>CM067843.1:670292304-675292304 GCA_034509565.1 Triticum monococcum
GAGGACGGGTCCTCCAGTGCCACTTTCACCATCGACGCCAACCTTGATCCTGAGCAGGAGGAGGCCTTGGTCAAGTTCTTGCGCGCGAATAAGAAGGTATTTGCTTGGGAGCCCGATCAGCTGGCGGGGATCCCCAGGAGTGTCATCGAGCATCACCTCAACGTGTGCCCAAATGTGCGCCCCGTGAAGCAGAAGGCCAGACGGCAGTCCGTGGAGAAGCAGGCCTTCATTGTCCAAGAGACCCGCAAGCTAGAAACCGTTGCGGTCATTCGCGAGGTCCGATACCCGGACTGGTTGGCCAACCCTGTCATTGTGCCCAAGAAAGGGGGGAAGGAACGCATGTGTGTCGACTTCACCAACCTCAACAAGGCATGCCCGCAAGATCCGTTTCCGCTCCCCCGCATCTGTCGGCATTCTGGGAACGGGGGTCCCGAGACTTGCCTGCCTGCGGCCTGCGGCGTGGCTCAAGTGGGGGCCCAGCGCGGCCCATCTTCATCAACACGAGGCTCAAGACCCTCGCGAGGGGCCAAGCCTCGCGAGGCGGACGACACGGCGCATCCTCAGGCACAGCCTCGTCAGGCTGGCTCGCGAGGAGGCGGAGAGTTCAAGGAAGGGTATCTCGTGAGGTGCCCATGACGCAAGCCATGACGACACGGGGCACCAGGCGGGTGCCAGCGTGCAGTGTCCCTCTTTCCTCTTTGGTGCAAAGGGGGCAAGCGTATCCGCGGAGTACTGAGGCATCAGGCAAAGGTTGCCACTTCGGTGCAATGAGACTAAGGCCAGAAGGACTATGAGACGGAGGTCACCATGGAGCCCAGCGCGGCGTCATCACCAGAGCCTTTGGCAGGCGAAGACTGCTTTTGTCAGGATAGATGTACTCGCTGCCCCCCTTCAAATTAGCCCGCCATTGTTGGATCCCTTCCCGCTCAATATTTGGGGAGAGGACCAGGGCCTCTATAAATAGGACTAGCCACCCACATAGCAGGGGGTTCGGTTCGGTTCGGTTCGGTTCGATTCCTGGTTGTTCAATCCGGGATCTGAGAGAGAAAGAGAGAGAAAGGAGACTGAACTCTTCATAGCAGTTCATCTCCACAGCCAAGAACAGACCCTCGCGAGGCTGTTCTTCCTTGTATTGTTCATCCACACCAGCCCCAGGAGGCAATCCATCCACCACACACTGGAGTAGGGTATTACACCACATCGGTGGCCCGAACCAGTATAAATCTTGTGTCTTTCGTGCAGCTCTTTTATTACTTTAGATCCCATCGAGACAGAGAGGTTGAAGGTGAGATTTCCGCACGCACCCCAGTGTTCGAACCTTAAGGGTCTGCCGGAACCCGAAATCCGACATTAGGCGCGCCAGGTAGGGGTGCGCCGGAATTCGTCTTCCACCACTCCGCTCTCCTCCGACCGTCGCATCCATGTCTGACGCTCGTCGGGCCCGCGCCGAGCGCCGGGCCGCCATCGCCTCTCGCGTCGCCCAGACGGCCCCCGTCGGTGGGCGTCCGCGTCGTTCCCCGTCGCCCGTCGTCAACGCCGCCACCGGCCCGGCGGGGGGCAAGCAGCAGGCATCGTCTCAGCACCCGTCCGTGCGGCAAGACGGCCGCACCGCCACTCCATCACTCGCTCCAGCCGGTTCTTCGTCCCGCGCGCTCCGCGCACCCTTGGAGGCTCGAGCTGCGCTCCTCGCGGCAAACGAGCTCCTGCGCTACCGTCCCGTCGATGACGTCTACGAAGAATGGCTCGACCACGTCGCCGAGCTTGTCCGCGCCGCAGGGGGCTCTTCCGCGCCGTCCGTCCCTCTGCGCCGCACTCTGCCCCGCGCGGGCAACGAAGCTCTAGAGGCGCACCAGCTGCCTCCCCTCCAAGAAGATGCCATGGCTCCAAGGCACTTGGTCCCTGGGCGGAACCCACTCCGTCAGGCGCCAGCGCAGCAAGAGCGAAGCTGCCAAGAAGTTCCTCGCCTGCAAGGGGCTGCCAGGGCGCTCCCTGCTCCGGCACGCCGCGACCCTGCTCCAGCTCCGGCATGCCAAGACCCCGCCCTGCTCCTAGCTGCAGCGCGTGGGGACCCTGAAGACCAAGCTCTCCACCAACTGAGGCCTTTCGTGGCCACCGCGGGCTGCCACGCCTACACCACTGAGCTGCGCAGCGTCGCGTGGCCCGGCAAGTTCAAGCCCGACCCGCCTCCTCGCTACGACGGCACAACCGATCCCGCAGAGTTCCTCCAGCTCTATGAGCTGGGCATCGAGGCTACTGGCGGGGATGAAAAGGTCATGGCTAACTGGTTCCCCATGGCGCTGAAGGAAGGGGCGCGAACCTGGCTCCTGAATCTGGCTCCAGGCATGATCTCCTCCTGGGACCAGATGCGCGCCCGCTTCATCGCCAACTTCCAAGGTACTCGCGACCGGCCGCCCGCCGTGAGCGACATGCGCCGCATCAAGCAACAACCCGGAGGGACCCTGCAAAAGTACATCCAGCGCTTCAACAGCGCGCGCCTCAAGATCCCCAGGGTGTCAGAGGAGGCTATCATCTCCGCCTTCTCTGACGGCGTGCATGACGTCAAGATGAAGGAGGAGCTGGCGATGCACGAAGACCTTTGCACCTCCCTAGAGCTGTTCAACTTGGCGAACAAGTGCGCCAGGGCTGAGGAGGGACGTCTCTCCCTCCTCGAGCTGCCTGTCGCGGACCCAGAAGAGAAGAAGCCCAAAGCCAAGGACACGAAGCGCAAGGGGGCTGCCGTACTCACGGCAGAACCAGACACCAAGCGGGGCAAGGATCTGCCCAAACCCTCCAGAGGCAGCCGGTACTGTGTGTACCATGACCTCCACACCCACAACACCAACGAATGTCAAGAGCTCCCCGCCGTACGAGAAGGAAGGATCGGCCGTCGCCCTGACCGTGCTGACGGGGGCTACGACCGAGGAGGAGGAAGAAACGCAGGGCGCTGGGAAGACCGCGGCCCGCGCCAGGGGTGGCGCGACCAGCCTCGCGAGGACCGCTGGCAGGACTTGCCTCGTGAGGGGGACTAGAGAGACCAGCCTCGTGAGGACCGCCCTCATGGCAACGCAGGCCTACCTCCGCTGCCGCCTCCACCAAGAAGGAACAAAGACCGCCATCAAGACGAGGGGGCTGGGGGCTTCCAGGAGCCGCACGCGATCGCCTGCATCCTGGGCGGAGCTCAAGCCCCAGCCTCCCAACGCATCTTCAAGCAGTTTGCCCGCGAAGTGAATGCAGTTCTCCCCAAGCTCGAAGCAACACGCCCCCTCAGGTGGTCGGCATGCCCCATCACGTTCAGCTCAAGTGCGCGGCCACTGCAGGAGTCCTCCCGATGCTCTGCTCCCCAGTCATCAGCAACGTGCTGGTCACCAAGACCCTCATCGATGGCGGGGCAGGGCTCAACATCCTGTCCGTGGAAACATTCAACAATCTCCAAGTGCCCTACGACCAGCTTCAGCCGACCAGGCCTTTCTCCGGGATCACCGACGGTTCCACAGTCCCGATCGGGCAGGTCCGCCTCCCTGTCACCTTCGGGGCCCGCAGCAACTACCGCACCGAGCTCATCGACTTTGACGTCGCCCACATCCGCCTGCCGTACAACGCCATCCTCGGGTACCCAGCGCTACATGAGACAAGGATCATGAGAGGTTGCCGCCGCTTCCCAGCCGTGGCCCCACATCCAGGCGAGGATGGTGGGCTGCGCATCTGCGTCGACGTACTAGGGCTCAATCAGATCGCCACAACGGAGCGCCTCTGGCCCTCGCAAGTGGGGTGCTGCGGAGGTCCACCCCACAGCTATGTTCGCATGCCTTACGGCCTGCCGAGCATGGCTGCGGCGTACCAGCGCCTCATGAGAGGCATCGTGGAGGCTCAGGAAGACAGGCGTTCCGCGGCCTTGGCGGAGATGGAGGCAGCTCGCGAGGAGTCACCAGCGCCTCCGGAGCCTCCCGAGGCCCCGGGGCCTGGGGGCTCGTGACGATCGGCTTCTGCAGCCCGTCAAGTCTGCTGCATCAACGCCACTACGCCGACGACATCCTCAGGTGACATCTTTCAAGTCCCGTTCTCGGCTGGGAGCACCCTCCCAGGGTTGCATCACTCCCAGGCCGCGTGGGTCCGTCCCTGCGGCATGTACCTGCATTTACTTTTTGGTAGTAAGCTTGCCTTGATTGGGGGCGCCCCTCGGGCTGCATCATCCCCAAGCCGCTGGGGCCAGGCCCAGCGGCGTGTATCTCCGTCGCGTTTATTTCCAACTATGCATTTGCTTGTCACGCTTGATTGCTTGTTGCCCGTCCGCGGCATCCCCTTTTTCTCCATGTCGACTACTTGCACGTTAAAGGGGGGGGGGTGCCTGAGCATCATGACTCAGGGCTCTTACTGGCTCTCCATCCCTCACCCTCTGGCCTTGTCCACGGCATCGCGACCTGGCATACCAGCGACGGCTAAGACAAGCTCGAGGGCCGGGACCCGAGCACATAGAGTACCGGCATCTAACCAAATTTTGCAGGGACACATCTCAAGATACGGCCCAGTGCCGGGCGCAACCCGCCCAGAGGTAGGGCCTCGTGAGTCCCGCGCTGGCTCACTGGTGCCCAGATACACCTCACCCAGCTCTACCGTGCCGGTCACGTGTCAGGGCGGGGCTGTATACGCCCCGGGGGCTCCTCCCGGAGGGGAGCCCCCTCCCACGTACCAGTGGAAGCACCATGCTCCGCGCTGGCTGACGACACTGCCGAGGAGCGGCTATGCCCGTACACATACGGAAGTGCTATGCTCCGTGCTGGTGATAAACAACTAAGGGTGGCCTCCGGGCCGCGTTAACCTCAGGGAGCCCAGAGCTCAGTGGCTGGCCTCATCGCAACGCGTCCCCTCGGGAGCGCCGCGTGAGGGGGCTGGGCACGGGGGCTACGACTGGGTCACGCCCAGACGTACGCCGCCCAGCCAGGCCCCTCGGGCCTGGTTCGTCGCGCTTCTCTCCTCGAGCGCAGCCAAGGTATGAAGGCCGTTTGCGCGTCAAGGGGGACTCCTGAGCATCGCGACTCAGGAGCCTAACTAGTCCCGTAGCCCCTCACTCCTTAGTTCCAAAAGGCTATGCTGGGTGAGGTACGCGCGGGGCCGGGCTCTGCAGACGTAGAACGGTAGCCACGCTTACATCTCGCCTCATTACCCGCTGTTCGCGCGTCAAGGGGGACTCCTGAGCATCGCGACTCAGGGGCCTAACTGGCTCCGTAGCCCCTCACTCCTTAGTTCCGAAAGGCTATGCTGGGTGAGGTACGCACGGAGTCGGGCTCTGCAGACGTAGAACGGAAAACACACCTACATCACGCTTCCCTACTTGTTGTTCGAGCGCCAAGGGGGACTCCTGAGCATCGCGACTCAGGAGCCTAACCTGTCACGTGGCCCCTCACTCCTTTGGTCCCGTCCTGGTTTCCGGTCGGGGCTGATACTGGGTGAGGCATGCGCGGGGCCAGGCCCTGCCGGCGTAGGACGCAAGCAAGTAGGGAAGAAAAGCATAAAATCCAAGGAACTTAAAAGCAAATATTACAGTCCATACTATCAATCTCAATGCCAAACGCAAGTTTAAATGCCTCCCCGAGGCGTGATGCATGTGCAGGAACCTAAAGAAGAGCAGGGATGGGACGGAGTCACTCGTCGGCGCTGGTTTCGCCTTGTGGAATAGCAGGGTCGCCAACGCCTTGCTTCGGCCTGGTGCTGAAGGCCCGGAACTTCTCCAGCAGTGCCTCCGTGCACCCCTTCACGGCTTCGACAGTGGCAGCAACACCCTTGCCGCTCACCGGTTCCAGCAGGCCGTCGAGGTCGGTGTTGGGATCGCGGAGGTAGACGTGGGCAAAGACACGTGTCAGCGCGGTAGAAGACAGGACGTGCGCCTCGGCCTCGGCCGCGGGGCCGATGCCAAGGACGACATCCCCAAGAGCCTTGACCAGAAAGGGGAGCAGAGGCGGGGAAGAAGGGGCCTCGCGAGGACCTTGCCGGGCGTTTCCGCTCCTATCCACACACGGACCCAACGGCACGCCTGGAACGGCCCCTGATCCTTAAGATAAGTTACCACCCACGACACTGGCTGCTGCAGCACTACCCCCGCACCTAAAGCAACTCCGTACTAGCGATGTTGCTTCCCTTTCTCACTAAGTGATGGCTGCTTGGGCGCCAAAGGGGACCTCCTGAGCATCGCGACTCAGGGGCTCTTACCGGACCTCGGGTCACTCACCTCCTGGCCTTGACCACGGCATCGCGACCTGGCATACCAGCGACGGCTGACGCCGCCTTGGGACTGGGACGTGTCGGCGTAGAGCACCAAGCCCTCGTGAGGTGCAAAAGGGAAGGCTGAACTATAACGGAGTTAGCAGCTCGCTCGGATCCACGTCAAAAGGTCGTACATATTAACAAACAAGACTAGAGACACCTTACAAGCCCCCATGGGGCGCATTCTGATTCCTCGCAGGGAGCGGATCCTAAGGGACGCTAACTACATGAGCTACCGCGGGAGACGCCATCATCAACAGTGGGCCGTCAGGCACCGGCGCCAACCCCATCCAGATCAGGGTTGGCGACGGCCTGACGCGTTCGCCCTGCTCCTGGAGCAGCGACGACTCGGGGGCTCGTAGCTGTTGTCGCTCGTCTCCGGAGTCGTGAAGCCTTCGCTGGAGCCGCTGGACCCTCGGGCGCCACTGCCAAGGGGGCGGTCGACGGGCCTAGCCCTCACCAGGGCGAGGTCTTGGCCGCCTCTCCTGCGGTAGCACTCCAGCCGGCGCCCAATCGTGTCGAAGACCTTGAAGAACATCACCGCCGCGCTGTCATACTCCAGGTGGACCGTGAAGACGCCTCTTTCCCTGCAGACCCGGGCGATCTCCCTCCAGCCGCGGGACATGTAGACCGCGCCCGGGGCAGCGATGATGACCTCGGCCTCAGTCGCGGGGGCGCCACAGTCGGCGTGCTGCAGCTGGAGCTCCATAGGCCCCCCTGGAAGAACCATGGAGGCAAAGAAGGGAGGAAGACGGATCCAGGACTGAAGAGGAGTGACGACGTGGAGCACGAACTCATGGGAGGAGTCCTCGGCATGGACTCCAGGAGGAACCACCCACGCCTTCACAACCCGACGGCGCCGACGGCGGCGCTGACCGCGGGGATCAGCATCAACACCTCCGGGGCCCTCGACGTGGGCGTACAAGGGCAGCGGGACCCCGGCAGAGCCCGCTCGCCCCAGGGCCTCGCCACCACCGGATGGTCCTCATCGTCCCGGCTGCAATGGGCGAGTCGCTTCTTCGGCGGGAGAGGGTCTGGCCCTTCTCAAGGAGCCTTTCCCTTCTCCGCTGCAGAGAATTGGCGAATCGGAGCCATCACACCAAGACGGAGAAGGAACTGAGGCGAAGGAGAGAGCAAGAGGAGATGGACTGGACGGGCACGAGCTGTGCCGTACTTATAGCCGGCGAAGGCCAACCGCCGGTCTCCACGATCACAGGTAATCATAACACGTTCTGCATGTAGGGACTTGTCCAACTCGCACGATCACCAAGGCGTCATGGGGAAGCGGAGGCGCCACGTCCAATCAACCACCACGCGGCGTCCAAGGCCGCATGCTGTTGGGGCCCGTGGCACTTCGTCCTTGCCCTTTCGCCTCTCGGCACAGCCAAGTCCATTCGCACCTTGGGCCCGGGGGCTACTGTCGGCGTTCTGGGAACGGGGGTCCCCATACTTGCTTGCGTGCAGCCTGCGGCGTGGCTCAAGTGGGGGCCCAGCACGGCCCATCTTCATCAACACGAGACTCAAGACCCTCGCGAGGGGCCAAGGCTCGCGAGGCGGACGACACGGTGCATCCTCAGGCACAGCCTCGTCAGGCTGGCTCGTGAGGATGCGGGGAGTTCAAGGCAGGGTACCTCGCGAGGTGCCCATGACGCAAGCCATGACGACACGGGGCACCAGGCGGGTGCCAGCGCGCGCAGCGTCCCTCTTTCCTCTTTGGTGCAAAGGGGGCAAGCGTATCCGCGGAGTACCGAGGCATCAGGCAAAGGTTGCCACTTCGGTGCAACGAGACCAAGGCCAGAAGGACTACGAGACGGAGGTCACCATGGAGCCCAGCGCGGCGTCATCACCAGAGCCTTTGGCAGGTGAAGACTGCTTTTGTCAGGATAGATGTACTCGCTGTCCCCCTTCAAATTAGCCTGCCATTGTTGGATCCCTTCTCGCTCAATATTTGGGGAGAGGACCAGGGCCTCTATAAATAGGACTAGCCACCCACATAGCAGGGGGTTCGGTTCGGTTCGATTCCTGGTTGTTCGATCCGGGATCTGACAGAGAAAGAGAGAGAAAGGAGACTGAACTCTTCATAGCAGTTCATCTCCACAGCCAAGAATAGACCCTCGCGAGGCTGTTCTTCCTTGTATTGATCATCCACACCAGCCCCAGGAGGCAATCCATCCACCACACACTGGAGTAGGGTATTACACCACATCGGTGGCCCGAACCAGTATAAATCTTGTGTCTTTCGTGCAACTCTTTTAGTAGTTTAGATCCCATAGAGACGGAGAGGTTGGAGGTGAGATTTCCGCGCACACCCCAGTGTTCGAACCTTAAGGGTCTGCCGGAACCCGAAATCCGACAGCATCGACCAGATCGTCGATTCCACTGCGGAGTGCGACCTGCTATGCTTCCTGGACGCCTTCTCCGGGTATCACCAGATCAAGATGGCGGTAGAAGACGTTGAGAAGACCGCCTTCTTAACCCCGTGCGGGGTATACTTCTATACATGCATGCCATTCGGACTGCAGAACACAGGAGCAACCTTTCAGCGGCTGATGCACATCACCTTAGGCCCGCAACTCGGAAAGAATGTCGAAGCCTACGTTGATGACATTGTAGTAAAATCTCAGGAGGCCAAGACCCTGATACAAGACCTGGAGGAGACCTTCGCGAGCCTCGACGCAGTAAACCTGCGGCTCAACCCAGAGAAATGTGTGTTTGGCGTCCCCTCGGGCAAGCTTTTGGGATTCCTCGTGTCCCATCGTGGCATCGAGGCCAACCCCGAGAAGGTCAAGGCGGTCGAGGACATGAGCCCGCCAAAGACCCTTAGAGAAATGCAGAAGCTCACTGGGCGCGTGACCGCGCTAGGGCGCTTCATCTCCAAATTGGGGGAGCGAGCACTGCCTTTCTTTCAGCTGATGAAGAAAAAGGGGCCCTTTGAATGGACCGAAGAGGCAGATAAGGCGTTTCAAGATCTCAAGAGGTACCTGACCAGTCCCCTAGTCATGGTGGCTCCGCGCCCTCAAGAGCCCCTGCTGCTTTACCTCGCCACCACTCCCTACTCCGCCAGCACAGCCCTGGTGGCGGTTAGGGAGGAGCGCCGAGTCAAGACCGCAGCGGCAGCCCGAGGCAAGACAAAACGGGAACAAGGAAAGCCTGCAGAAGCCACAACCGCAGTTGAGGAGGGTCAGCTGCCGAAGAATGCACCAGAGGCAGGAGAGGCCGCACGCCCGGATGATCCACCTCCCGAGGCCGCATCATCTCGTGAGGCGCCCCTGCCTCCCGAGGGCGCCGCAGATGCTCTCAGCCTTGTTGAGCATCCAGTCTACTTTGTTAGCATGGTGATACGGGACGCAAGGGCACGGTACCCAATGCCTCAGAAGCTCCTCCTCGCGCTACTGGTAGCCTCGCGCAAGCTGCGTCACTACTTCCAGGCTCATCCCATCAAAGTCGTCTCATCGTACCCCCTGGAGAGAGTGCTCAGGAGCCCTAACTCAGCCGGAAGGGTCGCCGAGTGGAACATGGAACTGCAGGCGTTTCAGCTAGAGTTCAGCACAACCAGGGTCATCAAAGGAGCAGCGTTGGCGGATTTCATAGCGGAATGGGCAGAGGCACCAGGCCTCAGGGACAACGAGGATCGGTCCCTTTCTCCAGGGAATGAGGCGCCGATAGGCTAGGTCATGGACTTCGACGGGGCGTTCTCCAGACACGGCGCGGGGGCTGGCGCGGTGCTGATATCACCCACTCAGGATAAGCTCCACTATGCCGTACAGCTCTGTTTCCAGCAAGGTGAAAAGGTCTCCAACAACATAGCAGAATATGAGGGACTGATAGCCGGGTTGAAAGCCGCAGTAGCCCTGGGAGTGAAACGCCTCACCGTCAAGGGCGACTCGCAGCTCCTAGTCAACTTCTCCAACATGGTGTACGAGCCGAAGGACGAGCATATGGAGGCCTACCTAGCGGAGGTCCGCAGGATGGAAAAGCAGTTCTGGGGGCTGGAGCTGAAGCACGTGCCCTGTGGCACCAATCAGGAAGCTGACGACATAGCCGGGCGCGCATCCAGGCGGTTGCCGCAGGAACCCGGCGTCTTCGAAGAGCGGCTCTTCAAACCTTCAGCACAGCCGACGTTATCAAACACCGCTCAGTCTCGAGAGGAGCTCCCCCAGCCGCCAGCCTCGGGAGCCCCGGTCTGCGGACCGACCTCAGGAGCACGCCTGCTCCTGACGATGGAACCTCAGGAGGAGTGCTGGATCGCAAAACTCCGGAGTTATTTAACGCAAGGGGCCCTACTGGAAAAGGAAGAGGAAGCGGAGCGTGTGGCGCGGCAGGCCACGGCATACTGCATCAGAGATGGAGAACTTTACCGGAAGCGACCAAACGATGTATCTCTGCGCTGCATCTCCAGGGAGCAAGGAAAGGAACTACTGAAGGACATACACGGCGGAGACTGCGGACACCACTCATCATCACGGACCCTCATCGGCAAGGCATTCCGTAGTGGGTTCTATTGCCCCACCGCGCTCAACGATGCAATCGAATTGGTAAAGGCTTGTGAGGCCTGCCAGTTTCATTCCAAGCAGACCCATCAACCGGCGGGGGGCCTGCAGACTATACCCATCTCGTGGCCCTTCGCAGTTTGGGGGTTGGATATTCTGGGCCCGTTCCCTCGGGCGCCAGGGGGCTACTGCTACCTCTACGTCGCCATTGACAAGTTCACCAAGTGGGCAGAAGTGGAGGATGTCCGTACCATCCCCGCTGGCTCCGCGGTCAAGTTCATCAGGGGTATCGTGAGCCGGTTCGGGTACCGAATCGCATCATCACGGACAACGGTTCGCAGTTCACCAGTAATCTCTTCAAAACATACTGTGCTAACCTTGGGACGCATATATGCTACGCTTCGGTGGCACACCCGCGAAGCAATGGGCAGGCTGAACGAGCCAACGCGGAGGTCCTGAGGGGCCTCAAGACCAGGACATTCAAGAAGAAGCTTGAGGCCTGCGGCAGAGGTTGGTACGACGAGCTTCAGTCCGTGTTGTGGTCCATCCGCACAACCGCGACCAAACCGACTGGGGAGACCCCGTTCTTCCTGGTCTATGGAGCCGAGGCAGTCCTTCCTCACAAGGTCAGGCGTCGCTCCGCGTGGGTCCTGGCGTTCGACGAGGCGCAGCAGGACGCCATGCGGGGGATGGACCTCGTGCTAGGGGAGGGACGCCGCCGGGAAGCCGCGTTGCGAGCGGCAAGGTACCAACAGGCGCCACGACGATATCACTGCCGCAACATCTGCCCCAGGACCCTCGAGGTAGGAGACCTTGTACTCAGGCGGGTTCTCTCCAGGGAGGGGCTGCACAAGCTCTCTCCCATGTGGGAGGGCCCGTTCAAGGTTGTTCATGTTTCCAGGCCAGGCTCCGTGCGCTTGGAGACTCAAGAGGGGGAGCCGATCTAGAACGCATGGAACATCCAGCACCTTCGGAGGTTCTAGCCCTAAAAGGCCCAGAGCCTGTGAAGCAAGGCGAGTGCCTGTATAGACCTTCTCTTTTTGGAAAAGGCCCAGAGCCTGTGAAGCAAGGCGAGTGCCTGTGAAGACCTTCCCTTTTTGGAAAAGGCCCAGAGCCTGTGAAGCAAGGCGAGTGCCTGTGAAGCTATCGCGTTTTGGAAAAGGCCTGGAGCCTGTGAAGCAAGGCGAGTGCCTGTGAAGCTATCCCTTTTTGGAAAAGGCCCAGAGCCTGTGAAGCAAGGCGAGTGCCTGTGAAGCTATCGCGTTTTGGAAAAGGCCCGGAGCCTGTGAAGCAAGGCGAGTGCCTGTGAAGCTATCCCTTTTTGGAGAAGGCCCAGAGCCTGTGAAGCAAGGCGAGTGCCTGTGAAGCTATCGCGTTTTGGAAAAGGCCCGGAGCCTGTGAAGCAAGGCCAATGCCTGTGAAGCTCGCCGCCCCGTGACACTCTCACGTAATAATGAGTGGGGCTGTACACGCCCCGGAGTCTCAGGAGCGCCGGCCTCAGGCCCTGGGGCTCCCTCCCACGCCAAGTGGCAGCACTTAGCTCCGCGTTGGTGAGAAGACGTCAAAGACTAGATAAGGTACCGGACGCGGCTTTTTCATTTGCTTTCCGCAGTTGACGTGTTTACTTGCATTTGAAGTCTTATTGAAGTTGTCACTGTTGCTGATTTGTGATTCGTCGATTTTCGCTCCTCGCTTTGGTTTCTCTCATAAACGACCTCCCGAGGGATGGTACTCAAACGTCCTCGCGAGCGTTTCTGCTCTAGCCGCTGGAAGGTTTCATGGCCTGGGCACATTACAGGAGCACCCCTCTAGTCCATGCCCCTCAGGCACCGCGACGCGCACACAGGGCCTGGGTCGGTCGCCCCCCGGCAGGGGTCAAAGACTATCTATGCACAGGCGTGTAGTTAAGAGGCGCAAAAATAAGATCAAGGTAATGGCTAAAACGGCAATAATTCCCAACACGCCCCAGCGGGGCTCCATGCAGCTGTTTTGTCTTACACAGGAAACAAAAGGAAAAGGAAAGGACGAGCCCGGCACAGCCCTCCTCACATTAGCCCGCGGATGCGACCCGGGCAGCCTCCGGGCCTCAGGAAGACTCCCTCTCGCGCTTCACCGGGGCACGACGGCAGGCGGACGAGCCATCACCTCCCAAGCAAGCTCGATGGCGCGGGGGTTGACTGCGGCCACCGCTGGAGGAGTCGCTTGAGGAAGAGTTGACGAAGCTTGGGGAGTCTCGGGCGCCGCCATCCGCGCGGGCGCCATCTCCTCCATCACCGTCGGAGCAGGGCCCCCGACAGCGGTCGTCGTCCTTAGGGCAACACCCCGTGCGGCGACCATCTTCCCCAAACACCCTTACATAGAGGGTGGCGTCGCCGTCAAACCTGAAGTACAGGGTGCACCGGTGCCCCAGGCCGCGAGCGCGGGCGAACGCCTACCAACCACGAGTTAAGGCCAAGCCCCCATTGGCGGAGACCTCCAGTGCGGCCCACGAGGACCTGCTGTAGCAGCCCTCCGCCTGGAGCCACAGGCCACCAGGAGCACCGGCCGGGAGTTCACCAAGGAGGAAGCGAGGGAGTTGGAGCCGGGTGCTAGTCGGCTCCGCCGACCAGACGACGAACTCCGGCAGCACCTGCGCAGCACGAAAGCGCGGCCTGGGGGAGCGCGCGACCCAGGCGCGTCCCTCGGCCACAGCGGCTCACCCGCCGCCGCGCTAGGAGCCGCCACCATGACCACCAAACGCTACCGGGGAGGCCACCGGATGCTTCCGAGGGCGCCCACGACCGCGCTTGGGCGGGGGAGCGGCAAGATCGACCTGGAGGGCCTTCCCCTTCTCCGCAGCCGAGTACCTACTCGATGGAGCCATCACACCAAGGCGGGGCAAGGATGAGGCAAAGGAGAAAACAAGAAGAGATGGACTGGAAGGGCACGCGCCGTGCCGTACTTATAGCCGGCGAAGGCCAACCGCCGGCCTCCATGATCACAGGTAATTATGACACGATCTGCATGCAGGGACTTGTCCAACTCGCGCGATCACCGAGGCGTCATGGGGAAGTGGAGACGCCCACGTCCCATCAACCGCCACGCGGCGCCTAAGGCCACAAGCTATTAGGGCCCGCGGCGCTTCGCCCTTGCCCTTTTGCCTCTCGGCACGGCCAAGTCCATGCGCGCCTTGGGCTCGGGGGCTACTGTCGGTGTTCTGGGAACGGGGGTCCCCAGACTTGCCTGCCTGCGGCCTGCGGCGTGGCTCAAAGGAGGCCCAGCATGGCCCGTCTTCATCAACACGAGACTCAAGACCCTCGCAAGGGGCCAAGCCTCGCGGGGCGGACGGCACGGCGCATCCTCAGGCGCAGCCTCCTCAGGCTGGCTCGCGAGGAGGCGAAGAAATCAAGGTGGGGTACCTCGCGAGGCGCCCATGCCGCAAACCATGACGACTCAGGGCGCCAGTGCGTGCAGCGTCCTTCTTTCCTCTTTGGTGCAAAGGGGGCAAGCGCAGCCGCGGAGTACCGAGGCATCAGGCAAAGGTTGCCATTTCGGTGCAACGAGACCAAGACCAGGCGGACTACAAGACGGAGGTCACCATGGAGCCCAGCACGGCGTCACCGCAGAGCCTTTCGCAGGCGAAGACCAACTTTAGTCAGGATTAGTGTACCTGCTGTTCCCCTTCAAATTAGCCCACCATTGTTGGCGCCCTTCCCGCTCAATATTTGGGAAGAGGACCAGGGCCTCTATAAATAGGACCAGCCACTCGCATAGCAAGGGGTTCGTTGGTCCGGCTAGCAAGCAGAGAGAGTGAGTGAGAGAGAGAGAAGGGTGACTGAACTCCTCCTAGCGGTTCATCGCCCCAGCCAAGAACAGACCCTCGCGAGGCTGTTCTTCCTTGTATCGTTCATCATCATCAGCCCCAAGAGGCAATTCACCCACCACACACTGGAGTAGGGTATTACACCACAACGGTGGCCCGAACCAGTATAAACCTTGTGTCTCTTGTGCAGTTCTTTCAGTAGTTTAGATCTTTGTGAGACGGGGAGGTAGAAGGCGTGATCTCCGCACGCACCCTAGTGTTCGAACCTTAAGGGTCTGCCGGAACCCGTGATCTGACAAACGCGCCTAACCGCGGCTCCTGCCATGCCCTACACCGTCGACTCGTTCGATGCCCGAACGTCGGCCGCCGCACTTGCCATCACCGCCGTCGTTGTGGGCCATCACCGGCGAAGCTGAGGGCACCACTGGATGCGCGCAAGCGCCAGCAACCCGTAGCCACAAACCGCTCGTCGAACGGTGGCCTGTAGAGCAAACCCAATGCGGACACCGCCGCGGCCTCTCGTCGCCGGCGGTTAAACACCGGTGGCTGACGTGGCACCATTAGTTAGGTGCTAATCATGTTTAGTTATTGCCTGTGTCAATGACATGTGGGTCCCCGAGCATAGTTAGGTTAGTCTAATTTTCTGTTAAGATTAGTACTAATATGTGTGGACCCCACGTGTCAGCTTTGACTTTGGTCAAGTCAACGTGGACCAGTCCCACCTGTCATCCACCAAACCAGTCTGAGACACTGACGTATGGGTCCCACAGGTCAGGTTTGACCTGGCCGACCCAGTTGACCTGCTGACGTCACAGCTATGTCATGCTGACGCAGTAAATCATTTTCTGGATTTTAAATAGTTAGAAAATTCTAGAAAATGTCTAAAACTTCTAAAAATCATAAAAATTCAACCGTAGCTCAGAATGAAATAATTTATATATGAAAAATTATCAAAAAAATGCAAGGAATCCATTTATGCCAATTACATGCATGAAAAACCAACTTATACATGTTGTATAAGTGAAAACATAATATGGGCATTTTAAATGCTTCATTTTGAATTGCATTTGAATCTTTGATTCAAATGGGCTTCAACCAACTTGGTAGCATCTTGCATTAGCCCAAACACTAGCATTTGCACATGTCATGTTCATGCATCATTTTGTTGCATTTGTTTGTGTGTTGATCACCGGCACCGTTTCTTCTCGATAGGTTCCACTCCGGAAGGTGTTTCCGAGTACCTGTCAGAGGAGCCGTACCCCTTCGTCGTTCTATTAGGCAAGCAAACCCCCTTGAGCATTTCGATAAATCCCACTCTCTCGCTCCTGCTCCTTATACTGCATTAGGACAACAACGATTCAACTGCTACTTTTCTGCTGCGGTAGTTAAACCCATTCCTCTGCATGACCTGTCATTGCCGCAGTAAATAGTTGAAGCCCACTAGCATGAGTAGGAGTTGCTTGAGCCCTGATGCGCCTACTCATCCATGCTTGTTTTCTTTATGCCAGCTATGCTTAGAGTTGTGTCAGGTCTGATTCATCGGGAATGAATCGAAGTGGTGAACATGTCCTACCGATAAAGGCTAAGTGTGTGAACACGTTTTGGTAAAGGTAGCGATGAGAGGCCATGTAGGAGTACATGGTGGGTTGTCTCATTGGAACCATACCTAAGCACTGAGTTATGTGCATGTTATCCAAGTCCAGTTACTACCACACATTGGGTTTCGGTTATCCGGCCCCTCTCGGCTTATTAATCCACTTGATCTCTGTCCAGGAGTTGCAACTAGTTTCTGGCGTTTGTAGGTAGTGCTACTTGTCTACCAGGTTGTGTCCGACGGGACGGGCTTGGGATAGACTAGGCACCGTGGCATGGTGTACTAAGTGGCACCCGGATGGTGGGCTTGGGAACCCTGCACACATCGTTTGGGGCCGTGAGCGACACCCCGGCCGGATCTCCTTGCGGATGGAACCCGAATAGGCGATAAACCTGGATGAGAGACTCGTGTGGTTAGTCAGGTCGTGGCCGACACCCTCGCCCGGCTTTCGCTTGAAGGTTGCCGAGGTACATGACGTGTACAGGGCTATAAGTGGCTAGAACATGTGTGAAGAAGTACACCCCTGCAGGGTTAACATTATCTATTCGAATAGCCGTTTTCCTCGGATATGGAAACTTGGAGGACTTATGTAGTACATAGACAACTTGAAGTGGATACCCTAAAATCCGCAAGATAAGCGTGAGTGCTATGGATGGCCTTCTCGTAGGGAGACGAGAACGGATCCATAGTGGAGTATTGATATGGTGAATATGTGGACTCGTGTGCGTCATCTCACCTTAAAGAAGTTTCTGATAGTCGTAGTATAGGTTAGCCACTGAGTCAAAGCTGGCTTGCTGCTGTTAAAACTCCACCACCCCCTTTGTTGATAATGTTGTTGGGGAATGTTGCAGAAAACAAAAAATTTCCTACGGTTTCACCAAGATCCATCTTTGAGTTCATCTAGCAATGAGTGATCGGATTGCATCTACATACCTTTGTAGATCGCAAGCGGAAGCGTTCAAGAGAACGGGGATGAGGGAGTCGTACTCAACGTGATCCAAATCACCGGAGATCCTAGCGCCGAACGGACGGCACATCCGCGCTCAACACACGTACGGTCAGCGTGACGTCTCCTCCTTCTGGATCCAGCAAGGGGTAAGGAGAGGTTGATGATGATCCAGCAGCACGACGGCATGGTGGTGGATGCAGCAGTCACCGCAGTAGGGCTTCGCCGTTCTTCTGCGAGAGGGAGAGGCGTAGCAGGGGAGAGGGAGGCGCCAAGAGTCAAGGGTGCGGCTGCCCCTCCCTCCTCCCCTTTATATAGGCTCCCCAAGGGGGGCGCCGGCCCTAGGAGATGGGATCTCCTAGGGGGGGCGGCGGCCAAGGGTGGAGTGGCCCCCAAGGCAAGTGGGGCGGCCCCCACCCTAGGGTTTCCAACCCTAGACGCAGGGGGTGGGCCAAGGGGGGCACACCAGCCCACTATGGGCTGGTTCCCCTCCCCACTTCAGCCCATGGGGCCCTCCGGGATGGGTGGTCCCACCCGGTGGACCCCCGGGACCCTTCCGGTGGTCCCTGTACAATACCGTTGACCCCCAAAACTCTCCCGATGGCCGAAACTGCACTTCCTATATATAATTCTTGACCTCCAGACCATTCCGGAACTCCTCTTGACGTCCGGGATCTCATCCGGGACTCCGAACAACTTTCGGGTTACTGCATATTCATATCTCTACAACCCTAGCGTCACCGAATGTTAAGTGTGTAGACCCTACGGGTTCAGGAGACATGTAGACATGACCGAGATGGCTCTCCGGTCAATATCCAACAGCGGGATCTGGATACCCATGTTGGCTCCCACATGCTCCTCGATGATCTCATCGGATGAACCACGATGTCGAGGATTCAAGCAACCCCGTATACAATTCCCTTTGTCAATCGGTACGTTACTTGCTCGAGATTTTATCGTCGTTATCCCAATACCTCGTTCAATCTCATTACCGGCAAGTCACTTTACTCGTACCGTAATGCTTGATCCCGTGACCAGACACTTGGTCACTTTGAGCTCATTATGATGATGCATTACCGAGTGGGCCCAGAGATACCTCTCCGTCATACGGAGTGACAAATCCCAGTCTTGATCCGTGTCAACCCAACAGACACTTTCGGAGATACCCGTAGTATACCTTTATAGTCACCTAGTTACGTTGTGACGTTTGGTACACCCAAAGCACTCCTACGGTATCCGGGAGTTACACAATCTCATGGTCTAAGGAAAAGATACTTGACATTGGAAAAACTCTAGCAAACAAACTATACGATCTTGTGCTATGTTTAGGATTGGGTCTTGTCCATCACATCATTCTCCTAATGATGTGATCTCGTTATCAATGACATCCAATGCCCATAGTCAGGAAACCATGACTATATGTTGATCAACGAGCTAGTCAACTAGAGGCTTACTAGGGACATGTTGGTGTCCATGTATTCACACATGTATTATGATTTCCGGATAACACAATTATAGCCTGAATAAAAGACAATCATCATGAACAAGGAAATATAATAATAATCCTTTTATTATTGCCTCTAGGGCATATTTCCAACAGTCTCCCACTTGCACTAGAGTCAATAATCTAGTTACATTGTGATGAATCGAACACCCATAGAGTTCTGGTGTTGATCATGTTTTGCCCTAGGGAGGGGTTTAGTCAACGGATCTGCGACATTTAGATCCGTATGTACTTTACAAATATCTATGTCTCCATCTTGAACATTTTCACGAATGGAGTTGAAGCGACGCTTGATGTGCCTGGTCTTCTTGTGAAACCTGGGCTCCTTGGCAAGTGCAATAGCTCCAGTGTTGTCACAAAAGAGCTTGATCGGCCCCGACGCATTGGGTATGACTCCTAGGTCAGTGATGAACTCCTTCACCTAAATTGCTTCATGCGCTGCCTCTGAGGCTGCCATGTACTCCGCTTCACATGTAGATCCCGCCACGACGCTCTGCTTGCAGCTACACCAGCTTACTGCTCCACCATTCAAAATATACATGTATCCGGTTTGTGACTTAGAGTCATCCAGATCTGTGTCGAAGCTAGCGTCGACGTAACCCTTTACGATGAGCTCTTCGTCACCTCCATAAACGAGAAACATTTTCTTAGTCCTTTTCAGGTACTTCAGGATATTCTTGACCGCTGTCCAGTGTTCCTTGCCGGGATTACTTTGGTACCTACCTAACACACTTATGGCAAGGTTTACATCAGGTCTGGTACACAGCATGGCATACGTAATAGACCCTATGGCTGAGGCATAGGGGATGACACTCATCTCTTCTATATCTTCTGCCGTGGTCGGACATTGAGCTGAGCTCAATTTCACACCTTGCAACACAGGCAAGAACCCCTTCTTAGACTGATCCATATTGAACTTCTTCAATATCTTATCAAGGTATGTGCTTTGTGAAAGACCTATGAGGCATCTTGATCTATCTCTATAGATCTTCATGCCTAATATATAAGCAGCTTCTCCAAGGTCCTTCATTGAAAAACTCTTATTCAAGTAGGCCTTGATGCTGTCCAAGAGTTCTATATCATTTCCCATCAAAAGTATGTCATCTACATATAATATGAGAAATGCTACAGAGCTCCCACTCACTTTCTTGTAAACACAGGCTTCTCCATTAGTCTGCGTAAACCCAAACACATTTTCTTAAGTGTGTGCCAAATTCGTGACTCAAGTATTCTCCCCCACGATCTGATCGCAAGAACTTGATTTTTCTGTCACGTTGATTCTCAACCTCACTCTGAAATTCCTTGAACTTTTCAAAGGTCTCATACTTGTGTTTCATTAAATAGATATACCCATATCTACTCAAGTCATCAGTGAGGGTGAGAACATAACGATAGCCACCGCGAGCCTCAACACTCATTGGACCGCACACATCAGTATGTATGATTTCCAATAAGTTGGTTGCTCGCTCCATTGTTCATGAGAACGGAGTCTTGGTCATTTTACCCATGAGGCATGGCTCGCATGTGTCAAATGATTCATAATCAAGAGACTCTAAAAGTCCATCTGCATGGAGCTTCTTCATGCGTTTGACACCTATGTGACCAAGGCGGCAGTGCCACAAGTATGTGAGACTATCATTATCAACTTTACATCTTTTGGTATTCACACTATGAATATGTGTAACATTACGCTCGAGATTCATTAAGAATAAACCATTCACCATTGGAGCATGACCATAAAACATATCACTCATATAAATAGAACAACCATTATTCTCGGATTTAAATGAGTAGCCATCTCGAATTAAACGAGATCCTGATACAATGTTCATGCTCAAAGCTGGCACTAAATAATAATTATTGAGGTTTAGAACTAATCATGTAGGTAAATGTAGAGGTAGCATGCCGAAGGCGATCACATCGACCTTGGAACCATTCCCGACGCGCATCGTCACTTCGTCCTTCGCCAGTCTCCGCTTATTCCGCAGCTCCTGCTTTGAGTTACAAATGTGAGCAACCGCACCGGTATCAAATACCCAGGAGCTACTACGAGTACTGGTAAGGTACACATCATTTACATGTATATCACATATACCTTTCGTGATATCGGCCTTCTTGTCCGCTAAGTATTTGGGGCAGTTCCGCTTCCAATGACCACTTCCCTTGCAATAAAAACACTCAGTCTCGGGCTTGGGTCCATTCTTTGGCTTCTTCCCGGCAGCTTGCTTACCGGGCGCGGCAACTCCCTTGCCGTCCTTCTTGAAGTTCTTCTTACCCTTGCCTTTCTTGAACTTAGTGGTTTTATTCACCATCAACACTTGATGTTCCTTTTTGACTTCTACCTCTGCTGATTTCAGCATTCCAAATACTTCAGGAATGGTCATTTCCATCCCCTGCATATTGAAGTTCATCACAAAGCTCTTGTAGCTCGGTGGAAGCGACTGAAGAATTCTGTCAATGACCGCGTCATCCGGGAGATTAACTCCCAGCTGAGTCAAGCGGTTATGTAATCCAGACATAGTGAGTATGTGCTCACTGACGGAACTGTTTCCTCCATCTTACAGCTGAAGAACTTGTCGGAGACTTCATATCTCTCGACCCGGGCATGAGCTTGAAAAACCATTTTCAACTCTTCGAACATCTCATATGCTCCGTGTCTCTCAAAATGCTTTTGGAGCCCCGGTTCTAAGCTGTAAAGCATGCCGCACTGAACGAGGGAGTAATCATCGGAACGTGTCTGCCAAGCGTTCATAACGTCTTGTTCTGCAGGGAGAGCAGGTGCTTCACCTAGTGGTGCTTGTAGGACATAATCTTTCTTGCCAGCTATGAGGATGATCCTCAGGTTCCGGACCCAGTCCGTATAGTTGCTGCCATCGTCTTTCAGCTTGGTTTTCTCTTGGAACGCGTTGAAGTTGAGTACAACATTGGCCATTTGATCTACTAGACATATTGTAAAGGTTTTAGACTAAGTTCATGATAATTAAGTTCATCTAATCAAATTATTCAATGAACTCCCGCTCAGATACACATCCCTCCAGTCATCTAAGCATAACATGATCCGAGTTAACTAGGTCGTGTCCGATCATCACGTGAGACGGACTAGTCAACGTCGGTGAACATCTTCATGTTAATCGTCTCTTCTATACGACTCATGCTCGACCTTTCGGTCTTCTGTGTTCCGAGGCCATGTCTGTACATGGTAGGCTCGTCAAGTCAACCTGAGTGTTTGCATGTGTAAATCTGTCTTACACCCGTTGTATGTGAACATTGGAATCTATCACACCCGATCATCACGTGGTGCTTCGAAACAATGAACTGTCGCAACGGTGCACAGTTAGGGGGAACACTTTCTTGAAATTATTATGAGGGATCATCTTATTTACTACCGTCGTTCTAAGTAAACAAGATGTAAAACATGATAAACATCACATGCAATCAAATAATAATAGTGACATGATATGGCCAATATCACATAGCTCCTTTGATCTCCATCTTGGGGCTCCATGATCATCTTGTCACCGGCATGACACCATGATCTCCATCATCATGATCTCCATCATCGTGTCTCCATGAAGTTGCTCGCCAACTATTACTTCTACTACTATGGCTAACATGTTTAGCAATAAAGTAAAGTAATTTACATGGCGTTTCTCAGTGACATGCAGGTCATACAAAAAATAAAGACAACTCCTATGGCTCCTGCCGGTTCTCATACTCATCGACATGCAAGTCGTGATTCCTATTACAAGAACATGATCTCATACATCACATATATCATTCATCATTCATCACAACTTTGGCCATATCACATCACAAAACACTTGCTGCAAAAACAAGTTAGACGTCCTCTAATTGTTGTTGCAAGTTTTACATGGCTGCAAGAGGGTTCTAGCAAGAACGATTTCTTACCTACGTTAAAGCCACAACGTGATTTGGCAACTTCTATTTACCCTTCATAAGGACCCTTTTCCTCAAATCCGCTTCAACTAAAGTGGGAGAGACAGACACCCGCCAGCCACCTTATGCAACTAGTGCATGTTAGTCGGTGGAACCGGTCTTACGTAAGCGTACGTGTAAGGTTGGTCCGGGCCGCTCCATCCCACAATACCGCTGAACCAAAATAAGACTAGTAGTGGCAAGAAAGTTGACAACATCTACGCCCACAACAAATTGTGTTCTACTCGTGCAAAGAGAACTACGCATAGACCTAGCTCATGATGCCATTGTAGGGGAACGTTGCAGAAAACAAAAAATTTCCTACGGTTTCACCAAGATCCATCTTTGAGTTCATCTAGCAACGAGTGATCGGATTGCATCTACATACCTTTGTAGATCGTGAGCGGAAGCGTTCAAGAGAACGGTGATGAGGAAGTCGTACTCGACATGATCCAAATCACTGGAGATCCTAGCGTCGAACGGACGGCACCTCCGCGTTCAACACACGTACGGTCAGCGTGATGTCTCCTCCTTCTTGATCCAGCAAGGGGGGAGGAGAGGTTGATGAAGATCCAGCAGCACGACGGCGTGGTGGTGGATGCAGCAGTCACCGCAGCAGGGCTTCGTCGTTCTTCTGCGAGAGGGAGAGGTGTAGCAGGGGAGAGGGAGGCGCCAAGAGTCAAGGGTGTGGCTGCCCCTCCTCCCCCCTTTTATATAGGCTCCCCAAGGGGGGCCGCCGGCCCTAGGAGATGGGATCTCATAGGGGGGGGGCGGCGGCCAAGGGTGGAGTGGCCCCCAAGGCAAGTGGGGCGCCCCCCACCCTAGGGTTTCCAACCCTAGGCGCAGGGGGTGGGCCAAGGGGGGCGCACCTGTTGGGGAACGTAGTAATTTCAAAAAAATTCTTACGCACACGCAAGATCATGGTGATGCATAGCAACGAGAGGGGAGAGTGTTGTCTACGTACCAACGCAGACCGACTGCGGAAGCGATCACACAACGTAGAGGAAGTAGTCGTACGTCTTCCCGATCCGACCGATCCAAGCACCGTTACTCCGGCACCTCCGAGTTCTTAGCACACGTTCAGCTCGATGACGATCCTCGGGCTCCGATCCAGCAAAGCGTCGAGGAAGAGTTCCGTCAGCACGACGGCGTGGTGACGATCTTGATGTACTACCGACGCAGGGCTTCGCCTAAGCACTACAACGGTATGATCGAGGTGGAATTTGGTGGCAGGGGGCACCACACACGGCTAAGGAACGATCAACAATGATCAACTTGTGTGTCTATGGGGTGCCCCATGCCCCTATATATCAAGGATGGAGGAGGAGGAGGCCGGCCAAGGCATAGGGAGCGGCCAGGATGGGAGTCCTACTAGGACTCCAAGTCCTAGTAGGACTCCGCCAAAAAGGGGAGGACTGGAGAAGGAATAGGAGGAGAAGGAGAGGTGGCCGGCCCCCTTTTCCCTAGTCCAATTCGGACCAAAGGGGAGGGGGGGCGCAGCACCCTTTTCCTCTTCCCACTAAAGCCCATCAAGGCCCATTACTCTTCCCCGTATTCCCGTAACTCCCCGGTACCTCCGAAAATACCCGAATCACTCGGAACCTTTCCGATGTCTGAATATAGTCGTCCAATATATCGATCTTTACGTCTCGACCATTTCGAGACTCCTCGTCATGTCCCCGATCTCATCCGGGACTCCGAACTCCTTCGGTACATCAAAACTCATAAACTCATAATATAACTGTCATCGAAACCTTAAGCGTGCGGACCCTACGGTTCGAGAACAGTGTAGACATGACCGAGACACGTCTCCGGTCAATAACCAATAGCGGGACCTGGATGCCCATATTGGCTCCTACATATTCTACGAAGATCTTTATCGGTCAGACCGCATAACAACATACGTTGTTCCCTTTGTCATCGGTATGTTACTTGCCCGAGATTCGATCGTCGGTATCCAATACCTAGTTCAATCTCGTTACCGGCAAGTCTCTTTACTCGTTCCGTAATACATCATCTCACAACTAACATATTAGTTGCAGTGCTTGCAAGGCTTATGTGATGTGCATTACCGAGAGGGCCCAGAGATACCTCTCCGACATTCGGAGTGACAAATCCCAATCTCGAAATACGCCAACCCAACATCTACCTTTGGAGACACCTGTAGTACTCCTTTATAATCACCCAGTTACGTTGTGATGTTTGGTAGCACCCAAAGTGTTCCTCCGGTAAACGGGAGTTGCATAATCTCATAGTCATAGGAACATGTATAAGTCATGAAGAATAGCAACAGCAACATACTAAACGATCGGGTGCTAAGCTAATGAAATGGGTCATGTCAATCAGATCATTCAACTAATGATGTGACCTCGTTAATCAAATAACAACTCTTTGTTCATGGTTAGGAAACATAACCATCTTTGATCAACGAGCTAGTCAAGTAGAGGCATACTAGTGACACTCTGTTTGTCTATGTATTCACACATGTATTATGTTTCCGGTTAATACAATTCTAGCATGAATAATAAACATTTATCATGATATAAGGAAATAAATAATAACTTTATTATTGCCTCTAGGGCATATTTCCTTTCAGCACCAGCCCACTATGGGCTGGTTCCCCTCCCCACTTCAGCCCATGGGGCCCTCCGGGATGGGTGGTCCCACCCGGTGGATCCCCGGGACCCTTCTGGTGGTCCCGGTACAATACCGGTGACCCCGAAATTCTCCCGATGGCCGAAACTGCACTTCCTATATATAATTCTTCACCTATAGACCATTCCGGAACTCCTCGTGACATCCGGGATCTCATCCGGAACTCCGAACAACTTTCGGGTTACTGCATATTCATATCTCTACAACCCTAGCGTCACTGAACCTTAAGTGTGTAGACCCTACGGGTTCGGGAGACATGTAGACATGACCGAGATGGCTCTCCGGTCAATAACCAATAGCGGGATCTGGATACCCATGTTGGCTCCCACATGCTCCTCGATGATCTCATCGGATGAACCACGATGTCGAGGATTCAAGCAACCCCGTATACAATTCCCCTTGTCAATCGGTATGTTACTTGCCCGAGATTCGATCGTCGGTATCCCAATACCTCGTTCAATATCGTTACCGGCAAGTCACTTTACTCGTACCGTAATGCATGATCCCGTGACCAGACACTTGGTCACTTTGAGCTCATTATGATGATGCATTACCGAGTGGGTCCAGAGATACCTCTCCGTCATACGGAGTGACAAATCCCAGTCTTGATCCGTGTCAACCCAACAGACACTTTCGGAGATACCCGTAGTATACCTTTATAGTCACCCAGTTACGTTGTGACGTTTGGTACACCCAAAGCACTCCTACGGTATCCGGGAGTTACACAATCTCATGGTCTAAGGAAAAGATACTTGACATTGGAAAAACTCTAGCAAACGAACTATATGATCTTGTGCTATGTTTAGGATTGGGTCTTGTCCATCACATCATTCTCCTAATGATGTGATCTCGTTATCAATGACATCCAATGCCCATAGTCAGGAAACCATGACTATCTGTTGATCAACGAGCTAGTCAACTAGAGGCTTACTAGGGACATGTTGGTGTCTATGTATTCACACATGTATTACGATTTCCGGATAACACAATTATAGCATGAATAAAAGACAATCATCATGAACAAGGAAATATAATAATAATCCTTTTATTATTGCCTCTAGGGCATATTTCCAACAAATGTTGCATATGTAGATAGTTCTGATGTAAGACTTGCTGAGTACCTTCGTACTCACATTTGCTTATTTATGTTTTGCAGTTGGTTACACTAGTGACTTCGACGAGTAGCTTGTATCCCAGCTACGATCTTGTACCCTTGGGAGGGTCGTGTTTAGTCAGGCTTCTTAGTGTTTTCCTTTTGTAGTTGTCTGTACTCAGACATGTAATGCTTCCGTTGCTTGTATGCTCTGAATGATGGGTCATGAGACCCCTGTTCGTATTGAATGCTATGTGGCTCTTCTGGGCCTTTATCTATATGAGTTTGAGTTATGTTGTGATGCCATGTTGTACAGCAGATACTTGCATGTTATGCGTACGTGTAACGTGTATTACTATGTGTGGGATCCGACAACCTAGTTGTTTACCTCTGGTAGCCTCTCTTATGGGGAAATGCAGTCTTGTGATTCCATGTGCCATAGTAGTCCGCTACAGCCTGGTTCACCGGAGTCCTGCTAGCCCAGCACTACTACTCCGGAACACTTGACTGGCCGGCATGTGATTCACTTCGTTCCTGTGTCTGTCCCTTCGGGGAAATGTCACGCGGTGACATCCGGAGTCCTGCCTAGCCTGCTACAGCCCGGGTTCCCGGAGTCCAGTTAGCCCAGTGCTACAGCCCGGATTCATACGCTGTTGACCGACATGCTCGAGGTTGATTCATGTATGCTTGTCCTTGTAAGTTAGTGCCACTTTGGGTTCACGACTAGTCATGTCGGCCCGGGTTCTCTGTCATATGGATGCTAGCGACACTATCATATACGTGAGCCAAAAGGCGCAAATGGTCCCGGGCCAGGTAAGGTGGCACCCGTGGGAATACCGTGCGTGAGGCCGCAAAGTGATATGAAGTGTTACATGCTAGATCGGTGTGACTTAGGATCGGGGTCCCGACACTTTAAGATGAGTTTTTGTAGACGATTGGCGAGTAGCTTTGTAATTACCTTAAGACAGCAGTTGAGTAGAGTGATGGGCCTATAGTCATTGACTGAAGTTGGTGCATTAATTTTAGGTATCAATGTAATGAAGCCCTCATTGATGCTTTCAAGGTTCATATTGCCCTCATGGAATTGATTGCAAAGCTTGTAAAAGTCCTCTCTAATCACGTGCCAACAAGATTTGAGGAAGTGACCAGTGAAACTGTCCGGTCCCGGGGATCTGTCAGCACACATGTATTTAATCACATCATCGATTTCGTTGTGAGTGAATGGCACTGTGAGTTGGTCAAGATCCTCTATCCTTTTGATAATTCTGGCTAGATCAAATTTCATTTCGTGTTGTGTAGATGAGCCAAGCCGCTTTTTGAAAGCTTGAAAAATTACAGACTCCTTCCCTGCATGATCCTCCACACAGTAGCCATCATCAATGGTAAGTGATGCAATACTCTTTCTTCTGTATCTTTCTGAGGCCATTGCTTGGAAAAAATTTGGTTGCTCGTCCCCAAACTTGACCCATTGGATTGTGCATCTTTTCCTCCAATATTCTTTCTGATAAGCAAGGAGTCGCAGAATGTGATTTTTGAGTATTTGACGAAAGTTGGCTTCAGGTGTGGTGAGGCGTCTTTTATTTTCTAGAGCATCAAGTTCAAATAGAGCTTTGTTAGAGTTTTCAATAGCAACTGATAATTTGGAAATACCTTTACTCCAGCTCTTAAGATCATGCCTCAGTATTTTAAACTTTCTAGATATAACAGTGGCCATGTTGTCTGCACGTACTGGTTTGGACCAAGAGTGAGTAACCCTTTCCAGAAAGCCAGGATGGTGCACCTAGTAAGATTCGAATCTAAAAATCTTCGACCGAGGGATGGTTGTCTCAATGCTGACAACACAAGGAATGTGATCGGAGATCGGCCGGCCGAGGGGTTTAACTAGGGTTTTAGGGTATGATGAAGTCCAATTAGTGCTTGTAAAAAACTAGTCGATCTATTCTAGGAGGGGGTCTACCTGCATATTACTCCAGGTATAGGCTCGACCTTTGATTGGCTGTTCCACTAGGCTCTGGGTGCGGATAAAATCATTAAATGTGATCATGTCCCCAAAATTTCCACCAGGTTTATTACGGTTGCGTGGGCTGCGAATGAAGTTAAAATCACCCAAAAGGAGCCAATCTTCATTGTGGAGGATATTCAGGTCAAGAAGCCACTGTATGAAATCCCTGCGTTCCTCACCTTGATAAGGGCCATAGACATTCACTAGGGTCCAATGGTGCACCGATTGTGTGGATTGAAAACGAATAACCAGAGAAAATTACTGGGAGGCTATGATAGTGGCCGTAAAAATGGAGTTGTTCCAAATCATGGCAATGCCACCCGAAGCACCACGAGCGGGAATAAATCCAAATTTATCAAAACAGCGTGGGTAGCAAGACTTAATAAAGTTATTATCAAAAGAATGCTTCTTAGTTTCCTGCAAGCATATATCAGCACACCCGCTAGCGGTGATGGCATTAAACAGAGCAAGTTGTTTTGGTTCAGAATTTAAGTCACGCACGTTCCAACAAAGAACGTTCCAATTAACCAAAAGTACCATGGACTAAATGAGAAAGATGTTTAAGCGCTTGGTGAGGAGGAAGAAGTATCCTCCTTAACTTCATTGAGCACCTCTTCAGAGAGCTCCTCTGCTGGGATTGCACATTGAACTGTGCCAACTAGCTGAATCATGGAAATTGGTGTCGGAGGTGGGATTGCAGAATTTCCGTCAAGTTCAGACAGAACCATAGAAGACTTCGCTGACGGATTGATCCTCGGTTTCACCTTAGATGCTCTTGTCTTGCTGTCAGTTATAGCAGGGACTTTGAAACCATCATATTTGTTGGACCTGGTGCTCCGACGGAGAGAAACAGAGGATGTAGGCATAGTGTTCTTCCCCTCGTGGTTATCAACCACTGAAGAGTTCCATGTTTCCTCAACAGTGTCAGCAGTGGGTGCGTCCGGTGCCATAGGTTCAAAGATCAGTGGAGCTTCAGGTAGCACATTATGTGGTGTTGCTGTGATTGCCAGGAGTGTAGTACCCGAAGAGGTGGTGCCCACAACAGAAGTAGACAACAGCTCAGGATCTGGGCTGACAAATGAATTTAAATTAGGTGTATCTTGGAGCTCCTCAAGCTGAACAGAAGAAGCAGCAGATTCCCTTGTATGTTTGGTAGCTGAGACTGTCACTATGTCATTTTCAACAGTGATCACTGCTTTAACCTGCACCCAGTTATTCTGAAGTTCAAAACCAGTACTCCAAGGACCATAAGAAGCAACCAAAGACATGATAGCAGTTCTCAGAAAGGAGTTCAGCCTGATGAAGGAAACCCCTTTATTCATCAGCATAGAAGAAACCACATAACCTTGCTCAGACATAGAGAACTGAAGCCTTGTCTGGGTGAGAGACACAGCCACTTCCAAAGTATTACTCTGAAAAGCAGGTGGTTCCATTGGGCAAATAGGAGCAGCAGATGTGGCCATATTAGAACTCTCTCCAGCAACCATAGAGTGAAACAAGTTTGCAGGTACCAACACATAGGAATCAGACACTGTGGCACTAGAGTCAGAACTGCCAAACATTGATATCGAATCATTCCAAGCCGTACCTGGGCTATCCTGCATGTTGTTAGTGGGCACAATGCCATCCTAAACTTGGAGCCCTTCTACAGCTAGCCAAGCCTGGTAATTATATAGAACGGGAGGTGGTGAAGGTGGCCCCTGTCCCCAATTAGCTTGGAAATGAATCTCATTGCCCTGGTTTTCTTCATTTGCATTGTCAGCTGCTTCAGCATTCATCTGGGCATTCTGGGCCATCCAATTATTGAGTTGAGCTTGATAAAGCTTCTCAGCCATGAGCCCATCACCATGCAGAGGATGGGGAATGCCATCTGCCGAAATTGGGTCGATCCCCGCTGGCGAAATCTCAGGAAGATGGGCGTTCCAGTCATTGCTACGCAACATAGTGACACAAACTGTCCAACAGAGACGCTCTCCACCTAGTTGATGCATGACAAAACTCTTCGGAACTAAACGCGGATGAATGACTCTAACTTTGAGCAGAACCAACTTTCTATCCCCCCTCGGATTGTTCCAAGTGATTAGTTCCCCAAACTTATCAACTGATTTGTGCATGTAATGTGAGGTCTGATAATCTTGAGTGAACTCAATATACAAAAGCCAAATCTAAGGCCCATAAGTGGTGTGGCGCATATTGAGAGCCGCATCATGAGGAAAGAAAGAAATTACCGTATGGATGTTTTCCTCATCCTCATCTAGTTCAAAAGTAGTACCCACAATAGCACTTTAGTCACCTAATCCACAAAACCAAAATTCCCCACTCCTAAAGGATGATCATCAATCTCTGTGGGAAAGTATTGGGATTCATGCAGCAAACCTTCAATGGTGTGGCGCAGCGCCGCCTTGTGATGGAACGGGACGAAGCGGTTGACCTCAGCAATGGCGAGAAAGTCATGGCGCAACGGAGTAGTTGGGCTGATCACCATGTCATCCCTCACCTTGCGGTCCTCAGGGCCGAGCTCGATCATCATGCCTTGCGGGAGATAGGGCACCACATTGACTGGGTACTTTGCCATGGGAGGGGGTTGGAGCTCAGGAGCGGTGGAGTTGATGGAACAGAGAGCCAAGGGTGAATGCGTATCGGCACCGGTTCTAGTCCCCTTGGGAACCCATACTAGCTTTGGGTGCCTCCCACCCTACCAACCAGAAGATGGCATGTGTCAGGATGCACCCTTGGATGGGCATCCGACGGCTGCTGTCGCTTGAGTCTCGTCCGTGGCGTAAACGGGCACAATATCATTATTAAAAGTCTGATTGATTTGATGTCTCTGGGAGCCTGCATTGACTGGATTTGTCATAATTTCCTTACCCTTCTCTAAGGGATAAACATCATGATTATTCCTTTCCTTAGGCAGAGCAGATATATGGGGATCTTTTGTAATTGTATCCAAAATATGAGATCCTGATTTTGGTCTCCAAGACATTCTGCGCCCCGAAGGATAACAAAACTGAGTAATGTGGCCCAGGAAAGAGCAAGTGTGGCATCAAACGAGGCCCGGATAGTCAAAGTATAAATGGGCCTGCGATCCACAATGGTAGCATGTCGATAACACAGATTTTTGTGGTGCACTGTCAAAAAAACCAGCCCAGGGGGGCCCAGAGGGGCAAGCACATGGAGCAGAGGAGCAACGGTTGCAAACCTGGTTTGGACATGATTCAGCTTTGTGACCCGAAGCATTGCACACATAACAAATATTCATATGGTTATTGATGTAAACCGCGGACGGCACCGAAGGAATAGACCAGATTTTGGCAATGTGACTATCTGAATAACCAAATTTTCATTGATCATTAATGTAAAGCAGCATAAAGGGGGGATAGAGTCCCAACAATCTTGCCTGAATTTACTGCCTTGGAATTGATTGCGTGGCTTACTACCCAAAGCTGGCACCTGAGATTGAAAATCCCCGAGACGGATAGTATGTGGCAATGAATGCTGATTGGGCTCTGTGTCTCGTGCTAGTGAGTGATTATTTCCCACATGAAAACTACCAAAAGAGAGGTCAGTAGGGTTTGGGAAGAAACCTAAGTCGTCATTTCTAAAAGTTTGGGGATGCGATGCTTATGTCAAGAAAATTCAACCTGAAAAGCTCAAACCCAAATCAAAAAAATGTGTCTTCATAGGATACCCTAAGGAAACTATTGGGTATACCTTCTACCTCAGATCCAAAGGCAAGATCTTTGTTGCCAAGAATGGATCCTTTCTGGAGAAAGAGTTTCTCTCAAAAGAAGTAAGTGGGAGGAAAGTAGAACTTGATGAGGTACTCCCTCTTGAACCGGAGAGTAGCGCAGCTCAGGATGATGTTTCTGTGGTGCCTGCACCAACTAGAGAGGAAGTTAATGATGATGATCATGAAACTTCAGATCAAGTTGCTACTAAACTTCATAGATCCACAAGGACACATTCCGCACCAGAGTGGTATGGCAACCCTGTCCTAGAAATCATGTTGTTAGACAACGGTGAACCTTCGAACTATGAAGAAGCGATGGCTGGCCCAGATTCCAACAAATGGCTTAAATCCATGAAATCTGAGATAGGATCCATGTATGAAAACAAAGTATGGACTTTGACAGACTTGCCCGATGATCGGCAAGCTAAAGAGAATAAGTGAATCTTTAAGAAGAAGACTGACGTAGATGGTAATGTGATCGTCTATAAGGCTCGGCTTGTCGCTAAGGGTTATTGACAAGTTCAAGGGGTTGACTACGATGAGACCTTCTCACCCATAGCGAAGCTGAAGTCCGTCCGAATCATGTTAGCAATTGTCGCGTTCTATGATTATGAGATATGGCAAATGGATGTCAAAAAGGCATTCCTTAATGGTTTCCTTAAGGAAGAATTGTATATGATGCAGCCAAAAGGTGTTATCGATCCTAAGAATGCTGACAATGTATGCAAGCTCCAGCGCTCCATCTATGGGCTGGTGCAAGCATCTCGGAGTTGGAACATTCCCTTTGATGAAATGATCAAAGCGTTTGGGTTTATACAGACTTATGGAGAGGCATGTATTTACAAGAAAGTGAGTGGGAGGTCTGTAGCATTTCTCATATCATATTATATGTGGATGACATACTATTGATGGGAAATGATATAGAACTTTTGGAAATCATAAAGGCCTGCTTGAATAAGTGTTTTTCAATGAAGGACCTCGGAGAAGCTGCTTATATATTAGGCATCAAGATCTATAGAGATAGATCGAGACGCCTCATTGGTCTTTCACAAAGCACATACCTTGACAAGATACTGAAGAAGTTCAATATGGATCAGTCCAAGAAGGGGTTCTTGCCTGTATTGCAAGGAGTGAGATTGAGCACGGCTCAATGCCCGACCTCGGCAGAAGATAGAGAAAAGATGAGTGCCATCCCCTATGCCTCAGCCATAGGCTCTATTATGTATGCCATGTTGTGTACCACACCTGATGTGAACCTTGCCATAAGTTTGGTAGGGATGTACCAAAGTGATCCTGGAATGGAACAGTGGACAGCGGTCACGGATATCCTAAAGTACCTAAAGAGGACTAAGGATATGTTTCTCATTTATGGAGGTAACGAAGAGCTCGTCGTAAAGGATTACGTCGACGCTAGCTTCGACACAGATCTGGATGACTCCAAGTCACAAACCGAATACGTGTACATTTTGAATGGTGGGGCAATCAGCTGGTGCAGTTTCATGCAAAGCGTCGTGGCGGGATCTACATGTGAAGTGGAGTACATAGCTGCCTCGGAGGCAGCACAGGAAGCAGTCTAGATGAAGGAGTTCATCATCGACCTAGGAGTAATTCCCAATGCGTCGGGCCCGATGACTCTCTTCTGTGACAACACTATAGTTATTGCCCTTGCCAAGGAGCCCAGGTTTCACAAGAAGACCAGGCACATGAAGCATCGCTTCAACTCCATTCGTGAATATATTCAAGATGGAGACATAGATATTTGTAAAGTGTATACGGATCTGAATGTCGCCGATCCGTTGACTAAACCTCTTCCACGAGCAAAACATAATCAACACCAGAACTCTATGGGTGTTCGATTCATCACAATGTAACTAGATTATTGACTCTAGTGCAAGTGGGAGAATGTTGGAAATATGCCCTAGAGGCAATAATAAAATAGTTATTATTATATTTCCTTGTTCATGATAATTTTATATTGTTCATGCTATAATTATATTTACCGGAAACCATAATACATGTGTGAATACATAGATCACAACATGTCCCTAGTGAGCCTCTAGTTGACTAGCTCGTTGATCAATATCTGGTTGTGGTTTCTTGACCATGGACATTGGATGTCGTTGATAATGGGATCACATCATTAGGAGAATGATGTGATGGACAAGACCCAATCCTAAGCATAGCACAAGATCGTGTAGTTCGTTTGCTAGAGCTTTTCTAATGTCAAGTATCATTTCCTTAGACCATGAGATTGTGCAACTCCCGGATACCGTAGGAATGCTTTGGGTGTATCAAATGCCACAACGTAACTGGGTGGCTATAAAGGCGCACTATAGGTATCTCCGAAAGTGTCTGTTGGGTTGTCATGAATCGAGACTAGGATTTGTCGCTCCGTATGACGGAGAGGTATCTATGGGCCCACTCGGTAATGCATCATCATAATGAGCTCAATGTGACTAAGGAGTTAGCCACGGGATCATGCATTACGGAACGAGTAAAGAGACTTGCCGATAACGAGATTGAACGAGGTATCGGGATACGACGATCGAATCTCGGGCAAATAACATACCGATGGACAAAGGGAATTGTATACAGGATTGATTGAATCCCCGACATGGTGGTTCATCCGATGAGATCATCATGGAACATGTGGGAGCCAATATGGGTATCCAGATCCTACTATTGGTTATTGGCCGGAGAGGTGTCTCGGTCATGTCTGCATGGTTCCTGAACCCGTAGGGTCTACACACTTAAGGTTCGGTGATGCTAGAGTTGTAATGGGAATAGTATGTGGTTACCGAAGGTTGTTTGAAGTCCCGGATGAGATCCCGGACACGACGAGGAACTCCGGAATGGTCCGGAGGTGAAGATCGATATATTGGACGAAGGGTATTGGAGTCCGGAATTGTTCTGGGAGTACCGAGTGACGACCAGCGTGACCAAAATGAGTTTCGGAGGGCCCGACAAGCGTTGGAGGCCTTATGGGCCAAGGGGAGGGGGCACACCAGCCCACTAAGGGGTTGTGCGCCCCTCCCACCCCATCTCACGTAACCTGGTTGCCCTAAAAAAAATCTCATGTAACCTGGAGAGGTGGGGGCGCCTTCCCTAGGGCAGCAGCCCCTCCTGGCTTGGGGGGCAAGTTTCCTAGGGGTGGGGGCGCCCAAACCGATCTAGGGTTTCCCCTATGGCCGTTGCCCCTCCTCTAGGGAAACCCTAGGGCGCCTCCTCCTCCCCCTTCCCCCTATATGTAGTGAGGGAGAGAGAGAGAGTGCAGCCGTACCCCTTTCCCTGGCGCAGCCCCTCCCTTCTCCAACACCTCCTCCTCCTCTGTAGTGCTTGGCGAAGCCCTGCCGGAGAACCACGAGCTCCACCACCACCACGCCATCGTGCTGCCGGAGTTCTCCCTCAACTTCTCCTATCCCCTTGCTGGATCAAGAAGGAGGAGACGTCCCCGGGTTGTACGTGTGTTGAACGCGGAGGCGCCGTCCGTTCGGCGCTTGGATCAAATCTTCCGCGATTTGAATCGCCGCAAGTACAACTCCATCAACCGCGTTCTTGTAACGCTTTCGCTTAGCGATCTTCAAGGGTATGAAGATGAACTCCCTCTCTCTCATTGCTAGCATCTCCTAGATTGATCTTGGGACACGTAGGAATTTTTTTAATTATTACTACGATCCCCAACAGCTGCGCCCACATCGGGGTAGCCCAAAGCTAGAGAATAGGAGCATGGTAAGTTACACTATCCTCCCTTTTGCTCTTATAGGCCGGTGAAAGGCCAAGAGTCCCCCTTACTGTGCCGATAAACATGCCACTCCCACCAAAGATGCCTTTAAGCATATGGGGACAAAATAAAATCTTGATGACATCCTTGAGAAAATGGGCACGATCTCCACCTCGATGGGACATGCCAGTAGAAAGGCTGCCTGGGGCCGCAATTTGAGGGAAGCAGTGAAGGAAATATGCCCTAGAGGCAATAATAAAGTTATTATTTATTTCCTTACATCATGATAAATGTTTATTATTCATGCTAGAATTGTATTAACCGGAAACATAATACATGTGTGAATACATAGACCAACAGAGTGTCACTAGTATGCCTCTACTTGACTAGCTCGTTAATCAAAGATGGTTATGTTTCCTAACCATGAACAAAGAGTTGTTATTTGATTAACGAGGTCACATCATTAGTAGAATGATCTGATTGACATGACCCATTCCATTAGCTTAGCACCCGATCGTTTAGTATGTTGCTATTGCTTTCTTCATGACTTATACATGTTCCTATAACTATGAGATTATGCAACTCCCGTTTACCGGAGGAACACTTTGGGTACTACCAAACGTCACAACGTAACTGGGTGATTATAAAGGAGTACTACAGGTGTCTCCAATGGTAGATGTTGGGTTGGCGTATTTCGAGATTAGGGTTTGTCACTCCGATTGTCGGAGAGGTATCTCTGGGCCCTCTCGGTAATGCACATCACATAAGCCTTGCAAGCACTGCAACTAATATGTTAGTTGTGAGATGATGTATTACGAAACGAGTAAAGAGACTTGCCGGTAACGAGATTGAACTAGGTATTGGATACCGACGATCGAATCTCGGGCAAGTAACATACCGATGACAAAGGGAACAACGTATGTTCTTATGCGGTCTGACCGATAAAGATCTTCGTAGAATGTGTAGGAGCCAATATGGGCATCCAGGTCCCGCTATTGGTTATTGACCGGAGACGTGTCTCGGTCATGTCTACATTATTCTCGAACCGTAGGATCCGCACGCTTAACGTTACGATGACAGTTATTATGAGTTTATGCATTTTGATGTACCGAAGGTTGTTCGAAGTCCCGGATGAGATCATGGACATGACGAGGAGTCTCGAAATGGTCGAGACGTAAAGATTGATATATTGGAAGCCTATGTTTGGGCACCGGAAGTGTTCCGGGTGAAATCGGGATTTTACCGGATTACCGGGAGGGTTACCGGAACCCCCCGGGAGGCAAATGGGCCTATTGGGCCTTAGTGGAAAAGAGAGAAGGGGCAGCCCACAGGCTAGCCGGCCGAACCCCCCTTCCCTAGTCCTATTAGGACTAGGAGAAGGGGCCGGCCCCCCTCTCTTCTCTTTCTCCCGAAGAGTCCTATTAGGAATAGGATTTGGGGGAAGGAGTCCTACTCCCGGTAGGAGTGGGACTCCTCCCTGCGCCTCCCTCCTAGCCGGCCGACCCCCTTGCCCCTGGTCCTTTATATACGGGGGCAGGGGGCACCCCATAGACACACAACTTGATCCTTGAGATCGTTCCTTAGCCGTGTGCGGTGCCCCCTGCCACCAAATTCCACCTCGATCATACCGTTGTAGTGCTTAGGCGAAGCCCTGCGTCGGTAGTACATCAAGATCGTCATCACGCCGTCGTGCTGACGGAACTCTTCCTCGACGCTTTGCTGGATCGGAGCCCGAGGAACGTCATCGAGCTGAACGTGTGCTAAGAACTCGGAGGTGCCGGAGTAACGGTGCTTGGATCGGTCGGATCGGGAAGAAGACGTACGACTACTTCCTCTACGTTGTGTGATCGCTTCCGCAGTCGGTCTGTGTTGGTACATAGACAACACTCTCCCCTCTCATTGTTGTGCATCACCATGATCTTGCGTGTGCGTAGGAAAATTTTTGAAATTACTGCGTTCCCCAACAAGCAGTAACTGCTCGACTCGTCGTGGGGTGAGCCATTTCGATAAAGTTGTCAGGCTAAATAGAACTGTTCACACCGAGATGGTTGGCCTTCGAGGCTAAGTTATCCGATCTCTTTGGGCAGAGGGTACAAGTTCGGTTGAGCCTCAGCTAACATTTCTTCTTTAAAGGAGTGGTCCAAAGGATTATAGGATGGAACTCGTTTGTCGAGCCAAGGACTTCGATCCAAGGTTGTAATCATCAAGAAGGTCGTCCTCGGCATAGAAGACCAGTTCGGGGGCTACTGACGGTGTCCTGGATTGGGGGGTGCTAACCTAGTCGGCCCATGATCCTTGAGCTGGGTCGATGGGCCATCATTCGTGGTCAAGATGAACTCCAGAGACCGTATGCAGGAGGCGTGATCAAGACTACCTCCACAAAATACTTGACGCATACTCCAAGATCTCTCCTGCCGCCTTGATCCTAGATACCGACCTTGTAACCCTAGATACCCTCCATGGCGTGTATATAAGTCATAGGGTATAGCCCTAGAGTTAGACCACACATTACGATCTCAAGGTAGATCAACTCTATACTCGATACATCTTCATCAATATAAACAAAAGCAGACCGTAGGGTTTTACCTCCATAGAGAGGGCCCTAGCCTGCACAAACATCGTCTCCTGCATTCCTATTACCCTTGATACGAGTTCCACAGCTCGGGACCCCTACCCCGAGGTCTGCCGGTTTTGACACTGACACATGGGCTTTGTCCGGTGCCGACCGTCGGCAGCGGCGGAGGGGAAGGTGAGCACTGGGGGAGGGTTAGGCGGCGGCGGCTCAGATCTCCTGTGTCGCCCGTGATGGGGGCGACATGAGAGGCGGTCCTACGATCCAGACGTACTCTTGGTTCTCTTGGACATTATCTCAACTATATTATTTTATTATAAGCTAGCCCATGAGCTACGCAGGTGTGTATTTTAAAGCATCGGATCCATGATATAATATTATGACATATGATGTATTTTTGGCATTTCATCGTCTCAGCTATTGATTCAGGGACTGGCATAGAAATCTAATAGATTCAGGGGCCCTCTTAAGACCGGGTCGTGACAGTTTTTGATGGAGTAGAATAGTCAGGACCGACTTACGGACGGATGCATGACCGTGTTGGATCCAAAAAACGTCCTAACTGTTGAGATATGTATCTAGCACATGTATTCTTGTACTCCAAGTCTCCTCCTTGTGTATAGTTGAGGATATGACTTGCCCTATGTACTATATATACTTGTGCATATGCACCCACCAATACATTGTGGTTTGCATCCTATTCCTCTACATGGTATCAGCCCTAACCCCGATCCTTCCCTAGCCGCGCCGCCGTTGCCTCCTGGCCGCCGCCGCTAGCCCTGCCCTGCGCCACCGCACCCTTGCCGCCGCGCCCTGCCACTGCCCCCCGACCGCCGCGCCACTCCCCTACACCGCACCTCCCTCCCGCACCACCCGCGATCTCCCCGATGCCCCTCCCGAAACCCTCATCCTCCCGCGCCGCCATCTCAAACCCTAACATCGCCCCCCCTCCCACCGCCGCCTACACCGCGCCACCACCGCTCCGCCTTGCTGCCATGTCGGCCCACTCCATCTCCACCGGTCCTAGCAACCCCTTCGACTCCTCCTATGGCACCGAACCCAACGAGCCGCTCGCTGCCGACATCCGCAACATCTCCCTCTCCGAGCATGTCCCCATCATCCTCTCCCACACCTCCGCCAACTACTATGCCTGGAAAACCTACTTCAATCTCCTCTTCTGTGAGTACAATCTCCGTGATCACGTGGACGGTCTCGCCAACTTCTTCGCCGGCAACCACGACGCCAACTGGCTGGCCATCGACGCCACCCTCATCCGGTGGTTCTTCCTCACCATCTCCCCGGACATCTTCCACACCGTCGTTCGCGATGGGGACGATGCCTACAAGGTGTGGACCAAGATCAATGGCCTCTTCACCGACAATAAGCTTCAACGGATTGTTTTCTTGCAGCAGGAATTCTTTGGGTGTCATCAGAACGACTCCACCATCGACGCCTACTGTCTCCGCCTCAAGACCCTCTCCGACGAGCTCAACGACGTCGGGTTCAAGGTGGGCGACGAGCTTCTTCTCTCGACGCTCACCGCCGGCCTCAACGAGGACTTCGGCAACGCCGCCTCCAACCTTACTCTCATGGCCAACCCCTCCTATGAGCGGGCGGTGGCCTATCTTCGCCTTGAGGAGCGGCGGATGAAGCATCTTCGCCTCCGTGCTACCCACACCACCCTCGCCGCCGGCGTCTCCAATGGCGCCCCTACACCACCATCGGCGCCTCGTCCTCAGCCTGCCACGCCTCACCCGCTGCCTCCCCCGGCACCGCAGCCACCCCAACCGGCGCGCACCGGTGGGAACGGAGGGAACCGGCGCCGCGGTCGCGGCGGTCAGCGTCCAAGCGGCAGCGGTCAGCGACAAGGCGGTGGCGGTGGTGGCCAGCCCCGCGGCCTGCAGCAGCCCCCGCCCCAGGGCCGGCGGCTACAACCCCTGGACGGGGGTCGTGCATGCCTACAGCATGCCCGTATCGCGACCCCTCACCCCGGGGATCCTTGGCCCGCGCCCCGCCTCTCACCAGGCCCTTCTGGCCGCGCCCCAGCCGGGTGCTCTGGGCGCCTACGGCGGGCCACCCGTCCCACCTGCTGCCTCTCCATACGGCGCCTACGGCGCCACGTACAGCGCCCCTGGCTACGGCGCGTACAGCGCCCCACAGCCGTCTCCTGGCACGTGGGACCCGGCGCTCTTAGCAGCACTGCAGCAGCTGCCTCCCTACTCCGGTGGTGGCGGCGATTGGTTTATGGACTCCGGCGCCACAGCTCATATGTCCGCTCATCCGGGTAACCTCTCATCCGTCTATCCTACTTCTACTTCATCCCGGATCATCATCGGTAACGGTGTTGGTCTTCCTATATCGCATGTTGGCTCCGCCAGTTTTCCCTCTACATCTCGACCTCTTTCTCTTAATAATGTCATTGTCTCCCCTGATCTCATTCAGAACCTTGTTTCTGTTCGTAACCTTTCTCGTGACAATTCTGTAACTGTGGAATTTGATGAAGTTGGTTTTTCTGTTAAGGACGATCGCACCAGGATGATTCTTCACCGCTGTGATAGTCCCGGCGATCTCTATCCAGTTCAGTCGCCGTCATCTCCGAGTGGTCCTCGAGCTCTCTCCACTGGCGTCGACCTTTGGCATGCTCGTCTTGGGCATCCTAGCACTTCTTCCCTTCGTCAAATAATGCGAGGATTTTCTTTTTCATGCAATAAAACGGCCGCTCACTCATGTGAAGTCTGCTGGTTAGGCAAACATGTTCGCCTCCCTTGTAGTTTATCCTCCACAGTTGCTTCTTTTCCATTTGAGTTAATTCACAGCGATGTATGGACCTCTCCAGTACCCAGTAATTCTGGTTATCTTTACTATCTCGTTATACTGGATGATTACTCTCACTTTGTGTGGACATTTCCTCTTCGTAGGAAATCTGATGTTCCTGCCGCCCTCATTGCATTTTATGCTTATGTCTCCACACAGTTTGGGCGGCCCATACTCGCACTTCAGACCAACAACGGGAAAGAATTCGACAACCTCACCATTCGCCATCTTCTCTCCTCTGATGGCACCGTGTTTCGCCTCACGTGTCCATACACCTCTCAGCAGAATGGCCGTGCCGAGCGCATCCTATGCACCCTCAATGAGTGCGTGTGTAGCCTTCTTTTTCCATGCCTATATGCCTTCTCGGTTTTGGCCTGATGCCCTCGCCACTGCCACCCTCCTCATCAACCTCCGACCATGTCGTCCGCGCTGGAACTATGCGCCACACCATCTTCTTTATGGCACTCCTCCCTCCTATGATGGCCTCCGCATTTTTGGTTGTCGTTGCTACCCTAACACCACCGCCACCGCACCTCATAAACTCGCTCCTCGCTCCGTTCCATGTGTCTTCCTTGGTTACCCGGCCAACACTAAGGGTTATCGCTGCTATGACCCCGTGTCTCACCGTGTCATCACCTCCCGGCACGTGTACTTTGATGAGCTTGCTTTTCCCTTTGCATAGGAATAGGTGGCGCCCTCTCCATCCCTTGCGGCGGGCCCTCCTCCGCGCCGTCGCCAGCCGCCGGCCCTGGGTGCTCCGGTGCCCCAGCCCGCGGTACCTTCCTCTGGATCAGAGACGTCCGCGGCTCCCTCTGGCTTGAAGCCCCCATCGCCCCTGCTTGATGGGTCAGCCTCGCCCGGAGCCGCGTCGACGCCGCCTCGCTCTCCCTCCACGCATGCTGGGCCACATGCAGGGCCCCATGTTGGGCCGCCAGCCAGGACGCATGCTGGGCCGGCCTCGCCTGGCGCTGCACCGTCGTCGCCTCGGTCCTCCGACGCTCCAGCTTCGCCTGGCACTGCACCGAGGCCGCCTCGGTCCCCTGACGCCGCGGCCCCGTCTCCGGCTACGGTGGCCTCGCCGCCCTCCCCCACTGCACCGGCCCTGTCGGATGGGTCGGTCTCCCCCGGGGGCGCACGCGCCGCTTCACCGCCACCTGCGGCCGGCCCCGTGACGCGCTCGCGTGCCGGTATTTTCCGCCCGAGCTCGCGTTACTCTGCGGATGAATACGTCTGCACCGCCTCGACGTCCGCCCCTTCTCCGTTGCCATCTTCCGTTCGGGCCGCTCTTCACGATCCCCTATGGATAGCCGCGATGCAGGAGGAGTTCAACGCTTTAAAGCGGAACCGGACTTGGCAGCTTGTTCCCCGGCCCAGGCATGCTAACGTGATCACCGGGAAGTGGGTCTTCAAGCACAAGCTTCGACCCGATGGCACTCTTGACCGCTATAAGGCACGGTGGGTTGTTCATGGCTTCCGGCAATGAGCCGGCGTGGACTTCACCGACACTTTCGCTCCGGTCGTTAAGCCCGGGACGATCCGCACTGTTCTACAGCTTGCGGTCTCTCGTGCCTGGCCGGTTCACCAGATGGACGTCTCCAACGCTTTTCTTCATGGTCATGTCGAGGAGCAGGTCTTTTGTCAGCAGCCCACTGGGTTTGTTGATCCGGCGTGTCCCGATCATGTGTGCCTGCTTTCCCGCTCATTATATGGGCTCAAGCAGGCTCCTTGTGCCTGGTACCAGCGTATCGCAGTGTTTCTTCATCAACTCGGCTTCCGCTCTACCCGCTCCGATGCTTCGCTGTTTGTTTATCACTAGGGCACCGAAACGGTGTACTTGCTTCTTTATGTTGACAACATCATCCTGACAGCATGCACTTCTGAGCTCCTTCGACAGCTTACTGATCATCTCCGTGCTGAGTTTGCCATCAAGGATTTGGGACCTTTGCACTACTTCCTTGGTTTTGAGGTGGTGCGTCGTCCTGATGGTTTCTTCCTTCATCAACGGAAGTACGCTCATGAGCTCCTCGACCGTGCTGGAATGCTTAATTGCAAACCGACCGCCACTCCTGTCGACACGAAGGCCAAGCTCTCTGCTACTGATGGTACTCCTGGCTCCGATGCTGCTTTCTACCGGTCCATTGTTGGTGCTCTTTAGTACCTCACCCTCACACGACCGGAGCTCCAGTATGCCGTTCAGTGATACGTCTCCAACGTATCTATAATTTTTGATTGCTCCATGCTACTTTATCTACTGTTTTGGACTATATTGGGCTTTATTTTCCACTTTTATATTATTTTTTGGACTAACCTATTAACCGGAGGCCCAGCCCAGAATTGCTGTTTTTTTGCCTATTTTAGTATTTCGAGGAAACAGAATATCAAACGGAGTCCAAACGGAATGAAACCTTCGGGGACGTGATCTTCTCACCGAACGTGATCCAGGAGACTTGGACCCTACTCCAAGAAGTTTCCGGGGAGGTCACAAGGGTGGAGGGTGCCCCCCTGGGCGCGCCCCCTGCCTTGTGGGCCCCTCGGAGCTCCACCGATGTGCTCCTTCCTCCTATATATACCTACGTACCCCCATTAGACCAAAGACGGAGCCAAAAACCTAATTCCAGCGCCGCAACTTCCTGTATCCACGAGATCCCATCTTGGGGCCTGTTCCGGAGCTCCGCCGGAGAGGGCATCCATCACGGAGGGCTTCTACATCAACACCATAGCCCTTCCGATGAAGTGTGAGTAGTTTACTTCAAACCTTCGGGTCCATAGCTAGTATCTAGATGGCTTCTTCTCTCTTTTTGGATCTCAATACAATGTTCTCCCCCTCTCTTGTGGAGATCTATTCGATGTAATCTTCTTTTTGCGGTGTGTTTGTTGAGACGATGAACTGTGGGTTTATGATCCAACTTATCTATGAATAATATTTGAATCTTCTCTGAATTCTTTTATGTATGATTGAGTTATCTTTTCAAGTCTCTTCGAATTATCCGTTTAGTTTGGCCAACTAGATTGGTAGTTCTTGCAATGGGAGAAGTGCTTAGCTTTGGGTTCAATCTTGCGGTGTCCTTACTCAGTGACAGAAAGAGTTGCAAGGCACGTATTGTATTGTTTCCATCGAGGATAACAAGATGGGGTATTTATCATATTGCATGAATTTATTCCTCTACATCATGTCATCTTGCTTAAGGCGTTACTCTATTTTTAACTTAATACTCTAGATGCATGCTGGATAGTGGTCGATGAGTGGAGTAATAGTAGTAGATGCAGGCAGGAGTCGGTCTACTTGTCACGGACGTGATGCCTATATACATGATCATACCTAGATAACCTCATAACTATGCTCAATTCTATCAATTGCTCAACAGTAATTTGTTCACCCACCATAGAATATCTATGCTCTTGAGAGAAGCCACTAGTGAAACCTATGGCCCCCAGGTCTATTCTCATCATATCAATCTCCATTACTTTATTTTACTTGTTTTGCTTTTACTTTTTCACTTTGCATCTTTATACCAAAAATACCAAAAATATTATCTCTATCAGATCTCACTCTCATAAGTGACCGTGAAGGGATTGACAACCCCTAAGCGCTGGTTGCGAGTTGCTACCGTTTTGTGCAGGTACGAGGGACTTACGCGTGACCTCCTACTGGATTGATACATTGGTTCTCAAAAACTGAGGAAAATACTTACGCTACTGTGCTGCATCACCCCCTCCTCTTCGGGGAAAACCAACGCTAGCTCGAGACGTAGCAAGAAGGATTTCTAGCGCCGTTGCCGGGGAGGCCTACGCCAAGTCAAGTCAAGATTTACTCTCCTGTCAACGAGCCATTTCTGGCGCCGTTGCCGGGGAGGCCTACGCCAAGTCAAGTCAAGATTTACTCTCCCATCAACGAGCCATTTCTAGCGCCGTTGCCGGGGAGGCCTACGCCAAGTCAAGTCAAAATTTACTCTCCCGTCAACGAGCCATTTCTGGCGCCGTTGCCGGGGAAGCCTACGCAAAAGTCAACATACCAAGTACCCATCACAATCTCTATCTCTCGGATTACATTATTTGCCATTTGCCTCTCGTTTTCCTCTCCCCCACTTCACCCTTGCTGTTTTATTCGCCCTCTCTTTCCCTTTGCCTTTTGTTTGCTTGTGTGTTAGTTTGCTTGTTTGTCGTGATGGCCCAAGATGCCTTTATTAAAGCGTGTTCTTCTAAATCCTATGAAAATCAAGATGAAGATCTGAAAGTTATTGATGTGTCCCCTATTAAATCTTTGTTTTGCAATGTGAATCTTGATGAATCTGATTATGATCTTCCCTTACCTAGAAGGCGTTCTAAGAATTCTGAGTTTTTAGATCCTGATGATGAAATTGATAAAAAAGGGATTGAAAGAAATAAAAATCTAGATATTGCTAAACCCACTATTTTGGATCTCAAGGAATTTAACTATGAAAATTGCTCTTTAATTGATTGTATTTCCTTGTTGCAATCCGTGTTAAAATCTCCTCATGCTTATAGTCGAAATAAGGCCTTTACCGAACACATTGTTGACGCCTTAATGCAATCTTATGAAGAAAAGCTTGAGTTGAAAGTTTCTATCCCTAGAAAACTCTATGATGAGTGGGAACCTACAATTAAGATTAAAATTAAAAATTATGAGTTTCATGCTTTGTGTGATTTGGGTGCTAGTGTCTTTACTATCTCCAAAGCTTTGTGTGATTTGCTAGATTTCCGTGACTTTGATGATTGCTCTCTAAACTTGCATCTTGCGGATTCCACTATTAAAAAGACTATGGGAAGAATTAATGATGTTCTTATTGTTGCAAATAGGAATTATGTGCCCGTAGATTTTATCGTTCTTGATATAGATTGCAATCATTCATGTTCTATTATTCTTGGTAGACCTTTCCTTAGAACGATTGGTGCAATTATTGATATAAAGAAAGGGAATATTAAATTCCAATTTCCCTTAAAGAAGGGCATGGAACACTTTCCTAGAAAGAAAATAAAATTACCATATGAATCTATCATAAGAGCGACTTATGGATTGCCTACCAAAGATGGCAATACCTAGATCTATCCTTGCTTTTATGCCTAGCTAGGGGCGTTAAACGATAGCGCTTGTTGGGAGGAAACCCAATTTTATTTTGTGTTTTTTGTTTTTGGTTTTGTTTAGGAATAAATAATCCATCTAGATTCTGTTTAGATGTGGTTTTATCTTTTAATTAGTGTTTGTGCCAAGTTAAACCTATTAGATCTTCTTGAAAGATAGTTATTTGATCTTGCTGTAATTTCCAGAATCTTTGCGCTCAGTGCCCGAATTGTCAAAAATCACCAGAACGTGATAAAATAGTGATTCGAATTGCTGCTGATCAATAAACAAATTGCCCCAGTCGTATAATTTTGGTAGAATTTTTTGGATTCCAGAAGTTTGCGTTAGTAACAGATTACTACAGACTGTTCTATTTTTGACAGATTCTGTTTTGCGTGTGTTGTTTGCTTATTTTGATGAATTTATGGCTAATAAAATAGTTTATAAACCATAGAAAAGTTGGAATACAGTAGGTTTAACACCAATACAAATAAAGAACAAGTTCACTACAGTACCTTAAAGGAGTCTTTTGTTTTCTTTCTCTAACGGAGCTCACGAGATTTCTATTGAGTTTTGTGTTGTGAAGTTTTCAAGTTTTGGATGAATTCTTTTGATGGATTATGGAACAAGGAGTGGCAAGAGCCTAAGCTTGTGGATGCCCATGGCACCCCCAAGATAATCCAAGGATACCAAAAAGTCAAAGCTTGGGGATGCCCCAGAAGACATCCCCTCTTTTGTCCACTTCCATCGGTAATTTACTTGGAGCTATATTTTTATTCACCACATGATGTGTGTTTTGCTTGGAGCGTCTTGTATTATTTGTGTCTTTGCTTGTTAGTCTACCACAATCATCCTTGCTGTACACACCTTTTGAGAGAGCCATGTATGAATTGAAATTTGTTAGAATACTCTATGTGCTTCACTTATATCTTTTGAGCTTGATAGTTTACTCTATGTGCTTCACTTATATCTTTGTGAGCGTGATAATTTTTGCTCTAGTGCTTCACTTAGATCTTTTAGAGCACGGTGGTGGTTTGTTTTAAAGAAACTTGATCTCTCATGCTTCACTTAGATTATTTTGAGAGTCGTTAATAGCATGGTAATTTGCTTAATGTTAATATACTTGGTATTCAAGATATGTGAAACTTTCTTTTTAGTGGGTTGAATATTAAGATAAGTTTGATGCTTGATAATTGTTTTGAGATATGAAGGTGATAATATCATAGTCATGCTAGTTGAGTAGTTGTGAATTTGAGAAATACTTGTGTTGAAGTTAGCAAGTCCCGTAGCATGCACGTATGGTTAAAGTTGTGTAACAAATTTGAAGCAAGAAGTGTACCTGGCTTGTGCATCCTTATGAGTGGCGGTCGGGGACGAGCGATCGTCTTTTCCTACCAATCTATCCCCCTAGGAGTATGCGCGTAGTACTTGATTTTTGATGACTTCTAAATTTTTGCAATAAGTATATGAGTTCTTGACTAATGTTGAGTCCATGGATTATACGCACTTTTACCTTTCCGCCATTTGCTAGCCTCTTCGGTACCGTGCATTGCCCTTTCTCACATTGAGAGTTGGTGCAAACTTCGCCGGTGCATCCAAACCCTGTGATATGATACGCTCTTTCACACATAAACCTCCCTATATCTTCCTCAAAACAGCCACCATACCTACCTATCATGGCATTTCCATAGCCATTCCGAGATATATTGCCATGCAACTTCCATCATCATCATCATCATCATGACATGCTTTAATTTTGTCATATTGCCATTGCATGATCTTGTAGTTGACATCATATTTGTGGCAAAGCCACCATGCATTATTTTTTCATACATGTCACTCTTGATTCATTGCACCATCCCGGTACACCGTCGGAGGCATTCATATAGAGTCATATCTTGTTCTACTATCGAGTTGTAATCATTATGTTGTAATCAATAGAAGTGTGATGATCATCATTATTAGAGCATTGCCCAATCAAAAAAAAGAGAAAGGCCAAAAAAAGAAAGGCCCAAAAAAAGAGAAAATAAAAAGGGCAATGCTACTATATCTTTTTCCACACTTGTGCTTCAAAGTAGCACCTTGTTCTTCATGTAGTGAGTCTCATATATTGTGCTTCAAAATAGCACCATGATTTTCATATAGTGAGTCTCATAAGTTGTCTTGTTCATACTAGTGGGAATTTTTCATTATAGAACTTGGCTTGTATATTCCAACGATGGGCTTCCTCAAAATGCCCTAGGTCTTCATGAGCAAGCAAGTTGGATGCACACCCACTAGTTTTCTTTTGTTGAGCATTCTTAGCTCTAGTGCATCTATTGCATGGCAATCCCTACTCCTTGCATTAATATCAATTAATGGGCATCTCCATAGCTCATTGATTAGCCTCGTTGATGTGAGACTTTCTTCTTTTTTGTCTTCTTCACACAATCCCCATCATCATATTCTATACCACCCATAGTGCTATGTCCATGGCTCGCGCTCATGTATTGCGTGAAGGTTGAAAAAGTCTGAGATTATTTGAGTATGAAACAATTGCTTGGCTTGTCATCGGGGGTATAGAAGTTGGGAACATCTTTGTGTGACGAAAATGAAGCATAGCCTAACTATATGATTTTGTAGGGATGAACTTCCTTTGGCCATGTTATTTTGAGATGACATAATTGTTTGATTAGTATGCTTGAAGTATTATCATTTTTTATGTCAATATGAACTTTTGTATTGAACCTTTCGGATCTGAATATTCATACCATGATTAAGAAGATTTACATTGAAATTATGCCAAAATATCACTCCGCATCAAAAATTCTCTTTTTATCATTTACCTACTCGAGGACGAGCAGGAATTAAGCTTAGGGATGCCTGATACGTCTCCAACGTATCTATAATTTTTGATTGCTCCATGCTACTTTATCTACTGTTTTGGACTATATTGGGCTTTATTTTCCACTTTTATATTATTTTTGGGACTAACCTATTAACCGGAGGCCCAGCCCAGAATTGTTGTTTTTTGCCTATTTCAGTATTTTGAGGAAACAGAATATCAAACGGAGTCCAAACGGAATGAAACCTTCGGGAACGTGATCTTCTCACCGAACGTGATCCAGGAGACTTGGACCCTACTCCAAGAAGTTTTCGGGGAGGTCACGAGGGTGGAGGGCGTGCCCCCCTGCCTCATGGGCCCCTCGGAGACCGACGTGCTCCTTCCTCCTATATATACCTACGTACCCCCATTAGACCAAAGACGGAGCCAAAAACCTAATTTCACCGCCGCAACTTCCTGTATCCACGAGAACCCATCTTGGGGCCTGTTCCGGAGCTCCGCCGGAGAGGGCATCCATCACGAAGGGCTTCTACATCAACACCATAGCCCTTCCGATGAAGTGTGAGTAGTTTACTTTAGACCTTCGGGTCCATAGCTAGTAGCTAGATGGCTTCTTCTCTCTTTTTGAATCTCAATACAATGTTCTCCCCCTCTCTCGTGGAGATCTATTCGATGTAATCTTCTTTTTGCGGTGTGTTTTTTGAGACCGATGAATTGTGGGTTTATGATCCAACTTATCTATGAATAATATTTGAATCTTCTCTGAATTCTTTTATGTATGATTGAGTTATCTTTGCAAGTCTCTTCGAATTATCCGTTTGGTTTGGCCAACTAGATTGGTAGTTCTTGCAATGGGAGAAGTGCTTAGCTTTGGGTTCAATCTTGCGGTGTCCTTACTCAGTGACAGAAAGAGTTGCAAGGCACGTATTGTATTGTTGCCATCAAGGATAACAAGATGGGGTATTTATCATATTGCATGAATTTATTCCTCTACGTCATGTCATCTTGCTTAAGGCGTTACTCTGTTTTTAACTTAATACTCTAGATGCATGCTAGATAACGGTCGATGAGTGGAGTAATAGTAGTAGATGCAGGCAGGAGTCGGTCTACTTGTCACGGACGTGATGCCTATATACATGATCATACCTAGATAACCTCATAACTATGCTCAATTCTATCAATTGCTCAACAGTAATTTGTTCACCCACCGTAGAATATCTATGCTCTTGAGAGAAGCCACTAGGGAAACCTATGGCCCCCGGGTCTATTCTCATCATATCAATCTCCATTACTTTATTTTACTTGTTTTGCTTTTACTTTTTCATTTTGCATCTTTATACCAAAAATATTATCTCTATCAGATCTCACTCTCATAAGTGACCGTGAAGGGATTGACAACCCCTAAGCGTTGGTTGCGAGTTGCTACCGTTTTGTGCAGGTACGAGGGACTTGCGCGTGACCTCCTACTGGATTGATACCTTGGTTCTCAAAAATTGAGGGAAATACTTATGCTACTGTGCTGCATCACCCCCTCCTCTTCGGGGAAAACCAACGCTAGCTCGAGACGTAGCATTCAGCAGGTCTGCCTAAATATGCATGCTCCTCGAGACGTTCACTGGACTGCTGTTAAGCGGATTCTCCGCTACATCCGTGGTGCTATGGATCTTGGTCTTACTCTGCACGCCTCCACTGCCACTGATCTGGTTGCCTACTCCGACGCCGACTGGGCTGGCTGCCCCGACACCCGTCGCTCTACTTCGGGTTACTGCATCTTCCTTGGACCGTCCCTGGTGTCGTGGTCGTCCAAGCGGCAGACCACTGTCTCGCGGTCTAGCGCTGAGGCTGAGTACCGCGCCGTGGCCAACGTTGTTGCTGAGTGTTCCTGGCTTCGTCAGCTTCTTCATGAGCTCTCGTGTCCTGTTGATAAGGCCACGATAGTCTACTGCGACAATGTCTCCGCCGTCTACCTCTCCGCCAACCCGGTTCATCATCGCCGCACCAAGCACATTGAGCTTGATATCCATTTTGTTCGGGATCAGGTGGCTCTTGGTCATGTTCGTGTTCTACACGTTCCCACCTCCCAACAATTTGCCGACATTATGACCAAAGGCTTGCCTACGACGTCTTTTGAGGAGTTCCGGTCCAGTCTCTGCGTCAGTAATGGTGTCGCTTTGACTACGGAGGGGTGTTGAGATATGTATCTAGCACATGTATTCTTGTACTCCAAGTCTCCTCCTTGTGTATAGTTGAGGATATGACTTGTCCTATGTACTATATATACTTGTGCAGATGCATCCATCAATACATCGTGGTTTGCATCTTATTCCTCTACACTAACCACACGGTTCGAACAGTTGCGGGTGGCTTGAACGTCGGGTACTCTCGTTCGGCGAGTATTAAGTTGCAGGCTTCCCAGGAGCTTCTGAGCATAATCTGGACACTGTCAGCCGTAATCAAGTCCATTAAGTAATCGTCTGACAGAATCAAGACGGTGGATCCGGGCATCCGGCCGGATGCTGGATACATTTACCCAGATAGCACATGGCCGCAGACGCGATCGACGCGCCACCTGCAAAGTTCAAACTAATCAAGCAGGAGACAAAACTTCCCAACCATGTCAGGACCCTGCCGCCCCTGCTACTGCTACTACCCTCCTTCATTTCCTTTTGATGACTAGGACTCCTAATCTTCTGACGACGAGGGAGGTGGAACTTAACCACGAACTAGCACTCCAGTACTACCACAGTCCACAGCCACGGCGGACGCTGGCTATGGCAGGCGGCGACAAAGCAAGTGAGCAGCGCGCGCAGCCCGGCGTGAGGCCAAGCAAAGGCGCGGCGAGCCGGCACCCGTCCCGTCGCCGGGAGGGACGGACACTGGCGCCGCGGTACCCGACGCGTCGAGACGCCGAGGAAACAAGGCCGAGATCGAATATTTGACTGTGGAGCCGGACGTTTGCTAGCTAGCGCGGTCTCCCTCCGCTCCTACCGCCTCCTCCTTTTTCCATGACAGGGTGACGCCGACGGCGGGCCGTCACCTCCATCGTCCGCTGCCGGAGGACGAGCCTTGCATGCTTCCGGTCGACGCAGTACGCGCACTAGCTGTGGCTAGCTTGGGGCATTGCGTCGGTTGCATCGATGGAGCTATGCGACGCTGGTCGCCGTCAGGCCAGGCCAGGCCAGGGATGGAGGCGCGCCATATTCCTACGTGTAGTAGGCACGGCCCTGCCGCCACGGCTGGCGGCACGCTCTGGCCATGCACGGCCTGCACCTGCACCCGCAACCAAACATGCTCGTACTCCACCGCTCGATTGCGCAATCAGCGAGCACATGCCAATATGCCATCCGAGCTTGAGGTTCTCCTGCCGTCCTGGCGGTCTCCTTTTCAGTTTTCACCACGCCCGACCTGGACCGTTCGACTAATGAAGTCTCGATCAAATGAACTACGAGCGCTGCTGGTGCTACAGCGCTCGCACGCGGCCAGGCCCGTGTGGCTGCATGCCATGCGACGACGTGCAGAGCCTTGCGTCACATCATGCATGCATGCACGATGCATCCCACTGTAGTGTACCGCGGTACCCGAAAGGGATTCAAAGAAAGAATGGACAGCCGTGGTGGTACGTACCGAGAGGATCGGCGGTCAGGATTTGCGGAGTCGGGGGGGTGCAGGGATCGATCGGCGCGGTTGGTCGGGGTGGGTGGGTTTCAGACAAACTGCTTTCCCGGTCTCAGACATCAGACAAACTGCTTTCTCGGTCAGGATTTGTGGTGTTCCTCTGTTGCACCCCATACCGTGGACTGTTGCATGCGGCCTGGCACGTAGTAGCTCGTGGAAACATCGGGACTGTTGCGTGACAGTCCAGTGAGAGGGTGAGAGGAGCAAAAGTGCAGAGATCGGAGATCACGTTGCCTGCTTAGGTTAGAGACACGCAGACATCTGATGACACAAGTGTTGCCAATGCCATGCACAAACGCACGACTGTGTACGTACGACAATCACCTCGCAGTGGAGACAAGGGCGGCAGACGTACGCAAGCCGGTCTGCCGACTGTATTACCAGTTCGGATCATCACAAGACAACAGCATGCTTCAGACTCTATAACGGACAGCTTGTTTAAACTTTCAGGTTGAGAAAGGCGTAAAAAAGAAGAAGAAGAAGATTATTAGGCGGTGGCGCCGACGGTGGCGCTGGCGGCGAGTCTGGAGGAGCCGTAGAGGGTCTCCTCGAAGCGGATGATCTCGTTCTTGGAGCCGTAGGCCACCTGGGTCCGCTCGTCCAGGACGGAGATCACCTTGTCCAGCACCGACTGCTTGCCGTCGCTGCTGTGCCCGCCGGCCTTCTCTATCAAGAACCCCAGCGGCGCCACCTCGAACAGCAGCCGCAGCTTCGCCTTCGCCGTCGGCGACGTCACGTTCGTGAAGATGCCCTTCTCCTTCACGATGATCTGCATGCATGCACGCACCATTCATCAAACATACATCCCTCTCTTCTCACGCATGCATGCACACGAGTAATAATGCTAAAACGAAAGATTTCAATCTCTGCATGCAATGGAGTGTATACGGAAGCACAGCAAAGTTGGTGCACTAGTACGCGCCGTGCCGGTCGATCGACAGCATGCATGGCCTTGCTTAAAGCAGACGCCGGCACAGGCTCGATGGTCGACCGCATGGGCGCGCGGTGGAACAACAGTTGGTGGCACTCACAGCTGCGAGCACCCAGCCAAATTCTTGTTCTCAGAAAAGTTACATTGCCTCGACTCCAAGATTGCCGTCCCTCTCTGGCGCCAAAGGCGCAGGAGTAGAATTGACATGACAGATCGATCATGGCCTTGTTCGATGCTGGGTCGAACCGGCACTATTCGTGATCATCAATCAGATCATCGATCGGTACTGAAGAACTAGTGCCATGGCATTTCACTGCTCCATGCATGCAATGCAGGTGATTTTACAAAGGGTGTGATTTTACCAATTCTCAGTCAAGTGACATAGTATAAGAAAGAAAAAGAAAAAACTAAAAAGAAAATGAGTGAAAGAAAATTTATGTACAAATCTCCATGCAAGATCAAAGAAATATAGCATTGACTGAGACATAACGAAGTCTAAGTCGACTAACACTTAGCAAAACTGTTTTACAAATGCAGGTGTTTGTAGGGCTGTGTCTGAAACTCTGAATACCATCTGTGGTTTCTAAGTATGTATAAGGAATATATGACTTGTGTGATAACTGAAGAGTTGTTGATGTATGTACCTGGTTGACATCAGGGACCATTCCTCCGGTGTAACGCAGCGTGTACTTCTCCTTGACGTAGTAGTTGACAAGCTGACAGGATACATTTTCCAGTTGTTAGGTTCTGATTACAACTGTTCCTACATCAGTTTAGAGCCGTGCAGAGAAGCAACAACCAAACAGTAACTGGTACCACCTTGTCATAATCAGGGTTGTCGAACGTGGCCCTCAGATTGCCAGGGGAGAACATCTTCCCTTCTCCGATGCTCGTGGTGTCCTTGACATGCTGCCATTTACCTGCAGCATTTGTAGGTGCTCCATCAATACCATTACATATGCATAAAGAACTTCGTCGACTGGATACTTGATTCAGAAGTGAAGTAAACCTTCGTCGAGCAAAAGGAATTCGTGTGTCCCGGGGCAGTCCTTGAGGGCAACGACAAAGGTGGTGCGAGGGCCGTAGATGCCCATGGCGGCAGCGACCTGGTCTCCGCCGGTGACGCCGGTGAGCTTGTCGCCGGGCCAGACGCCGAAGATGGTTCCCACAGTGAAGTTGGTGTCCACGATGCTGGAGCCGTCAAGGGGATCGAACGCCACACTGAATCCGCCTGCGAGACGCGACCGAAAACCCGAGCCGATCATAACTCAGAAGGCCAAAATTTTTGCGTCTCGTGGACGCCGGCTAAAATGAGCTACGTAGCTACAGTGCATGTAGCTGCTGGCGAGTGGATGGTTCCTATGAGTGGAATCCAAGAAGACGCCATGGTTACATGTACTGATACGTTGTTCCACTGCTATAGTGCTCTGAAGGTGAGAAGGTGGACGTGTGTTTTGTTCAGTAGCAGACTAGCAGTGGTGTTGCTGGTGTAGTGTGGCACTGAACTCTGTCCACTACTACAGTACCACTATGTATTCAGGCACAGGAATGGCACGCGGTTCTGCCAAGAACACGGTTAAAACATAAGGCGATCGTCTTCCTCCTCAACCATCTTGTCGAGATTTGGGCTTTGATTCCTGGCTGATTGATGGATATGCAGTTATGTAAAGTACCTTCGACCGGGCCACCCATGTCCTGCAGCTCGGGGACTTCCTCAGAGCACGCGTACTTGCAGACGTGGGAGTACTCCAACGCCTGCATATATACATACAAGCGGAGTGAGAAACCGTGACGGGACGAGGCGTGCAGCACGCGTGCGTGGATGGAAGGCGCTGGCTCTCGGCCGTCTCACCTCGAAGAGGAGCTTGTCGGCGAGCATGTCGACGGCGAGCTGCTCGTCGCCGAAGGAGTTGACGCAGGCCGTGCCGCCGCAGGAGGCCGTCCGGACCTTGAAGGCGATCGTCCTCATCGCCTCCCCCATGCAGATCAGCAGCCTGATGAGGTTCTTGTCCGGCGTCGCCTTGGTCAGGAACTCCTCCTGCCATCACACAAAAAACCCCAAAAAAGTGTACAGACGCCATAAGCTTCACGTGACACCGGCGACGCGCAGGGGACTAGACCAGAGCATGTATACTGGTGGCGGGTGCAGGGCACGAACCAGGCTGTCGCCGATCGCGCACCGGGTGGTGAGCGCCGCCCGGCTCGCCGCCTTGGACTGCCGCCCCGCCGGGAACGACGTCCTCGCCGTGTTCGCCCGCAGCGACTCGCCGTAGAACGAGGTCGCCGGCCTGGCAGCCTGCCGCACGCATTGCCCATCCGGCATCAGCAAAACAAAAACGGTTGACGCCTCACAACTGAAGCTCTTGCCACATGACGGATATCCTAACATTACGCACCTTGGGCCTGTAGGACTGCGAGAAGGACATGGCGGCGCAGCACGCAGGGGAGCGCGTGGCGGCCCCGCGGGCGTAGCCGGCAGCCGCGACGGTCTCCATTGCTGCCGGTGTGTGGTCTGGCCGGCGCTGACGAGGAGAGAGAGGCTACGGAGCTCAGGATTTCGGAAGCTGTTCTACGTCTTTACGTTGCGGCGCGGCTGGGGGATTTGGGAGGAGCGGATCACGCACGGTGGATGCACGACTGGACAAGATGAGCCGGGGGCCAGCGTGGCGCCGGAGAAGATAGAGCGCGGGAAGACGACCGTTCGTGGGTTGTGTGGCCCTGCTGGGACGAGCCGACGACGGTGTGCTGGTACGTGTGTGCGCTTCCTGTGGCAACTAACTTGCGCGAGACAGATTGGGTGCAAGTTTGCAATTCTACGAGGATTAAATTTCAGTAGTGTTTTCAGTTCGAGAAAACATCATGTGTGTAACCATTTTTTTTTCTAGGAAGTGCTCTTTTGATCACGAGCTCACATGTGACAGTGAAATCGAAAAAAAATACTCCTAAATTCTGATTTTTTTTTTGTGATGAATGTTTATATCCAGGTGCAAATTTTGTGATGCAATGACATCCGTGAAGGTCAGGGCGAAAAAACAAAATCGATGCTCGAGTTGAAACATTAATCGATATTTATCATTAAAAAATCAGATTTTTTACTGTATTTTGTGAATTTACTATTTGTGAGGGAGCAAATGAGCTCGGTTCAAAAATTATATGCCCTCTTTTTAAAAATAGCTTTGTTGCCTTTGCGTTTGTCATGTACATAATAGATAATTTTAGCGAACTACAAAACATTATGTAGATAATTTTAGACCTTGCTCAATATAGTAATTTCTAGTATGATGCAAGGTGATTAAACTATTTTTTTTCTTAAGCACAAGTGTCTTCTCTACAAGAGGGATGTCCAATTAAACATCCACCCTTTACAAATAAGCACCAATGCTTAAGGAAAAGCTAATTTATTTTTCTAAGCGCCTTGCATTGTAGGCCTTAGGTGAAGTGTAACCGCTGTTGGTAACTGAGAAGTAGAACGAATTTCTAAACCAGCAGAGGGTGGGTATTTCACAAAAGAAACATCCTCCGTTCCAAAACAGATGACTCAACTTTGCACTAATTTTATACTAAAATCAGTACAAAGTTGAATCATCTATTTTGAAATAGAGGGAGTACATGACAAGCTGACAACACCAGAAACAGCTCTACCAAACTGGGGAATAAAGACACAGTAAACGGGTTTTGGGTTTTGACCCTCAAGTCTCAACTCTTCACGAAAGAAACGAAACCAATGACCATTTGTTTTCTACCCACTTTAGTCTTTAAGACCTGTATTTCATTTTTCCTGTACACGGGAAAACATTCATATCAGATGAGCTCTTTGAGCATCAAGCCACAACTGACTGGCTTGCCCGTTACCCTGACACAAGCATTGAGAACGAGAATGGTGTGCAATTCGCATGAGTTTCTGCGCAGAACGGATGGCTAGGTCTAAGCGAGCGACTGAAGGATCGATCACTCAAGGTGATGGGTGTCTCAGCACATCAAAACAGGCGCGCATGCAGAAACGCATGCCAGGTAGCTGTCAGCAGATTCAGAAAATCTTCTTCACCTCTTGGACATCCTGGGGCCTGAAATAATGTAAATGTTAGCAAAAATGAATATCGTTCTTACCAGCTAGTGTTTGACGATCGATGGGAGCTGTTTAGTCTACTCTTGGAGCTAACATCAGTGCATTAAAGAAACAGGGTGATGAATTTCCATGTATGCACTACACCTGCTTATGCAAACATACGGGGTCATGTGTAGGGCCGTACCTCTGGGACGAATTGGAGCCATCAGATTGATCTTCATCCTCCTCTTCCTCTGCTTCATCCTCATCACTATCAATCTCCAACAGACTCAACCTGCACTGGTTTGAAACTCTTCTCATGAGGAAAACATTGAGGTAGTACTGCACCAAGTCCACCCTGGTCTTCGAGGCAAAATGTTTTGCCGCTATCGCCCAAAAACTCTTATTTTCAAACACAGGAACCAACTGCTCAACTGCAGCAAACTTCAGTTGCTCCTCAATGCTCCACATCTTAGAAACCTGCTCACCCATCAAATCAAATTTCCATTCCGTGAAAACTTGACCAATTTCAGACCTTAGCCGATCCCTGGCGGTGTTGATGTGATGTAATCTGCAATAGAAGTTTCCTGGATATGGGCAATTACATGATTCAGGCCTTCCCTGTCCAGCTACCACAATATTTGTCTGTAAGACATAACCTTCAGGTGGCCAAGTTCTGCTTCCTAGCATCTTTGAGGTGTTCGGGTCATTCCTGTACCAAGAAAGCTCTGCGTCTGAAGGTGGCCCAGTCCAGTCAGGTATCTCAGCCTGAAACTGCTCACCTACTCCAATCTTTTTCCTTTGCGTGAGAAGCACTGATGTCATGAGTACCATTCTCCTAGCTAGCCTCTCGGATTTCCTTGTTGGGGTTGGCCCTTTCCTTGGTCTTTCTGACTGGTCCTTAGTTCTGTACTTCCTTTTCTGAAAGATGAAAAATGCAACAATGTCCAAAAGAGTAAGAAAGAGGAAATTGTTTCAGAAAGCACAAAACAAAACGGAAAGCAGAGTAAAAGAAATATAGTGAGGAAACTGACAATAAAAGTAAGCAATCAAGCTTTGACAAATTGTCAGACAGGGAGAGGAAATTCTACAAACTAAACACTCAAGAGGCTTTGTGTAACACCCTACGGCCCAAATAGATAACAGCCCAGCCCACGACAGGGCAGACAACTTTTGTCCTCGCTTCAGGCAAAAGGGTCAGCCCAGAAATGCTACGTCTTGCACCCAGAAGGCTTTTCTGCAAGTGTAACTCATGTTAAACCGGCCATGTGGGACTAAAAGCAGGGGCGCTACACTTGAGTATCGTAGATACAAATTTGCCAAGCAGATAGAAACATCCAGCCCTCGGTTTTTGTTCAGATGAGACCACGACACAGGTTTCACAGGGAACGATCCTTTTCCCAGATATAAAAATAGGGTAATCATGGCTCAGGCGTATCCACATTCTTTCAATTGGAGTTTTGACTACGAACAAAATTCAGTGAATTGTTTCAATACACATACTACAAAACACCACTGGGTTAATGCTATGTGCATATTCTTTGCGCATTCCGGACTTGATACAGGAACAAATAACGGAAAGTTGCACTGCACCTCCATTTTATAAAAGTATTAATCATACGCAAAAAACTTTTCCTATTAAGGAAAATGGAACACAAGTTGCAGATGATTCTCTCTCTAGAGAGAGTCAACATCACCATGGTTCTCTAATTTTAAACATTTTGGATCTGACACTATGTGCCTATTACCTACCATTCTTTGATGCCAGATATGCCTTGTAGGTTCTTCTTCCCAGTAACATGTAGGATGCACATCGTGCGGCCGTGCAGGAAATCATGACTATCATCGCCACTTCGCCAAACATTAAATAATTATACAGTCAGCACTTCCCCAGGTCCTCTATCTCACAGCAAGTTTCAAAATATCGGCTACCGGATTTATATCGGTTCGGTTTCCGTAAATTGGATGTCAGATATCGGTGATATACCAGACGGTATGTAGTTATATAGGAGGAAACATATCTGTTTTTTTGTCATTCTTGTTTAGACATGCCTATTTTAATAATAAAAAAAGAATGATGTCAGTGCTTGTGTTACAACTAAATGATTCCAAGTGTATTAACTACTCCTTCCGTCCCATAATATAAGAACGTTTTTGGCACTACACTAGAGTCAAAAACGTTCTTATATTATGGGACAGAGGTAGTAGTAAATTAAGAAATAAATCAATAAATACTCTCAAAATTCTTATTCTAACATAAAAATTACATCATATATGCACATTTACAAAACATTATGTGTGAATTTTATAATTTGATACAGCTATAAATACCTAATTTCATATTCACCATTTTTTCTAGAAAGAACCCTCGTCATCCACGTATTGGTCTATGTCGGTGGACATATCAGGTCAAATATCAGCCATATCGGTCAATATACCAGTCTATATGTCTGATCTGCGTAAAAACGATATTTATGAAATGATATGTTATATCTGTATCGGTAGACCATCAATGACGATATATCCGCCGAGTGGTCGTATCAGCCTAGATTTAGAAGCCTGTCACACGGAAACTATGTACAGCTGTCAGCTTTATGCCAAAGTTGCAGAGACTAATAAATGTTTTGGCCAAAATACACTTTGAAAGGCTTTCACTATTTTTACATCGACAAAGGCATGACCACTCAATATGACATGAATCATAAGTTCAGGTTTCCAATATGATAATCCAGGATAGGTTTAAATGTCAGGTAAAATATAGTGAATACAGGAGAAAATCATGCACATTAGTCCAGATTCTAGATATATAATTTTCACTTCCATAAAAGAAAGGAGCCTTCGTTTAAACAATTAATTTGGCATCATTATTAAAGAAAACAGTGCACACTAGTCACGTCGACCAATTGGCTAGCTAGAGCAGACTGAAATGCTCGCAGCCCGACGACCCGTGTTCGAAGCTCAACCCTCCGTTCTGTTGGTGCTCGCCTTCTTAAAAAATGCCACCAAGGGCTAGTCTTGGTTGGTCGAGTTTCTTTTTGTTAGTTATGAATACATGCCATTTGTGAACATGCATGTCTACTGTATACCCATTTCAGCAACTTCCCTTCAGTCCCTTAATCTAACACCTAAGGCCTATACTCACTCAACTGAATAAAAGCATGTCGGCAATTCCCCGATATGCATCACTTACTATAAAGCCTCACATGTCATTGACATTCTCACTAGGAACTCTTCATGGTAAAATTTTCAAGCTTAGTTTCTATCCTAACATAAACATAGATAGTTTTGATGGGCTAACAAATTAATGCATTAACTGTGACTAAAAGAAGTTCAAATTATATAAATTTAGTGAATGGGACTCGAGGCATGAAACTTAATGTTCTGGATGTTTACTTCACAAATATAGGTTGTTTAGCCACAGGTGCAAGACCTAAGGAATAGCCATGGTTTTCGAGTCGCTCTGTGGTAGCGACTCGGAAAAAGTCGAGCCTGCAATTGCAACTAGTCGCGACTCACGACTCGAGTCGACACTAAGTTGAGTCGATATTTTTTTGCGACTCATCGACTAGTCGCATGACTCGAAAACCATGAGAATAGCCTAATATTACCACCATGCCCTTCTCTTACTCCAGGTTGATCGAGCTATTCTCTCAACTCTCACGTTCTCTTTGTAAGGAGGCCTCATTTATTAATGAGATTAATGGTCATGGGATGTAAGATGTAACAGGAACACGACAAAAGTGCCGACAGCATGTAAAACAATATGAGATGAATAATCGACCTACTACATTATTATCTAATGGAACCATCATCAATGAGGGCAACAAGTTTTTGTGTGACTGCCATGCTCGCCGTGCCTCAATTCCACGATAGGCGGTTCTTACAAGCTTCCCTGACTTATGAGTTACAAAGCTCAGTTTTCAGTTGCTGAATCGTGGAGCGCTTATAATCTGTTGTGAACAAATCTACATAGGCCGCCGAAGGAGGAAAAGTTTGGCTAGCAAAACGGTAGAAGGAAAAAAAAATCCAGTTTGACAAACGGAATTAGGAGTATCATAATTGACCGTGCAAGGCCAACCGCAGCCTGAGTCACCAGCTGAGATACAGAGAAGCAAGACTTCCCCAATCAGGATCTTCCATTGTTCGGGAAAGGTTCAACGGTACATGGTTGCTCTGCAGTGCCTGAGATTCTCTTCGCATGAAACAGGACACCCGTCAATTGCCAGTGCATGCCCTGGGACTCCATTTAGTACATGGTTGCTGAGATTCTGTTTGCTTGAAACGGGACACCAGTCAACTGCCATTCGCCGATTCCATAACCTGGGACTCCATTTACAAATGCACTCCTAGAAAAACAAGCCTAGCGATACGGGCAATAGGTCACGGAGCGGAATGACATGTGGTGACAAAATCCTAGATGCAGAAATATCCCATCCATGCGAAGCAGCCGGAGAGCACAAACGGAACATGGTCAGCAACAGTCCACCCGCCCAATCCACGGCTACCTCGACAAATTAGCAACAGATCGCGACTCACGGCCATAGGGTTTTTGCGAATTCGTCCTCACCTTGGAGAAGCTGGGGAGTTCGGCCTGGTCCGCCACGTCCTCCATCTTGAGGTAGCGCGCGCGCCGCAAGGCCAGCACCTGCCGCTTCCTCGGCCTGTCCGCCGGCCGCTTCGCGCAGGGATCCACCGCGACCTCCCGCGCCCACGACACCAGCGCCCCCAGATCCCCAGCCGCGCCGTTGCCGCCTCCCGCGCCGCGCTGCAGGATCCCCCCGACGAGCGCGTGAAACAGCCGACGCGGCTCGCCGGCGCCATCCGCCTGCGCGTGCGGCGAGGGGGCAGCGCCCGAGGAGGAGTTGGGCGGATACGGCGAGGGGGAAGCGGCGGCGGCGGCGGCGGCCGGCGCGTGGCGTGGCTGGTCGGCGCAGTGGCCGTTTAGGGCGAAGGGGGCGTCGAGGAGCTGCTTCTGGTACATCCCGACCATCGGAGCGCGGGCGCCGCCGCCAGTCGCAGTGGCGGCGACGCGGCTGGCTGGGGGCAGGTTCGCCGCGCGCCCGCTGCCTGCGCCTGGGAGGGAGGGAGGGAGGGAGGAGAATTGGAAGATTTGGGGTATCTCGTTAGATTTGTGCAAAATTTGAAAGAATTGGGATGGAATTATGGAATGTTCTAGGTTAGGGTCTCCAGGGGGTGGAGCGGTGCTGCGGTTCGTGGAGGCCAGCGTGGCGGGCCCGGTGAAATTTTTTGCCCCCCCTAGCGCGATCGTGGTAGCAAGTGATAACTGCATCATCTGGACCGTCCGATGCGGGACGATCAGAGATAATTTTTTCAATCTAGTACTTGCTCCGTCCAAAAATTCTTGTCTTGAATTTGTCTAAATACAGATGTATCAAGTCACGTTTTAGTATTAGATACATCTGTATCTAGACAAACAAGAATTTTGGACGAAGGGAGTATTATGATACTTACTGATTAAGCATTGGTGATGTTGATAATTTTGTCAAAAGCTTGATCGAACATAAGAACATTTCAACTTCTAAAATATTGTGCATCTTAATATAGAGGGTTTGTATCTTCTCGTGACTCTCCCTCCTTTGTACTTTCTTTATTCGAAAAAACTTGTCCTTTGAATGGATGTATCTAGCATCAAGATAGTGCTAGATACATTCATTTGAGAGAAGTATGGATAAACTTTTTCGGATGGAGAAAGTATATGTGGAGCAAGCTCTTGTGGCCCTAACATAAGACATATAATTCCACGCCATCACTATAGATGGGGCCTACTCTTCCCTATTACCTGCATTTCTACACCAAGCTTTCTTTCATATCCTTAACTCATCTGTCGTAGTAAACCACCCTCTCAACAGTTGACCCCTTCCGATGAAATACATGAGCATTTCTTTCCGGTCATAACTTGCGAAGGTCCACTATCATGATCGTCGCCATTTGCTGGAATTTACCCTAGACTTATGATGTCCATCGAACACCACCAAACTCTTGCTGTATCTTGCAAGCTTAGTGTTACTCGTTGGATCCCAAAATTGCGCGGGAAGATAAGCCAAACATTATTCTCAAAAGGGCATTGCACCATAATATTATCGATTTTTTTGAGTGCCTAATCACAAAACAAACAACAAGCAGGATGTCGTATTCCCCTCTTCGCGAGACGGCCAACAATACAACACCTATCACGCGTGACCAGCCATGTGAAATACATTTCCTTTAGTGGTGCCTGATTTTTCAACAAGGATTTGGCGTAATCGACGTGCTTAGTGCCGAAAAAGTATGCCTCATAGCCCGAACTTGCCCAATAGATGCCACTTGCAGTCAATGTCCAAGTAAAGCAATCCTCATCATTCCTCGGAGGTGCCATTGCAACAAGCCCCCAAAGGTCCATGAATTCAATGATCGCATCCATTGACTATGTTTTGCGAATATCGGCAATCCACTACTTCTCCTCCAAAGTTTCCGCCACTGATCCCGTCTTTCCTCCACTGGCCGTAATGAATGGGTATAAATTGGGAGCAATATCTCGCTATCCATCAATCCACCTATCATGCTAAAAGCTTACTCAATCACCCTTTCCAACCGAACAGTTTGTTGTTGCAAGAAATAATTGTGTGGCCTCGTGAGAGATATCAGCGAAACTAGACCATGCCCTTAATTAACCTGTTTTCTGAAGCCATAACCAACACATTTGTAATGCGTTATTAAGGAAATCCGGACGACCAACACTTAAACCGCCGAATTTCTTGGGCTTGCAAATTTGTTCCTAGGCCACAAAACAATGCCCCTTTTGTGACGAAGTTGATTCGACGGATCTCGGGTAAGGGGTCCCGAACTAGTAGCCTTGATGCAACAGTAATAGAGGCACGAGATTTTGCCCAGGTCCGGCTCTCCTAGGAGAGAAACCCGTACATCATGCTTGTGTTACATTGATTTAGGGTGGAAAAAAGTATAGATTGATCTACCACAAGATCGTTGTGTGTAATAATCTGATGATCTAAGTTGTGTTTTATCGACTAGCCTAGCCTCAGCTTATATAAGTTACTAAAGGCCTAGGATTACAGGAGTCCTAGTCATCTACATCCGCGGAGGAGAGTCCCTTGTCTTGAATGGTAAGGCTTCTTGATTTTCCTTGTAAATTGCCATGGGCCACCCAAAGTGGCCCAGGACGAAACCGACAAAGGGGGCCTTAGCCCTGCCCGCCTAGTCGGGGATCGACATGGTGGGAGGCTGTTGGGGAACGCAGTAATTTAAAAAAAAATCCTACGCACACGCAAGATCATGGTGATGCACGTCAATGAGAGGGGAGAGTATTGTCTACGTACCCTTGTAGACCGTAAGCGGAAGCGTTATGACAACGCGGTTGATGTTGTCGTACGTCTTCACGGTCGACCGATCTAGCACCGAAGGTATGGCACATCCGTGATCTGCACACGTTCGGCTCGATGACATCCCGCGAACTCACGATCCAGTAGAGCTTCGAGGGAGAGCTTCGTCGGCACGACGGCGTGATGACGGTGATGATGTTACTACCGGAACAGGGCTTCGCCTAAGCACCGCTACGATATTACCGAGGTGGATTATGGTGGAGGAGGGCACCGGACATGGCTAAAAGATCAATGATCAACTTGCGTGTCTATGGGGTGCCCCCCTCCCCTGTATATAAAGGAGTGGAGGAGGGGAGGGGCCGGACCTCTCTATGGCGCGCCCTAGGGGAGTCCTACTCCCGCCGGGAGTAGGATTCCTCCCTTCCATGTAGTAGGAGTAGGAGAGAAGGAAGGGGAGGAGAGGAGAAAGGAAAGGAGGGCCGGCCCCCTCCCAATTTGGATAGGGCTAGGGGGCGCGCCTCCCACCTTTTCCTTTCCCTCTCGTCTTTTCCACTAAGGCCCAATAAGGCCCATATACTCCCCGGGGGGTTCTGGTAACCTGCCGGTACTCCGGAAAATGCCCGAACTCATTCGAAACCATTCCGATGTCCAAACATAGGCTTCCAATATATCGACCTTTATGTCTCGACCATTTCGAGACTCCTCGTGATGTCTGTGATCAAATCCGGGACTCCGAACTACATTCGGTACATCAAAACACATAAACTCGTAATACCGATCGTCACCAAACGTTAAGCGTGCGGACCCTACGGGTTTGAGAACTATGTAGACATGACCGAGACATGTCTCCGTTCAATAACCAATAGCGGAACCTGGATGCTCATATTGGTTCCTACATATTCTACGAAGATCTTTATCGGTCAAACCGCATAACGATATACATTGTTTCCTTTGTCATCGGTATGTTACTTGCCAGAGATTCAATCGTCGGTATCTCAATACCTAGTTCAATCTCGTTACCGTCAAGTCTCTTTAATCGTTCCGTAATGCTACATCCCGTAACTAAATCATTAGCTACATTGCTTGCAAGGCTTATAGTGATGTACATTACCGAGAGGGCCCACAGATACCTCTCCGACAATCGGAGTGACAAATCCTAATCTTGATCCATGCTAAATCAACAAACACCATCGGAGACACCTGTATAACACATTTATAATCACCCAGTTACATTATGACGTTTGGTTGAAGGAAATATGCCCTAGAGGCAATAATAAAGTCATTATTTATTTCCTTATATCATGATAAATGTTTATTATTCATGCTAGAATTGTATTAACCAGAAACATAATACATGTGTGAATACATAGACAAACAGAGTGTCACTAGTATGCCTCTACTTGACTAGCTCGTTGAACAAAGATGGTTAAGTTTCCTAACCATTGACATGGGTTGTCATTTGATTAACGGGATCACATCATTAGGAGAATGATGTGATTGACTTGACCCATTCCGTTAGCTTAGCACTTGATCGTTTAGTTTGTTGCTATTGCTTTCTTCATGACTTATACATGTTCCTATGACTATGAGATTATGCAACTCCCGTTTACCGGAGGAACACTTTGTGTGCTACCAAACGTCACAACGTAACTGGGTGATTATAAAGGTGCTCTACAGGTGTCTCCAAAGGTACTTGTTGGGTTGGCATATTTCGAGATTAGGATTTGTCACTCTGATTGTCGGAGAGGTATCTTTGGGCCCTCTCGGTAATGCACATCACATAAGCCTTGAAAGCATTGCAACTAATGAGTTAGTTGCAGGATGATGTATTACGGAACGAGTAAAGAGACTTGCCGGTAACGAGATTGAACTAGGTATTGAGATACCGACGATCGAATCTCGGACAAGTAACATACCGATGACAAAGGGAACAACGTATGTTGTTATGCGGTCTGACCGATAAAAGATCTTCGTAGAATATGTGGGAGCCAATATGAACATCCAGGTTCCGCTATTGGTTATTAACCGGAGACATGTCTCGGTCATGTCTACATAGTTCTCAAACCCATAGGGTCCGCACGCTTAACGTTTCGATGACAGTTACATTATGAGTTTATATGTTTTGATGTACCAAAGGTTGTTCGGAGTCCCGGATGTGATCAAGGACATGATGAGGAGTCTCGAAATGGTCGAGACATGAAGATTGATATATTGGAAGCCTATGTTTGGATATCGGAAGTGTTCCGGGTGAAATCGGGATTTTACCGGAGTACCGGAGGTTACCGGAACCCCCCGGGAGCTTAATGGGCCTACATGGGCCTTAGTGGAAATAGAGGGAAGCAAGGGGAGTGTGGGCCCCCCCCCAAGGCCCAAACCGAATTGGTTTAGGGCAAGGGGGGCCGGCCCCCTCTTTCCTTCTTCCCCTCTCTCTTTCCTTCTCCCGAATCCTATTCCAACTAGGAAAGGGTGGGAGTCCTACTCCTGGTGGAAGTAGGACTCCTCCTGGCGTGCCCTCTCCCTGGCCGGCCGCACCCCCCTTGCTCCTTTATATACGGGGGCAGGGGGCACCCCATAGACACAACAATTGATCGTTTGATCTTTTAGCCGTGTGCGGTGCCCCCCCTCCACCATAGTCCACCTCGATAATACTGTAGCTGTGCTTAGGCGAAGCCCTACGTCGGTAGAACATCATCATCGTCACCACGCCGTTGTGCTGAAGAAACTCTCCCTCAACAGTCGGCTGGGTCGGAGTTCGAGGGACGTCATCGGGTTGAACGAGTGCTGAACTCGGAGGTGCCGTACGTTCGGTACTTGATCGGTCGGATCGTGAGGACGTACGACTACATCAACCGCGTTGTGCTAACGCTTTAGCTTTCGGTCTACGAGGGTACCTGGACAACACTCTCCCCTCTCGTTGCTATGCATCACCATGATCTTGCGTGTGCGTAGGAAATTTTTTGAAATTACTATGTTCCCCAACAGTGGCATCCGAGCCTGGTTTTATGCGTAGATGTCATATGCACGAGTAGAACACAAGTGAATTGTGGGCGATATAAGTCATACTGCTTACCAGCATGTCATACTTTGGTTCGGCGGTATTGTTGGATGAAGCGGCCCGGACCGACATTACACGTACGCTTACGCGAGACTGGTTCTACCGACGTGCTTTGCACACAGGTGGCTGGCGGGTGTCAATTTCTCCAACTTTAGTTGAACCGAGTGTGGCTACGCCCGGTCCTTGCGAAGGTTAAAACAACACCAACTTGACAAACTATCGTTGTGGTTTTGATGCGTAGGTAAGAACGGTTCTTGCTAAGCCCGTAGCAGCCACGTAAAACTTGCAACAACAAAGTAGAGGACGTCTAACTTGTTTTTGCAGGGCATGTTGTGATGTGATATGGTCAAGACATGATGCTAAATTTTATTGTATGAGATGATCATGTTTTGTAACCGAGTTATCGGCAACTGGCAGGAGCCATATGGTTGTCGCTTTATTGTATGCAATGCAATCGCGCTGTAATGCTTTGCTTTATCACTAAGCGGTAGCGATAGTCGTGGAAGCATAAGATTGGCGAGACGACAACGATGCTACGATGGAGATCAAGGTGTCGCGCCGTGACAATGGTGATCATGACGATGCTTCGGAGATGGAGATCACAAGTACAAGATGATGATGGCCATATCATATCACTTATATTGATTGCATGTGATGTTTATCTTTTATGCATCTTATCTTGCTTTGATTGACGGTAGCATTATAAGATGATCCCTCACTAAATTATTAAAGTATAAGTGTTCTCCCTGAGTATGCATCGTTGCGAAAGTTCTTCGTGCTGAGACACCACGTGATGATTAGGTGTGATAGGCTCTACGTTCAAATACGATGGGTGCAAAACAGTTGCACACGCGGAATACTCAGGTTAAACTTGACGAGCCTAGCATATAACAGATATGGCATCGGAACACGGAGACCGAAAGGTCGAGCGTGAATCATATAGTAGATATGATCAACATAGTGATGTTCACCATTGAAACTACTCCATCTCACATGATGATCGGACATGGTTTAGTTGATTTGGATCATGTGATCACTTAGAGGATTAGAGGGATGTCTATCTAAGTGGGAGTTCTTAGGTAATATGATTAATTGAACTTAAATTTATCATGAACTTAGTACCTGAGTATCTTGCTTGTCTATGTTGATTGTAGATAGATGGCCTGTGCTGTTGTTCCGTTGAATTTTAATGTGTTCCTTGAGAAAGCAAAGTTGAAAGATGATGGTAGCAATTACACGAACTGGGTCCGTAACTTGAGGATTATCCTCATTGCTGCACAGAAGAATTACATCCTGGAAGCACCGCTAAGTGACAAGCCTGCTGCAGGAGCAACACCAGATGTTATGAACGTCTGGCAGAGCAAAGCTGATGACTACTCGATAGTTCAGTGTGCCACGGCTTAGAACCGGGTCTTCAACGGCGTTTTGAATGTCATGGAGCATATGAGATGTTCCAGGAGTTGAAGTTAATATTTCAAGCAAATGCCCGGATTGAGAAATATGAAGTCTCCAATAAGTTCTATAGCTGCAAGAATGGAGGAGAATAGTTCTGTCAGTGAACATATACTCAAAATGTCTGGGTATCATAATCACTTGACTCAGTTGGGAGTTAATCTTCCTATTGATAGTGTCATTGACAGAGTTCTTCAATCACTGCCACCAAGCTACAAAAGCTTCGTGATGAACTATAATATGCAAGGGATGAATAAGACTATTCCCGAGCTCTTCGCGATGCTAAAGGCCGCGGAGGTAGAAATCAAGAAGGAGCATCAAGTGTTGATGGTCAATAAGACCACCAGTTTCAAGAAAAAGGGCAAAGGGAATAAGAAGGGGAACTTCAAGAAGAACAGCAAACAAGTTTCTGCTCAGGAGAAGAAACCCAAGTTTGGACCTAAGCCTGAGACTGAGTGCTTCTACTGCAAGCAGACTGGTCATTGGAAGCGGAACTGCCCCAAGTATTTGGCGGATAAGAAGGATGGCAAAGTGAACAAAGGTATATGTGATATACATGTTATTGATGTGTACCTTACTAGAGCTCGCAGTAGCACCTGGGTATTTGATACTGGTTCTGTTGCTAACATTTGCAACTCGAAACAGGGGCTACGGATTAAGCGAAGATTGGCTAAGGACGAGGTGACGATGCGCGTGGGAAATGGTTCCAAAGTCGATGTGATCGCGGTCGGCACGCTACCTCTACATCTACCTTCGGGATTAGTATTAGACCTAAATAATTGTTATTTGGTGCCAGCGTTGAGCATGAACATTATATCTAGATCTTGTTTGATGCGAGACGGTTATCCATTTAAATCAGAGAATAATGGCTGTTCTATTTATATGAGTAATATCTTTTATGGTCATGCACCCTTAAAGAATGGTCTATTTTTGTTGAATCTCGATAGTAGTGATACACATATTCATAATATTGAATCCAAAAGATGCAGAGTTGATAATGATAGTGCAACTTATTTGTGGCACTGCCGTTTAGGTCATATCGGAGTAAAGCGCATGAAGAAACTCCATACTGATGGACTTTTGGAACCACTTGATTATGAATCACTTGGTACCTGCGAACCGTGCCTCATGGGCAAGATGACTAAAACACCGTTCTCCAGAACTATGGAGAGAGCAACAGATTTTTTGGAGATCATCCATACAGATGTATGTGGTCTGATGAATATTGAGGCTCGTGGCGGATATCGTTATTTTCTCACCTTCACAGGTGATTTAAGCAGATATGGGTATATCTACTTAATGAAACACAAGTCTGAAACATTTGAAAAGTTCAAAGAATTTCAGAGTTGTCGTGGAATTGTTACGACAGATGTCCTTAGTGTAAGGACTTAGTCGCGAGGCCAATGCATCTATGTGGTAGCTTGAGAGGGGTTGAGCGGAATCAAGAGACGCAACACAAGACAAGGATTTAGACAGCTTCGGGCCCCGGGAAACATCATCCGGTAAGAGCCCTACATGCTGTTTGTGGCTAGATCTTATTATGCTTATGAAAGAGTCGCCGGTAAGCCGTCTCTCTCTAATTGTGTCTAGCCCTAGAGATTATTGTTTCTTGTTGCTTGTCCCTCTTTGGGGAGCCCTGCCCCTCCTTATACATGTTGAAGGGGCGGATTACATGTGGAGTCCTAGTAGGACTAGGACTAGTCTATCCTTTCTTATAAGTTGAATACAAGTACGGGTCTTGCTTCCTCGTAAAGGAAATATTCATCATCTCTTTTCTCTTAAGCCGGCCCATCATAACGTGAGCTGGCCTTCTGGGCTTTGGGCCTTGTCTTCTATCTGACCCGCCATTAGGGCCATCCGTGAGTCGCCAGGTTCGCGAGTCGCCACTCCGGCGGGTTACCAATGAAAACACCAAGCCCGGCCGGGTCATACCGCGGGGTATATCCCCGACATTAGCCCCTAGTTTAATTTGGATTTATTCATGTTAAACTGATCCTGTAAAATAAACACAAGAACAAACTTGATAGGTTGTGCTCCGGGTTTAAATATTTTCCTGAACCGGCACCTGATCATCTTTAAGTCCTTGTCATTTCCTCCTGGATGCATACTCAAAGATCTTATAGCCAATCTCTTTTAACGGATATGTCCAAATCTTGCCAATGCAAAAATCCAGGCACTTCTTCTCAAAAAATCCGAGTCAATAAGCCAGTTTCATAAGCAATTTGCTGACATTGGCTCTTGTTGAGAAGTATTATAAGAAATAATCCATTTGAATCGGCTTTCAATGCTCTGACTTGACCAAAATATTGGTCTTGAAATATTCAACCGGCTTAAAGATGTAGATCTTGCCGATTTATGATTACCAAAATTACCGGGTTATAAATAAATGATGCCGGGTCATGATTGTTGCAGACACCGGGTTAATCTGGTCTACTCCAAATTGAGAATTTAAAGATTTTTTTCTCCCTTGTATGCATATCACCTGTAGCCCCAAGTGTCGGGTTGTCATGCTTGCAGCAACCTGAGACTTGTAATTGCCTTATGCTCATGAAAACTTCAACTAGTGTAGCCCCCAAAGGTCGGGTCATTATGCAATAATGAACAGGGATTTTGTAGATATAACCATGTAAATTTAAACATCAACATGTAGCCCTCAAGGGACGGCTTAGTAAAATAATACTGAGCTGAGACTTTGTATATAATTTATTGATAATAACATCATATAATATGATCTCCATCATGGGGCTTGAACCTTGAATTGTTGACAGGAGCAATTGGGAGGCCCCAAGGGCCGGCTCATTATGATATGATGAGTCGGATCTTCAAGAAGGCTAGTAAAAATGACTTTGCATTAGCCCCCAAGTGTCATGGTGCATGCTTGTAGCGACATGAGACTTGCATATTTGATATAACCTCAACTTGAATAATGTAGCCCCCAAGTGTCGGGTCGTAAGCCTGCAGCGACTCGGGACTATTCCTTCAATTGTAGAATAAATCATATCCATTGATAATATAATAGCCATTGCGCTAAAGCGACTTTTAAAACCTCATCTGTTGATAAGTAAACCCGGAGTTTAAATACCCGGCGGCTCTTGGCCGATGACGATTTAATACGCTTATACGCCTCCATTGTAAACCAGAATTTTGATAATCTGACGGCTTATAACCTTTGAGAAAATCAAGAATTGATAACCCTTTTGAGACACCAATTTCAATCTTTGATGATGGGCTGGAACTTAATCATTTGTACAAGTCATAGCTCTGTAAATCCTGCATAGAGTTTAAACAACATATGCCCTGGCGACTTAACGTCAAAAGCCAGGGCGGGTAACCACCCAAATGTAGTCTTATCCTGCACACAAGTAAATCACAAAACCCCTTGGCGGTTTTACCACAGGGTGGGTCATACTATCCCACATATAACCAATGTGATATTCAATTTGTACTGCCGGTTTGCATGACTTGTGCAGTAAGGGTGACAACCCAATCCTTAGAAGCCAATACTTCCAAATATATGATGATTGTCACATGCTGGCGACTTATCGTCCAAAGCCAAGCCGGATTTAAACGAAACCACACTTATACTTAGATCTGAACAAAAAAGTCTCAAGACAAAACCAAATATTGTTTGCAAAAAACTTAAACCAAATAAAAATTGAGGTTTCTGATTTGAATACGATCAGTAAACCGTTCCAAAGGTGTTAAGCTAGGATTCGAATACGATCATGTGGCCCCCAGTGGCTTTGGCGTTGCGCCGATCAAGAGGGTACTGACAGCTATGTTCTCTTTGGTTCGAATACGACCTATGTTTGAACAGGAAGCCCCCAAATGACCTTGAGAGGTTTTTAACGACCCTGATTCGAATACGATCCAAGTCGGACCCAAAAGGGGTTAAGCTATGATTCGAATGCGATCAAGAAGCCCCCTAGTGAGTTTGGCAGTGTGCCGATCAAGAGGGTACCGACAACTATGTTCTCTTTGGTTCGAATACGACCTATGTTTGAACAGGAAGCCCCCAATTGATCATATAATTTTTTGCATCGCACTGATCAAGAGGGTACCGACAGCTATGCTCGATGAGCGGGAAGCCCCCAAGTGACCATAATAAGGTAAGACGTAAGGCAGGATACCCATGTTTGAACCGCGCATCATGGCAGCAAGTTCTCTTTGGCTACCTTTAATTTTTCTGATAACTTGAATCTTGCAAGAGATTAATTCTTTTTGAACCAGAATTTCAAACCGGATATTGAGAGCTTCAAAGCTTTGTGGGAGACAGGTTTACCTTCAACCGGATTTTAAACCAGATATTAAGGGTTTCACGTTGTGTGGGAGACGGGATTTTCCTTGAACCGGATTGTAAACCAGAAGCATAATTGTGAGCCGGAATCCTTCTTTTTAAGCCGAAAATTTTCTGACGGCCTTTAAATATTCGCCAATAAGGCAGTAGCCTCCGGGGCCGGATTATTTTTCTCTCTAATGACCCGGAGTTCTTGAATCTGCTTTAAACTGGCAATCATTTACTGAGTCATGTCATCATAGCCCCCGAGTCTCAAGGCGACTCGAGGAGTTGGCTTTGAGATTCTCCATATTGACCGTGATATAAACCGGTATGAGTCATTCAACATCTCAGTGATATAACTTGTCCTGCACAGTAGAACTTGCAAGCCAGAGTAATTGCTCTTTTAAAGAAAGCAATATATAATATAAAAATATACTAGATGGATTTCACCTGATATGTTAGGCCAGTAATTATCTACCGTGGAGTTGATGATCACCATGTTGAAGTTGAAATCAATCACGGGTGAGTCGGCCGTGGGAGCAGAGAGATGAGCCGGTCACGGCGTTGTAAGCCGGTGCGGACGAGCAAGTCAATCGCAGGCGTGGTAAGCCGCGTGGACGGGTGAGTCAACCGCGTCGTGTTGATGTAGCGGGGGCGGCGACCTGCGGACGTACTCGTCGAGCAGCACGGCATGGACAAGTGCTAGTGCAAAAAATAATGCTGTTGCACGCCCCTTTGTGCGACACCTTTATAATAAACAATAGTCCTGCGAAAAAATATCACAGATCAGCGTAATTGTTTTTTGATAAAAATAATATGCATTAAAAATAAATAGACAAGATAGTACCTGTTATTTTTCTTTTGTGGGATGAACGTGGATACCGAGATCAAAACATATCAACTGTCTGATGTTGATAGCGGCTCATCTGATCATCTCCAGCAGATACCCTTCCCTTTTGACTTGATCTATCATATGAATACTTGATGTTATATTGCTGGATACCCCAGATATATGCGTTGATTTGGTTACCCATGTATAAGCTTCAGGTCATCCATGGGGAGTAGCGCCCTAGCGATTTAGCAGATGCATAAACTCCAGCGGCTCAATAGCTCATATTCTCTTTCTGGTGTTTTACACGAACACACATTCACTAAAAGCAGAACTAGTACTCCCCTCAACAGCAGCGGTAACTTAACAGATCTTTTATGAAACCGTCTAGGACTTTTAACCCTTGCACGACTCGCATGTGTTGGTACGGAGGCCAGCGAAGGCGGATCAGATGCACAGGGCGGTTTAGGCAAAGGTGAGCGACGAGACGGGCCGTAACAGTGGCTCAAGGCACCGGCGAGGGCGGCTCAGGCCATCGCGAGACAGTGTAGGCGCGGTCGGTTTACTGGTGTTAGCTTGAAACGAGCCATGGCAGAAGCACGTAACGGCGCCGGCGACTCAGAAGTGGAAACAAGCAACGACGTAGGTGTCTCAGAAGTGGCGACTCAAGGCCACGACGACAGCTCGAGGCGTCGTTGTCGCGCCGGTGCAGAGGCGCTGGCGAGGCGGCGGGTTGAAGTAGAGCCTAGCTGTGGTGATGTAGGCGCAGTGACGGAGCTTGAACGAAAAAGTTGGGCGGGCCAAACTTAAGAAAAGCACATTTTTTTTCAAATTCTGACTCATAAGGACATATTACAAAGACCCATGTCATAAGATTGAGCTAGCAGATATGTACATATATAATATATATGTACCAAAGTACAGTTCAATTATGAGTCACTATTGAGTTAGCTAATACAAAAGTGCCGAGACATTAGACATGGACTTGCTCATATAGAAATCAACTCTCCAATCATTCTTGCAATAAAATCTGCAATGACATCTTCGTGGGCTGTAGTTCTCTAAAATTCCACCCTCTATGTGAACTAACAAGTTATTAGCCAGGTTCTCATCTTCCATCTTATTGCACAATCTTGTCTTAATGATCCTTAACTTCAGTTATGTAATCTCTTTTGCTTTTAAAAACTAAATCAATTCTTTTTCAGTCTGATTTTCCTTTCCCATGACTACCTATGTTGAAATTTGCATAAGATCAAATTATTAGGCTATTATTTATCACTAGCAGGACTAATCACTGGGTGTATACAAATGAGGAATTTGGGGGAACTTTTTTACCTGTGAAGTGTACGTGTGGCAAGGGGCCAAATCATGGGGGCGCTAGCGATAGAATATAGAAAGAGAAGGGGCTGGCCCAGGTCATGCCCCAGACTTGGAGACTTGGAGATGGAGGAGAACAACTGCAGGAATGGATCGCCGGCAGCACGCACGGCACGCTGGATTCCGGCGGATCATGGGCGGCGGAAGGGAGCAGGGCAGGGGCGAGGCGAGATCCAGGCGGGCGTCGCCGCGGAGGTTGCTCCGGGAGACGGAGGGCGGCACGCTCCGGTGGACCGTGTTCCCTGTCCACGACGGCGGCGTGGCTACATGAGTATGAGACTGAGGGCATGAGCAATTGGGGAAGCCATGCGTGAGCTTGTGCGTGCAGCGTGCGTGAGTCGAGGAGACGACGGCCGATGGGGGATAGCCTGTGCGTGCTGGGCTTAGTGGGCTGGGCTAAGACGATTAGTAGTAAAATATTTTTTTTGTCAAATTCCTGGGCGGGCCATGGCCCAGGTCTGCCCCTACATAGCTCCGCCCCTGTGTAGGCGACCGGGTGGCTCAAGGTGAGGCAAAGTGCGGCGCGCGGAGGGGCAGCAACAGGCGGCTTGCGGGCGTGACCTGGCCGAGCGTGACCCGGCGGGGCTGCTCAGAGGCAAAGGCAGCGCTCGGAAGCGGCCGACCGAGGTCACATCGGAGGCTCAACGCAAGGTGAGCTCGGCGGCTTTGAGTAGGTGCCGGCCCTCGGAGCAACGGGTCGGGTCAAGGGCAGCACGAGAATGGCTCGGACGGTCGTGCCTGCAGCAGAAGAAAAGGCAGAGTCGAACCATGGCCACGGGCGGCTCGGGGTCGAACCAGCGGGACCCGGCGATTCGAGAGGGCCTGGGCCCGGGGCGTGAGGCCCAACTCCTTTGGTGAATGTACTGCTGCCTAATACGTGAGGCCCAAATCCAGGAGAAATGCTTGAAGGCGGCCCGGGGCACACGGGCAGCCTAGCTCCGCCCCTTCGAGGCGAACACAGCGACTCGGAGCAGATGCTCAATGGCACGGCGGTGAAGGTGAGGCCAGTGAAGGCTGCGGCTCTCATCACGACGACTTGGGGGAAAAACATGCGTCGGCGAGGGAAGGTCAAAGTGGCGAAAGTTGCTCGTCTCAGCCATGGAGGCAGTAGGCGCTCGAAGCAAGGCCATAACGGCGGCGAAGGTGAGCAGGCTGTGGTAGAAAGCGGCAGCGCCGGTTTGGCCACGGCAGCAGCGGTGAGGAGTTCGGAGCCCGCTAGCTGGCGGCTCAGGTGACTGAGGCCGAGGGCGGCTCATCGGAGGTGACTCGGTGGTGGCTCAGCCGCTCATCAGGGCCGGCATCGAACAGCAGTTGTGACCGCGACAGGCGGATCACGACGTAGCAGTAGAGGAGGTCGCAGAAGCCTGCTCAGAGGTGGAGATCGCAGCCCAAGTCCGAGTCGCGATCAGTTGGATGAAATCACGTTCGTGTTTTCCTTCGAGTCGTTGACTTCCATGGTGGGCCGGCTGGAGCATGGGCGGCTCGCGGCGGTCGGCGGCTTGAAGCGCGGTAAGCCGGCGGATTACAGCAGCCAAGGCGGCTTAGTGGGCCGCATCTTGGACATAGATGACCGGTGACGGTGTCCTGGACTAGGGGGTACTCACCACGTCATCTCCCAATCTGTTAGATTGGGCCGAGGACCCCCATGGCCGTATACTCATGGGCCAGTTCGGACAGCTGCCGCATACAAGGAAGGTTCCACAAGACTTGGCGATCAAGACAAGGACTTCTCCCCACCGGCGTATTCGGCTAGGACTCTTGTTATCCTAGGCCTCTGGTGCATTATATAAACCGAGGCCAGGCTAGTCGATAGAGAGACAACAATCATACCATAGGCTAGTTTCTAGGGTTTAGCCTCTACGATCTCGTGGTAGATCAACTCTTGTAATACTCACATCATCAATATCAATCAAGCAGGACGTAGGGTATTACCACCATCAAGAGGGCCCGAACCTGGGTAAAACATCATGTCCCCTGCCTCCTGTTACCATAGATCCTAGACGCACAGTTCGGGACCCCTACCCGAGATCCGTCGGTTTTTGACACCAACATTGGTGCTTTCATTGAGAGTCCCGCTGTGTGATCGGCAAAGGATCGATGGCTCGCCTGCAGATCAACTGCGACTTCGGCATCTTCGTCACCAGCTCGACTAGTCACCTTGGTTCGACCAAGAACTGCGCCCCGTGTTCGGATCACCATGTTCGGACGAGGGCCTTCATCAAACATCAACTCCGATCTCTATCAAGATCATGGAGGAATCATCCATGGAGCTCGGGGGCTCAACGTCAACATTGCCCTCGAGCGACCGTGCTATTTTTCTGGACAGCGAACTCGTATCTGCCGCCACCGCCTCCTCGAGTATCGCTCTGACGATTGCTTCGGTGGGATTGTGCGGAATTGAGTCTACAACAACCATGCAAAATTTCATCGAGTTCCGATGGAGGAATCTCTGGCAATCTATGATATACCGGAGCCGTTTCGAATCTGGACGGGAATCTGGACGAGTTTGGAGCGTGGCGTCCAGCATCTAGCTCGGACGTCCTTTGGAAGATCTAACCGTTCATCTACTGCGGAATTCCCATATCTACCACCCTCCAAATTTCAGCTCGATCCCACGGTTCAAACTCCGGGAACCTTCCGATGAGTGGACCAATTTTTGGATCCATTTTCTGCGCGAATACGGATTTGACCCGAATTCATGTTTCTTTATGAACGTGATATTGGACAACCTTTTTAGAGGAATTCTCTTCTAGGGTATTGTGCGTTGTTTTTAAACACGTGCCCGTAAATTTTTAAGCCTCCCCTGAGGTCATCTTCATCATCATGCTGGTGTCAAACCAGTCCAGCAATATTGCTCCAAGGCAGCTGACCTGCGCTAGACACGTCGTCACTTTGTTGAGCCGAGCTCAACTTCTTCGGATCATCATCTCGGCAAGCCGAACAAGAGTCCGGCATCGCGAAGGATAAATCATCACCAACATCGCCACTCCACGGATTACACGGAGCGGGCATACCCGCATCGCCGCACGGTCACTTAATCAAGCTGGCATCGACCATGTCACGACCTGCATCAGCACGGCCGCACTATTGCTTCTTCAAGCTGGTGTCCATCACGCCAACCTACTTCGACATCTTGGCTGGACCGGGGGCTTCGCCATCTCTTGATCAACCTACTCTGGAGACTTCGGCGTCACTAGCCGACCAGCTCCGTCACGTTAGCTAGACCGAGGGCTTTGCCTCGGCGAGCCAACCTTTGCCAGCATCGCTGAAAGTGCAACTATCCCTAGGTGGTTTTGGTAATTCCTAAAAACATATAGCTCATTGAGCTAATGCTATTCCAAGATTAATATTTCAAGAAAAGCTCAGTGAATGGCATGGCATGGATGAGGAAAGTGGACCCCTCAAAATACTAAGGAAAAAAAGATTGGCTCAAGCTCAAAGCTCAAGACTCTACATTTTATATTTTAGTGATCCAAGATCACATTGAGTCTATAGGAAAAGCCAATACTATCAAGGAGGTATGAGGTGTTGCTTAATGAGGTTCTTGCTTCATACTGCTTAGTGATATGCTCCAAAACCCTCAACTACCTTCCCACATCCACATATGACCTAAACCAAAAGTCAAACTCGGCCCCACCGATTCTTTCTATCCGGCGCCACCGAGTTCAGATGTCATAGCCACTGCCACAAACGCTAGGCAAATCGGTCTCACTGATAGGGATCTTGGTCACATCGAGATGGGGTTGTAATCTCTCTGTTTCCCTTCGTAACGTTTCGGTCCTACTGAGATGAGCGATCGGTCCCACCGAAATTGCAATGTAAACTCTCTGTTTCTCTTTTGTAACATTTCGGTCCCATCGAAATGAGCAAATCGGTCCCACCGAGTTTACCTGACCAACTCTCTGGTTAGCTTATTACCAAAATCGCTCCCACCGAGTTTGTGTAATTGGTCACACCGAGATTATGTTATGCCCTAACCCTAACCATATCGGTCCTACCGAGTTGCATCTCAGTCCCACCGAAAATCCTAACGGTCACCAGGTTTGCTAAATCGGTCCGACCGAGTTTCTCAATTCGGTCTCACCGAGATTGGTAAATTGTGTGTAACGGTTAGTTTTTGTGTGGAGGCTATATATACCCCTCCACCCACTCTTCATTCGTGGAGAGAGCCATCAGAACAAATCTACACTTCCAACCTATATTTTCTGAGAGAGAACCATCTATACTTGTGTTGAGACCAAGATATTCCATTCCCACCATATGAATCTTGATCTCTAGCCTTCCCCAAGTTGCTTTCCACTCAAATCTTCTTTCCACCAAATCCATATCCTGTGAGAGAGAGTTGAGTGTTGGGGAGACTATCATTTGAAGCACAAGAGCAAGGAGTTCATCATCAACACACCATTTGTTACTTCTTGGAGAGTGGTGTTGGGGAACGTAGTAATTTCAAAATTTTCCTACGCACACGCAAGATCATGGTGATGCATAGCAACGAGAGGGGAGAGTGTTGTCTACGTACCAACGCAGACTGACTGCGGAAGCGATCACAGAACGTAGAGGAAGTAGTCGTACGTCTTCTTCCCGATCCGACCGATCCAAGCACCGTTACTCCGGCACCTCCGAGTTCTTAGCACACGTACAGCTCGACGACGATCCCCGGGCTCCGATCCAGCAAAGCTTCGGGGAGGAGTTCCGTCAGCAGGACGGCGTGGTGACGATCTTGATGTACTACCGATGCAGGGCTTCGCCTAAGCACTACAACGGTATGATTGAGGTGGAATTTGATGGCAGGGGGCACCGCACACGGCTAAGGAACGATCTCAAGGATCAACTTGTGCGTCTTGGGGTGTCCCCTGCCCCCGTATATAAAGGATGAAAGGGGGGATGCTGGCCGGCCAAAGGAGGGAGGCGCAGGAGGAGTCCTACTCCTACCGGGAGTAGGACTCCCCCCCCCAATCCTAGTCCAACTAGGATTCCCAAGTGGGAAAGGGAGAGAGGGGGGCCGGCCACCTTCTCCTAGTCCTAATAGGACTAGAGAGAGGGGGAAGGCGTGCAGCCCTATGTGGGCAGCCCTTTCACCTTTCCACTAAGGCCCATGTTGGCCCATTTGGCTCCCGGGGGGTTCCGGTAACCCTCCCGGTAATCCGGTAAAATCCCGATTTCACCCGGAACACTTCCGATGTCCAAACATAGGCTTCCAATATATCAATCTTTACGTCTCGACCATTTCGAGACTCCTCGTCATGTCCGTGATCACATCCGGGACTCCGAACAACCTTCGGTACATCAAAATGCATAAACTCATAATAACTGTCATCGTAACGTTAAGCGTGCGGACCCTACGGTTCGAGAACAATGTAGACATGACCGAGACACGTCTCCGGTCAATAACCAATAGCGGGACCTGGATGCCCATATTGGCTCCTACATATTCTACGAAGATCTTTATCGGTCAGACCGCATAACAACATACGTTGTTCCCTTTGTCATCGGTATGTTACTTGCCCGAGATTCGATCGTCGGTATCCAATACCTAGTTCAATCTCGTTACTGGCAAGTCTCTTTACTCGTTCCGTAATACATCATCTCATAACTAACATCTTAGTTATTATGCTTGCAAGGCTTATGTGATGTGTATTACCGAGAGGGCCCAGAGATACCTCTCCGACAATCGGAGTGACAAACCCTAATCTCGAAATACGCCAACCCAACATCCACCATTGGAGACACCTGTAGTACTCCTTTATAATCACCCAGTTACGTTGTGACGTTTGGTAGTACCCAAAGTGTTTCTCCGGTAAACGGGAGTTGCATAATCTCATAGTTATAGGAACATGTATAAGTCATGAAGAAAGCAATAGCAACATACTAAATGATCGGGTGCTAATCTAATGGAATGGGTCATGTCAATCAGATCATTCAACTAATGATGTGACCTCGTTAATCAAATAACAACTCTTTGTTTATGGTTAGGAAACATAACCATCTTTGATTAACGAGCTAGTCTAGTAGAGGCATACTAGTGACACTCTGTTTTGTCTATGTATTCACACATGTATTATGTTTCCGGTCAATACAATTCTAGCATGAATAATAAACACTTATCATGGTTTTAAGGAAATAAATAATAACTTTATTATTGCCTCTAGGGCATATTTCCTTCAGTCTCCCACTTGCACTAGAGTCAATAATCTAGATTACACAGTAATGATTCTAACACCCATGGAGCTTTGGTGTTGATCATGTTTTGCTCGTGGAAGAGGCTTAGTCAACGGGTCTGCAACATTCAGATCCGTATGTATCTTGCAAATCTCTATGTCTCCCACCTGGACTAAATCCCGGATGGAGTTGAAGCGTCTCTTGATGTGTTTGGTCCTTTTGTGAAATCTGGATTCCTTTGCCAAAGCAATTGCACCAGTATTGTCACAAAAGATTTTCATTGGACCCGATGCACTAGGTATGACACCTAGATCGGATATGAACTCCTTCATCCAGACTCCTTCGTTCGCTGCTTCCGAAGCAGCTATGTACTCCGCTTCACATGTAGATCCCGCTACGACGCTTTGTTTAGAACTGCACCAACTGACAGCTCCACCGTTTAAAGTAAACACGTATCCGGTTTGCGATTTAGAATCGTCCGGATCAGTGTCAAAGCTTGCATCAACATAACCTCTTACGGTGAGCTCTTTGTCACCTCCATATACGAGAAACATATCCCTAGTCCTTTTCAGGTATTTCAGGATGTTCTTGACCGCTGTCCAGTGATCCACTCCTGGATTACTTTGGTACCTCCCTGCTAAACTTATAGCAAGGCACACATCAGGTCTGGTACACAGCATTGCATACATGATAGAGCCTATGGCTGAAGCATAGGGAACATCTTTCATTTTCTCTCTATCTTCTGAAGTGGTCGGGCCTTGAGTCTGACTCAACTTCACACCTTGTAACACAGGCAAGAACCCTTTCTTTGCTTGATCCATTTTGAACTTCTTCAAAATCTTGTCAAGGTATGTGCTTTGTGAAAGTCCAATTAAGCGTCTTGATCTATCTCTATAGATCTTTATGCCTAATATGTAAGCAGCTTCCCCGAGGTCTTTCATCGAAAAACTTTTATTCAAGTATCCCTTTATGCTATCCAGAAATTCTATATCATTTCCAATCAGCAATATGTCATCTACATATAATATCAGAAATGCTACAGAGCTCCCACTCACTTTCTTGTAAATACAGGCTTCTCCAAAAGTCTGTATAAAGCCAAATGCTTTGATCACACTATCAAAGCGTTTATTCCAACTCCGAGATGCTTGCACCAGTCCATAAATGGATCGCTGGAGTTTGCATACTTTGTTAGCTCCCTTTGGATCGACAAAACCTTCTGGTTGCATCATATACAACTCTTCTTCCAGAAATCCATTCAGGAATGCAGTTTTGACATCCATTTGCCATATTTCATAATCATAAAATGCGGCAATTGCTAACATGATTCTGTCGGATTTAAGCATCGCTACGGGTGAGAAGGTCTCATCATAGTCAACCCCTTGAACTTGTCGAAAACCTTTTGCGACAAGTCGAGCTTTATAGACAGTAACATTACCGTCAGCGTCAGTCTTTTTCTTGAAGATCCATTTATTCTCAATTGCTTGCCGATCATCGGGCAAGTCAACCAAAGTCCATACTTTGTTCTCATACATGGATCCCATCTCAGATTTCATGGCCTCAAGCCACTTTGCGGAATCTGGGCTCACCATCGCTTCTTCATAGTTCATAGGTTCATCATGATCTAGTAGCATGACTTCCAGAATTGGATTACCGTACCACTGTGGTGCAGATCTTACTCTGGTTGATCTACGTGGTTCAGTAGTATCTTGTCCTGAAGTTTCATGATCATCATCATTAGCTTCCTCACTAATTGGTATAGGTGTCGCAGAAACAGTTTTCTGTGATGTACTATTTTCCAATAAGGGAGCAGGTACAGTTACCTCGTCAAGTTCTACTTTCCTCCCACTCACTTCTTTCGAGAGAAACTCCTTCTCTAGAAAGTTTCCGAACTTAGCAACAAAAGTCTTGCCTTCGGATCTATGAGAGAAGGTGTATCCAATAGTTTCCTTTGGATATCCTATGAAGACACATTTCTCCGATTTGGGTTCGAGCTTATCAGGTTGAAGCTTTTTCACATAAGCATCGCAGCCCCAAACTTTAAGAAACGACAACTTTGGTTTCTTGCCAAACCGTAGTTCATAAGGCGTCGTCTCAACGGATTTTGATGGTGCCCTATTTAACGTGAATGCGGCCGTCTCTAAAGCATAACCCCAAAATGATAGCGGTAAATCAGTAAGAGACATCATAGATCGCACCATATCTAGTAAAGTACGATTATGACGTTCGGACACACCATTACGCTGTGGTGTTCCGGGTGGCGTGAGTTGCGAAACTATTCCACAATTTTTCAAATGTACACCAAACTCGTAACTCAAATATTCTCCTCCACGATCAGATCGTAGAAACTTTATTTTCTTGTTACGATGATTTTCAACTTCACTCTGAAATTCCTTGAACTTTTCAAATGTTTCAGACTTATGTTTCATTAAGTAGATATACCCATATCTGCTTAAATCATCTGTGAAGGTGAGAAAATAACGATATCCGCCACGAGCTTCAATATTCATCGGACCACATACATCGGTATGTATGATCTCCAACAAATCTGTTGCTCTCTCCATAGTACCGGAGAACGGTGTTTTAGTCATCTTGCCTATGAGGCACGGTTCGCAAGTACCAAGTGATTCATAATCAAGTGGTTCCAAAAGCCCATCAGTATGGATTTTCTTCATGCGTTTTACACCGATATGACCTAAACGGGAATGCCACAAATAAGTTGCACTATCATTATCAACTCTGCATCTTTTGGCTTCTACATTATGAATATGTGTATCACTACTATCGAGATTCAACAAGAATAGATCACTCTTCAAAGGTGCATGACCATAAAAGATATTACTCATATAAATAGAACAACCATTATTCTCTGATTTAAATGAATAACCGTCTCGCATTAAACAAGATCCAGATATAATGTTCATGCTCAACGCTGGCACCAAATAACAATTATTTAGGTCTGATATTAATCCCGAAGGTAGATGTAGAGGTAGCGTGCCGACCGCGATCACATCGACTTTGGAACCGTTTCCCACGCGCATCGTCACCTCGTCCTTTGCTAGCGTCCGCTTATTCTGTAGTCCCTGTTTCGAGTTGCAAATATTAGCAACAGAACCAGTATCAAATACCCAGGTGCTACTGCGAGCTCTAGTAAGGTACACATCAATAACATGTATATCACATATACCTTTGTTCACCTTGCCATCCTTCTTATCTGCCAAATACTTGGGGCAGTTCCGCTTCCAGTGACCAGTCTGCTTGCAGTAGAAGCACTCAGTTTCAGGCTTAGGTCCAGACTTGGGTTTCTTCTCCTGAGCAGCAACTTGCTTGCTGTTCTTCTTGAAGTTCCCCTTCTTCTTCCCTTTGCCCTTTTTCTTGAAACTAGTGGTCTTGTTGACCATCAACACTTGATGCTCCTTCTTGATTTCTTCCTCCGCAGCTTTCAGCATTGCGAAGAGCTCGGGAATAGTCTTGTTCATCCCTTGCATATTATAATTCATCACGAAGCCCTTGTAGCTTGGTGGCAGTGATTGGAGAATTCTGTCAATGACGCAATCATCTGGAAGATTAACTCCCATCTGAATCAAGTGATTATTATACCCAGATATTTTGAGTATATGCTCACTGACAGAACTGTTCTCCTCCAGCTTGCAGCTATAGAACTTATTGGAGACTTCATATCTCTCAATTCGGGCATTTGCTTGAAATATCAACTTCAACTCCTAGAACATCTCATATGCTCCATGGCGTTCAAAACGCCGTTGAAGTCCCAATTCTAAGCCGTAAAGCATGGCACACTGAACTATCGAGTAGTCATCAGCTTTGCTCTGCCAGACGTTCATAACATCTGGCGTTGCTCCAGCAGCAGGCCTGGCACCCAGCGGTGCTTCCAGGACGTAATTCTTCTGTGCAGCAATGAGGATAATCCTCAAGTTACGGACCCAGTCCGTGTAATTGCCACCATCATCTTTCAACTTTGCTTTCTCAAGGAACGCATTAAAATTCAACGGAACAACAGCACGAGCCATCTATCTACAATCAACATAAACAAGCAAGATACTATCAGGTACTAAGTTCATGATAAGTTTAAGTTCAGTTAATCAAATTACTTAAGAACTCCCACTTAGATAGACATCCCTCTAATCCTCTAAGTGATCACGTGATCCAAATCAACTAAACCATAACCGATCATCACGTGATATGGAGTAGTTTTCAATGGTGAACATCGTTATGTTGATCATATCTACTATATGATTCACGCTCGACCTTTCGGTCTCCGTGTTCCGAGGCCATATATGTATATGCTTGGCTCGTCAAGTATAACCTGAGTATTCTGTGTGTGCAACTGTTTTGCACCCGTTGTATTTGGACGTAGAGCTTATCACACCCGATCATCACGTGGTGTCTGGGCACGACGAACTTTGGCAACGGTGCATACTCAGGGAGAACACTTCTTGATAATTTAGTGAGAGATCATCTTATAATGCTACCGTCAATCAAAGCAAGATAAGATGCATAAAAGATAAACATCACATGCAATCAATATAAGTGATATGATATGGCCATCATCATCTTGTGCCTGTGATCTCCATCTCCGAAGCACCGTCATGATCACCATCGTCACCGGCGCGACACCTTGATCTCCATCGTGGCATCGTTGTCGTCTCGCCAATCTTATGCTTCCACGACTATCACTACCGCTTAGTAATAAAGTTAAGCATTACATCGTGATTGCATTGCATACAATAAAGCGACAACCATATGGCTCCTGCCAGTTGCCGATAACTTAGTTACAAAACATGATCATCTCATACAATAAAATCAGCATCATGTCTTGACCATATCACATCACAACATACCCTGCAAAAACAAGTTAGACGTCCTCTACTTTGTTGTTGCAAGTTTTACGTGGCTGCTACGGGCTTAAGTAAGAACTCATCTCACCTACGCATCAAAACCACAACGATAGTTCGTCAAATAGACTCTGTTTTAACCTTCTCAAGGACCGGGCGTAGCCACACTTGGTTCAACTAAAGTTGGAGAGACAGTCTTCCGCAAGCCATCTATGTGCAAAGCACGTCGAGGGAACCGGTCTCGTGTAAGAGTACGCGTAAGGTTGGTCCAGATCGTCTCGTCCAGCAATACCGCCGAACCAAAGTATGACATGCTGGTAGGCAGTATGACTTGTATCGCCCACAACTCACTTGTGTTCTACTCGTGCAAATAACATCAAACCATAAAACCTAGGCTCGGATGCCACTGTTGGGGAACGTAGTAATTTCAAAATTTTTCCTACGCACACGCAAGATCATGGTGATGCATAGCAACGGGAGGGGAGAGTGTTGTCTACGTACCAACGCAGACCGACTGCGGAAGCGATCACACAACATAGAGGAAGTAGTCGTACGTCTTTTCCCGATCCGACCTATCCAAGCACCGTTACTCCGGCACCTCCGAGTTCTTAGCACACGTACAGCTCGATGACGATCCCCGGGCTCCGATCCAGCAAAGCTTCGGGGAGGAGTTCCGTCAGCACGACGGTGTGGTGACGATCTTGATGTACTACCGACGCAGGGCTTCGCCTAAGCACTACAACGGTATGATTGAGGTGGAATTTGGTGGCAGGGGGCACCGCACACGGCTAAGGAACGATCTCAAGGATCAACTTGTGTGTCTTGGGGTGTCCTCTGCCCCCGTATATAAAGGATGAAAGGGGGGAGGCTGGCCGGCCAAAGGAGGGAGGCGCAGGAGGAGTCCTACTCCTACCGGGAGTAGGACTCCCCCCCAATCCTAGTCCAACTAGGATTCCCAAGTGGGAAAGGGAGAGAGGGGGGCCGACCACCTTCTCCTAGTCCTAATAGGACTAGAGAGAGGGGGAAGGCGCGCAGCCCTATGTGGGAAGCCCTTTCACCTTTCCACTAAGGCCCATGTTGGCCCATTTGGCTCCCGGGGGGTTCCGGTAACCCTCCCGGTAATCCGGTAAAATCCCGATTTCACCCGGAACACTTCCGATGCCCAAACATAGGCTTCCAATATATCAATCTTTACGTCTCGACCATTTCGAGACTCCTCGTCATGTCCGTGATCACATCCGGGACTCCGAACAACCTTCGGTACATCAAAATGCATAAACTCATAATAACTGTCATCGTAACGTTAAGCGTGCGGACCCTACGGTTCGAGAACAATGTAGACATGACCGAGACACGTCTCCGGTCAATAACCAATAGCGGGACCTGGATGCCCATATTGGCTCCTACATATTCTACGAAGATCTCTATCGGTCAGACCGCATAACAACATACGTTGTTCCCTTTGTCATCGGTATGTTACTTGCCCGAGATTCGATCGTCGGTATCCAATACCTAGTTCAATCTCGTTATTGGCAAGTCTCTTTACTCGTTCCGTAATACATCATCTCATAACTAACATCTTAGTTATTATGCTTGCAAGGCTTATGTGATGTGTATTACCGAGAGGGCCCAGAGATACCTCTCCGACAATCGGAGTGACAAACCCTAATCTCGAAATACGCCAACCCAACATCCACCATTGGAGACACCTGTAGTACTCCTTTATAATCACCCAGTTACGTTGTGACGTTTGGTAGTACCCAAAGTGTTCCTCCGGTAAACGGGAGTTGCATAATCTCATAGTTATAGGAACATGTATAAGTCATGAAGAAAGCAATAGCAACATACTAAACGATCGGGTGCTAAGCTAATGGAATGGGTCATGTCAATCAGATCATTCAACTAATGATGTGACCTCGTTAATCAAATAACAACTCTTTGTTTATGGTTAGGAAACATAACCATCTTTGATTAACGAGCTAGTCTAGTAGAGGCATACTAGTGACACTCTGTTTTGTCTATGTATTCACACATGTATTATGTTTCCGGTTAATACAATTCTAGCATGAATAATAAACACTTATAATGGTTTTAAGGAAATAAATAATAACTTTATTATTGCCTCTAAGGCATATTTCCTTCAAGTGGTGTCTCCTAGATTGGGTAGGTGTCACTTGGGAGCCTCCGACAAGATTGTGGAGTTGAACCAAGGAGTTTGTAAGGGCAAGGAGATCGCCTACTTCGTGAAGATCTACCACTAGTGAGGCAAGTCCTTCGTGGGCGATGGCCATGATGGGATAGACAAGGTTGCTTCTTCGTGGACCCTTCGTGGGTGGAGCCCTCCATGGACTCGCGCAACCGTTACCCTTCGTGGGTTGAAGTCTCCATCAACGTGGATGTACGATAGCACCACCTATCGGAACCACGACAAAAACATCCGTGTCTCCAACTGCGTTTGAATTCTCCAAACCCTTCCCTTTACATTCTTGCAAGTTGCATGCTTTACTTTCCGCTACTCATAGACTCTTTGCATGCTTGCTTGAATTGTGTTAAGATTGCTTGACTTGTGCTAAGATAGCTAAAATCTGCCAAAGACTAAAATTGGGAAAAGGATATATTTTTAATTGGTCAAGTAGTCTAATCACCCCCTCTAGACATATTTTCGATCCTAGAAGTGGTATCAGAGCTTTGGTCTCCATTTGCCTTGATTTTCATAGCTTTTGGAAGTCATAGCCTTGGTTTCACAACCTAGGAGAGTATGGCGTCTAGCAAGGGAAATTACCACCGTAGAGGTCCTTACTTTGATGGTACTAATTTTGATAGTTGGAAGCATAAGATGAAAATGCATATTCTTGGACATAACCCCGCCGTTTGGGCTATTGTGTGTGTTGGCTTGCAAGGTGAATTCTTTGATGGGAGAGAACCGAATCGTGAAGCTACCGCGGAAGAGTTGAAGATGCTACAATACAATGCTCAAGCTTGTGATATCCTCTTCAACGGATTGTGCCCCGAAGAATTCAACAAAATCAGCCGTCTTGAGAATGCAAAGGAAATTTGGGATACTTTGATTGATATGCACGAAGGTACAGACTCCGTTAAGGAATCCGAGTTGGATGTGCTTCAAAGTCAACTTGACAAGTTCAAAATGAAGGATGGTGAAGGTGTCGCTGAAATGTACTCTAGGCTTGCTCTTATCACAAATGAGATTGCCGGCTTAGGAAGTGAAGAGATGACCGACAAATTCATCATCAAGAAGATCCTAAGAGCCTTGGATGGAAAATACAATACCGTATGCACATTGATCCAAATGATGCCAAATTACAAAGATCTCAAGCCAACAGAAGTCATTGGAAGAATTGTTGCTCATGAGATGTCACTCAAGGATAAGGAGGAGCTCCATAACAAGTCAAGTGGTGCTTACAAAGCCTCATGTGAAGCTCCCACATCATCAAGTGAGAAACAAACATTCAATGAAGAATTGAGCCTAATGGTGAAAAACTTCAACAAGTTCTACAAGAATAGAAGCAAAGAGAGAAGTTCCAAGTCAAGGTCCTATGATGACAAAAGATCTTCTAGTCGAGAGCGAAACTGCTACAATTGTGGAAGACCCGGACACTACTCCAATGAGTGTACGACTCCCCACAAAAGAAGAGAAGATTCTACAAAAAAGAATAAGTAGAAGAGAAGAATCACCACCTAGAGAAAGAAGGAGTAGAGATGATCGTTATGAACGAAGACCCTCACGAAGAAGCAAGGATTCGGAAAGAAAGGACAAGTCATCAAGGAGCTACACAAAACGAAGACATCAAGCTCATGTTGGTGAATGGGTATCCGGCCCCGACTCCGACAATGACTCCGAGAGAAGCTATCACTCCGACTCCGAATATACTCAAGATGAAGGTGTTGCCGGTCTAGCACTTGTGTCAACCAACTCCTATGACATATTTTATTCACCAAATGAAGGAATTGGAATATGCTTCATGGCCAAAGGTCCAAAGGTATCACACCCCGAGTATGTTGATTTCAATAGTGATGAAGATGACTTGTTAGGTGATGATGATTTACTTGTTGACAACTATAGTGATGAATACTATGATGAAACATCAATTAATCATGCTAATCAAGATGAAACGAATGACAATGATAAGGAGAAGATTGAGTCTCTAACTAAAGAACTAAACACTCTTAAGTTAGCTCATGAAACTATCTTAGGAGATCATCGAGAACTTTTAAGGACTCATGAGAAATTACGTTTTGAGAAGCTCAATCTTGAGCAAGAGCATGAGTTCTTAAAGGCAATCAATGATGATATTCGCAAGAAAAGTTCTTCTTACATTGCCAAGCATTTACTCTTATCCACTCACATGCCTCAAGTCAAGTCTAGTAACAAGAACAAGAAGGATTCTTCCTCTAGTAGTAGCAATAATCATGCTAAATCCAATATTGTTGCTTCTAGTAGTTCTCTTGATTCCACTAATGATTCTCTTAGCCAAGTTACACTTGAGCAAGAAAATAGCTTATTGAAGGGAATCATAGAGAAAGGTGTTTACAAGAGCCTTGCCGGGAGTAAGCAATTCAAGGAAATTGTACGCAAGCAAGGAAGGCACCGGAAGAATCAAGGTATTGGTTTTGAACAAAAGTTTAATGCCAATGGAGTTGAGTGGGAAGAAGATCAATACCCCAAGACGAAGTTTGTTCCTCAACAAGAGAAGTATGATCCTACTTCTTTCCAAGGGACACAAGCTCAAGATGATCTTCCACCACAAGACCACAAGCAAAAAGTCAAGCACAAGCTTCAAGAGGATATTGATGCATTTGAAGAAGCTCCTAAGGTCTTGGTCAAGTGGGTTCCCAAGACTACATCAAGTTCCACTTCATCAAGTACAACTACAACTCCGAGGATTCCCATCAAGATGGTGTCGATCCCGAAGAAGAAGAACTAGAGAGTTCTTGAGGGTGACTCCACCAACATACTTCACTCTTATCATTTTGGCAAGAACAAGTGCAATCAACTTCCACATCTTGCACTAGTTCAAGGAGTCACAAACCCTCTTGTTGGTAAGACAAGGGACAAGGTAACCTAATGCTTTCATAGACATCATCTTGTGTGTGCATCACTCTATGTCTATGGATATCCTTGTTTGTTCCTTGTGGGACTAACCCGTGTAGGTATTGAAAGTGAACTCACTCCAAAGGATAGCCCCGAATGATCTACATCAACTTAGAGCATACACATCCTCAACACCTACATGAAGTCATCATCGACAAAACCCAAGGCTAGTTCATCCCTCTTAGGCGGGATCTCACATCTAGGGGGAGCTTTACTCTAACAATTGAGTTAAAGCAACTCTAATGGTGTGAACACAACAACGCTTTATGTAAAAGTGGTAACCCCACTTGTGCTTAAACGATGAGTATGACCTATGATCAAATGTTCTCATTTGACTCCTAAGTCAATATACTCATATATAGATGACCTAGTCATCGCCAATTGCTTGATAGATGCTAGAATTGTGTGTGCATGCTTTGCCACATATTTGATTTGTCATTTTATTGTGTGAGCATGTTGGTTGCATAATTTACTCATTCGAGGACATCCACTTCTTGTTTTGATTGATTGGTTTGTTTTTCTTTTGGCCAAGTGGATGGACAAGAATGCCTAAGAACCTTCTCTAGCTATCTATGCTTTTCTCGTCTCAAACTCTATTCATGCTGCATCACAAAGTTTGATCAAGTCAGATTCGAACCACTCTGTGTGAGGAGCACTCAGAGTCCCTGATTCGTCATAGACTTAAACTTCCAAAACTTCTTTGTGTGTTTCGGTCTGACCGATTCATCCATTTTGGTCATACCGAGATCACTAAGTCGATCTAGGTTTTCAATCTCGGTGCAATCGATTCAAACTTTTCGGTGACACCGAGTTGTTCCACTCGGTCACACCGACAGTGTTAGGCTATATATATATCCTCGGGTCAAATTTTGGAAAACTTTCCGAACCTCCTCGCCCGCGCTTAGCCTGCTCTGCCTCCCTGGGTCTCCGGATCATCCTCCTCGCCGCCATCCGCCTCGTGTCGCTGGTCTTCGCCGCCGTCAACGGGATCATCTCCGCTGTTGCCGCCGTCGCAAGTTCATCGCCGAACTAGGGTATGGACTTGAACTTTGTGTTGTTCTAACTCCAATTCCCGAGCACATTGCTTTGCCATGTATCTTGCCACGATTAAGATCATTCTATCCATCGAAAACACTGCGTAGTTTAGTCGTGAATTGAAAATTTAGGGTTAGGTTTCCGCCGAAACCATCTCGGACCGACCGATTTGATGAAATCGGTTCCACCGATTTGGCTCAGGCCATTGCACATGTGATTCTTGGTCTGACCGAGAATTGCAAATCGATGTGACCGAGTTCAACACTTTGTGAAACCCTAGCAGTCTCAGTGCCACTGAACTGTGACTCGGTCTGACCGAGTTCACTAGTTTAGGTTCCAAAAGCTGCTTCGATATCACCGAGTTTGCAAATCGGTAGATCCGAAATGCTTTCTGTGGAAAACTAAAACTAAGTTTTTAATTCATTCTTTTGCAAAAACCTCTGTACTTTGTGATGCTCATCCACTCTACCTCATGTATAATCTATTCACAGGGTCTGCTATCAGTGTTTGCATCATGTCAGATCAGAGTGACAGTCAGAACAAGTCAGAGGAGCAGGTTCACTTGAGTGAGGGCACTAGTCCCTCTAGCAGTTCAGATGATGGCAGCAGGAGCACACCAAGCAATCTGCCAAAGGCTGCCACTAGGGCCAGCAAGAAGAGAACCTCAGAGTCAAAGGATGAGGACTATGTGGCTGAGGAAGAAGAAACCGCCTCAAAGAAGAAAGTCCTGAAGAAGGAATATGGCACAGTTGCTGCCACCAAGCCAGGAATGAAGCAAAAGGTTCCTGCCAAGAGAGCTCCAATGTCTAAAGCTAGAGCATCCACTCAAGAGACTTTGTGATCTGCACCCAAAGAGCAGGTTGTGGCAGAATAGAAAAGGAAGGAAAGGGTCAAAAAGACCACTGCCAGAGTGCTTGGGAGATCTTCAATCATGAAAGACTCTGAAGAAGAGGAAGAGGAAGAAGATGCTGCACCAGCACCTAAGGCACAAAAGCTTATGGGCGATGCCATAAGATCGGGGGCTGCTTCATCTAAGCCCAAAGGAACTTCTAAGCCAGCCGCTCCAAAACCCAAAACTGCACCAAAGAGGAGTACCAGGAACATTCCAGCTGCTGAGAAAAACAAGGCCCCAGTGCCTGAAACTGTTTCTGAAGAAGAAGATGATGAGACACATGTTTTGAGGAAGTTAAAGCCAAAAATTCCAGATCATAATGATGCTCATCCTGTAGCAGAAAACATGAAGATCAGGAAGGACTCAAGATTGAGGCTATGGAGAGAGTCAGATCCATATGCCACCAGAAGGAGAACTGCTGTGGACTACATGTTCCATACCAAAGAACAACAGGATTTTTATGAGACAGTGTTGCTTGACAAGAAACCAATAGTATGTGACATGAGATGGGTCAACTAGGAGTACATCAAGGAGAATGACGAACACTATCCAGGAGTATATGATAGTTTCAAGGCTTGTGGAGTTGATGAGTTTGTGGCTCAGAAGCTCACAAAGTGGAATGATGAGCTTGTCATGTAGTTCTACTCCACAACTCACTTCTACCCAGATGGCAAGATAGTCTGGATGTCTGAAGGCACTAGATACCAGTCAACAGTAGTAGAATGGGCTCAATTGATCAATGCTCCTAAGGAGAATGAAGATGACTTGGATGTCTATGCCAAGAAGAAGAAGAAGGATCACAACTCCATGGCTAGCATGTACAAGGAGATTCCTAATCCAGATCTTGAGACTCACCAATTTGGATTAGTGAAACACCTGCTGTCAGGATTGCCTACTATCAATTGGATCCTCAGGCACACTCTTCTGCCCAAGTCTGGCGATCACAGAATGATCAGAGGCCACTCCATCAATCTGCTACATATATTTGATGTGCCACAAAAGTTCAAGGTCATGAGTCTTATAGTTGAAACTATCAAGAGGACAGTTGCTGACCAAAAGAGAAGCTGTGGGTATGCACCACAAACCCAGGAGCTGATTAACTCCAAGATGGGCACTTGCATATACTTGTTGGACAAGGAGCACATGCCTATCTATCCCGACTTTGAGGACAACCAAGTGGTTATGAATGAGGATGAACCATCTTCTATGCACGTTCAAGCAAAAAGGGAGAAGGCAAAGGCTGAGAAAGCTGCAAAGATGCCAACCATGGAAGAGGCATCTCAGTATCTTCTGAAGAGCAAGTAAGATCAGCTCGGCTACTTCATTGCATCCACTCTAAGGATTGAGAAAGGGCTGGCCACCTTAACTCAAAACCAGGAGAGCTTGGAAAGGATCATGGAGCAGAAGTTCTATGACATGGATGTGAAGGTAACTGAGATCCAGTCTGTTGTGAAGCAACTTTAGGATGATATGCAAGAGAGGAAGGGCAAGAGAACCACTGATGCATTTGCCAGAGTGCCTAGAGCTCAAAGATCTACTGCAGTGCCTGTTCCAAACACCAGAGCAACTTCATCTGCACCATCTATAGCTTCAGTGCCACCATCTCCAGCACCTACTCCAGCAGCTCCATCTACATCGACTGAAGCCTTCGTTCTTGGAGTTATCCGGACACCACCACCTGAAGACCAAGCCTGAGAGACGATTTAGTGCTATGCATTTTCTAGGAATTTTTTTGGTAACTTGTTGCCAAAGGGGGAGAAAAATGTATAGATCATAGGCTTCGAGAGAGAGTGTTGCTTTTTTATTCTCTCTTGCTTTGGTGGTTGAACTTTATTTGCTTGATTGAGATACTTTCTGTCTGTGTGATACTTGGATGATCATGTGTGTTTGATCATATGCTACATTAATGCTTGTTGGATGACATTATCATTTTATCCCTATATGATCATTCACTTTGCTTGGTGATGAGTGCATGTATTTAATTATTATCATTTTGAGCGCTCCACCAAGATGTATGTGACATGGAAGAGTAACCCATGAGCCTAACTCTCTATGCATTTGCAGTCCAAAGCAAATCATAAACTATGCACAAATTTAGGGGGAGCTCTTGATTTTCACATACTTCTCAAAGCGACAATGTTTTCACTCTTATTATCATTCACCGAAGCTTTGATCTATATGTTGTCATCAATTATCAAAAAGGGGGAGATTGAACGTGCAACTATCCCTAGGTGGTTTTGGTAATTCCTGACAACATATAGCTCATTGAGCTAATGCTATTCCAATATTAATATTTCAGGAAAAGCTCAATGAATGGCATGGCATGGATGAGGAAAGTGGACCCCTCAAAATACTAAGGACAAAAAGATTGTCTCAAGCTCAAAGCTCAAGACTCTACATTTTATATTTTAGTGATCCAAGATCACATTGAGTCTATAGGAAAAGCCAATACTATCAAGGAGGGATGAGGTGTTGCTTAATGAGGTTATTGCTTCATACTGCTTAGTGATATGCTCTAAAACCCTCAACTACCTTCCCACATCCACATATGACCTAAACCAAAAGTCAAACTCGGCCCCACCGATTCTTTCTATCCGGCGCCACCGAGTTCAGATGTCATAGCCACTGCCACAAACCCTAGGCAAATCGGTCTCACTGATAGGGATCTCGGTCACACCGAGATGGGGTTGTAATCTCTCTGTTTCCCTTCGTAACGTTTTGGTCCAACTGAGATGAGCGATCGGTCCCACCGAGATTGCAATGTAAACTCTTTGTTTCCCTTTTGTAACATTTCGGCCCCACCGAAATGAGCAAATCGGTCCCACCGATTTTACCTGACCAACTCTCTGGTTAGCTTATTACCAAAATCGCTCCCACCGAGTTTGTGTAATCGGTCACACCGAGATTACGTTATGCCCTAACCCTAACCATATCGGTCCTACCGAGTTGCATCTCAGTCCCACAGAAAATCCTAACGGTCACTAGGTTTGCTAAATCGGTCCGACCGAGTTTCTCAATTCGGTCTCACCGAGATTGGTAAATTGTGTGTAACGGTTAGTTTTTGTGTGGAGGCTATATATACCCCTCCACCCACTCTTCATTCGTGGAGAGAGCCATCAAAACAAATCTACACTTCCAACCTATATTTTCTGAGAGAGAACCATCTACACTTGTGTTGAGACCAAGATATTCCATTCCCACCATATGAATCTTGATCTCTAGCCTTCCCCAAGTTGCTTTCCACTCAAATCTTCTTTCCACCAAATCCATATCCTGTGTGAGAGAGTTGAGTGTTGGGGAGACTATCATTTGAAGCACAAGAGCAAGGAGTTCATCATCAACACACCATTTGTTACTTCTTGGAGAGTGGTGTCTCCTAGATTGGCTAGGTGTCACTTGGGAGCCTCCAACAAGATTGTGGAGTTGAACCAAGAAGTTTGTAAGGGCAAGGAGATCGCCTACTTCATGAAGATCTACCGCTGGTTAGGCAAGTCCTTCGTGGGCGATGGCCATGATGGGATAGACAAGGTTGCTTCTTCGTGGACCCTTCATGGGTGGAGCCCTCCGTGGACTCGCGCAACCGTTACCCTTCATGGGTTGAAGTCTCCATCAACGTGGATGTATGATAGCACCACCTATCGGAACCACGACAAAAACATCCGTGTCTCCAATTGCGTTTGAATTCTCCAAACCCTTCCCTTTACATTCTTGCAAGTTGCATGCTTTACTTTCCACTGCTCATAGACTCTTTGCATGCTTGCTTGAATTGTGTTAAGATTGCTTGACTTGTGCTAAGATAGCTAAAATCTGCCAAAGACTAAAATTGGGAAAAGGATAGATTTTTAATTGGTCAAGTAGTCTAATCACCCCCCTCTAGACATACTTTCGATCCCACAATCGCCATACCGTCGCTTTATCGCCCATCAGGCAATGGGTGTGCGGATCGAGTCCCAATTTTTGGAATCACCTTTCTTCGGATTGCTACAACAAATAAACAGGTGCTATTAATCCTAGTATTTTTTGCTTGTTCGAGTTCATTTTTCCTAATGAATTATTACTCTGGTTTGTTCATCATATGTACACAGGTCTATCAAATGATGGCCGCATTAACGACGGTCGCATGGTGGTTCGGTCAGTTTCCGTACATGGTCCGACGAACGCCGCATCCGGAACTCGGACCGACCTGTGAATTCAGGCTTTGCCACGCCTTTACCGCATCACGCCGACGCCCTGCATCAACATTGACTTTGGCGCCAGGCCATATTTATTTTTATTACTCACTTTGCATAAATTATTTATTATGCAACGATTTTTTAATTATTATTATTACTATTATCTCTAGTTTGCACTATTTTTTGTGTACAGGAAAATGATCCGGGTTGGGCAGTATCGTCAACTCGGCATACTGACATACCACGTCACCTCGGCTGGACGGGGGGCTTCGTCAACACTTCATTACCCCATGCTAGGGACTTCGGCATCACTCTGCCGGCCCGCATTGACCGTGCTATGTCACCATTTCGGAGTGCCGAGCTCTTTGCTCCGCCACCTTGGGACCGGCTTGGGGGATGGAACCTTTTTCTGCATCAAGCCCGGGCCGCGTCATCAATACCGAACACATTAACCAGCTAAGTTGCCTTCATGCTCAAAGTTTTAAATTTTTAACTTGTGTTCGGTTCGACCAAGCATTATACCTTTTTGAAGAAAAGTTGCTTGTAGAGAATCTCCTTGTCAAAACTTTGTTTGTGACACACAAATTCAAATACCCAGTTCACTTGGGGGCTTCCTTCATGAAGCCTTTCCTCTTGCATATGATTATACTTGTACGGCTTCATTCCTTGTTCGTGTATTACGCCACAATATGCACCATATTGACTTAAGCGATTTGCAAGCTGGGTTGCCTGGCTCCTGTGCTTATGCCTACGTTCCCGATTGTTCAGCTAGGGAGTAAAGGGAGCACCTCTGCGATTGTCACGACCAGGTCCTCCGAGCTCTAACCTCAGGCTGGGTAAAGCCGAAAGCTAGCGCTCTTATTGTTCTCAATCATGGTCGGCGCACAACGGAACTCATGAGTACAAAAAAATCTATTGCACAAGTCTCATAGTAATAATGAACACCGAAGAAAGGTATCGGTGGGGGTACTATTTTCTTCGAAGATGCTTCTTACACTTCGTTTGTAATATAGCATAAGTTCCCTGAGCGCGCTTTGTCTGTTACAGCCTTATGGCCCGGTTGCCTAGTTATGGGAAACACTGTCGATATTCTCGACAGGTGGAGTACATAACACTTTTCGGTCCTTGACCGAAGAGGGAGAAGCCGACGGTCGGTTAAGATACGTTTAAAGTTCAGGTGAACAAAGATATGATATTAGTACTTCGGTACATACAATCATTATACATAAAATTCTTTTACCCAAGGCACTTGGGGGCTCTTAAATTTATATGAGCCGTTTTATAATAAGTGTTCTTCTTCTTAGTTGTTGCAAAGTTTTTATTATTATTCATCACTCCTTTTTTCGACACGAGTGTGTGGTCACTAGCCGGGGAGCCTAATTTCTCTCTCAAAGCCGCTAGAGTTTAGTTTGCTAAGCTGGCCTAATGAGAAGTACTCCGCCTTCGGGATAGGAGGTTGAAGCCGTAGGCTGACCCACTTGAAGTCTTGAGATAGGATGTGTCATGTTAAAGCATGACAGAAGCACTCTTTTTTTCTAAGACCAATTTTCAGATTGGCACCAAACACTTGATCTTGTTCGGACGTCAAGTTTTTACTGACGCCTTTTGGTTTTCCAAGCTTATGACACTTTTAAACTATTTGTGTGTTTTCAGCACAAGTCTCGCAGTGCAATGCCGGACACCTTTATAGATTCGGCAAAAACATTCCCGGATCTCACTATTTATGCATTGGTTTCGAATTGTGTCTCCGGTCAATAGTTGGGTTGTCCGGCTCCTGCACTTGCTTCCTACGTTCCGCTTTGTTCGGTTAGGCGTGCAAAGGGAGAACCACTGTGATTGTGCTTCCAGCTCACATGGTTAAGCAGCACAGTGGAGAAAGCCAAAAACTGACTGTCACAATAAGCGTAAACTGGTCAGCGATCCGATGACTGTGTTAAATGATGGGCCATTCATAACAATGGTCGAAGTGTTTACGGCTTGACCTCGACTGTTGTCGAACACTACGGGGGCCTATTAACTGGACTCCCAAACTAAATCCTCGATATTTGCTCCTACATTAGAGTTGAGGTTTCATGATCATGCTTAGCATGACAACCCAAAGAAAGGAACCGATAGCGGGACTATTTTCTTTGGAAGACATTTCTTATGTTAAACAGTAATATAACATATCTCTCTGTGTACCTTTGTTTATAAAACCGTATGGCCATATTGCCTTGTTTGTCGTAAATCTTTGCCCTCATAAAGGCTTTATAAAGTAGGACAAACACTCCTTGGCTACTGGCCGAGGAGGTGGAAGCCGATGGTCGGTCAACAAAGTTTTGTACAATGCGGATCTGAGCATTAATGACGTAAAGTACTTGGATACATAGAGTCATTATACATAATTTGTAATTTTACTATGGATATCAATCCTTAATTCGGCCACCCGTGCCCGCATTAAGGCTCGGGGCTACCGGGCTTCGGGCTTATTATTTATACAAATATTAAAGGGGCACATTGATCCCCTGATCTGGTGTTGCCACCCGACCAGTGTCTCGGGGGCTACTGCATTGCCTGTTCAATGCAGAAAATTTTAAGTGCAATACAGTTTCCGACAAGATTTTGATCCTCAGGTTGGTCGGCCGCACCCAACCTAAGTCTCGAGGACTGAGCACGCTGCTTTTTGTGTCCCGAAGTATTCTGCCGAGCTAGGACTTGATCCTCAGGCCGATTTTGCAAATCAACCTGAGTCTCAGCGGCTACTGGGATCAGCGGTCTTACGTCATCCTTCAGGTGCATCTCGGGTTTTAGACCGATACACACCTTGAGGGCTACTGACTATATATCTCGGCGGAGAATAAATTACACCAATCAAAAATATTGACAAAAAATCGGCCCATAGTCGGGGTGGTGCACCACCTCGGAAGCAGTCCGGCATAAAGCTCGGGCGCTAGTGGCTGGCTCCATAGAGGGCATTTCCGGCATTAAGCTCGGCTAAACTCCTTCAACTTTTTTGAACCAAGGTTATTTATGACAGTCCAGCGTTGGAGCTCGGATACAGTCCGGCGTTGGAGCTCGGATACATAGTCCGGCGTTGGAGCTCGGATACATTCTGGCGTTAGATCTCGGAAGTGGTCCGACGTTGGTGCTCGGCTGCAAAAGATACCTCGAATGCAGTCCGGAGTTGGAGCTCGAACGCAAGAGGACGCTGCCGCCCGGGAACAACTTCAAACCCGAGGTGTGGCATAAAAATAACAAGGCATTGATAAAGGTCGAAGACTCAAAGGGCTCCTCGGATACCCGACATGTGAGATCTTTAGATTTAGCTCGGCAATCCTCAAGATAGAAGATGGGAAGATTTGTTGAACCAGTTTTCAAGACCGACGACCGAAGATGAATAATAGTTCGGAAGAATCGAGGAGCGTCCCTAACTTGAAGACCGGTTCAGGGGGCTGCTGACGGTGTCCTGGACTAGGGGGTACTCACCACGTCATCTCCCGATCTGTTAGATTGGGCCGAGGACCCCCATGGCCGTATACTCATGGGCCAGTTCGGATAGCTGCCGCATACAAGGAAGATTCCACAAGACTTGGCGATCAAGACAAGGACTTCTCCCCACCGGCGTATTCGGCTAGGACTCTTGTTATCCTAGGCCTCTGGTGCATTATATAAACCGAGGCCAGGCTAGTCGATAGAGAGACAACAATCATACCATAGGCTAGCTTCTAGGGTTTAGCCTCTACGATCTCGTGGTAGATCAACTCTTGTAATACTCATATCATCAATATCAATCAAGCAGGACGTAGGGTATTACCTCCATCAAGAGGGCCCGAACCTAGGTAAACATCGTGTCCCCTGCCTCCTATTACCATCGATCCTAGACGCACAGTTCGGGACCCCCTACCCGAGATCCACCGGTTTTGACACCGACAACCGGCGCCGGTGGCTCGGTCAGCAGGGGCATGTCGGTGAGGCCCCGCTGCGGCGGCGGGGGCGGAATGGAGAGGATGAAGAGTCGTGTACTCGTCTTGATCCATAGCTGACAGGGCGCATGCAGCCCAATTTTCTAGTGTAGCTCATCTGTCCTCAGATGAAATTACTATACGGTTTTGATTAGCAGTAGTATCGGGGAAACAACCAAAGTAGCATGCTAATACGGTTTTATTGCTTCATGAATATAGACGTAGTGTTCCTCCAAGATGTTGAGGAGTACTAGTTGAGATAGTACTAATTGGAGTGCTTGTTTGATTCGGTCTTTACTTCACATCGAGATTTTTAGCAGGTCCCCTTGGGACGTGAGACAGCCGCGCCGCAGAGCGACTCTACGTGGCCTGGCGACTTGGCCGTGGAGGATTGAGATGGAGACCCGCAGAAGCAGAGGCGGTGACAGCGACTCAACGATGCATGGCCATGAGGCGAGCTTTGGCCATGGCGGCTTAGAGGCGACGCCGGTCAACGTAGGCAGCCCGACGAGTCCGAGTCAACGCTGAAGTAGTCAACCAACTCAGATTTGACACCTTCTTTAGAAGTCTGTCCATTTCGGCGACTTGTAAAACAATCAAATAAATCATAGGACAGGAGGGGGCGGATCGACTGTAATCCTAATTCTTTTTCAACTTCAATCTCATGGATTGTAAAATCTTCATCCGGAAAATTGCAAACTCCTCGATCCCTGGGAAGATCCCTCCAAGAACTCATCACCATCGTGCGCAGGCCCCATGGTGGGCGCCAACTGTCGTGGAATTGTCACGGCAGATGTCCTTAGTGTAAGGACCTAGTCGCGAGGCCAACGCATCTATGTGGTAGCTTGAGAGGGGTTGAGCGGAATCGAGAGACACAACATAAGACAAGGATTTAGACAGCTTCGGGCCCCGGGAAACATCATCCGGTAATAGCCCTACATGCCGTTTGTGGCTAGATCTTATTATGCTTATGAAAGAGTCGCCGGTAAGCCAGCTCTCTCTAATTGTGTCTAGCCCTAGAGATTATTGTTTCTTGTTGCTTGTCCCTCTTTGGGGAGCCCTGCCCCTCCTTATATATGTTGAAGGGGCGGGTTACATGTGGAGTCCTAGTAGGACTAGGACTAGTCTATCATTTCTTACAAGTTTAATACAAGTCCGGGTCTTGCTTCCTTGTAAAGGAAATATTCGTCATCTCTTTCCTCTTAAGCCGGCCCATCATAACGTGAGCCGGCCTTCTGGGCTTTGGGCCTTGTCTTCTATCTGACCCGCCGTTAGGGACATCGTTGAGTCGCCGGGTTCGTGAGTCGCCACTCCGGCGGGTTACCAATGAAAACGCCAAGCCCGGCCGAGTCATACTTCTGGCCGGGTCATACCGCAGGGTATATCCCCGACAAGAGTGAAGTAGAAAATCATCGTAACAAGAAAATAAAGTTTCTACGATCAGATCGTGGAGGAGAATATTTGAGTTATGAGTTTGGTCTTCATTTGAAACAATGCGGAATAGTTTCGCAACTCACGCCACCCAGAACACCACAACGTAATGGTGTGTCCGAACGTCGTAATCGTACTTTACTAGATATGGTGCGATCTATGATGCCTCTTACTAATTTACCGCTATCGTTTTGGGGTTATGCTTTAGAGACGGCCGCATTCACGTTAAATAGGGCACCATTGAAATCCGTTGAGACGACGCCTTATGAACTGTGGTTTGGCAAGAAACCAAAGTTGTCATTTCTTAAAGTTTGGGGCTGCGATGCTTATGTGAAAAAGCTTCAACCTGATAAGCTCGAACCCAACTCGAAGAAATGTGTCTTCATAGGATACCCAAAGGAGACTATTGGGTACACCTTTTATCACAAATCCGAAGGCAAGAATTTTCTTGCTAAATTCGGAACATTTCTCGAGAAGGAGTTTCTCTCGAAAGAAGTGAGTGGGAGGAAAGTAGAACTTAATGAGGTAACCGTACCTGCTCCCTTATTGGAAAGTAGTTCATCGCAGAAAACGGTTTCTACGACACCTACACTAGTTAGTGAGGAAGTTAATGATGATGATCATGATACTTCAGATCAAGTTGTTACTGAACCTCGTAGATCAACCAGAGTAAGATCCGCACCAGAGTGGTACGGTAATCCTATTCTAGAAGTCATGCTACTAGATCATGATGAACCTACGAACTATGAAGAAGCGATGGTGAGCCCAGATTCCGCAAAATAGCTTGAGGCCATGAAATCTGAGATGGGATCCATGTATGAGAACAAAGTATGGACTTTGGTTGACTTGCCCGATGATCAGCAAGCAATTGAGAATAAATGGATCTTCAAGAAGAAGACTGACGCTAACGGTAATGTTACTATCTACAAAGCTCGACTTGTTGCGAAAGGTTTTCAACAAGTTCAAGGGATTGACTACGATGTGACTTTCTCACCCGTAGCGATGCTTAAGTCTGTCCGAATCATGTTAGCAATTGCTGCATTTTATGATTATGAAATTTGGCAAATGGATGTCAAAACTGCATTCCTGAATGGATTTCTGGAAGAAGAGTTGTATATGATGCAACCGGAAGGTTTTGTTGATCTAAAGGGAGCTAACAAAGTGTGCAAGCTCCAGCGATCCATTTATGGACTGGTGCAAGCCTCTCGGAGTTGGAATAAACACTTTGATAGTGTGATCAAAGCATTTGGTATTATACAGACTTTTGGAGAAGCCTGTATTTACAAGAAAGTGAGTGGGAGCTCTGTAACATTTCTGATATTATATGTGGATGACATATTGCTGATTGGAAATGATATAGAATTTCTGGATAGCATAAAGGGATACTTGAATAAGAGTTTTTCAATGAAAGACCTCGGTGAAGCTGCTTACATATTGGGCATCAAGATCTATAGAGATAGATCAAGACGCTTAATTGGACTTTCACAAAGCACATGCCCTGACAAAGTTTTGAAGAAGTTCAAAATGGATCAAGCAAAGAAAGGGTTCTTGCCTGTGTTACAAGGTGTGAAGTTGAGTAAGACTCAATGCCCGACCACTTCAGAAGATAGAGAGAAAATGAAAGATGTTCCCTATGCTTCAGCCATAGGCTCTATCATGTATACAATGCTGTGTACCAGATCTGATGTGTGCCTTGCTATAAGTCTAGCAGGGAGGTACCAAAGTAATCCAGGAGTGGATCACTAGACAGCAGTCAAGAACATCCTGAAATACCTGAAAAGGACTAAGGATATGTTTCTCGTTTATGGAGGTGACAAAGAGCCCATCGTAAACGGTTACGTTGATGCAAGCTTTGACACTGATCCAGACGATTCTAAATCGCAAATCGGATACGTGTTTACATTGAACGGTGGAGATGTCAGTTGGTGTAGTTCTAAACAAAGCATTGTGGCGGGATCTACATGTGAAGCGGAGTACATAGCTACTTCGGAAGCAGCAAATGAAGGAGTCTGGATGAAGGAGTTCATATCCGATCTAGGTGTCATACCTAGTGCATCGGGTCCAATGAAAATCTTTTGTGACAATACTGGAGCTATTGCCTTGGCGAAGGAATCCATATTTCACAAGAGAACCAAGCACATCAAGAGATGCTTCAATTCCATCCGAGATTTAGTCCAGGTGGGAGACCTAGAAATTTGCAAGATACATACGGATCTGAATGTTGCAGACCCGTTGACTAAGCCTCTTCCACGAGCAAAACGTGATCAACACCAAGGCTCCATGGGTGTTAGAATCATTACTTTGTAATCTAGATTATTAACTCTAGTGCAAGCGGGAGACTGAAGGAAATATGCCCTAGAGGCAATAATAAAGTTTTTATTTATTTCCTTATATCATGATAAATGTTTATTATTCATGCTAGAATTGTATTAACCGGAAACATAATACATGTGTGAATACATAGACAAACAGAGTGTCACTAGTATGCCTCTACTTGACTAACTCGTTGATCAAAGATGGTTAAGTTTCCTAACCATTCACATGGGTTGTCATTTGATTAACGGGATCACATCATTAGGAGAATGATGTGATTGACTTGACCCATTCCGTTAGCTTAGCACTTGATCATTTAGTTTGTTGCTATTGCTTTTGTTCATGACTTATACATGTTCCTATGACTATGAGATTATGCAACTCCCGTTTACCGGAGGAACACTTTGTGTGCTACCAAACATCACAATGTAACTGGGTGATTATAAAGGTTCTCTACAGGTGTCTCCAAAGGTACTTGTTGGGTTGGCGTATTTCGAGATTAGGATTTGTCACTCCGATTGTCGCGGAGGTATCTCTGGGCTCTCTCGGTAATGCACATCACACAAGCCTTGCAAGCATTGCAACTAATGAGTTAGTTGCGGGATGATGTATTATGGAACGAGTAAAGAGACTTGCCGGTAACGAGATTGAGCTAGGTATTGAGATAACGATGATCGAATCTAGGGCAAGTAACATACCGATGACAAAGGGAACAATGTATGTTGTTATGCGGTCTGACCGATAAAAGATCTTCATAGAATATGTGGGAGCCAATATGAACATCCAGGTCCCACTATTGGTTATTGACCGGAGACTTGTCTCGGTCATGTCTACATTGTTCTCGAACCCGTAGGGTCCGCACGCTTAACGTTTCGATGACAGTTATATTATGAGTTTATATGTTTTGATGTATCGAAGGTTGTTCGGAGTCCCGGATGTGATCACGGACATGACGAGGAGTCTCGAAATGGTCGACACATGAAGATTGATATATTGGAAGCCTATGTTTGGATATAGGAAGTGTTCCGGGTGAAATCAGGATTTGACCGGAGTACCGGGAGGTTACTGGAACCCCCCGGGAGCTTAATGGGCCTACATGGGCCTTAGTGGAAATAGAGGGAATTAAGGGGAGTGTGGGGCGCGCCCCCCAAGGCCCAAACCGAATTGGTTTAGGGCAAGGGGGGCCGGCCCCCTCTTTCCTTCTTCCCCTCTCTCTTTCCTTCTCCCGAATCCTAGGACTCCTCCTGGCACGCCCTCTCCCTGGCCGGCCGCACCCCCTTGCTCCTTTATATACAGGGGCAGGGGGCACCCCATAGACACAACAATTGATCGTTTGATATTTTAGCCGTGTGCAGTGCCCCCCTCCACCATAGTCCACCTCGATACTACTGTAGCGGTGCTTAGGCAAAGCCCTGCGTCGGTAGAACATCATCATCGTCACCATGCCGTCGTGCTGACAAAACTCTCCCTCAACACTCGGCTGGATCAGAGTTCGAGGGACGTCATCGGGCTGAACGTGTGCTGAACTCGTAGGTGCCGTACGTTCGGTACTTGATTGGTCGGATCATGAGGACGTACGACTACATCAACCGTGTTGTGCTAACGCTTCCGCTTTCGGTCTACGAGGGTACATGGACAACACTCTCCCCTCTCGTTGCTATGCATCACCATGATCTTGTGTGTGCGTATGAATTGTTTTTGAAATTACTACGTTCCCCAACATTGGTAGCACACAAAGTGTTCCTCCGGTATTCGGGAGTTGCATGATCTCATAGTCATAGGAACATGTATAGTTATGGAAAAAGCAATAGCAACAAACTAAACAATCATCGTGCTAAGCTAACGGATGGGTCAAGTCCATCACATCATTCTCTAATGATGTGATCCCATTAATCAAATGACAACTCATGTCTATGGTTAGGAAACATAAGCATCATTGATTCAACGAGCTAGACAAGTAGAGGCAAACTAGTGACACTATGTTTGTCTATGTATTCACACATGTACTAAGTTTCCGGTTAATACAATTCTAGCATGAATACTAAAAATTTATCATGATATAAGGAAATATGAATAACAACTTTATTATTGCCTCTAGAGCATATTTCCTTCAGTCTCCCACTTGCACTAGAGTCAATAATGTAGATTACATTGTAATGATTCTGACACCCATGGAGTCTTGGTGCTGATCATGTTTTGCTCGTGAGAGAGGCTTAGTCAACGGGTCTACAACATTCAGATCCGTATGTATCGTGCAAATCTCTATGTCTCCCTCCTTGACTTGATCGCGGATGGAATTGAAGCTTCTCTTGATGTGCTTGGTTCTCTTGTGAAATCTGGATTCCTTTACCAAGGCAATTGCTCCAGTATTGTCACAAAAGATTTTCATTGGACCCGATGCACTAGGTATTACACCTAGATCGGATATGAACTCCTTCATCCAGACTCCTTCATTTGCTGCTTCCGAAGCATCTATGTATTCCGCTTCACACGTAGGTCCCGCCACGCCGCTCTACTTGGAACTGCACCAACTGACAGCTCCTCCATTTAATAAAAGCACGTATCCGGTTTGTGACTTAGAGTCATCCGGATCGGTGTCAAAGCTTGCATCGACGTAACCATTTACGACGAGCTCTTTGTCACCTCCATATACGAGAAGCATATCCTTAGTCCTTTTCAGGTATTTCAGGATGTTCTTGATCGCTGTCCAGTGATCCACTCCTGGATTACTTTGGTACCTCCCTGCTAAACTTATAGCAAGGCACACATCAGGTCTGGTACACAACATTGCATACATGATAGAGCCTATGGCTAAAGCATAGGGAACACCTTTCATTGTCTCTCTATCTTTTGTAGTGGTCGAGCATTGAGTCTGACTCAACTTCACACCTTGTAATACAGGTAAGAACCCTTTCTTTGCTTGATCCATTTTGCACTTCTTCAAAACTTTATCAAGGTATGTGCTTTGTGAAAGTCCAATCAAGCGTCTTGATCTATCTCTATAGGTCTTTATGCCCAATATATAAGCAACTTCATCGAGGTCTTTCATTGAAAAATTCTTATTCAAGTATCATTTTATGCTATTCAGAAATTCAGTATCATTTCCGATCAACAATATGTCATCTACATATAATATCAAAAATGCTACGGAGCTCCCACTCACTTTCTTGTAAATACATGCTTCTCCAAAAGTCTGTATAAAACCATATGCTTTGATCACACTATCAAAGCGTATATTCCAACTCCGAGAGGCTTGCACCTGTCCATAAATGGATCGCTGGAGCTTGCACACTTTGTTAGCACCTTTTGGATCGACAAAACCTTTTGGTTGCATCATATACTACTCTTATTTAAGGTATCCATTAAGGAATGCAGTTTTGACATCCATTTGCCAAATTTCATAATCATAAAATGCGGCAATTGCTAACATGATTCGGACGGACTTAAGGATCGCTACGGGTGAGAAGGTCTTATCGTAATCAATGCCTTGAACTTTTCGAAAAACTTTCACAACAAGTTGAGCTTTGTAGACAGTAACATTACCGTCAGTGTCAGTCTTCTTATTGAAGATCCATGTATTCTCTATGGCATGCCGATCATCGGGCAAGTCAACCATAGTCCATACTTTGTTCTCATACATGGATCCCATCTCAGATTTCATGGCTTCAAGCCATTTTGCGGAATCTGGGCTCATCATCGCTTCCTCATAGTTCGTAGGTTCATCATGGTCAAGTAACATGACTTCCAGAACAAGATTACCGTACCACTCTGGTGCGGATCTTACTCTGGTTGACCTACGAGGTTCGGTAGTAACTTGATCAGAAGTTTCATGATCATCATCATTAGCTTCCTCACTTACTAGTGTAGGAATCACTGGAACTGATTTTAGTGATGAACTACTTTCCAATTAGGGAGAAGGTACAATTACCTTGTCAAGTTCTACTTTCCTCCCACTCACTTCTTTCGAGAGAAACTCATTCTCTAGAAAGGATCCATTTTTAGCAACGAATATCTTGCCTTCAGATCTGTGATAGAAGGTGTACCCAACAGTCTCCTTTGGGTATCCTACGAAGACACATTTCTCCGATTTGGGTTTGAGCTTATCAGGTTGAAGCTTTTTCACATAAGCATCACAGCCCCAAACTTTAAGAAACGACAACTTGGGTTTCTTGCCAAACCATAGTTCATAAGGTGTCGTCTCGACGGATTTAGATGGTGCCCTATTTAACATAAAAGCAGCTGTCTCTAAAGCGTAACCCCAAAACGATAGTGGTAAATCAATGAGCGACATCATAGATCGCACCATATCTAGTAAAGTACGATTACGACATTCGGACACACCATTACACTGTGGTGTTCCGGGTGGCGTGAGTTGTGAAACTACTCCGCATTGTTTCAAATGAAGTCCAAACTCATAACTCAAATATTTGCGTCCACGATCAGATCGTAGAAACTTGATTTTCTTGTTACGATGATTTTCCACTTCACTCTGAAATTCTTTGAACTTTTCAAATGTTTCAGACTTATGTTTCACTAAGTAGATATACCCATATCTATTCAAATCATCTGTGAAGGTGAGAAAATAACGATATCCGCCGTGAGCTTCAATGTTCATTGGACCACATACATCAGTATGTATGATTTCCAATAACTCTGTTGCTCGCTCCATTGTTCTGGAGAATGGAGTTTTAGTCATCTTGCCCATGAGGCATGGTTCGCAAGTACCAAGTGATTCATAATCAAGTGATTCTATAAGTCCATCAGAATGGAGTTTCTTCATGCGCTTTACACCAATATGACCTAAACGACAGTGCCATAAATAAGTTGCACTATCATTATCAACTCTGCATCTTTTGGCTTCAATACTATGAACATGTGTATCACTACTATGAAGATTTAGTAAAAATAGACCACTCATCAGGGATGCATGACCATAAAAGATATTACTCATATAAATAGAACAACCATTATTCTCTGATTTAAATGAATAACCGCCTCGCATCAAACAAGATCAAGATATAATGTTCATGCTCAACGCTGGCACCAAATAACAATTATTTAGGTCTAAAACTAATCCCGAAGGTAGATGTAGAGGTAGCGTGCCGACGACGATCACATCGACTTTGGAACCATTTCCCACGCGCATTGTTACCTCGTCCTTAGCCAATCTTCGCTTAATCCATAGCCCATGTTTCAAGTTGCAAATGTTAGCAACTGAACCAGTATCAAATACCCAGGCACTACTGCGAGCATTAGTAAGGTACACATCAATAACATGTATATCAAATATACCTTTAACTTTGCCATCCTTCTTCTCCACCAAATACTTGGGGCACTTCCGCTTCCAGTGACTAGTTCATTTGCATTAGAAGCACTCATTCTCAGGCTTAGGTCCAGACTTGGGTTTCTTCACTTGAGCAGCAACTGGTTTGCTGTTCTTCTTGAAGTTCCCCTTCTTCCCTTTACCCTTTTCCTTGAAACTGGTGGTTTTGTTGACCATCAACACTTGATGCTCCTTTTTGATTTCTACCTCCGCAACCTTTAGCATTGCGAAGAGCTCAGGAATCGTCTTATCCATCCCTTGCATATTATAGTTCATCACGAAGTTCTTGTAGCTTGGTGGCAGTGATTGAAGAACTCTGTCAATGACACTATCATTAGGAAGATTAACTCCCAGTTGAGTCAAGTGGTTGTGATACCCAGACATTCTGAGTATTGTTCAATGACAGAACTATTCTTCTCCATCTTGCAGCTATAGAACTTATTGGAGACTTCATATCTCTCAATTTGGGCATTTGCTTGAAATATTAACTTCAACTCCTGGAACATCTCATATGCTCCATGATGTTCGGAACATCATTGTAGTACCGGTTCTAAGTCGTAAAGCACGGCACACTGAACTATCGAGTAGTCATCAGCTTTGCTCTGCCAGGTGTGCATAACATCTGGCGTTGCTCCTGCAGCAGGTTTGTCACCTAGCGGTGCTTCCAGGATGTAATTCTTCTGTGCAGCAATGAGGATAATCCTCAAGTTACGGACCCAGTCTGTGTAATTGCTACCATCATCTTTCAACTTAGCTTTCTCTAGGAACGCATTAAAATTCAACGGAACAACAGCACGGGCCATCTATCTACAACAACATAGACATGCAAAATACTATCAGGTACTAAGTTCATGATAAATTAAAGTTCAATTAATCAAATTACTTAAGAAATCCCACTTAGATAGACATCTCTCTAATCATCTAAGTGATCACGTGATCCATATCAACTAAACCATGTCCGATCATCACGTGAGATGGAGTAGTTTTCAATGGTGAACATCACTATGTTGATCATATCTACTATATGATTCACGCTCGACCTTTCGATCTCCAGTGTTCCAAGGCCATATCTACATATGCTAGGCTCATCAAGTTTAACCCGAGTATTCCGCGTGTGCAAAACTGGCTTGCACCCCTTGTATGTGAACGCATAGCTTATCACACCCGATCATCACGTGGTGTCTGGACACGACGAACTATAGCAACTGTGCATACTCAGGGAGAACACTTATACCTTGACATTTAGTGAGAGATCATCTTATAATGCTACCGCTGAACTAAGCAAAATAAGATGCATAAAGGATAAACATCACATGCAATCAATATAAGTGATATGACATGGCCATCATCATCTTGTGCCTTTGATCGCCATCTCCAAAGCACCGGCATGATCACCATCATCACCGGCTTGGCACCTTGATCTCCACCGAAGCATTGTTGTCGTCTCGCCAACTATTGCTTCTACGACTATCGCTACCGCTTAGTGATAAGTAAAGCAATTACATGGTGATTGCATTTCATACAATAAAGCGACAACCATATGGCTCCTGCCAGTTGCCGATAACTGTGCTACAAAACATGATCTTCTCATACAATAAAATTTAGCATCATGTCTTGATCATATCACATCACAACATGCCCTGCAAAAATAAGTTAGACGTCCTCTACTTTGTTGTTGCAAGTTTTACATGGCTGCTACGGGCTGAGTGATAACCCACAAGTATAGGGGATCGCAACAATTTTCGATAAGTAAGAGTGTCGAACCCAACGAGGAGCTAAAGGTAGAACAAATATTCCCTCAAGTTCTATCGACCACCGATACAACTCTACGCACGCTTGACGTTTGCTTCACCTATAACAAGTATGAAACTAGGAGTACTTTGTAGGTGTTTTCAGAAAGGCTTGCAAGAAAGTAAAGAGCACGAAAATAAAACTAGGGGCTGTTAAGGTAAAGAAGCAACTAAAGTAAATATAGCAAGTGTGAAAAAGTGGTGGTAGGAGTTGCGAAATTGTCCCTTAAGCAATTGACTACTTTACTAGACCAATAGCAAGTATTATGTGGGAGAGGCCACTGCTAGCATGCCATCCCTTACTTGGAATTATATGCACTTATGATTGGAACTATTAGCAAGCATCCGCAACCATAGCATTAAGATATATTGGTCCCCCTTCAATCCCGTATGCATCAATTTCTATGCTAGGTTGAAGCTTTTGTCACTCTTGCCCTCCAATACATAGTCCTATCAACATACAACTAACCCTATGGTGTGATCCACGCGCGCGCTCATATGATGGGCACCAAAGGACAACAACATAACCACAAGCAAATTAAATCAATCATAGCAATTCATCAACCACCGATAGGACAACGAAAATCTACTCAGACATAATAGGATGGCAACACATCATTGGATAATAATATGAAGCATAAAGCACCATGTTCAAGTAGAGGGTACCACGGGTTGCGGGAGACTGGACCGCTGTAGATAGAGGGGGGAAGGTGATGGAGATGTTGGTGAATACGGCGGAGGTATTGGTGAAGATCGCGGTGATGATGATGATTGCCACGGCGGCGTTCCGGCGCCACCGGAGGAGAGGGGGAGAGGGGCCCCCTTCTTCCTCTTCTTCCTTGACCTCCTCCCTAGATGGGAGAAAGTTTTCCCCTCTGGTCCTTGGCCTCCATGGCATGGGAGGGGCGAGAGCCCCTCTGAGATTGGATCTATCTCTCTGTTTCTCTCTGGTTCTGCGTTCTCTTCTAGCTCTGTTTCACCATTTCGTATATATATGGAGATCCGTAACTCTGATTGGCCTGAAAACTTCGTCGTGATTTTTTTTCCGAATATTAGCTTCCTTGCAGCAAAAGAAGAGCGTCAACCGCCTTATGGTGGGCTCACGAGGGTAGGGGCACGCCCTAGGGGGGGGGGGTGCCCCCCTGCCTCGTGACCACCTCGGGCACTGGTTCGCATTGATTTTCCTTCCGAATTTTCCATATTTTCCAAAAATAAGCTCCGTCCATTTTTATCCCGTTTGGACTCTGTTTGATATGGATATTCTGTGAAACCAAAAACATGCAACAGGCAGGAACTGGCACTGGGCACTGGATCAATATGTTAGTCCGAAAAATAATATAAAAAGTTGCCAAAAAGTATATGAAAGTTGAATAATATTGGCATGGAACAATAAAAAATTATAGATACGACGGAGACGTATCAGCATCCCCAAGCTTAATTCCTGCTCGTCCTCGAGTAGGTAAATGATAAAAAAGATAATTTTTGATGTGAAATGTTACCTAGCATAATCTTGATCATATGTCTAATCATGGCATGAATATTAAGACACGAGTGATTCAAAGCAATAGTCTATCCTTTGACGTTAAGACAATAATACTTCAAGCATACTAATAAAGCAATCATGTATTTTCAAAATAACATGGCCAAAGAAAGTTATCCCTACAAAATCATATAGTCTGGCTATGCTCCATCTTCACCACAAAAAATATTCAAATCATGCACAACCCCGATGACAAGCCAAGCAATTGTTTCATACTTTTGACGTTCTCAAACCTTTTCAACTTTCATGCAATACATGAGCGTGAGCCATGGACATAGCACTATAGGTGGAATATAATATGATGGTGGAGGAGACAAAAAGGAGAAGGTAGTCTCACATCAACTAGGCGTATCAACGGGCTATGGAGATGCCCATCAATAGATATCAATGTGAGTGAGTAGGGATTGCCATGCAATGGATGCACTAGAGCTATAAGTGTATGAAAGCTCTAACTGAAACTAAGTGGGTGCGCATCCAACTTGCTTGCTCATGAAGACCTCGGGCATTTGAGGAAGCCCATCATCGGAATATACAAGCCAAGTTCTATAATGAAAATTCCCACTAGTATATGAAAGTTAAAGCATAGGATACTCTCTCTATGAAGAACATGGTGCTACTCTGAAGCACAAGTGTGGTAAAAGGATAGTAACATTGCTCCTTCTCTCTTTTTCTCTCATTTTTTTATTTTCTCTTTTTTTGGTGGGCTTCTTTGGCCTCTTTTTTTATTTGGGCTTCTTTGGCCTCTTTTATTTTTTTGTAAAGTCCGGAGTCTCATCCCGACTCTATGGGGGAATCATAGTCTCCATCATCCTTTCCTCACTGGGGCAATGCTCTAATAATGATGATCATCACACTTTTATTTACTTACAACTCAATATTACAACTCGATATCTAGAACAAAGATATGACTCTATATGAATGCCTCCGGCGGTGTACCGGGATGTGCAATGATCTAGCGTAGCAATGACATCAAAAAAGGACAAGCCATGAAAACTGTTGGGGAACGTAGTAATTTCAAAAAAATTCCTACGCACACGCAAGATCATGGTGATGCATAGCAACGAGGGGAGAGTGTGATCTACGTACCCTAGTAGATCGACAACGGAAGCGTTTGGTTGATGTAGTCGTACGTCTTCACGGCCCGACCGATCAAGCACCGAAACTACGGCACCTCCGAGTTTTAGCACACGTTCAGCTCGATGACGATCCCCGGACTCCGATCCAGCAAAGTGTCGGGGAAGAGTTCCGTCAGCATGACGGCGTGGTGACGATCTTGATGAACTACTGTCGCAGGGCTTCGCCTAAGCACCGCTACAATATTATCGAGGACTATGGTGGCAGGGGGCGCCGCACACGGCTAAGAATAAGATCACGTGGATCAACTTGTGTGTCTCTGGGGTTCCCCTGCCTCCGTATATAAAGGATCAAGGGGGGGGGGGGGGGTGCGGCCGGCCTAGGATAGGCGCGCCAGGAGGAGTCCTACTCCCTCTGGGAGTAGGATTCCCCCCCCCCCCAATCCTAGTTGGAATAGGATTCGCGGAGGGGGGAAAAGAGAGAGGGGGGGCGGCCCCCTCTCCTTGTCCTATTCGGACCAAGGAAGGGGAGGGGCGCACGGCCCATCTTGGGCTGCCCCTTCTCTTTTCCACTAAGGCCCATATCGCTCCCGGGGGGTTCCAGTAACCTCCCAGTACTCCGATAAAATCCCGATTTCACCCGGAACACTTCCGATATCCAAACATAGGCTTCCAATATATCAATCTTTATGTCTCGACCATTTCGAGACTCCTCGTCATGTCCGTGATCACATCCGGGACTCCGAACAACCTTCGGTACATCAAAACGTATAAACTCATAATATAACTGTCATCGAAACCTTAAGCATGCGGACCCTACGGGTTCGAGAACAATGTAGACATGACCGAGACACGTCTCCGGTCAATAACCAATAGCGGAACCTGGATGCTCATATTGGCTCCTACATATTCTACGAAGATCTTTATCGGTCAGACCGCATAACAACATACGTTGTTCCCTTTGTCATCGGTATGTTACTTGCCCGAGATTCGATCATCGGTATCCAATACCTAGTTCAATCTCGTTACCGGCAAGTCTCTTTACTCGTTCCGTAATACATCATCCCACAACTAACTCATTAGTTGCAATGCTTGCAAGGCTTAAGTGATGTGCATTACCGAGAGGGCCCAGAGATACCTCTCCGACAATCGGAGTGACAAATCCTAATCTCGAAATACGCCAACCCAACATGTACCTTTGGAGACACCTGTAGAGCTCCTTTATAATCACCCAGTTACGTTGTGACGTTTGGTAGCACACAAAGTGTTCCTCCGGCAAACGGGAGTTGCATAATCTCACAGTCATAGGAACATGTATAAGTCATGAAGAAAGCAATAGCAACATACTAAACGATCGGGTGCTAAGCTAATGGAATGGGTCATGTCAATCAGATCATTCATCTAATGATGTGATCCCATTAATCCAATAACAACTCTTTGTCCATGGTTGGGAAACATAACCATCTTTGATTAACGAGCTAGTCAAGTAGAGGCATACTAGTGACACTCTGTTTGTCTATGTATTCACACATGTATTATGTTTCCGGTTAATACAATTCTAGCATGAATAATAAACATTTATCATGAAATAAGGAAATAAATAATAACTTTATTATTGCCTCTAGGGCATATTTCCTTCAGTCTCCCACTTGCACTAGAGTCAATAATCTAGTTCACATCGTCATGTGATTTAACAGCAATAGTTCACATCACCATGTGATTAACACCCATAGTTCACATCGCCATGTGACCAACACCCAAAGGGTTTACTGGATTCAGTAATCTAGTTCACATCGCTATGTGATTAACACCCAAAGAGTACTAAGGTGTGATCATGTTTTGCTTGTGAGAGAATCTTAGTCAACGGGTCTTTCACATTCAGATCCGTTATGTATTTTGCAATTTTCTATGTCTACAATGCTCTGCTCGGAGCTACTCTAGCTAATTGCTCCCACTTTCAATATGTATCTAGATCAGGACTTAGAGTCATCCAGATCAGTGTCAAAACTTGCATCGACGTAACCCTTTACGGCGAACCTTTTTGTCACCTCCATAATCGAGAAACATATCCTTATTCCACTAAGGATAATTTTGACCGCTGTCCAGTGATCTACTCCTAGATCACTATTGTACTCCCTTGCCAAACTCAGTGGTAGGGTATACAATAGATCTGATACACAGCATGGCATACTTTATAGAACCTATGACCAAGGTATAGGGAATGACATTCATTCTCTTTCTATTTTCTGCCGTGGTCGGGCTTTGAGTCTTACTCAATTTCACACCTTGTAACATAGGCAAGAAACTCTTTCTTTGACTGTTCCATTTTGAACTACTTCAAAATCTTGTCAGGGTATGTATTTATTGAAAAAACTTATCAAGTATCTTGATCTATCTCTATAGATCTTGATGCTCAATATGTAAGCAGCTTTACCGAAGTCTTTCTTTGAAAAACTCCTTTCAAACACTCCTTTATGCTTTACAGAATAATTCTACATTATTTCTGATCAACAATATGTCATTCACATATACTTATCAGAAACGCTGTAGTGCTCCCACTCACTTTCTTGTAAATACAGGCTTCACCGCAAGTCTGTATAAAACTATATGCTTTGATCAACTTATCAAAGCGTGTATTCCAACTCTGAGATGCTTGCACCAGTCCATAGATGAATCGCTGGAGCTTGCATATTTTGTTAGCACCTTTAGGATTGACAAAACCTACTGGTTGCATCATATACAACTCTTCTTTAAGAAATCCATTAAGGAATGCAGTTTTGTTTATCCATTTGCCAGATTTCATAAAATGCGGCAATTGCTAACATGATTCGGACAGACTTAAGCATAGATACGAGTGAGAAACTCTCATCGTAGTCAACACTTTGAACTTGTCAAAAACCTTTTGCGACAATTCTAGCTTTGTAGATAGTAACACTACTATCAACGTCCGTCTTCCTCTTGAAGATCCATTTATTTTCTATGGCTTGCTGATCATCGAGCAAGTCAACCAAAGTCCATACTTTGTTTTCATACATGAATCCCATCTCAGATTTCATGGCCTCAAGCCATTTCGCGGAATCTGGGCTCATCATCGCTTCCTCATAGTTCGCAAGTTCGTCATGGTCTAGTAACATGACTTCCAGAATAGGATTACTGTACCACTCTGGTGCGGATCTCACTCTGGTTTACCTACGAGATTCAGTAGTAACTTGATCTGAAGTTTTATGATCATCATCATTAGCTTCCTCACTAATTGGTCTAGTAGTCACAGGAACAGATTTCTGTGATGAACTACTTTCCAATAAGGGAGAAGGTACAATTACCTTATCAAGTTCTACTTTCCTCCCACTCACTTCTTTCGAGAGAAACTCCTTCTCTAGAAAGGATCCATTATAAGCAATGAATGTCTTGCCTTAGGATCTGTGATAGAAGGTGTACCCAACAGTCTCCTTTTGGGTATCCTATGAAGACATATTTCTCCGATTTGGTTTTGAGCTTATCAGGATGAAACTTTTTCACATAAGCATCGCAACTCCAAACTTTAAGAAACGACAGCTTAAGTTTCTTGCCAAACCATAGTTCACACGGTGTCGTCTCAACGGATTTAGATGGTGCCCTATTTAACGTGAATGCAACTGTCTCTAATGCATAACCCCAAAACGATAGTGGTAGATCGGTAAGAGACATCATAGATCGCACTATATCTAATAAAGTATGGTTATGATGTTCAGACGCACCATTACACTAGGGTGTTCCAGGTGGCGTGAGTAGTGAAACTATTTCACATTGTTTTAATTGAAGGCCAAACTCGTAACTCAAATATTTTACCTCTACGATCATATCGTAGAAACTTTTATTTTCTTGTCATGATGATTTTCCACTTCACTCTGAAATTCTTTGAACTGTTCAAATGTTTCAAATTTATGTTTCATCAAGTAGATATACTCATATCTGCTCAAATCATCTGTGAAGATCAGAAAATAATGATACCTATCATGAGCCTCAATATTCATCGGACCACATACATCAGTATGTATGATTTCCAACAAATCTGTTGCTCGCTCCATTGTTCCGAAGAACAGAGTCTTAGTCATCTTGCCCATGAGGCATGGTTCGCAAGCATCAACTGATTCATAATCAAGTGATTCCAAAAGCCCATCATCATGGAGTTTCTTCATGCGCTTTACACCAATATGACCTAAACGGCAGTGCTACAAATAAGTTGCACTATCATTATTAACTTTGCATCTTTTGGTTTCAATATTATGATTATGTGTATCACTATGATCGAGATCCAACGAACTATTTTCATTGGGTGTGTAACCATATAAGGTTTTATTCATGTAAACAGAACAACAATTTATTCTCTTACTTAAATGAATAACCATATTACAATAAACATGATCAAATCATATTCATGCTCAACGTAAACACCAAATAACACTTATTTAGGTTCAACACTAATCCCGAATTTATAGGGAGTGTGCGATGATGATGATATCAATCTTGGAACCACTTCCAACACACATCGTCACTTCACCCTTAACTAGTCTCTGTTTATTCTGCAACTCCCGTTTCGAGTTACTAATCTTAGCAACTGAACTAGTATCAAATACTGAGGGGTTGCTATAAACACTAGTAAAGTACATATCAATAACATGTATATCAAATATACTTATGTTCACCTTGCCATCCTTCTTATCTGCCAATCACTTGGGGTAGTTCCGCTTCCAGTGACCAGTCCCTTTGCAGTAGAAGCACTCAATCTCCGTCTTAGGTCTAGACTTGGGTTTCTTCTCTTGAGCAGCAACTTGCTTGCTGTTCTTCTTGAAGTTCCCCTTCTTCCCTCTGCCCTTTTCTTGAAACTAGTGGTCTTGTCTACCATCAACACTTGATGTTTTTCTTGATTTCTACCTTCATCGATTTCATCATCATGAAAAGCTCGGGAGTCGTTTTCGTCATCCCTTGCATACCATAGTTCATCACGAAGTTCTACTAACTTGGTCATGGTGACTAGAGAATTCTGTCAATCACTATCTTATCTGGAAGATTAACTCCCACTTGATTCAAGCGATTGTAGTACCCAGACAATCTGAGCACATGCTCACTAGTTGAGCGATTCTCCTCCATCTTTTAGCTATAGAACTTGTTGGAGACTTCATATCTCTCAACTCGGGTATTTGCTTGAAATATGAACTTCAACCCCTGGAACATCTCATATGGTCCATGACGTTCAAAACGTCTTTGAAGTACCGATTCTAAGCCGTTAAGCATGGTGCACTAAACTATCAAGTAGTCATCATATTGAGCTAGCCAAACGTTCATAACGTCTGCATCTGCTCCTGCAATAGGTCTGTCACCTAGCGGTGCACCAAGGACATAATTTTTCTGTGCAGCAATGAGGATAAACCTCAGATCACGGATCCAATCCGCATCATTGCTACTAACATCTTTCAACACAGTTTTCTCTAGGAACATATCAAAATAAACACAGGGAAGCAACAACGCGAGCTATTGATCTACAACATAATATGCAAAATATTACCAGGACTAAGTTCATGATAAATTTAAGTTCAATAATCATATTACTTAAGAACTCCCACTTAGATAGACATCCCTCTAATCCTCTAAGTGATTACGTGATCCAAATCAACTAAACCATGTCCGATCATCACGTGAGATGGAGTAGTTTTCAATGGTGAACATCACTATGTTGATCATATCTACTATATGATTCACGCTCGACCTTTCGGTCTCCGTGTTCCGAGGCCATATCTGTATATGCTTGGCTCGTCAAGTATAACCTGAGTATTCCGCGTGCGCAACTGTTTTGCACCCGTTGTATTTGAACGTAGAGCCTATCACACCCGATCATCACGTGGTGTCTCAGCACGAAGAACTTTCGCAACGGTGCATACTCAGGGAGAACACTTCTTGATAATTAGTGAGAGATCATCTTAAAATGCTACCGTCAAACTAAGCAAAATAAGATGCATAAAAGATAAACATCACATGCAATCAATATAAGTGATATGATATGGCCATCATCATCTTGTGCCTGTGATCTCCATCTCCGAAGAACCATCATGATCACCATCGTCACCGGCGCGACACCTTGATCTCCATCGCAGCATTGTTGTTGTCTCGCCACTTTTATGCTTCCACGAATATTGCTGCCGCTTAGTGATAAAGTAAAGCATTACAGCGCGATTGCATTGCATACAATAAAGCGACAACTATGTGGCTCCTGCCAGTTGCCGATAACTCGGTTACAAAACATGATCATCTCATACAATAAAATTTAGCATCATGTCCTGACCATATCACATCACAACATGCCCTACAAAAACAAGTTAGACGTCCTCTACTTTGTTTGTTGCAAGTTTTACGTGGTTGCTACGGGCTTAAGCAAGAACCAATCTTACCTACGCATCAAAACCACAATGATAGTTTGTCAAGTTGATGCCGTTTTAACCTTCGCAAGGACCGGGCGTAGCCACACTCGGTTCAACTAAAGTTGGAGAACAGTCACCCGCAAGCCACCTATGTGCAAAGCACGTCGGGAGAAGCGGTCTCGCGTAAGCGTACGCGTAATGTCGGTCCGGGCCGCTTCATCCAACAATACCGCCGAACCAAAGTATGACATGCTGGTAGGCAGTATGACTTATATCGCCCACAACTCACTTGTGTTCTACTCATGCACATAACATCAAACCATAAAACCTAGGCTCGGATGCCACTGTTGGGGAACATAGTAATTTCAAAAGAATTCCTACGCACACGCAAGATCATGGTGATGCATAACAACGAGGGGAGAGTGTGATCTACGTACCCTAGTAGATCGACAATGGAAGCGTTTGGTTGATGTAGTCGTACGTCTTCACGGCCCGACCGATCAAGCACCGAAACTACGGCACCTCCGAGTTTTAGCACACGTTCAGCTTGATGACGATCCCCGGACTCCGATCCAGCAAAGTGTCGGGGAAGAGTTCCGTCAGCACGATGGCGTGGTGACGATCTTGATGAACTACTGTCGCAGGGCTTCGCCTAAGCACCGTTACAATATTATCGAGGACTATGGTGGCAGGGGGCGCCGCACACGGCTAAGAATAAGATCACATGGATCTACTTGTGTGTCCCTGGGGTTCCCCTGCCTCCGTATATAAAGGATCAAGGGGGGGTGCGGCCGGCCTAGGAGAGGCGCGCCAGGAGGAGTCCTACTCCCTCTGGGAGTAGGATCCCCCCCAATCCTAGTTGGAATAGGATTCGCGGAGGGGGGGAAAGAGAGAGGGGGGCCAGCCCCCTCTCCTTGTCCTATTTGGACCAAGGGAGGGGAGGGGCGCGCGGCCCATCTTGGGCTGCCCCTTCTCTTTTCCACTAAGGCCCACTAAGGCCCATATAGCTCCCGGGGGGTTCCGGTAACCTCCCGGTACTCCGGTAAAATCCCGATTTCACCCGGAACACTTTCGATATCCAAACATAGGCTTCCAATATATCAATCTTTATGTCTCGACCATTTCGAGACTCCTCGTCATGTCCGTGATCACATCCGGGACTCGGAAGAACCTTCGATACATCAAAATGTATAAACTCATAATATAACTGTCATCAAAACCTTAAGCGTGCGGACCCTACGGGTTCGAGAACAATGTAGACATGACCGAGACACGTCTCCGGTCAATAACCAATAGCAGAACCTGGATGCTCATATTGGCTCCTACATATTCTACGAAGATCTTTATCGGTCAGATCGCATAACAACATACGTTGTTCCCTTTGTCATCGGTATGTTACTTGCTCGAGATTCGATCATCGGTATCCAATACCTAGTTCAATCTCGTTACTGGCAAGTCTCTTTACTCGTTCCGTAATACATCATCCCGCAACTAACTCATTAGTTGCAATGCTTGCAAGGCTTAAGTGATGTGCATTACCGAGAGGGCCCAGAGATACCTCTCCGACAATCGGAGTGACAAATCCTAATCTCGAAATACGCCAACCCAACATGTACCTTTGGAGACACTTGTAGAGCTCCTTTATAATCACCCAGTTACGTTGTGACGTTTGGTAGCACACAAAGTGTTCCTCCAGCAAACGGGAGTTGCATAATCTCACAGTCATAGGAACATGTATAAGTCATGAAGAAAGCAATAGCAACATACTAAATGATCGGGTGCTAAGCTAATGGAATGGGTCATGTCAATCAGATCATTCATCTAATGATGTGATCCCGTTAATCAAATAACAACTCTTTGTCCATGGTTGGGAAACATAACCATCTTTGATTAACGAGCTAGTCAAGTAGAGGCATACTAGTGACACTATGTTTGTCTATGTATTCACACATGTATTATGTTTCCGGTTAATACAATTCTAGCATGAATAATAAACATTTATCATGAAATAAGGAAATAAATAATAACTTTATTATTGCCCAAAAACATCATGCTAGCTATCTTACGACCATGCAAAGCAATATGACAATAAATGCTCAAGTCATGTATATGATGATGATGGAAGTTGCATGGCAATATATCTCGGAATGGCTATGGAAATGCCATAATAGGTAGGTATGGGGCTGTTTTGAGGAAGATATATGGTGGGTTTATGGTACCGGCGAAATTTGCACGGTACTAGAGGGGCTAGCAATGGTGGAAGGGTGAGAGTGCGTATAATCCATGGACTCAACATTAGTCATAAAGAACTCACATACTTATTGCAAAAATCCATTAGTTATCGAAACAAAGTACTACACGCATGCTCCTAGGAGGATAGATTGGTAGGATAAGACCATCGCTCGTCCCCGACCGCCACTCATAAGGAAGACAATCAATAAATAAATCATGCTCCGACTTCATCACATAACGGTTCACCATACGTGCATGCTATGGGAATCACAAACTTCAACACAAGTATTTCTACAATCCACAACTACCCACTAGCATGACTCTAATATCACCATCTTTATATCGCAAAACTATTGCAAGGAATCAAACATATCATATTCAGCGATCCACAAGTTTTATGTAGGATTTTATGACTAACCATGTGAATGGCCAATTCCTGTCATCTCTCTAAATAGATATAAGTGAAGCAAGAGAGTTTAATTATTTCTACAAAAGATATGCCCGTGATCTAACAAATATAAGTGAAGCAAAAGAGCATTCTACAAATGGCGGTTGTCTATGTAAAGAGAAACAGGCAATCCAAACTTCAAATGATATAAGTGAAGCACATGAAGCATTCTATAAAGCCATACTCAAAAGATATAAGTGAAGTGCAAAGAGCATTCTATAAATCAACCAAGGACTATATCATACCAGCATGGTGCATAAAAGAAAAATAAAAACCTAAATGCAAAAGACGCTCCAAGATTGCACATATCGTATGAACGAAACGAATCCGAAAACATACCGATATTTGTTGAAGAAAGAGGGGATGCCTCCCCAGCATCCCCCAGCTTAGATGCTTGAGTATCCTTGAATATTTACTTGGGGTGCCTCGAGCATCCCCAAGCTTGAGCTCTTGCCTCTCTTCCTTCTTCTCACATCGAAACCTTCTCAATCATCGAACACTTCATCCACACAAAACTTCAACAGAAAACTCGGTAAGATCCGTTAGTATAATAAAGCAAATCACTACTCTAAGTACTATTGCAAACCAATTCATATTTTGTTTTTGCATTGTGTCTACTGTAATATAACTTTTGCATGGCTTAATCCACTGATATAAATTGATAGGTTCATCAAAACAAGCAAACTATGCATCAAAAACAGAATCTGTCTAAAACAGAACAGTCTGTAATAATCTGAACATTCACCATACTTATGATACTTGAAAAATTCTGAAAAAATTAGGAAAAATAAAAAATTTGTATAGGAAGACAGTGAAAAAATAATTAGAACCATTTGACGTTTCAGCTAAAAATGTAAAATCGTGCACTACAGCCAGAGTTTTTGTCCTGCACCGTACAAACCATCAAGCAAATGTAAACATCCTAAAGGCAAACCTTGGCACATTATTTTTATAATACAATGGAATTGTACAAGGGGATAATTATTTTTGTTGAAAAGTTTCTGTAATCAAGATTCACAAAGTTGCCGTGAGCATGAACAAAGTTCAAGGAGCTCTCCCACTTCAACAGTGCTTGTCTTTCTTACTTTCGCTTTCCTTTTTGAAAAAGTTTTGGGTTCCCCTCTTTATTTTTGTTGTTTTTAAACTATATGAAAGCACTCAACAGAAATAAATGACTCTCTAAAACTTCTGGATTGTCTCCCTGGCACCGCTTTCTTTAAAGCCATTAAGCTAGGCATATAGTGCTCAAGTAGTGAATCCACCCGGATCCCAAGGTATATCAAAGCCAATTTTAATTAACAATGATTTGTAATTTAGTAGTGAGCACAAAGCAACATATATCAAGCAATGACGAAGTCTAACTCTCTTCCTATGCATCGGCATGTCATAAAAGAACAATTCATGCACACCTAGTAAAGGCCAATGCATAGTATAAACAGTTTCTTGCAATTTTATCATGTTGGAAACATAGAGAGGTGGAGATATAGTTCCTCTCTCATAATAATTGCAAGTAGGAGCAGCAAGCACATGCATATTATATTTATCGAAATCATCATGTGCAACGGTAAAAGGCAACCCATCAATATAATCCTTAATAAGTGCAAACTTCTCCGATATAGTATAATCGGGAGAATTCAAAAAGATAATAAGACTATCATGCGTGGGTGCAATAGCAACAATTTCATGTTTAACATAAGGAACTATAGCAAGTTCATCTCCATAAGCATAATTCATATTGGCATCTTGGCCACAAGCATAGCAAGCATCATCAAAAAGGGATATTTCAAGAGAATCAATGGGATCATAACAGTCATCATAGAAATCATCCTTCGGTAAGCACGAAGGGGAATTAAACAATGTATGAGTTGAAGAGTTACTCTCATTAGAAGGTGGGCACGGGTGATCAATCCGCTCTTCCTCCTTTTGTTCTTCGCTCTCCTCCTCATCTTTTTCATCCAATGAGCTCACAGTTTCATCAATTTCTTCTTCCATAGACTCCTGCAAAATATTAGTCTCTTCTTGCACAGCGGAGTAGTCCTCAATATATAGTTTAACATAAGCATTAGAAGCATAATTCTCATAACAATATTCAAGTATGGCAAAAAAATTCAGATTTGTGAAGAGTATCATCATACTTTTCAATCAAAGAAGCAATTTCAGAAGCACCCTTAAAAGCAACAAATTCTTCAATTTGTTGAACATCATAGTAATTATAAACACCCTTAGCATACGAAGATACGATTCCATTATTACTAAACTCACATTGATAGGGAAGGTGTTTCTTAGGGTTTTCAGAACAACACATAAAATCATATATTTCACATAAATTCCAAGCATAGCATTGCAAACGTTGAATTTGACTCCATAATAGTTTCCCTTTTTCAGATATACGGTGTCGCACATAACAAGCATGCTCATCTAAAGATTTGCCCTCAACTAAGCTAGTTGGGGTTTCAGCACGAGCACATAGGGATCGAAGATGATCCAAGTAATAAGCTTCAGCAGTGTGATAGATTTTGATTGGTTCTTCAACCATTGGTTAAGTAGGTACAACTAATTTTTTTGGTATTTTGCGTTTCCTACCCATAACTAAAGGTAGAAAACAACTAAGAACAGCAAATAAAAATTACTTAGTGATAAAGCAAACAAGCACACACGAGAATATTCACCCCACGCTATTGCTCCCCGGCAACGGCGCCAGAAAAAGGGCTTGATAACCCACAAGTATAGGGGATCGCAACAGTTTTCGATAAGTAAGAGTGTCGAACCCAATGAGGAGCTAAAGGTAGAACAAATATTCCCTCAAGTTCTATCGACCACCGATACAACTCTACACACACTTGACGTTTGCTTCACCTAGAACAAGTATGAAACTAGGAGTACTTTGTAGGTGTTTTCGGAAAGGCTTGCAAGAAAGTAAAGAGCACGAAAATAAAACTAGGGGCTGTTAAGGTAAAGAAGCAACTAAAGTAAATATAGCAAGTGTGGGAAAGTGGTGGTAGGAGTTGCGAAATTGTCCCTTAAGCAATTGACTACTTTACTAGACCGATAGCAAGTATTATGTGGGAGAGGCCACTGCTAGCATGTCATCCCTTACTTGGAATTCTATGCACTTATGATTGGAACTATTAGCAAGCATCCGCAACTACTAATGTTCATTAAGGTAAAACGCAACCATAGCATTAAGACATATTGGTCCCCCTTCAATCCCGTATGCATCAATTTCTATGCTAGGTTGAAGCTTCTGTCACTCTTGCCCTCCAATACATAGTCATATCAACATACAACTAACCATATGGTGTGATCCATGCGCGCGCCCATATGATGGGCACCAAAGGACATCAACATAACCACAAGCAAATTAAATCAATCATAGCAATTCATCAACCACCGATAGGACAACGAAAATCTACTCAGACATAATAGGATGGCAACACATCATTGGATAATAATATGAAGCATAAAGCACCATGTTCAAGTAGAGGGTACAGTGGGTTGCGGGAGAGTGGACCGCTGTAGATAGAGGGGGGAAGGTGATGGAGATGTCGGTGAAGATGGCGGAGGTGTTGGTGAATATCGCGATGATGATGATGATGGCCACGGCGGCGTTCCGGCGCCACCGGAGGAGAGGGGGAGAGGGGGCCCCCTTCTTCCTCTTCTTCCTTGACCTCCTCCCTAGATGGGAGAAGGGTTTCCCCTCTGGTCCTTGGCCTCCATGGCATGGGAGGGGCGAGAGCCCCTCCGAGATTGGATCTATCTCTCTGTTTCTCTTTGGTTCTGTGTTCTCTTCTGGCTCTGTTTCACCGTTTCGTATATATATGGAGATCCGTAACTCCGATTGGCCTGAAACCTTCGCCGTGATTTTTTTCTTCTGAATATTAGCTTTCTTGCGGCAAAAGAAGAGCGTCAACCACCTTACGGTGGGCTCACGAGGGTAGGGGGCGCGCCCTAGGGGGGCGCGCCCCTGCCTCGTGACCACCTCGGGCACTGGTTCGCGTTGATTTTCCTTCCGAATTTTCCATATTTTCCAAAAATAAGCTCCGTCCGGTTTTATCCCGTTTGGACTCCGTTTGATATGGATATTCTGCGAAACCAAAAACATGCAACAGACAGGAACTGGCACTGGGCACTGGATCAATATGTTAGTCCCAAAAATAATATAAAAAGTTTCCAAAAAGTATATGAAAGTTGAATAATATTGGCATGGAACAATCAAAAATTATAGATACGACGGAGACATATCACTGAGCAAGAACCTTTCTTACCTACGCATCAAAAACCATCACACGGTATAGTGATTGCCTTTTGATCTTCAAAAAGAACCTTGTTCATTGAATCTGATTCAACTAAAGCTGGAGAAACAAACACCCACTAGCGACCTGTGTGCGAAGCACGTCGGTAGAACCAATCTCGCGTAAGCATATGCGTAATGTCGGTCTAGGCCGCTTCATCCAACAATGCCACTGAATCAAGAATCAACTAGTGATGACAAGCAATATGTATATACCCACGCCCACAACTCCTTTGTGTTCTACTCGTGCATATAACTTCTACGCATAAACCTGGCTCTGAATCCACTGTTGGGGAATGCGGTAATTTCAAAAAAATCCTACGCACATGCAAGATCATGGTGATGCACAGGAACGAGAGGGGAGAGTATTGTCTATGTACCCTTGTAGACCGTAAGCAAAAGCGTTATGACAACGCGGTTGATGGAGTCGTACGTCTTCACGATCGACCGATCTAGCACCGAAGGTACGACACCTCCGTGATCTACACACATTCGACTCGGTGACGTCCCACGAACTCACGATCCAGTAGAGCTTCGAGGGAGAGCTTCGCCAGCACGACGACGTGATGACAGTGATGATGTTGCTACCAGAACAGGGCTTCACCTAAGCACCGCTACGATATTACCGAGGTGGATTATGGTGGAGGGGGGCACCACACACGGCTAAAAGATCAATGATCAACTTGTGTGTCCCTCCCCCGTATATAAAGGAGTGGAGGAGGGGAGGGGCCGACCCTGTCTATGGCGCGCCCTAGGGGAGTCCTACTCCCAGCGGGAGTAGGATTCCCCCCTTCCATGTCGTAGGAGTAGGAGAGAAGGAAGGGTAGGAGAGGAGAAAGGAAAGGGGGGCTCTCCCAATTCGGATTGGGCTCGGGGCGCGCCTCCCACCTTTTCCTTTCCCTCTCCTCTTTTCCACTAAGGCCCAATAAGGCCCATATACTCCCTAGGGGGTTCCAGTAACCTCCCGGTACTTCAGAAAATGCCCGAACTCATGCGAAACCATTCCGATGTCCAAACATAGGCTTCCAATATATCGATCTTTATGTCTCGACCATTTCGAGGCTCCTCGTGATGTCCATGATCAAATCCGAGACTCTGAACTACCTTCGGTACATCAAAACACATAAACTCGTAATACCGATCGTCACCGAACGTTAAGTGTGCGGACCCTACGGGTTCGAGAACTATGTAGACATGACCGAGACATGTCTCCGGTCAATAACCAATAGCGGAACCTTGATGCTCATATTGGTTCCTACATATTCTACGAAGATCCTTATCGGTCAACCCGCATAATGATATACGTTGTTCCCTTTGTCATCGGTATGTTACTTGCCCGAGATTCGATCGTCGGTATCTCAATACCTAGTTCAATCTCGTTACCGGCAAGTCTCTTTACTTGTTCCGTAATGCTACATCCCGTAACTAACTCATTAGCTACAATGCTTGCAAGGCTTATAGTGATGTACATTACCGAGAGGGCCCAGAGATACCTCTCCGACAATCAGAGTGACAAATCCTAATCTCGATCCATGCCAACTCAACAAACACCATCAGAGACACCTATAGAGCACCTTTATAATCACCCAGTTACGTTGTGACGTTTGGTAGCACACAAAGTGTTCCTTCGGTATTTGGGAGTTGCATGATCTCATAGTCATAGGAACATGTATAGTTTGGAAAAAAGCAATAGCAACAAACTAAACGATCATCGTGCTAAGCTAACGGATGGGTCAAGTCAATCACATCATTCTCTAATGATATGACCCCGTTAATCAAATGACAACTCATGTCTATGGTTAGGAAACATAACCATCATTGATCCAACGAGCTAGTCAAGTAGAGGCAAACTAGTGACACTCTGTTTGTCTATGTATTGACACATGTACTAAGTTTCTGGTTAATACAATTCTAGCATGAATAATAAACATTTATCATGATATAAGGAAATATAAATAACAACTTTATTATTGCCTCTAGGGCATATTTCCTTCAGAGGCCCCCTAGCCGGGATGCCATCACTTTGCTTCCTCAGATCCTCTCTAGAAAAAACTTTGACAAATCTTTGTGATGGCCTTGATGACCCAACGAAGGAGATGCAAGGGAAACATGTTATAAATGATCATCATCATGAGCATGGTCTTAGTTAACATCAATCTGCAAGTTTGGAATAATAAGGACTTATAGGTTGATACGTCTCCAACGTATCTATAATTTATGAAGTATTCATGCTGTTATATTATAATTCTTGGATGTTTTACAATCATTTTATAGCAACTTTATATTATTTTTTGGGACTAACCTATTGACCCAGTGCCTAGTGCTAGTTGCTGTTTTTTTCTTGTTTTCTACATCACAGGAAATCAATATCAAACAGAGTCCAAGCACCGCGAAACTTTTTGTGGATTTTTATGGACGAGATGAAGGAAATATGCCCTAGAGGAAATAATAAATTTGTTATTTATATTTCCTTATATCATGATAAATGTTTATTATTCATGCTAGAATTGTATTAACCGGAAACTTAGTACATGTGTGAATACATAAACAAACAGAGTGTCACTAGTATGCCTCTACTTGACTAGCTCATTAATCAAAGATGGTTAAGTTTCCTAGCCATGGACAAAGAGTTGTCATTTGATAAGCAGGAGCACATCATTAGAGAATGATGTGATTGACTTGGCCCATCCGTTATCTTAACATGATGATTGTTACAGTTTCATTTCTACTGTTTTCTTCATGACTTATACATGTTCCTCAGACTATGAGATTATGCAACTCCCGAATATCGGAGGTACACCTTGTGTGCTATCAAACGTCACAACATAACTGGGTGATTATAATGATGCTCTACAGGTGTCTCTGATGGTGTTTGTTGAGTTGGCATGGATCAAGATTAGGATTTGTCACTCCGAGTATCGGAGAGGTATCTTTGGGCCCTCTCGGTAATGCACATCAATATAAGCCTTGCAAGCAATGTGACTAATGAGTTAGTTTCGAGATGATGCATTACAGAACGAGTAAAGAGACTTGCCGGTAACGAGATTGAACTAGGTATTGAGATACCGACGATCGAATCTCAAGCATGTAACATATCATGACAAAGGGAACAATGTATATCATTATGCGGTTTGACCGATAAAGATCTTCGTAGAATATGTGGGAGCCAATATGAACGTCCATGTTCCGCTATTGTTTATTGACCGAAGACGTGTCTCGATCATGTCTACATAGTTCTCGAACCCGTAGGGTCCGCAAGCTTAACATTCTGTGACGATTTGTATTATGAGTTATGTGATTTCATGACCGATGTTTGTTCGGAGTCCCGGATGAGATCGGGGACATGACGAGGAGTCTCTAAATGGTCGAGACATAAAGATCGATATATTGGAAGGTTATATTCGGACATCGGAAAGGTTCCGTTTCTGAGTGATTCGGGTATTTTTTGGAGTACCAGAGAGTTACGAGAATTCGTATTGGGCCTTAATGGACCATAAGGGAAAGGATAGAAAGGCCTCAAGGGTGGCCGCACCCCTTCCCCATGAACTGGTCCGAATTGGACTAGGGAAAGGGGGCGCCCCCTTCCTTCCTTCTCCTTCTCCCTTCCCTTTTTCCTATTCCATGTGGGAGGTGGAATCCTACTAGGACCAGGGAGTCCTAGTAGGACTCCACACTTTGGGCGCGCCCTATGAGGGCCGACCTCCTCCTCCCTCCATCCTTTATATACATGGCCAGGGGGCACCCCATAGACACACAAGTTGATTGTTTCCAGCCGTGTGCAGTGCCCCCCTCCACCATAATCCACCTCGGTCATATCGTAGCGGTGCTTAGGCGAAGCCCTGTTCCGGTAGCATCATCATCACCGTCATCACGCCGTTGTGCTAATGAAGCTCTCCCTCGACACTCTGCTGGATCGTGAGTTCGTGGGACGTCACCGAGCCAAACGTGTGCAGATCGCGGATGTGTCGTACGTTCGGTGCTAGGATCGGTCGATCATGCAGACATACAACTACATCACCCGCGTTGTCATAACGCTTCCACTTACGGTCTACGAGGGTACGTGGACAACACTCTACCCTCTCATTGCTATGCATCATCATGATCTTGCGTGTGCGTAGGATTTTTTTAAATTACTGCGTTCTCCAACAGTGGCATCCGAGCCAGGTCTAAGCGTAGATGTTATATGCATGAGTAGAACACAAAGGAGTTGTGGGCATGGGTATATACATATTGCTTGCCGTCACTAGTTGATTCTTGATTCAACGGTATTGTTGGATGAAGCAGCGTATGCGAGACTGGTTCTACCGACGTGCTTCGCACACAGGTGGCTAGTGGCTGTCTGTTTCTCCAACTTTAGTTGAATCGGATTCAATGAACAGGGTTCTTTCTGAAGATCAAAAAGCAATCACTATACCGCATTGTGGTTATTGATGCGTAGGTAAGAACGGTTCTTGCTCAGCCCGTAGCGGCCACGTAAAGCTTGCAACAACAAAGTAGAGGACGTCTAACTTGTTTTTGTGGGGCTTGTTGTGATGTGATATGGTCAAGACGTGATGAGATACAAGTTGTTGTATGAGATGATCATGTTTTTGTTATCGGCAACTGGCAGAAGCCTTATGGTTGTCTCTTTATTGCATAAGATGCAAGCGCCAAATAATTGCTTTACTTTATCGCTATGCGATAGCAATAGTTGCAAAGAGCAATAGTTGGCGAGACGACCATGTGATGACACATTGATAAAGATCAAGATGATGTAGATCATGGTGTCATGCCGGTGACGATAGAGATCATGACGATACTTTGGAGATGGAGATCAAAGGCGCAAGATGATCATGGCCATATCATGTCACATATTTTGATTGCATGTGATGTTTGTCCTTTATGCATCTTATTTTGCTTAGTTCGGCGGTAGCATTATAAGATGATCTTTCACTAAATTTCAAGGGATAAGTGTTCTCCCTAAGTATGCACCGTTGCGACAGTTCGTCGTGCCGAGGCACCACGTGAAGATTGGGTGTGATAAGCTCTACGTTCACATACAATGGGTGCAAGCCAGTTTTGCACACGCAGAATACTCAGGTTAAACTTGACGAGCCTAGCATATGCAGATATGGCCTCGGAACACTAGAGACCGAAAGGTCGAGCGTGAATCATATAGTAGATATGATCAACATTGTGATGTTCACCATTGAAAACTACTCCATCTCACGTGATGATCGGACATGGTTTAGTTGATTTGGATCGCGTGATCATTTAGATGACTAGAGGGATGTCTATCTAAGTGGGAGCTCTGAAGTAATATGATTAATTGAACTTTAATTTATCATGAACTTAGTCCTGATAGTATTTGCATAACTATGTTGTAGATCAATAGCTCGCGATGTAGCTCCCCGTTTATTTTTGATATGTTCCTGGAGAAGACTATGTTGAAAGATGTTAGTAGCAATGATGCAGACTAGCTCCATGATTTGAGGATTATCCTCATTGCTGCACAAAAGAATTATGTCCTTGTTGCATCGCTAGGTGACAAACCTATTGCAGGAGCAGATGCACACGTTATGAACATTTGACAAAGCTCGGTATGATGACTACTTAATAGTTTAGTGCACCATGCTTTACGGCTTAGAACCGGGACTTCAAAAACATTTTGAATGCCACGGAACATATAAGATGTTCTAAGGGTTTAAATTTGTATTTCATACTCATGCCCGTGCCGAGAGGTATGAGACCTCTGATAGTACGTTGCCTACAAGATGGAGGAGAATAGCTCAACCAGTGAGTATGTGCTCAGAATGTCTGAGTAATACAATCGCTTGAATCAAGTGGGAGTTAATCTTCCAGTTAAGATAGTGATTGATAGAGTTCTCTAGTCACTATCACCAAGTTACTGGAACTTCGTGATGAACTATAATATGTAAAGGATGACAAAAACGATTCCCGAGCTCTTCGCGATGCTGAAATCAGCGAAGGTAGAAGTCAAGAAAAGCATCAAGTGTTGATGGTTGACAAGACCACTAGTTTCAAGTAAAAGGGCAAGGGAAAGAAAGGGAACTTCAAGAAGAATGTCAAGCAAGTTGCCACTCTCATGAAGAAGCCCAAAGTTAAACCCAAGCCTGAAACTGAGTGCTTCTACTACAAAGGAAATGGTCACTGGAAGTGGAACTGCCCTAGATAGTTGGCGGATAAGAAGGATGGCAAAGTGAACAAAGGTATATTTGATATACATGTTATTCATGTGTACTTTACTAGTGTTTATAGCAACCCCTCAGTATTAGATATTGGTTCAGTTGCTAAGAGTAGTAACTCGAAACGGGAGTTGCAAAATAAACAGAGACTAGTTAAGGGCGAGGTGATGATGTGAGTTGGAAGTGATTCCAAGGTTGATAAGATCACCATCGCACACTCCATTTACCTTTGGGATTAGTGTTGAACCTAAAATAAATGTTATTTGGTGTTTGCGTTGAGCATATGATTGGATCATGTTTATTGCAATACGGTTATTCATTTAAGTCAAATAATAATTGTTATTCTGTTTACATGAATAAAACTTTTTGAGGTCATACACCCAAGGTGAATGGTTTATTGATTCTCGGTCGTAGTAATACACATATTCATAATATTGAAGCCAAAAGATACAAAGTTAATAATGATAGTGCAATTTATATGTGGCATTGCTCTTTAGGTCATATTGGTGTAAAGCGCATGAAGAAACTCCATGCTGATGGGCTTTTGGAATAACTTGATTATGAATCATTTGATGCTTGCGAACCATGCCTCGTGGGCAAGATGACTAAAACTCCGTTCTCCGGAACAATGGAGCAAGCAACTGACTTATTGGAAATAATACATACTGATGTATGCAATCCGATGAGTGTTGAGGCTCGTGGCAGGTATCGTTATTTTCTGACCTTCACAGATGATTTGAGCAGATATGGGTATATCTACTTGATCAAACATAAGTCTGAAACATTTGAAAAGTTCAATGAATTTCAGAGTGAAGTGGAAAATCATCATAACAAGAAAATAAAGTTTCTGCAATCTGACCGTGGAGGAGAATATTTGAGTTACGAGTTTAGTCTTCATTTGAAACAATGCGGAATAGTTTCGCAACTCACGCCACCTGGAACACCACATCGTAATGGTGTGTCCAAACGTCATAACCGTACTTTATTAGATATGGTGCAATCTATGATGTCTCTTACCGATTTATCACTATCGTTTTGGGGTTATGCATTAGAGACAGCTGCATTCACGTTAAATAAGGCACCATCTACATCCATTGAGATGACACCATATGAACTATGGTTTAGCAAGAAACCTAAGCTGTTGTTTCTTAAAGTTTGGGGCTATGATGCTCATGTGAAAAAATTTCAACCTGTTAAGCTCGAGCCCAAATCGGAGAAATGTGTCTTCATAGGATACCCAAAGGAGACTGTTGGGTACACCTTCTATCACAGATCTGAAGGCAAGATATTTTGTTGCTAAGAATGGATCCTTGCTACCTCTTGAGCACCGCGTTGGTTTTCCCTTGAAGAGGAAAGGGTGATGCAGCATAATAGCGTAAGTATTTTCCTCAGTTTTTGAGAACCAAGGTATCAATCCAGTAGGAGACCACGCACGAGTCACCTCGTACCTACACAAACAAATAAGAACCTCGCAACCAACGCGATAAAGGGGTTGTCAATCCCTTCACAGCCACTTGCAAGAGTGAGATCTGATAGAGATAATAATAATAAGATAAATATTTTTGGTATTTTATGATATAGATTGAAAGTAAAGATTGCAAAATAAAATAGATGGAAACTTATATGATGGAGAATAGACCCGGGGGCAATAGGTTTCACTAGTGGCTTCTCTCAAGATAGCATAAGTATTACAGTGGGTGAACAAATTACTGTCGAGCAATTGATAGAAAAGCGAATAATTATGAGAATATCTAGGTATGATCATGTATATAGGCATCACGTCCGCGACAAGTAGACCGAAATGATTCTGCTTCTACTACTATTACTCCACACATCGACCGCTATCCAGCATGCATCTAGAGTATTAAGTTCATAAGAACAGAGTAATGCCTTAAGCAAGATGACATCATGTAGAGGGATAAACTCATGCAATATGATGTAAACCCCATCTTGTTATCCTGGATGGCAGCAATACAATACATGTCGTTTCCCTTTCTGTCACTCGGATCGAGCACCGCAAGATTGAACCCAAAGCTAAGCACTTCTCCCATTGCAAGAAAGATCAATCTAGTAGGCCAAACCAAACTGATAATTCGAAGAGACTTGCAAAGATAAACCAATCATACATAAAAGAATTCATAGAAGATTCAAATATTGTTCAAACTTAATCATAAACCCACAATTCATCGGATCTCGACAAACACACCACAAAAGAAGATTACATTGAATAGATCTCCAAGAGAATCAAGGAGAACTTTGTATTGAGATCCAAAGAGAGAGAAGAAGCCATCTAGCTCCTAGCTATGGACCCGAAGGTCTGAGGTAAACTACTCACACATCATCGGAAGGGCCATGGAGTTGATGTAGATGTTGGGGAACATAGTAATTTCAAAAAACATTCCTACGCACACGCAAGATCATGGTGATGCATAGCAACGAGAGGGGAGAGTGTTGTCTACGTACCCTCGTAGACCGAGGCGGAAGCGTTGACGCAACATAGAGGAAGTGGTCGTATGTCTTCCCGGTCCAACCGATCCTAGCACCATTACTCCGGCACCTCCCAGTTCTTGACACACGTACAGCTCGATGACGCACCCCGAGCTCCGATCCAACAAAGCTTCGGGGAGGAGTTTCGTCAGCACGACGGCGTGGTGACGATCTTGATGTTTAACCGTCGCAGGGCTTCGCCTAAGCACCGCTACAATATGATCAAGGTGTAATATCGTGGAGGGGGCACCGCACATGGCTAAGGAACGATCACGAAGATCAACTTGTGTGTCCTAGGGTGCCCCCCTGCCCCCGTATATAAAGGAGCCAAGGGGGGTGCGGCCGGCCCTAGTAGGAGGCGCGCAGGAGGAGTCCTACTCCTACCGGGAGTAGGACTCCCCTCCCTTTCCTTGTCCAAGTAGGAGAGGGGGAAGGAAGGGAGAGAGGAGAGGAAGGAAAGGGGGGGGGGGGGCGCCGCCCCTCCCTCCTTGTCCAATTCGGACTAGGGGAAGAGGTGGCGCGCGGCCTGCCCTGGCTGCCTTTCCTCTTCTCCACTTTAGGCCCATGAGGCCCATTAACCCCCCGGTTCTCCGGTTTTATCCGAAACTTCCCCGGAACACTTCCGGTGTCCGAATATAGCCGTCCAATATATCAATCTTTATGTCTCGACCATTTCAAGACTCCTTGTCATGTCCGTGATCATATCCGGGACTCCGAACAACCTTCGGTACATCAAAATACATAAACTCATAATGAAACTGTCATCGTAACTTTAAGCGTGCAGACCCTACGGTTCGAGAACAATGTAGACATGACTGAGACATGTCTCTGGTCAATAACCAACAGCGGGACCGGGATGCCCATATTGGCTCCTATATATTCTACGAAGATCTTTATCGGTCAGACCGCATAACAACATACGTTGTTCCCTTTGTCATCGGTATGTTACTTGCCCGAGATTCGATCGTCGGTATCCAATACCTAATTCAATCTCGTTACCGGCAAGTCTCTTTACTCATTCCGTAATACATCATCCCGCAACTAACTCATTAGTTGCAATGCTTGCAAGGCTTAAGTGATGTGCATTACCGAGAGGGCCCAGAGATACCTCTCCGACGGTCGGAGTGACAAATCCTAATCTCGAAATACGTCAACCCAACATGTACCTTTGGAGACACCTGTAGAGCACCTTTATAATCACCCAGTTACGTTGTGACGTTTGGTAGTACACAAAGTGTTCCTCTGGCACACGGGAGTTGCATAATCTCATAGTCATAGGAACATGTATAAGTCATGAAGAAAGCAATAGCAACATACTAAACGATCGGGTGCTAAGCTAGTGGAATGGGTCATGTCAATCAGATCATTCAACTAATGATGTGATCCCGCTAATCAAATAACAACTCTTTGTCCATGGTTAGGAAACATAACCATCTTTGATTAACGAGCTAGTCAAGTAGAGGCATACTAGTGACACTTTTTTTGTCTATGTATTCACACATGTATTATGTTTCCGGTTAATACAATTCTAGCATGAATAATAAACATTTATCATGATATAAGGAAATAAATAATAACTTTATTATTGCCTCTAGGGCATATTTCCTTCAGTCTCCCACTTGCACTAGAGTCAATAATCCAGTTCACATCGCTATGTGATTAACACCAATAGTTCACATTTTATGTGATTGGTTCACATCTCATGTGACTAACACCCAAAGGGTTTACTAGATTCAATAATCTAGTTCACATCGCTATGTGATTAACACCCAAAGAGTGATCATGTTTTGCTTGTGAGAGAAATTTAGTCAACGGGCCTGCCAAATTCAGATCCGTATGTATTTTGCAAAATTCTATGTCTACAATGCTCTGCACGGAGCTACTCTAGCTAATTGCTCCCACTTTCAATATGTATCTAGATTGAGACTTAGATTCATCTGGATCAGTGTCAAAAACTTGCATCGACGTAACCCTTTACGACGAACCTTTTTGTCACGTCCATAATCGAGAAACATATCCTTATTTCACTAAGGATAATTCTGACCGCTGTCCAGTGATCTACTCCTAGATCACTATTGTACTCCCTTGCCAAATCAGTGCAGGGTATACAATAGATCTGGTACACAGCATGACATACTTTATAGAACCTATGTCCAAGGCATAGGGAATGACTTTCATTCTCTTTCTATCTTCTGCCGTGGTCGGGCTTTGAGTCTTACTCAACTTCACACCTTGTAACACAGGCAAGAACTCTTTCTTTGACTGCTCTATTTTGAACTACTTCAAAATCTTGTCAAGGTATGTACTCATTGAAAAAACTTATCAAGCGTCTTGATCTATCTCTATAGATCTTGAAGCTCAATATGTAAGCAGCTTCACCGAAGTCTTTCTTTGAAAAACTCCTTTCAAACACTCCTTTATGCTTTACAGAATAATTCTACATTATTTCCGATCAACAATATGTCATTCACATATACTTATCAGAAATGCTGTAGTGCTCCCACTCACTTTCTTGTAAATACAGGCTTCATCGCAAGTCTGTATAAAACTATATGCTTTGATCAACTTATCAAGGCATATATTCCAACTCCGAGATGCTTGCACCAGTCCATAGATGGATCGCTGGAGCTTGCATATTTTTTGAACACTTTTAGATTGACAAAACCTTCTGGTTGCATCATATACAACTCTTCTTTAAGAAATCCATTAAGGAATTCAGTTTTGTTTATCCATTTGCCAGATTTCATAAAATGCGGCAATTGCTAACATGATTCGGATAGACTTAAGCATAGATATGAGTGAGAAACTCTCATCGTAGTCAACACCTTGAACTTGTCGAAAACCTTTTGCGACAATTCTAGCTTTGTAGATAGTAACACTACTATCAGCGTCCGTCTTCCTCTTGAAGATCCATTTATTTTCTATGGCTTGCTGATCATCGGGCAAATCCATCAAAGTCCATTCTTTGTTCTCATACATGGATCATATCTCAGATTTCATGGCCTCAAGCCATTTCGCGGAATCTGGGCTCATCATCGCTTCCTCATAGTTCGTAGGCTCGTCATGGTCAAGTAACATGACTTCCAGAACAGGATTACCGTACCACTCTAGTGCAGATCTCACTCTGGTTTACCTACGAGATTCGGTAGTAACTTGATCTGAAGTTACATGATCATCATCATTAGCTTCCTTACTAATTGGTGTAGTAGTCACAAGAATAGATTTCTGTGATGAACTACTTTCCAATAAGGGAGCAGGTACAGTTACCTCATCAAGTTCTAATTTCCCCCCACTCACTTCTTTCAAGAGAAAACTCCTTCTCTAGAAAGTTTCCGAATTTAGCAACAAAAGTCTTGCCTTCGGATCTGTGATAGAAGGTGTATCCAATAGTTTCCTTTGGATATCCTATGAAGACGCACTTCTCCGATTTAGGTTTGAGCTTATCAAGTTGAAACTTTTTCACATAAGCATTGCAACCTCAAACTTTAAGAAACGACAGCTTAGGTTTCTTGCCAAACCATAGTTCATACGGTGTCGTCTCAACGGATTTAGATGGTGCCCTATTTAATGTGAATGCAGCTGTCTCTAATGCATAACCCCAAAACGATAGTGGTAGATCGGTAAGAGACATCATAGATCGCACCATATCTAATAAAGTACGGTTATGACTTTCGGACACACCATTATGCTGTGGTGTTCCAGGTGGCGTGAGTAGTGAAACTATTTCACATTGTTTTAACTGAAGGCCAAACTCGCAACTCAAATATTTTATTTCCGCGATCATATCGTAGAAACTTTTATTTTCTTGTCACGATGATTTTCCACTTCACTCTGAAATTCTTTGAACTGTTCAAATGTTTCAGACTTATGTTTCATCAAGTAGATATACTCATATCTGCTCAAATCATCTGTGAAGGTTAGAGAATAACGATACCCGCCGTGAGCCTCAACACTCATTGGACTGCATACATCAGTATGTATTATTTCCAATAAATCTGTTGCTTGCTCCATTGTTCCGGAGAACGGCGTTTTAGTCATCTTGCCCAAGAGACATGGTTCGCAAGCATCAAGTGATTCATAATCAAGTGATTCCAAAATCCCATCAGCATGGAGTTTCTTCATGCACTTTACACCAATATGACCTAAACGGCAGTGCCACAAACAAGTTGCACTATCATTATTAACTTTCTTTTGGCTTCAATATTATGAATATGTGTATCATTACAATCAAGATCCAACAAACCATTTTCGTTGGTGTGTACGACCATAGAAGGTTTTATTCATGTAAACAGGACAACAATTGTTCTCTAACTTAAATGAATAACTGTATTGCAATAAACATGATCAAATCATATTTATGCTCAACGCAAACACCAAATAACACTTATTTAGGTTCAACATTAATCCTGAAAGTATAGGGAGTGTGCGATGATGATCATATCAATCTTGGAACCACTTCCAATACACATCGTCACTTCACCCTTAACTAGTCTCTGTTTATTCTGCAACTCCCGTGTCGAGTTACTAATCTTAGCAACTGAACTAGTACCAAATACTGAGGGGTTGCTATGAACACTAGTAAAGTACACATCAATAACATGTATATCAAATATACCTTTGTTTACTTTGCCATCCTTTCTTATCCACCAAATACTTGGGGTAGTTCCGCTTCCAGTGACCAATCCCTTTGCAGTAGAAGCACTTTGTCTCAGGCTTAGGACCAGACTTGGGTTTCTTCACTTGAGCAGCAACTTGCTTGTCGTTCTTCTTGAAGTTCCCCTTCTTCCTTTTGCCCTTTTCTTGAAACTAGTGGTCTTGTCTACCATCAACACTTGATGTTTTTCTTGATTTCTACCTTCGTCGATTTTAGCATCACAAAGAGCTTGGGAATCGTTTCCGCTATCCCTTGCATACTATAGTTCATCATGAAGTTCTACTAACTTGGTGATGGTGGCTAGAGAATTCTATCAATCACTATCTTATCTGGAAGATTAACTCCCACTTGATTCAAGCGATTGTAGTACCCAGACAATCTGAGTACATGCTCACTGCTTGAGCGATTCTCCTCCATATTGTAGCTATAGAACTTGTTGGAGACTTCATATCTCTTAACTCGGGTATTTGCTTGAAATATTAACTTCAACTCCTGGAACATCTCATATGGTCCATGACGTTCAAAACGTCTTTGAAGTCCCGATTCTAAGCCATTAAGCATGGTGCACTAAACTATCAAGTAGTCATCATATTGAGCTAGCCAAACGTTCATAACGTCTGCATCTGCTCCTGCAATAGGTCTGTCACCTAGCGGTGCATCAAGGACATAATTTTTCTATGCAGCAATGAGGATAAACCTCATATCACGGATCCAATCCGCATCATTGCTACTAACATCTTTCAACATAGTTTTTCTCTAGGAAGATATCAAAACAAACATAGGGAAGCAACAACGCGAGCTATTGATCTACAACATAGATGTGCTAATACTACCAGGACTAAGTTCATGATAAATTTAAGTTCAATTAATCATATTACTTAAGAACTCCTACTTAGATAGACATCCCTCTAATCCTCTAAGTGATTACGTGATCCAAATCAACTAAACCATGTCCGATCATCACGTGAGATGGAGTAGTTTTCAATGGTGAACATCACTATGTTGATCATATCTACTATATGATTCACGCTCGACCTTTCGGTCTCCAGTGTTCCGAGGCCATATCTGCATATGCTAGGCTCGTCAAGTTGAACCTGAGTATTCCGCGTGTGAAAAACTGTCTTGCACCCGTTGTAGATGGACGTAGAGCTTATCACACCCAACCATCACGTGGTGTCTGGGCACGACGAACTTTGGCAACGGTGCATACTCAGGGAGAACACTTTTATCTTGATAATTTAGTGAGAGATCATCTTATAATGCTACCGTCAATCAAAGCAAGATAAGATGCATAAAAGATAAACATCACATGCAATCAATATAAGTGTTATGATATGGCCATCATCATCTTGTGCTTGTGATCTCCATCTCCGAAGCATCGTCATGATCACCATCTCTATATGCTTGGCTCGTCAAGTATAACCTGAGTATTCCGCGTGTGCAACTGTTTTGCACCCGTTGTATTTGAACGTAGAGCCTATCACACCCGATCATCACGTGGTGTCTCAGCACGAAGAACTTTCACAACGGTGCATACTCAGGGAGAACACTTCTTGATAATTAGTGAGAGATCATCTTAAAATGCTACCGTCAAACTAAGAAAAATAAGATGCATAAAAGATAAACATCACATGCAATCAATATAAGTGATATGATATGGCCATCATCATCTTGTGCCTGTGATCTCCATCTCCGAAGCACCGTCATGATCACCATCGTCACCGGCGCGACACCTTGATCTCCATCGTAGCATCGTTGTCGTCTCGCCAATCTTATGCTTCCACGACTATTGCTACCGCTTAGTGATAAAGTAAAGCATTACAACGCGATTGCATTGCATACAATAAAGCGACAACCATATGGCTCCTGCCAGTTGCCGATAACTCAGTTACAAAACATGATCATCCCATACAATAAAATTTAGTATCATGTCTTGACCATATCACATCACAACATGCCCTGCAAAAACAAGTTAGACGTCCTCTACTTTGTTTGTTGCATGTTTTACGTGGCTACTACGGGCTTAAGCAAGAACCAATCTTACCTACGCATCAAAACCAAAACGATAGTTTGTCAAGTTGATGCCATTTTAACCTTCGCAAGGACCGGGCGTAGCCACACTCGGTTGAACTAAAGTTGGGGAAACTGACACCTGCCAGCCACCTGTGTGCAAAGCACGGCGGTAGAACCAGTCTCGCGTAAGCGTACGCGTAATGTTGGTCCGGGCCGCTTCATCCAACAATACCGCCGAACCAAAGTATGACATGCTGGTAGGCAGTATGACTTATATCACCCACAACTCACTTGTGTTCTACTCATGCAAATAACATCAAACCATAAAACCTAGGCTCTGATACCACTGATGGGGAACGTAGTAATTTCAAAAAAATTCCGACGCACACGCAAGATCATGCTGATGCATAGCAACAAGAGGGGAGAGTGTTGTCTACGTACCCTCATAGACCAAAGCGGAAGCGTTGACGCAACGTAGAGGAAGTAGTTGTACGTCTTCCCAGTCCAACCGATCCAAGCACTGTTACTCCAGCACCACCGAGTTCTTGACACACGTACAGCTCGATGACGCACCCCGGGCTCCGATCCAGCAAAGCTTCGGTGAGGAGTTTCGTCAGCACGACGGCGTGGTGACGATCTTGATGTTTAACCGTCGCAGGGCTTCGCCTAAGCACCGCTACAATATGATCGAGGTGTAATATCATGGAGGGGGGCACCGCACACGGCTAAGGAACAATCACGAAGATCAACTTGTGTGTCCTAGGGTGCCCCCTGCCCCCGTATATAAAGGTGCCAAGGGGGGTGCGGCCGGCCCTAGTAGGAGGCGCGCAGGAGGAGTCCTACTCCTACCGGGAGTAGGACTCCCCTCCCTTTCCTTGTCCAAGTAGGAGAGGGGGAAGGAAGGGAGAGAGGAGAGGAAGGAAAGGGGGGGGCGCCGCCCCTCCCTCCTTGTCCAATTCAGACTAGGGGGAGAGGGGGCGCGCGGCCTGCCCTGGCTGCCTTTCCTCTTCTCCACTTTAGGCCCATGAGGCCCATTAACCCCCGGGGGGTTCCGGTAACCCCTCGGTTCTCCGGTTTTATCCGAAACTTCCCCGAAACACTTCCGGTGTCCGAATATAGCCGTCCAATATATTAATCATTATGTCTCGACCATTTCGAGACTCCTCGTCATGTCCGTGATCATATCCAGGACTCCGAACAACCTTCGGTACATCAAAATACATAAACTCATAATGAAACTGTCATCGTAACTTTAAGCGTGCGGACCCTACGGTTCGAGAACAATGTAGACATGACCAAGACACGTCTCTGGTCAATAACCAACAGCGGGACCTGGATGCCCATATTGGCTCCTACATATTCTATGAGGATCTTTATCGGTCAGAGCGCATAACAACATACGTTGTTCCCTTTGTCATCGGTATGTTACTTGCCCGAGATTCGATCGTCGGTATCCAATACCTAATTCAGTCTCATTACCGGCAAGTCTCTTTACTCGTTCCGTAATACATCATCCCGCAACTAACTCATTAGTTGCAATGCTTGCAAGGCTTAAGTGATGTGCATTACTGAGAGGGCCCAGAGATACCTCTCCGACGATTGGAGTGACAAATCCTAATCTCGAAATACGTCAATCCAACATGTACCTTTGGAGACACCTATAGAGCACCTTTATAATCACCCAGTTACGTTGTGACATTTGGTAGCACACAAAGTGTTCCTCCGGCACACGGGAGTTACATAATCTCATAGTCATAGGAACATGTATAAGTCATGAAGAAAGCAATAGCAAGATACTAAACGATCGGGTGCTAAGCTAGTGGAATGGGTCATGTCAATCAGATCATTCAACTAATGATGTGATCCCGTTAATCAAATAACAACTCTTTGTCCATGGTTAGGAAACATAACCATCTTTGATTAACGAGCTAGTCAAGTAGAGGCATACTAGTGACACTCTGTTTGTCTATGTATTCACACATGTATTATGTTTCCAGTTAATACAATTCTAGCATGAATAATAAACATTTATCATGATATAATGAAATAAATAATAACTTTATTATTGCCTCTAGGGCATATTTCCTTCAGTAGAGGCCCTCTGTGATTGATGCTCCCTCCGGCGGAGCTCCGGAAAAGGCCCCAAGATGGGATCTCTTGGGTACAGAAGGTTGCGGCGGTGGAAATAGGGTTTGGTGGTGCTCCTGGATGTTTGCGGGGTATATGAATATATATATAGGAGGAAGAAGTAGGTCGGTGGAGCAACGAGGGCCCCACGACGGTGGAGGGCGTGCCCAGGGGGGTAGGCGCGCCCTCTGCCTCATGGCCTCCTCGTTGATTGCTTGACGTCCACTGCAAGTCCTTTGGATCACGTTTGTTCCAAAAATCACGCTCCCGAAGGTTTCATTCCGTTTGGACTCCGTTTGATATTCCTTTTCTGAGAAACACGGAAATAGGCAAAAAACATTTGGGCTGGGCCTCCGGTTAATAGGTTAGTCCCAAAAATATTATAAAAGTGTAAAATAAAGCCCGTTATCATCCAAAACGGATAATATAATAGCATGGAACAATAAAAAATTATAGATACGTTGGAGACATATCAAGCATCCCCAAGCTTAATTCCTGCTCGTCCTCGAGTAGGTAAATGATAAAAACAGATTTTTTGATGTGGAATGCTTCCTAACATATTTCTCAATGTAATTTTCTTTTATTGTGGCATGAATGTTCAGATCCGAAAGATTGAAGATAAAAGTTTAATATTGACATAAAAATAATAATACTTCAAGCATACTAACTAAGCAATCATGTCTTCTCAAAATAACATGGCCAAAGCAAGTTCATCCCTACAAAATCATATAGTTTGGTCATGCTCCATTTTCGTCACACAAGAATGCTCTCATCATGCACAACCCCGATGACAAGCCAAACAATTGTTTCATACTTTAGGAATCTCAAACTTTTTTCAACTTTCACGCAATACATGAGCGTGAGCCATGGATATAACACTCTGTGTGGAATATAATATAATGAAGGGGGTTATGTGAAGAAGACAAAAAAAGAGAAAGTCTCACATCGACGCGGCTAATCAATGGGCTAGGGAGATTCCCATCAATTGATGTCAATGCAAGGAGTAGGGATTGCCATGCAACGGATGCACTAGAGCTATAAATGTATGAAAGCTCAACAAAAGAAACTAAGTGGTGTGCATCCAACTTGCTTGCTCACGAAGACCTAGGGCACTTGAGGAGGCCCATTGTTGGAATATACAAGCCAAGTTCTATAATGAAAAATTCCCACTCGTATATGAAAATGACAAAACAAGAGACTCTCTATCATAAAGATCATGGTGTTACTTTGAAGCACAAGTGTGGAAAAAAGGATAGTAGCATTGCCCCCCTTTTTTGGGCTTTCTTTTTTTATTACTAGATGATACCCCGTGCGTTGCTGCGGGATTTTGTTGAGGATAATTGATGCACTTATAAGATCATCAAAGAAAACATATATTTGTTTATTGAACAATCAAGATTTTGTAAGGATTCACAAAACAACATGAAATGTCCTTATTTTCTAGCATTTGCACTTGTCATTCGAACATAGAATATATTGAGAACAGTTGAAGTAAACTACACATAATCAGCTTAATGAACTGTATGTCAACCAATAGACCTAACAATTCAGACCTAATAGTTGCATAGGTGATTTAATATCTTACAACATGCATAGGGTAATCATGAAATGGTAATAAAGCGAGTTTGTCGCGATTACAATTTAAGCAGCAATGTAACTGATTTTAGGTACGAAGATAGTGCAGCTCGTAGGTGCTTGCATGCATCTCAACAATGTCCTTCATGTTGTTAAATCAACATTATTCTTGTGCAACTTCATTCTTGTGATTGCATGCATCTTGACAATGTTATGTTTCCATCGCCTATCCTGATTGCACAACAATCTGATGATTTCATCTTCTTTTCAATGCTCCTTTCAGCTAAAGAGTACCTATGGAAAAAAACGTTTTAGTTTCATGTTGAATCTAAACCCATCAATTTATATAGAGAGTTTTGAAAGTATTACCTATATTTTTTCTCAATGACAATAGTTGCACGTTCACATGAGGAAGGTTCAGTATTGTTGAAGTCCTCTGGTGTATGGATCGTCGCACTACGAATAACAAATGTTGGGTCAGCGATGTTTCGATAGAGCTTGTAAATTCTATGTTGTGACCGATGGCAAACCTCTGGATACATTTTGAATATGGATGAGTCATCATTTCTTTGCTTGTAGATGGCTGGGAGTATTTCATGATTCAAGTCAGTGTTTTGTAGGTAATATGGTTTTAACTAGGAAGAAGAACATACTTTTTGAATGAACAGAAACTGTCTAACCTTTGTAGAGGGTAACGTTTGTGCATTGTCAACTTAGAAGCTTTTATTTATGACATAACTTATGGTGGAGCTGGATAGTAAATCAATCTTAATTCTCTTTGGCAAGCACCAAACAACCTCATTTGGTGTCATATAGCGACATTGATTTTCTACTTCATTCACGGTTTCACTTGATGAGTCAAATGATCCAGTATTAGAGTCCATCTTTGGATCTGGTAATCAAATCCTTTCGTCACATACTTGAAGTGATATTTGTATATCTGGAAATCTTTAGGTCGGTATGCAAAATGGTTCATATTCATGAACAAAAGAAGAAACTTTTGTTTCTACATTTGGCACTTTTTTAAACGCTATTTTGAAATATAGCACGCTATATTTTAGTAAATTCAGCCACTATGGCGCTATTCACATAATTAGGAAAGAAAAAAATAGCGCGCTATAGCGTATTCAGAAAGAAACGCTATATTTTAGTAAATTCAGCCGCTATGGCGCTATTCACGTAATTAGCGTGCTATAGGTCGCTATAAAGTTGTAGCATGTAGCGTTATAGAGTTCAAATGATGAAAAAAAATCAGAAAAATAGGGTCAACATAGGTAGGCTCAGTGCTCTTTGTATGTTAACTCAGGTAGCAGATCAATGTTCAGAGTAAATGTAGGCCAACACTGGTTTACTTTGTGGTTTGTGCACGGTAGATGTACAATGTTCAGAGTTTATATGTTAAATAGATTGACTACAGTTTGGGATTTAGTTTAAAGTTTATGCTTCCTATCTATGGCTAGATTATGTCTCTATATGATGGTGTCTTAAGGTACTGAAATACTTTATTTCTAGATATATTTGGCGCTTTTTTAAACGCTATTTCGAAATATAGCACGCTATTAGCGCGCTATAACTTATGTAGCATTTGAAGAAGGGCCTCGCTATACTTTGTAGCGCGCTACTCCTAGGTTGTCTAAGAAAACTGATGTCTTTCTAACCTCGTATATGTTTGAGAGATAAAAAATTACCTCTTAAAATCTCATGAGCAACATCACTCTTTTGGAAGGTAAACAGTCTAGAACAAATTACTGACTGAACACATACCGAAATATTTCATACAACTTAAGCACATGAGTTGTATCTAGAGGAACCAATATGAATAATCCAAGGGAATAAATTTGTATAGTATGCAATATGCATAAAAAAGAATAGATGTACATATATGCTCATCAAGTCTAGAGAATTAAATCCAGGGATAAACGCTTGTGTACCAACCCGATGAGCAGGAGATGTACGAAGCAATGAATCCAATCCGAGGAGCAATTAAAATATGAAGCAAAAAGTCAAGCACCTTTTGATCCCAAGCGCAATCTGAGAAATTCAGAATCACAAGATTGAGGATAGGAAAATTAGGGGCGGCTGAAAACATGAAGTGTGCAGCTACCTGGGCAAGGGCCGGTTCCCAGATGAGGAGGTAAGCATGCGTGCCTGCAGCGTTAGGATAGGGTGGTTTTATACACACTTTCCCCCAAAATTGCAGGGTAGTGAAGGCCGAGATAATGAGGAGAGATGAATGGTGTGATGCGTGAGGACGTTTCATGTGCATTTGTGGCCCGAAGAGTGTCATGGATATGAAGGGATAGTGGTGACAATAAAAGCATTAGTGGGAAGATGAACACATGGTGGAGTTAATGCATATCTATCAAGCGGCGATGGCTGGCATGGTGGCCGTCGGGCGTACCGGCGGCTGGCCAGGGGGAGCTTCAGTCATGGTGACGGAATCCCTAGTGAGTGGTGGATGGAATGCAAGGCGGGTCGCAGGCGGAACACCACTCATGGCTGCGGGAGTGTCGGCTATTATGACGAGATGGGTTGTGCCGGCGGCGGCGGCTGGCTGGCTGGTGGAGCATGAGAAGACGATAGGGCAAACCACGGGTAGCTGGACACACGTGGTACTGATTGTTTTTAATGGGCTTACAACGTCCAGCACTAACGCAGCCCACGTAGAAACATTGCTCCAATAGCCCAGTGGAGAAAAACGCGGACGCGAGGAGGAGGCACACACGAGGCAGGCATCAATCAGGACAGTTCTCAAGAAATAGGCAGCGATCGGGATGATGGGAAATGAACGAAGCGGTATTTTCACTTAGCTGTGGCAACTCTTGGTAATTTTATCGACTTTCGATCAGACGGCTAGACACTGTTGGACCATAGTACATCAAAGACTATAACAATTCAGATGATGTGGCTTCATGAGAAGGAAGGAAAATCAGCTAGTGGGGTGCCCCTATTTAGATATAGAAGATTTGGTCTTTCTTTTTTTTCTCTTTTTTATGGGACAATGCTCTATTACCGATGATCATCACACTTTTATTTATTCACAACTCAATGATTACAACTCGATACTAGAACAAGATATGACTCTATATGAATGCCTTCGGCGGTGTACCGGGATGGGCAATGACTCATGAGTGACATGTATGAAAGAATTATGAATGGTGGCTTTGCCACAAATACGATGTCAACTACATGATCATGCAAGGCAATATGACAATGATGATGCGTGTCATAATAAACGGAACAGTGGGAAGTTGCATGGCAATATATCTCGGAATGGCTATGGAAATGCCATAATAGGTAGGTATGGTGGATGTTTTGAGGAAGATATAAGGAGGTTTATGTGTGATAGAGTGTATCGTATCACGGGGTTTGGATGCACTGGCGAAGTTTGCACCAACTCTCAAGGTGAGAAATGGCAATGCATGGTACCGAAGAGGCTAGCAATGGTGGAAGGGTGAGAGTGCGTATACTTCATGGACTCAACATTAGTCATAAAGAACTCACATACTTATTGCAAAAATCTACAAGTCATCAAAAACCAAGTATTACACGCATGCTCCTAGGGGGGATAGATTGGTAGGAAAAGACCATCGCTCGTCCCCGACCGCCACTCATAAGGAAGACAATCAAATAGCACATCATGTTTCAAATTTGTTACACAATGTTTACCATACGTGCATGCTACGGGACTTGCAAACTTCAACACAAGTATTCCTCAAATTCATGACTACTCAACTAGCACAACTTTGATATCACTATCTCCATATCTCAAAACAATCATCAAGTATCAAATTCTCTTAGTATTCAATGCACTTATATGAAAGTTTTTATTATGCCTAAAAGCAAATTGCAATGTTGTTCTAAAGGACTCTCAAAATAATATAAGTGAAGCATGAGAGATCAATTATTTCTATAAAATAAAACCACCACCGTGCTCTAAAAGATATAAGTGAAGTACTAGAGCAAAAACTATATAGCTCAAAAGATATAAGTGAAGCACATAGAGTATTCTAATAAATTCCAATTCATGTGTGTATCTCTCAAAAGGTGTGTACAGCAAGGATGATTGTGGTAAACTAAAAATCAAAGACTCAAATCATACAAGACGCTCCAAGCAAAACACATATCATGTGGCGAATAAAAATATAACTCCAAGTAAAGTCACCGATAGACGAAGACGAAAGAGGGGATGCCTTCCGGGGCATCCCCAAGCTTAGGCTTTTTGGTGTACTTGGATTTTACCATGGTGTGCCTTGGGAATCCCCAAGCTTAGGCTCTTGCTACTCCTTGTTCCATAATCCATCAAATCCTTACCCAGAACTTGAAAACTTCACAACACAAAACTTAAAAGAAAATATTCATGAGCTCCGTTAGTAAAAGAAAACGAACCACCACTTCAAGGTACTGTAATGAACTCATTATTTATTTATATTGGTGTTAAACCTACTGTATTCCAACTTCTCTATGGTTTATAAACTCTATTACTAGCCATAGATTCATCAAAATAAGCAAACAACACACGAAAAACAGAATCTGTCAAAAAAGAACAGTCTGTAGTAATCTGTAGGTTTTGAATATTACTGGAACCCCAAAAATTATAAAATAAATTTCTGGGCGTGAGGAATTTATCTATTAATCATCTTCAAAAAGAATTAACTAAATATCACTCTCCAGTAAAAAGGGGAAGCAATTCTCGCGAGGCTAAAGTTTCTGTTTTTTACAGCAAGATCAAAAAGACTTTCCCCAAGTCTTCCCAACGGTTCTACTTGGCACAAACTCTAATTAAACACAAAAAACACAACCAAAACATAGGCTATATAAGTTATTTATTACTAAACAGGAGCAAAAAGCAAGGAATAAAAGTAAAATTGGGTTGCCTCCCAACAAGCGCTATCGTTTAACGCCCTTAGCTAGGCATAAAAGCAAGGATAGATCTAGGTATTGCCATCTTTGGTAGGCAATTCTTCAATAAGACACCTATAACTTTTAGGAGTTTCTTTCTTTTTATTAATTATCAAACTCCTAGGCACAAAATCGAGAAAATCATTTGTAGCAAAAGGTTGATTAAGGACAGTGAGAAAATTGGGGTGAACACTTATGGATTTGAGGTCCGCATTTTCCTTACTAGAAGTTTCACCCTTATTTTTAGGAACATACATCAATTTGGCAATCTTAGCATTAGGAGGAGTGTTTTTCATGGAAGAAAAGGCAGACCCAAGGTTGGTAATAATATCCTCAATCTTATCAATTCTAGTGGAATCTTGATCCATCTTTTCATCAACCATAGGTCCCTTTTCTTTAAAAAAATTAAGAGCGACTCCTACCTTAGATCCGTATTGGGTAATTTGGTTATGGATCTTTTTATCCAAATTTTCAATTAACTCTACGGCGGCAACTTTATTTTCAATAATTTCAAGCCGTTGCATCACATTTTCCAAAGTTAAAATAGTTCCATTAACCAAAAGGGATGGTGGGCCAAACAAATCTATCATAGCATTATAAGAATCAAAAGTATGGCTACCCAAGAAATTTCCTCCGGTAATGGTATCAAGAATACATCTATTCCAAGGAATGATGCCTACATAAAAATTGCGAATAAGAACATAAGTAGATTGCTTCCTAGTAGATCTATTTTGCGCATTGCAAATTCTGTACCAGGCATCTTTTAGATTTTCTCCCTCCCTTTGTTTAAAATTAAGAACTTCATTCTCGGGAGACAAATGAGCGGATAAAGGACTAGCCATAATGACGAAGCAAGCCGAAAAGAGGCGAACGGAAAGAGAGGGCGAAAGGAAAAGAGGGCGAATAAAACGGCAAGGGTGAAGTGGGGGAGAGGAAAACGAGAGGTAAATATCAAATAATGTAATGCGAAGGATAAGAGTTGTGATGGGTACTTGGTATGTCTTGACTTGGCGTAGATCTCCCGGCAACGACGCCAGAAATCCGTCTTGCTACCTCTTGAGCACTGCGTTGTTTTTCCCTTGCAGAGGAAAGGATGATGCAGCAAAGTAGCGTAAGTATTTCCCTCAGTTTTTGAGAACCAAGGTATCAATCCAGTAGGAGACCACGTGCGAGTCACCTCGTACCTACACAAACAAATAAGAACCTCGCAACCAACGCGATAAAGGGGTTGTCAATCCCTTCACGACCACTTGCAAGAGTGAGATCTGATAGAGATAATAATAATAAGATAAATATTTTTGGTATTTTTATGATATAGATTGAAAGTAAAGATTGCAAAATAAAATAGATGGAAACTTATATGACGGAGAATAGACCCAGGGGCCATAGGTTTCACTAGTGGCTTCTCTCAAGATAGCATAAGTATTACTGTGGGTGAACAAATCACTGTTGAGCAATTGATAGAAAAGCGAATAATTATGAGAATATCTAGGTATGATCATGTATATAGGCATCACGTCCGCGACAAGTAGACCGAAACGATTACTCCACACATCGACCGCTATCCAACATGCATCTAGAGTATTAAGTTCATAAGAACAGAGTAATGCCTTAAGCAAGATGACATGATGTAGAGGGATAAATTCATGCAATATGATGTAAACCCCATCTTGTTATCCTCGATGGCAACAATACAATACGTGTCGTTTCCCTTTCTGTCACTGGGATCGAGCATCGCAAGATTGAACCCAAAGCTAAGCACTTCTCCCATTGCAAGAAAGATCAATCTAGTAGGCCAAACCAAACCGATAATTCGAAGAGACTTGCAAAGATAAACCAATCATACATAAAAGAATTCAAAGAAGATTCAAATATTGTTCATAGATAAACTTGATCATAAACCCACAATTCAGCAGATCTCGACAAACACACCACAAAAGAAGATTACATCGAATAGATCTCCAAGAGAATCGAGGAGAACTTTGTATTGAGATCCAAAGAGAGAGAAGAAGCCATCTAGCTACTAGCTATGGACCCGAAGGTCTGAGGTAAACTACTCACACATTATCAGAGGGGCCATGGAGTTGATGTAGAGGCCCTCTGTGATCGATGCCCCCTCCGGCGGAGCTCCGGAAAAGTCCCCAAGATGGGATCTCTTGGGTACAGAAGGTTGCGGCGGTGGAAATAGGGTTTTGTGGTGCTCCTGGATGTTTGCGGGGTATATATATATATATATATATATATATATATATATATATATATATATATATATAGGAGGAAGAAGTAGGTCGGTGGAGCAACGAGGGGCCCATGAGGGTGGAGGGCGCACCTAGGGGGTAGGCGCGCCTCGTGCCTTGTGACCTCCTTGTTGATTGCTTGACGTCCACTCCAAGTCATTTGGATCACGTTTGTTCCAAAAATTACGCTCCTGAAGGTTTCATTCCGTTTGGACTCCGTTTGATATTCCTTTTCTACGAAACACTGAAATAGGCAAAAAAACAACAATTTGGGCTGGGCCTCCGGTTAATAGGTTAGTCCCAAAAATAATATAAAAGTGTAAAATAAAGCTCGTTATCATCCAAAATAGATAATATAATAGTATGGAACAATCAAAAATTTTAGATACGTTGGAGACGTATCAATCCTTTCTAGGGAAGGAGTTTCTCTCGAAAGAAGTGAGTGGGAGGAAAGTAGAACTTGATGAGGTAATTGTACCTTCTCCCGAATTGGAAAGTAGTTCATCACAGGAATCAGTTCCAGTGATTCCTACACCAATTAGTGAGGAAGCTAATGATGATTATCATGAAACTTCAGATCAAGTTACTACTAAACCTCGTAGGTCAACCAAAGTATGGTCCGCACCAGAGTGGTACGATAATCCTGTTCTGGAAGTCATGTTACTAGACCATTACGAACCTACGAACTATGAGGAAGCGATGATGAGCCCAGATTTCGCAAAATGGCTTGAGGCCATGAAATCTGAAATGGGATCCATGTATGAGAACAAAGTATGGACTTTGATTGACTTGCCCGATGATGGGCGAGTCATTGAGAATAAATGGGTATTCAAGAGGAAGACGGACGATGATAGTAGTGTTAATATCTACAAAGCTAGAATTGTCGCAAAACATTTTCGACAAGATCAAGGTGTTGACTACAATGAGATTTTCTCACTCGTATCGATCGAATCATGTTAGCAGTTGCCGCATTTTATGAAATCTGGCAAATGGATGTCAAAACTGCATTCCTTAATGGATTTCTTAAAGAAGAGTTATATATGATGCAACCGGAAGGTTTTGTCAATCCTAAAGGTGCTAACAAAGTGAGCAAGCTCCAGCGATCCATCTGTGGACTGGTGCAAGCATCTCGGAGTTGGAATATATGCTTTGATAAAGTGATAAAAGCATATGGTTTTATACAAACTTGCGGTGAAGCCTGTTTTTACAAGAAAGTGAGTGGGAGCACTACAACATTTCTGATAAGTATTGTGAATGACATATTGTTGATCGAAAATAATTTAGAATTTTCTGAAAAGCATAAAGGAGTGTTTGAAAGGGTTTTTCAAAGAAAGACCTCAGTGAAGCTACTTATATATTGAGCATCAAGATCTATAGAGATAGATCAAGACGCTTGATATATTTTCAATGATTACATACCTTGACAAGATTTTGAAGTAGTTCAAAATAGAACAGTCAAAGAAGGAGTTCTTGCCTGTGTTGCAAGGTGTGAAATTTGAGTAAAGACTCAAAACCCGACCACGGCAGAAAATAGAAAGAGAATGAAAAGTCATTCCCTATGCCTCAGTCATAGGTTCTATAAAATATGTTATGCTATGTACCAGACCTATTGTGTACCTCACCATAAGATTGGCAAGAGGTTACAATAGTGATCTAGGAGTGGATCACTGTACAGCGGTCAAAAATATCCTTAGAGGAATAAGGAAATGTTTCTCAGTTATGGAGGTGACAAAGAGTTCGCCGTAAAGACTTACGTCGATGCAACCTTTGACACCGATCTGGATGACTCTAAGTCTTGATCTAGATACATATTAAAAGTGGGAAGAATTAGCTAGAGTAGCTCCGTGCAAAGCATTGTAGACATAGAAAATTTGCAAAATACATACGGCTCTGAATGTGGCAGACCCATTAACTAAATTTCTCTCACAAGAAAAACATGATCACTTTTTGGGTGTTAATCACATAGCGATGTGAACTAGATTATTGACTCTAGTAAACCCTTTGGGTGTTAGTCACATGGAGATGTGAACTAATCACATAAAGATGTGAACTATTCGTGTTAAATTACATGACGATGTGAACTAGATTATTGACTCTAGTGCAAGTGGGAGACTGAAGGAAATATGCCCTAGAGGCAATAATAAAGTTGTTATTTATATTTCCTTATATCATGATAAATGTTTATTATTCATGCTAGAATTGTATTAACCGGAAACTTAGTACATGTGTGAATACATAAGTGAACGGAGTGTCACTAGTATGCCTCTACTTGACTAGCTCGTTAATCAAAGATGGTTAAGTTTCCTAGCCATGGACAAAGAGTTGTCATTTGATAAGCGGGAACACATCATTAGAGAATGATGTGATTGACTTGACCCATCCGTTAGCTTAGCACGATGATCATTACAGTTTCATTGCTACTGCTTTCTTCATGACTTATACATGTTCCTCAGACTATGAGATTATGCAACTCCCGAATACCGGAGGAACACCTTGTGTGCTATCAAACATCACAACATAATTGGGTGACTATAAAGATGCTCTACAGGTGTCTCCGTGGTGTTTGTTGAGTTGGCATAGATCAAGATTAGGATTTGTCACTCCGAGTATCGGAGAGGTATCTCTGGGCCCTCTTGGCAATGCACATCAATATAAGCCTTGCAAGCAATGTTACTAATGAGTTAGTTACGAGATGATGCATTACGGAACGAGTAAAGAGACTTGTCGGTGACAATATTGAACTAGGTATTGAGATACCAACGATGGAATCTCGGGCAAGTAACAAACTGATGACAAAGGGAACAACGTATATCATTATGCGGGTTGACCAATAAAGATCTTCGTAGAATATGTGGGAGCCAATATGAACATCCAGATTTCGGTATTGGTTATTGACCAGAGACGTGTCTCGGTCATGTCTACATAGTTCTCTAACCCGTAGGGTCCGCACGCTTAATGTTTTGTGATGATTTGTATTATGAGTTATGTGATTTGATGACCAAAGTTTGTTCGGAGTCCCGGATGAGATCGGGGACATGACGAGGAGTCTCGAAATGGTCGAGACATAAAGATCGATATATTGGAAGGCTATATTCAGACATGGGAAAGGTTCCGATTCCGAGTGATTCGGGTATTTTTCGGAGTACCGGAGAGTTACGGGAATTCGTATTGGGCCTTAATGGGCCATACGGGAAAGGAGAGAAAGGCCTCAAGGGTGGACGCGCCCCTTCCCCATGAACTGGTCCGAATTGGACTAGGGAAAGGGTGCGCCCCTTCCTTCCTTATCCTTCTCCCTTCCCTTTTTCCTATTCCATGTGGGAGGTGGAATCCTACTGGGACTAGGGAGTCCAAGTAGGACTCCACACTTTGGGTGCGCCCTATGAGGGCCGGCCTTTTCCTCCCTCCATCCTTTATATATGTGGCCAGGGGGCACCCCATAGACAGACAAGTTGATTGTTTCCAGCCATGTGCGGTGCCCCCCTCCACCATAATCCACCTCGGTCATATCGTAGCGGTGGTTAGGCGAAGCCCTGTTCCGGTAGCATCATCATCACCGTCATCACACCGTCATGCTGAAGAAGCTCTCCCTCAACACTCTGCTGGATCGCGAGTTCGTGGGACGTCACCGAGCCGAACATGTGTAGATCGCGGAGGTGACGTACCTTCGGTGCTAGGATCGGTCAATCGTGAAGACGTACGACCACATCAACCGCATTGTCATAATGATACGTCTTCATCGTATCTACTTTTCCAAACACTTTTTCCCTTGTTTTGGACTCTAACTTGCATGATTTGAATGGAACTAACCCGGACTAACATAGTTTTCAGCAGAATTGCCATGGTGTTATTTTTGTGCAGAAATAAAAGTTCACAGAATGACCTGAAAATCAACGGAGATTATTTTTGGAATATATAAAAAATACTGGAAGAAAGATCCACGTCAGGGGGCCACACCCTGTCCACGAGAGTGGGGGGCGCGCCCCCTGCCTCGTGGGCCCCCTGATGCTCCACCGACGTCCACCTTGACTCAATATATTCACTTTTGGGGATAAAAAAATCAGGGAGAAGGGTTCATCGCGTTTTACGATATGGAGCCGCCGCCAAGCCCTAAACTCTCTCAGGAGTTCAGATCTGGAGTCCGTTCGGGGCTCCGGAGAGGGTAATCTGTCGCCATCGTCATCATCAACCTTCCTCCATCACCAATTTCATGATGCTCACCGCTGTGCGTGAGTAATTCCATCGTAGGCTTGCTGGACGGTGATGGGTTGGATGAGATTTATCATGCAATCGAGTTAGTTTTGTTAGGGTTTGATCCCTAGTATCCACTATGTTCTGAGATTGATGTTGCTATGACTTTGCTGTGCTTAATGCTTTTCACTAGGGCCCGAGTGCCATGATTTCAGATCTAAACATATTATGTTTTCATCAATATATGAGAGTTCTTGATCCTATCTTGCAAGTTTGTAGTCACCTATTATGTGTTATGATCCGTTAACCCTGAAGTGACATTAATCGGGATACTTACCGGTGATGACCCTAGTTTGAGGATTTCATGTATTCACTAAGTGTTAATGCTTTGGTCCGGTACTCTATTAAAAGGAGGCCTTAATATCCCTTAGTTTCCAATAGGACCCCGCTGCCACATGAGGGTAGGATAAAAGATGTCATGCAAGTTCTTTCCCATAAGCACGTATGACTATATTCGGAATACATGCCTACATTACATTGATGAACTAGAGCTAGTTCTGTGTCACCCTAGGTTATGACTGTTACATGATCGATCGCATCTGGCATAATTATCCATCACCGATCCAATGCCTATGAGCTTTTCATATATTGTTCTTCGCTTATTTACTTTTCCATTGCTACTGTTACAATCACTACAAAACCCAAAAATATTACTTTTGCTACCATTACCTTTTGCCACCGTTACCACTACTATCATATTACTTTGCTACTAAATACCTTGCTGCAGATATTAAGTTTCCAGGTGTGGTTGAATTGACAACTCAGCTACTAATACTTGAGAATATTCTTTGGCTCCCCTTGTGTCGAATCAATAAATTTGGGTTGAATACTCTACCCTCAAAAACTGTTGCGATCCCCTATACTTGTGGGTTATCAAGAACATTTTCTGGCGCCGTTGCCGGGGAGCATATCCCTATTCTTTGAGGCACTTGGGATTTATATCTGCTTATCATTATGAAGAACTTGAAAGATGAAAGAACCAAGATTTTTCCCTCAACTACGAGGGGAGGTAAGGAACTGCCATCTAGCTCTGCACTTGATTCATCTTCTGTTTTGAGTAAGCTTGCGACACCTAAACCTGCTTCTGCTATTAATTCTGATATGTTGCATGTTATTGATGATGCCACTTCTGCTATGCATGATACTTATGATGAAACTACTTATATGCTTGATACTACTGTGTCACTTGGTGAATTTCTTGATGAACAACTTGCTAGGGTTAGAGAGAATGAAATTATTGAAACTGATAATATTGATGAAAGTGATGATGAAGATTCTCCCCCTAGATATGAATTGCCTATTATTCCTGAGGGTTATGTTATGGATGAAGAAACTGCTAGAGACTTTCTTGCCTGCAATGATAGAAGTGATCTTAAGAAATTATTAGCTAAGCTGAAAGAAAAATCTCTGAATGCTAGAATGAAATATGATCCTGCTTATGCTACTTCACCTATCTTTATTACTAATAAAGATTATGATTTCTCTATCGATCTTGAGTTAATTACTTTGGTTGAATATGATCCTGTCTATGGCTATGAATCTGAAACTGTTGTGGCACATCTTACTAAATTAAATGATATAGCTACCCTGTTCACTAATGATGAGAAAGCTCGCTACTATTATATCCTTAAATTATTTCAGTTCTCATTAAAGGGTGATGCTAAGATATGGTTTAATTCTATTGATCCTGGTTGTGTGCGTAGTTCCCAGGATATGATTTACTACTTCTTTGCTAAATATTTCCTCGCTCATAAGAAACAAGCTGCTTTGAGGGAGATATATAATTTTGTGCAAATTGAAGAAGAGATTCTCCCACAAGCTTGGGGGAGGCTTCTCCAATTACTTAATGCTTTGCCTGATCATCCTCTCAAGAAAAATGAAATACTTGATATCTTTTATAATGGACTAACCGATGCTTCCAGAGATTACCTGGATAGTTGTGCTGGTTGCGGTTGATCAAGGTGAAATTCTATTGAATAATATGTTAACCAATGAAATAATTGGACACTTCCTGAACCAACTCCTAAGCCAACTCTGAAGAAAAGGGGTATTCTATTTCTCAGTCCCGAAGATATGCAAGAGGCAAAGAAATCTATGAAAGAAAAAAGTATAAAAGCTGAAGATGTTAAGAATTACCTCCTGTTGAAGAAATACATGGTCTTAATTCATCACCTACTGAAGAAATACACGGTCTCAATAACTCGACACAGGTAGTAAAGGTAAATTCTCTCTATAGATATGATAAAGCTGAAATCCCTCCTACTAAGTTTGCTAGCCAATGTTTGGATGAATTTGATAACTTTATGGTTAAGCAAGAAGATTGTAATGCTTATTTTGGTAGACAACTGAAACGCAATGCTTATATGATTGAACACTTGAGTGATTATATGGCTAGTGTTAAAGGTGACCTTAAACTTATTAGTAAACATGCTTCTATGGTCACCACTCAAGTAGAACAAGTACTTAAGGCTCAGAATTATTTGCTCAATGAATTAAACAATAAGAATGACAATGTTGTTAGATTTATGACTAGAGGTGGTAAAATGACTCAGGAACCTTTGTATCCCGAGGGCCATCCTAAGAGAACTGAGCAAGATTCTCAGAGAATCAATATTGATGCGCCTAGTCCTTCTAAAAGGAAGAAATAGAAAAATGGTAGGACTTTGCATGCTTCTAGTGAACCTGTTATTGACACACCTGAGAATCCTAATGATATTTCTATTTTGGATGCTGAAACACAATCTGGTGATGAACATGAACCTAGTGATAATGATAATGATGATGTTCATGTTGATGCTCAACCTAGCAATAATAATGATGTAGAAATTGAACATGTTGTTGATCTTGATAACCCACAATCAAAGAATCAACGTTATGATAAGAGAGACTTTGTTGCTAGGAAGCACGGTAAAGAAAGAGAAACATGGGTTTAGAAACCCATGACTTTTCCTCCTAAACCATCTAAGAAAAAGGATGATGAGGATTTTGAGCGCTTTGCTGAAATGATTCGACCTATCTTTTTGCGTATGCGTTTGACTGATATGCTTAAAATGAATCCTTATGCTAAATATATGAAGGAAATTGTTACTAATAAAAGAAAGATCCCGGAAGCTGAAATTTCCACCATGCTTGCTAATTATACTTTTAAAGGTGGAATACCAAAGAAACTTGGAGATCCGGGAGTACCAACTATACCATGCTCCATTAAAAGAAACTATGTTAAAACTGCTTTATGTGATCCTGGAGCCGGTGTTAGTGTTATGCCTCTCTCTTTATATCGTAGACTTGATTTGAATAAGTTGAAACCTACTAAAATATCTTTGCAAATGACTGATAAATCAACTGTTATACCTATCGGTATTTGTGAGGATGTGCCTGTTGTGGTTGCAAACGTTACTATTTTAACGAACTTTGTTATTCTTGATATTCCCGAGGACGATAGTATGTCTATTATTCTTGGAAGACCCTTTTTGAATACTGCAGGGGCTGTTATTGATTGCACCAAAGCCAATGTCACTTTTCATGTTAATGGTAATGAGCATACGGTACACTTTCTGAGGAAACAACCTCAAGTCCACAGCATCTATTCTATTGGAAATTTTTCAACAATTACTATTGGAGGTTTTGAATTTCCTCTTCCTACTTTCAAGAAGAAATATGATATTATTATTGTTGGGGATGTGCATATCCCCGTTGAGGTAACCTAGTGTTATTTGAAACTTCTCCGGTTTCATGTTATTCGAAATGAGTTTGTTAACAAGATCTGATCAACCTTGTTAGTGGATTCCTTTTGATAAGCATGAGATGGATGAATTTAGAAAACACAACTCTCTGTACCCTATTTTTACTTTCTGTTATTTATATTAAATAAAAAATAGTAATTTCTGTTTGTTTTCTGAATTTTCCGTGCAATAAAAAATACCTCGAAAATAAAACTTCTCCAAATGCCCTGAAAATTTAATATATTTTTTCTGGAATATTTGAGAATATCCGGCACTGAGAACACATCAGGGGGAGCCAGCACCTGGCCACAAGGGTCCAGGGCGCGCCCTTGCCTCATGGGTCCATGGTGGCTCCCCTCCACTTATTCTAGCCACCACACACTCCTTCCACCCAAAAAAAAATCACTAACCAGCTCAAGCACAAGTTCTAGCTCATATTGCTGCCATTTTCGATCTCCTAGCTCAAAGCTCCATTCACAAAACTGCTTTGGGGGATTGTTCTTTGGTATGTGACTCCTCCATTGGTCCAATTAGTTTTTGTTCTAGTGCTTTATTCATTGCGAATTTTTGCTGCTTAGGTGAAAATGTTCTTGAGCTTGCATGTCAAATTTATGTGGTCAAAAGTAGTTCTAATGCATGATATGGCCTCTAGGCACTTGTAGGAGTAGTTGCTATCAATTTTGTTGAGTTTGGTTCACTTTTATTTTGAGTTGCCAAAACTTTCAGAAATTTTCAGAAAAAAGATGAAGATATTTTTGAGGGGCTCATCGAGCCGAAGCTCGAAGGATAAACAAAGTAAAGAGAACAAGAAGCCCAAGTATAATCTCCCTCTGTCGGTTTACTAGAGTAGGGGTACCCTAGAATCCCGAACTTGTGCACGGGCAGTCGCAGCGTCCCGCGGCAAGGCTTGCCGGGTGACCGCCAAGGTCCTCCGTGGTTCCTTTGGAGCCATTCAAGAACAAAGTATCCAAGCCAAAGAGACAAGACCCCGGCAAGAGGAGCTTGCCAGGAAGGCCAACCAAGGCATCTCAAGGAACTTGCCGCAACGCTCCACGCGTCCCGGCAAGGCCCGGTGAGCGACAAGCTCCCGGACGCGACAAGACAACGACCGCGGCAAGGTGCTTGCCGCGGCAAGCCTCCACTCTGTACCTGCGCTCCAGCACATCCACCAACGTGTCGCTCTAGGATCCTTCCGGGCGTACGTGGCGAGAGGCTGTGCAGCCAGGGGTACACGGTGGCAAGCGACGCTGACAAGATCACCATCGTGGCGAGCGGTGGCGTCCCTGGCAGTCCCTTTTGCACTATTCGGGCAACGCAGACGGGCATTTAATGCCCTTGTCCCCTGCCGTCAGGGTTAGGTATGATACACTGTAGTAGGCGGCGGTGCCAACCGCAACGCCTTTCCATTTTTGCCCTTGTCTATGTTGCCACCTGTCGGTGACCCCTTGAGCATATAAAAGGAGGCCCATGCGCAACATAGGGGAGGGGGTCGGAAAAACAGAACGCTCACGCTCGGTCTTGTTAGCTGCTGGTGTGTACTGTAGCACTCAGCGCTCCCGAGCAAGAACTCAATACCAATCACAAAGCAGGAGTAGGATTTTACGCATCTGTGCGGCCCGAACCTGGGTAAACTAATCGCATGCTCGTGTGCTTCGCCTCGATCTGCTCTTCGTGCGATCTCCGCCCCCCTGCCGAAGCAAAAAGGGGCTCGGTCCGCCGGTCCCATAGGTGTTCGTGGATTAGCAACCCCGACATCTTTGGCGCGCCAGGTAGGGGTGCGTCGAGGTTGTGTGAACCTGATCCGGCGTTCGCACGAGCTAAATCTTCATCGCCTTCATCGACATGTCGCCGAAGAAGAAGGCTTCGGAGGCGGCTGCTCCGTCCGCACCGAACCCATCATCGCCGGAGCAAACGGCTGGTGGGGTAGACGCCGGCGGAAGAACGGGCGTCGACGAGGGAGCTCACGGTGCTGCCAGGTCCAAGGACAAGGCTGCGCTGCCCATCGGCGGCGCAGTCGGCTCCCACAATGACCGGGCGCACTCCAAGACCTCGGCGTCCGTACATGCACCACGCCCATCCTAGGAGGCGCGAGACCAGCAGCGTCTTGGTACTCACGGTACCATACATTTGCTGAGCCAAGATAGAGCTGGTGGATCTCGGAGTGCTCAAGACCAGCATGCACGCCAACATGCTGGCGCGAGCGGGGCACGGTCGCCTGGACGAGATATTGCTCCTTCTAACATAGTTAGAAGTCCGAGCATATCCCGCTCCTTGCACCGTTCCCCGCCGCCGCCCGCCACTTCAGCAGAAGCTTTGGCGCAAGCTCAACTGCTCCTAGACTACCCTCCAGCGGCAGACAAGATTGACGACTGGAGGGCCACCATTCAGAGTCTCATCGGCTTTGCCAACGGCGACAATCCACGGCAACCGAGTACATCGCAGCCGTGGCAAGTCAGCCAGGCACGAGCCGGTGGCGACAAGACTAGTGAGGGTGCAACCACTGTGCACTCTCCGCCCCGAAGGCCAAGATCGCCGACTCGCCGGATCCACCCCGACAGCGACTCCACCGCGTCATCGGATCCACGAGCTCGTCGCGATCAGCGCCAAGTTCTTCACGAACGACAGCAAGAAGACGCTCGTACTCGCATGAGCGCCGAGGAGAAGCGCGGCGTCAATCAGACCAGCGTGCTGGGCCCTTTGTCGACATGCATGCGCCAGGGGAACCAGGCGACTTGCCGTACGCGGTAGGTTGCCCTGCGTTTACTCATGAGCTGCGGCAAGTCCAGTGGCCCAGTAAGAAGAATTTCAAGCCAGATGTACCAGAGAAGTACGACGGCAAGTCGCATCCGTCGGAGTTCCTCAGCATCTACACCATCACGGTGCAAGCTGCCGGGGGGCGAGACGACAAGATCCTTGCCAACTACTTCCCACTGGTGCTCAAGCCCAACGTCAGGTCCTGGCTCATGCATTTGCCGGACAACTCCATATCCTCTTGGGCAGACCTGTGCCATCAGTTTGTCGGCACCTTTACAGGCGGCCACAAACCCCATGGCCAAGAGAGTGACCTTCACCTACTCGCCCAGAAGGAAGGAGAGCCCCTGCGCAAGTACATTCAGAGATTCAGCCGTGTACAGCACAACATCCCAGATGTCCACCCTATCGCGGTTATCAGCGCGTTCCATCAGAACGTGCGTAACCGCAGGATGCGGGAGGAGATGGCGATGTGCAAGATCAGAGACGTCAGTGAGCTGTATGCCCTGGCCGACAAGTGTGCACGTGCTGAGGAAGGGAGGAAACTTCCCGGAGAGAATACTGGAGCAGGAGGATCTGACAGCGAGGATGCTGCCCCGGCAAAGAAAAACCGGCGGCGGAACAATAGGAAGAAGAAAGGCAAAGATGTGCTAGTCGTTGAGCAGTCCGGCAACGAAGGTGGCGCCAAGAAAGCCAAAGTTGGTAGCTCCGGCAAGGAGATTGCCGCATGCACCAACTGCCAAGCTGTGGCGGTCGCCGACCAGCAGGACGGCACCGACAAGCAGTACTGCAAGATCCACCGCACCAAGGGCCATGACCTCCAAAGCTGCAAGAAAGTCGAATAGCTCATACAACAGCAAAAGGCTGAATACGAGCGACGCGACAAGGAGAGGGCCCAAGGAGGCGCTGGAGAATCCGGCAAGAAGCGCGCCGGCCGGGGAGGATGCCGCGGCAAGGCCAAGCAGCGGCAAGGAGACAGACCTCCCCGCGGCCACGACAAGGATGAAGATGACGACGACGACGAAGACATGGATGATGTCGAGACCAGTGAGCAGGAGTTCCAGAAAGCCACAGAGGTCTTGTGCGTTGACGGCGGTGCTTCTCTGCATACTTCGCACCGCCAACTCAAGCAGTGGGTGCGGGAAGTCAATGCAGCAGAACCACCTATCGAGTCACGCAAGCTTCTGAAATACCAGCACGCCTATCATCTTTGATATTGAGGACCACCCTGACCGCACAACTGCGGTCCGGTGCCTGCCGATGTTGGTTTCACCAACTATCCGCAACCTCAAGGTCACTAAGATGCTAGTTGACGGCGGGGCCGGCTTGAACCTGATCTCCTCCACTGCACTCCACAAACTCCAGATCCCTGACAGCGAGCTCGAAGAGACCGGCACATTCCAAGGAATCCACCCGGGAAGGAGCAAGCCGAAGGGGAAGGTCACGTTGCCAGTAACATTTGGCAGCGAGATGAACTTCAGGACTGAGAGGGTCACTTTTGACGTGGCCGATTTTCCATTGCCTTACAATGGGATACTCGGCCGTCCAGCACTCGCCAAGTTCATGGCAGCCTCTCACTACGCATACAACATGCTGAAGATGCCAGGCCCGATAAGCGTCATCTCTGTCCCTGGTGACAAGAAGGATGCTCTTATCTGCGCCGACAAGATCTACCGGGAAGCGGCAGCCGCAACAGATCGCAAGTCACTTGCCGCTGAAGCTCCCGGGGGGAAGAAGAATACCAAGTCCGGCAAGAGTACTGATGCCCACTCCGGCAAGCGCACCTCTTCGGAGTGCTGTGCTGCCGTCGAGGACGCACCATCGAGCTCCACCGGCAAGTGTAAGAAGGCAATGGCAGCTCCGCCAGAAACCAAGAAGGTGTCCGCCAAGGAGGATGGCACTGGTGGTACCTTCACCATCAGTGCCACTCTTGACCCTAAATAGGAAAGCGCGCTCATTGCTTTCCTGCGAGCGAACGCCGACGTGTTTGCGTGGCAACCGTCTGACATCCCCGGTGTTCCTAGGAAAGTAATTGAGCACCATCTTGCCGTTTGTCCTCATGCGCGGCCCGTCAAGCAGAAGGTCAGGAAGCAAGCAGTGGAGCGCCAAGAATTCATCGTAGAAGAGAGCAAGAAATTGGAAGCAGCAGGCCTTGTCAGAGGAGTGCTCCATCCTACGTGGTTGGCCAATCCTGTAGTCATGCACAAGGCAAACGGGAAATGGAGGCTTTGTATCGACTTTACCGATGTTAATAAAGCTTGTCCCAAAGACCCATTTCCCTTGCCGCGCATTGACCAGATTGTTGACTCCACGGCCGGACGTGACTTGCTTTCATTTCTTGACGCATACTCAGGATACCATCAAATCTTCATGGCAGAAGAAGATGAGGAGAAGACCGCATTCATAACTCCATGTGGCACGTACTGTTTCATACGAATGCCTTTAGGTTTAAAGAATGCTGGTTCAACATTTGCAAGGGTAGTCCATGTCGCTCTTGAGCCGCAAATACACAGGAATGTGGAAGCCTACATGGATGATATAGTGGTCAAGAGCAAGGACAGGGCAACTCTGATTCAAGATTTAGAGGAGACCTTTGCAAATCTGCGCAAGATCAACCTCAAGCTCAACCCCGAGAAGTGTGTTTGGAGTCCCCTCCGGCAAGCTTCTCGGGTTCTTCGTATCTCAGCGGGGAATTGAAGCCAATCCCGAAAAGATCAAGGCCATTGAGCAGATCGAAGCACCAAAGCGCGTCAAGGATGTACGAAGACTTGCCGGTTGCGTGGCTGCTCTCAGCAGGTTTATTTCTCGGTCTGCTGAGCATGCCCTGCCGTTTTTCAAAATTTTGAAAAAGGCAGGTCCAATGAAATGGACTCCGGAAGCGGAGGCTGCGGTGCAGGACTTGAAGAAATACCTGTCCTCCACTCCAACACTTGTCGCACCTAAGCCACAAGAGAAGTTGCTGCTGTATATAGCGGCAACCAATCAAGCGGTTAGTGCTGCATTAGTGGCGGAGAGGGAGGCAGATGACGAGCCAGCAACCGCGGCAGGCGCATCCAGCAACAAGCAGGGGGCTTCCCCGACAAGCTCTGGTCCCGACAATGATGGGCCTGCGCAGGTGCGAGAGGAGGTGCAGAAGAGAATGGTGCAACGCCCAGTTTACTTTGTCAGTTCCCTTCTGCAGGGGGCTAGGTCAAGGTACTCTGGTGTGCAGAAATTGCTTTTCGGCCTTCTCATGGCCTCGAGAAAGCTGCGCCATTACTTCCAAGCACATGAGATCACAGTTGTCACTCGCTTTCCGCTAAAGAGGATACTACAGAATCCAGAAGCAACAGGCAGGATTGTTGAGTGGGCACTGGAACTGTCAAGCTTTGGCCTCAAGTTTGAGAGTACTTCAACTATCCAAAGCAGAGCATTGGCAGAATTCATAGCAGAATGGACGCCAACACCAGATGAAGAAATTCCAGAAGAGCATCCCCGTCAAGGAAGCAAACAAAGAGTGGCTCATGTACTTTGACGGTGCCTTCTCGCTGCAAGGCGCCGGCGCTGGCGTGCTGCTTGTCGCACCCACCGGAGAGCACCTCAAGTACGTAGTCCAGATGCACTTTCCCAAGGAGCAAGCAACAAACAATACTGCAGAGTATGAAGGCTTGCTTGCCGGTCTTAGGATCGCGGTAGACCTTGGGATTAAGAAACTCATTGTCAGGGGTGACTCGCAGCTTGTCGTCCGCCAAGTGAACAAGAATTATCAGAGTCCGTTGATGGAAGCTTACATTGACGAAGTGAGAAAGCTAGAAGAGCACTTTGACGGCCTACAGATGGAGCATGTCCCAAGAGCTCAGAACAACATTGCCGATGGCCTGTCAAAGTGCGCCGCACTTAAGTTACCTGTGGAACCAGGGATCTTTGTGCTCAAGCTGACTCGACCGTCCGTAACACCATCAACTGGACAGAGCAAGAAGAGGAAGTTGATTTCTGGTGACTATTTTCCGGCAGAGCTTCCCGAAGCCGCCGCCAAGAAGGTCCCCAAGATCAACACCAAGAGTGCTGAGGAGCAGTCTGCTTCGGCAAGCCCTAGGGTTTGTTCCATTGAAGCAGACGCTCCCGACAAGTTTTGCTCCGGCAAGCTTGCCGGGGAACGTCAAGCTCCGGCAGAGCCGCAAGTTCTTGCCGTAGAAGCAGATGTTCCCCTAGTAGCAGATATGCCTTTAGTCCTTGTTGTCGAGCCACAAGCTCCAGCATGGGCACAATAGATTGTCCGTTTCCTTCAGACAGGAGAACTTCCCGAAGAGCAAGAAGAAGCGGAAAGAGTAGCCCGGTAGTCAAGTATGTACCAGTTTGTCGACAACACACTGTACAGAAGAAGACTCAACGGTGTGAAATTGAAGTGTATTCACCGGGAAGATGGACAAAAGCTGTTGGCAGAGATACATGGAGGCATATGTGGTCACCACATTGCCGCAAGAGCACTTGCCGGCAAAGCATTCCGGCAAGGTTTCTTTTGGCCAACAGCCCTCCAGGATGCAACTGCACAAGTAACCAAGTGTGAAGCGTGCCAGTTCCATTCCAAGCAGATACACCAGCTAGCTCAAGCTCACCAGATGATCCCTTTATCCTGGCCATTTTCGGTCTGGGGGCTCGACATCCTCCGCCCCTTTCCCCGAGCAGTCGGGGGCTTTGAGTACTTGTACGTTGCAATCGACAAGTTCACAAAGTGGCCGGAAGTGGAACCAGTGAGGAAGGTGACAGCACAGTCAGCAGTCAAGTTCTTCAGGTCGATTGTTTGCCGCTTCGGGATTGACAATGAGCTTCTTGATCCCAAGGTCTGCCGCGATCCTGAGACCGGCAAGCAAGCCTTCATACTCTGAAGTATTGTTTGTCGCTTGCTCCTTGGGAAAGTGCATCTGGACTACATACTTGAGGTGCTCTCCGGTGGGTGCGACAAGCAGCACACCAGCGCCGGCGCCTTGCAGCGAGAAGGTCCTCATGCGCGGCCTGTCAAGCAGAAGGTCAGGAAACAAGCAGTGGAGCGCCAAGAATTCATCACAGAAGAAATCAAGAAATTGGAAGCAGCAGGCCTTGTCAGAGGAGTGCTCCATCCTACGTGGTTGGCCAATCCTGTAGTCGTGCGCAAGGCAAACGGGAAATGGAGGCTTTGTATCGACTTTACCGATGTTAATAAAGCTTGTCCCAAAGACCCATTTCCCTTGCCGCGCATTGACCAGATTGTTGACTCCACAGCCGGATGTGATTTGCTTTCATTTCTTGACGCATACTCAGGATACCATCAAATCTTCATGGCAGAAGAAGATGAGGAGAAGACCGCATTCATAACTCCATGTGGCACGTACTGTTTCATACAGATGCCTTTCGGTTTAAAGAATGCTGGTTCAACATTTGCAAGGGTAGTTCAGAGTCGCCGGAGGGCCGTCGCCACGCCTTTGAAGAACGAGGTGAGCTTGGCACTGGGTTGGAGGTTCTCGTCGGAGGGATACCCGAGATCCTCCATCCCCAGCTGCGCCAGCTCCCTGTCGATGTCTGCGGCAACGTCCACGAGACCCTCTATCCAGTGCTCCACAGTCTCCCGGAAAGTGCTCTGGGCGGTAGCAGCACCCGCCAGCAGCGCCTTGCCGGCCTTGACCTCCTCCTTCAGGGCCGTCTCCTGCTCCTTGGCGCCGTCCAGCGTCTTGGTCAAAGTGGTCAACTTCAACTCAAGATCAGTGTTGGAGTCCTTGGCGGTGCTAAGTTCCTGGCCCTTCTTGGCGAGACGGGCCTGCAGCTCCGAGTAGCTGTGGGCGTCCTTCTCCCGCTCAAGCTTGAGCGCGGCAAGCTCTTCGCCGCTCGCCTTGAGATCGGCCTCCAGCTGCGCCACCTTCGTCTCCAGCTCCTTCTTGGCGGCCTCGGCAGCTGCGGCAGTGTCTTCTGCTTCCTTGAGGGCTCCGCCAAACGTTCGCTCACGCGCGGCAAGCTCTTCCTCGTGGCTGTCGAGGTTGACTTTCCGCTGCACCAGCTCGCCCTCCTGCGCAGACAGCTTCTCAGCGGCAAGCTGCTGTTGCTCTTCAACTTCAGCCCGCTCGAGGAGGAAGGCCCTCTGCTCCTCGGCAAGTCGCTCCCGCTCCTCTGCCAGAGACCGGAGAGCTTCTTGGTTGTGACCCCGGAGCTCCTCCGCGCGCTTCTCGATGTCCTCTCCCGCCTTCGCGACAAGCGCCTTGCGAGATTCCAGCTTGGCTTGCCGGGCGCGGTAGAGCGACACCAGCTTCCGCATCAGCCGCTCCTCCTCAGGCTCGCTGCTGCTGCTGCTCGGCGCGTCAACCAGCGCCAGCCCAGCGGAGGCGAGCACCTCTCCGTCAAAATTTTCTCCTTCGATCGGCGCCCTGGAGCTTGACGCCCAGGGGAGGTTGATGAATATGCCATCGCTGGCCTTCAAGTAGACGCCTGGCTGGGGCTCTTCGGAGCCTGGCGCTGCGGCGGCGGCGGAGGGGTCGGCGGTCGACGTAGCGCCTAGTGCTCCTGCGGCCTCGGGGCCGTCAGTACGATCACCAGATCCCCCGCCTGCTTCTGCGGCGGCAGCCTTGGCAGCCTCTGCGCCGGCGGGATCGTCAGCGCCGGCTGCTTCTTCGGTGGTAGCAGCATCGCCGACGGCAACCTCGGTCTCCATCGGCTCCGCAGCAGATGGATCTGACAGCCGGGAAAGAGGGAGAAGAGTCAAGCAAATATCCAAAAAAAAGAAGATCAAAAGAAGAAGAACCCAAGGGAAATTCTGAAGCGAGAAGATTACCTGTGCCAGGTTCTGCAGTTGTGGTCTCCGCCGCCGGGGGGCCGCTGGCGCTGTCCCTTGCCGGAGAACCCTCCCTTGCCGGAGACTTCTCCCTTGCGGGAGTGTCGGGTGGTAGGAGCGACATATGCCAACGGGTGGCTTATCATTGCGGGGGCCAATAGAACGTCGCCGGTGCCTGGAAACGGGATGAGGCGAAGACATGCACGCCGGCGAATCTTACCCAGCTTCAGGGCTCTCCGGAGTGATAACACCCCTACTGCTGCTCTGCGGGATCTCCGCATGGTTACTAAGTGAACAAGTAGCTACAATGCTCCTTGAGCTGTTTTGGGTGGAAGGAGGAAGAAGGGCTCAGCTCAGCCTGCTTCCTCTCCTTGTATGGTGTCTAAGTCTAGAATGAGAGTCCAACCCTTTGCATGGGTGCACCGGGGGGTTTATATAGGCCTACCCCTCGGGGGTACAATGGTAATCCGACTGGGCGCTGGGCCCAGCTGTCTGTGACTATGCTCGCCGGCTTCTCCGCCGGCTTCTGGGGCCCGCCGGCTGCCGGCTCCTGGGTCGACAGGCCGGCCCCACCGGCCAGGGCCTGGTCGGCAGCTGGTTACTGTTGCTCCGTGTTGTTGACGCAGGCTTGGTCGGGGTAAGCGTGGCTACAGTAACGCCGCCTTGGCGGGCGATTACTGTAGCCCCGCCGCATCTTGTCTCCTTAATGGGCGTCTCCTTCGAGGAGGGTGGCAGGCCGGCTATGTGAAGCCGGCCCTCTATCTTACCGGCTTGAGAGGAGGTGCGGCCGCCTTCGGCATCTCTCTGCCCGAAGGGGCCCACCGCCTCGGGGGCCACGCTGGCGGCCCGTCGTGGATGGCGTCAGAGCCGCCGTGGCTACAGTGCCGCGCCGGGCGGGCCGTGGCTACCCGCACGGCGCGCTGTACCAGGCGTGCTCCGGGTTTTGGGGGTGGCAGGCTCCACTGTAGCCACGCCCCGCTCCATCATCGCAGAGTGGACGCGTACATTGCGGGTACGATGTTGACTGCTTTATGGGAGCCGGCCTGACAGTAGCCGGCCTTGTGGTAGCCGGCCCCTCGTAGCCGGCCTCACCTTAGCCGGCCCTGCCGTAGCCGGCCCTCCACAGCTTTCTTCATGAGGGTAAAGGGCGGGCCGCCCCCGAAGCCGGCTAGGGGGGAGGCGGCCCAGGTCTTGAGTCTTCTTATGAGCCGGATGGGCTCATAATTTTTTCTGAGGGGCCAGGGGAAGCCGGCTGGGCTACCCATGGCTATTTACCCCGACAGTAGTCCCCGAAGCCGGGTGAGCTTCGCGGCGGACGGAAGGACGGGAAGCTTGGCCGGCTTCATACCCTGAGGGGCCGACCCCGTCGTCGCAGCCGACTTCGGAGCACTTTTTGTTTATTAAGGTGACCGTGTTTGACCCGTGGGCCGGCCACGGGCCCCACGACGAGCCACGTGGCGGAGAAGTCCTGCCGTCGCACGCGCGCGATGGGACGCCGCCGCAGGCCCGGGCCCACCAGTCCCTGGCCTCGGCCCGGGCGCAGATCTTCTGTGGCCCGAGGGGATTGCTCGCCTCCCCGCGGCCGTTTCCTCGCGTCATCAAGGCGCGTAATTAATGCGGGCGTGGGGGTGATGGGCACGATCGATCCCCACGATCCCCCACGCCGCGCCTCCTCGGCTCTGGCGCACACGCCTACAAGTAGGGGGGGAGGGGGAGAGGCAAAGGCCCGTTCGCTCCCCCGCTCCCCGCCCTCCTTGCTCCTCTTCTTCTCCTTCTTCTTCCTTGCGCCCGACGCAGTCTCGCGCCGCAGCCCACCCACGCCGCCATGTCTCTGGCGCTGTCAAGCTCGTGGGACAGGTCCAACGTTCACGAGGACCACATTGAATTCCTCCGCCAGACCCGGTGCCTGCCCGCCGCCAACCTTGTGCAGGTGCGTGTGGCGCCCGCGACGGAGGTCTCGCCGGCGCCGGAGGAAGGCGAGCGCGTCGTCTTCCGCACACACTTCTTGCGTGGCTTCGGCTTCCCAGCGAGCAGCTTCATGCGATCTTTCCTCGAATTCCACAACCTCCAGCCGCATCACGTCACGCCCAACACGGTGATGCAGCTCTCGGCCTTCGTCTCCCTCTGCGAAGGTTTCTTGGGGGTGCTGCCGACGCTGGAGCTCTGGGCGGAGCTCTTCTAGAACAAGCTCGGCACCATCTCCGCCGGCGTGCCGGCTCCCTGCGGCGCCTTCATCGCGATGAAGAGGGCAAGCGACGACAACCCCTTCCCTCACATCCCTCTGATCCAGTCTGTCAAACTTTGGCAGAAATCCTACTTCTACGTCAAGAACGTCGCCCCGCACGGCGACTACGTCAATCTGCCGGCTTACGTAGCCGGCCCACCGGCTGGGAGGCAGCCGTCTTGGGGCTACAGGTCCAAGTCCTTGTCTCCGGCTGGGAATGCCTCCATCGCCCGGCTTCGGGTGATGATCCAGTCGGAAGGCCTGCGCGCATCCGACCTAGTAGCCGCCTTCGTCGAGCGCCGGATTCTCCCCCTTCAAAGCCGGCCCCACATGATGCGCCAGATGAGCGGCCGGTTCGACCCTTGCCGGCTGAGCACATGGGAGATGCCCCATGCCGAGGTGGCACTGATGGTGAACTACATCGCCAACCTGAAGCTCACCGACGAATGGCAATTCGGCAAGGCGCCGTACTCCCGCGCCCATCCTCCGCCTGTGGTAAGTCCTTCTTCTTGTCGTCTGCCGGCTTGAGCCAGCCGGCCTCTGACCAGGCGGCTCTTCTCTTCTTTCTTTTGTCAGAACCCTCTCCTCCCGCCGCCAGCCGGAGCGGCAGGAGCCGAACGCGAGTATGCCCCGGACCGCACGGAGGAAGACCTCGACGACCCGGACCTGGCCACAGTCGCCGTGGAGGACGCCGCCACGGGGGACGTCGCCGAGCCCGGCGGCACGGGGCTCTCGGCCAGTTTCGACGACTGGCCGGACGATTTCGAGGCCGAAGAAGTCCCGCGCCACCAGCCGGCAACCGACCGCCGCAGCGCGGGCTCGTCCGCCGCGCCGACTGCCGGTGGAGGAAAGGGGAAACGCCGGGCCGCGCTCCCACTCTTCGGAAGCCGGCCGAAGAAGTCGAAGGCCTCCGTCGCGGCCACGAAGCGTGACGAGGCGGCGGCGAAGGCGGCCCGCTTCCGGAAGGCGGTGAAGAAGCCTCCATCGGTTTCCGCGTAAGCCTTCTAGCGGCTTACGTGCTTGTTATTTTGAAGTCTTCCTTTGCTTGAATTCTTCTCTGATTTCTTGAGCAGGGTGCCGCTCTCCCTCGAGCGAGGCCCAGGCGGCTCCGTGGTCGGGCCGGGTGCCGGACCCTCAGGGTCCCGCCGCGTGGACCCCTGTGCCGATCTTGCAGCAGCCACGGAGCGCAACGCTCGCGAGGCACGTCGAGAGAGGGAGGCGGCAGAGCGGGAGGCGGCGGAGCAGGAGGCCGCCCGGACGGCGACGGGGCGAGCGAGCGCGGCGGCCGAGACTCCGTCGGAGCGGGCGGCCGCGGAGACGGAGGCGGAGGGCGCACGTAGCCGGCCTCCGCTGCTCGCCATCCCCCTCCAAACTTTGGATCCGGACATCCCTCTGCCCACGGCGGAGGAGATTATCCCCGAGCAGCCGCCGGTGCAGAGGGACGAAGTCTTTGAGATTTCCGCGGAGAGGACGCCGCCGGCAGCGCCAGCCGGAGTGGGCGAAGGCGGCCAGTCGTCGGCGGTGCCGGAGGAGCCGGCCCGGGCCGCGCCCGAGGCCGGAGCTGGTCTTGAGATCGAGCTGGCGGCAGGCCGGCATGCCGGAGGGGGCACGGCCCCGCCGGACATGCGCCGAGCCGCGGGTGCCGAGCAGACGGCAGACGCCTTGGAGGCGGCCAGCTCCGCCACGTCCGGGTGGACTCCCAGCGGAGGGAGCGGCGAGCTGAACGTTGCGGCCCAAGGTGTTCGGAGCCGGCTGCAGGCACAGGCCGGCCTCCTGAGGCAATTCACTCAGGACTTTCTGTCGACGCGGTCTGCAATCCGGGTAAGTCTTCACTCGTTGACCGTTCTGGTCCTCTGAATTTTTTCCGTGGGGGCGCGCTAGCGCACCCACTGGGTGTAGTCCCCGAGATCCGGGCCGACTGCAGCGCAGTCGGGTCAGATCTTACTCGACGACTATCTTGACTGTTTTTTCTGATCTCTAGGATTATCATAATTCTCGTGCCGCCGCCTTCAACTCCCAGGCTCGGGAGCTGAGCCGGAGGACCGAAGACCTCGCCAGCAGCCGGCGTAAGTGTTTTGTCTTTATTTGTTTCTCATGGGGGCGCGACAGCGCACCCACTGGGTGTAGTCCCCGAGATTCGGGCCGACTGCAGCACAGTCAGGTCGGATCTTCCTTGACGACTTTCCCTTGCTGACTTTTTCTCTTTGTCTTTTGCTCGCGCAGAGGCCAACGCCGACTTGTGGAGGGAACTCGGCGAAGCGCAGGCCGCTCTTCGTGCCAGGGACGCCGAGTACGCTGACTTGGTTCAGGAGCGCGACCGCCTGGCCAAGAAACTGGCTGACCAAGAGGAGAGCCACAAGGCGGCCCTGCAAAAGGCGCAGGACGGCGAGGCTGTCCTGAAGGCGGAGTTCGAGGCCAGGGAGGCGAGCTGGGCCGAGACGCACCAGGCGCTGGAAGAAGGCTTCGGCCGGATCGAGGATCTCATCGATGGTAGGCCGTCTTTCTTGCCCTTCTTCCATCTGCCGGCCGCCTGCGGTTTTGTTTTGACTTGTGTTTGCTGTTTTGCGCAGAGTACTTTCCCGGCCAATCCGTCCTCGCCGCCCAAGCCATCGAGGCTTACCGCGAGGCGCGCCGTCAGGATGGAGTTGTGATTCCGCCGGATGCGAATCGGACGCTGTCGAAGCAGCTCATCGCCATCCAGGCGCGGCTGCAGCCGGCCCATCGGCTGCTCCGCCGGCTGCAACGTGCTGGGGCGATGGTGCTGGCCGCGCTCTGGCCCAGCCAGACGATTCCCCGCACCCCAAGCCGGACGGCCGACTGGCTAGAAGTCGCAGTCGGCCGCCTCGAGGCTTGGAAGGCGTCCGCAGCCCGTCTTGGAGCCGGGCGTGCGCTGGAGTTCGTCCGCGCATGGTACCCAGGGCTAAGCCTGGACCAGTTGCGGACTTGGCGGTCGGAAGCCGACGCAGAGCTGGAGGAGGTGCGGCCGGCGATCGCACAACGCGCCTCGACGATCGCCGAGTGCACCGACACCAGCGTCTTCGCGCCGGAGCTCAACGACGATGGCACTGCCCAGCCGGAGGAATGGTTCGGGCTGAACCCGGCGGACGGCGAGGACTCGGCCGAGGAGATCGCCTCCAGCGACGAGGGCGAGGACGAGGAGGAGGAGGACGGCGAAGACGCCGAGCCGACAGGTTAGACGGCCGACCGTCCTCCAACCGACCGTGCCTCCAGCAACGAGCCACGCGGGAGCGCGGCCTCTGCCGGAGGCGACGATCAAGCCGAGGTTGGCCAGCCGGCCGCTCCTCCAGCCGGCACGACTGCTTCCACCGCCCAGCCCGGCTCGTCCGCGGCCCCGCCGGCTTGATCTGCCGTTCCTTTTGTCCCTATTTTACTTTTTTGAACAATTTTAAGTTTCCACAATTCCACCCACTGGGGGTGTATCGAACAATGTTGGATGTCGACCTCTCTGGAGCTCTTTTGTGTAAATATTAATATATGCATGTGTTGGCCTTCATTCAAGTGTACTTTTTTGTCCTTAGGCTCTTTCCTTTGCCGCCTTCCCTCTTTGGGAAGGCAAGTACTCGAGCTTTCTTGGATTTGAAGCAGACTGAATGTAAGCCGGCCGGCCGGCTACTCTGGTAGTCGGTCGGCGGGAGGCAGCAAGCCGGCTTTTGTTATATATGTGAGCCTGTTTAGTCCCTAGCCGTTTTTCATGTGCGCACCCTTTCCGGCTTGTGACTCTTGCCAGCCGGGCAGTCGGTTCTTCGAGCTGCGATTTTGGCAAGAGCCAAGCCTGGGTGTCGGCACATTACTTGTCTGACTGCGGGTAGGGCTCCTAATATAACTCTAGTCGGCTAGTCCCCGGGCCGACTTGTCGGACCCGGTACCGGACAAAATAAATGAATAGGTGATATCATACGCATGATAACTTTCATTCATAAAATAAAGGATGGCAGTCCCCGAGTCTTTCTCGGGGAGCCTACTGTTTCGTACTTAATACAAAAGTGGGCATAATACATACTGCATTTTAATTGTAAAACTTCCGAAGGAGATTTGCGTTCCATGGTCGCTCCGACTCCTTGCCGGAGTCGTCCCTCTTGCGTGCCTTCGGCTTCTGCGCGTCGATGAGGTAGTAGGCATCGTTGCCCAAGGCTCTGCTGACGATGAAGGGGCCTTCCTAGGGGGCTGCGAGCTTGTGCTGGCCGGCTGTTCGCTGGATCAGCCGGAGCACAAGGTCGCCCTCCTGGAAGGATCTTGGTCGGACCCTCCGGCTGTGGTAGCGGCGCAAACCCTGCTGGTAGATGGCAGACCGGCTGAGGGCTAACAGCCGGCCTTCTTCCAGCAGGTCGACGCCGTCTTCTCTTGCTTCTTTGGCTTCCGCTTCCGTGTACATGGTTACCCGAGGCGAGTCGAACTCGATATCTGTTAGGATGACTGCCTCGGCACCATATACAAGGAAGAAGGGAGTGAAGCCGGTTGATCTGTTGGGGGTAGTGCGCAGACTCCATAGGACAGCCGGCAGCTCATCGAGCCAACAGCCGGCTGAACGCTCGAGGGGGACGACCAGTCGGGGCTTGATGCCGGACAAAATGAGGCCATTTGCCCGCTCCACTTGGCCGTTTGACTGCGGGTGAGCGACCGACGCAAGGTCCAGCCGGATACCTTGCGCGGCGCAGAACCGTGCCAAGGCACCTTTGGCAAAGTTCGTGCCGTTTTCGGTGATGATGCTGTGCGGTATGCCGTACCGGGTTGTTATATCTGCAATGAAAGTCACTGCAGTCGGCCCATTCAGCTTCTTGATCGGGTTCGCCTCGATCCACTTGGTGAATTTGTCGACGACGACGAGCAAATGTGTCATGCCGCCGCGCACCGTCTTGAATGGGCCCACCATATCCAATCCCCAGACGACAAAGGGCCAGGTGATGGGAATGGTCTTGAGTGCCGAAGCCGGCATGTGTTGCTGCGAGCTAAAAAGCTGGCAGCCTTTGCAGTGTTTGACTAGCTCTTTGGCGTCGTCCAAAGCAGTCGGCCAGAAGAAACCATGGCGGAAGGCTTTGGCGACAAGTGATCTTGATGCGGCGTGGTGGCCGCACTCTCCTTGGTGTATATACCTGAGGATCGCGATGCCTTTCTCCTGCTCGACGCATCGCTGCAAGACTCCGGTGGCGCTGTGCTTGACAAGCTCTCTGTTGACGATTGTGTATGCCCCAGCCCGGCGCTGGACTTGTCTTGCTTCATTTTTGTCAGCCGGCAGATCTTGGTTCACCAAAAAGTTGTGGATGGTTTGGGCCCATGATGGAGCGGCCACTTCCTCTGCTACCAATGTGGCCACAGCCACCAGGGTGGGCGGGCTGGGTAATGTAGTCCTGGAGTCGGCCGCCGCTTGCTGTGCTGAAGAAGTCCCCGGGCCGTCTACCGCAGTCCCCGGGCCGGCTACCGCAGTCCCCGAGCCGGGTGCGGCAGTCCCCGGGCCGGGTGCTGCAGTCCCCGAGCCAAATATTGAAGTCCCCGAGCCGGCTGCTTGATTCTTCGAGCCGGACCCGGCCTCCTCGGGGTTAGGCAGCACGAACATGGAGTCAGATTCCGGAGACAGCTTGATTGATGGCTTGAGGAGGCGCTGTAGGGCGACGCCGGTTGGTATTGCTTGCCGCGTGGAGCCTATTCGGGCCAGAGCATCTGCTGGCTCGTTGTCGGCTCGCGGCACATGAAGGAATTCACACCCATCAAAGTATCCGCTGATTTGCTGCACTAGGAAGCGGTAGCTCGCCATGTTTGCGTCCTTGGCGTCCCAGTCGCCAGAAGACTGCTGCACCACCAAATCCGAGTCACCATAGCACAGGATCCGGCGGATGCCAAGTTCCTTGGCAAGCCGGAGCCCGTGTATGAGCGCCTCGTACTCGGCTACATTGTTGGAGGCGGCGAAGTGGATCTGCAGCGTGTATCTGAGCTTGTCGCCCTTTGGAGAGGTAAGGACGACGCCGGCTCCCAAGCCGGTGCGCATCTTTGATCCGTCAAAGTGCATGCGCCAATGGGTGGAGTCGGGCGCTGGTGGTAAGTACTGGGTCTCGGCCCAGTCGACGAGGAAGTCGGCCAGCGCTTGCGTCTTGATGGCGGTGCGGGGTTGGTATAAGATCGTGTAGGGGGCCAGCTCGATGGCCCATCTAGCCACCCGGCCGGATGCATCCCGGCTGCCTATGATCTCGGCCAGCGGGGCAGTGCATGCGACCGTGATGGGATGCTCTTGAAAGTACGGCTTCATCTTCTTGGCGGCGAAGTACACGCCATAGCACATCTTCTGATAGTGCGGGTAATTTTGTTTCGAGGCGGACAGCACCTCGCTCAGGTAATAAACCGGCCTCTGGACCGGCTGGGCTCGGCCTTCTTCGGGGCGTTCGACCACAATGACGGTGCTGACCACCCGGCTAGTGGCGGCAATATATAGGAGCATGGGCTCCTTCTCAGTCGGTGCCGCCAAGACAGGCGGCGTGCACAACATTTTCTTCAGCTCGTGGAAAGCTTGGTCGGCCTGGTCGTTCCACTCAAAGTGAGTGCTCTTCTTCATGAGACGATGGAGGGGGAGAGCTTTTTCTCCAAGCCGGCTGATGAAGCGGTTCAGAGAGGCCAGACACCCGGTGAACTTCTGAATCTCTCTGAGCTTGGTTGGGACCGCCATCCTCTCGATGGCCTTGATCTTCACAGGGTTGCACTCTATGCCGCGTTCGGAGACCAGAAAGCCTAGGAGCTGGCCGGCTGGCACTCCGAACACGCATTTCTCCGGGTTGAGCTTGATCCGGAACCGGCGCAGGTTCTCGAATGTCACCTTCAAGTCTTCCAGCAGAGTGCCACGCTTCTCCGTCTTCACCACAACATCATCCACGTAATCGTGGGCGTTCTTGCCGAGCTGCGTGAGAAGGCACTTCTGCATGCAACGCTGAAAAGTGGCGCCGGCATTCCTCAAGCCGAATGTCATAGTCAGGTAGTAGAAGGCTCCAAACGGCGTGATGAAGGCGGTCTTCAGTTGGTCATCCGGGTTCAGCTTTATCTGGTGGTATCCCGAGTAGGCATCCAAAAAGCTCAATAGCTTGCATCCGGCTGTGGAGTCTATCACTTGATCAATCCTGGGCAGAGCAAAGGGATCTTTTGGGCAGGCTTTGTTGAGGCTTGTGTAATCTATACACATGCGCCACTTGTTATTCTTTTTCAGCACGAGGACCGGGTTCGCGAGCCACTCAGGGAAGAAAACTTCCATGATGAAGCCGGCTGCGAGAAGCCGGGCTATCTCCTCCCCTACGATCCTTCTCTTCTACTCTGACAGTCGGCGGAGGGGCTGCTTGACTGGTTTAGCATCCTCCCGCACATGCAATTTGTGCTCGGCGAAATCCTTCGGAACACCCGGCATGTCCTTGGGGGACCATGCAAAGATATCCCGATTCTCACGAAGGAAATCGACGAGCTCGCCTTCCTATTTGCTATCCAGGCTCGCCCCGATGACGGCAAACCTCTCGGGGTGCTCGGGGTCGAGCTGTATCTTCTTGGTCTCCTTGGCCGTCTGGAAAGATCCTTGGGCATCATACTCCTTGGAGTCGGCGGGTTGGTTTAGCTACTTGCTGGCCAGGGCCACGACCCTGTCCAGCGTCTTCTTCTCTGCAGCGATCACGAGGGATTCGGCCAGCCGGCTGCTGGCCGCGGTGAAGTCAGCGGACTTCTTGTAGTCGCCGACGATGGTGATGACACCCTTGGAGCTTGGTATATTCATCTTGAGGTAAGCGTAGTGGGGGACCGCCATAAACTTGGCCAAGGCGGGTCGGCCAAGCAAGGCGTGGTAAGGGCTCTCCAGGTCCACCACCTCGAACCAGATTGCTTCCCGGCGGAAATGATCCTTGCCCCCAAAGAGTACATCGATCTTGATCTTGTCGATGGGGGCACAGGACAAACTGGGTACGATGCCGTGGAACACCGTTCGAGTCGGCGCAAGCTGCTTTGCCTTGACACCCAGCTTCTCCATGGTGTCGCAGTACATGATGTTGATGCTGCTTCCGCCGTCGATCAGCACGCGGGAGAAGCGTGCGGCGCGCGTATCCGTTGCAAGGGTGGCCCCCAGGACCAATGCGTAGGAGCCGGGGGACGGCATCACCTCTGGGTGGTCGGCCCGGCTCCAACTGATGGGTTTCTCTGACCAGTGCATGTGGCTGGCTGGGCTGGCGGCGGCCACATTGACTTCTTGTTGCTCTCGGCGCTTGCTGCGCTGGTCTTCGGGCTGGCTCGTGAAGACAATATAAGATGCTTGCTCATCGGGGAACTCGTCCTGCATGGCGTCGACCGCGGGCTGGGCGGCCTTGGGCGGCGGAGCCGGCGGCGGCGGGCCGGCAGGCGGAGTCGGCGTGAGCCCTTCGCCCTTGGAGATTCGGGCGAGCCAGTTGCATTTGCGGGTCGTGTGGTTGGATGGCTTCGCGCCGCTGTGGAACTTGCATGGGGCATCAAGGGTCTGCTCGTAGGAGAAGGCCGGCTGCCAAGCCGGCCGGCCGCCCTTGGGCTTCTTGGGCGCGGGCCGCCCTTCAGGCGGCGCATCTTCGACCGTGGCCACCTGCCGGCTAGCGGGAGGTGGCGCAGGGCCCTTGCGCTTCTGATCGTTCTGGTGTTGGCGTCGGCCGCCGTCTCCAGCCGGCGCTTGGGGCGCCGGATTGAGCACTTTTCCGGATGCGTCCACCCGGAGCTCGGTCTTCATTGAGGAGTCGGCGGTGGCGTACTTGTCGGCGATGTTCAGGAGCTCGTCGAGGGTAGTCGGCTCATCGCAGAGAAGCTTGTGCTTGAGGAGGGTGCCCTCTCGGCACCCGGCAGTGAAGTATTTGATGGCTTGCACCTCGTGCACCCCTGCCCAGGAATTGCGGAGCTCGGCCCAACGCGTGAGGTAGTCGCGAGTGGACTCGGCTGGGCCCTGTACGCACAGGGAGAGCTGTCTGGGCTTGGGAGCCCGCTTGTAGGTGCTGGTGAAGTTGCGAACGAAGGCTTCAGTGAAATCCACCCAGCTGTTGATGCTGAGGGGCTTGAGGCTGTTAAGCCAAGTCCATGTCGTGCCTTGCAACATGAGGGGCACGTACTTTACGGCAACACGCCGGTTGCCATTGGCGATGCTGACGGCTGTGGAGTAGTCGGTCAGCCAATCTTCCGGCTTCACCGAGCCGTTGTACTTGGGTGTGTCTCTTGGGAGCGAGAACCCTTTGGGGAAGGGCTCGTCGCGGATGCGGGGGCCAAAGCAAGGCGGGCCGACATCGTCTTCTTCTTCTAGTGCCAGGGATCGGGCCAGGCGGTCGATCTGGTGGCGGGCGTCGTTTTCGCCGACTCCCTCGCGGCGACCAAGCCGGCCGCTGAGAGTCGGGTGAGCCACTGGAGGCGGGGTGGGATAACTCTCTCCGCGAGCTCGAGGCGGAGGAGGGGTGCCCCGCCATTCCATGGCTCGGGGGCGGTCGTCCGCGTCTCGCTCGATGGAGATTTGGGTCCGGCTTCGGCTGGAAGCCGGCTCTTTCTCGCGCCGCGGGCGGGTGTTGCTTGTAGTCGGCGACCGGGAAGTCACGCCGTGTTCGTGGCGCGGGGGAGGGCTCCCCGCGCAGGCGTCGGTTTCGTGCCGTCGTGCGGCCGCATCGATTAGTTGCTGGATGCGCCGCGTCATGTGGGGGAGGTCTTCGGCTTCCAAGCCGTCCAGCTCGTCTATGGCCGCCTGGGTGGCGCGCAGGTTCTCGAGCGGGGTGGCATAGACCGGGCGATCTACTCCAAGTGTGTCGGCGATGACGGCGCCGCGTTGCCTGACAACGCCGGCCCGGCTTGGGCCAGCCGGAGCCGGCGTGCCGAAGGCGGCGCGGTCAGCTTCGCGCTGGTAGGCCTCGGTGAGGCGTCTTACGGAGGCTAGCCGCCGGCCCTCCGCGAGGAGGGCGAGGCGGCGTGCCTCCAGAACTTCGTCGCTGGCGTCAGCCGGAAGGGGGGCGGACAAATCTTGGGCAGCCGCGCGTGGAGCGTCGCGGGCGCCCTCGTCAGTCGGGCCGTCGAGGCCAATAACCATCACCTCAGGGGCGTCAGAATCGCGATCGCCAGCCGGAGGGAGCGGGTCATTGTAGACCGTGATGTTGGTGGGAAAGGTATCGTAGGATGCCGTGACGGAGTCGACAGGCATCGGGTCGGTGGAGCCAACCGACTCCAAATCTGCGGCGGGCTCGCTGGAGACGTGGAGCTGGCCGAGGAGGTTGGCGAGGTGATCTGTGCCCGCATCGGAGGCAAGCTCGTCGGAGATGCGGGCCTTGTCGAAGAGGTCGGCGAGGCCGCTAGCCGCGCAGATGTTGGTGACGCCATGCAGCGCGTCGCGGCAAGCGCCATCGGGTGAGCCGGGCTGGCTACGCTCGCGGGGAAGGAAAAGGGTTCCCGTCCAGAACAGGTCTCCGGATGACGGTGCACCTGGCCCTATGGTGGGCGCCAAATGTCGGGTGGTAGGAGCGACATATGCCAACGGGTGGCTTATCATTGCGGGGGCCAATAGAACGTCGCCGGTGCCTGGAAACGGGATGAGGCGAAGACATGCACGCCGGCGAATCTTACCCAGCTTCAGGGCTCTCCGGGGAGATAACACCCCTACTGCTGCTCTGCGGGATCTCTGCATGGTTACTAAGTGAACAAGTAGCTACAATGCTCCTTGAGCTGTTTTGGGTGGAAGGAGGAAGAAGGGCTCAGCTCAGCCTGCTTCCTCTCCTTGTATGGTGTCTAAGTCTAGAATGAGAGTCCAACCCTTTGCATGGGTGCACCGGGGGGTTTATATAGGCCTACCCCTCGGGGGTACAATGGTAATCCGACTGGGCGCTGGGCCCAGCTGTCTGTGACTATGCTCGCCGGCTTCTCCGCCGGCTTCTGGGTCCCGCCGGCTGCCGGCTCCTGGGTCGACAGGCCGGCCCCACCGGCCAGGGCCTGGTCGGCAGCTGGTTACTGTTGCTCCGTGTTGTTGACGCAGGCTTGGTCGGGGTAAGCGTGGCTACAGTAACGCCGCCTTGGCGGGCGATTACTGTAGCCCCGCCGCATCTTGTCTCCTTAATGGGCGTCTCCTTCGAGGAGGGTGGCAGGCCGGCTATGTGAAGCCGGCCCTCTATCTTGCCGGCTTGAGAGGAAGTGCGGCCGCCTTCGGCATCTCTCTGCCTGAAGGGGCCCACCGCCTCGGGGGCCACGCTGGCGGCCCATCATGGATGGCGTCAGAGCCGCCGTGGCTACAGTGCCGCGCCGGGCGGGCCGTGGCTGCCCGCACGGCGGGCTGTACCAGGCGTGCTCCGGGTTTTGGGGGTGGCAGGCTCCACTGTAGCCACGCCCCGCTCCATCATCGCAGAGTGGACGCGTACATTGCGGGTACGACGTTGACTGCTTTATGGGAGCCGGCCTGACAGTAGCCGGCCTTGTGGTAGCCGGCCCCTCGTAGCCGGCCTCACCTTAGCCGGCCCTGCCGTAGCCGGCCCTCCACAGCTTTCTTCATGAGGGTAAAGGGCGGGCCGCCCCCGAAGCCGGCTAGGAAGGTAGTCGGCTAGGGGGGAGGCGGCCCAGGTCTTGAGTCTTCTTATGAGCCGGATGGGCTCATAATTTTTTCTGAGGGGCCAGGGGAAGCCGGCTGGGCTACCCATGGCTATTACCCCGACAGGGAGAGCTCTCCCTTGCCGGGGACCTCTCCCTTGCCGGAGGACTCTCCCTTGGCGTTTCGGGGGCGGCCTCCGGGCGCTCCTGGTGGGGCTGCTCTGCTCCTGCACAAGTCAACGATCAGATATCAGCAAAGCAAGGATCTCCATGCGCACCCAAACAGCGAAAAGCAAGCCATATACTTACGCTGGGGACTGCTCTGGAGAATAGTTGCCGGGTCCGGCGAGGTTGTCTCGGGTGCATCCCCTGCTATCGCGGTGGGTTCGTCCTCGATGATAATCACCGGGGCCTTGGCTCTCTTCGCTGCTCTCTGGGCCAGAGTCCTAAGAAGGAAAAGGTTCAGAGTAAAGTAGATGAGATACAAGACAAAACAACAAGGATTGAAGAACTACAAGTACAACAAGAGAATCTTACTCTTCTTCTTCTTCCTCGTTGGAGCTGAACGCGGAGAAGTCAAAGTCCGGCTCATGCCCGGCGAGAGAAGGTGGAGGAGTAGGTTCCCTTGGCCGCTTGGCGGGAACTGTAGTGGTGGCCTGCGACGACCCCGCTCTGGCTGCCGCCGCGGCGCGAGAAGCGGCAGGAGCAGAAGCGGTGGTCCGGGTGGACCCCGCTCCAGTTGCCGTAGCAGCATGAGGCGCTCCCGCGGCAACAGTACTTGCCGCGGTGGAGCGTGTCACGCGGCGCGGCGACCGTCGACTCGCCTGCCGCCTCGCTACATCCCCGACCTTGCGGAGACGCCTTCTTGGTGGAGATGGAGGCTCTGCTGGCGGCGAGCTATCTGATGATGAGGAGGAAGAGGAGTTGATCTCCAACGAGCTGCTCGTATCCTCGGCGGGCTCGCTCGGCTCGGCGTCACGCCCGGCAAGCTCTTTCTTGCCGGCAGGCTCCTCTCGCCCGGCAAGCTCTTTCCTGCCAGCAAGCTCCTCTCGCTCGGCACGACTTGCCTCCTCTGCCTCCTCCATGGTGAATCCGAACTCGCCTGCAGCTGCGGCTGCCACCGCCTCTTCCAGCCCGGTGGCGATGCGTTTCAACTCCGCATCGGTGGTGTCGCGAGTGAGACCATTCTTCTCGTCGGGGTGGATCGGCACTTCTACCAGGCCGTCAAAGAACTCCTGCACGACTTCGTCAGCAGGCTCTTGCCAAGTCGGGACAATTCCATGCGAGTCGCACAGCGGCATCATTGCCCGGATGCGGTCGAGCACAGAATTGTTGCACAGCGGAACGACACCCTGCGGCAACCTAAACACTTCGGGATACTCGGGGTCGTACTTGAAGAGCTCCTGGAGCATCGCGTTGAGCTCCAGAATAGTGAAGTTGTAGTTGAGGCCCGGGCGCAGCCTCATGATATCCGCCGCATTCTTGAACTCCCAGGCGGGTCTCCTCCGTTCTTGCAAGGGGGCGATGCGGCGGCGAAGAAAATCTGCGCCAACGGCGCCTACAGTAAGCCCGGCAAGCCTAAGGCGTTGGATCCTAGTGACGGCAATCTTTAGCCTATCGTCTTCCGGGGCCACGTCACTCCAATCGCTGCCGCATACTGCTGGGGTTTGGCGCCGGGCGGTAAATGGCTGCGGGTTCTCCTCGACAACCCAGCACCAGTCTGCTCTACATTCCTCCCACTTGCCGCGGAACTCTCCCTCCAGATAAGAGTCCTTCTTGCCGGTCCTTGAGATCCAGGCGATTCCGCCAGATAAGGGCTCTCCTCTCTCTACTCGGGGCATAAAGAAGTGGCAAAAAGGGGCTACCTTGGGATGGACTCCGACAAAGTTTTCGCAAAGATGTGCGAAAACCACCATGGTCAGAACAGCATTGGGGGTGAAATCAAGGAGGCAGAACCCGTAGGTGTTCATGATATCACAGAAAAACTCCGAGAAGGGCGGGCAGAGCCCGCAGTAGAAGAACACGGCGAAGAACGGATATCCACTTGGAGCCATTTTCCAAGCGGAGGCCAGGAGTACCTTGGTGCTCGGATGCGCTCGCGTCTCCGTCGACCAGAAGAGGTAGTAGTACTCCCTCAGCTCCTTCGCGGCGAGCTTGGGGGGGGGGGGGGGGGGGAGATGGCCCGCTCCTTTCGCAGCGCCGCAAGCCGCTGCGCCTCGGTCGACTTCACAGCCTTCCCCTTGTCGGCTTTCGGAGCCATGGCGGAAGTGGTGGAGGAGGTCGACGGCGTTGATGGTGCTGGTGGCAATGGGGGGCAGGGCGCTGCTCTCTCGGCTTTGGGAAGACGGAGGAGCGGTGGAGGTTTTCGAGATTGGAACGGAAAAGGGGTGAGTGGGCACACTACCCCTGCTTCCCCTGCTTATAAAGGGGGAGAGGGCGGGCGTTCCGCTTTTCCTACTAAAGAAACCACCCACGGTCTCTCCCACGACGCCGCATTCAACGCGTGCCATTCGGGGAGGGCGCGGTGGATACGGAGAGAGATGCGGCGTGACCCAGGCCGCGCGTGCCCGTGCCCTGTTTTGGGCCTGGCCCAACAGCGCTCGGCACCGTGTATGGCCCAGGCCCGGGGGCTCCTGTCGGTGTACTAGAGTAGGGGTACCCTAGTATCCCTAACTTGTGCACGAGCAGTTGCAGCGTCCCGCGGCAAGGCTTGCCGGGTGACTGCCAAGGTCCTCCGTTGTTCCTTTGGAGCCATTCAAGAACAAAGTATCCAAGCCGAAGAGACAAGACCCCGGCAAGAGGAGCTTGCCGGGAATGCCAACCAAGGCATCTCAAGGAACTTGCCGCAACGCTCCACGCGTCCCGGCAAGGCCCGGTGAGCGACAAGCTCCCGGACGCGACAAGACAATGACCGCGGCAAGGCGCTTGCTGCGGCAAGCCTCCACTCTGTACCCGCGCTCCAGCACATCCACCAACGTGTCGCTCTGGGACCCTTCCGGGCGTACGTGGCGAGAGGCTATGCAACCAGGGGTACACGGTGGCAAGCGACGCTGACAAGATTGCCATCGTGGCGAGCGGTGGCGTCCCTGGCGGTCCCTTTTGCACTATTCGGGTGACGCAGACGGGCATTTAATGCCCTTGTCCCCTGCCGTCAGGGTTAGGTATGATACATTGTAGTAGGCGGCGGTGCCAACCGCAACGCCTTTCCATTTTTGCCCTTGTCTACGTTGCCACCTGTCGGTGACCCCTTGAGCATATAAAAGGAGGCCCATGCGCAACGTAGGGGGGGGGGTCGGAAAAACAAAACGCTCACGCTCGGTCTCGTTAGCTGCTGGTGTGTACTGTAGCACTCGGCGCTCCCGAGCAAGAACTCAATACCAATCACAAAGCAGGAGTAGGGTTTTACGCAGCTGTGCGGCCCGAACCTGGGTAAACTGATCGCGTGCTCGTGTGCTTCACCTCGATCTGCTCTTCATGCGATCTCCGCCCCCTGCCGAACCAAAAAGGGGCTCGGTCCGCCGGTCCCATAGGTGTTCGTGGATTAGCAACCCCGACACCCTCACACCGCGGAGGTTCGGCCGTGTGAATGGCCTTGTGATGATTTCTTGAGAGCAGCCCGGATTTATGATGATTTCTATGAGTTGACAGAGAATGCAGGCCTCACCGCCTTCCTCCACGACCAACGCGAACAGTATCTCTTACTCACCAATATCTTTTGTGCAAAACTTTCATTTCCATGCTAGGAGCTCACCACCTTCGTGTAACACCCCGGATGTAACTTGCCATATTTGTAACTCCAACTCTTGCCTTTTCCGGAGATGCGATCTGTTTTTCCCTTCGCGGTTGGGTTTTGTCTTCGTTTTGCTTTTGTTCATGTCATGCATTTCATATCATGTCATCATGTGCATCGCATTTGCATTCGTGTTCGTCTCATGCATCTGAGCATTTTCCCCGTTGTTCGTTTTGCAATCCGACACTCCCACTTGCACCGGGCACCCCCTTTTGTCTCCTTTTGTGAGCGGGTGTTAAATGTTCTCGGAATGGACCGAGATTTGCCAAGCGGCCTTGATACACCACCGGTAGACCGCCTGTCAATTTTTTTGTCATTTGGAGTCCGTTTGATACTCCAACGGTTAACCGGGTTACCGGGAAAGCCTCTTGTGTTAACCAGTCCAACACCCCTCTAAAACGGCCCAATAACCCATCCAAACATCTTCCATGTCCTCCGTCGTCAGATCACGAGCGTGTGGGCGAAAACTACACTCCATTTGGACACTCCTACCTCCTCCTACCTATAAATATGTGCACTCCTCCGAAATTTCGGGTCCACAAACCCTAGATCCAATTCCCTCCGCGCCACCGGACATGTCCGCCCGCCATCGGATGCGTCCACCGCCACCGCCATGTCGCTCCGGCCAATGAGAGGTTGCCACCTCAGCACCGCCGCCTCTCTCCGCCACTCGCGTGCCGCCACCTATCCTCGCTGGCGCCGTCTCCACCACGCGGGCCCGCCATGCCCAGATCCGGACCGCCCCGGGCCGCGCCGGGCCCGAGGGAGCCTGCGCCTCGCCGGCCTCGCCTCCCTGCTCCGCCACCATTGCCGCCACCCGCGGACGGCGCTGCTCGCCACCGCTGCCCACCTCCTCCCGCGCCAGCCGACGCCACCATCATCGCATTAGCCCCGCCGCCTCCGCCGTTTAGTGCCTGCAGCCCCACCGCCCGCTCACCGGAGGTCTGCCCCGCGCCGCCCGCCATTGAGTTCGCCGGCCGGAGCCGCCGCGTGCCGTCTGCCGCCTCTCGTCCTCGCTGGGATGGGTCCCTTTGCCCGGACTCAGCCACCTGCGTCGTTCGCCGGCCTTCCCCGCGCCCCAAGCTTGTCGACGCCGCACCGGTCTTCTACCGCTCCCGTCGGGGAGGACGATGATAGGTGCGCCACCCGCCTCGCTTGCCCGCTTGGGCCCCGCGCAGGCCAACACAGCTCATCCCGCATCGGCCCAGCCCACTATGGCCTCTTCATCCCACGTCACTGAGCAGGCCCAAGTGGCCCAGGGTGAGCACTAGCCTCTATCCGCGCCCTGTGCGGCGTTTAGTATCCATCGCCCGACATTGTTTTTTCCTAAGTCCTAATCCCTCACTTTTTGGTGTCGTCTTCATCATGCCATAAGTCAGTGACCGTAGTTCCGTTTCATGCATATGATATATCAAAATGTTCATTGTGATATGCTCTTCATTTCATTCCTTTGTGACATGCTATTTTGAGTTTGTATTGATGCCTAAATCATTGATGCAATAGTGCTATAAAATGTTTACTGCTGCTACTTATCAGATTACGATGTTTTGTCATTTTTGTCACATTTGATGTGTGCATCATATAGGCATGATCTCTACATGTGTTTTGGTCTATGCCATGCCATCTTTACAGAGGTGCTTGCCATGTATTTTTGTGATCAGTGTGGTGACTAGCATAAGCATGCAAAATAGCCTTCGTGATATTGCTGATTTCAGGGACTTAGGATTTTGCTAAGTCTTGTGCATGTTGTTATTTTTATGCCATGTAAACATGATGCTACAGTGACATCCATGCTTGTTTTGAGTTGATTCAGTAAGGATGTTTTGGACCTATGGTTATGCTCTATCCATCCATGCCCCTGTTTGCAATTATGGAGTGCCCTAGCATGTCTTAATCTTGCTCTACTTTTGCTATAAAATGTTCCTGGCAGATAGTTTACATGCTAATCAATTTTTCCATGGTTGTTGTTGTTGATCCATGCATGCTATGAACTTTCTCTTGCCATGGTTAGCTTCATGAACATGTCATCTCGCTGATGCTATGCTTAGTTTGTCATGCAATGCTTTGTGATGAGTGATTTGAGCTCGCAAAGATGCCTTCATAATTCTGTTTATGCCATGCTCTATTTTCTACCAAGTCTGAAACTGTTAACAAAACTTGCTATGTTTACATGGGTGCCATCATATATTCTATGCCTTTTTGGCTCATGGTCAGTAAGAGATTTGATCTAGGCATTTAGTAGATTCATTCCATGCCTTTGTTTGCTATGATCTATTCCTGTAGCATGTTGTTTGCTTGCTCTAAAAATTGCTTCCTAATGTTATTCCTGGCATGTTAGTATTTTCACCAAGTCTGTGAAGCTGATATCTTTTGCATTTTTGCCATGCTTGTTTGAACCCGTTCTGGTGTGATTTAGCCGTAGCTCAATGTTCAGGTTTTGTCAAGCATCTTGAGTAGATCACTGCCATATGCTTTGTTGCTATGTTGGAGTGCAGTAGCTTAGTTTCTTGTTGCATTCTAGATGGCATCGTGCGTTGCTAGTTGCAGGTGAAGATGAACTTTGTTCCATGTTGGAACATGGTTTATTGTTGGGATATCACAATATCTCTTATTTACTTAATGCATCTATATACTTGGTAAAGGGTGGAAGGCTCGGCCTTATGCCTGGTGTTTTGTTCCACTCTTGCCGCCCTAGTTTCCATTATACCGGTGTTATGTTTCTTGATTTTGCATTCCTTATGCGGTTGGGTGTTATGGGAACCCCTTGACAGTTTGCTTTGAATAAAACTCCTCCAGCAAGGCCCAACCTTTGTTTTACATTTGCCTAACAACCTAAGCCTTTTTCCCTTGGGTTTCCGGAGCCCGAGGGTCATCTTTATTTTAACCCCCCGGGCCAGTGCTTCTCTAAGTGTTGGTCCGAACCGAGTAGACTGCGGGGCCACCTCAGGGAAACTTGAGGTTTGGTTTTACTCGTAGGATGTCTCATCCGGTGTTGCCCTGAGAACGAGATATGTGCAGCTCCTATCAGGATTGTCGGTGCATTGGGTGGTCTTGCTGGTCTTGTTTTACCATTGTCGAAATGTCTTGTACCCGGGATTCCGAGACTGATCGGATCCTCCTGGGAGAACGAATATCCTTCGTTGACTGTGAGAGCTTGTGATGGGCTAAGTTGGGACACCCCTGCAGGGTTTGAACTTTCGAAAGTTGTGCCCACGGTTATGGGCAGATGGGAATTTGTTAATATCCGGTTCTAGAGAACCTGACACTTAACTTAATTAAAATGAATCAACCGCGTGTGTAGCCGTGATGGTCTCTTTCCGGCGGAGTCTGGGAAGTGAACCGGTTCTTGTGTTATGCTTGGACGTAAGTAGCTTCAGGATCACTTCTTGATCACTTATAGCTTCTCGACCGTGCATTGCTTCTCTTCTCTCTCTTATTTGCGTATGTTAGCCACCATATATGCTTAGTGCTTGCTCCAGCTCTACCTCACTACCCTTTCCTACCCATAAGCTTAAATAGTTTTGATCGCGAGGGTGTGAGATTGCCGAGTCCCCGTGACTCATAGATACTTCCAAACAGTTGTAGGTACCGATGATACCAGTGCAGGTGACGCAACCGAGCTCAAGTGGGAGCTCGATGAAGATCTTGGTCATTGTTTTATTTTGTTTCCTTTTGATCGGTAGTGGAGCCTAGCTAGGATGATCGGGGATCTAGCATTTGGGGTTGTCTTCTTTTATTTTGGTTCCCTAGTCGGAACTTTGATTGTATTTTGGATGATGTATGAATTATTTATGTATTGTGTGAAGTGGCGATTGTAAGCCAACTCTTTATCCCTTTCTTATTCAGTACATGGGATTGTGAAGATTACCCCTCTTGCGACAAGTCTACCATGCGGCTGTGCCTCTAGATCAAGGTCCGACTACAGAACCAAAATAAAAGAAGACAACCCCTAATGCTAGATCCCCGATCGTCCCAACTGGGCACCACTACTGATCAACCGGAAAAGACACAAAACAACGATCAAGATCTTCATCGAGCTCCCACTTGAGCTCGGTTGCGCCACCTGCACTGGTATCATCGGCACCTGCAACTGTTTGGAAGTATCTGTGAGCCACGACGACTCAACAATCTCACACCCACGAGATCAAGACTATTTAAGCTTATGGGTAGGGTAGGGTAATGAGGTGGAGCTGTAGCAAGCACTAAGCATATATGGTGGCTAACATACGCAAATAAGAGCGAGAAGAGAAGCAACGCAGTGGTCGAGAAGCTAGAAATGATCAAGAAGTGATCCTGAAACTACTTACGCACAATCATAACACAAGAACCGTGTTCACTTCTCGGACTCCGCCGAAAAGAGACCATCATGGCTACACACGCGGTTGATGCATTTTAATTAAGTCAAGTGTCAAGTTCTCTACAACCCGACATTATCAAATTCCCATCTGCCACATAACCGCGGGCACGGCTTTCAAAAGTTCAAACCCTGCAGGGGTGTCCCAACTTAGCCCATCACAAGCTCTCACGGTCAATGAAGGATATTCCTTCTCCCGGGAAGACCCGATCAGTCTCGGAATCCCGGTTACAAGACATTTCAACAATGGTAAAACAAGACCAGCAAAGCCACCCGATGTGCCGACAATCCCGATAGGAGTCGCACGTATCTCGTTCTCAGGGAAACACCGGATGAGACTAGCTACGAGTAAAACCAAACCTCAAGTTTCCCCAAGGTGGCCCCGCAGGCAGCTTGGTTCGGACCAACATTGTGACGCCCTCGATTTGACCGTACACTAATCATACACGCAAATGTGTACGATCAAGATCAAGGACTCATGGGAAGATATCACAACACAACTCTAGACACAGATTAAAATAATACAAGCTTTATATTACAAGCTGGGGGCCTCGAAAGCTCGAATACAAATGCTCGAAGACACAAGAGTCAGCGGAAGCAATAATATCTGAGTACAGACATAAGTTAAACAGGATTGCCTTAAGAAGGCTAGCACAAAAGTAGCAACGACCGAAAAGGCAAGGCCTCCTGCCTGGGACCTGCTAACTACTTCTCAAAGCTGAACTCCATGTAGAATCATCCGCGGGATCCTCTGGCTCCTGGACACCATCATATGATCGCAATAACTGGGAAAAGGGGGAAAAGAAGTAGCAAAGCAACCGTGAGTACTCATCCAAAGTACTCGCAAGCAAAGAGCTACACTACATATGCATTGGTATCAATGAAAGGGGTTGTATATGTGGACTGAACTGCATAATGCCAGAATAAGAGGGGGATAGCTAGTCCTATCGAAGACTATGCTTCTGGCAGCCTCCATCTTGAAGCAGTAGAAGAGAGTAGATGATAAGTTAACCAAGTATCATCGCATAGCATAATCCTACCAGGTGATCCTCCCCTCGTCGCCCTGTGAGAGAGCGATCACACTACGGGAAACAGGAGATTTGCCGTCAGTATTTTCTTTGCCGTCAGCATTTTATCGGGAATGACAGCAAAGAAAGGGTTTGCCGTCATCAGCAGATGGCAAAGAAAAACTAACAGCAAAATATACTTTGCTGTCAGAGAAAAGAAACACAGACGGCAAAGCCCTCACTTTGCCGTCTACAAAAAGAAATAGATACGGCAAAGATCTTTGCCATCTAAGTTTTTTATTTGAGATGACAAATAGCTCACTTTGCCGCCTGCAAAAAGAAATACAGCTGGCAAATATCTTTGATGTCTGTGTTTTTAATTATAGATGGCAAAGTATGCACTTTGCCGTCTGTAATTAAAAACACAGACGGCAAAGAAGAAGCACACCACGCGGATCGATCCCACGGATCGATGAGGTGGCGTGATCTGGTCCACCCAACATGCACTCCCACGATGGGTAGCCCCACCCACCGATCTTTCTCTCTCCCTTATCCCACGATTGCTCTCCCACGTGATTTGTCTGTCTCCCACGTACCCCTCTTTCTCTCTCTCTCACGGGCTCTCTCTCTCTCACGGGGCAGAGTGCAACGGCGAGAAGGAGCGGCGCGGGCGAGGAGAGAAAGTGGTGCGGCGGTACGGCGCGGGCCGGCGAGCAGCGCGGCCCCCTCCCTCCAGCGCCTCCTCACTCCAGGCAGGGCGGCCTCCTCCCTCTGGCGCCACCTCCTTCTGGCGCCTCCTCACTCCGACGAGCAGCACGGCATGGGAGGCGAGCAGCATGGCTTCCTCTCTCCGGCGAGCAGCGTGGCGGCGTGGCCTCCTTCCTCTGGCGCCTCATCACACCAGCGAGCAGCACGGGCGGCACGGCACGTGCCGGTGCGCAGCGCGGCCTCCTCACTCCGGCGAGCAGCGCGGGTGGCGCGGCGCGGCCTTCTCCCTCCGGCGCCTCCTCCTTTTGGCGCCTCCTCGCTCCAACGAGCAGCGTGGCACGGGCGGTGAGCAGCGCGGCTTCCTCACTCCGGCGAGCAGCATGGGTGGCGCGGCCTCCTCCCTCTGACGCCTCCTCACACCAGCGAGCAGCGCGGCCTCCTCACTCCGGCGAGCAGCACGGGCGGCACGGCGCGGCCTTCTCCCTCCGGCGCCTCCTCACTCCAACAAGCAACGTGGCCTTTGTCCAGCATGGCCTCCTCCTCTCCCTCCGTCGCGGGGCCTCCCTCTGGCAGAGGAGCTTTTCTATGGTGAAGTTGGGCGCAACCAACAGCTCTACTCCGGTGAGTTCGGCGTGGTGAGCAACTTGGTTGTTGGGCGCGTGCGGCCTCTGCTCTATGCGTGCGTGCGGCAAGCATCTCTGCCCCGGCGAGCTCTGCAGAAGATGCTCTGGACGTGCAGTGGACAAGACTGTTGGTCTATTTTTTTTAATAAAAGAAAATGCTTTGCTGTCTGTGTTGTTTCTGCCTGATGGCAAAGAAGTAGTCTGCCTGACGGCAAAACACTGACGCCGTCCGTCTGGGCTGTGGGTCTGTTAGGTCGCAATTTTTGCCGTCTGGCTGGCCTCGCTGACGGCAAATACAATTGGCTGACGGCAAAGTCTTTGCCGTCATACATAAAAAATAGCAGACGACAAAGTATTCTTTGCCGATTAATCTTTGCCGCCTGACTTTGCCGTCTACTTCCTGACGGCAAACTCTTTGCCGTCTGGATTTACGTCTTTGCCGTCTGTGATCCACAGACGGCAAATTACCTGTTTCCAGTGGTGCCACCGCTTGTATCTAGCACTTGGAAGGGGGTGTTTTATTAAGTATCCAGTTATAGTTGTCATAAGGTCAAGGTACAACTCGGGTCGTCCTTTTATCGAGGGACACGACTATTCGAATAGATAAACTTCCCTGCAGCGGTGCACCACATTTCCCAACACGCTCGATCCCCTTTGTCCGGACACACTTTCCTGGGTCATGCCCGACTTCGGAAGATCAGCACGTCGCAGCCCCACCTAGGCACAACAGAGAGGTCAGCATGCCGGTCTAAATCCTATGGCGCAGTGGTCTGGGCCCATCGCCCATTGCACACCTGCATGTTGCGTACGCGGCCGGTGAGCAGACCTAGCAACCTCCATTACAAAGGAATTTGCGTTACGTGGTCCAACCCGGCGTGCGCCGCTCAGTCGCTGACGTCACGAAGGCTTCGGCTGATACCACGACGTCGAGTGCCCATAACTGTTCCCGCGTAGTTGGTTAGTGCGTATAGGCCAGTGGCCAGACTCAGATCAAATACCAAGATCTCGTTAAGCGTGTTATTTTGAAGTAACCGCGAACGCCGACCAGGGCCAGGCCCACCTCTCTCCTGGGTGGTCTCAACCTGCCACATCCCTCCGCCACAAAGATCCACCCAGATGGCCGTCGGGACAAAGGTCCTTTCAGCCCCCAATTCGTGAATCACTCGCGGGTACTCTATGAGCCGACCCGACTTTAGTCACCACATGTATCATGTATAAAGTATATAGGATATACCCGTGATCAGCTCCCGAGTGATCATGGCCTGATAGTATAGCATGGCAGACAGACAAGAATGTAGGGCCACCGAAGATAAGCTAGCATCCTATACTAAGCATTTAGGATTGCAGGCAAGGCATCAATAACTGTAGCAACAATGACAGGCTATGCATTAGGATAGGATTAACGGAAAGCGGTATCATGCTACACTACTCTAACGCAAGCAGTAGAGAGAAGAATAGGCGATATCTGGGATCAAAGGGGGGCTTGCCTGGTTGATCTGGCAAGAAGGGTTCGTCAACAACGTAGTCGAACTCGATGGCATCAGCGCCGGTCTCAAGGTCTACCAAAGAAGAAGAGGGGGGAAGAAATAGTAAATACAAAGTAAACAAAGCATCACAAAGCGTAACATGGCAATACACGGTGCTAGGGGTGACCTATCGTAGGGATAGGTGATATCGGCGAAGGAGGGAAACATCCGGGAAAATATTCCCGGTGTTCAGTGTTTTCGGACAAACGGACCGGAGGGGGGCGGTTGCAGGTTTGCTATGCTAGGAACGCGTGGCGGACCAACGGACCGTGTACTCGGATTCGTTTCGTCTTTCTGAGCAACTTTCATGTAGAAAACATTTTCATCCGAGGTACGGATAATTTCATATGATTTTTTTCAAAGTTTAAACAATATTCTAAAAATCCCTGAAATTTTGCTAAGTCTGAGTATCCGTCAGTTTTAAACATCTTTTAGGTGTTTTCAAAAGGCTACAACTATGGATCTGTACCTCCTATGATTTTGTGTCTTATATCAATTTTGAGCATTTTTCTGTGATCTACATGTTAGTACCAATTACATCCATATTAGAGTTCATTTGCTTGATCATCAACAACTCTAAATTAGCTATGAAAATAAAGCTGTATTTCGGTTTTTCTGTTAACAGAACATTGAACTTTGTGATTTTCATAGGAATTAATCCACGCATCGAAAGGATTTGGTACAGTGGGATAAAATGAAGTTTGCCAACTATACTTTCTACTCATATTTGTTTTTGGCCTATTAGTAGTTGTTTTGCTGCAGTTTAGGGGTTGCCTAGAGTGTTAGTCAATGTGATATTTGTAAAGCTAACCATAGTAGCAACTATAGTAGTTAGTAGTAATAGTAGGTTCAGCAGAGCAGTAGCGTAGTAGTAGGATGCAGCAGCAGGTGCATCAGCGGGTAGTAGTGCTGCGGGCAGCAGCAGGCGATGGCGAGGCCACGCACGGGCGCGCGGGCTAGAGTGCGTCAGGCGTGGCTGCAGCGGCCGTGCACGGCAGCAACAACAGCAGTGAGCAATGCAGCGGCGGTCAGCGGCAGGGGGAGGCGCTGTGTGCGGACGAGCAGCAGCAGGTCAGCGGGGGGGGGGGGGGGGGGGGCGGAGAAAGCAGCAGCGGCAGCAGAAGGCCATAGTGGGCGGGTGGCGTGGCATGGTCCCGGCGACCGCGGGTGCGAGCTGAGGCAGGAGCCAGTGTGCGCGGGTGCGTGCGGCGAGGTACAGGGGATGAGCGAGGCGACGGTCAGACTGATGGCAAGGGTGGACCCGGGGCTAGAGGGCGCGGCAAGGCGAGCGGATGGGCTCGTCGGCCTCCTGTTAGTGCCAGGAGCACACCGCGAACACTGGTAAAGGCAGAGGAGCACGGTGGTACTCGACCCCTGTCGGCCATGGCGGACGGTGGAGTTCGGCACTCGCGGACGCGGTGATTCGGCATGAATCCAAGGGGGAGTGAAGGGGAAAGGGAGAAGGGCTCACAGTGAGCCTGTAGATGAGCAAGGTGGGCTCGGGGAGGGCTCGACGTTGCCGGAATCGATGATGAAGTTCGTTGGGGCCAAGGAAGAAGAATACATTACAGGGCTTGATGCAGGGGCTCCCAGCTCCAATAGGTTGATGTGGATGACGAAGGAGTCAACGGAGGAGCCGGCGGACGCGGTGGCTTGGTGCGGGGTGCTCTGTGGCTACGCATGCGGCATCGCAGCGACGATGGCAGAAGCGTCCATGGCGGGAGAAGATGCAACGACTCATGTGTGTGTGTGTGGGGGGGGGGGAGATCTCGTAAGTATCCAACGCGTCGATGCTGGCATTCTTATCCACCCCGCCGCATCTGTAGCGACGCGGGCGACGAGCTGGCGCAGCTGGGATGGCTTCCAGCGCTCGGTCGTGTTCGATAGGTGGAGGAGAGAGGAGGAGGGCGTCGCTAGCTGGGTTGGACCAACTCCTATGGACTAGAGCCCAGTTGGACACTAGGATTTGTTCCTTTTCATAGTTATTTATTTTATTTTTTTATTTTTCTTATCTTTCCTGTTACTGTTTTCTTTTATTTTAGTTTCATAAAACATAAAAGTTGTACCTATAATAGTATCACTAATTATACCTCTGCTGCAAAAAAGGTTTAACCCCCAAATAATATAGTTTAGTATTTTATAAAATACAAGTGGCATTTATTTAATTGTTTTACCTAGAGTTTTAATTATTTTAGATCAGTTAAACATTTTATAAAAATGTGGTTTCTCCACCATAATTACTTATTATTTATTTGTCACTGTTTGTACCTTTTAGTTTTGACTTTTGATTACTTTTCTAGTTTGACTTTATTTTAAAATTTGAATTCTGAATCAGTTTTGAACTACGCAAGATTATCAAAAGTAACCGAGGTGACATGGTATCATTAGCAGAGGTTCACTATAGCTTAATTACCCGGGCATCACAAACACTTAGAGAAGCACTGGCCCCCGGGGGGGGGGGGGGTTAAAATAAAGATGACCCTTGGGTTGGCTGACCCAAGGGAAGGGTAATAGGTTGTTAGGCAAATGTAAAACCAAGGTTGGGCCTTGCTGGAGGAATTTTATTCAAAGCGAACTGTCAAGGGGTTCCCATAACACCCAATCGCGTAAGGAATGCAAAATCAAGGAACATAACACCGGTATGACGGAAACTAGGGGGCAAGAGTGGAACAAAGAACCAGGCATAAGGCCGAGCCTTCCACCCTTTACCAAGTATATAGATGCATTAATTAACATAATAGGTATTTGTGATATCCCAACATATCCATGTTCCAACCTGGAACAAACTTCGTCTTCACCCGCAACTAGCAACGCTATAAGAGGGGCTGAGCCAAAGCGGTAACATAGCCAAACAACGGTTTGCTAGGAAAGGTGGGTTAGAGGCTTGACATGGCAATATGGTAGGCATGATATAGCAAGTGGTAGGTAGCGCGGCATAGCAATAGAGCGAAAAACTAGCAAGCAAAGATAGAAGTGATTTCGAGGGTATGGTCATCTTGCCTGAGATCCCGCAAGGAAGAAGAACGAGTCCATGAAGAATACAAACGAAGGAAGTCGAACGAATCCTCACCAATCCGGAACAAAACTGAAGCTAACGAGAGAAGCAACCCGGAAAGAAGCAAACAACATAGTAAACAACCATCACATAAACATAGCATGATGCACAACCAAGTATGATGCATGTCTGGTTTAATGAGGCATGGCATAGCAAAGTGCACAAACAATACTACAAATTAAGTGGAGTTCAATATGCAACGAGTTGCATATTAACGGAACACCACATTCAAGTTATTTAGTTCGATCTTTTTTATGTACCCAACAATATTAAATGTTGATTAACATGGCAAGAGGTGAAGCATAATAAAACTACCTATCTAGGCAAGTTGCAATGAGGCCGGAACAACAAGCAAACAAGTCCGAAAAATCCTCGTGTGCATATTTTAGATTTGGTACTGTTTTGTCCTAAGGCATATTTTAAAGTTGTTAAACATGGAAGGTGAGTGCACCATGTTAAACTATGCATTTTTCTACCCCATTTATATAGAAAGTTTATTTGAATCCGAGCTACGGTTAATTAGTTAAGAAATAAATCATTTTAACATGGCAATATGCAAAATAAACATGAACAACAATTTAAACATTTTAAACATGTACGAAAGTTGGATATTGTGAAACTAGACAAAATTCTAAGCATTTTTCATATATAACTTATTTTAAACCGATGCACGGTTGGTGAGTTATTAAATGCATGTTGCTTGGGGGGTTTTCTGCAAAACAACATTCTCTAGAAATTTAGACAAATCGAAGAGCCTAAAAAAATAGACTCTGAGCCGAATCTGCTGGCCCAGCAACAGGAAAAAGGTGGGGCATTGGGGGTGTTCTCACCATGGGCCAAGCCCAGTCGGTGAGGAGGCCACAACAGAAGTTGGGTTGGGCGTGAGGGGCCTTGGCGCCGGTGGGGATGCAGGACACAACTCGGTCAATGGAGTGGGCTGGATCGACCGATATGGTGCTGCAATTGTCGTCCTCGCGTGGTCGAAGCAGAAGGGGCCGGGGCGAAGCAGAACAGCGCGGCAGGCGCCGGTGACCGGGATCAGAACTCCGGCGAGCGGGGCGAAGGGGCGGCGAGGTCTTGGGCATGGGGAATGCTCGGATCGACCGGACCCACGTGAAAGCACAATTGCTCCCTAGGTGGTTTTGGTAATTAATGACAACATATCTCTTGTTGGACTAACACTTTTACCTAGTATGTTTCAGATAAGTTCAACAATGAAGTGGCATGGACTAGAGGATGTGGAACCCCTTCAAAATGCTGGAGGAAAGGAATGGGTCCTTGATAGTGGATGTACTGGTCATATGACCAGAGATAAAGACATGTTCCGTGAGCTTGCTGAAAACAACGGCCCTCGAAAGTATGTCACTTTTGGTGATAATTCAAAGGGTAAGGTGGTTGGCCTTGGTAAGGTGGCCATCTCACATGATAGCTCCATACAAAATGTCATGCTCGTTGAATCTCTTGGCTACAACTTATTGTCAGTATCTAGACTTGCCGATTTCGGTTTCAATGTCCTATTTACTGAAGTAGACTGCCAAGTGTTTCATAGAGATAATCATAAAATGGTCTTTACCGGTATACGTAGAGGAGATCTTTACATTGTTGATTTCACTAAAAAGGCTCAACCTAAAACTTGCTTAATTGCTAAATCTTCTAAAGGCTGGTTGTGGCATAGAAGGCTAGGCCATGTGGGCATGTGAAACCTTGACAAACTCATTAAAGGAAATCATATCCTTGGCGTTAACGATGTCATATTTGACAAGGATAGACTTTGTAGTGCTTGTCAAGAAGGGAAACAAGTTGGAGGAAGTCATCGCGCTAAGAACATCATGACCACAAGAAGACCACTCGAGCTACTTCACATGGATCTCTTTGGTCCAAATGCCTACAAGAGTCTCGGTGGTAACTCATTTGGTCTAGTCATAGTTGATGATTTTTCAAGATTTACATGGGTGTTCTTTCTTGATGACAAATCGCAGGTCCAAAAGATCTTCAAAAACTTTGCTAGGAAGGCCCAAAATCAATTCAACGTGAAGATCAAGAAGGTTCGGAGTGACAACGGAATGGAGTTTAAGAACGCAAATGTGGACACCTTTCTTGACGAAGAAGGGATCTCACATGAGTTCTCGGCTACGTACACACCTCAACAAAATGGAGTTGTTGAGAGGAAGAACCGGACTCTTATCAAGATGGCGAGAACGATGCTTGATGATTATAAGACGCCAAAACACTTTTGGGCGGAAGCGGTTGAGACAGCTTGTCATGCAACAAATCGTTTGTATCTTCACAAACTACTCGGCAAGACGGCATACGAGCTCCTCACCGATAACAAACCCCAAGTTGGATACTTTCGAGTATTCGGCTCAAAGTGCTACATTCTTGATAAGCATCGTCGTTCTAAATTTGCTCCGAAGTCTCATGAAGGTTTCCTACTTGGTTATGGCTCAAACTCTCACACATACCGTGTCTACAACAATTTCACCCGAAAGGTTGAAGAAACGGTAGATGTGAATTTTGATGAATCTAACGGCTCGCAAGTAGAGCAATTGCCAATTTATGTAGGAGACAAAGATCCCTCGGAAGCAATCCAAGACTTGTCTATCGGCAAGATTCATCCAATGGAGGTGAAGGAGAGTACCTCATCCATCCAAGTGGAAGCTTCTACCTCATGACAAGGTGAACCAAGAGTTGATACAGAAGCATCCATGAGTGGGACACACCAAGAAGAAGAAAACGAGGAAGTGCACCAAGACGAACGTCAACAACCTCCTTCTCCACCACGACAAGAGAACGACAACGCCAACAATGAAGAAGGCCAAGAAGAAGAACAAGATGAAGAAGATGTTTAACAAAGACCCAAGCAAAATCTTTCACGAGTTCGAGCAAGAATTGCTAAAGATCATCCCGTGGGGCAAATCTACAATGATATCCAAACCGGGAGAATCACTCGCTCAAAAACTCGTTTAGCTAACTTTTGTGAACACTATTCATTCATCTCTCGCATTGAATCTATGAAGGTTGAAGAAGCATTGGAAGACCCAGATTGGATAAATGCTATGCATGAAGAGCTACACAACTTTGAGAGAAATCAAGTGTGGACATTGGTTGAAAAGCCCGACAACAACCACAACATCATCGGTACCAAATGGGTGTTTCGCAACAAGCAAGATGAAGATGGACAAGTGGTTCGCAACAAAGCATGTCTCGTCGCCCAAGGCTACACACAAGTCGACGGTATGGACTATGGTGAGACATATGCTCCCATTGCTAGACTTGAGTCCATTCGCATCTTACTTGCCTATGCTAATCACCATGATATCACCTTGTACCAAATGGACATTAAAAGTGCTTTTCTAAATGGTGAAATTGAAGAGGAATTTTATGTTAAGCAACCTCCCGGCTTTGTCAACCCTAAGAAACCTAATCATGTTTACAAACTTCACAAAGCCCTTTATGGTCTTAAACAAGCTCCTAGAGCATGGTATAAATGCTTGACCAAGTTCCTTATTGAAAAAGGCTTTGAAATTGGGAAAATAGATTCTACTCTTTTTACTAAAAGGGTTAATGGAGAACTATTTGTATGCCAAATTTATGTCGATGATATTATATTTGGATCAACTAACCCTCATTTTAGTGAAAAGTTTGGGAAGCTAATGTCAGAGAAGTTTGAGATGTCTATGATGAGTGAACTCAAATTCTTTCTTGGTTTGCAAATCAAGCAAACTAAGGAAGGTACCTTTGTCTCTCAAACGAAGTACACCAAGGACTTATTCAAGAAGTTCAATATGCAAGAATGCAAAGGTATGACTACACCCATGCCTACTAGTGGACACCTTGATTTGACCAAAGATGGTGAACCGGTTGATCAAAAGGTTTATCGCTCTATGATTGGTTCATTGTTATATCTATGTGCTTCGCGTCCCGATATCATGCTAAGTGTGTGCATGTGTGCACGATATCAAGCTGCTCCTAAGGAATGCCATCTTAAGGCCATGAAAAGGATAGTGAGATACTTAATACATACACCAAATTTGGCATTTGGTATCCAAAGAGGGCTTCCTTTGATCTTGTTGGCTACTCCGACTCGGACTATGCCGGTGACAAGGTTGATAGAAAGTCCACTTCGGGTACTTGTCAATTCCTTGGTAGATCTCTTGTGTCTTGGTCTTCCAAGAAACAAAACTCGGTATCCTTATCCACCGCCGAAGCGGAATACATTGCCGCTGGTTCATGTTGTGCTCAATTACTTTGGATGACCCAAACTCTTAAAGATTATGGGATATATGTGAAACATGTTCCATTACTTTGTGACAATGAAAGTGCTATCAAGATTGCTCACAATCCCGCGCAACATTCTCGAACTAAGCATATTGAAGTTCGTCATCATTTCATTCGAGATCATGTTGCTAAGGGTGACATAAACCTTAAACATGTTCGCACCGATAAGCAATTAGCGGATATATTCACCAAACCACTTGATGAGAAAGTGTTTTGCAGGTTAAGAGGTGAATTGAACATCATTGACGCTTCAAACTTGGAGTAGGAACTCCATTGGATACATGCAAGATTTGAGCTTACGACTAATCTCTTGATATTTCTCCTATGATGATTATCTTATGTCTTGAAAATTTGCATCTTGCATGTTATCTAACCCTTGTAGGTACTTGGATGAATCTAATTCTGTGAGATCGCAATTCACTCACATCTTGAGCAATCTCTACATCATCAAGTCTCTACACAATGGTGATGATGACAAGGAAGCACGAAACCTTTCAAACATATCCTTTAACAAATTCTATGTTGAGTTTCATGATTGTCATGTTGAATACACAAGTGCTCTTCCTTGCGAAAACTAACCCATGTAGGTAGATGAACTCAAAATCCAAAGGGTGCTCCCAACTCTTGATGGGCTACATCAACCTTGAGCAACCCACACAAGTTCAACTACATGATCAAGATCACCACCGCCACCCAAGGTATGTTATTCTGTCTTAGAGTAGCTTTACTGCAAGTCATGAGTCAAAGCAACTCGACAAGATGTGAATACATCAAGATACTTAAACGAAAAATGGTAACCCCGTTTTGAGCTTAAACGATGAGTACGACCTATGATCAAGTGATCTCACTTGACTCCTAAGTCAATGTACTCTAACATAGGTGACTTTGTCACCACCCAACTCTAGATGAAGTTCTCTTGTGTCTTTTCTGTGTTCTTGCACTTGTCTCATGCATATTTTTCCCCTTTCAAACTTCATCTAGATCTTTTAGTTTCTTTTTGTTGCTTTTTGTTCTGCAATTTTCTGCATCCAATTCATTGCAAATCTTTGTGAGATCTTATTTGTCTAGTGAGCTGAGGTGACAAGTGTTTTTCTCTGTGATGAACTCGGTTCCACCGGTTTCATGTTTCCGGTCTAACCGAAGATTTTCGGAGCAACCGAAGCATACAACTCGGTGACACCGATTTCACTATAGGGAAAAACATTTTGCCATTTATTCCTGCTTTATTCTTGATCCAGCTCCACTCAATGAATCTTGTCCTCTGCAAGCATCACATTTACCTCAATGCTTTGAACTGTGATTCAAGGACCGAACCCATTCACAACAAATTCCAGAAGACCCTTCTTGGAAATTGATGTCAAAGGGGGAGAGAGAGAGATCACATCAAAGCTTAATCATATCTCTAGGGGGAGAGATCTCTAGGGGAAGGGAATACTCCAGGAAAGAGTAATCTTCGAGGATCCCAGATGCTTGATGTTCAAGAGGAGAGATGCCACATGTCTTCTTGGGGGAAAGACATGTTCATATGTGCTTATTTGCATTAGCTCTGTTTTTCTGTTCCCTATCTTCTCCCGGTATCCCATGCTAGATTCAGGAGGAGCGAGACATCCAAGGGAAAGAAAAATCTTAAATTCATTGCATATCCTTCTCTTTGGGGACATGTCAATATCTATCATGGTACTCTGTACTCACTATACATGTCATCCCTGTCTTGGTACTCTTGTGGTTTCTTTGTTTGTTCTAGCTAGTGGGTGCATCTGTGTTATCTAACCTTGTTTACGCAGGCTCATTCCATCCTAGCCAACTCAAGACCACAAGGTAAGTATATGCATCATGGTCATGTGTATGAGAAATTCTTGCTGATGTACATACTGTTTGCAAGAAGGACTCATGGGCATGAAGGTACATTTCTCATGTTTTCATCACTTGCTCTGATGCATATAGCCAAGATACATGTAACACATTGCTACTCTGTCATGGTTATGCTCTCACATGCTTCTATATTCCATATTCACATGATTGCATACATGTAGGGGGAGCCTATACTTGTTACATGTCCTTCCAAAGCTTTACTTGCTACTCTCTATATCTTTATCTAAAGCTTTGATGTATGTTGCCATCAATTACCAAAAAGGGGGAGATTGAAAGCACAAGTGCTCCCTAGGTGGTTTTGGTAATTAATGACAACATATCTCTTGTTGGACTAACACTTTTACCTAGTATGTTTCAGATAAGTTCAACAATGAAGTGGCATGGACTAGAGGATGTGGAACCCCTTCAAAATGCTAAGGACAAAGGATTGGCTCAAGCTCCAAGCTCAAGACTCCACATTTTCTATCTTAGTGATCCAAGATCACATTGAGTCTATAGGAAAGCCAATACTATTAAGAAGGGATGAGGTGTTGCTTAATGGCTTGCTTGCTCAAAGTGCTTAGTGATATGCTCCAAAGCCCTCAACCACTTTTTCACTTCCAAATATGTCCTAAACCAAAAGTCAAACTCGGCCCCACCGATTCTTTCTATTCGGAGCCACCGAGTTTAGTTGACATAGCCACTGCCAGAAACCCTAATCAGTTCGGTCTCACCGATGGGATCTCGGTCTCACCGAGATGGGCTTGCAAACTCTCTGTTACCTGTTGCAATATTTTCGGTCCCAGCGAGATATGCAATCGGCCCCACCGAATTTGCTTGGCCAACTCTCTATTTCGCTTATTACCCTAATCGGTCCCACCGAGTTTGAGTAATCGGTCAAACCGAGTTTTGGTTTTACCCTAACCCTAGCACATCGGTTCCACTGAGTTGATCTAGTCGGTCCCACCGAAAACCCTAATGGTCACTAGGATTGCTAAATCGGTCCGACCGAGTTTTTCACTTCGGTCTCACCGAGATTGGTAAGTTGTGTGTAACGGTTAGTTTTTGTGTGGAGGCTATATATACCCCTCCACCCACTCTTAATTTGTGGAGAGAGCCATCAGAACATACCTACACTTCCAATACACATTTTCTGAGAGAGAACCACCTACTCATGTGTTGAGGCCAAGATATTCCATTCCTACCATATGAATCTTGATCTCTAGCCTTCCCCAAGTTGCTTTCCACTCAAACCTTCTTTCCACCAAATCCATATCCTGTGAGAGAGAGTTGAGTGTTGGGGAAACTATCATTTGAAGCACAAGAGCAAGGAGTTCATCATCAACACACCATTTGCTACTTCTTGGAGAGTGGTGTCTCCTAGATTGGCTAGGTGTCACTTGGGAGCCTCCGACAAAGATTGTGGAGTTGAACCAAGGAGTTTGTAAGGGCAAGGAGATTGCTTACTTCGTGAAGATCTACCGCTAGTGAGGCAAGTCCTTCGTGGGCGATGGCCGTGATGGAATAGACAAGGTTGCTTCTTCGTGGACCCTTCGTGGGTGGAGCCCTCCGTGGACTCGCGCAACCGTTACCCTCTGTGGGTTGAAGTCTCCATCAACGTGGATGTACGATAGCACCACCTATCGGAACCACGACAAAAACATCCGTGTCTCCAATTGCGTTTGAATTCTCCAAACCCTTCCCCTTACATTCTTGCAAATTGCATGCTTTACTTTCCGCTACTCATATACTCTTTGCATGCTTGCTTCATATGTATTGTGTTTGTTAAACTAGTGCCTAAACTCTACTTTAACTTAAAGAAATTAAAAACTGCAACTTTTGGCACTTAGTGTCTAATCACCCCCTCTAGACACCTCTTCTCGATCCTTTCACCACGGCGTGGGGAGCCCGTTCCCGGCGGTGGCGGGGTCGACAGCTTGTGCGAGCTCAGGGCGACGAGGATCCATTCCAGGACGAAGCAACGTCGGGCATCCATGGCGACAGAGTACCTGGGAGGGAGAGGGATTAGAGAGAGGGAAAGACGAAGAAGAGGACGGGAGGAGGAGGCAGGAGGGGCAAGCCACGGAGGCCTCGGGCGGCTGCAGGGGCTCGGGCTCCTCGATCCAGATCGAGGCTGGGAGGAGCTATGCTCTGGATTGGCTGGGCACGAAAGCCGAGTGGAGTTTGGTGGGGTTGCGGCACTGCGATGGGATGGATGCATCGGGAGTTGAGGGGTGATCCCGATGGGATCTCGATGGAGTGGCGGCGTGGAATAGGAAGGATGGGACATCTCCCTAGGATTTCGGGTTAGAGTAGACTGATTATATAGTGAGTGGGTAAGGTTAGGGGCTACCTCATTCCTCCGATCGGAATCGGATGGTCGAGAAATAAATAGTTAGGAAGTCCAAAAAGGAAAAAGGAGATGTTTTATAGATCTTCGGGGATGATCCGGACCCATCGGTGACGACTGCCCGGGTCGGGTCCGGGACAGCTTTCGGACACGCACGCGAGGAGGGCCGTGGGCTGACGAGAGAGGTTAGATTGGGCCTGGCGGTAGGTAGTGGACTTTGTAGACGGTCTAGGGAGGGAAGAGAGGGAAAGCCCGGCAGCAGTTCTCGGAGACCGAAAATGTCCGACGATAGACCGGCTATAGTGCCGCTATAGATATTCGTTGGGGCATCAAACGAACTCCGAATGTGATGAAACTTGGCAGGCAGCCTACTGACAACAAAACGACACTGCACGCCAACTTCCATACCATTCCGAGAACATTTTCTGACCACTTATAAAATAATATTTCGGACATACCGCGGGTGCGTGCAAGTGTGTCTGGGCTCAGAACGGACAACGGAAAGAACTGGGAAACCCGGACGGATGCAAGTTTGGAAAACATGATGACGCAATGCACATGATGACATGGCAAGATGCAACACACAAGCAAAAGACAAGGCAACAACAGCGAATAACTCGAAGACACCTGGCGCAACAGTCTCGGGGCGTCACACCCCATCTTGGAAGGTATCTTTGCCTCGCGCCTTGCTGCACATTTTAACATACCTATTAGACATTATGAGAAAGAAGAAAAGTTGCTGCCTCCTGTTTTTCTAGACTATAAGAGTATGGTAGCACATGATATTATCGTTAAGAATAAGGAAAAGATGCTTAAGTACAAGCTGATATTTGATAAAAATCACCCTGAGACTATCAATTTGCCTGCTCCTTCCTTGTTTGACTTATCTGCAGGCAAGTACCTTGTTCTGCCGGAGGCCATTTACGCCTACTGAAACCCCACATCAGCTACAGAGCCAGAGCCGGAACCACAATTTGATCCTCACCGGCAGTCTGTTTATCAGTGGAATCCGGAAGAGATCGCCAACCAGTGGCACCAGGGGGATCCTTCTCTACGACCCCAGTTACAACTTTGGATATCCGCCAGGCTAGCCATGGCCATAGACCAACTTAGGCCAAAAGCCTAAGCTTGGGGGGAGTACGTATTTCTCACCGACATTACATTCCTGTTCACACACTCATGCTAGTTGTCGGTGCTCATACTTTTTCATTGTAATATCCATGCTAGTTTATTTCCCTTTTTATGCTTTCTTCTTGTGTGTTTGATAAACCTTAAGAAAAACAAAAAAAATAGTTGTAGTTTTTAGCTAGTGTACTTTTTATACTGTAGTAGTAATAATTAAAAGAAAACCCAAAAAGATTTATTGTTCTTCTTTTGCTTGTTGGGAGCTTTCCCATGTAAATAGTTTTATTTCTTTTCTTGTTCATTGGGGGTCGAGAGGAGAAGACCATAATGAAAATGTTGAGTGGCTCTCATATGCATTATTGTTGATCTAACAAAGAGCCCATATTACCTTGTCTTCTCTCTTGAATTGAATGCTTGCAGATTCCAGCTTAGTCCAATGCACGTGCACTATTATTATTATCCACACTATTCGGTCGTGCAAGTGAAAGGCAATAATGATGATTATATGATGAACTTATTGAGATGAGAAAAGCTGGTATGAGCTCGGCCTCTCTTGTTTTTGTAAATATGATTAGTTCATCGTTCCTGATTCAGCCTATTATGAAAGAAACATATTTGAAATGACAATTAGAGATTGTAGTTGCTTATGTCATGCTTAATTACCTAGGAGCTTATAATGGTTTACCTTGCACGCCAACATGCTATTAAAATGGTTATGATGTGGTATGATAGGGTGGTATCCTCTTTTGAATGATCCGAGTGGCTTGACTTGGCACATGTTCACGCATGTAGTTGAAACAAAATCAGCATAGCCTCTATGATATTTAAGTTCATGGTGCATTATATCCTACTCATGCTTGCATTCGGTGTTGATTAATTTTAATGCATGTTCATGACTGTTGTCGCTCTCTAACAGGTCGCTTCCCAGTCTTTTTCTAGCCTTCACTTGTACTAAGCGGGAATACTGCTTGTGCATCCAATTCCATAAACCTCAAAGTTGTTCCATATGAGTCCATCGTACCTACCTATATACGATATCTACCTGCCGTTCCAAGTAAATTTGTATGTGCCAAACTCCAAACCTTCAAATAAACATTATGTTTTGTATGCTCGAATAGCTCATGTATCAACTAGGGCTATTTGTATCTTCCATGCTAGGCAGGTTATTCTCAAGAGGAGTGGGTTCCGCTCCTCACTCACGAGAAAATGGCTGGTCACCGGGATGCCCAGTCCCATGCTTTATGCAAATCAAATCAAAATAACTGCAAACAAAACTCCCCCGGGACTCTTGTTAGTTGGAGGCACTCGTTGTTTCGAGCAAGCTATGGATTGATGCTTGTTGGTGGAGGGGGAGTATAAACTTTACCATTCTGTTTGGGAACCGCCTATAATGTGTGCAGCATGGAAGATATTGAGATCTCTCGGTTGTTATGTTGACAATGTAAGTATACCGCTCAAAATATTATTCATATCTATTTCAAAACCGAGCTCTGACACCTCTACAAATCCCTGCTTCCCTCTGCAAAGGGCTTATCCATTTACTTTTATGTTGAGTCATCATCCTCTTATTAAAAAGCACCAGTTGGAGTGCACCATTGTCATTTGCATCCATTACTGTTAGTTTACATTTTTTTCGAGAGTACGCTAAAAGTGTACCTTAGCTTTATAGAAGAGAGAAGGATATTTACAAGAACATTACAGATTGCAGGCGTCGCCCTCGGCACGCCTACCCACCCCTAGTTAGTTTACATTGAGTATTACTTGATTGGATGTCTTTTACCAGGAATTATAATGTCTAGTCAGTCCTTGATCTTTAAAGGTGCTCTGCATTTATGTTTTGCGGTCTCAGAAAGGGCTAGCGAGATACCATCTTGTTATATCATATCATGATTGTTTTGAGAAAGTGTTGTCATCTGAGATTTATTATTATTGCTCGCTAGTTGATTATGCCATTGATATGAGTTAACATGAGGCCTAAATGTTATTGCGAATGTGGTTAGTTCATAATCTTTGCTGAAAACTTGAATGCTGGCTTTACATATTTACAACAACAAGAGCAAACAGAGTTTGTAAAAGTTTTTATTTATCACTTTCAGTTTATCAACTGAATTGCTTGAGGACAAGCAAAGGTCTAAGCTTGGGGGAGTTGATACGTCTCCGTCCTATCTACTTTTCCAAACACTTTTGCCCTTGTTTTGGACTCTAACTTGCATGATTTGAATGGAACTAACCTGGACTGACGTTGTTTTCAGCAAAATTGCCATGGTGTTATTTTTGTGCAGAAATAAAAGTTCTCAGAATGACCTGAAAATCAACGGAGATTTTTTTTGGAATATATAAAAAATACTGGAAGAAAGATCCACGTCAGAGGGCCCACAGCCAGTCCACGAGGGTGGGGGCGCGCCCCCTGCCTCATGGGCCCCCTGATGCTCCACCGACGTCCACCTTGACTCCATATATTTACTTTCGGGGAGAAAAAAATCAGGGAGAAGGATTCATCGCGTTTTAGGACACAGAGCCGCCGCCAAGCCCTAAACTCTCTCAGGAGGGCTGATATGGAGTCCGTTCGGGGCTCCGGAGAGGGGAATCCGTCGCCATCATCATCAACAACCTTCCTCCATCACCAATTTCATGATGCTCACCGCCATGCGTAAGTAATTCCATCGTAGGCTTGCTGGACGGTGATGGGTTGGATGAGATTTATCATGTAATCGAGTTAGTTTTGTTCGGGTTTGATCCCTAGTATCCACTATGTTCTGAGATTGATGTTGCTATGACTTTGCTATGCTTAATGCTTGTCACTAGGGCCCGAGTGCCATGATTTCAAATTTGAACCTATTATGTTTTCATCAATATATGAGAGTTCTTGATCCTATCTTGCAAGTCTATAGTCACTTATTATGTGTTATGATCCGTTAACCCCGAAGTGACAATAATCGGGATACTTACCGGTGATGACCATAGTTTGAGGAGTTCATGTATTCACTAAGTGTTAATGCTTTGGTCCGGTACTCTATTAAAAGGATGCCTTAATATCCCTTAGTTTCCAATAGGACCCCGCTGCCATGGGAGGGTAGGACAAAAGATGTCATGCAAGTTCTTTCCCATAAGCACATATGACTATATTCGGAATACATGCCTACATTACATTGATGAACTGGAGCTAGTTCTGTGTCACCCTAGGTTATGACTGTTACATGATCGGTCGCATCCGGCATAATTCTCCATCACCGATCCAATGCCTACGAGCTTTTCATATATTGTTCTTCGCTTATTTACTTTCCCGTTGCTACTGCTACAATCACTACAAAACCCAAAAATATTACTTTTGCTACCGTTACCTTTTGCCACTGTTACCACTACTATCATCTTACTTTGCTACTAAATACCTTGCTGCAGATATTAAGTTTCCAGGTGTGGTTGAATTGACAACTCACCTGCTAATACTTGAGAATATTCTTTGGCTCCCCTTGTGTCGAATCAATAATTTTGGGTTGAATACTCTACCCTCAAAAACTGTTGCGATCCCCTATACTTGTGGCATATCACATAACGCTTCCGCTTACGGTCTACGAGGATACGTGGACAACACTCTCCCCTCTCGTTGCTATGCATCACCATGATCTTGCGTGTGTGTAGGATTTTTTTTTGAAATTACTATGTTCCCCAACACTAGAAGACCACTAGTGGGCCAGAGCAGCACCTGGGGAGTGCTCCGAGGGGGGCACAACCCACCAGGGCGCGCCAGGAGGCCCAGGCGCGCCCAGGTGGGTTGTGCCCACCTCAGTGGCCTCCCGCACCCCCTCGTTGCCCTATAAATTCCCAAATGTTCCAAAAACCCTCAGGGTTAACCTAGATCAAAAGTTCCACCGCCGCAAGGCTCTTTAGCCACCGAAAACCAATCTAGAACCTTCCCAGCACCCTGCTGGAGGGGGGAATCATCTCCGGTGGCCATCTTCATCATCTCGGCGGCCACAACAAAGAGGAGGGAGTAGTCCACCCTCGGGGCTGAGGGTTTGTACCAATAGCTATGTGTTTAATCTCTCTATCTCTCTTGTGTTCTTGAGATGTCACGATATTGATGTATCGCGGGCTTTGTTAATATAGTCGGATCATATGGTGTTTTCCCCTCTCTATCTTGTTGTGATGAATTCAGTTTTTCCCTTTGAGATTTCGTTGTTATCGGATTGAATAATTTTATGGATTTGAGAACACTTGATATATGTCTTGCAATTGAATACTCATGGTGACAATGGGGTATCGTATTGATTCACTTGATATATGTTTTGGCACTCAACTTGCGGATTACTGAGGTGACATTGGGGTAATCTATGCATAGGGGTTGATGCACGTTCTTGTCTTTGTTTCTCCAGTAGAAATCTTGGGGCACTCTTTGAAGTTCTTTGTGTTGGATTGTGTATTATGAATATGAATTTGCTTTGGTGTTATTTTAGTACGAACTCTAGGATAGATCGAATGGAAAGAATAGCTTTGTGTTATTTTAGTACGAACTTGAATAGATCGAACGGAAAGAATAGCTTTGAGGTGGTTTCGTACTCTACAAACAATTTATTCTTATGTTCTCCGCTGGATAGGAACTTTGGGGTGATTCTTTGTTGCACGTTGAGGGTGGTTATATGATCCAATTATACTAGCATTGTTGAGGGGTTGCACTACTGAAAGTACGAACCCTAGGCCTCATTTTTAAGCATTGCCATACCGATTTTGTGCTCGTTTACTATTTTCTACCTTGCTGTTTTTATTATAAAAATATATTTCTACCATCCATATTACACTTTTATCACCATCTCTTCGCGGAACTAGTGCACCTATACAATTTGCCACTGTATTGGGTGTGTTGGTGACCCAAGAGATTTCTTGTATTTGTAGGGTTGTTTGAGAGAGACCATCTTCATCCTACGCCTCCCATGGATTGATAAACCTTAGGTCATCCACTTGAGGGAAAATTGCTATTGTCCTACAAAAGTCTGCGCTTGGAGCCCCACCACGAGTCTACAAGAATAAAGTTGCGTAGTGGACATCATAGGTCGCCCATTTGTTTGCCATCGAATCAACCAAAGGTTGTAAGTCGGCCTTCATGAAATCCACATGCATGGGAGGAAGCACTAGGTACGTGTAGGGGAACCGAGTCATCCAGCAAGCAAGAGAACTAGCCAAACTTCCACATCAATACCCTCGAAACGAATTGGCGAGGTTTCACATTTATGAAGGTTAGCCACAATCCCAGAAGCATCACCAAACAAAGGAAGGATTTCCTTCACTGCAAACAACCCATTTTTCTTTAGATCTCACTTGTGAGATCAAAGGGATTCTGCGATGACGACATTCTAGAGGGCATGTATGTAAGAGCCGAGTACAGTAATGAAGATTCAATGGATCTACCACCCCCTTAAGTCTGAAGACCTGGATGCATGTAAATGTCATATTTGTTGAGTTTGGTGGCCCAAACTTGTAGACCAACCTTGCTCTTAAGGGTTGGCTTCTTGAGGGCAGATCTGATATCATTTCCAAATCCAACGATCTGAATGCACATATCCTCTATCTCCATCTAATTCGATGGCTACCAAAAGTGATGTTGGTTTGTACTTCCACTAGACTCGTGTGGCTTGAAGGTACTATTAGAGCAAGATGTGTGCCGCTAAATAGTCTATTTCTTTGCTACGAAAGAGGTACGAAAAATTCTGCCTAACCCAACCCACGGTAGAAGCAATTTGTAGTTGATTTTTTCCTTTTTTAACTTAATATGTTATCATGCCTTTATGTCATTTGATTCTACATAGAAATGAGCACTACTGAATCAATAAATCACAAAGAGTAATAGGCATCGATCAAGATGATCTGCATGTTCTAATGGCAACGTCATGACATGCGGTATGTCGGGAAACAACACACTTTCTCATGGAACAGTTTGCCTCACCAAGAGGACTCCGGTAAGGTGACCCATTGCCCTCGTACCTCTTTGTCATTTGCACTAAAGGTTTATCCCTGCTACTGAAAGATGCGGAACAAAGGGGAACCTTGAGTGGTGTACGAGTGTGCCCGAGTGCACCGCCGGTGTCACATGTTTTCTTTGTGGATGACACAATGTTAATTATCAAGGCAATTGATACGCCTCTAATGTATCTATAATTTACGAAGTATTCATGCCATGTTTAAAATATTTTATATGGTTTTGGTGCACTTTTATATTATTTTTATGGACTAACATATTAATCTAGTGCCCACTGTCAGTTCCTGTTTTTGCATGTTTTTTGTTTCGTAGAAAAACCATACCAAACGAAGTCCAAACACGATAAAAATTTACAAAGATTTTTTATGGAATACATGTGATTTTTGGAAGAAATGATCAATTCAAAACGGTTCCCCGATACGTCTCCGTCGTATCTACTTTTCCAAACACTTTTGCCCTTGTTTTGGACTCTAACTTGTATGATTTGAATGGAACTAACCCGGACTGACGCTGTTTTCAGCAGAATTGCCATGATGTTGTTTTATGTGTAGAAAACAAAAGTTCTCGGAATGACCTGAAAATCCACGGAATATCTAACAATAAATAATAAAAAATCCTCGCCAAAGATGAAGACCAGGGGGGCCACACCCTTTCCACGAGGGTGGGGGCGCCCCCCCGTAGGGCGCGCCCCCCTACCTCGTGGGCCCCCTGGAGACCTCCCGACTCCAACTCCAACTCTATATATCAACTTTCGGGGAGAAAAAAATAAGACAGAAGATTTCATCGCGTTTTACGATACGGAGCCGCCGCCAAGCCCTAAAACCTCTAGGGAGGGCTAATCTGGAGTCCGTTCGGGGCTCCGGAGAGGGGGATTCATCGCCGTCATCATCATCAACCATCCTCCATCACCAATTTCATGATGCTCACCGCCGTGCGTGAGTAATTCCATCGTAGGCTTGCTGGACGGTGATGGGTTGGATGAGATTAATCATGTAATCGAGTTAGTTTTGTTAGGGTTTGATCCCTAGTATCCACTATGTTCTGAGATTGATGTTGCTATGACTTTGTTATGCTTAATGCTTGTCACTAGGGCCCGAGTGCCATGATTTCAGATCTGAACCTATTATGTTTTCATCAATATATGAGAGTTCTTGATCCTATCTTGCAAGTCTATAGTCACCTATTATGTGCTATGATCCGTTAACCCCGAAGTGACAATAATCGGGATACTTACCGGTGATGACCGTAGTTTGAGGAGTTCATGTATTCACTATGTGCTAATGCTTTGTTCCGGTTCTCTATTAAAAGGAGGCCTTAATATCCCTTAGTTTGCATTAGGACCCCGATGCCACAGGAGGGTAGGACAAAAGATGTCATGCAAGTTCTTGTCCATAAGCACGTATGACTATATTCGGAATACATGCCTACATTACATTGACGAATTGGAGCTAGTTCTGTATCACCCTATGTTATGACTGTTACATGATGAACCACATCCCGCATAATTATCCATCATTGATCCGATGCCTACGTTTTTTCCATATACTGGTTTACGCTTATTTACTTTCCCGTTGCTATTGTTACAATCACTACAAAATACCAAAAACATTACTTTGCTTTCGTTACTCTTTTGTTACCGTTACCATCACTATCATATTACTTTGCTACCAAACACTTTGCTGCAGATACTAAGTTTCCAGGTGTGGTTGAATTGACAACTCAGCTGCTAATACTTGAGAATATTCTTTGGCTCCCCTTGTGTTGAATCAATAAATTTGGGTTGAATACTCTACCCTCGAAAGCTGTTGCGATCCCCTATACTTGTGGGTCATCAAGACTAATTTCTGGTGCCGTTGCCGGGGAGCATAGCTCTATTCTTTGAGTCACTTGGGATTTATATCTGCTGGACACTATGAAGAACTTGAAAGACACTAAGACAACAATTTATCCCTCAACTACGAGGGGAGGTCAGGAACTGCCGTCTAGCTCTGCGCTTGATTCACCTTCTGTTATGAGTCAGCTTGCGACACCTAAACCTGCTTCTACTATTCGTTCTGATATGTCGCATGTTATTGATGATGCTACTTCTGCTATACATGATACTTATGATGAAACTACCTCTATGCCTGATACTAGTATGCCACTTAGTGATTTTCTCGAGGAACGACTTACTAGGGCTAGAGAGATTGAAAATATTGAATCTGATTATGATGATGAAAGTGATGATGAAGAATCACTTGTTATTCCTGAGGGTTATTTATTTGATCAAGAAGCTTCTTTAGCTATTTTAGCTTGCAAAGATAGATATGAACTCAAAAGGTTATTAGCTAAATGGAATAAGAAATATCTAAATGCTAGGATGAGACCTGACCCTGCTTTTGCTACTTCACCTATCTGTGTTGCTGATAAGGATTATGAATTCTCTGTTGATCCTGATATAATTACTTTGGTTGAATCTGATCCTTTTCATGGCTATGAATCTGAAACTGCTGTGGCACGTCTTACTAAATTAAATGATATAGCTACCATGTTCACTAATGATGAGAGATCTCGCTACTTTTATATCCTTAAAATATTTCCGTTCTCATTAAAGGGTGATGCTAAGATATGGTTTAATTCTCTTGATCCTGGTTGTGTGCGTAGTCCCCAAGATATGATTTACTACTTCTCTGCTAAATATTTCCCTGCTCATAAGAAACAAGCGGCTTTAAAGGAAATATACAACTTTGTGAAAATTAAAGAAGAGAGTCTCCCACAAGCTTGGGGGAGGCTTCTCAAGTTACTTAATGCTTTGCCTGATCATCATCTTAAGAAAAATGAAATACTTGATATCTTTTATAATGGACTAACCGATGCTTCCAGAGATTACCTGGATAGTTGTGCTGGTTCTCTTTTCAGGAAAAGACGCCGGATGAAGCTGAAATCTTATTGAACAATATGTTGACAAATGAAAATAATTGGGCACCTCCTGAGCCAGCTCCTGCTCCAATTAATGATCCTATTCCTAAACCAACTTAGAAGAAGAGAGGTATTCTATTTCTCAGTCTCGAAGATATGCAAGAGGAAAAGAAATCTATGAAAGAAAAAGGTATTAGAGCTGAAGATGTTAAGAATTTACCTCCTATTGAAAAAATACATGGTCTTAATTTACCGACTGCCGAAGAAACATATGATCTTGATCCTTTATTTATCAAAGAACCTCCAGACCTCGATAACCCGACACAGGTAGTAAAGGTAAATTCTCTCTATAGATATGATAAAGTTGTAATCCCACTTACTAAAATTGCTAGCCCATGCTTAGATGAGTTTGATGAATTTATGGCTAAGCAAGAAGACTTTAATGCTTATTTTGGTAGACAATTCAAATATGCTTGGCAACTTGGGTGATTATATGGCTAATGTCAAAGGTGAACTTAAACTTATTATTAAACATGCTTCCATGGTTACCACTCAAGTAGAACAAGTACTTAAAGCTCAAAAAGAATTGCTCAATGAGATGAATAGTAAAAAAATGATTATGCTGTTAAAGTGGCTACTAGAACTGATAGAGTGACTTAGGAACCTTTGTATCCTGAAGGGCACCCTAAGAGAATTGAGCAAGATTCTTAGAGAAATAATATTGATGCACCTAGTTCTTCTAAAAAGAAGAAAAAGAAAAATGATAGAGCTGTGCAAACTTCTAGTGAACCTATTGCTGAACCACCTGATAATCCAAATGATATCTCTATGTATGATGCTGAAACACAATCTAGCAATGAACATGAACCTAATGAAAAAGTTAATGATGATGTTCATAATAATGCTCAACCTAGTAATGATAATGATGTAGAAATTGAACCTGGTGTTGATCTTGATAACCTACAATCAAAGAATCAACGTTATGATAAGAAAGACTTTGTTGCTAGGAAACATGGTAAAGAAAGAGAACCTTGGGTTCATAAACCCATGCCTTTTCCTCCCAAACCATCCAAGAAAAAGGATGATGAGGATTTTGAGCGCTTTTCTAAAATGATTAGACCTATCTTTTTGCGTATGCGATTGACTGATATGCTCAAAATGAATCCTTATGCTAAGTACATGAAAGATATTGTTACAAATAAAAGAAAGATACCAGAAGCTGAAATTTCCACCATGCTTGCTAATTATACTTTTAAGGGTGGAATACCAAAGAAACTTGGAGATCCAGGAATACCTACTATACCATGCTCCATTAAAAGAAACTATGTTAAAACTGATTTATGTGATCTTGGAGCCGGTGTTAGTGTTATGCCTCTCTCTTTATATCGTAGACTTGACTTGAATAAGTTGACACCTACTGAAATATCTTTGCAAATGGCTGATAAATCAACTGCCATACCTGTCGGTATTTTTGAGGATGTGCGTGTTGTAGTTGCAAATGTTACTATTTTAACGGACTTTGTTATTCTTGATATTCCCGAGGACGATAGTATGTCTATTATTCTTGGAAGACCTTTTCTTAATACTGTAGGGGTTGTTATTGATTGCAACAAAGGCAATGTCAGTTTTCATGTTAATGGTAATGAGCATACGGTACACTTTCCGAGGAAGCAACCTCAAGTTCATAGTATCAATTCTATCAAAAAAATTCCATCGATTATATTTGGAGGTTTTGAATTTCCTCTTCCTACTGTCAAGAAGAAATATGATATTCTTGTTATTGGGGATGTGCATATCCCCATTAAGGTAACCTAGTATTATTCGAAATTTCTCCGGTTTCATGTTAATCGGAATGAGTTTGTTAACAAGCCTTGATCAACCTTGTTAGTGGATTCCTTTTGATGAGCATGACATGGATGAAACTAGAAGCACAACTTTCTGTACCCTCTCTATACTTTCTGTTATTTAGTTGAAATAAAGTAAAAATAAATAATTTTCTGTTTGTTATCTGATTATCCGTGCAATATAAAAATACCTCGAAAATAAAAGTTCTCCAAATGCCCTGAAAATTAAATATGATTTTTTTCTAGAATATTTGAGGATTTATGGAACAAAGAACACACCAGGGGGGCCAACCACCTTGCCACGAGGGTAGAGGGCGCGCCCACCCCCTAGGGTGCGCCCCCTGCCTCGTGGGCCCACGGTGGCCCTCCTCCACTTATTCCTGCACCCATCCTCTTCTTCTTCCTCCCAGAAACACGAAAAACTAACTCAAGCACGAGTTCCAGCCCTCTTTGCTACCATTTTCGATCTCCTTGCTCAAAGCACCTCTCACAAAACTTCTTGGGGAGATTGTTCCTTGGTATGTGACTCCTCCATTGGTCCAATTAGTTTTTGTTCTAGTGCTTTATTCATTGCAAATTTTTGCTGCTTAGGTGACCCTGTTCTTGAGCTTGCATGTCAAATTTATATGGTCAAAAGTAGTTTTGATGCATGATATAGGCCCTAGGCACTTGTAGGAGTTGTTGCTATCAATATTATTGAGTTTGGTTTACTTTTATTTTGAAGTTACTAAAAAAATTAGAATTTTTCAGAGGAAGAAATATGCTTAGGAAAATGTTCCAAGGTGGTTCCTCAAGGAAGCAAGGACCCAGGCTTGCAATGTTTGATGCTGATGAAGAGCCACCAAGAGACGCTCCAGTGCGCCCTTGTGAGTGGCCTTCTGAAAATTTTATGGATCAAGCGGGAATTAAAGAAGAATTTAACACATATTTGTGTAATGCCGGTCTTGAGGACTTTGAGGCAGACAAATGCCCCAGTATCATGATCTCACAAGCTCTTTTGTGAGGAGGTTTGAGTATTCATCTTCGTGTAATTCTCCTTCAGTCATGCTTGATCTTTATGACAAATCTTATACCATGGACTTAGAAGATTTCACTTTTGCTTGCAAACTTCCACAATGGGGTAGTGTTAGGGATCCCCCTAAATCTGAATTTAGAAACTTTCTTGCTAGTATAACTGTAGGGGAATCTAGAGATATAACGCAAGCTACCATAGGGAGCATTCACTTTCCTGCCATACATTATTTTGCTCTCTTCATAGGTAGGTGCATAAATGCTAAGGATGAAGCATGTCACATGTGTGTCCCTGACCTTAGCATTCTCAGGAGTGCTGTGTCAGGAGACCAATCTTATCATATGGGAGCCATTGTAGCTCGTAGGTTGCATCATAATAGATATAATGGAGATTTCTTTGGAGGAATTTATGCAACCTGCTTAGCTAAATTTCTTGAGATAGACGTTCGTGAAGGAGACTGTAACGCCCTCGATGCGGCTATATCTCCCACGTGTCAAGGCACGACTTAGAGGCATAACCGCATTGAAGGCGTTACAAGTTGGTAATCAGAGCCTTCCCCGACCTTAGGAGCCCCCATTGCTTGATTGTTTTAGCAGCCGAGTTGTGTCTAGAAAAATGTTTTGAGTCATTTAGGAATTATATATCGGAGAGCTTAGGAATTCTTTTTTACTTCCCAGTCTCCTCATCGCTCTGGTAAGGCATCCTGACGTAGACTTTTGACTCTTCTCTTCTCAAATTTCACTAAAAAAAGTTTAGGATCACGCGAGTATCTTGGATTTGTTATGATGGCTTATGATGAGAACACTGTCTTGGTGCCTCCTGTCAGGGGTTTAGTGGAAGTGTCCCGGGGAGTTGAGCTCTGAGGTGTTGTCATCATAATTTTATCGTTGCAATTCGGAAATACTTGAGATATGTTCGCCGACATCGAAAATCTCCTTTATGCAGTTCGTTGGTGAGATAACCTCGATGCCACCCAGTACTGGGGCGGGAGTTCGGGAGTATCGCCATAACTTGTATAACGGATGCTTTTCGAAGGTTGAGGTAGATGGTTTCCGAAGGTTTCTTGGTTATGTGTTGAAGGATGGATACAGCTGGATGTAGGTATTGCTAGTTTGGGTGAGATATTATGCTTCCCCTGTATCCCCAACACCTGATTGCATAACCGGAAAGTTTCGGGAGTTTTATAGGTGGGAATTCAAGTAGCTCTTAGGATATCTTTCCGACAGATGTATGATATGAAATTGGGGTTCGACGTCTAGTGGTTCGCCTATTCACGGTCGATTTTACAGTGGTCTCATTGCGTCTTAAAGAGTCCTTGGCTATGCTGACTCGGGGACACTTCGTATGTCATGTGCACTGCCTTGTACATGATGGTGCTGTACGATCGAGCCCGTGTAGGTCCCACCACAAAAACTTCGGACGAAATCTCTATCATATGTTTGTTCCGGCTTATTTCGCAAGCCAATCCTTGGTTTTATTTTGAGTTGTGGTATTCGAGTTGCTTCGAAGCCATATGTTGATTCCATCCCTTGTTGATTTACCTCTTCTACCTAATTCTACGTGGCTTCGCAATTTAGGAATATGTGACCACTTCAAGAGAAGTGCATTCGTTCATTTTGTTCGGATGTGAAGACTTTATGTTGCAATTTTCATTCCGTTGGATTCAGCTTCAATATTTGTCTATTTATGTGCTAATGGTGGTCAACCTCTTCAGGATGGCTCCTCCAACGCGCACGACTCTGAATCCTGATCCGCCACCACCTCCACCTCCTCCGGAAGCTTGGCAAGCTGTGATGGCCGCAACCAATGCAAATACACAGTTGATCATGCAAATCCTCCAAGAGCGCAATCAAGGCAGTCAAGGGAATCAAGGCAACAATCAGAACCATTTTGCTACTCTGAACTAGTTCCTCGCTAATGGTCCAAAGACGTTCAGCAATTGTGTTGAGGCTACCGATGCTGACGATTGGCTAGTGGATCTGGGCAAGCATTTTGAATGCAGCAACGTCAGGCCTGAAGATTTCGTCAAGTTCGCTTCTTTCCAGCTCAAAGATCAGGCTGCAGAGTGGTTCCAGCAGTATAAGGATTCCAGAGGTGGACGTTTGATCACTTGGGATGATTTCCGTCAAGATTTCCGAGCTCATCACATCCCTCAGAGTGTGACTGAAAGCAAACGTGAAGAATTCCACAATCTGAAGCAAGGCTCTTTGTCTGTCTATGACTACAACAAGTTGTTCCAGAAGCTCGCCCGCTTTGCTAAGCAGGATGTTCCTGATGAGAAGAGCATGATATACCAGTTCAGGGGCGGTCTCAGAGAAGAAATTCAGCTCGCTCTTGTCCTCTTTGAGCCATTGAGGTACGATGAGTTCTACAACATGGCACTGAAGCAAGAGGCTGCTTAGTTGAGGTGTGATGCTTCCAGGAAGCGAGTCAGAGACACTACGCCGTCTTCCTCTACTCAAGTGGCTAAGCAGCAGAAGTATTGGCTTCCTCCTCCTCCGTTCCGTCAGCTGTATCAGCAGAAGAGCAAAGGTGGCAGTGGTTCTTCCCACCCACCCAACCCAGGCTTTCAGAACAAGACTTCGTCTCAAGCTCCAAGATCGAGTGCTCCGTACCACCGTCCGCTTTCAGAGGTCACGTGCAACAAGTGCCAACATAAGGGTCACTACGCCAACAAGTGTTTCAACTAGAGGCGTCTTCCTCCTCCTCCTCCTGTCAGATCGGCAAGTACAGCTGTGGTCAAGCATAACCCCAAGTCCGCCAAGGTCAACTTGATGAACGCAGCTCAGGCAGAGGATTCGTCAGATGTGATCATGGGTAACCTTCCTGTTAACGATATTCCTGCAAAAGTTCTTTTTGACACTGGTGCATCGCATTGCTTCATTTCCAAACCTTTTGCATCAAAGTATGACTGCGATTACCAGCACCTGCAAAATTCTTTACAAATTGTGTCACCGGGCAAACAAATGACAGCTAATTTCTGTGTCCCGGATGTTACTATCACCTTGGGCGACTACAAGTTCCTTTCTTCCCCAATTGTTCTTGGCGATTCCGATATTGATCTTATTCTTGGGATGGACTGGCTCTCTAAGCACAAGGCTCACCTCGATTGTGCAGCAAGGCAGATTCAATTGACTCATTCATCGGAATGCCTCCGCACCAGCCCGTTGAATTTGTGATTGAACTTGAGCCCGGTACGGAACCTATGTGCAAACGTCCCTACAAGCTCGGCCCTGAAGAGTTGAAGGAGTTGAAGAAACAACTCGATGTTCAAGAAAGAATGGGTCTCATTCGGCCTAGTTCTTCTCCGTGGGGTTGTGGTGTTCTTTTTGTGAAGAAGAAGGATGGAACGGACCGACTTTGTGTTGATTATCGTCCATTGAACAAGAAGACCATCAAGAACAAATACCCACTTCCCAACATCAATGAGCTGTTCGAACAACTCAAGGGTGCCCAAGTATTCTCCAAGCTTGATCTCTGTATGGGTTATCATCAGATTCGAATCCGTGAGCAAGATATTCCCAAGACGGCTTTCAGGACAAGCTACGGGTCATATGAATACACTGTCATGTCTTTTGGCCTCGCCAACGCTCCTCCGACGTTCTCTCGTATGATGAACTTCATCTTCAACCCCTACACCAATGACTTCGTTTTGGTCTATCTCGACGACATTCTGGTTTTCTCCAAGAACAAGGAAGATCATGCCAAGCACTTGCGTTTGGTTCTTGACAAGCTCAGGGAACATCAGTTCTACGCCAAGTTCTCCAAGTGTGAATTTTGGCTCGATGAGGTTCTTTATCTTGGTCATATCATCTCTGCCAAGGGCATTTCCGTGAATCCTGAGAAGGTGTCTGCAATTGTTAATTGGGAACCTCCTCAGAATGTGAAGCAACTACGTAGCTTCCTCGGTCTCGCAAGCTACTGCCGAAGATTTGTTGAAAACTTTTCTAAGATCGCGAAGCCTCTCTCAAATCTTCTCCAGAAGCACGTCAAGTACGTTTGGTCTCCGGAGTGTGATATTGCTTTCAACACTTTGAAAGAGAAGTTGATCACTGCTCCAGTTCTGACTCCGCCTGATGAATCCAAGCCGTACGAGGTCTTTTGTGATGCCTCTCTCCAAGGTCTCGGAGCTGTACTGATGCAAGAGAAGAAAGTTGTTGCTTATACCTCTCGCCAGTTGAAGCCTAATGAGAAGAACTACCCCACTCATGATCTCGAGTTGGCGGCAGTTGTGCATGCTTTGTTGACTTGGAGACATCTTCTATTGGGAAGGAAAGTCGATATTTTCACTGATCACAAGAGTCTCAAGTACATCTTCACCCAGCCTAATCTCAACCTCAGGCAAACTTGATGGTTCGAAATGATTCAAGAGTACAATCCGAGTATCGAGTATACTCCAGGCAAGGCCAATGTGATTGCTGACGCTTTGAGCAGGAAAGCATATTGCAACAGTCTGATTCTGAAGCCTTATCAACCCGAGCTTTGTGAAACTTTCCGCAAACTTAATCTGCAAATTGTTCCTCAAGGTTTCCTCGCCAACCTTCAAGTCTCTCCTACCTTGGAAGACCAGATTCGCCAAGCCCAGCTTCTTGATGCTATGGTGAAAAAGGTGAAGATTGGTATCGCAAAGAGTCAGTCCAAGTACAAGTGCTACCGACTTGATGACAAGGACACTCTCTTCTTCGAGGATCGAATTGTGGTACCCAAAGGTGACCTCCGTAAAGTGATCATGAACGAGGCTCACAACTCTCTCCTCTCCATCCACCCTGGGAGCACGAAGATGTATCAGGATCTGAAGCAAACTTATTGGTGGACTCGAATGAAGCGCGAGATCGCTCAATTCGTGAATGAATGTGATGTCTGCAGAAGAGTGAAGGCAGAACACCAAAGGCCAGCAGGTCTCCTCCAACCTCTTGCCATTCCAGAATGGAAGTTTGACCACATTGAAATGGACTTCGTGACTGGGTTTCCAAAGTCCAAGTGTGGCAATGATGCTATATTCGTTGTCATCAACAAGCTCACCAAAGTGGCTCACTTTCTGCCTATCAAAGAGTCAATCACTGCAGCTCAATTGGCGGAACTCTATACCTCTCGAATTGTCTCTCTGCACGGTATTCCTCAAGTGATATCTTCAGACCGTGGCAGCATCTTTACCTCCAAGTTTTGGGATTCTTTTCAGAAGGCCATGGGCGCCAACATCCGCTTCAGCACTGCTTTCCATCCGCAAACAAGCGGTCAAGTCGAGCGTGTCAACCAGATTCTTGAAGATATGCTCAGGGCTTGTGTTATCTCCTTCGGCATGAAGTGGGAGGATTGTCTTCCTTATGCTGAATTCTCATACAACAACAGTTTTCAAGCAAGTTCGGGCAAGGCCCCATTTGAAATTCTGTATGGTAGGAAATGCCGTACCCCTCTCAACTGGTCTGAAACCGGTGAACGTCAGCTGCTGGGTAATGACTTAATCACAGAGGCAGAAGAAATGTGCAAGGTCATTCGTGATAACCTCAAAGCAGCCCAATCCCGCCAGAAGAGCTACTATGATAGTAAGCACCGTGATTTGGCTTTTGAGATCGGAGATCATGTTTACCTCCGCGTCTCTCCTATGAAAGGGACTCGTCGCTTCGGTATCAAAGGGAAGCTTGCCCCCAGATACGTCGGACCTTTCAAGATTGTCAGCAAGAGAAGCGACCTCGCCTATCAACTCGAGCTTCCTTCAAACTTTGCAAATGTTCATGATGTGTTCCATGTCTCCCAACTCCGAAAGTGCTTCAAGACGCCTGAACGCACCGTCAACTTCGAGGACATTGAGCTCCAAGAAGATCTCTCCTATCATGAGCACCCAGTTGCCATTCTTGAAGAGACTAAACGCAGGACTCGCAACAAGTCAATCAAATTTCTCAAAGTCAAGTGGTCACACCATTCCGACCGTGAAGCTACCTGGGAATGCGAGGATCACCTCCGTTCTGAGTACCCGGAGTTCTTTCAGTCCTAGATCTCGGGACGAGATCTTTTCGTAGTGGTGGAGTGTTGTAACGCCCCAGATATAACTTTCCCAATTTGTACTCCAACTCTTGCCGTTTCCGGCATTAAGTTATATTTATTTCTCGGGTTCGGGTCTTTGTCTCCATGTGTTGTTTTCGTTTTCATGCATCTCATATCATGTCATCACGTGCATTGCATTTGCATACATGTTCATCTCATGCATTCGAGCATTTTCCCCGTTGTCCGTTTTGCATTCCGGCGCTTCGTTCTCCTCCGGTGGCCATTTCGAGCTTTCTTTCGTGTGTGGGTATTAAACATTTCCGGATTGGACCGAGACTTGCCATGCGGCCTTGGTTTACTACCGGTAGACCGCCTGTCAAGTTTCGTACCATTTGGACTTCGTTTGATACTCCAACGGTTAACCGAGGGACCGAAAAGGCCTCGTGTGTGTTGCAGCCCAACACCCCTCCAATTTGGCCCAAAACCCACCAAACTCTGCTCCATGTCCTAGACCGTTCGATCACGATCGAGTGGCCGAAAACCGCACCTCATTTGGACACTCCTAGCTCCCTCTACCTCTATAAATACCCCCTCCCGTTTTTGGATCTCCCCTCTCCTCCGAAACCCTAAAAAAAGCTCCCCGCCACCGCCGGACAGCGTCCGCGCCGATCGGACGTGTCCGCCCCGCCACAGCGACCAACCGGACGCCGCCACGTGGGCGTGCGCCCACATCCCCGCCGCCAGGCCCGGGGCCGGCCCCCGAGGCCCACGCCGCCGCCCGGCTTCCTCAGCGCCCCCGCCGCCTTCGTCCTCCTCGCCGGTGGCCGGCGCCCGAAGCGCCCCGCCGGACTCCTTCCGGCCGGCGCCGCACCTCACCACTGCGCCGACTCCGGCCACCTCCTCGCCCTCGCCGGCGACCCCTCCGTCCTCTCACCGGCCGGATCCGGCAACGACTACTCCGGCGTGAACAGTTCTCCGGCCGACCTCGGTTCCCGTGCAAATCTGAGATCTAAATCTCGAGGGTTGACTTCTCCCCCCGAAACCCTAATTTCCGAGCAATCTTTGACTGATCATATCTTTGCATCTGTAGCTCCGTTTTGGACATATAGTATATCAAAATGTTCGTCTCGACATGTACATCATTTCATTCCATTGCATCATTTTCATTTGAGTTCATCTTGATGCCCAAAATGCTGCTAGAAGGAGGCTTCGTGAGTTAAATTGCAGATCCGTTAGTTCATCATAGACTTTTGTCATTTTTGCCATGATTATTGTGTGCATGATAAGCCTGTGAGTCTTTGGGATGAATTGTTAAGCATTTTGTCTTCTTTCCAGAGGTGCCACCCATGAATTTTGAGGATGTGTGTGGTGAGTTGTGCAAGCTTGCAAAGAGAGGCACCTGAGAATTCTGTTTTCAGGGACTTAGTGGATTTCACTAAGGATTTCACTAAGTCTGGGATATTTTAGTTCATGATGCCATATGTTCAGCTTGTTTTCTAGTGATCCGTGCCTCTTTTGAGGATGATCAGTAAGGGAGTTTTGATATTCATGTTATGCTCTATCCATCCATGTCTTTGTTTGCATATGTGGAGTGATCTAGCTTGAGTCAATCGAGCTCTACTTTTGCTTCGTGGTAAATCTGGGCAGATCGTCAACTTGTTTGCGATTTTGCTGATGCTATTGCTAGTGATCCGTGTATGCTATGCCATTGTTCTTGCCATGTCTAGCTAGCATTTTGTGCCTTATTTATGGATATATGCTTGTCTTGCTATGACTTGCACCATGGTGAGTGCATCGAGCTCGTTTATATGCCTTCGTGAGTTAAATTTCAGCATGTCTCAGTTTTCACTAAGTCTGAAAACTGATTGTGCGTGAGCTATGTTCGTGTGCTCGTTAGAGTATTTTGTGAACCCTTTTGGCCCCGGGTCACTTTGGGTGTTTTGTTAAGCTTGTTTAGTAGCTCCATGCCATGTTCTTACTTGTCATAATCATGTTGAGTATCATGTTGTTTTGCTGCTCCGAAGAGGGCATCGTGGTCTGAAATTTCAGACTAGTGTTAATTTCACTAAGTCTGAAATCTGTTTTGCATTTACGTTTTTGCCATGCTTGTTTGAACCTCATAATGGATGAATTTGGCTGTGGCTCAGTGCTAGTGTTTTGATAAGCATCTTGTGTACATCCCTACCATGTATTTTGTTGTCATGTTTGGTGGCTGTAGCATGTTCATTTCGTTGCATTTAGGTGCCTACTTGCTGTAAATCGCAGACCGGTTCATTTTGTAAAACGCTTGCCATTTCCAAACCGTAGCTCCGATTCCTATGATCTTTATATCGTTTTCAAGCGATTTCATCCCCTCTATCCAGTGGCACACTTGGTTTTCCAAGTTGAGGCCAGGTTCGTGCATTTCCTGTCACGTCTTGCATTTTGCATCCCGCATAGCATACCATCTTTGCATCTTATTGTTGGTCCTTGCACGTGGTTGATTGTATCCTTGTTGCTTGTTTGTGTTGTTGGGTAGAGCTGGGAGACGAGTTCGCTAACGAGGAGCCCGTTGAGTTTGCTTTTGAGGATCCAGTCAACTCTGACAACTGTGCAGGCAAGATGATCATACCCTCGAAATCACTACTATCTTTGCTATGCTAGTTTGCTCGCTCTTTTGCTATGCCAATGCTTCGATGCCTACCACTTGCTTGTCAGCCTCCCAATTGCCATGATTGAGCCTCTAACCCACCATTGTCCTAGCAAACCGTTGATTGGCTATGTTACTGCTTTGCTCAGCCCCTCTTATAGCGTTGTTAGTTGCAGGTGACGATTGGAGCCGTTCCTTGTTGGAACATTTATTTACTTGTTGGGATATCATTATATTGCCATGTTATCTTAATGCATCTATATACTTGGTAAAGGGTGGAAGGCTCGGCCTCTCGCCTAGTGTTTTGTTCCACTCTTGCCGCCCTAGTTTCCGTCATATCGGTGTTATGTTCCCGGATTTTGCGTCCCTTACGCGGTTGGGCTATAATGGGAACCCCTTGATAGTTCGCCTTGATTAAAGCTTTTCCAGCAATGCCCAACATTGGTTTTACCATTTGCCACCTACCCCCCTTTTCCCTTGGGTTTCCGGAGCTCGAGGGTCATCTTTATTTTAGCCCCCCCACGGGCCAGTGCTCCTCTGAGTGTTGGTCCGAACTAGAGTCATGTGCAGCGCCCCCTCAGGGAAACTCGAGGTTTGGTTTTAGTTGTATGGAGAGCTCATCTGAGTGTGCCCTGAGAACGAGATATGTGCAGCTCCTATCGGGATTTGTCGGCACATTCGGGCGGTGTTGCTGGTCTTGTTTTAACCTGTCGAATCGTCTTGTTGTACCGAGATACCGAGTCTGATCGGTGTGTCTTGGGTGGAGGTCTATTCCTTCGTTGACCGTGAGAGCTTGTTATGGGCTAAGTTGGGACCCCCCTGCGGGGATTGATCTTTCGAAAGTCGTGCCCGCGGTTATGGGCAGGTGGGAATTTGTTAATGTCCGGTTGTAGATAACTTGAACCTTAATTAATTAAAATGAATCAACTGAGTGTGTTGCCGTGATGGCCTCTTCTCGGCGGAGTCCGGAAAGTGGACACGGTGTTGGAGTTATGCTTGCGCAGGTTGCTCTCTAGTTTCTCGCTCGTGCTTTGCCTCCTCTTCTCGCTCTCTTTTGCGAATAAGTTAGCCACCACATGTGCTAGTCGCTTGCTGCAGCTCCACTTACATTACCCCCCTTCCGACCTATTAAGCTTAAATAGTCTTGATCGCGAGGGTGCGAGATTGCTGAGTCCTTGTGGCTCACAGATTACTATTACACCGGATGCAGGGACAGATGATACAGCTCCAGATGGCGCGCTTGAGCTCAAGTGGGAGTACGACGAGGATTCTCGGCGTTACTATGTGTCTTTTCCTGATGATCAGTAGTGGTGCCCAGTTGGGGTGATCGGGACCTATGTCGCTTGTTGGGTTGTCTTTTATTTTGGCGCCGTAGTCGGGCCATGAGTGTTTGGATGATGTATGTTATTTATGTACTTTGATGTGACATGGCGAGTGTAAGCCCACTATGTACCTCCCCTTTTACATTATATTACATGGGATGTGTGATGATTTCCTAACTTGCGACATTGCTTTCAATGCGGTTATGCCTCTAAGTCGTGCCTCGACACATGGGAGATATAGCCGCATCGAGGGCGTTACAGAGACATGGAGTTGCCTCCTGCTTATTTAGATTTTGATTCTATGGTTTCTCACCATTTTGTCTAGAGGAACGAATCACCTCTCCAGTACCGACTAATCTTTGACAGACGTCGTGTTGTCCGTATTACTATCCCTGCTCCTGCTTCCTTTGATTATCAGGCAAGAGGAGGATATACTATTACCAGAGAGGAGGCAGATGAGTATGAGAGGAGAGCAGAGGCCGCTCATCGCCACACTGCAGCTCAGGAGGCGATAGCCGCTGCATCACAGTATGACTCCAACAACTATTATTATGGATATCAGCCAGGCCAGCCGTGGCCATAGACCAACTTAGGCCAAAAGCCTAAGCTTGGGGGGAGTACGTATTTCTCACCGACATTACATTTATGTTCACACACACTCATTGCTAGATGTCGGTGCTCATACGTTTTCATTGTATCATCCATGCTAGTTTATTTCCTTTTATGTTTTCTTCTTGTGTGTTTAATAAACCTTAAGAAAAACCAAAAAAAAAATAGTTGTAGCTTTTAATTAGTTTACTTTCCATGCTTGTAGTAGTAATCAAAAAGGAAACCCAAAAATATTTCTATTCTTCTTTTGCTTGTTGGGAGCTTTCCCGTCTAAATAGTTTTGTTTCTTTTCTTTCTTTGGGGGTCGATAGGATAAGACCATAATTAAATTGTTGAAGTGGCTCTTATATGCTTTATTGTTGATTTAACCAAGAGCCCATATTGCCTTGTCTTCTCCTGTTTATTGAATGCCTGCAGATTCCAGCTTAGTCCAATGCACGTGCACTCTTATTATTATTCACATCGTTCGGTCGTGCAAGTGAAAGGCAATTATGATGATATATGATGGACTAACTGAGATGAGAAAAGCTGGTACGAACTCGACCTCTTTTGTTTTTGTAAATATGATGAGTTCATCGTTCTTGATTCAGCTTGTTATGAATAAACATGTTTGCAATGACAATTAGAGATCATAGTTGCTTGTGCCATGCTTGATTAGCTATGAGTTATAATGGTTTACCTTGCGTGCCAACATGCTATTAAAATGGTTATGATGTGGTATGATAGGGTGGTATCCTCCTCTGAATGATTTAAGTGACTTGACTTGGCACATGTTCACGCATGTAGTTGAAACAAATCAACATAGCCTTCACGATATTTATGTTCATGGTGGATTATATCCTACTCATGCTTGCACCCAATGTTTATTAATTTTAATGCATGTACATGGTTGTTGTCGCTCTCTAGTTGGTCGCTTCCCAGTCTTTTGCTAGCCTTCACCTGTACTAAGCGGGAATACTGCTTGTGCATCCAATCCCTTAAACCCCAAAGTTATTCCAGATGAGTCCACTATACCTTCCTATATGCGGTATCTACCTGCCATTCCAAGTAAATTTGTATGTGCCAAACTCTAAACCTTCAAATAATCATCATGTTTTGTATGCTCGAATAGCTCATGTATCAACTAGGGCTGCCTGCATCTACCATGCTAGGCGGGTTATTCTCAAGAGGAGTGGACTCCGCTCCTCACTCACGAGAAAATGGCTGGTCACCGGGATGCCCAGTCCCATGCTTTATGCAAACTAAATAAAAAATAATTTCAAAACAAAACTCCCCCTGGGGCCTGATGTATGTTGGAGGTACTCGTTGTTTCAAGCAAGCCATGGATTGATGCTTGTTGGTGGAGGAGGAGTATAAACTTTACCATTCTATTTGGGAACTGCCTATAATGTGTGTAGCATGGAAGATATCGCCATCTCTTGGTTGTTATGTTGACAATGAAAGTATACCGCTCAAAATGTTATTCACCACTATTTCAAAACCAAGCTCTGGCACCTCTACAAATCCCTGCTTCCCTCTGCGAAGGGCCTATCTATTTACTTTTATGTTGAGTCATCATCCTCTTATTAAAAGCACCAGTTGGAGAGCACCGCTGTCATTTGCATTCATTACTGTTAATTTATATTGGGTGTGACTATGATTGGATCTCTTTTACCATGAATTACAATGTCTAGTCAGTCCTTGATCTTTAAAGGTGCTCTGCATTTATGTTTTGCGGTCTCGGAAAGGGCTAGCGAGATACCATCTTGTTATATCATATTATGATTGTTTTGAGAAAGTGTTGTCATCCGAGATTTATTATTATGGCTAGTTGATTATGCTATTGATATGGGTAATCATGAGACCTAAGAATTATTGCAAATATGGTTAGTTATAATCTTTGCTGAAAACTTGAATGCTGGCTTTACAAATTTACAACAACAAGAGCAAACAGAGTTTGTAAAAAAATTTCTTTATTTCTTTCAGTTTGTCAACTGAATTGCTTGAGGACAAGCAAGGGTTTAAGCTTGGGGGAGTTGATAGGTCTCCGTCGTATCTATTTTTCCAAACACTTTTGCCCTTGTTTTGGACTCTAACTTGTATGATTTGAATGGAACTAACCCGGACTGACGTTGTTTTCAGCAGAATTGCCATGATGTTGTTTTATGTGCAGAAAACAAAAGTTCTTGGAATGACCTGAAACTCCACGGAATATCTTACAATAAATAATAAAAAATCCTCGCCAAAGATGAATACCAGGGGGCCCACACCCTTTCCACGAGGGTGGGGGGCGCCCCCCCCCCCCAAGGGCGCGCCCCTACCTCGTGGGCCCCCTGGAGACCTCCCGACTGCAACTCTATATATCTGCTTTCGGGGAGAAAAAAATAAGAGAGAAGATTTCATCGCGTTTTACGATACGGAGCCGCCGCCAAGCCCTAAAACCTCTAGGGAGGGCTGATCTGGAGTCCGTTCGGGGTTCCGGACAGGGGGATTCGTCGCCGTCATCTTCATCAACCATCCTCCATCACCAATTTCATGATGCTCATCGCCGTGCGTGAGTAATTCCATCATAGGCTTGCTGGACGGTGATGGGTTGGATGAGATTTATCATGTAATCGAGTTAATTTTGTTAGGGTTTGATCCCTAGTATGCACTATGTTCCGAGATTGATGTTGCTATGACTTTGCTATGCTTAATGCTTGTCACTAGGGCCCAAGTGCCATGATTTCAGATATGAACCTATTACGTTTTCATCAATATATGAGAGTTCTTGATCCTATCTTGCAAGTCTATAGTCACTTATTATGTGTTATGATCCGTTAACCCCGAAGTGACAATAATCGGGATACTTACCGGTGATGACCGTAGTTTGAGGAGTTCATGTATTCACTATGTGCTAATGCTTTGTTCCGGTTCTTTATTAAAAGGGGGCCTTAATATCCCTTAGTTTCCATTAGGACCCCGCCGCCACGGGAGGGTAGGACAAAAGATGCCATGCAAGTTCTTTTCCATAAGCACGTATGACTATATTCGAAATACATGCCTACATTACATTGATGAATTGGAACTAGTTCTGTGTCACCCTATGTTATGACTGTTACATGATGAACCACATCCGGCATAATTATCCATCATTGATCTGATGCCTATGAGCTTTCCATATACTGGTTTACGCTTATTTACTTTCCCATCGCTATTGTTACAATCACTACAAAATACCAAAAACATTACTTTGCTTTCGGTACTCTTTTGTCACCATTACCATCACTATCATATTACTTTGCTACTGAACACATTGCTGCAGATACTAAGTTTCTAAGTGTGGTTGAATTGACAACTCAGCTGCTAATACTTGAGAATATTCTTTGGCTCCCCTTGTGTCGAATCAATAAATTTGGGTTGAATACTCTACCCTAGAAAGCTGTTGCGATCCCCTATACTTGTGGGTCATCATGCCCAAGGGTCCCACAAGGCAACAAGGCACGCCCTACCCCCTGGGCGTGCCCCCTTGCCTTGTGGGCACCTCGTAGGTCGGTTGATGTCCTTCTTTTGCCGGAAGAAAGCTAATTTCTGGATATATCCCCTCAAAATTCTATCCCAATCGAAGTTAAGGATCTGCGGGAATATAAAAAATGGTGAAGGGCCAGAAAACAGACATGAACGAGAGAAGAAAACACACACACACACACACACACACACACACACAGAGAGAGAGAGAGAGAGAGAGAGAGAGAGATCTGATATGTCTCCAACGTATCTATAATTTTTGATTGTTCCATGCTATTATATTATCTATCCTGGATGTTTTATATGCATTTATATGCTATTTTATAAGATTTTTGGGACTAACCTATTAACCTAGAGCCCAATGCCAGTTTCTGTTTTTCCCTTGTTTTCGAGTTTTACAGAAAAGGAATATCAAACAGAGTCCAAATGACCTAAAACTTTACGACAATTGTTTTTGGACCAAAAGAAGCCCACGGAGTACCGGAGATGCACCAGAGGAGTCCCGAGGCCTCCACAAGGGTGGAGGGCGCCCACCCCCCTATGGCGCTCCCTCCAACCTTGTGGGCCCCTCGTGGACTACCCTAACTTGTTCTCGACGCCAACATCTCTTATATATCCCCAAACCTCCAGAACAGAAGCTAGATCGGGAGTTCCACCGCCGCAAGCCTCTATAGCGACCAAAAACCAATCTAGACCCTATTTCGGCACCCTACCGGAGGGGGAATCATCACCGGTGGCCATCTTCATCATCCCGGCGCTCTCCATGACGAGGAGGGAGTAGTTCACCCTCGAAGCTGAGGGTATGTACCAGTAGCTATGTGTTTGACCTCTCTCTTGTGTTCTTGATTTGGCACTATCTTGATGTACTTCGAGCTTTGCTATTATAGTTGGATCTTATGATGTTTCTCCCCCTCTACCTTCTTATAATGGATTGAGTTTTCCCTTTGAAGTTATCTTATCGGATTGAGTCATTAAGGATTTGAGAACACTTGATGTATGTCTCGCATGTGCTTATCTGTTGTGACAATGGGATATTCGAGTGATCTACTTGATGTATGTTATGGTCATTGTTGAGGAAATCTTTAACTGGTAGCTGCTCGGTTGGCAAGCAAATAGGGGATTAATCGGCTAATCGGCAAGTTAATCATCCATTTAATCAATTAATCAGACGATTTTTTGGTTTATCGACTACTTAGTGACCCTATGAGTATGGATTAATCGGCAAGTTAACTGGTCAATCGGATGAATTCTTGAACAAGGGTTATGGTGATCAACTTGCGGGTTCAGTGACCTTGTGAACTTGTGCATAGGGGTCGACACACGTTTTCATCTTGACTCTCTGGTAGAAACTTCGGGGCACTCTTTGAAGTTCTTTGTGTTGGTTTGAATAGATGAATCCGAGATTGTGTGATGCATATCGTATAATCAAACCCGCGGATACTTGAGGTGACATTGGAGTATCTAGGTGACATTAGGGTTTTGGTTGATGTGTGTCTTAAGGTGTTATTTAGTACGAACTCTAGGGTTGTTTGTGACACTTATAGGAATAGCCCAATAGATCGACCAGAAAGAATAACTTTGAGGTGCTTTCGTACCCTACAATATGAAGGAAATATGCCCTAGAGGCAATAACAAAGTTATTATTTATTTCCTTATTTCATGATAAATGTTTATTATTCATGCTAGAATTGTATTAACCGGAAACATAATACATGTGTGAATACATAGACAAACATAGTGTCACTAGTATGCCTCTACTTGACTAGCTCATTGATCAAAGATGGTTAAGTTTCCTATCCATAAACATGAGTTTTTATTTGATCAACGGGATCACATCATTAGGAGAATGATGTGATTGACTTGACCCATTTCGTTAGCTTAGCACTTGATCGTTTAAGTTTACGGCTATTGCTTTCTTCATGACTTATATATGTTCCTGTGACTATGATATTATACAACTCCTGAATACCGGAGGAACACTTTGTGTGCTACCAAACGTCACAACGTAACTCGGTGATTATAAAGGTGCTCTACAGGTGTCTCCGATGGTGTTCGTGGAGTTGGCATAGATCAAGAATAGGATTTGTCACTCCGATTGTCAGAGAGGTATCTCTGGGCCCTCTCGGTAATGCACATCACTATAAGCCTTGCAAGAAATGTGACTAATGAGTTAGTTACGGGATGCTGCATTATGGAATGAGTAAAGAGACTTGGCGGTAACGAGATTGAGCTAGGTATTGGGATACCGACGATCGAATCTCGGGCAAGTAACATACCGATGACAAAGGGAACAACGTATATTGTTATGCGGTTTGACCAATAAAGATCTTCGTAGAATATGTAGGAACCAATATGAGCATCCAGGTTTCGCTATTGGTTATTGACCGGAGACATGTCTCGGTCATGTCTACATAGTTCTCAAACCCGTAGGGTCCGAACGCTTAAAGTTCTGTGACGATCGGTATTATGAGTTTATATGTTTTGATGTACCGAAGGTAGTTTGGAGTCCCGGATATGATCACGGACATGACGAGGAGTCTCGAAATGGTCGAGACATAAAGATTTATATAATTGAAGCCTACATTTGGACATCGGAAGAGTTCCGGGTGAAATCGGGATTTTACCGGAGTGTCGCAGGGGTTACTGAACCCCCCCCCCCCCCCGGCAGTTAATGGGCCTTATTGGGCCCTAGTGGGGAGAGAGAGAGGGGCCAGCCAGGGCAGGCCGCACGCCCCCTCCCCCTCTAGTCCGAATTGGACTAGGAGAGGGGGGTGGCGCCCCCCTTTCCTTTCCCCCTCCTAGTAGGAGTAGGAAAGAGGGGAATCCTACTCCTACTAGGAAGAGGATTCCTCCTCTTGGCGTGCCCTCTAGGGCCGGCGGCCTCCCCCTTGCTCTTTTATATACGGGGGCAGGGGGCACCTCTAGACACAAGTGGATCATTGATCTCTCCCAGCCGTGTGCGGTGCGCCCCTCCACCATAATCCACCTCGGTCATACTGTAGCAGTGCTTCGGCGAAGCCCTGCAACGGTAGCTTCATCAACATCGTCACCACGCCGTCGTGCTGACGAAACTCTTCCCCGAGCTCTACTGGATCGTGAGTTCGTGGGACATCATCGAGCTGAATGTGTGCTGAACACGGAGGTGCCGTACGTTCGGTACTGAGGATCGGTCGATCATGAAGACGTACGATTACATCAACCGCGTTGTCATAACACTTCCGCTTAACGGTCTACGAGGGTACATGGACGACACTCTCCCCTCTCGTTGCTATGCATCACCATGATCTTGCGTGTGCGTAGGATTTTTTTTTTGAAATTACTACGTTCCCCAACAGTGGCATCCGAGCCAGGTTATTGCGTAGATGTTATATGCACGAGTAGAACACAAGTGAGTTGTGGGCGATACAATTCATGCTGCTTACCAGCATGTCATACTTTGGTTCGGCGGTATTGTTGGATGAAGCAGCCCGGACTGACGTTACGCGTACGCTTACGCGAGACTGGTTCTACCAACGTGCTTTACACACGGGTGGCTGGCGGGTGTCAGTTTCTCCAACTTTAGTTGAACCAAGTGTGGCTACGACCGGTCCTTGAGAAGGTCAAAACATCACTAACTTGACGAACTATCGTTGTGGTTTTGATGCATAGGTAAGAACAGTTCTTGCTCAGCCCTAGCAGCCACGTAAAACATGCAACAACAAAGTAGAGGACGTATGACTTGTTTTTGCAGGGCATGTTGTGATGTGATATGGTCAAGACATGATGCTATATTTATTGTATGGGATGATCATGTTTTGTAACGGAGTTATCGGCAACTGGCAGGAGCCATATGGTTGTCGCTTTATTGTATGCAATGCAATCGCCCTATAATTGCTTTACTTTATCACTAAGCGGTAGCGATAGTCGTAGAAGCAATAGTTGGCGAGATGACAACGATGCTACGATGGAGATCAAGGTGTCGCGCCGGTGACGATGGTGATCATGACGGTGCTTTGGAGATGGCGATCAAAGGCACAAGATGATGATGGCCATATCATATCACTTATATTGATTGCATGTGATGTTTATCCTTTATGCATCTTATTCTGCTTTGTTTGACGGTCGCATTATAAGATGATCTCTCACTAAATTTCAAGGTAAAAGTGTTCTCCCTGAGTATGCACCATTGCCAAAGTTCATCGTGCCGAGACACCAAGTGATGATCGGGTGTGATAAGCTCAACGTTCATCTACAATGGGTGTAAGACAGTTTTACACATGCGGAATACTCGGGTTAAACTTGACGAGCCTAGCATATGCAGATATGGCCTCGGAACACTGAGACCGAAAGGTCGGGCGTGAATCATATAGTAGATATGATCAACATAGTGATGTTCACCATTCAAAACTACTCCATTTCACGTGATGATCGGTTATGGTTTAGTTGATATGGATCACGTGATCACTTAGATGATTAGAGGGATGTCTATCTAAGTGGGAGTTCTTAAGTAATATGATTTATTGAACTTAAATTTATCATGAACTTAGTACCTGATAGTATTTTGCTTGTCTATGTTATTGTAGATAGATGGCCCGTGTTGTTGTTCCGTTGAATTTTAATGCGTTCCTTGAGAAAGCAAAGTTGAAATATGATGGTAGCAATTACACGGACTGGGTCCGTAACTTGAGGATTATCCTCATTGCTGCATAGAAGAATTACGTCTTGGAAGCACCGTTGGGTGCCAAACCCGCTACAGGAGCAACGCTAGATATTATGAACGTCTAGCAGAGCAAAGCTGATGACTACTCGATAGTTCAGTGTGCCATGCTTTACGGCTTAGAACCGGGACTTCAACGATGTTTTGACCATCATGGAGCATATGAGATGTTCCAGGAGTTGAAGTTAATATTTCCAGCAAATGCCCGGATTGAGAGATATGAAGTCTCCAATAAGTTCTATAGCTGCAAGATGGAGGAGAATAGTTCTGTCAGTGAACGTATACTCAGAATGTCTGGGTACCATAATCACTTGACACAACTGGGAGTTAATCTTCCGGTTGATAGTGTCATTGACAGAGTTCTTCAATCACTGCCACCAAGCTACAAGAGCTTCGTGATGAACTATAATATGCAAGGGATGGACAAGACGATTCCCGAGCTCTTCGCAATGCTAAAGGCTGCGGAGGTAGAAATCAAGAAGGAGCATCAAGTGTTGATGGTCAACAAGACCACCAGTTTCAAGAAAAAGGGTAAAGGGAAGAAGAAAGGGAACTTCAAGAAGAACGGCAAACAAGTTGGTGCTCAAGAGAAGAAACCCAAGTCTGGACCTAAGCCTGAGACTAAGTGCTTCTACTACAAAGGGACTGGTCACTTGAAGCGGAACTGCCCCAAGTATTTGGCGGATAAGAAGGATGGCAAGGTGAACAAAGGTATATGTGATATACATGTTATTGATGTGTACCTTACTAGAGACCGCAGTAGCACCTGGGTATTTGATACTGGTTCTGTTGCTAATATTTGCAACTCGAAACATGGACTATGGATTAAGGAAGACTGGCTAAGGACGAGGTGACGATGCGTGTGGGAAATGGTTCCAAAGTCGATGTGATCGCCGTCGACACGCTACCTCTACATCTACCTTCGGGATTAGTTTTAGACCTGAATAATTGTTATTTGGTGCCAGCGTTAAGCATGAACATTATATCTGGATCTTGTTTGATGCGATATGGTTATTCATTTAAATATGAGAATAATGGTTGTTCTATTTATACGAGTAATATCTTTTATGGTCATGCACCCTTGAAGAGTGGTATATTTGTGTTGAATCTCGATAGTGGTGATACACATATTCATAATGTTGAAGCCAAAAGATGCAGAGTCGATAATGATAGTGCAACTTATTTGTGGCACTACCGTTTGTGTCATATTGGTGTAAAGCGCATGAAGAAACTCCATACTGATGGACTTCTGGAATCACTTGATTATGAATCACTTGGTACTTGCGAACCATGCCTCATGGGCAAGATGACTAAAACGCCATTCTCGAACAATGGAGCGAGCAACTGATTTGTTGGAAATCATACATATTGATGTATGCGGTCCGATGAATGTTGAGGCTCGCGGCGGGTATCGTTATTTTCTCACCTTCATAGATGATTTGAGCAGATATGGGTATATCTACTTAATGAAACATAAGTCTGAAACATTTGAAAAGTTCAAAGAATTTCAGAGTGAAGTGGAAAATCATCGTAACAAGAAAATAAAGTTTCTATGATCTGATCATGGAGGAGAATATTTGAGTAATGAGTTTGGTTTACATTTGAAACAATGTGGAATAGTTTCGCAACTCACGCCACCCGGAACACCACAGCGTAATGGTGTGTCCGAACGTCGTAATCATACTTTACTAGATATGGTGCGATCTATGATGTCTCTTACTGATTTACTGCTATCATTTTGGGGTTATGCTTTAGAGACAGCTGCGTTCATGTTAAATAGGGCACCATCGAAATCCGTTGAGATGACGCCTTGTGAACTGTGGTTTGGCAAGAAACCTAAGTTGTCGTTTCTTAAAGTTTGGGGCTGCGATGCTTATGTGAAGAAGCTTCAACCTGATAAGCTCGAACCTAAATCGGAGAACTGTGTCTTCATAGGATACCCAAAGGAAACTGTTGGGTACACCTTCTATCACAGATCCGAAGGCAAGACATTTGTTGCTAAGAATGGATCCTTTCTAGAGAAGGAGTTTCTCTCAAAAGAAGTGAGTGGGAGGAAAGTAGAACTTGATGAGGTAATTGTACCTGCTCCCTTATTGGAAAGTAGTTCATCACAGAAACCGGTTCCTGTGACACCTACACCAATTAGTGAGGAAGCTAATGATGATGATCATGAAACTTCAGATCAAGTTACTACCGAACCTCGTAGGTCAACCAGAGCAAGATCCGCACTAGAGTGGTATTGTAATCCTGTTCTGGTGGTCATGTTACTTGACCATGATGAACCTACGAACTATGAGGAAGCGATGATGAGCCCAGATTCCGCAAAATGGCTTGATGCCATGAAATCTGAGATGGGATCCATGTATGAGAACAAAGTGTGGACTTTGGTTGACTTGCCCGATGATCGGCAAGCCATCGAGAATAAATGGATCTTCAAGAAGAAGACTGACGCTGATGGTAATGTTACTGTCTACAAAGCTCGACTTGTTGCGAAAGGATTTTGACAAGTTCAAGGAGTTGACTATGATGAGACCTTCTCACCCGTAGCGATACTTAAGTCCGTCCGAATTATGTTAGCAATTGCCGCATTTTATGATTGTGAAATTCGGCAAATGGATGTAAAGACTGCATTCCTGAATGGTTTTCTAGAAGAAGAGTTGTATATGATGCAACCTGAAGGTTTTATCGATCCAAAGGGCACTAACAAAGTGTGTAAGCTCCAGCGGTCCATTTATGCACTGGTGCAAGCCTCTCGGAGTTGGAATAAATGTTTTGATAGTGTGATCAAAGCATATGGTTTTATACAGACTTTTGGAGAAGCCTATATTTACAAGAAAGTGAGTGGGAGCTCTGTAACATTTCTAATACTATATGTGGATGACATATTATTGATTGGAAATGATATAGAATTTCTGGATAGCATAAAAGGATACTTGAATTAGAGTTTTTCAATGAAAGACCTCGGTGAAGCTGCTTATATATTGGGCATCAAGATCTATAGAGATAGATCAAGACGCTTAATTGGACTTTCACAAAGCACATACCTTGATAAAGTTTTGAAGAAGTTCAAAATGGATCAAGCTAAGAAAGGGTTCTTGCCTGTGTTACAAGGTATGAAATTGAGTAAGACTCAATGCCCGACCACTACAGAAGATAGAGAGAAAATGAAAAGTGTTCCCTATGCTTCAGCCATAGGCTCTATCATGTATGCAATGTTGTGTACCAGACCTGATGTGTGTCGTGCTATTAGTTTAGCAGGGCGGTACCAAAGTAATCCAGGAGTGGATCACTAGACAACGGTCAAGAACATCCTGAAATACCTGAAAAGGACGAAGGATACATTTATCGTTTATGGAGGTGACAAAGAGCTCGTCGTAAATGGTTACGTCGATGCAAGCTTTGACACTGATCCAGACGATTCTAAATTGCAAACCGGATACGTGTTTATATTGAACGGTGGAGCTGTCAGTTGGAGCAGTTCTAAACAAAGCGTCGTGGCGGGATCTACGTGTGAAGCGGAGTACATAGCTGCTTCGGAAGCAGCAAATGAAGGAGTCTGGATGAAGGAGTTCATATCCGATCTAGGTGTCATACCTAGTGCATCGGGTCCAATGAAAATCTTTTGTGACAATACTGGTGCAATTGCCTTGGCAAAGGAATCCAGATTTCACAAGAGAACCAAGCACATTAAGAGACGCTTCAATTCCATCTGGGATCAAGTCCAGGTGGGAGACATACAGGTATGCAAGATACATATGGATCTGAATGTTGCAGACCCGCTGACTAAGCCTCTTCCACAAGCAAAACATGATCAGCACCAAGGCTCCACGGATTTTAGAATCATTACCGTGTAATCTAGATTATTGACTCTAGTGCAAGTGGGAGACTGAAGGAAATATGCCCTAGAGGAAATAATAAAGTTATTATTTATTTCCTTATTTCATGATAAAGGTTTATTATTCATGCTAGAATTGTATTAACCGGAAACATAATACATGTGTGAATACATAGACAAAAATAGTGTCACTAGTATGCCTCTACTTGACTAGCTCATTGATCAAAGATGGTTAAGTTTCCTAGCCATAGACATGAGTTGTTATTTGATCAACAGGATCACATCATTAGGAGAATGATGTGATTGACTTGACCCATTTCGTTAGCTTAGCACTTGATCGTTTAAGTTTACTGCTATTGCTTTCTTCATGACTTATATATGTTCATATGACTACGAGATTATACAACTCCCGAATACCGGAGGAACACTTTGTGTGATACCAAACGTCACAACATAACTGGGTGATTATAAAGGTGCTCTACATGTGTCTCCGATGGTGTTCATGGAGTTGGCATAGATCAAGAATAGGATTTGTCACTCCGATTGTCAGAGAGGTATCTCTGGGCCCTCTCGGCAATGCACATCACTATAAGCCTTGCAAGCAATGTGACTAATGAGTTAGTTGTGGGATGTTGCATTACGGAATGAGTAAAGAAACTTGCCGGTAACGAGATTGAGCTAGGTATTGGGATACCGACGATCGAATCTCGGGCAAGTAACATACCGATGACAAAGGGAACAACGTATATTGTTATGCGGTTTGACCAATAAAGATATTCGTAGAATATGTAGGAACCAATATGAGCATCCAGGTTCCGCTATTGGTTATTGACTGGAGACATGTCTCGGTCATGTCTACAGAGTTCTCAAACTCGTAGGGTCCGCACGCTTAAAGTTCTGTGACGATTGGTATTATGAGTTTATATGTTTTGATGTACCGATGGTAGTTTGGAGTCCTAGATATGATCACGGACATGACGAGGAGTCTCAAAATGGTCAAGACATAAAGATTGATATATTTGAAGCCTACATTTGGTCATCAGAAGAGTTCCAGGTGAAATTGGGATTTTATCGGAGTGCCGGAGGGGTTACCGACCCCCCCCCCCCCCCGGGGGGGGGGGGATTAATGGGCCTTATTGGGCCCTGATGTCTACTACACAACCTTCTTCTTGTAGATGTTGTTGGGCCTCCAAGTGCAGAGGTTTGTAGGACAGTAGCAAATTTCCCTCAAGTGGATGACCTAAGGTTTATCAATCCGTAGGAGGCGTAGGATGAAGATGGTCTCTCTCAAGCAACCCTGCAACCAAATAACAAAGAGTCTCTTGTGTCCCCAACACACCCAATACAATGGTAAATTGTATAGGTGCACTAGTTCGGCGAGGAGATGGTGAAACAAGTGGTATATGGATAGTAGATAAAGGTATTTGTAATCTGAAATAATAAAAACAGCTAGGTAACTAATGATAAAAGTGAGCGTAAACGGTATTGCAATGTGTGGAAATAAGGCCTAGGGTTCATACTTTCACTAGTGTAGGTCCTCTCAACAATGATAACATAATTGGATCACATAACTATCCCTCAACATGCAACAAAGAGTCACTCCAAAGTCACTAATAGTGGAGAACGAACGAAGAGATTATGGTAGGGTACGAAACCACCTCAAAGTTATTCTTTCCAATCAATCCGTTGGGCTATTCCTGTAAGTGTCACAAACAGCCCTAGAGTTCGTACTAGAATAACACCTTAAGACACAAATCAATCAAAACCCTTATGTCACCTAGATACTCCAATGTCACCTCAAGTATCCGTGGGTATGATTATACGATATGCATCACACAATCTCAGATTCATCTATTCAACCAACACAAAGGACCTCAAAGAGTGCCCCAAAGTTTCTATCGAAGAATCACGACGAAAACGTGTGCCAACCCCTATGCATAGGTTCATGGGCGGAACCCGCAAGTTGATCACCAAAACATACATCAAGTGAATCACGTGATATCCCATTGTCACCACAGATATCCACGGCAAGACATACATCAAGTGTTCTCAAATATTTAAAGACTCAATCCGATAAGATAACTTCAAATGGGAAACTCAATTTATTACAAGAGAGTAGAGGGTGGAAGAAACATCATAGGATCCAACTATAACAGCAAAGCTCGCGATACATCAAGATCGTATCACCTCAAGAACACGAGAGAGAGAGAGAGAGAGAGAGAGATCAAACACATAGCTACTGGTACATACCCTCAGCCCCGAGGGAGAACTAGTCCCTCGTCATGGAGAGCATCGGGATGATGAAGATGGCCACCGGAGAGAGATTGCCCCCTCCGGCAGGGTGCCAGAATGGGTCTAGATTGGCTTTCGGTGGCTACGGAGGCTTCTGGCGGCGGAACTCCCGATCTATTGTGCTCTCGGATGTTTTTAGGGTATATGGAGATATATAGGTGGAAGAAGTACGTCAGGGGGGCCACGAGGGGCTTACGAGGGTGGAGGGCGCGCCCAGGGGGGTGGGCGCGCCCCCCTGCCTCGTGGCCTCCTCGTAAGTCCCCTGGCATCCACTCCAAGTCTTCAGGGCTTCTTTCCTTCCAAAAATGAGTTCCATGAAGTTTCAGGTCAATTGGACTCCGTTTGATTTTCCTTTTCTTCGAAACCTAAAACAGAGTAAAAACAGAAACTAGCACTGGGCTCTGGGTTAATAGGTTAGTCCCAAAAATGATATAAAAGTGTATAATAAAGCCCATAAACATCAAAACAATAGATAATATAGCATGGAGCAATCAAATATTATAGATACGTTGGAGATGTATCAGCATCCCCAAGCTTAATTCCTGCTCGTCCTCGAGTGGGTAAATGATAAAAATAGAATTTTTGATGTGGAGTGCTACTTGGCATAATTTCAATGTGATTCTTCTTAATTGTGGTATGAATATTCAGATTCGAAAGATTCAAGACAAAAGTTCATATTGATATAGAAAATAATAATACTTCAAGCATACTAACAAAGCAATTATGTCTTCTCAAAATAACATGGCTAAAGAAAGTTATCCCTACAAAATCATATAGTCTGGCTATGCTCTATCTTCACCACACAAAATATTTAAATCATGCTCAACCCCGATAACAAGCCAAGCAATTGTTTCATACTTTTGATGTTCTCAAACTTTTTCAATCTTCACGCTATACATGAGCGTGAGCCATGGACATCACACTATAGATGGAATAGAATGGTGGTTGTGGACAAGACAAAAAGGAGAAGATAGTCTCACATCAACTAGGCATATCAATGGGCTATGGAGATGCCCATCAATAGATATCAATGTGAGTGAGTAGGGATTGCCATGCAATGGATGCACTAGAGCTATAAGTGTATGAAAGCTCAACAAAAGAAACTAGTGGATGTGCATCCAACTTGCTTGCTCACGAAGACCTAGGGCATTTTGAGGAAGCCCATCATTGGAATATACAAGCCAAGTTCTATAATGAAAGATTCCCACTAGTATATGAAAGTGACCACATAGGAGACTCTCTATCCTGAAGATCATGGTGCTACTTTGAAGCACAAGTGTGGTAAAAGGATAGTAGCATGCCCCTTCTCTCTTTTTCTCTCATTTTTTTTATTTTTTATTTTTTTATTTGGGCCTTCTCTTTTTTTTATGGCCTCTTTTTTTATTTGGGCTTCTTTGGCCTCTTTTTTTCCATCCGGAGTCTCATCCTGACTTGTGGGGGAATCATAGTATCCATCATCCTTTCCTCACTGGGACAATGCTCTAATAATGATGATCATCACACTTTTATTTACTTACAACTCAAGAATTACAACTCGATACTTAGAACAAGATATGACTCTATATGAATGCCTCCGACGGTGTACCGGGATGTGCAATGATGCATGAGTGACATGTATGAAGGAATTATGAACGGTGGCTTTGCCACAAATACGATGTCAACTACATGATCATGCATAGCAATATGACAATGATGGAGCGTGTCATAATAAACGGAACGGTGGAAAGTTGCATGGCAATGTATCTCGGAATGGCTATGGAAATGCCATAATAGGTAGGTATGGTGGCTGTTTTGAGGAAGGTATATGGTGGGTGTATGATACCGGGGAAAGGTGCGCGGTATTAGAGAGGCTAGCAAAGGTGGAAGGGTGAGAGTGCGTATAATCCATAGACTCAACATTAGTCATAAAGAACTCATATACTTATTGCAAAAATCTACAAGTTATCGAAACAAAGTATTACGCGCATGCTCCTATGGGGATAGATTGGTAGGAAAAGACCATCGCTTGTCCCCGACCGCCACTCATAAGGAAGGCAATCAATAAATAAATAATGCTCCGACTTCATCACATAACAGTTCACCATACGTGCATGCTACGGGAATCACAAACTTCAACACAAGTATTTCTCAAATTCACAACTACTCAACTAGCATGACTCTAATATCACCATCTCCATATCTCAAAACAATCATCAAGCATCAAACTTCTCTTAGTATCCAATACTCTATATGAAAGTTTTTACTAATCTTGTATACCTAGCATATTAGGATTTTAAGCAAATTACCATGGGGATATGGCGAAATCGGTAGACGCTACGGACTTGATTGTATTGAGCCTTGGTATGGAAACCTGCTAAGTGGTAACTTCCAAATTCAGAGAAACCCTGGAATTAAAAAAGGGCAATCCTGAGCCAAATCCGTGTTTTGAGAAAACAAGGGGTTCTCGAACTAGAATACAAAGGAAAAGGATAGGTGCAGAGACTCAATGGAAGCTGTTCTAACGAATCGAGTTAAGACTCTCAAAATAATCTAAGTGAAGCATGGGAGTTCATCTATTTCTCCAAAATAAAACTACCACCATGCTCTAAAAGATACAAGTGAAGCACTAGAGCAAATGACAAACTACTCCGAAAGATATAAGTGAAGATCAATGAGTAGTCGAATAATTATGCAACTATGTGAAGACTCTCTAATATTTAATAATTTCAGATCTTGGCATTCTATTCAAACAGCAAGAAAATCAAAAGAAAATGACATTCTAAGAATAGCAAACATCATGTGAAGAAGCAAAAACTTAGGATCAACCGAAACTAAACGATAGTTGTTGAAGAAGAAAGGTGGGATGCCAACCGGGGCATCCCCAAGCTTAGACACTTGAGAATTCCTGAAATATTATCTTGGGGTGCCTTGGGCATCCTCAAGCTTGAGCTTTTGTGTCTCCTTAATTCCTCTCATATCACGGTCTCCCCAAATCTCAAAAGCTTCATCCACACAAAACTCAACAAGGACTCGTGAGATAAGTTAGTATAAACCATTGCAAAAACTTATCATACTCTACTGTAGCAAATAACTCAAATTATTATTCAACATTGCATACTAAATGCCTCTGCATATTTAATAGTCCTATCCTCAAATAGAATCATTAAAGAAGCAAACATAAGCAAACAATGCAAACATAACAGCAATCTGCCTAAACAGGATAGTCTGTAAAGAATGCTGCAACATACATACTTCCCTAACTCCATAAATTATGAAAGAAAATTACCACTGTAGTAAATTTATCAGAGCTTAATATGCAAAAGGTTTCAACATTTTATCACATTCTGACTTTTCTAGGGAATTATTGCAACAGCGGTAAACTTTCTGTTTTCAAACAGCAACATGTATACTTGTAACATAGGCATAGTAAAGGCTATCAATGCCACTTTTATTGAAATAAAAGATGCAAAACATTTTTATAAATAACAGCAAGAAAATCTTAACAAAACAAATTGACGCTCCAAGCAAAACACACATCATGTGGCGAATAAAAATATAGCTCCAAGTAAAGTTACCGATGAACGAAGACGAAAGAGGGGATGCCTTCCGGGGCATCCTCAAGCTTAGGCTCTTCGATATCCTTGAATATTACCTTGGGGTGACTTGGGCATCCCCAAGCTTGGGATCTTGCCACTCCTTATTCCATAGTCCATTGAATCCTTACCCAAAACTTGAAAACTTCACAACACAAAACTTAACAGAAAACTCGTAAGCTCCGTTAGTATAAGAAAATAAATCACCACTTCAAGGTACTGTAATGATCTCATTCTTTATGTATATTGGTGTTAAACCTACTATATTCCAACTTCTCTATGGTTCATAAACTATTTTACTAGCCATAGATTCATCAAAATAAGTAAACAACACATGAAAAACAGAATCTGTCAAAAACAGAACAGTCCGTAGTAATCTGAATCAAACGTATACTTCTGGAACTCATAAAATTCTCAAATAAATTTCTGGACCTGAGGAATTTATCTATTAATCATATGCAAAAATAATTAACTAAATATCACTCTCCAAATAAAAATGGCAGCAGTTCTCGTGAGCGCTAAAGTTTCTATTTTTTACAGCATGATCATAAAGACTTCACCCAAGTCTTCCCAAAGGTTCTACTTGGCACAAACACTAATTAAAAGCATAAAACCACGTCTAAAAACAGGCTAGATGAATTATTTATTAATAAACAGGGGCAAAAATCAAGGAATAAAAATAAAGTTGGGTTGCCTCCCAACAAGCGCTATCGTTTAACGCCCCTAGCTAGGCATGAGGATTTCAATGATGCTCACATAAAGGATAAGAATTGAAACATAAAGAGAGCATCATGAAGAATATGACTAGCACATTTAATTCTAACATGCTTCCTATGCATAGGGATTTTTTGAGCAAACAACTTGTGGGGCCAATAATCAATTAGCATAGGAAGGTAAAGCAAGCAAAACTTCAAGATTTTAAGCACATAGAGAGGAAACTTGATATTGTTGCAATTCCTACAAGCATATCTTCCTCCCTCATAATAATTTTCAGTAGCATCATGAATGAATTCAACAATATAACCAGCACCTAAAGCATTCTTTTCATGATCTACAAGCATATAAATTTTATTACTCTCCACATAAGCAAAATTCTTCTCATGAATAGTAGTGGGAGCAAACTCAACAAAATAACTATCATGTGATTGAAAATTGAAATCAAGATGACAAGTTTCATTGTTATCATTATTCTTTAAAGCGTACGTGTCATCACAATAATCATCATAGATAGGAGGCATGATTACATCATAATAAATTTGCTCATCAAAACTTGGGGGACAAAAAATATCATCTTCATCAAACATAGCTTCCCCAAGCTTGTGGCTTTGCATATCATTAGCATCATGGATATTCAAGGAATTCATACTAACAACATTGCAATCATGCTCATCATTCAAATATTTAGTGCCAAACATTTTATAGCTTTCTTCTTCTAGCACTTGAGCATAATTATCCTTTCCATCATACTCACGAAAGATATTAAAAAGGTGAAGCATATGAGACAAACTCAATTCCATTTTTTGTAATTTTCTTTTATAGACTAAACTAGTGATAAAACAAGAAACTAAAAGACTCGATTGCAAGATCTAAAGATATACCTTCAAGCACTCACCCTCCCCGACAACGGCGCCAGGAAAGAGCTTGATGTCTACTACACAACCTTCTTCTTGTAGACGTTGTTGGGCCTCCAAGTGCAGAGGTTTGTAGGACAGTAGCAAATTTCCCTCAAGTGGATGACCTAAGGTTTATCAATCCGTAGGAGGCGTAGGATGAAGATGGTCTCTCTCAAGCAACCCTGCAACCAAATAACAAAGAGTCTCTTGTGTCCCCAACACACCCAATACAATGGTAAATTGTATAGGTGCACTAGTTCGGCGAAGAGATGGTGAAACAAGTGGTATATGGATAGTAGATAAAGGTATTTGTAATCTGAAATAATAAAAACAGCAAGGTAACTAATGATAAAAGTGAGCGTAAACAGTATTGCAATGTGTGGAAATAAGGCCTAGGGTTCATACTTTCACTAGTGTAAGTCCTCTCAACAATCATAACATAATTGGATCACCTAACTATCCCTCAACATGCAACAAAGAGTCACTCCAAAGTCACTAATAGCGGAGAACGAACGAAGAGATTATGGTAGGGTACGAAAACACCTCAAAGTTATTCTTTCCAATCAATCCGTTGGGCTATTCCTATAAGGCCTCCTTTGGTTGCGCGGGGTCTCGGCGGGAGCCCTGCTTTTTCCCTGGGCGAGAAAAGCACGGGCTAGATCGAGACAAGGAAATCGAGCGAGTTATTTGGGCGCATTCCCTCGGGAGGGATCCCTGCCCGACCCCCGCCGTTTCCCCGGGGAAACATTCCACGCCCCCAGGGGTCGGGGAGAGAAACCACGGCTCGAGAGAGACCGCGACGGCAGCCAAGATTCAGTCGCTTCTCCGCCAGCGAGGGATTCCCTTCTCTCCCTTTGTTCTCATTTGGACACCTCAGGTAGAGGGAACATGCCCCGTATGGTGGGAGGGATCCCATATATGCCCAGAGAAATGTCTCCCTAGTGGTTTATTGCCCTGGTTTTCTCCTCCTCAACAACCAAATGAGGCCTAAGTGTCACAAATAGCCCTCGAGTTCGTACTAGAATAACACCTTAAGACACAAATCAATCAAAACCCTAATGTCACCTAGATACTCCAATGTCACCTCAAGTATCCGTGGGTATGATTATACGGTATGCATCACACAATCTGAGATTCATCTATTAAACCAACACAAAGGACCTCAAAGAGTGCCCCAAAGTTTCTACCGGAGAATCACGACGAAAACATGTGCCAACCCCTATGCATAGGTTCATGGGCGGAACCCGCAAGTTGATCACCAAAACATACATCAAGTGAATCACGTGATATCCCATTTTCACCACAGATATCCACGGCAAGACATACATCAAGTGTTCTCAAATCTTTAAAGACTCAATCCGATAAGATAACTTCAAAGGGGAAACTCAGTTCATTACAAGAGAGTAGAGGGTGGAAGAAACATCATAGGATCCAACTATAACAGCAAAGCTCGCGATACATCAAGATCGTATCACCTCAAGAACACGAGAGAGAGAGAGAGAGAGAGAGAGAGAGATCAAACACATAGCTACTGGTACATACCCTCAGCCCCGAGGGAGAACTACTCCCTCCTCGTCATGGAGAGCACCGGGATGATGAAGATTGCCACCGGAGAGAGATTGCCCCCTCCAGCAGGGTGCCGGAACGGGTCTAGATTGGCTTTCGGTGGCTATGGAGGCTTCTGGCGGCGGAACTCCCGATCTATTGTGCTCTCGGGTGTTTTTAGGGTATATGGAGATATATAGGCGGAAGAAGTACGTCAGGGGGCAACAAGGGGCTCACGAGGGTGGAGGGCGCGCCCAGGGGGGTGGGCGCGCCCCCCTGCCTCGTGGCCTCCTCGTAAGTCCACTGGCGTGCACTCCAAGTCTTCTGGGCTTCTTTCCTTCCAAAAAAGAGTTCCGTGAAGTTTCTGGTTAATTGGACTCCGTTTGATTTTCCTTTTCTTCGAAACCCTAAAATAGGGTAAAAACAGAAACTGGCATTGGGCTCTGGTTAATAGGTTAGTCCCAAAAATGATATAAAAGTGTATAATAAAGCCCATAAACATTCAAAACAGTAGATAATATAGCATGGATCAATCAAAAATTATAGATACATTGGAGACGTATCAGGCCCTAGTGGAGAGAGAGAGAGAGGGGCCGGCCAGGGCAGGCAGCGCGCCCCCTCCCCCTCTGGTGCGAATTGGACTAGGAGAGGGGGGGCGGCACCCCCATTTCCTTCTCCTTCTCCCCCTTCCTTTCCCCCTCCTAGTAGGAGTAGGAAAGAGGGGAATCCTACTCCTACTAGGAGGAGGATTCCTCCTCCTGGCGCGCCCTCTAGGGCCGGCCGGCCTCCCCCCTTGCTCCTTTATATACGGGGGTAGGGGGCACCTCTAGACACAAGTTGATCATTGATCTCTCCTAGCCGTGTGCGGTGCCCCCCTCCACCATAATCCACCTCGTTCATACTGTAGCGGTGCTTAGGTGAAGCCCTGCAACGGTAGCTTCATCAACATCGTCACCACGCCGTCATGTTGACGAAACTCTTCCCCGAGCTCTACTGGATCGTGAGTTCGCGGGACGTCACCGAGCTGAACGTGTGCTGAACACGGAGGTGTCGTACGTTCGGTACTGAGGTTAGGTCGATCGTGAAGACGTAGGACTACATCAACCGCGTTGTCATTGTTGGGGAACGTAGTAATTTCAAAAAAATTCCTACACACACGCAAGATCATGGTGATGCATAGCAACGGGAGGGGAGAGTGTTGTCTACGTACCCTCGTAGACCGAAGCAGAAGCGTTGACGCAACATAGAGGAAGTAGTCGTACGTCTTCCCGATCCGACCGATCCAAGCACCGTTACTCCGGCACCTCCGAGTTCTTAGCACACATACAGCTCGATGACGCTCCCTGGGCTCCGATCCAGCAAAGCTTCGGGGATGAGTTCCATCAGCACAACAGCGTGGTGACGATCTTGATGTTCTACCGTCGCAGGGCTTCGCCTAAGCACTACAACAATATGACCGACGAGGAATATGGTGGAAGGGGCCACCGCACACGGCTAAGGAACGATCACGATGATCAACTTGTGTGTTCTAGGGTGCCCCCTGCACTCGTATATAAAGGAGGGAGGTGGAGGTGCGGCCGGCCCCAAGGGGTGCGCCTCGAGGAGTCCTACTCCTACCGAGAGTAGGACTCCCCCCCCTCTTTTGCCTGTTGGAATAGGAAAGGGAGAAGGAGAAGAGGAAAGGGGGGCGCCGCCCCCCCCCCCTCCCTTCCTTGTCCTATTCGGACTAGGGGGTGAGGGGTGCGCGGCCAGCCCTGGCCGGCCCCTCTCTTCTCCCGTATGGCCCATGAAGGCCCATTAATCCCCCGGGGGGTTCCGGTAACCCCCCGGTACTCTGGTAAAATGCCGATTTTACCCGGAACGATTCTGATGTCCAAATATAGGCTTCCAATATATCGATCTTTATGTCTCGACCATTTCGAGACTCCTCGTCATGTCCGTGATCACATCCGGGACTCTGAACTAACTTCGGTACATCAAAATGCCTAAACTCATAATAACTTTCATCGTAACGTTAAGCGTGCGGACCCTACGGTTCGAGAACAATGCAGACATGACTGAGACAAATCTCCGGTCAATAACCAATAGCGGGACCTGGATGCCCATATTGGCTCCTACATATTCTACGAAGATCTTTATCGGTCAGACCGCATAACAACATACGTTGTTCCCTTTGTCATCGGTATGTTACTTGCCCGAGATTCGATCGTCGGTATCCAATAGCTAGTTCAATCTCGTTACCGGCAAGTCTCTTTACTCGTTCCGTAATACATCATCTTGCAACTAACTCATTAGTTGTAATGCTTGCAAGGCTTATGTGATGTGCATTACCGAGAGGGCCCAGAGATACCTCTCCGACAATCGGAGTGACAAATCCTAATCTCGAAATACGCCAACCCAACATCTACCTTTGGAGACACCTATAGAGAACCTTTATAATCACCCATTTACATTGTGACGTTTGGTAGCACACAAAGTGTTGCTCTGGCAAACGGGAGTTGCATAATCTCATAGTCATAGGAACATGTATAAGTCATGAAGAAAGCAATAGCAACATACTAAACGATCGGGTGCTAAGCTAATGGAATGGGTCATGTCAATCAGATCATTCAACTAATGATGTGACCTTGTTAATCAAATAACAACTCTTTGTTCATGGTTTAGGAAACATAACCATCTTTGATTAACGAGCTAGTCAAGTAGAGGCATACTAGTGACACTCTATTTGTTTATATATTCACACATGTATTATGTTTCCGGTTAATACAATTCTAACATGAATAATAAACATTTATCATGATATATGAGGAAATAAATAATAACTTTATTATTGCCTCTAGGGCATATTTCCTTTAGTCTCCCACTTGCACTAGAGTCAATAATCTAGATTACACAGTAATGATTCTAACACCCATGGAGCCTTGGTGCTGATCATGTTTTGCTCGTGGAAGAGGCTTAGTCAACGGCTCTGCTACATTCAGATCTGTATGTATCTTGCAAATCTCTATGTCTCCCACCTGGACTAGATCCCGGATGGAAGTGAAGCATCTCTTGATGTGCTTGGTTCTTTTGTGAAATCTGGATTCCTTTGCCAAGGCAATTGCACCAGTATTGTCACAAAAGATTTTCATTGGACCTGATGCACTAGGTATGACACCTAGATCGGATATGAACTCCTTCATCCAGACTCCTTCGTTTGCTGCTTCCGAAGCAGCTATGTACTCCGCTTCACATGTAGATCCCGCCATGACGCTTTGTTTAGAACTGCACCAACTGACAGCTCCACCGTTTGATGTAAACACTTATCCGGTTTGCGATTTAGAATTGTCCGGATCAGTGTCAAAGCTTGCATCAACGTAACCGTTTACAATGAGCTCTTTGTCACCTCCATATACGAGAAATATATCCTTAGTCCTTTTCAGGTATTTCAGGATGTTCTTGACCGTTGTCCAGTGATCCACTCCTGGATTACTTTGGTACCTCCCTGCTAAACTTATAGCAAGGCACACATCAGGTCTGGTACACAGCATTGCATACATGATAGAGCCTATGGCTAGAGCATAGGGAACATCTTTCATTTTCTCTCTATCATCTGTAGTGGTCGGGCATTGAGTCTGACTCAACTTCACACCTTGTAACACTGGCAAGAACCCTTTCTTTGCTTGATCCATTTTGAACTTCTTCAAAATCTTGTCAAGGTATGTGCTTTGTGAAAGCCCAATTAAGCATCTTGATCTATCTCTATAGATCTTTATGCCTAATATGTAAGCAGCTTCACCGAGGTCTTTCATTGAAAAACTCTTATTCAAATATCCCTTTATGCTATCCAGAAATTCTATATCATTTCCAATAAGTAATATGTCATCCACATATAATATCAGAAATGCTACAGAGCTCCCACTCACTTTCTTGTAAATACAGGCTTCTCCGAAAGTCTGTATAAAACCAAATGCTTTGATCACACTATCAAAGCATTTATTCCAACTCCGAGAGGCTTGCACCAGTCCATAAATGGATCGCTGGAGCTTGCACACTTTGTTAGCTCCCTTAGGATCGACAAAACCTTCCGGTTGCATCATATACAACTCTTCTTCCAGAAATCCATTCAGGAATGCAGTTTTGACATCCATATGCCAAATTTCATAATCATAAAATGCGGCAATTGCTAACATGATTCGGACAGACTTAAGCATCGCTACGGGTGAGAAGGTCTCATCGTAGTCAACCCCTTGAACTTGTCGAAAACCTTTTGCGACAAGTCGAGCTTTGTAGACAGTAATATTATCGTCAACGTCAGTCTTCTTCTTGAAGATCCATTTATTCTAAATTGCTTGCCGATCATCGGGCAAGTCAACCAAAGTCCATACTTTGTTCTCATACATGGATCCCATCACAGATTTCATGGCTTCAAACCATTTTGCGGAATCTGGGCTCATCATCGCTTCTTCATAGTTCGTAGGTTCATTATGATCTAGCAGCATGATTTCCAGAACAGGATTACCATACCACTCTGGCGCGGTTCTCACTCTGGGTGATCTACGAGGTTCAGTAGTATCTTGTTCTGAAGTTTCATGATCATTATCATTAGCTTCCTCACTAATTGGTGTAGGTGTCGCAGAAACAGTTTTCTATGATGTACTACTTTCCAATAAGGGAGCATGTACATTTACCTCATCAAGTTCTACTTTCCTCCCACTCACATCTTTCGAGAGAAACTCCTTCTCCAGAAAGTTTTCGAATTTAGCAACAAAAGTCTTGCCTTCGGATCTGTGATAGAAGGTGTATCCAATAGTTTCCTTTGGATATCCTATGAAGACACATTTCTCCGATTTGGGTTCGAGCTTATCAGGTTGAAGCTTTTTCACATAATGTAGCGACCAGACCTCCCAGTGGATAAAAGCTGCAATTGATCTATCCTTCCTGGTGCTGATCATTTCCCAGTGTTCATCTCGGCGTCCGCAAATCTGGTAGATAGTATCCTTGAGATCCATGCGGTAGACTTCTCCAATGCGTCCCATGGCAATGTGAGCTGACATACTCTTTCCTAGACTCCAAGTTGGTGCGTCAAAAGAAAACTCTATGGGCTCAGTGACTGGCATGAACGTCCTTCCTGGAACTTGAACTTGAATCATCCAGCGCTCTTCTTCAGGTAAAGTGGCGTTGTAGGTTCCCGTGAAGCTTGGTACGCCTATGTTCAGGTATCTTGTGACGTGGCGTCCAAAGGGTGTATCTTCATCTGGTTGTGTGAACTTGCTCCTCGCATCCGCCATCCTAAAGAGTAGAAGAGATGAGAAGTCAGAAAAGAAGAGAGTGAGTAGTGATCTAGGTCTTTTAGCTTAGTGGTCGTGTCCTACAGTGAGCGTGTGCTCTGATACCATCTTTGTAGCCACCAGACCTCAAACAATCTGATCTCTGTGCTCCGGTGTCATCCCTGGATCAGTAATGCTGACACCACACAGTACTCGGAGGATTTATAGCAGAGTAGCAATCACACACTTATTACATCGAGTGTCTCAAAAGAGAACTTATTACAATAGGTATGGCTTAAGGCCATCTAATAACGATAACAGCGGAAGGCTTGGAAGATAAGTGAGTCCATCAACTCCAACGGCATCACTGAGTATAGAACCACGACCTAAAACTCCTTAATCGTCGTCTGAAAAGTCTGCAACATTAACGTTGCAGCCCGAAAACGGGTCAGCACGTGGAATATGCTGTCAAGGTAACACATAGAGAATAATGAAATGCAACAGCTATACTATATGCATATTTGGCTGGTGGAAAGCTCTATGGTTACAGTATTTGTGTAAAGCCAATTTTTCCCTACTTCAAAGGAATAAATTTAATTACTATCATGGTGGTTGTTAAACATTGAGAATGGTTGACAGCATTCTCAATCCCAATTAAGCATCATCATTAAACAAGCCCATCAAAATTATCTTTAGAGTAACATGTTGAGATTCACATGATAATCCAGGTACTAGATACTCAATATGTCCATAACCAGGGACACTGCTAACCATGATTAGTTTATTACACTCTGCAGAGGTTTGCGCACTTTTCCCCACAAGACTCGATCGCCTCCGTTGGATTTCTCGCACTGCATGATGTTTGAGAAACGGATGACCGAGACACAGTCTTTCAGAAGCGCTAGCACCTTACGTTGGATAGACCGGTACACCTACTTTCCCCTACATCTGCTAGTCTACCCTGTAAGACTTCGCACGACCTAGTCAACTATGCCAGAGCCCAAAATGGCTTGTGGCTGCACACGGAAGTTTCTAGTATGAATAATCTTATGATCCCTTTGAGCCTGGGTGGCGGTCCAAAAGAAAACAGGCAAGTCCTGATAGAAACCAGGTGCCTCAATCCACCCAGATGTGTGTTTAAGTTGCCACCTTAGATAAACCATTAAAATTAACAAACTTACATCTGTCATGGATATCACTCACGTCTACTAGCATATCATGGCATAATAAGCAAACGTAGAAGTAACTCCCAAAGGTTTCATATTAAACAGGTAATAGGTACTACCTCATGTACTTCCCATCCCATAATTTAATTAGATCCTAATCATGCAATGTGTGAGGATTGATCTAATGCAATAAAACTAGGTTGTAGAAAAGGTATGATCAAAGTGTTACTTGCCTTGCTGATGATCCGCGAAACCTAGAGATTCGAAGTATCAGGCGGCGCACTCCGGGTATTCTATCGCAGACAAACAAACAAGCATACAATAAGTACTCATTTAATGCACAGGTAAAACTCAGATAGAAGATCTAACCAGAAAGTTCAACTTAAGAACCCTGGTTTGCAAAAAGAATCAAATCGAACGAAGCAAAAGAAATCAAACGGCGAAAGAAAACAACTTCGTTCTAGTAATCTGGATCTAGGTCAAATTTTACAGTAGCAAAAACTTGTTTAAGTTGATTATTCGGAAAGAGGGTTTCGAGACGAAACTCCAGGTGCTTGAATCGCCTAATTCCGATAAACGAGCGAAAAGTTATACTAAAACGAAAATCGGATCAGAAATCGCGATCAGAAAATAACCGCGGAAAATCCGACGAAAAAGAGAAACGACGAACAGAAAAGAGAAATATATATATATATATATATATATATTCCTTTTTTCCAAAAAAACTGCATGGAAATCGAGGCGGGGGCGGCGAACCTCGGGCGGCGCGCGCTCCGGCGGCAGCGGCGGCGGGGCTGGGGCGGCTAGGGTTAGGATTTCGGGGCTGGGCTTCTCGGGCCCCGGGGCGGCGGCTTATAAAGGCGCCCCCGGGCGGAGTCCCGCTCGGGTACGGCCCAAAGTCGGTTCCGTTTTTTTTTAATAATTCCGCTCGGAAGAAAAATAAAAAAGAAATACTAAACGGACTCCAAAAATCACGAAATAAATTTTGCCGGGTTTCTAAAATCAAGCCCGATAAAGTGAACATTTATTTGGGCCCAAAATGCAACTTTGAAAAACGCGCATTTTTCCTAAATTCAAATAAAATACCGAAAAACTCCGAAATAAATCTTATTTGATTTTTTTTATTAAATCCTCAATATTTCTATATTTTGGGAAAGTCATTTTATTTCCTCTCTCATATTTTTGTAATAGAAATAATTGATGATAAAATAAATAAAATCAAATGATCCTGTTTACACAATCTGAGAAAACTCAAATATGTAAATAACGAAATCCCCAACTCTCTCCGTGGGTCCTTGAGTTGCTTAGGATTTTCTAGGATCAAAACCAAAAGCAAAATAAAATATGATATGCATGATGACCTAATGTATAACATTCCAAATTGAAAATTTGGGATGTTACACATAAGCATCGCAGCCCCAAACTTTCAGAAACGACAACTTTGGTTTCTTGCCAAACCATAGTTTATAAGGCGTCGTCTCAACGGATTTTGATGGTGCCCTATTTAACATGAATGCGGCCGTCTCTAAAGCATAACCCCAAAATGATAGCGGTAAATCAGTAAGAGACATCATAGATCATACCATATCTAGTAAAGTACGATTACGACGTTCGGACACACCATTACGCTGTGGTGTTCCGGGTGGCGTGAGTTGCGAAACTATTCCGCATTGTTTCAAATGTACACCAAACTCATAACTCAAATATTCTCCTCCACGATCAGATCGTAGAAACTTTATTTTCTTGTTACGATGATTTTCAACTTCACTCTGAAATTCTTTGAACTTTTCAAATGTTTCAGACTTATGTTTCATTAAGTAGATATACCCATATCTGCTTAAGTCATCTGTGAAGGTGAGAAAATAACGATATCTGCCACGAGCCTCAATATTCATCGGACCACATACATCTGTATGTATGATTTCCAACAAATCTGTTGCTCTCTCCATAGTACCGAAGAACGGTGTTTTAGTCATCTTGCCCATGAGGCACAAGTACCAAGTGATTCATAATCAAGTGGTTCCAAAAGTCCATCAATATGGATTTTCTTCATGCGCTTTACACTGATATGACCTAAATGGCAGTGCCACAAATAAGTTGCACCATCATTATCAACTCTGCATCTTTTGGCTTCAACATTATGAATATGTGTATCATTACTATCGAGATTCAATAAGAATAGACCACTCTTCAAGGGTGCATGACCATAAAAGATATTACTCATATAAATAGAACAACCATTATTCTTTGATTTAAATGAATAACCGTCTCGCATTAAACAAGATCCAGATATAATGTTCATGCTCAACGCTGGCACCAAATAACAATTATTTAGGTCTAATACTAATCCCGAAGGTAGATGTAGAGGTAGCGTGCCGACCGCGATCACATCGACTTTGGAACCATTTCCCACGCGCATCGTCACCTCGTCCTTAGCCAATCTTCGCTTAATCCGTAGTCCCTATTTCGAGTTGCAAATATTAGCAACAGAACCAGTATCAAATACCCAGGTGCTACTGCGAGCATTAGTAAGGTACACATCAATAACATGTATATCACATATACCTTTGTTCACCTTGCCATCCTTCTTATCCGCCAAATACTTGGGGCAGTTCCACTTCCAGTGACCAGTCTGCTTGCAGTAGAAGCACTTAGTTTCAGGCTTAGGTCCAGACTTGGGTTTCTTCTCTTGAGCAGCAACTTGCTTGCCGTTCTTCTTGAAGTTCCCCTTCTTCTTCCCTTTGCCCTTTTTCTTGAAACTAGTGGTCTTGTTGACCATCAACACTTGATGCTCCTTTTTGATTTCTACCTCCGCAGCTTTCAGCATTGCGAAGAGCTCGGGAATAGTCTTATTCATCCCTTGCATATTATAGTTCATTACGCAGCTCTTGTAGCTTGGTGGCAGTGATTGGAGAATTCTGTCAATGACGCAATCATCTGAAAGATTAACTCCCATCTGAATCAAGTGATTATTATACCCACACATTTTGAGTATATGCTCACTGACAGAACTGTTCTCCTCCATCTTGCAGCTATAGAACTTATTGGAGACTTCATATCTCTCAATCCGGGCATTTGCTTGAAATATTAACTTCAACTCCTGAAACATCTCATATGCTCCATGACGTTCAAAACGTCGTTGAAGTCCCGATTCTAAGCCGTAAAGCATGGCACACTGAACTATCGAGTAGTCATCAGCTTTGCTCTGCCAGACATTCATAACATCTGGTGTTGCTCCAGCAGCAGGCCTGGCACCCAGCGGTGCTTCCAGGACGTAATTCTTCTGTGCAGCAATGAGGATAATCCTCAAGTTACGGACCCAGTCCGTGTAATTGCTACCATCATCTTTCAACTTCGCTTTCTCAAGGAACACATTAAAATTCAACGGAACAACAGCACGGACAATCTATCTACAATCAAACATACATAAGCAAGATACTATCAGGTACTAAGTTCATGATAAATTTAAGTTCAATTAGTTAAATTACTTAAAGAACTCCCACTTAGATAGACATCCCTCTAATCCTCTAAGTGATCACGTGATCCAAATCAACTAAACCATGTCCGATCATCATGTGAGATGGAGTAGTTTCATTGGTGAACATCATTATGTTGATCATATCTACTATATGATTCACGCTCGACCTTTCGGTCTCCGTGTTCCGAGGCCATATCTGTATATGCTTGGCTCGTCAAGTAAAACCTGAGTATTCCGCGTGTGCAACTATTTTGCAGCCATTGTATTTGAACGTAGAGCCTATCACACCCGATCATCACGTGGTGTCTCAGCACGAAGAACTTTCGCAACGGTGCATACTCAGGGAGAACACTTCTTGATAATTTAGTGAGAGATCATCTTATAATGCTACCATCAATCAAAGCAAGATAAGATGCATAAAAGATAAACATCACATGCAATCAATATAAGTGATATGATATGGCCATCATCATCTTGTGCCTGTGATCTCCATCTCCAAAGCATCGTCATGATCACCATCGTCACCGGCGCGACACCTTGATCTCTATCGTAGCATCGTTGTCGTCTTGCCAATCTCATGCTTCCACGACTATCGCTACCGCTTAGTGATAAAGTAAAGCATTACAGCGCGATTGCATTGCATATAATAAAGCGACAACCATATGGCTCCTGCCAGTTGCCGATAACTCGGTTACAAAACATGATCATCTCATACAATAAAATTTAGCATCATGTCTTGACCATATCACATCACAACATGCCCTGCAAAAACAAGTTAGACGTCCTCTACTTTGTTTGTTGCAAGTTTTATGTGGCTGCTATGGGCTTAAGCAAGAACCAATCTTACCTACGCATCAAAACCACAACGATAGTTTGTCAAGTTGATGCCGTTTTAACCTTCGCAAGGACCGGGCGTAGCCACACTCGGTTCAACTAAAGTTGGAGAAACTGTCACCCGCAAGCCACCTATGTGCAAAGCACGTCGGGAGAACCGGTCTCGCGTAAGCGTACGCGTAATGTCGGTCCGGGCCGCTTCGTCCAACAATACCGCCGAACCAAAGTATGACATGCTGGTAGGCAGTATGACTTATATCGCCCACAACTCACTTGTGTTCTACTCGTGCACATAACATCAAACCATAAAACCTAGGCTCGGATGCCACTGTTGGGGAACGTAGTAATTTCAAAAAAATTCCTATGCACACGCAAGATCATGGTGATGCATAGCAACGAGAGGGGAGAGTGTTGTCTACGTACCCTCGTAGACCGAAGCGGAAGCGTTGACGCAACGTACAGGAAGTAGTCGTATGTCTTCCCGATCCGACCGATCCAAGCACCGTTACTCCGGCACCTCCGAGTTCTTAGCACACGTACATCTCGATGACGCTCCCCGGGCTCCGATCCAGCAAAGCTTCGGGGATGAGTTCCGTCAGCACAACGGCGTGGTGACGATCTTGATGTTCTACCGTCACAGGGCTTCGCCTAAGCACTACAACAATATGACCGAGGTGGAATATGGTGGAAGGGGGCACCGCACACGGCTAAGGAACGATCACGATGATCAACTTGTGTGTTCTAGGGTGCCCCCTGCCCCCGTATATAGAGGAGGGAGGGGGAGGTGCGGCCGGCCCCAAGGGGTGCGCCTGGAGGAGTCCTACTCCTACCGGGAGTAGGACCCCCCCCCCTCTTTTGCCTTGTTGGAATAGGAAAGGGAGAAGGGGAAGAGGAAAGGGGGGCGCCCCCCCCCCTTCCATGTCCTGTTTGGGGGGGGAGGGGCGCGCGGCCTGCCCTGGCCGGCCCCTCTCTTCTCCCTTATGGCCCATGAAGGCCCATTAATCCCCGGGGGGGTTCCGGTAACCCCCCGGTACTCCGGTAAAATGCCGATTTTACCCGGAACGATTCCGATGTCCAAATATAGGCTTCCAATATATCGATCTTTATGTCTCGACCATTTCGAGACTCCTCGTCATGTCCGTGATCACATCCGGGACTCCGAACTAACTTCGGTACATCAAAATGCATAAACTCATAATAACTGTCATCGTAACGTTAAGCGTGCGGACCCTATGGTTCGAGAACAATGCAGACATGATTGAGACAAATCTCCGGTCAATAACCAATAGCGGGACCTGGATGCCCATATTGGCTCCTACATATTCTACGAAGATCTTTATCGGTCAGACCGCATAACAACATACGTTGTTCCCTTTGTCATCGGTATGTTACTTGCCCGAGATTCGATCGTCGGTATCCAATACCTAGTTCAATCTCGTTACCGGCAAGTCTCTTTACTCGTTCCGTAATACATCATCTTGCAACTAACTCATTAGTTGTAATGCTTGCAAGGCTTATGTGATGTGCATTACCGAGAGGGCCCAAAGATACCTCTCCGACAATCGGAGTGACAAATCCTAATCTCGAAATACGCCAACCCAACATCTACCTTTGGAGACACCTGTAGAGCACCTTTATAATCACCCATTTATGTTGTGACGTTTGGTAGCACACAAAGTGTTCCTCCGGCAAACGGGAGTTGCATAATCTCATAGTCATAGGAACATGTATAAGTCATGAAGAAAGCAATAGCAACATACTAAACGATCGGGTGCTAAGCTAATGGAATGGGTCATGTTAATCAGATCATTCAACTAATGATGTGACCTCGTTAATCAAATAACAACTCTTTGTTCATGTTTTAGGAAACATAACCATCTTTGATTAACGAGCTAGTCAAGTAGAGGCATACTAGTGACACTCTGTTTGTTTATATATTCACACATGTATTATGTTTCCGGTTAATACAATTCTAGCATGAATAATAAACATTTATCATGATATATGAGGAAATAAATAATAACTTTATTATTGCCTCTAGGGCATATTTCCTTCAGTCATAACGCTTCCGCTTAACGGTCTACAAGGGTACGTGGACGACACTCTCCCCTCTCGTTGCTATGCATCACCATGATCTTGCATGTGCGTAGGAATTTTTTTTTGAAATTACTACGTTCCCCAACACAATAATCTCTTCGTTTGTTCTCCCTATTAGTGACTTTAGAGTGACTCTTTGTTGCACGTTGAGGGATTGTTATATGATCTAATTATGTTATCATTGTTAAGAGAACTTGCACTAGTGAAAGTATGAACCCTAGGCCTTGTTTCCAAGCATTGCAATACCATTTTCGCTCACTTTTGTTACTAGTTACCTTGCTGTTTTTATATTTTCAGATTACAAAAACCTATATCTACTATCCATATTGCACTTGTATCACCATCTCTTCACCGAACTAGTGCACCTATACAATTTACCATTGTATTTGGTGCGTTGGGGACATAAGTGACTCTTTGTTATTTGGTGGAAGGGTTGTTTGAGAGAGACCATCTTCATCCTACGCCTCCCACGGATTGACAAACCTTAGGTCATCCACTCGAGGGAAATTTGCTACTATCCTACAAAACTCTATGCTTGGAGGCCCAACACAAGTCTACAAGAAAAGGTTGGGTAGTAGACATCAAGATCCAATCTCGGAGGGGCTCTCGCCCCTCTGGGCGCCATGAAGGGCAAGGACCAGAGGGTTGAACCTCTCACCATCTAGGGTGAGGCCATGGATGATGAGGTCACCTGCTACAGGTAGGGTCAATGACCTATCATCTGGGGCCCACCTAGGGCGCCACACCATCATTGGTGGGTCTCAGGACCACACAAGCATTTGTATGGGAATATTAGGAGGTCCACTCGGACACCTTGACGACACTCGGACAACCACTCTCTAGTTGGCACGGCCACCTGATGGAAATATGCCCTAGAGGAAATAATAAAATGGTTATTATTATATTTCCTAAATCATGATAAAGGTTTATTATTCATGCTAGAATTGTATTGATCGGAAACTTAAATATATGTGTGAATACATAAACAAATACCGTCTCCCTAGTAAGCCTCTACTAGACTAACTCATTGATCAAGGTTGTTAAGGTTTCATAACCATAGATATGTGTTATCATTTTATAACGGGGTCACATCATTAGGAGAATGATGTGATGGACAAGACCCATCCGTTAACTTAGCATATTGATCGTTCAGTTTATTGCTATCGATTTCTTCATGTCAAATACATATTACTTAGACTATGAGATTATGCAACTCCCGGATACCGGAGGAATACCTTGTGTGCTATCAAACGTCACAGCGTAACTGGGTGATCATAAAGATGCTCTACAGGTATCTCCGAAGGTGTTTGTTGAGTTGGCATATATCGAGACTAGGATTTGTCACTCCAAGTATCGGAGGGGAATCTCTGGGCCCTCTCGGTAATACACATCATAAGCTTGCAAGCAAATGACTAAGGATTTTAGTCATGAGGTGATGTATTACGGAACGAGTAAAGAGACTTGCCAGTAACGAGATTGAACTAAGTATGAAGATACCGACGATCGAATCTCGGGCAAGTAACATACCGATGGACAAAGGGAATTACGTATGTTGTCATAATGGTTCGACCGATAAAGATCTTTGTAGAATATAAAGGAGCCAATATGGGCATCCAATTTCCCCTATCGGTTATTGACCAAAGAGGTCTATCAGTCATGTCTACATAGTTCTTGAACCCGTAGGGTCCGCATGCTTAACGTTTGTTGACGATATAGTGTTATATGAGTTATATGATTTGGTCACTGAATGTTGTTCGGAGTCCCAGATGAGATCACAGACATGATGAGGAGTCTCAAAATGGTTGAGAGGTAGAGATTGATATATAGGACGATGGTATTCGGACGGTGGAAGAGTTTCAGAGTGCATCGGGTAGTCATCGGGTCACCGGAAGGGGTTCCGGACACCCCCGGTAAGTGTATGGGCCTAATGGGCCATGATACGTCTCTGTCGTATCTACTTTTCCAAACACTTTTGCCCTTGTTTTGGACTCTAACTTGTATGATCTGAATGGAACTAACCCGGACTGACACAGTTTTTAGCAGAATTGCCATGGTGTTGTTTTATGTGTCGAAAACAAATATTCTTGGAATGACCTGAAACTCCACGGAACATCTTAGAAAAAATAATAATAATAAATCCTCGCCAAAGATGAAGACCAGGGGGGCCACACCCTGTCCACGAGGGTGCCCCCCCTCTAGGGCGCGCCCCCTACCTCATGGGCCCCCTGGATGCCCTCCGACGCCAACTCCAACTCTATATATTTGCTTTCGGAGAAAAAAATGAGGGACAAGAAATCATCGCGTTTTACGATACGGAGCCGCCGCCAAGCCCTAAAACCTCTCGGGAGGGCTGATCTGGAGTCCGTTCGGGGCTCCGGAGAGGGGGATTCGTCGCCGTCGTCATCATCAACCATCCTCCATCCTCAATTTCATGATGCTCACCACCGTGCGTGAGTAATTCCATCGTAGGCTTGCTGGACGGTGATGGGTTGGATGAGATTTATCATGTAATCGAGTTAGTTTTGTTAGGGTTTGATCCCTAGTATCCACTATGTTCTGAGATTGATATTGCATGACTTTGCTATGCTAAATGCTTGTCACTAGGGCACGAGTGCCATGATTTCAGATCTGAACCTATTATGTTTTCATGAATATATGTGAGTCTTGATCCTATCTTGCAAGTCTATAGTCACCTACTATGTGTTATGATCCGGCAACCCCGAAGTGATAATAATCGGGACCACTCCCGGTGATGACCATAGTTTGAGGAGTTCATGTATTCACTATGTGCTAATGCTTTGTTCCGGTTCTCTATTAAAAGGAGGCCTTAATATCCCTTAGTTTCCAATAGGACCCCGCTGCCACGGGAGGGTAGGACAAAAGATGTCATGCAAGTTCTTTTCCATAAGCACGTATGACTATATACGGAATACATGCCTACATTACATTGATGAATTGGAGCTAGTTCTGTGTCACCCTATGTTATGACTGTTACATGATGAACCGCATCCGGCATAATTATCCATCACTGATCCGGTGCCTATGAGTTTTCCATATACTGGTTTACGCTTATTTACTTTCCCATTGCTACTGTTACAATGACTACAAAATACCAAAAACATTACTTTTGTTGTCTTTACTTTTGTTGCCGCTACCACCACTATCATATTACTTTGCTACTAAACACTTTGCTACAGATACTAAGTTTCCAGGTGTGGTTGAATTGACAACTTAGCTGCTAATACTTGAGAATATTCTTTGGCTCCCCTTGTGTCGAATCAATAAATTTGGGTTGAATACTCTACCCTCGAAAGCTGTTGCGATCCCCTATACTTGTGGGTTATCAAGACCAATTTCTGGTGCCGTTGCCGGGGAGCATAGCTCTATTCTTTGAGGCTCTTGGGATTTATATCTGGTGGACACTATGAAGAACTTGAGAGATCCAAAAACCAAGATCTATCCCTCAACTACGAGGGGAGGTAAGGAACTGCCATCTAGCTCTGCACTTGATTCACCTTCTGTTATGAGTAAGTTTGCGACACCTACACCTGCTTCTGCTATTCGTTCTGATATGTCGCATGTTATTGATGATGCCACTTCTGCTATGCATGATACTTATGATGAAACTGCTTCTATGCCTGATACTACTATGCCCCTTGGTGAATTTCTTGATGAACAAATTGCTAGGGCTAGAGAAAAAGAAATTATTGAATCTGAATACGATGATGAAAGTGATGATGAAAATATGCCCGTTATTCCTGAGGGCTATCTTTTTGATATGGAATCTTCTGCCACTATTTTAGCTTGCAGGGATAGATATGAGCTTAAGAGGTTATTAGTTAAATGGAACAAAGAATCAGTTAGAGATAAAAATGAAACCCGACACTCCTTTTGCTACTTCACCTATATGTGTTCCTGATAAGGATTATGAATTCTCTGTTGATCCTGATATAATTACTTTGGTAAAATCTGATCCGTTTTATGGCTATGAATCTGAAACTGTTGTGGCACATCTTACTAAGTTAAATCATATAGCCGCCCTGTTTACTAATGATGTGAGATGGCGTTACTTTTATATACTCAAAATATTTCCGTTCTCATTAAAGGGTGATGCTAAGATCTGGTTTAATTCTCTTGATCCTGGTTGTGTGCGTAGTCCCCAGGATATGATTTATTACTTCTCTGCTAAATATTTCCTTGCTCATAAGAAACAAGCTGCTTTGAGGGAAATATACAACTTTGTGCAAATTAAAGAAGAGAGTTTCCCACAAGCTTGGGGGGAGCTTCTCAAGTTACTCAATGCTTTGCCTGATCATCCTCTTAAGAAACCTAAAATACTTGATATCTTTTATAATGGACTAAGCGATGCTTCCAGAGATTACCTGGATAGTTGTGTTGGTTCTCTTTTCAGGGAAAGAACACTAGATGAAGCTGAAATTCTATTGAATAATATGTTGACAAATGAAAATAATTGGGCACCTCCTGAGCCAGCTCCTGCTCCAATTACTGAGTCTATTCCTAAACCAACTCCGAAGAAGAGAGGTGTTCCATTCCTCAGTGCCGAAGATATGCAAGAGGCAAAGAAATCTATGTAAGAAAAAGGTATTAAAGTGGAAGGTGTTAAGAATTTACCTCCTATTGAAGAAATACATGGTCTTAATATACCGCCTGTTGAAGAAACATATGATCTCAATTCTTTATTTACTGAAGAACCTCCTGATCCTGATATCCCGACACAGGTAGTAAAGGTAAATTCTCTCTATAGATATGATAAAGCTGAAGTTCCTCCTACTAAAATTGCTAGTCAGTTCTTGGATGAGTTTGGTAACTTTATGTTTAAGCAAGACGACTTCAATGCTTATTTTGGTAGACAATTAAAAGAAAATGCTTATATGATTAGATGCTTGGGTGATTATATAGCTAATATTAAAGGTGAACTTAAACTTGTTAGCAAACATGCTTCTATGGTTACCACTCAAGTAGAACAAGTACTTAAGGCTCAAAAAGAAGTGCTTGATGAAATGAATAGTAAGAAAAATGATTATGCTGTTAGAGTGGCTACTAGAACTGGTAGAATGACTCAGGAACCTTTGTATCTTGAAGGCCACCCTAAGAGAATCGAGCAAGATTCTTAAAGAAATAATATTGATGTTCCTAGTTCTTCTAAAAAGAAGAAAAAGAAAAATGATAGAACTGTCCAAACTTCTAGTGAACCTATTGCTGAACCACCTGATAATCCAAATGATATATCTATGTCTGATGCTGAAACACAATCTGGTAATGAACATGAACCTAATGAAAATATTAATGATGATGGTCATGATGATGCTCAACCTAGTAATGATAATGATGTAGAAATTGAACCTGCTATTGATCTTGATAACCCACAATCAAAGAATCAACGTTATGATAAAAGAGACTTTGTTGCTAGGAAACATGGTAAAGAAAGGGAACCTTGGGTTCAGAAACCCATGCCTTTTCCTCAAAAACCATCCAAGAAAAAGGATGATGAGGATTTTGAGCGCTTTGCTGAAATGATTAGGCCTATCTTTTTGCATATGCGATTAACTGATGTGCTAAAAACAAATCCTTATGCTAAATATATGAAGGATATCATTACTAATAAAAGAAAGATACCGGAAGCTGAGATTTCCACCATGCTTGCTAATTATACTTTTAAGGGTGGAATACCAAAGAAACTTGGAGATTCCAGAGTACCTACTATACCTTGCTCCATTAAAAGAAATTATATTAAAACTGCTTTATGTGATCTTGGAGCCGGTGTTAGTGTTATGCCTCTCTCTTTATATCGTAGACTTGACTTGAATAAGTTGACACCTACTGAAATATCTTTGCAAATGGCTGATAAATCAACTGCTATACCTGTCGGTATTTGTGAGGATGCGCCTGTTGTAGTTGCAAACGTTACTATTTTAACGGACTTTGTTATTTTTGATATTCCCGAGGACGATAGTATGTCTATTATTCTTGGAAGACCCTTTTTGAATACTGCAGGGGCTGTTATTGATTGCACTAAAGGCAATGTCACTTTTCATGTTAATGGTAATGAGCATACGGTACACTTTCCGAGGAAACAACCTCAAGTTCACAGTATCAATTCTATTGGAAAAATTCCATCGATTATATTTGGAGGTTTTGAATTTCCTCTTCCTACTGTCAAGAAGAAATATGATATTCTTATTATTGGGGATGTGCATATCCCCGTTGAGGTAACATAGTGTTATTCGAAATTTCTTCGGTTCCATGTTATTCGGAATGAGTTCGTTAACAAGACTTGATCAACCTTGTTAGTGGATTCTTTTTGATGAGCATGAGATGGATGAAACTAGAAGCACAACCTTCTGTACCCTCTCTATATTTTATGTTAATTAGTAGAAATAAAGTAAAAATAGTATTTTCTGTCTGTTTCCTGACTTATCCGTGCAATATAAAAATATCCTGAAAATAAAAGTCCTCAGAATGGCATGCCAATTTAATATGATATTTTCGGGAATATTTGAGGATTTACCATGCAAAAATTACCGCGGGAGGAGCTGCCACCTGGCCACGAGGGTGGTGGGCGCCCCCCCTTAGGGCGCGCCCCCCTGCCTCGTAGGCCCACAGTGGCCCTCCTCCACTTATTCCAGCACCCATCTTCTTCCTCAGTCTCACACAAACCCGAAAAACCAACTCAGGCACGAGCTCCAGCCACTTTTGCTGTGATTTTCGATCTCCTTGCCCAAAGCACCTCTCGCAAAACTGCTTGGGGAGATTGTTCCTTGAGGAAAACAATATGCTTAGGAAGATGTTCCAAGGTGGTTCTTCTAAGAAGCAAGGACCCATGATTGCTATGCGCGATGCTGACGAGGATCCACCAAGAGACGCTCCAGTACGGCCTTGCGAATGGCCGTCGGAAAATTTTATGGACCGTGCGGGAATTAAAGAAGAATTCAAAGCATATTTGCGCAATGCCGGTCTTGAGGATTTTGAGGCTAACAAATGCCCCCAGTATCATGATCTCACAAGTTCATTTGTGAGGAGGTTTGAGTATTCATCTTCGCGTAATTCTCCTTCAGTCATGTTTGATCTCTATGACAAATCTTATACCATGGACTTGGAGGATTTCACTTCTGCTTGCAAACTTCCATCATGGGGTAGTGTTAGGGATCCCCCTAAATCTGAATTTAGAAACTTTCTTGCTAGTATAACTGTGGGGGAATCTAGAGATATAATGCAGGCTACCATAGGGAGCATTCACTTTCCCGCTATACATTATTTTGCTCTCTTCATCGGTAGATGCATAAATGCTAAGGATGAAGCATGTCACATGTCTGTCCCTGATCTTAGCATTCTTAGGAGTGTTGTGTTAGGAGACCAATCTTATCATATGGGAGCCATTGTAGCTCGTAGGTTGCATCATAATAGACATAATGGAGATTTCTTTGGAGGAATTTATGCAACCCGCTTAGCTCATTTTCTTGAGATAGACATTCGTGAGGGTGATACGGAGTTGCCTCCTGCATATTTAGATTATAACTCTATGGCTTCGCACCAGTTTGTCGAGAGGCCTGAATCACCTCTCTTATATCGTTTAATCTTTGATAAACGACGTGTTCTCCGTATTACTCTACCTGCTCCTGCCTTCTTTGATTCACAGACAAAAAGAAGATATGTTATTACCAGAGAGGAGGCAGAAGAGTACGAGAGGAGAGCGGAGGCAGCTCGACTCCACGCTGCTGCTCAGCAGGCGATAACCGCTGCACATCAGTATGATCCCAACTATTCTTCGTCGCAGTACGACCCCAGCTACACTTACGGGTATCCGCCAGGCTATCCCTGGCAATAGACCAACTTAGTCCAAAAGCCTAAGCTTGGGGGAGTACGTATTTCTCACCGACATTACATTTATGTTCACACATACTCATTGCTAGATGTCGGTGCTCATACTCTTTCACTGTAATATCCATGCTAGTTTATTTTCTTTTTCCTGCTTTCTTCTTGTGTGTTTGTTAAACCTTAAGAAAAACCAAAAAAAATTAGTAGTAGTTTATTTTTCTGCTGTAGTAGTAATAATTAAAAAGAAAACCCAAAAATATTTCCCATTCTTCTTTTGCTTGTTGGGAGCTTTCCTGTGTAAATAGTTTTATTTCTTTTCTTTTCTTTGGGGGTCAGTAGGAGAAGACCATAATTAAATTGTTGAAGTGGCTCTTATATGCATTATTGTTGATTTAACCCAAAGCCCATATTGCCTTGTCTTCTCCTGTTTATTGAATGCTCGCAGATTCCAGCTTAGTCCAATGCACGTGCACTCTTATTATTATTCACATCGTTCGGTCATGCAAGTGAAAGGCAATTATGATGATATATGATGGACTGACTGAGATGAGAAAAGCTAGTATGAACTCGACCTCTTTTGTTTTTGTAAATATGATGAGTCCCTCGTTCTTGATTCGGCTTATTATGAATAAACATGTTTGCAATGACAATTAGAGATCATAGTTGCCTGTGCCATGCTTGATTAGCTATGAGTTATAATGGTTTACCTTGTGTGCCAACATGCTATTGAGATGATTATGATGTGGTATGATGGGGTGGTATCCTCCTTTGAATGATTTAAGTGACTTGACTTGGCACATGTTCACGCATGTAGTTGAAACAAATCAACATAGCCTTCATGATATTTATGTTCATGGTGGATTATATCCTACTCATGCTTGCATCCAATGTTTATTAATTTTAATGCATGTACATGGTTGTTGTCGCTCTCTAGTTGGTCGCTTCCCAGTCTTTTGCTAGTCTTCACCTGTACTAAGAGGGAATACTGCTAGTGCATCCAATCCCTTAAACCCCAAAGTTATTCCAGATGAGTCCACCATACCTTCCTATATGTGGTATCTACCTGCCGTTCCAAGTAAATTTGTATGTGCCAAACTCTAAACCTTCAAATAAACATTCTGTTTTGTATGCTCGAATAGCTCATGTATCAACCAAGGTTGTCCTTATCTTCCGTGTTAGGCGGGTTATTCTCAAGAGGAGTGGACTCCGCTCCTCACTCACGGGAAAATGGCTGGTCACCGGGATGCCCAGTCCCATGCTTTATGCAAACTAAATCAAAATTAATTGCAAACAAAACTCCCCTGGGACCTGATGTATGTTGGAGGCACTCGTTGTTTCGAGCAAGCCATGGATTGATGCTTGTTGGTGGAGGGGGAGTATAAACTTTACCATTCTGTTTGGGAACCGCCTATAATGTGCTTAGCATGGAAGATATCGCCATCTCTTAGTTGTTACGTTGACAATGAAAGTATACCGCTCAAAATACAATTTATCTCTATTTCAAAACCGAGCTCTCGCACCTCTACAAGGCCTATCCATTTACTTTTATGTTGAGTCATTACCCTCTTATTAAAAAGCACTAGCTGGAGAGCACAGCTGTCATTTGCATTCATCACTATTAATCTATGTTGGGTGTGACTATGATTGGATCTCTTTTACCATGAATTACAATGTCTAGAAGTCCTTGATCTTTAAAGGTACTCTGCATTTATGTTTTGCGGTCTCACAAAGGGCTAGCGAGATACCATCTTGTTATATCATATTATGATTGTTTTGAGAAAGTGTTGTCATCTGAGATTTATTATTATGACTTGCTAGTTGATTATGCTATTGATATGAGTAATTATGAGACCTGAGAATTATTGCAAATGTGGTTAGTTATGATCTATGCTGAAAACTTGAATGCTGGCTTGACATAGTTACAATAACAAAGGCAAATAGAGTTTGTAAAAGTTTTTCTTTCTTTCTTTCAGTTTGTCAACTGAATTGCCTGAGGACAAGCAAGGGTTTAAGCATGGGGGAGTTGATATGTCTCCGTCGTATCTACTTTTCCAAACACTTTTGCCCTTGTTCTGGACTCTAACTTGTATGATTTGAATGGAACTAACCCGGACTGGCGCTGTTTTCAGCAGAATTGCCATGGTGTTGTTTTATGTGCAGAAAACAAATATTCTCGGAATGACCTGAAACTCCACGGAACATCTTAGAAAAAATAATAAAAAATCCTCGCCAAAGATGAAGACCAGGGGGCCCACACCCTGTCCACGAGGGTGGGGGGCGCCCCCCCCCCCCTCTAGGGCGCGCCCCCCTACCTCGTGGACCCCCTGGATGCCCTCCAACGCCAACTCCAACTCTATATATTAGCTTCCGGAGAGAGAAAAATGAGGGAGAAGAAATCATCGCGTTTTATGATATGGAGCCGCCGCCAAGCCCTAAAACCTCTCGGAGGGCTGATCTGGAGTCCGTTCAGGGCTCCGGAGAGGGGGATTCGTCGTCGTCGTCATCATCAATCATCCTCCATCACCAATTTCATGATGCTCGCCGCTGTGCGTGAGTAATTCCATTGTAGGCTTGCTGGACGGTGATGGGTTGGATGAGATTTATCATGTAATCGAGTTAGTTTTGTTAGGGTTTGATCCCTAGTATCCACTATGTTCTGAGATTGATGTTGCTATGACTTTGCTATGCTTAATGCTTGTCACTAGGGCCTGAGTGCCATGATTTCAGATCTGAACCTATTATGTTTTCATGAATATATGTGAGTTCTTAATCCTATCTTGCAAGTCTATAGTCACCTACTATGTGTTATGATCCGGCAACCCCGAAGTGATAATAATCGGGACCACTCCCGGTGATGACCATAGTTTGAGGAGTTCATGTATTCACTATGTGCTAATGCTTTGTTCCGGTTCTCTATTAAAAGGAGGCCTTAATATCCCTTAGTTTCCAATAGGACCCCGCTGCCACGGGAGGGTAGGACAAAATATGTCATGCAAGTTCTTTTCCATAAGCATGTATGACTATATACGGAATACATGCCTACATTACATTGATGAATTGGAGCTAGTTTGGTGTCACCCTATGTTATGACTGTTACATGATGAACCGCATCCGGCATAATTATCCATCACTGATCCGGTGCCTATGAGTTTTCCATATACTGGTTTACGCTTATTTACTTTCCCGTTGCTACTGTTACAATCACTACAAAATACCAAAAACATTACTTTTGCTGTCTTTACTTTTGTTGCCGCTACCACCACTATCATATTACTTTGCTACTAAACACTTTGCTGCACATACTAAGTTTCCAGGTGTGGTTGAATTGACAACTCAACTGCTAATACTTGAGAATATTATTTGGATCCCCTTGTGTCGAATCAATAAATTTGGGTTGAATACTCTACCCTCGAAAGCTGTTGCGATCCCCTATACTTGTGGGTTATCAGGCCAAAGGGGGGGACAGACCTACCGGGGAACGCAGTAATTTCAAAAAAAAATCCTATGCACGCGCAAGATCTATCTAGGTGATGCATAGCAATGAGCGGGGAGAGTGTTGTCTATGTACCCTTGTAGACTGTAAGCGTAAGCGTTATGACAACGCGGTTGATGTAGTCGTACGACTTCATGATCCGACCGATCCTAGTACCGAAAGTATGGCACCTTTGCGATCTGCACACATTCAGCTCGGTGACGTCCCATGAACTCTCGGTCCAGCTGAGTGTCGATGGAGAACTTCGTCAGCACGATGGCGTGATGACGGTGATGATGATGCTACCGGCGTAGGGCTTCGCCTAAGCACTACGAAGATATGATCGAGGTGGATTATGGTGGAGGGGGGCACCGCACATGGCTGAGACAATGATCAACTTGTGTGTCTATGGGGTTCCCCCTCCCCCGTATATAAAGGAGTGGAGGAGGGGGAGGGTCGGCCCTCTATGCGGCGCCCTAGGGGAGTCCTACTCCCAACGTGAGTAGGATTCCCCCCTTCCAAGTAGTAGGAGTAGGAGAGAAGGAAGGGGAGGGAAAGGAAAGGGGGGAGCGGCCCCCACCCAATTAGGATTAGGCTAGGGGGGCCTCCCACCTTTTCCCTTCCTCTCATCTGTTCCACTAAGGCCCAATAAGGCCCATTTACTCCCCGGGGGGTCCGGTAACCTCCTGGTACTCCGGAAAATGCGCGAACTCATTCAGAACCATTCCGATGTCCAAACATAGGCTTCCAATATATCGATCTTTATGTCTCGACCATTTAGAGACTCCTTGTCATTTCCGTGATCATATCCGGGACTACGAACTACCTTCGGTACATCAAAACACATAAACTCGTAATACTGATCGTCACCGAACGTTAAGCGTGTGGACCCTACGGGTTCAAGAACTATGTACACATGACCGAGACTCATCTCCGGTCAATAAACAATAGCAAAACCTGGATGCTCATATTGGTTCCTACATATTCTACGAAGATCTTTATCGGTCAAACCGCACAACAACATACGTTGTTCCCTTTGTCATCGGTATGTTACTTGCCTGAGATTCGATCGTCGGTATCTCAATACCTTGTTCAATCTCGTTACTGGCAAGTCTCTTTACTCGTTCCATAATGCATTATCCCGCAACTAACTCATTAGTCACATTGCATGCAAGGCTTGTCGTGATGTGCATTACCGAGAGGGCCCAGAGATACCTCTGCGATACTTAGAGTGACAAATCCTAATCTCGATCTATGCCAACTCAACAAACACCATCGGAGACACCTGTAGAGCATCTTTAAGTCACACAGTTACGTTGTGACGTTTGATAGCACACTAAGTGTTCCTCCGGTATTCGGGAGTTGCATGATCTCATAGTCATAGGAACATGTATAAGTTATGGAGGAAGCAATAGCAACAAACTAAACGATCATCATGCTAAGCTAATGGATAGGTCAAGTCAATCACATCATTCTCTAATGATGTGATCCCGTTAATCAAATGACAACTCATGTCTATGGTTAGGAAACATAACCATCATTGATTCAACGAGCTAGTCAAGTAGAGGCATACTAGTGACACTCTGTTTGTCTATGTATTCACACATGTACTAAGTTACCAGTTAATACAATTCTAGCATGAATAATAACATTTATCATGATATAAGGAAATATAAATAACAACTTTATTATTGCCTCTAGGGCATATTTCCTTCAGTCTCCCACTTGCACTAGAGTTAATAATCTAGATTACATTGTAATGATTCTAACACCCATGGAGTATTGGTGTTGATCATGTTTTTCTCATGAGAGAGGCTTAGTCAACGGGTCTGCAACATTCAGATCCATATGTATCTTGCAAATCTCTATGTCTCCCTCCTTGACTTGATCGCGGATGGAATTGAAGTGTCTCTTGATGTGCTTGGTTCTCTTGTGAAATCTGGATTCCTTTGGCAAGGCAATTGCACCAGTATTGTCACAAAAGATTTTCATTGGACTCGATGCACTAGGTATTACACCTAGATCGGATATGAAATCCTTCATCCAGACTCCTTCATTTGTTGCTTCCTAAGCAGCTATGCACTTCGCTTCACATGTAGATCCCGCCACGACACTCTGCTTGGAACTGGACCAAGTGACAGCTCCACCATTTAAAAAAAATATGTATCATGTTTGTGACTTAGAGTCATCCGGATCAGTGTCAAAGCCTGCATCAACGTAACCGTTTACGATGAGCTCTTTGTCACCTCCATAAACGAGAAACATATCCTTAGTCCTTTTCATGTATTTCAGGATGTTCTTGACCGCTATCCAGTGATCCACTCCTGGATTACTTTGGTACCTCCCTGCTAAACTAATATAAAGGCACACATCAGGTCTGGTACACATCATTGCATACATGATAGAACCTATGGCTAAAGCGTAGGGAATGACTTCCATTTTCTCTCTATCTTCTGCAGTGGTCGGGAATTGAGTCTCACTCAACTTCACACCTTGTAACACAGGCAAGAACCCTTTCTTTGCTTGATCCATTTTGAACTTCTTCAAAACTTTATCAAGGTATGTGCTTTGTGAAAGTCCAATTAAGCGTCTTGATCTATCTTTATAGATCTTGATGCCTAATATATAAGTAGCTTCACCGAGGTCTTTCATCGAAAAATTCTTATTCAAGTATCATTTTATGCTATTCAGAAATTCAGTATCATTTCCGATCAACAATATGTCATCTAGATATAATATCAGAAATGCTACAGAGCTCCCACTCACTTTCTTGTAAATACAGGCTTCTCCAAAAGTCTGTATAAAACCATATGCTTTGATCACACTATCAAAGCGTATATTCCAACTCCGAGAGGCTTGCACCAGTCCATAAATGGATCGCTAGAGCTTGCACACTTTGTTAGCACCTTTTGGATCGACAAAACCTTCTGGTTGCATCATATACAACTCTTCTTTAAGATATCCATTAAGGAATGCAGTTTTGACATCCATTTGCCAAATTTCATAATCATAAAATGCGGCAATTTCTAACATGATTCGGACGGACTTAAGCATCGCTACGGGTGAGAAGGTCTCATCATAGTCAACTCCTTGAACTTGTCGAAAACCTTTTGCAGCAAGTCGAGCTTTGTAGACAGTAACATTACCGTCAACGTCGGTCTTCTTTTTGAAGATCCATTTATTCTCTATGGCCTGCCGATCATTGGGCAAGTCAACCAAAGTCCACACTTTGCTCTAATACATGGATCCCATCTCAGATTTCATGGCCTCAAGCCATTTTGCAGAATCTGGGCTCATCATCGCTTCCTCATAGTTCGTAGGTTCATCATGGTCAAGTAACATGACCTCCAGAACAGGATTACCATACCACTCTGGTGCGGATTTTACTCTGGTTGACCTACGAGGTTCGGTAGTAACTTGATCAGAAGCTTCATGATCATCATCATTAGCTTCCTCACTTACTGGTGTAGGAATCATTGGAACTGATTTCAGTGATGAACTACTTTCCAATAAGGGAGAAGGTACAATTACCTCATCAAGTTCTACTTTCCTCCCACTCACTTCTTTAGAGAGAAACTCCTTCTCTAGAAAGGATCCATTCTTAGCAACGAATATCTTGCCTTCGGATCTGTGATAGAAGGTGTACCCAACAGTCTCCTTTGGGTATCCTATGAAGACACATTTCTCTGATTTGGGTTCGAGCTTATCAGGTTGAAGCTATTTCACATAAGCATCGCAGCCCCAAACTTTAAGAAACGATAACTTGGGTTTCTTGCCAAACCACAGTTTATAAGGTGTCGTCTCAACGGACTTTGATGGTGCTCTATTTAACGTGAATGCAGCCGTCTCTAAAGCATATCCCCAAAACGATAGCGGTAAATCAGTGAGAGACATCATAGATCACACAATATCTAATAAAGTGTGGTTATGACATTCGAACACACCATTACGTTGTGGTGTTCCATGTGGTGTGAGTTGCGAAACTATTCCGCATTGTTTCAAATGAAGACCAAGCTCATAACTCAAATATTCACCTCCACATCACATCGTAGAAACTTAATTTTCTTGTTACGATGATTTTCCACTTCACTTTGAAATTCTTTGAACTTTTCAAATGTTTCAGACTTATGTTTCATCTATTAGATATACCCATATCTGCTCAAATCATCTGTGAAGGTAAGAAAATAACGATATCCGCCACGAGCCTCAATGTTCATTGGACCACATACATCAGTATGTATGATTTCCAATAACTCTGTTGCTCGCTCCATTGTTCCGGAGAACGGAGTTTTAGTTATCTTGCCCATGAGGCATGGTTCGCAAGTACCAAGTGATTCATAATCAAGTGATTCCAGAAGTCCATCAGAATGGAGTTTCTTCATGTGTTGTACACCAATATTACCCAACTGGCAGTGCCACAAATAAGTTGCATTATCATTATCAACTCTACATCTTTTGGCTTCAATACTATGAACATGTGTATCACTACTATCAATATTTAGTAAAAATAGACCACTCATCAAGGGTGCATAACCATAAAAGATATTACTCATATAAATAGAACAACCATTATTCTCTGATTTAAATGAATAGCCGCCTTGCATCAAACAAGATCCAGATATAATGTTCATGCTCAACGTTGGCACCAGACAACAATTATTTAGGTCTAAAACTAATCCCGAAGGTAGATGTAGAGGGTAGCGTGCCGATGGGAATCACATCAAATTTGGAACCATTTCCCACGTGCATCATCACCTCGTCCTTAGCCAATCTTCACTTAATCTGTAGCCCATGTTTTGAGTGGAAAATATTAGCAACAGAACTAGTATCAAATACCCAGGCGCTACTGCGAGCATTAGTAAGGTACACATCAATAAAATGTATATCAAATATACCTTTCACTTTGCCATCCTTCTTCTCCGCCAAATACTTGGGGCAGTTCCGCTTCAAGTGACCAGTCCCTTTGCAGTAGAAGCACTGAGTTTCAGGCTTAGGTCCAGACTTGGGTTTCTTCACTTGAGCAGCAACTGGCTTGCTGTTCTTCTTAAAGTTCCCCTTATTCCCTTTACCCTTTTTCTTGAAACTAGTGGTCTTGTTGACCATCAACACTTGAGGAAGATATCAGGAGGTTTATGTGTGACAGAGTGTATCATATCACTGGGTTTGGATGCACCGGCAAAGTTTGCACCAACTCTCAAGGTGAGAAAGGGCAATGCACTGTACCGAGGAGGCTAGCAATGATGGAAGGGTGAGAGTGCATATAATCCATGGACTCAACATTAGTCATAAAGAACTCACATACTTATTGCAGAAATATACAAGTCATCAAAAACCAAGCACTAAGCGCATGCTCCTATGGGGATAGATTGGTAGGAAAAGACCATCGCTCGTCCCCGACCGCCACTCATAAGTAAGATAATCAAAGAACACCTCATGTTTCAAATTTGTTACACAACGGTTACCATACATGCATGCTACGGGACTTGCAAACTTCAACACAAGTATTTATCAAATTCACAATTACTCAACTAGCACACTCTAATATAACCACCTTTATATCTCAAAACAATTATGAAGCATCCAACTTCTCATAGTATTCAATGCACTTTCTATGATAGTTTTTACTATACCCATCTTGGATGCCTATCATATTAGGACTAATTTCATAACCAAAGAAAATTACCATGTTGTTCTAAAGGACTCCCAAAATGATATAAGTGAAGCATGAGAGATCAATAATTTCTACAAAATAAAACCACCACCGTGCCCTAAAAGATATAAGTGAAGCAATAGAGCAAAATTATCTAGCTCAAAAGATATAAGCGAAGCACATAGAGTATTCTAATAAATTCCAATTCATGTGTGTGTCTCTCAAAAGGTGGGTACTGCAAGGATGATTGTGGTAAACTAAAAATCAAAGACTCAAATCATACAAGACGCTCCAAGCAAAACACATATCATGTAGTGAATAAAAATATAGCCTCAAGTAAAGTTACCGATAGGAGAAGATGAAAGAGGGGATGCCTTCCGGGGCATCCCCAAGCTTAGGCTCTTACCACTCCTTATTCCATAATCCATCAAATCTTTACCCAAAACTTGAAAACTTCACAACACAAAACTTAAACAGAAAATCTCATGAGCTCCGTTAGTATAAGAAAACAAACCACCACTTAAGGTACTGTAATGAACTCATTATTTATTTGTATTGGTGTTAAACCTACTGTATTACAACTTCTCTATGGTTCATAACCTCCGATACTAGCCATATATTCATCAAAATAAGCAAACAACACGTGAAAAACAGAATCTGTCAAAAACAGAACAGTCTGTAGTAATCTGTAGGTTTTGAATACTTCTGTAACCCCAAAAATTCTAAAATAAATTTCTGGACGTGACTAATTTATCTATTAATCATCTGCAAAAATAATCAACTTAATCGCACTCTCCAGTAAAAGATCGCAGCAAATATCGTGAGCGCTAAAGTTTCTGTTTTTTACAGCAAGATTACTAAAACTTCCCCCAAGTCTTCCAAAGGTTCTACTTGGCACAAACACTAATTAAAAGCATAAAACCACATCTAAACAGAGGCTAGATGAATTATTTATTACTAAACAGAACCAAAAAGCAAGAAACAAAAATAAAATTGGGTTGCCTCCCAACAAGCGCTATCGTTTAACGCCCCTAGCTAGGCATAAAAGCGAGAATAGATCTAGGTATTATCATCTTTGGTATGCAATCCATAAGTGGCTCTAATAATAGATTCATAAGGTAATTTAATTTTATTTCTAGGAAAGTGTTCCATGCCTTTCCTTAACAGAAATTGGAATCTAATGTTTCCTTCCTTCATATCAATAATTGCACCAATCGTTCTAAGGAAAGGTCTACCAAGAATAATGGGACATGTAGGATTGCAATCAATATCAAGAACAATGGAATCTACGGGCACATAATTCATATTTGCAACAATAAGAACATCATTAATTCTTCCCATAGGTTTCGTAATGAACAGCTTGTACTAGTTGTCTCCCTTAAAACTTGGCCGTTGTGGGATCCCTTCCCGCCTAACATTTGGGAAGAGGACCCGGGCCCCTATAAATAGGACTAGCCACCACCATAAGAAGGGGGAACTCATCTTGGATCAGATCCATTCCATCCTCACATCCACCAGCTCGCCGAGATCAAGAACACATCTCCTCCTAAGGCTGTTCACGCATTGTACTAGTTCATCCTTAGCCCATGAGGCAATCCACCAACACCACACTGGAGTAGGGTATTACACCGCAAGGTGGCCCGAACCAGTATAAACCCTTGTGTCTCTTGTTCCTTGGGTTTGTCGAGCTAGGCCGTGAGATCGTTGAGCAAGCGAACTAGGGAGAGAGTGTTCTTCGTGCGCACCCCAGAGTTCGAACCTCAAGGGTTAGCCGGAACCCGCAATCCGATGTTTGACGCACCAGGTAGGGGTGCGCTAAAGCCTTTCTTCCGACGATCGACGTACCACTGCTCCGCCACATCCATGGCCGATGCTCGCCAAGCCCGTGCTGAGCGTCGGGCCGCCCTTTCCACTCGCGTCGCTCATACGGCGCCCGTTGGCGGACCTCCCCGCCGTTCTCCATCACCCGCTACCAACGCCGCCACCGGCCTGGCGGGAAACGAGCAGCAAGCTTCGTCGCTGCACCCTTCTGTGCGACGGGACGGACGCACCGCCACCCCGTCGCTGACTCCAGACGGCTTTTCGTCCCATGCTCGTCGCGCACCCACGGACGCGCAAGTCGTGCTGCTCATGGCACGCAACTTCTGCGTTACCGCCCGGTCGACGACCTCTACGAAGACTGGCTGGACCGCATCCCGAGCTCCTCAGTGCCGCTGGAGGCTCCCCCGCACTAAAGGAAATATGCCATAGAGGAAATAATAAAGTAGTTATTTATATTTCCTTATATCATGATAAATGTTTATTATTCATGCTAGAATTGTATTAACCCGGAAACTTAGTACATGTGTGAATACATAGACAAACAGGGTGTCACTAGTTTGCCTCTACTTGACTAGCTTGTTGAATCAATGATGGTTATGTTTCCTAACCATAGACATGAGTTGTCATTTGATTAACGGGGTCACATCATTAGAGAATGGTGTGATTGACTTGACCTATCTGTTAGCTTAGCACGATGATCGTTTAGTTTGTTGCTATTGCTTTCTCCATAACTTATACATGTTCCTATGACTATGAGATCATGCAACTCCCGAAAACCGGAGGAACACTTTGTGTGCTACTAAACGTCACAACATAACTGGGTGATTATAAAGGTGCTCTATAGGTGTCTCTGATGGTGTTTGTTCAGTTGGCATAGATCGAGATTAGGATTTGTCACTCCGATTGTCGGAGAGGTATCCCTGGGCCCTCTCAATAATGCACATCAATATAAGCCTTGCAAGCAATGTAGCTAATGAGCTAGTTACGGGATGTAGCATTACAGAACGAGTAAAGAGACTTGCCAGTAATGAGATTGAACTAGGTATTGAGATACCGACGATCAAATCTCGGGTAAGTAACATACCGATGACAAAGGGAACAACGTATATCGTTATGCGGTTTGACCGATAAAGATCTTCGTAGAATATGTGAGATCCAATATGAAAATCAAGGTTCTGCTATTGGTTATTGACCGGAGACATGTCTCGGTCATGTCTACATAGTTCTCGAACCCTTAGGGTCCACACGCTTAACGTGCGGGGACGATCGATATTATGAGTTTATGTGTTTTGATGAACCGAAGGTTGTTCGGAGTCCCGGATGTGATCACGGGCATGACGAGGAGTCTCGAAATGGTCGAGACATAAAGATCGATATATTGGATGACTATGTTTGGACATCGGAATGGTTTCAAGAGAGTTCGGGCATATACCGGAGTACCGGGGGGTTACCGGAATCCCCCGGGGAGTCAATGGGCCTTAATGGGCCATAGTGGAAGGAGGAGGAGGCGGCCAAGGTGGGGGCTCCCCCCCCCCCAAGCCCAATCTGAATTGGGAGGGGGCGGCCCCCCTTTCCTTCTCTCCTTCTCCCCCTTCCTTCCCTCTCCTACTCCAACTAGGGAAGGGGGAATCCTAGTCCCACCGGGAGTAGGACTCCCCCCTTGGGCGCGCCTAGGAGGCCGGCCCTCTCCCCCTCCTCCAGTCCTTTATATACGGGGGTAGGGAGGCATCCCATAGACACACAAGTTGATCATTGATCTTTTAGCCGTGTGCAGTGCCCCCCTCCAGCATAATCCACCTCGGTCATATCGTAGCAGTGCTTAGGCGAAGCCCTGCTCCGGTAGCATCATCATCACTGTCATCATGTTGTCATGCTGACGAAGCTCTCCCTCGACACTCTCCTGGATCGTGAATTCGTGGGACGTCACCGAGCCGAACGTGTGCAGATCGCGGAGGTGTCGTGCCTTTGGTACTAGGATCGGTCGATCGTGAAGACGTACGACTACATCAACCGCGTTGTCATAACGCTTCCGCTTACGGTCTATGAGGGTACGTAGACAATACTCTCCCCTCTCATTGCTATGCATCACCATGATCTTGCATGTCCGTAGGAATTTTTTTGAAATTACTACGTTCCCCAATAGTGGCATCCGAGCCAGGTTTATGCGTAGATGTTATATGCACGCGTAGAACACAAAGGAGTTGTGGGCGTGGGTATAGACATATTGCTTACCGTCACTAGTTGATTCTTGAATCAGCGACATTATCGGATGAAGCGGCCCAGACGGACATTACGCGTATGCTTACGCGAGACTGGTTCTACCGACGTGCTTTGCACACAGGTGGCTAGTGGGTGTCTATTTCTCCAGCTTTAGTTGAATCGAATTCAATGAAGAGGGTTCTTTCTTAAGATCAAAAAGCAATCACTATACCACGTTGTGGTTTTTGATGCGTAGGTAAGAACGGTTCTTGCTCATCCCATAGCAGCCACGTAAAACTTGCAACAACAAAGTAGAGGACGTCTAACTTGTTTTTGCAGGGCATGTTGTGATGTGATATGGTCAAGACATGATGCTAAATTTTATTGTATGAGATGATCATGCTTTGTAACATAGTTATCGGCAACTGGCAGGAGCCATATGGTTGTCACTTTATTGTATGAAATGCAATCGCCATGTAATTGCTTTACTTTATCACTAAGCGGTAGCGATAGTCGTAGAAGCAATAGTTGGAGAGACGAGAATGCTGCTTCGATGTAGATCAAGGTGTCAAGCCGGTGACGATGGTGATCACGACGGTGCTTCGGAGATGGAGATCAAAGGCACAAGATGATGATGGCCATATCATATCACTTATATTGATTGCATGTGATGTTTATCCTTTATGCATCTTATTTTTCCTAGTTCGACGGTAGCATTATAAGATGATCTCTCACTAAATATCAAGGTATAAGTGTTCTCCCTGAGTATGCACTATTGCTACAATTCGTCGTGCCGAGACACCACGTGATGATCGGGTGTGATAAGCTCTACGTTCACATACAACGGGTGTAAGCCAGTTTTGCACACGCAGAATACTTGGGTTAAACTTGACGAGCCTAGCATATGCAGATATGGCCTCAGAACACTGAGACCGAAAGGTCGAGCATGAATCATATAGTAGATATGATCAACATAGTGATGTTCACCATTGAAAACTAATCCATCTCACGTGACTATCGGACATGGTTTAGTTGATATGGATCACGTGATCACTTAGATGATTAGAGAGATATCTATCTAAGTGGGAGTTCTTAAGTAATTCGATTAATTTAACTTTAATTTATCATGAACTTAGTACCTGATAGTATTTTGCATGTCTATGTTGTTGTAGATAGATGGCCCGTGTTGTTGTTTCGTTGAATTTTAATGCGTTCCTAGAGAAAACTAAGTTGAAAGATGATGGTAGCAACTACATGGACTGGGTCCGTAACTTGAGGATTATCCTCATTGCTACAAAGAAGAATTACGTCCTGGATGACAAACCCACTGCAGGAGCAACACTAGATATTGTGTCACCTGGCAGAGAAAAGCTGATGACTACTCGATAGTTCAGTGTGCCATGCTTTATGGCTTAGAACCAGGACTTCAACGATGTTTTGAACGTCATGGAGCATATGAGATGTTCCAGGAGTTGAAGTTAATATTTCAAGTAAATGCCCGGATTGAGATATATGAGGTCTCCAATAAGTTCTACACCTGTAAGATGGAGGAGAATAGTTCTGCCAGTGAACATATACTTAGAATGTCTGGGTACCACAACCACTTGACTCAATTGGGAGTTAATCTTCCTGTTGATAGTATCATTGGCAGAGTTCTTCAATCACTACCACCAAGCTACAAGAGCTTCGTGATGAACTATAATATGCAAGGGATGGATAAGGCGATTCCTGAGCTCTTCGCAATGCTGAAAGCTGCGGAGGTAGAAATCAAGAAGGAGCATCAAGTGTTGATGGTCAACAAGACCATCAGCTTCAAGAAAAAGGGTAAAGGGAAGAAGGGGAACTTCGAGAAGAACAGGAAGCCAGTTGCTGCACAAGTGAGGAAACCCAAGTCTGGACCTAAACCTGAGACTGAGTGCTTCTACTACAAAGGGACTTGTAATTGGAAGCGAAACTGACCCAAATATTTGGCGGAGAAGAAGGATGGCAAAGTGAAAGGTATATTTGATATACATGTTATTGATGTGTACCTTACTAATGCTTGCAGTAGTACCTGGGTATTTGATACTGGTTCAGTTGCTAACATTTGCAACTCAAAACAGGGGCTACGGATTAAGCAAAGATTGGCTAAGGACGAGGTTACGATGCGCGTGGGAAATGGTTCCAATGTCGATGTGATCGCCGTCGGCACGCTACCTCTACATCTACCTTCGGGATTAGTTTTAGACCTAAATAATTGTTATTAGGTGCCAGCGTTGAGCATGAACATTATATCTGGATCTTGTTTGATGTGAGACGGTTATTCATTTAAATTAGAGAACAATGGTTGTTCTATTTATATAAGTAATATCTTTTATGGTCATGCACCCTTGATGAGTGGTCTATTTTTACTAAATCTTGATAGTAGTGATACACATGTTCATAGTATTGAAGCCAAAAGATGCAGAGTTGATAATGATAGTGCAACTTATTTGTGGCACTGCCGTTTGGGTCATATTGGTGTAAAGCGCATGAATAAACTCCATTCTGATGGACTTCTGGAATCACTTGGTACTTGCAAACCATGCCTCATGGGCAAGATGACTAAAACTCCATTCTCCGGAACAATCGAACAAGCAACAGAGTTATTGGAAATCATACATACTGATGTATGTGGTCCAATGAACATTGAAGCTCGTGGCGGATATCGTTATTTTCTCACCTTCACAGATGATTTAAGCAGATATGGGTAAATCTACTTAATGAAACATAAGACTGAAACATTTGAAAAGTTCAAAGAATTTCATAGTGAAGTGGAAAATCATCGTAACAAGAAAATCAGGTTTCTACGATCAGATCATGGAGGTGAATATTTGAGTTAGGAGTTTGGACTTCATTTGAAACAATGCGGAATAGTTTCGCAACTCACGCCACCTGGAACACCACAACGTAATGGTGTGTCCGAACATCGTAACTGCACTTTATTAGATATGGTGCGATATATGATGTCTCTCACTGATTTGCCGCTATTGTTTTGGGGTTATGCTTTAGAGACGACTGCATTCATGATAAATAGGGCACCATCTAAATCCATTGAGACGACACCTTATGAAGTGTGGTTTGGCAAGAAACCCAAGTTGTCTTTTCTTAAAGTTTGGGTCTGCGATGCTTATGTAAAAAGGCTTCAACTTGATAAGCTCGAACCCAAATCGGAGAAATGTGTCTTCATAGGATGCCCAAAGGAGACGTTTGGGTACACCTTATATCACAGATCCGAAGGCAAGATATTCGTTGCTAAGAATGGATCCTTTCTAGAGAAGGAGTTTCTCTCGAAAGAAGTGAGTGGGAGGAAAGTAGAACTTGATGAGGTAATTGTACCTTCTCCCTTATTAGAAAGTAGTTCATCACTGAAATCAGTTCCAGTGATTCCTACACCAGTAAGTGAGGAAGCTAATGATGATGATCATGAAACTTCTGATCAAGTTACCACCGAACCTCGTAGGCCAACCAGAGTAAGATCCGCACCAGAGTGGTACGGTAATCCTGTTCTAGAAGTCATGTTACTTGACCATGACAAACCTACGATCTGCGAGGAAGCGATGATGAGCCCAGATTCCGAAAAATGGCTTGAGGCCATGAAATCTGAGATGGGATCCATGTATGAGAGATTGACGCTGACGGTAATGTTACTATCTACAAAGCTCGACCTGTTACAAAAGGTTTTCGACAAGTTCAAGGAGTTGACTATGATGAGACCTTCTCACCCGTAGTGATGCTTTAGTCCGTTCGAATCATGTTAGCAATTGCTGCATTTTATGATTATTAAATTTGGCAAATGGATGTCAAAACTGCATTCCTTAATGGATATCTTAAAGAAGAGTTGTATATGATGCAACCAGAAGGTTTTGTCGATCCAAAAGGTGCTAACAAAGTGTGCAAGCTCCAGTGATCCATTTATGGACTGGTGCAAGCCTCTCGTAGTTGGAATATACGCTTTGATAGTGTGATCAAAGCATATGGTTTTTTACAGACTTTTGGAGAAGCCTGTATTTACAAGAAAGTGAGTGGGAGCTCCGTAGCATTTCTGATATTATATGTAGATGACATATTGTTGATCGGAAATGATACTGAATTTCTAAATAGCATAAAAGGATACTTGAATAAGAATTTTTCAATGAAAGACCTCGGTGAAGCTGTTTATATATTGGGCATCAAGATCTATAGAGATAGATCAAGATGCTTAATTGGACTTTCACAAAGCACATACCTTGATAAAGTTTTGAAGAAGTTCAAAATGCATCAGGCAAAGAAAGGGTTCTTATCTGTATTACAAGGTGTGAAGTTGAGTCAGACTCAATGCCCGACCACTGCAGAAGATAGAGAGAAAATAAAGGTGTTCCATATGCTTTAGCCATAGGCTCTATCATGTATGCAATGATGTGTACCAGACCTAATGTGTGCCTTGCTATCAGTTTAGTAGGGAGGTACCAAAGTAATCCAGGAGTGGATCACTAGACAGCGGTCAAGAACATCCTGAAATACCTGAAAAGGACTAAGGATATGTTTCTCGTATATGGAGGTGACAAAGAGCTCGTCGTAAATGGTTATGTCAATGCAAGCTTTGACACTGATCCGGATGACTCTAAGTCACAAACCGGATACGTGTTTTTATTAAATGGTGGGGCTGCCAGTTGTTGCAGTTCCAAGCAGAGCGTTGTGGCGGGATCTACATGTGAAGCGGAGTACATAGCTGCTTCGTAAGCAGCAAATGAAGGAGTTCATATCTGATCTAGGTGTCATACCTAGTGCATCGGGTCCAATGAAAATCTTTTGTGATAGTACTGGTGCAATTGCCTTGGCAAAGGAATCCAGATTTTATAAGCGAACCAAGCACATCAAGAGACGCTTCAATTCCATCCGCGATCAAGTCAAGGAGGGGGACATAGAGATTTGTAAGATACATACGGATATGAATGTTGCAGACCCGTTGACTAAACCTCTCTCACGAGCAAAAGATGATCAGCACCAAGACTCCATGGGTGTTAGAATCATTACAATGTAATCTAGATTATTGACTCTAGTGCAAGTGGGAGACTGAAGGAAATATGCCCTAGAGGCAATAATAAAGTTGTTATTTATATTTCCTTATATCATGATAAATGTTTATTATTCATGCTAGAATTGTATTAACCGGAAACTTAGTACATGTGTGAATACATAGACAAACAGAGTGTCACTAGTTTGCCTCTACTTGACTAGCTCGTTGAATCAATGATGGTTATGTTTCCTAACCATAGACATGAGTTGTCATTTGATTAACGGGATCACATCATTAGAGAATGATGTGATTGACTTGACCTATCCGTTAGCTTAGCACGATGATCGTTTAGTTTGTTGTTATTGCTTTCTCCATAACTTATGCATGTTCCTATGACTATGAGATCATGCAACTCCCGAATACCGGAGGAACACTTTGTGTTCTACCAAACATCACAATGTATATGGGTGATTATAAATGTGCTCTACAGGTGTCTCCGATGGTGTTTGTTGAGTTGGCATAGATCGAGAGTAGGATTTGTCACTCCGATTGTCGGAGAGGTATCTCTAGGCCCTCTTGGTAATGCACAACAATATAAGCCTTGCAAGTAATGTAGCTAATGAGTTAGTTACGGGATGTAGCATTACGGAACGAGTAAAGAGACTTGCCAGTAATGATATTGAACTAGGTATTGTGATACCGACGATCGAATCTCGGGTAAGTAACATACCAATGACAAAGGGAACAACGTATATCATTATGCGGTTTGACTGATAAAGATCTTCATAGAATATGTGGGAGCCAATATGAGCATCCGGGTTACGCTATTGGTTATTGATCGGAGACATGTCTCGGTCATGTCTACATAGTTCTCGAACCCGTAGGGTCTGCATGCTTAACGTTCGGTGACGATCGGTATTATGAGTTTATGTGTTTTGATGAACCGAAGGTTGTTCCGAGTCCCGGATGTGATCACGGGCATGAAGAGGAGTCTCGAAATGGTCGAGACATAAAGATCGATATATTGGATGACTATGTTTGGACATCGGAATTGTTCCGAGAGAGTTCGGGCATATACCGGAGTACCGGGGGGTTACCGGAACCCCCCAGGGAGTCAATGGGCCTTAATGGGCCATAGTGGAAAGGAGGAGGAGGCGGCCAAGGTGGGGGCGCGCCCCCCAAGCCTAATTCAAATTGGGAGGGGGGCCTTTCCTTCTCTCCTTCTCCCCCTTCCTTCCCTCTCCTACTCCAACTAGGGAAGGGGGAATCCTACTCCCACCGGGAGTAGGACTCCCCCCTTGGGCGCGCCTAGGAGGCCGGCCCTCTCCTCCTCCTCCAATCCTTTATATACGGGGGTAGGGAGGCACCCCATAGACACACAAGTTAATCATTGATCTTTTAGCCGTGTGCGGTGCCCCCCTCCACCATAATCCACCTCGGTCATATTGTAGTGGTGCTTAGGCGAAGCCCTGGTCCGGTAACATCATCATCACCGTCATCACGCCATCATGCTGAGGAAGCTCTTCCTCGACACTTTGCTGGATTATGAGTTCGTGGGATGTCACCGAGCCGAACGTGTGCAGATCGCGGAGGTGTCGTACCTTCGGTACTAGGATCGGTCGATCGTGAAGACGTACGACTACATCAACCGCGTTGTCATAATGCTTCCGCTTACGGTCTACGAGGGTACATAGAAAATACTCTCCCCTCTCGTTGCTATGCATCACCATGATCTTGCGTGTGCGTAGGATTTTTTTTGAAATTACTGCGTTCCCCAACACGCACCATCTCTCTCGCTGCCTCGCCCACATCCAGCTGGGAGCGATGTAGCCCATGGAGCGCCTCCAGCACCTCAACATCAAGACATTGCCTTGCCCCGAGACGCGCGGCCCCGCGGCTTGACCCGCCGCGCAGGGCGCCCGGTTGTAAGTGCATCTAGTGCCACCCCTAGTTGGTTTTGGAGTATTGACGACAAACCTAGTTGAGGGACTAATGTGTTTGTGAGAATTGTAGAATAACATAGGTAGAAGTCCCTCATTGATTCAGTTTTCCTACCAGAGATGACCCCTAAAAATGTATGAAGACATTGATGTCAAAGGTGGTATATGAAGATATTCACATTGAAGACTATGACAAGAGAAGACATCGCATGAAGCTTATGGAGCCTGAAGACTTAGATCTTTTGTAGTTCTTTTTCTTCTTTGTTGAGTCATAGGAACCACCGTACTGTTAAGTCGGGTCCAAGAGAACCAGTCAGAATGACTGAAGTGATGCTTAACCAAAACTTATGTCTTCGAGTGAAGACTATGAGAGCGAATCTTGTCCAGAGTCGGACAAGTCAGCTTTGCTTGTAGCCCAAGTAAAGTTGTCGTGTGAGTTTGAAATCTGACCGTTGGAACACGTGTCAGTTCCTTAGTGACCCAGGGTCATTTCGGAAAAATCAGGTCGGGTTGCCTAGTGGCTATAAATAGCGCACCCCCTACAACCATAAACGGTTGGCTGCTCAGAGTTAGAGTACGGCTTTTGTCGTTTGAGAGCAACCCACCTCGAAGCCTTTGAGAGAGAATTCCTTGCGAGGATAAAGCCCTAACCACCAAGAGCCAAAGAGAATTAGGCATCACTTAAGTCTTCTTGTCTGTGTGATCTGAAGACTTATTACACTTCAGGACTGTGAATCCTCCAGCCGGTTAGGCATCGCGTTCTGAGCGTCCAAGAGACATTGTGGATCGCCGGTGAACGAAGTCTGTGAAGGTTTGAGAGTCTACCTTGAAGACTTACCAGAGTGATTGGGCGAGGCCCGTGTGACCTTAGCTCAAGGGGAATACGGTGAGGACTGGGCGTGTTCAGGACTGGGTGGCCGGGACTGTGTGTCCTCAAGTTTAAATACCTAGCCGCCCTAACCAGACGTACAGTTATCACAGCAACTGGAACTGGTCCAACAAATCATTGTCTTCAATGAGTCACCGGTTTCATCCTTCCCTTCCCTTCACTTACTGTTGGTCCTTGTGAAGTCATTGTATGATTGCACTATCTTTTGTCTTCACTGAGTGACTGTTCTGTTTGGCTTCTTAATATCTTCCTACCTGATCCTTACTACCTAGCTGCTATTAGTCATTGTGCTTTCACTTCATTGAATACATGACTGTGGTTTACCTAGTGTAGTCTACCTTCCGCTGCATGGTAATAGGTTTATTTCTATCGTTTGTCTTTGAAACTTCCACGTTTTGAAGACTTTCTTAAAAATCGCCTATTCACCCTCCCCCCCCCCTCTAGTCGATATAACGCACTTTCAATTGGTATCAGATCAAGGTACTCCCTTGTTCTGTGTGATTCGGTTTAAGCACCTGGAGTTTTAGCTATGTCGACTGCAGGGATAATTAAAGTCTCCGCTGCGTGCCCCGTCTTTGATGGAACTGAATATCCCTACTGGAAGAATAAGATGCGCATGCATCTTGAAGCCATTGACGTCGACCTATGGTATGTCGTCAAGAACGGCGTTCCCAAGGCTGGAGAAGGTGTCACTGGTGCTGATGTCAAGAAGTTCGTTCAACTGGACTCTACTACCAAGAATATCATCTGTGGTCATCTGACCAAAGGACAGTATGGCTGTGTAAGTGCTTTGGAAACATCTAAGCTAGTCTAGGACTGGCTCTCCAAGGTCAACGAAGGCGTCTCAACCCAGAGAGATCAGAGAATCAGTGTCCTTTGCAACCTCTTCAACCGCTTCAAGCGAAATGACAATGAGAATGTCCAGCTCATGTTTGATTGACTCACTGACATCACAAATGAGCTTCAAGCCCTCGGCGCTACTGAGATCACCAAGCATGAAGTCGTCAAGACACTACTGAGATCACTTGACAGTTCATTTAACACCCTAGCCCTGATGATTCAAGAACGTCCTGATTTCAAGACACTCGATCCGTCCGACATACTTGAGTGGCTCAACACACATGAGTTTCAGCTTTCTGAGAAAAGAGATATCTACGGTCCAAACTATGGGCGAATTCGTGCCTTGAAGGCAAAAGCTGTCTCCTCATTTGAAGAAGAATCTGATAGCAGTTCTGATGACCTTGAAGACATTGGAAAGGAACTTGCTATGCTTGTGAAGAAGTTCCAAAAATTCACCAAGAAGAAAGGCTTCAGGAAGTCTTCATGATCAAGCTCAAGGAATGATGAAGCTTCTGCTCAGGACTACAAGAAGAAAACATGCCACAAGTGCAAGAAAACTGGCCACTTCATCTCTGAGTGTCCGCAGTGGGACAATGAGAACAAAAAGAAGAAGAAGAGCAAGGAATATGACTCTGGCGACAAGAAGAAGAAGAAATACTCAAAGTCTTCTTCCAAGTCTTCCTCAAAGTCTTCAGCACACAAGAAGAGCTCATCTGGCAAGGCACGTGCGTTTGTTGGCAAGGAAATGGATTCAGAGGAGGAGTCCGGTTCTGAGGAGGCGGAGGTGGAGTCTAAGGAGGAGTCCGATTCTAGCGTTGCAAGTCTGGCTACAACATACGTTGCCAAGTCCATCTTCAACACTGAAGACAATGACTTCATCACCGACACCAATGCAAATGACAAGGACTACTCCGCTCCTACCTACTGCTTCATGGCACGCGGTGCCAAGGTAAACACGCGCACTACTCACTATCAAACATCTAGTGAAGATGACTCCGATTGTGGTTCAAGACCCAGCTACAAAACACTTGCTAAAATTGCAACTGAACAACAGAAAGCTATGGAACATATTCAAAAACTGTTAGACAAAAGCGATGATCTGTTAGGCGCTGAAATGACTCGATCTGAGTCCTTAATTGAAGACATAAAAAATCTTCACGTTAAGTATGAGGAACTTGAAAGTCGTCATGAAACGCTCTCAACAACTCATGAAAAGCTTTCCTATGATTATCTTCAAAGGAAGCAAGATCTTGAGAAATTGAGAGCGGCTCATGAAGATCTTCAAAAGGAAAATGAGTCACTTCGCGCCAAACAGATCAGTTCCGCTCAGGAAGGATTTGAACCACCATGTCTTAAATGCATTGAGCGTGATAATGCTACTTCTATTGCTGAATGTTCTACTGCTGCTACTGTTGCAATATCTTCAACTGTTGATGTGGTAACTAACCCCTCTGCTGAGGATACCACTGCTATTGCTAATGAGAATGCTAGGTTGAAGACATTGCTTGAAACAGGGATGTACAAAAGTCTTAAAGGGCATCAGACACTATGTGATGTCCTCAAAAGGCAGATTCTGAACCGAAACCCGAGGAAAGAGGGTGTTGGGTTCGTAAGGAAAATGAATGCTGATGGCTCTTACTGGAAACCTGAGCAGTACCCCAAAACCACATGGGTTGCTGCAAAGGAACCTTCAGCAGATCCATCCAATCTATCTGGCTTCACTTGTGCTAACCCCATTGTCATTGATGAATCCTTTGATGCAAACTATAAACTGTTTAAGAATCAGAATGGTGAAGTGTTTGCCAGGTATATTGGTACTAACTGTAGGGATGGGCCGCCTATGAAGAAGATCTGGGTGCCGAAAAAGTGTCTAGAAAATCTTCTTGTGAATGTCATCATGACACCACAGGTGAAGAAGACAAACCCCAGACCACAGGCTTCATACGGTCCAAAGGCTTCATACAGATAGAGGACTCACCTGAGTCGCACTAACGCAAATGCTTTGCAGGGAAACCATACTCAGGCCTATGAATATGAGCGCGGTTCATCGAACCGCCATGTTCATAAGACCAAGAACTATTCTGCTTATTCTTATGAGTACTATTGTCCGCCTGCAAGACTTTTTGCTAGGGCTCCAAAGCCAAAGTTCTCAGACGCTGCACTTAGACTTATCGCTTCTAAGCCACCCTTGAAGATGTGGGTGGCTAAGAAAGCTTAACTCTCTTTTGCAGGGAAAGGTCTCCAGCAGAAAACCAAAATCGTCTGACGCTATTGCTGGGGACCTTAAACATCTTGTAGGGTGCAAGATCAAATGCCCGAATGGTCTTACTATGTACTTCGTTCCTGAATCGCTTGCTACTCTCCCTATCAGTCCTAATCTGGATCTAAGCTTTCATAACCCACTGGTTCGTCATATGTTTTTGCTTCACAATTCTCTTCGTGAAGCCTATCCCCCTAACTGCACTGTAGGGTACGACACCAGCATCTTCAGAATGGATTATTGATAGTGGGTGTACCAACCACATGACTGGCAAAAGAAGCCTTCTTATGGACTCAACCTTACATCCATCCGACAAGAGTCACATCACATTTGCTGACACTGGTAAAAGTAAGGTATTGGGTCTAGGTAGAGTTGCAATCTCAAAGGATCAACACATGGATAAAGTCATGCTTGTTGAATCCCTTGGCTTCAACTTAATGTCTGTCTCAATGCTTTGCGATTTGAACATGATCGTAATATTTGGAAAATATCATTGCCTTGTTCTAATGGAATCTGACAAGTCTCTAGTGTTTGAAGGGTATCGGAAAGATGATTTGTACGTGGTAGATTTCTCAGCAGGACCACAGCTTGCCGTATGTCTTCTAGCAAAAGCTTCAGAATGCTGGCTCTGCCATCGGAGGCTAGGGCATGCTGGCATGAGGAACCTCCACACCCTTGCAGAGAAGAAGCATATCATAGGCATCGAGGCCGTCAAGTTCAAGAAAGATCACTTATGCGATGCCTGTGAAGCAGGAAAGATGACGAGGGCCAAACATCCCTCAAAGACAATCATGACTACTACTCGACCCTTCGAACTGCTCCACATGGATCTTTTCGGTCCCACTCATTACTCAACTCTTACTACTACTTCTTGTCTCTATGGCTTTGTCATTGTTGATGATTATTCTAGATATACTTGGGTGCACATAATCCTCTACAAGACTGAAGTGCAGGATGTCTTCAGATGCTTCGCCAATCGAGCAATGAACAACTATGGCGCCAAGATAAAGCACATCAGAAGTGACAATGGCACTGAATTCAAGAACACTGGCCTTGATACATATCTTGATACCTTGGGCATCACACATGAATTCTCAGCCCCGTACATGCCACAGCAGAATGGCGTCGTCGAACGCAAGAACAGAACACTCATTGAGATGGCCCGAACGATGCTTGATGAATACAAGACTCCAAGAAAATTCTGGCCTGAAGCCATTGATACTGCATGCCATACAATCAATCGTGTTTATCTTCACAAGCTTCTGAACAAGACATCTTATGAGCTCCTTACTAGCAAGAAGCCAAATGTCAGTTACTTAAGAGTATTTGGCGCCAGGTGCTGGATCAAGGATCCACATCACACTTCAAAATTTGCACCAAAAGCACATGAGGGTTTTATGCTTGGATATGGAAAGGATTCGCACTCCTACAGAGTCTTCAATCTCTTTCATTATAAAGTGGTTGAAACAGTGGATGTGCGATTTGATGAGACTAACGGTTCACAAAGAGAACACCTGCCAAATGTGCTAGATGAAGTTCCATCTAGCGAATCAATCAAGCTAATGGGAACTGGAGAAATCATACCTTCTGAAGCTCAACCTGAAGAGGAACTTATCATCTCCGCACCTGATCAACCTGAAGACAATGCTCAGCCTAAAGACAATCCCTCTAACAACGACAATGATCAGCAAGAGCAAAATCTTCGCCCTGTACATCCTCGTGTTGCAAATGAAGTGCAGATTGAGATAATAATTGATAGCATCAATGCACCCGGTCCGCTCACTCGTTCAAGGGCAACTCAGCTAGCAAATTTCTATGGGCACTTCGCATTTGTCTCAATAATAGAACCCAAGAAAGTTGAAGAAGCCTTCATGGAACCTGAATGGATTCAAGCTATGCAAGAAGAGCTTCAACAGTTTGAGCTGAATAATGTATGGGAACTGGTTAAGCGTCCTGATCCTCGGAAGCACAACATAATAGGCACCAAATGGATATACCGCAACAAGCAAGATGAGCATGGTCAAGTTGTCAGAAACAAAGCTCGTCTCATTGCTCAAGGATATACTCAAGTGGAAGGCATTGACTTCGATGAAACATTTGCTCCTGTGGCTAGACTTGAAGCCATACGCATAATGCTGGCCTATGAAAATCATCATAACATACTTCTATATCAAATGGATGTGAAGAGCGCCTTTCTCAATGGCAAGATTGAAGAAGAAGTGTATGTTGCACAACCGCCTGGCTTTGAAGATCCAAAACATCCTGACATGGTATACAAGCTCAACAAGGCACTGTATGGCCTCAAACAAGCCCCTCGGGCCTGGTATGACACACTCAAATACTTCCTGAAGAGCAAAGGCTTCATACCTGGTTCCCTCGACCCCACTCTCTTCATGAAGACATATGATGGTGAACTGTTTGTGTGCCAAATATATGTGGATGACATTATCTTCGGCTACACCAATCAGAAGTACAGTGAAGAGTTTGGATATATGATGCAAGAGCAATATCAGATGTCCATGATGGGAGAGCTGAAGTTCTTCCTCGGTCTTCAAATACGACAGCAACGCAACGGCATCTTCATAACTCAAGAGAAGTATCTCAAAGATTGCCTGAAGAAGTTCGGTATGCAAGACTGCAAAGGCTTCACGACGCCAATGCCAGCCAAGCATCATCTGGGTCCTGACGACAATGGTAAAGAGTTCGATCAAAAGGTATACCGCTCCATGATTGGTTCTTTGCTTTATCTATGTGCATCTAGGCCAGATATTATGCTTAGTGTTTGCATGTGTGCTCGATTTCAAGCGGCACCAAAGGAGTCGCATCACTTAGCTGTGAAGCGAATTCTTCGATATTTGGCTCACACCCCAACTCTAGGATTATGGTATCCAAAGGGCTCAGAGTTTGATCTGGTTGGATTCTCGGATGCTGATTATGCTGGTGACAAAGTGGATCGCAAGTCTACATCAGGCACATGTCATTTTCTGGGACGATCACTTATATGTTGGTCTTCAAAGAAGCAGAACTGTGTATCTCTCTCCACTGCTGAATCTGAATACATTGCTGCTGGATCTTGCTGCGCTCAGCTTCTGTGGATGAAGCAAACACTCAAGGACTATGGCATTCATCTGAAGCAAGTGCCACTCTACTGCGACAACGAAAGCGCCATCAAGATTCCCAACAACCCAGTTCAGCACTCGAAGACAAAGCACATTGAAATTCGTCATCACTTTCTCAGAGATCATGTTGTGAAGGAAGATATTGATATCATACACGTCAACACTGAAGAGCAATTGGCAGATATCTTCACCAAGCCCTTGGATGAGAAGAGATTTTGCAAGTTACGGTGTGAGCTAAATATCTTAGAATCCTCAAATGTCCTGTGATCAGGCACACATCCTAACACTTATGCATATTGATGACTTAGATGTGCAACACACGAAGTAAATTATATCTTCAATCAATGAAGACATACATTCTAAGTGTGAATACATTAATGTGGAATTTGACTTCGGAGCGCCACGATAATTGTGCGCCGTGTTTGGGTCTAATACTTCCTATACGGTGGGTAATGCCACCACCAAATGTTCTGTTTGAAGTGTTTACCTCATGGCGTTACATTTGCTATGTCTTCACATTTGGTTTGGCTTCAATCTCAACATGTCTTCATGATTATCTTCACTATGTTGATTATATATATATACTAGTGTTCTGTCCTCTACAGCATTCACTTATAGCTATGTCTTCTTGTTGAATCTTTTGAACTAAGTGAATGTGATCGGACCCTAACCTCTCTATGCTTTCTATCTCAAACTCTATCTCTCCAAATCATATGCATTCCATTGAAACCGTCGAATGTCTTCTCTGCGTCCTTCTCAGCAGAAGATACAGAGACAAATATTAAGTCCGTTTTCAATGCTCATTCCTTCACCTGAAACCCGGAGAAGTGGGAACGACCACCCGACAATCCAGGCGTGCGTGGGACGTGGAACAACCCCCAATATGCTGCATGACGGCCATGTGTCCCTCAGATGTGAATCGCTAGGGGCACCTGTGTAATAACGCAGTGCCGCCCCTGTACCTATAAATACACGCCTCACCACAGTCATTATCTCTTCTTCCACTCTCGCACGAACCCTAGCGCCACCGCTAGCCCTCGATGACGCCGGCGACGAAGCGCTTCGCTGCCGCAACCTCTCCGACGTCGTCTTCAGGCCAACCGCGGACATCGTCCTCTCCGCCGTCGCCGTAGGTGTCCTCCGTCGCCAAGTTAGGGCACGGAAGATCGAACTGCTCGGCCTCCTCTTCCACTCCGTCTAGCAGTTCTTCATGTGGTAAATAAAACTTCCTTTTTACGGCCCCGTTGATCCTATAGCTTTATCACTTTCTACCACAAGCAGTTTCTATTCACACAAGTTGGATCTCTTTCATACTGCATCTCATAACATGCCTAGTATATTCACTTATGCTTCACAAAGTAGTTAGATTCCTCACTTGTACTAATCCGTGGATTCGTACAAATCTGGAACCAACTCCTTATCTATGAGTGAATGTCTTCACACGATGAGGTCAATGTCTTCTAAACTGATTTATCTTCAAAATCTTCTGAGAATGCATATGACCTCTTCCCCTTCCCTCGCACCTTAATGCTGTCACAGGTACATGTCCGTGGGAGAATCCCTTGGTTCTCATAGTTTGCATTCATTTGCAGAATTCTTACAGTATCACATAAATTCTCCCGAAGCCAGTTCCTGTCTGTCCAGCAAGTGAAAGCCTTTGAACGTATTAAAGCCTTTCAGTTTAAAGTTCATGGCTTCAGAGAAATTAGCAAGGAAGGGTGGCAGAAAGCGTCGTGGATAAACATCAAGAGATCTGCCCGATGACCTCTCAGAGCTGTACAAGACAGATCCTGAAGAGGATTACAATCAGCGCAAGACACGAATCCAATGGATTCGACGCTGTTGGGCAGAACAGTGGTTCAAGTACAGATTTGTGACAAAGGAATATGCCAAAAAGAATGCCATCAAGCGACCATGGGGAGACATCCTCTACAAAAATCTTCAACCCAGGACCAGAGATGAAGCCATTGAACAAGGCTTCTATCCCTGCATGGTCCGTGGGCCACAGCCTGCAGATGCACACTCATCGTCACTACTATGGTGTCATGACGACATTCTGTTCAAGCACAACTTCCAGTTTGCCCAGAACTCAGCAAAGCAGAACAAGAAGTCATTGGGACTAGACTTCAACCCTGGTCCTTCTGCTCCAAGGGCTGACGGCACACGAGATGCAGAACCCAATGTCGTCGGTCCTTTCTACAACCTTGAAGGTCTCATCACCCATATCTTGGTTCAAGGGACTGCCGTGAATGAGCCTGCAGATGACGCTGAATCAGATGAAGCGCCTGCAGCGCCGAAGCCAAAGAAGCAGCCTAAAGCTTCAAAGCCTGCCTCAGCACCAAAAATCTCCCGAGCGAAGCCATTGGCAACTGCACCTCCTGAAGACAGTGTGCAGTCTAAAGATTTGTCACGCATCTCCATGCCCCAGAAGGTCAAGATGCCTCTGCCACACACCGGCCAAGAACTGACAGCTGCTGCTATTCTGCGTAATGATGCCATTGATCTGTCCAGTGATGAAGATCTTGCAGATGACGCTCTTGAGCAACTGATCAAGAGCAAAGAAGAAGCAGAAATCTTCAATAATCTGCCTCTCTTTGACGTGGCAATCATCCACAACTTCATTGATGAATGGTTTGACATGCCCAACATCAGCTTCGAAGATCTGCAACTTCCCATTGGCCTCAGTGTCGCCTTCCATGGCGCCATTGCTTCAGAGTTAGCTATCACCCAGCGCATTGTTGAACTAAAGCAGAAGATTGACTTTGAGAAATCTCAGTTCAAGAAGCATATGGCCAAGCTCAGCGTGCTAGAGGTGAAGAACTTCAAGATTATGCTGCACGAGCTCAAAGAAGCCTTTCTCAAGAAACGTGCAGAAGCTTAGGGTTCTCGTGAGCGCATGAAGGTCCTGGCTGACAGGTGTGTGCAAGCCTACAATGAGGCTGAGAAGCGCAAGGCCCTTGGGCGTCCTGGCATCGACCCCAGGATGGCTGCAAAGAAGAAGAAGCCCGCTAGGCTGAACCCGATGCACCAAGGCAGGAAGCAGTTCCCATTGTCTTCCCAACTAGCATGACTGGCTCGAAGCCAAAAGCTAGGTCTACTGCTTCAGAACTGAAGAAGAGGAGGACTGCTGAGGCTGAAGCAAGGAAGCGGAAACATCCTGAAGCCTCTGCTACTGCCCCCTCCAAGAAGAAGAGAAAGACCAAGAAGGAACGGGCTGCTCCCACAAAGCCCTTGATTGTTGAACCCATCTCCATGGTTCACCCTGACGCTGAACCTCAAGAGCGCCAACTGACTGTCCATGAGCTTGCTTTCACAGGGGCTCATGAAGCTGAAGACATTCCAGCAGTTGATCCCATCGCTGCTGAAGACATTGGTCACCATGACCATGTTGAAGATGATGCAGTTCTTCCTCAGCTCGAGCACCAACAGGTATCATCGCCTGTGCTCACGCACAGCAAGCTCATCAACATTGGTCGTCCTCTGACGCCAATTTCTCAGGATGCATCATGGGCTGATCGCCCACAAGCACAAGAGGAAGAAGACTTTGAGGCCCAGCCAACTCCAACTCCATAGGCGTCGCCAGCGTTACGCAGGCTTCGCAAAGGACCAAGGCCTCCAGTCTCTGAGTCTGAAGCTAAAGCTGCTGAAGACATTCTGGCTGCATCAGCCGATGAAGAAGAAACACCAAGCGCTGCTACACCCCCGTCTCACCAAGAAGCTGTTCTCGAGGAGAACATGACTGTGACCGACCCTCCAGCTCGTCAAGTGGAGGTTGAGAATCTTGAGGCTGCCACCACCAACACCAATGAAGCCACTGATGTTGTCATGGCTGAAGCTAATGTGGAGCCTTCACCAACCCAAGCACCAGAAGTCAGTGAAGCCACTGATCCCACTACTTCTGTTCCTGCACCTGCTGCTAGTCCTCAGCTCGACTATCATGTTGAGCACAGGCCTCAGGTACAGAAGCCAATCCCAAGATTGCCCAGGTTTCCAGGTCCTGCATCAGCACCTGGATCCTTCAATATCAATGGCTTCAAAGCCAACAACACTTTCTTCAATAGCTCCAGGAACCCCTACTCAAGGGAAAGAATATCATCTGATCAGTTCTGGAGCTATCCGTAGCGAAGCTATTACTCCTGCATTCTATACAATCAAGGTCGCATCTTCCCACATAAGCGTCTTGACATTGAAGAAATAGATGGTCTGCCCTATCTGGAAGAAGCTCTGGATTGCTTCAAAGAGGTTGGATTACTGACGTTCGTCACCGACCAAGAGCATTAGAATGAAGAGTTGCTGCTCCAATTCTATGCCACACTTCACATCCATGGGTACAACAGAGATCCGAAGACTTGGGTCCTGGAGTGGGTGACAAGAAATGTTCATCATGAAGCCAAAGCCTTTGACATCATTGAGCTCACTGGTCTGCCCACTCCTGGCGATCTCTATGAACATGGTTGTCAGCTTCACAGTGAAGCTGTGGAGAGCATCTTTCAGAAGCCTGAACCTAACATGAGTCAGATGCTCAGTATGATGAAGCCATTGCCCCAAGATGATGCATATCCCACGGAGTTCTTCGTTGAAGACCTTGAGTATCTGCCAAGGACTATTTATCACATCATAAGGCGAACTCTCTGGCCAATCAAAGGACATTCTCCACATGCCCAGCTGGAAGGTGCAATGAAGACTTTGGTCTTCTATATTCTTCATGGCAAATGCTTCAATGCACAGGACTTCTTCATCCACCAACTTGCTGCATCAGGCTCTGATCTTTTTGGCTTGAAGTTCTACGCTCCATGGATAATGCGGCTGATCAAACTCCACTCCGCCATCTCATATCAGCCATCTGCTCGCAATCATCGGATCTTTCTGCCTGATGTGGATATGTCTATTGAAGCCATTTACCCTGAGCCTGCCAAGGAACCTCTAAGTCTTCAGAATGCGGAGCATCAAAGTTTTTCTCGGAACATTGAAGGAGTTGAAGCAGTCACTCTTGTGTATCCTTTGGCTGGAACGACACGTGCACCGCATCCTGCTCTCGCTGAAGCCATTGATAGCACAATTGCCCAACGACCCAAGAAGCGCACTCATGTTCTCAATGACTGAAAGCTTCTTGTGGCTCTTCATCAGAAACAGGATAGGCATCATGACTGGCTGAAGCGTCAAATGCAAAGCCTCTTGGTGGATGTTAATCGCATTCGCAATCTTGCCACCAAGAATGCCTTTGTTGCACACGAAACCTCTTGACGCACCTGGAAAGGGCTGACGCTAATGTGCTCTGAAGATGATCTTCAAGAGGATGGCTTCTCTGAACGCTTCAAGTTTGACTCCACACCTCCTTGAAGGGCAGTGCTGCAACAAACACCATCTCTTGAAGACTTTGAGTTCTCTTCCTCTGTTGCAACTGTGAATACCAGAGTGATCGAGGATGAAGACGATGCTACTTCACCGCCACCTCCTTCAGCATGCTTCGACACTGCTCCAAGTTCTTCTGCACCGCCGAACACCACCGACGACCCTGCAGCTTCACCTACTCTTCATGGGAACGAGTAGATGCTCTATGTCTTCAAACCTTTTTGGTCCTTACTGACAAAAGGGGGAGAAGCATATGAGTTTGATAGTCTTCAAGCGGGTCCATATGGGCGGGTGCTTTATATTTTGCTTCGTGTTTACAACTCTCGTTTTGATACATTTGGTTCTTTGAGTTGTAACACTTAAACTCGATGGCCGTCTGCTACTTATTTGCCACCTTGTGATGCGATGATAAATTCCGCACTTAGATCATTTTGCAGACGTCCATTTTCCATTATGCATGTCATTATCGTCACATACCTTCACATGCATAGTGGATTGTCATCATAACTTGAAGAGGATCTCCACAAGCACAACCTGCCATGTGCATTTGCATTCCAAAAGAAAATTACTTATATGCACATCTTTAGGGGGAGCCCTTGCAACTTATGAAGACAATTCCTTATCCTTTACAATTTCACATATTATATTCCCCGTTGAAAACTTCAACTAGTTTGTCATCAATCACCAAAAAGGGGGAGATTGTAAGTGCATCTAGTGCCACCCCTAGTTGGTTTTGGAGTATTGACGATAAACCTAGTTGAGGGACTAATGTGTTTGTGAGAATTGCAGGATAACACAGGTAGAAGTCCCTCATTGATTTGGTTTTCCTACCAGAGATGACCCCTAAAAATGTATGAAGACATTGATGTCAAAGGTGGTATATGAAGATATTCACATTGAAGACTATGACAAGAGAAGACATCGCATGAAGCCTATGGAGCTCGAAGACTTAGATCTTTCGTAGTTCTTTTTCTTCTTTGTTGAGTCATAGGAACCACCGTACTGTTAAGTGGGGTCCAAGAGAACCAGTCAGAATGACTGAAGTGATGCTTAACCAAAACCTATGTCTTCGAGTGAAGACTATGAGAGTGAATCTTGTCCAGAGCCGGACAAGTCAGCTTTGCTTGTAGCCCAAGTAAAGTTGCCGTGTGAGTTTGAAATCTGACCGTTGGAACACGTGTCAGTTCCTTAGTGACCCAGGGTCATTTCGGACAAATCAGGTCGGGTTGCCTAGTGGCTATAAATAGCCCACCCCCTACAACCATAAACGGTTGGCTGCTCAGAGTTAGAGTACGGCTTTTGTCGTTTGAGAGCAACCCACCTCGAAGCCTTTGAGAGAGAATTCCTTGCGAGGATAAAGCCCTAATCACCCAGAGCCAAAGAGAATTAGGCATCACTTAAGTCTTCTTGTCTGTGTGATCTGAAGACTTATTACACTTGAGGACTGTGAATCCTCCAGCCGGTTAGGCATCGCGTTCTGAGCGTCCAAGAGACATTGTGGATCGCCGGTGAACGAAGTCTGTGAAGGTTTGGGAGTCTACCTTGAAGACTTACCAGAGTGATTGGGCGAGGTCTGTGTGACCTTAGCTCAAGGGGAATATGGTGAGGACTGGGTGTCCTGAGCTGCGTGTTCAGGACTGGGTGTCCTCAGGTTTAAATACCTAGCCGCCCTAACCAGACGTACAGTTGTCACAGCAACTGGAACTGGTCCAACAAATCATTTTCTTCAACGAGTCACCGGTTTCATCCTTCCCTTCCCTTCACTTACTGTTGGTCCTTGTGAAGTCATTGTATGATTGCACTATCTTTTGTCTTCACTGAGTGACTGCGTATTCTGTTTGGCTTCTTAATATCTTCCTACCTGATCCTTACTACCTAGCTACTATTAGTCATTGTGCTTTCACTTCATTGAATACATGACTGTGGTTTACCTAGTGTAATCTACCTTCCGCTACATGGTAATAGGTTTATTTCTATCGTTTGTCTTCAAAACTTCCACGTTTTGAAGACTTTCTTAAAAATCGCATATTCACCCCCCCCCCCTCCCTCTAGTCGATATAACGCACTTTCACCGATCTCGGAGAGAGAAGCTTCCAAGAGATCCCTCGGCCACAAGAAGATGCTCATGCACTCTGTGCACCACCACGTTAGGATCGCGTGCCACCTGCGGCGGTGGTGCCTGGGTACCAAGACCGGGCTCCGCCTCCACGGCGGGCTCCAGTGACCACGGCAGGTTCTCGCGCCTTCACCCCCTAGCTGCACAACGTCGTCTGGCCCAACAAGTTCAAGCCCGACCTGCCTCCGCACTATGACGGCACCCCCGGCCCTACTAAGTTCTTGCAGCTCTATGAGCTGAGCATCGAGGCGGCCAACGGCAACGAGAAAGTCATGGCGAACTGGTTCCCCATGGCTCTCAAGGTCGGGGCGCGCTCGTGGCTCCTGAACCCGCCTGCGGGATCGATCTCCTCTTGGAGCGAGATGCATGAGCGCTTCGTCGCCAACTTCCAAGGCACTTGCGACTACCCACCTGCCGCTGGTGACCTGCGACGCATCAAGCAGTAGCCAGGGGAGACCCTGTAGAAGTACACTAGTGTTTCAACAGCGTTCGCCTCAAGATTCCCAAGGTGACGGATGAGGCCATCATCTCAGAGTTCTTTGATGGCATCCGCGATGTCAAAATGAAGGAGGAGCTCGACATACACGAAGACCTATGCACAACTCTGGAGATGTTCAACATGGCGACCAAGTGCGCAAGGGCTGAGGAGGGACGCATCTCCCTCCTAGAGCTACGAGCAGCCGACCTAGAAGACAAGAAGGCCAAGACCAAGGACGTGAAGTGCAAGAGGGCTGCTGTGCTCACAGCGGAGCCGGAGATGAAGCGCGGTTGTGACCATCCCGAGTCATCCAAGGCCAACCGCCCTTTCTGCGCCTTTCACAATGTGCACAGTCACAACACCAACGATTGTCAAGAGCTCAGGACCATCCATGATGGGCGCCTCGGCCAATGCCCCGAGCGCAACGACCGAGGCTACGACCGCGGAGGAGGACGAAGTGGAGGATACTGGGATGACTGCGACCCCCATCAGGAGTGGCGCGGCCGGCCTCGTGAGGACCGCTGGTAGGACTAGCCTCGCGAGGCTGCCTGGAGAGACCAGCCTCATGAGGACCGCCCTCAGGGAAACACTGGCCTCCCTTCGCTGCCGCCACCACCAAGAAGGAATGATGACCATCATCAGGACAAGGGGGCTGGGTGCTTCCAGGAGCCTCGCGCCATCGCCTGCATCTTGGGTGGCGCTAAGACCCCAGCCTCTCGGCGTATCTTCAAACAGTTTGCTCGCAAGGTGAACGCGGCCCTCCCCAAGCTCGAGGCCACGCACCCGCTCAGGTGGTGCAAGTGCACTATTACCTTCAGCTCCTCCGACCAACTCAAGTGCGCAGCAACTGCCGGCGCCCTCCCGATGCTCTGCTCACCCATCGTCAGCAATGTCCAAGTCACCAAGACCCTCATCGATGGTGGCACGGGACTCAATGTCCTGTCTGTCGAGACGTTCGACCGCCTCCAAGTGCCATATGATCAGTTGTAGCCCACCAGGCCCTTCTCAGGAGTGTCGACGGCTCCACCACCCCGATAGGGCAGATCTGCCTCCTTGTCACCTTCGGCCAGCGCGACAACTACCGCACCGAGCTCATCGACTTCGACGTCGCCCACATCCGTCTATCGTACAATGCCATCCTTGGATATATGGCCCTGGCCAAGTTCATGGCGGTGACCCACCATGGTTACAACGTCCTCAAGATGCCAGGGAGCCACGGCATCATCTCGGTCGCCTGCAAGGAGAAGGTGAAGGAAATATGCCCTAGAGGCAATAATAAAGTTATTATTTATTTCCTTATATCATGATAAATGTTTATTATTCATGCTAGAATTGTATTAACCGGAAACATAATACATGTGTGAATACATAGACAAACAGAGTGTCACTAGTATGCCTCTACTTGACTAGCTCGTTGATCGAAGATGGTTATGTTTCCTAGCCATAGACATGAGTTGTCATTTGATTAACGGGATCACATCATTAGGAGAATGATGTGATTGACTTGACCCATTCCATTAGCTTAGCACTTGATCGTTTAGTTTGTTGCTATTGCTTTCTTCATAACTTATGCATGTTCCTATGACTATGAGATTATGCAACTCCCGTTTACCGGAGGAACACTTTGTGTGCTACCAAACGTCACAACGTAACTGGGTGATTATAAAGGTGCTCTACAGGTGTCTCCGAAGGTACTTGTTGGGTTGGCGTATTTCGAGATTAGGATTTGTCACTCCGATTGTCGGAGAGGTATCTCTGGGCCCTCTCGGTAATGCACATCACTTAAGCCTTGCAAGCATTGCAACTAATAAGTTATTTGCGGGATGATGTATTATGGAACGAGTAAAAGAGACTTGCTAGTAACGAGATTGAACTAGGTATTGAGATACCGACGATCGAATCTCGGGCAAGTAACATACCGATGACAAAGGGAACAACGTATGTTGTTATGCGGTCTGACCGATAAAGATCTTCGTAGAATATGTGGGAGCCAATATGAGCATCCAGGTTCCGCTATTGGTTATTGACCGGAGACGTGTCTCGGTCATGTCTACATAGTTCTCGAACCCGTAGGGTCCGCACGCTTAAGGTTTCGATGATAGTTATATTATGAGTTTATGAGTTTTGATGTACCGAAGGAGTTCGGAGTCCCGGATATGATCACGGACATCACGACGAGTCTCGAAATGGTCGAGACGTAAAGATCGATATATTGGACGGCTATATTCGGACACCAGAAGTGTTTCGGGTGATTTCGGAGAAAACCAGAGTGCCGGAAGGGTTACCGGGACCCCCCGGGGAAGTATTGGGCCTTAGTGGGCCTGAGGGGAGAGAGAGGGCAGCAGCCCAGGAGGTGGCGCGCCCCCTCCCATGGGGACTCCGAATTGGACTAGGGGAGGGGGCGCGGCCCCTCTTTCCCTCTCCCTCTCCCTCTCTTTCCTTCCCCCTTCCATCTTCCTAGTTGGACTAGGAAAGGGGAGTCCTACTCCTACTAGGAGGAGGACTCCCCCCTCCTTGGCGCGACTCAAGGGTCGGCCGGCCTCCCCCCTTGCTCCTTCATATACAGGGGCAGGGGGGCACCTCTAGACAAACAAGTTGATCTTCGTGATCGTTCTCTTAGCCGTGTGCGGTGCCCCCTCCACCATAATCCTCGATAATATTGTAGCGGTGCTTAGGCGAAGCCCTGCGACGGTAGAACATCAAGATCGTCACCACGCCGTCGTGCTGACGGAACTCTTCCCCGACACTTTGCTGGATCGGAGTCCGGGGATCGTCATCGAGCTGAATGTGTGCTAGATCTTGGAGGTGCCGTAGTTTTGGTGCTTGATCGGTCGGGCCGTGAAGACGTACGACTACATCAACCATGTTGTGGTAATGCTTCCGCTTCCGGTCTACGAGGGTACGTAGACAACACTCTCCCCTCTCGTTGCTATGCATCACCATGATCTTGCGTGTGCGTAGGAATTTTTTTGAAATTACTACGTTCCCCAACAGTGGCATCCGATCCAGGTTTTATGCGTTGATGTTATATGCACGAGTAGAACACAAGTGAGTTGTGGGCGATATAAGTCATATTGCTTACCAGCATGTCATACTTTGGTTCGGCGGTATTGTTGGATGAAGCGGCCCGGATCGACATTACGCGTATGCTTACGCGAGACTAGTTCTACCGACGTGCTTTGCACACAGGTGGCTGGCAGGTGTCAGTTTCTCCAACTTTAGTTGAACCGAGTGTGGATACGCCTGGTCCTTGCGAAGGTTAAAACAGCACCAACTTGACAAACTATCGTTGTGGTTTTGATGCGTAGGTAAGAACGGTTCTTGCTCAGCCCGTAGCAGCCACGTAAAACTTGCAACAACAAAGTAGAGGACGTCTAACTTGTTTTTGCAGGGCATGTTGTGATGTGATATGGTCAAGACGTGATGAGATATAAGTTGTTGTATGAGATGATCATGTTTTGTTGAAGTTATCGGCAACAGGAAAAAGCCTTATGGTTATCTCTCTATTGCATAAGATGCAAGCACCAAATAATTGCTTTACTTTCTCGCTATGCGATAGCAATAGTTGCAAGAGCAATTGTTGGCGAGACAACCATGTGACGACACATTGATATAGATCAAGATGATGGAGATCATGGTGTCATGCCGGTGACGATGGAGATCATGATGATACTTTGGAGATGGAGATCAAAGGCACAAGATGATGATGGCCATATCATGTCACATATTTTGATTGCATGTGATGTTTATATTTTGTACATCTTATTTTGCTTAGTTCGACGGTAGCTTTATAAGATGATCTCTCACTAATTATCAAGGTACAAGTGTTCTCCCTGAGTATGCACCATTGCGAAAGTTCTTCGTGTTGAGACACCACGTGATGATCGGGTGTGATAGGCTCTACGTTCAAATACAACGGGTGCAAAACAGTTGCACACGCGGAATACTCAGGTTAAACTTGACGAGCCTAGCATATAACAGATATGGCCTCGGAACATGGAGACCGAAAGGTCGAGCGTGAATCATATAGTAGATATGATCAACATAGTGATGTTCACCATTGAAACTACTCCATCTCACGTGATGATCGGACATGGTTTAGTTGATTTGGATCACATGATCACTTAGAGGATTAGAGGGATGTCTATCTAAGTGGGAGTTCTTAAGTAATATGATTAATTGAACTTTAATTTATCATGAACTTAGTCCTAGTAGTATTAGCATATCTAAGTTGTAGATCAATTGCTCGCGATATTGCTCCCCGTTTAATTTTTTATATATTCCTAGAGAAAACTATGTTGAAAAATGTTAGTAGCAATGATGCGGATTGGATCCGTGATATGAGCATTAACCTCATTGCTGCATAGAAGAATTATGTCCTTGATGCACCACTAGGTGACAGACCTATTGCAGGAGCAGATGCAGACGTTATGAACGTTTGGCTAGCTCAATATGATGACTACTTGATAGTTTAGTGCACCATGCTTAACGGCTTAGAATCGGGACTTCAAAGACGTTTTGAACGTCATGGACCATATGAGATGTTCCGGGAGTTGAAGTTAATATTTCAAGCAAATACCCGAGTTGAGAGATATGAAGTCTCCAACAAGTTCTATAGCTAAAAGATGGAGGAGAATAGCTCAAGCAGTGAGCATGTGCTCAGATTGTCTGGGTACTACAATCGCTTGAATCAAGTGGGAGTTAATCTTCCAGATAAGATAGTGATTGATAGAATTCTCTAGTCACCATCACCAAGTTAGTAGAACTTCGTGATGAACTATGATATGCAAGGAATAACATAAACGATTCCCAAGCTCTTCGTAATGCTGAAATCAACGAAGGTAGAAATCAAGAAAAATATCAAGTGTTGATGGTAGACAAGACCACTAGTTTCAAGAAAAGGGCAAAGGGAAGAAGGGGAACTTCAAGAAGAACGGCAAGCAAGTTGATGCTCAAGTGAAAAACCCAAGTCTGGACCTAAGCCTGAAACTGAGTGCTTCTACTGCAAAGGGACTGGTCATTTGGCGGATAAGAAGGATGGCAAAGTGAACAAAGGTATATTTGATATACAGATTATTGATGTGTATTTTACTAGTGTTTGTAGCAACCCCTCGGTATTTGATACTGGTTCAGTTGCTAAGAGTAGTAACTCAAAACGGGAGTTGCAGAATGAACAAAGACTAGTTAAAGGTGAAGTGACGATGTGTGTTGGAAGTGGTTCCAAGATTGATATGATCATCATCGCACACTCCATATACTTTCGGGATTAGTTTTGAACCTAAATAAGTGTTATTTGGTGTTTGCATTGAGCATGAATATGATTTGATCATGTTTATTGCAATACGGTTATTCATTTAAGTAAGAGAATAATTTTTTGTTCTATTTACATGAATTAAACCTTATATGGTTACACACCTAATGAAAATGGTTCGTTGGATCTCGATCGTAGTGATACACATATTCATAATATTGAAACCAAAATATGCAAAGTTAATAATGATAGTGCAACTTATTTGTGGCACTGCCGTTTAGGTCATATTGGTGTAAAGCGCATGAAGAAAATCCATGCTGATGGGCTTTTGGAATCACTTGATTATGAATCAGTTCATGCTTGCGAACCGTGCCTCATGGGCAAGATGACTAAGACTCCATTCTCCGGAACAATGGAGCAAGCAACTGACTTATTGGAAATAATACATATTGATGTATGCAGTCCGATGAATGTTGAGGCTCGCGGCGGGTATCATTATTTTCTAACCTTCACAGATGATTGAGCAGATATGGGTATATCTACTTGATGAAACATAAGTCTGAAACATTTGAAAAGTTCAAAAACTTCAGAGTGAAGTGGAAAATCATCGTGACAAGAAAATAAAGTTTCTACGATCTGATCACAGAGAAAAATATTTGAGTTACAAGTTTGGTCTTCAATTAAAACAATGTGGAATAGTTTCACAAAATCGTGCCACTTGGAACACCACATCATAATGGTGTGTTCGAACGTCATAACCGTACTTTATTAGATATGGTGCGATCTATGATGTCTCTTACCGATCTACCACTATCATTTTGGGGTTATGCATTAGAGATAGCTGCATTCACGTTAAATAGGGCACCATCTAAATCCGTTGAGACGACACCGTATGAACTATGGTTTGGCAAGAAACCAAAGTTGTCGTTTCTTAAAGTTTGAGGTTGCAATGCTTATGTGAAAAAGTTTCGACCTGATAAACTCTAACCCAAATCAGAGAAATGCGTCTTCATACCCAAAAGAAAATGTTGGGTACACCTTCTATCACAGATCCGAAGGCAATATATTCGTTGCTTTGAATGGGTCCTTTCTAGAAAAGGAGTTTCTCTCGAAAGAAGTGAGTGGGAGGAAAGTAGAACTTGATGAGGCAACTGTACCTGCTCCCTTATTGGAAAGTAGTTCATCACAGAAATCTGTTCGTGTGACTACTACACCGATTAGTGAGGAAGCTAATGATGATGATCATGTAACTTCAGATCAAGTTACTACCGAACCTTGTAGGTAAAATAGAGTGAGATCCGTACCAGAGTGGTACGGTAATCCTGTTCTGGAGGTCATGTTACTTGACCATGACGAGCCTACGAACTATGAGGAAGCGATGATGAGCCCAGATTCCGCGAAATGGCTTGAGGCCATGAAATCTGAGATGAGATCCATGTATGAGAATAAAGTATGGACTTTGATTGACTTGCCCAATGATCGGCGAGCCATTGAGATTAAATGGATCTTCAAGAGGAAGACGGACGCTGATAGTAGTGTTACTATCTACAAAGCTAAAATTGTCGCAAAAAGGTTTTTGACAAGTTCAAGGTGTTGACTACGATGAGAGTTTCTCACACGTATCTATGCTTAAGTCTGTCCGGATCATGTTAGCAATTGCCGCATTTTATGAAATCTGGCAAATGGATAAACAAAACTGCATTCCTTAATGGATTTATTAAAGAAGAGTTATATATGATGCAACCAGAAGGTTTTGTCAATCCTAAAGGTACTAACAAAATATGCAAGCTCCAGCGATCCATCTATGGACTGGTGCAAGCATCTCGGAGTTGGAATATACGCTTTGATAAGTTGATCAAAGCATATAGTTTTATACAGACTTGCGGTGAAGCCTGTATTTACAAGAAAGTGAGTGGGAGCACTATAGCATTTCAGATAAGTATATGTGAAAGACATATTGTTGATCGAAGATAATGTAGAATTATTCTGCAAAGCATAAAGGAATGTTTGAAAGGAGTTTTTCAAAGAAATACCTCGGTGAAGCTGCTTACATATTGATCATCAAGATCTATAGAGATAGATTAATATGCTTGATAAGTTTTTTCTATGAGTACATACCTTGACAAGATTTTGAAGTAGTTCAAAATAGAACAGTCAAAAAAGGAGTTCTTGCCTGTGTTACAAGGTGTGAAGTTGAGTAAGACTCAAAAAACCCGACCACGGTAGAAGATAGAGAGAGAATGAAAGTCATTCCCTATGCCTCAGCCATAGGTTCTATAAAGTATGCCATGCTGTGTACCAGACCTATTGTATACCCTGCCCTGAGTTTCGCAAAGGAGTACAATAGTGATCTAGGAGTAGATCACTGAACATTGGTCAAAATTATCCTTAGTGGAATAAGGATATGTTTCTCGATTATGGAGGTGACAAAAGGTTACGTCGATGCAAGTTTTGACACTGATCCAGATGACTCTAAGTCTCAATCTGGATACATATTTAAAGTGGGAGCAATTAGCTAGAGTAGCTCCGTGCAGAGCATTGTTGACATAGAAATTTGCAAAATACTTACGATCTGAATGTGGCAGACCCGTTGACTAAACTTCTCTCACAAGCAAAACATGATTACACCTCAGTACTCTTTGGGTGTTAATCACATAGCGATGTGAACTAGATTATTGACTCTAGTAAACCCTTTGGGTGTTGGTCACATGTCGATGTGAACTATGGATGTTAATCACATGGTGATGTGAACTATTGATGTTAAATCACATGGCGATGTGAACTAGATTATTGACTCTAGTGCAAGTGGGAGACTGAAGGAAATATGCCCTAGAGGCAATAATAAAGTTATTATTTATTTCCTTATATCATGATAAATGTTTATTATTCATGCTAGAATTGTATTAACCGGAAACATAATACATGTGTGAATACATAGACAAACAGAGTGTCACTAGCATGCCTCTACTTGACTAGCTCGTTGATCGAAGATGGTTATGTTCCTAGCCATAGACATGAGTTGTCATTTGATTAACGGGATCACATCATTAGGAGAATGATGTGATTGACTTGACCCATTCCATTAGCTTAGCACTTGATCGTTTAGTTTGTTGCTATTGCTTTCTTCATAACTTGTGCATGTTCCTATGACTATGAGATTATGCAACTCCCGTTTATCGGAGGAACACTTTGTGTGCTACCAAACGTCACAACGTAACTGGGTGATTATAAAGGTGCTCTACAGGTGTCTCCGAAGGTACTTGTTGGGTCGGCGTATTTCGAGATTAGGATTTGTCACTCCGATTGTCGGAGAGGTATCTCTGGGCCCTCTCGCTAATGCACTGTAACACCCCGGATATGATTTACCCAATATGTAATCCAACTCTTGCCGTTTCCGGCGTTAAGCTATTTTATTTTCTCGGGTTCGGGTCTTTGGCTCCGTGTGTTGTTTATGTTGTCATGCATCTCATATCATGTCATCATGTGCATTGCATTTGCATACGTGTTCATCTCTTGCATTCGAGCATTTTCCCCGTTGTCCATTTTGCATTCCGGCGCTTCGTTCTCCTCCGGTGGTCATTTCTACCTTTCTTTCGTGTGTGGGGATTCCGGATTGGACCGAGACTTGCCAAGCAGCCTTGGTTTACTACCGGTAGACCGCCTATCAAGTTTCGTACCATTTGGACTCCGTTTGATGCTCCAACGGTTGACCGAGGGACCGAGAAGGCCTCGTGTGTGTTGCAGCCCAACACCCCTCCATTTTGGCCCAAAACCCACCAAGACCCTCTCCATCATCTAGAGCGTTCGATCACGATCGCGTGGCCGAAAACCGCACCTCATTTGGACACTCCTAGCTCCCTCTACCCCTATATAAAGACCCCTCCTCGAAAATCCAGATCTTCCCCGTCCAAACCCTAAAAAAAATCACCTCTGTCGCCGCCGGACACGTCCGGACGGTGCCGGACGCGTCCGCCGCCTCCGCCGACCTATCCGCGCGTGCCACGTGGCGCGGCAGCGCCCACTTCGCCGCCTCCCACTGCCGGCCGGCGAGGGCCCAAGGCCGGCCCTCCCCGCCGACCGCGCGGGCCAGATCCGCCGCGCCCCGCCACCTCTTCTTCTCCGCCGAGCCGCCCGCCGACCTCCGCCGCACCTGCTCTGGCCGCCGCGCGACCTCGCCGGAGCGGGACGTCGCCTCGCCTCCTTCCGCCGCCCGGCTTCTCTCCGCCGACGTCCGCCGCGGCCAGGAAGGCCCGAGGCCGCCGTCCCGTCGCCTCACCGCCTCTCCGGCGATTCCCGATGTCAAGGCCGGCCCCCAGCTTCTCCTTCGTCTCCGGCGAACAGTGCATCCCGGCCATCCTCGTAAAGCGTGCCGGCCGGATCTAGATCTGAGATTCGTCTCGGGTTGACTTTTTGCCCGAAACCCTAATATTTTGGCTATGTTCATCACATCGTAACTTTGCATCCGTAGCTCCGTTTTGGGCATATAGCATATCAAAATGTTCATCTCAGAGGGTACATCATTTCATCTTATTGCATCATTTTCATTTGAGTTCATCTTGATGCCCGAAATGCTGTTAGAAGAATGCTATTTGGGATAATTGTCAGATCTGCTGCTCCAATTAGATATTTGTCATTTTTGCCATGATTATTGTGTGCATGATATGCCCTTGAGCTCTACATGTGTTTTGTTATATGTTTTGCCATCTATCCAGAGGTGCAACCCATGTATTTTTGTGATGTGTGTGGTGACTAGCACAAGCTTGCAAAGTGGAGCATTCGTTAATGCTGATTTCAGGGACTTAGCATTTCCACTAAGTCCTTGATCTGTTTATCTCATTATGCCATATGTTCATGTTGTTTCCTAGTGATCCGTGCCTCTTTTGAGGATGATCAGTAAGGATGATTTGTTAATCTTGTAGTGCTCTATCCATTCATGTCTTTGTTTGCAAATATGGCGCACCCTAGCTTGAGTCAATCGAGCTCTACTTTTGCTATTTCGTGAATCTGGGCAGATTGTCTACTTGTTAGCGATTTTGCCGAGGATGTTGTAGTTGATCCGTGCATGCTATGTTATTGTTCTTCCAATGTCTAGCTTGCATAATGTGTATTCTTGATGGGTGTATGCTTAGATTGTCATGACTTGCTCTGTAGTGAGTGCATCGAGCTCGTAAACATGCCTACTTGATATCTGTTTCAGCATGTTCCAGTTTTCGCTAAGTCTGAGAACTGTTTATGTTTTTGCCATGTTCACATGCTTGCAAATGTATTTTCTGTTCCCTTTTGGCTCAAGGTCACTAAGAGACTTTTGTTAAGCTCCTTGAGTAGCTCCAGGCCATGCTTTACTTTGCCATGTTCAGGTCATGTAGCATATAGTTTTATTGCTCCAAAGAGTGCTATCTGATCTGAAATTCCAGACAAGTGTTAATTTCACTAAGTCTGAAATCTGTTTGCCAAATGCATTTTTGCCATGCTTGTTTGAACCTGTTAATGGATGAATTGGCCGTAGCTCAGTGTTCATCTTTTGTTAAGCATCATGAATGGATCCCTGTCATGTATTTTGATGCCATGTTTGAGTGTTGTAGCATGTTCATCTTGTTGCATTTAGATGACTACTTGCTGTAAATCACACACCGGTGTCATATTTGAATCGCTTGCCATTTCCAAACCGTAACTTCGATTCCGGTGATCTTTATATCATTTTCAAGCGATTTCATCTCATCTTTCCAGTGGCACACTTGGTTTTTCAAGTTGAGGCTAGGTTCATTTGTTCCTTGTCAAATCTTGCATATGCATCACATATTGCATCCCGCATAGCATACCATCTTTGCTTCTTGTTGTTTCAGTTGACACGCGGTTGATTGTGTTCCGTTTGCTTGTTTGTCTTGTTTGGGTAGAGCCGGGAGATGAGTTCGCTAACAAGGAGCCCGTTGAGTTTGCTTTCGAGGATCCAGTCAACTCTGACAACTTTGTAGGCAAGATGATCATACCCTCGAAATCACTTCTATCTTTGCTTGGCTAGATGCTCGCTCTTTTGCTATGCCTATGCTATGATGCCTACCACTTGCTTATCATGCCTCCAAAATTGCCACGTCAAACCTCTAACCCACCATGTCCTAGCAAACAGTTGATTGGCTATGTTACCGCTTTGCTCAGCCCCTCTTATAGCGTTGCTAGTTGTAGGTGAAGATTGGAGACCGTTCCTTGTTGGAACATTATTTACTTGTTGGGATATCATTATATTGCCATGTTATATTAATGCATCTATATACTTGGTAAAGGGTGGAAGGCTCGGCCTCTCGCCTAGTGTTTTGTTCCACTCTTGCCGCCCTAGTTTCCGTCATATCGGTGTTATGTTCCCGGATTTTGCGTTCCTTACGCGGTTGGGTTATAATGGGAACCCCTTGACAGTCCGTCTTGAATAAAACTCCTCCAGCAATGCCCAACCTTGGTTTTACCATTTGCCACCTAGCCTTTTCCCTTGGGTTTCGTGGACTCAAGGGTCATCTTATTTTAAACCCCCGCGCCAGTGCTCCTCTAAGCGTTGGTCCAACCTAGAGCACCGTGCGGGGCCGTCCCTTGGCAACTTGGGTTACGTTGGCTCCTGTACGCTTAGCTTATCCGGTGTGCCCTGAGAATGAGATATGTGCAGCTCCTATCGGGATTTTTCGGCACAACGGGTGGTGTTGCTGGACTTGTTTTACCATTGTCGGAGTTGTCTTGTAGAACCGGGATGCCGAGTCTGATCGGAATGTCTCGGGAGGAGGTCTATTCCTTCGTTGACTGTGAGAGCTTGTCATGGGCTAAGTTGGGACTCCCCTGCAGGGATTTGAACTTTCGAAAGTCGTGCCCGCGGTTATGGGCAGATGGGAATTTGTTAATGTCCGGTTGTAGATAACTTCAACCTTAACTTAATTAAAATGAATCAACTGTGTGAGTTACCGTGATGGTCTCTTCTCGGCGGAGTCCGGGAAGTGAACACGGTGTTGGAGTAATGCTTGGCGTAGGTTGCCCTCTAGTCTTTCATTCGCGCTTTGCCTTCTCTTCTCGCTCTCTTTTGCGAACAGGTTAGCCACCATATATGCTAGTCGCTTGCTGCAGCTCCACATATATTTACCTTGCCTTACCTATAAGATTAAATAGTCTTGATCGCGAGGGTGCGAGATTGCTGAGTCCATGTGGCTCATAGATTACTATTACACCAGATGCAGGGCCTGATGACTCCGTTCCAGATGACACGCTAGAGCTCAAGTGGGAGTTCGATGAGGACTCACACCGTTACTATGTTTCTTTCCCTGATGATCAGTAGTGGTGCCTAGTTGGGGTGATCGGGACCGTGTCGCATGTTGGGTTGTTCTTTTATTTTGGCGCCGTAGTCGGGCCATGAGTGTTTGAATGTTGTAATGCTATTTATGTACTTTGATTGACGTGGCGAGTGTAAGCCAACTATGTATCTCCCCTTTTATTATCTATATTACATGGGATGTTGTGAAGATTGCCTAACTTGCGACATTGCTTTCAATGCAGTTATGCCTCTAAGTCGTGCCTCGACACGTGGGAGCTATAGCCGCATCAAGGGCGTTACATGCACATCACTTAAGCCTTGCAAGCATTGCAACTAATAAGTTAGTTGCGGGATGATGTATTACGGAACGAGTAAAAGAGACTTGCCGGTAACGAGATTGAACTAGGTATTGAGATACCGACGATCGAATCTCGGGCAAGTAACATACCGATGACAAAGGGAACAACGTATGTTGTTATGCGGTCTGACCGATAAAGATCTTCGTAGAATATGTGGGAGCCAATATGAGCATCCAGGTTCCGCTATTGGTTATTGACCGGAGACGTGTCTCGGTCATGTCTACATAGTTCTCGAACCCGTAGGGTCCGCACGCTTAAGGTTTCGATGACAGTTATATTATGAGTTTATGAGTTTTGATGTACCGAAGGAGTTCGGAGTCCCGGATATGATCACGGACATGATGAGGAGTCTCGAAATGGTCGAGACATAAAGATCGATATATTGGACTGCTATATTCGGACACCGAAAGTGTTTCGGGTGATTTCGGAGGAAACCGGAGTGCCGGAAGGGTTACCGGAACCCCCCGGGGAAGTATTGGGCCTTAGTGGGCCTGAGGGGAGAGAGAGGGCAGCAGCCCAGGAGGTGGCGCGCCCCCTCCCATGGGGACTCTGAATTGGACTAGGGGAGGGGGGCGTGGCCCCTCTTTCCCTCTCCCTTTCCCTCTCTTTCCTTCCCCCTTCCCTCTTCCTAGTTGGACTAGGAAAGGGGAGTCCTACTCCTACTAGGAGGAGGACTCCCCCCTCCATGGCGCGACTCAAGGGCCGGCCGGCCTCCCCCCTTGCTCCTTTATATACAGGGGCAGGGGGCACCTCTAGACAAACAAGTTGATCTTCGTGATCGTTCTCTTAGCCGTGTGCGGTGCCCTCCACCATAATCCTCGATAATATTGTAGCGGTGCTTAGGCGAAGCCCTGCGACAGTAGAACATCAAGATCGTCACCACGCCATCGTGCTGACGGAACTCTTCCCCGACACTTTGCTGGATCGGAGTCCGGGGATCGTCATCGAGCTGAACGTGTGCTAGAACTCGGAGGTGCCGTAGTTTCGGTGCTTGATCGGTCGGGCCGTGAAGACGTACGACTACATCAACCGCGTTGTGCTAACGCTTCCGCTTCTGGTCTACAAGGGTACGTAGACAACACTCTCCCCTCTCGTTGCTATGCATCACCATGATCTTGCGTGTGCGTAGGAATCTTTTTTGAAATTACTACGTTCCCCAACAGAAGGACGTGGTGTGCTCCCTTGAGCGCGCCTACCAGGCTGCGGCGGTCGAAGACCCAGACAACGAAGGCGCCATCTACCCTCCTGAGGCAATTCCCAAGAAGAAGAAACAGCTGCTCCGCCAAGGGCCTTAGGAGAGCAGTGTCTCCAGCGGCACCACCTTAGGACCAGCTCCCACGGATGGGGCGCCTCCCTCTCTTGCATAGGAAGGTGTACCCAGCGCCCTCCTTAGGCTGGGCTCGAGGGCTCTCTTCTAAATGGCCTCTGACCTAGCCAGTGTCACGAGGGAGGCGCTCGGGCACCACGTGGAGGCATGCTTCACCGCACGCTTCCCTCATCAGGGCATAGGGCATGAGGTGCCTGGTGCTCAGGAGTTCATCACCAAGACCACCAAGGAGCTTCAAGAGGCAAGAACTATGCGCGGCGACCGCCGCCCACCACCTGGCGCAGCTCCTTGTCCTGGCGCGGACGACGAGCTGCGCGTCTGCGTCGATGTTCCTGGGCTCAACAGGGCCGCATCTCAGGGGCGCTTCTAGCCATCGAGCATTGGTCGGTGCAGAGGCCCCCCACTCAGCTACGTTCGCATGCCCTTCGGCCTGCCGAACGTAGCTGTCGCCTTCAACTGGCTCACGCAGGGCGCCCTGGCGGCTCGCGAGGCCAGGCGCCAGGCCGTCCCGGGGGAGGAGGAGCCGGAACCTTCGGGTTCCCCTAGGAACCAGCCGTCGGACAACTCATGAGGAGCGACCTCTTCAGGGCGCATCTTCAGCTACTTCGACATCTCTCCAGCGACAGCACCAGGTGACATTTTCCAGTTTGTTCAGTTGGGGGTGCCCCTCGGGCTGCATCATCCCCATGTCGCATGGGCCTGTCCCTGCGGTGCCTATCATTTTTGCATCTCTAGTTTACCATGTTGGAGGCGCCCCTCGGGCTGCATCATCCCCAGGCCGCATGGGTCCGTCCCAGTGGCGTGTATCGTTCTTGCATCCATTCGAACTAGCTCGCCTCCTTGCATGAGTTACCTTACGATCACCACTTGCTTGCATGTTGCCCTTCGCGGCCACCCGCGTTGCTGACCGGCCTCCTCTCATCCCGCAACGGTGACTACACATGTTGGCACGACACTTGTGCTCGGGTCCATCCTACAGCGCTGACAAACCTAAGTGGTCGAGCTCTGGCTCGCGGCACGCCCCACGCACGTCACCTCACTAGACCCTCAGTGCCTTCATCTTCTTGTGGAAAAAATTAGCGGCAGGACAGCAAATGCGATTACGAGCTATATCACCCTCTCAAACTAACCCGCAGGAATCTCCAGAGCTTAGCTATGGGTAGCCCTGTCAGCTGCTCCTTTTCATGCGATTCGCTTGAGTGTTAAAGGGAGAGCTCCTAAGCATCGCACCTCAGGAGACCTTACTGACTCTCCAACCCTCACCCCCTGGCCTTGACCACGACATCGCGACCTGGCATACCAGTGGAGGCTGAGCCTCGCTCGAGGGTTGGGACCCGAGGACGCAGAGCACTTAGAAGAACATGAAAAGGAGAAGCTGGCGCAGATCTAACATAGCAATGCCACCATCGTTGACGCATAAATTGGGCACTGCGCAAGGAATCGCTCCAGGCTCGCTAAGATAAGTCACGCATTCAAGTTGGCCCGGTGCTGCGGCTCAGGATTTTCAGCTCTTACAGCCTTGCTCCGGCAATGCCGCCTTCCTTTTCTACCTTTAGGAAGCTACTTGCACGCCAAGGGGGACCTCTTGAGCATCGCACCTCAGGAACTCTTACCGGACCTTGGGCTGCTCACCTCCTGGCCTTCACCACAGCATCACGACCTGGCATACCAGCGATGGCTGAAGCCTGCCTGGGGACTGGGACCTGTCGGTGTAGAGCACTAAGCTACCACGAGGACGAAAAGGGGAGACAATGCCATAGCAAGACACGCAATCGCAAATTTCATAATAAGAATAACATTGATGCAAAAGCACTATGGATTCTTTACATGCCCCCACGGGGTTCACCTCAATTCCTTGCAGGGAACCAAAAAGGAGGTTTCTAGGAGTCATACCTACAGATGTCGCCGCCGACGCCATCATCAATAGTGGGCCACGAGGGGCCGACGCCAATGCCATCATCAACGGTTCGACCGATAAAGATCTTCATAGAATATGTAGGAGCCAATATGGGCATCCAGGTTCCGCTATTGGTTATTGACCGGAGAGGTGTCTCGGTCATGTCTACATAGTTCTCGAACCCGTAGGGTCCGCACGCTTAACGTTCGTTGATGATATAGTATTATATGAGTTATATGATTTGGTGACCGAATGTTGTTCGGAGTCCCGGATGAGATCACAGACATGACGAAGAGTCTCGAAATGGTCGAGAGGTAAATATTGATATATAGGTTGATGGTATTCGGACACCGAAAGAGTTTCGGAGTGCACCGGGTAGTCATCGGGTCACCGGAAGGGGTTCCGGACACCCCCGGTAAGTGTATGAGCCTAATGGGCCAAAGGGGGTAACAGATCAGCCCCTGGTGCGCCCCTCCCTTGGACAGCAGGCCCTAGGGGAAGGAAAGGGGAGGGGAGGCCCATCCTTCCTTTCCCTCCTCAAGTGGGAAAGGAAAGGGGGGAACCCTCCCCTGCCTTTCCCCCGCACTTATACAAGGCAGGGGAGGGCGTGGCTTGGGAGAGACCCCAAGTAGGATTCCTCCTACTTGGGTGCCCCCTTTGGCTGCTCCTCCCTTTCAACCACCTATTTAGATATATTATAACTGCGCACGTTTCCTGCCCTCTCAGACCACTAGCATTTATATCCGTCCGATCACCACTTTTAGGCTTCCTCAGCCGTCGGATTGAGTCTTGATCGCACCTAAATAGCGTGTACCAGCGTCGTTCCCAGTGAAACGAGCGCTAATCTTCTCGGGCCGCTCCTCCGATAGTTTTTTTGGCCCTCTAAGATTCAATATGTATGTAGGAGAGGGTTGCCTAGCACACAACAGACAATTGCCTAGCCGTGTGCGGCGCCCCCCTCCACCGTTTACACCCCCGGTCATATTTTTCGTAGTGCTTAGGCGAAGCCCTGCGGAGATCACTTCATCATCACCGTCACCATGCCGTCGTGCTGTAGGAACTCATCTACTACCTCGCCGTCTTGCTGGATCAAGAAGGCAGAGGACGTCACCGAGTTGAACGTGTGCAGAACGCGCAGGTGTCGTACGTTCGGTACTTGATCGGTTGGAGCGCGAAGAAGTTCGACTACATCAGCCGCGTTGTTAAACGCTTCCGCTTATGGTCTACGAGGGTATGTAGACACACTCTCCCCCTTCGTTGCTATGCATCTCCATAAATAGATCATTGCGTGTGCGTAGAATTTTTTTTTTGTTTTTCATGCTACGTTTTCCAACACCACCATCACTCAGACAAGAGAGGCAAGGGGTGGCATGGAAGTTGCAACGGTCGAGGGATCCTAAGTAATTCTTAAAGTAGAGCCATAGCTACTGTTACCTGTAATTGTTGTAGTTATGACCATTTATACTTGTAACGGCTATAGTTATGAGCATTAAGTGCCCTAGCGACGTGGGATTAATAGAGGCTGCGGCGCACTCTATATAAGCCGCACTCCTCCTCCTGGCCTGGGGTTAAGGAATCTCTGTAATCACCACGCCGTCGTGCTGCCGGAACTCATCTACTACCTCGCCGTCTTGCTAGATCAAGAAGGCGGAGGACGTCACCGAGTTGAACGTGTGCAGAACGCGCAGGTGTTGTACGTTCAGTACTTGATCGGTTGGAGCGCGAAGAAGTTCGACTACATCAGCCGCGTTGTTAAACGCTTCTGCTTATGGTCTACGAGGGTATGTAGACACACTCTCCCCCTTCGTTGCTATGCATCTCCATAAATAGATCATTGCGTGTGTGTAGATTTTTTTTTTGTTTTTCATGCTACGTTTTCCAACACCACCATCACTCAGACAAGAGAGGCAAGGGGTGGCATGGAAGTTGCAACGGTCGAGGGATCCTAAGTAATTCTTAAAGTAGAGCCATAGCTACTGTTACCTGTAATTGTTGTAGTTATGACCATTTATACTTGTAACGGCTATAGTTATGAGCATTAAGTGCCCTAGCGACGTGGGAGTAATAGAGGCTGCGGCGCACTCTATATAAGCCGCACTCCTCCTCCTGGCCTGGGGTTAAGGAATCTCTGTAATCATACCCCCCCCCCCCAAAGCCTCAGGGGACGAGACGTAGGGCTATTTCCTCCTCCGATAGGGGCCTGAACTCGATAAACACCGAGTTTCACACCTGTGCTGTAGCTAGGCTCTGCCCCTCTTTCGTACCCCTAGTACTCATTGTCAGGATCGTAACCTTGGGAGTTGGAGCCCACCGTGGGGCAAGGCGTTTAGCAATTTTACGGCATAGGTGGATTTTCATCATCGTCATCATCATGTTAGTTGGCGGCGAGTTCCGTTTCGGAGCACTCAGCTTCATCGCCGATGACTCAGTGTGGCTTTGTGAGGCCCCGCTACACGTGGAGGTGCTGCCCATCCATGGCGCAGCGCACTTCTGCGCATCCTCGTTTGGAGTCCTTCTCTGACAGCCCTCGATTCCGCACCGAGTGGCTCCTCTCCTTCCCGCAGCGCGCCGTCGCAAGCGCTCCGGGCGCTCACGGCTGCAGCGCTAGATCAGGCATGCCGTGGCAGAACACGTGGCGGCTCTTGAGTCCGATGAGCCCGCCCTCAACCTCTCTGATGGGCTTCACGATGACTCCTACGAGTGCGAGAGCGTCGAGTCGATTGCAGAGGTCCTCATGGCAAACAACGCGGAGCATAACGCGCCCCCGGGACGGCCGCGCGGGCACTTCGCGCGGGGAACACCGACGGTGGCGGCGAGGACGACCTCCCCCCCCCCCCCGATCATGAGCAGTACGTCCCTCGGGCTCTTACTCGGGAGCAACGCGAAGAGCTCCGTCGGAGGAACGAACAGTTCCTGAACATCCCCATCATTGGAATGACTCCCGAGGCTCTGGCCATGGAGTCTGACGCACTTGGCCACCTTGGCCAAGCGTGATAGCCTTGAGCGGTTGCAGAAGGAGCTGGATGATCGTGCCCGGCGTTAGCCTAGCTCCGGTCGGCACAAGCGCTGGCTGTTCCTGAGTGATCAGCCTCGGATGTACCAGGTCCTCAGCACTCCGCTGCAAAATTTAGCGACGGCTACTCGGATCGCTGATTCCATCCAGCCCTCCGGCTCCACGGCTAGGGAAGGGATCCGCCAGATCCGGGCGCTCCTGAAGACGGCGTTGTCGCAGAATGCAGCGGTGTCCCAGTCTAGAGATCGCATCCACAGCGCGTCGGTGCGCGCCGAGACCGTTGATATGTCCATTTTGCATCATGTTTTTCTACTGTTATTTATAGTGTAACTGGCCTGAATGAAAAGAAGTGATTAGCGATGGTAACTATATGAAAATAAAAGGTGATCCAACTCCAAATAAATTATGCCTTGGTGTTACTGCCCCCAGGGTTGCATGATTAAGTCAAGTTCATATCTAGTAGCTCGAAGGTCATACTCGGTGCTGTAGCTAGGCTCTACCCCTCTTTCGTACCCCTCCGTCTATGAATAAGTGTACATCTAGTCTTTGTTCTAAGTCAAACTTTTAAAACTTTGACCAATTTTATAGAAAAGAATAGTAGCATGTATGACATCTAATTGATATATTATGAAAATACATTTCAAAACGAATCTAGCGATACTAATTTAGTATCATAAATGCTGCTACTTTTTTTATAAAGTTGGTCAAAGTTTTAAAACTTTGACTTAGGACAAAACCTAGATGTTCACTTATTCACGGACGGAGGGAGTATGTAGTGAAAGCATGTGCCATCCACATGGCAAAGATACCAAGATTGACTCAACTAAGTTCATGATCAACTTGTCTCAGTAATATTATTATTATTTTACATCATTATTTTGTGTTGCTATGATGGCAAGATCTCCCGACACGGTGGAAGAGGACGAGGAACCATTTCCACATACTTCAACTGCTGCAGCACCAACTATTTTCCATGACAAGGTGAACACTATGTCCAGGTGCGAATCCTCGGAGCCACCGTCCAGATCCAGCGCAGATCAAGACATCGCCACGACATCGATGGATGTCGAGGCGGATGCCCGGGGGCGCCAAGCTGCCAACCATGCCAGAATGCCCCCTTCCTTTCAGGTTAGTGACAATCGTCTCAGCTGTTAACATTGTTTAGGGAAGGGGGAAAAGATGGCAACAGGCTGCCTGTTGCCGTTTTCCTGTGGGAAGTATCATGGACTACGTTAGCTCCTAGCAGCATATAAGCTAGGATGAATGGAAGTACCCGGAAAGAGAGATCTGTTTGAAGCTATATGTTGCTTGCTTGTTTGTTTATTTGCCAACTGCAATGGTCCTACCAATTGCAGGTTTCTTTTGAGGCACTCTACTGAACATTCTGCTGCAAGCATGTGCCCACCATCTAGACCAGCACATGTTTTCCTTTCTTCTGCTTTGGCATAAACAAGCACATGATGATCTAAATATTCTGATATAACCATTAAACCATGTAATTTCACCACCACCTAAACCAGTACTAACTATGTAACTCTCAATTTCATCTGCAGATTTAAACCATGATCCTTTTGAAATTTGGAAAAAAAAAATTGTACAGAAGACTCCAAACCTCTCAGAAATCGCACAACACTTATTTTTCCACTATGGCAAGGACTGGAAATCATTTTTCAAAATACAAACGGTCCCAGCGTCGATTCGATTCACCAGTACAAAAGAAATGCTATTTAAGTGAATCACAGTTTAAAATATTTTTGGTTATCTTTTACTTACGTATGGAGCTAAGCAGCCAACACAATGTGCCCAGCTAACAATACTCCCTCCGATCCATATTAATTATCGCTGATTTAGTATAAAGTTGTACTAAATCAGCAACAATTAATATGGATTAGAGGGAGTGCTTAATTATTTCTTTCTAGCAAGTATAAATACTACTGACATTCAGCACAGATAAATCTCCAATGTACGGATGCACCACGGTAAACAGTAACACCAAATACCAATGAACAAGGAAAGCAGAACATAATGTTCTCTGGTTAGACAAATCAAACAAATGCCAACAGGTCATCACTAGGTTGTTTCTCAGCAGTATATATACTTTAAACTATAACTTAGTACAATTAGGAAGTATGCAACCCTAGTCACTTCACAAACCCAGTAATACCATACAAGAATACAACAATGGTCTGCTGAAGGTGTTCAGCGATGAATATTTTCCCTCCAGGGATAACAAAGTAAAAAAAGAATCATGTATGTGAATTCTTGCTGTTAAGTGGACATTCCAGCCGGAAAGGGCAACAGTAGAAGAATGTGGCAGTCAATTTATTTCCTTGAGCCGATTCCCTCTGCCGAATGGCCATCAACTTATCACTGGCTACTTTCTATAGCTGAGGAATTGTTGCAATCTGTTGTAGAATAACTCTTCAATGCAGAGAGGTGCCATATATTTCCTCAGCTTGCTGCAAAAATGTAAGCTCCTTTGCAGCATTAGTCTCCGTAGACAAATTTCTTTTGCGTGTAGTACTTGTCTTCACTCACCTTCTTTTTCAAGTTTCTTTTCTGTTCACAAACCCCAAGAGTAATGTTTAGTAGGGATAAACAGGACTTAAACAAAGTAAATTAGAAAAATAAATTTGTATTTATCAGGCAAGTCGCACTGTGGGAGTGTATACCTTGTACGCTTCGTGGTTATCAATTATTCTTGTAGCGACCGAAACAGATGTTATTGTTTTGGGGCTTGTGACTACTTGGAAAATACCCATGCTCTTTGGAAGGGCGTACGGATCAACTTCACTCTGCAGCAATGCGTCCATGAAGTTTCAAGTTCAGTTTGTGCCAACTACGTTAGGTAAGTTTGACATCAGGATACATTTTAGATTGTAATTAAGAACTTACAGCAGAACCACCCTCAACTACTGTCCCATGCACAACCAATGAAATGTTGAATGTAGTGATCTGCGTCATGTGACAAAAGAAAAGGTGTGAGAGTCTGCTAACAAAAACATCTCTGCGTCATATACAATACAATCATTGCTAGAACCATATGCTTGAAACTTATCCAGTCAGGTACAAGAAATAGATGGAAACAAACTATAGAAATTTATAACATACCATATCCCTTGAAACCTCCAATGGTGCGCCTATTATAACTTCATCAACATAGCGACAGGCAAGTACACCAAGGGTACGCTCATGGAGGTGCATGATAGGAGGATAGCCTCTTTTTTCCCTGCACAACTGGTTCTCGTAAGCATGGTATCTAACCTTATACAATACAGGCTACATATTTTTTTTCTGTAGTAACACATAACATATACTCCCTCCGTCCCAAAATAAGTGACTCAACTTTGTACTAGCTTTAGTACAAAGTTAGTACAAACTCGAGTCGCTTATTTTGGGACAGAGGGAGTATTTATATATGGTCAACAAGTTCCCTTGATAATCCAAGAAAAGATGCTAAATAAGTACCTGATGGACTGGTCATCATGAACACCGACAAGAAGGAAGTCACCAAGTTGCCTAGCACTTCTAAGGATCTGCATTAGAGAATAACATCAAATATGTTTCAATGGGAAAGTATGACACCAAAAACCAAACTCTGTGAGTTTTTTTTGACAGAACCACAAAACGTACCTCAACATGACCAGCATGGAAAAGGTCAAATGCACCATCTATATAAACAACACGAGCACCTGGCGAAGGAGCCTGAACGCAAATGAGCATATGTTTCAGTAAATGCAACAGAAGGGCATGAAACATGTAAAATTGAACTGTAAATGTTTTTCTGGAAAGGGTGGCATTAAGATCATGATTAATATGGTACAACGGAAGCATTAAGCGGTATTTTTAAATTTAGTTACATTAATAGACAAAGATATGGCAGGCCATTTTCTTTGTGTTCCCTAGAAGGCTGATCAAATTAAGGAAGAACAATATGCAACATTAGCCTTGGGGATGGAGTTTCCTAAATTATCATACCTGCCCATTTGAAAACTGCATTATCCGGCGGGAAGTTGGAAGAAAATTGGATAGCTGGGTTTTCATCTGATCGCATGATTCCACTCCAGCATTCTCACTAACACCCTCTTTATGCTTGAATGTTTGCAATATTCTCCCTGTGTGGACAGAAATTGTTTTCATGTAAGATCGCAATGGACAAAAAAGGACATTGTCTGAGATAAGCGTGAAAAAAGAAATGTACGATCTGCTCTGATACAAGGCTGTAAATAATATGCAGCAAGAGAATATCTGATCCCAAAAAACAGTAGCTTTACTAATCCACATGGTAATCTTACCGACTATATCGGTGCTTGAGACACCTTCAGTACGCCTGATTTGCTTGTATCGTCCAGCCTTCTTTGCTAAGGCATAAGCATCCGTTCCATCAGGTAGAAGACAAGGGTCATCTCCATGTATAATGTAATCAATGTTGTATTTACTGAAGAGGGTATTCATAAATTCCTCCGTAATCTCATAGGGTGCATTGGGTATGACTTCATCCACCCACTTTAATCCACTAACAAGCGTCAACCTAGGGGGTACAAACATACATACACACAGAATAGTAAGTTCAAATGGAAGACCAAGACCATGTACATCTATCAAAAGCTTAGTAATTTACAGTTGCAAAAATAAGATAGAACTTGATCATCTCAATATTTTTTCATAGTCTGAAATTTATATCCTTCAAGGCGCGCGTGGTGGTAATGTAACCTCATCGACGATATAGTTGAGCGTACGCAAAATGAATCAGCAGATCTTGTATTATGCATGAGAAGATTAGAAGAGAATCATAGCTATTACAGTAACTCGCAATCAAAGATCAGGTAAATAATGAAATCCAGGAAGTCCAGGTATTCAGAAAAAATTCAGAAAATATCATACTCGTAATTCGTTTGACTAGCTAATCCTCTGTTGAAACAGAATAATGTATTTCACAGGACAAGGAAAGTAGCGCCAGTAGTACCTCTCTTCCATCGAAAGCACAGGCGGGCCCTTATTCGCCACAATCTCCTCATCACTGACAACGCCCACTACCAGTTGATCTCCCAGCAACTTGGCCTGTCGCAACGCGTTTGCGTGGCCATAGTGCATGAGGTCAAAGCATCCATCCATGTAGACTCTCACGGGCCTTTGCCGTTCCTTCTTCTTGGGGACTTGTCCTAAATATGGCCAAAAGTATGGAGCAAAAGGAGCACCAATTCCTCCAAAATAACCCGTAGATAACCAAAGAATTGCAACAGTCACCATAACTCCTCCAATTCCAAAAAACTGTGAATAATATCCGCCATTCCAGAGCCCCTGGTTGTTCTCAAATGCCAGCAAACCCATCATCATTTTGAGGTGTAGAAGTACTGCCCTGGTATTGGTTCTGAAAAACAAAAGTAAGCAGCCAAAATGAGACCTCATAATCGATGCATCCTCATGCAAGAAAGGGCACCATGTATGTAATAATTACACAAAGGAAACAAAAAATGTCTTGTTCTCCAAACTTTTCGCAGATCAATTTATTTTGTTATGTTTGGAAGCGGAAAGTGACTCAAAAGTAGAAGTGCCTTTTTCAATACTTTATCATGAAAGGATGGATAGATACTAGACGTATAACCAGGACTATTTGCATTTGCTCAACGTGCTTAGCTGCGAAGTCATGTTTGACCAAATCCTAACCACCAGATATACTGGAAAGCTACAGATTGAGCCAGAAAAAATTGTTGGAGAAGTCAGAACAGACTTAAATTGCATCAGTTAGAAGCTACGTAGCAACTAGTGGAGCTCAAGAATCCACGAGATATTGCTATAAATTTTGTTCCAAAGAAATATCTTCCAATAACGTCGATTGTTCAGACCACTCTATAAAAAATAGCCCCAGAACACAGGAACATGCAACAAACCGAAGTGACTGATCATGTGAATATGCACTGAAGGAAATTCTGGCAGGATAGGGAGCATATATGATCTCCAACTCTCTGAAACTCGAATTATCGCCAAAATCAAGCGAGGAATAATCTGATTCTTAGCTCAAATTTTGCATCGCAGCCAATCATGCACAACTAAGCATAGACTCTAAAGGTGCGTGGGTCCAACAGAGACAGGAGCACAAACGGAATCACGAGAGGTGGGAGCAAGCGAATAAAGGCATCGGCCCGAATTCCCCCACCATCGAAATGCTAATTCCAATGCCGCAAACGGCAGAAATAATTAAATGGCGCCGTGTACGCATGCGCCCACCTGCCCACGATCCGGTGTTCAATGGACATGAATTGATCGTCCTGAGGTACTACCAACAAATATGGAGCCGAAAGGGAGCAAAGGGGGCAAAACAAGCAACATCTAGGAACAATTTCCGGGGATTTTCGCTTCCTTGAACAACAAGAAGAATAACAACAACAAGCGGCGAGATTCGGAGACAAGAAAGGCGCGCACCGGAACGAGGGGGGCAGGCGGCCGAGATCGGGCGCGCGGCGGCGAGATTCCGCGGGGATCTCCGCCGGGGCGGGGCGGGGCAGGGGGGAGAGCCGCCGTCCCTTCGTGGCGCGGCGGGGGAGGCGGGGAGATCTGCCTGCCTGCCTGCCTGCCTGCCACTGCCGGGGCGCGGTGCTGCGTGTGGCGCGGTGCGGAGAAGTATCTGCTTTGGCGTCTCGCTTGTCTCCGTCTGGCGTATTTTCTAGGGGAAGGAGGGAGGCCTCCGGAGACGAGACGGGACGAGACGAGACGACAGCTCTTCCTTCCCCCTCCGCCTCGCGCGTGGTGGTGTGGGCACCCCTCCACCAACTGATTCCCCCGCGGGGCCCACCTCCTCCTCGCTATAATATCGCGTGTCTGACGCGTCCTCCTCCCTTGGCTCTCCCGACGATTCTGCGCCGGCTCGCCGTCGGCCCTTGTCGACGGCCGCGGGTGCCCAGCGCGCGGCGCAGGACCGACCGCCCGACTCCGTCCGCCCCTGCCGTTACCCCGACGGAGAGAACGAGGGGAGGGGAGGGGCGTGAGGACGGGAGAAACGGGTCCGAGAGGGCTAGCGTGGAACCGTCGCCGACCAGAAGAAAAAAATTCTCCTGCTACACTTTTTTTTTATTAGTATCAAATATGGCTCATTTATTTTACAAACAATTAGAGTTTACACGACTCTGGATACAATCGGCGACACAATGACAATTGACAGAATGAGCAGGGAGTTCACTCGATGTAGCCAACACATATGAGCCATCTCATTGGCACCACGGCAATTGACTGAAATTTTGTACCTACGCGTGCTGCGTGGATGGTCACAGCATTACCTACGGTACGGTGCGACTCCTCGCCACCACATGGCACTGTGCCATTGGCATTGGCACGTGTGGCTGGCAACAAAAAAATTATTTTGAGACAGCTCTTTTCATCCGGTTATGCAGATTCAGGTCTCTAGTATAGTCTAAAGCACAAAAGCCATGATGGTTTTTCCCTAAAAAAAGAAAAATGTGAAATAATCTGGCTACGATCCATGTGTAACTCAAAATCGATCACCACCGCTGTTTCCAGCCATTTTGGCTAGTCCTTCGAAGAAAACGGCTTTAGGTTACACTCGGTAAATGACTCGTGTTGTGTGAGGACAAACAAAATACTAATAATGCTCCATACAAAAAATTACTAGGGCTTATTTTGCTCCTCGAGGTGGTTTACCTGTCTCATGCCAGGTGTGAGCCCCGTCCTCGTGTAAGGTGACACGCGGAAACCCTAGTTGCCGCCCTAGGATCCCTCCTTCGCCGATGTCGGAGGGCCTGCCGCCCCATATGAGAAAGTCGACATCACATTTCAAAGATCACGCACAACATCGCCCGAAAACGCCTATAAATTCAAGGGCTATACATCTCGCCTCCCGCGTCGCCACAAGATGTCGATTGAAAAGGATGGCTCGACTGCGTGAAGAGGCCGGAGTAAGGCACCAGCTTGTGGGCTCTGATATTCAGATATGATTGCATTTGTACTAAAGGTTTGCCTGGTAGTGCCACTTGTTTCATTGTATTGTTTATTTATGTTGTCTCATTATCTAATAATCTTCTTCGAAATCACCCTTTATTTATTACATGTCAAAAAAAATTATTTTCTATAGCAATGTTGCTCTTTTTGTTTCGTGACAGCATACAGGCATACAACTAGTATTGATGAAGTAGTACTCCTAACTTTTCATAATTTTTATCATGATTTTAGTTCAACGTACTTCTTAGTGACTAGTTACTATACATGTTGATTATAGGCGATGCGACAACCATAATCCGACAAAGCGGTCCACTTTTTCGCCTCACACATCAGCTTCGTCCTACAGAATCAAACTGTACTGGTCTCAATTTGTAGCGCGGGACTATATGATTAAAATGTTTGGAGAGTCTGCTTGTCGTTCGCCTGCCTAAGACGTATGTTTGAATCTCGGAAACGATGGCAATCTTTCTACCTATCAATGCAAAGATACACATCTAGCGTATTCGCGAAAATGGTTAGAAGGTTCGGAGCACATCTTCTCTATTTCGTGCAATTGGTACGTCCTAGTAATTGTGACGTGTTGATGTATGTGAGAAATATGCATCTAATTTTTTTCTGAAAAAAGAAGTGTGTGTCCAGGGGAAGAAATATGCATCCTTGGTTGTTATATTTTTTTTTCTGTGATAAATCTTTCAATCTATTAATCAATTGTTAATATAGTACAAAGAACATCAGAAGTAAAAATTATATCCAGGTACGTAGACCATCTACCAATGACTACAAACACTGAAACGAGCCGAAAATACACCGCAAATTTATATTTCGACACGAAAATATACATCCGTGTGTGTTGTGTCTATAAGTGCATCTCCAGCCGCGCCCCCAGGAAGGCCTCCCCAGGCGATTTTTTTGCGCCGGTGCCGAAAAAACGGCCCAGTCGCGCCCCCAGGAGCCCGATTTTCGCCGGCTTGGACCGAAAACAGCGCCGGCGGACTCAGGCCAAACCTGGCCCGCTGGGGGGCGCCCGGGGGCGCCGGGGCGAGCTGTTTTGGCGCGAAAAAGACGCGGGCCAGCGCGTCAGCGACTCGGCGCCTCGTCTTCCCCCAACGGCCTCGGTTCCCGCGGGGAATCAATGGCAAGGCTGCCGCCGGTCAGCCTTGCCATTGATTCCTCACGGGCGGCGTGTCACGGGACGGCGCGCCGACGCCTCCCCTCCCTCGCACGCGTACACACGGGCGCGGCCCGGCTATAAAAGCCGGCGGCCTCCACTCGCCTGTGCCCACACCAGCCCCGCCCCTCGCCGCCGTCCAGCCCTTCCTCTCCCTACCTCTCCCGAGCGCCGCCGCCCAGCCCCTCCCTCTACCTCTCCCGAGCCCGCCCAGCCCCGCCTTCGCCATGGCAGAACGCTTCCCCGGAGATTAGGCGGCGGCCAACGGCTTCGGCCGTCGTTCGCTCCGCGAACAGGAGTCCTGGCTCCTGTTCCAGGCGAACATCCCGGCGCCGCCGGACATGCGCGCCGGGCCGACGGGGTGGAGACTCAGCGCCGGGGGAGTGCCCATTCCCCCGTTGTCCGACGCCGTGGCGAAGCCGAAGTACTTCGTCGAGGAGGTCGAGATCGTGCGCGCGTCCCTCACTGACGCCGAACTCTCCCTTCCCCAATACGCCGCCGACAACCACGCGGCCTGGGTGGCGTATTTCGAGCGCCGCCAACAGCAACGCTTGGCGTCCACCAACGGCGCGCCGGTGGTCGGCTGCCGGCAGAACAGCGAGGGGCGCCACCTCTGGTGGGGTGTCCCCGGCCGCACACTCGAGGGCATGCTCACGTACCTCGAGGGCGGCAACGACCCGCCGTTGGCGTACCCCCCGGCGAGGGTGGCCGCCCTGGCGCAGCACCGACGCGCCGGGCCATGGGCGCCAAGGAGGTTCGGCGCCTCCTCTTCTTCCTCCTCGTCACGCTCATCTTCACACTCCTCCGGCTTTCCGGCGCTGCTCGGCGTCAAGGCCGAGCCCGCGGCGGAGACGCCGCTCGGCCGGCGCACTCGCAGCGCCGGCATCGTCATCAACGAGGGCGGCCGACGCGCCTCCTCGTCGGCTCCTCCGCGCTTCGTCAAGCCAAAGACGGAGCCGGGGCTGGCGCCGGTGAAGACGGAGCCGGGGCTGGCGCCGGTGAAGGCGGAGTTCGACGACGACGACGCGGCCCTCGAACGGGCGCGCCAGGACTCCATTGCGATGGAGAAGGCGCGCCGCGAGAAGGAGAAGGAGCGCCAGTGCACCGCCCTACGCCACTTCGAGGAGCGCCGACGCGGCCGCGAGGAAGGCGGGGTCGTCGTCTTGTGCGACAGCGACGACGACGACGACGACACGCCGCCGCCTGTTCGCCATGGCGACGCCGGGCAGGGGTCCAGCAGGGGCACCCGCGTCAAGGAGGAGAAGGCCGCCGACGACGATGGCGGCGACGGCGGCGACGACTTCAGCCCCTTTCTTTTTTTTAATTAGGTTAATGTAATGTTTGGTCGAATTTCGCCGAAATTTGCCATGTTTGGCCGAAATTTAACTAGTTTTTATCACAACTTCACCAAACGGTTCTGTTTTTTTTTAAGATACGCGCCTGGGGGCGGCCCTGGGGACCGACTCGCTCCCTGGGCCATTTTTTTCGCCGGTTCACCCCCAGGCGGCGCTTTTAGACGCCCCCTGAAAGGCCAACGGCTGGAGATGCCCTAAAAGCGCAGGTGCATACTTATAGTTTACACATGTGGTTGCTGTTGCGGACTCTGCTTACTTCTCTCTCAGGAAATCAAAACTGGAACAAATAATAAAATAATAAGTAAATAAAATGAAGAAAAATATGCTTGCTCAACGCACGTGAATGGAAAAGAAGGAAACGAACGTTTCTTTACTGCACTTTACTAGCTGTAAGTTTTGCTCGGATTAAATATGAACACTGTAATAGGGAATGTAATGAAGTAGCTCATATCCTGGCTAGAAATAGTTTAGAAAGGTTTGAAACCAATGTGTGGGACAGTGACCCACATAGGAAGTGTTTGGTTGCAAAACGGTAACGCAAACGCAAACGTAAATGGGTTACACCGTCAATGTAAATGGTATGGGCAAAAATCATACTATCTTATTTGGGTACCTACGTTGTAACGTTAACGAATACCAGAGTTGCGCATGTATTAGTCGAGGACGAACCATCGGCTGGAAGCATGGTGTCCAGGTCCAAGCAGTGAAGGAACATAGGACACCGGCGTTCGTGTCTTGGGGGCGAGGGGCCGAGGGCGAGGCCAACACTAACGACCGCGGCAGGGGCCGGTGCAATGACCGTGAGGGGGGCGCCGGCAACAGCACCGACATCGGCTAGTTGCGGCGGCGCCTGCAAAGACGGAGGCATGGACGGCTGGCCGCAGCAGTGGCGCTCTAATCGTGGAGGAGAGAGCGAGGGGGGAGACAGCTATAGCGGCTTTAATTACGGACAATTTTGACCGGTAATAGATTTGTACTAGGCTGGGATCTAATAACGTGTTATGGGATTACGGAGCAACCGAAACAAACAAGATATGGCGGTATCCATTAATGCTGTAATCAGGTTACGATACAAAAGCATGAACCAAACACCTGATAAGTTTTATCATGGCAGTTATGATAAACGATGTATCAGTTCTTGAAATTCGATAAAGCTAGCCGAATGGCATTCTAAAAAAAAAGGGGAAACGAACGTATTTTTTCGTGCAGATGGTGCTGCCCGGCTGGTTCGAATCTATTCCTGCTCGCTGGCTGCGTACGCTGTCGGCCGTGGAGTTCCCTCCGCAAACGCGACCGTCGAAGGTGGCCGGGCCGTCCGCATCAGCAGCACCAGCAGCAAAGCGTTCGAAGGTGACAGGGAGCACTATTACGCAATAGCACGTGCCGCACAAGGCAGGACATGGCAAATTTGATGGAGATCGGAACAAAGTAAAGAAAAGCTCAATTTGTTCGGGCATCCAGCCTCGTAGTCGCGGCGTGTGACACGAGCATCGAACAGCAACTCCCGAATTTTTTATGCACGGGATGGTAGAGAACAGAACAAAAATACAGAACACGTCCGATAACCATGAACAGAACAAAAAAAGTTATAAAGAAGAAAACCTGAAAGAACGAAATTAACTCAAAAAAAAGAAATAAGTTAAATTTGCTGCCACCAGTACAAACAATCCCAACATCGATCGTTTTTTATTATTCCATACAAAACAGCTCCTCCACACGCAGTCAACGTCTTCTTTATCTTCCGCCGGCGCAACCGCAGATCCACTCCGTCTTCGATGGCCCTAGGGACATGAGGGCGAGGTGGATTCCGTCCCTTGCGGGCGGGAATGTTTTTACTTTTAGATGCTTCTTTGAGTCTTGTCAGGGTTTGTGTCCTGCTTAGAAAGACGAGACGACGGCGGCTATCTGAAAATGAAATAAAGTTCTCTGCGCCTAGCCACTGTCATGGTGGTGCGTCTAGCATCATCGGGGCGTGTTGAGGCGTGTCTCCGATGGATCTCGAAGGATTCAATCTGTGGTTTTCTTTTGTGGATCTACTCGGATCCGGTCTTTGCTCGTCAACGTCCGTGTGTCTTTAGGTTGGATCCTTTCGATCTACGCGTTTCTTCATCGGCGACGGTTGCTGCTCTGTTGCGCTGGTCCTACGGGGCCTTAGCACGACAACTTCCGGACTGTTTACTACAGTAAGTTTTGGCTGGCTCTAGCGAGGGAGGGACGATGACGGCGACGCACCTTTGGCTCGCTTCAGTGCTTGTAGTCACCGTTAGGTGGTTTGCATATCTGGATAATTTTTTCATTATTTCCGGTGCTCGTTGTACGGTAATGATTGAAGATGAAAAGATTAGAAGTGAAGTGTTCTCGTAGAAATAATAATAACATTCCATGCAAAAACATGTTTTTTAAATAAAGAGAACCCAAACATTCGATTGCGTGGGTCAATCCATCAGTCACCAACTCACCATCATGTTTTTTTTAGCAAAGGTAGCTAGCCCTTTATTGATCATCAAGAATGTCTGTGGGTATTACAAGGGTGTCATGCGGAACACCTAACCACACGTGTTTCCCTATGGACAGAGAGACGTTGTATCCAGCTAGCTTGTGGGCTTCAAAGTTCGAAGTTTTGGGTTCATAATTGAAAGAACATGAACTAAAAACACTTGTACGCAGTTTTAGAAATCTCTCCGATGATGCCTCCTTATTCGCTTCCTGTTTTCTGCTGGACATGAGACACTACTTGCTTGCAATCTGATGTTATGAACAAGTGATGTAAACCAAAGATCTAGCGCCAATGCTTGAGCTTCCCAGTATAACAGGTTCGAGTAGTCTTGGATCACCAGTATGGACGAGCCCAGATAGTTGTCGTCCCGGACCCCGGTCCCTACAAATAGCTGCCGCAGTACCCGATCCATGGTCCTCAGATACACCTGCATCCACATTTATTTTCACATTTCTGTCTGGTGGTGGTTGCCAGAATCTCATCGGTGCACCTCTTAGCGCTATTATCACATGTGGCTCTCTCGGCTGTTGTAGCTGATCCAGTTTAGATATGAAGCGTGTAATAAAGAGGTGAGTGGATAGAGGGCTTTGGTTGATTCCTTCGCGTATCATTTTTCGGCGAGCATACCAAAACGACCATAGTGTCACAGTCATCCGTGTGAACACACATGGTTCAAAACCTCAAACATGGAAAACAACCAAATTCTCGTTGAAGGTTCTGTTGTGGCAATCATATGTTCCAAAAGCTCGTGATCAACAAGAGCCCATATACATCGAGCGATGTTACATTCTATTAAGACGTGCCTCCAAGAGTCCTGCATACCGCACACGGAGCATAATTACCCGTGGACATATTCCTATGTTTTATGACATCCTTTGTAGAAATAGAATGATGTGCCAATCTCCACAAGAAAACCTTCATGTTGGCCGGCATTGTTACTCCCCATAAACTTTCCCAAGATTTTTCATTTGCCATCATGTTTGAGGGTCCTGATCGCTGATCCAGCCAATCTTCTCTTCTTCTTTTTGTCGGCACAATCGTCCTATATGCTTTTTTAGGGGACAATCATCCTATATGCTGAACATATAGAGAAGATGCCATTCTTCTGGAAGCCTCATGACCAAAAGTCCTCCAAGTTTCGGGTACATATTGGGATTCTCTGAATTGCAGCAGCAGCATGTGGCAAAAACACTTGCTCAAGCAGTGGTACGTTCAAACGGGCTTTGCTGATTCAATAAGTTCTGACACGAGTTGAACTCACCGTCACGTGGTGTCTCAAACGGAGTTTTTGAAAAAACACTCAAATGGCTGGGCCAGGCTCTGCGAACGGCCGGCCTTGGCAAGATTAGTTAGAAAGCCCATTCAATTCAAATGGAGGCCCAGTCGTTTCAGAACTTCCTCTCGCCCGTTCCCCCCGACATCACTCCCGGCAGGCCGCAGGCCAGGATGAGATCATGAATGAGCCAACCCAAAAACCCTAGCCCCCCGCCGTCACCTCACAAGCCAAACCGCAACACCACCAGACGACGCCTGGTGCGACCGTGCGTGCAGCCGCCGCGCGCGGCCACGGTCCGCTCAACCCGATGCCGCAGCCGGCGCAGCCCGAGCCCGAGCCGCCGCCGCCCGGCGGCGAGACGCCGCCCATCCACCGCCTCCTCGAGCTGATCAAGTCCGAGCCCGACCCCGCCTCCGCGCTCGCCCACCTGGAGCTCCTCGTCGCCACCTGGCCGGCCTACACGCCGCCCCAGCCGCTCCTCTTCCACCTGCTGCGCCGCCTCGCCACCTCCGCCCCGGCCCGCCTCCCGCGCCTCCTCGGCCTCCTCCCGAGCCTCCGCCACCGCCCGCGCTTCTCCGAGCCCGCCGCGCTCGTCGTCCTCTCCGCCTTCTCCCGCGCGCTCATGCCCGACGCCGCGCTCGCCGCCTTCCGCCGCCTCCCTGCCTTCCTCGGCTGCAACCCGGGCGTCCGCTCCCATAACGCCCTCCTCGACGCTTTCGTGCGGGCCCGTCGCTTCTCTGACGCCGACGCCTTCTTCGCGTCCCTCTCTCATGGCGCCTTCGGGCGCCGCATTGCCCCCAACCTCCAGACTTACAACATCATCCTCCGCTCCCTCTGCGGACGTGGGGACCTCGACCGAGCTCTGATGCTCTTCGACTCCCTTCGCCGCCGCGGAGTTGCTCCGGACCGCGTCACCTACTCCACTCTCATGTCTGGGCTTGTCAAACACAGCCGCTTGGACATGGCACTTTACCTGCTCGACGAAATGCCGACCTATGAAGTGCAGCCTGACGCGGTTTGTTACAATGCAGTGCTCCGAGGGTGTTTCGGGAATGGTGAATTTGAGAAAGCTATGCGGGTGTGGGAGCAGCTGGTGAGAGATCCTGGTGCAAGTCCCAACCAATCCACTTACAATGCGATGCTTGATGGCTTGTGTAAACTTGGGAGGTTTAAGGAGGCGGGTGAGGTATGGGAGAGGATGATTGCAAATAATCACCAAGTCGGCATGATTACCTATGGGATTCTGATTCATGGTTTGTGCCGGTCACGGGATGTGGATGGTGCAGCAAGGGTATATTCAGAGATGATCAAGACCGGGCTTGTTCCTGATGTTGCCACATATAATTCACTCATCAAGGGGTTCTGCCAAGCTGGGAGAGTAGGAGAGGCTTGGAAATTCTGGGACTCTACCAGTGTTTCTGGCATCCGTAATGTGATAACTTATAATATAATGCTGAAGGGGCTCTTTGATGGTGGCATGGTCGATGAAGCTAGAGAATTGTGGGAGCTATTGGAGAAAGACACTTCGTCCTCTCCTGACATGGTGAGTTTTGGCACTGTGATCCATGGGTTATGTGAGAAAGGCTTTGCTAACAAGGCACTTCAAATCTTAGTGGAAGCACAGACCAGTGGTAAAAAATTAGATGTATTCTCATATTCATCCATGATAAGTGGACTGTGCAAGGATGGGAGACTAGACGATGCAGTTAAGTTATATGAAAAGATATCTATGGATGGCTGCAAACTGAATCCTCATATTTACAATGCACTAATAAAAGGGTTCTGCCAAGCATCTAAGTTTAGTGATGCTGTAAGAATATACGGTGAGATGGCAAACAATGGTTGTTCTCCTACTGTCATCACTTACAACACTCTAATAGATGGACTATGTAAGGCTGAAAAGTATCAAGATGCTTCAAGCTTTACAAAGGAAATGTTGGAGAAAGGTTGTAAACTAGATGTCAATACTTATGCTTCATTGATTCGTGGCCTTTGTAGAGACAAAAAGGTTGATGCTGCCATTGCTCTGTGGAATCAAATTCTTGATAAGGGTCTTCAGGCAGATGTCATGATGCACAACATCTTAATCCATGGTCTTTGTTCTGCTGGGAAAGTAGATGAAGCTTCGCGTCTTCTCTCTGAGATGAAAGAGAAGAACAACTGCCGCCCAAATTTAGTGACCTATAACACACTCATGGATGGCTTTTATGAAATGGGTTGTTTTGACAAAGCAGCGTCTCTGTGGACAGCTATTTTAGAAAATGGTTTGGTACCCGATATAATTTCATATAATACAAGAATTAAGGGTCTATGCTCTTGTCACAGAACACCCGAGGGTGTCCAATTGTTGGATGAGGTGCTTGCACAAGGAATTGTACCAACAGCCATCACATGGAATATACTGGTCAGAGCTGTCATCAAATATGGACCTATTCAAATATGATCGTTTAGAATTTCTCTTGGTAATATCTTCTTTGCCTTAATTCCGCATGATAGATTTCTGTTTCCATGGCTTATATTTTTCACCTGATTTTGTTTGATCTTACTATAATAGCACTTATGTAGTTTCTGTCATGCCAACCGTAGTGTTTGCTTGAGGGCATCATAATCAAGAATTGCAGATTAACCCTGATGTTTAGAATTTCAGTGATACCAACTTCTTTCATACTTTCAACTGCGTCCAAGGTTCCCAGCAGTATGCTTTCTAAGATAAAATGGCACCTTCTCAACTAAATAATGGATGGAAGCACTGAAATTTGCTAATTCTTGTTTCATAGGCTTAGGATGGTTATTTTGATTCGTGCAGACTAGTCTGTCCTTGCCTGTCTCTTCTTTCTTCTATGATGCATTAACCAGGTCAAGTACAATAGTAACGGCTTACAATATTGATTTTCCATTTCAGTTTCGTATCTTGTGCTTGTTTTATTTTGTTTATGATAAGAGTTGAGAAGTGACCATAGTACATACACGCCACAAATACGGACACCAAACTCCTACAGCTTGAGAAACGTGCTGTATGATGGTATATATATATCTTGAATTACAAAAGCTATGTCAATCCGTAATAATTATATATATATATATATATATTACTTTGTTAGTGATAATGTCAAATCAAATCTACTGGACTTTTCCTGTTTTACTTCAAGTGTACATCTATTTCATTTTTCTTTTTTTATCTTCTCAGCTTCAGTGGTGATATATCCTGTTCAAAGATGACCTTAACAAATCAGGCTAATGGAAATTCGACTCAGAGCACCTGAACAAACCAGGCAAGCTTTCTACACTACCCTCGAGGCATCTCGATGACATCTAAGACAGAGTATTACCTTCTGCTAAGGTAAACGTCGAACCAATTTTATTTTATATTGCATTTTTAAAAGAAAAAATGTCCGCTTTTCAGGTACTAAAACTGTTTGCTTTGCACCCCTCAGACCCCATCCATGTCTGCCATCGAATGGGAACGTACATGGTCACCAGATAGAATGACTTGGAAGAAATAAAATTATACAATATGACCCACATGTGCCCAAAGACTACTTTCTCTCTCTTTTCTACCCTCCCTCCAACCACAATCCATCTCTGGCCATCTCTCTCCACTCTGCTTTGTTCCTTGACGCACCAAGCATGGTAATTCTGAGATCCGCTTCTTCCCCAAGTCTGGCCTACTGCCGCACCTTGATTTTGTCTACTCTGATGAGTTTTCGATCTCAGTATGGCCTTCGCTAGCATTGCATGACCTCTTAGATCCTTTCACTTCTGTTATTTCGATCAGTTCTGTTCCCTTACCGCCACGACTGGTTGAGCTCTGCTGCCAGATTTGAGAAACATAATTTTTTAAAGTGCATCTGGACTGTAACCCTGTTGTTACCATGTTTTGGCTTTTTAAAGTTGTAATTGCTGAAACGTATCTCTGATGCAATAGTGAAAACAGCTTGAGTTTATCAGATCTCAGGTTCGAGAAACCTGTGATTTATAGGCCAAGCTACAGTGTAAATATTATCTTCTTTTACAAAATATATGACCATTCATACCACTCTCAGCTTCTGATGGTGGTATTCCTGTCGGCAGATGACCTGAGCAACAAGGACCATGAAAAATTAGACACGGAGTAACGTTCCCCTGCTCTACCTATTTCGTTGGAAAACAACATTCATTTGAGTTTTTGACCGTACAATCTATTTTGCAATCTCTTTGATAGTCACTTTGTTTTGAAACCGAGAAACGTGTATTTTTTAGCACATCAGGACTATAACCCAGTTACCTTATTTTGGCTTTTGAAAGTTGTATTGGTTAACCATATCTTGATTTCTTGGAAACATGATTGTTTTAGCACATCAGATTGTATCTTTGTTTTTTGAGAAACATGGTTATTTTTTAGTGCATCAGATTGTAACCTGTTGGGCTGTCACCTTGTTTTGGCATCTGAAAGTAGTATTGCTGGACTAACTTTTTGGAATATTAAAGGCGGCTAGTGTTGATCAGATCTCAGATTTAAGAAACCTGTTTTTTATAGGCCAATCTACACCTTCAATAAGGGGAGCCTTGGCGCAGTGGTAAAAGCTGCTGCTTCTGACCATGAGGTCACGGGTTCAAGTCCTGGAAACAGCCTCTTGCAGCAATGTAGGGAAAGGCTGCGTACTAAAGACCCAAAGTGGTCGGACCCTGCGCAAGCGGGAGCTGCATGCACCGGGTTGCCCTTTTTTAAGCTACACCTTCAACAATATGGTCTATTGTAAAGATTATATCCATTAAAATTAATGTGAGTAGTGGTCCTTGCTAGTGAAAAGTACTGATTAAACTCTATTGCTACCTTTTCATGTTTTACCAAGCGCTATCTCTTTCATTTTTCTCTTTTCAGCTTTTGGTGGTGATGTACCCTGTCCATAAATGACCTGAGCAACCAGGCAAGTGAAAGTTAGAGCAATACCCTCCATTTCGCCTTGGCGTTGCAAAGACGGCACTCACAATTGTATCATGGAGTGTTACCATCAGCCAAGGTAAGGTAGTTCAGACTTTCAGCAACTATATTCAAGCTACAGTCTACTTGCCAGTACTTCACTAGCTCTCCAAAGTTGTTGGATGTTGTGAATTTCATGTTAGCATTCACCCAGTTATTGTTTTCTATCTCTTTCTGGTTTCTGCGCATTCTCTTATTGTTCGGCAATAAATGTGCTTCTATCTGTAGTCATCTTGAGAACCAGATCTCCATCTTGCACCCATCACTGTGCAACTAATGTGGAGGCATTGAACATGAGAGTGTTTCTTTGTGTCCTTTGTGGCAGGGTTACGTCATTCCCGGCCATGCCCTTTTTTAATCTATATACTCGAATAGCAGAACCGCCTAAAGTGTAACACCGGCTGATTACTTCAAGGTCAATATATAGTCTTCCAGTTGACAAGATACTCAGCAGAGAATGAGATCCCTTAACTTTATCCCATCTTCTCCTTCACCAAGATTTTTTTTCTTGAGATAAAAATATTATTTTTCTTCAAATCTCGTCTATTTTCTTGATTATTCATTGAACCTGAACTTTTTATTTGGCAATAGTTTGATACCCTCAAAATTTGTGAACATGGATTTCTTAGAGTGCATCTGAATTGTAATCCTTTTACCCTGTTTTGGCTTTTAAAAGTTGTAATTGCCGAAACATATCTCTGATGCAAGAGCGAGGACAGCTTGAGTTTATCAGATCTCAGGTTTGAGAAACTTGTGGTTTATATGCCAAGCTACATCATAAATGGTATCTTTCATACAAAAAACTGCATGCATTCATATCGAATGTATGCACTTTTCTATTGCTACCGAAAATATTAATATAACTCCAACAAACAAACAACAACAACAACAACAACAACAAAGCCTTTAGTCCCAAACAAGCTGGGGTAGGCTAGAGGTGAAACCCATAAGATCTCGCAACCAACTCATGGTTTTGGCACATGGATAGCAAGCTTCCACGCACCCCTGTCCATGGCTAGTTCTCTGGTGATCTCCAGTCCTTCAGATCCCTCTTTACGGACTCTTCCCATGTCAAGTTCGGTCTACCCCGACCTCTCTTGACATTATCGGCACACTACTTAAACTTTATACTCTTGAACTTTTAAGTCTTGAGTATACAGATCTTCATTTTTTTTCCAACCTCTGGTACGTATATATGCTGCTCATGGATGACCTGAGCAACCAGGCAACCTTCCATCTACTTTATCCAGTTGTTGCAAAGATAGCATCCAGAAATGTATTGTCCCTGCACTCTCTTTTGCTATCTTTTCTATACTCACTTTGAATCAAAATTTTACTAACTTGACGTGTTAGGTGCATCAGAATTGTAACTATGTTACATTGTTTTGGCTTTTGAAAGTTGTAATTGCTGAAACATCTTTGATGCAATAGTGAAGACAGCTTGAGTTTATCAGATCTCAGGTTCGAGAAACCTATGGTTTATAGGCCAAGCTACACTGCAAATGTTATCTTCGATTATAAAATATAATTCATCCCGCTCGCCAGCTTCTGGTGGGTGGTATTTCTGTCCACAAATTACCTGACCAACCAGGCCCATGAAAAATTAGACCTGGAGTAACATTTCTGCACTCTACCTAAGACGTTGGAAAACTGCATTTACATTTCTGATTCGTAAGACCAAGTATTGGCACCAAACCAAGTTAGATGTTGTTTTGCGTTTTTATCCCTGGAGTCTATTTTGCAATCTCTTTCATACACACTTTGAATCGAAACTGAGAAACATGATTTTGTGAGCACGTCAGGACTATAATCCGGTTACCTTGTTTTGGCTTTTGAAAGTTGTATTGCTTAACCATATCTTTGATTTTTTGGGAAACATGGTTGTATTAGCGTGTCAGGCCGTATCTTTTTTTTTTAGTATCATGGTTGTATTCTAGTTCATCAGATTGTAACCTCTTACTTTGTTTTGGCATTTGAAAGTAGTATCGCTGGAACATTTTTATGCAAGATTAAAGACAGACTGTGTTTAGCAGATCTCAGGTTTAAGAAACCTGTGATTTATAGGCCAAGCTACATCTTCAACAACATGTTTGTTATAAAGTACCATCATATTAATGTTAGTAGCTGTCATTGCTAGTGAAAAGTATTGATTGAACTCTCTTGTTACCTTTTCATGTTTTATCAACTGCAGAGCTCTTTCATTGCTCTCTTTTCAGCCTCTGGTGGTGATGTACCCTGTTCATAAATGAGCTGAGGAACCAGGCGAGTGAAAATTGGAGCGACACCCCTCCACTTCACCTCAGATGTTGCAAAGACTGCACTCACAATTGTAATGGGTTTTGACATCAGCCCTAGGTAAATGGTGATTCAGATTTTCAACAACTATGTACACGCTACAGTGTGCACGCCAGTAGTTCACTAGCTCTTCAAAATTGTCAGTTGTTGCGAATTTCATGTTAGCATCATCTAGTTGTTGGTTTCTATCCCTTTTCCCCTGTTCTGTTTTTTTGTTCAGCAGTAAATGTGCTTCTATTTGTATTCATCTTGAGAACTAGATCTCCATCTTGTAGTCATCACTGTTGAACTAATGTGTAGTTGTGGCCATTTACCTTTTTCCGACCATGGCCTTTCTCAATCTGTTCATGAATACCATAACTGCCTTTCAAGGTCAACACATAGTCTTCCAGTTAACATGATACTCAGCAGAGAATGGCCTCCCATAACTTTATCCCCATCTCCTTCACCAAGAATTATCTTCTTCTGATATTGTATATTTTCTTGATTATCCATTTTTGAAGTTTGATACTCTCTTTCAATCAAAATTTGTGAAACATGAATTCTGTGCATTTGGAATTCTGTGTTTATACACTAAGCTATACCATAAATGGTATCTTTGATCTGTAAAACTGCATAGTACATTCGTGTCAATTTTATGCACTTGTATATTGGTACTAAATATATTAACTGAACTCCAGTGCTACTTAAACTTTCTACCCTTTAACCCTCAAGTACACAGATCTTCATTCTTCTTTTTTTCTGAGCTTCTGGTGCTGATATGTCCTTCTCGTGGATGGCTTGAGCAACCAGGCGATCAACAAATTAACCCAGAGCAGCAACCTTCTGTCACTCTACCCAGTTGTTGCAAAGGCAGCATCTGGTCCTGGAAATGTAAGACTGAGCATTGGTACCAGTCCAAGGTAAATGCTCATTTGAGCGTTGATCCTGCACTCTCTTTTGTTATCTCTTCTAATACTCTTAACCTCTTTTAATTGAAATTTGAGTAACTTGACGTGTTGTGTGCATCAAAATTGTAACTTCGTTACATGGTTTTGGCTTTGAAAGTTATATTGCTGAAACATATCTTTGATGCAAGATTGAACACAGCTTGAGTTTATCAGACCTCAGGTGTAAGAAACCTGTGGTTTATAGGCCAAGCTACACCTTAAATGATAACTAAGATTACACAATCTATATCTTGAATTTATACAGTCTACGTCTATATCGATGAAGCTCTTGCTGCTTTTTGATGTTTCACTCAGGGTGCACAGCTCTTTCATTCTTCTCTTTTTTCATCCTTGTCAGCTACCGGTGGGGATATATCTTGCTCATAGATTACCTGAGCAACCAGGCCAATGAAAATTAGACCCAGAGCAGCAACCTTCCTCCATTCCACCTCTGGCGTTGCAAAGACGGCATTTGCGATTGTAAGACCGAGTATCGCCATCAGTGCAAGGTAAATATTCATCCGAGCTTTTGACCCCGCACTCTCCTCTGCAATCTCTCTGACCTTCTGTGCTTCGATCTTGGCCTTCACCTTGATTTCCTCATTGTTTTGAGGTTTTTTGACCTTGCCAAGGCTTTTGAAGAACATGCCTTCGTTTTTCTCCTCTTCGATCCAGTCTTCGAAATCTTCTAACACCCTCTCGTTCATTTCTATCTCCTGCCTTTGCATTTCAGCTGTCTCCTCGTAGGACTGCATCTTGCTGTCGAGTCGCTCCATTATCTACCACATCAAATGCAATTCTCTGTCAGACACTGAATGAAGTATTATACTGTTTAACCATCCATCCCAAGGGATGCTCACCTGGTCCCCAATTTGATCGAGCTCTTTCATGGCGTTCTGCCCAATCATGTCGAACTCGGTGTCGGCGTCCTTGGTGAACTTGGTCAGGTAAGCAGACCGCTCATCCAGGAAGTTTGTGATGCGGACCTTCTGCGTCTGAAGCATGGCGATTTTGGCAAGCACCTCCTGCTGGCGTTGGTCGCCGCCGTGCGGCAGGGGACCGTCGGATCCGGCATCTTCGGAACTGCAAGAACAGATGAAAAATCTCCTCTTGCTTAGATGCAGTGCATGTCGGCGCGGGGAGGATCTGCGCGGCGAGGGAAGGGATGTCCGAACGGTGTGAAGAGCAAGCATCTCCTCTTAGATTCTCTGGGTCTTTGGTATGCTGTTGCTCTTGGTCTGCAGAGTAACCGTGGCGGAGTTTGTTTCTGCACCTCTCGTTGCCTGGAGCCTGGGAACGATATCCACGAAGCCACGCCGCTGTGCTACATGACAAGACCAAGTTGCCCCTTGCGTGCTGCGTGTTCACTCAGGTCCATTTCAACCCATGCCACTTTCCCGGGGAATGGGGCCCTGCCTCGTTTCGGTTCCTATCCATTGAGCCAAGTAGTAGTGCTCTGTGTGTAGCCACCGTGAAATCAATCAATCAATGGATCCCCACTAGCTGCCGTGCAATCATGAACTGGGCTGAAATAGAGGTGCTAGCTGGGCCGCGCCTACTTATGTTTTTTTGTTGTACAACGAAGAGCTGGGCTAGCCTACAATGAATGGCCACCTACTACATCTTATCATTCGCCCTACGAAGCTATGGCCATGTCCACAGACACGAATTATTAGTTGATGAATCCATGTGGTCGTTTGGAGTTTTTTTTTCCGGATAGAAGGGGTCACACACATCATCCAGCAGACAACTCTATACACTTTACTGATGCAACAAACTGCAGCACCAAAAACGAGAGCATCCATCCTTAGATATCTGGCTATATCTATAAGATGCTCTCTAAGAAATTTGCACGGGACAACACAAACGACCACATGTGTGATTTGTTTTCATCCTCTTTATTATTCTGCAATTATAGACTGAAAATGCTTCGAGCAGCTAATTATCAGCAGTGCGTTCTCGCATTCACCTGTGAAATGGAAACGGGAGCTGCTGCTGGTTGATGGTGCCTTTTAATCTGCCCATTAAGCCGGGAACCTCATCCGTACCGGGTCACAAGTATGCTTGCATCAATGAGGCAATCGCGCGAGTACTGAAGAAGATGCCGTCCTTGAGACTTTTAGTGCCATAACTTCTCTCTCCGAATAATCCACATCACGCAGTTACTTTCCTCGAGCGAATTCCCAGAGTGGAGTTACGCGTCTGAGTGCTCATGAGCTGTACCCTTCCGCCTGCCCCCACCACATGCGCCGCGTAGTCGAAAGCGCAGAAATGGCCTGCACGATGATGAGACCCGGCCTCGCGCCCATGCCCGTCTGTACCGATCTGCCTACAGGAGTAATGACGCAGAGCAAACGAACATGCAGATGCCGGGGGCTTGTGCCGCAACTAGGCCCGTGTTTATTTAATCTCACCATCCTATCCCCGGCTGCGTCGTTAAAAGATCGCAGTTTGGGCCGCTCGACGCGTCGCTGTCCGCTCTCTCGCTCCGGCTCCGGGCCCCGGACCGCGTCGTCCTCGTCGACGGAGCTTCCCGGCACTGCGCCTTCCGCAACTTGATGATGCAAGTAATGGGCGGCCGGGTTAGTTAATCGATTCGGCGCTGCGAAGTCTCGTCATCCCTCCTCCTGTGATGGTGCAACGTACGCGCGCCGATCTTATCCTTTTGCCGTTCCACGGTAATGCAGTAGTGCTACGTGCGCGCCGCCCTCGGGGCGCGAGAACAAGTCACCTTAGGCATCTCCAACACCGACCCGCAAATCTCTCGCATGCGTTTGGACCGTGTCGGACAGCGAAAGCCATTCAACACGGTAATGTATCGATTCAGAATGTGATTTCTGTCATAAACCGGAGACAAAACGGGGGGAGGGAAGGGGCTTTGTGGGAGTCTGGATCGATCTCAAGCCTGCTTTATGACTGCCTTGACCCACCAACCCTCCCTCCCCTCTCCCGTGTGTTTTGTCAGCGTCACTCCAAAGTGTCAGCGTCCGCATTCATGCTCGGCCAGAGCGAACGCGGTTGCTCACTGGCGCCGACATAGAAGCGGTGTGCTGGCCGAGAGAGCGCCGCCTGCATCGCTTCCCGCTGTAGACAACTACTCCGCGTTCAAATGACACGACGACAGCCCGTCCGCCCGTCTGCCGTCCACATTGATGGCACGCGACTGCTGAGACGTCTCCTCCGGCGCCACCCATCCGTCCCTCTGTCGCCCATCATTGCTATAAAAATCAGTGCCCTAGCCATAGCCATTGTCATCCACCTCTGATCCCTTTCCGCACCAATCCCACCATGAATCCCTCCCACGCCAAAGCTCTCTGAAACGGGCTGACGTCGAACCAGAAAAAGGAGACGACCGCCATTACTACCGGCAGGCAGCCGGAGGACGACGATGTCCCAATGGAGGACGCTGTTGACGATGAACCGGTGCCACCATCCTTCTCCTCTGCGCAACCCTCGCCGTTGCATTGCACCATAACCATCAGCGAGGTCCATGCCCATGGACATGGTGCAGGAGGAGTGGGAGGAGCAGTTCCGAGAGGCGCATGCCGATGCTGCCTACAACCACCACCCTCCTGGAGCATCTGCAGGCGGAGGAGCAACTCGCCGCCGACAGAGTGATCGCACCGGACACGGACATGACGGAGCAGGAGGCGTTGCTCGAGTCCCGTTGGTAGTACAGGCAGCGGGGAGGAGGAGATGGCGGCTGCCGGCAAGGAGTGCGACGACGAGGCGGGCGAGGCGGTGTTCGGCGAGACCGACGATGAGGGGGAGAGACATCGCTGAGTCCGCACCCCGCCACGACGACCACGAAGCCGACACGTCCGCGGGCGTCGTCGACGGCGAGGAAGAATAGTGCACGGTAGGTCGCAGCTACTCTAAACCCAGGACGCCCACCACTCCTCCCCTCCCTTCAACGCCAAGCTTGGTGGGCTCAACATCGTTGGCTGATTAGTCGCTTGGTGGTGATGTGGAGGTGGACAATTTCACTTCCGAGGCCTTCGGAGGAGGAGGTTACGGAGACGGAGTTGGAGGGCACCGAGGCAGAACTGAAGATGGTGAAATTTCAGTTCTCTTGGTTGATTGTCGGACACGATGAACGGGCGCGGGCGACCATTTAGACCTAGTTTCCGCTTAGTTGATATAAATGTAATAAAATCCGTCATGTTTAAATGATATCTATTATGTTTATATGAAATTCGGCTGTATTTATACGAAGTCCGGTCGTGTTTGATTGAATTTCGTCCGATTAGGTTGAGTTGTTGTCAAAAATGTATACGGCTAGCGTTGAATACAGGAGAAAATTTACGAGTTGCTGTTGAAGATGTCCTTAGGTCCTTACTACCAAATTGTGTTCCGTACAAGTGGTTAGCTGCAGCGGTGTAGCTTTTTTTTTAGGGTAAGCGGTGTAGCTTCTAGAAGCAATGTGTCCCGGATGAAACGCTAGAGCCCAGAGGTCACGGTCCTGTGTACTGTTACTCGACGATGATGGCTCCAGAATGTCAACATTCAGGGAGGCCTACACGTACGTACGGGCGAGCCGAGTACGGACGCACAGCCCCGCGTAGACTTTCCGCCACAGGAATTGGTACTGGTGGTAGTGGTTTAACACGCGATCCAGTAATCTATTCCCTCGTCCCAGGCGGCATACACTGCATCAAGGCAATGCGTATCTCCTGGAACACGCGTGCTGTTTACGCACCGTCGGCACGCTTCATTATTTTTTCTTGCCACTAGCTAGTTTTCCGAAGCCCAGACGAGCCGATTTGGTTTACTCCCAAGAGATCAAATCCCTGTAAATCTTCGGAAGTCGAACGATGGAAGATGGAATTTAAATATCTCGGTCACCGCCAGCGACCAGCAGACGGGAATTAACTCGGCGTAGTACCCGTATCTCTGGCCAAATTTAATTATGTGCGTCCATGCGTACTGTACCAGCACGGCCGAGCTCTCTGGCGGACTGCGGACCCTGGCCCACACGTCGGACGCCGTGGGACGGGGAGCAATCAATCAAGCGCTGGATCCGCAGGAGAAGAGGCCTCATCCCCGGAGGTCCACGTGGGCCCACGTGCAGCGATTGTATACCGACGGGGACCTCGCCTCCAGCAGCTCCAGGTGGACGGCGCACCTGAGCAGTACGTGCCGCTGCCTATACCTGCGCTGGCCCGGATTCCCCCGGTCGAGATCCGGCTCCGGCACAGCGCACACTGCACAAGATACGTATTTGTTTCCGCCCCCCGAGATACGGTACGTGCATGTACTCTGAAATATCTGAGCCCACTGTGCAGTTTCTTGACCGATCTGTTTGTCCAACCGCAGCCGTCCACGCGTTCAGAAAGAACTTGCTGTGGAATCTACTACTCGGACGGGATTAAGATCACGGCAAATATCTGGAGTGAATTATAGTAGTAGTATCATTAGGCGGTGGCAATTTTTTTTGGTCTACTAGCCTGTGCTGTGCCTCGAAAAGGTCAATGATTCTCCCTGATGGCGCCGGCCACTGTCTACGAATTCAGCGCACTTGCTCTTAACTTATCGCGACGCTGATGCAGATGACTTTGATGGGGCGGTACAGTAGTAGTACTGCTGCTAAGTAGTAGGAGTAGGCATCTCGCCGTAGCCTCCAAGGTTGGGAGACAGACGTAACAGCCGCGAACCGCTGTCGCTCTCGCGTACCGTCGGTCTGGGTGCGCGGTCACGGGCTCAACTGCCGCGCCCTTCACCGGCCCCCGCCAGGACTGCTTTCTTTGGTTTTCGGCATCTATATATGCTTCGTCGATAGAATGATGATTGATCAGTTGGGGTTTTAAAGGCGCTTTAGCCCGGAACCAAGCAATCATTTTAGAATCTGGCGGGGTTAACTGGAGCTAGCTAACACTTTTTGGAAGTAAGAACCCTCAGGGAATTTTACAACTGTCAATTTTACACAAGATTTGGTTTAATTTTCACGCCGTCTAAACGAGCGCGGCACCACCATGGTTACATCCCATAGTTAGATTCATGTCTAAACATGGGCTCTCTCAGAGCTCAGGGAGTTTGGACCGTCAGATCTCAGACTTGATGCGATTTTGCCCGTTCGATCTGCCCATGGGATCAGCTAGGCCGTTGGATAAAATTCGCCTCCGAGCTGCTCTACGCCGCGCTGCTTTTCCCACGTTGCCCGTTCCGTCGCGTCTCTCTGTCGCGTGGGCTCAGTGCCTGGTGGGGCTCCCTGTCGGCGTTGTGTGTGCGGCTGGCCGCGGTGTGTGACTTCAGCACTGGATCGTGCGGTGGCTCCGCCTGTGGTTTTGAGAGCCCGCCGAGGGCAGTTGAAAGTACAACTATCCCTAGGTGGTTTTGGTAATTCATAACAACATATAGCTCATTGAGCTAATGCTATTCCAAGATGATTATTTCAGAAAAGCTCAATGATTGGCATGGCATGGATGTGAAAGTGGAACCCTCAAAATGCTAAGGACAAAGAATTGGCTCAAGCTCAAAAGTTCAAGACTCCTCATTTTATATTTTAGTGATCCAAGATCACATTGAGTCTTTAGGAAAAGCCAATACTATTAAGGAGGGATGAGGTGTTGCTTAATGAGCCTCTTGCTTTATGTGCTTAGTGATATGCTCCAAAATCCTCAACCACCTTTCCATATCCACAAATGACCTAAACCCTAAGCCAAACTCGGTCATACCGATTCTGTCAATCCGGCGCCACCGAGTTTCACTTGTCTTTTGCCACTGCCAAACCCTAACAATTCGGTCCTACCGATAAGGTTCTCGGTCTCATCGAGATGGGCTTGCAAACTCTCTGTTTCCCTTTCGTAACTTTTCGGTCTCACCGAAAGAGCAAATCGGTCCCACCGAGAATGCAAGATAAACTCTATGTTTCCTTCTTGTAACGTTTTGGTCTCACCGAAAGAGCAAGTCGGTCCCACCGAGTTTGCCTGACCAACTCTCTGGTTAGCTAATTGCCGAACTCGGTCTCACCGAGTTTGTGCGATCGGTCTCACCGAGATTACATTATGCCCAAACCCTAACCGAATCGGTCCTACCGAGTTGCATCTCAGTCCCACCGAAATTCCTAACGGTCACTAGGTTTACTATTTCGGTCAGACCGAGTTTTCTGATTCGGTCCCACCGAGATTGGTAGATTGTGTGTAACGGTTGAATTTTATGTGGAGGCTATATATACCCCTCCACCACCTCTTCATCCGAAGAGAGAGCCATCAGAACACATACATCATTCCTACTCATATGTTCTGAGAAAGAACCACCTACTCATGTGTTGAGACCAAGATATTCATTCCTACCATATGAATCTTGATCTCTAGCCTTCCCCAAGTTGCTTTCCACTCAAATCTTCTTTCCACCAGATCCAAATCCTATGAGAGAGAGTTGAGTGTTGGGGAGACTATCATTTGAAGCACAAGAGCAAGGAGTTCATCATCAACACACCATTTGTTACTTCTTGGAGAGTGGTGTCTCCTAGATTGGCTAGGTGTGACTTGGGAGCCTCCGACAAGATTGTGGAGTTGAACCAAGGAGTTTGTAAGGGCAAGGAGATCGCCTACTTCGTGAAGATCTACCGCTAGTGAGGCAAGTCCTTCGTGGGCGATGGCCATGGTGGAATAGACAAGGTTGCTTCTTCGTGGACCCTTCGTGGGTGGAGCCCTCCGTGGACTCGCGCAACCTTTACCCTCCGTGGGTTGAAGTCTCCATCAACGTGGATGTAGGATAGCACCACCTATCCGAACCTCGGGAAAACATCCGTGTCTCCAATTGCGTTTGAATCCTCCAAACCCTCCCCTTTACATTCTTGCAAGTTGCATGCTTTACTTTCCGCTGCCAATAAACTCTTTGCATGCTTGCTTGAATTGTGTGATGATTGTTTGACTTGCTCTAAGATAGCTAAAATCTGCCAAGAACTAAAATTGGGAAAAGGCTAAGTTTTTAATTGGTCAAGTAGTCTAATCACCCCCCCCTCTAGACATACTTTCGATCCTACAAGTGGTATCAGAGCTTTGGTCTCCATTTGCCTTGATCTCCATAGCTTTTCGTGGTCATAGCCTTGGTTTCACAACCTAGGAGAGTATGGCGTCTAGCGAGGGAAATTATCACCGTAGAGGTCCTTACTTTGATGGCACTAATTTTGCTAGTTGGAAGCATAAAATGAAAATGCATATTATTGGACATAACCCCGCCGTATGGGCTATTGTTTGTGTTGGCTTGCAAGGTGAGTTCTTCGATGGGAGGGAACCAAACTGTGAAGCTACCGCGGATGAGTTGAAGATGTTGCAATACAATGCTCAAGCTTGTGATATTCTCTTCAACGGATTGTGCCCCGAAGAATTCAACAAAATCAGCCGCCTTGAGAATGCAAAGGAGATTTGGGATACTTTGATTGATATGCACGAAGGTACCGACTCCGTCAAGGAATCCAAGTTGGATGTGCTCCAAAGTCAACTTGACAAGTTCAAGATGAAGGATGGTGAAGGTGTCGCTGAAATGTACTCTAGGCTTGCTCTCATCACAAATGAGATTGCCGGCTTAGGAAGTGAAGAGATGACCGATAGATTCATCATCAAGAAGATCCTAAGAGCCTTGGATGGGAAATATGATACCGCGTGCACATTAATCCAAATGATGCCCAAGTACAAAGATCTCAAGCCAACGGAAGTAATTGGAAGGATCGTTGCTCATGAGATGTCACTCAAGGATAAAGAGGAACTTCACAATAAATCAAGTGGTGCCTACAAAGCGTCATGTGAAGCCCCCACATCATCAAGTGAGAAACAAAACTTCAATGAAGAATTGAGCTTAATGGTGAAGAACTTCAACAAGTTCTACAAGAGTAGAAGCAAAGATAGAAGCTTCAAGTCAAGGTCCTACAATGACAAAAGATCTTCTAGTCGAGAGCGAAACTGCTATAATTATGGAAGACCCGGACACTATTCCAATGAGTGTACGGCTCCCTACAAGAGAAGAGAAGATTCTCCAAAAAGAAGAAGCAAAGAATCTCCACCAAGAGAGAGAAGGAGTAGAGATGATCGTTATGAACGAAGATACTCACGGAGAAGCAAGGACTCGGAAAGGAAGGAAAAATCATCAAGGAGCTATACAAAACGAAGACATCAAGCTCATGTTGGTGAATGGGTATCCGGCTCCGGCTCCGACAGCCACTCCGAGAGAAGTTATCACTCCGACTCCGAAGATACTCAAGATGAAGGTGTTGCCGGTCTAGCACTTGTGTCAACCAACTCCTACGACATATTTGACTCCCCAAATGAAGGAATTGGAAGATGCTTCATGGCCAAAGGTCCTAAGGTAACACACCCCGAGTACGTTGATTTTAATAGTGATGAAGATGACTTGTTAGGTGATGATGACTTGCTTGTTGACAACTCTAGTGATGAGTACTATGATGAAACATCAATTAATCATGCTAAAACGAATGAAAATGATAAGGAGAAGATTGAGGCTCTAACTAAAGAACTAAACACTCTTAAGTTAGCTCATGAAACTATCTTCGAAGATCATCGAGAACTTTTAAGAGCTCATGAGAAATTACGCTTTGAAAAGCTCAATCTTGAGCAAGAGCATGAGTTCTTAAAAGCAATCAATGATGATCTCCGCAAGAATAGTTCTTCTTACATTGCCAAGCATTTACTATTATCCACTTACATGCCTCAAGTCAAGACTAGTAACAAGAATAAGAAAGATTCTTCCTCTAGTAGTAACAATGATCATGCTAAATCCAATATTGTTACTTCTAGTAGTTCTCTTGATTCCACTAATGATTCTCTTAGCCAAGTTACACTTGAGCAAGAAAATAGCTTATCGAAGGGAATTATAGAGAAAGGTTTTTACAAGAGCCTTGCCGGAAGTAAGCAATTCGAGGAAATTGTGCGCAAGCAAGGAATGCACCGGAAGAATCAAGGTGTTGGTTTTGAACGAAAGTTCAATGCCAATGGAGTTGAATGGGAAGAAGATCAATACCCCAAGACAAAGTTTGTTCCTCAACAAGAGAAGTATGATACTTCTTTCAAGGGGACACAAGCTCAAGATGATCTTCCACCACAAGACTACAAGCAAAAAGGCAAGGACAAGCTTCAAGAGGAGATTGATGCATTTGAAGAAGCTCCCAAGACCTTAGTCAAGTGGATTCCCAAGACTACTTCAAGTTCCACTACATCAAGTACGACTACAACTCCAAGGATTCCCATCAAGATGGTGTGGATCCAAAAGAAGAAGAACTAGAGAGTTCTTGAGGGTGACTCCGCCAACATACTTCACTCTTATCATTTTGGCAAGAACAAGTGCAATCAACTTCCACATCTTGCACTAGTTCAAGGAGTCACGAACCCTCGTGCTGGTAAGACAAGGGACAAGGTAACCTAAAGCTTTCATGGACATCATCTTGTGTGTGCATCACTCTATGTCTATGGATATCCTTGTTTGTTCCTTGTGGGACTAACCCATGTAGGTATTGAAAGTGCAATTCACTCAAATGGATAGCTCCAAGTGATCTACATCAACATTGAGCATCCACATCTTCAACATCTACATGAAGTCATCATCGACAAAACCCAAGGTTAGTTCATCCCTCTTAGGGGGGATATCACATCTAGGGGGAGCTTTACTCTAAGACTTGAGCTAAAGCAACTCTAAAGATGTGAATACAATAATGCTTTATGTAAAAGTGGTAACCCCACTTGAGCTTAAACGATGAGTATGACCTATGATCAAGTGTTCTCACTTGACTCCTAAGTCAATATACTCATATATAGATGACCTAGTCATCGCAAATTGCTTGATAGATGCTAGAATTGGTTGTGCATGCTTTGCCACATATTTCATTTGCCATCTTATTGTGTGAGCATGTTGGTTGCATATTTTACTCATTCGAGGACATCCACTTGTTGTTTTGATTGTTTGGCTTTCTTCTTTTGCCAAGTGGATGGACAAGAATGCCTAAGAACCTCCTCTAGCTATCTATGCTTTTCTTGTCTCAAACTCTATTCATGCTGCATCACAAAACTTGATCAAGTCAGATTCGAACCACTCTGTGTGAGGAGCGCTCGGAGTCCCCGATTCGTCATAGACTTAAACTTCCAAAACCTCTTTATGAATCTCGGTCTGACCGATACTCCATTTTTGGTCCTACCGAGTTCATTAAGTTGATCTAGGTTTTCGATCTCGGTGCAACTGATTTGAACTTTTCGGTCACACCGAGTTGCAATAACTGCACACAGTTTTGCATCTCGGTGCCACTGAGTTGTTCCACTCGGTCACACCGACAGGGTCGGGCTATATATAGTGACGGGCAAAATTTTGGAAATTTCTCCGAAACCTCTTCGCCCGCGCGATAGCCTGCTCTGCCTTCATGGTCTTCGGATCATCTTCTTGTCGCCAGCAGCCTCCAGTCGCTGGTCTCCGCCGCCGTCAACGGATTTCTGCCCCGCCGTTGCCGCCGTAGTGAGTCTCCGCCGAACTAGGGTATGGACTCGATCTTTGTGCTATTCTCCACTCCGATTCCTAGCACATTGTGATCATTATGATTCTTGCCACGATTGAAACACTCCTATCCAGTCAATGATCTCGTAGAATAGGTTTAATTTGAAAATTTTAGGGTTAGGTTTCCGCCGAAACCATCTTGGACCCACCGAGTTGAAAAACTCGGTCCCACCGATCTGGCTTTTGCCATTGCACAAGTGAAACTCGGTCTGACCGAGAATAACTTATCGGTGCGACCGATTTTGGAATTCTGTGAAACCCTAGCAGTCTCGGTGCCACCGAACTGTGACTCGGTCTGACCGAGTTCACCAGTTCTGGTGCCAAAACTGCTTCGGTGTCACCGAGTTTGAAAATCAGTAGATCCAAGATGCTTTCTGTGGAAAACTAAAACTAAGTTTTTGAATTAATCTTTTGCAAAAATCTCTGCTTTTTGTGATGCTCATCCACTCTATCTTATCCATAATATATTCACAGGGTCAGCAGTCAGTGTTGCAACATGTCTGATCAAAGTGACAGCCAGAATGTGTCTGAGCAGCAAGTTGTGATGAGTGAGGGCACTAGCCCCTCAAGCTCTTCTGATGATGGCAGCAGAAGCACCCCCAACAACCTGCCTAAGGCTGCCACACGTCAAAGGAAGAAGAGAACGTCTGATTCTGAGGATGAAGACTATGTGACAGAGGAAGAGGCCACATCAAAGAGAGCTGAACCAGCTCAAGGAACCAAGCCAGGGCTGAAGATCAAAAGGCCAGCAGGTAGGCAGCCCATGTCAAAGGCTAGGGCTTCAACTGTGAAGCCTGCTCCCACTGAGCCCATTGCTGCTGAGGGCAAGAAAAGGAAAGAGAGGGTGAAAAAGACTGTAGCCAGAGTGCTTGGGAAGGCCTCCATCATGGTCGATGAGGAGGAAGAAGAAGAAGAGGTTGCTGCACCAGCACCCAAGGCAGCCAAAATCATGGGAGATGCTATAAGGTCAGGAACAGCTGCATCCAAGCCCAAGGATGCACCTAAGGCTGCATCTAAGCCTAAGAGTGCACCAAAGAGAAACACACGAAGCATCCCAGCTGCAGAAAAGAACAAGGCCCCAATGCCTGAAGCTATCGAAGAAGAGGAAGAGAGTGTCCTTAGGAAGCTCAAGCCCAAGATCCCAGACCACAACGATGCTCATCCTGTGGCTGAGGATATGAAGCTCAGGAGAGATTCAGGGCTGAGGAAATGGAGAGAAGTAGATCCGTATGCTTCTAGGAGAAGGACTGCCGTGGATTACAGATTCCATACCAAGGAGCAACAGGATTTCTATGAGACTGTTTTGCTTGACAAGAAGCCAATCATTTGTGACATGAGATGGGTCGACTGGACCTACATCAAGGACAATGAAGAGCACTACCCCGGTGTCTTTGACCGCTTTAGTGCATGTGGAGTTGCAGACTTTGTTGGGCAGAAGCTCACAAAGTGGAACGAGGAGCTGATCATGCAATTCTACTCCACAGCACACTTTTATCCGGATGGCAGGATCACATGGATGTCTGAGGGTACAAGGTACCAATCCACTATGGAAGAATGGGCGAAGTTGATCAATGCCCCAGAGGAGCAAGCTGATGACTTGGACATCTATGCCAAGAAAAAGATGGATCACAACTCCATGTCCAACATGTACAAGGAGATCCCGAATGAAGCGCTTGACACGTTCAAGTTTGGCTCCGTGCACTATCTGCTCTCAGGATTGCCTACGATCAACTGGATTCTTAGGCACACCCTTCTGCCCAAATCTGGAGATCACAAGGTGATCAGAGGTCACGCGATCAACTTGCTTCATGTATTTGACGTACCTCAGAAATTCAAGGTCATGAGTCTCATTGTGGAAACAATCAAGAGGACAGCTGCAGACCAGAAGAGGAGTTGTGGGTATGCCCCATAGATTCAGGAGCTCATCAACTCCAAGATGGGCACGGACGTGTATTTATTGGATAAGGAACACCTGCCCATCCGTCCAGATTTTGAGGATAACCAAGTGGTTATGACTGAAAATGAACCCTCATCTGCACATGCACAAGCTCAGAAGGAGAAGGCGAGGAAGGAAAAAGCTGCCAGGATGCCTACTCAAGCGGAGGCATCTGATTACTTCTTGAAGACCAAACAAGAGCAGCTCGGTTACCTGATAGCGTCCACTTTGCGTATTGAGCAAGGACTTGCCACCCTGACTCAGAACCAGGCGAGCCTCGAGAGGATCATGGAACAGAGATTCTATGACATGGACATCAAGGTGACAGAAATACAGACCGCCGTGGAGCAGCTTCAGGAGGACATGAATGAGAGGAGAGGCAGGACCACAACTGATGCTTTTGCCAGGGTGCCACGAGGTCCGAGGTCGTCTGCACTGCCAGTTGCTGACACCAGAGCCACAACGTCTGCACCAGCTACAGCCTTCGTTCCACCAGCTCCAGCATCCACTTCAGCCTCGACTCCGACCACTTCTACTGAAGGCTTCGTCCTTGGCGTGCTCCGGACTCCACCACCACCTGAAGATCAAGCCTGAGCGTCGACTTAGCACTATGCATTTTCTAGGAACTTTTTGGTAACTTGTTGCCAAAGGGGGGGAAGATGTATAGATCATAGGCTTCGAGAGAGAGTGTTGCTTTTCTCTCTTGCTTTATCTGGTGGTTTTTCTAACTTTGTTTGCTTGTGTGTGAGATACTATGTCATTATTCGTGAGACATCGATGATCAAGTGTTTGATCATAAGCTACACTTAATGTTTGCTTAATGCTTGCTTAAATATTATCATTCTATCTATCGTTTGTGATCATTCACTATTCTTGGTGATGAGTGCATGTATTTCAATCTTATCATTTTTGAGCGCTCCACCAAGATGTATGTGACATGGAAGAGTAACCCATGATTCTAACTCCATGTGCATTTGCAGTCCAAAGAAAATTTTAAATATGCACAAATTTAGGGGGAGCTCTTATTTGTCACATACTTCTCAAAGCGACGATATATTTCATGCTTATTATCATTTGTCGAAGCTTTGATCTATATGTTTTCATCAATTACCAAAAAGGGGGAGATTGAAAGTGCAACTATCCCTAGGTGGTTTTGGTAATTCATAACAACATATAGCTCATTGAGCTAATGCTATTCCAAGATGATTATTTCAGAAAAGCTCAATGATTGGCATGGCATGGATGTGAAAGTGGAACCCCCAAAATGCTAAGGACAAAGAATTGGCTCAAGCTCAAAAGTTCAAGACTCCTCATTTTATATTTTAGTGATCCAAGATCATATTGAGTCTTTAGGAAAAGCCAATACTATTAAGGAGGGATGAGGTGTTGCTTAATGAGCCTCTTGCTTTATGTGCTTAGTGATATGCTCCAAAATCCTCAACCACCTTTCCATATCCATAAATGACCTAAACCCTAAGCCAAACTCGGTCATACCAATTCTGTCAATCCGGCGCCACCGAGTTTCACTTGTCTTTTGCCACTGCCAAACCCTAGCAATTCGGTCCTACCGATAAGGTTCTCGGTCTCACCGAGATGGGCTTGCAAACTCTCTGTTTTCCTTTCGTAACTTTTCGGTCTCACCGAAAGAGCGAATCAGTCCCACCGAGAATGCAAGGTAAACTCTATGTTTCCTTCTTGTAACGTTTCGGTCTCACCGAAAGAGCAAGTCGGTCCCACCGAGTTTGCCTGACCAACTCTCTGGTTAGCTAATTGCCGAACTCGGTCTCACCGAGTTTGTGCGATCGGTCTCACCGAGATTACGTTATGCCCAAACCCTAACCGAATCGGTCCTACCGAGTTGCATCTCAGTCCCATCGAAATTCCTAACTGTCACTAGGTTTACTATTTCGGTCAGACCGAGTTTTCTGATTCGGTCCCACCGAGATTGGTAGATTGTGTGTAATGGTTGGATTTTGTGTGGAGGTTATATATACCCCTCCATCACCTCTTCATTTGAAGAGAGAGCCATCAGAACACATACATCATTCCTACTCATATGTTCTGAGAAAGAACCACCTACTCATGTGTTGAGACCAAGATATTCCATTCCTACCATATGAATCTTGATCTCTAGCCTTCCCCAAGTTGCTTTCCACTCAAATCTTCTTTCCACCAGATCCAAATCCTATGAGAGAGAGTTGAGTGTTGGGGAGACTATCATTTGAAGCACAAGAGCAAGGAGTTCATCATCAACACACCATTTGTTACTTCTTGGAGAGTGGTGTCTCCTAGATTGGCTAGGTGTGACTTGGGAGCCTCCGACAAGATTGTGGAGTTGAACCAAGGAGTTTGTAAGGGCAATGAGATCGCCTACTTCGTGAAGATCTACCGCTAGTGAGGCAAGTCCTTCGTGGGCAATGGCCATGGTGGAATAGACAAGGTTGCTTCTTCGTGGACCCTTCGTGGGTGGAGCCCTCCGTGGACTCGCGCAACCATTACCCTCCGTGGGTTGAAGTCTCCATCAACGTGGATGTAGGATAGCACCACCTATCCGAACCACGGGAAAACATCCGTGTCTCCAATTGCGTTTGAATCCTCCAAACCCCCCCCTTTACATTCTTGCAAGTTGCATGCTTTACTTTCCGCTGCCAATAAACTCTTTGCATGCTTGCTTGAATTGTGTGATGATTGCTTGACTTGCTCTAAGATAGCTAAAATCTGCCAAGAACTAAAATTGGGAAAAGGCTAAGTTTTTAATTGCTCAAGTAGTCTAATTACCCCCCCTCTAGACATACTTTCGATCCTACAGCAGTTTCGGGATTTCCTTTGTCGGCCCTTCGCGTGTCAGATGCTGGTTGGCTCGGGCGTGGATGAGGTGAGCGAGGGATGCGTCTATCTTCTTCCTGCTTCTCATGCGTCCCTTCCTCTCCGCTATGTCCCTTTCTCTCCGCTGCGTCCCTTTCCGCCAGATCCGACGCCCTTCCGGCTTGTCGTTGCCTCACCGCCGTGACAAAGGTTCGTCTCCTTCGCCCTTGTCCGCTTCTTGCTTTTCGTCGCGTCTGATTTATCTGGTCGTTTGCTTGTAGTTGGGAGAAGAGGGGTGGCCGTCGTCTTGCGGTTGGGCCGGAGCAGCGGTGGGCTGGACGCCACTTCCTGCTGTCTTTGAGCGATGGGAGAGGTGCTTTCCTGCTCTTACTTTCCCCCCATTCGATTTGTTCTCCTGTGCTGCTGTTAACTCGTCGTGCCTGCTGCTGTTCTAGGGTTAGGGTTTGCCGTTCGATTGGTGACTGTTGCGGGTTGGCAGCGCGCCGTGTAGCTGCGAGACAACTTCCCTGTTGATCTGCCGTCCTGCTGCAGGTGCGAGAAGGTGCGAGAGGAAATCTCATCTTTCCTTGTCCGTAAATTGATTTTGTTTTCCTGTTTCATGCATCGATGGCGCCTTACCTCGTATTTTGTCTGTTGTTTGGGCTTTTTTTGGTGTGGGGTCTGCTTATTTTCAGTTATTCGCTGTTGTGGCAGGATGTTTGCTGTCAGTTGTTCATACATCCACCTATTAGATGTTGTTGCTTCCCGATGCCGTGTGCCATTTTATTCATACTTAAGAGAGATAATGGATGATGGAGACGTTCTTGGAGGAGTGGAGCTTGATGTTAATGTTCCTGGGAGTGATAGTCTCACTATCAGAAGATTTTTCTGGGCACAAGACATGGTTGACTCTTTGTTTGCTTATGAGGGTGCTGCTTTCCAGGTAATTAGATACTTGCAGCGTTTGTATGGTTTTGTCATTGCTGATTACAATTATACACCCATGACCACCTATCGAGACCTTGCTCGCTCAACGGTTATTCTAGCTGCATCGTCGGTTAGATCTACCATTCCAATTGCTTCTGGTGATGGCTCCGTCGCTGTGGGTGACGTCGATGTTGTTGCGCAGCGGCGGATGCTACATGCTGGCTTGGTTTCTATCGCATGTAGCTTTTAGGGGGTCTATTTGTGTTGTGCTTGTTGCTCATTTGTCAGGTTTTTTCATTGGTTGATTATCATGTATCCGGAGTCTTGTGTGTGCTTATGATGAGATGTCGGTTGTAATGAGATATGGCTATTTGCTGTTCTTACCTATGTACCTGGCGTTCATGCCGATTATGAGTAATATAGCTATTGTTTATGTGTTTTGTGTTGTACAACTTTTTTACCCTTCTCAGTATGCTACATTTAATATTCCTTTTCCTTTACCCTTCTCCTGCAATGGATAGTGGTTTCTTGTCAGGTATGGTTTATCAGTCAGTTTTACTTGCTTCCTGTTGCATAGTATGCTGATGTATGTGTTTTCAGACAATGGTATGAGGTTGCTTGATTGTTTTCATGCCACGTGCTCCGATTGCTGCCCATGGACATGGGCGGGCCGTTGCTTGTGCCCGAGGTTCTGGACCAGCTGGTGCTCGTGGGCGAGCCTCTGTTTGTGGTCGTGGTAATGTAGCCGTGCTCGTGCTTGGCGATGTCCTCCCTGGGCCTGTTGCAGCCGTGGTGGTGCTCGAGCCAGATGTGTTGGGCGTGGTCGTGCCCGTGGATGAGGTTCTGGTCGTGGTCGTGGTTGTGGTGATGTAGACGGCACCATCCCATGGCATGTCGCCAGCCGTGGTGGTGCTCGAGCCAGAGGCGCTGGACGTGGTCGTGCGGGTGAACGACCACCTGGTCGTGGGCGTGGGCATGGTAGCGTTTCTTTGCCAGATAGTGCCATTGGCCGTGCTGCCCCTCTTCTTGCCAACGTTCAGCCTGGGCCTGCTGCTGCTCGTGGACATGTGCCTGGGACCGCTAAGCGCTATGTGCCCCGTCCACCTCTCGGGGGCCTTCCTCGCAGCCGCCCACGTCTGTCATGTTCACTTGCCATCCTTTTTGTTTTTACCTCCTAGAACCATGTATCCTGCTTGCTCACTGTTCTTCTGTTCTTCTGTCTTGCTTGTGCCTTGGTTAGGTGATAGTTGGTTTCCCTATCTGAGTCGGGCTGTGACGACGGTCAATCATATAAAACGGAAGGTGTCCATGAAACTACGCCGGTCTAAATACGAAGGTGCATTAAGTTCTTAGTTGTGTTGTTCTGTTCCTGTTCCACATCGGCTGACCAGATCTTATGTGGTCTTTTAGATCACGTTGTTATGGGCCATTTAGAAAGGGATTGGCAGGGTTACTCGGTTGCATTTGCTGAGTCGCTTAAAGGTATTTATTAGCAGGCCATTTAACGTTCTACTGTCTGCTTAGCTTCGTTTGTTTGTTGTCATGGGGTTTGTTTTCCCTGATCGCATGTTTTCCGGATGTTAGCTTCCTATGCAGATAGGTCTTACTGTGGGGCCCCTGAGTTCCTCTGTCAGTACTGTGGTGCCTCCTTCTGGTTTGCTGAGTGTGTTCAGTCCAAGTCCTCTTGGACGAAACGTAAGATCATTTACAACCTGTGTTGTAAAGGTGCTCAGGTCTATATACCTCCCTTCAAGGACCCCCCCGGCTTATCTCTGGGAGGTCCTTCGTTTCGATGGTACATCACGTGCGAAGAAATTCCTCCGAAATATCCTTCAGTACAATTGTATGTTCGCTTTCACTTCAATGGGTGCTAAAATTGATCACTCACTGGATAGCACCCATGGTCCTAAAATGTTTAAAATAAGTGGGCAGGTATCTCACCGTCTTGGTTCATTGTTGCCCAAAGGTAGTGATACTCCTAAGTTTGCTGAACTATATATACATGATCCGGCTAATGACATTACACATAGGATAAATGCCTTGAATCCCAACGATAAACCGGTAGGAGCTGTGGATGAGAGCATTGCCGTTGGTCTTAGAGACATGCTTGATGAGTTCAACCCGCTGGTACAAACCTTTAGGGAGGCAAGCAAGCTAATAGAGGATCGTGGTGACGAACCCATCGAGGATATTCCCATTCGTATTATTGGTCCTTCAGATGGTGATAGTCCACAGTTTAGCTTACCTACCGCCACTGGACTTGCTGCTTTGGTTGTTAATGACTTCACATTAGAGACGTCTGCATGGGATATTATTATTTCTAGCCAGTCAGAGGGTCTATAGCAGATCTCTTCTTTGAACACGACATTTATGTCTTTGCAGTACCCGTTGCTTTTCCCCTATGGAGAGAGAGGGTTCCAAATAGATGTTCCACACCTGATTGTTCCTCAGGACGGTGATGATGATATGCATGTTGATCCTGTAGCTGAGGCATCTCCTTCAGATGCCTCAAGTAGCCAGTCTCCCGGTGGTAGTAGGAATAGAATGACAATGCAGGATTATTACCGCTTTATGTGTCATTACAAAGGTGATCAGCCCAATCCATATTTGTGCTATGGTCTTCTATCCTCTCAGTCGGTTGTTGATGCACGTGCGCGCATCGACGAGAACAGGTTGTGGTACATACTCAGAAATTAGGATATGCTTAGGTCCGAGCACATGCAGGGTATTGCTGATGCTGTCGGTGATGGGTGTACCAATGGTGATGCACTAGGAAAAAGAACCATTCTGCGTTCCAGTCACACTGGTGGTGATCGCTACTTCAAGGAGAACTTCCAGGATGGGCTCGCCGTGTGCCGGGTGCATGGTCCGCCGGATATATTTACCACCTTCACTTGCAACCCCAAATGGCCAGAGATTATGGACGCATTAGAGCCAGGGCAGAGGCCTTCTGATCGGGCGGATATTGTTGTTAGGGTCTATCATATGAAGCTTATTAAATATTTAAATGAGATCAAGTCTGGAAAAGTTTTTGGCCCAATTAAGGCTGGTATTGTGTTCTATTAGTTCAGATCAAGTGCACTGTTTCTGTTTTACCTTGTGTGTCGCTTTTGGCAGGAGTTCTAACTAACTAAGATTCCACATTTTCCCCTGCAGTGTTATATACCGTCGAATTCCAAAAACGAGGTCTGCCACACGCACATATCCTCGTCTGGCGTAAAGGAGACAAAGGTGAGGTCGGTGTTGAGAGTATTGATTCGTTTATTTCTGCAGAAATACCTGATCCTCTAGGTGATCCATTAGGATATGATCTGGTTTCTGAATTCATGCTGCACGGTCCGTGTGGTGAGATGAATGATAAATGCATTTGCATGAAAAAAGGTTGTTGCTCAAAATATTTTCCAAAAGAGTTTAAAGAGTCAACTATCATTGATGAGCATGGGTTTGCCTTATACCGACACCGTGACGATGGTCGGACGGTTTATAAAAATGGGCATTATCTTGACAACAGACATGTAGTGCCTTATAACATGGCGATTCTTAAAAAGTTATAGGGACATATAAATGTGGAATGGTGTAATAAGACTCAGGTGATGAAATATCTGTTTAAATATGTTACCAAGGGTGCTGATTACTCTAAGGTTGTCCTAGAAAGGCTAGAGAGATCAGGTGCAACTGGTTATCTTTCGGTTGATGAAGTAAAAGAGTATTTAATCTGTCGTTACATTTGTGAGTATGATGCACTCTGGCGTATATTTGGTTATGACATACACTTTAAAATGCCCTCTGTAGAAAGATTAACTGTTCATATGCCTGGCATGAATATTGTTCGCTATCGTGCTGGTGCTGACATTACAGAAATTGCTGGTTCTGATTTCTTGAGAAAAACTATGCTCACTGAGTGGTTTGTTGCAAATGAACTCTATGAGCATGCTCGGTCATTTAAGTACTGTGATTTTCCGATTGGGTGGACATGGGATGCTAAAAGTAAATCGTGGCATGAAAGGGGTGGGGGTGAGAAGATTGGCCGTGTTTACTATGTACATCCTACGAGTGGTGAACTGTACTACCCGCACATGCTCTTGATGATTGTTAAAGGGGCTAGGTCTTTTGAAGAACTTAGGGCGTATGGTGGGCGTCTTTATCATATGTTTAAAGAGGCTTGTGCTGCTTGTGGTTTATTAGGTGATGATAGCGAGTGGTACATGGCATTTGACGAGGCTGTCGTCTGGGGGTTTGGACACCGACTTAGACAACTGTTTGTGACTATGCTTATGTGTTGTTCCATTAAAGATGAAATGAACTTCTTTGAGCATTATTGGGTTAGCATGTCTGACAATATCAAATATGGACCGCGTCGTCTTGTGCAAAATCCGGCTTATTCCGTTCCCGATGAAAGGTTGAGAGATATGCTTCTTGACGAATTGGCAGAAGTTTTTTTTGAAACATGGCTCTTCCATAAGTAATTTCAACTTGCCTTCCAGAACAGGTGAAGGAGACCAGCATGATGAAAATAGGTTAATTCGTGAGGAGATGTCGTATGATACACCTGCTTTGGCTAGGTTAGCACCCGTTCTTATTGATAGTTTAAATGTAGACCAGTCAGTTGCTTATAAAACCATTGTGGACTGTGTACAGGCAGGGGAACCGGGCTTGTTCTTTGTCACTGGGTATGGTGGTACTGGGAAAACCTATTTGTGGAATGCAATATGTGCTTTTCTTAGGGGAGAAAAAAATTGTCCTCACCGTCGCATCGTCGGGCATCACGTCCTTACTGTTGCCTGGAGGGCGGACTGCTCATTCGCGCTTCAAAATACCAATTAATATAGATGATGACATGCAGTGTGATATTAAGAGAGGTTCACGGCTCTGCAAATTGATGATGGCCTCTTCCTTGATTATTTGGGATGAGGCGTTGATGACACACATGAAGTGTTTTGAAGCTGTAGATAGAACTTTACGTGACGTCCTTTCTGTGAGTAACCCAGAGCTTGCAGACCTTCCGTTTGGTGGAGTAGTTATGGTCTTAGGTGGGGACCTTAGACAGATATTGCCGGTTATTGAAGGGGGTACTAGGCCTCAGATCATCGATGCGGCAATCACAAACTCTCCACTATGGAACTCTGTTAAAAAATTGTCCATGTCTATTAACATTCGCTTGGCTGTGCCGGGTGCAAGCGCACGAGCACAAGAAGACATTGCCTTATTTAGTAAATGGGTGCTAGATCTTGGAGAAGGTAAATTGCCTGTTACAAAGCGAGGTACCAAAGATGGGGCTTGCTGGATACAAATACCAGATGACCTGCTGATTCACAGAAACGGCGATCCTATCACTGCTGTTGTCTCCTCTGTCTATGAATTTTTTTCAAATTGTTACTTGAATACTGGGTACTTACAAGAACGAGCTATTTTAGCACCGACCAATGATTATGCTGAGGAGATCAACATCCATGTTATGAACTTAGCCCCCACTGCTAGCAGAGACCACCTAAGTGCAGACTCGATAGATGGTTCAAGAGGTTCTGTTCGAGAAGAAAACATTTTTTATCCCGTTGTGTATTTAAACACTATCAAAATCATCAATTTTCCAAATCACAAACTCACTCTTAAAATAGGTGTTCCGATTATGCTTGTTAGAAATTTATGCCAGGCAAATGGTTTGTGTATTGGTGCCAGGCTCATTGTGAAGGACCTAGGTGATCGTGTTATTGAAGCTGTTATTATAACTGGTTCACATGTGGGTGATTGTGTATACATCCCCAGGATTGAGCTAACAGCAAAGCAGTCAAATTCACCCTTTGTTCTTAGGCGACGTCAATTCCCGGTGCGTGTGTGTTATGCTATGACAATTAATAAGAGCCAAGGTCAGACCTTATCTGCTGTTGGTATATATCTCAAAAGTCCTGTCTTCACGCATGGGAAGTTATATGTGGCAGTGTCTCGTGTGAGCTCGAGAGCTTCTTTGAAGATTCTTATAGTCAACGAGGATGGTACATGTGGCTCTGAAACTAAAAACGTTGTCTTCCCAGAGGTCTTTCGATCTGCTGGGATAGTCTGATGCTCGCGTACAGTGCATTATAATTAACTTTTGGTCTACAACGATTGCTTTTGTCTGGACAGTTGCGTCGTTCCTTTCCTGTCACTGTAAATAGTGTCATGATCGTCTACATATACTTTTGAAATATATATATATATATGCGGTTCTGTTTATGCTTTCCTGTACGTTTCCACTGTATTTAACAAGGGTGTTCTGTTTTGGTCCTGATGCCGCTGTAGATGGTGATCACTACCCTAGCTGCTCTTGTCCCAGGAAACAAGAAGTTGACTATTCGTGTGTATGTCTCAAGGCTGTGGCAGCATCATGGAACTACTGATAATGGTCCTATCCTTCATACTGACATGGTGCTTGTGGATGCTGAGGTAACTAATTGAATGTGCTCTTGTGATATGTGTTATATGCTGCTTTTCCCTGTAATCTAATTGTGGTAATGGTCATTTATTGTTTGCTGGCAGGGTTCTCACATCTATGCTGAGATCTCTAAAGACTGGGTAAGCAAGTTTATGGAGAAGCTCAGGGAAGGCTGTGCTTATGAGATTTGTCAGTTTCTGGTGTTCCCAAATAAGCGTCACTTTAAGGCCGTCGATGCAGCAAACATGATCCGTTTCAATAGATTCACTACGGTCAATCCTAATACTGACCTGGAGGTTGTGTTCCCATTTTGCACTTACTCACTAACTGACCTTGCCCTGTTACCTGCTCCTGTGGAGATGCCTACCTTTTTCACATGTGTGTTATCTGCTTGCTCATTTACTCCCAAGGTTTCACATGCATACTGATGGCTACTCATTTTTCCTTATGTTTATTTAGATGTCCTTGGCGTTATCACCGGTGTTTCTGATGCCGTGAAGTTTCACAGTTTAAGCAAGAGTGAGGCATAGATTAAACGTTGTATCACCATGAAGGACCTGAGGTATCCTCTACTCTCTTAGGCACTTGACGTCTGTACAGATAGCATGATCAGCCTACTGTCTGTCTATTTACATTGCTCCTCGTGTGTCCTGTGTAGTGGGTACCAAATAAGTGTTGCTCTGTGGGGCAAACGGGCGACAACCTTTGACGGAGATGGTGTCATTGAACTGGGGAAGACTGAAACGGTAGTGGCTATGTTCGTTGGAACTCTGGTAAAAAACTACGAAGGTTCGTCCTTGGCTGGCTATGCTGAATATATTCATGTTTACTTATTGTCGGCTATGCAATATGACGTGGCTTTGCTTGTGGCCAATAGGTCGAAGGGGTGTCAGTGGAAAAGCCGTGTGCCGTTGGTACATCAACGATGACATCTCTGAGATGGTAGACTTACAGACAAGGTACACTGAACTTCTGCTATGAAATATGTTTACACCAGGGGTTATTTGCTTGGCCTTTTGAAGATCTTGTCTGTACACTTACATTGTGTTCTTTGGTACCTGAAGGCTTCGGGACAAACATATTCCTGTTCAGAAAATTCTGCTACAGGGGCAGAATGCGGCTGAAATAAGTGCACATGTTGATTTGGAGACTAAAACGGTCGCTGAGCTTCTAGAGTTGGACATTTATGAGAATAAGGTTAGGTCTTTTTCTATATGATTGTTTAGCTTCACTAGGCTATGTACTCGCTGCAATTTCATTTAACCTTGTGAATATTTATGAAATGTGTGTTCTCTAGGACGTGCGTTTCCTCTCCTCGCTTACCCTGGCTAGGCTATCTTCTGTGCAGCGATGGTGGTTCATGCCATGCACAAAGTGCCATAGGACCTCCCAGTCATATGGAACTACATACAAATGCATCGATCTAGGCTATTCCTGCACAGATGCACTGCCAAGGTACTTCCATGTGCCGTTGATGCCTTATCCTTCCACAATTAATATTTATCTACCTTTAACTGATTCATGCTTTGTTGTAGGTATCACATCTGCTTTGTGGTGACTGACGGCACAGGAGAGGCTGAATTTGTTTTCTTTGATAGAGCAGGGAATGAAATCATTGGCAAATCTCTGATTACCCTTCTCCGTGGTGGAAAGTCCAGTCGTGTTCCTCTTGAAGAAATAGTTCGGGTGGCCCGCGGAGATGACACTGTCCCACAGGAAATAACTGCGCTGGTTGGACAGAAGTACAGATTTGTAGTCTTTATCTCCACAAAGAGTTTCCTGCCTGAGTCAAAGGAGACCTCATTTCAAGTCAATAGGATAGATGTCCCCACTGACAGATGCCTACGCAATGCAGTTATGTATCGCAAGGTGGATTCATCTGGCCAGTCTAGAAGTAACACAGATTCTCAGTCTACTCACGTTGCTTCCTTTTCGTCCGAGGCACTGCCTGCTGGATCCGTTCCACCACTTCTCATGAGGAGCCAGGATGCCGAGCAAACACTCATGGAGACACAACCAAAGGTGCGTCTTCTATGATTACTGTTTCATCTCTTCTGCTGTCCTTTGTTGTCACTTTGCTCTGTGCTCCTTATCCTTCACCCTGATGTATGCCAGGCCCCTATCACTCCTAAAGGAAAATCAACTGATGCTTCCCCAGACTATGTGAACCAAAGGTGTAACTACTGCTATATTGTCCATATGGTTCTAGTTAATATGTAGTTTTCCCTGGAGATGATTTTACAATCACAACCTTTAGCTTGCTAATTACATCATTTGTAGTGGCACTAAGAGGGGACTGACAAAACATCCGGTGGCCAGTACCCAGCTGCGCAAGCCTCTATTTCCAAACAAGAGCACACAAGTATTTATTTCCCCTTGCCTAGCGCAAAAATCTCAAACATGTGTTGGTCGTGTTCGGGTCAATGACCAGCCGTTCTAAACTTTTGTCCAGGAAGTTGGGCCTCTGGAGGATAGCATCCATGATTTTAGTGAAGAAAATGCTGCTCAACTAAGGTATCTATGTTCATTTCAAAATATGTTTTTGCTGATATGCATTTGAGTTGTCTGTTTGCATCTGAATGCTATTTACCCTTGAAGGAAAACAAATGAAAAAGTGGCAGGGAAAGCTGATGTGCCCCCTGACAGCAAAAAACTCAAGATCTAGACCAAGGGACATTAAGCGACATACCCTTTTGGTTCGTTTATCCGATCCTTTGCTTGCTAACTACCTGCTTCTTATAGTTTATGTCATCTTGATTTCTCTTTGGAATCCTATTTCTGCAGAACCATGCCATGTCCAGTGTAGAGCCCGAGGGAACACTGACTTGATGGATAGTGCTTCGACGCGTGTTGGATTGAAGGACAGCTTCTATCTACCATCGCCTTCCTTATGCCCTATCACTTATGATGCAGTGTTTTATTTTGCCGTCCATAGCTGACAATCCTTTCTTATCTATGAACAAGCATACTCTATAGTTAGAGCTTGGTTTGTAATGAATCTATACTTAAGAATTCCATTCGTTTAGCAGTGTTGCTTATGAATGTGCCGCCATGTTTCACTGGGAAACCTAAGGATATTACGAAAAATATCCTGCTGCTTGTCCCTTGCATGTGTGATGCATGCACTTCCTGTTTTGATTATATGCAATATGTAGTGGGTTATTGTTATCCTATTGACTGCTACTTGGTTGTATGCTGCATAGGTCTTCTGTTTTGATCATCCACAACCCATGGCAGGATAGTGTTCTGTTGTATTTCACTTGGAGGTGCGTGGTGCATGTGATTCTTATTTTGATCATACACAATCTGTAATAGATTAGATTTCTGTTCTATTTGTCATGCGATTTTGTATTTGTATTTTGAAAATATGCTACATGCCTTTGTTACAGAAGTGAGCTTCATGTCCACCCCTATTGTATAATCGACAGTAAATATTGCTACGTAAGCACATGATCCCGTTCCTGTGTGATCGTGAACTCCGGTAGTTTCCTCTCTTTAGTTAATGATTATGCCAAAAAATCATATATCTCTGCTGCTTTCTTTAGAAAATATGTCCCTGCTGCTTTTTTTAGAAAATATATCTCTGCTGCTGATCTCACGGGCCTCTCATTAATTTACCTTCATAGGCCAATGTGTGACCAGATGGGCTATTTACTGGGCCGGCCTGCCTAGACTATACTATGCATTGGGTTCTCTGATCCATCTTGCTTAACACAAACCCTAGACACCCTTGCCCTCTGCTTCGTTTGGACAACGCCCAACTCAGTTCCTCTTCAGCGACGGCACAATCCACTGACGCCGATGATGGAAGTGGAAACTGCTTGCCAGGTAACTCGATTCGCTTTCTTTCAACTGGTTTCCCTCTTCAGGGACTCACCATTGCTCTGTTCTCTATGTAGGGAGTAGATCCACTCATAGCACATTCTGTTTATCTCGCGGGCGTTTCCTTGGCCAGGTGCGACGAGCACATCTACCTACGCGTTTGTCGGCTATGGTACCGTCAAGGTGGCTTTGAGAATGGACCTATCAAAAGTATACACATGGTCGTAATCGACAGAAAGGTTAACACTCCCTCTATGATAAAGTTTTGAAGATCTGTTGGCTTCAGACTTTTTCAAGATCTGACAGGTTACTGTAAATATGCTTTCTTATGATGCTGCCTTTAGGACATCCATATGTTCTTTTAAGCATGGGTTCACTGGTCTGATTAGAATAATCATGGATCCATGATTGTTTCCCAGTTTTGATTGTCTGTTTTTATAATTGGTTCATTAAACTAATTAGGAATAATATCCACTCATGATAATTGGTTGATCCCTGTGCTGCCTCCTTTGTCTTCTTTTATAGGGAGGCTCTGCCCATGCAATGGTGCCTAACCATGCCATGCACATGTTTGCCGATACTTTACATGAGGGGAATGAATATAGATGCACTGGACTCCGTGCAATGTCTCCTGCGATGGTGTTGAGGCCGGTAGAGGCCACTTACATGATATATTTTACTAGATCGACAACCATTCAGCGTGTTGAGTGTGATCCCACCAGTTCTTCCTTCTGGGCATATGATCTTACACCACTTAGTGACCTTGCTCCTCCCAATGATACCCCCGCACGATTAACCGGTAATTATGGTCTTATATGTAGTTGGTGCAGTGCTTCAACCATGCATGCCTCTTCTCTGCTAACCATGTGTTTGGCTTTGCAGATGTCATAGGTATTATAAGTAGTATTTCTGATGTAGCTATGGTCCAGCCGCCACCATGGAAACAAGCAGAAGCTGTGAGAGATGTCTTTGTTCGTAACCTAAGGTATGTTTTGCAGCCAGTCCCCAATCTGATGTACGTGTCTCACCATTTACATAGGATGTATCGTGACTTACGAGATGCACACGTATTGATCCAGTGGCTATGAAATTAAAGTGAGGCTATGGGGAGAACATGCTACTAGATTCAACGACCAAAATGTACTTATGCGTGGAGCAGATGACACGGCTGTGGTGATCTTCTATGGCACTACCGTTCGCATCTATGATGGTTGATCCACTTTCTGTTGACTTACACTTGCCTCCCTTCTTGTATGACCTTTTCTAATGAAATGACATGTGTTTATAGGGCGAAGGGGTTTAGCATCTGTATCAGATACTGGATGGTACATCAATGAAGACATACCTGATATCACAGAGCTGTACCTTGCAAGGTACATTTCACATCTGTGTTTGCACTCTGCATCTCTTGAATCTTACCAGAATTTTCTTTCCTTAGTTCGAAAGAAATCTTCCATGCAATTGTGAAAGCACCGGCGCCTATGCAGCCTGCCCTAAGATCATATCCAGAGGGCCACCATCCAAGGACAATGATTTGCAGGATAAATAACTTTAATCTATTCGAAAACAAGGTATCCAGACCATATATAAAATGTATTTGTTAGATCAAGATCATTAATGAGGCAATTACTCACTTTGTTGTTTACCTAGGAAACTATATTCCGTTGTTCGGCAAGGACGACCATGTTCTCACCTCTGCCCACCGGGTGGTTCATGTACTTCTCACGGTGTTTTCGTCATGTTCGTATTGGTCATGGATCTACTCTAAGTACCCCTGTCTAGGAATGCAGCCAGCTCTTCCCAGGTGTTATGCCTATACTCGGGTGTGTGTCGATCTCCTGGTATATTTATCTTAATTCATTTGAGCTGCTATCTTACAAGCTTTGTTGTCCATGCTTATGAAATAGGTACCAACTCTGCATGGTCTGTACAGATGGAACCGACGAGGCAGGGTTCGTTCTCATTGGTCAAACTGCTCAGCAGTTGATAGGGGCAACTGCTTTGCATGCTGTGCGCAACAACCAACCTGACAATGAGCCCGTCAATAATGTCTATCATGCTGCTTCTCGGATGATCTTTCCGCCGAAAGAGTTCAAGTCATTGTGCTCAATGAGATTCAAGTTTGTTGTGCGTGTTACCAGTGATAGTTTCAAATCAAGACGTCCGACATTTCACGTTCAGCAAATCGAAGATTACATTATTCTGAAGCCACATCTATCGTCGCTTGATGTTGCCATCCCTGGTGTTTACTAATTAGAGGTTAGGGCTGCGGTGATGGCTGACTAGGGGGTAAAAGCCTCTGTACCGATCACAAACATGGGGTTTGGCTCCCTTATAGTGATAGTTTTCTGTAACCGAATATGTATGGACTGAATCATGCCAGCCAGACTTATGCTTCTCTATCTATGTATATATTATTACTCTATATGGTGTTTGGGCTACTGTTCTGTACAAAACCCTAGCTAAGCATTCCCTTGTCACTGGTTACAATTTCTGTTATGCTTGGAGTCTCTTAGATAACATATATTTTGTGCTTGACACTATTTGAGCGATATTTTACCACGGAGTTATGGTATCTCTTAATGTTCACGATTTCTTGGTTTTTTTATAAGCATGACTCATCTTTACTTTGTATGGCAGATGATCTACTGCACAATTGCGTTCACTTTTCTTTTTCAATAGTCAGTTAAATTCACATGATAACCAGAGACAAATGCTGAGGAGCTAAATTCAGATACTTGGGCCAGCAACTTGGCCCATTCAGGAGGCCACGGTCTGAACAACTCACATGCCCCCGCGCCCTATAAAATATCTCGCTAGGGCATCCCATTTCCACTCTTCAGATAGAATCGATTTGCTCCACTCTTCCACTGTTCTCTAGCGGTGCTTTGCCCTCTTCATCCACCCAAGGTTAGATGCTCAGCTCTCTTCCCTTTCCATTTAGATCCAATCGATTGCAACCGATGTATAAGCGTGGCAACGACGGAGCTATCTTGATTTTATAGCAGGATCCGTTTCAGCTCAAGATGAACTCAAACGCCCGGAGGGGGCTCTTCTCCATGATGCCGGTGACCAGTGCGCACGGATTCCGTTCGGCCTTATCCCCGCCGAGTAAGGTAACTCTCTTTGGTTTCGAGCTAGAACTAGGGAATCTATATACCTTACTTCTGGCTAGAGCAGTCCTCTCTACAGAACATAATTGATATAGGCTAAAATCATGAATGCCTACCATATTTGTGCAGCATGGATTAGGCATGTCTAGATGCTCTATCATATTGATGTACTTCAGAATTCTACTTCTAATTTCATGCACGGTGTCGTCCGGCTTCCTCATAGTGATGGTGATATGTATCTTCGTTTATATGGCCTCTTCACTGTTTGGTAGTATTTCATGGAATGCCTCATTGGTAGATTTAATTAAAATATACTTCAGTTATTTAAATATGATAGATGCATTGGCTTTAGGCAGTCCCCCTCTTTTCATGCTCCCAATACTTCTTGCCCCGTTTGTATGTTCTTTCCATTTAGATGTCCTTTACATAAAAGTCCTACATACTACACATTTATCTGTGATCTACCAAATGCTATATCTTATATCCTTAAGGTCAGGGACACTGTCACGGTCAGCGCAAAGATGATGCTGAATGCTGTTCTTGCTGAAATGGGCTTGTCCGAGGCCAAGTTCAAGACCTACACGTGTGAACATGGGCTTGTGCGTGCCACTGTGTATTTCTGGCAATCATTAGAGCCAACTAGAGTTCATGGCAAGCCAGCTGCGAATGTTGATGAGGCTATGCAGAGTGCTGTAACTAAATGTCTCGAGCATCTTGCGGGAGCCATGGATATAGAGTTCGATTGCCCATAAGTAAAGAATATGAAAGTTGAGATGACACGGCTGTTGCGCAATATTGATGACAAGGACAGCCAGATCAGGTGCCTAAAGGCAAAGCTAAAGAAGAAGGATGGGCAGGTCAGGGACCTAAGCAGGGGCTGGGGTTCATTTGCTGATGACATATACAATTTTGGAGCTCGTATTGAGAAAACGGCAGTCAACTATCTACCTTCAGGAGATACTTCAGGTTCTTCTTCTGTTGTGAGTGATGTGGCATGGGATTTCTATGGTATCAGTCATGAAGCCGAGGACCTCACCCAGATTTCTTTGATGGCGACTGATGCGGTCCGGACCATAGGCATCTATCCATATGACGCGGAGTCTGACTGCTCTGAGTTTGATGAGTTCCCAGGTTTCTACCCTTCTGATGACGCCGAGGAAAATCGTTGTGGAAGCTTCCTTGATGACGAAGACTTCCTCTTCGAAGAGAATGACTGAAACTTCAGGCACAGGAAGAAACGGAGGCCCTTTTGGTTTATCGAGAAGCTTCGCTTAACTGTCGAGCTAAGCTTCGGTGCCTCCATGAAAGGGTTGTGAATCAACACAATATGCACCTGTCCAACCTTAGTGTAGATTATTTGTAATCGCTACTATGCCCCAGTATTTCTAGATGGATGATAGCAGGCAATATATACCTGCATCAGACTACTACCCTTCGCTATTGTAATTGTAATCGGTACTATCTAGATGGATGATAGCAGGCAATGTATATCTGCATAAGACTACTACCTCTTAGCTCTCTGATTTATGAACCTGTCCAGTGTTTAGTTTGGTATTACATATGTACCTCTTCTACTTCTGCTTGTCACTAAGGTTACTTTTCTGTTTCTCTTGCTGTATTTCTCTTGTGACAATCCAGCTTCCTATTTTATATTACAACACACGTACGTAATGGATACACCTGGCTCTGCTTCTCTATGTTGATATGAAAGCATGTAACGTGTTTCTTTCGTTTTCAACAGGAGGCAACAATCTAGGCCCATATAGACACAATGAAAGCCCGTTTCTTTGTCCAGTGCCTTATAAAGGACGAGAAGGGCTGACCAAATATCCTTGGCTCCCTCCACAGAACCTGGCGGCGCAAGAGAAGTGCCTTCTAGCACGAAGCTTCGGGCAGAAAGGAACTCGCCAGGAAAGGTAAAAAGCAAGTTCTTTTCACCTGCGATCTTTGGAGCTTCACTTTGTTTTCAGTTTTCCCACCTCCAGTCCTTTTAATGCCAGCATGTTCCTTCTGCAACAAATTTCCCTATGGATGGAGACGAGATCTTTGACCGGGCCTCACTTGGATCCACATTGTCGGTGAACAAAATAATCGATCCAGATGTTCAGGTTAGTCAAACTTCACCGCCTCTTTCCCAGTAGCTTTACTCTCTGCAGATATTCTGGGCGTACTACTCTGATTCCAAAGCATGTAGTGAGATAGATGGATCCAAACTCTGTATATATGTCTCACACAATAAAAAATGATGCAGATTGGTCCAGCCACTGTAAGGGTGCCAGCCAGAATAATGCTTAGTCTCCTGTTAGAGCGGCTTAACATACCTGACGCCATTTACCGTCGAAGGCCATACTCACATGACACCGTCAGTGTCACAGTGCTCTTCTACACCTCTCCACCGATTAATGGAGTCAGTCCACCACAGATGACAATTACCGGTGTTCGCTCTGCCAATCAGGAAGTGGCAGAAGATTCTGCGGCTGTGGCAGCCATCAGGTACATGGAAAACGCTACAAACATTGTCGTGATCGATCTAAACTATGCAGGGTTCAAAAGGATGCAGCAAGACAATGGTTATCTCATACTCAGACATAACGAGGCGTTTGAGGCGATAGACAAGCTTTCTAAAGGCTGCTTAATTGCTGTCAGATACATGTGTGCCTTCTCAGATCAGCTTCACAATGTTATCGCGCATGCCTTTCCACCTGCTCGTGCTATGGACAAAACCACCAATGAAACCCTTATGAACATTGAAGTGGTGGCGAATAATCTGAAGGACAGAAGCCACCATTTGGAGAAAAAACTATACAAGGTTAAAAGACAGGCTCAGGCACGAGAGCATGAGATATTCACACCGGTACGGCTTACCGTGTATTCCTGTTGTTCATCATGCAGGTTGGATTTTACTAATAACAATCGAACCTTCCTTACACAGGTCATTCGCCGGCGATGATCAGGTGGTGCCAAGAACAGCTTGCTTCGACGCTGTTGATGTTGCCGCTATGTCTTAATTAGCTTCTGTTAGAGGGTTTACCTTTTGCAATAGTGCCTTATGCCTCGTGAAAACTGTTTGATGCCTAAGCCTATTGTACAAATACCTACCACTGAATGTTATGTTGCATCAAAATGATGCCCAGTTTGAAAAATGTCAGTCCCTGTTAGCCTTGTATGTGATTTACTTGCTCAAAATTCATCTCACCAACGCATTGTCTGCTTCTCTCGCCCTATCTCACTCAACTATATGCCCCGCTTCTTTCAATCGGGCTGTGGTTTTACTTTGTGCCTGACTCCTGCTGTTTTTAGTCAAGATAAATACTCAACTCATGCTGTTTTTTAGTGAGGATAGATACATGTACATGTTGGGGAACATAGTAATTTCAAAAAATTTCCTATGCACATGCAAGATCATGGCGATGCACAGCAACGAGAGGAGAGTATGATCTACGTACCCTTGTAGATCGCAACGGAAGCGTTGACACAACGTAGAGGAAGTAGTCGTACGTCTTCTTCCCGATCCGACCGATCCAAGCACCGTTACTCCGGCACCTCCGAGTTCTTAGCACACGTACAGCTCGATGATGATCCCCGGGCTCCGATCCAGCAAAGCTTCGGGGAGGAGTTCCGTCAGCACGACGGCGTGGTGACGATCTTGATGTTCCACCAACGCAGGGCTTTGCCTAAGCACTACAACGATATGATCGAGGTGGAATATGGTGGCAGGGGGCACCGCACACGGCTAAGGAACGATCACAATGTTCAACTTGTGTGTCTAGAGGTGCCCCCTGCCTCCGTATATAAAGGAGCCAAGGGGGAGGGGGCCGGCCGGCCAAGGAGGGCGCGCCAAGGGAGTCCTACTCCCTCTGGGAGTAGGATTCCCCCCCCAATCCTAGTTGGAATAGGATTCCTTGAGGGGGGGAAAGAGAGAGAGAGGGGGTCGGCCACCTCTCCTAGTCCTAATAGGACTAGGGGAAGGGGGGAGGCGCGCGGCCACCTTGGGCTGCCCCTTTCTCCTTTCCACTAAAGCCCATTAAGGCCCATCTGGTTCCCGGGGGGTTCCGGTAACCTCCCGGTACTCCGGTAAAATCCCGATTTCACCCGGAACACTTCCGATGTCCAAATATAGGCTTCCAATATATCAATCTTTATGTCTCGACCATTTCGAGACTCCTCGTCATGTTTGAAAGAAACTTGAATGGTCAGTGCAATTCCACGCGGAGCCGTCAGATCAGTGACCTTCAAAATGTTTTTGTAGGTCAAACACGGAGTCGCCAAAAGTGCATTCTTTGTAATGTTCTCTGTCCCATTTCTCTTATATTTGTGCATGTACATCATAGTTGGATCTCAACTTGCATATATAAAAGTCGAAATCTTGGTCTACAACATCACACACTTTACAACAATTGAAAACAAACCATATTTTCAAGTTTCAAACTCTAAATTTAAACATAACATGAACTTGAGCTTTTTTCCTTTTTAGAAAAGGAGGATGACCCCCGGCCTCTGCACCTGGACGGTGCATACGGCCATTCTATTAATTATTCTTACAAGACCTTACAAAGTCATACAACAGTAAGACTAAAGCCGCCGTCTAAGCAACAAACTGTCGCTACACCTATCCAGTTGATGAAGGGGCGCAGATAGCCTGGGCCTAGTACCAAACAGACATCACAACCAAGCCTAACATCTAAGACCTGAGATCCCAACCTAGCCACTTGCCGGGTCTGGGGCACACACTGGTCCGATGTGCTCTTAGAGGCCGCTGCCGCCAACTGCCACCGCTCCATCTTCAAAACTGCACTGATGCATCAACCGTGCTCGGTCTAGCTATCATCGACGCCACCACGGCGCCCAACGGCACCTCCTCCCTGCGCGCAAACAACAGAGCACGTCGCGGTCGCCACTGATACACCTCAGCCCATGCCGCCAAGTAATACCAGCCGACATAGCTTGAAGTCCTTGGAAGATCTGTCATGAGTAGCACCTGCCGACCAGGCATGACAAAGTGTAGCACCTGTCGGTCAGGCATGACTTGACATCTCCACCGAAGCTCCGTGCAAGACGAAGCTGCTCCACCTCCTGCCTCTGACTTCCAGCGCTGCTCCACAAACGATGCTCCCAAGAGAGAAACGACACCGCAGTGCCGCCATCGTCTGATCTGGAACACCAGATCCTAGGGTGTAAGGTCATATTTATCCCTAAGTGTTTTGGTGATTGATGACAACGCATTTGCGGACTAATCATGTGTCATGAGCTTTCCAGACTCTTCTCTGCTAGGCACAAGACGATTGGGTGTCCCTCGAAGACTGACGAAGACGTCGTCTTTTCTGCGTTTCCTTTTGGTGGATTTGAGTCGTAGGGAAGCCGTACTATTAAGAGGGGGTCCGTGTTGGAAAGGTTTGGGTGGAATCATCACGTACACGTCTCCTTGCATCCCTCTCTTTCTTCCTTGGAGCTTCGTCCGTTTTCTATGCCTCTAGTGACTGGCTGTTCTTGGGGTTGCGGTAGTACCGCTCAGCCATACTACCGCAGCCCACTCGCTAGTGCCGCCCGGGTGCGGTAGTAGGGGCGGATGTAAAATTTTACATCCGCACCTCCGCGGTACTACCGCTTTTGCTGTACGGTAGTACCGCGCTAGGAAGCCAGGCGGTAGTACTGCCCCTCGGCAGTACTACTGTGTCGCGTTTTTGCTACTTCCGTTATTTTGTGGAAGTATGCACGGTTGTACCCTGTCCTCCTTTCTGGCTCTTGCCTCACGGTAGTACCGTGCTGTGGGCGCGGTAGTACCGCATCACCGTGCGGTAGTACCGCCTGACCGCAAGCCGTACTACCGCGTGGCCGTGCGGTAGTACCGCTGACCTTGCGCGGTAGTACCACTGGCCGCGGGCTGGTTGGTGGGCAACGGTTGGATCTTCTCTCCTCACTATATAAAGGGTCTCCTTCTTCCCCGTTGACTTACCTCTTCCACCATTAATGCTCCATTATTGCTCCAAGCTCCATTTTCGCCCGATCTCTCTCCCTAGCCACCCAAACTTGTTGATTTGCTTGGGAGAGGTCGAGAAGGCCCCGATCTACACTTCCACCAAGAGATATTTGATTCCTCCCTTCTAATCCCTTGCGGATCTTGTTACTCTTGGGTGTTTGAGCATCCTAGACGGTTGAGGTCACCGCGAAGCCATAGTCCATTGTGGTGAAGCTTCGTGGCGTCGTTGGGAGCCTCCAATTAAGTTGTGGAGATTGCCCCAACCTTGTTTGTAAAGGCTCGGTCGCCGCCTCCAAGGGCATCAATAGTGGAATCACGGCATCTCGCATTGTGTGAGGGCGTGAGGAGATTACGGTGGCCTTAGTGGCTTCTTGGGGAGCATTGTGCCTCCACACCGCTCCAACGGAGACGTACTTCCTCTCAAAGGGAAGGAACTTCGGCAACACATCCTCGTCTCCACCGTCTCCACTTTTGGTTATCTCGTGCCTTTACTTGAGTAGCTTATTTGTTTCATATATCTTGCTTGCTTGTGTTCCTACTAGTGTTGCATCATATAGGTTGCTCATCTAGTTGCATATCTAGACAACCTATGTTTGATGCAAAGTTTAAATTGCTAAGAAACACTAAAAATTGTTAGTTGCCTATTCACCCCCCCTCTAGTCAACCATATCGATCCTTTCAATTGGTATCAGAGCCTCGTCTCTTTATTAAGGACTTTACCGTCCAAAGAGTATGGTTGATACCGTAGACGGTGCGGAGGAACACTCCGGTGTGAATCCTATCTCGTCTACGGGCGATGGGGGAACTTCGGTCTCTCGTGAGGAGTTCAATGTAGCCTTGGAGACATTGAAAACCTCCATGACGACCGAAGTTGAAAGCATGTTTACTAAATTCCTTGAGGGGCTTAAACTATCCACCGCACTGTTGAAAGTGGGGGATCCCGCCAATAAGGTGTCGGATGCTACCCCCGACAAGGGGGAAGCTAGTAGTGAAAAGGCTCCTTCTTCTAGTGGCAAGAATGGCACAGACATCTTTGCCCATGTGGAACCACCACTTGTTTATGGTGGACCGATTCCTTCTACTCATTTGAATCATGCTGGTCCTCCTCCTAAGATTGTGAAAAATGAGGATTTTGATTCTTGGGTTTATCGCTTTAAACGTCATTTAAATCATGTGAACACTAACCTTTGGAGAATCATTGAAGAAGGTTTTTACCCACATGATCCAAGCAACCTCACTCCTCGAGAAGCCGCGGACAATCAATTCAATGAGAATGCTCTCTTCATCATTCAAGATGCAATTCCACCCGAAGACCTACCTCATCTTCGTCCCTTCTCCTTGGCCAAAGATGCATGGCATTGTGTCGTGTCTCTCTACCGGGGAAGCGCAAGCATTCAACGCTCCAACTATGAAGTGGTACAAGATGAGGCCGATGAGTTTGCAATGAAGGAAGATGAAGAGCCTCGTGAGCTTTATCGGAGAGTCACCAAACTCGCGGTCTCACTACGAGATCACGGGAGCAAGGACACGGATGATAATTGGATCAAGCGCAAATTCCTCAAGGCAATGATGCCCTACCACAAGGCCATGTCCTCCTTCATCCGCCAAAGACCAGACTTCCACACTTTGACCTCAAGCAAGGTGTTGGATGAGTTTGTGGCCATGAACATTTTGGACAAGACCGCCGACAATGCGGTGCTCCGGTCTCAACGGGCAAAGAAGCCCAACCTTGCTTTGAAGGCCAAGCTCACCGTGGAAGAAGAAGAAGAGGAAGAAGAGGAGAGCAACCCCGAAGATACAAAGTATGCATATCATGAACACATGGCTCTTGCTTCAAGGCAATTTTGGAGCAAGAAAAACTCGAGGCCCAACTTTAGCAAAAACAACTCGAGTGGGACAAGGGGCAAGCAACATGTGAGGACTTGCTACAATTGCGGCAACGTGAGTCGTTTCGTTGCGGAATGCCCGTATGAGAAGAGGGAAGACAATGGTGGCAAACTCATCCGAAAGGACAAGGCCAAGTCGTTCCCCAACAAGAACAACTTCACCAAGAAGACTCCTCCCAAGGCCTTGGTTGTGCAAGAAGAGTACAATGAGGATGATGACGATGATGAAGATGATGAGTCGGTTGCCATGGCCTCCGTTGCCATTGCAACAACGTCACAAGTGTCTCTCTTCGACTCACCCAACGAGAGCATCAACGCCAAGTGCCTCATGGCTAAAGCCACCAACAAGGTAACCCCCAACATCAAAACTACCATCATTAATCATCCTTCCCCATTGGATTGCATTAATGAAGTTGAGGGAGCTAATGTGGAGGCTAACGAGTTTGAGGCCTTTATGGGTAAACTCAAGGGAAAATCCAAGAAGCACTTTGTTGCTCTCTTGGAACAACTTGGTGAGGCCAATGACATGATCGAGGCTCACGAAGACACCATCTCGAAGATGGAAGGGCATAGTCGTGACTATGCCGATGAGATTTCGGATCTTTCCAATGCTCTTGAGGAAGAGCGTGGTCTTCGTTTGGCTCTTGAGGAGTCACACAACGTTGATCATGCTAAGTTAGAGAAAGATTATGATCATGCCCTAGTTGTGTCCCGTGTACTAAACTCCGAGAAGGCCAAACTCGGGGTTGATCTTGCTAGACTCAAAGAGGAGTTTGATATACTTGACAAGGCCCACAAGGCCTTGAAGGGTATTCACGCTAGTCTCAAGGAGTCTCATGATCAACTCCAAGTGAAGCTAACTAAGGAGAAAGCAACTTTTCCTCATATGGTTTTACTTGATAACGCAAATGCTACTAACCCGTGTTGTGAGCATATGCATCTTGTTGAGGAAAATGCAACGTTGAAGGTGCAACTTGAGAGAGGCCTTGTGACGTGCATACAAGGCAAGAAGAACCTAAATGATCTCTTGATCAACCAAAAGGGAGGTGTGGCGAAGGAAGGGGTTGGGTACGTCCTCGACTCCAAGAACAAGAAGAAGAATGACAAGAACAAACGATCCCCTCCCCTCATGCAAACCTTTGTGAGGGCGGGAGAGAGTGTCCACGAGGAGAAGAAGAAGAACAAAGTCAAGAAGGGCGATGTCCCCTCTCCCAACAAAGCCGGCGATTTTAATCCTTCTTATGTGTTATGCCGAGCTAGTGATGGGCATGTTTATGCCAAATTTGTTGGTTCTCTTCATGAGCACATTGAATGGTCTATTTGGGTTCCTAAGACCCTTGTTACTAACATCAAAGGACCCATTACAAAATGGGTACCTAAAACCAAGCATTGATCTCTTGTAGGTGTTTGCTTCCGGTGGTGGATCATGGTTGCTCGATAGCGGAGCTACAAATCATATGACCGGAAGCAAGGACTTGGTGGTGGATGTGCACAAGGCTCCATCTATGCCCACCAATGTCGAGTGGGGTGACGCCTCTTCTTCTAAGGTATTGGGACTTGGCAAAGTTGTCATCTCTCATGATCTCACGATCGAGAAGGTCATGCTTGTTGAGTCCCTTGCATACAATTTACTTTCCGTTCGTCAACTTGCAATCATGGGCTTTGCCACCTTCTTTGATATCGATTCCGTGGCCCTCTTGTGGAGCAAGACTCTTAAAGTAGCCTTTGTTGGGCATGTCGAGAACGGTCTATATGTGGTTAACTTTTCGGAGCGACCCACTAAGACCGTGACATGCCTAATGGCTAAAGTTGATGTGGGATGGCTTTGGCATCGCCGTTTAGCCCATGTCAATATGAGATCTTTGCAAAGTCTCCTAAAGGGGGATCATGTCCGTGGACTAACGAATGTTAGTTTTGCTAAAGATCGTGCTTGCAGTGCCTGTATCGAAGGAAAGCTACATGAGAAGGCTCACCCTCCCACGACTATCATTTATTTAAAGAGGCCTTTGGAGATCCTTCACATGGATCTCTTTGGGCCTCCATCCTTCGATAGTCTTGGAGGTAGGAAGTATTGCTTGGTGATTGTGGATGACTACTCAAGGTATACGTGGGTGTATTTCTTCAAGAGGAAGAGCGAGACCCAACAAACCGTCATTGACTTTGCAAATGAAGCACAACGTCAACACAATGCAAAGATCTTGACAATAAGAAGTGACAACGGCACCGAGTTCAAGAACTACACCTTGGATGAATTTCTTAGTGATGAGGGAATCAAGCATCAATATTCTGCACCATACACCCCTCAACAAAACGGTGTTGCGGAGAGAAAGAACCGGACGTTGATGGATGCGGCAAGGACCATGATGGCGGAGTTCAAGTCCCCGTACAACTTTTGGGCCGAAGCCATCAACACCGCGTGTCATGCATCCAATCGGCTCTACCTCCGCAAGGGCTTGAACAAGACTCCATATGAGATACTCACCGGTAACAAGCCCAACCTCAAGTACTTCCGGGTATTCGGGTGTAAGTGTTTCATTCTCAAGAAAGGTGTTCGGTTGTCTAAATTTGAGGCTAGAGCTCATGAGGGCATATTTGTTGGTTATGCTACAAACTCTCATGCTTACCGTGTCCTCAATAAGTCCACGGGACTTATTGAGGAGACGTGTAACGTGGAGTTTGATGAGAATAACGGCTCCCAAGTGGAGCAAAGTGGCACTTGTGATGTAGGTGATGAAATTCCTCCTCAAGCCATAAGAAGAATGGGTGTTGGTTTCATCCTTCCCATTGAGGAACCCCTTGTGGCCGAAGGAGAAGGACAATGCTCCACTCTTGTGGAGCCATCACCAACTCAAGGCCCACACGCTTCCGAAGAACAAAGTGAAGGCCCTCAGCCTCATGAACAAGACCAAGGGCAAGATCATACTCAAGACGGTGTTGATACACCAAGGGATGCCCAAGGTCAAGTTCTCTCCCCCGAGCAAGTTCAAGACCAAGAACAAGTTCATGACGACGCTCAAGATGATCAAGTAACCGCTCCTCAACTCACCACCGAGGAGGAATTAGAGCGTCGTGCCGCCAAGGTTGCTTCCAAGCTCTCCACCAAGGATCATCTCATGAAGAATGTGCTTGGAAGCTTAAGAAAGGGGGTAAGCACTCGTAGAAAATTAGCAAATTATTGTGAGCATCACGCGTTTGTCTCTTGTGTGGAACCTCTCAAGGTGTATGAGGCGCTTGAAGATCCGGATTGGCTCAATGCCATGCATGAAGAACTCAACAACTTCGAGCGCAACAAAGTGTGGAGATTGGTGCCAAGGCCAACGGGGAACCACAATGTCATTGGAACCAAGTGGATATTCAAGAACAAGCAAGATGCCCATGGGATCATCATTCGCAACAAGGCTCGTTTGGTAGCACAAGGCTACTCCCAAGTCGAGGGTATCGACTATGGTGAAACCTTTGCTCCCGTCGCTCGTCTTGAATCCATTCACATGTTGATTGCATATGCTTCTCATCATAACTTTAAGTTACATCAAATGGATGTGAAGAGTGCTTTCCTTAATGGTCCCATTAATGAATTGGTGTACATCAAGCAACCCCCCGGGTTCGAGGATCCCTACTTTCCCGATCATATGTATCAACTCGATAAGGCACTCTATGGCCTTAAACAAGCCCCACGTGCGTGGTATGACCACCTTACCGAGTTGTTGCAAGACCGTGGGTTTGAAGTTGGGATAATCGACCCCACTCTTTTTACTAAGAAGGTCAAAGGGGAGTTGTTTGTGTGCCAATTATATGTTGATGATATTATCTTTGGCTCTCCTAACAAAGCTTTCAATGAGGAATTTGCCGCACTCATGACCTCAAAGTTCGAGATGTCTTCCATGGGGGAGTTGAAGTTCTTTCTAGGGTTCGAAGTGAAGCAAAGAAGAGAAGGGACCTTCATCAATCAATCCAAATACACTCAAGACATGCTCAAAAGATTGAAGCTAAGTGACGTCAAGCCGGCTTCCACTCCAATGCCCACCAAGTGCCAACTTGACTTAGATCCAAATGGTAAAGTGGTGGATCAAAAGGTATATCGTTCCATGATTGGCTCCTTGCTTTACCTTTGTGCATCTAGACCGGACATCATGTTGAGTGTGGGAATTTGTGCACGGTTTCAAGCCGCACCTAAGGAAAGTCACTATGTGGCGGTCAAACAAATCTTTCGATATTTGGCTCATACCCCAAACTTTGGCTTATGGTACCCAAGAGGATCAAACTTCAAGCTAGTAGGGTACTCGGATTCCGATTGGGCGGGAGACAAAGTGGATAGGAAGTCCACTTCCGAAGGGTGCCAATTCCTTGGTTGCTCTTTGGTAAGTTGGTCTTCCAAAAAGCAAAGTTGTGTGTCTCTCTCGTCCAATGAAGCGGAGTATGTTGCGACCGGTAGTTGTTGTGCACAACTCTTATGGATGAGGCAAACTTTAAAGGATTATGGTGTCACTTGTGACAAAGTGCCTCTTTGGTGTGACAATGAAAGTGCCATCAAGATCTCTCTCAACCCGGTGCAACACTTCAAGACGAAGCATATTGAGATCCGGTATCACTTCATCTGGGATCACATTAGGCGAGGAGAGATCGAGCTCAACTACGTCAACACTCATGATAACCTTGCAGATATCTTCACGAAGCCCTTGGATGAAGCAAGATTTTGCGAGTTAAGGCAAGAGCTAAATATCATTGATTCGAGCAATGTTGCTTGAACCCTTGCACACCCCACTGCACGCAACTTGTTGTCTTGTTTAGATGTAGGCATGGACATAGGGGGAGTGTTGTTCTCTCAATGAACTCTCCCTCCCCCCATTATGCATAAATTAATCGAGTCTTTCACATTAGCCATGTTTGATGGTGCTTGTGCTTCAAAGACGAGTTTTGGTCATGGACCCAAGGATAATTCTTCGCGGTGCCATACCACTTGACTCAAACATAGGTGGCTACGGCCACTGCCCTCTCTTTTGGAGAGGTGGTGTCTCGCGTTTGGTTCGCTTGTCGTTTGCCCGTCTTGTTTGTGTGTTGCGTGGTTTTGTGGTGTTGTGCTTGCTTGGAGCGGTTTTGTGCAAATATCCTGTCTTTTTCGTGCTCGAAACTTGCATTCTCTTGAGCCCACGGTACTACCGCGCCTTGGCGCGGTACTACCGCTTGGGAGGCACGGTACTACCGCACCCATCACGGTACTACCGCTCTTCGCGGTACTACCGTGTCTGGGCACGGTACTACCGTGCCGTCAAGGGCGCGTGGGGAGGTTATGACTCGGGCAGGGGAGTTCCAACTCCCCATACCCATTCATTGTCTCTCTCTCCCTACGTCTCTCCCTCTCAAGAACAGCGCCAGAGGCCCTCGCCGGATCTCCGTCTCCGGCCACTCTCCTCGGATTCCGACCGGTGGGATCGTTCCCCACCACTTCCTCTTGCCATGGACCAAGGTTTTTCCCCAAATCTCTCCTTTTCTTGGCCGTTTTCTCGCTTCTAGACTTTTGGGGAGAAACTTGGTGTTCTTGAGATTTTAGGCTAAATCTTTGCAAGAGTAGGATGTAGGAGAGTCGTGATGCGTAGGAAACATACTTGATATGCTGTCTTATGGTAGCTTTGTCCAACCGTAGTACCGCCGTGATTTCGCGGGCTTTCTCAGATTTGAATCGCCTCAGATCTAGCACGGCGCGGTACTACCGTGGCCGACATGCGGTACTACCGTGTGCTGTGCGGTACTACCGCCCGTCAGGCGCGGTACTACCGTGCGCCGTGCGGTACTACCGTTCCGCAGGCGCGGTACTACCGCGCCGGCCGTACTAACGTAGGATTCAAAACTCCCTCTAGGCATGTATCATGTGTGCTTTCTATTTGTTTCCCTCATCTGTGTTGTGATCTTTGCTTTAATCTCTCTTGGCTTTTGTGGGTGTTTTGCGTTGTGTGTCTCAGGTGGTGGCTCTCGCCGTTCCAATCCCAGCCGTGACACCAGCTCCAAGCGTCTGCGCAACCCCCAAGATGAAGCCCCAGAGGGCTCCAAGGCCCCCAAGCGCAATGTCAAGACTACTGCCAGCAAGCTCAAGGAACCGGCTAAGGCCATGGACGAGATCTCCACCACTGAGTATGTCGAGCACCGGAAGATCAATCCCTATGTGAATCCTCGGGCTACCCTCAAAGGCACCGAGTTGTTCTGGACCAAGCAACAGGTTCTCATCTATCTGGATGTGATCAAGAACAAGCAGAACACCTATGTGGATGTCAAGTGGATTGATATGCATCACCTGCGGAAAGACAAGTTTCGTGACTATTTTGGAGATGCTCTGGACTTGGTGGAGCAGTTTGCTATTGAGCTGGTGATCTCCTTTCACCTTGACTATGACCCTGAGCTTATCTGTCAGTTCTTTGCCTCAGTGTACTTTCATCCTGGGGTGGAGCGGAGGATGACTTGGATGACCAATGGCCGTCAGCTGTCTGCTACATGGAAAGAGTTCATGGATCTGCTGCACATTCCTGATGACGGGCTCCACACCCCAGTTGGTGTCCGTCCCCATGCCAACTCTGAGTCTGCCAACAAGAACCTGCTTCAGCCCTTCCTTGTTGAGAAGGTACTCCCCAATGGCAAGTCTACTTGGGTGTTGAACTCTTTTCTGGATATCATGCATCGCATCTTCCGCAACACTCTGTTCCCACGCATTGGCGACAAGGACAAGGTTCATGCATATCTAGTGGACATGTTGCTCCTGTGTGCAGAGGCTCGTTCTTCTCAGACTCAGCCACTTGATGTCTCTCACATCATGTGGTGTGAGCTTCGGTTTGCTGTGTTCACTCGCAAGGTTCCTATTTATGGCCCATACCTGCATCTGCTGCTCTCTACCACTTGGGAGAAGACGTTTCCAGGAGATGAGTTCCTTGCTCCAGAATGGGTCCGCCATGAGTCCATCTGCCTCCGCGTCAAGCCCAACTGGGCCAACACCACCACTCGTGCTGAGGCATCTTCTGCTAGGAGGGCTACCGGTCAGGGGGAGGCTGCTGAGGACCGTGCTGAGGACCGTGCTGAGCATCGTGCTGCTGAGGACCGTGATGCCAGGTTCACCACTTCTTCCTCTGAGCCATCATGGGCCAAGAAGCTGAAGGACAAGATGAAGACTCTCTTCTGCATGCAAGCGAAGGGACAGTACAGGGCTCACGTGTCTGACAAGGAAAGTCGCCGCCATGACAAGAAAGTGATGCGACTCTTTGGCGAGGATGTGTCTGGCGGGTCGGAGGACGTCATCACTCTGAGGCTGCCTGGATGTCTAAGCAGGGCTACACGTGGACCAGTTCAGAGGAGGACGTGGAGGAGACTATCCTAGCCGCCGAGTCTGACGAGGAGCACCAGGAGCAGTGGGACAACTTCTCTGCTTGAGCTACCACTTGTGCTGTAGGTGTCCTCTCTGCCTTTTTGGCGTCTCGATGCCAAAGGGGGAGAGAGTGTAGGGATTTGCGATTTGCGTGCGTCGTGCTTAGTGTGTGTGGTGTGTTTGCTTGGACCTCGTTTGCTTCTGTTTGGTTTGTGTCTTCGAGACCTATCCTCCATATGGTGTAAGACATATGCACTCTATCTATCTATCTTAGTTATCCTATGTTTGCTACATCTTGTCTAGTGATAGATATGCCTTGTTTCTATAACATAGGGGGAGCTGTGATCCTAGTATTCATGTGCCGTGCAGTCCAAAGCACTCATCTAGGTGGCACACATCTAGGGGGAGCCCGTCTATTTTATAGAGAGGAGGGGCTTGCATTTACTTAATATTATTTTCTTTATGCAAATCCCGTTTTGTCATCAATCCACCAAAAAGGGGGAGATTGTAAGGTCATATTTATCCCTAAGTGTTTTGGTGATTGATGACAACGCATTTGCGGACTAATCGTGTGTCATGAGCTTTCCAGACTCTTCTCTGCTAGGCACAAGACGATTGGGTGTCCCTCGAAGACTGACGAAGACGGCGTCTTTTCTACATTTCCTTTTGGTGGATTTGAGTCGTAGGGAAGCCGTACTATTAAGAGGGGGTCCGCGTTGGAAAGGTTTGGGTGGAATCATCACGTACACGTCTCCTTGCATCCCTCTCTTTCTTCCTTGGAGCTTCGTCCGTTTTCTATGCCTCTAGTGACTGGCTATTCTTGGGGTTGCGGTAGTACCGCTCCAGGGGAAACGGTAGTACCGTGGGCACCCACGGTAGTACCGCGCAGGCGCGCGGTAGTACCGTTGGTGCTCGCGGTAGTACCGCTCCCCCTGGAGCCATACTACCGCAGCCCACTCGCTAGTGCCGCCCGGGTGCGGTAGTAGGGGCGGATGTAAAATTTTACATCCGCACCTCCGCGGTACTACCGCTTTCGCTGTACGGAAGTACCGCGCTAGGAAGCCAGGCGGTAGTACTGCCCCTTGGCAGTACTACTGTGTCGCGTTTTTGCTACTTCCGTTATTTTGCGGAAGTATGCACGGTTGTACCCTGTCCTCCTTTCTGGCTCTTGCCTCGCGGTAGTACCGCGCTGTGGGCGCGGTAGTACCGCATCACCGTGCGGTAGTACCGCCTGACCGCAAGCCGTACTACCGCATGGCCGTGTGGTAGTACCATTGACCTTGCGCGGTAGTACCGCTGGCCGCGGGCTGGTTGGTGGGCAACGGTTGGATCTTCTCTCGTCACTATATAAAGGGTCTCCTTCTTCCCCGTTGACTTACCTCTTCCACCATTAATGCTCCATTATTGCTCCAAGCTCCATTTTCGCCCGATCTCTCTCCCTAGCCACCCAAACTTGTTGATTTGCTTGGGAGAGGTCGAGAAGGCCCCGATCTACACTTCCACCGAGAGATATTTGATTCCTCCCTTCTAATCCCTTGCGGATCCTGTTACTCTTGGGTGTTTGAGCATCCTAGACGGTTGAGGTCACCGCGAAGCCATAGTCCATTGTGGTGAAGCTTCATGGCGTCGTTGGGAGCCTCCAATTAAGTTGTGGAGATTGCCCCAACCTTGTTTGTAAAGGCTCGGTCGCCGCCTCCAAGGGCACCAATAGTGGAATCACGGCATCTCGCATTGTGTGAGGGCGTGAGGAGATTACGGTGGCCTTAGTGGCTTCTTGGGGAGCATTGTGCCTCCACACCGCTCCAACGGAGACGTACTTCCTCTCAAAGGGAAGGAACTTCGGCAACACATCCTCGTCTCCACCATCTCCACTTTTGGTTATCTCGTGCCTTTACTTGAGTAGCTTATTTGTTTCATATATCTTGCTTGCTTGTGTTCCTACTAGTGTTGCATCATATAGGTTTCTCATCTAGTTGCATATCTAGACAACCTATGTTTGATGCAAAGTTTAAATTGCTAAGAAACACTAAAAATTGTTAGTTGCCTATTCACCCCCCCTCTAGTCAACCATATCGATCCTTTCATAGGGTTTCCCTTGGAGCAACACGAGTGAGTTGACAGTAGTTACACGACAATGCGTCCATGAAGGTAACGGCGAGAACGCCGCCATCGCCTGCCATCGTTTCGGTTTTCACCGGCAACCATGTCTCCCCTAATCGTAGCCGGGACTAGATGAAGGATCTCGAGATCCGATCACCTAGCCTCTGGCTGGCCATCTCTGGAAGAAGATGACCACCACGTCCACCAGCATCACCACGCCGAGCACGCGTCGCCGCCGACACCCCCATGGTGCCTAGTGGCCGACAAGCCCCGACGAACACCACGCCTCGCCAGCCTCCATGGCCCAGACCCAAGCACCACCAGATCCGGATCGAATCGGGGTCAAGGGCCCCAAGCCGCAGCTGCCGCAGAGGTAGCACCATTGGACGGTGCCCTGCCCTCCACCCCGCCATAGGACCGAGTCATCGCCGGAGCTCCGCCGCGCCATGCCGCCAAGCCGCCGCCAGGGGAGAGAGAGACATGCCAGGGAGAGGCCCCCCCCCGCCGCCGGCACTGCCCGGGCTTTGCCCGGCTGTGTCCCTCAGCGGCGGTGGGGGGGGAGGGTGGAGGAGGGCCGGCGGCGGAGGGAGCTAGGGTTCCCCCGAGTCGCCGGAGAGAGGGACGCGGGGGATGAGGGGACGAGGGACGAGGGACCACGTGAACTTCAGCTAAAAGCAATAATTGTAGGTTCCAAACGCATGAAAGAAAATAAAAATGAAGCACATTGCACACATTCAATCGACATGTATAATCATATGTCACTGGCGGCGCCACATCCTCCAATAGGTGCATCGTCCGCTACTTTGGTCTATTGGCCGCTATGCCATCCTTTAACGCATGATCGACGCTCTCGCCATCTCCCTCCCCAAATGTTCTTGATGTCTTTCTAAAAAAATGATGTTCACGTCTCATCCATGGCATTTGGATACAACATCATCAAACCGGTTCTTTCGTGCATTTGTTCCCATCGGGCCATCTTCTCTACTAGTCTCCCCACAAGCTCCAGCTTTTCTTATTTTACCATCTCCGCCAACTTGATAAACTCATCATTGTCATTCATCGCCTGCACATCTCCTCATCTCTTTACCATCGCCTTCAACCTCTTCCTCTTGTCGGGCTGCCCCACCCTTGACGCCAAAGCAGGATTTCTAGGCCTCCTCTCATCTCCATCATCATTAACTTACTCGCCATCATCAAACTCTAGTGAGGAAGGGGTACATGACCTCAAGTTTTTTGGAGCCTACTCATTCCTTGTTTTCTACTTCTTATTGTCATGTAATTATTTTCAACAATGTTGGAGGTCAAATGCTTTGGTCTTCGCCATGGGCATTTGCTTGTACCTTTCTTTGACTATCTCATCCTACAACATACAAATGGACATTGATTTAATACTCAAAATTATAAGCAGATGTGACATTGAAAAATATAACACGAGTGCTCACATATTCGACAATGGTGACACCGGTAGGAGGTGAGTTCCTCACTTGCTCCAAACAACCCACCCAAAAGTTGCATATATCTTGAATTGTACTTACACTACTACAGGAAGGTCCTAAGACGACACATGTATAGGAGATCATTTGGCCAAACTGTGTGCACTGACAAATCACAAACTCTAATAAAATAAAACCGTGTGCCAGAAAACAAACCGTGTGCGACGACCAATCAATCGGTCATGATTTGGGGATTAAGACCGTGTGTGATAATGGGCACACATCTATCTATTATTCCGAGTGTGAAATATGTGTTCATAATGCATACATTTCGGCATACGTTCCCGTGTGTGTTCATTGCAAATGATGTACAAACACGAAATGTTTGTGATGGCTGGGAGCAACGCACACAATTCATGACATGAATACTCATGTGTGATGATTTGAAAGTTGCACACACACTTTATAGAGTCAACTCATGTGTGAGAACTCGTGACATCACATACAATTCTTTGCTGTGAATTGTGTGCCTTATCAGGCACACAAGTATATCAGTCACACCCGTGGGTAAGCACTGTGTGCACACACGTCATGCTAGCTCGAGCTTCTTAATTTCCTAAGTTTTCACTAATGGCGTCGCGCTTCCTTCTTTCCTAACTTTTTCATTGATGGCGCTTTGCAAACACGCCATCGTTTCCCGCCACTTCCAAACTGGTTTCTCGCCACCAGTGATTGGGCATAAGCCTAGGCGATGCGCGACACTCGTGGAGGCACAGCTAGTGCAACCTATAGTTCCTCTACCATTTCCAAAGCATGCCAACCCACCGAGCGCTACCTCTGCCATCAACATCCTTGACGAGGAAAACAATCCGATGCAGGCGTGACTACCCGTTGAGGCCGAGGATGTCCCCGACAATGGAACGGACTACGCTGTGTTGCGCGTCATCGCCAGGGTTGAGCAAACCCTTGGCGTAGGACGCGTCAGTGCCGAGAGGCTGCATCGCGCCGCACAACAAGATTGGTGGAGCACCAGAGAGGAAAATAGGCGCGTCCGCACCAAGAGACTGCGGCGCGTCGCATAGCAGGACCAACGGAGCGCCGCAGAGCGGGAGACGCGATGCGCGACAGAGCAAGAGTGGATACATCGCCGCTTGCCAGCTGTCCCACTCGATGGGACATCACAGTTGGGTCCACAACCCGTTAGTAGCCCGATTCTTTGCCAGGAATGGGTGGTGGCCGTCCGCGCCCTACTTGCACCACAGGCCAGTAGCGTCGTACTTGCACCAGACGCCGGTCACTCTTTTCGCATGAGTCGCAACGCTCACCTTGTCCGCGCCCCCCTCGATGCCAACACGCTGGTCGCTAGGCTCAAGCACCTCCTTTGCCTAGGTATCCACTGGGGCGTAGTAGTGGAACATGGTCACCGTCGGAGTCTCGGATTAAGGGGTCCTCGAGTGTCTGGGCTGTGTAACATGGGCCGTGAAGATACAAGTCAGAAGGCTTTCCCCGTGTCCGGATGGGACTCTCCTTTGCGTGGATGGTAAGCTTGACATCCGGATGTGTGGTTTCCTTTCTTTGTAAACCGACTCTGTGTTGAGGAATGTAGCATGCAATTTCAAAAAAAACCTACGATCATGCAAGATCTATCTAGGAGATGCATAGCAACGAGAGGGGGAGAGTGTGTCCACATACTCTCATAGACCGAAAGCGGCAGCGTTAGCTTAACGCGGTTGATGTAGTCGAACGTCTTCGCGATCCAACCGGTCTAGTACCAAACGTACGGCACCTCCGAGTTCAGCACACGTTCAGCTCGATGACGTCCCTCGAACTCTTGATCCAACAAAGGGTCGAGGGAGAGTTCCGTCAGCACGACGACATGGTGATGGTGATGTGATCCGCGCAGGGCTTCGCCTAAGCACTACGACGCTATGACCGTAGGAGTAAACTGTGGAGGGGGGCACCGCACATGGCGAAGAGAACAATTGATGTACTCTGGGGTGCCCCTGCCCCCGTATATAAAGGAGGAGGGGAGGAGGCCAGCCACAAGGGGTGCGCCAAGGAGAGGGGAGTCCTACAAGGACTCCAGTCCTAGTAGGATTCGGCCCCCCTTTTTTCCTTCTACCGGAGGGGGGAAAGGGGAAGGAGAGGGAGTAGGAGAAGGAAAGGGGGCTGGCATCCCCTTCCCTAGTCTAATTCGGCCTCCTCCCTTGTGGGGAGTGCACCAGCCCCTTGTGGGCTGGTTAGCCTCCCTCTTATGGCCCATATGGCCCATATCTTTCCCCGAGGGGTTCTAGTAACCCCTCCGGTACTCCGGTATGTACCCGATACACTCCGGAACCCTTCCCGTGTGCGAGTACTACCTTCCAATATATTAATCTTTACCTCTCGACCATTTCGAGACTCCTTGTCATGTCCGTGATCTCATCCGGGACTCCAAAAAAACTTCGGTCACCAAAACACATAACTCATAAATACAAATCGTCATCGAACATTAAGCGTGCGGACCCTACGGGTTAGAGAACTATGTAGACAAGACCGAGACACATCTCCAGTCAATAACCAATAGTGGAACCTGTATGCTCATATTGGTTCCTACATATTCTAGGAAGATCTTTATCGATCAAACCGCATAACAACATACATTATTCCCTTTGTCATCGGCATGTTACTTGCCCGAGATTTGATCGTCGATATCTTCATACCTAGTTCAATCTTGTTCCGGCAAGTCTCTTTACTCGTTCCGTAATACATCATCCCGCAAATAACTCATTAGTCACATTGCTTGCAAGGCTTATAGTGATGTGCATTACCGAGAGGGTCCAGAGATACCTCTCCGATACTCGGAGTGACAAATCCTATTCTTGATCTATGCCAACCCAACAAACACCATCAGAGACACCTGTAGAGCATATTTATAATCACTCAGTTACGTTGTGACGTTTGATAGCACACAAGGTGTTCCTCCGGTATTCAGGAGTTGCATAATCTCATAGTCAGAGGAATATGTATAAGACATGAAGAAAGCAATGGCAATAAAACTTAACGATCATTATGCTATGCTAACGGATGGGTCTTGTCCATCACATCATTCTCCCGAGTCTGAATATCTGGCCTAGATGCACATAAGTACAATAAAGAACCAATCATGGAGCGGTATACCTTTTGATCAAAGTCAGTACCATTTTCATCAGTGCATAGATGGCCATTTGTGGGCACAGGGATTTTGGCTCCTTTGCAATCTTGCATGCCGAATTTCCTTAGTACATCCTTGAGGTATTTCTCTTGAGATATGAATATGCCATTGCGCTGTTGACGAATCTGAAGACCTAAGAAGAATTTCAATTCTCCCATCCTAGACATTTGATATTCTTCACTCATCATATAGGCAAATTCATCACCGCAACTTTGGTCAGTACAGCCAAAAATGATATCATCAACATAAAATTGGCACACAAACAATTCACCATCATAAGATTTAGTGAAACGAGTTGGGTCAAGTGAACCGGGTTTGAAGCCTTTCCTCATGAGGAATTCCTTCAAAGTATCATACCATGCCCGTGGGGCCTGCTTGAGGCCATAGAGGGCCTTATTGAGTCTGAAGACTTTGTCAGGATGCTTTGGATCTTCAAAACCTGGGGGCTGAGTGTCGTGGATCTAAGACTGATAGTAAAATGGGGGGTAGGTATAAGGAGGCAAGATCCTAGCTATGGAGTAGTTGTACACACGAGTTTACGAGTTCAGGCCCTTCACGGAGGAAGTAACAACCCTACGTCTCGGTGCCCGGAGGCGGTCGACTGGATTGTGTATATGTGTATGTTTACAAAGGATGCGAGCCCCAGTCCCAGAGGAGGGGGGTGGCTTATATAGAGGCGCCAGGACCCCAGCTCCCCTCCGTTACACAGGGTTCAATGTACATTAAGAGTGGAGCATTACTGGTAACGCTAGCAATTAAGTGATATAAATAAAAATTAAGTATATGAGTAAAAATACCCGACCGTTGTTGTGTAGAGTGGCTTTAGATCTTCTGTATGTCGAGTGGCTTCTGTGATGGTCGAGTGTCATTGATTCTTCCGAGTGGATTGCCTTTAGTAGAGTGGATGATGGTACCATTCGAATGCTTCTGGCTTTAGGGCGATGACCTTGGGGAAAGCATCTAGGTTAGACCTATGACCCTACCCTAGGTACATAGCTTCATCATTAGCCCCCGAATGGTTCGGGGCTTGAGTGGGAAGGAGTTGAGAATTCTTCCAATTCAATTTTCGTGCTTCGAGAGCGTCTTATTTGTGATTAACCGAACAATTATGATGATCCCAACTTCTTATCAGTGGCCTTGATCCATTCTTGGTTTCTGCCGAGTGAACTTTTGCTGCAATGCTCTGAGTGCCGATATGGAAAACATCTTCCTCCTGACAGGTTGCCTTGCTGTGTGCAGATATCGAGGGATTTTGTATTTGGGGAAGCGTGCGAGAAGGAGAAGTCCGCAGTAATCGGATGGGATGAGGCGAGGTCACCTCGATCACCGCGCCACCTTTTTTGCCACGTACCTCGCCCGCGACTGTTGCGGGATTTGATTGGATCGTCTGGCCCCACAGGTCAGCCACTTGAAAGTGGCCCCATATAAGGTGCCAGATTGGATTTTGTGCATGACGTTCCTCCATTTTCTTCCTTTATCCTCTGCTTTCTCCGCCATCTCCATCTTCGCCCTCAGTGCCGCTATTCCGTTCGAGCTTCGTCTGCGACCATGGGGAAATAGAAGATGGTGGCCTTGGAGCGTGCAAAGAAGGCGACGACGAAGGCGAAGGGAACGAGGTCCAACCGGGGCGGATCCTCATCAAGATCCGGCCTGCCGCGCGGCTGGATCCAGGGCGACTGGATCCGGTCTACGATCAGCCAAGACGACATCGATGACCTGGTTGAGGGGGGGCTGATTCCTCATGGATCGGCGCGGCTCTCGGAAGGAGAGACTGAACCGCATCCGCGCGATGGTGAGTGCGTTCTCCTCGCAACTAATGTCAACCGTGGATTTTCTCTGCCTCCCCATCCTTTCTTCCGGGGATTCCTAAACTTCTTTGGAGCACAACTTGACCATTTCAATCCCAACTCCATCGTATATCTTGCCGCCTACGTATCCATGTGCGAAAACTTCTTAGGTTGTAGGCCACACTGGGGTCTTTTCAAGCACATTTTCACTTGCCGTTCTCAGTCGGTCAAGAAGGCCAATCCGAGTGACGAGAAAAAGCGCGTGATTCAGATGTGTAGGGGTCTTGGGATCTAGATAAGGAATAAAAGCACTTTCCCAGCCATGATCCTTCCCGAGTCGGTCCGGGGTTGGGAGTCGACCTGGTTTTATTGTAAAGACCAGCCGACTCCAGGTCAATCGACCGGGCTCCCTGCCTTTTCCATGGCTCGGGTCGAGAAGCCCTTCGCATTGAAAGTGATCCCGGAGGAGAGAGCACAGGTGAAGGTGTTGGTCGAGCGGGTTGTCCAGCTCATCCGGGACGGCGTGACCGGTATGGATCTGCAGGAGGTATTCCTCAAACGACGCATCCAACCGCTCCAAGCTCGTGATCATCCAATGTGGATGTACTCAGGCATTGAGGATTCGACTCGGATCCACCCAGAGGAGATCGACAAGGGCACGGTGAAGAAGTGGCCGAGAGGCATCACATGCAACAAGGATAACTCCAAGGGGTCCAGGAGGGTCGCTCCATTCGAGAATTCGCGCCAGCCAGACCAGGTCTGCCTCTGGATTGTCGAGTACTTTTTTGATTAATCATGTAAGTGCCTATTGACGACTGGCTGTTCTTTGCTTTGCTTGTTATCTTTCAGGCTCTTACTGAGATGTATTCAATGCCCAATGGAGAGTAGGAGCATGACTCAAAGGAGGAGGTGAGTGGAGGCGATAGCAGCGAGTGGCACTCAGACGAGGAGGAGGGTGAGGAGAGCGGCGACCCGAGTGACGAAGAAGAGGTCGACTCGCCTCCTCACAGAGAAAAAAGGTCCAAGCACGCTCACGACCCAGAAAGCCTCCATGACACGGTGGCCACACTGACTAGGCAGTCTTCGAAGCATCCTCGGACGTTCTCTCCAGTGCCAACTAAGAAGACACCGAAGCAATCTAAAGTTGCACCTCCTCCAGCGTCGAAACCATCGAAGGCTGCGTCATCCAAACCTCCCAAGTCTTTGCCCAAGATCAAAATGGTTATTCCTACTATCTCTGGGTAATAACCTGACCTGATTCTTTGGTTGACTCGGTGTAACAAACATGACCGACTGAATATTGAAATTTGCAGAGCTGGCACCTTTGGGACTTCCACCCGTCAGTATGAAGACTAGGACATGGAAGATGCAGTCACCTCCGACCCGGGTACAACTCTTGTGATCTTGTTCTTGATTGTATGGTCGATTAAATTCTGGTGATTCATCTAGGGTCGACTGATTTCTTTGTAGCCCCTCCCAATGTCATTGAGCCTCCGGATGATGACGAGGATGTGCTGCCGAGGCCCAGGAAGAAGAAGGCAACAACTGGCAAGACATCACAGTCGGAGCCGACTACTGAGCCGGTAGTTCAACAGCTCGAAGATGCGAGTAAGGTTTCTGTAACCTTTGCTGACCCAGTGTCGAGTGCGCGCTCCGCATCGTCGACTGCACCAGAGCTTGTTTCAACCATCCAACTTCATGCCCCGAATCTCCAAGCCGCTGCGTCTGGACCGTCTGTCCCCTTCTTTGCCACTCATCATGTTCCAGAAAGCCAGTCGGACGCCGCTACGGAGGCCATTCGTCAGGCTGGCATAATGATGGAGCGGGTGAAGGCGGTGCATGAAAGCAGTCAGGCTGCTTATGACGCCAACACGGCTCTTCGAGCCAATGTCTATGTAAGTTGACTTTCGACTGAACTTGTTCTTTTAGGATATGCTACCCGAATATTTTCCTTCGCGCAATCTTTCATTGTCTTGCACTTCGAGATTGTACACCCACTAGGTGTTTTGTCATTTTTTTGTACTCGGTCTGGGCGGACCAGCCGAGTGGAATCTGGACCAGTGGGGGCACGCTTAGTGCACGCACTGGGTGTAGTCCCCGAGACCGCAATCGACTGTTGGCAGTTGGTTGGGGTCTGAGCACTTCTTTCTCTCTCTTTTTTTACTACTCGGCCTGGGCGGACCAGCCAAGTGGAATCCGAACCAGTGGGGGCACGCTAAGTGCACCCACTGGGTGTAGTCCCTGAGACCACAGTCGACTGCTGGCAGTCGGTTGGGGTCTGAGTACTTTTTTTGTACTCGGTCTGGGCGGACCAGCCAAGTGGAATCCGAACCAGTGGGGGCATGCTAAGTGCACCCACTGGGTGTAGTCCCCGAGACCGCAGTCGACTGCTGGCAGTCGATTGGGGTCTGAGTAGTCTTGAAGTTTTATTCACTCGGAAGTAAAAACCTTTGATCTCGTCGATTAATATGTCTTTTACTCACTATAGAAATCTTGTACGCTTATCTCAAAGTTCACCGAATTTGAGGAAAAGCAAAGGCAACTCAACCTTGACCTGGAGCTGGCTCAGCAGAACTTAAAGAAGGCTCAAGATGAAGTCTCTAGTACGGAAGGTAACGACCTGTCGACTGCTTATCTTGACCATCCTTCAAGTCATCTCTTTGTTCTTCTATTTGATCTAAATGTGTATTTTGCAGAGAAAATGAGGCTGGCCCTGGAGAAGAAGGACTTGGACCTTGCAACTGTGCAGAAGGAGGCTCAGGAGAAGACTGCCCTTGCTAACCAGAAACTGACTTCGGGCGGAGCGCTAGAGGAGGAAATCAACAAGTTGAAGTCGTCTTTCACTGAATCCAATCGACAGGCGACTCGTCTAAAAAAAGATAAAGTGGCTCTGAACGACGAGCTGGAAAGCATAACTTGTAGGAGGAACGATTTGGAGGCTTATCTGAAAGGTCTCGCCAAGAAACTCTTTCTTATGCTCGAAGGTACCCCCTTTTTACCCGACTGTTTTAGTGTTTGCAAGTTAGTCCTGACCAGTCGACTCATTAACTCCTTGACTCTGCAGAATTCTGCCAAAACTTTGAAGAGGAGACTGGACGGATCGAGACGGGCTTGGATCCTATCCTTTCTCCAGTCGGCGACGAGGCTGCCATGAATGTGCTTCGACTAGAATCCCGTGTCGCCAGTGTTACAAGTTATCTTGCCCGCCTGAAGGTGGCGGTTTCACGCATCAACTCATCGCTCTGGCCAAGAGCAACGCTTCAGAATGATCTCAAGTCTTTGATGACTCGGCTCAATGAGGTCCCCGGTCGAGTGCAGGAATGGAAGAAGTCCTCTGCCCGATGCGGCCCTGACGTGGCCCTGTTGCTGGTTAGGGTCCACTACAAAGAGGCTCGAGAAGAGAAGCTGGCGGCGATCAAGGTCGCCAACACCAAAAGGCATGACTTCCAATCCTTCATGGAGACTTTCATTGCTGCTGCCACTCGGATCGCCGACGGGATCGATTTGGACGAGTTCGTCGAGCCTGCAAGCCCTCCTCCTACTGAGTGAACGAACTTGATACATAAACTTCCTTTAAATTTGCCTCGGAATGCCAAGTGATTTTTGTAACCGTTAAACTCCTTCGGGCCTCATGCCCGAGTACTTTTATCTTCGTCCTGAAACTTTTGAGGTTTTATCCGATCTTGGTTTATCTTCTGCATATGTTTGCGCTTGCCTTTGAGTGGAACTTATTCTTCACTCGGAATATTTCTTAAAATGCAGCTCTGAGGGAGATACCTTAGTCAACCTGCGCCTCTCCATCCTTGCGGATAGGGATGGAGCGCACGTTGTGCTTGTGGCACAGCTCCAGGGAGAGAATTGCAGTCGACCTGCACCTCGTCGTCCTTGCAGATAGGGGTGGAGCGTGCGTTGTACTTGTGGCGTGACTCCAAGGAGAGAGTTGCAGTCGACCTCCACCTCGTCGTCCTTGCGGATAGGGATGGAGCGTGCATTGTACTTGTGGCGTAGCTCCAAGGAGAGAGTTGCAGTCGACCTGCACCTCATCGTCCTTGCAGATAGGGATGGAGCGTGCATTGTACTTGTGGCGTAACTCCGAGGAGAGAGTTGCAGTCGACCTGCACCCCGTCGTCCTTGCGGATAGGGATGGAGCATGCGTTGTACTTGTGGCATAGCTCCGAGGAGAGAATTGCGATCTTGTCGTCTTAGGCGAGTACTGGACTGCAACTAAGCCCCTGAGTGTGAGGTTTGCTCATCACTCGGTAGGATTTTTAATACTTAGGCGAGTACTGGACTGCAGCTAAGCCCCCGAGTGTGAGGTTTGCTCATCACTTGGTAGGATTTTTAATACTTAGGCGAGTACTGGACTGCAGCTAAGACCCCGAGTGTGAGGTTTTCTCATCACTCGGTAGGATTTTTTAAACTTAGGCGAGTACCTGACTGTAGCTAAGCCCCCGAGTGTGAGGTTTGCTCATCACTCGGTAGGATTTGTGAAACTTAGGCGAGTACATGACTGCAGCTAAGCCCCCGAGTGTGAGGTTTGCTCATCACTCGGTAGGATTTGTTAAACTTAGGCGAGTACCTGACTGCAGCTAAGCCCCCGAGTGTCAGAGTAAATAGCCATGGGTAGCCTAGCCGGCTTCCCCTGGCCCATCAGAAAAAATTACGAGCCCATCCGGCTCTCAAGAAGACTCAAGACCTGGGGCCGCCTCCCCCCTTTGCCGGCTATCTTCTAGGCCGGCTTCGGGGGCGGCCCGCCCTTTACCCTCATGAAGGAAGTCGTGGGAGGACCGACTACGACAAGCCGGCTGCGACAAGGCCGACTCCAAGAGGCCGGCTCCCATAAAGCGGTCAAAGCCGTACTCGCAGAGTACGCGTCCACCCCGCGATGATGAAGTAGGGCGTGGCTACAGTGGAGTCTGCCACCCCCGAAACCCGGAGCACGCCTGGTACAGTGCGCCGTACGGGTGGCCACGACCCGTCCGGCGCGGCACTGTTGCCACGGCGGCCCCGACGCCGTCCATGACGGGCCACCAGCGAGGCCCCCGAGGCGGCGGGCCCCTTCGGGCAGAGAGATATCGAAGGCGGCCGCACCTTCCCCCAAGTCGGCCTGATGAGGAGCCGGCTCCCCGTAGCCGGCTTGCCATCATCCTCGAAGGAGACGCCCATTAAAGAGACAAGATACGACGGGGCTACAGTAATCGCCCGCCAGGGCGGCGGTACTGTAGCCACGCTTACCCCCGACCAAGCCTGCGTCAACCGCATGGAGCAACAGTAACCAGCCACCGACCAGGCCCTGGATAGTGGGGCCTGCCTGTCGACCAGGGAGCCGGCAGCCGGCGGGACCCACCAGTTGGCGGGCCCCAGCAGCCGGCGCAGAAGCCGGCGAGCACAGCCACAGACAGCAGGGCCCCGCGCCCAGCTGAGTTACCATTGTACCCCCGGGGGGTAGGCCTATATAAACCCCCTGGTGCACCCATGCAAAGGGTTGGACTCTCAAGCTAGACTTAGACACCACACAAGGAAAAGAAGCAAGCTAGCCGAGCCCTTCTTCCTCCTTCCACCCTAAACAGCTCAAGGAGCATTGTGTAGCTACTTGTTCATTTAGTAACCATGCGGAGACCCCGCAGAGCAGCAGTAGGGGTGTTATCTCCTCGGAGAGCCCTGAAGCTGTGTAAGATTCGCCGGCGTGCATGTCTTCGCCTTATCCCGTTTCCAGGCACCGGCGATGTTTTATTGGCTCCCACAATGATAAGCCACCCGTTGGCATATGTCGCACCTACCACCCGACATTTGGCGCCCACCATGGGGCCAGGTGCACCGTCGTCCGGAGACCTGTTCTGGACGGGAACCCTTTTTCTCCCCCGCGAGCGTAGCCAGCCCGGCTCGCCCGATGGCGCTTGCCACGACGCGCTGCATGGCGTCACCAACATCTGCGCGGCGAGCGGCCTCGCCGACCTCTTCGACAAGGCCCGCATCTCCGACGAGCTTGCCTCTGATGCGGGCACCGACCACCTCGCCAACCTCCTTGGCCAGCTCCACGTCTCCAGCGAGCCCGCTGCGGACTTGGAGTCGGTTGGCTCCACCGACCCGATGCCTGTCGACTCCGTCACGACATCCTACGACACCTTCCCCACCAACGTCACGATCTACAACGACCCGCTCCCTCCGGCCGGCGATTGCGATACCGTCACCACTGAGGTGATGGTTATCGGCCGCGACGGCCCGATCAACGAGGGCGCCCACGACGCCCCGCGCGCGGCGGCCCACGACTTGTCCGTCCTCCTCCGGCTGATGCCGACGACGAAGTACTGGAGGCACGCCGCCTCGCCCTCCTTGTGGAGGGCCGGCGGCTGGCCTCCGTAAGACGCCTCACCGAGGCCTACCAGCGCGAAGCTGACTGCGCCGCCTTCGGCATGCCGGCTCCGGCTGGCCCAAGCCGGGCTGGTGCGGTCAGGCAACGCGGTGTCGTCATTGCCGACATGCTTGGAGCCGATCGCCCGGTCTACGCCACTCCGCTCGAGAACCTGCGCGCCGCCCAGGCGGCCGTAGACGAGCTGGACGGCTTGGAAGCCGAAGACCTCCCCCACATGACGCGGCGCATACAGCAACTGATTGACGCGGCCGCTCGGTGGCATGAAGCTGACGCCTGCGCGGGAAGCCCACCCCCGCGCCGCGATCATGGCGCGACTTTCCGATCGCCGACTACGAGCAACACTCGCGTGCGGCGCGAGAAAGAGCCGGCTTCCAGCCGAAGCCGGACCCGAATCTCCATCGAACGAGACGCGGATGGCCGCCCCCGAGCCATGGAATGGCGGGGCACCCCGCCTCCGCCTTGAGCTCGTGGAGAGAGATACCCCACCCCGCCTCCAGTGGCGCACCCGACTCTCAGCGGCCGGCTTGGTCGCCACGAAGGAGTCGGCGAAAACGACGCCCGCCACCGGATCGACCGCCTGGCCAGATCCCTGGCGCTAGAAGAAGAAGACGATGTCGGCCCGCCCTGCTTTGGCCCCCGCATCTGCGACGAGCCCTTCCCCAAAGGGTTCTCGCTCCCAAGATACACGCCCAAGTACAACGGCTCAGTGAAGCCGGAAGACTGGCTGACCGACTACTCCACGGCCGTCAGCATCGCCAATGGCAATCGGCGCGTTGCCGTGAAGTACGTGCCCCTCATGCTGCAAGGCACGACGCGGACTTGGCTTAACAGCCTCAAGCCTCTCAGCATCAACGGCTGGGTAGATTTTACGGAAGCCTTCGTTCGCAACTTCACCAGCACCTACAAGTGGGCTCCCAAGCCCAGACAGCTCTCCCTGTGCGTACAGGGCCCAGCCGAGTCCACTCGCGACTACCTCACGCGCTGGGCCGAGCTCCGCAACTCTTGCGAAGGGGTGCATGAGGTGCAAGCCATCGAATACTTCACTACCGGGTGCCGAGAGGGCACCCTCCTCAAGCACAAGCTCCTTTGCGACGAGCCGGCTACCCTCGACGAGCTCCTGAACATCGCCGACAAGTATGCCACCGCCGACTCTTCGATGAAGACCGAGCTCCGGGTGGACGCATCCCGGAAAGTGCTTAATCCGGCGCCCCAAACGCCGACGGGAGATTCCGGCCGACGCTAACACCAGAACGACCAGAAGTGCAAAGGCCCCGCGCCGCCTCCCGCTAGCCGGCAGGTGGCCACGATCGAAGACGCGCCGCCTGAGGGGCGGCCCGCGCCCAAGAAGCCCAAGGGCGGCCGGCCGGCTTGGCAGCCGGCCTTCTCCTACGAACAAACCCTTGACGCCCCATGCAAGTTCCATAGCAGCGCGAAGCCGTCCAACCATACGACCCGAAAGTGTAACTGGCTCGCCCGAATCTCCAAGGGCGAAGGGCTCACGCCGACTCCGCCTGCCGGCCCGCTGCCTCCGGCTCCGCCGCCCAAGGCCGCTCGGCCCGCGGTCGACGCCGTGCAGGACGAGTTCCCTGACGAGCAAGCATCTTACATTGTCTTCACGAGCCAACCCGAAGACCGGCGCAGCAAGCGCCGAGAGCAACAAGAAGTCAATATGGCCGCCGCCAACCCAGCCGGCCACATGCATTGGTCGGAGAAATCCATCAGCTGGAGCCGGGCCGACCACCCAGAGGTGATGCCGTCCCCCGGCTCCTACGCTTTGGTCCTGGAGGCCACCCTCGCGACGGACACGCGCGCCGCGCGCTTCTCCCGTGTGCTGATCGACGGTGGAAGCAGCATCAACATCCTGTACCGCGACACCCTGGAGAAGTTGGGTGTCAAGGCGAAGCAGCTTGTGCCGACTCGGACGGTGTTTCACGGCATTGTACCCGGTTTGTCCTGTGCCCCCATTGGCAAGATCAAAATCGACGTACTCTTTGGGGGCAAGGATCATTTCCGCCGAGAAGCGATCTGGTTCGAGGTGGTGGACCTGGAGAGCCCTTACCACACCTTGCTTGGCCGACCCGCCTTGGCCAAGTTCATGGCGGTCCCCCACTATGCATACCTCAAGATGAAGATACCAAGTTCCAAGGGCATCATCACCATCGCCGGCGACTACAAGAAGTCCGCCGACTGCGCCGCGGCCAGCAGCCAACTGCGCTGCGGCCAGCAGCCGGCTGGCCGAATCCCTCGTGATTGCCAAAGAAAAGAAGACGCTGGACAGAGTCGTGGCCTTAGCCAGCAAGCAGCTGAACCCGCCTGTCGACTCCAAGGAGTATGATGCCCAAGGATCTTTCCAGCCGGCCAAGGAGACCAAGAAGATACAGCTCGACCCCGAGCACCCTGAGAGGTTTGCCGTCATTGGGGCGAGCCTAGACAGCAAATAGGAAGGCGAGCTCGTAGATTTCCTTCGTGAGAATCGGGATATCTTTGCATGGTCCCCCAAGGACATGCCGGGTGTTCCGAAGGATTTCGCCGAGCACAAATTACATGTGCGGGAGGACGCCAAACCAGTCAAGCAGCCTCTCCGCCGACTGTGAGAGGAGAAGAGAAGGATCGTAGGGGAGGAGATAGCCCGGCTTCTTACAGCCGGCTTCATCATGGAAGTTTTCTTCCCCGAGTGGCTCGCGAACCCGGTTCTCGTGCTGAAAAAGAATAACAAGTGGCGCATGTGTATAGATTACACAAGCCTCAACAAAGCCTGCCCCAAAGATCCATTCGCCCTGCCCAGAATTGACCAAGTGATAGACTCCATAGCCGGATGCGAGCTGTTGAGCTTTTTGGATGCTTATTCGGGATATCACCAGATAAAACTGAACCCGGATGACCGACTGAAGACCGCCTTCATCACGCCGTTTGGAGCCTTCTGCTACCTGACCATGACGTTTGGCTTGAGGAATGCCGGCGCCACTTTTCAGCGTTGCATGCAGAAGTGCCTCCTCACGCAGCTCGGCAAAAACGCCCACATCTACATGGATGATATCGTGGTGAAGACGGAGAAGCGCGGCACTCTGCTGGAAGACCTGAAAGAGACATTCGAGAACCTGCGTCGGTTCCGAATCAAGCTCAACCCCGAGAAATGCATGTTCAGAGTGCCAGCCGGCCAGCTCCTAGGCTTTCTGGTCTCCGAACGCGGCATCGAGTGCAACCCTGTGAAGATCAAGGCCATTGAGAGGATGGCGGTCCCAACCAAGCTTCGAGAGATCCAGAAGTTCACCGGGTGCCTGGCCTCTCTGAACCGCTTCATCAGCCGGCTTGGAGAGAAAGCTCTCCCCCTCTACCGCTTCATGAAGAAGAGCACTCACTTCGAGTGGAATGACCAGGCCGACCAAGCTTTCCACGAGCTGAAGAAAATGCTGGCCACGCCGCCTGTCTTGGCGGCGCCGACTGAGAAAGAGCCCATGCTCCTTTATATTGCCGCCACTAGCCGGGTGGTCAGCACCGTCGTTGTAGTCCAACGCCCCGAAGAAGGCGAGCCCAGCCGGTCCAGAGGCCGGTTTATTACCTGAGCGAGGTGCTGTCCGCCTCAAAATAGAACTACCCGCACTACCAGAAGATGTGCTACGGCGTGTACTTCACCGCCAAGAAGCTGAAGCCGTACTTTCAAGAACGTCCCATCACGGTCGTATGCACCGCCCCGCTGGCCGAGATCATAGGGAGCCGGGATGCATCCGGCCGGGTGGCTAAGTGGGCCATCGAGCTGGCCCCTTACACGATCTTCTACCAACCCCGCACCGCCATCAAGTCGCAAGCACTGGCCGACTTCCTCGTCGACTGGGCCGAGACCCAGTACTTACCGCCAGCTCCCGACTCCACCCATTGGCGCATGCACTTTGACGGATCCAAGATGCGCACCGGCTTGGGAGCCGGCATCGTCCTTACCTCTCCCAAGGGCGACAAGCTCAGATACACGCTGCAGATCCACTTCGCCGCCTCCAACAATGTAGCCAAGTACGAAGCGCTCATACACGGGCTCCGGCTTGCCAAGGAACTCGGCATCCGCCGGATCCTGTGCTATGGCGACTCGGATTTGGTGGTTCAGCAATCATCTGGCGACTGGGACGGCAAGGACGCAAACATGGCAAGCTACCGCTTCCTAGTGCAGCAAATCAGTGGGTACTTCGATGGATGCGAATTCCTCCATGTACCGTGAGCCGACAGCGAGCCAGCAGATGCCCTGGCCCGAATAGGCTCCACGCGGCAAGCAATACCAACCGGCGTCGCCCTACAACGCCTCCTCAAGCCGTCCATCAAGCCGTCTCCGGAATCCGACTCCATCTTCGTGCCGCCTAACCCCGATGGGGCCGGGTCCGACTCGAAGAATCAAGCAGTCGGCCCGGGGACTTCAATACTCGGCTCGGGGACTGCAGTAGCCGGCTCGGGGACTGCGGTAGCCGGCCCGGGGACTGCGATACCCGGCCCGGGGACTTCTTCAGCATAGCAAGCGGCGGCCGACTCCAGTACTTCATTACCCAGCCCGCCCACCCTGGTGGCTGTAGCCACATTGGCGGCAGGGGAAGTTGCAGCTCCATCATGGGCTCAAACCATCCTCAACTTCTTGGTGAACCAAGATTTGCCGGCTGACGAAATAGAAGCGAGACAAGTCCAACATCGAGCCGGAGCATACACAATCGTCAACAGAGAACTTGTCAAGCGCCGTGTCACCAGAGTCTTACAGCGATGCATCGAGAAGGAGAAAGCCATTGCGATCCTCAGAGATATACACCAAGGAGAGTGCGGCCACCACGCCGCATCAAGATCACTTGTCGCCAAAGCCTTCCGCCACGGTTTCTTCTGGCCGACTGCTTTGGACGATGCCAAAGAGCTAGTCAAACACTGCAAAGGCTGCCAGCTTTTCAGCTCCAAGCAGCACATGCCGGCTTCGGCACTCAAGACCATTCCCCTCACCTGGCCCTTTGCCGTCTGGGGACTGGATATGGAGGGCCCATTCAAGACGGCGCGCGGCGGCATGACGCATTTGCTCATCGCCATGGACAAATTTACCAAGTGGATTGAGGCGAAGCCGATCAAGAAGCTGAATGGGCCGACTGCGCTGACTTTCATTGCAGATATAACAACCCGGTATGGCGTACCGCACAGCATCATCACCGACAACGGCACGAATTTTGCCAAAGGTGCCTTGGTACAGTTCTGCGCAGCACAAGGTATCCGGCTGGACCTTGCGTCCGTCGCCCACCCGCAGTCAAACGGCCAAGTAGAGCGAGCAAACGGTCTCATCCTGTCCGGCATCAAGCCCCAACTGGTCGTACCTCTGGAGCGTTCAGCCGGCTGTTGGCTCGACGAGCTGCTGGCTGTCCTATGGAGTCTGCGTACTACCCCAAACAGATCAACCGGCTTCACTCCTTTCTTCCTTGTATATGGTGCCGAGGCAGTCATCCCAACAGACATCGAGTTCGACTCGCCTCGGGTAACCATGTACACGGAGGCGGAGGCCAAAGAAGCACGAGAAGACGGCGTCGACCTGCTGGAAGAAGGCCGGCTGTTAGCCCTCAGCCGGTCTGCCATCTACCAGCAGGGCTTGCGCCGTTACCACAGCCGAAAGGTCAGGCCAAGATCCTTCCAGGAGGGCGACCTTGTGCTCCGGCTGATCCAGCGAACAGTCGGCCAGCACAAGCTCGCATCCCCCTGGGAAGGCCCCTTCGTCGTCAGCAGAGCTCTAGGCAACGACTCCTACCACCTCATCGACGCACAGAAGCCGAAGGCACGCAAGAGAGACGACTCCGGCAAGGAGTCGGAACGACCATGGAACGCCAATCTTCTTCGGAAATTTTACAGTTGAAATGCAGTATGTATCACGTCCACTTTTGTATTAAGTACGAAACAATAGGCTCCCCGAGGAGGACTCGGGGACTGCCATCCTTTATTTTATGAATGAAAGCTATCATGCGTATGGTATCGCCGGTTCATTTATTTTGTCCGGCACCGGGTTCGACGAGTCGGCCCGAGGACTAGCCGACTGGAGTTATATCAAGAGTCCTACCCGCGGTCAGATAAGTAATGTGCCGACACCCAGGCTTGGCTCTTGCCAAAATCGCAGTTCGAAGAACCGACTGCCCGGCTGGCAAGAGTCATAAGCCGGAAAGGGTGCGCACACGAAAAACGGCTAGGGACTAACGGGCTTATATAACAAAGGCCGGCTTGCCGCCTCCCGCCGACCGACTACCAGAGTAGCTGGCCGGCCGGCTTGCATTCAGTCTGCTTCAAATCCAAGAAAGCTCGAGTACTTGCCTTCCCAAAGAGGGAAGGCGGCAAAGGAAAAAGCCTAAGGATAAAAAGTGCACTCGAATGGAAACCAAAACATGCATAAAATAATATTTACACAAAGGACCTCCAGAGAGGTCAGCATCCAACATTGTTCGATACACCCCCAGTGGGTGGAATTGCGGAAATTTAAAAGTTGTTCAAAAAAGCAAAAGCAGGAACAATAGGGACGGCAGATCAAGCCGGCGGGGCCGTTGACGAGCCAGGCTGGGCGGTGGAGGCGGTCGTGCCGGCTGAAGGAGCGGCCGGCTGGCCAACTTCGGCCTGATCACCGCCTCCGGCAGAGGGCGCGCTCCCGCGCGGCTCGTTGCTGGAGGCACGGTCGGCTTGAGGGTGGTCGGTCGTGTCACCAGCCGGCTCGGCGTCTCCGCCGTCTTCTTCCTCGTCATCCTCGCCCTCGTCGCTGGAGGCAATCTTCTCAGCCGAGTCCTCGCCTTCCGCCGGGTTCAGCCCGAACCACTCCTCCGGCTGGGCGATGCCGTCGTCATTGAGTTCCGGCGCGAAGACGTTGGTGTCGGTGCACTCGGCGATCGTCGAGGCGCGCTGCGCGATCGCCGGCCGCACCTCCTCCAGCTCTGCGTCGGCCTCCAGCCGCCAAGTCCGCAGCTGGTCCAGGCTTAGCCCTGGGTACCATGTGCGGACGAACTCCAACGCACGCTCGGCTCTGAGTCGGGCTGCCGACGCCTTCCAAGCCTCGAAGCGGCCGACTGCGACTTCTAGCCAGTCGGTGGTCCGACTTGGGGTGCGGGGAATCATCTGGCCGGGCCAGAGCGCGGCCAGCACCTGCGCCCCGGCACGTTGGAGCCGGCGGAGCATCCGATGGGCCGGCTGCAGTCGTGCCTGGACGGCAATGAGCTGCTCCGACAACGTTCGATTTGCATCCGGCGCAATGACAACTCCAGCCTGACGGCGCCTCGCGATGGGCCTCGATGGCTTGGGTGGCGAGGACGGAGTGGCCGGAAAGTAGTCTGCACAAAGTAACAAGCACAAGTCAGAATAAAACCCCAGGCGGCCGGCAGATGGAGGAAGGGCAAGAAAGGCGGCTTACCATCGATCAGATCTTCGATTCGGCCGAAGCCCTCCTCCAGCGCCTGGCGCGTCTCGGCCCCGCTCGCTGCCTTGATCTCGAACTCCGCCTTCAGGGCAGCCTCGCCGTCCTGCGCCTTCTGCAGGGCTGCCTTATGGCTCTCCTCCTGGTCGGCCAGTTTCTTGACCAGGCGGTCGCGCTCCTGAACCAAGTCGGCATACTCGGCGTCCCTGGCACGAAGAGCGGTCTGCACTTCGCCGAGCTCCCTCCGCAAGTCGGCGTTGGCCCCTACATGAGCAAGAGACAAAGAGAGAAAGTCAATAAGAGAAAAAAGGTCAATAAGAGAAAGATCCGACCCGACTGTGCTGCAGTCGGCCCGGATCTCGGGGACTACACCCAGTGGGTGCGCTGTCGCGCCCCCACGAGAGACAGATAAGAGCAATATACTTACGTCGGCTGCTGGCCAGGTCTTCGGTCCTCCGGCTCAGCTCCCGAGCCTGGGAGTTAAAGGCGGCAGCACGAGAGTTGTGATAATCCTAAAGAACAGACAGAAAACAGAGTTAAGATAGCCGCCGAGAAAGATCCGACCCGACTGCGCTACAGTCGGCCCGAATCTCGGGGACTACACCCAGTGGGTGCGCTAGCGCGCCCCCACGGAAAAAATCAGAGGATCAGAGCGGTCGACAAGTAAAAAACGTACCCGGATTGCAGACCGCGTCGATAGAAACTCCTGAGTAAATTGCTGCAGGAGGGCGGCCTGAGCCTGCAGCCGGCTCCGCACCCCTTGGGCCGCCACGTTCAGCTCGCCACTTCCTCCGCTAGGAGTCCACCCGGACGTAGCGGAACTGGCCGCCTCCAAGGCCTCTGCCGTCTGGTTGGCACCCGCGGCTTGGCGCATGTCCGGCGGGCCCGTGCTCCCTCCGGCGCGCTGGCTCGCCGCCAGCTGAATTTCAAGACCGGCTCCGGCCTCGGGCGCGCCCCGGGCCAGCTCCTCCGGCACCGCCGACGATTGGCCGCCTTCGCCCGCTCCGGCTGGCGCTGCCGGCGGCGTCCTCTCCGCGAAGACCTCGAAGAGCTCATCCCTCTACACCGGCGGCTGATCGGGGGTGATCTCCTCCGCCGTGGGCAGCGGGATGTCCGGGTCTACGATGCGGAGGGGGATGGCGAGCAGTGGAGGCCGGCTGCGGGTGCCCTCCGCCTCCGTCTCCACGGTCGCCCGCTCCAATGGAGTCTCGGCTGCCGCCCCCGTTCGCTCCATCGCCGCCCGGACGGCCTCCCGCTCCGCCGCCTCCCTCTCCTCTCGCGCCTCGTGGGCGTTCTGCTCCGTGGCCTCCGCAAGATCGGCGCGGGGGTCCACGCGGCGGGGCCCTGAAGATCCGGCACCCGGCCCAACCACAGAGCTGCCTGGGCCTCACTCAAGGGAAAGCGGTGCCCTGCTCAAAAATCGGAGAAGGGTTGGAACAAAAGACAACAACAACAAAAAAAGGGACACGCAAGCGGCCAAAGGGCTTACGGTGAAATCACTGGAGGTTGCTTCACCGCCTTCCGGAAACGGGCCGCCTTCGCTGCTGCTTCGTCTCGCTTCGTTGCCGCGGCGGAGGCCCTCGTTTTCTTCGGCCGGCTGCCGAAGAGAGGAAGCGTGGCCCGGCGCTTTGCCGTTCCACCACCGGCAGTTGGCGCGGCGGATGAGCCCGCGCTATGGCGATCGGTTGCCGGCTGGTGGCGCGGGATTTCTTCGGCGTCGGCGTCGTCTGGCCATTCGTCAAAACTGGCCGAGAGCCCCGTGCCTCCGGGCTCGGCGACGTCCCTCGTGGCGGCGTCCTCCATGGCGGCCGCCCCCAAATCTGGGTCGTCGATGTCGTCCACCGTACGGTCCGGGGCATACCGGCGCTCGACTCCTGCCGCCTAGGCTGGCGGTGGAAGAAGTGGGTTCTGACAAAAAAAAGAGCCGCCTGGTCAGAAGCCGGCCGGCATAAGCCGGCCGATGACAGAAAGAAGGGCTTACCACGGGCGGAGGATGGGTGTGGGAGTACGGCGCCTTGCCGTATTGCCAGTCGTCGGCGAGCTTGAGGTTGGCGATGTAGTTCACCATGAGCGCCACCTCGGCATGGGGCATGTCCCATGTGCTCAGCCGGCAAAGGTCGAAGCGGCCGCTCATCTGGCATAGCATGTGGGGCCGGCTCTGAAGGGGAAGGATCCGGCGCTCGACGAAGGCGGCCACCAAGTCGGCTCTGCGCAGGCCTTCCGACTGGATCATTACCCGTAGCCGGGTGATGGCGGCGTTCCCAGCCGGAGATAAGGACTTGGACCTGAAGCCCCAAGACGGCTGCCTCCCAGCCGGCGGGCCGGCTATGTAAGCCGGCAGATTAACGTAGTCTCCTTGCGGGGCGATGTTCTTGACATAGAAGTACGATTTTTGCTACAGCTTCACCGATTGGATTAAAGGAATGTGCGGGAAGGGGTTGTTCTCGCTTGACCTTTTCATCGCGATGAAGGCCCCGCAGGGGGCGGGCACGCCGGCGGTGACGGTGCCGAGCTTGTTTTGGAAGAGCTCCGCCCAAAGCTCCAGCGTGGGCAGCACTCCCAAGAAGCCTTCACAGAGAGAGACGAAGGCCGACAGAAGCATCACCGTGTTGGGCGTGAGGTGATGCGGCTGGAGACGGTAGAAGTCGAGGAAGGAGCGCATGAACCCACTCGCCGGGAAGCCGAAGCCACGCAGGAAATGCGTGTGGAAGACGACGCGATTGCCTTCCTCGGGCGCCGGCGAGATTTCCGCCTTCGGCGCCAGACGAGCCTGCATGAGGTTGGCGGCGGGCAGGCGTCGGGTCCGGCGGAGAAACTCTATGTGGTCTTCATGGACGTTGGAGCCGTCCCACGAGCTCGATAGCGCCATGGACATGACGGCATGGGCAGGCTGCAATGGGAGGATGCGTCGGGCGCGGAAGAAGAAGAAAGGGAAGAAAGGAAAGGAGAACAAGGAGGGACGGGGAGCGGGGGAGCGAGCAAGCCTTTGTCTCTCCCCCTCCCCCTCCTACTTGTAGGCTCGTGCGCCGGAGCCGAGGAGGCGCGGCGTGGGGGATCGTGGGGATCGATCGTGCCCACCTCCCCCACGCCCGGCGTTTATTGCGCGCATTGAATACACGAAGAAACGGCCGCGGGGAGGCGAGCAGTCTCCTCGGGCCACAGAAGATCTGCGCCCGGGCCGAGGCCGAGGAGTGGCGGGCCCGGGCCTGCGGCGGCGTCCCGTCGCGCGCGTGCGACGGCAGGACTTCTCCACCACGTGGCCCATCGTGGGGCCCGCGGGTCGCCCGTGGGTCAACCATGGTCATATTAATAAACAAATAAGTTCTCCAAAGTCGGCCTGCGACGGCAAGGTCGGCTCCTCAGGGTATGAAGCTGGCCGAGCTTCTCGTCCCTCCGTCCGCCGTGAAGCTCGCCCAGCTTCGGGGACTACTGTCGGAGTAAATAGCCATGGGTAGCCTAGCCGGCTTCCCCTGGCCCATCAGAAAAAATTACGAGCCCGTCCGGCTCTCAAGAAGACTCAAGACCTGGGGCCGCCTCCCCCCTTTGCCGGCTATCTTCTAGGCCGGCTTCAGGGGCGGCCCGCCCTTTACCCTCATGAAGGAAGTCGTGGGAGGACCGACTACGACAAGCCGACTGCAACAAGGCCGACTCCAAGAGGCCGGCTCCGATAAAGCGGTCAAAGCCGTACTCACAGAGTACGCGTCCACCCCGCGATGATGAAGCAGGGCGTGGCTACAGTGGAGTCTGCCACCCCCGAAACCCGGAGCACGCCTGGTACAGTGCGCCGTACGGGTGGCCACGACCCGTCCGGCGCGGCACTGTTGCCATGGCGGCCCCAACGCCGTCCATGAAGGGCCACCAGCGAGGCCCCCGAGGCGGCGGGCCCCTTCGGGCAGAGAGATATCGAAGGCGGCTGCACCTTCCCCCAAGTCGGCCTGATGAGGAGCCGGCTCCCCGTAGCCGGCTCGCCATCATCCTCGAAGGAGACGCCCATTAAAGAGACAAGATACGGCGGGGCTACAGTAATCGCCCGCCAGGGCGGCGGTACTGTAGCCACGCTTACCCCGACCACGCCTGCGTCAACCGCACGGAGCAACAGTAACCAGCCACCGACCAGGCCCTAGATAGTGGGGCCTGCCTGTCGACCAGGGAGCCGGCAGCTGGCGGGACCGACCAGTTGGCGGTCCCCAGCAGCCGGCGCAGAAGCCGGCGAGCACAGCCACAGACAGCAGGGCCCCGCGCCCAGCTGAGTTACCATTGTACCCCCGGGGGGTAGGCCCATATAAACCCCCGGTGCACCCATGCAAAGGGTTGGACTCTCAAGCTAGACTTAGACACCACACAAGGAAAAGAAGCAAGCTAGCCGAGCCCTTCTTCCTCCTTCCACCCGAAACAGCTCAAGGAGCATTGTGTAGCTACTTGTTCATTTAGTAACCATGCGGAGACCCCGCAGAGCAGCAGTAGGGGTGTTATCTCCTCGGAGAGCCCTGAAGCTGGGTAAGATTCGCCAGCGTGCATGTCTTCGCCTTATCCCGTTTCCAGGCACCGGCGATGTTTTATTGGCTCCCACAATGATAAGCCACCCGTTGGCATATGTCGCACCTACCACCCGACACCGAGTGTGAGGTTTCCTCATCACTCGGTAGGATTTGTTAAACTTAGGCTTGTACGGGACTGCAGCTTAAGCCCCCGAGTGAGAGGCTTGCTCATCACTCGGTAGGATTTTTTTAAACTTTGGCGAGTACTGGACTGCAGCTAAGCCCCCGAGTGTGAGGTTTGCTCATCACTCGGTAGGATTTTTTTAAACTTAGGTGAGTAATGGACTGCAGCTAAGCCCCCGAGTGAGAGGCTTGCTCATCACTCGGTAGGATTTTTTAAACTTAGGCGAGTACTGGACTGCAGCTAAGCCCCCGAGTGTGAGGTTTTCTCATCACTCGGTATTATTTTTTAAACTTAGGCCAGTACTGGACTGCAGCTAAGCCCTCGAGTCGGAGGCTTGCTCATCACTCGGTAGGATTTTTTAAACTTAGACGAGTACTGGACTGCAGCTAAGCCCCCGAGTGTGGGGCGTGCTCATCACTCGGTAGGATTTTTTTAAACTTAGGCGAGTACTGGACTGCAACTAAGCCCCTGAGTGAGAGGCTTGCTCATCACTCGGTAGGATTTCTTTAAATTTAGGCGAAACAGATTCGCAGCTAAGCCACCCACTGGGGGATTTCAGACACACACGTGAACAATCGAATCATTTTAGAAGACTGTAAAACTCTTGTCTTTGATAAACAAACTACAAAGGTGCTTGTTATTACATCTCAACAGACTGAGTGCTTAAGTATAAAAGGGGTGGAGTAGCTCCGCATTCCAAGCGCGTGGCTCGTCTTTCTTGTGCTCGACGTTCTAGAGGTGGTATGCTCCGTTGTGGAGCACTCTGGTGACAACGAAGGGGCCTTCCTAGGAAGGCGCGAGCTTGTGTGGTTTTTGCTGATCTACTCGAAGAACCAACTCTCCCTCTTGAAATGCTCGACCCCTTACATTTCTGGCGTGGAATCGACGCAGATCCTGCTGATAAATGGTCGATCGGATTAAGGCCATCTCCCTTTCTTCCTCCAGGAGATCATGTGCATCTTGCCATGCCTGTTCTGCTGCTTCTTCTGAGAAAAGCTCGACTCGGGGTGCATTGTGGAGCAAGTCACTTGGAAATACAACTTCAGCTCCATAAACCAAGAAAAAGGGAGTTCTGCCAGTCGACCGATTGGGAGTCGTCCTCAGTCCCCACAACACCGATGGAAGTTCATCGACCCAGGCTCCTGCTGCATGTTTGAGATCATGCATCAGTCAGGGTTTTAGTCCTTTGAGAATCAATCCATTTGCTCTTTCAGCTTGCCCATTTGACTGGGGGTGGGCGACTGAAGCATAGTCGACTCGAGTACCTTGAGAAGCACAAAAAGTCCTAAACTCATCAGAATTGAAGTTTGACCCGTTGTCAGTGATGATGCTGTGTGGAACACCATATCTGAATGTTAACTCTCTGATGAAGCTGACGGCAGTACTGGCTTCAAGGTTCTTGATAGGCTTGGCCTCAATCCATTTGGTGAACTTGTCGACTGCTACAAGAACATGAGTGAATCCACTCCTACCAGTCCTCAGAGGTCCAACGATATCCAATCCCCAAACAGCAAAAGGCCAGACGAGTGGAATGGTCTTCAGGGCCGACGCAGGCTTGTGAGACACGTTGGAGTAAAACTGGCAACCTTCACATTTGTCGACTATTTCTTTTGCCATCTCATTTGCTCGTGGCCAGTAAAATCCCGTTCGGTATGCTTTGGCCACAATGGTCCGAGAGGACGCATGGTGACCACAGGTCCCCGAGTGAATGTCATTGAGGATCACTCGACCTTCTTCAAGTGTTATGCATTTCTGGCAGGCTCCAGTCACACTTTCTCTGAACAACTGTCCTCTTATCACGGTAAAGGCTTTGGATCGATGGACGATCTGTCGAGCCTCTTCTTCATCCTCTGGGAGTTCCTTTCTAAGAATGTACGTGATATATGGTACTGTCCAATCGGGAGTGATGACGAAAACCTCCATGATGAAATCGAGCACGGCTGGGACCTCGATTTCAGTCGGATCAGTGGCACTCTTTGGTTGCGGGGGCTCTTCAGTGAAAGGATCTTCTTGAACTGAAGGCGTATGAATATGTTCCAGGAACACATTGCTGGGAATGGTTTCCCTCTTGGAACTTATCTTCGCTAGATCATCAGCTACTTGATTTTTCAGTCAGGGTATGTGATGGAGCTCCAACCCCTCAAACCTCTTTTCTAACTTTCTCATTGCATTGCAATAGCCAGTCATAGCTGGGCTTCTGACATCCCACTCCTTCATCACCTGATTGACTACTAAATCCGAGTCGCCGTAGACCATGAGGCGACGGACGCCGAGTGAAATGGCCATACGCAACCCGTACAGGAGTGGCTCATATTCGGCTTCGTTGTTGGAAGAATCAAAGTGAATTTGGAGAATGTAGCTGAGTTTGTCACCTCGGGGGGTGGGGGGGGATACCAATACCACCCCAGCACTGAATCCATTTAGCATCTTGGAGCCATCGAAGAACATGGTCCAATGCTACGAGTGAATTTGGGCCGGCAATTGGTGTTCGATCCACTCGGCGAGGAAATCTGCTATTGCTTGGGACTTGATAGCTTTCTTTGCCTCAAACTTGATGTCAAGTGGAAGGAGTTCAATCGCCCACTTTGCCAATCGACCAGTTGCATCTCTGTTGTTCAGAATATGTAATAATGGAGCGTCGCTGACGGCTGTAATGGAATGATCAGAGAAATAGTGTGCAACCTTCTTCGTGGTCATGTAAATCCCATAAATAAGCTTCTGATAGTGCGGATATCTTTGCTTCGATGGAGTCAGAACTTCAGAAACGTAATATACTGGGCGCTGAACTTTATAGGCTTTTCCTTCTTCTTCCCGCTCGACCGTGAGTACTGTACTGAATACTTGTCCAGTGGCTGCAATATAAAGCAATAAAGGCTCTTTGCTGATTGGTGCAGCAACCATCGGCTGGGTGGAAAGCAGGGCTTTGAGCTCTGCAAACGCTGCATCAGCATCGGGAGTCCACTCAAACTTATCAGACTTCTTCATCAGTCGGTAAAGAGGCAATGCCTTTTCACCGAGGCGAGAAATGAATCGACTCAAGGCGGCCAAGCAACCAGTAAGCTTCTGGACATCATGCACATGCACATGGCGTTTCATCCGAAGTATAGCACCAACTTTCTCTGGGTTAGCATCGATCCCTTGTTCGGAAACGAGGCCGAGTAACTTTCCGCCAGGAACTCCGAATGTGCACTTTGATGGATTAAGCTTGATATCATACCTTATGAGGTTGGCAAAGGTTTTAGCAAGGTCAGCCAGCAGGTCGGAACCCTTATGTTACTTGACCACAATGTCATCCATGTATGCTTCCACATTCCGACTGATTCGAGTGAGCAGACACTTCTCGATCATCCTCATGAATGTGTCTCTGGCGTTCTTTAAGCCGAATGGCATGGTGACATAACAAAAGCATCCGAATGGAGTGATGAAAGCCATTTTTATCTCATTAGGTCCATACAGTCGGATCTGATGGTACCCGCAATAGGCGTCCGAAAAAGACAGACGCTCACACCCTGCAGTCGAGTCGACGATTTGGTCGATGCGGGGGAGAGAAAAATGATCTTTCGGGCAGGCCCAATTGATATGCTTGAAGTCAATGCACATGCGAAGTGAATCGTCCTTCTTGGGGACCATGACAACATTGGCAAGCGACTCGGAGTGGTAGATTTCTCGGATGAACTCAGCTGCCAGGAGCCGAGCCACTTCCTCACCAATCACTTTTCTCTTCTGGTCGGCGGACCGTCGGAGATGTTCCTTGACAGGTTTCACTTTTGGGTCGACTTGCAAACGATGCTCAGCCAGTCCCCTAGGTACAATTGGCATGTCAGAAGGTTTCCATGCAAAGATGTCCCAGTTCTCACGGAGGAACTGGATGAGCGCTTCTTCCTATTTGCTGTCGAGTGTCGCTGAAATATGAGTCGGAGCAGCATTGAGATCGGTCGGGTGAATATGAATCGGTTTCGTTTCTCCAGACGACTGAAATGCAGAGTCTGTGGCAGGCTTCTTAGCTCGCAGCAAATCACTCGGATCTGCATTTTTCTGGTACTCTTGCATTTCTACTACTGCCATTTGTGCATCGACAATTTTTTAGCCCTTCTGGAAGCACTCTTCTGCCTTCTACCGATTACCAGTGATGGTGATCACCCCTCTCGGACCAGACATCTTCAATTTGAGATACACGTAACATGGTCGAGCCATAAAACGTGTGTAAGCGGGTCTTCCCAGAATAGCATGGTAAGCACTCTTGAAGTCCACCACTTCAAATGTCAGCTTCTCCTTGCGGTAATTCTTGGAATCACCAAAAACCACATCAAGGGCGATCTGGCCGAGTGACTGGGCCTTCTTGCCAATTATAACTCCATGAAAACTCATATTGCTTTCGCTAAGCTTGGACATCGGAATGCCCATCCCTTTCAGAGTTTCAGCATAAAGGATATTTAGACCACTGCCACCATCCATCAGTACCTTGGTCAGTCGAGTGCCTTCAACAACAGGGTCGACAACCAGCGCTTGCCTCCCAGGGGTGGCTATATGTGTTGGATGATTCGACTGGTCGAACATGATGGCAGTCTGAGACCACTTCAGGTAACTGGGTGTTGCCGGAGCAACCATGTTCACCTCTCTGTTAATAACTTTCAATCGACTTTTGCTCTCAACATCAGCAAAAATCATCAGAGTGGAATTGACATTGGGAAAACCATCATCATCTTCTTCCCTTTCCTCACCCTTGTCCGACTCCTTTTCCTTCTCCTTGGGTTGTTTCTCTCGGAACTGCTGGATCAGGAGACGACACTGTCGAGTGGTGTGCTTAGGGTAAATGAGATTCCCCTCTTCATCTTTTTTCGTATGAATGTGACATGGTAAATCCAACACATCATTCCCATCTTGATATTTAACTTCCTTTGGAGTCCAGGGCCCTTTGGGCTTCCCCTTGAATTTCCCTTGGGCCACAACTAAAGCTTCATCAGGAGCAGCTAGTTCGGCCTTGCGCTTCTGTTTCCGACTGGAATTCCCTCCTCCGGTTTCTTGGCCGACTGTTTTGTGCTTGCCACTCCGGAGTCGGTCTTCCTCTTCACCGTTAGCATACTTGGTGGCAATCTACATCATTCGACTCAGGGACATATCACCTATCCGACCGAACTTCAGATTCAACCCTCTGTACTTAGCACCTTCCTTGAAGGCACAAACTGCTTGGTGATCTGACACGTTCTCCACTGTATGGTGCAATGTGATCAATCTCTGGAAATAATCTCTCAAGGTTTCATTCGGCTTCTGCACACATGACTGCAGCTCTGTCAACCCCGCCGGCCTTTTGCATGTACCTTCAAAGGTTCTAACAAACACACGAGCAAGTTCTTCCCAACTATATATGCTGTCAGGTGCCAACTGATTCAACCACGCTCTGGCTGAACCCTCCAACATCAAAGGAAGGTGTTTCATGGCCACTTCATCATTACCGCCACTGATCTGCACAGCCACTCGGTAGTCCTCAAGCCAAGTGTCAGGCTTGGACTCACCAGTGAACTTGCTGACTCCAGTCGCCAACCTGAAGTTGGGAGGAATCACTGCTGCTCTGATGGCTCTGCTGAAACACTCGGGACCTGAAACATGCACTCTGCTTCCAGTCGGATAAACTCTATCATGGCCCTTCGTGTGTGCCCTGTTCCTGTCAACCAGACCTTGAACGAGAATAGAGCTCGCATCAAAGCCTGGCTCTCAGGGGTCGGCTGGAATCCTTCGTGCGCCGCTATGGGGGGCGCCCGTCCTCTTGCCATCGATGCACGTATGACCCACTTCTCGGAGGAGGCGTGGGCACTCGACGACGGTTATCGTGGTCAAGTCAATAATCATACTGCTCACGGTTCCTGTACTGTTCCTGCCGGTGCCCACGTTCCTCACGCCACGGAGGCGATCTTGGGCTGTGAGCAGATTGGACAGTGTTTGCCACCATAGATCTGCTATGAATCCTATTCCACGACTGAGATACTGCTGTATTTTGCTCTCCTGCTGCCCGGAGTAAAGCTCGGATCTGCACCAAACCTCGTCCAACTTCCGACCGGGAAGGCTGAATTGACTCCGCTATTCGGGCTGCAGCTGTGAGATTCTGTGTCAGAGTTCGGTATACCTGAGTCGAAGGTGGAAAAAGTTGTCGTCGACTGGACTTAGTAATCCGCTGCCGAGCACGCTCGTCGAGTGCGTGCTGGAGGTTCTCCAGTCGAGTGCACTCAGCCAAGTTGGCTAGGTGCGCCTCCTCCAAGGCTCGGGCCTCGGAGGTTTCTCCAATGATAGGAGTGTGAAGTGCATCCACATTGCGGCGGCAAAGATCTTCCCTCTGTTGCGAAGAGAGGGGTTCGGGGTGGTACTCTTTGTGGACGCGTGATGGATCGCCAACGCCATCGCCACCGTCGTCGCGAGGGAAGCCAGGAGGACTGCGCGGTCCATTGACCATCAAGACTTCCACCGCGGGGTCACTGCTGTCGCACTCGGATGCAGTCTCGATGGAGCCAGTCGAACATGCCGTAGAGAGTTCCATCGAGCTCGATCGCCGCAATTTATGGGGTGGCTGATTGGCGGGCCACCGCGTGCCTCACCCACCGCTGAAGTCGTGACCGACCGGACCGCTTGCGCCGGCGGGCAGCGGGGAGCGAGGACACCGCAGGAACCGACTGATACTGAGTCGACGGCTGTTGAAGAAGGACGCCGTGGACGCACGCGCGAAAGTGCGTTGCCCCGCGGACGGGGAGCGCGTCGACGTCGAGTGGAGCCTCCTGGAGCCAAGCGGAGTCGTCGGCGATGAAGACGAGTGCGCCAAGACGGATCTCACGGCCCTCAGCCAATCCTCCACCAGAAACCATGATGACGGGAATCGGAAAAATCACAACTTCTCCAACAAACCGCTAAGACACCTGCTCACGGTGGGCACCAACTGTCATGGATCTAAGACTGATAGTATAATGGGGGTAGGTATAAGGAGGCAAGATCCTAGCTATGGAGTAGTTGTACACACGAGTTTACGAGCTCAGGCCCTTCACGGAGGAAGTAACAGCCCTACGTCTCGGTGCCCGGAGGCGGTCGACTGGATTGTGTATATGTGTATGTTTACAAAGGATGTGAACCCCAGTCCCAGAGGAGGGGGTGGCTTATATAGAGTGCGCCAGGACCCCAGCTCCCCTCCGTTACATAGGGTTCAATGTACAATAAGAGTGGAGCGTTACTGGTAGCGCTAGCAATTAAGTGATATAAATGACAATTAATTCTATGAGTAAACGCTTGACCGTTGTTGTGTAGAGTGGCTTTAGATCTTCTATACATCGAGTGGCTTCATTGACGGTCGAGTGTCATTGATTCTTTCGAGTGGAATGTCTTTAGTCGAGTGGATGATGGTACCCTTCGAATGCTTTTGGCTTTAGGGCGATGACCTTGGGGAAGGCGTCTAGGTCAGACCTATGACCCTACCCTAGGTACATAGCTTCATCACTGAGAAACATATACTTCTTCCTCAAGCTTACCATTGAGGAATGCACTTTTCACATCCATTTTATATAAGATGATATCATGATGGTTAGCATAAGCAAGTGATATGCGAATAGCTTCAAGTATAGCAACATGTGCAAAAGTTTCATCGAAATCAATTCCTTCAACCTATGTGTAGCCTTGAGCTACAAGCCGTGCCTTATTCCTCACCACAAGGCCATTTTCATCTTGCTTGTTGCGGTAGATCCACTTTGTGCTGATGATATTGTGCTTGCGAGGATCTGGACATTTGACCAGTTCCGAGACGTTGTTGAGCTCGAATTGATGTAACTCCTCATGCATAGCTTGAATCCACTCAGGCTCCAGAAATGCTTCATCTACCTGTGGGCTCTGTGATAGAGACGAAAGCAAAGTGCCCACAAAAGTTAGATAAATGTGAAGCTCTTGAGCGTGTGAGAGGACCTGGAATGTTGATGTCGTTGATGATTTTCTCAATTTGCACTTCATTTGCAACGCGAGGATGAGCAGGTTGTCGTTGAGGAATTTGATTAGTATTTTCTTCAGCACCATTTTCCTCAGGTGCATCAGCATGACGTTCTTCATGTTCTGGAATGACTTCTTTAGCAGATTCTTCGGTAGGAATGACATCCTCAGTAGCCTTGAACTTAATAGATTCCTCAGGAGGTATTTCATCTGTCACGGGAGGTAGGTGCTCTCTTTGTGAGCCATTAGTGTCACCGAACCACACATCTACAGTTTCAACAACCTTGTGGTGATAGGTGTTGAAGACTCTGAGGTGTGCGAGTCCTTACCATAACCGAGCATAAAACCTTCATGTGCTTTCGGTGTAAATTTAGAATTGTGATGAGGATCTCTAATCCAAAATTTAGCACCGAAGACTTTGAAATAACTCACATTGGGTTTCTTGTTAGTGAGGAGTTCATATGCAGTCTTCTTGAAGAATTTGTGAAGATATACCCTATTGATGATGTGGCATGCAGTATCAATTGCCTCAGGCCAAAAGCGAGGAGGCGTATTGTACTCATCAAGCATAGTGCGGGCCATCTCAACAAGAGTCATGTTCTTGCACTCCACGACGCCATTTTGCTGAGGAGTATAAGGAGCAGATAACTCATGAGTAATACCAAGTTCATCAAGATAGTCATCAAGACCAGTATTCTTGAACTCAGTTTCATTATCACTTCTGATGTGCTTGATCTTCACACCAAAGTTGGTTGAAGCCCTCGAAGAAAATCGTTTGAAGACTTCCTGCACTTCAGTTTTGTAAGTAATGATATTGACCCATGTATATCGAGAATAATCATCAACAATGACAAAGCCATATAAGGATGCAACATTAGTAAATGTGGCATAGTGAGTAGGGCCAAAGAGATCCATGTGAAGCAATTCAAATGGTCGAGTAGTAGTCATGATAGTCTTTGCTATATGCTTGGCCTTGGTCATCTTTCCAGCTTCATAAGCTCCACACAAATGGTCCTTGAGGAATTTGACACCCTTTATGCCAATGACATGCTTCTTCTTCGCGAGCGTGTGCAGATTCCTCATGCCAGCATGACCAAGTCGTCGATGCCATAGCCAGCCTTCTGAAGCTTTTGCAAGTAGACATGTAGCAGGTTGTGGTCCTGTAGAGAAATCAACAATATACAAATCTCCTCTCCTAAAGCCTTCGAAGACTTTGGAATTGTCAGCTTCCATGATCACAGCAAACGATACTTGCCAAATACAACAACCATATCAAGATCACAAAGCATTGAGACAGACATGAGTTTGAACCCTAAGGACTCGACAAGCATGACTTTGTCCATGTGTCGATCCTTTGAGATTCCAACCTTACCTAGACCCAATACCTTACTTTTGCCTTTGTCAGCGTTGGTGATGTGCTTCAGATGTGATGGAGATAAAGCAAAGTCCATCAATAAGCTCCTGCACCAGTCATGTGATTTGTACATCCACTATCGAGGACCCACTCTGTGGCTTTGGGTTGATCATCCTGTAGATGAATTAGTGCAACTTACAAAGTCATATACTTCATCAGTGAAGAATATGGTATCAATTTCGGCAAGCAATAGAACAGATAAAGCAGTAGGAGGACGTGAGAAATGAAAATTCATTTCTTCAAGATTAGCTTGTGTCCTTTCAAGGAAATTCAGGTCTCCAGCAAATTTTTCAGACGATTAAGTTCATCTGGAGACCTGACCCTGCATAAGAGGTTAGTTCGTTTTCTTCACCACCCACATCTGAAGGGGTGGCAAAGAGTTCATCATTCTATGAGCTCCATAAGAGAAAGGTGGCATAGATGCCAATCCATTTCGTTTCACATAAGAGGGGTTAGGGTAAGCATAAGAGTAAGCGGAGAAATTCTTCGAGGACTTATGAACATAATGATTTGAAGAATAATGCACATATCCATAATCCTTAGATCTTCCCTGCGAAACAGACGGGTTAGCACGATGATGCTCATATGAGGACTTTGATCCTTTTGAGGAATTTGATCCATGTGAGGAGTTTGGTCTGTATGAGGACTTGGATCCAGATGAAGAATTTGGTCCATATGAAGAATTTGACCTGGGGTTCCTATTCTTCACAGGTGGTGTCATGATGACATTCACCTGAAGATTTTCAAGGCACCTTTTGGGAACCCAGATTTTCTTCATAGGAGAACCGTTCCTGCAGTTAGTGCCAACATATCTAGCAAATACTTCACCATTCTGATTTTTGAACAATTTATAATTGGAGTCAAATGACTCATCAGAAGAATATGAAGATTCACATGTAAAGCCAGATAAAGTGGATGGATCCACTGAAGGTCCCTTTGCAGCAACCCGTGAGGTTTTGGGATACTGCTCAGGTTTCTAGTAGGTCCCGTCAGCATTGAGTTTCCTCTCAAAGGCAATACCCTCTTTCCTAGGGTTCCTGTTGAGGATCTGCTTTTTAAGCATGTCACAAAGAGCCTGGTGCCCTTTGAGGCTTTTGTACAAGCCTGCCATATACAATTCCTTCAGCCCTGCATCATCAGTGATACTAGCAATGTCCTCAGATGAGGAATTAGTGATAGCAGAGGCAGTTGAAGAATTTGCAGCAATGGAAGTATTTGAGCATTCAGGTGAAAAATTAGCAGTTTCACGTTTAATGCACTTCAAACATGGAGGAACAAATTCATCCTGAGTAGCGCTGATCTATTGAGCAAGTAATGAATCACGCTCCTTCTGAAGGTCTTCATAACTCACTCTTAACTGCTCAAGATCTTGCTTTCTTTGAAGAAATTCATAAGAAAGCTTCTCATGATCAGATAGGAGAGTGTTATGATGACCTTGAAGATTGTCAAACTTGGACTGAACTCTCTGAAGATTTTCAGTCAAAATTTTAGTGCGATCCATTTCCTCGCCCAACATATCATCGCTTTTATCTATCATGTTTTGAACCTTTTCAAGAGCCTTTTGTAGTTTCACAGCAATATTAGCAAGTTTAAAATAGCTAGGTTTCAGGTTTTCATCAGATTCATCCTCACTAGATTCTGAGGAGGGATATTCGAGTACCTTTGAGCCTTTTGCCATGAAGCAATAGGTCGGAGTTTAGTCCTCATCGCCGTCATCAGTAGTGTTGGGGAGGTCCTTTTCTTCAGAGTTGAAGATGGACTTGCTGACGAACACGGTAGCGAGGGCTAGGCTTGCCACACCAGAGTCTGACTCCTCAGATCCCTCCTCTTTCTCATTTTCCTCAGATTCAGCCTCAGAGTCCATTTCCTTGCCAATGAATGCCCGAGCCTTCTTGGAGCTGCTCTTCTTGTGAGATGGGGACTGTCGGTGTCAAAACCGGCGTATCTCGGGTAGGGGGTCCGGAACTGTGCGTCTAGGCCGGATGGTAACAGGAGGCAAGGGACACGGAGTTTTACCCAGGTTCGGGCCCTCTCGATGGAGGTAAAACCCTACGTCCTGCTTGATTAATATTGATGATATGGGTAGTACAAGAGTAGATCTACCACGAGATCGGAGAGGCTAAACCCTAGAAGCTAGCTTATGGTATGATTGTTGTTCTGTATGTTGTCCTACGGAATAAAACCCTCCGGTTTATATAGACACCAGAGAGGGTTAGGGTTACACAAAGTCGGTTACAATGGTAGGAGATCTACATATCCATATCGCCAAGCTTGCCTTCCACGCCAAGGAAAGTCCCTTCCGGACACGGGACGATGTCTTCAATCTTGTATCTTCATAGTCCAGGAGTTCGGCTGAAGGTATAGTCCGGCTATCCGAACACCCCCTAATCCAGGACTCCCCCAGTAGCCCCTGAACCAGGCTTCAATGACGATGAGTCCGGCGCGCAGATTGTCTTCGGCATTACAAGGCAGGTTCCCCTCCAAATTCCATGTACCTGTTGAATAAAGTCCGGTTTCTTGTAAATGTTGCGCTCCTTGGCTTCTATGCCCAATAATGGCCGTCTCCAACATGTCAAATGAATATGAAAAGTCGGAGTGTTTTTACATCCACACCCCTAGCCGCGTAAATGAGCCGCCCATTTAAGGGGACGAGGATTTAGATCCAAACCACACCTTCTCCCCTTCGCGAGTGTTCATCAGAGGGCATCCGACAAAGGTCCATTCCACCATGGCCAGCCGTCGCAACTCCTCCCTTCGCCCCTCCAGCCCTCAGCCTGGATATTGGGAGAGGTGCTCCATCCCTCATAGCGAGCTAGTGATGCTCCAGACCAAGGGATTTCTCCCCCCGGCCTATATGGTCCCGGTTCGAGCCGGTCTTGCCGTCTATAATGGCGGAGAGCAACTGGAGAGTGCCCCTAATCCCTCCAAAGGAGAGCGGGTATGCCTTGTCCCTTATTTAATAAGAGGGCTCGGATTTCCAATCCATCCGTTTCTCCAGGGGCTACTGGAGTACTATGGCCTCCAGCTACACAATCTTACGCCTGCCTCCGTATTGCATATCGCGGGCTTCGTAGCCCTCTGCGAGCTGTTTTTGGGTGTTGAGGCTCATTTCGGGCTGTGGAAAGAGCTATTCTGCCTTGTGCCCCATTCTCGGAAGGGGTCAATGTATCAAGTGGGCGGAGCCAAAGTGTGGCGCATCGCCGGGACCGGATATCTATCCGGAACCCCAAAGAAGGCGTCCGAGGACTGGCCTTCGGAATGGTTTTACATAGAGGACGTCCCGCTGCCGGATCCTGTCCGGATCGGCCTCCCCGAGTTCGACAATGCCCCACTAAAGAAGCGCCTAAGTTGGCATCCACGGAGCCCTCAGAGGGAAAGTGACAAGGACGTTATTTAGCTGATGGGCTGGATAAGATTGTTAGCTCATTCCGGACTGACCATGATCGGGGTCATGGCCGCATGCATCATGCGAGGGGTGCAGCCGCTACAGTATAGAGGCCACCCCATGTGGGACTTCAACGGGGAGGACGACGCCACCCGCTACGGCCGTAAGGGGCCGGATTCGGCTGCGGCTCTAACAAAGATCTTGTCCGCTTTGTACAAGGGAGAAGAGGAGGATTTTCTCCGTGTCGACCCAAAGGGTGGATTTTCTGTGTACAATCCTCCAAGCTGGGTAGGTGGTCGCATCTTGCCCATCCGTTTTATATCCCCATTGTTAAATATTCAGTCTAGCGACTTCAATGCAGGAACTGCGCCAGGCTGTTAAAGAAATAAACAGCCCTGCTCCACTACCCGAGGACCCAGGACGGTCCCTTGACCCGGACTCTCAAGAGGATCCGGACTTATCGGTGGAGCTGATTGATGGAGTGTTCCATGAATTGAGCAAGGACAATGCCTTGGTGGCCATTACGGCCGATTACCCAGGGCTAATCTCGGCCTCCCAGGTAACTGAGATCGAAGTCCCAGTACCCCGAATAGGGGTCCGCCCTCTCGTGTTTTTAGTTTCCTGATTACAACCGAGCTTTGCAGGGGAGGTTTCTGAGACGGGAGGCCGAACCTACGGCGACAAGCCAACGAGGGGCCGCAGGGCCCCGTGGGCAAAAAAGAGGTGCAGTCCGGACTGAGACGTCAGCGCAAAGGTATGGCACGCCCCCTTATCCCAGGTGTTATACCTTCAAGGCACATTAACATTCGTGCTCTCTTCAGGACAAAGAGACCTCGCCGGACTATATTCGGAGAGGCCAATCGCGCCTCCACCAGCCAGGCTCCAAAGCCTGGTCCGAAGGCGGAGGCGAACACAAGGCGTGCACCGGACGCTCCTCTGACGGAGGATGTGGATAGGTTGTCTGCCACCAACTCTGAGGTGGAGAGTGCCATGAACCACAGGCGTCGCCGGACAATTCTTCGCGACGCTTGTTTCTCCCAAGAGGCATTAGATGCCTTCAAGTCGGGAGATGCGTACCTCCGTGCCGCTCAAAATGGTCTGGCCAGAGCCACAAAGAAATATGTAAAATACATACGGGTAAGAAAATTTTGGTAATTATATATACATATATATACCAGTAGCCCCCGAGACTTGAAACAGTTAGAATAACTGATTTAAGGATCATTTGTTACACAGGTTCTTACAGAAAAGAATTCCCTACTGTTCCAGGAGCTGGAAGCGTGCAAAGCCCAACTTGAGGCCGCATGAGCCGCGGCAGGGGGGCCCAAGGAGATCCCCTCTGGTAATATACACTTCGAAAGATAAGAATTTTGCGAAGCACGGCATGGGTGCGAATCTGACAAATGAAATTGCAGATGGCGCCGGATTGAATCCAGAAAGGCAACACCTCCTACGCCACCTGAAGGCTGGTGAGAAGGTGCTGACAAAGGTGAGGCGGGAGAAGAACGATCTCCAAGATGCCAACACCAAGCTGGGCGTTGAACTGAAAGATGTTCGTGCCCATCTGTCGTACTCCGTTAAGGAGAATCAGCGGCTTCGGCGCGGCATATTTAGTAAGTGCTTGAACGAGCCTTTGAAAAAAAGTTCGGCGGGGAAGTCGACTAACAGAGTAATGTCTGTAGGTGTGCTAACAGGTCGTCCTGCAGAGGAGATGCCCGGTTCTACAGGTGACCTTCTTCCTGAGCTCTCGCAACTGCTCGAGCGAGTTCGGCAGGCGATGCAAGGCATCGTCCATGCCTTGTGGCCATCCATCTCCATGCCCGAAGGTCTTGGAGAGCTTGCGGAGAAGCTAAAGGGAGCATGGCGGCGCTTCCGCTTGTGGAAGATATCGGCCTGCCGTCAAGGTGCTAGGGAGGCCTGGGCCATGGTAAAGACGTGGTACACAAAGGCTGACCCAACCACATGGCCGAGGTCGGTCCTGTGGGGCCTGATGGGAAGGAGATCCCTGTAAGCTTGGTATACGGCCAAGTAGAATTGGCCGCAAAGTATTCCCAGCAGGACTGTAAATTAGACAGCCTGTTAGATGGTATTGAAGAGGAATACAATCAGACAGAATGACTATGTAATTTAATTGACATCTATAATGCCTTCTAGCCGGATTGTAGATCGTTTGTCATGGCCGACCTTTTCGCTTCAGCCTCGGGGTCTGACGGTCCGGAGTGTGTCCGAATTCCCATGCGGTTATATAAGAACCGGGGAATGCATGGAGACCAGGCGTAGGGGTCATTAGTGCGTGAACAGACAAGTGCCCGACTAGTTATGTTATATTACATGGTTAGTAAGAAACATCTTCCAGGGAGAATAGTTCCGTTAGGGGTTCCTTTCCCTGGGAGGCATGCCCTAAAGTGCTTGCCCATTCCGCGAAAAAGACGCGGGAAAAAGCATCTGGGGGCGCATAAATAAATAAGTGAAAATATCATCTTCTAGGTCACCGACCGAATATTCCCTTAAGAACACTAGCTTTCGGCTTCACCCAGTCTGAGGTACACATCCGGCTGATCCGACAGTAACAATCGCAGAGGTGCTCCCTTTACCGCCTAGCCGAATAATCGGGAACGTAGGGGTAAGCACAGGAGCCAGGCAACCCAGCTTGGCCAAAACTTAAGTCATATCGATGCATATAATGGTGAAGTAAAAGGTACATGCGGAAGTGTAACACATGTGTTGGGCATTAAGCCCGTATAAATAAGCTTCTGTTAAAAGAAGCCCCCAGGTTTAATGAGTGCGAATAACACGTCATTTGATGAGCCTTTAAAGGATATAAGAGAAAGGAAGGGGAGAAGGAGAGATATGTAAGACAGACAGTATATAAAAAATGGACAAAGGAAGGAAACGAACACAGAGTCCGGCGCTAGGCATAGAATCTTCGGAGACGGGCTACGTTCCATGGATTCGGCTCAAGTCGGTTGTCCGATGCATCTCGCAGGCGATACGCTCCACTAGTCAGGACTTGGTCAATTATGAAGGGACCTTCCCACGTGGGCTTGAGTTTGTCCTTTTTCTTGTCCGGCAGGCGTAGAACTAATTCGCCAACGTTGTAATTTTTGGCCCGTACTTCTCTGCTTTGGTATCTTCGAGAATGCTGTTGATAGAATGCGGAACGGGCTTTTGCCACATCACGCTCCTCCTCCAATGCGTCCAAACTATCCTGCCGATCGAGCTCGGCTTCTCTTTCTTCATACATGCGCACTCGAGGTGAGTCATGAATTATGTCGCAAGGCAAAACTGCCTCTGTGCCGTACACCATAAAGATTGGTGTGTATCCGGTGGTGCGATTCGGCGTGGTCCGCAGCCCCCAGAGTACGGAGTCGAGCTCCTCTACCCAGTGTGTGTTAGATTCCTTGAGGGACCGCACTAATCTGGGTTTGATGCCGCTCATGGTAAGACCATTTGCACGTTCGACCTGGCCTTTAGTTTGTGGGTGATAGACGGAAGCATAATCGAGCTTGATGCGCATGTTTTTGCACCAGAGTTTTACCTCATCGGCCGTAAAGTTCGTGCCGTTATCAGTGATGATGCTGTGGGGGACGCCGTAATGGTGTACAACCCCAGATATAAAGTCTATCACTGGTCCGGATTCGGCCGTCTTAACAGGCTTGGCTTCCATCCATTTGGTGAACTTGTCCACCATGACCAGTAGGTATTTTTGCTTGTGGGTTCCGCCTTTAAGGGGTCCAACCATGTCAAGCCCCTAGACCACGAAGGGCCAATTGATGGGGATAGTTTGGAGGGCGGTGGGTGGCATATGGCTTTGGTTTGCAAAGAGCTGGCAACCGACGCATCGTTGGACTAAGTCCTGGGCGTCTGCCCGGGCCGTCGGCCAATAAAAGCCTGTACCGAAGGCCTTGCTTACAAGGGACCGAGCTGCAGCGTGATGACCGCCGAGTCCGGCATGAATTTCAACCAGGAGGTTCCGCCCTTCCTCTTCGGAGATGCACCTTTGAAGGACTCCGGTAGTGCTTTTCTTATAAAGCTCTCCCTCGTGGACTTTGTAGGCTTTGGATCGCCGCACTATGCAGCGTTCCTCATTTTGGTCCTCGGGGAGTTCCTGCCTAGTAAGGTAGGCGAGGAATGGTTCTGTCCATGGGGCGATGATGGCCATTATTACGTGGGCTGAAGGTGTTATTTCATTGGCAGAGCCTTCGATTGTGTCAGAATGTTCGGTGCCGGGCAGTGCGGTTGGGTCTGGGCTGTTATTGTCCGGCTCCCCTTCCCATACTACAGATGGCTTGAACAGCCTTTCCAAGAAGATGTTGGGGGGGGGGGGGGGACTACATCGCGTTTTGCACCGATGCGTGCCAGGACATCTGCCGCCTCATTATTTTCGCGGGCTATATGGTGAAATTCAAGCCCTTCGAACCGAGCTGACGTTTTTAGGACGGCGTTGCGGTAAGCTGCCATTTTTGGATCCTTGGCATCAAAGTCTCCATTTATTTGGGATATTGCGAGGTTCGAGTCCCCGCGCACCTCTAGGCGTTGAATGCCCATGGATACTGCCATCCGGAGACCATGTAAAAGGGCCTCATATTCGGCTGCATTGTTGGAGTCTGTGTACATAATCTGGAGTACGTATTGAACTATATCTCCTGTGGGGGACGTCAAAACGATGCCAGCGCCTAGTCCGGCCAACATCTTGGAGCCGTCGAAATGCATGATCCAATTTGAATATGTGCCGTACTCTTTCGGGAGTTCGGCCTCCGTCCATTCTGCGACGAAGTCGTGCAAAACTTGCGACTTGATGGCTCGCCGTGGCTTATAAGTTATGTCGAACGGGAGGAGCTCAATGGCCCATTTTGCAATCTGGCCTGTTGCGTCACGGTTGTTTATAATATCGTTAAGCGGTACTTCCGAGGCTACTGTTATTGAACACTCTTGAAAGTAGTGTCGTAGCTTCCGGGATGCCATGAATACCGCGTACGCAATCTTTTGATAATGCGGGTACCGTGATTTGCACGGAGTGAGGTCAGTGGACACATAATAGACCGGCTTTTGAAGGGGGAATTTCTGTCCGTCCGTTTCTCATTCGACGACGAGCACTGCGCTTACGACCTGATGTGTTGCTGCAATGTACAATAGCATTGGTTCGCCAATGTTTGGCGCGGCCAGGATTGGGTTTGTTGCCAATATGGCTTTTATTTCATTGAGTCCGGCCGTGGCTGCATCCGTCCATTCAAAGTGTTTGGTGCGCCGAAGGAGGCGGTAAAGGGGTAGTGTCTTTTCTCCCAAGCGGGAGATAAAGCGGCTTAGAGCTGCCACGCATCCGGTTAACTTTTGTATTTGTTTGAGGTCCTTTGGATGTCCAATTGTGACAGAGCTCGGATCTTGGCTGGATTTGCTTCAATTCCTCTACCGGATATAATGAAGCCCAAGAGCTTTCCGGCTGGAACGCCGAAAACGCATTTTTCCAGGTTGAGCTTGATGTCGTATCTTCGGAGGTTATCAAATGTGAGCCTCAAGTCGTCTACTAGAGATTCGACATGTCTTGTTTTTACAACTACATCATCTACATATGCGTCCACTGTTTTGCCGATCTGGTTTGCCAGACATGTCTGAATCATGCGCTGATATGTTGCACCGGCGTTTTTGAGCCCGAAGGGCATTGTGTTGAAGCAGAATGGGCCGTATGGTGTGATAAATGCCATTGCGGCTTGGTCTGATTCTGCCATCTTGATTTGATGGTAGCCGGAATATGCATCGAGGAAACACAACGAATCGTGTCCTGCAGTAGCGTCAATAATTTGATCGATGCGGGGGAGGGGGAAGGGATCCTTTGGGCAAGCATTGTTAAGGTCTTTAAAATCAACGCACATGCGCCAGGATTTGTCCTTCTTTGGTACCATCACCAGGTTTGCTAGCCAGTCTGGATGTTTTATATCTCTGATGAATCCGGCCTCCAATAGCTTTGCTAGCTCTTCTCCCATGGCCTGTCTCTTAGGTTCAGAAAAACGCCGAAGAGCTTGTTTGACAGGTTTGAATCCTTTTAGGATATTTAAGCTGTGCTCGGCCAGCCTGCGTGGGATTCCTGGCATGTCTGAAGGGTGCCAGGCGAAAATATCCCAGTTCTCTCATAGGAACTCTCGCAGTGCGGCGTCTACATCAGGGTTTAACTGTGCCCCGATGGAAGCTATTTTATTGGGGTCCGTTGGATGGACCTAGAATTTGACTATTTCGTCTGCCGGTTTAAAGGAGGTGGACTTGGATCTTTTGTCGAGTACCACATCGTCCCTATTCACCGTGGAGTGCAGCGCAGTCAGTTCCTCAGCCGCTAGGGCTTCGGATAGTGCCTCGAGGGCCAGTGCGGCTGTCTTGTTTTCGGCGTGGAGTGCTATGTCCGGATCACTAGTGAGAGTGATGATCCCGTTAGGCCCAGTCATCTTGAGCTTCATGTACCCATAATGGGGTATTGCTTGGAAGATTGTAAACGCTTCCCGCCCTAGTAGAGCGTGATAACCGCTGCTGAACGGAGCCACATGGAACGTGACCTCTTCGGACCTGTAATTATCCAGCGTGCCGAACACCACATCTAGTGTGATTTTTCCTGTACAGCGCGCTTCCTGACTGGGGATTATTCCTCTAAAGGTTGTGCTGCTTCGCTCGATGCGTTTACAGTCTATTTCCATTTTTGAAGGGTTTCCTCGTAAATGAGGTTCAATCCGCTGCCGCCGTCCATGAGTACCTTGGTAAGACGAAAGCTGTCCACTATTGGACTGAGGACCAATGCGGCCGGTGCTCGGGCTATTCAGAATTTAGGTTCATCACTGGCGTTAAAGGTAATAGCCGTGTCACTCCATGGGTTTATTGTTGCTACTTGGTAGACTTCGGCAAGGCTGCGGAGTGTCCTTTTTCGCATATTATTTGATGCGAAAGTCTCGAAGACTATTAATACCGTATTGGTGTCTCTGGGGTGGCTTTCTGTGGCCTCCGGAATTAGGAGATCTTCACCAATTTTGGCCACCTGCCGGAGTATCCAACATGCTCTAAGGCTGTGAGTTGGTGTGGCGTCCTCTGTACTGTGAATTTTACAGGGTCCATTGAGCCATCCTTCCAATACGGTTCCATGCCCTGTAGAGGGTTTTTGCTTTTTGGTGTTTGACCCGGGTGTCTGGCGATGATGCACCCTTTTATTTTGGACTGGGTTTGTACTCAGGGCCTGATCGTCCAAAATTTTATTTCAGTTTTCCAGGCGCTTTCCATCGCACAGTACTTTCATACAATGGACGCCAAGTCAGCGAAGCGTGTAATATCACGGCGACTTATGGCGTTGAGGATTCCCTTGTCCGTGCAATTATTGCAGAAGATTGAGATTGTGTCTTCCTCACGGCAGTCCCTTATCCTATTCCTAACCAGGAGGAATCTGGCCCAGTAATGATGTACTGTTTCTTCGGGCTCTTACCTGATTTGGGATAGATCGCTTATGTTCGGGTGGGTGGGTGGAATTAAATCCGAAGCCTCACCCAATCTGAGGCTCAGAGGCCGAGGAATTTCCGAACTCGAAAATTTGGATTCCTGGATGTTGTCCAATGAATCCAGCCCGTCGCCTGACTCTAAGTTCAGGCCTTGAGTGATATCCTCCGCGGGTATCCGGCTTAGAGGGATCGGGAATCCGGACGTAGCTAGTCCTTAAGATAGATGAGGGGTCGCCGTACTGTCCCTCTACCACGGCAACTTGATGGGTGACTTGGGGAGAGTTAATCTCTCTCAGATCGGGTTTAGGCCCAATCTGGTCGTAATCTGTAGCGACTCCCAGGGCGGCGATGCGATCCAAGAGCTCGTTTATGGAGGAGAGCTCCATTGGATCTAACTGCTCGGCGAGTTCCGAGCTGACATGAAGATTGTTTTCAATGGCTCGAGAGGTCATCGTCGGCGTAGAAGCCGAGTAGGCGGTCATAGGAAAAGCACCTAGCCGGAGGGTTTGGCCGACAGCCAAAGCTCCCTTAGCAACGGTGCCGTCTTTAAAGACGGGGCGAGGCATCCTTCCTGATGGCGACAACACAGAGGAACTCTCAATGAAAGCACCAATGTCGGTGTCAAAACCGGCGGATCTCGGGAAGGGGGTCCGGAACTATGCGTCTAGGACGGATGGTAACAGGAGACAAGGGACACGAAGTTTTACCCAGGTTCGTGCCCTCTCGATGGAGGTAAAACCCTACGTCCTGCTTAATTAATATTGATGATATGGGTAGTACAAGAGTAGATCTACCATGAGATCGGAGATGCTAAACCCTAGAAGCTAGCCTATGGTATGATTGTTGTTCTGTATGTTGTCCTACGGACTAAAACCCTTCGGTTTATATAGACACCGGAGAGGGTTTGGGTTACACAAAGTCGGTTACAATGGTAGGAGATCTACATATCTGTATCGCCAAGCTTGCCTTCCACGCCAAGGAAAGTCCCTTTCGGACACGGGACGAAGTCTTCAATCTTGTATCTTCATAGTCCAGGAGTCCGGCTGAAGGTATCGTCCGGCTATCTGGACAACCCCTAATCCAGGACTCCCTCAGGGACCTTGAAGACTTTGATGACGAGGACTTTGAAGATTTCTTCTTCTTTGAATCATCAGAACTGTAATCCTTGTACTTCTTCTTCTTTGATTCCTTTTCCCACTGAGGACAATCTTGAATGTAGTGTCCGGGTTTCTTGCATTTGTGACAGAGTCTCTTCTTGTAATCATGGGATGAGGAATCTGATCTCAAGTCACCACTTCTTGAGGATTTACCAAAGCGACCACGTCTTGAGAACTTCTGAAACTTCCTCACGAGCATTGCTAGCTCCTGGCTCAGTTCTTCAGGATCACCAAGGCCGCTGCCAGAATCTTCACCTTCAGATTCATACATTGCCTTGGCCTTCAGAGCTCGTGATCTACCATAACTTGGTCCATAGAGATCTCTCTTCTCAGCAAGCTGGAACTCATGAGTGTTTAGTCTCTCGAGGATATCAGTGGGATCAAGTGACTTATAGTCTCCACGTTCTTGTATCATCAATGCCAAGGTGTCAAATGAGGAATCAAGCGATCTCAGCAATTTCTTCACCACCTCATGGTCGGTGATATCAGTGGTACCAAGTGCTTGTAGCTCATTTGAGATGTTAGTGAGGCGATCGAAGGTTTGCTGAACATTTTCATTGTCGAGTCTTTTGAAGCAGTTGAAGAGATTGTGAAGAACGTCAACTCGAGAGTCACGCTGTGTTGAGACTCCCTCATTGACCTAGGACAGCCTGTCCCAGATAAGCTTGGTTGTCTCCAAAGCACTCACTCTACCATACTGCCCTTTGCTCAGATGGCCACATATGATGTTCTTTGCTTCAGAGTCGAGTTGCTTGAATCTCTTCACATCAGCAGCGTTGATGGTAGGAGTGACAGAGGGGACGCCATTTTCCACAACGTACCAGAGATCATTGTCAATTGCCTTAAGATGCATGCGCATCTTATTCTTCCAGTAAGGGTAGTCCGTCCCATCCAAGGTAGGACACCCAGTAGAAACCTTGATCATACCTGCGGTCGACATAACGAAAACTCCGGGCGGTTAAACCAAAATCACACAGAACAAGGGAGTACCTTGCTCTGATACCAACTGAAAGTGCATTATATTGACTAGAGGGGGGTGAATAGGCGATTTTTATGAATTCTTCACTAAGGAATTTGCGGGTGAGGAAATTCCCGAGTGAAGAACTACTTGCAGCGGAATAAGTACTCAGAAGTAAACATAACAGAACAAGAGCATGGTCTTCATGATGAAATGAAAGCAAGCACAGAGTACAGAAAGCGTAAACACAAGATAAACAGAATGAAGACAAACGGCGTGAAGAAATTGAGCTGAGGAAATAGAGAAAGTCTTCAGCCAAAGTCTTTAAACGGATATGAACAAGCACACAATAGACAGATGAGTAAATAGAAGGGTTGAGGAATTGGAACCAGGTAGCTTGGTGAAGACAATGATTTGGTAGACCAGTTCCAACTGTTGTGACAGTTGTACGTCTGGTTAGGGCAGCTAGGTATTTAAACCTGAGGACACCCAGTCCTGAACACGCAGCTCAGGACACTCAATCCTCACCGTATTCCCCTTGAGCTAAGGTCACTCAGACCTCGCCCAATCACTCGTGGTAAGTCTTCAGGTGACTTCCAAACCTTCACAGACTCGGTCACTCGGCGATCCACAATTTCCTCTTGGATGCTCTAGACCATGACGCCTAACCGTCTGGAAGATGCACAGTCTTCAAAGGTAACAAGCGTCGGATCCACGCAGGATCAATCTCTTCAGTGATGCTCAATCACTTTGGGTTTGTAGGTGTTTGGGTTTGGGTTTTCCTCACTTGATGATTTTCACTCAAAGTCCTCGGAGGATGGGATGCTCTCAAATGACAAGTGTCAGTTTCTCTCGGAGCAGCCAACCATCTAGTGGTTGTAGGGGGGCGGCTATTTGTAGCCTAGGGAGCAGCCCGACATGATAAGACATAAATGCCCTTCAATGATATGACCGTTAGGTGGGTAGATATTTTGGGACAGCTGGCGCATAGCACAACAACGGTCGGAATTTTGAGTAGCAAATTCCTCAGGGCTATCATGTTCCTCACTGTGTAGGCAATCCGCACTAGCGAATTCCTAACTCCTCGGTCAGAACAAATTCCTTAGAGACCAGAAGAACTTCGTCTCTGTCACTGAAGAAATTGACCGAGCTGTATGAGATTTCCAATGGATTCACTCGAAGGGATTGGTAGATGTAGGATTTGAGTTGAGCATCACTTGGAAATTTTTCCTTCGTATTTCCTCGACCCCCTTAACAGTACGGGCATTTCCTATGACTCAAGAAAGAGAAAATGAAACTACGAAAACAAAAGTCTTCATGCTTCATGTTCCTCGAATGAATACCAAGTCTTCAGGATCACACCAATTTGTTCACTTTCAAAGTCTTCAGAAAGTCTTCAGAAATCCAAAGTCTTCAATTGAAGAACTTCATTTTTAGGGTTCGACTTTCTCTGTAAATATCAAACTCCTCATAGACTTATAGACCTGTGTACACTCACAAACACATCAGTCCCTTAACCTATAAGTCTTCAATACACCAAAATCACTAAGGGGCACTAGATGCACTTACATCGTAATTATTGACAATATCTATGGACTAAGGGTTGCCTTGAGTTATATTTGAAGGATTTGTCTATAGGCTTTTCTTGGAGTCCATTTGTTGGTTTCAAGGAGAGTTTGTAATGACCAAGGTGCTTTTCAAGGAATTACCTAAAGATTGGTCATGTGAGAGGTTGATCAAGACTAAGTCAAAGAGTGAATCAAGTTGATCAACAGACAAAGCATAGAGGATATGCCGAGAGGGCTCGAGTTATCCCATGGTATGGTAAGCATTGCCAATTATGCTTTGTGTACTAACCCATGATCTTCGTGAGAGTTCTTTGTGGGGTTTGGTTGCGGTGAGCACGTTCAAATGATGCATCACGAAGAGCTCAGGTGCTTGAAGATTGTTGTCCATTGTGGTGACAATGGACTTGTGAGGATGTGCGAAGAGTGGCTCACCCATAGTGGAGTATGGGGGAGCAATCTACTAGTCTTCACCGAGCCAATGCAATCAAGAAAGGTGGTCCTACTTGAGGAAGTCAAGATTGTCTACATCTAGCTCAAGTGGACTTTGTGCAAGGCAAAGGTTTGGCCTTGATAGGTTATGTATTTTACCGGTCTCATGGTGGTAGTTTGGAGACCGGGTTATAGGATCAATTTCCCTACTTTGAGGGGGGGGGGGCTCTCAAGTGCGTAGCTTGATTGTATCGTTCGTAGAGAGCTCAAACCATTGCATGCTTGCATCATCTTTCTTGGTTCTTGTTTGGTTTTCTCCTTGTGACATTTGGAGCTTATGGTCATCTTCTTGACAATCTCGAGTTCTTCGAAAACGGAGTTCACATGCTTCTTCTATTGCGTTTTCGGTGTTGGAGGTTTTGCCGGTCTTATTCGAGGAATGGTTCTCACCATTTTCTTATGGGCCTTTTCTAATTTCCTTCTTATTGTTATTTATATCAATATTGTGTTAGCCCTTGTCGCCAGCTTTCCAACAAACTTGGTTTCATTGAATTCGGAGTCCGTTTGCAGAAGTTGTGTCAGTTTTGGTGTCCTTAAAAAGGCTGCAGCGGTACTATCGCTCATGGGAGTGGTACTACCGCTTGGAGGGGATGTAATTTTTTACTACCACTCTTGGGAGCGGTTCTACCGCTCGGAGCGGTACTACTGCGGCTACTTCCGCTCCGGACCAAAAACTCGTCTTAAGTCCAGCGTTGGTAGGCACAAATGTATTTTTTAGTACCGCTCGCAAGCAGTAGTACCACTACCCTTAGCGGTAGTACCGCTACCCCTAGCGGTAGTACCATGAGGACGAGCAGTAGTACCGCTCTGTGCGGGCTATGAGCATAACGGTTGGATTTTTTCCCACCTATAAAACGAGGTCTTCTTCCCCAATGAACCTTATCCTTTGAGCTCATGTTCTCCCCCCATCGTTGACCTTCTTTGAGCTTGCTAGCTCTCAATCCCTCCATGGATTCTTGCTAGTTTGGGGGGGGGGAGAGGAGATCTGGATCCACATTTCCACCAATCACTTTCTCCTCTATGTGAGGGGAACCCTTTGGATCTAGATCTTTGAGTTCTTGGTGTTCTCCTTCTTGTTCTTCCTCTCATTTTTCTCCATAGCTTTCATTGCTTTGGTGGGATTTGAGAGTGAGGGACTTGGGCACTCCGTGTGCACTTGCCATTGCATTTGGTGCATTGGTTTGAGTTCTCCATGGTGGTACATGGAAGTTACAAGTTGAGAACCATATTACTCTAGGGTGCTTGGTGCCCTTGAGCTTGTTCCTCTTGGGTGCTTGGGCGCCCTAGACGGTTGGTGGTGTTCGGAGCTCAGTCATTGTGGTGTAAAGCTCCAGGCAAGCGTCGAGGTCTTCAATTAGGTAGTGGAGATCGCCCCGGGCAATTTGACGGGTACCGGTGACCGCTCCCAAGGGTTGCCAAAGTGTACAGGTTCGGAGACTGGCCCCAAGGGTTGCCATTTGTACGGGTTCGGTGACCGCCCTCAAGGGTCCTTTGGGAAAGTTTGTGGAAAGTGGAAAAGTTCCGGCTAACTATTTTTTTGTGGCGCCTATCAAAAAATTCTTTACCAACATAGGATGTTCGCAAGGATAGAAACATGTCAAATCATGCAGAGTGTTTTGCATGCGGAGCACAAGATTCTTGGCGCCACGGTCTTCTTGAGTGCAATATGGTGAGATGTGTTAGGGCATGAGTTGACCAGGACCTGCTTGAGCATATGATTGAAATGTCCGAACCATTAGGATGTGCTTGGTTATTCTCCATGATGGAAGTACTTAATCATGATGAGTCAACAAGGATGATGGGATTTTTTTGGTAATTTGGTATGCTAGGGGGAGGCCAATTCATGAAGGTATAAACCAAAGTCCACATGCAACACACAATTTTGTTGTCAACTTCATACCTGACTTGGATCAACTAGAATAGTGGCCTCAACCCTGTACGAGGAGAAAACCAGATCGAGCTCACCAGAATTTTACATGGATCCTGCCGACTGAAGGGATTATAAAGATTAATGTCGATGTTGGGGTCTCACTAATCATAATGTGGGTACAACTATTGTTGTTTGTCAGAACGGGGATAGTGCGTACCTGGGATCTTCCATGCTGGTTATTCAGGGAATGCTTGATCCTTTGATGCTAGAGGTGATAGCATGCAGGATGGGTCTGTCTTTGGCGCAAGACCTCGAGTTGATACGCCTCCAAGTTTGTTTTGAGGTGGCACATCACATACAACAACGAGTTGGAGGGGACTATGACCTTATTATTAGAGAGATTTTACAAACATCTCTTTCATTTACTTCATGTAAAATTTCTTTTGAACCTCAAGCTGCAAATTATGAAGCTCATAGGCATGGTAGGTATGGCGTTCCTCTCCCGGTAGGGAGGCATTTGTGGGTGGGTACTCCCCACGACCTAATTGTAATTCCTGTGAAGATTTTAGCTAACCTATAGAGGCCTAGCGAGCTTTCTCCCAAAAAAGAACTACTAGCAAACCTGGAAGCTTAATTAAATGTGGAGAAAATTTAGGCCTCAATATGGTACTACATGATCGGTATTGTGTTAAATATCGTGTTATTTTTTTGTCAAAGTTTGAGAGAAGATACACCTTCATTTTCTTCTCTTAGGGTTCATCCATGATCTCTTGCTATTAGAGCATCTACAACCGGACTTGGCAAATCCGATCCCTCAAACGCCCGCGGACGCGCACGAGCGTGTCCGCGGACAGTGACCGGTCACCCCTCAAAAAATGCATTCCACATCCGGATACTTCAAATTAGAAACCTAAAATCCATATTATTACATGCAATGTGAAACCTAATCTACGCGGAGCTCGTCCGGTTTCGCTCCCCGCTCCCTGCTCATCGGACTCTGCACTGGCCGTGTCTGGCGGCCGGCTGCACTCCTCAGAGTGTTGATCCGGTCGCCGACAAGGTACGATAGGGCATGGGACATGAGCTTGCTCACGGGACTCAAGGCCCCATCGTCTCCCATGCCCTACTCTTTCTCGTCGGATACCGGAACCCAAACGGTGCCGGTGGACGTCAGATCAATGATGGATCCGTCCGGGGCCGAGCCGCCGACGTCCACCATGATGTGGTTGTGGCGCCTGGACAGATGCACCATACGAGGCACCGGAAAATGCGACTCCGCCTCGCCGACGTCCGCTGCCGCCGCCTCCCGCACCCGGTGCCTTGCACGGCGGGCACGTGGTGCCATGGCCTCATCGGACGAGGCCCATGGTGCGTCACGATACTCGGCGCGCCACCGGAAGCGTTGTGCATCCACCAGCGCGCTTGGACGCTAGACGGCCCGCATGGCCTCCAGTGAGGCAGCTATGGCCTGCCTAGCGCCGGATCCCTGCCCCATTTGGGCGGACGCAATGGATTCCTGACAGATTGAGTCTGAGCGTAGTTGTCCACGAACCTCCTCCCGGGCGCGGTGGAGCGCAAGCCAGACGACCATCTCCTCCTCAAGGCCATGTGGGATGAGCTCAGGGTCGACGGATCTAGAGGTGAAGGACTCAGATCCGCTTCCTGATACGTCTCCAACGTATCTATAATTTTTGATTGCTCCATGCTATATTATCTACTGTTTTGGACTATATTGGGCTTTATTTTCCACTTTTATATTATTTTTGGGACTAACCTATTAACCGGAGGCCCAACCCAGAATTGCTGTTTTTTTGCCTATTTCAGTGTTTCGAAGATACGGAATATCAAACGGAGTCCAAACGGAATAAACCTTTCTGGAACGTGAATTTCTTCCCGAATATGACCCAGGAGACTTGGACCCTACGCCAAGGAAGCTTCGAGGTGGGCACGAGGTAGGGGGGCGCGCCCTATACCCCCAGGCGCGCCCCCACCCTCATGGGCCCACCAAAGCTCCATCGACGTACTTCTTCCTCCTATATATACCTACGTACCCCTAAACAAACAGAAACAGAGCCAAAAACCTAATTCCACTGCTGCAACTTTCTGTATCCACGAGATCCCATCTTGGGGCCTGTTCCGGAGCTCCGCCGGAGAGGGCCGTCATCACGGAGGGCTTCTACATCATCATAGCCTCTCCGATGAAGTGTGAGTAGTTTACCTCAGACCTTCGGGTCCATAGTTATTAGCTAGATGGCTTCTTCTCTCTTTTTGGATCTCAATACAAAGTTCTCCCCCTCTCTCGTGGAGATCTATTCGATGTAATCTTCTTCTTTTTGCGGTGTGTTTGTTGAGACCGATGAATTGTGGGTTTATGATCAAGTCTATCTATGAATAATATTTGAATCTTCTCTGAATTCTTTTATGTATGATTGGTTATCTTTGCAAGTCTCTTCGAATTATCCGTTTGGTTTAGCCAACTAGATTGGTAGTTCTTGCCATGGGAGAAGTGCTTAGCATTGGGTTCGATCTTGCGGTGTCCTTTCCCAGTGACAGAAGGGGCAGCAAGGCACATATTGCATCGTTGCCATTGAGGATAACAAGATGGGGTTTATTTCATATTGCATGAATTTATCTCTCTACATCATGTCATCTTGCTTAAAGCATTACTCTATTTTTAACTTAATACTCTAGATGCATGCTGGATAGCGGTCGATGAGTGGAGTAATAGTAGTAGATGCAGAATCGTTTTGGTCTACTTGTCACGGACGTGATGCATATATACATGATCACACCTAGATATTCTCATAACTATGCCCAGTTCTGTCAATTGCTCAACAGTAATTTGTTCACCCACCGTAGAATACTTATGCTCTTGAGAGAAGCCACTAGTGAAACCTATGGCCCCCGGGTCTATTCTCATCATATCAATTTCCATCACTTTAATCTTGCTTTGCTTTTTTTACTTTGCCTTTCACTTTTCACTTTGCATCTCTATACCAAAAATACCAAAAATATTATATCTATCAGATCTCACTCTCGTAAGTGACCGTGAAGGGATTGACAACACCTAATCGCGTTGGTTGCGAGTAGCTATCGTTTTGTGCAAGTACGAGGGAATTGAGCATGGCCTCCTACTGGATTGATACCTTGGTTCTCAAAAACTGAGGGAAATACTTACGCTACTCTGCTGCATCATCCTTTCCTCTTCGGGGAAATCCAACGCAAGCTCAAGAGGCAGCAAGAAGAATTTCTGGCGCCGTTGCCGGGGAGTCTACGCAAAAAGTCAACATACCAAGTACCCATCACAATCCGTATCTCTCGCATTACATTAGTTGCCATTTGCCTCTCAGTTTCCTCTCCCCCACTTCACCCTTGCCGTTTTATTCGCCCTCTCTCTCTCTCTATCCTCCCTCTCTATTTGCCTCTTCTGGCCCATTTGCTTTTTGTTTGCTCGTATGGTTGGAATAGTCATTTATTTATCACTAAATAGAGAACCTAAGATTTATGGATCCTCATCCGCTTGCTAATCTTTTTAAGAGATCCAGTTATGTTGAACCAATTGCTAGTGAGTTTTGTGCACTAGATTATCTTTATGAAGTTTTGCTTGAAATCCGTGAATCTGAAAATTGCAATGAAGTATGTTACGAAGTGATTCACGATAGATCTTTGAATAAAAAGCATGATTGCAATGATGTTATTATAAATTCTATTAATGACAATTGTGCTAATAATATGCAAAACCCTAAGCTTCGGGATGCTAGTTTTGTTATGTCCTCTACTTGTTGCAATGATCATGATTGGGGTGATTGTTCTTTTGATCTTGAAAATTTATTTCAACCCCATGATGAATATGAGATTGATTATAATGTTTGCAATAATATTGAAAGTGGGTTTGGAAGAATGTCAACTTTAGATCCCACATATTTAGAGAATGTTCAATCTTATGAAGTTTTTGATAAAAGTGCGTTTGGGAAGGTCATGACTTTAGTTAATGTTAATCCCACTATTTCGGAAAAGTGCCAACTTTGCATGCATGTGGATCATGTTGAGAATATTTTATGTGATAGCTATATTGTTGAATTTGCTTATGATCCTACATATAATTATTATGAGAGAGGAAAATATGGTGGTATAAATTTTCATGTTACTAAATTACCTCTCGTTATGTTGAGATTGCTATTGTTTCTTTCCGCTTCCTTGCATATGCTAGTTTTTGCTTGCCTTGATAATTTGTTTGCCTATAAGATTCCTATGCATAGGAAGTATGTTAGACTTAGATGTGTTTGTCACATGTTATATGATTCTCCCTTTGTGCTTCAATTCTTGTCTTTCATGTGAGCATCGTTGAAATCTTATGCCTAGCTATAAGGCTTTAAAGAAAAGCGCTTGTTAGGACTCAACCCAATATTTATCCTTGATGTTATTCAATAAATAAATTATTTATCCTCTGTTTTGGTTGTGCTTTTGTGTTTAATTAGTGTTTGTGCCAAGTAGAACCGTTGGGAAGACTTGGGGAAAGTCTTGTTGAACTTGCTGTAAAAAGCAGAAACTTTAGCGCTCACGAGAACTGCTGTCATTTTTATTTGGAAAGTGATATTTAGTTAATTATTTTTGCAGATGATTAATAGATAAATTCCTCACGTCCAGAAATTTATTTTAGAATTTTTGGGGTTCCATATATTGCGCTAGCTACAGATTACTACAGACTGTTCTGTTTTTGACAGATTCTGTTTTTCGTGTGTTGTTTGCTTATTTTGATGAATCTATGGCTAGTAAAATAGTTTATAATCATAGAGAAATTGGAATACGGTTGGTTTAACACCAATATAAATAAAGAATGAGTTCATTACAGTACCTTGAAGTGGTCTTTTGTTTTCTTTCTCTAACGGAGCTCACGAGATTTCTATTTGAGTTTTGTGTTGTGAAGTTTTCAAGTTTTGGGTGAATTCTTTTGATGGATTATGGAACAAGGAGTGGCAATAGCCTAAGCTTGGGGATGCCCATGGCACCCCCAAGATAATCCAAGGACACCAAAAAGTCGAAGCTTGGGGATGCCCCGGAAGGCATCCCCTCTTTCGTCCACTTCCATCGGTAATTTACTTGGAGCTATATTTTTATTCACCAACATGATATGTGTTTTGCTTGGAGCGTCTTGTATTATTTGTGTCTTTGTGTTTTAGTATGCCACAATTTGATAGAATACTCTATGTGCTTCACTTATATCTTTTGAGCTATGTAGTTTTGGTCTATGTGCTTCAGTTATATCTTTTGAGCGTTAGAATTTTTCTCTATGTGCTTCACTTAGATCTTTTAGAGCACGGTGGTGGATTTGTTTTAAAGAAACTATGGATCTCTCATGCTTCACTTAAATTATTTTGAGAGTCTCTTAATAGCATGGTAATTTGCTTAATAATAACATGCTTGGTATTCAAGATTTGTGAAACTTTCTTTTGAGTGCATTGAATACTAAGAAAAGATTGAAGCATGTTAATTGTTTTGAGATATGGAGGTGATAATATTAGAGTCATGCTAGTTAAGTAGTTGTGAATTTAAAGAATACTTGTGTTAAAGTTTGTGATTCCCGTAGCATGCACGTATGGTGAACCGTTATGTGATGAAGTCGGAGCATGATTTATTTATTGATGGTCTTCCTTATGAGTGGCGATCGGGGACGAGCGATGGTCTTTTCCTACCAATATATCCCCCTAGGAGCATGCGCGTAATACTTTGCTTTGATAACTTCCAGATTTTTGCAATAAGTATATGAGTTCTTTATGACTAATGTTGAGTCCATGGATTATATGCACTTTTTCTCTCACCCTTCCACCTTTGCTAGCCTCTCTAATACCGCGCACCTTTCGCCGGTATCATACACCCACCATATACCTTCCTCAAAACAGCCACCATACCTACCTATTGTGGCATTTCCATAGCCATTCCGAGATATATTGCCATGCAACTCTCCACCGTTCCGTTTATTATGACACACTCCATCATTGTCATATTGCATATCCCGGTACACCGCCGGAGGCATTCATATAGAGTCATATTTTGTTCTAAGTATCGAGTTGTAATTATTGAGTTGTAAGAAAAATAAAAGTGTGATGATCATCATTTTTAGAGCATTGTCCCAGTGAGGAAAGGATGATGGAGACTATTATTCCCCCACAAGTCGGGATGAGACTCCCGACGAAAAATAAATAAAAGAGGCCAAAGAAGCCCAAAAAAAGAGAAAAAAAGAGGCCATAAAAAAGAGAAAAGGCCCAAATAAAAAAATGAGAGAAGAAGAGAGAAGGGACAATGTTACTATCCTTTTACCACACTTGTGCTTCAAAGTAGCACCATGATTTTCATGATAGAGAGTCTCTCGTTATGTCACTTTCGTATACTAGTGGGAATTTTACATTATAGAACTTGGCTTGTATATTCCAATGATGGGCTTCCTCAAATTCCCCTAGGTCTTCATGAGCAAGCAAGTTGGATGCACACCCACTTAGTTTCTTTTTGAGTTTTCATATAATTATAGCTCTAGTGCATCCGTTGCATGGCAATCCCTACTCACTCACATTGATATCTATTGATGGGCATCTCCATAGCCCATTGATACACCTAGTTGATGTGAGACTATCTTCCCCTCCTTTTGTATTCTCCACAACCACCATTTTATTCCACCTATAGTGCTATATCCATGGCTCACGCTCATGTATTGCGTGAAGATTGAAAAAGTTTTGAAAAAGTTAGAGTATGAAACAATTGCTTGGCTTGTCATCGGGGTTGTGCATGATTTAAATACTTTGTGTGGTGAAGATAGAGCATAGCCAGACTATATGATTTTGTAGGGATAACTTTATTTGGCCATGTTATTTTGAGAAGACATAATTGCTTTGTTACTATGCTTGAAGTATTATTATTTTTATGTCAATATGAACTTTTGTCTAGAATCTTTCGAATCTGAATATTCATATCACAATTAAGAAGATTTGCATTGAAATTGTGCCAAGTAGCACTCCGCATCAAAAATTCTCTTTTTATCATTTACCTACTCGAGGACGAGCAGGAATTAAGCTTGTGGATGCCTGATACGTCTCCAACGTATCTATAATTTTTGATTGCTCCATGCTATATTATCTACTGTTTTGGACTATATTGGGCTTTATTTTCCACTTTTATATTATTTTTGGGACTAACCTATTAACCGGAGGCCCAGCCCAGAATTGTTGTTTTTTTGCCTATTTCAGTGTTTCGAAGATACGGAATATCAAACGGAGTCCAAACAGAATAAACCTTTCTGGAACGTGATTTTCTTCCCGAATATGACCCAGGAGACTTGGACCCTACGCCAAGAAAGCTTCGAGGTGGGCACGAGGTAGGGGGCGCGCCCTATACCCCCAAGCGCGCCCCCACCCTCGTGGGCCCACTGAAGCTCCACCGACATACTTCTTCCTCCTATATATACCTACGTACCCCCAAACGAACAGAAACGGAGCCAAAAACCTAATTCCACCGCCGCAACTTTCTGTATCCACGAGATCCCATCTTGGGGCCTGTTCCGGAGCTCCGCCGGAGAGGGCCGTCATCACGGAGGGCTTCTACATCATCATAGCCTCCCTGATGAAGTGTGAGTAGTTTACCTCAGACCTTCGGGTCCATAGTTATTAGCTAGATGGCTTCTTCTCTCTTTTTGGATCTCAATACAAAGTTCTCCCCCTCTCTCGTGGAGATCTATTCGATGTAATCTTCTTCTTGTTGTGGTGTGTTTGTTGAGACCGATGAATTGTGGGTTTATGATCAAGTCTATCTATGAATAATATTTGAATCTTCTCTGAATTCTTTTATGTATGATTGGTTATCTTTGCAAGTCTCTTCGAATTATCCGTTTGGTTTGGCCAACTAGATTGGTAGTTCTTGCCATGGGAGAAGTGCTTAGCTTTGGGTTCGATCTTGCGGTGTCCTTTCCCAGTGACAGAAGGGGCAGCAAGGCACGTATTGCATCGTTGCCATCGAGGATAACAAGATGGGGTTTATTTCATATTGCATGAATTTATCTCTCTACATCATGTCATCTTGCTTAAAGCATTACTATGTTTTTAACTTAATACTCTAGATGCATGCTGGATAGCGGTCGATGAGTGGAGTAATAGTAGTAGATGCAGAATCGTTTCGGTCTACTTGTCATGGACGTGATGCCTATATACATGATCATGCGTAGATATTCTCACACTATGCTCAATTCTGTCAATTGCTCAACAGTAATTTGTTCACCCACCGTAGAATACTTATGCTCTTGAGAGAAGCCACTAGTGAAACCTATGGCCCCCGGGTCTATTCTCATCATATCAATTTCCATCACTTTAATCTTGCTTTGCTTTTTTACTTTGCCTTTTACTTTTCACTTTGCATCTCTATACCAAAAATACCAAAAATATTATATCTATCAGATCTCACTCTCGTAAGTGATCGTGAAGGGATTGACAACCCCTAATCGCGTTGGTTGCGAGTAGCTATCGTTTTGTGCAGGTACGAGGGACTTGAGCGTGGCCTCCTACTGGATTGATACCTTGGTTCTCAAAAACTGTCAGGTGGTAGGTGCGACATATGCCAACGGGTGGCTTATCATTGTGGGAGCCAGTAAAACATCGCCGGTGCCTGGAAACGGGATGAGGCGAAGACATGCACGCCGGCAAATCTTACCCAGCTTCGGGGCTCTCCGTGGAGATAACACCCCTACTGCTGCTTTGCGGGGTCTCCGCATGATCACTAGATGAACAAGTAGCTACAGAATGCTCCTAGAGCTGTTTGGTGTGAGGAGGAAGAAGGGCACGGCTCGCTTGCTTCTTCTTCTTGTGTGGTGTCTAGAACTAGCTGGGATCAACCCTTTGCATGGGTGCCTCGGGGGGTTTATATAGGACTACCCCCCGGGGGTACAATGGTAATCCGACTAGGCGCGGGACCCAGCCGTCTGTGACTGCGCTCGCCGGCTTTTGCGCCGACTGCTGGGGCCGCCGGCTGGTGGATCCCGCCGGTTGGTTACTGTTGCTCAATCCTGGTGATGGGGGCGTCGTCGAGGTAGGCGTGGCTACAGTGCCGCCGTCCGGTAGGTGATCACTGTAGCCTCACCGCGTCTTGTCTCCTTGGGGGCGTCTGGCCGGCTATGGAGAGCCGGCTTTGTCTTGGGCCGACTGGGGGTTGCACGGCCGCCTCCGGGCGTCTCTCTACCCGAAGGGGCCCATCGCTCGTGGGCCGTACTGGTAGTCCATCGTGGATGACATCAGGGTCAACATGGCAACAGTGCCGTGCCGGACGAGTCATGGCCACCCGTATGGCGCACTGTGCCAGTCGTGCTTCTGGATTCGGGGGTGGCAGGCTTCACTGTAGCCACGCCCGGTCACATCGCCGTTAAGGGGATGCAAACTTTGAGGGTACGGTCTTGATCACTTTGTGGGAGCCGGCTTCCTGGAGTCGGCCTTCTCGCGGCCGGCTTCTCGAAGCCGGCCCTCCCGTGGTTTTCTTCACGAGGGCCAAAGTCGGGCCGCCTTACGATAGCCGGCCTGGGAGACAACCGGCAAGGGGAAGGCGGCCCACGTCCTGGATCCTTGTGAGCCAGATGGGCTCATAATTTTTTCAGAAGGGCCAGGGGAAGCCAGCTGGGCTACCCATGGCTATTTACTCCGACAGTAGTCCCCGAAGCTGATCGAGCTTCGAGGCTGGTAAAGGGACGAGAAGCTGGGTCAGCTTCCTATCATGAGGGGCCGGCTTTGATGATTTGCGCCGTCTTCGGGGAGCTCCGCCTCTCGTGGGCGGGAACGCGGTCGACCCGCGAGCTGACCGCAGGCTTTCCCGCGCGCCACATGGCAGCGAAACCCTGCCAGCGCACGCGCGAGACAAGACGCCGCTGCAGGCCCGGGCCCGCCACTTCCTAGGCCTCAGCCCGAGCGCGGATCTTCTATGGCCCACGCGGACCGCTCGCCTTCCTGCGGCGATTTTATTATGCCATTAGGGCGTAATAATCGCGGGACGTGGGGGAGTGGGCACAGTTGATCCCCACGTTCCCCCACGCCGTGCCTCCTCGGCTCCGCCGTGCTGTCTATAAGTAGGGGGAGGAGCGGGGCGGCAGAGGCTTCGCACGCTCTTCCTCGCTCCGCCCCCTTTCGCCTTCATTCTCCTTCTCGTCGCCGCAGCCACCCACCGCCGCAGCGTTCCGCCGCCGCATCGCCTCGCTTCCATGGCGCTGTCGAGCTCATGGGATGGCTCCAACGTCCAAGAGGACCACGTCGAGTTCCTCCGCCAGACACGATGCCTGGCCGGCGAGAGATTTGTGCGGGTCCGTCGAGCGCCGGAGAACGAGGTTTCACCGGCACCAGAGGAGGGCGAGCGGGTTGTCTTCCGCTCGCACTGCCTGCGCGGCTTCGGCCTTCCGGCGAGCGGGTTTCTCCGTTCCTTCCTCGAGTTCTACAACCTTCAGCCGCATCACCTCACACCCAACACGGTGATGCTGCTGTCGGCCTTCGTCACCCTTTGCGAAGGTTTCCTTGGGGTCCTCCCCACGCTTGAGCTCTGGGGGGAATTCTTCCAGAGCAAACTCGGCACCGTTGTCGCGGGCGTGCCCGCCCCCTGCGGGGCTTATATCGCCATGAGGCGGTCGGGAGAGAACAACCCGTTCCCGCCCATCCCGCTGATCCAGACGGTGAAGATCTGGCAGAAGTTGTACTTCTACGTGAAGAACGTCGCTCAGCAAGGCGACTATGTCAACCTGCTGGCTTACGTAGCCGGCCCGCCGGCTGGAAGGCAACCCTCGTGGAGCTTCCGGGCCCGGTCATTGTCTCAGGCCGGGAACGCAGTCGTCTCCCGGCTTCGGGTGATGATCCAGTCGGAAGGCCTGACCGGAGCCGACTTGGTGGCCGCCTTCGTGGAGCGCCGGGTACTTCCTCTTCAAAGCCGGCCTCACATGATTTGTCAGATGAGCGGCCGCTTCGACCCATGCCGGCTAAGCACCAGGGAAATGCCTCATGGTGAAGTGTTGTACATGGTGAATTACATCTCCAACTGCAAGCTCACCGAGGACTGGCGATACGGCAAGGCACCGTATTCTCACGCCAACCCTCCGCCCGTGGTAGATTTTTCCTTCTTTTCTCCTGTTGGTGGTCGGCCTTATGATAGCCGGCTTTTGATTAGTTGGTTCTCCCCTAGCAGAACCCTCTCCTTCCGCCTACGACCGGCGCCGCAGGGGTAGAGCGCCAGCTCGTCCCCGACCGCGCGGTGGACGACGCCGACGACCCAGACTTGGGAGCAGCCGCCATGGAAGACGCTGTCGTGGGGGAAAGCAACGAGCCCGGAGGCGCGGGGCTCACGGCCGGCTTCGAAGACTGGCCGGATGATGCCGAGGTCGAAGCCGCCCCGCATCGCCAGCCGGCGCCTTATCACCAAGGTGCGAGCTCGTCCGCTGCGCCGGCTGCTGGCGGCGGCGGCGGCCAGAAGCGCCGGGCCGTGTCGATCCTCTACGGCAGCTGGCCAAAGAAGTCCAAGGCTTCCATGGCGGCGACCAAGCAAGATGAGGCGGCCGCGAAGGCGGCCCGCTTCCGCAAGGCGTGAAGTAGCCGCAGGCGATCCCAGCATAAGTTGTCGAATGCTTGGACGCATATTTTTTGTTGTTCTTTTCGGTCGAAAAACTCTTCTAAACCTTTCTTTGCTCGCTGGACAGGGCGCCGCTTTCCCTTGAGCGGGGTCCGGGCGGCTCCGTAGTCGGGCCGACTGGAGGGTCTTCAGGCTCCCGCCACATGGACCCCCGCGCCGACCTCAGGGAGGCCATGGAGCGGAACGCTCGTGAGGCGTGGGAGGAGCGGGAGGCGGAGGAGCAAAGGGCCGCCCAGGCGGCGAAGAAGCGGGCCGACGCAGCAGCCAAGGCTCGGGCGGAGGCGGCAGCCGCGGAGATGGAGGCTTCACACAACCAGCCTCTGCTGCTCGCCATTCCCCTCCGCGCCGTGGCCCCCAACATCCCAGTGCCCCCGTCGGAGGAATTCGACCAAGGGCCGCTGGCGATGGAGAGGAGGGAGGTCCAAGTGGCCTCCGTGGAAAGAACGCTGCAGACGGTGCCGACTGGAGCCGGCCAAGGCGGCCAATCTGTCGTGGCGCCAGAGCAGCCGGCCGGCGGTGAACCGGCAGCAGGAGCCAACCTCGAGGTGCAGCAGGCAACGCGCCGGCGAGCAGGGGGAAGCGCCGCCGCGCCGGAGCCGCACCAAGTTACGGGTGCCGGCCAGATGGCGGAGGCCTTGGAGGCGGCCAGCACCGCCACGTCCGAGTGGACTCCCAGCGGGGGGACGAGCGAGCTGAACGTGGCGGCCCAAGAGGTTCAGAATCGGCTTCAGGCCCAGGCCGCCTCACTGCAGCAGTACAACCAAGAATTCCTAGCGACGCGGGCCGTCATCCGGGTGAGTCTTCCAGCCTTGTTTGTTTTGTTTTCTCGATTTCTTCCGTGGGGGCGCGTCAGCGCACCCACTGGGTGTAGTCCCCGAGTTCCGAGTCAGCTGCTGCACAGGTGGCTCGGAACTTACTAGGCCCTGACAACCATCTTATACCCGCCTCCTGCCTGTCCTTTCGGGAGTATCACAACCTCCATGCTGTCGCCTTCAACTCCCAGGCTCAGGAGCTGGGCCGGAGAACCGAAGACCTGGTCAACAGCCGGAGTGCGTGTGACGCCCCCGATTTGACCATACACTAATCATGCACGCAAATGTGTACGATCAAGATCAAGGACTCACGGGTAGATATCACAACACAACTCTAAAAATAAAATAAGTCATACAAGCATCATATTACAAGCCAGGGGCCTCGAGGGCTCGAATAGAAGAGCTCGATCATAGACGAGTCAGCGGAAGCAACAATATCTGAGTACAGACATAAGATAAACAAGTTTGCCTTAAGAAGGCTAGCACAAACTGGGATACAGATCGAAAGAAGCGCAGGCCTCCTGGCTGGGATCCTCCTAACTACTCCTGGTCGTCGTCAATGGGCATGACGTAGTAGTAGGCACCTCCGGTGTAGTAGGAGTCGTCGTCGAAGGTGGCATCTGGCTCCTGGGCTCCAACATCTGGTTGCGTCAACCAGGTAGAAGGGATAGGGGGAAAAGAGGGAGAAAGCAACCGTGAGTACTCATCCAAAGTACTCACAAGCAAGGAGCTACACTACATATGCATGGGTAAATGTGTAAAGGACCATATCGGTGGACTGAACTGCAGAAAGCCAGAATAAGAGGGGGATAGCTAATCCTATCGAAGACTACGCTTCTGGTAACCTCCATCTTGCAGCAGGAGAAGAGAGTAGATGGTAAGTTCACCAAGTAGCATCGTGTAGCATAATCCTAACCGATGATCCTCCCCTCATCGCCCTGTGGGAGAGCGATCACCGGTTGTATCTGGCACTTGGAAGGGTGTGTTTTATTAAGTATCCGGTTCTAGTTGTCATAAGGTCAAGGTACAACTCCAAGTCGTCCTGTTACCAAAGATCACAGCTATTCGAATAGATTAACTTCCCTGCAGGGGTGCACCACATAACCCAACACGCTCGATCCCATTTGGCCGGACACACTTTCCTGGGTCATGCCCGGCCTCGGAAGATCAACACGTCGCAGCCCTCCCAAGGCACAACAGAGAGGTCAGCACGCCGGTCTAAATCCTACGGCGTAGGGGTCTGGGTCCATCGCCCATTGCACACCTGCACATTGCGTACGCGGCCGGAGAGCAGACCTAGCAACCTCCATTACAAAGGAAGTTGCATTACGCGGTCCAACCCGGCGCGCGCCGCTCAGTCGCTGACATCATGAAGGCTTCGGCTGATACCACGACGTCGAGTGCCCGTAACTGTCCCCGCGTAGATGGTTAGTGCGTATAGGCCAGTAGCCAGACTCAGATCAAATACCAAGATCTCGTTAAATGTGTTAAGTATCTGCGAACGCCGACCAGGGCCAGGCCCACCTCTCTCCTAGGTGGTCTTAACCTGCCCTGTCGCTCCGCCACAAAGTAACAGTCGAGGGCCGTCGGGAACCCAGGCCCACCTCTACCGGGATGGAGCCACCTGCCCCTTCAGCCCCCATCTCTGAATAGTATCATAAAAAATGTAACTGTGTAAAGTATATAGTATATGCCCGTGATCACCTCCCGAAGTGATCATGGCCTAGTAGTATAGCATGGCAGACGGACAAGAGTGTAGGGCCACTGATGGAACACTAGCATCCTATACTAAGCAGTAGGATAGTAGGTAATGGTAACAACAGTAGTAGCAAGGACAGGCTATGCATCAGGATAGGAATAACGGAAAGCAGTAGCATGCTACACTACTCTAATGCAAGCAGTATAGAGAAGAGTAGGCGATATCTGATGATCAAAGGGGGGGCTTGCCTGGTTGCTCTGGCAAGAGAGAGGGGTCATCAACACCGTAGTCGTACTAGGGGTCTCCGGCAATCTTGGGGTCTACCGGAAAGAAGTAACGGAGGGGGAACACAATAAATAACAGAGCAATCAATGTAACAAAAGGCAAGATGCGGCATTACGTTGTGCTAGGGGTGACCTGACGCGGTACGAGGTGATACCGGTGAAGGGGGGAAAAATCCGGGAAAATATCCCTGGTGTTTCGCGTTTTCGGACAGATAAACGGGAGAGGGAAAGTTGCGCGTTTGCTATACCAGGGATGCGTGGCGGACGAATGGGCTACGTATCCAGATTCTTCTCGTCGTTCTGAGCAACTTTCATGTACAAAGTTTTTCCATCCGAGCTACGGTTTATTTTATATTAATTTGCAAAGTTTTAATTCATTTTCTAAATTATTTTAATTCGAAAATTAGATAGTTAATTGCTATGGGCACACATAAGTGTACCCAGAGGTGTAACATGGGGCTGACTGGTGGGGATAGGGGGGCTGAGTCAGCAGCCCAGTCAGCAGTCAAAGTTTGACCATTGACTAGTCAACCTGACCATTAGGTCTCGCATGTCATAGACTGTCTGATTAACTAACAGGTTAATTAGATTAGTTAGAAGATTAATTAGTTTTAATCAGTTTAGTTAATTAATTAGTTTAATTAACCAAAATTAATTAAGTTAATTAATACTTTAATTAATTAATTAATTATTTTTGTTTAAAAAAAACATTCTGGGGGTCGGGCCCCACATGTCATTGGCCCTATGGGCCTATCGGGCGTCGCCAGCGGGCGGGGCGTCGGACGCGCCCGAGCGGGCGCACGCCCAGTGCGGGCGGACACGGCAGTGGCCGGCATAGGGGGCGATGGCACCGGCGAGGCAACGACAGGGGCGGCGCGGGCGAGCGCGCGCGGTGGCGCGCCGGGCAGGGTGAGGCGTGGGTCATGCGAGGCAGTGGTAGCAGCCGCAGCACGGGCGGCATGAGCAGGCAGAAGCGGGACGTGGGCGCGCGAACGGACACGGTCACCGCGCGGCGAGTGCGAGCGCGCGCGCAGAGGGGGAGCGAGGGGAGCAGCGGCAACAGCTCGAGGGCAGTGGGGCGTGACTGGTGGCTGTGAGTGGGGCAGACGACACGCGTGTGTGCGGTAGGAGGGCCGCAGCGGCATGGCGAGGCGGGTGCGTCGCGGGACTGCAGTAGGGGCGCGAGGCACGAGGCCAGGGATGCGGGCGCCAGTGCGCTGCGGTGACCGCAGGGAAGGAGGAAAAGAGGGAGGGCTCACGGGGGGGGGGGGGATGCAGGGAACGGGGTAGTGGTGCTTGGGGAGGTCGACGGCGACGACGTGCGTAGAGGGGAGGCAGACCGGTGAGGGCACTCCGGGCGGCGAGGTGCAGCATCGAGGTGGCTCCAGGATCGGCGAGCGGTGGGCGGTGTCGAGGGCGCCGGCGACATCGGGGCGGCCCCCTCCCGATCCAGATCGGGATCGGGCAGAGAGGGCGAGGGAGAGCGGGGTCAGTGAGGAGGAGGTCGAGGACGGCCTGTCCGGCGAGGAGGCGGGGACGGCGATCGGTGTTGGGGGTGCGCGGCGGCGTTCGGTGCCGGCCGAACCAGATCGAGGGGAGAGGGGGAGGGGATCGTGGGGGTGAAGAGTGGGAGGAGGTGTGCGGTAGCGGCTAGGGTTTGACCGAGAGGTGGGGGTTATGGGGGAGTGGGGGTGGCCGGCCTGGGCCTGGCCTGGCTTGCAGCTGGGCCGGTTGGCCCAATGGGGGGTTCTGTTTTATTTTATTTTTTTGTTTTGTATTTCTTTTTCTTTATTTATTTTCTCCTCTGTTTGGATTTTAGTTCCACTTTATTTTTACTTAGAAAAACATGACAATAGCTCCTAAATTAACTTTTCAAAACAACCCACATCCCCAAAAGGCTTTAACCCAAAAGAAAATAGTTTAGTGTTTTTTTATAAAATACCAAAGGCATTTAAGTAATGTTCTTGCTACCGTTTAAATCATTTCAGTGCATTTATACATTATATAAAAGGGTGGATTCTTCATCATAAGTATGATGCATTAACTGGCACAACCCGAACATTTTAGTTTTAAAGTTTGAAAATTTTGATGTTTGCCTTTTATTCAATTTTGAATTAGAATTGGTTTTTGAACTAATGCGGGATTATCAACAGTAACTGCGGTGACGTGGCATCATTAACGGGGGATTACTGTAGCCTAATTATCCGGGCGTCACAATTCTCCTCCACTACAAGAAATCTCGTCCCGAGATTTAAGAGGGGAGTAAGGGGGAAGTTCTGGTTATGATATTCTAGCGGTCCTTCTCGAAGAAGTTAATCCCTTTCGTTGATGTCTTCAATTCTTTATTCCAATGCATCATGATGAAGTTTTCGTCCTTTCTTCGGGGAACTCCATCGTACTTACGAATAGGTAAGGGGCAGCTCTACAACGATAGGATGTTATAAGGGAAAATCATCTGGGGGTATCCAAGAATGAACATATGAGTATCTCTCGAGTTGAACAAATGAAACACGTCAGGAGCAAAGTAAGACTGTGCAATAAGAAGTTTCGAGCGGATATGCAATCGTTCATTGCCTGAAACAGAGTGTAAAAGGGGTTCAGAGCAACGGGAATAAGTATTGTGTCCGATACCAGAATTGATCACTAGGAATGTGGCTCGCAAATTACATACGAAACGAAGCGCAAGGGATAACTTCGAAACAGGGATGTACAGGAGAGTCAGGTTCCGATCCTGTGGAACTGTGGGTTATGGGTCCACCATGTGGGTTAAAAGTAGAAGGAGCGGTGACATCTTGCTCGGTCATGACAGCAAGGCATGTCAAAAGGGTAGCCTGTCAATTATGTCGGCAACAACGTCGGTACCAAGGGCGAGGGGCGAAGAGAACTATCTTCCTGCTCGTTGAACGAGGCAGACCAATAGGCAAGGTTCTCGTCCATCGGTGGTTACCAGAATGTCAACAACAATAGTAACAGGGTCTTACTGACAGAGTTGTACACTGAGGTGCGTATAAAAGCGGTGACATATTACTGCTTAGATCATATAAACCTCAAGAAGGCTAAACAGAACAATGGAAAGGAAAATGTGATTATTAGGTTAAACAGATCAATGGGAAGGAAAATGTGTTTAAACACATATTTCAGGGGTATATCCTTCCTAAGAACAAGCAGAGCATGATATCCATGATAGGATATAATTGTAGAAAACCATTTTGGTAACAGGAGAGAAATTTCATGACATTACCCAAACAACGGTGTTAGGATAATTGATGAAGAAAATGCAGCATTGTGCTTCGAATGTTCCTTTTGAAGATCGAAGTACCACATACATGCTTCGAGATAGCATTGACAAGGTCTTTAAGAAAAGGTCAAATTTTGGATACACAAAGGATCCATCAGGAACAACTCATAGAATAAGTCTTGCAATAGGTCCTCCAACCAGGTGTGCTAGGCATGACCTCACCTTACCGGATCATATAAGACCAACGCTATAACTCTTGGATATATGTTACAACCATCATATCTGACCAGGATTCAGATCTGATTGGTGTTAGGATAACTCAGATTCAGGATGCCTGAGAAGAAAGGTGCAACACAAATTATCGAGATGACATTGTAAGGTTCTCAGGGAAATGAACTATGGAAACGAGTTCCAAACAAGGGTTCACCATTAAATCAAGGAGAGGTGAGGACGTGACTGATTGACTCAGCGATAATTCAACGAGGTATCCAAAGAGATGCATCTCCCCAATTATGTGGATACGGAGATAGCATTTGTCATATCAAATGATATAATGAAGCATGCTCGAGGAAAACATACACAATTAAACATTGGTTGAAAGGTGCGCCCGAAATATGGGTTGGGCTGCACGACCAATGTCAGAATGGTGATTCAATAATCAATAGTCTAAGAATGAACGGCCGACCATTAACTTCAAAGCAATAGGGATGCTAGAAGGGCAGAATCCAAACAGCACCGTTCACTTGTTGGTACACCGGTTGGAATCAACACGAGGATCGAGAAAGAATGGTCATGACGAGAAGCATCACTATACCAAGAATTATTAAGAGGTGGAGCAATTCTCACAACATCCACGACATAACAGATGGTGATACTCCAAGGTAGAACATATCATAAGCTAGATAGCAAGGAAATCAAGATACAATACAAAATATGAACAAGTTTGTGTTGGGGGAAGGCAAGAATTGTTGTCGATGATAACACAATTCATCGAGGGGCAAGGATGGTACTTCTCATCCTGAATTTCGACACACAACTTGGAAGAAGTCAAATTGTTCACAATGATTACGACAAATTTGTCGAGAGGTTTTCAAGAAGATGTAATTGATCGATGATGACATCAAGTCAAAGGAATGATGAAAGCGAAAGGTTATTGGAACCACGGGTAGGACACAAACTCGAAATCAAGTTTGCTGTTCAAGGAGAAGTGATATGACGAGGAAGATCGACGCAAGATTAGCTCACTATCGAAATTTGTGCTCTGGGAAGAAGGACCAGGTAGCACTGTTAAAATTTAGCACGATAATGATATAGCCGATCAGGCTTGGAATGACTTGAAGGATTATTAAACTCATAAGCAACGAAGATTAATTAGAGTTATCGAACCAGAGTGCGGAATCGGTTCACTTACCGGTGTTCTTGAGCGACTTAACAACTCAGAACCCATGAAAAATTAGAATCGGTGAGAAATAATAGTTGATGGAGACTCATAAGATGCAACACAGTTCTTAGATATACTCAAGATACCAGAGGGTAAAACTCGACTGTAGATCAAGGTAGAGGTTGGACTGGTGTATTGACTTACAAAAGACAAGTGCTTTAACTTGTCCGAGAAATGGGATCAAGAGAAAATATGGTCGAAACCATGATTGTATAGGATCAGTTCACAGATACCAGATGATATTATATCAACAAAATAGTTATTATTACAAGAAGCTTCTATGGTAGGATCTACATCATGTCCATGGGCATGAACACAAAGTTCAAGGTCGACTCCCACTTCTCCAATGCATAACCTTTCATTTACTTCTTGCGTTCGATGAAGTTGTAGTGTTGAAATTTTATCTGGCAAAATACCAGAAGAGTATGACTCGTGAAAACTTTCGAGTTCACACATATTAAGGAAGGCATAGGTTCAAGCCATCGGGGCTTCTTAGAACATGTACCACGAACTTCAGGAGTAAATAACTCAAGCTCAAAAGTAGAGCATGGTTGACAAAGCGGAGGATACAATTTAGCAAAGGCATTATATACCCGTGGAAAGGCTCACAAGGTTATTGAATATGAAGGACGATGTCGGATGAAATCCAGCAATGGATCGGGCGATCCACAACGGAGCTGATGTGAGTATCGGTACTCAATCAGACAAAGAAAGAATGCACGAGATCATATTATAGAACATCTGAATAATTCGATGTTTAGATAACGAAGGAATTATGATTTCCAAAACAAAGGATCATAAGCAAACGTTCTGATCGAAAATGAATAAGTTCAATAGACTTAGAAGCACAACCGATCAAGGCATTGATTGGTCAAGAAGCAGCTCATATCCAACTGACGTGTGAGCCAGAAGGATGAATTCTAGGATTCGACTGAGGAAGGCAAGCATCCTCAACATATTGAATTAACGGACTTAAAATGATAATGACAGAGGATGCCAATAAGATTACCAGACTTATAGGATTTAATCCCAATGCAAGCAAGCAAGCAAGAATTTCAAGAGCAATAGGTTGTTGAAGATCTTCGGAAGATTGAATGGTATTTCAAAAACTTTTGTGAAACACCTTAACAACTGGGGATGAGCGGATACTCGGAAAGTGCGAGAATTTATCCTTAGGGGTATTCAGGTGGCGAAGAACTGCAAGGCAGTAGGTGTCGGATTTCAGGTTCCGGCAGACCCTTAAGGTTCGAACACTGGGGTGCGCACGGAAATCTCGCCTTCAACCTCTCCGTCTCGATGGGATCTAAACTACTAAAAGAGCTGCACGAAAGACACAAGATTTATACTGGTTCGGGCCACCGATGTGGTGTAATACCCTACTCCAGTGTGTGGTGGATGGATTGCCTCCTGGGGCTGGTGTGGATGAACAATACAAGGAAGAACAGCCTCGCGAGGGTCTGTTCTTGGCTGTGGCGATGAACTGCTATGAAGAGTTCAGTCACCTTTCTCTCTCTTTCTCTCTCAGATCCCGGACCGAACAACCAGGAATCGAACCCCTTGCTATGTGGGTGGCTAGTCCTATTTATAGAGGCCCTGGTCCTCTCCCCAAATATTGAGCGGGAAGGGATCCAACAATGGTGGGCTAATTTGAAGGGGGACAACGAGTACATCTATCCTGACAAAAGCAGTCTTCTCCTGCCAAAGGCTCTGGTGATGACGCCGCGCTGGGCTCCATGGTGACCTCCGTCTCATAGTCCTCCGGGTCTTGGTCTCATTGCACCGAAGTGGCAACCTTTGCCTGATGCCTCGGTACTCCGCGGATACGCTTGCCCCCTTTGCACCAAAGAGGAAAGAGGGACGCTGCGCGCGCTGGCACCCGCCTGGTGCCCCGTGTCGTCCTGGCTTGCGTCATGGGCACCTCGCGAGGTACCCCGCCTTGAACTCTCCGCCCCTCGCGAGCCATCCTGACGAGGCTGTGCCTGAGGATGCGTCGCGTTGTCCGCCTCACGAGGCTTGGCCCCTCACGAGGGTCTTGAGCCTCGTGTTGATGAAGATGGGCCGCGCTGGGCCCCCATTTGAGCCACGCCGCAGGCCGCAGGCAGGCAAGTCTGGGGACCCCCGTTCCCAGAACACCGACAGTAGCCCCCGGGCCCAAGGTGCGCATGGACTTGGCCGTGCCGAGAGGCGAAAGGGCAAGGGCGAAGCACCGCGGGCCCCAACAGCCTGCGGCCTTGGACGCCTCGTGGCAGTTGATTGGACGTGGGTGCCTTAGCAACCGCGCGGGTTGACAAGGGAGAGGCATCTTCCCAGACTTCCCCCTTGCTTTCTCCGGTTGCTGCTCAGATCCCCTTTCTTGCGCCTCCCCTTTCTTCCTCCAAACTTCCAGATCTACTCCGGTTGCGCGACCTAGGAAGCCATGGCGCGTCGCAAGCCTCCTGCCGAAGCTTGGTATTCCCCTGCTCTAGACCCGCTGACTGTGTCCAAGGCCACCTTTTCCCGGCTGTGCCGGATGGCGGCGGCGCAGGGCGTCGTCGGGACGGAGGTGTTCAAGGTCGGCTCCGCCTCCCCTGAAGGTCGAGGGAGCACCTATTATCCTTTCTTTGTGAGCGCCATGGCAGCGGGCTTGGTGCCTCCCTTTTCCGAGTTCTTCTTCTCTCTCCTCTGCCATTACAACTTGCCGGCTCTGCATCTCCACCCCAACTCTGTCCTTCTCCTGGTGGTCTTCGCTTACTACTGCGAGGCCCACATAGGGGTGCAGCCCTCGGTGGCCTTGCTGCGCCACTACTTCTACCTCCGGACTACTAGCAGTTCTCCTTCCGCGTGCGCGAGCTTCGTCGCGCATGGCAGCACCATTGCCATCTCGAGTCCCGGGAAGAGGGCTGATGGCTTCCGGAGCAAGTGGGTCTTGGTTGACGCCGGGCGCGTCCACCCTCGGCTGATCCCGCGCATGGAGCAGGCCGTGAGCGCCAGTAACTAGGGCCGGGCGGAGCTCGCGGATCCCCGCGCGAAGCCGGTGTTGGAGAAGATGGATGCGGACTTGAGGCCAGCCAACATGGCAACGGCGAAGTTGACTGGTGCATCACTGTTGAGGGAGTTCTTGGAGCAGCAGCTGGCTCCACTCCGGCAGTACTCTTCTCCGATGTGGAGGCCTCATCTGAGCCCCGGGCCTGTGGACGAAGAGGACGTGAACGCGGTTCTTCAATCTCTAGTCGGGGGCACGGTGGCAAAGTTGGAGGGCGCTCCCGAGCCCTTGTTTCTTCGCAGCGACTGGAAGCAGGTGGTGAAGTCCATGCCCGTTTTCAACGGGGTCGGGCTCGTGCCTGTGGTGCCTTCTGAAGGACTGGTGGACGTGCCCTCCGGTGACTCCAGCGAGGAGGAGGACGAAGAGGAGCGGGGAGAGGGGCCCGACTCCGGGGCGACTGACGGAGAGTCGAGGGCTCCCCTCCCTCGGTACTCGCCCCGTACTCTCCGCCTATCACCGAGCGATGATGATGATGATGATGACGATGACGATGTGCTGGGTAGCGGGAGCTCGCCCCCGATCCCGAAGAAAGATAGGACCGGGCTGGTCCCCCGCGGGCCTGCCCCTACCCCGGGGCAGTCCGCTGCCGCGCCTTCTGCTCCCGAGGTCGACCCTTCCAGCCGGCTGTTTGGCTTGAAGTTGGGCCGAAAGCTACCCGAGCTCACCGGCGATGACCCGTAAGCGCTTGGTCCTTGTTCTCTTGTTTTTCATTCTGCCGACGAGGCTTGATGATTGCTTCTCTTGAGTAGGCAGGCGCCCACGGCGAAGAAACCGAAGCGGGCTCATGAGGCTCCATCCGCGGCAGCGCCCCCGCCTATGAAAGGGGGCGATCGCAGTGCGCGGGCTTCTCCTGGTCGGTCGCCCTCAGGAGGTCTGGCCACGCTGGCGGGGGAGAGCTCAGCCCCCATGGCCCAGGTGACTCCTGAAGTGTCCTCGTCTGGCGCCACTGCCACGGCTGGGGAGACGCAGCGAATGTTGGCTCGGGATTCCGCGGCCTTGCCGCCGCCACCTTCTCCTCCCGTTTTGCTGGCCACCGCTCCCTCAGCTCCTCCTGTCGTCCTGGCGCACGCCGAGGCTCCTCCGTCTTCTTCCTCCGTCTTGGAGCATGCTGCTGCTAAACTGGACCGGCTGCGTTAGGACCTTCTCGGCGCCGACCCTCGCCTGGTGGCCGGGCGTTTGGAACTGGCTTTGGGGTGGATTCGCTCTGATGCTTCGATCCGGGCAGCGCTCGTTCATGCCTCGACGGCCTGCGATGAGGAGAAGCGGGCCGTCCTGGAGGCGAAGATTGCTCGTGACGCAGCCCTGGGGGAAGCGGTCAAGGGCCGCGACCGCTGCAAGGCGCTGGAGGACGAGCTGCAAGGCCTGCGGGGCCAACTTGCGGAGGAGGTTTGCCTTCGCCAAGAGAAGGAGAAGGGGGCGAAGGCGCGTGAGGCGGCGCTCGAGGACTCGGAGGCCAAGCTCAAGAAGCGCCGCGAGCGTCTAGGCATGTGGAAGAAGGAGCTAGAGGCGACGAAGACCGAGCTGGACGCCAAGGCTCAGGTCCTCGCCGAAGATCGCGTGGCCTTCACGGACATGGAGAAGGACGCCCGCGCTTCGCTGAAGATGCTTTATGAGAGCGGCTTGGAGAGCCCGCTAGCTGGTGACAAGGATGGCCCCGCCAAGCTGCTTCCCTTCCTGGTCAAGGCTCTTGGGGACGTCGTCCTTGGCATCGGCCCCGCGGCCGAGGCTGAGGCACACGTCCTGTCTTCTGCCGCGCTGACACGGGTCTTCGCCCACGTCTACCTCCGTGATCCCAACACCGACCTCGACGCCCTGCTGGAACCGGTGAGCGGCGAGGGTGCTGCTGCCGCTGTCGAAGCCGTGAAGGGGTGCGCGGAGGCGCTGCTGGAGAAGTGCCGGGCCTTCAGCACCAGGCCGAAGCAAGGCGCTGCCGACCCTGCTGTTCCACAAGGCGAAACCAGCGCCGACGAGTGACTCCGTCCCATCCCTGCTCTTCTTTAGGTTCCTGCACATGCATCACGCCTCGGGGAGGCATTTAAACTTGCGTTTGGCATTGAGACTGACAGTATGGACTGTAATATTTGCTTTTAAGTTCCTTGGATTTTATGCTTTTCTTCCCTACTTGCTTTCGACCTACGCCGGCAGGGCCCGGCCCTGCGCATGCCTCACCCAGCATCAGCCCCAACCGGAAACCAGGACGGGACCAAAGGAGTGAGGGGCCACGTGACAAGTTAGGCTCCTGAGTCGCGATGCTCAGGAGTCCCCCTTGGCGCTCGAACAAGAAGTAGGGAAGCGTGATGTAGGTGAGTTTTCCGTTCTACGTCTGCAGAGCCCGACCCCGCGCGTACCTCACCCAGCATAGCCTTTCGGAACTAAGGAGTGAGGGGCTACGGAGCCAGTTAGGCTCCTGAGTCGCGATGCTCAGGAGTCCCCCTTGACGCGCGAATAGCGGGTGATAAAGCGAGATGTAAGCGCGGCTACCGTTCTACGTCTGCAGAGCCCGGCCCCGCGCGTACCTCACCCAGCATAGCCTTTCGGAACTAAGGAGTGAGGGGCTACGGGACCAGTTAGGCCCCTGGGTCGCGATGCCCAGGGGTCCCCCTTGACGCGCAAACGGCCTTCATACCTTGGCTCCGCACGGGGAGAGACGCGCGACGAACCAGGCCCGAGGGGCCTGGCTGGGCGGCGTACGTCTGGGCATGACCCAGCCGTAGCCCCCGTGCCCAGCCCCCTCGCGCGGCGCTCCCGAGGGGAGGCGTTGCGATGGGGCCAGCCACTGAGCTCTGGGCTCCCTGAGGTTAATGCGGCCCGGAGGCCACCCTCAGTTGTTTATCACCAGCACGGAGCATAGCGCTTCCATATGTGTACAGGCATAGCCGCTCCTCGGCAGTGTCGTCAGCCAGCGCGGAGCATGGTGCTTCCACTGGTACGTGGGAGGGGGCTCCCCTTCGGGAGGAGCCCCCGGGGCGTATACAACCCCGCCCTGACACGTGACCGGCACGGTAGAGCTAGGTGAGGTGTATCTGGGCACCCGTGAGCCAGCGCGGGACTCACGAGGCCCTACCTCTGGGCGGGTTGCGCCCGGCACTGGGCCGTATCTTGAGATGTGTCCCTGCAAAATTCGGTTAGATGCCGGTACTCTACGTCCTCGGGTCCCGGCCCTCGAGCTTGTCTCAGCCGTCGCTGGTATGCCAGGTCGCGATGCCGTGGACAAGGCCAGAGGGTGAGGGCTGGAGAGCCAGTAAGAGCCCTGACTCGGGATGCTTAGGCACCCCCCCTTTAACGTGCAAGTAGTCGATATCGAGAAAAAGGGATGCCGCGGACGGGTAACAAGCAATCAAGCGTGACAAGCAAATGCATAGTTGGAAATAAACATGACGGAGATACACGCCGCTGGGCCTGGCCCCAGCGGCTTGGGGATGATGCAGCCCGAGGGGCGCCCCCAATCAAGGAAAGCTTACTACCGAAAAGTAAATGCAGGTACATGCCGCAGGGACGGACCCACGCGGCCTGGGAGTGACGCACCCTGGGGGGCCCTCCCTGCTGGGGATAAGGCTTGGAAGATGTCGCCTGAGGATGTCGTTGGCGAGGCGGTGTTGGTGCAGCAGGCTTGGCGAGCTGCAGAAGCCGATCCTCACGAGTCCCCAGGCCCCGGGGTCTCGGGAGGCTCCGGAGGCACTGGTGACTCCTCGCGAGCTGTCTCCACCTCTGCCAGAGCCGCGGACCGCCTGTCTTCCTGGGCCTCCATAATGCCCCTCGTGAGGCGCTGGTACGCTGCAGCCATGCTCGGTAGGCCGTAAGGCATGCGAACATAGCTGTGGGGTGGACCTCCGCAGCGCCCCACTTGCGAGGGCCAGAGGCGCTCCATTGTGGCGATCTGATTGAGCCCTGGTACGTCGACGCAGACGCGCAGCCCACCATCCTCGCCTGGATGTGGGGCCACGGCTAGCAAGCGGCGGCAATCTCTCATGGTACTTGTCTCCTGTAGCTCTTGAATGGCCTCGTCAACGATCTCTTGCTGGTCTGATCTTCCTCGCCTGTCTCCCTCTCGAGGGGAACATGCTGCGAAGCACGCCTCCACATGGTGCCCAAGCGCCTCCCTCGTGACCCTGACTAGGTCGGTGGCCCTCCAGGTGAGAGCCCCCGAGCCCTGCCTGAGGAGGGCGCCGGGCATGCTTTCCTATGCGATGGAAGGAGGGTCCCCCTAGGTAGACACGGGCCCTAAGGGGCCTGCCTCCTGAGGGGCCGAGCCTGACGACGTCTTCTTCTTCTTGGGGTGGTATCAGGAAGCCTCCTGCTTCCACGATCTGGGTCCTCCAGCGACGCGGCCTGATAGGCTCTCTCCAGGGAACACACTGCATCCTTCTCTTCACAGGGCACCGTGATGACGCCGCCACTTCCTGGCATCTTGAGGACGTTGTAGCCATGGTGAGTCGCAGCCATAAACTTGGCCAGCGCTGGGTACCCGAGGATGGCGTTGTACGGCAGGCGGATGTAGGCGATGTCGAAGTCGATGAGCTCGGTGCGGTAGTTGCTGCGGGCCCCGAAGGTGACAGGGAGGCGGACCTGCCCGATCGGGACTGTGGAACCATCGGTGATCCCAGAGAAAGGCCTGGTTGGCTGAAGCTGGTCGTAGGGCACTTGGAGATTGTTGAATGTTTCCACGGACAGGACATTGAGCCCTGCCCCGCCATCAATGAGGGTCTTGGTGACCAGCACGTTGCTGATGACCGGGGAGCAGAGCATCAGGAGGACTCCTGCAGTGGCTGCGCACTTGAGCTGGTCTGCCGAGCTGAACGTGATGGGGCACGCCGACCACCTGAGGGGGTGCGTTGCTTCGAGCTTGGGGAGAACTGCATTCACTTCACGGGCAAACTGCTTGAAGATATGTTGGGAGGTTGGGGCTTGAGCTCCGCCCAGGATGCAGGCGATCGCGCATGGCTCCTGGAAGCCCCCAGCCCCCTCGTCTTGATGGCGGTCTTCGTTCCTCCTTGGTGGAGGCGGCAGCGGAGGCAGGCCTGCGTTGCCATGAGGGCGATCCTCGCGAGGCTGGTCGCGCCACCCCTGGCGCGGGCCGTGGTCTTCCCAGTGCCCTGGGTTTCTTCCTCCTCCTCGGCCGTAGCCCCGGTCAGCACGGTCAGGGCGACGGCAGATCCTTCCTTCTCGTACGGCGCGGAGCTCTTGACATTCATTGGTGTTGTGGGTGTGGAGGTCATGGTACACACAGTACCGGCTGCATCTGGAGGGTTCGGGCAGATCCTTTCCCTGCTTGGTGTCTGGTTCTGCCGCGAGTACGGCAGCCCCCTTGCGCTTCGCGTCCTTGGCTTTGGGCTTCTTCTCTTCTGGGTCCGCGGCAGGCAGCTCAAGGAGGGAGAGATGTCCCTCCTCAGCCCTGGCGCACTTGTTCGCCAAGTTGAACAGCTCCAGGGAGGTGCAGAGGTCTTGTGCATTGCCAGCTCCTCCTTCATCTTGACGTCACGCACGCCGTCAGAGAAGGCGGAGATGATGGCCTCCTCGGACACCTTGGGGATCTTGAGGCGCGTGTTGTTGAAGCGCTGGATGTACTTTTGCAGGGTCTCTCCGGGTTGTTGCTTGATGCGGCGCATGTCGCTCACGGCGGGCGGCCGGTCGCGAGTACCTTGGAAGTTGGTGATGAAGCGGGCGCGCATCTGGTCCCAGGAGGAGATCGTGCCTGGAGCCAGATTCAGGAGCCAGGTTCGCGCCCCTTCCTTCAGCGCCATGGGGAACCAGTTAGCCATGACCTTCTCATCCCCGCCGGCAGCCTCGATGCCCAGCTCATAGAGCTGGAGGAACTCTGCGGGATCGGTTGTGTTGTCGTAGCGAGGAGGCAGGTCGGCTTGAACTTGCCGGGCCATGCGACGCTGCGCAACTCAGTGGTGTAGGCGTGGCAGCCCGCAGTGGCCACGAAAGGCCTCGGTTGGTGGAGAGCTTGGTCTTGAGGGTCCCCACGCGCTGCAGCTAGGAGCAGGGCGGGGTCTTGGCGTGTCGGAGCTGGAGCAGGGTCGCGGCGTGCCGGAGCAGGGAGCTCCCTGGCAGCCCCTTGCAGGCGAGGAACTTCTTGGCAGCTTCGCTCTTGCTGCGCTGGCGCCTGACGGAGCGGGTTCCACCCAGGGACCAAGCGCCTTGGAGCCATGGCATCTTCTTGGAGGGGAGGCGGCTGGTGCGCCTCTGGAGCTTCGTTGCCCGCGCGGGGCGGAGTGCGGCATAGAGGGACGGACGGCGCGGAAGAGCCCCCTGCGGCGCGGACAAGCTCGGCGACGCGGTCGAGCCATTCTTCGTAGATGTCGTCGACAGGACGGTAGCGCAGGAGCTCATTTGCCGCGAGTTGCGCAGCCCGAGCCTCCAAGGGTGCGCGGAGCGCGCGGGACGAAGAACTGGCTGGAGCGAGTGATGGAGTGGCGGTGCGGCCGTCTTGCCGCACGGACGGGTGCTGAGACGATGCCTGCTGCTCGCCCCCCGCCGGGTCGGTGGCGGCGTTGACGCCGGGCGACGGGGAACGACGAGGAAGCCCATCGACGGGGGTCGTCTGGGCGACGCGAGAGGCAATGGCGGCCCGGTGCTCGGCGCGGGCCCGACGAGCGTCAGACATGGATGCGACGGTCGGAGGAGAGCGGAGCGGTGGAAGACGAATTCCGGCGCACCCCTAACTGGTGCGCCAAATGTCGGATTTCGGGTTCCGGCAGACCCTTAAGGTTCGAACAGTGGGGTGCGCACGGAAATCTCGCCTTCAACCTCTCCGTCTTGATGGGATCTAAACTACTAAAAGAGCTGCACGAAAGACACAAGATTTATACTGGTTCGGGCCACCGATGTGGTGTAATACCCTACTCCAGTGTGTGGTGGATGGATTGCCTCCTGGGGCTGGTGTGGATGAACAATACAAGGAAGAACAACCTCGCGAGGGTCTGTTCTTGGCTGTGGCGATGAACTGCTATGAAGAGTTCATTCACCTTTCTCTCTCTTTCTCTCTCAGATCCCGGACCGAACAACCAGGAATCGAACCCCTTGCTATGTGGGTGGCTAGTCCTATTTATAGAGACCTTGGTCCTCTCCCCAAATATTGAGCGGGAAGGGATCCAACAATGGCGGGCTAATTTGAAGGGGGACAACGAGTACATCTCTCTTGACAAAAGCAGTCTTCGCCTGCCAAAGGCTCTGGTGATGACGCCGCGCTGGGCTCCATGGTGACCTCCGTCTCGTAGTCCTCCTGGTCCTGGTCTCGTTGCACCGAAGTGGCAACCTTTGCCTGATGCCTCGGTACTCCGCGGATACGCTTGCCCCCTTTGCACCAAAGAGGAAAGAGGGACGCTGCGCGCGCTGGCACCCGCCTGGTGCCCCGTGTCGTCATGGCTTGCGTCATGGGCACCTCGCGAGGTACCCCACCTTGAACTCTCCGCCTCCTCGCGAGCCAGCCTGATGAGGCTGTGCCTGAGGATACGCCGCGTTGTCCGCCTCGCGAGGCTTGGCCCCTCGCGAGGGTCTTGAGCCTCGTGTTGATGAAGATGGGCCGCGCTGGGCCCCCATTTGAGCCACACCGCAGGCCGCAGGCAGGCAAGTCTGGGGACCCCCGTTCCCAGAATGCCGACAGTAGGCACCAAATATTCTCGAGGTATCTTGTAATAACAAGATCGACTGGGAATAAAAGTAAGCACGACAGGTGTAAGTATTTATCCATAGGGATATTTCGGTGGAAGGGAATTGCAAAAGCAACGGGCACAAGGTCTCGAGAGAATATTGGAGAGTATCTTCGAAATCTTCTGGTGCAGCCGGCGATCATCTGGACTGAAGGGGCTCGCCGGGGGAAAGTACTTTCGAGAACCTAAAGTTAGATTTTAGTAAAAATCGTTTAACCCGAATAGAAGAGAGTTCAGAATCCCGGAGTAAAGATCAAGGAGTAAAAGATCCTAATACCACCCAATGGTGACGTGGGCCCGTAAGCCACACAACCATGTTAGTAAAAGTTTTGCAATGACCAGACTCAGCTTCGGCCAAGGAGTTGGAGGGGGGATTCCTACAGGCAGTCGGCTCTGATACCAACTTGTGACGCCCCCAATTTGACCGTACACTAATCATGCACGCAAATGTGTACGATCAAGATCAAGGACTCACGGGTAGATATCACAACACAACTCTACAAATAAAATAAGTCATACAAGCATCATATTACAAGCCAGGGGCCTCGAGGGCTCGAATACAAGAGCTCGATCATAGACGAGTCAGCGGAAGCAACAATATCTGAATACAGACATAAGATAAACAAGTTTGCCTTAAGAAGGCTAGCACAAACTGGGATACGGATCGAAAGAAGCGCAGGCCTCCTACCTGGGATCCGCCTAACTACTCATGGTCGTCGTCAGCGGGCATCACGTGGTAGTAGGCACCTCCGGTGTAGTAGGAGTCGTCGTCGAAGGTGGCGTCTGGCTCCTGGGCTCCAACATCTGGTTGCGACAACCAGTTTGAAGGGATAGGGGGAAAAGAGGGAGAAAGCAACTGTGAGTACTCATCCAAAGTACTCGCAAGCAAGGAGCTACACTACATATGCATGGCTAAATGTGTAAAGGACCATATCGGTGGACTGAACTGCAGAAAGCCAGAATAAGAGGGGGATAGCTAATCCTATCGAAGACTACGCTTCTGGTAACCTCCATCTTGCAGCAGGAGAAGAGATTTGATGGTAAGTTCATGAAGTAGCATCGTGTAGCATAATCCTAACCGATGACCCTCCCCTCGTCGCCCTGTGGGAGAGCGATCACCGGTTGTATCTGGCACTTGGAAGGGTGTGTTTTATTAAGTATCCGGTTCTAGTTGTCATAAGGTCAAGGTACAACTCCAAGTCGTCCTGTTACCAAAGATCACAGCTATTCGAATAGATTAACTTCCCTGCAGGGGTGCACCACATAACCCAACACGCTCGATCCCATTTGGCCGGACACACTTTCCTGGGTCATGCCCGGCCTCGGAAGATCAACACGTCGCAGCCCTCCCAAGGCACAACAGAGAGGTCAGCACGCCGGTCTAAATCCTATGGCGTAGGGGTCTGGGTCCATCGCCCATTGCACACCTGCACGTTGCGTACGCGGCCGGAGAGCAGACCTAGCAACCTCCATTACAAAGGAAGTTGCGTTACGCGGTCCAACCCGGCGCGCGCCGCTCAGTCGCTGACGTCACGAAGACTTCGGCTGATACCACGACTTCGAGTGCCCATAACTGTCCCCGCGTAGATGGTTAGTGTGTATAGGCCAGTAGCCAGACTCAGATCAAATACCAAGATCTCGTTAAACGTGTTAAGTATCTGCGAACGCCGACCAGGGCCAGGCCCACCTCTCTCCTAGGTGGTCTTAACCTGCCCTGTCGCTCCGCCACAAAGTAACAGTCGAGGGCCGTCGGGAACCCAGGCCCACCTCTACCGGGATGGAGCCACCTGCCCCTTCAGCCCCCATCTCCGAACAGTATCATAAAAAAATGTAACTGTGTAAAGTATATAGTATATGCCCGTGATCACCTCCCGAAGTGATCATGGCCCAGTAGTATAGCATGGCAGACGGACAAGAGTGTAGGGCCACTGATGGAACACTAGCATCCTATACTAAGCAGTAGGATAGTAGGTAATGGTAACAACAGTAGTAGCAAGGACAGGCTATGCATCAGGATAGGAATAACGGAAAGCAGTAACATGCTACACTACTCTAATGCAAGCAGTATAGAGAAGAGTAGGCGATATCTGATGATCAAAGGGGGGGCTTGCCTGGTTGCTCTGGCAAGAGAGAGGGGTCATCAACACCGTAGTCGTAATGGGGGTCTCCGGCAATCTCGGGGTCTACCGGAAAGAAGTAACGGAGGGGGAACACAATAAATAACAGAGCAATCAATGTAACAAAAGGCAAGATGCGGCATTACGTTGTGCTAGGGGTGACCTGACGCGGTACGAGGTGATACCGGTGAAGGGGGGAAACATCCGGGAAAATATCCCCGGTGTTTCGTGTTTTCGGACAGATGAACCGGAGAGGGAAAGTTGTGTGGTTGCTTTGCTAGGGATGCGTGGCGGACGAATGGGCTGCGTATCCAGATTCATCTCGTCGTTCTGAGCAACTTTCATGTACAAAGTTTTTCCATCCGAGCTACGGTTTATTTTATATTAATTTGCAAAGTTTTAATTCATTTTCTAAATTATTTTAAGTCGAAAATTAGATAGTTAATTGCTATGGGCACACATAAGTGTACCCAGAGGTGTAACATGGGGCTGACTGGTGGGGACAGGGGGGACTGAGTCAGCAGCCCAGTCAGCAGTCAAAGTTTGACCATTGACTAGTCAACCTGACCATTAGGTCTCGCATGTCATAGGCTGTCTCATTAAGTAACAGGTTAATTAGATTAGTTAGAAGATTAATTAGTTTTAATCAGTTTAGTTAATTAATTAGTTTAATTAACCAAAATTAATTAAGTTAATTAATACTTTAATTAATTAATTAATTAATTTTGTTTTTTAAAACATTCTGGGGGTCGGGCCCCACATGTCATTGACCCTATGGGCCTATCGGGCGTCGCTAGCGGGCGGGGCGTCGGACGTGCCCGAGCGGGCGCACGCCCAGTGCGGGCGGACACGGCAGGGACCGGCGTAGGGGGGCGATGGCGCCGGCGAGGCAATGGCAGGGGCGGCGCGGCGGCGCATCGGGCAGGGCGAGGCGTGGGTCATGCGAGGTAGTGGTAGCAGCCGCAGCATGGGCGGCATCAGCAGGCAGAAGCGGGACGCGGGCGCGCGGACGGACACGGTCGCCGCGCGGGGAGTGCGAGCGCGCGCGCAGAGGGGGAGCGAGGGGAGCAGCGGCAGCAACTCGAGGGCAGTGGGGCGCGGCTGGTGGCTGTGAGTGGGCAGACGGCGCGCGTGTGTGCGGTAGGAGGGCCGCATCGGCATGGCGAGGCGGGTGTGTCGTGGGACTGCAGTAGGGGCGCGAGGCTAGGGACGCGGGCGGGGCGCGGGCGTCGGTGCGCGGGGGTGACCGCAGGGAAGGAGGAAAAGAGGGGGGCTCACGAGGGGGATGCAGGGAACGGGGCAGTGGTGCTTGGGGAGGTCGACGGCGACGACGTGCGTAGAGGGGAGGCAGACCGGTGAGGGCACTCCGGGCGGCGAGGTGCAGCATCGAGGTGGCTCCAGGATCGGCGAGCGGTGGGCGGTGTCGAGGGCGCCGGCGACATTGGGGCGGCCCCCTCCCTATCCAGATCGGGACCGGGCAGAGAGGGCGAGGGAGAGCGGGGTCAGTGAGGAGGAGGTCGAGGACGGCCTGTCCGGCGAGGAGGCGGGGACGGCGATCGGCGTTGGGGGTGCGCGGCGGTGTTCGGTGCCGGCCGAACCAGATCGAGGGGAGAGGGGGAGGGGATCGTGGGGGGGGGGGGGAGAGTGGGAGGAGGTGTGCGGTAGCGGCTAGGGTTTGACCGAGAGGTGGGGGTTATGGGGGAGTGGAGGTGGCCGGCCTGGGCCTGGCCTGGCTAGCAGCTGGGCCGGTTGGCCCAATGGGGGGTTCTGTTTTATTTTATTTTTTTGTGTTGTATTTCTTTTTCTTTATTTATTTTCTCCTTTGTTTGGATTTTAGTTCCACTTTATTTTTACTTAGAAAAACATGACAATAGCTCCTAAATTAACATTTCAAAACAACCCTCATCCCCAAAAGGCTTTAACCCAAAAGAAAATAGTTCAGTGTTTTTTTATAAAATACCAAAGGCATTTAAATAATATTCTTGCTACCGTTTAAATCATTTCAGTGCATTTATACATTATATAAAAGGGTGGATTCTTCATCATAAGTATCTATGCATTAACTGGCACAACCCGAACATTTTAGTTTTAAAGTTTGAAAATTTTGATGTTTGCCTTTTATTCAATTTTGAATTAGAATTGGTTTTTGAACTAATGCAGGATTATCAACAGTAACTGCGGTGACGTGGCATCATTAACGGGGGATTACTGTAGCCTAATTATCCGGGCGTCATAGTGCGTCCTTGTCTTCGTTCATCTCCTGTGGGGGCACGTCAGCGCACCCACTGGGTGTAGTCTCCGAGATTCGTGTCGACTGCTGAGCAGTCGGGTCGGATCTTCCCTGACGACTTCTTCCTCAGTGGTTTTTCTTTTGTCTTTCGTGCTTGCAGGGGCCAATGCCGACTTGAGGGGGCAACTCAGCGAGGTGCAGGCCGCCCTTCGCGTCAAGGAAACCGAACACGCCGCCTTGGTCCTGGAGCGTGACCGCCTGGCCAAGAAGCTGGCTGACCAGGAGGAGAGCCACAAGGCGGCCCTGAAGAAAGCGCAGGATAGCGAAGCCGCCTTGAAGGCCGAGTTCGAGACTGAGGCGGCGGGCTGGGCTGAGACCAGGCAAGCGCTGGATGAAGGCTTCGGCCGTATTGAGGACTTAATCGACGGTAAGCCGCCTTCCTTGCTCCTTGCCTGGCCCTTGCCGCTTGATTTTTGTTCTGACTTGTGCTGCTTTTTATTCTTTGTGCAGACTACTTCCCCGGCTACTCCGCCTTCGCCGCCCAAGCTATCGAGGCCCATCGCGAAGCGCGTCGTCAGGCGGGAGCCGACATCACGCCGGACGTGAATCGGACGCTTGAGGAGTAGCTCTTGGCGGTCCAAGCGCGGCTGCAGCCGGCTCATCGTATGCTCCGCCGCCTCCAGCGCGTCGGGGCGCAGGCGACTGGCTGGAGGTTGCGGTTGGCCGCTTCGAGGCCTGGAAGGCGTCGGTGGCCCGGCTTGGAGCTGGGCGGGCGTTGGAGTTCGTCCGGGCTTGGTATCCGGGGCTGAACCTGGACCAACTGCGCACCTGGCGCCTGGAGGCCGACGCAGAGCTGGAGGAGGTGCGGCCGGCTATTGCTCAGCGCGGTTCGACGATCGCCGAGTGCACCGACATCAGCGTCTTTGCACCTGAGATAAATGATGACGGCGTTGCCCAGTCGGAGGAGTGGTTCGGGCTGAACCCGGCGGCGGGCGAGGACTCGGCAGAGGAGATCGCCTCCAGCGACGAAGGCGAAGACGACGAAGAAGGGGGATGCGAAGACGTCGAGCCGGCCGGTGGGACGGCCGACCAGCCTCAGCCTGACCATGCCTCCAGCAACGAGGCACGCACAAGTGCGCCCTCTGCGGGAGGCGGTGATCAAACCGAGGTTCGCCAGCCGGCCACTCCTCCAACCGGCACAGCCGTCTCCACCGACCAGCCCGGCTCGTCGGTCGCTCCGCCGGCTTAATCTGCCATCCTTGTTTTTTCCTGTTTGTTGCCTTCTGAACAATTTTATTAAGCTTTCGCAGTTCCACCCACTGGGGGTGTATCCAAACTACGTTGAATGCTGGCCTCTTGGAGGTCTTTTATGTAAATATTATCGTGTGTATGTTTGGTTTCCCTTCACGTGTGCTTTTTATCCTTAGGCTTTTTCCTTTGCCGCCTTCCCCTTTTGGGGAGGTAAGCACTCGAGCTTTCTTGGATTGAAGTGAAGTGAATGGAAGCCGGCTGGCCGGCTACTCTGGTAGTCGGTCAGCGGTAGGAGGCAAACCGGCTTTCGTTATATTAGTCCGTTAGTCCCTAGCCATTTTTCGTGTGGGCATCCTTTCCTGCTTTAAATCTCACCAGTCAGACAGCCGGTTCGTCGAACTGCGACTTTTGGTCGAGAGAGAGCTTGGGTGCCAGCATGCTACTTGTCTGACTGCGGGTAGGACTTCTAATATAACTCTAGGCGGCCAGTCCCCGGGCCGACTAGTCGAACCCGGTGCCGGACGAAGAAAAAGTGAAAGTAATGACAAGGTCATAAGCATGATGTTCTTCATTCATAGATAAAAGATGGCAGTCCCCGAGCTCTCCTCGGGGGGCCTATTGTCTCGTACTTAGTACAAAACTTAGCATGATACATACTGCATTTCAACTGTAAAATCTTCGGAGGAGGTTGGCGTTCCATGGTCGTTCCGACTCCTTGCCGGAGTCGTCTCTCTTGCGTGCCTTGGGCTTCTGCGCGTCGATTAGGTAGTAGGAGTCGTTGCCTAGAGCTCTGCTGATGATGAAGGGGCCTTCCCAAGGGGCCGAGAGCTTGTGCTGGCCGGCTGTTCGCTGGATCAGCCGGAGCACAAGGTCGCCCTCTTGGAAGGATCTTGGCCTGACCTTTCGGCTGTGGTAGCGGCGCAAACCCTGCTGGTAGATGGCAGACCGGCTGAGGGCTAACAGCCGGCCCTCTTCCAGCAGGTCGACGCCGTCTTCTCGTGCTTCCTTGGCATCCGCCTTCGTGTACATGGTTACCCGAGGCGAGTCGAACTCAATGTCGGTTGGGATGACCGCCTCGGCACCATATACGAGGAAGAAAGGAGTGAAGCCGGTTGACTTGTTTGGAGTAGTGCGCAGACTCCAGAGGACAGCCGGCAGCTCATCGAGCCAACAGCCGGCTGAACGCTCCAGTGGTACGACCAGTCGGGGCTTGATGCCGAAAAGGATGAGGCCGTTGGCCCGCTCAACCTGGCCGTTTGACTACGGGTGGGCGACGGACGCTAAGTCCAGCCGGATACCTTGCGTTGCGCAGAAACGTGCCAAGGCTCCCTTGGCAAAATTCGTGCCATTGTCGGTGATGATGCTGTGTGGCACGCCGTACCGAGTTGTTATATCTGCAATGAATGTCACAGCAGTCGGCCCATTCAGCTTCTTGATCGGTTTTGCCTCAATCCACTTGGTGAATTTGTCCACGGCGATGAGCAAATGTGTCATGCCGCCGCGCGCCGTCTTGAATGGGCCCACCTTGTCCAGTCCCCAAACGGCGAAGGGCCAAGTTAGGGGAATGGTCTTGAGTGTTGAAGCTGTCATGTGTGGCTTGGAGCTAAAGAGTTGGCACCCTTTGCAATGTTTAACCAACTCTTTGGCGTCATCCAAAGCAGTCGGCCAAAAGAAACCATGGCCGAAGGCCTTGGCGACGAGTGATCTTGAGGCCGCATGGTGGCCGCATTCTCCTTGGTGGATGTCTCTAAGGATTGCAATGCCTTTCTCTTGCTTGACGCATCGCTGGAGGACTCCAGTGACACTGCGCTTGACGAGTTCTCTGTTGACGATTGTGTATGCTCCGGCTCGGCGTTGTACTTGTCTTGCTTCTGTCTCGTCAGCCAGCAGATCTTGGTTTATTAGGAAGTTGTGGATGGACTGAGCCCATGATGGAGCTGCGACTTCTTCTATTGCCAGTGTGGCTACTGCGACCAGGGCGGGCGGGCTGGGTGGTGAAATGCTGGAGTCGGCCGCCGGCTGTTGTGTTGGTGCAGTCCTCGGGCCGACTACCGCAGTCCCCAAGCCGGGTGTGGCAGTCCCTGGGTCGGGCGTAACTGCGGGAGTCCCCAAGCCGGCTACTGAAGTCCCCGGGCCGACTATTGAAGTCCCCGGGTCACCTGCTTGGTTCTTCGAGCCGGAGCTGGCCGCGTCGGGGTCAGGCGGCACGAAGATGGAGTCGGACTCTGGAGACGGCTTGATGGACAGCTTGAGGAGGCGCTGTAGATAGACACCGATTGGTATTGCTTGCCGAGTGGAGCCTATTCGAGCCAGGGCATCGGCCGGCTCATTGTCGGCTCACGGTACGTGGAGGAACTCGCATCCTTCGAAGTACCCACTGATTTGCTGAACAAGGAAATGGTAGCTTGCCATGTTTGCGTCCTTGGCGTCCCAATCGCCGGATGATTGCTAGACCACCATGTCCGAGTTGCCATAACATAGGATCCGGCGAATGCCGAGTTCTTTGGCAAGCCGGAGCCCGTGTATGAGCGCCTCGTACTTGGCTACATTGTTGGAAGCGGCAAAGTGAATCTGCAGCGTGTATCTGAGCTTGTCGCCCTTGGGAGAGGTGAGGACGACGCCGGCTACCAAGCCGGTGCGCATCTTGGACCCGTCGAAGTGCATGCGCCAATGAGTGGAGTCAGGAGCAGGCGGCAGGTACTGGGTCTCGTCCCAGTCAATGAGGAAGTCGGCCAGTGCTTGGGACTTGATGGCGGTGCGGGGCTGGTAGAAGATCGTGTAGGGAGCCAGCTCGATGGCCCATTTCACTACCCGGCCGGATGCATCCCGGCTGCCTATGATCTCAACCAGCGGGGCGGTGCATACGACCGTGATGGGATGCTCTTGAAAGTAGGGCTTCAGCTTCTTGGCGGTGAAGTACACGCCATAACACATCTTTTGGTAGTGCGGGTAGTTCTGCTTCGAGGCGGACAGTACCTCGCTCAGATAGTACACCGGCCTCTGGACCGGCTGGGCTCGGCCCTCTTCTGGTCGTTGGACTACGATGACGGTGCTGACCACCCAGCTGGTTGCGGCAATGTAGAGGAACATGGGCTCTTTCTCAGTCGGCGCCGCCAGGACGGGCGGCGTGGCCAGCGTCTTCTTCAGCTCGTGAAAAGCTTGGTCGGCTTGGTCATTCCACTCGAAGTGAGTGGTCTTCTTCATGAGGCGGTAGAGGGGGAGAGCTTTCTCTCCGAGCCGGCTGATGAAGCGGTTCAGGGAAGCCAAGCATCCAGTGAACTTCTGGACGTCCCGCAGATTGGTGGGGATCGCCATTCTCTCAATGGCCTTGATCTTTACCGGGTTGCATTCGATGCCGCATTCAGAGACCAGGAAGCCTAGGAGCTGGCCGGCTGGCACTCCGAACATGCATTTCTCAGGATTGAGCTTGATTTGAAATCGGCGCAGGTTCTCAAATGTTTCTTTGAGGTCTTCCAGCAAGGTGCCGCGCTTCTCCGTCTTCACCACAATGTCGTCTACATAGACGTGAGCATTTCTGGCGAGTTGCTTGAGGAGGCACTTCTGCATGCAACGCTGAAAAGTGGCACCGGCATTTTTCAAGCCGAATGTCATAGTCAGGTAGCAGAAGGCTCCGAAGGGCGTGATGAAGGCGGTCTTCAGGCGGTCAGCCGGATCTAACTTTATCTGGTGGTAGCCCGAGTAAGCATCCAAGAAACTCAACAGCTCCCATCTGGCCGTGGAGTCTATCACTTGGTCAATCATTGGCAAGGCAAAGGGATCTTTAGGGCAGGCCTTGTTGAGGCTCGTGTAGTCTATGCACATGCTCCACTTGTTGTTCTTCTTTAGTACAAGGACCGGGTTGGCAAGCCATTCTGGAAAGAAAACTTCCATAATGAAGCCGGCTGCCAGAAGCCGGGCTATCTCTTCTCCTACAATCCTTCTTTTTTCTTCCGACAGTCGGCGGAGGGGTTGTTTGACTGGTTTTGCGTCTTCTCGGACGTGTAGTTTATGCTCGGCGAATTCCTTCGGAACACCCGGCATGTCCTTGGGGGACCATGCGAAGATATCCCGATTCTCATGGAGGAAATCGGCGACCTCGCCATCCTATTTGCTGTTCAGGCCTTCCCCGATGACGGCAAACCTCTCGGGGTGCTCGGGGTCAAGAGGTATCTTCTTCGTCTCTTTGGCCGGCTGGAAAGATCCTTGGGCATCATACTCCTTGGGGTCGGCGGACAGGACCGACTGCTTGCCGGCCATGGCCACGACCCGGTCCAACACCTTCTTCTCTTCGGCAATCACAAGGGACTCGGCCAGCCGGCTGCTGGCGGCAGCGCACTCGGAGGACTTCTTGTAATCGCCGGCTATGGTGATGATGCCCTTGGTGCTCGGCATCTTCATCTTGAGGTATGCATAGTGGGGAACCGCCATGAACCTAGCCAAGGCAGGTCGGCCAAGCAACGCATGGTAAGGGCTTTCCTGGTCCACCACTTCAAACCAGATCGCTTCCCGGCGGAAATGCTCCTTGTCCCCAACGAGTACATCAATCTTGATCTTGCCAATGGGGGCGCAGGATAAACCAGGTACGATGCCATGGAACACTGTCCGAGTAGGCATGATTTGCTTCGTCTTGACATTCAGCTTCTCCAGGGTGTCACAGTACAAGATGTTGTTGCTGCTCCCGCCGTCTATCAACACACGGGAGAAGCGGGCGGCGCGTCTGTCCGTTGCAAGGGTGGCATCCAGAACTAGCGCATAAGAGCCGGGAGACGGCATCACCTCTGGGTGGTCGGCCCGGCTCTAGCTGATAGGTTTTTCTGACCAATGCATACGCTCGGCGGGGCTGGCAGCGACCATGCTGACTTCCTGGTGCTCTCGGCGTTTGCCGCGCTGGTCTTCGGGCTGTCTTGTAAAGACGATATAGGCTGCATGCTCGTCGGGGAACTCATCATGCACGGCTCCGACCGCGGGCCGAGCGGCAGGCGACGGCAGAGCTGGAGGCGGCGGGCCGGCAGGCGGAGGCGGTGCAAGCCCTTCGCCTTTGGAGATTCGGGTGAGCCAATGGCACTTCCGGGTTGTGTGATTGGACGGCTTCGCGCCGCTGTGGAATTTGCACGGGGCGTCGAGAGTTTGCTCGTAGGAGAAGGCCGGCTGCCAAGCCGGCCGGCCGCCCTTGGGTTTCTTGGGCGCGGGCCGCCCTTCGGGCGCCTCGTCTTCGACTATGGCCACCTGCCGACTGGCGAAAGGCGGTGCGGGGCCCTTACGCTTGTGATCATTCGGGTGTGGGCGTCGGCCGGACTCCCCAGCCGGCGTCTTGGGCGCCGGGTTGAGTACCTTCCCGGACGCGTCTACCCGGAGCTCAGTCTTCATCAAGGAGTCGGCGGTGGCGTACTTGTCCGCTATGTCCAAAAGCTCGTCGAGGGTAGTCGGCTCGTCGTAGAGAAGCTTGTGCTTGAGGAGGGTGCCTTCTCGGCACCCGGCGGTGAAGTATTTTATGGCCTGCACCTCGTGCACCCCCTCGCAAGAGTTGCGGAGCTCGGCCCAACGCGTGAGGTAGTCGCGAGTAGACTCGGCAGGGCCTTGTACGCACAAGGAGAGCTGTCTGGGCTTGGGAGCCCGCTTGTAGGTGCTGGTGAAGTTGCGGACGAAAGCTTCCGTGAAATCTAGCCAGCTGTTGATGCTGAAGGGCTTGAGGCTGTTGGGCCAGGTCTGCACCGTGCCTTGCAGCATGAGGGGCACGTACTTCACGGCAACGCGCCTGTTGCCGTTGGTGTTGGCATTCTGGGAACGGGGGTCCCCAGACTTGCCTGCCTGCGGCCTGCGGCGTGGCTTAAGTGGGGGCCCAGCGCGGCCCATCTTCATCAACACGAGGCTCAAGACCCTCGCGAGAGGCCAAGCCTCACGAGGCGGACGACACGTCGCATCCTCAGGCACAGCCTCGTCAGGCTGGCTCGCGAGGAGGCGGAGAGTTCAAGGCGGGGTACCTCGCGAGGTGCCCATGACGCAAGCAATGACGACACGGGGCACCAGGCGGGTGCCAGCACGCGCAGCGTCCCTCTTTCCTCTTTGGTGCAAAGGGGGCAAGCGTATCCGCGGAGTACCGAGGCATCAGGCAAAGGTTGCCACTTGGTGCAACGAGACCAAGACCAGGAGGACTACAAGATGGAGGTCACCATGGAGCCCAGCGCGGCGTCATCACCAGAGCCTTTGGCAGGCGAAGACTGCTTTTGTCAGGATAGATGTACTCGCTGCCACCCTTCAAATTAGCCCGCCATTGTTGGATCCCTTCCCGCTCAATATTTGGGGAGAGGACCAGGGCCTCTATAAATAGGACTAGCCACCCACGTAGCAGGGGGTTCGGTTGGTTCGTTAGGTTCGGGGGGTTGGTTCGTTCGGTTCGCAAGTAGAGAGAGAGAGGGAGAGATGGTGACTGAACTCCTCATAGCAGTTCATCACCACAGCCAAGAACAGACCCTCGCGAGGCTGTTCTTCCTTGTATTGTTCATCCACACCAGCCCCAGGAGGCAATCCATCCACCACACACTAGAGTAGGGTATTACACCACATCGGTGGCCCGAACCAGTATAAACCTTGTGTCTTTCGTGCAGCTCTTTTAGTAGTTTAGATCCCATCAGAGACGGAGAGGTTGAAGGCGAGATTTCCGCGCGCACCCCGGTGTTGGAACCTTAAGGGTCTGCCGGAACCCGAAATCCGACATTTGGCGCCCCAGGTAGGGGTGCGCCGGAATTCGTCTCCCACCGCTCCACTCTCCTCCGACCATCGCATCCATGTCAGAGGCTCGTCGGGCCCGCGCCAAGCGCCGGGCCGCCATCGCTTCTCGCGTCGCCCAGACGGCCCCCGTCGGTGGGCGTCCTTGTCGTTCTCCGTCGCCCGCCGTCAACGCCGTCACCGGCCCGGCAGGGGGCAAGCAGCAGGCATCGTCTCAGCACCCGTCCGTGCGGCAAGACGGCCGCACCGCCACTCCATCACTCGCTCCAGCCAGTTCTTCGTCCCGCGCGCTCCGCGCACCCTTGGAGGCTCGGGCTGCGCTCCTCGCGATAAACGAGCTCCTGCGCTACCGTCCCGTCGACAACGTCTACGAAGAATGGCTTGACCGCGTCGCCGAGCTTGTCCGCGCTGCAGGGGGCTCTTCCGCACCGTCCGTTCCTCTGCGCCGCATTCCGCCCCGCGCGGGCAACGAAGCTCCGGAGGCGCACCAGCCGCCTCCTCTCCAAGAAGATGCCGTGGCTCCAAGGCAATTGGCCCCTGGGCGGAACCCGCTCCGTCAGGCGCCATCGCAACAAGAGCGAAGCTGCCAAGAAATCCCTTGCCCGCAGGGGGCTGCCAGGGCGCTCCCTACTCCGGCACGCCGCGACCCTGCTCCAGCTCCGGCACGCCAAGACCCCGCCCTGCTCCTAGCTGCAGCGCGCGGGGACCCTTAAGACTAGGCTCTCCACCAACCGAGGCCTTTCGTGGCCATCGTGGGCTGCCACGCCTACACCACTGAGCTGCGCAGCGTCGCGTGGCCCGGCAAGTTCAAGCCCCACTTGCCTCCTCGCTACGACGACACAACCGATCCCGCAGAGTTCATCCAGCTCTATGAGCTGGGCATCGAGGCTGCCGGCGGGGATGAGAAGGTTATGGTGAACTGGTTCCCCATGGCGCTCAAGGAAGGAGCTCGAACCTGGCTCCTGAATCTGGCTCCAGGCACGATCTCCTCCTAGGACCAGATGCGCGCCCGCTTCATCGCCAACTTCCAAGGTACTCGCGACCGCCCGCCTGCCGTGAGCGACATGCGCCGCATCAAGCAACAACCCGGAGAGACCCTCCAAAAGTACATCCAGCGCTTCAACAGCGTGCGCCTCAAGATCCCCAAGGTGTCCGAGGAGGCCATCATCTCCGCCTTCTCTAACGGCGTGCGTGACGTCAAGATGAAGGAGGAGCTGGCGATGCATGAAGACCTCTGCACCTCCTTGGTGCTGTTCAACTTGGCGAACAAGTGCGCCAGGGCTGAGGAGGGACATCCCTCCCTCCTCGAGTTGCCTACCGCGGACCCAGAAGAGAAGAAGCCCAAAGCCAAGGACGCGAAGCGCAAGGGGGCTGCCGTACTCGCGGCAGAACCAGACACCAAGCGGGGCAAGGATCTGCCCGAACCCTCCAGAGGCAGCCGGTGCTGTGTGTACCATGACCTCCACACCCACAACACCAACGAATGTCAAGAGCTCCGCGCCGTACGAGAAGGAAGGATCGGCCGTCGCCCTGACCGTGCTGACCGGGGCTATGGCCGAGGAGGAGGAAGAAACCCAGGGCGCTGGGAAGACCGCGGCCCATGCTAGGGGTGGCGCGACTAGCCTCGCGAGGACCGCTGGCGGGACCTGCCTCGTGAGGGGGACTGGAGAGACCAACCTCGCGAGGATCGCCCTCATGGCAACGCAGGTCTGCCTCCGCTGCCGCCTCCACCAAGAAGGAACGAAGATCGCCATCAAGACGAGGGGGCTGGGGGCTTCCAGGAGCCGCGCGCGATCGCCTGCATCCTGAGCGGAGCTCAAGCCCCAGCCTCCCAACGCATCTTCAACCAGTTTGCCCGCGAAGTGAATGCAGTTCTCCCCAAGCTCGAAGCAACGCGCCCCCTCAGGTGGTCGGCGTGCCCCATCACGTTCAGCTCGGCAGACCACCTCAAGTGCGCAGCCACTGCAGGAGTCCTCTCGATGCTCCGCTCCCTGGTCATCAGCAACGTGCTGGTCACCAAGACCCCCATCGATGGCGGGGCAGGGCTCAACATCTTATCCGTGGAAACATTCAACAATCTCCAAGTGCCCTATTACCAGCTTCAGCCAACCAGGCCTTTCTCCAGGATCACCGACGGTTCCACAGTCCCGATCAGGCAGGTCCGCCTCCCTGTCACCTTCGGGGCCCGCAGCAACTACCGCACCGAGCTCATCGACTTCGACGTCGCCCACATCCGCCTGCCGTACAACGCCATCCTTGGGTACCCAGCGCTGGCCAAGTTCATGGCCGTGACCTACCACGGCTACAACGTCCTCAAGATGCCAGGAAGTGGCGGCGTAATCACGGTGCCCTGTGAAGAGAGAGATGGAGTGTGTTCCCTGGAGCGAGCCTTTCAGGCCGCGTCGTTAGAAGACCCAGATCGCGGAAGTAGGAGGCTTCCTGAGACCATCCCCAAGAAGAAGAAGACATCGTCAGGCTCAGCCCCTTAGGAGGCAGGCCCCTCAGCGCCCGTGCCTCCTCGGGAGGGCCCTCTGTCCATCGCATAGGAAAGCGCCCGGCGCCCTCCTCAGGCAGGGCTCGGGGGCTCTCACCTGGAGGACCACCGACCTAGCCGGAGTCACGAGGGAGGCGCTTGGGCACCATGTGGAGGCGTGCTTCGCAGCACGTTTCCCTCGAGAGGGAGCCAGGCGAGGAAGATCAGACCAGCAAGAGTTCATTGACGAGGCCATTCAGGAGCTACAGGAGACAAGGATCATGAGAGGTTGCCGCCGCTTGCCAGCCATGGCCCCACATCCAGGCGGGGATGGTGGGCTGCGCGTCTGCGTCGACATACCAGGGCTCAATCAGATCGCCACAACGGAGCGCCTCTGGCCCTCGCAAGTGGGGCCCTGCGGAGGTCCACCCCACAGCTATGTTCGCATGCCTTACGGCCTGCCGAGCATGGCTGCGGTGTACCAGCACCTCATGAGGGGCATCGTGGAGGCTCAGGAAGACAGGCGTTCCGTGGCCTTGGCGGAGATGGAGGCAGCTCGCGAGGAGTCACCAGCGCCTCCGGAGCCTCCCGAGGCCCCGGGGCCTGGGGGCTCGTGAGGGTCAGCTTCTGCAGCCCGTCAAGTCTGCTGCACCAACGCCACTATGCCGACGACATCCTCAGGTGACATCTTTCAAGTTCCGTTCTCAGCTGGGAGCATCCTCCCAGGGTTGCATCACTCCCAGGCCGCGTGGGTTCATCCCCACGGCATGTATCTGCATTTACCTTTCCGTCATTAGTTTTCCTTGTTGGGGGCGCCCCTCGGGCTGCATCATCCCCAAGCCGTTCGGGCCAGACCCAACGGCGTGTATCCCCCTAGTGTTTATTTCCAACTATGCATTGCCTATCACGCTTAGCTGCATGGTGCCCGTCCGCGGCATCTTCTCTTCCCATGTCGGCCACTTGCACGTTAAAGGGGGGTGCCTGAGCATCGCGAGTCAGGGCTCTTACTGGCTCTCCTGCCCTCACCCTCTGGACTTGTCCACGGCATCGCGACCTGGCATACCAGCAACGGCTGAGACAAGCTCGAGGGACGGGACCCGAGGACGTAGAGTACCGGCATCTAACCAAATTTTGCAAGGACAGATCTCAGGATACGGCCCAGTGTTGGGCGCAACCCGCCCAGAGGTAGGGCCTCGGGAGTCCCGCACTGGCTCACGGGTGCCCAGATACGCCTCGCCTACCTCAACCAGCAAGCTCTTGAGTGACTAACGATCGACTAATGGCCGTCGTGGCAACACCATCTTCTTTCTGTGATGACCCTGCAGGATCCCTGGAGGGAACCGCGCAAGTCGAGGCCCTTACGAGGTTTCCTTCGCCCTCGCCCGCGCGAACCGCTTGCACGTTAAAGGGGGGTGCCTGAGCATCGCGACTCAGGGCTCTTACTGGCTCTCCAGCCCTCACCCTCTGGCCTTCTCCACGGCATCGTGACCTGGCATACCAGCGACGGCTGAGCCAAGCTCGAGGGCCGGGACCCAAGGACGTAGAGCAGAAAGGGGAGCAGAGGCGGGGAAGAAGGGGCCTCGCGAGGACCTTGCCGAGCGTTTCCGCTCCTATCCATGCACGGACCCAACGGCGCACCTGGAACGGCCCCTGATCCTCAAGATAAGTTACCACCCATGGCACTGGCTGCTGCAGCACTACCCCCGCACCTAAAGCAACTCCGTACTAGCGACGTTGCTTCCCTTTCTCACTAAGTGATGGCTGCTTGGGCGCCAATGGGGACCTCCTGAGCATCGCGACTCAGGGGCTCTTACCGGACCTTGGGTCGCTCACCTCCTGGCCTTGACCACGGCATCGCGACCTGGCATACCAGCGATGGCTGACGCCGCCTTGGGACTGGGACCTGTCAGCGTAGAGCACCAAGCCCTCGCGAGGTTTGAAAGGGAGAACTCAGCTATGACGGAATCAGCAACTCACACAAATCCATAGCAAAGGTCATATATCAACAAACGGGACTACAGGCACCTTACAAGCCCCCATTGGGCGCATTTTGATTCCTCGCAGGGAACGGATCCTAAGGAGTGCTAACTACACGGGCTCCTGCAGAAGATGCCATCATCAACACTGGGCCGTCAGGCACCGGCGCCAACCACATCCAGATCAGGGTCGGCGACGGCCTGACGAGCCCGCCCTGCTCCGGGAGCGGCGCCGGCTCGGGGGCTCGTAGCTGTCGTCGCTCGTCTCTGGAGTCGCGAAGATCTTGCTGGAGCCGCTGGACCCTCGAGCGCCAGTGCCAAGGGGGCGGTCGACGGGCCTAGCCCTCACCAGGGCGAGGTCCTGGCCGCCTCTCCCGCGGCAGCACTCCAGCCGGCGCCCGATCATGTCGAAGACCTTGAAGAACATCACCGCCGCGCCGTCATACTCCAGGTGGACCGTGAAGATGCCTCTTTCCCTGCTGACCCGGGCGATCTCCCTCCAGCCGCGGGACATGTAGACCGCGCCCGCGGCAGCGACGACGACCTCGGCCTCGGTCGCGGGGGCGTCGCAGTCGGCATGCTGTAGCTGGAGCTCCAGAGGCCCCCCTAGAAGAACCATGGAGGCAGAGATGGGAGGAAGGCGGATCCAGGACTGAAGACGAGTGACGACGTGGAGCACGAACTCATGGGAGGAGCCCTCGGCATGGACTCCAAGAGGAACCACCCACACCTTCACAACCTGACGGCGCCGACGACAGCGCTGACCGCGGGGATCAGCATCAAAACCTCTAGGGCCCTCGACGTGGGCGTACAAGGGCAGCGGGAACCCCGGCGGAGCCCGCTCGCCCCAGGGCCTCGCCACCACCGGATGGTCCTCATCGTCCCGGCTGCAATGGGCGAGTCGCTTCTTCGGCGGGAAAGGATCTGGCCCTTCTCGAGGAGCCTTTCCCTTCTCCACTGCAGAGAATCGGCGAATCGGAGCCATCACACCAAGACGGAGCAAGAACTGAGGTGAAGGAGAGAGCAAGAGGAGATGGACTGGACGGGCACGAGCGGTGCCGTACTTATAGCCGGCGAAGGCCAACCGCCGGTCTCCACGATCACATGTAATTATAACGCGTTCTGCAAGCAGGGACTTGTCCAACTCGCACGATCACCAAGGCATCGTGGGAAGCGGAGACGCCACGTCCCATCAACCGCCACGCGGCGTCCAAGGTCGCACGCTGTTGGGGCCCGCGGCGCTTCGCCCTTGCCCTTTCGCCTCTCAGCACGGCCAAGTCCATGCGCACCTTGGGCCCGGGGGCTACTGTTGGCGTTCTGGGAACGGGGGTCCCCAGACTTGCCTGCCTGCGGCGTGGCTCAAGTGGGGGCCCAGCGCGGCCCATCTTCATCAACACGAGGCTCAAGACCCTCGCGAGAGGCCAAGCCTCACGAGGCGGACGACACGTTGCATCCTCAGGCACAGCCTCGTCAGGCTGGCTCACGAGGAGGCGGAGAGTTCAAGGCGGGGTACCTCGCGAGGTGCCCATGACGCAAGCAATGACGACACGGGGCACCAGGCGGGTGCCAGCGCGCCCAGCGTCCCTCTTTCCTCTTTGGTGCAAAGGGGGCAAGCGTATCCGCGGAGTACCGAGGCATCAGGCAAAGGTTGCCACTTCGGTGCAACGAGACCAAGACCAGGAGGACTACGAGACGGAGGTCACCATGGAGCCCAGCGCGGCGTCATCACCAGAGCCTTTGGCAGGCGAAGACTGCTTTTGTCAGGATAGATGTACTCGCTGTCCCCCTTCAAATTAGCCCGCCATTGTTGGATCCCTTCCCGCTCAATATTTGGGGAGAGGACCAGGGCCTCTATAAATAGGACTAGCCACCCACGTGGCAGGGGGTTCGGTTGGTTCGTTAGGTTCGGGGGGTTGGTTCGTTCGGTTCGCAAGTAGAGAGAGAGAGAGAGAGAGAGAGAGAGAGGGTGACTGAACTCCTCATAGCAGTTCATCACCACAGCCAAGAACAGACCCTCGCGAGGCTGTTCTTCCTTGTACTGTTCATCCACACCAGCCCCAGGAGTCAATCCATCCACCACACACTGGAGTAGGGTATTACACCACATCGGTGGCCCGAACCAGTATAAACCTTGTGTCTTTTGTGTAGCTCTTTTAGTAGTTTAGATCCCATCAGAGACGGAGAGGTTGAAGGTGAGATTTCCGCGCGCACCCCAGTGTTCGAACCTTAAGGGTCTGCCGGAACCCGAAATCCGACAGTTGGCTATGCTGACCACCGTGGAGTAGTCGATTAACCAATCTTCCGGCTTCATGGAGCCGTTGTACTTGGGCGTGTCTCTCGGAAGCGAGAACCCTTTGGGGAAAGGCTTGTCGCGAATGCGGGGGCCAAAACAAGGCGGACCGACATCGTCTTCTTCTTCCAGCGCCAGGGATCGTGCCAGGCGGTCGATCCGATGGCGGGCGTCATTCTCGCCGACTCCTTTGCGGCGACCTAGTCGACCGCTGAGAGTCGGATGCGCCACAGGTGGCGGGGTGGGATATCTCTCTCCATGGGGCCGAGGCGGAGGCGGGTTGCCCCGCCACTCCACGGCCCGGGGATGGCCTTCTGCGTCTCGCTCGATGGAGATTCGGGTCCAGCTTCGGCTGGCAGCCGGCTCTTTCTCGCGCCGTGCGCGGGTGTTGCCCGTAGTCGGCGTCTGGGATGTCGCGCCGTGATCTCGGCGCGGAGCAGGGGTTTCCGCGCAGGCGTCGGCTTCGTGCCGCTGCGCGGCCGCATCGATTAGCTGCTGGATGCGTCTGGTCATGTGGGGAAGTTCTTCGCCCCCCCAATCCGTCTAGCTCGTCTACGGCCGCCTGGGCGGCGTGCAGGTTCTCGAGTGGAGTGGCATAGACTAGGCGGTCGACCCTAAGCGTGTCGGCGATGACAGTGCCGCGCTGCCTGACAACACCGGCCCGGCTCGGCCCGCCTGGAGCCGGCGTGCCAAAAGCGACGCGGTCGGCTTCGCGCTGATGGGCTTCAGTGAGGCGTCTTATGGAGGCCAGCCTCCGGCCCTCCGCGAGGAGAGCGAGGCGGCGCGCCTCCAATGCTTCATCGTCGGCATCAGCCGGGAGCGGGATGGACAAGTCGTGGACCGCCGCGTGCGAGGCGTCGTGGGCGCTCTCGTCAGCAGCGCCGCCATGGCCGATGACCATCACCTTGGTGGTGACAGCGTCGCAGCCATCGGTCCCGGGAAGCGGGTACATTGTAGATCGTGACATTGGTGGGGAAGTTGTCGAGCGAGGCCGTGTCGGAGTCGACAGGCATCGGGTCGGTGGAGGCAACCGACTCCGTGTCCACAGCAGGCTCGCCGGAGACATGGAGCTGGTCGAGGAGGTTGACGAGGTGGTCGGTGCCCGCATTGGAGGTGAGCTCGTCGGAGATGAGGGTCTTGTCGAGGAGATCGGCGAGGCTGCTCGCCGCGCAGATGTTGGTGACGCCTTGCGCGCATCGTGGCAAGCGCCATCGGGCGTGCCGGGCTGGCTACGCTCGCTGGGGAGGAAGAGGGTTCTCGTCCAGAACAGGTCTCCGGGCGACGGTGCACCTAGCCCCACGGTCGGCGCCAAATGTCGGGTGGTAGGTGCGACATATGCCAACGGGTGGCTTATCATTGTGGGAGCCAGTAAAACGTCGCCGGTGCCTGGAAACGGGATGAACAAGTAGCTACACAATGCTCCTAGAGCTATTTGGTGAGAGGAGGAAGAAGGGCACGGCTCGCTTGCTTCTTCTCCTTGTGTGGTGTCTAGAACTAGCTGGGATCAACCCTTTGCATGGGTGCCCCGGGGGGTTTATATAGGCCTACCCCCTGGGGGTACAATGGTAATCCGACTAGGCGCGGGGCCCAGCCGTCTGTGACTGCGCTCGCCGGCTTCTGCGCCGACTGCTGGGGCCCGCCGGCTGGTGGGTCCCGCCGGCTGGTTACTATTGCTCAATCATGGTGATGAGGGCGTCGTCGAGCTAGGCGTGGCTACAGTGCCGCCGTCCGGCAGGTGATCACTGTAGCCTCACCGCGTCTTGTCTCCTTGGGGGCGTCTGGCCGGCTATGGAGAGCCGGCTTTGTCTTGGGCTGACTGGGGGATGCACGGCCGCCTCCGGGCGTCTCTCTGCCCGAAGGGGCCCATCGCCCATGGGCCGTACTGGTAGTCCATCGTGGATGACATCAGGGTCAACATGGCAACAGTGCCGCGCAGGACGGGTCATGGCCACCCGTACGACGCACTGTGCCAGTCGTGCTTCTGGATTCGGGGGTGGCAGGCTTCACTGTAGCCACGCCCGGTCACATCGCCGTTAAGGGGATCTAAACTTTGAGGGTACGGTCTTGATCACTTTGTGGGAGCCGGCTTCCTGGAGTCGGCCTTCTTGCGGCCGGCTTCTCGAAGCCGGCCCTCCCATGGTTTTCTTCACGAGGGCCAAAGTCGGGCCGCCTTACGATAGCCGGCCTGGGAGACAGCCGGCAAGGGGAAGGCGGCCCACGTCCTGGATCCTTGTGAGCCGGATGGGCTCGTAATTTTCTCAGAAGGGCCAGGGGAAGCCGGCTAGGCTACCCATGGCTATTTAGTCCGACAAAAACTAAGGGAAATAATTACGCTACTCTGCTGCATCATCCTTTCCTCTTCGGGGAAATTCAACGCAAGCCCAATAGGTAGCACTTCAAGCCATGCCGGAGAAGGCCGGAAGGAGCCGTTGACGAGTTTGGGTGGCGGAGGGGGAGGGGAGGGGAGGGAAGTGGCTAGATTTGATCCAGCGAGCGGATGGGGAGGAATTTATGTGGGGTTGGGTGAGCCAACATGGGTCGGGTCCAACGTGACGGACGTGCCCGGGCGAGCCTGGGCACCCCCATATCCGTCCCATAGTTGGGTTGGATATGGGTGAAGGAAATATGCCCTAGAGGCAATAATAAAGTTGTTATTTATATTTCCTTATATCATGATAAATGTTTATTATTCACGCTAGAATTGTATTAACCGGAAACTTAGTACATGTGTGAATACATATACAAAACAAAGTGTCCCTAGTATGCCTCTACTTGACTAGCTCGTTAATCAAAGATGGTTAAGTTTCCTAACCATAGACATATGTTGTCATTTGATGAACAGGATCACATCATTAGAGAATGATGTGATGGACAAGATCCATCCATTTGCTTAGCATTATTATCTTTTAGTTTTATTGCTATTGCTATCTTCATGACTTATACATATCCTGACTATGAGATTATGCAACTCCCAAATACCAGAGGAACACCTTGCGTGCTATCAAATGTCACAACGTAACTGGGTGATTATAAAGATGCTCTACAGATGTCTCCGAAGGTGTTTGTTGAGTTGGCATAGATCAAGATTAGGATTTGTCACTCCGTGTATCGAAGCGGTATCTCTGGGCCCTCTCGGTAAAGCACATCACCATAAGCCTTGCAAGCAATGTGACTAATGAGTTAGTTACGGGGTGATGCACTACGGAACGATTAAAGAGACTTGCCGGTAACGAGATTGAACTAGGTATGATGATACCGACGATCGAATCTCGGGCAAGTAACATAGCAATGACAAAGGGAATGACGTATGTTGTTATGTGGTATGACCGATAAAAGATCTTCGTAGAATATGTAGGAACCAATATGAGCATCCAGGTTCCGCTATTGGTTATTGACCGGAGATGTGTCTCGGTCATGTCTACATTGTTCTTGAACCCGTAGGGTCCGCATGCTTAACGTTCGATGACGATTTTTATTATGAGTTATGTGTTTTGGGGTCCGAAGTTTGTTCGGAGTCCTGGATGAAATCACGGACATGAGGAGGAGTCTCAAAATGGTCGAGAAGTAAAGATTCATATATTGGAAGGTTGTATTCTGACATCGGAATGGTTCTGAGCGATTCGTGTATTTTACCGGAGTACCGAGGGGTTACCGAAACCCCCTGGAGGAAGTGTTGGGCCAACATGGGCCTAAGGGAGAGAGAGGGAAGCCCGCGGGGGGTGGCTGCGCCCCCCCCCCCTCCTAGGGAGTCCGAATAGGACAAGGAGGAGGGGCGGCGCCCCCTTCCCTTTCCCTCTGCCTCTCCTTCCTATTCCCTCCGGTGGAGAATGGAAAGGGGGGGGTGAATCCTACTTGTACTAGGAGTCCAAATAGGACTCCCCCATGGCGCGCCCCTCCTGGCCACCGGCCACTCTCCCCCCTCCTTTATATACATGGGCAGGGGTCACCCCAAAGATAGACCAAGAGTAATCTTAACCGTGTGCGGTGCCCCCCTCCACATTTTACTCCTCCGGTCATAGTGCCGTAGTGCTTGGATCAAGAGTTCGAGAGACGTCATCGAGCTGAACGTGTGCTGAACACGGAGGTGCCGTACGTTCGGTACTTCGATCGGTTGGATCGTGAAGATGTTCGACTACATCAACCGTGTTAACCTCACGCTTCCGCTTTCAGTCTACGAGGGTACATGGACACACTCTCCCTGTCTCGTTGCTATGCATCTCCTAGATAGATCTTGCGTGGTCGTAGGAATTTTTATGAATTGCATGCTACGTTCCCCAACAGTGGCATCCGAGCCATGTCTATGAGTAGATGATATGCACGAGCAGAACACAAAGAGTTGTGGCCGATAATAGTCATACTGCTTACCACCAACGACTTACTTTGATTCGGCGGTATTGTTGGATGAAGTGGCCCGGACCGACATTACATTTCCGCGTTCATGAGACTGGTTCTACTGACGTGCTTCGCACACAGGTGGCTAGCGGGTGTCCGTTTCTCCAACTTTAGTTGAATCGAGTTTGACTATGGCCGGTCCTTGTTGAAGGTTAAAACAACACACTTGACAAAAAATCGTTGCGGTTTTGATGCGTAGGTAAGAATGGTTCTTGCTAGAAGCCCGTAGCAGCCACGTAAAACTTGCAACAACAAAGTAGAGGACGTCTAACTTGTTTTTGCAGGGCATGTTGTGATGTGATATGGTCAAGACTTGATGAGATATAAGTTGTTGTATGAGATGATCATGTTTTGTAGAAGTTATCGGCAACTGGCAGGAGCCTTATGGTTGCGCTTTATTGTATGAAATGTTGTCACCATGTAATTGCTTTACTTTATCACTAAGCGGTAGCAGTAGTCGTAGAAGCAATAGTTGGCGATATGACAATGACGCTATGATGGAGATCAAGGTGTCAAGCCGGTGATGATGGAGATCATGACGGTTGTTTGAAGATGGAGATCATAGGCACAAGATGATGATGGCCATATCATGTCAAATATTTTGATTGCATGTGATGTTTATCCTTTATGCATCTTGTTTTGCTTAGTACGGCAGTAGCATTATAAGATGATCCCTCATAAATTTCAAGGTATAAGTGTTCTCCCTGAGTATGCACCGTTGCTACAATTCGTCGTGCCGAGACACCACGTGATGATCGGGTGTGATAAGCTCTACATTCACATACAACGGGTGCAAGCCAGTTTGGCACGTGCATAATACTCGGGTTAAACTTGACGAGCCTAGCATATGCAGATATGGCCTCGGAACACTTAGACCGAAAGGTTGAACATGAATCATATAGTAGATATGATCAACATAGTGATGTTCACCATTGAAAACTATTCCATCTCATGTAATGATAAGACATTGTTTAGTTGATATGGATCACATGATCATTTAGATGACTAGAGGGATGTCTATCTAAGTGGGAGTTCTTAAGTAATATGATTAATTGAACTTTAATTTATCATGAACTTAGTACCTGATAGTATTTGCATATCTCTGTTGTTGTAGATCAATGGCCCATGCTACCATTGCCTTGAATTTTAATGTGTTCCTAGAAAAGCTAAGTTGAAAGATGACGGTAGCAACTACCTGGACTAGGTTCGTAACTTGGGGATTATCCTCATTGCCGCACAGAAGAATTACCTCCTGGAAGCACCGCTAGGTGCAAGACCCGATGCAGGAGCAACTCCAGATGTTATGAACGTCTGGCAAAGCAAAGCTGATGACTACTCGATAGTTCAGTGTGCCATGCTTTACGGCTTAGAATCGGGACTTCAAAGACGTTTTGAACATCATGGAGCATATGAGATGTTCCAGGAGTTGAAGTTAATATTTCAAGCAAATGCCCAAGTATCCAACAAGTTCTACAGCTGCAAAATGGAGAAGAATAGTTCTGTCAGTGAACACATACTCAGAATGTCTGGGTACCATAACCACTTGACTCAGTTGGGAGTTGATCTTCCTGATGATAGTGTCATCGACAGAGTTCTTCCATCACTGCCACCAAGCTATAAAGGCTTCATGATGAACTATAATATGCAAGGGATGGAAAAGACTATTCCTGAGCTCTTTGCTATGCTAAAGGCTGCGGAGGTAGAAATCAAGAAGGAGCATCAAGTGTTGATGGTTAACAGGACCACTAGTTTCAAGAAAAAGGGCAAAGGGAAGAAGGGGTGCTTCAAGAAGAACAACAAGCAAGTTGCTGCTCAAGGGAAGAAGCCCCAGTCTGGAGCTAAGGTTGAAAATGAGTGCTTCTACTGCAAAGGGACTGGTCACTGGAAGTGGAACTGCCCCAAGTATTTGGAGGATAAGAAGGATGGCAAAGTGAAAGGTATATTTGATATACATGTTATTGATGTGTACCTTACAAATGCTAGTAGTAGTGCCTGGGTATTTGATACTTGTTCTGTTGCTCATATTTGAGTCCATGGATTATACACACTCTCACCCTTCCACCATTGCTAGCCTCTCTAGTATCGCGCAACTTTCGCCGGTACCTTAAACCCACCATATACCTTCCTCAAAATAGCCACCATACCTACCTATTATGGCATTTCCATAACACCCCCGAGATATATTGCCATGCAACTTCCATCATCATCATATACATGACTTGAGCATTCATTGTCATATTGCTTTGCATGATCGTAAGATAGCTAGCATGATATTTTCATGGCTTGTCCGTTTTTTTATGTCATTGCTATGCTAGATCATTGCATATCCCGGTACACCGATGGAGGCATTCATATAGTCATATTTTTTCTAGTATCGAGCTGTAATATTGAGTTGTAAGTAAATAAAAGTGTGATGATCATCATTATTAGAGCATTGTCCCATGTGAGGAAAGGATGACGGAAGCTATGATTCCCTCACAAGTTGGGATGAGTCTCGGGACTTTACAAAAAAATAAAAGAGGCCAAAGAAGCCCAAATAAAAAAAGAGGCCAAAGAAGCCCACCAAAAAAACAAAAAAATGAGAGAAAAAGAGAGAAGGTGCAATGTTACAATCCTTTTACCACACTTGTGCTTCAGAGTAGCACCATGTTCTTCATATAGAGAGACTCTTGAGTTATCACTTTCATATACTAGTGGGAATTTTCATTATAGAACTTGGCTTGTATATCCCGATGATGGGCTTCCTCAAACGCCCGAGGTCTTCATGAGCAAGCAAGTTGGATGCACACCCACTTAGTTTTCAATCTGAGCTTTCATACACTTATAGCTCTTAGTGCATCCGTTGCATGGCAATCCCTACTCACTCACATTGATATCTATTGATGGGCATCTCTATAGCCCGTTGATACGCCTAGTTGATGTGAGACTATCTTCTCCTTTTTGTCTTCTCCACAACCACCATTCTATTCCACCTATAGTGCTATGTCCATGGCTCACGCTCATGTATTGCCTGAAAGTTGAAAAGGTTTGAGAACATCAAAAGTATGAAACAATTGCTTGGCTTGTCATCGGGGTTGTGCATGATGTGAATATTTTGTGTGGTGAAGATGGAGCATAGCCAGACTATATGATTTTGTAGGGACAACTTTCTTTGGCCATGTTATTTTTAAAAGACATGATTGCTTTATTAGTAGGCTTGAAGTATTATTTTTTTATGTCAAATGATAGACTATTGATTTGAATCACTCGTGTCTTAATATTCATGCCATGATTAGATATGTGATCAAGATTATGCTAGGTAGCATTCCACATCAAAAATTATCTTTTTTATCATTTACCTACTCGAGGACGAGCAGGAATTAAGCTTGGGGATGCTGATACGTCTCCGTCGTATCTTTAATTCTTGATTGTTCCATGCCAATATTCTACAACTTTCATATACTGTTGGCAACTTTTTATACTATTTTTGGGACTAACATATTGATCCAGTGCCTAGTGCCAGTTCCTGTTTGTTGCATGTTTTTTGTTTCGCAGAATATCCATATCAAATGGAGTCCAAACGGGATAAAAACTGATGGAGATTTTTTTTGGAATATATATGGGAAGAAAAATCCACACCAGACGGTGCCCGAGGGAGGCACGAGGCAGGGCGCGCGCCCCACCCCCCTGGGCGCGCCCCTGACCCTCGTGGCCACCCCGTAAGGCGGTTGGTGCCCTTCTTTCGCCGCAAGAAAGCTAATATCCAGATAGAGATCGTGTTAAAATTTCAGCCCAATCGGAGTTACGGATCTCCGGGAATATAAGAAACGGTGAAAGGGCAGAATCTGAGAACGCGGAAATAGAGAGAAATAGAGAGACAGATCCAATCTCGGAGGGGCTCTCGCCCCTCCCACGCCATGGAGACCAAGGACCAAAGGGGAAACCCTTCTCCCATCTAGGGAGGAGGTCAAGGAAGGAGAAGAAGGAGGGGGCTCTCTCCCCCTCGCTTCCGGTGGCGCCGGAGTGCCACCGGGGGCCATCATCATCACCGCAATCTTCACCAACAACTTCACCGCCATCATCACCAACTCTTCCCCCCTCTATGCAGCGGTGTAACCTCTCTCTTACCCGCTGTAATCTCTACTTAAACATGGTGCCCAATGCTATATATTATTTCCCAATGATGTATGGCTATCCTATGATGTTTGAGTAGATCCATTTTGTCCTATGGGCTATTTGATGACCAAGATTGGTTTGAGTTGCTTGTTTTATTATTTGTGATGTCCTATGGTGCTCTCCGTGTCACACAAGCGTGAGGGATCCCTGCTGTAGGGTGTTGCAATACGTTCATGATTTGCTTATAGTGGGTTGCGTGAGTGACTAAAACACAAACCCGAGTAAGGGGGTTGTTGCGTATGGGATAAAGAGGACTTGATGCTTTAATGCTATGGTTGGGTTTTACCTTAATGATCTTTAGTAGTTGCGGATGCTTGCTAGAGTTCCAATCATAAGTGCATATGATCCAAGTAGAGAAATTATGTTAGCTTCTGCCTCTCCCTCATATAAAATTGCAATAATGATTACCGGTCTAGTTATCGATTGCCTAGGGACAAATAACTTTCTCGTAACAAAAAGCTCTTTACTAAAACTAACTTAGTTGTGTCTTTATCTAAACAGCCCCTACTTTTTATTTACTTGCTCTTTATTATCTTGCACACCTATCCAAAAACACCTTCATAATACTTCTAGTTTCATACTTGTTCTAGGTAAAGCGAACGTCAAGCGTGCGTAGAGTTGTATCGGTTGAAAGGGCATTTCCCTACTTTATGTTTTGGATGATGATGACAACCCTTTGTGGCCTAATCGTGTGCTATATGTTTGAGGTTCTCGATGCTTAGGCTTACATCAGATTGCTATTGCCTCTCGAAGGAAAAGATCGAAGACATGTCCTCTACGCTCTTATTTTTCTTTGGTCGTAGAGTACCCGTACTATCAAGAGGGAATCCTCATTAGGAAGCTCTGGGGGAATCAGTTCACCTACACTTTTCTCACCCTCTCTTTGCCTTCCTCAAGTGTGTGTGAGAGAGATAGTTTTCCTTGCCTCTTCCCCTCTTTCCTGCTCACTGTTTCTGCCCAGCGGTTGTACCGCTCTCTGGAGCGGTTGTACTGCTGGGTCTTGTCGCTCACCAGCGTTAGTCAAGCGGTTGTACCGCTGCCTCCGGGCGGTGGTACCGCCACAATGCTCTGCAACAGCTGGGGCGGTGGTTCCGTCCATGCACCGCTCGAGTACCGCTCTCGCTTCTGGTTTGATGTGGTTCTTGGGCGGTAGTGGCCCGGTTGGTCCGGTCATTCCATGATGACCGGTACCACCGGTGGTCCGAGCGGTTCTTCCGCTCAGAACTTAGCCGCCCAAGAGCTCAAGGCCATGCAGTTGTTCCGGCCAGGCACCGCCCAAGTACCGGTCAAGCTCCTGTTTCGATGCGGTGGTTGTGCGGTAGCCAGGCGGTTAGTCCGGTTATTTTTCTTAGCCGGTACTACCGCCCGACTGTCCGGTTGTACCGCTTGGTAGGGTTCTGCAGTTACATCGTGTGTCCCGGTTGTACCGGGACGAGGACCGGTTGTACCGCTGCAGTGCAAAAAACGCAGTAACGGTTGGAAATGTGGGTGACTATTTAAGGGAGCTTCTCCCACCTACCACTCCTACCTTTGACCTCTCTCACTCCACCATTAATGCCCTTCAAGCTCTCTTGCCCGATCTCTCTCTCTAGCCACTCAAACTTGTTGATTTGCTAGGGATTGAAGGAGGAGACCTAGATCTACACTTCCACCAAAGGATATTTGCTTCCCCCATACTTTCTTGTGTGGATTTTGTTACTCTTGGGTGTTTGAGCACCCTAGACGGTTGAGGTCACCTCGGAGCCATATTCCATTGTGGTGAAGCTTCGTGGTTTTGTTGGGAGCCTCCAATTAAGTTGTGGAGAGAGCTCCAACCTTGTTTGTAAAGGTTCGGTCGCCGCCTTCAAGGGCACCAATAGTGGAATCACGGCATCTCGCATTGTGTGAGGGCGTGAGGAGAATACGGTGGCCCTAGTGGCTTCTTGGGGAGCATTGTGCCTCCACACCGCTCCAACGGAGACGTACTTCCTCTCAAAGGGAAGGAACTTCGGCAACACATCCTCGTCTCCACCGTCTCCACTCTTGGTTATCTCGTGCCTTCATTTGAGCAAGTTTACTTGTTTCATATCTCTTGCTTGCTTGTGTACCTATCCTCGTTGCATCATATAGGTTGCTCACCTAGTTGCATATCTAGACAACCTACTTTGATGCAAATTGTAAATTGTTAAAGAAAAGCTAAAAATTGTTAGTTGCCTATTCACCCCCCCCCCCTCTAGTCAACCATATCGATCCTTTCAATTGGTATCAAAGCCTTGTCTCTTTATTAAGGACTTTACCGTCCTAAGAGTATGGTTGATACCGTAGACGGTGTGGAGGAACACTCTAGTGTGAATCTGGTCTTGTCTACGGGAGATGGGGGAACTTCGGTCTCTTGTGAGGAGTTCAATGTGGCCTTGGAAACATTGAAAACCTCCATGATGACCGAAGTCGAAAGCATGTTTACTAAATTTCTTGAGGGGCATAAACTATCCACCGCACCATTGAAAGTGGGTGATCCCGCCAACAAGGTGACGGATGCTATCCCCGACAAGGGGGAAGCTAGTAGTGAAAAGGCTCCTTCTTCTAGTGGCAAGAATGGCACCGGCATCTTTGCCCATGTGGAACCACCACTTGTTTATGGTGGACCGGTTCCTTCCACTCATTTGAATCATGTCAGTCCTCCCCCTAAGATTGTGAAAAATGAGGATTTTGATTCTTGGGTTTACCGCTTTAAACGTCATTTAAATCATGTGAACACTAACCTTTGGAGAATCATTGAAGAAGGTTTCTATCCACATGATCCAAGCAACTTCACTCCTCGAGAAGCCGCGGACAATCAATTCAATGAGAATGCTCTCTTCATCATTCAAGATGCAATTCCACCCAAAGACCTACCTCATCTTCGTCCTTTCGCCTTGGCCAAAGATGCATGGTATTGTGTCGTGTCTCTCTACCGGGGAAGCGCAAGCATTCAACGCTCCAACTATGAAGTGGTACAAGATGAGGCCGATGAGTTTGCAATGAAGGAAGGTGAAGAACCTCGTGAGCTCTATCGGAGAGTAACCAAACTTGCGGTCTCACTACAAGATCACGGGAGAAAGGACACGGATGACAATTGGATCAAGCGCAAATTCCTCAAGGCAATGATGCCCTATCACAAGGCCATGTCCTGCGTCATTCGTCAAAGACCGGACTTCCACACTTTGACCTCAAGCGAAGTGTTGGATGAGTTTGTGGCCATGAACATTTTGGACAAGACCGCCGACAATGCGGTGCTCCGTTCTCAACGGGCAAAGAAGCCTAACCTTGCATTGAAGGCAAGCTCATCGTGGAAGACGAAGAAGAGGAAGAAGAGGAGAGCAACCCCGAAGATACGAAGTATGCATATCATGAACACATGGCACTTGCTTCAAGGAAATTTTGGAGCAAGAAAACCTCGAGGCCAAACTTTGGCAAAAACAACTCGAGTGGTACAAGGGGAAAGCAACATGTAAGGACTTGCTACAATTGCGGCAACATGAGTCATTTCATTGCGGAATGCCCGTATGAGAAGAGGGAAGACAATGGTGGCAAGCTCATCCGAAAGGACAAGGCCAAGTCGTTCCCCAACAAGAACAACTTCTCCAAGAAGACTCCTCCTAAGGCTTTGGTTGTGCAAGAAGAGTACAATGAGGATGATGACGATGATGAAGATGATGAGTCGGTTGCCATGGCCTCCGTTGCCATTGCAACAACGACACGTGTGTCTCTCTTCGACTCACCCAACGAGAGCATCACCGCCAAGTGCCTAATGGCTAAAGCCACCAACAAGGTAACCTCCAACATCAAAACAACCATCATTAATCATCCTTCCCCAACAGATTGCATTAATGAACTTGAGGGAGCTAATGTGGAGGCTAACGAGTTTGAGGACTTTATGGGCAAACTCAAGGGAAAATCCAAGAAGCACTTTGTTGCTCTCTTGGAACAACTTGGTGAAGCCAATGACATGATCGAGGCTCACGAGGACACCATCTCTAAGATGGAAGGGCATAGTCGTGACTATGCCGATGAGATCTCGGATCTTTCCAATTCTCTTGAGGAAGAGCGTGGTTTTCGTTTGGCTCTTGAGGAGTCACACAGTGTTGATCATGCTAAGTTAAAGAAAGATTATGATCATGTCCTAATTGTTTCTCATGTGCTAAATTCCGAGAAGGCCAAACTCGGGGTTGATCTTGATATACTCAAAGAGGAGTTTGATATACTTGACAAGGCTCACAAGGCCTTGAAGGGTATTCAGGCTAGTCTCAAGGAGTCTCATGATCAACTCCAAGTGAAGCTAACTAAGGAGAAAGCAACTTTTCCTCATATGGTTTTAATTGATAATGCAAGTGCTACTAACCCGTGTTGTGAGCATATACATCTTGTTGAGGAAAATGCTAAGTTGAAGGAGCAACTTGAGAGAGGTCTTGTGACTTGCATGCAAGGCAAGAAGAACCTCAACGATCTCTTGATCAACCAAAAGGGAGTTGTGGCCAAGGAAGGGGTTGGGTACGTGCCCGATTCCAAGAACAAGAAGAAGAATGACAAGACCAAACGACCTCCTCCTCTCATGCAAACCTTTGTGAGGGAGGGAGAGAGTGCCCCCGAGGAGAAGAAGAAGGGCAATGTCACCCCTCCCAACAAAGCCGGCGATTTTAATCCTTCTTATGTGTTATGCCGTGCTAGTGATGGGCATGTTTATGCCAAATTTGTTGGTTCTCTTCATGAATACATTGAATGGTCTATTTGGGTTCCTAAGACCCTTGTTACTAACATCAAAGGACCCATTACAAAATGGGTACCTAAAACCAAGCATTGATCTCTTGTAGGTGTTTGCTTCCAGTGGTGGATCATGGTTGCTCGATAGCGGAGCTACAAATCATATGACCGGAAGCAATGACTTGGTGGTGGACGTGCACAAAGTTCCATCTATGCCCACCAATGTCGAGTGGGGTGACGCCTCATCCTCTAAGGTATTGGGACTTGGCAAGGTGGTCATCTCTCATGATCTCACGATCGAGAAGGTCATGCTTGTTGAGTCCCTTGCATACAATTTAATTTCCGTTCGTCAACTTGCAATCATGGGCTTTGCCACTTTCTTTGATATCGATACCGTGGCCCTCTTGTGGAGCAAGACTCTTAAAGTAGCTTTTGTTGGGCATGTCGAGAACGGTCTATATGTGATTAACTTTTTGGAGTGACCCACTAAGACCGCGACATGCCTAATGGCTAAAGTTGATGTGGGATGGCTTTGGCATCGCCCTTTAGCCCATGTCAATATGAGAACTTTGCAAAGTCTTCTCAAGGGGGAGCATGTCCGTGGACTAATGAATGTTAGTTTTGTTAAAGATCGTGCTTGCAGTGCCTGTATCGAAGGAAAGCTACATGAGAAGGCTCACCCTCCCACGACTATCATCTATTCAAAGAGGCCCTTGGAGCTCCTTCACATGGATCTTTTTGGGCCCCCGTCCTTCGATAGTCTTGGAGGTAGGAAGTATTGCTTGGTGATTGTGGACGACTACTCAAGGTACACATGGGTGCATTTCTTCAAGAGGAAGAGCGAGACCCAACAAACCGTCATTGACTTTGCAAATGAAGCACAACATCAACACAATGCAAAGATCTTGACAATAAGAAGTGACAACGGCACCGAGTTCAAGAACTACACCTTGGATGAGTTTCTTAGTGATGAGGTAATCAAGCATCAATATTCCGCACCATACACCCCTCAACAAAACGGTGTTGCGGAGAGGAAGAACCGGACGTTGATGGATGCGGCAAGGACCATGATGGCGGAGTTCAAGTCTTCGTACAACTTTTGGGCTGAAGCCATCAACACCGTGTGTCATGCATCCAATCGGCTCTACCTCCGCAAGGGCTTGAACAAGACTCCATATGAGATACTCACCGGTAACAAGCCCAACCTCAAGTACTTCCGGGTATTCGGGTGTAAGTGTTTCATTCTCAAGAAAGGTGTTAGGTTGTCTAAATTTGAGGCTAGAGCTTATGAGGGTATATTTGTTGGTTATGCTACAAACTCTCATGCTTACCGTGTCCTCAATAAATCCACGGGACTTATTGAGGAAACGTGTAACGTGGAGTTTGATGAGAATAACGGCTCCCAAGTGGAGCAAAGTGGCACTTGTGATGTAGGTGATGAAATTCCTCCTCAAGCCATAAGAAGAATGGGTGTTGGTTTCATTCTACCCATTGAGGAACCCCTTGTGGCCGAAGAAGAAGGACAATGCTCCACTCAAGTGGAGCCATCACCAACCCAAGACCCACACGCTTCCGAAGAACAAAGTGAAGGCCCTCAACCTCATGGACAAGACCAAGGGCAAGATCATACTCAAGACGGTGTTGACACACCAAGTGATGCCCAAGGTCAAGTCCTCTCCCCCGAGCAAGTTCAAGATCATGAACAAGTTCATGACGGCGCTCAAGATGATCAAGTAACCGCTCCTCAACTCACCACCAAGGAGGAATTAGAGCGCCGTGCCGCCAAGGTTGCTTCCAAGCTCTCCACAAGGATCATCTCATGACGAATGTGCTTGGAAGCTTAAGAAAGGGGGTAAGCACTCGTAGACAATTAGCAAATTATTGTGAGCATCACGTGTTTGTCTCTTGTGTGGAACCCCACAAGGTCTATGAGGCGCTAGAAGATCCGGATTGGCTCAATGCCATGCACGAAGAACTCAACAACTTCGAGCGCAACAAAGTGTGGAGATTGGTGCCAAGGCCAACGGGGAACCACAATGTCATTGGAACCAAGTGGATATTGAAGAACAAGCAAGATGCCCATGGGATTATCATTCGCAACAAGGCTCGTTTGGTAGCACAAGGCTACTCCCAAGTCGAGGGTATCGACTACGGTGAAACCTTTGCTCCCGTTGCTCGTCTTGAATCCATTCGCATGTTGATTGCATATGCTTCTCATCATAACTTTAAGTTACAACAAATGGATGTGAAGAGTGCTTTCCTTAATGGTCCCATTAATGAATTGGTTTACGTCAAGCAACCCCCCGCGTTCGAGGATCCCTACTTTCCCGATCATGTGTATCAACTCGATAAGGCAATCTATGGCCTTAAACAAGCCCCACGTGCGTGGTATGACCACCTTACCGAGTTGTTACAAGACCGTGATTTTGAAGTTGGGCTAATCGACCCCACTTGAGGGAGTCCTGGATTAGGGGGTGTTCGGGTAGCCGGACTATACCTTCAGCTGGACTCCTGGACTATGAAGATACAAGATTGAAGACTTCGTCCCGTGTCCGGATGGGACTTTCCTTGGCGTGGAAGGCAAGCTTGGCGGTGCGGATATTCAAGATCTCCTACCATTGTAACCGACTCTATGTAACCCTAACCCTATCCGGTGTCTATATAAACCGAAGGGTTGTAGTCCGTAGGACATCAACTCCATATACAACAATCATACCATAGGCTAGCTTCTAGGGTTTAGCCTCCTTGATCTCGTGGTAGATCTACTCTTGTACTACCCATATCATCAATATTAATCAAGTAGGACGTAGGGTTTTACCTCCATCAAGAGGGCCCGAACCTGGGTAAAACATCGTGTTCCCTGCCTCCTGTTACCATCCGGCCTAGACGCACAGTTCGGGACCCCCTACCCGAGATCCGCCGGTTTTGACACCGACACCACTCTTTTTACTAAGAAGGTCAAAGGGGAGTTGTTTGTGTGCCAATTATATGTTGATGATATTATCTTTGGTTCTCCTAACAAAGCTTTCAATGAGGAATTTGCCGCTCTCATGACCTCAAAGTTCGAGATGTCCTCCATGGGAGAGTTGAAGTTCTTTCTAGGGTTCGAAGTGAAGCAAAGAAGAGAAGGAACCTTCATCAATCAATCCAAATACACTCAAGACATGCTCAAGAGATTCAAGCTAAGTGACGTCAAGCCGGCTTCCACTCCAATGCCCACCAAGTGCCAACTTGACTTAGATCCCAATGGTAAAGTGGTAGATCAAAAGGTATATCGTTCCATGATTGGATCCTTGCTTTACCTTTGTGCGTCTAGACCGGACATCATGTTGAGTGTGGGAATTTGTGCATGGTTTCAAGCCGCACCTAAGGAAAGTCACTATGTGGCGGTCAAACGAATCTTTCGGTATTTGGCTCATACCCCAAACTTTGGCTTATGGTACCCAAGAGGATCAAACTTCAAGCTTGTAGGGTACTCGGATTCCGATTGGGCGGGAGACAAAGTGGATAGGAAGTCCACTTCCGGAGGGTGCCAATTCCTTGGTTGCTCTTTGGTAAGTTGGTCTTCCAAAAAGCAAAGTTGTGTGTCTCTCTCGTCCATCGAAGCGGAGTATGTAGCGGCCGGAAGTTGTTGTGCACAACTCTTATGGATGAGGCAAACTTTAAAGGATTACGGTGTCACTTGTGACAAAGTGCCTCTTTGGTGTGACAATGAAAGTGCCATCAAGATCTCTCTCAACCCGGTGCAACACTTCAAGATGAAGCATATTGAGATCCGGTATCACTTCATCCGGGATCACATTAGGCGAGGAGAGATCGAGCTCAACTACGTCAACACTCATGATAACCTTGCAGACATCTTCACGAAGCCCTTGGATGAAGCAAGATTTCGCGAGTTAAGGCATGAGCTAAATATCATTGATTCGAGCAATGTGACTTGAACCCTTGCACACCCTACCACGCTCAATTTGTAGTCTAGTTTAGGTGTAGGCATGGACATAGGGGGAGTGGTGTTCTCTCAATGAACTCTCCCTCCCCCCATTATGCATAAATTGATCGTGTCTTTCACATTAGCCATATTTGATGGTACTTGTGCCTCAAAGATGAGTTTTGGTCATGGACCCAAGGATAATTCTTCGCGGTGCCATACCAATTAACATAGGTGGCCTCGGCCACCGTCCTCTCTTCGGGAGGTTGGAGTTAGCCTTGTTGTTGTCGTGTTGTTTTCTCTCTTTCTGTCTTTGCTCTTTGTGTTAGGTTCTCCTAGGGTGTTGTTTCTCTCTTGTTTTGTGCCCCTTCTTCCTCCCTTCGGATTGCACTCATTTGATCTTGGCTTGGGCATAGGTGGTCGGGCGGTACAACCGGTATCACGGCGGTTCTACCGCTGGTACCGGGTTGTGCCGTCCCAAGGGTCTCCGTTCGGTGCTTGGGCGGTTTCACCGCACAAACCCACGGTAACCCACGTCCGGTACTACCGGTTGATGCCGTGCGGTACTACCGCTGCCTCCCAGGCACCGGAAGTACCGCCTCCATCCACCGGTCTGTACCAGACGAGCGGTACAACCGCTCCCCTAAGCGGTTCTACCGGGGCGTGTGTGCGGGCCTATATATACCCGACGGGGCTGAAGGGTTGTCTTTTTCCCTTCGTCCTCGTTCCTCTTCTCTTGCCCTAGCCGCCGGCCATCTCTACCTATGCCCCGGAGTGCGTCTCGCACTTCGGATCCTTGGCTCTCCGTGGATTCTCTCCGTGGATTCTCTCCGTGGAGGCCTCCCAATCTCTTCTCATGGATGGTGGTAATGCCTCGTGTCTTTTCTTCTGGTTCTTTCTAGGGTTCTTCCTTGTCTAGGGCATTACTCAAAGTTCCGCGTTTAGTGTTCGATCTTTGGTTTAGAAGAGATCCTTGTTAGCCTCCTGTCTTGTTTGCAGCACTTAGAATTTGGAATATTACTTGTGTGATTCGTATGCCCCGGTTAGATTTATCTTCCCTAGTAGTGCCACTGTCAGCGGTTCTACCGCCCATGCGGGCGGTACAACCGCTGGAGCGGTACTACCGGCGGAAGATCCAGTATAACCGGAGTTTATCAACCACAAAGCACTGTTCTATCTTCTCTGTTTTTGCAACTTGTTCCTTTTCTGCTAGTGGGTGCAATCCTCTCATCCTTGTTGGGTTTTTTTGTGTTCTTTTCGTGTGTGTGTTCAGGTGGCTCTAGTTCTCGCTCTGCTCCTCGCAAGACCAAGAAGAGGGCATGAAGGACCTTGCGCCCGGTTGTGTCTGATGATGAAGAAGAAGTTGTGATTCCCACGAAGCCCACTCGCCATGAAAAGTCTGCAGCTGCTAAGCAACGTTTGGTTATGCCGTTGCATCGTTGGAAAGCCAAGGATTGGGAAGCCTTCCGATCAAAGAATCCGTATGAGGTTCCTATTGCTCCCCGGTGGACAACTGTTTAGTTCCGGAATGAGATGCAAGTGCGGATTGTTCATGAACTCTTTGAGCACAACAAGAACAGATATACCAAGCAGTGGACAATTGATCTTGACCATTGGAGAAACAACTTAGAGTATTTTGGTGAGGCGCTAGCTCTCTGCGAGGAGTTTGATCTTGTCAAGCTCATGTCAGTCAACTGTGATTTTGATGTTCAACTCGTCCATCAATTCTATGCCACGGTTCATTTTGGGGAAGATGATGCGCGCACTCTCACCTTCATGTGTCGTGATGAATTGTTTCACGTTCCAAGGAGGGCCTTCTGCAATGCTATTGGGTACGAGGATACCGGTCTGGAAGGAAGGGGTGGCATTCGTCCTCATGATTTTCCTGAGTCCATGCTTAAGGAGAAGCTTGCCCCTCTGTACATTCGGGGCCGTGGGATTATTGGAGAATCCAAGGATTTGGAGAAGGTCTATGACATCATGCACCGAGAGTTCCGCAATGTGCTCTTGCCCAAGGTGGGCAATCAAGATGAGATTCATGGCTATCTAGTTTATTTGATGGTTGCTATGAAGACCATGGTGGGGACAGGGGCAACGTTTGATGTGTCAAATTGGATGTGGCATGAGATGTACAACATGGTCATCTACCGCAAAGTCCCAATCTACGCCCCGTTTGTCATGTGCTTTCTGAACTCTGTGTGGGCTGTTCGTCGTCCTGGAGAGCTCCTCACTTCTCCAGACAACCTCACTGTTCATGAGGTCAAGCTCCTAAGGAAGAAGAAGCATGCCGAGCCTCGCTTCCCTGAAAATGCTCCTGAGGATGTCTATGCTACTTCTGACGATGAGGACTTTGTGCTGGAGCCAGGGGCCAAGCCTTCGTGGGTGGCCAAACTTATTGCCAAGGTCAAGAAGACCTTTTGTCTCCAGGCTGACATCCAGAAGAGGATGTATGAGGCACATGTCCATGAGAAGCTTGCACGGCTTCGCCAAATTGCAATGATGAAGCACCTCAACATACCAGTTCAGAGTGGCTCTAAGAAGAGCATCACCCCAGAGGAGCGTTGGATCTCTACCCATAGTACCTGGACTGATGATGAAGCCCCTCACCAGCCTTCCTCCTCGCTTGCAGCAGCTGACAATGCCATGGAGGAATCTGATCATGACGATGATGACGACTCTGATGATGAGGATCCAGATGCGACCGAGGAGTCAGAGGAGGACGCCTGAGCTTTGGGACGCTAGCTTCGCTCTTTTCCTTTTTGGTGTCTTGATGCAAAAGGGGGAGAGGGTTCTATAGGTCTCAGGGTCTTTCTTTGGGTTTTGTTTTTTCTCGTGCTTAGTGTTGGTCTTTGTTCGTGGACTTGTTTCGTTCCTTGCTCTGTGAGAGACTTATGTTACTCCTTTTACCTTTCCGTTCTTCGGTCATTATCGTTATTAGTATTATATTGTCTCTCCTTTTCGTGCTCAGAGTGGTGAGTCTATAAAATCTAGGGGGTGTCTAGTCCTGAAAGTGTGCCCATGCTTTCTAACAGCTGGTTCCTGTTGGGGCACACATTCAGGGGGAGTTACGTCTAGATTTCATTGACTCATCTCTTGCAAATCGTGTTGTTGTCATCATCCACCAAAAAGGGGGAGATTGAAAGGGCATTTCCCTACTTTATGTTTTGGATGATGATGACAACCCTTTGTGGCCTAATCGTGTGCTATATGTTTCAGGTTCTCGATGCTTAGGCTTACATCGGATTGCAATTGCCTCTCGAAGGAAAAGATCGAAGACGTGTCCTCTACGCTTTTATTTTTCTTTGGTCGTAGAGTACCCGTACTATCAAGAGGGAATCCTCATTAGGAAGCTCTGGGGGAATTAGTTCACGTACACTTTTCTCACCCTCTCTTTGCCTTCCTCGGGTGTGTGTGAGAGACAGAGTTTTCCTTGCCTCTTCCCCGCTTTCCTGCTCACTGTTTCTGCCCAGCGGTTGTACCGCTCTCTAGAGCGGTTGTACCGTTGGGTCTTGTCGCTCACCAGCGTTGCTCGAGCGGTTGTACTGCTGCCTCCGGGCGGTGGTACCGCCACCATGCTCTGCAATAGCTGGGGCGGTGGTTCCGTCCATGCACCGCTCAAGTACCGCTCTCGCTTCTAGTTTGATGCGGTTCTTGGGCGGTAGTGGCCCAGTTGGTCTGGTCATTCCACGATGACCGGTACCACCGGTGGTCCGAGCGGTTCTTTCGCTCAGAACTTAGCCGCCCAAGAGCTCAAGGCCATGCGGTTGTTCCGGCCAGGCACCGCCCAAGTACCGGTCAAGCTCCTGTTTCGATGCGGTGGTTGTGCGGTAGCCAGGCGGTTAGTCCGGTTATTTTTCTTAGCCGGTACTACCGCCCACCTATCTGGTTGTACTGCTTGGTAGGGTTCTGCAGTTACACCGTGATTCCCGGTTGTACCGGGGCAAGGTCCAGTTGTACCGCTGCAGTACAAAAAACACAGTAACGGTTGGAAATGTGGGTGACTATTTAAGGGAGCTTCTCCCACCTACCACTCCTACCTTTGACCTCTCTCACTCCACCATTAATGCCCTTCAAGCTCTCTTGCCCGATCTCTCTCTCTAGCCACTTAAACTTGTTGATTTGCTAGGGATTGAAGGAGGAGACCTAGATCTACACTTCCACCAAAGGATATTTGCTTCCCCCATACTTTCTTGTGTGGATTTTGTTACTCTTGGGTGTTTGAGCACCCTAGACGGTTGAGGTAACCTCGGAGCCATATTCCATTGTGGTGAAGCTTCGTGGTTTTGTTGGGAGCCTCCAATTAAGTTGTGGAGAGAGCCCCAACCTTGTTTGTAAAGGTTCGGTCGCCGCCTTCAAGGGCACCAATAGTGGAATCACGGCATCTCACATTGTGTGAGGGCGTGAGGAGAATACGGTGGCCCTAGTGGCTTCTTGGGGAGCATTGTGCCTCCACACCGCTCCAACGGAGACGTACTTCCTCTCAAAGGGAAGGAACTTCGGCAACACATCCTCGTCTCCACCGTCTCCACTCTTGGTTATCTCGTGCCTTCATTTGAGCAAGCTTACTTGTTTCATATCTCTTGCTTGCTTGTGTACCTATCCTCGTTGCATCATATAGGTTGCTCACCTAGTTGCATATCTAGACAACCTACTTTGATGCAAATTGTAAATTGTTAAAGAAAAGCTAAAAATTGTTAGTTGCCTATTCACCCCCCTCTAGTCAACCATATCGATCCTTTCAGTGGTCGATAGAACTTAAGAGAATATTTGTTCTGCCTTTAGATCCTCGTTGGGTTCGACACTCTTACTTATCGAAAACTGTTGTGACCCCCTATACTTGTGGGTTATCAAGACCTTTTTCTGACGCCGTTGCCGGGGAGCAATAGCGTGGGGTGAATATTCTCGTGTGTGCTTGTTTGCTTTATCACTAAGTAATTTTTATTTGCTGTTCTTAGTTGTTCTTTATCTTTAGTTATGTATCTGGAACACGAAATACCAAAAAAATTAGGTGTACTTGCTGCTCGTGGAGACGAGGAACCTCCTAAAACCCTCGATGCTCGTTATGTGATAGATATTATGTACTACTTTGATAATCCAGAGAAAACCCCATTCAATTTGGTAATGGGAGACACATTGGATCAACGTGAATACTTTTGGGATTATCGCTTGACTCAAAAAGGGAAACTATTATGGGATCAAATTTATATGTTGTATTGGTATGCTAGGCAACTATGCTTGAGATATGATTATACTTGTTGCTCTAGGATGAAGGCTCCACACCTTCCCTTTTCATGTGAATTTAATGATAATAAAACTTTGGTTTCTTATTCCAGAGGTATATATGACTACTATGAGGTGGAACAAATAGAAGAATTTGTTGCTTTTATGGGTGCTTACGAAATTGAATCTATGTTCAAAGAATATGAAAATCTTTATGATGCTATCTACAGACCTAAAAATTTAGCTACCCTTAAATATTGTTATGAGAATTATGAATACAATTCCGATATTGATGCGTTTATTGAGAAAGTCTCCGCTCTCCCAGGAGAGACGAATATTTTGCAGGAATCTATGGAAGAAGAAATTGATGAAACTGTGAGCTCATTGGATGAAAAAGATGAGGAGGAGAGCGGAGAACAAAAGGAGGAAGAGTGGATTGATCACCCGTGCCCACCTTCTAATGAGAGTAACTCTTCAACTCATACATTATTTAATTTCCCTTCATGCTTACCGAAGGATGAATGCTATGATAATTGCTATGATCCCGTTGATTCTGTTGAAATATCCCTTTTTGATGATGCTTACTATGCTTGTGGCCAAGATGCCAATATGAATTATGCTTATGGAGATTAACTTGCTATAGTTCCTTATGTTAAACATGAAATTGTTGCTATTGCACCCACACATGATAGTCCTATTATCTTCTTGAATTCTCCAAACTACACTATATCGGAGAAGTTTGTGCTTATTAAGAATTATATTGATGGGTTGCCTTTTACTACTACACATGATGATTTTGATACATATAATATGCATGTGCTTGCTACTCCTACTTGCAATTATTATGAGAGAGGAACTATATCTCCACCTCTCTATGTTTCCCACACGATAAAATTGCAAGAAACTATTTATACTATGGATTGGCCTTTACTTTGTGTGCATGAATTGTTCTTTTATGACATGCCGATGCATAGGAAGAGAGTTAGACTTCGTTGTTGCATGATATATGTTACTTTGTGCTCACTACTAAATTACAAATCATTGTTAATTAAAATTGGCTTTGATATATCTTGGGATCAGGGTGGATTCATTACTTGAGCACTATATGCCTAGCTTAATGGCTTTAAAGGAAGCGCTGCGAGGGAGACAACCCAGAAGTTTTAGAGAGTCATTTACTTCTGTTGAGTGCTTTTACATAGTTTAAAAACAACAATAAAAAGAGGGGAACCCAAAACTTTTTCAAAAAGGAAAGCGAAAGTGAGAAAGACGAGCATTGTTGAAGTGGGAGCTAGCCTTGAACTTTGTTCATGCTCATGGAAAATTTGTGAATCTTGATTACAGAAACTTTTCAATAAAAATAATTGTCCCCTTGTAAAATTCCATTGTATTATAAAAATAATGTGCCAAGGTTTGCCTTTAGGATCTTTTAGATGCTTGTTGGTTTGTATGGTGCAGGACAGAAACTTTGGCTGTAGTGCGCGATTTTACATTTTTAGCTAGAACGTCAAATGGTTATGATTATTTTTGCACTATCTTTATATACAAATTGTTTATTTTTCCTAATTTTGGCAGAATTTTTCAAGTATCAGAAGTATGGTGAATTTTCAGATTATTACAGACTGTTCTGTTTTAGAAAGATTCTGTTTTTGATGCATAGTTTGCTCATTTTGATGAAACTGTCGATTTATATCAGTGGATTAAGCCATGAAAAAGTTATACTACAGTAGACACAATGCCAAAACAAAATATGAATTGGTTTGCGACAGTACTTAGAGTAGTGATTTGCTTTATTATACTAACAGATCTTACCGAGTTTTCTGTTGAAGTTTTGTGTGGATGAAGTGTTCGATGATCGAGAAGGTCTCGATGTGAGAAGAAGGAAGAGAGGCAAGAGCTCAAGCTTGGGGATGCCCGAGAAACCCTAAGTAAATATTCAAAGAGACTAAATCATCTAAGCTTGGGGATGCCCTGGAAGGCATCCCCTCTTTCTTCAACAAGTATCGGTATGTTTTCGGATTCGTTTCTTTCATGCGATATGTGCAATCTTGGAGCGTCTTTTGCATTTAGTTTTCATTTTTCTTTTATGCACCATGCTGGTATGAGATAGTCCTTGGTTGATTTATAGAATGCTCTATGCACTTCACTTATATCTTTTTGTATGGCTTTATAGAATGCTTCATGTGCTTCACTTATATCATTTGAAGCTTGGATTGCCTGTTTCTCTTTACATAGAAAACCGCCATTTGTAGAATGATCTTTTGCTTCACTTATATTAGTTAGAGCATGGGCATATCTTTTGTAGAAAGAATTAAACTCTCTTGCTTCACTTATATCTATTTAGAGAGATGACATGAATTGGTCATTCACATGGTTAGTCATAAAATCCTACATAAAACTTGTAGATCACTGAATATGATATGTTTGATTCCTTGCAATAGTTTTGTGATATAAAGATGGTGATATTAGAGTCATGCTCGTGGGTAGTTGTGGATTAGTAGAAATACTTGTGCTGAGGTTTGTGATTCCTGTAGCATGAACGTATGGTGAACCGTTATGTGATGAAGTTGGAGCATGATTTATTTATTGATTGTCTTCCTTATGTGTGGCGGCCAGGGACGAGCAATGGTCTTTTCCTACCAATCTATCCCCGTAGGAGCATGCACGTAGTACTTTGTTTTGATGACTAATAGATTTTTGCAATAAGTATGTGAGTTCTTTATGACTAATGTTGAGTCCATGGATTATACGCACTCTCACCCTTCCACCATTGCTAGCCTCTCTAGTATCGCGCAACTTTCGCCGGTACCTTAAACCCACCATATACCTTCCTCAAAATAGCCACCATACCTACCTATTATGGCATTTCCATAGCCATTCCGAGATATATTGCCATGCAACTTCCATTATCATCATATACATGACTTGAGCATTCATTGTCATATTGCTTTGCATGATCGTAAGATAGCTAGCATGATATTTTCATGGCTTGTCCATTTTTTGATGTCATTGCTACGCTAGATCATTGCACATCCTGGTACACCGCCGGAGGCATTCATCTAGAGTCATATTTTGTTCTAGTATCGAGTTGTAATATTGAGTTGTAAGTAAATAAAAGTGTGATGATCATCATTATTAGAGCATTGTCCCATGTGAGGAAAGGATGATGGAAGCTATGATTCCCTCACAAGTTGGGATGAGTCTCCGGAATTTACAAAAAAAGAGAGGCCAAAGAAGCCCAAATAAAAAAAGAGGCCAAAGAAGCCCACCAAAAAAACAAAAAAACAAAAAAATGAGAGAAAAAGAGAGAAGGGGCAACGTTACTATCCTTTTACCACACTTGTGTGCTTCAGAGTAGCACCATGTTCTTCATATAGAGAGACTCTTGAGTTATCACTTTCATATACTAGTGGGAATTTTCATTATAGAATTGGCTTATATATTCCGATGATGGGCTTCCTCAAACGCTCGAGGTCTTCATGAGCAAGCAAGTTGGATGCACACCCACTTATTTTTCAGTCTGAGCTTTCATACACTTATAGCTCTTAGTGCATCCGTTGCATGGCAATCCCTACTCACTCACATTGATATCTATTGATGGGCATCTCCATAGCCCGTTGATACGCCTAGCTGATGTGAGACTATCTTCTCCTTTTTGTCGTCTCCACAACCACCATTCTTTTTATCATTTACCTACTTGAGGACGAGCATGAATTAAGCTTGGGGATGCTGATACATCTCCGTCGTATCTATAATTTTTTATTGTTCCATGCCAATATTCTACAACTTTCATATACTTTGGGCAACTTTTTATACTATTTTTGGGACTAACATATTGATCCAGTGCCTAGTGCCAGTTCCTGTTTGTTGCATATTTTTTGTTTTGCAGAATATCCATATCAAACAGAGTCCAAGCGGGATAAAAACTGATGGAGATTTTTTTTGGAATATATATTATTTTTGGGAAGAAAAATCCACGCGAGACGGTGCCCGAGGGATGCTCGAGGTAGGGGGCGCGCACCACCCCCTGGGCGCGCCCCTGACCCTCGTGGCCACCCCATAAGGCAGTTGGTGCCCTTCTTTCGCTGCAAGAAAGCTAATATCCGGATAGAGATCGTGTTAAAATTTCAGCCCAATCAGAGTTACGGATCTCCGAGAATATAAGAAACGGTGAAAGGGTAGAATCTAAGAACGCAGAAACTAAGAGAGACAGAGAGACAGATCAAATCTCGGAGGGGCTCTCGCCCCTCCCATGCCATGGAGACCAAGGACTAGAGGGGAAACCCTTCTCCCATCTAGGGAGTAGGTCAAGGAAGAAGAAGAAGGAGGGGGGCTCTCTCCCCCTCGCTTCCGGTGGCGTCGGAGTGCCACCGGGGGCCATCATCATCACCGCAATCTTCACCAACAACTTCACCGCCATCATCACCAAATCTTCCCCCCTCTATGAAGCGGTGTAACCTCTCTCTTACCCACTTTAATCTCTACTTAAACATGGTGCCCAATGCTATATATTATTTCCAATGATGTATGGGTATCCTATGATGTTTGAGTATATCCGTTTTGTCCTATGGGCTATTTGATGATCAAGATTGGTTTGAGTTGCATGTCTTATTATTTGTGATGTCCTATGGTGCTCTCCATGTCGCGCAAGCATGAGGGATCCCCGCTGTAGGGTGTTGCAATACGTTCATGATTCGCTTATAGTGGGTTGCGTGAGTGACTGAAACACAAACCCGAGTAAGGGGGTGGTTGCGTATGGGATAAAGAGGACGTGACGCTTTAATGCTATGGTTGGGTTTTACCTTAATGATCTTTAGTAGTTGCGGATGCTTGCTAGAGTTCCAATCATAAGTGCATATGATCCAAGTAGAGAAAGTATGTTAGCTTATGCCTCTCCCTCATATAAAATTGCAATAATGATTACCGGTCTAGTTATCGATTGCCTATGGACAAATAACTTTCGCGTAACAAAAAGATCTTTACTAAAACTAACTTAGTTGTGTCTTTACATAAACAGCCCCTACTATTTATTTACTTGCTCTTTATTATCTTGCAAACCTATCCAAAAACACCTACATAATACTTATAGTTTCATACTTCTTCTAGGTAAAGCGAATGTCAAGCGTGCGTAGAGTTGTATCGGTGGTCGATATAACTTGAGGGAATATTTGTTCTGTCTTTAGCTCCTCGTTGGGTTCTGTTGGGGATATTACTATCAGCTGAGACCCGCCCAGGAGGGGCCGGGTCAGCTTCAATGGCGGGTTACGCAAGAAGTTCAGTAAACATCCAAGTTTGTAAGTTTATTAAGTCTTATAGAAGGCCTAAAGGTCAGGGGCCGGCTTAAGGCCTGATATTGTAAAACGCCACATGTAAGGAAATACTTGTATAGAAAGACATATAAAGAAAGTCACCGAGCCGGACACGATTATGAGCCGGTCGGGATTCTGTAGGCCACCTGGCGTCAACCCGTGTATATAAGGGGACGACCCGGTGGCGGTTTAGGGTAACAAACAACAAGTCGATAACCAAGCCGGCGAGTTAAGCCTCTTGGTGATCGTAACCCCAGCAATACCAAACCCAACTAGACATAGGCTTTTACCTTCATCGTAAGGGGCCGAGCTAGTATAAAACTCTCTCGTGTCCTTTGTCCCGATTAACCCCTTTAAGCTTCCTAGTGCGATGGCCCTACGACTAACTCCTTGCTTTAGGACATCTGCCGTGACAATTCCACGATAGTTGGCGCCCACCATGGGGCCAGCACACGGTGGATTTGAGTTCTTGAAGGGCAACTTCGAAGGGCTCAAGTGATACGCTGTGGGTCGGATGACCAAGGGTCGTCGCGGCAAGATCTACATCGACGACGAAGGCTGGGGCCCCGAGGCCGGCTCAATCGAGTATGGGTACCGGGTCCCCTTCGGCGGAATCCACGTCTTCATCGGCCGGATCGGCGAGCCAGGCCCTGAGCCGGATGTCCACACCGACCTCATCGAAATGGCTCAGCGTGCCGGGTCCGCCCGTGTTCAATCTACCGTGAAGCATGCCTTCGTAGGCTGCGTCCATGGCGGTGAATACTCCGAAGGATCGATGGAAGGCGGGGAGACGGCCATCTGCTCTAATACTGCATCTTCAACGGGTGAGACGGTCTCATTGTACCAACTGCAAGACGGCATGCTCGGGGGCTGTTCCGATGGCAGCAGTATTCCGGACCCCCTTGAGCCACCAAATTGGGCCGGAGTCTTCATGGCAGGGATGCAGCCCGGGCAGAACTCCACCGCAGCGACAGCAGCCGCCACCGGGTCGGAAGCTGCCGGGTCAGGAGACCCCGCGCGCCCCCCGGCTCAGGTTCTCATGGACCGCATGGATGAACTGACGACTCTGTTAACCCTGTGGTAGAACCGGCGGATAAAGCCCAGTATGACGCGGAAGTGGCACGCGTGCGGGAGGAGATGGTGCAAGCTAATGAAAATTTGGCTGCGGAGGAAACCCGGATGGCAGCAGAACGAGCAGCCTTGGATGCTCGTGCTCAGCAGCTTCAAGCAGAAACCTTCCGACTCTTCGTGGATCTTAATGCGTCAAACGAAGTCATGAGGAGGAGGCGTCAAAAAACTCAGTCGCGTCTGCCTCTAACACTGGATCCGAGGAATCTGTTCCATACACCCGGAGCTGGAGGGAGCAACCCGCCAGAGGTAAACCGGGTCGGGACACCCGGAGCACCAGTTCAGCCACGCACCATGGAGCCGCCGCGCATGAATACAACTCCTCCCCATTATATATCAACACCCCTGGGTCACTTCTCCAGCCCCATGGAGAAGCTCATTGCGGCGTCAGCTCGTTTGGCAGCTCTCCCGATGGAAGGCGACTCGCCAGTAGCAATTGAAACCCGGAGGGTAAGAGAACTGCTTCAGACAGCTTTGGCCCAGCAAGATGCATACTCCTACAGTCGAGACAGGATTCATTCAACTCCTCGCCCAAGCCAGAGCCCAAGTTACAGTAGGCACATGGAATCTATAGAGATTTCAAGTAATGCTCAATGCCACAACCGGCCATATAGGCATGAACCGGTACGGGCTGGAGCCCACAACTTGGCGTATCAGGAGAGAATTCGTCAAGAGGCAGAATGGGCGGCTCAGATAGCAGCGGAGCAGGCGGCTCACCAGACTTTTCCGGCTTACCCAGCGACTTCGGTGGAGGCAGGTGTAGTTACGAGAACCGGAGGCGTCCCTTGCCTGGTCCCAGCCATACGCAATGAACGGTTGCCCAAGTATTTCAAGGGGCCTCGTAAGATACCGAACTACATGGCTGACTTACAGCCAGGGGCTTGGATTGAGAATTATGAGATGGCTATGGAGCTGTTAGAGGTTAGTGATGCTGCAATGGCCAAGTACTTTACCATGATGTTGGATGGAACGTCTCGGACCTGGCTGAAAGGATTGCCACCCAATTCCATCGGCTCATGGGCAGAATTAAAGGCACGGTTCATCCAGAACTTTAAAGACACATGTAGGCAGCCAATGTCAATTGTGGACCTGGCCAATTGCAAGCAAGAGGATGGAGAATCTATGACTCATTGGGTGCGCCGGGTGAAGGAAATAATACATTCGTCTGATAAAATGGACGCCAGTTCAGCAGTTTTGATGTTGGAGAAGAATTGCTGTTTTGAGCCCCTGAAGCAGAAGTTGGGGCGGATTAAACAAGACTGTAATGACATGGGAACATTGATGGCGGCTCTTGTCAAGTATGCCAATTCTGATACCACCAAAGACCCGGCGTCTAATGAGGAAAAAGCAACAAAGGGAAAGAAGAACAGCAATGGCAAGGGTCACCAGCATACCCCGGCAAATCAAGGAGATAATAAGCGTAAGGCTGATGAGTTTGTTGCTAATACTAATGCACAGGGCGGTAATCAGCGGCGCAAGGGCAGACAGCCCCCTCGATCGGGCGGGTCAGGTCCCACCCTTGAGCAGCTGTTGAATGAACCTTGTCCTAGACACGGCACTAGGGAGAAGCCAACTACCCAATTGTGGAAGGATTGTACGATCATGAAGGCATTTAAAAATTCAAACGCGTTTGATGGGGGTCATGGTTCGGGCGGCGGCTCAGGCGGCTTTCAGGGCCTGGGCGCCGGTTCAAACGGAGGAGGTTTTCATGCTCATCCTGGTCACCAGGGGGGATATAATCAGGAACACAACTAAGGTAATCAACAGCAGCAACAATCCGGTTATCAGAGCAACCCGAAGCAGTTGAGTAGTGGACAGCATCATGTCTTTACTACCAGTTTATGTAAGAGAGACCAGAAACTCCACAAGAGGGGCGTCAATGCCGTTGAACCGGCAATCCCATGTTATCTACGTTGGTCGGAGCAGCCTATTATGTGGAGCAGAGAGGATCACCCGCCCCGGGTTGATAATCCGGGTCACTTGGCTTTGGTAGTGGCACCTCAGGTTGGTGGGTACAAGTTTACTAAGGTACTCATGGATAGAGGCAGCAGCATCAACATCCTTTACTATGAGACATTCCGCCGGATGGGATTGACGGATAAAAATCTTAAACAATCCAACACTGTTTTTCATGGTGTAGTACCCGGTAATTCGGCATACCACGCTAGTAAGATCGAGCTGGAGGTAGCCTTTGGGGATGAGTATGACTCCAGGGCAGAAAAATTAACCTTTGAAGTGGTTAAGATCAAAAGCCCATATCATGCTCTGTTTGGGCGACCGGCTTATTCCAAGTTCATGGCTCGGCCGTGTTACGTGTATTTACAGCTCAAGATGCCGGGTCACAAGGGCACCATTACAGTCCATGGGAGCCGGAAGATCGCCTTGGAATGTGAAGAGGGGGATGCTGCCTATGCTGAATCCGTTTGTGCGACAGAGGAGTTGAAATTCTATAAGGATCATGTTGACCCGGCGGACATGACATCATTAAAGAAACCATCCACAGAGCATGAGCCGGAGTTGAAGTTCAAGTCAGCTGATGACACTAAGATGGTTGACTTTGTGTCTGGCGACTCATCCAAACAGTTCATCATCAGCGCAAACTTGGATCCGAAATAGGAAAGCGCACTCATCGAGTTCATCCGTGAGAACCGGGACATCTTTGCATGGAAACCTTCAGACATGCCGGGTGTCCCGAGGGAACTCACTGAGCACACTCTTAATATTGATCCAAAGTTCAAGCCTGTCAGACAGTTTCTTCGGCGATTCAATGAAGAAAGGCGTAAGGCCATTGGAGAAGAGGTGGCCCGGCTCTTGGCGGTCGGGTTCATTGTGGAGGTCTTTCACCCAGAATGGTTAGCTAACCCGGTGCTCGTGCTCAAAAAGAATGGCACCTAGCGTATGTGTGTGGATTACACAGATTTAAAAAAGGCCTGTCCGGCTGATCCTTTTGCTCTTCCCCGTATTGATCAGATTATTGATGCTACGGCGGGTTGTGCACGGTTGAGTTTTTTAGATGCTTACTCCGGGTATCATCAGATTAAGATGGCAGTCAAGGATCAAGAGAAAACAACGTTCATAACACCTTTTGGGGCTTTCTGCTATGTTTCTATGCCTTTTGGGCTCAAGAGTGCTCAGGCGACTTACCAACGGTGTGTGCAGAATTGTCTTCATGATCAAACTGGGCGCAATGTTCATGCCTATGTGGATGATATAGTAGTGAAATCCAGGGAAGAGGAAACCTTGGTCACAGACTTGAAAGAGACTTTTGATAATCTTCGGGTGTACAAGATGATGCTTAACCCGGCCAAATGTGTTTTTGGAGTGCCAGGCGGCAAGCTTTTGGGTTTTCTGGTGTCTAACCGAGGCATTCAAGCTAACCTGGAGAAGATCAAAGCAATTACATCCCAGGCCAAACCAACCCGCGTCAATGATGTTCAACGATTGGCGGGTCGTGTGGCTGCCTTGAGCCGGTTCATAAGCCGGTTAGGGGAAAAGGCTATGCCTCTGTATCAGTTGATGAAGAAAACAGATGTGTTTGTTTTGAGTGATGTTGCGAACGCTGCTTTTGAAGATCTAAAGGCACAACTAGCTGAGCCACTGGTCCTAGCTGCTCCAATTGAGAAAGAGCCGCTATTGTTATATGTAGCTGCCAACTCACGGGCTGCTAGCATGGCTATGGTGGTAGAGCGCAAGGAGGCTGGCAAAGAGCATCCGGTTCAACGGCCGGTTTATTATGTCAGTGAAGTGCTAATTGAGTCTAAGCAACGATATCCACATTGGCAGAAGCTTGTTTATGGGGTGTTCATGGCAAGCTGGAAGCTTAAGCATTACTTTCAGGGACATCCAATCACTGTGGTTAGCTCTGCTCCTTTCGGAGATATTATTCAAAACAGAGAAGCTACGGGGCGAGTTGCCAAGTGGGCAATTGAGCTTGGGTCTCATGGGCTGAAGTATGTTCCATGCACTGCAATTAAGTCTCAAGCCCTGGTTGACTTCATCAATGACTGGACAGAGATGCAGATGCCAGAAGAAAAGCCGGGCAACACATATTGGACTATTCATTTTGATGGGTCCATGAAATTGGAGGGCTCGGGGGCTGGAGTTGTATTAACTTCCCCATGAGGTGATAAATTTTGTTATGTGTTACGATTGATGTTTCCGTGCACTAACAACGCAGCAGAGTATGAAGCATTGCTCCATGGTCTTCAAGTGGCAAAGGAGATGAGCTTGAGCCGGGTCAGATGTCTTGGTGATTCGGATCTAGTGGTTCAGCAGGTGTCTGGCAAGTGGGATTCCAAAGACCCTCTCATGGTGGCTTATCGCCGAGAGGTCGATGCTGTTGCAGGATATTTTAAAGGCTATCAGGTGGAACACATTGACCGTCGAAAGAATGAAGCAACTGATGCTTTGAGCCGGCTGGGGTCTCAACGTAAGCCGGTACCACCCAACACCCTTTTAGATGTTTTGCATAACCCCTCTGTTAAATTGCCCACATAAGAAGATTTAGCTGTTCCTGACCCGGAGGTGCAGTTGGTGGCGGATCTTCATGTCATCCCAGATTGGACGGTGCCGTTCTTGGCTTACATGACCCGGGGAGAATTGCCAGTGGATGAGACCCTGGCTCGACAGATAACCCGGCGGTCTAAGTCCATGACAATTTCGGATGGAGAGTTATTTCATCGCAGTGTTTCTGGAGCATTTCAATGGTGTGTTTCCCCCAAAGAAGGTGAAGAAATCCTTTGTGAGATCCATGAAGGTGATTGTGGTCATCACGCCGGGTCAAAATCTTTGGTGGCCAAGGCGTTTCGTCACGGTTTTTACTGGCTGACGGCTCATGCTGATGCAGAGGATCTAGTTAGTAGATGTGACAGATGTCAGAAATTCACACGATGGGCGCATGTGCCGGCTCAAGAGCTCCGGATGATTTCAATCACTTGGCCGTTTGCAGTCTGGGGGCTTGACATGGTGGGACCTTTCAAAAGGTCTAAGGACAAGAAGACACATCTCCTGGTGGTTGTTGATAAGTTCACTAAATGGATTGAGGTAGAGCCTGTGAGTAAGTGTGATGCAGCCACGGCAGTTCAGTTCATGAAGAAAATAATCTTCCGTTTCAGTTTTCCACACAGTATTATCACGGACAATGGCACCAATCTATCCCAAGGGGCTATGGAAGAGTTTTGTCAGCGAGAGCACATCTGGCTTGATGTTTCTTCTGTAGCTCATCCTCAATCCAATGGTCAAGCTGAGAGAGCCAATCAGGAAATTCTGAAAGGGCTAAACCCCCGGCTTATGGTTCCTTTACAGCGAACGCCGGGTTGTTGGGTAGAGGAGTTGCCTTCAGTGTTATGGAGCATCAATACTACACCCAACAGGTCTACGGGTTACACACCCTTCTTCATGGTTTATGGGGCAGAAGCGGTATTACCCAGTGACATCCGTCATGACTCGCCCCGTGTAGCGGCTTATGTTGAAGCTAACAATGAAAAAGCCAGACAGGATGCGCTTGACTTGTTGGATGAAGAAAGAGACTTAGCAGCAGCACGATCAGCAATCTATCAACAGGACCTACGTCGTTATCACAGCCGCCGGGTTAAGACCAGGACTTTTCAGGAAGGCGACTTGGTGCTCCGGCTCATCCAAGATCTTTCAGATGCACACAAGTTATCCCCACCTTGGGAAGGACCCTTTGTGGTCAGTAAAAATTTAAACAACGGGTCTTACTACCTCATTGACGTTCGAGAGCATGCAGACTCACGTAAGTCGGAAGAGGAGACCCGCCGGCCGTGGAACATTGCTCAACTTCGGCCGTAATATACCTGAGCTAGCGGCTCTCATCCTGTACATACATTCATCCTGTATATACGATGATAAGCAATAAAGTAAGACCATCGGTCTCTTTTCTTTTCAAAGATTATGCATCTTTATTACTTCTTCACAAATGACTATGAAGGAGCTGATCATATTTGAATCAAGTTTAACCTTTTTCTAGTCCGGCTTATGATCGTATTCGAATCTAGCTGTAAATATCATGGTCACTTGGGGGCTTCCTGTTCAAACATAGGCCGTATTCGAACCAAAGGGAACATATCTGTCGTAACCCTTTTGATCGGCTCAAGGCCAAACTCACTTGGGGGCTTCTTGATCGTATCCGAATCATAGCTTAACCCCTTTTGAGCCGACTTGGATCGTATTCGAATCAGGGTCGTTAAAAACCTCTCAAGGTCATTTGGGGGCTTCCTATTCAAACATAGGTCGTATTCGAACCAAAGAGAACATAGTTGTCGGTACCCTCTTGATCGGCGCAACGCCAAAGCCATTGGGGGCTATATGGTCGTATTCGAACCTTAGCTTAACCCCTTTGGTCCGGTTTACTGACCGTATTCGAATCAGAAACCCCCAATCTTTTAAATACAGAGTTAAAATTATGTTTGTTATCTGTTGCTTGTCTTTGAGTTTTTGTTGCTTCAATATTACAAATGAGATGGCCTGATTCTCTTCGTCGGCTCAATTATTGGACAACACAGCCGCCCGGGTTATCCAAGCCGGTGGTCTAAGGATCCGAAGGTACAAGCTACTGAGGTATGATGATTATTGAATGTTCAAGGAGCCTCAACTTTTATATTGAATTCTCAAATTCATCACCCGGTTTATTTAAACCGACGATCTAAGGATCACCAAGGACAAGGTATGGTTTTTACCTACACGCGCTTCTCGGCTGCGCTAACTCCAGAATTGGTATTAAACCTTATCCTTTATTTATATTTGTCTCTCTTTTTTGAGGTGGAAATATGGGCTGTAAAACAGGTGTTTAAACCCAGTTGTTTCTAAACCGCCTTGCCAGGTCTTTCCTTTTTCCTTGTGTTCACAAGAACAGAGTTTAAACATTGCACAGACAAGTGTTAAACAAGGCATAAGAAAAGCATTAAAACATTGGCACCTGGAAGCATAGATTCACATAGAAGCGTTTTATGTGTGATGGCATAAGCAAACATGCGGTGTTTTTAACAGCTAAAGCTACAAGGCTTTCTAAAGCCCATGAAGATGATCATTGTCCTTTCCTCACCGGCTCAACATCTTGAATCTGCTGGAAGTTAGGTTTGGACCAGTCATAGCCGTTCATGGTGACAAATTCAGCTTCATCATCAATCAGGCCGACCGGATTAACCTTCAGGGCAAATGTGTCTTCTCTCACCGGTGGGATCAAGTCGGTTACTTTATAGGAAGGAGGGGCCATGTTCTTATTTTTCACTGTCAAAACCCGGTTGATACTTGTCCACATTGGTGTCATCTCCAAGGCTAGTCGCCTGAGGCCGGACTTCACGGACGTAGGCTATAAAGTCATCCTGATCAAAAGGAGACCCGCCCTCCTTCATGGTAGGATAACCCCTTGCCACGTCTGCCGGGTCTAGATCTGGTGCCCAAGCCTTGGAGCGGCTTAGGACAGTTAAAGCTCCGGCTCGCGCGCAGGAGCATTTCACCTCTTGGGATCTGGCAGGGAGAATGGACAGCCTCTTCATGACGTCACTAATCCGGTTAGACCCTTGATCAGTAGGAGAGATGGCTGCCAGAGCTCGTTGTGCGCCGATATACAATTGTGCAGTTAAAGTGTATACGGCTTTCATCTTAATCAACGGGTCTTGGTCTAGATTCTTACTTCACGGACCTACACGCATTTTTCACAGAGTCAGTTAACGGATCATATTCCGGCTTGATAGGAAACACATATGAAAGATCAAATCAGGAAGCTTACCAAAGATAGTAGCGACCATCTGAGACACCCAGCCTTTTAAACTGTTTAGTTCGGTTGAAATTTCCTTCAGAGCTGTTTCGGCTGTCTCAGCTCGCCGGGTCTGAAGTATCTTCTCATCTGCCCATGTTTTCTCTTTGACAGCAAAGTCAGTCTTCAACTTCTCCGTTTCAGAAAGACTGATTTGCAGTTGGGAGGTGGAAGATTTAATTTCTGATTCCTGGTTCGCTAGCCGGGTCTTTGTATCAGTCAGTTGGGAGTTCAGTTCAGACAATGCATTCTGTGAACACATTCAGATAAATCAAGACTTGGCTTCAAATTCCAGTATCCAATTTCAAAGATTCCAGTCTCAAATACTTTATGAATAAACCACTTGACACTTGGGGGCTAATGTATGTCAAATCAAATTTTTATGACTCTACCAACATATTTGAAGTCCCAAGTCCTTTACAAAGTAACAGCACTTGGCACTTGGGGGCTAATGCACGCAGTTCAGCAAGTTTTTCAAGTTTAAACCGGAATATTAAGTATTTTACAGATGGCGTTCAATTTTGAAGTACCGATTCATTAATGATTAAATAAACCGGTCCTTGGGGACTACGGGTGAAGTCTTGTTCTACTAATATCAAGCAAAAATTCAGAGGTAAAAGTATCAGTCTATATTGTAAGTCTATAGGTTATTCTGTTTCTCTCATAATCTACAGACTTGGGGGCTGAAGGAATGTTGATAAACCGGAAATTACATACCTCATACTTCAATTGAAGCTCCTTGACCATCTCAATCTCAGAATCACGACTGGAGTGTACATGACTGAGATAGCTGGATAAGATATCACTGGCGTTAAGACGGTCATAATTGGCAACATCAAGACGAACCTTCCGCCTCTCCAAAGCTTCTTGCTTAGCGGTGCACCATGCCAAAACCGTCGGGTTCCCCGTCTCAACATAGCGGCTCCCAGTAATTTGAACATCTTGAACACGGGGAGACGGTGGGCCGGTTGAGCTTGATGGACCAGCTGCAGAAGAGTTAATAGTGTTCTTGACAAGGGATGGCTCTGGAGGATTTGCTTCATGAACAATAGGCGGGTCTTCTGGGGCGACAGTCAATGGAGAAGGTGGCCTAGCCGGCTCAGATGCCAGTACTGGCGGATCTTCCATTGGTTCTGTTGCCTTCGCTTTTTTGGACTTAGCTTGACCACTGAAGAAAAATATTTCAGAATAATCAGCATTAAGATAACAATTGATCAAACTCGGAAGAAAAGAGGGTTTTTAATTACCCAGGAGCAGTCTTGAAAGCCGAAAATTGTGTTTGTGATGAGTCGCCCAAAGAACGAGACACCTCCTAAAAAGGTAAATGAAAGGAGTTAAAGAAAATACAAGGAGCAGGATTCATCAAAACGGGTTAACGACAGTAATAATTAAACCTCGTTCGGGCGTTTCCGAGGAGTCTGTTGAAGGACAACAGCCGATTCATCCTCAATTCCAACTTCACGGCGGCTTTCATGTTGCTATTTTTTCAAATGAAAGTTGGGATCCAAGTGAGCTAAAGGGTTAGAAAACCTTACTTTACAGATCACTTGATGAACTTTGTGTCTTGGTAAGTGCTCTGAGTTGGAGGAAATAATAGTTACCTCTACTTCCTCAGCCTGACTGGCCCCAGTGTCATCCTGGTAAGGATCAGTGTCAATAAGAGTGTTAAAAAATTGGCCAAGGGAGTCAAGGGCTACCTCCAAGTCAGACGAGTCATCAAGCTTCATTAAATCTTCAGCTGTGGTTTTCTTCTTCTTCTTCTTAGATTTCCGGGCTATTTTCTTGGCGTTCATGGCGGCGAGTTTCGCCTTCTTGGCAGCTTCGTGATCATATTTCACCTTCCAAAAGTCAGAATTGGCCTGTAAAGACAAGAAGAAAGATCAGTATTAAGTACTAATAGCCGGGCAAAACACAAAGAAAAAAAAGAGATCAAAATGTACTTACTTCTGGCATCGGATTAATCTTGCAGAAGGGACTTAACCCAACAATACTGCAATCTTCGTACTTCCCATTTACCAAAAGGGTCGACATCGAAACAATGTCTTCTTCGGTGAGTTCAACTTGGCTGTGATGAAGAGGGTGGTCCGGGCTACTGTCATATTCATACATCAGTTGAGATCGACGACTTAATGGGATAACCCGCCGTGAGATCCAGCAACGGGTCAGATCTACTCCGATTAGACCATTACCCAATAAGCCATTCATTCTTCTAATGGAGGGAAGAAGCTTCCTACGTTCAGCGACGGTAAGCTTATCTGGAAGGGTGAACTTGGATTCAAGACGGTTAGGGCGATAACCCGGCAAAGGCTTCTCGTTTGCTGGAGAAGTATCCTGACAATAAAACCAAGTTTGGTTCCAATCTTTTGGGTGGCTCGATAAGACGATGAGAGGAAAAATAGCACCCTGACGGCGCTGAATTGAAATGCCTCCAAGTTCTAAGCTAGAACAGTTGGTGCATTCATTCTGGCGATTCAGATAAAATTACTCTCTAAACAATTCTATAGTGGGCTCTTGCTGAAGATACGCCTCACAGAGCACTTGGAAGTTACAAATATTGGAAATAGAGTTGGGTCCAAGGTCTTGAGGATGGAGTTTGAAAAAGTGAAGGACCTCTCTGAAGAATTTTGAACGGGGTGGTGAAAATCCCCGGTTCATGTGGTTAGTAAAGATAATCACTTCTCCATCTTTCAGATTGGGACGTTCTTCCTCCGGGTCAGGAGCACGATAAGACATGACATTCTTTGAAGGCAGAAACCCAACGATGAGGAATTCTTTTAACCGTTCCTCAGTTACGGAAGAAGGGACCCAGTTACAGACGGTCGGTGACTTCAACGGCATGATGAGTAACGAACTGAAAAATAAATAACAATATGGCGGTTCAATCTATGGTCAATTATAAAGCAAGTAATGGCGGTTTAACTAAGGGCTAATGGTATATAAGGAAAAGAAAGCCGGAGTGGTAAGCCGCCATGACTACAGATTTTCTCAGAAGGCAGAATTCAATTAAGTGTTGGCATAAACAAGTTTCACCAAGTTCTTATTATCATTTTGGATCAAAGGGCTGTGTCAAAAAGGGAAATATTCTAGACCTAAAAACCATAGTACATAGGAGTTCATCGACTATAACGAAGCATCTGTACAGGTAAAAGGGATCTACTGATATCAAAAACAAATGCCAAACAGCTACTGCGCGAGTTATATCTATTTTCTGGATCAAAATAAGTTGCGGAGAAGATCTACAAGATGGCCCGTGATGAACAGATGAAGAACACTCAAGAACTCATGAAACCTAGAAACGGATCTAGGTACGGGAGAGAGAGGAAAGCTTACAGGAAGCAGGCCTACCGCGAAAAGTCGCCGCGTTCTCTGGATGAACTCAGGGTGATGCAGTGGCCAAGCTTGATGACGACGATGAGAGTCGCGGCGGCGGCGGAGCTCGAGCAGCGACGGAGGTTGCGAGAGGAAGAAGATGAGAAAGAAAGGAGAATGGGAAGGACCGGCCGCGTGCCTATTTATAAGGGCGGATGCGAACAGGCGGGCGCGAAAATCAAGGAGACCCAATAATAATTGTCCAACTGAACAGACGCCTTGATTCTCGGAAGGTATTAAAAATGAAAGATCCGTTGTAAGATGACGTCATGAAGATTTTTTGTGTTTTCAAAAGATGACGTCACGGCGGGTTACAGAAGTTTTTAGACAAAGGATGGATTCTGACTAAGTGTTGAAGATTGACAAAGAACAAAGTTCAGAGTCAACCTGGGGCCTAATGTTGGGGATATTACTATCAGCTGAGACCCGCCCAGGAGGGGCCGGATCAGCTTCAATGGCGGGTTACGCAAGAAGTTCAGTAAACATCCAAGCTTGTAAGTTTATTAAGTCTTATAGAAGGCCCAAAGGTCAGCGGCCGGCTTAAGGCCCGATATTGTAAAATGCCACATGTAAGGAAATACTTGTACAGAAAGACATATAAAGAAAGTCACCGAGCCGGACACGATTATGAGCCGGCTGGGACTCTATAGGCCACTTGGCGTCAACCCATGTATATAAGGGGACGACCCGGTGGCGGTTTAGGGTAAGAAATAACAAGTCGATAACCAAGCCGGCGAGTTAAGCCTCTTGGTGATCGAAACCCCAGCAATACCAAACCCAACTAGACGTAGGCTTTTACCTTCATCGTAAGGGGCCGAACTAGTATAAAAATCTCTCATGTCCTTTGTCCCGATTAACCCCTTTAAGCTTCCTAGTGCGATGGCCCTATGACTAAGTCCTTGCTCTAGGACATCTGCCGTGACAATTCCACGACAGGTTCGACACTCTTACTTATCGAAAACTGTTGCGATCCCCTATACTTGTGGGTTATCAGCACCCTTGATGAGTGGCCTATTTTTGTTGAATCTCGATTGTAGTGATACACATAGTCATAATATTGAAGCCAAAAGATGCAAAGTTAATAATGATAGTGCAACTTATTTGTGGCACTGCCGTTCAGGTCATCTTGGTGTAAAGCGCATGAAGAAACTCCATGCTGCTGGGCTTTTGGAATCACTTGATGCTTGCGAACCATGCCTCATGGGCAAGATGACTAAAACTCCGTTCTCCAGAACAATGGAACGAGCAACAGAGTTATTGGAAATCATACATACTGATGTATGTGGTCCAATGAACATTGAAGTTCATGGCGGATATCGTTATTTTCTCACCTTCATAGATGATTCAAGCAGATATGGGTATATCTACTTAATGAAAAATAAGTCTAAAACATTTGAAAAGTTCAAAGAATTTCAGAGTGAAGTGGAAAATCATCGTAACAAGAAAATAAAGTTTCTACGATCTGATCATGGAGGTGAACATTTGAGTTATGAGTTTGGACTTCATTTGAAACAATGCGAAATAGTTTCGCAACTCACGCTACATGGAACACCACAACGTAATGGTGTGTCCGGACATCGTAACCGCACTTTATTAGATATGGTGCGATCTATGATGTCTCTCACTGATTTACCGCTATCATTTTGGGGTTATGCTTTCGAGATGGCTGCATTCACGTTAAATAGGGCACCATCTAAATCTGTTGAGACGACACCTTATGAACTGTGGTTTGGCAAGAAACCCAAGTTGTCGCTTCTTAAAGTTTGGGGCTGCGATGCTTATGTGAAAAAGCTTCAACTGATAAGCTCGAACCCAAATTGGAGAAATGTGTCTTCATAGGATACCCAAAGGAGACTGTTGGGTACACCTTCTATCACAGATCCGAAGGCAAGATATTCATTGCTAAGAATGGATCCTTTCTAGAGAAGGAGTTTCTCTCAAAAGAAGTGACTGGGAGGAAAGTAGAACTTGACGAGGTAATTGTACCTTCTCCCTTACTGGAAAGTAGTTCATCACTGAAATCAATTCCAGTGATTCCTACACCAGTAAGTAAGGAAGCTAATGGTGATGGTCATGAAACTTCTGATCAAGTTACTACCGAACCTCGTAGGGCAACCAAATTAAGATCCGCACCATAGTGGTACGGTAATCCTGTTCTGGAGGTCATGTTACTTGACCATGATGAACCTACGAACTATGAGGAAGCGATCCAGATATAAATGAGGTTCCACAAAATGGTACGGTAATTACACACTTTGTTCCACAAAATGGCTTGAGGTCATGAAATCTGAGATGTGATCCATGTATGAGAACAAAGTGTGGACTTTGGTTGACTTGCCCAATGATTGGCAGGCCATAGAGAATAAATGGATCTTTAAGAAGAAGACTGACGCTGACGGTAATGTTACTGTCTAGAAAGCTCGACTTGTTGCAAAAGGTTTTCGACAAGTTCAAGGAGTTGACTATGATGAGACCTTCTCACCCGTAGCGATGCTTAAGTCCGTCCGAATCATGTTAGCAACTGCCGCATTTTATGATTATGAAATTTGGCAAAAGGATGTCAAAACTGCATTCCTTAATGGATATCTTAAAGAAGAGTTGTATATGATGCAACCAGAAGGTTTTGTCGATCCAAAAGGTGCTAACAAAGTGTGCAAGCTCCAATGATCCATTTATGGACTGGTGCAAGCCTCTTGGAGTTGGAATATACGCTTTGATAGTGTGATCAAAGCATATGGTTTTATACAGACTTTTGGAGAAGACTGTATTTACAAGAAAGTGAGAGGGAGCTCCGTAGCATTTCTGATATTATATGTGGATGACATATTGTTGATCGGAAATAATACTGAATTCTGAATAGCATAAAAGGATACTTGAATAAGAATTTTTCAATGAAAGACCTCGGTGAACCTGCTTATATATTGGGCATCAAAATCTATAGAGATGGATCAAGACGCTTAATTGGACTTTCACAAATCACATACCTTGATAAAGTTTTGAAGAAATTCAAAATGGATCAAGCAAAGAAAGGGTTCTTGCCTGTGTTACAAGGTGTGAAGTTGAGTCAGACTCAATGCCCGACCACTGCAGAAGATCAAGAAAAAATGAAAGGTGTTCCCTATGCTTCAGCCATAGGCTCTATCATGTATGCAATGTTGTGTACCAGACCTGATGTGTACCTTGCTATCAGTTTAGCAGGGAGGTACCAAAGTAATCCAGGAGTGGATCACTGGACAACGGTCAAGAATGTCCTGAAATACCTGAAAAGGACTCAGGATATGTTTCTCGTATATGGACGTGACAAAGAGCTCATAGTAAATGGTTACGTCGATGCAAGCTTTGACATTGATCCAGATGACTCTAAGTCAGAAACCGATACATGTTTTTATTAAATGGTGGAGCTATCAGTTGGTGCACTTCCAAGCAGAGCATCGTGGCGGGATCTACGTGTGAAGCGGAATACATAGTTGCTTCAGAAGCAGCAAATGAAGAAGTCTGGATGAAGGAGTTCATATACGATCTAGGTGTCATACCTAGTGCATCAGGTCCAATGAAACTCTTTTGTGACAATACTGGTGCAATTGCCATGGCAAAGGAATCCAGATTTCACAAGAGAACCAAGCACATCAAGAGACGCTTCAATTCCATCCGTGATCAAGTCAAGGAGGGAGACATAGAGATTTGCAAGATACATACAGATCTGAATGTTGCAGACCCGCTCACTAAGCCTCTCTCACAAGCAAAACATGATCAGCACCAAGACTCCATGGGTGTTAGAATCATTACAATGTAATCTAGATTATTGACTCTAGTGCAAGTAGGAGACTGAAGGAAATATGCCCTAGGGGCAATAATAAAGTTTTTATTTATATTTCCTTATATCATGATAAATGTTTATTATTCATGCTAGAATTGTATTAACAGGAAACTTAGTACATGTGTGAATACATAGACAAATAGAGTGTCACTAGTTTGCCTCTACTTGACTAGCTCGTTGAATCAATGATGGTTATGTTTCCTAAACATAGACATGAGTTGTTGTTTGATTAACGGGATCACATCATTGGAGAATGATGTGATTGACTTGACCCATTTGTTAGCTTAGCACGATGATCGTTTAGTTTGTTGCTATTGCTTTCTCCATAACTTATACATGTTCCTATGACTATGAGATCATGCAACTCCCGAATACTGGAGGAACACTTTGTGTGCTACCAAACGTCACAATGTAACTGGGTGATTATAAAGGTGCTCTACATGTGTCTCCGATGGTGTTTGTTGAGTTGGCATAGATCGAGATTAGGATTTGTCACTCCGATTGTCAGAGAGGTATCTCTGGGCCCTCTCGGTAATGCACATCACTATAAGCCTTGCAAGCAATGTGACTAATGAGTTAGTTGCGGGGATGATGTATTACAGAACGAGTAAATATACTTGTCGGTAACGTGATTGAACTAGGTATTGAGATACCGATGATCGAATCTCGGGCAAGTAACATACCGATGACAAAGGGAACAACGTATATCGTTATGCGGTTTGACCGATAAAGATCTTCGTAGAATATGTGGGAGCCAATATGAACATCCAGGTTCCGCTATTGGTTATTGACCAGAGATGTGTCTCGGTCATGTCTACATAACTCTCGAACCCGTAGGGTCCGCACGCTTAACATTCGGTGACGATCGGTATTATGAGTTTATGTGTTTTGATGTATGGAAGGTAGTTCGGAGTCCCGAATATGATCACAGACATGATGAGGAGTCTCGAAATGGTCGAGACATAAAGATTGATATATTGGACGGCTATATTCGGACACCGAAAGTGTTCCGGCAGATTTCGGAGAAAACCGGAGTGCCGGAGGGTTACCGGAACCCCGCGGGGAAAGTTGGGCCTTCATGGGCCATAGGGAAGAGGGGAGGCAGCCCACAAGGGGCAGCCGCGCCCCCTCCTTATAGGGAGTCCGAATTGGACTAGGGAGGGGGTCGCGCCCCCCCTTTCCTTCTCCTCTTCCTCTCCCTTCCTTCCTTCCCCTTCTCCTCCTACTAGGACTAGGAAAGGAGGAATCCTCCTCCTACTAGGAGGAGGATTCCTCCTCCCTTGGCACGCAACTAGGGCCGGCCGGCCTCCCCCCTGCTCCTTTATATACGGGGGCAGGGGGCACCCTAGGACACACAAGTTGATTGTTTCCAGCCGTGTGCGGTGCCCCCTCCACCATAATCCACCTCGGTCATATCGTAGCGGTGCTTAGGTGAAGCCCTGTACCGGTAGCATCGTCATCACCGTCATCACGCCGTCGTGCTGACGAAGCTTTTCCCGGACACTCTGCTGGATCGTGAGTTCGTGGGACGCACCGAGCCGAATGTGTGCAGATCACGGAGGTGTCGTACTTTTGGTACTAGGATCGGTCGATCGTGAAGACGTACGACTACATCAACCGCGTTGTCCTAACGCTTCCACTTACGGTCTACGAGGGTACGTAAACAACAATTTCCCCTCTCGTTGCTATGCATCACCATGATCTTGCGTGTGCGTACCATTTTTTTTTGAAATTACTTCGTTCCCCAATAGTCCCATCAATCGCCACATGTCGACCAGGGCCACAGGCGGTTGGGGCCCGCGGCGCTCCGCACTTGCCCTTTGGTTTTGCCTCAAAGCCAAGTTCGAGCGTGCCTTGGGCCCGGGGGCTACTGTCGGTGTCCTGGGAACGGGGGTACCCAGACTTGCCTGCCTGCGGCCCATGGCGTGGATCCATCGGCGGCCCGGTACGGCCCAGTTTCAGCAGCAACGACCCAAGACCCTCGCGGGGGATCAAGCCTCGCAAGGCGGACAACACCAAGACCTCCCTGGAGGGCGGCCTCACTAGGCTGGCTCCCAAGGAGCGAAGATATCAAGGCAAGGTGCACCTCATGAGGTTCACATGACGTGAGCCATGACGACCAAGGCCAGGCGGGCGCCAGCGGGCGCATTGTGCTGATAACCCACAAGTATAGGGGATCAATTGTAGCATCTTTCGATAAGTAAGAGTGTCGAACCCAACGGGGAGCTAAAGGTAGAACAAATATTCCCTCAAGTTCTATCAACCACGGATACATCTCTATGCGCGCTTAACGTTCGCTTTACCTAGAACAAGTATGAAACTAGAAGTACTCTGTAGGTGTAACGGGATAGGTTTGCAAGAATATAAAGGGCACGTAAATAAAAACTAGGGGCTATTTTAGGTCAAGAAGCAACAAAGTTAGTATAGCGAGTGTGGAAAAGTGGTGGTAGGAGTTGCGAAATTGTCCCTAAGCAATTGACTACTTTACTAGACCGATAGCAAGTTTTATGTGGGAGAGGCCACTGCTAGCATGTCAACCCTGACTTGGAATTCTATGCACTTATGATTGGAACCATTAGCAAGCATCCGCAACTACTAACATTCATTAAGGTAAAACCCAACCACAGCATTAAGATATATTGGTCCCCCTTCGATCCCGTATGCATCAATTTCTATGCTAGGTTGAAGCTTCTGTCGCTCTTGCCCTCCAATACATAGTCCTATCAACATACAACTAACCCTATGGTGTGATCCACGCGCGTGCTCATATGATAGGCACCAAAGGACAGCAACATAACGACAAGCAAATTAAACCAATCATAGCAATTCACCAATTACAGATAGGACAACGAAAATCTACTCACACATCATAGGATGGCAACACATCATTGGATAATAATATGAAGCATAAAGCACCGTGTTCAAGTAGAGGGTACAGCGGGTTGCGGGGGAGTGGAGCGTTGTAGATAGATGGGGGAAGGTGATGAAGATGTTGGTGAAGATGACGGAGGTATTGGTGTAGATTTCGGTGACGATGATGGCCCCGGCGGTGTTCCGGCGCCACCGGAAGATAGGGGGAGAGGGGCCCCCCTTATTCTTCCTTGACCTTCTCCCTAGATGGGAGAAGGGTTTCCCCTCGGGTCCATGGCCTCCATGGCGGCGGAGGGGCAAGAGCCCCTTCGAGATTGGATCTGTCTCTCTATGTCTCTCTGTTTCTGCCTTTCAGATTCTGGCCTTTGACCGTTTCTTATATTCCTGGATGTCCGTAACTCTGATTGGGCTGAAATTTTAACACGATTTTTATCTGGATATTGGCTTTGTTGCAGCAAACGAAGGACGCCAACAGCCATACAGGGTGGCCTAGAGGGTCAAGGGCGCGCCCACCCACCTGGGGCGCGTCCCCCTGCCTCGTGGCCCCCTCGGGCATTGTCTCACGTTGATTCTTCTTCCCAAAAATCGCATATATTCCAAAAAAATCTCCGTAAGTTTTTATCCCATTTGGACTCCGTTTGATATGGATTTTTTGCGAAACAAAAACATGCAACATACAGGAACTGGCACTGGGCACTAGATCGATATGTTAGTCCCAAAAATAGTATAAAATGTTGCCAAAAGTATATGAAAGTTGTATAATATTGGCATGGAACAATAAAAAATTATAGATACGACGGAGACGTATCAGCATCCCCAAGCTTAATTCCTGCTCGTCCTCAAGTAGGTAAATGATAAAAAAGATAATTTTTGATGTGGAATGCTACCTAGCATAATATTAATCATATAATCTAATCATGGCATGAATATTAAGACACGAGTGATTCAAAGCAATTGTCTATCATTTGACATTAAGACAATAATACTTCAAGCATACCAACCAAGCAATTATGTCTTCTCAAAATAACATAGCCAAAGAAAGCTCATCCCTACAAATTCATATAGTTTGGCTATGCTTCATCTTCATCACAGAAAATGCTCCCATCATGCACAACCCCGATGACAAGCCAAGCAATTGTTTCATACTTTCGTATTTTCAAACCTTTTCAACCTTCACGCAATATATGAGCGCGAGCCATGGACATAGCACTATAGGTGGAATAGAATATGATGATGGAGATTGTGTGGGGAAGACAAAAAGGGAGAAAATCTCAAATCGATGCGGCTAATCAACGGGCTATGGAGATGCCCATCAATTGATGTCAATGCGAGGAGTAGGGATTGCCATGCAACGGATGCACTAAGAGCTATAAGTTGTAGCGATCAGACCTCAAGCGGTCCAATCTCTATGCTCAGGTGTCATCCCTGGATCAGTAATGCTGACAACGCACAGTACTTGAAGGATTTATAACAGAGTAGCAATCACACACTTATTACATCGAGTGTCTCAAAAGAGAACTTATTACAATAAATATGGCTTAAGGCCATCTAATAACGATAACAGCGGAAGGCTTGGAAGCTAAGTGAGTCCATCAACTCCAACGACATCACTGAGTATAGAACCACAACCTAAAAGCACCTTAATTGTCATCTAAAAAGTCTGCAACATTAACATTGCAGCCCGAAACAGGTCAGCACATGGAATATGCTGGCAAAGTAACACATAGAGAGTAATGGAATGAAATAAGCTATTCTATATGCATATTTGGCTGGTGGAAAGCTCTATGGTTACAGTTTTGCGTAAAGCCAATTTTTCCCTACTTCAAAGGAATAAATTTCATTTAACTATCATGGTAGTTGTTAAACATTGAGAATGGTTGACAGCATTCTCAATCCCAATTAAGCATAAACATAAGCCAACAAAATTAATTTTAGAGTAACATGATGAGATTCACATGATAATCCAAGTACTAGATACTCAAGATGCCCATAACTGGGGATACGGCTAATCATGATTAGTTTATACACTCTGCAGAGGTTTGCGCACTTTCTCCCACAAGACTCGATCGCCTCCGTTTGGTTTCTCGCACTACATGGTGTTTAAGAAACGGATGACCGAGACATAGTCTTTCAGAAGCGCTAGCACCTTACGATCGGGTAGACCGTTACACCTACTTTCCCCTACATCTGCTAGTCTACCACTATAAGAGTTCGCACGACTTAATCAACTATGCTAGAGACCATAGTAGCTTGTGGCTGCACACGGAAGTTTCTAGCATGAAAAATCCCATGATCCCTTTGAGTCTGGGTGGCGGTCCATAAAAAACAGGCAATTGCTGGAATACCCAGGTGCCTCAATCCACCCAGATGTGTATTTAAGTTGCCACATTAGATAAACCATTAATTTAACACACGTCTGTCATGGATACACTCACCCAATCCACGTCTACTAGCATAGCATGGCAAAATAAGCAAACGTAGAAGTAACTCCCAAAGGTTTGATAATAACAGGTAATAGGTACTACCTCAACTACTTCCCAAGCCCACAATTTAATTAGATCCTAATCATTCAATGTGTGAGGATTGATCTAATGCAATAAAACTGGGTAGTAGGAGGTATGATCAAAGTGTTACTTGCCTTGCAGATGATCCGCAAAACCTAGCGATTCGAAGTAGAAAGCGGCGCACTCCGGGTACTCTATCGCGATCAAACAAGCATACAATAAGTACTCAACTAATGCACAGGTAAAACTCGAATAAAAGATCTAACCAGAAAGTTCAACTTAAGAAATTCGGTTGGCAAAAAGAATCAAATCGAACGAAGCAACGAAAGACAAACGGCAAAAGAAATAGGCTTCGTTTACTATTCTAGATCTAGGGCAATTTTTTCAGTGGCAAAAACTTGTTTGAGTTGGTTAAACGGAAAGAGGGTTTCGAGACGAAACTCCAGGCGCTTGAATCGCCTGATTCCGATAAACAAGCGAAAAGTTAGACTAAAACGAAAATCGGATCAGGAATCGTGATCTGAAAAATCGCGGATTTAATCCGAGAAAAAGAAAAACGACGAACGGACGAACGCTCGCTAATTAAATAAACTAGAAAAACCAATCTATTTAAACAAATCGAAACTAAAAACGATGGAAAACCGATCGGTTTTCAAAAAAAACCGGCGGCGGAAAAAAAACTACCTCCGGCGGCGGCGGCGGGGCGGGGCGGCGGCCTAGGGTTATGGTTCGGGGCGGCGGCGACTTGGGCTGGCCTCGGGCCTCGGGGCGCTATATAAAGGGCTCGGCCAGGCGGAGTCCTAGCCGGTTACGGCCCAAGGTCGGTTTGGACTCTTTTTAAAAAAAATACGCTCAGAAAAAAACAAAAGGAATACTAAACGGACTCCAAAAATCCCGAAATAAATGTTCCCCGGCTTCTAAAATCAAGTCGCACAGGATGAACATTTATTTGGGGCCTAAATGCAATTTTGAAAAACGCGCATTTTTCCCTAATTCAAATAAAATAGCAAATAAATCCAAATAAAAATCTTATTTGATTTTTTATTAAATCCTCAATATTTCTTTATTTTGGGAAAGTCATTTTATTCCCTCTCTCATATTTTTGTAATAGAAATAATTGAAGATAAAATAAATAAAATCAAATGATCCTATTTTCAAATTTTGAGAAAACTCAAATATGAAAATAACGAAATCCCCAACTCTCTTCAAGGGTCATTGAGTTGCGTAGAATTTTCTAGGATCAACCAAAATGCAAATAAAATATGATATGCAATGATGATCAGTGTATAACATTCCAAATTGAAAATTTGGGATGTTACAACCCTACCCCCCTTAAGATGAATCTCGCCCTCGAGATTCGGGTTGGCTAGAAAATAGGTGAGGGTGGTCCTTCAGCAATTCTTCCTCTCGCTCCTAGGTGGCTTCATCCTCCGTGTGGTGGCTCCACTGAACCTTGCAAAACTTGATAACCTTGTTGCGGGTGACTCGACTAGCATACTCTAGAATCTTAACTGGTTTCTCCTCATAGGTCAAATCACTGTCCAACTGAATCACTTCCAGTGGCACTGCATCTCTCAGTGGTATACCGGTCATCTCTGTGTGGCACTTCTTCAACTGGGAAACGTGGAACACGTCGTGAACTCCTGACAATCCTTTGGGCAATTCCAACTTATAGGCTACTTCTCCCATACGCTTCAAAACTTTGTATGGGCCTACAAAACGTGGCGCTAACTTTCTCTTAACTCCAAAACGCTTAACTCCTCAAAGTGGAGATACTCGAAGATAAACTCGGTCTCCGACTTCGTAAACTGTCTCCTTGCGTTTAGAATCTGCATAACTCTTCTTCCTGGATTGAGCTACCTTGAGCCTATCGCGAATCAATTTCACTTTCTGTTCAGACCCCTTTATCAGATCCGGTCCAAACAACTGGCGGTCTCCAACTTCATCCCAAGACAATGGGGTCCTGCACCTCCTTTCGTACAAGGCTTTGAAAGGGGCCATCTTCAAACTGGATTGATAACTATTGTTGTAAGAGAACTCTGCATATGGCAAATTCTCGTCCCAACTAGATCCGTAATCTAGCGCACAAGCTCTCAGCATATCCTCCAAAATCTGATTGACTCACTCGGTCTGTCCATCTGTCTGCGGGTGGAATGTTGTACTAAACTCCAGTCTGGCACCCAAAGTTTCATGCAACTGATTCCAAAACTTTGAGGTAAATTGGGTTCCTCTATCTGATACTATGCTCCTTGGAACTCCATGCAGACATACGATTCTGGTCATGTATATCTTTGCCAACTTTGCACTGGTATAGGTAGTCTTTACTGGAATGAAATGAGCTACCTTTGTCAAACGATCGAGTACAACCCATATCGAGTCATAGCCTGAACGTGTTCTGGGCAATCCTGTAATAAAATCCATGCCTAGCTTATCCCACTTCCATTCGGGTATCGGCAATGGCTGTAGCAATCCGGCTGGCTTCTGATGCTCTACCTTTACTCTCTGACATACATCACAAACTGCTACATACTCCGCAATATCCTTCTTCATTTCGGTCCACCAGAAGGTGTCCTTCAAATCCAAATACATTTTGGTATTTCCAGGGTGAATCGAATATGGTGAATCATGGGCCTCTTGTAAAATTAACTTCCTGATCTCCGAATCATTTGGTACATAAACACGGTCTTCAAACCATAAGGTATCGTGCTCATCCTCATGAAATCCTTTAGCTTTTCCTTTGCTCATTTTCTCCTTAATAGAAGCAATCTCCTTGTCAGTCTTTTGAGCTTCTCTAATCTTATCCTTCAAAGTAGACTGAATCTCCAATGCTGCTACATAGCCTCTTGGAACTATTTCCAAACATAGCTCTCGAAGATTTTCGGCTAACTCCCTTGGTAAATCTCCCGTCATTAGTGTGTTGACATGGCTCTTACGACTCAACACGTCAGCTACTACGTTAACCTTTCTGGGGTGATAATGCAATTTCATATCATAATCCTTGATTAGCTCCAACCATCTCCTTTGCCTGAGATTCAACTCCTTCTGCGTGAAAATATACTTCAAACTCTTGTGATCCATGTACACCTCACAATGGTTTCCAATGAGAAAATGTCTCCTAGTTTTTAACGCATGCACTACGGCTGCTAACTCCAAATCATGAGGCTTAAGCTGTCATGAGGCATAGGAAACCAATCTTCCTTCCTGCATAAGCACTGCTCCAAGTCCTCGACGTGAAGCGTCGCAATACACCTCATAATCCTTGGTCTGATCTGGCAAAATCAATACTGGTGAGGTAACCAAACGTTTCTTGAACTCCTGGAAACTAGCCTCACATTCTTCAGTCCATATGAACTTGGTATCCTTTTTCAACAACTCCGTCATAGGCTTCGCAATCTTTGAGAAATTCTCAATGAATCTCCAGCAGTATCCTGTGAGTCCAAGAAAACTCTGGATCTCTCCAACTATTGTTGGGGCTTCCCAATTTATCACGGTATCAACCTTAGTGGGATCTACTATTATACCTTCTCCAGATATAACGTGTCCGAGAAATCCAACTTCTTTCAACCAAAACTCACATTTGCTAAACTTGGCATATAACTGGTGTTCTCTAAGCTTACCAAGTACCAAATGCAAATGCTCCTTATGCTCCTCCTCATTCTTCGAGTAAACAAGGATATCATCAATGAACACTACGACGAACTTATCCAAAAACTCCATAAACACTTTGTTCATCATGTTCATAAAATATGCAGGTGCGTTAGTCAGACCAAACGACATAACGGTATACTCGTACAGCCCATACCTGGTGGTAAAAGCCGTCTTAGGTATATCCTGTTTTTGAATCTTCAACTGGTGGTATCCAGATTGCAGATCGATCTTGGAAAATACCTTAGCTCCTTGCAATCGATCAAACAGATCATTGATCATCGGTAGTAGGTATTTGTTCTTGATGGTTACTTCATTTAATCCTCGATAATCAAGAACCATCCTTAATGATCCAGCTTTCTTCTCTACTAAAAGTACTGGCGATCCCCAAGGTGAAGAACTTGGGCGAATATATCCTTTATCCAGTAACTCCTTAATCTGCTTCTTAATCTCCACCAAATCCTTTGCGGGCATCATATATGGTCTCTTTGATATTGGCCCTGTGCCTGGCAAAAGCTCAATCAAAAACGCATTATCTCTATCCGGTGGCATGCCTAGCAACTCTTCTGGAAATACATCAGGGAAATCCTTCACTACTGGTACTTCCTCCTGCACAACTCCTGTTAGACAATTTACTTGAGTCCTTTTCGGCACATGTCGGGATACATACTTGATCCTTCTCCCTTCTGGGGTGGTAGGCAAGATCGACTTACTGGCGCAATCGATGTTTCCTCCATACATCGACAGCCAATCCATACCCAGAATTACATCCAATCCTTGTGATTCCAAAATGATCAAATCTGAGGGAAACACATGCCTACCTATACTTAATGGCACTTGAAAACATCCTTGGCTAGCCATATACTCCGCTCCTGGTGAGCTTACTAACATAGGTGTTCTAAGAACTTTGGTGGGTAGACTATACTTATCCACAAATCCCCTTGATATGTATGAATGCGATGCACCGGTATCGAAAAGAACGAGTGCAGTAAATGACTTAACCAAAAACTTACCGATTACTGCATCCGGCTGCTCTTCAACCTCCTCCACGTTAACGTGGTTCACCTATCCCCTGTTGAAAGGGTTCAGCTTCTTCCCAGAGCTTCCATTGCCATTACCATTATGTGATTCAGGACATTCGTTGGCGTAATGTCCGGTCTTCTGGCACTTAAAACAAGTGACTTGGCTCAGGTCTCTCTTGGCTGGGGTCGATGGGTTGGTGCGGTTCTGGCCGTTGCTTCCTCCATTCCCATTACCATTCTTGGTGCCATTGTGATTGTGCGAGCTACCTCCTCCATGGGTATGCTGAAAATGTCCTCCCGGTCTAGGGGTAAAACGTGGCTTCTGTTGAGCTCCTGAATTGTACTTCCCTTGTCCATACTTCCTCTTGTGATTCTCAATCTGCTGCTGCTTCCCTTCAATCATGAGAGCATGATCTACCAACTCCTGGTAGTTGTTGAAGGTTGCTACCATCAAATGCATGCTCAACTCATCATTCAGTCCTTCTAGAAACTTCTCCTGCTTAGCTGCATTCGTAGCAACATCATCTGGGGCATAACGTGCTAATTTACTAAAGTCCTCCACATACTAGCCAACTGTCCGTCCTCCTTGGCGCAAGTTGCGAAACTCTCGCTTCTTCATGGCCATAGCTCCTGTTGAAACATGGGCAGTACGAAAAGCCTGCTGAAACTGGTCCTACGTGACAGTGTCGACAAGGAAAGTGGCTGTGAAATTCTCCCACCATGATGCTGCGGGTCCTTCAAGCTGATGTGCGGCAAACTTCACTTTTTCCGCATCTGTGCATCCTGTGGTGGTCAACTCCTTGCTGTCTTGCGGAGCCAATCATCTGCTACTATCGGCTCGGTGCTACTGGAAAACACCGGCGGATTCAGCCTAAGAAAACGGGCTAAATGATCAACAGGTGGTGGTGGCGGTGGGTTGTTGTTGTTGTTCCCCTGATTCTGGTTCTGGACTAGCAACTGCATTAATGTGTACTGCTGCTGGATCAACTGAGTGAACTCCGGTGGGAAGGTAAATCCGGGGTCACGTCTCGGAGGCATCTGATGGTTTAGAAAAGATGAGATTTAAGAATAGAGGGGGGGTCTAAAGAGAAAACACTACCCATATGCACATGAGGCAAAAGCAAACAATTCACTTCATTCAATCAATCAACAAGGGCATACAATCGATCTAACTATCGCAAAAGTGCTCGGACTACTATATTTACATGGTGGACTACTACTACTGATTTGGTGGTCTACTAGAAATATTCTTCGGTTGCAGACTCCATTATATCTGCTCCAGCTTCATCAACATAGTCAGCATCGCTATCATCTGGATCCGAGTCGGTGTCGTCGATGATGATGTAGTCTTCCGGGCGAATCTCCTTGGGTTCTTCGTCTTCTTCTACTGGTGTAGGGCCTCCCATAAATATTCCAATCTTCTTGATCAGATCGTCATTCTTCTCCACTAATACTTCGATTTCCTCTTCATAATCTTCACGTGTAGCCTTGAGTTCTTCCTCCAGTTCCTTGATTCTTGTCTTTGCCTTCTTCAGATCTATCTTGTCGGCGCACATCTGGTTCTCCTGACGTCGAATGTGCTGGTTTAACTCCTGGATGAAAGCTGCAACTGATCTATCCTTCCTGGTACTGATCATCTCCAAGTGCTCATCTCGGCGCCCACAAATCTGGTAGATAGTATCCTTGAGATCATTATGGTAGACTTCTCCAATGCGTCCCATGGCGATGTGAGCTTCCATGCTCTTTACTAGATCCCAAGTTGGTGCATCAAAATAAAACTCTATGGGCTCAATGACGGGCATGAACGTCCTTCCTGGAACTTGAACTTGAATCATCCAGCGCTCCTCTTCAGGTAGAGTGGCGTTGTAGATTCCGATGAAGCTTGGTACTCCTATGTTCAGGTATCTAGTGACTTTCTTCAAGTGACGTCCAAAGGGTGTATCTTCATCCGGTTGGGTGAACTTGTTCCTTGCATCCGCCATCCTAAAAGAGTAGGAAAAGATGAGAAGTCGGAAAGAGAAGAGAGTGAGTAGTGATCTAGGTCTTTTAGCTTAGTGGTCATGTCCTACAGTCAACGTGTGCTCTGATACCATCTTGTAGCGACCAGACCTCAAACGGTCCAATCTCTGTGCTTAGGTGTCATCCCTGGATCACTAATGCTGATACCACACAGTACTTGAAGGATTTATAACAGAGTAGCAATCACACACTTATTACATCGAGTGTCTCAAAAGAGAACTTATTACAATAAATATGGCTTAAGGCCATCTAATAACAATAACAGCGGAAGGCTTGGAAGATAAGTGAGTCCATCAACTCCAACGGCATCACTGAGTATAGAACCATGACCTAAAAGCACCTTAATCGTCGTCTGAAAAGTCTGCAACATTAACGTTGCAGCCCGAAACGGGTCAGCACAGGGAATATGCGGGCAAAGTAACACATACAGAGTAATGGAATGAAATAGGCTATTATATATGCATATTTGGCTGGTGGAAAGCTCTATGGTTACAGTTTTGCGTAAAACCAATTTTTCCCTACTGCAAAGGAATAAATTTTATTTAACTATCAAGGTAGTTGTTAAACATTGAGAATGGTTGACAGCATTCTCAATCCCAATTAAGCATAAACATAACCCAAAAAAATTAATTTTAGAGTAACATGATGAGATTCACATGATAATCCAAGTACTAGATACTCAAGATGTCCATAACGGGGGACACGGCTAATCATGATTAGTTTATACACTCTGCAGAGGTTTGCGCACTTTTCCCCACAAGACTCGATCGCCTCCGTTTGGTTTCTCGCACTACATGGTGTTTAAGAAACGGATGACCGAGACATAGTCTTTCAGAAGCGCTAGGATCTTATGATCGGGTAGACCGTTACACCTACTTTCCCATACATCTGCTAGTCTACCACTGTAAGAGTTTGCACGACTTAATCAACTATGCTAGAGCCCATAGTAGCTTGTGGCTGCACACGGAAGTTTTTAGCATGAAAAATCTCATGATCCCTTTGAGCCTGGGTGGCGGTCCATAAAAAAACAGGCAATCGCTGGAATACCCAGGTGCCTCAATCCACCCAGATGTGTATTTAAGTTGCCACCTTAGATAAACCATCAATTTAACAATCTCACATATGTCATGGATACACTCACCCAATCCACGTCTACTAGCATAGCATGGCACAATAAGCAAACATAGAAGTAACTCCCGAAGGTTTGATAATAACAGGTAATAGGTACTACCTCAACTACTTCCCAAGCCCACAATTTAATTAGATCCTAATCATGCAATGTGTGAGGATTGATCGAATGCAATAAAACTGGGTAGTAGGAGGTATGATCAAAGTGTTACTTGCCTTGCTGATGATCCGCAAAACCTAGCGATTCGAAGTAGCAAGCGGCGCACTCTGGGTACTCTAGCATGAACAAACAAGCATACAATAAGTACTAAACTAATGCACAGGTAAACCTCGAATAAAAGATCTAACCAGAAAGTTCAACTTAAGAACTCTGGTTGGCAAAAAGAATCAAATCGAACGAAGCAACGAAAGACAAACGGCAAAAGAAACAGGCTTCATTTACTATTCTGGATCTAGGGCAATTTTTTCAGTCGCAAAAACTTGTTTGAGTTGGTTAAACGGAAAGAGGGTTTCGAGACAAAACTCCAGGCGCTTGAATCGCCTGATTCCGATAAACGAGCGAAAAGTTAGACTAAAACGAAAATCAGATCAGGAATCGCGATATGAAAAATCGCGGATTTAATCCGAGAAAAAGAAAAATGACGAATGTTCGTTAAAATGAACGAACAGACGAACGCTCGCTAACTAAATAAACCGGAAAACCCGATCTATTTAAACAAACAGAAACTAAAAAACGAATAAAACCAATAGAAAACCGATCGGTTTTCTAAAAAAACGGCGGCGAAAAAAACTACCTCCTGCGGCGCGGAGCGGCGGCGGGGCGGCGGCCTAGGGTTAGGGTTCGGGGCGGCGGCGACTTGGGCTGGCCTCGGGCCTCGGGGCGCTATATAAAGGGCCCGGCCAGGCGGAGTCCTGGCCGGTTACGGCCCAAGGTCGGTTCGGACTCTTTTTTTAAAAAAAAATACGCTCAAAAAAAAAGGAATACTAAACGGACTCCAAAAATCCCGAAATAAATTTTCCCCGGCTTCTAAAATCAAGCCGCACAAGATGAACATTTATGTGGGGCCTAAATGCAATTTTGAAAAACGCGCATTTTTCCCTAATTCAAATAAAATAGCAAATAAATACAAATAAAAATCTTATTTGATTTTTTATTAAATCCTCAATATTTCTTTATTTTGGGAAAGTCATTTTATTCCCTCTCTCATATTTTTGTAATATAAATAATTGAAGATAAAATAAATAAAATTAAATGATCCTATTTTCAAAATTTGCGAAAACTCAAATATGAAAATAACGAAATCCCCAACTCTCTTCAAGGGTCATTGAGTTGCGTAGAATTTTCTAGGATCAACCAAAATGCAAAAAAATGATATGCAATGATGATCTAGTGTATAACATTCAAAATTGAAAATTTGGGATGTTACATAAGTGTATGAAAGCTCAAACTGTAAACTAAGTGGGTGTGCATCCAACTTGCTTGCTCATGAAGACCTCGGGCATTTGAGGAAGCCCATCATCGAAATATACAAGCCGAGTTCTATAATGAAAATTCCCACTGGTATATGAAAGTGATAACTCAAGAGACCCTCTATATGAAGAACATGGTGCTACTCTGAAGCACAAGTGTGGTAAAAGGATAGTAGCATTGCCCCTTCTCTCTTTTCTCTCATTTTTTCTTTCTTTTTTGTTTTTTTTGTTTTTGTTTTTTTGTTTTGGTGGGCTTCTTTTGCCTCTTTTCATATTTGGGCTTCTTTGGCCTATTTTATTTATTTTTAAAGTCCGGAGTCTCATCCCGACTTGTGGGGGAATCATAGTCTCCATCATCATTTCCTCACTTGTCAATGTCGTAATAATGATGATCATCACACTTTTATTTACTTACAACTCAATATTACAACTCGATGTCTAGAACACAGTATGACTCTATATGAATGCCTCCGGTGGTGTACCGGGATGTGCAATGATCTAGCGTAGCAAAGATATCAAAAACAGACAAGCCATGAAAATGTCATGCTAGCTATCTTACGATCATGCAAAGCAATATGACAATGAGTGCTCAAGTCATGTATATGATGATGGAAGTTGAATGGCAATATATCTCGGAATGGCTATGGAAATGCCATAATAGGTAGGTATGGTGGCTGTTTTGAGGAAGATATAAGGAGGCTTATGTGTGATAGAGCGTATCATATCACGGGGTTTGGATTCATCGGTGAAGTTTGCACCAACTCTCGAGGTGAGAAAGGGCAATGCACGGTATCGAAGAGGCTAGCAATGATGGAAGGGTGAGAGTGCGTATAATCCATGGACTCAACATTAGTCATAAAGAACTCACATACTTATTGCAAAAATCTAGAAGTCATCAAAACTAAGCACTACACGCATGCTCCTAGGGGGATAGATTGGTAGGAAAAGATCATCGCTCATCCCCGACCGCCACTCATAAGGAAGACAATCAAAGAAACACCCCATGCTTCAAATTTGTCACACAACGGTTACCATACGTGCATGCTACGGGACTTGCAAACCTCAACACAAGTATTTCTCAATTTCACAATTAATCAACTAGCATGACTCTAATATCACCACCTTTATATCGCAAAGCTATTGCAAGGAATCAAAACATATCATATTCAATGATCTACAAGTTTTATGTAGGATTTTATGACTAACTATGTGAATGACCAATTCCTGTCATCTCTCTAAATAGATATAAGTGAAGCAATCATCATAGCATTCATCCTTCGGTAAATTCAAAGGGAAATTAAACAATGTATGAGTTGAAGAGTTACTCTCATTAGAAGGTGGGCACGGGTAGCTAATCCGCTCTTCGTCCTTTTGTTCTTTGCTCTCCTCATCATCTTTTTCATCCAATGAGCCCACAGTTTCATCAATTCCTTCTTCCATGGACTCTTGCAAAATATTAATCTCTTCTTGGACAGCGGAGGAGTCCTCAATATATGGTTTAACATAGGCATTAGAAGCATAATTATCATAACAATATTTAAGTATGGCCAAATTTTCAGGTTTGTAAAGAGTAGCATCATACTTTCCAATCAAAGAAGCAATTTCACAAGCACCCTTAAAAGCAACAAATTCTTCAATTTGTTGAACATCATAGTAAGTATAAACACCCTTAGCATACAAAGATATGATTCCATTATCACAAAACTCACATTGGTAGGGAAGGTGTTTCTTAGGGTCTTCAGAACAACAAGTAAAATAATATATTTCACATAAATTCCAAGCATAGCATTGCAAATGATGAATTTGATCCAGTAAAAGTTTCCCTTTTTGAGATAAGCGGTGTTGCACATAACAAGCATGCTCATCTAAAGATTTTCCCTCAACTAAGCTAGTTGGGGTTTTAGCCCGAGCACATAGGGATCGAAGATGATCCAAGTAAAAAGCTTCAAGAGTGTGATAGATTTTGAGTGGTTCTTCAACCATTGGTGTAGTAGGTACAACTAATTTTTTTTGGTATTTTGCATTTCCTACCCATAACTAAAGATAGAAGACAAGAGCACAAAATAAAAACTACTTGGTGATAAAGCAAACAAGCACACACGAGAATATTCACCCCACGTTATAACTCCCCGGCAACAGCGCCAGAAAAAGGTCTTGATAACCCACAAGTATAGGGGATCAATTGTAGCCTCTTTCGATAAGTAAGGGTGTTGAACCCAACGAGGAGCTAAAGGTAGAACAAATATTCCCTCAAGTTCTATCGACCACTGATACAACTCTACGCACGCTTAACATTCGCTTTACCTAGAACAAGTATGAAACCAGAAGTACTTTGTAGGTGTAACGGGATAGGTTTGCAAGAATATAAAGAGCACGTAAATAAAAACTAGGGGCTGTTTTAGGTAAAGAAGCAATAAAGTTAGTATAGTGAGTGTGGAAAAGTGGTGGTAGGAGTTGCGAAATTGTTCCTAAGCAATTGACTACTTTACTAGATGATAGCAAGTTTTATGTGAGAGAGGCCACTGCTAGCAAGTCATCCCTGACTTGGAATTCTATGCACATATGATTGGAACCATTAGCAAGCATCCGCAACTAGTAACATTCATCTAGATGGGAGGTGATGAAGATGTTGGTGAAGGTGATGAAGATGTTGGTGAAGATGTTGGTGAAGATGACGGAGGTGTTGGTGTAGATTGCAGTGACGATGATGGCCCCGGCGGCATTCCAGCGCCACGGGAAGAGAGGGGGATCCTCCTTTTTCTTCTTCTTCCTTGACCTTCTCCTTAGATGGGAGAAGGGTTTTCCCTCTGGTCCATGGCCTCCATGGCGGCGGAGGGGCGAGAGCCCCTCCGAGATTGGATCTGTCTCTCCGTCTCTCTCTGTTTCTTCCTTCCAGATTCTGGCCTTTCACCGTTTCTTATATTCCCGGAGATCCGTAACTCCGTTTGGGCTGAAATTTTAACACGATTTCTATCCAGATATTGGCTTTCTTGCGGCGAAAGAAGGGCACCAACCGCCTCACGGGGTGGCCACGAGGGTCAGGGTCGTGCCCACCCCCTGGGGCACCCCTGCCTCCTGGCCCCCTCGGGCATCGTCTCGTGTTGTTTGTTCTTCCAAAAAATCACATATATTCCAAAAAAATCTCCGTAAGTTTTTATCCCGTTTGGACTCCGTTTGATATGGATTTTCTGCGAGACAAAAAATATGCAATAAACACAAACTAGCACTGGGCACTGGATCAATATATTAGTCCCAAAAATAGTTTTAAAAGTTGCCAAAAGTATATGAAAGTTGTATGATATTGGCATGGAACAATCAAAAATCATAGATACGACGGAGACGTATCATGTACCAGTTTCCCCTTTGGTGTCAAGGAGGCAAGCGCAGGCGCAGAGTCCCGAGGAATCAAGCAAAGGTTTCCATATCGGTGCAACGAGACCAAGACCGCCAGGACGACAGGACGGAGGTCATCGTGGAGCCCACTGCAGCGTCACCACCAGAGCCTTTGCAGGCGAATACTACTTTTGTCAGGATAACTTGTACTAGTTGTCTCACTTTGAATTTGGCTGTTGTGGGATCCCTTCCCACCTACATTTGGGAAGAGGACTAAGGCCATTATAAATAGGACCTAGCCACTAGAGAGAGGGGGATGGGATCATTCAGACCATCCTCACACCCACCAACTCATCGAGCTCAAGAACACCTCACCTCCTGAGGTTGTTCATCCACTGTACTAGTTCATCCTCAGCCCCTCGAGGAAATCCACCACAAAGCTGGAGTAGGGTATTACACCATGAGGTGGCCCGAATCAGGATACACTGTTGTGTCCCTTGTACCGCGGGTTCGTCGAGCTAGGCTGTGGAATCCTTGGGCCGGCGGGTTGGGAAGAGGGAGTTCTTTGTACGCACCCCGGTGTTCAAACCTCTCAAGGGTCCCGAATCCGAAGGCAAGATATTCGTTGCTAAGAATGGATCCTTTCTAGAGAAGGAGTTTCTCTCAAAAGAAGTGAGTGGGAGGAAAGTAGAACTTGATGAGGTAATTGTACCTTCTCCGAAATTGGAAGGTAGTTCATCACAGAAATCAGTTCGAGTGATTCCTACACCAATTAGTGAGGAAGCTACTGATGATGATCATGAAACTTCCTATCAAGTTACTACCAAACCTTGTAGGTCAACCAGAGTACGATCCGCACCAGAGTGGTACGGTAATCATGTTCTGGAAGTCATGTTACTACACCATGACGAACCTATGAACTATGAGGAAGCGATGAAGAGCCCAGATTCCGCGAAATGGATTGAGGCCATGAAATCTGAGATGGGATCCTATGAGAACAAAGTGTGGACTTTGGTTCACTTGCCTGATGATTGGCAAGCCATAGAGAATAAATGGATCTTCAAGAAGAAGACTGATGCTGACGATAATGTTACTGTCTACAAAGCTCGACTTGTTGCGAAAGGTTTTCAACAAGTTCAAGGAGTTGACTACGATGAGACCTTCTCACCCGTAGCGATGCTTAAGTCCGTCCAAATCATGTTAGCATTTGCCGCATTTTATGATTATGAAATTTGGCAAATGGATGTCAAAACTGCATTCCTTACTGTATATCTTCAAGAAGAGTTGTATATGATGCAACCGGAAGGTTCTGTCGATCCAAAAGGTTCTAACAAAGTGTGCAAGCTCCAGCGATCCATTTATGAACTGGTGCAAGCCTCTCGAAGTTGGAATATACGCTTCGATAGTGTAATCAAAGCATATGGTTTTATACAGACTTTTGGAGAAGCCTGTATTTACAAGAAAGTGAGTGGGAGCTCTGTAGATTTTCTAATATTATATGTGGATGACATATTGTTTATTAGAAATAATACAAAATTTCTGGATAGCATAAAAGGATACTTGAATAAGAATTTTTCAATGAAAGACCTCAATGAAGCTGCTTATATATTTGGCATCAAGATCTATATAGGTAGATCAAGACGCTTAATTGGACTTTCACAAAGCACATACCTTGATAAAGTTTTGAAGAAGTTAAAATGGATCAGTTAAACAAAGGGTTCTTCCCTGCATTACAAGGTGTGAAGTGGAGTCAGACTGAATGCCCGACCACTGCAGAAGATAGAGAGAAAATGAAGGTCATTAATTCCTTATGCCTCAGCCATAGGTTATATCATGTATGCAATGTTGTGTACCAGACCTGATGTGTGCCTTGCTATAAGTTTAGCAGGAAGGTACCAAAGTAATCCAGGGGTGGATCACTGGACAACGGTCAAGAACATCCTGAAATACCTGAAGAGGACTAAGGATATGTTTCTCATTTATGGAGGTGACAAAGAGCTTGTCGTAAATGGTTACGTCGATGCAAGCTTTGACACTGATCCGGATGACTCTAAGTCACAAACCGGATACGTATTTATATTGAATGGTGGAGTTGTAAGTTGGTGCAGTTCCAAGTAGAGCATCGTGGCGGGATCTACGTGTGAAGCGGAGTACATAGCTGCTTCGGAAGCAGCAAATGAAGGAGTCTGGATGAAGGAGTTCATATCCGATCTAGGTGTAATACCTAGTGAATCGGGTCCAATGAAAATCTTTTGTGACAATAATAGAGCAATTGCCTTGGCGAAGGAATCCAGATTTCACAAAAGAACCAAACACATCAAGAGACGCTTCAATTCTATCCACGATCAAGTCAAGGAGGAATACATAGAGATTTGCAAAATACATACAGATCTGAATGTTGCAGACCCATTGACTAAGCCTCTTCCACGAGCAAAACATGATCAGCACCAAGACTCCATGGGTGTTAGAATCATTAGTGTGTAATCTAGATTATTGAGTCTAGTGCAAGTGGGAGACTAAAGGAAATATGCCCTAGAGGCAATAATAAAGTTGTTATTTATATTTCCTTATATCATGATAAGTGTTTATTATTCATGCTAGAATTGTATTAATCGGAAACTTAGTACATGTGTGAATACATAGACAAAACAAAGTGTCCCTAGTATGCATTTAGTTGACTAGCTCGTTAATCAAAGATGGTTAAGTTTCCTAACCATAGACATGTGTTGTCATTTGATGAACAGGATCACATCATTAGAGAATGATGTGATGGACAAGACCCATCCGTTAGCTTACCATTATGATCGTTTAGTTTTATTGCTATTTCTTTCTTCATGACTAATACATATTCCTCTGACTATGAGATTATGCAACTCCCGAATACTAGAGGAGCACCTTGTGTGCTATCAAACATCCCAATGTAACTGGGTGATTATAAAGATGCTCTACAGATGTCTCCGAAGGTGTTTGTTGAGTTGGCATAGATCAATATTAGGATTTGTCACTCCGTGTATCGGAGAGGTATCTCTGGGCCCTCTCGGTAAAGCACATCACTATAAGCCTTGCAAACAATGTGACTAATGAGTTAGTGATAACCCACAAGTATAGGGGATCGCAACAGTTTTCGATAAGTAAGAGTGTTGAACCCAACGAGGAGCTAAAGGTAGAACAAATATTCCCTCAAGTTCTATCGACCACCAATACAACTCTACACACGCTTGACGTTCACTTTACCTAGAACAAGTATGAAACTAGAAGTACTTTGTAGGTGTTGTTGGATAGGTTTGCAAGATAATAAAGAGTGTGTAAATAAAAATTAGGGGCTGTTTAGATAAGGAAACAATAAAGTAAATATAGCGAGTGTGGAAAAGTGGTGGTAGGAGTTGCGAAATTGCCCCTAAGCAATTGACTACTTTACTAGACCGATAGCAAGTATTATGTGGGAGAGGCCACTGCTAGCATGTCATCCCTGACTTGGAATTCTATGCACTTATGATTGGAACTATTAGCAAGCATCCGCAACTACTAACGCTCATTAAGGTAAAACCCAACCATAGCATTAAGATATATTGGTCCCCCTTCAATCCCGTATGCATCAATTTCTATGCTAAGTTGAAGCTTCTGTCACTCTTGCCCTCCAATACATAGTCCTATCAACATACAACTAACCCTAGGGTGTGATCCACGCGCGCAATCATATGATGGGCACCAAAGGACAGCAACATAATCACAAGCAAATTAAATCAATCATAGCAATTCATCAACCACCGATAGGACAACGAAAATCTACTCAGACATCATAGGATGGCAACACATCATTGGACAATAATATGAAGCATAAAGCACCATGTTCAAGTAGAGGGTACAGCGGGTTGCGGGAGAGTGGACCGCTATAGATAGAGGGGGGAAGGTGATGGAGATGTAGGTGAAGATCGCTGATAAACCACAAGTATAGGGGATCGCAACAGTTTTCGAGGGTAGAGTATTCAACCCAAATTTATTGATTCGACACAAGGGGAGCCAAAGAATGTTCTCAAGTATTAGCAGCTGAGTTGTCAATTCAACCACACCTGGAAACTTAATATCTGCAGCAAAGTGTTTAGTAGCAAAGTAATATGATAGTAGTGATAACGATAGCAAAAGGTAACAGTAGTAAAAGTAATGTTTTTGGTATTTTGTAGTGATGATAGCAATAGCAACGGGAAAGTAAATAAGTGAAGCACAATATATGGAAAGCTCGTAGGCAATGGATCGGTGATGGAGAATTATGCCGGATGCGGTTCATCATGTAACAGTCATAACCTAGGGTGACACAGAACTAGCTCCAGTTCATTGATATAATGTAGGCATGTATTCTGAATATAGTCATACGTGCTTATGGAAAAGAACTTGCATGACATCTTTTGTCCTACCCTCCCGTGCCAGTGGGGTCCTTACGGAAACTAAGGGATATTAAGGCCTCCTTTTAATAGAGTACCGGAACAAAGCATTAACACATAGTGAATACATGAACTCCTCAAACTACGGTCATCACCGGTAAGTATCCCGACTATTGTCACTTCGGGGTTAACGGATCATAACACATAATAGGTGACTATAGACTTGCAAGATAGGATCAAGAACACTCATATATTGATGAAAACATAATAGATTTAGATCTAAAATCATGGCACTCGGGCCCTAGTGACAAGCATTAAGCATAGCAAAGTCATAGCAACATCAATATCAGAACATAGTGGACACTAGGGATCAAACCCTAACAAAACTAACTCGATTACATGATAGATCCCATCCAACCCATCACCGTCCAGTAAGCCTACGATGGAATACTCACGCACGGCGGTGAGCATCATGAAATTGGTGATGGAGGATGGTTGATGATGACGATGGCGACGGATTCCCCTCTCCGGAGCCCCGAACGGACTCCAGATCAGCCCTCCCGAGAGGTTTTAGGGCTTGGCGGCGGCTCCGTATCGCAAAATGCGATGATTTCTTCTCTCTGATTTTTTTTCTCTTCGAAACTCAATATATGGAGGTGGAGTTGGAGTCGGAGAGGCAACAGGGGGCCCACGAGGTAGGGGGCGCGCCCCCCACCCTCGTGGAAAGATGGTGGGCCCCCTGGCCTTCATCTTTGGCGGGTATTTTTCTTATTTTCTGAAAAGTGTCTCCCTGAAGTTTCAGGTCATTCCGAGAACGTTTGCTCCTGCACATAAATAACACCATGGTAGTTCTGCTGAAAACAGCGTCAGTCCGGGTTAGTTCCATTCAAATCATGCAAGTTAGAGTCCAAAACAAGGGCAAAAGTGTTGGAAAAGTAGATACGTTGGAGACGTATCAACTCTCCCAAGCTTAAACCTTTGCTTGTCCTCAAGCAATTCAGTTGAAAAACTGAGAGTGATAAAGAAAAACTTTTACAAACTCTGTTTGCTCTTGTTGTTGTAAATATTTAAAGCCAGCATTCAAGTTTTTAGCAAAGATTATAACTAACCACATTCGCAATAACGCATAGGTCTCAAGTTACTCATATCAATAGCATAATCAACTAGCGAGCCATAATAATAAAACTCGAATGACAACACTTTATCAAAACAATCATAATATGATATAACATGGTGGTATCTTGCTAGCGCTTTCTGAGACCGCAAAACATAAATGCAAAGCACCTTTAAAGACCAAGGACTGACTAGACATTGTAATTCATGGTAAAAGAGACCCAGTCAAGTCATACTCAATGTAAACTAACAATAATGAATGCAAATGACAGCGGTGCTCTCCAACTGGTGCTTTTTAGTAAGAGGATGATGACTCGGCATAAAAGTAAATAGATAGGCCCTTCGCAGAGGGAAGAAGGGATTTGTAGAGGTGCCAGAGCTCGGTTTTGAAACAGAGGTGAATAATATTTTGAGCGGTATACTTTCATTGTCAACATAACAACCAAGAGATGGCGATATCTTCCATGCTACACACATTATAGGCGGTTCCCAAACAAAATGGTAAAGTTTATGCTCCCCTTCCACCACAAGCATCAATCCATGGCTTGCTCGAAACGACGAGTGCCTCCAACTAACAAGAGTCCCACGGGAGTTTTTTTTTTGCAATTATTTTGATTTAGTTTGCATAAAGCATGGGACTGGGCATCCCAGTGACCAACCATTTATCTCGTGAGTGAGGAGCGGAGTCCACTCCTCTTGAGAATAACCCGCCTAACATGGAAGATACAGACAGCCCTAGTTGATACATGAGCTATTCGAGCATACAAAACATAATATTTATTTGAAGGTTTAGAGTTTGGCACATACAAATTTACTTGGAACGGCAGGTAGATACTGTATATAGGTAGGTATAGTGGACTCATGTGGAATAACTTTGGGGTTTAAGGAGTTTGGATGCACAAGCAGTATTCCTGCTTAGTACAGGTGAAGGCTAGCAAAAGACTATGAAGCGACCAGCCAGAGAGCGACCACAGTCATGAACATGCATCAAAATTAATCAACACTGAATGCAAGCATGAGTAGGATATAATCCTCCATGAACATAAATATCGTGAAGGCTATGTTGATTTTGTTTCAACTACATGCGTGAACATGTGCCAAGTTGATACGTCTCCAACGTATCTATAATTTTTGATTGCTCCATGGTATATTATCTACTGTTTTGGACTATATTGGGCTTTATTTTCCACTTTTATATTATTTTTGGGACTAACCTATTAACCGGAGGCCCAACCCAAAATTGCTGTTTTTTGCCTATTTCAGAGTTTCGGAGAAACGAAATATCAAACGGAGTCCAAACGGAATAAAATCTTCGGGAACGTGATTTTCTCACCGAACGTGATCTAGGAGACTTGGACCCTACTCCAAGGAGTCAAAGAGGAGGTCATGAGGGTGGGGGGCACGCCCCCCCTAGGGCGCCCCTGCCTTGTGGGCCCCTCGGTGCTCCACCGACGTACTCCTTCCTCCTATATATACACACGTACCCCGAAACGATCAAAAGAGGAGCAAAAAACCTAATTCCACCGCCGAAACTTTCTGTATCCACGAGATCCCATCTTGGGGCCTGTTCCGGAGCTCCGCCGGAAGAGGGTCGTCATCACGGAGGGCTTCTACATCATCCTAGCCCCTCCAATGAAGTGTGAGTAGTTTACCTCAGACCTTCGGGTCCATAGTTAGTAGCTAGATGGCTTCTTCTCTCTCTTTGAATCTCAATACAAAGTTCTCCCCCTCTCCTGTGGAGATATATTCGATGTAATCTTCTTTTTGCGGTGTGTTTGTTGAGACCGATGAATTGTGGGTTTATGATCAAGTCTATCTATGAATAATATTTGAATCTTCTCTGAATTCTTTTATGTATGATTGGTTATCTTTGCAAGTCTCTTCGAATTATCTGTTTGGTTTGGCCAACTAGATTGGTAGTTCTTGCCATGGGAGAAGTGCTTAGCTTTGGGTTCGATCTTGCGGTGTCCTTTCCCAGTGACAGAAGGGGCAGCAAGGCACGTATTGTATCGTTGCCATCGAGGATAACAAGATGGGGTTTATTTCATATTGCATGAATTTATCTCTCTACATCATGTCATCTTGCTTAAGGCGTTACTCTGTTTTTAACTTAATACTCTAGATGCATGCTTGATAGCGGTCGATGAGTGGAGTAATAGTAGTAGATGCAGAATCATTTCGGTCAACTTGTCACGGACGTGATGCCTATATACATGATCATGCCTAGATATTCTCATAACTATGCTCAATTATGTCAATTGCTCAACAGTAATTTGTTCACCCACCGTAGAATACTTATGCTCTTGAGAGAAGCCACTAGTGAAACCTATGGCCCCCGGGTCTATTCTTATCATATCAATCTCCATCACTTTAATCTTGCTTTGCTTTTTTACTTTGCATTTACTTTTTACTTTGCATCTTTATACCAAAAATATTATATCTATCAGATATCACTCTCGTAAGTGACCGTGAAGGGATTGACAACCCCTAATCGCGTTTGTTGCGAGTAGCTATCGTTTTGTGCAGGTACGAGGGACTTGAGCGTGGCCTCCTACTGGATTGATACCTTGGTTCTCAAAAACTGAGGGAAATACTTACGCTACTCTGCTGCATCATCCCTTCCTCTTCGGGGAAAACCAACGCAAGCTCAAGACGTAGCACAAGTGAAGTCACTTAAATCATTCAGAGGAGGATACCACCCTATCATACCACATCATAACCATCTCAATAGCATGTTGGCACGCAAGGTAAACCATTATAACTCATAGCTAATCAAGCATGGCACAAGAACTATGATCTCTAGTTGTCATTGCAAACATGTTTATTCATAATAGGCCGAATCAAGAACGATCAACTAATCATATTTACAAAAACAAAAGAGGTCGAGTTCATACCAGCTTTTCTCATCTCAGTTAGTCCATCATATATCGTCATAATTGCCCTTCACTTGCACGGCCGAACGATGTGAATAATAATAATAGTGCACGTGCATTGGACTAAGCTGGAATCTGCAGGCATTCAATAAACATGAGAATACAAGGCAATATGGGCTCTTTTGTCAGATCAACAATAATGCATATAAGAGCCATTTCAACAATTTAATCGTGGTCTTCTCCTATCGACCCCCAAAGAAAAGAAAAGAAATAAAACTATTTACACGGGAAAGCTCCCAACAAGCAAAAGAAGAACAGGAAATCTTTTTGGGTTTTCTTTTTAATTACTACTACAAGCATGGAAATTAAACTAAATAAAAGCTACAACTTTTTTTGGTTTTTCTTAAGGTTTATCAAACACACAAGAAGAAAGCATAAAAAGGAAATTAAACTAGCATGGATGATACAATGAAAAAGTATGAGCACCGACATCTAGCAATGAGTGTGTGAACATAAATGTAATGTTGGTGGGAAATACGTACTCCCCCAAGCTTAGGATTTTGGCCTAAATTGGTCTATGGCCATGGCTGGCCTGGCGGATATCCATAATAGTAGTTGGGGTCGTACTGTGATGTAGACGAGGAAGGTTCCGATTGCCACTGGCTGACAATCATCTCCGGATCCCACTGGTAATTAGATTGTCGTGAAGGGTCGAACAGTGGTTCCGGCTCTGGATCCTCGGCTGGTGCAGGGTTCCGTCAACGGAACAAGGTACGTGCCTACAGTCAAATCAAACAAAGAAGGAGCAGGCAAGGTAATAGTCTCAGGATGATGTTTGTTAAAGAACAATTGATATTTAAGCTCTGTAAGTGCATCTAGTGCCCCTTAGTGATTTTGGTGTATTGAAGACTTATAGGTTAAGGGACTAATGCGTTTGTGAGTGTACACAGGTCTATAAGTCTATGAGGAGCCTGATATTTACAGAGAAAGTCGACCCCTAAAAATGAAGTTCCTCGACTGAAGACTTTGAATTTCTGACGACTTTCTAAAGACTTTGAAAGTGAAGAAATTGGTGCGACCTTGAAGACTTGGTATTCATTCGAGGAACATGAAGCATGAAGACTTTTGTTTTCGTAGTTTCATTTTCTCTTTCTTGAGTCATAGGAAACACCGTACTATTAAAGGGGGTCCAGGAAATACTAAGGAAAAATTTCCATGTGATGCTCAACTCAAAATCCTACACCTACCAATCCCTTCGAGTGAAGCCATTGGAAATCTCATACAGTTTAGTCAATTTCTTCAGTGACAGAGACGAAGTTCTTCTGGTCTCTGAGGAATTTGTTCTGACTGAGGAGTTAGGAATTCGCCAGTGCGGATTTCCTACACAGTGAGGAACATGATAGCCCTGAGGAATTTGATACTCAAATTTCTGACCGTTGTTGTGCTATGTGCTAGCTATCCCAAAATATCTACTCACCTAACGGTCATATAATTGAAGGGCATTTATGTCTTATCATGTCGGGCTGCTCCCTAGGCTATAAATAGCCGCCCCCTACAACCACTAGCTGGTTGGCTGCTCCAAGAGAAACTGACACTTGTCATTTGAGAGCAACCCATCCTCTGAGGACTTTGAGCGAAAATCATCAAGTGAGGAAAAACCAAAAACCCAAAACCCAAACACCTACAAACCCCAAGTGATTGAGCATCACTGAAGAGATTGATCTTGCGTGGATCCGATGCTTGTTACCTTTAAAGACTGTGCTTCTTCCATACGGCTAGGCCTCATGGTCTAGAGCATCCAAGAGGAATTGTGGATCGCCGAGTGACCGAGTTTGTGAAGGTTTGGAAGTCGCCTGAAGACTTACCATGAGTGATTGGACGAGGTCTGTGTGACCTTAGTTCAAGGAGAATACGGTGAGGACTGGGTGTCCTGAGCTGCGTGTTCAGGACTGGGTGTCCGGGACTGTGTGTCCTCGAGTTTAAATACTCAGCCGCTCCAACCAGACGTACAACTGAGACAGCAGTTGGAACTGGTCTACCAAATCATTGTCTTCACCAAGCTTACTGGTTCTATTTCCTCAACTCTTTCATTTCCTCATAACTGTGTTGTGTGTTTGTTCATATCTGTGTTTGATGACTTTGACTGAAGACTTTCTCAATTTCCTCAGTTTAATTTCTTCAGTCTGTTTGTCTTCATCCTGTGTTATCCTGTGCTTACACTTCCTGTACTCTGTGCCTGTCTTCATTTCATCATGATGACTATGTTGTATTCTGTTATGTTTACTTTTGAGTACTTATTCCGCTGCTAGTAGTTCTTCGCTAAGGAATTTCCTCACCGACAAATTCCTCAGTGAAGAATTTCATAAAAATCGCCTATTCACCCCCCTCTAGTCGATATAACGCACTTTCAATTGGTATCAGAGCAAGGTACTCCCTTGTTCTGTGTGATTTTGGTTTAACCGCCTGGAGTTTTAGTTATGTCGACCGCAGGTATGATAAAGGTTTCTGCTGGGTGTCCTATCTTTGATGGGACGGACTACCCTACTGGAAGAATAAGATGCGAATGCATCTTGAAGCAATTGATAACGATCTCTGGTATGTTGTGGAAAATGGTGTTCCCTCAGTCACACCTTCTTTGAATGCTGTTGATGTGAAGAGATTCAAGCAACTCGACTCTCAAGCGAAGAATATCATTTGTGCCCATCTGAGCAAAGGACAGTATGGCAGAGTGAGTGCTTGGGAGACAACGAAGCTTATCTGGGACAGGTTGTCCAAAGTGAATGAAGGAGTCTCAACTCAGCATGACTCTCGAGTTGATGTTCTTCGCAATCTTTTCAACCGCTTCAAAAGACTCGACAATGAAAATGTTCAACAAACCTTCGATCGCCTCACTGACATCTCAAATGAGCTTCAAGCACTTGGTGCCACTGACATCACCGACCATGAGGTGGTGAAGAAATTGCTTAGATTGCTTGATTCCTCATTTGACACTCTAGCATTGATGATACAAGAACGTTTTGATTACAAGTCACTTGATCCCGCTGATATTCTCGAAAGTCTAAATACTCATGAGTTCCAACTTGCTAAAAAGAGAGATCTGTATGGTTCAAGCTATGGCAGAACACGTGCACTGAAGGCCAAGGCTGTATCTGAGTCCGAAGATGAAGACTCTGGTAGCAGCCTTGGTGATCCTGAAGAACTAAGCCATGATCTGGCTCTGCTTGTGAAGAAGTTCCAAAAGTTCTCAAGACGTGGTCGCTTTGGGAGACCCTCAAGGAGCAGTGATCCCTCATCCAGTGACTACAAGAGGAGGCTCTGCCACAAATGCAAGAAGCCTGGACATTACATTCAAGATTATCCTCAATGGGAAAAGGAATCAAAGAAGAAGAAATACAAGGATTATAGTTCTGATGATGCGAAGAAAAAGAAGAAATCCACAAAATCCTCATCATCAAAATCCTCAAGGCCTTCATATCACAAGAAGAGCAGCTCCAAGAAGGCTAGGGCATTCATTGGCAAGGAAATGGACTCTGAGGCTGAATCTGAAGAAAATGAGGAAAGGAGTCATCTGAGGAGTCCGAATCCGGAGTGGCGAGCCTAGCTCTCGCTACTGCATTTGTGAGCAAGTATATCTTCAACATTGAAGAAAATAACCTCACCAACAAAGCTAATGAAGGGGATGATGACTATGCTCCCACCTATTGCTTCATGGCAAAGGGTGCCAAGGTACTCAAATATACCTCATCTGAATCAAGTGAGAATGAATCTGATGAAAATCTTAAGCCCAGCTATTCTAAACTTGCTAAGATTGCTGTAAAACAACAAAGGGCTTTAGAAAAGGTTCAAAACATGCTAGACAAAAGTGATGATATGTTGGGTGAAGAAATGGATCGCACTAAAGCCTTGACTGAAAATCTTTAGAGATTTCAGACTAGGTTTGACAATCTTCAAAGTCATCATAACACTCTCTTATCCGATCATGAGAAGCTTTCTTATGAATTTCTTCAAAGAAAGCAAGACCTTGAGAAGCTAAGAGTGAGTTATGAAGATCTTCAGAAGGAGCGTGATTCATTACTTGCTCAACAAATCAGTGCTTCTCAGGAAGAATTTGTTCCTCCATGCTTGAAGTGCATTGAACGTGAATCTGCTAATTCTTCACCTGAATGTTCAAATGCTGCTAATGTTTCAAATTCTTCACATACCTCTGCTATCACTAATTCCTCATCTGAGGACATTGCTAGTACCACTGATGATGCAGGGTTGAAGGAATTGTACACGACAGGCATGTACAAAAGCCTCAAAGGGCATCAGGCTCTTTGTGATGTGCTTAAAAAGCATATCCTCAATAGGAACCCTAGGAAAGAGGGTATTGCCTTTGAGAGGAAACTCAATGCTGATGGTACATATTGGAAGCCTGAGCAGTACCCCAAAACTACATGGGTTGCTGCAAAGGGACCTCCAGTTGATCCATCTAACTTATCTGGATTTGCATGTGAATCTCCTCATTCTGATTATGAGTCAATTGACTCCAACTATAAACTGTTCAAAAATTAGAATGGTGAAGTATTTGCTAGATATGTTGGCACTAACTGCAGGAACGGCTCCCCTATGAAGAAAATCTGGGTTCCCAAAAGATGCCTTGAAAATCTTCAGGTGAATGTCATCATGACGCCACCTGCGAAGAATAGGAACCCCAGATCAAATTCTTCATATGGTTCAAATTCTTCATATGGATTCAAGTCCTCATACGGACCAAATTCCTCATATGGATCAAAGTCCTCATATGAACATCATCATGCTAACCCGTCTGTTTCGCAGGGAAGATCTAAGGATTATGGATATGTGCACTATTATTCAAATCATTATGTCCATAAGTCCTCGAAGAATTTCTCTGCATACTCTTATGCTTACTCTAACCCCTCTTATGTGAAACGAAATGGACTAGCTTCTATGCCATCCTTCTCGTATGGAGCTCGCAAAGTGATGAACTCTTTGCCACCCCTTCAGATGTGGGTGGTGAAGAAAAAGAACTAATCTCTTCTGTAGGGGCAGGTCTCCAGACGTACGTGATCGTCTGAAGAATTTGCTGGAGACCTGAGTATGCCTGATAGGACGCAGGCTAATCATGAAGAAATGAACTTTCATTTCTCACGTCCTCATATTGCTTTATCAGTTCTTTTACTTGATGAAATTGATCTGATGAATTGATGTCATATTCTTCACTGATGAAGTATATGAGTTTGTAAGCTACACTAATTCATCTGCAGGATGATCAACCCAAAGCCACTGAGTGGGTCCTCGATAGTGGATGTACAAAACACATGACTGGTGACAAGAATCTATTGATGGATGCTCCATTATCTCCGTCACATCTGAAGCATATCATCTTTGCTGACAAAGGCAAAAGTCAGGTATTGGGTCTAGGTAAGGTTGCGATCACAAAGGATCGACACATGGACAAAGTCATGCTTGTTGAGTCCTTAGGATACAACCTTATGTCTGTCTCAATGCTTTGTGATCTTTATATGGTTGTTGTCTTTGGCAAGTACCGTTGTGTTGTGGTTATGGAAGCTGACAATTCCAAAGTCTTCGAAGGCTTTAGGAGAGGAGACCTGTATATTGTTGATTTCTCTATAGGACCACAACCAGCCGTGTGCTTACTTGCAAAAGCTTCAGAAGGCTGGCTCTGGCATCGACGACTTGGTCATGCAGGCATGAGGAATTTGCACACGCTTGCGAAGAAGAAGCATGTCATTAGCATCGAGAATGTCAAATTCCTCCAGGATCACCTATGCGGAGCCTGTGAAGCTGGGAAGATGACGAAGGCCAAGCATCCATCGAAGACTATCATGACCACCACTCGCTGATTTGAACTGCTTAACATGGATCTCTTTGGTCCTAATCATTATTCTGCTATTTCAAATGAAGCATCTCAATATGGCTTTGTTATTGTTGATGATTATTCTCGCTACACATGGGTACACCTTGTTACTTACAAACATGAAGTGCAGGAAGTCTTCAAATGATTTTCCTCAAGGGCTTCAACCAACTTTGGTGTGAAGATCAAGCACATCAGAAGTGACAATGGCACTGAGTTCAAGAATTCTGGTCTCGATGACTATCTTGATGAACTTGGTATTACTCATGAGTTATCTGCTCCTTATACTCCTCAGCAGAACGGCGTCGTGGAGCATAAGAACAGGACTCTTGCTGAGATGGCTCGCACTATGCTTGATGAATACAAAACGCCTCGTCGGTTCTGGACTGAGGCAATTGATATTGCGTGCCACATCATCAACAGAGTATATCTTCACAAATTCTTCAAGAAAACTGCCTATGAACGCTGTCGGCGTTCTGGAAACGGGGGTCCCCAGACTTGCCTGCCCGTGGCCTGCGGCGTGGCTCGAATGGGGGCCCGACATGGCCCATCTTCATCAAGCACAGGACTCAAGACCCTCGCGAGGGGCCAAGCCTCGCGAGGCGGACGACATGGCGCATCCTCAGGCGCAGCCTCCTCAGGCTGGCTCACGAGGAGACGGAGATATCAAGGCGGGGTACCTCGCGAGGTGCCAGTGACGCAAGCCATGACGATCGAGGGTGCCAGGCGGGCACCAGCGCGCGCAGCATCCCTCTTTCCTCTTTGGTGCAAAGGGGGCAAGCACAGCCGCGGAGTACCGAGGCATCAGGCAAAGGTTGCCGTTTTGGTGCAACAAGACCAGGACCAAGCGGACTACGAGACGGAGGTCACCATGGAGCCCAGCATGGCGTCACCGCAGAGCCTTTCACAGGCAAAGACCACCTTTTGTCAGGATAGATGTACTTGCTGTCCCCCTTCGAATTAGCCCGCCATTGTTGGCTCCCTTCCCGCTCGATATTTGGGAAGAGGACCAGGGCCACTATAAATAGGACCAGCCGCCCACATAGCAAGGGGTTCGGTTTTCAGGTGAGAGGGGGATCAAAATCAGAGAGAGAGACAGAGAGAGAAGGGTGACTGAATTCCTCAGTTCACCGCCCCAGCCAAGAACAGACCCTCGCGAGGCAGTTCTTCCTTGTAGTGTTCATCATCACCAGCCCCAGGAGGCAATCCATCCACCACACACTGGAGTAGGGTATTACACCACAATGGTGGCCCGAACCAGTATAAATCTTGTGTCTCTTGCGCAGTTCCTTTAGTAGTTTAGATCTTTGTGAGACGGGGAGGTTGAGGACGTGATCTCCACGCGCACCCCAGTGTTCGAACCTTTAGGGTCTGCCAGAACCCGAAATCCGATATTTGGCGCGCCAGGTAGGGGTGCGCCGGAATTCGTCTTCCACCGCTCCGTTCTCCTTCGACCGTCGCATCCATGTCTGACGCTCGTCGGGCCCGTGCCGAGCGTCGGGCCACCATCGCTTCTCGCGTCGCCCAGACGGACCCGTCGGTGGGCGTCCTCCTCGTTCCCCGTCGCCCGCCGTCAACGCCGCCACCGACCCGGCGGGGGGTGAGCAGCAAGCATCATCTCAGCACTCGTCCGTGCGGCAAGACGGCCGCACCGCCACTCCATCACTCGCTCCAGCCGGTTCTTCGTCCCGCGCGCTCCGCGCACCCTTGGAGGCTCGAGCTGCGCTCCTAGCGGCAAACGAGCTCCTGCGCTACCGCCCTGTCGACGACGTCTACGAGGAGTGGCTCGACCGCGTTGCCAAGCTTGTCCGCGCCGCAGGGGGCTCTTCCGCGCCGTCCGTCCCTCTGCGCCACACTCCGCCCCACGCGGGCAGCGAAGCTCCAGAGGTGCACCAGCCACCTCCACTCCAAGAAGATGCCATGGCTCCAAGGCGCTTGGCCCCTGGGCGGAACCCGCTCCGTCAGGCGCCAGCGCAGCAAGAGCGGAGCTGCCAAGAAGTTCCTCGCCCGCAAGGGGCTGCCAGGGCGCTCCCTGCTCCGGCACGCCGCGACCCTGCTCCTAGCTGCAGCGCGTGGGGACCCACAAGACCAAGCTCTCCACCAACCGAGGCCTTTTGTGGCCACCGCGGGCTGCCACGCCTACAACACTGAGCTGCGCAGCGTCGCGTGGCCCGGCAAGTTCAAGCCTGACTTGCCTCCTCGCTACGATGGCACAACCGATCCCACAGAGTTCCTCCAGCTCTATGAGTTGGGCATTGAGGCTGCCGGCGGGGATGAAAAGGTCATGGCGAACTGGTTCCCCATGGCGCTCAAGGAAGGAGCTCGAACCTGGCTCCTGAATCTGGCTCCAGGCACGATCTCCTCCTGAGACCAGATGCGCGCCCGCTTCATCACCAACTTCCAAGCTACTCGCGACCGGCCGCCCGCCGTGAGCGACATGCGCCGCCTCAAGCAACAACCCGAAGAGACCCTGCAAAAGTACATCCAGCGCTTCAACAGCGCGCACCTCAAGATCCCCAAGGTGTCCGAGGAGGCCATCATCTCAGCCTTCTCCGACGGCGTGCGCGATGTCAAGATGAAGGAGCACCTGGCGATGCATCAAGACCTCTGCACCTTCCTGGAGTTGTTCAACTTGGCGAACAAGTGCGCCAGGGCTGAGGAGGGACGCCTCTCCCTCCTCGAGCTGCCTGCCGCGGACCCAGAAGAGAAGAAGCCCAAAGCCAAGGACGCGAAGCGCAAGGGGGCTGCCGTACTCGTGGCAGAACCAGACACAAAGCAGGGCAAGGATCTGCCCGAACCCTCCAGAGGCAGCCGGTACTGCGTGTACCATGACCTCCACACCCACAACACCAACGAATGTCAAGAGCTCCGTGCCGTGCGAGAAGGAAGGATCGGCTGTCGCCCTGACCGTGCTGACCGGGGCTACGGCCGAGGAGGAGGAAGAAACCCAGGATGCTGGGAAGATCGCGGCCCGCGCCAGGGGTGGCGCGACCAGCCTCGCGAGGACCGCTGGCGGGACCTGCCTCGCGAGGGAGACTGGAGGGATCAGCCTCGTGAGGACCGCCCTCATGGCAATGCAGGCCTACCTCCGCTGCCACCTCAGCCAAGGAGGAACGAAGACCGCCATCAAGACGAGGGGGCTGGGGGCTTCCAGGAGCCGCGCGCAATCGCCTGCATCCTGGGCGGAGCTCAAGCCCCAGCCTCTCAACGTATCTTCAAGCAGTTTGCCCGCGAAGTGAATGCAGTTCTCCCCAAGCTCAAAGCAACGCGCCCCCTGAGGTGGTCGGCGTGCGCCATCACGTTCAGCTCGGCAGACCAGCTCAAGTGCACAGCCACCGCCGGAGTCCTCCCGATGCTCTGCTCCCCAGTCATCAGCAACGTGCTAGTCACCAAGACCCTCATCGATGGTGGGGCAGGGCTCAACGTCCTGTCCGTGGAAACATTCAATAACCTCCAAGTGCCCTATGACCAGCTTCAGCCAACCAAGCCTTTCTCCGGGATCACCGACGATTCCACAGTCCCGATCGGGCAGGTCCGCCTGCCTGTCACCTTCGGGGCCCGCAGCAACTACCGCACCGAGCTCATCGACTTCGACGTCGCCCACATCCACCTGCCGTACAACGCCATCCTCGGGTACCCAGCGCTGGCCAAGTTCATGGCTGCGACTCACCACGGCTACAACGTCCTCAAGATGCCAGGAAGTGGCGGAATCATCACGGTGCCCTGTGAAGAGAAGGATGCAGTGTGTTCCCTGGAGAGAGCCTATCAGGCTGCGTCGCTGGAAGACCCAGATCGCGGAAGCAGGAGGCTTCCTGAGACCACCCCCAAGAAGAAGAAGATGTCGTCAGGCTCGGCCCCTCAGGAGGCAGGCCCTTCAGGGCCCATGTCTGCCCAGGGGGACCCTCCTTCCATCGCATAGGGAAGCGCGCCCAGCGCCCTCCTCAGGCAGGGCTCGGGGGCTCTCACCTGGAGGGCCACCGACCTAGCCAGGGTCACGAGGGAGGCGCTTGGGCACCATGTGGAAGCATGCTTCGCAGCATGTTTCCCCCGGGAAGGAGCCAGGCGAGGAGAGTCAGACCAGCACGAGTTCGTTGACAAGGCCATTCAAGAACTACAGGAGACAAGGATCATGAGAGGTTGCCGCCGCCTACCAGCCGTGGCCCCACATCCAGGCGAGGATGGCGGGCTGCGGGTCTGCGTCGACATACCAGAGCTCAATCTGATCGCCACGACGGAGCGTCTCTGGCCCTCACAAGTGGGGCGCTGCGGGGGTCCACCCCACAGTTATGTTCGCATGCCTTACGGCCTGCCGAGCATGGCTGCGGCGTACCAGCGCCTCATGAGGGGCATCATGGAGGCTCAGGAAGACAGGCGTTCTGCGGCCTTGGCGGAGATGAAGGCAACTCGCGAGGAGTCACCAGTGCCTCCGGAGCCTCCCGAGGCCCTGGGGCCTGGGGGCTCGTGAGGATCAGCTTCCGCAGCCCACCGAGCCTACTGCACCAACGCCACTTCGCCAACGACATTCTCAGGTGACATCTTCCAAGCCTCATTCCCAGCTGGGAGCGCCCTCCCAGGGTTGCATCACTCCCAGGCCACGTGGGTCCGTCCCCGTGGCATGTATCTGCATTTACTTTTTGGTCGTTAGTTTGCCTTGATTGGGGGCGCCCCTCGGGCTGCATCATCCCCAAGCCGCTGGGGCCAGGCCCGGTGGCGTGTATCTCCATCGCATTTATTTCCAACTATGCATTTGCCTATCACGCTTGATTGCATGATGCCCGTCCGCGGCATCCCTTCTTCTCCATGTCGACTACTTGCACGTTAAAGGGGGGGGTGCCTGAGCATCGCGACTCAGGGCTCTTAGTGGCTCTCCAGCCCTCACCCTCTGGCCTTGTCCATGGCATCGCGACCTGGCATACCAGCGACGGCTGAGACAAGCTCGAGGGTCGGGACCCGAGGACGTAGAGTACCGGCATCTAACCAAATTTTGCAGGGACACATCTCAAGATACGGCCCAGTGCCAGGCGCAACCCGCCTAGAGGTAGGGCCTCGTGAGTCCCGTGCTGGCTCACGGGTGCCCAGATACACCTTACCTACTCCAACCAGCAAGCTCTCGAATGACTAACGATCGACTAATGGCCGCCATGGCAACACCATCTTCTTTCTGTGATGACTCTGCGGGATCCATGGATGGAACTGCGCCAGCCAAGGCCCTCACGAGGTTTCCTTCACCCTCGCCCGCGCGAACCGCTTGCACGTTAAAGGGGGGGTGCCTGAGCATCGCGACTCAGGGCTCTTACTGGCTCTCCAGCCCTCACCCTCTGGCCTTGTCCATGGCATCGCGACCTGGCATACCAGCGACGGCTGAGACAAGCTCGAGGGCCGGGACCCGAGGACGTAGAGCAGAAAGGGGAGCAGAGGCGAGGGAGAAGGGGCTCGTGAGTACCTTGCCGAGCGATTCCGCTCCTACCGGCGCGCGAACCCGACGGCGCACCAGGAATAATCCCCGACTCTCAAGATAAGTCACCATCCAAAACACTGGCTACTGTGACACAGCCCCCACACCTAAAGCAATTCCGTACTAGCGACGTCGCTTCCCTTTCTCACTGAGCAACGGCTGCTTGGGCGCCAAGGGGGACCTCATGAGCATCGCGACTCAGGGGCTCTTACCGGACCCCGGGTCGCTCACCTCCTGGCCTTGACCACGGCATCGCGACCTGGCATACTAGCGACGGCTGACGCCGCCTTGGGACTGGGACCTGTCGGCGTAGAGCACCAAGCCCTCGCGAGGTTCGAAAGGGAGAACTAAGCTATGACGAAATCAGCAACACACACAAATCCATAGCAAAGGTCATATATTAACAAACGGGACTACAGACACCTTACAAGCCCCCGTGGGGCGCATTTTGATTCCTCGCAGGGAAGGATCCTAAGGAGTGCTAACTACACGGGCTCCAGCAGAAGATGCCATCATCAACAGTGGGCCATCAGGCACCGGCGCCAACCACATCCAAATCAGGGTCCGCGACGGCCTGACGAGCCCGCCCTGCTTCGGGAGCGGCGCCGGCTCGGGGGCTCGTAGCTATCGTCGCTCGTCTTCGGAGTCGCAAAGACTTCGCTGGAATCACTGGACCCCCCGACGCCTTCGCCAAGGGAGCGGTCGGCGGGCCTAGCCCTCGCCAGGGCAAGGTCCTGGCCACCTCTCCCGCGGCAACACTCCAGCCGGCGCCCGATCGCGTCAAAGACCTTGAGGAACATCACTGCAGCGCCATCGTACTCCAGGTGGACCGTGAAGACGCCCCTCTCCTTGCAGACCCGGGCGATTTCTCTCCAGCCGCGGGACAAGTAGACCTCGCCCGGGACGGCGACCACGACCTCAGCCTCGGTCGCGAGGGCGCTGCAGTCGGCGTGCTGCAGCCAGAGCTCCAGAGGCCCTCCTGGAGGGACGACGGAGGCGAAGAAGGGAGGCAGACGGATCCAGGATTGAAGAGGAACGACGATATGGAGCACGAACTCGTGGGAGGAGCCCTCGGCATGGACTCCGGGAGGGACAACCCACGCCTTCGTGACCCGACGGTGCCTACGACGGCGCCGGCCATGGAGATCAGCATCGACACCCTCGGGGCCCTCGGCGGGGGCGTACAGAGGAAGCGGGAACCCCGGCGAAGCACGCTCGCACCAGGGCCTCGGCTCCACCTGACGATCTTCCTCGCCCCGGCTGCAAAGGGCGAGCCGCTTCTTCGGCGGGAGCGGGTGTGGCCCCTCTCGAGGAGCTTTTCCCTTCTCCGCTGCGGAGAACCGGCGGATCGGAGCCATCACACCAAGACGGAGCAAGGATCGTGAAGAAGGAGAAAGCAAGGAGGAATGGACTAGAAGGGCACGCGCCGTACAGTACTTATAGCCGGCGAAGGCCAACCGCCGGCCTCCACGATCACAGGTAATCATGACACGATTTGCCTGCAGGGACTTGTCCAGCTCGCGCGATCACCAAGGCGTCGTGGGGAAGTGGAGTCGCCCACGTCCAATCAACCGCCATGCGGCGCCCAAGGCCGCAGGCTGTTAGGGCCCGCGGCGCTTCGCCCTTGCCCTTTCGCCTCTCGGCACGGCCAGGTCCATGCGCGCCTTGGGCCCGGGGGCTACTGTCGGTGTTCTGGGAACGGGGGTCCCCAGACTTGCCTGCCTGCGACCTGCGGCGTGGCTCGAATGGGGGCCCAACATGGCCCATCTTCATCAAGCACAAGACTCAAGACCCTCGCGAGGGGCCAAGCCTCGCGAGGCGGACGACACGGTGCATCCTCAGGCACAGCCTCCTCAGGCTGGCTCGCGAGGAGACGGAGATATCAAGGCGGGGTACCTCGCGAGGTGCCAGTGATGCAAGCCATGACGATCGAGGGTGCCAGGCGGGCACCAGCGCGCGCAGCATCCCTCTTTCCTCTTTAGTGCAAAGGGGGCAAGCGCAGCCGCGGAGTATCGAGGCATCAGGCAAAGGTTGCCGTTTTGGTGCAACAAGACCAGGACCAAGCGGACTACGAGACAGAGGTCACCATGGAGCCTAGCACGGCGTCACCGCAGAGCCTTTCACAGGCGAAGACCACCTTTTGTCAGGATAGATGTACTTGTTGTCCCCCTTCAAATTAGCCCGCCATTGTTGGCTCCCTTCCCGCTCGATATTTGGGAGGAGGACCAGGGCCCCTATAAACAGGACCAGCCGCCCACATAGCAAGGGGTTCGGTTTTCAGGTGAGAGGGGGATCGAAATCAGAGAGAGAGAGAGAGAGAGAGAGAGAGAGAGAAGGGCGACTGAATTCCTCAGTTCACCGCCCCAGCCAAGAACAGACCCTTGCGAGGCAGTTCTTCCTTGTAGTGTTCATCATCACCAGCCCCAGGAGGCAATCCATCCACCACACACTGGAGTAGGGTATTACACCACAATGGTGGCCCGAACCAGTATAAATCTTGTGTCTCTTGCGCAGTTCCTTTAGTAGTTTAGATCTTTGTGAGACGGGGAGGTTGAGGACGTGATCTCCGCGCGCACCCCAGTGTTCGAACCTTAAGGGTCTGCCGGAACCCGAAATCCGACAAACGCCTCACTGATAAGAAACCCAATGTAAGTTATTTCAAAGTCTTCGGCGCTAAATGTTGGATTAGAGATCCTCATCACAACTCAAAATTTGCACCGAAAGCACATGAAGGTTTTATGCTTGGTTACGGAAAGGACTCGCACACCTACAGAGTCTTCAACAACGTTCTTCACAAGGTTGTTGAAACTGTAGATGTGTGGTTCGACGAAACTAATGGCTCGCAAAGAGAGAACCTACCTATTGTGATAGATGAACCAGCACATGAGGAAACTATAAAGTTCAAGGCTACTGAGGATGTCATTCCCACTGAAGAATATGCTGAAGAATTCATTCCAGAACATGAAGAACGTCGAGCTAATGCACCTGAAGAAAATGCTGAAGAAAATGGTGCTGAAGAAAACACTGATCAAATTCTTTAATGGCAACCAGCTCATCCTCGCATTGCAAAAGAGGTGCCAGTTGAAAAGATCATCAATAACATCAAAGCGCCAGGTCCTCTCACACGCTCAAAAGCTTCACATTTGTCTAACTTTTGTGGGCACTGTGCTTTTGTCTCTATTACAGAACCCACTAAGGTAGATGAAGCATTTCTGGAGCCTGAGTGGATTCAGGCCATGCAAGAAGAATTACATCAGTTCGAGCTCAACAATGTCTGGGAACTGGTCAAACGTCCAGATCCTCGCAAGCACAATATCATCGGCACAAAGTGGATCTACCGCAACAAGCAAGATGAAAATGGCCTTGTGGTGAGGAATAAGGCACGGCTTGTAGCTCAAGGCTACACACAGGTTGAAGGAATTGATATCGATGAAACTTTTGCACCTGTTGCTAGACTTGAGGCTATTCGCATATTACTTGCTTATGGTAACCATCATGATATCACTTTATATCAAATGGATGTGAAAAGTGCATTCCTCAATGGTAAGCTTGAGGAAGAAGTATATGTTGCTCAACCCCCAGGTTTTGAAGATCCAAAGAATCCTGACAAAGTCTTCAGACTCAACAAGGCCCTCTATGGGCCTCAAGCAGGCCCCACGGGCTTGGTATGATACTTTGAAGGAATTCCTCATGACGAAAGGCTTCAAACCCGGATCACTCGACCCTACTCTTTTCACTAAATCTTATGATGGTGAATTGTTTGTGTGCCAAATATATGTTGATGATATTATCTTTGGCTGTACTGACCAACGTTATAGTGATGAATTTGCCTATATGATGAGTGAAGAATATCAAATGTCTATGATGGGAGAGTTGAAATTCTTCTTAGGTCTTCAAATTCGTCAACAACGCAATGGCATATTCATATCTCAGGAGAAATACCTCAAGGATGTACTGAGGAAATTCAGCATGCAAGATTGCAAAGGCGTCAAAATTCCTATGCCCACAAATGGCCATCTGTGCACTGATGAAAATGGTATTGACTTCGATCATAAGGTATACCGCTCCATGATTGGCTCTTTATTGTACTTATGTGCATCTAGGCTAGATATAATGCTTAGTGTTTGCATGTGTGCCCGATTTCAAGCTACATCGAAGGAATCACACCATAAGGCTGTGAAGCATATTCTTCGATATCTAGCTCACACACCAACACTTGGATTATGGTACCCCAAGGGCTCGGCTTTTGATCTCATTGGATATTCTGACTCTGATTATGCTGGTGATCGTGTGGACCGCAAGTCAACATCTGGTACATGTCATTTCCTCGGACGATCTTTGGTCTGTTGGTCCTCGAAGAAACAGAACTGTGTATCACTATCTACTGCTGAAGCTGAGTACATTGTCGCTGGTTCTTGCTGTGCCCAATTGCTATGGATGAAGCAAACTCTCAAGGACCATGGCGTCAACATGAAGAATGTGCCTCTCTTCTGTGACAATGAGAGTGCCATCAAGATTGCTCACAACCCAGTTCAGCACTCAAAGACAAAGCACATTCAGATTCGTCATCATTTTCTTCATGATCATGTGTTGAAGGGCGACATTTCTATTGAGCATGTGAATACTGAAGAACAGCTAGCCGGTATCTTCACTAAGCCCTTGGATGAGAAGAGATTTAGCAAGTTGCGGTGTGAGCTAAATATCCTAGAATCTTCGAATGTTCTTTGAAAAGGACACTCATCCTAACACTTATGCAAAATTGATGACTTAGATGTGCAACACATGAAGAAACGTTTTTCTTCAATCAATGAAGAATAACACTCTTAGTGTGAAGAAATTAATGAAGAATTTGATTCTCAGAACCCTATGATAATTGTACGCGGTGTCTGAAATCATCATTCTTATACGGTGGGTCACGCCACCACCAAAAGTTGAAATTCCTCAAATTATTCATATTCTTCAACTTTGCATAGTATTCCCTGTTTCCTCGTTTTTCTTCATTGGCTATATATATATATATATATATATATATATATATATATATATATATATATATATGAGTTTATGTCCTCTACAGCATTCACTTATTGCTATTTCTTCAAGTTGGTTTTCTGCTAAGTGAATGTGATCGGACCCTTCCCCTCTATGCTATACTCGACCCAATCTGTTCACAAATTCTTCATGTGCATTCTATTTGAAACTCGTTCAAAATCTTCACTGTGTCCTTGTCAGCTGAAGAAATTGCGAACGGAACTTTAAAACCTATCTTATCTAAATTTTTGGCTTTGCCGCTCAAACCGTTCCGCATCCCACGTTATACTTATCCACTCACCCACGATCGCACACGATCTCCACCTATCAGTACGTGGGTGACACATGTCAAGCGAATGAGAAGTGTCAGGGGCACGTTCGTCCAATTTCTTCGGGCGAGCAGTTTTTTCACCGTGGCTATAAATACCCCTCCGCCCCTTCCTCACTTCTTTTACTCCGCTCGACCTCTCTCTCCAGCTCGAGCTTCTCAAACCCTAGCGCCGCCGCTACTTCATCGCCGCCAGTGAGGAAGAGCTTCACTGCCTCGACCTCGTCGCCGACGTACTCGCGCCGACCGTGAAAATCTTCACTCCGCCGCCGCCGTAGCCGTCTTCCTCCGCCAAGTTAGGGCGTGGAAGATCTGCACTGACGAACTTCACATCTCCTCACTCTAGTTCGTCATGTTCTTCGTCCAGGGTAATTAAAAGTTAGTTTTACTACCCTTGTTGATTCGAATGATTATCTTCAAAATCTTCAAAGGTGTTTTTCTTCATAGTTTCACACACTAAACACCTCACAAATCATCTTTTCTTGATTCGTTTCTCTAAGCATCATTTTTCTTCAAGATTCCTCAATTGTGTGGATCTTCGATCTATACAACTCTGGAACCTAAGACAAAGAATGCTTAGTGAAATTCTTCAAGACTCATCTGGTCAAATTCCTCAAACTTGTTCTTTTGAAAAACCCTCTGAGAACGCATATGACCTCTCCAAATTCCTCGCAACTATACTCTGTTCACAGGTACACATATCAGTTGCTGAATCACTAGGTTCTCATCAACTTAACTCATTTGCAGTGTTCCTCGAAGAAAAGTTGCATACTTCTTTAGAGAATTCAATTGTTCAAATTCCTCAACTGAAGAAAATGGCTGACGGTAAGAAGCCACAGAAGGGAGGAAAGAGGCCTGAGGTAAATACAACGTTTGAGATCCCTGATGAAATATATGTTGGGTACTGCACACCTACTGAGGAAACCAAGAATGAGCGCAAAGTACGCATTCAGAAGATAGAGAGGAGATGGGCAAGAGAATGGAGGGAGTATAGATATGTCACTCCTAAGTATATGAAGAAATTCGCACTCAATCCTCCATGAACAAGAGCTCCATTGGCACCTGGCCAAATCACTGATCCCACCAGCCTCAAGCGCGGTGAGGACTATCCTGATGAATGGGCAGAGCGCCAAGGCAAGTTGGCTAAGCAAGCCAAAGAAGCAGTGAGGAAATTCAATGAAGACTCTGCTGCTGCTGCCTCTGCTGGGGCCTTTGCTGTCAAGCCAAAGAAGGCTATGTCAAAGAAGCCTGCGCTCAAGCCAAGTGCTTCACCAACAATGCCCTCAAGGCCAAGTTCCTCAGCAATGCGCTCACGGCCAGAATCCTCAAAGCCCTCACGGCAAATTCTTCATGCTACTCCTGTTCCTCCAAAGTCCTCAGCTCCTCCGCCTAAGCCCTCAACTGTTCCGACTAAATCCTCAGCACATGTGCATCTCACCTCGTGCCAAAGGACTGCAGGCATCTCCATTGCCTCAGGTATCTCAGCTAGTTCCTCAGCTGCACCAAGTTCCTCAGCTGGCCCCTCACTGCTGAAGACAAAGGCCACTGTTGAACGAGGTCCTCGCCCAAGTCCTGAAAAGAAACAAGTTGCTTTCCAAGTACCATCTGAAGAAGACAAAGCTGATGATGATGAACTTGCAGAAATCATCATAGACAGGCAAGTCAGGGCCGCTAGAGCCAAAGGATCATAGGTGCCACTGCTTTTGGATCCCAAGTTGATCCTCGACTACATTGATGTTTGGCACAAGGACCCCAACACCCCCTTGCCTGATTTCAAGCTGACTCCTGGTCAAAGTCACATGTTAACTCACTTCATACAAAAAGAGAAATGGAAGTTTGAACAGGGGAGGAGAGTGAAGAAAGCGCAGTACAAGAAAGAGCGCTTTCTGAAGTAAAACGTTCTAAAGCTTTCACCTGAAGAACTTGTTGCTCTCCAATCTGAAATCAAGAAACTAAGTGATGAATTTGATCGCTATTATGCTGACTGGCTGGGAGCCAAAGTCAGATTTGTAAAGATCACAGAACAGTTCACCTCCAATGTTGCAGCCCCAACGCAACAGGAAATTCCTCAGGCTGATGCATCCGCTCAGCCTACTGAAGAAAATGCCAGCACCACTGATGACAATCAGGCTGCTGAAGAAAATGTGAGTTCCAGGGCTGATGACTGCATTCCAGCCACTGAAGAAATTGCCAGGGCACCCACTAGTGGTGCGCCTGAAGAAAATGAAGAACTCAGGGCAACTGCATCAGTTGTGCCTGAAGAAAATCAACCAGATTCCTCAGCTGCTCCTGCACCAACTTCAACTCCAATCCTTCCATCTGCATCAAATGTGAAGAAGACCAAGGCTGCAGAGTGTGCTGCAGTGAAGAAAAGGAAAGCATCAGCTGCTTCAGATTCTTCAGCTCCAAAGAGAATGAAGCCTATGACAAGTTCATTTGCAAATCCCATTGATGTTGTTCCCATCTCAACTAGGCCATTAAAGGACCTTGTTCCTTTTGATGAAGAATATGTGATCCCCAGCGGATCTGATGAAGATATTCCTTCTGTTGCTTCGTCTGAACCGTTGGATGAACAAATTGAAGTGGATGCGATCCCTTCAACACCTATCATATCGTTGCCTACGCCTCAGTTCACAGCTGAAGAGGCTGGCGTTGAAGAAATGGAAGATGAAGATGTGGACGTTGGCTGCTCCACACCCGTAATCAGTGATGAATTCTGGGAAAGTTAGCATCCAAACTCTCCAATGTTCACCCCTCTATAGCAAATTCCTCAGTCCCCCACACAAACTGTACAAATGGGCTCTGAAGAAACTCATCCCACTGCATCTGTCCATGAGGAAATTCCAGCCACTAGCGCTGAAGAAACTGCTGCTGCTGAACAACCAACGACGCAGACTGCCACTAAGGAGGAACCAGAAATTCCTCAGCCTGAAGAACCTGCGATTGAGATTCCTGAGGTCGTGATGCAACTCACTAACACTCCTCTGCCGAAGCCAAAGGACCCATTCTCACGCAAACAAAAGTTCAAGGCTGATGATTTCTTCGGCGAGCACGTATTCTTCGAAGATTACAACCCATATAACTCTGCTCGCATTAGGAAGAGGCGTTTCTGGACTGCTAGTCAAGAAAATTTCTATTCCTCAGTGCTGTTCAACAAGGAGAAGATCTTCTGCCATGAGCATATTCCTCACGTGGATATGGAATCTCTGCCGTGCTTCGCACCAGTCCTCAGTGTTCTTCACGACGCTGGACTGCTAAACTTTTGCTCTAACATCTGCGATTGGAATGAAGAACTAATTCTTCAATTCTATGCAACGCTGCACATCACTGGAGATGCTGAAGATGGGAATTCCTGGGTGTTGGACTGGATGTCTGAAAACACTCACTACACTGCACCAGCCTCTGAATTGCTTCGTGCTCTACCACTCAGTCCTCGCCTTGGCCTTGAAGAAGCTCGCTGCATCTACAGTGAACCTGAGCTCACACATCATTACATGCAGGTGCTGATGAAACCTGTGAAGCCAGGTCAAGCACCAAGAACCAAATTCCTCGTGAAGGAATTGCTGTACGTGCCCAGAACTGTCTATCGTATTCTTACGAGGACAATCAGTCCTATCAAAGGCCACGACTCATCTAATGAGGAAATTGTTGGCATCATAAAGAATCTGGTATTCAACATTCTTCATGGCATTCCTGTCAATTATCACGATTTCTTCATGAGGACTATGGCAAATATTGCACTGTCTCCGTTTGAGCTGAAGCCTTATGCACCTTGGATTATGAGATTCCTTAGGACAAGGTCTTCACTCAACTACAAAGCTGATTTCCAGAATCACCTCAGCTACTTGCCCCCAATTGAAGTCCTCAAGCAGACATATTCCTCAGCTGATGGAAAGGGCAAGGCACCAGCTGTAATAGATGAAGGCTTTCATCCATTGGAAGGTCAGTTTCGCAAAGCTGCATCTTATTCCACCAATGATGACTCTGCCACACATGACTCTGCCAATGCACCCAAGTCCACTCCTCAAGCCACTGCTCCGCGCGTGATAACTCACCGTGAACTTCTGCTTAGTCTTCACGAGAAGGTGGATTGAAATCACAAATGGGTTAAGCGTTAGTTTGGTTCACTTCTTCACAACATGACTGCCACACACAATGCAGTGAAGAAAAACCACTACTACCTCCATCAAGTCTTCGGTCGCACCTGGGCAATCCTGTCACATCTGTATGGTGAAGAAGATCTTAAGAACATGGGTCTCAAAGAAGATTTTGACTGGTCTGCACCTCCACCGAAGAAATTCAACAAGGTCAAGGTTCCTTCTCTGGTGGCCAGCTCCTATTCTTCATCGCGCGACATTGATGAAAATGAAGACTTGGACGACACTACGGCAGGCCCTACTACGACAAACGACCCCAACAACGCCGGCGCTCCTTCATCAACTTGATATTTTTCAGGGGCGTTAGTCCTCATATTCAATCCTTTTGGTCATTTGATGACAAAGGGGGAGAATTTTGAGTTAGTCTTCAAGTGGGTCTTTCTATATGGGCGTTTTTTGTTAAGTTACAACTCTCGTTCTTCTGCGACTTTATTGGATCGAGTCGTAAACTTAAACCCGATGGTGCTCTGATACTCTTGATACGTTTTTTGCATGCTTATTCCTTGTTAATATTATTGCACGCATGCTGAATTACATCAGTTACCATATTTCATCATGCATTTCAAATTCTTCACTATTATATGTCAAATGCGTGTATGAATTACAAGATATAGGGGGAGATCTCCATGTTTCAACTCTTCAAGTGTGCATTGCTTCAAAAGCAAATTCCTCGCTATGCACATCTTCAGGGGGAGTTCTTCTATATCTTGGAATCAAATTCCTCAATATTAGTAGTTACACTTCATATGTTTATCCCCGTTGAAAACTTAACCTATATTGTCATCAATCACCAAAAAGGGGGAGATTGTAAGTGCATCTAGTGCCCCTTAGTGATTTTGGTGTATTGAAGACTTATAGGTTAAGGGACTAATGCGTTTGTGAGTGTACATAGGTCTATAAGTCTATGAGGAGCCTGATATTTACAGAGAAAGTCGACCCCTAAAAATGAAGTTCTTCGACTGAAGACTTTGAATTTCTGAAGACTTTCTGAAGACTTTGGAAGTGAAGAAATTGGTGTGACCTTGAAGACTTGGTATTCATTCAAGGAACATGAAGCGTGAAGACTTTTGTTTTCGTAGTTTCATTTTCTCTTTCTTGAGTCATAGGAAACACCGTACTGTTAAAGGGGGTTGAGGAAATACTAAGGAAAATTTTCCATGTGATGCTCAACTCAAAATCCTACACCTAACAATCCCTTCGAGTGAAGCCATTGGAAATCTCATACAGTAAAGTCAATTTCTTCAGTGACAGAGACGAAGTTCTTCTGGTCTCTGAGGAATTTGTTCTGACTGAGGAGTTAGGAATTCGCCGGTGCGGATTTCCTACACAGTGAGGAACATGATAGCCCTGAGGAATTTGATACTCAAATTTCCGACCGTTGTTGTGCTATGCGCCAGCTGTCCCAAAATATCTACTCAACTAACGGTCATATCATTGAAGGGCATTTATGTCTTATCATGTTGGGTTGCTCCCTAGGCTATAAATAGCCGCCCCCTACAGCCACTAGCTGGTTGGCTGCTCCGAGAGAAACTGACACTTGTCATTTGAGAGCAACCCATCCTCTGAGGACTTTGAGCAAAAATCATCAAGTGAGGAAAAACCAAAAACCAAAAACCCAAACACCTACAAACCCCAAGTGATTAAGCATCACTGAAGAGATTGATCCTGCGTGGATCCGACGCTTGTTACCTTTGAAGATTGTGCTTCTTCCAGACGGTTAGGCGTCATGGTCTAGAGCATCCAAGAGGAATTGTGGATCGCCGAGTGACCGAGTTTGTGAAGGTTTGGAAGTCGCCTGAAGACTTACCATGAGTGATTGGACGAGGTCTGTGTGACCTTAGTTCAAGGAGAATACGGTGAGGACTGGGTGTCCTGAGCTGCGTGTTCAGGACTGGGTGTCCAGGACTGTGTGTCCTCGAGTTTAAATACTCAGCCGCTCCAACCAGACGTACAACTGAGACAGCAGTTGGAACTGGTCTACCAAATCATTGTCTTCACCAAGCTTACTGGTTCTATTTCCTCAACTCTTTCATTTCCTCATAACTGTGTTGTGTGTTTGTTCATATCTGTGTTTGAAGACTTTGACTGAAGACTTTCTCAATTTCCTTAGTTTAATTTCTTCAGACTATTTGTATTCATCCTGTGTTATCCTGTGCTTACGCTTCCGGTACTCTGTGCCTGTCTTCATTTCATCATGATGACTATGCTTGTATTCTGTTATGTTTACTTTTGAGTACTTATTCCGCTACTAGTAGTTCTTCGCTAAGGAATTTCCTCACCGGCAAATTCCTCAGTGAAGAATTTCATAAAAATCGCCTATTCACCCCCCCCCTCTAGTCGATATAACGCACTTTCAAGCTCTCTTTTCCTATTCTTAACAATAAAATCATGTGCTACCATACTTCTATATTCTAGATAAACACGGGGCAGCACTTTTTCTTCCTTCTCATAATGCCTAATAGGTATATTAAAATGTTCAGCTAAGCGTGTAGCATAGATGCCTCCAAAGATGGGGCCCTTGGTACGGTTCAGACTTAACCGTTTGGAAATAATGTTGCCCATACTAAAAGAGTTATCACCGTATAAACCATGGTGCAAAATAATAATATCAAGGATACTCAGGTTTCCATAGTTTCCGCGACCAATTAAGCAACGACTAGCAAATAATGCAAAATAGCGTAAAACAGGAAAATGTATGCTAGTGATTAGTGCATCGGAAACCTTCCTTGTTTCCCCTACAGTGATAGTGTCAATAAATCCCTCCACATCATCACGATGTGGTTCTTCTGTCTTGCCCCTCAAAAGGGACTAAACAGATCCGACAAAAATCATAAAGTGACATCTCCTTATGCTCATCATATAAATGAAACTCCACCGTAGGTGGTGAGTTCCTAGAATGGAAATGAAAATTTTGCACAAAGGTATTTGTGAGCAAGAGATACTGATCGCATTGGTCGTAGAGGAAAGCGGTAAGGCTTGCAGTCTGAGCCAACTCATGAAAATCTTCATAAATCCCGGCTGCTCTTAAGAAATTCTCGGAAGGCCATTCACACGCCCGAACCTCCGCGGTGCAAGGCAGATTATACTTAGGCTTCGGTGCCTTTTCCTTCGAGCTTTGGCTCGATGAGCCCCTCAAAAGTCTCCTCATCATTTTCTGAAAGAATTCTGAAATTTTTAGTAACTTCAAAATAAAAGTAAACCAAACTCAATAATATTGATAGCAACTACTCCTACAAGTGCCTAGGGCCTATATTGTGCATCAAAACTACTTTTGACCATATAAATTTGACATGCAAGCTCAAGAACAGGGTCACCTAAGCAGCAAAAATTTGCAATGAATAAAGCACTAGAACAAAAACTAATTGGACCAATGGAGGAGTCACATACCAAGGAACAATCTCCCCAAGCAGTTCTGTGAGAGGTGCTTTGAGGAAGGAGATCGAAAATGGCAGCAAAACAAGCTTGGACTCGGGTTTGAGCTGGTTATTCGTGTTTGGGGGAGGAAGATGAAGTGTGTGGGTGCAGGAATAAGTGGAGGAGGGCCACCGTGGGCCCACGAGGCAGGGGCACGCCCTAGAGGGGTGGCCACGCCCTCCACCCTCGTGGCAAGGTGGTTGGCCCCCTGGTGTGTATTCAGTTCCATAAATCCTCAAATATTCTAGAAAAAATCATATTTAATTTTCAAGGCATTTGGAGAACTTTTATTTTCGATGTATTTTTATATTGCATGGATAATCAGATAACACACAGAAAAATATTTATTTTTATTTTATTTAATATAAATAATAGAAAGTAAAAGTGGGGTACAGAAGGTTGTGCCTTCTAGTTTCATCCATCTCATGATCATCAAAAGGAATCCACTAACAATGTTGATCAAGTCTTGTTAACGAACTCATTCCGAATAACATGGAACCGGAGAAATTTCGAATAACACTATGTTACCTCAACGGGGATATGCACATCCCCAATAATAAGAATACCATATTTCTTCTTGACAATAGGAAGAGGAAATTCAAATACTCCAAATATAATCGATGGAATTTTTCCAATAGAATTGATATTGTGAACTTGAGGTTGTTTCCTTGGAAAGTGTACCGTGTGCTCATTACCATTAACATGAAAAGTGACATTGCCTTTAGTGCAATCAATAACAGCCCCTGCAGTATTCAAAAAGGGTCTTCCAAGAATAATAGACATACTATCGTCCTCGGGAATATCAAGAATAACAAAGTCTGTTAAAATAGTAACATTTGCAACTATAACAGGCACATCCTCACAAATACCGACAGATATAGCAGTTGATTTATCAGCCATTTGCAAAGATATTTCAGTAGGTGTCAACTTATTCAAATCAAGTCTATGATATAAAGAGAGAGGCATAACACTAACACCGGCTCCAAGATCACATAAAGCAGTTTTAACATAGTTTCTTTTAATGGAGCATGGTATAGTAGGTACTCCTGGATCTCCAAGTTTCTTTGGTATTCCACCCTTAAAAGTATAATTAGCCAGCATGGTGGAAATTTCAGCTTCCGGTATCTTTCTCTTATTTGTAATAATATCTTTCATATACTTAGCATAAGGATTGGTTTTGAGCATATCAGTTAATCACATACGTAAAAAGATAGGTCTAATCATTTCAGCAAAGCGCTCAAAATCCTCATCATCCTTTTTCTTGGATGGTCTGGGAGGAAAAGGCATGGGTTTCTGAACCCAAGGCTCTCTTTCTTTATCATGTTTCCTAGCAACAAAGTCTTTCTTATCATAACGTTGATTCTTTGATTGTGGGTTATCAAGATCAACAGCAGGTTCAATTTCTATGTCATTGTCATTACTAGGTTGAGCATCATTATGAACATTATCATTAACATTATCACTAGTTTCGGGTTCATTACCAGATTGAGTTTTAGCATCAGGAATAGAAATATCATTTGGATTCTCACGTGTTTCAACAATAGGATCACTAGAAGCATGCAAAGTCCTATCATTTTTCTTTTTCTTCTTTTTAGAAGAGCTAGGTGCATCTAAATTATTTCTCTGAGAATCTTGCTCAATTCTTTTAGGATGGCCTTCAGGATACAAAGGTTCCTGAGTCATTCTCCCAGTTCTAGTAGCCACTCTAACATCATAATCATTATCTTTATTATTCAATTCATTGAGCAAATCATTTTGAGCTTTAAGTACTTGTTCTACTTGAGTGGTAACCATAGAAGCATGTTTACTAATAAGTTTAAGTTCACTTTTAACATTAGCCATATAATCACCCAAGTGTCCAAGCATATTTGAATTGTATTCTAATTGTCTACCAAAGTAAGCATTAAAATCTTCTTGCTTAGCCATAAATTTATCAAACTCATCTAAACATGGGCTAGCAATTTTAGTAAATGGGATTACAACTTTATCATATCTGTAGAGAGAATTTACCTTTACTACCTGTGTCGGGTTATCAAGACCACGAGTTTCTTCAATAGGTAATGGATTAGGATTATATGTTTCTTCAACGGGCGGTAAATTAAGACCATGTATTTCTTCAATAGGAGGTAAATTCTTAACATCTTCAACTTTAATATCCTTTTCTTTCATAGATTTCTTTGCCTCACGCATATCTTCAGGGCCGAGAAATAGAATACCCCTCTTCTTCGGAGTTGGTTTAGGAATAGGTTCAGGAATTGGCTCCGGAGGTGTCCAAATATTTTCATTGGTCAACATATTATTCAATAGAATTTCAGCTTCATCTGGTGTTCTTTCCCTGAAAATAGAACCAGCACAACTATCTAGGTAATCTCTGGAGGCATCGGTTAGTCCATTATAAAAGATATCAAGTATTTCATTTTTCTTAAGAGGATGATCAGGCAAAACATTAAGTAATTGGAGAAGCCTCCCCCAAGCTTGTGGGAGACTCTCTTCTTCAATTTGCACAAAATTATATATATCCCTTAAAGCACCTTGTTTCTTATGAGCAGGGAAATATTTAGCAGAGAAGTAATAAATCATATCCTGAGGACTGCGCACACAACCAGGATCAAGAGAATTAAACCGTATCTTAGCATCACCCTTTAATGAGAACAGAAATATTTTAAGGATGTAAAAGTAGCGAGTTCACTCATCTTTAGTGAATAGGGTAGCTATATCATTCAATTTAGTAAGATGTGCCACAACAGTTTCAGATTCATAACCATGAAAAGGATCGGATTCAACCAAAGTAATTATATCAGGACCAACAGAGAATTCATAATCCTTATCAGTAACAAAGATAGGTGAAGTAGCAAAAGCAGGGTCAGGTTTCATTCTATCATTTAGGGATTGCTTACTCCATTTAGCTAATAATTTTTTAAGTTCAGTTCTATTTCTGCAAGCTAAAATGGCTAAAGAAGCATCTTGATCAAATACATAACCCTTAGGAATAGCGAGTGGTTCTTCATCATCACTTTCATCAGTATCATCAGATTCAATATTTTCAATCTCTCTAGCCCTAGCAAGTTGTTCATCGAGAAAATCACTAAGTGGCATAGTAGTATCAGGCATAGAGGTAGTTTCATCATAAGTATCATGCATAGCAGAAGTGGCATCATCAATAACATGCGACATATCGGAACGAATAGCAGAAGCAGGTGTAGGTGTCGCAAGCTTACTCAAAACATAAGGTGAATCAAGTGCAGAGCTAGATGGCAGTTCCTTACCTCCCCTCATAGTTGAGGGATAGATCTTGGTTTTTGGATCTCTCAAGTTCCTCATAATGATAAGCAGATATATATCCCAAGTGACTCAAAGAATAGAGCTATGCTCCCCGGCAACGGCGCCAGAAAATGGTCTTGATAACCCACAAGTATATGGGATCGCATCAGTTTTCGAGGGTAGAGTATTCAACCCAAATTTATTGATTCGACACAAGGGGAGCCAAAGAATATTCTCAAGTATTAGCAGCTGAGTTGTCAATTCAACCACACCTGGAAACTTAATATCTGCAGCAAAGTGTTTAGTAGCAAAGTAATATGATGGTAGTGATAACGATAGCAAAAGGTAACAGTAGTAAAAGTAATGTTTTTGGTATTTTGTAGTGATGATAGCAATAGCAACGGGAAAGTAAATAAGCGAAGCACAATATATGGAAACCTTGTAGGCAATGGATCGGTGATGGAGAATTATGCCGGATGCGGTTCATCATGTAACGGTCATAACCTAGGGTGACACAGAACTAGCTCCAGTTCACTGATATAATGTAGGCATGTATTCCGAATATAGTCATACGTGCTTATGGAAAAGAACTTGCATGACATCTTTTGTCCTACCCTCCCATGGCATCGGGGTCCTTATGGAAACTAAGGGATATTAAGGCCTCCTTTTAATAGAGTACCGGAACAAAGCATTAACACATAGTGAATACATGAACTCCTCAAACTACGGTCATCACCGGTAAGTATCCCGATTATTGTCACTTTGGGGTTAACAGATCATAACACATAATAGGTGACTATAGACTTGCAAGATAGGATCAAGAACACTCATATATTGATGAAAACATAATAGGTTCAGATCTGAAATCATGGCACTCGGGCCCTAGTGACAAGCATTAAGCATAGCAAAGTCATAGCAACATCAATCTCAGAACACAGTGGACACTAGGGATCAAACCCTAACAAAACTAACTCGATTACATGATAGATCCCATCCAATCCATCACCGTCCAGCAAGCCTACGATGGAATTACTCACGCACAGCGGTGAGCATCATGAAATTGGTGATGGAGGATGGTTGATGATGACGATGGCGACGGATTCCCCTCTCTGGAGCCCCGAACGGACTCCAGATCAGCCCTCCCGAGAGGTTTTAGGGCTTGGCGGCGGCTCCGTATCGTAAAATGCGATGATTTCTTCTCTCTGGTTTTTTTCTCATCGAAACTCAATATATGGAGGTGGAGTTGGAGTCGGAGAGGCAACAGGGAGCCCACGAGGTAGGGGGCGCGCCCCCACCCTCATGGCAAGACGGTGGGCCCCCTGGCCTTCATCTTTGGCAGGTATTTTTCTTATTTTCTGAAAAGTGTCTCCTTGAAGTTTCAGGTCATTCCGAGAACGTTTGCTCCTGCACATAAATAACACCATGGTAGTTCTGCTGAAAACAACGTCAGTCCGGGTTAGTTCCATTCAAATCATGCAAGTTAGAGTCCAAAACAAGGGCAAAAGTGTTTGAAAAAGTAGATACGTTGGAGACGTATCAATGGCGGAGGCGTTGGTGTAGATCGCGGTGATGATGATGGCCCCCGGTGCCACCGGAAGCGAGGGGGAGAGAGCCCCCCTCCTTCTTCTTCTTCCTTGACCTCCTACCTAGATGGGAGAAGGGTTTCCCCTCTGGTCCATGGCCTCCATGGCACAGGAGGGGCGAGAGCCCCTCCGAGATTGGATCTGTCTCTCTGTCTCTCTCTGTTTTTGCATTATCAGATTCTTCCCTTTCACCGTTTCTTATATTTCCGGAGATCCGTAACTCCGATTGGGCTGAAATTTTAACACGATCTCTATCCGGAAATTAGCTTTCTTGCGGCAAAAGAAGGGCACCAATCGCCTTACGGGTGGCCCACAAGGGTCAGGGGCGCGCCTGGGGGGGTAGGCGCCCCCCTGCCTCGTGGCCACCACGGGCACCGTCTCGCATGGATTTTTCTTCCCAAAAATCATATATATTCCAACAAAAATCTCCGTCAGTTTTTATCCTGTTTGGACTCCGTTTGATATGGATATTCTGCAAAACAAAAAACATGCAACAAATAGGAACTGGCACTGGGCACTGGATCAATATGTTAGTCCCAACATTAGTATAAAAAGTTGCCAAAAGTATATGAAAGTTCAATAATATTGGCATGGAACAATCAAAAATTATAGATACGATGGAGACGTATCAGCATCCCCAAGCTTAATTCCTGCTCGTCCTCGAGTAGGTAATTGATAAAAAAAGATAATTTTTGATGTGGAATGCTACCTAGCATAATCTTGATCATGTAATCTAATCATGGCATGAATAGTAAGATACGAGTGATTCAAAGCAATAGTCTATCATTTGACATAAAAACAATAATACTTCAAGCCCACTAATAAAACAATCATGTCTTTTCAAAATAACAAGGCCAAAGAAAGTTATCCCTACAAAATCATATAGTCTGGCTATGCTCCATCTTCACCGCACAAAATACTCACATCATGCACAACCCCGATGACAAGCCAAGCAATTGTTTCATACTTTTGACGTTCTCAAACCTTTTCAACTTTCACGCAATACATGAGCGTGAGCCATGGACATAGCACTATAGGTGGAATAGAATGGTGGTTGTGGAGAAGACAAAAAGGAGAAGATAGTCTCACATCAACTAGGCATATCAACGGGCTATGGAGATATCCATCAATAGATATCAATGTGAGTAGTAGGGATTGCCATGCAACGGATGCACTAGAGCTATAAGTATATGAAAGCTCTAGCTGAAACTAAGTGGGTGTGCATCCAACTTGCTTGCTCATGAAGACCTAGGGCATTTGAGGAAGCCCATCGTTGGAATATACAAGCCAAGTTCTATAATGAAAATTCCCACTAGTATATGAAAGTGATAACTCAAGAGACTCTCTATATGAAGAACATGGTGCTACTCTGAAGCACAAGTGTGGTAAAAGGATAGTAGCATTGCCCCTTCTCTCTTTTTCTCTCTTTTTTTCTTTTTTTCTTTTTTTGTAGGCTTCTTTGGCCTCTCTCTTTTTTTGTGGGGCTTCTTTGGCCACTTTTATTTTGATAACCTCACATGGGACAATGTTCTAATAATGATGATCATCACACTTTTATTTACTTACAACTCAATATTACAACTCGATATCTAGAACAAGGATATGACTCTATATGAATGCCTCCGGCGGTGTACCGGGATGTGCAATGATCTATCGTAGCAATGACATCAAAAAACGGACAAGCCGTGAAAACATCATGCTAGCTCTCTTACGATCATGCAAAGCAATATGACAATGAATGCTCAAGTCATGTATATGATGATGATGAAAGTTGCATGGCAATATATCTCAGAATGGCTATGGAAATGCCATGATAGGTAGGTATGGTGGTTGTTTTGAGGAAGGTATATGGTGGGTTTATGGTGCCAGCGAAAGTTGCGCGGTACTAGAGAGGCTAGCAATAATGGAAGGGTGAGAGTGCGTATAATCCATGGACTCAACATTAGTCATAAAGAACTCACATACTTATTGCAAAAATCTATTAGTCATCGAAACAAAGTACTACGCGCATGTTCCTAGGGGGATAGATTGGTAGGAAAAGACCATCGCTCGTCCCCGACCGCCACTCATAAGGAAGACGATCAATAAATACCTCATGCTCCAACTTCGTTACATAACGGTTCACCATACGTGCATGCTACGGGAATCACAAACCTCAACACAAGTATTTCTACTAATCCACAACTACCCGCTAGCATGACTCGAATATCACCATCTTTATATCGCAAAACTATTGCAAGGAATCAAACATATCATATTTAGTGATCTACAAGTTTTATGTAGGATTTTATGACTAACCATGTGAATGACCAATTCCTGTCATCTCTCTAAATAGATATAAGTGAAGCAAGAGAGTTTAATTCTTTCTACAAAATATATGCCCACGCTCTAACAAATATAAGTGAAGCAAAAGAGCATTCTACAAATGGTGGTTCTCTATGTAAAGAGAGACATGCAATCTAGACTTCAAATGATATAGCGAAGCACATGAAGCATTCTATAAAGCCATACTCAAAAGATATAAGTGAATTGCAAAGAGCATTCTATAAATCAACCAATGACCATCTCATACCAGCATGTTGCATAAAATAAAAATGTAAACTAAATGCAAAAGACACTCCAAGATTGCACATATCGCATGAACGAAACGAATCCGAAAACATACCGATACTTGTTGAAGAAAGAGGGGATGCCTTCCGGGGCATCCCCAAGCTTAGACGCTTGAGTCTCCTTGAATCCTTGCTTGGGGTTCCTCGGACATCCCCAAGCTTGAGCTCTTGCCTCTCTTCCTTCTTCTCACATCGAGACCTTCTCGATCATCGAACACTTCATCCACACAAAACTTCAACAGAAAACTCGGTAAAATCCGTTAGTATAATAAAGCAAATCACTACTCTAAGTACTGTTGCAAACCAATTCATATTTTTTTTTGCGTTGTGTATACTTTAATATAACTTTTTCATGGCTTAATCCACTAATATAAATTGATAGTTTCATCAAAACAAGCAAACTATGCATCAGAAACAGAATCTGTCTAAAACAGAACAGTCTGTAATAATCTGAACATTCACCATACTTATGATAATTGAAAAATTCTACCAAAATTAGTAAAAATAAAAAATTTGTATAGAAAGACAGTGCAAAAAGAATCAGAACCATTTGACGTTCCGGCTAAAAATGTAAAATCGTGCACTACAGCCAAAGTTTCTGTCCTGCACCGTACAAACCATCAAGCAAATGTAAACATCCTAAAGGCAAACCTCGGCACATTATTTTTATTTATAAATTTTATAAAAGCACACAACAGAAATAAATTACTCTCTAAAACTTCCGGGTTGTCTCCCTGACAGCGCTTTCTTTAAAGCCATTAAGCTAGGCATATAGTGCTCAAGTAATGGATCCACCCAGATCCCAAGGTATATCAAAGCCAATTTTAATTAACAATGATTTGTAATTTAGTGGTGAGCACAAGGTAACATATATCATGTAATGACGAAGCCTAACACTCTTCCTATGCATCGGCATGTCATAAAAGAACAATTCATGCACACAAAGTAAAGGCCAATGCATAGTATAAACGGTTTCTTGCAATTCTATCATATTGGAAACATAGAGAGGTGGAGATATAGTTCCTCTCTCATAATAATTGCAAGTAGGAGCAGCAAGCACATGCATATTATATTCATCAAAATCATCATGTGTAGTAGTAAAAGGCAACCCATCAATATAATCCTTAATAAGTGCAAACTTTCTCTGATATAGTGTAGTCGGGAGATTTCAAAAAGATAATAGGACTATCATGTGTGGGTGCAATAGCAACAATTTCATGTTTAACATAAGGAACTATAGCAAGTTCATCTTCATAAGCATAATTCATATTGGCATCTTGGCCACAAGCATAGCAAGCATCATCAAAAAGGGATATTTCAAGAGAATCAACGGGATCATAACAATCATCATAGCAATCATCCTTCGGTAAGCACAAAGGGAAATTAAACAATGTATGAGTTGAAGAGTTACTCTCATTAGAAGGTGGGCACGAGTAGCTAATCCGCTCTTCCTCCTTTTGTTCTTCGCTCTCCTACTCATCTTTTTCATCCAATGAGCTCACAGTTTCATCAATTTCTTCTTCCATAGACTCCTGCAAAATATTAGTCTCTTCTTGGACAGCGGAGTAGTACTCAATATATGGTTCAACATAGGCATTAGAAGCATAATTATCATAGCAATATTTAAGTATGTCAAAATTTTCAGATTTGTAAAGAGTAGCATCATACTTTTCAATCAAAGAAGCAATTTCATAAGCACCCTTAAAATTAACAAATTCTTCAATTTGTTGAACATCATAGTAATTATAAACACCTTAGCATACGAAGATACGATTCCATTATCACTAAACTCACATTGATAGGGAATGTGTTTCTTAGGGTTTTCAGAACAACAAGTAAAATCATATATTTCACATAAATTCCAAGCATAGCATTGCAAACGATGAATTTGATCCAATAGAATTCCCCCCTTTTCAGATATTTGGTGTCGCACATAACAAGCATGCTCATCTAAAGATTTGCCCTCAACTAAGCTAGTTGGGGTTTCAGCACGAGCACATATGGATCGAAGATGATCCAAGTAATAAGCTTCAGCAGTGTCATAGATTTTGAGTGGTTCTTCAACCATTGGTTCAATAGGTACAACCAAATTTTTTTGGTATTTTGCGTTTCCTACCCATAACTAAAGATAGAAAACAACTAAGAACAGCAAATAAAAATTACTTAGTGATAAAGCAAACAAGCACACACGAGAATATTCACCCCACGCTATTGCTCCCCGGCAACGGCGCCAGAAAAAGGTCTTGATAACCCCACAAGTATAGGGGATCACAATAGTTTTCGATAAGTAAGAGTGTCGAACCCAACGAGGAGCTAAAGGTAGAACAAATATTCCCTCAAGTTCTATCGACCACCGATACAACTCTACGCACGCTTGACGTTCGCTTTACCTAGAACAAGTATGAAACTAGAAGTACTTTGTAGGTGTTGTTGGATAGGTTTGCAAGATAATAAAGAGTACGTAAATAAAAAGTAGGGGCTGTTTAGATAAAGAAACAATAAAGTAAATATAGCGAGTGTGGAAAAGTGGTGGTAGGAGTTGCGAAATTGCCCCTAAGCAATTGACTACTTTACTAGACCGATAGCAAGTATTATGTGGGAGAGGCCATTGCTAGCATGTCATCCCTGACTTGGAATTCTATGCACTTATGATTGGAACTATTAGCAAGCATCCGCAACTACTAACGCTCATTAAGGTAAAACCCAACCATAGCATTAAGATATATTGGTCCCCCTTCAATCCCGTATGCATCAATTTCTATGCTAAGTTGAAGCTTCTGTCACTCTTGCCCTCCAATACATAGTCCTATCAACATACAACTAACCCTAGGGTGTGATCCACGCGCGCAATCATATGATGGGCACCAAAGGACAGCAACATAACCACAAGAAAATTAAATCAATCATAGCAATTCATCAACCACCGATAGGACAACGAAAATCTACTCAGACATCATAGGATGGCAACACATCATTGGATAATAATATGAAGCATAAAGCACCATGTTCAAGTAGAGGGTACAGCGGGTTGCGGGAGAGTGGACCACTGTAGATAGAGGGGGGAAGGTGATGGAGATGTTGGTGAAGATGGCGGAGGCATTGGTGTAGATCGCGGTGACGATGATGGCCCCCGGTGGCACTCCGGTGCCACCGGAAGCGAGGGGGAGAGAGCCCCCCTCCTTCTTCTTCTTCATTGACCTCCTCCCTAGATGGGAGAAGGGTTTCCCCTCTGGTCCATGGCCTTCATGGCATGGGAGGGCGAGAGCCCCTCCGAGATTGGATCTGTCTCTCTGTCTTTCTCTGTTTCTACGTTCTCAGATTCTTCCCTTTCACTGTTTCTTATATTCCCGGATATCCGTAACTCTGATTGGGCTGAAATTTTAACACGATCTCTATCCGGAAATTAGCTTTCTTGCGGCGAAATAAGGGAACCAACTGCCTTACGGGTGGCCCATGAGGGTCAGGGGCGCGCCCCCCTACCTCGTGGCCACCTCGGGCACCGTCTGGCGTGGATTTTTCTTCCCAAAAATCATATATATTCCAAAAAAATCTCCGTCAGTTTTTATCCTGTTTGGACTCCGTTTGATATGGATATTCTGCGAAACAAAAAACATGCAACAAACAGGAACTGACACTCGGCACTGGATCAATATGTTAGTCCCAAAAATAGTATAAAAAGTTGCCAAAAGTATATGAAAGTTCAATAATATTGGCATGGAACAATCAAAAATTATAGATACGATGGAGACGTATCAGTTAGTTGCGGGATGATGCATTACAGAACAAGTAAAGAGACTTGCCGGTAACGAGATTGAACTAGGTATGATGATACTGACGGTCGCATCTCAGGCAAGTAACATACCGATGACAAAGGGAATGACGTATGTTGTTATGCGGTTTGACTGATAAAGATCTTAGTAGAATATGTAGGAACCAATATGAGCATCCATGTTCCATTATTGGTTATTGACCGGAGATGTGCCTCGGTCATGTCTACATAGTTCTCGAACCCGTAGGGTCCGCACGTTTAACGTTTGATGACGATTTGTATTATGAGTTATGTGTTTTGGTGATCGAAATTTGTTCGGAGTCCCGGATGAGATGACGAGGAGTCTCGAAATGGTCGAGAGGTAAAGATTCATATATTGGAAGGTTGTATTCGGACATCAGAATGTTTTCGAGTGATTCGGGTATTTTATCGGAGTACCGAGGGGTTACAGGACCCCCCCCAGGGGAAGTGTTGGGCCAAGATGGGCCTAAGGGAGAGAAAGGTAAGCCCGCGCGGGGGGGTGGCTGTGCGCCCCCCCCCTCCTAGGGAGTCCAAATAGAACAAGGAGGAGGGGGCGGCGCCCCCCCTTCCCTTTCCCTCTCCCTCTCCTTCCTATTCCCTCCGGTGGAGAAAGGAAAGGGGGCGAATCCTACTTGGACTAGGAGTCCAAGTAGGACTCCCCCCATGGCGCGCCCCTCCGGGTCGCTGGCCTCTCTCCCCCTCCTTTATATACGTTGGCAGGGGGCACCCCAAAGACAGACCAAGAGTTCTCTTAGCCGTGTGCGGTGCCCCCTCCACAGTTTACTCCTCCGGTCATAGTGTCGTCGTGCTTAGGCGAAGCCCTGCGCTGATCACATCACCATCACCGTCGCCACGCCATCATGCTGACGGAACTATCCCTTGACCCTCTACTGGATCAAGAGTTCGAGGGACGTCATCGAGCTGAACGTGTGCTGAACACGGAGGTGCCGTACGTTCGGTACTTGAATCGGTTGGATCATGAAGACGTTCGACTACAGCAACCGCGTTTATCTAACGCTCCCGCTTTCGGTCTACGAGGGTACGTGGACACACTCTCCCCGTCTCGTTCTATGCATCTCCTAGATAGATCTTGCATGATCGTAGGATTATTTTTGAAATTGCATGCTACGTTCCCCAACAATGGGGGTGCCGGTCAGCCCGGATGCTTGAGGGCCGTTTGAGGGGCCCCTCTAGGCCAAAAAATTGTGATCGGGCAGTGACCTGGCAACCTGCACGGGCGTATGAGAGATAGGTTTGAGAGGTCCGATTCTAGATGCTCTTAAGTACTACTCTTCAGTTAAGAGAGAATAAGTCAAACTATATTGATTTTGTTAAAAATACTAGCATCATTTTGATATGTATACTATTTTTATAGCGGTCTCTTATGATGTGTTGTGGCGTACTCCTATGTTGTTTGAAAAATTGTCCTAAGTTATTAAAAAGAACATGTTGTGGCGTACTCCTATGTAATTTGATCAACATATGTTTGCAAAGGCAACTTTAGACTATTGTTCATGATAATGAGTTCAATTAATCATATTATCTAAGAACACCCACTCAAATCAACATCCCTTCGGCTGTTTGAGTGTAACACGATCCAAATTCACCAACCCAAGTCCGATCATCACGTGAGATGAGGTGGTTTCAATGGTGAACATCTCCATGTTGATCATATCTACTATATGACTCATGTTCGACCTTTTGGTCTCTTGTGTCCCGATGCCATGTCTGTACATGCTACGCTCGTCAAGTTTAACCCAAGTGTTCCGCATGTGCAAAACTGGCTTGCACCCGTTGTATGTGAATGTAGAGTCTATCACACCCGATCATCACGTGGTGCTTTGAAACGACAAACTTTCGCAACGGTGCACACTTGGGAGAACACAATTTTTATCTTGAAATTTTAGTGAGGGGTCACCTTATAATGCTACCATTGTCCTATGCAAAATAATATGCATAAAAGGATTAACATCAGCAAATCATAAGTGACATGATATGGCCATCAACTCGTGCTTCTGATCTCCATCTCGAAAGCACCGGCATGATCTCCATCATCACCGGCATGACACCATGATCTCCATCATCGTGTTCTCATCGGGGTTATCACGCCAACCATGCTTCTACTACTATTGCTACCGCTTAGCGATAAAGTAAAGCATTACATAGCACTTAATGATTGACACGCAGGTCATACAATAATTAAAGACAACCCTATGGCTCCTGCCGGTTGCCATATGCATCGACATGCAAGTCGATATAAACTATTATAAACATGATCATCTCATACATCAAATATATTTCATCATGTTTTTGGCCATATCATATCACTTACATGTCTAACGGTTAGCAATAAAGTAAAGTAATTACATGGCGTTTATATTGACTCGCAGGTCATACAATAAATTAAGACAACTCCTATGGCTCCTGGCGGTTGTCATACTCATCGACATGCAAGTCATGATTCCTATTACAAGAACATGATCAATCTCATACATTACATATATATAATTTATCACATCCTTTTAGCCACATCACATCACATGGCATACCCTGCAAAAACAAGTTAGACGTCCTCTAATTGTTGTTGCATGTTTTACGTGGCCGCTATGGGTATCTAGCAAGAACAATTCTTACCTACGCAAAGCCACAACGGTGATATGCAAGTTGCTATTTAACCTTCTACAAGGACCACCTTTGTCGAATTCGATTCAACTAAGGTGGGAGAGACAGACACCCGCCAACCATCTTTATGCAACCAAGTCACATGTCTGTCGATGGAACCGGTCTCATGTACGTGGACATGTAAAGTTGGTCGGGGCCGCTTCATCCTACAATACCGCTGAATCAAGAAAAGGCCAAGGAAGGAAGCAATCTGAATATCAACGCCCACAAACTCCTTTGTGTTTTACTCGTGATGTCATCTACGCATAGACCTAGCTCATGATGCCACTGTTGGGGAACGTTGCATGGGAAACAAAAACATTCCTACGCTCACCAAGATCCAATCTAGGAGATGACCATCTACGAGAGGAGAGATTGGATCTACATGCCCTTGTAGATCACGGTTGATGTAGTCGAACGTCTTCGCGATCCAATCATGATCCGTCCCGCGAACTCTCGATCCAAGTGCCGAACGGACGGCACCTCCACGTTCAACACACGTATGGTTTGATGACGCCTTCACCTCCTCGATCCAGCAAGCGATGGTGAAGTAGTAGCTCGAGTCCTCCGGCAGCACGCCGGCGTGGTGGCGATGGTTTTGGAGAAATCTCAGCAAAGCTTCGCTAAGCACTACGGAGAAGAAGAGGGATGCGAAGGGGGAGGAGAGGCAGCGCCGTGGCGTGGAGATGTGCTCAAGGGGTGCGGCTACCCTCTCTCTACATCTCTATATATAGGGGAAGGGAGGAGGGGGTGGCGCCCCTAGGGTCTCCCCTAGGGGGGGCGGCGGCCAGGGCAGTTGGGATCTCCCCTAGGGTGACTTGGCCCCCAAGCCGGGAGGTGGGAAGCCCTAGGGGGGTGCCCCAACCCTCCTGGTTACGTGAGATGGGGTGAGGGGGGCGCTCAGGCCCTTAGTGGGCTGGTTTGCCCCCCGAAACCCCTTTCGGTGATGCTGATCATCACCCGGTACCCCCAAAACAATTCCGAACTCCAATACCGTTCGTCCAATATATCAATCTTCACCTACGGATCATTCCGGAGTTCCTCGTCATGTTCGGATCTCACCCGAGACTCCAAACAACCTTCAGTAACCACCATAATGACTCAACTATGCTCATATCGTCACCAAATGTTAAGTGTGTAGACCATGTGGGTTCGAGAACTATGCAGACATGATCGAGACACCTCTACGGTCAATAACCAATAGCGGGACCTGGATGCCCATATTGGTTCCTACATATTCTACGAAGATCTTATCAGTCGAACCTCGATGTCAAGGATTCAGCTAATCCCGTATGCAATTGCCTTTGTCTATCGTATGTTACTTGCCCGAGATTCGATCGTCGGTACCTCCATACCTAGTTCAATCTCATTACCGGCAAGTCTCTTTACTCGTTCCGTAACACAAGATCCCGTGACTAACTCATTGGTCACATTGCTTGCAAGCTCATTGTGATGTTGTATTACCGAGTGGGCCCTGAGATACCTCTCCGTCATACGAAGTGACAAATCCCAGTCTTGATCCATCCCAACTCAACATACACCCTCGAAGATACCTTTAGAGCACCTTTATAGTCACCCAGTTACGTTACGACGTTTGGCACACACAAGGCACTCCTCTAATGTCAGTGAGTTGCATGATCTCATGGTCATAGGAACATATACTTGACATGCAGAAAAGGATAGCAATAAACTTAACACGATCATATGCTACGTTCATAGTTTGGGTCTTGTCCATCACATCATTCTCCTAATGACGTGACCCCGTTATCAAATGACAACTCATGTCCATGGCTAGGAAACCATAGCCATCTTTGACCAACGAGCTAGTCTAGTAGAGGCTTATTAGGGACATGTTGTTGTCTATGTATCCACACATGTATTTGAGTTTCCGGTCAATACAATTATAGCATGGATAATAAACAATTATCATGAACAAGGAAATATAATAATAACCACTTTATTATTGCCTCTAGGGCATATCTCTAACACCCACACGCTGCCCTAGACGTCGTCGGCCTTGCCCTTGCCCTTGACATCGCCATCGCCATCGTCGCCGATGAGGGCGATGAAGACGGGAGCAGGGCCAGCCCACCCGAACGCCGCTTGGTAGGCTGCGAGGGCAGCCTCCTCCGGCGTCTGCTGGGATGGCGGCATTGCGGCTCGCCGTGCGTGCTCCTCCTCCTCCTCAAGCCGCAATGTCTCTGTGTCGGCTTGCAGCAGCTGCTCATAGCGCATCCGCCGCTCGCCGTTGGCCTCCTCCTGGGTGAGCCAGTGCGCCTTCCAGCCTAGAAGGTGGGCCACCTCCTCCTCCGGCGTCGCGGTGTACTGGACATGAGGCGCGCTAACCCACTCGCGGTACTGTCTGGTCACGTGTAGGCCTCCTCCGGCCAAGTGGGTGGAGGCGGGGAGCGCTTTCGCGCCGGCACCGGCTCCGGCTCGACGGGCGACGGCGGTGGCGGAGGCGGGGCGAAGAGCGGGGTGTGGACAGAGTCCCCCGCAGCCGACAAGGCAAGGGCTTGCTCTAGCCCATCCCAGTGCGCGTCCTCCTCGAGTCGGCTAGCCTCTAGCGCATGCTACAGGGCTTCCTCGAGGGTGGCTTGGTACTCCACCTCCGCCTCCATTTCCTCCAGCTCTACCCGCGGGGGCGGCGGTGGAAACGGCGGGGGACACGTCGACGCCGACACGCCGTTGCTCCTCGTGTTCGAGGGCAAACCAAGCCTCCCAGTCGGGAGAGTCGGCGGCGTACTCCGGCATCCGCCGCTGCTCCGGCGTGAGCTGCCCCCGGCGCCTACGCACCTCCTCGTCGTGCGCCCGCTGGGTACGCGGAACCGTCGGCACCGGGATCCGTTGCAGATCCAAGTGCCAGTGGTGGGCAACGTGACGTCGGGGTAGAGCAGCGACTGCCTGTACTCCCAGTGCCACCGCGCTTGGTGCACCGGGATGTGCAGACCAGGGCGGAAACGCGTCGACGCTGGAGGAGGAGGGGAGGAGAAACACAGGAGGATGAGGCATCGGGGGTGCCCTTGCCCTTCCCTTGCCGCTGCTGCTGCCGAAGAGGCCCATTGCTTGCTAGGGTCTGGTGTCTCCGACGAGGAAGCACAAGGGGGTGGTGGGGCCAGATGTGGACGGAAGTGGATGAGGCCGGCCCGCGCCGCATGCCTGGTTAAAAAAGGACGCTTCCACTGGCTGACTAGTGGGCTCGCTGTCGGTGGTTGTCATAAATTAAACGACGAACGGTAGTTGGGTGGCCTACAAGTGGGGACGCGAGGGATGCCGAGGAGACGCATGGCGCGTCCACTTTGCGTTGACGCCGACGCATTTCAGGCGCAATTTTGGACCGGAAATGGGTCGGTGCGGACGCCAGGCGGATGAGATTTAAGTTTGGTCGGTGTGTTGGACCTTCACTTTTGTCCGTGCCGATCCAAACGAATGCAGACGGACAAAATGGATCGCTCATTGGAGTTGATCTTACAAGCTGAGCGCAAGCGACTTTTTATAGATCAACCTTGAGCTTCGCTCAGCTTACAGTCTGTGTGAAAGTTTGAGGAAACTATGCATTTTTTTTCAACCAGAAAAACATGGCAAGGACACGGACAAGGGGACCATGCGAACACGATCTGCAACGAAGCAAATGACATTCTGCTGCATTGGCACACACCATGTTAACATCTGCCATCTTTTATGATTGTCGCTGCTTTATCCGTGCATCGCTGCATGCCCAGCTAATAATCTCCCCTTTTCCATTAGGGGAGCTAACCTCAGCTCTGCACACACCGGCCTCATCCAATTTCCGTGTAGATATTTCGAGCAATTTCTGTGGCCCAGTGAAGAAGATACCCCCATACAGAAAAACGCCGATGGGCAGGCAGCCAAAACGAGCAAGCACGCAATAATGCTCCCCGCAACCACAAGCCTGTGCAGCGCGATCTTGCACGAGATCGAGGGTGTTTTATCCACTAGTTGTACCGCTGAAAATGACTATAGCTGCTAGGCCAACGCTGTCTTTTCAGCTCTGCACTCCGCACTAGAATACACCTTCAGACAAAAACGTCGACGGCGCAAGTGAGATCAAATCAGTAATCCTGTGAGAAAAGCGTACGCGACCACCGGCGGCGGCACGCCGATGAGCGTTGAGTCGCGGCGCGTACGGTGCTAGAGAATAGAGATGTGGTAGTAGGCTGGTACCGTGCTGGCTGTACCCGGGTGGGCGAGGCCATTTATCGCTCGCGTCCACCGGCGGGGGAGGCGTACGTGGCGCGGCGCCAGCAGACGGGACGGGACGAGCCGCGCAGGTAAAAGCTGCCGCCTCCCCAAGTCACGTCCGCCCCGGCTCGCTCCTATCCCTCCCTTCTCCCTCCAATAATTTCGCTTCCTTCATTCACTTCTCCCGTCCTCCCGCAAAGCCCACCCCGCAGCAGAAAGGGAGGGAGCGCGGAAGAATCTCCGTCTCCGCCTCCGCCTCCCCCTCCATGCCCCCGCCCCCCGCCGGGCCCGGCCCAGATCTCCCGCGCGGCGGCCGCTAGCCGATCCGCCTAGCCCCGCCCGATCCGATGGGCGGGGAGGTGCCGGAACCGCGGCGGCTCAGCCGCGCGCTCAGCTTCGGCTGCGGCGGCGTGCCCGACGAGGCGCTGCACCTCGTCATGGGCTACGTCGACGCCCCGCGCGACCGGGAGGCCGCCTCGCTCGTCTGCCGCCGCTGGCACCGCATCGACGCGCTCACCCGCAAGCACGTCACCGTCGCCTTCTGCTACGCCGCCGACCCGGCCCGCCTCCTCGCGCGCTTCCCGCGCCTCGAGTCGCTCGCGCTCAAGGGCAGGCCGCGCGCCGCCATGTACGGCCTCATCTCCGACGACTGGGGCGCCTACGCCGCGCCCTGGGTCGCCCGGCTCGCCGCGCCGCTCGAGTGCCTCAAGGCGCTCCACCTGCGCCGCATGACCGTCACCGACGACGACGTCGCCGCGCTCATCCGCTCCCGCGGCCACATGCTGCAGGAGCTCAAGCTCGACAAGTGCTCCGGCTTCTCCACCGACGCGCTCCGCCTCGTCGCCCGCTCCTGCAGGTAGTCCACCAGCTCTACTCGCCTGCATCCGCGCACCTCTTTTTTTTTTGCCCTCTTGCCTGTTGATTTGTGGTGGTGAGTTCCAGTAATTGTGACAGTTGATCTGCTCATTGATGAATGAGGGTTGATCTGGTCTGTGTGTTGGTTGGTTTCGCCAAATGGAGCATACTGGATAAGGATGAGTTAAGTGCCACTTTCTATAATTAGATATTTGTTTGCTCTATCACGAGCTGTAACAAATACGGTCATGTGAGGGAAGGTGTCAAGTTAGCTTCCACACACTCTGTTTCGGCGCCATGATACATCATGGCACTAGTTTTCTAGGACAAATTGATATGAGCATTATATATGCAAATGACTGCCGAAGGGAGATATATGAGATTTGGTGTAGTTCTATGGTTTACCTGTCGTTTCTGTCCAGCATATGTCCGATCCGGTCTCTAGTTTGTAAATTTGACTCAAAACAGCTGACAAGTCCCAACCAAGTCGGGCTTAAGCAAAATATAATTTGAGGTTGCACCAGTCAGGTGATCTATCTTCCCCAGGAGTGCTATCGTACTACTTTGATTGGACTTGAACAGGACTACATACGTCCCTGTGGAACATCTTGAACCAAAATAAAGTTGCAAGTTGGTGTTTCTGTTACCAATCGATTCTATCATGTTCAGATTAGTGTGGCACTATGTCATGCCGTCATATCGACTTTCAAGCATCATCTTGGTCCTTCCTTTTTACTCTTTTGGCAGAAGCCTTTCCATGTGTCCGTGTTAACTTTGCTTTGTCTGAATTCTGCAACTACGAAGTTGTGTGAGGGAAATTATTTTCCCTTAGAATGCAAGTATGATTTGTGTGAGCTTGTCAAGTTCAAATATGGAGCTGGGAGACTAAAGGTTAGCATGCTACAGAGGATCTGTAGTGCTTTAGGTAAAATGCATGTACAGTGTGCTCCTTTGTGCCTGGAAATGCCTCATATGCAACTGTGAATTGAAAAAAAAAATTGACTTGACTGCAATGGCTGTTCCGCTGTCCCACTATTAATGAAAGGGGACAGAACATGGGGACATCGGGGCATGTTCATGAAGTTTGAGACGTGTCTTTATAGGTTTCCTGGTTCACCAGTAATCCACTTTTCATCGCACTTTCCATTCTTCCTTAGCTTACAACTATTGCTGTGCTCCTTTAGCAAGACATTCGACTGTGGTACATTAATTCAAAGTGATTTTACTGTCACTGCATGATTGCGTGCTATCACTGCAGTTAACATGCTATTCTAAATTATCTTGGCAGATCCTTGAGAACGTTATTTCTTGAAGAATGTGTGATTGCTGATGAAGGTGGTGAATGGCTTCATGAACTTGCTGTCAACAATTCTGTTCTTGTGACACTGAACTTCTACATGACCGAGCTCAAAGTGGTGCCAGCTGATCTGGAGCTTCTAGCAAAGAACTGCAAATCATTACTTTCTTTAAAGATCAGTGAGTGTGACCTTTCAGACCTGATTGGGTTTTTCGAAGCAGCCAATGCATTGCAAGATTTTGCTGGAGGATCGTTCAATGAGGTAGGAGAGCTAACAAAGTATGAAAAAGTCAAGTTTCCACCAAGAGTATGCTTCTTGGGGCTTACGTTCATGGGGAAAAATGAGATGCCTGTTATCTTCCCTTTTTCTGCTTCACTAAAGAAGCTGGACTTGCAGTACACTTTCCTCACCACTGAGGATCATTGCCAGCTTATCTCAAAATGCCCGAACCTATTTGTTCTCGAGGTAGTGTTTCTCATATACTCTTGTATTTTGGGTGTGAAATTTGTCATACTCTCATTTTTACTGACAGTATATTCTGTCAACAGGTGAGGAATGTGATAGGAGACAGAGGGCTAGAGGTTGTTGGTGATACATGCAAGAAGCTACGAAGACTTCGAATTGAGCGAGGGGATGATGATCCAGGTCTCCAAGAAGAGCAAGGAGGAGTTTCTCAGTTAGGCCTGACAGCGGTAGCTGTTGGTTGCCGTGACCTGGAGTACATAGCTGCCTATGTATCTGATATCACCAACGGCGCTCTCGAATCCATCGGGACCTTCTGCAAAAATCTCTACGACTTCCGGCTTGTCCTGCTCGACCGACAAAAGCAGGTAACTGAACTGCCACTCGACAACGGTGTCCGTGCTCTGTTAAGGAGCTGCACCAAGCTCCGGAGATTTGCTCTCTACCTGAGACCTGGAGGGCTCTCAGACACAGGCCTCGACTACATCGGGCAGTACAGCGGCAACATCCAGTACATGCTGCTGGGCAACGTCGGTGAATCCGACCACGGGTTGATCCGCTTTGCGATCGGATGCACCAACCTGCGGAAGCTTGAGCTTCGGAGCTGCTGCTTCAGCGAGCAAGCCCTGTCGCTCGCGGTGCTCCACATGCCGTCGCTCAGGTACATATGGGTGCAAGGCTACAAGGCCTCTCCAGCAGGCCTGGAGCTCCTCCTCATGGCGAGGCGATTCTGGAACATCGAGTTCACGCCCCCCAGCCCCGAGGGCTTGTTCCGCATGACGCTCGAAGGAGAACCCTGCGTGGACAAGCAGGCCCAGGTTCTTGCCTACTACTCCCTTGCTGGGCAGAGGCAGGACTGCCCTGACTGGGTGACCCCGTTGCATCCAGCTGCATGATTGATTGTAAATACATCTAGTTGTGTGTACGTACCTACTGTACCTTATGTTGCCCTTGGGTCCTTTGGCAAGAACCGTATCTGAATATGGCAATTTGTATGGATGTAGATCATTAGCTTAGCTGCTTTGGTGCCCTAATAAGCTAGTAGTGCTGTAGTGCTGTAGCTGAGGTGTAGTGCAATAAGTTGCCGTTGTCGCTTGTACTACTATGTATGTAATCCTGGGAAGTTGTATGCTAAAGTTGCTCTGTGCTTTGATCTTCTCTCTGAAATCTTGATCGGTTGCTGGTTTTGCCTCTGCTTAAAACCACACTTTACTCAAATTTTCCTTTTGCAATGGAGAATGGGCAGTTCTTATATCCAATTCATTCAAAAGTCTGAACTGATGAAGAGATGCAGGTAATATATTTCAACTTTTCCCCTCACGTCTAACTTTTCTTAGTCTTTGACTCAGGATTGATGCATATTTAAAGATATATACTCGTAAAAAGGAAGATTTTTTTAAAATACTGCGTTGGTATGATCCCGAGCTTAAACTTGAAGGCTTTTTGCTTCGATACAATGTTAAATTCATGCTTCAATCAATTCATCTGAAAATTCCATTAAAGAGAGTCGGCCGAGAACTCTCCTACGTGGATTACGAGCCTGTTCGGCAGCTTTCCGCCCCTGGCGCAGCCGGAGTGAAGCGGCCCGCAGCATATTTTCTCAGAGTCGCCAAAGTGTCGCTCCCCAGGCTTCCCTATTTTGCGGAGCTGGATGATTGCCGAATAGGCTCTATATTTATACGGGCCTCTCCTACGTGGATTGAGTACGTAGTCCCGGCGGCTACCGAATGATGGAACAAGTGGCGGAGCTACCCCGGAATTCGTGCCGCCTCACCAGGAACGCGACAACGTTGCGTAGTACGCAGACAAGAAATGGAGTATAAAATCCACCTGGCTGGTGGCGGTTTGTTAGGCTAGCAAACAAGGCGCGTAGATTCGAGGCCCGCCAGCGCCAGGTGAAGAAATTCCTTTAGACCGTTTGTATAAATGAAATCCTATTTCTATGGAAAAATTCTTTCTATCCTTTACATTTCATAGGAAAATAAACATTAGGCTAGACTCAATGAAAAAAAAATCCTATGATGTGAATCAAAGAGCATCTCCTTTCCTATTCCTATTTATAGGATTTGAGATACATGTTATTTCATTTTCTATGATTTTCCTATTCCTACGATTTTTCTATCCTATGAACCAAAAGAGGTCTGAACGTTTCTGTCAGCTTTTGGTGAGGGAATGAGCTCTACGAAGAAGCGGTCGACATATGTTGTAAGAGTCCAAAAACTTGCTCATGGTTTAGCGTGCCCGTGCATCCGAACGACGAGGCTGGTTCAAGCAAAGCGATTCTGCACTGTAGCAGGTGAGAGGCATCTGAGTCTGCCTGACCGGCTCCCGTGAAAAGAGCCACGCCCAACCACGACGAGCATCAAAGATTGAGGTGAGGGTGAGCCCTCTCCAGTAGAGAGTTCAGTTCGATTGTCAGTGTGTGGTACTTCAAATACATCAATACGCAACATATCAGTCACCAGCGGGCATCTATACTCAAGTAACACGTTTGGCTGCTGCTAATCGTGACGCTGTGCGAGCCCTCGATGCGCTGCGTGCATCTGCCACTGCGTGCAGCGCTGCACTTCTCCTCTCCAGAACGACTATTACGTACTGAAGAAAAGTTAGAGATGCATTCGGTTTCGTAATTCACAGGGCTCTAGAACAAAAATGCTACAATTACGGAAAGACGTGTCCCAATACAATCAATGGACCGCCCCTGAATTCAACCACGGGGCCCTACGCCCCTACCCATGATTAATCCCGACACCTCCACCTCAGACCCGTAAGAGCTCTCTTAGAAAAATTCCGCAAGTCTAGCGTCTCTCCTTCTAAAAACTACGAAGAGAAGAACCACAAAAATGAAATGTTGTGATATTATTGAAAACTACAATATTGTATGATTGTTTGACTGTGTATAGGGAAAGCAGATAATTCTTTACACAAGAAGCTCGAGTGGACGATGCTGAAGAGTCAAGTATCTTAATGTTATGTTTAATCCAGAAAAACAGTAAATTAAACATGACTAGTAGAATGTTCATGCGTTGCCACGGATCTTTACAGATTGCATCTTTGAATACAATGCATCTCTCTCTCTCTCTCTCTCTTAATTTTAGCTCAACGTAATTTTGCTCAGTCTCTCTCTCTCTCTCTCTCTCTCAATTTTAGCTCAACGTAATTTTGCTCAGTCTCTCTCTCTCTCTCTCTCTCTCTTTCTCTCTTAATTTTAGCTCAACGTAATTTTGCTCAGTCTCTCTCTATCTCTCTATCTCTCTCTCTTAATTTTAGCTCAATGTAACTTTGCTCAGTCTCTCTCTATCTCTCTATATCTCTCTCTTAATTTTAGCTCAATGTAATTTTGCTCAGTCTCTCTCTCTCTCTCTCTCTCTCTCTCTCTCTTAATTTTAGCTCAACATAATTTTGCTCAGTCTTTCTCTCTCTCATGACTCAAAACTTAATTTTAGCTCAACGTAATTTTGCTCAGTGTTAACATTCGATAGCTATCCTGGAAGTGTAAACACTAAAGGGAAATCTTAATTTTTATACGGGATAAGACAACTTTTCGAACTTCATGTACAATAAGAGGAACACAGAAGGATGTTTTCAAGATCTCACATCCATAAATATCCAAACGATTTTTGTGCATGCACTCTATATACTCCCTCCGTTCCTTAATATTTGTCTTTTTAGAGATTTTAAATGAACTACCACATACGAATGTATATAGACATATTTTGAGTGTAGATTTACTCATTTTGCTTCATATGTAGTCACTTGTTGAAATCTCTAGAAAGACAAATATTTAGGAACGGAGGGAGTACATTATGAAAGATGAGCATCTCACATTGAGAGTTCAAAACCAAAGTGCATGTTTTCAAATGTAAGTCATATCAGTGCACAAGCAGATTGCCTCCAAACTGAAGTCTGAATTTGGACAACACCGAACGGGATTAGTGGTTACATTCACCATGTAGATGACAATATCACATTGTGCTATTCTCTGCATCACATGATTACAGTAAAGCTGCAATAGACAGGGCTGGAGATTAAGATTCCAACTTTATTTAACCCCAATGGTTTTCAACTAATAAGTAACGATTTTAAGAAAGACATCATGAAAATGACATACAATATGAACCATGAAATAAAAAAATATTGAAAGACATTTACGAAGAAATTTCTTAAAGCTTGATCATTGCATCATGAAAATGTCATTGCAAGATCTAACTTTGCCCAGTCTCGGGGCGAGGGACTGCCGCATTACGCACAAGTTCAGATAGGAATGGAGGAAGACGGAGTAGGTTTTTTTTTTTGAGGCTAGGAAGACGGGAGTTGGTAGCCAATAAAGCGAACTTGAACTAGAGGCTTCTTGCTTTGACTCTCTTGCCATCCCAAGGCTAGATCGATCTCCGCGGCATGCTCCATGATCGCGGTGTTTGTGTGGATCTGCTGTGTGTTTAGTTGCCATCGTAGGCACGGACCATTGATGTTCTATGCCCGTCGCCGCTAACCAGCAGAGCCAATGTCGGGGTTCGCCTGAGCCCTGGGCATTGCTTGAGTTGATGTCTTGGCTCCGGTCTGGAGCTCCGGTGGTGTGATGAGATCTTTGTCCGCAACCTGTTTGATAAAATGCGGCTGCAGTTTGTGCTAGAAGAATGCGATGACACTGCGCCAAGCTCTCTTGCCACTTTGCCAGCGATGTTTGGTGCACGTGAGGGGTCAACAGGAGGATGGAACGTGGCTTGCTCTTATAAAGCTGGAGAAGTTTGCAGAATCTATATGATCTCATGGGCATGAATACCTGATCATTTGTCTCAAATGGGTAAATAATGTTTATGGCGCACTTACGAATGGAAAGTGGCGTGAGTGAAGGAGGTGGTGGATGTGATCTATCTTATGCCGATGCATGTTCTGAAGGGAAGATGGGTAAGTCAGTACAGTCTACACGTCCATTGCTATGTTCATGTAAATGTGCACTATCAACATTTGAAGAATTCATTTTCAGGGTTTTGGTGCTGTCAGACTGCGAGGATTGCAGAGTTGAAGACATGCTCTGGTTGTTGGTGCTGCATTGCGTCACCAGTTAGGTCAGAAATAAGCATTCCAAATTTATTAGATGCTCATGTGAACCAGTTCTCTGCTTACTGGCTCTTCTGCAGTTGTTGCAGAGCAATCTACACACACTGGTGAGCAATTGACTGATTGAGCATTTTTTGGAAGGTTTTGTTCGAAGACCTTGCATTCTTTGTGGGTACGCGGGGTGCTGCACTTTGTGACTGTACTAGAGATTTCAAGGTGACCTTTGCATCTGAACTATTTCAATGCCCATTTGTGATCCATCTCTACTAGACATGTCTGTCCACAAGGTACTTAGCATGATTTCTCTTCTAGTTTTGCTTGTTTCAGGAATGCCTACAGATATCACTGTATAGCTAATAGTTTGCAAGTGCAAAAGCATGTTAAATATGTATTACTAAGTAGAAATATTTGTTTATAACCCACCTACAATCTGCAAGGTAATCACAACCACCAGTGGGGTGGATATGCTTAACTAAAGGGGATACTTTTTAGATGTTTTCAAGTTCCAATGTCCACATGTGTGTTTCCTTTCGAACCAAAATCGCGCGATATTTCTTCCTTCAAAATGCAGAGTGTGGTATATTTCCTTGTGCTGTTCACGTACCACTATTACTGGTTTTGCCAGTGATAAAAATCTAGCATAAACAGAAGATAAAGCAAACTGTTTCCATTATATTTCTATTGAGTGAACAGTGAAAAAGCTAAACGAGAAACTTCTTGCATAAAGTTATAGTGTTAACAATACTGTAACTCCCACAGCATTCATTCTGAGCTTTTGATACTACGCTGTCAGTTTTGAGGGAGACTGTTTATCTACAATCATGCGTAGACAGCTTTGGCTTCGAGAGCGTTAAGTTCAAATCAGATAGAAAACTAGAATGCTCACAAGATAAATTACCACGAGGTGCTGGAAGGTCTCACCCAACAACTTCTTGCAAAGTTGCAGTTACAAAAGACATGCTTTGTTTGGAAGGAGCATAGATGGGTTGCAAATGCAAGTGAATACCATCGCTCAAACAGTAACGCAGCGAACTTTGGGATCCTAGCATGACGGTAGCATCAGGTAATTTAGTGAAGTGCGCTATTATCAGCAAATTGCCAGGGAGAATCACATGGAAAGATGCACATAGGTGTGAACTATTGTTCCTGCAATAATAGCTGATGAAATGCAACAACGATGTGATATGCAGAGTATATCCATGCCGGGGATGTATCTGGTGCACCGGGGCAATTTGTGCTACGGGTGCACCGGTCGCCCATTGCCCATGAAAAAATGTTCCAAAAAATTCAGAAAAAAAATCTAGTGCATTGACACAACATCAATGTACGTATTCACAAAAATTTAAATCAATATTTAAACACTGCTCGAGATACAAAAATAACAAATTTGACACTGAATAATACATAACACAAGTTGGGCTTCAGTTTTGGCCCATTAGCACATTGAGGTCAAATTTGTCATTTTTGTATCTTGAGCATTGTTTTGAATTTTGATTTAAATTTTTGTGACAACATACATTGATATTGTGCCGATACACTAAATTTTTTGGGGCTTTTTTTGAATATTTTTGAATGTGCAACAGGGTCCGGTGCACCGGTAGCACCAATTGCCTTGGTGCATCAGATACGTTCCCTATCCATGCCACTATTGATTCAACAGAACCACATAGGTCTGTCTTATATTTGACCACAGTTGAGCCCATCTACGCATAGTTGCAGACAAAGAGTGAAGGGAAATTCTGGATTGTCACTTCAGATATTTTGATCTGCTGAAAAAGGCTTTAGTAGGAGAGTTCAATCAACCTGCTATTCAGAAACGCGAGATATTAGTGCGATCTTTTTGCTCTTATCTATTCCGATGGGACAAAAGAAGTTATGAAACTATGCAAACTTTAGAAAAAGGTGGAGCCACCAATTGTATGAAAACGACTTTTTTTTTTCATTTCTCACTAGCCACTCTAGTCTCCATAGGCCTCGGAGATAGTTCGCTTACTTGAACGTTCTTCTCATAGCAAGCAAATTTGCCGAAAAGAAAGCTAAACGCTGACCATAAATACAAAACGGCATTTGCTCTTTTGGATTTAGGTTACAAAATATCAGGTACGCTATGGACAATGCATGTTTCTTCCTAAAAATTTGTACATGTCAGTGTCATAGTAGAGATCGGTGTGTGGTCCAATCTTGCTTTAAGTTAGATCCTTGTAATTGATGTAACGTTGGACCTTTGGCATTTCTGTTAGCTGAAAGGGCAACCAGGTGTAGTGAACAAAGTTAAATCTATGATGGGAGTGATAGGTGGTCCCTTCTCTATAATGCAACCAATTTCATAATCTGGGAGTTTGATGTCTTTTTTTTTTTACTAAAGTGTTATGGCACTCTTTTCCTAAATATGCTCGGAATACACTCTGTCCCGGCCTCAGTTTGTGCTATAAGACACAAACTGTTATTAGTGCTTGTGCCTTGGTTTTTTACTTTTTCTAAGGCTTTGTACCGTTCTCTCTTTTTTAATGCTTGCATCAGGCTGCTTCTGTGCTATCATGAAGCCCTCGAGGTTTGTTAATACCTCACTAATACCTCAGACCTGTAACCTTTCAGGCCTCATTCGGTTTGGAGGATTTTTATAGGAAAAACATGGGAACAAGGATTCCAGAGAAAAATTTCCTATATATGCATTCGGTTTGTAGGAAATGCGTAAAGGAATTTCGTAGGAATACTATTCATTTCCTATGCTTTTGGAGGAAACTACACATCCACTCAAAGCTCATTTTGCGCGTAGGAACGAGACAAGTCAATTCCTTAGGGTGGCAAGTGCCATCCTATCAAATTCCTATACTACTCCAAATTCCTACGGTTAGATTTCCTCCAAACCGAATGAGCCCTCACCGTGCCATCTTCACTCTTTCCTCTGTCTGGTTCTTTTTATTTAAAGAGGATTACCTCCGGCCTCTGTATCAGAATGATGCATGCAGCCATATTATTAAATAAGAGATCCAGAAGGTCTGCGAAGGAGTACAAGTTCACTCGAAGCTCAAAACCAAAAGAATCTCTTATTTTTCGAAAATAAATGCATGGTTTGTTACTGTAATATTTTTTTTTTGACAATACCTCACTAAGAGGTCAGACCTGTAACCATCACCGTGCCATTTTCACTCTTTCCTCATGCATGTCTGACTGCCGCTCCGTATCTCTTAGGAACTTCTAAAAGTCTGTTTTTTCAAGAATAAATGCCCGTTAATTATTTGAGCATATAAAATGTCCTTAGCTGCAGACTGATCACTCTGATATCTGGCTGTGGGAACTCGACACGACAAATTTTCTGGCATCTTTATCCGCCGCATTATTCCGGCCAGTTGATCAGTTGCATTGGTACACGGAGATGCTGAATATGACGACAGATTACCCATTGTTCATGAATAGAGCATGTTCAGAAACAGCCATAATTGAGTGAAATAATTTTGCTGTGACGTTGTGCATACGTACTAGCTGATGGCTGCTATGCTTTGTTCTTGAGCAGTGCACTTCCATTATTCAGTAGTTGTTTTAACTTTATGTTCAGACATGTATCACATATGGACAGTGTTCTGATTGCCCTTTTCCTGAACAACTATTGTAGTAGGTTTCCTGACGGGCACCGTCTACTTGCCCAGTTCAATGGTTCTGCTACTCTACAGACTACAGTAGCCGATGTGAAATGTGCAATCCTTGAGCTGCCCAGGCATCAACCATGAACCCATGAGGAGCATGCCGGTGAAGTACAGCGGAGCTGCAGGAGTTCGTCGGATCTTCTCAAGATGAATCTCTAACCCTTGCACTTCAGAGTTGGATCACAGGTACACGCACCATGTCCTCAACTGAAGAAAAATACAGTTATCTTTTTCAGAGAATGATACTAACCAAAGAATTTCTGCTACCTTTAACTCTGGTAATTATCGCATAAAAAGGAAATATTTAAAAGAAAATTTTACATGGATCTCCATGTAAGGTCTCATGAATATAGCATCGACTAAGACTTCGTTAAATCTCAGTCGAATAAGATTTAGCAATCCCGATGACATTATTATTGGTCAAGTTGAATATAGTGAATTAGGATTGCCATGAAACATAGTATTTTCTTTATTTATACGTTTCTTGCCGACATATATTCGTATGAAAGGCAACGTTAAAAGCTGATGGCAAGAGCCGTTGAGAATAACAGAAATGCAGACTCTGGCATGGACAGGCCACTATGATAGGTTTCTCTTTCTCTTTCTCCGGGACTATGATAGGTTTCGCCGGTATTGCGGCATGCACATCCTGGTGGTCCTGGGCGGCAAAGGCTAACCGGAATCTGGAATCTCCGCGCTCGACCTCTGAAACCCTTCAATTATATCGCCCATTTGCAGCTGCAGAATCTGAATACTTGCGCAAAGGCGGAACGCGGACATGACACGCCCGAAAGCGCGGCGGCGTCCATGCCGTCGACCTCCGCGGTCACCACCGCGCCCCAGTGGAAATGGAGGACACAGAGACCCGAAAGCGACGCCGCCCGCGGTGCCGCCACTTTCACCCCGCACGAGCAACAAGCTGTAGTAGCCAGCGCCGGTGCCTCCGCCGTGGTTAGTTATTACCGCTGCCGCTTCGCCGGGACGAGGAGAGAAACGAGACAAATGGGAAAGCAGGGAGCGAAAGCGAGGGCATGGAAAGGCACTGAACTATGCCGGCAGGCACACGGGGCGCCCACTTCACCGGCCCTGCGTGCGTGCGTGGTCGCGTTGGATTTGCATGAATCTTGCGCGGAGCCCCACCGCCTCGCAAAGTCGCAAGTTGCGCTGCGCCGGGGCGCTTTTGGCCCCTCGGCGCGTGGCTGGAGCCAGTGCCAGTGCGCGCGGCACCGGGAGGCCATGGGGCAGGCCATGATGGCGGCGGTAGAGCGGCAAGGGCCGGCCGGCCGGCCGCTAAAGAAAGCCGGATGGTTAGCGGCAGAGGGGACACCAACCACCTCCTCCCCGTGGGATTCAGTTCAGAGACTGGTAGCTCAGGTCTCTCTGATGCGGAGCTTTGAGACGCTGATGATGAGGTTTTAGCTAGTCTTGCTTAGTTTTCTGGTCCGCTTTTTCGGCGTTGTCGTGGCCGGACCAGGCGGCCCATTGGCCGGCTGAGCGTATTATTATAGCCGGTAATGCGATCCGGGGCAGTGATGGAATTGGCCGGGCAGTGGGCGAGGGCGAATGATTCGCCGGGGAGGAAAGCGGAGTGGTCAGGTCGGGACGTCAGGTGCTCCGCCAAAAGAGCGACGTGATACAAGTCAGAGCTGAATCTTCCCCGCGCACGAGAGCTGAGTCAGCCACCACCACGAGCCAATGGGCAGGCACCGCCCGATCCAGCCACCGGCGCCGACGACGGTTCACCATGCATTCCGTCGGCGCCGGGGACCTGCTCCGTACGGCCCCATGCTACGAGCGCGCCCGCTGCAACCGCCTCCAGAGCGTAACAGACAATCACTGTGCGCCACTGGAGCTCTGGGGACCGGCCGGCCGGCACGCAGTACGTCCGGAGATGGCGAGGGCCAGGCCCAGGCGTGTGTGCGGGCAAGCTGGGTGATGAGTGGACGAATGAGTGCAGTGAGGCTCACTACTGCCGCCGTGCCCGTGCCCGTGCCCGTGCCCTCGACAGCGTGCGCCCACCGCCACTGATGAGGAATGGTGCGAGCGCACAGGGCCGGCCGTTGCCGCGCCGAGGAAGGGGACGAAAAGGGAGACGACAGCGAGAAGGACACGGGATTCGCTGCTGTTGGGGCATGTGATGCTTTTCTTTTGGCTTGCTCGCCCGCTGGCTGGTCCGTCTCGGTGGACCTCCAACTCATCCCCTCCCTACTACGACTACAGTGTATTGATGCTGCGTGCAGCGTGCCAGCCACTATCAGGCAAGGCACGGCAAGGCACTTCTCGTCGACCTGATTGACGAATCAAATTGATACTCTCCTCCTTTCTTTCTCCCGGCCACTGGCCAACTGGGAGTCAGCCAGCCAGAGGTGGCGCGGACGGGATCGCCAGGGCGGACGGAGCCCGGCACCTGCGCATGGGCGGGCAGGGCAGCCGGAGCAAGGAGCACGAGGCGGACTAGTTTATGCCCGGGCCTGCGAAGACGAGAATTCAATATTTGTGGCGGAGACGACGGACGGAACCAGATCGGCATTAATGAGAAGCCCGGTCGCCAGGCCAGGCCGGCAGCACATGGCATGGAGGATTTCAGGTGAGCGCACGGAGAGGGCGAAGCCAAATCGAAACTTGTCACGGGGAGGCAGGCGGAGGGAGCAACAATGGCGACGGATCTCATTTGGACTAGTACAATAGACAGAGAAAACGCTCGAACTTCGAAGTTCGAACCAATTTTCAGGCCGGCGCTAGCTAGCTCCTGACCGGAGCACAAGCTTCATTGAAGCCTTATTTCAGATATATTTTTCGGTACAGTGGAGGTTCTTGGGTGTGGCGGAATTATGTACACGGGACGGCACGCCGATGGGCTCTTGAGGTTCCTCCATGGACGCAGACCTGCACGTACGCTCAGCACCGCCGCGTCGCTCTCGGATGTTTTGGCTTGCGTCCCATCATCTGGGTGTCGGTCGAGAGAGACACGAGCACAGCGACTCTGCAACCAAACTGCTCTCGAGGCAAGCACGCCCGTGGATGCGATGATGGTGATAGGTGCCCGCCGCTGTTTTGTCCTCCGTGCGGGCTTCGCCGCGGCGAGAAAGCTCCGTCACAGCTGGCCGCATTGCATCTGCAGGAGGAGCGAGTCGTCGAGGTCGACGACCATGCCGTCCATGAACGAGCCCTGGTGCTCGAGCTTCACGCTGCCGTAGGGGTGGCCGCCGCCGAGCGACCCCGGCTGCAGCGTCGACGGCACGAAGGCGTGCCGTTGCCCGCCGTACGGCGGCGAGGGCTTCGCGTCGACGGTGGTGAGCGCGGACGGCGGGGACCCCGAGGGGCTGCCGCGGTCGTCGTCGTCGGGCACGTTGACGGTGGTGATGTCGTGGATGCTGGAGCGGCGCTTGTTGTCCTTGCCGCCGGAGGTGAGCCGGATGAAGTACTTCTGCGCGTGGCTGGCCACCTGCGTCGGCGTGCGGCTCGTCACGTAGTTCCGCGAGATGTTCCTCCAGTCCCCTCGCCCGTACTTCTTCAGCCCCTTCAAGAACAGCCTGCACGCGGAGCACGAACGCGATCAGATTTCCGCCACCAAGAATCCAAGCACAAGAAGAAGATCACGAAGACGGCGGCTTACCGGTGCTCCTCCTCCGTCCACGGGACGCCCTTCTTCCGCTCCTGGTCGGCGCGCCCGCGCTTGAGGCAGTAGCCGCGCCGGAACCCGCCGGCGCCGGCGGCGCTGCCGTCCCAGTCCAGGGTGAACCCGGACGAAGGGGACGAGCTGTCGTAGTGAGGGAACGGGACCAGCCCGGCCTCGATGAACCCGACGTCGTTCTCGAGGGCCCGGTAGTGGTTCACCACGTCGGCGACCGTCTTCCGGGGCAGCATCAGCGCGACCATCTCCCACCGGTCCGGCGCGTCCAGGTCGATCGCCGCGAGCGCCTCCTCGAACACCTTGTTCTCCTCCAGCGTCCACGCGCCGCCTCCGCGACGCTCCTGCTGCACGGCCCAGCACGGCTGCCCGGCGAAGAAGGGCGCCGGCGGCGGCAGCACGTCCGCCCACGCCTCCGCCATCATGTCGGCTCTAGCTGCTGCTACCTGAGCTGGCTTAAGGACGGCCTGGCGAGCAATGGAGGAAGGCAGGAAAGTGGCGAAGGGGGGAGGTGGAAGGAGGCGTGCCTATATAGGGGAGGACCGGGGGAGTATCAAATTCCGGGCGGCTACAAAAAGTGGCCGGAGTTTATTCCGCCTCCACCGTTGGAGGCCTTGAGAAGATGAGCAAAAAGAAAGTGGATGCGTGTGATTGGGCCTTGGTGGAGTTTGTGGCCTCTCAACCAAGCACAAGAGGTAAAAGAGGAGAGTGCTAGTTAATGGTAACAAGATTCAGTTTTGTTGAATATATGTCTTGCTTTTTCAGACATGTATGAATTATTTTAACCGGAGGAATTGAATTTTCGACCAATCACTAGGGGGAGAGGATCCATACCCGAATGCATTACTCAAAGACGACTAAAAGGCGAGCTTTGCAATTGTGCGCTAGAGCGTGAGGAGAGGTATTGACGCCATGTCATGGAGGCATCCTTCTTAGAGACACTTTCGTATCTGGAAGTTCAAAGAGTGAAGTCGCTAGCTAAATTTCTAACATTGGTCCTTGCAAAGCGGAGTTCGTTACCAAAGACAAGCATGTTTCTGGAATCCCAAATCTTCCATATCAAGGAAAGAGCAACCGACGGCGAAATATCGCCATGGAGATCCGGCAGCGTGGGGACAACCCAAATGAGCTCGATGGAGGGTGGTGCCGGGTGAAGTAGGGCATCCCACATCTGGATGGCTACTGGGTACTGAATGAACATGTGAAGGTCGTCATCAACTATGTGGTGCAAGTTTTTTTTACTTTGCATTATATCTGCCACAATAATGTTATACTTTGTACAATGTCTCATAAAAACATGTTTAAAAAACAATCTGAATAACTTCTTACATGTGTAACAAGAAATTATACACCTACTCCAGAAACATGCTTGTTATGGAACATGATCCTAGTTATGGAACATGATCAATTCCTTCGGTTTCGTCTCTTCAAGGATCGACTCAATTCCAAGAGCAACCTCTTCAAGAAAACCATCACCCCTTTTGCAAAAAAAAAACACCCCAACGGCCACTGCTGCCCCAGATGCGAGGCTCACATAGGTGCCTCCCTTTTGATAGCCGTACGCAACGGAACCTAAGCCGCCATCTCCCACCTCTACATCCTCCCTTCCCCTTGCCATTGCTTGGGACTAGTGGTTGGCCTAAGCCCCGACACTGGTCAATGAAGGCTGCGGTAGGGAGGTCTTTCGTCTGGTAGCCCTCAATGATGAGATGCAACCTATGAACGATGGCTTGAGGCATAGAGCATGGTTGTACAGCAGCGGCGGTGGATTTTGTGTACGGGTAGGCGGTCTCTGGTGATGACGTCGGTGGCCACAATCCTATCTCTAGGTACGCGGGCGGAAGCATCTGCCTGTTGTGTCTTACTTGGGCGCGCAGGTGACGCCATGCTCCTGCTTTGCTAGGCGATTGCAGTGCTGGTACGGGGGATCTTGGATCTTCATAACCAGCGGCAATGACGATTATGTTTTGTTACCACAGACAGAATGATGGAGCATGAGAACTGTGTGGGGTTACCGAAGCATCCTAAATTGAGATTTTGGCGGTGCCAGTGACCTTTTTACCTCGTCAATCTCCATCACATGTGCAATGACAACCTTTGCTATTCGAGCCTTTGGTGGCGACTATATCTTGTTGTGGCTCGACTACTTGTGCGAGCATGGTCATTGTGTGGCAGTTCATGTCAATACCGTATTGCACATGTAGGTGTCGGGATCGGGAAGTGGTGGTGACAACAGATGATGACTTTGATTTGTTGGTGCTTCTCAAGTATCGATCCCGAGCTCCGGGGTGAACCCGAGGTCTAGCCCGAATTGGTTATATCTGGCAATGTGTCATTACCTTATTGAGGCATTGCTCGGATTTGCTGGGACTTAGTCTTCATGGTGAAATAGCCTTCGTCGGTTGGATCTGGCGACGACGACGCTTGAGCGTCGTTCCCTTCCCGAAGGCGTTGCTTTTGGAGAACCTTTCTCGTTATACTTGTGATGTCAAGAGATGATTAGAGTGTATATGGTTGTTAATGTAGCTTATTGATCATTGTTTTGGTTGCTTTGAAGTTTTTTTTAATCCACCTAGGCATAGCTTTGGCTTGAATGACTTTGTTGTTTTCGATGTGATTTTGTGTGTGTGTTAATGTTGACGAGAAAATTCCTTATTTGACACTGTCTTAAAATTTGGTTCCTTATTTGACATTGAAAAAGTTTTTCTTCCCTATTTGACACTAGTCCTAAATTTTATTCCCTGTATGACACTTCCGTCAATTTTGAGCCTAAATGGCACCTGAAAAGACGATTTTGCCCCTCACGCGGTATGTGTGTGCGCGCGCGTGCGTGCTGTTGCGTGTGTGGGTGCATGCGGACATGTGTGCTGCTGCTGCATGTGTGTGTGCATGTGTACTGCTGTGTGTGTGTTTGCTACTGCGTGTGTACGTGGGCGCGCGTGTGCGTGTGTGCTATTGCGTGCCTATGTGCTGCCTGCGTGTGTGTATGCGTGTGTGTGCGCGTGCATGTGTGTTGCTGCGTGTGTGTGCGCGTGCATGTGTGTTGCTGCGTGTGTGTGTGTGTGTGTGCACGCGTGCGTGCATGTTGTTGCGTGTGTGTGCGCGTGCGTGCGTGTTGTGCATGTGTATGCGTTGCTGCGTGCGTGTTGTGCATGTGTATGCGTTGCTGCGTGTGTGCTCCTGCCCTCGCACTGATGATGCGTGTATGCGCTATTGCCCCCCACACACATACCACATGGGGGGCAAAAGAGTCTTTTCATGTGTCATTGAGGCTCAAAATAGACGAAAATGTCATATAGGAAATAAAATTTAAAATTTGTGTTAAATAGGAAAGAATATTTTTTTCCAGTGTCAAATAAGGAAGCAGATTTTAAGATAGTGTCAAATAAGAAATTTTCTCAATATTGACCGTGTGCATCATAGTTATGTAGGGATGGGGTGTGTGCTAATTGTGTTTTGTATCCCCTAATGATCTATTTGAGTCAATAAAATCCATTTTTATAAAAAATTATGGTCAACTATCTAAAGGATGTGGCTAGATGCAAGTTGCCTGAATATTGAAACTGGGTCAATCGATTTGCCAGGATCAATTTCAACCGCTGGATAAAAACTAAACGTTTCAACTCGCCTCACCGCCCATGGCCGCCGGGGCTCCCGTGACAGCCTCGTCGCACCGCCCTCCCTGAACCGCCCCCATCGCTCACTCCTACCTTCCTTCAAAATTGATTGGCCCAACTAAAGGATGCAAAGTGGTAGACACACGCACACACTCGTGGCGTATACGCTGTTTGGTGGTGTGCATGTGTGCGCGCGCTTCTACCGTGCGTAACAGCCAAACGATAGAGCAGCTTTCTCTAGTGTATTTGTACGTTGAAATCCACTCGTGCAGCTGCTGTGGGAGACTGGGAGCTGTTGCGTTGCATTCATTTCTTTATTGCCATTTGCTGCTATACTTTTACATTCCTGGTTCGTAGTATTGTATAATCCTGGTCCTGGAGGTTCTCTTCTTTTTGGCAAAGCAAGTTTTGCAAAAAAAAATAAAAAAAATCGAAAGCAAGAAGGTTGTTCATTTGTTTACTTTGTCGCTGATTTTAAATTCAGGATAGTTTAATACGATCCTGAGTGGTCGCACCCAACCTTTGCCGACAGAAATGTAATGCGTAATTATGTGAACGTGGGCCAGACTCCAGGGTTCCTCAAAAAACAAAGAGACTAGTAGTGAAATTTTTAATCACCCAATAAACTACATTTTCCCCGTAGGGTCCAAATGCGCATTAGATGTACGTAGTACTGATGGAGTATCGCAGTACAAGTTCACCGAACTTGGTACATGGAGCTCCAGAAAAAAATGATGGCCTGCCTCATTTGCGTAGGCAGAATCTCAGATTCACGGCCCAGCTTGCACGGGGTAGCCGCCTGTAGTAGACCGCATCGCTCTCGCGCCTGCGTGATCTGTACCCGGGCCGTGTGCGTGTGCGTACGACTGGTAGGAATAGTAGACCTGGTGCAATCAAGAAGAGCAGAGAGTGATGGGCGTGTTTGGAGGAATACGTAGGCGTGCACATAATTGGCGCTGCAACAATGTTGTGCCGGTGCCACATAATAAGTGCTCGCTACGGAGTCACTGTCGTAGGCTTCATCGGTTACCAACCTGGATGCTTGAGGACCACGGCACAGTGGCGCGTATAAATGATTGTCGTGGGTGTTTAGGGATGGATACAAAATTAGACTTCCTCCGTCCCGTAATATAAGAGCGGTTTAGACGCAGCGTCTAAAATATTCTTATATTATGGGACGGAGGAAGTAACAGTGTAGATTCCTTTTTTTCAAAACGAGGCAATAGATTTGTATCATGGATTAACAGGGCCGCCGGGGGGGGGGGGGGGGGGGGGAAGGGGGGGGGGGGGGGGCGGGGGGGTGGGCGAGGTACGCATGTAGTAGGAGGGCGGCAGGAGTAGGAGGCCCGATCGTCAAAAAAAGAGAAAGAAACCAGGCCCAATCGACAACAACGATGCCTGATCCCAGCGGCCAGCGATCGCGAGATCGTTCCCAGGAAACAGCGAGAGATCCTCTAGAAAAAAAAGGAAAGATAGCGAATTAGAGAGCAATCAGCGCCTGGACGCGATTCCCTTCCTGTTACGTTCGACGCCTTTCTTCCATCACGAAGAGTTCCCAGGTCCCAGCCCTACGCCCCTAACTGCTGGCCGCCGACGCCGTGCATGCACAGACGCACTCCGACCTCGCCGTCCCCTAGTAATTTCCTTTCTAATTTGATTATGTTGGTTGTTGTTTTCAGTTCTGGGGCCTCCATCTTCACCCTCCTTTGGTCTTTGCTCAATTGTTCTCCTCTCGGCGATCTGCAGACTCTAGACACGTACAGACTACTGAAGTTTGATCGTCAGGATTCTGTACATTAGGTATTGAGGTATATTATTCATACAACAAATTCTTTGGACTTTGGTTTAGAGCTAGCACCATTCAACAATTGATTCAATATATATTTTCAGCATTATGTTTGTTCTCATGGCGCCCAGCAAGAGGAACTATCCATCGGGTAGCCACAAAAGGAAAAAAAGGAGAAAGAGAATAAATTTATAAAGTCACAGCGCGGAGGTATTCGCAATTTTTTCAAGCCAAGTGATATTGGTGCATGTACTACTCCGCCGGACCCAGCTGATGCGTTGGCGATTGTTGCCATTGTGGAAGAGCAACAAACTAATGAAAACTCGGACTCTAATCAGCAAGAAGAAAATATCAACTCCAACATCGGCGATGACAATGTAAGTGGCTCCGAGAATGTAAGTAATTCGTCGGATGCACATGCCCAATCTGCTAGTGTTGATGAACAACCAGTTTATACCGCCGATATTTATGATCCAAAAAACTGGGATAATCTTGATAATAAAGCAAGAGATATCTTAGTTGAGAAAGGGCCTATCAGAGAGGAAAAAATGGAATACCATGTAGATGAAACAGGAAGACATTTTTTGTATGCTCATTATCATAGAAAATTAAGCAATGGAGAGGAACATGATAGGAAATGGCTAGTTTATTCAAAAAATGTCAATAAAGTTTTTTGCTTCTGTTGTAAGATCTTCAAGTCTAGTACCAACAGGAGTCAGAGTTCCTTAGCACATGATGGACTAGGACATTGGAGGCATATTAGTGAGAAGCTCAAAGAACATGAAAATAGCATTGAGCATATTAATAACATGAACAAGTGGAATGAATTGAGAGTTAGACTGAGAAAACAGGAAACTATTGATAAGGATTTGCAACATCAAATAACAAAGGAGAAAGAACGTGTCAGGCAAGTTCTGTTAAGAATAATAGCAGTTGTGAAATATCTTGGTAAACGCAACTTGGCTTTTCGTGGAAGTAGTGAGCGGCTTTACAAGGATGATAATGGTAATTTCTTAGCTTGCATTGAGATGATTGCAGAATTTGATATGGTAATGCAAGATCACCTTAGACGTGTTGAGAACAAGGAAATCCATTATCACTATCTCAGTCATAAAATACAAAATGAGCTGATATCTCTTTTGGCTTCTGACATCACATGTTCTATCATAAAGGTTGTTAAAGAGGCCAAGTATTTCTCTGTTATCCTAGATTGTACCCCTGATGTTAGTCATCAAGAACAAATGACCTTTTTAGTTCGATGTGTTAATCTGTCTGATGGCAAAATAAAAATTGAGGAGTACTTTCTGGGGTTCTTGAAAGTGGATGACACTTCTAGCTTAGGGATTTTCAAAGTACTACTTGATTATGTTGAGTCTTTTGGCCTAAATATTCAAGATATAAGGGGTCAAGGATATGATAACGGTTCTAATATGAAAGGAAAATACCGAGGGGTACAATCTAGGTTACTTGATATGAATCCAAGAGCATTATATATGCCATGTGCTTGTCATAGCCTAAATCTCACTCTCTGTGATATGGCAAAATCATGTGAGAAAGCTGTTTCATTTTTTGGAATTGTTCAACGCATATATGTATTATTTGCTGGCTCTACAAAAAGGTGGAATGTTTTGCTTAAACATGTTCCTAGTTTGACCGTGAAATCATTGTCCAATACTCGTTGGGAGAGTAGAATCAAAAGTGTTACAGCAATAAGATATCAAGCCGCTGAGTTAAGATCAGCATTGTCTGAGTTACGTCATGCTTCTGACACTGATCCTAAAGATAGAAGTGATGCCAAAAATTTATTTGATGCACTTGGTCGCTTTGAGTTTCTAGTTGGTATGATTATCTGGCATGATGTTCTATTTGCTGTAAATAAAGTTAGCAAGATGTTGCAATCGTCAATCATGTGCATTGACTCCGCTTTGAAGCAAATAAAAGGTATAACAAAATATTTTGAGAAGTACAGAGATGAGGGGTTTTCTTCAAGTCTGACCATCGCTAAAGGTATTGCAATTGAAATGGGAATAGAGCCATTGTTTCCAGTGAAACGTCATGCTAAGAGGAAGAAACAGTATGATGGAAGTGATTGTCAAGAAGAATCCTAGAAGCTGAGAAGGCTTTCCAAGTTAAATATTTTAATGTTTTGGTTGATATGGTGATCACTTCTTTGAATGATAGATTTAAAGAACTCATGGTCTTTAAAGATATATTCGGATTTTTATTGAGCTCGGGCACTCTCACGTCATTAAGTGACAATGAACTTGAAGAATGTTGCACAAAATTTGCAGAAACTTTCTCTCTTAATGGTTCATCTGATGTTGAGGTATACGATCTTATTTCTGAATTGAAGATTATGAGATTCACTTTGCCAGATGGCGCAATGTCTGCTATGGAGATTTTCAGGCATGTCAGAGAAGTTGATTGTTACCCCAATATATCCATTGCCTATCGCATCTTATTTACTGTGCCTGTGACGGTCGCATCGGCCGAGAGAAGCTTTTCAAAGTTGAAATTATTGAAGAATTATTTGAGGTCAACCATGACTCAAGAGAGGTTAAATGGTTTGGCCACATTATGCATCGAGAAGAAATTATTGGATGAGATTGATATCGACCCCATCATAAGTGACTTTGCATCGAGGAATGTTAGAAGAAAATTTTAAGGTATTATGTATAATTTTTTGATACGCATACAGATTTTGGATTTAATTGTTACTGATAATAATAATAGTAATAATATATATATATGTATATATATATATGCACACGTATATTACAATGGCTTATATATTAGGGGCCCCCAATTTTTAGTTCGCCCCGGGCCCCCGAAATCTCAGAACCAGCCTTGTGGATTAATTAAGCAGAATATAATTGCTCAGTAAACTAATGAAAATCAGACGACGTACAAAACAACCATATGTGGATTACTCACAGAGCATGCAACGTTCTAATCGCATGACCAGCCCGACACCATATCCAACACACAATGACCACCAACCCCCCGCACTTCTACATCGCAAAGAAATCCCCTACGACCATACCTTGGCCGACCACGGGCACCACCAAATCCACGTAGACAAGTCAGGTCATAAGGACAACCCGAGAGACTGAAGACCATCCATCAAGCAGCTGCGAACATCTTTCTTGTGGCGCCAACAACAGCGGTTCCAAGGAACGAAGTAGCTTGATTGAAGCACTGCCACTTACATAGGTTTCTTCCCTAGCTGGATGAAAAAGGCTGCTGCTCAAGCACTGCCAGAGGGTGACAAAATAGAGCTGCTGATGGAATTGACTAGAAGTCAAGGTGTCTTTGTTTTAGATAGAAATCAAGGTGTCTTCATTGCACTTCTTAGTTCTTAATTTCTTATAGAAGGGAATCACCAATGACTCATCCCAAACTAATCTTCTGCCTCTAGTCATTCTTACACTGGTGCGTGTCGATCCTAAATAAATTATTTTTTTACCCTTTTTCGCGACGGCATTTGGAACCGTCGCCAAGTGAGTGTGTGCGATAGGGTGTTCTTCCCACATGACCTAGAAATCGTCGGGGATAGGCCCTCCTGGGACCCAGGCTGGGGCCGTGTGCGATCGGGCGAGGCATCAAAACCCAATCATTTCCGTAGGTATGTACATCCCACACGGTGAATCCCAGAAATCATTTCCGTAGGTATGTATATCCCACACGGTAATCCGAGAAAATCATTTCCGTAGATATGTACATCCCACACGGTGAATCCCAGAAAAAAAAATCGTTCCTATGTATATCACACACAGTCAATCTAAGGAATACGTTTCCGTTCTTATGTACATCCCACGCAGTCAATCCAGGGAAAACGTTTCCGTTCGGACGTAAATCCCACACAGTTTTATGTGTAGGCTCGTGTGTGAAAGGTGTAACTATCACACACGGTCTTCCTTGGTTAACTGTTTGCTTTTATCAACTATATCACACACGATTTGATAAAGAAAACTGTGTGGCATTGGACTATCCATCGCAACCGCTTTTACTGCTAGAACCGTTTGCAAAGGTCCATGACACATTTAGCAAGTTTATTAGTTTATAATTAATAATTTTAGTATTACGCTAATTCACATTTCATATCGAACAACTGTTTGCCAATTTCATATCAGGCACATAAATATATTATAACATCACAGTACGGTAGCTACATGAAAACAGCACAATATAACATATAGCTAGTTCAACTTCGTAAGAACAATATATTCATTTTCCTAATCGAGATCATCCAGGCTCGTCTTATCCACCTCTGCTTTCAGTTCAGTAAGAACCCGTTTTGCACGGGCTAACTGGGAAAGTGCCTCCTCCTTCGTCAACACCATCTTAGCAAAGTCTTTAAAAAAATCTGAGCTCATTCTCCACCTTCAACATTTTATCCCGCATCTTGAAATATGCTTCAGCATTGACAAGACTTTCTCTAAGCCTAGCTGTGTTCACTTCCTCATACATGCTCCAGAGCTTCGTTAGGCACATCTTCAAAGACTGTGGCCACTCTTGATCAACCCACTCCAAGTAAGAACACTTCCGTTCATCCTATAATATTTAAAACTAGATCAGTAACAATTGTAGGGGAAATGAGTTTATAGAAACATATAAAATCACCAATGCTTATTTTGAAAAACTGAAAAACATGTTAATTATGACATATCTTCTCAAAAAGATCAATGTGCAAATGAAATAATTGGTACTGAGACAACAACCAAATCCTGGAACATTAGAAGCTATAATTAACTACAACGACGCTACAAGCTCTTACTCATGTACAATAAATAACAAATTAAACATTTTATGAGGAAGGTAAATATAACTGCAACAGCATAGCGACACTGTTTGGATGACAGCAAATTGATACTAACATATGTGTACATGCACAAATTTAGTAATATAGAACTAATAGCACTAAGGTCGCCCACTATGTATGCCAAAACTGGTGTAAAGACAACTGTTGCTACATCTCGCACCGGTGCCCTGAACTGGCGAGCCGATGCAGCGGAAAAAAAAGCAGGGACCCGTATTCCAGAGCACATAGTTGCTCCGATGCCCAGTTCCTTCGTGCCATAAAGATTTAGTATTTTACTGCTTGGCTGCTCGGATGTGTGGACCAAAGTTGGCTGCACAAACTGCTGAAGCGATGTCAAATAATTTTCTAATGGCATTGCTGATGAGATGGTAACAATTTAAGATACTAGGTACAAACTGTGACACTGTCTTAGGATGCGTTTGGTTGAATGTGTGGTATGAATAGGTTGGGACCGTGACAATGTCTGAATCACATCTAACAAATGATTTGTAGCAACGGAAGAGGGTCTAACCTTCTCCGCACATGCCAGAAACTTCCTCCCAATGTCCACATAATCAAACACAAAGTAGCTTCACGCATGGAGATTGATGGTGACAATGAGCAGATAGATCTTCAGCCACCCCGCTCCATTCGTTGCCACAGATGGTATTAGGGAGCTACAAGAGGAAGAAACGACTCAAATCGACCTCCGGGTAAAAATCCTTCATTCCAAGTCATAACCCGAGAGAGAGAGAAGAGAGGCATACCCGTGTGGTGAAGGAGTAGTCTCTGGAGGAGGAACCGCTGGAGATGTCTTTGAAGAAGACCATGGCGACCCCGACGGTAGGATGCGAGACGACGAGAGCGAGGAAGCGGCTATAGCTTAGCAAGCAAGGAAGGAGGAAATAGGGGAAATGTGACTTGTGGTTGGGGAGAAAAGGGAGTGGGGAAGGGGGCGGGGGTAGATATTTTGGCGGTAGGCCAAAATTTTGGAAATATGGAGGGAAACTTTGCGTGCGGTGCCGCCGGGCCATTCACTTTGAACGATTGTGTGCATAGCAAACGATTCTTCTGCTTTACGGGCATGGGATGAGTTTGATAATTAAAATTTTGGTCTCAAGGCACAGGCACATTCACTTTGAACGCCCTTGGTGCCGCCGGACCATTCACTTTGAACGATTGTGTGCATCGCAAACGATCTTCTGCTTTACGCGCATGGGATGAGTTTGATAATTCAAATTTTGGTCTCAAGGCATGGGCACATTCACTTTGAACGCGCTCGGTGCCGCCGGACCATTCACTTTGAACGATTGTGTGCATCGCAAACGATTCTTCTGCTTTACGCGCATGGAATGAGTTTGATAATTCAAATTTTGGTGGAAATTTCTCCGGGTGCGTCATTGCATAATTTAACATTGCTTACTAATTTGGGCACACAAAAGAGCATACAGCAGACAAACCACACTTACTGAATCAAGCAATTTCAGTAATTACATGGAGCCAGTTGACCTAAACATCGCTCTAACAAAAGACTAGCATTAAAAATAAAGCTAAGTATGCATAATAAACATCCGTCGCCGCACCGGCCTATGCATCGCCGGTGTGAGATGAGACGTCGATGACTTGTCCTAGCGACATGTCGCCGTTGGTGGACTCCGCGCCCCCCCTTCCGAAGTCGACCGCATCCTCGTCCTCGTTCTTGTCCTCGGTGCCGCCCTCAAGGTTATAGTACTCGTAGTAGTGGCTGCGCCGGAGCTCGCATTGGTACTCCACCGCCGATTCCTCGACGGACAGACTCTTCTCTACCTCGACCTCAGCCACGCGCAACTCCTCCTCCCGGCGTTCCTCGATTTCCGCCGCCTCCTGCATCTCCAGCTCCCGCTCGGCGACCTCATGAGGAAGCAGGTGCTCCATGGCCACCGCCGCCTTTTCATACGTGGGTTGCATGCTGGAGTCCGAGGTGGCCTGGAATATCTTGGCGTGTGCATGCTCGATCTTGGCGTGGATGGCCTCGACCCGGGCCAGGGCGACATCAGCGGCACGGACGGCAGCTCGAGCGCTCTCGGCGTTTGCAGCCGCCGTCGCAGCAGCAGCTGCAGCCGTCTCGGCTGCTGCAGCTGCCCTGTCGACTGCCGCAGACGCCCTCTTGGCAGAAGCGGCCGCGCTCAATGCGGATGCGGCGACACTATTGGTGTAGGTGGCAGCGCTCTCGGCGCAGGCGGCCGCGCTTGGGGGGGGGGCATCGTACGAGCCTTCACGAAGGGTTTCCACCGCGTCATCTTTGTAAGAAGGGGGTGCGGGAATGGGGATCGGGATTCGTGGATTCGGGGGTTGTCGCCACTAGAGCACACGAGCCAGCGAAATTTAAGGAGGGAGACATAAATAGACCTAGATATTTTCATCGCAAACGGATCCTAGAAAACAACTGTGTGTGATGTTGTAGATAATTTTTATTAGCTCTGAAAGACGAATTTGGAATAAAGTGCCAACGGATGGTTTTTTAAATGAACGAGAAATTTTGTAGTACTAATACAACTGTCATGTCAAATTTTGGAAAATTGCAGGGGTCATTTGACCTTCTAAGACATTTAAGTAATTTTCTAGCCATTTAATGTCCGTAATTGAAATTTGAACTACATGTACATGCAACAGCTAACCATAACGGTTTAAAAACTCATATTTCGTGTACTTATGTGCGATTTAATTCCATGTGCAGTAATTTGGAAGGAATTTTCAAACATATTAGCCTAACGGCTATGACACAATTAAGCATGGTGTGACATGGCATTTTAATTCAAAAAAATAAAAAAAATCAGAAACACATGAAACCTTGGTTGATGTAATGTCATGTCACCAATATGATGTGGTAAAAAAATTGGCATGTTTGACCAAAGTTTGGACATACACCCCTCACAAACTAGAGCAACTCACTAGAAGGCTCATGGTTCTGAGAGGGAACAATGCATGTTTGATGACGAATGGGAGATCGCTTCCTCTTACGGCCTTGAAATTTTTTCTACGTCTAACGTGCACTACTACAACTGTAATGTGAAATTTTTGAAAATTCTAGGGGTCATTTGAGCTTTTAAAGAAATTTAAGTGATTTTCTAGCCATTTAATGACTGTAATTCCAATTTGAACTACATCTACATGCAATGCGTAACCGAAACAGTTTAAAAAAAAATCATATTTGTGTACTTGTGTGCGAGTTAATTCCATGTGCAGTAAACTAGAAGGAATTTTCAAACATATTTGTATCACGACATGGACATATATGCATGAATATGTATGAATGGAGCGTCATGGCATTTTAATTCCAAAAAAAATTAGAAACATATGAAACCTTGATTGATGTAATGTCATGCCACCAAGATGATGTGGTAAATAAATTGGCATATTTGATGAAAGTTTGGACACGCACCCCTCACAAACCGAAGCAACTCGCTAAAAGGTTCGTGGTTCCGAGAGGGAACAATGCATGTTTGATGACGAACGGGAGATAGCTTCCTCTTACGGCTTTCAATTTTTTTCTACGTTTAACATGCACTAATACAACTGTCATGTGAAAATTTGGTAAATTTCAGGGGTCATTTGACCTTTTAAAGATATTTAAGTGATTTTCTAACCATTTAATGACCGTAATTCAAATTTGAACTACATCTACATGCAACACCTAACCATAACAGTTTGAAAAATTATATTTTTGTGTACTTGTGTGCGAGTTAATTCCATGTGTAGTAAATTCGAAGGAATTTTCAAACATATTGGTGTCAAGGCATGGGCACATGCATGGAGTACATGCCATGGCATTTTAATTCAAAAAAAATGAAAATATGATCAGAAAAACATGAAACCTTGCTTGATTTAATGTCATGCCACCAAGATGATGTGATAAAGAAATTGACATGTTTGATGAAAGTTTGGACACACATCCCTCACAAACCGGAGCAACTCGCTAGAAGGTTCGTGGTTTCGAGAGGGAACAATGCATGTTTGATGACGAACGGGAGATAGCTTCGTCTTACGACCTTCAAAAAATTTCAACGTCTAACGTGCACTAATACAACTGTAATGCGAAATTTTGGAAAATTCCAAGGGTCACTTGACCTTTCAAAGACATTTAAGTGATTTTCTAACCATTTAATGACCGTAATTCAAATTTGAACTACATCTACATGCAACGCCTAACCAAAACGGTTTGAAAAATCACATCTGTGTACTTGTGTGCGAGTTAATTCCATGTGCAGTAAATTAGAAGGAATTTTCAAACATATTGGTCTCACGACATGGACGCATGCATAGGTATGCATGGAGTGACATGACATTTTAATTCAAAAAAATAGAAAAATGATCAGAAACACATGAAACCTTGGTTGATGTAATGTCATGTTACCAAAATGATGTGGTAAAGAAATTGGCATATTTGACGAACGTTTGGACACACGCCCCTCACAAAATGAAGCAACTCGCTAGAGGGTTCGTGGTTCCGAGAGGGAACAATGCATGTTTGATAACGAACGGGAGATAGATTTTTGTTACGGCTTTCAAATTTTTCCCACGTTTAACATGCACTAATACAACTGTCATGTGAAAATTTGGTAAATTTCAGGGGTCATTTGACCTTCTAAAGACATTTAAGTGATTTTCTAACCATTTAATGACCGTAATTCAAATTTGAACTACATCTACATGCAACGCCTAACCTATTGAAAAATCATATTTTTGTGTACTTGTGTGCGAGTTAAAAAATCATCAGACAATGCAAATATCTGGTGTTAAAAAAGAAAATGTAAAGATCTGGCAAGACAACCGGCCCCCACACGATTGGCAGTCTATCTCGCGGCTCGAGGTTTGGTAGGTGAATGGCGGGGATCATTAATCAGACACGGTTCTGTATTGGAAACCGTCAGCTATTGTGTTCACACACAGATTTTGGCTATTAGTTCACACACGGATATTGCTGCGGGAATCGTGTGTAATTCAAACTACAGTACTCATAAATTCCGGCGACCGACGTTTGTACTGTCCCCGTAGATCTATATTCCGTCCGCCAATAAATACTACCTTGCTCACGTCGTCCCGCCTGCATTCTCATCTACATCCTCCCCTCACTCTCCATCTCTCTCTCTCTCTCTCTCAAATCTCTACCATGACGCCGTCGGTCTGTCCATGCGCCGACGAGGAGTCGCCGCCCCCCGAGGACGCTCACTCGATTAGTAGCGACGAGGACCCCTACGCGTCGCCTGACGAGGTTGCGCCGGACCCCCAACTTTGGATTGGTTTTGGGGCCAGTACAATCTTTGTCTGTGGAAGTCGCTGCCGCAGGCTGAGAAAGCCAGGCAAGTGGCGTTCAAGAAGGAGATGGCGTAGGAGGAAGCCAGGTACCAGGCGGCCTGTGAAGCCCGTGATACCGCCTAGAAAAAGGAGGCGGCGGAGCTTTAGGGGCGGGCGCGTCGTCGTGCCGAGGAGGTGTACGGAGACGGGTACTTCACGAGGAAGGTCATAGGCGCTGGGCGCCTCGTCGCTGCATGGAGGTGGGCCGATAAGCTCCAGCGTGCCACCGACGAGGAGCTCCGGTGGGCGCCCAATGAAATGGCAAGATCGGTCGCGCGCGTCCGCCAGCAAGAGGCAGATCGGTATGTCAAGCGCTGCGAGGCGGAGGAGTCGGTGTACTTCCTCCGCACTGCGAAGACGCCGCGCACCAGGGAGCTGCTAGCGAGGGGCTGCCGAAATATTGGCCCCAGGAGGGATTATTAGTTTTAGTATTGTTCATTTTCAATTTTATGCATTGTACCTAGTAGTTAAGTATCATCACGTATATGTGATGATATTATATATGTATATATATATATATATATATATTCTGTGATGATATTATATATATATATATTATGAATTACATTTTCTATGTGTTTTTGTATACTAATTTGAATCCAGCTGTTATCATCCACATATACAGAATGGAAAGCATATATACACACATTGAAACAGAACATATAAGAATGGAAAATAGAGTACACACATTGAAACAGAGCAATAAACAGAGCAATACTATGATTACTGTGAATACAAAGCTATCCATGTCGAAACAACTTTTCAAAATAAAATGCATCCATGAGACCATGACCAGCAACCCTTTATTTCACATTATGTCACAATACTTATGGCGTGATACGTCCATTTTGCATCATGTGCGACGTGATACGTCCATTTTGCATCATGCTTTTATATCGATATTTATTGCATTATGGGTTGTTATCTCATATTATGTCACAATACTTATGGCTATTCTCTCTTATTTTACAAGGTTTAGATAAGGAGGGAGAATGCCGGCAGCTGAAATTCTGGGCTGGAAAAGGAGCAAATATTAGAGACCTATTCTGCACAACTTCAAAAGTCCTGAAACTCCACGGAACACCTTATAATAAATAATGAAAAATCCTCGCCAAAGATGAAGACCAGAGGGGCCACACCCTTCTCACGAGGGTGGGGGGCGCGCCCCCCCTGCCTCGTGGGCCCCCTGGTGGCTCTCCGATGACCATCTTCTCCTATATGAAGTCTTTCATCGAGAAAAAAAGAAGAAGCAACCTTTCGGTACGAAACTCCGCCGCCATGAGGCGGAACCTTGGTGGATCCAATCTAGAGCTCCAGCAAAGCTGTTCTGCCGGGGAAACTTCCCTCCCGAAGGGGGAAATCATCGCCATCGTCATCACCAACGCTCCTGTCATCGGGAGAGGGCAATCTCCATCAACATCTTCATCAGCACCATCTCATCTCAAAACCCTAGTTCATCTCTTGTATCCGATTCTTGTCTTCAAGTCCGGGATTGGTGCTAGTAGGTTGCTAGTAGTGTTAATTACTCCCTGTAGTTGATGCTAGTTGGTTTAATTGGTGGAAGATCATATATTCAGATCCTTTATGCATATTAATACCCCTTTGATTATGAATATGTTTATGCTTTGTGAGTAGTTACGTTTGTTCCTGAGGACAAGGGAGAAGTCTTGCTATTAGTAGTCATGTGAATTTGGTATTCGTTCGATATTTTGATGAGATGTATGTTGTCTAGCCTCTGGTGGTGTTATGTGAATGTCGACTACATAACACTTCACCATTATTTGATCCTGGAGGAAGGCATTGGGAAGTAATAAGTAGATGATGGGTTGCTAGAGTGACAGAAGCTTAAACCCCTAGTTTATGCGTTGCTTCGTAAGGGGCTGATTTGGATCCATATGTTTCATGCTATGGTTAGGTTTACCTTAATACTTTTGTTGTAGTTGCGGATGCTTGCAATAGAGGTTAATCATAAGTGGGATGCTTGTTCAAGTAAGAACAGCACCCAAGCACCGGTCCACCCACATATCAAATTATCAAAGTACCGAACGCGAATCATATGAACGTGATGAAAACTAGCTTGACGATATTCCCATGTGTCCTCAGGAGCGCTTTTTCTTATATAAGAGTTTGTCTAGGCTTGTCCTTTGCTACAAAAAGGATTGGGCCACCTTGCTGCACTTTATTTACTTTTGTTACTTATTGCTCGTTACAAAACTATCTGTTACCACTTATTTCAGTACTTGCAGAGAATACCTTGTTGAAAACCATTTATCATTTCCTTCTGCTCCTTGTTGGGTTCGACACTCTTACTTATCGAAAGGACTACGATAGATCCCCTATACTTGTGGGTCATCACGGCGCGCCGCGCCTCTCGCTCTACGGCGCTCCAACGGTCTCGCCGTGCGACGAGCCGTAGCCTATCGGCGCGGACGCGCCTAGCTTGCTCTACGGCACGCCATCGATCATGTTGTGTGGTGAGCTGCAGCCTGTCGGCGCTGACATGCCTATCTTGATCCGCGGTGCTCAAGCGCCATGCGCCAAAGGTCTACTCAACCCTGGCGATGACGCGTATCACATCGTCGTCCATCGCATTGTCGGGGAGCGCCTCGGCCTCGACGGGCTGTGGCGCCTGCTCGTTTTCCTTGTCGACGAGGTTGATGGCAGAGGCGGCGCTTTGGTGGGTTGGCATGCTTGGAAAAGGTGGATGTGCTACAGGTTGCGCTTGTCGCCTCCGTGCGTCGCGCGTCCCCTATGCGCAATATAGTAGGGTGGCGGGAAACAGGTGAAGAAATGGCGGGAAACAGGTGAGGAAATGGCAGGAAACGGTGGCGTGTTCATAAAACGCCATCAATTAATGAAAACTTAGCACCGAGCTGGCACAAGAAGTAGATGATGATCAGATGAACACGGACCACACTAGGGATCCCGTCGGTGATGAACTCACAATCCCAAACGGTTGAATACTAGCAAGCGTTTTCCCACAACACACACGGCCTATTCCATCACAAATAGGTCGGATGGATCAACTGTATGCCACGCGGATGACCGCTCGTCCCACAATGGCCAATAGATGTTGTGTAGATAGAGCATATCTCATACGTCTTATTAGAAGCAATCGTCTGTGTTATGATCGGTCTTCACACACATTTCTAATTACATACCTGTTTGTCGCGTATCACACACATCTTATTATACTAAACCGTTTCTGTTCTCCTGCCTAATCACATACAGTTCATCCGAGTGAACCGTATGATGTACATCGCACACACACCTTGATCGGGCTGTCCGTTTCTTGTGTGTTGCCTAATCACAAACAATTCATCCGTGTGAACTGTATGCTATACATCACACACACCTTCATCTGGATGCCCGTTTCTTTTGTTCCTCCTCATCGCAAACAATTAATTGAACTGAACCGTATGCCCTTCATCGCACACGCAAGTAAAACCTGAACCGTGTTTGATGGATCCATCATCGCAAACGTTGTATACATTTTTGATGGTTTTCCTACACCATCATTTGCGGTCATTGCATCGCACATAGTTTCTCGAAGGGTCTCTAATCGTAGTGTCGCGTTAGCAGCATCCTGCAGTAGTGTTACTACTTAGCCTTTCTATGAGAAATTTTGTTCCCAAAATGGCAATGCACTCACACCAGCAGAAATATTTTAAATTTACAAGATAACACATTTCAAATATAGGGTTACATGCTCCCCTATAGAAAGTAAGAGGCGAGGTATGTGCTCTCTCTTGAAATAGAAGATGTAGAGTTTTGTCCGTTAGTGTGGACACATGTGGAAACTTCTCGATATCGAGTAATAAACTCAACTGAAAGAACATGTGGTGCCCCCATGTTTGATTTTGGTAATTGATGACAATCTCTATGGACTAATGATTGCCTTGAGTTATATTTGAAGGGCTTGTCCATAGGCATTTCTCGAAGTCCACTTGTTGGTTTCTTAGGAGTTTATAAGTTGACCAAGGTGCTATCCAAGGAGTTATCCAAAGAATGGTCATGATACAAGGCTCATCAAGACTAAGTACAAAGAGTGATTCAAGTTGATCAACAAACAAAGCGTAGAAGATGACAAGCGGGATGAAGTGATCCCATGGTATAGTAAGCATTGTCAAGTATGCTTTGTGTACTAACCCATGGTCTAGGTGAGAGTTTTATGTGTGTTTAGGTATGTTTCCATAGGCTTGCCTCAAGAGGAAGATCTCATACAATCCATGAAGGATGACATCAAGTGGTGATCGTCATCAAGATTGCGGTGTGCAAGTTCAAGTGAAGCATCACGAAGAGATCTGCTACCTCTTGAGCATGCGTTGGTTTTCCCTTGAAGAGGAATGGGTGACCCTGCAAAGTAGCGTAAGTATTGCCCTCATTTTTTGAGAACTAAGGTATCAATCAAGTAGGAGATAACACACAAGTCACCTAGTACCTACACAAACAATCAAGAACCCCGCAACCAATGCAATAAAGGGGTTGTCACTCCCTTCACGGTCACTTATGAAAGTGAGATCTGATAAATATAATAAGATAAATATGTTTGGTATTTTTGTTGTATAGATTGCAAAATAGTAAACGAGATGTGATGTAAATAAAAGAGATGCAATATAATAAGGAAGAGACCCGGGGGCCATAGGTTTCTGTAAGTGCATCTAGTGCCACCCCTAGTTGGTTTTAGAGTATTGACGACAAACCTAGTTGAGGGACTAATGTGTTTGTGAGAATTGCAGGATAACACAGGTAGAAGTCCCTCATTGATTCGGTTTCACTACCAGAGATGACCCCTAAAAATGTACAAAGACATTGAAGACAATGGTGGTTTATGAAGATATTCATATTGAAGACAATGAAATGTGAAGACTCCCTATGAAGTTTATGGAACTCGAAGACTTAGATCCTTCGTAGTTTTACTTCATTTATGTTGTGTCATTGGAACCACCATACTGTTAAGTGGGGTCCAAGAGAACCAGTCAGGATGACTGAAGTGATGCCTAATTCAAATCCTATGTCTTCGAGCGAAGACTATGAGAGAAAATCTTGTCCAGAGTCAGACAAGTCAGCTTTACTTGTAGCCCAAGTAAAGTTGCCGTGTGAGTTCGAAATCCGATCGTTTGTACATGTGTCAGTTCCTTAGTGACCCAGGGTCATTTCGGACAAATCAGGTCGGGTTGCCAAGTGGCTATAAATAGTCCACCCCTACAACCATAAACGGTTGGCTGCTTAGATTTCAGTGCACGGCTTTTGTCGTTTGAGAGCAACCCACCTCGAAGCCTTTGAGAGAAAATTTCTAGCGAGGAGAAAAGCCCTAACCACCCAGAGCCAGAGTAAATTGGGCATCACTTAAGTCTTCTTGTCTGAGTGATCTGAAGACTTATTACACTTGAGGACTATGCATCCTCCAGCCGGTTAGGCGTCGCGTTCTGAGCATCCAAGAGAAATTGTGGATTGCCGATGAACGAAGTCTGTGAAGGTTTGGGAGTCTACCTTGAAGACTTACCAGAGTGATTGGGCGAGGTCTGTGTGACCTTAGCTCAAGGAGAAAACGGTGAGGACTGGGTGTCCTGAGCTGCGTGTTCAGGACTTGGTGTCCGGGACTGTGTGTCCTTTGGTTTAAATACCTAGCCGCTCCAACCAGACGTACAGTTGTCACAGCAACTGGAACTGGTCCAACAAATCATTGTCTTCAGCGTGTCACTGGTTTCATCTTCACTTCCTTTTACTTACTGTTACACATTGTGAAGCCATTGCATGCTTGCTTTATCTTCTGTCTTCACAACATAACTGTATGATTTGTTTGGCTTCATAACTTCTTCCTACCTGATCCTTATTACACCGCAGCTACTTGTCTTGTGCTCTCACTCTATTGAATACTTGACCATGGCTTGCCTAGTGTAATCTAACTTCCGCTGCTTAAGTGATAGACATATCTGTACTGTTTGTCTTCATAACCTTCACGTTATGAAGACTTTCATAAAAATCGCCTATTCACCCCCCCTCTAGTCGATATAACGCACTTTCAATTGGTATCAGAGCAAGGTGCTCCCTTGTTCTGTGTGATTCGGTTTAACCACCTGGAGTTTTAGCTATGTCGACTGCAGGGATAATTAAAGTCTCCACTGCGTGCCCCGTCTTCGATGGAACTGAATATCCCTACTGGAAGAATAAGATGCGCATGCATCTTGAAGCCATTGACGTCGACCTATGGTATGTCGTCGAAAACGGCGTTCCCAAGGCTGGAGAAGGTGTCACTGCTGCTGATGTCAAGAAGTTCACTCAACTGGACTCTACTGCCAAGAATATCATCTGTGGTCATCTGACCAAGGGACAGTAGGGCCGTGTGAGTGCCTTGAAGACATCCAAGCTGGTCTGGGACTGGCTCTCCAAAGTCAATGAAGGCATCTCAACCCAGAGAGATCAGAGAATCAGTGCTCTTCGCAACCTCTTCGACCGCTTCAAGCGAAATGACAATGAGAATGTCCAGCACACATTTGACCGGCTCACTGACATCACAAATGAGCTTCAAGCCCTCGGCGCCATTGAGATCACCAAACATGAAATCGTCAAGACGCTGCTGAGATCACTTGACAGTTCGTTTGACATCCTAGCCCTGATGATTCAAGAACGTCCAGACTTCAAGACACTCGATCCGTCTGACATACTTGAGAGGCTCAACACACATGAGTTTCAGCTTTCTGAGAAAAGAGATATCTACGGTCCAAACTATGGGCGAACTCGTGCCTTGAAGGCAAAAGTTGTGTCCTCATCTGAAGAAGAATCTGACAGGAGTTCTGATGATCCTGAAGACATTGGAAGGGAACTTGCAATGCTAGTGAAGAAGTTCCAGAAATTCACCAAGAAGAAAGGCTTAAGAAAGTCTTCACGATCAAGCTCAAGGAATGATGAAGCTTCTGCTGATGACTACAAGAAGAAAACATGTCACAAGTGCAAGAAAACTGGACACTTCATCTGTGAGTGTCCACAATGGGACAATGAGAGCAGAAAGAAGAAGAAGAGCAAGGAATATGACTCTGACGACAAGAAGAAGAAGAAATACTCAAAGTCTTCTTCCAAGTCTTCCTCAAAGTCTTCATCACACAAGAAGAGCTCAACTGGCAAGGCTCGTGCGTTTGTTGGCAAGGAAATGGATTCATAGGAGGAGTCCGCTTCTGAGGAGGCAGAGGTGGAGTCTGAGGAGGAGTCTGATTCTGGCATTGCGAGTCTGGCTACAGTCTACGTCGCCAAGTCCATCTTCAACACTGAAGACAATGACTTCATCACCAACACCGATGCAAATGACGAGGACGACTCTACTCCTACCTACTGCTTCATGGCACGTGGTGCCAAGGTAAACACACGCACTACTCACTATCAAACATCTAGTGACGATGACTCTGATTGTGATTCAAAACCCAGCTACAAAACACTTGCTAAAATTGCCACTGAACAACAAAAAGCTATGGAACATATTCAAAAACTGTTAGACAGAAGCGATGATCTGTTGGGTGCTGAAATGACTCGATCTGAATCCTTAATTGAAGACATAAAAAATCTTCATGTTAAGTATCAGGAACTTGAAGATCGTCATGATACTCTCTCAACAACTCATGAAAAGCTTTCCTATGATTATCTTCAAAGGAAGCAAGATCTTGAGAAATTGAGAGCGGCTCATGAAGATCTTCAAAAGGAAAACGAGTCACTTCGCGCCGAACAGATCAGTTCCGCTCAGGAAGGATTTGAACCACCATGCCTTAAATGCATTGAGTGTAATAATGCTACTTCTGTTGCTGAATGTTCCACTGCTACTGCTATTGCAATATCTTCAACTGTTGAAGTGGTAACTAACCCCTCTGCTGAGGATACCACTGCTATTGCTGATGAGAATGCTAGGTTGAAGACATTGCTTGAAACAGGGATGCACAAAAGTCTCAAAGGACATCAGACATTATGTGATGTCCTCAAGAAGCAGATTCTGAACCGAAACCCTAGGAAAGAGGGTGTTGGGTTCGTGAGGAAAATTAATGCAGATGGCTCTTACTGGAAACCTGAGCAGTACCCCCAAACCACGTGGGTTGTTGCAAAGGAATCCTCAGCAGATCCATCCAATCTATCTGGCTTCACTTGTGCTAATCCTATTATCATTGATGAATCCTTTGATGCAAACTATAAACTGTTTAAGAATCAGAATGGTGAAGTATTTGCCAGGTACATTGGTACTAACTGCAGGAATGGACCGGCTATGAAGAAGATCTGGGTTCCAAAAACGTGTCTGGAGAATCTTCCTATGAATGTCCTCATGACACCTCACATGAAGAAGACAAACCTCAGACCAAAGGCTTCATATGGTCCAAAGGCTTCATACAGGCAGAGGACTCACCTGAGTCGCACTAACGCAAATGTTTTGCAGGGAAACCATGCTCAGGCATATAAGAGCGATTCTTCAAACCGTCATGTTCATATGACCAAGAACTATTCTGCCTATTCTTATGAGTACTATTGCCCGCCTGCTAGACTATTTGCTAGGGCTCCAAAGCCAAAATTCTCAGATGCTGCACTTAGACTTATTGCTTCTAAGCCACCCTTGAAGATGTGGGTGGTTAAGAAAGCTTAACTCTCTTTTGCAGGGAAAGGTCTCCAGCAGAAAACCAAAATCTTCTGACGCTATTGCTGGGGACCTTAAAAATCTTGTGGGGCGCAAGATCAAATGCCCGAATGGCATCACTATGTATTTCGTACCTGAATCGTATGCTACTCTCCCTATTAGTCCTAACCTGGATCTAAGTTTTCATAACCCACTGGTTCGTCAAATGTTTTTGCTTCACAATACTCTTGGTGAAGCCTATCCCCCTAACTGCACTGTAGGGTACGACACCAGCGTCTTCAGAGTCTTCAGAATGGATTATTGACAGTGGGTGTACAAATCACATGACTGGAAAAAGAAGTCTTTTTATGGACTCAACCTTACGTCCATCCGACAAGAGCCACATCACATTTGCTGACACTGGTAAAAGTAAGGTATTGGGTCTAGGTAGAGTTGCAATCTCAAAGGATCAACACATGGATAAAGTCATGTTTGTTGAATCCCTTGGCTTCAACTTAATGTCTGTCTCAATGCTTTGCGATTTGAACATGATTGTAATTTTTGGAAAATATCGTTGCCTGGTACTAATGGAATCTGACAAGTCTCTAGTGTTTGAAGGGTATCGGAAAGATGATTTGTACGTGGTAGATTTCTCAGCAGGGCCACAGCTTGCAGTATGTCTTCTGGCAAAGGCTTCGGAATGCTGGCTTTGGCATCGGAGGCTTGGGCATGCTGGCATGAGGAACCCCCACACCCTTGCGAAGAAGAAGCATGTCATAGGCATCGAGGGCGTCAAGTTCAAGAAAGATCACTTATGCGGTGCCTGTGAAGCAGGGAAGATGACAAGGGCAAAACATCCTTCGAAGACAATCATGACCACTACTCGACCCTTCGAACTGCTTCACATGGATCTCTTTGGTCCCACTCACTACTCAACTTTTTCCACTACTGCTTGCCTCTATGGCTTTGTCATTGTTGATCATTACTCTAGATATACTTGGGTGCACATAATCCTTTACAAGACTGAAGTGCAGGATGTCTTCAGACGCTTCGCAAATCGGGCTATGAACAATTATGGCGCCAAGATAAAGCACATCAGAAGTGACAATGGCACTGAATTCAAGAACACTGGCCTTGATACATATCTGGATACCTTGAGCATCACACATGAATTCTCAGCTCCGTACACGCCACAGCAGAATGGTGTCGTCGAACGCAAGAACAGAACACTCATTGAGATGGCCAGAACAATGCTCGATGAGTACAAGACTCCAAGAAAATTCTGGCCTGAAGCCATTGACACTGCATGCCATACAATCAACCGTGTTTATCTTCACAAGCTTCTGAACAATACATCTTATGAACTTCTAACTAGCAAGAAGCCAAATGTCAGTTACTTCAGAGTATTTGGCTCAAGATGCTGGATCAAGGACCCACACCACACCTCAAAATTTGCAGCAAAAGCACATGAGGGCTTTATGCTTGGATATGGAAAGGATTCGCACTCCTACAGAGTCTTCAATCTCTTTCACTACAAAGTGGTTGAAATAGTGGATGTGCGGTTCGATGACACCAATGGTTCACAAAGAGAGCAACTGCCAGATGTGCTAGATGAAGTTCCAGCCAGTGAATCAATCAAGCTAATGGGAACTGGAGAAATTATACCTTCTGAAGCTCATCCTGAAGAAGAACTTATCATTTCAGCACCTGATCCACATGAAGACAATGCTCAGCCTGAAGACATTCCTCCCCACGACAACATAGATCAGCAAGAGCAAAGTCTTCGACCCATACATCCTCGTGTTGCCAATGAAGTGCAGATTGACAGAATAATTGACAGCATCAATGCACCTGGTCCACTGACTCGTTCAAGGGCAACTCAACTGGCAAATTTCTGCGGACACTTCGCATTCATTTCAATCACAGAACCCAAGAAAGTTGAAGAAGCTTTTATGGAACTTGAGTGGATTCAAGCAATGCAAGAAGAGCTTCATCAGTTTGAGCCGAACAATGTATGGGAATTGGTTAAGCGTCCTGATCCACGGAAGCATAACATAATAGGCACCAAATGGATATACCGCACCAAGCAAGATGAGCATGGTCAAGTTGTCAGAAACAAAGCTCGTCTCGTTGCTCAAGGATATACTCAAGTGGAAGGCATTGACTTCGATGAAACATTTGCTCCTGTGGCCAGACTTGAAGCCATCCGTATACTACTGGCCTATGCAAATCATCATAACATACTTTTATATCAAATGGATGTGAAGAGTGCCTTTCTCAATGGAAAGATTGAAGAAGAAGTGTATGTTGCACAACCACCTGGGTTTGAAGATCCAAAACATCCTGACATGGTTTACAAGCTCAATAAGGCACTATATGGCCTCAAACAAGCCCCTCGGGCCTGGTATGACACACTCAAATACTTCCTGAAGAGCAAAGGCTTCATACCTGGCTCCCTAGATCCCACTCTCTTCACGAAGACATATGATGGTGAACTGTTTGTGTGCCAAATATATGTGGATGACATTATCTTCGGCTGCACCAATCAGAAGTACAGTGAGGAGTTCAGATATATGATGCAAGAGCAATATCAGATTTCTCTGATGGGGGAGCTGAAATTCTTCCTCGGTCTTCAGATACGGCAACAACGCAATGGCATCTTCATATCTCAAGAAAAGTATCTCAAAGATTGCCTGAAGAAGTTCGGTATGCAAGACTGCAAAGGTTTCACAACACCAATGCCAGCCAAACATCATCTGGGTCCTGACGACAATGGTAAAGAGTTCGATCAAAAGGTATACCGCTCCATGATTGGTTCTTTGCTTTATTTATGTGCATCTAGGCCAGATATTATGCTTAGTGTTTGCATGTGTGCTCGATTCCAAGCGGCACCAAAGGAGTCGCATCACTTAGCAGTGAAGCGAATTCTTCGATATTTGGCTCACACCCCAACTCTAGGGTTATGGTATCCAAAGGGCTCAGAGTTTGATCTGGTTGGATTCCCGGATGCTGATTACGCTGGTGACAAGGTTGATCGGAAGTCCACGTCAGGCACATGTCACTTTCTGGGCCGATCACTTGTATGTTGGTCTTCAAAGAAGCAGACTGTGTATCTCTCTCCACTGCTGAATCTGAATACATTGCTGCTGGATCCTTCTGCGCTCAGCTTCTATGGATGAAGCAAACCCTCAAGGATTATGGCATTCATCTGACGCAAGTGCCACTTTACTGCGACAACGAAAGCGCCATCAAGATCGTCAACAACCCAGTTCAGCACTCGAAGACAAAGCACATTGAAATTCGTCATCATTTTCTCAGAGATCATGTTGCAAAGGAAGATATTGATATCATACACGTCAACACTGAAGAGCAATTGGCAGATATCTTCACCAAGCCCTTGGATGAGAAGAGATTTTGCAAGTTACGGTGTGAGCTAAATATCTTGGAATCCTCAAATGTCCTGTGATCAGGCACACATCCTAACACTTATGCATGTTGATGACTTAGATGTGCAACACACGAAGTAACGTGTATCTTCAATCAATGAAGACATACATTCTAAGTGTGAATACATTAACATGGAATTTGACTTCGGAGCGCCACGATAATTGTGCGCCGTGTCTAAGTCTAATACTTCCTATACGGTGGGTAACGCCACCACCAAACGTTCTATTTGAAGTGTTTCACTCATGGTGTTACCTCGCAATGTCTTCACATCTGGTTTGGCTTCAATCAATTTGTCTTCATGATTATCTTCACTGCGTTAATTATATATATATATATATATGTACTGGTGTTCTGTCCTCTACAGCATTCACTTATAGCTATGTCTTCTTGTTTGAATCTTTTGAACTAAGTGAATGTGATCGGACCCTAACCTCTCCATGCTTCCTACCTCAAACTCTATCTCTCCAAGTCGTATGCATTCTATTGAAACTGTCAAATGTCTTCACTACATCCTTGTCAGCAGAAGACACAGAGACAAACTTTAAAACCGTTTTCAATGCTTTTTCATCAACAAGAAATCCGGAGAAGTAGGAACGACACCCGACAATCAAGGCATGCGTGGGATGTGGAACTGCCCCCAAAATACCGCATGATGGCCACGTGCTGTTCAGATGCGAATCGCCAGGGGCACCTGAGTAATAGCGCAGCGCCGCCTCTATCCCTATAAATACACGATTCACTGCGGTCATTATCTCTTCTTCCACCCTCGCACGAACCCTAGCGCCACCGCTAGCTCTCAACGACGCCGGTGACGAAGCGCTTCACTGCTGCAACCTCTCCGACGCCGTTTTCACGCCGACCGCGGACATCACTCTCTCTGCCGTCGCCGTAGGTGTCTTCCGTCGCCAAGTTAGGGCACGGAGGATCGAACTGCTCGGCCTCATCTCCCACTCCGTCTAGCAGTTCCAAGTGTGGTAAATAAAACCTCTTTTTACAGCCTCTTTTGATCCTATAGTTCGGTCACTTTCTGCCATAAGAAGTTTCTATTCACACAAGGTAGAACTGTCTCAGTCTGCATCTCATAACTTGCCTAGTATCTTCACTAGTGCTTCATGAAGTAGTTAGATTCCTCACTTGTACTGATCTATGGGTTCGTACAAATCTGGAACCAACTTCTTTTCTATAAGTGAATGTCTTCGCATGATGAGGTCAATATCTTCTAAACTGATTTATCTTCAAAATCTTCTGAGAATGCATATGACCTCTTCCCCTTCCCTCGCACCTTAATGCTGTCACAGGTACATGTCCGTGGGAGAATCTTTTGGTTCTCATAGTCTGCATTCATTTGCAGAGTTCTTACAGCGTCACATCAATTCTCCTGAAGCCAGTTCCTGTTGGTCCAGCAAAAGAAAACCTTTGAAGCCTTTGAACGATTTGAAGCCTTCCAAGTTAAGCTTCATGGCAGCAGAAAAACCAGCAAGGAAGGGAGGCAGACAGAGACGTGGTGAAACGTCCAAAGATCTGCCTGATGAATTGGCAGAAATGTACAAAACTGATCCTGAAGAGAGATACGGACAGCGCAAGACACGAATCCAATGGATACGAAGATATTGGGCAGAGCAGTGGTTCCAATACCGCTTCGTCACTCAGGAATATGCAGAAAAGTGCGCCATCAAGAGACCGTGGGGAGACGTATTGTACAAAAATCTCGTACCCCGGTCCAGAGACAAAGCCATTGCTCAAGGCTTCTATCCATGCATGGTCAGAGGACCACAGCCAGCTGAAGCACATCCGTCATCACTTCTCTGGTGTCGCGATGACAATCTGTTCAAGCGCAACTTCCAATTTGCTCAGAACTCTGCGAAGCAAAACAAGAAGGAGCTGGGGTTGGACTTCAACCCTGGTCCCTCTAAACCAAGCGCGGATGGCACACGCGACACCAATCCCAATATCATCGGGCCGTATGCCAATCTCGCAGGCCTCATCCCTCGCATTCTAGTCCAAGGGACTGCCGTGAACGACCCTCCAGCAGACACTGAGTCTGATGACGCTCCTGCTGCACCAAAGCCGGAGCAGACGAAGAAGCCAAAAGCTTCAAAGCCAGCCGCTTCTCCCAAAATCTCCAGAGCGAAGCCATTGGCAACTGCACCTCCTGAAGCCAGTGTGCAGTTTGAAGACTTATCACGAGTCTCCAAGCCCCAAGAAGCCAAGAAGCCTCAGCCACACACAGGCAAAGAGCTCACAGCTGCTGCCATTCTGCACAGCGAAACCATTGATCTGTCCAGCGACGAAGATCTTGGAGATGACGCCCTTGAGTAGCTCATCAAGAGCAAGGAGGAGGCTGAAATCTTCAACAATCTGCCTCTGTTTGATGTAGCAATCATCCACAACTTCATCGATGAGTGGTTTGCTACACCAAATATCAGCTTCGATGATCTGCAGCTGCCCATTGGCCTCAGCGTCGCCTTCCAAGGCGCTATTGCTTCAGAACTTGCAATTGCCCAGCGCATTGTTGAACTGAAGCAGAAAATTGATTATGAAAAGGCTCAGTTCAAGCAGAATATGGCCAGGCTCAGCGTCCAAGAAGTCAAGGACTTCAAGATCATGTTGCACGAGTTAAAGGAAAACTTTCTGAAGAAACGTGCAGAGGCTCAGGGTTCGCGGGAGCGAATGAAGACTCTGGCTGATCGTTGTGTGCAGGCCTACAATGAGGCCGAGAAGCGCAAGGCACTTGGGCGTCCCGGCATCGACCCCAGGATGGCCGCGAAGAAAAAGAAGAAGCCTGCTGTGGCTGAACCAGAGACACCAAGGCAAGAAGCTGTTCCGATTGTCTTCCCCACTGCTACGACTGGCTCGAAGCCAAAGAACCGGTCAACCGCTTTAGAGCTCAAGAAGACACGGACAGCCGAAGCTGAAGCAAGGAAGAGGAAACACTCTGAAGCCTCTCCTTCTGACCCCACCATCAAGAAGCGCAAGACCAAGAAATCTCGGGCTGCTCCCACAGAGCCCTTGATAGTCGAACCCCTCTCCGTCCGCTATCCTGACGAAGATCGTCAGTTGACAGTGCATGAGCCTGCTTTCACAGAGGCTCCGCATGCTGAAGACATTCCAGCAGCCGACCCCAACGCTGCTGAAGACATTGGTCTCCAAGACAATGTACAAGATGATACAGCCCTTCCTCAGCTTGAGACAAGCGAACTGATCAGCATTGGTCGTCCATTGACACCAATCACACAAGATGCATCGTGGGTAGATCGCCCACAGGAGGAAGATAATGAGCCCCAGCCCACTGCAACTCCACCGGCATCGCCTACATTCCGTAGGCTTCGCAAAGGGCCAAGGGCTCAGGCTGCTGACAACATTCCGGCTGCATCCGCCGAAGATATTGGAGAAGAACCTCAAGCTCCATCTCCCCCGCATCAACAAGAAGCAGTTTTCCAGGAGAACGTACCTGAATCCGTCCCTCTCACTACACGTGTTGAGGCTGAAAACGTTGAGGCTGCCACAACCAACACTGAAGCAATTGTGGAGCCCTTCCCAACAACAGTTTCAAGAGACACTGAAGCTACTACACATGAACCTTCTGTGCCTGAGTCTGCTGCCGGTCCACAATTCAACTATCATGTTGCGCACAGGCCCCAGGTCCAGAAGCCGATCCCACGACTGCCAAGGTTCCCAGGTCCTGCATCAGCTCCTGGCTCCTTCAACATCAACAGCTTCAGGGCAGATAACACGTTCTTCAATAGCTCCACGAACCCTTATTCAAGGGAACGGATTGTATCAGATAGGTTCTGGAGCTACCCACAGCGCAGCTATTATTCATGCATCCTATACAACCAAGGCCGCATCTTTCCTCACCAGCGCCTTGAGGTTGAAGCTGTTGCTGGTCTGCCTGGTCTGGAAGAAGCACTGGATTGCTTCAAGCAAGTGTGTCTGCTGCCGTTTATCACCGATGAAGAGCACTGGAATGAAGAGCTTCTGCTCCAGTTCTATGCCACCCTGCATATCAAAGGCTATAACAGAGATCCGAAGACTTGGGTCCTGGAGTGGATGACCGGCAATGTCCATCATGAAGCTAATGCATTCGATATCATTGAGCTTACCAGCCTACCCACTCCTGGCGAACTCTTCGAAGAAGGCTGCCAACTCCATGATGAAGCAATTGCGAGCATATTCCAGCTGCCTGAGCCAAATATGAGTCAGATGCTCTCAATGATGAAGCCATTGCCTCATGATGCACCTTATCCAACTGAGTTCTTCGTTGAAGACTTAGAGTACCTGCCCAGAACCATATATCACATCGTCAGGCGGACTCTATGGCCCATTAAGGGGCACTCTCCATATGCCAAGGTTGAAGGTGCAATGAAGACTCTCATCTTCTGTATCCTGCATGGCAAATGCTTCAACGCACAGGATCTCTTTATACGCCAACTTGCAGCGTCTAGCTCAGATCTCTTTGGTTTGAAGATTTATGCTCCTTGGGTTATGAGGCTGATCAAGCTTCACTCTGCTATCTCCTATCAGCCCTCAGCCCGCAACCATAGGATCTTCTTACCCGATGTGGACACCTCTGCTGAAGCAATATATCCTGAGCCTGCCAAGCAACCATTAAGTCTTCAGAATGCAGAACACCAAAGCTTCACTCAGAATGATGAAGGTGTTAAAGCCATCTCAAGAGTGTATCCAATGGCTGGCACCACACGTGCCCCTGCATCAACTGAAGCCACTGACAGCACAGCTGCACCGAGACCCAAGAAACGCACTCGTGCACTCAATGACCGAGAACTTCTTGTGGCTCTTCACCAAAAGCAAGATAGGCATCACGACTGGCTCAAGAGGCAGATGAGAAGTATCATGCAAGACGTCAATCGCATCAGAAATTTGGCCACCAAGAATGCATTCATCACACACGAAACCTGTCGCCGCACTTGGAAAGGCCTCACCATGATGTGCACTGAAGCTGAACTTCAAGAGGATGGCTTCAGAGAGAGATTCAAGTTTGACTCCACACCTCCCAGAAGAGCTGTGCTGCGCGGAACTCCGTCCCTTGAAGATTCTGAGTTCTCTTCCTCTGCTGCCACCGTGTCTGCAAGAATCATTGAGGAAGAAGACGACGCTACATCACCACCACCTCCTTCAGCGCGCGTCGACCCTGCACCAAGCTCTTCAGCACCACCAAACGCCTCCACCGACCCTGCTGCGCCTGGGAACGCGTAGAAAACTCTATGTCTTCAAGCCTTTTTGGTCATCACTGGCAAAAGGGGGAGAAGCATATGATGTTTATAGTCTTCAAGCGGGTCAATATGGGCGGGTGCTTTATATTTTGCTACATTTTGCTTCGTGCTTACAACTCTCGTTTTGCTACATTTGGTTCTTTGAGTTGTAACACTTAAACTTGATGGTCGTCTGCTACTTGTTTGCCACTATGTTTTTGCGAAGATAAATTCCGCATGTACGACGATAATTCCGCACTTATATCATTTCGCAGACGTCCATTTTTCATTATGCATGTCATTCTCTTCATATACTTTTACATGCATGGTGGATTGTCATCATAATTTGAAGTGGATTTCCACAAGTACAACCTGCCATGTGCATTTGCGTTCCAGAAGCAAATTACTTATATGCACATCTTCAGGGGGAGCCCTTGCAGCTTATGAAGACAATTCCTTTACAATTTCACAAATTATATTCCCCGTTGAAAACTTCAACTAGTTTGTCATCAATCACCAAAAAGGGGGAGATTGTAAGTGCATCTAATGCCACCCCTAGTTGGTTTTGGAGTATTGACGACAAACCTAGTTGAGGGACTAATGTGTTTGTGAGAATTGCAGGATAACACAGGTAGAAGTCCCTCATTGATTCAGTTTCACTACCAGAGATGACCCCTAAAAATGTACGAAGACATTGAAGACAATGGTGGTTTATGAAGATATTCATATTGAAGACAATGACATGTGAAGACTCCCTATGAAGTTTATGGAACTCGAAGACTTAGATCCTTCGTAGATTTACTTCATTTATGTTATGTCATAGGAACCACCGTACTGTTAAGTGGGGTCCAAGAGAACCAGTCAGGATGACTGAAGTGATGCCTAATTCAAATCCTATGTCTTCGAGCGAAGACTATGAGAGAAAATCTTGTCCAGAGTCAGACAAGTCAGCTTTACTTGTAGCCCAAGTAAAGTTGCCGTGTGAGTTCGAAATCCGACCGTTGGTACACGTGTCAGTTCCTTAGTGACCCAGGGTCATTTCGGAAAAATCAGGTCGGGTTGCCAAGTGGCTATAAATAGTCCACCCCTACAACCATAAACGGTTGGCTGCTCAGATTTCAGTGCACGGCTTTTGTCGTTTGAGAGCAACCCACCTCGAAGCCTTTGAGAGAAAATTCCTAGCAAGGAGAAAAGCCCTAACCACCCAGAGCCAGAGTAAATTGGGCATCACTTAAGTCTTCTTGTCTGAGTGATCTGAAGACTTATTACACTTGAGGACTGTGCATCCTCCATCCGGTTAGGCGTCGCGTTCTGAGCATCCAAGAGAAATTGTGGATTGCCGGTGAACGAAGTCTGTGAAGGTTTGGGAGTCTACCTTGAAGACTTACCAGAGTGATTGGGCGAGGTCTGTGTGACCTTAGCTCAAGGAGAAAACGGTGAGGACTGGGTGTCCTGAGCTGCGTGTTCAGGACTGGGTGTCCGGGACTGTGTGTCCTTTGGTTTAAATACCTAGCCGCTCCAACCAGACGTACAGTTGTCACAACAACTGGAACTGGTCCAACAAATCATTGTCTTCAGCGTGTCACTGGTTTCATCTTCACTTCCTTTTACTTACTGTTACACATTGTGAAGCCATTGCATGCTTGCTTTATCTTCTGTCTTCACAACATAACTGTATGATTTGTTTGGCTTCATAACTTCTTCCTACCTGATCCTTATTACACGGCAGCTACTTGTCTTGTGCTCTCACTCTATTGAATACTTGACCGTGGCTTGCCTAGTGTAATCTAACTTCCGCTGCTTAAGTGATAGGCATATCTGTACTGTTTGTCTTCATAACCTTCACGTTTTGAAGACTTTCATAAAAATCGCCTATTCACCCCCCCTCTAGTCGATATAACGCATTTTCAGTTTGATATTCCTTTTCTGCGAAACACTGAAATAGGCAAAAAAACATAAACTGGCACCGGGCCTCCGGTTAATAGGTTAGTCCCAAAAATAATATAAAAGAGCATATTAAAGCCCATTAAACATCCAAAACAGATAATATAATAGCATGGAACAATCAAAAATTATAGATACGTTGGAGACGTATCAAGATCACATGCTTGATTCTTTCCGTCCATGGTGGTGACAATGGACTTGTGAAGATGTGTCGAAGAGTGGGTCACCCATAGTGAGTATGGGGGAACAATCTACTAGTCTTCATCAAGTCAACACAATCGAGAAAGGTGGTCCAACTTGAGGAGGTCAAGATCGTCATCATCTAGCTTAAGGGGACTATGTGCAAGACAAAGGTTTGCACTTGACAGGTTGTTGGAAATATGCCCTAGAGGCAATAATAAATTTGTTACTATCATATTTCCCTGTTCATAATAAACGTCTATTATCCATGCTAGAATTGTATTGATCGGAAACTCAGATACATGTGTGGATACATAGACAACACCGTGTCCCTAGTGAGCCTCCACTAGACTAGCTCGTTGATCAAAAGGCTGTTAAGGTTTCCTAACCATAGACATATGTTGTCATTTGATAACGGGATCACATCATTAGGAGAACCATGTGATGGACAAGACCCATCCGTTAACATAGCATATGATCATTCAGTTTTTTCTACTGCTTTCTTAATGTCAAATACATATTCCTTCGACCATGAGATCATGCAACTCCCGGATACCAGGACTTGGAGGGGCTATTTCCCACGCCCCACCACCTATCTATAGAGGGGAGGGGCGCCCCAAGAGGAGACACCAAGCCCTTGGCGCCTCTCTCTCTCCCGTTACTCCGTAGTTCCACCGCCTCGTCCCGACGACGCTTAGCGAAGCGTTGTCGATGCTCCATGATACGTCTCCAATGTATCTATAATTTATGAAGTATTCATGCTATTATATTATGATTCTTGGATGTTTTACAATCATTTTATAGCAACTTTATATCATTTGTTGGGACTAACCTATTGACCCAGTGCCCAGTGCCAGTTGTTGTTTCTTGCTTGTTTTTTACATCACAGGAAATCAATATCAAACAGAGTCCAAACACCACAAAACTTTTTGTGTATTTTTTATGGACCACAAGACATCCAGTGGGCCAGAGAAGCACTTAGGGGGTGCCCCGAGGGGGCACAACCCACCAGGGCGCGCCTGGGGCCCCAGGCGTGCCCAGGTGGATTGTGCCCACCTCGGTGGCCTCCCGCACCCCCTCTTTGCCCTATAAATCACCAAATATTCCAAAAAAACCTCGGGGTTACCCTAGATCAGAAGTTCTGCTGCCGCAAGGCTATGTATCGACGTGAAACCAATCTAGACCCCGTTCCGGCCGGCACTCCGCCGAATGAGGGAATCATCACCGGTGGCCATCATCAACATCCCGACGGCCACCACGATGAGGAGGGAGTAGTCCACCCTCGGGGCTGAGGGTTTGTACCAGTAGCTATGTGTTTATATATATCTCTCTCTCATGTTCTTGAGATGTCATGATCTTGATGTATCGCGGGCTTTGTTAATATAGTCGGATCATATGGTGTTTTCCCCTCTCTATCTTGTGATCAATTGAGTTTTCCCTTTGAGATTTCGTTTTATCGGATTGAACACTTTTATGGATTTGAGAGCACTTGATATATATGTCTTACAAATGAATACTCGTGGTGGCAATGGTGTATCATATTGATTCACTTGATGTATGTTTTGGCACTCAACTCGCGGATTCCCGCGGTGACATTGGGGTAATCTACGCATAGGGGTTGATGCACGTTCTTGTTTTTGTTTCTCCGGTAGAAATCTTGGGGCACTCTTTGAGGTTCTTTGTGTTGGATTGAGTATTTTGAATCTAAAATTATTTGGTGTTATTTTAGTACGAACTCTTGGATAGATCGGTCGGAAAGAATAGCTTCGAGGTGGTTTCGTACCCTACAAACGATTTCTTCTTATGTTCTCCACTAGATAGGAACTTTGGAGTGATTCTTCATCGCACTTTGAGGGATGGTTATATGATCCAATTATATTAGCATTGTTGAGAGATTGCACTAGCGAAAGTACGGACCCTAGGCCTCATTTTCAAGCATTGCAATACCGTTTTTGCTCCATTTTATCAATTGCTACCTTGTTGTTTTTATTTATTTAGATTATAAAAATATATTTCTACCATCAATATTACACTTTTATCACCATCTCTTCGCCAAACTAGTGCACCTATACAATTTGCCATTGTATTGGCTGTGTTGGGGACACAAGAGATTTCTTGTATTTGATTGCAGGGTTGTTTGAGAGAGACCATCTTCATCCCACACCTCCCACGGATTTATAAACCTTAGGTCATCCACTTGAGGGAAAATTGCTACTAACCTACAAAACTCTGCGCTTGGAGGCCCAACACGAGTCTACAAGAATAAAGTTGCGTAGTAGACATCGAGCTCTTTTCTGGCGCCGTTGCCAGGTAGGTGAGTGCATGAAGGTATATCTTTAGATCTTGCAGTTGAATCTTATAGTTTATTGTTTTATCACTAGTTTGGTTTATAAAACAAAATTACATAAAAATGGAATTGAGGTTGCATCATATTATTGATCATCTTTATAATATCTTTCTTGAAAATGATGGATCGGGAAATTGTGCTCAGTTGTTAGAAGAAGAAGCCAATAGAATGTTTGGCACAAAATATTTGAATGATGAGCATGATTGCAATGTTGTTAGTATGAATTCTTTGAATATCCAAAATGCTGCTGATGATTGCATAAGTCATGACAAAAATGTTTCTTATAAGCATGTCAATTTTTGTGGAGTGCATACAGTTTGTCAAGACGTGCCTTATAGAGAAGATATATTTTGTAAGAAGCATAAACATGATAGAACCAATTCTTTGCTCAAAGTGATAGATGAATTTTCTACAAAATTATGTTCTCTTTGTCCTATTACTTGTGAACTTTGCAATAAGGTTGGTCATCTTAATTTCCAATGCAAACTTTTTCATGATTGAATCCTGTCCAAATATTGCAATAACTTGGTCACCCTAGAAATTTATAATGAACTTTTTTTATTTTGGGGGAGTGAAGAATTGACATATAAAAATTATTGGTTTGAAGTATTCATTCTCACGGACGACATTGGAACTAAACTAAAAAAATATCCATATGTTTTGTATGGTAAATTGCAATGAGAATGCTTATATTGCCAACTATATAAAGATGGGAAAACCAATAGAATATAAAAGGAATACTAATGAAAGGGTAAAAATTTCCACTTTCCCTCCTATTGTCTCTCATGATGAAATAGGTGACGAGGAGGAGCTCCCTATTCAACAAATCTCATCAATAAGAAGCTTGAAAAAATTAATTAAACCCATACATGATGCGGTGAAGAAGAAGAAGAAAAGAAGAAGGAAGAATAGAGGTAAAAAGGTATTTATCCCAAATAGTGTTGCTCCTATTATTGTTGTGCCTCATGAAAATGAATCAAAAATAATTGTGGAAGATGATGCACTTGATGATGATATTGCTTCTTTGTCTTATGGCACAATGTCCGAGAGCACTATTGATGATGATTTTGTTATGCATATTTATTGTTGTGATAATTATGATTGGGAAGATAATGATACGTCTTATAATCTTGGAAATCTTTTTGGCACCAACTTGGGAAATTATGATGATAACAATTGTTATACCATTGGTGCTATTCATACTATTAATGATGAGAATGATTATGCTTATGATATGCCAAGCCACAAGCTTGGGGAGGCTATGTTTGATGAGAATGACATGTTCAAGAATCTATTTGCTGCAATTAATGTTTGTCCCAAGCTTGGGGGTGCTATGCTTAATGGAGATGATCTTTTTAGTCCCCTTACTTTGAATGATCAAATTTGCTATGATGATTGCATGCCTCTTACTTATGACGATTATTGTGATGATACTTATGTTATAAAAAGTAGTGATAATTATTGTCATAATTTTGAATATCCTTTTACTGAACATTACTCTCTTAATGTGGGAACAATTTTTAGTATTCAAGTTTCATATGATACTCCAACTATTGTGAATGAGAATAAAATTGCTTATATGGAGAGTAATAAATTTTCTATGCTTTTGAATCATGAAAAGAATGCTTTGTGTTATGGTTATATTGATGAATCCATTCATGATGCTACTGAAAATTATTATGAGAGAGGAACTTATGATTCATGATGCTCTCTTTGTGTTCCAATTCTTATCTTTTATGCGAGCATCATTGAAATCATCATGCCTAGCTAAAAGGCATTAAAGAAAAAACACTTGTTAGGAAACAACCCAACATTTACCCATACTATTTTTGTGCGTTCACATGATTAGGCTATTGTAGTAATCATGTTTTATTGCTTTCGTTCCAATAAAGTGCCAAGTAAGACCTTTAGGATGGTCTATGGTGATAGTTGATTTGATCTTGCTGAAAAATAGAAACTTTTGCACTGAGGACAATAATTATCATTTTTAACAGAAGCATGATAAAATACTGATTCTTTTTTCAGAAGATCAATAGACAAATTTCCCAGGTGGTCCTAATTTTTCAGAATTTTTGGAGTTGCACAAGTAAGGTTGGAGTACAGATTACTACAGACTATTCTATTTTTTACATATTCTGTTTTCAATGCACAGTTTGCTTGTTTTCTAGTTTGTATGGCTCATATTGCTCAATGTAAATTGTGGAAATGATATGCTACAGTAGGCATTGTGTGGAAAAATTTATGAATCTTGTCTTTGACAGTACCAAAGTGAAATGGTTTGCGGTTTATCATACTAACCTATCTCACGAAGTTCCGATGAGTTTTGTGTGATTTAAGTTTTTTCAAGTTTTGGGTGAGATATCGATATGAGGAGAATAAGGAGTGACGATACACTAAGCTTGGGGATTTCCAAGGCACCCCAAGGTAATATTCAAGGAAGATCCAAGCTTCTAAGCTTGGGGATGCCTGGAAGGCATCCCCTCTTTTGTCTTCAACATTATCGATAACCTCACTTGAAGCTATGTTTTCATTTGTCACATGATAAGAGTTTTACTTGGAGCGTCATTTTCTTTTTTTAGTATTTGCTTGTTGTTATTTAGAATAATATTTTGCATCTTTCTTGTCAATAAAAATGCCAAGGATAGCCTTTGCCATGCTTATTTTGCAAGTCAACATGTTGCTGTTCCAAATTAGAAAGTTTATCGCTGTTGCAAAAATTCCCTAGAAAAGCAGAATGTGATAAAATGTTGAAACTTTTTGCACAATAAGATATGATAAATTTTATAGAGTGTGGTAAATTTTCATAATTTTTGGAGTTAAATAAGTATTTATACTCTTGCATTCTTTACAGACTGTACTGTTTGGGCAGATTGTTGTTATGTTTGCTTTTTTAATGATTCTATTTGAGGATGGGAGTGTTAAATATGTATAGGCATTTAGTATGCAATGTTAAATAATAGTTTAGTGATTTGATACAGTAGAGAATGATAAAGTTTTTGCATTGGTTTATACTAACTTGTCTCACGAGTTCTTGTTGAGTTTTGTGTGGATGAAGTTTTTAAGATTTAGGGAAACTGTGATATAAAAGGAATTAAGGAGACACAAAATCTCAAGCTTGGGGATGCCCAAGGCATCCCAACATAATATTACAAGAAGTCTCAAGCATCTAAGCTTGGGGATGCCCCGGTAGGCATCCCACCTTTCTTCATCAACGAGTATCAGTTAGTATCGGTTAAGCCTAAGTTTTTGCTTCTTCACATGAGTTGTGCTATTTGGAATGTCATTTTGTTTTGTTTTGCTTGTTGTTTTAATAAAATACTTAGATCTGAATGTTTTTTAATAAGAGAGAGTCCTCAAATAGCTACCCATTTACTTAACTACTCGTTTGATCTTCACTTATATCTTTTTGGAGTAGCTTGTCATTTACTCTTGTGCTTCACTTATATCCTATGAGTAAATTGTTGAATGAATTGAATATTATGAAGTTGAAATTATATGTTCATATCATGCCTAGTGGTAGCTTCCCATTGGGTTTATAAAGTGAAATCTTTTGAAGCTTGACAATCACAATATTGGTCATACAAGCAATTCCTGAATGATTACTATAAGGAAGAGAACTTTCACATGCAAATACACTATCTTGGAAATATTTTCTGATTGTGAGGCCCCATCAAAATATTATATGCCAAAATTGTTAACTTTGGACAAGGAAGACAACGTAATGATCTATGTTTGTTTCAACTTTTATCAAAGGATTCCGCTACCGCGCAACAGAATCTGAACCAAAGAGCGAACCCAGCAGAATCCGATTTCAGAAATCCGCTGCCAAAATCTGAACCAAAAGCAGAAGCAGCCCAGGACGTGCTTTGCAAAATCTGATTCCGCTGCGGTCCAAAATCTGAAAAAGTTGTATCAGCTGGTTTGCCAAATGACCTACATATTTTCACATCAGATTTTTCAGAGCTGTTTTTCCACAGCAGATTTTTCACAGCTGCCTTTAGAAATCCACAGCCGAACCAAACAGGGCCTATATTAGCATTGTTGAGAGATTTCACTAGCGAAAGTACGGACCCTAGGTCTCATTTCAAAGCATTGCAATGTCGTTTTTTGCTCCGTTTTATCAATTGTTACCTTGGTGTTTTTATTTATTCAGATTACACTTTTATCACCATCTCTTCACCGAACTAGTGCACCTATACAAATTGCCATTGTATTGGGTGTGTTGGGGACACAAGAGATTTCTTGTATTTGGTTACAGGATTGTTTGAGAGACCTTCTTCATCCTACACCTCCCACGAATTGATAAACCTTAGGTCATCCACTTGAGGGAAAATTGCTACTGGCCTACAAAACTTTGCGCTTGGAGGCCCAACATGAGTCTACAAGAATAAAGTTGCGTAGTAGACATCACTCCACCACCACCCTCACCACCACGCCATTGTGTTGGTTGTGATCCCGTCTACTTCTCCTATCCCTCTTGCTGGATCAAGAAGTAGGAGACGTCATCGAGCCGCATGTGTGCTAAAGTCGGAGGTGTCGTCCATTCGGCACTAGATCGGTTGGATCATGATCGGATCGCGAAGAGTACGACTACATCAACCGCGTGATAAACGCTTCCGCTTAGAGATCTACAAGGGTATGTACATTCCCTCCCCCTCTCGTAGCTATGCATCTCCATGGATAGATCTTGCGTGTGTGTAGATTTTTTTGTTTTCCATGCAACGTTCCCCAACATAGGTTTCATCTTTTAGCGATCTCATGGTGGTAGTTGGAGACCGGTTTATAGGATAGATTGTCGTACTATCAAAGGGGGATCTCAAGTGAGTAGCTTGATCATATCGTTCATAGAGAGCTCAGACCATTGCATCCTTGCATCATCTTTCTCGGTTCTTGTTTGGTGTTTCTCTTTGTGAGTTTTAGAGCTTATGGTCACCTTCATGACAAGCTCAAGTTCATCGAAAACGGAGTTCATATGCATGTTCTATGATGTTTTCAATGTTGGAGTTTTTTCCGACTCTTCATCCATAGAGGTTTCACATCTCTATATCATCGACATTTTTCTATCCAACAAGCTTGAGTTTGCTTAATTCGGAACTCATTTGCAGAAGTTATGGTAGTTCTGGTTTTCCTACTTCCATATGTTTGCTTGGGCTATTTTGAAGCTCACTAGCGGTAGTACCACCCTGGGCTGTGGTAGTACCACTTGCGCAGTACTTCCGCGATTCCAATGCCGCGGGCACTACTGCTTGTTTTTTGGCTTCTGGGCTCGCTTTCACTTTGATGACAATAGGGCGGTAGTTGGGCATGGTAGTACCATTTTGGAGGGTAGTACCGCACCTGCCCAGCAATAGTACCGCTTGTCGCGGTACTTCCGCGGCCAACTACCGTCACTCTTCCGCTTATATTTTAGCCTCTGGATACGTTTTTCCTCTATGCGGAACTAGAGTGGCAGTATACGGCACTACTTCCTCCTTGAGTTTCTCACTTGCACATTACGGCAGAAACTACCGTGCTAGCGGAAGTACCACTCGCTCGGGCGGTACTACCACTTGTGTGCGGGCTAAAGGCATAACGGTTGGACTTGAGGGTGCCTATAAAAGGGGGATTTTCTTCCCCATTGAACCTAATCTTTTCAAGCTTGTGTTCCTCTATCGGCGTTCTGGGAACGGGGGTCCCCAGACTTGCCTGCCTGTGGCCCACGCCGTGGCTGGGCTAGCAGGTCTGTACGGCCCATCTTCATCGACAAGGCATTCAAGACCCTCGTGAGGCGGATGACACAAGACCTCCTCAGGAGCGGCCTCGCCAGGCAGGCTCACGAGGGGCGGAGAGATCAAGGCGGGGCAAACCTGCGAGGTCCTCATGACGTGAGCCATGACAATCGAGACCAGGCGGGTGCCAGCGCGCGCAGCGTCCTTGTTTCCTCTTTCGTGCTAAGGGGGCAAGCGCAGGCACGAAGTACCGAGGCATTAGGAAAATGTTTTTATATTGGTGCAACAAGACCAAGACCGGAAGGACGGCAAGACGGAGGTCACCGTGGAGCCCAGGACGTCGTCATCACCAGAGCCTTTGGCAGGCGAAGACCACCTTTTGTCAGGATAGCTTGTACTAGTTGTCCCCTTTCAAATTGGCCATTGTTGGCTCCCTTCCCGCCCAATATTTGGGGAGAGGACCAGGGCCTCTATAAGTAGAACAAGCCACCACCATAGGCATAAAGGATCATCAAGATCATCCCCAACCACACAAGTGCACCAAGCACAGGAACACCTCAACCTCAGAAGGTTGTTCTTCCCTTTTGTATTGTTCATCATCAGCCCAAGAGGCAGTCCACCACCACCACACTGGAGCAGGGTATTACACAACAACGGTGGCCCAAACCAGTATAAATCTTGTGTCTTTGTGTTGCGAGTTCGTCGAGTTCATCCGCAAGATCTTAGCGAGCCAGGGCATGGATCGATAGGGAGAAAGCCTTCGTGCGCACCCCAGTGTTCGAACCTCGAGGGTTTGCCGGAACACGTGATCCGACATTTGGCGCGCGAGGTAGGGGTGCGCCGAAGCTTCCGTCCATCGCTCCGCGTCCCGTCGCTCCGTCGTCTCCATGGCAGACGCGCGCCGCGCTCATGCTGAGCGCCGGGCTGCCCTCGCCGCCCACGTCGCTCAGACGGATCCCGTCGACGGTCCGCCTCGTCGTTCCGCGTCGCCTACCGCCAACGCCACCACCGGCCCGGCGGGGAACGAGCAGCAAGCATCCTCGCTGCACCCCTCGGTGTGGCGGGACGGCCGCACCGCCACTCCATCGCTGACCCCGACCGGTTATGCTTCCCATGCACGTCGCCCTCCCATGGACGCACGGGTCGCGCTCCTCATGGCGCACGAGCTCCTGCGCTACTGACCGGTCGACGACCTCTACGAGGACTGGCTCGACCGCATCACCGAGCTTGTCCGCGCCGCAGGGGGCTCTCCCGCGCCGTCCCTCTCTCCGCCTCGCCCTCTGCCAGCTACAGGCGACGTAGCTCACTGAGCGCCTCCACCACCTCTGCCCCCAAGACGGCGCCCTGGAGCCAAGACGCGCGGCTCCACGACGCGTCCCGCACCCGTGCGTGAAGAAAGAAGCTGTCAAGAAGTCCCTCGACTGCAATAAAAGGCTCCGCCGCTCCTCGCACCACCGCGCCGGGATCGGCTGCTGCGGCAAGACCATGCCCCACCTGTAGCGGCAGGGCACGGACCCCATCAAGACCAAGCTCCACCCCCAAGGCGGGCCCCGGTGACCATAACCGGTTGTCGCGCTTTCACCCTCGAGCTGCGTAGCGTCGCCTGGCCGGGCAAGTTCAAGCCGGATCTACCTCCTCACTACGACGGCACCCTCGACCCCGCAGAGTTCTTGAAGCTCTATGAGCTGAGCATCGAAGCGGACAACGACGACGAGAAAGTCATGGCAAATTGGTTTCCCATGGATCTCAAGGAAGGTGCCCGCTCCTGGCTCCTCAACCTGCCTCCAGGCTCAATCTCCTCCTGGAAGGAGATGCGCAGCCGCTTCATCGCCAACTTCCAAGGCACTCGCGACCGCCCCCTGGTCGCGGGCGACCTGCACCGCATCAAGCAACAACCAGGAGCGACCATGCAGAAGTACATTCAGCGCTTCAACAGCGCACGGATCAAGATCCCCAAGGTGACCGACGACGCCATCATCTTTGCATTCTCTCATGGCGTCCACGACGTCAAGATGAAGGAAGAGCTCGCTATCCACGAGGAGCTGTGCACGATGCTACCTCTTGAGCACTGCGTTGGATTTCATTGAAGAGGAAAGGATGATGCAGCAAAGTAGCGTAAGTATTTCCCTCAGTTTTTGAGAACCAAGGTATCAATCCAGTAGGACGATACGCGTGAGTCCCTCGTACCTGCACAAAACAAATAACTCCTCGCAACCAACGCAATAAGGGGTTATCAATCCCTTCATGGTCACTCACGGTGGGTGAAGGAATTATTGTTGAGCAATTGACAGAACTGAGCATAGTTATGAGAATATCTAGGTATGATCATGTATATAGGCATCACGCCCGAGACAAGTAGACCGACTCCTGCCTGCATCTACTACTATTACTCCACTCATCGACCACTATCCAGCATGCATCTAGAGTATTAAGTTCATGAAAACAGAGTAACGCCTTAAGCAAGATGACATGATGTAGAGAGATAAATTCATGCAATATGATAAAAAAACATCTTGTTATCCTCGATGGCAACAATACAATACGTGCCTTGCTGCCCCTACTGTCACTGGGAAAGGACACCGCAAGATTGAACCCAAAGCTAAGCACTTCTCCTATTGCAAGAAAGATCAATCTAGTAGGCCAAACCAAACTGATAATTCAAAGAGACTTGCAAAGATAACCAATGCTACGTCTTGAGCTTGCGTTGGTTTTCCTCGAAGAGGAAGGGATGATGCAGCAGAGTAGCGTAAGTATTTCCCTCAGTTTTTGAGAACCAAGGTATCAATCTAGTAGGAGGCCACGCTCAAGTCCCTCGTACCTGCACAAAACGATAGCTACTCGCAACCAACACGATTAGGGGTTGTCAATCCCTTCACGGTCACTTACGAGAGTGAGATCTAATAGATATAATATTTTTGGTATTTTTGTATAAAGATGCAAAGTAAAAAGTAAAGGCAAAGTAAAAAAGCAAAGCAAGATTAAAGTGATGGAGATTGATATGATGAGCATAGACCCGGGGGCCATAGGTTTCACTAGTGGCTTCTCTCAAGAGCATAAGTATTCTACGGTGGGTGAACAAATTATTGTTGAGCAATTGACAGAATTGAGCATAGTTATGAGAATATCTTGGCATGATCATGTATATAGGCATCACGTCCGTGACAAGTAGATCGAAACGATTCTGCATCTACTACTATTACTCCACTCATCGACCGCTATCCAGCATGCACCTAGAGTATTAAGTTAAAAACAGAGTAACGCCTTAAGCAAGATGACATGATGTAGAGAGATAAATTCATGCAATATGAAATAAACCCCATCTTGTTATCCTCCATGGCAACGATGCAATACGTGCCTTGCTGCCCCTTCTGTCACTGGGAAAGGACACCGCAAGATCGAACCCAAAGCTAAGCACTTCTCCCATGGCAAGAACTACCAATCTAGTTGGCCAAACCAAACGGATAATTCGACGAGACTTGCAAAGATAACTAATCATACATAAAAGAATTCGGAGAAGAATCAAATATTATTCATAGATAGACTTGATCATAAACCCACAATTCATCGGTCTTAACAAACACACTGCAAAAAGAAGATTACATCGAATAGATCTCCACAAGAGAGGGGGGACCTTGTATTGAGATTCAAAGAGAGAGAAGAAGCCATCTAGCTACTAACTATGGACCCGAAGGTCTGAGGTAAACTACCCACACTTCATTGGAGGGGCTAGGATGATGTAGAAGCCCTCCGTGATCATGGCCCTCTTCCGGCGGAGCTCCGAAACAGGCCCCAAGATGGGATCTTGTGGATACAGAAAGTTGCGGCGGTGGAATTAGGTTTTTTGCTCCTCTTCTGATCGTTTCGGGGTACGTGTGTATATATAGGAGGAAGGAGTACGTCGGTGGAGCACCGAGGGGACCACGAGGCAGGGGGCGCACCCTAGGGGGGGCCCCACCCTCGTGACCTCCTCTTTGACTCCTTGGAGTAGGGTCCAAGTCTCCTGGATCACGTTCGGTGAGAAAATCACGTTCCCGAAGATTTTATTTCGTTTGGACTCCGTTTGATATTATGTTTCTCCGAAACACAGAAATAGGCAAAAAACAACAATTCTGGGCTGGGCCTCCGGTTAATAGGTTAGTCCCAAAAATAATATAAAAGTGGAAAATAAAGCCCAATATAGTCCAAAACATTAGATAATATAGCATGGAGCAATCAAAAATTATAGATACGTTGGAGACGTATCAGGCATCCCCAAGCTTAATTCCTGGTCGTCCTCGAGTAGGTAAATGATAAAAAGAGAATTTTTGATGCGGAGTATACTTGGCATAATTTCAATGCAAATCTTCTTAATTGTGGTATGAATATTCAGATTAGAAAGATTCAAGACAAAATTTTATATTGACATAAAAATAATAATACTTCAAGCATACTAACAAAGCAATTATGTCTTCTCAAAATAACATGGCCAAAGAAAGTTATCCCTACAAAATCATATAGTTTGGCTATGCTCTATCTTCACCACACAAAATATTTAAATCATGCACAACCCCGATGACAAGCCAAGCAATTGTTTCATACTCTAACTTTTTCAATACTTTTTCAATCTTCACGCAATACATGAGTGTGAGCCATGGATATAGCACTATAGGTGGAACAGAATGGTGGTTGTGGAGAAGACAAAAAGGAGAAGATAGTCTCACATCAACTAGGCGTATCAACGGGCTATGGAGATGCCCATAAATAGATATCAATGTGAGTGAGTAGGGATTGCCATGCAACGGATGCACTAGAGCTATAAGTATATGAAAGCTCAAAAAGAAACTAAGTGGGTGTGCATCCAACTTGCTTGCTCATGAAGACCTAGGGCAATTTGAGGAAGCCCATCATTGGAATATACAAGCCAAGTGCTATAATGTAAAATTCCCACTAGTATATGAAAGTGATAACATGAGAGACTCTCTACTATGAAGATCATGGTGCTACTTTGACGCACAAGTGTGGTAAAAGGATAGTAACATTGTCCCTTCTCTATTTTTCTCTCATCATTTTTTTATTTGGGCCTTTTCTCTTTTTTATGGCCTCTTTACTTTCTTTTTTATTTGGGCTTCTTTGGCCTCTTTTATTTATTTTTCGTCCGGAGTCTCATCCCGACTTATGGGGGAATCATAGTCTCTATCATCCTTTCCTCTCTGTGACAATGCTCTAATAATGATGATCATCACACCTTTATTTTTATTACAACTCAACAATTACAACTCGATACTTCAAACAAAATATGACTCTATGTGAATGCATCCGGCGGTGTACCGGGATATGCAATATGACAATGATGGAATGTGTCATGAATGGAATAGTGGAAAGTTGCATGGCAATATATCTCGGAATGGCTATGGAAATGCCATGATAGGTAGGTATGGTGGCTGTTTTGAGGAAGGTATATGGTAGGTGTATGATACCGGCGAAAGGTGTGTGGTATTAGAGAGGCTAGCAAAGGTGGAAGGGTGAGAGTGCGTATAATCCATGGACTCAACATTAGTCATAAAGAACTCATATACTTATTGCAAAAATCTAGAAGTTATCAAAGCAAAGTATTACGCGCATTCTCCTAGGGGGATAGATTGGTAGGAAAAGACCATCACTCGTCCCCGACCGCCACTCATAAGGAAGACAATCAATAAATAAATCATGCTCCGACTTCATCACATAACGGTTCACCATACGTGCATGCTACGGGAATCACAAACTTTAACACAAGTATTCTTTAAATTCACAACTACTCAACTAGAATGACTTTAATATTATCACCTCCATATCTCAAAACAATTACAAGCTTCAATCTTTTCTTAGTATTCAGACACACTCAAAAGAAAGTTTCACAAATCTTGAACACCAAGCATATTATTATTAAGAAAATTACCATGCTATTAAGAGAATCTCAAAATAATTGAAGTGAAGCATGAGATATCAATAGTTTCGTTAAAAAAAATCTACCACCGTGCTCTAAAAGATCTAAGTGAAGCACATAGAGCAAAATTATAACGCTCAAAAGATATAAGTGAAGCACATAGAGCAAAACTACTTTGCTCAAAAGATATAACTGAAGCACATAGAGTATTCTATCAAATTTTAATTCATGTATGGCTCTCTCAAAAGGTGTGTACAGCAAGGATGATTGTGTCTTACTAAGACACAAAGAAACAAATAATACAAGACGCTACAAGCGAAACACATATCATGTTGGTGAATAAAAATATATTTCCAAGTAAATTACCGATGGAAGTGGACGAAAGAGGGGATGCCTCCCGGGGCATCCCCAAGCTTTGACTTCTTGGTGTCCTTGGATTATCTTGGGGGTTCCATGGGCATCCCCAAGCTTAGGCTCTTGCCACTCCTTGTTCCATAGTCCATCAAAAGAATTCACCCAAAACTTGAAAACTTCACAACACAAAACTTAAAGTAGAAAACTCGTGAGCTCTGTTAGCGAAAGAAAACAAAAGACCACTTAAAGGTACTGCAATGAACTCATTATTTATTTATATTGGTGTTAAACCTACTGTATTCCAACTTCTATATGGATTATAAACTATTTTACTAACCATAGATTCATCAAGATAAGCAAACAACACACGAAAAACAGAATCTGTCAAAAACAGAACAGTCTGTAGTAATCTGTAGCTAGCGCAAGATCTGGAACCCCAAAAATTCTAAAATAAATTTCTGGACGTGAGGAATTTATCTATTAATCATCTGCAAAAATAATTAACTAAATATCACTCTTCAAATAAAAATGACAGCAGTTATCATGAGCGCTAAAGTTTCTGTTTTTTACAGCAAGTTCAACAAGACTTTCCCCAAGTCTTCCCAACGGTTCTACTTGGTACAAACACTAATTAAACACAAAAAACACAACCGAAACAGAGGCTAAATAATTTATTTATTAAATAACAGCAAGGAAAAATATTGGGTTGTCTCCCAATAAGCGCTTTTCTTTAAAGCCTTCTTAGCTAGGCATTGATAATTTTAATGATGCTCACATGAAAGACAAGAATTGAAGCACAAAGAGGGCATCATAAAACATGTGACAAACACATCTAAGTCTATCATACTTCCTATGCATAGGCATCTTATAGGCAAACAAATTGTCAAGGCAAGCAAAAACTAGCATATGCAAGGAAGAGGAAAGAAACAATAGCAATCTCAACATAACGAGAGGTAATTTAGTAACATGAAGATTTCTACAACCATATTTTCCTCTCTCATAGTAATTACATGTAGGATCATAAGAAAATTCAACAAAATAGCTATCACATAAAATATTTTCAACATGATCCACGTGCATGCAAAGTTGACACTCTTCCAAAATAGTGGGATTAACATTAACTAAAGTCATGACTTCTCCAAACCCACTTTTATCAAGATTTTCATAAGATTGAACATTCTCCAAATATGTGGGATCTAAAGTTGACTCTCTTCCAAACACACTTTCAATAATATTGCAAACACTATTATCAATCTCATATTCATCATGGGGTTTAAATAAATTTTCAAGATCATAAGAAGAATCACCCCAATCATAATCATTGCAACAAGTAGTAGACATAGCAAAACTAGCATCCCCAAGCTTAGGGTTTTGCATCTTATTAGCACAATTGACATCAAGAGAATTTATAATAAAATCGTTGCAATCATGCTTTTTATTCAAAGATCTATCATGAGTCACTTCATAAAGCAGTTCATCACGATTTTCAGATTTACGGATTTCAGGCAAAAGCTTATAAAGATAATCTAGTGCATCCAAATCACTTGGAATTGGTTCATCATAATTGGATCCCTTAAAAAGATTGGCAAGTAGATGAGGATCCATAGATCTTAAGTAATAGGTTAGTCCCAAAAATAATATAAAAGTGGATAATAAAGCCCAATAATGTCCAAAACAGTAGATAATATAGCATGGAGCAATCAAAAATTATAGATACATTGGAGACGTATCAAGCATCCCCAAGCTTAATTCTTGCTCGTCCCCGAGTAGGTAAATGATAAAAAAGATAATTTTGATGCGGAGTGCTACTTGGCATAATTTTTACGTAATTCTTCTTAATTGTGGTATGAATATTCAAATCCGAAAGATTCAAGATAAAAGTTCATATTGGCATAAAAATAATAATACTTCAAGCATACTAACTAAGCAATTATGTCTTCTCAAAATAACATGGCTGTCGGTGTACTAAAGTAGGGGTACCTTAGTATCCCGAATTTGTGCACGGGCAGTCGCAGCACCCCGCGGCAAGGCTTGCCGGGTGACCGCCAAGGTCCTCCGTGGTTCTTTTGGAGCCATTCAAGAACAAAGTATTCGAGCCAAGGCGCAAGGCCCCGGCAAGAGGAGCTTGCTGGGAAGGCCACTCGAAGCACAAAGACCCTGGCAAGAGGAGCTTGCCGGGAAGACCAACCAAGGCATCTCGAGAAGCTTGCTGCGACGCGCTGCGCGTACCGGCATGACCCGGTGAGCGACAAGCTCCCGGACGCGACAAGACCCGGTGAGCAACAGCTCCCGGACGCGACAAGACAACATCCGCGGCAAGGCGCTTGCCGCGGCAAGCTACTACTCCGCAGCCCGCGCTCCAGCTCACCCACCAACGTGCCGCTCTGGGACCGTTCCTGGCGTACGTGGCGGGAGGCTATGCAGCCAGGGGCATGAGGTGGCAAGCAGGCGCTGACAAGATAGCCATCGTGGCAAACGGTGGCGCCCCTGACGGCCCCTTTCCGCACCGTCTAGGCGACACAGACAGGCATTTAATGCCTTTGTTCCCTGCCGTCAGGGTTAGGTATGATACAACTGTAGTAAGCGGTGGCGCCAACCACCACCTCTTTTACCTTTTTACCCTCATCTTTGTTGCCACCTGTCGGTGACCCCTTTGACATATAAAAGGAGGCCCATGCGCAACAGGGAAGGGGGAGGAGAATCATTCTCACGCTCGGTCTCGCTAGCCATTTGAGCGTACTGTAGCATTCATCGCTCCCGAGCAAGAACACAAATACAAACCAAAGCAGGAGTAGGGTTTTACGCATCCGTGTGGCCCGAACCTGGGTAAACTGACCGCATCGCTCGTGCGTTCGCCTCGATCTGCTCATCGTGCACTCTCCGCCCCCCTGCCGAACCGAAAGGGGCCCCGGTCCGCCGTGGTCCCATAGGTGTCCGTGGGATCAGCACCCCCGACATCTTTGGCGCGCCAGGTAGGGGGTGCGTCGAGGCTGTGTGAACCTGATCCGGCGTTCGCACGGGCCGAATCTTCGTCATCTTCATCAACATGCCGCCGAAGAAGAAGGCTTCGGAGGTAGCTGCTCCGTCTGCGCCGAGCCCACCGCCGCCGGAGCGAACGGCTGGTGGATTGGGCGCCGGCGGAAGAACGGGCGCCGACGAGGAGGCTCGTGGTGCTGCCAGGTCCAAGGACAAGACTGCGCTGCACATCGGTGGCGCGGTTGGTTCCCACAACGACCGAGCACACTCCAAGACCTCGGCGTCCGTACACGCACTGCGCCCATCTCAGGAGGCGCGGGACCAACAGCATCATGGTACCCACGGTACCATACGTTTGCTGGGCCAAGATCAAGTAGGCGGATCTCAGAGCGCTCAAGACCCGCATGCGCGCCAACATGCTGGTGCGAGCGTGGCACGGTCGCTTGGACGAGATATTGCTCCTTCTAACGTAGTTAGAAGTCCGAGCGTATCCCGTTCCTCGCACCGTTCGCCGCCGCCGCCCACCACTCCGGCAGAAGCGTTGGCGCGGGCCCAACTGCTCCTAGATTACCCTCCAGCGCCAGAGAAGATCGATGACTGGAGGGCCACTATCCAGAGCCTCATCAGCTTCGCCAACGGTGACAACCCACGGCAGCCCAGCACATCGCAGCCGCGGCAAGTTAGCCAGGCACGAGCCGGTGGCAACCAGACTGGCGAGGGTGCAACCACTATGCACTCTCCGCCCCGAAGGCCAAGATCGCCGACTCGTCGGATCCACCACGACAGCAACTCCACCGCGTCATCAGATCCACGAGCTCGTCGTGATCAGCGCCAAGTTCTTCACGAGCGACAACAAGAAGACGCTCGTACCCGCATTGAGCGGCGAAGAGTAGCCCGGCAGTCTAGTATGTACCAGTTTGTCGACAACACACTGTGCAGAAGAAGACTCAACGGTGTGAAATTGAAGTGTATTCCCCGGGAAGATGGATAGAAGCTGTTGGCAGAGATACATGGAGGCATATGTGGTCACCACATTGGCGTAAGAGCCCTTGTCGGAAAAGCATTCCGGCAAGGTTTCTTCTGGCCGACAGCCCTCCAGGATGCAACTGCACAAGTAACCAAGTGTGAAGCGTGCCAGTTCCATTCCAAGCAGATACACCAGCCAGCTCAAGCTCTCCAGACGATCCCTTTATCCTGGCCATTTTCGGTCTGGGGGCTCGATATCCTCGGCCCCTTTCCCCGAGCTGTCGGGGGCTTTGAGTACTTGTACGTTGCAATCGACAAGTTCACAAAGTGGCCGGAAGTGGAACCAGTGAGGAAGGTGACAGCACAGTCAGCGGTCAAGTTCTTCAGGTCGATTGTTTGCCGTTTCGGGATCCCTAATAGGATAATCACCGACAACGGTACGCAATTTACGAGCCGCACCTTCATGCAGTACGTCCAAGATCTTGGCGCCAAGGTCTGTTTCGCTTCTGTTGCCCACTCGAGAAGCAACGGTCAAGCGGAGAGGGAAAATGCTGAAGTGTTGCGCGGGCTCAAGACTAGAACTTTCGACAGGCTGCACAAGTGCGGAAGAAACTGGATCGAGGAGCTGCCGGTGGTTCTTTGGTCGATCAGGACGACGCCAAATCGAGCCACTGGCCAGACACCCTTCGCTCTAGTCTATGGAGCGGAGGCAGTTCTCCCCACAGAACTCGTATACGGGTCGCCTCGAGTGCTCGCTTATGATGAGCTCGAGCAAGAGCAGCTGCGGCAAGATGACGCGCTGCTCCTCGAGGAAGACCGTCTTCAGGCAGCTGTGCGAGCCTCTCACTACCAGCAAGCTTTGCACCGCTACCATAGCCGCAAAGTTAACGCCAGAAGTCTCGAGGAAGGCGACCTTGTTCTTCGGCGCATTTAGTCCGCCAAGAATTCCAACAAGTTGACGCCGAAGTGGGAAGGCCCTTACCGGGTGAAACGAGTCACTAGGCCTGGCGCTGTCCGCCTGGAGACCGAAGATAGCGTGCCAGTGAACAACTCCTGGAATATTGAGCATCTTCGCAAGTTTTACCCGTAGGGCACGGTTGCCGGAACCCGTTCCGGCAACCACCTTTTGTACAAGTCTTGCCGCTGTTGCATGTAATCCTTTGTACAAAGCCGGGCGCAGATCCCGTGCATAAATATTATGTGCTCAGCACACCTTGTCTATTTCATGCTTTTTTAAATTTTGCATGTATTATCTGACATTTTGTGCAGCACTTACTCCTGGTAAGCAATAACGAGCCATAGGGCTCCATATCGTTGCTTCATCTTCTTTCTTTTTCGCAAGGAAAAGGAGGTCCTCTCGCGCACAAGTTTGTCGGGGGGAAGGGAGAAGATACGGTATGGACCAGGCGTTGTTCAAGAAGGTTTTGCCTTGCCGGTAGCAAATAACAGAAAAGATAAGTTGGCAAAGTCTGAGCAATCAAATTTCCTTTAAAATTCTAAGTTATTTTCCTTGAACGATTGTGCTTTGTATGGAAAACCTATGCGCGGAGGAACCAACTCGTAGCTAGTTGCGCCCTTACTGTTGTTTCGAGTCCGCTCAACAACTTAAGCGAGCAACGACTAGCCACGACAAGGTTTCTTGTCGGCTGCGGCACCGCTAGCAGACTGCTGACGTTCCGCACTCAGCGCTCGCGGCAAAGGTGCCTGCGCCGGCAAGTTCCCTAAAAGCATAGGGTAAAAACATACAAAGGAAAGAGTCAAGTAAAGGAAATAACATAGCAATTACTACCAAGGATAGAGTATATTACAAAATAACTTGTCGCAGCTCTAACAGACTGTTTTTCATAACATGATTGACAGCGACAAAGAAAGAAGAAGATGAATGGCCTAGTCTACGCGGTCACCCTCGACCCTTCTGATTCCGCTCACCCTGTCCACAATAGGTGCGACAAGGGCCTTGAGCTCCTCAAGATCAGCATCTGGCGGCAAGCTTCGGAGGACGTTGGTGAGGCGGAGACCTGGGTTGCGGAAGGCCACCTTCATCAGCACCTTCTGGAGAGCTCCCGCGCAAATCTTGCGTGACTCGTCGGCAAGCTGCTTTGGGATCTGCTCCCGGAGTCGCTGGAGCGCCGTCGCCACGCCTCCACGCCTTCCTCCGTTTATGGGGGGGCGCGAACCGTCCCCTTTACCACGACGTGACGCATGCACGTGGGGCTTAGCCCCGCGCACGCCGCCCATGTCACGCATGACGCCGCGTTCGACGCATGCCGCTCGGGGAGGGCGCGGTGAATGCAGAGTCAGATACAGCGTGACCCAGGCTGCGCGTGCCCGTGCACTATTTTGGGCCTGGCCCAACAGCGCCCGGCACCGTGTATGGCCCAGGCCCGGGGGCTCCTGTCGGTGTACTAAAGTAGGGGTACCTTAGTATCCCGAACTTGTGCACGGGCAGTCACAGCACCCCGCGGCAAGGCTTGCCGGGTGACCGCCAAGGTCCTCCGTGGTTCCTTTGGAGCCATTCAAGAATAAAGTATTCGAGCCAAGGCGCAAGGCCCCGGCAAGAGGAGCTTGCCGGGAAGGCCACTCGAAGCACAAAGACCCCGGCAAGAGGAGCTTGCCGGGAAGACCAACCAAGACATCTCGAGAAGCTTGCTGCGACGCGCTGCGCGTCCCGGCATGACCCGGTGAGCGACAAGCTCCCGGACGCGACAAGACCCGGTGAGCAACAAGCTCCCGGACGCGACAAGACAACATCTGCGGCAAGGCGCTTGCAGCGGCAAGCTACTACTCCGCAGCCCGCGCTCCAGCTCACCCACCAACGTGCCGCTCTGGGACCGTTCCTAGCGTACGTGGTGGGAGGCTGTGCAGCCAGGGGCATGCGGTGGCAAGCAGGCGCTGACAAGATAGCCATCATGGCAAACGGTGGCGCCCCTGACGGCCCCTTTCCGCACCATCTAGGCGACACAGACAGGCATTTAATGCCTTTGTCCCCTGCCGTCAGGGTTAGGTATGATACAACTGTAGTAAGCGATGGCGCCAACCACCACCTCTTTTACCTTTTTACCCTCATCTCTGTTGCCACCTGTCGGTGACCCCTTTGACATATAAAAGGAGGCCCATGCGCAACAGGGAAGGGGGAGGAGAATCATTCTCACGCTCGGTCTCGCTAACCATTTGAGCGTACTGTAGCATTCATTGCTCCCGAGCAAGAACACAAATACAAACCAAAGCAGGAGTAGGGTTTTACGCATCCGTACGGCCCGAACCTGGGTAAACTGACCGCGTCGCTCGTGCGTTCGCCTCGATCTGCTCTTCGTGCACTCTCCGCCCCCCTGCCGAACCGAAAGGGGCCCCGGTCCGCCGTGGTCCCATAGGTGTCCGTGGGATCAGCACCCCCGGCAATGGCCAAAGAAAGTTCATCCCTACAAAATCATATAGTTTAGTCATGCTCCATTTTCGTCACACAAGAGTGCTCTCATCATGCACAACCCTGATGACAAGCCAAGCAATTGTTTCATACTTTGGTAATCTCAAACCTATAAACTTTCACGCAATATATGAGCGCGAGCCATGGACATAGCACTATGGGTGGAATAGAATATGATGATGGGGGTTATGTGGAGAAGACAAAAAAGGAGAAAGTCTCACATCAACGAGGCTAATCAATGGGCTATGGAGATGCCCATCGATTTATGTTAATGCAAGGAGTAGGGATTGCCATGCAACGGATGCACTAGAGCTATAAATGTATGAAAGCTCAACAAAAGAAACTAAGTGGGTGTGCATCCAACTTGCTTGCTTACGAATACCTAGAGCACTTGAGGAGGCCCATTGTTGGAATATACAAGCCAAGTTCTATAATGAAAAATTCCCACTAGTATATGAAAGTGACAAAACAAAAGACTCTCTATCATGAAGATTATGGTGCTACTTTGAAGCACAAGTGTGGCAAAGGATAGTAGCATTGTCCCTTATCTCTTTTTCTCTCTCTTTTTTTGGGCCTTCTCTTCTTTTTTTATGGCCTTTCTCTCCCCCTTTTTTTAATTCCTCACTTGGGACAATGCTCTAGAAAATGATGATCATCACACTTCTATTTGTTTACAACTCAATGATTACAACTCGATGCTAGAACAAAAGATGACTCTATATGAATGCCTCCGGCAGTGTACCGGGATATGCAATGAACCAAGAGTGACATGTATGAAAGAATTATGAAAGGTGGCTTTGCCACAAATACTATGTCAACTACATGATCATGCTAAGCAATATGACAATGATGAATGTGTCATGATAAACGGAATGGTGGAAAGTTGCATGGCAATATATCTCGGAATGGCTATGGAAATGCCATAATAGGTAGGTATGGTGGCTGTTTTGAGGAAGATATAAGGAGGTTTATGTGTGAAAGAGCGTATCATATCACGGGGTTTGGATGCACTGGCGAAGTTTGCACCAACTCTCAATGTGAGAAAGGGCAATGCACGGTACCGAAGAGGCTAGCAATGATGGAAGGGTGAGAGTGCGTATAATCCATGGACTCAACATTAGTCATAAAGAACTCACATACTTATTGCAAAAATCTACAAGTCATCAAAAACCAAGCACTACGCGCATGCTCCTAGGGGTATAGATTGGTAGGAAAAGACCATCGCTCGTCCCCGACCGCCACTCATAAGGAGGACAATCAAAGAACACCTCATGTTTCAAATTTGTTACATAACGTTTACCATACGTGCATGCTACGGGACTTGCAAACTTAAACACAAGCATTTATCAAATTCACAACTACTCAACTAGCACGACTTTGATATTATTACCTCCATATCTCAAAACAATCATCAAGCATCAAACTTCTCTTAGTATTCAAAACACTCATAAGAATATTTTTTCTAATCTTGAATACCTAGCATATTAGGATTATTTAAGAAAATTACCATGCTATTTAAGACTCTCAAAATAATCTAAGTGAAGCATGAGAGATCAATAGTTTCTATAAAACAAATCCACCACCGTGCTCTAAAAGATATAAGTGAAGTACTAGAGCAAAACTATATAACTCAAAAGATATAAGTGAAGCACTAGAGTATTCTAACAAATTCCAAATCATGTATGGCTCTATCAAAAGGTGTGTACAACAAGGATGATTGTGGTAAACTAAAAAGCAAAGACTCAAATCATACAAGACGCTCCAAGCAAAACACATATCATGTGGTGAATAAAAACATAGCTCCAAGTAAAGTTACCGATAGAAGTAGACGAAAGAGGGAATGCCTTTCGGGGCATCCCCAAGCTTTGGCTTTTAGGTGTCCTTAGATTATCTTGGGGGTGCCATGGGCATCCCCAAGCTTAGGCTCTTGCCACTCCTTGTTCCATAATCCATCAAATCTTTACCCAAAACTTGAAAACTTCACAACACAAAACTTAAAGTAGAAAATCTCGTGAGCTCCGTTAGCGAAAGAAAACAGAAGACCACTTCAAGTTACTGTAATGAACTCATTCATTATTTATATTGGTGTTAAACCTACTGTATTCCAACTTCTCTATGGTTTATAAACTATTTTACTAGCCGTAGATTCATCGAAATAAGCAAACAACTCACGAAAAACAGAATCTGTCAAAAACAGAACAATCTGTAGTAATCTGTAGCTAGCGCAAGACATGGAACCCCAAAAATTCTAAAATAAATTTCTGGACGTGAGGAATTTATCTATTAATCATCTGCAAAAAGAATTAACTAAATATCACTTTCCAAATAAAATGGCAGCAGTTCTCGTGAGCGCTAAAGTTTCTGTTTTTTACAACAAGATAACAAGACTTTCCCCAAGTCTTCCCAACGGTTCTACTTGGCACAAACACTAATTAAACACAAAAAACACAACCAAAACAGAGGCTAGATAGATTATTTATTACTAAACAGGAGCAAAAAGCAAGGAATAAAAATAAAATTGGGTTGCCTCCCAACAAGCGCTATCGTTTAACGCCCCTAGCTAGGCATAAAAGGCAAGGATAGATCTAGGTATTGCCATAATAGCAAGATAGATCATTAAAACTCTTTTCATATTCTCTACATTCGGCAGCAAGTTTTCTTTGAGGCAAGCAAAAGTAATCAAAAGTGTTAAATTTAATGGGACAAAAGTCTCCAAGATCAACCTTGGGAGGTATAGGTTCCTCCTTTGGCCCTTTGTATTGCACAACCAATTCATCATTATAAGTATTCTTTTGACAGAACTTTGTGAGCCTAAACTCAAGAGAATATCCTGGTTCATTATTTCGAATGGCCAATTCATCATTAAGTTCAGAAATTCTATCAACTAAAACATTGGTAGGAACCCTTTTTCTAAGATTTTCATTGAAAGCAACATAGTCTAGGGATTGAAAACGCATTATTTCTTCTTGATCAAAAAGGATAGCCTCTATGGGAGGACGGCAAGCGTCCACCCTATGATGCGCAAAGATTTCTTTGGCCTCTTTTATTATGAATCTGAACTCATGAGCCAAAAAGTTCGTAGCGGCACGCTTAACAGAAGAATACTCAAGATTAGAAAATTCTAGGAAAATCCTTTGTATGCAAGGGTGCATGTGCATGAATTGTCTTTCAAGTTCAATTACAAGCATGGCAATAGCGTCCGCAAGACTACTAGTTCTATGAAGGATAGAACTACCCATAGAAGGCAAAGCACCGGCACAAGTAAAGAAATCTTGGATAACTCCTTTTCCAATAAAACTACCACTACCAATACGGAATTTTTTTGTATATAAGATAGGGGTTCTTCAGCAGGAGCGTCAGAATTTTTCATGATATTATTATTGCATATCGACAATAATTTCCCCAATTTCAGACAGACGGCAGAAAGTGCAAAAGGCAAAAACAGGCAAATAGAGAAAGAGAGGGAGGATAGAGAGAGAGGGCGAATAAAACGGCAAGGGTGAAGTGGGGGAGAGGAAAACGAGAGGCAAATGGCAAATAATGTAATGCGGGAGATAAGGGTTGTGATGGGTACTTGGTATGTTGACTTTTGCATATACTCCCCGGCAACGGCGCCAGAAATCTTCTTGCTACCTCTTGAGCACTGCGTTGGATTTCCTTGAAGAGGAAAGGATGATGCAACAAAGTAGCATAAGTATTTCCCTCAGTTTTTGAGAACCAAGGTATCAATCCAGTAGGAGGCTACGCGTGAGTCCCTCGTACCTGCACAAAACAAATAACTCATCGCAACCAACGTGATAAGGGGTTGTCAATCCCTTCACGGTCACTTACGAGAGTGAGATCTGATAGATATGATAGGATAATATTTTTGGTATTTTTGTGATAAAGATGCAAAGTAAAATAAAAGCAAAGTAAAAAAAGCAAAGTAAATAACTAAGTATTGGAAGATTAATATGATGAAGATAGACCCAGGGGCCATAGGTTTCACTAGTGGCTTCTCTCAAGAGCATAAGTATTTTACGGTGGGTGAACGAATTACTGCTGAGCAATTGACAGAATTGAGCATAGTTATGAGAATATCTAGGTATGATCATGTATATAGGCATCACGTCCGAGACAAGTAGACCGACTCCTGCCTGCATCTACTACTATTACTCCACTCATCGACCTCTATACAACATGCATCTAGAGTATTAAGTTCATGAAAACAGAGTAACGCCTTAAGCAAGATGACATGATGTAGAGGGATAAATTCATGCAATGTGATAAAAACCCCATCTTGTTATCCTCGATGGCAACAATACAATACGTGCCTTGCTGCCCCTACTGTCATTGGGAAAGGACACCGCAAGATTGAACCCAAAGCTAAGCACTTCTCCCATTGCAAGAAAGATCAATCTAGTAGGCCAAACTAAACTGATAATCCAAAGAGACTTGCAAAGATAACCAATCATACATAAAAGAATTCAGAGAAGATTCATATATTGTTCATAGATAATCTTGATCATAAACCCACAATTCATCGGTCTCAACAAAACACCACAAAAAGAAGATTACATCGAATAGATCTCCACAAGAGAGGGGGAGAACACTGTATTGAGATCCAAAAAGAGAGAAGAAGCCATCTAGCTAATAACTATGGACCCGAAGGTCTGAGGTAAACTACTCACACTTCATCGGAGAGGCTATGGTGTTGATGTAGAAGCCCTCCGTGATGGATGCCCCCTCCGGCGGAGCTCTGGAACAGGCCCCAAGATGGGATCTCGTGGATAGAGAAGGTTGCGGCGGTGTAATTAGGTTTTCGGCTCCGTATCTGATCGTTTGGGGGTACGTAGGTATATATAGGAGGAAGGAGTACGTCGCTGGAGCAACAGGGGGCCCATGAGGGTGGAGGGCGCGCCTGGGGGGGGGGGGGTAGGCGCGCCCCTACCTCGTGGCTGCCTCCTTTATTTCTTAACGTAGGGTCCAAGTCTCCTGGATCATGTTCGTTCCGAAAATCACGTTCCTGAAGGTTTCATTCCGTTTGGACTCTGTTTGATATTCCTTTTCTGCGAAACTCTGAAATAGGCAAAAAACAACAATTCTGTGCTGGGCCTCTGGTTAATAGGTTAGTCCCAAAAATAATTTAAAAATAGATAATAAAGCCCAATAATGTCCAAAACAGTAGATAATATAGCATGGAGCAATCAAAAATTATAGATGTGCTGGAGATGTATCAGACGACCCTGGAGCTGTTCAACATTGTGACCAAGTATGCTAGAGCTGAGGAGGGTCGCCTCTCCCTCCTTGAGCTCCCTGCTGCGGACCCAGAGGAGAAGAAAGCCAAGGCAGAGGACGTGAAGCGCAAGGGAGCAAGCGTGCTCGCAGCAGAACCAGACACCATGTGTGGTAGAGACCAGCCAGAGTCATCCAAGAGCAGCCGTCCGTTCTGCGCCTTCCACAACCTGAACACCCACAACACCAGCGACTGTCAAGAGCTCAGAGCCATTTGTGAAGGACGCTTCGGTCGACGCCCCGAGCGCGGCGACCGGGGCTACGGCCGAGGAGGAGGACGTGGTGGCGGACGCTGTGACGACCGTGGCCCGCGCTAGGAGTGGCGTGACCAGCCTCGTGAGGACCGCTGGCAGGATCGGCCTCGCGAGGGAGCCTGGAGGGATCAGCCTATGAGGATCGTCCTCAAGGCAACGCTGGACTCCCTCTGCTGCCGCCACCGCCAAGAAGGAATGACGAACACCATCAAGACGAGGGGCTGGGAGCTTCCAGGAACTGCGTGCTATCGCCTGCATCTTGGGCGGAGCCCAGGCCCCAGCCTCGCAGCGTATCTTCAAGAAGTTTGCTCGTGAAGTGAATGCAGTCCTCCTCAAGCTCGAAGCCACACGCCCGCTCAGATGGTCCCAGTGCCCCATCATGTTCAACTCGGCAGATCAGCTCAAGTCCGCAGCTATCACTGGCGCCCTCCCGATGCTTTGCTCCCCAGTCATCAGCAACGTGCAAGTTACCAAGACCATCATCGATGGCGGCGCAGGGCTCAACGTCCTGTCCGTCGACACGTTCGACAGCCTCCAAGTGCCATATGACCAGCTTCAGCTTACCAAGCCTTTCTCAGGAGTGACCGATGGTTCCATCACACCGATAGGGCAGGTCTGCCTCCCTGTCACCTTCGGAGAACATAAGAACTACCGCACCAAGCTCATCGACTTTGACGTCGCGCACATCCGTCTACCGTATAGTGCCATCCTCGGGTATCCAGCCCTGGCCAAGTTCATGGCGGTGACCCATCACGGCTACAATGTCCTCAAGATGCCGGGAAGCGGCGGGATCATCACGGTCCCATGTGAAGAAAGAGATGTGGTGTGCTCCCTCGAGCGTGCCTTCCAAGCTGCAGCAATCGATAACCTCGACAGCAAGGGTGAGGGCCCTCCTGAGGCCATCCCTAAGAAGAAGAAGCAGTTGCGCCGTACAGGACCTCAAGAGGGTGGCATCACAGCCGGAGCCTTGTCAGGATCAGCGCCCGCTCCAGGGCGCCTCCCTCCATCGCATAGGAAGGCGCGCCCGGCGCCCTTCTGGAAGGCCTCATACCTTTCCCACATCACGAGGGAGGTGCTTGGGCACCACATGGAGTTGTGCTTCACGGATGTTTCCCTCAGGAGGGCACAAGGAAAGGATCACCCACCGTTTAGGAGTTCATCACCAAGACCATCCAGGAATTGCAAGACGCAAAGGCCATGCGCAGCGACCGCCGCTCACGAGGCGCAGCTTCCCATCCAGGCGAGGATGTCGGGCTGCACGTCAACATCGACGTTCCAGGGCTCAACAGGGCCGACTCTCAGGAGCTTTTCTGGCCTTCGCACGTGGGATGTTGCGAGGGCCCACCACACAGCTACATTCGCATGCCCTTCGGCCTGCCAAGCGCGTCGTCCGCCTACCAGCGCAACTTGCGGCGCTTCCTGGTGGCTCAGGAGGCCAGGCACCATGCCATCCTGATGGAGATGGAGACAGTCCTCAAGGAACCACCTGAGCCCCCAGAGCCTCCTTAGGCTCAGGGCCCCGGTGGCTCGTGAGGAGCAACCCCTTCGCTGCGCACCTTCAGCTGCCCCAACTCCCCTTCGTCAACATAACCAGGTGACATTTTCCAAGTTCATTTAGCTGGGAGCGCCCCTCGGGCTGCATCATTCCCAGGCCGCATGGGTCCGTCCCTGTGGCATGTATCCCTTTTTTGTGTCTTTATCTTACCTTGTTGGGAGCGCCCCTTGGGCTGCATCATCCCCAAGCCGCTCGGGCCTGACCCAGTGGCACGTATCGCCCATGCACTTATTTAAGCCTGGTACTCTCATGTTTGATCTACCTATGATTACCACCTGCTCGATCGTTGCCTCCCACGGGACCTCCTCACGCCAGCACGACGCTGGTGCATGGGTTCGTCCCTACCACGTCAAAAAACCTGAGCGGTCGAGCTCTGGCTCGCGGCACGCCCCACACACGTCACCTCGCTGGGCCCTCGGTGCCTTCATCCCCTCGCGGAGCAACTAGCGACAGGCTGGCAACCATACCGCGGATCATGTTCTTCCTTGTGCTGGCTCGCAGGAATCTCACGAGGGTAACGCCAGGTGGCACCGTGAGCTCCTACCTCTTCCAAGTAATCCACTTGCACGTTAAAAGGGGGGTTCCTGAGCATCGCAACTCAGGAGTTCTTACTAGCTCTCCAGCCCTCACCCCCTGGCCTTGACCATGGCACGCGACCTGGCATACCAGCGGCGGCTAAGCTTGCTCGAGGGCCGAGACCTGAGGACGTAGAGCGCAAAGGAGAGCATAGGAAGGGGGAAGGCTCGTATGGGCCTGACCTACCTACGCTACAGATGTTCGCGCACAAGTCCGGCGCATCACGAAGAATCGACCCCGGACCGCCAAGATAAGTCACGAGCTCAGATTAACTAATCGTTGGAACCTAGGGGACGCGCTAGGCGCAGCCCTGTTGCGGCAACGTCGCCTCCCTTTCTTATCTTACCACGGCTGCTTGAGCGCTAAAGGGGACCCCCTGAGCATCGCGCCTCAGGAGCTCTTACTGGACCTCGGGCCGCTCACCTCCTGGCCTTGACCACGGCACGTGACCTGGCATACCAGCAACGGCTGAAGCTTGCCTCGGGACCGGGACCTGTCAGCATAGAGCAACAAGCTGTCGCGAGATTGGAAAGGGAAGACTGAGCCTAAACAGGACTTGCGCTAACAAGGCTTCCATAATTGGGATAATATCAACAAAAGACACTACAGACTCTTACACGCCCCCACGGGGTACTTCTTGATTCCTCACAGGGAACAAAAGACGAGAACCTAGGAGAATCCTATCTACACACCCCCACGGCCGACGCCATCATCAACAGTGGGCCACGGGAGGCCAGTGCCAACCCCATCCAGATCAGTGGCGGCCGGACGGTGCAGCCCTGCTCCGGGCGCGGCGAGAGCTCGGGGGCACATAGCTGTCGACGCTCGTCTCCGGAGTCTCTTAGAGCTCAAGAGAACCGCTGGACTCCCAAGAGTCGCTGCTGCTAGAGCTGCCGCGAGCGGGGCACGCCTCATCCTAGCGCTCCCCTTTGGGGCAACACTCCAAGCAGCGACCCTTCGCGTCGAAGACCTTGAAGAACAGCGTGGAGGCGCCGTCGTACTCGAAGTGGATCACAAGGGCGCCCTCCGCATGGCAAACCCGCGCGACCTCGCCCCAGCCATGGGCCATGAAGATCTTGCCGGTGGAGACTGCTTCAACCTCTGCTCCGGTCGCCGGAGCGTCGTAGTCGGCATGCTGCAACCAGAGTTCGAGAGGCCCCCTCGGCAGCATCACGTCAGAGAAGAAGTGCGGGAAGCGGATCCAGGAGCTTGGGGGCATCGCCGCCCACAGCACAAGCTCGCGTGAGGAGTCCGCGGCATGGACTCCAGGAGCGACGGCACTCGTCGCCGCAGCGCGTCGACCTTGGCTGCGGTGCACGCGCTGACGCTCGTTGCTCCTTCCTCCTGAGCCCCCGGCTTGGGCGTGCAAGGGCAGCAAATACCCAGGAGGAGGCCGCTCGCACCAAGGCCTCGTCACCACCTGCATATCCGCGGCGTCGCGACGGTGGACCGACCTCTTCTTCAGAGGAAGCAGCGCTGGCATGTCGAGGGGAACCTTTCCCTTCTCCTCGGCTGAAAACCTACGGATCGGCGCCATTGAAGTTGCTGCTAGCAGTGGAGCAGAGGAGGAAGAAGCAGGCAGGATGGGAAGAAGTGGGGGACGGGGGCTCCGCCCCCTTCCTCATTTATAGCAAGAGAAGGCCAACCAGTGCCCCCCACGATCACAGGTAATGATGGTTTTCCTTGCATGTCGCAGGGACTTGTCAAGTTGGGCAGTTGTCGAGGCAGCGTGGGGAAGCGGAGACGCCCACGTCCAATCAACCACCACGCATCAACCGAGGCCGCGGGCTTTTGGGGCCCGCGGCGCTCCGCGCTTGACCTTTGGCTTCGCCTCAAAGCCAAGCCCGAGCGTGCCTTGGGCCCGGGGGCTACTGTCAGCGTTATGGGAACGGGGTCCCCAGACTTGCCTGCCTGCAGCCCACGGTGTGGCTGGGCTAGCAGGCCTGTATGGCCCATCTTCATTGATAAGGCATGCAAGACCCTCGCGAGGGGGCAAGCCTCGCGAGGCGGACGACGCAAGACCTCCTCAGGAGCGGCCTCGCCACGCAGGCTCACGAGGGGCGGAGAGATCAAGGCGGGGCAAACCTCGCGAGGTCCTCGTGATGTGAGCCATGACGATCGAGACCAGGCGGGTACCAGGCAGGCGCCAGCGCGCGCAGCGTCCTTATTTTCTCTTTGGTGCTAAGGGGGCAAGCGCAGGCGCGGAGTACCAAGGCATCAGGCAAAGGTTTCCATATTGGTGCAATGAAACCAAGACCGGAAGGACGGCAAGACGGAGGTCCCCATGGAGCCCAGGACGGCGTCATCACCAGAGCCTTTGGCAGGCGAAGACCACCTTTTGTCAGGATAGCTTGTACTAGCTGTCCCCATTCAAATTGGCCGTTGTTGGCTCCCTTCCCGCTCAATATTTGGGGAGAGGACCAGGGCCTCTATAAGTAGAATGAGCCACCACCATAGGCAGAAAGGATCATCAAGATCATCCCCAACCACACAAGTGCACCAAGCACAAGAACACCTCAACCTCAGGAGGTTGTTCTTCCCCTTGTATTGTTCATCATCAGCCCAAGAGGCAATCCACCACCACCACACTAGAGTAGGTATTACACCACAATGGTGGCCCGAACCAGTATAAATCTTGTGTCTTTGTATTGCGAGTTCGTCGAGTTCATCCGCGAGATCTTAGCGAGCCAGGGCGTGGATCGATAGGGAGAAAGCCTTCGCGCGCACCCCAGTGTTCGAACCTCGAGGGTTTGCCAGAACTCGTGATCCGACATCTTCCCCCGTTGTTGATCTTCTTCGAGCTTGCTATCTCTCAATCCCTCCATGGATTCTTGCTAGTTCTTGAGGGAAACGAGAGAGGAGATCTAGATCCACATTTCCACCAATCACTTTCTCCTCTATGTGAGGGGAACCCCTTGGATCGAAATCTTGGAGTTCTTTGTGTTCTCCTATTTGTTCTTTCTTTCATTTTCCACCATAGCATTAGTTGTTGTGGTGGGGTTTGGGAGATAAGGACTTGGCCACTCTGTGTGCCCTTGCCATTGCATTTGATGCATCGGTTTGAGTTATCCATGATGATATGTGATACGTCTCCAACGTATCTATAATTTTTATTATTCCATGCTATTATATTATCTGTTTTGAATGTTTTATATGCATTAATATGTTATTTTATATTATTTTTGTGACTAATCTATTAACCTAGAGCCCATGCCAGTTCCTGTTTTTTTCCTTGTTTTAGAGTTTCGCAGAAAAGGAATACCAAACGGAATAAAACTTTCGCGATGATTTTTCTTGGACCAGAAGACATCCAGAGGACTTGGAGTGCTGATGACCCACAAGTATAGGGGATCAATTGTAGCTCTTTTCGATAAGTAAGAGTGTCGAACCCAACGAGGAGCAGAAGGAAATGACAAGTAGTTTCCGATAAGGTATTGTCTGCAAGTGCTGAAATTGTAAGTAGCGAGTAGTTTGATAGCAAGATAATTTGTAACGAGTAAGTAACGATAATAGTAACAACAGTGCAGCAAGGTAGCCTAATCCTTTTGAGGCAAAGGACAGACTAAAACGGTCTCTTATGATAAGCGAAGTGTTCTTGAGGTACACGGGAATTTCATCTAGTCACTTTCATCATGTTTGTTTGATTTGTGTTCGCTACTTTGATAATTTGATATGTGGGTGGACCGATGCTTAGGTGCTATTCTTACTTGAATAAACCTCCTACTTATCATTAACCCTCCCGCAAGCATCCGCAACTACGAGAAAAGTATTAAGAATAAATTCTAACCATAGCATTAAACTCTAGGATCCAATCGGTCCCTTACGGAATAGCGCATAAACTCGAGTTTAAGTTTCTGTCACTCTCGCAACCCATCATCTATTTGCTACTCCACAATGCATTCCCTTAGGCCCAAATATGGTGAAGTGTCATGTAGTCGACGTTCACATGACACCACTAAGGGAATAACAACATACATACTATCAAAATATCGAACACATATCGAGTTCACATGATTACTTGCAACATCTCCCGTGACCTCAAGAACAAAAGTAACTACTCACAAATGATAAATATGTTCATGATCAGAGGAGTATTAAACAGCATAATGGATCTGAACATATAATCTTCCAGCAAATAAACCATACAGCAATCAACTACAAGATGTAATCAACACTACTAGTCACCCACAAGGACCAATCTATAGTTCCGGTAACAAGATTGAACACAAGAGATGAACTAGGGTTTGAGAGGAGATGATTCTATTGAAGATGTTGATGGATATTGCCCTCCCCAAGATGGGAGAGTTGTTGGTGATGATGATGACGATGATTTCTCCCTTTGAGAGGGAAGTTCCCCAGCAGAATCGCTCCGCTGGAGCCAAAAAGTGCTCCTGCCCAAGTTCCGCCTCGAGGCAGCGACGCTTCATCCCAAAAGTCCTCCTCTCATTTTGTCTAGGTCAAAATGACTTATATACCATAAGATGGGCACCGAAGGTGGGCTGAGGAGGCCACAACCCACCAGGGCGCGCCTGGGGGGGGGCTGGTGCGCCCAGGTGGGTTGTGCCCACCTGGTGGCCCCCTCTGGTGTTTATTGGCTCCAGTATTTCTTAAATAATCCATACAAAAATCTCTGTGAAGTTTTAGTTCATTTGGAGTTGTGCAGAATAGGTGGCCTGACGTAGCTTTTTCAGGTCCAGATTTCCAGCTGCCGGAATTCTCCCTCCTGGTGTGTTCCTTGCAAATTATGAGAGAAAATGCATTAGAATTAATCCAAAAAGCATTATTATGGATAAAACATTATAAATAATAGTAAGAAAACATGATGCAAAATGGACGTATCAAGTGCAAGTCAGAGAAGCCACGAGGCGGCCACAAGGACGGAGGGCGTGCCCTCCACCCTTGTAGGCCCCTCGTGACTCCACCGGCCTAGTTTCTTCGCCTATATATTTTCATATATCCCAAAACCAACAGGGAGAGCCACGAAAACACTTCTCCACTGTCGCAACCTTCTGTACCCGTGAGATCCCATCTAGGGGCCTTTTTCGGCATCCTGTTGGAGGGGGATTCGATCACGGAGGGCTTCTACATCAATAATATTGCCCTTCCGGTGAAGCGTGAGTAGTTTACCATAGACCTAAAGGTCCATAGCTGGTAGCTAGATGGCTTCTTCTCTCTCTTTGATTCTCAATACCATGTTCTCCTTGATGTTCTTGGAGATCTATTCGATGTAATACTTTTTTGTGGTGTGTTTGCTGAGATCCGATGAATTGTGGATTTATGATCAGCTTATATACGGATATTAATTGGAACTTCTCTAAATTCTTATATGCATGATTTGATATCTTTGCAAGTCTCTTCGAACTATCGATTTGGTTTGGCTAGCTAGATTGGTTTTTCTTGCAATGGGAAAAGTGCTTAGCTTTGGGTTCAATCTTGCAGTGTCCTTTCCCAGTGACAGTTGATGACCCACAAGTATAGGGGATCAATTGTAGCTCTTTTCGATAAGTAAGAGTGTCGAACCCAACGAGGAGTAGAAGGAAATGATAAGTGGTTTTCCGTAAGGTAATGTCTGCAACTGCTGAAATTGTAAGTAGAAGAGTAGTTTGATAGCAAGGTAATTTGTAACGAGCAAGTAAAGATAGTAGTAAACAATAGTGCAGCAAGGTAGCCCAATCCTTTTGAGACAAATGACAGGCCAAAACAGTCTCTTATGATAAGCAAAGCATTCTTGAGGGTACACGGTAATTTCATCTAGTCACTTTCATCATGTTGGCTTAATTTGTGTTCGGTACTTTGATAATTTGATGTGTGTGTGGACCAGTGTTTAGGTGTTGTTCTTACTTGAATAAACCTCCTACCTATGATTAACCCTCCCGCAAGCATCTGCAACTATGATAAAAGTATTGATAATAAATTCTAACCATAGCATTAAACTTTTGGATCCAATCGGTCCCTTACGGAATAGCGCATAAACTGGGGTTTAAGCTTCTGTCACTCTCGCAACCCACCATCTAATTTCTACTCCACAATGCATTCCCTTAGGCACAAATATGGTGAATGTCATGTAGTCGACATTCACATGACACCACTAAGGGAATCACAACATACATACTATCCAAATATCAAACACATACCAAGTTCACATGATTACTTGCAACATGATTTCTTCCGTGACCTCAAGAACAAAAGTAACTACTCACAAAATACAATCATACTCAAGATCAGAGGGGTATTAAATAGCATATTGGATCTGAAAATATAATCTTCCACCAAATAAACCATATAGTAATCAACTACAAGATGTAATCAACACTACTAGTCACCCACAAGCACCAATCTATAGTTCTGGTAACAAGATTGAACACAAGAGATGAACTAGGGTTTGAGAGGAGATGGTGTTGTTGAATATGTTGATGGAGATTGCCCTCCCCAAGATGGGAGAGTTGTTGGTGATGATGATGACGCTGATTTCCCCCTCCTGGAGGGAAGTTCCCCCCGGCGGAATCGCTCCGCCGGAGGGCAAAAGTGCTCCTGTCCAAGTTCCGCCTTGAGACGGTGGCGCTCCATCCCGAAAGTCCTCCCCTTCTTTTTTTTCTAGGTTAAAATGACTTATATACCAGAACATGGGCACCGGAGGTGGGCCTGGGTGAGCACAACCCACCAGGGTGCGCCTGGGCTCCCTGGCGCGCCCAGGTGGATTGTGTGCCCACCTGGTGGGCCCCCTCTCGTAGTTATTTGCTCCAATATTCCTAAAAAATTCCATAAAAATTCTCCTTGAAGTTTCAGCTCATTTGGAGTTGTGCAAAATAGGTGGCCTGACATAGCTTTTCCAGGTCCAGATTTCCAGCTGTCAGAATTCTCCCTGTTTGTGTATACCTTGCATATTATGAGAGAAAAGACATTAGAATTACTCCAAAAAGCATTATTATGGATAAAAACATTATAAATAACAATAATAAAACATGATGCAAAATGGACGTATCAATAGTAGGGGCGGCAAGGCACGTATTGTATTGTTGCCATCGAGGATAAAATGATGGGGTTTTCATCATATTTCTTGAGTTAATTCCTCTACATCATGTCATCTTGCTTAATGTGTTACTCCATTCTTTATGAACTTAATACTCTAGATGCATGCTGGATAGCGGTCGATGTGTGGAGTAATAGTAGTAGATGCAGAATCGTTTCCGTCTACTTGACACAGACGTGATGCCTATATTCATGATCATTGCCTTAGATATCGTCATAACTTTGCGCATTTCTATCAATTGCTAGGCAGTAATTTGTTCACCCACCATAATATTTTCTATCTTGAGAAAAGCCTCTAGTGAAACCTATGGCCCCCAGGTATATTTTCCATCATATAAGTTTCCGATCTACAATTTTAGTTTCCAATTTACTTCTTTTGCAATCTTTTACTTTCCGATCTATAAATAAAAAATACCAAAAATATTTACTTTACTGTTTATCTATCTCTATTAGATCTCACTTTTGCAAGTAACCGTGAAGGGATTGACAGCCCCTTTATCGCGTTGGGTGCAAGTTGTTTGATTGTTTGTGCAGGTATTCGGTGACTTGTTCGTTATCTCCTACTGGATTGATACCTTGGTTATCAAACTAAGGGGAATACTTACTCTACTTTTCTGCATCACCCTTTCCTCTTTAAGGGAAAAACCAACGCAAGCTCAAGAAGTAGCAGGAAGAATTTCTGGCACCGTAGCCGGGGAGATCTACGACAAGTCAAGACATACCGAGTACCCATCATAAACTCTCATCTCTTGCATTACATTATTCGCCATTTGCCTCTCGTTTTCCTCTCCCGCACTTCTAAAATGATTTTCAAAAATATTTTCCCTTTTCTTCGCCCTTCTTCCGTTCGTCTTTTCATTTGCCCTTATGTCTTACTTGGTTTGTTTGTCGTTTGCTTGGTATAATTGTGTGTTTATTGAAAATCAGAAGCAAAGAGTTTATGGATCCTCATCCACTTGATAATATTTCTAAGAGATCCAATTATGATGAACCAATTGCCAGTGAGTTTTGTGCACTAGATTATCTTTATGAAGTTTTGCTTGAAATTCGTGAATCTAAAAATTGTGATGAAAAACTTATGAAGTGATTCACGATACCTCCTTGAATAAAAATCATGATTGCAATGGTTTTACTATAAATTCTATTGATGTCAATTGTGCTAATAATATGCAAGACCCTAAGCTTGGGGATGCTAGTTTTGCTATGTCCACTACTTATTGCAATGCTCATGATTGGGGTGATTCTTCATATGATCTTGAAAATTTATTTAAGCCTCATGATAATAGTGTTTGAAATAATATTGAAAGTGGGTTTGTAAGAGTGTCAACTCTAGTTAATAATGATCCCACTATGTTCGAGTATGATCAATCTCATGAATTTTTTGATAAAAGTGGGTTTGGAGAAGTCACGACTTTATTTGATGATCCCACTATTTTGGAAGAGTGTCAACTTTGCGTGCATGTGGATCATGAAGAGAATATTTTATGTGATAGTTATATTATTGAATTTGAATATTATCCCACATGTAATTATTATGTGAGAGGAAAATATGGTTGTAGAAATTTTCATGTAACTAAATTACCTCTTGTTATGTTGAGATTGCTATTGTTCCTTTCTTCGTCCTTGCATATGCTAGTTTTTGCTTGCCTTGATAATTTGTTTGCTTATAATATGCCTATGCATAGGAAGTATGTTAGACTTAAATATGTTTGTCACATGTTTTATGATGCTCTCATTGTGCTTCAATTCTTATCTTTCATGTGAGCATCATTGAAATCTCAATGCCTAGCTAAAAGGCTTTAAAGAAAAGCGCTTGTTGGGAGACAACCCAATATATTTCCTTTCTGTTTTTGAATAAATCATTCACATAGAACATGGTTAGATGTGGTTTTGTGTTTTAATTAGTGTTTGTTCCAAGTAAGACCTTTATGATGGCTTACGGTGATAGTTTATTTGATCTTGCTGAAAAACAGAAACTTTTACGCTCAGGAAAATAATTATCATTTTTAATAAAAGTGTGATAAAATACTGATTCTTTTTGAAGAAGATTAATAAAAAAATTATTATGCTTTCCTAATTTTTCAGAATTTTTGGAGTTGCATAAGTATTCGAGAGTTACAGATTACTACAGGATGTTCTGATTTTGACAGATTCTGCTTTCTATGTGTTGTTTGCTTATTTTGATGAATCTATGGGTAGTATCGGGGGGTATGAACCATGGAAAATTTGGAATACATTAGATATTACACCAATATAAATAAAGAATGAGTTCACAATAGTACCAAAAGTGGTGATTTACTTTCTTATACTAACGGAGCTTATGAGATTTTCTGTTGAGTTTTGTGTTGTGAAGTTTTCAAGTTTTGGGTAAGGATTTGATGGACTATGGAATAAGGAGTGGCAAGAGCCTAAGCTTGGGGATGCCCAAGGCACCCCAAGGTAATATTCAAGGACAACCAAGAGCCTAAGCTTGGGGATGCCCCAGAAGGCATCCCCTCTTTCGTCTTCGTCTATCGATAACTTTACTTGAGGCTATATTTTTATTCACCACATGATATGTGTTTTACTTGGAGCATCTTGTATAATTTGAGTCTTTGCTATTTAGTTTGACACAATCATCCTTAATGTACACACCTTTTGAGAGAGACATGCATGAATCGTGATTTATTAGAATACTCTATGTGCTTCACTTATATCTTTTAATCTAGGCAATATTGCTCTAGTGCTTCACTTATATCTTTCTAGAGCACGGCGGTGGTTTTATTTTATAGAAATTGATGAACTCTCGTGCTTCACTTATATTATTTTGAGAGTCTCTAAACAACATGGTAATTTCCTTTGGTTATAAATTTAGTCTTAATATGATAGGCATCCAAGAGGGATATAATAAAAACTTTCATATAAAGTGCATTGAATACTATGAGAAGTTTGATTCCTTATGATTGTTGTGAGATATGAACATGGTGATATTAGATTCATGCTAGTAAGGAATTGTGAATTTGAGAAATACTTGCGTTAAAGTTTGTGATTCTCGTAGCATGCACGTATGGTGAACCATTATGTGATGAAGTCAGAGCATGATTTATTTATTGATTGTCTTCCTTATGAGTGGCGGTTGGGGACGAGTGATGGTCTTTTCCTACCAATCTATCCCCCTAGGAGCATTCATGTAGTACTTCATTACGATAACTAATAGATTTTTGTAATAAGTATATGAGTTCTCTATGACTAATGTTGAGTCCATGGATTATACGCACTCTCACCCTTCCACCATTACTAGCCTCTCTAGTGTCGCACAACTTTCGCCAGTACCATAAACCCACCATATACCTTCCTCAAAACAGCCACCGTACCTACCTATTATGGCATTTACATAGCCATTCCGAGATATATTGCCATGCAACTTTCCACCATTCCGTTTATTATGACACGCTCCATCATTGTCATATTGCTTTACATGATCATGTAGTTGACATCGTATTTGTGGCAAAACCACCGTTCATAATTATTTCATACATGTCACTCTTGATTCATTGCACATCCCGGTACACCGCCAGAGGCATTCATATAGAGTCATATTTTGTTCTTAGTATCGAGTTGTAATTCTTGAGTTGTAAGTAAATAAAAGTGTGATGATCTTCATTATTAGAGCATTGTCCCATGTGAGGAAAGGATGATGGAGACTATGATTCCCCCACAAGTCGGGATGAGACTCGGGATGAAAAAAGAGGCCAAAAATGAGAGAAAAGAGAGAAGGGGTAATGCTACTATCCTTTTACCACACTTGTGCTTAAAAGTAGCACCATGATCTTCGTGATGGAGAGTCTCTTATATTGTCACTTTCATATACTAGTGGGAATATTTCATTATAGAACTTGGCTTGTATATTCCAATGACGGGCTTCCTTAAATTGCGCTAGGTCTTCGTGAGCAAGCAAGTTAGATACACACCCACTTGGTTTCTTTTTGAGCTTTCATAAACTTATAGCTCTAGTGCATCCGTTGTATGGCAATCCCTACTCACTCACGTTGATATCTATTGATGGGCATCTCCATATCCTGTTGATATGCCTAGTTGATGTGAGACTATCTCCTTCTTTTTGTATTCTCCACAACCACCATCTATTCCACCTATGGTGCCATGTCCATTGCTCACGCTCATGTATTGCGTGAAAGTTGAAAAAGTTTGAGAACGTCAAAAGTATGAGACAATTGCTTGGCATGTCATCAGGGTTGTGCATGATTTAAATATTTTGTGTGATGAAGATGGAGTATAGCCAGACTATATGATTTTGTAGGGATAAGCTTTCTTTGGCCATGTTATTTTGAGAAGACATAATTGCCTTATTAGTATGCTTGAACTATTATTGTTCTTATGTCAATATTAAACTTTTGTTTTGAATCATACGGATCTGAACATTCATGCCACAATAAAATAAATTACATGGATAAATATATTAGGTAGCATTCCACATCAAAAATTCTGTTTTTATCATTTACCTACTCAAGGACGAGCAGGAATTAAGCTTGGGGATGCTTGATACGTCTCCAACGTATCTATAATTTTTGAGTGTTCCATGCTATTATATTATCTATTTTGGATGTTTTATATGCATTAATATGGTATTTTATATTATTTTTGGGACTAACCTATTAACCTAGAGCCCAGTGTCAGTTCCTATTTTTTCCTTGTTTTACAGTTTTGCAGAAAAGGAATACCAAACGGAGTCCAAACAGAATAAAACTTTTGCAATGATTTTTCTTGGACCAGAAGACATCCAGAGGACTTGGAGTGCAAGTCAGAGAAGCCACGAGGTGGCCACAAGGACGGAGGGCGCGCCCCCACCCTTGTGGGCCCCTCGTGACACCACCGACCTAGTTTCTTCGCCCATATATTCCCATATATCCCAAAACCAACAGAGAGAGCCATGAAAACACTTCTCCATCGCCGCAGCCTTCTGTACCCGCGAGATCCCATCTAGGGGCCTTCTCCAGCGTCCTGCCAGAGGGGGATTCAATCATGGAGGGCTTCTACATCAACACCATTGCCTTCCGATGAAGCGTGATTAGTTTACCACAGACCTACGAGTCCATAGCTAGTAGCTAGATGGCTTCTTCTTTCTCTTTGATTCTCAATACCATGTTCTCCTTGATGTTCTTGGAGATCTATTCGATGTAATACTTTTTTGCGGTGTGTTTGACGAGATCCGATGAATTGTGGATTTATGATCATATTATCTATGAATATTATTTGAATCTTACCTGAACTCTTATATGCATGATTTGATATCTTTGCAAGTCTCTTCGAACTATTGATTTGGTTTGGCCAACTAGATTGGTTTTTCTTGCAATGGGAGAAGTGCTTAGCTTTGGGTTCAATCTTGCGGTGTCCTTTCCCAGTGATAGTAGGGGCTGCAAAGCACGTATCGTATTGTTGCCATCGAGGATAAAAAGATGGGGTTTTCATCATATTGCTTGAGTTAATTCCTCTACATCATGTCATCTTGCTTAACGCGTTACTCCGTTCTTTATGAACTTAATACTCTAGATGCATGCTGGATAGCGGTTGATGTGTGGAGTAATAGGAGTAGATGCAGAATCGTTTCGGTCTACTTGACACAGACGTGATGCCTATATTCATGATCATTGCCTTAGATATCATCATAACTTTGCGCTTTTCTATCAATTGCTCGGCAGTAATTTGTTCACCCATCATAATATTTTCTATCTTGAGAGAAGCCTCTAGTGAAACCTATGGCCCCCGGGTCTATTTTCCATCATATAAGTTTCCAATCTACAATTTTAGTTTCCGATGTACTTCTTTTGCAATCTTTTACTTTCCAATCTATAAACCAAAATACCAAAAATATTTACTTTACCGTTTATCTATCTCTATTAGATCTCACTTTTGCAAGTAACCGCGAAGGGATTGACAACCCCTTTATCGCGTTGGGTGCAAGTTGTTTGATTGTTTGTGTAGGTATTCGGTGACTTGTTCGTTATCTCCTACTGGATTGATACCTTGGTTCTCAAACTGAGGGAAATACTTACTCTACTTTGCTGCATCACCCTTTCCTCTTCAAGGGAAAAACCAACGCAAGCTCAAGAAGTAGCAATACGTGGAAGTGAAGTTTGAGAGCTTGTTCCTCTTGGGTGTTTGGTACCCTAGAGCTTGTTCCTCTTGGGTGCTTGGACGCCCTAGACGGTTGGTGGTTCTATGGAGCTCAATCATTGTGGCGTAAAGCTCCGAGCAAGCGTCGGGGTCTCCAATTAGGTCGTAGAGATCGCCCCGAGCAATTTGTACCGGTTCCGGTAACCATCCCCAAGGGTTGCCAAAGTGTACGGGTTCAGTGACCGCCCCAAGGGTTGTCATTTTTACGGGTTCAGTGACCGCCCTCAAGGGTCCCTTAGTGGAATCACGACATCTTGCATTGTTCAAGGGCATGAGAAGATTACGGTGGCCCTAGTGGCATTTGGGGAGCATTGTGCCTCCACACCGCTCCAAACGGAGATTAACATCTGCAAGGGTGTGAACTTAGGGATACATCGTCGTCTCCGCGTGCCTCGGTTATGTCTTACCCGAGCCCTTTACTTATGCACTTTTACTTTGTGATAGCCATAGTATGACATGATATATATATCTTGCTTTCCTTAGTTGTTTATCTTTCTTAGCATAAGTTGTTGGTGCACATAGGTGAGCCTAGTCGATTTAGGTTTTGTGCTTGACAAATTAAACGCTAGTTTTATTTCGTTTTTTGTTCAAGCCTAAATCGTAATTATTTTAAAGCGCCTATTCACCCACCCCCTTTAGGAGACATCAATGATCTTTCATCAACTGTAGGCTAGTCTTAACACTTTTGAGAGCCATGAAATGTAAATGAAGTGACATAGTCTATTTTTACCTTAGCAGTCATCATTGATAAAAAAAGGTTGCGCTCCACATTTTCTTTGCACCATCTTATTTTGGAATGTCTATCCACATGCAATTAAAAACTAATTTGTGTACCTTTAACTGGTTGCCTACCGATCACGACAATTCTAAATGAAAGAGTATATGTATGTAGGCAATCCAACGTAAAACAAAGATGATGGCTAAAATCCGCACCAAGCATAGTCATGTCAAGACTAGTAACAACTATCTCTTTAAAGCAGTCAACCATAGATTAGCAAAACATGTTACCATTTTATGTAGTTTGTTATACGATGGACCTTTACTACTGAACAATGTCCTTTATGTTTACTTCACTGTAAAAGGTCTAGTGACTTATGCATAAAATTGTAATGAAGAGCATTTACACTTCATCACATATTTTCCACGGTGATTCATATGCATAAGAACTTGTGAATAATGTTCTTTATGTTTACTTTACTACTTAGGTTGCTACACTAGAATTATTTAGTAAGTGACGTCAATGAGAAAGAGGTGAGACATGGCAGAATGAGGAGGTGACAAGATTGGCTCCTTGGCTCAATTAATCTAGATGTTAGGTTAAAAAGGATAAATGTCAATGTTGCTTTAGCTCCATTTGAAGAAAAAATGACCGTTACTACAATGTATCATGATGAAGATAGTACATTCTTTGGAGAGTCAAGAAGGGAGGTCGATGGGATCTTCTCTTCGACATGTCTAGAATGGTAGCCAGCTGGGTCAAGATGAATGTGGATGGATCATTCATAGAGGATGGTGGTTAAGTGGGAATGGATGTCTCTCATGAGGTATCCTACCATCTCAGCCTGCAAAGCGTCACCCCCATTGCAATGGCACCTTGGAACCTAAAATCCTAACATGCATGCGAAGAGGGTGTTTTTTGGACTTGATGGAGGTGGCATGGATGCTTAATTCACCAGAACCTTTTTACGTCAAGGATGTCGCGCTCATCCTAGAAGCTATAAATATGATCAAGGGAGAAATAGAATTTGTGCTACAAATATTCATCATTCACATAATAGGGGAATTCATGAGTTGGCTTAATTTTGGTAGTGGAACTAAAGTGAGGTGGCATGTGTGTTAGGTTCCTGATGGTTACCATGAGCCAAATGACATATCGATGATGGTTGGAGAGTGGTTCTTTACCATACATAAATCTCTCTCCCCTCCCATTATTTTCTTCTCCTCCAGAGTACTTTTGGGGTCCTTCAAACATATCTCCATTATGGAATAAATAAATCGGTAACCCTTCTTCACAAAATCTTAGGCGCCTAAGCTTTTTCAAAGAAAAAATCCCAAAATCTAAGGCGTGTTACCTTTTGACTTCCGATATTATCTCTTGTACGATTAGGACAAGCTAACCATTGCTATTTGTGGATTGGCTAACCACGTTTGTGAAAGGATGTCACGAAGGAAAACCATGGCTCGGTAATTTGTGACCAATCTTGCATTAATTTTCATGCCAAAAGCTTAGATGCCCTACACAATGGGAAGATGGGAGTAACGTTCTAAATGAATAATAGAATTAAAATTCTCTCTCACCACAAAAAAGGGACAAATCTAGCATTGCATCAGATGCATAAGAACTTTTGATGAAGAGCATTTACACTATATCTATTGTAAATTGTTTGGAGACCATAACACAATATGGAAGGCCACAAGGCAACCTACTCATTATCCGTTCCTTAATCAGGTAGCAAGATGTACGGTCCCCTCTTTCTTCTATGAGAGCTTAGAGTTCAGTCCAAAAGCTCCTGATATTGCCTACCTGATGAAAGATTGACAATGTCGTTTTCACTGCATTTTTTCTTCTTCTATTGTGATGGTTTTGTCAAAAAAAACTATGTACCCATGGATGCTTGTTGTTTGGATCATGGTGTCCTCCTTACGAATCATCCACCAAATAAGAGCACACTTATAATTTGTCTAGATTAGCAATGACACTGACTGTTGGTCGTCTTATATTGTTGAATGCTCTCCTAGACATTGCTCATACACAAATAAACATAATCGTTGAATATTTTCCACGGTGATTCCGGGTCAAAGAATCATCCCTTGTATCAACTCCAAAACCCATTAACTTTACACTTCATATGGAAGCATTTATCCTAAATTTATTTCAGCATTTCCGGCGATATGCGTTCAGATGTTTTCGTCGACTATGAGACGTCTACGATGACTTCGTAAAATCTTAAAATGACATGCCGGCTCAGTCTCTCGTAGGTGGTCATAGGGATAGGGTGTGCGTGTGTGTTCATATGGGTGTGTATGCGCGTATATATACGAGTGCTTGCGTCTCTACTGTGTTCAAAAATAAATAAATATGGGAAAATAAATTCGAATTTCTAGCCAGATTTATTAGGCCAATTCCGCCGCGCGACCCCAAACGGACGTCCGTTTTGTCCGGATTCTGTCCGTTTGGGTAGCGATTTGGGGTCGTGTCCGGGCGTGTATTGGGATGCGGTGGCCGTGCGCCCAGCGCGCGGACGCATCCTTTTGCCCTATCCTGTCCATCAGGGCCAAAAATGTCCAAATTTTCATCAAAACTAGTTTCCAACCCAAATATTTGTCTGAAAATTAAAATAGTTTTACAACCCAATTGAAATTGTCTTTAATAAAATATTTTTACAACCAAATCGAAATTGTCTTGACTAAACATATAATGGACCAATACATCTATTGGTTGCCAATGTGATCCCACACGTGCTCAACCAAGTCATTTTGAAGATTCAAATGAGTGTGCCAACCACGCATCTCACGGCGGAATTGAGCAAACTGTTCAAATGCGGTCGGGTCTTGGTGCAGGGGCTCACCTTGATAGTCAAATCCTTGGTCAAAGATACTCTCATCACGCTCGTCCTCGACGATCATGTTGTGCATGATCACACAAGCAGTCATCACCTCCCAAAGCTTCCTTTCATCCCATGACAGTGAAGGAAATATGCCCTAGAGGCAATAATAAAGTTATTATTTATTTCCTTATATCATGATAAATGTTTATTATTCATGCTAGAATTGTATTAACCGGAAACATAATACATGTGTGAATACATAGACAAACTTAGTGTCACTAGTATGCCTCTACTTGACTAGCTCGTTAATCAAAGATGGTTATGTTTCCTAACCATGAACAAGGTATTGTTATTTGATTAACGAGGTCACATCATTAGTTGAATGATCTGATTGACATGACCCATTTCATTAGCTTAGCACCCGATCGTTTAGTATGTTGCTATTGCTTTCTTCATGACTTATACATGTTCCTATGACTATGAGATTATGCAACTCCCGTTTACCGGAGGAACACTTTGTGTGCTACCAAACGTCACAACGTAACTGGGTGATTATAAAGGAGTTCTACAGGTGTCTCCAAAGGTAGATGTTGGGTTGGCGTATTTCGAGATTAGGATTTGTCACTCCGATTGTCGGAGAGGTATCTCTAGGCCCTCTCGGTAATGCACATCACATAAACCTTGCAAGCATTGCGACTAATGAGTTAGTTGCGAGATGATGTATTACGGAACGAGTAAAGAGACTTGCCGGTAACGAGATTGAACTAGGTATTGGATACCGACGATCGAATCTCGGGCAAGTAACATACCGATGACAAAGGGAACAACGTATGTTGTTATGCGGTCTGACCGATAAAGATCTTCGTAGAATATGTAGGAGCCAATATGGGCATCCAGGTCCCGCTATTGGTTATTGACCGGAGATGTGTCTCAGTCATGTCTACATTGTTCTCGAACCGTAGGGTCCGCACGCTTAATGTTACGATGACAGTTATTATGAGTTTATGCATTTTGATGTACCGAAGTTAGTTCGGAGTCCCAGATGTGATCACGGACATGACAAGGAGTCTCGAAATGGTCGAGACATAAAGATTGATATATTGGAAGCCTATATTTGGATATCGGAAGTGTTCCAGCTGAAATCGGGATTTTACCGGAGTACCGGGAGGTTACCGGAACCCCCCGGGAGCCATATGGGCCTTAATGGGCTTTAGTGGAAAGGAGAAAGGGGCGGCCCAAGGTGGCCGCACGCCTCCCCCTCCCCTAGTCCTATTAGGACTAGGAGAGGTGGCCGCCCCCCTCTCTCTCTTTCCCCCTTGGGGAATCCTAGTCCAACTAGGATTTGGGGGGGGAGTCCTACTCCCGGTAGGAGTAGGACTCCTCCTGCGCCCTCCTCCTGGCCGGCGGCCCCCTTCCCCTTGGCTCCTTTATATACGGAGGCAGGGGGCACCTCTAGACACACAAGTTGATCATTAAGATCATTCCTTAGCCGTGTGTGGTGCCCCCTGCCACCATATTCCACCTCGATCATATCGTTGTAGTGCTTAGGCGAAGCCCTGCGTCGGTAGAACATCAAGATCGTCACCACGCCGTCGTGCTGACGGAACTCCTCCCCGATGCTTTGCTGGATCGGAGCCCGGGGATAGTCATCGAGCTGTATGTGTGCTAAGAACTCGGAGGTGCCGGAGTAACGGTGCTTGGATCGGTCGGATCGGGAAGACGTACGACTACTTCCTCTATGTTGTGTCAATGCTTCCACAGTCGGTCTGCGTGGGTACGTAGACAACACTCTCCCCTCTCGTTGCTGTGCATCACCATGATATTGCGTGTGCGTAGGAATTTTTTGAAATTACTACGTTCCCCAACAGTGGCATCCGAGCCTAGGTTTTATGGTTTGATGTTATTTGCATGAGTAGAACACAAGTGAGTTGTGGGCGATATAAGTCATATTGCCTACCAGCATGTCATACTTTGGTTCGGCGGTATTGTTGGACGAGACGACCCGGACCAACATTACGCGTACGCTTACGCGAGAACGGTTCCCCCGACGTGCTTTGCACACAGGTGGCTTGCGGGCGACTGTCTCTCCAACTTCAGTTGAACCGAGTGTGGCTACGCCCGGTCCTTGCGAAGGTTAAAACGGAGTCTATTTGACAAACTATCGTTGTGGTTTTGATGCGTAGGTGAGATTGGTTCTTGCTTAAGCCCGTAGCAGCCACGTAAAACTTGCAACAACAAAGTAGAGGACGTCTAACTTGTTTTTGCAGGGCATGTTGTGATGTGATATGGTCAAGACATGATGCTAAATTTTATTGTATGAGATGATCATGTTTTGTAACCGAGTTATCGGCAACTGGCAGGAGCCATATGGTTGTCGCTTTATTGTATGCAATGCAATCGCGATGTAATGCTTTACTTTATCACTAAGCGGTAGCGATAGTCGTGGAAGCATAAGATTGGCGAGATGACAACGATGCTACGATGGAGATCAAGGTGTCGCGCCGGTGACGATGGTGATCATGACTGTGCTTCGGAGATGGAGATCATAGGCACAAGATGATGATGGCCATATCATATCACTTATATTGATTGCATGTGATGTTTATCTTTTATGCATCTTATCTTGCTTTGATTGACGGTAGCATTATAAGATGATCTCTCACTAAATTATCAAGAAGTGTTCTCCCTGAGTATGCACCGTTGCGAAAGTTCTTCGTGCTGAGACACCACGTGATGATCGGGTGTGATAGGCTCTACGTTCAAATACAACGGGTGCAAAACAGTTGCACACGCGGAATACTCAGGTTATACTTGACGAGCCAAGCATATACAGATATGGCCTCGGAACACGGAGACCGAAAGGTCGAGCGTGAATCATATAGTAGATATGATCAACATAGTGATGTTCACCAATGAAACTACTCCATCTCACATGATGATCGGACATGGTTTAGTTGATTTGGATCACGTGATCACTTAGAGGATTAGAGGGATGTCTATCTAAGTGGGAGTTCTTAAGTAATTTGATTAATTGAACTTAAACTTATCATGAACTTAGTACCTGATAGTATCTTGCTTGTTTATGTTTGATTGTAGATAGATGGCCCGTGCTGTTGTTCCATTGAATTTTAATGTGTTCCTTGAGAAAGCAAAGTTGAAAGATGATGGTAGCAATTACACGGACTGGGTCCGTAACTTGAGGATTATCCTCATTGCTGCTCAGAAGAATTACGTCCTGGAAGCACCGCTGGGTGTCAGGCCTGCTGCTGGAGCAACACCAGATGTTATGAACATCTAGCAGAGCAAAGCTGATGACTACTCGATAGTTCAGTGTGCCATGCTTTACGTCTTAGAATCGGGACTTCAACGACGTTTTGAACGTCATGGAGCATATGAGATGTTTCAGGAGTTGAAGTTAATATTTCAAGCAAATGCCCGGATTGAGAGATATGAAGTCTCCAATAAGTTCTATAGCTGCAAGATGGAGGAGAACAGTTCTGTCAGTGAGCATATACTCAAAATGTCTGGGTATAATAATCACTTGATTCAGATGGGAGTTAATCTTCCAGATGATTGCGTCATTGACAGAATTCTCCAATCACTGCCACCAAGCTACAAGAGCTTAGTGATGAACTATAATATGCAAGGGATGAACAAGACTATTCCCAAGCTCTTCGCAATGCTGAAAGCTGCGGAGGTAGAAATCAAGAAGGAGCATCAAGTGTTGATGGTTAACAAAACCACTAGTTTCAAGAAAAAGGGCAAAGGGAAGAAGAAGGGGAACTTCAAGAAGAACGGCAAGCAAGTTGCTGCTCAGGAGAAGAAACCCAAGTCTGGACCTAAGCCTGAAACTGAGTGCTTCTACTGCAAGCAGACTGGTCACTGGAAGCGGAAGTGCCCCAAGTATTTGGCGGATAAGAAGGATGGCAAGGTGAACAAAGGTATATGTGATATACATGTTATTGATGTGTACCTTACTAATGCTCGCAGTAGCACCTGGGTATTTGATACTGGTTCTGTTGCTAATATTTGCAACTCGAAACAGGGACTACGGATTAAGCGAAGATTGGCTAAGGACGAGGTGACGATGCGCGTGGGAAACGGTTCCAAAGTCGATGTGATCGCAGTCGGCACGCTACCTCTACATCTACCTTCGGGATTAATATTAGACCTAAATAATTGTTATTTGGTGCCAGCGTTGAGCATGAACATTATATCTGGATCTTGTTTAATGCGAGACGGTTATTCATTTAAATCAGAGAATAATGGTTGTTCTATTTATATGAGTAATATCTTTTATGGTCATGCACCCTTGAAGAGTGGTCTATTCTTGTTGAATCTCGATAGTAGTGATACACATATTCATAATGTAGAAGCCAAAAGATGCAGAGTTGATAATGATAGTGCAACTTATTTGTGGCACTGCCGTTTAGGTCATATCGGTGTAAAGCGCATGAAGAAACTCCATACTGATGGACTTTTGGAAACACTTGATTATGAATCACTTGGTACTTGCGAACCGTGCCTCATGGGCAAGATGACTAAAACACCGTTCTCCGGTACTATGGAGAGAGCAACAGATTTGTTGGAAATCATACATACATATGTATGTGGTCCGATGAATGTTGAGGCTCGTGGTGGATATCGTTATTTTCTCACCTTCACAGATGACTTAAGCATATATGGGTATATCTACTTAATGAAACATAAGTCTGGAACATTTGAAAAGTTCAAAGAATTTTAGAGTGAAGTTGAAAATCATCGTAACAAGAAAATAAAGTTTCTACGATCCGATCGTGGAGGAGAATATTTGAGTTATGAGTTTGGTGTACATTTGAAAAATTGTGGAATAGTTTCGCAACTCACGCCACCCGGAACACCACAGCGTAATGGTGTGTCCGAACGTCGTAATCGTACTTTACTAGATATGGTGCGATCTATGATGTCTCTTATTGATTTACCACTATCGTTTTGGGGATACGCTCTAGAGACGGCCGCGTTCACGTTAAATAGGGCACCATCAAAATCCGTTGAGACGACGCCTTATGAACTATGGTTTGGTAAGAAACCAAAGTTGTTGTTTCTGAAAGTTTGGGGCTGCGATGCTTATGTGAAAAAGCTTCAACCTGATAAGCTCGAACCCAAATCGGAGAAATGTGTCTTCATAGGATATCCAAAGGAAACTATTGGATACAACTTCTATCACAGATCCGAAGGCAAGACTTTTGTTGCTAAATTCGGAAACTTTCTTGAGAAGGAGTTTCTCTCGAAAGAAGTGAGTGGGAGGAAAGTAGAACTTGACGAGGTAACTGTACCTGCTCCCTTGTTGGAAAGTAGTACATCATAGAAAACTATTTCTGCGACACCTACACCAATAAGTGAGGAAGTTAATGATAATGATCATGAAACTTCAGAACAAGATACTACTGAACCTCGTAGATCAACCAGAGTAAGATCCGCACCAGAGTGGTACGGTAATCCAGATCTGGAAGTCATGCTACTAGATCATGATGAACCTACGAACTATGAAGAAGCGATGGTGAGCCCAGATTTCGCAAAGTGGCTTGAAGCCATGAAATCTGAGATGGGATCCATGTATGAGAACAACGTATGGACTTTGGTTGACTTGCCCGATGATCGGCAAGCAATTGAGAATAAATGGATCTTCAAGAAAAAGACTAACGCTGACGGTAATGTTACTGTCTATAAAGCTCGACTTGTCGCAAAAGGTTTTCGACAAGTTCAAGGGGTTGACTATGATGAGACCTTCTCACCCGTAGCGATGCTTAAGTCTGTCCGAATCATGTTAGCAATTGCCGCGTTTTATGATTATGAAATTTGGCAGATGGATGTGAAAACTGCATTCCTGAATGGATTTCTGGAAGAAGAGTTGTATATGATGCAACCGGAAGGTTTTGTCGATCCAAAGGGAGCTAACAAAGCGTGCAAGCTCCAGCGATCCATTTATGGACTGGTGCAAGCCTCTCTGAGTTGGAATAAACGCTTTGATAGTGTGATCAAAGCATTTGGTTTTATACAGACTTTCGGAGAAGCCTGTATTTACAAGAAAGTGAGTGGGAGCTCTGTAGCATTTCTGATATTATATGTGGACGACATATTGCTGATTGGAAATGATATAGAATTTCTGGATAGCATAAAGGGATACTTGAATAAGAGTTTTTCAATGAAAGACCTCGGTGAAGCTGCCTACATATTAGGCATAAAGATCTATAGAGATAGATCAAGACGCTTAATTGGACTTTCACAAAGCACATACCTTGACAAGATTTTGAAGAAGTTCAAAATGGATCAAGCAAAGAAAGGGTTCTTGCCTGTGTTACAAGGTGTGAAGTTGAGTCAGACTCAATACCCGACCACTGCAGAATATAGAGAGAAAATGAAAGATGTTCCCTATGCTACAGCCATAGGCTCTATCATGTATGCAATGCTGTGTACCAGACCTGATGTGTGCCTTGCTATAAGTTTAGCAGGGAGGTACCAAAGTAATCCAGGAGTGGATCACTGGACAGCGGTCAAGAACATCCTGAAATACCTGAAAAGGACTAAGGATATGTTTCTCGTATATGGAGGTGACAAAGAGCTCACCGTAAAAGGTTACGTTGATGCAAGCTTTGACACTGATCCGGACGATTCTAAATCACAAACCGGATACGTGTTTACATTAAACGGTGGAGCTGTCAGTTGGCGCAGTTCTAAACAAAGCGTCGTAGCGGGATCTACATGTGAAGCGGAGTACATAGCTGCTTCGGAAGCAGCGAACGAAGGAGTCTGGATGAAGGAGTTCATATCCGATCTAGGTGTCATACCTAGTGCATCGGGTCCAATGAAAATCTTTTGTGACAATACTGGTGCAATTGCCTTGGCAAAGGAATCCAGATTTCACAAGAGGACCAAGGACATCAAGAGACGCTTCAATTCCAACCGGGATCTAGTCCAGGTGGGAGACATAGAGATTTGCAAGATACATACGGATCTGAATGTTGCAGACCCGTTGACTAAGCCTCTTCCATGAGCAAAACATGATCAGCACCAAGGCTCCATGGGTGTTAGAATCATTACTGTGTAATCTAGATTATTGACTCTAGTGCAAGTGGGCGACTGAAGGAAATATGCCCTAGAGGCAATAATAAAGTTATTATTTATTTCCTTATATCATGATAAATGTTTATTATTCATGCTAGAATTGTATTAACCGGAAACATAATACATGTGTGAATACATAGACAAACTTAGTGTCACTAGTATGACTCTACTTGACTAGCTCATTAATCAAAGATGGTTATGTTTCCTAACCATGAACAAGGTGTTGTTATTTGATTAACGAGGTCACATCATTAGTTGAATGATCTGATTGACATGACCCATTTCATTAGCTTAGCACCCGATCGTTTAGTATGTTGCTATTGCTTTCTTCATGACTTATACATGTTCCTATGACTATGAGATTATGCAACTCCCGTTTACCGGAGGAACACTTTGTGTGCTACCAAACGTCACAACGTAACTGGGTGATTATAAAGGAGCTCTACAGGTGTCTCCAAAGGTAGATGTTGGGTTGGCGTATTTCGAGATTAGGATTTGTCACTCCGATTGTCGGAGAGGTATCTCTGGGCCCTCTTGGTAATGCACATCACATAAGCCTTGCAAGCATTGCGACTAATGAGTTAGTTGCGAGATGATGTATTACGGAACGAGTAAAGAGACTTGCCGGTAACGAGATTGAACTAGGTATTGGATACCGACGATCGAATCTCGGGCAAGTAACATACCGATGACAAAGGGAACAACGTATGTTGTTATGCGGTCTGACCGATAAAGATCTTCGTAGAATATGTAGGAGCCAATAAGGGCATCCAGGTCCCGCTATTGGTTATTGACCGGAGATGTGTCTCAGTCATGTCTACATTGTTCTCGAACCGTAGGGTCCGCACGCTTAACGTTACGATGACAGTTATTATGAGTTTATGCATTTTGATGTACCGAAGTTAGTTCGTAGTCCCGGATGTGATCACGGACATGACGAGGAGTCTCGAAATGGTCGAGACATAAAGATTGATATATTGGAAGCCTATATTTGGATATCGGAAGTGTTCCAGCTGAAATCGGGATTTTACCGGAGTACCGGGAGGTTACCGGAACCCCCCGGGAGCCATATGGGCCTTAATGGGCTTTAGTGGAAAGGAGAAAGGGGCAGCCCAAGGTGGCCGCGCGCCTCCCCCCTCCGCTAGTCCTATTAGGACTAGGAGAGGTGGCCGCCCCCCTCTCTCTCTTTCCCCCTCGGGGAATCCTAGTCCAACTAGGATTGGGGGGGAGTCCTACTCCCGGTTGGAGTAGGACTCCTCCTGCACCCTCCTCCTAGCCGGCGGCCCCCTTCCCCTTGGCTCCTTTATATACAGAGGTAGGGGGCACCTCTAGACACACAAGTTGATCATTGAGATCGTTCCTTAGCCGTGTGCGGTGCCCCTTGCCACCATATTCCACCTCGATCATATCGTTGTAGTGCTTAGGCGAAGCCCTGCGTCGGTAGAACATCAAGATCGTCACCACGCCGTCGTGCTGACGGAACTCCTCCCCGACGCTTTGCTGGATCGGAGCTCGGGGATCGTCATCGAGTTGTACGTGTGCTAATGAAGGAAATATGCCCTAGAGGCAATAATAAAGTTATTATTTATTTCCTTATATCATGATAAATGTTTATTATTCATGCTATAATTGTATTAACCGGAAACATAATACATGTGTGAATACATAGACAAACAGAGTGTCACTAGTATGCCTCTACTTGACTAGCTCGTTAATCAAAGATGGTTATGTTTCCTAACCATGAACAAAGAGTTGTTATTTGATTAACGAGGTCACATCATTAGTTGAATGATCTGATTGACATGACCCATTCCATTAGCTTAGCACCCGATCGTTTAGTATGTTGCTATTGCTTTCTTCATGACTTATACATGTTCCTATAACTATGAGATTATGCAACTCCCGTTTACCGGAGGAACACTTTGGGTACTACCAAACGTCACAACGTAACTGGGTGATTATAAAGGAGTACTACAGGTGTCTCCAATGGTAGATCTTGGGTTGGCGTATTTCGAGATTAGGGTTTGTCACTCCGAGTGTCGGAGAGGTATCTCTGGGCCCTCTCGGTAATACACATCACATAAGCCTTGCAAGCATAATAACTAAGATGTTAGTTATGAGATGATGTATTACGGAACGAGTAAAGAGACTTGCCAGTAATGAGATTGAACTAGGTATTGGATACCGACGATCGAATCTCGGGCAAGTAACATACCGATGACAAAGGGAACAACGTATGTTGTTATGCGGTCTGACCGATAAAGATCTTCGTAGAATATGTAGGAGCCAATATGGGCATCCAGGTCCCGCTATTGGTTATTGACCGAAGATGTGTCTCGGTCATGTCTACATTGTTCTCGAACCGTAGGGTCCGCACGCTTAACGTTACGATGACAGTTATTATGAGTTTATGCATTTTGATGTACCGAAGGTTGTTCGGAGTCCCGGATGAGATCACGGACATGACGAGGAGTCTCGAAATGGTCGAGACGTAAAGATTGACATATTGGAAGCCTATGTTTGGACATCGGAAGTGTTCCAGGTGAAATCGGGATTTTACCGGATTACCGGGAGGGTTACCGGAACCCCCCGGGAGCCAAATGGGCCAACATGGGCCTTAGTGGAAAGGTGAGAGGGCAGCCCACATAGGGCTGCGCCTCCCCCCTCTCCCTAGTCCTATTAGGACTAGGAGAGGGGCCGGCCACCTCTCTCTCTCTCCCCTTTGAAGGATTCCTAGTTGGACTAGGATTGGAGGGGGGAGTCCTACTCCCGGTAGGAGTAGGACTCCTCCTGCGCCTCCCTCTCTTTGGCCGGCCAGCCCCCCTCCCTCCAACCTTTATATACGGGGGCAGGGGACACCCCAAGACACACAAGTTGATCCTTGAGATCGTTCCTTAGCCGTGTGCGGTGCCCCCTGCCACCAAATTCCACCTCGATCATACCGTTGTAGTGCTTAGGCAAAGCCCTGCGTCGGTAGTACATCAAGATCGTCACCACGCCGTCGTGCTGGCGGAACTCCTCCCCGAAGCTTTGCTGGATCGGAGCCCGGGGATCGTCATCGAGCTGAACGTGTGCTAAGAACTCGGAGGTGCCGGAGTAACGGTGCTTGGATCGGTCGGATCGGAAAGAAGATGTACGACTACTTCCTCTACGTTGTGTGATCGCTTCCGCAGTCGGTCTGCGTTGGTACGTAGACAACACTCTCCCCTCTCGTTGCTGTGCATCACCATGATCTTGCGTGTGCGTAGGAAAATTTTCAAAATTACTACGTTCCCCAACAGTGGCATCCGAGCCTAGGTTTTATGGTTTGATGTTATTTGCACGAGTAGAACACAAGTGAGTTGTGGGCGATACAAGTCATACTGCCTACCAGCATGTCATACTTTGGTTCGGCGGTATTGTTGGGTGAGACGATCCGGACCAACCTTACGCGTACTCTTACGCGAGACCGGTTCCCTCGACGTGCTTCGCACATAGATGGCTTGCGGAAGACTGTCTCTCCAACTTTAGTTGAACCAAGTGTGACTACGCCCGGTCCTTGAGAAGGTTAAAACGGAGTCTATTTGACGAACTATCGTTGTGGTTTTGATGCGGAGGTGAGATGAGTTCTTACTTAAGCCCGTAGCAGCCACGTAAAACTTGCAACAACAAAGTAGAGGACGTCTAACTTGTTTTTGCAGGGCATGTTGTGATGTGATATGGTCAAGGCATGATGCTGATTTTATTGTATGAGATGATCATGTTTTGTAACCGAGTTATCGGCAACTGGCAGGAGCCATATGGTTGTCGCTTTATTGTATGCAATGCAATCGCGATGTAATGCTTTACTTTATTACTAAGCGGTAGTGATAGTCGTGGAAGCATAAGATTGGCGAGACGACAACGATGCTACGATGGAGATCAAGGTGGCGCACCGGTGACGATGGTGATCATGACGGTGCTTCGGAGATGGAGATCACAAGCACAAGATGATGATGGCCATATCATATCACTTATATTGATTGCATGTGATGTTTATCCTTTTATGCATCTTATCTTGCTTTGATTGACGGTAGCATTATAAGATGATCTCTCACTAAATTATCAAGAAGTGTTCTCCCTGAGTATGCACCGTTGCCAAAGTTCTTCGTGCCCAGACACCACGTGATGATCGGGTGTGATAAGCTCTACGTTCAAATACAACGGGTGCAAAACAGTTGCACACGCAGAATACTCAGGTTATACTTGACGAGCCAAGCATATACAGATATGGCCTCGGAACACGGAGACCGAAAGGTCGAGCGTGAATCATATAGTAGATATGATCAACATAACGATGTTCACCATTGAAAACTACTCCATCTCACGTGATGATCGGTTATGGTTTAGTTGATTTGGATCACGTGATCACTTAGAGGATTAGAGGGATGTCTATCTAAGTGGGAGTTCTTAAGTAATATGATTAAATTGAACTTAAATTTATCGTGAACTTAGTCCTGGTAGTATTTTGCAAATCATGTTGTAGATCAATAGCTCGCGTTGTTGCTTCCCTGTGTTTATTTTGATATGTTCCTAGAGAAAATTGTGTTGAAAGATGTTAGTAGCAATGATGCGGATTGGATCCGTGATCTGAGGTTTATCCTCATTGCTGCACAGAAGAATTATGTCCTTGATGCACCGCTAGGTGACAGACCTATTGCAGGAGCAGATGCAGACGTTATGAACGTTTGGCTAGCTCAATATGATGACTACTTGATAGTTTAGTGCACCATGCTTAACGGCTTAGAATCGGGACTTCAAAGACGTTTTGAACGTCATGGACCATATGAGATGTTCCAGGAGTTGAAGTTAATATTTCAAGCAAATACCCGAGTTGAGAGACATGAAGTCTGCAGCAAGTTCTATAGCTAAAAGATGGAGGAGAATCGCTCAACTAGTGAGCATGTGCTCAGATTGTCTGGGTACTACAATCGCTTGAATCAAGTGGGAGTTAATCTTCCCGATAAGATAGTGATTGACAGAATTCTCTAGTCATCATCACTAAGTTAGTAGAACTTCGTGATGAACTATAATATGCAAGGGATAACGGAAACAACTCCCAAGCTCTTCGTGATGCTAAAATCAACGAAGGTAGAAATCAAGAAAAACATCAAGTGTTGATGGTTGACAAGACCACTAGTTTCAAGAAAAGGGCAAAGGGAAGAAGGGGAACTTCAAGAAGAATGGCAAGCAAGTTGCTGCTCAAGTGAAGAAGCCCAAGTCTGATCCTAAGCCTGAGACTAAGTGATTCTACTGCAAAGGGACTGGTCACTGGAAGCGGAACTACCCCAAGTGATTGGCGGATAAGTAGGATGGCAAAGTGAACATAAGTATATTTGATATACATGTTATTGATGTGTACTATACTAGTGTTTATAGCAACCCCTCAGTATTTGATGCTAGTTCAGTTGCTAAGATTAGTAACTCAAAACGGGAGTTGCAGAATAAACAGAGACTAGTTAAGGGTGAAGTGACGATGTGTGTTGGAAGTAGTTCCAAGATTGATATGATCATCATCGCACACTCCCCTATACTTTCGGGATTAGTGTTGAACTTAAATGAGTGTTATTTGGTTTTTGCGTTGAGCATGAATATGATTTGATCATGTTTATTGCAATACGGTTATTCATTAAAATAAGAGAATAAATTGTTGTTCTGTTTACATGAATAAAACCTTATATGGTCACACACCCAATGAAAATAGTTCATTGGATCTCGATCTTGGTGATACACATATTCATAATATTGAAACCAAAAAATGCGAAGTTAATAATGATAGTGCAACTTATTTGTGGCACTGCCGTTTAGGTCATATTGGTATAAAGAGCATGAAGAAACTCCATGCTGATGGGCTTTCAAAATCACTTGATTATGAATCACTTGATGCTTGCGAACCATGCCTTTTGGGCAAGATGACTAAAACTCCGTTCTTCGGAACAATGGAGCGAGCAACAGATTTGTTGGAAATCATACATACTGATGTATGTGGTCCGATGAATATTGAGGCTCGCGACAGGTATCATTATTTTCTGATCTTCACAGATGATTTGAGCAGATATGAGTATATCTGCTTGATGAAACATAAGTCTGAAACATTTGAAAAGTTCAAAGAATTTCAGAGTGAGGTGGAAAATCATCGTGACAAGAAAATAAAAGTTTCTACGATATGATCGCAGAGGTAAAATATTTGAGTTACGAGTTTGGTCTTCAATTAAAACAATGTGGAATAGTTTCACAAAATCATGCCATATGGAACACCACAGCATAATGGGGTGTCCTAACGTCATAACCGTACTTTATTGGATATAGTGCAATCTATGATGTATCTTACCGATCTACCACTATCGTTTTGGGGTTATGCATTAGAGACAGCTGCATTCACGTTAAATAGGGCACCATCTAAATCCGTTGAGACGACACCGTGTGAACTATGGCTTGGCAAGAAACCTAAGCTGTCGTTTCTTAAAATTTGGGGTTGCGATGCTTATATGAAAAGGTTTCATCCTGATAAGCTCAAACTCAAATTGGAGAAGTGTGTCTTCATAGAATATCCAAAGGAAACTATTGGATACACCTTCTATCACAGATCCGAAGGCAAGACTTTTGTTGCTAAAATTCGGAAACTTTCTGGAGAAGGAGTTTCTCTCGAAAGAAGTGAGTGGGAGGAAAGTAGAACTTGACGAGGTAACTGTACCTGCTCCCTTATTGGAAAGTAGTACATCACAGAAAACTGTTTCTGTGACACCTACACCAGTTAGTGAGGAAGCTAATGATGATGATCATGAAACTTCAGAACAAGATACTACTGAACCTCGTAGATCAACCAGAGTAAGATCCGCGCCAGAGTGGTACGGTAATCCTTTTCTGGAAGTCATGCTACTAGATCATGATGAACCTACGAACTATGAAGAAGCGATGGTGAGCCCAGATTCCGCAAAGTGGCTTGAGGCCATGAAATCTGAGATGGGATCCATGTATGAGAACAAAGTATGGACTTTGATGGATTTGCCCGATGATTGGCAAACCATAGAAAATAAATGGATCTTCAAAAGGAAGACGGACGCTGATAGTAGTGTTACTATCTACAAAGCTAGAATTGTCGAAAAAGGTTTTCAACAAGTTCAAGGTGTTGACTACGATGAGTTTTTCTCACTCGTATCTATGCTTAAGTCTGTCCGAATCATGTTAGCAATTGCCGCATTTTATGAAATCTAGCAAATGGATAAACAAAACTGCATTCCTTAATGGATTTATTAAAGAAGAGTTGTATGTGATGCAACTAGAAGGTTTTGTCAATCCGAAAGGTGCTAACAAAATGTGCAAGCTCTAGCGATCCATCTGTGAACTGGTGCAAGCATCTCGGACTTGGAATATACGCTTTGATAAGTTGATCAAAGCATATAGTTTTATACAGACTTGCGGTGAAGCCTGTATTTACAAGAAAGTGAGTGGGAGCACTACAACATTTCTGATAAATATATGTGAATGACATATTGTTGATCGGAAATAATGTAGAATTATTCTGTGAAGCATAAAGAAGTGTTTGAAAGGAGTTTTTCAAAGAAAGACTTCGGTAAAGCTGCTTACATATTGAGCTTCAAGATCTATAGAGATAGATCAAGACGCTTGATAAGTTTTTCAATAAGTACACACCTTGACAAGATTTTGAAGTAGTTCAAAATGAAACAGTCAAAGAAAAAAGTTTCTTGCCTATGTTACAAGGTGTGAAGTTGAGTAAAGACTCAAAGCCCGACCACGGCAGAAGATAGAAAGAGAATGAAAGTCATTCCCTATGCCTCATTCATAGGTTCTATAAAGTATGCCATGCCGTGTACCAGATCTATTGTATACCCTGCACTGATTTGGCAAGGGAGTACAATAGTGATCTAGGAGTAGATCACTGGACAGCGGTCAGAAATATCCTTAGTGAAATAAGGATATGTTTCTCGATTATGGACGTGACAAAAGGTTCGTCGTAAAGGGTTACGCCGATGCAAGTTTTGACACTAATCTAGATGACTCTAAGTCTCGGTCTAGATACATATTGAAAGTGGGAGCAATTAGCTAGAGTAGCTCCATGAAGAGCATTGTAGACATAGAACTTGCAAAATACTTACGGATCTGAATGTGACAGACCCGTTGACTAAAATTATCTCACAAGCAAAACATGATCACACCTTAGTACTCTTTGGGTGTTAATCACATAGATATGTGAACTAGATTACTGACTCTAGTAAACCCTTTGAGTGTTGGTCACATGACAATGTGAACTATGGGTGTTAATCACATGGTGATGTGAACTATTGCTGTTAAATCACATGGCGATGTGAACTAGATTATTGACTCTAGTGCAAGTGGGAGACTGAAGGAAATATGCCCTAGAGGCAATAATAAAGTTATTATTTATTTCCTTATATCATGATAAATGTTTATTATTCATGCTATAATTGTATTAACCGGAAACATAATACATGTGTGAATACATAGACAAACAGAGTGTCACTAGTATGCCTCTACTTGACTAGCTCGTTAATCAAAGATGGTTATGTTTCCTAACCATGAACAAAGAGTTGTTATTTGATTAACGAGGTCACATCATTAGTTGAATGATCTGATTGACATGACCCATTCCATTAGCTTAGCACCCGATCGTTTAGTATGTTGCTATTGCTTTCTTCATGACTTATACATGTTCCTATAACTATGAGATTATGCAACTCCCGTTTACCGGAGGAACACTTTGGGTACTACCAAACGTCACAACGTAACTGGGTGATTATAAAGGAGTACTACAGGTGTCTCCAATGGTAGATGTTGGGTTGGCGTATTTCGAGATTAGGGTTTGTCACTCCGAGTGTCGGAGAGGTATCTCTGGGCCCTCTCGGTAATACACATCACATAAGCCTTGCAAGCATAATAACTAAGATGTTAGTTATGAGATGATGTATTACGGAACGAGTAAAGAGACTTGCCAGTAACGAGATTGAACTAGGTATTGGATACCGACGATCGAATCTCGGGCAAGTAACATACCGATGACAAAGGGAACAACGTATGTTGTTATGCGGTCTGACCGATAAAGATCTTCGTAGAATATGTAGGAGCCAATATGGGCATCCAGGTCCCGCTATTGGTTATTGACCGGAGATGTGTCTCGGTCATGTCTACATTGTTCTCGAACCGTAGGGTCCGCACGCTTAACGTTACGATGACAGTTATTATGAGTTTATGCATTTTGATGTACCGAAGGTTGTTCGGAGTCCCGGATGAGATCACGGACATGACGAGGAGTCTCGAAATGATCGAGACGTAAAGATTGATATATTGGAAGCCTATGTTTGGACATCGGAAGTGTTCCAGGTGAAATCGGGATTTTACCGGATTACCGGGAGGGTTACCGGAACCCCCCGGGAGCCAAATGGGCCAACATGGGCCTTAGTGGAAAGGTGAGAGGGCAGCCCACATAGGGCTGCGCCTCCCCCCCTCTCCCTAGTCCTATTAGGACTAGGAGAGGGGCCGGCCACCTCTCTCTCTCTCCCCTTTGAAGGATTCCTAGTTGGACTAGGATTGGAGGGGGGAGTCCTACTCCCGGTAGGAGTAGGACTCCTCCTGCGCCTCCCTCTCTTTGGCCGGCCAGCCCCCCTCCCTCCAACCTTTATATACGGGGGCAGGGGACACCCCAAGACACACAAGTTGATCCTTGAGATCGTTCCTTAGCCGTGTGCGGTGCCCCCTGCCACCAAATTCCACCTCGATCATACCGTTGTAGTGCTTAGGCAAAGCCCTGCATCGGTAGTACATCAAGATCGTCACCACGCCGTCGTGCTGACGGAACTCCTCCTCGAAGCTTTGCTGGACCGGAGCCCGGGGATCGTCATCGAGCTGAACGTGTGCTAAGAACTCGGAGGTGCCGGAGTAACGGTGCTTGGATCGGTCGGATCGGAAAGAAGACGTATGACTACTTCCTCTATGTTGTGTGATCGCTTCCGCAGTCGGTCTGCGTTGGTACGTAGACAACACTCTCCCCTCTCGTTGCTGTGCATCACCATGATCTTGCGTGTGTGTAGGAAAATTTTCGAAATTACTACGTTCCCCAACAGCTAAGAACTCGGAGGTGCCGGAGTAATGGTGCTTGGATCGGTCGGATCGGGAAGGCGTACGACTACTTCCTCTACGTTGTGTCAATGCTTCCGCAGTCGGTCTGCGTGGGTACGTAGACAACACTCTCCCCTCTCGTTGCTGTGCATCACCATGATCTTGCGTGTGCGTAGGAATTTTTTTGAAATTACTACGTTCCCCAACAGACAGTGCAGGGTTTCGAACGATACCCCACCGGGATTGAAGCACACCAAAAGCACGTTCCACATCCTTTCTAACACTCTCTTGCATTTGGGCAAATCTCTTTCTCTTCTCACCTTGGGGTTTCGAGATTGTCTTCACAAAAGTTGACCACTGAGGATATATACCATCTGCTAGATAGTATCCCTTGTTGTAATGGTGGCCGTTGATCTCAAAGTTGACAGGTGGGGAGTGGCCTTCTACAAGCCTCGCGAAGACTGGAGAACGCTGCAGCACGTTGATATCATTGTGAGAACCTGCCATGCCGAAGAAAGAATGTCATATCCAAAGATCCTGTGATGCCACCGCTTCTAATATGACAGTGCACGCCTTGACATGCCCTTTGTACTGGCCCTGCCAAGCAAATGGACAGTTCTTCCACTCCCAGTGCATACAATCTATGCTGCCAAGCATGCCTGGAAAGCCTCTAGCTGCGTTGGTCGCCAACAATCTCTCTGTATCAGCGGCAGTTGGCTGCCTCAAGTACTTTAGGCCAAACACCTCGATCACAGCCTGACAAAACTTGTACATTGACATCAGACATGTTGTCTCACTCATACGCACATACTCATCCACCAGATCGCCTGGAATTCCATATGCAAGCATGCGGATGGCCGCGGTGCATTTCTGGTAAGAGGAGAATCCAAGCTTGCCAAGGGCATCCGTCTTGCACTCGAAGTATGGGTCATGAGCAACCACTCCCTCTCGGATACGATTGAACACATGCCTTGTCATTCGAAAACGGCGACGGAATTTATCCGGCTTGAAGAGCGAGGTGTTGGCAAAGTAATCGGCATAGAGCAGGGCGTGCCCTCTCTTCCTGTTGCGGTTCAGGTTGGGAGCACGGCCAGGGAGTGACCCCCTGTACCAAGGAAGCTGCCGTTGAATGTGGTCGTGAACGACCAGTGCAGCCACCACAATATCTTCATCATCCGACGACGAATCGTCCGATGAACAAAGAAAGTGATGGAAGAAAAACTCGTCTCCACTGTCCATACCTTTGTGGGCAAAATGCCGAACACCTTGCGGGCGTGGTGGCGAAGAGGCCGTGATGATCACCTTGACGCAGCAGGGGGTGGTTGTCGGCCGGCTACTGGTCGCTGTGGAGCTCTCGTTGGGAGCTGCCGATGACGTCGTGCTGCGTCGCCGGCGGTCCTGTCCCCTCTGCGGCCGGCAAAGACGTCGACGGCCAAACCTCCGATCGACGGCCAATACTACGGCCACAGCACGGGCGTGGTGGCGGCCATGTCGAGAAGTGGTTTGGTAGGGACGGTCGGAGGCTGCGCGGTGAGGCGGCCGGAGAATAGCGGCGGGGCGGGGCGAGAGAGAGAGGGTGGAAGCGGGACTGCTAGTGTCGCCGACAGGCGGGCCACGGGGAGGACAAGGGCGTGCGTCCAAGCCGTCCGCGCTCGTCCGTTTCACCCCAAACCGAGCGCAAGTTTGGGCCGGGGATGAGTCGAAAACGGACGGAATCTGGACATTTGTCCGTTTGAGGCCGTGCGTTGGGCTGCGCTATTCGTCCCTTTTACCCTAAACGAACGGGGCGGACAGGATAGGGTAGAGTTGCCTTAATAGTAGTACTATAAATCATTTGGTCGTTTTACTCCGCAGCCTGGGTCTTGGGGTTTTGCCTGGTTGCCCGTCCAGCGCTCACCCGCCGTACGTAGCAATCGAGGTTGGAATGGGATCCTTCGCTGTCGTGGCCCACGTCGACGTGACCAACTACCGCCCGTCCCCGGCGGGTGACTGACGCGGTGCGGGCCTCAGCTGTTTCGTCCGCGGCCGATGCGGTGTCGGGCGCAGATTGAGCACTCCTCTCCCACTCGGCGCCGTGGACAATTTTAAACCCAGCGACCTGCGACCCTGCCACGAATTCGTGCGCCAAATACTCCCGCTTTTCAACGGCCTGCGTATACAATATTTGTTGCGCGGTTGCGTAGTTGGGTGATTAGTTAGGATCCGGTGCGGCGGCCATTGTGCTCTGCCGGTTCGAGTGCGGATGTGGAATCGAGCTGAATTCCGTTCTATCGTTCATGAGGCGCCGTAGAGGATCCTGCGTGTGTGCATTTCTTTTCACACACTTTAGCAATATTCTACTGGTATCCCGCTGCCGTAGAAAGCCATCGACAGCCGCCCGTGCATATCTGAAAGCGCCTCGTACGCTTAACTGACAAGAAATGTGATCAGATACGCGGTGGACGACCAAGGAACGCCAAAGTGGGATAAGAACCATGCTCAGTTAGCGGGCTGCGACGGACCGCGTTAAGGATTACGGGCCGTCTAGAAGAATTTTTAGCTGGTTAGCAAACTTTTGAGGTAAGTTTAGTGTTACCCCTGTCCCAAATTACATGTTAAATACATCTGTATCTAGATAAATTTAAAATAAATATTTTAAAAATATATCTAAGACAAGTAATTCAGGACGGTGGGAGTATGATACAATAAAATGGCCACGAATACATCATGAACTCATCTAAAAGCCTAATCTTGATCAGGATCTAGCCCATGATAGTTTTTTTTGAAAAAATTTTCGATCTATTCATCTTCAATCATGGCAGTACAACGAATATCAGAAATAATAAAAATTACATCCAAATTCGTAGACCATCTAGCGATGACTACAAGCACTGAAGCGAGCCGAAGGCGCGCCGCCGTCATCGCCTCTCCATCGCCGGAGTCAGGCACAACTTGTTGTAGTAGACAGTCGGGAAGTCGTCGTGCTCCACACGGCCACCAACGGTGCTAGACGCATCGCCGAAACAGGGTCTAGGCGGGGAGACCTTCATTACATCTTTAGGGAGCCGCCGCCCTCTCGTCTTCCTGAGCAGGACACAAACCATAGCAAAACTGAAAGGAACGATTAAAAACAGAGCTCTCCCGCCGGCCCTTGCTGAGATCCACCGCGCCCCCATGGCCCTAAGGCCACCGGAGAGGAGCGGATCTACGACGGCGCTGACGGGAGGCAGAAACCCTAGCTCTTTTTTTAAGGAGGAGGAGGCGGCGGCTAGCGAAGGCAAGCCCATGATAGTTTTGAGAGAGACAGTGGATATGGCGGGAGCTCATATTTATCGTGCGGGTGGGCGCTCGTGTTTTTGTTTTTTTGCTTTTTTTCACTTCAAGAACTATTCATGAATACCAAATTCGAAAAAAGTGTTTGGGATATCAAAACATGTTGATGAATTTGAATTTTTTTCTGAACTTCAAAAAATGTTCACAATTTTTAAAACTTTTCATGATTTCATAAAATGTTCACGAACTCAATAAATGTTCAAAAATGTTCCAAAATATCAAAAAATGTTCACTAATTGAAAAAAGGTTCACAAATTCGAAAATGTTCGTGAGTTTCAAAAAAGTTTGCCGTTTCAAAAAATGTTCAGTATTTCAAAACATGTTCCCGAATTAAAAAATGTTCATGTACTTGAAAAATATGTACGGATTTCAAAACATGTTCGTTGATTCCAATAATGTTCGCAATTTTAAAATTGTTCGCCCATAGAAAATATTCATTAATTGATTTTTTGCAATTTAAAAAAAATCACAGAATTAAAAAATTCTTCCAAAACTTTAAAATGGAAATAATGAAAAGAGGATTTACAGTATCTCAATGATCAAAACAGCGAATATTTCATCATCTAAGCTTCCTCAGATCCTAACCAATTGGTCATTATTGTTTGTTCCGTCTTTATTATTTATTCAATGTTTTTCTCTTCCATTCAGTTCATTAGCTTTAGGACAAATAGAAGCCGCGGAAGTGCTCACTTATTTCTAAAACGCTTAAATCAAGGCAATGGACATTTTCCCTTGGAAACTACTCCCTCTATTTCCAAAATAAGGCCTTTTAGAGATTTCAATAAGGACTAGAACCAGATGTATATGGACGATCTTAGAGTGTAGATTCACTCATTTTGCTCCGTATATAGTTCGTATTAGAATCTCTAAAAAAGCTTATACTTAGGAACGGATGGAGTGATAAGAAAGAAATTCAAATCATAGTTCAAACACGCCCTTTTCTCTTTTGAGAGTGGTGAAACTTTCCTATCAATACTTGTGCACTCTACCCATCCCTAATGAAGAAACCCACCACACATCACGAAACAAACAGACCAAAAGGAAAAACATATTAATGTTCATGAATTCAAAAGCGAAAAAAATGGAAGAGAGCACTGAAAAAAGGAACATAAAAAGTGAAAGAAATAGGTTCAGGGTAGGTTCGAGAACCTCCCCAAAACCGTCTGGAAAACAACACAGAAAAACTCGTAACGGGCCAGCCCATGAAGTATGCGTACGCTAAGAGGGGTGGGTTGGGGGGGGGGGGGGGGGGGGGCGCACACATTGCTCCATTAAAATCCATATGTACCTCCTCCCCCCACCCCACCCCCACACACAAAAAGCACATATGTAGCGACTAATGCAAGTTCACCTCAAATAATTTTATTTCCCTAAAAAACTCAAAACATTTTTTGAGGCAAAAAAATTATTCTATTTATTTTATGCACCAATATGCATTTTTTATATAGCAAGATAAGGTTCAATCAGTCCTATTAGCGCAAGCGATCGTGTTGAAGGATTGTTACTTGCTGGATCTTTCAGATGCAATAGAGTTGTCATTAGTTCGAGCAAATTTTGCCAAAGTAAATTTGTATTTGAGTTTAGAGAAGCCAATTCAGTAGCTCATAAGCTTGGTGGAGTTGATCAGTCCTATTAGCGCAAGCGATCGTGTTGAAGGATTGTTACTTGCTGGATCTTTCAGATGCAATAGAGTTGTCATTAGTTCGAGCAAATTTTGCCAAAGTAAATTTGTATTTGAGTTTAGAAAAGCCAATTCAGTAGCTCATAAGCTTGGTGGAGTTGCAAAATACCTAGACACGCATACTTGGTTAGATAATCCTCCTACCCATACTGTACCTCTACCGATGAACGATGTAACCTTTGATGTCCAATGAATAAAGAGGTACTTTAAGCACTAAAAATGATGTGGTCGATCAGAAAATTAGGGTTTTGGGGTGATTGGACTTGGGTCTATCATCACCATTCGGTTGAAAATAATGCACAACGCTTATGTGGTCACCATGGACGGCCAACAACAAGGCCTGCCGATGTGTGTGTGGCGTGTGTGATGTCACCACTAATGGGCCTCACTTTCAATATGTTATCGGGGACTTTCTCCTACTGAATGTATATTGCCCTATTATTTCTTTCTATGCTGTACTCCCTTCGTCTCAAAATTCTTGTCTTAGATTTGTCTAGATACGCATGCATAGATACATTCGTGTCTAGACAAATTAAAGACAAAATTTTTGGGATGGAGGGAGTATAAAATAAACGGGACTAGCAACGTCTTATCATGATTTACATATGCACGAAGCAACATCTTTTATGGTGGACATTAAAAGTATATTACTTTCCGTATTGATTACTAAATTTATATCTATTATCATGATATATGGGTTTTATATAGAAGACAAATAATTAATTAATATGTGTTTGCCGGATTGCTTGTGATGATAAATCTCTAGATTTTTAATTACCCTTTTTCCTTTTGAGACTAAGCACCCCTTGTTATGTTAACCCCAAGTCTCGTAATGAATATCTGATAAAAAACTATTTTCTATTTTTCACGCGAGGATCCAAGTCATGTGTTTACAACAATAATCTATTAAAAAATCATATGAGTTTGTTATAGATTAAAATTGTTATGGTAACAGTGTCATGTGACACTACATATGTAACACATACTCGTTTTCTACATCCTCGTGAAACATAGCCACCACATGCAAGGGAACATGCACCACGGTTTGCACCTCGGAGGGATCCGTCCCCACCATGGGTGGCTCCGCAGCTATGGGTTGAAGGGGAACCATGTTGACTTTGTTTTTGCGCATGTTCAATGGATGGTATAGCGGCTTAGTTAGCTATTTGTCTTTAGCTGTGGTGATGGCGGCACGAGTAAGTTTCCTCTAGATCTCTTATCAAAATTTCAATTCTCTCAACTATTATTGTTGAATCTGGTAGGTGGTGTCTGCGATGTCTCGGGCCCTTTGAATCCCGGTCGGGAGTTTCATGCTTTTTTGTATTAGTGTCGAGGTAATGCCCCTCTTCTTCGTGCTCTTCATGGTAGTGGTGACGTGGTGTCAAGGGAATCCAACGCCTTCGATGGCGGAAGGCCTACCCTCCGGGACCGAAGCGATGTTTTTGCGATCATTTTTGTGCTAGCAACGAGGTTTTGGTCTTCCTTTTATCTTTTTGGGTATTTCCTTGATGCAACAAAACCCTTTGTGACGGTTTATACTTCCTCTCCATTATAGTGCCGTTCTCTTTGCCCCTCTTGCGAAGTAGGCAATTTTCATGAGATGGTTCAGGCCAATCTACACAAAGACTTCTGCAATTAGGGCTTCTTCTTTACGGTGTCGGTTCAGGCGGACTTTAGTACTATGACTTCTCGATCGCAGAATACAATGTCATGTCGGCTCCGACAATGAAACGGCAGAGACAGAGCACCTTCGGCTTATGCTGGATGTTGAGTTGGTTTTTAGCTCTTTGCTGTATTTTTCATGGCTTTTGACGTGTCTTGTATTGTTGGAAGAATTTTTTTTATACAAATCCAAGGCCTTATTCGAAAAAATATGACCCCCCAGATCTTATTGCTACACGTTCATGTCGTCGAGGTGTTCGACTTGTTGCATTGCCAGTCGCGGTATCCAAATTCGCCATGCTCCCGGGGGCTGCGCAGGCCACCGCGTCGGCGGCGTCGTAGCGCGAGCGGTCGCACGGCCACATGCGCATGGCCAGGCCGGCGCTGAAGACGCTCACCACCGGGCCACCGGAAGCCAGGGGCGAGTTCACCCGTCTCTGCTCAAGCGGCCGCCTCAAGGATGCCCTCCACCACCCCTTCCGGGACCTCCTCTGGTCGGACCCTACCCTCTTCGCCCACGTCTTCCGGGCCTGCCGCGCTATCCCGCTCCTCCGCCAGCTCCACGCCTTTGCCGCCACCTGTGGCGCCGCCGCCGACCGCTTCACCACCAACAACCTCATGCTCGCCTACGCGGACCTCGGCGACCTCCCCACTGCGTGCAGTCTGTTCGAGAGAATTCCCAAGCCGAACGTCATGTCCTGGAACATTCTGATTGGGGGTTACATCAAGAACGGCGACCTTGGAAGCGCTCGGAAGCTGTTTGACGAAATGCCCACGAGGAATGTCGCCACCTGGAATGCCATGGTCGCTGGGCTCACCAATGCAGGGCTTGACGAGGATAGCCTGGGGTTCTTCCTGGCCATGCGAAGGGAGGGATTGCATCCTGATGAGTTTGGCCTTGGGAGCGTGTTCAGGTGCTGTGCCGGCCTCTCCGATCTTGTCTCTGGGCGCCAGGTCCATGCATATGTTGTCAGGTGTGGGATGGACATTGACATGTGTGTTGGGAACTCGTTGGCTCACATGTACATGCGCTGTGGGTGCCTTGCAGAAGGAGAGGCCGTTCTCAAAGCGCTTCCTTCTCTTACAGTTGTGTCATTCAATACCACAATCGCTGGTAGGGCGCAGCATGGAGATTCTGAGGGAGCATTGGAGTATTTCTCCATGATGAGAGGTATTGGGCTAGCGGCTGACGTGGTCACATTCGTCAGTATTATTACCTGCTGCTCAGACTTGGCAGCTCTCGCACAAGGTCAGCAAGTTCATGCACAGGTTATCAAGGCTGGAGTTGACAAGGTTGTTCCAGTCATTACTTGCCTTGTGCATATGTACTCTCGATGTGGATGCTTGGGTGACTCGGAAAGAGTTTATTCTGGTTATTGTGGATCAGATCTTTTTCTTCTCAGTGCAATGATCTCAGCTTGTGGGTTCCATGGGCAAGGACATAAAGCAGTTGAGCTGTTTAAACAGATGATGAATGCAGGGGCAAGACCTAATGAGGTTACTTTCTTGTCCCTGCTATATGCGTGCAGCCATAGTGGTCTTAAAGATGAAGGCTTGGAGTTCTTTGAGCTTATGACCAAGACTTATGGACTGCAACCAAGTGTGAAACACTACACTTGTATCGTGGATCTTCTTGGGCGATCAGGTTGTCTGGATGAAGCAGAGGCCCTTATCTGTTCAATGCCTGTTCATGCTGACGGGGTCATATGGAAGACACTGCTATCTGCTTGTAAGACCCAGAAGAATTTTGACATGGCCGAGCGGATAGCAGAGCGAGTCATTGAGTTTGACCCTCGAGATTCTGCACCTTATGTTCTGCTATCAAATATTCGAGCTACCAGCAGGAGATGGGGAGATGTCAGTGAGCTAAGGAAAAACATGAGGGAGAAGAACGTGAGAAAGGAACCTGGTGTCAGCTGGGTAGAGCTTAAGGGTCAGGTGCATCAGTTTTGCACAGGAGATAAATCTCATCCAAGACAAGGAGAGATCGATGAGTACTTGGAAGAAATGATGGCCAAGATCAGGCAATGTGGATATGCACCAGACATGAGCATGGTGTTCCATGATATGGAGGATGAGGAGAAAGAGGTTAGTTTAACTCACCACAGCGAGAAATTGGCGATAGCATTTGCGTTTCTGAGTTTACCTGAAGGAGTTTCTATCCGAATAATGAAGAATCTACGTGTGTGCGATGACTGCCATGTTGCTATCAAGTTGATGTCCCAGGTCACTGGCCGAGAGATTGTGGTCAGAGATGTAAGCCGCTTTCACCATTTCAGAGATGGCAAATGCTCCTGTGGAGATTATTGGTGATGAGAGCACTCAACTGTGTGTATCTTTTCCATCTGCTGTGGGGAACAAGATCTGTATACTTGGTTCATGGAATTTTTTAAGTCAGCAGGTTTTGGTCTACTCAACTGAGGGATGGGCTATTGAATTGGCTGTTTTGAGTTTCAACTAGTCTGTACCAATCCGACCTGTACTCTGGAAATCATAAAATTTGCTGGATCTCTGATCCTCAAAAATAAATGCATTCACTCTGATTCTCAAACAAATCATTGCCTTCTATAAGTGACGGACTAGCATTTTTCAGTAGAATTCTGAAGTTCAGGATATGCATTCTGTATGATATGAATATTTGTGGACAGCGCTGAAATACAAGATTTGGTTTTCTCTACAACTAATTATCTGGTTGTTGTTGTCCCATCTTTCATCTCTTGTCAATATATATGCCTTTATTAATAATTAAATATCTGCTCAGGATGGTCATAAAGCTGGATCGTGTGTTCCTGGAGCCTGGAGGTTCTGATCCTTCTGAGAGCATGACAGTAGAAACTATCGGTGCAATTATACCTGGAGCAACAATAGTGCAGCGCTACAAAATGGAAGGCAAGTGTCTCTTTTACTTGTCATGCAATAATTCTGATTGGAATGTCAAGTGACATTGTTTTTATTTTTCATTTCGCTGGATGTATATTTTGGTCAATAAGAACAGTAGCCAGGGTCCACAGGCAGCTGCATATATGCATTGTGCAATAGTTCCACTGAATCTCGTTATGCATTGAAATTAATTTTGGGTTTTGTCTTTCAATTGGCTGTGCTTGGTTTTGAATAAGATTGATAGTTAAATTTTCTTTTTTGAGGTCATGTCATTTGTTTGTACAAATTGACAGCACTGTTTGCAGATTCCTCGGGTTTCTTTCTGTTCCCTCTTGTTGCTCATCCATTTGTTCTCTTGATTCACTGGCAATTATGCAGAAAGGTTATTATGCTGCTCTTTATTTTTTCTTTTTCTTGTGAGGGTTTCTTTACCTTGGGAGCGGGCTCGTTGAAAGAAGCAACCAAGCCCAATGGCCAATGGGGGTCTTCAGACACACTCAGGTTCTATTCTTTGGCCCGCAGATTGCTCCTAGATTTTTGTGTCAAGTCATATCCAGACCTGGCCATATGGACCGTGCTCCGAAGGCGCCACCCGTGGGCACAAATTTTTTGGCCTGGCACAATACACGAATAAAAGTGCCGGGACGGCATGGAACAAAGCCGATCCCCGATTTTTTTTTGAAACCCGGGAACATTATTCAAATTCATGAACCTTTTTTAAATATGCGAACATTTTTTAAAACTTGAATTATTTTTTTCAAATTCAGGGGCGCCCCACCCCGGAATATGCGAACATTTTTTAAATATGCGAACATTTTTGAAAACTTGAAACATTTTTTCAAATTTTATAGATCCTCAATATTTTTTTCAAGTTCGTGAATTGTTTTTTTTAAACTTGGAATCTTTTTTGAAATGCCAATCATTTTTAATGAAGCAAAAAATAAAACGCAAAAGGAAACGAAAGAAATAAACAGGGGCGCCCCACCCCGGAATGGGCCGGCCTCCCGGCCCAAGCGCGTGCGGGAGTGTTCGCTGCGCTAGCGCGTAGTGCGGGGATCAAGCAGGTCGCCTCACCAGCGAGTCATCAGATCAGCGACTCATCACCAACCCCCACACCAAAGGGAATTTCACACCAAAGCAAGCGCGAAGGTCAGAGCTCCCCGCGCCATGGCTTCCCCGTCCCAATCCCCCTCCCCTCTCCACCCGCACCAGCTCCAGCAGCACCCGCTCCCCCCGCACCAGCACCCCCACCCGCAGTACCAGGCCCCGCCCCCTTCGATGCCCCCGCCGCCGGGGGCGCCCCCCAAGGCCATGGATCTGGAGGTCACCGTCGTCTCGGGCAAGCACCTGAAGAACGTCAACTGGCGCCGCGGCGATCTCCGCGCCTACGCCGTCGCCTACCTCGATCCCTCCCGCCGCACCGCCACCCGCCCCGACGACGCCGGCGGCTGCAAGCCCGCGTGGAACGAGCGCATCACCCTCCAGCTCCCGCCCCACCTCTCGCCGCACGACCCCTCGCTCCTCCTCTCCCTCGACGTCTTCCACTCCAAGCCGTCCGACTCGCCCAAGCCGCTCGTCGGCTCCGCCCGCTCGCCTCTCCGCGACCTCTTCTTCCCCGCCAGCCCTAACCCTAGCTCCGACTCCCCCGCCTCACCGATCATCACCCTCCCGCTCCTGCGCCCTTCCGGCCGCCCTCAGGGCAAGCTCCGCATCCGCGTCGCCCTCCGCGAGCGCTCGCCTCCTCCTCCCGAGCCGCAGTATCCGCCTCCTTCCTCCTCCCCCTACTATTTCCCAGCCCCTCCGCCTCCCACCTACTCGGCACCGCCACAGTACGGCTCGGACCAGTACTACCGTCCTAGTGGGTACTACTCCGTGCCGCCGCCACCGCCTCCATCTCAGTACGAGTACACCACAGGGCCCTCTGCACCTGTGGAGTACGGCAGGCAGTATGAGCAACGAGGAAGGACTGAGGGTGTGACTGGGCAGTATGATCCCAGAAGGACTGAAGGTGTGACTGGGCAGTATGAGCCAAAAGGAAGGACTGAGGGCGTGACTGGGCAGTATGATCAAAGAGGAAGGACTGAGGGGGGAACTCCGAGCGAAAGGTATGGATTAGGCGCTGGGCTTGCTGTGGGTGCGGTTGCTGGGGGCGTTGGGGCGCTTGCGATCGATGAAGGTGTGAAGTATAAGGAGGAAAAGGCGGCAGAGAGGGTGGGAGAGAAGGTGGCTCCTGCCGCAAGGGACGATTACAGTGAGTATCGTCGAGAGTATTGATGGGAGTTCATGTGGGTGAGGATGCACTGTGAGTTGGTTCTTCTCAGTTCCTGTTAATGTGGGAATAAGTTGCAGTGTGATTTCGTGGTTTGCTCTGTATATGTATATATTTGCTTGAGAGACATGAATTACTATGGTGCTTGTGCTTATGGCCTGTGCATTATGACTTATTTGGTCTGTACCATAAACGTTTTGTGATTACCTTTGAAGCTGTACTCGCAACTTGATGTCTGTATAATTTGTCTCTGATCTGAGTTGTGCTTAAGTCTGTTCCATTAGTATCTGTATATCTGGTTTGGTGCTTGGCATTGCAGGGAACTTCAATTTTATGTTTCTTTCAGTCAAATTATATTGCTCTTGTTGAACAGCGTACCAAATTTGATATGAATTTTTTGCTTCTACACTCAAATCTACACTTGTTTTGCAAGTTTGCATTTTGCTGCAGTGTTTTCTCGTTTTCTGTCATAACCCTGTGAGCCAAGTATTTCGTACTTTAAAAGCCACAATATGTTCAGAGTTGCCATGCTTCGGTCTATCTTGCAGTCACGTAGTGTAATTGGTAATGCTCTGAAGGAGAGTGAATGTGACCCATAGAAAGCTATATCTTTTTTTTTTGCGGAAAACATACGAAGCTAGATTGATGTTGCATGAATTTGTTTCAGAATAAATCCACCATAATGGGAAACAATGTACGCAGATTTTGTACACCTCCAAATTTTAAGCACCTGAACTTGGGCAAACTCACCCTAGTCCTTTGTGCTATTTAGGAGCTCTTGTATATTCTTTCGAATTATATTACCCTTTGTTTTGCTGGACTCGAAATGTGAAATAACATTGCACTTACTGGACTAGGATTCTCAGAACTTCCATGAGTAATATACTGATGTGTAGTTGTTTGAGGAACCTTTTTGCTTTGCATACTCTAAGCTGAACAACTTATTGTTTGATGCGTTTCTAAAGTCCTCAAGTTTGTTAAGAGCTCATATATGCTGTACCAAGGTGTATATTTATTGGTTGATCACAATTTGATCAATGATAATACCAGACATCATCATTATCCTTTAAAACCAGAAGAAATATGGTCCTATTTTGTGTTCTTGTGACAACCATTTAACATTGCTGACACTTTTTTTTTCGAGAACACCTCGAAAGGGGCAGGGGGTTCCTGCATTTCATTAAGAAGAAGAGAGTTGGTCCAGTTTATAAGGCAAACTGGACCTGAAAACCTAACATTCACGGCTAATCAGGGATAACCAAAAGAAACACACACCGACCCCAGGGCCTAACACTGAAGTTCCTAGTTATGCAGCTCCTGTTGGTTGCGCCCAATCTTCTTTTGCACTGATGTCATAATATCCTTGCGTGACTGCAACTTTAGACATATCTCGAGGGTAGAGCGCTGCATACCATTGTGTTACAACAGAGAAAAGCTTTTCATTGAGATGTTGTCTGGGAACTTGTCAGCTCCTAAACGCTGTGCACCTGTGCCGTAATCCTTTTGCCTGAAACTATAACGCAATGACATCATCTCTACTTGGATTCTATTTTCTTATGGTTTCTATTCTTTATGCTTGTAAAAGATGCATATCCAAGCTCTAAGCTTAAAAAGGGTAGGAAGTAGCCGTATCTCCGAGGAAGGCTGTGTTATGCGCTGTTGCGCGGCGCCACTGCACGTATCTTTATCTGACAGATTTTATAGTGCTGCATTTGCAACCAAAGCCAGAACAAACTTGTTTCTTTTTTATAAGTTTTGATATTTTTTTTCAGTTTTAATCCACATAATGTTTGAGCTTCTTACATGATGTGCAGTTGTTGGAGGAACCTTTTTGAGTTGCATACTGTAAACTGAACAACTTATTGTTCGGTGTGTTTCTAAAGTCCTTATCAAATTTCGTAAGAGCCGATATATGCTGTACCGTGGTGTATATTTATTGGTTGATCGCAGTGTCTTAAATGATATACCAGACGTTATCATTATCCTTTAACATCAGAAAATATCATTGTCCTTTAAAATCAGAAAAAAATATGGTCCTATTTTCTGTTCTTGTGACAACCACTTCGACACAGCGGACACTTTCCTAGTTATGCAGCTCCTGTAGTTAGGTTGCTCCCAATCTTCTTTTGCACTGATGTACCAATATCCTTGCATGACTGCAATATTAGACATATCTCGAGCGTAGAGTGCTGCATACCATTTTCATATCTTCACTTCCGCACTTGTTTCACAACAGAAAAAACTTCATTGAGATGTTGTCTGGAAACTTGTCAGCTCCTAATGGCTGTACACCTGTGCCGTAATCCTCTTGCCTGAACTATAACGCAATGGTGTCATCTCTACTCAGATTCTATTTTCTAATTGATTTTATTCTTTATGCTTATAAAAGAGGAACAGTGCCAAATTAGAGTATCTGAGAAAGCGTAGAAAGTAGCCGTATCTCGAAGAAAGGCCGTGTTTTGCACCAATGCACATATCTTTATCTGACAGTTTTACATTGGGGCATTTGCATCCAAAAAGCCAAGAGAATGGACTTGTTTCCTTTTGATAAGTTTTAACACTTTTTTCAGTTTTAATCCACATAATGTTTGGGCTTGTCGCAAAATGCATGACATATAATCTGCAATAGCACAGACATCATGATATGCAAGAAAACTGGTGACTCCTGCTGTTGGATGGTAATGTTGATGATGGCGCTATGCAATGAGATGATTTTATTGGCGTAGACAATAAATTTGTGCTGTAAAGGAGGAACAGTGCCAAATTAGAGCATCTGAGAACTGATATCTAGTTGGTGAAGTAGAATCTTTGGATTTACTCCCTCTGTCCCATAATTTTGTACTAGTGTAGTGTCAAAAACACTCTTACATTATGGGACAGAGGGAGGAGTAGTCAGTGCTGGGAATATCATCAGTTGAGTAACTAGGAATATCACATGCCCACTTTATATTATGATGCTTGGTTCTAGTTGTCTTCAGGAATGGCTAAAATGTTAGCTGCTGTAATCTTGGTAATAACCTATGCATTCGCAGAGTCGAGGCTAGCTTTTGATATGGGCCACACTTATGTTGCTCAAACCTACCTGAAAATCTAATTAAAAAAGTACACCAATGCTCGTTTATCTGTATTTAAAGGTTTCATTGTACATATGATTTTTACTCTTCGTTCCATAAGATCACATTGAGTTGGTTATTGGGTAAGCTGTGCCTTGCTTCTTTCTTGCTGCTGCTGTAGTCTGTAATGAAACTGTGAGATGAGGTGGTGAAGCTAAGTCTCTGTCTCTAGTCTTAGTTCTTAGTAGCACAGATTCTTTCTTCTATGTGAGGAGGGAGTTTACTTAAATACGGAACATTGTGTGTGGTATAGTCATGAATATTCCTGAATATGCAGTCGATCTAAAGGTTTAGTAGCTTGTCACTTCCCATCTAAAGCCCAATATGCTGTTCGGTTTTTGTGTGTGCTGGAACTGTTGTTTCTTTGAATACACTATCGGTCTTTTCTGAACCTAGCGTTACTTAACAGTCAGTGTCCTCGTCTAAGAAGGATCAGCGGTTGGCCATAGCACACATCCTTCTGCAAGAGCTATGGATTTACTTGGACCACCAGTTTGCTCATTGTGATGTCCCGAGGCTTTGATATGATATGTAACTATTCCGTTTTTGTTTATCCAAGGATACATGCTTCCAGTGTATTGGTTGAACTTATGTTTCCTGGTTTAAAATTATTTTTAGTGATGTCTCCAATGTAGCCTTTGATGACAAGTGGCTATTGCTGATGTAGTTTGATTCTTGAAGGGATAAGGCTTCAGTTGTATTGGATAAACATGCTAGAAGAATTTATATAGAAACTCCTAATTCCCTTTGCTGAAACTGTACTTGAGGTTGAAAGATAGAATGATTCGTATATACTGCTTTGTGTGTTAAAGTGCATTAATTTGTTCCCTTTTTAGTTCAATTCTTTCTTATACCAGTGAAGTCCGGTGTAGAATACATATTATTAGTAAAAAAAATTGACATGTACATATTATGAGTAATTGTTTGTCAGTGAGATGTCCAGTTTTGACATGTCCCTTTTTTATCATCCATGCATTGTCAAAAAAGAAGAAAAAAACAGATTCGGACATTTTAAACCCGTAGACATCCTTGCACATGTTTATCCGTACAACAATTTCATTCTGTATTATCTTCTTAAATTTTACTGAATCGTGCGCATCTCAGAATATTAGCTTGAATTCACCACCACCGATATTGGCAACCCTATCTTAACACGTCAATCCACAAGCCTCTTATCCATTTCCATTTGCCTGTGGCAAAGGAGCAATTCCAAAGTTGCTGCTTAACACTAGTTGGCTTTGACAACTGATTATACTGTTTGAGCTAGTCTGTTACTATTGTTTGTTTATGTTTTTTTGATTCATAGTTTGTCATCGATGTCAAGTTGTAGCTACTGTTTCGTGCAAGCCTATAAAACTAGGGCTCTGCTTCACTGGGAAAGGGAGTTTTTTTTCTATCCTTTTCCTAGTGGCGCTGGCTTTTGCTATGATAGATATCTGTTAGTTTTGTTAGTGCAGAAGTGAGTTTCGATCGTTATAGGAATCTTTATGAATGGCGTCAAGGCTGAGAAAAATTAAAGGAGCCGGCTGAACTAAATAAAAGCAGTTCACTGGTTCGATGTATTTATTCAAGGTTTGCCGACTGGCTGGAGTAGGATAATATTCTGAAGTCCATGCATTGCTCTCATATTTTTTTTCTTATTCGAATTTAATACTCTTTTCATCATAATCTGTCTAACGGACCATTATCCTTTGGTTTCGGAAAATGGCCAAATAATACGCTTCAGCTTATAAAATCGTTGGACTTTGTTCGCCGGTCGTGTTCTTAATCCATTCGTTGTGCTGCTGACATGGACGACTCAATGATTTTTATTCGACTCCAAATTGATCTGTTTTTCTTATGTGAGGCGAGGCCCATCCCATTCTCATGATTGCTGTTCGTTCTACGGTGAGCATTATTTGCGTATTCTGCTGGCATTTGTTTATACCCTGCTGTGGCCTGGGTGCAACTGTCCCAGACGGGATTTCGGCCCGGCGCGGCCATCCATCCATCGCCGGCTTAAATATGCAGGCTGGTCCAATAAATATGGGCCGGCTGACGCGGACTCGCGCAGCCCGGTCTGTCCACAGAGCGCACCCTCTAGCTGGTGCTCCTCGCGCCCGACACGTCGCCCTATAAGCCCTGTGAGAGCTACGGGCCAGATTCCACTAATGCCGTCCCCTTCGCTCCCCCGATGATGATGCCGCGCGTGACCTTTTTCATGCATGCATGGAGGGATTCAGGCAGATCTTATCCCCCACTTTTCGCTTTTTCTCCGCCCGTCGCCACCATCCGTTTCGTCTAGGCAGGCAGGCAGGCTCTAGGGGGAACCCAGGCGTTCACTGAACCTGACGGCACTGGCCGTGGCGCACACCAAAGCTTGCACTCTAACCAAATATGCCGCTGCTCGCTGCACCGCACGCACAAGCCTCGCGAGTTGACCCGGCACCGTGCCCCGAAATGCGCCGTCCATCCATCCATCTCTGCTTGCTTTTATTTTATTCCGTCTACGTAACGAAAATGCTCTCGCACTACTGCTACTGACGCTAGAAAAAACGATCGATCCGGATCGATCGTGCCAGGTAGACGGCCACTGCCTCTGCCTGGGTGCTGACACGGTGTAATAATTTCCCCCAAGTGGGTCTTAGAAAACATAATTTCCCAAGTGGGTCGGCGATCGGGTGGCTCCGGTGCCGGCCACGAAGACGCGCTCGCCCCGCCGGGCGCCCATACGCGGTTTATGTCAGGCGGCCGGCCACTAGGCGGGGCGCACGCAACGCAACGGAGCTCTCCTACAGTGTAGGATTGGGACGCGTATCTCCGGTGTTATTACCATGTGCTTGATCCGACGGGTTAATGCTTAATTAGTCGCGGTCAGAGGAGCGCAGGCTAGCTGCCCTGCTCGCATCACATCACGGCTGTGGACGGCGTTGCTGTGCTGCCTACTTTAGCTAGTAGTGCTAGAGGAGTAATCTAAGGGCGCAGTGCGTTTTACATTGTTTAATCGTGATTGCCGTGGCATCAGGATGTGGCGTTCCTCGTGTTCGGTGTGCAGGTTTACGGGCCGCGACAAAGAGGGACGTCGCTGCCAGCGTCAAGGCCCCCCCTTGATGAGTGATGATGGGCTCCACTGGAGGGCGATCAGGACGTGAAATGCCAAAACGTCAGGTGTGATTAGCGGGGGGAGGAGACCGGGGACCGGAGACCGGTAGGACCCGAGCAACACGTGGCCGCGGGTGCAGCGAAACGCGCACGCACGCACTGACAACCGCGGTGGTGCGGAGCAAAAGGGTTTACATTACGCGGCCCGCGCGCGCACGACGGCACGAGGGTCCAGGTCCGGGTGCGCGCAGGCAGATCGGGAGAGCGAGCAGTTTATGCGGTCGCCGGGAGGCGTCGCGCACCCGGCAAAATGCGCCAGGCGGAAGGGGACGGACTCGCACGAGTGGCGGAGGGTCAACGCACTACCAGGAGAATTGGCTATGCTTGCATTGGATAAGGACAACCAAAAAAGGATGCATTGCATGGCTTGGTGAAAAATGTGTGTACCTAAGAACCAAGGAAATATGGATTTTCGGGATATTCATTATTTCAACTTGGCTATGCTTGCTAAATAGGCTTGGCGTCTTATCGAGAATTTGCATTCTCTATGTGCTACTATTTTGAGAGTCAAATACTATCCTGATGTTGACTTGTTGAACACTGAACTGAAGAAGGGTTTTTCCTTCACCTGGCAAAGTATTATGGCGGGTGTGAGCTCCATGAAGCGTGGTCATATTTGGCAAGTGAAAAATGGGCAGAATATTGACATTTGGGAGGACGCCTGGATTTTAAATTGTGCAAACCGTAAAATTGTTACCCCTAAGAGATGCCAGTTGTTACGGAAGGTAGCAGATTTGATTGATCCAATCCTAAATAGTTGGGATGAAGATCTTCTCACACAGACTCTATGGCCTATTGATGTTTCCGAAAAAAAAATCATATGAGACCAGGTCTCACGGTTAGTAGGTGAGACTCATCCTGATGGATGACACGTGGCATTCACAAATCACAAAGCATCTAATCTCCCCCCTGAAATCAGAATGGGTCTCACCTGCTAACCCGTGAGACATCGTCTCATAAAATTCTTTTCCTTCTACCTAACATGATATGCTAGATTTCGTAGCCTGGAATATCACAAAAAATGGGATCTTTACGATTCGGTCTGCTTATTTTGTTGAATGAGACCACCAATATGGGAACAAGTTACGACATACCAATGGGATGGGACGTACCACGGTCAATTCTATTTGGGGGAGGATTTGGAAACTTGCTTGTCCAGCAAAGATTAAAATATTTATTTGGCGTACACTTCATGGCACTCTACTTTGGCGTACACTTCACGACACTCTTCTCTATCATGTTAAGTTAGCTAATAGACATGTGAAAGTCTCGCCTGAGTGTCCTTCCTGCTCATCTGGGCCAGAAGACACAAAACATCTGTTGTTCGTATGTGACAGAGCAAAAAAAGTCTGGAGAAAACTAGGGATGGAAGATATTATCGACAGAACTTGTAAAATAGACTATGCGGGTGAGGCAGTCTTGGAATATTTACTTTCATTACCAGATCAGGAACTATGTATTATGGGCACTCAAAATGTGCGTGACATGATTGCCATATCAGCCTGGTACTTGTGGTGGGAAATGCACAAATTGGTGCATAATGAGGCTACTCAGAATGCACAACAGATATCCATGGGGATACGCGCTCTCACTGATAATTTTGTTAATGCCTCCTTGCCTAAGGCTTTCATGAAAAGAGGAGGATGGTCTAGCCCCCCGGCGGGATTTGTTAAACTTAACGTTGATGATTCTTTTGACCACGACCTTCTCAGGGGTACGATCGGGGTGGTCTTAAGAGATGATAAAGGTAGGTTCATCGGTGGGGAGAATGGTAAGAATGACTCGCTATGCTTGCATTGGATGAGGACAGCCAAAGGAGAATGCATTGGATGGCTCGGTGACAAATGTGTGTACCCGAGAACCAAGGAGAAATGAGTTTTCGGGATATCCATTGTGAGGCTAAACGGAGCTAGCGATAGGCCTTTGTCAAGGGCTGGAAAGGAAGTATTTCTGAAATCAGTTGCACAGGCAATTCCGACTTATGTGATGAACTGTTTTCAGATCCCCATTAATATTTGTGACAAACTAAGAAGGCCAATCTCAAATTTTTGGTGGGGTATGGAGGATGGCAGGAATAAGTTACATTGGAGATCTTGGGAGTGGTTGTCCTCTCCGAAATATCTTGGGGGAATGGGCTTCCGAGACATGCAATTATTTAATCAAGCCATGCTTGCTAAGCAATGTTGGCGACTATTATTGGAGCCCCTCTCTCTATGTCACCGTGTAATGAAAGAGAGATATTTTCCTGATGGAGACTTTTGGAACTCAAAATGTCCAAGAGCAGCATCTTACACATGGAGAAGCATTATGTATGGGAAGGAGCTCCTGCGGAGAGGATTGTTATGGAGAGTTGGAGACGAAAAACAAATTTCTATCATACGGGATAACTGGATACCAGACACCATACATGGGACAATGCAAACATTAATTCCAGTGGAAGATAACCAAACAGTGAGCTCTCTAATTTCTAGTATCGGCTCCACTTGGAAAGAAGATACTGTTAGAGAACTCTTTGATCGTGACATTGCAGAAAGAATTCTTAAAATTCCCCTAAGCTCTGAAGGGTGCAGCGACTTCGCCTCCTGGCCGTATACCAAAAATGGAATTTATACAGTAAGGTCGGGCTACAATCTAGCAAGAACAAATCAGTTCTGGATCAATCGAAGTTCTATTGGTAGTGGATCTTCCTCGAATCAAGATGTTATGCAGAAGTTGTGGAAGAATCTGTGGAGAATTCAATGTCCGGGTAAAATGAAGATATTACTATGGAGAATAGCTCACAATTGCCTTCCTACGGGTGATCAGCTCCACAAGCGGTCAATTGCAACAAGGCATGATTGCATATTTTGCAACAAGTTTGAGACTTTGGAACACTGCCTTCTTTTGTGCCACTATGTTAAAGAAATCTGGGCTGAGCTTAAAAAGTGTTTTAACTTGTCTTTAAATCTGAAAAGCTTTGTCCATATACAACAATGGCTACTGGATTGGATTTCTAGAGCCTCTGATTTACATGCACTGATACTTGCTGTGGCGATTTGGCATATATGGGAGAAGCGGAACAACATAAGAAATGGTGAAAAAATGGCTCATCCTTCACGTGTGGCAGGCAAGATCAAAGCTTATGTTAATTTCATCTTATTGCACAATTTCAGGTCGACTGGCTCCAATAGGCGTGAGCACCAGGTGTCAATCCCGAAGTGGTCTCTGCCGCCGGCTGAGTCGGTCAAGGTCAATGTTGATGCTGCGATTTTTGCCCAGACTAAACGTATGGGCATTGGTGTTGTGATCCGAAATCATCTAGGTCTGGTGCTGGCAGCAAGCAGAGGGTTTATTCATCATGTTGATAATCCGGAGCTGGGTGAAGCTATTGCAATGCGCCATGCGTTGATTTTTGCTGAAGATTCCGGTTTCCAGAAAATCCTTGTGGAGACAGATTGTGCCAGTTTGATCAACAAAATTAAGAGTAAAGTGAATGACAGGTCTCACACAGGTGCTGTAGTTTTTGACATTAAGAGTAGGGCTCCAAGGTTCTTATCATGTTGTTTTACTCATGTTAGTCGATATTGTAATGAGGCAGCTCATGTTCTAGCAAAGTCTGCTGAACATGATGAAGGGTCATGCTGGTTTAATGTATCTCCTGAAGTTATCAGGAATATAGTTTGTACTGAACAGTTCTGAAATGTATGAATGAGGCTGCCCATTATCTCTCAAAAATTTGGCTATGCCGGCTAAACCAGGCTTGGCGTCTTATCTAGAATCCGGATTTTCTATGTGCTACTATTTTGAGAGTCAAATACTATCCTGACGTTGACTTGTTGAACATTGACCTGAAGAAGGGTTCTTCCTTCACCTGGTAAAGTATTATGGCGGGTGTGAGCTCCCTGAAGCGTGGTCATATTTGGCAAGTGAAAAATGGACAGAATATTGACATTTGGGAGGACGCCTGAATTCCAAATTGTGCAAACCGTAAAATTGTTACCCCAAGGGATGCCAGTTGTTACGGAAGATGGCAGATTTGATTGATCCAATCCTAAATAGTTGGGATGAAGATCTTCTCAGACAGACTCTATGGCCTATTGATGTTTACGAAAAAAATTTATATGAGAGCAGGTCTCACGGTTAGCAGGTGAGACCCATCCTGATGGATGACACGTGTCATTCACAAATCACAAAGCATCTAATCTCCTCCCCCCCTGAAATCAGGATGGGTCTCACCTGCTAACCCGTGAGACCTCGTCTCATAGAATTCTTTTCCTTCTACGTAACATGATATGCTAGATTTCGTAGTTTGGAATATCACAAAAAATGAGATCTTTATGGTTCGGTTTGCTTATTTTGTTGAATGAGACCACCAATATGGGAACAAGTTACGACGTACCAATGGGATGGGACGTACCACGGTCAATTCTATTTGGGGGAGGATTTGGAAACTTGCTTTTCCAGCAAAGGTTAAAATATTTATTTGGCGTACACTTCACGTCACTCTTCCGTGTCATGTTAAGTTAGCTAATAGACATGTGAAAGTCTCGCCTGAGTGTCCTGCCTGCTCATCTGGGTCAGAAGACACAAAACATCTGCTGTTCCTATGTGACAGAGCAAAAAAAGTCTGGAGAAGACTAGGGATGGAAGATATTATCGACAGAACTTGTAAAATAGACTATGCGGGTGAGGCAGTCTTGGAATATTTACTTTCATTAACAGATCAGGAACTATGTATTATGGGCACTCGAAATGTGCGTGACATGATTGCCATATCAGCCTGGTACTTGTGGTGGGAAATGCACAAATTGGTACACAATGAGACTACTCAAAATGCACAACAGATATCCATGGGGATACGCGCTCTCACTGATAATTTTGTTAATGCCTCCTTGCCTAAGGCTTCCATGAAAAAAGGAGGATGGTCTAGCCCCCCGACGGGATTTGTTAAACTTAACGCTGATGATTCTTTTGACCACGACCTTCTCAGGGGTACGATCGGGGCGGTCTTAAGAGATGATAAATGTAGGTTCATCGGTGGGGGAAATGGTAATAATGACTAGTGTGCAGATGTCCTGGTGGCTGAAGCTTTGGCATTAAAATTCGGCCTATCGCTTGCGCAAAGGACGGGTTGTAAGCGCATAAATAATTATTAACTCAGATAATATGGAGGTGATCGAGACCATGAACGAAGCAGGACGATCATCGGGGGGCATCAGCTGCAATTTTTTACGACTGTTTTCACTTAGCTTGCGGTTTTTCTATTTCTAAATTCGAGCATTGTAATAAAGAAGCAAATAAAGTTGCTCATGAACTTGCCAAGTTGGCTAGATTTTCCTTCATTGCTGATTGGCTGGAGGAACCACATAATGCAATTGTACCAATCCTCATAAACGATGCAATGATTATTTCTAATGAATAAAGCTCGAACTTTCTTTCAGAAAAAAGGAGAATTGGCTATTGGTGGCGGGAATAAATTGGACGAACGTGTCCGTCACCGGTAACCTGCCACCCGTAACAGGTTATCATGGCAAACGTCCATCCGTTGTAAGTAATCCAGTTAATAGTGGCGGGCAGTTATGTGGTAAGCAATCCAAACTAGTATGTGCTTATCTAGATCGTAATCAGTATGTCGTTAATGCTGTCAATGCCATGTTCATGATCATTTTCTGATTAAATTAATCAAAAAATTGCCTATTTACTCAACATGTGCTATGCTCATGATAATTATTGGTCCATAGTTTTTTTTCATGGGGCACATATGTGTGATAATGGGGAATTCATAAAATTTATACATAAATTATGGAGTTGACCTTACGAGTAAACAATAAAACTCTCCGCAAAAAAAGAGTAAACAATAAAACTATCCACAAAGTTATATTATCTCTAGATGTCCTCCCTTTTTATGTCTACTGGTTGCAATGTATATATTCAAACAAATTACTAACCTAATATTATATTCACCTGACAGAAGTATTGTAGACAATAATCTTTGTTTGATAGCCAGAATAAGTAGTCTACAGAATTTTCTCCATCAACGCATATCTTCGATAAATGCGGAATTCATGAATATCAAACTGATACCACATACATCGGGTCTCTATTACAAAACACAACAACATGAGCGAACCAAAGCGCATATAATCTATACTTCATATATAAGTTCCGTTCACTCAAGTATATTGCCAAAATTCTTTCAAGTTTTTTTTTTGAAATTATTCTTCCAAGTATTGAAAAAAATACATATGCCATTACACTCATATGCTTTTTCGAGTCCTTGAAATGGAGAGAATAATATAAGTAACAACTGTTATGTTTTATGTATGATGAAAAGACTCTATGACTCTATGCCTTGATTGCTAGAGTAGTGTTTTTGAAAGTGAGGATAGTTCACATTACTACATTTTAGAGCTCCATCCATTTCAAAATGTACAATGTATGTTGATATCTTAATACAAACATTTAGCCAATAATTACGCTGTCCATGTGATAGAAAACCGCAATTGTTAGTATGTGCCTTTGAATACAAACATAGAAAACCGCAATCCATGTGATAGAAAACCGCAAAAATATATGTTATATGCCCTCTAGAACTATGTGTTTGAAAACTGTATTCTAATACGTATCCATTGATACGCTTTTGATGGTATATAACACATATTCGTTAGTCAAATTCAGGACCCATAGCCCACACCGATCCTATAAACCCGACTAGGACCTATAGCTCACACCGATCCTATAAACCCGACCAGAAGGAGTATTAACTATTATCCAAAGCGGGATTGATAAATCTTAGTCGAATGAGATTTAACGAAGTCTTAGTCAATGCTATATTTATGAGATCTTACATGAAAATTTGTGTAAAACTTTCTTCTATTTTTTTCTTTCTCCCTTTTTATATGTTTTGGCCCTTGAAAAGTCCTTTTCTTCCGTCTCATTCAACTTTCAAAAACTTCCAAATTCCACTCAATTCCATACAATTAATCAAACAACAATCAACAAACAATCATAACTACTTATTTAATATAACATTCCAAAATTTAGATTTTTGGGATTCCAAAATAAATCTCGCCCTCGAGATTCGGAGAGGCTAGAAAGAAGGTTAGGTTTGGGGGGGGGGGGTCTTCTTAGGCCCTGTTTGTTTGGGCTTTTGCTTCTGCTTTTGCAGCTTTTTCATTTTGACCAAAAAAGCCATAAAAGTTCCTAAATAGATGCTTTAAAAGCTTTTTTTTGTCTTTTGATGAATCAATGTAACAATATTGAGCTCCAAATGCGATAAAAGCTGCAAAAGCACCTATTTAGGAGCTTCTGTGGCTTTTTGGGCAAAGTGAAAAAGCTGCAAAAGCAAAAGTCCAAACAAACAGAGCCTTAAAAATCCATCGATCATCATAAGGTCTGGGTGCTACCGCCCTTAAAAGCAAGGTTACGGTTCCAACAAAACTCATGTACTCCATCCTTAGGATTGACAATGGTGGTCTTATCTATCTTCGGAGTAACTCCTACACTTTGTTAAGTCTCAGTCGACTAAGCTCTAGCCACATCCTTATCAAAGTAGTCCTCAGCCAATTAGTCTTATCTTATACTTCCTTCATCCGGAATTAATTGACGCTCAAATAGATGTATCCATATCTCTACTCCTAATGGACGAATTGGTTGAATAGTCCCCCCCCCCCCCCACTTTCAACCGGTTTTTCTTCGTCCCACCTCCCACCAGCCCCTCCCACAAGTTTTTCTCTTTTCTCGTCTGACCGGCAATACCCAACGTATTTATGGTAATCAATCATAATTAATCCACGTATAGTAATAAATCAATCCAGGTATGGTAAGGTCATAACTCAGGACATTTTGAATATGGTAATTATATGGTAATAAATTTAAATTACCCCAAAGGCTATCAATCTAGGTATGGTAAGGCCATAACTCGGGAAATATCGAATATGGTAATAAATTTAAATTACCACCAGGTATGGTAAGGCTATCGATCCAGGTATGGCACGCCCTCACCTGATCACCTATCACAATCTCCAGCCTCACGCACGCACCAACGTATTTATGGTAATCAATCATAATTAATCCACGTATAGTAATAAATCAATCCAGGTATGGTAAGGTCATAACTCAGGAAATTTTGAATATGGTAATTATATTGTAATAAATTTAAATTACCCCAAAGGCTATCAATCCAGGTATGGTAAGGCCATAACTCGGGAAATATCGAATATGGTAATAAATTTAAATTACCACCAGGTATGGTAAGGCTATCGATCCAGGTATGGCACGCCCTCACCTGATCACCTATCACAATCTCCAGCCCCACGCACGCACCAAAGAACCCACCCGGCACCAAACGCAGCTCCTCTCGATCCCCTCGAGTAAACGCCGCCACCGTCGTGCGATCTTCCTGACACAGACGCTGTCGCCGCCTCCTTCAAACCTACGGCGTCCCCCACGTCCATGGTGACGGCGCTCGCGTCCTACACTGACCCTCCGCCTCATATAGGTTGCTCGTTGATGGAGTGGGATGTGCCGCTGCGGTTTGGGGAGGCGCAATCACGATCTGGTTGGGATCTCAGTGTGGACTCGTTCTCTGCGATGAAGGATGGCGCTGCCTCCTTGGCAAATGGGATCGGAGGAAGGGGCTCTACGTCGTGAATGTCGGCGAGGCAGCGGCCGAAGGCGAGCCCGACGGTGAGCATGGGTGTTCGTCCCATGAAATAGGCGGCCACGGAGGGCGGATCTGAGGCCACCCCAATCGCTGGTGGCCCTTCCTCCCATCGCTCATCGCCTCCATTCTCTCTCTCCTCTAAATCTTTGTCGCCCCTGCCTGATTCTGGCCGACGCCATCCGGCTCTCGCATCGACCACCACCAGCACGGCTGCGGACGAGGCGCAACCGCAGACGCCGCCGCCGCCATCCTCATCCACCTCCTCCACCATCCTTCCCAGCCGTCGTCGGGGGCACCCGCCATCTGCGCTCTAGCCCACCCGCTCCCTCCTATCCCCTCCCCCTGCCTGCTAGCCCTGTGATCCATCGCACAGATGGCAGGTACTACATGGACCTCCTCCCCAGCGGATCCGGCCTCCTCCGATGGAGATCCATCCTGGGCACCGCCTTATTCTCATGCGTGCACGTCTATATCAACGTCTCATTCCACCTCACCTGAGCCTTTACCTTCCCACCTCTGCTTCAGATCCACATCACTTTGCAAGGTATGTGCTTGATTGTTCCGAACTGGATCGATGGATTGTGCAAGGTACTTTGGGTGTCATCATTGACGGCAATTGTCACGCCATGCTACTGAAGGAAATATGCCCTAGAGGCAATAATAAAGTTATTATTTATTTCCTTATATCATGATAAATGTTTATTATTCATGCTAGAATTGTATTAACCGGAAACATAATACATGTGTGAATACATAGACCAACAGAGTGTCACTAGTATGCCTCTACTTGACTAGCTCGTTAATCAAAGATGGTTATGTTTCCTAACCATGAACAAAGAGTTGTTATTTGATTAACGAGGTCACATCATTAGTTGAATGATCTGATTGACATGACCCATTCCATTAGCTTAACACCCGATCGTTTAGTATGTTGCTATTGCTTTCTTCATGACTTATACATGTTCCTATAACTATGAGATTATGCAACTCCCGTTTACCGGAGGAACACTTTGGGTACTACCAAACGTCACAACGTAACTGGGTGATTATAAAGGAGTACTACAGGTGTCTCCAATGGTAGATGTTGGGTTGGCGTATTTCGAGATTAGGGTTTGTCACTCCGATTGTCGAAGAGGTATCTCTGGGCCCTCTCGGTAATACACATCACATAAGCCTTGCAAGCTAATGACTAAGATGTTAGTTATGAGATGATGTATTACGGAACAAGTAAAGAGACTTGCCAGTAACGAGATTGAACTAGGTATTGGATACCGACGATCGAATCTCGGGCAAGTAACATACCGATGACAAAGGGAACAACGTATGTTGTTATGCGGTCTGACCGATAAAGATCTTCGTAGAATATGTAGGAGCCAATATGGGCATCCAGGTCCCGCTATTGGTTATTGACCGGAGACATGTCTCGGTCATGTCTACATTGTTCTCGAACCGTAGGGTCCGCACGCTTAACGTTACGATGACAGTTATTATGAGTTTATGCATTTTTGATGTACCGAAGGTTGTTCGGAGTCCCGGATGTGATCACGGACATGACGAGGAGTCTCGAAATGGTCGAGACGTAAAGATTGATATATTGGAAGGCTATGTTTGGACATCGGAAGTGTTCCGGGTGAAATCGGGATTTTACCGGAATACCGGGAGGGTTACCGGAACCCCCCGGGAGGCAAATGGGCCTATTGGGCCTTAGTGGAAAAGTGAAAGGGGCTGCCCAAAAGGGGCTGCGCGCCTCCCCCCCTTCCCTAGTCCTATTAGGACTAGGAGAAGGTGGCTGGCCACCCCTTCTCTCTTTCCCCCTTGAGGACTCCTATTAGGAATAGGATTGGGGGGGGGGGGGGGGGAGTCCTACTCCCGGTAGGAGTAGGACTCCTCCTGCGCCCCTCTCCCTGGCCGGCCGAACCCCTCCCCCTGCTCCTTTATATACGGGGGCAGGGGGCACCCCATAGACACACAAGTTGATCATTGTTGATCGTTCCTTAGCCGTGTGCGGTGCCCCCTGCCACCAAATTCCACCTCGGTCATATCGTTGTAGAGCTTAGGTGAAGCCCTGCGTCGGTAGTACATCAAGATCGTCACCACGCCGTCGTGCTGACGGAACTCTTCCTCGACGCTTTGCTGGATCGGAGCCCGAGGATCGTCATCGAGCTAAACGTGTGCTAAGAACTCGGAGGTGCCGGAGTAACGGTGCTTGGATCGGTCGGATCGGGAAGAAGACGTACGACTACTTCCTCTATGTTGTGTCAACGCTTCCGTTGCGATCTACAAGGGTACGTAGATCAGACTCTCCCCCTCGTTGCTATGCATCACCATAATCTTGCGTGTGCGTAGGAAAATTTTCGAAATTACTACGTTCCTCAACAGCTACCATCGAAGGGGTCCCTCATCGATCATTAGGGTCTTCCAAACTGCACGAGCTCCATTTGAGAAGGATGTTTTTAATTCTGGTTTTGCCTACATGCTTTCTTTGCCTGTATCTACTTAGCTAATGTCTTCTTATAGATAGTAGCTGCTGAAGTGGTGATCAAAGTTGTTCACTATAAGGAAACAACCATGATAACAAAAGTGTATATTCCCTGACCTTTGACCTGAAGTACTTTTTCATTAGAAACTTGCAACAGCCAGGCATTGAAATTAGCAATAGCTTCATACGTACTGAACTAATTTGCAACAACACGTACTGAACTAAGTTAGGTTATGCTCATCGTTCCAACATGCTTAGTGATAACCACCTAGCAAGCTAATCAAACATGAAAAAATTGAAGTGCTACTGCTAATCGTACTATTCTGAATGTGAAAATCTATTTAATTGGCTCTTCTCTAATTGTACACTTGCATAAATCTCAGATCTTGCAAATTACAGTATAACCATAAAAGTCATGCTTTGACTCCTATAGGGCCTTTTGCACTTTAATATGACTAATAATTTGCCTTAATATCACAGATTGTATTACTACCTTTCTAAGTGAATGACATTCAAGAAGGTCATTAAATAAAACGAAGAAATCCTTCTGGTATTGGAGTGTAGGAAAGTTGAGACTATAAAACCAAAAGGTTATATTTACGTTTATTAGAGAAGGTTCTTTACTTTTTATAGGAAAACACAAAATGTTGCGATGTAGAGTCTAGGTGGTGGGCCTCCTTGATCCACTTGGTGGATGAGGGCGACTCCGGTCCTGGCACCCATAGTGCCAGTGATCCAAAAATCATAGGGCCTGGATATAGCTCTAGCAGACGTATGCGGCTTGCGCATCGAGCTTGGTCGTCTCGAGCATGGAGATAGGCGAGTTGTAGACCAAGAACTGGTACAGAGATAGGCGAGTTGTAGACAAGAGCTGGTGGGCAGCAAGAAACGCATGCACACCAAAGAACAAATCTGAGTCACATGCCTACTTCTATTGGTTTCTACAAAGAGCGGCTAGCTTAGATCTTAGACCAGTCGGTCACTGTCGAGGTCGCCAAGGTGATCTTACAGCACCGCCGTGGGGATTTCTCATGATTTTATGTAGGCAAGCCGCAAGCGGTGGTGGTGATTGGCTGGATGGTGTCGCTGCCTTGGGAAGAGACGAAGTGATGGTAAAAGTAAGCAGGATCCGATGATTCTTCCGTGGGGATAGCCAAAGTCAAGATGTCGACTACAGACTCGTCGCAGACTTGCAGTGAACCTGGATTCGGCGAGCCTGATTTGTGGATCGATGGCGGGTCTTGACTTTGTTAGGCTGGGATTGGATGGTTGCGGATGGTGGTGTGCTTGGTTGGGTTCCCATGGAAGAATGTGGCCTCCTCGTGGATCTGGTCATGCCCATCCTAGAGAACATTGTGTCCCTAGCTCCCTCGAGGAGCAAGGACAGTGCAAGCGGCAGCAGGGGGTAGGGGTAGATGTGAGGAGGGATGTCGGCGGCTGCTCGAGGTCATCATGATGAAACCCTTGACGTCCCATCTTCATCAATGGAAGTGGAAGAGCACGAAGTCGAGATTGGATAGGAGTTTGAGTTCTTTTTGGCACCGATCGGTTCCCCACTTTAAAGATGTATTTTTTTTGCGTGCGAGCAAACAGTGGGTTGATTCTAAAAGGGATAGGCACTTTTCAACAGAAGTGCATGACGGACCAAAAATATGACCTCATTTTATTCGTTTGATAGATATCGTATTATTCGTTCGGTGAAATTTCCTAATATTTGATTGTTGTGTTTCTAATTAGAGCACCCCATAATCACCCAATATGAGGGGATGGTAAATGAAAGATATTGATTATAAATTTTGAAAAGCCCGTGGCAACGCATGGGCGTTATACTAGTATGGTTTATGTTTTGAAACGACTGGAATACATTACTGGACAGCGCACGGAATAAGGAGGAATTATTTGTTAAGCCGCCGCATACTGGGAATTTAGCGAGTCTCAAGGATATATTTCATGTCTTAATCTGACTAGCTAGTGTCCTATTAGGAGACGCGCTGGTGTACAGTATAAGTCTGTACTGTGTGTGTCAGAAAGCCACACATATGCCATCGGTACATCGACAAGGAGAACTCATGAACACTGTGCAATCAAACACTTTCACAACCTTATTTTCAGTTACCAGTTCCACAATCCATCATCTCCTTCAGCAAACGTCGCTGCCTAAACTAGTCAATCCAAGCACTACTACTACATACGAGTACCAGGCCCACCGCCCGCGCGCACCACCTCGTCCCGAAATGGCTTCTTCCCGCACACCAAGCAGGCAGCTTGACGACATGTCATGGCGGCCCTACTTGCGCACGCGCGCGCGCGCACGGACGGTCGCGAGCCCGCACTGACCGGTAGGGGTACATCGATCGATCACAACAGGTGCGCCGGGCACGACACGTACTGCATGAACTCCTCGTCGCGGAGCAGCGCCGCCATCGTGTCCGGCGCGAGGCACACCTCGATGTCCACGCTGCCGTCCCCGGAGCGGCCCGGGAACGCCGACATCTTGCCGTCGAACTTGTTGGCGCGCCCGCTGCGCACCGCCAGGGGGCGGCCCCACCCGAAGTCGTTGCCCTCGTACATCGGGAACCGGTTGGAGCTGCCCATCGTCACCACCGCGCCGTCCGGGTTGCCCAGCGGGAAGCACCGGGGCGCCGCCTGCCACGCCGCCGCGGCCCCGCGTATCGCCTCGTCGCCGTACGCCGCCAGGCTCGCGTTCAGCCTCGACGCCGCCCACCGCAGGTCGTTGGACGCCAGCTCCGCCACCGTCGCCGTCGTCGGCGCGCTCTGGATGGCGTTCCCGAAGTAGGCCGGGGAGACCGCCGGGCGCAGCCGGTGACGGCAGTTCACCGCCAGGCGTAGCGTCGTCGTCGCGTCGGCGTCGAGCTGCTTCCGCGCGCGCGTCGTCGAGATCCATATCTGCGCGCACAGTGACTGGAACGACGAGATCTCGCCGCGGGCCTCCTGGTTCTTCGGGTCGTGCGCCATCTTGCCGTAAACCTCGGCATCTTGACCGGCGCTCGACCGACGGTTGGCTATCGCCTTCAGCTCGCGAATTGCGTCCCTGCTGAAGTGGAAGATTCTCTCGCGAAGGGGCGCGTCCGCGTCAAAGGTCACGGCGGGGCCCACGCCGCCGGCAAAGCGGAGGACGGCCGTTGACTCGCCAAAGAAGTTGCGGCGGAAGTCCGGCAGCCTGGGCGACGCGCCGCGGCAAAGGGCGGCCCAGGTGTTATAAAAGTGCCAGAAGGAGGTGCCGTCCACGACGGCGTGGTTGGCGACGATGCCGATGAAGACGGCGCCATCGCCGAGCACGGTGAGCTGGAACGACGTGAGAGGGCGGCGGTGGCCCTCGTAGCTCACGGTGCGGTCCATGGGGAACAGGTCCTTGGTCAGCCTGGTGGGGACGTCGGCGTTGGGCACGAGGAAGTCGTTGAGCGACAGGGCCGGCGCCACGGCGTGGTGGAACTCGACGCCGGCGTCGTTGCAGCGGATGACGATGCGGTCGTCGGGGAGGGTGACGAAGCGGCCGGCGAGGGCCGGGAAGACGGCGAGCGCGCGGGAGAGCGACGACACGAGGAGCGAGACGAGGGAGGCCATGGGGACGTCGGGGGCGGGGAAGAAGAGGCCCTTCTGGATGTAGTGGCAGGAGAGCATGGGCAGGTCGGAGACGGAGAGCGTGAGGTCCCCGATGGCCGACGGCGGGCCGTCCGGGCGCACGGCCTGCCTCGACAGCACGGCGATGCCCGAGCCCGACAGCGGCGCGTCCAGGCAGATGGCCTGGGCGGGCATAATGGCGGGGGCGGTGGGGACGGCGTCCATCGTCATGGTCATGGCGGAGAGCATCTGAGCCATGGGTGCCGATCGGTTGCTACCACCGGTCCACCGCTGCTGCTGCTGCTAATGGCGCGTTGGGCGGTAGCTAGCTAGAGGCCAAGGAGGTGGTTTGGGCAGTGCTGCCTTGTGCAGTTGTGCTGGACAGTGAGCGAGCTGGGGCGGTTTATATAGGACACCAAGGGGGTGCTGGATGCATGCACCTGAGCGTCAGTACCTTCTCTACCAGTAATACCACTGTTTTGGATATTCTCTGGGCAGGTTTGGTGCTTGTCTGATGCAGAGATACATACACAAATCAGATAAAGGAGCAACCGCATATGTGTGTTATGGTTGTGCCTGTGAAGAGCTCAGCCCCCAAAAGAAAAGGTTCCATTTCTTAAAATAAGGATGCTGATTACAGATTAGGATGGTGATTAGGAGCATCAGCGTTAGCCAATTTGTTGGCTGCACGTAAAATATTCCAACTCTTTGGGGTGTTCCCAGAACTACTTCCTCCCTCCGACTGGAAATATTTGTCGGAGAAATGAATGTATCCGGACGTATTTTTGTTCTAGATACATCCATTTTTATCCATTTCTTCGATAAATATTTTCGGACGGAGGGAGTAGCATATTGCCACATGTTTTGACTGTTCATATTAATGTTATTTTATAAATATAAATGTCTGCCAAAAAAATTCTAGGATTTTATTTGATAAGCATTTATTAGCTTACCAAAGAAATCAATTTTTTATTTGGTAAAGCCAATAAAAGATGGGCCGCTTAAAGCGATATAAAAAAATCATTGGATAAAAACCAAAGATAGACGGAAAAAATAAAAACCGAGAGAGGGGAGGAGGTGGGCAGTGCAGGAACGTAGAATCCCAAACCCCCCTTTAATAAGGCAAATGATCCAAACATACCCGCTGGTCACACCGAACGATCGCTATGCGTCTTCTAGGACAGCCCTACCCGGTTCTCAACCGACTGGCCAACAAATAATCATGTCGTTCCTCTTTCTCCGACGAACCACCATCCATGCTTCTTCACCCATGAGGCCACGATCCGGCTATGGTGGGGCTCTCTCTTTTCCTTACCTGGTGCTGCAGAACGACATAAAATGGATTACAAGGGGGCTCATCCTCTTCTCCCGCTCCTCTCCCACCACTGGCCGGCTCCTCTCCTACCGCTGGTCGGCAGAGGTTGCCACGCCACTGGCACGAGGAAGATATCCAACGCTACAAGTTGACCACTATGAACACACAGATGTTGCCGACAACCCCACTACAAACGACGACGGTGATGCAACAACGACAAATTGCAACATTGACCATGTTGCAACGGGTGACCGCAACATGGACCGTGTAGCAAAGGGTGACAAAAGGCTCACCTCGTGCAAACTGAAGGTGATCGCAACATGGTCCATGCTGCAATTGGTGACCACAACATGCTCTATATTGCGATGATCCGACAGCCGACACGTTGCACAAAAACAAAGGGAAAAACGATTTGGCAGAGAGCGCAGCATGACTCGTCTTGCAAAGACTGGCGCACCACAATGGCTCACTGGGGAGCGATCAGACGGTTGTCCTGCGATCCATCCAATGGCTACGAGATTATCTACTACAAGTGTCAAGCATCGGCGCATTTTGGTATCGGTCCATCACAGATATTTTTGATCAGCAGATCCTCCTAATTCCATTCCATCATGCAAGTTAACAGTGGCAGAGCCAGGATTCGAGAAGGGGCCGAGTACGTATATTGATCGAATCTTGTTGATAATTACTAGTTGCTTCTACTAAAATTATTGATCGTTGGGGGGAGGGGGGGGGGGGGGGGGGGGGGGCAGGCCCCTGCTCCGCCCCTGCAAGTTAATTCATGAGTTTTTTTCTCCGCGGTGGCACGCTAGCTAGAGTTTCCCTAGTTTCCAGTCGAGAAACTGAAAGGAAAAACGTGACATCATCAAACAAACTAAATTACTACTCCCTGGCGCTCAAAGTCTTTAATTAGCTGATCGGTCCGGTAACTGAAGCCGGACCAGTACAAAAGACAGGTATAACACTCATTGAGGTGATATTATAGAGTACGTCGACGGAATATGTTTTTCTGCACGGATTCAATGAACGTGTACCGGCTTTGCATATTAAATTGACACGTAACGTCAAAAGCATTTGCTGTCGTGCTAGTAGCCTCAATATTTTTCCGCACTTTTGGACGCCTCGTCTACAACATCGCTAGTATGTACGTATATCTAAAAAAGATCATCTTGTAGCTAGTAGGAGTACGTACGTGTATAGGGCAGAGAGCATCTACGTATTTCATTCATGGCGTCCACATCCGCCTCATCGGTGGATTGGCTCTCAGCTCTCCCATCACCCCTGTTACGTGGTCGACGTCTCCGTGATATATAGAATACGCCAGCTGCGGGGCCTCGTTGCGTTTTTCTTTGGACTGCTAATGCACGGTGCTCCTAGTTCTTTGCATCTTATTATAGGAGTAGTCTGATCTGGAACGTTGTAACAACCACCATTAATCGCCTCATGATCGCTAATCAAGTCCTGCATCAATTAAGCATGCCTGATTTGCCACCAGACATGAGAATTGATTATTGGAATGCTGTAGATGCTATAATATGCACACTGCCAGTGTGCATCTGAGTAGTGACAAGCCGAGACGGATAGGCGTCCCTTTGCGAGCTGGCTGGCTGTTTACGTACGATCTTCCGCACCGGGACATACACCGGTCGCTAGCCGCTCGTGCCTGCATCGGCACAGCCCCCGCGCCGGGACCAGCGATCGCAATGGACGGCGCGCGTACTGTGCAGCCGCAGGACCGGCGACGCTGCACCTAACTCTTTTGGTGTTTTCTTCCTTCCTCGCCACCGGTGACCGATGATCAATGTGCTATGTGAAGCGGTGGCGACGCCGCCACCGCCGGCCGAGACGTGCTACCCTATACCTATACGTAGCCCGGGCCGCCATTTAACTCTCGCCGGATACATACTGGTACATGCACGCGGCCACGCGGCGATGTACGTATTCATGAACCTGCGCCGCCGAGCTCGTGCCCGTCTAGCTGTCGCCCGCCGTCCTTGCGAAAGAATCTTCTTCGCTGGTACTACTACGAGTAGGTACGTACGTTGGGGGAGGCGGGGAAATTGAATTGCTGCTGTACTACCATTGCGACGATCGTCCACACATGCATGCATGCATCCATTCCTTGTTCCTTCCGCCCGTCCCAAACTAGGAATCAGGTCACGCACGGTGATCTGATCGATCTCACCGTGCTCGTGCTGTGTGCGAGCTAGGAATGTGTAAACTAGTCGTCCATGTCCCGTTGCTGCCGGGGCTGGGTGAGCTGGAGCTCCATCATTCGACCCGTCAGACACTGAACGTGAGTGCCGCCCGCCGCCCTCCCGAGAGCCGTCCGTTTCTTAGTCGCGATCCGGCTCGTGTTTGGCACCCTCCGGTCGCGCGATTAGCCCCCACGGCCGCCTCGGGGGTGGCCGGTTAGGGTTATGATAATCGCGGCCGCGGATCCCGAGAGCGCCCGGGCGGCGGCAGCTACTGTTGAATCGGGAGCGCGCCGTGCCCCGGGGGCATAGTATAATGGCAACAGGCCGGGCGCTGCGCGGCACGATCGATCGGGGGAGAGGGGAGCTAGGCGGGAGCGGGCGTACGTGGTCGTCCCAATAAAGAAAGGCGGGGCGTGCCTCACCGGCCGGCGCGCGTCCCCGCTGTCCGACGGCAGGCGGGCGACCCCGCCGAATGTCAACCCCGAGCGGCCAGCGAACAGCTCACGCGCAGGCGCAGGGGCAGCTCAGCGGGCGGCCGGCGGACGTGGGACGGTGGAGCAAGTTGGGTCCTCCTCGTTCATGCATGGTGGCTCCGGCCGGCCAGCCTGCCAGCCGGCACTGTGGCTGTCCGGGGTCTGGGCTGGGCTGGACACTGGACAGCCTTGATTCCTGCGGCTTCAACGTAACTCCTCGATGGTTGAGGTGCAATGTCCCGGCGCGGCGCTGAGCCCCACGCTGCGCCCTTTCTCCCCACCGGCACTGAACCCCACCGGTGAACATTGCACCTGAGAGCCTTGCTCGGTACCACGTCCACGACAGCATCATCAAATCGTGCGCCAGTGATCAACATTATGTTGCGCATCTAAGAAACCATGGTCGCGTGGTTGGTGTGGGCAGCACTGTTTCATTTCCTTGACGAGAGAAACTCAAAAAAATATGTTTATCAATTATAGCATGTCTAGACGATGAAATTGACTAATAATTTCTTATGTCCAAGTTCATGGTGCTTGCCCTATGATCCACTTGGCATACAATAATGGAAGGATGTAAAAAATATGAAAACATATTAAAGAAACGTTCTTGATTTTTTTCCCACAAAACAACCTGAAAAAATCTCGGCTTTATAGATAAAAACGCAAATCCTAAAAAAAATTGGAAACCAAAGAATTTATACAAAAAGGAAGATTTTGTTAATGATTATTAAAAACACAAAGGAAAAACATAGAAATAGGACATTACAAGGAAAAATAGGATAGATTGGAAAACACGAGCAATTAAGAGATTTTAGTTAAGACCGAGAATTTATGAAATAGATAAACGCTAGTGAACTAGAAAACCTTTTGTTTTTTATCATTACTAGAGTTCAAGGGAATTTATGAATATTGCACCTTTTAAATGGGTAGTACCCTTCGAAAATTTTGTAGAACAATTCATTTTATCAAGATTTTTGTTTGTTTATGAATTATCTTACTCTTTTCGTATTGATTTCGCAATCACACATACGCAAAACTGCGATCACTTCATCATCAACACTGCTTTGCAACAGAAAAAAATTGGGCAGTTCTGATACTTGAAAGACAAAGAATATCTTGAGGGGAGAAAATGGATTTCTTCCTTTTCATATGTAAGTTGTGTAATTAAGAAGTGCTCGCCCTAAGTTTGTGAACCTGGGACAACATAATAGGATTTATAGTGACACACATGAGAGAAAGAAGGGAGAACATGACAAAATTTGGGTAGTTCTGATACTTGAAAGACAAGAAATATCTTGAGGGGAGAAAATGTATTTTCTTCCTTTTCATATGAAGTTATGTAAGGGGAGCTCATCCTAAGTTTGCGAACTTGGGACAACATAATAGGATTTATACTGACACACATATGATGAAAGCAGGGTGTGAGCCTGTTTCGAGAATAGGATTTATACCGACATACATAAGAGAAAAAAAAGGAGAACAAAACTGAGAATGAACAGTATATTCACCAGAGTGAGGGGGTATGAAGAGACGAACATGTAGAGGTAGGTGATCTTATATGGCATCTTTTATTTTGAAATTGAGACGGAAGATTTGCCTCATCCATTAATTAAGGAGTTGTACAAGAATTTGTACAGACAAATTTACAACAAGGCCATTACTCTCTTGACATGTTTTCTCTGAAATGTTTCGCCCCCACGATTGCCAAAAGATTACCATCTTCTTGCTGATGTCTAGAAGAACATAAGACGACAAGGACTTGTCACGAAAGACCCGAGCATTCCTTTGGAACAGACATGTCGAGATTGCTTGATGGATAGTTCGGCCTCCCAAAGGGATGTGTCAAGACTTTCAAGGCTAAGACAACTCCTTAGCCATCCTCTAGAACCTCAAAGTGTACCGACATTTGTAGAAGAAGTTGGTCAATGACTCTTTCTCCCTCTTATACAACGAACATAGCCCACAATTGGGCAAACCCTGCTCAACCAAACAATAAGCGTTCCAAATCCTATTTGGACCAAGTTTTAAAAATGATCATATTTTGGACATGTCGAGATTGCTTGATGGATAGCTCCGCCTCCCAAAAAGATGTGTCAAGACTTTCAAGGCCAAGACAACTCCTTAGCCATCATCTAGAACCTCAAAGGGTACCAACATTTGTAGAAGAAGTTGGTCAATGACTCTTTCTCCCTATTTTGGACCAATGTTTTTAAAAAGGTCATATTTTCTGGACCATTTTTTATGTAAAGTTCCTATTTTGAAGGAGCCCTCTACAAACTGTTTTCTTCTACAAATGGGGAAAACACATGATTGCAAGGGCTTGTCCACTTAAATCCTATAAAATTTGAGAACTACAATGTCCGGATAAAAACGTTTAATATTAGTTTTTCGAAAAGAACCATGTTTGATATCACAGACAAATCAAGAAAGAAAGAAAGAGAGAAAGAAATTGTTTCAAGTGATTTAACTTGATGAAAAAAATTCCTTGAAAGTAGAGCGTGAAGGATTCCTAAGGGACTGAGACGGTAATAATCCATGTCCACTTGAATCGTTCATGCATGCACTAAGAAAATTCCATTCAACGAGGCAGGCATCAGCAGCCACCGTTACCCATCGGATAAGGATTTGCAACAGCAACCGAGCATCAAGACAAATCATGAGATGGATGCTTTTTATTTTAGTTTATTTTCTATCAAGCAACAGGCGAGCAGGGCAGGGACAAAACCAGGTCCATTGAACAAATCTAAGGTCTAGTCCACAAGGGTTGCAATCGGCATGCACTTATTCCATATATGTATGATCGTAATAACAGTGATAACTAATCATGCTTTCCACGCACGACACGAAAAGATCAATCCACCATGGAAAGGGACGTTCACGAAACAGGAAAACGTGATTTATCTAGAATTAACAAAGTGCATGTAGGTCATACGTGTCCGGTATTTCAGGAGGAGCCGGGAAAAGCCTAGCTACTGCGGCCGTAAAATGAATGGTTGGTTTATGTGTGGTAATTTGTTCACGTCTCATGCTCACCACCTTTCGGTCGCAGAGCTAAGCTAGGACGTAAGCTGCTGCTCTTCACCAGTGTCCAGTGGAAATCCTACATGTCAACTACGAATTCTATCATGTCGACCGGCAGCCAGCTAGCTAGCCTTGGCCAAACGAGTTGGGCTCTCCGGGCCAGACTTTTCCGGTGCTACACTAGTGGTAGCAGTGACCAACTTGTACGTGTGCAGCACCACCTGTATCGTACAGGTAGGCCGCGACGATCGATCCTTTTCTCGCGTCCTTGAGTTCCGTGAACCTGATCGGAGGATCAACTTGGAGATGGATGCGTTGTCGGTTTTCTGCGGTGGCTCGCTGAGGAGACCAGATCGATCATGGCAGGACCCGCGGCACGAATGGACTAGTGATGATCTGCGGGTACAGGGACCATGCGCCCTTTGTCGAATGGACGGACCGGACCATGCGGTTGCGAGTGATAGCGGGCAAGGCGCCAAAACGTTTTGCACCGTTGCTTTATCGATGATCACTCGGTCGGGGCAGGGCTCGCTCTGTTGTGCTCAGGAGGCGAGCATATCAAAGGCTTTGGTTTTTCAGGAGGCGACCGGTACCGGGGGCGCGTGATACAGGAAAGGGAAAGAGGTCCAATCATCACTAACCTATTGTTTGCAGATGATTCATTAATTCTGATGAAGACCAATACTGAGAATGTTGTGTGTCTGAAAGAAATCCCTACATCATATTGTGTCGCTTTGGGACAGAAGGTTGGTGTGGACAAGTCAAGTGTGTTTTTTAGTTCTAATACTAGAGTTGAGATGAAGGAACAAATTTGCAACAGTTTGAATAGAATGACCGAGACACTATCGGATACTTATCTAGACTTACCATCCACTACGGGTTTAGATAGGACACATTGTTTTCAGTTTTTTGTTGATCGGGTTACGAAAAGAATTATGGGATGAAAGGAAAGGCAACTTTCAACGGGAGGAAAGGAAGTGGTACTTAAATCAATTGTATAGGCTATATCATTTTATGCAATGTCGGTTTTCAACAAAAAAATTGGTAGATATCCCGTGCACCCGCCCATTATTTGCTCCTATGCTACCTTTCTCAGAAAAAAACACATTTCATAGTTTCAAGAAATTCCGAAAACAATTGTGGGTATTCACTAGAGATGTATCTACAATCTGTAAAAGGTTCAAGTCAAAATTCGAAGTACACATCCAGGAAAAAAAGACAAATTCAGCATGAATAGTGTCTCAAAAAGGCAAAAGCAAAAATGGCACTATTCAAATTCGGATTTATCCTTTTTGTTTTTCGATGTGTATTTCAAATTTTCATTTGAACTTTTCGTTACCGATTGTAAACATAAGTCTTGTGAAAATCACATTTTTTGAAACATTTAAATAAGTTTTTTTGAAAAATGATAGCATGGTAGCACCTGATATGCCCCCCCCCCCCAATCAACAGACCCCTACCTGCTGGTATCTGTGTTGCCCATCCAATTTTTCAAACAATTTTCTGTTTGAATTGTAATCTAAACACTTCTAAGAGAATTGCTCAGTTGATGAACATAAAACCAAACGCGAACTGTTATAGATGTCCACACCGTCGTTCCTGGCTAGCAACTCGAATGCACCGAAGAAGACCGCCAGTGAGGTTGATTCAGACGTTACCATCATAGAAAAGAACTGAAATTGTATCGTCATCGGTTCTTCTATAACCAGCGGATCCGATTCCATCCTTCAACAGGCAGACACCACAACGAACGCACAAACTCATCTTGTCACATGCCAAATAGTCGGTCACTTGCGTTAGCCTCTTGTTCTCACACCACAGCATCGTCATGCTTCTCTTCAGATCTGATGTCGCCTTTGGTGGCACCAAGTTGTGACGGGGATACGACATCCAGGCATGCCAGGTGAGCAAGGCACACAATTCGTCTCCTGACTGGGCGAAGAGTCAGCCACTCGGCCCCAGCTGCAAATAGTGGGTCCCTGATAATTCCCAAGTGCAAGGAATTGTTGTGGCACTTTCAAATGTAGAGAAGGTAAGTATGAAGTGTGGATATCCCAAAGGAGCTAAAAGTAGGAATCATATTCTCTCATGCTAACGGTCTATAGATGTTGGACGTGGTACTATAACCGATAATCATGCATTGCAGTTTTATATGTGAGAGAGTGTTATGCTAACATGCAACAAAATCTATTGACTAACATATTCTTATGATTGAAACCTTTAGCAAGCACCCGCAAATACTAAGAATTCAGTAAGGTAAACCCAATCATAGTATTAAGATCTATGGGTCCAAGCAAGGATATCACATGACACTCAGGGACAACTAACGAGGATACATCATCCAAGCGTGCCAGCCGAGAAAGGCACATAGTGTGTCTTTTGGTGTCGAGACATCCTCTCGGGGCGAGCTCCAGATAGACTGTCCCAACTAACTTGGGGGGGGGGGATGTAATACATCCATTTTGCATCACTATTTTTATTATAATTTACTCTTTATCAATGATATTTTACACTGCTCAATTCTAATGTCTTGTTCCCTTCAATTTGCATGACACACACAAATAGGAAAATTCTTAGGAAATTACCGAACAATAGGAAAACAAGAGCAAAATGTACTAGAAGAAAGAACAATTTTTCAGAGTTCCAAAAATTCCAAGAAAATCCTAGAAATTATTTTCACAATAAAGAAGCCAGATACTAGAAGATGGACGGGGGGAGCCACAGGGCTCCCACGTACCCTATCCACACGCCCCTTCACAGCATGGTGGGGCCGCATGGGGCCCCTGGCCACCGCCTCTCGACACCCTCTGGCCTATAATTTTCTCCTGACCTAGAACTATGTGAGGGAATTTACAGATTTTTCCTGCCACCGCTATGAGGCAAAACAGAAGCGGAGCACGTTTGCCCTCTAGGAGACTAATTCAATGTTTTGATATTTGTTGTGGTGTAATTATTTAGTGATGATGTGCGAACATAGGTTGCATATCACTTCACATTTAACGACCTAGAGGAAATCATTATGTGATTAGTTCGTTCATGGACGGATTGCTGGAGTGACAGAAATTACCAAACCCTAAGTGGGACGCCCCATTTATAACCGTGCACTAACCATAAACGCATCATGCATGATCACGAATGCTGAGGCACGTCAATATCACAACACAACTCTACGACAGAAATATAAATATAAACCGTTATATTACATGTCAGGACCACAAGGACCCATAATACATTAGCCATGAAAGCAAATATATCTGAGTACAAACATAGTTAGACAAATTTTGCCTTAAGAAGGCTGAGCAAAACAACAACCCTAGAACGAAAGGCCAGACCTCCTGCCTGGGACCTTGATATGTCCATTTTGCACCATGTTTTTCTACTGTTATTTACAATGTATTTATGCATAATATGTTGGGGAACGTAGCATGCAATTCAAAAAGTTTCCTACGATCACGCAAGATCTATCTAGAAGATGCATAGCAACAAGAGGGGGAGAGTGTGTCCACGTACCCTCGTAGACCGAAAGCGGAAGCGTTAGGTTAACGCGGTTGATGTAGTCGAACGTCTTCACGATCCAACCGATCCAAGTACCAAACGTACGGCACCTCCGTGTTCAGCACACGTTCAGCTCGATGACGTCCCTCGAACTCTTGATCCAGCAGAGGGTCGAGGGAGAGTTCCGTCAGCACGGTGGCGTGGTGACGGTGATGGTGATGTGATCCGCGCAGGGCTTCGCCTAAGCACTACAACGCTATGATCGGAGGAGTAAACCGTGGAGGAGGGCACCGCACACGGCTAAGAGAACTATTGGTGTGCCTTTGGGGTGCCGTAATGGGGGCAGAAGCCGACGACTGGCCAACTCTCAAATTTTATAAACGGCAGCACAAAAGGTAATATTTTAAATCAACAAGCATTACATAGCGCACATGAACTTGTTTCACATTACAGGATCACATGAGTACATTCATTCAAATATTACATCCTTAGCACATTCCTCTGTCACAAGGCGAGCACCCTTCGGGACACTGTCATAATACTTTTCAGGGTGGCTATGCTCCTTGCCCTCCGGCGGCCCCTCCTTCACCAGCTTTTCGGCGTCCATCTTCGCCCAATGCACTTTCGCCCGGGCAAAAGCCCTACGCGCACCCTCAATGCAGACGGACCACTTTATGACTTCAGACCATGGGCAGGTGTTCACAAGCCGCCTTATCAGGCCGAAATAGCTGCCAGGCAGGGGCTCGCCAGGCCACATCTGGATTATGAGGCCCTTCATGGTTAGTTCGGCCACCTTGTGAAGCTCGATCAGTTGCTTCAACTGGTCGCTCAAGGGCATCAGATGTTCGGTCCCAGTATACTAAGACCAGAACAACCTCTCTGTTGAGTTCCCTTCCTCGGCCCGGTAGAACTCCGCGGCATCCGACACACTGCGGGGTAGATCTGCGAATGCTCCTGAAGAGCTCCGAATTAGGGTAAGTAAAAGGAAAGTTTCCTTCACATGCTTGCTTTGCATAATGAATGCCTTACCCGCCGCTATCTTCCTGACCGCCTCAATTTCCTGGAGGGCCTTTTGGGCTTCGGCCTTGGCATTTTATGCGTTCTCGAGGGCCGTCACAAGCTCGGACCCTTGCGTCCTAGAGTCACGCTCCAAGGACTCGTACTTCTTGACAAACTCCTAGAGCTCTTGCTGAACCTCGCCGACTCAGGCCTCTTGCTTCTCGTGCTCGGCGCGCTCCTTGGCCGCTTTGCCTTCGGCCTCAGACAGTGCCTTCTTCAGGGTCGCCACTTCGGTCGTGGCCCCTAGCAAAATTCATGACGATCCTATGATCTAACAACCAGTTTCCTTTTTTATCAATAAACAAATGAGGTATCACTTACCTTTGTTCTCTTCAAGCTGCCTCTTGGTAAGGCCGAGCTCTTCCTCCGACCGCTCAAGGTCCCGCTTCAGTGCGGAGACCTCCGCCGTGTGAGCGGCAGCGGCCAGCAGTGAAGCCTGCTTATTCACATAGACATATTCTGATTAGACTCATGTGATTATTATTTGATCCTCTATTCGGCCTTTCTTCCGAACACCAAACAGAGCATCAGGGGCTATTGTCTGTGCTGTAACATTTTCTCATAATTTGATTACTTACCTCAAAGCCTGTTAGGAGGCTGGCACAGGCTTCAGTCAGTCCGCTTTTGGTGGACTGAACCTTCTTGACCACCGCAAGCGCTTCCAACAAATTGTCCGATGCCCCTGGATGGACAGAGGCCATCGGCATAGACTTGCTGCCTCTGGCATTAGAGCCCATGGGAGTCATGCCCCTCGTCCGCCCAGCGTCAGGAATGTCGCCTTAGGGCGCTTCCGGAACTGTCTCCCCTTGGTTCAGTACCCTTTGAGACAGCACCTCGACGCTGTCCATAGGGCTGGGGAGGAGGCGGTCGGGAGTGAATCGTTGTTCATCTTCGACGGGCCCAAAGACTCATCCGAAGAGGATACGTCGATACAGGCTTTGGAGGGGCTGCATGATCATGTTCGGCATGATAAGAAGTAATAAAATAAAACATACCAAGAACTATTATGGTATCCGGATACTTACGACTTCGCCAGGGGCTTGTCCCTGGCTAACCACTCCTTGTCACTAAAAGCGGCCGACCGTGGAGCAGTCCGGAAGGAGAGTCCTTCCCTTCTTGGACCCTTCGGCTTCCCCTGACGGGGCGGCCTTCCTTTTCTTGTCTCCCCCGGCTGGGGGGGGGGGGAGAACTTTCCACTTCCTCCTCCTCGTTTTCATAGGAGGAGGGCGCCATGGTGTTACCGGACGATGAGTCCGATACGACCTTGCGCCGGAGGCCTTTCCGGGTCCCCGTGGCCTTCTTCCTGGCCTTCTTCTCCGGCGCCTCATAGAACGCCGGAACCAGCATCTCCGTTAAGAGACCCTTGCTGGATCCTCGGGCAGTGGAGACAGACAATCGATCCGCTCCGCTGTTGCAACCCATTCCTGTTAAGGCTTAGATCCCCCACATGATTATACTAGAGAAAGAAACATATTATGAGATGTAAGGAGCTTACCGGTTTGGTAGGACGCTTTGCGCTGAGTCCGCGATCCTCGGTAAGGGGAGGAGGTACCTCGACGGACTTGAACAACATCCTCCAGATGTCCTGGTGTGTCGTGTCGAAGAGCCCTCGCAGCGTCTGGTGCTTAGCTGGGTCGAACTCCCACATATTGAATGCCCGTCTTTGACACGGGAGGATCCGACGGAAGAGCATGACCTGGACCATGTTGACAAGCTTGATTTTCTTGCTTATCATGTTTTTAACACAGTTCTGGAGTCCGGTCAGCTCCACCGATGAACCCCAAGATAGGCCCTTATCTTTCCAGGAGGTGAGCCGCGTGGGGATGCCGGATCGAAATTTGGGGGCCACCACCCAGTTGGTGTCATGCGGCTCGGTGATGTATAACCACCCCGATTGCCACGCCTTCACTGTCTCCACATAGGAGCCTTCGAGTCAGGTGACGTTGGGAATTTTTCCCACCATGGCGCCTCCGCACTCCACTTGCTGGCCGACCACCACCTTCGGTTTAACGTTGAAGGTCTTCAGCCACAGGCCGAAGTGGGGATTGATGCGGAGGAAGGCCTCGCACACGACGATAAACGCCGAGATGTTGAGGATGAAATTAGGGGCCAGATCATGGAAGTCCAGCCCGTAGTAGAACATGAGCCCGCGAACAAATGGGTGGAGGGGAAATCCCAGCCCACGAACGAAATGGGTAAGGAATACAACCCTTTCGTGGGGTTCGGGGGTAGGGACTATCTGCCCCGCATCTGGGAGCCAGTGCGCTATATCTGCGGCCAGGTATCCGGCTTCCCGGAGCTTCGTAATGTTCTCCTCCGTAACAGAGGAGACCATCCACTTGCCTCCCGCTCCGGACATGTTTGTAGTGGTTTTGGGGAGAAAATGCGAACTTGGGCGTTGGAGCACGAGTGCGCAAGGGTGGATGGGCAGGGAAGAAGAAGGCGTGGGTGAAAAGGAGGAGTCCTTGTCCCTTTATAAGGGCGGAAGAAACTATGCGCCTCCCCACCTGCCTGGTAAACTCGCTTATTCCCCAAGCGCCGTGATTGATGGCGCGGTTGGGTTACCCACACCCGTATTAATGATAATCCCGAGATAAGGGGACACGATCTCTGCTTCGACAAGACATGCCAAGAAAACCGCCTCGCAATATGTGCAGTAGCTGGTTGAGAAAAATAGTTTGAATAATGACCGGGCCATGGCGTGATGTCACGTTATGAAAAGTTGTCGGCAAATTAGATTTGTGGAAATATTATACTCTCTACGGTGGTATGTGGAATTTGTTTTGCAGAGCCGGACACTACCCTTGTATTCGAAATCTTCTATGGAGTATTCGGAGGAAGAAGCCGCCTTGCAATGCCGAAGACAATCTGCACGCCAGACTCATCGTCATTGAAGCCTGGTTTAGGGGCTACTGAGGGAGTCCTGGATTAGGGGGTCCTCGGACAGCCGGACTATATCCTTCGGCCGGACTGTTGGATTATGAAGATACAAGATTGAAGGCTTCGTCCCGTGTCCGGGTGGGACTCTCCTCTGCGTGGAAGGGAAGCTTGGCAATTCGGATATGTAGATCTCCTCCCTTGTAACCGACTCTGTGTAACCCTAGCCCCCTCCGGTGTCTATATAAACCGGAGGGTTTAGTCTGTAGGACAACAACAATCATAATCATAGGCTAGCTTCTAGGGTTTAGCCTCTACGATCTCGTGGTAGATCAACTCTTGTAATACTCATAGCATCAAGATCAATCAAGCAGGACGTAGGGTATTACCTCCATCGAGAGGGCCCGAACCTGGGTAAACATTGTGTCCCCCGCCTCATGTTACCATCCGCCTTAGACGCACAGTTCGGGACCCCCTACCCGAGATCCGCCGGTTTTGACACCGACACCCGCCCCCATATATAAAGGAGGGGAGGAGGAGGTGGCCGACCAAGGGGTGGCGCGCCATGGGGGGAGTCCTAGTAGGATTTGCCCCTCCTTCCAACGGAGAGGGGAAAGGGGAAAGAGGGGAGAGGGAGAAGGGAAGGGGGGGGGTCGCGCCCCCACCCCTTGTCCAATTTAGGATGGGCAGGGGGGAGGCGCGTGCCTCCTATTGTGGCCTTCCTCCCTCTCTCCAATATGGCCCATGAGGCCCATTAACTTTCCCGAGGGTTCCGGTAACCTCCCGGTACTCCGAAAATTCCTCGAACTTCTTCGGAACCATTCCGGTGTCCATATATAACCTTTCAATATATGAATATTTACCTCTTGACCATTTTGAGACTCCTCGTCATGTCCATGATCCCATCCGGGACTCCGAACAAACTTTGGTCACCAAAACACATAACTCATAATACAAATCATCATCGAACATTAGCGTGCGGACCCTATGGGTTCGAGAACTATGTAGACATGACCAAGACACATCTCAGGTCAATAACCAATAGTGGAACCTGGATGCTCATATTGGTTCCTACATATTCTACGAAGATCTTTATCGATCAAACCGCATAACAACATACGTTATTCCCTTTGTCATCGGTATGTTACTTGCCCGAGATTCTATCGTCGGTACCATCATACCTAGTTCAATCTCATTACCGGCAAGTCTCTTTACTCGTTCCTTAATACATCATCCCACAACTAACTCATTAGTCACATTGCTTGCAAGGCTTATAGTGATGTGCATTACCGAGAGGACCCATAGATACCTCTCCGATATTCGGAGTGACAAATCCAAGTATTGATCTATGCCAACCCAACAAACACCTTCGGAGACACCTATAGATCATCTTTATAATCACCCAGTTATGTTGTGACATTTGATAGCACACAAGGTGTTCCTCTGATATTCAGGAGTTGCATAATCTCATAGTCAGAGGAATATGTATAAGTCATGAAGAAAGCAATAGCAATAAAACTAAACAATCATTATGCAAAGCTAACAGATGGGTCTTGTCCATCACATCATTCTCTAATGATGTGATCCCGTTCATCAAATGACAACAAATGTCTATGGTCAGGAAACTTAACCATCTTTGATTAACGAGCTAGTAAGTAGAGGCATACTAGGGACACTCTTTTTTGTCTACGTATTCACACATGTACTAAGTTTCCGGTTAATACAATTCTAGCATGAATAATAAACATTTATCATCATATAAGGAAATATAAACAAAAACTTTATTATTGCCTCTAGGGCATATTTCCTTCAGTCTCCCACTTGAAGTAGAGTCAATAATCTAGATTACATAGTAATGATTCTAACACCCATGGAGTCTTGGTGCTGATCATGTTTTGCTCCTGGAAGAGGCTTAGTTAACGGGTCTGCAATATTCAGATCCATATGTATATTGCAAATCTCTATGTCTCCCTCCTTGACTTGATCGCGGATGGAACTGAAGCATCTCTTGATGTGTTTGGTTCTCTTGTGAAATCTGGATTCCTTCGCCAAGGCAATTGCTCCAGTATTGTCGCAAAAGATTTTCATTGGCCCCGATGCATTAGGTATTACACCTAGATCGGATATGAACTCCTTCGTCCAGACTCCTTCATTTGTTGCTTCCGAAGCAGCTATGTACTCCGCTTCACAGGTAGATCCTGTCATGACGCTTTGCTTGGAATTGCACCAACTTACAGCTCCACCATTCAATATAAATACATATCCGGTTTGTGACTTAGAGTCATCCGGATCAGTGTCAAATCTTGCATCGACGTAACCATTTACGACAAGCTCTTTGTCACCTCCATAACGAGAAACATATCGTTAGTCCTTTTCAGGTATTTCAGGATGGTCTTGACCGCTGTCCAGTGATCCACTCCTGGATTACTTTGGTACCTCCTTGCTAAACTTACAGCAAGGCACACATCAGGTCTGGTACACAACATTGCATACATGATAGAACCTATGGCTGAGGCATAGGAAATGACTTTCATTTTCTCTCTATCTTCTGTAGTGGTCGGGCATTGAGTCCGACTCAATGTCACACCTTGTAACACAGACAAGAACCCTTTCTTTGACTGATCCATTTTGAACTTCTTCAAAACTTTATCAAGGTATGTGCTTTGCGAAAGTCCAATTAAGCGTCTTGATCTATCTCTATAGATCTTGATGCCCAATATATAAGCAGCTTCACCGAGGTCTTTCATTGATAAATTCTTATTCAAGTATCCTTTTATGCTATCCAGAAATTCTGTATTATTTCCAATCAACAATATGTCATCCACATATAATATTAGAAATGCTACAGAGCTCCCACTCACTTTCTTGTAAATACATGCTTCTCCAAAAGTCTGTATAAAACCATATGCTTTGATCACACTATAAAAGCGTATATTCCAACTCTGAGAGGCTTGCACCAGTCCATAAATGGATCGCTGGAGTTTTCACACTTTGTTTAGCACCTTTAGGATCGACAAAACCTTCTGGTTGCATCATATACCACTCTTCTTTAAGAAATCCATTAAGGAATGCAGTTTTGACATCCATTTGCCAAATTTCATAATCATAAAATGCGGAAATTGCTAACATGATTCGGACAGAGTTAAGCATCGCTATGGGTGAGAAGGTCTCATCATAGTCAACTCCTTGAACTTGTCGAAAATCTTTCGCAACAAAGTCGAGCTTTGTAGACAGTAACATTACCGCCAGCATCAGTCTTCTTCTTGAAGATCCATTTATTCTTTATGGCTTGCCGATCATCAGGCAAGTCAACCAAAGTCCACACTTTGTTCTCATACATGGATCCCATCTCAGATTTCATGGCCTCAAGCCATTTCGCAGAATCTAGGCTCATCATCGCTTCCTCATAGTTTGTAGGTTCGTCATGGTCAAGTAACATGACCTCCAGAACATTATCACCATACCACTCTAGTGCGGACCATACTCTGGTTGACCTACAATGCTCGGTAGTAACTTGATCTGAAGTTTCATGATCATCATCATTAACTTCCTCACTAATTGGTGTAGGAATCACTCGAACTGATTTATGTGATGAACTACTTTCCAATTCAGGAGAAGGTACAACTACCTCATCAAGTTCTACTTTCCTCCCACTCACTTCTTTCGAGAGAAACTCCTTCTCTAGAAATGATCCATTCTTAGCAACGAATATCTTGCCTTCGGATCTATGATAGAAGGTGTACCCAAAAAATTCCTTTGCGTATCCTATGAAGACACATTTCTTTGATTTGGGTTCGAGCTTATCAGGTTGAAGCTTTTTCACATAAGCATCGCAGCCCCAAACTTTAAGAAATGACAGCTTAGGTTTCTTGCCAAACAACATTTCATATGGCGTCGTCTCAACGGATTTAGATGGTGCCCTATTTAACGTGAATGCAGCCGTCTCTAAAGCATAACCCCAAAACGATAGCGGTAAATCGGTAAGAGACATCATAGATCGCACCATATCTAATAAAGTACGGTTACGATGTTCGGACTGATAACCCATAAGTGTAGGGGATCGCAACAGTTTTCGAGGGTAGAGTATTCAACTCAAATTTATTGATTCGACACAAGGGGAGCCTGGTACCTCTTGAGCACTGCGTTGGATTTCCGCGAAGAGGAGAGGATGATGCAGCAAAATAGCGTAAGTATTTCCCTCAGTTTTTGAGAACCAAGGTATCAATCTAGTAGGAGGCTTCGCGCGAGTCCCTCGTACCTACACAAAAACAATAGCTCAACGCAACCAACGCACTTAGGGGTTGTCAATCCCTTCACGGTCACTTGCGGAAGTGAGATCTGATAGAGATGATAAATAATATTTTTGGTATTTTTGGTATAGAGATGAAAAGTGAAAAGTAAAAGGCAAAGTAAAAGCAAAGCAATAATAAAGTGATGGAGATTAATATGATGAGAAAGAGACCCGGGGGCCATAGGTTTCACTAGTGGCTTCTCTCAAGAGCATAAGTATTCTACGGTGGGTGAACAAATTACCGTTGAGCAATTGACAGAATTGAGCATAGTTATGAGAATATCTAGGTATGATCATGTATATAGGCATCACGTCCGAGACAAGTAGACCGACTCCTGCCTGCATCTACTACTATTACTCCACTCATCGACCGCTATCCAGCATGCATCTAGAGTATTATGTTAAAAACAGAGTAACGCCTTAAGCAAGATGACATGATGTAGAGGGATAATTTAATGCAATATGATAAAAAAACCATCTTGTGATCCTCGATGGCAACAATACAATATGTGCCTTGCTTCCCCTTCTATCACTGGGAAAGGACACCGCAAGATCGAACCCAAAGCTAAGCATTTCTCCCATGGCAAGAACAACCAATCTAGTAGGCCAAACCAAACTGATAATTCGAAGAGACTTGCAAAGATAACCAATCATACATAAAAGAATTCAGAGAAGATTCAAATATTATTCATAGATAGACTTGATCATAAACCCACAATTCATCGGTCTCAACAAACACACCGCAAAAAGAAGATTACATCGAATAGATCTCCACAAGAGAGGGGGAGAACATTGTATTGAGATCCAAAAAGAGAGAAGAAGCCATCTAGCTACTAACTATGGACCCGAAGGTCTGAAGTAAACTACTCACACTTCATCGGAGGGGCTTGGATGATGATGTAGAATCCCTCCATGATCGATGCCCCCTCAGGCGGAGCTCTGGAACAGGCCCCAAGATGGGATCTCGTGGATACAGAAAGTTGCGGCGGTGGAATTAGGTTTTTGGCTCTGTATCTGATCGTTTGGGGGTACGCGGATATATATAGGAGGAAGAAGTACGTCGGTGGAGCAACAGGGGGCCCACGAGGGTGGAGGGCGCGCCGGGGGGGGGCAGGCGTGCCCCCCTACCTCATGGCCTCCTGTTAATTGGCTTGACGTAGGGTCCAAGTCTCCTGAGTTGTATTCGGTGAGAAAATCACATTCCCGAAGGTTTCATTCCGTTTGGACTCCGTTTGATATTCCTTTTCTTCGAAACCCTAAAACAGGCAAAAAACAACAATTCTGGGCTAGGCCTCTGGTTAATAGGTTAGTCCCAAAATAATATAAAAGTGGATAATAAAGCCCAATATAGTCCAAAACAGTAGATAATATAGCATGGAGCAATCAAAAATTATAGATACGTTGGAGACGTATCAAGCATCCCCAAGCTTAATTGCAGCTCGTCCTCGAGTAGGTAAATGATAAAAACAGAATTTTTGATGCAGAGTGCTACTTGGCATAATTTCAATGTAAATCTTCTTAATTGTGGTATGAATATTCAGATTCAAAAGATTCAAGACAAAAGTTGATGTTGACATAAAAATAATAATACTTCAAGCATACTAACAAAGCAATTACGTCTTCTCAAAATAACATGGCCAAAGAAAGCTATCCCTACAAAATCATATAGTCTGGCTATGCTCTATCTTCACCACACAAAGTATTTAAATCATGCACAACCCCGATGACAAGCCAAGCAATTGTTTTATACTTTTGACGTTTTCAAAACTTTTTCGATCTTCACGCAATACATGAGCGTGAGCCATGGATATAACACTATATGTGGAATAGAATGGTGGTTGTGGAGAAGACAAAAAGAGGGGAAGATAGTCTCACATCAACTAGGCGTATCAACGAGCTATGGAGATGCCCATCAATAGATATCAATGTGAGTGAGTAGGGATTGCCATGCAACGGATGCACTAGAGCTATAAGTATATGAAATCTCAACAAAAGAAACTAAGTGGGTGTGTATCCAACTCGCTTGCTCACGAAGACCTAGGGCATTTTGAGGAAGCCCATCATTGGAATATACAAGCCAAGTTCTATAATGAAAAATTCCCACTAGTATATGAAAGTGACAAAATGAGAGACTCTCTACAATGAAGATCATGGTGCTACTTTGAAGCACAAGTGTGGTAAAAGGATAGTAACATTGTCCCTTCTCTATTTTTCTCTCATTTTTTGGGGCCTTATCTTTTTATGACCTCTTTTATTTATTTATTTTCATCCGGAGTCTCATCCCGACTTGTGGGGGAATCATAGTCACCATCATCCTTTTCTCACTGGGGACAATGCTCGATAAATGATGATCATCACACTTTTTTTTCTTACAACTCAACAATTACAACTCAATACTTAGAACAAAATATGACTCTATACGAATGCCTCCGGCAGTGTACCGGGATATGCAATGAATCAAGAGTGACATGTATGAAAGAATTATGAACGGTGGCTTTGCCACAAACACGATGTCAACTACATGATCATGCTAGCAATATGACAATGATGGAGCGTGTCATAATGAACGGAACGGTGGAAAGTTGCATGGCAATATGTCTCGGAATGGCTATGGAAATGCCATGATAGGTAGGTATGGTGGCTGTTTTGAGGAAGGTATTTGGTGGGTGTATGATACCGGCGAAAAGTGCGCGGTATTAGAGAGGCTAGCAATGGTGGAAGGAAGGAAAGTGTGTGTAATCCATGGACTCAACATTAGTCATGAAGAACTCATATACTTATTGCAAAAATCTAGAAGTTATCAAAGCAAAGTATTACGCGCATGCTCCTAGGGGGATAGATTGGTAGGAAAAGACCATCGCTCGTCCCCGACCGCCACTCATAAGGAAGACAATCAATAAATAAATCATGCTCCGACTTCATCACATAACGGTTCACCATACGTGCATGCTACGGGAATCACAAACTTTAACACAAGCATTTCTCAAATTCACAACTACTCAACTAGCATGACTCTAATATCACCATCCTCATATCTCAAAACAATTATGAAGCATCAATTTTTTTCTTAGTATTCAACGCACTCAAAAGAAAGTTTTACAAATCTTGAATACCAAGCATATTATTATTAAGAAAATTACCATGCTATTAAGACTCTCAAAATAATCTAAGTGAAGCATGAGAGATCAATAGTTTCTATAAAACAAATCCACCACCGTGCTCTAAAAGATATAAGTGAAGCACTAGAGCAAAATTATATAACTCAAAAGATATAAGTGAAGCACATAGAGTATTCTATCAAATTCCAAATTGTGTATGGCTCTCTCAAAAGTTGTGTACAACAAGGATGATTGTGTTAGACTAACAAGCAAAGACTCAAATCATAAAAGACGCTCCAAGCAAGACACATATCATGTGGTGAATAAAAATATAGCTCCAAGTAAAGTTACCGATTGAAGTAGACGAAAGAGGGGATGCCTTCCGGGGCATCCCCAAGCATTGGCTTTTAGGTGTCCTTAGATTATATTGGAGGTACCATGGGCATCCCCAAGCTTAGGCTCTTGCCACTCCTTGTTCCATAATCCATCAAATCTTTACCCAAAACATGAAAACTTCACAACACAAAACTTAAAGTAGAAAATCTCGTGAGCTCCGTTAGCGAAAGAAAACAAAAGACCAATTCAAGGTACTGTAACGAACTCATTATTTATTTATATGGGTGTTATACCTACTATATTCCAACTTCTCTATGGTTCATAAACTATTTTACTAGCCAAAGATTCATCAAAATAAGCAAACAACACACAAAAAACAGAATCTGTCAAAAACAGAACATTCTGTAGTAATCTGTAGCTAGCGCAAGATCTGAACCCCAAAAATTCTAAAATAAATTTCTGGACGTGAGTAATTTATCTATTAATCATCTTCAAAAATAATTAACTAAATAGCACTCTCCAAATAAAAATGACAGCATTTCTCGTGAGCGCTAAAGTTTCTGTTTTTTACAGCAAGTTCACCAAGACTTTCCCCAAGTCTTCCCAACGGTTCTACTTGGCACAAACACTAACTAAACACAAAAACACAACCAAAACAGAGGCTAAATAATTTATTTATTACTGAACAGTACCAAAAATCAAGGAATAAAAATAAAATTGGGTTGCCTCCCAACAAGCGCTATCGTTTAACGCCCTAGCTAGGCATAACAAGCAAGAATAGATCTAGGTATTGCCATCTTTGGTAGGCAATCCATAAGTGGCTCTCATGATAGATTCATATGTTAATTTTATTTTCTTTCTAGGGAAGTGTTCCATGCCCTTTTTAATGGAAATTGGAATCTAATATTCCCTTCCTTCATATCAATAATTGCACCAACCGTTCTAAGGAAAGGTCTACCGAGAATAATAGGGCAAGAAGGATTGCAATCTATATCAAGAATGATAAAATCTACGGGCACATTGTTTGAAACAATAAGAACATCATTAATTCTTCCCATAGGTTTCTTAATAGTGGAATCCGCAAGATGCAAGTTTAGAGAGCAATCATCAAAATTACGGAAATCTAGCAAATCACAAAAGTTTGGGGAATAGTAGAGACACTAGCACCCAAATCACATAAAGCATAAAACTCATGAACTTTAATTTTAATTTTAATAGTTGGTTCCCACTCATCATAAAGTTTTCTAGGGATAGAAACACCCAATTCAAGTTTTTCTTCATAAGATTGCATCAAGGCATCAACGATATGTTTAGTAAACACTTTATTTTGACTATAAGCGTGAGGATAATTTAGCACAGATTGCAACAAGGAAATACAATCAATAAAAGAGCAATTTTCATAGTTAAATTCCTTGAAATCGATAATAGTGGGTTTAGCAACATCTAGGGTTTTAATTTCTTCAATCCCACTTTTATCAAATTTAGCATCAAGATCAAAAGATTCAGAATTATTGGAACGCCTTCTAGGTAGAGGTGGATCATATTCAGTCCCATCATTATCAAGATTCATATTGCAAAACAAAGATTTAATAGAGGACACATCAATAACTTTTAGATCTTCATCATTATTTTCATAGGAACTAGAAGAACATGCTTTTCTAAAGGCATCTTTCTTAGCACGCATCCTAGCGGTTCTTTCTTTGCACTCATCAATGGAAATTCTCATGGCTTTGAGAGACTCATTGATATCATGCTTAGGTGGAATAGATCTAAGTTTCAAAGAATCAACATCAAGAGCAATTTTATCAATGTTCCTAGCCAAATCATCAATCTTAAGCACTTTTTCTTCAATCATAGCATTAAAATTCTTTTGCGAAGAAATAAATTCTTTAATATTAGATTCAAAATCAGAGGGCATATTATTATAATTTCCATAAAAATTGTTGTAGGAATTACCATAATTATTAGAGGGATTACTAGGACAAGGCCTAGGATTGAAATTTCCTCTATGCGCGTTGTTACCAAAATTGTTCCTACCAACAAAATTCACATCCATAGATTTATTATTTCTCAATCAAAGTAGACAAGGGCACATAATTAGGATCATAAGAAATACTCTTATTAGCAAATAATTTCATAAGTTCATCCAACTTTCCACTCAAAACGTTAATTTCTTCTATCGCATGCACCTTTTTATTAGTAGATCTTTTAGTATGCCATTGAGAATAATTAACCATGATATTATCTAGGAGTTTAGTAGCTTCTCCTAAAGTGATTTCCATAAAAATGACTCCCGCGGCCGAATCCAAAAGATTTCTAGAAGCAAAATTCAATCCGTCATAATTTTTTTGTATAATCATCCACAAATTTAAACCATGAGTAGGGCAATTATGTATCATTAATTTCATTCTCTCCCAATCTTTTGCAACATGTTCATGATCAAGTTGCTTAAAATTCATAATATCGTTTCTAAGAGAGATGATCTTAGCGGGAGGAAAATACTTAGAGATAAAAGCATCTTTGCACTTGTTCCATGAATCAATACTATTTTAAGGCAAAGATGAAAACCAAGCTTTAGCACGATCTCTAAGCGAAAAAGAAAATAGCTTCAATTTAACAATATCATTATTGACATCTTTCTTCTTTTGCATGTCACACAAATCAACGAAGCTATTAAGATGGGTAGCGGCATCTTCACTAGGAAGGTCGGAGAACGGATTTTCATGACAAGATTCAGCAAAGCAGTATTAATTTCACAAGATTCAACATCGGTAAGAGGAGCAATCGGAGTGCTAAGGAAATCATTGTTGTTGGTATTGGTGAAGTCACACAATTTAGTATTATCTTGAGCCATCGCGACAAACAAGCAATCCAACACACGAGCAAACAAAAGGCAAACGGGCAAAAAGAGGCAAATAGAGAGGGAGGATAGAGAGAGAGAGAGGGCGAATAAAACGGCAAGGGTGAAGTGGGGGAGAGGAAAACGAGAGGCAAATGGCAAATAATGTAATACGAGAGATAGGAATTGTGATGGGTACTTTGTATGTTGACTTTTGCGCAGACTCCCCAGCAACGGCGCCAGAAATTCTTCTATCTACCTCTTGAGCACTGCATTGGATTTCCCCGAAGAGGAGAGGATGATGCAGCAAAGTAGCGTAAGTATTTCCCTCAGTTTTTGAGAACCAAGGTATCAATCCAGTAGGAGGCTACGCGCGAGTCCCTCGTACCTACACAAAAACAATAGCTCAACGCAACCAACGCGCTTAGGGGTTGTCAATTCCTTCACGGTCACTTACGAAAGTGAGATCTAAAAGAGATGATAAATAGTATTTTTGGAATTTTTGGTATAGAGATGCAAAGTGAAAAGTAAAAGGCAAAGTAAAAGCAAAGCAATAATAAAGTGATGGGTTAATATGATGAGAAAGAGACCCGGGGGCCATAGGTTTCACTAGTGGCTTCTCTCAAGAGCATAAGTATTCTACGGTGGGTGAACAAATTACTGTTGAGCAATTGAAAGAATTAAGCATAGTTATGAGAATATCTAGGTATGATCATGTATATAGGCATCACGTCCGAGACAAGTAGACCGACTCCTGCCTGCATCTACTACTATTACTCCACTCATCGACCGCTATCCAGCATGCATCTAGAGTATTAAGTTAAAAACAGAGTAACGCCTTAAGCAAGATGACATGATGTAGAGGGATAATTTCATGCAATATGATAAAACCCCATCTTGTTATCCTCGATGGCAACAATAAAATACGTGCCTTGCTGCCCGTTCTGTCACTGGGAAAGGACACCGCAAGATCGAACCCAAAGCTAAGCACTTCTCCCATGGCAAGAACAACCAATCTAGTAGGCCAAACCAAACTGATAATTCAAAGAGACTTGCAAAGATAACCAATCATGCATAAAAGAATTCAGAGAAGATTCAAATATTATTCATAGATAGACTTGAACATAAACCCACAATTCATCGGTCTCAACAAACACACCGCAAAAAGAAGATTACATCGAATAGATCTCCACAAGAGAGGGGGAGAACATTGTATTGAGATCCAAAAAGAGAGAAGAAGCCATCTAGCTACTAACTATGGACCCGTAGGTCTGATGTAAACTACTGAAAGATCGTGGATGTCGCCTAGAGGGGGGGGGGGGGTGAATAGGCGCTTTTAAAATAATTACGGTTTAGGCTTTAAGAAATGCGGAATAAACCTAGCGGTTAATTTGTCAAGCACAAAACCTACAACAACGAGGCTCACCTATGTGCACCAACAACTTATGCTAAGCAAGACAAACTACTAGGTGATAGCAAGATATATGACAAGAAACAATATGGCTATCACAAGGTAAAGCGCACAAGTAAAGAGCTCGGGTAAGAGATAACCGAGGCACGCGGAGACGATGATGTATCCCGAAGTTCACACCCTTGCGGATGCTAATCTCCGTTTGGAGCGGTGTGGAGGCACAATGCTCCCCAAGAAGCCACTAGGGCCACCGTAATCTCCTCACGCCCTCGCACAATGCAAGATGCCGTGATTCCACAAAGGGACCCTTGAGGGCGGTCACCGAACCCGTACAAATGGCAACCCTTGGGGGCGGTCACCGAACCCGTACACTTTGGCAACCCTTGGGGGCGGTCACCGGTACCCGTCAAATTGCTCGGGGCGATCTCCACAACCTAATTGGAGACCCCGACGCTTGCCCGGAGCTTTACAACACAATGATTGAGCTCCGAACACCAACAACCGTCTAGGGCGCCCAAGCACCCAAGAGGAACAAGATCAAGGGTACCAAGCACCCAAGAGTAATAAGCTTCTCAACTTGTAACTTCCACGTATCACGTGGAGAACTCAAACCGATGCACCAAATGCAATGGCAAGGGCACACGGAGTGCCCAAGTCCTTCTCTCTCAAATCCCACCGAAGCAACTAATGCTAGGGTGGAAAATGAGAGGAAGAACAAGAAAGAGAACACCAAGAACTCCAAAATCTAGATCCAAGGGGTTCCCCTCACATAGAGAAGAAAGTGATTGGTGAAAATGTAGATCTAGATCTCCTCTCTCTTTTCCCTCAAAAACTAGCAAGAATCCATGGAGGGATTGAGAGTTAGCAAGGTCGAAGAAGGTCAACAATGGGGGAAGAACACGAGCTCAAAAGATAAGGTTCATTGGGGAAGAAGACCACCTTTTATAGGTGGGAAAAAATCCAACCGTTATGCTCACAGCCCGCACAGAGCGGTACTACCGCTCCAAGGAGCGGTACTACCGCTAGGGCGGAAGTACCCCTTTGAAAAACAACAGCGAGGAGACAAAAGGCCAGAAGAACCGCCGGAGCGGTACTACCGCTCGTCCTCACGGTACTATTGCTCGACCTCACGGTACTACCGCAAAAGGTAGCGGTACTACTGCTTGCGAGCGGTACTAAAAAATACATCCGGGCCTACCACCGCAAGACTTGGGATGAGTTTTTGGTCCAGAGCGGTACTACCGCTGTAGGAGCCGCGGTAGTACTACTCTGGAGCGGTAGTAAAAAATTACATCCGCTCCAATTCGCGGTAGTACCGCTGCAGCCTTTTCAGAACACCAAAACTGCCACAACTTTTGCAAACGGACTCCGAATTCGATGAAACCAAGTTTGTTGGAAAGCTAGCGACAAGGGCTAACACAATACTCAAAGAAATATCAATAATAAGCAAATGAGAAAAGGCCCATAAGAAAATGGTGAGAACCCTTCCCCGGAAAAGACCGGTAAAACCTCCAACACCGAAAACATCATAGAAGACGCATGCGAACTCCGTTTTCGATGAAACCAAGTTTGTTGGAAAGCTAGCGACAAGGGCTAACACAATCTTGAAAGAAATAACAATAAGAAGCAAATTATAAAAGGCCCATAATAAAATGGTGAGGACCCTTCCTCGAATAAGACCGGTAAAACCTACAACACCGAAAACATCATAGAAGACGTATGCGAACTCCGTTTTCGATGAACTCAAGCTTGTCATCAAGATGACCATAAGCTCTAAGACTCACAAAGAGAACCAAACAAGTACCAAGAAACATGATGCAAGGATGCAATGGTTTGAGCTCTCGACGAACGATATGATCAAGCTACTCACTTGAGAGCCCCCCTTGATAGTACGGCTATCGATCCTATAACCAGGTCTCCCAACTACCACCATGAGATAGGTAAAATAGAAAACCTATCAAGGGCAAACCTTTGCCTTGCACATGATCCACTTGAGTTAGATGATGACGATCTTTTCCTCCTCAAGATGGACCACCTTTCTTGATTGCGTTGGGTCGATGAAGACTAGATGATTGCTCCCCCATACTCCACTATGGGTGAGCCACTCTTCGGCACATCTTCACAAGTCCATTGACACCACAATGGATGACAAGCTTCAAGCACTTGAACTCTTCGTGATTCTCCACTTGAAATTGCACACGGCAATCTTGATGACGATCACCACTTGATGTCATCCTTCCCATGGGTTGTATGATATCATCCTCTTGACGCAAGCCCATGGACACGTACCTAACCCCACATAGACTCTCACATAGACCATGGGTTAGTACACAAAGTGAAATGGACAATGCTTACCATACCATGGGATCACTTGATCCCTCTCGGTACATCTTCTACTCTTTGTGAGTTGATCAACTTGATTCACTCTTGACTTAGTCTTGATCAACCTTGAATCTTTCCAACTCTCTTCGTTTGGATGATGTCTTGAAGGTAAACATGAATGATCATACAATCTTCTTCTTCAAGACATGCTTGCAATAAGCTCAACTCTCAAATGACCAATCTTTGGATAATTCCTTGAATAGCACCTTGGTCGACACAAACTCTCCTTGAAACCAACACATGTACTCCAAGAAAAGCCTATGGACAAAACCTTCAAATATAACTCAAGGAAACCATTAGTCCATAGAGACTGTCATCAATTACCAAAACCAAACATGGGGGCACCGCATGTTCTTTCAACTACTCACACTTCATCGGAGGGGCTTGGATGATGATGTAGAAGCCCTCCGTGATCGACGCCCCCTCCGGCGGAGCTCCGGAACAGGCCCCAAGATGGGATCTCATGGATACAGAAAGTTGCGGCGGTGGAATTTGGTTTTTGGCTCCGTATCTGATCGTTTGGGGGTACGTGGATATATATAGGAGGAAGAATTACATCGGTGGAGCAACGGGGGGCCCACGAGGGTGGAGGGCGCGCCTGGGGGGGGGGCAGGCGCGCCCCTACCTCACGGCCTCCTGTTAATTGGCTTGACGTAGGGTCCAAGTCCCCTGAGTTGTATTCGGTGAGAAAATCACGTTCCCCAAGGTTTCATTCCATTTGGACTCCGTTTGATATTCCTTTTCTTCGAAACCCTAAAACAGGCAAAAACAACAATTCTAGGATGGGCCTCCAGTAAATAGGTTAGTCCCAAAATAATATAAAATTGGATAATAAAGCCCAATATAGTCCAAAACAGTAGATAATATAGCATTGATCTATGCCAACCCAATATTCGGAGTGACAAATCCTAGTATTGATCTATGCCAACCCAACAAACACCTTCGGAGACACCTATAGATCATCTTTATAATCACCCAGTTATGTTGTGACGTTTGATAGCACACAAGGTGTTCCTCCGATATTCGGGAGTTGCATAATCTCATAGTCAGAGGAATATGTATAAGTCATGAAGAAAGCAATAGCAATAAAACTAAACAATCATTATGCAAAGCTAACAGATGGGTCTTGTCCATCACATCATTCTCTAATGATGTGATCCCGTTCATCAAATGACAACACATGTCTATGGTCAGGAAACTTAACCATCTTTGATTAACGAGCTAGTAAGTAGAGGCATACTAGGGACACTCTATTTTGTCTACATATTCACACATGTACTAAGTTTCTGGTTAATACAATTCTAGCATGAATAATAAACATTTATCATCATATAAGGAAATATAAATAACAACTTTATTATTGCCTCTAGGGCATATTTCCTCCAGTCTCCCACTTGAAGTAGAGTCAATAATCTAGATTACATAGTAATGATTCTAACACTCATGGAGTCTTGGTGCTGATCATGTTTTGCTCCTGGAAGAGGCTTAGTCAACGGGTCTGCAATATTCAGATCCATATGTATCTTGCAAATCTCTATGTCTCCCTCCTTGACTTGATCGCGGATGGAACTGAAGCATCTCTTGATGTGTTTGGTTCTCTTGTGAAATCTGGATTCCTTCGCCAAGGCAATTGCTCCAGTATTGTCGCAAAAGATTTTCATTGGCCCCGATGCATTAGGTATTACACCTAGATCGGATATGAACTCCTTCGTCCAGACTCCTTATTTGTTGCTTCCGAAGCAGCTATGTACTCCGCTTCACAGGTAGATCATGTCATGACGCTCTGCTTGGAACTGCACCAACTTACAGCTCCACCATTCAATGTAAATACGTATCTCGTTTGTGACTTAGAGTCATCCGGATCAATGTCAAAGCTTGCATCGACGTAACCATTTACGACAAGCTCTTTGTCACCTCCATAAGCGAGAAACATATCGTTAGTCCTTTTCAGGTATTTCAGGATGATCTTGACCGCTGTCCAGTGATCCACTCCTGGATTACTTTGGTACCTCCCTGCTAAACTTATAGCAAGGCACACATCAGTTCTGGTACACAGCATTGCATACATGATAGAACCTATGGTTGAGGCATATGAAATGATTTTCATTTTCTCTCTATCTTCTGTAGTGGTCCGGCATTGAGTCCGACTCAACTTCACACCTTGTAACACAGGCAAGAACCCTTTCTTTGACTGATCCATTTTGAACTTCTTCAAAACATTATCAAGGTATGTGCTTTGCGAAAGTCCAATTAAGTGTCTTGATCTATCTCTATAGATCTTGATGCCCAATATATAAGCAGCTTCACCGAGGTCTTTCGTTGATAAATTCTTATTCAAGTATCATTTTATGCTATCCAGAAATTCTGTATTATTTCCAATCAACAATATGTCATCCACATATAATATTAGAAATGCTACAGAGCTCCCACTCACTTTCTTGTAAATACATGCTTCTCCAAAAGTCTGTATAAAACCATATGCTTTGATCACACTATAAAAGCGTATATTCCAACTCTCAGAGGCTTGGACCAGTCCATAAATGGATCACTGGAGTTTGCACACTTTGTTTAGCACCTTTAGGATCGACAATACCTTCTGGTTGCATCATATACCACTCTTCTTTAAGAAATCCATTAAGGAATGCAGTTTTGACATCCATTTGCCAAATTTCATAATCATAAAATGCGGAAACTGCTAACATGATTCGGAAAGAGTTAAGCATCGCTACGGGTGAGAAGGTCGCATCGTAGTCAATTCCTTGAACTTGTCGAAAACCTTTCGCAACAAAGTCGAGCTTTGTAGACAGTAACATTACTGCCAGCGTCAGTCTTCTTCTTGAAGATCCATTTATTCTTTATGGCTTGCCGATCATCACGCAAGTCAACCAAAGTCCACACTTTGTTCTCATACATGCATCCCATCTCAGATTTCATGGCCTCAAGCCATTTCGCAGAATCTAGGCTCATCATCGCTTCCTCATAGTTTGTAGGTTCGTCATGGTCAAGTAACATGACCTCCAAAACATTATCACCATACCACTTTACTACGTACCATACTCTGGTTGACCTACAATGCTCAGTAGTAACTTGATCTGAAGTTTCATGATCATCATCATTAACTTCCTCACTAATTGGTGTAGGAATCACTGGAACTGATTTATGTGATGAACTGCTTTCCAATTCGGGAGAAGGTACAACTACCTCATCAAGTTCTACTTTCCTCCCACTCACTTCTTTCGAGAGAAACTCCTTCTCTAAAAAGGATCCATTCTTAGCAACGAATATCTTGCCTTCGGATCTGTGATAGAAGGTGTACCCAACAATTTCCTTTGGGTATCCTATGAAGACACATTTCTTCGATTTGGGTTCGAGCTTATCAGGTTGAAGCTTTTTCACATAAGCATCGCAGCCCCAAACTTTAAGAAATGACAGCTTAGGTTTCTTGCCAAACAACAGTTCATATGGCGTCGTCTCAACGGATTTAGATGGTGCCCTATTTAACGTGAATGCTGAAGGAAATATGCCCTAGCGGCAATAATAAAGTTATTATTTATTTCCTTATATCATGATAAATGTTTTATTATTCATGCTAGAATTGTATTAACCGGAAACATAATACATGTGTGAATACATAGACAAACAGAGTGTCACTAGTATGCCTCTACTTGACTAGCTCGTTAATCAAAGATGGTTATGTTTCCTAACCATGGACAAAGAGTTGTCATTTGATTAACGGGATCACATCATTAGTTGAATGATCTGATTGACATGACCCATTCCATTAGCTTAGCACCCGATCGTTTAGTATGTTGCTATTGCTTTCTTCATGACTTATACATGTTCCTATGACTATGAGATTATGTAACTCCCGTGTGCCGGAGGAACACTTTGTGTGCTACCAAAGGTCACAACGTAATTGGGTGATTATAAAGGTGCTCTACAGGTGTCTCCAAAGGTACATGTTGGGTTGACGTATTTCGAGATTAGGATTTGTCACTCCGATCGTCGGAGAGGTATCTCTGGGCCCTCTCGGTAATGCACATGACTTAAGCCTTGCAAGCATTGCGACTAATGAGTTAGTTGCGGGATGATGTATTACGGAACGAGTAAAGAGACTTGCCGATAACAAGATTGAACTAGGTATTGGATACCGACGATCGAATCTCGGGCAAGTAACATACCGATGATAAAGGGAACAACGTATGTTGTTATGCGGTCTGACCGATAAAGATCTTCATAGAATATGTAGGAGCCAATATGGGCATCCGGGTCCCGCTATTGGTTATTGACCGGAGACGTGTCTCGGTCATGTCTACATTGTTCTCGAACCGTAGGGTCCGCACGCTTAAGGTTTCGATGATAGTTATATTATGAGTTTATGAGTTTTGATGTACCGAAGGAGTTCGGGGTCCCGGATGAGATCGGGGACATGACGAGGAGTCTCGAAATGGTCGAAACATAAAGATCGATATATTGGACGACTATATTCGGACTTCGGAAAGGTTCCGAGTGATTCGGGTATTTTTCGGAGTACCAAAGAGTTACGGGAATTCGCCGGAGATTATATGGGCCTTATTGGGCCATACGGGAATAGAGGAGAGAGGCCAAAAGGAAGGAGGCCTGCGCCCCCCCCCCCTCTGGTCCGAATTGGACAAGGGGCGCAACCCCCTTTTCCTTCTTCCTCTCCACCTCTTTCCCCTTCTCCTACTCCAACAAGGAAGGAGGGAGTCCTACTCCCGGTGGGAGTAGGACTCCCCTTGGCGCGGCCCCTCCTAGGCCGGCCGCCCCCTCCCCCTTGCTCCTTTATATACGGGGGCAGGGGGCACCCCATGGACACACAAGTTGATCATCGTGATCGTTCCTTAGCCATGTGCGGTGCCCCCTTCCACCATATTCCACCTTGGTCATATTGTTGTAGTGCTTAGGCGAAGCCCTACGACGGTAGAACATCAAGATCGTCACCATGCCGTTGTGCTGACGGAACTCATCCCCGAAGCTTTGCTGGACCGGAGCCCGGGGAGCGTCATCGAGCTGTACGTGTGCTAAGAACACGGAGGTGCCGGAGTAACGGTGCTTGGATCGGTCGGATCGGGAAGACGTATGACTACTTCCTCTATGTTGCGTCAACGCTTCTGCTTCGGTCTACGAGGGTACGTAGACAACACTCTCCCCTCTCGTTGCTATGCATCACCATGATCTTGCGTGTGCGTAGGAAATTTTTTGAAATTACTACGTTACCCAACAAATGCAGCCGTCTCTAAAGCATAACCCCAAAACGATAGCGGTAAATCGGTAAGACACATCATAGATCGCACCATATCTAACAAAGTACGGTTACGATGTTCGGACTGATAACCCACAAGTATAGGGGATTGCAACAGTTTTCGAGGGTAGAGTATTCAACTCAAGTTTATTGATTCGACACAAGGGGAGCCTAGTACCTCTTGAGCACTGCGTTGGATTTCCCCGAAGAGGAGAGGATGATGCAGCAAAGTAGCATACGTATTTCCCTCAGTTTTTGAGAACCAAGGTATCAATCCAGTAGGAGGCTACATGCGAGTCCCTTGTACCTACACAAAAACAATAGCTCAACGCAACCAACGCGCTTAGGGGTTGTCAATCCCTTCACGGTCACTTACGAAAGTGAGATCTGATAGAGATGATAAATAATATTTTTGGTATTTTTGGTATAGAGATGAAAAGTGAAAAGTAAAAGGCAAAGTAAAAGCAAAGCAATAATAAAGTGATGGAGATTAATATGATGAGAAAGAGACCCGGGGGCCATAGGTTTCACTAGTGGCTTCTCTCAAGAGCATAAGTATTCTACAGTGGGTGAACAAATTACCGTTGAGCAATTGACAGAATTGAGCATAGTTATGAGAATATCTAGGTATGATCATGTATATAGGCATCACGTCCGAGACAAGTAGACCGACTCCTGCCTGCATCTACTACTATTACTCCCCTCATCGCCCGCTATCCAGCATGCATCTAGAGTATTAAGTTAAAAACAGAGTAATGCCTTAAGCAAGATGACATGATGTAGAGGGATAATTTCATGCAATATGATAAAAACCCCATCTTGTTATCCTCGATGGCAACAATTCAATACGTGCCTTGCTGCCCCTTCAGTCACTAGGAAAGGACACCGCAAGATCGAACCCAAAGCTAAGCACTTCTCCCATGGCAAGAACAACCAATCTAGTAGGCCAAACCAAACTGATAATTCGAAGAGACTTGCAAAGATAACCAATCATACATAAAAGAATTCAGAGAAGATTCAAATATTATTCATAGATAGACTTGATCATAAACCCACAATTCATCGATCTCAACAAACACACCGCAAAAAGAATATTATATCGAATAGATCTCCACAAGAGAGGGGGAGAACATTGTATTGAGATCCAAAAAGAGAGAAGAAGCCATCTAGCTACTAACTATGGACCCGTAGGTCTGAAGTAAACTACTCACACTTCATCGGAGGGGCTTGGATGATGATGTAGAAGCCCTCCGTGATCGATGCCCCCTCCGGCGGAGCTCCGGAACAGGCCCCAAGATGGGATCTCGTGGCTACAGAAAGTTGCGGCGGTGGAATTAGGTTTTTGGCTCTGTATCTGATCATTTGGGGGTACGTGGATATATATAGGAGGAAGAAGTACGTTGGTGGAGCAACAGGGGCCCACAAGGGTGGAGGGCGCGCCTGGGGGGGGGGTAGGCGCGCCCCCTACCTCATGGCCTCCTGTTAATTGGCTTGACGTAGGGTCCAAGTCTCCTAAGTTGTATTCGGTGAGAAAATCACGTTCCCGGAGGTTTCTTTCCGTTTGGACTCTATTTGATATTCCTTTTCTTTGAAACCCTAAAACAGGCAAAAAACTGCAATTCTGGGTTGGACCTCCGGTTAATAGGTTAGTCCCAAAATAATATAAAAGTGGATAATAAAGCCCAATATAGTCCAAAACAGTAGATAATATAGCATGGAGCAATCAAAAATTGTAGATACGTTGGAGACGTATCAGAGCCGAAGAATATTCTCAAGTATTAGCAGCTGAGTTGCCAATTCAACCACACCTGGAAACTTAATATCTGTAGCAAAGTATTTAGTAGCAAAGTAATATGATAGTAGTGGTAACGGTAGCAAAAGTAACGGTAGCGGTTTTGGTTTTATAGTGATTGTAACAGTAGCAACAGAAAAGTAAATAAGCGAAGAACAATATATGAAAAGCTCGTAGGCAATGGATCGGTGATGGAGAATTATGTCGGATGTGATCAATCATGCAACAATTATAACATAGGGTGACACAAAACTAGCTCCAGTTCATCAATGTAATGTAGGCATGTATTCTAAATATAGTCATACGTGCTTATGGAAAAGAACTTGCATGACATCTTTGTCCTACCCTCCCGTGGCAGCGGGGTCCTATTGGAAACAAAGGGATATTAAGGCCTCCTTTTAATAGAGTACCGGACCAAAGCATTAGCACATAGTGAATACATGAACTCCTCAAACTACGGTCGTCACCGGTAAGTATCCCGATTATTGTCACTTCGGGGTTAACGGATCATAACACATAATAGGTGACTATAGACTTGCAAGATAGGATCAAGAACTCACATATATTCATGAAAACATAATAGGTTCAGATCTGAAATCATGGCACTCAGGCCCTAGTGACAGTCATTAAGTATAGCAAAGTCATAGCAACATCAATCTCAGAACATAATGGATACTAGGGATCAAACCCTAACAAAACTAACTCGATTACATGATAAATCTCATCCAACCCATCACCGTCCAACAAGCCTACGATGGAATTACTCATGCACGACATTGAGCATCATGAAATTGGTGATAGAGGAAGGTTGATGATGACGATGACGACGGATTCCCCTCTCCGGAGCCCCGAACGGACTCCAGATCAGCCCTCCCGAGAGAGTTTAGGGCTTGGCGACGGCTCCGTATCATAAAACACGATGAATCCTTCTCTCTGATTTTTTCCCCGAAAACGAATATATGGAGTTGGATTTGAGGTCGGTGGAGCGCCAGGGGGCCCATGAGGCAGGGGGTGCGCCCAAGTGGGTAGGCACGCCCCCACCCTCGTGGACAGGGTGTGGGCCCCCTGACGTTGATTCTTTCGCCAGTAGTTTTTATATATTCCAAAAATAATCTCCGTTGATTTTCAGGTCATTCCAAAAACTTTTATTTCTGCACAAAAATAACACCATGGCAATTCTGCTGAAAACAGCGTCAGTCCGGGTTAGTTCCATTCAAATCATGCAAGTTAGAGTCCAAAACAAGGGCAAACGTGTTTGGAAAAGTAGATACAACGGAGACGTATCAACTCCCCCAAGCTTAAACCTTTGCTTGTCCTCAAGCAATTCAGTTGACAAACTGAAAGTGATAAAGAAAAACTTTTACAAACTCGGTTTGCTCTTGTTGTTGTAAATATGTAAAGCTAGCATTCAAGTTTTCAGCAAAGATTATGAACAAACCATATTCACAATAACATTTAGGTCTCATGTTTACTCATATCAATGGCATAATCAACTAGCGAGCAATAATAATAAATCTCAGATGACAACACTTTCTCAAAACAATCATAATATGATATAACAAGATGGTATCTCGCTAGCCCTTTCTGAGACTGCAAAACATAAATGCAGAGCACCTTTAAAGATCAAGGATTGACTAGACATTGTAATTCATGGTAAAAGAGATCTAGTCGAGTCATACTCAATGTAAACTAACGATAATACATGCAAATGACAGCGGTGCTCTCCAACTGGTGCTTTTTAATAAGAGGGTGATGTAACGCCCTCGATGCGGCTATGTCTCCCACGTGTCGAGGCACGACTTAGAGACATAGGCACATTGAAAGCAATGTCGCAAGTCAGGAATCATTACACAACCGAAGTACATATATAATATAGAGGGGGATAATAATAATAGTTGGCTTACACTCGCCACGTCACATCAAAGTACATAAATAGCATCCATCATACAAACACTCATGGCCCGACTACGGCGCCAATATAGAAAAGACCCCCAACAAGCGACTAAGCCCTGAATCGAACCCCGAATAGGCACCACTACTGATCATCAGGAAAAGAAACATAGTATCGCTGAGAGTCCTCGTCGTACTCCCACTTCAGCTGGAACACGCCGTCCGGAGGAGTATCATCGGTCCCTGCATCTGGTGTAATAGTAATCTGTGAGCCACAAGGACTCAGCAATCTCGCACCCTCGCTATCAAGACTATTTAAGCTTAATAGGTAGGAAAGGGGTAATGTGAGTGGAGCTGCAGCAAGCGACTAGCATATATGGTGGCTAACTTATTCGCAAAAGAGAGCGAGAAGAGAAGGCAGAGCACGAGCGGAATCTAAAGGGAGCAGACTACGCAAACATAACTCCAACGCCGTGTCCACTTCCCGGACTCCGCCGAGAAGAGGCCATCACGGCAACACACGCAGTTGATTCATTTTAATTAATTAATTAAGTTCAAGTTAGCTACAACCGGACATTAACAAATTCCCATCTGCCCATAACCGTGGGCACGGCTTTCGAAAGATCAATCCCTGCAGGGGGGTCCCAACTTAGCCCATAACAAGCTCTCACGGTCAACGAAGGAATAGACCTCCACCCAGGACCCACCGATCAGACTCGGTATCCCGATACAACAAGATGATTCGACAGGTCAAAACTAGTCCAGCAACACCGCCCGAATGCACCGACAAATCCCGATAGGAGTTGCACATATCTCGTTCTCAGGGCACACCGGATAAGCTAAGCGTACGGGAGCCAACGTAACCCAAGTTGCCGAGGGACGGCCCCGCACGGTGCTCTAGGGTGGACCAACACTCAGAGGAGCACTGGCCCGGGGGGGCTAAAATAAGATGACCCTCGGGCTCCGGAAACCCAAGGGAAGGAAAAGGGTAGGTGGCAAATGGTAAAACCAATGTTGGGCATTGCTGGAAAAGCTTTAATCAAGGCGAACTATCAAGGGGTTCCCATTATAGCCCAACCGCGTAAGGGACGCAACAATCCGGGAACATAACACCGATATGACGGAAACTAGGACGGCAAGAGTGGAACAAAACACTAGGCGAGAGGCCGAGCCTTCCACCCTTTACCAAATATATAGATGAATAAAGATAACATAGCAATATAATGATAACCCAACAAGTAAATAAATGTTCCAACAAGGAACGGCTCCAATCTTCACCTGCAACTAACAACGCTATAAGAAGGGCTGAGCAAAGCGGTAACATAGCCAATCAATGGTTTGCTAGGACAAAGATGGGTTAGAGGCTCAATCATGGCAATTGGGAGGCTGACAAGCAAGTGGTAGGCATCATAGCATTGGCAAAGCAAAAGAGCGAGCAAACTAGCATAGCAAAGATAGTAGTGATTTCAAGGGTGTGATCATCTTGCCTGCACAGTTGTCAGAATTGACTGGATCCTCAAAAGCAAACTCAACGGGCTCCTCGTTAGCGAACTCGCCTCCCGGCTCTACCCAACAACACAAACAAGCAACAAGGATACAATCAACCACGTGCAAAGGCAACCAATAAGATGCAAAGATGATATGCTATGCGGGATGCGATGCGGGATGCAAAAATGCAACATGTAACAGGAAATGCATGAACCTGGCCTCAACTTCGAAAACCAAGTGTGCCACTGGATAGAGGGGAAGAAATCCCCTGAAAACGATATAAAGATCATGGCAATCGGAGCTACGGTTTAGAAATGGCAAGCGTTTTACTAAACGAACCGATCTGCGATTTACAGCAAGTAGGCTCCTAAATGCAACAAAATGAACATGCTACAGTCACCCAACATGAAAACAAATTGCATGGCAGTGATGTACTCATCAAGATTAACAAATCATCAGGACTGAGGCATAGGCAAATTCATCCATTAAGGGCTTCAAACAAGCATGGCAAAACTGAATAAGCAAAACAGATTTCAGACTTAGCGAAATTAACACTAGTCTGAAATTTCAGACCACGATGCTCTCTTCGGAGCAGCAAAACAACATGAAGGAAAACCTGAACATGGCAAGTAAGAGCATGGCATGGAGCTACTCAACAAGCTTATCAAAACACCCAAAATGACCTGGGGCCAAAAGGGTTCACAAAATACTCTACCGAGCACACGAACATCGATGAAACACAATCAGTTTTCAGACTTGGTGAAAACTGGGACATGCTGAAATAATAACTCACGGAGGCATGTAAACGAGCTCGATACTCTCACTACGGTGCAAGTCATGGCAAGGCAAGCATATATCCATTAAGAAGGCACAAAATTCTAGCTAGACATGGCAAGAACAATGGCATAGCATGCATGGATCACTAGCAATCACTCCGGCAAAATCGCAAAAGAGTTCACGATCTGCCCAAAACAGCAACTATCCAAAAGTTGCGCTCGATTGAGTCAACCTAGGGTGCTCCAACATAAAAAGTAAAGACATGGATGGATTAAGCACAACAAGCATAACAAATCACTCTTACTGATCATCCTCAAAAGAGGCACGGATCACTAGGAAACAAGCCGGACATATAGCATCGTTAACTAAAATGGCCCAGACTTAGTGAAAATCACAAAGTCCCTGAAATCGGTAATCTCAGGTAGCCCTCTTCGCAAGCTTGCACAAGACAACACACACATCCTAAAAATACATGGGAGGCACCTCTGGAAAGAAGGCAACATGCTTAACAATTCATACCAAAGGGGCACAGGCATATCATGCACGGATTAAATATGGCAAAAATGACAAAAGTGCATGTTGGACTAACGGATCTGCAATTTAACTCAATATGCCTCCTTCCAACAGCACTTTGGGCACCAAGATGACCTCAAATGCAAATGATGCAATGGAATGAAATGATGTACTCGTCGAGACGAAGATTTTGACATATCATACGCCCAAAACGGAGCTACGATTGTGGAGATATGAGCGGTCAAAGTAGCAATAAAAATCTAGGGAGTTAGAAAAAAATCAACCGGGTGGATCTAGGGTTTCACTGTAGCAACCGCGATCCCGATCCGATGCGGCGGTTACTATAGCTCGCCGTCTATCCCGGCGATGGCGCGGCGGCCGGGGAGGAAGAAGGGCGCCGGGGGGTCGCCGGAGGTGCGGGGAACGCCGGCGAGGGCGCCGGGGTGGCGCGGGAACCGGTCGGGCGGCGAGGAGTGGCCGCCGGCGGAGGAGGCGGCGTGCGGCGGCGGTGGTGGCGGCGTTGGCGTCCCATGGCGGGGCGCGGCGGCCCGTGGCGGCGCCGGCCACCGGCGCCGGAGGTGGCGGCGGCGGACGAAGGAGGAGGCGGCGGGGCGACTGCGGGCCCGGGAGGGCCCCGCGTGGGCCTGGCGGGCCCCGGGCGTCGGCGGCGATGCGGTCCCGCCCCGGGGACAGGTGGCGGTGGGCGATTGGCTGGCGGCGGCGGGGCGGACGTTGTCCGGTCCGATCCGGACACGTCCGTCGGCGGCGGGGGCGATTTGATCTGTGTTTTTTTTAAGGAGGAGGACGGGGAGGAAGACGAGATCTGAAATGGGGGGTGTTTAAATAGGCATAGAGGGAGCTAGGAGAGTCCAAATGAGGTGCGGTTTTCGCCCACACGATCGTGATCAAACGACCAAGACGATGGAGCTGAGTTTGGTGGGTTTTGGGCCAAAATGGAGGGGTCTTGGGCTGCACACACACGAGGCCTTTTCGGTCCCTCGGTTAACCGTTGGAGTATCAAACGAAGTCCAAATGACCCGAAACTTGACAGGCGGTCTACCGGTAGTAAACCAAGGTCGCATGGCAAGTCTCGGCCCAATCCGGAAATGTTTAATCCCTACACACGAAAGAAAGCTAGAAATGGCCACCGGAGGAGAACGAAGCGCCGGAATGCAAAACGGACAACGGGAAAAATGCTCGAATGCATGAGACAAACATGTATGCAAATGCAATGCACGTGATGACATGATATGAGATGCACGAAAACAAAAACAACACACGGAGACAAAGACCCGAACCCGAGAATTAAATATAACTTAATGCCGGAAACGGCAAGAGTCGGAGTACAATTGGGGAAGGTTACATATGGGGCGTTACAGGTGATGACTCAGCATAAAAGTAAATAGATAGGCCCTTCGCAAAGGGAAGCAGGGATTTGTAGAGGTGCCAGAGCTCGATTTTGAAATAGAGATGAATAATATTTTGAGTGGTATACTTTCATTGTCAACATAACAACCGAGAGATCTCGATATCTTCCATGCTACACACATTATAGGTAGTTCCTAAGCAGAATGGTAAAGTTTTTACTCCCCCACCACCAGCAAACATCAATCCATGGCTTGCCCGAAACAATGGGTGCCTCCAACTGACAAAAATCCTGGGGGAGTTTTGTTTGCAATTATTTTGATTTGATTTGAGCCTAGGACTGGGCATCCCGGTGACCAGCCATTTTCTCATGAGTGAGGAGCGGAGTCCACTCGTCTTGAGAATAACCCTCCTAGCATGGAGGATACAGACAACCCTAGTTGATACATGAGCTATTCGAGCATACAAAACAGAATGTTTATTTGAAGGTTTAGAGTTTGGCACATACAAATTTACTTGGAACGACAAGTAGATACCGTATATAGGAAGGTATGGTGGACTCATATGGAATAACTTTGGGGTTTATGGAGTTGGATGCACAAGCAGTATTCCCGCTTAGTACAAGTGAAGGCTAGAAAGAGACTGGGAAGCGACCAGCTAGAGAGCGACAGTAGTCATGAGCATGCATTAAAATTAATCAACAGTGAATGCGAGCATGAGTAGGATATAATTCACCATGAACATAAATATCGTGGAGGCTATGTTGATTTTGTTTCAACTACATGTGTGAACATGTGCCAAGTCAAGCCACTCGAATCGTTCAAAGAAGGATACCACCCTATGATACCACATCACAACCATTTTAATAGCATGTTGGCACGCAAGGTAAAGCATTATAGACTCCTAGCTAATTAAGCATGGCATAAGCAACTATAATCTCTAATTGTCATTGCAAACATGTTTCATTCATAATATGTTGAATCAGGAACGATGAACTAATCATATTTACAAAAATAAGAGAGGTCGAGTTCATACCAGCTTTTCTCATCTCAATCAGTTCATCATATATCTTCATTATTGCCTTTCACTTGCACAACCGAATAGTGTGGATAATAATAATAGTGCACGTGCATTGGACTAAGCTGGAATCTGCAAGCATTCAATTCAAGGGAGAAGACAAGGTAATATGGGCTCTTTGTTAGATCAACAATAATGCATATAAGAGCCACTTAAAAATTTCATCGTGATCTTCTCCTCTCGACCCCCAAAGAACAAGAAAAGAAATAAAACTATTTACACAGGAAAGCTCCCAACAAGCAAAAGAAGAATGAGAAATCTTTTTGGGTTTTCTTTTAATTACTACTACTACACGCATGGAAAGTAAACTAACTAAAAGCTACAACTAAATTTTTTGGTTTTTATTAAGGTTTATCAAACACACAAGAAGAAAGCTTAAAAAGAAATTAAACTATCATGGATGATACAATGAAAAAGTATGAGCACCGACAACTGGCATGAGTGTGTGAACAAGAATGTAATGTCGGTGAGAAATACGTACTCCCCCAAGCTTAGGCTTTTGGCCTAAGTTGGTCTATGGCCAAGGATCAAAGCTGCTCTCTCCGGTGTACTGAGGAGGGTCCTCAGGCTGCCACTGGTTGGCGATCTCCTAAGGATCCCACTGATAAACAGACTAACGGTGAGGATCAAGTGGTGGTTCCGGCTCGGGCTCTGGAGCTGACATCAGGCTCTGGTAGGCATGAATGGCCTCCGAAAGAACAAGGTACATGCCTAAAAATATGTTGAACAAAGAGGGCGTAGGAAAGGTAATTATCTCACAATATTTTTTGTTAAATATCAATTTATATTTGAGTATCTTCTTCTTATCCTTAATAATAAACTCATGTGCTACCATACTCTTATAATCTAGAACAATGGGAGGTACCAACTTTTCCTCTTTCTCATAATGCCTCATAGGTATGTTAAAGTGTGCAACAAGGCATGAGGTAAAGATACCTCCGAGGACGAGGCCCTTTGTACGGTTCAGATTTAATCGTTTAGAAACAATAGCGCCTAAACTGAAAGTAGTGTCATGAAACAAGGCATGGCACAAAATAACAATATCAGGAGCACTAAGGTTCCCACAGTTCCTGCGACCAATTAAGCATCTATTAGCAAATATTGCAAAGTAACGTATAAAAGGAAAAAGTATGCTAGTGATTCTTGCATCGGAAACTTTCCTCGTTTCCCTTACAACAATCATATCAATAAATCCCTCCACATCATTACGATGTGGTTCCTCTATGCTGCCCTCAAAGGATATCTTACAAACCCGGCAGAAATCAAATAGTGACATCTCCTTAAACTCATCATATAAATAAAAATCCACTGAAGGTGGCGATCTTCTAGCATGGAAATGAAAGTTTTGCACAAAAATATTGGTGAGTAAGAGATACTGTTCACACTGGTCGTGGAGGAAGGCGGTGACGCCTGCATTCTCAGCCAAATAATAAAAATCTTCATAAATCCCGGCTTCTCTCAAGAAATCATCACAAGGACATTCACATGGCCGAACCTCCGCAGTACGAGGGAGATTATACTTGGGCTTCTTATTCTCTTCACTTTGTTTATCCTTCGAGCTTCAGCTCGATGAGCCCCTCAATAATCTCTTCATCATTTTCTGAAAATTTCTGAAATTTTTACTAACTCAAAAATAAAAGTGCACCAAACTCAACAAGATTAATAGCAACTACTCTTACAAGTGCCTAGAGGCCATATCATGCATTAAAACTACTTTTGACCACATAAATTTGACATGCAAGCTCAAGAACAGGGTCACCTAAGCAGCAAAATTTTGCAATAAATAAAGCACTAGAACAAAAACTAATTGGACCATTGGAGGAATCACATACCAAAGAACAATCCCCCAAAGCAGTTTTGTGAATGGAGCTTTGAGTAAGGAGATCAAAAATGGCAGCAAGATGAGCTAGAACTCGGGTTTGAGCTGGTGGGTGATTTTTTCTGGAGCAAGACGAAGTTTGTGGGTGCAAGGATAAGTGGAGGGGACCCACGTGGGGTCCACGACGCAGGGAGGCGCGCCCAGGGGGTAGGCGCGCCCTCCACCCTTGTGGGCACGTGGCTGCTCCCCCTGATGTGTTCTCAGTGCCAGATATTCTCAAATATTGTAGGAAAAATCATATTAAATTTTCAGGGCATTTGGAGAACTTTTATTTTCGGGGTATTTTTTATTGCATGGATAATTCAGAAAACAGGCAGAAAATACTATTTTTGCTTTATTTAATATAAATAACAGAAAGTAAAAAAGGGTACAGAGAGTTGTGTTTTCTACATTCATCCATCTCATGCTCATCAAAAGGAATCCACTAACAAGGTTGATCAGGTCTTGTTAACAAACTCAGTTTGAATAACATGAAACCGGAGAAATTTCGAATAACACTAGGTTACCTCAACGGGGATGTGCATGTCCCCAACAATAAGAATATCATATTTCTTCTCGACAATAGGAAGAGGAAATTCAAAACCTCCAATAGTAATAGTTGGAATTTTTCCAATAGAATTGATACTGTGGACTTGAGGTTGTTTCCTCGGAAAGTGTACCGTATGCTCATCACCATTAACATGAAAAGTGACATTGCCTTTGTTGCAATCAATAACAGCCCCTGCAGTATTCAACAAGGGTCTTCCAAGAATAATAGACATATTATCGTCCTCGGGAATATCAAGAATAACAAAGTCCGTTAAAATAGCAACGTTTGCAATCACAACAGGCACATCCTCACAAATGTCGACACGTATAGCAGTTGATTTATCAGCCATTTGCAAAGATATTTCAGTAGGTGTCAACTTATTCAAATCAAGTCTACGATATAAAGAGAGGCATAACACTAACACCGGCTCCAAGATAACATAAATCAGTTTTAACATAGTTTCTTTTAATGGAGCATGGTATAGTTGGTACTCCTGGATCTCCTAGTTTCTTTGGTATTCCACCTTTAAAAGTATAATTAGCAAGCATGGTGGAAATTTCCGCTTCTGATATATTTCTTTTATTTGTAACAATATCTTTCATGTACTTAGCATAAGGATTCATTTTGAGCATATCAGTCAAACGCATACGCAAAAAGATAGGTCTAATCATTTCAGCAAAGCGCTCAAAATCCTCATCATCCTTCTTCTTGGATGGATTAGGAGGAAAGGGTATGGGTTTCTGAACCCATGGTTCTCTTTCTTGACCGTGCTTCCTAGCAACAAAGTCTCTCTTATCATAACGTTGATTCTTTGATTGTGGGTTATCAAGATCAACAGCAGGTTCAATCTCTACATCATTGTCATTGGTAGGTTGAGCATCAACATGAACATCATCATTAACATTATCACTAGGTTCATATTCATTACCAGATTGTGTTTTGGCATCAGAAATAGAAATATCATTGGGGTTCTCAGGTGTGTCAACAACAGGTTCACTAGAAGCATGAAAAGTCCTATCATTTTTCTTTTTCTTCCTTTTAGAAGGACTAGGTGCATCTACATTAGTTCTCTGAGAATCTTGCTCAATTCTCTTAGGATGGCCCTCAGGATACAAAGGTTCCGGAGTCATTTTACCCCCTCTAGTCATAACTCTAACAACATTATCATTTCTCTTATTATTTAATTCATTGAGCAAACCATTCTAGCCTTAAGTACTTGTTCTACTTGAGTGGTAACCATAGAAGGATGTTTACTAATAATTTTAAGCTCACCTTTAACACTAGCCATATAATCACTCAAGTGTTCAAGCGTATCAGCATTGCGTTTCAATTGTCTACCAACGTAAGCATTGAAGTTTTCTTGTTTAACAATAAAATTATCAAACTCATCTAAGCATTGGCTAGCAGACTTATTACGAGGAATATCACCTTCATCAAATCTATAGAGAGAATTTACCTTTACTACCTGTGTCGGGTTATCAAGACCATCTATTTCTTCAATAGGTGGTAAATTCTTTACATCTTCAGCTTTAATACCTTTTTCTTTCATAGATTTCTTTGCCTCTTGCATATCTTCAGGACTCGGAGTTGGCTTAGGAGGTGGTTCAGGAAGCGTCCAATCATTTTCATTACTCAACATATTATTCAATAGCAATTCAACTTGATCAACAATTCTTTCCCTGAAAACACAACCAGCACAACTATCCAGGTGGTCTCTGGAAGCATCGGTTAGTCCATTATAAAAGATATCAAGTATTCCATTTTTCTTGAGAGGATGATCAGGCAAAGCATTAAGTAGTCGGAGAAGCTTCCCCCAAGTTTGTGGGAGACTCTCTTCTTCAATTTGCACAAAATCATATATTTCCCTTAAAGCAGCTTGTTTCTTATGAGCGGGGAAATATTTAGCAGAGAAGTAATAAATCATATCTTGGGGGCTACGCACACAACCAGGATCAAGAGAATTAAACCATGTTTTAGCATCACCCTTTAATGAGAACAAAAACAACTTAAGGATAAAGTAATAGCGAGTTTTCTCATCATGAGTAAACAAGGGTAGCTATATCATTTAATTTAGTAAGATGTGCCACAACAGTTTCAGATTCATAGCCATTAACTCAGGATCGACAGAGAAATCATAATCCTTATCAAGTAATGAAGATAGGTGAAGTAGCAAAAGCAGGGTCATATTTCATTCTAGCATTCAAAGACTTTTCTTTAAGCTTAGCTAATAATTTCTTAAGATCAGATCTATCATTGCAAGCTAAGAAGTCTCTAGCAGTTTCTTCATCCATAACATAACCCTCAGGCACAAGAGGCAATTCATATCTAGGGGGATAATCTTCATCATCACTTTCCTCAATATTATCTGTTTCAATAATTTCATTCTCTCTAACCCTAGCAAGTCGTTCATCAAGAAATTCACCTAGTGGCACAGTATTATCAAGCATAGAAGTAGTTTCATCATAAGTATCATGCAAAGCAGAAGTGGCATCATCAATAACATGCGACATATCAGAATGAATAGCAGGAGTAGGTGTCGCAAGTTTACTCAAAACAGAAGGTGAATCAAGTGCAGAGCTAGATGGAAGTTCCTTACCTCCCCTCATAGTTGAGGGAAAAATCTTGGTTCTTTTATCTTTCAAGTTCTTCATAGTGATCAGCAGATATAAATCCCAAGTGACTCAAAGAATAGAGCTATGCTCCGCGGCAACGGTGCCAGAAAATAGTCTTGATAACCCACAAGTATAGGGGACCGCAACAGTTTTCGAGGGTAGAGTATTCAACCCAAATTTATTGATTCGACACAAGGGGAGCCAAAGAATATTCTCAAGTATTAGCAGCTGAGTTGTCAATTCAACCACACCTGGAAACTTAATATCTACAGCAAAGTATTTAGTAGCAAAGTAATATGATAGTAGTGGTAACGGTAGCAAAAGTAACGGTAGCAGTTTTGGTTTTATAGTGATTGTAACAGTAGCAACAGAAAAGTAAATAAGCGAAGAACAATATATGAAAAGCTTGTAGGCAATGGATCGGTGATGGAGAATTATGTCGGATGCGATCAATCATGCAACAATTATAACATAGGGTGACACAGAACTAGCTCCAGTTCATCAATCTAATGTAGGCATGTATTCCGAATATAGTCATACGTGCTTATGGAAAAGAACTTGCATGACATCTTTTGTCCTACCCTCCCGTGGCAGCGGGGTCCTATTGGAAACTAAGGGATATTAAGGCCTCCTTTTAATAGAGTACCGGACCAAAGCACTAGCACATAGTGAATACATGAACTCCTCAAACTACGGTCATCACCGGTAAGTATCCCGATTATTGTCACTTCGGGGTTAACGGATCATAACACATAATAGGTGACTATAGACTTGCAAGATAGGATCAAGAACTCACATGTATTCCTGAAAACATAATAGGTTCAGATCTGAAATCATGGCACTCAGGCCCTAGTGACAAGCATTAAGCATAGCAAAGTCATAGCAACATCAATCTCAGAACATAATGGATACTAGGGATCAAACCCTAACAAAACTAACTCGATTACATGATAAATCTCATCCAACCCATCACCGTCCGGCAAGCCTACGATGGAATTACTCACGCATGGCGGTGAGCATCATAAAATTGGTGATGGAGGAAGGTTGGTGATGACGATGGCGACGGATTCCCCTCTCTGGAGCCCCGGACGGACTCCAGATCAGCCCTCCCGGGAGAGTTTAGGGCTTGGCGGCAGCTCCGTATCGTAAAACGTGATGAATCCTTCTCTCTGATTTTTTCTCTCCCCAAACACGAATATATGGAGTTAGAGTTGAGGTCGGTGGAGCGTCAGGGGGCCCACGAGGCAGGGGGCACGCCCTGGGGCGTAGGCGCGCCCCCACCCTCGTGGACAGGGTGTGGGCCCCCTGACGTTGATTCTTTCGCCAGTATTTTTTATACATTCCAAAAATAATCTCCGTTGATTTTCAGGTCATTCCGAGAACTTCTATTTCTGCACAAAAATAAGACCATGGCAATTCTGCTGAAAACAACGTCAGTCCGGGTTAGTTCCATTCAAATCATGCAAGTTAGAGTCCAAAACAAGGGCAAAAGTGTTTGGAAAAGTAGATACGATGGAGACCTATCACGAACACACCATTACATTATGGTGTTAATGTTGGGGAACGTAGTAATTTCAAAAAAAATCCTACACACACGCAAGATCATGGTGATGCATAGCAACGAGAGGGGAGAGTGTTGTCTACGTACCCTCGTAGACCGTTCGCGGAAGCGTTATATCAACGCGGTTGATGTAGTCATACGTCTTCACGTCCGACCAATCCAAGTACCGAAAGCACGACACCTCCGAGTTCTGCACACGTTTAGCTTGGTGACGTCCTCGCCTTCTCGATCCAGCAAGAGGGTCGAAGTAGTAGATGAGTTCCGACAGCATGACGGCGTGGTGACGGTGTTGGTGAAGAACAATCTCCGCAGGGTTTGCCTAAGCACTACGAAAACTATGACGGAGGATAAACTAGAAGGGACGGGGTTGCCGGCACACGGCTTGGTGTTTCTTGATGTGTCTTTGGTGCTAGCCCTGCCCCTCTATTTATATGTTGAGCCCTAGGGTCGAAACTTGGAGCAAAAGCCTCCTCAAAGTCGGTTTTGCCCGAAAGGCAAGAGTCCCACTCGGACTCCGGGACCAAACGCCACAATCCTTGGTGTCTGGCCCAGACGCCACGGGCCTCGGCGTCTGGCCCAGGGCCAGACGCCAGGGTCTCCGGCGTTTGGCCCCCTGGCCTCCACAAAACTCCTTTTGCACCGACTTATAGCCCCATGGGCCTGGCCCCTTGGCCAAACCATATCATCCAATATATGAATCGTTACCTCCGGACCATTCCGGAGCTCCTCGTCATGTCCGTGATCTCATCCGGGACTCCGAACAACATTCGGTCACCAACATACATAACTCATAGTACTATACCGTCAACGAATGTTAAGCATGCGGACCCTACGGGTTCGAGAAGTATGTAGACATGACCGAGACACCTCTCTGGTCAATAACCAATAGCGGGACCTGGATGCCCATATTGGCTCCTACATATTCTACGAAGATCTTTATCGGTCATACCGCATAACAACATATGTTGTTTCCTTTGTCATCGGTATATTACTTGCCCGAGATTCGATCGTCGGTATCTCAATACCTAGTTCTATCTCATTACCGGCAAGTCTCTTTACTCGTTCCGTAATACATCATCCCGCAACTAACTCATTAGTTGCAATGCTTGCAAGGCTTATAGTGATGTGCATTACCGAGTGGGCCCAGAGATACCTCTCCGACAATCGGAGTGACAAATCCTAATCTCGAAATACGCCAACCCAACAAGTACCTTCGGAGACACCTGTAGAGCACCTTTATAATCACCCAGTTACGTTGTGACGTTTGGTGGCACACAAAGTGTTCCTCTGGTAAACGGGTGTTGCATAATCTCATAGTCATAGGAACATGTATAAGTCATGAAGAAAGCAATAGCAACAAACTAAACGATCAAGTGCTAAGCTAACGGAATGGGTCAAGTCAATCACATCATTCTCCTAATGATGTGATCCCGTTAATCAAATGACAACTCGTGTCTATGGTTAGGAAACTTAACCATCTTTGATCAACGAGCTAGTCAAGTAGAGGCATACTAGTGACACTATGTTTGTCTATGTATTCACACATGTACCATGTTTCCGATTAATACAATTCTAGCATGAATAATAAACATTTATCATGTTATAAGGAAATATAAATAACAACTTTATTATTGCCTCCAGGGCATATTTCCTTCAGTCTCCCACTTGCACTAGAGTCAATAATCTAGTTCACATCGTCATGTGATTTAACATCAATAGTTCACATCTTTATGTGATTAGTTCACATCTCCATGTGACTAACACCCAAAGGGTTTACTAGAGTCAATAATCTAGTTCACATCGCTATGTGATTTACACCCAAAGAGTGATCATGTTTTGCTTGTGAGTAATTTAATCAACGGGTCTGCCACATTCAGAGCCGTATGTATTTTGCAAATTTTCTATGTCTACAATGCTTTGCACAGAGCTACTCTAGCTAATTGCTCCCACTTTCAATATGTATCTAGATCAAGAGTTAGAGTCATCTAGATCGGTGTCAAAAGCTTGTATCGACGTAACTCTTTATGACGAAGTCTTTTATCACCTCCATAACCGAGAAATATTTGCTTAGTCCTCTAAGGATAATTTTGACCGATGTCCAGTGATCTACTCCTAGATCACTATCGTACTCCTTTGCCAAACTCAGGGCAGGGTATACAATAGGTATGGTACATAGCATGACATACTTTATAGAACCTATGACTGAGGCATGGGGAAAAACTTTTCATTCTCTTTCTATTTTCCGCCGTGGTCGAGTTTTGAGTCTTTGCTCAACTTCACACCTTGCAACACAGGCAAGAACTTCTTCTTTGACTGTTCCATTTTGAACTACTTCAAAATCTTGTCAAGGTATTTACTCATTGAAAATATATCAAGTGTCTTGATCTATCTCTATAGATCTTGATGCTCAATATGTAAGTAGCTTCACCGAGGTCTTTCTTTGAAAAACTCCTTTCAAACACTCCTTTATGCTTTCTAGAAAATTCTACATTATTTCTGATCAACAATATGTCATTTACATATACTTATCAGGAATGTTGTGGTGCTCCCACTCACTTTCTTGTAAATACAGGCTTCACTGCAAGTTTGTATAAAACCATATGCTTTGATCGCTTTATCAAAGTATATATTCCAACTCCGAGATGCTTGCACCAGTCCATAGATGGATCGCTGGAGCTTGCTCACTTTGTTAGCACCTTTAGGATTGACAAAAACTTTCAGGTCGCATCATATACAACTCTTCTTCCAGAAATCCATTCAGGAATGCAGTCTTTACATCCATTTGCCAAATTTCATAATCATAAAATGCGGCAACTGCTAACATGATTCGGACGGACTTAAGCATCGATACGAGTGAGAAAATCTCATCGTATTCAACACCTTCAACTTGTCGAAAACATTTTGCAACAATTCGAGCTTTGTAGATATCAACACTACTATCAGCATCCGTCTTCCTCTTGAAGATCCATTTATTCTTAATGACTCACCGATCATCGGGCAAGTCAATCAAAGTCCATACTTTGTTCTCATACATGGATCTCGTCTTAGATTTCATGGCCTCAAGCCATTTCACGGAATCTGGGCTCATCATCGCTTCCTCATAGTTCGTAGGTTCGTCATAGTCTAGTAACATGACTTCCAGAAAGGATTTTTGTAACACTCTGGTGCGGACCATACTCTGGTTGTCCTGCGAGGTTCGGTAGTAACTTGATCTGAAGTTTCATGATCATCATCATTAGCTTCCTTACTAATTGGTGTAGAGATCACTAGAACTGATTTCTGTGATGAACTACTTTCCAATTCGGGAGAAGGTACAATTAACTTATCAAGTTCTACATTCCCCCCACTCACTTCTTTCGAGAGAAACTTCTTCTCAAGAAAGGATCCACTCTTTAGCAACAAAGATATTGCCTTTCGGATCTGTGATAGAAGGTGTACTCAACAGTTTCTTTTGGGTATCCTATGAAGACGCACTTTTTCGATTTAGGTTTGTGCTTATCTAGCTGAAACTTTTTCACATAAGCATCACAACCCCGAACTTTAAGAAACGACAGCTTAGGTTTCTAGCCAAACCATAGTTCATACGGTGCCGTCTCAACGGATTAGACGGTGCCCTATATAACGTGAATGTAGCTGTCTCTAATGCATAACCCCAAAACGATAGTGGCAAATCGGTAAGAGACATCATAGATTGCACTATATCCAATAAAGTACGGTTATGACGTTCAGACACACCATTATATTGTGGTATTCCAGGTGGCATGAATTTGTGAAACAACTCCACATTGTTTTAGTTGAAGACCAAACTCGTAACTCAAATATTTGTCTCCGCGATCAGATCGTAGAAACTTTATTTTCTTGTTATGATGTTTTTCCACTTCACTCTGAAATTCTTTGAACTTTACAAATGTTTCAGACTTATGTTTCATCAAGTAGATATACCCATATCTGCTCAAATCATATGTGAAGGTCAGAAAATAATGATACCCACCGCGAGTCTCAACACTCATCAGACTACATATATCAGTATGTATTATTTCCAACAAGTTTGTTGCTCTCTCCATTGTACCAGAGAACGGAGTCTTAGTCATCTTTCCCATGAGGCATGGTTCGCAAGCATCAACTGATTCATAATCAAGTGATTCCAAAAGCCCATCAGCATGGAGTTTCTTCATGCGCTTTACACCAATATGACCCAAACGGCAGTGCCACAAATAAGTTGCACTATCATTATTAACTTTGCATCTTTTGGCTTCAATATTATGAATATGTGTATCACTACGATCGAGATCCAACAAACCAATTTCATTGGGTGTATAACCATAGAAGGTTTTATTCATGTAAACAGAACAACAATTATTCTCTAACTTAAATGAATAATAGTGTTGCAATAAACATGATCAAATCATATTCATGCCCAACACAAACACCAAATAACATTTATTTAGGTTCAACACTAATCTCGAAAGTATAGGGAGTGTGCGATGATGATCATATCATTCTTGGAACTACTTCCAACACACATCATCACTTCACCCTTAACTAGTTTCTATTCATTCTGCAACTCCCGTTTCGAGTTACTACTCTTAGCAACTGAACCAGTATCAAATACCGAGGGGTTTTCTATAAACACTAGTAAAGTACACATCAATAACATGTATATCAAATGTACCTTTGTTCACTATGCCATCCTTATTATCCGCCAAGTATATAGGGAAGTTCCACTTCGAGTGACCATTTCCTTTGCAGTAGTAGCACTCAGTTCCAGGCTTGGGTCTAGCTTTGGGCTTCTTCATGGGAGCAGCAACTTGCTTGATATTCTTCTTTGAAGTTCCCTTTCTTTCCCTTTGCCATTTTCTTGAAACTAGTGGTCTTGTTAACCATCAACACTTGATGCTATTTCTTGATTTCTACCTTCGCCGATTTGAGCATCGCAAAGAGCTTGGGAATTAATTTCGTCATCCCTTGCATATTATAGTCCATCACGAAGTTCCAGTAACTTGGTGATAGTGACTAGAGAACTCTGTCAACCACCTTTTTATCTGGAAGATTAACTCCCGCTTGATTCAAGCGATTGTAGTACTCAGACAATCTGAGCACGTGCTCACTGGTTGAGCTATTCTCCTCCATCTTGCAGGCAAAGTACTGTCAGAGGTCTCATACCTCTCGACACAGGCATGAGTATGAAATACCAATTTCAACTCTTAGAACATCTTATATGTTCCATGGCATTCAAAACGTTTTTGAAGTCCCGGTTCTAAGTCGTAAAGCATGGTGCACTAAACTATTAAGTAGTCATCATACCGAGTTTTGTCAAACGTTCATAACGTGTGCATCTGCTCCTGCAATAGGTCTGTCACCTAGCGGTGCATCAAGGACATAATTCTTCTGTGCAGCAATGAGGATAATCCTCAGATCGCGGATCCAATCTGCATCATTGCTACTAACATCTTTTAACTTTATTTTCTCTAGGAACATATCAAAAATAAATAGGGAGCTACATCGTAGGCTATTGATCTACAACATAGATATGCTAATACTATCAGGACTAAGTTCATGATAAATTAAAGTTCAGTTAATCAAATTATTAAAGAACTCCCACTTAGATTGAGATCCCTCTAATCCTCTAAGTGATTATGTGATCCATATCAACTAAACCATGTCCGATCATCACGTGAGATGGAGTAGTTTCAATGGTGAACATCACTATGTTGATCATATCTACTATATGATTCACGCTCGACCATTCGGTCTCAGTGTTCTGAGGCCATATCTGCATATGCTAGGCTCGTCAAGTTTAACCTGAGTATTCTGCGTGTGCAACTGTTTTGCACCCGTTGTATTCGAACGTAGAGCCTATCACACCCGATCATCACGTGGTGTCTCAGCATGAAGAACTTTTGCAACGGTGCATACTCAGGGAGAACACTTATACCTTGAAATTTACTGATAGATCATCTTATAATGCTACCGTCGATCTAAGCAAAATAAGATGCATAAAAGATAAACATCACATGCAATCAAAATATCTGACATGATATGGCCATCATTATCTTGTGCCTTTGATCTCCATCTCCAAAGCATCGTCATGATCTCCATCATCACCGGCATGACACCATGATCTCCGTCATCTTGAACTATATCAATGTGTCGTCACATGGTTGTCTCGCCAACTATTGCTCTTGCAACTATTGCTATCGCATAATGATAAAGTAAAGCAATTATTTGGCACTTGCATCTTATGCAATAAAGAGAAAACCATAAGGCTCCTGCCAGTTGCTGATAACTTTAACAAAACATGATCATCTCATACAACAATTTATATCTCATCACGTCTTGACCAGATCACATCACAACATGCCATGCAAAAACAAGTTAGACATCCTCTACTTTGTTGTTGCAAGTTTTACGTGGCTGCTACGGGCTAAGCAAGAACCGTTCTTACCTATGCATCAAAACCACAACGATAGTTCATCAAGTTAGTGTTGTTTTAACCTTCTCAAGGACCGGGCGTAGCCACACTTGGTTCAACTAAAGTTGGAGAAACTGACACCCGCCAGCCACCTGTGTGCAAAGCACGTCGGTAGAACCAGTCTCGCGTAAGCGTACGCGTAATGTTGGTCCAGGCCGCTTCATCTAACAATACCGCCGAACCAAAGTGTGACATGCTGGTAAGCAGTATGACTTGTATCACCCACAACTCACTTGTGTTCTACTCATGCATATAACATCTACGCATAAAAAACCTGGCTCTGATGCCACTGTTGGGGAACGTAGTAATTTCAAAAAAAAAATTCCTATGCACACACAGGATCATGGTGATGTATAGCAACGAGAGGGGAGAGTGTGTCCACGTACCCTCGTAGACCGAATGCGGAAGCGTTAGCACAACGCAGTTGATGTAGTCGTACGTCTTCATGATCCGACCGATCCAAGTACCGAACGCACGACACCTCCGAGTTCTGCACACGTTCAACTCGATGACGTCCCGCGAGCTCCAATCCAGCAAAGCTTCACAGGAGAGTTTCGTCAGCACGACGGCATGGTGACGGTGATGATGATGCTACCGACGCAGGGCTTCGCCTAAGCACCGCTATGATATGATCGAGGTGGATTATGGTGGAGGGGGGCACCGCACACGGCTAAGAGATCAATGATCAATTGTCGTGTTCTAGGGTGCCCCTGCTCCCGTATATAAAGGAGCAAGGGGAGGCTGTCCGGCCTCTCTAGGCGCGCCAAAGGGGGAGGAATCCTCCTCCTAGTAGGAGTAGGATTCCTCCTTTCCTAGTCCTACTAGGAGGGGAAGGAAGGAGAAGGAAAGAGGGGGCGCAACCCCTCCCCTAGTCCAATTTGGATTAGGCCCATGGGGGGTGCGCGTCTAGCCCTCTTGGCTTCTCCTCTTTTTCCCTTAAAGCCCACTAAGGCCCATATGTACTCCCGTATTCCCGTAACTCCCACGGTACTCCGAAAAATACCCGGATCACTCGGAACCTTTCCGATGTCTGAATATAGTCGTCCAATATATAGATCTTCACATCTCGACCATTTCGAGACTCCTCGTCATGTCCCCGATCTCATCCGGGACTCCGAACTACCTTCGATACATCAAAACACATAAACTCATAATACCGATCGTCACCGAACTTTAAGCGTGCGGATCCTACAGGTTCGAGAACTATGTAGACATGACCGAGACACGTCTCCGGTCAATAACCAATAGCAGAACCTGGATGCTCATATTGGCTCCCACATATTCTACGAAGATCTTTATCAGTAAAACCGCATAACAACATATGTTGTTCCCTTTATCATCGGTATGTTACTTGCCCGAGATTCGATCGTCGGTATCTCAATACCTAGTTCAATCTCGTTACCGGTAAGTCTCTTTACTCATTCCGTAATACATCACCCCGTAACTAACTCATTAGTCACAATGCTTGCAAGGTTTATAGTGACGTGCATTATCGAGTGGGCCCAGAGATACCTCTTCGACAATCGGAGTGACAAATCCTAATCTCGAAATACGCCAACTCAACAAGTACCTTTCGAGACACCTGTAGAGCACCTTTATAATCACCCAGTTACGTTGTGATGTTTGGTAGCACACAAAGTGTTCCTCCGGTAAACGGGGGTTGCATAATCTCATAGTCATAGGAACATGTATAAGTCATGAAGAAAGCAATAGCAACATACTAAACGATCAAGTGCTAAGCTAACGGAATGGGTCAAGTCAATCACATCATTCTCCTAATGATGTGATCCCGTTAATCAAATGACAACTCATGTCTATGGTTAGGAAACATAACCATCTTTGATCAACGAGCTAGTCACGTAGAGGCATACTAGTGACACTATGTTTGTCTATGTATTCACACATGTACCATGTTTCCGGTTAATACGATTCTAGCATGAATAATAAACATTTATCATGTTATAAGGAAATATAAATAACAACTTTATTATTGCCTCTAGGGCATATTTCCTTCAGGTCGGCTGTAGGTCCCCCGCCAAGGACAGGTTCTTTAATGAGTTTAGCACATCGCCCAAGGGCGAGTGCTGGAAGATGTCTACGGCGCTGAACTCGAAGATCGATAAGCAATCAAGTTCGGCGTCCGCGGACTTACATGGTGCGAAACTTATAATGAGAGACAAGTCCGGAGTTCCGGTGACACAGATATCGTGTGAGGTTAAGTCCATGTGCGGCTCCAACGCCGGGGAATCTGTGGCCTCCGTGGTGGGGTTGGGCGTCTGGTCCTTGGATGGCGAAGTATGCTCCGGATCTAAGGCCTGAGCAGTTATAGGAGCTATCTCCTGAATGCGGCCTGATGACAAATTTGAGTCATGTTCATCGAGGTGACCAGGAGCAGTCGCCGCGGTCTCGAGTCCGGTGAAGATCAAATCTCCACGGATGTCCGCGACATAGTTTAAGCTCCCAAGTCTGACCTAATGGCCAGGGGCGTAGGTATCGATCTGCTCCAGATGGCCAAACGAGTTGGCCCGCGGTGCAAAGCCACCGAACACAAAGATTTGCCCGGTGAGGAAAGTTTCTCCTTGGACAGCGTCATTGTTGAAGATGGAAGGGGCCATCAAAGCTTTTGAGGACGGCAAAGTGGAACTCTCAATGAAAGCACCAATGTCGGTGTCAAAACCGGCGGATATCGGGTAGGGGGTCCCGAACTGTGCGTCTAAGGTCGATGGTAACAGGAGATAGGGGACACGATGTTTACCCAGGTTCGGGCCCTCTCTATGGAGGTAATACCCTACTTCCTGCTTGATTGATCTTGATGAATATGAGTATTACAAGAGTTGATCTACCACGAGATTGTAATGTCTAAACCCTAGAAGTCTAGCTTGTATGGCTATGGTAATGAATATCTCTTCCCTCCAGACTAAGTCCTCCGGCTTATATAGACACCGGGAGGATCTAGGGTTACACAAGGTTGGTTAAAAAGAAAGGAATATACATATTTGGTCTCCAAGATTGCCTTCCACGCCAAGGAGAGTCCCATCCGGACACGGGTGCAGTCTTCGGTCTTCGTATCTTCACAGCCCATCAGTCCGGCCCATGGCTAATAGGCCAGACGCCCGAGGATCCTTAGTCCAGGACTCCCTCACCGGTCCACCCACATATCAAATTATCAAAGTAACGAACATGAATCAAACCAACATGGTGAAAGTGACTAGATGAAATTCCCGTGTACCATCAAGAACGTTTTGCTTATTATAAGAAACCGTTTTGGATTGTCCTTTGCCACAAAAAGATTGGGCTGCCTTTCTACACTTTATTTACTGTTACCGTTACTTGCTCATTACAAATTATCTTGCTATCAAACTACCTCTTACCTACATTTTCAGTGCTTGCAGAAATTACCTTGCTGAAAACCACTTGTCATTTCCTTTTGCTCCTTGTCAGGTTCGACACTCTTACTTATCGAAAGGACTATGATTGATCCCCTATACTTGTGGGTCATCAGACCTTCGGACTACTCCTGGTTATCGGTCTCCACATAGTAACCACCATCGGGGTAACCTGCATCCGCGGTTCTACCAGCTGTTGCAGCAACTAGTTCGAATGAAAAGAGTAGCAAAGCAACGGTGAATACTCATCCAAAGAACTCGCAAGACTTAAATCAGATATATACTAGATATGCATCGATATTAAAGGAATGGGGTGATATATGTGGACTAAACTGCAGAAATGCCATAATAAGGTGGAGAAGCTCAACTTAACGAAGACTACATCTTTCAGTAGTAGAAGAGATGAGAGTATATGGTGTCATCTTGAACATACATATAGCAATAACCCGCCCAGAGATCCTCTCCTCGTCTCCCTGGGGGAAAGCGATCTCCTGGGGTATCTGTTTGTTAACTGGGTGTGTTCTATCAAGTATCCAGTTTAAGTAGTATCAGATCGGGATACATTTCCAAGCCTTCCGTTACTGTGGACATGGCTATTCGAATCGTTTGTCTTCCCTGCAGGGATGCACCACATAACCTGATACGCTCGATTACCTCTCTCTGGACACACTTTTCTGGATAATGCCCAACCTCGGATAATCGACATGTTGTAGTCCTACCTAGGCTCTCCATAGAGGTTAACACGTCGGTCTACATTCTAAACGTGAAGGGGTCATGGACCCATCATCCTAAGCACTCCTGCACATTGCGTGACTGGCCGGGGACCAAGCCCACCTCTGTATACACAATAGGCGATACCACGCCTCACCCCAACAATCAGCCCGCTCCATTGTGACATCTGAGCGAGCTTTCGGGAGTAATGTATGACACTGAGGGCCCTATAACCATTATCCCGCGTGGCGGTTAGTGTGTATATGCCAGTGGCAGTCTTAGATCAAATACCTAAATCTCGTTAAGCGTGTTATTATGAAATAACTGCATACACCGGCCAGGGCCCAGACACACCTCTCTCCTAGGTGGTCTCTACCTTCCCTATCGTTCCACCATAAAGAATCACTCGGGGGCCATTGGGAACCTAGGTCCACCACTACCTGGATGGAAACCCCCTTTCCCTTCAACCCCAATCCGAATATTATCATAAGTATTCTAGTATTATGTAATATATCCATGATCATCTCCTGAAGGGATCACGACCTGATAATATAGCATGGCAAACAGACAAGGTGTAGGGGCACTGATGAAACTCTAGCATAACTATACTAAGCATAGTAGGATTGCAGGTAAAGTATGACCAACAGTTTAACAAAGACATGCTATGCAACAGAATATGATCTATCGATAAGGCACCAACTGAACTCTGACTCTCTAATGCAAGAAGTAGAGAGAAAGAATAGAAAATATCGAAAAGATCAAGGGGGTTTTGCTTGCCCGGAAGCTCTGCTAAGAAGGACGGGTCGTCGACGACGTAGTCATACTCGGGGGCAGCGGCAGTCTCGGAGTCTACCGAAAGAATAGAGGAGAGGGGGGAAACAGATAAATAACGGGCATACAAATGCAACACAGATGCATGGCATGGCAATAAGTGTGGATGATATGCTCTAAAGCATCCCTAAATAGTTTAAAAGAAGAGGGAAAATATATGGCATTGTTTTTCCAGCTCTAGGTATTACTCGGTAAATTGATCCACGTGCAAATTGTCAGGGTTCATTATGTTAGAGGGGTGTGAAACGTAGGTGGATGTCATATTTTTCTGTTCAATTTTCATCAGAGTTATAAATTATTTTATATGATTTTTCAAAATTTAAATGAATTTCTGGATTTACTGGCGTATTATTAGTTCGAAATTTTGTTTCAAAAAATGTTCATAATTTTCTTAAAATGTTCATGTTTTAATTTTTATGGAGTTTAAAAATGTTCCCATTTCAGAAATTGTTCACAATTATTTTAAATGTTTGTGTTTTCAAATTTTGTTTGGGAGTTTAAAAAATGTTCGGGTTTGCCAAGAATTTGTTTTGGAACTAAAAAAATGTTCTTGTTTGTTAAAAAAGTGTTCATGATTTCGAAATATGTGACTGATTTTCAAAAAAGTTTCAGTTTGCTAATTTTTTTTCGCAAATTTGAAAAGTGTTTGCGTTTCACAAAAACTCCTTTTTCTAAACAATTGAATTCGAAATTTCAAAAATAATTCAGATATGCGTTGTGGATTAGCTCTTAAATTTGGACGTTGACAAATTATCAGTAAGGCTCACAAACTCAGCCGGTTGCGGCGCTTGGTCTGTAGCACACGATCCATTCTTCGGTCCCCCGCAAGGTAGGCTTTGTTTGCGGAATTTTAAAAAATGTTTATAATTTTTAAAATTTGTCCACAATTTCAAAATTTGTCCTGGTTTTGAAATTTTGGTTACAAATTCGAAAATTGTTCAGAATTTTTCAAAACTCATGCGTGTTTGTAAAAAAAGCCGATGTGCCCATTTAGCTAGTTCTAAACTTTTCGCGTCGCCTATATACTAGGAACATTAATCGGACGCAGTGCCTAGCTACCTATGTCTACTAGAGCTGGATCGTCAGTTTGAATCCTATCTTTCGCTTCGCATTTTTCTGACTTTGTACACTGCTCGTAACTCCCACGTGGGCTAGCCCAGTGTGAAGAATGCGGTAGATAGGAGGTCCCCAGATAGCGACCCCTATCTCTCGCTAAATGCGACAAAGAAGGATGCCCCGCTTCAGGCAGCTGCCGAATTGATCCGGACCAACGCGGCATATTCATTCAGTGATTTGTTTCTTCTTTCATTTATTTTCAAAATTTTGTACTAGTTTATTTTTACCTTTGCTTGTATTTCGAAATAGATCTACTATAAAAATAGCTTTATATAGAAAAGTTGGAAAATGTTAATCATATATTAAAAAAAGTGAATAGAAAAAATGTTTTCGATGTATACAAAATATTACAAATTCAATAGAAAGAAATTAGAAATCAGAAAAATTAAAGTTTTTAATATTTAAAAAATATTAATAATGCATTTAAATAAAATTTTAAATACGTATAAAAATGTTTCCGATGTATACAAACAATATACAATCTGTGTAGGAAAAATAGACATAAAAATTATAAGTTTTACAAAAAATTTGATCATGTACTTGGACAATGTTAAACGTGTACATAAAAACATTTCCTGGTGTATACCAAAGATTTACAATGTGTATGAAAAAAGTAAAAAGAAAAATATATGTTTTAGGTAGACACAAAAATTTATTCAAAAAAATGTTAATCTTGTATTTAATTTTTTTTCATACATGTCTAAAAATGTTTCTACTATATACGGAAAGGGTAATATCTATATGAAAAAATAGACATCAAAACATATATTTTACAAGATGTTGATCATATATTTGAAAAATGTTAAAGATGCCTAATAAATATATTATAAAACTTAGAAATAAACATTTATTTGAAAAAATGTTAATCATGTATTTAGAAAATGTTGTGCGCTTATGAAAAAAATATCTACTATATACATAAAAATGTACAATGTATGAAAAAAAAGTAGAATTCAAGGCATATGTTTTAGAAAGTGTTGATCATGTATTTGATAAATGTTAAAGATACATAAAAAATGTTCCTGAAGTATATGAAAAATGTAGAGAATTGTTGGAAAAAGGGTGAAAAAAGAAAGAAACAAAAAACCGAAGAAAGAAAGGTAAAAGAAAAGAAAAGCGAATAAGAAAAAGAAAAACTAAAGAAACCAATCGGGAACCCTGTAACATAGTATAAAGTAAAGAAAGTGTTTGTCTAGGGCACATCTAGATGTGCTATAGTTATTGCACATTTAAGTGACACAATCAAGTATGGAAAGGAAAAGAAAAAAAGCAAAAGAAAATTCCCACACGAACTCCGTATAAGATCAATGACATAAGATTTAGATGTGCAATACTTATGGCACATCTAGATGTGCTTTAGCAAAACTGGTAAAGAAAATAGATGAAACCGTAAAGAAAAACACGACAGAAAGAAAGAAACAAAGCAAACTAAAGGCAACAGGAAAGAAAGAAAGGAAACCCACGGGAACAAAAAGAAAAAAGAGAAAGCCGAAATAACCAAAGAAAAACAAGAAAAAACCGTTACAGAAATGTCAAATACAATGAAAACCAATAAAACACACACACACACACACACACACACACACACACACACACACAAATAGACCACTCCAACCTTATTATACAGAAAAAGAAAAAAACACTAAAACTGGACCAACAACAACCGAAATGAACCCGGAAGCATACGATCCGCGACCCCTAATGGACCGGACCATATACGTGGCGCTGCGGGCAAGGGGAGCTACGATCTCGCGTTAGGAGAGATATAGCTCTAGTGGCCCCAAATGCCTACAGGACAGGACTGTAATCCAGTTTCGATAAATGCATGAACCTTTTGTTACGAATGCATGTACACACGTTTTAGTGTTAGATATATCTGTATCTTAACAAGTCTAAGATAATTAATTTGGGACAAAGGTAATATTTCCAAATTTGCGAACATTTGTTCAAACTCATGGACATTTGTTTTCTTCAATTTCATGAAAATTTAAAATTGTTGATGTTTTTCAATTATGTGAACTTTTTCAAGTTCATGAACACTTTTGTAAAAATTCATGAATGCTTTTTTCAAAATGCATACACTTTTTCAAATCCGTGAACGATTTTACAAAATATATGAACTTTTTTGAAAATCATGAACAATTTTCAAATTCACTAACAAATTTTATATTTATGAGTCTTTTTAAATCCTCAAACATTATTTTCAAATCCATGAAGTCTTCCAAAATGTACGCACTATTTTATCAAATCCATGAACTTTATCCAATTCCTTTATCTTTTCTAAAAAACAACGGTCAACCTGTTGACTGGCCAACGGTCAACCAGGTAACCCGTGAACAGTCAACTGATTGAGCAAGGAACCGAGTGAACCAACTACTGGTGTCACTAACTAGGGAAAGGAAGTAAAACAAATCTGTGAAGAGTAATCCAGGACGCGAGGGTTTCGTGAAGGCTGTAGCAGCCATCGCCACGTTGGAATGTTTGGTCCCCTCGGCTACAGCTAGTGGTCGTCGAGAGTTCTATGTTCTTCGTCAACGTCTAGTGATCATCATTTTTGTGATAATAAAATTTGTCTTGTACTTTTGGCGGTGCTATGGGGTCTGGGAGTTTGTGTCCTCGCAAATCCAATTATTCGAATATGATGTGTTTATGCTGGTGTGTCAAGTTTTTTTGTTGGTTTGTTTATGTGTGGGGTCAAATCTTTCACGGATACCTTGGTGAAGATATTATTACTCGACAGCCAACACTTATGGGGGATCATCCTGGGCCCAAATACCTTCGTTGACCAGGGCTTCCCAACTTTATAGACGGGCGACTCAAGGCGCTTTCAAAAATCTTTATTGGTAATATTTCCACGGGGAACAAGTGACAACATCGTTCTTTCAGTCCAATTACAGTCACTTTACCGAAGTCTTGGTATTATTTACTCTAGCAAGGATTGATACCACAAATAAGGTGTTTCTAAGAGTTCTAACTGTAATTCTTAGTCATATAAGTTACTCCCTTTGTATTTTCTTGATCTTAGATATGAACAATTTACCTTTAATTGTTATGAGTATGAAAAATATTACATGTTTTCTCTAAAAAAAAGGGCCCAAACGAGAAGCCTCTGTTGACCGTTGTCGACCAAACGCACCCCGGTTGGTCGATACATGAATTTGGGCCGGTCCAAGTAGCGCAGCTCCCACTTCCAGTTTTGGGGAGGTTTTATAACCTTACCAGGCCATTTGTTTTATTGTTTTTTGGGTTTCTTCTTATTGTTTTTGGTTTAAATTTTTCACATTTCTCTCCTTATTTTTTATTTCAAATTTTTTTACTTTTTTCTTTTGCAAACACCTTCCAGATTTTTGAACTTTTTTTTTGAAAATCGTGAACATTTTTTGAATTCTCGAACATTTTTTGAAATTATGAACATTTTATATCAAGATTGTTTTATAAATTTGGGAGCATTTTTTGAAATTTTGTGAATTTTTTAATTCAATAATATATTTTTGAAACCTGTGAATATGTTTTTGAAATTTGGAACACCTTTTTAAATGCATGAACTTTTTTCGATTTGACGAACATATTTTGAATCTCGTGAACTTTTTTCGAATAGATGATCTTTTTTGAAAATTAGGAAGAATTTTTGAAAATCACATTTTTTTGCATGTTTGAACATTTTTAGAAATTCAGGAACACTTTGTGAAATCCCAAACATATTTCAAACTCATGAACATTTTTCGAATTCGTGAACTGTTTTGGAATTAAGAACTTTTTTCGAATTTGATTTGCAGGGCTGTGCGGGATTGGTGGCCATTCACACCATCCTACGTGCAAAATAGTGCCTCCTCGTATATGTAGTCCAGTCCAAGTAAAACTGAAAAAGAAAAGAGTAAAGAAGGCCCCGTAATCATGGGCCAGAAGAGAAATGAAAATCTACCGCATCATTTTCGACGCGACGGTGAGAAGAACCGGTCAAGGCTTCTAGCACCCTGGATTGCGTTTCGAGGCTCCTGGGTGAAGTGCGCCTTTGGGTAACTGGGTTGTTTTTCCTTTTTGCGTACGACCCTAATAATGCAACTTTTGTAACGTGCCGAGTTCCCTTAGCTCTGCATCCAGCATCATGGAAGACCCTCCCAGAAGAAAGGCGACCTACCTACTGGAGTGAAATGTTTTCCTACCCACCACGCCATGCTTTTGGTCTTTTTTGTACTGGACCATATGTCGCGTGAAAATACTTATGAGTGAAACTTTCTCTGTGGGGGCGTCATGAGTGAAACTGAATGAATGGTCCCTGTCTTGTTCTACCAGATTTGGACATCCGGTCAAGGAGTAACAGGATTCACGGTCACGAACAGTTTTACCAGTACGGGGTAATCCATTTGGATGAGCCGTGTAGTATGATTCGGCAGATAACGTGTTGGTCCGAGCACGCAAAATCAGCGTAGGCAGGGTTAAGGGTGGCGTGTTAACGTCTGTAAAGCTTGCTCGTCAACCATGCAATGCGAAGCCGGTCGCCATTCTTGATTCCCATAAAAAACCGTCATGTCATTTCCCAAGGAATACTGTGCACGGAGCCATGGAGTAAGGTCCCTTCCAATGCTTCACCTTGTACAGGTGCTAAGATTGTCAACTAAGCAAAAAATTTGATGTGGCATGCTAGTTAAGAAGAAAAAGAGCACTATGGTGACCAAAAAGAAACAGTGCCAAGCACGTGTACCTAGGTGGAAGCATAATTCTGAGTGTACAACTAATTAAATGCATGAAGCTTAGCACCCAAAAACGGCAAATTTTCGTGTTTTGACCCTTTTCTGAAACCTATTCGAGATTTGACCCTAGTTTAATTTTTTTTCGAGATCTGACCCTTTTGCTACCGCTAGAGTCCATGGCGGTAGGGTTTAACAGCCTACCGCCAGAGACTTTGACGGTAGAAAACATCGCTACCGCCAACCGGGCTGGCGATAGCCTGCACAACCCTACCGCCAAGGTGCTTGGCGGTAGGCACGAGCACGCACTGTGTTCAATACTTAGGTTTTTGGCGGTAGGACATATAACCCTACCGCCAGGGACCTTGGCGGTAAGCTGTTATACCCTAGCGCCATGGTCCCTGGCGATAGCAAAATGGTCAGATCTCGAATTTTTTTTAAACTAGGGTCAAATCTCGAATAGGTTTTAAAAAAAGATCAAAACACGAAATTTAACCCCCCCCCCCCCCCCCCCAAAACTTAGCACCTTCGCATTGGGGACTTGAATTGCTAAGACATTTAGGGTCTCTTTGATTCGTAGAATTTTGAAAACATAGGAATAGGAAAAGTGTAGGGTTGGAGTGGCATGCCCATTTGAATCTTATAGAATTAGCAATGATTGTTTGATGTCACGGAAAAAACAAAGGAATTGTAAAAAGAGGTTCGAGTGGATGTTAAATTTTCTATAAAATGTAGTACAGAAGATTTCATAGGAAAAATTCCTATGGGATCCAATCATATGAATCAAAGGACCAACATAGAAAAAAATCCTAAGAATTTCAAACTTCCAGAAATCCTATAAAATTCCTTTGGATCAAAGAAGCCCTTAATATACTTAGCATCTCATCTAAGCACCCAAAATCTTTTTTCATTTTGCGCCCGAGCAATCATGCAAACTACTCGTACCATCCGATGGTTACGTGGCGGGTCCAGTCAAAGCGTAGGGATGGATGGATTGGATTCTCAAAACGACAAGAAAAACCGCACCTCCCGGTCTCCAAGGTGACCCGTCACAGCATGAAACCTGTATCAGGACAGCTCGGCCGGAACAATCAGCATCCGGAGCGAGCAGGGAAAGCAAAGACGACTGCATGCAGAGCCAGAGCTGCCTGCCGGCACGCCGCCGTACTGCAGCCCCGCAGCGATCTGTCTGCCGGAGCAGACACGCAGAGCAGGGGGGCCCTGCCTGCCTGCCTGCCCGTCGATCGATCAGCGACGATGCATGCAGCGCCCCACTTCCCGAGAGAAATCGTCCCCCGCGACTGCGCAATGATTGGCGCCCGCGGCGGCCACCGGTCCGGTCGTCCATGCATGCCGCCATGCCGCACACGTCGCGTCCCATGTCACCGTGCCTAGAACGGCGCGCGCGCCCCCACCCCTGTCCCCCGCGTCGCGGCGAGCGAGAGCACCGTCGCGTGCCCCGCCCCGTCAATTCCATGTCCCCCCGGCCGGCCCAGCGGCGGGGCGTCGCCTTGCGCGGCGCCATTGGCCGGGGACGGGAGGGGGTCCGGCCTGCCGGCCTCAAAAGAGCCGCCCGGCCCAGCGCCTCCTTCGCTGCATCGACCGCGTCCTTTTCCGCCCTTTCCCTTTTCTCTCCCATTCAGGGCACCTCGGCCGGGCTCGCGAGATCTGCTCGCGCCGCGCCGCTCGCTTCCACGGGAGATATTCTCCGGCCACCACCACCACCGCTAGGCAACAAGAATATACTGCGCCGGTGCGCCCCCACCACCCCCTTCTTGTCGTGTTTTCTCTTCGTGAACGAAAGCTGCAAGCTAAAGCCTTGGCCTTGGCGGTCATATTGAAGGATCTGGAAGAGGTGATGCGTACACCTCTTCATGGCATGGGGTTGCGTGATCTGATCGGGAGGACTACCATTTTGGCGGTCAATTAGACCAAACTTTCCTTTCACTAGCTTGTCTCCCCGCTTTGCCTCTTTTTCTTTTTCTGAGCCTTGCCTTTCATGCTCTTGTCACATACTCTTGCAGCACAGTACAGTACCAGCCTGCTTTTCCTTTGAGCAGGCTACATAGATACTCTTGCCTCATGACAGTATAAAACGAGGCGTGCCTAGGCCACCCTGGTGTGATACGTAGACACTGACCCGCCATCTCGGGCTAGCAAGCAAGCAAGCTAGGCATCCATACCTCCGGTTGGCAATGAGGAAGGGCAGCGAGTGCACCAGGATCAGCCCGGAGACCACCACCAGCGGCAACCCCATGTTCACCCGCCAGGCGAGCAGGTCCGGCGGCCGGACGGAACGGGACGCCCGGCCGAGGGAGGCGCGCGGCGGCTGCCGCCTGCTGAGGACCGCGCGGTGGACCGCCGCGAGGTTCTACCGGCGCGCGAGGGTGAGCGTCGTCACGGCGTTCTGGTCGGCGCCGAGCAGGAGAGGCTCTTCCAGTTCCACTTCCAGTGCTGCTTCACGCTCGCCGGAGTATACGCCGGCGAGGAACAGCAGCAGGCGGCAGTCCGGGCCGGTGGCCGTCGCCGATGACTCCCACAAGAGCGAAGCCGTGGAGGAGTGCATCAGGTTCATGAACTCCTCGTCCAGGAAGTACCGCTAGTGTTTTGTTTTTTTGATTCTGTTTCTACCCTCTGCGCGGATGCTAGCGTCTTCCCCCCTGTAATTTCCCCCCTTCTTGTTCTTGGCCTTTCATCTGTGTGCGCATTTGATCTAAGCTTGTGGAAATGATACGTACGGCCGGATGCATCTTTCTAATCTCTTCTGCGCTCTGGAATCCGCCGCTGTTACATTCAACATTTGTGCTTGTGAATATTTGTCACCTTGTGCGAACCCAGCCACCGACGAGCTAATTTCTGGTGTTCTCCAAGTTCAGATTTTGTATTGTTATTTTTTAATGTCGCAGTGACTTGATGCATTGATCCAATAGTTTGATCTTTCTGGGAAAATAGGGGAAAAAAATTATATGAGACCAGGTCTCACGATTAGCAGGTAAAACCCGTCCTGATGAATGACATGTGACATTTATAAATCCCAAAACTTCAAATTTCTCCCTCTCTTGATTTCAAGTGAGGGGCGGGGTAGATGCTTTGTGATTTGTGAAGTCATCCATTAGGATGGTCTCACGTGAGACCTGATTTTATAGAATTCTTTCTCGAAAACAGGCACCCATCGATTTTCTATTACAGAAACGCCTTGATCCAATAGAGTTATCAAGACACTGAAAATAAATGCATAAGAATGAATGGGAGATTCCCAACGTACCCCCATAGCGCAAACAAAATCATGGCAAGGCACATCATAGAGCAACGGGAGATTCCCAACGTACCCCCATAGCGCAAACAAAATCATGGCAAGGCACATCATAGAGCAACAAGATCATACCCCTGAGTTGCCACAGAAACATTGCGAAAAAAGATTCATAAACGTGTGCTGAAAAACAAATAAACTAATGCAAAAGCAAATATGTATAAGATTTCTCAATTTACACTTTAGAAACAATAAAACATATGAAGCACGTGAGAAATGTAATGTATGACAAGAGAAAAAAACTTTTAGATTAAAGTTAACAGAGTGTCCTTTTTACCCGCAAAATAAACAGAGTGTCATTTTTAACAAACTTGTGAAGCCTGGACTACAAACATTTGCTCCAACCGTCCAACATGTAAACCATTCATTAGCACACAAATATATATTTTTGAAATAAAGAAGGTGGCTGGCTGCCGACCTTATATTTCAAAACAGGCCAAGGCATGATGAAAGTTACAAATACAAAGCAAGACTTGTCCAGTGCACTTATGTGCAAAGGCACAAGCGCTGTCGGGGACTAGAGAAGAAAGAAAAGAAAGAGGGAGATACTACATCTGGTGTTCAAAAGACTAAGCAGTTATATTTTGGCTCCAAACTTGTAAATCGTCCCTTACTCGCTGACTTTGAGCCATGTGACTCCAGAGACGAAGCATATCTGCTGCATAGAAGCAAAGGCAGGTCGTGGTCCAAACTTTTGAACTGAAGACCCTGTCATTCCTTGCATGCCAGAGAGTAATAGCACAAGCAGTGAAAGCAACTTTCCAGTGGCGTTTGAAGCAGAGTTGGTGACGCGCTTGCTCTGCGAAAGTCAAAATGTCCGGAGATGAGCATGCCAAATTGCCCAGGGTCAACTTACCCCACAAAGCAGAGGCTGAAGCACATCACGACAGTAGATGATCAATTGACTCAACAGCAGGGCAGGTATCACAATGTGCAAACGGAGCAACCACAGACCATTCCTTCTTCACCATGTTGTCTCTAGTGTTGAGACGCCCTCGAAAAGCAAGCCAAAGGAAGATCCTATGCTTGAGGGGGATCAAAGGATCCCAAAACCAGGTGTTTGTCAGCACCCCGCGGAAGGTGAGCAACCTGTAGAAATAACCGGTACTAAGCTGACTAGAGCCCAGAGAAGAAACACGCTTGTCTTCGTGCAAGAAACTCGGAGCCACATCTGACAATAGTTGGTGCAGGGTCGTCAACTCCTCCATAGCAGTTTGGGAGAGGTTAGGATGGAGCTGCACGGCCCATGAACCATTAGAATACTGCAAGTGCACTGAGCAAGTTGGCTGTATCGTGAAGGAGTACAGCGTGGGGAACATCAAATGTAAACAACCCTCCTGAAGCCACCGATCCTTACTGAAAGAGACCGATGCTCCAGATCCCAGTTCACACCTAGAGGAGTAAACGATCATAGGGATGAGATCCTTAAAACCTTTCCATATGGCCGTGCCTCTGCTGTTGGCACCCTGAGGAAGAGCAACACGACAGTAATTTGAGGCGAACCATTTGTAACATGGTATATCAGAAGTTTGTAGGACTCTGGAGACAAACTTGCACATCATAGCCTGGTTATGAGCTTGTAGCTAGCGTATACCCAAACCACCATTAGCACGGGGTAGTGAGACCGTATCCCAGGCCACTAAGCAGCACACAAAATTTAATGCAAATAATTTAACTTATGCCTGATATGTATGATTGTTGAGGTGGCATGGTTGCATGGATAGATTTTAGTGCATTAAATGTAACTTACAATCACATATATGACTTGTCGATGTGCTTGGCGAGAGAAAATAGATAGTGAGTTAGTATTTTAGAATTGAGGATTATGATTTAAAATCTTAACTGTGTAAGATGACATCCTGGAATCTAGGAATAAGCAATGACTAAATCAATGTACAGTTGATCATTTGGCTGAAAACAAAACTTTTTCAATAAGATGCAAGAGCATTGCGTGGTTTTTTTATGAGGGGACATTGCATGCCTTTTGTACTAAGATAGAAAGGAGACTCACAAATATGTTATATAGGTGCCAATACAAGCGATAACACCCCCACCACAAAGATAGAATACAACCAAACGCCGTGTCATGTTGCGATTCCTCCACCAGGTACTAAATAATTAATTCACTACATCAAATTAGATAAGAATTTTTTATTGTGATTTATTGGATATGGTGTTCTAGTTTCTAGTAGTGGATGCTCTATTATCTCCATTATGAGTTGACTGTTTTTCAAAATAATAAAATAATTGCTTTGTTAAAGAGAAATAAAGATCAGAGTATTTGACATCTTATGCAAATTATGAATATGTATTTGAGACATAAAGTTGTACTGTATCGAGCATTTGAATTCATAGACACACATATCAACCATATAACAATATTATTATAACATTGGGAGAGGCCTTACATAAAGAGGTTTAAAAATATATAGACAAAGCCTCTTGTGAACCACAGTCCAACCCATGTAACCATTATTTTCTGATGCAGGGGCCGCGGACATCCCCTTTTCGAAAAAATGTAACCACTATTTCCTACCCTAACGAAGAGAAGTGATTAGCCGCCCGTACCAAGCAGACACATATACATAATTTCACCGAGTTGACTACCTACATGTTCGGGGGTATAGGGTGACCAAGGACTCCGGTCAAAGGGCCAAACATGCAAGATAAAAACATCACCCATTTCTGCTCTGGTCAAAGAAAGGGTTTGTGTTTGTAAATAGGATTATTCGTCGGCCTGGCTCTTTTGTTGACTAGTTAAAAGTTGTAGTACGTGATTGCTCCTTTCCTAATAAAAAAGGGGAAAAGAATGCTTGGGTTAATAACTGAACCTGAGTCAAGGTCATGTTTAACAAATGTTGTGGAGAAGTCAAAAGATAGGAATTAGTTCATAACCTGAATATAACATAAGAATCAGGCTCTAGAACAACTTATATGGCCACATATACAAAAGAAGAAATAAATACATGACCCAAACTGAAGTTGAAAGGGACTTGTTTCCATGGAGAAGATTTATGTTCTCTACTGATTCTTCTTCTTTTTGAACCGGGCGTAACCCCTTTCCATTGGCATTAAACGGAAATACAATAGTTCCAGACAAACAGGGAGAAGGGAAAGAGGATAGCGAGTTCAACGCACTGACAGGAAACCCACCGTGCCCGCCCGCCATCGATGAAGGAAATATGCCCTAGAGGCAATAATAAAGTTATTATTTATTTCCTTATGTCATGATAAATGTTTATTATTCATGCTAGAATTGTATTAACTGGAAACATAATACATGTGTGAATACATAGACAAACAAAGTGTCACTAGTATGCCTCTACTTGACTAGCTCGTTAATCAAAGATGGTTATGTTTCTTAACCATGGACAAAGAGTTGTTATTTGATTAACGGGATCACATCATTAGTTGAATGATCTGATTGACATGACCCATTCCATTAGCTTAGCACCCGATCGTTTAGTATGTTGCTATTGCTTTCTTCATGACTTATACATGTTCCTATGACTATGAGATTATGTAACTCCCGTGTGCCGGAGGAACACTTTGTGTGCTACCAAACGTCACAACGTAACTGGGTGATTATAAAGGTGCTCTACAGGTGTCTCCAAAGGTACATGTTGGGTTGACGTATTTCGAGATTAGGATTTGTCACTCCGATTGTTGGAGAGATATCTCCGGGCCCTCTCGGTAATGAACATCACATAAGCCTTGCAAGCATTGCAACTAATGAGTTAGTTGCGAGATGATGTATTACAGAACGAGTAAAGAGACTTGCCGGTAACGAGATTGAACTAGGTATTGGATACCGACGATCGAATCTCGGGCAAGTAACATACCGATGACAAAGGGAACAACGTATGTTGTTATGCGGTCTGACCGATAAAGATCTTCGTAGAATATGTAGGAGCCAATATGGGCATCCAGGTCCCGCTATTGGTTATTGACCGAAGACGTGTCTCGGTCATGTCTACATTGTTCTCGAACCCGTAGGGTCCGCACGCTTAAGGTTTCGATGACAGTTATATTATGAGTTTATGAGTTTTGATGTACCGAAGGAGTTCGGAGTCCCGGATGAGATCGGGGACATGACGAGGAGTCTCGAAATGGTCGAGACGTAAAAATCGATATATTGGATGACTATATTCGTACATCGGAAAGGTTCCGAGTGATTCAAGTATTTTTCGGAGTACCGGAGAGTTACGGGAATTCGCCGGGAGAAGTATTGGGCCTTATTGGGCCATACGGGAAAGAGAGAGGGGCTGCCTAGGGCAGGCCACGCGCCCCCAAGGCCTAGTCCGAATTGGACTAGGGGGAGGGGCTGCGCCCCTTCCTTGTTTCCTACTCCTACTACATGGAAGGACTCCTAGTTGGACTAGGAAAGGGGGAATCCTACTCCCGGTGGGAGTAGGACTCCCCTAGGCGCGCCATAGAGAGGGCCGGCCCTCCCCTCCTCCACTCCTTTATATACGGGGGCAGGGGGCACCCCATAGACACACAAGTTGATCCACGTGATCATATTCTTAGCCGTGTGCGGTGCCCCCTTCCACCATAGTCCTCGATAATATTGTAGCAGTGCTTAGGCGAAGCCCGGCGACATTAGTACATCAAGATCGTCACCACGCCGTCGTGCTGACGGAACTCTTTCCCGACACTTTGCTGGATCAGAGTCCGGGGATCGTCATCGAGCTGAACGTGTGCTAGAACTCGGAGGTGCTGTAGTTTCGGTGCTTGATCGGTCGGGCCGTGAAGACGTACGACTACATCAACCGCGTTGTCATAACGCTTCCGCTGTCGGTCTACGAGGGTACGTAGACAACACTCTCCCCTCTCGTTGCTATGCATCACCATGATCTTGTGTGTGCGTAGGAATTTTTTTGAAATTACTACGTTCCCCAACAGTGGCATCCGAGCCTAGGTTTTATGTGTTGATGTTATATGCACGAGTAGAACACAAGTGAGTTGTGGGCGATATAAGTCATACTGCTTACCAGCATGTCATACTTTGGTTCGGCGGTATTGTTGAATGAAGCGGCCCGGACCAACATTACGCGTACGCTTACGCGAGACTGGTTCTACCGACGTGCTTTGCACACAGGTGGCTGGCGGGTGTCAGTTTCTCCAACTTTAGTTGAACTGAGTGTGGCTACGCCCGGTCCTTGCGAAGGTTAAAACAACACCAACTTGACAAACTATCGTTGTGGTTTTTGATGTGTAGGTAAGAACGGTTCTTGCTAAGCCCGTAGCAGCCACGTAAAACTTGCAACAACAAAGTAGAGGACGTCTAACTTGTTTTTGCAGGGCATGTTGTGATGTGATATGGTCAAGACGTGATGAGATATAAGTTGTTGTATGAGATGATCATGTTTTGTTGAAGTTATCGACAACTGGCAAAATCCTTATGGTTGTCTCTCTATTGCATAAGATGCAAGCGCCCAATAACTGCTTTACTTTATCGCTATGCGATAGCAATAGTTGCAAGAGCAATTGTTGGCGAGACGACCACGTGACGACACATTGATATAGATCAAGATGATGGATATCATGGTGTCATGCCGGTGACGATAGAGATCATAACAGTACTTTGGAGATGGAAATCAAAGGCGCAAGATGATGATGGCCATATCATGTCACATATTTTGATTGCATATGATGTTTATCTTTTATACATCTTATTTTGCTTAGTTTGACGGTAGCATTTTAAGATGATCTCTCACTAATTATCAAGAAGTGTTCTCCCTGAGTATGCGCCGTTGCGAAAGTTCTTCGTGCTGAGACACCACGTGATGATCGGGTGTGATAGGCTCTACGTTCAAATACAACGGGTGCAAAACAGTTGCACACGCGGAATACTCAAGTTATACTTGACGAGCCAAGCATATACAGATATGGCCTCGGAACACGGAGACCGAAAGGTCGAGCGTGAATCATATAGTAGATATGATCAACATAGTGATGTTCACCAATGAAACTGCTCCATCTCACGTGATGATCGGACATGGTTTAGTTGATTTGGATCACGTGATCACTTAGAGGATTAGAGGGATGTCTTTCTAAGTGGGAGTTCTTAAGTAATATGATTAATTGAACTTAAATTTATCATGAACTTAGTCCTGGTAGTATTTTGCAAATTATGTTGTAGATCAATAGCTCGCGTTGTTGCTTCCCTGTGTTTATTTTGATATGTTCCTAGAGAAAATTGTGTTGAAAAATGTTAGTAGCAATGATGCGGATTGGATCCGTGATTTGAGGTTTATCCTCATTGCTGCACAGAAGAATTATGTCCTTGATGCACCGCTAGGTGACAGACCTATTGCAGGAGCAGATGCAGATGTTATGAACGTTTGGCTAGCTCAATATGATGACTACTTGATAGTTTAGTGCACCATGCTTAATGGCTTAGAATCGGGACTTCAAAGACGTTTTGAACGTCATGAACCATATGAGATGTTCCAGGAGTTGAAGTTAATATTTCAAGCAAATACCCGAGTTGAGAGATATGAAGTCTCCAACAAAGTTCTATAGCTACAAGATGGAGGAGAATCGCTCAAGCAGTGAGCATATACTCAGATTGTCTGGGTACTACAATCGCTTGAATCAAGTGGGAGTTAATCTTCCAGATAAGATAGTGAATGACTGAATTCTCTAGTCACCATCACCAAGTTAGTAGAACTTCATAATGAACTATAGTATGCAAGGGATAACGGAAACGATTCACAAGCTCTTCGTGATGCTAAAATCGACAAAGGTAGAAATCAAGAAAAACATCAAGTGTTGATGGTTGACAAGACCACTAGTTTCAAGAAAAGGCCAAAGGGAAGAAGGGGAACTTCAAGAAGAACGGCAAACAAGTTGCCGCTCAAGTGAAGAAGCCCAAGTCTGATCCTAAGCCTGAGACTAAGTGCTTCTACTGCAAAGGGATTGGTCACTGGAAGTGGAACTGCCCCAAGTATTTGGCGGATAAGAAGGATGGCAAGGTAAACAAAGGTATATTGGATATACGTGTTATTGATGTGTACTTTACTAGTGTTTATAGCAACCCCTCGGCATTTGATACTGGTTCAGTTGCTAAGAGTAGTAACTCAAAACGGGAGTTGCAGAATAAACAGAAACTAGTAAAGGGTGAGGTGACGATGTGTATTGGAAGTAGTTCCAAGATTGATATGATCATCATCACACACTCCCTATACTTTCGGGATTAGTGTTGAAACTAAATAAGTGTTATTTGGTGTTTGCGTTGAGCATGAATATGATTTGATCATGTTTATTGCAATACGGTTATTCATTAAAGTCAGAGAATAATTGTTGTTCTATTTACATGAATAAACCTTCGATGGTCATACACCCAATGAAAATAGTTTGTTGGTTCTCGATCGTAGTGTTACACATATTCATAATATTGAAGCCAAAAGATGCAAAGTTAATAACGATAGTGCAACTTATTTGTGGCACTGCCGTTTAGGTCATATTGGTGTAAAGCGCATGAAGAAACTCCATGCTGATGGGCTTTTGGAATCACTTGATTATGAATCAGTTGATGCTTGCGAACCATGCCTCATGGGCAAGATGACTAAAACTCTGTTCTTCGAAACAATGGAGCAAGCAACAGATTTGTTGGAAATCATACGTACTGATGTATGTGGTCCAATGAATATTGAGGCTCGCGACAAGTATCATTATTTTCTGATCTTCACAGATGATTTGAGCAGATATGAGTATATCTACTTGATGAAACATAAGTCTGAAACATTTGAAAAGTTCAAAGAATTTCAGAGTGAAGTGAAAAATCATCGTAACAAGAAAATAAAGTTTCTATGATCTGATCGTAGAGAAGAGTATTTGAGTTACGAGTTTGGTCTTCAATTAAAACAATGTGGAATAGTTTCACAAACTCATGCCACCTGGAACACCACAGCATAATGGTGTGTCCGAACGTCATAACCATACTTTATTGGATATAGTACAATCTATGATGTTTCTTACCGATTTACCAATATCGTTTTGGGATGATGCATTAGAGACAGCTGCATTCACGTTAAATAGGGCACCATCTAAATCCGTTGAGACGACACAATCTGAATTATGGTTTGGCAAGAAACCAAAGTTGTCGTTTCTTAAAGTTTGGAGTTGTGATGCTTATGTGAAAAAGTTTCATCTCGATAAGCTCAAACTCAAATCGGAGAAATATGTCTTCATAGGATACCCAAAGGAGACTATTGGATACACCTTCTATCACAGATCCGAAGGCAAGACTTTTGTTGCTAAGTTCGGAAACTTTCTGGAGAAGGAGTTTCTCTCGAAAAAAGTGAGTGGGAGGAAAGTAGAAAACTTGATAAGGTAATTATATCTTCTCCCTTATTGGAAAGTAGTTCATCACAGAAATCTGTTCTTGTGACTACTACACCAATTAGTGAGGAAGCTAATGATGATGATCATGTAACTTCAGATCAAGTTACTACCGAATCTCGTAGGTAAACCAGAGTGAGATCCGCACCACAGTGGTACGGTAATCCTGTTCTGGAAGTCATGTTACTAGACCATGACGAACTTGCGAACTATGAGGAAGCGATGATGAGCCCAGATTCCGCAAAATGGCTTGAGTCCATGAAATCTGAGATGAGATCCATGTATGAGAACAAGTATGGACTTTGATTGACTTGCCTTTTGATCGGCGAGCCATTGAGATTAAATGGATCTTCAAGAGGAAGAAGGACACGGATAGTAGTGTTACTATCTACAAAGCTAGAATTGTCGCAAAAGGTTTTCGACAAGTTCAAGGTGTTGACTACGATGAGAGTTTCTCACTCGTATCTATGCTTAAGTCTGTCCGAATCATGTTAGCAATTGCCGCATTTTATGAAATCTGGCAAATGGATAAACAAAACTGCATTCCTTAATGGATTTATTAAAGAAGAGTTGTATGTGATGCAACAAGATGGTTTTGTCAATGCTAAAGGTGCTAACAAAATATGCAAGCTCCAGCGATCCATTTATGGACTGGTGCAAGCATCTCGGAGTTGGAATATACGCTTTGATAAGTTGATCAAAGCATATAGTTTTATACAGACTTGCGGTGAAGCCTGTATTTACAAGAAAATGAGTGGGAGCACTACAACATTTTTGATAAGTGTATGTGAATGACACATTGTTGATCGGAAATAATGTAGAATTATTCTGCAAAGCATAAAGGAGTGTTTGGAAGGAGTTTTTCAAAGAAAGACCTCGGTGAAGCTGCTTAGATATTGAGCATCAATATCTATAGAGATAGATCAAGACGCTTGATAAGTTTTTCAATAAGTACATACCTTGACAAGATTTTGAAGTAGTTCAAAATGGAACAGTCAAAGAAAAAGAGTTCTTGCTTGTGTTACAAGGTGTGAAGTTGAGTAAGACTCAAAACCCGACCACGACAGAAGATAGAAAGAGAATGAAAGTCATTCCCTATGCCTTGGCCATAGGTTCTATAAAGTATGCCATGCTGTGTACCAGATCTATTGTATACCCTACACTGATTTTTGCAAGGGAGTACAATAGTGATCTAGGAGTAGATCAATGGACAACGGTCAAAATTATCCTTACTGGAATAAGGATATGTTTCTCGGTTATGGAGGTGACAAAAGGTTCGTCGTAAAGAGTTACATCGATGCAAGTTTTGACACAGATCTGGATGACTCTAAGTCTCGATCTAGATACATATTGAAAGTGGGAGCAATTAGCTAGAGTAGCTCCGTGTGAATACTTACGGATCTGAATATGACAGACCCGGTGACTAAAATTATCTCACAAGCAAAACATGATCACACCTTAGTACTCTTTGGGTGTTAATCACATAGCGATGTGAACTAGATTACTGACTCTAGTAAACCCTTTGGGTGTTGGTCACATATCGATGTGGACTATGGGTGTTAATCACATGGTGATGTGAACTATTGCTGTTAAATCACATGGCGATGTGAACTAGATTATTAACTCTAGTGCAAGTGGGAGACTGAAGGAAAGATGCCCTAGAGGCAATAATAAAGTTATTATTTATTTCCTTATTTCATGATAAATGTTTATTATTCATGCTAGAATTGTATTAACCGGAAACATAATACATGTGTGAATATATAGACAAACAGAGTGTCACTAGTATACCTCTACTTGACTAGCTCGTTAATCAAAGATGGTTATGTTTCTTAATCATGGACAAAGAGTTGTTATTTGATTAACGAGATCACATCATTAGTTGAATGATCTGATTGACATGACCCATTCCATTAGCTTAGCACCCGATCGTTTAGTATGTTGCTATTGCTTTCTTCATGACTTATACATGTTCCTATGACTATGAGATTACGTAAATCCCGTGTGCTAGAGGAACACTTTGTGTGCTACCAAACGTCACAACGTAACTGGGTGATTATAAACGTGCTCTACAGGTGTCTCCAAAGGTACATGTTGGGTTGACGTATTTCGAGATTAGGATTTGTCACTCCGATTGTTGGAGAGGTATCTCTGGGCCCTCTCGGCAATGAACATCACATAAGCCTTGCAAGCATTGCAACTAATGAGTTAGTTGCGAGATGATGTATTACGGAACGAGTAAAGAGACTTGCCGGTAACGAGATTGAACTAGGTATTAGATACCGACGATCGAATCTCGGGCAAGTAACATACCAATGACAAAGGGAACAACGTATGTTGTTATGCGGTCTGACCGATAAAGATCTTTGTAGAATATGTAGGAGCCAATATGGGCATCCAGGTCCCGCTATTGGTTATTGACCGGAGACATGTCTCGGTCATGTCTACATTGTTCTCGAACCCGTAGGGTCCGCACGCTTAAGGTTTCGATGACAGTTATATTATGAGTTTATGAGTTTTGATGTACCGAAGGAGTTCGGAGTCCCGGATGAGATCGGGGACATGACGAGGAGTCTCGAAATGGTCGAGACATAAAAATCGATATATTGGACGACTATATTCGGACATCGGAAAGGTTCCGAGTGATTCGAGTATTTTTCGGAGTACCGGAGAGTTACGGGAATTCGCCGGGAGAAGTATTGGGCCTTATTGGGCCATACGGGAAAGAGAGAGGGGCTGCCTAGGGCAGGCCGCGCGCCCCCCAAGGCCTTGTCCGAATTGGACTAGGGGGAGGGGCTGCACCCCTTCCTTGTTTCCTACTCCTACTACATGGAAGGACTCCTAGTTGGACTAGGAAAGGGGGAATCCTACTCCCGGTGGGAGTAGGACTCCCCTAGGCGCGCCATAGAGAGGGCCGGCCCTCCCCTCCTCCACTCCTTTATATACGGGGGCAAGGGGCACCCCACAGACACACAAGTTGATCCACGTGATCATATTCTTAGCCGTGTGCGGTGCCCCCTTCCACCATAGTCCTCGATAATATTGTAGCAGTGCTTAGGCGAAGCCTGCGACATTAGTACATCAAGATCGTCACCACACCGTCGTGCTGACGAAACTCTTTGCCGACACTTTGCTGGATCGGAGTCCAGGGATCGTCATCGAGCTGAACGTGTGCTAGAACTCGGAGGTGCCGTAGTTTCGGTGCTTGATCGGTCGGGCCGTGAAGACGTACGACTACGTCAACCGCGTTGTCATAACGCTTCCGCTGTCGGTCTACGAGGGTACGTAGACAACACTCTCCCCTCTCGTTGCTATGCATCACCATCATCTTGCGTGTGCATAGGAATTTTTTTGAAATTACTACGTTCCCCAACAATCGAAACGAGCACTATGGGGCAAAAACCTGCCAGCACCAAAGTCTAAGCAACGTATAGAGCCAAACATAAGCTCACGGGATAACTAGATTGTCTAATCTTTTTTATAGCCAAAACAACTGAGGTAGGAGAGCCATGACGTAACGCAGTCGAACCCATCACCAAGGCAGCACTTCTCCAGCGTCATCCACCATGCGCCTGGCCTCCTCGCACATCGTCATTAGTCTGGTCATGTTTGATCGAATCATCTCGGCACCTTGGCGTAGCTTCTCCGCATCTTCCTTGGTCTGAAGGCCTGCCCAATACAAGAGGAAAGAACATGCTCAGAATACAATCTCAAAAGGAGATTTAATCAACTTTTTCTCGAAGGTAGCTCTATTATGTGCCAACCATATAGCCCAGGTTACAGCAGCCAAACCTACTGTGAAAAATTTAGACCCATTAGGCAAAAACATATTGCACCACACATAATATTGCCAAGTATTATTGGGACAAAGCTCAGTCCCCAAGAGCACCCCAATTGATCTCCAGGTAACTCACGCCATAGGGCAAGAGAAAAACAGATGAGTAGTTGTTTCCAGCCTACCACAAAAGGAACACACAGGGTTCCCTCGACCATTTTTTATTTTCATCACATCTCTAGCGAGAACTGTATCTTGGGCCATCTGCCACAAGAACACTTGGATTTTAATAGGAAGTTTTGCTTCCTAGATCCACTTGTAGTTGCACCCACTAATAGGATTTTCTAGCCACTTGTACATAGGTTTAGTAGAGTATCTAGTAAACTGAATCTTTATCAGTAGAGAGTTCTAGTCCTGCAACAAGCGCATGCATTTTGTCCCATTGCTCTTTCAGATCAGGACCAAGGCGACTTTTGAAAAAGGTCGAGACCACAGCACTGCCAAATTCCTCCACTGTGCAGTCCTGATCTGTGCAAATGTCAAATAGCAAAGGGAATGACAGGTTGAGCGGGGGGAGCCCATTTATAGGATCTTTCGACACTCTGGTAAGATCGCCAGCCCCCAGCATGATTCGTCTCCCCACCATGTATAGATCTTTTACTTTTAGAAGCACTTTTCAACATGGAGAGTCTGAGTATCTAGATGTCACTGTCGCAACAGACTTGCTAGACATATATCTAGCTCTCACCAGGTCTTGCCACACTCCTTTCTAGGTTTCTAGTTTCCACCACCATTTCACCATAAGGCTAATGTTTTGCTTCCTGAGGTCTTTAACCCCAAGGCCTCCTTTACTCTTCGACCTACAAACCCTTTTCCATTTAACCAGGTAGTAACGATTCTTCTTATTGCAACCTTGCCAAAAGAATTTCCTACGATGTTTGTCAGTTTTTCAAAGAAAGTCTTGCTCATGAGCCACATAGACATGTGATAGAGGGACAGTTGCGATAACCCCTAAGTGAGGAAAGTAAGCCTACCCCCTATAGAAGCAGCATTCCTAATCCAGGTCCCAAAATACTTTAGGTAGTTATCAACAATAAATTCCCACACCGAGTCTTTCAAAGAGGAAAAACTCACAGGCATCCCCAGGTATTTGATTGGAAAGTGTCCAATCTCACAATTGAAAAGCTCAGCATACTCCTTATCAATATCAGCATCCTCCCAATAGTCAGAATTTCACTTTTCTGAAAGTTCACTTTCAGACCTGACATCAGCTCAAACATGTATAACAGAATCTTAAAGTTCATTGCTTTATCCATATCATGCTCTAGACAAACGATTGTGTCGTCTGCATACTGCATCACGGCCACCCCATTTGGGATGAGATCAGCTGCTAGCCCAGTCAGGAGACCGTTCTGTTGAGCTTTTTTGATCATTTTATTCAAGCATTCCGCCACCAAATTGAAAAGGAAAGGAGAGTGCGGGTCCCCTTGGCGTACCCCTTTTGCACACTGGAAGTACGGGGCCACCGAATTGTTCAGTTTGATACTGACCGTACCGTTGTACAGGATCTGTTTCACCCACCCGCACCAGGTTTCATTGAAACCCCTCAACTTGTGACATTCCAGAAGAAATTCCAGTTAACTCTATCGTATGCCTTTTCAAAATCCAATTTGAGCACAACTCCCGTTCTTTTTTTAACATGAGTGTAATTGAGGAGGTCATGAAGCGTCATGATCCCATCCATTATGTTTCTACCTTTCACAAATGCATTTTGCGAGAGACTGTTCAGTTTATCAACATATTTTTCAACTCCCTGATCCATAGTTTTAGTAAGCAACTTATAGGGGCATCTAAGGAGGCAGATAGGTCGGAATTGCTGGAGGCGCTCAGCGCCCGACACTTTAGGAAGGAGAGTGATAACTCCATAATTGAGACGCTGTACGTCAAGCGTCCCATTATGGAAGTGCCTAAAAATCAGCATAATGTCTTTTTTGACGATGTCCCAACAGTGTTGATAGAACTCTGCAGGAATATTATCGAGGCTAGGTGCTCTGTTTGTGTCCATCGCAAAGAGAGCCTCTTTCACCTCCTCCTTCGAGAAATCCTTGGTCAGGTCCTCATTGTCTTCTTGTGTGAGTTTTTCCGATTCGTCCCACGAGTTAGGGTCCATGTGAAACAAGTTGCCAGGGGCTGGACCGAAAAGACTCCTATAGAACTCCGTGGCATGTGAAATCAGGTTATCAGTACCCTCAATTTCCACATCACCACATTTTAGCGTATGAATAGTATTTTTCCTCTTTCGCCCATTGGCAATTTTGTGAAAATAATCTGTGTTTAGGTCCCCTTTGAGCAACCAGCGCTCATGGGACTGTTGGAGCCAAAAGATCTCTTCATTCACCAGGATCTTGTGCAACTCAATGTTTATATCAACTTTTCTATTATACATCTCAGGAGATAAAGGTCCTTCTTCTTCAAGTTCTTCCAGAGTGGCTAGCTCAACTCTGAGCTCTTCTTTTTTTTTCATGGCCATGTTTGTGCGATCCCCACCCTTTGAAGAATGTTTTAAACCTCTTGAGCTTAATATTGAGAATATCTATAGGGTCCTTGGACTTGACTGCTTTGGACCAGATTTTCTCAACCAGGGGCAAGAATTCCTCGTTCTTAAGCCAAGCCAGGTTGAATCTAAATTCTCTAGGCTTGGGTGTTTCCCTACCAGAGTCTCCCGAGGATAGGAGCAAAGGATTATGGTCAGATAACTCTCTAACCATTTTTCTTACTATCACCAGGGGGAAAAGGTCCTCCCAATCGCTAGACATCAAAATCCTGTCTAGTTTCTCTAAGGTGGGATGAGTCTGGTTATTGGTCCAGGTGTACTTGCCACCACTACAAAAGATCTCTCTCAGACCAAATGAATTAATGACATAATTGAACACATCCATAGATTTATAACTATGAATCTTTTTGTTCTTCTCTCCCCCATACCTCATAATGTTGAAATCGCCTCCAACAATGTAAGGTTTATTCATGGTAGAGCAGAAGTGGGCTAGTTCAGACATGAACTCCTCCCTCATATCTTCATGGGCTGCACCATACACCAGTAGTAAACTCCAATCAGCTTTCTTTTTACTATCCTACAGATCAAGTTGGGTCATATATTTACCAGTTTTACTAGACCCAATGTCCAATGTGTCTTTTCTAGCCCCAGCTAAAATCCCCTCAGATTTGCCATTTGAGGGGAGCCAGACCCACTCAAATTTTTTGAAGGGATCAATCTTGCTCAAGCATTTAGGAGATAAGTTTTTTTCATGGTTTCCTATAAGCCTAAGAAGTCAAGGGAATGGACACTAATTAAATCAGAGAGGCAGGTGGCCATTCCTTTCTTTCCCACCCATCTGCAATTCCAAATGAGACCTCTCATTTGGAATGGTTGTTTTTGTTTTTTCGCCCTGGTAACCCTGCCAGGCGCCGGGGCAGAGTTACCACTAGTTTTCTTATCCTCAGTCATCATATTCTTTTGACTTCTAGTCACAGGCCTAGAAATCTTAACAGATGATCTGTCGGTTTTCCTTTTACTACCATGGTTGGATGATCCAAAATCTTCATTGCAGTACTCATCTTGATCAAGCCAAGATAAGCTGAGAGGGGCTCTTTTTCCTAAACCATTTATAACAGTTAGGTCATCCTCTACTTCTTTTTCCCTGTCCAAGATATTCTATTTATTTAAGAAATTTTCTCTGACATCCTCTAACTCATGCAAAATGTCAATGCAAGCAAAATCATCATCAGGTATGCACACCCCCATTCTATTAGCTCTATAGATCAACTCAGCATCCCATAAAACAACAAAAGAATTTTTTCTAGGGTTTGGAGTGTTACCTTCCAGGTTTTTCTTCTTGGCTACTTCCATGGCTTTTGTCATCATATCTGCCTGCCCCCCTGAGCACAGCGAAGACTGAACCTCAGGTTAACTTCAGGGATTAAAGGGGAGTGGGGATGATCTCATCCTCACAATCAGGAGATGGTAAGTGTACCAGATAATCATCAGATACCTTCAGCATAGGATCAACTTCTCCCACCACTTCAGACACCTGCGAAGCACCAGTTACTATATCTGCATAAGAAATTTTCTTCTCAGTAACTGGTACAGTAGTCACCTGCACCCCTTGCATATTAGCAATCCCCTCCAGCTTGGCCTCCTTGTAATCGCAGTTTTGTTTGTTGTCTGACATCAGCTCATAGGACACGAGAGCAGAATTCTCGTTAGCCAGTTTCTCAATGAACAGGGTTTTGTCATCCTCACTCTCGGGTGAAGCAAATGAGTCGTTCTCTTCTGCATTATCCTTTTCAATTTCATCTTTCTTCTCGGAAGGAAGCGGGCTACATGCCTTGCCCTCGGAATGAGGAGTTGCCATGCTCAAAGGAGCCTGCCCCCCCCTTGAGGAATCAGTCCCACCCTCCTGCCTTTTTCTTTTAGGGGTATTGGTATTGTTATTATCTTGGTCCTTGACGGCCACAGTATCCTCATCCACAACAGGATTTCTCACCAGAACCTCTTCCACCTCATACTGGAACCTATAAAATCGCCCCCATACATCCCTCAGCATAAGCAGGCAGTTCATCAATGCTACGACACCCAATTTTAGCACGAACAGAAGAGGGACGTTTAAGTGTTGACATATCAATCTCCAAAGTCACCCCGACAAGGCCTCCAGCAAATGCCACATTCTTTTCACATCTTTTGTTCAGAGGGGTCTTACTGATTCTCACCCAAGCAATTTCCAGCAGGCCCTCACAATCCATGTCATCAGACCATGGAGTGATACGAACCACAGTTTTGTGTTTCTTGAGAGTAATATACTCCACAAAGATAGCTCTCTCTACCTCCCTAACATTAGGAAACCTCATGACATATTTGTTAGGGGCTAAGAGATGGGCAAAACATCTCTAGCCCTGACCAATGTAAACTCCCATCTCATCTTGCAGATCTTGCTTGGAAATTGACCCCTCAACAATAGTAATCAGCACATTAGTATTCTCTCTCTGCGGCTGCCTCTCGATGCTAAAATCAGGAAAATAGCAAAAGCCCTGCCCCTTACACTGGAAGCCACACATAGCAAGAATGCACTCCCAGGGAATCAAATCAGTATAGATGATAGACAAATGACCCCTTTTCTTGCAACGCTCACATAGAGCTTGTGGGCACCTAGCAGTATAGTGACCCATAATGTTGCAGATCTGACACGCATCAGGCATAGGATTAGGGTTACCGGTGTGGGCGGGAGGATCTCGTCTTGCATTAGGAGTAGGCGACTTACCGTGAGGACGACGTGCAGCCTTGTCTTCGTCGTCGCCGTCGATAGCCGTGGCCGAGCAGTCAGGGCAAGGCAGCCCGGATCCGCCCGATCCCACCGCGGTCTCCCACTTCTCGAATCTCATGTCGCCGGAACCCCGATGCCTTGGTGGTTGAGGATTGCCCCGCCTCCTCCTTGCGCTTCCACACGTTGCTGTCCCATCCACGGCCGCCGCCGCGGTTGAAACGCCCACCCCGCGGCCGTGCCTGCCCGTGCCAAATCCACCCCCCTCATCTATCCTCCTCCACTTCGCCTCGGACTCACAGGGATCTTTGGTGGAGGTGGGGACGCAACGATCTGGGCAAAGGATCGATCGTCACCACGGATCTTGCCCTCCCACCACGAGAAGGAGGGAGGAACCCTAACTTCTCTCCTCTGTGGCGCCTCCCAAAAGTGGAGAAGGCACTCGTCTAGATCTGGAAAAATGGAGTGCAGACTGGGTGGTGGAGGTTTTGTACCTGGGGCGGAGGTCGAAACCTTAGGTTGGAATGGATCTGGGCGGTCGATGGCTGCAGCGCCCACGTGTCGAAGATCGGAGTCATGGCGGCTCGGGCCGCGCCCGAGCACCTCAGGGCGCGCGTCTGGGCGAGGTGGGGGTCAGGAAGGGACATGCACAACCACGTCCACCTTGCTCCCGTGTATCACTGCGCCGTTCCCTTGGCCAGCACTTCTCGCCATCACGTCTGTGTTCACCGGCGCCCCACCGCGTGACGACCCAATCACCGGTAGGCGGTCGCGGATCCTGGCGAAGTGGCACGGGAAGGAGATGACCCCTCCCACATCGATCTATTCCCCCTCGTGTACGCAATGCGCATCAACTGTGCACCCGCGGGAGTCGAGGAGGACGAGCCGCTGGATGTCGCTGTGGAGGAAGATCTCGCCGTCATGGAACGTGGCGGTGCGGCTCGCTAGATCGGCCACATACGCCACCTGCCACCGTGTGTCGCACGCCATCTGACTATCTTCCAAGAAGAATATATGGTGAAAAAACAAAGAAGAGAAAAAAATATCTCTACTGATTCTTCTCAGTGAAATTAGCCATGTTGCACTAAGTTCCTTATGAATGCATCCACGGAGTTCACAAATAACTTGTGTTGAACATGGATCCGAACAAGTAGGGTCATCAACCTAGCATTTAGGTTGTAACATTGTCAGAAATGAATTTTAAACTTGACAACTGCCCTTCTCAACAATGTTTTGATAGGCTCCACTCCTCGTTCCCTCCCTCGTTCTAGAGAAGTCATGCTCCGTTAGACAAGATGTGATGTTGATACAGGGATAACGAGCAAATTGCTGATAGATATTGGACATTTGCAAGCTATGTAAATGTGTACACTAGTAGAAAACGGGCCATTTATCCTGGTTCCAGAGGCCCATTAGCCTCGGTTCTGGAACCGGGACTAAAGGGTCGGGACTAAAGCCCAAAACCTTTAGTCTCGGTCCGCTTACGAACCGAGACAGAAGGGGCTCCACGTGGCCGCTGCGGGGCGCCCAAGCAGGAGCACCTTTGGTCCCGGTTGGTAACATAAACCGGGACCAAAAGGCATCCACGTGTTAGCAGCTGGCTGGAGCAGGGGTTTTTGTTTTTTGAAAGGGGGGGGGGGGTTAGGGGGTTTTGGAGGGTTAATTTAGGGGTTTGTTATATTGTGTTAGCTAGCTAATAGAGAGAAGTGACCTCTCTTATCACCGTGCTTGGTCAACGCTAGCTACTATACGTATAGAGAGAACTCGACACACTAGCTAGTAAGCAAATGAAGGAACCATTAATTACACAAGATCGTCATGAACATATACAGAGAGGAGTGCACCTCTCTTTCTCCGAGAGATTTGTCGAACAACAAGTTTTCGTATATCTATCCGACGCTACTAGCTACACATATACAATATAAGATCTCTTACAATCCCTAACATCTCATGTCTATATCAATTTCCACATGGTATTCTTCGGCTTCATTGATGACGTGGTTAAGAAAGAATCCCAATCCCTCTTGAATTGCTTGTATGCGATCTTGTGGTAGGAGTTCATCCCGCATCTTCCAGACCTAAATTGAAGAAGGTCAATACATGTATATGAATGAAATTCAACACAAATGATGGTAATATTTTTGCTTACGCACTTCATATTGTTTTTCATAGTAGCCCCGCTTATTAGAGGTCGTCGCGCTGTAGATGAACTCGCAAACGTAGTATCCACAAAAATCATTCCCAGATTCCTGCCACAAGCACTTTACGAGAAATAGAGGTCAATCAAACTGATAAGCAAGCATGCTAAATGGTATTGATGAAACTAGCTATAATCAATGGGAGATGCACGGAACTAGGTAGTAGTACTTACTTTCGAGTGTGTAAATCGCAGCTCGCTCGGCAGTCCCAGAAAAATTACGGTGAACTCTTTCCAAACCCTGCCAGAGAAAGAAAATAATTACTTGATATCAGGAAATGAACAAAGTTGTCGATATGGTGCAATAATGATTGATTGAACTTACTTCTGGAACATTTGAGTCATGTCCGCATAGTCCTCAAGATCTTTTCGTCTCGAGTCTAAGACGGTTACTACTCCCCGCTCAAGCTTAATATCTATGAGAACAAAGTGGAAACTGTGCACGCATGCATAACCCATCAGTTACATTACTATAACCTCGAGTAATAAGGGAAACCGAATATGCACAAGACAGTAACACTCACTTGAAGTTGTAAGGAAAGAGTATTTTATCTTTGCTTTGATTTTTTTAGCAATGATTGTAGCAAGTTGTCCTTGATTTCTGTGACAATGTGTTTAACCGTCCATTCATGTATGATATTTGGGTTAATGAACCCAATGTCATAGATTTGTGCTTTTCTGCATTCGACGATCTTCAATCTACATAATATAGTGAGGATAATTATATATACACATGCAATGAAAGAGCTGAGCTATATACAGAGACTTAATTACAGAAGTAGTACTTACAGACAGTAGCAAGTCATGAGTGTTTTGTCGAGGGCCTTTTGATTGTATAACTAGAATAACTCATCAAATTCAACAGAGACCAGACTAGTTCCAATGAGGTCGTGCTCCTCTTTAATTCTCATCGTCAAAACATCCTTCCTAGACTCGTTGCGGGTTTTCATGTACCATTCATGGAATCTTCGCATCATCGTTGTTAGAGGCGGACTTCCATCTTTGACGAGAGGCTTCCCGTACTGGTATCTGAATTCGTCCACCTCCATTGTATCAAACACTACATCATCGCCCAGGTAATCAGTAGGATTGGTACTGGGCACCATCCCCGGCAGATTAGCGATGATACCGCTAGACACCTTGAGCGGGGGGCACGATTGGTTCGCCTGTTCGCTGAGCTGAGGAATTTTTTCCCACTTCTTCGTTCTGCTGACCTTTTATCACTAGAAGTAGTTCCCGACTGCCGCGCATCTTGATATGTCTTCTTGAGAGTGTGGACATAACTGGAATCCGGCGGAGGCGGTGCTGGTCACTTCAGGGCATCGATAGTGCGCTGGGCTTTCACCGGATCTATTATCTCCTTCGGAGGTGGAGGTTTCTTTGCAAAAAATTCCCTCACTTGGGCTTCACAGATCTCCGTGTTTTCCTCCTCGGTCCTCTTGTATGGTAACTTTTCTGGAGTCTTGAGAGATGGACCGTATCTGTATTGCCTCCCGCCTCTGGCTGTACTGCTAGCTGCCGGTGCGGCGACGTCTCTCTTTTGTCGTTGCTTACGAGGCGGAGAAGGAGGCGGAGTGCTCCGACGCACCAGAGGAGCCAGAGCGGCGTCTTCTATCTTCCACCATTGCTGACGAGGCGGAGGAGGACGCGGACTGCTCGGACATGTCGGAGGAGGCAGAGTGCCTGCCTCACGCGCCGGAGGAGCCGTAGAAGGAGGCGGAGTGCCTTGATCACTCGCCAGAGGAGGAGGAGAAGGTGGAGTGCCCTGACTCGCCAGAGGAGGAAGAGGCGGAGGCGTCTAGTTTGGAAGCTTTATGTACTCCTTCCGCCATAGACATGTAGTCCTCAGAGCATAACTCAGCTGCGTCTCCCCTTCACCTGTAGGATGGTCAAGCTCGAGCTCCTCCAATCCCTCCATTACTTCATCCACCGACATAACAGCATAGCCATGTGGAATCGGACGGCAGTGAAAAGTTCTGTTGGGTTGAGGAGGTGCAACAGAGCTGACAGATGCCTTCAAGGTGAGGTTCTGCCATTTTGTCATAAGCTGGCAATGTTGAGCCTCTATGATAGCATCCACTGGGTAGCTAGGCGCTGTGAAGTCAGGCTGCTGAACGAGCTCCGTGGAAGACACACTACTTCTTCGCTGAGATGGCGGGGTAGCTTCGTGCCACTGAGATGGTTGGCCGGTAGCTCGCTGGCTCTCAACTTGTTCCTCTAGCTTTAGTACTCTTGCATTGAGCTTCTGCATTTCGCTCAGCTCTAGTTTCCTCTTCCTCTCCCGGGTTTTGTAACCACCTGCACTGAGAAATCCAACCTTCCATGCAGCAGAGCCTAGCATGCCTCATGTTCGTCCATGGTGCTCAGGATTCCCGAGGGCCTCACTTACCTCGTCGTTCTCTCTGTCGGGAATGAACATCCCTTGCTACACTGCGGCGATATACTTCTAAAGCTTCTTGACGGGTACTGCAAGTTGCTCGTCCGTCCAAACGCACTTCCCCGTTTCAGGGTCCAAAGTCCCCCCAACCCCGAAGAACCAAGTCCTTGAATGGTCTGGCTAGTTCAATGTCTTTCGTTCGACCCCTTTAGCAATCAGGTCATTCTCAGCTTTGTCCCACAATGACCGGGCTTTGAGGTAGCCACCTGACCCCGTGGGATGGTGATACAACTTCTTTGCAGCATTTATCTTATTTGTCTCTGACATCTTCTTACTCTTGTCCGATGTCTTGATGGCCACAAATGCGGGCCAGTGATCTCTTATCTTCTCAAATCGGCCGGTGAATTATGGAGTCTTCCATTTGTCTACAAACGTTGATTTCAACTCATTCTTCCACCTCCTGAATAGATCTGCCATCTTCTTAAGAGCACACGCCTTGACGAATGGCTCTATAACTGGCTTATTCGGATCCTCCTCTGCCGGTAGGGTGAAATTTTCCTTCAGCGAGGTCCAAAGATCATCTTTCTGTCTATTGATGACATAAGAAACTTGAGGGTCTTTGTTCTTAGGATTATTCCATAGCTGGATGCTAATCGGGGTGATGTCCCTAACAATAGCTCCGCACTGAGCAGAAAATGCATCATTGGTCTGCCTGGGTTCAATCGGTTGGCCATCATCCGAGATTGCTGTGATCGTGAACTTTTCATCCTGGCGCAACCTTTTCTTCGGGCTTCATCTCGTTACCGAAGTTTGGCTCGATCTGGAGGGCTATAAAAGAAGAAAGAAGAGTCAATATATGTACATACCCAAATAATTAATGCATCAATTAGCTAGTCAGCACATGCTTAATTAATATATATACCTCGCTGGACTTTGCAATAGCTCCCTCCTCCGTTCAATCACCGGGGCCGTCATCACGGTCTCCTTCTTCCACCGGCATTCGGTCACCGGGGCCATCATGATCATGTCCTTGCTCCTCCATTGTTCGATCACCAGAGCCTTCACCCTCTCCTTACAGACCATCGGTGTCATTGAGAAATGACAAGACATCATGTCCGTCGCGGATTATGTCCCCCAACAACTCTTCTTGTTCTAAGTCTCTTTGATCCATAGTTTCTGCAAATATTACAACATGAGAGATGGATATATTAGTGGCAAACATAGACCTAGCTAGCTAATCACAACAAGGAATATTAATTAGTGGCCTCGACGCTTCTACGGTTTGGGGTGGCCTTGACAACGCTTCTAGGGTTTGGGGTGGCCTCGGCAATGCTCTTTTAACTTGGTAAATTTGGGTGGCTTCGATGCTTCTAGGGTTTGGTTGGGTGAGAGGGGGTTGATCGATGTCCCCTCCCATGTTGAAGAGTTACCGGAGTTTTCTGTGAACAAAAAAATACTACCTATCACATGACACGTCCAGTGACCGGACCGGATCGCCTCTGTCATGAATGTCAAACAAGGGATTTTATTAACCTTTAAGGGATTTAACAAAATGGCGCCATTTTGGGTGTGCAGAAAATGGTCCATATATTTTTCTAATCTCATCTACCCTTCTATATGCCACATTGTCTAGTGTCAAAGGATTCAAGAAAACCATGGCTTCATCATTAGCCGGAAGTAAAAGGCGCATGATAGTACGAAGCTCTCCAAAGCTGTTTTGGAATGGAGTCCCGGATAAGATAATTCACTTTTTGGTACGAAGTTCAGCAAGAGCCTTTCGAATATCGCTATTTGGAAGGCCTTTGCTGAACTTCGTACCAAAAAGAGAATTATCCAATCGGGACTCCTTTCCAAAATAATTTTGGAGAGCATCATATCATCATGCGCCTGTTATTTCAGGCTAATGATGAAACCATGAATATCTTCAATACTTTGACACAAGAGAACGTGCACATATAGAAGCGTAGATGAGATCAGGAAAAATATGGATCAAATTAATTATGCACATCCATAATGGGGGGAATTCTTGATAAATCTCTTATAAATCTTGAGAGTTTGTCGGGTAGGGGCGGGAGGGGGTAGGAGATCGACAACGTTTTTTCCTAGGGTTTGGGTGTCCTCGAGAGTTGGTTGGGCAAGAGGGGGCTGATCGACGTCCCCCCTCATGTCGAAGTTACCAGAGTTTTCTTCTAGTGGTTTGGGTGGCCTCGAGAGTTTGTTGGGTACGGGCGGGAGGGGGTAGGAGATCGACAACACTTTTTTCTAGGGTTTGGGTGCCCTCCTAGCACAGCATAGCGACCCTCGACCCCTCAACGACCCTCGACCCCTCGACGACCCTCGTCCCCTCGGCGAACCTCGACCCTCTACCCTAGTTCCCGAGCCTCGACCGCTCGGCGATCCTCGACACCCTCGTTCCTGATAAAAAAATAAGAAGAGGAAGAAGAAGAAAAAAAGAGGAGAAGAAGAAGCAATAGAGGAGAAGAAGAAAAAATAGAAGAAAAAAAGAGGAGAAGAAGGAATAGAGGAGAAGTAGAAAAAAATAGAAGAATAAAAAAAGAGGAGAAGAAGGAATAGACTCCTCTTTTTTTCTTCCTCTTCTTATTTTTTCTCATCTTCTTCCTCTCCTCTTCCTCTCCTTGTTTTTCTTCTTCTTCCTTCTTCCTCTTTTCTTCTTTTTCCTTATTTTCCTTTTTCCTCTCCACTAACCTAAAATCTACTAACCTAAAATGCACTAACAGTACAACTAACCTAAAATTCACTAACCTAAAATCGATATCTACTACCAACCTAAATAAAAAATTAACACATATATGAAAAAAAATCATCATATGAACAAAAAAGCATGCATCATCTATCATCAACATCATCATATCTATCATCAACGTCATCTAACAATCATATGAACAAAAAAGTTATATGAACAAGCTAGGGGAGAGGAGGACAAGGAGGAAGAGGGGCGGCCGGACCATAGCGCGGGGCAGCGCAGATCAAGGCGGTGAGTGCGTCGGGGGAAGGGGCGCATCAACGATGTTGGGCGCGTCGGCGAGGGCTCGGGACAGTGGTGGCGCGACGACGGCGTCGGGGGCAGGGGCGCGGCGACGAGGGCTCGGGGCAGGGGTGTGGCGACATCATTGTGTTGGGGAACGCAGTAATTTCAAAAAAATTCCTATGCACACGCAAGATCCATCTAGGTGATGCATAGCAACGAGAGGGGAGAGTGTTGTCTACGTACCCTTGTAGACCGTAAGCGGAAGCGTTATGACAACGCGGTTGATGTAGCCGTACGTCTTCATGATCCGACCGATCCTAGCACTGAAGGTACGACATCTCCGTGATCAGCACGCGTTCAGCTCGGTGACGTCCCGTGAATTCTAGATCTAGCTGAGGTCGAGGGAGGGTTTCGTCAGCACGACGACGTGGTGATGGTGATGATGAAGCTACCATCGCAGGGCTTCGCCTAAGCACTACAACGATATGACGGAGGTGGAAATCTGTGGAGGGGGGCACCGTACACGGCTAAACAATCGACTTGTGTGTCTATGGGGTGCCCCCTCCCCCGTATATAAAGGAGTGCAGGAGGGGGAGGGCCGACCCTCTCATGGCGCGGCCAAGGGGGAGTCCTACTCCCGGTGGGAGCAGGATTCCCCTTTCCCTAGTTGGAGTAGGAGAGGAAGGAAGGGGGAGAGAGAAGGAAGGAAAGGGGGGGGGGAGGGGCGGCCCCCACACAATTCGGATTGGGCTTGGGGGGGGGTGATGTCTACCACACAACCTTCTTCTTGTAGACGTTGTTGGGCCTCCAAGTGCAGAGGTTTGTAGGACAGTAGCAAATTTCCCTCAAGTGGATGACCTAAGGTTTATCAATCCGTAGGAGGCGTAGGATGAAGATGGTCTCTCGCAAGGAACCCTGCAACCAAATAACAAAGAGTCTCTTGTGTCCCCAACACACCCAATACAATGGTAAATTGTATAGGTGCACTAGTTCGGCGAAGAGATGGTGATACAAGTGGTATATGGATGGTATATATAGGTCTTTGTAATCTGAAAATATAAAAACAGCAAGGTAACTAATGATAAAAGTGAGCACAAATGGTATTGCAATGCTAGGAAACAAGGCCTAGGGTTCATACTTTCACTAGTGCAAGTCCTCTCAACAATAATAACATAATTGGATCACATAACTATCCCTCAACATGCAACAAAGAGTCACTCCAAAGTCACTAATAGCGGAGAACAAACGAAGAGATTATGGTAGGGTACGAAACCACCTCAAAATTATTCTTTCCAATCAATCTGTTGGGCTATTCCTATAGGTGTCACAAACAGCCCTAGAGTTCGTACTAGAATAACACCTTAAGACACAAATCAACCAAAACCCTAATGTCACCTAGATACTCCAATGTCACCTCAAGTATCCGTGGGTATGATTATACAGTATGCATCACACAATCTCAGATCTATTCAACCAACACATAGAACCTCAAAGAGTGCCCCAAAGTTTCTACCGGAGAATCACGACGAAAACGTGTGCCAACCCCTATGCATAGGTTCATGGGCGGAACCCGCAAGTTGATCACCAAAACATACATCAAGTGAATCACGTGGTATCCCATTGTCACCACAGATACACACGGCAAGACATACATCAAGTGTTCTCAAATCTTTAAAGACTCAATCCGATAAGATAACTTCAAAGGGGAAACTCAATCCATTACAAGAGAGTAGAGGGGGGAGAAAACATCATAAGATCCAAGTCTAATAGCAAAGCTCGCGATACATCAAGATCGTACCACCTCAAGAACACGAGAGAGAGAGAGAGTGATCAAACACATAGCTACTGGTACATACCCTCAGCCCCGAGGGAGAACTACTCCCTCCTCGTTATGGAGAGCACCGGGATGATGAAGATGGCCACCGGAGAAGGATTCCCCCTCCGGCAGGGTGCCGGAACGGGTCTAGATTGGCTTTCGGTGGCTACGGAGGCTTCTGGCGGTGGAACTCCCGATCTATTGTGCCCCCGATGTTTTTAGGGTATATGGAGATATATAGGCGGAAGAAGTACGTCAGGGGGCCAGGTGGGGCCCACGAGGGTGGAGGGCGCGCCCAGGGGGGTGGGCGCGCCCCTGCCTCGTGGCCTCCTCGTAGATCCCCTAACATGCACTCCAAGTCTTCTGGGCTTCATCTGATCCAAAAATAAGTTCCGTAAAGTTTCAGGTCAATTGTACTCCGTTTGATTTTCCTTTTCTGCGATACTCTAAAACTAGGGAGAAAACAGAAACTGGCACTGGGCTCTGGGTTAATAGGTTAGTCCCAAAAATAATATAAAAGTGTATAATAAAGCCGATAAACATCCAAAGTTGATAATATAATAGCATGGAACAATAAAAAATTATAGATATGTTGGAGACGTGTCAGCATCCCCAAGCTTAATTCCTGCTCGTCCTCGAGTAGGTAAATGATAAAACAGAATTTTTGATGTGGAATGCTACCTAACATATTTATCCATGTAGTTCTCTTTATTGTGGCAAGAATATTCAGATCCATAAGATTCAAGACAAAAGTTTAATATTGACATAAAAATAATAATACTTCAAGCATACTAACCAAGTAATCATGTCTTCTCAAAATAAAATGGCCAAAGAAAGCTATCCCTACAAAATCATATAGTCTGGCTATGCTCCATCTTCACCACACAACATATTTAAATCATGTACAACCCCGATGACAAGCCAAGCAATTGTTTCATACTTTTGATGTTCTCAAACTTTTTCAATCTTCACGCAATACATGAGCGTGAGCCATGGACATAGCACTATAGGTGGAATAGAATGGTGGTTGTGGATAAGACAAAAAGGAGAAGATAGTTTCACATCAACTAGGCGTATCAACGGGCTATGGAGATGCCCATCAATAGATATCAATGTGAGTGAGTAGGGATTGCCATGCAACAGATGCACTAGAGCTATAAATGTATGAAAGCTCAACAAAAGAAACTAAGTGGGTGTGCATCCAACTTGCTTGCTCATGAAGACCTAGGGTATTTTGAGGAAGCCCATCATTGGAATATACAAGCCAAGTTCTATAATGAAAGATTCCTAGTAGTATATGAAAGTGACAACATAGGAGACTCTCTATCATGAAGATCATGGTGCTACTTTGAAGCACAAGTGTGGTAAAAGGATAGTAGCATTGCCCCTTCTCTCTTTTTCTCTCATTTTTTTATTATAATTTTTTTATTTGGGCCTTTTCTCTTTTTTGATGGCCTCTTTTTTCTCTCTTTTTTTATTTTTTGTCCGGAGTCTCATCCCGACTTGTGGGGGAATCATAGTCTCCATCATCCTTTCCTCACTGGTACAATGCTCTAATAATGATGATCATCACACTTTTATTTACTTATAACTCAAGAATTACAACTCGATACTTAGAACAAAATATGACTCTATATGAATGCCTCCGGCGGTGTACCAGGATGTGCAATGATGCATGAGTGACATGTATGAAAGAATTATGAATGGTGGCTTTGCCACAAATACAATGTCAACTACATGATCATGCATAGCAATATGACAATGATAGAGTGTGTCATAATAAACGGAACGGTGGAAAGTTGCATGGCAATATATCTCGGAATGGCTATGGAAATGCCATAATAGGTAGGTATGGTGGCTGTTTTGAGGAAGGTATATGGTGGGTTTATGGTACCGGCGAAAGTTGCGTGGTACTAGAGAGGCTAGCAATGGTGGAAGGGTGAGAGTGCGTATAATCCATGGACTCAACATTAGTCATAAAGAACTCACATACTTATTGCAAAAATCTATTAGTTATCGAAAAAAGGTACTACGTGCATGCTCCTAGGGGGATAGATTGGTAGGAAAAGACCATCGCTCGTCCCCGACCGCCGCTCATAAGGAAGACAATTAATAAATAAATCATGCTCCGACTTCATCACATAATGGTTCACCATACATGCATGCTATGGGAATCACAAACTTCAACACAGGTATTTCTCAAATTCACAACTACTCAAATAGCATGACTCTAATATTACCATCCTCATATCTCAAAACAATCATCAAGTATCAAACTTCTCATAGTATTCAATGCACTCTATATGAAAGTTTTTATTACATCCCTCTTGGATGCCCATCATATTAGGACTAGTTTCATAACCAAAGAAAACTGCCATGCTTTTCTAAAGACTCTCAAAATAACATAAGTGAAGCACGAGAGTCCATTATTTTCTATAAAATAAAACCACCACCATGCTCTAAAAAGATATAAGTGAAGCACTAGAGCAATAACAAACTACTCCGAAAGATATAAGTGAAGATCAATGAGTTGTCGAATAATTATGCAACTATATGAAGACTCTCTAACATTTAATAATTTCAGATCTTGGTATTTTATTCAAATAGCAAGCAAAGCAAAATAAAATGACATTCTAAGAATGGCAGACATCATGTGAAGAAGCCAAAACTTAGGATCAACCGAAACTAACCGATAGTTGTTGAAGAAGAAAGGTGGGATGCCAACCAGGGCATCCCCAAGCTTAGACGCTTGAGAATTCTTGAAATATTATCTTGGGATGCCTTGGGAATCCCCAAGCTTGAGCTTTTGTGTCTCCTTAATTCCTCTCATATCACGGTCTCCCTAAATCTCAAAAGCTTCATCCACACAAAACTCAACAAGGACTCGTGAGATAAGTTTGTATAAATCAATTGAAAAACCTTATCATCCTCTACTGTAGCAAATCACAAAAATTATTATTCAACATTGCATACTAAATGCCTATGCATATTTAATAGTCCTATCCTCAAATAGAATTATTAAAGAAACAAACATATGCAAACAATGCAAGCATAACAGCAATCTGCCTAAACAGGACAGTCTGTAAAGAATGCAGCTAGATCCATACTTCCCTAACTCCAAAAATTATTAAAGAAAAGTACCACTGTATTAAATTTATCATAGCTTAATATGCAAAAGGTTTCAACATTTTATCACATCCTGACTTTTCTAGGGAATTATTGCAACAGCGGTAAATTTTCTGTTTTCAAACAGCAACATGAAGACTTGTAAAATAGGCATTGTAAAGGCTATCAATGCCACTTTTATTGAAATAAAAGATGCAAAACATTGTTCTAAATAACAACAAGCAAATTAACAAAATAAATTGACGCTCCAAGAAAAACACATATCATGTGGCAAATAAAAATATAGCTCCAAGTAAAGTTACCGATGAATGAAGACGAAAGAGGGGATGCCTTCCGGGCACCCCCAAGCTTAGGCTCTTGGTTGTCCTTGAATATTACCTTGGGGGTGCCTTGGGCATCCCCAAGCTTAGGCTCTTGCCACTCCTTATTCCATAGTCCATCGAATCTTTACCCAAAACTTGAAAACTTCACAACACAAAACTTAACAAGAGAATCTCGTGAGCTCCGTTAGCGAAAGAAAGCAAAACACCACTTCAAGGTACTGTAATGAACTCATTATTTATTTATATTGGTGTTAAACATACTGTATTCCAACTTCTCTATGGTTTATAAACTATTTTACTAGCCACAGATTCATCAAAATAAGCAAGCAACACACGAAAAACAGAATCTGTCAAAAACAGAACAGTCTGTAGTAATCTGTAACTAACGCAAACTTCTGGAACCCCAAAATATCTAAAATAAAATTTTGGACCTGGTTAATTTGTCTATTAATCATATTCAAAAATAATTAGCAAAATAGAACTCTCCAATAAAAAATGGCAGCAATTCTCGTGATCGCTAAAGTTTCTGTTTTTTACAGCATGATCAACAAGACTTTCCCCAAGTCTTCCCAATGGTTCTACTTGGCACAAACACTAATTAAAACATAAAAAACACAAACATAACAGAGGCTATATAAATTATTTATTACTAAACAGGAGCAAAAATCAAGGAACAAAAATAAAGTTGGGTTGCCTCCCAACAAGCGCTATCGTTTAACGCCCCTAGCTAGGCATGATGATTTCAATGATGCTCACATAAAGGATAAGAATTGAAACATAAAGAGAGCATCATAAATAATATGCCTAACACATTTAAGTCTAACCCACTTCCTATTCATAGGGATTTTGTGAGCAAACAACTTGTCAGAACAAGAATCAACTTGCATAGGAAGGTAAAACAAGCATAACTTCAAAAATTTAAGCACATAGAGAGGAAACTTGATATTATTGCAATTCCTACAAGCATATATTCCTCCCTCGAAATAATTTTCAGTAGCATCATGAATTAATTCAACAATATAACTATCTCATAGAGCATTCTTTTCATGATCTACAAGCATAGAATTTTTATTACTCTCCACATAAGCAAATTTCTTCTCATTCGGAATAGTGGGAGTATCATAAGAGACTCGAATACTATAAATTGTTTCCACATTCAAAGAATAATGTTCAGAATAGGGGTAATCATAATAATGACAAGTTTTATAAATATAATAACTACTTTTTATAGCATAAGTATCATCACAATAATCATCATAGGTAGGAGGCATGTTATCATCATTATAAATTTGCATATCAAAACTTGGGAGACTAAAAATATCATCTTCATTAAGCGTAGCATCCCCAAGCTTGGGAAAAACATTAATTGCAGCAAATATATTCTCAAAAACATCATCTTCATCAAACATAGCATCCCCAAGCTTGGGCCTTTTCATATCATAAGCATAATCACTCTCATCATTAATAGTATAGATAGCACCAATAGTATAGCAATTATCATATTCTTCCAAGCAAGTGCCAAAAAGATTTTCAAGATCATAAGAAGTATCATTATCTTCCACAATTATATTTTCATGAGGCACAATAGTAATAGGAGCAACACTATTTGGGAGAGATATCTTTTTACCTATCTTCCTTTTTCTTTTCTTCTTCTTCACCACATCGTGTGTGGGTTCAATTCTCTTTTTGGAGCTCCTTATTAAAGAGATTCGTTGAATAGGAGGCTCCTCCTCGTTACCTGATTCATCATAAGAAATAATAGGAGGATATTGGGAATTCTCTTCCCTTTCATTAGTATTCTATTCATCTTCTATTTGTTTTCTTTTCTTTATGTTGTTGGCAATATAAGGATTTTCAATACAATTCACCGCACAATACATATAAATTTCCTCTAGATCAAAATGAAGAACTCTATCAAGGGAAAATTTTGGAATATCCTTAGTTATACGTTTCATTTCTTCATAACCCAAGAGCAAACTAAGTTCATTATGATGTGCAAGGGAAATCAAGTCATCAAATTTTTTGGACACGATATGATCATGAAACAATTTGCATTGGGTACTGAAATGATCATGTTCATTGCAAAGCTCACAAGTATGGCCAAGATAATTTAAATTTTTAGCACATTCATCTAGCCTTTCTTGCAACAATTTAGTTTCTAAGTACTTACGCCTCTTGCAATATCTATCTTCCCTATTTGGTGTGTACTTACAAACCCAATGTACTCCACAAAAATTGACATGTTTATAGGACACATTTTCATCATAACTAGTGCAATCATCATTAGTATCATGGATATTCAAAGAATTCGTACTAACAACATTGCAATCATGCTCATCATTCACATATCTTATGCCAAGCATTCTATGTAATTCTTCTTCTAGCATTTGAGCAGAATTTTCCTTTCCATCATACTTACAAAAGATATTAAAAAGGTGAAGCGTATGAGACAAACTTAATTCCATTTTTTTGTAGTTTTCTTATATAAACTAAACTAGTGATAAAACAAGAAACTAAAAGACTCGAGTGCAAGATCTAAAGATATACCTTCAAGCACTCACCTCCCCGACAACGGCGCCAGAAAAGAGCTTGATGTCTACTACACAACCTTCTTCTTGTAGACGTTGTTGGGCCTCCAAGTGCAGAGGTTTGTAGGACAGTAGCAAATTTCCCTCAAGTGGATGACCTAAGGTTTATCAATCCATAGGAGGCGTAGGATCAAGATGGTCTCTCGCAAGCAACCCTGCAACCAAATAACAAAGAGTCTCTTGTGTCCCCAACACACTCAATACAATGGTAAATTGTATAGGTGCACTAGTTCGGCGAAGAGATGGTGATACAAGTGGTATATGGATGGTATATATAGGTTTTTGTAATCTGAAAAATATAAAAATAGCAAGGTAACTAATGATAAAAGTGAGCACAAACGGTATTGCAATGCTAGGAAACAAGGCCTAGGGTTCATACTTTCACTAGTGCAAGTTCTCTCAACAATAATAACATAATTGGATCACATAACTATCCCTCAACATGCAACAAAGAATCACTCCAAAGTCACTAATAGCGGAGAACAAACAAAGAGATTATGGTAGGGTACGAAACCACCTCAAAGTTATTCTTTCCAATCAATCCGTTGGGTGATACGTCCATTTTACATCATGCTTTTATATCAATATTTATTGCATTATGGACTGTTATTTCACTTTATGTCACAATACTTATGGCTATTCTCTCTTATTTTACAAGGTTTACCTAAGGAGGGAGAATGCCGACAGCTGGAATTCTGGGCTGGAAAAGGAGAAAATATTAGAGACCTATTTTGTGCAACTCCAAAAGTCCTGAAACTCCACGGAATATCTTAAATAAAGAAAGAAAAATCCTCGCCAAAGATGAAGTCCAGGGGGCCCACACCCTGCTCACGAGGGTGGGGGGCGCGCCCCCCTCCTAGTGGGCCCCCTGGTGGGTCTCCGACGTCCATCTTCTCCTATATGAAGTCTTTTGATCAGAAAAAAATGGGAAGCAACCTTTCGGGACGAGACTGCGCCGCCACGAGGCGGAACTGAGGCGGAACCAATCTAGAGCTCCGGCAGAGCTATTCTGCCGGGGAAACTTCCCTGCGGGAGGGGGAAATCATCACCATCGTCATCACCAATGCTCCTCTCATCGGGAGAGGGCAATCTCCATCAACATCTTCACCAGCACCATCTCATCTCCAAACCCTAGTTCATCTCTTGTATCCAATTCTTGTCTCAAAGTCCGGGATTGGTGCTAGTAGGTTGCTAGTAGTGTTGATTACTCCTTGTAGTTGATGCTAGTTGGTTTAATTGGTGGAAGATCATATGTTCAGATCCTATATGCATATTATTACCCTTCTCATTAAGAACATGAATATGCTTTGTGAGTAATTACGTTCCTTCCTGAGGACATGGGAGAAGTCTTGCTATGAGTAGTCATGTGAATTTGGTACTCGTTTGATATTTTGATAAGATGTATGTTGTCTAGCCTCTAGTTGTGTTATGTGAACGTCGACTACATAACACTTCACCATTATTTGGGCCTAGAGGAAGGCATTGGGAAGTAATAAGTAGACGATGGGTTGCTAGAGTGACAGAAGCTTAAACCCTAGTTTATGCGTTGCTTCGTAAGGGGCTGATTTGGATCCATATGTTTCATGCTATGGTTAGGTTTACCTTAATACTTTTGTTGTAGCTGTGGATGCTTGCAATAGAGGTTAATCATAAGTGGGATGCTTGTTCAAGTAAGAACAACACCCAAGCACCGGTCCACCCACATATCAAATTATCAAAGTATCGAACGCGAATCATATGAACGTGATGAAAACTAGCTTGACGATATTCCCATGTGTCCTCGGGAGCGCTTTTCCTATTATAAGAGTTTATTCCGGCTTGTCCTTTGCTACAAAAAGGATTGGGCCACCTTGCTGCACCTTATTTACTTTTGTTACTTGTTGCTCGTTACAATTTACCTTATTACAAAATTATCTGTTACCACTTATTTCAGTACTTGCAGAGAATACCTTGCTGAAAACCGCTTATCATTTCCTTCTGCTCCTCGTTGGGTTCGACACTCTTATTTATCGAAAGGACTACGATAGATCCCCTATACTTGTGGGTCATCATTGGGATATTCCTATAGGTGTCACAAACAGCCCTAGAGTTCGTACTAGAATAACACCTTAAGACACAAATCAACCAAAACCCTAATGTCACCTAGATACTCCAATGTCACCTCAAGTATCCATGGGTATGATTATACGATATGCATCACACAATCTCAGATCGATTCAACCAACACATAGAACCTCAAAGAGTGCCCCAAAGTTTCTACCGTAGAATCACGACGAAAACGTGTGCCAACCCCTATGCATAGGTTTATGGGCGGAACCCGCAAGTTGATCACCAAAACATACATCAAGTGAATCACGTGGTATCCCATTATCACCACAGATACGCACGGCAAGACATACATCAAGTGTTCTCAAATCTTTATAGACTCAATCCGATAAGATAACTTCAAAGGGGAAACTCAATCCATTACCAGAGAGTAGAGGGGGGAGAAAACATCATAAGATCCAACTATAATAGCAAAGCTCGCGATACATCAAGATCGTACCACCTCAAGAACACGAGAGGGAGAGAGAGAGAGAGATCAAACACATAGCTACTGGTACATACCCTCAGCCCCGAGGGAGAACTACTCCCTGCTCGTCATGGAGAGCACCAGGATGATGAAGATGGCCACCGGAGAAGGATTCCCCCTCCGGCAGGGTGCCGGAACGGGTCTAGATTGGCTTTCGGTGGCTACGGAGGCTTCTGGCGGCGGAACTCCCGATCTATTGTGCCCCCGATGTTTTTAGGGTATATGGAGATATATAGGCGGAAGAAGTACGTCAGGGGGGCACGAGGGGCCCACGAGGGTGGAGGGCGCGCCCAAGGGGGTGGGCGCGCCCCCTGCTTCGTGGCCTCCTCATAGATCCCCTGACGTGCACTCCAAGCCTTCTGGGCTTCTTCTGATCCAAAAAATAAGTTTCGTGAAGTTTCAGGTCAATTGGACTCCGTTTGATTTTCCTTTTCTGCGATACTCTAAAACAAGGAGAAAAACAGAAACTCGCACTGGGCTCTGGGTTAATAGGTTAGTCCTAAAAATAATATAAAAGTGTATAATAAAGCCCACAAACATCCAAAGTTGATAATATAATAGCATGGAACAATCAAAAATTATAGATACGTTGGAGACGTATCAGGGGCGGGGCCCTCCACCTTGGCCGCCTCCTCCTCTCTCCCACCAAGGCCCGATAAGGCCCATACACTCCCTGGGGGTTCCAGTAACCCCCCGGTACTCCGGTAAATGCACGAACTCATCTAGAACCCTTCCGATGTCCAAACATAGCCTTCCAATATATCAATCTTTATGTCTCGACCATTTCCAGACTCCTCGTCATGTCCGTGATCACATCCAGGACTCCGAACTACCTTCGGTACATCAAAACACATAAACTCATAATACCAATCGTCATCGAACGTCAAGCGTGCGGACCCTACGAGTTCGAGAACTATGTAGACTTGTGCTACCTCTTGAGCATGCGTTGGTTTTCCCTTGAAGAGGAAAGGATGATGCAGCACAGTAGCGTAAGTATTTCCCTTAGTTTTTTAGAACCAAGGTATCAATCTAGTAGGAGGTAACACACAATTCACCTAGTACCTGCACAAACAAACAAGAACCTCGCAACGAACGCGATAAAGGGGTTGTCAATCCCTTCATGGTCACTTACGAAAGTGAGATCTGATAGAGATAATAACATAAATATTTTTGGTATTTTTATGATATAGATTGGAAAATAAAGATTGTGAAATAAACGGTAATAAAATAGCAAATTGATATGAAAATAATATGATGGAAGATAGACCCGGGGGCCATAGGTTTCACTAGTGGCTTCTCTCAAGATAGCAAATTCTACGGTGGGTGAACAAATTACTCTCGAGCAATTGACAGAAAAGCGAATACTTATGAGAATATCTAGGCATGATCATGTATATAGGCATCACGTCCGTGACAAGTAGAACGAAACGATTATGCATCTACTACTATTACTCCACACATCGACCGCTATCCAGTATGCATCTAGAGTATTGAGTTCATAAGAACAGAGTAACGCATTAGGCAAGATGACATGATGTAGAGGGATAAACTCAAGCAATATGATATAAACCCCATCTTTTTATCCTCGATGGCAACAATACAAAACGTGCCTTGCTGCCCCTGTTGTCACTCGGAAAGGACACCGCAAGATTGAACCCAAAGCTAAACACTTCTCCCATTGCAAGAAAGATCAATCTAGTAGGCCAAACCAAACTGATAATTCGAAGAGACTTGCAAAGATATTTCAATCATGCATAAAAATTTCAGAGAAGAATCAAATATTGTTCATAGATAATCTTGATCATAAACCCACAATTCATCGGATCTCGACAGACACACCGCAAAAATAATTACATCAAAAAGATCTCCAAGAGAATTGAGGAGAACTTTGTATTGGGATCCAAAGAGAAAGAAGAAGCCATCTAGCTAATAACTATGGACCCGAAGGTCTGCGGTAAACTACTCACACATCATCAGAGAGGATATGGTGTTGATGTAGAAGCCCTCCGTGATCGATTCCCCCTTCGGTAGAGCGCCGGAAAAGGCCCTGAGGGAGTCCTGGATTAGGGGGTGTTCGGGTAGCCGGACTATACCTTCAGCCGGACTCCAGGGCTATGAAGATACAAGATTGAAGACTACGTCCCGTGTCCAGATGGGACTTTCCTTGGCGCGGAAGGCAAGCTTGGTGATGCGGATATTCAAGATCTCCTACCATTGTAACCGACTCTATGTAACCCTAACCCTACCCGGTGTCTATATAAACCGGAGGGTTTTAGTCCGTAGGACAACTTCATCAACTTCATAGACAACAATCATACCATAGGCTAGCTTCTAGGGTTTAGCCTCCTTGATCTCGTGGTAGATCTACTCTTGTACTACCCATATCATCAATATTAATCAAGCAGGACGTAGGGTTTTACCTCCATCAAGAGGGCCCGAACCTGGGTAAAACATCGTGTTCCCTGCCTCCTGTTACCATCCGGCCTAGACGCATAGTTCGGGACCCCTACCCGAGATCCGCCAGTTTTGACACCGACATTGGTGCTTTCATTGAGAGTTCCTCTGTGTCGTTGCCGTTAGGTCCGATGGCTCCTCTGATCATCAACAACGATGCGGTCCAGGGTGAGACTTTTCTCCCCGGACAGATCTTCGTCTTCGGCGGCTTCGCTCTGCGGGCCAATTCTCTTGGCCACTTGGAGCAGATCGAAAGCTACGCCCCTGGCCATCAAGTCAGGTTTGGAAGCTTAAACTACACGGATGACATCTGCGGAGGCTTGACCTTCGACGGGTTCGAGCCACGGCCAAGCGCGCCGCACTATCTCGAGGGGCATGATCTAGCTCTGCCTCCGGGCAGTGTCCTGGAGGCTGCTCACGCATCGGTTCCGACCTCTAACTCGGAGCCTATTGCGCCAATCGAGGACGAGCGGTTGGACGCCACCTCGGGGGGTGCGATCTCAAAGGCGATCGAGCCGAACGTTAGCCCTGCACTCTGCATGACCCGTGACTCCGAGGACCCGGACTCCTCCCCGGACTCCGAACCCCCCGCGCCCCTGCCGATCGAATCCGATTGGGCGCCGATAATGGAGTTCACCGCTGCAGACATCTTTCAGCACTCGCCTTTTGGCGTCATCCTGAATTCTCTTAAGTCTCTCTCTTTATCAGGAGAGCCCTGGCCGGATTACGGTCAGCAAGGATGGGATACGGACGACGAAGAAATTCCAAGCCCACCCACCACCCACTTGGTAGCCACTGTCGACAATTAAAACGACGTGCTCAACTTCGACTCCGGAGACATCGACAGTATGGATGACGATGCAGGAGATACCGACGAACCAACGCCCATAGGGCATTGGACAGCCACCTCATCTCACGATGTGTACATGGTGGATACCCCTAAAGGAAGCGACAACAGGGAAAAAGGGGAGGGAACGGGAGATCGACCCCCCGAAAAGCAATCAAAGCGTCGGCGTAAACACAGACCCAAGCCCCGCCTCGATAAAAACCCAGCCATAGAGCAGGACAAGCCGGTAGATGACGAGCAGGCCTTAGAGCAGCCGTCCGAACAGGGCAATACGGATAGAGAAACCGAATGCCCCTCCTCCGGCGAAAACGGCATTCCGGACGACCTCACACCGGATAAACATATGGAACAGAAGAATCTCCACGAGAGGCTCGTTGCAACTGCACGCAGCCTAAAAAAGCAGAAGCGGAAGCTAAAAACAGCGGAAGATGCACTCCGAATTAGATGGAGCAAAGTAATCAATACCACAGATAAATACGGCGATAGTCGCCGCACTAAAAGCTATCCGAAAAGAAAGCTACTACCTGAATTCGACGAAGAGGCCCTAGAGCCCTCGCATTCAAAAAATGAGAAAGCCACATGGTCGGATAGACGACCCCATAAAGCGGCAAGCGGCGCCGCACTCAAATTGGCATGCGACCCACTTAAGGATTCGCATCATGGCCCAGTCAGGTCCATTTATGGGCCAAGAAAGCAAGCTCTCGTAAGCAATGCTATGAAGCCATCATCAGAATCCGGCACACCCAAATATAGGGGCGCCGCACACCCTCTATGTTTCACCGATGATGTCCTGGACCATGAATTTCCAGAGGGGTTCAAACCCGTAAACATAGAGGCATACGATGGAACAATAGACCCTGGAGTCTGGATAGAGGATTATATCCTCCACATACACATGGCTAGAGGAAATGATCTCCACGCCATAAAATATTTACCCCTTAAGCTTAAAGGGCCAGCCCGGCATTGGCTTAAAAGCCTTCCCGAAAACACAATTGGAAGCTGGGAAGAGCTCGAGGATGCTTTCCGAGCAAACTTTCAAGGGACCTATGTCCGCCCTCCGGATGCAGACGATCTTAGTCACATAACTCAACAACCCGGAGAATCAGCTTGGCAGTTCTGGAATAGATTCCTCACTAAAAAGAATCAGATAGTCGACTGTCCGAACGCCGAAGCCTTAGCAGCTTTCAGGCATAACGTCTGAGACGAATGGCTCGCCAGACACCTCGGCCAAGAAAAGCCGAGAACAATGGCCGCACTAACAAACCTCATGACCCGCTTTTGTGCAGGGGAGGACAGCTGGTTGGCAAGGTGCAGCCCTAGCGACCCAAGTACATCCGAAACTAGGGATGGAAACGGAAAACCACGATGCAACAAGGACCGTCGCCGGACTAAGGACAAAAGTCCGAAGAGCACGACAGTCAATGCCGGATTCAAAGGCTCACGACAAAATCAGGAAAAATCGCCCCCCGGGATAACAGGGACGATCCATCCAACCTAAATAAAATCTTGGACAGGATATGTCAAATACACAGTACTCCCGGGAAGCCTGCTAACCATACCCATAGAGACTGTTGGGTTTTCAAACAATCCGGCAGACTCAATGCCGAACACAAGGGGCTCGACATACCAAGCGAAGACGAGGACGAACCCCAAAAGCAGAGTACCAGGAAACAAAAGAACTTCCCACAGGAAGTAAAAACAGTGAACTCACTTCACATAACAAAACATGCGGCGCCCGTAAAGGTACGCACCACACGGCCCATCCCCAAAGGGTCCGGCCACTGGTTGTCAAAACTGATCATCTTCGATCAGCTAGATTATTCTAGAAATATCAAGAATGCAGGCTGGACTGCCTTGATACTCGATCCAATAATTGGCGGACTCCAGTTTTCAAATGTACTTATGGACGGCGGCAGTGGACTAAACCTGATATATCAGGATACAATCCAGCACATGAGGATAAACCCAGCAAGAATCCGCCGCAGCAAACCTCCTTTCAAGGGGTAATACCTGGTTCGGACACCCGTTGTATGGGTTTTCTCCGGCTTGAAGTCATATTCGGCTCTGCCGATAACTTCCACCGCAAAAAGCTGACCTTCCATATTGTCCCATTCTCAAGTCGCTATCAAGCACTACTGGGACGTGAAGCTTTCGCTCGCTTTAACACAATACCGCATTATGTATCTCTTACGCTTAATATGCCCGGTCCACGAGGCATCATCTCTTTGAAGGGGAAGCACTAAAGTGCGCCTCCCCAAGCAGAGGATTGTGCGGCCGCCTTGACAGCCCCACAGCAATTTGTCCTCACCGGCCAAAAAACTTCAAAATAGGTCATTAAAGACCACGAACGCGGATAGACGAGTTCGGTACAAAATCATCATTGATGCAGACTTACTGGCCATATACCCCCGCACTAGGGGCTCCATGCATATACAATAAGAGACAATAAAGCTCAATTTTATATATTTTACTTTACACCTTGTTTATTTTAAACTTTTTCGGCACGACCCGTTTTCAACACAGTTCCTCTCTTTTACAGATGAACGTCGTGTGGCGCCCGTCCAGGATACGGCACAACGGAGACACAGGCGCAGACGTGTAGTAGGGACCCGTCCTAAAGGATTCTTTTTAGATTAAGACCCTGCGTAAACCTTTTTTACTGTCTCTTGTTGCTACACATCCCCTGGTTTTTTCTGGTATAACCAAGGAGGAGGCTGGCGTCTTGGCATGTGGCCACGTCAGAATTTTCGCACGTACCTGGACACTAGGGGCTTTTTTTAATAATAAAGAGTGTTGTTTCGCCCGCACTCACAAAGACCGAATACCTTAGGGAGTGTTCGGCGTCGCGAGTTTTGGCATTATATGCATCAGCTCCGAATCATGTCTTTGGTCAAATGTTGGGTTGCCCGGCTCCTGAGTTCGGCTACCTTATGTTTCGCTCTATCGGCTAAGGTAGCACCAGGAGAACTACAGCGATTGTGCCCCGGTTCGGCCGGGCGAGCACCTCAGTAGAGAAAGCCGAAAACTGACTGTCATGATGTAGCATGAGACTGGTCAGCCACTCGATGACCTATCGGAATCTATCGGATTCCTCCGTTTTAACGAAGGGCCATTTCCCGGTCAGGCACATACGCGCCCCGAACTCGGATGAGCGTAGTCGCCACGAAGGAGCTACCTAAATAGTCTCACTGTCAAGCTCCTATGGCTAAGTGAAAGTGTTAAAGCATTATAGTCCGGTTGCCCAGCCCGCTGCGCTATCACCTCCTTTGTAGGACCAAGACGTTGGGTTAAGTGTGAAAATGCGTCTTCTGCGAGCACCCCCGCACTATGTGCGTGGGGGCTGAAGCCAATGACTGCCATCTTTCAGATTATATATATATATATATATATATATATTAAAACGGCCGCACAGGAGGTGTTCCCAATACTTGAAGGCACAAGTATAAAAAGGCCACTACAGTTTATCAAAATATTACTTTATAATTACATATGCTATCATAATATAGCATCTTTCGAGCACTGCGTCTCTATTACACGAGCGCCTTCAAGGACTTCCTGAAAATAGTGCTCGGAGGGTACTCGGCTTTTGTCCGAATCTCGGGACGCAACAACGGTGGTCTCCATCTCCGCCCAGTATGTCTTAACACGGGCAAGAGCCATCCGTGCGCCCTCTATGCATGCTGACCTCTTCATTGCATTTATACGCGGCACTGCGTTAAGGAATTGCTGCACCAAGTTGAAGTAACTCTTCGGCTCCGATCTCCCCGGCCAGAGATAACCCATGACGTACTTCATGGTGAGTCCGGATAACCTATTCAATTCGGCCCATTGATCCAAACGATCGTCCACTGCCAGTGGACGCTCTGGATTGTGAAACTGCGACCAGAAAAGCTTTTCCACTTCGCGATCCTTCTGATCTCAAAAGTGTTCGGTCGCATCAGCAGCACTCGCTGCCAAGTCCAGATAGGTATCCTCCACACTCCACATTCGGTCCAACGGAGCAAACTTCGGATCGCAAAATTTCCTTCGCAGCATAAAGGGCTTTCCAGCCGCAATCTGTTCGGCCTGACACAGCTCCTCCTTCCCAGCTCTCATCGCAGAGCGCGCGTCCTTGGCATTGGCAGCGGCCTTCTCTAAGTCCGTCTATTTCGCCCGGTCTTCTTTTTCAAGAAATCTGCAACGGTCTGTAGCACTTTTTAACTTTTCGGCCATCTCTTCCTTGCTTCGGAAATGGGCAGCCCGTTAGGCTCTCAGCTCTTCAAGGGCTTTCTTGGCGGCCGCATCACTTTCTCTAGCTTGTTCTTTAGCTCGGGCAAGTTCTACCCTAAGACTCTCCACGGCGGCCGCACCATCCGCGTCAAGCACACACATTGTAAGACAAAGGCCTCAAACTGTTCTTACCTCATGCCGCCTGGGGAATTGCATACCTTGAGCCTGCTCAAGCCGCTTGTTGACAAGCGCGATGTCGGCTTCTGCCACATCTAGTTGCCGCTTTAGTCCGGAAAAATCGTCAGTTTGGCTCGATTCCGGACACCCTGCCGCCTGCATTCAAAGGCGACATCTTAGACCTGGGATTATGATCCTCCGCGCGCCGTCATTTCTCAATGACGCGCAGAGTCTCAGGGGCTACTATCTACACAGGGCGCATCTTATTCATGCGCAACTGCCAAAAGTGTACATTATCTAAATGTACCTCAAAACCCGTCAGTAAACTTTTGACGGCCTCATGCAGTCCGCTCTCTGCGGATGAGATCCTTTCAATCACCGTGCCCATCAATGCACAATGTGTTGGGGAACGCAGTAATTTCGAAAATTTTCCTACGCACACGCAAGATCATGGTGATGCATAGCAACGAGAGGGGAGAGTGTTGTCTACGTACCAACGCAGACCGACTGCGGAAGCGATCACACAACGTAGAGGAAGTAGTCGTACGTCTTCTTCCCGATCCGACCGATCCAAGCACCGTTACTCCGGCACCTCCGAGTTCTTAGCACACGTTCAGCTCGATGACGTTCCTCGGGCTCCGATCCAGCAAAGCGTCGAGGAAGAGTTCCGTCAGCACGACGGCGTGATGACGATCTTGATGTACTACCGACGCAGGGCTTCGCCTAAGCACTGTAACGGTATGATCGAGGTGGAATTTGGTGGCAGGGGGCACCGCACACGGCTAAGGAACGATCTCAAGGATCAACTTGTGTGTCTTGGGGTGTCCCCTGCCCCCGTATATAAAGGTTGGAGGGAGGGGGGCTGGCCGGCCAAAGAGAGGGAGGCGCAGGAGGAGTCCTACTCCTACCGGGAGTAGGACTCCCCCCTCCAATCCTAGTCCAACTAGGAATCCTTTAAAGGAGAGAGAGAGAGAGAGGTGGCCGGCCCCTCTCCTAGTCCTAATAGGACTAGGGAGAGGGGGGAGGCTCAGCCCTATGTGGGCTGCCCTCTCACCTTTCCACTAAGGCCCATGTTGGCCCATTTGGCTCCCGGGGGGTTCTGGTAACCCTCCCGGTAATCCGGTAAAATCCCGATTTCACCCGGAACACTTCCGATGTCCAAACATAGTCTTCCAATATATCAATCTTTACGTCTCGACCATTTCGAGACTCCTCGTCATGTCCGTGATCTCATCCGGGACTCCAAACAACCTTCGGTACATCAAAATGCATAAACTCATAATAACTGTCATCGTAACGTTAAGCGTGCGGACCCTACGGTTCGAGAACAATGTAGACATGACCGAGACACGTCTCCGGTCAATAACCAATAGCGGGACCTGGATGCCCATATTGGCTCCTACATATTCTACGAAGATCTTTATCGGTCAGACCGCATAACAACATACGTTGTTCCTTTTGTCATCGGTATGTTACTTGCCCGAGATTCGATCGTCGGTATCCAATACCTAGTTCAATCTCGTTACCGGCAAGTCTCTTTACTCGTTCCGTAATACATCATCTCACAACTAACATATTAGTTGCAGTGCTTGCAAGGCTTATGTGATGTGCATTACCGAGAGGGCCCAGAGATACCTCTCCGACAATCGGAGTGACAAACCCTAATCTCGAAATACGCCAACCCAACATCTACCATTGGAGACACCTGTAGTACTCCTTTATAATCACCCAGTTACGTTGTGACGTTTGGTAGTACCCAAAGTGTTCCTCCGGTAAACGGGAGTTGCATAATCTCATAGTTATAGGAACATGTATAAGTCATGAAGAAAGCAATAGCAACATACTAAACGATCGGGTGCTAAGCTAATGGAATGGGTCATGTCAATCAGATCATTCAACTAATGATGTGACCTCGTTAATCAAATAACAACTCTTTGTTCATGGTTAGGAAACATAACCATCTTTGATTAACGAGCTAGTCAAGTAGAGGCATACTAGTGACACTTTGTTTGTCTATGTATTCACACATGTATTATGTTTCCGGTTAATACAATTCTAGCATGAATAATAAACATTTATCATGATATAAGGAAATAAATAATAACTTTATTATTGCCTCTAGGGCATATTTCCTTTAGTCTCCCACTTGCACTAGAGTCAATAATCTAGTTCACATCGCCATGTGATTTAACAGCAATAGTTCACATCACCATGTGATTAACACCCATAGTTCACATCGTCATGTGACCAATACTCAAAGGGTTTACTAGAGTCAGTAATCTAGTTCACATATCTATGTGATTAACACCCAAAGAGTACTAAGGTGTGATCATGTTTTGCTTGTGAGATAATTTTAGTCAACGGGTCTGTCACATTCAGATTCGTAAGTATTTTGCAAGTTCTATGTCTACAATGCTCTACACAGAGCTACTCTAGCTAATTGCTCCCACTTTCAATATGTATCCAGATTTAGAATCATCTAGATCAGTGCCAAAAACTTGCATCGACGTAACCCTTTACGACGAACCTTTTTGTCACGTCCATAATCGAGAAACATATCCTTATTTCACTAAGGATAATTCTGACCGCTGTCCAGTGATCTACTCCTAGATCACTATTGTATTCCCTTGCCAAATCAGTGCAGGGTATACAATAGATCTGGTATACAGCATGACATACTTTATAGAACCTATGAATGAGGCATAGGGAATGACTTTCATTCTCTTTCTATCTTCTGCCGTGGTCGGGCTTTGAGTCTTTACTCAACTTCACACCCTGTAACACAGGCAAGAAACTTTTTCTTTGACTGTTCCGTTTTGAACTACTTCAAAATCTTATCAAGGTATGTACTTATTGAAAGAACTTATCAAGCGTCTTGATCTATCTCTATAGATCTTGAAGCTCAATATGTAAGCAGCTTCACAGAAGTCTTTCTTTGAAAAACTCCTTTCAAACACTCCTTTATGCTTTACAGAATAATTCTACATTATTTCCGATCAACAAAATGTCATTCACATATACTTATCAGAAATGCTGTAGTGCTCCCACTCACTTTCTTGTAAATACAGGCTTCACCGCAAGTCTGTATAAATCTATATGCTTTGATCAACTTATCAAAGCGTATATTCCAACTCCGAGATGCTTGCACCAGTCCACAGATGGATCGCTGGTGCTTGCACATTTTGTTAGCACCTTTTGGATTGACAAAACCTTCTGGTTGCATCACATACAACTCTTCTTTAATAAATCCATTAAGGAATGCAGTTTTGTTTATCCATTTGCCAGATTTCATAAAATGCGGCAATTGCTAACATGATTCGGACAGACTTAAGCATAGATACGAGTGAGAAAAACTCATCGTAGTCAACACCTTGAACTTGTCGAAAACTTTTGCGACAATTCTAGCTTTGTAGATAGTAACACTACTATCAGCGTCCGTCTTCCTCTTGAAGATCCATTTATTTTCTATGGCTTGCCGATCATCGGGCAAATCCATCAAAGTCCATACTTTGTTCTCATACATGGATCATATCTCAGATTTCATGGCCTCAAACCATTTCGCGGAATCTGGGCTCATCATCGCTTCCTCATAGTTCGTAGGTTCGTCATGGTCAAGTAACATGACCTCCAGAGCAGGATTACCGTACCACTCTGGTGCGGTTCTCACTCTGGTTTACCTACGAGATTCGGTAGTAACTTGATCTGAAGTTACATGATCATCATCATTAGCTTCCTCACTAATTGGTGTAGTAGTCACAGGAACAGATTTCTGTGATGAACTACTTTCCAATAAGGGAGAAGGTACAATTACCTTATCAAGTTCTACTTTCTTCCCACTCACTTCTTTCGAGAGAAATTCCTTCTCCAGAAAGTTTCCGAATTTTAGCAACAAAAGTCTTGCCTTCGGATCTGTGATAGAAGGTGTATCCAATAGTTTCCTTTGGATATCCTATGAAGACGCACTTCTCCGATTTGAGTTTTGAGCTTATCAGGATGAAACTTATTCATATAAGCATCGCAACCCCAAATTTTAAGAAACGACAGCTTAGGTTTCTTGCCAAACCATAGTTCACACGGTGTCGTCTCAACGGATTTAGATGGTGCCCTATTTAACGTGAATGCAGCTGTCTCTAATGCATAACCCCAAAACGATAGTGGTAGATCGGTAAGATACATCATAGATTGCACTATATCCAATAAAGTACGGTTATGACGTTAGGACACACCATTATGCTGTGGTGTTCCATATGGCATGATTTTGTGAAACTATTCCACATTGTTTTAATTGAAGACCAAACTCGTAACTCAAATATTTGTCTCCGCGATCAGATCGTAGAAGCTTTATTTTCTTGTCACGGTGATTTTTCACTTCACTCTAAAATTCTTTGAACTTTTCAAATGTTTCAGACTTATGTTTCATCAAGTAGATATACTCATATCTGCTCAAATCATCTGTGAAGATTAGAAAATAATGATACCTGTCGCGAGTCTCAATATTCATCGGATCACATACATCAGTATGTATGATTTCGAATAAATCTTTTTTTGTCGCTCCATTGTTCCGAAGAACAGAGTCTTAGTCATCTTGCCCATGAGGCATGGTTCGCAAGCATCAACTGATTCATAATCAAGTGATTCCAAAAACCCATCAGCATGGAGTTTCTTCATGTGCTTTACACCAATATGACCTAAACAGTAGTGCCACAAATAAGTTGCACTATCATTATTAACTTTGCATCTTTTGGTTTCAATATTATGATTATGTGTATTACTACGATCGAGATCCAACGAACTATTTTCATTGGGTGTGTAACCATATAAGGTTTTATTCATGTAAGCAGAACAACAATTTATTCTCTTACTTAAATGAATAACCGTATTACAATAAACATGATCAAATCATATTCATGCTCAACGCAAACACCAAATAACACTTATTTAAGTTCAACACTAATCCCGAAATTATGGGGAGTGTGCGATGATGATCATATCAATCTTGGAACCACTTCCAACACACATCGTCACTTCACCCTTAACTAGTCTCTGTTTATTCTGCAACTCCCGTTTCGAGTTACTAATCTTAGCAACTGAACTAGTATCAAATACTGAGGGTTTGCTATAAACACTAGTAAAGTACACATCAATAACATGTATATCAAATATACTTATGTTCACTTTGCCATCCTTCTTATCCGCCAATCACTTGGGGTAGTTCCGCTTCCAGTGACCAGTCCCTTTGCAGTAGAAGCACTTAGTCTCAGGCTTAGGATCAGACTTGGGCTTCTTCACTTGAGCAGCAACTTGCTTGCCGTTCTTCTTGAAGTTCCCCTTCTTCCCTCTGCCCTTTTCTTGAAACTAGTGGTCTTGTCAACCATCAACACTTGATGTTTTTCTTGATTTCTACCTTCGTTGATTTCAGCATCACGAAGAGCTTGGGAGTTGTTTCCGTTATCCCTTGCATATTATAGTTCATCACGAAGTTCTACTAACTTAGTGATGATGACTAGAGAATTCTGTCAATCACTATCTTATCTGGAAGATTAACTCCCACTTGATTCAAGCGATTGTAGTACCCAGACAATCTGAGCACATGCTCACTAGTTGAGCGATTCTCCTCCATCTTTTAGCTATAGAACTTGTTGGAGACTTCATATCTCTCAACTTGGGTATTTGCTTGAAATATTAACTTCAACTCCTGGAACATCTCATATGGTCCATGACGTTCAAAACGTCTTTGAAGTCCCGATTCTAAGCTGTTAAGCATGGTGCACTAAACTATCAAGTAGTCATCATATTGAGCTAGCCAAACGTTCATAACGTCTGCATCTGCTCCTGCAATAGGTCTGTCACCTAGCGGTGCATCAAGGACATAATTCTTCTGTGCAGCAATGAGGATAAACCTCAGATCACGGATCCAATCCGCATCATTGCTACTAACATCTTTCAACACAATTTTCTCTAGGAACATATCAAAATAAACATAGTGAAGCAACAACGCGAGCTATTGATCTACAACATGATTTGCAAAATACTACCAGGACTAAGTTCATGATAAATTTAAGTTCAATTTAATCATATTACTTAAGAACCCCCACTTAGATAGACATCCCTCTAATCCTCTAAGTGATCACGTGATCCAAATCAACTAAACCATAACCGATCATCACGTGAGATGGAGTAGTTTTCAATGGTGAACATCGTTATGTTGATCATATCTACTATATGATTCACGCTCGACCTTTCGGTCTCTGTGTTCCGAGGCCATATCTGCATATGCTAGGCTCGTCAAGTTTAACCTGAGTATTCTGCGTGTGCAAAACTGGCTTGCACCCGTTGTAGATGGACGTAGAGCTTATCACACCCGATCATCACGTGGTGTCTGGGCACGACGAACTTTGGCAACAGTGCATACTCAGGGAGAACACTTCTTGATAATTTAGTGAGAGATCATCTTATAATGCTACCGTCAATCAAAGCAAAAATAAGATGTATAAAAGATAAACATCATATGCAATCAAAATATGTGACATGATATGGCCATCATCATCTTGCTTCTTTGATCTCCATCTCCAAAGTACTGTGATGATCTCTGTCATCACCGGCATGACACCATGATCTCCATCATCTTGATCTATATCAATGTGTCGTCACATGGTCGTCTCGCCAACTATTGCTCTTGCAACTATTGCTATCGCATAGCGATAAAGTAAAGCAATTATTTGGCGCTTGCATCTTATGCAATAAAGAGACAACCATAAGGCTTTTGCCAGTTGCCGATAACTTCAACAAAACATGATCATCTCATACAACAACTTATATCTCATCACGTCTTGACCATATCATATCACAACATGCCCTGCAAAAACAAGTTAGACGTCCTCTACTTTGTTGTTGCAAGTTTTACGTGGCTGCTACGGGCTTAAGCAAGAACCAATCTCACCTACGCATCAAAACCACAACGATAGTTTGTCAAATAGACTCCGTTTTAACCTTCGCAAGGACCGGGCGTAGCCACAATCGGTTCAACTAAAGTTGGAGAAACAGTCACCCGCAAGTCACCTATGTGCAAAGCACGTCGGGGAAACCGGTCTCGCGTAAGCGTACGCGTAATGTCGGTCCGGGCCGCTTCATCCAACAATACCGCCGAACCAAAGTATGACATGCTGGTAGGCAGTATGACTTATATCGCCCACAACTCACTTGTGTTCTACTCGTGCATATAACATCAAACCATAAAACCTAGGCTCGGATGCCACTGTTGGGGAACGCAGTAATTTCGAAAATTTTCCTACGCACACGCAAGATCATGGTGATGCATAGCAACGAGAGGGGAGAGTGTTGTCTACGTACCAACGCAGACCGACTGCGGAAGCGATCACACAACATAGAGGAAGTAGTCGTACGTCTTCTTCCCGATCCGACCGATCCAAGCACCGTTACTCCGGCACCTCCGAGTTCTTAGCACACGTTCAGCTCGATGACGTTCCTCGGGCTCCGATCCAGCAAAGCGTCGAGGAAGAGTTCTGTCAGCACGACGGCGTGATGACGATCTTGATGTACTACCGACGCAGGGCTTCGCCTAAGCACTGTAACGGTATGATCAAGGTGGAATTTGGTGGCAGGGGGCACCGCACATGGCTAAGGAACGATCTCAAGGATCAACTTGTGTGTCTTGGGGTGTCCCCTGCCCCCGTATATAAAGGTTGGAGGGAGGGGGGCTGGCCGGCCAAAGAGAGGGAGGCGCAGGAGGAGTCCTACTCCTACCGGGAGTAGGACTCCCCCCTCCAATCCTAGTCCAACTAGGAATCCTTTAAAGGAGAGAGAGAGAGAGGTGGCCGGCCCCTCTCCTAGTCCTAATAGGACTAGGGAGAGGGGGGAGGCGCAGCCCTATGTGGGCTGCCCTCTCACCTTTCCACTAAGGCCCATGTTGGCCCATTTGGCTCCCGGGGGGTTCCGGTAACCCTCCCGGTAATCCGGTAAAATCCCGATTTCACCCGGAACACTTCCGATGTCCAAACATAGTCTTCCAATATATCAATCTTTACGTCTCGACCATTTCGAGACTCCTCGTCATGTCCGTGATCTCATCCGGGACTCCAAACAACCTTCGGTACATCAAAATGCATAAACTCATAATAACTGTCATCGTAACGTTAAGCGTGCGGACCCTACGGTTCGAGAACAATGTAGACATGACCGAGACACGTCTCCGGTCAATAACCAATAGCGGGACCTGGATGCCCATATTGGCTCCTACATATTCTACGAAGATCTTTATCGGTCAGACCGCATAACAACATACGTTGTTCCTTTTGTCATCGGTATGTTACTTGCCCGAGATTCGATCGTCGGTATCCAATACCTAGTTCAATCTCGTTACCGGCAAGTCTCTTTACTCGTTCCGTAATACATCATCTCACAACTAACATATTAGTTGCAGTGCTTGCAAGGCTTATGTGATGTGCATTACCGAGAGGGCCCAGAGATACCTCTCCGACAATCGGAGTGACAAACCCTAATCTCGAAATACGCCAACCCAACATCTACCATTGGAGACACCTGTAGTACTCCTTTATAATCACCCAGTTACGTTGTGACGTTTGGTAGTACCCAAAGTGTTCCTCCGGTAAACGGGAGTTGCATAATCTCATAGTTATAGGAACATGTATAAGTCATGAAGAAAGCAATAGCAACATACTAAACGATCGGGTGCTAAGCTAATGGAATGGGTCATGTCAATCAGATCATTCAACTAATGATGTGACCTCGTTAATCAAATAACAACTCTTTGTTCATGGTTAGGAAACATAACCATCTTTGATTAACGAGCTAGTCAAGTAGAGGCATACTAGTGACACTCTGGTTGTCTATGTATTCACACATGTATTATGTTTCCGGTTAATACAATTCTAGCATGAATAATAAACATTTATCATGATATAAGGAAATAAATAATAACTTTATTATTGCCTCTAGGGCATATTTCCTTCACAATGCTCCTCTGAGATACAAGCTCGCCCCAGCAGAATCTTTAGCTCCTCCGACCGAGCACCAGACGGTGTCGGGCTCGTCCCATGACCTCTCTCGAAGGCCGGACACGGAGAACCTCGGGGGGGCCACATAGCCATCTTCCGCCCCTGCCGGATTCGGAGAAACTCTCCACGACGACACCTCAGGGTCACCCGCCTCGCTAGGCGGCACGGCAGGGGGGGGCGTCCCGCTCTCCATCATCTCCGGAAGAAGATCCCCCGAAGACGAGCTCTGCTGAGAAGGGCTGAGGTCCGAACTACAAGGTAAAAGTTTGGTTAATCTTCTCAGACAGAAATCAAGGATTTCCCTCATCCCTCAAAAGGAAAATATTTCTCTACTTACGGCTCGCTGGAGGACTGATCCCCTTGAGGGCGTAGTCCGGCCGAGGAACTCCCCGGTGTCGGACTCTCTGATGAGGATTTTCTCCCCCACTTCGCGGCCATGGTTTCCGGGTCGTCAGAGGCGGCTCTCTTCTTCCCCTTAGGAGAGGAATCGCCGGTTCCTCCCTTCGGAGCAGCCTCCTTCGAGGAGGCCATAGCTTCCTTGTCCTCCCCCTCCGAAGGCATTATCTCCAGCATCCGGACTAGCACGGGATCCGGCCTGGTTTCAGGAACGGGAGCCGGACACCTGATCAGCTTTGCCTTCGCTATCCACTCCTGCTTAAAAGGACGACTCTTTTAGGGGCAAGTTTATGACAATTATACGGATAGAAGGTCCGGGCACAAGGTTGCTTACTTGAGTATCCAGGCGATTGCGGCTTAGGCATGTGTTCTCGGTTGAATCCGGACACATCTCTTGTGATCCGAAGAACAGTTTATACATCTCCGCGGGCGTTGCGCCCATGAAGTTCTGGAGAGCTCGCGGTCCCTCTGGATTAAATTCCCACAGGCAAAGGGGGCGACGTTTGTCGGGCAATATTCGGCGAATCAGCATGACCTGCGTCACCTTGACCAGGCTGAGGTCTCCTTCCAAGAGATCTTTAATGCGGCCCTGTAACAAGGGCACGTCTTTGGGCAAACCCCAATCCAACCCTCTGTTGACCCATGACGCCAGACGTGGTGGGGGACCCGAGCGGAAGGCAGGAGGCGCCACCCATTTGGTGCTCCGGGGAGCGGTGATATAAAACCACTCTCGTTGCCACAAGCCTAGCTCCTCTTGAAAAGAGCCCTCGAGCCATGGAGCATCAGCATTTTTGCTTATAACAGCGCCTCCGCACTCTGCGTGCCGTCCCTCGATCATCTTCGGTTCCACTTTGAAGGTTTTGAGCCATAGTCCAAAGTGAGGGTTAACATGGAGGAACGCTTCGCACACAACGATAAACAAGGAGATATGGAGGATGGACTCCGGAGCTAAGTCGTGGAAGTCCAGCCCGTAATAAAACAGCAGGCCCCTCACAAAGGGATCCATGGGAAGCCCATCCCCCGAAGGAAGTGAGACATGAACACCACGCTCTCACCAGGCTGGGGACTGGGGATGACCTGCCCTTGAGCAGGCAACCTATGCCAAATTTCGCTGGTCAGGAACTTAGCCTCTCTCAACTTTAGCACGTCCTCCTCCGTGACGGAGGAGGGCATCCATCGGCCTTGAAGGTCGGAACCGGACATTGTCGAAAGTCCGAGGCGCCCGGAATCTGGAGCCTAGGGTGTTGGAACTCGAGGCGACGGGCGAACTTGTTGGAGAAAATATAAGGCCCCGGTCTCTTTATAAGAGGCGGAATACCATGAGCCCTCCCCGTAACCGTTAGGGACTCACCTTTAATCGAGAAAACATGCTAACGGGCTCGATTGGGTTACCCACGTCCGTATTGATGAGAATCCCGTAATAGGGGGGTACACGATCTCTGCTTTGACAAGACATGCCAAGGAAACCGCCTCGCAAAACACGCTGAGGTGAAAAAGTAAAAATGATTCGAGTACAGGACTTGGCCGTAGTGTGATGGCGCACTGCGGAGTACGTCAGCAGATTGTATTCGTGTTAATATTATTCTCTCTATGGCAATATGTGGAAACTTATTTTGCAGAGCCGGACACTACTCTTGGTGTTAACAATCTTCTATGAAGGACTTGGAGGAGGAACCCGCCTTGCAATGCCGAAGACAATTTGCGCGCCGGACTCGTCGTCATTGAAGTTTGGTTCAGGGGCTACTGAGGGAGTCCTGGATTAGGGGGTGTTCGGGTAGCCGGACTATACCTTCAGCCGGACTCCAGGACTATGAAGATACAAGATTGAAGACTACGTCCCGTGTTCGGATGGGACTTTCCTTGGCGTGGAAGGCAAGCTTGGCGATGAGGATATTCAAGATCTCCTACCATTGTAACCGACTCTATGTAACCCTAACCCTACCCGGTGTCTATATAAATCAGAGGGTTTTAGTCCGTAGGACAACTTCATAGACAACAATCATACCATAGGCTAGCTTCTAGGGTTTAGCCACCTTGATCTCGAGGTAGATCTACTCTTGTACTACCCATATCATCAATATTAATCAAGCAGGACGTAGGGTTTTACCTCCATCAAGAGGGCCCGAACCTGGGTAAAACATCGTGTTCCCTGCCTCCTGTTACCATCCGGCCTAGACATACAGTTCGGGACCCCCTACCTGAGATCCGCCGGTTTTGACACCGACAGGCCCCAAGATGGGATCTCACAGGTACAGAAGGTTGCGGAGGTGGAAATAGGGTTTCGTGGTGCTCCTGGATGTTTTCGGGGTATATGGGTATATATGGGAGGAAGAAGTACGTCGGTGGAGCTTCGAGGGGCCCACGAGGGTGGGGGCGCGCCTACCCCCTGGGTGCGCCCTCGTGCCTCGTGGCCTCCTTGCTTCTTTCTTGACGTTCATTCCAAGTCTCCTGGATCACGTCTGTTCCAAAAATAACTCTCCCGAAAGTTTCATTCCGTTGGGATTCCGTTTGATATTCCTTTTCTGCAAAACACTAAAATAGGCAAAAAAAACAGCAATTTGCACTGGGCCTTTGGTTAATAGGTTAGTCCCAAAAATAATATAAAAAGGTAAATTAAAGCTCATTAGACATTCAAAACAGATAATCTAATAGCATGGAACAATAAAAAATTATAGATACATTGGAGACGTATCACACATCTCCAAGCTTAATTCCTGCCCATCCTCGAGTAGGTAAATGATAAAAACAAATTTATTGATGTGGAATGCCACCTAGCATAATTCTTAATGTAATTTCCTTTATTATGGCATGAATGTTCAGATCCGAAAGATTCAAGACAAAAGTTTAATATTGACATAAAAATAATTATACTTCAAGCATACTAACAAAGCAATCATGTCTTCTCAAAATGACATGGCCAAAGAAAGTTATCCCTACGAAATCATATAGTCTGTCTATGCTACATCTTCACCACACAAAGTATTTAAATCATGCACAACCCCGATGACAAGCCAAGCAATTGTTTCATACTTTCGGTGTTCTCAAACTTTTTCAATCTTCACGCAATATATGAGCGTGAGCCATGGACATAGCACTATAGGTGGAATAGAATGGTGGTTGTGGAGAAGACAAAAGGAGAAGATGGTCTCACATCAACTAGGCGTATCATCGGCCTATGGAGATGCCCATCAATAGATATCAATGTGAGTGAGTAAGGATTTCCATGCAACGGATGCACTAGAGCTATAAGTGTATGAAAGCTCAAAAAGAAACTAAGTGGGTGTGCATCCAACTTGCTTGCTCAAGAAGTCCTAGGGCATTTTGAGGAAGCCCATCATTGGAATATACAAGCCAAGTTCTATAATGTGAAATTCCCACTAGTATATGAAAGTGACAACATAGGACACTCTCTATCATGAAGATCATGGTGCTACTTTGAAGCACAAGTGTGGTAAAAGGATAGTAGCATTGTCCCTTCTCTCTTTTTCTTTCATTTTTTGGGCCTTCCCTTTTTATGGCCTTTCTCTTTTTCTCTCTTTTTTTCTCTTCCCCGACTTGTGGGGGAATCATAGTCTCCATCATCCTTTCCTCACTTGGGACAATGCTCTAATAATGATGATCATCACACTTTTATTTACTTACAACTCAAAAATTACAACTCGATACTAGAAAAAATATGACTCTATGTGAATGCCTCCAGCGGTGTACCGGGATGTGCAATGAATCAAGAGTGACATGTATGAAAGAATTATGAACGGTGGCTGATGACCTACAAGTATAGGGGATCTATCGTAGCCCTTTCGATAAGTAAGAGTGTCGAACCCAACGAGGAGCAGAAGGAAATGATAAGCGGTTTTCAGCAAGGTATTCTCTGCAAATACTGAAATAAGTGGTAACAGATAGTTTTGTGATAGGATAAATTGTAACGAGCAACAAGTAACAAAAGTAAATAAAGTGCAGCAAGGTGGCCCAATCCTTTTGTAGCAAAGGACAAGCCGGAACAAACTCTTATAATAGGAAAAGCGCTCCCGAGGACACATGCGAATATCGTGAAGCTAGTTTTCATCACGTTCATATGATTCACGTTCGATACTTTGATAATTTGATATGTGGGTGGACCGGTGCTTGGGTGTTGTTCTTACTTGAACAAGCATCCCACTTATGATTAACCTCTAGTGCAAGCATCCGCAACTACAACAAAAGTATTAAGGTAAACCTAACCATAGCATGAAACATATGGATCCAAATCAGCCCCTTACTAGGAGGTACGACAATAGAAGCAAGACCAATAATCTCATCCTTACTAGGTAATTCTTCCTCACGATGTTGTTTACTAAATTTAGAGAAATTAAACTCATGAACCATATCATCCAAGCCGACAGTAACAATATTCTTAGTGCAGTCTATGGTAGCATTGACAGTATTTAAGAAGGGTCTACCAAATATAATGGGACAAAAGCTATCTTGTGGGGAACCAAGAACAAGAAAATCAGCAGGATATTTAGTTTTCCCACACAAGACTTCAACATCTCTAACAATTCCCATTGCTGAAATAGTATCTCTATTGGCAAGTTTAATTGTGACATCAATATCTTCTAACTCAGCAGGTGCAATTTCATTCTTAATTTCTTCATATAAAGTATGCGGTACAACACTAGCACTAGCACCCATATCACATAAGCCATGATAACAATGATCTCCTATTTTAACAGAAATAACAGGCACACCTACCACAGGTCTATGTTTATCTTTAGCACAAGGCTTAGCAATTCTAGCAGTTTCACCTTCGAACTGAATAACATGCACATCAATATTATCAGACAAGAGATCTTTAACAATAGCAATATTAGGTTCTCCTTTAACTTGCTCAGGAGGTGTATAAGTTCTAATATTGCTTTTACGAACAACAGTTGAAGCTTTAGCATGATCCTTTATTCTAACAGGGAAAGGTGGTTTCTCAATATAAGAAGTAGGAACAATAGGATCATTATAAGTGACAGTCTTTTCTTCACTTTAGTAGGTGCAGCTACTTTTACTTCTATGGGAAGATGATATTTAAACCACTTCTCCTTAGGGAGATCAACATAAGTAGCAAAAGATTCACAGAAAGAAGCTACCATCTCAGAGTCAAGTCCATATTTAGTGCTAAACTTACGGAAAATATCGGTATCCCTAAAAGATTTAACACAATCAAACTTAGGTGTCATACCTGACTCCTTACCTTCGTCGAGGTCCCAATCTTCAAAGTTGCGTTTAATTCTATCCAATAAATTCCATCTGAATTCAATAGTCTTCATCATAAAAGAGCTAGCACAAGAAGTATTGAGCATGTTGCGATTGTTTTCAGAAAGCCGAGCATAAAAACTTTGCATAATTATTTCTCTCGAGAGCTCATGATTGGGGCATGAATATAACATTGATTTAAGCCTCCCCCAAGCTTGAGCGACGCTTTCTCCTTCGCGAGGCCATATATTATATATATAATTGCGATCACGATGAACAAGATGCATAGGGTAGTACTTTTGATGAAATTCCAGCTTCAATATTTTGTAGTCCCATGATCTCATATCATCACATTGCCTATACCATACCAATGTGTCTCCCTTCAAAGAAAAAGGGAAGACCTTCTTCTTAGCAACATCATCGGGTATACCTGCAAGCTTAAATAATCCACAAACTTCATCCACATATATTAAGTGCTCATCAGGATGCTTTGTTCCATCTCCTGTAAAAGGGTTATCTAGCAGTTTTTCCATCCTACCCGAAGGAAATTCAAAAGGAGTTTCATTTTCAATAGGTTCAGTAGGTTGAGGAGCAACTCTTTTCTCTACTGGATGGGGTGAAGATACCCCGAACAAGCCCCTCAGAGAATTACTTTCCATAGTAACAAGTGACAGTAAATTTAAGCACACTATATAAATTTTTCCTTACCAAATTCCACCTACCAAAGGCGCTACACTCCCCGGCAACGGTGCCAAAAAAGAGTCTTGATGACCCACAAGTATAGGGGATCTATCATAGTCCTTTCGATAAGTAAGAGTGTCGAACCCAACGAGGAGCAGAAGGAAATTATAAGCGGTTTTCAGCAAGGTATTCTCTGCAAGTACTGAAATAAGTGGCAATAGATAGTTTTGTGATAGGATAAATTGTAACGAGCAACAAGTAACAAAAGTAAATCAAGTGCAGCAAGGTGGCCCAATCCTTTTGTATCAAAGGACAAGCCGGAACAAACTCTTATAATAGGAAAAGCGCTCCCGAGGACACATGGGAATATCGTCAAGCTAGTTTTCATCACGTTCATATGATTCGCGTTCGATACTTTGATACTTTGATATGTGGGTGGACCAGTGCTTGGGTGCTGTTCTTACTTGAACAGGCATCCTACTTATGATTAGCCTCTATTGGAAGCATCCGCAACTACAACAAAAGTATTAAGGTAAACCTAACCATAGCATGAAGCATGTGGATCCAAATCAGCCCCTTACGAAGCAACGCATAAAGTAGGGTTTAAGCTTCTGTCACTCTAGCAACCCATCATATCCTTATTACTTCCCAATGCCTTCCTCTAGGCCCAAATAATGGTGAAGTGTTATGTAGTCGACGTTCACATAACACCACTAGAGGCTAGACAATACATCTTATCAAAATATCAAACGAATACCAAATTCACATGACTACTCATAGCAAGACTTCTCCCTTGTCCTCGGGAACGAACATAATTACTCACAAAGCATATTCATGTTCATAATCAGAGGGGTAATAATATGAATATAGGATCTGAACATATGATCTTCCCCCAATTAAACCAACTAGCATCAACTACAAGGAGTAATCAACACTACTAGCAACCTACTAGCACCAATCCCAGACTTTGAGACAAGAATTGGATACAAGAGATGAACTAGGGTTTGGAGATGAGATGGTGCTGGTGAAGATGTTGATGGAGATTGCCCTCTCCCTATGAGAGGAGCGTTGGTGATGACGATGGTGATGATTTCCCCCTCCGGGAGGGAAGTATCCCCGGCAGAACAGCTCTGCCGGAGCTCTAGATTGGATCCGCCAAGGTTCCACCTCGTGGCGGCGGAGTCTCGTCCCGAAAAGTTCCTCTTTATTTTTTCTCATCGAAAGACCTCATATAGGATAAGATGGGCATCGAAGAGCCACCAGGGGGCCCACGAGGTAGGGGGGCGCGCCCTAGGGGGGGGCGCCCCCACCCTCGTGAGCGGGGTGTGGGCCCCCTTGCCTTCATCTTTGGCGTGGATTTTTCTTTATTTCTTTTAAGACGTTCCGTGGAGTTTCAGGACTTTTGGAGTTGCGCAGAATAGGTCTCTAATATTTTCTCCTTTTTCAGACCAGAATACCAGCTGCCGGCATTCTCCCTCCTTGTGTAAACCTTGTAAAATAAGAGAGAATAGCCATAAGTATTGTGACATAAAGTGAAATAACAGTCCATAATGCGATAAATATCAATATAAAAGCATGATGCAAAATGGGCGTATCAGTGGCTTTGCCACAAATACGATGTCAACTACATGATCATGCAAGGCAATATGACAATGATGAAGCTTGTCATAATAAACGGAACGGTGGTAAGTTGCATGGCAATATATCTCGGAATGGCTATGGAAATGCCATAATAGGTAGGTATGTGTCTATTTTGAGGAAGGTATAAGGTGGGTGTATGGTACCGGCGAAAGTTGCGGTACTAGAGATGCTAGCAATGGTGGAAGGGTGAGAGTGCGTATAATCCATGGACTCAACATTAGTCATAAGAATTCACATACTTATTGCAAAAATCTATTAGTTATCAAAAAAAAGTACTACGCGCATGCTCCTAGGGGGATAGATTGTTAGGAAAATACCATCGCTCGTCCCCGACCGCCACTCATAAGGAAGACAATCAATAAATAAATCATGCTCCGACTTCGTCACATGACGGTTCACCATACGTGCATGCTACGGGAATCACAAACTTTAACACAAGTATTTCTCAAATTCACAACTAGTCAACTAGCATGACTCTAATATCACCATCTTTATATCTCAAAACAATCATCAAGTATCAAACTTCTCATTGTATTGAATGCACTTTTTATGATAGTTTTTATTATACCCATCTTGGATGCCTATCATATTACGACTAATTTTATAGCCAAAGCAAATTACCATGCTGTGCTATAAGACCCTCAAAATAATATAATTTAAGCATGAAAGATCAATAATTTCGATAAAATTAAACTACCACCGTGCTCTAAAAAGATATAAGTGAAGCACTAGGGCAAAATTATCTAGCTCAAAATATATAAGTGAAGCACAAAGAGTATTCTAATAAATTCCGATTCATGTGTGTCTCTCCAAAAGGTGTGTACAGCAAGGATGATTGTGGTAAACCAAAAAAGCAAAGACTCAAATCATACAAGACGCTCCAAGCAAAACACATATCATGTGGTGAATAAAAAAAATAGCCTCAAGTGAAGTTACCGATAGACGAATACGAAAGAGGGGATGCCCTCCTGGGAATCCCCAAGCTTAGGCTTTTGGTTGTACTTGAATTTTACCTTGGGGTGCCTTGGGCATCCCCAAGCTTAGGTTCTTGCCACTCCTTATTCCAAAATCCATCAAATCTTTACCCAAAACTTGAAAACTTCAGAACACAAAACTCAACAGAAAATCTCATGAACTACGTTAGTATAAGAAAACAAACCACCACTTCAATGTACTGTAATGAACTCATTCTTTATTTATATTGGTGTTAAACCTACTATATTCCAACTTCTCTATGGTTCATACCCCCCGATACGAGCCATAGATTCATCAAAATAAGCAAACAACACACGAAAAACAGAATCTGTCAAAAACAGAACAGTCTGTAGTAATCTGTAGGTCTCGAATACTTCTGTAACCCCCAAAAATTCTGAAATAAATTTCTGGACGTGAGGAATTTGTCTATTAATCATCTGCAAAAGTAATCAATCTAATCTCACTCTCCAGTAAAAAATGGCAGCAAATCTCGTGAGCGCTAAAGTTTCTGTTTTTTACAGCAAGATCGCAAAGACTTCCCCCATGTCTTCCCAAAGGTTCTACTTGGCACAAACACTAATTAAAAGCATAAAACTACATCTAAAAAGAAGCTAGATGAATTATTTATTACTAAAGAGGAACAAAAAACAAGAAACAAAAATAAAATTGGGTTGCCTCCCAACAAGTGCTATCGTTTAACGTCCCTACCTAGGCATAAAAACAAGAATAGATCTAGGTGTTGCTATGATAATGACAAGGTAAATTGCGAAAACTCATCTCATACTCCCTACATTCAGCAGCAAGCTTTCTTTGTGGCAAGCAAAAGTAATCAAAAGGGCTAAATTTAATGAGACAAAAGTCCCCAAGATCAAGCTCGGGAGGTATTGGTTCCTCCTTTGGCCCCTCATATTGCACAACCAATTCATCATTATAAGCATTCTTTTGGCAAAAAGCCATGAGCCTTTGTTCAAGGGAAAAACCCAACCCGTTGTTTTGGATAGCAAAATTATCATTAAGTTCAGAGATCCTGTCAACAAGAAAATCGGTAGGAACCTTCTTTCTAAGGTTTTTGGTAAAAGCAACATGATCCAAATACCGTAAGCGCATTATGCCCTCTTGATAAAAAAGGATTGCCTCTATGGGAGTACGGCCGGCATCCACTCTATAATGCGCAAAAATTTCATTGGCCTCTTTTATTATAAATTTGAACTCATGAGCTAAAAATGTGGTAGCTGCTCGCTTAACAGAAAAATGGTTAATATTAGAAAATTCTAGAAAGATCCTTTGTATGCAAGGATGCATATGGATAAATTGTCTTTCAGGTTCAACCACAAGCAACGATATAGCATCTGCAAGACTACTAGTTTTATGAACAATAGACCCACTCATGGTGGGCAAAGCACCGGCACAAGTAAAGAAATCTTGAATAACTCCTTTTCCAATAATATTACCACTACCAATCTAAAGCTTTTTAGTGTGTAAAATAGTAGGTTCTTCATGAGGATCAACAAAAGCATCAAAGTTTTCCATGTTATTACCACTACCTTATCAACGATAACCTCCCCAATTTCAGACAAGATGTCAGCAAGATGCACAAAGAATGGGCACACAAAAGGCAAGAAAAAGAGCAACGAAGATGAGGCGAGCGAAAAAGAGGGCGAATAAAATGGCACGGGTGAAGTGGGGGAGAGGAAAACGAGAGGCAAATGGCCAATAATGTAATGCGATGGATAAGAGTTTATGATGCGTACTTGATATGTCTTGACTTGATGCAGCCTCCCCGGCAACGGTGCCAGAAATCCTTCTTGCTACCTCTTGAACATGCGTTGGTTTCCCTTGAAGAGGAAAGGGTGATGCAGCACAGTAGCGTAAGTATTTCCCTCAGTTTCTGAGAACCAAGGTATCAATCCAGTAGAAGGTAACACACAAGTCACCTAGTACCTGCACAAACAAACAAGAACCTCGCAACCAACGCGATAAAGGGGTTGTCAATCCCTTCTGGGTCACTTACGAAAGTGAGATCTGATAGAGATAATAAGATAAATATTTTTGGTATTTTTATGATATATATTGGAAAATAAAGATTGCAAAATAAATGGTAATAGAAATAGCAAATTGATATGAAAATAATATGATGGAAGATAGACCCGGGGGCCATAGGTTTCACTAGTGGCTTCTCTCAAGATAGCAAATTCTACGGTGGGTGAACAAATTACTATCGAGCAATTGATAGAAAAGTGAATACTTATGAGAATATCTAGGCATGATCATGTATATAGGCATCACGTCCACGACAAGTAGACCAAAATGATTCTGCATCTACTACTATTACTCCACACATCGACCGCTATCCAACATGCATCTAGAGTATTAAGTTCATAAGAACAGAGTAACGCATTAGGCAAGATGACATGATGTAGAGGGATGAACTCAAGCAATATGATATAAAACCCATCTTTTTATCCTCGATGGCAAAAATACAATACGTGTCTTGCTGTCCCTGCTATCACTGGGAAAGGACACCGCAAGATTGAACCCAAAGCTAAGCACTTCTCCCATTGCAAGAAAGATCAATCTAGCAGGCCAAACCAAACTGATAATTCAAAGAGACTCGCAAATATATTTAAATCATGCATAAAAGATTTCAGAGAAGAATCAAATATTATTCCTAGATAATCTTGATCATAAACCCACAATTCATTGGATCTCGACAAACACACCGCAAAAAGAATTACATCGAATAGATCTCCAAGATAATCAAGGAGAACTTTGTATTGAGATCCAAAGAGAGAGAAGAAGCCATCTAGCTAATAACTATGGACCCGAAGGTCTGTGGTAAACTACGCACACATCATCGGAGAGGCTATGGTGTTGATGTAGAAGCCCTCCGTGATCGATTCCCCCTCCGGCAGAGCGCCGGAAAAGGCCCCAAGATGGGATCTCACAGGTACAGAAGGTTGCGGCGGTGGAAATAGGGTTTCGTGGTGCGCCTGGTTGTTTTCAGGGTATATGGGTATATATAGGAGGAAGAAGTACGTCGGTGGAGCTGCGAGGGGCCCATGAGGGTGGGGGCGCGCCATCCTGCCTCATGGCCTCCTCGCTTCTTTCTTGACGTCCACTCCAAGTCTCCTGGATCACGTTTGTTCCAAAAATAACTCTCCCGAAGGTATCATTCCGTTTGGATTCCGTTTGATATTATTTTTCTGTGAAACTCTGAAATAGGCAAAAAAACAGCAATTTGCACTAGGCCTTTGGTTAATAGGTTAGTCCCAAAAATAATATAAAAAGGTAAATTAAAGCCCATTAAACATCCAAAACATATAATAAACTGCATGGAACAATCAAAAATTATAGATACGTTGGAGACGTATCAACATGACCGAGACTCACTTCCGGTCAATAACCAATAGCGGAACCTGGATGCTCATATTGGTTCCTACATATTCTACGAATATCCTTATCAGTCAAACCGCATAACAACAAACGTTGTTCCCTTTGTCATCGGTATGTTACTTGCCCGAGATTCGATCGTCGGTATCTCGATACCTAGTTCAATCTCGTTACCGGAAAGTCTGTTTACTCATTCCGTAATGCAACATCCCGCAACTAACTCATTAGTCACATTGCTTGCAAGGCTTATAGTGATGTGCATCACCAAGAGGGGCCAGAGATACCTCTCCGATACACGGAGTGACAAATCCTAATCTCGATCTATGCCAACTCAACAAACACCATCGGAGACACCTGCAAAGCATCTTTATAGTAATCCAGTTACGTTGTGCCGTTTGATAGAACACTAAGTGTTCCTCCGGTATTCGGGAGTTGCATAATCTCATAGTCACAGGAACATGTATAAGTTATGGAGAAAGCAATAGCAATAAATTAAACGATCATAGTGCTAAGCTAACGGATGGGTCAAGTCAATCACATCATTCTCTAATGATGTGATCCCGTTCATGTGACACCCCAAAATTTTGACCTTGTTTTACTAATTAAAATTTTGCCAGGGAATTTAAAAATTTTATTTTCTGGTTTTTCCTTTGATTTCAGAGCCATTCTTTCCTTTGTTATCATGGGGTTTTTACCTCAAGTGAAAAACTTTCCAAATATATTATTGGACTTGTTTTCCCTTTCAAGAAAAACATTTCTATTATCAGTGGGATTTACTTGCATAATTATTCCTCTCTGAGCTTTATTCCCTAAAATGATTTTTCATTAGTTTTGGAGCTCTTTTTGATCTACAACCACTTGATAAATTTATTTAAAATTTTCACCAAAATTTGGAGATGTCATGTGATGCTTTTAAATCACTTTTATGCAAAAATATATTTCATTCTTTGGATATTTTGAGCTCTACACCAAGTTTTCAAATCTGGTCCAGTGGGCAAATTTGCACTACAACCCATTTAAATATTTGTTTCTAGCCTCCACCAAAATTATGGGATGTTAATAGGAGTATATTGTTCAACTTTATGCAAAAACCCATTGATGTTCTTTGAAAGATTTGAGTGAATCAACCTCTTTTTCATTCTGGTCCAGCTTGGTGATTTGTACGGCATCCCTATTAAATTTTGCTCTAGTGACCATGAGATTTCTCCTGCTTGTAGTACACCATACCAAACCCTTAAGTCCAGGAGGTTGGACTCATAGGAGCAGTTTTGGTTCATGAAGTTATGCCCTTTTCCTTCTGTCCAGAACTGAAGTTTTGGAAAACTTACACTAACAAGTTTGAGCTTTTGGAAAACTAGCCTCACCACCCTCTGTATCATCTGAAGAGACCCCAATCTGGAAATTTGGGCCACCCCAAAAGTTGCCTAGATGCCATTGGCATTCTGGCAAACACCTAGAGTGCATGGACAAATTTGGCATGAATTTTTGGTTTGCATTGTGAGCTTGATCCTCCGACCCAACAAGCTTGTCCGCTGTTCTCCTTGCAGACCCTAGCCTAGGTCTGCTAATTTCCAGCCTCACCCAAGCTCTGTGGCATGCATTGGCATTTCGTCGAGCAGCTAGCGTGCGTGCTCTGGGCGTGCCCAGAGCGCACGTTTTGCACGCGCGTGCACCGACCCGCCGCGTCTCGCTGTCGCCCACCCCGCGCCCGTTCTGGCCCTTGGCCAACCGCACCAGTGCGCCAGCTCGCTCGTGGAACAGCCCGACCTCATCCACTCACCAGAACACGCCAGCTCGCCCCTGGCGCCCTACAGCGCCGCCGCCAGGGCCCTCTTGGCGGCACGCCGACGACCACAGTGCACCCTGGCGTGGACGGCGGCGCCCAAGCCATGAGCGCTCGCCAGCTCGCCCCTGAGCAGTTCACGCTTATCCTCTCGCCCTGCCAGACCTCGCCAACCATCGCCACGCGCCCCCTAGCTACAGAACGGCGGTCGCCGACGATCTTATCCACGGCCACCGTCGGAACCAACCTCGTTGCACTATAAAAGGAGGCCCCGAGCTCGTCTAAGCCCTCAGGCGGCCTCATACCATCCTCCAAGTGCCCCCACAGCCAGAGAACGACAGGAGGAGGCCGTCTTCCCCATCTCCGGCAGGCTCGGCCGCCGCCACCCTCCGGCTCCGCTCGACGCAACCAGAGCCTCCCCCGTCCAACCAGTGCCACCATCCCCTCCCCCTCGATCTCGCGGAGCCACCCAACACCTCAAACTCGCTCGGGAACCACCATAACCCAAATCCCCAATCCTGGCCGAAACTCCCTCCGCCGCGGAGCTCGCCGCCGGCGACTCCCTCCGTCCCCGCCGGCCAGTCGACCACTGGAAGGACCGCCTAGGAGTGGCGGATCCATCCCTGGCCTCGGATGCCCTCGAGGAGCCTTCGTTTGCCGGCGACGATCACCGGAATCCCGCCCCCGCTCGGGCAGAGGAAAAGGAGGGAGAGAGGACTGGTCAAACTTGACCAGTGGGCCCCGTGGACCCACTGTCAGTGACCCACACGCCCGTCCATGCTGGATAAGTGAAAGCGTAAAGTCTTGAGTACGTATCCCCCACCCCGAAAGCGTATTTTGTATCGAAGCGTTTTCCTTTTTCTGTTTTATTTTGAAAACAGAATTTGACTAAACTTTGACTGGCTATATCTTTTAAAATATAAATCCAAATGACTTGATTCTTTTTCTGTTGTTTCCCAAATATTGTCTAGTTTATTTTCATATTTATTTGAAAAAATTTCAAACAACTTTTTTGTACTATTGTGAAAGTATGTGTTAATTTAAATTTATTTAAAATAGGATTTTTGGATGAGGAAGAAGGGAACTTTCAAAAGTTTTGAGTGCACCCTGCCTCTCCACAACTTGAAGGCAAGCATTCTGAACCCTGGCATAATATTGCCGTGTGTGGTTTGACTTGGTTGCAACACCACCGTGTCTCGAAATTTCCATTATTTATTAGGGTGATATGATACTACTCGTAAGTGCATGTTAATGATACCGTGCTCTTGAACATTGATATGTTGTGATTGTGGTCACCCTCATATAGCCTTCATACCTACCGGAAGGAAACCCGAAAGCCTCTGTCTTGGGTAGACACGATGCTTGTCTCCAGTTCCTCCTCGAGGCAGTTGTGTCCGGTATGGCATGATGAGGTATGATGAGTGGTGATTCTATCTGTTGGATTGAAATATATTTGTTATGTTAATCATGCAGGGAATGCCTAAACCTCCTGAGTCGACCATTAGATCGAGTCTTGTTCCGGTAACCCCCATACTTGTTTCGTACTACCACTTGTCCCTACCATAGGTAGGGTACGGTTCAGTAAGTTGTCAACCCCTTCCTGGTACACACCAAACAGAGAGACCGCAATGAGGGTTCCATGGCCCTGGATTAAAGCCAGTCATCCGGTCAGGGGCATGGGTGTTTCGGTTGTAGCCGAAGGGGTAGCTCCCCTAGTTTGCGCGCGGTATAAATTTTGTGATCCCATGCTAGTCGAGGTTGTGGCCTCCCCACTTAGAGTTTTGCTTAACAGGTGTCAAGGGTGATTCCAGACACTGGTGAGTTAGGCTGGTGTGTGCGGTCAGGTGTGTTTTCAATCAAAAGACCGTGGACGGATTTAGTCCCGATGGACTAAAGGAATCTGTTGCTAGTGGGTAAAGAGTACACCCTCTGCAGAGATTAAACCTATTCGAATAGCCGTGTCCATGGTTAAGGACTACAGTCTGGGATGGGTCAAGTGTCGGTCTTAGTGTCGGTCTTCGGAGGAGAAACTACTAAACCAGAACATTGATTATGTCTTGTGATATATGATGGTTATGATTATTATTATTGTGGACTAACCATTTGTATAAATTGAAATAATGAATATTCCTAGGACGGTTCTACCTCCTGGATATTCACTGTGATTTTGTTTTTATATATATATAAGCCCTTTATGTGGTGTCGCTCAGATGCCCGACTGTGGCATGCTTGTTATTCCTTTTATATATAAGCCCTTTATGTGGTGTCGCTCAGACGCCCGACTGTGGCATGCTTGTCATTCCTTTTATATATAAGCCCTTTATGTGGTGTCACTCAGACGCCCGACTGTGGCATGCTTGTTATTTCAATTACTTATAAGCCCTTTATGTGGTGTCGCACAGACGCCCGACTATGGCAGGCTTGTTATTTCTTTTATGCATAAGCCCTTTCTGTGGTGTCGCTCAGACGCCCGACTGAGGCATTCTACTTCTACTCTCTAATTGCTTTACTCATGTGTGTTGTGAATAACTTGCTTGCGTGCATCATGGATTTTATTTTTGTGACTGACGTTGTGATCATAGAATATTTTAGGGCATGTTATACCTGTGTTCTTAATGTTTGCGAGTACATTCAAAGTACTCACTGGCTTGTCCCTGGCTATTTTCTTGGCCAGATTTCTTACATGGAGAGGAGCGTTGTGATGACAACCCCGGAACCTACACAATGGAGATAGCATCCTCGCGGAGATAGCCCCATAGACACTGGTGACCCGCAAACCGCTTCCACCTTCAGCCACTAGAAACCAATTGTTGTACCCATAGGCCAGAATGGTCTTGTACTGTATATTTTGTAGTTTGCTTGGAGTTTCTGTAACAAGTTGGTGTCTCATCAGCTAACAGTAATCCTGGGGCTGGTGAGCACAAGGGCCGCTTTTGGGAAACTAATATCCTGAAAATCCAGTCCTGACAGTTCATCAAATGACAACTCTTGTCCATGGCTAGGAAACTTAACCATCTTTGATTAACGAGCTAGTCAAGTAGAGGCATACTAGTGACACTCTGTTTGTCTATGCATACACACATGTACTAAGTTTCTGGTTAATACAATTCTAGCATGAATAATAAACATTTCTCATGATATAAGGAAATATAAATAACAACTTTATTATTGCCTCTGGGGCATATTTCCTTTAGTCTCCCACTTGCACTAGAGTCAATAATCTAGATTACACAGTAATGGTTCTAACACCCATGGAGTCTTGGTGCTGATCATGTTTTGCTTGTGAGAGAGGCTTAGTCAATGGGTCTGCAACATTCAGATCCGTATGTATCTTGCAAACCTCTGTGTCTCCCTCCTTGACTTGATTGCGGATGGAATTGAAGCGTCTCTTGATGTGCTTGGTTCTCCTGTGAATTCTGGATTCCTTTGCCAAGGCAATTGCACCAGTATTGTCACAAAAGATTTTCATTGGAACCAATGCACTAGGTATGACACCTAGATAGGATATGAACTCCTTCATCCAGACTCCTTCATTTGCTGCTTCCGAAGCAGCTATGTACTCCGCTTCACACGTAGATCCCGCCACAACGCGTTGCTTGGAACTGCACCAACTGACAGCTCCACCACTCAATAAAAATACGTATCCGGTTTGTGACTTAGAGTCATCCGGATCAGTGTCAAAGCTTGCATCGACGTAACTGTTTACGATGAGCTCTTTGTCACCTCCATAAATGAGAAACATATCCTTAGTCCTTTTCAGGTATTTCAGGATGTTCTTGACAGTTGTCCAGGGATCCACTCCTAGATTACTTCGGTACCTCCCTGCTAAACGAATAGCAAGGCACACATCAGGTCTGGTACACAGCATTGCATACATGATAGACCTATGGTTGAAGCATAGGGAATGACTTTCATTTTCTCTCTATCTTCTGCAGTGGTCGGGCATTGAGTCTGACTAAACTTCACACCTTGTAACACAAGCAAGAACCCTTTCTTTGCTTGATCCATTTTGAACTTCTTCAAAACTTTATCGAGGTATGTGCTTTGTGAAAGTCTAATTAAGCGTCTTGATATATCTCTGTAGATCTTGATGCCTAGTATATAAGCAGCTTCACCGAGTACGCTTTTATGCTATTCAGAAATTCAATACCATTTCCGACCAGTAATATGTCATCCACATATAATATCAGAAATGCTACAGAGCTCCCACTCACTTTCTTGTAAATACAGGCTTCTCCAAAAGTCTGTATAAAACCATATGCTTTGATCACACTATCAAAGCGTATATTCCAACTTCCGAGATGCTTGCACCAATCCATAAATGGATCGCTGGAGCTTGCACACTTTGTTAGCAGCTTTTGGATCGACAAAACCTTCTGCTTGCATCATATACAACTCTTCTTTAAGGTATCCATTAAGGACTGCAATTTTGACATCCATTTGCCAAATTTCATAATCATAAAATGCGGCAATTGCTAACATGATTCGGATGGACTTAAGCATCACTACGGGTGAGAATGTCTCATCGTAGTCAACTCCTTGAACTTGTCGAAAACCTTTTGCAACAAGTCGAGCTTTGTAGATAGTAACATTACCGGCAGCGTCAGTCTTCTTCTTGAAGATCCATTTATTCTCTATGGCTTGCCGATCATCGGGAAAGTCAACCAAACTCCACACTTTCTTCTCATACATGGATCCCATCTTAGATTTCATGGCCTCAAGCCATTTGCGGAATCTGGGCTCATCATGGCTTCCTCATAGTTCGTAGGTTCGTCTTGGTCAAGTAACATGACCTCCAGAATAGGATTACCATACCACTCTGGTGCGGATCTTACTATGGTTGACCTACGAGGTTCGGTAGTAACTGGATCAGAAGTTTCATGATCATCATCATTAGCTTCCTCACTTACTGGTGTAGGAATCACTAGAACTGATTTCTATGAAGAACTATTTTCCAATAAGGGAGCAGGTACAATTACCTCATCAAGTTCTACTTTCCTTCCACTCATTTCTTTCGAGAGAAACTCCTTCTCTAGAAAGGATCCATTCTTAGCAACAAATATCTTGCCTTCGGATCTGTAATAGAAGGTGTACCCAACTGTCTCTTTTGGGTATCGTATGAAGACACATTTCTCCGATTTGGGTTTGAGGTTATCAGGTTGAAGCTTTTTCACATAAGCATCGCAACCCCAAACTTTAAGAAACGACAACTTGGGTTTCTTGCCAAACCACAGTTCATAAGGTGTCATCTCAACGGATTTCGATGGTGCCCTATTTAACGTGAATGCAACCATCTCTAAAGCATAACTCCAAAACGATAGCGGTAAATCGGTAAGAGACATCATAGATCGCACCATATCTAATAAAGTGCGATTACGATGTTCGGACACACCATTACGTTGTGGTGTTCCAGGTGGCGTGAGTTGCGAAACTATTCCGCATTGTTTCAAATGAAGACCAAACTCGTAACTCAAATATTCACCTCCACGATCAGATTGTAGAAACTTAATTTTCTTGTTACGATGATTTTCCACTTCACTCTGAAATTCTTTGAACTTTTCAAATGTTTCAGACTTATGTTTCATCAAGTAGATATACCCAAATCTGCTCAAATCATCTGTGAAGGTAAGAAAATAACGATACCCGCCACGAGCATCAACACTCATCGGACTGCATACATTAGTATGTATTATTTCCAACAAGTCTGTTGCTCGCTCCATTGTTCTGGAGAACCGAGTCTTAGTCATCTTTCCCATGAGGCATGGTTCGCAAGCATCAAGTGATCCATAATCAAGTGATTCCAAAAGCCCATCAGCATGGAGTTTCTTCATGCGCTCTACACCAATATGACCTAAACGGCAGTGCCACAAATAATTTGCACTATCACTATTAAAGTTATATCTTTTGGCTTCAATACTATAAACATGTGTATCACTACTATCAAGATTTAGTAAAAATAGACCACTCATCAAGGGTGCAGGACCATAAATGATATTACTCATATAAATAGAAACTATTATTCTCTGATTTAAATGAATAACCATCTCGCATTAAACATGATCCAGATATAATGTTCATGCTCAATGCTGGCACCAAATAACAATTATTTAGGTCTAAAACTAATCTTGAAGGTAGATGTAGAGGTAGCGTGCCGACGTCGATCACATCGACTTTGGAACCATTTCCCACGCGCATCGTCACCTCGTCCTTGGCCAATCTTCACTTAATCCGTAGCCCCTGTTTCGAGTTGCAAATATTAGCAACAGAACCAATATCAAATACCCAGGCGCTAATGTGAGCATTAGTAAGGTACACATCAATAACATGTATATCAAATATACCTTTCACTTTGCCATCCTTCTTCTCCGCCAAATACTTGGGGCAGTTCCGCTTCTAGTTACCAGTTCCTTTGCAGTAGAAGCACTCAGTTTCAGGCTTAGGTCCAGACTTGGGCTTCTTCACTTGAGCAGCAACTTGGTTGTCGTTCTTCTTGAAGTTCCATTCTTCCCTTTACCCTTTTTCTTGAAACTGGTGGTCTTGTTGACCATCAACACTTGATGCTCCTTCTTGATTTCTAGCTCCGCAGCCTTTAGCATCGCGAAGAGCTGGGGAATTGTCTTATCCATCCCTTGCATATTATTGTTCATCATGAAGCTCTTGTAGCTTGGTGGCAGTGATTGAAGAACTCTGTCAATGACACTATCATCAGGAAGATTAACTCCTAGTTGAGTCAAGTGGTTGTGGTACCCAGAAATTCTGAGTATATGTTCACTGACAGAACTATTCTCCTCCATCTTGCAGCTATCACTTGTGCACGTTAGTCCTAAACAAATGTATTTTTACACCATTCTGCGATGGCATTTGGAACCGTGAGTTGCCAAACTATTCCACATTGTTTCAAATGAAGACCAAACTCGTAACTCAAATATTCACCTCCACGATTAGATCGTAGAAACCTTATTTTCTTGTTACAATGATTTTCCACTTCACTCTGAAATTCTTGGAACTTTTCAAATGTTTCAGACTTATTTTTCATCAAGTAGATATACCCATATCTCCTTAAATCATCTGTGAAGGTCAGAAAATAACGATACCCGCCGCAAGCATCAACACTCATTGGACCACATACATCAATATGTATTATTTCCAGCAAGTCTGTTGCTCACTCCATTGTTCTGGGGAACGGAGTCTTAGTCATCTTGCCCATGAGGCATGGTTCGCAAGCATCAAGTGATTCCAAAAGCCCATCAGCATGGAGTTTCTTCATGCGCTTTACACCAATATGACCTAAACGGGAGTGCCACAAATAAGTTGCACTATCATTATTAACCTTGCATCTTTTGGCTTCAATATTATGAATATGTGTATCACTACAATCAAGATTCAACAAATATAGACCACTCACCAAGGGTGCATGACCATAAAAGATATTACTCATATAAATAGAACAACCATTATTCTCTGATTTAAATGAATAACCGTGTCGCATCAAACAAGATCCAGATATAATGTTCATGCTTAACGCTGTCACCAAATGACAATTAATCAAGTCTAAAACTAATCCCGATGGTAGATGTAGAGGTAGCGTGCCGACGACAATCACATCGACTTTGGAACCATTTCCCACGCGCATCGTCACCTCGTCCTTAGCCAATCTTCGTTTAATCTGTAGCCCCTGTTTTGAGTTGCAAATATGAGCAACAGAACCAGTATCAAATACCCACACGCTAATACGAGCATTAGTAAGGTACACATCAATAACATGTATATCAAATATACCTTTCACTTTGTCATCCTTCTTATCCACCAAATACTTGGGGAAGTTTCGTTTCCTGTGACCAGTCCCTTTGCAGTAGAAGCACTCAGTCTCAGGCTTAGGTCTAGACTTGGGCTTCTATACTTTAGCAGCAACTTGCTTGCCGTTCTTCTTGAAGTTCCCCTTCTTCCCGTTGCCCGTTTTCTTGAAACTAGTGGTCTTGTTGACCATCAACACTTGATGCTCCTTCTTGATTTCTAGCTCTGCAGCCTTTAGCATTGCGAAGAGCTCAGGAATTGTCTTATCCATCCCGTGCATATTATTGTTCATCATTAAGCTCTTTTAGCTTGGTGGCAGTGATTGAAGAACTCTGTCAATGACACTATCATCAGGAAGATTAAGTCCTAGTTGAGTCAAGTGGTTGTGGTACCCAGAAATTCTGAGTATATGTTCACTGACAGAACTATTCTCCTCTATCTTGCAGCTGTCACTGGTGCGCGTTAGTCCTAAACAAATGTTTTTTTACACCTTTCCGCGATGGCATTTGGAACCGTCGACAATTGAATGTCTGCGATAGGGTGTCCTTCCCACATGACCCAGAAATTGTCAGGGATAGGCCCTCCTGGGACCCAGGCTGGGGCCGTGTGCGATCGGGCGAGGCATTGAAACCCAATCATTTTCTTAGGTATGTACATCCCACACGATGAATCCCAGAAATCATTTCTGTAGGTATGTACATCCCACACGGTGAATCCCAGAAATTATTTCTGTAGGTATGTACTGTAAGTGCATCTAGTGCCACCCCTAGTTGGTTTTGGAGTATTGACGACAAACCTAGTTGAGGGACTAATGTGTTTGTGAGATTTGCAGGATAACACAGGTAGAAGTCCCTCATTGATTCGGTTTTCCTACCAGAGATGACCCCTAAAAATGTATGAAGACATTGAAGTCAAAGGTGGTATGTGAAGACATTCACATTGAAGACTATGACAAGAGAATACATCGCATGAAGACTATGGAGCACGAAGACTTAGATCTTTCGTAGTTCTTTTTCTTCTTTGTTGAGTCATAGGAACCACCGTACTGTTAAGTGGGGTCCAAGAGAACCAGTCAGAATGACTGAAGTGATGCTTAACCAAAATCCTATGTCTTCGAGTGAAGACTATGAGAGCGAATCTTGTCCAGAGTTGGACAAGTCAGCTTTTCTTGTAGCCCAAGTAAAGTTGCCGTGTGTGTTTGAAATCTGACCGTTGGAACACGTGTCAGTTCCTTAGTGACCCAGGGTCATTTCGGACAAATCAGGTCGGGTTGCCTAGTGGCTATAAATTGCCCACCCCCTACAACCATAAACGGCTGGCTGCTCAGAGTTAAATAGCTACAACCATAAACGATTTTGCAAGTTACGGTGTGAGCTAAATATCTTGGAATCCTCAAATGTCCTGTGATCAGGCACACATCCTAACACTTATGCATATTGATGACTTAGATGTGCAACACACGAAGTAAAGTATATCTTCAATCGATGAAGACATACATTCTAAGTGTGAATACATTAATGAGGAATTTGACTTCGGAGCGCCACAATAATTGTGCGCCGTGTCTGGGTCTAATACTTCCTATACGGTGGGTAACGCCACCACCAAATGTTCTGTTTGAAGTGTTTCACTCATGGCGTTACATTTGCTATGTCTTCACATTTGGTTTGGCTTCAATCTCAACATGTCTTCATGATTATCTTCACTATGTTGATTTTATATATATATATATATACACTAGTGTTCTGTCGTGTACAGCATTCACTTATAGATATGTCTTCTTGTTGAATCTTTTGAACTAAGTGAATGTGATCGGACCATAACCTCTCTATGTTTTCTATCCCAAACTCTATCTCTCCAAATCATATGCATTCTCTTGAAACTGTCAAATGTCTTCTCTGCGTCCTTGTCAGTAGAAGATACAGAGACAAACATTAAGTCCGCTTTCAATGCTAATTCCTTCACCTGAAACCCGGAGAAGTGGGAACGACCACCCGACAATCCAGGCGTGCGTGGGACGTGGAACAACCTCTGATATGCTGCATGATGGCCACGTGTTCCTCAGATGTGAATCGCTAGGGGCACCTATGTAATAACACTAAGCCGTCCTTGTCCCTATAAATACACGCCTTACCTCAGTCATTATCCTTTCTTCCACTCTCGCATGAACCCTAGCGCCACCGCTAGCCCTCGACGACGCCGGCGACAAAGTGCTTAGCTGCCGCAACCTCTCTGACGCCATCTTCACGCCGACCGCGGACATCGTCTTCTCCGCCGTCGCCATAGGTGTCCTCCGTCGCCAAGTTAGGGCACGGATGATCAAACTGCTCGGCCTCCTCTTCCACTCTGTCTAGTAGTTCTTCGTGTGGTAAATAAAACTTCCTTTTTATGGTCCCTTTGATCCTATAGATTTGTCACTTTCTACCACAAGCAGTTTCTGTTCACACAAGTTGGATCTATTTCATACTGCATCTCATAATATGCCTAGTATATTCACTTATGCTTCACAAAGTAGTTAGATTCCTCACTTGTACTGATCCGTGGATTCATACAAATCTGGAACCAACTCCTTATCTAGGAGTGAATGTCTTCGCACGATGAGGTCAATGTCTTCTAAACTGATTTATCTTCAAAATCTTCTGAGAATGCATATGAACTCTTCCCCTTCCCTCGCACCTTAATGCTGTCACAAGTACATGTCCGTGGGAGAATCCCTTGGTTCTCATAGTCTGCATTCATTTGCAGAATTCTTACAGCATCATATAAATTCTCCCGAAGCCAGTTCCTGTTTGTCCAGCAAGCGAAAGCCTTTGAAGCCTTTGAACGTATTGAATCCATTCAGTTTAAAGTTCATGGCTGCAGAGAAATCAGCAAGGAAGGATGGCAGAAAGCGTCGAGGAGAAACATCAAGAGATCTGCCCGATGACCTCTCAGAGCTATACAAGACAGATCCTGAAGAGGATTACAATCAGCGCAAGACACGAATCCAATGGATTCGACGATATTGGGCAGAACAGTGGTTCAAGTACAGGTTTGTGACAAAGGAATATGCTGAGAAGAATGCCATCAAGCGACCATGGGGAGACATCCTATACAGAAATCTTCAACCCAGGTCCAGAGATGAAGCCATTGAACAAGGCTTCTATCCCTACATGGTTCGTGGACCACAGCCCGCGGATGCTGACCCATCGTCACTGCTATGGTGTCGTGACGACAATCTGTTCAAGCGCAACTTCCAGTTTGCCTAGAATTCGGCGAAGCAGAACAAGAAGTCATTGAGATTAGACTTCAACCCTGGTCTCTCTGCTCCCCGTGCCGATGGCACCCGCGAAGCTGAACCCAATCTTGTTGGGACCTTCTACAACCTGGAAGGTCTCATCACTCATATCGTGGTTCAAGGGACAGCCGTGGATGAGCCTGCAGATGACGCTGAATCTGATGAAGCGCCTGCAGCGCCGAAGCCAAAGAAACTGAAGCATCCTAAAGCTTCAAAGCCTGCCTCAGCACCAAAAATCTCACAGGCAAAGCCACTGGCTACTACACCTCCTAAAGACAGTGTGTAGTCTGAAGATTTGTCACGCATCTCCAAGCCCTCGAAAGTCAAGATGCCTTTGCAACACACCAGCCAAGAACTGACTACTGCTGCTATTCTGCGCAACGACGCTATTGATCTATCCAGCGATGAAGATCTTGCAGATGACGCCCTTGAGCAACTGATCAAGAGCAAAGAAGAAGCAGAAATCTTCAATGATCTACCTCTCTTTGGCGTGGCAATCACCCACAACTTCATTGATGAGTGGTTTGACACGCCCAACCTCAGCTTTGAAGATCTGCAACTTCCAATTGGCCTCAGTGTCGCCTTCCATGGCGCCATTACTTCAGAGCTAGCTCTAGCTCAGTGCATCATCGAACTGAAGCAAAAGATTGACTTTGAGAAAGCCCAGTTCAAGAAGCACATGGCCAAGCTCAGCGTGCAAGAGGTGAAAAACTTCAAGATTATGCTGCATGAGCTCAAAGAAGCCTTTCTCAAGAAACGTGCAGAAGCTCAAGGTTCTCGTGAGCGCATGAAGATCCTGGCTGACAAGAGTGTGCAAGCCTACAATGAGGCTGAGAAGCGCAAGGCCCTTGGTTGTCCTGGCATCGACCCCAGGATGGCTGCAAAGCAGAAGAAGAAGCCAGCTGTGGCCGCACCCGACGCACCAAGGCAGGAAGCACATCCCATTGTCTTCCCAGCCAGCATGGCTGGCTCGAAGCCAAAGGCCAGGACAACCGCTTCAGAACTGAAGAAGACGAGGACTGCTGAGGCTGAAGCCAGAAAGAGGAAACATTCTGAAGCCTCTGATGCTGCTCCCTCCAAGAAGAAGCGGAAGACCAAGAAGGAACGGGCTGCTCACACAAAGCCCCTGGTTGTTGAACCTATCTCAATGGTTCACCCTGCATCTACACACCAAGAGCGCCAACTGATTGTCCATGAGCCTGATTCCATAGAGGCTCATACAGCTGAAGACATTCCAGCAGTCGATCCCACCGCTGCTGAAGACATTGGTCACCATGACAATGTTGAATATGATGTAGTTCTTCCTCAGATCGAGCACCAACAGGTATCATCGCCTGTGCTTACGCACAACGAACTCATCAGCATTGGTCGTCCTCTGACGGCAACTGCTCAGGATGCATCATGGGCTGATCACCCACAACAACAAGAAGAAGATGACCTTGAGGCCCAGCCAACTCCATCTCCAAAGGCGTCGCCAGCGTTACACAGGCTTCGCAAAGGACCAAGGCCTCCAGTCTCCGAGCCTGAAGCTAAAGCTGCTGAAGACATTCCAGCTGCATCAGCCGATGACACCCAAGAAGAAGAACGTGTCCCCACTCCCCCAACTACTGAAGAAGCTGTTCTCGAGGAGAACGTGTCTATGCCCGACCCTCCAGCTCATCAAGTGGAGGTAGAAAATCTTGAGGCTGCCACCACCAACACGAATGAAGCCAGTGATGTCGTCATGGCTGAAGCAAATGTGGAGTCTTCACCAACCCATGAACCAGATGTCAGCGAAGCCAATGATGCTACTGCTCCTGTTCCTGCGCCTGCTGCTGGTCCTCAATTTGACTATCATATTGAGCATAGGCCTCAGGTATAGAAGCCAATGCCAAGGTTGCGCAGCTTTCCAGGTCCTACATCAGCACCTGGATCCTTCAATGTCAACGTCTTCAAAGCAGACAACACCTTCTTCAATAGCTCCAAGAACCCCTACTCAAGGGAACGGATATCTTCAGATCGGTTCTGGAGCTATCCGCAACGAAGCTATTACTCATGCATTCTGTACAATCAAGGTCGCATCTTCCCACATATGTGTCTTGACACCGAAGCAATAGCTTGTCTGCCCTGCTTGGAAGAAGCTCTGGATTGCTTCAAAGAGGTTGGATTGTTACCTTTCGTCACCGACCAAGAGCACTGGAACGAAGAGTTGCTGCTCCAATTTTATGCCACTCTTCACATACGTGGTTACAATAGAGATCCGAAGACTTGGGTCCTTGAGTGGATGACAGGAAATGTTCATCACGAAGCCAAAGCCTTTGACATCATTGAGCTCACTGGTCTGCCCACTCCTGGAGATCTCTATGAACCTGGCTGTCAGCTTCACAGTGAAGCCATGGAGAGCATCTTTCAGAAGCCTGAACCAAACATGAGTCAGATGCTCAGTATGATGAAGCCTTTGCCTCCAGATGCTGCCTATCCTAAGGAGTTCCTTGTTGAAGACCTTGAGTATCTGCCACGGACTATCTATCACATTATAAGGCGAATTCTCTAGCCCATCAAAGGACATTCCCCATATGCAAAGCTGGAAGGTGCAATGAAGACTTTGGTCTTCTATATTCTTCACGGCAAATGCTTCAACGCACAAGACTTCTTAATCCGCCAACTTGCTGCTTCAGGATCTGATCTTTTTGGCTTGAAGTTCTACGCTCCATGGATAATGCGGCTGATCAAACTCCACTCAGCTATCTCATATCATCCCTCTGCTCGCAATCATCGGATCTTTATGCCTGACGTGGATATGTCCGTTGAAGCCCTCTATCCAGAGCCTGCCAAGGAGCCTCTTAGTCTTCAGAATGCGGAGCATCAAAGTTTCTCTCAGAACATTGAAGGAGTTGAAGTAGTCACTCGTGTTTATCCTCTGGCTGGCACTACACACGCACCTCATCGTGCCCTCACTGAAGCCACTGAAAGCACTATTACCCAACGGCCCAAGAAGCGATCTCGTGTTCTCAATGACCGAGAGCTTCTGGTTGCTCTTCATCAGAAACATGATAGGCATCATGACTGGCTGAAGCGCCAAATGCACAGCCTCTTGGTGGATGTCAACCGCATTCGCAATCTTGCCACCAAGAATGCCTTTGTTGCCCATGAAACTTGTCGGCGTACATGGAAAGGGCTGACGCTTATGTTCTCTAAGGATGATCTTCAAGAGGATGGCTTCTCTGAACATTTCAAGTTTGACTCCACACCTCCGCAAAGGGCTGTGCTGCAACGAACTCCCTCACTTGAAGACTCTGAGTTCTCTTCCTCTGCGGCAACAGAGTGATCGAGGACGAAGACGATGCTACTTCACCGCCCCCTCCTTCAGCACGCGGCGACACTGCCCCGAGCTCGTCTGCACCACCTAACAACACCGACGACCTTGCTACTTCACCTACTCCTCATGGGAATGAGTAGATGCTCTATGTCTTCAAACCGTTTTGGTCCTTACTGACAAAAGGGGAGAAGCATATGAGTTTGATAGTCTTCAAGCGGGTCCATATGGGCGGTTACTTTATGTTTTGCCTAGTGTTTACAACTCTCGTTTTGATACATTTGGTTCTTTGAGTTGTAACACTTAAACTCGATGGTCGTCTGCTACTTATTTGCTACTTTGTGATGCAATGATAAATTCCGCATGTGCGATGATAAATTCCGCACTTAGATCATTTTGCAGACGTCCATTTTCCATTATGCATGTCATTATCTTCACATACTTTTCATGCATGATGAATTGTCATCATAATTTGAAGAGGATCTCCACAAGTACAACCTGCCATGTGCATTTGCATTCCAAAAGCAAATTACTTATATGCACATCTTCAGGGGGAGCCCTTGCAACTTATGAAGACAATTCCTTATCCTTTACAATTTCACATATTATATTCCCCATTGAAAACTTCAACTAGTTTGTCATCAATCACAAAAAGGGGGAGATTGTAAGTGCATCTAGTGCCACCCCTAGTTGGTTTTGGAGTATTGACGACAAACCTAGTTGAGGGACTAATGTGTTTGTGAGATTTGTAGGATAACATAGGTAGAAGTCCCTCATTGATTCGGTTTTCCTACCAGAGATGACCCCTAAAAATGTATGAAGACATTGAAGTCAAAGGTGGTATGTGAAGACATTCACATTGAAGACTATGACAAGAGAATACATCGCATGAAAACTATGGAGCGCGAAGACTTAGATCTTTCGTAGTTCTTTTTGTTCTTTGTTGAGTCATAGGAACCACCGTACTGTTAAGTGGGGTCCAAGAGAACCAGTCAGAATGACTGAAGTGATGCTTAACCAAAATCCTATGTCTTCGAGTGAAGACTATGAGAGCGAATCGTGTCCAGAGTTGGACAAGTCAGCTTTGCTTGTAGCCCAAGTAAAGTTGCCGTGTGTGTTTGAAATCTTACCGTTGGAATACGTGTCAGTTCCTTAGTGACCCAGGGTCATTTCGGACAAATCAGGTCGGGTTGCCTAGTGGCTATAAATAGCCCACCCCCTACAACCATAAACGGTTGGCTACTTAGAGTTAAAGTACGGCTATTGTCGTTTGAGAGCAACCCACCTCGAAGCCTTTGAGAGAGAATTCCTTGCAAGGATAAAGTCCTCACCACCCAGAGCCAAAGAGTGTTAGGCATCACTTAAGTCGTCCTGTCTGTGTGATCTAAAGACTTATTACACTTGAGGACTGTGAATCCTCCAGCCGGTTAGGCATCGCGTTCTGAGCATCCAATAGTCATTGTGGATCGTCGGTGAACGAAGTCTGTGAAGGTTTGGGAGTCTACCTTGAAGACTTACCAGAGTGATTGGGCGAGGTCTGCATGACCTTAGCTCAAGGGGAATACAGTGAGGACTAAGGGTTCTGAGCTGCGTGTTCAGGACTGGGTGTCCGGGACTGTGTGTCCTCAGGTTTAAATACCTAGCCGCCCTACCAGACGTACAGTTGTCACAGCAACTGGAACTGGTCCAACAAATCATTGTCTTCAATGAGTCACTGGTTTCATCCTTCCCTTCCCTTTACTTACTGTTGGTCCTTGTGAAGTCATTGCATGATTGCATTATCTTTTGTCTTCACTGAGTGACTGCTTGTTCTGATTGGCTTCACAATATCTTCCTACCTGATCCTTACTGCCTAGCTGCTATTAGTCATTGTGCTTTCACTTCATTGATTACTTGACTAAGGTTTGCCTAGTGTAGTCTACCTTCCGCTGCGTGGTAATAGGTTTACTTCTATCGTTTGTCTTCGAAACTTCCCTGTTTTGAAGACTTTCATAAAAATCGCCTATTCACCCCCCCTCTAGTCGATCACTAGCACTTTCATGTACATCCCACACGGTAATCCGAGAAAATCATTTCTGTAGGTATGTACATCCCACATGGTGAATCCCAGAAAAACATTTACGTTCGTATGTATATCACACACAGTCAATCCAAGGAATACGTTTCCATTCTTATGTACATCCCACACAGTCAATCCAGGAAAAACGTTTCTGTTCGAACGTAAATCCCACACAGTTTATGTGTAGGCTCGTGTGTGAAAGGTGTAACTATCACACACGGTCTTCCTTGGTTAACTGTTTGCTTTTATCAGCTATATCACACACGATTTGATGAAGAAATCTATGTGGCATTGGGCTATCCATCACAACTGTTTTTACTACCAGAACCGTTTGCAAAGGTCCATGACACATTTATCAGGTTTATTATTTTACAATTAATAGTTCTAGTATTACGCAAATTCACATCTCATATCGAACAACTGTTTGCCAATTTCATATCAGGCACATAAATATATTATAACATCACGGTACGATAGCTACATGAAAACAACACAGTACAACATATAGGTAGTTCAACTTCATAAGAACAATATATTCATTTCCCTAATCGAGATCATCCAGACTCATCTTATCCACCTCTGCTTTCAGTTAAGTAAGAACCCATTTTGCACGGGCCAACTGGGAAAGTGCCTCCTCCTTCGCTAACACCATCTTAGCAAAGTCTTTAAAAAATCTGAGCTCATTCTCCACCTTCAACTTTGTATCCCCCATCTTGAAATATGCTTCAGCGTTGACAAGACTTTCTCTTAGCCTAGCTGTGTTCACTTCCTTATACATGCTCCAGAGCTTTGTTAGGCACATCTTCAAAGACTGTGGCCACTCTTGATCAACCCACTCGAAGTAAGAACACTTTCGTTCATCCTATAATATTTAAAACTAGACCAGTAACAATTGTAGGGGAAATGGGTTTATAGCAACATAGAAAATCACCAATGCTTATTTTGAAAATATGAAGAAACATGTTAATTATGACATATATTCTCAAAAAGATCAATGTGCAAATGAAATAATTGGTACTGAGACAACAACCAAATTCTGGAACATCAGAAGCTATAATTAACTACAATGACGCTACAAGTTCTTACTCATGTACAATAAATAACAAATTGAACATTTTATGAGGAAGGTAAATATAACTGCAACAGCATAGCGGCAGTGTTTGGATGATAGCAAATTGATACTAACAGGTGTGTACATGCACAAATTTAGTAACATAGAACTAATAGCACTAAGGCCATCCACTATCTATGCCAAAACTAGTGTAAAGACAACAGTTGCTACATCTCGCACCAGTGCCCTGAACTGGTGAGCCGACACAGTGGAAAAAAAATCTAGGACCCGGACTCCGAAGCACGTAGTTGCTCTGATGCCCAGTTCCTTCGTGCCATGAAGATTTAGTATTTTACTGCTTGGCTGCTCAGATGTGTGGACCAAAGTTGGCTGCACAAACTACTGAAGCGGTGCCAAATAATTTTCTAATGGCACCGCTGATGAGATGGCAACAATTTAAGATACTAGGTACAAACTTTGACACTGTCTTAGGATGCGTTCGGTTGAAGGTGTGGTATGAATGGGTTGGGACCGTGACAGTGTCTGGATCACATCTAACAAATGATTTGTAACAACAGAAGAGGGTCTAACCTTCTCTACACATGCCAGAAACTTCCTCCTAGTGCCCACAGAATCAAACGCAAGTAGGTTCATGCATGGAGATTGATGGTGACAACGAGCAAATAGATCTTCAGCCACCCTGCTCCATTCATTGCCACCGATGGTCTTAGGGAGCTACAAGAGGAAGAAATGACTCAAATCGACCTCCGGGTAAAAATCCTTCATTCCAAGTCATAGCCCGAGAGACAGAAGAGAGGCATACCCGGGTGGTGAAGGAGTAGTCGCCGGCGGAGGAACCGCTGGAGATGTCTTTGAAGAAGACCATGGCGACCCCGGCGGTAGGATGCGAGATGGCAAGAGCGAGGAAGCGGCTATAGCTTAGCAAGGAAGGAGGAAACAGGGGAAATGTGACTTGTGGTCGGGGAGAAAAGGGGATGGGGAAGGGTGTAAGGGGGAGGGGGTAGATATTTTGGCGGTAGGCCAAAATTTTGGAAATGTGGAGGGAAACTTTGCGCGTGGTGCTGCCGGGCCATTCACTTTGAACGATTGTGTGCATCGCAAACGATTCTTCTGCTTTACGCACATGGGATGAGTTTGATAATTAAAATTTTGGCCTCAAGGCATGGGCACATTCACTTTGAACGCGCGCGGTGCCGCCGGACCATTCACTTTGAACGATTGTGTGCATCGCAAACAATTCTTCTGCTTTATGCGCATGGGATGAGTTTGATAATTCAAATTTTGGTGGGAATTTCCCCGGGTACGTCATTGCATAATTTAACATCGCTTGCTAATATGGGCACACAAAAGAGCGAACAACAGACAAACCACACTTACTGAATCGAGCAATTTCAGTAATTACACAGAGCCAGTTGACCTAAACATTGCTCTAACAAAAGGCCAACATTAAAAACAAAGCCTAAGTATGCATATTTAAAAATCCGCCGCCGCGTCGGCTTGTGCATCGGCGGTGTGAGATGAGAAGTCGATGACTTGTCCTGGCGACATGCCACCGTTGGTGGACTTCGCGCCCCCCCCCTGCTGAAGTCGACCGCGTCCTCGTCCTCATCATCGGTGCCGCCCTCAAGGTTGTAGTACTCGTAGTAGTGGTTGCGCCAGAGCTCGCGTTGGTACTCCACTGCCGATTCCTCGACGGACAGACTCTTCTCTAGCTTGACCTCGGCCACACGCAACTCCTCCTCCCGGCGCTCCTCGATCTCTGCCGCCTCCTGCATCTCCAGCTCCCGCTTGGCGACCTCATGAGGAAGTAGGTGCTCCATGGCCACCGCCCCCTTTTCAGACGTGGGTTGCATGCTGGAGTCTGAGGTGGCCTGGAATATCTTGGCATGCGCATCCTCGATCTTGGCGTGGATGGCCTCGACCCGGGCAGGGCAACATCAGTGGCACGGATGGCAGCTCGAGCGCTCTCGGCGTTTGCAGCCGTTGTCGCGGCAGCTACTGCAGCCATCTCGGCTACTACAGCTGCCCTATCGGTTGCCGCAGACGCCCTCTCAGTGGAAGCAACCGTGCTCAATGCGGATGCGGCGACACTCTCGGCGTAGGCGGCTGCGCTCTCGACGCAGGCGGCGGCGCTTGGGGGCGGCCATTGTACGGGCCTTCACGAAGCGTTTCCATGGCGTCATCTTTGCAAGAAGGGGGTGCCGAAATGGGGATCGGGATTCATGGATTCGGGGGTTGCCGACACTAGAGAAGACGAGCCAGTGAAGCTTAAGGAGGAAGACTTAAATAGACCCAGATATTTTCATCGCAATCGGTTCCTATAAAACAATTGTGTGTGATGTTGTAGATATTTTTTCTTAGCCGTGAAAGACGAATTTGGAATAAAGTGCCAACAGATAGTCTTTTAACTGAACGAGAAATTTTGTAGTACTAATACTACTGTCATGTCAAATTTTGGAAAATTTCAGGACCTTCTAAGACATTTAAGTGATTTTCTAGCCATTTAATGACCGTAATTGAAATTTGAACTACATGTACATGCAACAGCTAACCATAACGGTTTGAAAACTCACATTTCATGTACTTGTGTGCGATTTAATTCCATGTGTAGTAAATTGGAAGGAATTTTCAAACATATTGGTCTAATGGCTATGACACAATTAAGCATGGTGTGACATGGCATTTTAATTCCAAAAAATAAAAAAAATCAGAAACACATGAAACCTTGGTTGATGTAATGTCATGCCACCAAGATGATGTGGTAAAACATTGGCATGTTTGACCAAAGTTTGGACACACACCCCTCACAAACCGAAGCAACTCACTAGAAGGCTCGTGGTTCCGAGAGGGACCAATGCATGTTTGATGACGAACGGGAGATAGCTTCCTCTTACGGCCTTCAAATTTTTTTCTACGTCCAACGTGCACTACAACAACTGTAATGTGAAAATTTTGAAAATTCTAGGGGTCATTTGATCTTTTAAATACATTTAAGTGATTTTCTAGCCATTTAATGACCGTAATTCAAATTTGAACTACATCTACATGCAATGCGTAACCGAAACGGTTTGAAAAATCATATTTGTGTACTTGTGTGCAAGTTAATTCCATGTGCGGTAAACTAGAAGGAATTTTCAAACATATTTGTATCACGACATGGACACATATGCATGAATACGTATGCATGGAGTGGCATGGCATTTTAATTCCGAAAAAAATAAGAAACACATGAAACCTTGGTTGATGTAATATCATGCCACCAAGATGATGTGGTAAAGAAATTGGCATGTTTGACAAAAATTTGGACACACACCCCTCACAAAGTGGAGCAACTCGCTAGAAGGTTTGTGGTTTCGAGAGGGAATAATGCATGTTTGATGACGAACAAGAGATAACTTCCTCTTATGGCCTTCAAATTTTTTCTACGTCTAACGTGCACCACTATAACTATAGTGTGAAATTTTGGCAAATTTAGGGGTCATTTGACCTTTTAAAGACATTTAAGTGATTTCCTAACCATTTAATGACCATAATTCAAATTTGAACTACATCTACATGCAACGCCTAACCAAAACGTTTTGAAAAATCATATGTGTACTTGTGTGCGAGTTAATTCCATGTGCAGTAAATTAGAAGGAATTTTCAAACATATTGGTCACACGACATGGACACATGCATACGTATGCATGGAGTGACATGGCATTTCAATTCAAAAAATAGAAAAATGATGAGGAACACATGAAACCTTGGTTGATGTAATATCATGCCACCAAGATGACGTGGCAAAGAAATTGACATGCTTGACGAACGTTTGGACACACACCCTCCACAAACCGGAGCAACTCGCTAGAAGGTTCGTGGTTTCGAGAGGGAACAATGCATGTTTGATGACGAACGGGAGATAGCTTCCTCTTACGGCCTTCAAATTTTTCCTACATTTAACATGCACTAATACAATTGTCATGTGAAAATTTGGTAAAGGTCATTTGACCTTTTAAAGACATTTAAGTGATTTTCTAACCATTTAATGACCGTAATTCAAATTTGAACTACATCTACATGCAACGCCTAACCATAACAGTTTGAAAAATCATATTTTTGTGTAATTGTGTGTGATTTAATTCCATGTGCAGCAAATTCGAAGGAATTTTCAAACATATTAGTATCAAGGAATGGGCACATGCATGGAGTGCATGCCATGGCATTTTAATTCCAAAAAAATAAAAAATGATCAGAAAAATATGAAACCTTGCTTGATTTAATGTCATGCCACCAAGATGATGTGGTAAAGAAATTGGCATGTTTGACGAAAGTTTGGACACATACCCCTCACAAACCGGAGCTACTTGCTAGAAGGTTCATGGTTCCGAGAGGGAACAATGACGTTTGATGACGAACGGGAGATAGCTTCCTCTTACGACCTTCAAATTTTTTCAATGTCTAATGTGCACTACTACAACTGTAATGTGAAATTTTGGAAAATTCTAGGGGTCATTTGATCTTTCAAAGACATTTAAGTGATTTTCTAACCATTTAATGACCGTAATTCAAATTTGAACTACATCTACATGCAACGCCTAACCAAAACGGTTTGAAAAATCATATCTGTGTACTTGTGTGCGAGTTAATTCCATGTGCAATAAATTAGAAGGAATTTTCAAACATATTGGTCTCACAACATGGACACATGCATATGTATGCATGGAGTGACATGGCATTTTAATTCAAAAAATAGAAAACTGATCAGAAACACATGAAACCTTGGTTGATGTAATGGCATGCCACCAAGATGATGTGGTAAAGAAATTGGCATGTTTGGCGAACGTTTGGACACACGCTCCTCACAAACCGGAGCAACTCGCTAGAAGGTTCGTGGTTCCGAGAGGGAACAATGCATGTTTGATGACGAACGGGAGATAGCTTCCTCTTACGGCCTTCAAATTTTTTGCTACGTTTAATGTGCACTAATACAACTATCATCTGAAAATTTGGTAAATTTCAGGGGTCATTTGACCTTCTAAAGACATTTAAGTGATTTTCTAACCATTTAATGACCCTAATTCAAATTTGAACTACATCTACATGCAACACCTAACCAAAACGGTTTGAAAAATCATATTTTTGTGTACTTGTGTGCAAGTTAATTCCATGTGTTGTTAATTCAAATGAATTTTCAAACATATTGGTGTCAAGGCATGGACACATGCATGGAGTGCATGCCATGGCATTTTAATTCCAAAAAAATTAAAAAATGATCAGAAAAACATGAAACCTTGCTTGGTTTGATGTCATGCCACCAAGATGAAGTGGTAAAAATTGGCCTATTTGACGAAAGTTTGGACACACACCCATCACAAACCGGAGCAACTCACAAGAAGGTTCGTGGTTCCGAGAGGGAACAATGCATGTTTGCTGATGGACGGGAGATAGCTTCCTCTTACAGCCTTCAAGTTTTTTTCCTACGTTTAACGTGCACAAATACAACTGTCAAGTGAAAATTTGGAAATTTTCAGGGGTCATTTGACCTTTTAAAGACATTTAAGTGATTTTCTAACCATTTAATGACCGTAATTCAAATTTGAGCTACATCTACATGCAACGCCTAACCTAAACGGTTTGAAAAATCAAATTTTTGTGTACTTGTGTGCGAGTTAGAAAATCATCAGACGATGTAAATATCTGGTGTTCAAAAAAGAAAGTGTAAAGATCTGGCAAGACAACCGACCCCCACACGATTGGCAGTTTCCACCTCTTGAGCATGCGTTGGTTTTCCCTTGAAGAGGAATGGGTGATGCAGCACAGTAGCGTAAGTATTTCCCTCAGTTTTTTAGAACCAAGGTATCAATCCAGTAGGAGGTAACACGCAAGTCACGTAATACCTGCAAAAACAAAAAAGAACCTCGCAACCAACGTAATAAAAGAGTCGTCAATCCCTTCACGGTTACTTACGAAAGTGAGATCTGATAGAGATAATAAGATAAGTATTTTTGGTATTTTTATGATATATATTGGAAAATAAAGATTGCAAAATAAACGGTAATAGAAATAGCAAGTTGATATGAAAATAATATGATGGAAGATAGACCCGGGGGCCATAGGTTTCACTAGTGGCTTCTCTCAAGATAGCAAATTCTACGGCGGGTGAACAAATTACTGTCGAGCAATTGATAGAAAAGCGAATACTAATGAGAATATCTAGGCATGATCATGTATATAGGCATCACGTCCGCGACAAGTAGACCAAAACGATTCTGCATCTACTACTATTACTCCACACATCGATCGCTATCCAGCATGCATCTAGATTATTAAGTTCATAAGAACAGAGTAATGCATTAGGCAAGATGACATGATGTAGAGGGATAAACTCAAGCAATATGATGTAAAACCCATCTTTTTATCCTCAATGGCAACCATACAATATGTGCCTTGCTGCCCCTGCTGTCACTGGGAAAGGACACCGCAAGATTGAACCCAAAGCTAAGCACTTCTCCCATTGCAAGAAAGATCAATCTAGCAGGCCAAACCAAACCGATAATTTGAAGAGACTTGCAAAGATATTTAAATCATGCATAAAAGATTTCACAGAAGAATCAAATATTGTTCATAGATAATCTTGATCATAAACTCACAATTCATCGGATCTCGACAAACACACCGCAAAAAGAATTACATCGAATAGATCTCTAAGAGAATCACGGAGAACTTTGTATTGAGATTCAAAGAGAGATAAGAAGCCATCTAGATAATAACTATGGACCCGAAGGTCTGTGGTAAACTACTCACACATCATCGGAGAGGCTATGGTGTTGATGTAGAAGCCCTCCGTGATCGATTCCCGCTCCGGCGAAGCACCGGAAAAGGCCCCAAGACGGGATCTCACGGGTACAGAAGGTCGCGGCGGTAAAAAAATAGTGTTTCGTGGTGCTCCTGGATGTTTGGGGGGTACGTGGATTATATATATAGGAGGAAGAAGTACGTCAGTGGAGCTACGAGGGGCCCACAAAGGTGGGGGGCGCGCCTACCCCCTGGGCGCGCCCTCCTGCCTTGTGACCTCCTCGCTTCTTTCTTCATGTCCACTCCAAGTCTCCTGGATCACGTTTATTCAAAAAATAACTCTCCCAAAGGTTTCATTCTGTTTAGATTCCGTTTGATATTCCTTTTCCGCGAAACACTAAAATAGGCAAAAAAACAGCAATTTGCACTGGGCCTTTGGTTAATAGGTTAGTCCCAAAAATAATACAAAAAGGTATATTAAAGCCCATTAAACATCCAAAACAGATAATATAATAGCATGGAACAACCAAAAATTATAGATACGTTGGAGAGGTATCAAGCATCCCCAAGCTTAATTCCTGCTCGTCCTCGAGTAGGTAAATGATAAAAACAGAATTTTTGATGTGGAATGCTACCTAGCATAATTCTCAATGTAATTTTATTTATTGTGGCATGAATTTCAGATCCGAAAGGTTCAAGACAAAACTTTAATATTGACATAAAAATAATAATACTTCAAGCATACTAACAAAGCAATCATGTCTTCTTAAAACAACATGGCCAAAGAATGTTATCCCTACAAAATCATATAGTCTGGCTATGCTCTATCTTCACCGCACAAAGTATTTAAATCATGCACAACCCCGATTACAAGCCAAGAAATTGTTTCATACTTTTGGTGCTCTCAAACTTTTTCAATCTTCACGCAATATATGAGCGTGAGCCATGGACATAGCACTATAGGTGGAATAGAATGGTGGTTGTGGAGAAGACAAATGGAGAAGATAGTCTCACAGCAACTAGGCGTATCAATGGGCTATGGAGATGCCCATCAATGTGAGTGAGTAGGGATTTCCATGCAAGGGATGCACTAGAGCTATAAGTGTATGAAAGCTCAAAAAGAAACTAAGTGGGTGTGCATCCAACTTGCTTGCTCATGAAGACCTAGGGCATTTTGAGGAAGCCCATCATTGGAATATACAAGCCAAGTTCTATAATGTGAAATTCCAACTAGTATATGAAAGTGACAACGTAGGAGACTCTCTATCATGAAGATCACGGTGCTACTTTGAAGCACAAGTGTGGCAAAAGGATAGTAGCACTGCCCCTTCTCTCCTTTTCTCTCATTTTTTGGGCCTTCTTTTTTTGTGGCCTTCCTCTCTTTTTTTTCCTTTCGTCCGGAGTCTCATCCCGACTTGTGGGGGCATCACAGTCTCCATCATCCTTTCCTCACTTGGGACAATGCTCTAATAATGATGATCATCACACTTTTATTTACTAACAACTCAAAAATTACAACTAGATACTAGACCAAAATATGACTCTATGTGAATGCCTCTGGCGGTATACCGGGATGTGCAATGAATCAAGAGTGACATGTATGAAAGAATTATGAACGTGGCTTTGCCACAAATATGATGTCAACTACATGATCATGCAATGCAATATTACAATGATGAAGCATGTCATAATAAACGAAATGGTGGTAAGTTGCATGCCAATATATCTCGGAATGGCTATGGAAATGCCATAATAGGTAGGTATGTTGTCTGTTTTGAGGAAGGTAATTGGTGGGTTTATGGTACCGGCGAAAGTTGCGCGGTACTAGAGAGGCTAGCAATGGTGGAAGGGTGAGAGTGCGTATAATCCATGGACTCAACATTAGTCATAAGAACTCACATACTTATTGCAAAAATCTATTAGTTATAGAAACAAAGTACTACACGCATGCTCCTAGGGGGATAGATTGGTAGGAAAATACCACTGCTCGTCCCCGACGACCACTCATAAGGAAGACAATCACTAAATAAATCATGCTCCGACTTCATCAAATAACGGTTCACCATACATGCATGCTACGGGAATCACAAACTTTAACACAAGTATTTCTCAAATTAACAACTACTAAACTATCATGACTCTAATATCACCATCTTTATATCTCAAAACAATTATCAAGTATCAAACTTCTCATAGTATTCAATACACTTTTTATGATAGTTTTTATTATACCCATCTTGGATGCCTATCATATTAGGATTAATTTTATAGCCAAAGCAAATTCCCATGATGCTTTATAAGACTCTCAAAATAATATAAGTGAATCATGAGAGATCAATAATTTCTATAAAATAAAACCACCACCGTGCTCTAAAAAGATATAAGTGAAGCACCAGAGCAAGATTATCTAGCTGAAAAGATATAAGTGGAGCACATAGAGTATTCTAATAAATTCCGATTCATGTGTGTCTCTCCCAAAAGGTGTGTACAGCAAGTTTGATTTTGGTAAACTAAAAAGCAAAGACTCAAATCATACAAGATGCTCCAAGCAAAAGACATATCATGTGGTGAATAAAAATATAGCCTCAAGTAAAGTTACCGATAGACGAAGACGAAAGAGGGGATGCCTTCCGGGGCATCCCCAAGCTTAGGATTTTTGTTGTACTTGAATATTACCTTGGGTTGCCTTGGGCACCCCCAAGCTTAGGCTCTTGCCACTCCTTATTCCAAAATCCATCAAATCTTTACCCAAAACTTGAAAACTTCACAACACAAAACTCAACAGAAAATCTCATGAGCTCCGTTAGTACAAGAAAACAAACCACCACTTCAAGGTACTGTAATTAACTCATTATTTGTTTATATTGGTGTTAAACCTACTGTATTACAACTTATATATGGTTCATACCCCCCGATACTAGCCATAGATTCATCAAAATAAGCAAACAACACACGAAAAACAGAATCTATCAAAAACAGAACAGTCTGTAGTAATCTGTAGGTTTCGAATACTTCTCTCTCCCCAAAAATTCTGAAATAAATTTTTGGACGTGAGTAATTTTTCTATTAATCATCTTAAAAAATAATCAACCTAATCCCACTCTCCAGTAAAGAATAGCAGCAAATGTCGTGAGCGCTAAAGTTTCTGTTTTTTACAGCAAGATCACGAAGACTTCCCCCAAGTCTTCCCAAAGGTTCTACTTGGCACAAACACTAATTAAAAGAATAAAACCACATCGAAACATAAGCTAGATGAATTACTTATTACTAAATAGGAACAAGAAACAAGAAACAAAAAAAATTGGGTTGCCTCCCAACAAGCGATATCGTTTAATGCCCCTATCTAGGCATCTATAATTTTAATGATGCTCACATGAAAGATAGCAATTGAAACACGAAGGGAGCATCATGAAGCATATGAAAATCAAATCTAAGTCTAACATACTTCCTATGCATAGGCATTATATAAGCAAACAAATTATCAAGACAAGAAAAAACTAGCATGTGCAAGGAAGGAGAAAGAAACAATTGCAATCTCAACATAACGAGAGGTAATTTAGTGACACAAAAATTTCTAAAACCATATTTTCCTCTCTCATAATAATTACATGTAGGATCATAATCAAATTCAACAATATAGTTATCACATAAAATATTCTCAACATGATCCACATGGATGCAAAGTTGACACTCTTCCAAAATAGTGGGATTATCATTAACTAAAGTCATGACCTCTCCAAACCCACTTTTATCGAAAACTTCATAAGATTGAACATTATCCAAATATGTGGGATCTAAAGTTGACACTCTTCCAAACCCACTTTCAGTATTATTGCAAATATTATTATCAATCTCATATTCATCATGGGGCTTAAATAAATTTTCAAGATCATAAGAAGAATCACCCCAATCATGATCATTGCAACAAATGGTTTTCATAGCAAAACTAGCATCCCCAAGCTTGAGGTTTTGTATATAATTAACACAATTTACATTAAGAGAATTTATAATAACATCATTGCATTCATGCTTTTCATCGAAGGAACTAACAAGTATGGGTGCAATAGCAACGATCTCATGTTTAACATAAGGAACTATAGCAAATTCACCTTCATAAATATTGGCATCATGGCCACAAGAATAGCAAGCATCATGTTGTAACATCCCAAATTCTCAATTTGGAATGTTATACACTAGATCATCATTGCATATCATATTTATTGCATTTTGGTTGATCCTAGAAATTTCACGCAACTCAAGGACCCTCGGAGAGAGTTGGGGATTTCGTTATTTTCATATTTGAGTTGTCTCAAATTTTGAAATTTGATTTTATTTATTTTATCTTCAACTATTTCTTACAAACATGTGAGAGAGGGAATAAAATGACTTTCCCAAAATAAAGGAATATTGAGGATTTAATAAAAAATAAATAAGATTTTATTTTGGTTTTATTTGCTATTTTATTTGAATTTAGGAAAAATGCGCGTATTTCAAAATTACATTTAGGCTCCAAATAAATGTTCATCTTGTGCGGCTGGATTTTAGAAGCCGGGGAAAATTTATTTCGGAATTTTTGAAGTCCGTTTAGTATTTCTTTTGTTTTTTTCTGAGCGTAACTATTAAAAAAACGCAACCGACCTACGGGCCGTGTCCGACCCGGACACTAGGCCCGTACAGGCTTTATAAGCCAGGGAGCCCAGCCCGGGACCTCCAAAACCCTAGCACCCAGCCCCGCCGCCCTAGCGCCGCCGCCGCCGCCTTCGCCGCCCCGCGCCGCCGCCGACCACCACCGCCGCCGCCGCCGGAGCACCGCCGCCACCTGCCGGATTAGTCGCCGGAGTTGCTGAAGGTAGTTTTTTTTAGTCACCGGTTTTTCCCGAAAAACCGTTCGGTTTTTCGATGGTTTTGCTCGTTTTTTTAGTTTCGGTTTTTCTTTTAAATAAATTGGTTTTCCGGTTTATTTAAATAGTGAGCGTTCGTCCGTTCATTCGTCTAGCGAACGTTCGTCGTTTTTATTTTTCTCGGATTAAATCCGCGATTTTTCTGATCGCGATTTCTGATCCGATTTTCGTTTTAGTCTAACTCTTCGCTCGTTTATCGGAATCAGACGATTCAAGCGCCTGGAGTTTCGTCTCGAAACCCTCTTTCCGATTAACCAACTTAAACCAGTTTTTGCCACTGTAAAAATTGCCCTAGATCCAGAATAGTAAACGAAGCCTGTTTCTTTTGTCGTTTGTCTTTCGTTGCTTCGTTCGATTTGATTCTTTTTGCCAACCGGAGTTCTTAAGTTGAACTTTCTGGTTAGATATCTTATTTGAGTTTTACTTGTGCATTAGTTGAGTACTTAATGTATGCTTGTTTGTTTGTGATAGAGTACCCGGAGTGCGCCGCTTGTTACTTCGAATCGCTAGGTTTCCCGGATCATCAGCAAGGCAAGTAACACTTTGATCATGCTTTCCCACTACCTAGTTTTATTGCATTAGATCAATCCTCACACAATTCATGATTAAGATCTAATTAAATTGTGGGTTTGGGAAGTAGTTGAGGTAGTACCTATTACCTGTTTATTATCAAACCTTTGGGAGTTACTTCTACGTTTGCTTATTATGCCATGCTATGCTAGTAGACGTGGATTGGGTGACTGTATCCATGACAGATGTGAGATTGTTAATTAATGGTTTAGTTAAGGTGGCAACTTAAACACACATCTGGGTGGATTGAGGTACCTGGGTATTCCAGGATTGCCTGTTTTCTTTGTGGACCACCACCCAGGCTCAAAGGGATCATGAGATTATTCATGCTAGAAACTTCCGTGTGCAGCCACAAGCTATTATGGGCTCTAGCATATTTGATTAAGTTGTGCGAACTCTTACAGTGGTAGACTAGCAGATGTAGGGGAAAGTAGGTGTAACGGTCTACCCGATCGTAAGGTGCTAGCACTTCTGAAAGACTATGTCTCGGTCATCCGTCTTCTCAAACACCATGTAGTGCGAGAAACCAAACGGAGGCGATCGAGTCTTGTGGGGAAAAGTGCGCAAACCTCTGCAGAGCGTGTAAACTAATCATGATTAGCCGTGTCCCCAGTGATGGACATCTTGAGTATCTAGTACCTGGATTATCATGTGAATCTCAACATGTTACTCTAAATTAATTTTGTTGGGTTTTGTTTAATGATGATGCTTAATTGGGATTGAGAATGCTGTCAACCATTCTCAATGTTTAACAACTAGCATGATAGTTAAATAAAATTTATTCCTTTGCAGTAGGGAAAAATTGGCTTTACGCAAAACTGTAACCATAGAGCTTTCCAACAGCCAAATATGCATATAGAATAGTTGTTTCATTCCATTACTCTCTATGTGTTACTTTGCCAGCATATTCCATGTGCTGACCCGTTTCGGGCTGCAACATTTATGTTGTAGACTTTTCAGACGACGATTAAGGAGTTTTAGGTCATGGTTCTATACTCAGTGATGCCGTTGGAGTTGATGGACTCACTTATCTTCCAGGCCTTCCGCTGTTATCGTTATTAGATGGCCTTAAGCCATATTTACTGTAATAAGTTCTCTTTTGAGACACTCGATGTATTAAATGTGTGATTGCTACTCTGTTATAAACCCTTCAAGTACTGTGTGGTGTCAGCATTACTGATCCAGGGATGACACCGGAGCACAGAGATTGGACCGTTTGAGGTCTGGTCGCTACAAGATGGTATCAAAGCATACGCTGACTATAGGACACGACCACTAAGCTAAAGACTTAGATCACTACTCACTCTCTTCTCTTTCTGTCTTCTCATCTTTTCTACTCTTTTAGGATGGTAGATGCAAGGAACAAGTTCACTCAACCGGATGAAGATACACTCTTTGGATGTCATTTGAAGGAAGTCACTAGATATCTGAACATAGGAGTCCCAAGCTTCACCGGAACCTACAACGTCACTTTACCTGAAGAAGAGCACTGGATGATTCAAGTTCAAGTTCTAGGAAGGACGTTCATGCCAGTCACTGAGCCCATAGAGTTTTCTTTTGATGCACCAACTTGGAGTCTAGGAAAGAGCATGGCAGCTCACATCGTCATGGGACGCATTGGAGAAGTCTACCGCAATGATCTCAAGGATACTATCTACCAGATTTGTGGGCGCCGAGATGAGCACTGGGAGATTTGTGGTCAATTGCATCTTTTATCCAGGAGTTAAACCAGCACATTCGACGTCAGGAGAACCAGATGTGCGCTGACATGATAGATCTGAAGAACGCAAAGACGAGAATCAAGGAACTGGAGGAAGAACACAAGGCTACTCGTGAAGATTATGAAGAGGAAATTGAAGTATTAGTGGATAAGAATGTCGACCTAACAATGAAGATTGGAATATTTATGGGCGGCCCTACACCAGTAGAAGAAGACGAAGAACCCAAGGAGATTCGCCCGGAAGACTACATCATCATCGACGACACCGACTCGGATCCAGATGATAGCGATGATGACTATGTTGATGAAGTTGGAGCAGATATCATGGAGTCTGCAACCGAAGAATATTTCTAGTAGACCACCAAATCAGTAGTAGTAGTCCACCATGTAAATATAGTAGTCCGAGCACTTTTGCGATAGTTAGATCGATTGTATGCCCTTGTTTGATTGATTGAATGAAGTGAATTGTTTGCTTTTGCCTCATGTGCATATGGGTAGTGTTTTTTCCTTTAGACCCCCTCTATTCTTAAATCTCATCTTTTCTAAACCCTCAGATGCCTCCGAGACGTGACCCCGGATTTACCTTCCCACCAGAGCTCACCCAGTTGATCCAGCAGCAGAACACATTGATGCAGTTGCTCGTCCAGAATCAGAATCAGGGGAACAACAACAACAACCCACCACCACCACCACCACCACCTGTTGATCACTTAGCCCGTTTTCTTAGGCTGAATCCGCCGGTGTTTTCCAGTAGCACCGAGCCGATAGTAGCAGATGATTGGCTCCGCAAGACAGCTAGAGAGTTGACCACGGTGGGATGCATGGATGCGGAAAAGATGAAGTTTGCCGCACATCAGCTTGAAGGACCCGCAGCATCATGGTGGGAGAATTTCACAGCCACTTTCCCTATCGACACTATCACGTGGGACCAATTTCAGTAGGCTTTTCGAACTGCCCATGTTTTAGCAGGAGCTATGGCCATGAAGAAGTGAGAGTTTCGCAACCTGTGCCAAGGAGGACGGACAGTTGGCCAGTATGTGGAGGACTTTAGTAAATTAGAACGTTATGCCCCAGATGACATTGCTATGGATGCAACTAAGCAGGAGAAGTTTCTGGAAGGACTGAATGATGAGTTGAGCATGCACTTGATGGTAGCCACCTTCAACAGCTACCAGGAGTTGGTAGATCATGCTCTCATGATTGAAGGGAAGCAGCAGCAGATTGAGAACCGCAAGAGGAAGTATGGACAAGGGAAGCACACTTCAGGAGCTCAGCAGAAGCCACGTTTTACCCCTAGACTGGGAGGACATTTTCAGCATACCCATGGAGGAGGTAGCTCGCACAATCACAATTGCACCAAGAATGGTAATGGGAATGGAGGAAGCAACGGCCAGAACCGCACCAACCCATCGACCCCAGCCAAGAGAGACCTGAGCCAAGTCACTTGCTTTAAGTGCCAGAAGACCGGACATTATGCCAATGAATGTCCTGAATCATAGAATGGAAATGGCAATGGAAGCTCTGGGAAGAAGCCGAACCCTTTCAATAGGGGACAGGTGAACCACGTTAACGTGGAGGAGGTTGAAGAGCAGCCGGATGCAGTAATCGGTAAGTTTTTGGTTAAGTCATTTACTGCACTTGTTCTTTTCGATACCGGTGCATCGCATTCATACATATCAAGGGGATTGTGGATAAGTATAATCTGCCCACCAAAGTACTTAGAACACATATGTTAGTAAGCTCGCCAGGAGCGGAGTATATGGCTAGTCAAGGATGTTTTCAAGTGCCATTAAGTATAGGTAGGCATGTGTTCCCCTCAGATTTGATAATATTGGAATCACAAGGTTTGGATGTAATTCTGGATATGGATTGGTTGTCGATGTATGGAGGAAACATCGATTGCGCCAGTAAGTCAATCTTGCTTACCACCCCAGAAGGGAGAAGGATCAAGTATCTATCCCGGCATGTGCCGAAGAGGACTCAAGTAAAGTGTTTAACAGGAGTTGTGCAGGAGGAAGTACTAGTAGTGAAGGATTTCCCCGATGTATTTCCAGAGGAATTGCCAGGCATGCCACCGGATAGAGATATTGAGTTTTTGATTGAGCTTTTGCCAGGCACCGGGCCAATATCAAAGAGACCATATAGGATGCCCGCAAAGGATTTGGTGGAAATTAAGAAGAAAATTAAGGAGTTACTGGATAAAGGATACATTCGCCCAAGTACATCGCCTTGGGGATCGCCAATACTTCTAGTGGAGAAGAAGGATGGATCGTTAAGGATGGTTGTTGATTATCGAGGATTGAATGAAGTGACCATCAAGAACAAGTACCCTCTACCAATGATCAATGATATGTTTGATTGATTGCAAGGAGCTAAGGTATTTTCCAAGATCGATCTGCGATCAGGATACCACCAGTTGAAGATTCGAGAACAGGATATACGCAAGACGGCTTTTACCACTAGGTATGGGTTGTACGAGTATACCGTTATGTCATTTGGTCTGACTAACGCACCTGCATATTTTATGAACATGATGAACAAAGTGTTTATGGAGTTCTTGGATAAGTTCGTCGTAGTGTTCATTGAGGATATCCTGGTTTACTCGAAAAATGAAGAGGAGCATAAGGAGCATTTGCGTTTGGTTCTTGGAAAGCTCAGAGAACATCGATTTTATGCCAAATATAGCAAATGTGAGTTTTGGTTGAAAGAAGTTGGATTTCTCGGGCATGTTATATCCGGAGAAGGTATAGCAGTAGATCCCACTAAAGTTGATATTGTGACCAAGTGGGAAGCGCCAACAACAGTTGGAGAGATCCGGAGTTTTCTTGGACTCGCAGGATACTACCGGAGGTTTATTGAAAATTTCTCAAAGATTGCAAAGCCTATGACGGAGTTGTTGAAGAAGGATACCCAGTTCAAATGGACTGAGGAATGTGAGGTTAGTTTCCAGGAGTTGAAGAAACGTTTGGTTACCTCACTAGTGTTGATTTTGCCAGACCAGACCAAGGATTATGAGGTGTATTGTGACGCTTCATGTCGAGGGCTTGGAGCAGTGCTTATGCAGGAAGGAAGAGTTGTTTCATATGCCTCACGAAAGCTTAAGCCCCATGAGTTGAATTATGCTACGCATGATTTGGAGTTAGCAGCCGTAGTGCATGCATTGAAGACTTGGAGACATTTTCTGATTGGAAACCATTGCGAGGTGTACACGCATCATAAGAGTTTGAAGTATATTTTCACACAGAAGGAGTTGAATCTCAGACAAAGGAGATGGTTGGAGCTCATCAAGGATTATGATATGAAATTGCATTATCACCCCGGAAAGGCTAACGTAGTAGCTGACGCGTTGAGCCGTAAGAGCCATGTCAACACCCTAATGACGGGAGATTTACCAAGGGAGTTAGCCGAAAATCTTCAAGAGCTTTGTTTGGAAATAGTTCCGAGAGGCTATGTAGCAGCATTGGAGATTCAGTCTACATTGATGGATAGGATCAGAGAAGCCCAAAAGACTGATAAGGAGATTGCCGAGATAAAGGAGAAAATGAGCAAAGGAAAAGTTAAGGGATTTCGTGAGGATGAGCACGATACCTTATGGTCTGAAGACCGTGTTTATGTGCCAAATGATCCAGAGATCAGGAAGTTAATTTTACAAGAGGCCCATGATTCACCGTATTTGATTCACCCAGGAAATACCAAGATGTATTTGGATTTGAAGGATATTTTCTGGTGGATCGGAATGAAGAAGGATATTGCGGAACATGTAGCAGTTTGTGATGTATGTCAGAGAGTAAAGGCAGAGCATCAGAAGCCAGCCGGATTGCTACAGCCATTGCCGATACCCGAATGGAAGTGGGATAAGTTAGGCATGGATTTTATTACAGGATTGCTTAGAACACGTTCGGGCTATGACTCGATATGGGTTGTAGTCGATCGTTTGACAAAGGTAGCTCATTTCATTCAAGTGAAGACTACGTATACCAGTGCAAAGTTGGCAAAGATATACATGACTAGAATCGTTTGTCTGCATGGAGTTCCAAGGAGCATTGTATCAGATAGAGGAACCAGTTTACCTCAAAGTTCTGGAATCAGTTGCATGAGACTTTGGGTACCAGGATAGAGTTTAGCACAACTTTCCACCCACAGACAGATGGACAGACTGAGAGAGTCAATCAGATTTTGGAGGATATGCTAAGAGCTTGTGCGCTAGATTACGGATCTAGTTGGGATGAGAATTTGCCATATGCAGAGTTCTCTTATAACAACAGCTATCAATCCATTTTGAAGATGGCCCCTTTCGAAGCCTTGTACGGAAGGAGGTGCGGGACCCCATTGTCCTAGGATGAAGTTGGAGACCGCCAGTTGTTTGGACCGGATCTCATAAAGAAGTCTGAACATAAAGTGAAATTGATTCGCGATAGGCTTAAGGTAGCCCAATCCAGGCAGAAGAGCTTCGTAGATTCGAAACGCAAGGAGACAGTTTACGAAGTCGGAGACCGAGTTTATCTTCGAATATCACCACTTCAAGGAGTTACGCGCTTTGGAGTTAAGGGAAAATTAGCGCCACGTTTTGTAGGCCCATACAACGTTTTGGAGCGTATGGGAGAAGTAGCCTACAAGTTGGAATTGCCCGAAGGATTGTCGGGAGTTCACGACGTGTTCCATGTATCCCAGTTGAAGAAGTGCCACGCAGAGATGGCTGACATACCGCTGAGAGATACGGTACCATTGGAAGCAATTCAGTTGGACAGTGATTTGACCTATGAGGAGAAACCAGTAAAGATTCTAGAGTATGCCAGTCGAGTCACCGACAGCAAGGTTATCAAGTTTTGCAAGGTTCAGTGGAGCCACCACACGGAGGATGAAGCCACCTGGGAACGAGAGGAACGTTTGCTGAAGGACCACCCTCACCTATTTTCTAGCCAACCCGAATCTCGAGGGCGAGATTCATCTTAAGGGGGGTAGGTTTGTAACATCCCAAATTTTCAATTTCGAATGTTATACACTAGATCATCATTGCATATCATATTTATTGCATTTTGGTTGATACTAGAAATTTCACGCAACTCAAGGACCCTCGGAGAGAGTTGGGGATTTCGTTATTTTCATATTTGAGTTGTCTCAAATTTTGAAAATAGGATCATTTAATTTTATTTATTTTATCTTCAACTATTTCTATTACAAAAATATGAGAGAGGGAATAAAATGACTTTCCCAAAATAAAGGAATATTGAAGATTTAATAAAAAATCAAATAAGATTTTAGTTTGGTTTTATTTGCTATTTTATTTGAATTTAGGAAAAATGCGCGTTTTTCAAAATTGCATTTAGGCCACACATAAATGTTCAACTTGTGCGGCTTGATTTTAGAAGCCGGGCAAAATTTATTTCGGGATTTTTGGAGTCCGTTTAGTATTCCTTTTGTTTTTTCTGAGCGTAACTATTAAAAAAACGCAACCGACCTACGGGCCGTGTCCGACCCGGACATTAGGCCCGTCCAGGCTTTATAAGCCGGGGAGCCCAGCCCGGGACCTCCAAAACCCTAGCGCCCAGCCCCGCCGCCCTAGCGCCGCCGCCGCCGCCGCGCTGCCGCCGCCCCGCGCCGCCGCCCGCCGGATTAGTCACCGGAGTTGCCGGAGGTAGTTTTTTTTAGTCGCCATTTTTTCCCGAAAAACCGTTCGGTTTTCCAATGGTTTTGCTCGTTTTTTTAGTTTCGGTTTTTCTTTTAAATAAATCGGTTTTCCGGTTTATTTAAAAGCGAGCGTTCGTCCGTTCGTTTGTTCTAGCGAACGTTAGTCGTTTTTTTCTCGGATTAAATCCGTGATTTTTCTGATCACGATTTCTGATCCGATTTTCGTTTTAGTCTAACTCTTCGCTCGTTTATCGGAATCATGCGATTCAAGCGCCTGGAGTTTCGTCTCGAAACCCTTTTTCCGATTAACCAACTTAAACAAGTTTTTGCCACTGTAAAAATTGCCCTAGATCCAGAATAGTAAACGAAGCCTTTTTCTTTTGTTGTTTGTCTTTCGTTGCTTCATTCGATTTGATTCTTTTTGCCAACCAGAGTTCTTAAGTTGAACTTTCTGGTTAGATCTCTTATTTGAGTTTTACCTGTGCATTAGTTGAGTACTTAATGAATTCTTGTTTGTTTGCGATAGAGTACCCGGTGTGCGCCCCTTGTTACTTCGAATCGCTAGGTTTCCCAGATCATCAGCAAGGCAAGTAACACTTTGATCATGCTTTCCCACTACCCAGTTTTATTGCATTAGATCAATCCTCACACATTGCATGATTAGGATCTAATTAAATTGTGGGTTTGGGAAGTAGTTGAGGTAGTACCTATTACCTGTTTATTATCAAACCTTTGGGAGTTACTTCTATGTTTGCTTATTATGCCATGCTATGCTAGTAGACGTGGATTGGGTGAGTGTATCCATGACAGATGTGAGATTCTGAATTAATGATTTATTTAAGGTGGCAACTTAAACACACATCTAGGTGGATTGAGGTACCTGGGTTGCAACGCCCTCGATGCGGCTATATCTCCTACGTGTCAAAGCACGACTTAGAGGCATAACCGCATTGAAAGCAATGACGCAAGTAAGGCAATCTTCACAACATCCCATGTAAATAGATAATAAAAGCGGAAGGAACATAGTTGGCTTACACTCGCCAGGTCAAACAAAGTACATAAATAGCATTACATCATCCAATCACTCATGGCCCGACTACGGTGCCGAAATAAAAGATCAACCCAACATGTGACACGGTCCCGATCGCCCCAACTGGGCACCACTACTGATCATCAGGGAAAGACACATAGTAACGGTGTGAGTCCTCGTCGAACTCCCACTTGAGCTCAAGCGCGTCATCTGGAACGGAGTCATCAGGCCCTGCATCTGGTTTGGAAGTAATCGGTGAGCCACAGGGACTCAGCAATCTCACACCCTCACGATCAAGACTATTTAAGCTTATAGGTAAAGCAAGGTAAATATGTGGAGCTGCAGCAAGCGACTAGCATATATGGTGGCTAACCTGTTCGCAAAAGAGAGCGAGAAGAGAAGGCAAAGCGCGAACGAATAACTAGAGAACAACATGCGACAAGCATTACTCCAACACCGTGTTCACTTCCCGGACTCCGCCGAGAAGAGACCATCACGGTAACACACATAGTTGATTCATTTTAATTAAGTTAAGGTTCAAGTTATCTACAACCGGACATTAACAAATTCCCATCTGCCCATAACCGCGGGCACGGCTTTCAAAAGTTCAAATCCCTGCAGGGGAGTCCCAACTTAGCCCATGACAAGCTCTCATGGTCAACGAAGGAATATACCTTCTCCCGAGACATTCCGATCAGACTCGGTATCCCGGTTTTACAAGACACTTCGACAAGTTAAAACAAATCAAGCAACACCGCCCGAATGTGCCGACAAATCCCGATATGAGCTGCACATATCTCGTTCTCAGGGCACACTCAGAGGAGCGCTCCATACAACTAAAACCAAACCTCGAGTTTCCCCGAGGGGGCGCTGCACAGGACTCTAGTTTGGACCAACACTCAGAGGAGCACTGGCCCAGGGGGTTTAAATAAGATGACCCCCGGGCACCGGAAACCCAAGGGAAAAAGAGGCTAGGTGACAAATGGTAAAACCAAGGTTGGGCATTGATGGAAGAGTTTTATTCAAGGCGAACTATCAAGGGGTTCCCATTATCACCCAACCACGTAAGGAACGCAAAATCCGGGAACATAACACCAATATGACGGAAACTAGGGCGGCAAGGGTGGAACAAAACACTAGGCAAAAGGCTGAGCCTTCCACCCTTTACCAAGTGTATATATGCATCAAGATAACAAGATAATATAATGATATCCCAATAAGAAAAATAATGTTCCAACAAGGAACGGTCTCCAATCTTCACTTGCAACTAGCAACGCTATAAGAAGGGCTGAGCAAAGCGGTAACATAGCCAATCAACGGTTTGCTAGGACCTGGTGGGTTAGAGGTTTGACATGGCAATTTGGGAGGCATGAAAAGCAAATGGTAGGCATCGTAGCATAGGCATAGCAAAAGAGCGAGCATCTAGCAAAGCAAAGATAGAAGTGATTTCGAGGGTATGATCATCTTGCCTGCAAAGTTGTCAGAGTTGACTGGATCCTCGAAAGCAAACTCAACGAGCTCCTCATTAGCGAACACGTCTCCCGGCTCTACCCAAACAAGACAAACAAGCAAACGGAACACAATCAACCACGTGCAAACTCAAACAACATGATGCAAACATGGTATGCTATCCGGGATGCGATATGCGATGCATATGCAAGATTTGACATGGAATGAATGAACCTGGCCTCAACTTGGAAATCCAAGTGTTCCACTGGAAATGTGAGATGATTTCGCTTGAAAACGATATAAAGAACACCAGAATCGGAGACACGGTTTGGAAATGGCAAGCAATTCAAATATGACAACGGTCTGCGATAAACAGCAAGTAGCCATCTAAATGCAACAAGATGAAGATGCTACAGCACCCAAACATAACAACAAAATACATGGCAGGGATCCATTCATGATGCTTAACAAAAGATGAACACTGAGCTACGGCCAAATCATCCATTAACAGGTTCAAACAAGCATGGCAAAAGTGCATTTGGTAAACAGATTTCAGACTTAGTGAAATTAACACTTGTCTGGAATTTCAGATCAGGTAGCACACTTTGGAGCAAGAAAACTATATGCTACAGAAACTTAACATGGCAAAGTAAAGCATGGCATGGAGCTACTCAAAGAGCTTAACAAAAGTCCCTTAGTGACCTTGAGCCAAAAGGGATCAGAAAACACAATTGCAAGCATGTGAACATGGCAAAAACATAATCAGATCACAGACTTAGTGAAAACTGGAGCATGCAAAATCAGATATCAAGTAGGCATGTTTACGAGCTCGATGCACTCACTACAGAGCAAGTCATGACAATCTAAGCATACACCCATCAAGAATTCACATTATAAAAGCTAGACATGGCAAGAAAAATAACATAGCATGCATGGATCAACTACAGCATCCTCGGCAAAATCACTAACAAGTAGACCATCTGCCCAGATTCACGAAATAGCAAAAGTAGAGCTCGATTGACTCAAGCTAGGGTGCTCCATAATTACAAACAAAGAGATGAATGGATAGAACACTACAAGATTAACAAATCATCCTTACTGATCATCCTCAAAAGAGGCATGGATCACTAGGAAACAACATGAACATATGGCATATTGATATAAACAGATCAAGGACTTAGTGGAATTGCTAAGTCCCTGAAATCAGCATTAACGAATGCACCACTTTGCAAGCTTGTGCTAGTCACCACACACATCACACAAATACATGGGTTGCACCTCTGGAAAGATGACAAAGCATATAACAAAACATATGTAGAGCTCAGGGGCATATCATGCACACAATAATCATGGCAAAAATGACAAATAGCTATTTGGAGTAGAAGATCTGGCAATTATCTCAATTAGCACTCTTCCAACGGCATTTCGGGCATCAAGATGAACTCAAATGAAAATGATGCAATGAGATGAAATGATGTACTCTCTGAGATGAACATTTTGATATGCTATACGCCCAAAACAGAGCTACGGATGCAGAGATATAGCATGATGAATATGGCAAAATAAACTGCAGACTTGGGAAAAAAACGAAGTCAACCCTAGGGTTTTTTTGAATCTGGATCTGAGATCCAGCACGTGGATCGATGTTCGCCGGGGTCAGCGCTGGAGTTCGTCGGGGAGGCGGCGTGGAGCTCGCCAGAGTAGGTGGTGGCCGGAGCCGTGGCGTGGCGGGGCGGATGCGGTGCGGTGGGGCGGCGCCGGGGCGATGAGGTGGCGTCGGGCGGCGGCCGGCGATAGCCGCGGTGGCCGGAGCGTCGGGCGGTGAGGGAGCTCGGCCGCCGGAGTTGTTGAAGGAGGCGGCGATGTGGCGGCGGCGCGAGGTAGGAGGAGAGACGGCGGGGCGCGGGTCCTCTGGCCCGGGCGGAGGCAGGAGAGGGTCGGCTTCGGGCCAGCGGCGAACTGGGGACCCACGGTGCCACGTGGCGGCTCTCGGTTGGGCGGCGGTGGGGGCGGACGTTGTCCGGCGCTGGTGGACACGTCCGGCGCGCGGAGAGGAGCGGGGCTAGGGTTAGGGATCCGGAATTTTCGGGGGAGTGCACCTATTTATAGATAGAGGGAGCTAGGAGAGCCCAAATGAGGTGCGGTTTTCGGCCACGCGATCGTGATCGAATGCTCTAGATGATGGAGAGGGTTTTGGTGGGTTTGGGCCAAATTGGAAGGGTGTTGGGCTGCAACACACACGAGGCCTTTTCGGTCCCTCGGTTAACCATTGGAGCATCAAACGAAGTCCAAATGGTACGAAACTTGACAGGCGGTCTACCAGTAGTAAACCAAGGCCGCTTGGCAAGTCTCGGTCCAATCCGGAAATGTTTAATCCCCACACATGAAAGAAAGGTAGAAATGATCACCGGAGGAGAACGGAGCGCCGGAATGCAAAACGGACAACGGGGAAAATGCTCGGATGCATGAGACGAACACGTATGCAAATGCAATGCACATGATGACATGATATGAGATGCATGAAAACGACAACAACACACGGAGACAAAAACCCGAACCCGAGGAAATAAAATAACTTAACGCCGGAAACGGCAAGAGTTGGATTACATATTAGGTAAATCATATCCGGGGTGTTACATGGGTATTCCAGCATTGCCTGTTTTCTTTATGGACCGCCACCCAGGTTCAAAGGGATCATGAGATTATTCATGCTAGAAACTTCCGTTTATAGCCACAAGCTATTATGGGCTCTAGCATAGTTGATTAAGTTGTGCGAACTCTTACAGTGGTAGATTAGCAGATGTATGGGGAAAAATAGGTGTAACGGTCTACCCGATTGTAAGGTGCTAGCGCTTCTGAAAGACTATGTCTCGGTCATCCGTCTTCTCAAACACCATGTAGTGCGAGAAACCAAACGGAGGCGATCGAGTCTTGTGGGGAAATGTACGCAAACCTCTGCAGAGCGTATAAACTAATCATGATTAGCCGTGTCCCCGGTTATGGACATCTTGAGTATCTAGTACCTGGATTATCATGTGAATCTCAACATGTTACTCTAAATTAATTTTGTTGGGTTTTGTTTAATGATGATGCTTAATTGGGATTGAGAATGCTGTCAACCATTCTCAATGTTTAACAACTACCATGATAGTTAAATAAAATTTGTTTCTTTGCAGTAGGGAAAAATTGGCTTTACGCAAAACTGTAACCATAGAGCTTTCCAACAGCCAAATATGCATATAGAATAGCTGTTTCATTCCATTACTCTCTATGTGTTACTTTGCCGGCATATTCCATGTGCTGACCCGTTTCGGGCTGCAACGTTTATGTTGCAGACTTTTCAGACGACGATTAAGGAGTTTTAGGTCGTGGTTCTATACTCAGTGATGCCGTTGGAGTTGATGGACTCACTTATCTTCCAAGCCTTCCACTGTTATCGTTATTAGATGGCCTTAAGCCATATTTATTGTAATAAGTTTTCTTTTGAGACACTCGATGTATTAAGTGTGTGATTGCTACTCTGTTATAAATCCTTCAAGTACTGTGTGGTGTCAGCATTACTGATCCAGGGATGACACCGAAGCACAGAGATTGGACCGTTTGAGGTCTGGTCGCTACACATGTTCAACAAGGCATATTTCAATCAAATCATCGGAATCATAATTATCTATAGATTCATGCATATCATTATTTTCTTCTAAAGCAGCGGTCATTCTTTCAATAAATTCTTTGACATAGACATTATGGGCATAGTTTTCATAGCAATATTTAAGTATGTAAAATTTTTCAGATTCGTAGAGAGTAACATCATACTTTTCAATCAAAGAAGCAACTTCATAAGCACCCTTAAAAGTAACAAATTCTTCAATTTGTTTGATATTGTAGTAACTATAAAAACCCTTTGCATAAGAAGATATGGTTTCATTATCATTAAACTCACATAGGTAGGGGAGGTGTTTTTTAGGGTTCTTAGAGAAACAAGTAAAATCACAAATTTCACAAATATTCCAAGCATAACACAACAATCTGTTTATTTGATCCCATAAGAGTCTCCCTTTTTCAAACAAACGATGACGCACAAAATGAGCATGCTCATCTAAAGATTTCCCATCAACTAGGCTAGTTGGGGTTTCAACACGAGCGCATAAGGATCGAAGATGATCCAAGCAGAACACTTTAAGTGGATCCATATCAATAGATTTTTAGCAAGCAAAGATGCAAGCAAATGGAAGGCACATGGAAACACAAACAAAGATACATACGGGAAGAAGGTGAAGAAAAGGCAAAGGTCAAGTGGGGGAGAGGAAAACGAGAGGCAAATGGCAAATAATGTAATGCGAGGGATAAGAGTTTGTGATGGGTACTTGGTATGTCTTGACTTGATGCAACCTTCCCAGCAACGGCGCCAGAAATCCTTCTTGCTACCTCTTGAGCATGCATTGGTTTTCCCTTGAAGAGGAAAGGGTGATGCATCACAGTAGCGTAAGTATTTCCCTCAGTTTCCGAGAACCAAGGTATCAATCCAGTAGGAGGTAATAGGGAAGTCACCTAGTACTTGCAAAAACAAACAAGAACCTCGCAACCAACGCGATAAAGGGGTTGTCAATCCCTTCACAGTCACTTACGAAAGTGAGATCTGATAGAGATAATAAGGTAAATATTTTTGGTATTTTTATGATATAGATTGGAAAATAAAGATTCCAAAATAAACGGTAGTAGAAATAGCAAGTTGATATGAAAATAATATGACGGAAGATAGATCCGGGGGCCATAGGTTTCATTAGTGGCTTCTCTCAAGATAGCAAATTCTATGGTGGGTGAACAAATTACTGTCGAGCAATTGATAGAAAAGCGAATACTTATGAGAATATCTAGGCATGATCATGTATATAAGCATCACGTCCGCGACAAGTAGACCAAAACGATTCTGCATCTACTACTATTACTCCACACATCGACCGCTATCCAGCATGCATCTAGAGTATTAAGTTCATAAGAACAGAGTAACGCATTAGGCAAGATGGCATGATGTAGAGGGATAAACTCAAGCAATATGATGTAAACCCCATCTTTTTATCCTCGATGGAAACAATACAATACGTGCCTTGCTGCCCCTGCTGTCACTAGGAAAGGACACCGCAAGATTGAACCTAAAGCTAAGCACTTCTTCCATTGCAAGAAAGATCAATCTAGTAGACCAATCCAAACTGATAATTCTAAGAGACTTGCAAAGATACTTAAATCATGTGTAAAAGATTTCAGAGAAGAATCAAATATTGTTCATAGATAATCTTGATCATAAACCCACAATTCATCGGTTCTCGACAAACACATCGCAAAAAGAATTACATCGAATAGATCTCCAAGAGAATCGAGGAGAACTTTGTATTGAGATCCAAAGAGAGAGAAGAAGCCATCTAGCTAATAACTATGAACCCGAAGGTCTATGGTAAACTACTCACACATCATTGGAGAGGCTATGGTGTTGATGTAGAATCCCTCCGTGATCGATTCCCCCTCCGGCTGAGCGCCGGAAAAGGCCCCAAGATGGGATCTCACGGGTATAAAAGGTTGCGACGGTGGAAATTGTTGGAAATATGCCCTAGAGGCAATAACAAAATGGTTATTATTATATTTCCTTGTTCATTATAACTGTCTATTGTTCATGCTATAATTGTATTAACCGGAAACCGTAATACATGTGTGAATACATAGATCATAATATGTCCCTAGTAAGCCTCTAGTTGACTAGCTTGTTGATCAATAGATGGTCATGGTTTCCTGACCATGGACATTGGATGTCATTGATAACGGGATCACATCATTAGGAGAATGATGTGATGGACAAGACCCAATCTTAAGCGTAGCACAAGATCGTGTAGTTCGTTTGCTAAAGCTTTTCTAATGTCAAGTATCATTTCCTTAGACCATGAAATTGTGCAACTCCCGGATACCGTAGGAATGCTTTGGGTGTACCAAACGTCACAACGTAACTGGGTGGCTATAAAGGTGCACTACAGGTATCTCCAAAAGTGTCTGTTGGGTTGGCACAAATCGAGACTGGGATTTGTCACTCCGTATGACGGAGAGGTATCTCTGGGCCCACTCGGTAATGCATCATCATAATGAGCTCAATGTGACTAAGGAGTTAGCCACGGGATCATGCGTTACGGAACGAGTAAAGAGACTTGCCAATAACAAGATTGAACGAGGTATGGGGATACCGACGACCGAATCTCGGGTAAGTAACATACCGATAGACAAAGGGAATTGTATACGGGATTGATTGAATCCCCGACATCGTGGTTCATCCGATGATCATCATGGAACATGTGGGAGCCAATATGGGTATCCAGATCCCGCTATTGGTTATTGGCCGGAGATATGTCTCGGTCATGTCTGCATGGTTCCCGAACCCGTAGGGTCTACACACTTAAGGTTCGGTGACGCTAGAGTTGTTATGAGAAATAGTATGTGGTTACCGAAGGTTGTTCGGAGTCCCGGATGAGATCTGGACGTGATGAGGAGTTCCAGAATGGTCCGCAGGTGAAGATCGATATATTGGACGAAGGGTATTGGAGTCCGGAATCGTTCCGGGGGTACCGGGTGACGACCAGCGTGTCCGAAAGGGGTTTCGGAGGCCCCGACAAGTGTTGGGGGGGCCTTATGGGCCAAGAGGAGGGGTCACATCAGCCCACTAAGGGGCTGAGCGCCCCTCCCACCCCATCTCACTTAACCTGGAGAGGTGGGGGGGCCTCCCCTAGGGCAGCCACCCCTCCCGGCTTGGGGGGCAAGTTTCCTAGGGGTGGGGGCGCCCAAACCCATCTAGGGTTTCCCCTGTGGCCGCCGCCCCTCCCCTAGGGAACCCTAGGGAGCCTCCTCCACCCCCTTCCCCCTATATATAGTGAGGGAGAGAGAGGGCAGCCGCACACCCTTCCCTTGGCGCAGCCCTTCCCCCCTCTCCTACACCTCCTCCTCCTCCATAGCGCTTGGCGAAGCCCTGCCGGAGAACCACGAGCTCCATCACCACCACGTCGTCGTGTTGTCGGAGTTCTCCCTCAACTTATCCTCTCCCCTTGCTGGATCAAGAAGGAGGAGACGTTCCCGGGCTGTACGTGTGTTGAACACGGAGGCGCCGTTGTTCGGCGCTTAGATCGGAATCGACCGTGATCTGAATCACTGCGTGTAAGACTCCACCAACCGCGTTCTTGTAACGCTTCCGCTTAGCGATCTTGTATGAAGATGCACTCCCTCTCTGATTGCTAGTATCTCCTAAATTGATCTTGGTGACACGTAGGAAATTTTTGAATTATTGCTATGTTCCCGAACAGTGGCATCATGAGCTAGGTCTATGCGTAGATTCTATGCACGAGTAAAACACAAAGCAGTTGTGGGCAATGATTTGTTCAATTTGCTTACCGTTACTAGTCTTATCTTGATCCGGCAGCATTTTGGGATGAAGCGGCCCGGACCGACCTTACACGTACGCTTACGTGAGACTGGTTCCACCGTCTGACATGCACTTGATGCATAAGGTGGCTGGCGAGTGTCTGTCTCCCCCACTTTAGTCGGATCGGATTCGATGAAAAGGGTCCTTATGAAGGGTAAATAGCAATTGGCATATCATTGTTGCGGTTTTGCGTAGGTAAGAAATGTTCTTGCTAGAAACCCATAGCAGCCACGTAAAAACATGCAACAACAATTAGAGGACGTCTAACTTGTTTTTGCATGGTATTCTATGTGATGTGATATGGCCAAAAAGATGTGATGAATGATATATGTGATGTATGAGATTGATCATGTTCTTGTAATAGGAATCACGACTTGCATGTCGATGAGTATGACAACCAGCAGGAGCCATATGAGTTGTCTTAATTTATTTATGACCTGCGTGTTAATGAAAATGCCATGTAATGACTTTACTTTACTGCTAACCGTTAGCCATAGTAGTAGAAGTAATAGTTGGCGAGGCAACTTCATGAAGACACGGTGATGTAGATCATGATGATGGAGATCATGGTGTCATGCAGGTGACGATGGTGTTCATGTCGCGCCTCGAAGATGGAGATCAAAGGCGCAAGATGATATTGGCCATATTATGTCACTTTATGATTTTCATGTAATGTTTGTCATGTTTACATCTTATTTTCTTAGAATGACGGTAGCATAAATAAGATGATCCCTCGCTAAAATTTCACACTAAAATATATAAAGAAGAACAAATAAAGCAGAAAACAAGAGCAAAAATTGAAAAAAGGAAAGAAATAAAGCGCTAGTGGCCCGTGGTCTCTGCTGCTCCGACACATTCTGGGCGGCTGCTTGTAGCAATGCTCCCCTATGTCTCACTATTACCGAGAAATAGGGGCACCCCTTATATTAGCTGGGACCTTATGTCAAGTATGAGGGTAACATATACAGCCAGCACCGCGTCTATTTCTCGCATTAAGCGAGACGAAGGGTTACTCTCGCGTCAAACACTACAGTATCGAGCCAGCTCAATAACCGGAACCTAAAAGAAATAGAAAGAGAAAAAGGATGGCGCGCTTGTGGGATTCGAACCTTGGTCTACCAATTGATTGCACTGGCTACTTGCCATTGATATAGACTAGTAGGTCGGACCTACTAAATTCAAATCGAGTAGGGTTTCCACTATTTCTTCTCCTTTTTTTCTTCATATTTTTGCTTTTGTTTTTTACTTATCTCTCTGATTTTTCTCTATTTTCACTCTACATTTTAGTATATGTCAAAAACATTTTCTATAATAAGTGATCAACATTTTTTGTATACACGTTCAACATTGTCCGAGTGCTTATTCAACATTTTCCAAATACTTGTTCAACATTTTAATACCTATTTTAACATTTTTTAAATACCTTTTCAACATTTTTCAAATACTTGCTGAATATTTTTAAATAGTTATTCAACATTTTTCAAATACTTGATCAACTTTTTTAGTACTTATTCAACATTTTCAAATACCCATTCATCATTTATCAAATCAAATACCCGTTCAAATTTTTAATACTTATTCAACATTTTCAAAAACTTGTTGAGCATTTTTAATACTTATTCAACATTTGTAAATTATTTGTTCAACATTTTTAATACTTATTCAATAAAATTCAAATACTTGTTCAACATTTTTAATACTTATTCAACATTTTTTAAATTAGTTTTCGAATAGTGTTTTTGTATATATATTTAGAATATTTTAATGGAGCGCCTGGAACTCATTCGAATGAGATATAAAATGGTCTCAGTCGAATGAAGTATTGATGACATTGCTGGTTGTTTGTCACAGCCCGATCCCCCCCGGCAGACCGAGCAGACTTGTTCCTTTCTCCCCGCACGAAACAAATAAAAAGCCCATTTTGGTTGTTACTTCTGGGTTGTTTGTTGTGGGTTGTGGGTCTTTTTGGGTTGTTTGTTTTGGATTGCGAGCCTCTTTGCAAAAAATGATTATATGTGGACCGCTGCAACCTTGGACGAGCGGGCTCCCGTGCTGCACATTCTCTCGTCCCTCCCCTATCTTCCTCTACTTCACACTGATTTGAAACAGTAACAACACCCCCGAGAATGGGGGAGGGCTTCTGTAAAGATACGTTAAAGGAGGAGCAACCTGCCATAGACTTGAGGATAAAGAAAAAAAGAAAAGGAATATACAAGAACCAGTGGCTATACTTCTGTTTTTCATCCTTAGACATGATTATATGTGTGTGAAAAAAATCTTTACGACTAAGATATATTGAAAAAACAATGAGTACTAACAACCATCTAAAAAACGCCAAGACAAATGACCCGTAAAAAATGTAAAAAAGGCTTCGTCGTCGCCGACAACACTGCCCCTGACCTATTGGTTGTGGTCACGTTATATGTCTTGCGGGTGCACTTGGGTGCGTTGAGTTGCGGTTGCGCTCTAATTGAGGCAATTGCAACTACAAAACAAAAATTAAACTTTAATGAAAATAATAATAATAATTAAGGGGCTGACATTATATGTCTTGCGGGTTGCGCTTGGGTGTGCTGAGTTGTAAATTGCGCTCGGGTTAGAGCGGTTGCAACTACAACAAAAAAGACATTAAAAAATGGAACCAATTTCATCGGCGTCGACAACCCTCCCTCCGACCCCCGGTTACGGTCACATTATATGTTCTGTAGTTGCGTTTGAGTGTGTCGAGTTGCGATTGCGCCCGGGTTGGGGCGGTTGCAACTACAAAAAACTGAAACCAATTTCATCGGCGCCGACAACCCCCCCCCCCTCCCCGGTTGCGGTCACATGATATGCCCCGCGGTTGCACTTGGGTGTGCTGAGTTGCAATTTCGCTCGGGTTGGAGCGGTTGCAACGACAACAAAAAGACCTAAAAATGGAACCGATTTCATCGGCGCCGACAATCCTCCCTCCTCCCCTTGATTGCGGCCACATTATATGTCCTGCAGTTGCGCTTGGGTGTGCTGAGTTACAATTGCACTCAGGTTGGAGCGGTTGCAACTACAACAAAAAGACCTAAAAATAATAAAAATGAAACCGATTTCATAGGCCCCGACAACCTCCCCTTGACGAGAGTATTACGACTCCATTGCCACAAGGTTTTTCTGTTTTCCTTTTAAGTACTATTCATTAGGCTCGTATATTACGAGCTCAATGAACCCAACATTTTTATATAAAGAACTGACAAAGCTAGATTTTTCTTTCACGGGTAGACAAAGTTAGAACATTAACTAGTGTGTACAGAAAACTGTACTTGGTCTGTACAAAAATTTTGACTAGTAATATGACCGAAAAGGGCTACTAGTATATTAAAAAACACATATAAAGAATGATTAAAATGTAGTGGTGTGCAAGTATACTGGGAAAATATATATTCATCTAGCCAATAATAATTATCATGAAAAAGTTACAACATGTCCATGTTTCATGAAAAGGAAAATAGAATACTAGACCCATTGTCCGCGTCACGCGTAGCTGCATGTTTGTTCTGCAGTAATCAACAACAGGATGCTTCTGGCGCAGGCTCATGCCCAATTTTGTCCCACGCATTTTTTAATTTTCCAGAAATACTTTAAAAAAATTGTTCTAAAAATGTTAAACATCAAAAACAAAAATATTATATTGTTGAAAAGAAAAATATGACACGTTCATATGTAAAAAAAAATGCTTATCACATATTTGAAAAAAGTCATATATTCAAAACATGCTTCATCACATATTTAAAAAATGTTTGCCGTGTATTCAAAATTGTTAGCCACGTATTTGAAAAATCATTTATTCAAAAATGTTCATCACATGATAAAAAAAGTCATCACACCCCTAGTTGCAAGTGACATCGAGTAAACACCCCAAGTTGCAAGATGATGGTGTACTTGCAAGTGACATGCGGGCCCTCGCAGTTGCGAGCCGACCCTGGACTTGCAACTGGGGCAATTACGAAACATCACATACAAAACAGACCATTTGCTAGTCGAGGGTCGAGTTGCAAGTGGCATGCAGGCCCCAAATTTGTGAGTTGATGGTGGACTTGCAATTGAGGCAATTACAAACTATCCACAAAAATGCCTAGTTGCAAGTAGAGGGTCTACTTGCAAGTGACATGCGGGCCCTCGCAGTTGTGATTCGACCCTCGACTTTCAAGTGGGGCAATTACGAAACAACACACAAAACACAGCTAGTTTGCAAGTGTAGGGTTGAGTTGCAAGTGACATCGAGTAAACACCCCAGTTGCAAGTTGATGGTCTACTTGCAAGTGACATGCGGGCCTTCACAGTTGTGAGTCGTCCTTGGACTTGCAACTAAGGCAATTACGAAACATCACAGAAAAATAGACCAGTTGCGACTCCAGGGTTGAGTTGCAAGTGGCATCAAGTAAACACTCCCAATTGCAAGTCGATGGTCGAGTTGCAAGTGGCGTGTACACCCCACAGTTGCGAGACGATGGTGGAGTTGCAACTGGAGCAATTACGAAAATAACACGCACAAAATAAACCACTTGCAAGTCCATGGTGGAGTCCACGGTGGAGTTGAAAATTGAGGCAATTACAAACTACACACAAAAAAGCCCAGTTGCAAGTCGAGGGTCTACTTGCAAGTGACATGTGGGCCCTCTGAAAGTGCAACTATCCCTAGGTGGTTTTGGTAATTCATAACAACATATAGCTCATTGAGCTAATGCTATTCCAAGATGATTATTTTAGGAAAGCTCAATGATTGGCATGGCATGGATGTGAAAGTGGAACCCTCAAAATGCCAAGGACAAAGGATTGGCTCAAGCTCAAAAGCTCAAGACTCTTCATTTTATATTTTAGTGATCCAAGATCACATTGAGTCTTTAGGAAAAGCCAATACTATTAAGGAGGGATGAGGTGTTGCTTAATGAGCCTCTTGCTTCATGTGCTTAATGATATGCTCCAAAATCCTCAGCTACTTTCCCATATCCACAAATGACCTAAACCCTAAGCCAAACTCGGTCATACCGATTCTATCTATCCGGCGCCACCGAGTTTCACTTGTCATAAGCCACTGCCAAACCCTAGCAATTCGGTCCTACCGATAGGGATCTCGGTCTCATCGAGATGGGGATGTAAACTCTGTGTTTCCCTTTTGTAACTTTTCGGTCTCACCGAAATAGCAAATCGGTCCCACCGAGTTTGCCTGACCAACTCTCTGGTTAGCTAATTACCAAAATTGGTCTCACCGAGTTTGTGTAATCGGTCTCACCGAGATTACGTTATGCCCAAACCCTAACAGAATCGGTCCTACCGAGTTGCATGTCAGTCCCACCGAAAATCTCTAACGGTCACTAGGTTTACCTTTTCGGTCCGACCGAGTTTGTTGATTCGGTCCCACCGAGATTGGAAAACTATGTGTAACGGTTGGATTTTGTGTGGAGGCTATATATACCCCTCCACCTCCTCTTTATTCGGAGAGAGAGCCTTTAGAACACATACACCATTCCAACTCATATGTTCTGAGAGAGAACCACCTACTCATGTGTTGAGACCAAGACATTCCATTCCTACCATATGAATCTTGATCTCTAGCCTTCCCAAGTTGCTTTCCACTCAAATCTTCTTTCCACTAGATCTAAATCCTATAAGAGAGAGTTGAGTGTTGGGGAGACTATCATTTGAAGCACAAGAGCAAGGAGTTCATCATCAACACACCGTTTGTTACTTCTTGGAGAGTGGTGTCTCCTAGATTGGCTAGGTGTCACTTGGGAGCCTCCGACAAGATTGTGGAGTTGAACCAAGGAGTTTGTAAGGGCAAGGAGATCGCCTACTTCGTGAAGATCTACCGCTAGTGAGGCAAGTCCTTCGTGGGCGATGGCCATGGTGGGATAGACAAGGTTGCTTCTTCGTGGACCCTTCGTGGGTGGTTGCTTCTTCGTGGACCCTTCGTGGGTGGAGCCCTCCGTGGACTTGCGCAACCGTTACCCTTCGTGGGTGGAGCCCTCCATGGACTCGCGCAACCGTTACCCTTCGTGGGTTGAAGTCTCCATCAACGTGGATGTAGGATAGCACCACCTATCCGAACCACGGGAAAAACATCCGTGTCTCCAATTGCGTTTGAATTCTCCAAACCCTTCCCTTTACATTCTTGCAAGTTGCATGCATTACTTTCCGCTACCAATATACTCTTTGCATGCTTGCTTGAATTGTGTGATGATTGCTTGACTTGTCCTAAAATAGCTAAAATCTGCCAAGAACTAAAACTGGGAAAAGGTCAAGTTTTTATTTGGTCAAGTAGTCTAATCACCCCCCCTCTAGACATACTTTCGATCCTACACCCTCACAGTTTCGATTCGACCGTCCACTTGCAATTGGGGAAATTACGAAACAACACACTAAAAACTGCCCTAGTTGCAAGTCCAGGATTGAGTTGCAAGTGACATCGAGTAAACACCCCCAAATTGCAAATCGAGGGTCGAGTTGCAAGTGGCATGCGGGCCCTCGCAGTTGTGAGTCGACCCTGGATTTGCAACTAGGGCAATTCCGAAACAACACACAAAAACAGCCCTAGTTGCAAGTCTAGGGTTGGGTTGCAAGTGACATCGAGTAAACACCCCCTAGATACAAGTGATATGCAGGCCCTCACATTTGCGAGTTGACCCTGGACTTGCAACTGGGAAAATTACGAAACATCACACAAAAAATAGACCAGTTGCAAGTTCAGGGTTGAGTTACAGGTGGCATCGAGTAAACACCCCCAGTTGCAAGTCGATGGTCAAGTTGCAAGTGGCATGTGGGCCCCACAGTTGTGAGACGATTGTGGACTTGCAACTGGAGCAATTATGAAAACAACACACACAAAAATAGACCAATTGCAAGTACATGGTTGACTTGCAGATGGCATCAAGTAAACACCCCCAACAACAACAACAACAACAACAACAACAACAACAACAACAACAACAACAACAACACACAAGCCTAGTTGCAAAGTCGAGGGTCTACTTGCAAGTGACATGCGGGCCCTCGCAGTTGCGATTCGACCCTGGCCTTGCAACTGGGGGAATTACAAAACAACACACAAAAAACTGCCCCAGTTGCAAGTCTAGGGTTGCATTGCAAGTGACATCGAGTAAACACCCCCAGTTACAAGTCGATGGTCAGGTTGCAAGTGACATGCGGGCCCTTGTAGTTGTGACTCAACCCTGGACTTGCAACTGGGGCAATTACGAAACAACACACAAAAATAGCCCCATTTGCAAGTATAGGGTTGAGTTGCAACTGGCATCGAGTAAACACCCCCGAGTTGCAAGTTGAGGGTTGACTTGCAATTGACATGCGGGGCCTCGCAGTTGCAGGACGACCCCGGACTTGCATCTTGGGCAATTACGAAACATCACATGAAAAACAGACCAGTTGCAAGTCTAGGGTTGAGTTGCAAGTGGCATCGTGTAAACACCCCGAGTTGCAAGTCGATGGTCGAGTTGTAAGTGGCATGTGGGCCCCACAGTTGCGAGACGATGCTTGACTTGTAACTGAAGCAATTACGAAAACAACACACACAAAATAGACCAACTACATGTCCAGGGTTGGCTTGCAAGTGGCATCAAGTAAACACCCCCAACAACCAACACAACATCATCAACAACAACAACAACAACAACAACAACAACAACAACAACAACAACTACTACTACTACTACTACTACTACTACTACTACTACTACTACTACTACTACTACTACTACTACTACAACTACTACTACTACTACTACTACTACTAGTACTAGTACTAGTACTAGTACTACTACTACTACTACTACTACTACTACTACTACTACTACTACTACTACAACTACTACTACTACTACTACTAGTACTACTACTACTACTACTACTACTACTACTACTACTACTACTACTACTACTACTACTACAACAAGACTAGTAGCAAGTCGATGGTCTAATTGCAAGCGACATGCGGGTCCTCACAGTTGCGAGTCGATGGTGGACTTGCAACTGGGGCAATTACGAAACGACACACACACACACACACACACACACACACAACAACAACAACAACAACAACAACAACAACAACAACCTAGTTGCAAGTCCCAGGGTTGGGTTGCAAGTGACATCGAGTAAGCACCCCCCCCCCCCACTTGCAAGTCGATGGTGGACTTTCAACTAGAGCAACGATAAGAACAACACACAAGAACAGTTGCAAGTCGATGGTCTACTTGCAAATGACATGCGTGCCCTCGCAGTTGCGAGTCGATGGTAGACTTGCAATTGGGGCAATTATGAAACATCACACAAAAAACTGCCTAGTTGCAAGTGACATCGAGTTGTTGTCGACTTGCAACTGGCCCGACAAGCCTTGCTTGACATCAGTTGCATTATCTTTGTGGCCATGCAGTTGTTGTCGGGTTACAACACTTGCAAATGCATGTCTAGTGATGGACATCCAACTGGCACTGGCAACCCCCCTCTTGACCCGAGTTGCATTGGCATTGTGCTCATGCGGGTGCAATCGAGTTATAACACTTGCGGTTACGTGTCTTGCATTACGCTTTCTTATTGCGTGTGTGGTGCGACGCTAGACAAAAGAACTTTTTAGTAGATGAAGAAGAAAGAACGCCAATAAGAAAAATGAGAAAGGGAAGCATGAGTAAAAATATGAACTTGCAAAAAAAGAACAACAAAACCCAAAAAATTTCAATGAAAAAAGAAACTAGAACCAGTATTCTTCCCTTGTACTGTAGTCGGAGGATATAAAGCAAATCATGGGAACCATAGTTTCTTTCACGCTCTCTTCCATTCTAGAATTAATCTTGCTGTCATCTTCTTTGTGAGTCAAAAATGTGAACAATGATAAGCATAAAAAAGAAAACACAAATGAGAGAAAAAATTGAGAACACGGAAGGAGTATTATAAAATATCTTCTAGTACAATTCAAAAATTAAACAAATCTCATATGCGTAGAAATTAGTGAAAATATTTTTACATGTTCTCTCCCAACCCACAAATGAAAACCAAAAAAGTGAAAAAAATATAAGATAAAAAGGAAGGTAAAATTGAAAGTTAAATAGAAATAATGGATAAAAACTAAAACAACAAAGAAAAACGAAATGCAGAAAAGGACGTCACTTGTTCCCTGCACCCTGTAGGACAAAAAGTAAAAAAAAACAGACCCAACATTACAGGCCCACACAAGCCCAGGGGACAAAAACCCATCACAGGCGTGCAACAAAACAAATGGGCCGCTCCTTGTCGCTACAAGGGTTCCGCCTGGACAAAACACGAATCGTGACGTGATTGAATCTAATGGTGGGAAAAGTGAATGAGACCAAAAAGTTTCTCAGCTGAATGAGTTTTAGCAAAACCGATATTTTAAAGTGTAAATAAAAGTAAAAAGGAAAGCAAAAAACAAGAGAGAAAATAAAAGGAAATACAGGTTGTTTCCTCCCGCGTGACTGGGACGCCCCATCTGAGCCCTCACCGACGCGAGGCTTCCTCCTGTGCTCGCGTAAAGCGAGAAAAAGAGGTGCCCTGATGGGGGAGCACCTATATGTCGCGTGGGCCGCCCCCCAGACGCGGTAGCGCGCACCCCCCGCCCCCAGCGGGCCCAGTTGATCCGGCCCACGCGCTGGGCGGCCGCCCCCGTATTTGTGTTTTTGTTTTCTAACCTTTTCCTTTTTCCATGCTCATTTTTTATTTTTGTTTTATTCTCTATTAAAATAATTCAGGATTGCATCTAAAATTCAAAAATATTGCGAATTTTAAAAACAGTTCTTGAATTCAGAAAATATTTGTGATTCAAAAAGAATGAACATTTTCTAATTGTAATGAACATCTTTTAATAATGATGAACATTTTTTATATATCATGAACAAATTTTGAAATCAATGAACAAAATTTGAGTTTGACAAACGTTTTTTGAAAATGATGAACAAAATTTGAAATTTATTTAGGTCGGTGAACAATTATAGCATTTTGGTGAACATTTTTTAAATATGATGAACAAAAAAGTTGAGTTCAATGAATATATTTTGAAAATGGTGAACGAAATTAGAGTTTAATGAATTTTTTAAAATTAGTGAACAATTTTCTGAATTTTGATGAACATTTTTAAATACTATAAACAAAAAATTTGAATTTGATGAACATTTTTTGAAAGTGATGGACAAAATTTGAATTTAATGGACATTTTTTAGGTCAGTGAACAACTTTTGCCTTTTGGTGAACATTTTTTAATTATGATGAACGGAATTTGAATTTAATTAACATTTTTAAAAAATTGGTAAACAATTTTTGAATTTTGGTGAAGTTTTTTTATATCCAATGAACAAAAAAGTTGAATTCGATGAACATTTTCTGAAAATGATGAAAACAAATTGAAGTTAATTGTCAATTTTTTAGGTCGGTGAACAATTTTTTAATTTTTGCGAACATTTGTTAAAGATGATGAACAAAAAAGTTGAATTCGATGAACATTTTTGAAAACGATGAACAAAATTTGAATTTAATGAACATTATTAAAATGAGTGAACACTTTTTTAATTTTTGTGAACAATTTTTAAATCCGATAAAGAAAAAAATGAATTTGATGAACATTTTTTGGTAATGATGAACAAAATTTGAATTTAGACATTTTTTAGGTCGGTGAACAACTTTTGAATTTTGGTGAACATTTTATATGTCCGACAAACAAAAAAGTTGAATTCGATGAACTTTTTTTGAATTGTTGAGCATTTTCTTAAAATGATGAACATTTTTTTAATCCGACGAACCAAAAAGTGTTTGTGAATTTGAAAAGAAATTTTGCAAAATAGTGTAAAAGTAAAGAGGAAAGAAAAAGGGAAAACAGAAGAGAAAAGGAAAGGAGAAACAAAGGGACCTCGCGCCCCAGATGGGCCGGTCCAGAAGAAGCGCATGGTTAGCTGGTACGCGCCACGGTGGTAGGGAGCGCCCTACGCGCTATATAGGATCCCCGTGATGCCAGCGCACACGGCCCGACCCATTGTAGTGTACAATGGGCTTGCCAATATATAGCTAAACTGCTACAGTGTACCATGGGCTTGCGTGCTATTTTTTGTTTTATTAAGTTTCTCGTGTATAGTGCACTTCCGTCGTACATACTAGTTGCTCCGGCAGGGGCACATTTGCGATGTCCACAACACACTGTGCTTCCTATATATAGTAGATGACAAAAGGAAAATCGAAAAAATCATCGAATGGCCAGGAAAGACAAAAATTCGAAAATATAAGAAAGTAACAGGGAAATAGAGGAAATAAAAATAAAATTCAAAGAAAAACTAGGAATAATATCCAACATGGCTTCTCATCTCGCAGCATGCTCGCTCGCTTTCTCAGCAGCCATGCGTCGGCCTTTGGTGCCACACAAGTCCTCCAAGATACCCTCCACAAGTTACCCCCCTAGATAGTTGCTCCCGGCAGCGGGAGGCGAGCTAGCGTGTACCATCCTGCACCCCCGGAAGGCTATATGGGCCATCCCATTGTGGCCTTTTCACATCTCTTCCCATCGGTTTTGCAGAGGGTCTAGAACCTTCCCTCCATCTGCCAGTTTTACCTGGTTTTCCATTAGATTATTTTTTCATTACTTATGATATTTTTTTTAAATTTTTTGAATCTGGCTAATATTATTTTTCAATATAGGTAATTTTAAAATTCATGAACAATTTTGAATTTTGGAAACAAAATCAGAGATCATTTTTTGAATTCACTAAATTTAGAAGTCAATAGCCTTTTTAGAGTCATGAACATTTATTAAATCGCACATTTTTGGTAATTTGGAACATTTTAAAATAAATAAACTTTTTGAAATCCATAGACATTTTAAAGTTTGATAGTATTTGATAAACTTGATAAGCATTTTTAACTTTGGTACATTTTTTCAAATTGAAGAGCTTTTTTTAAGTCGTGGCCATATTTCAAAGCAGTTAAGATTTTTTGTACTTGTGATTTTTTTGTAAAATTTCGAAAAATAGGTGAACATTCTGAAAAAGAAATCGTGAACATATTTTAAATTTGTGAACGTATTTTTATCTTGACAGAAAAAATTCAAACCTAGCAAAAACTGGAGCTAGTTTTTCTTTTAGCAAGCAAATGTGTTTTTAAGCGAGTGTTAAGGAAAACCGAAGTGAGGCAACCACTGAAATCACTAGTTAAGTAGTACCCCTGGCAAAGGTCACTCTCACCTCCTTGTGGGCCGACAAGTGGCAATCTAAGAGTTTTCCCTTTTTATCTACATTTGTTTTTTTAGAATGGCTTAACTCTTGAATTGTGTGTCCAAATCCCAAACCGCTTTTACCGTTGGATTTTTGTGTCGAAATCTTCGAAACTAGATCCTATGTTAACAGGTTTTTACAAACTTTTTTTCATGAAAAAACCAATAGAAAAAACCGTAGCCAGAAACACATTTTTTCCTTTTTCTTTTCCAAGAGGCAGAGATGTGCTTGCCGCGCAAGCAAATCTGTGCCTCCACGAGAAGCAAATTTTCGCCTCTTCTAGATTTTTTTTGTTCTGAGAGGCACAAATGTGCCTCCCACGGAAGTAAATCCGTGCCTCCCTAAGAAGCAAATTTGTGCTTATCGCGAAAGAAGAAAAAAAACATGCTTTCCCCTTTCTAAGAGGCACACCGTGTTTCTCATAGAAGTAAATCTGTGCCGCCACAAGAAGAAAATATGTGCCTCTTATGGAAGCAAACAGTTCATCTACAAGAAGAAAATCCGTGCCTCTTATGAAAGCAAAAAAACATGTTTTTCTCATTGCCTCTAGCGCAAGTAGACCTGTGCCTCTTTAAGAAGCAAATTTGTGCCTCTCATGAAAGCACAAAGAAATGCGTATTTTCACGCAAAATTTGTTTCCCTCCAGAATCTCGGGAAACCCAGAACAAACCAAAAACTGAAAAAACTCACCTAATCCCCGAAAACACGTACAGGGAAATAAAGAAACAAAATCCCAAGAGAGAGCCCAGCACGTGACATGTGGTGGCTGCTGAGAGTGTACCAAGTGGCGTATTCTAAGCCCACCAAAAGTGACCTTTAATCAGCTTCCACAAAGGGCAACCACATGAGCGGGTGGAGGGGATCGATGCTATTGGGCCTTAGCCATAGCATCGAGGCAATCGCAGAGATCATATTTTTGCTCAACGTTCCACGCGCTAAATACCAAACATAAGGGTCTGACTATGTCTCGCATCGCTTTGTGCGAGACAGTAGCTCGGCTTGCCTACAAAGAGGCAGGTAGTGGGCCGACCCGGTAGTCATTTTGGTTCGTCATCCTAACATCACGCACATATCTTTTTACCCTTTTATTTTACAAAATAATAAATACATATATTCTGAATTTTTAAATGTGTTCATTGCACATTAAACAAATGTTCATGAAATGTAAAAAAGATGTTCGCTCAACATTCAGAAAATGCTTGTATCATTAAATAAATGTATGTGCCAGTTAGAAAATGTTTACATATTTAGAGATGTATGTGATATTTTGGAAAAAAACTATACTACTTAAAAGATTGTTCATTTAATTAAAAAATGTTTTATACCATTAAAAAAATGTTCACCCATCTAAAACATATGAATACGACATTTCAAAAATATTTCTACAATGTAAAAATATTATTGCACAGTTTAATAACATGTTTGTACAATTCAGAGTTATATTTCAACATGTATTTGAATTTTATTAACATGTATTAAAAAATAATTTAAAACATGTACTAAATAATTATAAATGTGTAAAAAAAACCTAGATATATCGAATATAAAATTTGAAAAAAATATGAATTTGAAAATATTAAACATGTATTTCTGATGTATATGAATAATGTACCATGTGTATGAATAAATTTGACAAGTTTTAAAACGTAAAAAATAAAAAGAAAAATACCAAAGAAACTGTTTCAAATCCAAGAAAGAAAGAAAACCGAAAAAGAATTAAACAAATAGGTAAAGCCGAAGGAAACTAAAATATAAAAATATAAAAAATCAGAAAAGCAAAGAAAACCAGAGAACAACCAAAGATAACCGTGTGTTGGGCGCTCCCTCGGGATTTTTTTTATGCGCGTTTTCTGGTTTTAGATATTTTTTTGGCCTTTCCTCTTTTGCCCAGTTTTCCTTATGTTTTTAAGGGAAACAGTTGATGTTTTTAAAAAGTAAAAAATAAAAATAAAAATACTAAAGAAAACGGTTGCAAACCCAAGAAAGAAAGAAACCGAAATAGATCAAAACAAATAGGTAAAACTGAAGGAAACTAAAGAAACAAAAATATGAAAAATAAGAAAAGGCAAAAAAACCCAGAGAGTAAACGAAGACAAGCCAAAGATAACTGCGTGTTGGGCGCTCCCTCGGGACTTTTTTTCTTCTTCTACGAGAGACGCAGATTTACTTCTCATGGAGGCACGGATTTGCTACCGCGAGAGGCACAAGTGCGCCTCTCAGAAAGGGGGAAACCATATTTTTTTTCGTGAGAGGCATAGGTGTGCCTCTCAGAAAGGGAAACACATTTTTTTCTTCCCCACGAGTCACATATTTGCTTCTCATGGTGATACATGTTTGCTTCCACGAGAGGAAGAACTGTGCCTCTAAAAAAACACATGTTTTGCTTTCAAGAGAGGCAAAGTTTTTACTTCTCATAGAGGCACAGATTTGCTTCCGCGAGAGGCACAACTATGCCATTCCGAAAGGGAAAATAGCGTGGGAAAAAAACCATGCTTCCAGCTCAGTTTTTTTTTGATTTGGATGCACGGTTTAAGAGATAAAACGTTTTGAATAAAAAAATCTACGAAAAAGGAAAAGTCTGAGGTTGCGTTAAGTGGCGCACATGCAATGTGCCACTTGTTGCAACCTGGGAAGATGAGGGTGACCTTTGCAAGGGCCAAGGGGTGTTGGAAATATGCCCTAGAGGCAATCATATTTGTATTATTATATTTGCATGTTCATAATTATAGTTTATATTCTATACTATAACTGCTATGATCCTGGAATATGCGATTCAGTGAAAAACTCATATGCACGTGTGAAATGATAACCGATTAAATACAAGGTTCCTAGTTTTGCCTCTAGGATTAGCTCAAATGTTGTTGGTGATCAGGTTTTCCGTATCTTAGAATACCGTTAAGTGTAACGCCAGTCCTAAAACAACATGGAGATTATGACGTTGAAAGAACGATAATATTGAATCGACCCAAACTTGTATGTTATGAATTGAGATAATATCATCTGTAATCAATTGTAATAACACGGAGTGTTAACGTGTGATTTTGCTTCTTAGACCATGAGAGTCTCGTAGGGGCTGTTTGGTTCCCAGCCACACTTTGTCACACTTTGCCACACCTAACCTTAGGCAAGTTTGACCAAGTTAGGTAGGTGTTTGGTTCTAGCCACACCTAAGGCAAACATTTTTTATGAGCAATGAACTCCACATGTCATAGACACAAAAAGTGTGGCAAGATTCCCTTAGGCAAGCCAAAGTGTGGCTAACAATTTGAGCAACTCAACTAAGACAAGTGTGGCAAAAAAACATGTGGCAATATATGGCAAAGATAGTCACAATCCAAACAGCCCCGTAGTCACTTCTTACTGCATGACATGCTTTGGGGTTGCTCAAACGTCACCTGTAACACGGTGATCATAGCAACAACTTTTCATCGGAAAGTTTGACATGGGACTAGATAGATCGAGCGTGGGATTTGCTCCTCCGACGATGGAGAGATATTCTTAGGGCCGTATTGGTGTGAAGGCATCCATCATCGTCTGGACAGACACAAGTGACTACGTCAGGGGGATACCGGAACACGATAACGAGAAAGAAAAGCAAAACCGGGAACGAGGATAACGGTATATTGAGCATAGTGATGTGTCAGGAGGATGCCGATGCATCCTTGGTTATGTGAAGTATCGGGAAGCAAAGGGAACATCACATGATAACCACAGGTTCACTTGAATATCATTAGTGTGCTCATAGGGAACGATATGGACGTCTACGGTTTCCCAGCCGGTTATTGAACGAACGGTTTCGTCATGTCTATGAGTTACTGAACCTACGGGGTCATAAGCTTAAGGCAATCATGATCTGCTGAGTATTAGTAGGAAGGGAGTAATGAGAATATATTTATGGAATTGTTTCATTAATATTCAGAGTAGCTCCGAGAGGATCCGAAAGCGTTTGGGGGTCACTGAAAGGGTTTCAGAGAGTACTGTGTAATACCGGGCATTACCGATAAATATATATAGGTGAAAAATGTTTATCGGGATGTTAAATTATATATAAATAGTCTGAAAGTATTTAGAACAATTTTATATTTAATGTAATATCAACGGCCTAAAAAGGCCAAGTGGAGGAAGGCAACTCGGGCCACAAAGGCCCAAGTGGGGAGGCGCCCCTTCCCCTATGAAGGAGGACAAATTGGGGAAGGGGAAGGACTCCCCTCCCCTCCTTGACTGGCGCAAGGGGAGGGGAGTCGTTCTCCTCCTCTTGGCTGCCCTCTCTCCCCCCAACCTATATATACTTGAGGTATTGAGCTCTTTTGAACACACAAGTTTTGGAGGCTCCTATACTTCATCTAGTTCTAGTTCTAGTTGGTCCTAGTTGACTAATTAGAGCTAGACTAATCCTCTAATCCTCATAATTTGAAGCCCTATGTGGTTCTAATGTCCTCCCTCTAATTCTTCGGCAATGATTAGCTCTGGACGGTGAGCGCTGCCGGGTCATGAAGGCTGCATAACCAAGTAGAGAGGTCGTGCTTTCGGTCTTCAGTTCGAGGGACTATTCGTGGGCGGTTCGAGGGACTCCAAGTACGATATACACCAACACGTTCTTTTTTTGCTACAACTCGGTGACGGTAATGAAGGAAATATGCCCTAGAGGCAATAATAAAGTTGTTATTTATATTTCCTTATATCATGATAAATGTTTATTATTCATGCTAGAATTCTATTAACCGGAAACTTAGTACATGTGGGAATACATAGACAAACAGAATGTCACTAGTATGCCTCTACTTGACTAGCTCGTTGAATCAATGATGGTTATGTTTCCTAATCATAGACATGAGTTGTCATTTGATTAACGGGATCACATCATTAGAGAATGATGTGATTGACTTGACCCATCCGTTAGCTTAGCACGATGATAGTTTAGTTTGTTGCTATTGCTTTCTCCATAACTTATACATGTTCCTATGACTATGAGATCATGCAACTCCCGAATACCGGAGGAACACTTTGTGTGCTACCAAACGTCACAATGTAACTGGGTGATTATAAAGGTGCTCTACAGGTGTCTCCGATGGTGTTTGTTGAGTTGGCATAGATCGAGATTAGGATTAGTCACTCCGATTGTCGAAGAGGTATCTCTGGGCCCTCTCGGTAATGCACATCAACATAAGCCTTGCAAGCAATGTAACTAATGATTTAGTTACGGGATGATACATTACGGAACGAGTAAATACACTTGCCGGTAATGAGATTGAACTAGGTATTGAGATACCGACGATCGAATCTCGGGCAAGTAACATACCGATGACAAAGGGAACAAAGTATGTTGTTATGCGGTTTGACCGATAAAGATCTTCGTAGAATATGTAGGAGCCAATATGAGCATCCAGGTTTCGCTATTGGTTATTGACCAGATATGAGTCTCATTCATGTCTACATAGTTCTCGAACCCGTAGGGTCCACACGCTTAACGTTCGATGACGATCGGTATTATGAGTTTATGTGTTTTGATGTACCGAAGGTTGTTCGGAGTCCCGGATGAGATCATGGACATGACGAGGTGTCTTGAAATGGTCGGGAAATAAAGATTGATATATTGGAAGGTTATATTCGGACACCAGAAAGGTTCCGGGGGTCATCGGATAAATACCGGAGTACTGGGGAGTTATTGGAACCCCCCGGGGGGTCAATGGGCCTTCATGGGCCTTAGTGGAAATAGAGGGCAACAAGGGAGCTGTGGGGCGCGTCCCCCTAGGCCCAAACCAAATTGGTTTAGTACTTGGGGGGCTGAAAGTGCAACTATCCCTAGGTGGTTTTGGTAATTCATAACAACATATAGCTCATTGAGCTAATGCTATTCCAAGATGATTATTTCAGGAAAGCTCAATGATTGGCATGGCATGGATGTGAAAGTGGAACCCTCAAGATGCTAAGGACAAAGAATTGGCTCAAGCTCAAAAGTTCAAGACTCTTCATTTTATATTTTAGTGATCCAAGATCACATTGAGTCTTTAGGAAAAGCCAATACTATTAAGGAGGGATGAGGTGTTGCTTAATGAGCCTCTTGCTCTATGTGCTTAGTGATATGCTCCAAAATCCTCAACCACCTTTCCATATCCACAAATGACCTAAACCCTAAGCCAAACTCGGTCATACCGATTCTGTCAATCCGGCGCCACCGAGTTTCACTTGTCATTTGCCACTGCCAAACCCTAGCAATTCGGTCCTACCGATAAGGTTCTCTGTCTCACCGAGATGGGCTTGCAAACTCTCTGTTTCCCTTTCGTAACTTTTTGGTCTCACCGAAAGAGCGAATCGGTCCCACCGAGAATGCAAGGTAAACTCTATGTTTCCTTCTTGTAACGTTTCGGTCTCACCGAAAGAGCAAGTTGGTCCCACCAAGTTTGCCTGACCAACTCTCTGGTTAGCTAATTGCCGAACTCGGACTCACCGAGTTTGTGCGATCGGTCTCACCGAGATTACGTTATGCCCAAACCCTAACCGAATCGGTCCTACCGAGTTGCATCTTAGTCCCACCGAGATTCCTAACGGTCACTAGGTTTACCATTTCGGTCCGACCGAGTTTGATGATTCGGTCCCACCGAGATTGGAAAACTGTGTGTAACGGTTGGATTTTGTGTGGAGGCTATATATACCCCTCCACCACCTCTTCATTCGGAGAGAGAGCCATCAGAACACATACATCATTCCTACTCATATGTTCTGAGAAATAACCACCTACTCATGTGTTGAGACCAAGATATTCCATTCCTACCATATGAATCTTGATCTCTAGCCTTCCCCAAGTTGCTTTCCACTCAAATCTTCTTTCCACCAGATCCAAATCCTATGAGAGAGAGTTGAGTGTTGGGGAGACTATCATTTGAAGCACAAGAGCAAGGAGTTCATCATCAACACACCATTTGTTACTTCTTGGAGAGTGGTGTCTCCTAGATTGGCTAGGTGTCACTTGGGAGCCTCTGACAAGATTGTGGAGTTGAACCAAGGAGTTTGTAAGGGCAAGGAGATCGCCTACTTCGTGAAGATCTACTGCTAGTGAGGCAAGTCCTTCGTGGGTGATGGCCATGGTGGAATAGACAAGGTTGCTTCTTCGTGGACCCTTCGTGGGTGGAGCCCTCCGTGGACTCGCGCAACCGTTACCCTCCGTGGGTTGAAGTCTCCATCAACGTGGATGTAGGATAGCACCACCTATCCGAACCATGGGAAAACATCCGTGTCTCCAATTGCGTTTGAATCCTCCAAACCCTTCCCTTTACATTCTTGCAAGTTGCATGCTTTACTTTCCGCTGCCAATAAACTCTTTGCATGCTTGCTTGAATTGTGTGATGATTGCTTGACTTGCCCTAAGATAGCTAAAATCTGCCAAGAACTAAAATTGGGAAAAGGCTAAGTTTTTAATTGGTCAAGTAGTCTAATCACCCCCCTCTAGACATACTTTCGATCCTACAAGTGGTATCAGAGCTTTGGTCTCCATCTGGCTTGATCTTCATAGCTTTTGGTGGTCATAGCCTTGGTTTCACAACCTAGGAGAGTATGGCGTCTAGCGAGGGAAATTATCACCGTAGAGGTCCTTACTTTGATGGCACTAATTTTGCTAGTTGGAAGCATAAAATGAAAATGCATATTCTTGGACATAACCCCGCCGTATGGGCTATTGTTTGTGTTGGCTTGCAAGGTGAGTTCTTCGATGGGAGGGAACCAAACTGTGAAGCTACCGCGGATGAGTTGAAGATGTTGCAATACAATGCTCAAGCTTGTGATATTCTCTTCAACGGATTGGGCCCCGAAGAATTCAACAAAATCAGCCGCCTTGAGAATGCAAAGGAGATTTGGGATACTTTGATTGATATGTACGAAGGTACCGACTCCGTCAAGGAATCCAAGTTGGATGTGCTCCAAAGTCAACTTGACAAGTTCAAGATGAAGGATGGTGAAGGTGTCACTGAAATGTACTCTAGGCTTGCTCTCATCACAAATGAGATTGCCGGCTTAGGAAGTGAAGAGATGACCGATAGATTCATCATCAAGAAGATCCTAAGAGCCTTGGATGGGAAATATGATACCGTGTGCACATTAATCCAAATGATGCCCAACTACAAAGATCTCAAGCCAACGGAAGTAATTGGAAGGATTGTTGCTCATGAGATGTCACTCAAGGATAAAGAGGAACTTCACAATAAATCAAGTGGTGCCTACAAAGCGTCATGTGAAGCCCCACATCATCAAGTGAGAAACAAAACTTCAATGAAGAATTGAGCTTAATGGTGAAGAACTTCAACAAGTTCTACAAGAGTAGAAGCAAAGATAGAAGCTTCAAGTCAAGGTCCTACAATGACAAAAGATCTTCTAGTCGAGAGCAAAACTGCTATAATTGTGGAAGACCCGGATACTATTCCAATGAGTGTACGGCTCCCTACAAGAGAAGAGAAGATTCTCCAAAAAGAAGAAGCAAAGAATCTCCACCAAGAGAGAGAAGGAGTAGAGATGATCGTTATGAACGAAGATACTCACGGAGAAGCAAGGACTCGGAAAGGAAGGAAAAATCATCAAGGAGCTATACAAAACGAAGACATCAAGCTCATGTTGGTGAATGGGTATCCGGCTCCGACTCCGACAGCCACTCCGAGAGAAGTTATCACTCCGACTCCGAAGATACTCAAGATGAAGGTGTTGCCGGTCTAGCACTTGTGTCAACCAACTCCTACGACATATTTGACTCACCAAATGAAGGAATTGGAAGATGATTCATGGACAAAGGTCCTAAGGGAATTATAGAGAAAGGTGTTTACAAGAGCCTTGCCGGAAGTAAGCAATTCGAGGAAATTGTGCGCAAGCAAGGAATGCACCGGAAGAATCAAGGTGTTGGTTTTGAACGAAAGTTCAATGCCAATGGAGTTGAATGGGAAGAAGATCAATACCCCAAGACAAAGTCTGTTCCTCAACAAGAGAAGTATGGCACTTCTTTCAAGGGGACACAAGCTCAAGATGATCTTCCACCACAAGACTACAAGCAAAAAGGCAAGGACAAGCTTCAAGAGGAGATTGATGCATTTGAAGAAGCTCCTAAGACCTTAGTCAAGTGGATTCCCAAGACTACTTCAAGTACCACTACATCAAGTACGACTACAACTCCAAGGATTCCCATCAAGATGGTGTGGATCCAAAAGAAGAAGAACTAGAGAGTTCTTGAGGGTTACTCCGCCAACATACTCCACTCTTATCATTTTGGCAAGAACAAGTGCAATCAACTTCCACATCTTGCACTAGTTCAAGGAGTCACAAACCCTCTTGTTGGTAAGACAAGGGACAAGGTAACCTAAAGTTTTCATGGACATCATCTTGTGTGTGCATCACTCTATGTCTATGGATATCCTTGTTTGTTCCTTGTGGGACTAACCCATGTAGGTATTGAAAGTGCAATTCACTCAAATGGATAGCTCCAAGTGATCTACATCAACATTGAGCATCCACATCTTCAACATCTACATGAAGTCATCATCGACACAATCCAAAGGTTAGTTCATCCCTCTTAGGGGGGATATCACATCTAGGGGGAGCTTTACTCTAAGACTTGAGCTAAAGCAACTCTAAAGATGTGAATACAACAATGCTTTATGTAAAAGTGGTAACCCCACTTGAGCTTAAACGATGAGTATGACCTACGATCAAGTGTTCTCACTTGACTCCTAAGTCAATATACTCATATATAGATGACATAGTCATCGCAAATTGCTTGATAGGTGCTAGAATTGGTTGTGCATGCTTTGCCACATATTTCATTTGCCATCTTATTGTGTGAGCATGTTGGTTGCATATTTTACTCATTCGAGGACATCCACTTGTTGTTTTGATTGTTTGGCTTTCTTCTTTTGCCAAGTGGATGGACAAGAATGCCTAAGAACCTCCTCTAACTATCTATGCTTTTCTCGTCTCAAACTCTATTCATGCTGCATCACAAAACTTGATCAAGTCAGATTCGAACCACTCTGTGTGAGGAGCGCTCGGAGTCCCTGATTCGTCATAGACTTAAACTTCCAAAACCTCTTTATGAATCTCGGTCTGACCGATACTCCATTTTCGGTCCTACCGAGTTCATTAAGTTGATCTAGGTTTTCGATCTCGGTGCAACCGATTTGAACTTTTCGGTCACACCGAGTTGCAATAACTGCACACAGTTTTGCATCTCGGTGCCACCGAGTTGTTCCACTCGGTCACACCGACAGGGTCGGGCTATATATAGTGACGGGCAAAATTTTGGAAATTTCTCCGAAACCTCTTCGCCCGCGCGATAGCCTGCTCTGCCTTCGTGGTCTCCGGATCGTCTTCTCGTCACCAGCAGCCTCCAGTCGCTGGTCTCCGCCGCCGTCAACGAATTTCCGCCCTGCCGTTGCCGCCGTAGCGAGTCTCCGCCGAACTAGGTTATGGACTCGATCTTTGTGCTATTCTCCACTCCGATTCCTAGCACATTATGATCATTATGATTCTTGCCACGATTGAAACACTCCTATCCAGTCAATGATCTCGTAGAATAGGTTTAATTCGAAAATTTTAGGGTTAGGTTTCCGCCGAAACCATCTCGGACCCACCGAGTTAAAAAACTCGGTCCCACCGATCTGGCTTTTGCCATTGCACAAGTGAAACTCGGTCTGACCGAGAATAACTTATCGGTGCGACCGATTTTGGAATTATGTGAAACCCTAGCAGTCTCGGTGCCACCGAACTGTGACTCGGTCTGACCGAGTTCACCAGTTCTGGTGCCTAAAACTGCTTCGGTGTCACCGAGTTTGAAAATCGGTAGATCCGAGATGCTTTCTATGGAAAACTAAAACTAAGTTTTTGAATTAATCTTTTGCAAAAATCTCTGTCTTTTTGTGATGCTCATCCACTCTATCTTATCCATAATCTATTCACAGGGTCAGCAGTCAGTGTGCAACATGTCTGATCAAAGTGATAGCCAGAATATGTTTGAGCAGCAAGTTGTGATGAGTGAGGGCACTAGCCCCTCAAGCTCTTCTGATGATGGCAGCAGGAGCACCCCCAGCAACCTGCCCAAGGCTGCCACACGTCAAAGGAAGAAGAGAACGTCTGATTCTGAGGATGAAGACTATGTGGCAGAGGAAGAGGCCACATCAAAGAGAGCTGAACCAGCTCAAGGAACCAAGCCAGGGCTGAAGATCAAAAGGCCAGCAGGCAGGCAGCCCATGTCAAAGGCTAGGGCTTCAACTGTGAAGCCTGCTCCCACTGAGCCCATTGCTGCTGAGGGCAAGAAAAGGAAAGAGAGGGTGAAAAAGACTGTAGCAAGAGTGCTTGGGAAGGCCTCCATCATGGTTGATGAGGAGGAAGAAGAAGAAGAGGTTGCTGCACCAGCACCCAAGGCAGTCAAACTCATGGGAGATGCTATAAGGTCAGGAACAGCTGCATCCAAGCCCAAGGATGCACCTAAGGCTGCATCTAAGCCTAAGAGTGCACCCAAGAGAAACACATGAAGCATCCCAATTGCAGAAAAGAACAAGGCCCCAATGCCTGAAGCTATTGAAGAAGAGGAAGAGAGTGTCCTTAGGAAGCTCAAGCCCAAGATCCCAGACCACAACGACGCTCATCCTGTGGCTGAGGATATGAAGCTCAGGAGAGATTCAGGGCTGAGGAAATGGAGAGAAGCAGATCCGTATGCTTCTAGGAGAAGGACTGCCGTGGATTACAGATTCCATACCAAGGAGCAACAAGATTTCTATGAGACTATTTTTCTTGACAAGAAGCCAATCGTTTGTGACATGAGATGGGTCGACTGGACCTACATCAAGGACAATGAAGAGCACTGCCTCGGTGTATTTGACAGCTTTAGTGCGTGTGGAGTTGTAGACTTTGTTGGGCAAAATCTCACAAAGTGGAACGAGGAGCTGATCATGCAATTCTACTCCACAACACACTTTTATCCGGATGGCAGGATCACATGGATGTCTGAGGGTACAAGGTACCAATCCACTGTTGAAGAATGGGCGAAGTTGATCAATGCCCCAGAGGAGCAAGCTGATGACTTGGACATCTATGCCAAGAAAAAGATGGATCACAACTCCATGTCCAACATGTACAAGGAGATCCCGAATGAAGCGCTTGACACGTTCAAGTTTGGCTCTGTGCACTATCTGCTCTCAGGATTGCCTACGATCAACTGGATCCTTAGGCACACCCTTCTGCCCAAATCTAGAGATCACAAGATGATCAGAGGTCACGCGATCAACTTGCTTCATGTATTTGACGTGCCTCAGAAATTCAAGGTTATGAGTCTCATTGTGGAAACAATCAAGAGGACAGCTGCAGACCAGAAGAGGAGTTGTGGGTATGCCCCACAGATTCAGGAGCTCATCAACTCCAAGATGGGCACGGGCGTGTATTTATTGGATAAGGAACACCTGCCCATCCGCCCAGATTTCGAGGATAACCAAGTGGTTATGACTGAGAATGAACCCTCATCTGCACATGCACAAGCTCAGAAGGAGAAGGCGAGGAAGGAAAAAGCTGCCAGGATGCCTACTCAAGCAGAGGCATCTGATTACTTCTTGAAGACCAAACAAGAGCAGCTCGGTTACCTAATAGCGTCCACCCTGCGTATTGAGCAAGGACTTGCCACCCTGAGTCAGAATCAGGCGAGTCTAGAGAGGATTATGGAACAGAGATTCTATGACATGGACATCAAGGTGACAAAAATACAGACCGCCGTGGAGCAGCTTCAGGAGGACATGAATGAGAGGAGAGGCAGGACCACAACTGATGCTTTTGCCAGGGTGCCACGAGGTCCAAGGTCGTCTGCACTGCCAGTTGCTGACACCAGAGCCACAACGTTTGCACCAGCTACAGCCTCTGTTCCACCAGCTCCAGCATCCACATCAGCCTCGACTCCGACCACTTCTACTGAAGGCTTCGTCCTTGGTGTGCTCCGGACTCCACCACCACCTGAAGATCAAGCCTGAGCGTCGACTTAGCACTATGCATTTTCTAGGAACTTTTTGGTAACTTGTTGCCAAAGGGGGAGAAGATGTATAGATCATAGGCTTCGAGAGAGAGAGTGTTGCTTTTCTCTCTTGCTTTATTTGGTGGTTTTTCGAACTTTGTTTGCTTGTGTGTGAGATACTATGCCCTTATATTCGTGAGACATCGATGATCAAGTGTTTGATCATAAGCTACACTTAATGTTTGCTTAATGCTTGCTTAAATATTATCATCATTCTATCTATCGTTTGTGATCATTCACTATTCTTGGTGATGAGTGCATGTATTTCAATCTTATCATTTTTGAGCGCTCCACCAAGATGTATGTGACATGGAAGAGTAACCCATGATTCTAACTCCATGTGCATTTGCAGTCCAAAGCAAATTTTAAATATGCACAAATTTAGGGGGAGCTCTTATTTGTCACATACTTCTCAAAGCGACGATATATTTCATGCTTATTATCATTTGTTGAAGCTTTGATCTATATGTTGTCATCAATTACCAAAAAGGGGGAGATTGAAAGTGCAACTATCCCTAGGTGGTTTTGGTAATTCATAACAACATATAGCTCATTGAGCTAATGCTATTCCAAGATGATTATTTCAGGAAACCTCAATGATTGGCATGGCATGGATGTGAAAGTGGAACCCTCAAAATGCTAAGGACAAAGAATTGGCTCAAGCTCAAAAGTTTAAGACTCTTCATTTTATATTTTAGTGATCCAAGATCACATTGAGTCTTTAGGAAAAGCCAATACTATTAAGGAGGGATGAGGTGTTGCTTAATGAGCCTCTTGCTCTATGTGCTTAGTGATATGCTCCAAAATCCTCAAAACCTTTCCATATCCACAAATGACCTAAACCCTAAGCCAAACTCGGTCATACCGATTCTGTCAATCCGGCGACACCGAGTTTCACTTGTCATTTGCCACTGCCAAACCCTAGCAATTCGGTCCTACCGATAAGGTTCTCGGTCTCACCGAGATGGGCTTGCAAACTCTCTGTTTCCCTTTCGTAACTTTTTGGTCTCACCGAAAGAGCGAATCGGTCCCACCGAGAATGCAAGGTAAACTCTATGTTTCCTTCTCGTAACATTTCGGTCTCACCGAAAGAGCAAGTCGGTCCCACCGAGTTTGCCTGACCAACTCTCTGGTTAGCTTATTGCCGAACTTGGTCTCACCGAGTTTGTGCGATCGGTCTCACCGAGATTACGTTATGCCCAAACCCTAACCGAATCGGTCCTGCCGAGTTGCATCTTAGTCCCACCGAGATTCCTAACGATCACTAGGTTTACTATTTCGGTCCGACCGAGTTTGATGATTCGGTCCCACCGAGATTGGAAAACTGTGTGTAACGGTTGGATTTTGTGTGGAGGCTATATATACCCCTCCACCACCTCTTCATTCGGAGAGAGAGCCATCAGAACACATACATCATTCCTACTCATATGTTCTGAGAAAGAACCACCTACTCATGTGTTGAGACCAAGATATTCCATTCCTACCATATGAATCTTGATCTCTAGCCTTCCCCAAGTTGCTTTCCACTCAAATCTTCTTTCCACCAGATCCAAATCCTATGAGAGAGAGTTGAGTGTTGGGGAGACTATCATTTGAAGCACAAGAGCAAGGAGTTCATCATCAACACACCATTTGTTACTTCTTGGAGAGTGGTGTCTCCTAGATTGGCTAGGTGTCACTTGGGAGCCTCCGACAAGATTGTGGAGTTGAACCAAGGAGTTTGTAAGGGCAAGGAGATCGCCTACTTCGTGAAGATCTACCGCTAGTGAGGCAAGTCCTTCGTGGGCGATGGCCATGGTGGAATAGACAAGGTTGCTTCTTCGTGGACCCTTTGTGGGTGGAGCCCTCCGTGGACTCGCGCAACCGTTACCCTCCGTGGGTTGAAGTCTCCATCAACGTGGATGTAGGATAGCACCACCTATCCGAACCACGGGAAAACATCCGTGTCTCCAATTGCGTTTGAATCCTCCAAACCCTTCCCTTTACATTCTTGCAAGTTGCATGCTTTACTTTCCGCTGCCAATAAACTCTTTGCATGCTTGCTTGAATTGTGTGATGATTGCTTGACTTGCCCTAAGATAGCTAAAATCTGCCAAGAACTAAAATTGGGAAAAGGCTAAGTTTTTAATTGGTCAAGTAGTCTAATCACCCCCCCTCTAGACATACTTTCGATCCTACAGGGGCCAACCCCCTCTTTCCTTCTCCCCTCCTCCTCTTTCCTTCCCCTCCTAGTTGGACTAGGAAAGGGGGAACCTACTCCTAGTAGGAGTAAGATTCCCCCCTTGGGGCGCACCCTATGAGGTCGCCCCCTCCCCTTGCTCCTTTATATACGGGGGCAGGGGGGCACCATAGTACACACAAGTTGATCATTGATCTCTTAGCGTGTGCGGTGCCCCCCTCCACCATAATCCACCTCGGTCATATCGTCGTAGTGCTTAGGCGAAGCCCTGCGCCGATAGCTTCATCATCACCGTCATCACGCCGTCGTGCCGACGAAGCTCTTCCCTGACACTCGGCTGGATCGAGAGTTCGTGGGACGTCACCGAGCCGAACGTGTGCAGATCACGAAGGTGGCGTACTTTTGTACTAGGATCGGTCGGATCGTGAATACGTATGACTACATCAACCACATTGTCATAACGCTTCCGCTTACGGTCTACGAGGGTATGTGGACAACACTCTTCCCCTCTCGTTGCTATGCATCACCATGATAGATCTTGCATGTGCGTAGGATTTGTTTTTGAAATTACTGCGTTCCCCATGGCATTAGAGCCAGGTCTATGCGTAGATGTTATATGCACGAGTAGAACACAAAGGAGTTGTGGGCGTGGGTATATACATATTGCTTGCCATCACTAGTTGATTCTTGGTTCAGCAGTATTGTTGGATGAAGCGGCTCAGACCGACATTATGCGTACGCTTACACAAGACTGGTTCTACCGACGTGCTTCGCACACAGGTGGCTGGTGGGTGTCAGTTTCTCCAACTTTAGTTGAATCGGATTCAATGAACATGATTATTTCTGAAGATCAAAAAGCAATCACTATACTATGTTGTGGTTTTAATGCGTAAGTAAGAACGGTTCTTGCTAGAAGCCCGTAGAAGCCACGTAAAATGATGCGGAGCATCCCAAGATCATCCCCATGGACACACCCACACCTCCAATGGCACCACTTGGACCAATGACACGAGCCCGAGCCAAGGCTATCGAAGATAAGGTGAACTCACTCCTCTCCGAACTTCCACTTTCTATGCATGAGACATGGCTACTACCTAAGTCCGAGATGTTGTGCATGATTAGGTTCCAAGAGGGTCCTCCCGAAGATGCGCATGAAGACGGACAAGTCCCCAAGTTCACGGATGAGGATAACCAACGGAAGGAGCCAAGAGCATCTCCCAGGCCCCGGACATCCGGCCCCTGGAGCGCCTTCCTCTACAGCTGCTCAACCACCAAGTGCCTACAGGCCCCGGACATCCGGCCCCGCAAGCCCGGACATCCGGCCCTTCATGAGGTCCCGGATATCCGGCCTCCTGCCCGGAAATCCGGACACCCCCGAACCCGAGAGCAACATGGCCAGCTTCACCACCCCGGACATCCGGCCTCCACAGCCCGGACATCCGGCCCTCCGCGAACGCCCGGACGTCTGGCCTCCCTGTCTGCGCACAGTAAAGGGCCGAGGCCCGTGTATCCCTTCTCCCCCCTAGACTATATATACTCTATCCCGTACAACTTTCTAGTGTTAGCAAAGGATTAGGTCATATTTTGTGTGAGAGCTTTGCTCATCCACTTGGTTACCTTCTCCTCGGAGATTCGAGCCTCCACCGGAGAAGATCCCCCAAGCGGATTCAAGACCCCTCTTTAGGGAAGAACATCAAGACCTCCTCACGGAGAAGAACCGGTTACCCTTTTGTATCGTCCCTAGTTTTCCATGGATCGTGTATCGTTCTATGTATCCGAGGATCTAGCACATGTGTGACTTGTTCTTGTTAGTTTGAGTGTTCCTCTCGTGTTTCCCCTTGTGATTTCCCTCGTTTTCCCTCATTTCCTTCTTTGTGTTCCTCTTGTTCTTCATGGGATCCGCTCCTTTCGTGAAAGATCGGGCGATTAGGGTTCTACCCTACATCATCTTGGATCAGAGCCAGCTTGTCTCTTGATACCATCATCTTGGTATCTAGAGCCACGTTGATCACGATTTTGGAGCCTCCCCGTTGTGTTTCTAGCCTTGTTTTGTTGTTTTTCGTCCTAATTCGAAAATTCCCCACCAAAAATAGCCCCAATTTTTTTGTGATTTGTTGGTGTGTTGAGATTTTGTTGGTTTGGATCCGTGGATTTTCTTTGTTTTGAGTGGATCTAGCTTCCCATCCTTTTCCCCCCAATTTCCATCCACAAATTCCTCCGAATTTCGCCCGGATTTAACCTCCCCACGCGGTGTTCATCCCGTTCATCCCCGGATCTAGAGCCCGGAGATCCGGCCCGTAGAGCCCGGACATCCGGCCTTCCACCCGGACATCCGGCCCCTGGCAGCAACATCTCCATCCACCGCCCCGTTTTCCGCCCCAATTTCCACCAAATTTTGTTCCGGTGTTCACCATATACCATATATACTTCCGCATACCTCCACCACTTCCGCATAACCCAACCATTTTTGGAACGTTTCGATCTCCGACACAATTGCTACTTCAAGGTTTGAGAATTTGAGTTGCGTTACCGTATCCTTTTGTGTTTCGGCTATGTAGGTACGGTTCGACATCGACATCACCGCCGCTCATCTTCGCCACGACCGCGTCATCAACAACGACCACCTCGACTACATCTTCATATTCGTGCCACCATTTTGACACCATACCGGAAGCAAGACCGGTAACCTCATCTTGGTATTGGACATATCATTCTTGCCATTACATTGATAGCCATCATAGCCTTACTCCTTTGCGTTTCTTACCCATCGAGACTAGCCATTGAGTATTGCCGGCAACGAGACTTGTGCACATTAGTGATCATACTTCCCATAGCATACATACATCATTGTTGCATATATTGGTATCATCTCTTGTGTCACAAAGTTGTCATCACATACTCATTTGCTTTCTCGGTTCGTCAAGCATTGCATGGGAAAAGAGCTCAAACATCAAAGAGCCAAACAAGCTTTTAAGCAAAGAGAAAAGATAAGCAAAGAGCTTTTAAGCAAGAACCATAGCATCTTACAACATTAAGATTGTCATACTCGATCATCTTGGATCATATCATAGCAACACCTTGCATAGAACATATTTGGGATAGAAGTCGTTGCATTTTTGCTAAGTAGGTTGTGCACAAGTTCTTGTATCCGCCTATTGTGCAATCGTGCTAGCGTCTCTCTAGTGTTGTGCAACAAGAGCATTTTTGTGGATTCCACATTTTGGCTCACCCTTGGTTGCACAACCCTACTTATCTTTTTGCGCATGTGTTTCGTGTACCTTATATGCTTGGTCTACTTGTAACATTGCATCTTGCGAATATTTTCCAACTTTATTGAAGCTCACTTACAATTGCATCAAATTTTGTGCCACCATCCTAACCAAGCTCCACCAAAAGCTTTTACTTGTGTAGGTGTGATAAACTGACAAGAACTCGTACCGATTGTGCTATTTCCTTGTCCTACATTGGATTGATCCTCGATCCACTTTCAACTTCGGTCAAGGTACATTTGGTACTCGTTCTTCTCTTTCTACCACTCACATTTGTCTTGGAATGATGGATAGGCCAAGTACTTCTACCAACCCACTCTTCATGGAGCAAGACGACGACATGAACTCCTTCGTCACCAAGAGTCACCTCTTTGGTGCACAACGTGCTTTGCATCAAGAGCAACAAGCTATGAGTGAATGCAACGACAACCTTGCCGCCAACTTGCGACTTTCCGAGCAACGTACAAGGGACTACTTCGACCACAATCTCGACGATCACAAGCAAGAGAATGGCGCAAGGATGGACGGAATTCATGCTTTGTTGCTCAACTGCTCGTCTTCCACTTCAAGAAGGAGCCGTTCAAGCCGCCACTCCGACTTCACCCTCTCCGGCTCAAGTACACCGACATCAGACACTCTTTGTCGAGCCGCGCGCACCGACCGTCAAGCAAGCCTCAACCCCATACGAGACACCGACTCTCAAGAGCACCGACAACGTCAAACTCAAGAGGCCTTTGCGCTAGCACAAGAACGGCAACGACAACGTCAACATGAAGAGGAAGAGCGAGCGCGTCTACACCAAAATGCTCAAGATGCCGAGGCACAACGTCAAGAACAACAACTCCGTGATGCTCAAGCACTTGCGGCGCAACAAGCTCTATCCGATTCGAGTCGAGCCGTTGCTGACCGAAGCCGACAAGCCCGTGAACAAGAGGAAGCACTTCGCGAAGAAATTCAAGAACGAAGATTTCAAGCTGGCGTGCATCGTAAAGTTCCTCCTCGAGCTCTATAAGCTCCTCCACAAGCTCGCCAAGAACAACAAGTCAATCAAGAGCATGAAGACAATGGAGATCCTCCACGACAAGAACAACATGACGATAACAATCCTCCGTGCCAAGAGCACCACGAGTTGCACAATCATCAACAACATGGGCGTCATCATCCCCGACCCCAACACAATGAAGATCAACGTTATGGCAAACTCAAGTTCACCATGCCCAATTTCAACGGAAGCAATGATCCCGAAGAGTACCTTTCATGGGCATTGAAGGTTGACAAGATCTTCCGTTTGCACAATTTTGAAGAAGAGAAGAAGATCGTGATGGCATCCCTTGAGTTCCAAGATTATGTCCTCATTTGGTGGGAACAAATCTCATAGAGCGCCGAGAGGCAAGAGGTGAACCACCCATCACTACTTGGGCGCAAATGAAGGATGTCATGAGAGCACGCTTCGTACCTGCCTACTACAACCGCGACCTCTTCAAGAAACTCCAACAACTCACGCAAGGAACAAAGAGCGTTGAAGAATACTACAAGGAGATGGAGATTGCAATGATAAGAGCCAATGTCATGGAAGATGATGAGCAAACAATGGCACGTTACTTGAACGGACTCAATCACCCTATCAAGAAGATCACCGACTTCCAACCATACTCAAATCTCATCGAGCTAGTGCACCAAGCTACCAAAGCGGAACACCAAGTGCAAGATGATTTCAAGTATGCCAAGTTCTCATCCAAGTCCTACGGCTTCTCCAATAACCAAGCTTTAACGACTCCAACACCGACTACAAGACCTTCTACTTCCAACATCGACAAGTCAACTTCCAAGAAAGCTTCGTCACCTACAAGCCATCCTCCTACGAGCAACTTCAAGCTGAGAGCTTCATCATCATCAACTCCAACCGACGAGACCGTCAAGACGAGTTCCTTCAAGTGCTTCACTTGCGGAGGCCGAGGCCACAAGTCCTATGAGTGCACCAACAAGCGAACCATGGTCTTCAACAACGATGGCACTTATGACTCCATGAGCGAAGGCGAAATGGAAGCCCTCGAGCAAGTCGACATGCACTGCCAAGTGAACAATGAAGAAGAACAAGTCTTTTGTGATGAAGACTCAAGTCCCGCACTTGTTGTCTCCAAAGTCTTGACTCTCCAACATCACCAAGAAGAAGACCAACGATGCCACATATTCCACACCAAGGCCGGCGTCAATGGACGATCCGTCAAGGTCATCATCGATGGAGGGAGTTGTCATAATCTCACAAGTGAAGAACTTTGCTCCAAGCTCCAATGGCCCAAGACGAAGCATCCACATCCATACAAAGTGCAATGGCTTAGTGTCTCCGGCACTATCCAAGTCGAGCACCGGGTACAAGTCTCCTTCAAGATCGGCGCCTACGAAGACACCTTGGAGTGCGACGTCGTTCCAATGACTGTTTGTCATCTTCTCCATGGACGGCAATGGCAATTCGATAGAGGAGTCGTCCATAACGGCCGAACGAACCACTACATCTTCAAGATGAAGGGCAAGGAGTACGTCCTCCGTCCAATGTCGCCTAGTCAAGTGATCGCCGACAAGCAAGCCACCCATTGTGGAGATCATAGTGAGAGAGCAAGCCACCAAAAAGAGAGTGAGCGCCACAAGCCAAATTGAGTGCCTCCACAATGAGCGAAAACAAAAACCTAGTTCTATTTGCCACCAAATGTGAGATGAGAGAAGTGTGTGAGAACCCATCTAGTGTCCTACACTACGTCCTCGTGTGCAAGGACAATGCACCACAAACTAACACTTCTCACACTCTTCCTCTAGTGTTGTCTTCTCTTTTGCAGGAATTTCAAGATGTTTTTCCTGAGCTACCTCCGGGTCTACCTCCTCTACGAGGCATTGAGCACCGAATCGACCTCATGCCCGTAGCACCTCTTCCGAACAAAGCTCCATACCGTGTCAACCCCGACGAAACAAAAGAAATACAAAGGCAATTAAAACATCTCATAGACCATGGACATGTGCGTGGAAGTTTGAGCCCTTGTGCCATTCCGGTCATTCTTGTGCCAAAACGTGATGGTAGTTTTCGCATGTCCTCCGATTGTAGACCTATCAATGCTATCACTGTTCGCTATAGGTATCCCATTCCACGCCTAGATGATATGCTTGATGAGCTTAGCGGTGCCACTATATTTTCCAAAATTGATCTTAAGAGTGGTTACTATCAAATCCGCATACAAGAGGGTGATGAATGGAAAACAGCCTTCAAAACCAAGTTTGGTTTGTATGAGTGGTTAGTCATGCCTATGGGTCTTTCGGAAGCACCGGGCACTTTTATGCACCTCATGAATCATGTCTTTCGCCCTTACATTGGTATTTTTGTTGTGGTCTACTTTGATGACATTCTTGTGTTTAGCAAATCTATCAAAGAGCATGCCACGCATGTCTGCACCATTTCGCAAACTCTTAGAAAAGAGCGCCTCTATGCTAATATGGAGAAATGCCTTTTTGGTGTTGATAAGCTCGTTTTCTTGGGTTTTGTTGTTTCTTCTAAGGGTGTTCATGTTGATGAGTCCAAGATTAATGCTATTAAGACTTGGCCGCAACCAACCAACTTGCATCAAGTGCGTAGTTTTCTTGGCCTTGCGGGTTTCTATCGTTGCTTTGTGAAGGATTTTAGCACCATTGCTTCGCCTTTGCATGCTTTGAGCAAGAAGAATGCACCTTTTGTTTGGGGACCATCCCAAGATACTGCATTCAATGAGCTTAAGAATTTGCTTACTCATGCTCCCGTGCTTGCGTTACCCAACTTCGACAAGCCTTTTGAAATTCATTGTGATGCTAGTGGTAATGGCATAGGAGGTGTGTTAACGCAAGAGAAGCGCCCCATAGCTTACTTTAGTGAGAAACTTTCTGGAGCGCAACTCAATTATCCCATCTATGACAAAGAGCTATATGATTTAGTCTGCATTTTGCATGAATGGGAACATTACCTCCGTCCCCATGAGTTTATCATTCATACCGATCATGAGACTCTCAAGTATCTTAAGGGACAAACAAAGTTGAACAAGCGTCATGCTAAATGGAGTGAATTTATTGAGTCTTTTCCCTATGTCATCAAGTACATCAAGGGTAAAGAAAACATCGTAGTGGATGCTCTTTCTCGCATATGCATGCTTGTCATGCAACTTGAGTTAGATGTCATTGGCTTCGAGCATATCAAAGACTTGTATGAGCATGATGCAACTTTTGCTACCCCTTATGACAAGTGTTTGTCGAATACATCTTGGGAACGCTATTACATCAAAGACGGCTATCTTATGAAGCTAACAAACTTTGCATCCCCGAGTCGTCTCTTCATTTGTTGCTTTTTGCAGGAATCACATGGAGGAGGCTTAATGGGACACTTAGGACGCGACAAGACGTTCGTCACGCTCTCGAGCTACTTTTGGCCAAAGATGTTTCAGGACGTCAATCGTTTCACCAACCGGTGTTCTACATGTCGCAAAGCTAAGTCCAAAGCTTAATCTCATGGTCTCTATATGCCTTTACCAATTCCTTACCAACCATGGGAAGACATTAGCATGGACTTTGTACTTGGTTTGCCTAGGACTTGAAATGGGAAAGATTCCATATTTGTCGTTGTGGACCGTTTCTCAAAAATGGCACATTTTATTCCTTGCCACAAGATAGACGATGCTTCACATGTTGCTAATCTCTTTTGTAGGGAAATTTTGCGTCTCCATGGTGTGCCAAAAACCATCGTCTCAGACCGCGACGTCAAGTTCCTTAGCTACTTTTGGAAGACCCTATGCGCCAAGCTCGGAATCAAGCTACTCTTCTCCACGGCGTACCATCCTCAAACCGACGGCCACACGGAGGTGACAAACTGCACACTCTCTGCTCTACTTCGAGTACTCATCAAGAAGAACATCAAGGAGTGGGAGGAGTGTCTACCCATCACCGAGTTCGCCTACAACCGAGCAAGACACTCAACAACCGGCAAGTCCCCTTTCGAGGTCATCTACGGATTCAACCCTTTGTCACCATTGGATATTCTACCTCTACCACTCCAAGAGCGAATCAATTTGGACGCAAGTGCAAGAGCGACCCATATCAAGAAGGTGCATGAAGATACAAGAAACACCATCGAGCGCCAAGTACAACGCCTTGCGACCAAGCTCAACGTCAACAAGCACCCTATGATATTCAACATTGGAGACCTCGTGTGGCTACACCTTCACAAGGACCGCTTTCCAAACTTCGACCACGCGCGGATGGACCATTCAAGGTGCTTGCATGCTACAACAACAACGCTGACAAGATCGACATTCCTCGTGACAAGTACTCCGTGAATGGCATCTTCAACATCAAAGATCTCTCGCCCTACCATGGTGATGAGGATTTTGATCCGAGGACGGATCTTCCCCAAGGGAGGGGAAATGATGCGGAGCATCCCAAGATCATCCCCATGGACGCACCCACACCTCCAACGGCACCACTTGGACCAATGACACGAGCCCGAGCCAAGGCTGTCGAAGATAAGGTGAACTCACTCCTCTCCGAACTTCCACTTTCTATGCATGAGACATGGCTACTACCTAAGTCCGAGGTGTTGTGCATGATTAGGTGCCAAGAGCGTCCTCCCGAAGATGCGCATGAAGACGGACAAGTCCCCAAGTCCACGGATGAGGAGAACCAACGGAAGGAACCAAGAGCATCTCCCAGGCCCCGGACATCCGGCCCCTGGAGCGCCTTCCACTACAGCTGCTCAACCACCAAGTGCCTACAGGCCCCGGACATCCGGCCCCGCAAGCCCGGACATCCGGCCCATCCTGAGGTCCCGGATATCCGGCCTCCTGCCCGGAAATCCGGACACCCCCGAACCCCAGAGCAACATCGCCAGCTTCACCAGCCCGGACATCCGGCCTCCACAGCCCGGACATCCGGCCTCCACAGCCCGGACATCCGGCCTCCACAGCCCGGACATCCGGCCCTCCGCGAACGCCCGGACGTCCGGCCTCCCTGTCTGCGCACAGTAAAGGGCCGAGGCCCGTGTATCCCTTCTCCCCCCTAGACTATATATACTCTATCCTGTACAACTTTCTAGGGTTAGCAAAGGATTAGGTCATATTTTGTGTGAGAGCTTTGCTCATCCACTTGGTTACCTTCTCCTCGGAGATTCGAGCCTCCACCGGAGAACACTTCTTAATAATTAGTGAGAGATCATCTTATAATGCTACCGTCAATCAAAGCAAGATAAGATGCATAAAAGATAAACATCACATGCAATCAATATAAGTGATATGATATGGCCATCATCATCTTGTGCCTGTGATCTCCATCTCCGAAGCACCGTCACGATCACCATCGTCACCAGTGCAACACCTTGATCTCCATCGTAGCATCGTTGTCGTCTCGCCAATCTTATGCTTCCACGACTATTGTTACCGCTTAGTGATAAAGTAAAGCATTACATCGCGATTGCATTGCATACAATAAAGCGACAACCATATGGCTCCTGCCAGTTGCCGATAACTCGGTTACAAAACATGATCATCTCATACAATAAAATTTAGCACCATGTCTTGGCCATATCACATCACAACATGCCCTGCAAAAACAAGTTAGATGTCCTCTACTTTGTTGTTGCAAGTTTTACGTGGCTGCTACGGGCTTAAGCAAGAACCAATCTCACCTACGCATCAAAACCACAACGATAGTTTGTCAATTTGACTCTGTTTTAACCTTCGCAAGGACCGGGCGTAGCCACACTCGGTTCAACTAAAGTTGGAGAAACAGTCACCCGCAAGCCACCTATGTGCAAAGCACGTCAGGAGAACCGGTCTCGCGTAAGCGTACGCGTAATGTCGGTCCGAGCCGCTTTATCCAACAATACTGCCGAACCAAAGTATGACATGCTGGTAGGCAGTATGACTTATATCGCCCACAACTCACTTGTGTTCTACTCGTGCATATAACATCAAACCATAAAACCTAGGCTCGGATGCCACTGTTGGGGAACGTAGTAATTTCAAAATTTTCCTACACACACGCAAGATCATGGTGATGCATAGCAACGAGAGGGGAGAGTGTGATCTACGTACCCTTGTAGATCGACAACGGAAGCGTTATGACAACGCAGTTGATGTAGTCGTACGTCTTCATGGCCCGACCGATCAAGCACCGAAACTACGGCACCTCCGAGTTTTAGCACACGTTCAGCTCGATGACGATCCGCGGACTCCGATCCAGCAAAGTGTCGGGGAAGAGTTCCGTCAGCACGACGGCGTGGTGACGATCTTGATGTACTACTGTCGCAGGGCTTCGCCTAAGCACCGCTACAATATTATCGAGGACTATGGTGGCAGGGGGCGCCGCACACGGCTAAGAATAAGATCACGTGGATCAACTTGTGTGTCTATGGGGTGCCCCCTGCCCCTGTATATAAAGGATGGAGGAGGAGGAGGCCGGCCAAGGCTAGGTGCGGCCAGGATGTGGAGTCCTACTAGGACTCCAAGTCCTAGTAGGAGTCCACCAAGAGGGAGGAAGGGAGAAGGAAGTGGAGGAGAAGGAAAGGTGGCCGACCCCCTTTTCCCTAGTCCAATTCGGACTAGAGGGGAGGGAGGGCGCAACAGGCCCTTTCTCCTCTTCCCACTAAAGCCCATCAAGGCCCAATACTTCTCCCGGCGAATTCCCGTAACTCTTCGGTACTCCGAAAAATACCCGAATCACTCGGAACCTTTCCGATGTCCGAATATAGTCGTCCAATATATCAATCTTTACGTCTCGACCATTTTGAGACTCCTCGTCATGTCCCCGATCTCATCCGGGACTCCAAACTCCTTCAGTACATCAAAACTCATAAACTCATAATATAACTGTCATCGAAACCTTAAGCGTGCGGACCCTACGGGTTCGAGAACAATGTAGACATGACCGAGACACGTCTCCGGTCAATAACCAATAGCGGGACCTGGATGCCCATATTGGCTCCTACATATTCTACGAAGATCTTTATCGGTCAGACCGCATAACAACATACGTTGTTCCCTTTGTCATCGGTATGTTACTTTCCCGAGATTCGATCATCGGTATCCAATACCTAGTTCAATCTCGTTACCGACAAGTCTCTTTACTCGTTTTGTAATACATCATCTCGCAACTAACTCATTAGTTGCATTGCTTGCAAGGCTTAAGTGATGTGCATTACCGAGAGGGCCCAGAGATACCTCTCCGACAATCGGAGTGGCAAATCCTAATCTCAAAATACGTCAACCCAACATGTACCTTTGGAGACACCTGTAGAGTACCTTTATAATCACCCAGTTACGTTGTGACGTTTGGTAGGACACAAAGTGTTCCTCCGGCACACGGGAGTTACATAATCTCATAGTCATAGGAACATGTATAAGTCATGAAGAAAGCAATTGCAACATACTAAACGATCGGGTGTTAAGCTAATGGAATGGGTCATGTCAATCAGATCATTCATCTAATGATGTGATCCCGTTAATCAAATAACAACTCTTTGTCCTTGGTTAGGAAACATAATCATCTTTGATTAACGATCTAGTCAAGTAGAGGCATACTAGTGACACTCTGTTTGTCTATGTATTCACACATGTATTATGTTTCCGGTTAATACAATTCTAGCATGAATAATAAACATTTATCATGATATAAGGAAATAAATAATAACTTTATTATTGCCTCCAGGGCATATTTCCTTCAGTCTCCCACTTGCACTAGAGTCAATAATCTAGATCACATCACCATGTGATTAACATCGATAGTTCACATCAGCATGTGATTAACACCCATAGTTCACATCGCCATGTGACCAATACCCAAAGGGTTTACTAGATTCAGTAATCTAGTTCACATCGCTATGTGATTAACACCCAAAGAGTACTAAGGTGTGATCATGTTTTGCTTGTGAGAGAATCTTAGTCAACGGGTCTGCCACATTCAGATCCACATGTATTTTGCAAATTTCTATGTCAACAATGCTCTGCATGGAGCTACTCTAGCTAATTGCTCCCACTTTCAATATGTATCTAGACCGAGACTTAGAGTCATCTAGATTAGTGTCAAAACTTGCATCGGCGTAACCCTTTACGACGAACCTTTTGTCACGTCCATAATCGAGAAACATATCCTTATTTCACTAAGGATAATTCTGACCGCTGTCCAGTGATCTACTCCTAGATCACTATTGTACTCCCTTGCCAAATCAGTGCAGGGTATACAATAGATCTGGTATACAGCATGACATACTTTATAGAACCTATGGCCAAGGCATAGGGAATGACTTTCATTCTCTTTCTATCTTCTGCCGTGGTCGGGCTTTGAGTCTTACTCAACTTCACACCTTGTAATACAGGCAAGAACTCTTTCTTTGACTGCTCCATTTTGAACTACTTCAAAATCTTGTCAAGGTATGTACTCATTGAAAAAACTTATCAAGCGTCTTGATCTATCTCTATAGATCTTGGAGCTCAATATGTAAGCAGCTTCATCGAAGTCTTTCTTTGAAAAACTCCTTTCAAACACTCCTTTATGCTTTACAGAATAATTCTACATTATTTCCGATCAACAATATGTCATTCACATATACTTATCAGAAATGCTGTAGTGCTCCCACTCACTTTCTTGTAAATACCGGCTTCACCGCAAGTCTGTATAAAGCTATATGCTTTGATCAACTCATCAAAGTGTATATTCCAACTCCGAGATGCTTGCACCAGTCCACAGATGGATCGCTGGAGCTTGCACATTTTGTTAGCACCTTTCGGATTGACAAAACCTTCTCGTTGCACCATATACAACTCTTTTTTACTAAATCCATTAAGGAATGCAGTTTTGTTTATCCATTTGCCAGATTTCATAAAATGCGGCAATTACTAACATGATTCGGACAGACTCAGCATAGATACAAGTGAGAAGCTCTCATCATAGTCAACACCTTGAACTTGTCGAAAACCTTTTGCGACAATTCTAGCTTTGTAGATAGTAACACTACTATCAGCGTCCGTCTTCCTCTTGAAGATCCATTTATTCTCAATTGCTTGCCGATCATCGGGAAAGTCAACCAAAGTCCAAACTTTGTTCTCATACATGGATCATATCTCAGATTTCATGGCTTCAAACCATTTCGCGGAATCTGGGCTCATCATCGCTTCCTCATAGTTCGTAGGTTCGTCATGATCAAGTAACATGACCTCCAGAACAGGATTACCGTACCACACTGGTGCGGATCTCACTCTGGTTTACCCACGAGATTCGGTAGTAACTTGATCTAAAGTTACATGATCATCATCATTAGCTTCCTTACTAATTGGTGTAGTAGTCACAAGAATAGATTCTTTGTGATGAACTACTTTCCAATAAGGGAGAAGGTACAATTACCTTATCAAGTTTTCTACTTTCCTCCCACTCACTTCTTTCGAGAGAAACTCCTTCTCTAGAAAGGATCCATTCTTAGCAACGAATGTCTTGCCTTCGGATCTGTGATAGAAGGTGTACCCAACTGTCTCCTTTGGGTATCCTATGAAGACATATTTCTCCGATTTGAGTTTGAGCTTATCGAGATGAAACTTTTTCACATAAGCATCGCAACTCCAAACTTTAAGAAACGACAACTTAGGTTTCTTGCCAAACCATAGTTCACACGGTGTCGTCTCAACGGATTTAGATGGTGCCCTTTTAAACGTGAATGCAGCTGTCTTTAATGCATAACCCCAAAACAATAGTGGTAAATCGGTAAGAAGCATCATAGGTCGCACCATATCTAATAAAGTACGGTTATGACGTTCGGACACACCATTACATTGTGGTGTTCCAGGTGGCGTGAGTAGCGAAGCTATTTCACATTGTTTTTAATGGAAGACCAAACTCGTAACTCAAATATTTGTCTCCGCGATCAGATCATAGAAACTTTATTTTCTTGTCACGATGATTTTCCACTTCACTCTGAAATTCTTTGAACTTTTCAAATGTTTCACACTTCTGTTTCATCAAGTAGATATACCCATATCTGCTCAAATCATCTGTGAAGTTCAGAAAATAATGATACTTGCCGTGAGCCTTAACACTCATCGGACCGCATACATCAGTATGTATTATTTCCAATAAGTCAGTTGCTCGCTCCAGAGAATGGAGTCTTAGTCATCTTGCCCATGAGGCATGGTTCGCAAGCATCAACTAATTCATAATCAAGTGATTCCAAAAGCCCATCAGCATGGAGTTTCTTCATGCGCTTTACACCAATATGACCTAAACGACAGTGCCACAAATAAGTTGCACTATCATTATTAACTTTGCATCTTTTGGTTTCAATATTATGATTATGTGTATCACTATGATCGAGATCCAACAAACTATTTTCATTGGGCGTGTAACCATATAAGGTTTTATTCATGTAAACAGAACAACAATTTATTCTCTTACTTAAATGAATAACTGTATTACAATAAACATGATCAAATCATATTCATGCTGAACGCAAACACCAAATAACACTTATTTAGGTTCAACACTAATCCCGAAATTATAGGGAGTGTGCGATGATGATCATATAAATCTTGGAACCACTTCCAACACACATCGTCACTTCACCCTTAACTAGTCTCTGTTTATTCTGCAACTCCCGTTTCGAGTTACTAATCTTAGCAACTGAACTAGTATCAAATACTGAGGGGTTGCTATAAACACTAGTAAAGTACACATCAATTAGATGTATATCAAATATACTTATGTTCATTTTGCCATCCTTCTTATCCGCCAATTACTTGGGGTATTTCTGCTTCTAGTGACCAGTCCCTTTGCAGTAGAAGCACTTAGTCTCAGGCTTAAGACCAGACTTGGGCTTCTTCACTTGAGCAGCAACTTGCTTGCCGTTCTTCTTGAAGTTCCCCTTCTTCCCTTTGCCCTTTTCTTGAAACTAGTGGTCTTGTTAACACTTGCTGTTTTTCTTGATTTCTACCTTCATCGATTTCAGCATCACGAAGAGCTTGGGAATTACTTTTGTTATCCCTTGCATATTATAGTTCATCACGAAGTTCTACTAACTTGGTGATGGTGACTAGAGAATTCTGTCAATCACTATTTTATCTGGAAGATTAACTCCCACTTGATTCAAGCGATTGTAGTACCCAGACAATCTGAGCACATGCTCACTAGTTGAGCGATTCTCCTCCATCTTTTAGCTATAGAACTTGTTGGAGACTTCATATCTCTCAACTTGGGTATTTGCTTGAAATATTAACTTCAACTCCTGGAACATCTCATATGGTCCATGACGTTCAAAACGTCTTTGAAGTCCCGATTCTAAGCCATTAAGCATGGTGCACTAAACTATCAAGTAGTCATCATATTGACCTAGCCAAACGTTAATAACGTTTGCATCTGCTCCTGCAATAGGTCTGTCACCTAGCGGTGCATCAAGGACATAATTCCTCTGTGCAGCAATGAGGATAAACCTCAGATCACGGATCTAATCCGCATCATTGCTACTAACATCTTTCAACACAGTTTTCTCTAAGAACATATCAAAATAAACACAGGGAAGCAACAACGCGAGCTATTGATCTACAACATAATTTGCAAAATACTACCAGGACTAAGTTCATGATAAATTTAAGTTCAATTTAATCATATTACTTAAGAACTCCCACTTAGATAGACATCCCTCTAATCCTCTAAGTGATCACGTGATCCAAATCAACTAAACCATGTCCGATCATCACGTGAGATGGAGTAGTTTCAATGGTGAACATCACTATGTTGATCATATCTACTATATGATTCACGCTCGACCTTTCGGTCTCCGTGTTCCGAGGCCATATCTGTATATGCTTGGCTCGTCAAGTATAACCTGAGTATTCCGCGCGTGCAACTGTTTTGCACCCGTTGTATTTGAACGTAGAGCCTATCACACCCGATCATCACGTGGTGTCTCAGCACGAAGAACTTTCGCAACGGTGCATACTCAGGGAGAACACTTCTTGATAATTAGTGAGAGATCATCTTATAATGCTACCGTCAATCAAAGCAAGATAAGATGCATAAAAGATAAACATCACATGCAATCAATATAAGTGATATGATATGGCCATCATCATCTTGTGCCTGTGATCTCCATCTCCGAAGCACCGTCATGATCACCATCGTCACCGGCGCGACACCTTGATCTCCATCGTAGCATTGTTGTCGTCTCGCCAATATTATGCTTCCACGACTATCGCTACCGCTTAGTGATAAAGTAAAGCATTACATTGCGATTGCATTGCATACAATAAAGCGACAACCATATGGCTCCTGCCAGTTGCCGATAACTCGGTTACAAAACATGATCATCTCATACAATAAAATTTAGCATCATGTCTTGGCCATATCACATCACAACATGCCCTGCAAAAACAAGTTAGATGTCCTCTACTTTGTTGTTGCAAGTTTTACATGGCTGCTACGGGCTTAAGCAAGAACCAATCTCACCTACGCATCAAAACCACAACGATAGTTTGTCAATTTGACTCTGTTTTAACCTTCGCAAGGACCGGGCGTAGCCACACTCGGTTCAACTAAAGTTGGAGAAACAGTCACCCGCAAGCCACCTGTGTGCAAAGCACGTCGGGAGAACCGGTCTCGCGTAAGCGTACGCGTAATGTCGGTCCGGGACGCTTCATCCAACAATATCGCCGAACCAAAGTATGACATGCTGGTAGGCAGTATGACTTATATCGCCCACAACTCACTTGTGTTCTACTCGTGCATATAACATCAAACCATAAAACCTAGGCTCGGATGCCACTGTTGGGGAACGTAGTAATTTCAAAATTTTCCTACGCACACGCAAGATCATGGTGATGCATAGCAACGAGAGGGGAGAGTGTGATTTACGTACCCTTGTAGATCGACAGCGGAAGCGTTATGACAACGCGGTTGATGTAGTCGTACGTCTTCACGGCCCGACCGATCAAGCACCAAAACTACGGCACCTCCGAGTTTTAGCACACGTTCAGCTCGATGACGATCCCCGGACTCCGATCCAGCAAAGTGTCGGGGAAGAGTTCCGTCAGCACGACGGCGTGGTGACGATCTTGATGTACTACTGTCGCAGGGCTTCGCCTAAGCACCGCTACAATATTATCAAGGACTATGGTGGCAGGGGGCGCCGCACACGGCTAAGAATAAGATCACGTGGATCAACTTGTGTGTCTATGGGGTGCCCCCTGCCCCTGTATATAAAGGATGGAGGAGGAGGAGGCCGGCCAAGGCTAGGTGCGGCCAGGATGTGGAGTCCTACTAGGACTCCAAGTCCTAGTAGGAGTCCACCAAGAGGGGAGGAAGGGAGAAGGAAGTGGAGGAGAAGGAAAGGTGGCCGGCCCCCTTTTCCCTAGTCCAATTCGGACTAGAGGGGAGGGGGGCGCAGCAGGCCCTTTCTCCTCTTCCCACTAAAGCCCATCAAGGCCCAATACTTCTCCCAGCGAATTATCGTAACTCTCCGGTACTCCAAAAAATACCTGAATCACTCGGAACCTTTCCGATGTCCGAATATAGTCGTCCAATATATCGATCTTTACGTCTCAACCATTTAGAGACTCCTCGTTATGTCCCCGATCTCATCCGGGACTCCGAACTCCTTCGGTACATCAAAACTCATAAACTCATAATATAACTGTCATCGAAACCTTAAGCGTGCAGACCCTACGGGTTCGAGAACAATGTAGACATGACCGAGATACGTCTCCGGTCAATAACCAATAGCGGGAACTGGATGCCCATATTGGCTCCTACATATTCTACGAAGATCTTTATCGGTCAGACCGCATAACAACATACGTTGTTCCCTTTGTCATCGGTATGTTACTTGCCCGAGATTCGATCGTCGGTATCCAATACCTAGTTCAATCTTGTTACCGGCAAGTCTCTTTACTCGTTTTGTAATACATCATCTCGCAACTAACTCATTAGTTGCATTGCTTGCAAGGCTTAAGTGATGTGCATTACCGAGAGGGCCCAGAGATACCTCTCCGACAATCAGAGTGACAAATCCTAATCTCAAAATACGTCAACCCAACATGTACCTTTGGAGACACCTGTAGAGTACCTTTATAATCACCTAGTTACGTTGTGACGTTTGGTAGCACACAAAGTGTTCCTCCGGCACACGGGAGTTACATAATCTCATAGTCATAGGAACATTTATAAGTCATGAAGAAAGCAATAGCAACATACTAAACGATCGGGTGCTAAGCTAATGGAACGGGTCATGTCAATCAGATCATTCATCTAATGATGTGATCCCGTTAATCAAATAACAACTCTTTGTCCATGGTTAGGAAACATAACCATCTTTGATTAACGAGCTAGTCAAGTAGAGGCATACTAGTGACACTCTGTTTGTCTATGTATTCACACATGTATTATGTTTCCGTTTAATACAATTCTAGCATGAATAATAAACATTTATCATGATATAAGGAAATAAATAATAACTTTATTATTGCTTCTAGGGCATATTTCCTTCAAGTAATTCCAAAAAAATTCCTACGCACACGCAGGATCATGGTGATGCATAGCAACGAGAGGGGAGAGTGTTGTCTACAGACCCTTGTAGACCGTTCGCGGAAGCGTTATATTAACGCGGTTGATGTAGTCGTACGTCTTCACGATCCGACCGATCCAAGTACCGAAAGCACGGCACCTCCAAGTTCTGCACACGTTCGGCTCGGTGATGTCCTTGCCTTCTCGATCCAGCAAGAGGGGCGAAGTAGTAGATGAGTTCCGGCAGCACGACGGCGTGGTGACGGTGTTGGTGAAGAACAATCTCCGTAGGGCTTCGCCTAAGCACTACGAAAACTATGACGGGGGATAAACTAGAGGGGATGGGGTTGCCGGCACATGGTTTGGTGTTTCTTGATGTGTCTTGGGTGCTAGCCCTGCCCCTCTATTTATATGTTGAGCCTTGGGGTCGAAACTTGGAGTAAAAGCCTCCACAAATTCGGTTTCACCCGAAAGGCAAGAGTCCTTCTCGGCGTCTGGACCCAGACGCCAGGGTTCCTGGCGTTTGGACCCAGACGCCAGGGACCCTGGTGTCTGGCCCCTGGACTTCGCAAAACTTCCTTTTGCGCTTTCCAAAAACCTCCTGGGCTTTCCCCTTTGGCCCAGATAAAGTGTTCTCGTGCCCAAACATTTCGGGAAACATCTAGAACCCCTTCCGAGATCAAACACTACTATCCATATATCAATCTTTACTTCTGGACCATTCTGGAGTTCCTCGTCATATCCGTGATCTCATCCGAAACTCCAAACAACATTCGGTCACCAACATACATAACTCATAGTACTATATCGTCAATGAACGTTAAGCGTGCGGACCCTACGGGTTCGAGAACTATGTAGACATGACCGAGACACCTCTTTGGTCAATAACCAATAGCGGAACCTGGATGCCCATATTGGCTCCTACATATTCTACGAAGATCTTTATCAGTCAGACCGCATAACAGCATACGTTGTTCCCTTTGTCATTGGTATGTTACTTGCCCGAGATTCGATCGTCGGTATCTCAATACCTAGTTCAATCTCGTTACCGGCAAGTCTCTTTACTCATTCTGTAATACATCATCCCGCAACTAACTCATTAGTTGAAATGCTTGCATGGCTTATAGTGATGTGCAATACCGAGTGGGCCCAGAGATACCTCTCCGACAATCGGAGTGACAAATCCTAATCTCGAAATACGCCAACCCAACAAGTACCTTCGGAGACACCTGTAGAGCACCTTGATACGTCTCCGTCGTATCTACTTTTCCAAGCTCTTTTGCCCTTGTTTTGGACTCTAACTTGTATGATTTGAATGGAACTAACCCGGACTCATGCTGTTTTCAGTAGAATTGCCATGGTGCTGTTTTACGTGCAGAAAACATATATTCTCGGAATGACCTGAAACTCCACGGAACATCTTAGAAAAAATTATAAAAAATCCTCGCCAAAGATGAAGACCAGGGGCCCCACACCCTTCTCACGAGGGTGGGGGGCACCCCCCCTACCTTGTGGCCCCCCTGGATGCCCTCCGACGCCAACTCCAACTCTATATATTTGCTTTCGAAGAGAAAAAAATCGGAGAGAATAAATCATCGCGTTTTATGATACGGAGCCGCCGCCAAGCCCTAAAACCTCTCGGGAGGGCTGATCTGGAGTCCGTTCGGGGCTCCGGAGAGGGGGATTCGTCGCCGTCGTCATCATCAACCATCCTCCATCACCAATTTCATGATGCTCACCGCCGTGCGTGAGTAATTCCATCGTAAGGTTGTTGGACGGTGATGGGTTGGATGAGATTTATCATGTAATCGAGTTAGTTTTGTTAGGGTTTGATCCCTAGTATCCATTATGTTCTGAGATTGATGTTGCTATGACTTTGCTATGCTTAATGCTTGTCACTTGGGCCCGTGTGCCATGATTTCAGATCTGAACCTATTATGTTTTCATGAATATATGTGAGTTCTTGATCCTATCTTGCAAGTCTATAGTCACCTACTATGTGTTATGATCCGGCAACCCCGAAGTGACAATAATCGGGACCACTCCCGATGATGACCATAGTTTGAGGAGTTCATGTATTCACTATGTGTTAATGCTTTGTTCCGGTTCTCTATTAAAAGGAGGCCTTAATATCCCTTAGTTTCCAATAGGACCCCGCTGCCACGAGAGGGTAGGGCAAAAGATGTCATGCAAGTTCTTTTCCATAAGCACGTATGACTATATACGGAATACATGCCTACATTACATTGATGAATTGGAGCTAGTTCTGTGTCACCCTATGTTATGACTGTTACATGATGAACCGCATCCGGCATAATTATCCATCACTGATCCGGTGCCTACGAGTTTTCCATATACTGGTTTACGCTTATTTACTTTCCCGCTGCTACTGTTACAATCACTACAAAATACCAAAAACATTACTTTTGCTGTCTTTACTTTTGTTGCCGCTACCACCACTATCATATTACTGTGCTACTAAACACTTTGCTACAGATACTAAGTTTCCAGGTGTGGTTGAATTGACAACTCCGTTGCTAATACTTGAGAATATTCTTTGGCTCCCCTTGTGTCGAATCAATAAATTTGGGTTGGATACTCTACCCTCGAAAGCTGTTGCGATCCCATATACTTGTGGGTTATCAAGACCAATTTCTGGCGCCGTTGTCGGGGAGCATAGCTCTATTCTTTGAGTCACTTGGGATTTATATCTGCTGGACACTGCGACAACGAAAGCGCCATCAAGATCGCCAACAACCCAGTTCAGCACTCGAAGACAAAGCACATTGAAATTCGTCATCATTTTCTCAGAGATCATGTTGCAAAGGAAGATATTGATATCATACACGTCAACACTGAAGAGCAATTGGCAGATATCTGCACCAAGCCCTTGGATGAGAAGAGATTTTGCAAGTTACGGTGTGAGCTAAATATCTTGGAATCCTCAAATGTCCTGTGATCAGGCACACATCCTAACACTTATGCATGTTGATGACTTAGATGTGCAACACACGAAGTAACATATATCTTCAATCAATGAAGACATACATTCTAAGTGTGAATACATTAACATGGAATTTGACTTCGGAGCGCCACGATAATTGTGCGCCGTGTCTAAGTCTAATACTTCCTATACAGTGGGTAACGCCACCACCAAACGTTCTATTTGAAGTGTTTCACTCATGGCGTTACCTCGCAATGTCTTCACATTTGGTTTGGCTTCAATCAATTTGTCTTCATGATTATCTTCACTGCGTTAATTATATAGATATATACATATATGTACTGGTGTTCTGTCCTCTACAGCATTCACTTATAGCTATGTCTTCTTGTTTGAATCTTTTGAACTAAGTGAATGTGATCGGACCCTAACCTCTCCATGCTTCCTACCTCAAACTCTATCTCTCCAAGTCGTATGCATTCTATTGAAACTGTCGAATGTCTTCACTACATCCTTGTCAGCAGAAGACACAGAGACAAACTTTAAAACCGTTTTCAATGCTTCTTTTTATCAACAAGTAATCCGGAGAAGTAGGAACGACACCCGACAATCAAGGCGTGCGTGGGATGTGGAACTGCCCCCAAAATACCACATGATGGCCACGTGCTGTTCAGATGCGAATCGCCAGGGGCACCTGAGTAATAGCGCAGTGCCACCTCTATCCCTATAAATACACGATTCACTACGGTCATTATCTCTTGTTCCACCCTCGCACGAACCCTAGCGCCACCGCTAGCTCTCGACGACGCCGGCGACGAAGCGCTTCACTGCCGCAACCTCTCCGACGCCGTTTTCACGCCGACTGCGGACATCGGTCTCTCCGCCGTCGCCGTAGGTGTCTTCCATCGCCAAGTTAGGGCACGGAGGATCGAACTGCTCGGCCTCAACTCCCACTTCGTCTAGCAGTTCCAAGTGTGGTAAATAAAACCTCTTTTTACAGCCTCTTTTGATCCTATAGTTTGGTCACTTTCTGCCATAAGAAGTTTCTATTCACACAAGTTAGAACTGTCTCAGTCTGCATCTCATAACTTGCCTAGTATATTCACTTGTGCTTCATGAAGTAGTTAGATTCCTCACTTGTACTGATCTATGGGTCCGTACAAATCTAGAACCAACTTCTTTTCTATAAGTGAATGTCTTCGCATGATGAGGTCAATATCTTCTAAACTGATTTATCTTCAAAATCTTCTGAGAATGCATATGACCTCTTCCCCTTCCCTCGCACCTTAATGCTGTCACAAGTACATGTCCGTGGGAGAATCTTTTGGTTCTCATAGTCTGCATTCATTTGCAGAGTTCTTACAGCATCACATCAATTCTCCTGAAGCCAGTTCCTGTTGGTCCAGCAAAAGAAAACCTTTGAAGCCTTTGAACGCTTTGAAGCCTTCCAAGTTAAGCTTCATGGCAGCAGAAAAACCAGCAAGGAAGGGAGGCAGACAGAGACGTGGTGAAACGTCCAAAGATCTGCCTGATGAATTGGCAGAAATGTACAAAACTGATCCTGAAGAGAGCTACGGTCAGCGCAAGACACGAATCCAATGGATTCGAAGATATTGGGCAGAGCAGTGGTTCCAATACCGCTTTGTCACTAAGGAATATGCAGAAAAGTGCGCCATCAAGAGACCGTGGGGAGACATATTATACAAAAATCTCGTACCCCGGTCCAAAGACGAAGCCATTGCTCAAGGCTTCTATCCATGCATGGTCAGAGGACCACAGCCAGCTGAAGCACATCCGTCATCACTTCTCTGGTGTCGCGATGACAATCTGTTCAAGCGCAATTTCCAATTTGCTCAGAACTCTGTGAAGCAAAACAAGGAGCTGGGGTTGGACTTCAACCCTGGTCCCTCTAAACCAAGGGCGGATGGCACACGCGAAGCCAATCCCAATATCATCGGGCCGTATGCCAATCTTGCAGGTCTCATCACTCGCATTCTAGTCCAAGGGACTGCCGTGAACGACCCTCCAGCAGACACTGAGTGTGATGACGCTCTTGCTGCACCGAAGCCGGAGCAGACGAAGAAGCCAAAAGCTTCAAAGCCAGACGCTTCTCCCAAAATCTCCAGAGCGAAGCCATTGGCAACTACACCTCCTGAAGCCAGTGTGCAGTCTGAAGACTTATCACGAGTCTCCAAGCCGCAAGAAGCCAAGAAGCCTCAGCCACACACAGGCAAAGAGCTCACAGCTGCTGCCATTCTGCGCAGCGAAACCATTGATCTGTCCAGCGACGAAGATCTTGGAGATGACGCTCTTGAGCAGCTCATCAAGAGCAAGGAGGAGGCTGAAATCTTCAACAATCTGCCTCTGTTTGATGCAGCAATCATCCACAACTTCATCGATGAGTGGTTTGCTACACCAAATGTCAGCTTCGATGATCTGCAGCTGCCCATTGGCCTCAGCGTTGCCTTCCAAGGCACTATTGCTTCAGAACTTGCAATTGCCCAGCGCATTGTTGAACTGAAGCAGAAGATTGATTTTGAAAAGGCTCAGTTCAAGCAGAATATGGCCAGGCTCAGCGTCCAAGAAGTCAAGGACTTCAAGATCATGTTGCACGAGTTAAAGGAAAACTTTCTGAAGAAACGTGCAGAAGCTCAGGGTTCGCGGGAGCGAATGAAGATTCTGGCTGATCGTTGTGTGCAGGCCTACAATGAGGCCGAGAAGCGCAAGGCACTTGGGCGTCCCGGCATCGACCTCAGGATGGCCGCAAAGAAAAAGAAGAAGCCTCCTGTGGCTGAACCAGAGGCACCAAGGTCAGAAGCTGTTCCGATTGTCTTCCCCATTGCTATGACTGGCTCGAAGCCGAAGAATCGGTCAACCGCTTCAGAGCTTAAGAAGACACGGACAGCCGAAGCTGAAGCAAGGAAGAGGAAACACTCTGAAGCCTCTCCTTCTGACCCCACCATCAAGAAGCGCAAGACCAAGAAATCTCGGGCTGCTCCCACAGAGCCCTTGATAGTCGAACCCCTCTCCGTCCGCTATCCTGACGAAGATCGTCAGTTGACAGTGCATGAGCCTGCTTTCGCAGAGGCTCTGCACGCTGAAGACATTCCAGCAGCCGACCCCAACGCTGCTGAAGACATTGGTCTCCAAGACAATGTACAAGATGATACAGCCCTTCCTCAGCTTGAGACAAGCAAAATGATCAGCATTGGTCGTCCATTGACACCAATCACACAAGATGCATCGTGGGCAGATCGCCCACAGGACGAAGATAATGAGCCCCAGCCCACTGCAACTCCACCGGCGTCGCCTACATTCCGTAGGCTTCGCAAAGGGCCAAGGGCTCAGGCTGCTGACAACATTCCGGCTGCATCTGCCGAAGATATTGAAGAAGAACCTCAAGCTCCATCTCCCCCGCACCAACAAGAAGCAGTTTTCCAGGAGAATGTACCTGAATCCGTCCCTCTCACTACACGTGTTGAGGCTGAAAACGTTGAGGCTGCCACAACCAACACTGAAGCAATTGTGGAGCCCTCCCCAACAACAGCTTCAAGAGACACTGAAGCTACTGCACCTGAACCTTCTGTGCCTGAGTCTGCTGCCGGTCCACAATTCAACTATCATGTTGCGCACAGGCCCCAGGTCCAAAAGCCGATCCCATGACTGCTAAGGTTCCCAGGTCCTGCATCAGCTCCTGGCTCCTTCAACATCAACAACTTCAGGGAAGATAACACATTCTTCAACAGCTCCAAGAACCCTTATTCAAGGGAACGGATTGTATCAGATAGGTTCTGGAGCTACCCACAACGCAGCTATTATTCATGCATCCTATACAACCAAGGCCGCATCTTTCCTCACCAGCGCCTTGAGGTTGAAGCTATTGCTGGTCTGCCTGGTCCGGAAGAAGCACTGGATTGCTTCAAGCAAGTGGGTCTGCTGCCGTTTATCACCGATGAAGAGCACTGGAATGAAGAGCTTCTGCTCCAGTTCTATGCCACCCTGCATATCAGAGGCTATAACAGAGATCCGAAGACTTGGGTCCTGGAGTGGATGACCGGCAATGTCCATCATGAAGCTAATGCATTCGATATCATTGAGCTTACCGGCCTACCCACTCCTGGCGAACTCTTCGAAGAAGGTTGCCAACTCCATGCTGAAGCAATTGCGAGCATATTCCAACGGCCTGAGCCAAATATGAGTCAGATGCTCTGAATGATGAAGCCAATGCCCATGATGCACCTTATCCAACTGAGTTCTTCGTTGAAGACTTAGAGTATCTGCCCAGAACCATATATCACATCGTCAGGCGGACTCTATGGCCCATTAAGGGGCACTCTCCATATGCCAAGGTTGAAGGTGCAATGAAGACTCTCATCTTCTGTATCCTGCATGGCAAATGCTTCAACGCACAGGATCTCTTTATACGCCAACTTGCAGCGTCTGGCTCAGATCTCTTTGGTTTGAAGATTTATGCTCCTTGGGTTATGAGGTTGATCAAGCTTCACTCTGCTATCTCCTATCAGCCCTCAGCCCGCAACCATAGGATCTTCTTACCCGATGTGGACACCTCTGCTGAAGCAATATATCCTGAGCCTGCCAAGCAACCATTAAGTCTTCAGAATGCAGAACACCAGAGCTTCACTCAGAATGATGAAGGTGTTGAAGCCATCTCAAGAGTCTATCCAATGGCTGGCACCACACGTGCCCCTGCATCAACTGAAGCCACTGACAGCACAGCTGCACCGAGACCCAAGAAACGCGCTCGTGCACTCAATGACCGAGAACTTCTTGTGGCTCTACACCAAAAGCAAGATAGGCATCACGACTGGCTCAAGAGGCAGATGAGAAGCATCATGCAAGACGTCAATCGCATCAGAAATCTGGCCACCAAGAATGCCTTTGTCTCACACGAAACCTGTCGCCGCACTTGGAAAGGCCTCACCATGATGTGCACTGAAGCTGAACTTCAAGAGGATGGCTTCAGAGAGAGATTCAAGTTTGACTCCACACCCCCCAGAAGAGCTGTGCTGCGCGGAACTCCATCCCTTGAAGATTCTGAGTTCTCTTCCTCTGCTGCCACCGTGACTGCAAGAATCATTGAGGAAGAAGACGATGCTACATCGCCAACACCTCCTTCAGCGCGCGTCGACCCTGCACCAAGCTCTTCAGCACCACCAAACGCCTCCACCGACCATGCTGCGCTCGGGAACGCGTAGAAAACTCTATGTCTTCAAACCTTTTTGGTCATCACTGACAAAAGGGGGAGAAGCATATGATGTTTATAGTCTTCAAGCGGGTCAATAAGGGCGGGTGCTTTATATTTTGCTACATTTTGCTTCGTGCTTACAACTCTCGTTTTGCTACATTTGGTTCTTTGAGTTGTAACACTTAAACTTGATGGTCGTCTGCTACTTGTTTGCCACTATGTTTTTGCGAAGATAAATTCCGCATGTACGACGATAATTTCCGCACTTATATCATTTCGCAGACGTCCATTTTTCATTATGCATGTCATTCTCTTCATATACTTTTACATGCATGGTGGATTGTCATCATAAGTTGAAGTGGATTTCCACAAGTACAACCTGCCATGTGCATTTGCGTTCCAGAAGCAAATTACTTATATGCACATCTTCAGGGGGAGCCCTTGCAGCTTATGAAGACAATTCCTTTACAATTTCACAAATTATATTCCCCCTTGAAAACTTCAACTAGTTTGTCATCAATCACCAAAAAGGGGGAGATTGTAAGTGCATCTAGTGCCACCCCTAGTTGGTTTTGGAGTATTGACGACAAACCTAGTTGAGGGACTAATGTGTTTGTGAGAACTGCAGGATAACACAGGTAGAAGTCCCTCATTGATTCGGTTTCACTACTAGAGATGACCCCTAAAAATGTACGAAGACATTGAAGACAATGGTGGTTTATGAAGATATTCATATTGAAGACAATGACATGTGAAGACTCCCTATGAAGCTTATGGAACTCGAAGACTTAGATCCTTCGTAGTTTTACTTCATTTATGTTGTGTCATAGGAACCACCGTACTGTTAAGTGGGGTCCAAGAGAACCAGTCAGAATGACTGAAGTGATGCCTAATTCAAAACCTATATCTTCGAGCGAAGACTACAAGAGCAAATCTTGTCCAGAGACGGACAAGTCAGCTTTGCTTGTAGCCCAAGTAAAGTTGTCGTGTGAGTTCGAAATCTGACCGTTGGTACACGTGTCAGTTCCTTAGTGACCCAGGGTCATTTCGGACAAATCAGGTCGGGTTGCCCAGTGGCTATAAATAGTCCACCCCCTACAACCATAAACGGTTGGCTGCTCAGATTTCAGTGCACGGCTTTTGTCGTTTGAGAGCAACCCACCTCGAAGCCTTTGAGAGAAAATTCCTAGCGAGGAGAAAAGCCCTAACCACCCAGAGCCAGAGTAAATTGGGCATCACTTAAGTCTTCTTGTCTGAGTGATCTGAAGACTTATTACACTTGAGGACTATGCATCCTCCAGCCGGTTAGGCGTTGCGTTCTGAGCATCCAAGAGAAATTGTGGATTGCCGGTGAACGAAGTCTGTGAAGGTTTGGGAGTCTACCTTGAAGACTTACCAGAGTGATTGGGCGAGGTCTGTGTGACCTTAGCTCAAGGAGAAAACGGTGAGGACTGGGTGTCCTGAGCTGCGTGTTCAGGAATGGGTGTCCAGGACTGTGTGTCCTTTGGTTTAAATACCTAGCCGCTCCAACCAGACGTAAAGTTGTCACAACAACGGGAACTGGTCCAACAAATCATTGTCTTCAACGTGTCACTGGTTTCATCTTCACCTCCTTTTTACTTACCATTACACATTGTGAAGCCACTGCATGCTTGCTTTATCTTCTGTCTTCACAACTTAACTGTATGTTTTGTTTGGCTTCATAACTTCTTCCTACCTGATCCTTATTACACTGAAGCTGTTTGTCACTGTGCTTTCACTATATTGAATACTTGACCATGGCTTGCCTTGTGTAATCTAACTTCCGCTGCATAGTGATAGGCTTGTCTATTCTGTTTGTCTTCATAACTTCCATGTTTTGAAGACTTTCATAAAAATCACCTATTCACCCCCTCTAGTCGATATAACGCACTTTCAATTGGTATCAGAGCAAGGTGCTCCCTTGTTCTGTGTGATTCGGTTTACCACCTGGAATTTTAGCTATGTCGACTGCAGGGATAATTAAAGTCTCCGCTACGTGCCCCGTCTTCGATGGAACTGAATATCCCTACTGGAAGAATAAGATGCGCATGCATCTTGAAGCCATTGACGTCGACCTATGGTATGTCGTCGAAAACGGCATTCCCAAGGCTGGAGAAGGTGTCACTGCTGCTGATGTCAAGAAGTTCACTCAAATGGACTCTACTGCCAAGAATATCATCTGTGGTCATCTGACCAAGGGACAGTACGGCCGTGTAAGTGCCTTGAAGACATCCAAGCTGGTCTGGGACTGGCTCTCCAAAGTCAATGAAGGCATCTCAACCCAGAGAGATCAGAGAATCAGTGTTCTTCGCAATCTCTTCAACCGCTTCAAGCGAAATGACAATGAGAATGTCCAACACATATTTGACTGGCTCACTGACATCACAAATGAGCTTCAAGCTCTCGGCGCCACTGAGATCACCAAACATGAAATCGTCAAGACGCTGCTGAGATCACTTGACAGTTCGTTTGACATCCTAGCCCTGATGATTCAAGAACGTCCAGATTTCAAGACACTCGATCCGTCTAACATACTTGAGAGGCTCAACACACATGAGTTTCAGCTTTCTAAGAAAAGAGATATCTACGGTCCAAACTATGGGTGAACTCGTGCCTTGAAGGCAAAAGCTGTGTCCTCATCTGAAGAAGAATCTGACAGCTGTTCTGATGATCCTAAAGACATTGGACGGGAACTTGCAATGCTAGTGAAGAAGTTCCAGAAATTCACCAAGAAGAAAGGCTTCAGAAAGTCTTCACGATCAAGCTCAAGGAATGATGAAGCTTCTGCTCATGACTACAAGAAGAAAACATGTCACAAGCGCAAGAAAACTGGACACTTCATCTTTGAGTGTCCACAGTGGGACAATGAGAGCAGAAAGAAGAAGAAGAGCAAGGAATATGACTCCGACGACAAGAAGAAGAAATACTCAAAGTCTTCTTCCAAGTCTTCCTCAAAGTCTTCATCACACAAGAAGAGCTCAACTGTCTAGGCTCGTGCGTTTGTTGGCAAGGAAATGGATTCAGAGGAGGAGTCCGCTTCTGAGGAGGCAGAGGTGGAGTCTGAGGAGGAGTCTGATTCTGGCATTGCGAGTCTGGCTATAACCTACGTCGCCAAGTCCATCTTCAACACTGAAGACAATGACTTCATCACCAACACCGATGCAAATGACAAGGACGACTCTACTCCTACCTACTGCTTCATGGCACGCGGTGCCAAGGTAAACACACGCACTACTCACTATCAAACATCCAGTGATGATGACTCTGATTGTGATTCAAAACCCAGCTACAAAACACTTGCTAAAATTGCAACTGAACAACAAAAGGCTATGGAACATATTCAAAAACTGTTAGACAGAAGCGATGATCTGTTGGGTGCTGAAATGACTCGTTCCGAATCCTTAATTGAAGACATAAACAATCTTCATGTTAAGTATCAGGAACTTGAAGATCGTCTTGAGACTCTCTCAACTGCTCATGAAAAGCTTTCCTATGATTATCTTCAAAAGAAGCAAGATCTTGAGAAGTTGAGAGCGGATCATGAAGATCTTCAAAAGGAAAACGAGTCACTTCGAGCCGAACAGATCAGTTCCGCTCAGGAAGGATTTGAACCACCATGCCTTAAATGCATTGAGCGTGATAATGCTACCTCTGTTGCTGAATGTTCCACTGCTACTGCTGTTGCAATATCTTCAACTGTTGAAGTGGTAACTAACCCCTCTGCCGAGGATACCACTGCTATTGCTGATGAGAATGCTAGGTTGAAGACATTGCTTGAAACAGGGATGTACAAAAGTCTCAAAGGACATCAGACATTATGTGATGTCCTCAAGAAGCAGATTCTGAACCGAAACCCTAGGAAAGAGGGTGTTGGGTTCGTGAGGAAAATTAATGCAGATGGCTCTTACTGGAAACCTGAGCAGTACCCCAAAACCACATGGGTTGCTGCAAAGGAACCCTTAGCAGATCCATCCAATCTATCTGGCTTCACTTGTGCTGATCCTATTACCATTGATGAATCCTTTGATGCAAACTATAAACTGTTTAAAAATCAGAATGGTGAAGTATTCGCCAGGTACATTGGTACTAACTGCAGGAATGGACCGCCTATGAAGAAGATCTGGGTTCTAAAAACGTGTCTGGAGAATCTTCCTGTGAATGTCCTCATGACACCTCACATGAAGAAGACAAACCTCAGACCAAAGGCTTCATATGGTCCAAAGGCTTCATACAGGCAGAGGACTCACCTGAGTCGCACTAACGCAAATGTTTTGCAGGGAAACCATGCTCAGGCATATGAGAGCGGTTCTTCAAACCGTCATGTTCATATGACCAAGAACTATTCTGCCTATTCTTATGAGTACTATTGTCCGCCTGCTAGACTGTTTGCTAGGGCTCCAAAGCCAAAATTCTCAGATGCTGCACTTAGACTTATTGCTTCTAAGCCACCCTTGAAGATGTGGGTGGTTAAGAAAGCTTAACTCTCTTTTGCAGGGAAAGGTCTCCAGCAGAAAACCAAAATCTTCTGACGCTATTGCTGGGGACCTTAAAAATCTTGTGGGCGCAAGATCAAATGCCCGAATGGCATCACTATGTATTTCGTACCTGAATCGCATGCTACTCTCCCTATTAGTCCTAACCTGGATCTAAGTTTTCATAACCCACTGGTTCGTCAATTTTTTTTGCTTCACAATACTCTTCGTGAAGCCTATCCCCCTAACTTCACTGTAGAGTATGACACCAGCGTCTTCAGAGTCTTCAGAATGGATTATTGACAGTGGGTGTACAAATCACATGACTAGCAAAAGAAGTCTTTTTATGGACTCAACCTTACGTCCATCCGATAAGAGCCACATCGCATTTGCTGACACTGGTAAAAGTAAGGTATTGGGTCTAGGTAGAGTTGCAATCTCAAAGGATCAACACATGGATAAAGTCATGTTTGTTGAATCCCTTGGTTTCAACTTAATGTCTGTCTCAATGCTTTGCGATTTGAACATGATTGTAATTTTTGGAAAATATCGTTGCCTAGTACTAATGGAATCTGACAAGTCTCTAGTGTTTGAAGGGTATCGGAAAGATGATTTGTACGTGGTAGATTTCTCAGCAGGGCCACAGCTTGCAGTATGTCTTCTGGCAAAGGCTTCAGAATGCTGGCTTTGGCATCGGAGGCTTGGGCATGCTGGCATGAGGAACCTCCACACCCTTGCGAAGAAGAAGCATGTCATAGGCATCGAGGGCGTCAAGTTCAAGAAAGATCACTTATGCGGTGCCTGTGAAGCAAGGAAGATGACAAGGGCAAAACATCCTTCGAAGACAATCATGACCACTACTCGACCCTTCGAACTGCTTCACATGGATCTCTTTGGTCCCACTCACTACTCAACTGTCACGACCGGTTTTCCAATAAAAATATTTATTGAGAAACCAATCTTTTGAGTCCAGTATGAGAGAAATCCTCCACACTGGTAGACAAATTCTTGATACAATAAGCCAGTAGCATAGAATATATTACAGGGTTGAGCTAGGGCTGCTCAACAAATTATTACAAGCGCACCAATAATTATACATAATGGCGGATATAACACAATGGTGTGGTGGCATACTACTGACTCCAGGATAAAGCGATGGTGGAATATCACAGTGGGGAATGTGGTAACACGACTCTCAACTGGCATCTCATCGAGCATCGAGGTGAGGCTCAATAAATTTATTCGGGTTGCGGAAGCGGATATAATACAGTGACCAAGTCCAGGGTCGCACGAGACTGACTGGGATTCCTCTAGGCGTCGGACTCGCTATCGAACTCTTCATCCAAGAGATCACCTTCGTCAGCATCTGGCCAAATCAACAAGCCACTGAGTACTTTGAAAGTACTCGCAAGACAGTTCGGACGTAAGATATAACAAATGCATGCATGAATGCGTCATGATTAATCTTTCCAATGCACATATAAAAATTTGCATAACGAAGCAAGTACGAGGGAAACGGCGGTAGTCCGCCTGAAATCCCGACAAAAATATAAATGAAAACCGTTCGGGTGTCTGAAGCGACGCCTCGAAAAGTGAACAAATAATAACCGAAAATTCATGCCACAGTCGGGAGTCTTAGCGACACCACATAAAGGGCTTTAAAAGAAATTCCACAGTCGGACGTCTGAGCGACATCACAGAAAGGGCTTTAAAAGAAATGCCACAGTCGGACGTCTGAGCGACATCACAGAAAGGGCTTTAAAAGAAATGCCACAGTCGGATGTCTGAGCGACATCACAGAAAGGGCTTTAAAAGAAATGCCACAGTCGGACGTCTGAGCGACATCACAGAAAGGGCTTTAAAAAATGCCATAGTCGGACGTCTGAGCGACATCACAGAAAGGGCTTTAAAAGAAATGCCACAGTCGGACGTCTGAGCGACATCATAGAAAGGGCTTTAAAAGAAATGCCACAGTCGGACGTCTGAGCGACATCACAGAAAGGGCTTTAAAAGAAATGCCACAGTCGGACGTCTGGGCGACATCACAGAAAGGGCTTTAATCCACAAGTAAATAATACTCATAATAAATATTCAGTTCATGATAATAAACGGGTTAGTCCATCCACAGGAATAAACTTTTAGCCGGGCTTAGTGCTCACGAGATTCACCGGAGTATCTGTCACCAAAACTGGCACTTGTCAAAATAAGTCAGCGCAAAATTTGGATATGGATAAGATGATTTGGAGGTTTATGACTCTGCAGAGTTTGTACAAAATTTCCCACAGCTAACGGATTTCTGTAGTCTCGAAGGACTAGTTCCGTTTACGGTATTTTGGAAGAAAACACAGCTAACCAGTACACACCCATCCTATCTCTCGATGCCAGGACTCACCCTAGACATCGTCCAAGAAAAACTTTGAGACGGGGAGATCACAATCTCGAATAGCATGGGATCAAATTTATATACGCGCGCTCTAAGGGGTGCCCCCCTCTCGATCCCAACCGGAAACACCCATGCCCCCTGACCGGATGACTGGCTTTAATCCAGGGCCATGGAACCATCATCCTGGCCTCTCCTTTTGGTGTGTACCAGGAAAGCGGTTTGCAACTTACTAAGCCATATTCCGTGCGGAAAACATGTGGTAGTACAAGGAAGGAAAAAGGGAGGAACTGGACCGATACGATTTGACACTGTAGTCAAATAGTCGGGCATAAGACTGGCATGCTACAACACTGCCATCTTACCCATCCTCATGCCAACCCATGGCCATTCATACTCACATCCATCCACTTATGGATCATCGATCTCACTTACCTTAACCATGCATGAAAATAACGTTCATCGGTATGCTCATCAACATGCCATGAAACTAACTAAATGCAAACCATGCCAAGACACTCATCATATCAGAAGTTCAAACATGCTTGCCTGGTTCAGAGTAGTCGGAGCCTAGCTCGGTGAAGTTCGCGGCTCCGTCACCTCCTTCGGTATCTACAGTATAAAGAAAATATAGGTGCTATCGTAAATACCAAGAAGTGCACAAAAAGTATTCCAAATTTTTTTCAAATAAATCTGATAAAAAACTAGGCAAAATTTCAAAGAGAACAGAAAAAGAATCAATCAAAAATACATTTCTGTTTAAAAGTTATAAAGGTTTTAGTCTAGGGACTCATCTGTAATGAAACAGAAAGTTTCCAGGGGCTAGCTCATAAAAACGGAAAACGCTTCGGTAGAGAATACGCCAGCCCAGGAGGAAAACGCATTTGGCAGAATACGCTTCCAGAAAACGGTTCGTTTAGAAAAGGACAGAGAGGCTGACGGGCAGGTCCCACCCGTCAGGTTTAAAAATTCAAAACGGGCGGCAGAGCTCGACGGTGCCCGAGAGCCGCGGTGGTCGCCGGCGGCGATCCACGGTGAGGTAAGAGGATCGGAGGGTACCTCCGTGTTCAGGGCACCCTTCCGCGTCGGTTGGTGGTGGTGGTGGTCGCCGGCGAGTACCACGTCGACGGCAAGCCTTGCTCCGGCGGACGGCGGCTCGGGTGGTAAGGGATCTCGTCGGGGAGCGCTGCGAAGGTCAAATTGATGCTTGGGTTAGCTCACTGGGTGCTCGAGGAAGCTACTGACGAAGTTTGGGCGCCGGAGATGGCCTCACCGGAGCGAATCGAGGTGGAGGCCGAGGCGGAACGAGGCGGCCGGAGTTGAGGAAGAAGGGCCCCTCGAGGCTCTTCTAGTTGCTGGTCGGGGTCCAGAGAGGTAGTGGAGGTGTGCGGGGGCGAGAGGGAGCTTGGGGGCGCTATATATAGACGGCCCGAGGCGGTTGCCGCGAACGGGATAAGTCCGGCGAGCGATTACGGCGGCGTTGTGGTTGGGCAGTGGGATTAGGGGCTTGGGCATCATCTACGTGGAGTAGTGGTTCCATTCCAGGGTCCAACTCAGCACGGGGGGGGGGGGAGGTTTATGGCCTGTCCCAACGGAACGGCCGTGCGGCACGTCGGCGACAGGGAGCGCGCCCTGCGCGTGCCAGGCTACGGCGACTGTGCTGCGGGGTTGCGCTGGCGTGCATGCGGCCACGCAGAGGGCCAGGGAGCGTTGGGCGGCGCCGAACGGCGTTGCACCGCCGTTCTGCTTCCGGTCGGCCGTTACGGTGGATCGGCCGCCGCAAGACACGTCGGCGCAGGCGGGCCAGGGCGCACCGACGCCAGGAAGGCGCCAAGCGCGCGTGCGGCACTCCAGACAGGAAGAAGGGGCGGCGAGGAACGTGCCAAGGGCACTGTCCACGCGTGACTGAAGCTGGCGAAGGGAAACGACACTGCACTCTGAATTTTACTGAAGTACTGAAAGTGCAATATATAGTGTATGGAAGGTGTTCGACAGAATGATACTGGCCTCTAGGGATTTTTCCTAGAGCTGATTTTTGGTGGAGTGGCTACTCATTGCTCCAGTAGGCTGCCTAAATTTTGGTAGAATTTTTGGGGAAGTGTAGATATGAATTTCACCAAATTGGGCAAATCTGGTCCAAACTTGCAGAGGCTGAAATTTGAAAAATTTGAAAAGAAGGAGAGTGGATCAAGATGGTTCTGAGTTGTGGATGCTAAGGACAATCCAGAGGAGTTGGTTTGAGATCAAAACTCAAAGGAAATAAGGTACTTGCTTTGTAAATGACTCAGGCTCCAAATAATTGACAGAATTGGTTTGAGAGGAAAAATAATTGAAATAAAATACCAAACTTGTTTGGATTAGTTGGGACAGAGAACTTAGGTTGTTCCAAGGAGGAGGGGAGGTTTTTTGGAGGGGTTTTACCATCTGTGATATGGTGAAATCATGGGTGGTTTCAAAAAGAAAGAAGTCCCAAAACTCTTAGGATTTCTTTTTAAATGAAAATAAATAAGTTGAGAGGGAAACAACCAGAAGAAAAGCTTTCAAAAATTCAACACCAAAATTGAAATGGAAAGGAAATCCTTGCCAAAGGTGAAAGGAAGTTTTTTTTAAGAGGAAGGATTTTCTGGAAAAGAAATTTTTAAATGCCTTCTTTTAGAATCCAATAAAGTTTTTTTTTGATGAAAACCAAATCAAAAATTTTGGAGTGTCACAACACCTACCCCCTTAGGAAAAATCTCGTCCCCGAGATTTCAGCTGATCCTTAAATAAGTGTGGATGCTCTGCCCAAAGAAAATCCTCTCTTTCCCCAGTTGCTTCACTGTCGGTGTGGTTGCTCCACTGGACTCTGAAGAATTTGATGGTCTTCTGTCGGGTCTTCCTTTCAGACTCCTCTAATATTCTTACTGGACGTTCCCGATAAGTAAGGTCTGGCTGCACGTCAATGCTCTCATGGGATACTTGTTTCTCTGGGTTGCTTACGCACTTCCTCAATTGCGAGACGTGGAACACGTCATGGATATCGGATAATTCCTCGGGTAAGTCTAGCTGGTAGGCTACCGTGCCTCTTCGCGCCATTATACAGAATGGTCCAATGAATCTTGGTGCTAGCTTCCCTTTAATCTTGAATCGTTGCAATCCTCTCATAGGAGATACTTTCAGGTATACGAACTCACCGGGCTTGAAGCTGACCCTACGATGTTTTTTATCATAATAACTCTTCTGTCGACTTTGAGCGGTCTTAAGTCGGTCTCTGATTAGCTTGACTTTTTCCTCGGCTTCTTTGAGCATGTCTGGTCCGAAGATGCGGCTGTCTCCGGTCTCTGACCAAATCAACGGGGTACGCCATCTTCGTCCGTATAAAGCCTCAAATGGTGCCATTTGCAGGCTGGCCTGGTAGCTATTGTTGTACGCGAACTCGGCGTATGGCAGGCTTTCTTCCCAACTGGTTCCATATGTGAGGACACATGCTCTCAGCATGTCTTCTAAAACCTGGTTTACGCGTTCCGTTTGTCCATCAGTTTGTGGGTGGTATGCTGTACTGAAGGCTAGTTGAGTTCCCAGAGCCTGTTGTAAATGCTCCCAAAATCTCGAGACGAACTGAGTGCCTCTGTCGGATATTATAGTCTTCGGGACTCCATGCAGACAAACTATACGGGAGAGATAAATCCTGGCAAGCCTCTGAGTGCCGTAGGTTGTCTTTACTGGAATGAAATGTGCCACCTTGGTTAACTTGTCAGTGATGACCCATATGGCATCATTCCCATGCTGTGACCGAGGTAGTCCGACAATGAAATCCATCCCCATTTCATCCCATTTCCACTCAGGTATTTTCTTTGGTTGCAGTAGTCCGGCTGGTCTCTAATGCTCAGCTTTTATGCGTTGACAAGAGTCGCAACGTGCAATGAAGGTGGCTATGTCCCTCTTCATACCGTGCCACCAAAATCTTTCTTGAATATCTTTATACATCTTGGTTCCTCCAGGGTGGATTGAGTACGGGGCGGTGTGGGCTTCAGCTAGGATTTGCTGTTTGATGTCTTCTATGTTTGGCACGCAGAGTCTTTCTCCGTACCACAATATTCCTCCATCGTCTATGACGAACTCCGAGGCCTTGTCCATACTCACCTTTCTCTTGATGCCTTCAATGCTGGGGTGACCGGGCTGAGCTTCTTTAATTTCCTCCACAAGGTCGGGCTGTATTTCCAAGTTTGATATGGTGCCTTCTGCTACCATTATCAAATTGAGCTTGGCAAATTCTTGTTGGAATTCAGGCCTCAAGCTTTGCAGATTGCTTTCGTCGGAGTTGGGGTTTCGACTAAGAGCATCGGCCACTACATTTTCTTTTCCTGGATGGTAATGGATACCAACATCATAATCCTTTACCAATTCCAACCAGCGTCTTTGTCGTAAATTTAGTTCTGGCTGCGTGAAAATATATTTGAGACTTTTGTGATCCGTATATATTTCACATCGGTTCCCAAGTAAGAAATGCCTCCATTCCTTGAGTGCATGGATGACTGCTGCCATTTCTAAGTCATGAGTGGGATAATTTTCCTCATGCTTGCGAAGTTGCCTTGAAGCATAGGCGACAACCTTGCCTTCCTGCATCAACACGCATCCGAGACCCTTTCTGGACGCGTCACAAAACACTTCAAAATTTTTGTGTATGTCTGGCACAATTAATACTAGTGCTGTTGTTAATTTCCGCTTTAGCTCTTGGAAACTCTTTTCGCAGGCTTCTGTCCATTCAAACTTCTTGTCTTTCTTGAGTAACTGCGTCATAGGCTTGGCTATGGTGGAGAATCCTTCAATAAATCTGTGGTAATATCCTGCCATTCCCAAGAAACTACGTATATCTATTATGCTTGCTGGCGACTTCCAGCCGAGTATGGCCTTGACTTTCTCTGGGTCCACTGCGATACTGTCTTGGGTTAGCACGTGGCCTAGAAAGCCTACTTGCCTTAGCCAAAATTCGCACTTGCTGAACTTGGCATACAATTGGTGTTTCCGGAGTTCTCCTAGCACAATCCTGAGATGTTCTGCGTGCTCTTCTGGTGTCTTGGAGTACACTAGAATATCGTCGATGAATACCACGACGAACTTGTCCATAAACTTCATAAATACTTTGTTCATGAGGTGAACAAAATATGCAGGGGCATTTGTTAATCCAAATGGCATTACGGTGAACTCATACAGCCCATATCTGGAGGTGAAGGCTGTTTTGGGGATATCTTCTGTTCGCACTTTTAATTGATGATATTCTGACCTTAAGTCAATTTTTGAGAATACCTTGGCTTGAGCGAGTTGATCAAACAAATCGTTTATCCTTGGCATCGGGTATTTGTTCTTAATTGTGACCATGTTAAGTGCTCGATAGTCAATACACAATCTCAATGTTCCATCCTTCTTTTTGGCAAATAAAATTGGTGATCCCCAAGGTGAGGAGCTGGCTCGAATATATCCTTTGTCTAGCAATTCTTTTATTTGTTTCTTCAATTCAACCAACTCGGATGGTGCCATTCGGTATGGTTTCTTGTATATGGGGGTGGTTCCTGGTGCGAGCTCAATGCAGAACTCTATCTCTCGGTCTGGTGGCATGCCTGGTAGTTCTTCAGGGAATACATCTGGAAATTCACATACCACTGGAACCTTGTTTAGCTCAGAAACGTCTACCTTATTCAATCTCGGTTGCCGGGGTATTTTTCCTTCCTTGACTGACACTCTTATTGTCTTCCCGTGGTGGTGTGTGAGGATTACGGTCCGGTTGAAACAGTCAATAAAACCCTTGTTGGTGGTTAACCAGTCCATCCCTAAGATGACATCCAGTCCTTTGTTTTCCAACACAATAAGATTTGCGTGAAACTCCAATCCTTCGAACTCAATGAGCACATTCTGACAGTAATTCTGAGTAACTTGCTGAATCCCAAGGGACTTGATGATCATGGATTTCTCCAAAGGAAGCATTGAAAAATTATTTTGCAAAGCAAAACTTTTCGAAATGAAAGAGTGAGAAGCTCCAGAATCAAACAAAACCGTTGCAGGTATTGTGTTGACAGGAAACGTACCGAGTACGATATCCGGAGCATTTTGTGCCTCCTCTTTGGTTACGTGGTTCAGATGACCCTTCCTGTGGTTGTTGCTGGGATTGAAATTGTTTCGCTTGCGCGGTGAACTATTGCCGCCGTTGTTTGGCTTTGGGGTTGAGTTTCTAGGCTTGGGACACTGCTTGGCATAGTGCCCTTCCTCTCCACAGGCGTAACAAGTAACGCCGGGGCGATATGTGAACTCCTTGTCCCTTGCATGAAAATTCTTGATTTGGCGTGAGACATTGGATGGGAATTTGTGTGTCCCACCCTTTTGAAAATCTGTCTTGCTTCGGTGATTGCGAGCATGGTTAGTCTGGTCCCTTTTTCGCTTGCGGATATCTTCCAGACTGCGTCTCTCATTTTCCAGAGTAATGGCTTTGTCCACCAGTGTTTTAAAATCAGGAAAAGTGTGCACGACCAGTTGGCATTTAAGTGCGGGCGCCAGACCGTCAAGGAATTTCTCCATCTTCTTGCTTTCAGTCATACGCTCTTCATTGGCGTAGCGAGACAATAGAGTAAATTGACTGTTGTAATCTGCCACTGTCATGTTCCTTTGTTTGAGGTCATCGAACTCTCTCTTCTTGATTTTCATAATACTCTTAGGAATGTGTGCACCACGGAAACCTTCCTTGAAATCATCCCAGGTTATGTCACCTTCGTTGGGATGCATGTGCAGAAAATTCTCCCACCACGATGCGGCTGCTCCCGTGAGATAGTGCGGAGCATATAATACCTTCTCGGCGTCTGAACATTTTGCAATAATTAATTTCCTCTCCATATCCCGAAGCCAGTCCTCGGCTTCAAGAGGCTTGTCAGTATGAGAAAATGTTTGGGGACGCGTCTTCTGCAGCTCAGATAACTTGGAATGCTGCGGATACTGTCCCTGGTAATTTCCCATGTTGATGACTTGGTTCATCATTTCACGATGTTGTTGCTGACTCTGTTCATAAAGGCGGCACATTTGGGAAAGTGCCGTTTCACTGCCCTATTGACTCGACTGCCCTTGTGTGAAATTGTTGCCTGGTTGAGTGTCATAATTTTCCTCTGGCGGAGTAGGCATGGAGCGAGTCCAAGGACGAGACATTTTTCACTCTGGGGATATATTTTGTAAAACTCATAAGAAAAGTGAAGATGGTCGCCAAAAACAACTCCGAAAATGCACAAGGATGGCAAATAATTTAGATGACCAAGATCACTTAAGAAAACAAATTGATTTGCGCACGGAGAAGGACTGCTCATTACATATCTTACACGCGGGCGATAATTATACAGTACATCACTCAGGATATGCGTACATAATCCTGACATGTTATTAAGGCTAGTACACTTCTCCAGTTCTACATGATGCGCAAACAAGCTACTTCTCACAACCTATGTACATATAAACATATCTTACAAAGTGGTACATCGCATGACGGGCAAACGCACTCAGCCGGAAATGTCGATGATCTCCTTGGCCCTGCCAAGGGTGAGGCGCAGTGAGGCTGGGGACTCGACCTCCTCCTCACTAATAGGCTCCAGACGTGAAGAGCCGCGTCGGGTAGATGGAGCGGGTGCCAGGGGCGGAGCAACGCGAATGGGAGTGGGCACCACAGGTGGTGCAGTGCGCGCTGGAGTGGGCGCAAAGGCCTGGTTGAACCCTTCGGTGGTAGGTAGGTGACGAGTAGGTGCATGAGATGCTGAGGACGAGACAAAAGTCAGTGGCGGTGCGGTGAGCAGGAGCTCCCTCCTGTTGGCGGCACAGCCATGAACTGAGTCCATGCGGGCAGCCACGAAGTCGTCCACCAGGTTGTCGAAGGCTGCCTCTAGAGCCCAGAGATACTCAATAAGCATCTCAAAAGCCTCGTCTCGTTCTCCTCTGGGGCAGGAGAATGCATAGTGGCAGGTGTAGGGCACATGGCATGGAAGATAACGGTAGCGACGAGTCTTCATCGCGGGAAGGACATCCCTGAGGCGAGCTATCGCCTCACGGGCTGCCATCTGCATAGCATGCCTCTCCGTAGGCATGGCCCTTCCCATGAACAGGTAGCGGCGTAACTCACCACGCCCTCCCTTGAACTGCACCGTGGCCTGGTGCATGGTTAGACTGTCGTTGACTCTGTGCTGGCGGAGTGTGAAGACTGGGCGCACGGATGGCCCCATCGCGACCTGAACGATGAAGGAGAGAAGCTTGACGAACCCATCGGGTACATTGGCGAAGGTCTGAGACTCGCAGTTGTTGTCGGCCATCTACAAAAGTAGGCAAAAATCCTGAATGGTCAGATCATAAATTTATGCTGACTGTCAGAAAATGACTACAATTGCAAAAAAAAGAATTAAATCGGCTCTACCAAGCTAATACCCGATTAGCGATCGCACCTAGTGGCTTCCTACAGTCAGCCTGGCTCTGGTACCAAGCTTGTCACGACCGGCTTTCCAATAAAAATATTTATTGAGAAACCAATCTTTTGAGTCCAGTATGAGAGAAATCCTCCACACTGGTAGACAAATTCTTGATACAATAAGCCAGTAGCATAGAATATATTACATGGTTGAGCTAGGGCTGCTCAACAAATTATTACAAGCGCGCCAATAATTATACATAATGGCGGATATAACACAATGGTGTGGTGGCATACTACTGACTCGAGGATAAAGCGATGGTGGAATATCACAGTGGGGAATGTGGTAACACGACTCTGAACTGGCATCTCATCGAGCGTCGAGGTGAGGCTCGATAAATTTATTCGGGTTGCGGAAGCGGATATAATACAGTGACCAAGTCCAGGGTCGCACGAGACTGACTGGGATTCCTCTAGGCGTCGCACTCACTATCAAACTCTTCATCCAAGAGATCACCTTCGTCAGCATCTGGCCAAATCAACAAGCCACTGAGTACTTTGAAAGTACTCGCAAGACAGTTCGGACGTAAGATATAACAAATGCATGCATGAATGCGTCATGATTAATCTTTCCAATGCACATATAAAAATTTGCATAACGAAGCAAGTACGAGGGAAACGGCGGTAGTCCGCCTGAAATCCCGACAAAAATATAAATGAAAACCGTTCGGGTGTCTGAAGCGACGCCTCGAAAGGTGAACAAATAATAACCGAAAATTCATGCCACAGTCGGGCGTCTTAGCGACACCACATAAAGGGCTTTAAAAGAAATGCCACAGTCGGACGTCTGAGCGACATCACAGAAAGGGCTTTAAAAGAAATGCCACAGTCGGACGTTTGAGCGACATCACAGAAAGGGCTTTAAAAGAAATGCCACAGTCAGACGTCTGAGCGACATCATAGAAAGGGCTTTAAAAGAAATGCCACAGTCGGACGTCTGAGCGACATCACAGAAAGGGCTTTAAAAGAAATGCCACAGTCGGACGTCTGAGCAACATCACAGAAAGGGCTTTAAAAGAAATGCCACAGTCGGACGTCTGAGCGACATCACAGAAAGGGCTTTAAAAGAAATGCCACAGTCGGACGTCTGAGCGACAACACAGAAAGGGCTTTAAAAGAAATGCCACAGTCGGACGTCTGGGCGACATCACAGAAAGGGCTTTAATCCACAAGTAAATAATACTCATAATAAATATTCAGTTCATGATAATAAACGGGTTAGTCCATCCACAGGAATAAACTTTTAGCCGGGCTTAGTGCTCACGAGATTCACCGGAGTATCTGTCACCAAAACTGGCACTTGTCAAAATAAGTCAGCGCAAAATTTGGATATGGATAAGATGATTTGGAGGTTTATGACTCTGCAGAGTTTGTACAAAATTTCCCACAGCTAACGGATTTCCGTAGTCTCGAAGGACTAGTTCCGTTTACGGTATTTCGGAAGAAAACACAGCTAACCAGTACATACCCATCCTATCTCTCGATGCCAGGACTCACCCTAGACATCGTCCAAGAAAAACTTTGAGACGGGGAGATCACAATCTCGAATAGCATGGGATCAAATTTATATACACGCGCTCTAAGGGGTGCCCCCCTCTCGGTCCCAACTGGAAACACCCATGCCCCCTGACCGGATGACTGGCTTTAATCCAGGGCCATGGTACCATCATCCCGGCCTCTCCTTTTGGTGTGTACCAGGAAAGCGGTTTGCAACTTACTAAGCCATATTCCTTGCGGAAAACATGTGGTAGTACAAGGAAGGAAAAAGGGAGGAACTGGACCGATACGATTTGACACTGTAGTCAAATAGTCGGGCATAAGACTGGCATGCTACAACACTGCCATCTTACCCATCCTCATGCCAACCCATGGCCATTCATACTCACATCCATCCACTTATGGATCATCGATCTCACTTACCTTAACCATGCATGAAAATAACGTTCATCGGTATGCTCATCAACATGCCATGAAACTAACTAAATGCAAACCATGCCAAGACACTCATCATATCAGAAGTTCAAACATGCTTGCCTGGTTCAGAGTAGTCGGAGCCTAGCTCGGTGAAGTTCGCGGCTCCGTCACCTCCTTCGGTATCTACAGTATAAAGAAAATATAGGTGCTATCGTAAATACCAAGAAGTGCACAAAAAGTATTCCAATTTTTTTTCAAATAAATCTGATAAAAAACTAGGCAAAATTTCAAAGAGAACAAAAAAAAGAATCAATCAAAAATACATTTCTGTTTAAAAGTTATAAAGGTTTTAGTCCAGGGACTCATCTGTAATGAAACAGAAAGTTTCCAGGGGCTAGCTCATAAAAATGGAAAACGCTTCGGTAGAGAATACGCCAGCCCAGGAGGAAAACGCATTTGGCAGAATACGCTTCTAGAAAACGGTTCGTTTAGAAAAGGACAGAGAGGCTGACGGGCAGGTCCCACCCGTCAGGTTTAAAAATTCAAAACGGGCGGCAGAGCTCGACGGTGCCTGGGAGCCGCGGTGGTCGCCGGCGGCAATCCACGGCGAGGTAAGAGGATCGGAGGGTACCTCCGTGTTCAGGGCGCCCTTCCGCGTCGGTTGGTGGTGGTGGTGGTCGCCGGCGAGTACCACGTCGACGGCGAGCCTTGCTCCGGCGGACGGCGGCTCGGGTGGTAAGGGATCTCATCGGGGAGCGCTGCGAAGGTCAAATTGATGCTTGGGTTAGCTCACTGGGTGCTCGAGGAAGCTACTGACGAAGTTTGGGCGCCGGAGATGGCCTCACCGGAGCGAATCGAGGTGGAGGCTGAGGCGGAACGAGGCGGCCGGAGTCGAGGAAGAAGGGCCCCTCGAGGCTCTTCTAGTTGCTGGTCGGGGTCCAGAGAGGTAGTGGAGGTGTGCGGGGGCGAGAGGGAGCTTGGGGGCGCTATATATAGCTGGCCCGAGGCGGTTGCCGCGAACGAGATAAGTCCGGTGAGCGATTACGGCGGTGTTGTGGTTGGGCAGTGGGATTAGGGGCTTGGGCATCGTCTAGGTGGAGTAGTGGTTCCATTCCAGGGTCCAACTCAGCACGGGGGGGGGGGGGGGGGGGGGAGGTTTACGGCCTGTCCCAGCGGAACGGCCGTGCGGCACGTCGGCGGCAGGGAGCGCGCCCTGCGCGTGCCAGGCTACGGTGACTGTGCTGCGGGCTTGCGCTGGCGTGCATGCGGCCACGCGGAGGGCCAGGGAGCGTTGGGCGGCGCCGAACGGTGTTGCGCCGCCGTTCTGCTTCCGGTCGGCCGTTACGGTGGATCGGCCGCCGCAAGACACGCCGGCGCAGGCGGGCCAGGGCGCCACCGACGCGAGGAAGGCGCCAAGCGCGCGTGCGGCACTCCAGATAGGAGGAAGGGGCGGCGAGGAACATGCCAAGGGCACTGTCCACGCGTGACTGAAGCTGGCGAAGGGAAACGACACTGCACTCTGAATTTTACTGAATTACTGAAAGTGCAATATACAGTGTATGCAAGGTGTTCGATAGAATGATACTGGCCTCTAGGGATTTTTCCTAGAGCTGATTTTTGGTGGAGTGGCTACTCATTGCTCCAGTAGGCTGCCTGAATTTTGGTAGAATTTTTGGGGAAGTGTAGATATGAATTTCACCAAATTTGGCAAATCTGGTCCAAACTTGCAGAGGCTGAAATTTGAAAAATTTGAAAAGAAGGAGAGTGGATCAAGATGGTTCTGAGTTGTGGATGCTAAGGACAATCCAGAGGAGTTGGTTTGAGATCAAAACTCAAAGGAAATAAGGTACTTGCTTTGTAAATGACTCAGGCTCCAAATAATTGACAGAATTGGTTTGAGAGGAAAAATAATTGAAAGAAAATACCAAACTTGTTTCGATTAGTTGGGACAGAGAACTTAGGTTGTTCCAAGGAGGAGGGGAGGTTTTTGGAGGGGTTTTACCATCTGTGATATGGTGAAATCATGGGTGGTTTCAAAAAGAAAGAAGTCCCAAAACTCTTAGGATTTCTTTTTAAATGAAAATAAATAAGTTGTGAGGGAAACAGCCAGAAGAAAAGCTTTCAAAATTTCAACACCAAAATTGAAATGGAAAGGAAATCCTTGCCAAAGGTGAAAGGAAGTTTTTTTTAAGAGGAAGGATTTTCTGGAAAAGAAATTTTTAAATGCCTTCTTTTAGAATCCAATAAATTTTTTTTTGATGAAAACCAAATCAAAAATTTTGGAGTGTCACGTCAAATTTTTCCACTACTGCTTGCCTCTATGGCTTTGTCATTGTTGATGATTACTCTAGATATACTTGGGTGCACATAATCCTTTATAAGACTGAAGTGCAGGATGTCTTCAGACGCTTCGCAAATCGGGCTATGAACAATTATGGCGCCAAGATAAAGCACATCAGAAGTGACAATGGCACTAAATTCAAGAACACTGGCCTTGATACATATCTGGATACCTTGGGCATCACTCATGAATTCTCAGCTTCTTACACGCCACAGCAAAATGGCATCGTCGAACGCAAGAACAGAACACTCATTGAGATGGCCAGAACAATGCTACATGAATACAAGACTCCAAGAAAATTCTGGACTGAAGCTATTGACACTGCATGCCATACAATAAACTGTGTTTATCTTCACAAGCTTCTGAACAAGGCATCTTATGAACTTCTAACTGGCAAGAAGCCAAATGTCAGTTACTTCAGAGTATTTGGCTCAAGATGCTGGATCAAGGACCCACACCACACCTCAAAGTTTGCACCAAAAGCACATGAGGGCTTTATGCTTGGATATGGGAAGGATTCGCACTCCTACAGAGTCTTCAATCTCTTTCACTACAAAGTGGTTGAAACAGTGGATGTGCGGTTCGATGAGACCAATGGTTCACAAAGAGAGCAACTGCCAGATCTGCTAGATGAAGTTCCAGCCAGTGAATCAATCAAGCTAATGGGAACTGGAGAAATTATACCTTCTGAAGCTCATCCTTAAGAAGAACTTATCATCTCAGCACCTGATCCACATGAAGACAATGCTCAGCCTAAATACATTCCTCCCCACGACAACATAGATCAGCAAGAGCAAAGTCTTCGACCCATACATCCTCGTGTTGCCAATGAAGTGCAGATTGACAGAATAATTGACAGCATCAATGCACCTAGTCCCCTCACTCGTTCAAGGGCAACTCAACTGACAAATTTCTGTGGGCACTTCGCATTCGTCTCAATCTCAGAACCCAAGAAAGTTGAAGAAGCCTTTATGGAACCTGAATGGATTCAAGCTATGCAAGAAGAGCTTCAACAGTTTGAGCTGAACAATGTATGGGAACTGGTTAAGCGTCCTGATCCACGGAAGCATAACATAATAGGCACAAAATGGATATACCGCAACAAGCAAGATGAGCATGGACAAATCATCAGAAACAAAGCTCGACTCGTTGCTCAAGGATATACTCAAGTGGAAGGCATTGACTTCGATGAAACATTTGCTCCTATGGCCAGACTTGAAGCCATCCGTATACTGCTGGCCTATGCAAATCATCACAACATAATTCTGTATCAAATGGATGTGAAGAGTGCCTTTCTCAATGGAAAAATTGAAGAAGAAGTGTATGTTGCACAACCACCTGGGTTTGAAGATCCAAAACATCCTGACATGGTTTACAAGCTCAATAAGGCACTATATGGCCTCAAACAAGCCCCTCGGGCCTGGTATGACACACTCAAATACTTCCTGAAGAGCAAAGGCTTCATACCTGGCTCCCTAGATCCCACTCTCTTCACGAAGACATATGATGGTGAACTGTTTGTGTGCCAAATATATGTGGATGACATTATCTTCGGCTGCACCAATCAGAAGTACAGTGAGGAGTTCGGATATATGATGCAAGAGCAATATCAGATGTCTATGATGGGGGAGCTGAAATTCTTCCTCGGTCTTCAGATACGGCAACAACGCAATGGCATCTTCATATCTCAAGAGAAGTATCTCAAAGATTGCCTGAAGAAGTTCGGTATGCAAGACTGCAAAGGGTTCACAACACCAATGCCAGCCAAACATCATCTGGGTCCTGATGACAATGGTAAAGAGTTCAATCAAAAGGTATACCGCTCCATGATTGGTTCTTTGCTTTATTTATGTGCATCTAGTCCAGATATTATGCTTAGTGTTTGCATGTGTGCTCGATTCCAAGCGGCACCAAAGGAGTCACATCACTTAGCTGTGAAGCGAATTCTTCGATATTTGGCTCACACCCCAACTCTAGGGTTATGGTATCCAAAGGGCTCAAAGTTTGATCTGGTTGGATTCTCGGATGCTGATTACGCTGGTGACAAGGTTGATCGGAAGTCCACGTCAGGCACATGTCACTTTCTGGGCCGATCACTTGTATGTTGGTCTTTAAAGAAGCAGAACTGTGTATCTCTCTCCACTGCTGAATCTGAATACATTGCTGTTGGATCCTGCTGCGCTCAGCTTCTATGGATGAAGCAAACCCTCAAGGATTATGGCATTCATCTGAAGCAAGTGCCACTTTACTGCGACAACGAAAGCGCCATCAAGATCGCCAACAACCCAGTTCATCACTCGAAGACAAAGCACATTGAAATTCGTCATCATTTTCTCAGAGATCATGTTGCAAAGGAAGATATTGATATCATACACGTCAACACTGAAGAGCAATTGGCAGATATCTTCACCAAGCCCTTGGATGAGAAGAGATTTTGCAAGTTACGGTGTGAGCTAAATATCTTGGAATCCTCAAATGTCCTGTGATCAGGCACACATCCTAACACTTATGCATGTTGATGACTTAGATGTGCAACACACAAAGTAACATATATCTTCAATCAATGAAGACATACATTCTAAGTGTGAATACATTAACATGGAATTTGACTTCGGAGCGCCACGATAATTGTGCGCCGTGTCTAAGTCTAATACTTCCTATACAGTGGGTAACGCCACCACCAAACGTTCTATTTGAAGTGTTTCACTCATGGCGTTACCTCGCAATGTCTTCACATTTGGTTTGGCTTCAATCAATTTGTCTTCATGATTATCTTCACTGCGTTAATTATATAGATATATACATATATGTACTGGTGTTCTGTCCTCTACAGCATTCACTTATAGCTATGTCTTCTTATTTGAATCTTTTGAACTAAGTGAATGTCATCGGACCCTAACCTCTCCATGCTTCCTACCTCAAACTCTATCTCTCCAAGTCGTATGCATTCTATTGAAACTGTCGAATGTCTTCACTACATCCTTGTCAGCAGAAGACACAGAGACAAACTTTAAAACCGTTTTCAATGCTTCTTTTTATCAACAAGTAATCCGGAGAAGTAGGAACGACACCCGACAATCAAGGCGTGCGTGGGATGTGGAACTGCCCCCAAAATACCACATGATGGCCACGTGCTGTTCAGATGCGAATCGCCAGGGGCACCTGAGTAATAGCGCAGTGCCGCCTCTATCCCTATAAATACACGATTCACTACGGTCATTATCTCTTCTTCCACCCTCGCACGAACCCTAGCGCCACCGCTAGCTCCCGACGACGCCGGCGACGAAGCGCTTCACTGCCGCAACCTCTCCGACGCCGTTTTCACGCCGACTGCGGACATCGGTCTCTCTGCCGTCGCCGTAGGTGTCTTCCGTCGCCAAGTTAGGGCACGGAGGATCGAACTGCTCGGCCTCAACTCCCACTTCGTCTAGCAGTTCCAAGTGTGGTAAATAAAACCTCTTTTTACAGCCTCTTTTGATCCTATAGTTCGGTCACTTTCTGCCATAAGAAGTTTCTATTCACACAAGTTAGAGCTGTCTCAGTCTGCATCTCATAACTTGCCTAGTATATTCACTTGTGCTTCATGAAGTAGTTAGATTCCTCACTTGTACTGATCTATGGGTTCGTACAAATCTGGAACCAACTTCTTTTCTATAAGTGAATGTCTTCGCATGATGAGGTCAATATCTTCTAACTGATTTATCTTCAAAATCTTCTGAGAATGCATATGACCTCTTCCCCTTCCCTCGCACCTTAATGCTGTCACAGGTACATGTCCGTGGGAGAATCTTTTGGTTCTCATAGTCTGCATTCATTTGCAGAGTTCTTACAGCGTCACATCAATTCTCCTGAAGCCAGTTCCTGTTGGTCCAGCAAAAGAAAACCTTTGAAGCCTTTGAACGCTTTGAAGCCTTCCAAGTTAAGCTTCATGGCAGCAGAAAAACCAGCAAGGAAGGGAGGCAGACAGAGACATGGTGAAACGTCCAAAGATCTGAAGGAAATATGCCCTAAAGGCAATAATAAAGTTATTATTTATTTCCTTATATCATGATAAATGTTTATTATTCATGCTAGAATTGTATTAACCGGAAACATAATACATGTGTGAATACATAGACCAACAGAGTGTCACTAGTATGCCTCTACTTGACTAGCTCGTTAATCAAAGATGGTTATGTTTCCTGACCATGAACAAAGAGTTGTTATTTGATTTACGAGGTCACATCATTAGTTGAATGATCTGATTGACATGACCCATTCCATTAGCTTAGCACCCGATCGTTTAGTATGTTGCTATTGCTTCCTTCATGACTTATACATGTTCCTATAACTATGAGATTATGCAACTCCCGTTTACCGGAGGAACACTTTGGGTACTACCAAACGTCACAACGTAAATGGGTGATTATAAAGGAGTACTACAGGTGTCTCCAATGGTAGATGTTGGGTTGGCGTATTTCGAGATTAGGGTTTGTCACTCCGATTGTCGGAGAGGTATCTCTGGGCCCTCTCGGTAATGCACATCACATAAGCCTTGCAAGCACTGCAACTAATATGTTAGTTGTGAGATGATGTATTACAGAACGAGTAAAGAGACTTGCCGGTAACAAGATTGAACTAGGTATTGGATACCGACGATCGAATCTCGGGCAAGTAACATACCGATGACAAAGGGAACAACGTATGTTGTTATGCGGTCTGACCGATAAAGATCTTTGTAGAATATGTAGGAGCCAATATGGGCATCCAGGTCCCACTATTGGTTATTGACCGGAGACGTGTCTCGGTCATGTCTACATTGTTCTCGAACCGTATTGTCCGCACGCTTAATGTTACGATGACAGTTATTATGAGTTTATGCATTTTGATGTACCGAAGGTTGTTCGGAGTCCCGGATGTGATCACGGACATGACGAGGAGTCTCGAAATGGTCGACATAAAGATTGATATATTGGAAGCCTATGTTTGGACACCGGAAGTGTTCCAGGTGAAATCGGGATTTTACCGGAATACCGGGAGGGTTACCGGAACCCCCCGGGAGGCAAATGGGCCTATTGGGCCTTAGTGGAAAAGTGAAAAGGGGCTGCCCACAAGGGCTGCGTGCCTCCCCCCTTCCCTAGTCCTATTAGGACTAGGAGAAGGGGCCGGCCCCCCTCTCTTCTCTCTTCTCCTTGAGGAGTCCTATTAGGAATAGGATTGGGGGGGAGTCCTACTCCCGGTAGGAGTGGGACTCCTCCCGCGCCCTCTCCCTGGCCGGCCGAACCCCCTCCCCCTGCTCCTTTATATACGGGGGCAGGGGGCACCCCATAGACACACAAGTTGATCATTGTTGATCGTTCCTTAGCCGTGTGCGGTGCCCCCTGCCACCAAATTCCACCTCGGTCATATCGTTGTAGAGCTTAGGCGAAGCCCTGCGTCGGTAGTACATCAAGATCGTCACCACGCCGTTGTGCTGACGGAACTCTTCTTCGACGCTTTGCTGGATCGGAGCCCGAGGATCGTCATCGAGCTGAACGTGTGCTAAGAACTCGGAGGTGCCGGAGTAACGGTGCTTGGATCGGTCGGATCGGAAAGAAGACGTACGACTACTTCCTCTACGTTGTGAGATCGCTTCCGCAGTTGGTCTGCGTTGGTACGTAGACAACACTCTCCCCTCTCGTTGCTATGCATCACCATGATCTTGCGTGTGCGTAGGAAAATTTTCGAAATTACTGCGTTCCCCAACAGTGGCATCCGAGCCTAGGTTTTATGGTTTGATGTTATTTGCACGAGTAGAACACAAGTGAGTTGTGGGCGATACAAGTCATACTGCCTACCAGCATGTCATACTTTGGTTCGGCGGTATTGTTGGACGAGACGATCCGGACCAACCTTACGCGTACTCTTACGCGAGACCGGTTCCCTCGACGTGCTTTGCACATAGATGGCTTGCGGAAGACTGTCTCTCCAACTTTAGTTGAACCAAGTGTGACTACGCCCGGTCCTTGAGAAGGTTAAAATGGAGTCTATTTGACGAACTATCGTTGTGGTTTTGATGCGTAGGTGAGATGAGTTCTTACTTAAGCCCGTAGCAGCCACGTAAAACTTGCAACAACAAAGTAGAGGACGTCTAACTTGTTTTTGCAGGGCATGTTGTGATGTGATATGGTCAAGGCATGATGCTGATTTTATTGTATGAGATGATCATGTTTTGTAACCGAGTTATCGGCAACTGGCAGGAGCCATATGGTTGTCGCTTTATTGTATGCAATGAAATCGCGATGTAATGCTTTACTTTATTACTAAGCGGTAGTGATAGTCGTGGAAGCATAAGATTGGCGAGACGACAACGATGCTATGATGGAGATCAAGGTGTCGCGCCAGTGACGATGGTGATCATGACGGTGCTTCGGAGATGGAGATCACAAGCACAAGATGATGATGGCCATATCATATCACTTATATTGATTGCATGTGATGTTTATCCTTTTATGCATCTTATCTTGCTTTGATTGACGGTAGCATTATAAGATGATCTCTCACTAAATTATCAAGAAGTGTTCTCCCTGAGTATGCACCGTTGCCAAAGTTCGTCATGCCCAGACACCACGTGATGATCGGGTGTGATAAGCTCTACGTCCATCTACAACGGGTGCAAGCCAGTTTTGCACACGCAGAATACTCAGGTTAAACTTGACGAGCCTAGCATATGCAGATATGGCCTCGGAACACATAGACCGAAAGGTCGAGCGTGAATCATATAGTATATATGATCAACATGACGATGTTCACCATTGAAAACTACTCCATCTCACGTGATGATCGGTTATGGTTTAGTTGATTTGGATCACGTGATCACTTAGAGGATTAGAGGGATGTCTATCTAAGTGGGAGTTCCTAAGTAATTTGATTAACTGAACTTAAACTTATCATGAACTTAGTACCTGATAGTATCTTGCTTGTTTATGTTGATTGTAGATAGATGGCTCGTGCTGTTGTTCCGTTAAATTTTAATGCGTTCCTTGAGAAAGCAAAGTTGAAAGATGATGGTAGCAATTACACAGACTGGGTCCGTAACCTGAGGATTATCCTCATTGCTGCACAGAAGAATTACGTCCTGGAAGCACCGCTGGGTGCCAGGCCTGCTGCTGGAGCAACGCCAGATGTTATGAACGTCTGGCAGAGCAAAGCTGATGACTACTCGATAGTTCAGTGTGCCATGCTTTACGGCTTAGAATCGGGACTTCAACGACGTTTTGAACGTCATGGAGCATATGAGATGTTCCAGGAGTTGAAGTTAATATTTCAAGCAAATGCCCGAATTGAGAGATATGAAGTCTCCAATAAGTTCTATAGCTGCAAGATGGAGGAGAACAGTTCTGTCAGTGAGCATATACTCAAAATGTCTGGGTATAATAATCACTTGATTCAGATGGGAGTTAATCTTCCAGATGATTGCGTCATTGACAGAATTCTCCAATCACTGCCACCAAGCTACAAGAGCTTCGTGATGAACTATAATATGCAAGGGATGAACAAAACTATTCCCGAGCTCTTCGCAATGCTGAAAGCTGCGGAGGTAGAAATCAAGAAGGAGCATCAAGTGTTGATGGTTAACAAAACCACTGGTTTCAAGAAAAAGGGCAAAGGGAAGAAGAAGGGGAACTTCAAGAAGAACAGCAAGCAAGTTGCTGCTGGGGAATAGAAACCCAAGTCTGGACCTAAGCCTGAAACTGAGTGCTTCTACTGCAAGCAGACTGGTCATTGGAAGCGGAACTGCCCCAAGTTTTTGGCAGATAAGAAGGATGGCAAGGTGAACAAAGGTATATGTGATATACATGTTATTGATGTGTACCTTACTAGAGCTCGCAGTAGCACCTGGGTATTTGATACTGGTTCTGTTGCTAATATTTGCAACTCGAAACAGGGACTACAGAATAAGCGGACGCTAGCAAAGGACGAGGTGACGATGCGCGTGGGAAACGGTTCCAAAGTCGATGTGATCGCGGTCGGCACGCTACCTCTACATCTACCTTCGGGATTAATATTAGACCTAAATAATTGTTATTTGGTGCCAGCGTTGAGCATGAACATTATATCTGGATCTTGTTTGATGCGAGATGGTTATTCATTTAAATCAGAGAATAATGGTTGTTCTATTTATATGAGTAATATCTTTTATGGTCATGCACCCTTGAAGAGTGGTCTATTCTTGTTGAATCTCGATAGTAGTGATACACATATTCATAATGTAGAAGCCAAAAGATGCAGAGTTGATAATGATAGTGCAACTTATTTGTGGCACTGCCGTTTAGGTCATATCGGTGTAAAGCGCATGAAGAAACTCCATACTGATGGGCTTTTGGAATCACTTGATTATGAATCACTTGGTACTTGCGAACCGTGCCTCATAGGCAAGATGACTAAAACACCGTTCTCCGGTACTATGGAGAGAGCAACAGATTTATTGGAAATCATACATACCGATGTATGTGGTCCGATGAATATTGAGGCTCGTGGCGGATATCGTTATTTTCTCACCTTCACAGATGATTTAAGCAGATATGGGTATATCTACTTAATGAAACATAAGTCTGAAACATTTGAAAAGTTCAAGGAATTTCAGAGTGAAGTTGAAAATCATCGTAACAAGAAAATAAAGTTTCTACGATCTGATCGTGGAGGAGAATATTTGAGTTACGAGTTTGGTATACATTTGAAAAATTGTGGAATAGTTTCGCAACTCACGCCACCCGGAACACCACAGCGTAATGGTGTGTCCGAACGTCATAATCGTACTTTACTAGATATGGTGCGATCTATGATGTCTCTTACTGATTTACCGCTATCGTTTTGGGGTTATGCTTTAGAGACGGCCGCATTCACGTTAAATAGGGCACCATCAAAATCCATTGAGACGACGCCTTATGAACTATGGTTTGGCAAGAAACCAAAGTTGTCGTTTCTTAAAGTTTGGGGCTGCGATGCTTATGTGAAAAAACTTCAACCTGATAAGCTCGAACCCAAAGCGGAGAAATGTGTCTTCATAGGATACCCAAAGGAAACTGTTGGGTATACCTTCTATCACAGATCCGAAGGCAAGACATTTGTTGCTAAGAATGGATCATTTCTAGAGAAGGAGTTTCTCTCGAAAGAAGTGAGTGGGAGGAAAGTAGAACTTGATGAGGTAACTGTACCTGCTCCCTTATTGGAAAATAGTACATCACAGAAAACTGTTTATGCGACACCTATACCAATTAGTGAGGAAGCTAATGATGATGATCATGAAACTTCAGGGCAAGATACTACTGAATCACGTAGATCAACCAGAGTGAGATTCGCACCAGAGTGGTACGGTAATCCAGTTCTGGAAGTCATGCTACTAGATCATGATGAACCTACGAACTATGAAGAAGCGATGGTGAGCCCAGATTCCGCAAAGTGGCTTGAGGCCATGAAATCTGAGATGGGATCCATGTATGAGAACAAAGTATGGACTTTGGTTGACTTGCCCGATGATCGGCAAGCAATTGAGAATAAATGGATCTTCAAGAAAAAGACTGACGCTGACGGTAATATTACTGTCTATAAAGCTCGACTTGTCGCAAAATGTTTTCGACAAGTTCAAGGGGTTGACTACGATGAGACCTTCTCACCCGTAGCGATGCTTAAGTCCGTCAGAATCATGTTAGCAATCGCCGCATTTTATGATTATGAAATATGGCAAATGGATGTCAAAACTGCGTTCCTGAATGGATTTCTGGAAGAAGAGTTGTATATGATGCAACCAGAAGGTTTTGTCGATCCGAAGGGAGCTAACAAAGTGTGCAAACTCCAGCGATCCATTTATGGACTGGTGCAAGCATCTCGGAGTTGGAATAAACGCTTTGATAGTGTGATCAAAGCATTTGGCTTTATACAGACTTTTGGAGAAGCCTGTATTTACAAGAAAGTGAGTGGGAGCTCTGTAGCATTTCTGATATTATATGTGGATGACATATTGCTGATTGGAAATGATATAGAATTTCTGGATAGCATAAAGAGATACTTGAATAAAAGTTTTTCGATGAAAGACCTCGGGGAAGCTGCTTACATATTAGGCATAAAGATCTATAGAGATAGATCAAGACGCTTAATTGGACTTTCACAAAGCACATACCTTGACAAGATTTTGAAGAAGTTCAAAATGGATCAAGCAAAGAAAGGGTTCTTGCCTGTGTTACAAGGTGTGAAGTTGAGTCAGACTCAATGCCCGACCACTGCAGAAGATAGACAGAAAATGAAAGATGTTCCCTATGCTTCAGCCATAGGCTCTATCATGTATGCAATGCTGTGTACCAGACCTGATGTGTGCCTTGCTATAAGTTTAGCAGGGAGGTACCAAAGTAATCCAGGAGTGGATCACTGGACAGCGGTCAAGAACATCCTGAAATACCTGAAAAGGACTAAGGATATGATTCTCGTATATGGAGGTGACAAAGAGCTCACCGTAAGAGGTTACGTTGATGCAAGCTTTGACACTGATCCGGACAATTCTAAATCGCAAACCGGATACGTGTTTACTTTAAACGGTGGAGCTGTCAGTTGGTGCAGTTCCAAACAAAGCATTGTAGCGGGATCTACATGTGAAGCGGAGTACATAGCTGCTTCGGAAGCAGCAAACGAAGGAGTCTGGATGAAGGAGTTCATATCCGATCTAGGTGTCATACCTAGTGCATCGGGTCCAATGAAAATCTTTTGTGACAATACTGGTGCAATTGCTTTGGCAAAGGAATCCAGATTTCACAAGAGGACCAAACACATCAAGAGACGCTTCAACTCCATCTGGGATTTAGTCCAGGTGGGAGACATAGAGATTTGCAAGATACATACGGATCTGAATGTTGCAGACCCGTTGACTAAGCCTCTTCCACGAGCAAAACATGATCAGCACCAAGGCTCCATGGGTGTTAAAATCATTACTGTGTAATCTAGATTATTGACTCTAGTGCAAGTGGGAGACTGAAGGAAATATGCCCTAGAGGCAATAATAAAGTTATTATTTATTTCCTTATATCATGATAAATGTTTATTATTCATGTTAGAATTGTATTAACCGGAAACATAATACATGTGTGAATACATAGACCAACAGAGTGTCACTAGTATGCCTCTACTTGACTAGCTCGTTAATCAAAGATGGTTATGTTTCCTGACCATGAGCAAAGAGTTGTTATTTGATTAACAAGGTCACATCATTAGTTGAATGATCTGATTGACATGACCCATTCCATTAGCTTAGCACCCGATCGTTTAGTATGTTGCTATTGCTTTCTTCATGACTTATACATGTTCCTATAACTATGAGATTATGCAACTCCCGTTTACCGGAGGAACACTTTGGGTACTACCAAACGTCACAACGTAAATGGGTGATTATAAAGGAGTACTACAGGTGTCTCCAATGGTAGATGTTGGGTTGGCGTATTTCGAGATTAGGGTTTGTCACTCCGATTGTCGGAGAGGTATCTCTGGGCCCTCTCGATAATGCACATCACATAAGCCTTGCAAGCACTGCAACTAATATGTTAGTTGTGAGATGATGTATTACGGAACGAGTAAAGAGACTTGCCGGTAACGAGATTGAACTAGGTATTGGATACCGACGATCGAATCTCGGGCAAGTAACATACCAATGACAAAGGGAACAACGTATGTTGTTATGCGGTCTGACCGATAAAGATCTTCATAGAATATGTAGGACCCAATATGGGCATCCAGGTCCCACTATTGGTTATTGACCGGAGACGTGTCTCGGTCATGTCTACATTGTTCTCGAACCATAGGGTCCGCACGCTTAACGTTACGATGACAGTTATTATGTGTTTATGCATTTTGATGTACCGAAGGTTGTTCGGAGTCCCGGATGTGATCACCGACATGACGAGGAGTCTCGAAATGGTCGAGACATAAAGATTGATATATTGGAAGCCTATGTTTGGACACCGGAAGTGTTCCGGGTGAAATCGGGATTTTACCGGAATACCGGGAGGGTTACCGGAACCCCCCGGGAGGCAAATGGGCCTATTGGGCCTTAGTGGAAAAGTGAAAAGGGGCTGCCCACAAGGGCTGCGCGCCTCCCCCCTTCCCTAGTCCTATTAGGACTAGGAGAAGGGGCCGGCCCCCCTCTCTTCTCTCTTCTCCTTGAGGAGTCCTATTAGGAATAGGATTGGGGGGGAGTCCTACTCCCGGTAGGAGTGGGACTCCTCCCGCGCCCTCTCCCTGGCCGGCCGAACCCCCTCCCCCTGCTCCTTTATATACGGGGGCAGGGGGCACCCCATAGACACACAAGTTGATCATTGTTGATCGTTCCTTAGCCGTGTGCGGTGCCCCCTGCCACCAAATTCCACCTCGGTCATATCGTTGTAGAGCTTAGGCGAAGCCCTGCGTCGGTAGTACATCAAGATCGTCACCACGCCGTTGTGCTGACGGAACTCTTCTTCGACGCTTTGCTGGATCGGAGCCCGAGGATCGTCATCGAGCTGAACGTGTGCTAAGAACTCGGAGGTGCCGGAGTAACGGTGCTTGGATCGGTCGGATCGGGAAGAAGACGTACGACTACTTCCTCTACGTTGTGAGATCGCTTCCGCAGTCGGTCTGCGTTGGTACGTAGACAACACTCTCCCCTCTCGTTGCTATGCATCACCATGATCTTGCGTGTGCGTAGGAAAATTTTCGAAATTACTGCGTTCCCCAACAAGATCTGCCTGATGAATTGGCAGAAATGTACAAAACTGATCCTGAAGAGAGCTACGGTCAGCGCAAGACACGAATCCAATGGATTCGAAGATATTGGGCAAAGCAGTGGTTCCAATACCGCTTCGTCACTAAGGAATATGCAGAAAAGTGCGCCATCAAGAGACCGTGGGGAGACGTATTATACAAAAATCTCGTACCCCGGTCCAAAGACGAAGCCATTGCTCAAGGCTTCTATCCATGCATGGTCAGAGGACCACAGCCAGCTGAAGCACATCCATCATCACTTCTCTGGTGTCGCGATGACAATCTGTTCAAGCGCAACTTCCAATTTGCTCAGAACTCTGCGAAGCAAAACAAGAAGGAGCTGGGGTTGGACTTCAACCCTGGTCCCTCTAAACCAAGGGCGGATGGCACACGCGAAGCCAATCCCAATATCATCGGGCCGTATGCCAATCTCGCAGGTCTCATCACTCGCATTCTAGTCCAAGGGACTGCCGTGAACGACCCTCCAGCGGACATTGAGTCTGATGACGCTCCTGCTGCACCGAAGCCGGAGCAGACGAAGAAGCCAAAAGCTTCAAAGCCAGCCGCTTCTCCCAAAATCTCCAGAGCGAAGCCATTGGCAACTGCACCTCCTGAAGCCAGTGTGCAGTCTGAAGACTTATCACGAGTCTCCAAGCCCCAAGAAGCCAAGAAGCCTCAGCCACACACAGGCAAAGAGCTCACAGCTGCTGCCATTCTGCGCAGCGAAACCATTGATCTGTCCAGCGACGAAGATCTTGGAGATGACGCTCTTGAGCAGCTCATCAAGAGCAAGGAGGAGGCTGAAATCTTCAACAATCTGCCTCTGTTTGATGCAGCAATCATCCACAACTTCATCGATGAGTGGTTTGCTACACCAAATGTCAGCTTCGATGATCTGCAGCTGCCCATTGGCCTCAGCGTTGCCTTCCAAGGCGCTATTGCTTCAGAACTTGCAATTGCCCAGCGCATTGTTGAACTGAAGCAGAAGATTGATTTTGAAAAGGCTCAGTTCAAGCAGAATATGGCCAGGCTCAGCGTCCAAGAAGTCAAGGACTTCAAGATCATGTTGCACGAGTTAAAGGAAAACTTTCTGAAGAAACGTGCAGAAGCTCAGGGTTCGCGAGAGCGGATGAAGATTCTGGCTGATCGTTGTGTGCAGGCCTACAATGAGGCCGAGAAGCGCAAGGCACTTGGGCGTCCCGGCATCGACCCCAGGATGGCCGCGAAGAAAAAGAAGAAGCATGTTGTGGCTGAACCAGAGGCACCAAGGTCAGAAGCTGTTCCGATTGTCTTCCCCATTGCTACGACTGGCTCGAAGCCAAAGAACCGGTCAACCGCTTCAGAGCTTAAGAAGACACGGACAGCCGAAGCTGAAGCAAGGAAGAGGAAACACTCTGAAGCCTCTCCTTCTGACCCCACCATCAAGAAGCACAAGACCAAGAAATCTCGGGCTGCTCCCACAGAGCCCTTGATAGTCGAACCCCTCTCCGTCCGCTATCCTGACGAAGATCGTCAGTTGACAGTGCATGAGCCTGCTTTCATAGAGGCTCCGCACGCTGAAGACATTCCAGCAGCCGGCCCCAACGCTGCTGAAGACATTGGTCTCCAAGACAATGTACAAGATGATACAACCCTTCCTCAGCTTGAGACAAGCGAAATGATCAGCATTGGTCGTCCATTGACACCAATCACACAAGATGCATCGTGGGCAGATCGCCCACAGGATGAAGATAATGAGCCCCAGCCCACTGCAACCCCACCGGCGTCGCCTACATTCCCTAGGCTTCGCAAAGGGCCAAGGGCTCAGGTTGCTGACAACATTCTAGTTGCATCTGCCGAAGATATTGAAGAAGAACCTCAAGCTCCATCTCCCCCGCACCAACAAGAAGCAGTTTTCCAGGAGAACGTACCTGAATCCGTCCCTCTCACTACACGTGTTGAGGCTGCCACAACCAACACTGAAGCAATTGTGGAGCCCTTCCCAACAACAGCTTCAATAGACACTGAAGCTACTGCACCTGAACCTTCTGTGCCTGAGTCTGCTGCCGGTCCACAATTCAACTATCATGTTGCGCACAGGCCCCAGGTCCAAAAGCCGATCCCATGACTGCTAAGGTTCCCAGGTCCTGCATCAGCTCCTGGCTCCTTCAACATCAACAACTTCAGGGAAGATAACACATTCTTCAACAGCTCCAAGAACCCTTATTCAAGGGAACGGATTGTATCAGATAGGTTCTGGAGCTACCCACAACGCAGCTATTATTCATGCATCCTATACAACCAAGGCCGCATCTTTCCTCACCAGCGCCTTGAGGTTGAAGCTGTTGCTGGTCTGCCTGGTCCGGAAGAAGCACTGGATTGCTTCAAGCAAGTGGGTCTGCTGCCGTTTATCACCGATGAAGAGCACTGGAATGAAGAGCTTCTGCTCCAGTTCTATGCCACCCTGCATATCAGAGGCTATAACAGAGATCCGAAGACTTGGGTCCTGGAGTGGATGACCGGCAATGTCCATCATGAAGCTAATGCATTCGATATCATTGAGCTTACCGGCCTACCCACTCCTGGCGAACTCTTCGAAGAAGGCTGCCAACTCCATGCTGAAGCAATTGCGAGCATATTCCAACGGCCTGAGCCAAATATGAGTCAGATGCTCTGAATGATGAAGCCAATGCCCATGATGCACCTTATCCAACTGAGTTCTTCGTTGAAGACTTAGAGTATCTGCCCAGAACCATATATCACATCGTCAGGCGGACTCTATGGCCCATTAAGGGGCACTCTCCATATGCCAAGGTTGAAGGTGCAATGAAGACTCTCATCTTCTGTATCCTGCATGGCAAATGCTTCAACGCACAGGATCTCTTTATACGCCAACTTGCAGCGTCTGGCTCAGATCTCTTTGGTTTGAAGATTTATGCTCCTTGGGTTATGAGGTTGATCAAGCTTCACTCTGCTATCTCCTATCAGCCCTCAGCCCGCAACCATAGGATCTTCTTACCCGATGTGGACACCTCTGCTGAAGCAATATATCCTGAGCCTGCCAAGCAACCATTAAGTCTTCAGAATGCAGAACACCAGAGCTTCACTCAGAATGATGAAGGTGTTGAAGCCATCTCAAGAGTCTATCCAATGGCTGGCACCACACGTGCCCCTACATCAACTGAAGCCACTGACAGCACAGCTGCACCGAGACCCAAGAAACGCGCTCGTGCACTCAATGACCGAGAACTTCTTGTGGCTCTACACCAAAAGCAAGATAGGCATCACGACTGGCTCAAGAGGCAGATGAGAAGCATCATGCAAGACGTCAATCGCATCAGAAATCTGGCCACCAAGAATGCCTTTGTCTCACACGAAACCTGTCGCCGCACTTGGAAAGGCCTCACCATGATGTGCACTGAAGCTGAACTTCAAGAGGATGGCTTCAGAGAGAGATTCAAGTTTGACTCCACACCCCCCAGAAGAGCTGTGCTACGCGGAACTCCATCCCTTGAAGATTCTAAGTTCTCTTCCTCTGCTGCCACCGTGACTGCAAGAATCATTGAGGAAGAAGACGACGCTACATCGCCAACACCTCCTTCAGCGCGCGTCGACCCTGCACCAAGCTCTTCAGCACCACCAAACGCCTCCACCGACCCTGCTGCGCTCGGGAACGCGTAGAAAATTCTATGTCTTCAAACCTTTTTGGTCATCACTGACAAAAGGGGGAGAAGCATATGATGTTTATAGTCTTCAAGCGGGTCAATAAGGGCGGGTGCTTTATATTTTGCTACATTTTGCTTCGTGCTTACAACTCTCGTTTTGCTACATTTGGTTCTTTGAGTTGTAACACTTAAACTTGATGGTCGTCTGCTACTTGTTTGCCACTATGTTTTTGCGAAGATAAATTCCGCATGTACGACGATAATTTCCGCACTTATATCATTTCGCAGACGTCCATTTTTCATTATGCATGTCATTCTCTTCATATACTTTTACATGCATGGTGGATTGTCATCATAAGTTGAAGTGGATTTCCACAAGTACAACCTGCCATGTGCATTTGCGTTCCAGAAGCAAATTACTTATATGCACATCTTCAGGGGGAGCCCTTGCAGCTTATGAAGACAATTCCTTTACAATTTCACAAATTATATTCCCCCTTGAAAACTTCAACTAGTTTGTCATCAATCACCAAAAAGGGGGAGATTGTAAGTGCATCTAGTGCCACCCCTAGTTGGTTTTGGAGTATTGACGACAAACCTAGTTGAGGGACTAATGTGTTTGTGAGAACTGCAGGATAACACAGGTAGAAGTCCCTCATTGATTCGGTTTCACTACCAGAGATGACCCCTAAAAATGTACGAAGACATTGAAGACAATGGTGGTTTATGAAGATATTCATATTGAAGACAATGACATGTGAAGACTCCCTATGAAGCTTATGGAACTCGAAGACTTAGATTCTTCGTAGCATTACTTCATTTATGTTGTGTCATTGGAACCACCGTACTCTTAAGTGGGGTCCAAGAGAACCAGTCAGAATGACTGAAGTGATGCCTAATTCAAAACCTATATCTTCGAGCGAAGACTACGAGAGCAAATCTTGTCCAGAGACGGATAAGTCAGCTTTGCTTGTAGCCCAAGTAAAGTTGCCGTGTGAGTTCGGAATATGACCATTGGTACACGTGTCAGTTCCTTAGTGACCCAGGGTCATTTCGGACAAATCAGGTCGGGTTGCCCAGTGGCTATAAATAGTCCACCCCCTACAACCATAAACGGTTGGCTGCTCAGATTTCAGTGCACGGCTTTTGTCGTTTGAGAGCAACCCACCTCGAAGCCTTTGAGAGAAAATTCCTAGCGAGGAGAAAAGCCCTAACCACCCAGAGCCAGAGTAAATTGGCATCACTTAAGTCTTCTTGTCTGAGTGATCTGAAGACTTATTACACTTGAGGACTGTGCATCCTCCAGCCGGTTAGGCGTCGCGTTCTGAGCATCCAAGAGAAATTGTGGATTGCCGGTGAACAAAGTCTGTGAAGGTTTGGGAGTCTACCTTGAAGACTTACCAGAGTGATTGGGCGAGGTCTGTGTGACCTTAGCTCAAGGAGAAAACGGTGAGGACTGGGTGTCCTGAGTTGCGTGTTCAGGACTGGGTGTCCGGGATGTGTGTCCTTTGGTTTAAATACCTAGCCGCTCCAACCAGACGTACAGTTGTCACAGCAACTGGAACTGGTCCAACAAATCATTGTCTTCAACGTGTCACTGGTTTCATCTTCACCTCCTTTTTACTTACCGTTACACATTGTGAAGCCATTGCATGCTTGCTTTATCTTCTGTCTTCACAACTTAACTGTATGATTTGTTTGGCTTCATAACTTCTTCCTACCTGATCCTTATTACACTGAAGCTGTTTGTCACTGTGCTTTCACTATATTGAATACTTGACCATGGCTTGCCTTGTGTAATCTAACTTCCGCTGCATAGTGATAGGCTTGTCTATTCTGTTTGTCTTCATAACTTCCACGTTTTGAAGACTTTCATAAAAATCGCCTTTTCACCCCCCCCCCTCTAGTCGATATAACGCACTTTCAGAAATCTATGAAAGAAAAGGGTATTAAAGCCGAAGACGTTAAGAATTTACCTCCTATTGAAGAAATACATGGTCTTAATATACCGCCTGTTGAAGAAACATATGTTCTTAATTCTTTATTTACTGAAGAACCCCCTGATCCCGATATCCCAACACATGTAGTAAAGGTAAATTCTCTCTATAGATATGATAAAGCTGAAGTCCCTCCTACTAAAATTGCTAGTCAGTGCTTGGATGAGTTTGATAACTTTATGTTTAAGCAAGACGACTTCAATGCTTATTTTGGTAGACAATTAAAAGAAAATGCTTATATGATTAGACGCTTGGGTGATCATATGGCTGATATTAAAGGTGAACTTAAACTTGTTAGCAAACATGCTTCTATGGTTACCACTCAAGTAGAACAAGTACTTAAGGCTCAAAAAGAAGTGCTTAATGAAATGAATAGTAAGAAAAATGATTATGCTATTAGAGTGGCTACTAGAACTGGTAGAATGACTCAGGAACCTTTGTATCCTGAAGGCCACCCTAAGAGAATCGAGCAAGATTCTTAGAGAAATAATATTGATGTTCCTAGTTCTTCTAAAAGGAAGAAGAAGAAAAATGATAGAACTGTGCAAACTTCTAGTGAACCTATTGCTGAACCACCTGATAATCCAAATGATATTTCTATGTCTGATGCTGAAACACAATCTGGTAATGAACATGAACCTAGTAAAAATATTAATGATGATGTTCATGATGATGCTCAACCTAGTAATGATAATGATGTAGAAATTGAACCTGCTGTTGATCTTGATAACCCACAATCAAAGAATCAACGTTATGATAAAAGAGACTTTGTTGCTAGGAAACATGGTAAAGAAAGGGAACCTTGGGTTCAGAAACCCATGCCTTTTCCTTCGAAACCATCCAAGAAAAAGGATGATGAGGATTTTGAGGGCTTTGCTGAAATGATTAGGCCTATCTTTTTGCATATGAGATTAACTGATGTGCTCAAAACAAATCCTTATGCTAAATATATGAAGGATATCATTACTAATAAAAGAAAGATACCGGAAGCTGAGATTTCCACCATGCTTGCTAATTATACTTTTAAGGGTGGAATACCAAAGAAACTTGGAGACCCCGGAGTACCTATTATACCTTGCTCCATTAAAAGAAATTTATTAAAACTGCTTTATGTGATCTTGGAGCCGGTGTTAGTGTTATGCCTCTCTCTTTATATCATAGACTTGACTTGAATAAGCTGACACCTACTGAAATATCTTTGCAAATGGCTGATAAATCAACTACTATACCTGTCGGTATCTGTGAGGATGTGCCTGTTGTCGTTGCAAACGTTACTATTTTAACGGACTTTGTTATACTTGATATTCCCGAGGATGATAGTATGTCTATTATTCTTGGAAGACCTTTTCTTAATACTGCAGGGGCTATTGATTGCAACAAGGGCAATGTCACTTTTCATGTTAATGGTAATGAGCATACGGTACACTTTCCAAGGAAACAACCTCAAGTTCATAGTATCAACTCTATTGGAAAAATTCCATCGATTATATTTGGAGGTTTTGAATTTCCTCTTCCTACTGTCAAGAAGAAATATGATATTCTTATTATTGGGGATGTGCATATCCCCGTTGAGGTAACTTAGTGTTATTCGAAATTTCTCCGGTTTCATGATTATCGGAATGAGTTTGTTAACAAGACTTGATCAACATTGTTAGTGGATTCTTTTTGATGAGCATGAGATGGATGAAACTAGAAGCACAAACTTCTGTACCCCACTTTTACTTTCTGTTATTTATATTAAATAAAGTAAAAATAGTATTTTCTTTCTGTTTCCTGACTTATCCGTGCAGTATAAAAATATCCCAAAAATCAAAGTCCTCAGAATTACATGCCAATTTAATATGATTTTTTCGGGAATATTTGAGGATTTACTGTGCAAAAATTACAGCGGGAGGAGCTGCCACTTGGCCACAAGGGTGGTGGGCGTGCCCCCTGCCTCGTGGGCCCATAGAGGCCCTCCTCCAGTTATCCCAGCACCCATCTTCTTCCTCTATCTCACACAAACCCGAAAACCAACTCAAGCACGAGTTCCAGCCACTTTTGCTGTGATTTTCGATCTCCTTGCTCAAAGCACCTCTCGCAAAACTGCTTGGGGAGATTGTTCCTTGGTATGTGACTCCTTCATTGGTCCAATTAGTTTTTGTTCTAGTGCTTTATTCTTTGCAAATTTGTGCTGCATAGGTGACCATTTTCTTGAGCTTGCATGTCAAATTTATATAGTTCCAAGTAGTTCTAATGCTCGATATAGGCTCTAGGCACTTGTAGGAGTAGTTGCTATCAGTTTTATTGAAGTTGGTTCACTTTTGTTTGAAGTTACTAAAAATTTCAGATTTTTTCAGAAAAAACAATATGCTTAGGAAGATGTTCCAAGGTGGTTCCTCTAAGAAGCAAGGACCCAGGATTGCTATGCGCGATGCTGACGAGGATCCACCAAGAGACGCTCCAGTACGGCCTTGCGAATGGCCGTCAGAAAATTTTATGGACCGTTCAGGAATTAAAGAAGAATTCAAAGCATATTTGCGCAATGCCGGTCTTGAGGATTTTGAGGCTAACAAATGCCCCCAGTATCATGATCTCACAAGTTCATTTGTGAGGAGGTTTGAGTATTCATCTTCACGCAATTCTCCTTCAGTCATGTTTGATCTCTATGACAAATCTTATACCATGGACTTAGAGGATTTCGCATCTGCTTGCAAACTTCCATCATGGGGTAGTGTTAGGGATCCCCCTAAATCTGAATTTAGAAACTTTCTTGCTAGTATAACTGTGGGGGAATCTAGAGATATAACGCAGGCTACCATAGGGAGCATTCACTTTCCTGCTATACATTATTTTGCTCTCTTCATCGGTAGATGCATAAATGGTAAGGATGAAGCATGTCACATGTGTGTCCCTGATCTTAGCATTCTTAGGAGTGTTGTGTTAGGAGACCAATCTTATCATATGGGAGCCATTGTAGCTCGTAGGTTGCATCATAATAGACATAATGGAGATTTCTTTGGAGGAATTTATGCAACTCGCTTAGCTCATTTTCTTGAGATAGACATTCGTGAGGGTGATATGGAGTTGCCTCCTGCATATTTAGATTATGACTCTATGGCTTCACACCAGTTTGTCGAGAGGCCTGAATCACCTCTCTTATATCGTTTAATTTTTGATAAACGACGTGTTTCCCGTATCACTCTCCCGGCTCCTGCCTTCTTTGATTCACAGACAAAAGGAAGATATGTTATTACCAGAGAGGAGGCAGAAGAGTACGAGAGGGGAGCGGAGGCAGCTTGACTTCATGCTGCAGCTCAGCAGGCGATAACCGCTGCACATCAGTATGATCCCAACTATTCCTCCTCATCACAGTACGACCCCAACAACTATTATTATGGATATCCGCCAGGCCAGCCATGGCCATAGACCAACTTAGGCCAAAAGCCTAAGCTTGGGGGAGTACGTATTTCTCACTGACATTACATTTATGTTCACACACACTCATTGCTAGATGTCGGTGCTCATACTTTTTCACTGTAATATCCATGCTAGTTTATTTTCTTTTTCCTGCTTTCTTCTTGTGTGTTTGCTAAACCTTAAGAAAAAACAAAAAAAATTAGTAGTAGTTTATTTTTCTGCTGTAGTAGTAATAATCAAAAATAAAACCCAAAAGTATTTCCTGTTCTTCTTTTTTTGGACCAGGAACAGTAGGAAAGGCTCCTACTGTGTTACTATATTAAAATATTAGTCAAACTGTACAAGGGGTATTTACATAGGGGGGGAGGTGGAGGTACAACTTGCCAACTTTGTGACAAATGAGCTAAAAAACAAAGCAGATGTAAACCACTAAAGGGAGTGCACAAGGTTCAGCACAAGGAGCCTATGCTCCTCTTTGACTCTATGTTGAAGAAGCCCAAAGTCTTTCTTGAATCTGTCCAGCCAGGAATTGAGGGAAGGTGTTATTGCTCTAAAATGTTTATTATTCCTCTCCTTCCAAATACTCCAGGCTGCCACAATGAATTTCTCTAGGAACAGTGGGGCGGGGTGAATGTTTCTGTGAGTTTCGACAGCTTGTATTCGGCCAAGGAAAGGTTCCCAGTTAAACCCAAGTTTGGCCCAGCAAAGCTTACTGAAAGAGCATGTGAAGATCATGTGCTCCACTGTTTCCTCAATATTCACTCCACATAAGAGGCAATTGTGGTCATCTCCTATGTTATAGTGCCTCCTTTTCAACATGTTCCTCGTATTGAGCCTGTCATGGAAGAGCAGCCAGGCAAAGACCTTAACTTCATCGTGCATTTTGATTTCCAAATCCAGCAGAATATCTGTTGCACTTGGACGTCCTTGAAGAAGAATTTATAGTAATCCGTTGATTTGTAGATGGTCTTGCCCCACATATAGTGCCAAATATCTGTGGATGATGTGGATGGCTGTAGCTGAGCCGCAATTGTTTGCATGTCTCTAACCTCCACAAGGGCTTGAGGGGTCAAGGGCAGGTGGAACGTTTCTCCCAGCGATGTGCTCCCTAGGAAGTTTTTGACCGAGATATCTTCATCTAGAGAGTGGGAGAAAGCCCAAGGATGGGAGTCTTGAATTATTTGCCCTGACCACAAATCTTTCCAGAATAGAGTCGTGGTGCCACACACAATTTTGACTTGAGAAACCCCACGAAACTTAGGTGAGAGCTTGAGTATGTCCTTCCACCAGAATGAGCCAACTGGTTGAGAGGCATGTGGAATTTTTTTGGGTATAGTAGGAGTCCCATGTGAGCTGCACCCAAGGTATATCCAACTTGTTATAAAATTTATGCAGGAACTTCAGAAGCAATGCTTCATTCTGTACACGAAGATTAAGCACACCAAGTCCTCCCTTATTTTTAGGGTTACATACCATGTCCTAGTCCGCCAGAGAGTTACACTTATCACCTTGTTTGGTCTTTTTGATCCATAGGCATCGACGCCTAATTTTGTCCAGGAGTTCAATGAGCTTGGGTGGGAAATGTAACGTGCACATAGCATAGATGAGTAATGAGGTAATTGTGGAGTTGAGTAGAGTCAACTTGCTAGCATGGGACATGAGGGACAGTGTTGACGACAAGCTTCTTTCAACGTGCTGACTAGGGGCATAAAGTCATGAATGGTAGGCTGAGATGTGCCTAGAGGCAGGCCTAGGTAGGTGAATGGCATGGTGCCAATTGTACACTCAAAGATAGCAGCAAGTTGTGCAGCCAGATCCGCTTCCAAGTTTATGGGAATTAATGTGGACTTGTGGAAATTGATTTTAAGGTCGATGGACTGTTCATATTTGGTAAGGATGTCTTTAATGATCAAGGCTTGCTGAGGGCAGGCAGGCATAAGCAAGATTGTGTCATCGGCGTATTGGACAATAGGGTAATCCATTTGTCCCGTGGCTGGAAAGGGAAGCTGTATTCTGCCCTCTCTATAAGCTTCATTAATGGCTGCTTGAAGGAGGTCGACTGCCAGCACGAAAATGAGTGGAGACAATGAATAGCCCTGTCTGACCCCACGCTTGCAGTGGAACTGTCTGCTCGGAACACCGTTTAGGAGAACTGAGGATCGGCCCGAAGAAAAAATAGCCTTTATCCAGGACAGCCATCTTTCATTAAAGCCCATATGTCTCATAATGTTGATCATGGGATCGTGCTCGCTCATGTCGAAAGCTTTTGCGAAATCCAACTTAAGCAGAACAATCGGTCTCTTGGAGGCTTGGCATTGGTGAATGTATTGAAATGTCCAAGCAAGACAATCTTGTATAGATCTCCCACGTATGGATCCATATTGGTTACGATGAACAATTTTCAAAATGACCTTCTGGAGTCGGTTAGCCAGGAGTTTAGTAATGAGCTTAAGGTAGCAATTAAGTAAGGTGATTGGCCTGTAGTCATTAACTGTAGATGGGGATCCATTCTTCGGGATAAGAGTAATCAATCCATCATTAATGCTCTGGAGGTTAAGTGTTCCTGCATGGAATTGATCACACAGCGAGTAGAAATCATTTTTGATGATTGGCCAACATGCTTTAAGGAAGAGACCACTAAATCCATCCGGACTAGGTGCCATATCGCCTGGCATTTCTTTAACTACCAAGTCAATTTCCTCATACGTGAAGGGAAGGGTGAGGTGATCCAAGTTTGTGTTGGGCCGGATGAGAGACGGGAGATCAAAATGCATTTGAGTTGGGCTAGAGGTGCCTAGTCTGTCCGAATATGCGTGGAAAAGCAGGGCCTCCTTTCCATTGTGATCTTCCAGGACTAACCCATCCGGACTTTGCAGATTAGCAATGTTGTTTTTGCGATATCTATCAGTAGCCATTGCTTGGAAAAATTTGGTATTTTCATCACCAAACTTAACCCATCGGACGGTACATCGTTTCTTCCAATATTGTTTCTGATAGTCCAATAGCCGAAGGAGATGATTTTTGATAATCTTGCGGAAGTTGCTCTCTGGTATTATGAGAGACCGCTGATTTTCCAGATCATCCAACTCTGTCAAGGTTTTGTTGGTGTTCTCAATAGCCACCGAGAGCCGTGAGATACCTTTGCTCCAAGCTTTGAGCTCCTGTCGGAGACGTTTGAATTTACGACAGAGCACAGTGGCTGCATTGTTCACCATAATGGGTTTGTCCCAAACTCTTTTAACCAGGTCCATGAAGCCCGGGTGTAGAAGCCAGTAGGATTCAAACCTGAATAACTTGGCACGAGGGATTTTTGTTTCAATGCTTACAACACATGGTGTGTGATCTGATGTGGGCTTACAGAGAGGTTTGACCATGGTATTGGGGTAAACACTTGTCCAGTGCATGGTAGTAAAGAACCAGTCAAGTTGCTCGAGGAGTGGATCGTGTTGCATGTTACTCCAAGTGTATAGCCTACCCTTAATAGGTAATTCGACTAGGTTATGTTTGCGGATAATATCATTGAAGGTGGACATATCGTTGACACCACCCCTGGCTTGTTGCGATTTTCTGGCCCTATGATATAATTAAAATCCCTAAGAAATAAGCAATCTTCATTTGCCTGAATGTCCCTGTCATAGAACCATTGACTAAAAGTGTCCTGCGTAGGCCCAGTACAAGGACCATAGATGTTAAAAAGTGTCCACGCTTGGGCAGAAATGGTGCCAGTGAATTGAATTCCCAGAGCAAAATCTTCCTGAAGAACTACCGAACCAGAAAACATGTAGCTGTTCCAAACTGTGAGTAAACCACCCGAAGCCCCATGAGAGGGAATATAAGAAAATTTATCGAAATGCTTAGGGCAGCAAGTTTTAATAAACGCTAGATCGATAACAGGTTTTTTAGTCTCCTGCAAACAAACGATAGCACGGCCACTAACAGAAATCGCGTTCGACAATGCTAATAACTTTTTCTCCGAATTTAACCCGCGCACATTCCAACATAGCATGTTCCAGCTACGCAAAAGTGGCATAAGAGACCGTGAACTTAAGCTAAAGACAAAGAGGAGCCTTCCGTCGGGCTATTGTGGATGGTAGCCAAATCTTCAGTAGCAAGCAGAGCAGCTTCAGTGAGCTCTTGAGGCGGGACAACGCAGCGAATGATGCCAATGTCCTGCATGGTGCAGAGAGGTGTTGGTGGAGGAGCTTGATCCATGACCACAGAGCTGGAGCTCGGAGCAGTAGAAGGTATCACTCTGGGCTTCACTTTGGAGACAGTAGGGCGCACATCAGAAATTTGTGGCACTCTTAAGCCATCAAAGCGTGTCGATCTTGTGCTGCGTCTAACTTCAGTAGTGACCACAGGAGCCTTGAACTTCGAGCGGCGAGGATGGGCTGCAGAAGGTCCCGGCGCATCAGACAGGACTTGGGCAAGGCCCAAATCAGAATCATTCTCCAATGGGCCATGAGATACCATAGGAGGCCCATCCCTGGAGACAGCACATGGCGCCAAGCTGGGTAAAGCATCCAAAGGAGAAGTATTTGACGGCAGAAAGTTCAGAGAAGTGTGATCAGCATCAAGGGCTGCAGTATCATTTGAGGACAGCAGGATCATATCAGTTCTATTTGGAGTGTCAATTGGGAGAGAACCAAGATGTTCAGAGGGCAGATCTGCAGGATGCTCTTCCTCTGGTGACAATTCACTGATCTGCACCGAGGATGGTGTGGCATGCAGGATACATGGAGAAAAACACAACATGTGAGTGGTCGATTGATCTGCCACCTGCAAGATAGAGCAAGGAGGAACTGCCTGAAATTCCAGTGGGGGCAAACCATAGCCAGAGCTCCAGGGCCCAAAAGCAGCAACCACAGACAGGATGGACCTGGATAGATATGCAGTGAAGACATTCCTCGGGATCAAGTCTAAAGTTAGCACTGTGGCCAGCTCATTTCCCTCAACAGAGATACTGACATTCATAGTTGTAGTAGAAATTGCAATATCCATGTTGATGATATTTTGAATCTCAAGAGGAGCCACATAAAGAGTGCTGATATGACTGTTAGAACCAAGAGAAGAGCCCTGCGTGCTTGCAGAAGAGGCAGTTTCATACCAGACTGAATTCAGACTGTCAGTTACATTATCTTCAGGTAGAATTCCATCTTGTACCCGGAGACCCTGAGCAGCAAGCCATGATTGGAAGTTAACCAGAGAAGCTGGCATTTGAGGAACAGGAGGATGCGGCCATGGGTCCCATTGGGCATCTTGTGGTCCATCATGCTGAGGAGCTAGGTGAGGCGCCTGATCGTTACCGATCCCATTCTAAAGCAGCCAGTTCTGAAGCTGTTGCTGATAGAGCTGCTCCGCCGTGAGGCCCTCCCCAAACATGGGATGCGGGACACCCTTAGCCGGGGGTGGTTCTTCATTAGCTGTTGGAACCTCAGGATCATGGGCATTCCAATCTATTCCACGGCGAATGAAAACAGCATCGGTCCAGCAAGCTCTATCTCCACCTAACTGACAGATGACAATGCTCTTAGGTATGAGGCGCATATGAATGACTCGGGCCTTAAGAAGCACCACAGAGCGATCAGTATTGGGGCTATTCTAAGATACTAGTCTGCCGTAATCATCAACCGAGCGCTGAAGATAGAAATCAATCTGATAATCATCCGGAAAGCCGATGTACATAAGCCAAAGTTCAGGGCCATAGGTGGTGTTGCGCATATTAAGAGCAGCATTGTGACGCACCAAAGAAATCACTAGATCCTCCTCATCAAGCTGGAAAGTGGTGTTTACTGCAGTGTCTCGGATGAAAGAATTGGCAAAGGCAAACATACCCACTCCCAGCGGATGGTCAGAGGTCTCGGTGGTATGCAGTCTGGCCTCATGCAGCATGCCTTCAATCGTGTTGCGAAGATCTTCCTGGAGATGTAGGGGCACGAACCGGCTGGCTTCGGCAATGGCGAGGAAGTTGTTGTTGAGGGGCGGGATGGGATTGACATCCATGTTCGCCCTAACCTTGCGATCTGCTGGCCCTGGCTCAATGGACTAGCCAGGCGGAAGGAAGGGAAGGGGGTTGACAGGGTAGTTGGCCATGGTGGCGGGCGGGGCGGCGGTGGCGACGGTGGCGGTGGTTTGCAGGGGTTGTGGTGGTGCTAGAGCAGACCGCTCTATTGCATTAGGAAGCGGGGCTGGCAAAGGGAGAGAATGTGGGGCGTCAAAGATGGACGGGGGGGGGGGGGGGGGGTTGGTCTCCATTGCGAGCGTTGGGCTCAGCGATGCCGCCAGCAAGATTGCGCCAGGTGTTCATAGTGTCCGCATGCAGTGCATCGCACGGTGGAGGGAGGTTGGCTCCTGGGTGCCGTAATCGGGCAAGTTCGCTCCTCAGATGGATAATTGATTTGCTGCCCAGAGTGAGATGATTTGACTGAATGATCAGAATCTGAATGCATAAAAGCCCTGCCATTTAAAGAAGCCCGAGGCCGAGACGGACAATTAATCCCTTTGTGCCCTGGGGCCGAGCAGTGCAGATAGATAATCCGGGTGTGACAGTTAAATTTGTCGTGCCCCCATTGTAAACATTTTGCACACAGAACGCCCCAAGCATGAACCAAATCATTCACTTCCATGGAGTTATATCCCGCCCGCGATAAATCCGCAATGTGTGCCTTGGAGAGCAAAGGCGGCCAGGAAGTATTCGGGAGCATATTTGAACGCCGAAGCAAGGAAACTTTGCGGTAATTTCGGGTAAATGATATTGCATGGAAAATTGAAAGAGCCAATCTGAAGTAAAGGCTCTGAAGATTCTTCGAGGCATTGAATGCTCGTGTCTGCGGATTCCGAAAGCACCATGGAACGTACGTCGTGCTCATGGGCTTGCGATGCTTCGTTAGAACATGAAGCTTCATGACTGTTCTTATCAGTGAAATCCATCGAAGCGATAGGCACGAGTCCGAACTTGCACAACTCATTGGAGGTTGTAAGATCAATTCCGGAGGGTTGTGTGAAAACAGAAGGAGCAATGCGCACAGCCACGGGACTTCGATTAGCAATAGATTCTAGTCTTTCAACCGCATGCCAACGAGAATCCAAGTGCTTGTAACCATTGAAACGGCCATTGAACAGATGAAAATGACAGATGAAATCGGGTCAAATACGGTCCTTGAGGCCATGAATAAAATGTCCAACCTTGTTCCCGGCCACAGAAAAGCGAAAGGAGCTCTCAAAAATCTGAGAGACCTTAAAACCAAGATGATGACCACCAATGCAGCATTGTAGAGCCACACCCACATATTCCTCATTGAGGGGGAAGGAAGCTGAAGAGAAGGAAACAACCAAGAAAAATTCCTTGGTCTTGCGTGAAGGAGAGAAGTGCACCATCTCTCCAAACCGACGACGTACCTGGTCGGCCACTGCAAGGCCAGGGTTGAAATCCCAGTGTAGGAGCCCTTCCATGGCGTGGATCATTGGCTAGATCAATAGGGAGAGGTGGAGCAGGTGGGAGGAGAGGAGAGGAGGAGAGGAGCCATCCTCCCTCTTCCCGTTCTTCTTTTGCTTGTTGGGAGCTTTCCCGTGTAAATAGTTTTATTTCTTTTCTTTGGGGGTCGATAGGAGAAGACCATAATTAAATTGTTGAAGTGGCTCTTATATGCATTATTGTTGATTTAACCCAGAGCCCATATTGCCTTGTCTTCTCCTGTTTATTGAATGCTCGCAGATTCCAGCTTAGTCCAATGCACGTGCACCCTTATTATTATTCACACCGTTCAGTCATGCAAGTGAAAGGCAATTATGATGATATATGATGGATTGACTGAGATGAGAAAAGCTGGTATGAACTCGACCTCTTTTGTTTTTGTAAATATGATGAGTCCCTCGTTCTTGATTCAGCTTATTATGAATAAACATGTTTGCAATGACAATTAGAGATCATAGTTGCTTGTGCCATGCTTAATTAGCTATGAGTTATAATGGTTTACCTTGTGTGCCAACATGCTATTGAGATGATTATGATGTGGTATCCTCCTTTAAATGATTTAAGTGACTTGACTTGGCACATGTTCACGCATGTAGTTGAAACAAATCAACATAGCCTTCACGATATTTATGTTCATGGTGGATTATATCCTACTCATGCTTGCATCCAATGTTTATTAATTTTAATGCATGTACATGGCTGTTGTCGCTCTCTAGTTGGTCGCTTCCCATTCTTTTGCTAGCCTTCACTTGTACTAAGCGGGAATACTGCTTGTGCGTCCAATCCCTTAAACCCCAAAGTTATTCAAGATGATTCCACTATACCTTCCTATATACGGTATCTACCTGCCGTTCCAAGTAAATTTGTATGTGCCAAACTCTAAACCTTCAAATAAACATTCTGTTTTGTATGCTCGAATAGCTCATGTATCAACCAAGGCTGTCCTTATCTTCCGTGTTAGGCAGGTTATTCTCAAGAGCAGTGGACTCCGCTCCTCACTCACGAGAAAATGGCTGGTCACTGGGATCCCCAGTCCCATGCTTTATGCAAACTAAATAAAAATTAATTGCAAACAAAACTCCCCCTGGGACCTGATGTATGTTGGAGGCACTCGTTGTTTCGAGCAAGCCATGGATTGATGCTTGTTGGTGGAGGGGGAGTATAAACTTTGCCATTCTGTTTGGGAACCGCCTATAATGTGTTTAGCATGGAAGATATCGCCATCTCTTAGTTGTTACGTTGACAATGAAAGTATACCACTCAAAATACAATTTATCTCTATCTCAAAACCGAGCTCTGGCACCTCTACAAATCCCTGCTTCCCTCTGCGAAGGGCCTATCCATTTACTTTTATGTTGAGTCATCACCCTCTTATTAAAAAGCACTAGCTGGAGAGCATAGGTGTCATTTGCATGTTGGGGAACGTAGTAATTTCAAAAAAAATCCTACGCACACGCAAGATCATGGTGATGCACAGCAACGAGAGGAGAGTATGATCTACGTACCCTTGTAGATCGCAACGGAAGCGTTGACACAACGTAGAGGAAGTAGTCGTACGTCTTCTTCCCAATCCGACCGATCCAAGCACCGTTATTCCGGCACCTCCGAGTTCTTAGTACATGTACAGCTCGATGATGATCCCCGGGCTCCGATCCAGCAAAGCTTCGGGGAGGAGTTCCGTCAGCACGACGGCGTGGTGATGATCTTGATGTTCTACCGACGCAGGGCTTCGCCTAAGCACTACAACGATATGATCGAGGTGGAATATGGTGACAGGGGGCACCGCACACGTCTAAGGAACGATCTCAATGATCAACTTGTGTGTCTAGAGGTGCCCCCTGCCTCCGTATATAAAGGAGCCAAGGGGGAGGGGGCCGCCGGCCAGGAGGAGGGCGCAGGAGGAGTCCTACTCCTACCGGGAGTAGTGTCGTGGTTCTAAGTCTGACAGGGAGGTAGGGGGGTGTGTATGGAGAGGCTAGACCTTAGCTATTGGGAAGTTGTAAGCACGCAAGGTTTACGAGTTCAAGCCCTTCTCGGAGGAAGTAACAGCCCTACGTCTCGGTGCCCAGAGGCGGTCGATTGGATTATGCGTGTGTAGATGACAAGGGTGCGAACCCTTCATACTGAGGAGGGGGTGGCTTATATAGAGTTCGCCGAACCCCCTCCTGCCCTCAGTAATGTAGGGTTTTAGGTATATTTAAGGTTGGGCGTTACTGATAACGTCCCTAATAAAGTGTCATAATAACCATAAAGACTACTTAATAGCCGACCGTTTGCCTGCAGAGTGACTTTAGGTCTTCTGGCAGTCGAGTGGTTGGCTTCATGGTCGAGTGGTCATTCTTTGGTCGAGTGTCTTGAACCCATCGAGTGGGATGCCTTCTAGTTGTTTGAGAGGTGACTCATTCTTGGGATGTCCTTGGGTAGGGCTTTTTAGGACGGGTCCGTGCCCCTACCCTAGGTACATAGCTTCATCATTAGCCCCCGAATGGATCGAGGCTAGAGTGAGAAAAGTGGTGGCGACCTTTTCGACTGATTCTTCGGGTTATATGAGTGTCTCGTTCTGGGTTGACCGTCACGGATGACGTCATCAACCTCCTTCAGTCGCCTAGATCCATTCCAGGCCTTTCGTCGAGTGGATTTCTTTACCTGTGATGTACCGAGCGCCGGTGCGCGCGGGGTTTTCTGTTTTGACAAGTTGTTCTGCAGCCAGCGGATATCACGGGATTCGGATTTTTTGGGAAGCGCGCGGGACGGGGGCGGCCGCAGTAATCGGAAGTGACAATGCGGAGGCTCCTTGATCTCCGCGTCGCCTTTTTCGCCACGTACTGCACGCGCCTGCCGCGGGATTTGACTGGATAGCCTGGGCCTACCGGTCAGCCACTCGGAATCGGTCCCTTATAAGTTGCCGGCTCGGAGTCCCCCAACAGTGCGCGTGCTCTTCTCTTCTCCTTCTTCCTCTCTTTCTTCGCAACCTCTTCCGCCACCTCCGCTCTCGCCCAACCACCGCAAGCCTGTTCGAGATCTCGCCGGCGACGATGGTGAAGGGCAAGACGACCGTTCTGGAGCGCGCGAAGAAGGCAGCGGCGGCGGGGAAGGGGAAGAAGTCTGCTCGTGGCGGATCTTCCTCTAGGACGGACCTGCCCAAAGGTTGGATCCAGGGCGACTGGATGCCGTCGGTGCTCCGGCAGGAGGATCTCGACGACATGGTCGAGGGGGGAGCCATTCCCCATAAAGCCGCACGTCTTCCGGGAGGAGAGATCGAACCTCAACCTCGTGACGGTGAGTGCGTGCTTCTGGCCACTCACATCGACCGAGGGTTTTCTCTGCCGCCCCATCGTTTCTTCCGAAATTTCTTGAACTTCTTTGGAGCGCAGCTCCATCACTTTACCCCAAATTCCATTGTCTACCTCGCTACTTTCATTTCCATGTGTGAGGCGTTCCTGGGTTGCCGCCCACATTGGGGGCTTTTCAAGCACATTTTTACTTGTCGCTCTCAGTCGGTCAAGAAGGCCAAGTCGAGTGATGAGAAGACGCAAGTGATCCAGTTGTGTGGGGGCTTGGCGATCCAAACGAGGGGGAAGAGCTGTTTCCCATCCATCACTTTCCCGGAGTCAGTCCGAGGTTGGTAGGCAACTTGGTTCTACTGCCAGGACCAGGCGACTCCAGGGCAGTCGACTGGTCTCCCGCCTTTCTCTCTCGACCGAGCCGAAAAACCTGCTTCTCTGAAGGTGACGCCGGAAGAAAAAGCCCAGGTCAAGGTGCTGGCGGGTCGAGTGGTTGAACTTGTCCGTGAGGGTGTGACGGGAATGGATCTGCTGGAAGTCTTCCTCAAGAGGCGAATCCAACCGCTCCAGGCTCGTGACCACCCGATGTGGCTGTACTCTGGCCTCGAGGACACCACTTCGATCCATCCGGAGGAGGTCACCGACGAGATGTTGGAGGGGTGGTTGTCGAGCATCACGGGGAACAAAGACAACCCCCGAGGAGCCAGGAGGGTCATTCCACTCGACAATTCGTACGAGGTCGACCAGGTGTGTCTTTATGCTCCCGACTAAAATCTTCGTTTTCTGCGTTGGTCTTCTTTTGAGTAGGTCGATTGACTTTCGTTTTGCCTGCTGTTTTCCAGGCGACCACTGAGATGTACTCGACGCCCAACGGGGCACAGGGGTCGACTGAGGAAGGGGAAGGGAGCGGAGGCGAGAGCGGGGATGACCAAGGCGAGTTGGAGTCTGATGGTGAAGGAGAGGGAGGCGATGACATCTTCTCCAGCGAAGAGGAGGAGGAGGAGGTCGAACCCCCCCCCCCCGCCCGGAGAGGCGATCCAAGCTCGCACACGACCCGGCGCAGGAACGTGGCAAGGCGACTGCCTCCGTTGGGCCGTCGTCAAAATGCCGTCGGACTTCTTCTCCAACACCGACTGGGAAGGTCACCAAGCAACCACGCACGACGCTGTCCAAGCCGCCCAAGGCTCTGCCCAAAATGAAGATAGCCGTCCCTACCATTTTCGGGTAATAAAGCTTGTTTTCCTTCGTCGACCGTGGACGGATCCTTGGTCGATTCATTGAGCCAACTGACTGACTTTTCGAGATTTGCAGCGCTGCTACCTCTGAGGTCTCTGCCAAGGACGGCGACCAAGAGATGGGGGACGCTATTACCTCCAACCCTGGTATGATTACCGACGTCCTGTTTTTGAGTCGACTGGTCATTTCTTGCAATTCTGGTCGATTGAAAGTTTCCCTTGCAGCCCCTCCTCATGTTATCGACCTCCCGGATGACGACGACAACGAATCGCTGAGGATGAGGAGGAACAAGAGACCGTCCAGGACTCCCCAGCCTACTCCGGCGCCTGAGACCATGGCTCGGGATGGTGGCGACGCCCCTCGGGCTTCTGTGACTTTCACCAACCCTCTGTCGAGTGCGCAGCCTTCGGCGTCGACTGCAGATCCAACTTCGCTTTTTGCTGCGTACCCCGTCGCTGAGGACGAAGTGGCTGCTGCAAAGGAGGCTATACGCCAGGCGGGGGTCATGATGGAGCAGGTGAAGAAGGCTCGGGAGGCCAGCCAGGCAGCCTATGACGCGAGTTCGGCGCTTCAGAGCAACGTCCAGGTCAGTCGACTTGACACTTGATTGTTTGAAGAGTCTTTCCCCCCTTTTTTGAAGATCTTTGTATCTGTACACCCACTGGGTGTGTTTACCCCTTCTTGTACTAGTGGGGGCACGCTGAGTGCACCCACTGGGTGTAGTCCCCGAGACTATGGTGGACTGCTGGCAGTCGACTGTAGTCTTTACATTGTGTTTCTGTATCTGTATTCCTTTTCTTGGTCTGGTCAGGCCACGTCGAATGGAGCTGTATCCGGTCGACTGCGGACAGTCGACTTTTCACTTTTTTTTAACCAGTGGGGGCACGCTGAGTGCACCCACTGGGTGTAGTCCCCGAGACTACTGTCGAATGTTTTTGATTCGGCTGTAGTCTTAGAAACGTCATGTTTTTCTCTCAGTTACTCGGAAGCAACTTATCTTGGATGTCTGTCGACTGATTTTTCCTTTTGCAGAAATCCTGCGAACTTGCATCTCGCTATACTGAGTTGGAGAAGCAGCGGATTCAACTGAACCTTGATCTGGAGCTGGCCAGAACAGAGCTGCAGAAGGTCAGAGACGGCGTTCCTGGTAAGACAACTTTGTCGACTGGTTTTGTTTTTAGGCTTGAGTACCCTTCTGCTGTTTCCGAATCAATCATCGTTTCTTTTGCAGGAGAACTGAGCGAGGCCCTGTCGAAGAAGGATCGGGACTTGGCTGCTGCCCACAAGGAGGCTGACTACAAGATGGCTCTGGCTGAACAGAAGTTGGCTTCGGTCAGCCAATTAGAAGATGAGAATACCAGGCTGAAGACCGCTCTGAATGAAGCCAACATGGAGTGCACACGTTGGAAGAAGGAGAACCTCTCCCTGAGCGAGCAGATGGAAGGCGTCGCTCGCAGGAGGGACGACCTGGAGAGCTACTTGAGGAGCCTCGCCAAGAAGTTGTACATCAAGCTTGAAGGTGCACATTCAATTCTGACTGGTTTTCTTTTTGTGTCGACTCAGTCTATGAAAATTGACTTATCCTTGGATCGTGTATGCAGAGTTTTGCCAGAACTTTGAGGAGGAGACTGGGTGGATTGAAACGGGTTTGGATCCAATCAACTCTCCGGTGAATGACGATGCTGCCATGAATCTGCTCCGACTGGAATCTCGTATTGACGGCGTCGTGGATTACTTGGCTCGGCTGAAGGTTGCCATGTCGCGGATCGACCCGACACTTTGGCCAGAGTCTACGCTCCAGAATGATCTCGAGTCTCTGATGACTCGACTTGACGGAATCCCTGACCGAGTGCAGGAGTGGAAGAAGTCTTCTGCTCGGCGCGGCGCTGATGTGGCTCTGTCTCTAGTCCGCGTCCATTGCAAGGAGGCGCGAGAAGAGAAGCTGGCCGCCATCCAAGTCGCCAATACCAAGAGGCACAGCTTTCAAGACTTCATGGAGACCTTTATTGCTGCTGCCACTCGTATTGCGGACGGAATCAACTTGGATGAGTTTGTCGCCCCTGCCAGTCCTCCACCTGAGGAATGAAATTTTTTTATGCTTCTCCTTAAATTTGCCTCGGAATGCCGAGTGGATTTGTAACCGTTTAAACACTGCCGAGCCGAGGGCTCGAGTACTTTGATCCGAGGTTTGGGACCTTTTAGGCCTTATCCGAACTTGATTTCTTGCTGAATATCTTCGCGGTTTTGATCTGTCATGTGGAACTTTGGTCTTGTATTTAGACGAGTGCTGGACTGCAGCTAAGTCCCCGAGTGTGAGGTTTGCTCTCCACTTGGTAGGATTTCTTAAACACTTAGGCGAGTGCTCGACTGCAGCTAAGCTTCCGAGTGGGCAAACTTAGGCAAGTACTGAACTGCAGCTAAGCCCCCAAGTGGGAGGATTGCTCTCTACTCGGTAGGATTTTTTCAAACTTAGGTGAGTGCTCGACTGCAGCTAAGCTTCCGAGTGAGAAAACTTAGGCGATTACTGGACTGCAGCTAAGCCCCCGAGTGGGAGGATTGCTCTCCACTCGGTAGGGTTTTTTCAAACTTAGGCGAGTGCTCGACTGCAGCTAAGTTTCCGAGTGGGAAAACTTAGGCGAGTAATGGACTACAGCTAAGCCCCCGAGTGGGAGGATTGCTCTCCACTCGGTAGGGTTTTTTCAAACTTAGGCGAGTGCTCGACTGCAGCTAAGATTCCGAGTGGGAAAACTTAGGCGAGTACTGGACTGCAGCTAAGCCCCCGAGTGGGAGGATTGCTCTCCACTCGATAGGATTTTTTTTCAAACTTAGGCGAGTGCTCGACTGCAGCTAAGCTTTCGAGTGGGAAATCTTAGGCGAGTACTGGACTGCAGCTAAGCCCCCGAGTGGGAGGTTTGCTCTCCATTCGGTGGGATTTTTTCAAACTTAGGCGAGTGCTCGACTGCAGCTAAGCTTCCGAGTGGGAGAACTTAGGCGAGTACTGGACTATAGCTAAGCCCCCGAGTGGGAGGTTTGCTCTCCACTCGGTGGGATTTTTTCAAACTTAGGCGAGTGCTCGACTGCAGCTAAGCTTCCGAGTGGGCAAACTTAGGCAAGTACTGAACTGCAGCTAAGCCCCCGAGTGGGAGGTTTGCTCTCCACTCGGTGGGATTTTTTCAAACTTAGGCGAGTGCTCGACTGCAGCTAAGCTTCCGAGTGGGAGAACTTAGGCGAGTACTGGACTGCAGCTAAGCCCCCGAGTGGGAGGTTTGCTCTCCACTCGGTGGGATTTTTTCAAACTTAGGCGAGTGCTCGACTGCAGCTAAGCTTCCAAGTGGGAGAACTTAGGCGAGTACTGGACTGCAGCGAAGCCCCCGAGTGGGAGGTTTGCTCTCCACTCGGTAGGATTTTTTCAAACTTAGGCGAAACGGATTCGCAGTCAAGTCACCCACTAGGGGGTTTTGTATGCAAACAAAGTGACAGCAATTATTGGAACACTCTTGTCTTTGATAAAAATGAACTGTAGATTTTTTTTTTCTTATTACATCTCGTCTAAGGGAGAACTCAGGTATAAAAGGGGCGGAGCAGTTCCGCGTTCCAAGCTCGTGGCTCGTCGATCTGGCGATCAACATTGTAGAGGTGGTACGCTCCATTGTGGAGGACTCTGGTGACTATGAAGGGGCCTTCCCAAGTAGGAGCAAGCTTGTTTGGTTTCTGTTGATCCACTCGGAGGACCAGATCTCCTTCTTGGAAGGCTCGACTTTTCACATTCCGGGCGTGAAAACGGCGCAAGTCTTGCTGATAAATGGTCGATCTGATCATGGCCATCTCCCTCTCTTCTTCTAAGAGGTCGACTGCGTCTTGCCGGGCCTGTTCTACTTCATCTTCAGTGTAAAGTTCGACTCGGGGTGCATTATGAAGAAGGTCACTCGGCAGGACTGCTTCGGCTCCATAAACCAGAAAGAATGGAGTTCTTCCAGTCGACCGGTTAGGGGTGGTCCTTAATCCCCACAGAACTGACGGAAGCTCGTCGACCCAAGCGCCTGCCGCGTGCTTGAGATCGCGCATCAGTCGAGGCTTTAGTCCTTTGAGAATCAGACCATTTGCTCTCTCAGCTTGTCCATTCGACTGTGGATGGGCGACCGATGCGTAGTCGACTCGTCTGCCTTGAGAGGCGCAAAAAGCTTTGAACTTGTCCGAATCAAAGTTTGACCCGTTGTCAGTGATGATGCTATGCGGGACTCCATATCTGAATGTCAACCCTCTGACGAAACTGATAGCAGTGCAAGCATCGATATTCTTGATGGGCTTAGCTTCGATCCATTTGGTAAATTTGTCGACTGCCACAAGCACATGAGTGAATCCACTCCTGCCCGTTCTTAGTGGACCAACCATGTCCAATCCCCAGACGGCAAAGGGCCAGACGAGTGGAATGGTCTTCAGGGCTGATGCAGGCTTGTGTGACATGTTGGAGTAGAACTGGCACCCTCCACACTTGTCGACTATCTCTTTTGCCATCTCATTTGCTCTTGGCCAGTAAAATCCGGCTTGGTATGCTTTAGCCACAATAGTCCGAGAGGACGCATGGTGACCACAGGTCCCCGAGTGGACATCATTAAGGATTATCTGACCCTCTTCTGGTGTTATGCATTTCTGTCCGACTCCGGTCGCGCTCTCTCTATACAGCTGTCCCTTTATGACTGTGAAGGCCTTGGATCGGCGGATGATCTGTAGAGCCTCTTCCTCGTCTTCCGGGAGTTCTTTCCTTAGGATATACGCGATGTACGGTATCGTCCAGTCAGGGGTGATTGCCAAGACTTCCATGATTAGGTCGACCACTGCAGGTACTTCAACTTCAGTCGGATCTGTGGCACTTTTCGGCTGCGGGGCTTCTTCTGTGAAAGGATCCTCTTGGACTGACGGCGAGTGAATGTGTTCCAAGAACACGTTGCTGGGAATGGCTTCTCTCTTGGAGCCTACCTTTGCCAAATCGTCAGCTGCCTGATTTTTTAGTCGGGGGATGTGATGAAGCTCTAACCCCTCGAATTTCTTTTCTAGCTTTCGCACTGCATTGCAATACCCGGTCATTGCCGGACTCCTAACGTCCCACTCCTTCATCACTTGATTAACCACCAAATCTGAGTCGCCATAGACCATGAGGCGACGGACGCCGAGTGAAATGGCCATGCGCAACCCATACAAAAGTGCTTCATACTCTGCTTCGTTATTGGAGGAATCGAAGTGAATCTGGAGAACATATCTGAGCTTATCTCCTCAGGGGGAGACTAGGACTACCCCCGCACCCGAACCATTCAGCATCTTGGATCCATCGAAGAACATGGTCCAGTGCTCCAAGTGAACTTGAGTCGGAAGTTGCTGTTCAATCCACTCGGCGATGAAATCTGCGATTGCTTGGGACTTGATAGCCTTCTTTGCTTCAAACTTGATATCTAAGGGAAGGAGTTCAATCGCCCACTTGGCCACTCGACCAGTTGCGTCTCTGTTATGCAGGATCTCTGATAGTGGGGCGTCGTTGACGACTGTAATGGAGTGGTTAGAGAAGTAATGTGCAACTTTCTTCATGGTCATATAAATCCCATATACAAGCTTCTGGTAGTGAGGGTATCTTTGTTTTGAAGGGGTCAAAACTTCAGACACATAATATACTGGGCGTTGAACTTTGAAGGCCTTTCCTTCCTCTTCCCGCTCGACCGTATGTACTGTACTGACAACTTGTCCTGTGGCTGCAATGTAAAGCAGCAGAGGCTCTTTGCTGATTGGGGCAGCAAGCACCGGCTGGGTGGAGAGCAGAGCTTTGAGCTCTGCAAACGCTGCATCAGCTTCTGGAGTCCACTCGAACTTGTCAGACTTCTTCATCAGTCGGTAAAGAGGCAATGCCTTTTCACCGAGTCGAGAAATAAATTGACTTAAAGCGGCCAAGCAGCCTGTAAGCTTTTGGACATCGTGCACGCGTACAGGACGCTTCATCCGGAGTATGGTGCCAATTTTTTCAGGATTGGCGTCGATCCCCCGTTCGGAAACGAGAAAACCGAGTAACTTTCCACCTGGAACCCCGAAAGTGCACTTTGATGGATTGAGCTTGATATCGTACCTCCTGAGGTTGGCAAAGGTTTCAGCAAGGTCAGCCCGTAGGTCGGAACCTTTCCGGGACTTGACAACAATATCATCCATGTATGCCTCCACATTCCGACTGATTTGAGTGAGTAAACACTTCTGAATCATTCTCATGAATGTGGCTCCGGCGTTCTTGAGGCCGAACGGCATGGTGACGTAACAGAAGCATCCGAATGGAGTGATGAAAGCTGTTTTGATTTCGTCGAGCCCATACAGACGGATCTGATGGTACCCGGAATAGGCATCTAGAAAAGACAATCTCTCGCACCCCGCAGTTGAGTCGACTATTTGGTCGATGCGAGGGAGAGGAAAATGATCTTTCGGGCAGGCCCGATTGATATGTTTGAAATCAATGCACATGCGGAGTGACTTGTCCTTCTTGGGGACCATGACGACATTGGCGAGCCACTCGGAGTGGTAAAACTCTCGGATGAACTCAGCTGCTAAGAGCCGAGCCACCTCCTCGCCAATGGCTTGCTTCTTCTGGACGGCGGACCGTCGAAGATGTTCCTTCACGGGCTTGAATTTTGGGTCGACTCGCAGACGGTGCTCAGCCAGCCCCCTGGGAACTCCAGGCATGTCAGAGGGTTTCCATGCGAAGATTTCCCAGTTCTCACAGAGGAGCTGGATGAGCGCTTCTTCCTATTTGGAGTCGAGCGTCGTCGAGATGTGAGTCGAAGCAGCGTCGGGGTCGGTCGGGTGAATGTGGACTGTCTTTGTTTCACCAGCCGACTGAAAAGCTGACTCGGAGGCAGGCTTCTTAGCTCGCAGCAATTCACTCGGATCGGCAGTCTTTTGGTACTCTTTCAGCTCGACCACTGCCATCTGAGCATCAGCGATCTTTGATCCCTTCTGAAAACACTCTTCTGCTTTCTTCCGGTTGCCCGTAACAGTGATCACACCCTTGGGGCCAGGCATCTTCAATTTAAGATACACGTAACATGGTCGAGCCATGAAGCGTGCGTAAGCTGGCCTGCCCAAAATGGCGTGATAAGCACTCTGGAAGTCCACAACCTCAAATGTCAACTTTTCCTTGCGGTAATTCTTTGAATCACCAAAAACCACATCAAGAGAAATCTGGCCGAGTGACTCGGCTTTCTTCCCAGGAATGACTCTGTGGAACCTCATGTTACTGGTACTAAGTCTGGACATCGGAATGCCCATTCCTTTCAAAGTTTCAGCATACAATATGTTCAGGCCACTGCCGCCATCCATCAGGACTTTGGTCAATCGAGTGCCTTCGACAACTGGGTCGACCACCAAAGCTTGCCTCCCTGGGGTGGCAATGTGCGTTGGGTGATCAGACTGGTCGAATGTGATGGCGGTCTGAGACCACTTCAGGTAACTGGGTGTTGCCGGAGCAACCATGTTCACCTCACGGTTAATGACTTTCAGTCGACTTTTGCTTTCGACATCAGCAAAAATCATCAAGGTGGAATTGACTTGGGGGTATCCATCGTCACTATCATCCTTGTCCTCAACTCTGTCTGGCTCCTTTTCCTTATCTTTGGGCTGCTTGCCTTGAAACTGCTGGATCAGGAGCCGGCACTGTCGAGTGGTATGTTTTGGGAAAATAAAATTACCCTCTTCATCTTTCTTGGTGTGGATGTGACATGGCAGGTCCAAAACATCATTTCCATCCTGATCCTTAACTTTCTTGGGCTTCCAGGTGCCCTTGGGTTTCCCCTTGAAGTTTCCCTGGGCCACGGCCAGGGCCTCCCCAGGGGCGGCTTGCTCGGCCTTCTGCTTCTGCTTCCGACTGGAGTTTCCTCCGGTTTCTTGGGCGACTGATTTGAGTTTGTCACTTCAGAGTCGGTCTTCGTCTTCACCATTAGCGTACTTGGTCGCAATCTCCATCATCCGATTCAGAGACATCTCTCCAGTTCGACCGAACTTCAGATTCAACTCTCTGTATTTGACGCCTTCCTTGAAAGCGCAAACTGCTTGATGGTCTGGCACATTCTCAACCGAGTGGTGCAGTGTGATCCACCTCTGGATGTATTCCCTCAGTGTTTCATTCGGCTTCTGTACGCAAGACCGCAACTCTGTAAGGCCTGCGGGTCGCTTGCATGTTCCTTCGAAGGTTGTGATAAACACTCGGGCAAGGTCCTCCCAAGTGTAAATGCTGCTGGGTGCCAACTGATTCAGCCACGCTCTGGCTGAGCCTTCCAACATGAGAGGCAAATGCTTCATGGCCACCTCATCATTGCCACCGCCAATCTGCACAGCCACTCGGTAATCTTCGAGCCATGTGTCGGGCTTGGATTCACCGGTGAACTTGCTGACTCCAGTCGCCAGCCTGAAGTTGGGAGGAATCACCGCAGCCCTGATGGCTCGACTGAAACATTCTGGCCCCGAAGCATGTGCCATGTTGCCGGCGGGCGCATCTCTGTTGTGGCCCTCTCGATGAGCCCTGTTCCTGTCCACCAAACCTTGAACGAGGATGGATCTCGCGTCAAAGCCTGGGTCTCTGGGGTCGACTAGAATCCTCTGCCCGACATTATTTGGGCGCCTGTCATCCCGATGTCGAGGCGCATATGACCCACTCCTCGGGGGAGGGGATGGCACTCGACGTCAATCATCGCGGTCGGGTCGGTGATCATACTACTCGTTTCTCCTGTACTGATCGTGCCGGTCCCCATGTCCCTCACGCCTCGGGGGCGATCTCGGGTTGTGAGCCGACTGGACTGTTTCTGTTGCAAAGGATCGACTGTGGATCCTGTTCCGCGACTGAGAGACGGCAGAATTCTGATTTCCTGCCGCTCGGAGCAATGCTCTGATCTGCAACAAACCCCTGCCAGCCTCCGACTGGAAAGGCTGAATTGACTCTGCTATGCGGGCCACGGAGGCCAAATTCTGAACTGGAGTTCGGTATACCTGCGGCGGCGGGAAGAGCTGACGTCGACTGGATTCAGGAGCTTGCTGTCGTCGACTGGACTCGGGAGCTCGCTGACGCGCTTGCTCGTCGAGTATTCGCTGCAGATTTTCCAGCCGAGTGCGCTCGGCCAGGTTAGCCAAGCGCGCGTCCTCCAAGGCCCGGGCCTTGGGGGTTTCTCCAACAATAGGAGTGTGGAGCACGTCCATGTTCCGGCGGCGAAGCTCCTCTCGCTGCAATGACGTGAGAGGTTCGGGAAGGTACTCGTCGTGGGGATGCGACGGGTCGCCTCTATCCGCACCACCATCAGCGCGATGGAATCCGGGAGGACTGTGTGAACCCTCGACCACCAGAACCTTAGCCAAAGGGTCGCTGCTATCGCACTCGGATGCGGTCTCCGCGGAGCCAGTTGATAGGTCGAACAGGCCGCAGAGGGATTCGTCGGGCTCGATTGCCGTGACTTGTGGGGCCGCCGACTGGCGGGCCATGGCGTGCCTCACCCACCGCTAGAGTCTCGACCGACCCGAGCGCTTGCGCTGGTGGGAGACAGGGCAGGGAGACGACACGGGGGCCGACCGATATTGGGTCGATGGCTGCCGCAGGAGGACGCCACGAATGCACGCGCGGAAGTGCGTCGCACCGCGGACGGGAAGCGCGTCGATGTCGAGCGGCGCCTCCTGGAGCCAGGCGGAGTCGTCGGCGATGAAGGTGAGCGCGCCGAGACGGATCTCGCGGCCCTCTACCAAAACTCCGCAGGAAACCATGATCAAATGGATCGGAAAAATCGCAACTTCTCCAATTAGGCGCTAAGACTAATGCCCCAAGGTGGGCGCCAACTGTCGTCGTTCTAAGTCTGACAGTGAGGTAGGGGGTGTGTATGGAGAGGCTAGACCTTAGCTATTGGGAAGTTGTAAGCACGCAAGGTTTACGAGTTTAGGCCCTTCTCGGAGGAAGTAACAGCCCTATGTCTCGGTGCCCAGAGGCGGTCGATTGGATTATGCGTGTGTAGATGACAAGGGTGCGAACCCTTCATACTGAGGAGGGGGGTGGCTTATATAGAGTTCGCCGAACCCCCTCCTGCCCTCAGTAATGCAGGGTTTTAGGTACATTTAAGGTTGGGTGTTACTGATAACGTCCCTAATAAAGTGTCATAATAACCATAAAGACTACTTAATAGCCGACCGTTTGCCTGCGGAGTGACTTTAGGTCTTCTAGCAGTCGAGTGGTTGGCTTCATGGTCGAGTGGTCGTTCTTTGGTCGAGTGTCTTGAACCCGTCGAGTGGGATGCCTTCCAGTTGTTTGAGAGGTGACTCATTCTTGGGATGTCCTTGGGTAGGGCTTTTTAGGACGGGTCCCTGCCCCTACCCTAGGTACATAGCTTCATCAAGTAGGACTCCCCCCCCCCCCAATCCTAGTTGGACTAGGATTCCCCGAGGGGGAAAGAGAGAGAGGGGGGTCGGGCACCTCTCCTAGTCCTAATAGGACTAGGGGAGGGGGAGGCGCGGCCACCTTGGGCTGCCCCTTTCTCCTTTCCACTAAAGCCCATTAAGGCCCATATGGCTCCCGGGGGGTTCCGGTAACCTCCCGGTACTCCGGTAAAATCCCGATTTCACCCGGAACACTTCCGATATCCAAATATAGGCTTCCAATATATCAATCTTGATGTCTCGACCATTTCGAGACTCCTCGTCATGTCCATGATCACATCCGGGACTCCAAACTAACTTCGGTACATCGAAATGCATAAACTCATAATAACTGTCATCGTAACGTTAAGCGTGCGGACCCTATGGTTCGAGAACAATGTAGACATGACTGAGACACACCTCCGGTCAATAACCAATAGGGGGACCTGGATGCCCATATTGCCTCCTACATATTCTACGAAGATCTCTATCGGTCAGACCGCATAACAACATACGTTGTTCCCTTTGTCATCGGTATGTTACTTGCCCGAGATTCGATCGTCGGTATCCAATACCTAGTTCAATCTCGTTACCGGCAAGTCTCTTTACTCATTCCGTAATACATCATTTCGCAACTAACTCATTAGTCACAATGCTTGCAAGGCTTATGTGATGTGCATTACCGAGAGGGCCCAGAGATACCTCTTCGACAATCGGAGTGACAAATCCTAATCTCGAAATACGCCAACCCAACATCTACCTTTGGAGACACTTGTAGAGCTCCTTTATAATCACCCAGTTATGTTGTGACGTTTGGTAGCACACAAAGTGTTCCTCCGGTAAACGGGAGTTGCATAATCTCATAGTCATAGGAACATGTATAAGTCATGAAGAAAGCAATAGTAACATACTAAACGATCGGGTGCTAAGCTAATGAAATGGGTCATGTCAATCAGATCATTCAACTAATGATGTGACCTCGTTAATCAAATAACAACACCTTGTTCATGGTTAGGAAACATAACCATCTTTGATTAACGAGCTAGTCAAGTAGAGGCATACTAGTGACACTAAGTTTGTCTATGTATTCACACATGTATTATGTTTCCGGTTAATACAATTCTAGCATGAATAATAAACATTTATCATGATATAAGGAAATAAATATTAACTTTATTATTGCCTCTAGGGCATATTTTCTTCAGTCTCCCACTTGCACTAGAGTCAATAATCTAGATTACACAGTAATGATTCTAACACCCATGGAGCCTTGGTGCTGATCATGTTTTGCTCGTGGAAGAGGCTTAGTCAACGGGTCTGCAACATTCAGATCCGTATGTATCTTGCAAATCTCTATGTCTCCCACCTGGACTAGGTCCCGGATGGAATTGAAGCGTCTCTTGATGTGCTTGGTCCTCTTGTGAAATCTGGATTCCTTTGCCAAGGCAATTGCACCAGTATTGTCACAAAAGATTTTCATTGGACCCGATGCACTAGGTATGACACCTAGATCGGATATGAACTCCTTCATCCAGACTCCTTCGTTCGCTGCTTCCGAAGCAGCTATGTATTCCGCTTCACATGTAGATCCCGCTACGACGCTTTGTTTAGAACTGCACCAACTGACAGCTCCACCGTTTAATGTAAACACGTATCCGGTTTGCGATTTAGAATCGTCCGGATCAGTGTCAAAGCTTGCATCAATGTAACCTTTTACGGTGAGCTCTTTGTCAACTCCATATATGAGAAACATATCCTTAGTCCTTTTCAGGTATTTCAGGATGTTCTTGACCGCTGTCCAGTGATCCACTCCTGGATTACTTTGGTACCTCCCTGCTAAACTTATAGCAAGGCACACATCAGGTCTGGTACACAGCATTGCATACATGATAGAGCCTATGGCTGAAGCATAGGGAACATCTTTCATTTTCTCTCTATCTTCTGCAGTGGTTGGGCATTGAGTCTGACTCAACTTCACACCTTGTAACACAGGCAAGAACCCTTTCTTTGCTTGATCCATTTTGAACTTCTTCAAAATCTTGTCAAGGTATGTGCTTTGTGAAAGTCCAATTAAGCGTCTTGATCTATCTCTATAGATCTTTATGCCTAATATGTAAGTAGCTTCACCGAGGTCTTTCATTGAAAAACTCTTATTCAAGTATCCCTTTATGCTATCTAGAAATTCTATATCATTTCCAATCAGCAATATGTCATCCACATATAATATCAGAAATGCTACAGAGCTCCCACTCACTTTCTTGTAAATACAGGCTTCTCCGAAAGTCTGTATAAAACCAAATGCTTTGATCACACTATCAAAGCGTTTATTCCAACTCCGAGAGGCTTGCACCAGTCCATAAATGGATCGCTGGAGCTTGCACACTTTGTTAGCTCCCTTTGGATCGACAAAACCTTCCGGTTGCATCATATACAACTCTTCTTCCAGAAATCCATTCAGGAATGCAGTTTTGACATCCATCTGCCAAATTTCATAATCATAAAACGTGGCAATTGCTAACATGATTCGGACAGACTTAAGCATCGCTACGGGTGAGAAGGTCTCATCGTAGTCAACCCCTTGAACTTGTCGAAAACCTTTCGTGACAAGTCGAGCTTTATAGATAGTAACATTACCGTCAGCATCAGTCTTTTTCTTGAAGATCCATTTATTCTCAATTGCTTGTCGATCATCGGGCAAGTCAACCAAAGTCCATACTTTGTTCTCATACATGGATCCCATCTCAGATTTCATGGCTTCAAGCCATTTTGCGGAATCTGGGCTCACCATCGCTTCTTCATAGTTCGTAGGTTCATCATGATCTAGTAGCATGATTTCCAGAACAGGATTACCGTACCACTCTGGTGCGGATCTCACTCTGGTTGATCTACGAGGTTCAGTACTATCTTGACCTAAAGTTTCATGATCATCATCATTAGCTTCCTCACTTATTGGTGTAGGTGTCGCAGAAACAGTTTTCTGTGATGTACTACTTTCCAATAAGGGAGTAGGAACAGTTACCTCGTCAAGTTCTACTTTCCTCCCACTCACTTCTTTCAAGAGAAACTCCTTCTCCAGAAAGTTTCTGAAAAAATTCTTGCCTTCGGATCTGTGATAGAAGGTGTATCGAATAGTTTCCTTTGGGTATCCTATGAAGACACATTTCTCCGATTTGGGTTCGAGCTTATCAGGTTGAAGCTTTTTCACATAAGCATCGCAGCCCCAAACTTTCAGAAATGACAACTTTGGTTTCTTGCCAAACCACAGTTCCTAAGGCGTCGTCTCAACGGATTTTGATGGTGCCCTATTTAACGTGAATGCGGCCGTCTCTAGAGCGTATCCCCAAAACGATAGCGGTAAATCAGTAAGAGAAATCATAGATCGCACCATATCTAGTAAAGTACGATTACGACGTTCGGACACACCATTACGCTGTGGTGTTCCGGGTGGCGTGAGTTGCGAAACTATTCCACAATTTTTCAAATGTACACCAAACTCGTAACTCAAATATTCTCCTCCACGATCAGATCGTAGAAACTTTATTTTCTTGTTACGATGATTTTCCACTTCACTCTGAAATTCTTTGAATTTTTCAAATGTTTCAGACTTATGTTTCATTAAGTAGATATACCCATATCTGCTTAAATCATCTGTGAAGGTGAGAAAATAACGATATCCGCCACGAGCCTCAATATTCATCGGACCGCATACATCTGTATGTATGATTTCCAACAAATCTGTTGCTCTCTCCATAGTACCGGAGAACGGTGTTTTAGTCATCTTGCCCATGAGGCACGGTTCGCAAGTACCAAGTGATTCATAATCAAGTGGTTCCAAAAGTTCATCAGTATGGAGTTTCTTCATGCGCTTTACACCGATATGACCTAAACGGCAGTGCCACAAATAAGTTGCACTATCATTATCAACTCTACATCTTTTGGCTTCAACATTATGAATATGTGTATCACTACTCTCGAGATTTAATAAGAATAGACCATTCTTCAAGGGTGCGTGACCATAAAAGATATTACTCATATAAATAGAACAACCATTATTCTCTAATTTAAATGAATAACCGTCTCGCATTAAACAAGATCCAGATATAACGTTCATGCTCAACACTGGCACCAAATAACAATTATTTAGGTCTAATATTAATCCCGAAGGTAGATGTAGAGGTAGCGTGTCGACCGCGATCACATCGACTTTGGAACCATTTCCCACGCGCATCGTCACCTCGTCCTTAGCCAATCTTCGCTTAATCCGTAGTCCCTGTTTCGAGTTGCAAATATTAGCAACAGAACCAGTATCAAATACCCAGGTGCTACTACGAGCATTAGTAAGGTACACATCAATAACATGTATATCACATATACCTTTGTTCACCTTGCCATCCTTCTTATCCGCCAAATACTTGGGGCAGTTCCGCTTCCAGTGACCAGTCTACTTGCAGTAGAAGCACTCAGTTTCAGGCTTAGGTCCAGACTTGGGTTTCTTCTCTTGATCAGCAACTTGCTTGCCGTTCTTCTTGAAGTTCCCCTTCTTCTTCCCTTTGCCCTTTTTCTTGAAACTAGTGGTTTTGTTAACCATCAACACTTGATGCTCCTTCTTGATTTCTACCTCCGCAGCTTTCAGCATTGCGAAGAGCTCGGGAATAGTCTTGTTCATCCCTTGCATATTATAGTTCATCACGAAGCTCTTGTAGCTTGGTGGCAGTGATTGGAGAATTCTGTCAATGACGCGATCATCTGGAAGATTAACTCCCAATTGAATCAAGTGATTATTATACCCAGACATTTTGAGTATATGCTCACTGACAGAACTGTTCTCTTCCATCTTGTAGCTATAGAACTTATTGGAGACTTCATATCTCTCAATCCGGGCATTTGCTTGAAATATTAACTTCAACTCCTGGAACATCTCATATGCTCCATGACGTTCAAAACGTCGTTGAAGTCCCGATTCTAAGCCGTAAAGCATGGCACACTGAACTATCGAGTAGTCATCAGCTTTTCTCTGCCAGACGTTCATAACATCTGGTGTTGCTCCAGCAGCAGGCCTGGCACCTAGCGGTGCTTCCAGGATGTAATTCTTCTGTGCAGCAATGAGGATAATCCTCAAGTTACGGACCCAGTCCGTGTAATTGCTACCATCATCTTCCAACTTTGCTTTCTCAAGGAATGCATTAAAATTCAACGGAACAACAGCATGAGCCATCTATCTACAATCAACATAAACAAGCAAGATACTATCAGGTACTAAGTTCATGATAAATTTAAGTTCAATTAATCATATTACTTAAGAACTCCCACTTAGATAGACATCCCTCTAATCCTCTAAGTGATCACGTGATCCAAATCAACTAAACCATGTCCGATCATCACGTGAGATGGAGTAGTTTCATTGGTGAACATCGCTATGTTGATCATATCTACTATATGATTCACGCTCGACCTTTCGATCTCTGTGTTCCGAGGCCATATCTGTATATGCTTGGCTCGTCAAGTATAACCTGAGTATTCTGCGTGTGCAACTGTTTTGCACCCGTTGTATTTGAACGTAGAGCCTATCACACCCGATCATCACGTGGTGTCTCAGCACGAAGAACTTTCGCAACGATGCATACTCAGGGAGAACACTTCTTGATAATTTAGTGAGAGATCATCTTATAATGCTACCGTCAATCAAAGCAAGATAAGATGTATAAAAGATAAACATCACATGCAATCATTATAAGTGATATGATATGGCCATCATCATCTTGTGCCTGTGATCTCCATCTCCGAAGCACCGTCATGATCACCATCGTCACCGGCGCGACACCTTGATCTCCATCGTAGCATCGTTGTCGTCTCGCCAATCTTATGCTTCCACGACTATCGCTACCGCTTAGTGATAAAGTAAAGCATTACATCGCGATTGCATTGCATACAATAAAGCGACAACCATATGGCTCCTGCCAGTTGCCGATAACTCGGTTACAAAACATGATCATCTCATACAATAAAATTTAGCATCATGTCTTGACCATATCACATCACAACATGCCCTACAAAAACAAGTTAGACGTCCTCTACTTTGTTGTTGCAAGTTTTACGTGGCTGCTACGGGCTTAAGCAAGAAGCAATCTCACCTACGCATCAAAACCACAACGATAGTTTGTCAAATAGACTCCGTTTTAACCTTCGCAAGGACCGGGCGTAGCCACACTCGGTTCAACTAAAGTTGGAGAGACAGTCGCCCGCAAGGCACCTGTGTGCAAAGCACGTCGGGGGAACCGGTCTCGCGTAAGCATACGCGTAATGTTGGTCCGGGTCGTCTCGTCCAACAATACCGCTGAACCAAAGTATGACATGCTGGTAGGCAGTATGACTTATATCGCCCACAACTCACTTGTGTTCTACTCGTGCAAATAACATCAAACCATAAAATGTAGGCTCGGATGCCACTGTTGGGGAACGTAGTAATTTCAAAAAAAATCCTACGCACACGCAAGATCATGGTGATGCACAGCAACGAGAGGAGAGTATGATCTACGTACCCTTGTAGATCGCAACGGAAGCGTTGACACAACGTAGAGGAAGTAGTCGTACGTCTTCTTCCCGATCCGACCGATCCAAGCACCGTTACTCCGGCACCTCCGAGTTCTTAGCACACGTACAGCTCGATGACGATCCCCGGGCTCCGATCCAGCAAAGCTTCAGGGAGGAGTTCCGTCAGCACGACGGCGTGGTGACGATCTTGATGTACTACCGACGCAGGGCTTCGCCTAAGCACTGTCAACTGAATTGCTTGAGGACAAGCAAGGGTTTAATCTTGGGGAGTTGATACGTCTCCATCGTATCTACTTTTCCAAACACTTTTGCCATTGTTTTGGACTCTAACTTGTATGATTTGAATGGAACTAACCCGGACTGACGCTGTTTTCGGCAGAATTGCCATGGTGTTGTTTTATGTGCAGAAAACAAATATTCTCAGAATGACCTGAAACTCCACGGAACATCTTAGAAAAAATAATAAAAAAATCCTCGCCAAAGATGAAGACCAGGGGGCCCACACCCTTCTCACGAGAGTGGGGGGTGCGCCCCCCTACCTCGTGGGCCCCCTGGATGCCCTCCGACGCCAACTCCAACTCTATATATTTGCTTTCAGAGAGAAAAAAATCGAAGAGAAGAAACCATCACGTTTTACGATACGGAGCCGCCGCCAAGCCCTAAAACCTCTCGGGAGGGCTGCTCTGGAGTCCGTTCGGGGCTCCGGAGAGGGGGATTCGTCGCTGTTGTCATCATCAACCATCCTCCATCACCAATTTCATGATGCTCACCGCCGTGCGTGAGTAATTCCATCGTAGGCTTGCTGGACGGTGATGGGTTGGATGAGATTTATCATGTAATCGAGTTAGTTTTGTTAGGGTTTGATCCCTAGTATCCATTATGTTCTGAGATTGATGTTGCTATGACTTTGCTATGCTTAATGCTTGTCACTAGGGCCCGAGTGCCATGATTTCAGATCTGAACCTATTATGTTTTCATGAATATATGTGACTTCTTGATCCTATCTTGAAAGTCTATAGTCACCTACTATGTGTTATGATCCGGCAACCCCGAAGTGAGAATAATCGGGACCACTCCCGGTGATGACCATACTTTGAGGAGTTCATGTATTCACTATGTGCTAATGCTTTGTTCCGGTTCTCTATTAAAAGGAGGCCTTAATATCTCTTAGTTTCCAATAGGACCCCGCTGCCACGGGAGGGTAGGACAAAAGATGTCATGCAAGTTCTTTTCCATAAGCATGTATGACTATATACGGAATACATGCCTACATTACATTGATGAATTGGCGCTAGTTCTGTGTCACCCTATGTTATGAATGTTACATGATGAACCACATCCGGCATAATTATCCATCACTGATCCGGTGCCTACGAGTTTTCCATATACTGGTTTATGCTTATTTACTTTCCCGCTGCTACTGTTACAATCACTACAAAATACAAAACACATTACTTTTGTTGTCTTTACTTTTGTTGCCGCTACCACCACTATCATATTACTATGCTACCAAACACTTTGCTGCAGATACTAAGTTCCCAGGTGTGGTTGAATTGACAACTCAGCTGCTAATACTTGAGAATATTCTTTGGCTCCCCTTGTGTCGAATCAATAAATTTGGGTTGAATACTCTACCCTCGAAAGCTGTTGCGATCCCATATACTTGTGGGTTATCACACCTTTATAATCACCCAGTTATGTTGTGACGTTTGGTGGCACACAAAGTGTTCCTCTGGTAAACGGGAGTTGCACAATCTCATAGTCATAGGAACATGTATAAGTCATGAAGAAAGCAATAGCAACAAACTAAATGATCAAGTGCTAAGCTAACGAAATGGGTCAAGTCAATCACATCATTCTCCTAATGATGTGATCCCGTTAATCAAATGACAACTCATGTCTATGGTTAGGAAACTTAACCATCTTTGATCAACGAGCTAGTCAAGTAGAGGCATACTGGTGACACTCTGTTTGTCTATGTATTCACACATGTATTATGTTTCCGGTTAATACACTTCTAGCATGAATAATGAACATTTATCATGATATAAGGAAATAAATAATAACTTTATTATTGCCTCTAGGGCATATTTCCTTCAGTCTCCCACTTGCACTAGAGTCAATAATCTAGATCACATCGCCATGTGATTTAACATCAATAATTCACATCTTTATGTGGTTAACACCCATAGTTCACATCGACATGTGACCAAAACCCAAAGGGTTTACTAGAGTCAGTAATCTAGTTCACATTGCTATGTGATTAACACCCAAAGAGTACTAAAGTGTGATCATGTTTTGCTTGTGAGATAATTTTAGTCAACGGGTCTGTCACATTCAGATTCGTAAGTATTTCGCAAAGTTCTATGTCTACAAAGCTTTGCACGGAGCTACTCTAGCTAATAGCTCCCACTTTCAATATGTATCTAGATCGAGACTTAGAGTCATCCAGATCGGTGTCAAAGCTTGCATCGACGTAACTCTTTACGACGAACTCTTTTATCACCTCCATAATCAAGAAATATTTCCTTAGTCCTCTAAGGATAATTTTGACCGTTATCCAGTGATCTACTCCTAGATCACTATTGTACTCCCTTGCCAGAAAGATGCTAAGGTATACAATAGGACTGGTAAACAGCATAGCATACTTTATAGAACCTATGACCGAGGCATAGGGAATGAATTATCATTCTCTTTCTATTTTCTGCTGTGGTCGGGTTTTGAGTCTTTACTCAACTCCACACCTGGCAACACAGGCAAAAACTCCTTCTTTGACTGTTCCATTTTGAACTACTTCAAAATCTTGTAAGGTATGTACTCATTGAAATAACTTATCAAGTGTCTTGATCTATCTCTATAGATCTTGATGCTCAATGTGTAAGCAGCTTCATCGAGGTCTTTCTTTGAAAAACTCCTTTCAAACACTTTATGCTTTGCAGAATAATTCTACATTATCTCCGATCAACCATATGTCATTCACATATACTTATCAGAAATGTTGTAGTGCTCCCACTCACTTTCCTGTAAATACATGCTTCACCGCAAGTCTGTATAAAACTATATGCTTTGATCAACTTATCAAAGCGTATATTCCAACTCCGAGATGCTTGCACCAGTCCATATATGAATAGCTGGAGCTTGCATATTTTGTTAGCACCTTTAGGATTGACAAAACCTTCTGGTTGCATCATATACAATTCTACTTAAATAAATCCATTAAGGAATGTAGTTTTGTTTATCCATTTGCCAGATTTCATAAAATGCAGCAATTGCTAACATGATTCGGACAGACTTAAGCATAGATACGAGTGAGAAACTCTCATCGTAGTCAACACCTTGAACTTGTCGAAAAACCTTTTGCGACAATTCTAGCTTTGTAGATAGTAACACTACTAACAGCGTCTGTCTTCCTCTTGAAGATCCATTTATTCTTAATGACTCACCGATCATCGGGCAAGTCAATCAAAGTCCATACTTTGTTCTTATACATGGATCCAATCTCAGATTTCATGGCCTCAAGCCATTTCGCGGAATCTGGGCTCATCATCATTTCTTCATAGTTTGTAGGTTCGTCATGGTCAATTAACATGACCTCCAGAACAGGATTACCGTACCACTCTAGTGCGGATCTTACTCTGGTTGACCTACGAGGTTCGGTAGTAACTTGATCTGAAGTTACATGATCATCATCATTAGCTTCCTCACTAATTGGTGTAGGAGTCATAGAAACAGATTTCTGTGATGATCTACTTTCCAATAAGGGAGTAGGTACAGTTACCTCATCAAGTTCTACTTTCCTCCCACTCACTTCTTTCGAGAGAAACTCCTTCTCTACAAAGGATCCATTCTCAGCAACGAATGTCTTGCCTTCGGATCTGTGATAGAAGGTGTACCCAACTATCTCCTTTGGGTATCCTATGAAGACACATTTCTCCGATTTGGGTTTGAACTTATCAGGATGAAACTTTTTCTTATAAGCATCGTAACCCCAAACTTTAAGAAATGACAACTTTGGTTTCTTACCAAACCACAGTTCATACGGTGTCGTCTCAACGGATTTAGATGGTGCCCTTTTTAACGTGAATGCAACTGTCTCTAATGTATAGCCCCAAAAAATATAGTGGTTAATCGGTAAGAAACATCATAGATTGCACTATATCCAATAATAGTATGGTTATGACGTTCAGACACACCATTATGCTGTGGTGTTCCAGGTGGCGTGAGTAGTGAAACTATTTCACATTGTTTTAACTGAAGGCCAAACTCGTAACTCAAATATTTTACTTCTGCGATCATATCATAGAAACTTTTATTTTTGTTACGATGATTCTCCACTTCACTATGAAATTCTTTGAACTTTTCAAATGTTTCAGACTTGTGTTTCATCAAGTAGATATACCCATATCTGCTCAAATCATCTGTGAAGGTCAGAAAACAACGATACCCGCCGCGAGCCTCAACACTCATCGGACTGCATACATCAGTATGTATTATTTCCAATAAGTCAGTTGCTCGCTCCATTGTTCCGGAGAACGGGGTCTTAGTCATCTTGCCCATAAGGCATGGTTCGCAAGCATCAAGTGATTCATAATCAAGTGATTCCAAAAGCCCATCATCATGGAGTTTCTTCAAGCGCTTTACACCAATATGACCTAAACGGCAGTGCCACAAATAAGTTGCACTATCATTATTAACTTTGCATCTTTTGGCTTCAATATTATGAATATGTGTATCACTACGATCGAGGTCCAATGAACCATTTTCATTGGGTGTATATCCATAGAAGGTTTTATTCATGTAAATAGAACACAATTATTCTCTAACTTAAATGAATAACCATTTTTCAATAAACATGATCAGATCATATTGATTCTCCATGCAAACACCAAATAACATTTATTTTGGTTTAACACTAATCCCCAAAGTATAGGGAGTGTGCGATGATGATCATATCAATCTTGGAACCACTTCCAAAACACATCGTCACTTCACCCTTAACTAGTCTCTGTTCATTCTGCAACTCCCGTTTTGAGTTACTACTCTTAGCAACTGAACTAGTATCAAATACTGAGGGGTTGCTATAAACACTAGTAAAGTACACATCAATAACATGTATATCAAATATACCTATGTTCACTTTGCCATCTTTCTTATCCGCCAATTACTTGGGTAGTTCCACTTCCAATGACTAGTTCCTTTGCAGTAGAATCACTCAGTTTCAGGCTTAGGTCCAGACTTGGGTTTTTTTCCACTTGAGCAGCAACTTGCTTGCCGTTCTTCTTGAAGTTCCCCTTTCTTCCCTTTGTCCCTTTACTTGAAACTAGTGGTTTTGTTTACCATCAACACTTGATGTTTTTCTTGATTTCTACCTTCGTCGATTTCAACATCGCGAAGAGCTTGGGAATCGTTTCCGTTATCCCTCGCATATTATAGTTCATCCCGAAGTTCTACTAACTTGGTGATGGTGACTAGAGAATTCTGTCAATCACTATTTTATCTAGAAGATTAACTCCCACTTGATTCAAGCGATTGTAGTACCCGGACAATCTGAGCACATGCTCACTGCTTGAGCTATGCTCCTCCATCTTTTAGCTATATAACTTGTTGGAGACTTCATATCTCTCAACTCGGGTATTTGCTTGAAATATTAACTTCAACTCCTGGAACATCTCATATGGTCCATGACATTTAAAACGTCTTTGAAGTCCCGATTCTAAGCCGTTTAAGCATGGTGCACTAAACTATCAAGTAGTCATCATATTGAGCTAGCCAAACGTTCATAACATCTGCATCTGCTCCTGAGATAGGTTTGTTACCTAGCGGTACATCAAGGACATAATTCTTCTGTGCAGCAATGAGGATAAACCTCAGATCACGGATCCAATCCGCATCATTGCTACTAACATCTTTCAACTTAGTTTTCTCTAGGAACATATCAAAAATAAAATAGAGGAGCTAAACGCGAACTATTGATCTACAACATAGATATGCTAATACTACCAGGACTAAGTTCATGATAAATTTAAGTTCAATTAATCATATTACTTAAGAACTCCCACTTAGATAGACATCCCTCGAATCATCTAAGTGATCACGTGATCCATATCAACTAAAACATAACCGATCATCACGTGAAATGGAGTAGCTTTCAATGGTGAACATCACTATGTTGATCATATCTACTATATGATTCACGCTCGACCTTTCGGTCTCAGTGTTCCGAGGCCATATCTGCATATGCTAGGCTCGTCAAGTTTAACCTGAGTATTCTGCGTGTGCAAAACTGGCTTGCACCCGTTGTAGATGGACGTAGAGCTTATCACATCTGGTCATCACGTGGTGTCTGGGCACGACGAACTTTGGCAACGGTGCATACTCAGGGAGAACACTTTTATCTTGAAATTTAGTGAGAGATCATCTTATAATGCTACCGTCAATCAAAGCAAGATAAGATGCATAAAAGATAAACATCACATGCAATCAATATAAGTGATATGATATGGCCATCATCATCTTGTGCGTGTGATCTCCATCTCCGAAGCACCGTCATGATCACCATCATCACCGGCGCGACACCTTGATCTCCATCATAGCATCATTGTCATCTCACCAATCTTATGCTTCTATGACTATCGCTATCGCTTAGTGATAAAGTAAAGCATTACACGCGATTGCATTGCATACAATAAAGCGACAACCATATGGCTCCTGCCAGTTGCCGATAACTCGGTTACAAAACATGATCATCTCATACAATAAAATTTAGCATCATGTCTTGACCATATCACATCACAACATGCCCTGCAAAAACAAGTTGGACGTCCTCTACTTTGTTGTTGCAAGTTTTACATGGCTGCTACTGGGCTTAGCAAGAAGCGTTCTTACCTACGCATCAAAACCACAACGATAGTTCGTCAAGTTGGTGCTGTTTTAACCTTCGCAAGGACCGGGCGTAGCCACACTCGGTTCAACTAAAGTTGGAGAAACTGACACCCGCCAACCACCTATGTGCAAAGCACGTCGGTAGAACCAGTCTCGCGTAAGCGTACGCGTAATGTCGGTCCGGGCCGCTTCATCCAACAATAGCGCCGAACCAAAGTATGACATGCTTGTAAGCAGTATGACTTATATCGCCCACAACTCACTTGTGTTCTACTCGTGCATATGACATCTACGCATAAAACCTGGCTCGGATGCCACTGTTGCGGAACGTAGTAATTTCAAAAAATTCCTACGCACATGCAGGATCATGGTGATGCATAGCAACGAGAGGGGAGAGTGTTGTCTACATACCCTTGTAGACCGTTCGCGGAAGCGTTATATCAACGCGGTTTATGTAGTCGTACGTCTTCATGATCCGACCGATCCAAGTACCGAAAGCACGGCACCTCCGAGTTCTACACACGTTCAGCTCAGTGACGTCCTCGCCTTCTCGATCCAGCAAGAGGGGCGAAGTAGTAGATGAGTTCCGGCAGCACGACGGCGTGGTGACGGTGTTGGTGAAGAACAATCTCCGTAGGGCTTCGCCTAAGCACTACAAAAACTATGATGGAGGATAAACTAAAGGGGACGGGGTTGCCGGCACACGGCTTGGTGTTTCTTGATGTGTCTTGGGTGCTAGCCCTGCCCCTCTATTTATATGTTGAGCCTTGGGGTCGAAACTTGGAGTAAAAGCCTCCACAAATTCGGTTTCACCCGAAAGGCAAGAGTCCTTCTCGGACTCCAGGGCCAGACGCCAGGGTTCCCGGCGTCTGGACCAGACGCCAGGGACCCTGGCATCTGGCATCTGAACCCTGGACTCCACAAAACTTCCTTTTTCGCTTTCCAAAAACCTCATGGGCTTTCCCCTTTGGCCTAGATAAAGTGTTCTCGTGCCCAAAAATTTCGGGAAACATCCGGAACCCCTTCCGGTGAATTCCGAAACCCTTCCGGAGATCAAACACTACTTTCCATATATCAATCTTTACTTCCGGACCATTCTGGAGTTCCTCGTCATATCCGTGATCTCATCCGAAACTCCAAACAACATTCGGTCACCAACATACATAACTCATAGTACTATATCGTCAACGAACGTTAAGCATGCGGACCCTACGGGTTCAAGAACTATGTAGACATGACCGAGACACCTCTCTGGTAAATAACCAATATTGGGACCTGGATGCCCATATTGGCTCCTACATATTCTACGAAGATCCTTATCGGTCAGACCACATAACAACATACGTTGTTCCCTTTGTCATCGGTATGTTACTTGCCCGAGATTCAATCGTCGGTATCTCAATACCTAGTTCAATCTCGTTACTGGCAAGTCTCTTTACTCGTACTGTAATACATCATCCCGCAACTAACTCATTAGTTGCAATGCTTGCAAGGCTTATAGTGATGTGCATTACCGAATGGGCCCAGAGATACCTCTCCGACAATCAGAGTGACAAATCCTAATCTCGAAATACGCCAACCCAACAAGTACCTTCAGAGACACTTGTAGAGCACCTTTATAATCACCCAGTTACGTTGTGACGTTTGGTGGCACACAAAGTGTTCCTCCGGTAAACGGGAGTTGCATAATCTCATAGTCACAGGAACATGTATAAGTCATGAAGAAAGCAATAGCAACAAACTAAACGATCAAGTGCTAAGCTAACGAAATGGGTCAAGTCAATCGCATCATTCTCCTAATTATGTGATCCCGTTAATCATATGACAACTCATGTCTATGGTTAGGAAACTTAACCATCTTTGATCAACGAGCTAGTCAAGTAGAGGCATACTAGTGACACTCTGTTTGTCTATGTATTCACACATGTATTATGTTTCCAGTTAATAAAATTCTAGCATGAATAATAAACATTTATCATGATATAAGGAAATAAATAATAACTTTATTATTGCCTCTAGGGCATATTTCCTTCAGGCACACCTTCTATCACAGATCCGAAAGGCAAGATCTTTGTTGCTAAGAGTGGATCCTTTCTAGAGAAGAAGTTTCTCTCGAAAGAAGTGAGTGGGAGGAATGTAGAACTTGATGAGGTAATTGTACCTTCTCCTGAATTGGAAAGTAGTTCATCACAGAAATCAGTTCTAGTGATTTTTACGCCAATTAGTGAGGAAGCTAGTGATGATGATCATGAAACTTCAGATCAAGTTACTACTGAACCTCATAGGACAACCAGAGTATGGTCCGCACCAGAGTGGCACGGTAATCCTTTCTGGAAGTCATGTTACTAGATCATGACGAACCTACGAACTATGAGGAAGCTATGATGAGCCCAAATTCCGCGAAATGGCTTAAGGCCATGGAATCTGTGATGGGATCCATGTATAAAGAACAAAGTATGGAATTTGATTGACTTGCCCAATGATCGGCAAGCCATTGAGAATAAATGGATCTTCAAGAGGAAGCCGGACGCTGATAGTAGTGTTACTATATACAAAGCTCAAATTGTCGCAAAAAGGTTTTTGACAAGTTCAAGGTGTTGACTACGATGAGATTTTCTCACTCGTAGTGATGCTTAAGTTTGTCCGAATCATGTTAGCAATTGCCACATTTTATGAAATCTGGCAAATGGATGTCAAAACTTCATTCCTTAATGGATTTCTTAAAAGAAGAGTTGTATATGATACAACAAGAAAGTTTTGTCAATCCTAAAGGTGCTAACAAAGTGTGCAAGCTCCAACGATCCATCTATAGACTAGTGCAAGCATCTCGGAGTTGGAATATACGCTTTGATGAGCTGATCAAAGCATATAGTTTTATACAAACTTTTGGAGAAGCATGTATTTACAAGAAAGTGAGTGGGAGCTCTGTAGCATTTCTGATATTATATGTGGATGACATATTGTTGATCGGAAATGATAATGAATTTCTGGATAACATAAAAGGATACTTGAATAAGAATTTTTCAAATAAAGACCTCGGTGAAGCTGCTTACACATTGAGTATCAAGATCTATAGAGATAGATCATGACACTTGATAAGATTTTTCAATGAGTACATACCTTGACAAGATTTTGAAGTAGTTCAAAATGGAACAGTGAAAGAAGGAGTTCTTGCCTGTGTTGCAAGGTGTGAAGTTGAGTAAAGACTCAAAACCCGACCACAACAGAGAATAGAAAGAGAATGAAAAGTCATTCCCTATGCCTCAGTCATAGGTTCTATAAAGTATGCTATGTTGTGTACCAGTCCTATTGTATACCTTAGCGTGATTCTGGAAAGGGAGTACAATAATGATCTAGGAGTAGATCACTGGACAACAGTCAAAATTATCCTTAGAGGACTAAGGAAATATTTCTCAGTTATGGAGGTGATAAAAGAGTTCGTCGTAAAGAGTTACGTCGATGCAAGCTTTTTACATCGATCTAGATGACTCTAAGCCTCGATCTGGATACATATTGAAAGTGAGGGCAATTAGCTAGAGTAGCTCCATGCAGAGTATTGTAGACATAGAAATTTGCGAAATACATACGGATCTGAATGTTGCAGATCCGTAGACTAAACTTCTCTCACAAGCAAAACATGATCACTCTTTGGGTATTAATCACATAGCGATGTGAACTAGATTATTGACTCTATTAAACCCTTTGGGTACTAGTCACATGAAGATGTGAACTAATCACATAAAGATGTGAACTATTGGTGTGAAATCACATGATGATGTGAACTAGATTATTGACTCTAGTGCAAGTGGGAGACTGAAGGAAATATGCCCTAGAGGCAATAATAAAGTTGTTATTTATATTTCCTTATGTCATGATAAATGTTTATTATTCATGCTAGAATTGTATTAACCGGAAACTTAGTACATGTGTGAATACATAGACAAATAGAATGTCACTAGTATTCCTCTACTTGACTAGCTCGTTCAATCAATGATGTTTATGTTTCCTAACCATAGACCATAGACATGAGTTGTCATTTGATTAACGGGACACATCATTAGAGAATGATGTGATTGACTTGACCCATCTGTTAGCTTAGCACGATGATCGTTTAGTTTGTTGCTATTGCTTTCTCCATAACTTATACATGTTCCTATGACTATGAGATCATGCAACTCCTGAATACCGGAGGAACACTTTGTGTGCTACCAAATGTCACAACGTAACTGGGTGATTATAAAGGTGCTCTATAGGTGTCTCCGATGGTGTTTGTTGAGTTGGCATAGATCGAGATTAGGATTTTTCACTCCGGTTGTCGGAGAGGTATCTCTGGGCCCTCTCGGTAATGCACATCAATATAAGCCTTGCAAGCAATGTAACTGATGAGTTAGTTACGGTATGATAAATCACGGAACGAGTAAAGAGACTTGCCGGTAATGAGATTGAACTAGGTATTGAGATACCGACGATCGAATCTCGGGCAAGTAACATACCGATGACAAAGGGAACAAAGTATGTTGTTATGTGGTTTGACTGATAAAGATCTTCGTAGAATATGTAGGAGCCAATATGAGCATCCAGGTTCCGCTATTGGTTATTGACCGGAGATGAGTCTCGGGTCATGTCTACATAGTTCTCGAACCCATAGGGTCCGCACGCTTAACGTTCGATGACGATCAATATTATGAGTTTATGTGTTTTGATGTACCGAAGGTTGTTCAGAGTCCCGAATGAGATCACGGACATGATGAGGAGTCTCGAAATGGTCGAGACATAAAGATTGATATATTGGAAGGTTATATTCGGACACCGGAAAGATTCCGGGGGGTCATCAGATAAATACCGGAGTACCGGGGAGTTACCGGACCCCGGGGGGGGGGGGGGGTCAATGGGCCTTAGTGGAAATAGAGGGAAGCAAGGGAGCTGTTGGGCGCCCCCTCCCCCTAGGCCCAAACCGAATTAGTTTAGGACTTGGGGGGCGGCCCCCTCTTTCCTTCTGCCCTCCTCCTCTTTCCTTCCCCTCCTAGTTGGACTAGGAAAGGGGGAACCTACTCCTAGTGGGAGTAGGATCCCCCCCTTGGGGCGCACCCTATGAGGCCGCCGGTCCCATCCCCTTGCTCCTTTATATATGGGGGCAGGAGGCACCATAGAACAAACAAGTTGATCATTGATCTCTTAGTCGTGTGCGGTGCCCCACTCCACCATAATCCACCTCGGTCATATCATCGTAGTGCTTAGGCGAAGCCCTGCGCCGGTAGCTTCATCATCACCGTCATCATGCTGTCGTGCTGACGAAGCTCTTCCCCAACACTTAGCTGGATCGAGAGTTCGTGGGACGTCACCGAGCCGAACGTGTGCAGATCGCGGAGGTGTCGTACTTTCGGTACTAGGATCGGTCGGATCGTGAAGACGTACGACTAAATCAACCGCGTTGTCATAACGCTTCCGCTTACGGTCTACGAGGGTACGTGGACAACACTCTTCCCCTCTCGTTGCAATGCATCATCATGATAGATCTTGCGTGTGGGTAGGAAATTTTTTGAAATTACTGCATTCCCCAATAGGTAACGATCGTGATCCCAAGCTATTATGCATCATATTGATCTTGGGTGTGCATAGGCGCAAAAAATTTGTTTTCTACTACGTTTCCCAAAAGGGGTGCACCTTTATAAGTGATTTCGGGATGCTGGGCTTTATAATATATCCCTTTGATCCCAAGGAGGCTCCCTCCTCTCTGCTAGATGATCGAGTTGCCTACCATCATGGCCGTATTCAGAACATCTCCAACAATAGCCCTATAATAGGGCAACTGCCCAAAAATACATATCATACATCACTTGGACTAGAAAATATGTTTTAACGGATGTCCTAAATATAAAAATTTATTGTCCTGTTTTTGGACTGTCCAAAAAATACATCACGCAAGCGGCCGCCCAAATGCAAAAACTGTAGCCGGCTGCAATCCCGCGCAAGCCAACCGCGAACTGAAACTTCCAAACGCAGCCGCACACGTGTTTGCTTCCTCTCACGCGCACCATCGCCACCAAATCCTTCGTCTTCCGGCCGTCACACCACCCCGCCGTAGATCCATCACTCCTCCTCTCCCCTATCATTGGCACTCCCGAAGCCCGCCGCATCCGCCGCTACCAAACTCGCAGTCTGCCACCCCCGCTGCCACAAAATCTGGCCGCCCGTGCCCCCCTGCCACCAAATTTGCCACCATCGAGCCTCCACGTCGCGGATCGACCACCGCCACTCCTGCCTTCAGCTGCTGGCACCTTCGGCCACCAAATCCGTCGGCCCCGTCGTACCTTCGCGCAGCCAGATTTTCACCATGATGTTGTCGCACCACCAACCGAGGAGCTTGAGCGGCTCCCGCCGCGTTCGTTTGAGGGTGTCCGGCCGTTACTCGGCAGATCTCATGTTCGATGGCTGGCGCTATTGGCTTGGCACGTTTGACACGACAGACATCGCTGCATACGCCTTTGACATCGGGTGTCATCGGCTTGGCCGGCTGAAGTGGGAGTTTAACTTCCCAGAGATCAAACCCCCAGGCGGATGCGGAGTTCATCGGTCCCGATATTGAGATGGTGACCCTCAGACAAGAAGGAAACTCAAATCGTCTTGGATCAGTGTGACATACGTCAGAGTGATGATCCTGTTATGGAGAGGTTTGTGGTGGAAAATTCGCACCTCATGCGGGAGGAGTATGGGTACTAGGTGCAGCGGGAAGAAGGGCGAGGCCAACCCCTCGAGGGTGATTGAGCTCGAGTCAGAGGACGGCGAGGGTTAGGCTCCGACATCGACCGAGACAATCTCTAACTCATAGTTGCCCGTAGTTTGCAGAGTTCATAGTCGAAGTATGTTTATGTTTGTATTTGAACTATGTTTCAGTTTGTACCCGAACTATGTTTAAGTTTGCAGCTTTACAACTTTGAATGTTTGCATGTTAGATCGAATCTGCAATGATCTAGTGTAGTTTTTATGTTTTGATGCCCTATTTTAGGGCAGCTATTGGAGCAGTGGTGCCCTTATTATTGGGCTGTTGTTGGAGACAAAAAGAGTCAAATGATTTAAAATCCACATTTTGGTGTACAATAACAACCTTAGGACTGTTGTTGGAGATGCTCTAAGTGGTCCGTCAGCTTGTAGCTCGTGTTTGCTTTTCATTGAGGTGTAGCGATTTTCTTCACTTCATTCATACAGTATTTTTCATTAAATTTATTTCAGTGCTGCTATTTTTTTTTCAAATTAGTTCTGTAACGTGAAGACTAACAATATACTCATTTTTCATTTGTGCAAAACCAAGCTCAATTGTTCATATACTGTGGGAACAGAGCGCTAAACTCCATTTCTGCCTATGCCTTCGACACCAACTAACCTGACATTCTGCAGAATGTATGCAGTGATTCTGCAGGCAGGCAATTTGAATCTCTGCCACACATTTGTGCGTCGACTGTGCCGATTCTCGATCCACACTACTCAGCGTGTGAAAGTCAACAAACAAGATGTACCCGATGGCCGGAAAGTTAGCTGCAAACTTTGAAACTCTGGGTCCAACGGCAACCCTCCAAAGCGGCCCATCGCCCAGCAGTTTCCTAGAGCGAAGCATACACAGTTGACTACCACATGCACTAAGCAAGTCAGAATCCTTTTCTTGAAAAGGCCAGGGACAAGACGTACGTACTCCCGGCACGACAGTCTAACGGGTAGTACACACTAGGTGGGGATTATATATGTAGGAAGGACGACATTTCGAATTCCATGTACTGTGTCAAATCATGTGTTCATACTGCTGCTTCCCACCTAACGCCTTGAGTTTTTGAGTTGCAGCCAAGTTTGTAACATTGACATGCATATATTTTGACTGTAGATTTCGACGGTCTCCTAGGGCAAGACCTTGACTGCAGATTTCATACTTGTAATATACTGATAATACCACGTCATATAGCATCAGTTTTCAGCCACAGGTTAATTGTTGTAGACCATGCAACAGGCCGGAAGCGAGGAGGAAGAAAAGAAACAGTACATCTCATGATGAAAATATCAACGGAAAGGGATTGGAAATCTCTACGAGCTCTTTTCTGATCCTCTCAGATCCTGCCAGCAACTACGTACGCTACGGTCGTGCCTCTTGCGTCTATAACACATGCCCGTATCCCTTCTCGTACAGCTTTTGATGCCGACAGTAGCCAGAATCGAGGACTAGGCAATGATGCGTGTGTGACATCCATGGTCAGGTAGACTGACTGACAGGTGATACAAGCAGCTACATGCATGCGTGCGTCCGTGAGACGTTGATCTAGACCAGATACCGATCGAAGCTGCAGAGCCTGAGCTCCAGCGGCGGATCCCGTCCGGTGGCCACGTCGAAGAAGGAGATCTCCCTGCACTGCTGCTCGCCGCCCCTCACGTATCGGCTGAACCTGTCCGCCTCCAGCTCCAAGTCGTAGCAGGCTGCTTTGAGCGGGAACAGCTCCAGCGTCTCCACCTCCCTCGTCGGCCGCTCCCACGTCGTCGCCTCCTCCTGCTCCGCCACCTCCCTCACATAGCCTGCATGCACGCACGAAATGGATCAGCACCGGCCCGATGATCGAAGGACACTGTTCCATTAGGAACAAACCAAGCTCTACGTAAGAACAACGACGTGGGTGCTGACTTACATGTCATGATCCGGGGGTGGTGGTTGTAGCCTCTGGCCTCACGCTTGCTCTCGGGTGGCTGGAGCACGAGGTCGGCGGGCTCGGCGTCGCGGCCAGCAGCACGGCCGGTCTCTTCCTCGTTGCTGCTGCTGTCGGGGGAGCAGGAGGCGACGCGGCGGCGCTTCTTGTGGTGGTGGCGCTCGCGGGCCTTGTGGTTCTGGAACCAGTAGAAGACGTTCTTGCTCTCCACCTTGCCGAAGGCGCTGAGGTGGGTGGAGATCCGCTGGATCTGCTCCGTGCTCGGCGTCCGCAGCCCCGCCCGGAACAGCTCCGTCAGCACCTTCACCTGCTCCGCCGTCGGGTTCCACCGCCCGCACTTCACTCCCACCCGCCCGCTCAGCGCCTCCATTGCCACTACCTCTAGCTAGCTATCTGTAAGATTGAGCTAGGCACTTCCGTCGATCACCACGGTGTATGCCCGATCGATCGAGCAGCTCGATGATCTATCTCTAACTTCAAAATGCTTTACTATCTCACCCCCACTTTGTTGTGCTAGCTAGCTAGTCTCTCGTACTACCGATCTTGTTTCTTCCGGGATCTTCTTCTGGTCAGAAGCGATGCTGAAATCAATAGATGCGCAGAGGGGGCACTTATATAATTGGGCAGGGCCGGGCAGGGCCGAGGCGGTGGTCGTGGCAGTGGCAGTAGCGGATCCGAAGGTCTCACTCACTCACTCTCTCTCAGTGCGCGGTTTCTTTCCTTTTGTTTTCCTCGAGCAAGGGGAGGGAGGGAGACATGCGCAAAAGCTGCCACTGCTTGCAAAACCCTACTACCACTGATAGCATAGCTCGCCTCGTGCGCCGTGCCCGACATCCTTAAGGCCCCAATTAACAATGGGGCCCTGGTCGCCCATGCATGCAGATCTAAGCGCCATCGTGTCGCGTAGCATCATGTCTTAGACGAGCCCCTGTTTGCCGAGTTGAGGATTACAATAATGCGGCTGATTTGGGGTTCGTTATTCCATGGAGATCCCTGGCTCCTTGCATGGGTCGTGACTCGTGACTAGCCGAGGGGAATCGTACGTGGTGAGGACCAGGCCCGTGGTGCATGGACAATCTGGTTTTGGAGTTCGTTCATTGATCTACAGTAGTAGTATAACCCAATCGAAGTGCCGGCCTGTGAATTCAATATGGAAGGCGTGGATTTCTTGAGTAGCTAGCTAGCTTACGAAAGTTAAACGGCAACAAGACAGATTGGCATTTTTATCATATATAGCAATTAAGCAGTGCACCTGCCAACAAGACAAGACAGATCGATGCTAATTTCAGAAATTATTCTAGTTCGTAATTTTATCGCTCGCTCCATTATCTTAACATACTGGATCAGAGGATGGAAATGCACTTGCATAACTTAATTATTGGCAGCTGCACGCGTGGAGATTAGCTATATGTGTGTTTGCAGTCAAACCTGTCAGTTGTACTACGCGCTTGCTAATTTCAACGGGTGAACGTGATCAGGCATGAAATTCAAAGAGATGTCAGGGCGGTAACATGCTAGGTAGGCCACGCTTATCTGTTCTACTAGTCAAACAGTAAATCTCACACTCGTTTGGCTCGTCCTGTACTGGCGAACAGAATTGGCGCGCTACTTCAATTTCCATTCCCATTACTGCTTTTTCTTTCTTCCGCGAGTACAGACCGACTTGTGTATCCAAGTCATCAATCACAAATCGCACCAGCTAGCCAGACACGCCCAATCATGCGTGACATACGAGTTGATGCAAAACGCAAGCACCGTACGTGCATGGCACTCGATTCAGCTGAATTCCTGTCTGCTTTGCATGCGCGCTCTCATCAGCAGAGAAGGGTGCCATACCCTGCGCATGGCACCACCTAACCTAATCAAGCTTTTTACATTTTGCATTTATAAGGTAAGCAACCAGTACGTAGTCTTAGAACTCCCGTTAAGTCCGCGGAAGCCAGAACTTTTCCGAAGAGCTCCCGAAAAGTTGTGGAAGGTGTCACACTTTTGGGGCGTCCGCCAGCAGATACCAATGATCCGGCCACGCCGCCCGGCCGCGGCAGGGCCGGGCAACCGGAACGAGACCGCGAGCGGCCGCTCCGGAAAGCGGCGGCAAGGCCACCTCGCTCCCTTTGCTTTGCCGCTTGAATAATGGCTCGCACCGGCGCACCGGATTGCTCTGTGTGTGTGAGCGAGAGATCGATGATCAAATCGGGATGCCGTTGCGTGCATGCATGCGGTCGCAGCTCGCGTCGGTCGTGGCGCCCGGCCGCGGCCGGCACTGCCGGCTTTCCGGCCTTTGGGCGTTCCCGAGCGCGCCGTGCACGGGAAACCCGTGCTGTGCTGCGCGGGAGCCAATTCCCGAGGCGATCGATCGACCCAGCCGGTCTCGGCCCTCGCCTCGCCTCCGATCTTTCGGCCCTTCGGCTATAGCTTTGGGAGATCGCCTGACCGGCCGTGGTCCACCGCTACGCCACAGGTAGCACTAGCCATTCAGCCGGGATTAGTTTAAGCGGGTAGTCTCGTAACCCTTTCTCGCGTGACGACTCGATTGGATTGGACGGACGGAGGGAAGCGGACATGATTGGCCTCCTCCTCCTCCTCTCGATCGCGTCCGGCTACGTGCATGTGCGTCTTTTCGCGGCAAAAGTGATTGACGAGGGTGCATGCATGCATGGGGAGATCCGTCTCATCATGCCCAGGTATGTGTTCGCTTCAAAGTGTGCATGGATGGGCTGGCTCGAGGAGGGTAAAGCAAAGTTGCATGGTTTGGGGCTAATTATCGTGGGTCTGGATGATTTGCTCTCACGCTGTATGTATTTGGTCGGTAACTCAGTATGCTACGGTTTTAGGATTACTGTTTTGTTACTTTATTTGTTGTTGTTGCGAGATAATACTGTTTTGCTGCTTTGCCCCGACAAAACAGCATAGAAAGGCCAAGCTAATTGGTATTTGTGGAGATTAATCGAGTGAGCTTAAGGACCATCATGGCTGGCCGGTGTGGTTACGTACCCTCAAACATGATAGATCCACCCCCACGCGGGACATGACATGACACTTTTTTTTCTTCCACAAAAAATACTACAGTACGTACTACTGATCATAGCAAGTGTAGTATAGTACTAATAATGCACAGGTAGATATAGATGTCTCAGGAGTACCTATATATGGATCTCAAAAAAAAAAAGGAGTACCTATATATAAAGGGCGTTCTCAACTAGACGTATGAATCTGACTGAAACATTTTCCGACGTTTCATATTTAGATGCTTGCTAGACAGCAGTAATGCTACACGACTATGATAGATCAGTAAGACATAGATTGTCCTGACTCGTTCGTCCAAAACAGATTCGAGCTCCTCAATCTGACCGCCGCCGATTCTTTTATGCCCGCGCGCACAACAACCTGGGAGTTGGTCCTCGGCGTGAGGCCTTCTCGCTGTCCGGCCTCGCCTTGCATCTCCATGTCCGTTCTCCCTTGTCCTCCCCAATATCCACCGATCGTACCCCGATCTCGATGCCACGCCCCACGCCCGCTGCATGCACGCGCGCGTGATCGCCCAACCCCGGTCGAATCAAACGCCACCTTATGTCCTTATATCTATCTAATAAAAATAAAAGATCTATCTACTAATGCACCAAATTGAGTGACCAGGACTAACCAAATCTGGAGGCCTATGGGAGCTGGGCACGGATCGGTTGCGTTTGACCTAAGGAGGTGCCTTGGCGCGGCTCTGTTTGGACGGCTCCGTCTGGCCGCACGCGGCGGCAAATTCCCCATGCAGGGTGGCCAAACGGAAGGCGGTCGATTCACGTCGCCCCTCCCGACGAGATAGGTAGTAGTCTATGATCCGGCGCCCGCTTCCGATGGCTGGCAGCACTTGCGCACAAATAATTCCGAGAGTGGACACTGAACACTTCGATGGGCAGCTCCAATACAAAACAACATAGCTCAATTGCTCAAAGAAAACAAAAGGAACAGCCCGGCATGGCCCTCCCTGCCTGTGTTGTGCAGAGTGGTCTACAGTCCGACAATCCGAAGGCTAAACGACGGTGATTTCACAGGATTTTTGTGCCCTTTTTTTTGAATGGCAAGATTTTTTTTTGAGCGAACAAGTTTTTTGTTCAAGTGGGCCAAAAGAGCAGATGATGCCGTCGGGCCGTGAAACAGGCTTTGTGCGAGTTTCAAAAGGGTAGAGCTAATGAGGTGAACCTAGTACTGGATACATATTGCCAAGCTTCGGCCAGCGAGTGAACTTTGCAAAACCATCTATCTTTTTCAGCAAGGGAGTGCCAGAAGCTACCAAAGATGTCATAAAAGGGCTACTTAACGTTCCAAATGAAACTTTAAATGAGAAGTACCTTGGGATGCCATCAGACATCGGGAGTTCGAAGAACGGGGCTTTTAAGTACCTGAAAGATTGGTTATGGAGCAAAGTGCAGGGCTGGGTAGAAAGCACCATGTCTTCGGCAGGCAAGGAGGTCCTGATAAAATCTGTGGCTCAGGCAATACCGGTGTTCTCCATGTCCTGTTTTAAACTACCAAGGGGACTCTGTGAGCACCTCAACATGCTCATCAGAAAGTTTTGGTGGGGGAGTAAAGCAGGCAAGAGGAAACCTCACTGGGTATCGTGGAAAAGTATGACACAACCGAAGGGAATGGGAGGCCTAGGTTTCAAGGACTTTGAACTCTTCAATATGGCAATGCTGGCACGACACGCATGGAGACTGCTCCAAGAACCAGATTCTCTGAGTGCCCGCCTGTTGAAGAGTATATATTTTCCTGGAACCACCATCCTTGAGGCAACCTTGGGCAACCATCCAAGTCAAATTTGGCGTGCTATCATTGAAGGTAGGGATACACTCAAGCAAGGGCTAGTACGCCGAATAGGTAATGGCCAAACTACTCGCATCTGGGAGGATCCATGGTTGCCAAGAGATGAGATGCTACGACCATATGGGAGCATTCACCCTAATCCACCGATCTTGGTTGCGGAACTAATCGACCACACAAGCGCTACGTGGAATAGCCAGCTAATCAATCAAGTGTTTATGCCTATGGATGCAAGCACCATCTTGGGATCCCAGTGTGCACCCGCAACATCCAAGATTTTTGGAGCTGGAACTTTGAAACAAGTGGAAACTTTACTGTCAAATCAGCCTATCACATGATTGTGGCAACAAGACAGCGTCGGGAGGCTTGGCTTGAAGGTGCGGCGGGCACCTCAAACACCGCCGTCGAGGAGGGAGCATGGAAAACTCTGTGGAGGACTCCAGTTCCGGCAAAAGTGAGGATGTTCCTTTGGCGCTTATCAAAGCATTCCCTGCCTACCGAAGACGTCCGGGCTCACTGCCACATGGCTGTTGACGATCACTGCGGGTTATGTGGCTCCCCTGATTCTTGGAGACACTCTTTGGTCAACTGCACTAGTTCGAGATGTGTGTGGGCACTAGTTAATGAGGAGCTAGCTCAAAGCCTGGTGGCGAATACTGAACCCAGCGGCAAGCAGTGGCTCTTCACCTTCATGCAGTCGCTTGACCATGATCAGTTCGTGTTGCTTGCCGTCACACTTTGGGCGATTTGGACTGCACGTCGAAAGGCTATACACGAAGGAGTTTTCCAGTCGCCGCAAGCAACTAACTTGTTTGTCAGGCGTTTCATTGACGAACTCAAGATGATTAACACGAGAAGCCCGACGACGACAAGTGCAGTTCCAATTACGAGGCAGCCACGGGCGATCCGCCCCAAGGCACCCCCTGTTGGTTTCGCCAAGATCCATGTAGATGCTGGAGTGAGAGCAAGGAAGGGTGGATCGGCTGCGGCAGTATGCAGGGATGAGCAAGGCAATTATCTTGGCAGTTCGGCGTTGGTGGTGAAGGAAATATGCCCTAGAGGCAATAATAAAGTTATTATTTATTTCCTTATATCATGATAAATGTTTGTTGTTCATGCTAGAATTGTATTAACCGGAAACATAATACATGTGTGAATACATAGACAAACAGAGTGTCACTAGTATGCCTCTACTTGACTAGCTCGTTAATCAAAGATGGTTATGTTTCCTAACCATGAACAAAGAGTTGTTATTTGATTAACGAGGTCACATCATTAGTTGAATGATCTGATTGACATGACCCATTCCATTAGCTTAGCACCCGATCGTTTAGTATGTTGCTATTGCTTTCTTCATGACTTATACATGTTCCTATAACTATGAGATTATGCAACTCCCGTTTACCGGAGGAACACTTTGGGTACTACCAAACGTCACAACGTAACTGGGTGATTATAAAGGAGTACTACAGGTGTCTCCAATGGTAGATGTTGGGTTGGCGTATTTCGAGATTAGGGTTTGTCACTCCGATTGTCGGAGAGGTATCTCTGGGCCCTCTCGGTAATACACATCACATAAGCCTTGCAAGCATAATAACTAAGATGTTAGTTATGAGATGATGTATTACGGAACGAGTAAAGAGACTTGCCGGTAACAAGATTGAACTAGGTATTGGATACCGACGATCGAATCTCGGGCAAGTAACATACCGATGACAAAGGGAACAACGTATGTTGTTATGCGGTCTGACCGATAAAGATCTTCGTAGAATATGTAGGAGCCAATATGGGCATCCAGGTCCCGCTATTGGTTATTGACCGGAGACGTGTCTCGGTCATGTCTACATTGTTCTCGAACCGTAGGGTCCGCACGCTTAACGTTACGATGACAGTTATTATGAGTTTATGCATTTTGATGTACCGAAGGTTGTTCGGAGTCCCGGATGAGATCACGGACATGACGAGGAGTCTCGAAATGGTCGAGACGTAAAGATTGATATATTGGAAGCCTATGTTTGAACATCGGAAGTGTTCCGGGTGAAATCGGGATTTTACCGGAATACCGGGAGGGTTACCGGAACCCCCCGGGAGACTAATGGGCCTATTGGGCCTTAGTGGAAAAGGAGAAAAAGGGAAAGCCCACAAGCTGGCCGGCGCCCCCCTTCCCAAAGTCCTAGTAGGACTAGGATAGGGGCCGGCCCCCCTTCTCTCTCCTTTTCCCCCGGGAGTCCTAATAGGATTAGGATTGGGGGGAGGAGTCCTACTCCCGGTGGGAGTAGGACTCCCCTGCGCCTCCTCTCCCTTGGCCGGCTGGCTCCCCTCCTCCAACCTTTATATACGGGGGCAGGGGGCACCCCAAGACACACAACTTGATCCTTGAGATCGTTCCTTAGCCGTGTGCGGTGCCCCCTGCCACCAAATTCCACCTCGATCGTACCGTTGTAGTGCTTAGGCGAAGCCCTGCGTCGGTAGTACATCAAGATCGTCATCACGCCGTCGTGCTGACGGAACTCTTCCTCGACGCTTTGCTGGATCGGAGCCCGAGGAACGTCATCGAGCTGAACTTGTGCTAAGAACTCGGAGGTGCCGGAGTAACGGTGCTTGGATCGGTCGGATCGGGAAGAAGACGTACGACTACTTCCTCTACGTTGTGTGATCGCTTCCGCAGTCGGTCTGCATTGGTACGTAGACAACACTCTCCCCTCTCGTTGCTGTGCATCATCATGATCTTGCGTGTGCGTAGGAAATTTTTTGAAATTACTGCGTTACCCAACAGTGGCATCCGAGCCTAGGTTTTATGGTTTGATGTTATATGCACGAGTAGAACACAAGTGAGTTGTGGGCGATACAAGTCATACTGCCTACCAGCATGTCATACTTTGGTTCGGCGGTATTGTTGGGTGAGACGATCCGGACCAACCTTACGCGTACTCTTACGCGAGACCGGTTCCCTCGACGTGCTTTGCACATAGATGGCTTGCGGAAGACTGTCTCTCCAACTTTAGTTGAACCGAGTGTGACTACGCCCGGTCCTTGCGAAGGTTAAAACGGAGTCTATTTGACAAACTATCGTTGTGGTTTTGATGCGTAGGTGAGATTGGTTCTTGCTTAAGCCCGTAGCAGCCACGTAAAACTTGCAACAACAAAGTAGAGGACGTCTAACTTGTTTTTGCAGGGCATGTTGTGATATGATATGGTCAAGACGTGATGAGATATAAGTTGTTGTATGAGATGATCATGTTTTGTTGAAGTTATCAGCAACTGGCAAAAGCCTTATGGTTGTCTCTTTATTGCATAAGATGCAAGCGCCAAATAATTGCTTTGCTTTATCGCTATGCGATAGCAATAGTTGCAAGAGCAATAGTTGGCGAGACGACCGTGTGACGACACATTGATATAGATCAAGATGATGGAGATCATGGTGTCATGCCGGTGATGATAGAGATCATGACAGTACTTTGGAGATGGAGATCAAAGAAGCAAGATGATGATGGCCATATCATGTCACATATTTTGATTGCATATGATGTTTATCTTTTATACATCTTATTTTTGCTTTGATTAACGGTAGCATTATAAGATGATCTCTCACTAAATTATCAAGAAGTGTTCTCCCTGAGTATGCACCGTTGCCAAAGTTCGTCGTGCCCAGACACCACGTGATGATCGGGTGTGATAAGCTCTACGTCCAAATACAACGGGTGCAAAACAGTTGCACACGCAGAATACTCAGGTTATACTTGACGAGCCAAGCATATACAGATATGGCCTCGGAACACGGAGACCGAAAGGTCGAGCGTGAATCATATAGTAGATATGATCAACATGACGATGTTCACCATTGAAAACTACTCCATCTCACGTGATGATCGGTTATGGTTTAGTTGATTTGGATCACGTGATCACTTAGAGGATTAGAGGGATATCTATCTAAGTGGGAGTTCTTAAGTAATATGATTAATTGAACTTAAATTTATCATGAACTTAGTCCTGGTAGTATTTTGCAAATTATATTGTAGATCAATAGCTCGCGTTGTTGCTTCCCTGTGTTTATTTTGATATGTTCCTAGAGAAAATTGTGTTGAAAGATGTTAGTAGCAATGATGCGGATTGGATCCGTGATCTGAGGTTTATCCTCATTGCTGCACAGAAGAATTATGTCCTTGATGCACCGCTAGGTGACAGACCTATTGCAGGAGCAGATGCAGACGTTATGAACGTTTGGCTAGCTCAATATGATGACTACTTGATAGTTTAGTGCACCATGCTTAATGGCTTAGAATCAGGACTTCAAAGACGTTTTGAACGTCATGGACCATATGAGATGTTCCAGGAGTTGAAGTTAATATTTCAAGCAAATACCCGAGTTGAGAGATATGAAGTCTCCAACAAGTTCTATAGCTAAAAGATGGAGGAGAATCGCTCAACTAGTGAGCATGTGCTCAGATTGTCTGGGTACTACAATCGCTTGAATCAAGTGGGAGTTAATCTTCCAGATAAGATAGTGATTGACAGAATTCTCTAGTCATCATCACTAAGTTAGTAGAACTTCGTGATGAACTATAATATGCAAGGGATAACAGAAACAACTCCCAAGCTCTTCGTGATTCTGAAATCAACGAAGGTAGAAATCAAGAAAAAAATCAAGTGTTGATGGTTGACAAGACCACTAGTTTCAAGAAAAGGGCAAAGGGAAGAAGGGGAACTTCAAGAAGAACGGCAAGCAAGTTGCTGCTCAAGTGAAGAAGCCCAAGTCTGATCCTAAGCCTGAGACTAAGTGATTCTACTGCAAAGGGACTGGTCACTGGAAGCGGAACTACCCCAAGTGATTGGCGGATAAGTAGGATGGCAAAGTGAACATAAGTATATTTGATATACATGTTATTGATGTGTACTATACTAGTGTTTATAGCAACCCCTCAGTATTTGATGCTAGTTCAGTTGCTAAGATTAGTAACTCGAAACGGGAGTTGCAGAATAAACAGAGACTAGTTAAGGGTGAAGTGACGATGTGTGTTGGAAGTAGTTCCAAGATTGATATGATCATCATCGCACACTCCCCTATACTTTCGGGATTAGTGTTGAACTTAAATAAGTGTTATTTGGTTTTTGCGTTGAGCATGAATATGATTTGATCATGTTTATTGCAATACGGTTATTCATTAAAGTCAGAGAATAATTGTTGTTCTGTTTACATGAATAAAACCTTCGATGGTTATACACCCAATGAAACAAGTTCGTTGGATCTCGATCGTAGTGATACACATATTCATAATATTGAAACCAAAAGATGCAAAGTTAATAATGATAGTGCAACTTATTTGTGGCACTGCCGTTTAGGTCATATTGGTGTAAAGCGCATGAAGAAACTCCATGCTGATGGGCTTTCGGAATCACTTGATTATTAATCACTTGATGCTTGCGAACCATGCCTTTTGGGCAAGATGACTAAAACGCCGTTCTCCGGAACAATGGAGCAAGCAACAGATTTGTTGGAAACCATACATACTGATGTATGTGGTCCGATGAATATTGAGGCTCGCGACAAGTATCATTATTTTCTGATCTTCATAGATGATTTGAGCAGATATGAGTATATCTACTTGATGAAACATAAGTCTGAAACATTTGAAAAGTTCAAAGAATTTCAGAGTGAAGTGGAAAATCATCGTAACAAGAAAATAAAGTTTCTATGATCTGATCATGGAAAGAGTATTTGAGTTACGAGTTTGGTCTTCAGTTAAAACAATGTGAAATAGTTTCACTACTCACGCCACCTGGAACACCACATCATAATGGTGTGTCCGAACGTCATAACCGTACTTTATTGGATATAGTGCAATCTATGATGTTTCTTACCGATTTACCACTATCATTTTTGGGGTCATGCATTAGAGATAGCTGCATTCACGTTAAAAAGGGGCACCATCTATATCCATCGAGACGACGCCTTATGAACTATGGTTTGGCAAGAAACCAAAGTTGTCGTTTCTTGAAGTTTGGGGTTGTGATGCTTATGAGAAAAAGTTTCATCCTGATAAGCTCAAACCCAAATCGGAGAAATATGTCTTCATAGGATACCCAAAGGAGACTGTTGGGTACACCTTCTATCATAGATCCTAAGGCAATACATTCGTTGCTTATAATGGATCCTTTCTAGAGAAGGAGTTTCTCTCGAAAGAAGTGAGTGGGAGGAAAGTAGAACTTGACGAGGTAACTGTACCTGCTCCCTTATTGGAAAGTAGTACATCACAGAAAAATGTTTCTGTGACACCTACACCAGTTAGTGAGGAAGCTAATGATGATGATCATGAAACTTCAGAACAAGACACTACTGAACCTCGTAGATCAACCAGAGTAAGATCCGCGCCAGAGTGGTACGGTAATCCTGTTCTGGAAGTCATGCTACTAGATCATGATGATCCTACGAACTATGAAGAAGCGATGGTGAGCCCAGATTCCGCAAAGTGGCTTGAAGCCATGAAATCTGAGATATGATCCATGTATGAGAACAAAGTATGGACTTTAGTTGACTTGCCCGATGATCGGCAAGCCATAGAAAATAAATGGATCTTCAAGAGGAAGACGGACGTTGATAGTAGTATTACTATCTACAAAGCTAGAATTGTCGCAAAAGGTTTTCGACAAGTTCAAGGTGTTGACTACGATGAGAGTTTCTCACTCGTATCTATGCTCGAGTCTGTCCGAATCATGTTAGTAATTGCCGCATTTTATGAAATCTGGCAAAAGGATAAACAAAACTGCATTCCTTAATGGATTTATTAAAGAAGAGTTGTATATGATGCAATAGAAGGTTTTGTCAATCCGAAAGGTGCTAACAAAATGTGCAAGCTCCAGCGATCCATCTGTGGACTGGTGCAAGCATCTCGGAGTTGGAATATACGCTTTGATGAGTTGATCAAAGCATATAGTTTTATACAGACTTGCGGTGAAGCCTGTATTTACGAGAAAGTGAGTGGGAGCACTACAGCATTTCTGATAAGTATATGTGAATGACATATTGTTGATCGGAAATAATGTAGAATTATTCTGTAAAGCATAAAAGGAGTGTTTGAAAGGAGTTTTTCAAAGAAAGACTTCGGTGAAGCTGCTTACATATTGAGCTTCAAGATCTATAGAGATAGATCAAGACGCTTGATAAGTTTTTCAATAAGTACATACCTTGACAAGATTTTGAAGTAGTTCAAAATGGAACAGTCAAAGAAAAAGTTTCTTGCCTGTGTTACAAGGTGTGAAGTTGAGTAAAGACTCAAAGCCCGAGCACGGCAGAAGATAGAAAGAGAATGAAAGTCATTCCCTATGCCTCATTCATAGGTTCTATAAAGTATGCCATGCTGTGTACCGGATCTATTGTATACCCTGCACTGATTTGGCAAGGGAGTACAATAGTGATCTAGGAGTAGATCACTGGACAGCGGTCAGAATTATCTTTAGTGAAATAAGGAAATGTTTCTCGATTATGGACGTGACAAAAAAGGTTCGTCGTAAAGGGTTACGTCGATGCAAGTTTTTGACACTGATCCAGATGATTCTAAATCTGGATACATATTGAAAGTGGGAGCAATTAGCTAGAGTAGCTCCGTGTAGAGCATTGTAGACATAGAACTTGCAAAATACTTACGGATCTGAATGTAACAGACCCGTTGACTAAAATTATCTCACAAGCAAAACATGATCACACCTTAGTACTCCTTGGGTGTTAATCACATAGATATGTGAACTAGATTACTGACTCTAGTAAACCCTTTGAGTGTTAGTCACATGACGATGTGAACTATGGGTGTTAATCACATGGTGATGTGAACCATTGCTGCTAAATCACATGGCGATGTGAACTAGATTATTGACTCTAGTGCAAGTGGGAGACTGAAGGAAATATGCCCTAGAGGCAATAATAAAGTTATTATTTATTTCCTTATATCATGATAAATGTTTATTATTCATGCTAGAATTGTATTAACCGGAAACATAATACATGTGTGAATACATAGACAAACAGAGTGTCACTAGTATGCCTCTACTTGACTAGCTCGTTAATCAAAGATGGTTATGTTTCCTAACCATGAACAAAGAGTTGTTATTTGATTAACGAGGTCACATCATTAGTTGAATGATCTGATTGACATGACCCATTCCATTAGCTTAGCACCCGATCGTTTAGTATGTTGCTATTGCTTTCTTCATGACTTATACATGTTCCTATAACTATGAGATTATGCAACTCCCGTTTACCGGAGGAACACTTTGGGTACTACCAAACGTCACAACGTAACTGGGTGATTATAAAGGAGTACTACAGGTGTCTCCAATGGTAGATGTTGGGTTGGCGTATTTCGAGATTAGGGTTTGTCACTCCGATTGTCGGAGAGGTATCTCTGGGCCCTCTCGGTAATACACATCACATAAGCCTTGCAAGCATAATAACTAAGATGTTAGTTATGAGATGATGTATTACGGAACGAGTAAAGAGACTTGCCGGTAACAAGATTGAACTAGGTATTGGATACCGACGATCGAATCTCGGGCAAGTAACATACCGATGACAAAGGGAACAACGTATGTTGTTATGCGGTCTGACCGATAAAGATCTTCGTAGAATATGTAGGAGCCAATATGGGCATCCAGGTCCCGCTATTGGTTATTGACCGGAGACGTGTCTCGGTCATGTCTACATTGTTCTCGAACCGTAGGGTCCGCACGCTTAACGTTACGATGACAGTTATTATGAGTTTATGCATTTTGATGTACCGAAGGTTGTTCGGAGTCCCGGATGAGATCACGGACATGACGAGGAGTCTCGAAATGGTCGAGACGTAAAGATTGATATATTGGAAGCCTATGTTTGGACATCGGAAGTGTTCCGGGTGAAATCGGGATTTTACCGGAATACCGGGAGGGTTACCGAAACCCCCCGGGAGACTAATGGGCCTATTGGGCCTTAGTGGAAAAGGAGAAAAAGGGAAAGCCCACAAGCTGGCCGGCGCCCCCCTTCCCAAAGTCCTAGTAGGACTAGGATAGGGGCCGGCCCCCCTTCTCTCTCCTTTTCCCCCCGGGAGTCCTAATAGGATTAGGATTGGGGGGAGGAGTCCTACTCCCGGTGGGAGTAGGACTCCCCTGCGCCTCCTCTCCCTTGGCCGGCCGGCTCCCCTCCTCCAACCTTTATATACGGGGGCAGGGGGCACCCCAAGACACACAACTTGATCCTTGAGATCGTTCCTTAGCCGTGTGCAGTGCCCCCTGTCACCAAATTCCACCTCGATCGTACCGTTGTAGTGCTTAGGCGAAGCCCTGCGTCGGTAGTACATCAAGATCGTCATCACGCCGTCGTGCTGACGGAACTCTTCCTCGACGCTTTGCTGGATCGGAGCCCGAGGAACGTCATCGAGCTGAACGTGTGCTAAGAACTCGGAGGTGCCGGAGTAACGGTGCTTGGATCGGTCGGATCGGAAAGAAGACGTACGACTACTTCCTCTATGTTGTGTGATCGCTTCCGCAGTCGGTCTGCGTTGGTACGTAGACAACACTCTCCCCTCTCGTTGCTGTGCATCACCATGATCTTGCGTGTGCGTAGGAATTTTTTTGAAATTACTGCGTTACCCAACAGGTGGTAGCTGGTCTAGAGGACCCAGCGATCCTGGAAGCAATAGCCTGTCGCGAGGCGTTGGCGCTGGCAGAAGATCTTAACATACACAACTTTGTCATTGCATCCGACTCGAAGCAAACGGTGGCTGATATTTCATGTGGAGGCAAAGGAAGGAGTGGTTCTATCATTCAGGAGATTAAGAGTAGAGCTTTTATGTTTCAATGTAATTTTTGTTTTGAAGGTCGTGCGGCTAATGTCGACGCACACAAACTTGCTAAATACTCGCTTAGTCTCGGTCCGGGGCGCCATCTTTGGTTAGGCCAACCCCATGATCCGAGGTGTATCCCACCCATTATGGTCTTTGAGGAATAAAATTTGGCTTTCCCCTAAAAAAAACAAATGCGGCTCACGAGCTAACCCACTCCCCCCACTTCATGTTACTGGTTAGTAGTAGATCGAGATTTACTAGAGGCGACCGAGCCGGTCTTCTCCATTTTTATTTTTACTTTTTTTTTGTTTCCTTTTGTTTCATTCCTTTTTTCATCTCCATTTTTTTCATTCCTTTTCCTTTCTTCTACTTATTTGTTTCATTCTATTTCATTTTCTTTTTCTCTTCATTTTTTGTTTGGTTTTCTTTTTTCTTCTTCATTTTTTTCTTTTGTGTTTTCTTATGTTTGTTTTCGTTTTCACTCTACATTTTCGTACATGTCAAAAACTTTTTGTAACAAGTGATCAATATTTTTTTATACATGTTCAACATTGTCCCAACACTATTTAAAAAAATTTTCAAATAATTGTTCCACATTTTTTAAATACTCATTTGAATTTTTAAATACCTATTGCAACATTTTTCAAATATTTGTTCAACATTTTTAATACTTATTCAAAAAAATAGATACTTGTTCAACATTGTTTTAATAATATTTAACATTTTTCAAATACTTATTCAACATTTTTAATACTTATTCAATATTTCTGAACGATTGTTCAACATTTTTCAAATTCTTGTTCAACACTTTTTAATACTTATTCAACATCTTTTCAAATGTGTTTTTGAACAGTGTTTTTGCAACACACACACACACACACACACATATATATATATAGTGTTACTATTCATCACCCAGGGTGCAGAATAAGTTATTCTTCACCCGACGTAATTTTACGATCATTTCATAATTAAATTACGTTTATATTTCAAATAGTTACGTTCATATTGATTCACTACGTAAAATTTGGCATAAGAAAATAAAAATATAGGTCATAAAATAAGAAAATTTGCAGTTTATGTGTATTTTACACTATGTTTTTACGTTTGTAATTTTACAAAACATAAAATATTTTTTATGACGATTATATATTTTCTTACTGTCTTTTTTTACGTTAGAAATAAGACAAAACTTACGAAACGTAAAATTACGGTGCATTTATGGCAAAATAGAGGGGGTGAAGAATAACTATTCCTCACCCAGGGTGACGAATAGTCAATCCCTATATATATATATATATATATATATATATATATATGTATGTATGTATATATATAGTGTTACTATTCATCACCCAAGGTGCAAAATAAGTTATTTTTTGCCCAAGGTAATCTTATGATCATTTCATAATTAAATTACGTTTGTAATTTAAATAGTTACATTCCTATTGATTCACTACGTAAAATTTGGCATAAAAAAATAAAAATATAGGTCATAAGACAAGAAAATTTGCAGTTTATATATATATTACACTATGTTTTTACGTTTGTAATTTTACATAACATAAAATATTTTTTACAACTATTATATATTTTCTTACGGTATCTTTTTACGTCGGAAATAAGACAAAACTTACGGAACATAAAATTACGAGGCATTGATGGTAAAATAAAGGGGGGTGAAGAATAACTATTCATCACACAGGGTGACGAATATCACGACCCTATATATAAAGAAAAGTACAAAAATAATATAAAAAAACAAAAAACAGAAGAAAAAAAACGAAAAAAACAGGTTGTGGTTCCCGCGCGGCTGGGCCAGCCCGTCTGGAGCTCGCCCAGCCGCGAGCATATCCCCCTGTCTCGCTTGAAGCGAGACATAGGGGCGCCCGTAAAATACATTATGTTGGGTGATGGTATATGGCGGCCACCTGCCTAGGAATACCCTTAGGCCAACTCCACCACGCGACCCTATCCTGTCCGCCCCTGTCCATTTGGGGTAAAACGGACAAACGAGGCGGCCCAGTGTGTGGGAGCAAATGAATTTTTGTCCGTTTTGTGTCCGCTTTTGACCCATCTGCGGCCCAAGTTTGCGCCGCTTTTGAGGTGAAACGGACACCACGCGGACGCGCGGGCCGTCTGCGTGTGTCCTTCCCTGGCCCGCCCGTCGGTGGCAAGGGCGGGCCTTTTTCTATCCGCCCCTCCCTCCCTCCGGCCGCACCCCCTCCACTCTTCCCCACTCTTCCCCTCGCTGCCGCCTCCGCCGTTGCTGCCATTGCATCCGTGCAGTTCGGATGCGCGCTCGCCCAGCCCCTTTCCCTCGGCGCCGTCGAGCTACCCAACCACGGCCACCTGGTTTGCGCATCCGCCGGCCGGATTTAGGGCGGATCCGGTCGGTCTTGAGCTCGCCCGGCTGTGGGAGGCCGGGCCGCGCCATGGACTGGCCGGGCCGCAAGGCCACATGCAGGCAGTGGCTCCTCCTCTAGCCGCTCGGATCTGCACCGTCGGTGGTCCGCCGGCAGATACACGAATGGCGGTCGGCCGGGCTCGGTGCTTGCCCAAAAGCTCGCTGGCGCACCGTTGCCACTCATTAAGTGCGACCACTGCCCAAGGATGGTCGTGCGCCGCGTGTCTACAACGCTGGAACATCCCGGATGGGTGTTCATCAAGTGCTTAAACGATAGGGTATGTGCTCTTTTTAGCTTCGGTTTGTGCTCTAGTTTTGACTAGTTGTGCTAACTATAAATTTTATTGTGTAGCATGGATGCAAGTTTTGGTATTGGGAAGAAGAGTACATCGATATAGTGATAGAACGAAATTTAGTACATGTTCATGCACTTTTAGCTAACATAGAGGCTGTAAATGAGACAAGTGCACTTGTTGCTAGATTAGAGGCTAGACACGACACTACGTGTGAGGTGGCAACATCTACTTTTGGCTTGAATAAGAAAGGAGGATGCCAGATCGAGCCTCCTCCACAGATCAACAATGAGTGCATCGAGAAGGCCCTAAACCAACTCAAGGGAGCAGTTATGGAAGTTGGGTATCTCCTAAAATGTATTCTTGTGGTTATTTTTTGGTCTTGCTTTATTAGTCAAAATGTGATGATGTATTTTTCATGTACCAAAAATGAATAATGAAAAAATGTTAAGGACTTGCAAAGAAAAATGCACGCGGACAGGATGCGGCCGGGATGCGTCTGCGCACTGGGCGCACGGCCACCGCATCCCACGACAGGCTCGGACACGACCCCATCGCCCTACCCAAACGGAAAGAATTCAGACAAAACGAACGTCCGTTTGGGGTCGCGCGGTGGAGTTGGCCTTAGCGGTTACTCTCGGATAGCTATTGTAGTGATGTCATACTTTCTCGTTGCATGATTTCAAGTAAATCAATTAGAAATTTAGAAATTTCTTGGAATAATCTAAACAAGTATTAAAAATATTACAAGTAAACTTTAAGAAGTTTCCATGGTTATTAGAAAAAAAATTGAACAACCTTTATAATCCAAACAAGGTTTCAAAAATTTCAACAAACTTGCAATAAATCTGAATTCCAGCAACAACCAACTATGTTCCTCGATTAGTGACCTTCTAAAAAAATCCATGTAAACTTACAAAAAATATGAGCATAAAAGTTTCAGTGGATCCTAATTTTCTAGAATTAGACTTCCATGGAAATTAGAATCATAATTTCTAGAAAGTTATAGGCCACACTATGAAAAACAAAGAGAAAAATTATTCCAAATCTGACTTCGCAGCTTCTTGATCGGGGAACCCGCTCTTTTCCACACTGATGATGGAGAGAAGATGGCACCTATGACGACCTCTTCGGGTATGGGCAATGATGCGCTCATGGTCCGTGTTGGGAAGGGCAACCGCCTAATGCAGCAACTTCTCTACATAAATAGGTCGCCGGTGTGATGTGTTGGTTGGTCACTGACAACCTTGACCCTATGGCATGGATAATACATGCATTTTCCATCACTATTTGATAAGATGATTTACTCATTTATTATGCATAGTCAAACATCTTTGCTATATTTATCCCTAGTGCTTTTTGCTTTTATAGACTTGCATCAGAAGAGCAACAGAAGACCTTGGTGGAGGTGGAAGTTGGAGAAGAGTATGAAGAAAAGGACATTTCCTGAACCGAAGAAAAATCTAGCAAAAGTATGTCATGAAAGTATCACCAGCAGAAAATAACTAGACAGGGAGGACACATGGTTTTTCTTGGCTTTTCAGCTATTGTTTCTTTGGTGCATGGGAAGACTATATGGTGTAGCCAGCACTTCATCAACCACACCCCCTCTTAGTAGCGCGGATTGTTAAATTTAATGAAACCATACTAAAGATTACGCCCACCATTTCCTAAATAAGTGCATTAGTTTTTTGAAAAGTCAATACTTTGCATGTTTGAGCAAGTTTTTAGGGAAAATTATATCAATATCTAATATATCAAATTTGTATTGTCTACTCCCTGAAAAGTATTCTGATATTTTATATATTAGGTATTTCAGATGTTGTTTTTTTATTCTATAATCTTAGTCAAACATACAAATGTTTGACTCTCACAAAAATTAATGCATCTTATATTCTGGAACGGAGGGAATATAAAATAACCTCTCTTAAATCATGCTTGATTTTTTTCTTCACTTTTTTGGTGGGACACCAATGCTCAACAACCTTCACACGTAGGACTAAAACCTATTCATACACTTGTTGGCCTCATTAATTTCATTAATTATCTATCATCAATACCTAAACTCAGTTAGGAATCTACATGTCGTTTCACTTAGTCCCCAAGCCTCATGATGATCCTGTTGTTCATAGTCTTCCACTCCCTGCTCTACCTCATTATCTTCCTTTCGGCCACCATCAACCTCCTCCCCTCCCTGATCGCTAGCTCTAGCCTCCCCCAGCTACTTGCTCTAGTCCCCCTTGCCTAGCGCTTCATTCTTCATTGCCCCGGCGACAATGAGCACTGGTCCCCTCACCTCCTACTTCTCCTACCTACAAGATCCAGCCCCTCCAACCCCAATGCCCTAAACTCGATCTCTCCTTTTCCCTCCCCGAATCAATTCCTTCAATTTTGTTACGATATTTGTGTTTTCCGGTTAAGATTCTTAACTCTAAAATACTAAATTTTAGGGATAATCCACTCTGATTGATAATTTAGTTGCTAATATTCTTATAAAATTTGTAACTAACATAACTTGGTGACATTCTGCCATGATTGCGAGTTTAATAGAGAGTAAGAGAACAAGTTTTTTTAATGTACTCTCAATATTAATTTCAAGCGACATAGTTAAATGTTGAAAATTAAAAACATGATTCAGGCAAGAAGATTTTGAGAAGAACGATCAACATGGCAAAGAGTAGACATGGATACTAACAACAAGAGAAATTTGTAGGATTTGCTTAACTAGTTTTATTCAAGCATTATGGTTAACCTTATCTGGGGAGGATAATATTGTCTTAGTATAAAACAAATTTCTTTCTTTTTGGTAAAATTATGTCTAATATGTTCAAATATATTGGAATTTCTAGTTATTTCTGTCCATTGTCATGACATTCTGGTTAAAATATGCCATAAATGATTCATAACATCTATTTCCACTTACTTAAGTCAAAATCAGTTAATTAGCAAGTAAATGGTGTACATACATGTCATTTGAAAGGAACTTAAATAGAACAGTTAATCCACATTGAATCTCAGGTGAAAAATATTGACTAGGAAAACATTTAGTTAATGTAACTTTTGCCAAATCCTAGTCTAATCGCAAAGAGTCAACATGTTTAATGAGGAGGTTCCATCGGATCTCTAGTATTCCTTTTCGTTACCCTCAATAACTAGTACATAGCTTGAGTATCATCACATAAGTGCAAAAGGAGATTAAATCATATATGAGGGGCCAATATAAATGGAATTTGCTCGATGATAGAGTGAACACTATAGGCCTGCTGCAGAGGAAATCATTCCACCTCCCCTTTGCGATGATGATACCACTTAAACATCTATGCATCTCTTTTGGGACTGTCCCTTTGCTTTATAGTGTTGGGATTCTATCCACCCCAACAGAAGGCATAGCACATTAGTTTTGCATGACATCATTTCGTTTTCCTCTTTGCCTAGTAAATTTTATTTAGATATTTTCGTTATGGGATTCTGGAACATTTGGATGCAGCGCAACAACAGAATTTTCAAGAATATCATCCCAATCATCATCTCCTGGATAAGTTCTTCTGAAACAGGATATCAAGATCATTGGTATCGTATCAAAGGAAGTCTCACAAAAGCTCTTCAAGTTTGGGGCCAACAACATAGCTAAGATAGACTAGCTTTCCATCATGATACCTAGATCTCGCATTGTGTGATTTCATAGTACTTTTGTTCTAGTATTTTTGTATCTTTATACTTTATTTAAATAAATTACGTAGAGCGATTACCCTATGATTTTGGGTCAAAAAGGTATTACGAAAAACAAATATATGAGCCACGGCGGTTAGGACCACTCTGGCTCTAATCAAGCTCTCACACTACTCACCATCCAAACCCTAAAGTTTTCAATTGGTTATAGGTTTTTGCCCTACGTTCAGCAACATTGGCCTTTTGCTCTATTTCCTTTGGAGTTAGATTCCACACATTAGTAGTATGGGACGCAACCCCAACCCCACCAGCGGTCTAGGTTTCTTCCCCGCCACCATCCTCCCACACCGGTAGATCCTCGGCCTCATCCTCCTTTGTGGGCTCCGTAGGCGAGGGTGTATAGGATGGCTCTGATCTGCCGATGGGAGCCATAGTTTCCCTTTTTTTGTGAGGTAGGTCTTGGTTAGGAGGTGGCGAGACAATGGTGTTGCCATCGGTGTGGAATAAACTCCTCTCGCCTCGCCCTCGTCGGATGATGCTTCTTCGTATCCTCGGGAGGCACATGGAAGATGATATGTCTTTAGATTTGGTTCATTGGTTCACAAGAAAGATGACATGTGTTCATATTAATGGAGTATGAGTCCCTTGTTTTTATATCATCGAGGTCCATCCCTATCATTTTCCATCTAAATAGACCAAGCTATGAAAACAAGGAGTACTACAATGTATTTTGGTAGTAAACTCAGTAGAAATCCCTCTAGATTCCAAGCTCTCTCGGACTGGAGGCTCGTAGTGCATCGAGATAATTTTTTGTTCATGGCCTCATATTTCAGGAACTAGATTGGTTGTGGGCTGCCATTGGGCCAATCGCGCGCGAACATCGCGCTCCTATGGTGAACCTGGCTATTTCCCACCGCTTTTGGGAGATTATAAAACATTCTTGGACCGTTGTTTTTGCCAATTTTACGGGGTTTCATTTTCCTTTTTTTAATTGTGTATTTTTTAATTCATAAATATGTTCTAAAAAAATGTGGAGCATTTTGAAATCGAAGAATATACTTTAAAATTGTGATTTTTTTGAAATTAACATTTTTAATATTTTATAAATTCACGAACATTTTAAAAATTTAGGAAACTTCACTTGAAATCCATGATTTCTTTTAATTTGTGAATATTTTAAAGGTCATGCACATTTTTAATTCAAGAAAACATTTTTTAAAACCCATGAACTTTTTAAAAATTCGTTGATATTTTAAAAAATTCATGAATTTTTTAATATGTGATTTCTTTTCCAAATTTGTAAACTTTTTCCAACATTTTTATTTGTTGGAACATTTTATATATTCTTTCTATATTTTCCCGTTCTCCTTTCTCTCTATTTTCTTCATTCGTCTCTTTGGATGAGCGGAGGCCCAACTTGGCTGACTAGGTAGCTACTCGAAGCGAGTGTGCTGGGGCGATCGCATTTGGTTGCCCTTCGACGTGTTTCACGCTAAATAGGACATCTTACATGTGTGGGATATTTTGCTGCTGGGGAGGGGGTGAAGTGTTTTCTTCTTCGTGCGTTTGTGAGGGGGTAGTGGCAGCTTGATGGTTCGTCAATGAGTGGTCGGGTGGTCGTTTTCTCCTTCTTCTCCACCGAGGCTCCTCGGGCTGGATTCACGGTTGAAGACCAACATCATGTTAGAGTTGGTGGAGAGCTAGAATGGAATGATCAGGCATTCGAGATCCAAGCCAACAAGAGCACTTGTCGGCAGTGGCGGAGCTTGCGCCAAGAAGTTGGGCGGGCCAGGCCAAAAGGATTGCTACTAGCTAGTGTTCTGTGACCCCATCAGCTGGCTATAATAAGAGGAGAAGCTGCAGAGCTGGGCGGGCCATGGCCCATTCGGCCTTGCCTAAGCTCCGCCAGTGCTTGTCGGAGAGCTGTTGTAGCCAGACGTTGTGGTAATAGATTTAACCCCAAGGTTGGGAGGCGACTAGGTTGAGAGACTGAAGTCATTTGGAGGATGAAAACTAATACAACGAGAGTGATTCCGACACAAGTGAATTGGGTTGTGTGGAGACGTGCATCGTAGATGGGTCTTGGGTCATGCATGTATGTGCCAGTAGAGTAGGAAAATTAGAGAAAAGGAATGCCCATTTTGTGATGATCAGTTCAGTTTATGTAAGATGAAAACTGACGATACGTCCAAACACCAAACAACAAGCGATGGAAACACCGAACCAAACATATTAAATGGAACAAACCAATAGTATCGATCAACTCAATTCGTTTTTTTTTGGTTTTCGGTGTAAAAATGCTCTCCTGTAACCGTAAATTGGATGCGTAAGAAAAAAGAAAAAAAAAGATTTAACTCAGGACCGAGGAACAGCGCGGCAAAGTGCCCATTACCCTGTAGTGTAGTGCAGATGGATCAATGAGCGAACATAGGTAGAGAGGGCCGAGGGCGGACAAGCATACACTTGTCCTGTGTACCAATCTACATGTGTCTGATATGTTTCTTTCTGGTTCAGTTGGTTGTATGATGGTTGGAAGGGGAGATGTTTCCCACCTACTGCTACTGCTATCGCTTGCAAGCTCGTTGCATTGCCTCCTCTGCTTCTAGTAACTCAAGCACGTACGGAAAGATTTGGTTAAACTGTGGGCTACCTTTCTCTAGTCTGCGCAAACAAGAGAGGAAAACGAGAGCGGTCGACGGCAAACGAACAAACACTCTGAATTTTCCGCAGCACAACACCCTCCGACACCTCATCCCTTTCTGCTGCACTCTTTACCCGAAGCCACCAACCATGATTATTGTACTCACTCTACGCGCACGCACGCGCACTGGATCAGAGTGAGCGACATCACCAGAAATTTTCTTGTTGAGAAGAACGGCCGTCAAGGCAAGAAGTATGGACGAGAGCAACGCATTAGTTTTTTGCCCAATCATGAATTCAAAACCTTGCAAGACTGTAGCCAGGTGAAACGTTTCCACACGGCCAATGTGCAGAGCATATATATACGCGAGGGCGCCAAACACATTTCCCAACTCACCACGCACCGCGCCATTTGTTAATCACGAGGCCTAAATCCACCTCCCGTGGTTAATTATATCAGCTGTCACAAGCTTTTTTACGTGGCGCGCATGGCCACGGCAATGGACGCCGTCGTGATGCAGCTGCACCCCGGCGCTATCGCGGTGACGGTCGTGGCCTTGGCCTCGGCGTACATGGTGTGGTTCTGGGCGCTGTCGAGGCGGCTGTCGGGGCCCCCGATGTGGCCGCTGGTGGGCAGCCTCCCCAGCGTCGTGGTGAACCGGAAGCGGGTCCACGACTGGATCGCCGACAACCTGCGCGCCACGGGCGAGGCGGCGACGTACCAGACGTGCATCCTGCCGCTGCCGTTCCTGGCGCGGCGGCAGGGGCTGGTGACGGTGACGTGCAACCCGCGGAACCTGGAGCACATCCTGCGCGCGCGCTTCGACAACTACCCCAAGGGCCCCATGTGGCAGGCGGCGTTCCACGACCTCCTCGGCCAGGGCATCTTCAACTCCGACGGCGAGACGTGGCTGCTCCAGCGCAAGACGGCGGCGCTCGAGTTCACCACCCGGACGCTGCGCCAGGCCATGGCGCGCTGGGCAAACCGCTCCATCAAGGACCGCCTGTGGCGCATCCTCGCCGACCACTGCCACGCCGCCGCCAGCGTCGACCTCCAGGACCTCCTGCTGCGCCTCACCTTCGATAACATCTGCGGCCTCACCTTCGGCAAGGACCCCGAGACACTGTCGCCGGGCTTGACGGAGAACCCCTTCGCCAACGCCTTCGACGAGGCCACCTTGGCGACCATGCAGAGGTTTCTGTTCCCCAGCTTCCTGTGGCGGATCAAGAAGGCGCTGGGCATCGGCAGCGAGCACAGCCTCCGCAAGAGCCTCGCGGTGGTGGACCAGTTCATGACGGAGACCATCGCGGCGCGCAAGGCCACGCCGTCGGACGACCTGCTGTCCCGGTTCATGAAGAAGCGCGACAGCAACGGCAAGGCGTTCCCGGAGGACGTGCTGCAGTGGATCGCGCTCAACTTCCTGCTCGCGGGCCGCGACACGTCGTCTGTCGCGCTCAGCTGGTTCTTCTGGACGGTCATGCAGAGGCCCGACGTGGAGCGCAAGGTGCTCCTCGAGATCGCGTCCGTGCTCAGGGAGACGCGCGGCGACGACACGGGGAGGTGGGCGGAGGAGCCGCTGGACTTCGACGAGCTGGACCGCCTCGTGTACCTCAAGGCGGCATTGTCGGAGACGCTGCGCCTGTACCCGTCGGTGCCGCAGGACTCCAAGTACGTGGTGGCCGACGACGTGCTCCCCGACGGCACCGTGGTGCCGGCCGGCTCGGCGATCACCTACTCCATCTACTCGGTGGGGAGGATGGAGAGCATATGGGGCAAGGACTGCGTGGAGTTCCGGCCGGAGCGGTGGCTGTCGGCGGACGGCAGCCGCTTCGAGCCCGTCAAGGACGCGTACCGCTTCGTGGCGTTCAACGGCGGGCCGAGGACGTGCCTCGGCAAGGACCTCGCCTACCTGCAGATGAAGTCCATCGCGTCGGCGGTGCTGCTGCGCCACTCGGTGGAGCTCGTGCCGGGGCACCAGGTGGAGCAGAAGATGTCGCTCACCCTGTTCATGAAGAACGGGCTCCGCGTGAACGTCAAGCCAAGGGACCTCGCCGGCTACGTCGCGCAGCCGCCGGAGGAGGCGCCGCCACTGGGGCCAGTCGTGATCCCAACCACCACTGCCGCCGCTGCATAGTCTTGCGTCTGCCTACGTACATTGGTTTCTGAAATTCTGATGCTTGTTCATTCTGCCCGCTGAATTTGTTCTTCTTCATACAGCTGTGTGCGTTTTTTTTTTGTGTTTTTCGGTTGTGTACTTTTGATGAGGTATTGGTGGATCGTCAAATGAAATGAAGTTTATACGTTGCATTCATATATTTTGAAGTGAAGGTAAAACATTTTCTTCGGGTGCATTCTTGACTTACACGAGCAATAACATTTTTTCATACGACCGCGAAGGACCGGGTTCCACATTATCATGATGATAACGGAACAAAATTATTCAGTATCCGATGCAAGAAAAAAAAACTAAAGACAGAAAGAATAAAGCGGTTAGGGTGTTTTCTGATTGTGGATTGGTTAATCCATCTTAATCAACTTGCTTTAACAAATGGTCGCAATATTCGGGAGGGGGTTCTCGTTTTACATGAAGTTAAGTCCAAAAGTCGGTCGAGCGTTTTTCTTAAGCTTGACTTCGAGACGGCATATGACCAATTCGAATGGCATTTCCTTCGTTGAGTTCTGGAGGGGAGAGGCTTCGACTATAGATGGATCAGTTGGATTATGCGGTTGGTCTTTAGCGAAAGTACGACTATCAACATTTATGGGAAGGCATGCCCCTATTTCAAATCCTCGTGAGGGGCGAGGCCTTGATCCTGTTGTTTAACCATGCGGTAGATGCAAGAGATGCTAGCCACATCGAGGTCTATTGGGTCATTTGATCGATGCGGTGATGCACACCTCCAGTGATTGTCGAGGGATTCCTAGACATCATCAAATCCTCATCTGTTGCTTGGAAGCGATGTCAGTGCTAAAGATCAACTTCACAAAGAATGAGGTTGTGGTGATGGGATATCTAATTGGGGAGTAGAAGCGAATTACCAATAATCTGAAGCACAAGCTATAGTCCTTTTCGAAAAATTACCCACCTACGGTTCCTCGTGAGCGACAGGAGGATCCTTATCAATTATCTCAACTAACTAGCAAGCGGTAAAGGTCTAGTATGGAGCCTTGGAGAGGTCAAATTTCGTGTATGAGTGCTAAGACTATTCCCATCAACTCTTGCCTCTTTAGCCGCAAGCGAATTACCAATAATCTGAACCACAAGCTATAGTCCTTCCCCATTACCCATCTATGCTTCCTCGTGAGGGACATGAGGACCCTTATCAATTATCTCAAGTAACTAGCAAGCTGTAAAGGTCTAGTATGGAGCCCTGGAGAGGTTAAATTTCGTGTATGAGTGCTAAGACTATTCCCATCAAATCTTGTCTCTTTAGCCGCCCCCATGTTCCTCATGGGCTTGTACCTTATTACAGAAGGTGTCCATGAGGAGATGGGCAAACAGATCTCCACTTCTTTTGGCAGGGGGACTAACGAGAAGCAAAAGCACCACATGGTTAATGGGAGCACATGCGCAACCCAAAAGATTAAGGTGGTGTGGGAATCACAGCCTCCTAAGAGATGAACTTCGCCATCCTACGGAAGTGGTTTGGAAGATTATGTGAGACGAGGGAGACCTTTCGCTCCTCCTCTTTAAGGCCAAGTATCTCCACGGTGCAGCCCCCCTCACCTGTTCTAAGCGAGGGGGTCATAGTTTTGGCGGACGATCTAGTCCATTTAACACCTTATGTGCGAGAAAGCTTGACATGTTGTGGGGACGGGGGAATCAGCCCTTTCTTTGTTGGATAGATGGTTCATCCAGACAGCTCTTGAGGAAGAACTCCCTTCTCTCTTCGCCATATGCACTGCCCCATAAGTGACCGCCGTAGAAGTCTTGAGAAATGAGCATGGGAATATCTCGTTTCGCACGTCAATTGAGACAAAAGAGACGTCCGCTTGGTCCATCCCTCCAAGCAGCTCAAACATTATTTTTTTTGTTGCTACCGCGTCGAGCCAATTTTCTTTCCATTCAGTGTACCAATGGTTGGTCGGCTATCCAAGGCCTCCGCACTTGGTGGAGGCCTGGCATATTTGCATGCCCCTTAGATTAAGATCTTTGGCAGCTCCTTTAAGGTGCCTTCCTACGACCTCTTGAGCATGCGTTGGTTTTCCCTTGAAGAGGAAAGGGTGATGCACCAAAGCAGCGTAAGTATTTCCCTCGGTTTTTGAGAACCAAGGTATCAATCCAGTAGGAGACCACGCGCGAGTCACCTCGTACCTACACAAACAAATAAGAACCTCGCAACCAACGCGATAAAGGGGTTGTCAATCCCTTCACGGTCACTTACGAGAGTGAGATCTGAAAGAGATAATAATAATAAGATAAATATTTTTGGTATTTTTATGATATAGATTGAAAGTAAAGATTGTAAAAGAAAATAGATTGGAAACTTATATGATGGAGAATAGACCCGGGGCCATAGGTTTCACTAGTGACTTCTCTCAAGATAGCATAAGTATTACAGTGGGTGAACGAATTACTCTCGAGCAATTGATAGAAAAGTGCATAATTATGAGAGTATCTAGGCATGATCATGTATATAGGCATCACGTCCGTGACAAGTAGACCGAAAAGATTCTGCATCTACTACTATTACTCCACACATCGACCGACTCCTGCCTGCATCTAGAGTATTAAGTTCATAAGAACAGAGTAACGCATTAAGCAAGATGACATGATGTAGAGGGATAAACTCACGAAATATGATATAAACCCCATCTTGTTATCCTCGATGGCAACAATACACTATGTGTCGTTTACCTTTATGTCACTGGGATCGAGCAACGCAAGATTGAACCCAAAACTAAGCACTTCTCCCATTGCAAGAAATATCAATCTAGTAGGCCAAACCAAACTGATAATTCGAAGAGACTTGCAAAGATAACCAATCATACATGAAAGAATTCAGAGAAGATTCAAATATTTTTCATAGATAATCTTGATCATAAACCCACAATTCATCGGATCTCGACAAACACACCGCAAAAAGAGTTACATCAAATAGATCTCCAAGAAGATCAAGGAGAACTTTGTATTGAGATCCAAAGAGAAAGAAGAAGCCATCTAGCTAATAACTATGGACCCAAAGGTCTGAGGTAAACTACTCATACATCATCGGAGAGGCTATGGTGTTGATGTAGAAGCCCTCCGTGATCGATGCCCCCTCCAGCAGAGCTCCGGAATAGGCCCCAAGATGGGATCTCTCGGGTACAGAAGGTTGCGGCTGTGGAAATAGGTTTTCGTGGTGCTCCTGGATGTTTTCGGGGTACGTAGGTATATATAGGAGGAAGAAGTAGGTCGGTGGAGCCACGAGGGGCCCACGAGGGTGGAGGGCGCGCCCAGGGGGTAGGCGCGCCCCTGCCTCGTGGCCTCCTCGTTTGTTCCTTGACGTCCACTCCAAGTCCTCTGGATCATGTTTGTTCCAAAAATCACGCTCCCGAAGGTTTCATTCCGTTTGGACTCCGTTTGGTATTCCTTTTCTGTGAAACACTGAAATAGGCAAAAAAACAGCAATTTGCACTGGGCCTTGGGTTAATAGGTTAGTCCCAAAAATAATATAAAAGTGTACACTAAATCCCATTAAACATCCAAAATAGAATATATAATAGCATGGAACAATAAAAAATTATAGATACATTGGATACGTATCAAGCATCCCCAAGCTTAATTCCTGCTCGTCCTCAAGGAGGTAAATGATAAAAATAAAATTTTTGATGTGGAATGCTTCCTAACATATTTTTTAATGTAATTTTCTTTATTATGGCATGAATGTTCAGATCCAAAAGATTCAAGATAAAAGTTTAATATTGACATAAAAATAATAATACTTCAAGCATACTAACAAAACAATCATGTCTTCTCAAAATAACATGGCCAAAGAAAGTTATCCCTACAAAATCATATAGTCTGGCTATGCTCTATCTTCATCACACAAAATATTAAATCATGCACAACCCCGATGACAAGCCAAGCAATTGTTTCATACTTTTGATGTTCTCAAACCTTTTCAACTTTCACGCAATACATGAGCGTGGGCCATGGACATAGCACTATAGGTGGAATAGAATGGTGGTTGTGGAGAAGACAAAAAGGAGAAGATAGTCTCACATCAACTAGGCGTATCAACGGGCTATGGAGATGCCCATCAATAGATATCAATGTGAGTGAGTAGGGATTGCCATGCAACAGATGCACTAGAGCTATAAGTGTATGAAAGCTCAATAAAAGAAACTAGGTGGGTGTGCATCCAACTTGCTTACTCACGAAGACCTAGGGCAATTTGAGGAAGCCCATCATTGGAATATACAAGCCAAGTTATATAATGTTAAATTCCCACTAGTTTATGAAAGTGACAACATAGGAGACTCTCTATCATGAAGATCGTGGTGCTACTTTGAAACACAAGTGTGGTAAAAGGATAATAGCATTGCCCCTTCTCTCTTTTTCTCTCATTATTTTCTTTAATTTTGGGCCTTTTTCTCTCTTTTTTATGGCCTCTCTTTTTTTTTCTTTTTTTCGTCCGGAGTCTCATCCCGACTTGTGGGGGAATCATAGTCTCCATCATTCTTTCCTCACTGGGACAATGCTCTAATAATGATGATCATCACACTTCTTTTTTACTTACAACTCAAGAATTACAACTCAATACTTAGAACAAAATATGACTCTATGTGAATGCCTCCGGCGGTGTACTGGGATATGCAATGAATCAAGAGTGACATGAATGAAAAAATTATGAACGGTGGCTTTGCGACAAATACGATGTCAACTACATGATCATGCATGGCAATATGACAATGATGAAGCGTGTCATAACAAATGGAACGGTGGAAAGTTGCATGGAAATATATCTTGAAATGGCTATGGAAATGCCATAATAGGTAGGTATGGTGGCTGCTTTGAGGAATGTATATGGTGGGTGTATGATACATGCGAAAAATGCGCGGTAATAAAGGGGCTAGCAATGGTGGAAGGGTGAGAGTGCGTATAATTCATGGGCTCAAGTCATAAAGAACTCACATACTTATTGCAAAAATCTATTAGTTATCAAAACAAAGTACTATGCGCATGCTCCTAGGGGGATAGATTGGCAGGAAAAGACCATCGCTCGTCCCCGACCGCCACTCATAAGGAAGACAATCAATAAATAAATCATGCTCCAACTTCATCACATAACGGTTCACCATACGTGCATGCTACAGGAATCACAAACTTCAACACAAGTATTTCTCAAATTCACAATTACTCAACTAGCATGTGTAGCGACCAGACCTCAAACGGTCTGATCTCTGTGCTCCGGTGTCATCCCTGGATCAGTAATGCTGACACCACACAGTACTTCGAAGGATTTATAGCAGAGTGGCAATCACACACTTATTACAACGATGTCTCAAAAGAGAACTTATTACAATAATATGGCTTAAGGCCATCTAGTGTCGATAACAGCGGAAGACTTGGAAGATAAATGGGTCCATCAACTCCAACGGCATCACTGAGTATAGAACCACGACCTAAAAGCATCTTAATCGTCGTCTGAAAAGTCTGCAACATTAACGTTGTAGCCCGAAACGGGTCAGCACATGGAATATGCTGGCAAAGTAACACATAGAGAATGATGGAATGAAACAGCTGTACTATATGCATATTTGGCTGGTGGAAAGCTCTATGGTTACTGTTTTGCGTAAAGCCAATTTTCCCCTACTGCAAAGGAATAAATTTATTTAACTATCATGGTGGTTGTTAAACATTGAGAATGGTTGACAGCATCCTCAATCCCAATTAAAAATAGTCATTAAAACCCAACAATATTAATTAGAAGTAACATGATGAGATTCACATGATATTCAAGTACTAGATACTCAAGATTGTCCATAACCGGGGACATGGCTAATCATGATTAGTTTGTTACACTCTGCAGAGGTTTGCGCACTTTTCCCCACAAGACTCGATCGCCTCCGTTGGTTTTCTCGCACTACTGGTGTTTGAGAAACGGATGACCGAGACATAGTCTTTCAGAAGCGCTAGCACCTTACGACGGAGTAGACCATACCACCTACAACCCCTACATCTGCTAGTCTACCCCTATAAGAGTTCGCACGACTTAGTCAACTATGCCAGAGCCCATAATGGCTTGTGGCTGCACACGTAAGTATTTAGCATGAAAGATCTTATGATCCCTTTGAGCCTGGGTGGCGGTCCAAAAAAACAGGCAAGTCCTGATAGACATCAGGTGCCTCAATCCACCCAGATGTGTGTTTAAGTTGCCACCTTAGATAAACCATTAAAATTATCAATCTCACATCTGTCATGGATATCACTCACCCAATCCACGTCTACTAGCATAGCATGGCATAATAAGCAAACGTAGAAGTAACTCCCAAATGTTTCATAATAAACAGGTAATAGGTACTACCTCATCTACTTCCCATCCCATAATTTTATTAGATCCTAACCATGCAATGTGTGAGGATGGATCTAATGCAATAAAACTGGGTTGTAGAAAAGGTATGATCAAAGTGTTACTTGCCTTGCTGATGATCCGCGAGTCCTAGAGATTCGAAGTAACAGGCGGCGCAATCCGGGTAATCTATCGCAGACAAACAACAAGCATACAATAAGTACTCATCTAATGCACATGTAAAACTCAAACAAGAGATCAAACCAGATAGTTCAACTTAAGAACTCCGGTTGCAAAGAAAGAAAGAACCGAACAAAGAAACTGAAAACAAACGGCGGAAGAAAACAACTCGGTTCTAGCAAATTGAAACTGGGTCAAATTTTACCATAGCAAAAACTTAGTTAAAGTTGATTAGACGGAACGGCGGTTTCGAAATGAAACTCCAGGCGCTTGAATCACCTGATTCCGATAAACGAGCGAGAAGATAGACTAGAAAGAAGATCGGATCTGAGATCGCGATCGCGGAATAAATCCGACGAGAAGAAAAAGAAGAACGGTTGAACGAACGGACGTTCGTTAACCTAGAAGAAATCCGATGATCACGTTCGTTAGGACGAACGGTCTCGGGCAACTAAATCGGAAAAGAAAACGAATCCGATCTAGGGTTTCGGAGAAGAAAACCGATGTACAAAACCGAAACGGTTTTGCGAAAAAAAAAACGAATCGGAAAAGAAGAAAAGAATCGGAATGATTAGAAGAAAACGATCCGATGAAAAGAAGAGATGCGGCGTGGGGCTACCTCCGGCGAAGTCTCCGGCGAGGAACTCCGGCGGCGTGGGCGTAGGGCGGCGGTGGCAAGGTGTGGTGGCGGCGCGGGTGTGGGGGTGCGGCGCGGGGGTGGTGGGGTGGCGTGGCGGCGGTGGGGCACTAGGGCGGTGCGGCGCGTGGCGCAGGGCGCGGCGCGGGTGTGGGGGTGCGGCGCGTGAAGGAAATATGCCCTAGAGGCAATAATAAAGTTATTATTTATTTCCTTAAAATCATGATAAGTGTTTATTATTCATGCTAGAATTGTATTAACCGGAAACATAATACATGTGTGAATAGATAGACAAACAGAGTGTCACTAGTATGCCTCTACTTGACTAGCTCGTTAATCAAAGATGGTTATGTTTCCTAACCATGAACAAAGAGTTGTTATTTGATTAACGAGGTCACATCATTAGTTGAATGATCTGATTGACATGACCCATTCCATTAGCTTAGCACCCGATCGTTTAGTATGTTGCTATTGCTTTCTTCATGACTTATACATGTTCCTATAACTATGAGATTATGCAACTCCCGTTTACCGGAGGAACACTTTGGGTACTACCAAACATCACAACGTAACTGGGTGATTATAAAGGAGTACTACAGGTGTCTCCAATGGTAGATGTTGGGTTGGCGTATTTCGAGATTAGGGTTTGTCACTCCGATTGTCGGAGAGGTATCTCTGGGCCCTCTCGGTAATACACATCACATAAGCCTTGCAAGCATTATAACTAAGATGTTAGTTGTGAGATGATGTATTACGGAACGAGTAAAGAGACTTGCCAGTAACGAGATTGAACTAGGTATTGGATACCGACGATCGAATCTCGGGCAAGTAACATACCGATGACAAAGGGAACAACGTATGTTGTTATGCGGTCTGACCGATAAAGATCTTCGTAGAATATGTAGGAACCAATATGGGCATCCAGGTCCCGCTATTGGTTATTGACCGGAGACGTGTCTCGGTCATGTCTACATTGTTCTCGAACCATAGGGTCCGCACGCTTAACGTTACGATGACAGTTATTATGAGTTTATGCATTTTGATGTACCGAAGGTTGTTCGGAGTCCCGGATGTGATCACGGACATGACGAGGAGTCTCGAAATGGTCGAGACGTAAAGATTGATATATTGGAAGCCTATGTTTGGACACCGGAAGTGTTCCGGGTGAAATCGGAATTTTACCGGATTACCGGGAGGGTTACCGAAACCCCCCGGGAGCCAAATGGGCCTACATGGGCCTTAGTGGAAAGGTGAGAGGGCTGCCCACAAGGGCTGCGCACCTCCCCCTCCTCCTAGTCCTATTAGGACTAGGAGAAGGGGTCGGCCACCCTCTCTCTCTCTCTCCCCTTTAAGGAATCCTAGTTGGAATAGGATTGGAGGGGGGAGTCCTACTCCCGGTGGGAGTAGGACTCCTCCTGCGCCTCCAAGCTTGGCCGGCCAGCCCTCCCCCTCTCATCCTTTATATACGGGGGCAGGGGGCACCTCTAGACACACAAGTTGATCCTTGAGATCGTTCCTTAGCCGTGTGCGGTGCCCCTGCCACCAAATTCCACCTCGATCATACCGTTGTAGTGCTTAGGCGAAGCCCTTCGTCGGTAGTACATCAAGATCGTCACCACGCCGTCGTGCTGACGGAACTCCTCCCCGAAGCTTTGCTGGATCGGAGCCCGGGGATCGTCATCGAGCTGTACGTGTGCTAAGAACTCGGAGGTGCCGGAGTAACGGTGCTTGGATCGGTCGGATCGGGAAGAATACGTACGACTACTTCCTCTATGTTGTGTGATCGCTTCCGCAGTCGGTCTGCGTTGGTACATAGACAACACTCTCCCCCTCGTTGCTGTGCATCACCATGATCTTGCGTGTGCGTAGGAATTTTTTTGAAATTACTACGTTCCCCAACAGTGGCATCCGAGCCTAGGTTTTATGGTTTGATGTTATTTGCACGAGTAGAACACAAGTGAGTTGTTGGCGATACAAGTCATACCGCCTACCAGCATGTCATACTTTGGTTCGGCGGTATTGTTGGACGAGACGATCCGGACCAACCTTACGCGTACTCTTACGCGAGACCGGTTCCCTCGACGTGCTTTGCACATAGATGGCTTGCGGAAGACTGTCTCTCCAACTTTAGTTGAACCAAGTGTGGCTACGCCCGGTCCTTGAGAAGGTTAAAACGGAGTCTATTTGACGAACTATCGTTGTGGTTTTGATGCGTAGGTGAGATGAGTTCTTACTTAAGCCCGTAGCAGCCACATAAAACTTGCAACAACAAAGTAGAGGACGTCTAACTTGTTTTTGCAGGGCATGTTGTGATGTGATATGGTCAAGGCATGATGCTGATTTTATTGTATGAGATGATCATGTTTTGTAACCAAGTTATCGGCAACTGGCAGGAGCCATATGGTTGTCGCTTTATTGTATGCAATGCAATCACGATGTAATGCTTTACTTTATTACTAAGTGGCAGTGATAGTCGTGGAAGCATAAGATTGGCGAGACGACAACGATGCTACGATGGAGATCAAGGTGTCGCGCCGGTGACGATGGTGATCATGACAGTGCTTCGGAGATGGAGATCACAAGCACAAGATGATGATGGCCATATCATATCACTTATATTGATTGCATGTGATGTTTATCCTTTTATGCATCTTATCTTGCTTTGATTGACGGTAACATTATAATATGATCTCTCACTAAATTATCAAGAAGTGTTCTCCCTGAGTATGCACCGTTGCCAAAGTTCGTCGTGCCCAGACACCACGTGATGATCGGGTGTGATAAGCTCTACGTCCATCTACAATGGGTGCAAGCCAGTTTTGCACACGCAGAATACTCAGGTTAAACTTGACGAGCCTAGCATATGCAGATATGGCCTCGGAACACAGAGACCGAAAGGTCGAGCGTGAATCATATAGTAGATATGATCAACATGACGATGTTCACCATTGAAAACTACTCCATCTCACGTGATGATCGGTTATGGTTTAGTTGATTTGGATCACGTGATCACTTAGAGGATAAGAGGGATGTCTATCTAAGTGGGAGTTCCTAAGTAATTTGATTAAATGAACTTAAACTTATCATGAACTTAGTACCTGATAGTATCTTGCTTGTTTATGTTGATTGTAGATAGATGGCTCGTGCTGTTGTTTCGTTGAATTTTAATGCGTTCCTTGAGAAAGCAAAGTTGAAAGATCATGGTAGCAATTACACGGACTGGGTCCGTAACCTGAGGATTATCCTCATTGCTGCACAGAAGAATTACGTCCTGGAAGCACCGCTGGGTGCCAGGGCTGCAGCTGGAGCAACGCCAGATGTTATGAACGTCTGGCAGAGCAAAGCTGATGACTACTCGATAGTTCAGTGTGCCATGTTTTACGGCTTAGAATCGGGACTTCAACGACGTTTTGAACGTCATGGAGCATATGAGATGTTCCAGGAGTTGAAGTTAATATTTCAAGCAAATGCCCGAATTGAGAGATATGAAGTCTCCAATAAGTTCTATAGCTGCAAGATGGAGGAGAACAGTTCTGTCAGTGAGCATATACTCAAAATGTCTGGGTATAATAATCACTTGATTCAGATGGGAGTTAATCTTCCAGATGATTGCGTCATTGACAGAATTCTCCAATCACTGCCACCAAGCTACAAGAGCTTCGTGATGAACTATAATATGCAAGGGATGAACAAGACTATTCCCGAGCTCTTCGCAATGCTGAAAGCTGCGGAGGTAGAAATCAAGAAGGAGCATCAAGTGTTGATGGTCAACAAGACCACTAGTTTCAAGAAAAAGGGCAAAGGGAAGAAGAAGGGGAACTTCAAGAAGAACAGCAAGCAAGTTGCTGCTCAGGAGAAGAAACCCAAGTCTGGACCTAAGCCTGAAACTGAGTGCTTCTACTGCAAGCAGACTGGTCACTGGAAGCGGAACTGCCCCAAGTATTTGGCGGATAAGAAGGATGGCAAGGTGAACAAAGGTATATGTGATATACATGTTATTGATGTGTACCTTACTAGAGCTCGCAGTAGCACCTGGGTATTTGATACTGGTTCTGTTGCTAATATTTGCAACTCGAAACAGGGACTACGGAATAAGCGGACACTAGCAAAGGACGAGGTGGCGATGCGCGTGGGAAACGGTTCCAAAGTCGATGTGATCGCGGTCGGCACGCTACCTCTACATCTACCTTCGGGATTAATATTAGACCTAAATAATTGTTATTTGGTGCCAGCGTTGAGCATGAACATTATATCTGGATCTTGTTTAATGCGAGACGGTTATTCATTTAAATCAGAGAATAATGGTTGTTCTATTTATATGAGTAATATCTTTTATGGTCATGCACCTTTGAAGAGTGGTCTATTCTTGTTGAATCTCGATAGTAGTGATACACATATTCATAATGTAGAAGCCAAAAGATGCAGAGTTGATAATGATAGTGCAACTTATTTGTGGCACTGCCGTTTAGGTCATATCGGTGTAAAGCGCATGAAGAAACTCCATACTGATGGGCTTTTGGAACCACTTGATTATGAATCACTTGGTACTTGCGAACCGTGCCTCATAGGCAAGATGACTAAAACACCGTTCTCCGGTACTATGGAGAGAGCAACAGATTTATTGGAAATCATACATACCGATGTATGTGGTCCGATGAATATTGAGGCTCGTGGCGGATATCGTTATTTTCTCACCTTCACAGATGATTTAAGCAGATATGGGTATATCTACTTAATGAAACATAAGTCTGAAACATTTGAAAAGTTCAAGGAATTTTAGAGTGAAGTTGAAAATCATCGTAACAAGAAAATAAAGTTTCTACGATCTGATCGTGGAGGAGAATATTTGAGTTACGAGTTTGGTGTACATTTGAAAAATTGTGGAATAGTTTCAGAACTCACGCCACCCGGAACACCACAGCGTAATGGTGTGTCCGAACGTCGTAATCGTACTTTACTAGATATGGTGCGATCTATGATGTCTCTTACTGATTTACCGCTATCGTTTTGGGGTTATGCTTTAGAGACGGCCGCATTCATGTTAAATAGGGCACCATCAAAATCCGTTGAGACGACGCCTTATGAACTATGGTTTGGCAAGAAACCAAAGTTGTCGTTTCTTAAAGTTTGGGGCTGTGATGCTTATGTGAAAAAGCTTCAACCTGATAAGCTCGAACCCAAAGCGGAAAAATGTGTCTTCATAGGATACCCAAAGGAAACTGTTGGGTATACCTTCTATCACAGATCCGAAGGCAAGACATTCGTTGGTAAGAATGGATCATTTCTAGAGAAGGAGTTTCTCTCGAAAGAAGTGAGTGGGAGAAAAGTAGAACTTGACGAGGTAACTGTACCTGCTCCCTTATTGGAAAATAGTACATCACAGAAAACTGTTTCTGTGACACCTATACCAATTAGTGAGGAAGCTAATGATGATGATCATGAAACTTCAGGACAAGATACTACTGAACCACGTAGATCAACCAGAGTGAGATCCGCACCAGAGTGGTACGGTAATCCAATTCTGGAAGTCATGCTACTAGATCATGATGAACCTACGAACTATGAAGAAGCGATGGTGAGCCCAGATTCCACAAAGTGGCTTGAGGCCATGAAATCTGAGATGGGATCCATGTATGAGAACAAAGTATGGACTTTGGTTGACTTGCCCGATGATCGGCAAGCAATTGAGAATAAATGGATCTTCAAGAAAAAGACTGACGCTGACGGTAATGTTACTGTCTATAAAGCTCGACTTGTCGCAAAAGGTTTTCGACAAGTTCAAGGGGTTGAGTACGATGAGACCTTCTCACCCGTAGCGATGCTTAAATCCGTCTGAATCATGTTAGCAATTGCCGCATTTTATGATTATGAAATATGGCAGATGGATGTCAAAACTGCATTCCTGAATGGATTTCTGGAAGAAGAGTTGTATATGATGCAACCAGAAGGTTTTGTCGATCCAAAGGGAGCTAACAAAGTGTGCAAACTCCAGCGATCCATTTATGGACTGGTGCAAGCATCTCGGAGTTGGAATAAATGCTTTGATAGTGTGATCAAAGCATTTGGCTTTATACAGACTTTTGGAGAAGCCTGTATTTACAAGAAAGTGAGTGGGAGCTCTGTAGCATTTCTGATATTATATGTGGATGACATATTGCTGATTGGAAATGATATAGAATTTCTGGATAGCATAAAGGGATACTTGAATAAAAGTTTTTCGATGAAAGACCTCGGGGAAGCTGCTTACATATTAGGCATAAAGATCTATAGAGATAGATCAAGACGCTTAATTGGACTTTCACAAAGCACATACCTTGACAAGATTTTGAAGAAGTTCAAAATGGATCAAGCAAAGAAAGGGTTCTTGCCTGTGTTACAAGGTGTGAAGTTGAGTCAGACTCAATGCCCGACCACTGCAGAAGATAGAGAGAAAATGAAAGATGTTCCCTATGCGTCAGCCATAGGCTCTATCATGTATGCAATGCTGTGTACCAGACCTGATGTGTGCCTTGCTATAAGTTTAGCAGGGAGGTACCAAAGTAATCCAGGAGTGGATCATTGGACAACGGTCAAGAACATCCTGAAATACCTGAAAAGGACTAGGGATATGTTTCTCGTATATGGAGGTGACAAAGAGCTCACCGTAAGAGGTTACGTTGATGCAAGCTTTGACACTGATCCGGACGATTCTAAATCGCAAACCGGATACGTGTTTACTTTAAACGGTGGAGCTGTCAGTTGGTGCAGCTCTAAACAAAGCATCGTAGCGGGATCTACATGTGAAGCGGAATACATAGCTGCTTCGAAAGCAGCGAACGAAGGAGTCTGGATGAAGGAGTTCATGTCCGATCTAGGTGTCATACCTAGTGCATCGGGTCCAATGAAAATCTTTTGTGACAATACTGGTGCAATTGCTTTGGCAAAGGAATCCAGATTTCACAAAAGGACCAAACACATCAAGAGACGCTTCAACTCCATCCGGGATTTAGTCCAGGTGGGAGACATAGAGATTTGCAAGATACATACGGATCTGAATGTTGCAGACCCGTTGACTAAGCCTCTTCCACGAGCAAGACATGATCAACACCAAAGCTCCATGGGTGTTAGAATCATTACTGTGTAATCTAGATTATTGACTCTAGTGCAAGTGGGAGACTGAAGGAAATATGCCCTAGAGGCAATAATAAAGTTATTATTTATTTCCTTAAAATCATGATAAGTGTTTATTATTCATGCTAGAATTGTATTAACCGGAAACATAATACATGTGTGAATACATAGACAAACAGAGTGTCACTAGTATGCCTCTACTTGACTAGCTCGTTAATCAAAGATGGTTATGTTTCCTAACCATGAACAAAGAGTTGTTATTTGATTAACGAGGTCACATCATTAGTTGAATGATCTGATTGACATGACCCATTCCATTAGCTTAGCACCAGATCGTTTAGTATGTTGCTATTGCTTTCTTCATGACTTATACATGTTCCTATAACTATGAGATTATGCAACTCCCATTTACCGGAGGAACACTTTGGGTACTACCAAAGGTCACAACGTAACTGGGTGATTATAAAGGAGTACTACAGGTGTCTCCAATGGTAGATGTTGGGTTGGCGTATTTCGAGATTAGGGTTTGTCACTCCGATTGTCGGAGAGGTATCTCTGGGCCCTCTCGGTAATACACATCACATAAGCCTTGCAAGCATTATAACTAAGATGTTAGTTGTGAGATGATGTATTACGGAACGAGTAAAGAGACTTGCCAGTAACGAGATTGAACTAGGTATTGGATATCGACGATCGAATCTCGGGCAAGTAACATACCGATGACAAAGGGAACAATGTATGTTGTTATGTGGTCTGACCGATAAAGATCTTCGTAGAATATGTAGGAACCAATATGGGCATCCAGGTCCGGCTATTGGTTATTTACCGGAGACGTGTCTCGGTCATGTCTACATTGTTCTCGAACCGTAGGGTCCGCACGCTTAACGTTACGATGACAGTTATTATGAGTTTATGCATTTTGATTTACCGAAGGTTGTTCGGAGTCCCGGATGTGATCACGGACATGACGAGGAGTCTCGAAATGGTCGAGACGTAAAGATTGATATATTGGAAGCCTATGTTTGGACACCGGAAGTGTTCCGGGTGAAATCGGGATTTTACCGGATTACCGGGAGGGTTACCGGAACCCCCCGGGAGCCAAATGGGCCTACATGGGCCTTAGTGGAAAGGTGAGAGGGCTGCCCACAAGGGCTGCGCACCTCCCCCTCCCCCTAGTCCTATTAGGACTAGGAGAAGGGGCCGGCCACCCTCTCTCTATCTCCCCTTTAAGGAATCCTAGTTGGAATAGGATTGGAGGGGGGAGTCCTACTCCCGGTGGGAGTATGACTCCTCCTGCACCTCCAAGCTTGGCCGGCCAGCCCTCCCCCTCTCATCCTTTATATACGGGGGCAGGGGGCACCTCTAGACACACAACTTGATCCTTGAGATCGTTCCTTAGCCATGTGCGGTGCCCCTGCCACCAAATTCCACCTCGATCATACCGTTGTAGTGCTTAGGCGAAGCCCTTCGTCGGTAGTACATCAAGATCGTCACCACGCCGTCGTGCTGACGGAACTCCTCCCCGAAGCTTTGCTGGATCGGAGCCCGGGGATCGTCATCGAGCTGTACGTGTGCTAAGAACTCGGAGGTGCCGGAGTAACAGTGCTTGGATCGGTCGGATCGGGAAGAAGACGTACGACTACTTCCTCTATGTTGTGTGATCGCTTCTGCAGTCGGTCTGCGTTGGTACGTAGACAACACTCTCCCCCTCGTTGCTGTGCATCACCATGATCTTGCGTGTGCGTAGGAAATTTTTCGAAATTACTACGTTCCCCAACAGACAGTGCAGGGTTTCGAACGATACCCCACCGGGATTGAAGCACACCAAAAGCACGTTCCACATCCTTGGAAAGGGGGGATTTTATTTGGGATAAGGGACAAGAATTAGACTAGGAATAGAAATAAAAAAGAAGGAAGTAAAGAGATCTAGAAAATAAACGGAATAGGACAAAAGTCCTACTAGAAATCCTAAAAGACAACGGCGGCGGCTCCTGGAGCCTGGCGCTCGCGCGATGGCCTTGGCCTTGGCCGGCTGGCTTGGCTTGGGCCTTTGGCCCAAGTCGCTGGAATCTATTTTTTTTTTAAAATGGTTCCGCATTCGAAAAAAAAACAAAACGAGATCTAAACGAACTCCAAATCTAATAAGTAAATTTCTCCGACTCCTAAAAATGAGTCGAACAAAATGAACTTTTCTCCGGGCCTAAAATGCAAATTTTTAAAACGCGCATTTTCCCTATCCAAATAAAAGGCAAATGAAACTCCGACAAAACCAATGATCCTCTTTTCGAAATTTGAGAAGACTCAAATATGAAAACGACGAAATCTCCAACTCTCTCCGAGGGTCCTTGAGTTGCGTGAAATTTCTAGGATCAGCAAAATGCAAGAAAATATGATATGCATGATGATCTATGTATAACATTCTAAATTGAAAATTTGGGATGTTACAGCATGACTCTAATACCACCATCTCCATATCTCAAAACAATTATCAAGTATCAAACTTCTCATAGTATTCAATGCACTTTTATGAAAGTTTTTATTATACCCATCTTGGATGCCTATCATATTAGGACTAATTTTTAACCAAAGCAAATTACGATGCTGTTCTAAAGGACTCTCAAAATAATATAAGTGAAGCATGAGAAATCAATAATTTCTATATAGTAAGTGAAGCACTAGAGCAAAATTATTTAGCTCAAAAGATATAAGTGAAGCACATAGAGTATTCTAATAAATTCCGATTTATGTGTGTCTCTCCCAAAAAGTATGTACAGCAAGGATGATTGTGGTAAACTAAAAAGAAAAGACTCAAATTATACAAGATGCTCCAAGCAAAACACATATCATGTGATGAATAAAAATATAGCTCCAAGTAAAGTTATTGATGAACGAAGACAAAAGAGGTGCCTTGGTCATCCCCAAGCTTAGGCTCTTTCCACTCCTTGTTCCATAATCCGTCAAATCTTTACCCAAAACTTGAAAACTTCACAACACAAAACTTAAACAAAAAATCTCATGAGCTCCATTAGTAAAAGAAATCATGTATGGCTCTCTCAAAAGGTGTGTACAGCAAGGATGATTGTGGCACACTAACAAACAAAGACACAAATAACACAAGACGCTCCAAGCAAAACACATATCATGTGGTGAATAAAAATACAGCTCCAAGTAAAATTACCGATGGAAGTAGACGAAAGAGGGGATGCCTTCCGGGGCATCCCCAAGCTTTGGCTTTTAGGTGTTCTTAGATTATCTTGGGGGTGCCATGGGCATCCCCAAGCTTAGGCTCTTGCCACTCCTTGTTCCATAATCCATCAAATTTTTACCCAAAACTTGAAAACTTCACAACACAAAACTTAACAGAAAATCTCGTGAGCTCCGTTAGCGAAAGAAAACAAAACACCACTTCAAGGTACTGTAATGAACTCATTCTTTATTTATATTGGTGTTAAACCTACGGTATTCCAACTTCTCTATGGTTTATAAACTTCATTACTAGCCATATAGATTCATCAAAATAAGCAAACAACATATGAAAAACAGAATCTGTCAAAAACAGAACAGTCTGTAGTAATCTGTATCAAACACATACTTCTGGAACCCCAAAAATTCTGAATTAAATTGCTGGACGTGAGGAATTTATCTATTAATCATCTTCACAAAGAGTCAACTAAATAACACTCTCCAGTAAAAAGTTGTAGCTAATCTCGTGAGCGCTAAAGTTTCTGTTTTTTACAGAAAGAGCGCAAAGACTTTCCCCAAGTCTTCCCAAAGGTTCTACTTGGCACAAACACTAATTAAACACAAAAAACACAACCATAACAGAGGCTAGATAAATTATTTATTACTAAATAGGAACAAAAAGAAAGAAACAAAATTAAATTGGGTTGCCTCCCAACAAGCGCTATCGTTTAACGCCCCTCACTACTAGGGAAAACCCTAGCAGTAGCGCGGGTGTTTTGCCTATCAGTAGCGCGAGAGGACATGCTACTGATAAGACGCTACAACTATTCCTTAGCAGTAGCGCGTGCTACGTGCGCTGCTGCTAAGACATATAGCAGCAGCGTTTGTTCACTCCAGCGCTACTGCTAATATAGCTAGTTGTAGCGTGTTTACTCTCCATCGCTACTAGTATTCTTTTTCTCATTTTTTTAATTTTTAGTGTATTTATACGCCGTTATACAAATTTTGGTACAATACCAATTATGAGGTTGTTATATCAATATGTCCATAACAGTGTGTCAAATAAAGGTGGATTAGGTTCAAGTGGAGGCAACATGTGGTGCATGTCAAAAGTATACTATTAATCCAAACTTGATCTAGTTTGGACTAGTAGTACTTTCGATGTGCACCACATGTTGCCTCCACTTGAATCTAATCTGCCAACACAAGCTATTTAATCATCATCATAGTCATTACCACCAACATAGCTATTTAATCATCATAGTCATAGTGTAGCACACATCATCATCTTCAAACTCATTCTAGCTAGCTAATCACCACCAACACTAGCCGCGGTAGCTATCTAATCACCACCAACACTAGCTAATAATAATCACCACCAACACTAGGTATTTAATCACCATAACTCATTTCTAGCTAGCTAATCACTTCTGCTGCTCTCTCTCAGCTAAAATAACATAAAACATGTGTAGCACTCCTGCTTCATCAAGTTGGAGCATGCAGATGAACCTGTCTCCTAATCGGGGGTTGCGCTTCTGATTGCTGCCCCTAGTACTTCTCTGCGATCGTTCACAATTTTGCTCAAGTCTTTCACTATTAAGCATTCCTCGCTATTAGAAATCCTGAATGCACTAAAGTGCATTGTAGGAAACCTTGGTCGTAAGCTAACAATTCTCATGCGACTTTTAGTCTCGATCCAATGAGGCACAACATTCATCGGGAGTCCCTGTTGAAGAACATCGTATAGTAACATACTTAGCAATGAAGTTTAGCTTAAAAAATAATGTATGCAAAAGATGCACTGAGGACAAATAGTAAAAATCTTACCATCTTTTCTAAATAGATGTTACCGTAGTTCAGTACGAACACTATTGGTCGCACGTTTTGAGTACTAAGATTTTTAAGTCTAGGAAAATAATTTGTCTTGACAGTATGAAGATCCTTAAGCGATGAAACATAATGACCTATCTCCTCGTAGTTTAGTTCAGCCCCGGGACAGTGGGCGGTCATGTCTACCAAGCGCCGAACATGTTTGCTTGAATGGAAATAAGTTGTCAATAGAAATTAGTTGTCAACTATTTTTGAATAAACAATATCGAAGGCATAAATATGAGTGAGAAACTCACATAGTGGTATAATTGGAGGTGTCTGCACATCGACCCAGATGTCGATATTACCTTCAATATCATCTTCGGGGCGAATATCAAAGGTGATAACCATATTAGGCTCAAATGCATAAGCCTTGCATAGTGCTTGCCAAGTTTTGCATTCAAAATAGGTATAGGTGTCTGCGTTGTATAATTTTGCGTGGAAAGTATAACCTTGCTCGGTCTTCAAGTTAACTCTCTTTACCTCCATAGTAGTTTTCATAGGACTGAAACCTATCTTATCCAAGACAAAAACTCTTGCATAGCAGGGGATACGCTAGTAGAATAGTAAAAAAGTTAAATTATAATTGAAGCAAATGAAGCAGATGTCATGCTTAATTACGAAAAAAGACTTGTCATTGTGACTTATTGTATCCACTTTGAAGTTCTCATCCAGCTTGATGCGGAAGCGCCTATCATCATCTAGGAAGATTCTGTCGCACAAGCCACGCTCGTCTTCGCAGTATTTGCAAATACCGAAATCCTTTTCGCCGTCAGACATTTCCTATGTTCATAGTTGAAACATTAATTGAAAATCGATCGAAGGCAACTACCAGGATACTCAACACACAAATCTGGGGCACTCAATATTTCCTACATATTCTGGCACAAGTCATGCCAAAATTCACGGAAAAATCCAGCATGACCTTTGCTAAAATAAGACATATCGAGCACCTAAAATTTGCTAGAACGTAAATGAATCAACACTCCGGCAAAACATAGGCCACTCGGAGTTGTAACCTGCAAACATGACCGGCCACTTGGGCAAGCACATATCCTATTTGAGCAACACAAGATATACATTTCAAAATATCTTATAGGACTCATATTGACATGAGCATTCAATAAGCAAAACCAAATTGTAAAATAAATAAGTATTCAAATTAGCATGCATTCAATAAGCAAAAGTAAATCATCTCATGCGTCCGTACATCGTCGAATATTATCACTAATACATCCCGAATAGTATCATACATATAATGTCACTAATACAACTAAAACTCTAGCGCACGACGAGTATCGGCGCGGGCGGTGGACACCCACAGAGAAGGAACCATCACAGGATCATAGCTCCAGTGAGATCCCTGGAGAACCTGCCAGGTATTGAAGAACATGTGATCCAACGCAAACAAGTAGCGACGGACGTGCGCGTCCTCCTCACTGACATGGTGACGCACCACCTCCGCGGGGTCCTCGAGCCTCTGGACCGTCACTGGCCCATGCGACCGCCACCAAAGAAGGTTCGGCTCAACGACGGGCTGACTCCTCACCAACCTTCCCCCCGGTAGGTAGCACCTCCCAGTACCACCCCAGCGGAGCCCAGTCCCAGACATGGCCCATCTGGTGACGCAGGTGTCCTCCGCCGACTCGACGACGAGGATGCAGGATAGGCATCGTCGACATCGATGCTGGAATAATTGCTTTAACTAAAAATGTAAACTAGTTCTATTAATTTTCATACTAAAAATAAAATAGTTGTATTAACTCAACTAGTTCAATTAAGCACTTACTATAAATAAAAATAAACTAGTTTTTACTAAAAATAAACTAGTTCAACTAGTTATATTAATTTTCTTACTAATTCTATTAAACACTTACTAAAAACGGTAAAAAAACTAGTTAGATGAAGTCTAAAATTTAACCCTAACTAATTTGATGAACTCTAAAATTTAATGAACCCTAACTAATTTGATGAACTATAAAATTAACCCTAACTAATTTGATGAACTCTAAAACTAATTCTATTTAACAACTACTGCCATAATTAGAATCTAATTTGATGAACCCTAACTAATTAGATGAACTTTGAAATTTAACCCTAAGGACCCTAAGCTAGGCAGAGGTAGGGGAGGAGGAGGAGGAGGGGGTGCTCACCTCGGGCACCGGCGGATTTAGGGAGAGGGGCACGCGGCGTCGAGGTCGGGGGCGGCTCGGGGTAGGGGCAGCGGGCGCACGGCGGAGGGCGGCGATGTAGGGGGGCATCCTCCAAAATTCATCCCAATCGGAGTTACGGGTCTCCGGTTATAAAAGAAACGGTGAAAGGCCAGATCTGAGAACGCAGAAACAGAGAGATAGATCCAATCTCGGAGGGGCTCTCGCCCCTCTCATGCCATGGAGGCCATGGACCAGAGGAGAAACCCTTCTCCCATCTAGGGAGAAGGTCAAGGAAGAAGAAGAAGGAGGGGGGCTCTCTCCCCCTCTCTTCCGGTGGCGCCGGAACGCCGCCGGGGCCATCATCATCACCGCGATCTACACCAACACCTCCATCATCTTCACCAACATCTCGATCACCTTCCCCCATCTATCTACAGCGGTCCACTCTCCCGCAACCCACTGTACCCTCTACTTGAACATGGTGCTTTATGCTTCATATTATTATCCAATGATGTGTTGCCATCCTATGATGTCTGAGTAGATTTTCGTTATCCTGTCGGTAATTGATGAATTGCTATGATTGGTTTAATTTGCTCGTGGTTATGTTGCTATCCTTTGGTGCCCATCATATGAGTGCGCACGTGGATCACACCATAGGGTTAGTTGTATGTTGATAGGACTATGTATTGGAGGGCAAGAGTGACAGAAACTCCAACCTAGCATAGAAATTGATGCATACGGGATTGAAGGGGGACCAATATATCTTAATGCTATGGTTGGGTTCTACCTTAATGAACGTTAGTAGTTGGGGATGGTTGCTAATAGTTCCAATCATAAGTGCATAGAATTCCAAGTCAGGGATGACATGCTAGCTGTGGCCTCTCCCACATAAAACTTGCTATCGGTCTAGTAAAGTAGTCAATTGCTTAGGGACAATTTCACAACTCCTATCACCACTTTTCCACACTCGTTATACTAACTTTATTGTGTCTTTATCTAAACAGCCCCTAGTTTTTATTTACGCGCTCTTTATATTCTTGCAAACCTATCCAACAACACCTACAAAGTACTTCTAGTGTCATACTTGTTTTAGGTAAAGCGAACGTTAGCGTGCTTAGAGTTGTATCGGTGGTCGATAGAACTTGAGGGAATATTTGTTCTACCTTTAGCTCCTCGTTGGGTTCGACACTCTTACTTATCTAAAGAGGCTACAATTGATCCCCTATACTTGTGGGTTATCAAGACCTTTTTCTGGCGCCGTTGCCGGGGAGCAATAGCGTGGGGTGAATATTCTCGTGTGTGCTTGTTTGCTTTATCGCTAAGTAATTTTTATTTGCTGTTATAAGTCGTTTTCTATCTTTAGTTATGGGTAGGAAACACAAAATACCCAAAAAATAGGTGTACCTACTACACCAATGGTTGAAGAACCACTCAAAATCTATCACAGTCCTGAAGCTTTTTACTTGGATCATCTTCGATCCCTTTGTGCTCGTGCTGAAACCCCAACTAGCTTAGTTGAGGGTAAATCTTTATATGAGCATGCTTGTTATGTGCGACACTGCTTATCTCAAAAAGGGAAACTTTTAATGGATCAAATTCATCATTTGGAATGCTATGCTTAGAATTTATGTGAAATTTATGATTTTACTTGTTGTTCTGAAGACCCTAAGAAACAACTTCCCTACCAATGTTTGTTTAGTGATAATGGAATCGTATCTTCATATGCTAAGGGTGTTTATAATTACTATGATGTTCAACAAATTGAAGAATTTGTTGCTTTTAAGGGTGCTTATGAAATTGCTTGTTTCATTGAAAAGTATGATGCTACTCTTTACAAATCTGAAAATTTTGACATACTTAAATATTGTTATGATTATTATGCTTCTAATGCCTATGTTAAACCATATATTGAGGACTCCTCCGCTGTCCAAGAAGAGACTAATATTTTGCAGGAGTCTATGGAAGAAGGAATTGATGAAACTGTGAGCTCATTGGATGAAAAAGATGATGAGGAGAGCGAAGAACAAAAGGAGGAAGAGCGGATTAGCTATCCGTGCCCACCTTCTAATGAGAGTAACTCTTCAACTCATACATTGTTTAATTTCCCTTCGTGCTTACCGAAGGATGATTGCTATGATGATTGTTATGATCCTGTTGATTCTTTTGAAATATCCCTTTTTGATGATGCTTGCTTTTCTTGTGGCCAAGATGTGTTGGGGAACGTAGTAATTTCAAAATTTTCCTACGCACACGCAAGATCATGGTGATGCACAGCAACGAGAGGGGAGCGTGTTGTCTACGTACCCACGCAGACCGACTGCGGAAGCGATCACACAACATAGAGGAAGTAGTCGTACGTCTTCTTCCCGATCCGACCAATCCAAGCACCGTTACTCTGGCACCTCCGAGTTCTGAGCACGCGTACAGCTCGATGACGATACCCGGGCTCCGATCCAACAAAGCTTCGGGGAGGGCTTCCGTCAGCACGACGGCGTGGTGACGATCTTGATGTTCTACCGACGCAGGGCTTCGCCTAAGCACTACAACGATATGATCGAGGTGGAATATGGTGGCAGGGGGCACCGCACACGGCTAAGGAACGATCACAATTATCAACTTGTGTGTCTAAAGGTGCCCCCTGCCTCCGTATATAAAGGAGCAAGGGAGGAGGGGCGGCCGGCCTAGGAGTGGGCGCACCAAGGGGAGTCCTACTCCCACCGGGAGTAGGACTCCTTCTTTCCTAGTCCAACTAGGAGAAGGGGGGAAAGGAGGGAAGTGGAGAAGGAAGGGAGAGGGGGGCCGCGCCCCAAATCCCTTGTCCAATTCGGACTGGGCTTGGGAGGGGCGCGCGCTGTCGTGGTTCTAAGTCTGACAGTAAGGTAGGGGGGTATGTATGAAGAGGCTAGACCTTAGCTATTGGGAAGTTGTAAGCACGCAAGGTTTACGAGTTCAGGCCCTTCTCTGAGGAAGTAACAGCCCTACGTCTCGGTGCCCGGCGGCGGTCGATTGGATTATGCGTGAGTAAGATGACAGGGGTGCGAACCCTTGATACTGAGGAGGGGGTGGCTTATATAGAGTTCGCCAGCCCTCTCCTGCCCTCAGTAATGCAGGGTTTAAGGTACATTTAAGGTGGGCGTTACTGATAACGTCCCTAATAAAGCGTCATAATGATCATAAAGTTTACTTAATAACCGACCGTTTGCCCACGGAGTGACTTGAGGTCTTCTGGCAGTCGAGTGGTTGGCTCCTTGGTCGAGTGACAGCTCTTGGTCGAGTGTCTTCAATCCGTCGAGTGGGATATCTCCGAGTTGTCTGAAAGGTGACTTCCTCTAAGGATGTCCTACGGTAGGGCTCTTAGGACGGGTCCGTGTCCCTACCGTAGGTACATGACTACATCATTAGCCCCCGAACGGATCGAGGCTGGAGTGGAAAAAGAGGTTAGGGACCTTTTCATCCGACCCCTCGGGTTATTATGGGTGCTTCATTCTGGGTCGACTGTCACGGATGACGTTATTAACCTTTTTCAGTCGTCTTGATCCGTTCCAGGTCTTTCGTCGAATGGATTTCTTCACCTGCGAGGCATCGAGCACTGGCGTGCGCGGGATTGCCGTTTCGTCAAGTTGTTCTGCAGCTGGCGGAGATCGCGGGATTCGGATTTTTTGGGAAGCGCGCGGAACGGGGGCGGCCGCAGTAATCGGGAGCGACAGTGCGAAGGCTCCTCGATCCCCGCGCCGCCTTTTTTGCCACGTATAGTGCGCGCGCCTGCCACGGGATTTGACTGGATAGCTCGGGCCTACCTGCCAGCCACTCGGGAGCGGCCCCTTATAAATAGTTGGCCCGGAGCCCCTCTTCAGTACGCGTGCTCATCTCTTCCTCTTCCTCCTCTGTTTCTCCGTCGTCTCCTCCGCTTCCTTCGCTCTCGCCCCGTCACCACAAAACCAGCCCGAGACCTCGCCGGCGAAAATGGTGAAGGGCAGGACGACCGCACTGGAGCGCGCAAAGAAGGCGGCGGCGGGGAAGGGAAAGAAGTCTGCGCGCGGGGGTTCTTCCTCTCGGATGGCCCTGCCCAAGGGGTGGATCCAGGGCGACTGGATGCCCTCGGTGCTTCGTCAGGAGGACCTCGACGACCTGGTCGAGGGAGGAGTCATCCCCCACAAGGCGGCGCATCTCCCGGGGAGAGAAATCGAGCCCCAGCCACGCGACGGTGAGCGCGTTCTCCTGGCGACTCACATTGACCGTGGTTTCTCTCTGCCGCCCCACTCTTTTTTCCGCAATTTCCTGAACTTCTTCGGGGCGCAGCTCCATCACTTCACTCCGAACTCCATAGTCTACCTTGCTGCTTTTATTTCTATGTGTGAGGCATTCCTGGGGTGCCGCCCACACTGGGGACTTTTCAAGCACATCTTCACCGTTCGTTCTCAGTCGGTGAAGAAGGCTAAGTCGAGTGACGAGAGGACACAGGTGATCCAGCTGTGCGGGGGTTTGGCGATCCAGACAAGGGGGAAAAGTTGTTTTCCCTCCATCACCTTTCCGAAGTCAGTTCGAGGGTGGCAGGCGACGTGGTTCTACTGCCAGGATCAAGCAACCCCAGGGCAGTCGACTGGACTTCCACCCTTCACCCTCGACCAAGCCGAAAAGCCGGCTTCTCTGAAGGTGACGCCCGAAGAAAAGGCCCAGGTCAAGACACTGGCGGGTCGAGTGGTCGAACTTGTCCGCGAGGGCGTGACAGGGATGGACCTGCTCGAAGTCTTCCTCAAGAGGAGAATCCAACCACTCCAGGCCCGGGACCACCCGATGTGGATGTACTCCGGCCTCGAGGACTCCACTCGGATCCACCCGGAGGAGGTCACCGACGAGATGTTGGAGGGGTGGCTGTCAAGCATTACAGGGAACAAAGACAACCCCCGAGGAGCTAGGAGGGTCATTCCACTCGACAGCTCATATGAGGTCAACCAGGTGTGTCTTTATGTTTCCGACTGAAATCTTGCTTTCTGCATTGGTCTTCTTTTGAGCGAGTCGACTGACTTTCCATTTTGCCTGCTGTCTTTCAGGCGACTACTGAGATGTATTCGACGCCCAATGGGGCGCAGGGGTCGACTGAGGAAGGTGAGGGGAGCGGAGGTGAGAGCGGGGATGACCAGGGCGAGTGGGAGTTAGACGGCGAAGGAGAGGAAGGCGATGACATCTTCTCCAGCGAGGAGGAGGAGGAGGAAGAGGCCGAACCTCCCTGCCCAGAGAGGCGATCCAAGCTCGTGCACGACCCGGCGCAGGGACGTGGTTAGGCGACTGCCTCCGTCGGGCCATCGTCGAAACGCCCTCGGACCTCTTCTCCAACACCGACTGGGAAGGTTCCCAAGCAACCGCGCACGACGCAGTCCAAGCCGCCCAAGACTCTGCCGAAGATGAAGATAACTGTCCCTGTCATCTCCGGGTAACAAGCCTTGACTTCTTTCATCGATTGGAGGACAGATCCTCAGTCGACTCATTCTGCTGAACTGGCTAATTCTTCGAAATTTGCAGTGCTGCTACCTCCGAGGCCTCAGCCAAGGATGACGACCAAGAGATGGGGGACGCTGCAACCTCCAACCCTGGTACGATCATTGACGTTTTGTTTTTGAGTTGGCTTGGTCGTTTCTTGCAATTCTGGTCGATTGAAAGTTCTTCCTGCAGCTCCTCCTCAAGTTATCGACCTCTCGGATGATGATGACAACGAGCCGCTGAGGATAGGGAGGACCAAGAGGCCGTCGACTGACAGGGCTCCCCAGCCTGCTCTGGCGCCTGAGGCCGCGGCTCGGGACGGTGGCGATGCCCCTCGGGCCTCTGTGTCCTTCGCCAATCCCCTGTCGAGTGCGCAGCCCTCGGCGTCGGCTGCCAATCCGACTGCCAATCCCCTATCGAGTGCGCAGCCCTCGGCGTCGACTGCCGATCCAACTTCACTCTTTCTCGCGTACTCTGTCCCTGAAGACGAAGTGGCCGCTGCGAAGGAGGCCATACACCAGGCAGGGGTCATGATGGAACAGGTGAAGAAGGCTCGGGAGGCCAGCCAGGCGGCTTACGACGCGAGTTCGGCGCTTCAGAGTAACGTCCAGGTCAGTTGACTTGATGTTTGTTTGCTTGAAGAGTCTTTCTCTCTCTTCCTTTTCTTTTTGAAGATCTTTGTATCCGTACTTGTACACCCACTGGGTGTGTTTTCTCTTTGGTCGAACCAGTGGGGGCACGCTGAGTGCACCCACTAGGTGTAGTCCCCGAGACTACGGTGGACTGCTGGCAGTCGACTGTAGTCTGTATATTGTGTGTGTGAATCCGTACTTCTTCATTCGGTTTGGTCTGCCAGGTCGAGTGGTCCGTGTCCTGTCGACTGTGGGCAGTCGTTTTTTTTGGTCGAACCAGTGGGGGCACGCTGAGTGCACCCACTGGGTGTAGTCCCCGAGACTACGGTCGAATGTTTTTGATTCGGCTGTGGTCTTAAAACGTCGCCATTGTTCCTTAGTTACTCGGAAGCAACTTATTTCGAACGTCTGTCGGCTGGTTTTTCCTTTTGCAGAGATCCTGCGAACTTGCCGCTCGTTATGCTGAATTGGAGAAACAGAAGATCCAACTGGACCTTGATCTAGAGCTGGCCAGGACGGAGTTGCAGAAGGTCAGGGAGGGCGCCGCAGGTAAAGCGACTTTGTCGACTGATTTTGTTTTTAGACTTGGGCATTCCTTTGCTGTTTCCGATTCAATCGCCGTTTCTTTGTAGGAGAATTGGAAAGAGCTTTGGCGAGGAAGGACCAGGACCTGGCTGTTGCCCGCAAGGCGGCTGACGACAAGATGGCTCTGGCCGAACAGAAGCTGGCTTCGGTCGACCAGTTGGAACAAGAGAACATTAGGTTGCAGACCGCTCTGACTGATGCCAACAAGCTGACTGCCGGTTGGAAGAAGAAGAACCTCCTCTTGGGCGAGGAGATGGAAGGCATCTCCCGTAGGAGGGACGACCTGGAGAGCTACCTGAGGAGCCTCGCCAAGAGGCTGTACATCAAACTTGAAGGTGCACGTCTAATTTTGACTGTTTTGTACTTTTTGTGTCGACTCAACCTTGTGATCGTTGGCTTATCTTTAGGTCTTGTGTGCAGAATTCTGTCAGAACTTCGAAGAGGAGACCGGGCGGATCGAAACGGGTCTGGACCCAATCAATTCTCCGGTGAAAGACGATACTGCCATGAACCTGCTCCGACTGGAATCTCGAATCGACGGCGCCGTGGATTACTTGGCTCGACTGAAGGTTGCCGTGTCGCAGATCGACTCGACACTTTGGCCAGAATCCGTGCTCCAGAATGATCTCGAGTCTCTTATGGCTCGACTTGACAAAATCCCGGATCGAGTGCAGGAGTGGAAGAAGTCCTCTGCCCGGTGGGGCGCTGACGTGGCTCTATCCTTAGTCCGCGTTCATTGCAAGGAGGCGCGAGAAGAAAAGCTAGCCGCCATCCAAGTCGCCAATACCAAGAGGCACAGATTCACGGACTTCATGGAGACCTTCATCGCTGCAGCTACTCGCATTGCGGACGGAATCGACCTGGATGAGTTCGTCGCTCCTGCCAGCCCTCCTCTTGAGGAGTGAGAAAACTTTTTATGCTTTTCCTTAAATTAGCCTCGGAATGCCGAGTGGACTTGTAATCATTTAAACTCTGCCGAGCTGAGGGCTCGAGTACTTTGATTCGGGGACCGGGGCCTTTTAAGCTTTATCCGAACTTTATTTTTGCTGAATGTCTCCGTGGTCTGGAACTGTCGTGAGAGGCTTGATGGCCGACCCCCACCCTGTCGTTGTACATTGTATTTGTGGCGGAGCTCTCGGGAAAAGGTGGCAGTCGACCCACACCCTGTTGTTGTACATTGTATTTGTGGCGGAGCTCTCGGGAGAAGGTGGCAGTCGACCCACACCCCGTTGTTGTACATTGTATTTGTGGCGGAGCTCTCCACTCGGTAGGATTTTTCAAACTTAGGCGAGTGTCTGACCGCAGCTAAGTCTCTTCGTGGAGAACTTAGGCGAGTGCTGAACTGCAGCTAAGCCTCCGAGTGGGAGGATTGCTCTCCACTCGGTAGGATTTTTCAAACTTAGGCGAGTGTCTGACCGCAGCTAAGTCTCTTCGTGGAGAACTTAGGCGAGTGCTGAACTGCAGCTAAGCCTCCGAGTGGGAGGATTGCTCTCCACTCGGTAGGATTTTTCAAACTTAGGCGAGTGTTTGACCGCAGCTAAGTCTCTTCGTGGAGAACTTAGGGGAGTGTTGGACTGCAGCTAAGCCCCCCGAGTGGGAGGATTGCTCTCCACTCGGTACGATTTTTCAAACTTAGGCGAGCGTCTGACCGCAGCTAAGTCTCTTCGTGGAGAACTTAGGCGAGTGCTGAACTGCAGCTAAGCCCCCGAGTGGGGGGATTGCTCTCCACTCGGTAGGATTTTTCAAACTTAGGCGAGTGTCTGACTGCAGCTAAGTCTCTTCGCGGAGAACTTAGGCGAGTGCTGAACTGCAGCTAAGCCCCCGAGTGGGGGGATTGCTCTCCACTCGGTAGGATTTTTCAAACTTAGGCGAGTGTCTGACTGCAGCTAAGTCTCTTCGCGGAGAACTTAGGCGAGTGCTGAACTGCAGCTAAGCCCCCGAGTGGGAGGATTGCTCTCCACTCGGTAGGATTTTTCAAACTTAGGCGAGTGTCTGACTGCAGCTAAGTCTCTTCGTGGAGAACTTAGGCGAGTGCTGAACTGCAGCTAAGCCCCCGAGTGGGAGGATTGCTCTCCACTCGGTAGGATTTTTCAAACTTAGGCGAGCGTCTGACTGCAGCTAAGTCTCTTCGTGGAGAATTTAGGCGAGTGCTGAACTGCAGCTAAGCCCCCGAGTGGGAGGATTGCTCTCCACTCGGTAGGATTTTTCAAACTTAGGCGAGTGTTTGACTGCAGCTAAGTCTCTTCGTGGAGAACTTAGGCGAGTGCTGAACTGCAGCTAAGCCCCCGAGTGGGAGGATTGCTCTCCACTCGGTAGGATTTTTCAAACTTAGGCGAGTGTCTGACTGCAGCTAAGTCTCTTCGTGGAGAACTTAGGCGAGTGCTGAACTGCAGCTAAGCCCCCGAGTGGGAGGATTGCTCTCCACTCGGTAGGATTTTTCAAACTTAGGCGAACCGGATTCGCAGCTAAGTCACCCACTGGGGGATTTCGGATACATACAACAGTGACAACAATTATTGGAACACTTTTATTTCTGATAAAAATGAACCTTAGAAGTTTTTCTTATTACATCTGGTTTGAGAGCGGACTTAAGTGTAAAAGGGGCGGAGAAGCTCCGCGTTCCAAGCTCGAGGTTCGTCGATTTGTCGATCAACATTGTAAAGGTGATATGCTCCGTTGTGGAGGACTCTGGTGATGATGAAGGGGCCTTCCCAAGTGGGAGCGAGCTTGTGAGGTTTCTGTTGATCCACTCGGAGGACCAAATCTCCTTCTTGAAAGGCTCGACTCTTCACATTCCGGGCGTGGAATCGACGCAAGTCCTGCTGGTAAATGGTCGATCTGATCATTGCCATCTCCCTTTCTTCCTCCAAGAGGTCGACTGCGTCTTGCCGGGCCTGCTCTGCTTCATCTTCGGTGTAAAGTTCAACTCGGGGCGCATTGTGAAGGAGATCGCTTGGCAGGACAGCTTCGGCTCCATAAACCAGAAAGAACGGGGTCCTTCCAGTCGACCGGTTAGGGGTAGTCATTAATCCCCACAGCACTGACGGAAGCTCGTCGACCCAAGCGCCTGCCACGTGCTTGAGGTCGCGCATCAGCCGAGGTTTTAGCCCTTTGAGGATCAGACCATTTGCCCTCTCAGCCTGTCCATTCGACTGGGGGTGAGCGACTGAGGCGTAGTCGACTCGTGTGCCTTAAGAAGCGCAAAATGCCCTGAATTCTTCCGAGTCAAAGTTTGACCCGTTATCAGTGATGATGCTGTGTGGGACTCCATATCTGAATGTCAACCCTCTGATGAAACTGATAGCGGTGCTAGCGTCAAGGCTCTTTATGGGCTCAGCTTCGATCCATTTGGTAAACTTGTCGACTGCCACAAGCACATGAGTGAACCCACTCCTGCCTGTTCTCAAGGGGCCGACCATGTCCAATCCCCAGACGGCAAAGGGCCAGACGAGCGGAATGGTTTTCAGGGCTGACGCGGGCTTGTGTGACATGTTGGAGTAGTACTGGCAGCCTTCGCACTTGTCGACTATCTCTTTTGCCATCTCATTTGCCCTTGGCCAATAAAATCCAGCTCGGTATGCTTTAGCCACAATGGTCCGAGAGGACACATGGTGACCGCAGGTTCCCGAGTGGATATCGTTGAGGATTATTTGACCTTCTTCTGGCGTTATGCATTTCTGGCCGACTCCGGTCGCACTTTCTCTGTACAGCTGTCCCCTTATGACTGTGAAGGCCTTAGATCGGCGGACGATCTGTCGAGCCTCCTCCTCGTCCTCCGGGAGTTCTTTCCTTAGGATATATGCAATGTATGGTATCGTCCAGTCGGGGGTGACTGCCAAGACTTCCATGATTAGGTCGACTACTGTAGGCACTTCAACTTCAGTCGGGTCCGCGGCACTTTTCGGCTGCGGGGCTTCTTCTGTGAAAGGATCTTCTTGGACTGACGGCGAGTGAATGTGTTCCAAGAACACGTTGCTTGGAATGGATTCTCTCTTGGAGCCTATCTTTGCCAAATCGTCAGCTGCCTGGTTTTTCAGTCGGGGGATGTGGTGGAGTTCCAACCCCTCGAACTTCTTCTCTAGCTTCCGTACTGCATTGCAGTACCCAGTCATTGCCGGACTCCTGACGTCCCATTCCTTCATCACTTGATTAACCACCAGATCTGAGTCGCCATAGACCATGAGGCAACGGACGCCGAGTGAAATGGCCATGCGCAACCCATATAAAAGTGCTTCATCCTCTGCTTCGTTATTGGAGGAATCGAAGTGAATCTGGAGAACGTATCTGAGCTTATCTCCTCGGGGGGAGACCAGAACTACCCCCGCGCCCGAACCATTAAGCATCTTGGATCCATCGAAGAACATAGTCCAGTGTTTCGAGTGAACTTGAGTCGGAAGTTGCTGTTCAATCCACTCGGCGATAAAATCCGCGGTCGCTTGAGACTTGATGGCTTTCTTTGCTTCAAACTTGATGTCTAAAGGAAGGAGTTCAATCGCCCACTTGGCCACTCGACCAGTTGCATCTCTGTTATGCAGGATCTCCGATAATGGGGCGTCGCTGACGACTGTAATGGAGTGGTCAGAGAAATAATGTGCAACTTTCTTCGTGGTCATGTAAATCCCATATACAAGCTTCTGGTAGTGGGGGTATCTTTGTTTTGAAGGGGTCAAAACTTCAGACACATAATAAACAGGGCGTTGAACTTTGAAGGCCTTCCCTTCCTCTTCTCTCTCGACCGTAAGTACTGTACTGACAACTTGTCCCGTGGCTGCAATATAAAGCAGCAGAGGCTCTTTGCTTATTAGAGCAGCTAGCACCGGCTGGGTGGAGAGCAGAGCTTTGAGCTCTGCAAACGCTGCATCAGCTTCTGGAGTCCATTCGAACTTGTCAGACTTTTTCATCAGTCGGTAAAGAGGCAACGCTTTTTCACCGAGTCGAGAGATGAATCGACTTAAGGCGGCCAAGCAGCCTGTAAGTTTTTGGACATCATGCACACGTACGGGACGCTTCATCCGGAGTATGGTGCCAATTTTTTCAGGATTGGCGTCGATTCCCCGTTCGGAAACGAGAAAACCGAGTAGCTTGCCACCTGGAACTCCGAAAGTGCATTTTGACGGATTGAGCTTGATATCGTACCTCCTGAGGTTGGCGAAGGTTTCAGCAAGGTCAGCCCGTAGGTCGGAACCTTCTGGGACTTGACTACGATATCGTCCATGTACGCTTCCACATTCCGACTGATTTGAGTGAGTAAACACTTTTGTATCATTCTCATGAATGTGGCTCCGGCGTTCTTGAGGCCGAACGGCATGGTGACGTAACAGAAGCATCCGAATGGAGTGATGAAAGCTGTTTTGATTTCGTCGGGCCCATACAGACGGATCTGATGGTACCCGGAGTAGGCATCTAGAAAAGACAATCTCTCACATCCCGCAGTTGAGTCGACAATTTGGTCGATGCGAGGGAGAGGAAAATGATCTTTCGGGCAGGCCCGATTGATATGCTTGAAATCAATGCACATGCGGAGTGACTTGTCCTTCTTGGGGACCATGACAACATTGGTGAGCCACTCGGAGTGGTAGATCTCTCGAATGAACTCAGCTGCTAAGAGCCGAGCCACTTCTTCGCCGATAGCTTGTTTTTTCTGGACGGCGGACCGCCGCAGATGTTCCTTCACGAGTTTGAACTTTGAGTCGACTCGCAGGCGGTGCTCAGCCAGCCCCCTGGGAACTCCGGGCATGTCAGAGGGTTTCCATGCAAAGATGTCCCAGTTCTCACGGAGGAGCTGGATGAGCGCTTCTTCCTATTTGGAGTCGAGCGTTGTTGAGATGTGAGTCGGAGCTGCGTCGGGGTCGGTCGGGTGAATGTGGACCGTCTTCGTTTCGCCGGCCGACTGAAAAGCTGATTCGGAGGCAGGCTTCTTAGCCCGTAGCAATTCACTCGGGTCGGCAGTCTTTTGGTACTCTTTCAGCTCGACTACTGCCATCTGAGCGTCGGTGATCTTTGATCCCTTCTGGAAACATTCTTCTGCTTTCTTCCGGTTGCCTGTAACAGTGATCGCACCTTTGGGACCAGGCATCTTTAATTTAAGATACACGTAGCATGGTCGAGCCATGAAGCGTGCATAAGCCGGCCTGCCCAAGATGGCGTGATAAGCACTCTGGAAGTCCACAACTTCAAACATTAACTTTTCCTTGCGGTAATTCTTTGAATCACCGAAAACCACATCAAGAGCAATCTGGCCGAGTGACTCGGCTTTCTTCCCAGGAATGACTTCATGGAAGCTCATGTTACTGGTGCTGAGTCTGGACATCGGAATGCCCATTCCTTTCAAGGTTTCCGCGTACATCATGTTCAGGCCACTGCCACCGTCCATCAGGACTTTGGTCAGTCGAGTGCCTTCGACAACTGGGTCGACCACCAAAGCCTGCCTCCCAGGGGTGGCAATGTGTGTTGGATGATCGGATTGGTCGAACGTGATGGCCGTCTGAGACCACTTTAGGTAACTGGGAGTTGCAGGGGCAACCATGTTCACCTCCCGGTTTATGACTTTCAGTCGACTTTTGCTTTCGACATCGGCAAAAATCATCAGGGTGGAATTGACCGGGGGGTATCCATCGTCGCTATCATCCCTATCCTCAACTCTGTCCGGCTCTTTTTCTTTATCCTTGGGCTGCTTGCCCTGAAACTGCTGGATCAGGAGCCGGCATTGTCGAGTGGTATGTTTGGGGTAAATAAAATTACCCTCTTCATCTTTCTTGGTGTGGATGTGACATGGCAGATCCAAAACATCATTCCCATCCTGATCCTTGACTTTCTTGGGCTTCCAAGTGCCCTTGGGTTTCCCCTTGAAGTTTCCCTGGGCCACGGCCAGGGCCTCCCCGGGAGCGGCTGGCTCGGCCTTCCGCTTCTGCTTCCGACTGGAGTTTCCTCCGGTTTCTTGGGCGACTGACTTAAGTTTGCCGCTTCGGAGTCGGTCCTCGTCTTCTCCATTAGCGTACTTGGTGGCAATCTCCATCATCCGATTAAGGGACATCTCTCCGGTCCGGCCAAATTTCAGATTCAACTCCCTGTACTTGACTCCTTCCTTGAAAGCGCAGACTGCTTGATGGTCAGGCACGTTCTCGACTGAGTGGTGCAGTGTGATCCACCTCTGGATGTATTCCCTCAGTGTTTCATTCGGCTTCTGTACGCAAGACCGCAGCTCCGTAAGGCCTGCAGGGCGCTTGCATGTCCCTTCGAAGGTTGTAACAAACACTCGGGAGAGATCCTCCCAAGTGTAAATGCTGCTGGGAGCCAGCTGATTCAGCCACGCCCTAGCTGAGCCTTCCAACATGAGGGGTAAATGCTTCATGGCCACCTCGTCGTTGCCGCCGCCGATCTGCACAACCACTCGGTAATCCTCGAGCCACGTGTCAGGCTTGGACTCGCCGGTGAACTTGCTGATTCCAGTCGCCAGCCGGAAGTTGGGTGGGATCACCGCGGCTCTGATGGCTCGACTGAAACACTCAGGCCCCGAGGCGTGTGCCCTGCTGCCGGTGGGCGTATCTCTGTTGTGGCCCTCTCGATGAGCCCTGTTCATGTCCACCAGACCTTGAACGAGGATGGATCTCGCGTCAAAGCCTGGGTCTCTGGGGTCGACTGGGATCCTCTGCCCACTGCGATGAGGGCGCCTGTCGTCTCGATGCTGAGGTGCATATGATCCACTCCGCGGAGGAGGGGACGGCACCCGACGCCCATCATCACGGTCGGGTCGGTGATCATATTGCTCGTTCCCCCTATACCGATCGTGCCGGTCTCCACGCCCCTCACACCTCGGGGGCGATCTCGGGCTGTGAGCCGACTGGATGGTCTCCGTTGCGACGGATCGACTGTGGATCCTGTCCCGTGACTGAGAGACGGCGGAATTCTGATTCCCCGCTGCTCGGAGCAATGCTCTGATCTGCAGCAATCCTCTTCTGGCCTCCGACTGGGAGGGCTGGATCGACTCCGCTATGCGGGCCGCGGCAGCCAGGTTCTGAACCGGAGTTCGGTACACCTGTGGTGGCGGGAAGAGCTGCCGTCGACTGGGTTCGGGTGCCTGCTGGCATCGACTGGACTCGGGAGCCTGCTGGCGTCGACTGGACTCGGGAGCCCGCTGACGCGCCCGCTCGTCGAGAGCCCGCTGTAGATTCTCCAGTCGAGTGCGCTCAGCTAGATTAGCCAAGCGCGCATCCTCCAAGGCCCGGGCCTCGGGGGTTTCTCCAACAATAGGTGTGTAGAGCGCGTCCATGTTCCGGCGACGAAGCTCCTCCCGTTGCAACGACGTAAGAGGCTCGGGGAGGTATTCGTCGTGAGGGTGCGACGGATCGCCCCTGTCGGCACCATCGTTAGCGCGAGGGAATCCGGGGGGACTGCGTGTCCCCTCGACCGCCAGGACCTCCGCCAGAGGGTCGCTGCTGTCGCACTCGGAAGCGGACTCCATGGAGCCAGTCGACAGATCGAACAGGCCGCAGAGGGATTCGTCAGGCTCGATTGCAGCGACCTGCTGGGTCGCCGACTGGCGGGCCACGGCGCGCTTCATCCACCCCTGGAGCCTCGACCGACCCGAGCGCTTGCGCTGGCGGGAGACAGGACGGGGAGATGGCACGGGAGTCGACCGATATGGGGTCGATGGCTGCCTCAGGAGGACGCCACGGACGCACGCGCGGAAGTGCGTCGCACCGCGGACGGGGAGCGCGTCGACGTCAAGCGGCGCCTCCTGGAGCCAAGCGGAGTCGTCGGCGATGAAAGCAAGTCGGCCGAGACGGATCTCGCGGCCCTCCGCCAAAGCTCCGCAGGAAAACATGATCGAGTGGATCGGAAAAATCGCAACTTCCCCAATTAGGCGCTAAGACTAATGCCCCACGGTGGGCGCCAACTGTCGTGGTTCTAAGTCTGACAGTAAGGTAGGGGGTATGTATGAAGAGGCTAGACCTTAGCTATTGGGAAGTTGTAAGCACGCAAGGTTTACGAGTTCAGGCCCTTCTCTGAGGAAGTAACAGCCCTACGTCTCGGTGCCCGGAGGCGGTCGATTGGATTATGCGTGAGTAAGATGACAGGGGTGCAAACCCTTGATACTGAGGAGGGGGGTGGCTTATATAGAGTTCGCCAACCCTCTCCTGCCCTCAGTAATGCAGGGTTTAAGGTACATTTAAGGTGGGCGTTACTGATAACGTCCCTAATAAAGCGTCATAATGATCATAAAGGCTACTTAATAACCGACCGTTTGCCCACGGAGTGACTTGAGGTCTTCTGGCAGTCGAGTGGTTGGCTCCTTGGTCGAGTGACAGCTCTTGGTCGAGTGTCTTCAATCCGTCGAGTGGGATATCTCCGAGTTGTCTGAAAGGTGACTTCCTCTAAGGATGTCCTACGGTAGGGCTCTTAGGATGGATCCGTGTCCCTACCGTAGGTACATGACTACATCATGCGCCACCTCCTGGCTCCTTCCCACTAAAGCCCATTAAGGCCCAATACTCTTCCTCGTATTCCCGTAACTCCCCGGTACCTACGAAAATATCCGAATCACTCGGAACCTTTCCGATGTCCGAATATAGTCGTCCAATATATCGATCTTTACGTCTTGACCATTTCGAGACTCCTCGTCATGTCCCCAATCTCATCCGGGACTCCGAACTCCTTCGGTACATCAAAACTCATAAACTCATAATATAACTGTCATCGAAACCTTAAGCGTGCGGACCCTTCGGTTCGAGAACAATGTAGACATGACCGAGACACGTCTCCGGTCAATAACCAATAGCGGGACCTGGATGCCCATATTGGCTCCTACATATTCTACGAAGATCTTTATCGGTCAGACGGCATAACAACATACGTTGTTCCCTTTGTCATCGGTATGTTACTTGCCCGAGATTCGATCGTCGGTATCCAATACCTAGTTCAATCTCGTTACCGGCAAGTCTCTTTACTCGTTCCGTAATACATCATCTCGCAACTAACTCATTAGTTGTAATGCTTGCAAGGCTTAAGTGATGTGCATTACCGAGAGGCCCCAGAGATACCTCTCCGACATTCGGAGTGACAAATCCTAATCTCGAAATACGCCAACCCAACATGTACCTTTGGAGACACCTATAGAGCTCCTTTATAATGAACCAAGTTAAGTCATGAAGAAAGCAATAGCAACATACTAAACGATCGGGTGCTAAGCTAATGGAATGGGTCATGTCAATCAGATCATTGAACTAATGATGTGATCCCGTTAATCAAATAACAACTCTTTGTCCATGGTTAGGAAACATAACCATCTTTGATTAACGAGCTAGTCAAGTAGAGGCATACTAGTGACACTCTGTTCGTCTATGTATTCACACATGTATTATGTTTCTGGTTAATACAATTCTAGCATGAATAATAAACATTTATCATGATATAAGGAAATAAATAATAACTTCATTATTGCCTCTAGGGCATATTTCCTTCAGTCTCCCACTTGCACTAGAGTCAATAATCTAGATCACATCATCATGTGATTTAACATCAATAGTTCACATCTTTATGTGATTGGTTCACATCTCCATGTGACTAACACCCAAAGGGTTTACTAGATTCAATAATCTAGTTCACATCGCTATGTGATTAAGACCCAAGAAGTGATCATGTTTTGCTTGTGAGAGAAGTTTAGTCAACGGGTCTATCACATTCAGATCCGCATGTATTTTGCAAATTTCTATGTCAACAATGCTCTGCATGGAGCTACTCTAGCTAATTGCTCCCACTTTCAATATGTATCCAGATTGAGACTTAGAATCATCTGGATCAGTGTCAAAACTTGCATCGACGTAACCCTTTACGACGAACCTTTTGTCACCTTCGTAATCGAGAAACATATCCTTATTTCCCTAAGGATAATTCTGACCGTTGTCCAGTGATCTACTCCTAGATCACTATTGTACTCCCTTGCCAAATCAGTGCAGGGTATACAATAGATCTGGTATACAGCATGACATACTTTATAGAACCTATGGCCAAGGCATAGGGAATGACTTTCATTCTCTTTCTATCTTCTGCCGTGGTCAGGCTTTGAGTCTTACTCAACTTCACACCTTGTAATACAGGCAAGAACTCTTTCTTTGACTGCTCCATTTGAACTACTTCAAAATCTTGTCAAGGTATGTACTCATTGAAAAAACTTATCAAGCGTCTTGATCTATCTCTATAGATCTTGGAGCTCAATATGTAAGCAGCTTCACCGAAGTCTTTCTTTGAAAAACTCCTTTCAAACACTCCTTTATGCTTTACAGAATAATTCTACATTATTTCCGATCAACAATATGTCATTCACATATACTTATCAGAAATGTTGTAGTGCTCCCACTTACTTTCTTGTAAATACAGGCTTCACCGCAAGTCTGTATAAAACTATATGCTTTGATCAACTCATCAAAGCGTATATTCCAACTCCGAGATGCTTGCACCAGTCCACAGATGGATCGCTGGAGTTTGCACATTTTGTTAGCATCTTTCGGATTGACAAAACCTTCTGGTTGCATCATATACAACTCTTCTTTAATAAATCCATTAAGGATTGTAGTTTTGTTTATCCATTTGCCAGATTTCATAAAATGCGGCAATTACTAACATGATTCGGACAGACTTAAGCATAGATATGAGTGAGAAACTCTCATCGTAGTCAACACCTTGAACTTGTCGAAAACCTTTTGCGACAATTCTAGCTTTGTAGATAGTAACACTACTATCAGCGTCCGTCTTCCTCTTGAAGATCCATTTATTCTCAATTGCTTGTCGATCATCGGGCAAGTCAACCAAAGTCCATACTTTGTTTTCATACATGAATCCCATCTCAGATTTCATGGCCTCAAGCCATTTTGCGGAATCTGGGCTCATCATCGCTTCCTCATAGTTCGCAAGTTCGTCATGGTCTAGTAACATGACTTCCAGAACAGGATTATTGTACCACTCTATTGCGGATCTCACTCTGGTTTACCTACGAGATTCGGTAGTAACTTGATCTGAAGTTTTATGATCATCATCATTAGCTTCCTTACTAATTGGTGTAGTAGTCACATGAATAGATTTCTGTGATGAACTACTTTCCAATAAGGGAGAAGGTACAATTACCTTATCAAGTTTTACTTTCCTCCCATTCACTTCTTTCGAGAGAAACTCCTTCTCTAGAAAGGATCCATTATAAGCAACGAATGTCTTGTCTTAGGATCTGTGATAGAAGGTGTACCCAACAGTCTCCTTTTGGGTATCCTAGGAAGACATATTTCTCCGATTTGGTTTTGAGCTTATCAGGATGAAACTTTTTCACATAAGCATCACAACCCCAAACTTTAAGAAACGACAACTTTGGTTTCTTGCTAAACCATAGTTCAGATTGTGTCGTCTCAACGGACTTAGATGGTGCCCCTTTTTTTAACATGAATGCAGTTGTCTTTAATGCATAACCTCAAAAACGATAGTGGTAAATCGGTAAGAAACATCATAGATTTGCACTATATCTAATAAAGTACGGCTATGACGTTCGGACACACCATTATGCGGTGGTGTTCTGGGTGGCACGAATTTGTGAAACTATTCCACATTGTTTTAATTGAAGACCAAACTCGTAACTCAAATATTTGTCTCCTGCGATCAGATCGTAGAAGCCTTATTTTCTTGTTACGATGATTCTCCACTTCACTCTGAAATTCTTTGAACTTTTCAAATATTTCATACTTATGTTTCATCAAGTAGATATACTTATATCTTCTCAAATCATCTATGAAGATCAGAAAATAATGATACCTATCGCGAGCCTCAATATTCATCGGACCACATACATCAGTATGTATGATTTCCAACAAATCTGTTGCTCGCTCCATCGTTCCGAAGAACAGAGTCTTAGTCATCTTGCCCATGAGGCTTGGTTCGCAAGCATCAACTGATTCATAATCAAGTGATTCCAAAAACCCATCAGCATGGAGTTTCTTCATGCGCTTTACACCAATATGACCTAAACGGCAGTGCTACAAATAAGTTGCACTATCATTATTAACTTTGCATCTTTTGGTTTCAATATTATGATTATGTGTATTACTATGATCGAGATCCAACGAACTATTTTCATTGGGTGTGTAACCATATAAGGTTTTATTCATGTAAACAGAACAACAATTTATTCTCTTACTTAAATGAATAACCGTATTACAATAAACATGATCAAATCATATTCATGCTCAACGTAAACACCAAATAACACTTATTTAGGTTCAACACTAATCCCGATTTTATAGGGAGTGTGCGATGATGATCATATCAATCTTGGAACCACTTCCAACACACATTGTCACTTCACCCTTAACTAGTCTCTGTTTATTCTGCAACTCCCGTTTCGAGTTACTAATCTTAGCAACTGAACTAGTATCAAATACTGAGGGGTTGATATAAACACTAGTAAAGTACACATCAATAACATGTATATCAAATATACTTATGTTCACCTTGCCATCCTTCTTATCTGCCAATCACTTGGGGTAGTTCCGCTTCCAGTGACCAGTCCCTTTGCAGTAGAAGCACTTAGTCTCAGGCTTAGGACCAGACTTGGGCTTCTTCACTTGAGCAGCAACTTGCTTGTTATTCTTCTTGAAGTTCCCCTTCTTCCCTCTGCCCTTTTCTTGAAACTAGTGGTCTTGTCAACCATCAACACTTGATGTTTTTCTTGATTTCTACCTTCGTTGATTTTAGCATCACGAAGAGCTTGGGAGTTGTTTCCGTTATCCCTTGCATATTATAGTTCATCATGAATTTCTACTAACTTGGTGATGGTGACTAGAGAATTCTGTCAATCACTATCTTATCTGGAAGATTAACTCCCACTTGATTCAAGTGATTGTAGTACCCAGACAATCTGAGCACATGCTCACTAGTTGAGCGATTCTCCTCCATCTTTTAGCTATAGAACTTGTTAGAGACTTCATATCTCTCAACTCGGGTATTTACTTGAAATATTAACTTCAACTCCTGGAATATCTCATATGGTCCATGACGTTTAAAACGTCTTTGAAGTCTCGATTCTAAGCCGTTAAGCATGGTGCACTAAACTATCAAGTAGTCATCATATTGAGCTAGCCAAACGTTCATAACGTCTGCATCTGCTCCTGCAATAGGTCTGTCACCTAGCGGTGCATCAAGGACATAATTTTTCTGTGCAGCAATGAGGATAACCCTCATATCACGGATCCAATCCGCATCATTGCTACTAACATCTTTCAACATAGTTTTTCTCTAGGAACATATCAAAATAAACACATGGAAGCAACAACGCGAGCTATTGATCTAAAACATGATTTGCAAAATACTACCAGGACTAAGTTCATGATAAATTCAAGTTCAATTAATCATATTACTTAAGAACTCCCACTTAGATAGACATCCCTCTAATCCTCTAAGTGATCACGTGATCCAAATCAACTAAACCATAACCGATCATCACGTGAAATGGATTAGTTTTCAATGGTGAACATCATTATGTTGATCATATCTACTATATGATTCACGCTCGACCTTTCGGTCTCCGTGTTCTGAGGCCATATCTGCATATGCTAGGCTCGTCAAGTTTAACCTGAGTATTTTGCGTGTGCAAAAATTGGCTTGCACCCGTTGTAGATGGACGTAGAGCTTATCACACCCGATCATCACGTGGTGTCTGGGCACGACGAACTTTGGCAATGGTGCATACTCAGGGAGAACACTTCTTGATAATTTAGTGAGAGATCATCTTATGATGCTACCGTCAATCAAAGCAAGATAAGATGCATAAAAAGATAAACATCACATGCAATCAATATAAGTGATATGATATGGCCATCATCATCTTGTGCTTGTGATCTCCATCTCCGAAGCACCGTCATGATCACCATCGTCACCGGCGCGACACCTTGATCTCCATCGTAGCATCGTTGTCGTCTCGCCAATCTTATGCTTCCACGACTATCGCTACCGCTTAGTGATAAAGTAAAGCATTACATCGCGGTTGCATTGCATACAATAAAGCGACAACCATATAGCTCCTGCCAGTTGCCGATAACTCGGTTACAAAACATGATCATCTCATACAATAAAATTGAGCATCATGTCTTGGCCATATCACATCACAACATGCCCTGCAAAAACAAGTTAGACGTCCTCTAGTTTGTTGTTGCAAGTTTTACGTGGCTGCTACGGGCTTAAGCAAGAACCAATCTCACCTACGCATCAAAACCACAACGATAGTTTGTCAAATAGACTCCGTTTTAGCCTTCGCAAGGACCAGGCGTAGCCACACTCGGTTCAACTAAAGTTGGAGAAACAGTCACCCGCTAGCCACCTTTGTGCAAAGCACGTCGGGAGAACCGGTCTCGCGTAAGCGTACGCGTAATGTCGGTCCGAGCCGCTTCATCCAACAATACCGCCAAACCAAAGTATGACATGCTGGTAGGCAGTATGACTTATATCGCCCACAACTCACTTGTGTTCTACTCGTGCATATAACATCAAACCATAAAACCTAGGCTCGGATGCCACTGTTGGGGAACGTAGTAATTTCAAAATTTTCCTACGCACACGCAAGATCATGGTGATGCACAGCAACGAGAGGGGAGAGTGTTGTCTACGTACCCACGCAGACCGACCGCGGAAGCGATCACACAATGTAGAGGAAGTAGTCGTACGTCTTCTTCCCGATCCGACCGATCCAAGCACCGTTACTCCGGCACCTCCGAGTTCTGAGCACACGTACAGCTCGATGACGATCCCTGGGCTCCGATCCAGCAAAGCTTCGGGGAGGAGTTCCGTCAGCACGACGGCGTGGTGACGATCTTGATGTTCTACCGACGCAGGGCTTCGCCTAAGCACTACAATGATATGATCGAGGTGGAATATGGTGGCAGGGGGCACCGCACACGGCTAAGGAACGATCACAATTATCAACTTGTGTGTCTAGAGGTGCCCCCTGCCTCCGTATATAAAGGAGCAAGGGAGGAGGGGCGGCCGGCCTAGGAGTGGGTGCACCAAGGGGAGTCCTACTCCCACCGGGAGTAGGACTCCTTCTTTCCTAGTCCAACTAGGAGAAGGGGGGAAAGGAGGGAAGTGGAGAAGGAAGGGAGAGGGGGGCCGCGCCCCAAATCCCTTGTCCAGTTCGGACTGGGCTTGGGAGGGGCGCGCGCCACCTCCTGGCTCCTTCCCACTAAAGCCCATTAAGGCCCAATACTCTTCCCCGTATTCCCGTAACTCCCCGGTACCTCCGAAAATACCCGAATCACTCGGAACCTTTCCGATGTCCGAATATAGTCGTCCAATATATTGATCTTTATGTCTCGACCATTTTGAGACTCCTCGTCATGTCCCCGATCTTATCCGGGACTCCGAACTCCTTCGGTACATCAAAACTCATAAACTCATAATATAACTGTCATCGAAACCTTAAGCGTGCGGACCCTATGGTTCGAGAACAATGTAGACATGGCCGAGACACGTCTCCGGTCAATAACCAATAGCGGGACCTGGATGCCCATATTGGCTCCTACATATTCTACGAAGATCTTTATCAGTCAGACCGCATAACAACATACGTTGTTCCCTTTGTCATCGGTATGTTACTTGCCCGAGATTCGATCGTCGGTATCCAATACCTAGTTCAATCTCGTTACCGGCAAGTCTCTTTACTCGTTCCGTAATACATCATCTCGCAACTAACTCATTAGTTGTAATGCTTGCAAGGCTTAAGTGATGTGCATTACCGAGAGGGCCCAGAGATACCTCTTCGACATTCGGAGTGACAAATCCTAATCTCGAAATACGCCAACTCAACATGTACCTTTGGAGACACCTGTAGAGCTCCTTTATAATCACCCAGTTACGTTGTGACGTTTGGTAGCACACAAAGTGTTCCTCCGGCAAACGTGAGTTGCATAATCTCATAGTCATAGGAACATGTATAAGTCATGAAGAAAGCAATAGCAACATACTAAACGATCGGGTGCTAAGCTAATGGAATGGGTCATGTCAATCAGATCATTCAACTAATGATGTGATCCCGTTAATCAAATAACAACTCTTTGTCCATGGTTAGGAAACATAACCATCTTTGATTAACGAGCTAGTCAAGTAGAGGCATACTAGTGACACTCTGTTTGTCTATGTATTCACACATGTATTATGTTTCCGGTTAATACAATTCTAGCATGAATAATAAACATTTATCATGGTATAAGGAAATAAATAATAACTTTATTATTGCCTCTAGGGCATATTTCCTTCAAGATGCCAATATGAATTATACTTATGGAGATGAACTTGCTATAGTTCCTTATGTTAAACATGAAATTGTTGCTATTGCACACACACATAATAGTCCTATTATCTTTTTGAATTCTCTAAACTACACTATATCGGAGAAGTTTGCCCTTATTAAGGATTATATTGATGGGTTGTGTTTCACTACTACACATCACGATTTTGATAGATATAATATGCATGTGCTTTCTACTCCTACTTGCAATTATTATGAGAGAGGAACTATATCTCGACCTCTCTATGTTTCCAACTCGATAAAATTGCAAGAAACTGCTTATACTATGCATTGGCCTTTACTAGGTGTGCATGAATTGTTATTTTATCACATGCCGATGCATAGGAATAGAGTTAGACTTCTTTGTTGCATGATATATGTTACTTTGTGCTCACTACTAAATGCTAAATCATTGTAATTAAAATTGGCTTTGATATACCTTGGGATCCGGGTGGATCCATTACTTGAGCACTATATGCCTAGCTTAATGGCTTTAAAGAAAGCGCTGCCAGGGAGACAACCCGGAAGTTTTAGAGAGTCATTTATTTCTGTTGAGTGCTTTCATATAGTTTAAAAATAAAAAAAATAAAGAGGGGAACCCAAAACTTTTTCAAAAAGGAAAATGAAAGTGAGAGAGACAAGCATGGTTGAAGTGGGGGAGCTCCTTGAACTTTGTTCATGCTCACGGAAACTTTGTGAATCTTGATTACAGACACTTTTCAACAAAAATAATTATCCCCTTTTATAATTCCATTGTATTATAAAAATAATGTGCCAAGGTTTGCCTTTAGGATGTTTACAATGCTTGTTGGTTTGTGCGGTGCAGGACAGAAACTTTGCTGTAGTGTGAGATTTTACATTTTTTATTGGAATGTCAAACGGTTCTGAAACATTTTGCAATGTCTTTATATACAAATTTTTTATTTTTCCTAATTTTTGTTGAATTTTTGGAGTACCAGAAGTATGGTGAATGTTCCGATTATTGCAGACTGTTCTGTTTTAGACATATTCTGTTTTTGATGCATAGTTTGCTTGTTTTGATGAAACTATCAATTTCTATCAGTGGATTAAGCCATGGAAAAGTTATATTACAGTATATATAATGCAAAACAAAATATGAATTGGTTTGAAACAGTACTTAGAGTAGTGATTTTTTCTATTATACTAATGGATCTTACCGAGCTTTCTGTTGAGTTTTGTGTGGATGAAGTGTTCGAAGATCGAGGATGTCTCAATGTGAGGAGAAGAAGGAGAGGAAAGAGCTCAATCTTGGGTATTACCAAGGCACCACAAGTAAATATTCAAGTAGACTCAACCGTCTAAGCTTGGGATGCCCCAGAAGGCATCCCATCTTTCTTCAACAAATATCGGTATGTTTTCGGATTCGTTTCGTTCACGCGATATGTGCAAATCTTGGAGCGTCTTTTGCATTTAGTTTTCACTTTTATTTTATACACCATGCTGGTATGAGATAGTCCTTGGTTTATTTATATAATTATCTTTGCACTTCACTTATATCTTTTGAGTATGGCTTTATAGAATGCTTCATGTGCTTCACTTATATCATTCGAAGTTTGGATTGCCTGTTTCTCTTCACATAGAAAACCGCCATTTGTAGAATGCTCTTTTGCTTCACTTATATTTGTTAGAGCGTGGGAATATATTTTGTAGAAAGAATTAAACTCTCTTGCTTCACTTATATCTATTTAGAGAGATGACATGAATTGGTCATTCACATGGTTAGTCATAAAATCCTACATAAAACTTGTAGATAACTGAATACGATATGTTTGATTCCTTGCAATAGTTTTGCGATATAAAGGTGGTGATATTTGAGTCATGCTAGTGGGTAGTTGTGGATTGTAGAAATACTTGTGTTGAGGATTGTGATTCCCGTAGCATGCACGTATGGTGAACCGTTATGTAACAAAGTTGGAGCATGAGGTATTTATTGATTGTCTTCCTTATGAGTGGCGGTCGTGGACGAGCGATGGTCTTTTCCTACCAATCTATCCCCCTAGGGGCATGCATAGTAGTACTTTGCTTCGAGGGCTAATAAAATTTTGCAATAAGTATATGAGTTCTTTATGACTAATGTGAGTCCATGGATTATACGCACTCTCACCCTTCCATCATTGCTAGCCTCTTCGGTACCGTGCATTGTCCTTTCTCACCTTGAGAGTTGGTGCAAACTTCGCCCGTGCATCCAAACCCCGTGATACAATATGCTCTATCACACGTAAGCCTCATTATATCTTCCTCAAAACAGCCACCATACCTACCTATCATGGCATTTCCATAGCCATTCCGAGATATATTGCCATGCAACTTCCATCATCATCATATACATGACTTGAGCATTTATTGTCATATTACTTTGCATGATCGTAAGATAGCTAGCATGATGTTTTCATGGCTTGTCAGTTTTTTGATGTCATGGCTACGCTAGATCATTGCACATCCCGATACACCGCCGGAGGCATTCATATAGAGTCATATCTTTGTTCTAGTATCGAGTTGTGAGTAAATAAAAGTGTGATGATCATCATTATTAGAGCATTGCCCCAAGAAAAAAAGAGAGGCCAAAGAAGCCTAAATAAAAAAGGGGGCCAAAAAAGCCCGCCAAAAAAGAGAGAAAAAAGGGGCAATGTTACTATCCTTTTACCACACTTGTGCTTCAAAGTAGCACCATGTTCTTCATATAGAGAGTCTCTTGAGTTATCACCTTCATATACTAGTGGGAATTTTCATTATAGAACTTGGCTTGTATATTCCGATGATGGGATTCCTCAAATGCCCGAGGTCTTCATGAGCAAGCAAGTTGGATGCACACGCACTTAGTTTCTAGTTTGAGCTTTCATACACTTATAGCTCTTAGTGCATCCGTTGCATGGCAATCCCTACTCCTCACATTTACATCAATTGATGGGAATCTCCATAGCCCATTGATTAGCCGTGTCAATGTGAGACTTTCTCCTTTTTTGTCTTCTCCATACAACATCCATCATCATATTCTATTCCATCCATAGTGCTATGTCCATGGCTTGCGCTCATGTATTGCGTGAGGGTTGAAAAGGCTGAAGCGTGTTAAAAAGTATGAACCAATTGCTCGGTTGTCATCGGGGATATGCATGATGTGAATATTTTGTGTGGTGAAGATGGAGCATAGCCAGACTATATGATTTTGTAGGGACAACTTTCCTTGGCCATGTTATTTTGAAAAGACATGATTGCTTTATTAGTGTGCTTGAAGTATTATTGTCTTAATGTCAAATGATAGACTATTGCCTTGAATCACTTGTGTCTTAATATTCATGCCATGATTAGATTACATGATCAAGATTATGCTAGGTAGCATTCCACATCAAAAGTTATCTTTTTTATCATTTACCTACTCGAGGATGAGAAGGAATTTAGCTTGGGGATGCTGATACGTATCCATCGTATCTATAATTTTTTATTGTTCCATGCCAATATTATACAACTTTTATATACTTTTGGCAACTTTTTATACTATTTTTGGACTAACATATTGATCGAGTGCCCAGTGCCAGTTCCTGTTTGTTGCATGTTTTTTGTTTCGCAGAAAATCCATATCAAACAGAGTCCAAATGGGATAAAAACTGACAGAGATTTTTCTTTGGAATATATGTGATTTTTGGGAAGAAGAATCAACGTGATACGATGCTCGAGGGGGCCATGAGGCAAGGGGGCGCGCCCCAGGGGTCAGGCGCGCCCTGGACCCTCGTGCCACCCCGTAAGGCGATTGGAGCCCTTCTTTCGCTGCAAGAAAGCTAATTTCCGGATAGAGATCATGTCCAAAATTCAGCCCAATCGGAGTTACGGATCTTCGGTTAACGGTGAAAGGCCAGATCTGAGAACGCAGAAACAGAGAGAGACAGAGAGATAGATCCAATCTCGGAGGGGCTCTCGACCCTCCCATGCCATGGAGGCCAAGGACCAGAGGGGAAACCCTTCTCCCATCTAGGGAGAAGGTCAAGGAAGAAGAAGAAGGAGGGGGGCTCTCTCCCCCTCTCTTCCGATGGCACCGGAACACTGCCGGGGTCATCATCATCACCGCGATCTACACCAACACCTCCATCATCTTCACCAACATCTTCATCACCTTCCCCCATCTATCCACAACGGTCCACTCTCCCGCAACCCACTGTACCCTCTACTTAAACATGGTGCTTTATTCTTCATATTATTATCCAATGATGTGTGCCATCCTATGATGTCTGAGTAGATTTTTGCTGTCCTATCGGTAATTGATGAATTGCTATGATTGGTTTAATTTGCTTGTGGTTATGTTGTTGTCCTTTGGTGCCCATCATATGAGTGCGCGCGTGGATCACACCATAGGGTTAGTTGTATGTTGATAGGACTATGTATTGGAGGGCAAGAGTGATAGAAGCTTCAGCCTAGCATATAAATTGATGCATACGAGATTGAAGGGGGACCAATATATCTTAATGTATGGTTGGTTTCTACCTTAATGAACGTTAGTAGTTGCGGATGCTTGCTAATAGTTCCAATCATAAGTGCATAGAATTCCAAATCAGGGATGACATGCTAGCTATGGCCTCTCCCACATAAAACTTGCTATCGGTCTAGTAAAGTAGTCAATTGCTTAGGGACAATTTCGCAACTCCTACCACCACTTTTCCACACTCGCTATACTAAATTTATTGTGTCTTCATCTAAACATCCCCTAGTTTTTATTTACGTGCTCTTTATATATTCTTGTAAACCTATCCAACAACACCTACAAAGTACTTCTAGTTTTATACTTGTTTTAGGTAAAGTGAACGTTAAGCGTGCGTAGAGTTGTATCAGTGGTCGATTGAACTTGAGGGAATATTTGTTCTACCTTTATCTTCTCGTTGGTTTCGACACTCTTACTTATCGAAAGAGGCTACAATTGAGCCCCTATACTTGTGGGTTATCAATGGTCACTTACGAGAGTGAGATCTGAAAGAGATAATAATAATAAGATAAATATTTTTGGTATTTTTATGATATAGATTGAAAGTAAAGATTGCAAAATAAAATAGATTGGAAACTTATATGATGGAAAATAAACCTGGGGGCCATAGGTTTCACTAGTGGCTTCTCTCAGGATAGCATAAGTATTACGCTGGGTGAACGAATTACTGTCGAGCAATTGATAGAAAAGTGCATAATTATGAGAGTATCTAGGCATGATCATGTATATAGGCATCGCGTCCATGACAAGTAGACCGAAACGATTCTGCATCTACTACTATTACTCCACACATCGACCGACTCCTGCCTGCATCTAAAGTATTAAGTTCATAAGAACAGAGTAACACATTAAGCAAGATGACATGATGTAGAGGGATAAAGTCAAGAAATATGATATAAACCCCATCTTGTTATCCTCAATGGCAACAATACAACACGTGTCGCTTCCCTTTCTGTCACTGGGATCGAGCAATGCAAGATTGAACCCAAAGCTAAGCACTTCTCCCATTGCAAGAAAGATCAATCTAGTAGGCCAAACCAAACTGATAATTCGAAGAGACTTGCAAAAATAACCAATCATACATAAAAGAATTCAGAGAAGATTCAAATATTGTTCATAGATAATCTTGATCATAAACCCACAATTTATCGGATCTCGACAAACACACCGCAAAAAGATTTACATCGAATAGATCTCCAAGAAGATCAAAGAGAACTTTGTATTGAGATCCAAAGAGAGAGAAGAAGCCATCTAGCTAATAACTATGGATCCGAAGGTCTGAGGTAAACTACTCACACATCATTGGAGAGGCTATGGTGTTGATGTAGAAGCCCTCCATGATCGATGCCCCTCCGACGGAGCTCCGAAACAGGCCCTAAGATGGGATGTCTCGTGTACAGAAGGTTGTGGCAGTGGAAATAGGTTTTCGTGGTGCTCCTGTATGTTTTCGGGTTACGTAGGTATATATAGGAGGAAGAAGTAGGTCGGTGGAGCACGAGGGGCCCACGAGGATGGAGGGCGCGCCCCCTGCCTCGTGGCCTCCTCGTTCGTTCCTTGGTGTCCACTCCAAGTTCTCTGGATCACGTTTGTTCCAAAAATCACGCTCCCGAAAGTTTCATTCTGTTTGGTATTTCGTTTTTGCGAAACACTGAAATAGGCAAAAAAATAGCAATTTGCACTGAGCCTTGGGTTAATAGGTTAGTCCCAAAAATAATATAAAAGTGTATAATAAAGCCCATTAAACATCCAAAACAGAATATATAATAGCATTGAACAATTCAAGTAGACTCAACCGTCTAAGCTTGGGATGCCCCAGAAGGCATCCCATCTTTCTTCAACAAATATCGGTATGTTTTCGGATTCGTTTCGTTCACGCGATATGTGCAAATCTTGGAGCGTATTTTGCATTTAGTTTTCACTTTTATTTTATACACCATGCTGGTATGAGATAGTCCTTGGTTTATTTATATAATTATCTTTGCACTTCACTTATATCTTTTGAGTATGGCTTTATAGAATGCTTCATGTGCTTCACTTATATCATTCGAAGTTTGGATTGCCTGTTTCTCTTCACATAGAAAACCGCCATTTGTAGAATGCTCTTTTGCTTCACTTATATTTGTTAGAGCGTGGGAATATCTTTTGTAGAAAGAATTAAACTCTCTTGCTTCACTTATATCTATTTAGAGAGATGACATGAATTGGTCATTCACATGGTTAGTCATAAAATCCTACATAAAACTTGTAGATAACTGAATACGATATGTTTGATTCCTTGCAATAGTTTTGCGATATAAAGGTGGTGATATTTGAGTCATGCTAGTGGGTAGTTGTGGATTATAGAAATACTTGTGTTGAGGATTGTGATTCCCGTAGCATGCACGTATGGTGAACCGTTATGTAACAAAGTTGGAGCATGAGGTATTTATTGATTGTCTTCCTTATGAGTGGCGGTCGTGGACGAGCGATGGTCTTTTCCTACCAATCTATCCCCCTAGGGGCATGCGTAGTAGTACTTTGCTTCGAGGGCTAATAAAATTTTGCAATAAGTATATGAGTTCTTTATGACTAATGTGAGTCCATGGATTATACGCACTCTCACCCTTCCATCATTGCTAGCCTCTTCGGTACCGTGCATTGTCCTTTCTCACCTTGAGAGTTGGTGCAAACTTCGCCCGTGCATCCAAACCCCGTGATACAATATGCTCTATCACACATAAGCGTCATTATATCTTCCTCAAAACAGCCACCATACCTACCTATCATGGCATTTCCATAGCCATTCCGAGATATATTGCCATGCAACTTCCACCATCATCATATACATGACTTGAGCATTTATTGTCATATTACTTTGCATGATCGTAAGATAGCTAGCATGATGTTTTCATGGCTTGTCAGTTTTTTGATGTCATGGCTACGCTAGATCATTGCACATCCCGATACACCGCCGGAGGCATTCATATAGAGTCATATCTTTGTTCTAGTATCGAGTTGTGAGTAAATAAAAGTGTGATGATCATCATTATTAGAGCATTGCCCTAAGAAAAAAAAAAGAGGCCAAAGAAGCCTAAATAAAAAAGGGGGCCAAAAAAGCCCGCCAAAAAAGAGAGAAAAAAGGGGCAATGTTACTATCCTTTTACCACACTTGTGCTTCAAAGTAGCACCATGTTCTTCATATAGAGAGTCTCTTGAGTTATCACCTTCATATACTAGTGGGAATTTTCATTATAGAACTTGGCTTGTATATTCCGATGATGGGATTCCTCAAATGCCCGAGGTCTTCATGAGCAAGCAAGTTGGATGCACACGCACTTAGTTTCTAGTTTGAGCTTTCATACACTTATAGCTCTTAGTGCATCCGTTGCATGGCAATCCCTACTCCTCACATTTACATCAATTGATGGGAATCTCCATAGCCCATTGATTAGCCGTGTCAATGTGAGACTTTCTCCTTTTTTGTCTTCTCCACACAACATCCATCATCATATTCTATTCCATCCATAGTGCTATGTCCATGGCTTGCGCTCATGTATTGCGTGAGGGTTGAAAAGGCTGAAGCGTGTTAAAAAGTATGAACCAATTGCTCGGTTGTCATCGGGGATATGCATGATGTGAATATTTTGTGTGGTGAAGATGGAGCATAGCCAGACTATATGATTTTGTAGGGACAACTTTCCTTGGCCATGTTATTTTGAAAAGACATGATTGCTTTATTAGTGTGCTTGAAGTATTATTGTCTTAATGTCAAATGATAGACTATTGCTTTGAATCACTTGTGTCTTAATATTCATGCCATGATTAGATTACATGATCAAGATTATGCTAGGTAGCATTCCACATCAAAAGTTATCTTTTTTATCATTTACCTACTCGAGGATGAGCAGGAATTAAGCTTGGGGATGCTGATACGTATCCATCGTATCTATAATTTTTTATTGTTCCATGCCAATATTATACAACTTTTATATACTTTTGGCAACTTTTTATACTATTTTTGGACTAACATATTGATCGAGTGCCCAGTGCCAGTTCCTGTTTGTTGCATGTTTTTTGTTTCGCAGAAAATCCATATCAAACGGAGTCCAAATGGGATAAAAACTGACAGAGATTTTTCTTTGGAATATATGTGATTTTTGGGAAGAAGAATCAACGTGATACGATGCTCGAGGGGGCCATGAGGCAAGGGGGCGCGCCCCAGGGGTCAGGCGCGCCCTGGACCCTCGTGGCCACCCCGTAAGGCGATTGGAGCCCTTCTTTCGCTGCAAGAAAGCTAATTTCTGGATAGAGATCATGTCCAAAATTCAGCCCAATCGGAGTTACGGATCTTCGGTTATAAAAGAAACGGTGAAAGGCCAGATCTGAGAACGCAGAAACGGAGAGAGACAGAGAGATAGATCCAATCTCGGAGGGGCTCTCGACCCTCCCATGCCATGGAGGCCAAGGACCAGAGGGGAAACCCTTCTCCCATCTAGGGAGAAGGTCAAGGAAGAAGAAGAAGGAGGGGGGGCTCTCTCCCCCTCTCTTCCGATGGCACCGGAACACTGCCGGGGTCATCATCATCACCGCGATCTACACCAACACCTCCATCATCTTCACCAACATCTTCATCACCTTCCCCCATCTATCCACAACGGTCCACTCTCCCGCAACCCACTGTACCCTCTACTTAAACATGGTGCTTTATTCTTCATATTATTATCCAATGATGTGTGACATCCTATGATGTCTGAGTAGATTTTTGCTGTCCTATCGGTAATTGATGAATTGCTATGATTGGTTTAATTTGCTTGTGGTTATGTTGTTGTCCTTTGGTGCCCATCATATGAGTGCGCGCGTGGATCACACCATAGGGTTAGTTGTATGTTGATAGGACTATGTATTGGAGGGCAAGAGTGATAGAAGCTTCAGCCTAGCATATAAATTGATGCATACGAGATTGAAGGGGGACCAATATATCTTAATGTATGGTTGGTTTCTACCTTAATGAACGTTAGTAGTTGCGGATGCTTGCTAATAGTTCCAATCATAAGTGCATAGAATTCCAAATCAGGGATGACATGCTAGCTATGGCCTCTCCCACATAAAACTTGCTATCGGTCTAGTAAAGTAGTCAATTGCTTAGGGACAATTTCGCAACTCCTACCACCACTTTTCCACACTCGCTATACTAAATTTATTGTGTCTTCATCTAAACATCCCCTAGTTTTTATTTACGTGCTCTTTATATATTCTTGTAAACCTATCCAACAACACCTACAAAGTACTTCTAGTTTTATACTTGTTTTAGGTAAAGTGAACGTTAAGCGTGCGTAGAGTTGTATCAGTGGTCGATTGAACTTGAGGGAATATTTGTTCTACCTTTATCTTCTCGTTGGTTTCGACACTCTTACTTATCGAAAGAGGCTACAATTGAGCCCCTATACTTGTGGGTTATCAATGGTCACTTACGAGAGTGAGATCTGAAAGAGATAATAATAATAAGATAAATATTTTTGGTATTTTTATGATATAGATTGAAAGTAAAGATTGCAAAATAAAATAGATTGGAAACTTATATGATGGAAAATAAACCTGGGGGCCATAGGTTTCACTAGTGGCTTCTCTCAGGATAGCATAAGTATTACGCTGGGTGAACGAATTACTGTCGAGCAATTGATAGAAAAGTGCATAATTATGAGAGTATCTAGGCATGATCATGTATATAGGCATCGCGTCCATGACAAGTAGACCGAAACGATTCTGCATCTACTACTATTACTCCACACATCGACCGACTCCTGCCTGCATCTAAAGTATTAAGTTCATAAGAACAGAGTAACACATTAAGCAAGATGACATGATGTAGAGGGATAAAGTCAAGAAATATGATATAAACCCCATCTTGTTATCCTCAATGGCAACAATACAACACGTGTCGCTTCCCTTTCTGTCACTGGGATCGAGCAATGCAAGATTGAACCCAAAGCTAAGCACTTCTCCCATTGCAAGAAAGATCAATCTAGTAGGCCAAACCAAACTGATAATTCGAAGAGACTTGCAAAAATAACCAATCATACATAAAAGAATTCAGAGAAGATTCAAATATTGTTCATAGATAATCTTGATCATAAACCCACAATTCATCGGATCTCGACAAACACACCGCAAAAAGATTTACATCGAATAGATCTCCAAGAAGATCAAAGAGAACTTTGTATTGAGATCCAAAGAGAGAGAAGAAGCCATCTAGCTAATAACTATGGATCCGAAGGTCTGAGGTAAACTACTCACACATCATTGGAGAGGCTATGGTGTTGATGTAGAAGCCCTCCATGATCGATGCCCCTCCGACGGAGCTCCGGAACAGGCCCTAAGATGGGATGTCTCGGGTACAGAAGGTTGTGGCGGTGGAAATAGGTTTTCGTGGTGCTCCTGTATGTTTTCGGGTTACGTAGGTATATATAGGAGGAAGAAGTAGGTCGGTGGAGCACGAGGGGCCCACGAGGATGGAGGGCGCGCCCCCTGCCTCGTGGCCTCCTCGTTCGTTCCTTGGTGTCCACTCCAAGTTCTCTGGATCACGTTTGTTCCAAAAATCACGCTCCCGAAAGTTTCATTCCGTTTGGTATTTCGTTTTTGCGAAACACTGAAATAGGCAAAAAAAATAACAATTTGCACTGAGCCTTGGGTTAATAGGTTAGTCCCAAAAATAATATAAAAGTGTATAATAAAGCCCATTAAACATCCAAAACAGAATATATAATAGCATTGAATAATAAGATCAATAATTTATAAGATGTATGATAATACAAAATTTGTACGATTGAAACCCCTTTCACATAAGAATTCAACGGTATCGTACACATAGAGGAAGCAACAAAATCGGGATTGCAGGTGAACATATGCGACATGATATAGACACGGTCCTTAAATTCATTGCCTTATTGCAGCAGTGGCGGTTGCTAGCTAGATCCAAGGATTGAGGCTCTGCCGACTCTTTAATCGACAAGCCTTAGGGAGTGGCTCATCCTCTTACGCCAACTAGTTAGTGACTTTTGTCTCTTTTTCTTTTGTTTCTGTCGGGTTTTGTTGTGTTGTGAGTTGTGACCTAGCAGACTTTATGTGCGTAGAACATGTTATTGTTACCCATGTTGTATGTTTGGACCTTGTGGATGCACTTTATCTATAAACTAGGGATACAATTTCTTGAAGTTCCAAATTTTAAAAACAAAATCTAAGAACAAATGAGGCCACCAACACACCACACGAGCAAACAACATAATTAATGAATACATGTTTATGTCAAGTGACACCAACAAATCACAATGATTTACAGACACTCCAAGAAACTCTCAAGCACTACGAATTTTGTTATGCCATGGAAAAAATTCCAACTCCATTCACTAGATACCCACTACTATCATGGAGCATAAATTCAGACTCCATTCACTTGACACCCAATATCGTAGTGGAGTATAAATTCTCGACTCCATTCAATGGACATCCTACTGCCAAGAGAGTATCGAGTGCTTCTTCCTTCCATTATGTTGCTGCTTACACAAACAACACATGGCAAAAAGTTATATGAATACATTGATATAACATGCCATTATCATGCTCTAAAGTTTCATTTAAAACTCAATCCACGACTCAAGAAAAGAAAAGCAAATCGGTCTTATATTTGCACATTTTTAGTGGTACTATTTATAGTTAGATTTGTCCTTTTGCTTTCTCAAACCATAAATCAAATTTTGTCTTCAAAATTTTATAGTGTTGTAGATGCATCTTTTTTCAAAGGTTGTCAATCATCATTTTTATATAAATTTTTAGGCAATGTTTTAGTGTTTTTTTCAACACAGTACAGACGCATGCGCTCATACAAACAGAGATTGCCGAAGTCGCCACAAACGCCTTCGTAGTCATTGGGAACATCTCATTCATTGAACGCACATCGCCGAAAGACCTAAAATAAATTCAGAAGAATTTGAGCACCAATGTCAGGTCTTGGATTTGAACCTTAATGGGTTGGTTCCACCACAAGGAATCTAATCAGCTGAGCTAAGTTCACAACAACGTTCTTAGTGTCAGATAGAATGCAAGCACCGGATATGTCCTCTGCCTGTCCTCTAATGCATTGATTATGGCTGCAAAATATTGAAGGGCAATAAGTTAAACATGCAAATAATGAGGGGATCTATTTTGAATGAGGGGAAAAAATGGTCATTTTGATACTCAAACAGACCAACATGCCACACTACTGCCCAAGAAAATAAAGAACTTATATAGCTTCCCACCCGCGAGCCAATTCCCAAACAAATTATTGAACTATGAGGTGGTTGCAGATTAAATGAAGTGCATGGATTATAAACGTGTTTAATTTCTAAGGAACTTGTTTAATATTCCCTCCTCCTCAGATTAAGTGCATTTAAATTTTCCCTAGAAAAGTGCATATAAATTTTGTCAAGTCAAACTTGTAACTCTAGCCAAGTTTATATAGAAACTTTTTTGTATACTTGGTCATAGTTTACAAAGTTTAAGTTTAATTTAGTACAAACTAGGAAGTAGCTAGCTTGTAAAACTGCTATAAAATTAGGGAATCTTCAATGCTAGTCCTCCAATGGACATCAACAAAGAACGCTGCTATACACATGATAGATTGCGGCCGATGCATGCACGATGGCAGCACCAACAGCGAGGCTGCATGTAGGATGCAATTGGTTTTTTCCTAGCTCATGCTATCCTTTGCAAGTCGTGCAAGTAGTGTCGTGTGTGAAGCAATTTCGATCAACAAATGTCCGTGGACAGCGAAAAGGGAGGTGATCATCCAATCAGATCATCAAAAGACAAGCGGATACCGATTATTCATTGATATTTTATTAGTCTTTACACAAAAAAAGATTCCTAAAAACAACTTTAAAAACGAAATCTACTCCTCTTTGTCTGATGTGAGTTCGGTGGCTATTGTGCCGGACGGTCCGGCCTCGTCGTTGGTGGTTGTCAGTGTGAATCAGTTGGAACTGGCGACGTCTGCTTCTTTGGCATCAATATTGTGCTGCTCCGGTGCCTCATCATGGGAGGCCTTGAGCTCCTCAACGAACTAGGCACGACACGTGTCTTTTAACCGAACCTCACGGCTGATTGTGTGGTAGCTCTTAACGGACGCGAGCACCGCTTGGTTCTCATGACGATGTCCGGGTTGATGGTGAAGAGCTTCACCATGTATGCAGCATCTAGGCGCTCCGCCTCTAGTTGAGCGCCAGCCACGCGATGCTCCCCTGAGAGGCCCCGGGCGGTGTGGCGTCGACAACCATCGCCTCCTCCTTCGCGACCTCGACCATGGCAATGGGATCGTCCTCCTCCTTCTCATCCTCCATCTCCTCGTCCTCCACCGTGCTTGGCTCTGAAGAGCTGAGAGGTTGGCTCGCCTCAATGTGGGCATGGCATCAGGCGTTCACGACGCTAATCTCCGTTGCTCTAATGTGAGATGCTTGTACCACGTGGCCAACTTGCGCGCCATGGCGACATACGGATTGCGTACTAGAAGGCTTAGATGGTGGGAGGATAGGCTTAGAAATGTGATTTTGGGGGGTGGCCGCCCAGCTTTATATAGCTGAGGCAGGCGAAGCGACAAAGGTTGAATGCGGATAGTCAGAGTAGGCTCGGTGTTAGGGGAATGACCCCGGGTAGACTCTGCAACACTTAGCAATTTTCAAAACATTAGGGCGGCAAGCGCCCCTCAGTCCGGCTGGCCCTCCAGCCAGCCCTCCGGTTCCGGTCCGGCTGGGCACGACGCCATGGCCCTGGCCGACTGGCCGCAGCCAGTAAGCGGTGGATCAGCGCCTGTCCAATCTGACCGTATGACAAGACAGCTCCCCACGACGGGGAGAGTGTAGCAACAGTGCACCCCTCACCACAGAACGGGGAAGGCATGGCTACAGTGCGCACGGCTCCGTTGACCGGGGCGACCGACGTCAGCGCGACCCGGCACTATGCCAACTGATCCATTACAAGGACAACGATGTGCCACAGTGGCGTGCAGCCGGCGGGCCCTACTAGAAGACAGAGACGGTGATACCAAGGCCCCGCCCTCCTTATTTTATCCCTTATAACCTGGGAGGCCATGCTATAAGATCTCCCAGGAGCTCCCCTGAGAGGGGGCCGGCTCATTCAGTACACACACGCCCACACACACATGCAAGGAGAAGAGGAGAGCTAGCTCCTTCTTCCTCCTCCATTCAAACAGCTCGAGGAGTACCATTGTAATTCTTGTGATCCTCATAGTCGATACGGCAGGACTAGGGTGTTATCTCCCTCGGAGGGGACCGAACCTGGGTACATAGTGTGTCTCACACCGCTTGTCCGCAATCTCGCTTTCGGAACTCACTGATGTCCTCTGGCCCCAACCACACTCGATTAGCCTATCCAAGACATCTGTCGTGAGCACAACATGACACTCGGACGGCGTGCCAACATGAATGCTGGTAGGAAAACGACCGATGACGTTCTGTGTGAATGCGCAAGGGGGCCTAGAGCATGATAGCCGAACAGTGTTTTACACCGGACTCTACCATATCTACTCCGATTTGAGGTTAGTCCATGTGATTTTGGAAGTCCGGACAGATCCAACCCAACTTGATAATCCGTATTGGGTCTAATCCAAACATTTACGGGCGTTTTGATTATTTGTGTTAGATTATCGAAGATATCTTTCCCTAATAATAAAGCACTGATTGACTTTGTTGGATTCACCGTCATACACTTTTTGTCAAAAAAAACCTGACATTTTTTAAAATCAACCCGCAATACATGTGGCCTTCCATGATGCGCTGATACCGGGGCGACCGGCGTCAGTGTGGCCCGGCACTGTGCCAACTGCTCCATGACAAGGACGACGACGTGCCACAGTGGCGTGCAGCCAGCGGGCCCCACTAGAAGACAGAGATGGTGACACCAGGGCCCCACCCTCCTTATTTTATCCCTTGTAACCTGGGAGGCCATGCTATAAGACCTCCCAGGAGCTCCCCTGAGAGGGGGTCGGCTCATTCAGTACACACACGCCCACACACACATGCAAGGAGAAGAGGAGAGCTAGCTCCTTCTTCCTCCTCCATTCAAACAGCTCGAGGAGCACCGTTGTAATTCTTGTGATCGTCATAGTCGATCCGGCAGGACTAGGGTGTTAGCTCCCTCGGAGGGGACCGAACCTGGGTACATAGTGTGTCTCGCATTGCTTGTCCGCAATCTCGCTTTTGGAACTCACCGATGTCCTCTGGCCCCAACCAGACTCGATTAGCCTATCCAAGACATCTGCCGTGAGCACAGCATGACACTCGGACGGCACGCCAACGTGAATGCTGGTAGGAAAACGACCGATGACGTTCCGTGTGAATGCGCAGGGGGGCCTAGAGCATGATAGCCGAACAGAGTTTTACGCCGGACTCTACCATATCTACTCCGATTTGAGGTTAGTCCATGTGATTTTGGAAGTCCGGACAGATCCGACCCAACTTGATAATCCGTATTGGGTCTAATCCAAACATTTACGAGCGTTTTGATTATTTGTGTTAGATTATCGAAGATATCTTTCCTTAATAATAAAGCACGGATTGACTTTGTCGGATTCACCGTCGTACACTTTTTTGTTAAAAAAACCCTGATAGTTTTTAAAATCAACCCGCAATACATGTGGCCTTCCATGATGCGCGGCGTTTTGCGTTTTGATTATTTGTGTTAGATTATCGAAGATATCTTTCCCTAATAATAAAGTATGAATTAACTTTGTCGGATTTACCGTCGTACACTTTTTTGTCAAAAAAAACCTGATAGTTTTTAAGATCAACCCGCAATACATGTGGCCTTCCATGATGCGCCTGATGGGTTGCTGGACTTCGAACGCAAGACTCCTCGTTCCAAGAGCTAGACGTAAACCATCGGGACTCTCATCCGACTCATGCCTGTGTAGGAATCTTTATCTAATAATCTATCGGGTGTGTCTAAGGCACATCTAGATGTGCTCTAGTTATTGCACATCTAAGTGAGTGAATCAAACGTAAAGAGGAAAAGAAGAAAGAAAAATAAAATATTTACACGAATCTCAACATAAGATTAATGACATAGGACTTAAATGTGCAATACTTATAGCACATCTAGATGTACTTTAGCGAAATTGTAATCTATATGCATACTGACCAGGTCTCTCTTACGTGGAGTCAAACTCTTAATTCCCTCTTGCCTTGCCTAGCCTCTCCATAAAAAAGCTGTGGAGAAGCACCGAACCAATCGGTTGGATGAAGAGGCGTAAGACGAGGACGATCCCACGGAAGTCATCTGGGTACATGACCTCGCCGAGGCAACCGCCGAAGCCAAGCCAAGGAGGCCCATGTCGTCGGGATACCTTTTCCTCCACTGCGCCCGTACCACGGGCACCATCATCAGCGTCCGCGCGCGCCTTCTGTTGCTATATTGCCGATCGTCTGTAGGAGATAATTTCAGTTCCAGCGGCGCCGCGGTCTGAGTCCACGAAATGTCGCCTAAGCGTAGCCGGTGGCGAACAACGCTCGCATAGCTTCTTCCCCACTTTTTTTCCTTGATCACCACACCTTGTCGCAATACTACAGGCGTCGACCATTGCCACTGGCCATGCAAGTCACGCTCAACTGTGTTGCTTCAGCCAGGCTCAACATCTGAAACCGACCCCTGCTGTCTCATGAAACATGAACGCCTGCCGATTCCTCCTCCGTGCGTACAAGCCCGCAACACGCCGTGGAAGGGTAGCGCTATATGTGTTGATCTTGGGGAGGAGCAAGCTTTCCTCAAATTTCTCTGGATCACAATTGGGATTTCTCTGAAGAGGGCATTGTGTCGTCACCGGGCCGCACTCTGCAGCGCCAGGACATGACAACGCAGCGGCGCCTACTGGATCTACGGGAACATAGCGGCATGGCGTTCTCCTCCGTTCTACCATGTCCCGCCCCTGGGCTTGAAACACCGGCATCAAGTTTTGTGTGCTCTGATGATTAATTAGATCGTAATTGCCATTGTCGGCTATGGCCGACGTAGTGGAAACAACCTCTGCTTATATGCATACTTCATGGTAAGCTCAAGTATTGTTTCTCTTGCATATTACTCCATATTGTATATTGCCAATCTCCCTCTTCCCTTCCGTGAGTTTATCACTTCATCTCATAGAAAATATTCTTTATTAGAACATCAATGGTTTATTATTTGATGGTGGCCATAATCATGTGGGGAATAAACTGACATCAAATTTATAGGTTTTTTCAGTACACCTGCCAATCACATGTTTGTTAAAATGACTACCTATACTGACATCAAAGTTACAGGTTTGTTCAGTACACCTGCCATTTTTGAAAAATATTAAAATAATTTGTATTTCAAACTCCAGGTCGATAGAAGTCCCAGTGGGAACTTAAGTTAACATATGCACATGGTTAATCTGCCCATCTCATACAGAAGGCTTACATACCTGCATTCTATGTAGCTTTCCTGTTTAAGACAAGCAGGTCAATTCAGACTCAATGTTGAATTGTCCATATGATCATTTAGTCCACTATCGAGATCACACATGCCATCATTTTTTATTGTTAATGATATTTCAACAGTATGATTTCAAGAGGCCTCATCTGAAGGCAATAAGCTATTTTTTGGGGGGAGCAATAAGCTATTTCTTAGTGAACAACAACCCCTTGCTACTACTTGCACAGTAAGTGGAAAAGCAACAACTAAATATTGGTGGAGTCAGACCCGACTAGGGCCTGCATTAAAGCACGACATATGCCATTAACTAAAGCAGTTATTTTCTTGCACGTGCTACGGACTTATCACATTTCTTTAACATTTAGCTGTAGTTTCCCCATCTCTAGATAAAGTTGGTGCATGTAACTTTTTCCAAAATGTAGATGAGTGCATTTTATCTACTCTGTTTGAAGGTCCAATGGTTTAGCTGTATTTTGTCACATGTCGTGTTTCATTTGTGTCAATTATCTAGCAACCATCATAGTGTAATGGCCTGTGGGCACCGTCAAGCCCTCAGCTATTTAGTACATCGGTTTTTCATTCAAATGGTTTAGATAATTCTTTAAATTCCACCACCGGACTACAAGGTGTTGTCAATAACTTATTTGTCCTTGCACACTATTCCTTCTTGGTTTGGCTGAACTTTCACATGTTTATATTTGGTTTGGGTGTCGTGCCTTTAAAGTGAGATATAGAGAGCTGTAGAGCAGCAGTCACACACATGAATTTAACCTTCATGTGATATCAAGCTTTAGATCCTCCTCCTTATCAAGAAAAATTCATAAATTAAACAATCTCTTTCAAAGGTCTTGTGAACTGAATTTCCTTTGTTGTGCTTCGCTCTATTAGACAACCTATTTATTCATCTTGAGTGCTTGATCATGTTTATAGATGACAGAGAAGGTTCCTAGAATGATACAATTGTTGTATTTCTGTTCACTCACTCTGCTTGATCATGTTACCGATTATTTATTGTTCTCTTGTTGCAACGCACGGGCATGTTTTCTATCGCAACACATAGACATATTTGAGAAAGAATATTGCTCCACGGAGAAGAATGTGAGGCGAATTTCCTTTGCAAAATTATTTTTGATGATAAAGATTTCTTTTCTGCCGTTGCAACACACGGGCCCTTTTGCTAGTACCTTTTAAATAATGTACTTCCTTCGATTCTCAATAGTCTGCGCATAAAAAAAGTTTGTTTTTTCCTCAATAGTCTGCACGCTAGGCTCCCGCGGCCAACCTTTCCACCTATGTCCCTGCTTTTCCGGGTTCGTTCCTTTAATTTAGGAGGGAAAGGGAAAGCACCCGTGCATGCAGTGGCTGCTGGGTGGGTGGCATGCAGAACGACAGCCAGTTAAAACGGCAGCAGTTACCACTCAGCGAGATATTGATGGATGCGGTGCATGCAGCTGCGGGGTAAAAGTGTCCAATTTTTTGCATGCTTGGCCTTCCTTGGTATCCGGGCTGAGACTTATACGCAAAGTAAAAAGAATCGGAGGGAGTATAAGACAAATGTATAAGACATGGTATGTCTTACGCCACTGCGTACCAAGCCAACAGTAGCAAGGAGCTGGTAGCTATGCTCAAAAAAAAAGAGCAAGGAGCTGGTAGCTACCCAGTACCCACTGGAATCGTCAGTCTGTCTCTCGTCCGCTCGTCGTGAATACACAAATCGAGAAAATTCTAAATTTCTGCTGCGTACCTCTCCATTGTAAATGTAGGCAGTCGTAGCCAGGACACGATGCAGGAGCAACACTTTTCAGGGTTTCCAACCAAACCGAGATTTATTGGTTGGCCAACTAGCTTGCGTTGGTAATTTTCATTGACAAAATCGGTGACAATCTTGTTCCACTGTAGTGTGTAGATAAGACTGTCGCGTAGTTTGAGAATAGGATTTAGGATTTTCCGTGAAGCAAAGTCTCTCTATGTCTTTCTATATATAACCATCAGCATATACAATTACATACATATAAGGTACATGTACACGACACGCTAGACCTATCTTAACACTCCCCCTCAATCTGAACTTCTACTCTGTACAAGATTTAGATTGATACTAAAACGGTCTAGCATCTGCGGGTGGCTGGTTTAATAAACACATCAGTCAGCTGATCGTTAGAAGAAATGAACCTGACCTCAAGAGCTCCAGAAGCAACACGCTCGCGCACAAAGTGGAAATCACTCTCAATGTTCTTGGTACGCACATGGAAAACTGGGTTGGCAGTCAGATATGTGGCCCCTAAGTTATCACACCATAGAATAGGAACTCGATGTTGAGACACTCCAAGCTCTTTGAGTAGTGACTCTACCCAGATGGCTTCAGCAGCTCCATTCGCCAAGGCTTCTGTACTGGATCTCGACACTTTCGGTTGTTTCTTCGAACTCCAGGAAATGAGGTTCGGTCCAACAAAGATGGCAAAACCTCCAGTGGATCGACGATCATCAAGACATCCTGCCCAATCAGCATCAGTGAAGCTACTAATGCTAGTAGAGACAACCTTGCGAAACTCCATCCCTGTGTGCAACGTTCCTTACACATAGCGCAAAAACCGCTTAACAGCTTCCCAATGAACATCGGTGGGCTGTGAGAGAAACTGGCACACCTTGTTTACTGCGAATGAAATATCCGGACGAGTGAGTGTTAAATACTGCAGTCCACCAACAACACTGCGATACCAAAAAGAATCATTGGTACTGTGTGATAGCCTGGCTTATTAGGGATGATAGACTACTCATATCAATAAGGAATTCCTTCTTTTCCGGGAGCCCATTCGGACAGAACTCCAAAGTTAAGCGTGCTCAGCTTGGAGTAGTGTCAGGATTGGGTGACCGACCGGGAAGTTGCTCCCGGGTGCGCACGAGTGAGGACAAAGTGCGCAGAAAAGACTAGTATTGATCTGTGGGGCCAGTCTAGATCCCGCCAGGAGTAACGACCATCGGGGGGTGTGTCCGGGGCGTTACAAGTTGGTATCAGAGCCGACCCTCACGGTTACACGGATGGTTGCGGACAGGTGCGTGGTCATGTTGTTCATGACGTTTGTGACCCGTCGTGGCACCCGGCATGGCACATGTACCGGACTGGAAGCACAGACGTTTGTGCCAAGAGGGAACGTTCCTGTGGCCCGACGAGGACGTCGGTTCCTCTGAGTGGGGGTGTATGTGATAGCCTGGCTTATTAGGGATGATAGACTACTCATATCAATAAGGAATTCCTTCTTTTCCGGGAGCCCATTCGGACAGAACTCCAAAGTTAAGCGTGCTCAGCTTGGAGTAGTGTCAGGATGGGTGACCGACCGGGAAGTTGCTTCCGGATGCGCACGAGTGAGGACAAAGTGCGCAGAAAAGACTAGTATTGATCTGTGGGGGCAGTCTAGATCCCGCCAGGAGTAACGACCACCGGCGGGTGTGTCCGGGGCGTTACATACTGAGAGGCTGTCCAGACACTCGTGCAAGCTGATCAGAAGTAGACAACGGTGTGGAAGTAGGCTTACAATTTTCCATGCTCACACGGTGCAAAAGATCCAAGGCATACTTCTGTGAGTCAATGTCACCCCCCTGAATTGTATGACGCTTCCAGACCAAGAAAGTACTCCAACGGCCTGAGGTCCTTGATAGGAAAACTGGCCGCAAGGGAATGAACAAGACCATCAACAGCACGTGGAGAAGATCCGACAATGACAATATCATCCACATAGGCAATCATATAGATCTGAACATCATGGTAGAGGAAGAAAAATATAGATGTATCTGCTTTGGAGGAGACGAAACCCAGCTCGAGAAGACGGGCACTGAGCCGAGCATACCATGCACGAGGGGACTGTTTGAGTCCATAGAGAGCGCGATGTAGCTTGCACACATGCGAGGGAAACCGGTCATCCTTAAAGCCAGGTGGTTGTTGCATATAGACGCGCTCTGAGAGATACCCATGAAGGAAAACGTTGCTGACATCAATCTGCCGAAGACTCCAACCACGAGACACAACCAGAGAAAGAACCAGTCGAACGGTGGTCGGCTTGACAACCCGACTGAACGTATCACCATAGTCAATGCCAAGTTGCTGGGTGAAACCACGAGCGACCAGTCAAGCTTTCTACTTATCAACAGAGTGATCTGGACGGTGCTTGGTTTTGAAGATCCACTTGCTCCCAACAATATTGACTCCGCGCGGTCGAGGCACAAGAATCCAAGTCTTGTTGTGGTGAAGGGCAGTGAGCTCATCAATTATCGTTGTACGCCAGGCAGTCTCACGAAAAGCATCACAATGAGAGACAGACACCGTATGAAACATGCGGCGACGGGGATCATATCGAATGGTCCAAGTTTGAGAATAGGGTTTAGAGTTTTCCGTGAGGCAAAGCAATTACATACGTACAAGGTACGTGTACACGACATGCTAGACTTATCTTAACATGCGTCGCTACTGTCCCTATTACTCAATCATCATCATATTTCTTTGCCATCACCTAAACAGAATACCAATAATTATCATCATCGTCATGGGGCTCATCCCCTTTCGTCTCGTGCACCTACCGGGTTTCAAAAATGTTCACGAGTTTCAAAAATGTGTTTGTGACATTTAAAAAAATGCACAGTGTGAAGAACTGTTTACATAGTTAAAAATTGTTTTTAGAATTCAAAACTATTCCAACATGTATTTGAAAAATGTTTAACAATTAATTGAAAAAATATATCAAAAACATGTTTTTGTAAAAATGTAAAGCATGTGTCTGAAAATGTTAAACGTGTATAAGAATGTTAATAGATGTATAAAAAACATATAACATATATGAAAAATGTAGACATGTGTTGAAAAAAGGAAAAAATGGAGAAAAACCAAGAAAATCAAGAAAAAAACCCCAAAGAGAAACCTGAAAGAAGAAAAAAAGGAAATAAAAAGTGAAAGAAACAGAAAAAAATAAAAAATAATAAAAAACCAAATAAACCAGCAAGCCGTGGAAAACACAGCTACAACAACGGGCCCGCCCATAGCCGCAGCCTCCTGGCACACATGCAAGGCCCACAACAAACATAAATGGCCACATGCGTGTAAGGCCGAAAGCGAGTTGGTCCACACGACCAGGGACTTCTTGGTGAAGTGCGGCAGCCTGACAAGAGAAGAAAAACAAGGTCTTGATTGTTTAGTCCCACTTGGCCTGTCTAAGTAGAAGGAGGCAGCATGTGGGCTATGTAAGGCTGCTGCCAATGTATGGGTGCTTATATGAGGTGCTAAGCACATTAAATAGCTTAGCAACTATACTTCCCAATATATAGATGCTTAGTTTATGGTTGCTAAGCTTGCTTTATTTAATGATTTAGCAACTAAAGCTCTTCATGTATTGGTGGGCTTCCTTACTTTGTATGTTTTGTCTAGGTTCACGCGCTTAGCATTGGTTCTTCCTGGGGTCATCACACTCATCTCTCTCCTCTTAATAATCTGCCACATCAGATTTTTTGATTACATGGAAGGCTTAGCACCTGTACAAGGTGGAGCATTGGGAGAGGCCTAAGAGGCGGGGTGTGAGCGGTGAAAGGCACGGGCGCAAAGCGAGTATTCATCTTTCGATATGTCGGTATGCACCTAAAACCATACCGAAATCATTGGTTAACCAAATGCTGATTAGCTATTTGGGTTGCCAATTTTGGTTTGTAATTTTGCTAAGATTTTTTTAAAGAACAATTGTTAAAAAAAAAGGTTTCTACCAAACACCCAGACTAAGTGGTGCCTTGACAACATATTGCAATTCTCGTGGAGATTTCAACCAAGCATAGCCTCTTCAAGCCTAGGCGGCACATCGGTGTTGCGAACCTCGGCTATGCTCTATCCTCCGTCTGGTCAACAACACAACATTGTTGTCACTCGGTCTCAATTGTCTGATGTCTTTTGACTATGTCATTGTCGGTCCCCAACTGTGGCTCATGGTCTCGCATAATTCTACGTTCTGGTGTCGCATAATTCGGTTCGCCTATCACTAACCTCCCCAGCCTCTTTCGTTTCCCCCTGTTACTTTGTCTGTTTGCTTGGACTCCGCACTTGTTTTCTTTCTGAACAACGCGCGCGCGCATGTGTGTATGTGTGTGCACGCGCGCGCGTGTGCGTGTGTGTGTGTGTGGGGGGGGGGGGGGGGCAAGGTGGCAGCCACCTTTAGTGAAGGAGTTTTACAACGGTAACACAAAAGAGTGAATACACTAACAATGTTCCAAATTGTTACATCTGCGTGATGCGTCTCATCGCGGAAGACACAAGCCATATGCACCCGGATGAAAAAAACCGTAAACAATTCAAAGAAAATAAAAAAAAATCAAAAAAAATTGTGCGGTAGACAATTTGATGCATGAGACCCGCTTCAAATTTCAAGTCATTTGGACATTTTAGCAGCTCTCAGCAAAATAGACAAATCAGGCTAAAATAGTACATGAACAGTAAACATTTTTATAGACCCTCAATTTGTCTTTTTTGCTGAGAACTCCTCAGGTGTCCAGATGATATGAAAATTGAAGTGCACCTCACACATCAAATTATCTATCTCACAATTTTTTTGGAATTTTTTTAGTATTTGTTTTGATTTTTTTAGTCGACACACGTTCAGGTAAGCTCGGATGCAGAGATGGATTTTCGGTCAAAGAGTGAAATCACTAACAATGTCCCAAACTGTTACATCCGCGTGATGCGTCTCATTGCTGAAGACACAAGCATTGCGCGAGTCCCGTGGCATGCACCCCCATGTAAAAATGATGTTTTTGCCATTTCGCTAGATGAAATGTTCAGGTGGGCTGTTTGCCCCCGGCGACCTTTCAAAAAATATGATCATTCATTTGTGCAGAGAAGATTCTGAAAATCGTCCATATAATTACCCATCCTTTTGGCGAAGAAACAATTATTGGTACAAGACAATTGTGACCTCAAGCTAATACACGACGACACGGTCCTTTTAGTTTCCTGGAAACGGTGAGTGATCTGACAAATAAGAAACAATTAATCATAGTAAACTGTAAACAACAAGAACCACGATCAACCACTGTAGCCGGCGCGACGCGAGGCAGTCCAGCCCGAGAGATCCGCTAGTTCTTCTCCTTGTCCTTGTTCTTGGACGGGACGCGCCCGTCGGTGCCGGCCAGTATGCCGTACTTCTCCTTGCGGGTGATGGTGGTGCACTCGAAGCCGAGCTGGTCGCTGAGCGTCTTCTGGATGTAGTTGGCGACCTCGATGGGCGACTTGCCCCCGCCGCAGGTGAGCTCCTTGGGCAGCATGTTGAGGAAGGTGACCTCGTAGACCGGCCGCGGGTTCATGAAGAAGAAGTAGGGGTCCATGAGCTTGAACCCGCGCACGGTGGAGCCGTGGAACATGTGCTCCCTGGTGTTGATCGCCACCGGCACGATGCGGTCCGTGAGCTCGGCGAAGAGCGCGCTGAAGCGCAGCAGGTAGGGCTCCCGGCAGGTGGTGCCCTCGGGGCAGATCACCAGGTCGCCCTCCTCCAGCAGCCGCCGGATGTTCTCGGCGTCCTTGTCGCGCTCCCGCGTCAGCGCCACCGCCTTGATCGGCGAGATGAGCTCCGAGAACTTGGAGATGCTGTAGGTCACGCAGCTCACCTTGCGGCCGAGCGCGACGGCGACCTCGATGGGGTCCAGCACGGTGCGGTGGTTGCACACGAAGAGCACGCCCGGGCTCCCCTTCTTGGGCGGCGGCGGCGGGGTCCCCTTCACGATGAGCCTGATGCCCATCATGTGGTAGATGTAGAAGACGATGCGCTCAGGGAGGGGCAGGTTGATGTACACGCGGAGGAGCGCCAGCGCGAAGCCGAACGGCATCCAGAGGAAGGTGACGAGCGCCACCAGCGGCGTCGGGCGCTGCACGAGGCGGCCGTCGTGGAGGATCAGCGGGGTCATCAGCTGGTTCTTGGGCACCGGGCTGTACTTCCTCGACGTGACAAGGTAGGCTTCCTGCATGCACACCCACGGTGAGTGCTCAGCGTGTGGCACTGTGTATACTGCTTATCTTGATCAGCATACCCAATTAATTTTGCCATGTGCACCATCTCAGTACGGGTGTATGTTTATTTTGATCCGCATACCCAATTAATTCGGCCAAGTACCATTATCTTAGTCCAACTGTACAAGTGCTTGCTCAATGAATTACATTTGAAATCGTTGTGCACTTGTGCTATCGAATCGGTACTGCTTAGTGCAATTTCAGAGCAAGTCATCTACCTAATGGGAAGCGCTGTTTATTAAGCAACTAACGATGAATTTCAGTAGTATTCCGCTACAAAAATTCAGTAACAAATTAAGGCCAATATGAACTACTCTATCTTGGATTGAATACTCGCATGGTAGCTACTGGTGGTGGTTTAGCAATTGTAAGCGTGCATCCCAAGTGCAAAAATCTCAAAAGAGTCCAAGTACTGTGTACTGTTTATTTTGATCAGGATACTCAATCAATTTCGCCATGTGTGCCACCTCAGTACAGTCGTACTTTACCCAGATGAATTATAGCAGGTTTGAATCGCTGTGCTTTCGATTCAGTACTGCTAGCTTAGTGCAATTTCAGAGTAAGTTCTACTTGAATAGTGCTCCCTCCGTCCTAAACTAAGTGTTTTGGTTTTAGTTAATTTTAGTTTAAATTTAAACTAAAAGCACTAAACTTATTTCAGGATGGAGGGAGTAAAAGTTTTTTACAAAAGAGTCAGTAAATTTGAAGGAGTCACTATGAATTCCAGTACTCCGCTAAAAAACTTCAATAATAAGCATAAATTAATATACAACTGAACTATTTTTTTCTTTTCATAATACAAGAGCGTTTTTGACACCGTGATATGAGACGGAGAGAGTGCTTTGGAGTAATGAAGGTCACAGGCAGCAGTGAGCTGTGAGGCAGCGAGGCCAAAATACAGTACTAGCCCAGCTCGTACCAGAACAGATGTGCAAATTAACTCCAAATCTGGCGCCATAAATACGTGGCCAGCCTAGCCACCCCCACCAAGAGAGAAATTAGTTAGTATTCTCTCTCTCTCTCTCTCTCTCTCTCAGTACTGAACGTCTGGACTCTGCCAGCAGCAAGGTCCCAGAAGAAATTTATGTCTCTGCGAACCCGGTCAGGACGGTAGCAAGAAGCCAGTAAAAGGAGATCCGGGCGACACGCCCACGCCAGCCTTCATGTCCGGCGCTGTCACACACAAACGGCAAGCGGCGCGATCCGTCTCCTTGAATGCGCCCTGGACAGAGCTTGAATTCCCACCAAACAACCGTAAATGGAGGTCGCTCACTCACTGAGCCCCCCAGCCGCATTCACTCCGCCAGCCAGACCGGCAGCTTTTCCCGTGGCCCGTGCTGGCCGTGGGAGCGGGAGGCGCAATGGAATGGAAGCCGTGATTATAATTAGCCGCTGAGCCGGTCGCCATCGCTACGCCGATGAGCTGCTGACGGTGGCTGCGGACTGTCGCCGTCGCGCTCGAACGGCTCGTGCCTACCGGCCACCAACTTACTAAATCTGTCTGAGGTCTGAGGTCGTCGCCGCATAGTTGGTTGGTTGCCAACCCTAGCGAATTTGCGCCGGGCAGCGACTGATTAAACATTCAACACGGGGCAGTGTACTGCTCCTACCTACGCTGTGACAGGCGCAAGACTCGCTGATGATGCTACTGCTTACGCTTCTACTACTAGCCAAGTTTCCTTTGATATTCAGATTCAACTATTTGAAAAAAGGAACAAGGCATTCAGCAGAATATGTCTAGATGAGGCCTAAACAATTTATAGCAGTTCATGGCAATGCTAGCAGCTGCACGAAAACAGAGCGCTACTGCTGCTACTACTACTAACTGTATCGATGAATCCACACGAGTTCACGGTGCAAATAAAACTACGAAGGACAATTTTATATACAAGTAGTAATAAGGAAAGAGAAGAGAGAGTTGGAGGAATAATCGAACCTTGCATATGGACATGAAGTTGAAATCGGTGGCCCTGTCGCCCATGCCGACGTCGGGCACGGCGTCGCCCAGCTCCTTCACCACGGCCTGCTTCTTGTGCTCCCCGACGAGCACCCCGGGCTTCACCATGAACCCCGTGGCCTTGCCGGACTTGCCCACCTCCAGCTCCGTGCCCACCACCCGGTCGGCGCCGAGGAACTCCCTGGCGAAGGGCTCCACCATGACCCTGGGGCTGGCCGTGATGATGTACCGCTTGCCGAAGGACCGGAACACCCGCCAGCTCTCCGGGTGCACGTCCTGCGCGTAGAACTTGGGCAGCACCGACCGCGCCGCCATCTCGATGCTCCGCACCTTGAGCCCGGCCACGGAGATGTACACCAGGGTGCTGATGGCCAGCGACTCGGAGAAGAAGATGTAGGTCACGTACACGAAGGGCACCGACAGGAGCAGCGCCACCGCGCGGAGGACGCTGCCGGCCTCCAGCGCCACGAGGAGGTAGTAGGGGAAGGCGTTGGAGGAGCGGAGCAGCGTGCCGTCGAAGTCGGCGGCCACCGTCTGCCCCGACCTCCCCTCGGAGCTGCACTCCTCCACGGGCTTGAACTTCGGAGATGCCATTGCCTCGTCCCGATCTTGACCAAGGTGATGGCAGTGGAGCGGGGGGGAGGGAGTGCTTATATAAGCCTGGTTGGTGGTGGTGGGAGGCTACGGTGTTTAATTTCGAGCAAGGTCGCAGCTAACTTCAGAGGCCATTACTTCTAGAGAGCGATTGGTAGTACACGGCGCCATCGATAGTGAAGCACCTGCGACCCGCGAGGCGTGGATTCCTCGCGGAAAGGCAAAGGAGCGCTTAGGAAAAGGTTAGCTAGTGATTTGCCTGAGTAATCCATTTCGCCGTCAGGTAGGTGGTATACTACTAGCCGGCTTGCTCACTTTCTCACTAATACTCCCTGTGTCCGGTGAATAGTATACGTTTGATTTTAAAATTTATTAAAAAAAGTGTATTTCTATCTTTTTATCCATTTTAAAGTAGAAAAAATGTTTCTCTCTCGTCACACGGTAATCAAGATCAATAATATTCTACATATGGTGTCTTTAATTTCTACATGCACTTAGCTCATTGGGGTCGGGTAATTAAAGAGGTAAGAGACGGTGGCTTGCACCTTTGCAATGCATTTTTTACTTCACTCGGTGGCGCCGGATGGATCAAATTGGTAGGGGCGAGTTTGACTTTTTGGTTTGGGACATATGTGTATATGAGAAAGTGGTTGATAGTTTTTGGAGCATATCACAAAGTATTTTGAGCAAGTAAGCCATTAAGCAACACCTCATCCCCTCTTAATAGTGTTGACTTTTCATATGGACTCAATGTGATCTTGGATCACTAAAATGAAAAAGGTAGAGTCTTGAGGTTGAGCCAATATGTGTCCTTAGCATTTTGAAGGGGTTCCACATCCTCTTGTCCACGCCATTTCATCTGTTGAACTTATCTGAAATATACTAGATAAAAACATTAGTCCAACAAGAGATATGTTGATATTAATTACCAAAATCATCTAGGGAGCACTTGTGCTTTCAATCTACCCATTCTTGGTAATTGATGACAAAATACATCAAAACTTTAGATAAAGATATAAGGAATAGTAGGTAAAGTTTTGGAAAGACATGTAACATGCATAGGCTCTTCCTACACGTATGCAATCTTGTAAATGCAGAGTATAAGAGCATGTGAATGCATAATCATGATAGAGCAAGCAATGAATTATATGTATCTTGGCTATATGCATCAGAGCAAATGATGTGGATATAGGAATTGTACCTTTATGTTCATGAGTCCTTCTTGCAAACAATATGTACATCAACAAGAGATCATCATGCACATGGATGAGATGCATATACTTACCTTGTGGTCTTAAGTTGGCTTAGGAAGAGATGAATCTGAGTAAACAAGGTTAGATAACACAGATATATCTACTAAACATAGCAAACGGCAAACCACAAGAGTACCAAGACTAGGATGACATGTAGAAAATGAGTACTAGGTACTCCTATTGGATATAGACATGTCCCCAAAGATAAAGATATGCAACGAATTCAAGATTTTCTTCCCTTAGATGTCTTTCTCCCCCTGAATCTTATATTTGATAATGGTAGAATATATGGAACAGAAAATTAGAGCAAAACAGATCAGAGCACAGAAACATAAGACAAACTAACATGTCTTTCCCCTCTTAAAGACATGTGACTTCTCTCCTCTTGAATACCAAGCATCTGCGGTCTCTCTCCCCGTTTGATACGATTAAGCATTCTTCCCCCTTTGAAGTACTCTCCCTCTTTTTAAGTGAGTAAGCTTTGATGTGATCTTTCTTTCCCCCCCTTTTAACATCAATTTCCAAGAAGTGATCTTCTGGATTGTGAGTCAAAATAGATTTGGTCCTTGAGTCACAAAGCAAAGGAGCATTTAGAGTGTGATGCTGGTAAAGGACAAGAATCATTGAGTGGAGCTGGAACAAAAGTGCGGGAACAAGTGGCAATTGTCTTCTCTGCAGTGAAATCGGTGACACCGAGTTGTATTTTTCGGTTGCACCGAAATGGTTCGGTTTGACCGAGAGTGACAGACCGGTGTGACCGAGTTTAACACAGAGGAAGGGCAATTTTTCACCTCAGCTCACTTAGGCAAATAAGATCTCACAAAGATTTGCAAGGAATTAACAGAAGGATTTGCAATGAATTTGATGCAGGGAATGCAGAACAAAAAAAGAAAAAAAATCTAGATAAAGTTTTTTTTGAAAAGAGAAGGGAAACAAACATGCAAGAGACAAATGCAAGAATACAGAGAAACACTTGAGAACTTCATTTAGAATTGGTCGGTGACGAAGTCATCTATGTTAGAGTATATTGACTGAGGAGTCAAGTGAGAACACTTGATCGTAGGTCATACTCGTCGTTTAAGCTCAAAATGGGGTTACCATTTTCGTTTCCGCATTGATGTATTCGTATCTTGTTGAGTTGCTTTGACCCATGACTTGGGGTAAAGCTTCTCTAAGATGGAATAACATACCTTGGGTGGTGGTGTTGAACTTGATCATGTAGTTGAACTTGTGTGGGATGCTCAAGATTGATGTAGCTCATCAAATATTGGGAGCACCACTTGTAGTTTGAGTTCATCTACCTACATTGGTTAGTCTTGCAAGAAAGAGCACTTGTATATCCAAATTGACAATCGTGAATTTGATACCAAATGAAATTTGATACATAGAAATGATCAAAGGATATGTTGAAAGGTCAAGACGTGCATTTAGATTATCCTTTGATCTTTTGCTAACATTCAAAAGGGTATGGGAAATATTCTCAAACACATTGTTCTCTATGTGCATAGGATCCAGATTGTGACGCAATAGAAGTGTTTCCCAGTATGGCAGCTGAAAGAAGCAACTTCTCTTTCTGAATATTGAAGTGTCTTGCTGCATGCTTGTATCATTCTCATCTACCTGATTACGGTGTCGCTTCCTGCTGCTCTTCTGCTGTAGTTTCCCATACGTAGTTTTCATGTCCTTTGTCAATATTGAAATGTCATGTGATGAAAGGGGAACGGGAGGCTCTCGATGTTCCTCAAAACCATCAAATGACTCAGTATCAAATCAAAACTCGTGATTAGGTTCCAAGAATCTACGATGTCCCATATAGCATTTCTTGTGTCCATTCTTTAACCAAAGAGAGCATGTCTCTGATAGACAATGGGAGCAAACTGCTATATTTTCTCCAGACAAAGATCCACACCCAGGTCAATCACTTATTGTCCATAGTAGTGCGGCACATAAGAGAAACTTCTTAGATCGAGAGGCATCATAAGTCCAGACTCCATCATTCCAAAGCTCTAGAAGATCATCTATGGTTAGCTGCATGTAAACATCCATGTCTTTCCCTGGAGATTTTTTACCAGGAATGATGACAGAGAGGATAAAGTTTGATTGCTTCATACAAATCCATGGAGGAAGGTTGTAGGGGATCAAGACAATAGGCCATATGCTATATGAGAGATTCATATTTCCAAAAGGGTTGAAACCATCAGCTCCCAATCCAAATCTAACGTTGCAAACTTCTGAACTGAAGTCTTTGTGAATAGCATCAAAGTGTTTCCATGCACATGAATCAGCTGGGTGTCATATCAAGTCGTCCTTTGTGCGGCCTTCGCTGTGCCACCTCATATATGATGCCGTCTTTATCGAAGCGAACAACCTTTGGAGTCTCTTATTTAGCGAGAAATGATGAACCACCTTTTGAGGCACCTTGTGGACACGCCTTCCATCAACTCCAGTATTTACACTCTTCCATCTACTTGTGCCACACACTGGACATGATATGGCATCATCATGTTCCTTCCTAAATAGAATGCAATCATTTTTGCATGCATCTATAGTTCTATACTATCATATCCAATACCAATGGCTCTCACAAACTTTTTGGCCCCATGAAATTTTTTGGGCAAGGCTTGACCTTTTGTAAGTGCCTCCTTAATTAGCGTCAATACCTCATCAAAGTAGACATTGCTCATTCCCCTCATATTCTTGATATGAAGCAACCTCACCAAAAAATTGCAGCTTCAAGAATCTTTTGCAACCTGGGTACAACTCTTGGCGTCCATCATTAAATAATCTATAGTATGCCTCAGCATCATCATCCAAATCATCTTCAGACTCTGGCTCCTCTCCTAAAGTACGAGTATCATACATCCCAAATCCTTCTAGTAGCATCTCATCCATCTCATCACTATCAGCATATTCTTCAAATTGTGAACTAGGACCAGTAGTTGCTTTGGAGGGCCGCGTACTTTCTCCATGGTGAATCCATGTGGTATATCCGGACATGAATCCATCGCAAATCAAATGATCATAGACTTCATGATCACCTAACCAACGAGAGTTCACACATATCTTGCAAGGGCAGAGAATCCTACTATTTTTTGCTTACTCACGAAAAGAAAATTGTATGAAGTTGATAGTTCCTTCAGAATACTCAGCGGAAGACCTTGCTGCTCGCATACAACTCTTATCCATTCTCAACTGAACAGACCCAAGTTCTACGACACGTTAAAGCAGAGACCACATAAAATTCTACAATAAATATTTGAATGCATCAAAGAGAAATTTCTAAAAGCAATATCAGTTTACTATTAGAGGAATCAAAGGGATGTTCTATATAGAAGACCTCACGTGTAGAAAGAAAACAGTTTAGCTGAATCCTGATGCAACAAGATTAGAAGTAACACAGTACACTAGATAACATGTAGGGATGTTCTATATAGCTTACTCCTTGTGTGCAGTTTTCTAACATGAACAGAAGGCCACCATGCACACAAGGCAACAACAAACAAGCTCCAATTTCAACAAGACAAGTTGCCACACTCCTAGTATAATTACAAAAAGAACATGACACACAGTACAAGTTGATCCTAGATGTCATAGCATAATGATTCTTCATCCATAAGACTAGCACCAACAAAAACTGGAAGAAAAATGAACTACAAAAATGAAGAGGCATTACCTTGAATACATTGTGCGCAGCAGAGCGTCGGATCAACAACAACCTGACATGGGCTTCCCTGGCGTGGGTTGGGGCGAGGGGGGGGGGGAGGGGGTCACCGCTGATGAGTTTGTGGCTTGGACCACTTGATCTTCCTCCTCCTTTCCGAGCCTGGATCTCCCCTTCTTCTTCACCGTGCACTACGAATCCCACCCCGAGATTGGGGACGAGAGAGGGAAGGCACAGAGTGGGGATGGCGGTGCAGGTCGCGGCGGATGCAGAGGCTTCGGCGTGGAGCGCCGGTGGCGGAGCAGGCGCCAGCGGCGAAGACGACGAGGCGCCCAGCGTGGAGAAGCTGTGGTGGCCGTGGTGTTCCTTTGTTTTTTGTTTTTGGAGGACCTCTGTTTTTTTACCTTGGAACGCAGCGGGGAGGTCTGTTTCACACCAAAACGCTGGCTACGCTCCGCGACACTTTTGTAGAACGCCTTGTTTTCCCCTGTTTAGAAGGCATTTTCTAAAACTGCCCTTGAAGGCTGTGAGCTTCGGAGGCACTTTTGAAAAGTGCCGTCAATACCATGATTTTGAGGCGTTTAGCAAAAATGCTGGCAAAAAATGCCTCCTAAGGACATACGTGTTGAACTCTCGCGGCCCCTGACGTCGCTGCTGAGAGGCACCGGCGAAGCGGCGGGTTGAGGTAGGACAGCGGGGGAGCAGGGCGACTCAGAGTCCGGGTTGAGGCTGTTTCCCTTTCCTAGATCGGAATTGATCTGCTTTGGAGCATTGATTTACTTGATTGCTTTGCCCAAGAGTTGCCCAAAAAACAACCAGAATGCATAAGTTGCGTCGCAGCTTGTCGTTAGTACTAAAACTCCGATTTGATGCTTGACACGAGTAGTACTAGCGGCGCCTGCTTCGGGACTTATTGACGTATCTGTAGAACAACAGTCAAACTCAGCGGTTCGCATGACCTGTGTGTATGGCGGCTGAAGCAGAATTCCTGTTGAACTCGGCGACACGTGATAGCAGCATAGCGTGGGTGGTGCACAAAGCAGCGAACCCTAATTTTCTTCATACTACAGGATTCATAATTGACCATAATTTTGACCACCAAACTATGGATTTGCTAGATCCGCTCAAGGTTGTTCCATGGCGGGTTATCCTTCACGATTTTTCCATGCCGAATCTTTTTCATCTGATTAATCACCAGCTTCTCAATCCTTTTGAGAGATCCCTTCAAGAACTCAACACCACCGTGCGCAGGCCCCACGGTGGGCGCCAACTGTCGTGGAATTTTCACGGCAGATGTCCTTAATGTGAGGACTTAGTCATGAGGCCAACGCATCTATGTGGTAACTAGAGAGGGGTTGAGTGGGACGAGAGACGCGAGGTTTTACCTCGGTTCGGCCCCTCACGGTGGAGGTAAAAGCCTACATCATGCTTCATTGATATTGATGATGACGAACATGATTACAAGGGTGCTCTATCTCGAGAGCTATAGACTTGTTTGTCTAACCCTAATCTGTCCAACTCATTGAACTTGTCCCTCTTGGGGCGCCCTGCCCCTCCTTATATAAGTTGAAGGGGCGGGTTACATGACTAGTCCTAGTAGGATCAGGATTACTCTATTACAAGTGGAGTCCCAGTCTTGCTTCCTTTGTAAGGGAATATTCCTTATGCTTTTCTCTTAAGCCGGCCCACCATAACAAGAGCCAGCCTTCCATGAACCGCATGTTGGGCTACCGGGTCTTGTCGCTCCTCTGACCCGCCGGCCAGGTCACCAATGAGTCACCTGGCTTGGCTGGGTCATCAGTGAGTGGAGAGATCCGGGCGGGTCACTTAGTGAGTCGCCAAGTCCGGCTGGGTCATACATCCGACCAGGTCATACCGCGGGGTATATCCCCGACAACGATAGTTTGGTCAGGAACATGAGCTAGTCTGGACACAAGTGTCTACCTCGGTAAATCATATACTTATACTATAAGCATGCTGCCAAGGTCTTGCAAGTCACTCGAACGATGATGTAAATGGAATCTGACAACCACATGAGTATTGTTAAAAGGAAGCCAGTTATACACCTCAGTGTGACAAAGGACTAGAAGATTGACGACAACAGTAAGCTCTGTACAAGTACATGTGAACCTGGTATATGATCCTGATGAGCCCTTGTCTACTTTTCTCTGGTGAAGGCACCACACCTGTGTTCTAAGCTGTTTTCGGCCTTCCGGGGTGGATGTCATCTTTATTTCTCTATTCAATAACTGTCACGAGTTCTGAGCTACTTTCCGGCCGTCTAGTGCAGCTGTTGAGTTTCTTTTTGTGACAGTGGCCCTATGCTCTGAGCTGCTTTTTGGCTATCTCAGGGAACTGCCACTTTCTTCTTATCAACACGATCTCATGCTCTGAGCTGATTTTCGGCCGTCTTGAGCCATGGTTGAGTTATTTCAGTAATGTCCCAGATCTGAGTTGTAAAGACCGTTCTGGTGGCTACTGATTTATTTGCCAATTTCTTGCAAGGGTTCGGATGATCATTTCCCTACGGTTAAAATTTGAGAGATGATGAACTTGCCATATAAATGATGTTACCATGTAAGGAGACAAGGATAAAAGTACGCTTGTCAGAATATTGCACCCGATAGAACCTATGGTCACACGAAGAATTTAGAGTATATGTATGGCCAAACCCTCCACCGCCAGTGAAGTCTGTGGATACTATCGTAACAAGGCCGTACCCCACTATACTGGTCCCGACAGGCGGCAGTAAAAACCTTGGCATGGATTGGATACTCACGACAATGGAGCTAGCCAAGATAATTCAGGAATCCCTGCCAGAAGTCAGATTTCCGTCAGGAAAACAATATGATTCACAACACTGTGTTGAATTCAGAGGGAAATACAGCTATTTGAGCAACCCAATGCAAGAAGTAAGATATTTGGTGTCCACCGAGAAAGTTGGTTCACAACTCCATGGAATGTGGTCAGTGTGACACTTCCATCAGAAACAACTCTCGGACTTGTGAGATAGGCATATATTGCAGTCATAATAATCTACCGCACCCCGTTAAGCCGACAGATATAAAAGAAATGGGAATCAACATGACATATGAGGTAAGGTCTGTCACAATATGGATACAGTGAAGCAAACCACCCCAGAGCAACTCTCGGGATATGTTGAAAGGTTTCATGATCAACTTAAATGGCATAGTTTGTTCAAATGATCTCATATTGTGCACAAGGGTGCATCTTGTAATTCCAAACAATGTTGGCTAAGGGAGTTTTCATTTTCTTTGCACGGAAAATTCATTTTCCATTTTTGAGTGCCCGAAATGAGTTTTTTTGTGAAGGACCTACCATATATTTGTTGCAAAATTGGACCAAATCAAATTTCTAAAATACTAGGCCATATTTAATTCACAATTGACCAAATTGTTGGATGTCAAAAGTTTTGATCCACCTCTCCTGAAAAAGACAAATTTCCACCGATTCAGCTGGAAGCGGGTCAAATTTGAACTAAAGCTGCCTCATAGTTTGCTCTTTATTTTTTCCAAAAATCATTTCTAGGTACATAAGTATCTATTTCATTAGAGAAACATCAAATTTTTCTAACATTCAACCACTAGCTAGGAACGGTCAAACACATCGTTTTGACCGCATTTTGAAACGGGCATAAAAAATTCAAAAAAAAAATCAAAAAATTGGAAAACCTTCTCATTGTGTCATTATATGTGACCAAGTTTCCAAAAAAATAATAAACTTGTAATACGGTAATTATTCTAAAAAAGTGTTCTCAGAAATGAGCTATCATGCGTGAAGATTCATGGCTTTCAAGCCAAATGATCAATCTTATGACCACATTCATGTCATAGTTTGTTCAAATGATCTCATATTGTGCACAAGGGTGCATCTTGGAATTCCAAACAATGTTTCCTAAGGGAGTTTCCATTTTCTTTGCACGGAAAATTCATTGTCCATTTTTTGAGTGCCCGAAATGAATTTTTTTGTGAAGCACCTACCATATATTTGTTGCAAAATTAGACCAAATCAATTTTATAAAATACTAGTCCATATTTAATTCATAATTGACCAAATGGTTGGGTGTCAAAATTTTTGATCCACCTCTTTTGAAAAAGACAAATTTCCGCCGATTCAGTTGCAAGCGGGTCAAATTTCAACTGCAGTTTCCTCATAGTTTGCTCTTTATTTTTTCCAATCATTTCTAGGTACATAGGTATCTATTTAATCAGAAAAACATCAAAAGTTTTCCAATATTCAACCACTAGCTAGGAACGGTCAAGCCCGTCGTTTTGACCGCATTTTGAAACGGGCATAAAAATTCAAAAAATTGAAAAAAACGCATTGTGTCATTATATGTGACCAAGTTTCCAGGAAAAATAATAATATGGTAATACGGCAATTATTTTAAAAAGTGTTCTCAGAAATGAGCTATCATGCGTGAAGATTCATGGCTTTCAAGCCAAATGATCAATCTTATGGCCAAATTCATGGCATAGTTTGTTCAAATGATCTCATATTGTGCACAAGGGTGCATCTTGGAATTCCAAACAATGTTTCCTAAGGGAGTTTTCATTTTCTTTGCACGGAAAATTCATTTTCCATTTTTGAGTGCCCGAAATGAGTGTTTTTGTGAAGGACCTACCATATATTTGTTGCAAAATTGGACCAAATCAATTTTATAAAATACTAGGCCATATTTAATGCACAATTGACAAAATGGTTGGGTGTCAAAAGTTTTGATCCACCTCTGGTGAAAAAGATAAATTTTCGTCGATTCAACTCGAAGCGGGTCAAATTTGAACTGCAGCTACCTTATAATTTGCTCTTTATTTTTTCCAAAAATCATTTCTAGATACATAAGTATATATTTAATTAGAAATACATGGTTTGGTGGTGATATGTCAAGGTTTGGACGGTGGCCGAGGGCCCCAACTCCAGAGCGCGTAAACTCGCATGACCGCTGCGTGGTCACCGCGTGACCGTGGCTTTGCCCTGCGTCCTGGACGACATATGCATGTCTAGTGGGTTGGCAACTCCCCAGGTAGGTTCTAGGAAGAAAATGACAACAAAAGAATCCAACAAGGAGACCGAACTATGCTCAAACATGAATTAGCAGCCAAGTGTTTGATTAGCGGTATGAGAAATGCACATTGCCAATGGGCGTGAGTTTTGGCTGAGGAGGATCATCTACTAAGAAGATTGTCTTCACAAATTTTCAGCTCAAATGGAGGAGCCTAGGTGGCATTTGCTTTGCAACATACCACACTGGACAAAAATATGATGTTGAAGCTAGACTCAAATGAATGAATGAATGGATTGATCTGAAATTTGGAGGAGGATGATAATTTGGGCGTGTGAAGCCACTTTAAAATTTTCATACCATTTGGATACCTAAAAATGGTACTTCCTTCACAGTGCTCTCCACTGAACAGAAAATTGGGAAAAATGCTGAGGGAAATTGGCTAGAATAAATGAGCTAAAATTTGGTGGATGGAGGTTCTATGGGCAGGGTCATGTCGTGGTAAATTTTCAGCAATTATAAATTTACATAAAATATAGTTGCTTCACAAACTGAAAATATCACTAGAAACAAAAATTGGATGCTGAGCTCACATGGATTGTTATATGGGGCTCAAATTTTGTGGAGAGCTATGATTTGGGAATATAGAAGATGTGGCAAAAATTCAACTCATTAGGATATGCCTAGCTAGTACTTCCTTCACAACAGTTCGCGCTGGACAAAAACTCTGGAAATTTGCCGAGGAATATTTACCAGGCATATGGAGTTGAATATTTTTGTGAGGCAATGATTTGGACAGTAAAGAATGCCCAATTTTTTGGGAATTTTGGGAATGCAAGAAATATAGGCTGCTTCACAACCTAGGGCAAAAACTGACACATAGACATGGCACATAGGAGAAACTGATGAGGTGGCGCCTAGTCGTAGCAATGCACCACAATTTACATAATTATGACCATCTATATTGGTCGTTATCAGCTAGAAATAAGGCAGCGCACCAGTGATGTTTTCTTTACGACCATTTCGTGTATGGAAATTACGACCATTCTGACCAAAATGGTCATTATGGTTTAGGGTTTGGAGCCCCCGGAAGAGCTTTTGACCAATTGGTCTCAAATGGTCGTAGATGTATGACCAATTCTTCCAGGGTCACTGACAGAAGGTCACAAATTGACATATTTCTTGTAGTGCCAGTTTCTCCTTGCCACGGCCAGCTCATCATTATTGCCTTTCACTTGCACGACCGAATGATATGAAAATAATAATAGTGCAAGAGTGCCATGGACTAAGCTGGAATATGCAAACATTTTATTCAACAAGAGAAGACAAGGTAAAATGGGCTCTTATTAGTTCAACAGTTATTCATGTGAGAGCCTCTCAACATTTTCATCGTGGTCTTCTCCTTGGTAAGACTCGAATAAAAGAAAAGAAATTCATAGAAACACACTGAGATATTTTTGGAGTTTTTGGTTTTCTTCAGCAAGTAAATAAAAATCAAAAACAAGAAAATCTATTTACATGGGAAAGCTCCCAACAAGCAAAAGAAGAACAAGAAAATCTTTTTGGATTTTCTTTTTAGTACTACTACTAAGCATGCATAGACAGTAAATTACTACAACTAATTTTTCGGTTTTTCTAAAGTTTTTCAAACACACAAGAAGAAAGCAAGAAAAATAAATCTAAGCATGGATGATACAATGAAAAAGTGTGAACGCCGAAAAATGGAATGATATGTGAACATGAATATAATGTCGGTGAGAAACACGTACTCCCCCAAGCTTAGGCTTTTGGCCTAAGTTGATAGTGAATCAGTAGCCTGGAGGGTAGTAGTCGGCGTGGTAGCTCATGGAGGCTCTCGGGGCAGAGGCCTCAACACGCCGTGCCGCCAACACTGCTGCGTTGTGAGCTCGGGCCTCGCTCTCAAGAACAAAATATCTTTCCTTGCTATGATAATCAAAGAGAGCAGGCGCATGCAAATATGTGTCCACAACATGTGATTGGTTAAACAACAAATTATAAGTGAAGTTATCAGCCCTTCCCTTTAGAATCTTATACTCCTTTAAGGCATCAAAATCTAAATATCGAGTGGGCATGATAGGGTCAAAGGGCAAAGGTGAAACACCCAGTCCTCGTGCTAAACGTGTGGCATAAATTCCACCATAGAACCAGCCACTTTTGGCGTTATGCTGAAGTCTACGTGCAACAATCGCTCCAAGGTTATAATTCCTTTCATGAGTGTGAGCGGTGTGAATGAGGCTCAAGTCTGGCGAACAAAGTATGCTACAGTCTTGCTTGCCTACTAGGAATTTCCCGTTAAATAATGCAAGGTACTGAATTGCGGGAAAGTGAATGCTCTTTATTCTTCCTTGCCTTACTCCCCTATTTTCACCGTATTAAAGGCTAGTCAAGAAGATCTCATACTCAGCCTTTGCTGGCTCATCAAGCGAACCCCCAAATGGAAGTTTGCAATGGTAAGAAAAAATTTCTAGTGGAATAGTAAATGGTTCATCATAAAGCATAAACAACACCCTAGACTCACGTGGAAAATATTTAAATCCTTTGACAAATGATTCAGTGAGAAGATGGCACTGTTCACAATTATCTGAGAGGTAAGGACCAAGAATGACATTGTGAACATATTGCTCAAATTCCTCCTTGATGCCCACCTGCATCATATACACATCGCAAGGCCATAAGCATGTTTTGGTGGCTGCATCTCGCATGGAACTTTCACTTGGTTCAACGTAAGACCGACGGGTAGAACTGTCACTAGAGGATGCCCCCGAGGATCGTCTCCTCGAAGAACTCCTTCCAAATAGGTTCATAATGCCCACGTACAATTTTCTGAAAATAAAAATTTTGGAGTGACAAAAAACTGTCAACAAAACTTTGTAAGATTGGTAGCAACTACTCATAGGGATACATAGAGGCCATAGCAAGCATTCAAACTACTTAGAACACTAAGAATTCAACATGCAAGCACATCTACAACATCACCAAGAATAGCTAATTATTCAAAGTATAAACCACTAAAAAACTAATTGGACAAATGGTGGAGTCACATACCAAGCAAGAATCTCCTGAAACAGTTTCGGAAATGGAGTTTCGAGCAAAGAGATCGAAATTGGCAGCAAAATGAGCAAGAACATGGGATAGAGAGCAAGAGTGATTTTTTCTGGAGGTAGGTGACAATGTGGGCTAAAGAGATAAGTGAGGGGGGACACGTGGGGACCACAACCCCCCAGGGCACGCCAGGGGTGCAGGCGCGCCCAGGTGGGTTGTGCCCACCTGGTACACCCACTCTGGTTATTTTTGCACCAAAAATTCTTAAATATTCAGGCAAAAATCATATAAAATTTTCAGGGCATTATGAGAACTTTTATTTGTGGGTCATTTTTTATTGCACGGGAAATTCAGAAAACAAACAAAACATGGCATTTTATTTTATTTATTTAATAAAAACAAAAAACAAAAGGTAGGGACAGAAAGTAGTGCTTACTAAATTCATCAACTTCATACCGTTCAAAAATGATTCATTAATAAGATTGATCAAGTCTTATTAACAACCAGTTTCGGTTAGCATGAAACTGAAAAACTTTTGTAAATCACTAAGTTACCTCAATGGGGATATGCATTTCCCCAACAATAATCATTTCGTATTTCTTTTTGACAATAGGTAAAGGTATTTGAAAACTTCCAATAGTGATTGTCAGAGATTTTTCAATAACATTAATACCATTCACTTGTAATTGTTTCTTCGGAAAGTGCAACGTATGCTCATTACCATTGATATGAAAAGTGACCTTGCTTTTATTGCAATCAATAATAGCCCCTCCAGTATTCAAGAAGGGTCTATCAAGGATAATCGACATGTTGTCGTCCTCACGCATCTCAAGTATAACAAAGTCTGTCAAAATAGTAACATTAGCAACAACAACGGGCACATCCTCATAGATACCGATAGGTATGACAGTTGATTTGTCAGCCATTTGCAAAGATATTTCAGTAGGTGTGAGTTTATTCAAGTCAAGTCTTTTATATAAATAGAAAGGCATAACACTAACACCAGCTCCTAAATCACACAAAGCCGTTTTCACATAATTCTTTTTGATAGAGCAAGGTATAGTTGGTATTCCTAGATCTCCTAGTTTTTTAGGTACTCCATCTTTAAAAGTATAATTAGCAAGCATAGTAGAAATTTCAGCTTCCGGTATTTTTCTCTTATTTGTGATGATGTCTTTCATATACTTTGCATATGGAGGCATTTTTAGGATATCAGTCAAGCGAGTACACAAAAAGACTGGCCTCAGCATTTCAGCAAAACGTTCAAATTCTTCATCATCATTCTTTTTAGTTGACTTGGGTGGAAAAGGCATAGGTTTTTGAACCCACGGTTCTCTTTCTTTACCGTGTTTCCTAGCCACAAAGTCTCTTTATCATACCTTTTATTTTTAGATTGTGGGTTATCAAGATCAACAGGTGGTTCTATCTCAACATCATTATCTGGTTCTTTATCATTTGTTAGTTGATAGTCTTCATGAACCTCATCATTATCTTTTTCATTATTACTAGGTGAGTGTTCATTACCAGATTGGGTTTCAGCATCAGAGATATAAGTTTCATTTTTATTGTCAGTAGGTTTTTCTATTTCAGGTTCACTAGACGTGTGCAAAGTCCTATCATTATTCTTTTTCTTTTTCTTTTTGTTTTTAGAAGGACTAGGTGCACTAATTTTAGCTCTTTGTGAATCTTGTTCAATTCTTTTAGGGTGTCCCTCAGGATAAAGTGGTTCTTGAGCCATTTTACCTCCTCTAGTTGCAACTCTAACAACAAAGTCATGCCTATTATGATTCATTTCATCAAGCAATTCTCTTTGAGAATTAGCAACTTGTTCTAATTGAGTTTGAACCATAGACGCATGTTTTCCAACACCTCTAACATCATTTGATATTCTAAATAACAAGTCACTCAAGCGAGCAATCATATCAGAATTGTATTTCAGTTGTTTCATAACATTTGCATTGAAGTGATCTTGTTTTCTAATATCGTTTTCAAACTCATAAAGGCATTGACTAGGATGCATATTGTGAGGATTATCATTTTCATGAAACTTCATAAGAGAATTTACCTCTACCACCTTAGGCATTGGTGGTGTATTAAGCCCATGTATATCTTCAATAGGAGGTAAATTTTTAACATCCTTAGCTTTAATACCTTTTTCCTTCATAGATTTCTTTGCCTCTTGCATATCTTCAGGACTGAGATATAGTATACCCCTCTTCTTCGGAGTGGGTTTAGGCGGTGGTTCAGGAATAGCAATCATCATAAATTTTCAATATGTTATTCAATAATTCTTCATCTTGAGCAATAGTTCATTCCCTGAAAACACAACCAGCACAACTATCTAGGAAGTCCCCAGAAGCATCGGTTAGTCCATTATAGAAGATATCAAGTATTTCATTTTGCTTAAGAGGATTATCAGGCAAAGCATTAAGCAACTGGCAAAGCCTCCCCCAAGTTTGTGGGAGACTCTCTTCTTTGGTTTGCACAAAGTTAAATATTTCCTGTAAGGCAGCTTGTTTCTTATGAGCAGGAAAATATTTTTCAGAGAAGTAATAAACCATATCCTGAGGACTACGCACACAACCAGGAGCAAGAGTATTGTACAAAGCTTTAGCATCACACATTAATGAGAAAGGAAATAATTTGAGAATAAAGTAATAACGAGTTTTCTCATCATGAGTAAAAAGGGTGGCTATGTCAATCAACTTAGTAAGATGTGCCACAAAAGTTTCAGTTTCATAACCATGGAAAGGATCAGATTCAACCAGATTAATTAACTATGGGTCGACAGAGAATTCATAATCTTTATCAGCAATACAGATAGGTGAAGTGGCAAACTTAGGATCACATTTTATTCTAGCATTCAAAGATTTTTCTTTATACTTGCATAGTAATTTCTCTAGATCATCTCTGTCATTGCAAGCAAGAATATCTCTAGTTGCTTCTTCACTCATAACATAACCTTCTGGTACCTTAGGAAATTCATATCTAGCAAGGCTAGTTCTAGCAGGTGTTTCAGGAATTTCAGTTTCAAGCTCATCATCAGATTCAACATCATCATGTTGTATTACTCTAGCAATTTGTTCATCAAGAAAGTCACCAAGTGGCACATCATCATTATCAAGCAAGGTACTAGCATCATCATAAGCATCATTCATAATAGAAGTAGCATCATCAATAACTTGCGACATATCATGATTTATAGCATGTGGTGGTGTTGCAAGTTTACTCATAACAGAAGGTGAATCTAAAGTAGAACTGGATGGCAGTTCCTTACCTCCCCTCATCTTAGAGGGATAAATTGTTGGGGAACGCAATATTTCAAAAAAATCCTACGATCACGCAAGATCTATCTAGGGATGCATAGCAACGAGAGGGGAGAGTGTGTCCATGTACCCTCGTAGACCGAAAGCTGAAGCGTTAAGTAACGCGGTTGATGTAGTCGAACGTCTTCGCGATCCGATAGATCAAGTACCGAACGCACAACACCTCCACGATCTGCACACGGTCAGCTCGATGACGTCCCTCGAACTCTAGATCCAGTTGAGGCCGAGGGAGAGTTTCGTCAGCTCGACGGTGTGTTGACGGTGATGACGAAGTTACCGACGCAAGGCTTTGCCTAAGCACTACGACAATATGATCGAGGTGGAAATCTGTGGAGAGGGGGCACCGCACACGGCTAAGATCAACTTGTGTGTCTATGGGGTGCCCCCTCCCACGTATATAAAGGGGTGAAGGAGGGGGCCGGTCGGCCTCTCTATGGCGCGCCCCAAGGGGGGAATCCTACTCCTACTAGGAGTAGGTTCCCCCCTTTCCTAGTCCTACTAGGAGGGGGAAGGAAGGGAAGAGGGGGAGGAAGGAAAGGGCGGGCCGGCCCCGTTCCCAATTTGGATTGGGCTTGGGGGCGCGCCTCACCTCTTGGCCACTTCCTCCTCTATTCCACTAAAGACCATGTAGGCCCATTAAGCCCCGGGGGGTTCCGGTAACCCCCCGGTACTCCGGTATATGCCTGAACTCATCCGAAACCATTTTGGTATCCAAAAAAACCTTCCAATATATCAATCTTCATGTCTCGACTATTTCGAGACTCCTCGTCATGTACGTGATCACATCCGGGACTCCGAACTACCTTCAGTTCATCAAAACACATAAACTCATAATAACGATCGTCATCAAATGTTAAGCGTGCGGACCCTACGGGTTCGAGAACTATGTAGACATGACCGAGACTCATCTCCGGTCAATAACCAATAGAGGAACATGGATGCTCATATTGGTTCCTACATATTCTATGAAGATCTTTATCGGTCAAACCGCATAACAACATACGTTGTTCCCTTTGTCATTGGTATGTTACTTGCCCGAGATTTGATCGTCGGTATCATCATACCTAGTTCAACCTCGTTACCGGCAAGTCTCTTTACTCATTCTGTAATGCAACATCACACAACTAACTCATTAGTCACATTGCTTGCAAGGCTTATGGTGATGTGCATCACCGAGAGGGCCCGGAGATACCTCTCCGACAATCGGAGTGACAAATCCTAATCTCGAGCTATGCCAACTCAACAAACACCACCGGAGACACCTGTAGAGCATCTTTATAATCACCCAATTACGTTGTGACGTTTGATAGCACACTAAGTGTTCCTCCGGTATTCGGGAGTTGCATAATCTCATAGTCATAGGAACATGTATAAGTTATGGAGAAAGCAATAGCAATAAAATAAACGATCATAGTGCTAAGCTAACGGATGGGTCATGTCAATCAAACTATTCTCTAATGATTTGATCCCGTTTATCAAATGACAACTCATGTCTATGGTTAGAAAACTTAACCATCTTTGATTAATGAGCTAGTCAAGTAGATGCATACTAGTGACACTCTGTTTGTCTATGTATTCACACATGTACTAAGTTTCCGGCTAATACAATTCTAGCATGAATAATAAACATTTATCATGATATAAGGAAATATAAATAACAACTTTATTATTGCCTCTAGGGCATATTTCCTTCAGTCTCCCACTTGCATTAGAGTCAATAATCTATATTACATTGTAATGATTCTAACACCCATGTAGTCTTGGTGTTGATCATGTTTTGCTCATGAGAGAGGCTTGATCAACGGGTCTGCAACATTTAGAATCGTATGTATCTTGCAAATCTCTATGTCTCCCTCGTTGACTCGAGCACGGATGGAATTGAAGTGTCTTTTGATGTGCTTGGTTCTCTTGTGAAATCTAGATTCCTTTGCCAAGGCAATTGCACCAATATTGTCACAAAAGATTTTCTTTGGACCTGATGCACTAGGTATGACACCTAGATCGGATATGAACTCCTTCATCCAGACTCCTTCAATTGGTGCTTCCAAAGCAGCTATGTATTCCGCTTCGCACGTAGATCCCGCAATGACGCTTTGTTTAGAATTGCACCAACTGACAGCTCCACCATTCAATAAAATACATATCCGGTTTGTGACTTAGAGTCATCCGGATCAGTGTCAAAGCTTGCATCGACATAACCGTTTACGATGAGATCTTTGTCACCTCCATAAACGAGAAACATATCCTTAGTCTTTTTCAGGTATTTCAGGATGTTCTTGACTGCTGTCCAATGATCCACTCCTGGATTACTTTAGTACCTCCCTTCTAAACTTATAGCAAGGCACACATCAGGTCTGGTACACAGCATTACATACATGATAGAACCTATGGCTGAAGCATAGGGAATGATTTTTATTTTCTCTCTATCTTCTGCAGTGGTCGGGCATTGAGTCTGACTCAACTTCACACCTTGTAACATAGGCAAGAACCCTTTCTTTGCTTGATCCATTTTGAACTTCTTCAAAACTTTATCAATGTATGTGCTTTGTGGAAGTATAATTAAGCATCTTGATCTATCTCTATAGATCTTGATGCCCAATATATAAGCAGCTTCACCGAGATCTTTGGTTCAAAAATTCTTATTCAAGTATACTTTTATGCTATTTAGAAATTCAGTTTCATTTCTGATCAACAATATGTCATCCACATATAATATCAGAAATGCTACAGAGCTCCCACTCACTTTCTTGAAAATACAGGCTTCTCCAAAAGTTTGTATAAAACCATATGCTTTGATCACACTATCAAAGCGTATATTCCAACTTACAGATGCTTGCACCAGTCCATAAATGGATCGCTGGAGCTTACACACTTTGTTAGCACCTTTTGGATCGACAAAACCTTCTAGTTGCATCATATACATCTCCTCTTTAGGATATCCATTAAGGAATGCAGTTTTGACATCCATTTGCTAAATTTCATAATCATAAATTGCAACAATTGCCAACATGATTCGGACGGACTTAAGCATCGCTACGGGTGAGAAGGTCTCATCGTAGTCAACTCCTTGAACTTGTTGAAAACCTTTCGCAACAAGTCGAGCTTTCTAGACAGTAACATTACCGTCAGCGTCAGTCTTCTTCTTGAAGACCCATTTATTCTCTATGGCTTGCCGATCATCAGGCAAGTCAACCAAAGTCCACACTTTTTTCTCATACAAGGATCCCATCTCAGATTTCATGGCCTCAAGCCATTTTGCGGAATCTGGGCTCATCATCGCTTCCTCATTGTTCGTAGGTTCGTCATGGTCAAGTAACATGACCTCCAGAACAGGATTACCGTACCACTCTGGTGTGGATCTTACTTCGGTTGACCTACGAGGTTCGGTAGTAACTTGATCAGAAGTTTCATGATCATCATCATTAGCTTCCTCACTAATTGGTGTAGGAATCATTGGAACTGATTTCTGTGATGAACTACTTTACAATAAGGGAGCAGGTACAATTACCTCATCAAGTTCTACTTTCCTCCCACTCACTTCTTTCAAGAGAAACTCCTTCTCTAGAAAGGATCCATTCTTAGCAACGAATATCTTGCCTTTGGATATGTGATAGAAGGTGTACCCAACAGTCTCCTTTGGGTATCCTATGAAGACACATTTCTCCGATTTGGGTTCGAGCTTATTAGGTTGAAGTTTTTTCACATAAGCATTGCAGCCCCAAACTTTAAGAAACGACAACTTGGGTTTCTTGTCAAACCACAGTTCATAAGGTGTCGTCTAAATGGATTTTGATGGTGCCATATTTAACGTGAATGCAGCCGTATCTAAAGCATAACCCCAAAACAATAGCGGTAAATCAGTAAGAGACATCACAGATAGCACCATGTCTAATAAAGTGCGGTTACGATGCTCGGACACACCATTACGCTGTGGTGTTCCAGGTGGCGTGAGTTGCGAAACTATTCTGCATTGTTTCAAATGATGACCAAACTCATAACTCAAATATTCACCTCCACGATCAGATTGTAGAAACTTCATTTTCTTGTTACGATGATTTTCCACTTCACTTTGAAATTCTTTGAACTTTTCAAATGTTTCATACTTATGTTTCATTAAGTAGACATACCCATATCTGTGCAGATCATCTGTGTGGGTCAGAAAATAATGATACCTGCCACGAGCATCAACACTCATCGGACCGCATACATCAGTATGTATTATTTTTAATAAATCTGTTGCTTGTTCCATCATTCCGGAGAACGGAGTTTTAGTCATCTTGCCCATGAGGCATGGTTCGCAAGCATCAAGTGATTCATAATCAAGTGATTCCAAAAGCCCATCAGCATGGAGTTTCTTCATGCGCTTTACACCAATATGACCTAAACGGCAGTGCCACAAATAGGTTGCACTATCATTATTAAACTTATATATTTTGGCTTCACTACTATGAATATGTGTATCACTACTATCAAGATTAAGTAAAAGTAGACCACTCATCAAGGGTGCATGACCATAGAAGATATTACTCATATAAATAGAACAACCATCATTCTCTAATTTAAATGAATAACCGTCTCGCATCAAACAAGATCCAGATATAATGTTCATGCTTAACGCTGGCACCAAATAACAATTATTTAGGTCTAAAACTAATCCCGAAGGTAGATGTAGAGGTAGCGTGCCGACGGCGATCACATCAACTTAGGAACCATTTCCCACGCGCATCGTCACCTCGTCCTTAGCCAATCATCACTTAATCCGTAGCCCCTTTTTGGAGTTGCAAATATTAGCAACAGAACCAATATCCAATACCCATGCGCTACTGCGAGCATTAGTAAGGTACACATCAATAAAATGTATATCAAATATACCTTTCACTTTGCCATCCTTCTTATCCGCCAAATACTTGGGGCAGTTCCGCTTCCAGTGACCATTCCCTTTCCAGTAGAAGCACTCAGTCTCAGGCTTAGATCCACACTTGGGTTTCTTCTCTTGAGCAGCAACTTGTTTCCCATTCTTCTTGAAGTTCCCTTTCTTCTCTTTACTCATGTCCATACTGCATCATCCCACAACTAGCTCATTAGTTGCATTGCTTGCAAGACTTATAGTGATGTGCATTACCAAGAGGGCCCAGAGATACCTCTCCGACAATCGGAGTGGCAAATCCTAATCTCGATCTATGCCAACTCAACAAGTACCATCGGAGACACCTGTAGAGCACCTTTATAATCACCTAGTTACATTGTGACATCTGGTAGCACACAAAGTGTTCCTCTGGTAATCGGGAGTTGCATAATCTCACATTCATAGGAACATGTATAAGTCATGAAGAAAGCAATAGCAGTAAACTAAAACGATCAAGTGCTAAGCTAACGGAATGGGTCAAGTCAGTCACATCATTCTCCTAATGATGTGATCCCGTTTATCAAATGACAACTCATGTCTATGGTTAGGAAACATAACCATCTTTGATTAACGAGCTAGTCAGGTAGAGGCATACTAGTGACACTCTGTTTGTCTATGTATTCACACATGTATTATGTTTTCGGTTAATACAATTCTAGCATGAATAATAAACATTTATCATGAAATAAGGAAATAAATAATAACTTTATTATTGCCTCTAGGGCATATTTCCTTCAGTCTCCCACTTGCACTAGAGTTAATAATCTAGATTACACAGTAATGATTCTAACACCCAAGGAGCCTTGGTGCTGATCATGTTTTGCTCGTGAGAGAGGCTTAGTCAACGGGTCTGCAACATTCAGATCCGTATGTATCTTGCAAATCTCTATGTCTCCCACCTGGACTTGATCGCGGATGGAATTGAAGCGTCTCTTGATGTGTTTGGTTCTCTTGTGAAATCTGGATTCCTTTGCCAAGGCAATTGCACCAGTACTGTCACAAAAGATTTTCATTGGACCCGATGCACTAGGTATGACACCTAGATCGGATATGAACTCCTTCTTCCAGACTCCTTCATTTGCTACTTCCGAAGCAGCTATGTACTCCGCTTCACACGTAGATCCCGCCATGACGCTTTATTTAGAACTGCTCCAACTGACAGCTCCACCGTTAAATATAAACATGTATCCGATTTGCGATTTAGAATCGTCTAGATCAGTGTCAAAGCTTGCATCGACATAACCATTTACGAAGAGCTCTTTGTCACCTCCATAAACAAGAAACATACCCTTAGTCCTTTTCAGGTATTTCATAATGTTCTTGACCGCTGTCTAGTGATCCACTCTTGGATTACTTTGGTACCTCCCTGGTAAACTAATAGCAAGGCACACATCAGGTCTGGTACACAACATTGCATACATGATAGAGCCTATGGCTGAAGCATAGGGAACATTTTTCATTTTCTCTCTATCTTCTACAGTGGTCGGGCATTAAGTCTTACTCAACTTCACAACTTGTAACACAGGCAAGAACCATTTCTTAGCTTGATCCATTTTGAACTTCTTCAAAACTTTATCAAGGTTTGTGCTTTGTGAAAGTCCAATTAAGTGTCTTGATCTATCTCTATAGATCTTGATGCCCAATATATAAGCAGCTTCACCGAGGTCTTTCATTGAAAAACTCTTATTCAAGTATCCTTTTATGCTATCCAGAAATTCTATATCATTTCCAACCAACAATATGTCATCCACATATAATATTAGAAAAGCTACAGAGCTCGCACTCACTTTCTAGTAAATACAGGCTTCTCCAAAAGTATGTATAAAACCATATGCTTTGATCACACTATCAGAACGTTTATTCCAACTAAGAGAGGCTTGCACCAGTCCATAAATGGATCGCTACAGCTTGCAGACTTTGTTAGCACCCTTTGGATCTATAAAACCTTCAGGTTGCATCATATACAACTCTTCTTCCAGAAATCCATTCAGGAATGCGGTCTTCACATCCATTTGCCAAATTTCATAATCATAAAATGCGGCAATTGCTAACATGATTCGGTTGGACTTAAGCATCGCTACAGGTGAGAAGGTCTCATCGTAATAAACTCCTTGAACTTATCGAAAACCTTTCGCAACAAGTCGAGCTTTGTAGACAGTAACGTTACCGTCAGCGTTAGTCATCTTCTTGAAGATCCATTTATTCTCAGAATGGAGCTTCTTCATGTGCTTGACACTAATATTACCTAAACGACAGTGCAACAAATAAGTTGCACTATCATTATCAACTTTGCATCTATTGCTTTAACATTATGAATATGTGTATCACTTCTATCGAGATTCATTAAAAACAGACCACTCTTCAAGGGCGCATGACCATAAAAGATATTACTCATATAAATAGAACAATCATTATTCTCTGATTTAAATGAATAACCGTCTCACATCAAACAAGATCCAGATATAATGTTCATGCTCAACGTTGGCACCAAATAACAATTATTCAGGTCTAAAACTAATCCCGAAGGTAGATGTAGAGGTAGCGTGCCGATGGCGATCACATCAACTTTGGAACCATTTCCCACGCGCATCGTCACCTCGTCCTTAGCCAATCTTCGCTTAATCTGTAGTCCATGTTTCAGGTTGCAAATATTAGCAACAGAACCAGTATCAAATACCCAGGTGCTACTGCGCGCTTTAGTAAGGTACACATCAATAACATGTATATGACATATACCTTTGTTCACCTTGCCATCCTTCTTATCCGCCAAATACTTGGGGCAGTTCCGCTTCCAGTGACCAGTCCCTTTGCAGTAGAAGCACTCAGTCTCAAGCTTAGGTCCAGACTTGGGCTTCTTCGCTTGAGCAGCAACTTGCTTGCCGTTCTTCTTGAAGTTCCCCGTCTTCCCTTTTCCCTTCTTCTTCAAATTGGTGGTCTTGTTGACCATCAACACTTGATGCTCCTTCTTCATTTCTACCTCCGCAACCTTTAGCATCGCAAAGAGCTCGGAAATTGTCTTATCCATCCCTTGCATATTATAGTTCATCATGAAGCTTTTGTAGCTTGGTGGCAGTGATTGAAGAGCTCTGTCAATGACACTATCAACTGGAAGATTAACTCCTAGCTGAGTCAAGTGATTGTGGTACCCAGACATTCTGCGTATGTGCTCACTGACAGAACTATTCTCCTCCATTTTGCAGCTGTAGAACTTATTGGAGACTTCATATCTCTCAACCCGGGCATTTGCTTGAAATATTAACTTCAACTCCTAGAACATTTCATACGCTGCATGACGTTCAAAACATTGTTGAAGTCCCGGTTCTAAGCCGTAAAGCATGGCACACTGAACTATTGAGTAGTCATCAACTTTGCTCTGTCTGGTGTTCATAACATCTGGCGTTGCTCCTGCAGCGAGTTTGGCACCTAGCGGTGCTTCCAGGACGTAATTCTTCTATGCAGCAATGAGGATAATCCTCAATTTACGGACCCGGTCCATGCAGTTGCTACCATCTTCTTTCAACTTAGCTTTCTCTAGAAACACATTAAAATTCAACGGAACAACAGAACGAGCCATTTATCTACAACAACAGAGACATGCAAAATACTATCAGGTACTAAGTTCATGATAAATTAAAGTTCAATTAATAGTATTACTTAAGAACTCCCACTTATATACACATCCCTCTAATCATCTAAGTGATCACGTGATCCATATCAACTAAACCATGTCCGATCATCACGTGAGATGGAGTAGTTTTCAATGGTGAACATCGCTATGTTGATCATATCTACTATATAATTCACGCTCGACCTTTCGGTCTTAGTGTTCCGAGGCCATATCTGCATATGCTAGGCTCGTCAAGTTTAGCCTGAGTATTCTGCTTGTGCAAAGCTGGCTTGCACCCGTTGTATGTGAACGTAGAGCTTATCACACCCGATCATCACGTGGTGTCTCGGCACGACGAACTGTAGCAACGGTGCATACTCAGGGAGAACACTTATACCTTGAAATTTGCTGAGAGATCATCTTATAATGCTATCGCCGTACTAAGCAAAATATGATACATAAAGGATAAACATCATATGCAATCAAATAAGTGATATGATATGGCCATCATCATCTTGTGCCTTTGATCTCCATCTCCAAAGCACTGTCATGATTACCATCATCACCGGCTTGACACCTTGATCTCCATCGAAGCATCATTGTCGTCTTGCCAACTATTGCTTCTATGACTATCTCTACCACTTAGTGATAAAATATAGTAATTACATGGCGATTGCATTTCATATAATAAAGCGACAACCATATGGCTCCTGCCAGTTGCCGATAACTGTTACAAAACATGATCATCTCATACAACAAATTATATATCATCACGTCGTGACCATATCACATCACAACATGCCCTACAAAAACAAGTTAGATGTCCTCTATTTTGTTGTTGCAAGTTTTACGTGGCTGCTACGGGCTTAGCAAGAACCGTTCTTACCTATGCATCATAAACCACAACGCGGTATAGTGATTGCTTTTTGATCTTCAGAAAGAACCCTGTTCATTGAATCTGATTCAACTAAAGTTGGAGAAATTGACACCCGTCAGCCACCTGTGTGCAAAGCACGTCTGTAGAACCAACATCATGAACGCGGTCATGTAATGTTGGTCCGGACCGCTTCATCCAACAATAGTGCCGAATCAAGAAATAACTAGTGAGGGCAAGCAATATGTATATACCCACGCCCACAACTCCTTTGTGTTCTACTCGTGCATATAACATCTACGCATAAACCTGGCTCGGATGCCACTATTGGGGAACACAGTATTTCAAAAAAATTCCTACGATCATGCAATATCTATCTAGGGATGCATAGAAACAAGAGGGGAGATTGTGTCCACATACCCTCGTAGACCGAAAGCGGAAGCGTTAAGTAACACGGTTGATGTAGTCGAACGTCTTCGCGATCCAACCGATCAAGTATCGAACACACGACACCTCCGTGATATGCACACATTCAGCTCGATGACGTCCCTCGAACTCTAGATCCAGCTGAGGCCGGGGGAGAGTTTCGTCAGCACGACGGTGTGTTGACGGTGATGGTGAAGTTAACGACGCAAGGCTTCGCCTAAGCACTACGACAATATGATCGAGGTGGAAATCTGTGGAGGGGGCACCACACACGGCTAAGATCAACTTGTGTGTCTATCGGGTGCCCCCTCCCCCGTATATAAAGGGGTGGAGGAGGGGGCCGACCGGCCTCTCTATGGCGCGCCCCAAGGGGGGAATCCTACTCCTACTAGGAGCAGGTTTCCCCCCTTTCCTAGTCCTACTAGGAGGGGGAAGGAAGGGAAGAGGGGGAGGAAGGAAAGGGGGGCCAACCCCCTTCCCAATTCGGATTGGGCTTGGGGGGCGCACCTCACCTCTTGGCCACTCCATCTTCTCTTCCACTAAAGCCCATGTAGGCCCATTAAGCCCCGGGGGGTTCCGGTAACACCCCCCGGTACTCCGGTATATGCCCGAACTCATCTGAAACCATTTTGGTTTCCAAACATAACCTTCCCATATATCAATCTTCATGTCTCGACCATTTCGAGACTCCTCGTCATGTCCGTGATCACATCCGGGACTCCGAACTACCTTCAGTTCATCAAAACACATAAACTCACAATACCGATCATCATCGGACGTAAAGCGTGCAGACCCTACGGGTTCGAGAACTATGTAGACATGACCGAGACTCATCTCCGGTCAATAACCAATAGCGGAACCTGGATGCTCATATTGGTTCCTACATATTCTACGAAGATCTTTATCGGTCAAACCGCATAACGACATAGTTGTTCCCTTTGTCATCGGTATGTTACTTGCCCGAGATTCGTTCGTCGGTATCATCATACCTAGTTCAATCTTGTTACCGGCAAGTCTCTTTACTCGTTCCGTAATGAAACATCCCACAGCTAACTCATTAGTCACATTGATTGCAAGGCTTATAGTGATGTGCATTATCGAGAGGGCCCTGAGATACCTCTCCGACAATCGGAGTGACAAATCCTAACCTCGATCTATGCCAACTCAAGAAACACCATCGGAGACACCTGTAGAGCATCTTTATAATCACCCAGTTACGTTGTGATGTTTGATAGCACACTAAGTGTTCCTCCGGTATTCGGGAGTTGCATAATCTCATAGTCATAGGAACATGTATAAGTTATGGAGAAAGCAATAGCAATAAACTAAACAATCATAGTGCTAAGCTAACAGATGGGTCATGTCAATCACATCATTCTCTAATGATGTGATCCCGTTTATCAAATGACAACTCATGTCTATGGTTAGGAAACTTAACCATCTTTGATTAACGAGCTAGTCAAGTAGAGGCATACTAGTGACACTCTGTTTGTCTATGTATTCACACATGTACTAAGTTTCCTGTTAATACAATTCTAGCATGAATAATAAACATTTATCATGATATAAGGAAATATAAATAACAACTTTGTTATTGCCTCTAGGGCATATTTCCTTCATAAATCTTAGTCTTTGGATTCTTCATATTCTTCATAGTGATAATATGTTAATAATCCCAAGTGACTCAACAAATATAGCTATGCTCCCCGGCAACGGCACCAGAAAAAGGTGTTGATAACCCACAAGTATAGGGGATTGCAACAGTTTTCGAGGGTGGAGTATTCAACCCAAATTTATAGATTCGACACAAGGGGAGCCAAAGAATATTTGAAGGTATTAGCAGCTGAGTTGTCAATTCTACCACACCTGGAGATTAATTATCTGCAGCAATATGATCAGTAGCACAGGAATATGATAGTAGTGACATCAACAATGGTAACAGTAACAGTGATAGCAGTAATTTGTAGCAAGTCTAACAGTGATGATAGCAGTAGTAACACAGCAAAATCAATAAGGATAAATTCGTAGGCATTGGATCGGTGACTTGTTAGATGATATTCATCATGAGACAGTTATAACCTAGGGCGATACGGCACTAGCTCCAGTTCATCGATATAATGTAGGCATGTATTCTGTAAATAGTCATACATGCTTTATTAAAAAAAAACTTGCATGCCATCTTTTGTCCTACCCTCCCATGGCAGCGGGGTCCATATTGGAAACTAAGGGATATTAAGGCCTCCTTTTAATAGAGAACCGGAACAAAGCATTAACACATAGTTAATACATGAACTCCTCAGACTACGGTCATCACCGGGAGTGGGCCCGGTTGTTGTCACTCCGGGGTGGCCGGATCATAACACGTAGTAGGTGACTATAACTTGCAAGATTGGATCTAGAACATGGATATAATGATGATAACATAAACGGTTCAGATCTGAGTTCATGGCACCTGGGCCGAAAGTGACAAGCAGTAAGCATGGCAAAGTCATAGCAACATCAATCTAAGAACATAGTGGATACTAGGGATCAAGCCCTAATAAAACTAACTCGATTACATGATGAATCTCATCCAACTCCTCACCGACTAGCGAGCCTATGAAGGAATTACTCACTCCCAGTGGGGAGCATCATGGAATTGGCGACGGAGAAGGGTTGGTGATGACGAAGAACGAAGATCCCCGTCTCCGGAGCCCCAAACGGACTCCAGATCTGCCCTCCCGAGGAAGAACAGGGCCTGGCAGCGGCTCCATCTCGTGGATCGCAATAATTCTTTTTCCCTGATTTTTTCTGGAATAATGTGATTTTATAGTATCAGGGAGGTCATCAGTGGGTCCACTAGGTCGGTACAACCCTCCTGGGCGCGCCAGGAGAGGGGGGCGTGCCATGGTGGGTTGTGCCCACCCAGGGGCCCTTCTCCGGTGGGTCTTGGCTCCATAAATTCTTATTATTGGTATAAAAAATCCTCAAAAAAGTTTCGTTCCATTCTGAGAACTTTTATTTCTGCACAAAAACAACACCATGGTAGTTCTGCTGAAAACAGCGTCAGCCCGGGGTTAGTTTCATTTAAATCATGCAAATTAGAGTCCAAAACAAGAGGAAAAGTGTGAGAAAAAGTAGATACGTTGGAGACGTATCAACCCTCCCGCAAGCATCTGCAACTACAAGAAAAGTATTAAGAATAAATTCTAACCATATCATTAAACTTTTGGATCCAATCGGTCCCTTGCGGAATAACGCATAAACTGGGGTTTAAACTTCTGTCACTCTCGCAACCCATCATCTAATTGCTACTCCACAATGCATTCCCTTAGGCCCAAATATGGTGAAGTGTCATGTAGTCGACGTTCACATGACACCACTAAGGGAATCACAACATACATACTATCAAAATATCAAACACATATCAAATTCACATGATTACTTGCAACATGATTTCTCCCGTGACCTCAAGAACAAAGTAACTAATCACAAATGATAATCATGCTCAAGATCAGAGGGGTATTAAATAGCATATTGGATCTGAACATATAATCTTCCACCAAATAAACCATATAGTAATCAACTACAAGATGTAATCAACGCTACTAGTCACCCACAAGCACCAATCTATAGTTTCGATAACAAGATTGAACACAAGAGATGAACTAGGATTTGAGATGAGATGGTGTTGTTGAAGATGTTGATGGAGATTGCCCTCCCCAAGATGGGAGAGTTGTTCGTGGTGATGATGACGATGATTTGCCCCTCCGGGAGGGAAGTTCCCCCGGCGGAATCGCTCCACCGGAGGGCAAAAGTGCTCCTGCCCAAGTTCAGCCTCGAGATCGCATCGCTCCATCCTGAAAGTCCACTCCTTATTTTTTCTAGGTCAAAATGTCTTATATACCAGAAGATGGGCACCGGAGGTGGGCCTGGGTGAGCACAACCCACACTTCCTGGCGTGCGCACGTGGGTTGTGCCCACCTGGTGGGCCCCCTCTGGTAGTTATTTGCTCCAATATTCATCATATATTTGATAAAAAAATCCCCATGAAGTTTCAGCTTGTTTGGAGTTGTGCAGAATAGGTGGCCTGACATAGCTTTTCGAGGTCCAGATTTCCAGCTACCGGAATTCTCCCTCTTTGTGTATAGCTTGCATATTATGAGAGAAAAGGCATGAGAATTACTCCAAAAAGCATTATTATGGATAAAAACATCATAAATAACAGTAAGAAAACATGATGCAAAATGGGCATATCATAGCTTGAAGGAGTAAGAACAACTCCAATGAGGCGACCCATTTTGTTCGCCTACGTCCATTTAGGTCGGCACAGAGAAAAGTGGAGGCCCAACGCGCCGATCCAAACCCAAATCGCGTCCGCTTGGCGTCCACGCTGACCCATTTCCGGCTCAAAATTCCGCCTGAAATGCGCCGGCATGGACGCAAAGTGGACGCGCCACGCGTCTCCTTGGTGTCCGCCGTGGCCCCACTTATAGGCCACCCAACTACTGTCTATCGTCTAATTTATGACGACCATTGACAGCGGGGCCACTAGTCAGCCAATGGAAGCATCATTTTTTAACCACGTTTGCGGCGGGGGCAGGCCTCATCCACTTCCGTCCACATCTGTCCCCCACCACCCCTTGTGCTTCCTTGCTAGCGACAGCACTAAACCCTAGCAAGGAATGGGCCTCTTCAGGAGCAGCAACGGCAAGGGCAAGTGCACCCCGGCGCCTCATCCTCCCGTGCTCCTCCCCCCTCCTCCTCTGCCGCTGGCGCGTGTCCGCCCAGGCCGTCGGCGTATGCACATCCCGGTGCACCAAGCGCGGTGGCGCTGGGAGTACAGGCAGCCACTGCCCTACCCCGACGTCATGCTGCCGCACCACTAGCACCTGGATCCACACCGGATCCCGGTGCCGACGGTTCCACGGACCCACTAGGCGCACGACGAGGAGGTGCACAGGCGTCAGACGCAGCTCACGCCGGTGCAGCGGCGGTTGCCCGAGTACGCCGCCGACTCTCCCAACTGGGAGGCTTGGTTTGCCCTCGAACATGAGGAGCAACAGCGGCTAGGCGTTGACGCCAACCCGTCACCGTTTCCACCGCCGCCCCATGGGTAGAGCCGGAGGAAATGGAGTCGGAGGCGGAGTACCAAGCCACCCTCAGGAGGCCATGCAGCACGCGGTTGAGGCTAGCCGACTCAAGGATGACGCACATTAGGATGGGCTGGAGCAAGCCCTTGCCTTGTCGGCGGCGGGGGACTACGTCCACACCCCGCTCTTCGTCGCACCTCCACCGCCGCCGCCGCCCGTCCTCGAGCCCAAGCTGGATCCGGAGCCGATGCGGAAGCGCTCCCCGCTTCCACCCACTTGGCCGGAGGAAGCCTACAGGTGGACCTCCAATACCGCGAGTGGGTGAGCGCGCCGTCGGTCCACTACGCCGCGACGCCGGAGGAGGAGGCGGCCCACCTTGAGCGCTGGAAGGCGCATTGGCTCGCCCATGAGGAGGCCAACGACGAGCTGCACATGCGCTACGAGGAGCTGCTGCAACGCGACGCGGAGGCACTGTAGCTTGAGGAGGAGGAGCGCGCCTAGCGAGCCGCAATGTCGCTGCCACAGCAGACATCGGAGGCGACTGCCCTGGTAGCGTACCAAGCGGTGTTCATGTGGGCTGGCCCTGCTCCCGTCTTCATTGACCTCACCGGCGGTGATGGCGATGGCGACGTCAAGGGCAAGGGCAAGGCCGATGACATCTAGGGCAGCGTGCCGGCGCAAACCGTTTTTATGTTTTAATTAATGTTTAATTAGGTTTAAGTGGACTTTGGCTGGCGGTTGACCTGCCACTTAATGTTTAATTATGTTTATTTCTACGAGTTGTTTTTCTCCTACGCCGATAGATTTGGGTCTGCCTCCCGTTGGGCGGTCAAGCCGACCCATTTGAGAATGCGGACGCGCACGTCCTCCTGGCCGACCCAAAAGGAAGAAAAGCGGACAAAGCGCACGTCCATTTGGGTCGCCCCGTTGGAGTTGCTCTAACAATGAAGGAGCATAATGAAAACGAGTTCGGCATTTGATGTAGTCATACTCTTCATGATCCAATCGCGATCCAATCCGATCTAGTGCCGAACGAACGACACCTTCAAGATTAGCACACGTTCGGCTCGGTGGAGTCCTTTCCTTGATCCATCAAGCGAGGGAGAGGAGGTGGATGATATCTGGACCAACACGACGGTGTGGTGGTGACCGTGGCAGCGCAATTCCGGCAGGGCTTCGCCAAGCATGTACCAGAGAATATGGAAGAGTAGCGGGATATAGACGGGGCAAGGGCAGAAGGGTTGGCTTCCCCCTGCGCCTACCCACTATATATAGGGTGGGGGAGGGGTGTTCCAGCCATAGCCCCCCTCCCAAGGCTGGGGCGGCGGCCAAGGGGGCAGGAGTGCCCTCCAAGCCAACTGGAGGGCCCTCCCCTTAGGGTTTCCCTTCCCCTAGGCTCACGGGCCAAGTTAGGGGCTGGTGCGCCTGGCCCAGTAAGGCCAGTGCGCCCCCTCCAGCCAAGCTGCTGTATGGGACGTGGTGGAACACTACGAGGACTTTCGGACCCCTCCGGGTACAATACCCCCAAAAAACCAGATTTTTTCCGGAACCCCGACAACAACTTTTCATTTATAAATCTTTAGCTCCGGTACATTCTGGAGCTCCTCGTGATGTCCCGGATCACATCCGGGAACAACCTTCGGGCTTTTTATTGTGGAACGTAGCATGCAATTTCAAAAAAAATCCTACAATCACGCAAGATCTATCTAGGAGATGCATAGCAACGAGAGGGGGAGAGTGTGTCCACATACCCTCATAGACCGAAAGCGGAAGCATTAGTTTAACATGGTTGATGTAGTCGAACTTCTTCTCGATTCAACCGATCAAGTAGCAAACGTATGACACCTCTGAGTTCAGCACACGTTCAGCTCGATGACGTCCCTCGAACTCTTGATCCAGCAAAGTGTCGAGGGAGAGTTTCATCAGCATGACGGCGTGGTGACGGTGATGGTGAAGTGATCCGCGCAGGGCTTCGCCTAAGCACTACGACAATATGACCAGAGGAGTAAACGGTTGAGGGGGGCACCGCACATGGCTAAGAGCAATGGATATGATCTAGAGGGTCCCCCTGTCCCCGTATATGAAGGAGGGAGTGGGGAGGAGGCCGGCCTAAGGGAGCGCCAAGTGGGGGGAAACCCACTTGGATTCCTAGTCCAATTCACCCCCCTTCCTGCTATCGGAGGGGGAAAGTGGGAAGGAGAGGGAGAGGAAGAAGGAAAGGCGGGCCGCGCCCCTCCCCTAGTCCAATTCGGACTCCCCAAGGGGGGGCGCCACCCCCTTGTGGGCTGCCTTGCCTCCCTCCTATGGCCCATGTGGCCCATTACTTCTCCTGGGGGTTTCCGATAACCCCCCGGTACTCCGGTATGTACCTGAACCAGAACCATTCTGATGTCCGAATACTATCGTCCAATATATCAATATTTACTTCTCGACCATATTGAGACTCCTTGTCATATCCATGATCTCATCCGGGACTCCGAACACTCTTCGATCACCAAAACGCATAACTCATAATACAAATCGTCATCGAATGTTAAGCGTGCGGACCCTACGGGTTCGAGAACTTTGTAGAAATTACCGAGACACATCTCCGGTCAATAACCAACAGCGGAACCTAGATGCTCATATTGGTTCCTACATATTCTATGAAGATCTTTATCGGTCAAACGGCGATGACAACATACGTCATTCCCTTTGTCATCGGTATGTTACTTGCCTGAGATTCGATCGTCGGTATCTTCATACCAAGTTCAATCTCGTTACCGGCAAGTCTCTTTACTCATTCTGTAATGCATAATACCGCAACTAACTCATTTGTCACATTGCTTGCAAGGCTTATCATGATGTGCATTACCGAGAGGGCCCAGAGATACCTCTCCAATACTCGGAGTGACAAATCCTAATCTCGATCTATGCCAACCCAACAAACACCTTCAGAGATACCTGTAGAGCATCTTTATAATCACCCAGTTACGTTGTGATGTTTGGTAGCACACAAGGTATTCCTCCGGCATTCGGAGTTGCGTAATCTCATAGTCAAAGGAATATGTATAAGTCATGAAAAGGCAATAGCAATAAAACTTAACGATCATTACGCTAAGCTAACGGATGAGTCTTGTCCATCATATCATTCTCCTAATGATGTGATCCCGTTCATCAAATGACAACACATGTCTATGGCTAGGAAACTTAACCATGTTTGATTAATGAGCTAGTCTAGTAGAGGCATACTAGGGACACTTTGTTTTGTCTATGTATTCACACATGTATCAAGTTTCCGGTTAATACAATTCTAGCATGAATAATTAACATTTTTCATGATATAAGGAAATATAAATAACAACTTTATTATTGCCTCTAGGGCATATTTTGTTCACTTTCCACTATTAATATCTCAATACTACCCTAGTGCCACCGAATGTTAAGTGTGCGGCCCTACGGGTTCGAGAATCATGCAGACATGACCGAGATTCCTCTCCGGTCAATAACCGATAGGGGGACATGTATGCCCATATTGGTTCACACATATTCCACGAAGATCTTTATCGGCTGAATCACGATATCTAGGATTCAGTTAATCCCGTATGCAATTCCCTTTGTCCGACGATATGTTACTTGCCTGAGATTCGATCGTCGGTATCTCCATACCTAGTTCAATCTCGTTACCGGCAAGTCTCTTTACTCGTTCAATAATACAAGAGCCCGTGACCAAACTCATTAGTCACATGCTTGCAATCTTCTTGTGATGTTGTATTATCGAGAAGGCCCAGAGATATCTCTCCATCACACCGAGTGACAAATCCCAATCTTGATCCATGTAACCCAACAAATACCTTCGTAGATACCTGTACAACACCTTTATGATCACCCAGTTATGAAGTGACGTTTGATAGCACACAAAGTGTTCATCCGTTATCCGGGAGTGGCATGATGTCATGTTCTAAGGAACAGATACTTGACATTACCAAAGTTGTAGCAAATAACTAAGTGATACGATTTGATGCTAAGCTTACAATTGGGTCTGTCCATCACATGATTCTCCTAATGCTGTGATCCCATTATCAAATAACAACTCATGTCTATGGTTATAAAACCTTAATCATCTTTGATCAACGAGCTAGTCTAGTAGAGGTTTACTAGGGACCCGGTGTTGTTTATGTATCCACACATGTATTTAAGTTTCCGGTCAATACAATTCTAGCACGAATAATAAACATTTATCATGAACGGAAAATATAATAACCAATTTATTATTGTCTCTAGGGAATATTTCCAACACCGACAACCACAGTGGATTGTATCCCCGTGCCACCTGAGAAGAAACTAAGAAAGCCCCATGGCACCGAACAAAATCGGATCTGGATCTATGGCTGGGCAAAACAAGGCAGCAAATGACGCCATACCGGGACCTCAACGCTCCAAGGTCATCGCGGCCACCACCCTCTAGCGCCCCGGCCAGGACGTCGTCCACGCCCCCGCTGCGCAGCAGCTTGGAGCCAGGTCCCACCTGAGGGAGTCCAGGATTAGGGGGTATCCGGACAGCCGGATTATATCCTTCGGCCGGATTGTTGGACTATGAAGATGCAAGATTGAAGACTTCGTCCTGTGTCTGGATGGGGCTCAACTTGGCATGTAAGGCAAGCTAAGCAATACGGATATGTATATCTCCTCCGTTGTAACCGACCTTGTGTAACCCTAGCCCCCTCCGGTCTCTATATAAACCGGAGGGTTTGGTCCGTAGGACAACATACAGTCATACCATAGGCTAGCTTCTAGGGTTTAGCCTCTTCGATCTCGTGGTAGATCAACTCTTGTAATACTCATATCATCAAGAATAAATCAAGCAGGACGTAGGGTTTTACCTCCATCAAGAGGGACCGAACATGGGTAAAACATCGTGTCCCCTGCCTCCTGTTACCATCCACCTTAGACGCACAGTTTGGGACCCCCTACCCGAGATCCGCCGGTTTTGACACCGACATTGGTGCTTTCATTGAGAGTTCCTCTATGGCGCCGCCGTAAGGAAGGATGCCTCGTCTCTTTGTTAAAAGCAACATCACTGCCGGGGGAGCTTTGGCTGTCGGCCAAACTCTCCGTCTAGGAAGCTTCGTCATGACTGCCTGTTCGGCCGCTGCACCGACGATGACTTCTCGGGTCATCAAAAACAGTCTCCACGTCGGCTCGGAAGTCGCCGAGCAGATGGATCCAATGGAGCTCTCTTCCCTAAACGAACTCTTGGATCACATTGCCGCCTTGGGAGTCGCTACGAACTATGATCGGACTGGGCTTAAACCCGATCAAAGGGAGGTTAACTCTCCACCGGTCACCCATCACGTTGCGGTGGTGGAGGAACAATGCGGAAACTCTTCCTCTGTTTTGAGGAATAACTATGTCCGGATTCCTGAGCTCTCTGAGCCGGATACCCGCTTACGGGAGAACATTACCCAAGCCCTGAACCTAGAATCAGGCAGCGGGCCAAATTTATCGGGTAACACTCCGGAACCCGAACTTCCAAGATTGGAAACTCCTCGGCCCCTGGGTCTCAGATCGGGTAGGGATTTAGACTCAAATCCACCCACCCACCCAGACATAAACGATCTTTCCCACATCAGGCAAGAGCCCTGTCGGTGTCAAAACCGGCGGATCTCGGGTAGGGGGTCCCGAACTATGCGTCTAAGGCTGATGGTAACAGGAGGCAGGGAACACGAAGTTTTACCCAGGTTCGGGCCCTCTTGATGGAGGTAAAACCCTACGTCCTTCTTGGTTAATATTGATGATATGGGTAGTACAAGATTAGATCTACCACGAGATCAGAGAGGCTAAACCCTAGAAGCTAGCCTATGGTATGATTGTCTGTTGTCCTACGAACTAAAACCCTCCGGTTTATATAGACACCGGAAAGGGCTAGGGTTACACAAGGTCGGTTACAAAGGAGGAGATATACATATCTGTATTGCCTAGCTTGCCTTCCACGCCAAGTAGAGTCCCATCCGGACACGAGACGAAGTCTTCAATCCTGTATCTTCATAGTATAACAGTCCGGCCGAAAGATATAGTCCGGCTGTCCGGAGACCCCCTAATCCAGGACTCCCTTAGTAGCCCCTGAACCAGGCTTTCAATGATGATGAGTCCGGCGCGCAGTATTGTTTTCGGCATTGCAAGGCGGGTTCGTCCTCCGAATACACCATGGAAGAATTTGAATACAAGCATAGTGTCCGACCCTGCAAAAATAAGTTCCACATACCACCGCAGAGAGAATAATATTTTCACAAATCTAATTTGTTGACTTGTTTTGGCAACACGACACTATGTCATGGCCCGACGATTATTCGAACCGTTTCCTTTAACTAGCCCCGCACATAACGCGAGGCAGTTTTTTGACACGTCTCGTCAAAGCAGAGATCGTGTCCCCTTATCACGGGATTCTCATCAATACGGGTGTGGGTAACCCAACCGCGCCATCAATTACGTGCTTGGGGGATAAGAGAGTTTTACCAGGCTAGTGGGGACGCATAGTTTCGTCTGCCCATATAAAGGTATAAGGATTTACCTTTTCATCCACGCCTTCTTCCTCCTTTGCTCATCCATTTTCACACACTCGAGCTCCAGCACCCAAGTCCGCATTTCCCACCTCAACCCTCTCCAACCAAGTCCGGAGCGGGAGGCAGGTGGATGGTCTCCTCCGTCACGGAGGGACACATCAAGAAGCTGAGGAGAGACGGATACCTGCCCGACGACATCGCGCACCAGCTCCGAGAAGAGGGGAAACTCATCCCCACCCCCAGGCCCCATGAGAGGGTAGTGTTCCTTACCCATTTCCTCCGCGGACTGGGATTCCCTCTCCACCCATTCGTCCGGGGGCTCATGTTCTACTACGGCCTGGATTTCCATGATCTGGCCTCGAACTTCATCCTCAACATCTCAGCGTTTATCGTCGTGTGTGAGGCCTTCCTCCGCATCAAGCCCCACTTCGGCTTATGGCTGAAGACCTTCAATGTCAAGCCGAAGGTAGTGAGTGGCCGCCTGACGGAGTGCGGAGGCGCCATGGTGGGCAAGATGCCCAACATCACGTGGCTCGAGGGCTCCTTCGTGGAGACCATAAAGGGGTGACAATCGGGGTGGTTCTACATCACCGAGCCGCGTGACCCTAAATGGGCAGCGGCCCCCGAGTTCCGATCTGGCATCCCCACGCGGCTCGCCTCCTGGCAAGAGAAGGGCCGGGCCTGGGGTAGTTCGGGAGAGCTGACCAGACTCCAAACATGTATTCAAAACATGGTGGACAAGAAGCTCAAACTTGTCAACGTAGTCCAAGTCATGCTCATCCGCCGGATCCTCCCGTGCCAACAACGGGCTTTCAACTTGTCGGAGTTCGACCCGGCCCAACACCGAACTCTGAACAGGCTCTTCGACACAACTCACGAAGATGCCTGGAAGGTGCTATTCAAGAGCGCCGAGGTTCCCCCTCCCACTACCGAGGACCATGGAACAGGATACTTGTTTTCCATAGTTTGATTCTATGCGGGATCTAAGCTCCCATACCTTTGACAGGACTGGCAGGAGACGACCAGACAGATCGACTGTCTGACTCCTTTGCCCGAAGGCCCAGCAGACGCTCTCCTGGCGAAGATGCTGACTCCGGCTCCTTGTACGGTGCCGGAGAAGACCATGAAGGCCAAGGGAACCCGAAAGAGTTCCCGACGCCAGGCGTCATCGGACTCACTGTCTGATGACTCTATGGCACACTCCTCCCCCGAAGACGAGGAGGCAGAAGAAGATGCCCCCTCCAGACGGGGGAGACAAGAAGAGGAAGGCCGCCCCAACTGGGGAGGACGAAGGGTCCAAGAAGGGAAGGACTCTCCTTCCGGACAGTTCTACCACCACCGCCGACGGCAAAGACGAGTGGCTGCCCAGGGCCAAGCCCCTGGGGAAGTCGTAAGTATTCGGATACTAGAGTGACTCATAGCATTCCTCTGTTGCACTGCTTCCCCTAACGCCGAATATGATTATGCAGGCCGCCACGAGCCTGTATCGATGTATCATCGGACGGCTCCCTGGGCTCGTCGGATATGGATAGCGATCCACTTCCGACCGCCACCTCCCGTTACCCTGCGGACGACGCCGAGGCATTGTCTCACGAGGCACTGAGTCGAGGGGATACAGTTCCGGAGGCGCCTCAAGGCGACCTTCCGAACTTCGGGAGCAGAGGGGACAGGGCCGCTGAGGGCTCCGAGTTCAGCCCTCAGCCGAACACCGCGCTGGAACCTCCAGTGGTTCCAGACTCGGGCAGGCGGCCTTCTTCCAAGAGGGGCAAGACGCCTGTACCGGTGACCTCTGCCCATCCAGAGGCGCCGGAGAATCTGCTGGAAGCGCTTCGCAGCGCTTCCATCGACAAGGAGCACCGTACTATTATGAGTGCGGTGGTCCAGAAGGTTCAGTCCGCCAAGAGCGGACTGACTGAAGCTTGTGCCAGCCTTCTAACAGGCTTTGAGGTAAGTGTTTAAAATATAGGAAAAATATTACCGCATAGACAATGGCCCCTGATGCTCTTTTCGGTGTTCACAAAGAAAAGCCGAACAGACGATCAAACAATATCGCAGGAGTCTAATATAAGTATGTCAATATGCATATGCAGGCTTCGCTGCTGGCATCTGCCGCACTGACTGCGGAGGTCGCCGTACTGAAGCAGTATCTTAAAGGGTCCCAGGACGAGCTCGGGCTTGCCAAGAGGCAGCTCGAGGAGAACAAAGGTAAGTAATACCTAGTTTATGGATATGTATAAAAAGAATGCGATTGCAAAACGACAGGATCATCATGAATTTGCCAAGGGCCACGACGAAGTGGCGACCCTAAGGCAAGCGCTATCCGAGGCCGAAGATAAAGCGGCCAAGGAGCGCACCGAGCGGGAAAGGAAAGAGGCTCGGGTGGGCGAGGTGCAGCAAGAGCTCCAGGCTCTCGTGACGAAGCACGAGGCGTTGGAGCTTGACTCGAAGACGCAAGAGTCTGAGCTTGCTGCAGCCCTCGAGAGCGCAAAAAGTGCCAAGGCGAAGCCCAAAAGGCCCTCCAGGAGATTGATGCGATGAAGAAAATAACGGCGGGTAAGGCATTCTATATGCAAAGCAAGCATGTGAAAGTAAATTACCTATTACTTACCCGAATCCGGAGCTCTCCAGGAGCATTCACAGATTTGCCCCGCAGCGTGTCGGTTGCCGCACAGTTTTACCAGGCCGAGGAGGGAAGCTCAACGGAGAAGCTGTTCTGGTCTCAGTATACTGGGACCGAACACCCGGTGCCTATGAGCGAGCAGCTGCAGCAGCTGGTCGAGCTACACAAAGCGGCCGAACAGGCCATGAAGGGCTTTATAGTCCGGCTGTGGCCTGGCGACGCCCTTCCGAACAGCTACTTCGGCCTACTGAGGCGGCTTGTGGATGCCTGCCCACGGCTAGAGGTCATCAGGCGGTCTGTCTGCATCTAAGGTGCATGCCGGGCTTTCGCCCGCGTGAAGGCGCAATGGGCCAAGCTAGACGCCGTGAAGCTGATCAAGGAGGGACCGCCGCAGTGCAAGGAGCGTCGCACCCCCAAAATTTATTATGAGGGTGTCCTGAAGGGTGCCCGTCTTATGGCGGACGAATGTTCAAAGGATGTAATATTTGAGTAAACTTGCTCGTGTGATCCTGTATGATGAAAACTTGTTTCATATGCGCTATGCAACGCTTGTTTGAATTTAAAATATTACCTTCTGTTTGGCTGTTTATCCAATCTGAGAGATGGCTAGTCCTCGGTTTGTGCCCCCATGCCGCGAGTGCTGGGGTGTTCGGGATAAACCTGAGCACTCTTGTTCCCATTTTTGGGTCCTTCGAGGGAGGTGCTCAGCACAGCAAACAAGGCAACCAGACTAATAATGCTTTATCACTCTCACTTAGCCATAGAATTCTATAATTTTAAATTTCGGCGAAGCCCCTGGTATTCGGAAGGCCGAACTCGGGGCGCGATACACGCCTTTAAGCCGGACATGACCGGCTCCTCGCTCTAACCGGCATAAGTCTTTAGGGACTCGAAACCTCGCCGAAGAGCGACCAGTCTCTCGCCTTATCATGACAGTCAGTTTTAGCTTTCTCTAGTGAGGTGCATAGCCCAACAGAACTGGGGCACAATTGCAGTAGTTCTCCTAGTGCTACCTTAGCCGATAGAGCGGAACGTAAGGTACCAAAACAAAGGAGCCGGGCAAACCCAACATTTGACCAAAGACATGATTCGGAGCTGATGCGTATAATGCTATAAGTTCGGGGTGCCGCACTTGTGAAAGTTTTCGGACATCTCACACCATATTGTGGGGGTAATTAAGCCCCTGGTGTGTTGGCCGTACCAAAGTGTACGGTTGCAAGGTGTCATTAATGAACACACACACACACACACACACACACACACACACACACACACATATATATATATATATATATATAACAAGAATGCAATAATAGTCGTAATGTTATGCGTTGTTTATTCAAAGAGGTGCGTTAAAGCAGAATGATACAGATAGTGCGATAAGCAAAAAGTAGGACTATGTCCCTTCCAAGGGCAAGCTGAGGAATAGTATTAAAGCAAATATTTCACTCGTTATCGTAATCCACCTGGGAGTTCCGTGGTGTGACGTAGCTTTCTGCCTCTCTTGGTTGCTGCACCATGTCTTCGGCAATCATGCTGCCGGACAAGGTTTCCAGAGATTAAAGTCCTGAAAGAGAAAAATAACAAAGCGGGAAGCCCCTAGTGCGCTTTAGGTCACGTCTTGGAGCGTTACGTAGTTGTGCCCCCCTCCCCACCTGTGCCCATGGTATTTTTAATGCGTAATTATGTACGTGTGGCACGGATTTCGCTGTTTGGCTGGGACTGGGGTGGGGGCCGCATTGCTACACGAGCTCAGATCGTGACAGGCAGTCTAGTTGCCGATTACTCCGAGCGCGCTTGAAGGTGTCCGGGTCTTGAAATGCCGAACTGGTGGATTGCCTTGAGAGGCTGCTTTGCACTTCTGCTGCGACGGCCGCAGTGTGCTCCTCCATTCGGAGAGAGCGCTCTGTGTTTCCATTAACTGTAATAACCCCATGAGGTCCTGGGATCTTGAGCTAGAGGTATGCATAATGCAGTACCGCATTGAATCTCGCAAATGTGGTTCGCCCGAGCAGTGCATGATAACCACTGCGGAACGAGACTATATCGAAGATTAATTCTTCGCTTCGGAAGTTATCCGGGGATCCAAAGACCACTTCCAGTGTAATTGAGCCTGTGCAATGGGCCTCTACACCTAGAATGACGCCTTTAAAGGTTGTTTTTATGGGTTTGGTCCTTGAGGGGTCTATACCCATTTTGCGCACTGTTTCCTAATAAAGCAGGTTCAGGCTGCTGCCGCCATCCATAAGGACTCGAGTGAGGTGAAATCCGTCAATGATTTGGTCTAGGACCAGTGCAGCGAATCCGCCATGACGGATACTAGTGGGGTGGTCCCTGCGATCGAAGGTGATCGGACAGGAGGACCATGGGTTGAACTTTGGGGCGACTGGCTCCAACGCATATACGCCCCTGAGCGCACGCTTCCTCTCCCTCTTGGGGATGTGGGTTGCGTATATCATGTTCACCGTCCACACTTGTGGGGGGAACCTCTTCTGTCCTCCGGTGTTCGGTTGCCGGGGCTCTTCCTCGTCACCGCTATGTGGCCCCTTATCTTCGTCTTTGGCAATTAACTTGCCGGCCTGCTTGAACACCCAACAATCCATGTTGGTGTGGTTGGTTGGCTTGTCGGGTGTGCCGTGTATTTGACACGAGCGATCGAGTATATGGTCCAAACTGGACGGGCACGGAGTGCTTCTTTTGAATGGCTTTTTCCACTGACCGGGTTTAGAGCCTTTGAATCTGGCATTGACTGCCGTATCTTTAGTATTATCGTTGTTAATGCGGCACTTATGTTTGTTGCGACGTGACCTGCTATTGCCGTCCTTGGTATCCAACGTACCATGGTTTTCTGACATATTGTTACCGCGAGCCGGCCAACTGTCTTCTCCCGCACAAAAGCGGGTCATGAGTGTCGTGAGGGCTGCCATAGATTTCGGCTTTTCCTAACCAAGGTGCCAGGCTAGCCACTCGTCGCGGATGTTGTGTTTGAAAGCTGCTAGGGCCTTTGCATCCGGACAGTCGATGATTTGATTTTTCTTTGTTAGGAACCGAGTCCAAAATTGCCTGGCCGATTCTTCTGGCTGCTGATTTATGTGGCTCAAGTCATCGGTGTCTGGTGGTCGCACATAAGTGCCCTGAAAGTTGTCGAGGAATGTGGCTTCCAGATCTTCCCAACAGCTAATGGACTCTGCTGGCAGGCTGTTAAGCCAATGCCGCGCTGGTCCTTTGAGCTTTAGTGGGAGGTATTTGATGGTGTGTAAGTCATCACCGCGGGCCATGTGGATGTGGAGGAGGTAATCCTCGATCCATACCGCAGGATCTGTTGTGCCGTCGTATGATTCAATATTTACAGGTTTGAAACCTTCTGGGATTTGATGATCCATTACTTCGTCTGGGAAGCATAAGGGGTGTGCGGCGCCTCTATATTGGGATATATCGCGACGCAGCTCGAATGGGTCTTGCCCGCTGTGTTCGGCCCAGCCGGATTTACTTTTACTGTATCCGGCATGACGTATATCGTCTCGCATAGTGGCGCGCCCTCATGATCCGTAGATCGATCTTGCATGTTTTGCTTTGTCCTCCAATATGTCTCGAAGGTGTGGTCTGTTTCCCCATGCTTTTTATATGAATGGCGTCGGGGTGCCGGCTGAGCTTTTGGCTGGAATGCCTCTCTATCACGGCCACGAGGTGGCCGATCAGCCGCGTCATACGCTTCTTCCTCCAGTCGAGGTAGCAACCTGCATTTTGGGTAACTCTTGGAGGGGCGCTCAAGTTTATATTCCTCGGCCGCGAGGACTTCAGTCCATCTGTCAGCTAGCAGATCTTGATCAGCTTGAAGCTGTTGCTACTTTTTCTTATGGCTATTTTTCGTGGCCATAAGCCGGCGCTTGAAGCGCTCTTGTTCGACGGGATCCTCTGGCACGACGAATTCTTCATCGCCGAGGCTTGCCTCGTCTTCGGAGGGGGCATGTAATTATCATCCTCCGCTTCCCCATCTGCCGCTCTCTTAGGAGGGCTGGCTCCTCCATCCTCCTGCTCTAACTCTTGCTGGAGGGGGTTGTTGTTGTCTTCGGCACTATCCGGAGTGTTATTACCTCCTATGCCGGTATCACCACTTTTTCTTTGGCGGGACTTAGAGCGGCGCCGCTGACGTCGGCTCTTGGGTTGCTTCTTGGAGGGGTTATCCTCCATTGTCTCATCGCCATGGCCTTCTTTAGGTGTATCCACCATGTATATATTGTATGATGAGGTGGCTGTCCAGTGCCCTGTGGGCAGTGGTTCCTCTTCGTCTCCCGCATCGTCGTCCATACCGTCGATGTCTTCGGAGTCGAAGTCGAGCATGTCGGTTAAGTCATCGATAGTGGCTACTAAGTGGGTGGTGGGTGGGCCGCGAATTTCATCATCGTCCGCATCCCAGTCCTGCCGGAGATAGTTCGACCAGGATCTTCCTGACAAGGAGAGAGACCTTAATGAGTTCAGTATATTGCCGAAGGGCGAGTGCTGAAAGATATCTGCGGAAGTAAACTCCATGATCGGCGCCCAATCGGATTTGATAGGAACGGGCGTAGGCGGTTCGGAGTCCGTGGCCGGAGAAAGATCTGACAGTTTAACAATACGGCTCTCGTGCAAGGTAAGGTCGATGTTCGGCTCGATCGCCGCTGAGGTTAAGGCCTCTGTGGCGGGGTCCATCCACCCTTCCATGGACGGCGCAACTGGCTCCGAATTGAGGGTCGGAGCGGCTGCCGGTGCGATCTCCTGAACACTGTCTGATGGTAGAGCTAAACCATACTCATCATGACCGCGTGACGCACAAGGCAGAGGCTCGAATCCATCGAGGATCAAGTCTCCACGGACATCGGCCGTGTAGTTTAAGCTTACAAACATGACCTGGTGGCTAGGGGCATAGCTTTTAATCTGCTCCAGATGGCCAAGCAAATTGGCCTGCAGTGCAAAGCCGCCGAACACAAAGATCTGTCCGGGGAGGAAAGTCTCACCCTGGACTGCATCGCTATCGATGATAGTCGGAGCCATCAATCCTAACAACGATGACACAGAGGAACTCTCAATGAAAGAACCAATGTCGGTGTCAAAACCGGCGGATCTCGGGTAGGGGGTCCCGAACTGTGCGTCTAAGGCGGATGGTAATAGGAGGCAGGGAACACGATGTTTTACCTAGGTTCGGGCCCTCTTGATGGAGGTAAAACCCTATGTCTTGCTTGATTAATATTGATGATATGCGTAGTACAAGAGTAGATCTACCACAAGATCAAAGAGGCTAAACCCTAGAAGCTAGCCTATGGTATGATTGTTTGTTGTCCTACGGACTAAAACCCTCCGGTTTATATAGACACCGGAAAGGGCTAGGGTTACACAAGGTCGGTTACAAAGGAGGAGATATACATATCCGTATTGCCTAGCTTGCCTTCCACGCCAAGTAGAGTCCCATCCGGACACGAGATGAAGTCTTCAATCTCGTATCTTCATAGTCTAACAGTCCGGCCGAAAGATATAGTCCGGCTGTCTGGAGACCCCCTAATCCAGGACTCCCTCAAGCCCCATGAAAAAATACATCATTATTGGGCCAGATTCCTCCTTGTGTTGAACAAGGTTAAGGACTGTCGCGAGGAAGATGCAGTCTCACTTTTCTGCAATAATTGCACGGACAAGGGAATCCTTAACGCCTTAAGTCGCCGTGACATATCACGCTTCACTGACTTGGTGTCAGTAGTATGAAAGTACTGAGCGATGGAAAGCTCCTGGAAAACCGAAATGAAATTTTGGGATAATCCGGATCCGAATATACACCCAGTCCGAAGTAAAAGGGTGCACTATCATAATACAGCCGAGCTAGTTGCAAAGAAACAAAACCCCTCTACAGGGCATGGAACCGTACTGGAGGGATGGCTTAATGGACCCTGCAAAATTCACAGTACAACGGATACAATACCAACACACAGCCTTAGAGCATGTTGGATACTCCGGCAGGTGGCCAAAAGTGGTGAGGATCTTCTTATCCCAAATGCCACAGAGCACCATCCCGTGGATAATAAAACGGTGTTAATAGTCTTTGAGACCTTTGCGCCAAATAATAGGCGCAAGCGAACACTCCGCAGCATGGCTGAAATCTGCAATGTAGCAGCAATAAATCCATGGAGTGACACGGCTATTACCTTCAATGCCAGTGACGAACCTAAATTCTGAGCAGCCCAAGCACCAGCAGCACTGGTCCTCAGTCCAATTGTGGACGGCTTTCGACTCACCAAAGTACTCATGGACGACGGTAGTGGATTAAACCTCATCTATGAGGAAACTCTTCAAAAGATGGAAATAGACTGGAACCGCATTGAGCAAAGTAGCACAACCTTTAGAGGAATCAGCCCCAGTCGGGAAGCACGCTGTGCTGGGAAAATCACACTAGATGTGGTATTTGGCACGCCGGATAATTACAGGTCCGAAAAAATTACATTCCAAGTGGCCCAGTTCAGCAGTGGTTATCACGCTCTTTTAGGACGGGAGGCGTTCACAATCTTCCAAGCCATACCCCATTACGGGTACATGAAGCTCAAAATGCCCGGGCTCAATGGAATCATCACTCTAGCGAGTGATACGGACACAACACTCCGCGCCGAAAACAAATCAACCGCACTGGCCCTCGAGGCATTATCCGAAGCCCTCTCGGCCGAGGAATTAACCACGCTACGCTCCACAGTGGACAGGGACGACGTGATACTCGACAAGAGATCCAAGTCCACCTCTTTTAAACCAGCGGATGAAATAGTCAAATTCCAAGTCCACCCAACAGACCCTGCAAAAACAACCTCCATCGGGGCACAGCTAAACCCCGCCGTGGACGTCGCACTATGTGAGTTCCTGCGCGAGAATTGGGACATATTCGCCTGGCATCCCTCAGACATGCCAGGAATCCCACGCAGGCTGGCCGAGCATAGCCTCAATATCCTAAAGGGATTCAAGCCGGTCAAGCAAGCTCTTTGGCATTTCTCCAAACCTAAGAGACAGGCCATGGGAGAGGAACTAGCCAAGTTATTGGAGGCTGGATTCATCAGAGAAATAAAACACCTGGACTGGCCAGCAAACCTGGTGATGGTACCAAGGATAAATCCTGGCGCCTTTGTGTCGATTTCAAGGACCTCAATAAAGCTTGCCCAAAGGATCCCTTCCCCCTCCCCCACATCGATGAAATTATTGATGCTACCGCAGGACACGAGTCATTGTGTTTCCTCAACGCATACTACGGTTACCACCAAATCAAGATGGCGGAGTCTGACCAAGCTGCAATGGCATTCATCACACCATACGGTCCCTTCTGTTTTAACACAATACCTCTTGGGCTCAAAAACGCCGGCGCAACATATCAGCGCATGATTCAAACATGTCTGGAGAAACAAATCGGCAAAACAGTAGAGGCATACATAGACGATGTGGTCATCAAAACCAAACATGCCGACTCTTTGATAGACGACTTGAGGCTCACATTCGACAACCTCCGAACATACAACATCAAGCTCAATCCAGAAAATGCGTTTTCGGCATAGAAAGCTCCTGGGTTTCATTGTCTCCAGTAGAGGTATTGAAGCTAATCCGGCCAAAACCCGAGCTTTGTCACAGTTGGCTAGCCCAACAGACCTCAAACAAATCCAGAAGTTAACTGGATGTGTGGCGGCTCTAAGCCGCTTTATCTCCCGCTTAGGAGAAAAGGCTTTACCCCTTTATCGCCTCCTTCAGTGCACCGAACACTTCGAGTGGACGGACGCGGCCATAGCCGGATTGGAAGAAATAAAGGCCATTTTGGCAACCAACCCAATCCTTGCCGCGCCAAACATCGGCGAACCAATGCTGTTGTACATTGCGGCAACTCATCAACTTGTCAGCGCAGTTCTCGTTGTCGAACAGGAAGCGGACGGGCATAAATTCCCTCTTCAAAAGCCGGTATACTATGTATCCACTGTCATCACTCCATGCAAATCACGGTACCCACATTATCAAAAGATAGCCTATGTGGTATTCATGGCATCCCGGAAGCTGTGACACTACTTCAAGAGTGTTCGATTACAGTAGCCTCGGAAGTGCCACTTAATGATATTATAAACAACCGCGACGCTACGGGCCGGATTGCTAAATGGGCCATCGAACTCCTCCCATTCGACATAACATACAAACCTCGATGAGCCATTAAGTCGCAAGTATTGTCCGACTTCGTCGCCGAATGGACGGAGGCCGAACTCCCTAAAGAGTATGGCGCATACTCCAATTGGACCATGCACTTCGACGGTTCTAAAATGTTGGCTGGTCTAGGGGCTGGCGTCGTCCTGACGTCCCCAACCGGAGATACTGTTCAGTACGTACTACAAATACTGTACACAGACTCCAACAACGCAGCCGAATATGAAGCTCTGTTGCATGGTCTTCGGATGGCAGTCTCCATGGGCATTCAACGCCTGGAGGTGCGTGGGAATTCAAACCTTGCAATATCCCAAATAAATGGAGACTTTGATGCCAAGGATCCAAAAATGGCGGCCTATCGAAACGCCGTCCTAAAAATGTCTGCTCGGTTCGAGGGGCTCGAATTTCACCATGTGGCTCGGGAAAACAATCAGGCGGCGGATATCCTCGCCCGCATCAGCGCCAAACGCGATGCGGTCCCCCCCCCCAACATATTTTTGGAGAGGCTGTTCAAGCCATCCGTAGTATGGGAGGGGGACACTGGTGACAACAGCCCGGACCCGGCCAAAATACCCGATACCGAACACTCTAACACAATCGGAGGCTCCACCACCGAAATAGCACCTTCAGCCCACGTAATAATGGCCATCATTGCCCCGTGGACAGAACCATTCCTGGCCTACCTAACTAGACAGGAACTTCCGAAGGACCAAAATGAGGCACGCTGCATAGTGCGGCGATCCAAGGTCTACAGGGTCCATGAGGGAGAATTGTACAAAAAAAGCAGTACCAGAGTCCTTCAAAGGTGCATATCCAAAGAGGAAGGGCGGAACCTTTTGGCAGAAGTTCACGCCGGACTCGGCGGTCACCACGCCGCAGCCCGGGCTCTTGTAAGCAAGGCCTTCCGTACAGGATTCTATTGGCCAACGGCCTGGGCAGATGCACAGGACTTGGTCCAACGTTGCGCCGGTTGCCAGTTCTTTGCAAATCAAAGCCACATGCCACCCACCGCCCTCCAAACAATCCCCATTACATGGCCCTTTGCGGTCTGGGGGCTTGACATGGTTGGACCCCTTAAAGGGGGAACCCACAAGAAAAAATACTTACTGGTCATGGTGGATAAATTCACCAAATGGATAGAGGCCAAACCTGTTAAAACAGTCGAATCCGGGCCGGTGGTAGACATCATATCCGGGGTCGTACACCGTTATGGCGTCCCCCACAGCATCATCACTGACAACAACACGAACTTCACGGTCAATGAGGTAAAATTCTGGTGCAGCAAAATGGGCATCAAGCTCGATTATGCCTCAGTCTATCACCCACAAACCAACGGCGAAGTTGAGCGAGCAAACGGTCTTATAATGAGCGGCATTAAACCCAGATTAGTGTGTTCCTTAACAAAGTCTAACACGCACTGGGTAGAGGAGCTCGACTCCGTACTCTGGGGGCTGCGGACCACGCCGAATCATAGTACCAGATATACACCCTTCTTTATGGTGTACAGCGCAGAGGCAGTTTTGCCCTGTGACATAATTCATGACTCACCTCGAGTGCACATGTACGAAGAAAGAGAAGCCGAGCTTGATCGGCAGGACTGCCTGGACACCTTGGAGGACGAACGCGACATGGCAAAAGCCTGTTCCGCATTATATCAGCAACAGGCTCGCAGATACCAAAGCAGAGAAGTATGGGCCAAAACTTATGACGTTGGCGAACTAGTTCTACGTCTGCCGGATAAGAAAAAGAACAAGCTCAAGCCAAAATGGGAAGGTCCCTTCATTATTGACCAAGTTCTGACCAGCGGAGCGTACCGACTCCGGGATGCATCGACTAATCGACTCGAGCCGAACCCATGGAACGCGGCGAGGCTCCGAAGATTCTATGCCTAGCGCCGGACCCTGTGTTCGTCCCCTTCCTCTGTCCATTTTTTATACATTATCTGTTTTGTTTTTCTTTCTTTTATTCTTTCTCCAGGCCTTCAAAGGCCAACTTGCGCCTCGTTTGCACATTACAGATGTGCTAGCCGCACTCATCATACATGGGGGCTTCTTTCACTGAAGCTTGATTATTTATTTGGGACTCATGCCCCGCACTTGTGTTATGCTTCCACATGTACCTTTTTTCTCCATTATATGCATCGATATGACTTAAGTTTTGGCCAAGCTGGGTTGCCTGGCTCTTGTATTTATTCCCTACGTTCCCGTTAATTCGGCTAGGGCATAAGGGGAGCACCTCTGCGATTGTTACTGCCGGGTCAGCCGGATGTGTACCTCAGACTGGGTGAAGCCGAAAGCTAGCGTTCTTAAGGGAATATTCGGTTGGCGAACAAAAGATGATTTTTATTTATTTTCCATATCTGCCCCCAGATGTTTTTTCCTGCGTTTCCTATCGCAGTCCGGACATGCACTTTAGGGCATGCTTACCCAGGGAAAGGAACCCTTAACGGAACTATTCTCTCTTGAAGATGTTTCTTACTACCCATGTAATATAACATAACTAGTTGGGCACTTGTCTGTTCAAGCACCAATGACCCCTACGCATGGTCTCCACGCATACCCCAGTTCTTATATAACTGAGCGGGTATTCGGATACACTCCAGACTATCGGGTCCCGAGGTTGAAGCGAAAAGGTCCGCCATGACAAATGATCTACAATCCGGCTAGAAGGCATTATACATGTCACTTTAATTACATAGTCATGCAGACTAACTAAATTCCTCCTCTATACCATCCAACAGGCGGTCTAGCCTACAATCCTGTTGGGAATACTTTGCGACTAATTCTACTTTCCCATTAACTAAGCTAACGGGGATCTCTTTTCCCTCGGGCCCCACAGGTCCGACCTCGGCCATGTGATTTGGGTCAGCCTTGGTGTACCGCGTCTTCACAATGGCCCAGGCTTCTCGGGCACCTTGTCGGCAGGCCGATATCTTCCATAATCGGAAGGGCCGCCGTGCTCCTTTGAGCTTCTTTGTAAGCTCTGCAACACCTTTTGGTAAGGAGACGGAGGGCCATAAGGCCTGGGCTATACCTTGCATCACCTGTCAAATTTGTTCGTGCAATTGTGAGAGCTCAGATAGAAGATCACCCGCAGACCCGAGCATTTCCTCCGCAGGACGACCCGTTAGCATACCTACAGACATAACGCTGTTAGTCGACTTCTTCGCCGAACTCCTTCCAAAGGATTCGTTCAAGCACTTACTGAAAACGCCGCGTTGAAGCCGCTTATTCTTTTAGTTCCACGCCCAGCTTGATATTGGCATCTTGGAGATCGTTTTTCTCCCGCCTCACCTGAGTCAGCATGCGCTCGCCAGCCTGTAGCTATCGCACAACGTGCTGGTTCTCCGGATTTCCTCCGGATTCATCTGCAACATCTATTGTTAGATCTGCAGCCACACCGCACACTATATGGTAACCATCATTCTTTAAAGTGAATATTACCAGCAGGAGACTTTTCGGTTCCTGCAATGCGACAACAGCGGCCCGCAGTTGGGTCTTGCATTCCTCCAGCTCCTGTGACAACCTAGTATTCTTCTCTGTAAGAACCTGCACAATAAAGATGATCCTTAAATCAGTTCTGCTAACTGTTTCAAGTCTCAGGGGCTACTGATACATATAAATCGTCAGATTTACTCACCCGTACATCCTTTACATACTGATTCATGGCTCTGGCTAGACCATCTTGAGCAGCACGAGGCACGCCTCTCCGGAATTGAAGGCATCAAATGCCTCTGGTGAGAAACAAGCGTCACGGAGTACGGCCCGACGGCGCCTATGATTCATGGCGCTTTCCACTTCTGAGTTTGTAGTGGATAATCTATCCGCATCCACTAAAGGGGGATTATCCGGCGCCTGCCCCATCTCGGCTTCTGCCTCTATGTCCGGTCCTGGCGCCCGACTGATGGAAGCGTGATTGGCAACATCGCGGGACATATTCCGGCGAGCGTTTTTTCTGTTAAAGAAACACGGGCGTCATTACATTGCGAGAAAGACGACAACCATGGAGCAGGGTTTGTTATACCTTTGCGCCGGCATCTCTGTCCTGACCGCCTTCCTTTTTGGCCTACCCGGCCTCGGTGCCTCCTGTTGGCGCGTTGCTGCGGGTTCGGCAGGGCGTCCCAAATGCCTTCCCTGTAAAAATGCCATGTGTATATGGTGGGTGAAGTGTCTAAAAGGGGATCCTAGTTTTGGAGTTGGGATTTTTGGTTTTTCTTACATGCGATGCAGGGAGCAGTCCGGGATAGTCGGCCGTAATGGCCACCACGGCATCGTCACAGCTTAAATGATAGAACTGTCGGTCTATCAGCTCCACGAATATAATCGAATCTTCTTCAAATCCGGAGTCGAGGGCCCAGTCAGGGTCCTCTGGTTGTCGAGAAGGGCTGCTGACCTCCTTTATGGCTTTTCGCAGTTCCTGCCGCAAAGTGGCAAGGTGAATACTTACGATAAAGAATGCGGGAAAAATGGGAGCAAGGAGATATAACTTACCCAGCTTGGAGGATTGTACATGGAGAATCCATCCCGTGGCTTGATGCGGGTGAACTCCTCTTCCTCACCCTTGAACAATTCAGACAGAATTTTTGCTAAAGCGGCAGCATTGTCCGGACCCTTACGCCCGCAGCGGGTGGCGTCATCCGCCCCGTTATAACACCACAAGGGGTGCCCACGATATTGAAGTGGTTGCACTCCCCGCATTATGCAAATCTACATAACTTCGATTACTGTTAGTCCTGATCGAGCCAGTGCTTTAATTCGGTTCGTCAGATAGAGGACTTCTCCATTGTCTTCCACCTGGGGGCTCCGTGGGCGCCAACTTCGGTGTTTCTTCATAGGAGCATTGTTGAACTCACGAAGACCCCGCCGAAAAGGGTCCGGAAGGGGAACACCCTCCATATAAAACCATTCTAAAGGCCAGTCTTTGAACGACTTCTTCAGGGTACCGGACAGGTATCCGGTATCGGTGATGCGCCATATTTCGGCTCCGCCCACTTGATAAAGTGATCCCCTCTATGTGCGAGAACGAGGCAAAATAGCCTTTTCCACAGCTCGAAGTGAGCCTCGCAGCCCAGGAACAACTCGCAAAGAGCAACATAGCCGGCGATATGTAGAATGGAGGCAGGGGTGAAATTGTGTAATTGGAGGCCGTAGAACTCCAGGAGCCCGCGGAGGAACGGATGAACTGGAAATCCGAGTCCCCTTAGTAAATAAGGAACAAGGCAGACCCGTTCCCCCATGGAGGGACATGGAAAGCTCTAAGCTTGCTCCCCGCCATTGTAGGTGGCAAGCCCGGCTCGAACGGGCACCATATACGCTGGAGGGAGAAATCCCTTGGTCTGCAGTTCGACCAATCAATTGTGTGGGACTGAACACCTCTCCCAATCACCGGGCTTAGGGCTACGGGGCGGGAGGAGGAGCTGTGGAGGTCGGCCATGCTGGAATGGATCTTTTCGAAACACGCTCTGATGGATTCTCGCTGAGGGGAGGATGGTGTGGATCGGATCTAAGAATCCCTATCCCTTTAATAGACAATTTATTTATCTGGCTAGGGGGGCAAATGTAAAAATGCCCTGGCGCCTTGTATTCATTCGACGCATGGGAGATAGCCCTTATTGGGCACAGAAGCCAAGAGGTTCAACATTTATGGGGCTGGACACTGCTTACAAACACTTGGAAATTGGAGAAGAACCCGCCTTGCAATGCCGAAGACAATACTGCGCGCCAGACTCATCGTCATTGAAGCCTGGTTCTGGGGCTACTGAGGGAGTCCAGGATTAGGGGGTATCCGGACAGCCGGATTATATCCTTCGGCCGGACTGTTGGACTATGAAGATACAAGATTGAAGACTTCATCCCATGTCCGGATGGGGCTCTACTTGGCGTGGAAGGCAAGCTAGGCAATACGGATATGTATATGTCCTCCTTTGTAACCGACCTTGTGTAACCCTAGCCCCCTCCGGTGTCTATATAAACCAGAGGGTTTAGGTCTGTAGGACAACATACAATCATACCATAGGCTAGCTTCTAGGGTTTAGCCTCTCCAATCTCGTGGTAGATCAACTCTTGTAATACTCATATCATCAAGAATAAATCAAGCAGGACGTTGGGTTTTACCTCCATCAAGAGGGCCCGAACCTGGGTAAAACATCGTGTCCCCTGCCTCATGTTACCATCCGCCTTAGACGCACAGTTCGGGACCCCCTACCCGAGATCCGCCGGTTTTGACATCGACACCACCCGACCTGGCCAGGACGCCACACACACACACACTCGAGGGGAGCTCCCTGTAGCCGCCGCACCATGGGAAAGCCATAGTACCCCAACGCGCCACAGACACCGTTGTCCCACTCGACCGTCTTCGTGTCGTACGGCCCTACGCCAGTCCACCGCGACTGCCCGTGTTGCCGTCACGCGCCAACAATGTGTTGAGCAAAGAGGAACCAATCCCCCGTCGCATACATCTGTCGGGCTTTGCTCAATAGCACCTAGTGCCGGCGGCGGGGGTGGAGCGCCGGGAGTGGGGGCGAAGGTGAGCGCAACTACGGTTTTCCGTAGGTCGCCCACGTGGATGATGCAAGGGGGGATCCTCCTAGAAACATTATGAGTGTGTAAGGTTGTTCATAGTATTCGGTCTGTCCCATAATATAAGAACGATTTTCAAGCTGTTTTAGCTTGAAAAATATTCTTATATTGTGGGAGAAAGAAAGCACTAGATATATTTAGGCGACTCGGGGGCCAACCCTAGCGCCGCCACCGCTTTCCCCCTCTCATCCCCTCCCTCCGCCGCCGCCTGAGGGCCTTCGAGGCGCGGGTGCTCGGCGCCAATGATGGTGGCGGCGGGATCTGGCACCTCCTCTCCGTTGGATGTCCTTGGCTCCCCGGGGTTGCGCCGGCGGGCTCTGGTGGGAAGCCTCCAACGGCCGCACGAGCGACGTGGGGGCTGCGGACGCTGGCGCAGTGGCGGCTCCTCGCAATCCGTCATGGCTCCATGTAGAAGATCCACCCCTGCTCCGATCTGTCCCGATCCGTGCTGGCGCTGGTCCTTGATGGCTGCTTTCGGCGTCCCCTATTGCCAGCTTGGCGGATCTATCGTGCGGGTGAGGTTCCAGGGGAAACCCCTGGCTAGCGTGGCGGCCTCCACAAAGTCGACGCCTTTGGCACCGATCCCCTTCCTGGAGGCTTTGGGGTGGATCCTCTCCCTTCCGCCTCCTCCTCGAGCTATGGTGAAAGCTTTTGATCCCCTTCTAGGCATCGACGACACCCTGGTGTCATGTTCCTTCTTGAAGGTGGCGGCTGGGAACAGCTCTTGGTGGCGGGGCTACTGGTGGCGTGGTGGCGGTGCGATTTCTGCCTTCTACTTGGTGCTGCGGCTTGCTTCGCGGGACCAGCGGACAGTTTCTTTGGTGGAGCGGTGCTTCATCCATACATTGATGGCGACGGATCTTGACGGCGTGGCGCAGTGCAGATTCGGAGTTTGATGTGGGAGGATGGACTCGCGCAGGAGGACGACGCTGTCTGGCACCGTGGTGGCGTCGATGGCAGAGAGACCTGGTGAGGGAGTCCTGGATTAGGGGGTCTCCGAACAGCCGGACTATATCCTTTGGCCGGACTGTTAGACTATGAAGATACAAGATTGAAGACTTCGTCTCGTGTCTGGATGTGACTCTACTTGGCGTGGAAGGCAAGCTAGGCAGTACGGATATGGATATCTCCTCCTTTGTAACCGACCTTGTGTAACCCTAACCCTCTCTGGTGTCTATATAAACCGAAGGGTTTTAGTCCGTAGGACACGATAACATACGATCATACCATAGGCTAGCTTCTAGGGTTTAGCCTCTCCGATCTCGTGGTAGCTCAACTCTTGTAATACTCATATCATCAAGAATAAATCAAGCAGGACGTAGGGTTTTACCTCCATCAAGAGGGCCCGAACTTGGGTAAAACATCGTGTCCCCAGCCTCCTGTTACCATCCGCCTTAGACGCACAGTTCGGGACCCCCTACCCGAGATCCGCCGGTTTTAAAACCGACGTTGGTGCTTTCATTGAGAGTTCCTCTGTGTCGTCGCCGTTAGGCTTGATAGCTCCTACAATCATCGATAGCGATACAGTCCAGGGTGAGACTTTTCTCCCCGGACAAATCTTTGTGTTCGGCGGCTTCGCACTGCGGGCCAACTCACTTGGCCATCTGGAGCAGATCGAAAGTTACGCCCCTGGCCACCAGGTTAGGTTTGGAAGCATAAACTACACGGCCGATATCCGCGGAGACTTGATCTTCGACGGATTCGAGCCTCTGCCTTGTGCGTCACGCGGTCACGATGAGTATGATTTAGCTCTACCATTAGACAGTGTTCAGGAGATTGCACCGGCGGCCGCTTCGACCCTCAATTCGGAGCCAGTTGCGTCGTCCATGGACGGGTGGATGGACCCCGCCATGGAGGCCTTACCCTCAGTGGCGATCGAGCCGAACATCGACCTTACCCTCCATGAGAGCTGTGTTGTCAGACTGCCGGATCCTTCTCTGGCCACGGACTCCGAACCGCCTGCGCCCGTTCCTAGCGAATCCGATTGGGCGCCGATCATGGAGTTTACCTCCGCGGATATTTTTCAGCACTTGCCCTTTGGCGACATACTGAACTCCTTAAGGTCTCTCTCCTTGTCAGGAGGATCCTGGCCGAACTAAGTCTGGCAGGATTGGGATGCGGATGACGAATAAATTCGCTGCCCACCAACCACCCACTTAGTAGCCACTGTCGACGACTTAACCGACATGCTCGGCTGCGACTCCGAAGACATCGACGGTATGGACGATGATGCGGGAGACGAAGAGGAACCACTGCCCACAGGGCACTGGACAGCCACCTCATCATACGATATATACATGGTGGACACACCCAAAGAAGGCAATGGCGACGAGACAGCGAAGGATGACCCCTCCAAGAAGCAACCCAAGCACCAACGTCAGCGGCGCATTCTAAGTCCCGCCAAAGCAAAAGTGGTGATACCGGCACATGAGATAATAACACTCCGGATAGTGCCGAAGATGGCAACAATCCCCTCCAGCACGATCTAGGTCAGGAGGATGGAGAGGCCAGCCCTCCAGAGAGAGCGGCAGATGGAGAGGCGGAGGATGATAATTACATGCCCCCCTCAGAAGATAAGGCAAGCCTCGACGATGACGAATTCGTCGTGCCAGAGGATCCCGTCGAAAAAGAGCGGTTCAAGCGCCGCCTTATAGCCACGACAAATAGCCTTAAGAAAAACCACCAGCAGCTTCAAGCTGATCAAGATCTGCTAGCTGACAGATGGACTGAAGTCCTCGTGGCCGAGGAATATAAACTCGAACGCCCCTCCAAGAGTTACCCAAAATGCAGGTTGCTACCCCGACTGGAGGAAGAAGTGTATGACGCGGCTGACCGGCCACCTCGTGGCCGCGATAGAGAGGCATTCCAGCCAAAAGCTCAGCCTGCACCCCGATGCCATTCAAATAAAAAGGCATGGGGAAATACGCCAGACCTGCGAGACGAATTGGAGGACAAAGCAAAACATGCAAGAGCGATCTACGGATCACTAGGGCGCGCCACTACGCGAGACGATAATCGTCACGCCGGATACAGCAAAAGTAAATCTGGCTGGGCTGAGCACAGCGGGCAAGACTCATTGGAACTGCGTCGCGATATAGCCCAGTACAGAGGCGCCACACACCCCTTGTGCTTCACAGACGAGGTAATGGATCATCAAATCCCAGAGGGTTTCAAACCCATAAATATAGAATCATACGGCGGCACAACAGATCTTGCGGTATGGATCGAGGATTTCCTCCTGCATATCCACATGGCACGCGGTGATGATCTACACGCCATTAAATACCTCCCACTCAAACTCAAAAGACCAGCTGGGCATTGGCTCAATAGCTTGCCAGCAGAGTCCATTGGCTGTTGGGAGGATCTGGAAGCCACATTCCTCGACAACTTTCAGGGCACTTATGTGCGACCACCAGATGCCGATGACTTGAGCCACATAATTCAGCAGCCAGACGAATCGGCCAGGCAATTCTGGACACGGTTCCTAATAAAGAAAAATCAAATCATCGACTATCCGGATGGAGAGGCTCTAGCAGCTTTCAAGCACAACATCTGCGATGAGTGGCTAGCCCGGCACCTAGGTCAGGAAAAGCCAAAATCTATGGCAACCCTCACGACACTCATGACCCGCTTTTGTGCGGGAGAAGACAGCTGGCTGGCTCGCAATAACAACATATCAAAGAACCATGGTACTTCGGATACCAAGGACGTCAGTAGTAGGTCACGTCGCAACAAACATAAGCGCCGCATTAGCAGCGACAATACCGAGGATACGGCAGTTAATGCCGGATTCAAAGGCTCTAAACCCGGTCAGCGGAAAAAGCCATTCAAAAGAAGCACTCCGGGCCCGTCCAGTTTAGACCGTATACTCGATCGCTCGTGTCAAATACACGGCACCCCGACAAGCCAGCCAACCACACCAATAGGGATTGTTGGGTGTTCAAGCAGGCCGGCAAGTTAATTGCCGAAAACAAAGATAAGGGGCCACATAGCGATGACGAGGAGCCCCGGCAGCCAAATACCGGAGGATAGAAGAGGTTCCCCCCACAAGTGCGGACGATGAACATGATATATGCAACCCACATCCCCAAGAGGGAGCGGAAGCGTGCGCTCAGGGGCTTATATGCGTTGGAGCCAGTCGCCCCAAAGTTCAACCCATGGTCCTCCTGTCTGATCACCTTCGATCGCAGGGACCACCCCACTAGTATCCGTCATGGCGGATTCGCCGCACTGGTCTTAGACCCAATTATTGACGGATTTCACCTCACTCAAATCCTTATGGATGGTGGCAGCAGCCTGAACCTGCTTTACCAGGACACAGTGCGCAAAATGGGTATCGACCCCTCAAGGATCAAACCCACAAAAACGACCTTTAAAGGCGTCATACCAGGCGTAGAGGCCCATTGCACAGGTTCAGTCACACTGGAAGTGGTCTTCGGATCCCCGGTAACTTCCGAAGCGAAGAGTTAATCTTCGATATAGTCCCGTTCCGCAGTGGTTATCATGCACTGCTCGGGCGAACCGCATTTGCGAGATTCAATGCGGTACCGCATTATGCATACCTCAAGCTCAAGATGCCAGGACCTCAGGGGGTCATTACAGTTAATGGAAACACAGAGCGCTCTCCCCGAATGGAGGAGCACACTTCAGCCCTAGCAGCAGAAGCGCAAAGCAGCCTCTTAAGGCAATCCACTAGTTCGGCATTTAAGGACCCGAACACCTTCAAGCGCGCCCGGAGTAATCGGCAACAGGACCGCCTGGCACGTTCCGAGCTCGCATAGCAATGCGGCCCCCACCCCGGCCCAAGCCAAACGGCGAAACTCGTTCCATGCGTACATAATTACGCATTAAAAATACCATGGGCACAGGTAGGGAGGGGGCACGACTATGGCACGCCCCAAGACGCGGCTTAAACCGCACTAGGGGTTTCCCGCTTTGTTATTTTTCTCTCTTTCAAGACATTAATCTCTGGAAACCCTGTCCGGCAGGATGATTGCCGAACACATGATGCGGCAACCAAGGAGGCAGAAAGCTACATCACACCACGGAACTCCCAGGTGGATTACGATAACGAGTGAAATACTTGCCTTAACATTATTCCTGAGCTTGCCCTTGGAGGGGACATAGTCCTACTTTTTGCTTATTGCACTGCATGTATCATTCTGCTTTAACACACCTTTTTGAATAAACAATGCATAGCATTATGACTATTATTGCATTCTTCTTTTATATATATATGTGTGTGTGTGTGTGTGTGTGTGTGTGTGTTCATTAATGACACCTTGCAACTGTACACTTTGGTACGGCCAATACACCAGGGGCTTAAGTACCCCACAATATGGTGTGAGAAGTCCGAACACTTTCACAAGTGCGGCACCTCGAACTTATAGCATTATATGCATTAGCTCCGAATCATGTCTTGGGTCAATAGTTGAGTTTGCCCGGCTCCCATGTTTTGGTACCTTATGTTCCACTACATCGGCTAAGGTAGCACTGGGAGAACTACTGCGATTGTGCCCCGGTTCTACTGGGCTAAGCACCTCAGTAGAGAAAGCTAAAACTGACTGTCATGATAAGGTGAGAGACTGGTCGCTGTTCGAGAGGTTTTCGAGTCCTTAAAGACTTATGCCGCTTAGAGCGAGCAGTCGGCCCTGTCCGGCTTAAGGCATATATCGCGCCCTGAATTCGGCCTTCCGAATACTAGGGGCTTCGCCGAAATTTAAGATTATAGAATTCTATGGCTAAGTGAGAGTGATAACGCATTATAGTCCGATTGCCTTGTTCGTTGTGCTGAGCACCTCCCTCGAAGGACCCAACAATGGGAACAAGAGTGCTCAAGTTTATCCCGAACACCCCAGCACTCGTGGCATGGGGGTAGAAGCCGACGACTAGCCATCTCTCAGATTTGATAAACAGCCAACATAAGGTAATATTTTAAATTCAAACAAGCGTTCCATAGCGCATATGAACAAGTTTTCATAACTACAGGATTACACGAGCAAGTTTACTCAAATATTACATCTTTCATACACTCGTCCGCTACGAGACGGGCACCCTTCACGACACCCTCATAGTACATCTCGGGGTGGCGATGCTCCTTGCCCGTTGGCGGCCCTTCCTTAATCAGCTTCACGGCATCCAGCTTGGCCCATTGCACCTTCACACGGGCGAAAGCCCGGCGTGCACCTTCGATGCAGATGGACCGCTTGACGACTTCCAGGCGTGGGCAGGCATCCACAAGCCGCCTCACCAGGCCGAAGTAGCTGTTGGAAAGGGCGTTGCCAGGCCACATCCGGACTATAAAGCCCTTCATGGCCTGTTCGGCCGCCTTGTGTAGCTCGACCAGCTGCTTTAGCTGGTCGCTCATGGGCACCAGGTGTTCGGCCCCAGTATACTGAGACCAGAACAACTTTTCTGTTGAGCTTCCCTCCTCGGCCTGGTAAAATTGTGCGGCATCCGACACGCTGCGGGGCAAATCTACGAACGCTCCTGGAGAGCTCCGGATTCGGGTAAGTAACAACTAATTTACTTTCATATGCTTGCTCTGCATAAGGAATGCCTTACCCGCCGCTATTTTCTTCATCGCCTCAATCTCCTGGAGGGCTCTTTAGGCTTCACCCTTGGCATTTTTCGCGCTTTCGAGGGCCGCGGCTAGCTCGGACTCTCGCGTCTTCGAGTCACGCTCCCACGCCTCATGCTTCGACACGAGAGCTTGGAGCTCTTGCTGCACCTCGCCCACATGTGCCTCCTGCCTTTCCCGCTCGGTGCGCTCCTTGGCCGCTTTGTCTTCGGCCTCGGATAGCGCTCGCCTCAGGGTCGCCACCTCGGTCGTGGCCCCTGGCAAATTTACGATAATCCTGTCATTTTGCAATCGCATCTTCTTTTATATATACATATCTATAGACAGGGTATTACTTACCCTTGTTCTCCTCGAGCTGCCTCTTGGCAAGGCCGAGCTATTTCTTGGACCCCTCGAGGTCCTACTTCAATGCGGCAACCTCCACATTCTGTGCGGCAGAGGCCAGCAGCGAAGCCTGCATACGCATATAGACATACTTATATTAGACTCCTGCAATATTGTTTGATCCTTTGTTCGGCTTTTCTTTGTGAACACTGAACAGAGCATCAGGGGCTACTATCTATGCGGTAATATTTCTCCTGTATTTCAAAAACTTACCTCAAAGCCTGTTAGAAGGCTGGCACAGGCTTCAGTCAGTCCGCTCTTGGCGGACTGAACCTTCTGGACCACCGCACTCATAATAGTGTGGTGCTCTTCGTCAATGGAAGCGCTGCGAAGCGCTCCCAGCAGATTGTCTGGTGCCTCTGGATGGGCAGAGGTCACCGGCACAGGCGTCTTGCCCTTCTTGGAAGGAGGCCACCTGCCCGAGTCCAGAACCACTGGAGGTTCCGGCGCCGTGTTCGGCTGAGGGCCGAACTCGGAGCCCTCGGGGGCTTTGCTCCCCCTGCTCCCGGAGTCCGAAAGGTCGCTTTGAGGCGCCTCCGAGACTGTCTCCCCTCGACCCAGTGCCTCTTGAGACAACACCTCGGCGTTGTCCGTAGGGCAAGGGAAGGTGGCGGTCGGAAGTGGATCGCTATCCATATCCGACGAGCCCAGGGAGCCGTCCGATGAGGATACGTCGATACGGGTTCGGGGCGGTCTGCACAATCATAATTCGGCGTTAGGAGAAGCGGTGCGACAAAGGAATGCTATGAGTTACTCTGGTATCTGAATACTTACGACTTCGCCAGCGGCTTGGCCCTGAGCAGCCACTCATCTTCGCCTTTGGCGGCGGTGGTGGAGTAGTCCGGAAGGAGAGTCCTTCCCTTCTTGGACCCTTCGGCCCCCCAGTAGGGGCGGCCTTCCTTTTCTTGTCTCCCCCGTCTGGACGGGGAACATCTTCATCTTCCTCCTTGTCTTCGAGAGAGGAGTGCGTCGCGGAGTTATCGGACGATGAGTCCGATAACACCTGGCCCCGGGAGCTCTTTCGGGTTCCCTTGGCCTTCTTGGTCTTCTCCGGCACCTTGTAAGGAGCCGAAGTCAGCATCTCCGTCAGGAGAGCGTCCGTAGTGTCTTCGGGCAGAGGGGCCGGACAGTTAATCTGCCCCGACGTCTCCACCCAGTCCTGTCAAAGGCATGGAGGTCAGACCCCACACATGGTTAAGCTAGGGGAAATAAATATCCTACCGGATGTATAGAACTCACCGAATGCGCTCGGCGCTTCGCGCTTAGCCCGCGGTCCTCGGTGAGAGAGGGAGGCACCTCAGCACCCTTGAACAGCACCTTCCAGATGTCCTTGTGCGTCGTGTCGAAGAGCTTCCTCAGAGTCTGGTGCTGGGCCGGGTCGAACTCCCACAAGTTGAAGTCCCGTTGTTGGCACGGGAGGATCCGGCGGATGAGCATGACCTGGACTATGTTGACAAGCTTGAGCTTCTTGCTTGCCATACTCCTGATACATTTCTGGAGTCCATCCAGCTCCACCGATGAACCCCACGATAAGCCCTTCTCTTTCCAGGAAGTGAGCCGTGTAGGGAATCCGGATCGAAACTCGGGGGCCGCCGCCCATTTGGTGTCGCGCGGCTCGGTGATGTAGAACCAGGCCGATTGCCACCCCTTTATGGTCTCCACGAAGGAGCCCTCAAGCCATGTGACATTGGGCATCTTGCCCACCATGGCTCTGCCACATTCTGCTTGTTGGCCTCCCACCACCTTCGGCTTGATGTTAACGGTCTTCAGCCACAGGCCGAAGTGGGGCCGGACGCGGAGGAAAGCCTCACAGACGACGATGAACGCCGAAATGTTGAGGATGAAGTTCGGGGCCAGATCATGAAAGTCCAGCCCGTGGTAGAACATGAGACCACGGACGAATGGATGAAAGGGGAACCCCAGTCCATGGAGGAAGTGGTGGAGGAAAACTACCCTCTCATGAGGTTCCATGGTAGGAACGATCTGCCCCGTAGCGGGCAGCCGATGCGCGATATTCGCGGCTAAGTATCCGGCACCGCGCAGCTTTTTGATGTGCCCCTCCGTAACGAAGGAAGCCATCCATTTGCCTCCCGCTCTGGACATGATTGGAGAAGGTTGAGGGGAAGGATGTGCGCTTGGGCATTGGACCTCGAGTGCGCAAGAGTAGATGAGCAAGGAGGAAGAAGGCGTGGGTAGGAAAAAGGTTAAACCTTGTCCCTTTATAAGGGCGGCCGAAACTATGCACCCCCACTAGCCTGGAAAAACTCGCTTATCCCCCAAGCGCCGTAATCGATGGCGCGGTTGGGTTACCCACGCCCGTATTGATGTGAATCCCGTAATAATGGGGACACGATCTCTGCTTTGACAAGACGTGTCAAAAAACTGCCTCGCGTTATGTGCGGGGCTAGTTAAAGGAAATGGTTCGAATAATCACCGGGCCATGACTTAATGTCATGTGGCCAAAACGTGTAAGCAGATTAGATTTGTGGAAATATTATTCTCTCTGCGGAGATATGTGGAACTTGTTTTGCAGGGTCGGACACTATCCTTTTATTTGAACTCTTCTGTGGTATATCCGGAGGAGGAACCCGCCTTGCAATGCCGAAGACAACACTGCGCGCCAGACTCATCGTCATTGAAGCCTGGTTCAGGGGCTACTGAGGGAGTCCTGGATTAGGGGGTCTCCGGACAGCCGGACTATATCCTTTGGTCGGACTGTTAGACTATGAAAATACAAGATTGAAGACTTCGTCTCGTGTCCGGATGGGACTCTACTTGGCGTGGAAGGCAAGCTAGGCAGTACGGATATGGATATCTCCTCCTTTGTAACCGACCTTGTGTAACCCTAGACCCCTCCGGTGTCTATATAAACCGGAGGGTTTTAGTCCGTAGGACACAATAACATACGATCATACCATAAGCTAGCTTCTAGGGTTTAGCCTCTCCGATCTCGTGGTAGATCAACTCTTGTAATACTCATACCATCAAGAATAAATCAAGCAGGACGTAGGGTTTTACCTCCATCAAGAGGGCCCGGACCTGGGTAAAACATCGTGTCCCCAGCCTCCTGTTATCATCCGCCTTAGAAGCACAGTTCGGGACCCCCTACCTGAGATCCGCCGGTTTTGACATCGACACCTGGCACAGTTGATGCAACAATATAGCTCTGAAGATGGACTCGTGGCAGGTGGCTGCGGCGGCCTCATACCCGGCAGGCGTCCTGGTCTTAGATGTTTAGGTTTGGCTGCGATGTCTGTTTGGTATTAGGCCCAGGCTATCAGCGCCCCTTCATCAATTGGATAGGTGTAGCGACAGTTGTTGCTTAGACGGTGGCTTTAGTCTTGTTGTTGTATGACTTTGTAAGGTCTTGTGAGAATAATTAATAAAGTGGCCGTATGCATCGCCCAGATGCAGAGGCCGAGGGTCATCCTCCTTTTTCAAAAAAAATATTGGCTATAAGACTATAGATGACATGGCAATAATATATAGCCAGTAGTCGACTATACTATTAACCATGCTCTAAACCAGAAGGGAGAAAGTATTAATAATATCTAAGATGCTCCTTTGATGCCTTTACTAAAAGAAAATAATTATGTCCTAATTAAATCATTTAGGAAAAAATACACATCATATTATGTGTCACCCGTATATTTTTCCGTATGCCACACATATTTTCTGCAACAAGAAAGGCTACCGAGTAATGATTGATTCATAAAAAAAATCATACTTCTTCCATTGAAGTTGAGAAGAAACGCAAAAGTACCATCCCCGTCTTGGTTTATTAGGCTCTTTTGTATTTGGATCAAAATTTTACGATTTATTTGACTCATAAAATATAAAGTATATGCTAAAAATATATATTATTGGGTTTGTATTTGAAAGAGATATTCAATAATATAACTTTTATGACATTGAACTAGAAAAATGCGAGCACCAATGTCAAAACAACCCCCCCCCCCCCCCCCCCTAGAAACGTATAGGAGGTTTTCTCCTCATACGGCTCGAGAAAATGATTCGAATTTCGGTTGATAATAATAGAAATTAGACTATAACATGCATTAATTTCGTTACAGAAAAAAACAAATTCCATTTATACTCATGACTCAAGTGGGCTAAATTTGCCTGACAAACTTCGAAGGCGAAATCCTTTAAAAATAATTGAGTCGTCTTTAAACTCTTTTCTTTGTCCCATTTCAAATGAATTGGTTTTTATTCCTTATTCTGATACAACTCTATTGTTGAGATAATTTAAAATTGTGTTTACTTGTTCTAGAATCCTTTATCTTTGATTTGTGAAATCCTTGGGTTTAGACATTACTTCGGGAATTCCTATTCTTTTCTTTCAAAAGAGTAGCCACATACCCTTTTTTCTTATTTCCTTCGATAAAGCATTTATCTTTTCTATAGAAATCTAATAGGAGGGATTGATTCTGATATACTTTTATTGGACTTTCTTCTTATTTTAACCTTTTAATTTATTCCATATTAAGGATAGACCGACAAAGTTGGCGTAATTTATTACTTTCTCCGTCCCATAATATAAGAGCTTTTTTGGTACTATACTAATGTCAAAAGCGCTCTTATATTATGAAATGGAGGGAGTAGTTTTCACAAGCTTAGGACTTGAACTCTGATATACCGGAAATAACACTGTCCTTTCAACCATTCATTCATCTACAACAAGCGGCTTTAATCCAGTCGGAAAAGTTCGTTGGGAAGTTCCAAGGTGCAGTGCTTGACACCGGCAGCTTGCCAGCCATTGATTAGCGTACGTCGCCGGCGCGCCGCCCTCTTTCATTCATGGGGCGCGCGAGAGTCAACGAAAAGATACAGACCAGTTGGAAGCCAGCTTCAGGCCCAGCGCAGGACAAACCTCATTCTTTTTTCCGTTCTCCTTTTTTTGATTTGAGAACTCATTCTGTTTTTATTAGAACAGATTATGAAGTGCATTTTGCCAAATGCTAAGCATATACTTTTCATATCTCATTCAGGCCAAGCTCCGTGGTCATTCAAGGCTGCGGCAACCAAATGGCACTTGTGGTGTGGTCTTCTAGCGGCCCCCCGCTGCACTGGAAATTTCAACAACAACCGCGTGAAAGGAGAATCAGGTGATATGGTTGAACCCCTCAGAGTTTCTTTCCCACCAGAAAGGCTTGAACTTTCCGTGCTTGTGTTATTCAAGTGTACATTCTGTGATGACAAAACTCATTTCCGTATCGCCGATAATATGAGGGTGTAAAACTGGATTTAGTAATTCTTCGAAGTACTACCTCATTCTCAAAATATAAGACGTTTTTTAGAAGTCTACATTTAACCATACTCCATATATGTTCCGAACATTTTCCTGGTTGAGAGCTCTACACGAAGACTTGTAGCATTTGAGTAGGTCTTCTAGAACAATACATTTCTACTGTTGGTGCCGTGTAAACACCTATCATGCGCAATACTCCCACCGGTATCTGAGTTTGGAGATGTCCTGCTAATTTCCCATTCTGCGTCGACCTTGTTCCCTTTCTGGTGGATGGGCCACTGCCCTCTTTTGGTTCGCTACGGAACAAAACTTCGCTCTCATGCTGACAAATCAGATCCAGATCATAAATGGAGACACGTTACATGTCGATGTTGTAAGGTAGTAGTTGTTGAGCAACACTAATATACACTCGGCCTAGGTTGCACCGTCATGTCAAATCAAATAAGACTCTCCATGTAAAGCCATGCCAAATGATCAAGCCATCTAAACGGAACAAGAATCTTAGAGACGTACTTACTGTGTCTTGGTTTATTGGCCCCCCTCATATTTAGAGTTAGATTAGAAGGGTTGGGTGTGCTTTGCTACGCCGTCGGTGTTGTTAGGTTTTCTAAAAAAATTACACATTATGTTTCAAAATATAAGGTGTATTAATTTTTAAAAAATTCAAACCTTTTAAGTTTGCTTAAATTCATAGAGAAATATACCAAATTGGTATGATTAGATTCATCATGAAATGAATTCCTATACTTTTTTTGTTTAATATTGTTGATGTCGATATTTTTTTACTATGAACATGCTCAAGTCACTAGTAGAAAACTGGGCTTTGGTCCAGACCGGGTCAGCCCATTAGTCCCGGTTCAGTCTAGAACCGGGACCAATGTGGGCATTGGTCCTGGTTCGTGAGCCCAGGGGGCCGGCCGGGCCACGTGGGCCATTGGTCCCGGTTCATCTAGACCTTTTGGTCCCGGTTGGTGGGATGAACCGGGACCAATGGGCCTCGCTCCTGGCCCACCACCATTGGTCCCGGTTGGTGGCTTGAACCGGGACCAAAGGCTCCCCTTTAGTCCCGGCTCATGTCACCAACCGGGACCAATGAGGTGCCTATATATACCCCCTCGCGCAAGAGCAGAGCACAGTGCTCTGTTTTTTCTGGCCGAGGGGGAGAGGGCTTTGTGGTGCTCTAGCTCACCTCCTATGCACATGAGGTGTTCGATGGAATGCCCGAGCCACACTACTTAAGCTTTCTCCTCTCGAAGCTCGACCTTCAAGCTCCATTTTCCTCGAGATTTGTCTAGATTTAGTGGTCCGTCACGCCCCGTCCCCGTCTTCACCGCCGTCGATCACCCGCGCCGATCTCATCACCGACACCACTATGGTGAGCCTCTTGTTCTTATCTTCTTTCTGAAAGGAAAAATATTCTTACTTGTATGTTTAGATAGATACTTGTATCATTTTCTTACATTTATTATTGCATCTTATATAGTGCGATGGTTTTGGTATCCGCCCCCGTCGGCCCTCGTTCTGTCTATGATTCGGATGTGGTATGTATATTGTCTTTATAACTATTGGTTCATTTATTGTTTATGAAAATTATGCCGACCAATGTGACATAGATTTTATTTATCTAGGATGTATGTGAATCGGAAATGCCAACCGACCCTATTGTCGAGAGGTTAAATTTAGTTGAAGAAGAAAACAATTTGTTGAAGGAAAAAATAAAAAAAATTGAGGAGGAGAAGATGATAATGGAGTTGCATGTTGCGGATGTCGTCGATGATCACAAGATCAAGATGGATGCAATGCGCTTGAAGATTAGAAAGATTAGAAAATATGCCATTCATACCGAGGCTTGGTATCATTATGCCGTTGGATCAATTGTTACCTTGGTTGCGATTATGATCGCATTTGTTTTTGCATTGAAATGTTTTACATAGTTTCAATGTATGATTTAATTAATTAGATGCTCTGGAGAGCTATATGTTGTTAGATGAGAACTATGTATGCACTTTGGTTTTAATGTGATGATGAAATTATATTAATTTGGACACTTAATTATATATAATGCACGCAGATGAACCGGCAATGGATGTACGGTGACAGACACACCCGCGAGTACATTAAGGGCGTGCATGAGTTTCTCGATGCGGCTGAGGCAAACAAGCAGAATGGTTTTATGTGTTGTCCATGCACTGAATGTGGGTATACGAGGTCTTACTCTAACCGGAAAATCCTTCACTCCCACCTGCTTTACAAGGGTTTCATGCCACACTATAATGTTTGGACGAGGCATGGAGAAATAGGGGTTATGATGGAAGACGGCGAAGAAGAAGACTACGATGACAACTATGTGCCCCCTGAATACGGTGATGCTGCAACGGGGGGAGCTGGTGAAGATCAAGAGGAACCAGACGATGTGCCCAATGATGCTGCAACGGGTGAAGCTGCTGAAGATCAAGAGGAACCAGACGATGTGCCCGATGATGATGATCTCCGCCGGGTCATTGTCGATGCAAGGACGCAATGCATTAGTCAAAAGGAGAAGCTAAAGTTCGATCGCATGTTAGAGGATCACAAAAAAGGGTTATACCCCAATTGCGAAGATGGCAACACAAAGCTCGGTACCGTACTGGAACTGCTGCACTGGAAGGCAGAGAATGCTGTGGCTGACAAAGGATTTGAGAAGCTACTGAAAATATTGAAGAAGAAGCTTCCAAAGGATAACGAATTGCCCGACAGTACATATACGCAGCAAAGAAGGTCGTATGCCCTCTAGGATTGGAGGTGGAGAAGATACATGCATGCTCTAATGACTGCATCCTCTACCGCGGTGCATACAAGGATCTGAACGCATGCCCGATATGCGGTGCATTGCGGTATAAAATCAGACGAGATGACCCTAGTGATGTTGACGGCGAGCCCCCCAGGAAGAGGGTTCCTGCGAAGGTGATGTGGTATGCTCCTATAATACCACGGTTGAAACGTCTGTTCAAAAACGAAGAGCATGCCAAGTTGATGCGATGGCACAGTGAGAACCGAAAGAAAGATGGGAAGTTGAGAGCACCCGCTGACAGGTCGCAGTGGAGAAAAATCGAGAGAAAGTACTGGGATGAGTTTGCAAAGGACCCAAGGAATGTATGGTTTGCTTTAAGCGCGGATGGCATTAATCCTTTCGGGGAGCAGAGCAGCAATCACAGCACCTGGCCCGTGACTCTATGTATGTATAACCTTCCTCCTTGGATGTGCATGAAGCGGAAGTTCATTATGATGCCAGTTCTCATCCAAGGCCCTAAGCAACCTGACAATGAAATTGATGTGTACCTAAGGCCATTAGTTGAAGAACTTTTACAGATGTGGAATGAAAACGGTGTACGTACGTGGGATGAGCACAGACATGAGGAATTTAACCTTAAGGCGTTGCTGTTCGTGACCATCAACGATTGGCCCGCTCTCAGTAACCTTTCAGGACAAACAAACAAAGGATACCACGCATGCACGCACTGTTTAGATGACACTGAAAGTATATACCTGGACAAATGCAGGAAGAATGTGTACCTGGGCCATCGTCGATTTCTTCCGACCAACCATCAATGTCAAAAGAAAGGCAAGCATTTCAAAGACGAGGCAGATCACCGGAAGAAGTCCGCCATGCGCACCGGTGATCACGTGCTTGCTATGGTCAATGATTTACACTACGTAATCTTTGGAAAGGGTCCCGGTGGACTAGCTGTTCCGAATGACGCCGAGGGACACGCACCCATGTGGAAGAAGAAATCTATATTTTGGGACCTACCCTACTGGAAAGACCTAGAGGTCTGCTCCTCAATCGACATGATGCACGTGATGAAGAACTTTTGCGTGAAGCTGCTAGGCTTCTTGGGCGTGTATGGGAAGAAAAAAGATACACCTGAGGCACGGGAGGACCTGCAACGTTTGCACGAAAAAGACGGCATGCCTCCGAAGCAGTATAAAGGTCCTGCCAGCTATACTCTTACGAAAGAAGAGAAAGAAATCTTCTTTGAATGCCTGCTCAGTATGAAGGTCACGACTGGCTTCTCGTCGAATATAAAGGGAATAATAAATATGCCAGAGAAAAAGTTTCAGAACCTAAAGTCTCATGACTGCCACGTGATTATGACGCAACTGCTTCCGGTTGCATTGAGGGGGCTTCTACCGGAAAATGTCCGATTAGCCATTGTGAAGCTATGTGCATTCCTCAATGCAATCTCTCAGAAGGTGATCGATCCAGAAATCGTACCAAGGCTAAGGAGTGATGTGGCGCAATATCTTGTCAGTTTCGTGCTGGTGTTCCCACCATCCTTCTTCAATATCATGACGCATGTCCTAGTTCATCTAGTCGACGAGATTGTCATCCTGGGGCCCGTATTTCTACACAATATGTTCCCCTTTGAGAGGTTCATGGGAGTCCTAAAGAAATATGTCCGTAATCGTGCTAGGCCAGAAGGAAGCATCTCCATGGGCCATCAAACAGAGGATGTTATCGGGTTTTGTGTTGACTTTATTCCTGGCCTTCACAAGATAGGTCTCCTTAAATCGCGGTATGAGGGGAGACTGACTGGAAAAGGCACTCTTGGAAGAGACTCAATAATATGCAGGGACGGATATTCTTGGTCTCAAGCACACTACACAGTTCTATAGAACTCTACCTTGGTGACTCCGTATGTCGATCAACACAAGAACTGTCTGCGCTCCAAACACCCAGAGCAGTGCGACGACTGGATTACATGTGAACACATCAGGACTTTCAGCAGTTGGTTGGAAACACGTCTCAGAGGTGACAACACTGTTTGTGATGAGTTGTACTTGTTGTCCAGGGGACCATCTTTGACTGTATTGACTTACAAAGGATACGAGATAAATGGGAATACATTTTACACGATCGCCCAAGATCAAAAGAGCACCAACCAAAACAGCGGTGTCCGCTTTGATGCAGCAACCGAGAGCGGAAAGGATACATATTATGGTTACATAGTGGACATATGGGAACTTGACTACGGACCTAATTTTAAGGTCCCTTTGTTTAAGTGCAAATGGGTCAATCTGTTAGGCGGCGGGGTACAGGTAGACCCACAGTACGGAATGACAACAGTGGATCTGAAAAATATTGGGTACACTGACGAATCGTTCGTCCTAGCCAATGATGTGGCACAGGTTATCTATGTGAAGGACATGTCTACCAAACCGAGAAAAAGAAAAGATAAGGAAGCGAATACATCATACGGTGAGCCAAAGCGCCACATAGTTCTTTCAGGAAAAAGAAACATCCTGGGAGTGGACGGCAAGACAGACATGTCTGAAGATTATGAAAAATTTCATGAAATTCCTCCCTTCAATGTCAAGGCTGACCCAAGCATCCTGATAAACAATGGAGATTATCCATGGTTACGGCGCAATAAGCAAATGACACAAGCGAAGAAAAAGTGAAGACTTTCTCCCGCAACTATTATGATGATACCATGCCAAATTTGTAATAGACAAGTATGCTATGCCAACTTTTTCAGAGTTCATTTGAAAACTATGAATTTAGGTCGAATTTTCTCTATAGGTGCATCTATGTTCAAATTTTAACTATTCAAATTTGAAAACTAATGGCACTAACAGAAAGTTTATATTTTTTCTAAAACTAATGGCACTAACAGAAAGTTTATAATTTTGCTGACCTAAAAGCAAAAAGAATTAAAAAATAAAGCAAAAAACAAAAGAAAATAAATAATATAGAAAACAAAACAAAAAAACTGGAAAAAAATAAAAATAGCAACAATAAGTATTTTGTTGTAAGTAGAAACAAAATAAAATAAATAAAGCAAGAAAGAAAACAAAAAAATAAAAAAGTGTTTTCAAATTTGAAAACTAATGGCACTAACAGAAAGTTTATAATTTTTCTAAAACTAAAAGCAAAAAGAATTAAAAAATAAAGCAAAAAACAAAAGGAAATAAATAATGCAGAAAATGAAACAAAAAAACTGGAAAAAATAGGGCTCACCCTTATAATATTTGTTATGACTAACTAAAATTACCAAATTGAGTATAATGATAAAATACAGTAATATTAAATAGCAGGAAAAAGATTGACTCAAAAATTAATTTTTATAGTAAAGTTATTCATAAACTAGTGATTCACACAAATTTTAAAAAAAATCAAATTTAAACTATTCAAATTTTAAAACTAATGGCACTAACAGAAAGTTTATAAATTTTGTGACCTAGAATAAAAAAATCACTACAAAACTATAAGTATTTAGTTCTAAGTAGAAACAAAAAAACAAAAAAAGTGCCACCTACTGGGCCCCCATGGCCTGAATACGACTAGAAACCCTACCATGGGCCAGGATTCAGGCCCGCGGGAGGCCCAGTAGGCCCACAGGCACAGATTACAGTGTTAGGCCTGAAAGCGTGCTTTAGAGAGGAGCTCGAGAGGGAAGGCGCACCGCACCTTATAAACAGGTGCGCCTCCCTCTCAACTAGCGAGGTGGGACTAAATATTTGGGTTCGGGGCAGCACAGGCCTTTGGTCCCGGTTGGTGGCTCCAACCGGGACTAAAGGGCGGCATTAGTCCCGGTTGGTGCTACGACCCGGGACTAATGCCCCCCTTTAGTCCCGGTTGGTGCCACCAACCAGGACCAAATGTCGCCGCTTCCCGCCCTGTGGGTTGCTGAAAAGAGGCCTTTGGTCCCGGTTGGTGGCACCAACCGGGACTAAAGGGGGCATTAGTCCCGGTTTGGGCCACGAACCGGGACCAATGCTCTTGCTATATATACAGCACTTTGCACTTTTCGCCAAAATCCATCTGTTTCTTCTCGCCCCGACGCCTTCTGCTCCTCGTCGCCGTCGCCGCCGAGCCCTGCCCCGACGCCGTCAGGCTGGTCCACCTCGCCGTCGCCGCCGCCGAGCCACTACCCCGACACCGTCGCCGCGCCCGTCGCCCCTGCCGGCCCCGACACCATCGCCGTCGCCGCGCGCGCCGCCCCTGCCCCGACCCCGTCGCCGTCGCCGCGCGCCACACCCGTTCCCCGACCCCGTCGTCGTCGCCGCGCGCGCCGCCCCTTCCCTGACCCCGTCGCCGTCGCCGCGTGCGCCGCCCCTTCCCCAACCCCGTCGCCGTTGCCCCGACCACACGCCGCCACCTTCGGTCCGGCCGCCGGCGCCCTTTCCTATTATTTTTTTCATTATTATAAAAATGTGCACATATGTATATGTTCTCTGTGTATATATGTTCATATATGCAAAAGTTAGATTTTAGAAAAACTTTATATATGCAAAAATTTATACATATATGCAAGTATATATGTATTTTATATATGCAAAAATTTATATATCTAGCTAGGAAGAAGGAAGAAAGGAAGAAGAAGAAAAACTTATATATGAGAAATGTATGTATGTATATATGAGAAATGTATGTATGTATAGATGTATGTATGTGGATACATGAGGGGGTCGATATACCCCCTCTCCGGTAGCATTTTTGTGCATTTTAGGTTAGTGTATATATATGTTGATGTATATATGCAAAAGATAGATTTTTAGAAAAAATACTATTTTTTGTGTTGATGATATGATGATGTTTTTTTCATATATGTATTAAATTTTTTAAGTTGTTAGTAGATATCGATTTTAGGTTAGTGCATTTTATCACTGATTTTAGGTTAGTTGATCGATTTAGTGCATTTTATGTTTGTTGCATTTTAGGTTAGTGCATTTTATGTTAGTGGAGAGGAAAAAGTAAAATAAGGAAAAGGAAAATAAGTAGAGAAAGAAGGAGAAGAAGAAGGAGAAGACGAGGAGAAGAAGAAGAGGAAGAAGAAGAAGAAAAGAGGAGAAGAAGAAGGAATAGAGGATCTTCTGAATTTTTTTGTCCATATAGAAGGTGTTTGATGAAATGCTAGATGTTTTTTTCATACGATGTTTTTTTCATATATGTATTCATTTTTTTATTTAGGTTGTTAATTAGTAGATATCGATTTTAGGTTAGTGTAGAGGAAAAGGTAAAATAAGGAAAAGGAAGAAAAGAGGAAGAAGGAAGAAGGAAGAAGAAGAAGAAGAAAAGGAAGGAGTGGAAAAAGGAAAATAAGAAGAGGAAGACTTCTTTTTTCTTCATGGATATATGCTAAAGAAAACGAGGGGGTGATAGATGATGATGAGGGGTCGAGAGTGGGACGAGAGGTCGAGAGGTGTCGAGGGGAGAAAAAAAATGTTATCAGGGACGAGGGTCGTCGAGGGGTCGAGAGAACTAAATAAGAAGAAGAAGAGGAGAGGAAGAAGAGGAGAAATAAATAAGAAGTAGAAAAAAGAAGAAAAAGAAGAGGAGAAGAAGAAAGGAATAGTGGAGAAGAAGAAAAAATAGAATATATTCTATTTTCTCTTCTTCTCCACTATTCATTTCTTCTTCTCCTCTTTTTTTTCTTCTTTTTTTTCTTCGATCTTCTCCTCTAGGATTTCAGGGTCGAGGGTTCGAGGGGTCAAGGGTCGAGGGTTTCAGGGTCGAGGGTTCGAGGGTTCTATAGGGTTGAGGGTCGAGGGTTCCAGGGTCGTCTAGGGGTCGAGGGTTCCAGGGTCGTCGAGGGTTTGAGGGGTCTAGGATCGCCGAGGGGTCGAGAGAGGTTTCCTAGTGTCAAAGTATTGAAGAAATCCATGCCTTCATCATTAGCCGGAAGTAACCAGGGCATGTTGGTACGAAGTTCTGCAAAGTTGTTCTGGAATGGACTCCCGGATAGGATAATCCTCCTTTTGGTACGAATTCAGCAAAGGCCTTCCAAATAGCGATATTCGGAAGGCTCTTGCTGAACTTTGTACCAAAAAGCGAATTATCCTATCTGGGAGTCCGTTCCAGAACAACTTTGAAGAGCTTCGTGCCATCATGCACATGTTACTTTCACCTAATGATGAAGACATGGTTTTGTTGAATCCTTTGACACTACGCAACCTCCCGACCCCTTGGCGATCCTCTCGAACATGAGAGGAAGAAGAGGATCGCCGAGGGGTCGAGGGTTCCAGGGTCGTCAAGGGTTCGAGGGGTCGAGGATCGCCGAGGGGTCAAGAGAGGTTTCCTAGTGTCAAAGTATTGAAGAAATCCATGCCTTCATCTTTAGCCGGAAGTAACCAGGGCATGTTGGTACGAAGTTCTGCAAAGTTTTTCTAGAATGGAGTCCCGGATAGGATAATCCACCTTTTGGTACGAATTCAGCAAAGGCCTTCCAAATAGCGATATTCGGAAGGCTATTGCTGAACTTACCAAAAAGCGAATTAACCTATCTGGGACTCCGTTCCAGAACAACTTTGAAGAGCTTCGTACCATCATGCACATGTTACTTTCGCCTAATGATGAAGACATGGTTTTGTTGAATCCTTTGACACTACGCAACCTCCCGACCCCTCGGCGATGCTCTCGAACATGAGAGGAAGAAGAGGATAAAAAAAGAAGAGGAAGAAGAAGAAAAAAAGAGGAGAAGAAAGAATAGAGGAGTTTCTCCTCTATTCTTTCTTCTCCTCTTTTTTTCTTCTTATTCCTCTTTTTTTTTATCGGGAATGAGGGTCGTCGAGGGACATAGATGTAGTGTCGTGGTTGTCAATATATACCCCCTCCCGATAGCTTACTATGATTAGGTAGCTAGTTCTACGTTTGGCACTAATATATCCATCTGTCATGTTTGAATAATAATTGCCATGTTGTAAATATTTGTAGAAACTATGGACACCGCCCTAGACGAAGCAAAAGAAGCGTTGTTGAGGGACATAATCGCAGAAGGAAGTGATGCCGTCTCGTTGTTTCTCAACGACACCGATGGTCTGGAAGGAGAGGGTGAACAAGCTGGCTACGGTGACCTAATGCCGGTGCAAGAAGAAGAACATGAGGACGGCTCCGGTGACCCAATGCCGGTGCAAGAAGGAGACCGTGATGACGACTCCGGTGACCGAACCGAGTCCGGCCAGGTATATATATTAGTTAAGCCTGTGCTGACTAGCTGATTGATGCATTCATTGTTTTGGTATGTACACATATTAATTAAGTCTTTGTTCTTTTTTCTAGCCCTTCGGATCAAGCACAACTTCGGTAAAGAGACGAGGCCCGAAGAAAAAGTTGAGCTCGGATGAAAAGTTTGAGATCATAGCAATCGCGCCCGACGGCCAACCGATTGAACCCCTCCGGATAAAGAGCGCATTTGTTGCTCAGTGCGGGGTTCTGGTTAGGGACAAGATCCCGATAAGCATCCAGCAATGGTTTAAGCCGGCTACAGAAGACCCTGAGGTGTCTTATGTCAATGATATGCAGAAAAATGATCTTTGGACTGAGCTGAAGTCAAATTTCACCCTAACGCCAGAGGATAATACAAAGAACCCAATTAAAGAGAAATTAATCAAGTCTTTTGCTCTTAAGAGGACGGCAGAACTATTCAGGAGGTGGAAGAAAGAGCTGAATAAGTTTGTCGAAAATAATGAGACACCAGAATTCAAGGGCAGATATGAGAAGATCAGAGATCACTGGCCCGCATTTGTGGCCCACAAGATATCGGAAAAGAGTAAGAAGATGTCGGTGACAAACAAGCAAAATGCTGCGAAGAAGATGCTTCACCATTGCACGGGGTCAGGTGGCTACCTCGTAGCCCGGCCTAAGTGGGCCAAGACTGAGAATGATCTGGTTCATAAAGGGATCGAACCAGAGACAATTAGCTGGCCAGACTGTTGCTGGACTTGGTTCTTCGGGGCTGGCGGAACCTTGGACCCTGTAACAGGGAAGTGCATTTGGACGAACGATCAACTGGACATACCAGTCAGGAAGCTTAAGCAGTATGTCGAAGCAGCGCAGCAAGGGAAGTTCTTTCCAGACAGAGAGAACGACGAGCTCACAATGGCCCTCGGGAATCCTGAGCACCCTGGACGGACACGAGGCACGCCAGGCTCCATTCCGTGGAAGGTTGGGTTTCCGGACGCAAGGCGGTTACAAATCCCATGAGAGGAGGAAAAAAGTGCAGCAGACCCAAATGCAGGCGCTGCAAGCAAGGGTAGATGCGATAGAGGAATGAGAAGCAAATCGCAGCAAACGTACTGCCGAAGCCTCCCCCGAAGCTACCCCGCCATCTCAGCGCAGAAGCAGCGTGGCTTCCACCGAGCTGCTTCAACCGGAGCATGCCTTGATGGCTCCTGCCAGCTATCCCGTGGATGCTATAACGGAGTCTCAAAATTGCCACCTTATGACGCAATGGATGAATTTGAAGGTCAAGGCGGCTGTTGGCTCTGTTTATCCTACTGAACCCGGCGCAACTTTTCACTGCCGGCCGATTCCAGAAGGATATGCTAGGGTGATGGTGGATGAAATAACGGAGGGATTTGAGGACCTCCAGCTTGACCACCCTACTGGTGAAGGGGAGACTCGGCTGGGGTCTGCTCTGAAGACTCCATGCCTATGGCGGAAGGAGCTCATCAACCTTCCGAACTGGACGCCTCCGCCTCCTCCTCCTCCTCCGGCAAGTCAGGACACTCCGCCTCCTCCACTGCCTCCTCCTCCGGCGAGTGATGATCAGGGCCCTCGGCCGGCTCCTTCTCCGGCGCGTGGCGGCACTCTGCCTCCTTCTCCGCCTGCGCCGACGCGCCCGAGCAGCCAGCCTCCTCCTTCTCCGCCTCGTCATCAAGGGCGGAAGAGACCTGCCGCCACTCCAGCTGCTCCGGCGCGTCGTAGTCCTTCTCCTCCGCCTCGTAAGCAAGTAAAGAAGACAACCGCTCCGTCTTCTCGGTCGGCGTCTAGCAGTACAACCAGAGGCAGGAGGACATACAGATTCGGTCCTTCTCTGAAGACTCCAGAGAAGTTACCATATAGCAATCTTGCAGATTACCTGCCCGACGATGTACATTGTGAACCCATGGACGTGCAGATACAAAGATACGAGCACGGGAAGCCTCTCACCAAAGATGAAAGATCTCTATCAACGATGATGCGAAGATTGCATGATTGGTACTTGAAAATCTGCAGAGACTCTGGGGGGAGGAGTACTTTGTATGTGAAAGTTAAAAAGGAGCATGACCTCGTTGGAATTGAACTGTTGCCTGTTCCATTTGAGGAGTTCTATCAGTTTTTCAATCAATTGGCCCTCGATAAAACAACGGTCGCCTGCTACTGTCTGTAAGTAGTACTACTTCTGTCATTAAGTTTCTCTATATAGCTTAGCTCTTTCATTGCATGTATTTATAATCATCCTCACTATATTATGCAGATTGAAGATCGCCGAATTGAAGAAAAGACAAGTCGGTGATATTGGGTTCATTAACACATATCTCATAGATGCAACCCAGGTTAAATTTCATGCCACAGCTACCGAGGCCAACTTGCTACGATCGTTCGTAATAAATGAAAACAAAGATATAATACTCTTTCCTTACAACTTCAAGTGAGTGTTACTGTCTTGTGCGTATTCGGTTTCCCTTATATATTAGTCAAGGTTATAGTAATGTAATTGATGAGTTATGCATGCGTGTGCAGTTTCCACTATATTCTCCTAGAGATTAAGCTTGAGCAGGGACTAGTAACCGTCTTAGACTCAAGACGAAAAGATCCCCAGGACTATGCAGACATGACTCAAATACTCGAGAAGTAAGTTAAATCGATCATTATCCACCATATCAGCAACTTTGTTCATTTCCTGATATATCAAGTAATTGTTTTCTTTATCCGGCAGGGTTTGGAGAAAATTCACCAGAAAAGCTCCGGGACTACCGAAGGAGCTGCAATTTAGACACCCGAAAGTAAGTACTATTGTAGCATTTTAAGCGCATGTACTAGTCATTCAAGCACTAGTTTCATCAATACCATTTGGCATTCTTGCTTATCAGTTTGCTTAACCTCTATTTCTTGTAAAGTGGTTGTGGCTGGAACAAGGGAATGATTTCTGTGGATACTACGTTTGCGAGTCCATCCGCCACACGACCTGTGAGCGGGGCTACACTGACGAACAATATGAAGTACGTAAATAACAACATTCACAATTTTATTTTATTACCATCATTTGTGTCGAGTTTCATTCATTCATATATATTTATATATATATATATATATGTATTGACCCCCTTCTTTAAATTAGATGTTTTGGAAGTGGGATGAACTCCTAGCACCAGCTCGCATGCGAGCAATTCAAGAGGAATTGACGGCATTCTTTCTTGACCACGTGATCCCTGAAGACGGAGAATTCTATGTGGACCCTGAGTCCGTATGATTATATTTGTAAGAGATAATTATTGTATATATGTAGCCGGTAGTGTCAGATAGATATACGAGAACTTGTTGTTCGACCAATCGTGTGCATTGATCTTTTCAGATATCTCATGGTTAGGAACTAGACGATTCAACGCCCCTCAGAGCCTTTCAAAGACGACAGTTTTTTCTATGTTTCCTTTCGGTGGATTTGAGTCGTAGGAAAGCTGTACTATTAAGACGGGATAAGCTTCGAAAAGCTATGGGTGGAATCAACAAGTACACAGCCCCATATGCACCCACTGCCTCCTTCCCATCTCTGGAGCCCTTCCTGTGTTTTCTGTGGTTTTCTCAGCATCTTGCCAGCAGTAGTACCGCCTGTGCCGACGGTAGTATCGCTTTCGTGGTAGTACCGCTGGTACTTCCGTGGTACTACCTCTTAGGGCCTCCCCGCATGTGCAACTTTTGGTTGCTCATTTTTCTCTCACGGTAGTAGGGCGGTAGTACCACTTAAGCGGTACTACAGCCCGTACTACCGTCTCCACTACCGCTTGCGGGGTGGTCTTGTGTGCAAGGTTCTGTTCCCACTTTGCCTCTAGCGGTAGTATAGCGGCACTAGGGTGGTAGTACCGCTTGGCACGGTACTATCGCCCCTAGCTCCCTCTACTACCGCTGCATCTCCAGGACCAAGACCCAAGCGGTAGTACCGCTCTGGTCAACGGTAGTACCGCTTCAGCGGCACTACCGTTGCTACACTCTGCGTAGACTTAGGGTTGTGCGGTGGTGTACCGCCTAAGCGGTAGTACCGCTCCTAGGAGCGGTAGTACCGCTTAACTGCGGGCAGGGCAGAAAAATGGTTGGATTTTTGCTCCCCTATATAAAGGGGGGGTCTTCTTCCTCTTAGAGTTGACCTCTTCCCTTCCAAGATCCATTGTTGCTCAAAGCTACATTTTCGCCCGATCTCTCTCCCTAGCCAATCAAACTTGTTGATTTTCTAGGGAGAAGGCCCCGATCTACACTTCCACTAAAAGAAATTTGATCCCCCTCCCCCAATAATCCCTTGTGGATCTTGTTACTCTTGGGTATTTGAGCACCCTAGACGGTTGAGGTCGCCGCGAAGCCATATTCCATTGTGGTGAAGCTTCGTGGTGTCGTTGGGAGCCTCCAATTAAGTTGTGGAGATTGCCCCAACCTTGTTTGTAAAGGTTCGGTCGTTGCCTTCAAGCGCACCAATAGTGGAATCACGGCATCTCGCATTGTGTGAGGGCATGAGGAGAATACGGTGGCTCTAATGGCTTCTTGGGGACCATTGTGCCTCCACACCGCTCCAACGGAGACGTACTTCCTCTCAAAGAGAAGGAATTTCAGTAACACATCCTCGTCTCCACCGGTTCCACTCTTGGTTATCTCTTACCTTTACTTGTGCAAACTTTTATTGTGTTGTATCCCTTGCTTGCTTGTGTGCTTGTCGTTGTTGCATCATATAGGTTGCTCACCTAGTTGCATATCTAGACAACCTACTTTGATGCAAAATTTAAATTGTTAAAGAAAAGCTAAAAGTTGTTAGTTGCCTATTCACCCCCCTCTAGTCAACTATATCGATCCTTTTAATTGGTATCAGAGCCTCGTCTCTTTATTAAGGACTTTGTCATCCAAAGAGTATGGTTTGCACCGTAGACGGTGGGGAGGAGCACCCCGGTGTAATTCTTTCCTCGTCTACGGCCAATGGGGGACCTCGGTCTGTCGTGTGGAGTTGAATGTGGCCTTGGACACACTGAAAACCTCCATGACGGCCGAGGTCAAAGGCATGCTTAAGAATTTTCTTGATGGTCTTAAATTATCCACTGCACTGTTAGAAGTGGTCGATCACACTAACAAGGTGACGGATGCTAACTCCGACAAGGGGGAAGCTACTAGTGATAAAGTTCCTTTGTCTAGTGGTAGAAGTGGAAATGGCATCTTTGCCCATGTTGAACCTCCACTCACTTATGGAGGACCAGTTCCTTCCACTCATTTGAATCATGTTGGTCCTCCTCCTAAACTTGTGAAAATGAGGATTTTGCCTCTTGGGTCTATCGCTTTAAACGTCATTGAAATCATAGTTCTACTAACCTTTGGAGAATTATTGAGCAAGGTTTCTACCTGCATGACCCAAGCAACTTCACTCCTAGAGAAGCCGCGGATCATCAATTCAATGAGTCCGCTCTTTGCATTCTCCAAGAGTCCGCGTTTATGGCTCTTCTTGGATATCCTGACGAGGGGCTGAGGAAGCCTCTTGGCCTTTGTCCTCACCATGAGGGGGGCTACCCAAAAGGATGAGCTGAAACCTCACATGATTATCACCAGGACTGAGAAGGGAGTCAAGAAGGAGCTCAAGCCTTTCTTTGATATTATGCATCGCATCTTCCGGCAAACTCTTTTTCCTCGCATTGGCAACTTGGACATGGTGCATGGCCATCTTGTGGATATGCTTCTATTGTGCCACTCTGAGAAGGGCACGGATGCTGTCTTGGATGTCTCTCACGTCATGTGGAAGGATCTAGTGAGTGCTACCTATGGAGATCACTGCCCAATTTATGCTCCTTTCATCTTCAAGCTGATTCAGTCTACCTGAAACTCCACTTTACCTGGTGTGCCACTTGAGCACGGACCCTTGACTCCTCATGACGTTCTCAACCTGCGTCAGAAGGAGCTTTGGGCATCTACCACACGTACTGAGGCGGCTGTATCTTCTGCTTCTGGAGAAGATCAAGGTGATGATGGTTGTAAGGGCATATTTATCCCTAATGTGTTTTGGTGATTGATGACAACGTGTTTGCGAACTAATCATGTGCCTTGAGTATCCCAGACATTTCATTGCCAGGCACAAGACGGTTGGGTGCCCCTCGAAGACTGTTGAAGACGACGTCTTTTCTACATTTCTTTTTAGTGGATTTGAGTCGTAGGAAAGCCGTACTATTAACAGGGGTCCGCATCGGAAAGGTTTGGGTGGAATCATCACGTACACGTCTCCTTCTTGTCCCCTCCTTTCCCTTGGAGCATCCTCCACTTTCTCGCCGCTTTGTTTCTGGCTGCTGCGTTGGCTCGCGGTAGTACTGCTCCCAAGTGAGCGGTAGTACCGTTGGCACCAGCGGTAGTACCGTGCTGCGGCGCGGTAGTACCGCAGGTGCCCACGGTAGTACCGCTCCCCTGGAGCTGCACTACCGTTGGCCACCGGGCTAGTACTGCTCCCTCGCGGTAGTAGGGGCGGATGTAATTTTTACATCCGCGCCTACCATGGTAGTACCGCTTTCGCTCTGCGGTAGTAGCGTGCTATGTTGTCAGGCAGTAGTACCGCACCTCTGCAGTACTACTGTGTCGGGTTTCTGCTTCTTCCGTTTCTTTGCGGAAGTAGGCACGGATGTTTCCTTCCCCTTGGCTAGGGGATTCCTGCCTTGCAGTAGTACCGCATGGGGGCGCGGTAGTACCGCGCTCGCGGAAGTACCGCCCTCAGCTCCTGTGTTTCAGTTCCGACCTTGCAGTTGCTGGGGTTGTGGTAGTACCGCGGGCCTGTACGGTAGTACCGCATGACCGTGCGGTATTACCGCTTGGCAGCAAGCGGTAGTACCATGCGGCCCTGCGGTAGTACCGCTGGCCGCGGGCTGGTAGGTGGATAACAGTTGGATCTTTGTCCCTCACTATATAAGGGGTCCCCTTCTTCCCCGTTGACTTATCTCTTCCAACCCTAAGCTCCATTGTTGCTCTAAGCTCCATTTTCGCCCGATCTCACTCCCTAGCAAACCAAACTTGTTGATTTTCTCGGGAGTGGTTGAGAAGGCCTCGATCCGTACTTCCACCAAGAGAAATTTGATTCCCCCCACTAATCCCTTGCGGATCTTGTTACTCTTGGGTGTTTGAGCATCCTAGACGGTTGAGGTCACCGCGGAGCCATAGTCCATTGTGGTGATGCTTCGTGGTGTCGTTGGGAGCCTCCAATTGAGTTGTGGAGATTGCCCCAACCTTGTTTGTAAAGGTTTGGTCGCCGCCTCCAAGGGCACCAATAGTAGAATCACAGCATCTCGCATTGTGTGAGGGCGTGAGGAGAATACGGTGGCCCTAGTGGCTTCTTGGGGAGCATTGTGCCTCCACACCGCTCCAATGGAGACGTACTTCCTCTCAAAGGGAAGGAACTTCGGCAACACATCCTCGTCTCCACCGTCTCGACTCTTGGTTATCTTGTACCTTTACTTGTGCAAGCTTATTTGTATCATATCACTTGCTTGCTTGTGTTCCTATCCTTGTTGCATCATATAGGTTGCTCACCTAGTTGCATATCTAGACAACCTACTTTGATGCAAAGTTTAAAATCTTAAAGAAAAGCTAAAAATTGTTAGTTGTCTATTCACCCCCCTCTAGTCAACCATATCGATCCTTTCAATTAGTATCAGAGCCTTGTCTCTTTATTAAGGACTTTACCATCCGAAGAGTATGGTTGATATCGTAGACGGTGTGGAGGAACTCTCCGGTGTGAATCCGACCTTGTCTATGGGCGATGGGGGAACCTTGGTCTCTCGTGAGGAGTTCAATGTGGCCTTGGAGACATTGATAACCTCCATGACGACCGAGGTTGAAATCATGTTTACTAAATTCCTTGAGGGGCTTAAACTATCCACCACACCGTTGAAAGTGGGTGATCCCACCAACAAGGTGACGGATGCTATCTCCAACAAAGGGGAAGCTAGTAGTGAAAAGTCTCCTTCTTCTAGTGGTAAAAATGGCACCGGCATCTTTGCTCATGTGGAACCACCACTTGTTTATGGTGGACCGGTTCTTTCCACTCATTTGAATCATGCCGGTCCTCCCCCTAAGATTGTGAAAAATGAGGACTTTGATTCTTGGGTTTACCGCTTTAAACGTCATTTAAATCATGTGAACACTAATCTTTGGAGAATCATTGAAGAAGGTTTCTATCCGCATGATTCAAGCAAATTCACTCCTCGAGAAGTCGCGGATAATCAATTCAATGAGAATGCTCTCTTCATCATTCAAGATGCAATCCCACCCGAAGACCTACCTCATCTTCGGCCGTTCGCCTTGGCCAAAGACGCATGGCATTGTGTTGTCTCTCTCTACCGGGGAAGCGCAAGCATTCAACGCTCCAACTATGAAGTGGTGCAAGATGAGGCCAATGAGTTTGCAATGAAAGAAGATGAAGAACCTCGTGAGCTTTATCCGAGAGTAACCAAACTCGCGGTCTCACTACGAGATCATGGGAGCAAGGACACAGATGACAATTGGATCAAGCGCAAATTCCTCAAGGCAATGATGCCCTACCATAAGGCCATGTCCTCCGTCATTCGTCAAAGACCGGACTTCCACACTTTGACCTCAAGCGAAGTGTTGGATGAGTTTGTGGCCATGAACATTTTGGACAAGACCGCCGACAATGTGGTGCTTCGTTCTCAAAGGGCAAAGAAGCCCAACCTTGCATTGAAGGCCAAGCTCACCGTTGAAGAAGAAGAAGAGGAAGAAGAGGAGAGCAACCCCGAAGATACAAAGTATGCGTATCATGAACACATGGCACTCGCTTCAAGGCAATTTTGGAGCAAGAAAAACTCGAGGCCAAACTTTAGCAAAAACAACTCAAGTGGCACGAAGAGCAAGCAACGTGTAAGGACTTGCTACAATTGTGGCAATGTGAGTCATTTTGTTGCGGAGTGCCCGTATGAGAAGAGGGAAGACAATGGTGGCAAGCTCATCCGAAAGGACAAGGCCAAGTCATTCCCCAACAAGAGCAACTTCACCAAGAAGACTCCTCCCAAGGCATTGGTGGTATAAGAAGAGTACAATGAGGATGATGAAGATGGTGAGTTGGCTGTCATGGCCTCAGTTGGCATTGCGACGGCTCCACGGGTGTCTCTCTTCGACTCACCGAATGAGAGCATCACCGCCAAGTGCCTCATGGCTAAAGCCACCAACAAGGTAACCCCCAACATCAAAACTACCATCATTAATCATCCTCCTTCGACGGATAGCATTGATGAACATGGGGGAACTAATGTGGAGGCGAATGAGTTTGAGGCCTTTATGGGCAAACTTAAGGGTAAATCCAAGAAGCACTTTGTTGCTCTCTTGGAACAACTCGGTGAAGCCAATGACATGATCGAGGCTCACGAAGATACCATCACTAAGATGGAAGGGCATAGTCGTGACTATGCCGATGAGATTTCGGATCTTTCCAATGCTCTTGAGGAAGAGCGTGGTCTTCGTTTGGCTCTTGAGGAGTCACACAACGTTGATCATGCTAAGTTAAAGAAAGACTATGATCATGTTCTCATTGTTTCTCATGTGCTAAACTCCGAGAAAGCCGAACTTGAGGTTGATCTTGCTAGAGTCAAGGAGGAGTTTGATCTACTCGACAAGGCTCACAAGGCCTTGAAGGGTGCTCATGCTAGCCTCAAAGAGTCTCATGATCAACTTCAAGTAAAGCTAACCAAGGAAAAAGCCACTTTTCCTCGTATGATGTTAATCGATAATGCAAATGCTACTAACCCGTGTTGTGAGCATGTGCATCTTGTTGAGGAGAATGCTAAGCTAAAGGGGCAACTTTAGAGAGGTCTTGCGACTTGCATACAAGGCAAGAAGAACCTCAACGACCTCTTGATCAACCAAAAGGGAGTTGTGCACAAGGAAGGGGTTGGGTACGTGCCCGAGTCCAAGAACAAGAAGAAGAACGACAAGACCAAATGACCTCCTCCTCTCATGCAAACCTTTGTGAAGGAGGGAGAGAGTGCTTCCAAGGAGAAGAAGAACAATGCGAAGAGTGGTGCTGTCAAAAAGGGCAATGCCACTCCTCTCATCAAAGCCGGCAACTTTAATCCTTCTTATATGTTATGTTGTGCTAGTGATGGGCATGTCTTTGCCAAATTCGTTCGTTATCCTCATGAATACATTGAATGGTCTATTTGGGTTCCAAAGACCCTTGTTACTAACATCAAAGGACCCATTACAAAATGGGTACCTAAAACCAAGCATTGATCTCTTGTAGGTGTTTGCTTCCGGTGGGGGATCATGGTTGCTCGATAGCGGAGCTACAAATCATATGACCGGAAGCAAGGACTTGGTGGTGGACGTGCACAAGGTTCCATCTATGCCCACCAATGTCGAGTGGGGTGACGCCTCATCTTCTAAGGTATTGGGACTTGGCAAGGTGGTCATCTCTCATGATCTCACGATCGAGAAGGTCATGCTTGTTGAGTCCCTTGCATACAATTTACTTTCCGTTCATCAACTTGCAATCATGGGCTTTGCCACTTTCTTTGATATTGATATCATGGCCCTCTTGTGGAGCAAGACTCTTAAAGTAGCCTTCGTTGGGCATGTCGAGAACGATCTATATGTGATTGACTTTTCAGAGCGAACCACTAAGACCGCGACATGCCTAAAGGCTAAAGTTGATGTGGGATGGCTTTGGCATCGCCGTCTAGCCCATGTCAATATGAGATCTTTGCAAAGTCTTATCAAGGGGGACCATGTCCGTGGACTAACGAATGTTTGTTTTGCTAAAGATCGTGCTTGCAGTGCTTGTATCGAAGGAAAGCTACATGAGAAGGCTCACCCTCCCACGACTATCATTTACTCAAAGAGGCCTTTGGAGCTCCTTCACTTGGATCTCTTTGGGCCTCCATCCTTCGATAGTCTTGGGGGTAGGAAGAATTGCTTGGTGATTGTGGATGACTACTCAAGATACACTTGGGTGTATTTCTTCAAGAGGAAGAGCGAGACCCAACAAACCGTCATTGACTTTGCAAATGAAGCACAATGTCAACACAATGCAAAGATCTTGACAATAAGAAGTGACAAGGGCACCGAGTTCAAGAACTACACCTTGGATGAGTTTCTTAGTGATGAGGGGATCAAGCATCAATATTCCGCACCTTACACCCCTCAACAGAACGGTGTTGCAGAGAGGAAGAACCATACATTGATGGATGCGGCAAGGACCATGATGGCGGAGTTCAAGTCTCCGTACAACTTTTGGGCCGAAGCCATCAACACCGCGTGTCATGCATCCAATCGGCTCTACCTCCGCAAGGGCTTGAACAAGACTCCATATGAGATACTCACCGGTAACAAGCCCAACCTCAAGTACTTTCGGGTATTCGGGTGTAAGTGTTTCATTCTCAAGAAAGGTGTTCGGTTGTCTAAATTTGAGGCTAGAGCTTATGAGGGCATATTTGTTGGTTATGCTACAAACTCTCATGCTTACCGCGTCCTCAATAAATCCACGGGACTTATTGAGGAGACGTGTAACGTGGAGTTTGATGAGAATAACGGCTCCCAAGTGGAGCAAAGTGGCACTTGTGATGTAGGTGACGAAATTCCTCCTCAAGCCATAAGAAGAATGGGTGTTGGCTTTATCCTACCCATTGAGGAACCCCTTGTGGCCGAAGGATAAGGACAATGCTCCACTCAAGTGGAGCCATCACCAACCCAAGGCCCACACGCTTCCGAAGAACAACATGAAGGCCCTCATCCTCAAGAACATGGCCAAGGGCAAGACCATGCTCAAGACGGTGTTGACACATCAAGTGATGCCCAAGGTCAAGTTCTCTCCTCCGAGCAAGTTCAAGAACAAGAACAAGCTCAAGACGACGCTCAAGATGATCAAGTGACCACTCCTCGTCTCACCCCCGAGGAGGAATTGGAGCGTCGTGCCACCAAGGTTGCTTCCAAGGTCTCCACCAAGGATCATCTCATGACGAATGTGCTTGGAAGCTTAATAAAGGGGGTAAGCACTCGTAGACAATTAGCAAACTATTGTGAACATCACGCGTTTGTATCTTGTGTCGAACCCCACAAGGTCTATGAGGCGCTCGAAGATCCGGATTGGCTCAATGCCATGCATGAAGAACTCAACAACTTCGAGCGCAACAAAGTTTGGAGATTGGTGCCAAGACCGACGGGGAACCACAATGTCATTGGAACCAAGTGGATATTTAAGAACAAGCAAGATGCCCATGGGATTATCATTCGCAACAAGGCTCATTTGGTAGCACAAGGCTATTCCCAAGTCGGGGGTATCGACTATGGTGAAACCTTTGCTCCTGTTGCTCGTATTGAATCCATTCGCATGTTGATTGCATATGCCTCTCATCATAACTTTAAGTTACAACAAATGGATGTGATGAGTGCTTTTCTTAATGGTCCCATTAATGAATTGGTCTATGTCAAACAACCCCCCGGGTTCGAGGGTCCCTACGTTCCCGATCATGTGTATCAACTCGATAAGGCACTCTATGGCCTTAAACAAGCCCCACGTGTGTGGTATGACCACCTTACCGAGTTGTTACAAGACTGTGGTTTTGAAGTTGGGCTAATCGACCCCACTCTTTTTACTAAGAAGGTCAAAGGGGAGTTGTTTGTGTGCCAATTATATATTGATGATATTATCTTTGGTTCCCCTAACAAAGCTTTCAATGAGGAATTTGCCGCTCTCATGACCTCAAAGTTCGAGATGTCTTCCATGGAAGAGCTGAAGTTCTTTCTAGGGTTCGAAGTGAAGCAAAGAAGAGAAGGAACCTTCATCAACCAAGCCAAATATACTCAAGACATGCTCAAGAGATTCAAGATAAGTGATGTCAACCTGGCTTCCACTCCAATGCCCACCAAGTGCCAACTTGACATAGATCCCAATGGTAAAGCGGTGGATCAAAAGGTATATCGCTCCATGATAGGATCCTTGCTCTACCTTTGTGCATCTAGACCGGATATCATGTTGAGTGTGGGAATTTGTGCATGGTTTCAAGCCGCACCTAAGGAAAGTCACTATGTGGCGGTCAAATGAAACTTTTTCGATATTTGGCTCATACCCCAAACTTTGGCTTATGGTACCCAAGAGGAGCAAACTTCAAGCTTGTAGGGTATTCGGATTCCGATTGGGCGGTAGACAAAGTGGATAGGAAGTCCACTTCCGAAGGGTGCCAATTCCTTGGTTGCTCTTTGGTAAGTTGGTCTTCCAAAAAGCAAAGTTGTGTGTCTCTCTCGTCCACCGAAGCGGAGTATGTGGCAGCCGGTAGTTGTTGTGCACAACTCTTATGGATGAGGCAAACCTTAAAGGATTATGGTGTCATTTGTGACAAAGTGCCTCTTTGGTGGGACAATGAAAGTGCCATCAAGATCTCTCTCAACCCGGTGCAACACTTCAAGACAAAGCATATTGAGATCCGGTATCACTTCATCTGGGATCACATTAGGCGAGGAGAGATCGAGCTCAACTATGTCAACACTCATGATAACCTTGCAGATATTTTCACGAAGCCCTTGGATGAAGCAAGATTTCGCGAGTTAAGGCATGAGCTAAATATCATCAATTCGAGCAATGTTGCTTGAACCCTTGCACACCCCACCATACTCAATGTGTTGTCTTGTTTAGATGTAGGCATGGACATAGGGGGAGTGTTGTTCTCTCAATGAACTCTCCCTCCCCCCATTATGCATAAATTGATCAAGTCTTTCACATTAGCCATGTTTGATGGTACTTGTGCTTCAAAGACGAGTTTTGGTCATGGACCCAAGGATAATTCTTCGCGGTGCCATACCAATTGACTCAAACATAGGTGGCTACGACCACCGCCCTCTCTTTGGAGAGGTGGTGTCTCGTGGTTGTTTCGTTTTGTCGTTCGCCTTTCTGCCTTTGTGTGTAGCGTGGTCTTGTGGTGTCGTGTTGCCTCGGAGTGTTCGTGCAAAGACCTCATTTTTTGTGTGCTTGAAATGTGCATCTTCTTGAGCCCACGGTACTACCGCGGCTTGCCGTGGTACTACCTCTTTGAGAGGCACGGTACTACCGCGCCATATCGCGGTACTACCGCTCAAGTGCGGTATTTCCGCCGAGCGGTACTACCGCGATGAGGCACGGTACTACCGCGCCGTCGAGGGAGCGTGGGGGTTATGACTCGGGCAGGGGAGTTCCAACTCCCCATACCCATTCACTCGTCTCTCTCCCCACGTCTCTCTCTCTCTTGCTCAAGAACGGCGCCGGAGGTCCTCGCCGGATCTCCGTCTCTGGCCACTCTCCTCGGATTCCGACCGGTGGGATCGTTCCCACCACTTCCTCTTGCCATGGACCAAGGTTTTTCCCCAAATCCCTCTTTTTCTTGGTTGTTCTCTCGCTTCTAGTTTTTGGGGAGATGCTTGTTGTTCTTGAGATTTTAGGCCAAATCTGTGCAAGAGTAGGATGTAGGAGAGTCGTGTTGCGCAGGAATCATACTTGATATGTTGTCTTGTGGTAGATTTGTCCAACCGTAGTACCGCCGCAGTTTCGCGGGCTTTTCTCAGATTTGAACTAGTTCGGATCTGACGCGGTGCGGTACTACCGTGTCTCATGTGCGGTACTACCGCTCGTGCGGTACTACCGCCCATCAGGTGCGGTACTACCGCTCGTGCGGTACTACCGCCCATCAGACGCGGTACTACCGCGCTAGCTGAAGCACTAAGCTCGTACTACCGCTCCTAGACCCGGTACTACCGTGACCTTACATGGTACTACCGTGACTAAGAGCGGTACTACGATCTTAGTTCCGCAACACTTGGCAGTACTACCGTAGGGGTCAAATCTCTCTCTAGGCAATTATCTTGTGTGCTCTCTGCATGTTTCTGTTGCTTTATTGTGGTCTTTGCATTGATCCTTCTTGCTTGTCGTGGGTGTTTTGTGTTTTGTGTCTCAAGTGGTGGCTCTTGCCGTTCCAATCCCAATCGTGACACTGGCTCCAAGCATCTGCGCAACCCCCAAGATGAAGCCCCAGAGGGCTCCAATGCCCCCAAGCGTAATGTCAAGACCACTGCCAGCAAGCAAAAGGAACCTGCTAAGGGCATGGACGAGATTTCAGTCAGTGAGTATGTCGAACGCCAGAAGATCAATCCCTATGTCAATCCTCGGGCTGTCCTCAGAGGCACCGAGTTGTTCTGGACCAAGCAACAGGCTCTGATCTACCTGGATGTGATCAAGAACAAGCAGAATACCTTCATGGATGTCAAGTGGATAGACATGAATCACATGCGGAAGGACAAGTTTCGTGACTATTTTGGAGAGGCTCTGGACTTGGTGGAGCAGTTTGCTATTGAGCTAGTGGTCTCATTTCACCTTGACTATGACCCTGAGCTTTTCTGTCAGTTCTTTGCCTCTGTTTACTTTCATCCCGGGGATGAGCGGAGGATGACCTGGATGACCAACGGCCGTCAGCTGTCTGCTACATGGAAGGAGTTCATGGATCTACTTCACATTCCTGATGACGGGCTTCACACCCCCATTGGTGTTCGCTCCACGCCAACTCTAAGCCTGCCAACAAGAACCTGCTTCATCCATTCCTTGTTGAGAAGGTGCTCCCCAATGGCAAGTCGACTTGGGTGCTGAACTCCTTTCTGGATATCATGCATCGCATCTTCCGCAACACTCTGTTCCAACGCATTGGTGACAAGGACAAGGTTCATGCATATCTAGTGGACATGTTGCTCCTGTGTGCAGAGGCACGTTCATCTCAGACTCAGCCACTTGATGTCTCACACATCATGTGGCGTGAGCTTCGGTTTGCGGCGTTCACTCGCAAGGTACCTATCTATAGACCGTACCTATTTCTGCTGCTCTCCACCACTTGGGAGAAGATGTACCCTGGTGATGAGTTCCTTGCTCCAGACTGGATTCGGCATGAGTCCCTCAGCCTTCGCGTCAAGCCCAACTGGGCCAACACTACCACCCGTGCTGAGGCTTATTCTGCTAGGAGGGCTGTTGGTGAGGAGGAGGCTGGTGCAAAGCATGTTGCTGAGGATCGTGCTACTAGGTCTACCGCTCCTTCCTCTAAGCCGTCGTGGGCCAAGAAGTTAAAGGACAAGATGAAGACTCTCTTCTGCATGCAGGCAAAGGGACAGTACATGACTCACGTGGCTGACAAGGAGAGTCGCCGCCGTGACAAGAAGATCATGAGGCTCTTTGGAGAGGATGTGTCTGGCGGTTCTGAGGATGTCATCACGCCAGAGGCTGCCTGGATGACGAAGCAGGGGTACAAGTGGATCAGGTCAGAGGAAGACATCGAGGAGACCGTCCCCGTCGCTGAGTCTGACGAGGAGCACGAGGAGCAGTGGGACGACTTCTCTGCCTGAGCCACCCCGTGTGTGTAGGTGTCCTCTCTGCCTTTTTGGCGTCTCGATGCCAAATGGGGAGAGAGAGAGAGTAGGGATTTGCGTTGTGTCATGCTTGGTGTGTTTGTGTGTTTGATTTGTCTTTGTCGTTTGGACCTTGTTTGCCTTGTTTGCTTTTGTTTGGTTTGTGCCTTCGAGACCTATCCTCATATGGTGTAAGACATATGCACTCTATCTACCTTAGTTAACTTATGTTTGCTATCCTGTCTATTGTTAGCCTTCCTATTACTAGATATGCCTTGTCTCTATAATATAGGGGGAGCTTTGATCCTAGTATGTGTGCCGTGCAGTCCAAAGCACCCATCTAGTTGGCACACATCTAGGGGGAGCCCGTCTATATTCTAGAGAGGAGGGGTTTGCGGTTGCTTAATATTATTTCCCTTGTGCAAATCTCGTATTGTCATCAATCCATCAAAAGGGGGGAGATTGTAAGGGCATATTTATCCCTAAGGTGTTTTGGTGATTGATGACAACGCATTTGTGGACTAATCGTGTGCCTTGAGTATCCCAGACATTTCATCGCCAGGCACAAGATGGTTGGGTGTCCCTCGAAGACTGTTGAAGATGGCGTCTTTTCTACGTTTCTTTTTAGTGGATTTGAGTCATAGGAAAGCCATACTATTAAGAGGGGGTCCGCGTCGGAAAGGTTTGGGTGGGATCATCACGTACACGTCTCCTTCTTGTCCCCTCCTTTCCCTTGGAGCATCCTCCGCTTTCTCGCCGCTTTGTTTCTGGCTGCTGCGTTGGCTCGCGGTAGTACTGCTCCCAAGTGAGCAGTAGTACCATTGGCACCAGTGGTAGTACCGTGCTGCGACGCGGTAGTACTGGAGGTGCCCACGGTAGTACCGCTCCCCTGGAGATGCACTACTATTGGCCACCGGGCTAGTACCGCTCCCTCGCGGTAGTAGGGGCGGATGTAATTTTTTACATCCGCGCCTACCACGGTAGTACCGTGCTATGTTGTCAGGCAGTAGTACTGCACCTCTATAGTACTACTGTGTCGGGTTTTTTCTTCTTCCATTTCTTTGCGGAAGTAGGCACGGATGTTTCCTTCCCCCTGGCTAGGGGATTCTTGCCTTGAGGTAGTACCGCATGGGGGTGTGGTAGTACCGCGCTCGCGGAAGTACCGCCCTCAGCTCCTGTGTTTCAGTTCTGACCTTGTAGTTGCTGGGGTTGCGGCAGTACCGCGGGCCTGTATGGTAGTACCGCATGACCGTGCGGTAGTACCGCTTGGCAGCAAGCGGTAGTATCGCGCGGCCCTGCGGTAGTACAACTGGCCTGGAGCGCTAGTACCGCTGGCCGCGGGCTGGTAGGTGGATAACGGTTGGATCTTTGTCCCTCACTATATAAGGGGTCCCCTTCTTCCCCATTGACTTATCTCTTCCAACCCTAAGCTCCATTGTTGCTCTAAGCTCCACTTTCGTCCGATCTCACTCCCTAGCCAATCAAACTTGTTGATTTCCTTGGGAGTGGTTGAGAAGGCCTCGATCCACACTTCCACCAAGAGAAATTTGATTCCCCCCACTAATCCCTTCCGGATCTTGTTACTCTTGGGTGTTTGAGCATCCTAGATGGTTGAGGTCACCGCGGAGCCATAGTCCATTGTGGTGAAGCTTCATGGTGTCGTTGGGAGTCTCCAATTGAGTTGTGGAGATTGCCCCAACCTTGTTTGTAAAGGTTCGGTCGCCGCCTCCAAGGGCACCAATAGTGGAATCACGTCATCTCGCATTGTGTGAGGGCGTGAGGAGAATACGGTGGCCCTAGTGGCTTCTTGGGGAGCATTGTGCCTCCACACCGCTTCAACGGAGACGTACTTCCTCTCAAAGGGAAGGAACTTTGGCAACACATCCTCGTCTCCACCATCTCCACTCTTGGTTATCTCATGCCTTTACTTGTGCAAGCTTATTTGTATCATATCACTTGCTTGCTTGTGTTCCTATCCTTGTTGCATCATATAGGTTGCTCACCTAGTTGCATATCTAGACAACCTACTTTGATGCAAAGTTTAAATTGTTAAAGAAAAGCTAAAAATTGTTAGTTGCCTATTCACCCCCCCACCCCTCTAGTCAACCATATCGATCCTTTCAATGGTGGTCCTGCTCCCGGCACAAAGCACTCTCCTGGTCAATTAGGTTGGGCGGCCAAGCTCAAGCATAAGGTGAAGAAGCTCTTTTTCCTTCAGATCGATGTTCATCACAAGATGTACTTGGCACATGTGGATGCCAAGAAGGCTCGTTAGGAGAGGAAGGCGATCATGAGGAAGCTTGAGATCCCAGTTCAAGATGGCTCTGCAGACCGTATCACTCCGAAGGACAAGTGGATCTCTTCGTACTCTCACTGGACGGACTCGGATGAGTACAATACTGCTACTTCTGCTCCAACTCGGGATCAGGAGATCGAGCAGGAGTCCAATGGGTCTGAGGAGATGTCCGTTGATGGGTCCGATTCTAAGGAGGAGTCTGACGAGTCCATGGGAGGAGACTAGTGCCATATGGAGTTGCATTAGGTCACTCTCTCCCCCTTTTGGTGTCTCGATGACAAAGGGGGAGAGGTTTAGGACCGGGGATTTGTTTTTCTGCAGGGTGTTGCCGAGTCACAAGCTTGGTTCTTGTTGCCTTTGTGTTTCTGCTTGTGAACTCTTTTCTTTGTTTGCTTTGGTTTGTTGTGAGACTCTCTTTCATATGGTGTAAAACATATGCTACCCTAGTTAATCATATTATGCTAACCTAGTTAATCTTATTATGTCTCTATGTGCGTGAATGTTTGATCTCTAGACTTATTAGTTTACTTGCTTAAATGTCCCTTCTATCATTGCAAGGATTGCCCGATCTATAGAATATAGGGGGGTGTTGATCCTAGTATGTGTGTTGTGCAGTCCAAAGCACATCATTTGAATGCACACATCTAGGGGGAGCATGTCTATCTTTTATAGATTCTTGAGTTTGCGTATGCTTGTTATATATCGCTATGAGCGAATCCTGTATTGTCATCAATCCACCAAAAAGGGGGAGATTGTAAGGGCATATTTCTCCCTAAGTGGTTTCGATGATTGATGACAATGCATTTGCAAACTAATCGTGTGCATTGAGCTTTTCAGATATCTCATGGTTAGGCACTAGACGATTCGACGGCCCTTGGAGCCTTTCGAAGACGGCGATTTTTTCTATGTTTTTTTGGTGGATTTGATTCGTAGGAATGTCGTACTATTAAGAGGGGGTTGGTTTTGGAAAGGTATGGGTGGAATCAACACGTACACAGCCCCATATGCACCCACTGCCTCCTTCCCATCTCCGGAGCCCTTCCTGTGTTTTCTGTGGTTTTCTCGGCATCTTGCCAGCGGTAGTACCGCCTGTGCCCATGGTAGTACCAATTTCACGGTAGTACCGCTGGTACTTCCGTGGTACTACCGCTTAGGGCCTTCCCGCGTGTGCAACTTTCGGATGCCCATTTTTCTCTCACGGTAGTAGGGCGGTAGTATAGCGATAGTACCGCTTAAGCGGTACTACAGCCCTTATTACCGTCTCCACTACCGCTTGCGGGGTGGTCTAGTGTGCAAGGTTCTGTTCCCACTTTGCCTCTAGCGGTAGTAGAGCGGTACTAGGGCGGTAGTACCGCTTGGCACGGTACTTCCACCCATGGCTCCCTCTACTGCCGGTGCATCTCTAGGACTAAGACCCAAGCGGTAGTACCGCTCTTGTCAGCGGTAGTACTGCTTCAGTGACATTACCGTTGCTACACTCTGTGTAGACTTAGCGCTGTGCAGTGGTGTACCGCCTAAGTGGTAGTACCACTCCTAGGAGCGGTAGTATCGCTTAACTGCGGACTGAGCAGAAAAACGGTTGGATATTTGCTCCCCTATATAAAGGGGGGGGTCTTCTTCCTCTTAGAGTTGACATCTTCCCTTCGAAGCTCCATTGTTGCTCAAAGCTCCATTTTCGCCCGATCTCTCTCCCTAGCTAATCAAACTTGTTGATTTTCTAGGGATTGGTTGAGAAGGCCCCAATCTACACTTCCACCAAGAGAAATTTGATTCCCCCCACTAATCCCTTGCGGATCTTGTTACTCTTGGGTGTTTGAGCACCCTAGACGGTTGAGGTCACCGCGAAGCCATATTCCATTGTGGTGAAGCTTCGTGGTGTTGTTGGGAGCCTCCAATTAAGTTGTGGAGATTGCTCCAACCTTGTTTGTAAAGGTTCGGTTGCCGCCTCCAAGGGCACCAATAGTGGAATCACGACATCTCGCATTGTGTGAGGGCGTGAGGAGAATACGGTGTCCCTAGTGGCTTCTTGGGGAGCATTGTGCCTCCACACCGCTCCAACAGAGATGTACTTCCTCTCAAAGGGAAGGAACTTCGGTAACACATCCTCGTCTCCACCGGTTTCACTCTTGGTTAATTCTTACCTTTACTTGTGCAAGCTTTTATTGTGTTGTATCCCTTGCTTGCTTGTGTGCTTGTTGTTGTTGCATCATATAGGTTGCTCACCTAGTTGCATATCTAGACAACCTACTTTGATGCAAAGTTTAAATTGTTAAAGAAAAGCTAAAAATTGTTAGTTGCCTATTCACCCCCCCCCCCTCTAGTCAACTATATCGATCCTTTTAGCGGTTTGATATATTTTTGTAGGACGGTTGTTGATGGTTGAATGAGAGACCTCCTTAAAAAAGTGTTTACCCATTTCTAAATTGAAGACCTCAATCAATTGAGAGGCCTTAAAAACTAGGAAGCATAGTATATAGTATAAAATTTCTGAATGAGAGAGCTTTGATAAATTGTTCATTCGGTCAAAATCGGATGACCCAATTCTAATTGAAGACCTCAATTGAATGCGGGCTCTTTAAAACTAGGGAGCATAGTGTTATAGGGGATTTTAACCATAAACTTAGAGAGATTCAACAGTATACCTTTTATAGTATGTAAGTCATATTATTATTAGTCATAGATGATCAAAATTTGATCCATAATATTAGGGGGCCTAATATAACCAGATGGAGATAGTAGAACCTATTGGCCAGCTCTAGCCATTGATTCGTGCTAGAAGATTCCCAAGACCTCTTTTGACACTGGAATCCTCAAGCTAATAAGAGTGCACTGCCACCTGTCGCATCTCCCTCGATGCAGACGATGCCGTGATTTTGCGAATCTGGTTAAAGAGGAGCTGGCTGCAATTTTCGGCATTTTGCTCTCTTTGGGGAGGCAAATGGTTTGGTTACGAACCTGTCAAAGTCTGAGGTATTTCCAATCCTCTATCAAGGTGTCGACCTTTCGGACATTCTCTTGGCATTCCTTGCTAAGATTGGTTCTTTCCCAGCAAATGTCTTAGCCTTTCGCTACACACCCGTCATCTTAGAAAGATTGAGCTCCAGCTCCTCATCGACACGATTGCCAGCAGATTGCCTAGAGGGAAGGGCAAGAACCTTGCATCTCTGGGAAGGGTGACTCTGGCAAAATTTGTTCTAACTGCTATGGTAATGTATCATCTCACAACCTTCCGTTACACAAGTGGGTAACTCACAAGCTTAACAAGATCTTACGCAACTTCGTCCAACATGGAGAGGATATCGAGAATGCGCCAGGAAGGCACTCCATGGTCAACTCGACAAGTGTTTCTCAGCCGAAGCCGCTTCGTGGACTGGGAATTGTGGATTGGAAGAAGTTTGGCAGGGCACTAAGAATACGACGGCATTGGTTTGAGTGGCATGTCTCTAATCGTCTGTGGGTGTGCTCCACCCTGCCGTGTGACAATAGAGACATGAGTTTATTTTGAGCTTCTACCACCATCACCATTGGCACTGGTGCGAGGGTTCTCTTCTGGCACGACAGTAGGACCGCGAAGACTTGCACCCCCCGAGCTTTGCAAGATCGCTACACGAAAGAACATGAAAGTTATGAAGGAGCGTCAGGATGATAATTGGATCCAGCTCGTGGCCCTCTTGCAGTCCCCGGTTCAGCTCCGCGAGTTTTTGAACCTGTGGACACTTTTGACTTAGACAAATCTCATCCCTAACTAGGAGGACAACATCTCATGGTAATGGGTCGTCGGTAAAATATATACTTCGGTATCTGCCTATGCTACACAAATCCATGGGTCTCACCCCAAGTTTCCTTCAACGTAGATTTGGTCAGCGCATGCAAAGCCTAAATGCAAGATCTTCTCGTTGTTGGTTCTCCATGTAGAAAATTGATTGTCGGCATGCTTTCGGTCCATGGGTGGCCACACTGCCCGATTTGCTAGCTATGCTTGAGGGCTTCTGAGATTGTCATGCACCTATGCAAAGATTGTCCCTTCTCTGGTGTGACGCGATGATTTCCTCGGCATTGAAGGAGGCGATGTAGCGAAAGGATCCTCTAACCCATTTCTAGGTGGCCGCACTTGCTTTTGAGGATAGAAAGCAATGAGAAATGGCGCTTGGCCGCGCTAGGGCAAGTGAGGACATCGATTAGGTTGTTGTGTGTTGTGAGCTCACTTGGGTTTTGTTGAGTTCACTTGAAGAACTCGGCACCTTTGTCCATATCCTTCTTTTTCCGTCTAGTGTGGAAGGGCAGTGCTTCTGCTGTTTTCTTGAGAGAAAGAATGGCCATTCGGTTTGAGTAGTAGTGGGCGACAATTTGTGCGCTCCTATTGTGAGGAGTGAAGTCATTCTGGAGATAGGGAAGGGGGTGTAGAAGCTGACCACAAGCTCGGCGGCAACAAACCACTCAACGGATCAAAATTAAGAAAAAATGGTACAACCTTTGTACCAAAAAGTAAGACGTTTTTCTGGTTTTGCATAGGGCATAAAAAATATCTTACATTTTGTTACGGAGGAAATATGTTGCTACTCTTTTGAAAGAAAGATAATGGATTCCTACAGGAAGTTACCTGTTAACTTTTTACTCCTCCCAACCCTAGGCATTGGCTACTGAGTTGGAGCTGACCACATTGACCGCTAACTGGGTAGTGTCAACTCACCAGCCAATGCCAACTAAGCATAGGGCATTGGAGGAGTGAAAAAAGTTGGCTGATCGTTCTCTCTCTGTTCACTCGCATTAGCCCAACCCCGACCTACTCATGCGACAGCAGCAATGGTCGCTAACGTGCTCGCCGCCCTTCATATGAAGTGTGAACTTAACAATTGGTGAGGATGCAAGATGGATAATGCAGGCCATATGAAGAGAGGCAAATTTGCAACGGCCGCCAATGTGCTCGCCGCCCTTCACATGAAGTGAATTGGTGAGGATGCAAGATGGAAAATGCAGGCCGTACGAAGAGAGGCAAATTTAAAAGCCAAAGAGATGGAACAGCAAGAGGCAGTTGCTAAAGAGGTTGAAAGAGAGTCGATGTCGTCCTCTGAGTAGCATCATCAAGATGCAAATTTTGGGTTTTCTCAAGAAAAGGGAAAAAAGAAAAATATGTTGCCGCTGAAGAAAAGAGAGACGGGGTCTCCTAGTGTTGATGTGAATTTTCTTCTTTTGAGGGGAATGCATGAATGAACTGAGTTATCTTTCCCAATGCACTGGTGTTTTGCATTTTTATTACTGTAATATACCTCCTTCTTCCCACTTAAAATGTGCATCTGAATGTACACCTTAATGGGGATGATACTGATTGCTGAAACATGCAAATCTTTATGGAGCATATAGTAACGAATGGGACGTTAGTGGGCATTTGTTTTCACGTTGTAATTTTTATTCCAAGGATCTGTTTATATAAGGCGGCCCTGCACATCCATGACTGCACCTAAATGCCAATATCAGCTATCCTGCGTTAGTCATCACTTATGAGGGGATTTCTGAATCTTCAGTCACTTTCTAGCAACCGAAGGAAAGTACCAGATCAGGAGGACAACAAGAGGTCTATTTTCTTTTAGTTGGAAATTTTCTGTACAGGACCTTCCGAGTGGAAACTACTCCGTCCTAAGAGCCTTACCTCTTCCTTAAGTTGTAAACTGCAATATGCTAAAAAGGCCTGTTGAAAAGGATGTGACCACTGAAATCAGATCTGTATGCATGGAGAATGCATGCCTCGTTGAAAGTAATGGTGAAAGGCAAAAGTGGTGTTTCTTCAGTTGGCATTATCAATCAAATGCACAAATTGTGGATCTGAAATAATTCTACTGGAGGAGCATAAAAGCACTTGTAGACACAGGTCACAGCCATTAAAAAGCTGACACACATATGAGCAAAATAAATGTAATGTTGTCCGAAGAATGAAGTGCAGTAAACACACCTTCTGTCAACATCAATACAGTTTTCCTATAGCATGCCAGTTCGATAGCTAGCCAGTATCATGAAACATCGTGTGCATTTCTGCTTAATCAGCACCTCGCAGTTTTACTTGTGATAGAAGCATTATTCCCAACTGTTGCGATATAATAAAAGAAAACAAGGACAAATCGGGACACATTCCTGCCTAGCCGTACAGTGGTGGTGTGACACAGAGGGAAAACCTACAAATTCAGAAGTAAATATTATCCAGTGGATTCCCGCAGCACGACATCGAGTAGGTAGGCTGGTGTAACCAACTGGCAAATATAAGACGCATGTGCACTGTCTAAAGGAGGCAACACTGCGATCAAGATTCAAGAATCATGTTGAGAAATTAAAGGAGGAACAACTCTTACCTGTTACACTGTAATGCACGACACATTCCTATCCCCTACCACCCACCTTCACCTCGTTAGAGACTTGGCCATTCTTCTCTGAATTGTTAATGGTGGTACTAATATTATTTCTGCAGCAGCTCGTTCGCCTTCACCACTATTTTTTAATATTATTAATTGTAGGACAAGCATATCAAATCAAAAAGAATTAATGGTAGGACAAGCATATCAACAAGACCCAAGTCGGTATTCGGCTAGTACGGATAAAAATGAGAGGTGAAAGGGTAAGGTAGGAGTTGAAATCGAGGAGGAGAACAGGAGGTAGGGTGATGTTTTTTTAGATCAACACGGAGAAGCACGCTACTGTTGTGCCACCTCGCGGGAATCGGCGTCGTTGTTCTGTTCAAAGAGTAGGAGGTCGGCGACGAGCCCACAAAGAGGAGGTGGCGGACAGAAACAGAAGAGCGTGGCTGTAGGAGCCGGAAATAATGTTCGGAGATTTGGAAAAGATCTTCACAAATTTGATATAACTTCATGAACTTGAAATCTGTTCAGTGAACGATATTTGAAAATTATCAATGAAAAATGTTCGTGAATCAGAAAATAATGTTTGTAGATTTTAAAATGTTCATGAATTAAAAAAATAGTTTGCAAAATTAAAAAATGTTCACGAATTTATAGAAATAATAAAATAAACAAAAGAAAGAACGGTAAAAAAACTTCTAGAACCTTCCTAAGGTTACAGAAGTTTCCTAAAAGGCGGCTGCTAGGCGCCATCCCGATGCTGGAAGGAAAAGAACAGCCAAATCCGCAACCACCCGATCGGACTACCTGTAGCCGTCGAATGAGTCAACGAAGCTTGCCTCTTCACCTCGCCCTCTCCAATCTGCGCATCTGCCTCGTTTGCTTTGTTGCTCCTTATCTCCATGTGCACGTAGTTGCTCTAACCAGCTCGCCGACGCTGCCGGCCATGCAGCAACCAGCGTTGCTACAGCCGGCTTCCCCCGCCGACCACCCTTGTTGTCCCTCGCAGTCGGCTCACCGTCGATCACCGCTGTTGCAACCCGTCGTCGCAGCAGCCACTATTGTTGCATCCGTCTTTATCGTCGGTCACTTCTGCGGCAACCCTCCTCGTCGCAGCAGTCAGCGTTGCTGCAGCTGACGTCGCCGCCGGACACCACTGTTGCAACCCCCCGTCGCAGCAGTCAGCGTTGCTGCAGATGGTCACCGCTAGCGCAACTCCCTCTCGCAGCAGCCGGTGTTGCTGCAGCCGGCTTGCCGTCGGCATGGCTGCCGCGACCCTTTGTTGCAACAATCGGCATTGTTGCAGCCGATCGCTGCTGACCACCGCTGCAACTACCCGGCCGCAGCACCGCGCTCCCTCTCCATAACCGCCGCTGACCTCGCAACATCTCGTCGCCGGACTTTTTCAAACGTTGTTGCAGCATCGCCGACTCGTCGGAGTGTGGCGCCACTAGCAACTCACGTGAAGGAGGAACATAGATAAGGAAGGAGAGGAGCCCGTGGGGAGGAGACAGAGCTCGCATCTCATATGGGAGCAGGATGGGGATAAAGGAATGAGAGGAGCGCGTGGGGAGGAGATAAAGGATGCTGAGTGGGGCACGCGGGCGGGCCCCATAGCACACGTGTCGCATAGACGACGCGGCTGCCGAGTGAACATTTACATCGGGATGGTTTGAATCAGTTTCCTTCCTAAAACCAGCCATTGGTTCTACGCCCCGCACCTATATTAGCGCGGTGTCGGGGGTGCTGATCCCACGGACACCTATGGGACCGCGGCGGACCGGGGCCCCTTTCGGTTCGGCAGGGGGGCAGAGAGTGCACAAAGAGCAGATCGAGGCGAACGCACGAGCGACGCGATCGGTTTACCCAGGTTCGGGCCGCACGGATGCGTAAAACCCTACTCCTGCTTTGGTTTGTATTTGTGTTCTTGCTCGGGAGCGATGAATGCTATAGTACGCTCGAATGGCTAGCGAGACCGAGCGTCGGAATGATCGCCCCCCCCCCCCTCTGTTGCGCATGGGCCTCCTTTTATATGTCAAAAGGGGTCACCGACAGGTGGCAACAGAGATGAGGGTAAAAAGGTAAAAGAGGTGGTGGTTGGCGCCACCGCTCACTACAGTTGTATCATACCTAACCCTGACGGCAGGGGACAAAGGCATTAAATGCCTGTCTGTGTCGCCTAGACGGTGCGGAAAGGGACCGTCAGGGGCGCCACCGTTTGCCACGATGGCTATCTTGTCAGCGCCTGCTTGCCACCGCATGCCCCTGGCTGCACAGCCTCCCGCCACGTACGCCAGGAACGGTCCCAGAGCGACACGTTGGTGGGTGAGCTGGAGCGCGGGCTGCGGAGTAGTAGCTTGCCACGGCAAGCGCCTTGCCGCGGATGTTGTCTTGCCGCGTCCGGGAGCTTGTCGCTCACCGGGTCTTGTCGCTCACCGGGTCTTGTCGCGTCTGGGAGCTTGTCGCTCACCAGGTCTTGCCGGGACGTATGCTGTGCTGCGGCAAGTTCCTTGAGATGCCTTGGTGGGCCTCCCCGGCAAGCTCCTCTTTCCGGGGTATTTGTGCTTCGAGTGGCCTTCCCGGCAAGCTCCTCTTGCCGGGGTCTTTGTGCTTTGAGTGGCCTTCCCGGCAAGCTCCTCTTGCCGGGGCCTTGCGCCTTGGCTTGAATACTTTGTTCTTGAATGGCTCCAAAGGAACCACGGAGGATCTTGGCGGTCACCCGGCAAGCCTTGCCGCGGGACGCTGCGACTGCCCGTGCACAAGTTCGGGATACTAAGGTACCCCTACTTTAGTACACCGACAGGAGCCCCCGGGCCTGGGCCAAACACGGTGCCGAGCGCTGTTGGGCCAGGCCCAAAACAGTGCACGGGCACGCGTGGCCTGGGTCACGCCGTATCTGACTCCGCATTCACCGCGCCCTCCCCGCACGGCACGCGTCGAACGCGGCGTCGTGCGTGATGTGGGCGGCGTGCGCGGGGCTAAGCCCCACGTGCATGCGTCACGTCGTGGTAAAGGGGACGGTTTCTTTATTATGAAAGGCGGAACATCCGCCACCTCCCCCTTTATAAGCAAAGGGAAGCAGGGGTAGTGCGCCCACTCGCCCCCATTCTGCTCCAATCTTGAAAAACTCCGCCCCGCCTCCGTCTTCCCGAAGCACACAGAGCGCAGTGCCCTCCCCCCCCCCCGCATTGCCACCAGCACCACCAACGCCGTCGATCTCCTCCACTGCTTCCACCATGGCTTCGAAAGCCGACAAGGCGAAGGCCGTGAAGTCGACCGAGGCGCAGCGGCTCGCGGCGATGCGGAGGGAGCGAGCCATCTTCCCCCCAAAGCTCGGCGCCAAGGAGCTGCAGGAGTACTATTACCTCTTTTGGGCGACGGAGACGCGAGCTCACCCGCGGACCAAGGTGCTCCCGGCCGTTGCTCACGCGACGGCTCCAGACGGGTACCCTTTTTCGCTGTCTTCTTCTACTGCGGGCTCTGCCCGCCCTTTTCCGAATTCTTTTGTGATATCATGAATACCTATAATCTCTGCCTCCTTGACTTCACTCCCAACACCGTCCTCACCATGGCTGTTTTCGCACACCTCTGCGAGAACTTTGTTGGAGTCCACCCTAGTGTAGCTCTTTTTCGCCATTTCTTCATTCCATGGGTGGAGAGAGGAGAGCCCTTGTCCGGCGGAATTGCCTGGGTCTCTAGGACCGGCAAGAAGGATTCCTATATGGAGGACGAATTCCGCGGCAAGTGGGAGGAGTGGAGGGCTGATTGGTGCTGGATTGTTGAGGAGAGCCCGCAGCCATTCACCGCCCGGCGTCAAGTAGCAGCAGTGCGCGGCGGTGACTGGAGCGACGTGGCCCCGGAGGACAGCAGGTTGAAGATTGCCGTCACCAGGATCCAGCGCCTCAGGCTTGCCGGGCTCACTGTAGGGGCCGTTGGCACAGACTTTCTTCGTCGCCGCATCGCTCCCCTGCAGGAACGGAGGAGGCCTGCCTGGGAGTTCAAGAACGCGGCAGACATCATGAGGATGCGCCCAGGCCTCAACTACAATTTCACTGTCCTTGAGCTCAACGGAATACTGCGGGAGCTCTTCAGGTATGATTCGGATCACCCCGAGGTCTTCAGGTTGCCATAGGGCGTCGTCCCTTTGTGCAACAATTCGGCGCTCGACCGCATCAGGGCGATGATGCCACTGTGCGATTCGCACGGAATCGTGCCAACTTGGCAAGAGCCAGAAGACGAGGTTGTGCAGCAATTCTTCGTTGACTTGGTGGAAGTGCCAATCCGCGCCGACGAGAAGGACGGCCTTACCCGCGACACCACCGAGGCGGAGTTGGCGTACATCGCCACCAGGTTGGAAGAGGCGGCGGCAGTTGCCGCGGCGGGCGAGTTCGGCTTCACCTTGGAGGAGGCAGCGGCGGCAGAGGCGGCAAACCGTGCCGAGCGGGAAGATCTCGCCGGCAAAAAGGATCTTGCCGGCAAGAAGGAGGTTGCTGGGCGCGATGCCGAACCGAGCCAGGTTGCCGGGCACGACGCCGAACCGAGCGAGCCTGCCGATGATGCGAGCGGCTCTTTGGAGATCGATTCCTCCTCCACTTCGTCCTCCGACAGCACGCCGCCAGCAGCGTCTCCGTCTCCACCAAGAAGGCGTCTCCGCAAGGCCGGGAACGTGGCGAGGCGGCAGGCGGGCCGGCAGTCGCTGCGCCGCACGACACGCTCCATCGCGGCAAGCACTGTTGCCGCGGGAGCGCCCCATGCTGCTGCTTCGACTGGAGCGGGGTCTTCCTGGACTGCCGCTTCTGCTCCCGCCAAGCGACCAAGGGAGCCTACTCCTCCACCTTCCCGCGCCAGACGCGGGCCGGATTTTGACTTCTCCGCGTTTAGCTCCGACGAGGAAGAAGAGGAGTAAGTTCTTCTTATTGTACTTGCAGTTCCTTGATTTCTGTTGTTTTTGTCTTTACTGGCTTCTCATTTGCCTTTCCCTGTATCTGTTCCTTTTTAGGACTCTGGCGCAGAGAGCGGCAAAGAGAGCCAAGGTGCCGGTGATTGTCATCGAGGATGAACCCACTGCGTCAACAGGGGACGTGCCTGAGACAAACCCGTCGGACCCGACGGCTGATCTTCAGAGCAGCCCCCAGCGTAAGTGTCTTGTTTACTTCCCGCTGTTGGGCGCGTACGAAGATCCTGGTTGTGCTGATACTTGTTTGTTGACTTGTGCAGGAGCAGAGCAGCCTCACCAGGAGAGCCTGGAGACCGCTCCCGAAGCGCCAAGGGAGAGTCCTCCGGCGAAGGAGAGGTCTTCGGCAAGGGAGGAGACTCCGACAAGGGAGGAGCCCCCAGCAAGGGAGGAGATTCCGGCAAGGGAGGAGGCTCCGGCAAGGGAGGAGCCCCCGGCAAGGGACGACGTCAGCGATCCCCCGGCAACGGAGACCACAGCTGCAGGCCCCGGCACAGGTAACTTCCTTGCTTCCAAACTCCCCTTGGCTTCTTCGTCTTCTTGATCTTTCTCTTGGATTTTGCTCGAATTTTGTTTGAATTTTCTCCCCTCTTCCGGCCGCCAGACCCATCTGCTGCAGAGCCGATAGAGACTGAAGTCGCTGCCGAGGAAGTAGCCGGCGCTGGCGAGGAGGCCGACAGGGCTGCTGCCGTGGAGGCGGGTGGGGAGTCTGGCGGTCCTACTGACGACCCGGAGGCCGCAGGAGCGCCATGCGCTGCTCCGACCACTGACTCCTCCGCCGCTGCCGCCGCGCCAGGCTCCGAAGAGCCCCAGCCTGGCGTCTACCTGAAGGCCGGCGACAACATCTTCATCAACCTCCCCTAGGCGTCGGGCTCCAGGGCGCCGATCGAGGAGGAGATGCTGGACGGAGAGGTGCTTGCCTCCGCCGGGCTGAAGCTGGTCGACGCGCCAAGCAGCAGCAGCGGCGAACCTGAAGAGGAGCGCCTGCTGCGGAAGCTAGTGGCGCTCTACCGCGCCCGGCAGGCCAAGCTGGAGTCCAGCGAAGCGCTCGTCACGAAGGCTGGCGCATATAACAAGAAGCGCGCGGAGGAGCTCCGGGGCGCCAACCAGGAAACTCTCCGCTCCCTGGCAAAGGAGCGGGAAGATCTTGCGGAAGCGCAGCAGGCCTTCCTCCTCGAGAAGGCCGACGTCGAAGAGCGCCAACGCCTTGCCGCGGAGAGATTGTCTTCGCAAGAGGGTGACTTGACGCAGCGGAAGGTCCACCTCGACAGCCACGAGGAGGAACTTGCCGCACGCGAGCGGGCAGTTGGCGGGGCCCTTAAACAAGATGAAGACGCCGCCGCAGCCGCCGAGGCCGCCAAGAACGAGCTGGAGCTGAAGGTGATGCAGCTGGAGGCGAGCCTCAAGGCGAGCGGCGACGAGCTTGCCGCGCTCAAGCTTGAGCGGGAGAAGGACGCCAACAATTATTCGGAGCTGCAGGCCCTTTTCGCTGAGAAGGGCAAGGAACTGGACGCCGCCAAGAACTCCAACGCCGATCTAGAAGCGAAGCTGGCGGCTCTGACGCAATCTTTGGACAGCGCCAAGGAGCAGGAGACGGCCTTGAGGGAGGAAGTCGAGGCCGGCAAGGTGCTGTTGGCGAATGCTGCTGCCGCCCAGAAGACCTTGTCGGAGAACGTGGAGCACTGGACGGAGGGTCTGGTGAACGTCGCCGCGGATGTCGACAAGGAGCTGGCGCAATTGGGGATGGTGGATCTCGGGTACTCCTCCGACGAGAATCTCCAACCCAGCGCCAAGCTGACTCTGTTCTTCAAAGGCGTGGCGACGGCGCTTCAGCGACTCCGGGAGCAGATCCCAAAGCAGCTTGCCGACGAGTCACGCAAGATTTGCGCGGGAGCTCTCCAGAAGGTGCTGATGAAGGTGGCCTTCCGCAACCCAGGCCTTTGCCTCAACAATGTCCTCCGAAGCCTGCCGCCAGATGCTGATCTGGAGGAGCTCAAGGCCCTTGTCGCACCTATTGTGGACAGGGTGAGCGGAATCAGGAGTGTCAAAGGCGACCGTGTAGACTAGGCCATTTATCTTCTTCTTTCTTTGTCGCTGTCAATCATGTTATGAAAAACAGTCTGTTAGAGCTGCGACAAGTTATTCTGTAATATACTCTATCTTTGGTAGTAATTGCTATGTTATTTCCTTTACTTGACTCTTTCCTTTGTATGTTTTTACCCTACGCTTTTAGGGAACTTGCCGGCGCAGGCACCTTTGCCGCGAGTGCTGAGTGCGGAACGTCAGCAACCTGCAGGCAGTGCCGTGACCGACAAGAAACCTTGTCGCAGAGCTAGTCGCAGCTCACTTAAGTTGTTGAGCGGACTCAAAACAACAGTAAGGGCGCAACTAGCTACGAGTTGGTTCCTCCACGCACAGGTTTTCCATACAAAGCACGGTCGTTCAAGGAAAATAACTTAAAATTTTAAAGGAAATTTGATTGCTCAGACTTTGGCAACTTATCTTTTCTGTTATTTACTCCCAGCAAGGCAAAACCTTCTTGAACGACGCCTGGTCCATACCGTATCTTCTCCCTTCCCCCCCCCCCGGCAAACTTGTGCGCGAGGGAACCTCCTTTTCCTTGCGAAAAAGAAAGAAGACGAGGTAACAGTATGGAGCCTTATGGCTCATTATTGCTTACCGGGAGTAAGTGCTGCACAAAATGTCAGATAATACATGCAAAATTTAAAAAGCATGAAATAGACAAGGTGTGCTGAGCACATAATCTTTATGCACGGGGTCTGCGCCCGGCTTTGTACAAAGGATTACATGCAACAGCGGCAAGACTTGTACAAAAGGGTGGTTGCCGGACAAGGTCCGACAACCGCGCCTTACGGGCAAAACTTACGAAGATGCTCAATATTCCAGGAGTTGCTCACCGGAATTCCATCTTCGGTCTCAAGGCGGACAGCGCCAGGCCTAGTGACTCGTTTCACCCAGTAAGGGCCTTCCCACTTCGGCGTCAACTTGTTGGAATTCTTGGCGGACTGAACGCGCTGAAGAACAAGGTCGCCTTCCTCGAAGCTTCTGGCTTTAACTTTGCGGCTATGGTAGCGGCGCAAAGCTTGCTGGTAGCAAGAAGCTCGTACAACAGCCTGAAGACGATCTTCCTCAAGGAGCAGCGCGTCATCTTCACGCAGCTGCTCTTGCTCAAGCTCATCATAAGCGAGCACTCGAGGTGACCCGTATACGAGTTCCGTGGGGATAACTGCTTCCGCGGCCCGTGCCAACGCTTCTGCCGGAGTGGCAGGTGGCGGCGGCGAACGGTGCGAGGAACGGGATATGCTCGGACTTCTAACTACGTTAGAAGGAGCAACATCTCGTCCAAGCGACCGTGCCACGCTTGCGCCAGCGCGTTGGCGCGCATGCTGGTCTTGAGCGCTCCGGGATCCGCCAGCTTGATCTTGGCCCAGCAAATGTATGGTACCATGAGTACCATGACGCCGCTGGTCCCGCGCCTCCTAAGATGGGCGCGGTGCGTGTACGGACGCCGAGGTCTTGGAGTGCGCCCGGTCGTTGTGGGAGCCGACTGCGCCGCCGATGTGCAGCGCAGCCATGTCCTTGGACCTGGCAGCACCATGAGTTCCCTCGTCGACGCCCGCTCTTCCGCCGACGTCTTCTCCACCAGCCGTTTGCTTCGGCGATGGTGGGCTCGGCGCAGACGGAGCGGCTGCCTCCGAAATCTTCTTCTTCGGCGGCATGTTGATGAAGATGACGAAGATTCGGTTCGTGCGAACGCCGGATCAGATTCACACAGCCTCGACGCACCCCCTACCTGGCGCGCCAAAGATGTCGGGGGTGCTGATCCCACGGACACCTATGGGACCGCGGCGGACCGGGGCCCCTTTCGGTTCGGCAGGGGGGCGGAGAGTGCACAAAGAGCAGATCGAGGCGAATGCACGAGCGACGAGATCGGTTTACCCAGGTTCGGGCCGCACGGATGCGTAAAACCCTACTCCTGCTTTGGTTTGTATTTGTGTTCTTGCTCGGGAGCGATGAATGCTACAGTACGCTCGAATGGCTAGCGAGACCAAGCGTCGGAATGATCGCCCCCCCCCCCCTCTGTTGCGCATGGGCCTCCTTTTATATGTCAAAAGGGGTCACCGACAGGTGGCAACAGAGATGAGGGTAAAAAGGTAAAAGAGGTGGTGGTTGGCGCCACCGCTCACTACAGTTGTATCATACCTAACCCTGACGGCAGGGGACAAAGGCATTAAATGTCTGTCTGTGTCGCCTAGACGGTGCGGAAAGGGACCGTCAGGGGCGCCACCGTTTTCCACAATGGCTATCTTGTCAGCGCCTGCTTGCCACCGCATGCCCCTGGCTGCACAGCCTCCCGCCACGTACGCCAGGAACGGTCCCAGAGCGACACGTTGGTGGGTGAGCTGGAGCGCGGGCTGTGGAGTAGTAGCTTGCCGTGGCAAGCGCCTTGCCGCGGATGTTGTCTTGCCGCGCCCGGGAGCTTGTCGCTCACCGGGTCTTGTCGCGTCCGGGAGCTTGTCGCTCACCAGGTCTTGCCGGGACGTATGCTGTGCTGCGGCAAGTTCCTTGAGATGCCTTGGTGGGCCTCCCCGGCAAGCTCCTCTTTCCGGGGTATTTGTGCTTCGAGTGGCCTTCCCGGCAAGCTCCTCTTGCCGGGGTCTTTGTGCTTTGAGTGGCCTTCCCGGCAAGCTCCTCTTGCCAGGGCCTTGCGCCTTGGCTTGAATACTTTGTTCTTGAATGGCTCCAAAGGAACCACAGAGGATCTTGGCGGTCACCCGGCAAGCCTTGCCGCGGGACGCTGCGACTGCCCGTGCACAAGTTCGGGATACTAAGGTACCCCTACTTTAGTACACCGACACGCGGCTTAGGGACCTATCTGAAGTCGTCTCACTCCATGCTTCACAAACTTCTCGTGCGAGCTGAGCAGAACGGAATAGCTGCCAGAAGCTAGCTTCAGAAAGCTACGGTCGATCCTTGTGCTAAAATTTGGAGCGAGGTCGAGCCAGCTTCACAAAACGAGAATCTAGAGTTCACCCATATTACAGCCAAACTGCCACCGCCAAACATAATGTTTCATCTAGCAATGCAAAAGAAAACGATTCCTCCCCTCGAGAGCCAACTGTCAGTACGAACAGGTACCACGTCTTCCCTCGGCAAGCATCTGGGCTGGTTGCAGCCGACCCAATATGGTAGTAGACAGCCCCACAACTACTGCTAGCCCAAGATGGCGATGTAGAAGCTGATTTAACTCCCGAATGGAAGGAAATCGCTGCATGGGGCGAGAAGCGACGAAAAGATGCCGGATTTGTGGAGTTTTGCGAAGTTAGAGGACTTCAGAACGGACCCTTAATGGGCCGACCAATATATGCTGTAGCGGACGATGGTGCTAGTATTTTCTTTTAATCTACACTTTAGTTTTTTAGCAAAATCTCACTAATTGAGAAGTACTCCTTTCAAAGATCACTCCCATCTTCCTAGGTTATGACAAGTGGTGCGTCGCATGTGAGCCATTTGTCGCAATCTGGGAAATTTTTCCTTTTTCGTTGATCCGTTTATTCAAAAAAAATTATCTCTTGTACCATGCGTCCAATCTCGAACCGTTTTCAGATATTCAAAATTAGCTCCCATGTTGATAGGTTTTGACGAATCTTTTTCATGGAAAGAATAAGACGAAACAAATCGGACGAAAAACCTGAACCAGAGCACTTTTTTTCTTTTCCAGAAGCCGTTTCCGAGAGGCATGGTTTTACTTTTCGAAAGCAAATCCATGCCTCTCACGGAAGCAAAACAATGCCTCTCATGAAAGCAAAAAAAACATGTGTTTTTCGTTTTTTGAGAGGCACTACCATGCCTCTCAGGGAAGCAAGATCGTGCCTCTCACGAAAAATAGAGAAAACAAGTTTTTTTCGTTTTTGAGAGGCACAGTCGCGAAAGCAAAAATAAGAAGAGACAACGCATTTTTTTCGTTTCCAAGAGGCACGGCCGAGCCTCTCGCGAAAGCAAAACCGTACCTCTCATAAAAGAAAAAATAAGGAAAACGTATTTTTTTTCATTTCCGAGAGACACGGCCGTGCCACTAACAGAAGCAAAAATGTGTCTCTCATGGGAAAAATGTGTTCTTTCACGCAAAAGAAAAATTCGATTCTTTTGTCAAAAAGTTAAAAGACCGGTGGAAAATTAAAAAGTAAAAAAAAAGCCAAAAATGCGTGTGGAAAAAAATTAATCTGAAGGGAGCGCCCAAAGGCGTGCTCTCAGCCCACCCCATGTGATAGTTGGTGAGGCTCGGGAAGGAGCGCTCCCCAACTAGTTGCTCTTGACAAATCCTATCTACCTCTCGATGCTGGAAATAGGCGCTGAAACGCACAAAGACGGTAACACCAATGAGCAAGCGGGCCGACCCATTTTAGCGGTGGGCGCGGTGTTCTGGTTCCGGTTTGATATATATTCGTGAATAATGTACGTGAATTAATCTCATCCATGTACAATTTTTACTTTCACAAACATGTTCACTAAAATTCTTTCAAATCTTGCTCAATAATTTGTTTTCAAATTCAATAACTTATAAAAAAATTGACAGACATTTTTTAATACACAAAAAATACAAATTTGTGAAGTTTGTTCAAATTCGTAAAAAAATCACTTAATAAGTTTCAAATTTACACACTTACATAAATATTGTAAATATTTTTTTTCAAATACGCAAATAAGAATTTTCAGATTCATGAACTTTTTTCAAATTCACGAACATTTTTCAATGGTCAATTTTCAAATTCCTAAACTTTTTTCCATTTCATGATTGATTTTTGAAATACAAGGATATTTTCGAAATTCATGATATTTTCTCTGATTTTGAACTAAAATTAAACTGACCAAAATAATAATAATAAACGAACAAGCGCTTTCGCTCGCTAGCTATGCCCTTACACGCTAGGCCAGGCCCATGTAGAGTGGGCGCATGTGCACATGAGTGTTCCGCGCGAGAAAATCCTATTCGCCGCTTATTGCAGCAAACTCTCGAGCTGCCGCACACCCCCTTGTCTCGAGTGGGCCGGCCTTTTTGTTTCCTCTTCCGTGCCCTTTTCCTCCCTTGCCCCGACTCGTTCATATTCAGAGTAGCCACAACTTTCCCTTCCTTCCTCGCCTCGCCTGGATCCCCTTTTCCTTCGTTGCGGCGGCTGGTTCTTCTGCTTCCTCCGCCGGTCGCTGCTTCTTCTGCTCCCTCCGCCGGCCGCTGCTTCTTCTGCGTCCTCCGCCGACCGTTGCTTCTTTGGCTCCCTCCACCGGCCGCTGCTTATTCTGCTTCCTCCGCCGGCCGCTGCTTCTTCGGCTTCCTCCGCCGGGATCCTACTCCGCAAGAGACTGCGGCTCTCGTAAGCAGCCGGCGGGCCTCTCTACTCGCTATTCATCCACGCCATCGCATCAGATCTTGCTGAGCTAAGCGCATTGGATGTTTTTTTGCAGGTTTTCTGTGCCTCTGCTAGGGTTTCCTCAAGCTCGGCGTCGTCCAGGTCCCGGTGAAGCTCGGCATCAACTTGGTAACGCGTCCAATCCCCCCACCTCCTGCCCCCCTTTGTGTTCTTTGCTCCCTGTGTTATACCGCGCAATCTAGCCGTTTTTTTCATTTTAGCGTTTTGGTGAAGTGTTGCTAGGGTTTTGTAGGGGGCTTTGGTCGTAGTGGTGGTGTTTTGGAAGTTATGGAGATTATACAAGGGGGTTTTGTTCAGAGATCTGGATTAGGGGGTTTGATTCGGCATGATGATGTTAGGGGGTTGTGTTCAGAGCTTTGGAGTCAGGGGTATGATTTTCAGCATGATGATGTTAGTGGGTTGTGTTCAGAGATTTGGAGTCAGGGGTATGATTTTCACCATGATGTTGTTAGTGGGTTATCTTTTCTGGTACTTGTCCTTGAGATTTTATGTTTTGTTTTGTTGATGATGGTAGGTGCTTTGTGTAGCATGGTCGTCGCTGTGTGTTTTTTGAATTTTGTAGTAGCATCTGAAGATGACATGGAATTTTTTTTCACATATGTTTGTGTAACCTTTCACTAGTACTGTATCTGTGCTGGATCATATTTTGACAAATCAAATTTTTGATTCCACTATGAATTGTGCAATCAAAGTGAAGGGTCTTCATATTTGATTTGTGCCTATGCAGAAAATAATTTGTTGGTTCCTTGACTGAGTTTGTCGTTTTCTTAATCAGGCTGGAAAATAATTTGCGTACATTTGCACCATCCAATAAATTGTCCCTTAAATCATCCCCCCTCTCATTAATCTGGCAGCGTTGTGATGCACAATCATTTTTCTGCCGTAGGACTGATAGACATTTGATATGTGCTTATGCAGAAAAAAGTATTTTGTAATTGATAAGCAAAGTTGGAAATCTGTTTTTAATTGCTTGACTGAACGCATTCAACTGTTGCGTCATGTGTTTTATACTTTTATTGATTCCACACCTATCCTTGTCGATTAATTCATAGATGCATCCATAAAACCCTATCCTAGCCTAGTGTAGTGAGTGGCAAAAGCGACTTTCAGGGTTCCGGCGCGTGGGGTGTGGGGAAACGAAATGAACGTGAACAGTATGAATAGGTGGAACCAACAATCAGTGCCTACTTTTATTGTTTGTTTGTTGTGAAGTTATATGTCATTTCGTTTTGTTAATCTGATGTTTACTACAGGGGCTACTTTTTATTGTGCCCTTTTTTTATACATTGATTTCTATTAATTCACTGCTTTTATATTTGATTGGAGAATCACTCTTCTCTTCTTTTTCACAATAAACCATGAAATAAGATATGAATAAGATTTGCTTAAATTACAGTTTTCAGAATAACTTTTGTGTGTTACCCTTTTTTCACATATGGATGGTTCTCGTGTTAGTTTCATTTTTTTAGACGACTGTTATTATGTGATGAGTTATATATTCCATATAGTATGTTGTTGTGGTTTTTCATATATGATGTAAACCCAGTAATGCAAGATGAAACTTGCAAGATGTGGTACTTTTTAGGTTGATGTTTATAAACATTTTTTCTTCAAATATGTTTACATGTTTTTAATATACTTTCTTCTATGTGTTTAATTAGTCTTTGTTTCATGACCTTAGTTTTTTTATACAGGTCTCCCTCAACTCTAAACATGCCTAGGCTTTACAAATATCCTGCTGGTACCATCAAGCACAGGTTTTCTGCCATCAGGTGGCATAAAGCAGTTTCTGATTTAAGTGATAATCAAAAGTCGTTTGTTAGGAAATATGAACTCGATAATCTTCTGAATATTCATCCTCACTTAATGGTTCCAATACCAATCCTTCAATGGGTTGCGGACCACCTGAATTGCAATGGGACTGGAGTTTTCAGAAAGGGTGATAAAATAATTCATCTTAGAAGATACATGGTAATTCAGGTTTTTGGGATCCGTTCTGGTTCTATGCCTTTTCCTCTGGATAGCACAGATCCAGTTGTTGTGGCTAGAGTGTTACAACTTAGGTCTCAGTATCTCGGTAATGGCCAGAAGAACATTCAATTTGATAATATCATCACTATCATGAAGAATGACGAGACCGAGGAAGGATTCATGCGGAATTTCTTATTTCTGTTCATAAGTTCTGTTTTCTGTCCAACCACTCGGAATTGTGCAAATTGGAAAATTCTTTATGGGCTGCACGACATTAGCAAGTTGAAGACCCTTGATTTGGCTCAACTTTGCATTGATCACTTGAACAAAGAAATTGATAACTTCAGCACCAATCTATTCAATAGAACTGAAACTCCATTGAACAATTCAATCTATGTTGGTGGATGCTTACCTTTAGCTGCTGTAAGTTTTATAATTTTCCCTCCTTTTCATTTTTTTAAATGTATTGTTAAGTTATGCAATTTTTGTTTATATTTCACTGATTTGGTGTTTCATGTTCTCTTATGACTCCCAATATTCTTAGATTGTCTATCTGGACTTTGTGGACTTCACAAAAGCTTCTCAACAACGAAGTATCAATTATGGAGTCCCTAGAATGGCCTATATTCAGAATGATGACTTTAACTATCTAGCTACAGTGGACTTAAACCCAAGATCCAAGAAGACGCTTGCATTGGGATTCTTACCAGTAAGCTTGTTCTTTGAAATAATGAGAAAATGTTTTCATTCTTAATTCTTTGGAATGACATTTTTATTGGTTTCATGGTCTTGCTTTAAGAACTTTTCAGAACTGTTTGTTGACTTTGTTTTTTCTTTTCAGCTGAAAGACATTTCTATGACACCTTATGGTGCTCGTGCAATTGTATTGGCTCAAGAGAAGTGGTCCAAAGCCCCACAGAGTTATGTTGTTGAGGAAAATGTCATTCCAAAGTCCAATGACATCTCAAATGTTGCATCTACCTCGCACAGTAATCCAGAAGTATGTTTTATCTAGTTGTTATTAACCTTTTTGTTTACCAATTCATTTAATCGTCTCACTTCAGTGTCATAGCGAACTAGGAAATCAGTTGCCATACGTCTATAGTCTGTTCACAAGAAAACGGATTACATAATATGCTCCTAGTATAACATAATAGAATGAGTTCTGCATTCATAAAATGAACATACTGTGTTCTGGATGTCAACTGAGGTAGGAATTTTGTTGAAGGTAATTTCCTCCTTGTCAATTAGGCGGTTCTCTATTGTATTGACATTGTATCAGCAATTGACAAGAGTAAAATGAAACACAAGGAACAAAGTCTGACTATTTTTCATTGTTTACCAATGACATCTCACATGATTTTTTCAATGCATGAATCTGTTCCATGTGCAACATATTAATAGTCAAAGTATAAGAGTTGCAGTGTTAACAGTACAACATATGAGTACTTTAATGCATAATTTGGTCCTCTGCTTTGAACATATAATCATTTTACTAGATAATGATTTGGTCCTTCTATGTTTATCTGCTTATTTTTAACCTTTTTTTACCAATATGTTTTAGTCTTGTCATTTCACTCTCATATCACAACTAATACACATGTAACTTTTCTGTCCTGAAATAATAGGTTATGAATATAATATCTCAAGTTGTTGCAAAGCATGATGAAATTTGGAAGAAGCTTCATGAACAGCATATGCAAAATATGTTTTCAGATCTCAAAACAACTCTCATGTCTCTTCAGCCAAATACAAACAGCCAAGTAAACATTGCTGGTACTTCAACCATGAATCCTATTGTTCTTTCAACACGCAGCAACATGAATAACCAGAATGAACCAATAAATGCAAACCATCGCCCAGTCCAGATAGTCAGTGAGCCAATTAGAGCATCTTTATTCCAAGATCATGTACAAGTTACTCCTACTCCTGAGGTTACCTTAATGCACAGCAGCAAGGACATCCAACTTGAAAAAGCAGTTCCAGTTAAAGAAAAAGATTCAGTTCTTCAGCAAGTGCAGCAAACTGAGCAAGCACCTTCAGTTGTAAACATTGTTCAGAATGAAGAAATTTCACCTTAGAACAATGGTATTCGTACTGACAACACACTTGATCAACCTATTTCTTATAGTCAAACAAGCGACGGTACTCAATTTGCTGTTAACACTCTTATTGAGATCTCAAGTACCTTTTCTGAAACAATTCACACTCGACCAATCTCAGTATTGCAACCAGTGGACTGCGTTCAACATGCAGTCAATAGTCAGCCATATGAAATGGAATTTCAGCATGTGAACGCCACAACAGTCCATATTGAGGAAACTCCCATTTCTGTGAGCAAACAAACTGAGTTAGTGAATGAGCCTCCAATGAAAGAAGTTCCTTCTTCGTCAAACATTCTAACTGAAGATGCCATTATGCTAAGGAATGTGATTTCACAATCAAATGACAATCTGGGAGATGGCATTGAAATTGCCATGAAGTATGCTGATGACATTATAATCCCAGAACTTGATAAGACGGTCCCCAAAGGTACTTCCCATCTTTTTTGAAATCAACCGCTTTTCCCTTCTGTTTATTTTTGTTTGCTTTTCACTGTATTGAATTTTTACTTCCAATTTGCTTGTTTTAGTTTTTCGAATGTCTTGCCTTCTTTTTACATGCTTCATTGTTTTTCATACCAAAGTTTATTATATGTAATTGGTTCATTGGACAGGTCCTGTAGTACCTGAGGTACCTGAGCACAAATCATCTCATGCAGCATTGAATATATCTGGTCCCAGCACTATAGAGAAGAGACATCGAAAGAAAAGGAAAGCAAAAGATCTATGCGCTCAAGATAAAATATCAAAGATAAGTGTTGAACCTCATGTTTAGGAGTTTTATAAGAAATACCTTGGAAACAATTTCTTCAAGAATGAAAAGTAAGTTTTTTCAGGAGCATCTTACTTTATATGCATGAAACAATCTATCTTTTTGTTGTATACGTTAACTATTTCAATTTTTAAAAATGCAGTCCAACAATTATTGACATCAATGGATTTACTGTCGAATATAAACATTTCTATAATTCACTCAAGGCAATAGGAAATGTTCACAATGAAGTCTTCAATGCTTATGTCCAAGTTTTCAATTATGACAATGAAAATCCAGATCCAAAAAGTAAGGAACCTTCGAAATACTGCTTTACTTCGTACTTCACGGTAAAGTTTCCTATTCCTCATCTATAGTATTTCCTTTTGTTTTTTTCCGTGTTGAACTTTTTGCAACTTCTATTCTTACTGTTGTTATCTCTTTTTTTGGATGGCGGGAGAAGTTACTTGATGATCCCAAGAATTTCAACTCTCGATCTTGTGTAAGAGAATTCAAGAAACTCAACTGTGGCAAGAACTTACACAAGCGTGATATGGTAAACATCAGTTATCAATGCAACTTCTCCAAATTATCACATGCTCTCTTCATCTGTACTGATTTTACTTCTTTATTTGCGATCCAGCTATATTTCCCTAGAGTTGATTCATTCCACTAGACTTTGTTCTGCATTAACAATCTGTTTGAAACCGTCAATTTCTTTGATTCAAGGAGTTCTGTTCCTCAAAATCAAGTCAACAAGTTAACATCAAATCTGGTTTGTTTTCTACTGATTTTTAGTTTTTACTCTTGTGCCTTTTGTAACATCAAATCTTTTGTGACTTTTAGTTTTCACTCAGTAGTTACTTGCAGATAACTGAACTACTGTTTTATTTTGTACACATATTCTGTACTGGTTGAATTCTTATACTTCTTTTAATATAGATCATCAACATGGGCACCATTCTCAAGTCTTCTGGATGCACATACAAGAATATTGAGAATTCCGACTGCATTTCTCCTGAGGAATACCCCCAGCAAGACAACCTGTGAGTAAAGCAACCATCATTATGTTGCATCCACTTTTCTGTCTTTAACTCTTATAATGAGTTAACATTCTGGCACCCAAGAAGTTCCTTTTGCTGAAATTTATGTATACCTTTCTACAGCCACAATTGTTCTCTCTATGCTATCATGTATATGGATATCTGGGATGGGAAGAACATGAAAGAATTTGATGATGTATGTCACGAGCAAATCACTCTTCATCTTTCTTGGTCTATAACTTCTTTCACAGATTATCCCCCCCCCCCGCCCAACAACATCGAGGGCTTGTTTGTATGCTTTTGCCAATGTGTTGTTTACTGTTTCATTTGTCGCAGGGAATTATTCCTCAATTTCGTCAGGTCATTGCTTACAAGCTGGCAAAGTGTGACATCAACGAAAAAAATATTGAGGCCGTACCTCCTAAATGCCAAATTTCCATTATAATTGTTGTCAAACAATTTTTTACTTCAAAAGGATGTCTACTTCAAAAAGATTTTCTCAAAAAAATGAAAAAGTCCCCTAAATAATGTTCCGTAAGCAATGTTTCCTAATATTTGTTGTTAATGTTCCCCAAATAATGTTTCTCTAAGAGAATGTTTGCTGAATTTTTTGTTCACTGTTTTTTTTGTTTCCCTCAAAAAAATGTGAATTCTTAGGGGATCTTATAACATCATTATGCACTTGCTCCGGTAATTTATTGGGATATTTGTTTTTTGACCCACACACGGGTTATGAATATAGTTTGTTTGGACTAGAATTTGTTTTCGCTCGTTCATACAACATTCTGTTTCAAACAACATTATTCAACAACATTTTAAAATTTTAGACCACATTGGGTCTTTCGAAAGACATTTAGTCATTTTTTAAGAACATTGTGGAGGGAACATTATTCAAGTAACATTTTTTTATCCTTGTACTAAACTTTTTTTATTCAAGGAAATTATCATTTTTTTAATGTTCATTCAAAAATGTCCCTTTAATACTGTTCCTAGTTAATGGTTTCCTGCCATAATTGTTCATGCCGATGAGTAACTATTCTGACTAGAAGAACATTTTAAAAATGTTCATTTTCTTTTTTTGCTCCTCAATAATGTTCCCTGAATAATGTTCCTACTAAAAGAACATTAAAAAATATTCCCCAAAAAATGTTCATTTTCTTTTTTGCTCGTCAATAATGTTCCCTGAATAATTTTTTAAGAACATTATTGTGGGAACAGTATTCTTTGTAGTAAACTTGTCTTATTCTTTTATTCTTTTTCTTCCCCCAATAATGTTTCTTTAATATTGTTCTCCAAATAATGTTCCTCAAATAATGTTGATACCGAGGAGTAATTATTTTTTTAAATTCTTGAGAACATTTATTTATTTTTGAACAAAAATTACTCATTTGTTAAGAACATTATTCAAGGAACATTATTATATTCTTGTAGTAAACTTTTTTTATTCAAGGAAATTACAATCCCCCCTTTAATAATGTTCCTCAAATAAATGTGCACTCTCTTTTTGCTCCACAATAATGTTCCCTGTGTAATGTTTCTTTAATATTGTTCTCGAAATAATGTCCCCAAAATAATTGCTGATACCGAGGAAGAATATTTTAAGAACATTTTTTTAAGAACATTATTCAAGGAAGATTTACTATATTCTTGTAGTAAACTTTTTTTATTCAAGGAAATTGTCATTTCTTAATGTTCATTCAAAAAATGTCCCTTTAATAATGCTCCGTAAATAAATGTTCATTTCTTTTTTGCTCCCCCAATAAAGTTTTTGAATAAAGTTTCTTTAATATTGTTCTCCAAACAATGTCCCCCAAATAATTGTTGATACCGAGGAGTTATTCTTTTTTAAACTCCCGAGAACATTTTATTTGTTTTTGAAAAAAATTACTCATTTGTTAAGAACATTATTCAAGGAACATTATTATAATTCCCCCTTTATATTTGTTCCTCAAATAAATGTTCACTCTCTTTTTTGCTCCACAATAATGTTCTGTGAATAATGTTTCTTTAAAATTGTTTTTCAAATAATGTCCCCAAAATTATTTTTTTTAAAACTCTTGAGAACATTTATTTATTTTTGAACAAAAATTACTCATTTGTTAAGAACATTATTTAAGGAACATTATTATATTCTTGTAGTAAAAAAATTTATTCAAGGAAATTATAATTCCCCCTTTAATATTTGTTCCTCAAATAAATGTTCACTATCTTTTTTGCTCCAAAATAATGTTCCCTCAATAATGTTTCTTTAAAATTGTTTTTCAAATAATGTCCCCAAAATAATTGCTGGTACTGGCGAAGAATTATATTCTAAGAACATTTTTATATTCTTGTACCCAAAATAATTGCTAGTTATTCAAGGAACATTATTATATTCTTGTACTAAACTTTTTTATTCAATAGTTCTCGCTTTAATAATATTCCTGAATTAAATGTTCACTCTCTTTTTCGCTCCAGAATAATGTTGCCTGAATAAATTTTTTTTAATATTGTTCTCCAAATAATGTCCCCAAAATAATTATTCATACCAAGGAGTTATGATATTTTTATAAACATTTTTAAGAACATTTTTAAGAACTTTTTTTGAAACACAATAATGTTCCCTAAATAATGTTCCCCAAATAAACATTCAAAAATGTTCCCCAAAAAAAATTTCATTTTCTTTTTTCTCGACATTAATGTTCCCTGAATAATTTTTTAAGAACATTATTGAGGGAACATTATTCAAGGACATTATTCAAGGAACATTATTCTTGTAGTAAACTTTCTTTATTCAATAAAACCTCCTTTAATAATGTCCCCAAACTAATTGTTGATACTGAGGAGTATAATTTGAGAACATTTATTATATTTGTACTAAACTTTTTTATTCAAGGAAATTATCATTTCTTAATGTTCATTCAAAAAATGTCCCTTAAATAATGCTCCCTAAATAAATGTTCATTTCTTTTTGTTCCCCCAAAAATGTTCCTTGAATAATGTTTCTTTAATATTTTTCTCCAAATAATGTTCCCCAAATAATGTTGATACCGAGGAATAATTATTTTTTTAAACTCTTGAGAACATTTATTTATTTTTGAACAAAAATTACTCATTTGTTAAGAACATTATTCAAGGAACATTATTATATTCTTGTAGTAAACTTTTTTTATTCAAGAAAATTACAATCCCTCCTTTAATAATGTTCCTCAAATAAATGTTCACACTCTTTTTGCTCCACAATAATGTTCCCTGTATAATGTTTCTTTAATATTGTTCTCGAAATAATGTCCCCAAAATAATTGCTGATACCGAGGAAGAATATTTGAAGAACATTATTCAAGGAAGATTTATTATATTCTTGTAGTAAACTTTTTTTATTCAAGGAAATTGTCATTTCTTAATGTTCATTCAAAAAATGTCCCTATAATAATGCTCCGTAAATAAATGTTCATTTCTTTTTTGCTCCCCCAATAATGTTCTTTGAATAAAGTTTCTTTAATATTGTTCTCCAAACAATGTCCCCCAAATAATTGTTGATACTGAGGAGTTATTCTTTTTTAAACTCCCGAGAACATTTTATTTGTTTTTGAAAAAAAATTACTCATTTGTTAAGAACATTATTCAAGGAACATTATTATATTCTTGCAGTATAATTTTTTTATTCAAGGAAATTATAATTCCCCCTTTAATATTTGTTCCTCAAATAAATGTTCACTCTCTTTTTTGCTCCAGAATAATGTTCTCTGAATAATGTTTCTTTAAAATTGTTCTTCAAATAATGTCCCCAAATTTTTTAAAAAAAACTCTTGAGAACATTTTTTTATTTTTGAACAAAAATTACTCATTTGTTAAGAACATTATTCAAGGAACATTATTATATTCTTGTAGTAAAAAAAATGTATTCAAGGAAATTATAATTCCCCCTTTAATATTTGTTCCTCAAATAAATGTTCACTCTCTTTTTTGCTCCACAATAATGTTCCCTGAATAATGTTTCTTTAAAATTGTTCTTCAAATAATGTCCCCAAAATAATTGCTGGTACTCGCAAAGAATTATATTCTAAGAACATTTTTATATTCTTGTACCCAAAATAATTGCTAGTTATTCAAGGAACATTATTATATTCTTGTACTAAACTTTTTTGTTCAATAATTCTCGCTTTAATAATATTCGTGAAATAAATGTTCACTCACCTTTTCGCTCCAGAATAATGTTGCCCGAATAATTTTTTTAATATTGTTTTCCAAATAATGTCCCCAAAATAATTGTTCATACCGAGGAGTTATGATATTTTTATAAACATTTTTAAGAACTTTGTTCGAAACACAATAATGTTCCCCAAATAAACATTCAAAAATGTGCCCCCCAAAAAATTTCATTTTCTTTTTGCTCGACATTAATGTTCCCTGAATAATTTTTTTAAGAACATTATTGAGGGAACATTATTCAAGGACATTCTTTTGTCCTTGTTCTTATTCAGGGAAACCTGGTTGACCCAAGGGAACATTATTCAATTATTACTTTTTAAATCTTCATTCAAAAATGTCCCTTTAATAATGTCCCCAAGTAAATGTTCATTTTTTTCTACCTATAATGTCCCTTGATTAATATAATAATGTTTTCGCCAAATAATGTTTCCTCAATAGTATTGTTCTTTAATTATGGTGATGCGGATGTAAATTTATTTTACTTGAAGAACATTTTTAAACTCATGAGAACTTTTGTTTGTTTTGAACAGAAATTACCCACTTTTTAAGAACATTATTCAAGGAACATTATTGTGTTTCCCCCTTTAATAAATTATAACTCCCCCTTTAATAATATTCCTCAAATAAGTGTTCATTCTCTTTTTTGCTCCACATTAATGTTCCATGAATAATGTTTCTTTAATATTGTTCTCCAAATAATGTCTCCAAAATAATTGTTCATACCGAGAAGTAATTATACGTTGAGAACATTTATTATATTTGTACTAAACTTTTTTTATTCAAGGAAATTATCATTTCTTAATGTTCATTGAAAAAATGTCCCTTTAATAATGCTCCCTAAATAAATGTTCACTTCTTTTTGTCCCCCCAATAATGTTCCATGAATAATTGTTGATACCGAGGAGTAATTATTTTTTAAAACTCCTAAGAACATTTGTAACAACATATCTACATAACATATCAATGATCTCCTACAACAGTATCAAAACAGTTTTTCAATTTTAAAATACATTTAGCACTTCCTGTGTCTCAAATCTACTTAGCAAGGCATTTGTAACAACATATCTACATAACATATCAAAGAAACATATTTAGTTTTTGAAAACTTTTCTTATTACCACAGAATAAACTAAATAGCTCAAGCTCAAGTATAGCTATAACAAGTGTAACTTATCAAAAAAAATATCAACACAATAAACAAAATCCATCTAAATTTTCTCAGCTAAGAATGCAAAAAGTTCTTCATCGAGAGAAATTATCTTCTTCCTTGCTGCAAACAGAAATTATCTTTCTTCATTGGTGCAAACATGATATGAGCATCAACCAGTCTTCTTTTTTGGAGCCGCTTTCTTCCTAGATTTCTTTTCAGATTGTGGCTTCAATCTTTCTCCTTTGTTCACAGACTTGGATGGTCGTATAGGAGGATCTTTCAACGAATTTTCCGACTTCACTTCCGGTTGCTGTTTCTTTCCTTGCAAGTACTTTGAATGGATTTGAGCAACAACATCCAAAAGTTCTTTGCTAAGTTCAGAATCTTTGCTAATGTCTGAGCAAGCTTCACCAACTTTACTCATCAGAATAGCATATCTGACCGCATTGTGTGACTGATCTTCACCTGTAAGCAGCACCATTTCTTTCTTGCACTTATACAACTCTTTTTCTCGAAAAGAAATAGTCCACCTCTCAACAATCAGCTTATCTGGAATATGGGTGATGTCAAACTGCGTAAAAAGTCTGAGGATATGGCAACAAACAATACCATCACGCTCAAACTTCCCATAGAAACATTTGAATGAACCAGTAGTAAGGTCCACATGGACTCTGAACATTTCTCTTGTGAATTCTGGTTTCTCATACCTGATGTGTTTTTTCAAATCATACACTTTATCCTTCTCAATTTCAATAACTTTAAAAGTTGTTGCATTCACTAATTCTGTCAAAAACTTCAAGTAGATTCCTTTGGTATATATTGTTGCTGCATGCCGTTCAACAGCGTGATGACTCCAAAAGACATGAGTCTTCTCATTCGACAAGAACCTGTCTTGATTTTCTATGTGAACAACATTCTCTTGGAATAGCATGATCTGTTTCATGAATGCCTCTATAGTATCTTTCCTCTTGATGTAATCTTTGAAATTTGAGTTGAAGCTTTCTCTATGGCTGGTTGACCTGATGAAAGGGCAAAACATCCCTCGAAAATAAGCAGGAACAAAGAAGCTCCGGTTCTCCCACATCCTTTTGATGTGAGCATGTTCAGCACACTCATACTTCAGAACAAATTTCTCCCATCTTTCTTCAAATTCTTCAACGGTAATGGATTGCAATAAACACTTCATCATATCTTTCTCCATGTTTTCCCTCGTAGCCATGAAAGGACTCATGTTTTCCCGCACATTTTTAAATATATGCCAAAGACATAACCTATGGAATGCATCTGGAAATACTTGAGGAATAGCAGATTTCATCCCTGCGTCTTGGTCTGTCAATATTATCCCTGGTTTTTTCCACTGCATGACCTCCATGAAAGTTTCAAATAGCCACACAAAGGTATCTGAAGTCTCATCTTGCAATAGAGCCCATCCAAACACAATTGTTCTTCCATGGCCATTAATTCCCACTATAGATGCAAAAGGCATGTTATATTTGTTTGTGCTATAAGTGGTGTCAAATGATATAATCTCACCAAACAAACGGTAGTTCAATCGGGAACGAGCATCTGTCCAGAACAAGCTGAGAACCGTGTTGTCTGTATCTCTTTGCATCCTGTAGCAGAAACCAGGAGTATCAATCTAAAGTTTCTCAATGTACTGCAATGTCCATTCAATATTTGTGTACTCCTTTTTGCGCACCCGTTCTCCCTGTTTCAAATTATCCAGTTTCTTCACATCAAAGGTAATGTTTCCCAGCTTCCCACCACAAAGCTTTCTGAATATGCTCATGATTCTTCTTGGTTTCACTCTGTGTTCTTAAAGCAGTTTTGACAACATGATTTCTGCCTCATTCATGTTTCTGTGGCTTAAGAAAAATTTTGTAAGTGATGGAGACCTCACTAGATCATGGTTATGCTCGAGAGACATTGATGCAATATGCGACTTGTCATCCACCAACTTCACTGTTATACTCATTGGACAATTTGTCCCTTCAACAATATTTCTTTTCCTTTCCCTCAAACCAGTGTTGACACTTGGTCTTTTCCTACTTTTGTTGCACTGGAAATACAACTTCCTGTTCTTATAATTCCTTCCTTTTATCATTGCGAAACCATTCAACTGAGCATAAACATTTACAAAGCGGGAAGCTTCATCCAATGTTGAGAACACTTTACCAACTTCTGGTGTACTAGCATTGTGTGTTTCGTCTAGTGTAGGGAACACATACTCTTCATTCACCATACAAGCTACTGTGTCTTCATCAGATTCTTCACTCTCAGAATTTCCTTCATAATCACAGTCAGAATTCTGAGCCAAAGAAAGTACCTGCAAAGGGAAGGAGCACAACTATTCGACATCAGAATAAGAATCTTTAGAAAACAAAGTTAATATCTAGGAAGTCTTTTTTTATTCTTTTCCCAGATATGCAGAATCTTACCTCACGGCAAATATTTTCCACTTCTTCTGTTGTTGTCAAAGGTTCACTTCACATGTTCTCACCAACACCGTCCTGTAAAAATTTAGTTATGTGTTAATAGCCATATCATTTCTCAATTTACTTTATTTCCCAACACAATCACTTGCAGCTTTTCCCTTTTTTTCTCACACTGACCTATTTGCTCAAACTTAGCACTACTGCTGAAGATGATTCCATAACATTGCAATTGTTCTCATAATTTATGTCCATTGCCTGCCAAAAACAATGAAAATATACTTTCTGTCAAACACTACAACCGCAGTCAAGATCTTGCCACAATTTATGATTGAGAAAAATATATGCTAGAATTATATTTGCACTACCCAGTTTTGTAAGTACTTACAGTCTGTTCATTTTTATTTGACATTCGCAAATGTTCCATGATGATGTTTGGTGCAGCTTCTTCTATTTCTTTGTCAATGCCCCCAAATAAATTGAACCCTATTTCAGCTTCTTGGCTCTCAATCAGTTCCTGGAACAACATTTTAGTGTGTTAAAATTTGTTAGTTCATATCACTTCCTAAGAAGAAATGCATTTTGAAATCACAGATACCAAACAACCAACCTCAGTTTCTTTCCTCAAACTTTGATATTGAACAAACTGGTCAAATTCTTCCATCAAAGGACACCCCTAAGAGAAAAGTGAAAGGAATTTAAATGATTTTTTCATCCTAACTGAAATCCTACGTGAAGCAATGACTGAAATCAAGGACAGTGACCTACCACAGTAGCAGGTTTTGCAGGACATTTGCTCGCTGTAGGTTCGAGCAACTTGTCATTATTGTTGTTCCTTCTCTGCTTCACTTCTTTTCCATTGGATCCATTTCTTTTGTAAGTTTGCTTCTGCATCCACAAGAAAACATCACACATTTTTCTTTTTTATTCAGTTTTAAAATAACAGACTCAACTTGTACTTTTATAAACAAGAAACGTAGATGCTAACCTTCTTACTAATCTCTTTCTTCTTAGTAATTACTTGCTGGTTAGCAAAACTGCTTTCACCTTCCATCTCGATGTACTTCTTTTAAATAAACAAGATAGTATGCGAAGTAAAACAAAATGGGTGACAGCAAAAGCAGAAAAGAAAACGTGAACCCAATTACTGTTCATCAAACTCCAAAGCAGCATCTATCTATAATTCTAACAACAAGTGCAAATCAGTCCACACGAAATTATTCACAACATTAAACTAGGTATTTGTTCGCCAGATCAATAGCAAGTAACTGGCCAACGTTCAACAACTCCCCAATTTTAGCTAAATCTTAAACTATGTATTTGTTCTCCATATCAACAGCAACTAACTGGCCAATTCTACCTATTAGTCTCGTAGAACTACAACTAATTTTTTTTCCACTTCTTCCGCCTTTTCCCCCAACCATTCCTTCTTCAATACACAATACAATTAAGGAAAGTAAAGGAAGTAGATCAAGAAGAGCGAGCGAGGTATTACCTCTGCGCTCGAGGAGCGCCGCCGGTGGAAACAAGATGGAGGCGCCCTGGCGGCGTCGTCGCTACCCTGCCACCGCCGCCTGTCTTATCCACAGATTTGTGGAACAGATCGAGCCACGTACCGCCCAGGTCTTATCTCCTCGAAGCCTTTTTTTTCCTCGTCTATTTTCTGTTCAGTAGTAGACAAGTGGGACCGTCCACTTACAACACTTTCCCTATTTCGCTTCTCTGTTCTCCCCCTCCCCTCTGCTCGCCGTCGCCTCTCCTCAGATCTGAATCCTCCTTTGCACCAGAATTTCTCCGCTGTGTTGAATAGGCTCTAAACAAGAGGTTTGATCCCTTCTCCATTCCGACCTCCCCTAGGTTCTACTCGCCTCGAAATGTCTTCATATGTGTATATTTTCTTTTTTTCAAACGTGCAGAAGCATCATCGTGATTTACATCTTCTTCGAAGGATTGGAAGTTTAATTCATACATACTCCATGGCCTAATTGTTAGTTTAATTAATACATACTCCATGGCCTAATTGAGTTTCTGTACTAGGGCATGGAACAATTTTCATCACAAATTTTTTTTCTGTTCAATTCCACGTACAAGCTACATCTATATTTTTGTTATCTAACTGCATCTCTAATAGTAGCCATGTTGCATTTCATGAACAAGAAGTTAGTGGTTAGGTTCTTTTGCAGCAAGCCATGTAATGCAACATGTGGTTCTGCATCATCTTCCACCACATATATATATATATATGTGGAATTGCATTACATGAAATTTTCAGCACCCACATAGGGAAATTAGAATATGTCTGTACTAGTAGGCTTGTTGAAATATTGTTGTCTCCATTGGGCTGTACACTTTTGTAGGAGCCATTACTCAATTTCTCTGTTTTGGTCATGCTGGTTTTTCTACTCCGTGGCTATGTTCATGGCAATTCACATGTTTTGTAGGAGCCATTACTTTTCATTGGAACAATTAATAATACTGTATTCACTGTAGATGGAACAAGGATGTACAACGAAACGAGAAGCAGAAGAGATTGTACATGCAAACAAAGCTCAGAAGAGATACAAGGTAATGGACTTATGCTCTATACCATTCTTTTTCCCAAATGAAAAAAACATCTAATATTTCCATTTCTTCCTTTTTTTGTCATGCAGTGCAATGAACTTCAGCATGTTGAATCATTTATTAAGCTTGCATCTGAAATGTCTGATAGTCACAAACAGTGTGTACGTAGAATGGGTTTTCAAACATTCCTACAAATAACCAGCATGTCCAATATTGACTCCATTTACTTCTGGCTTGCAAACCATTTCAACACAACTTCTTGCTCCATTGAAATGCCAAATGGATTCAAATTCCCAATTACAACTACAACTGTTCACAAGATTTTTGGCATTCCAATTGGTGGAGTTCCTGTCATCACGAAACCATCAGAAGCAACATATGAATTCATCAAGCATGAGTTAGGAACAACTGCACCCTCTATTGAGTACCTTTTCTCAATTATCAATGATGATCTTCCTCAAGACAAGTACTGCCGAATCTTCATTCTCATACTACTCTCACTGTTTGTTGCTCCTAATTCAAGTGGAGTCGTTACCAAGTTTATCTACAACGCAATAGTTGACGTAGACAGTATTTCCCAATATGATTGGTGTCTGCTATGTTTGAGCTACATGGTTTACTCAATAAAGAAAGCAAAACTAAACAACTCAAGCACCAATAAGTTCATTCTTGGAGGAAGCAAATTACTTATGGTGGTAAGCATATTTCCCATGAAAAAATTTATTTAACTTTTCTTTTTCTATATAGCATTCAATTTTTCTATGTCTGTGACTAACACTTTTCATTTTTACCCAATATGTCTGAATTTTGTTTTCAATGTCAGATTTCCTATTTCGAGTTCCTCATAATAACTGAGTTCAAGTTGCCAACCATTGAACCAAGACTACCAATTTGGTCAGCAACCATGATGAATTCATACATGGCTCTAGATGCACTCCATGGCGAAACTAACGGATATGGCAGACTACCGGTATATGGCCTTGTTGTTCATAGTTTTTACTATTGCACATTACATAGTTCTATTTTGTAACACCCTCGATGCGACTATATCTCCCACGTGTCGAAGCACGACTTAGAGGCATAATCGCATTGAAGGCAATGTCGCAAGTGAGGTAATCTTCACACAACCCATGTAATACAATAGGGGAAAAAGTTACATAGTTGGCTTACAATCGCCACTTCAAACAATTACATAAATAAAGCATTACATCAACCAAATACACTCATGGTCCGACTACGGAACCAAAATAAAAGAAGAGCCCCAAATGCGACAAAGGTCCCCGATCGACCCCAACTAGGCTCCACTACTGATCAACTAGAACGAAACAACACAAAGGACAAGGTCTTCATCGAGCTCCTCCCGAGCTTGGTTGCGTCATCTGCACGTACTCATCGGCACCTGCAAGCTGGTTTTGGAAGTACCTGTGAGCCACGGGGACTCAGCAATCTCGCACCCTCGCGATCAAGACTATCTAAGCTTATGGGTAAGGTAAAGGTATGAGGTGGAGCTGCAGCAAGCGACTAGCATATATGGTGGCTAACATACGCAAATGAGAGCGAGAAGAGAAGGCAAAGCACGGTCGATAAAAGTATGATCAAGAAGTGATCCTAAAACAACCTACGTCAAGCATAACTCCAACAACCGTGTTCACTTCCCGGACTCCGCCGGAAAGAGACCATCACGGTTACACACGCGGTTGATTCATTTTAATTAAGGTCGACTTCAGGTTTTCTACAACCGGACGTTAACAAATTCCCATCTTCCCATAACCGCAGGCACGGCTTTCGAAAGTTCAAAACCCTGTAGGGGTGTCCCAACTTAGCCCATGACAAGCTCTCACGGTCAACGAAGGAATAGACCTCCTCCAGAGACATTCCGATCAGACTCGGTATCCCGGTACTCCAAGACATCCTCGACAATGGTAAAACAAGTCCAGCCAAACCGCCCGATGCGCCGACATCCTGATAGGAGCTGCACATATCTTGTTCTCAGGGCAACACCGGATGAACACTACGTACAGCTAAAACCAGCCCTCAAGTTTCCCCGAGGTGGCGCCGCAAGTGGCTTTGTTTCGGACCAACACTTAGACAAGCACTGGCCCGAGGGGGGGGTTAAAATAAAGATGACCCTTGGGCTGGCCTAACCCAAGGGAAAAAAGGCTAGGTGGCGAATGGTAAAACCAAGGTTGGGCCTTGCTGGAGGAGTTTTATTCAAAGCGAACTGTCAAGGGGTTCCCATATACCCAACCGCGTAAGGGACGCAAAATCCGGGAACATAACACCGATATAACGGAAACTAGGGCGGCAAGAGTGGAACAAAACACCAGGCATAAGGCCGAGCCTTCCACCCTTTACCAAGTATATAGATGCATTAATTAAAATAAGATATATTGTGATATCCCAACAAGTAAACATGTCCCAACAAGGAACAACATCTCCATGTTCCAATCAAGGAACAAACTTCAATCTTCACCTGCAACTAACAACGCTATAAGAGGGGCTGAGCAAAGCGGTAACATAGCCAAACAACGGTTTGCTAGGACAAGGTGGGTTAGAGGCTTGGTTCAACAATATGGGAGGCATGACAAGCAAGTGGTAGGTATCGCAGCATAGGCCAGCAAAAGAGCGAGCATCTAGCAAAGCAAAGATAGTAGTGATTTCGAGGGTATGATCATCTTGCCTGAAATCCCGCAAGGAAGAAGAACGAGTCCATGAGGAAGACAAACGGACGTAGTCGAACGGGTCCTCACGACACGACGTTATCGGAACCAACCCAAAGAAGCAACACCGGAAAGGAGCAAACAACATAGTAAACAACCACCACATAAGCATGTCACGATGCGCAAACAAGTATGATGCATGTCCGGTTTAAATATGCATGGCATGGCAAAGTGCACAAACAAAACTACAAATTAAGTGGAGATCAATATGCAACGAGTTGCATATTGACGAAACACCACATTAATTATTTAGTTCTCTCCCGGTTAGGTACTTAACAAAATTTAAATGTTGGTTAACATGGCAAGAGGTGAAGCATAACAAAACTATACTATCCAAACAATTTAAATGGGGTCGGATATAATAAACAACAAATCCGGTAAATCCCCATATGCATTAGTAAATTAATGCAAACAACAATTTAAACATTTTAATTGTTGTTATCATGATGCGGATGACATGATCAAGTTTTTATGAAATATTTATTAAGAGTTGACAGGAGCATTATGAAGCATTTGTCACTGTGGTGGAAGGAAAAAGGGGTGCCACGGCAACGAATCCGAAAATGATGCCACGGCAACATATCGGTTCCGGTAACTCGATTGAGATCCCGGTGCAAACGAAAATGCGGCGGGAGCGTGACAAGCGATAGGAGGTGGGGTGCTCTCGGATACCGACTTCCCACATGTCGGTGGCAAGGCAAAAGAGGGGCGACGATATCGAACAAGGGTGCATCTCATACAACATGCATTCATCTACGGGCATCGTCTCGGGGTTATACCTTTGAAGCGTGCATTATCGGAACAGATCAAGTTCGGTGGTAGGGGTACACTTGTCGAAGGGGAAGTAGTTGTTCACGGGTCGTCGTGGGAAGTAGAGGAAGTAGTCGTTCAAGCGTCCGATGGTAGCGGTACTCGGTCGTTTTGAAGAGGTACTTGGGGTCATTCGAACTTGCCTATCTCGTCATCTCGAAGGGGTACTTGATGTTCTTAGCTATTCCGAAGACGAGGTAGAGGTACACTTGTTGTAGGGGTACTTGTCGGATCCACGACGACGGTAGAGGTACAAATGTTCTCGCGGTACTTGTCGGTCCAGTCTTGGTGTAGATGTACATCGCAAACGTAGTGGTACTCGCGGACTTCGGCGCCGGTAGTCGTGCACGGTTCATAGGGGTACTTGGCGTTTTCGTGTAGCCGAACTTGAGGGCACCGACATCGTGGTACTTGGCGTCCATGGGTACTTGACAGTCTATCGTGGTACTTGGCGTTGTTCCTGTCATCACGCGAGGATGCTCCTGACGCTCGCGGATGGCGTGGTTCCTAGTGGCGGGTCGAGGAGGCGATGGCAGATGGCGAAGGCTTGGCAGCAGGGACAAAATGGAGGGAGGCCGGGCACTTGAGGGCGTGGTGCGGCTGGACGGCGCCATGGACGAGGTGCAGGAGAGGGGGCACTGGCCTTGCCGAGGCCAGCAACAGGCCACGTCGGGACAGGAGGCCGATGAAGTCCCAGGGCGGCGCTAGAGAGCTCAGGGCGGCGGTGAAGGTCGCTGGCGAGGTGGCCGTTCGGCCAAGGAGACGTGCGCGAGGTCGATGGAGGAAAAGGCAAGGCGGCGCGACGACGAAGGCCATGGCTCCGGCGGAGCTGCTCACTGGTGGCGGCTTCCATGGATGAGGTAGGAGGAGGCGCAAGCGGGAGGAGGAGCAAGGCCCCATGTCGAGGCAGACGAACAGGAAAAGGGAAGGAGGGTGCTCGCGGGGGAGAGGCTGCGATGGGGATTGGGTTCGGTCGCTGGGGATCGAGGAGATGGGAGATGGGGTTCGAGCGGGATCGGGCTCCCTGGCGGCGCGATGGGAACGAGGCAAAGAGGGAGCGAGGCTGCGAGGGAGATGGGGGAATCGGGCTAGGGTTAGTAGAAGATTAGGTGGGCTGGGGGGAAGGATGGGCCTTGGGAGGCCAGTCGGCTTGGCTGGGCTGCCGCCCCCTGCTGGGCCTGGTGCTCTCTCTCTCTTACACTCCTTAGACGAAAAGAGGGAGACAAGAAAGAAAGAAAAAAATAGAGAGAAGAAAAAGAAGAGGGATGAAGGGAACGAATTTGAACATGCGGGTAATTTTCTTGGACTCACAAAAAATACGCTCGGTCCGAGTAGATTAGAAAAGGCCAGTTTGAACGATAAGAATTCAAAGTCATTTGAATTTAGTTCAAATGGGTTTGAACTAGGATGAGGCTTTTGGAGTATCCAAAAAAAATGTTGAGAATTTTGGTGAAGCTCCGGAAAATGAAGAAAGAATTTACGGACAAGGTTCGAGGTCAAGCAGCGAGATAACAAAGGCATGGGGAATTTGCAAGTGTGTTTTAGGTGATTCCATAAGAATGGATAATTTTTATAATAGCTCCACTAATATCGGGAGGATATGTTATAAAGAGAACTCACCCTGTGAATTCCCTCAATTTAAATGGACCGAACATCCATACGATTTATTTAGTTGAGTTGCAACAATTAGTGATATGATGGCATGATGACATGATGCAATGCACATGATGACATGATGAAATGCAACACGCAAGCAAATGACATGGCAACGACGGCGAATAACTGGACGACAACTGGCACATCGGTCTCGGGGCGTTACAACACTCCACCACTACAAGAGGATCTCATCCCGAGATCTAGAATGGCACCGGGGGAAAACGGAAGAGAAAAGAGGAGAGGTAAATCTAAGTTGCTTCTTTGACAAACAAGTGAAACCACGAACCTTGAAGAGTTGAACAAATTCAAGAAAAGAATATAACGAAGGTGAACAAAGTCGAAAACACTCCGTTAGAATAGAGGAACGAGGGAGAACAAATTCAGGCAGCACTCCGGTTGGAAAAAAAAGAATTGAATAAGGTCTTGATAAGATGAGAAGATACTTGATGAAATCACAACACACTGCCACCGGAACTATTGAATGAATGGAACAAGGGGTAAGAAAGATCTCAGGCTGCACTCCGGTTGAGAAGGGAGTCAGAATTGAATAAGGTCTTGATAAGATGAGAAGATACTTGATGAAATCACAACACACTGCCACCGGAACTATTGAATGAATGGAACAAGGGGTAAGAAAGATCTCAGGCTGCACTCCGGTTGAGAAGGGAGTCAAAATTTGATAAGATGAGAGAGCTCAAATGAAAACACGACACTCCGGTTGAGAAAGGGATGCAAGACTTGATAAGGCGACAAGAACTTGAACAAAGGGGCACAATACTCCGGTTAAGCAAGATAGGGAAGGAATAAGAGTGATATAATTTGGACATCACTCCGCCTGTAAATGGAAGGAATTGAACAAGACAAGATGAGAGGATACTTGAAAAGAGGACACAACACTCCAATTAAAAGGATAGGCACGACAAGAACACGATCCTGATAAAACAAGAAGATGGGTTGAAGAGAGCAACATCACCATGCCTCCGGAACAAAAGAGTAGAGTAAAGATAATTGAGACAAGCGAATGTAGAAGACAATGCCAACTTCTGCTACAAAAGAGCCTGAAAAGGCATCTCTAGGAGAAGGGTTGAACGGAGTTGTTGGAAACCAATAACGAAAATAATAGGTTGATATGGTCTTATGGAATACATCTCAAATTTATGAGGTGACAACCTGCCACTCACGGGAAAAGGAATTGGATTGGTATGAACGAGGAGACAAGAAACTTATTTCACCGGGAGGATAAATGAAGAACTTGTATCATATATTATCACCATTAATAGCAACAAACCTTAGGGAAAGTTTTAGGTGAAAATAAACCCAAGATAACTCCAAAGAAGAGATTGATGGATTTAAAATACCTCATTCTTAACAACGTGTGAATCATGAGACATGAACTCAAATCATCAAGAATGACATAATACCACCTCGAATGATACGGTTGAAAGAATTGCACTCCGGATTGCAAGATGAAGAAAACTTGAGCTTCTTAAAAGAATCTCGATGAAAACTTTGAGAAGGAATTAAATCCTTGATTAACCATCATGTAGCACCTTGATGAAGAACTCCGGTAAACAAAAGGATGAACAAATGGAAGGAAAAAGAAGTCAAAAACACAAGTTGCATCCTTGTAACAATTTAGATGAATCTCCGTGGTGAAATAATTGAGAAAACTTGGAACTCTAGGAAAGAAAAATGAATCAAGTGAAACCGATAATTGATGAGCCTCCGGAGTAAAGAATTAATCACTCGGATGAAACAAGGATAAGAATTACATTATGCATATCCTTCACCAATTGAAATTGATGACAAACAACGGATTTGGCATACTACTTATTCTCGAAGAAAGGATTAAGATAGATATCGCGCCAACTTGAGAAGGTCTTGAACGGAACACCGGTGGAATCGAAACAACGAGTGAATTGATATGACAACGAATGGCGAGAAATCTTGAACGAACCACCGTGAGAATTGAAAAGGAACGAAGAGAAGATAAAGAAACTCAGGAAAGAATTAGCACATGAATGAAGATGCATGAGAGAATTTAGATACAAGAGAACGAAAAACTCACGAGCCGATTAAAGATCACTTGAACGAAGCACCGGTAAAATTGAAGAACGAGAGCTGAAAGCTGAGAATGAATAAATCTTAGATGATGGACTCCGGATAACAACTGAGAAGACTCTTGAATTAACTCCAGATAGGTGAAAAGAATTCCCACAGACGAAAATAATTATGAGAGGATGGCAACAAGCTAGAATCACGAATCTTGAAGAGAATGGAGCACGATTAAGAGAAGAACTTCTTCGGTCTTCAAATGACAACGAGAAACACCACCGTGAATTGTTGAGGCACTCCGGAATAAAGAATAATATAAAAGTTGAATCAACGATGAAATGAATTTGAAAGATCTTGGAGAAGGACATTTGACTGATGATAATTCATTCTTTTGGCAAACTTTGAAAAGAAATTTGCGAATACCTCCGGGAAAATAAGAAGAGTCAGGTAAGATCCTGGGAAAAGACCTGTGGGTTAGAGCCCACTCAAAAGAAAACACCGTTGAAATGATTAAAAAGAGAGGTTGCACAAGTTGAATTAAATGACTTGAATGAGATACCAATCTCGAAAGAGCTTGAACGAATGCAGAGTGGAAACACGAATCTTCGAGATATCTTGAGCACTCTGGAACAATTAAATAGCGAGAAGTGAATGAATATGAGGTGCACCGGCATGAGAAGCATTGAAATGAGGAAAAGACATGCTCAACAAAGCTTGACTTGGTACCACCGGAGAAGACAGAGAATGAACAATGATGAACTTGAGGCTCCGTTGGAATCTTCATGAGGATCACCGGATAAGAATATTGACGGAAAAGGAATGAAGAAGTTTCCCAACAATAACAGGATACTTGAATAAGAAATCTGAGTCCTTGGAGAAAAAACAAAGGGAGGGAGGGTGGGAAAAACAAAGACAATTTGGAATGGATGGAACGAACACCGTTGAGAAGAAGAGATAATTGATCTTGCGGAAGTTGAACTGATCGGATCCACTTGAAGAGAAACACACCGGTTAAAATGATTGACATGACAATCTCGATGATCAAGAAGGATTAGTATTCACACCGGAGTATGAGAACACCACTTGGAAAAAGGTATGGAATCAACATTTGACTTCGAAGCAACTCAAAACAAAACAAAGGATTGGCTTGCGAAATAAGCCGGAACAAACATATGATAGAGATTTCGTCCGAAGTTTTCGTGGTGGGGCCTACACGGGCTCGATCATACAACACCATCATGTACAAGGCAGTGCACATGACATACGAGGCGTCCCCGAGTCAGCATAGCCAAGGACTCTTTAAGACACAACGAGACCACTGTAAAACCGACCGTGAATAGGCGAACCACTAGACGTCGAACCCCAATTTCATATCATACATCTGTCGGAAAGATATCCTAAGAGCTACTTGAATTCCCACCTATGAAACTCCCGAAACTTTCCGGTTATGCAATCAGGTGTTGGGGATACAGGGGAAGCATAATATCTCACCCAAATCTAGCAAATCCTACATCCAGCTGTATCCATCCTTCAACACATAACCAAGAAACCTTCGGAAATCATCTACCTCAACCTTCGAAAAGCATCCATTATACAAGTTATGGCGATACTCCCGAACTCCCGCCCCAGTACTGGGTGGCGTCGAGGTTATCTCACCAACGAACTGCATAAAAGAGATTTTCGATGTCGGCGTACTAAACTCAGGTATTCCAGAACTGCAACGATAAAATTATGACGACAACACCTCAGAGCTCAACTCCCCGGGACACTTCCACTAAACCCCTGACAGGAGGCACCAAGACAATGTTCTCGTCACAAAACCATCGGAACGATTCCAAGATACCCGCGTGATCCTAAATTTTTTTTGTGAAATTTGAGAAGAGAAGAGTCAAAACTGTACGTCAGGATGCCTTACCAGAGCGATGAGGAGACTGGGAAGTAAAAAAGAATTCCTAAGCTCTCCGATATATAATTCCTAAATGACTCAAAACATTTTTCTAGACACAACTCGGCCGCTAAAACGATCAATCAGTGGGGGCTCCTAAGGTCGGGGAAGGCTCTGATTACCAACTTGTAACACCCCCGATGCGACTATATCTCCCATGTGTCGAGGCACGACTTAGGGGCATAATCGCATTGAAGGCAATGTCGCAAGTGACGTAATCTTCACACAACCCATGTAATACAATAGGGGAAAAAGTTACATAGTTGGCTTACAATCGCCACTTCAAACAATTACATAAACAAAGCATTACATCAACCAAATACACTCATGGTTCGATTACGGAACCAAAATAAAAGAAGAGCCCCAAATGCAACAAAGGTCCCCGATCGACCCCAACTGGGCTCCACTACTGATCAACTAGAACGAAACAACACAAAGGACAAGGTCTTCATCGAGCTCCTCCTGAGCTTGGTTGCGTCATCTGCACGTACTCATCGGCACCTGCAAGCTGGTTTTGGAAGTATCTGTGAGCCACAGGGACTCAGCAATCTCGCACCCTCGCGATCAAGACTATCTAAGCTTATGGGTAAGGTAAAGGTATGAGGTGGAGCTGCAGCAAGCGACTAGCATATATGGTGGCTAACACACGCAAATGAGAGCGAGAAGAGAAGGCAAAGCACGGTCGATAAAAATATGATCAAGAAGTGATCCTAAAACAACCTACGTCAAGCATAACTCCAACAACCGTGTTCACTTCCCGGACTCCGCCGGAAAGAGACCATCACGGTTACACACGCGGTTGATTCATTTTAATTAAGGTCGACTTCAGGTTTTCTACAACCGGACGTTAACAAATTCCCATCTTCCCATAACCGCGGGCACGGCTTTCGAAAGTTCAAAACCCTGCAGGGGTGTCCCAACTTAGCCCATGACAAGCTCTCACGGTCAACGAAGGAATAGACCTCCTCCCGAGACATTCCGATCAGACTCGGTATCCCGGTACTCCAAGACATCCTCGACAATGGTAAAACAAGTCCAGCCAAACCGCCCGATGCGCCGACATCCTGATAGGAGCTGCACATATCTTGTTCTCAGGGCAACACCGGATGAACACTACGTACAGCTAAAACCAGCCCTCAAGTTTCCCCGAGGTGGCGCCGCAAGTGGCTTTGTTTCGGACCAACACTTAGACAAGCACTGGCCCGGGGGGGTTTAAAATAAAGATGACCCTTGGGCTGGCCTAACCCAAGGGAAAAAAGGCTAGGTGGCGAATGGTAAAACCAAGGTTGGGCCTTGCTGGAGGAGTTTTATTCAAAGCGAACTGTCAAGGGGTTCCCATATACCCAACCGCGTAAGGGACGCAAAATCCGGGAACATAACACCGATATAACGGAAACTAGGGCGGCAAGAGTGGAACAAAACACCAAGCATAAGGCCGAGCCTTCCACCCTTTACCAAGTATATAGATGCATTAATTAAAATAAGATATATTGTGATATCCCAACAAGTAAACATGTCCCAACAAGGAACAACATCTCCATGTTCCAATCAAGGAACAAACTTCAATCTTCACCTGCAACTAACAACGCTATAAGAGGGGCTGAGCAAAGCGGTAACATAGCCAAACAACGGTTTGCTAGGACAAGGTGGGTTAGAGGCTTGGTTCAACAATATGGGAGGCATGACAAGCAAGTGGTAGGTATCGCAGCATAGGCCAGCAAAAGAGCGAGCATCTAGCAAAGCAAAGATAGTAGTGATTTCGAGGGTATGATCATCTTGCCTGAAATCCCGCAAGGAAGAAGAACGAGTCCATGAGGAAGACAAACGGACGTAGTCGAACGGGTCCTCACGACACGACGTTATCGGAACCAACCCAAAGAAGCAACACCGGAAAGGAGCAAACAACATAGTAAACAACCACCACATAAGCATGTCACGATGCGCAAACAAGTATGATGCATGTCCGGTTTAAATATGCATGGCATGGCAAAGTGCACAAACAAAACTACAAATTAAGTGGAGATCAATATGCAACGAGTTGCATATTGACGAAACACCACATTAATTATTTAGTTCTCTCCCGGTTAGGTACTTAACAAAATTTAAATGTTGGTTAACATGGCAAGAGGTGAAGCATAACAAAACTATACTATCCAAACAATTTAAATGGGGTCGGATATAATAAACAACAAATCCGGTAAATCCCCATATGCATTAGTAAATTAATGCAAACAACAATTTAAACATTTTAATTGTTGTTATCATGATGCGGATGACATGATCAAGTTTTTATGAAATATTTATTAAGAGTTGACATGAGCATTATGAAGCATTTGTCACCGTGGTGGAAGGAAAAAGGGGTGCCACGGCAACGAATCCGAAAATGATGCCACGGCAACATATCGGTTCCGGTAACTTGATTGAGATCCCGGTGCAAATGAAAATGCGGCGGGAGCGTGACAAGCGATAGGAGGTGGGGTGCTCTCGGATACCGAGTTCCCACATGTCGGTGGCAAGGCAAAAGAGGGGCGACGATATCGAACAAGGGTGCATCTCATACAACATGCATTCATCTACGGGCATCGTCTCGGGGTTATACCTTTGAAGCGTGCATTATCGGAACGGATCGAGTTCGGTGGTAGGGGTACACTTGTCGAAGGGGAAGTAGTTGTTCACGGGTCGTCGTGGGAAGTAGAGGAAGTAGTCGTTCAAGCGTCCGATGGTAACTGTACTCGGTCGTTTCGAAGAGGTACTTGGGGTCATTCGAACTTGCCGATCTCGTCATCTCGAAGGGGTACTTGACATTCTTAGCTATTCCGAAGACGAGGTAGAGGTACACTTGTTGTAGGGGTACTTGTCGGATCCACGACGACGGTAGAGGTACAAATGTTCTCGCGATACTTGTCGGTCCAGTCTTGGTGTAGATGTACATCGCAAATGTAGTGGTACTCGCGGACTTCGGCGCCGGTAGTCGTGCACGGTTCATAGGGGTACTTGGCGTTTTTGTGTAGCCGAACTTGAGGGCACCGACATCGTGGTACTTGGCGTCCATGGGTACTTGACAGTCTGTCGTGGTACCTGGCGTTGTTCCTGTCATCACGCGAGGATGCTCCTGACGCTCGTGGATGGCGTGGTTCCTGGTGGCGGGTCGAGGAGGCGATGGCAGACAACGAAGGCTTGGCAGCAGGGACAAAACGGAGGGAGGCCGGGCACTTGAGGGCGTGGTGCGGCTGGACGGCGCCATGGACGAGGTGCAGGAGAGGGGGCACTGGCCTTGCCGAGGCCAGCAGCAGGCCACGTCGGGACAGGAGGCCGATGAAGTCCCAGGGCGGCGCTGGAGAGCTCGGGGCGGCGGTGAAGGTCGCTGGCGAGGTGGCCGTCCGGCCAAGGAGACGTGCGCGAGGTCGATGGAGGAAAAGGCAAGGCGGCGCGACGACGAAGGCCATGGCTCCGGCGGAGCTGCTCACTGGTGGCGGCTTCCATGGATGAGGTAGGAGGAGGCGCAAGCGGGAGGAGGAGCAAGGCCCCATGTCGAGGCAGACGAACAGGAAAAGGGAAGGAGGGTGCTCACGGGGGAGAGGCTGCGATGGGGATTGGGTTCGGTCGCTGGGGATCGAGGAGATGGGAGATGGGGTTCGAGCGGGATCGGGCTCCCTAGCGGCGCGATGGGAACGAGGCAAAGAGGGAGCGAGGCTGCGAGGGATATGGGGGAATCGGGCTAGGGTTAGTAGAAGATTAGGTGGGCTGGGGGGGAAGGATGGGCCTTGGGAGGCCAGTCGGCTTGGCTGGGCTGCCGCCCCCTGCTGGGCCTGGTGCTCTCTCTCTCTCTTACACTCCTTAGACGAAAAGAGGGAGACAAGAAAGAAAGAAAAAAATAGAGAGAAGAAAAAGAAGACGGATGAAGGGAACGAATTTGAACATGCGGGTAATTTTCTTGGACTCACAAAAAATACGCTCGGTCCGAGTAGATTAGAAAAGGCCAGTTTGAACGATAAGAATTCAAATTCATTTGAATTTAGTTCAAATGGGTTTGAACTAGGACGAGGCTTTTGGAGTATCCAAAAAAAATGTTGAGAATTTTGGTGAAGCTCCGGAAAATGAAGAAAGAATTTACGGACAAGGTTCGAGGTCAAGCAGCGAGATAACAAAGGCATGGGGAATTTGCAAGTGTGTTTTAGGCGATTCCATAAGAATGAATAATTTTTATAATAGCTCCACTAATATCGGGAGGATATGTTATAAAGAGAACTCACCATGTGAATTCCCTCAATTTAAATGGAACGAACATCCATACGATTTATTTAGTTGAGTTGCAACAATTAATGATATGATGGCATGATGACATGATGCAATGCACATGATGACATGATGAAATGCAACACGCAAGCAAATGACATGGCAACGACGGCGAATAACTGGACGACAACTGGCACATCGGTCTCGGGGCGTTACATATTCACTCTCTTCAATTTTGATTTTGTAGTTCTAGTACTTCTTCAAAGTGCTGTGAAACATTATATATACATTAAACACCCTCTTCTTACTCAACAGATAAAGCACATCTCCTCTAGTCCATTCAATGATTCAGTTTACATTGAACTACCTGAAGAGATATCACAGTATATTGAATCCAAATTCATAGATATAAGTCTGACACAAGTAAGTTACCTTGCTGGTTTTCATCTGTTTTCTTAAGAACAATAAACTATCATTCTCATTTTTTCATAGTTTGTTTAACAAGACATGCTCCCTCATTTTAATAGGACAAGATTATTCTTCAAATTCAAGCTCAAAAATTCTACATGAATATCATCCGGAACTCAGCATCTACACTAAAGAGCTATGTAGTTGATATGCATTGTTCATTCATCAAGACCTTGACATCTTCCAACAGCCCAAACCTCCAATTTAAATCAACAGTTTCGAAGAATACTTTCAAAGCACCCAAGACTGAACAATTATTGGCTATAGAATCACCTGCAAATTTCCCAATGCTAGATGTTCCAACAATTGTTGATGAAAATGAACAAGTCAGCATCAATGAAATTCTTCGGGAATTGGTCATAGATTTCACTCAGTCTGTGAACATAACAAGCTCTAATCTCTCTCTACCTTTTAATGGTAGTCTACCATCTTTCGAAGAGCTTGCTTGTCCAGAATTATTTGTGAAGACATCAACTCAGAGAACAACACCTCCCACTGATGTTTTAGCTCTGTTGCATCGTAAGTTTTTCTTTCATAGCTCTTCTAAGTATCTTTTTTTCTTTGCACCCAAATAGATCATGAAATAAAGAATTACAACTTTTTTCTGCAGGATACTTCTCTGAATCAAAACCCCCAATTCAAAGAGTACAAGAAACAAAATTTTGCTTACCATTGTTCAGATTCTTATTACCAGGAGAGCGTTTGGAAGGTCATTTCTCTTACCAATTTTCATTTTATCCAAAGTAATTTTTTCAGACATGTAGATGAACCGAGATGTTAACAATTCCTATTCTTAATGTTGTCTTCATTTTTTTCAACCAGATTTCATGGATGGCGAACTGGATAAAGGCTCATTGACTGATGAAAATTTACTTGCAGCTCATAAAACTTTCAACAATACAATGCATGGTAATTCAAATGGAGAGGCTGATACAGGCACTCAATATGAAGGCACATGTTCCCCTTCATTTGATGCAATTACCAATTCAGTTGACATAGTTCAGAATGTTCCATTTGTATCTCGTGCCTCTAATGAGTTCAGCCTGCCAGAAAATCAGTATAGCATGCATTCCAATACTCATACCAACCTGAATGTCCCTGGAACTCAGAGCCCAATAAGGGTAATGGACTTCCTATCTCCGAAACTCTACCCAAGCAATATTGGCACACCTATTGAAGATCCGTTGCTACTTCAAGCACTCAAACAACATGAAGCACATTCCAGTAAGTTTTCAAAAGCAGAAACTTCAACTTGGCAACAACGAGTGAACAATTCTTTCAAACCTGTGACACTAGTAATTCAAGAACCGAAAAAGGCTGGTAACCAGGTCATCTTTTCCGACGAAATTGAGAATGATTTCTACCAAACATTGGTTGGACTTCTACCCAAATTAACTTACAGGTATGCACAAAAATCATATGAATTTTTATGTGACATGTTCCACATAATTTCAACATAAAATAGTTTTCATATGCGATCCATACTGTTTTCTCATGATTTATTTTTCACTTTTCTTCATGAATTTCTCCTGCCATGAACAGCCAAAGGATATTTGAGATTGAAGGAGTTTGGGTGGATCAGAAAACTATAACTCTATCATTCAAGCCTGGTGGCTGGATAAATCCTCGGGTTGTTGGGTGTTTTTCAAAACTAAAGAACAAAGGCCAGCTGGACCGAGGAAGAAAAGGCCTCATGCGAAACAGCGAAATACTGGAGCACATTCTTAGCATTGACAACATGGTCAGCCTATATTTTGAATTCATCTCCTCAATTATCACTTTCACATCATTGATATTTCATTTTCTTAACTATCAATGTTCTTCTGGAAACAAACACGCAGGAGAAGCTAATGAACCCAATGCTAAATCATTCTGATCCTGCAAACCAACAAATCTTAAAGGAAAGTAATGTTGGCTTCAGTTTATTGAATGCTTCCTTGGTAAGACAAGTTCTTTTGTACAAACTACTCTTATAGTTTTTCCTTCTTTAAAGAGTTACACTAATAGATTGTAACTTTGCACAATTCCTTAGGTAAAAATGCCCGTATTCAAGGAAAAACAATGGATTTTAATCGTTGCTAACTTCAGAGCCAAAATTTTTGATATCATGAACCCATACTACAGTGGTGATTCATTCCTACCAGCAATTAGCGCTGTTATCCATAACTTCAAGGTTTTGTTTGCTGCTACATACGGAAATTCTAGTTCTTTCAGCATACGAAATTTCGAATCAAGATTTGTACCAGCTCCCAAGGTCAATTTCAGGTGGGTTCTCCATGTAAATCACCCATTTTACAAGATTTAAACCAGCCACCAGCAACTTTTTGGTTCTCTCGCCAAAAAAACAGATTAAAAGTAATTTAATTAACAATAATTTTCATACTAAGTATGTAACTGATTATTTTCATTTTTTTTCTTTGACAGGTATGACTCAGGTATTTTCCTTCTTCAGTATGTTAGCAAGTACAAAGGTCTCGGTTTAGAAGGTTTCTCTAATGTAAGTAATAGTCATATCTTTTCTTTTTTTGGTCATTACTTGTAACATATCAGCAATGATGCAGCAACTTTTTCTAAAATATTGTAGGAGGATTTACATGCTCTACGTCAAAAATTCCTTTTCGAGATTGTTACTTGCAAGCACAATGAAATTCAGCTCCCATTAGTAACTTCTTTCCTGCAGAGACATGTAAGTTCTTTTTTTATTTTTGTTTCCCAATGACATAAAAGAGTTGTTTCTTTCTTAGAGTCTGTTGTTTCCCAATTTCTTAGAGCCTGTTCTTCTTTTCTTGTAATCACGTGTACGTTTCAACAGGGTTTCCGCATATTGAAGTGAAGCTTACTTGTTCTGCACATGTCAGTAACCTGAGGTAACTTCTCAAATCATGCAAGTGCAATTAACATCCTTATTCTTTCTTTTCTGAAAGGTTCACTTCAATAGTTAGTCTAAAAGGTTCAAGCAAAAAGGATCCCAATGATGAAATGTTCTGCCCCTGTGTTTCCAATTAACATATTTCTTCTTTCTATTCTCAAGGGTCTCATTAATACTGTCACCTTCAACGGAAGTTGCACTGGAAGATTCAACTCAAAGGAATACTTCGATGCGAAAAATGTTTCCTTAATGATAGAGCTATCTTTTTTTTGTCGAAATGGTCCAGTGATAGTTTCTTTGCAAGAAATTTGGGTGTAAACAATGTCTGGAAATAGCTGAAACATTTTTCTAAACAGGAAACCAATTCCTTTGGGAAAGATATTTCCTTTTTAATTCTCTTAATGGTCCCAACGCAAGAATTTTGTTCAACTCAAAGGGACAATTCCATGAGGAAACTAATTTTTTAACATGGTTCCCTAGTTATATTTTCTTGCATTACGTTCAATTTTTAATAAGGCTTAAATCTGCAAAATAAGTTTGCAAAGAAGCTCAAATATTTATATTATTTTTTCCATGTATTTTTTTCTGTATGTTTTTTTCTTATACTGATTCTTTGTTGCACTTATTCTTTTACTACTGTTTGTCAAGTTTATTGGAACTGTTCTTCCTTGGACAAAGAAACAGTTCTCTTTGTTTTAAAATAAGTTTGCAAAATAAGTTGTCATTATTTTTCTCTTTTATTGGAAAATAAATTTGCAAAATAAGTTGTCATTATTTCTTCCTTTTCACAAAGAAACAGCAGAAGCAACAGAGATAAACAGTAGAAGAAACGAAACAGAGAAACAAACACGCGCGAAACAGAGAAAGAAGGCGTCCGCGAAACAGTACGAACGGCTTTTAAAACGCGCGCCCAACAAAGAAACAGAGAAACGCGGCCCAAACAGGCCACTATCGAACCCCCCTGTGCGAACGCCCGACACTTTGACGCAGAATGCGTCGTATAGGAACTCCCTTCCGCGCGAGCGACGCTTCGCGTACTACTCGCTAGCAGCAACCCATAGCAACTGCCAGAGGTGACAAGTCGACATATCTATACTACTACTAGCAAAAAAAGCCCGTGCGTTGCAACGGGAGAAAAATAATAAGATACACCCCTATCCTGAAGCATGGTTGAGAACCCACCACAACTTCACTTCCTCTATTTGAACATGGCACTCCATTTAGAAATAGTACCTAGTTCAAAATTATTCAGCCCATATACTATCTTGTTCATTCCTGTAAAAATAGATTAAGAGGTTAATTAATTAGTCAACCCTTTGAATAGTAATGCTCACCTTTTGTGATATTTGGAATGGATGGTGAACTTCAGAAACTCACCTAATCTCCCCTTCTTCCTAACGTATACCCCCTTCGCTAGTCTCATGAAGACGAGATCTTTGAAGAATCAACATAGTACCTGTACAAAGAAAATATTTATGTACCAGTAGGAAGCAACCCTATGCATGTCCTCACTCTCATATGCCCGTGCGTTGCAAAGGGAAAAAACAAATCATTGCATGTTCCAAGTGACCCATCGGTGTTACCACTCTCTTCGCCATCGTGGTCGTGTTGTCCATCTATTCATGACGAACACGATCAATCTCAGGTAACGAGCTTGATCGTCACACTCTAGCACACACCTTTAGCAATCCCATCATGTGCCTCGCAACAGAAAAAATTATCCCTACTCCCTCCTACCAGAACAGAACACATCTAAATTGATGCCTACAAAATTGTTATAGTACAAAGCAAGCCAAATTTGCCATGCCTCTATGCTAGCAATTTTTTAGTTAAATTGGAAAATATTATAAATTTATTTTTAAGCTACCAAAACTTTGATTAGCTGTTACCACTGAGACAAAAAGTCTGGAATCGAGACTCGTATTATTCAGTATATCAAAATATTTAGAGTAGTGGTGTAAAAAGAAAAACAATAAAAGTAGTCTTTAGAAAAGAACTACATGGTTCACATGGTGGCTCTATTTTTATGCATGTAATGCAGTACAAATTTTATCACATTTGCAGTAAGTGGTTAAAATTTCATGGTAGAGTCGACCTCTGAGTATTTAACTTTCTGTTATTTGTTTAATCCTAATGTAACGCATGGCCGCAACTTGAGTAATCAGACAGACATAAACCATGCGTTGTGAGCTGATAAAAAGAGCAGGTTGAAGATGCTCACACGGATGTCCTCATGTCCAAAAGTGAATCGCAGACCACTAATCTTTTTCAACAATCCACCTATCTGCTGCTTTGATGGCTGGTTGTAACCATATTGAAACAAAACTGATGATTCACTGAGCAGTTGTGGCGCAGAAAAAAGAAATATTTGAAAAAATAGGGTTTTGCTCACCGTTCACATAGTATGTTGACTCCCGCTAATGCATGCCATGTCCTTCATCGATTACATTAGACAGATTGGTAGTCAAGATCAATTTATCAGATTCGATCAGGTGGATGGATGCCAAGGGGAAAATAAATTCTCAAGGAGAAATATTAATGGAAAGCATTCTCTGTAGAAAAGTTTCAGTAAAAAAATTGATTTTATGTGTGGGTTTGCATCTGTTAAATAGAATTGAACAACAACAACTGAACTATTTATGTGGTGTCTTCCTAAGCATTCACATGCATGGCTGAAAATGCAATGATACATATTTGATTAAGAAAACGTATGCTCATAGTATAGAAAAGTACACATACTTCCTATATTCCAAGCAGACCAGGCATGAAGTAATGTGGATAACTTATCTTGTCTGGCAATAAATATGGTGCCAAGCCTTTAGCCCAATCATCTCATCCTCGTCCAATGTAGTGGTAGAATTGTATGATAACACACAAACACATCTTAATATAAATGTTATCTACATGCATATATTGGCGTAAGTGTGGATGGCCAGAAAGAAATCCATACCTGAACATCCATGCTGATGGTCCTGAATAAATCATATGCAGCTGCAAAACTTGTCATGCAAGTCAGAAAAGGGCAGCTCCTCACCCACACGCACGCATGCATATGATAGATCAGAATAATATATACCTGTGAGTTTTGAGTGATTGATTACCCCATGGTGGAGGAGCGAAGAGGCATGGGATGAGCTTGAGTAGCAGGCGGCCGTTTAGACTTATACAATCCCCTGTTTTTGGCTTATTGCTAATCTGGATATACACAATGATTGAGCGCCTTCGCCCAGGCTCGTCATCTCCCTCAACGAAGCAGGTAGACATGGAGACAGAGGGGAGCAGTCACTGCACGCACCTGGAACTGCCGGTTCGTGCCATAGACAGCCCCGCTGCCGCAGTCCACGATCCGTGCGGCCTTGTCTCGCGGGTTGCAGAACCTCGTGACACAGCGATCTCGGACAACGATCCCACCAAGCAGTAGTGGATCACAGTACAACAATAGTAAAACCTCAAAGAGAAACAACGATCGATCGATCCTAGCTAGAGCACCCGGTCGGAGAGCGACGACAGGCGACAGAAGAAGTTGAAGCCGGCGGAGGGCATGTCGTCGCGGAACCTGCGGTGACGGAGGTAGAAGAAGCCCATGGCCAGCAGCAGAGCCTTGAACGGCATGGCGTAGAGCACGAGCGGTGCGCACCCGGTGGCGCCAGTCGTGGCCAACTTCGTCGCCCAAATCATGGCGCCTACTTGGGTGGCCGTGCGAGCACCGGCGTACATCGCGTGTTGTGCCAGGCCCGGTTGCGAGGGGCTGGCTTTTTATATCGATCTTCAGCAGGAGACATGTTTGGTCAGATCAGGAATATGCATCTGTTACGGGCCACGTGACGGAACCGGGCGGGATACATATTTAAGTTTTTACAGGCCCAATAACGCAGACCCACCAACGTTCAATGCACGTCGCCTCGTTCCAGATTTAGTATCACCTCATGTATATGTTTTAAAATTCAAGGTGAAAGCGTAAAATCACGGAAAGAAAGTGCATTGTGACGGTGAACCCGGAGACTCAATCTGTGCTTTATTATTAGAGAGAGGTTACTACTATTAAAAGAGAAAACATAAACTCCCCTAAATACACACAGTAAATTGTACACAGGATAATTAGGACCCTCAGATTAATTCAATTTAAACATATCCTACTGCCCATATTACTTTAATGGTGTATCAACCAAATCAATGCCTCGGATCAAATGTTCTGCCTGGCAGACGCCGCGATCTGCGAACCGCGCTAGCGCTCCGTGTACGATGATCCCTGTGACCCCAGCCGCAACATGTGGATCAATTCCATCTGCATTTGTGCCTCCCCGCCCATCAGAAAAAAAACGGTGCCTCCCCAAGCCTTCTTTCTCGCTGGGCGCAGCAATCATGGCGACGGATCTGCGGCGTCGGCGACTGCTCCACCTCAGGTTCCCCCCACCCTTCTTTCTCTAGGTTGGGCGTGTTGACACACCAGATTTTGGCATGGTCACAAATCCGGGTTCGTATGCAAAAGTTAGAGGCAACACTTCGTGGGCCGGCCCTGAGTGAGAAAGTATTCGGCCTTTGCCGGCTGAATGAAACCTTGCCGAGGTAAAACCTTGCCGATGTGAGGGCTTGCCGGCATAGAAAGCTTTCCGGAGGAGAAGCTTGCCGGCGTGGAAAGCTTGCCGGTGTGAAATCTTGCCGAGGGACAAAACCTTGCCGAGGGAGAAACCTTGCCGAGGAGGAACTCTTGCCGGGGTAGAAACCTTGCCGAGCTAGGGAGGAACCCTTGCCGGTGTAAAAACCTTGCCGGGGTGAAAGCTTGTTGGTGCGGAAACCTTACCCGGGTGGAAGGCCTGCCGGGGTGGAGGTTATGATAGTCAAGCCGACAAGAAGTTGAAGATGGGCTCAGAAGCTAATTCAAATGATCTTGGATGGAGAAATGTCCTACACGGAAGTTGTGCGTCTCATCGAAACGATCAATTTTGATATAAAGATCGTCCAAATCCAAGTTCGTATGCAAAAGTTAGAGCAATCGGAATGCAGCCCTGTCACGAGGTAAGATATGGCGCGCTCCACCAGACACATGTGTGATGGGTAGCGCGAGAGAGTAGCCTGTTTTGCGCGACCGATTTAACCCTCAAGATGACCTCTGATCAAAAAACCTTCAACGTGAGAGTTGTTCGTCTCGTCGAAACGGTCAAGATTGCTTTTGGGCTCGTTTTCATCCGAGATTGTTTACCACCACAAAAAGGACCCGCAAGGTGCACCCAGTTTAAACCGAATAGTTTTGGAAAGTTCGGATAAAACCAATCCGAATTTGATTAGGGTTTTGGACTTGAATCCAAGCATTTTCCTTGCACGGGAAGTCCAGCCGCCTCTTATATATCTAACGGGTGACGGCCGATTGAACAACACACAATCGAACAAACACATCTACTACTTTTTCGTGTTCATCTACTTTTTATCTCTCCTTTGTATCTTTCTTCTCGTTCTTTGCTAGTTCTTCATGCTGGAGGGCTGCGGATCCACGAGGCTCTAGGGGCGAGCGAATCGACCTGGAGCAGCCCATAGCCGCCGCGAGCCCTGATGGGGTCCCTCCCGGGCAAATGGGGCTTCGGGTCTACAAAAGCATCTGCCGGCTGTCCTGCGTATCGCGCTGCCGGTCAGATCTCCTTCGACGCGAGCTGCGGTGCATCACCCCCGGCGTCAAGTGTACATGGTGACGTGTTCGTGTGCAAACACACTTTTTGGCGGCTCCGCTGGGGACGAAGTTTCGAACGGTCTCTGGCCCGTTCTTGCTACGAAGAGATCGTCATCAAGTTGCTGAAATCTACAAAGGTAATATGAATACCGAATTCCCCTTTGTAGATGCAAATAATTCATATGTTGTTGCTGGATCACCTAATGAGCATAATGTATCGGCTAGCCCTAGTTTTATCAATCATGCATCTAATTATGCGCAAGGGCCGGTGCAAAACAATTTTCATGCTTCAAATTCTTATGATTTTAGCAACGTACAACATATGTATCCAAACTCTCATGCATCGGCAACCCCACAAATCCATATGCCGATGAACAACATGATGGGTTTGGTTAATCAATTTGAAACACCTCATGTTAAAATTTCCAATAGCATAGAAGAAAGTGTTTCACCTTTTTATTCATCGGCAACTGATTTGCAATATGTGAATCCAACCTTGCCAGTGGATGGGAGAATTGGCCATTCTACTACTAGCTATTCGGCCAGTTACTCTCAACCATCATATGCTACACCTCATGTTAGTAATTTTTCAGCATCGTATGCAACTGTAGATGTTCATAATTCGGCCCCGCATCTTCATGGTCACAGCCGAATAAGTGAAAATTTTACAGGAACACATGTGCCATCATCAAATACTGTAGCATATAATGCATACTCTACGCAATTCAAGAATTTCGGCAACACTCACGAATCATTCCCGAAAGAATCTGAAAGCGTTGCGGAGCAATCCCTTCCAGAAGCGGTTGTGGCTGCATTTAAAAAGAGCTTGGCACAAAAAAAGAGGATTAGTGCTCTTTGCCTTGAACAATATGAAAAGGGGTTGTTTCCTGATTATGCTGCAATAAAAGCTAGAGTTTTACAAGAAGATGAATCTTTGCCAATTGATAAAATTGGCGAGCAAAAATATGGTTTTACAACAATACATATGCCTTCACCTAATACTACATCATATTATACAGCCCCTACACAATTGCAAAGTTTCGGCAACACCCATGTGCCATTGCCGAAAGAATCTAAAAGCATTGGGGGGCAATCGTATCCGAAGTTGGCTGAAATTGAGAAAAAGATTAAAGCCAATTTCGCCGCTCGCCGCAAGAAACAAAAAGAAACAGAATTGGCTCAAGTGAAAGAAACATTGCCAATTGGTAGAAGCAATGTAAAGAAAGATGATTCAGAACATTACTTGATTTTTCTAAAGTTAATGGAACCTACTTCCTGCCCTATGAGTTTCGTGCCAGAGAAATTGATGAACTTCAAGGACAAGAACAAGTAGCCGAACAAAGTTCGGCCGACAAAATTTTTCAATGTAATGATGCACGGAATCAAGAAAAAGATGATGAAGAGGCATTGGGGAGCCATCCAAAGGCGGAGCAAGATATTGTTCAAGTCACACCACCATCGTGCTCTCCCAACATATTTGAAGAGGTATGTTTAGCAAGTAATTTACCTATTTTCAGATTTGGTCAGGACTTTATTGTTGATGCATCTATTAGAAAAATCCTCATAAGTAATTTTGAAAGACCAATGAAGAAGGGTAATTTACTTGCTAGCAATAAAGTTGTTATTGAGCATATCGGTCAACCCATTACGCCATTTATAAAGACCGATAGTGACTTATTATTACAGCCAAAGCTTTCCCCGTTGCTTTATCTAAAGTTCATATCTATTTGGGTAGCTTTGCTTATTGCATACTTGGCTTGCACTTGGTATCAATTGAGACATGTATGTTCTAACTATTTTCGTTTTAGAAATTTAAAGCCAAGGTTAAATTCTGTTGAGAAAACCGATGCTAGTATAATATCTTACCCAAAGACATCAGAAATAGAGTGCAAAACACAATGCATAGCCGAATGGTGTGGTGCAAAACCTGAACCATTCGTTTGCTTAATCCCAAAGCCGTTCTCACATCAAGATCGGCTAGAAAATAAAAGGTTTACCTTTAATTCAAACATGTGTGATAAAATCTTTGATTTGTTGTTAAGGAATAATTATATTAGAATTCTTGATCACCATGTTGAGCCATCTGTCCAGGGACGAATGTATTGTAAGTTGCATGATTCGTCCAAGCATAATTTTGAGGATTGTAACATGTTTCGTCAAATAGTTAAATCGGGCCATTGATAAAGGACGATTGAAATTTGTTGAGACACCAAGAGATGACCAGTCTATTCCGATTGGTCCCGATGGTAGAAAGTTTTTGCATCGGCTGCTTCAAGCCGATCCATTTGAAGAGAAGGTAAAAACTGCAGGTGATGGGATCAAGCTTTCAAGTAAAGAAGTTGTCGAAGAGCATAATGAACATAATCTTGAGGGCAAGAATTCCATCGAAGCTACAATGGAGATGCCAAGGACTGGGGGCAGCAAGCAAATCCAATGATCGATGAAAGCAAACCAAAAGGAAACAAAGGTCGAAATAAGCGCAAGTGTAAGAGATCAAAAATCACCTTCGCTGAACTATTGGATAAATATCAAAAGAAGAGTGAAGAGAAGAATGCTTATCGGCCCAATCATGCAAAGAAACCAAGATCACCCCCAAGGCGCAAATATGAGGATCGGTATTGGCAAAGTGAGAATTTTAATGCAACATATCCATATCCTTATTTTGGGCCGCCGATGCCAATGCCGTGGATGCCTCCCTATGCTCCTATAGATCCATATCCATCATGGGACAGGTATGATACAAGGGCACATTCTCCATCTTATTTTAGACCATCTCACCAATATTATGCAGCTCCGAGAAGATTAATATCTGAACAATCACATGTTAAAGACCGTTTCAATCATAAGGAACCGGTCCAGAACTCAAGGATGAAGAAAGAGGTGGTCAAGCAAGTTTACCTTGTTAAAAGAGATGGTCGTAAGAGTGCAACTTCAGATTTGATCTCAAATAAAAAAGAGCCAATTAAAGTGTTAACATTGGCTACTAAAGGCAATGAGACAAAGCAACCAATTATTGAGAGTCAAAGTGCCAAATTTGAAGAAAAGAAGTTGAGAGTGCATAAGGCCAAAAAGGAACTGCCATTAGTCAAAACAGAATTACTGCCGAGATGCCCACTTGGCTTAACTTATTGGCAAAAGAAGGAATTACAAAATCTTAGTGCACAAGAGCTGAGATAGAAGAACATGGCATGGGTTCCCAAGAGGATCATTCATAACAAAAATAATGTGCATGCTTCTATTGCAACATGTACAATAAAAGTGAAGAAAGAGAAGAATGGAAGCAACAAACAATTAAGCCGAAGGTGTGGATCACAACATCAAAATCTTCGGTTAGCACATCATCCATTTTCTTCAACAATGCCATTGATGCCTTTGTCATGGAATTCATCCACAGGTATGATCAGTTACCCTCCATGGACTTATTTTGATCCATGGATGCAACATAATTTTCTATATCATGACAGAGTATTACCAAATCACTATACATTTGGTTAGTTACATTTTTGTTGCTAATACAAAGGGGCCGAAATATCTTATTGCTATTTCATTTGTTTATTTCGGCTATACATACCTTGGTGGGTGAATACTACATGGACCTCATTATAATGGCCGATATTTATCTATCGCCCTAAGAATATATCTAAGAATGGCCAGTGTGGTATTCTAACATCGTCCTTAGTTTGAGATAAGTGCTTGCAAAGGAATTTGTCAAATTGATGCCATTGAAGATATTATGCATAGACCAATTCACCAAAATTGCAAAGTGAACTTATGTTTTGATTGGGTGTGCTTTGGCTTATTAGTATTCAGAATTTATGTAAGGCCAAATCATGGTTGATTTTATTATTGAGCATCATATTGACATCATGCATAATATTTATTTCAGCTTGATCTCTCTACAACCATGGAGATTATATATTGATGGTTAAATTTGTAGCAATGGCCAAGGTGTTGGTGTTGTTTATATATATCCTTATGGTGCTATTTTGTGAAGCCTCATGCCGCTTAAAATATTTTTGCACAATGATCAAAGCCGAATATGCATCGTCATTCGGATTGGAGCTTTGCCTTGCTATAGGTGCTATACATATTGAGGCTTCCGGTGATTCGTTACTAGTAGTGCAGCAAGTATCCAAAGTCTTTCAGTGTTTGGACGAATCACTTAATGTTTATCTTGATAAATGTCTGGATATAATTTCTACATTGGATTGTTTTAGCATTACTCATATATCTAGGCATGCCAATTGGAGAGCAAATGAGTTGGCACAACAAGCATCCGGCTATCATGTTGATCATGGCATGTTTCATATTTCTCAAAGACCGATGTCTTGTCTTGCCAATTTAGGAGAGGCCGAACCAGAACCCACTGATTCGGCCCTTAACAAAAAATCTAGTGCAGGTGACAACACCGACTGGAGGAAGCCCATTGTTGATTACTTGTGCAATCCGAGTGAAAGGGTGGACAGGTCTGTTCGGCGTATGGCTTTCAAGTATACAGTGAGAGACGACGGTCTTTATCGCCGAACAGTCGATGATGTTCTTCTAAAGTGCTTGGACGAAGACCAGGCAAGAGTTGCTATGGGAGAGGTACATGAAGGCATTTGTGGCACTCATCAGTCGGCTCCCAAGATGAAATGGTTATTGCGACATGCTGGGTCTTATTGGCCGACTATGATTAATGATTGCTTCAGATATTATAAGGGGTGTGAAGCTTGTCAAAAATTTGGTGATATTCAATTGGCTCCTGCTGCTATGTTACATCCTATTATCAAGCTGTGGCCTTTCAAAGGTTGGGGTTTAGACTTCATTGGACAAATCCATCCATCTTCCTCAAAAGGGCATCGGTTCGTATTACTGGCAACTGATTATTTCACTAAATGGTCTGAAGCAGTACCTCTCAAGAACATGACACATATGGAGGTAATTCAATTCATAACCGAGCACATTATTCATAGATTCGGTATTCCTCAAACGTTAACTACAGATCAAGGTTCATCTTTTATGTCACACCAAGTCAGAGAGTTTGCTGAATCTTATAATATAAAGTTGCTCAATTCCTCTCAGTATTATGCCCAAGCTAATGGACAAGCCGAGTCTAGCAATAAAATTTTAATCAAGCTCATCAAGAAGAAGATTGAGGATAATCCGAGGAGATGGCATGAGTTGTTGTCTAAAGCTTTGTGGGCACATAGAATTTCAAGGCATGGTGCTACAAAGGTGACTCCATATGAGCTAGTATATGGTCAAGAGGTTGTTTTACCGGTGGAAGTAAATTTGAATGCTTTGAGAATAGCCAAAGAAAATGATTTATCGGTAGTAGACTTTTATAACTTGATGATGGACAATATTGATGAGGTTGCCGATAAACGTTTGGCTGCTTTGAAGGCCATAGAGAAGGACAAGTTGAGGGTAGCAAGGGCTTACAATAAGAAAGTTAAGTTGAAGAATTTTCAAGTTGGCGATCTCGTCTGGAAAGTACTTCTCCCGATTGGTTCAAGAGACAGAAAATTCGGGAAGTGGTCTCCAAGTTGGGAAGGTCCTTTTAGAATTGCAAGAATAGTTCCCGGAAACTCTTATTTGGTGGAATCTGTACAAGGGGCACTGTTACCTCAAGTTCTCAATGGCAAGTACTTGAAGAAATACCACCCAAGTGTGTGGCAAGAAGCCTGAGTGGGCAATGGCCGATATATGATTATCGCCCTTAGCACAAACATGGCCGATACCTGATTATCGTCCTGAGGAAAATAAATGGCCGATGGAGTGTTGACATCGTCCTTAGAACAAACACAATACAAGTTATTTTTCGGCACACAAGCTTTGCCAAAAAACAGGGGGGCATGTGTTGACACCAGATTTTGGCATGGTCACGAATCCGGGTTCGTATGCAAAAGTTAGAGGCACCACTTCGCGGGCCGGCCCTGAGTGAGAAAGTATTTGGCCTTTGCCAGCTGGATGAAACCTTGCCGAGGTAAAACCTTGCCGATGTGAGGGCTTGCCGGCGTAGAAAGCTTGCGGGCGGAGAAGCTTGCCGGCGTGGAAAGCTTGCCGGCGGAGAAGCTTGTCGGTGTGAAACCTTGCCGAGGGAGAAACCTTGCCGAGGAGGAACTCTTGCCGGGGTAGAAACCTTGCCAAGCTAGGGAGGAACCCTTGCCGGTGTAAAAACCTTGCCGGGGTGAAACCTTGTCGGTGCGGAAAGCTTACCCGGGTGGAAGGCCTGCCGGGGTGGAGGTTGTGATAGTCAAGCCGACGAGAAGTTGAAGATGGGCTCAGAAGCTAATTCAAATGCTCTTGGATGGAGAAATGTCCTACACGGAAGTTGTGCGTCTCGTCGAAATGATCGATTTTGATATAAAGATCATCCAAATCTGAGTTCGTATGCAAAAGTTAGAGCAATCGGAATGCAGCCCTGTCACGAGGTGAGATATGGCGCGCTCCACCAGACACATGTCTGATGGGTAGCGCGAGAGAGTAGCCTGTTTTGCGCGACTGATTTAACCCTCAAGATGACCTCTGATCAAAAAACCTTCAACATGAGAGTTGTTCGTCTCGTCGAAACAGTCAAGATTGCTTTTGGGCTCGGTTTCATCCGAGATCGTTTACCACCACAAAAAGGACCCACAAGGTGCAGCCAGTTTAAACCGAACAGTTTTGGAAAGTTCGGATAAAACCAATCCGAATTTGACTAGGGTTTTGGACTTGAATCCAAGCCTTTTCCTTGCATGGGAAGTCCAGCCGCCTCTTATATATCTAAGGGGTGACGGCCGATTGAACAACACACAATCGAACAAACACATCTACTACTTTTTCGTGTTCATCTACTTTTTATCTCTCCTTTGTATCTTTCTTCTCGTTCTTCGCTAGTTCTTCATGCTAGAGGGCTGCGGATCCACGAGGCTCTAGGGGCGAGCGAATCGACTTGGAGCAGCCCATAGCCGCCGCGAGCCCTGACGGGGTCCCTCCCGGGCAAACGGGGCTTCGGGTCTACAAAAGCATCTGCCGGCTGTCCTGCGTATCACGCTGCCGGTCAGATCTCCTTCGACGCGAGCTGCGGTGCATCACCCCCGGCGTCGAGGGTACACGGTGACGTGTTCGTGTGCGAACAAGGCGCAGCAACCATGACGGCGCATTCGCGGCGTCTGCGGCCGCTCCACCTCGGGCAGTGCGGATCACGGCCAGCGGCCCGATGGAGGCATAGCGGGTATCGGCGTCATCTTCCACTGCCATGCGCTCCCTCCATGTCTCCTCCTGCGCCTTCGATGGCCCGACGCCTCTTCCACTCCACGGCCTAGGTAAGCCCGTACCTGCGCCCGTGTGCCACAGCCATGTAGCCGCCGTGAATAATATGTTGGCCATGTCAAGTTCTAGGAATTCTGTATTTGCATAGGAATCGTTTTTGCATGCCTGGTTCCTTGGTGTTCTAGGCTGATTCGGATTTTCTTTTCCTTTCCGATTCACAGATATTTGAAGAAGGGGCTAGAGACAAACTGTCCAATCTGTTGTGACTTCTTATTCACATCAAACACGGCAGTTGGTGTTGTTCTTTGTGGTCACTTGATCGTTTTGGTTTGTTGCTATTGCTTTCTTCATGACTTATACATGTTCCTATGACTATGAGATTATGCAACTCCCGTTTACCAGAGGAACACTTTGTGTGCTACCAAACGACACAACATAACTGGGTGATTATAAAGGTGCTCTACAGGTATCTCCGAAGGTACTTGTTGGGTTGGCGTATTTTGAGATTAGGATTGTCACTCCGATTGTCGGAGAGGTATCTCTGGGCCCTCTCGGTAATGCACATCACTTAAGCCTTGCAAGCATTGCAACTAATGAGTTACTTGTGGGATGATGTCTTACGGAACGAGTAAAGAGACTTGCCGGTAATGAGATTGAACTAGGTATTGAGATACCGACGATCGAATCTCGGGCAAGTAACATACCGATGACAAAGGGAACAACGTATGTTGTTATGCGGTCTGACCGATAAAGATCTTCGTAGAATATGTGGGAGCCAATATGAGCATCCAGGTTCCGCTATTGGTTATTGACCGGAGACATGTCTCGGTCATGTCTACATAGTTCTCGAACCCGTAGGGTCCGCACGCTTAAAGTTTCCGTGACGATTGTATTATGAGTTTATGTGATTTGATGTACCGAAGGTAGTTCGGAGTCCTAGATGAGATCGGGGACATGAGGAGGAGTCTCGAAATGGTCAAGACGTAAAGATCGATATATTGGACGACTATATTCGGACATCGAAAAGGTTCCGAGTGATTCGGGTATTTTCGGGGGTACCGAGGAGTTACGGGAATACGAGGAAGAAGTAATGGGCCTCATGGGCCAAGTGGTGGAAGAGAGGAGGCAGGGTGCGCGGCCCCCCTAGCCCAAACCGAATTGGACTAGGGGGCGGCCCCCCTTTCCTCCTTTTTCCTCCTTCTCCTTCCTTCTCCTTCTCCTCCTTCCTGTCCTCCTCCTAGTAGGAGTAGGAAAGGGGAGTCCTACTCCTACTAGGAGGAGGAGGACTCCTTCTGGCGCGCCCATAGAGGGCCGGCCGGCCTCCCCCCTTGCTCCTTTATATACAGGGGCAGGGGGCACCTATAGACACACAAGTTGATTAGTTGATCTCTCCCAGCCATGTGCGGTGCCCCCCTCCAGCATATTCCACCTCGGTCATATCGTAGCGGTGCTTAGGCGAGGCCCTGCATCGGTAGCAACATCATCACCGTCACCACGCCGTCGTGCTGACGGAACTCTCCCGTGAAGCTCTGCTGGATCAGAGTTCGCGGGACGTCATCGAGCTGAACGTGTGCTGAACTCGGAGGTGCCGTGTGTTCAGTACTTGGATCGGTCGGATCGTGAAGACGTACGACTACATCAACCGCGTTGTGCTAACGCTTCCGCTTTCGGTCTACGAGGGTACGTGGACAACACTCTCCCCTCTCGTTGCTATGCATCACGATGATCTTGCGTGTGCGTAGGAAAATTTTGAAATTACTAGATTTCCCAACAATGGTATCAGAGCCAGATTTTATGCGTAGATGTCATATGCATGAGTAGGACACAAGTGAGTTGTGGGCGATATAAGTCATACTGCTTACCAGCATGTCACACTTTGGTTCGGCGGTATTGTTGGATGAAGCGGCCCGGACCGACATTACGCGTACGCTTACGCGAGACTGGTTTTACCGCCGTGCTATGCACACAGGTGACTAGCGGGTGTCAGTTTCTCCAACTTTAGTTGAACCGAGTGTGGCTACGCCCGGTCCTTGAGAAGGTTAAAACAGCACTAACTTGACAAACTATCGTTGTGGTTTTTGATGCGTAGGTAAGAACGGTTCTTGCTCAGCCCGTAGCAGCCACGTAAAACTTGCAACAACAAAGTAGAGGATGTCTAACTTGTTTTTGCAGGGCATGTTGTGATGTGATATGGTCAAGACGTGATGAGATATAAGTTGTTGTATAAGATGATCTTGTTTTGTTGAAGTTATCGGCAACTGGCAGAAGCCTTATGGTTGTCTCTTTATTGCATAAGATGCAAGCGCCAAATAATTGCTTTACAATTATCGCTATGCGATAGCAATAGTTGCAAGAGCAATAGTTGGCGAGACGACCATGTGACGACACATTGATATAGATCAAGATGATGGAGATCATGGTGTCATGCCGGTGACGATGGAAATCATGACGATGTTTTGGAGATGGAGATCAAAGGCACAAGATGATGATGGCCATATCATGTCACATATTTTGATTGATGTGATGTTTATCTTTTATGCATCTTATCTTGCTTTAATTGATGGTAGCATTATAAGATGATCTCTCACTAAATTTCAAGATAAAAGTGTTCTCCCTGAGTATGCACCGTCGCCAAAGTTCGTCGTGCCCAGACACCACGTGATGATCGGGTGTGATAAGTTCTACGTCCATCTACAACGGGTGCAAGCCAGTTTTGCATACGCAGAATACTCAGGTTAAACTTGACGAGCCTAGCATATGCAGATATGGCATCGGAACACTAAGACTGAAAGGTCGAGCGTGAATCATATAGTAGATATTATCAACATAGTGATGTTCACCATTGAAAACTACTCCATTTCACGTGATGATCGGTTATGGTTTAGTTGATTTGGATCACGTGATCACTTAGAAGATTAGAGGGATGTCTTTCTAAGTGGGAGTTCTTAAGTAATATGATTAACTGAACTTAAATTTATCATGAACTTAGTCCTCGTAGTATTAGCATATCTATGTTGTAGATCAATAGCTCGCGTTTAGCTCCCATGTTTTATTTTTGATATGTTCCTAGAGAAAACTAAGTTGAAAGATGTTAGTAGCAATGATGCGGATTGGATCCGTGATCTGAGGTTTAACCTCATTGCTGCACAGAAGAATTATGTCCTTAATGCACCGCTAGGTGACAGACCTATTGCAGGAGCAGATGCAGACGTCATGAACGTTTGGCTAGCTCAATATGATGACTACTTGATAGTTTAGTGCACCATGCTTAACAGCTTAGAATCGGGACTTCAAAGACGTTTTGAACGTCATGGATCATATGGATGTTCCAGGAGTTGAAGTTAATATTTCAAGCAAATACCCGAGTTGAGAGATATGAAGTCTCCAACAAGTTCTATAGCTAAAAGATGGAGGAGAATAGCTCAAGCAGTGAGCATGTGTTCAGATTGTCTGGGTACTACAATCGCTTAAATCAAGTGGGAGTTTGTCGGGGGTGACTGATCCCACGGACACCTATGGGACCGCGGCGGACCGGGGCCCCTTTCGGTTCGGCAGGGGGCGGAGAGAGCACAAAGAGCAGATCGAGGCGAAACGCATGAGCACACGATCGGTTTACCCAGGTTCGGGCCGCACGGATGCGTAAAACCCTACTCCTGCTTTGGTTTGTATTTGTGTTCTCGCTCGGGAGCGATGAACGCTACAGTACCCTTGGATGGCTAGCGAGACCGAGCGTGAGAATGGTTCTCCTCCTCCCCCCCTCTGTGGCGCATGGGCCTCCTTTTATATGTCAAAGGGGTCACCGACAGGTGGCAATAGAGGTGAGGGTAAAAAGGTAAAAGAGGTGGTGGTTGGTGCCACCGCTTACTACAGTTGTATCATTCCTAACCCTGACGGCAGGGGACAAAGGCATTAAATGCCTGTCTGCGTCGCCTAGACGGTGCAGAAAGGGACCGTCAGGGGCGCCACCGTTTGCCACGATGGCTATCTTGTCAGCGCCTGCTTGCCACCGCATGCCCCTGGCTGCACAGCCTCCCGACACGTACGCCGGGAACGGTCCCAGAGCGACACGTTGGTGGGTGAGCTGGAGCGCGGGCTGCGGAGTAGTAGCTTGTCGCGGCAAGCGCCTTGCCGCGGATGTTGTCTTGTCGCGTCCGGGAGCTTGTCGCTCACCGGGTCTTGTCGCATCCGGGAGCTTGTCGCTCACCGGGTCTTGCCGGGACGTATGCTGTGCTGCGGCAAGTTTCTTGAGATGCCTTGGTTGGTCTTCCCGGCAAGCTCCTCTTGCCGGGGTCTTTGTGCTTCGAGTGGCCTTCCCGGCAAGCTCCTCTTGCCGGGGCCTTGCGCCTTGGCTCGAATACTTTGTTCTTGAATGGCTCCAAAGGAACCACGGAGGACCTTGGTGGTCACCCGGCAAGCCTTGCCGCGGGGTGCTGCGACTGCCCGTGCACAAGTTCGGGATACTAAGGTACCCCTACTTTAGTACACCGACAGAGTTAATCTTCTAGATAAAATAGTGATTGACAGAATTCTGTAATCACCATCACCAAGTTAGTAGAACTTCGTGATGAACTATAGTATGCAAGGGATGATGAAAATGATTCCCGAGCTTTTCATGATGATGAAATCGATGAAGGTATCAAGAAAGAGCATCAAGTGTTGATGATTAACAAGACCACTCGTTTCAAGAAAAGGGCAAAGGGAAAGAAAGAGAACTTCAAGAAGAACGGCAAGCAAGTTGCTGCTCAAGTGAAGAAGCCCAAGTCTGGTCCTAAGCCTGAGACTAAGTGCTTCTACTGCAAAGGGACTGGTGTGACGCCCCGAGACCGATGTGCCAGGTGTCCTCCAGTTATTCATCGTCATTGCCATGCCATTTGCTTGCGTGTTGCATCGTGTCATGTCATCATGTGCATTGCATCATCATGTTTTCAAAACTTGCATCCACCCCTGTCTCCTCGTTCTTTCCATTGTCCGTTCTGAGCCTAGACATTTTTCCCGCGCCCGCGGCATGTCCGAAATATTATTTTATAAGTGGCCGGAAAATGTTCTTGGTTTGGGATGAAAGTTGACGTGTGGTCTTATTATAGTGTAGATAGACCGCCTGTCAAGTTTCATCGCATTTGGAGTCCGTTTGACGCCCCAATGGATAACTATAGCAGCATTATAGCCGGTCTAACGTCGGACGTTTTCGGTCTCCGGAAACAGTCGCCGGGCCTCCCTCTCTTCTCTTCTCTCAGCTCGAGACCGTCTACACAGCCCACTACCTACCGCCAGGCCCAACCTAACCTCTCTCGTCAGCCCGCGGCCCTCCTCGCGCGTGTCTGAAAGTTGTCCCGGACCCGACCCGGACAGGCGTCACCGCTGGATCCGGATCATCCCCAAACATCTACAAAACGTCTCCGTTTTCTTATTTGATCTCCCTAGCCTGTTTATCCAAGACCGTCCAATTATTATTGGAGGACCCGAGTAGCCCCTAAACTAACCCACCTACTATATATATAGTATATCCCTAGTACATTTTGGACAACCCTAATTTTTAGGGATCCTCCCAGCCGCCCCCGCCGCACTCATTTTCCACCTCGGGATCCTCTCATTCCCCCCTGCACCAACCATCATCCTCCCCAAATCCAAAAATTCCCCTCGAGTTCCCAACCAGATCCACTCCTCCTTTCCCTGTAGCTCCTTCGCTTTCTCCTCGAATGGAGCAGGAGCCCTCGCGCCCGAGCCTCACCGACCCTGCAGGCTGCGCCATCCGGCGACCCCGCTGCCGGCGATCACGGCGAGGACCGGCCATGTCCTGCTCCTCTCCTCCCTGTCTCTTTTCCTCCCCATGCTTCTCTCTCACAGCTCCCTCTCACAGGGACGATGCCATGACCTTCTTTTTCCCCTGACTCCCTCACCTCTGTCTCTTCTTCAGGAACTCCACGATGCTGCCGCAGACCCAGCCATGGAGCCGCTGGATGCTGCCCTCTGCAGCACCGTCGCCAAGACCATGGGCCACCGCGTCCGGAGATGGTCGGACCTGCCCCGGCCCGACGGCTTGCGCCTCCCTCCGCGTCCTCCCCATCCCGCCGCTGCCGCGTCCAGCATCCTCCTCTTCGCGCCGCCGCCTCCGTTTGTTCCGCTCGACTGCTGCCTCAAGTCGCTGGTGAGTAGCAGCCAGCGTCGTCCCTCCTTGTGCCTCGCGGGAGCAACTCCACCATCGGCCGAAGTCCAGCAGGTCGACCGAAGTCGCGCCTGCCCTCACCTTGCTTCCTTCTCCTTCTCTGCTCTCTCTCTCTCTCTCTGAATGCTCCCTCCCTGTCTTTCTTCTACAGGGAACTGACGCCGCCCCTGAGCTCTGCCCGCGCCGTCGTTGCCCGGATCCAGCGCCGGCCAGCCGGATCCGCCCCGTCTGCACCTCGTCGGCCTTTCCCTGGAGCCCGCTGCCGCTCGAGACCGCTGCGCCTCTGCTTCCCCTGCATCGCCCCCTGCCTTCTGCCTCATCCTCCTCCGAGCAGAGAACGAGCAGCAGCAGCTCGCTCGCCTCGTCCCTGCGTTGACCGGCCTGCCGCTGGCAAGGCCAAGCGCGCCCTCTGCGGGCCTCCTCCCTCTCCATCTAAACTGGGCCAGGCCCATGGTGAGCGTCCCAGCGCCCAGCAGATTCGGCCCAGTTCCTGTTTTTTTCAGATCTACGTTTTAGCCATTTATCCTGAGACTCCAGTTTTACAGAAAAGACCCTCATGTTCATGCATATAATAACTCACAATTCATGCATCGGATTAAAATGATTTGTATATGAAACTTGCTCAGAATTTTGTCTAGTTTATTAATATGTCACTTTCATCCATGTTTAAAATGATTAAATTGCTGTTTGTATAGATTTGCTCCTATGCCATGCTAAAATGGTTTAATTCATAACTAAATAACCGTAACTCGAAATTTAATAATCTTTATATGTAAATGGGGTAGAATTTTGCATAGTTTAACATGGTGGCATCACTTTGCATGTTTAACAACTCTAAAATTATGTTTAGGGCAGAACAGTACCATAACCAAAATATGCACATGAGGATTTTTCTGGACTTGTTGTTTGTTGTTCCGGCCTCATTTAAACTTGCCTAGATAGGTAGTTTTGTTTTGCTTCACCTCTTGCCATGCTAACAACATTTAATATTGTTGGGTACATACACGAGATCGAACTAAATAACTTGAATGTGGTGTTTCATCAATATGCAACCCATTGCATATTGAGCTCCACTTAATTTGTAGGATTGTTTGTGCACTTTGCCATGCCATGCCTCATTAAACCGGACATGCATCATACTTGTTTGCGCATCATGCCATGATTATGTGATGGTTTTTTACTATGTTGTTTGCTTCTTTCCGGTGTTGCTTCTTCGGGTTGGTTCCGATAATGTCGTGTTTGTGAGGAACCGTTTGACTACGTCCGTTTGTCTTCTTCATGGACTCGTTCTTCTTCCTTGCGAGATTTCAGGCAAGATGATCATACCCTCGAAATCACTATATCTTTGCTTGCTAGTTGCTCGCTCTTTTGCTATGCCTATGCTGCGATACCTACCACTTGCTTATCATGCCTCCCATATTGTTGAACCAAGACTCTAACCCACCTTGTCCTAGCAAACCGTTGTTTGGCTATGTTACCGCTTTGCTCAGCCCCTCTTATAGCGTTGTTAGTTGCAGGTGAAGATTGAAGGTTGTTCCTTGTTGGAACATGGAGATGTTGTTCCTTGTTGGAACATGTTTACTTGTTGGGATATCACAATATATCTTATTTACATAATGCATCTATATACTTGGTAAAGGGTGGAAGGCTCGGCCTTATGCCTGGTGTTTTGTTCCACTCTTGCCGCCCTAGTTTCCGTCATATCGGTGTTATGTTCCCGGATTTTGCGTTCCTTACGCGGTTGGGTATAATGGGAACCCCTTGACAGTTCGCTTTGAATAAAACTCCTCCAGCAAGGCCCAACCTTGGTTTTACCATTTGCCACCTAGCCTCTTTTTCCCTTGGGTTAGGCCAGCCCAAGGGTCATCTTTATTTTAACACCCCCCCTGGGCCAGTGCTTGTCTAAGTGTTGGTCCGGAATGGGCAGCCGTCGGGGCCACCTCGAGGAAACTTGAGGGCTGGTTTTACTTGTAGCTTGACCTATCCGGTGTTGCCCTGAGAACGAGATATGTGCAGCTCCCATCAGGATGTCGGCACATCGGGTGGTTTTGCTGGACTTGTTTTACCATTGTCGAGGATGTCTTGTAGAACCGGGATACCGAGTCTGATCGGAATGTCTCGGGAGGAGGTCTATTCCTTTGTTGACCGTGAGAGCTTGTGATGGGCTAAGTTGGGACACCCCTGCAGGGATTTGAACTTTCGAAAGCCGTGCCCGCGGTTATGGGCAGATGGGAATTTGTTAATGTCCGGTTGTAGAAAACCTGAAGTTGACCTTAATTAAAATACATCAACCGCGTGTGTAACCGTGATGGTCTCTTTCCGGCGGAGTCCGGGAAGTGAACACGGTGTTGGAGTTATGCTTGACGTAGGTTGTTCTAGGATCACTTCTTGATCATAGTTTCACGATCGTGCTTTGCTTTCTCTTCTCGCTCTCTTTTGCGTATGTTAGCCACCATATATGCTAGTCGCTTGCTGCAGCTCCACCTCATACCTTTACCTTACCCATAAGCTTAAATAGTCTTGATCGCGAGGGTGTGAGATTGTTGAGTCCCCGTGGCTCATAGATACTTCCAAAAACCAGCTTGCAGGTGCCGATGAGTCCGTGCAGATGGCGCAACCAAGCTCAGGAGGAGCTCGACGAAGATCTTGTACTTTGTGTGTTTCTTTCTTGTTGATCAGTAGTGGAGCCCAGTTGGGGTCGATCGGGGACCTTGTCGCATTTGGGGTTCTTCTTTTATTTTTAGCTCCGTAGTCGGACCTTGAGTGTATTTGGATGATGTAATGCTTTATTCATGTAATTGTGTGAAGTGGCGATTGTAAGCCAACTATGTACTATTGTATTACATGGGTTGTGTGAAGATTACCTCACTTGCGACATTGCTTTCAATGCGGTTATGCCTCTAAGTCGTGCTTCGACACGTGGGAGATATAGCCGCATCGAGGGTGTTAAGTTGGTAATCAGAGCCTTCCCCGACCTTAGGAGCCCCCACTGATTGATCATTTTTAGCAGTCGAGTTGTGTCTAGAAAAATGTTTTGAGTCATTTAGGAATTATATATCGGAGAGTTTAGGAATTCTTTTTACTCCCCAGTCCCTGCATCGCTCTGGTAAGGCATCCTGACGTAGAGTTTTGACTCTTCTCTTCTCAAATTTCACTAATTTTTTTTTAGGATCACGCGGGTATCTTGGAATCGTTCCGATGGTTTTGTGACGAGAACATTGTCTTGGTGCCTCCTATCAGGGGTTTTGTGGAAGTGTCCCGGGGAGTTGAGCTCCGAGGTGTTGTCGTCACAATTTTATCGTTGCAGTTCTGGAATACCTGAGATTAGTTTCGCCGACATCGAAAATCTCTTTTATGCAGTTGTTGGTGAGATAACCTCGACGCCACCCAGTACTGGGGCGGGAGTTCGGGAGTATTGCCATAACTCGTATAACGGATGCTTTTCGAAGGTTGAGGTAGACGATTTCCGAAGGTTTCTTGGTTATGTGTTGAAGGATGGATACAGCTGGATGTAGGATTTGCTAGTTTGGGTGAGATATTATGCTTCCCCTGTATCCCCAACACCTGATTGCATAACCGTAAAGTTTCGGGAGTTTATAAGTGGGAATTCAAGTAGCTCTTAGGATATCTTTCCGACAGATGTATGATACGAAATTGGGGTTCGACGTCTAGTGGTCCACCTATTCATGGTCGGTTTTACAGTGGTCTCATTGTGTCTTAAAGAGTCCTTGGCTATGCCGACTCGGGGACGCTTCGTATGTCATGTGCACTACCTTGTACATGATGGTGCTGTACGATCGAGCCCGTGTAGGCCCCACCATGAAAACTTCGGACGAAATCTCTATCATATGTTTGTTCTAGCTTATTTTGCAAGCCAATCCTTTGTTTTTTTTTTTTGAGATGTGGTATTCGAGTTGCTTCGGAGTCAAATGTTGATTCCATACCTTTTTCATAATGGTGTTCTCATACTCCGATGTGAATACTAATCCTTCTTGATAATCGAGATTGTCATGTCAATCCTTTTTCAACCGGCGTGTTTCTCTTCAAGTGAATCCGTTCGCTTTCAACTTCCGCTTGTTCAAGTATCAGTTCTTCTCAATGGTGTTCGTTTCATCCATTCCAAATTGTCTTTGTTTTTCCCACCCTCCCTCCCTTTGTTTTTCTCCAAGGATTCAGATCTCTTAATCGAGTATCCATCTTATTGATGTGAAGTCTCTCCATTCGTTTCTATCAATATTCTTATCAGGTGATTCTCATGAAGATTCTAACGGAGCTTCAAGTTCGTCTCTATTCACTCGTTTTCTTCTCTGGTGGAACCAATTCAAGCTTTGGTGTTGACCATATCCCTTTTCCCTTGTTTAAAATACCTTCTCATGCCGGTGCACCTATTAAACATCTACTTCTCGCTATTCATTTGTTCCGGAGTGCTCAAGATATCTCGAAGATTCGTGCTTACACTCTGCTTTCGTTCAAGCTCTTTCGAGGATGTTCCCTAATTCAAGTCATTTAATTAAACCGGTGCAACCTCTCTTTTTAATCATTTCAACGGTGTTTCTCTTGAGTGGGCCCTAACCCACAGGTCTTTCCCGGGATCTTACCTGACTCTTCCAATTTTTCCCGGAGCTATCCAAATTCTTTTGAAGTTTGACGTAAGAATGATTTATCATCAGTCATATGTTTTTCTCCAAGATCTTCCAAATTCTTTTCATCTTTGGTTCAACCTTTCTAATTTTTATCCCGGAGTATCTCAACAATTTGGTGGTGTTTCTCATCGTCATTCCCTGCATTTGAAGACCGAAGAAGATTTTTTTTCTCAATCTTGCTCTATTCTCTTCAAGATTCGTGATTCTAACTTGTTGCCATCCTCTCATAATTATTTGCGATTGTGAGATATTCTTTTCAACCATCCGGAGTAATTCAGGAGCCTTTTCAGTTCGATTCTCCGGAGCCCATCATCTCATAATTATTCTTTCCCAGCTTTCAGTTATCGTTCTCCTAATCTTACCGGTGCATCGATCAATTATCCTCTAATCAGTTCTTGATCTCTTCGTTCTCATGTAACTAAATCCCCTCAAGCTTCTTCGTTCATTTGCTAATCCTTCCCGGTGTTCTTCATGTTTTATTCGTTCTTTTTCAATTCTTACGGTGGTTCGTTCAAGAATTCTCTTCCTTGGTTATCATATCAATTCATTCGTTGTTTCCTAATTCTACCGGTGGTTCGTCGAAGACCTTCTTAAGTTTGCGCTATATCTATCTTAAGCTTTCTATGAGGATAAGTAGTATGCCAAATCCGTTGCTTGTCATCAATTAAATTGGTAAAGGATAAGCATAATGTAATTCTTATTCTTGTTTTCATCCAAGTGATTAATTCCTTATTCCGGAGGTTCATCAAAATTCTTGATCTCAATTATTCATTTTTCTTTTACTGGAGTTCCAACCTCTTTCAATTATATCACCACAGAGATTCATCTAAATCATTGCAAGGATTCACCTTGTGTTTCCAACTTTTCTTTCCTTTCGTTTGATCATTCTTTTGTTTACCGGAGTTCTTCAGGAAGGTTATACATGATGGTTCATCAAAGAAATAATTCCTTCTCCAAGTGTTCATTGAGATTCTTTTCAAAGGAGCTCAAGCTTTTTTCATCTTGCTAGCCGGAGTGCAATTCTTTCTTCCGTATTATTGAAGTTGGTATTATGTCATTCTTGATAATTTGAGTTCATGTTTTCATGATTCACATGTTGTCAAGAATGAGATATTTTAAATCCATCAATCTCGTCATTGGAGTTATCTTGGGTTATATTTCACCTAAAGCCTTCCCTAAGGATTGTTGCTACTTATGGTGCTCATATATGATCCAAGTTCTTCATCTACCCTCCCGGTGAAATAAGTTTCTCGTCTCCTTGTTCATATCAATCCAATTCTTTTTCCCATGAGTGGAAGGTTGTCACCTCATAATTGAAGATGTATTCCATAAGACCATATCAAGCTTATTCTTTTCGTTGTTGGTGTTCCAACAACTCCGTTCGACCCTTCTCCTAAAAGATGCCTCTTCAAGCTCTTATGTGGCAGAAGTTGGCATTTTCTTCTCCATTCTTTTATCTCAATTATCTATATTCTATTCCTTTCGTTCCGGAGGCATTGTGTTGTTGCTCTTTTCAACCAATCATCTCATTTTTTCAAAGATCATGCTCTTTTCATGCCTATCCATTTAACCGGAGTGTCATGCCCTCTTTTCAAGTTCTATCACCTTATCAAGTTCTTATTCTATTCCTTTCTTTTCAACCGGAGTGCTGCCCGAATTTGGTCTTCCTTGATCCCCTCACTTAACCGGAGTGTTTTCAATATATATCTTCCCTTCAACCTCAAGGTTTTTCGAAATGTTCTTTGTCCCTCTTCTCTAACGGAGTGTTTTTCAACTTTGTTCTTCTTCATTGTTTTATTTCTTCCAATTTGTTCAACCTCTCAAGGTTCTTTGGTTTCACTCGTTCGTTAAAGAAGCAACTTAGCTTTACCTCTCCTTTTTCTCTTCCGTTGTTCCTCCGGTGCCATTCTAGATCTCGGGACGAGATCCTCTCGTAGTGGTGGAGTGTTGTGATGCCCCGAGACCGATGTGCCAGGTGTCCTCCAGTTATTCATCGTCGTTGCCATGTCATCTGCTTGCGTGTTGCATCGTGTCATGTCATCATGTGCATCCCATCATCATGTTTTCAAAACTTGCATCCGCCCCTGTCTCCTCATTCTTTCCATTGTCCGTTCTGAGCCCAGACACACTTGCCCACGCCCGTGGCATGTCCGAAATATTATTTTATAAGTGGCTGGAAAATGTTCTCGGTTTGGGATGAAAGTTGACGTGTGGTCGTATTATAGTGTAGATAGACCGCCTGTCAAGTTTCATCGCATTTGGAGTCCGTTTGACGCCCCAACGGATAACTATAGCAGCATTGTAGCCGGTCTAACGTCGGACATTTTCGGTCTCCGGAAACAGTCGCCGGGCCTCCCTCTCTTCTCTTCTCTCAGCTTGAGACCGTCTACACAGCCCACCACCTACCGCCAGGCCCAACCTAACCTCTCTCGTCAGCCCGCGGCCCTCCTCGCGCGCATCCGAAAGTTGTCCTGGACCCGACCCGGACAGTCGTCACCGCTAGATCCGGATCATCCCCAAACATCTACAAAACGTCTCTGTTTTCTTATTTGATCTCCCTAGCCTGTTTATCCGAGACCGTCCGATTATTATCGGAGGACCCGAGTAGCCCCTAAACTAACCCACCTACTATATATATAGTCTATCCCTAGTCCATTTTGGACAACCCTAATTTTTAGGGATCCTCCCAGCCGCCGCCGCCGCCGCACTCATTTTCCACCTCGGGATCCTCTCATTCCCCCCTGCACCAACCATCATCCTCCCCAAATCCAAAAATTCCCCTCGAGTTCCCAACCAGATCCACTCCTCCTTTCCCTGTAGCTCCTTCGCTTTCTCCTCGAACCCGTAGCAGCAGCGGAGCAGGAGCCCTCGCGCCCGAGCCTCACCGACCCTACAGGCTGCGCCCTCCAGCGACCCCGCTGCCGGCGATCACGGCAAGGACCGGCCTTGTCCTGCTCCTCTCCTCCCTGTCTCTTTTCCTCCCCGTGCTTCTCTCTCATAGCTCCCTCTCACAGGGACGATGCCATGGCCTTCTTTTTCCCCTGACTCCCTCACCTCTCTCTCTTCTTCAAGAACTCCACGATGCCGCCGCAGACCCAGCCATGGAGCCGCTGGATGCTGCCCTCTGCAGCACCGTCGCCAAGACCGTGGGCCATCGCGTCCGGGGATGGTCGGACCTGCCCCGGCCCGACGGCTTGCGCCTCCCTCCGCGTCCTCCCCATCCTGCCGCTGCCGCGTCCAGCATCCTCGTCTTCGCGCCGCCGCCTCTATTTGCTCCGCTCGACTGCTGCCTCAAGTCGCTGGTGAGTAGCAGCCAGCGTCGTCCCTCCTTGTGCCTCGTGGGAGCAACTCCACCGTCGGCCAAAGTCCAGCAGGTCGACCGAAGTCGCGCCTGCCCTCACCTTGCTTCCTTCTCCTTCTCTGCTCTCTCTCTCTCTCTCTCTCTCTCTGAATGCTCCCTCCCTGTCTTTCTTCTACAGGGACCTGACGCCGCCCCTGAGCTCCGCCCGCGCCGTCGTTGCCCGGATCCGGCGCCGGCCAGCCGGATCCGCCCCGTCTGCACCTCGTCGGCCTTTCCCTGGAGCCCGCTGCCGCTCGAGACCGCCGCGCCTCTGCTTCCCCTGCATCACCCCCTGCCTTCTGCCTCGTCCTCCTCCGAGCAGAGAACGAGCACCAGCAGCTCGCTCGCCTCGTCCCTGCGTTGACCGGCCTGTCGCTGGCAAGGCCTAGCGCGCCCTCTGCGTGCCTCCTCCCTCTCCATCTAAACCGGGCCAGGCCCATGGTGAGCGTCCCAGCGCCCAGCAGATTCGGCCTAGTTCTTGTTTTTTTTTCAGATCTGCGTTTTAGCCATTTATCCTGAGACTACAGTTTTACAGAAAAGACCCTCATGTTCATGCATATAATAACTCACAATTCGTGCATCAAATTAAAATGATTTGTATATGAAACTTGCTCAGAATTTTGTCTAGTTTATTAATATGTCACTTTCATCCATGTTTAAAATGATTAAATTGCTGTTTGTATAGATTTGCTCCTATGTGATGCTAAAATGGTTTAATTCATAGCTAAATAACCGTAACTCGGAATTTAATAATCTTTATATGTAAATGGGGTAGAATTTTGCATAGTTTAACATGGTGGCATCACTTTGCATGTTTAACAACTCTAAAATTATGTTTAGGGCAGAACAGTACCATAACCAAAATATGCACATGAGGATTTTTCCAGACTTGTTGTTTGTTGTTCCGGCCTCATTTAAACTTGCCTAGATAGGTAGTTTTGTTTTGCTTCACCTCTTGCCATGCTAACAACATTTAATATTGTTGGGTACATAAACGAGATCGAACTAAATAACTTGAATGTGGTGTTTCGTCAATATGCAACCCATTGCATATTGAGCTCCACTTAATTTGTAGGATTGTTTGTGCACTTTGCCATGCCATGCCTCATTAAAATGGACATGCATCATACTTGTTTGCGCATCATGCCATGATTATGTGATGGTTGTTTACTATGTTGTTTGCTTCTTTCCGGTGTTGCTTCTTCGGGTTGGTTCCAATAACGTCGTGTTTGTGAGGAACCGTTCGACTACGTCCGTTTGTCTTCTTCATGGACTCGTTCTTCTTCCTTGCGGGATTTCAGGCAAGATGATCATACCCTCGAAATCACTTCTATCTTTGCTTGCTAGTTGCTCGCTCTTTTTCTATGCCTATGTTGTGATACCTACCACTTTCTTATCATGCCTCCCATATTGTTGAACCAAGCCTCTAACCCACCTTGTCCTAGCAAACCGTTATTTGGCTATGTTACCGCTTTGCTCAGCCCCTCTTATAGCATTGTTAGTTGCAGGTGAAGATTGAAGTTTGTTCCTTGTTGGAACATGGAGATGTTGTTCCTTGTTGGAACATGTTTACTTGTTGGGATATCACAATATATCTTATTTACTTAATGCATCTATATACTTGGTAAAGGGTGGAAGGCTCGTCCTTATGCCTGGTGTTTTGTTCCACTCTTGCCGCCCTAGTTTCCGTCATATCGGTGTTATGTTCCTGGATTTTGCGTTCCTTACGCGGTTGGGTATATTGGGAACCCCTTGACAGTTCGCTTTGAATAAAAGTCCTCCAGCAAGGCCCAACCTTGGTTTTACCATTTGCCACCTAGCCTCTTTTTCCCTTGGGTTAGGCCAGCCCAAGGGTCATCTTTATTTTAACCCCCCCCCCCCCCCGGGCCAGTGCTTGTCTAAGTGTTGGTCCGAAATGGGCAGCCTGCGGGGCCACCTCGAGGAAACTTGAGGGCTGGTTTTACTCGTAGCTTGACCTATCCGGTGTTGCCCTGAGAACGAGATATGTGCAGCTCCCATCAGGATGTCGGCACATCGGGTGGCTTTGCTGGACTTGTTTTACCATTGTCGAGGATGCCTTGTAGAACCGGGATACCGAGTCTGATCGGAATGTCTCGGGAGGAGGTCTATTCCTTCATTGACCGTGAGAGCTTGTGATGGGCTAAGTTGGGACACCCCTGCAGGGATTTGAACTTTCGAAAGCCGTGCCCGCGGTTATGGGCAGATGGGAATTTGTTAATGTCCGGTTGTAGAAAACCTGAAGTTGACCTTAATTAAAATACATCAACCGCGTGTGTAACCGTGATGGTCTCTTTCCGGCGGAGTCCGGGAAGTGAACACGGTGTTGGAGTTATGCTTGACGTAGGTTGTTCTAGGATCACTTCTTGATCATAGTTTCACGATCATGCTTTGCTTTCTCTTCTTGCTCTCTTTTGCGTATGTTAGCCACCATAGATGCTAGTCGCTTGCTGCAGCTCCACCTCATACCTTTACCTTACCCATAAGCTTAAACAGTCTTGATCGCGAGGGTGTGAGATTGCTGAGTCCCCGTGGCTCATAGATACTTCCAAAAACCAGCTTGCAGGTGCCGATGAGTCCGTGCAGATGACGCAACCAAGCTCAGGAGGAGCTCGACGAAGATCTTGTCCTTTGTGTGTTTCTTTCTTGTTGATCAGTAGTGGAGCCCAGTTGGGGTCGATCGGGGACCTATTCGCATTTGGGGTTCTTCTTTTATTTTTGGCTCCGTAGTCGGACCTTGAGTGTATTTGGATGATGTAATGATTTATTCATGTAATTGTGTGAAGTGGTGATTGTAAGCCAACTATGTATCTTTTCCCCTATTGTATTACATGGGTTGTGTGAAGATTACCTCACTTGCGACATTGCTTTCAATGCGGTTATGCCTCTAAGTCGTGCTTCGACACGTGGGAGATATAGCCGCATCGAGGGTGTTACAACTGGTCACTGGAAGCGGAACTGCCTCAAGTATTTGGCGGATAAGAAGGATGGCAAAGTGAACAAAGGTATATTTGATATACAGATTATTGATGTGTATTTTACTAATGTTCGTAGCAACCCCTCGGTATTTGATACTGGTTCAGTTGCTAAGAGTAGTAACTCGAAACGGGAGTTGCAGAATGAATAGAGACTAGTTAAGGGTGAAGTGACGATGTGTGTTGGAAGTGGTTCCAAGATTGATATGATCATCATCGCACACTTCCTATACTTTCGGGATTAGTGTTGAACCTAAATAAGTGTTATTTGGTGTTTGCGTTGAGCATGAATATGATTTGATCATGTTTATTGCAATACGGTTATTCATTTAAGTAAGAGAATAAATTGTTGTTCTGTTTACATGAATAAAACCTTCTATGGTCATACACCCAATGAAAATGGTTTGTTGGATCTCGATTGTGGTGATACACATTCTCATAATATTGAAGCCAAAAGATGCAAAGTTAATAATGATAGTGCAACTTATTTGTGGCACTGCCGTTTAGGTCATATTGGTGTAAAGCGCATGAAGAAAATCCATGCTGATGGGCTTTTGGAATCACTTGATGCTTGCGAACCGTGCCTCATGGGCAAGATGATTAAGACTCCGTTCTCTAGAACAACGGAGCAAGCAACTGACTTATTGGAAATTATACATACTGATGTATGCAGTCCTATGATTGTTGAGGCTCGCGGCGGGTATCGTTATTTTCTGACATTCACAGATGATTTGAGCAGATATGGGTATATCTACTTGATAAAACATAAGTCTGAAACATTTGAAAAGTTCAAAAACTTCAGAGTGAAGTGGAAAATCATCGTGACAAGAAAATAAAGTTTCTATGATCTGATCGCAGAGACAAATATTTGAGTTACCATTTTGGTCTTCAATTAAAACAATGTGGAATAGTTTCACAAAATTGTGCCACCTGGAACACCACAGCATAATGGTGTGTCCGAACGTCATAACCATACTATTATTGGATATAGTGCAATCTATGATGTTTCTTACCAATTAACCACTATAGTTTTGAGGTTATGCATTAGAGACAGCTACATTCATGTTAAATAGGGCACCATCTAAATCCGTTGAGACGACACCATATGAACTATGGTTTGGCAAGAAACCTAAGCTGTCGTTTCTTAAAGTTTGAGGTTACAATGCTTATGTGAAAAAGTTTCAACCTGATAAGCTCAAACCCAAATCGGAGAAGTGCGTCTTCATAGGATACCCAAAAGAAAATGTTGGGTACACCTTCTATTACAGATCCGAAGGCAAGATATTCATTGCTGAGAATGGATCCTTTCTAGAGAAGGAGTTTCTCTCGAAAGAAGTGAGTGAGAGAAAAGTAGAACTTGATGAGGTAACTGTACCTGCTCCCTTATTGGAAAGTAGTTCATCACAGAAATCTGTTCCTGTGACTACTACACCAATTAGTGAGGAAGCTAATGATGATGATCATGTAACTTCAGATCAAGTTACTACCGAACCTCATAGGTAAACCAGAGTGAGATCTGCACTAGAGTGGTACGGTAATCCTGTTCTGGAGGTCATGTTACTTGACCATGACGAACCTACGAACTATGAGGAAGTGATGATGAGCCCAGATTCCGCGAAATGGCTTAAGGCCATGAAATCTGAGATGAGATCCATGTATAAGAATAGAGTATGGACTTTGATTGACTTGCCCAAAGATCGGCGAGCCATTGAGATTAAATGGATCTTCAAGAGGAAGACGGACGCTGATAGTAGTGTTACTATCTACAAAGCTAGAATTGTCGCAAAAAGGTTTTTGACAAGTTCAAGGTGTTGACCACGATGAGAATTTCTCACTCGTATCTATGCTTAAGTCTGTCCGAATCATGTTAGCTATTGCCGCATTTTATGAAATCTGGCAAATGGATAAACAAAACTGCTTTCCTTAATAGGATTTATTAAAGAAGAGTTGTATATGATGCAACCAGAAGGTTTTGTCGATCCTAAAGGTACTAACAAAACATGCAAGCTCCAGCGATCCATCTATGGACTGGTGCAAGCATCTCGGAGTTGGAATATACGCTTTGATAAGTTGATCAAAGCATATAGTTTTATACAGACTTGCGGTGAAGCCTGTATTTACAAGAAAGTGAGTGGGAGCACTACAGCATTTCTGATAAGTATATGTATGACATATTGTTGATCGGAGATGATGTAGAATTATTCTGCAAAGCATAAAGGAATATTTGAAAGGAGTTTTTCCAAAGAAATACCTCGGTGAAGCTGCTTACATATTGAGCATCAAGATCTATAGAGATAGATCAAGATGCTTGATAAGTTTTTCAATGAGTACATACCTTGACAAGATTTTGAAGTAGTTCAAAATGGAACAGTCAAAGAAGGAGTTCTTGCCTGCGTTACAAGGTGTGAAGTTGAGTAAGACTCAAAACCCGACCACGGCAGAAGATAGAGAGAATGAAAGTCATTCCTTATGCCTCAGCCATAGGTTCTATAAAGTATGCCATGTTGTGTACCAGACCTATTGTATACCCTGCCCTGAGTTTGGCAAAGGAGTACAATAGTGATCTAGGAGTAGATCACTGGACATTGGTCAAAATTATCCTTAGTGGAATAAGGATATGTTTCTTGATTATGGAAATGACAAAAGGTTCGTCGTAAAGGGTTATGTCGATGCAAATTTTGACACTGATCCAGATGACTCTAAATCTCAATCTGGATACATATTGAAAGTGGGAGCAATTAGCTATAGTAGCTCTGTGCAGAGCATTGTTGACATAGAAATTTGCAAAATACTTACGGATCTGAATGTGGCAGACCCGTTGACTAAACTTCTCTCAGAAGCAAAACATGATCACACCTCAGTACTCTTTGGGTGTTAATCACATAGCGATGTGAACTAGATTATTGACTCTAGTAAACCCTTTGGGTGTTGGTCACATGTCGATGTGAACTATGGGTGTTAATCACATGGTGATGTGAACTATTGGTATTAAATCACATGGCGATGTGAACTAGATTATTGACTCTAGTGCAAGTGGGAGACTGAAGGAAATATGCCCTAGAGGCAATAATAAAGTTATTATTTATTTCCTTATATCATGATAAATGTTTATTATTCATGCTAGAATTGTATTAACTGGAAACATAATACATGTCTGAATACATAGACAAACAGAGTGTCACTAGTATGCCTCTACTTGACTAGCTCGTTGATCAAAGATGGTTATGTTTCCTAACCATAGACATGAGTTTTCATTTGATTAACGGGATCACATCATTAGGAGAATGATGTGATTGACTTGACCCATTCCGTTAGCATAGCACTTGATTGTTTAGTTTGTTGCTATTGCTTTCTTCATGACTTATACATGTTCCTATGACTATGAGATTATGCAACTCCCATTTACCAGAGGAACACTTTGTGTGCTACCAAACGTCACAACGTAACTGGGTGATTATAAATGTGCTCTACAGGTGTCTCCGAAGGTACTTGTTGGGATGGCGTATTTCGAGATTAGGATTTGTCACTCCGATTGTCGGAGAGGTATCTCCGGGCCCTCTCGGTAATGCACATCACTTAAGCCTTGCAAGCATTGCAACTAATGAGTTAGTCACGGGATGATGTATTACGAAACGAGTAAAGAGACTCGCCGGTAACGAGATTGAACTAGGTATTGAGATACCGACGATCGAATCTCGGGCAAGTAACATACCGATGACAAAGGGAACAACGTATGCTGTTATGCGGTCTGACCGATAAAGATCTTCGTAGAATATGTGGGAGCCAATATGAGCATCCAGGTTCCGCTATTGGTTATTGACCGGAGACATGTCTCGGTCATGTCTACATAGTTCTCGAAACCGTAGGGTCCGCACGCTTAAAGTTTCGGTGACGATTGTATTATGAGTTTATGTGATTTGATGTACCGAAGGTAGTTCGGAGTCCCGGATGAGATCGGGGACATGAGGAGGAGTCTCGAAATGGTCGAGACGTAAAGATCGATATATTGGACGACTATATTCGGACATCGAAAAGGTTCCGAGTGATTCGGGTATTTTCGGGGGTACCGGAGAGTTACGGGAATACGAGGAAGAAGTAATGGGCCTCATGGGCCAAGTGGTGGAAGAGAGGAGGCAGGGCGAGCGGCCCCCCTAGCCCAAACCGAATTGGACTAGGGGGCTGGCCCCCCTTTCCTCCTTTTTCCTCCTTCTCCTCCCTTCTCCTTCTCCTTCCTTTCCTCCTCCTAGTAGGAGTAGGAAAGGGGAGTCCTACTCCTACTAGGAGGAGGAGGACTCCTCCTGGCGCGCCCATAGAGGGCCGGCCGGCCTCCCCCTTGCTCCTTTATATACAGGGGCAGGGGGGCACCTATAGACACACAAGTTGATCAGTTGCTCTCTCCCAGCCGTGTGCGGTGCCCCCCTCCACCATATTCCACCTCAGTCATATCGTAGCGGTGCTTAGGCGAAGCCCTGCGTCGGTAGCAACATCATCACCGTCACCACGCCGTCGTGCTGACAGAACTCTCCCGTGAAGCTCTGCTGGATCGGAGTTCGCGGGACATCATCGAGCTGAACGTGTGCTGAATTCGGAGGTGCCGTGCGTTCGGTACTTGGATCGGTCGGATCGTGAAGACGTGCGACTACATCAACCGCGTTGTGCCAACGCTTCCGCTTTCGGTCTACGAGAGTACATGGACAACGCTCTCTCCTCTCGTTGCTATGCATCATCATTATCTTGCGTGTGCGTAGGAAAATTTTGAAATTACTACGTTCCCCAACATTATTGTGCATCGAGTCTTCAATAAATCATAGCAGTTTCAACATGCAAGATGTATCGAATAGTATTTGCTAATACTTGAATAACTTGTGACTGGATCGATTTCCAAGCCGACTATCGAATCTAATCGTATGCGGTGTGCTTGTTCCATGGAGTGGCGATGGAGAGCAAGCGAGGCGAGAGAGAGAGGGAGGGCAGGAGGGAGAAAAACGTTTACAGGCTATTATATGCAAAGTTACAAACCGCTCGTTTCTCACAGCATGCTTTTACCCGTGATTATAGGGGAGCGAGGGAGAGAGATAGAGAGTGTGTGTGAAAAACGTTTGCAGGTTATTATATATAAAGTTACAAACCGCTCATTTCTCACGGTGCGCTTTTACTCGTGATTATATAACATGCATCGATTAGTTCGGTTGAATCTGGGCATGCTTTTGGACTTAAAATCGATCTTGATTTCCTCCTGCCACCTGTATCTGTATATGTGCAGCGCAGGCGAAGTCAGACAACAAGAGGCAGCTAGATGAGGGCAACCATTCGAAACACATATCTAATCTTCTATGCGTGGGATCCTTTTCTGTTCTGAATTTGTTGTTGGGGCGAGCTTGTTACTCTCTACATGGATTTCAAGCTGGATGAGAGCTACACGCCGAGCAAGATCTCCATCTGGATCGGCAATGGCTTCCACAATCTCAAGGTAATTCCTCTTTTCAGAAGATAGCAGCGAGGTGCCCACTAAGAGCTCACACGTATCTCTGAATTATAAGTTATGATCTTTGCTCTATGGTTAGAGCACATAGCAACTGTTTTTTGAGTGAACTGTAGACTCTTATGGAGGAGTCAATTATATGTCTGGCATGCCCATGCAAGCACATGATTTTGCTCTACCAATAAATATTAATTAAACCTTTTTATGCAACTCTTCTTTCATCATATTCCAACTTATTTGCTCTGATATAAGCTATATTTAACATCTTCAGGGCCCAGAAATTAGGATTCAATATTTGCCGCATTGAAAACTGGTCAGGAGTTCACGTTCACAATCAAGCAGTGACCCCTTCTACTACTTGAGGGATCAGCAAAGGTACTTCTACTTTTCTGTCCTAACAAGATATTAGTGAAAATGATACCTCTCACTCAGGTATTTTCTATAAATGCACATTTATTTATAACAATAGCACCAGGATGAATGTTTGTTACTCATGATATTTTTAATTCAGTTAACCTCTTGAATAAAGATTCCTGAAATTTGACTTCTAAAGTTGTGCCACTGCTTGTGCTGAACCAGATCATCAACGATACAGTCAAAGTTGAACATGAAAACAAGGCACTCTGCCAATGTGCGTGCATGATCCAGTAGCATGTGTTTAATAGTAGCCACTATGATGTGAAATAGTAGCAGTTTCCTCCATTTATGCCAGTATTTGGTAAACTTACCAAAGTTTACGAGGGGCAATCTTAAAAAGACATCCCAGTTTATGCGAGAATTTCTTACGCATATTAGACAAAAGAAGTATCTGATTTTCCTTAGGTTGCATTGCAACAGATCAGTTTTTGCTCTTGGTTATTTTCCCATAAAATTTGTAAGGTCCCTTATGTTTTATTTATTGTATACTCATTTGAGACACGCCCTGCTTGCATTAGTCACTATATTTATGTTCATCTGATATTATGTTCCTGAATCATTTACGAGTTGATGTTAAAATGCATTTTTTTATGCATTGAATTTTTTTTCATGCCTTATTCTATTTTTCAGAATTTATAGAATTCAAATTTAAACTTTATACTCACATGAATTTTATGTGTATTGGTGGAGACGCGCATTGCACGTGTACACTTACTAGTGTCCGAAAGTAATCTTCTGCTCTGCCCTCGCTCACAATGAACAGTAAAATCTGAAGACGAAAAATGAAAATATATTTTACAAAATTTGAGACGTTCCACACAATAGGAATATCATAGGAATAGAAAAATCATAAGAAATGATATGTATCTCAAAGAACGAATGTCATTTAATGCATATGAAAGGAATTTTTCATTGACTCTAGGCTACTGTTTTTTTCCTGGAAATGTGAAAGAGTGGTTCCTATCCTACATATGAATATGAATCCATTCCTATAAATCAAAGGGCTCTAAAGAAACTTTTCCTACAAAATTCATATCCTTTAGAATTTCTACAAATTTCTATAAACCAAAGAGGCCTAATTCATTTTGATGAACCTTGACAAATGTTTTGTGCGCAAGCAATTTTTTATCATGACATTCCATTCGTGGTAGTTGTGCCAAAAAAATCACCACGCCAAAATGCTTTTAAAAAATAACACTTTTGGAGCATCGATTTTTTCCCTGTGACTTCTAGAAATGTCATGAAATTTTGTGAGCACACAAAACATTTGTCAATGTTTGCCCAAAAAGGTTCAGTTTTTTATTATTTTTAAATTTACTATTCGCCAGAGCTCATTTGAGCTCGAGCTCAGAAACATCACGTCCATGAGGTAGATCTATTTGTGAAATCATTAGTTAAGGGGTATCCCTTGTAAAGGTCACTCTCACCTTCTCAGGCGACAAGTGACGCACTCCATGTGCACCACTTATCTCAACATGAGAGTTTTTTTTTTCACGATTCGTTTATACTAAACGTTTATCTCTTTGCATTGTGCGTCCAAATCTCGAACCGTTTTCATTATTGGATTTCTCGCATCTTAATCTTCGAAACTAGATCCCATGTTAATAAAATCTAATAACCTTTTTTCATGATAAACCGAGAAAAACCTGAGTCGGAAGCACCATTTTTTCCACTTTTTCCCTTTTGTGCTTCTCCTGAAAGAAAATATGTGCTTCTCGTGCACTCAAGCTATGCTTTTCGCAGAAAAAATTGTGCCTTTACGAGAAAACAAATTTGTGTTTCTCATGGAACCAAAAACACACATTTTTTCTTGGCACATTTATGCTTCTCACGGAAGCAAAAAAACATACGCAATATTCCCTTTTCGAGAGGTACAGTTGTGTTTCTCGCGAAAGTAAATCTGTGTCTGCACGAGAAAAAAAATTATGCTTCTCATGAAAGAAAAAAACGTATGTTTTTTCTTTCAAGAGGCACAACTGTACTTCTCAAGAATGCAAAATTGTGCCTGGACAATAAGCAAACCCGTGCTTCTCGTGCAGCGTTTTTTTTCTCTTTCTTTCAAAGAAGCGTGGTTGTGCTTCTCGCGGAAACAAATCTGTCACTCCACAAGAATTAAATATATGCTTCTCGTGGAAGCAAAAAATGTTTTTTTCTGATAGGTATAATTGTACTTATCGCGGTAGCAAATATGTGCCGCCACAAGAAAAAAATATGTGTTTCTTGTGAAATAAAAAATTACAAAAAAAAAGAAATTTGAATTTTATTCTAGAAAACCTAGGGAAAATTGAAAAGCTGAAAACCTCTGAAAAAACCCATCTAAAACCCAGAAATGCGTACAAAAAATTTTAGAAGGAGTGCCCAGCACATAAATGTTACAATGGCTGGACACATCACTTGGCGCGCTCTCAGCTCACCAAAGTGCCCCTTGCGGGGCTCTCACAAGGGGCACCCTTGACTTGTTGCTCTCATATATTTGGCGTATACTACGTCAAGGCGGAGGAGTGTCCGCTACAAGTGCTTTGTTTGTTCATGATTATTTTCATTTCCTTTTGTTTTGCATTGCCGTTCTCAAAAAAATGTGTAGATATTATTGAGAAATATTTATTTGAAAATGTGTATTTTTAAAAATAATTCAACATTTTTCAAACTTTGAGAGCATTTTTACAACACGCATGCATTTCTTGATATCCCAAACATTTTTTGACATTGAAAACAATTTCTGAAAACATGAAAAAAATTAAACGTTCTGAATAATTTTTAAAATTCTCAATTTTTATTTAATTCACTAACAAAAAATTTAAATGGAAATAGTTTTTAAAATTTTGAATAATCTTTGAAGACATTAACCTTTTAAAATTCCCAAACACTTTTTGAATTTGTCATTTCCTTTAAAAACGAGAACATTTTTTAAATTTGTTAAATAAATTTGAAAATAGTTTAAAAATTTACAAAATATTGATTGAAATGGAATATCTTTGGAAAAACTTAACATTATTTAAAATTTCTGTATATTTTTTAAATTTAATTTTGTTGAAAGGCTTCCAAATATTTTCTTAAATGGAATTTTCTTAAAAATAAAAATAAAAAACAAAGAGAACCGGTAAAAGAACACATCCAAGAAAAAAATAAAACTGGATAGGAACCTGTCAGGAACCTTCTAGAATGCTTCCAAACCAGGATGTGTATAAGGCTAAAATGGCCCAACCCAGTTAGATCGACAATTTTGTTCGGCAGGTCGACAGTTTGCCACAATCCTATTTGCCTGTACCACCAAGTCACTACTTCACTACATGTGTGGGGCCCAATTCTGCATTTTTGATGAGTCTATTTTATTTTTTACCACTTTTATTTTGAGCGTTGCAGATTTATATTCATTAGTATTTTTTTGTGTGAAAATGATAGAAAGTTGAGGCTTTTTTTTAATTCTTAACTTTCTCAAAATCTGATTTTCCTTTTTGTGAATTTGTGGACACCTTTTAAATTCATGAACATATTTGGAATTTATGAATACTTTTGAAATTTAGGAATATTTAGAAAATACATATAAATAAATAATTTCATGAAAATATTTTGAACCATGAACATTTTGGAAAGTCTGGAATATTTTATAGTTCATGTTTTTTAAAATCAGAACAAAACTAAAAGCAAAATTGTTTTTAAAATATAGGAACATTTTTGTAGTTCAGGAACATTATTTGAAATCATTGATTTATTTATGAATTTTGAAAAGTATTTTAACACAAGGCCGACTAAAATAAAAAAAACATGGATGAAAAAAACGTTTAAAAAAGTCATCAATATGACCAGGTTCATGATGCGCAACGCACACTGGGACAGCCCATTTGGCGTTTGCGTGAATGAGGGGGTGCACGACTGGCGTTTACCCAACGCTATACACACCAAGAGAGCTATGTCTCGCTTATAGCTAGACGGTAGCTGCTCTTGGCTGAAGGGATTTCGCTCATGCATACGAATCTTTGAGGGCCTGCGGGTAGAATCAACGGAGGCAGTTTTAGCAATAGGCTGCACTGTGTCAAGTACTCCCTTCGTCCGGTAATACTTGTCCTAAAAATGAATAAAATAAATGTATTTATAACTAAAATAAGTCCAGATACAACCATTCGTAAGACAAGTATTTTCGAATGAAGGAAGTAGTATTAACGGCACATGCTACAGCAAGCAGAATTGTCATGTTGTGTAGAGTAGTTGACATACATGCTTCCAGTAATTGCTAACGCTATCGTTGGCGGGTGTCATGTTACACACAGGATCATTCCTTAGGGATGGTGTATGGGAGCGAATGATTGCATTGTTCCCTGAGATGGTGCATGTGAAAACACTCACCGCTTTAAAATTCATGCGTGGAATCGGAGGCACCAGAGAGTATTTCCTACAAAAATCACTCTGAATATCGAAACTCATTAGTTAATTTCTCGCGGGTTGTTCAGAAAGTTCATAATGAGCTTTTTAAACCCTTGCTTATGTCAGTGTAGTTTCTAATTTCTTTGCAAAATTACCAAAACACTAACTTATGTCAAGACCATTTTAAAATTATCAATACCAAGAAGCATCTATGCACTTCATAATTAAAATTTCTTAGCTTAAAGTTTGTTTTTGTGGGAAAACTTTCTGGTAACTGCTCAGGATGAACGGACCACCACCAACTCTGAACATACAAAAAGGTGAACTGAGGGTGCTCAAATGGTTAGATTAATATGTTATGGTGGAACCAAGCCATGAGGATTCTAGTCATAAATTTGGCATCAATGCTCATATTTTTCTTGATTTATTACAATCTTTTTACTGATGTTTGCTCATTGGGAGGAGCCGTTCTCATCGGCTACTAGGCGATTATGATGACTTTGTCAATTAAGATAGCGTGCCGGCTTATACGGATAGGATGTGCATGTGTGCGTTCATATGACTGACTGTATGTTTTTTTTCATAAAGAATGATAACCCCCAATCTTTGAATCGAGCGATGCACACAATCATCCTTATTATATTATATAACAGAGTCTGGCAAAATAAATACATGGGTCAACCCAAAGCCACCTTCCTGGCAATTTATGTCGCTACACGCTTACACCTACTAGTTTGATGATGTGCCCTGACCACACAACACACATCATCTGATTCGGTGGCCTCACCAAGCCGTCCCACGGTGAGCTGAGAGCACCAACCGGTCTAGTAGACTCTCCGCGCGTACCACATGTGCACACTCTGAAATCCGCCGCCACCCCCTTCCGCCATATTGAACTTGTCATGCTCAACTGCTGTCGAGGCCATGATGACGCCAGACAGTGCCACTAGCCTACACACGTCCAACACTGAGACCACGCTCCGCCACGCCACAAAGACCCGTCGTCACCGAAGCGGTAAATGCCACATCGCACCACCTCCTGGTCCAGATCGTCGCCAATGCCAACCCAATGGTTTCCACTAGCCAACAATCTCTCAAGGCGGCACCTTCAAGAAGGGAACGACACTAGAGCCGGCGCCGCCCGCCGTAGTTAGGGTTTGACCAGGAAGAAAAATGGCGTGGAGGAGATAGAAGCAGATTTGATGAACGTCTCCATGGTGAAAAGACGGCGCCCATGGGCGACGCCGCCGTCATGGCCGACCTGTACCGGCTAGGGATTTCTCCCGATCTGAATCCCCACCTCCAGCTCCAACCGCATTGAGGACCGGCAAGTCTCATGACCTAGATTCATACGAAGGAGCACACCGCCATCTCCTGGCCCATCATCTCCGGTGGCGGGGATGCCACTGCCGCTGTGTGACTAGAACCGCCGCACTAGGGGCTTTGCATCGTGGATCACAACCCAGCCAAGTGCGTTGTCCCCACGCTGTCACCGATAAGACGCCACGCCGTTGGAGGAAGATATGTGTTGTTGTGCACATCCCTTCCCGGCAGCCACGCCACGGCAGCGGGACGTGAGATCCTTGGCATCCCCTTCCAATGGTGGAGCTATGTATGTCCCCAACATTGGGCCAACTTGTGAAGGAATTTTTTTTTGAGTGCTTAGGTGAAAACCTTTTTAGATTTTGGCCTCCCCAAACACTGATATTTTACGTTTCGCCCCCCCCCCCCCCCCAACTGATTGTGTCTAGCTCTGCCACTGTCCCCTTCACCGGCCACACATGGGCTTTCCCAGCGACCACCTCTAGGGACGATGAGGGGAGAGGGGAAATGGAGGAGGCAGCGGCGGCGGCTAGGGTTAGCACCCCCGGTCGCACTGAGGAGACGACACGAGGAGCATCTGGTAACTGTATGTGAGCATATGTGGTTGTACTGTGTTAAAATAAAGATAAATACATGTTTGGACTTTTAATCTCCCATTTTCTCATCCGTTGGCCAGATATTTTACATGAAGTTACCTTGTCAGAATTTGGAATTGGTCTTCGGCCTTACTATGCAACCTTACCAATGCCACTCGTTTGCTATCTGCCCTGCAAGAAATTCTGAGCTTCTGAGTATGGAAGGTTTTAGAAACGAGGCCCAGTGACACTAGTACTCCCTCCGGTCCTTTTTACTCTGCATATTAGGTTTGTCCGAAGTCAATCTCATCCAATTTTGACCAAGTTTATATAAAAAATTATAGACATTCACATAACAACACCAATATTATTAGATTCATCTTGGAATATATTTTCATATTATATTTATTAGATATTATAGATGTTAATAATTTTTAATATAAATTTGGTCAAACTTAGCAAAGTTTGACTTTCGGCAAAACCAATGTGCAGAGTAAAAAGGACCGAAGGGAGTACATGTAGATATTGCAAGAGTGTGAACAGGGGAGACGCTTCAGAATACACACGAGTTGCACACTTCCACATCGAACCTGGACACCCAACGACAACGAGGATAGATGCGAGATGTAAGCGGTAAGGTGATTGGTGCGCTGCAGAGCAGCCAGTGAGGGCCGGCCTCACGGGTGGCGTTTAACCGCGGGGAGGATAAGTGCAGGGATACGGTTAGGAGATGGAAGGAGACCAGCGGTGGCGCTGCGTCGCTGGCGATTTCTCACCGACGGCGTCCCTGTCCGGCATGCTCACGCGGACTTGTGCCACTTGAAAAGCCAACTGATAGCGCCATTAAAAAGATCTTGACTCTTCTCGCGTTAGTAAATACACAGTCAGGTTATCAATTGCACTCCCTGATCTTCGCAGGGCATTCTGATGAATTTGTTGGCACCTCACGTTGTGGTCTACGTACTTTTTTTTCACGGGTGTCCGGAATTCAGGGCTGGCTAAATGATTAATCGCGCAGCTTGCAAACAGTGGTTATACAGTAAAGCGGGATGACTTGTGGGGACACTGCTGAAAAATTGCCATTTGGACAAGAAAAAGGATGCGTGATTGGTTGGTGAGTTGGTGACCATTGCTTCTCGAGATGCCGCCACGGAAAATATACGAGGTGTACTGAGGCTTCCTGTACGCGCAGACGTGCTAGCTGCTGAATGCAGGTCCACCGTCTGCCAAGGAAAGCAGTGTTAGGAAGAACGTGCTTATGCAGCTCCACCGTCTTTGCAAAAATATGATATTTAGATTCCGCAGGGATTAGACCCACCCCGCGTCGTCAACCCTAGGCGACACGGGGCGACCGCGCCGCCGGCCCTAGACCCTCCACCCCTCGCCCCTCCCCCTGCCGCCAACTAAGGTCACGCCGGGCGAATCCTGGACGGTGACGTCGGCGACGGGGTCTTCCCCCTCGCGTGGCGGTGGTGAGATCCTCTGGCGGCGGTGGCGCATGATTCGGTGGAGATTCAGTGATGAGGAGCGGTGGGATCCCGACAGCTTGTGCGACTCGGCGGCGACAGTGGAGGCATGGCCTCCCCGTTGCAGAGCTGCCCTGTTGAGGTGGCCGGGAGCGTGGGTCTCACGTGGTCCAGATGGGCTTGGGCGGGCTGGTGGCTCTGGGCTGCATCTTACAGGCAAGCGCGGTGGGCGTGACGAGTCTGGCAACGCCTGTTGTTAAGGCACCATGGTGGTGCCAGTGGCCGGTCAGGCAACTGTGGCATCGATCCTCAACGTCCAGTCCCGGCAGAGATTGGTGGTGGTCAGTGCACAAGATACTTGATGGAGGTTCTTCAAGCAGATCTGGGTGAACCCTTGCTCTCAGCTAGCTGCCAAGGCCGACGATGGCGGCGCTCTTCTGTGTTATCCCTTTTTTGAAGGTGTCGCCATGAAGTTCCATACCTCTATCAGCTATCTTCGGGGGAAATCCTAGATCAGTCGATCGGATGACCGCAACGCTCATATCGTTTCCCCCTTGGAGGAATAATTCTTGGAGGTGTGCATCTTCTCAAGGGACCAGTGGATAGTTTCAGCAGTTGAGTGGCGTTTCATTCGACGCATCGACGGCGTGGAGTCTAGGCATCGTGGCACTGTAGGGTCTCGGCGACGGGTGCGTGATGATGGACACGCGTAGGGAGATGGAGTTGTCTGGCGACGTGGTGGCGTCGACGGCAGACCTGACAAGATCGATGCATTGGTACATGATGTGTAGATGGTTCGACAGATGACGGTGGTGACAACCTTTGCGGTGCGAGCATGCGGTGCATGATGTGAGTGCGCCTGACCGGTGTGAGACCCAGACCCGGCAAATCAGTTTGGTTGGAACCTCCGGCTTTAGATGTTGGACTTTGGTGTGAGGTTTAGATATGCGCCCCTGACAATATGCATCCCCTCATCAAGTGGATAGGAGTAGCTATAATTGTTACTAAAACGATGGCTTCAGACTTATTGTTGTAAGGCCTTGATGAATAGTTAATAAAATGATTACATGCATCGTCCTGAGATGCGTAGGTTGGGAGTCTCCTTTTCGAAAAAATTGTAACCCTCTACCTTCAATCAGACCTCTACCTTCAATCAGTGCAAATTAATCATCAAGAAGTTCCTAATCCTCTACCTTATATACTTCCTCCGTTTCTTTTTAGTCTGCATATAAAATTTGGTTAAAATCAAACTTTGTAAAGTTCGATCAACTTTGTTGAAAAAATGCCAACATCTACAATATTAAAGCTAGATGGTATGAAATTATTTTCATGATGCATCTAACAATATTGATTTAAAATTATGAATCTTGATTTTTTTTCTTCTATAAACTTAGTCAAAGTTAACAAAGTTTGATTTTGACGAAATCTTATATGCAGACTAAAAAGAATCGAAGAAGGGAATATATTTTCATGAAAAAAAGCTGAGGAGGTCCATGTAAAAGAGCTACCCGTCTACTCGATCGAATCACATCGAAGTTCACCCTAAACCCTAAATCCTACTCCACCGTTTTAAAATAGATGACTTAATGTAACGCCCTGAGACCGTTGTGCCAGGTGTCTTCCAGTTATTCGCTGTTGTTGCCTTGTCATTTGCTTGCGTGTCATGCATTTCATATCATGGCATTATGTGCATCGTATTTGCATACGTGTTCGTCTCATGCATCCGAGCATTTTTCCCGTTGTCCGTTTCTAAATCCGACACTCCTATGTCCTCCGGCGCCCCCTTTTGCCTCTTTTCGTGTGCGGGTGTTAAACTTTCTCAGCATGGGCCGAGATTTGCCAAGCGGCCTTGGTATACCACCGGTAGACCGCCTGTCAAGTTTCGTACCATTTGGAGTCCGTTTGATAATCCAACGGTTAACCGGGGAACCGTAAAGGCCTCGTATGTGTTGCAGCCCAACACTCCTTCAAAGTGGCCCAAAACCCATCCAAACCCCCTCCATCCTCTCGGCTGTTCGATCACGATCGCGTGGCCGAAAACGACACCTCATTTGGACTCTCCTAGCTCCCTCTACCTATATATATATGTGCACTCCTCCGAAATTTCGCGCAGATCAAACCCTAGCCCCTTCTCCACCGCGCCGCTGGACATGTCCATCCGCGCCGGACATGTCCGCCGGACACGTCGCGCAGACCAATGGCAGGCTGCCACGTCGCTTCGCTGCCGCTCTCCTCCAACCCGCTGCCGCCACGTCACCTCGCCGGTCTCCTCTCTCTCCTCCCACCCCGCGGCCCGCCCGGCCTGCGGGAGGCCCGCCCCGGGCCGCAATGGGCCTGAGCCGCCCACGCGCCTGCCCCGCCGCCCGTCTTCACGCGCCGCCGCCAAGCGCGGCGCTCCGCCGCCTCGCCGGCGCGGCTCCGCACGCCCGCCGCCCGCCGCTGCCATGCCCACGCGCCGCCGCCCGCATCCGGCGCCGCCCCGCATGCCCGCGCGCTGCCTCCTCCTCCATCGCGCCTGCTCGGCCCCGTCATGCTCCTCGTCGCGCCGCCGCGTCCTCGTCGCCGGCCATCGCCGGAGCGCGCCGCCTCGCCGGCGTCCTCCTTCCTCGCCGGATCCGGGGAAGGTGGATGAGATCCACCAACCCCGGGAACCAAACAGGCGCCCTCTCCCCGCCCGGATCTTCTCGTCCCGGTTCCCGCGAGGTCTAATTCTCTCTATGTCCCAGTTTTTTCTCATATTTTGTGTGCATGTTCATGAGGTCGTATCTCCGTGCTCGGTGGTCCAAATCATGCATATTATATATCAAAATGTTCATCAGAATGCCCTCTTCATTTTGTTCCATTGCACCATGCTTGTTTGAGTCCATCTGGATGCCCTAATTACTGTTGCGAGAGTCCTTCAAAATGTTAGGTGTTGATTCTTATCAGATTATGAGCATTTGTCATTTTTGCCATGATTATTGTGTGCTGCATATGGTCATGAGCTCTACATGTGTTTTGGGCTATGCCATGCCATATTTACATGGGTGTATGCCATGTATTTTTGTGATCAATGTGGTGACTAGCACAAGTATGCAAAGTAGCTCTCGTGATGTTGCTGATTTCAGGATCTCAAGATTTCACTAAGTCCTTTTCCTGCTGTTATTTTTATGCCATGTATTCATGTTGCTACAGAGTGATCCATGCTTCTTTTGAGTATATTCAGTAAGGATGATTTTGAGATATGGTCGTGCTCTATCCATCCATGCCCTTGTTTGCAATTATGGAGTGCCCTAGCATGACTCAATCTTGCTCTACTTTTGCTATAAAATGTTCCTGGAAGATTGTTTACGTGTTAATCAATTTTGCCAAGGTTGTTGTAGTTGATCCACGCATGCTATGAGATGGTTCTTGCCATGGTTAGCTTCTTGAACATGTCTTATTGCTGGATGTATGCTTATTTTGTCATGCAATGCCTTGTGTTGAGTGCATCGAGTTCGCAAACATGCCTTCATAATTCTGTTTATGCCATGTCCAGTTTTCTGCTAAGTCTGAATCTGTTAACGAAACTTACTATGTTTACATGGGTGCCATCATATCTTCTGATCCTTTTGGCTTATGGTCAATAAAGGACTTTTGTTTTATGCTTTGAGTAGATTCATGCCGTGCCTTGTATTGCTATTATCGGATCCTGTACCATGTTGATATCTTGCTCTAAACATTGCTTCCTGATGTTAATTCCTGACATGTTGGTATTTTCTCTAAGTCTGTGAAGCTGATATCTTTTGCACTTTTGCCATGATTGTTTGAACCTGCTCTTGTGTGATTTAGTCGTAGCTTAGTGTTTATCTTTTGTCAAGCATCTTGTGTAGATCACTGCCATGTGCTTTGTTGCTATGTTGGAGTGCAGTAGCTTAGTTTCTTGTTACATTCTAGATGGCATCATGCTGTTAATCGCAGAATTATGTCATTATTGTTTTGCTTCCCATTTGCAAACCGTGCATCCGTTTTCGGTGATCTTTATATTGATTTCGACCGAAATCCACTCATCTTTCCAGCGGCGCACTTAGTTTGCCAAGTTGAGGCCTGGTTCAATCTTTTCCTTCCGGAGCACGCATATGCATTGCATATCATCCCACATATCATGTCATGTTTTGCATCATGTTGCTTGTGCATTGCACCGTGGTTGATTGTGTTTCCCTTGCTTGTGTTCTTGCCTTGGGTAGAGCCGGGAGACAAGTACGTGATTGAGGATCCTGTTGAGTACGTTTACGAGGATCAAGCTTTCGTCAACTCGGAGAACTTTGCAGGCAAGATGACCATACCCTCGAAATCACTTCTATCTTTGCTTGCTAGTTGCTCGCTCTATTGCTATGCCGCGATACCTACCACTTGCTATATCACGCCTCCCATATTATCATGTCAAGCCTCTAACCCTCTTTTCCTAGCAAACCGTTGTTTGGCTATGTTATCGCTTTGCTCAGCCCCTCTTATAGCGTTGCTAGTTGCAGGTGAAGATGGAGTTTGTTCCATGTTGGAACATGGATATTGTTGGGATATCATTACTACATATTGTTAACTTTAATGCATCTATATACTTGGTAAAGGGTGGAAAGCTCGGCCTTATGCCTGGTGTTTATTTCCACTCTTGCCGCCCTAGTTTCCGTCATGCCGGTGTTATTGTTGGGAAACGTAGTAATTTCGAAAATTTTCCTACGCACACGCAAGATCATGGTGATGCATAGCAACGAGGGGGAGAGTGTTGTCTACGTACCAACGCAGACCGACTGCGGAAGCGATCACACAACGTAGAGGAAGTAGTCGTACGTCTTCTTCCCGATCCGACCGATCCAAGCACCGTTACTCCGGCACCTCCGAGTTCTTAGCACACGTTCAGCTCGATGACGATCCCCGGGCTCCGATCCAGCAAAGCGTCGAGGAAGAGTTCTGTAAGCACGACGGCGTGATGACGATCTTGATGTACTACCGACGCAGGGCTTCGCCTAAGCACTACAACGGTATGATCGAGGTGGAATTTGGTGGCAGGGGGCACCGCACACGGCTAAGGAACGATCTCAAGGATCAACTTGTGTGTCTTGGGGTGTCCCCTGCCCCCGTATATAAAGGTTGGAGGAAGGGGGCCGGCTGGCCAGAGAGAGGGAGGCGCAGGGGGAGTCCTACTCCTACCGGGAGTAGGACTCCCCCCTCCAATCCTATTCCAACTAGGACTCTCAAGGGGGAAAGGAGAGAGAGGGGGGCCGGCCCCTTCTCCTAGTCCTACTAGGACTTGGGGAAGGGGGGGGCGGCTAGGCTGTGGGCTGCCCCTTTTCTCTTTTCCACTAAGGCCCAATAGGCCCATTAGTCTCCCGGGGGGTTCCGGTAACCCTCCCGGTATTCCGGTAAAATCCCGATTTCACCCGGAACACTTCCTATGTCCAAACATAGGCTTCCAATATATCAATCTTTACGTCTCGACCATTTCGAGACTCCTCGTCATGTCCGTGATCTTATCCGGGACTCCGAACAACCTTCGGTACATCAAAATGCATAAACTCATAATAACTGTCATCGTAACGTTAAGCGTGCGGACCCTATGGTTTGAGAACAATGTAGACATGACCGAGACACGTCTCCGGTCAATAACCAAAAGTGGGACCTGGATGCCCATATTGGCTCCTACATATTCTACGAAGATCTTTATCGGTCAGACCGCATAACAACATACGTTGTTCCCTTTGTCATCGGTATGTTACTTGCCCGAGATTCGATCGTCGGTATCCAATACCTAGTTCAATCTCGTTACCGGCAAGTCTCTTTACTCGTTACGTAATACATCATCTCACAACTAACATATTAGTTGTAGTGCTTGCAAGGCTTATGTGATGTGCATTACCGAGAGGGCCCAGAGATACCTCTCCGACAATCGGAGTGACAAACCCTAATCTCGAAATACGCCAACCCAACATTTACCATTGGAGACACCTGTAGTACTCCTTTATAATCACCCAGTTACGTTGTGACGTTTGGTAGTACCCAAAGTGTTCCTCCAGTAAACGGGAGTTGCATAATCTCATAGTTATAGGAACATGTATAAGTCATGAAGAAAGCAATAGCAACATACTAAACGATCGGGTGCTAAGCTAATGGAATGGGTCATGTCAATCAGATCATTCAACTAATGATGTGACCTCGTTAATCAAATAACAACTCTTTGTTCATGGTTAGGAAACATAACCATCTTTGATTAACGAGCTAGTCAAGTAGAGGCATACTAGTGACACTCTGTTGGTCTATGTATTCACACATGTATTATGTTTCCGGTTAATACAATTCTAGCATGAATAATAAACATTTATCATGATATAAGGAAATAAATAATAACTTTATTATTGCCTCTAGGGCATATTTCCTTCAGTCTCCCACTTGCACTAGAGTCAATAATCTAGATTACACTGTAATGATTCTAACACCCATGGAGCCTTGGTGCTGATCATGTTTTGCTCGTGGAAGAGGCTTAGTCAACGGGTCTGCAACGTTCAGATCCGTATGTATCTTGCAAATCTCTATGTCTCCCACCTGGACTAAATCCCGGATGGAGTTGAAGCGTCTCTTGATGTGTTTGGTCCTTTTGTGAAATCTGGATTCCTTTGCCAAGGCAATTGCACCAGTATTGTCACAGAAGATTTTCATTGGACCCGATGCACTAGGTATGACACCTAGATCGGATATGAACTCCTTCATCCAGACTCCTTCGTTTGCTGCTTCCGAAGCAGCTATGTACTCCGCTTCACATGTAGATCCCGCTACGACGCTTTGTTTAGAACTGCACCAACTGACAGCTCCACCGTTTAAAGTAAACACGTATCCGGTTTGCGATTTAGAATCGTCCGGATCAGTGTCAACGCTTGCATCAACGTAACCTCTTACGGTGAGCTCTTTGTCACCTCCATATACGAGAAACATATCCTTAGTCCTTTTCAGGTATTTCAGGATGTTCTTGACCGCTGTCCAGTGATCCATTCCTGGATTACTTTGGTACCTCCCTGCTAAACTTATAGCAAGGCACACATCAGGTCTGGTACACAGCATTGCATACATGATAGAGCCTATGGCTGAAGCATAGGGAACATCTTTCATTTTCTCTCTATCTTCTGCAGTGGTCGGGCATTGAGTCTGACTCAATTTCACACCTTGTAACACAGGCAAGAACCCTTTCTTTGCTTGATCCATTTTGAACTTCTTCAAAATTTTGTCAAGGTATGTGCTTTGTGAAAGTCCAATTAAGCGTTTTGATCTATCTCTATAGATCTTTATGCCTAATATGTAAGCAGCTTCCCCGAGGTCTTTCATCGAAAAACTTTTATTCAAGTATCCCTTTATGCTATCCAGAAATTCTATATCATTTCCAATCAGCAATATGTCATCCACATATAATATTAGAAATGCTACACAGCTCCCACTCACTTTCTTGTAAATACAGGCTTCTCCAAAAGTCTGTATAAAGCCAAATGCTTTGATCACACTATCAAAGCGTTTATTCCAACTCCGAGATGCTTGCACCAGTCCATAAATGGATCGCTGGAGTTTGCATACTTTGTCAGCTCCCTTTGGATCAACAAAACTTCTGGTTGTATCATATACAACTCTTCTTCCAGAAATCCATTCAGGAATGCAGTTTTGACATCCATCTGCCATATTTCATAATCATAAAATGCGGCAATTGCTAACATAATTCTGACGGACTTAAGCATCGCTACGGGTGAGAAGGTCTCATCGTAGTCAACCCCTTGAACTTGTCGAAAACCTTTCGTGACAAGTCGAGCTTTATAGACAGTAATGTTACCGTCAGCGTCTGTCTTTTTCTTGAAGATCCATTTATTCTCAATTGCTTGCCGATCATCGGGCAAGTCAACCAAAGTCCATACTTTGTTTTCATATATGGATCCCATCTCAGATTTCATGGCTTCAAGCCACTTTGCGGAATCTGGGCTCACCATCGCTTCTTCATAGTTCGTAGGTTCATCATGATCTAGCATCATGATTTCCAGAACTGGATTACCGTACCACTCTGGTGCGGATCTCACTCTGGTTGATCTACGTGGTTCAGTAGTATCTTGTTCTGAAGCTTCATGATCATCATCATTAGCTTCCTCACTGATTGGTATAGGTGTCGCAGAAACAGTTTTCTGTGATGTACTATTTTCCAATAAGGGAGCAGGTATAGTTACCTCGTCAAGTTCTACTTTCCTCCCACTCACTTCTTTCGAGAGAAACTCCTTCTCTAGAAAGTTTCCGAATTTAGCAACAAAAGTCTTGCCTTCGGATCTGTGATAGAAGGTGTATCCAATAGTTTCCTTTGGATATCCTATGAAGACACATTTCTCCGATTTGGGTTCGAGCTTATCAGGTTGAAGCTTTTTCACATAAGCATCGCAGCCCCAAACTTTAAGAAACGACAACTTTGGTTTCTTGCCAAACCATAGTTCATAAGGTGTCGTCTCAACGGATTTTGATGGTGCCCTATTTAACGTGAATGCGGCCGTCTCTAAAGCATAACCCCAAAACGATAGCGGTAAATCAGTAAGAGACATCATAGATCGCACCATATCTAGTAAAGTACGATTACGACGTTCGGACACACCATTACGCTGTGGTGTTCCGGGTGGCATGAGTTGCGAAACTATTCCACAATTTTTCAAATGTATACCAAACTCATAACTCAAATATTCTCCTCCACGATCAGATCGTAGAAATTTTATTTTCTTGTTACGATGATTTTCAACCTCACTCTGAAATTCTTTGAACTTTTCAAATGTTTCAGACTTATGTTTCATTAAGTAGATATACCCATATCTGCTTAAATCATCTGTGAAGGTGAGAAAATAACGATATCCGCCACGAGCCTCAATATTCATCGGACCACATACATCGGTATGTATGATTTCCAATAAATCTGTTGCTCTCTCCATAGTACCGGAGAACGGTGTTTTAGTCATCTTGCCTATGAGGCACGGTTCGCAAGTACCAAGTGATTCATAATCAAGTGGTTCCAAAAGCCCATCAGTATGGAGTTTCTTCATGCGCTTTACACCGATATGACCTAAACGGCAGTGCCACAAATAAGTTGCACTATCATTATTAACTTTGCATCTTTTGGCTTTTACATTATGAATATGTGTATCGCTATCTTCGAGATTCAACAAGAATAGACCACTCTTCAAAGGTGCGTGACCATAAAAGATATTACTCATATAAATAGAACAACCATTATTCTCTGATTTAAATGAATAACCGTCTCGCATTAAACAAGATCCAGATATAATGTTCATGCTCAACGCTGGCACCAAATAACAATTATTTAGGTCTAATATTAATCCCGAAGGTAGATGTAGAGGTAGCGTGCCGACTGCGATCACATCGACTTTGGAACCGTTTCCCACGCGCATCGTCACCTCGTCCTTTTCTAGCGTCCGCTTATTCCGTAGTCCCTGTTTCGAGTTGCAAATATTAGCAACAGAACCAGTATCAAATACCCAGGTGCTACTGCGAGCTCTAGTAAGGTACACATCAATAACATGTATATCACATATACCTTTGTTCACTTTGCCATCCTTCTTATCCGCCAAATACTTGGGGCAGTTCCGCTTCCAGTGACCAGTCTGCTTGCAGTAGAAGCACTCAGTTTCAGGCTTAGGCCCAGACTTGGGTTTCTTCTCCTGAGCAGCAACTTGCTTGCTATTCTTCTTGAAGTTTCCCTTCTTCTTCCCTTTGCCCTTTTTCTTGAAACTAGTGGTTTTGCTAACCATCAACACTTGATGCTCCTTCTTGATTTCTACCTTCGCAGCTTTCAGCATTGCGAAGAGCTCGGGAATAGTCTTGTTCATCCCTTGCATATTATAGTTCATCACGAAGCTTTTGTAGCTTGGTGGCAGTGATTGGAGAATTCTGTCAATGACGCAGTCATCTGGAAGATTAACTCCCATCTGAATCAAGTGATTATTATACCCAGACATTTTGAGTATATGCTCACTGACAGAACTGTTCTCCTCCATCTTGCAGCTATAGAACTTATTGGAGACTTCATATCTCTCAATTCGGGCATTTGCTTGAAATATTAACTTCAACTCCTGGAACATCTCATATGCACCATGACGTTCAAAACGTCGTTGAAGTCCCGATTCTAAGCCGTAAAGCATGGCACACTGAACTATCGAGTAGTCATCAGCTTTGCTCTGCCAGACGTTCATAACATCTGGCGTTGCTCCAGCAGCAGGCCTGTCACCCAGCGGTGCTTCCAGGACGTAATTCTTCTGTGCAGCAATGAGGATAATCCTCAGGTTACGGACCCAGTCCGTGTAATTGCTACCATCATCTTTCAACTTTGCTTTCTCAAGGAACGCATTAAAATTCAACAGAACAACAGCACGAGCCATCTATCAACGATCAACATAAACAAGCAAGATACTATCAGGTACTAAGTTCATGATAAGTTTAAGTTCAGTTAATCAAATTACTTAAGAACTCCCACTTAGATAGACATCCCTCTAATCCTCTAAGTGATCACGTGATCCAAATCAACTAAACCATAACCGATCATCACGTGAGATGGAGTAGTTTTCAATGGTGAACATCGTTATGTTGATCATATCTACTATATGATTCACGCTCGACCTTTCGGCCTCCGTGTTCCGAGGCCATATCTGTATATGCTTGGCTCGTCAAGTATAACCTGAGTATTCTGCGTGTGCAACTGTTTTGCACCCGTTGTATTTGGACGTAGAGCTTATCACACCCGATCATCACGTGGTGTCTGGGCACGACGAACTTTGGCAACGGTGCATACTCAGGGAGAACACTTCTTGATAATTTAGTGAGAGATCATCTTATAATGCTACCGTCAATCAAAGCAAGATAAGATGCATAAAAGGATAAACATCACATGCAATCAATATAAGTGATATGATATGGCCATCATCATCTTGCGCTTGTGATCTCCATCTCCGAAGCACCGTCATGATCACCATCGTCACCGGCGCGACACCTTGATCTCCATCGTAGCATCGTTGTCGTCTCGCCAATATTATGCTTCCACGACTATCACTACCGTTTAGTAATAAAGTAAAGCATTACATCGCGATTGCATTGCATACAATAAAGCGACAACCATATGGCTCCTGCCAGTTGCCGATAACTCGGTTACAAAACATGATCATCTCATACAATAAAATCAGCATCATGCCTTGACCATATCACATCACAACATACCCTGCAAAAACAAGTTAGAAGTCCTCTACTTTGTTGTTGCAAGTTCTACGTGGCTGCTACGGGCTTAAGTAAGAACTCATCTCACCTACGCATCAAAACCACAACGATAGTTTGTCAAATAGACTCCGTTTTAACCTTCTCAAGGACCGGGCGTAGTCACACTTGGTTCAACTAAAGTTGGAGAGACAGTCTTCCGCAAGCCATCTATGTGCAAAGCACGTCGAGGGAACCGGTCTCGCGTAAGAGTACGCGTAAGGTTGGTCCGGATCGTCTCACCCAACAATACCGCCGAACCAAAGTATGACATGCTGGTAGGCAGTATGACTTGTATCGCCCACAACTCACTTGTGTTCTACTCGTGCAAATAACATCAAACCATAAAACCTAGGCTCGGATGCCACTGTTGGGAAACGTAGTAATTTCGAAAATTTTCCTACGCACACGCAAGATCATGGTGATGCATAGCAACGAGGGGGAGAGTGTTGTCTACGTACCAACGCAGACCGACTGCGGAAGCGATCACACAACGTAGAGGAAGTAGTCGTACGTCTTCTTCCCGATCCGACCGATCCAAGCACCGTTACTCCGGCACCTCCGAGTTCTTAGCACACGTTCAGCTCGATGACGATCCCCGGGCTCCGATCCAGCAAAGCATCGAAGAAGAGTTCCGTCAGCACGACGGCGTGATGACGATCTTGATGTAATACCGACGCAGGGCTTCGCCTAAGCACTACAACGGTATGATCGAGGTGGAATTTGGTGGCAGGGGGCACCGCACACGGCTAAGGAACGATCTCAAGGATCAACTTGTGTGTCTTGGGGTGTCCCCTGCCCCCGTATATAAAGGTTGGAGGGAGGGGGCCGGCCGGCCAGAGAGAGGGAGGCTCAGGGGGAGTCCTACTCCTACCGGGAGTAGGACTCCCCCCTCCAATCCTATTCCAACTAGGACTCTCAAGGGGGAAAGGAGAGAGAGGGGGGCCGGCCCCTTCTCCTAGTCCTACTAGGACTTGGGGAAGGGGGGGGCGCTGCTAGGCTGTGGGCTGCCCCTTTTCTCTTTTCCACTAAGGCCCAATAGGCCCATTAGTCTCCCGGGGGGTTCCGGTAACCCTCCCGGTATTCCGGTAAAATCCCGATTTCACCCGGAACACTTCCTATGTCCAAACATAGGCTTCCAATATATCAATCTTTACGTCTCGACCATTTTGAGACTCCTCGTCATGTCTGTGATCTTATCCGGGACTCCGAACAACCTTCGGTACATCAAAATGCATAAACTCATAATAACTGTCATCGTAACGTTAAGCGTGCGGACCCTACGGTTCGAGAACAATGTAGACATGACCGAGACACGTCTCCGGTCAATAACCAATAGCGGGACCTGGATGCCCATATTGGCTCCTACATATTCTACGAAGATCTTTATCGGTCAGACCGCATAACAACATACGTTGTTCCCTTTGTCATCGGTATGTTACTTGCCCGAGATTCGATCGTCGGTATCCAATACCTAGTTCAATCTCGTTACCGGCAAGTCTCTTTACTCGTTACGTAATACATCATCTCACAACTAACATATTAGTTGTAGTGCTTGCAAGGCTTATGTGATGTGCATTACCGAGAGGGCCCAGAGATACCTCTCCGACAATCGGAGTGACAAACCCTAATCTCGAAATACGCCAACCCAACATTTACCATTGGAGACACCTGTAGTACTCCTTTATAATCACCCAGTTACGTTGTGACGTTTGGTAGTACCCAAAGTGTTCCTCCGGTAAACGGGAGTTGCATAATCTCATAGTTATAGGAACATGTATAAGTCATGAAGAAAGCAATAGCAACATACTAAACGATCGGGTGCTAAGCTAATGGAATGGGTCATGTCAATCAGATCATTCAACTAATGATGTGACCTCGTTAATCAAATAACAACTCTTTGTTCATGGTTAGGAAACATAACCATCTTTGATTAACGAGCTAGTCAAGTAGAGGCATACTAGTGACACTCTGTTGGTCTATGTATTCACACATGTATTATGTTTCCGGTTAATACAATTCTAGCATGAATAATAAACATTTATCATGATATAAGGAAATAAATAATAACTTTATTATTGCCTCTAGGGCATATTTCCTTCAGTTATGTTCCTTGATTTTGCGTTCCTTACACGGTTGGGTTATAATGGGAACCCTTGACAGTTCGCTTTGAATAAAACTCCTCCAGCAAGGCCCAACCTTGGTTTTACATTTGCACTAACAACCTATCATCTTCCCTTGGGTTCTGCAGACTCAAGGGTCATCTTTATTTTAACCCCCCCCGGGTCAGTGCTTCTCTAAGTGTTGGTCCAAACTAGAGTCCTTTGCAGCGCCACCTCGGGAAAACTTGAGGGCTGGTTTTAGTTGTACGGAGCGCTCATCCGGTGTTTCCCTGAGAACGAGATATGTGCAGCTCCTATCAGGATGTCGGCGCATCGGGCGGCTTTGCTGGTCTTGTTTTACCATTGTCGAAATGTCTTATAACCGGGATTCCGAGTCTGATCGGGTCTTCCTGGGAGAAGGAATATCCTTCGTTGACCGTGAGAGCTTGTGATGGGCTAAGTTGGAACACCCCTGCAGGGTTTTGAACTTTCTAAAGCCGTGCCCGCGGTTATGGGAAGATGAGAATTTGTTAATGTCCGGTTGTAGAGAACTTGACACTTAACTTAATTAAAATGCATCAACCACATGTGTAGTCATGATGGTCTCTTTTCGGCGGAGTCCGGGAAGTGAACACGGTTTTGGAGTTATGTTTGAACGTAAGCAGTTTCAGGATCACTTCTTGATCATTTCTAGTTTCACGACTGTTGCATTGCTTCTCTTCTCGCTCTTATTTGCGTATGTTAGCCACCATATATGCTAGTGCTTGCTGCAGCTCCACCTCACTACCTTTTTCCTACCCATAAGCTTAAATAGTCTTGATCTCGCGGGTTTGAGATTGCTGAGTCCCCGTGACTCACAGATTACTTCCAAAACCAGTTGCAGGTGCCGTTGATACCAGTGCAGATGACGCAACCCAGCTCAAGGAGGAGCTCGATGAAGATCGTGCTCGTTGTGTTGTTTCGTTTTCCAGTTGATCAGTAGTGGAGCCCAGTCGGGGCGATTGGGGATCTAGCATTTGGGGTGGTCTTCTTTTATTTTGGTTCCATAGTCGGACCGTGATTGTTTTCTGGATGTTGTAATGCTATATTTATGTATTGTGTGAGTGGCGATTGTAAGCCAACTCTTTATCCCTTTTTCATTCAGTACATGGGATGTGTAAAGATTACTCCTCTTGCGACATGTCTACAATGCGGTTATGCCTCTAAGTCGTGCTCTGACACGTGGGAGATATAGCCGCATCATGGGTGTTACAAGTTGGTAATCAGAGCCTTCCCCGACTTAGGAGCCCCCTGCTTGATCGAATCGCTGGCGTTGTTGAGTCTAGAAAAAAAGTTTTGAGTCTTATAGGATTATTTATATATCGGAGAGTAGGATTCTTTTTACTCCTCAGTCCCTTCGTCGCTCTGGTGAGGCTTCCTGACGTAGAGTTTTGACTCTTCTCTCCTCAAATTTCACAAAAAAAATTTAGGATCACGCGGGTATCTTGGAATCGTTCCGATGGTTTTGTGACGAGAACATTGTTCTTGGTGTCTCCTGACATTTAGGGGTTGTGGCAGTGTCCCGGGGAGTTGAGCTCCGAGGTGTTGTCGTCACAATTTTATCGTTGCAGTTCTGGAATACCTGAGTTTTGCCGACATTGAAAATCTCTTTTATGCAGTTGTTGGTGAGATAACCTCGACGCCACCCAGTACTGGGGCGGGAGTTTGGGAGTATTGCCATAACTCGTATAACGGATGCTTTTCGAAGGTTGATGTAAATGATTTCCGAAGGTTTCTTTGTTATGTGTTGAAGGATGGATACAGCTGGATGTAGGATTTGCTAGTTTTGGGTGAGATATTATGCTTCCCCTGTATCCCCAACACCCGATTGCATAACCAGAAAGTTTTGAGAGTTGATAAGTGGGAATTCAAGTAGCTCCTAGGATATCTTTCTGACAGATGTATGATATGAAATTGGGGTTCGACGTCTAGTGGTCCGCCTATCGACAGTTGGTTTTACAGTGGTCTCGTTTTATCTTAAAGAGTCCTTGGCTATGCTGACTCGGGGACGCTTCGTATGTCATGTGCACTGCCTTGTACATGATGGTGCTGTATGATCGAGCCCGTGTGGGCCCCACCACGAAAACTTCGGACGAAATATCTATCATATGTTTGTTCCGGCTTATTCTGCAAGCGAATCCTTGTTTTCTTTTATTTGTGGTTTTCGAGTTGCTTCGATGTCAAATGTTGATTCCATACCTTTCCTAAGTGTTCTCATATTCCTATGTGGATACTAATCCTTCTTGATCATTGAGATTGTCATGCCAATTCTTTTCCCAACCGGCGTGCTCCTCTTCAAGTGGATCCAATCATTTCAACATTCCGCAAGATCAACTCAAGTTTTCTCAACGTTGTTTGTTTCATCCGTCCCAAATTGCCTTTGTTTTTCTGCCCTCCCACCCTTTTTCTTCAAGGACTCGGTTTTCTTAATCAAGTATCCATCTTATGGATGTGAATACTCTTCCTTCTTTCCTTTCAACGTTCTTATCCGGTGATTTTTCAGGAAGATACTAACGGAGCTTCAAGTTCATCATTCCTCGTTTCTTTTATCTTCTCCGGTGGATTCAATTCAAGTTTTGTTGATCATATGCTTTCCTCGTTTTAAATGTTTTCTCATGCCGGTGCACTTCTTAATCGCTCACCTCTCGCTATTCATTTGTTCCGGAGTGCTGAAGATATCTCAGAAGGCTCGTCTCTTCATTCAAGATTCGTTCAAGCTCTTTTCGAGGATGTTATCTCATTCAAGCCATTTAATTTAACCGTTGCAATCTCCTTTTCAAGTAATCGTTCAACGGTGTTTATTTTGAGTGGGCCCTAACCCACAGGTCTTTTCCTAGGATCTTACCTGACTCTTATATTTTCCGGAGTTATTCTCAAAGCTTTTCAGAGCTTGACGTAAGAATGAATTATCATCAGTCAATTGCCGTCTCCAATATCGCTTTCAAAATTCTTTTCATCGTTGTCTCAACCTTTCTATTCGTCATCTCGGAGTATCTCAACAATTCATGAAGGTGTTTCTCGTCGTCATTCTCGGATTTGAAGACCGAAGGAGATTTTTATCTCTCAGTCTTGTCCATTCTCTCGAAGATTCGTGATTCTAGCTTGATGCCATCCTCTCATAATTGTTTTTTATCGTGAGAATTCTTTTCATCCTTCCGGAGCAATTCAAGATTCTTTTCAGTTTGATTCTCTGAAGGCCATCAATTCAGGTTTATTCATTCTTAGCTTTCAGCTATCATTCTCCAAATCTTACCGGTGCATCATTCAAGTTTTCTCTAATCAGCTCGTCATCTATTCGTTCACTTGTATCTATATCCCCTCAAGTATCTTCATTCATTTTCAAATTCTTCCCGGTGAATTGTGTCTTTACTTCATTCATTTTCAATTCTTACGGTGATTCATTCAAGATTTCTCTTCCTCGTTATCATATCAATTCATTCGTTCTTTCCAATCCTATCGGTGGTTCGTGGAAGACCTTTCTCAAGTTTATGCTATATCTCTCTTCAATCCTTTGCAACAGGAATAAGTAGTATGCCAAATCCGTTTCTTGTCATCAATTTAAATTGTTGAAGGATGAGCATAACATAATTCTTATTCTTGATTCACCCAAGTGATTAATTCCTTATTCCGGAGGTTCATCAAGATTCTTGATTTCATTTGTTCATCTTTCTTTCCCAGAGTTCCAAGCTCTCGCAATTATATCATCACAAAGATCCATCTAAGCATTGCAAGGCTTTAACCTTATTCTTTTCGTCTTGCATTTCGTTTGTTCATTCTTTTCTTACCGGAGTTCTTCATGGAGGCTCTACATGATGGTTCATAAAGGATTTAATTCCTTCTCGAAGTTTTCATCGAGATTCTTTTCTGAGGAGCTCAAGTTTTCTTCATCATGCAATCCGGAGTGCAATTCTTTTTACCTTATCTTTTGAGATGGTGTTATGTCATTCTTGATAATTTTCCTTCGTGTTTCATGATTCACAATTTATCAAGAATGAGGTATTTTAAACCCATCAATCTCTTCATTGGAGTTAGACTGGGTTATATTTCACCTAAAGCTTTCCCTAAGGATTGTTGCTATTTATGGTGCTTATCATTGATCCAAGTCATTCATCTATCCTTCTGGTGAATAAGTTTCTCGTCTCCTTGTTGATATCAATCCAATCTATTGTTTCGTTAGTGGCAGAATTTCACCTCATAATTTTGGGATGTTCTCCATAAGCCCACTTCAAGCTTATCCTTTTCGTTGTTGATATTCCAACAACTCCGTTCAACCCTTCATAAGAGTGTTCTCTTCTCTCAAGTTCATTTGTGAGAGATGGTGGTTCTCTCATCTCCGTTCTTTTCATTCCATTCTTACTTTTGTTCCAGAGGCTTTGTGATCTTGTTCTATTCAACCCATCATCTCATTTTGTCAAAGATCATGTTCTTTTCGTGCTTATCCATTTAACCGGAGTGTCGTGCCCTCTGCTCAAGTTCTTTTCATCCTATCAAGTTTCATATCACTTTTCGATCGGAGTGCTGTCCGAATTTGTTCTTCCTTGGTTCTCTTTTCTAACGGAGTGCTTTCAACTTCGTTCATCTCCGTTGCATTCTTTCTTTCAATTTGTTCAACATCTCAAGGTTTTTTTGTTTCACTCATTTTTCAAAGAAGCAACTTAGTTTTACCTCTTCTCCTCATCTTCCTTTTCCCTCGGGTGTCATCCTAGATCTCGGGACGAGATCCTCTCGTAGTGGTGGAGTGTTGTAACGCCCCGAGACCGTTGTGCCAGGTGTCTTCCAGTTATTCATTGTTGTTGCCTTGTCATTTGTTTGCGTGTCATGCATTTCATATCATGGCATCATGTGCATCGCATTTGCATACGTGTTCGTCTCATGCATCCGAGCATTTTCCCCATTGTCCGTTTCTAAATCTGACACTCCTATGTCCTCCAGCGCCCCTTTTTGCCTCTTTTCGTGTGCGGGTGTTAAACTTTCTCGGAATGGACCGAGATTTGCCAAGTGGCCTTGGTATACCACCGGTAGACCGCCTGTCAAGTTTCGTGCCATTTAGAGTCCGTTTGACACTCCAACGGTTAACCGGGAAATCGTAAAGGCCTCATGTGCGTTGCAGCCCAACACCCCTTGAAAGTGGCTCAAAACCCATCCAAAGCCCCTCCATCCTCTCGGCCGTTCAATCACGATCGCGTGGCGGAAAATCGCATCTCATTTGGACTCTCCTAGCTCCCTCTACCTATATATATGTGCACTCCTCCGAAATTTCACGCAGATCAAACCCTAGCCTCCTCTCCACCGCGCCGACGGACATGTCCATCCACGCCGGACATGTCCGCCGGACACGTCACGCGGACCAATGGCAGGCCGCCACGTCGCTCCGCCGCCGATCTCCTCCAACCCGCCGCCGCCACGTCACCTCGCCGGTCTCCTCTCTCTCCTCCCACCGCCGCGGCCTGCCTGGCCCGCGGGAGGCCCGCCCCGGGCCGCAATGGGCCCGAGCCGCCCACGCGCCTGCCCCGCCGCCCATCTCCACGCACCGCCGCCTAGCGCGGCGCTCCGCCGCCTCGCCGGCGCGGCTCCGCACGCCCGTCGTCCGCCGTCGCCATGCCCAGGCGCCGCCGCCCGCATCCGGCGCCGCCCCGCACGCCCGCGCGCTGCCTCCTCCACCGCGCTCGCTCGGCCCTGCCATGCTCCTCGTCGCGCCGTCGCGTCCTCGTCGCCGGCCATCGCCGGAGCGCGCCGCCTCGCCGGCGTCCTCCTTCCTCGCCGGATCCGAGGAAGGTGCATGAGATCCACCAACCCCGGGAACCAAACAGGCGCCCTCTCCCCGCTCGGATCTTATCGTCCCGGGTCCTCCTCGTCCCGGTTCCCGCGAGGTCTAATTTTCTCTAAGTTCCAGTTTTTTCTCATATTTTGTGTGCATGTTCATGAGGTCGTATCTCCGTGCTCGTTGGTCCAAATCATGCATATTATATATCAAAATGTTCATCAGGATGCCCTCTTCATTTTGTTCCATTGCACCATGCTTGTTTGAGTCCATCTGGATGCCCTAATTGCTGTTGCAAGAGTGCTTCAAAAATGTTAGGTGCTGATTCTTATCAGATTATGAGCATTTGTCATTTTTGCCATGATTATTGTGTGCTGCATATGGTCATGAGCTCTACATGTGTTTTGGGATATGCTATGCCATATTTACATGGGTGTATGCCATATATTTTTGTGATCAATGTGGTGACTAGCACAAGCATGCAAAGTAGCTCTCATGATGTTGCTGATTTCAGGATCTCAGGATTTCACTAAGTCATTTTCCTGCTGTTATTTTTATGCCATGTATTCATGTTGCTACAGAGTGATCCATGCTTCTTTTCAGTATGTTCAGTAAGGATGATTTTGAGATATGGTTGTGTTATATCCATCCATGCCCTTGTTTGTAATTATGAAGTGTCCTAGCATGACTCAATCTTACTCTACTTTTACTATAAAATGTTCGTGGAAGATTGTTTACGTGTTAATCAATTTTGCCAAGGTTGTTGTAGTTGATCCATGCATGCTATGAGATGGTTCTTGCCATGGTTAGCTTCTTGAACATGTCTTCTTGCTGTATGTATGCTTATTTTGTCATGCAATGCCTTGTGTTGGGTGCATCGAGCTCGTAAACATGTCTTCATAATTCTGTTTATGCCATGTCCAGTTTTCTGTTAAGTCTGAATCTGTCAACGAAACTTGCTATGTTTATATGGGTGCCATCATATCTTCTTATCCTTTTTGGCTTACGGTCAGTAAGGGACTTTTGTTTTTTGATGTGAGTATATTCATGCCATGCCTTGTATTGCTATTATCGGATCCTGTAGCATGTTGATATCTTGCTCTAAACATTGCTTCCTGATGTTAATTCCTGACATGTTGGTATTTTCTCTAAGTCTGTGAAGCTGATATCTTTTGTAGTTTTGCCATGCTTGTTTGAACCTGCTCTTGTGTGATTTAGCCGTAGCTCAGTGTTTATTTTTTGTCAAGTATCTTGTGTAGATCACTACCATGTGCTTTGCTGCTATGTTGGAGTGCAGTAGCTTAGTTTCTTGTTGCATTCTAGATGGCATCATACTGTTAATCGCAGAATTGTGCCATTATTGTTTTGCTTGCCATTTGGAAACCGTGCATCCGTTTCTAGTGATCTTTATATCGAATTCGACCGAAATCCACTCATCTTTCCAGCGGCGCACTTGGTTTGCCAAGTTGAGGCCTGGTTCAATCTTTTCCTTCCGGAGCACGCATATGCATTGCATATCATCCCGCATATCATGCCATGTTTTGCATCATGTTGCTTGCGCATTGCACCGTGGTTGATTGTGTTTCTCTTGCTTGTGTTCTTGCCTTGGGTAGAGCCGGTAGACGAGTACGTGATCGAGGATCCTGTTGAGTACGTTTACGAGGATCAAACTTTCTCAATTCGGAGAACTTTGCAGGCAAGATGACCATACCCTCGAAATCACTTATATGTTTGCTTGCTAGTTGCTCGCTCTATTGATATGCCGCGATACCTACCACTTGCTATATCATGCCTCCCGTATTGCCATGTCAAGCCTTTAACCCTCTTTTCCTAGCAAACCGTTGTTTGGCTATGTTACCGCTTTGCTCACCTCCTTTTATAGCATTGCTAGTTGCAGGTGAAGATGGAGTTTTTCCATGTTGGAACATGGATATTGTTGGGATATCATTACTACATATTGTTAACTTTAATGCATCTATATACTTGGTAAAGGGTGGAAGGCTCGGTCTTATGCCTGGTGTTTTGTTCCACTCTTGCCGCCCTAGTTTCCGTCATGCCGGTGTTATGTTCCTTGATTTTGCGTTCCTTGCGCGGTTGGATTATAATGGGAATCCCTTGACAGTTCGCTTTGAATAAAACTCCTCCAGCAAGGCCCAATCTTGGTTTTACATTTGCACTAACAACCTATCACCTTCCCTTGGGTTCTGCAGACTCAAGGGTCATCTTTATTTTACCCCCCCCCTCGGGCCAGTGCTTCTCTAAGTGTTGGTCTGAAACTAGAGTCCTTTGCAGCGCCACCTCGGGGAAACGTGAGGGCTGGTTTTAGTTATACGGAGCGCTCATCCGGTGTTGCCGTGAGAACGAGATATGTGCAGCTCCTATCAGGATGTCGGCGCATCGGGCGGCTTTGCTGGTCTTGTTTTACCATTGTCGAAATGTCTTGTAACCGGGATTCCGAGTCTGATCGGGTCTTCCTGGGAGAAGGAAAATCCTTCGTTGACCGTGAGAGCTTGTGATGGGCTAAGTTGGAACACCCTTGCAGGGTTTTGAACTTTCGAAAGTCGTGCCCGCGGTTATGGGCAGATGGGAATTTGTTAATGTCTGGTTGTAGGGAACTTGACACTTAACTTAATTAAAATGCATCAACTGCGTGTGTAGCCGTGATGGTCTCTTTTCGGCGGAGTCCGAAAAGTGAACACGGTTTTGGAGTTATGTTTGAACGTAAGTAGTTTCAGGATCACTTCTTGATCATTTCTAGTTTCACGACCGTTGCATTGCTTCTCTTCTCGCTCTTATTTGCGTATGTTAGCCACCATATATGCTAGTGCTTGCTGCAGCTCCACCTCACTATCTTTTTCCTACTCATAAGCTTAAATAGTCTTGATCTCGCGGGTGTGAGATTGCTGAGTCCCCGTGACTCACAGATTACTTTCAAAACCAGTTGCAGGTGCCGTTGATACCAGTGCAGATGACGCAACCCAGCTCAAGGAGGACCTCTATGAAGATCGTGTTCGTTGTGTTGTTTCGTTTTCCTGTTAATCAGTAATGGAGCCTAGTCGAGGCGATCGGAGATCTAGCATTAGGGGTGGTCTTCTTTTATTTTGGTTCCGTAGTTGGATCGTGATTGTTTTCTGGATGTTGTAATGCTATATTTATGTATTGTGTGAGTGGCGATTGTAAGCCAACTTTTTATTCATTTCTCATTTAGTACATGGGATGTGTAAAGATTATCCCTCTTGTGACATATCTACAATGCGGTTGTGCCTCTAAGTCATGCTCCGACAAGTGGGAGATTTAGCCGCATCATGGGTGTTACACTTAACTTTATACAGTACTAATTTTAATATAAAATTGGGTCATCTATTTTAAAACGAAAGAAATATGTATTGAAAGCTTTCGCATGTTTCTGGTCGAAATAATGCCAACGATACAACTGGAAATTAAACGCTCTTATTACAGAGGGAGTACTAGTCTACGTACATGTGAGAAGCGACAAGTGAACTATACTGTTAGTCATGCCTTAGAGCGATCCTGCTGTCGTCTAACGATGCGCGGCTACCTAACGTGAAGCGGTCATGGACTCACCACGCTGGACGTCGCCATCGCGGGAGAGAAAAAACTTGGGCTGAACGGAGGAGAAACGCGGGTACTGCGGTCCATGTCGTGAGATACATGTGCTGATATCTAGCCACTTGATCGAGGTTCGTTCATTCGTTCTCATTTTGCATCTAAGATGTACTCTTAGTCGCTCTACTGCTCTATAACATCTGTCTCCTAGGTTTCAGGAAGAAGGCTCGTACCTTGTCGAGGGTTACTGAAACTAAGTTACTCCCTTCATCTCATAATATATATCAAAAACGCTTTTATATTATCTTGCCGATGGGGTACCACCGTACCACGTAAATGGGAATGAAGTGCAAAGGAAAGCAGTATCCGTTCTTAAAACTTAAAAAGATGCATTGAGGCTGATGAGCATTCAAATCAGTACGTATGTCTTAACTGAAGGACATTTAAGCGCAAGAAGCCTGGAATTGACGGATTTTGATTCGGCAGGAAGGCAAGTGGATCCTTGGAGATTTCCTTGATATCTACCAGGTTGATGCTATTTCACTGTCTAGTGTAACTGACAAAAAGAGTGGGGCATGATGGCAAGAATCGAAATCTGTAGAAGCCTCTCAAGCCACACATTACCACAAGGTGTGATCTGTAGGTTGAATATAGGAACGGGCCAATAGTCCCAGTGACCACACAGGACGGGGCCTTGTCCCTAAAAATTTCCTCGAGTAGATTCACCCCCGTTGTCCCAAAAAGTTGGAACCAAATTCCACTATGTATATTGTATTCTCTCTGTTTCTAAATATAAGTCATTTTAAAGATTTCATTATATTTTTTTGTCTGTTTGAGATTGCTTTTATCATGCTTACCACATGGTTAGTGTAAGACAATAGGTTTTGGGATAACCAGCACAACCCTCTGGGGGTGGCTTGCCTCATATATATAATGGGTGTGTTATAATAGGTACAACATATGTACACAAATATAGAAGCTATACATAGTCTAACACCCTCCCTCAATCTTAGCCACTCTCTAAAGAACTGAGAAGGGTAAGATTGCGCCTACAAGCCTCAAACTGTGGTAGAGGTAGAGGCTTAGTGAAGATGTTTGCAAGTTGATCCTTGGATGAGATAAACTTGATCTGGAGTTGCTTCTGTGACACACGTTCCCGCACAAAGTGATAATCAACTTCAATGTGTTTCGTTCGGGCATGAAATACCGGATTTGCAGAAAGGTATGTAGCACCGATGTTATCACACCAAAGGATAGGAGGCTGCGGTTGAGACAAACCCAACTTCTGAAGCAAAGACTGTACCCAGATAATCTCTGCAGTAGCATTAGCCACAGCCTTATACTCAGCTTCAGTACTGCTACATGACACCGTAGTCTGTTTCCGAGCACTCCAGGCGATCAAATTAGAGCCAAAGAACACTGCATAACCCCCCGTGGATCGCCTGTCATCTGGGCTGCCAGCCCAATCTACATCAGAGAAAGCCGAAAGAACCCGAGAAGAAGTCGGCCGAATATGCATTCCAAATGTGATGGTGAACTGAACATAACGAAGAATGCGTTTAACAGCAGCCCAATGAGGGTGTCTAGGAGCCTGAAGATACTGACAAACCCTGTTAACAGCATAAGAGATATCTGGTCTCGTGATCGTCAAGTACTGAAGCCCACCAACAATGCTCCTGTACTCTGTGGCATCCGCAGGAGACAGAAGCTCACCATCAACAGCTGTGATCTTGTCAGTAGATGACATGGGTGTGGTAGCCGGTTTGCACTTCAGCATACCAGCTCGCTGCAACAAATCCAAAGAGTACTTCTTTTGCGTAAGAACCAGACCAGCAGCACGAGAAGTGACCTCAACTCCAAGAAAATAGTGAAGCTTCCCAAGATCTTTGACCGCAAAATCAGCACCAAGAGAGCAGACAAGAGCATCAGCAGCATACTGGGAAGAGCTGACAAGGATAATATCATCGACATATACCAAAAGATACATAGTGACTTCTGGCTTCTGTAGAAGGAATAAGGAAGAGTCAGCAGTGGACGGCACAAACCCATGAGCACGAAGGGCAGAGGCAAGGCGGGCATGCCAGGCACGAGGAGCTTGCTTCAAACCATAGAGTGCTTTGGTGAGACGACAGATATGGTCAGGATGATCAGGATCAGAAAAGCCAGGCGGCTGTTTCATATAAACCTCTTCCTCCAAGAATCCATGGAGAAAAGCATTCTGCACATCAAGTTGACGAAGTGACCAACCACGAGAAATAGCAAGAGAAAGAAGAAGCCGAATGGTGGTAGGCTTGACGATGGGACTGAAGGTGTCCTCATAGTCAAGACCATGGCGCTGCTGAAATCCTCGAGCAACAAGTCGCGCTTTGTAACGCTCAATTGATCCATCCGAATGCTTCTTCACTTTGAATACCCATTTGAAGTCAATAACATTTACCCGTGGTGGTGGAGGGACGAGAGTCCATGTCTTGTTACGAAGAAGAGCATGAAACTCCTGCTACATAGCCTCTCGCCAATGAGGAATGCACATAGCAGCCTGATATGAGCGAGGCTCAGAAGACGGATCCGCAACAGCAGCAGCCAAACGAGCAGCCAACCAAGCAACAGTACCATCCGTACGTTCCTTGGGTTTAAAAATGCCACTTCGACTACGAGTGTGTGGTCGGGACACAGGAGCCACCGAGGTCGACGGAGCAGCCTGCAACGGGCTGGAGGACGGCGATGTAGATACGTCAGCCGGTGGCGAGGAGCCAGACGCGGTGACCTCGGACGCAGTCGACGTAGCAGGCCGGCCCATAGGCGAAGCCAGCGGGGCAGGCGGAGCTGCTGGCGATGCCGGCGTCACGGACCGGGCCGTGGGCGAGGCTGGTGTCGCAGGCCGAGGCGCGGACGAAGGCGGCGTGACGGGCCGAGCCGCAGATGACTCCGGCGTAGAGGGCCGAGCCACTTGAGACGTGGCGGGCGCTGGCGTAGCAGGCCGAGCAGTGGACAAGCTTGGCAGGGCAGGCTCTTTAGGCGACCGTGCATGGGCACACGAATCGATGCCATGCAACAAAGGGCGATCGACGTGCCCATCAGAAACCAGCGGTGATGGTGGTGAATCCTCCAACAGTTCCAAGCAAGCCCCACGTCCGGTTCCTGCACCATGGTTAGGTAACAGTACAGGAGAGTATGCAACATCATCAAATTGGTCAGAAGCAACAGAGGATGAATGCAGAGATGGTGGTTCGGCAGTGGACACAGGAAGTTTGGCAAAGGGAAAAACATGCTCATCAAACACGACATCCCGAGATATATAGACGCGATTTGTGGGAACATGAAGACATTTGTAACCTTTATGAAGAGAGCTATAGCCAAGAAAAACACACTTCTTGGAACGGAACTCAAGCTTGCACTTGTTATATGGACGAAGATGCGGCCAACAAGCACACCCGAAAACCTTGAAAAAGGTATAATCAGGTTGTTTATTAAGGAGAACCTCAATGGGAGTCTTCATGTTTAAAACACGAGTGGGAGTACGGTTTATGAGAAAACATGCAGTGGTGAAAGCATCACTCCAAAATCGAAACGGAACAGATGCATGGGCCAAAAGAGTAAGACCAGCTTCAACAATGTGACGATGCTTACGTTCTACTGAGCCATTCTACTGATGTGTATGTGGACATGCTAAACGATGAGCTATCCCAAGCGACTGAAAGAAGGAGTTGAGGTTGCGATACTCGCCCCCCCCCCCCCCCCAGTCCGACTGGACAAGGACAATTTTGTGCTTGAGAAGGCGTTCAACATGTTTTTGAAACTGAACAAAAATGTCAAACACATATTGCGTTTAATAAGATAGAGCCAGGTAAAGCGACTATAAGCATCAACGAAACTGATATAGTAATTATGACCACTGACAAAAGTCTGAGCAGGACCCCATACATCTGAAAACACAAGTTCTAAAGGATGTTTCACCTCACGACTGGACTCCGAAAAAGGAAGTTGATGACTCTTCCCCTGCTGACAAGCATCACATACTGCTACATCTTTATTACTAGACAGGCTAGGAAGCTCATGACGACGCAAAACATGCCGAACAATAGGTGTGGCCGGGTGACCAAGACGAGCATGCCACTGTGATGGAGAGACCCGAACTCCACTGAAAACGCGGGCGACGCCAGGATGCTCCAAACGGTAGAGTCCCTGGCACAACCGCCCGCTAAGAAGAATGTCCCTCGTGTCCCGATCCTTAATAAAAAGATCAAAAGGATGAAATTCACAAAGCACATTATTATCACGTGTGAGTTTAGGAACTGAGAGAAGATTACGTCTCACAGATGGAACTCGAAGAACATTGCGAAGCTGAAGACTCCTATTGGAATGTCTAGTGAGAAGAGATGCTTGACCAATATGAGAGATGTGCATACCTGCTCCATTGGCGGTGTGGATCTTGTCGGAGCCATGATACCTGCTCCATTGACAATGAACGAGTTGAACTCGGAGTCGGTGAGGGGCTGTCCAATGGAGGCCAACGTGTCGGCGAGGCCCTTGACCTTGTTTTAGAACTCAGTGGCAGTGGAGTCAAGCTTCTGACACTCGCCAAGCTGACGACGGAGTGCAGAGACACGGGCCTGAGACTGCGCCGCGAAAGTGCGCTCAAGGATGGTCCAGGCCTCATGAGACGTCTTCGCGAAAACAACAAGCCCGGCGATAGCTGACGAGAGCGACCCCTGGATGGAGGAGAGGTTCGCCTGGTCCTGCCCCGTCCAGACGCGATGAGCCGGATTGTAGACCGGACCGTGCACGCTGTCCACCAGTGCGGGGGGCAGGGAAGAGATCCGTCGACGTAGCCGAGCAGGTAGTGGCTCCCCAAGAGCGGGAGAACCTGCGCACGCCAGAAGATGTAGTTGTCGGCGGAGAGCTTGATGGTGATGAGATGACCGAAGTGAAACGGCGGCGGTGGTGACGATCCCATCGAGGGGGCTGCCTGAGGTGCAAGCACCATGGAGGTAGCCGGAGTCACCGAAGTCGGTGCGGGGGTACGCAACACCGCAGCCGGGTCGGACGCCACAAAACCCGCAGCCGGGGCGGACGCCGCAAACCCCGCTATCAGGGCAGTGGTGGGCGCGGCCGGCAGGAGAGGCGACCCAACGCCCGCGGGATCGGTGGCGGACGGCGGCGCCACGGTGCAGACCGCGAGATCGCGCCCGAGCGAGGGCGCCGGCGGTGTCGAGTAGACGGAGCCAATGCTCCGGGTCCCGAGCGGGGCCGAGACAGGGACGACGTCCAGCGGGAGGTTCAACAGGGCCGCAAGGGAGGCCGGGAGGAGTCCCGCGGCGGTGGAACCAGCCGTGGCGGCGCCCGACATGACGGCGGCGGCGCGATCGATGGCGCGGCGGCGGCGGGTATTAGGGTTTGGTAGCGGAAGCGATCGTAACCTAGCGTGATACCATGTAAGACAATAGGTTTTGGGATAACCAGCACAACCCTCTGGAGGTGGCTTGCCTTATATATATAATGGGTGTGTTACAATAGATACAACATATGTACACAAATATAGAAGCTATATATAGTCTAACAGTTAGGGATTTCACTATAGACTAAATACAAAACAAAATGAATGAACCTATACTCTAAAAAACGTTTATGTACATTCAAATGTAGTCTTTATAATGAAATCTCTAAAAAGATGTATATTTAGGAACCGAGGGGAAGGATTGAATGGTACTCCCTCCATTCCAAAATATAGTGCGCTCGCGCTTCCCGATGTTCAACTTTAACCATAAATTTAATCAACGAGATCAACTGCAGCGGGAGAAAAAAATATATAATTGAAAACTTCTTTTGAATACGAATTCACTGATATAATTTTTGCTCCCGCCGCAATCGGTCTTGGTAATTAAATTTACGGTCAAAGTTGAAGCACGTGAATAGAGAAAGTACTACATTATGAAATGGAGGGAGTAGTTGCCTACTGGTTTCTTTGGCACTTGGTAGATCTGGTCAGTGTACCGTAAACCATAGGGAGGCAGACAGTTAGCACAACCTACTGTCAGAGATGTGACTGTATTTGTACGGTCACATTTGCTCGAGTCTTTGCAAAGTGCAGACAGTTAGCAGAACACACATTTACTAACCTGAGGCACATCCAGAAGAAATTTATTTCGCCGTGGTGAAATTGTTGTTCACCGCACAAAAAAAGAGAAAGGAGGAAAACAGTTGAAAATCACATGAAAAGAGATGAAAATGATGCAGCTGGAATCACACGAGAACGAAAAGGAAAGTAACTTCATACAGTACCGACGCTAGCCAACTTGCAGCGAGGGACATATTCTTCTTCTGTTCCTTTCTTTCATTTTCATCACGGAATTAGAAGTGAACCATTTGTCCTTAAATTCACCCCTGCCTTCTACAATCTACATGCGCCGCAGAAACTGGCAGGCAGCTTCCTGTAGAGTACAGAGACAGTGTATCTGTATGTCTGTCTACGCACCGGTACAAACAGCGTAGAGGAGGAAAACAGCCACGCATCTCCATCAACAACGAGGGAAGATCCAACTTGTCACTCCCGAGTGCACCGGCGATGGCGATCCAACTTGCACGCCCTGGTTTGGCAGCTAGCCGGCGGCGCATATTTTCCGCCGTCGGTCTCTGTCGCTCGCCGGCGCGGGGTGGCCCGGCCGCGATCGTAGGAACCGGTGGTCCTCGTGAAGGCGTGCCCATTTTCGACCGTCCAGTTCCCTTCGGAGGAAAAGGACCAACCAATTCCGCGGTGCGATCTACGGACGGGGGCGATGCGTACGACGGCCGATGGGAACGTGGCGCCCATCGGGCCCCTCTCGCACGCCCTCGTAGCTGTTCGTTGGTAACCGCGGCCCGCTGGTCGAGATATTTTTTGTACCGTGCGAGGCGGAGGACGACCCGCCAACTTGGAGAAGGACGGGAGGAGGTTGGGGACGAACGAGCGGGTGGGATGGCTTCCGGGGAAGATTTTCAGGAACGCGCGGGCGAGCGGGGTGCGCTCGTGGGCCGTGCAATCGCAGCGCCCTGGTAGCTAGTGTCATGTGATGACGTACCAGCTCGTTTCGTTCGGTGCTATCAGCAGCGATCCACCGTCAGTCCCCCGGTGTTGCACGGCTGCATTTCATTCTCCATTTTATTCTAGAGTAAGTACTACTATTTTCACTGCTCAACTTACTATTTTCACTGCTCTTGTGACCTTTTGGTAATTATAATTAGTTGTGCAATGGCTAAGTAGGATTTCTTCTGAATTTCGTACCTAGATTGGCACGGTGAAAGACCAAAAAGATGGACCCACTAAGCTTCTGGCTGTTGGGTATGGCTGCCTCCTGTGAATATATTGTGAGCACCTAAGGTCTTATACAATGAAAGATGCTTAGAAAGACGTTTAGTAAAATAAATTAAATTTTTTTAAGCATCGAAGCTTATTTCTATATGACGAACACTTTTTTAAGTGTCTATCCTTTGCAAATAAGCATCAATGCTTAGAGAAAAACTGATTTATTTCTTTAAACACCTATCCCAAACACCTTGCATTGCACATGACCTAAGAGTAACTCTAACTGATTCCCAATAGCCGATTAGGGGAGTAAAAATCCGGTTTTACTCTTTTAATCGGCACCGAGTTGATCCGCAATCGGCGTTAGTGGAGGAAAATTTATCCTCTGCAGCGCCCCATCCCGTACTTATCCTTCACCGCTCGAACGTCGAGCAAAATTTCAGGCCTCTCTAGCCACCTCATCTGCCTTGCCTTCTCCCCCATCCCCGCTGTCGGCGTGCGCCCCTGCTCCCCGACTGCCCTCTCCTCCCAATGGCCGGACCTCATGGCCGGCGCTCCCCACCGCCGATCCACAATTTGGATCCGCGCCGCCACACCCGCCACGCCGCATCCTCGAGTCGTCGTCGCTGCGCCCCCTGCCCGCATCTCCAACTTCCTAGACCTCCCTCCCTCCGCCGCGGGAGCTGCAGAGGAAATACCTCAGCGCCCGCCAGCGCGCGTGGGGGACTTAGGTTGCAGAGATCACTGATCGGGAGACCCACACGAAGAAGTGGATCGGGTCATTCCACATGGCGGAGCTCGCCGCCTTGGAATACGACCGGTGGCAGGTCCGGTTCCACGCGCGGGTCCTGTCGTGGTTCTAAGTCTGACAGTAATGTAGGGGGGTGTGTATGGAGAGACTAGATCTTAGCTATTGGGAAGTTGTAAGCACGCAAGGTTTACGAGTTGAGGCCCTTCTCGGAGGAAGTAACAGCCCTACGTCTCGGTGCCCGGAGGCGGTCGATTGGATTATTCGTGTGTAGATAACAAGGGTGCGAACCCTTCATACTGAGGAGGGGGGTGGCTTATATAGAGTTCGCCGGCCCCCTCCTGCCCTCAATAATGCAGGGTTTTAGGTACATTTAAGGTTGGGCGTTACTGGTAATGTCCCTAATAAAGTGTTATAATAACCATAAAGACTACTTAATAGCTGACCGTTTGCCTGCGGAGTGACTTTAGGTCTTCTGGCAGTCGAGTGGCTGGCTTCATGGCCGAGTGATAGTTCTTTGGTCGAGTGTCTTGAACCCGTCGAGTGGGATGCCTTCAAGTCGTTTGAAAGGTGACTCATTCTAGGGATGTCCTCGGGTAGGGCTTTTTAGGACGGGTCCGTGCCCCTACCCTAGGTACATAGCTTCATCATTAGCCCCCGAATGGATCGAGGTTAGAGTGAGAAAGGGTTGGCGACCTTTCCGACTGATTCTTTGGACTATATGAGGACCTTGTTCTGGGTCGACCATCACGGATGACGTCATCAAACTCTTTCAGTCGCCTTGATCCATTCCAGGCCTTTCGTCGAGTGGATTCCTTTACTTGTGACGTACCGAGCGCCGGTGCACGCGGGGTCTTCTCTTTTGACAAGTTGTTCTGCAGCCAGCGGATATCACAGGATTCGGATTTTTCGGGAAGCGCGCGGGACGGGAGCGGCCGCAGTAATCGGAAGTCACAACGCGGAGGCTCCTCGATCTCCGCGTCGCCTTTTTCGCCACGTACTGCGCGCGCCTGCTGCGGGATTTGACTGGATAGCCTGGGCCTACCGGTCAGCCACTCGGAAGCGGCCCCTTATAAGTTGCCGGCTCGGAGTTCTCCAACAGTGCGCAGTTCTCTCTTCTCCTTCTTCCTCTCTTCCTTCGCAGCCTCTTCCGCTACCTCCGCTCTCGCCCTATCGCCGCAAACCCGTTCGAGATTTCGCCGGCGACGATGGTGAAGGGCAAGACGACTGCTCTGGAGCGTGCGAAGAAGGCGGCGGCGGGGAAAGGGAAGAGGTCTGCACGCGGCGGATCTTCCTCCAGGACCGCCCTGCCCAAAGGTTGGATCCAGGGCGACTGGATGCCGTCGGTGCTCCGGCAGGAGGACCTCGACGACATGGTCGAGGGGGGAGCCATTCCTCACAAAGCCGCGCGTCTTTCGGGGGGAGAGATCGAACCTCAACCTCGTGACGGTGAGTGCGTGTAACTCCCCATATGTGACTTTCCCAATTTGTACTCCAACTCTTGCCGTTTCCGGCATTAAGTTATATTTATTCCTTGGGTTCGGGTCTTTGTCTCCGTGTGTTGTTTTTCTTTTTCGTGCATCTCATATCATGTCATCTCATGCATTGCATTTGCATACATGTTCATCTCATGCATTCGAGCATTTTCCCCGTTGTCCGTTTTGCATTCCGGCGCTTCGTTCTCCTCCGGTGGCCATTTCTAGCTTTCTTTCGTGTGTGGGGATTAAACATTTCCGGATTGGACCGAGACTTGCCATGCGGCCTTGGTTTACTACCGGTAGACCGCCTGTCAAGTTTCGGGTCATTTGGACTTCGTTTGATACTCCAACGGTTAACCAAGGGACCGAAAAGGCCTCGTGTGTGTTGCAGCCCAACACCCCTCCAATTTGGCCCAAAACCCACTAAACTCTGCTCCATCGTCTCGGTCGTTCGATCACGGTCGTGTGGGCGAAAACCGCACCTCATTTGGACTCTCCTAGCTCCCTCTATGCCTATATATAGACCCCCTCCTCCAAATTCGCGGATCCCCTCCTCAAACCCTAAAACAATCGCTCCTCCGCACAAACGGACATGTCCGCCGGCGCCCCCGACCACTCCGGTGCCGCCACGTTGCAGCCGCACCTCCCCGCCGCCGCCGGCCCGCGGAGGCCCGCGCCTGGCCCCCGCGGCCCACTCGCGCCCGCCGCCGCCCGGTGCTCCCTTTCCTCCGCGCCGGCGACCCGGGGCAGCTCCGGCCGCCGCATCGCCATCGCCGGCGACCCGTGTCCGGCAAGCCGCCGCCCGCGCCTCCTCTCACCGACCGGCGACGCCCGCCGCCCGGCAAGCCGCCGCCCTCGCCGGGCATCGCCGCCGCCTCGGCCGACCCCCGCGCCGCTCCTCCTCGCCTCCCCGACGCCGGCCGCCGCCTCCCCGACGCCGGCGACCTCGGATCCGGCGCCGGTGAACCTCGGGAGGCGTGCCCGTGAACAGTGCTCCGGCCGGATCCGGATCTGGATCTGGATCTGGGTTGACCTCTCCCCGAAACCCTAATTCCATCAATTTTTATGCAAACTTTGTCGCATCATATCTTTGCACCCGTGGCTCCGTTTTGGGCATATGATATATCAAAATCTTTGTCTCGACGAGTACATCATTTCATTCCATTGCATCATTTGCATTTGAGGTCATCTTGATGCCCAAAATGCTGTTAGAAGGAGGCATCATGAGTTAAATTGCAGATCCGTTAGCTCTACATTGACTTTTGTCGTTTTTGCCATGATTATTGTGTGCATGATATGCCTGTGCCCCTTTGGGATGAATTTTTAAGCATGTTGTCTTCTTTCCAGAGGTGCCACCCATGCATTTTTAGGATGTGTGTGTTGTCTTGTGCAAGCTTGCAAAGTAGGGTACCTGAGTTTGCAGATTTCAGGGACTTAGTGAAAATCACTAAGTCTGGGATGTTTTAGTTCACGATGCTATATGTCCAGCTTGTTTCCTAGTGATCCGTGCCTCTTTTGAGGATGATCAGTAAGAGTGATTTGTTATGCTTGTTGTGCTTAATCCATCCATGTCTTTACTTGTTATGTTGGAGCAACCTAGGTTGACTCAATCGAGCTCAACTTTTGCATAGTTGTTAATTTGGGCAGATCGTGAACTCTTTTGCGATTTTGCCGGTGCTATTGCTAGTGATCCATGCATGCTATGCCATTGTTCTTGCAATGCATAGTTAGAATTTTGTGCCTTCTTAATGTATATATGCTTGCCTTGCCATGACTTGCACCGTAGTGAGAGCATCGAGCTCGTTTACATGCCTCCGTGAGTTATAATTTCAGCATGTCCCAGTTTTCACTAAGTCTGAAAACTGATTGTGTTTCATCGATGTTCGTGTGCTTGTTAGAGTATTTTGTGAACCCTATTGGCCCCAGGTCATTTTGGGTGTTTTGTTAAGCTTGTTGAGTAGCTCCATGCCATGCTCTTACTTGCCATGTTCAGGTTAGGCTTCATGTTGTTTTGCTGCTCCGAAGAGAGCATCGTGGTCTGAAATTCCAGACTAGCGTTAATTTCGCTAAGTCTGAAATCTGTTTTGCTTATTCAGTTTTTCCATGCTTGTTTGAACCCCTTAATGGATGAATTTGCCTATGCCTCAGTCCTCGTGATTTGTTAAGCTTCTTGTGTACATCACTGCCATGCAATTTGCTTTCATGTTTGGTGGCTGTAGCATGTTCATTTCATTGCATTTAGGAGCCTACTTGCTGTAAATCGCAGATCGGTTCGTTTCGTAAAACGCTTGCCATTTCCAAACCGTAGCTCCGATTCCTTTGGTCTTTATATCGTTTTCAGGGGATTTCTTCCCCTCTATCCAGTGGCACACTTGGTTATCCAAGTTGAGGCCAGGTTCATGCATTTCCTGTCACGTCTTGCATTTTGCATCCCGCATCGCATTCCGCATAGCATACCATCTTTGCATCTTATTGGTTGCCCTTGCACGTGGTTGATTGTATCCTTGTTGCTTGTTTGTGTTGTTGGGTAGAGCCGGGAGACGAGTTCGCTAACGAGGAGCCCGTTGAGTTTCCTTTTGAGGATCCAGTCAATTCTGACAACTGTGCAGGCAAGATGATCATACCCTCGAAATCACTACTATCTTTGCTATGCTAGTTTGCTCGCTCTTTTGCTTTGCCAATGCTACGATGACTACCACTTGCTTGTCAGCCTCCCAATTGCCATGATTGAGCCTCTAACTCACCTTTGTCCTAGCAAACCGTTGATTGGCTATGTTACCGCTTTGCTCAGCCCCTTCTTATAGCGTTGCTAGTTGTAGGTGAAGATTGGAGCCGTTCCTTGTTGGAACACTTATTTACTTGTTGGGATATCATTATATTGCTATGTTATCTTTATTCATCTATATACTTGGTAAAGGGTGGAAGGCTCGGCCTCTCGCCTAGTGTTTTGTTCCACTCTTGCCGCCCTAGTTTCCGTCATATCGGTGTTATGTTCCCGGATTGTTGCGTCCCTTACGCGGTTGGGCTATAATGGGAACCCCTTGATAGTTCGCCTTGATTAAAGCTTTTCCAGCAATGCCCAACATTGGTTTTACCATTTGCCACCTACCCCTTTTTCCCTTGGGTTTCCGGAGCCCGAGGGTCATCTTTATTTTAGCCCCCCACGGGCCAGTGCTCCTCTGAGTGTTGGTCCGAACCGAGCCACTTGCAGCGCCACCTCGGGGCAACTCGAGGGTTGGTTTTAGTTGTACGCAGTGTTCATCTGAGTGTGCCCTGAGAAAGAGATATGTGCAGCTCCTATCGGGATTTGTCGGCACATTCGGGCGGTGTTGCTGGACTAGTTTTGACCTGTCGAATCATCTTGTTGTACCGAGATACCGAGTCTGATCGGTGTGTCTTGGGTGGAGGTCTATTCCTTCGTTGACCATGAGAGCTTGTTATGGGCTAAGTTGGGACCCCCTGCAGGGATTGATCTTTCGAAAGCCGTGCCCGCGGTTATGGGCAGATGGGAATTTGTTAATGTCCGGTTGTAGATAACTTGAACCTTAATTAATTAAAATGAATCAACTGAGTGTGTTGCCGTGATGGCCTCTTCTCGGTGGAGTCCGGGAAGTGGACACGGCGTTGGAGTTATGTTTGCGCAGGGTGCTCTCTAGTTTTCTCGCTCGTGCTTTCCCTCCTCTTCTCGCTCTCTTTTGCGAATAAGTTAGCCACCATACACGCTAGTCGCTTGCTGCAGCTCCACTTAGACATTACCCCTTTCCTACCTATTAAGCTTAAATAGTCTTGATCGCGAGGGTGCGAGATTGCTGAGTCCCCCGTGGCTCACAGATTACTATTACACCAGATGCAGGGACAGATGATACCTCTCCGGATGGCGCGCTCGAGCTGAAGTGGGAGTACGACGAGGACTCTCAGCGTTACTATGTATCTTTTCCTGATGATCAGTAGGGATGCCTATTCGGGGTTAGATTCAGGGCCTTGTCGCTTGTTGGGGGTCTTTTCTATTTTGGCGCCGTAGTCGGGCCATGAGTGATTGTATGATGGATGTTATTTATGTACTTTGATGTGACGTGGCGAGTGTAAGCCAACTATGTTATTTCCCCTTTATATTATATATGTACATGGGATGTGTGATGATTTCCCGACTTGCGACATTGCTTTCAATGCGCCTATGTCTCTAAGTTGTGCCTCGACACGTGGGAGATATAGTCGCATCGAGGGCGTTACAAGTTGGTAATCAGAGCCTTCCCCGACCTTAGGAGCCCCCATTGCTTGATCGTTTTTAGCAGCCGAGTTGTGTCTAGAAAAATGTTTTGAGTCCTTAGGAATTATATATCGGAGAGCTTAGGAATTCTTTTTACTTCCCAGTCTCCTCATCGCTCTGGTAAGGCATCTTGACGTAGAGTTTTGACTCTTCTCTTCTCAAATTTCACAAAAAAAAATTTAGGATCATGCGAGTATCTTGGTTTTGTTCCGATGGCTTATGATGAGAATACTGTCTTGGTGCCTCCTGTCAGGGGTTTAGTGGAAGTGTCCCGGGGAGTTGAGCTCTGAGGTGTTGTCATCATAATTCTATCGTTGCAATTCTGGCATACTTGAGATATGTGCGCGACATCGAAAATCTCCTTTATGCAGTTCGTTGGTGAGATAACCTCGACGCCACCCAGTACTGGGGCGGGAGTTCGGGAGTATCGCCATAACTTGTATAACGGATGCTTTTCGAAGGTTGTGATAGATGGTTTCTGAAGGTTTCTTGGTTATGTGTTGAAGGATGGATGCAGCTGGATGTAGGATTTGCTAGCTTGGGTGAGATATTATGCTTCCCCTGTATCCCCAACACCTGATTGCATAACCGGAAATTTTCGGGAGTTTCATAGGTGGGAATTCAAGTAGCTCTTAGGATATCTTTCCGACAGATGTGTGATACGAAATTTGGGTTCGACGTCTAGTGGTTCGCCTATTCATGGTCGATTTTACAGTGGCCTCGTTGTGTCTTAAAGAGTCCTTGGCTTTGCTGACTTGGGGACGCTTCGTATGTCATGTGCACTGCCTTGTACATGATGGTGCTGTACGGTCGAGCCCGTGTAGGTCCCATCACGAAAACTTCAGACGAAATTTCTATCATATGTTTGTTCCGGCTTATTCCGCAAGCCAACCCTTGGTTTTATTTCAGTTGTGGCGTTCGTTCTGCTTCGACGTCATATGTTGATTCCATCCCTCGTTGATGTACCTCTTCTACCTGATTCTTCGTGGCTTCGCAATTTAGGAATATGTGACCACTTCAAGAGAAGTGCATTCATTCATTTTGTTCGGATGTGAAGACTTTATGTTGCAATTTTCATTCCGTTGGATTCACCTTCAATATTTCTCTATTTGTGTGCTAACGGTGGTCAACCTCTTCAGGATGGCTCCCGCTAAGAGCACCAGTCAGAACCAGAATCAAGATCCGCCGCCACCTCCGCCTCCTCCGGAAGCATGGCAAGCTGTGATGGCCGCTACTAATGCAAACACACAGCTGATCATGCAAATCATCCAAGAGCGGAATCAAAGCAGTCAAGGAAATCAAGGCAACAACCAGAACCATTTTGCAACTCTGAATCAGTTCCTCGCAAATGGTCCAAAGACGTTCAGCAACTGCGTTGAGGCTACCGATGCTGATGATTGGTTAGTCGATCTGGGCAAGCATTTTGAATGTAGCAATGTCAGACCTGAAGATTTCGTCAAGTTCGCTTCTTTCCAGCTCAAAGATCAGGCCGCAGAGTGGTTTCAGCAGTACCGGGATTCCAGAGGTGGAAGTTTGATCACTTGGGATGATTTCCGTCGTGATTTCCGAGCTCATCACATCCCTCAAAGTGTGACTGAAAGCAAACGTGAAGAATTCCGCAATCTGAAGCAAGGCTCTTTGTCTGTCTATGACTACAACAAGTTGTTCCAGAAGCTCGCCCGTTTTGTCAAGCAGGATGTTCTTGATGAGAAGAGCATGATCTATCAGTTCAGGGGTGGTCGTCGTGAAGAAATTCAGCTCGCTCTTGTCCTCTTCGAGCCGCTGAGATACGATGAGTTCTACAACATGGCACTGAAGCAAGAGGCTGCTCAGTTAAGGTGTGATGCTTCCAGGAAGCGAGTCAGAGACACTACACCTTCTTCCTCTACTCAAGTGGCCAAGCAGCAGAAGTATTGGCTTCCTCCTCCTCCGTTCCGTCCGTATCAGCAGAAGAGCAAAGGTGGCAGTGGTTCATCCCACCCACCCAACCCAGGCTTTCAGAACAAGACTTCGTCTCAAGCTTCAAGATCGAGTGCTCCGTACCACCGTCCGCTCTCAGAGGTCACGTGCAACAAGTGCCAACAAAAGGGTCACTACGCCAACAAGTGTTTCAACCAGAGGCGTCTTCCTCCTCCTCCTCCTGTCAGATCGGCAAGTACAGCAGTGGTCAAGCATAATCCCAAGCACGCCAAGGTCAACTTGCTGAATGCAGCTCAGGCAGAGGACTCGCCAGATGTGATCATGGGTAACCTTCCTGTTAACGATGTTCCCGCTAAAGTACTTTTTGATACTGGTGCATCGCTTTCTTTTATTTCAACTCCATTTGTGGCCAAGCATGATATTGTGACCGAAAGGATTCTTGTTCCGTTGAAGATTGTGTCTCCGGGCAAGCAAATGACTTCTAACAATTGTGTCCCGGATATTTCTATCACATTGGGCGATTACAAGTTTCTCTCTTCTCCGGTGGTTCTTGGTAATTCTGATATCAATCTTATTCTTGGGATGGACTGGCTCTCTAAACACAAGGCTCACCTTGATTGTGCGGCCAGGCAGATTCAACTGACTCATTCGTCTGAGGACGTCATTGTCTTTGCCGCTCGGGATAATACCATCCGGTTGTTCTCTCTCAATGAGAAGGGTGAATTGGATGCTATTTCGCAGATTCCGGTTGTTTGTGAGTATCAAGACGTCTTCCCAGAAGAACTCCCAGGCATGCCTCCAAACCGGCCGGTTGAATTTGTTATTGAACTTGAGCCCGGTACGGAACCTGTGTGCAAACATCCCTACAAGCTCGGCCCCGAAGAGTTGAAGGAGTTGAAGAAACAACTCGATGTTCAAGAAAGGATGGGTCTCATTCGGCCTAGTACTTCTCCGTGGGGTTGTGGTGTTCTTTTTGTGAAGAAGAAGGATGGAACGGACCGACTTTGTGTTGATTATCGTCCATTGAACAAGAAGACCATCAAGAACAAATACCCACTTCCCAACATTAATGAGCTGTTCGAACAACTCAAGGGTGCTCAAGTATTCTCCAAGCTTGACCTCCGTATGGGTTATCATCAAATTCGCATTCGTGAGCAAGATATTCCCAAGACGGTGTTCAGAACAAGCTATGGGTCATATGAATACACTGCCATGTCTTTTGGCCTCGCCAACGCTCCTCCGACGTTCTCTCGCATGATGAACTTCATCTTCAACCCCTACACCAACGACTTCGTTTTGGTCTATCTCGACGACATTCTGGTTTTCTCGAAGAACAAGGAAGATCATGCCAAACACTTGCGTTTGGTTCTTGACAAGCTCAGGGTACATCAGTTCTACGCCAAGTTCTCCAAGTGTGAATTTTGGCTCGATGAGGTTCTTTATCTTGGTCATATCATCTCTGCCAAGGGCATTTCCGTGGATCCTGAGAAGGTGTCTGCAATTGTTAATTGGGAACCTCCTCAGAACGTGAAGCAACTCCGTAGCTTCCTCGGTCTCGCAAGCTACTACCGAAGATTCGTTGAAAACTTTTCCAAGATTGCGAAGCCTCTCTCAAATCTTCTTCAGAAGCACGTCAAGTATGTTTGGTCTCCGGAGTGTGATATTGCTTTCAACGCTTTGAAAGAGAAATTGATCACTGCTCCAGTTCTGACTCCGCCTGATGAAACCAAGCCGTACGAGGTCTTTTGTGATGCCTCTCTCCAAGGTCTCGGTGCTGTACTGATGCAAGAGAAGAAAGTTGTTGCTTATACCTCTCGCCAGTTGAAGCCTAATGAGAAGAACTACCCCACTCATGATCTCGAGTTGGCGGCAGTTGTGCACGCTTTGTTGACTTGGAGACATCTTCTCTTGGGAAGGAAAGTGGACATTTTCACTGATCACAAGAGTCTCAAGTACATCTTCACCCAGCCTAATCTCAACCTCAGGCAGACTCGATGGGTCGAAATGATTCAAGAGTACAATCCGAGTATCGAGTATACTCTAGGCAAGGCTAATGTGATTGCTGACGCTTTGAGCAGAAAAGCTTATTGCAACAGTCTGATTCTCAAGCCTTATCAACTCGAGCTTTGTGAAGCTTTCCGCAAACTTAATCTGCAAGTTGTCCCTCAAGGTTTCCTCGCCAACCTTCAAGTCTCTCCTACGTTGGAAGACCAGATTCGCCAAGCCCAGCTTCTTGATGCTATGGTGAAAAAGGTGAAGATTGGTATTGCAAAGAGTCAGTCCAAGTACAAGTGCTACCGACTTGATGACAAGGACACTCTCTTCTTCGAGGATCGAATTGTTGTGCACAAAGGTGAACTTCGTAAAGTGATCATGAACGAGGCTCACAACTCTCTCCTCTCCATCCACCCTGGGAGCATGAAGATGTATCAAGATCTGAAGCAAACTTATTGGTGGACTCGAATGAAGCGCGAGATCGCTCAATTCGTGAATGAATGTGATGTCTGCAGAAGAGTGAAAGCAGAACACCAGAGGCCAGCAGGTCTCCTCCAACCTCTTGCCATTCCAGAATGGAAGTTTGACCACATTGAAATGGACTTCGTGATTGGGTTTCCAAAGTCCAAGCATGGCAATGATGCTATATTCGTTGTCATCGACAAGCTCACCAAAGTGGCTCATTTCCTGCCTATCAAAGAGTCAATCACTACAGCTCAATTGGCGGAGCTCTATACCTCTCGAATTGTCTCTCTGCACGGTATTCCTCAAGTGATATCTTCAGACCGTGGCAGCATCTTTACCTCCAAGTTTTGGGATTCTTTTCAGAAGGCCATGGGCACCAACATTCGCTTCAGCACTGCTTTCCATCCTCAAACAAGCGGTCAAGTCGAGCGTGTCAACCAGATTCTTGAAGATATGCTCAAGGCTTGTGTTATCTCCTTCGGCATGAAGTGGGAGGATTGTCTTCCTTATGCTGAATTCTCGTACAACAACAGTTTTCAAGCAAGTTCGGGCAAGGCCCCATTTGAAATTCTGTATGGTAGGAAGTGCCGTACACCTCTCAACTGGTCTGAAACCGGCGAACGTCAGCTGCTGGGTAATGACCTGATCACAGAGGCAGAAGAAATGTGCAAGGTCATTCGTGATAACCTCAAAGCAGCCCAATCCCGCCAGAAGAGCTACTATGATAGCAAGAACCGTGATTTGGCTTTCGAGATCGAAGATCATGTTTACCTCCGCGTCTCTCCTATGAAAGGGACTCGTCGCTTCGGTATCAAAGGGAAGCTTGCCCCCAGATACGTCGGACCTTTCAAGATCGTCAGCAAGAGAGGCGACCTCGCCTATCAACTCGAGCTTCCTACAAACTTTGCCAATGTTCATGATGTGTTCCATGTCTCCCAACTCCGTAAGTGCTTCAAGACGCCTGAACGCACCGTCAACTTCGAGGACATTGAGCTCCAAGAAGATCTCTCTTACCGTGAGCACCCAGTTGCAATCCTTGAAGAGACTGAACGCAGAACTCGCAACAAGTCAATCAAATTTCTCAAAGTCAAGTGGTCACACCATTCCGACCGTGAAGCTACCTGGGAACGCGAGGATCACCTCCGTTCTGAGTACCCGGAGTTCTTTCAGTCCTAGATCTTGGGACGAGATCTTTTCGTAGTGGTGGAGTGTTGTAACGCCCCATATGTGACTTTCCCAATTTGTACTCCAACTCTTGCCGTTTCCGGCATTAAGTTATATTTATTCCTCGGGTTCGGGTCTTTGTCTCCGTGTGTTGTTTTTCTTTTTCGTGCATCTCATATCATGTCATCTCGTGCATTGCATTTGCATACATGTTCATCTCATGCATTCGAGCATTTTCCCCGTTGTCCGTTTTGCATTCCGGCGCTTCGTTCTCCTCTGGTGGCCATTTCTAGCTTTCTTTCGTGTGTGGGGATTAAATATTTCCGGATTGGACCGAGACTTGCCATGCGGCCTTGGTTTACTACCGGTAGACCGCCTGTCAAGTTTCGGGTCATTTGGACTTCGTTTGATACTCCAACGGTTAACCGAGGGACCGAAAAGGCTCGTGTGTGTTGCAGCCCAACACCCCTCCAATTTGGCCCAAAACCCACCAAACTCTGCTCCATCGTCTCGGTCGTTCGATCACGATCGTGTGGGCGAAAACCGCACCTCATTTGGACTCTCCTAGCTCCCTCTATGCCTATATATAGACCCCTCCCTCCAAATTCGCGGATCCCCTCCTCAAACCCTAAAAAAATCGCTCCTCCGCACCGACGGACATGTCCGCCGCCTGACCGGACACGTCCGCCGGCGCCCCCGACCACTCCGGTGCCGCCACGTGGCAGCCGCACCTCCCCGCCGCCGCCGGCCCGCGGAGGCCCGCACCTGGCCCCCCCGGCCCACTCACGCCCGCCGCCGCCCGGTGCTCCCCTTCCTCCACGCCGGCGACCCGGGGCAGCTCCGGCCCGCACCTGGCCCCCCCGGCCCACTCGCGCCCGCCGCCGCCCGGTGCTCCCCTTCCTCCGCGCCGGCGACCCGGGGCAGCTCCGGCCGCCGCATCGCCATCGCCGGTGACCCGTCTCCGGCAAGCCGCCGCCCGCGCCTCCTCTCGCCGACCGGCGACGCCCACCGCCCGGCAAGCCGCCGCCCTCGCCGGGCATCGCCGCCGCCGCCTCGGCCGACCCCCGCGCCGCTCCTCCTCGCCTCCCCGACGCCGGCCGCCGCCTCCCCGACGCCGGCAACCTCGGATCCGGCGCCGGTGAACCTCGGGAGGCGTGCCCGTGAACAGTGCTCCGGCCGGATCCGGATCTGGGTTGACCTCTCCCCGAAACCCTAATTCCATCAATTTTTATGCAATCTTTGTCGCATCATATCTTTGCACCCGTGGCTCCATTTTGGGCATATGATATATCAAAATCTTCGTCTCGACGAGTACATCATTTCATTCCATTGCATCATTTGCATTTGAGGTCATCTTGGTGCCCAAAATGCTGTTAGAAGGAGGCATCATGAGTTAAATTGCAGATCCGTTAGCTCTACATTGACTTTTGTCATTTTTGCCATGATTATTGTGTGCATGATATGCCTGTGCCCCTTTGGGATGAATTTTTAAGCATGTTGTCTTCTTTCCAGAGGTGCCACCCATGCATTTTTAGGATGTGTGTGTTGTCTTGTGCAAGCTTGCAAAGTAGGGTACCTGAGTTTGCTGATTTCAGGGACTTAGTGAAAATCACTAAGTCTGGGATGTTTTAGTTCACGATGCTATATGTCCAGCTTGTTTCCTAGTGATCCGTGCCTCTTTTGAGGATGATCAGTAAGAGTGATTTGTTATGCTTGTTGTGCTTAATCCATCCATGTCTTTACTTGTTATGTTGGAGCAACCTAGGTTGACTCAATCGAGCTCAACTTTTGCATAGTTGTTAATTTGGGCAGATCGTGAACTCTTTTGCGATTTTGCCGGTGCTATTGCTAGTGATCCATGCATGCTATGCCATTGTTCTTGCAATGCATAGTTAGAATTTTGTGCCTTCTTAATGTATATATGCTTGCCTTGTCATGACTTGCACCGTAGTGAGAGCATCGAGCTCGTTTACATGCCTCCGTGAGTTATAATTTCAGCATGTCCCAGTTTTCACTAAGTCTGAAAACTGATTGTGTTTCATCGATGTTCGTGTGCTTGTTAGAGTATTTTGTGAACCCTATTGGCCCCAGGTCATTGGGTGTTTTGTTAAGCTTGTTGAGTAGCTCCATGCCATGCTCTTACTTGCCATGTTCAGGTTAGGCTTCATGTTGTTTTTCTGCTCCGAAGAGAGCATCGTGGTCTGAAATTCCAGACTAGCGTTAATTTCGCTAAGTCTGAAATCTGTTTTGCTTATTCAGTTTTTCCATGCTTGTTTGAACCCCTTAATGGATGAATTTGCCTATGCCTCAGTCCTCGTGATTTGTTAAGCTTCTTGTGTACATCACTGCCATGCAATTTGTTTTCATGTTTGGTGGCTGTATCATGTTCATTTCATTGCATTTAGGAGCCTACTTGCTGTAAATCGCAGATCGGTTCGTTTCGTAAAACGCTTGCCATTTCCAAACCGTAGCTCCGATTCCTTTGGTCTTTATATCGTTTTCAGGGGGATTTCTTCCCCTCTATTCAGTGGCACACTTGGTTATCCAAGTTGAGGCCAGGTTCATGCATTTCCTGTCACGTCTTGCATTTTGCATCCCGCATCGCATTCCGCATAGCATACCATCTTTGCATCTTATTGGGTGCCCTTGCACGTGGTTGATTGTATCCTTGTTGCTTGTTTGTGTTGTTGGGTAGAGCCGGGAGACGAGTTCGCTAACGAGGAGCCCGTTGAGCTTGCTTTTGAGGATCCAGTCAACTCTGACAACTGTGCAGGCAAGATGATCATACCCTCGAAATCACTACTATCTTTGCTATGCTAGTTTGCTCGCTCTTTTGCTTTGCCAATGCTACGATGCCTACCACTTGCTTGTCAGCCTCCCAATTGCCATGATTGAGCCTCTAACCCACCTTTGTCCTAGCAAACCGTTGATTGGCTATGTTACCGCTTTGCTCAGCCCCTTCTTATAGCGTTGCTAGTTGCAGGTGAAGATTGGAGCCGTTCCTTGTTAGAACACTTATTTACTTGTTGGGATATCATTATATTGCTATGTTATCTTTATTCATCTATATACTTGGTAAAGGGTGGAAGGCTCGGCCTCTCGCCTAGTGTTTTGTTCCACTCTTGCCGCCCTAGTTTCCGTCATATCGGTGTTATGTTCCCGGATTGTTGCGTCCCTTACGCGGTTGGGCTATAATGGGAACCCCTTGATAGTTCGCCTTGATTAAAGCTTTTCCAGCAATGCCCAACATTGGTTTTACCATTTGCCACCTACCCCTTTTTCCCTTGGGTTTCTGGAGCCCGAGGGTCATCTTTATTTTAGCCCCCCACGGGCCAGTGCTCCTCTGAGTGTTGGTCCGAACCGAGCCACTTGCAGCGCCACCTCGGGGCAACTCGAGGGTTGGTTTTAGTTGTACGTAGTGTTCATCTGAGTGTGCCCTGAGAAAGAGATATGTGCAGCTCCTATCGGGATTTGTCGGCACATTCGGGCGGTGTTGCTGGACTAGTTTTGACCTGTCGAATCATCTTGTTGTACCGAGATACCGAGTCTGATCGGTGTGTCTTGGGTGGAGGTCTATTCCTTCGTTGACCGTGAGAGCTTGTTATGGGCTAAGTTGGGACCCCCTGCAGGGATTGATCTTTCGAAAGCCGTGCCCGCGGTTATGGGCAGATGGGAATTTGTTAATGTCCAGTTGTAGATAACTTGAACCTTAATTAATTAAAATGAATCAACTGAGTGTGTTGCCGTGATGGCCTCTTCTCGGCGGAGTCCGGGAAGTGGACACGGCGTTGGAGTTATGTTTGCGCAGGGTGCTCTCTAGTTTTCTCGCTCGTGCTTTGCCTCCTCTTCTCGCTCTCTTTTGCGAATAAGTTAGCCACCATACACGCTAGTCGCTTGCTGCAGCTCCACTTAGACATTACCCCTTTCCTACCTATTAAGCTTAAATAGTCTTGATCGCGAGGGTGCGAGATTGCTGAGTCCCCCGTGGCTCACAGATTACTATTACACCAGATGCAGGGACAGATGATACCTCTCCGGATGGCGCGCTCGAGCTGAAGTGGGAGTACGACGAGGACTCTCAGCGTTACTATGTGTCTTTTCCTGATGATCAGTAGGGATGCCTATTCGGGGTTAGATTCAGGGCCTTGTCGCTTGTTGGGGGTCTTTTCTATTTTGGCGCCGTAGTCGGGCCATGAGTGATTGTATGATGGATGTTATTTATGTACTTTGATGTGACGTGGTGAGTGTAAGCCAACTATGTTATTTCCCCTTTATATTATATATGTACATGGGATGTGTGATGATTTCCCGACTTGCGACATTGCTTTCAATGCGCCTATGTCTCTAAGTCGTGCCTCGACACGTGGGAGATATAGTCGCATCGAGGGCGTTACAGTGCGTGCTCCTGGCCACTCACATCGACCGAGGGTTTTCTCTGCCACCCCACCCTTTCTTCCGAAATTTCTTGAACTTCTTCAGAGCGCAGCTTCATCATTTTACTCCAAACTCCATTGTCTACCTCGCTGCTTTCATTTCCATGTGTGAGGCGTTCCTGGGTTGCCGCCCACATTGGGGGCTTTTCAAGCACATTTTTACTTGTCGCTCTCAGTCGGTCAAGAAGGCCAAGTCGAGTGATGAGAGGACGCAGGTGATCCAATTGTGCGGGGGCTTGGCGATCCAAACGAGGGGGAAGAGCTGTTTTCCATCCATCACTTTCCCGGAGTCGGTCCGAGGTTGGCAGGCAACTTGGTTCTACTGCCAGGACCAGGCGACCCCGGGGCAGTCGACTGGTCTCGCGTCTTTCTCTCTCGACCGAGCTGAAAAACTTGCTTCTCTGAAGGTGACGCCGGAAGAAAAAGCCCAGGTCAAGGTGCTGGCGGGTCGAGTGGTTGAGCTTGTCCGTGAGGGTGTGACGGGAATGGATCTGCTGGAAGTCTTCCTCAAGAGGCGAATCCAACCGCTCCAGGCTCGTGACCACCCGATGTGGCTGTACTCCGGCCTCGAGGACACCACTCGGATCCACCCGGAGGAGGTCACCGACGAGATGTTGGAGGGGTGGTTGTTGAGCATCACGAGGAACAGAGACAACCCCCGAGGAGCCAGGAGGGTCATTCCACTCGACAATTCGTACGAGGTGGACCAGGTATGTCTTTATGCTCCCGACTGAAATCTTTGTTTTCTGCGTTGGTCTTCTTTGGAGTAGGTCGATTGACTTTCGTTTTGTCTGCTGTTTTCCAGGCGACCACTGAGATGTACTCGACGCCCAACGGGGCTCAGGGGTCGACTGAGGAAGGGGAGGCGAGCGGAGGCGAGAGCGGGGATGACCAAGGCGAGTGGGAGTCTGATGGCGAAGGAGAGGGGGGCGATGACATCTTCTCCAGCGAAGAGGAGGAGGAGGAGGTCGACCCCCCCCCCCCCCCGCCCAGAGAGGCGATCCAAGCTCACACACGACCCGGCGCAGGAACGCGGCAAGGTGACTGCCTCTGTTGGGCCGTCGTCAAAATGCCCTCGGGATTTTTATCCAACACCGACTGGGAAGGTCTCCAAGCACCCACGCACGACGCTGTCCAAGCCGCCCAAGGCTCTGCCCAAGATGAAGATAGCCGTCCCTACCATTTCCGGGTAATAAAGCTTATTTTCCTTTGTCGATTGTGAACAGATCCTTGGTCGACTCATCGAGCCAACAGACTGACTTTTCGAGATTTGCAGCGCTGCTACCTCTGAGGTCTCTGCCAAGGACGACGACCAAGAGATGGGGGACGCTGTTACCTCCAACCCTGGTACGATTACTGACGTTCTATTTTTGAGTCGACTGGTCATTTCTTGCAATTCTGGTTGATTGAATGTTTCCCTTGCAGCACCTCCTCATGTTATCGACCTCCCGGATGACGACGACAACGAACCGCTGTGGATGAGGAGGAACAAGAGGTCGTCGGCTGACAGGACTCCCCAGCCTACTCCGGCGTCTGAGACCATGGCTCGGGATGGTGGCGACGCCCCTCGGGATTCTGTGACTTTCGCCAACCCTCTGTCGAGTCACGGCCTTCGGCGTCGACTGCAGATCCATCTTCACTTTTTGCTGCGTACCCCGTCCTTGAGGACGAAGTGGCTGCTGCAAAGGAGGCTATACGCCAGGCGGGGGTCATGATGGAGCAGGTGAAGATGGCTCGGGAGGCCAGCCAAGCAGCCTATGACATGAGTTCGGCTCTTCAGAGCAACGTCCAGGTCAGTCGACTCGACACTTGATCGTTTGAAGAGTCTCTCCCTTTTTTTGAAGATCTTTTGTATCTGTACACCCACTGGGTATGTTTACCCATTCTTGGACTAGTGGGGGCACGTTGAGTGCACCCACTGGGTGTAGTCCCCGAGACTACGGTGGACTGCTGGCAGTCGACTGTAGTCTTTACATTGTGTTTCTGTATCTGTATTTCTTTTCTTGGTCTGGTCAGGCCACGTCGAATGGAGCTGTATCCGGTCGACTGCGGACAATCGACTTTCTCTTTTTTTTGAACCAGTGGGGGCACGCTGAGTGCACCCACTGGGTGTAGTCCCCGAGACTAGTGTCGAATGTTTTTGATTCGGCTGTGGTCTTAGAAACGTCATCTTTTTCTCTCAGTTACCCGGAAGCAACTTATCTTGGATGTCTGTCGACTGGTTTTTCCTCTTGCAGAAATCCTGCGAACTTGCATCTCGCTATACTGAGTTGGAGAAGCAGCCGATTCAACTGAACCTTGATCTGGAGCTGGCCAGAACAGAGCTGCAGAGGGTCAGAGACGGCGTTGCTGGTAAGACGACTCTATCGACTGGTTTTGTTTTTAGGCTTGAGTACCCTTCTGCGGTTTCCGAACCAATCATCATTTCTTTTTGCAGGAGAACTGAGCAAGGCCCTGGCGAAGAAGGATCAGGACTTGGCTGCTGCCCACAAGGAGGCTGACGACAAGATCGCTCTGGCTGAACAGAAGTTGGCTTCGGTCAGCCAATTAGAAGAAGAGAATACCAGGCTGAAGACCGCTCTGAATGAAGCCAACAGGGAGTGCACACGTTGGAAGAAGGAGAACCTTTCCCTGAACGAGAAGATGGAAGGCGTCGCTCGCAGGAGGGACGACCTGGAGAGCTACTTGAGGAGCCTCGCCAAGAAGTTGTACATCAAGCTTGAAGGTGCACATTCAATTTCGACTGGTTTTCTTTTTGTGTCGACTCAGTCTATGAAAATTGACTTATCCTTGGATCGTGTATGCAGAGTTTTGCCAGAACTTTGAGGAGGAGACTAGGCAGATTGAAACAGGTTTGGATCCAATCACCTCTCCGATGAATGACGATGCTGCCATGAATCTGCTCCGACTGGAATCTCGTATTAACAGCGTCGTGGATTACTTGGCTCGGCTGAAGGTTGCCATGTCACGGATCGACCCGACACTTTGGCCAGAGTCTACGCTTTAGAACGATCTCGAGTCTCTGATGACGCGACTTGACGGAATCCCTGACTGAGTGCAGGAGTGGAAGAAGTCTTCTGCTCGGTGCGGCGCTGATGTGGCTCTGTCTCTAGTCCGCGTCCATTGCAAGGAGGCGCGAGAAGAGAAGCTGGCCGCCATCCAAGTCACCAATACTAAGAGGCACAGCTTTCAAGACTTCATGGAGACCTTTAGTGCTGCTGCCACCCGTATTGCAGACGGAATCGACTTGGATGAGTTCGTCGCCCCTGCCAGTCCTCCGCCTGAGGAATGAAAAACTTTTATGCTTCTCCTTAAATTTGCCTCGGAATGCTGAGTGGATTTGTAACCGTTTGAACTCTGCCGAGGCGAGGGCTCGAGTACTTTGATCTGAGGTCTGGGACCTTTTAGGCTTTATCCGAACTTGATTTCTTGTTGAATATCTTTGCGGTTTTGATCTGTCGTGTGGAACTTTGATCTTTACTCGAAGTATTCTTTGTATTTGCGGCATAACTTCTTGCGGATTGGGTCGAGTCCTGTATTTAGACGAGTGCTGGACTGCAGCTAAGTCCCCGAGTGGGAGGTTTGCTCTCCACTCGGTAGGATTTCTTAAACACTTAGGCGAGTGCTGACTGCAGCTAAGTCTCTTTGTGGAAGAACTTAGGCGAGTACTGGACTGCAGCTAAGCCCCCGAGTGGGAGGATTTCTCTCCACTCGGTAGGATTTTTTCAAACTTAGGCGAGTGCTCGACTGCAGCTAAGCTTCCGAGTGGGAGAACTTAGGCGAGTATTGGACTGCAGCTAAGCCCCCGAGTGGGAGGATTGCTCTCCACTCGGTAGGATTTTTTCAAACTTAGGCGAGTGCTCGACTGCAGCTAAGCTTCCGAGTGGGAGAACTTAGGCGAGTACTGGACTGCAACTAAGCCCCCGAGTGGGAGGATCGCTCTCCACTCGGTAGGATTTTTTCAAACTTAGGCGAGTGCTCGACTGCAGCTAAGCTTCCGAGTGGGAGAACTTAGGCGAGTACTGGACTGCAGCTAAGCCCCCGAGTGTGAGGATTGCTCTCCACTCGGTAGGATTTTTTCAAACTTAGGCGAGTGCTCGACTGCCGCTAAGCTTCCGAGTGGGAGAACTTAGGCGAGTACTGGACTGCAGCTAAGCCCCCGAGTGGGAGGATTGCTCTCCACTCGGTAGGATTTTTTCAAACTTAGGCGAGTGCTCGACTGCAGCTAAGCTTCCGAGTGGGAGAACTTAGGCGAGTACTGGACTGCAGCTAAGCCCCCGAGTGGGAGGATTGCTCTCCACTCGGTAGGATTTTTTCAAACTTAGGCGAGTGCTCGACTGCAGCTAAGCTTTCGAGTGGGAGAACTTAGGCGAGTACTGAACTGCGGCTAAGCCCCCGAGTGGGAGGATTGCTCTCCACTCGGTAGGATTTTTCAAACTTAGGCAGAATGGATTCGCAGCCAAGTCACCCACTGGGGGGTTTTGTATGCAAACAAAGTGACAGCAATTATTGGAACACTCTTGTCTTTGATAAAAATGAACTGTAGAAAAAAAAATATCTTATTACATCTCGTTTAAGGGAGAACTCAGGTGTAAAAGGGGCGGAGTAGTTCCGCGTTCCAAGCTCGTGGCTCGTCGATCTGGCGATCAACATTATAGAGGTGGTACGCTCCATTGTGGAGGATTCTGGTGACTATGAAGGGGCCTTCCCAAGTAGGAGCAAGCTTGTGTGGTTTCTGTTGATCCACTCGGAGGACCAGATCTCCTTCTTGGAAGGCTCGGCTCTTCACATTCCGGGCGTGAAAACGGCGCAAGTCTTGCTGATAAATGGTCGATCTGATCAAGGCCATCTCCCTCTCTTCTTCTAAGAGGTCGACTGCGTCTTGCCGGGCCTGTTCTGCTTCATCTTCGGTGTAAAGTTCGACTCGGGGTGCATTATGAAGAAGGTCACTCGGCACGACTGCTTCCGCTCCATAAACCAGAAAGAATGGAGTTCTTCCAGTCGACCGGTTAGGGGTGGTCCTTAATCCCCACAGAACTGACAGAAGCTCGTCGACCCAAGCGCCTGCCGCGTGCTTGAGATCACGCATCAGTCGAGGCTTTAGTCCTTTGAGAATCAGACCATTTGCTCTCTCAGCTTGTCCATTCGACTGGGGATGGGCGACCGATGCGTAGTCGACTCGTGTGCCTTGAGAGGCGCAAAAAGCTCTGAACTTGTCCGAATCAAAGTTTGACCCATTGTCAGTGATGATGCTATGCGGGACTCCATATCTGAATGTTAACCCTCTGACGAAACTGATAGCAGTGCAAGCATCAAGATTCTTGATGGGCTTAGCTTCGATCCATTTGGTAAATTTGTCGACTGCCACAAGCACATGAGTGAATCCACTCCTGCCCGTTCTTAGTGGACCAACCATGTCCAGTCCCCAGACGGCGAAGGGCCAGACGAGTGGAATGGTCTTCAGGGCTGATGCAGGCTTGTGTGACATGTTGGAGTAGAACTGGCACCCTCCACACTTGTCGACTATCTCTTTTGCCATCTCATTTGCTCTTGGCTAGTAAAATCCAGCTCGGTATGCTTTAGCCACAATAGTCCGAGAGGACGCATGGTGACCATAGGTCCCCGAGTGGATATCATTAAGGATTATCTGACCCTCTTCTGGTGTTATGCATTTCTGACCGACTCCAGTCGTGCTCTCTCTATATAGCTGTCCCTTTATGACTGTGAAGGCCTTGGATCGGCGGACGATCTGTCGAGCCTCTTCCTCGTCTTCCGGGAGTTCTTTCCTTAGGATATACGCGATGTACGGTATCGTCCAGTCAGGGGTGATTGCCAAGACTTCCATGATTAGGTTGACCACTGCAGGTACTTCAACTTCAGTCGGATCTGTGGCACTTTTCGGCTGCGGGGCTTCTTCTGTGAAAGGATCCTCTTGGACTGACGGCGAGTGAATGTGTTCCAGGAACACGTTGCTGGGAATGGCTTCTCTCTTGGAGCCTATCTTTGCCAAATCGTCAGCTGCCTGATTTTTCAGTCGAGGGATGTGATGAAGCTCTAACCCCTCGAATTTCTTTTCTAGCTTTCGCACTGCATTGCAATAACCAGTCATTGCCGGACTCCTGACGTCCCACTCCTTCATCACTTGATTAACCACCAAATCTGAGTCGCCATAGACCATGAGGCGACGGACGCCGAGTGAAATGGCCATGCGCAACCCATACAAAAGTGCTTCATACTCTACTTCGTTATTGGAGGAATCGAAGTGAATCTGGAGAACATATCTGAGCTTATCTCCTTGGGGGGAGACTAGGACTACCCCTGCACCCGAACCATTCAGCATCTTGGATCCATCGAAGAACATGGTCCAGTGCTCCGAGTGAACTTGAGTCGGAAGTTGCTGTTCAATCCACTCGGCGATGAAATCTGCGATTGCTTGGGACTTGATAGCCTTCTTTGCTTCAAACTTGATATCTAAGGGAAGGAGTTCAATCGCCCACTTGGCCACTCGACCATTTGCGTCTCTGTTATGCAGGATCTCTGATAGTGGGGCGTCGCTGACGACTGTAATGGAGTGGTCAGAGAAGTAATGTGCAACTTTCTTCGTGGTCATATAAATCCCATATACAAGCTTCTGGTAGTGAGGGTATCTTTGTTTTGAAGGGGTCAAAACTTCAGACACATAATATACTGGGCGTTGAACTTTGAAGGCCTTTCCTTCCTCTTCCCGCTCGACCGTAAGTACTGTACTGACAACTTGTCCTGTGGCTGCAATGTAAAGCAGCAGAGGCTCTTTGCTGATTGGGGCAGCAAGCACCGGCTGGGTGGAGAGTAGAGCGTTCAGCTCTGCAAACGCTGCATCAGCTTTTGGAGTCCACTCAAATTTGTCAGACTTCTTCATCAGTCGGTAAAGAGGCAACGCCTTTTCACCGAGACGAGAAATAAATCGACTTAAAGCGGCCAAGCAGCCTGTAAGCTTTTGGACATCGTGTACGCGTACAGGACGCTTCATCCGGAGTATGGTGCCAATTTTTTCAGGATTGGCGTCGATCCCCCATTCGGAAACGAGAAAACCAAGTAACTTTCCACCTGGAACCCCGAAAGTGCACTTTGATGGATTGAGCTTGATATCGTACCTCCTGAGGTTGGCAAAGGTTTCAGCAAGGTCAGCCCGTAGGTCGCAACCTTTCCGGGACTTGACCACAATATCATCCATGTATGCCTCCACATTCTGACTGATTTGAGTGAGTAAACACTTCTGAATCATTCTCATGAATGTGGCTCCGGCGTTCTTGAGGCCGAACGGCATGGTGACGTAACAGAAGCATCCGAATGGAGTGATGAAAGCTGTTTTGATCTCGTCGGGCCCATACAGACGGATCTGATGGTACCCGGAATAGGCATCTAGAAAAGACAATCTCTCGCACCCCGCAGTTAAGTCGACTATTTGGTCGATGCGAGGGAGAGGAAAATGATCTTTCGGGCAGGCCCGATTGATATGTTTGAAATCAATGCACATGCGGAGTGACTTGTCCTTCTTGGGGACCATGACGACATTGGCGAGCCACTCAGAATGGTAAATCTCTCGGATGAATTCCGCTGCCAAGAGCCGAGCCACCTCCTCGCCAATGGCTTGCTTCTTCTGGACGGCGGACCGTCGAAGATGTTCCTTCACAGGCTTGAATTTTGGGTCGACTCGTAGACGGTGCTCAGCCAGCCCCTTGGGAACTCCAGGCATGTCAGAGGGTTTCCATGCGAAGATGTCCCAGTTCTCACGGAGGAGCTGGATGAGCGCTTCTTCCTATTTGGAGTCGAGCGTCGTCGAGATGTGAGTCGGAGCAGCGTCTGGGTCGGTCGGGTGAATGTGGACTGTCTTTGTTTCACCAGCCGACTGAAAAGCTGACTCAGAGGCAGGCATCTTAACTCGCAGCAATTCACTCGGATCGGCAGTCTTTTGGTACTCTTTCAGCTCGACCACTGCCATCTAAGCATCAGCGATCTTTGATCCCTTCTGAAAACACTATTCTGCTTTCTTTCGATTGCCCGTAACAGTGATCACACCCTTGGGGCCAGGCATCTTCAATTTGAGATACACGTAACATGGTCGAGCCATGAAGCGTGCGTAAGCTGGCCTGCCCAAAATGGCGTGATAAGCACTCTGGAAGTCCACAACCTCAAATGTCAACTTTTCCTTGCGGTAATTCTTTGAATCACCAAAAACCACATCAACAGCAATCTGGCCGAGTGACTCGGCTTTCTTCCCAGGAATGACTCCGTGGAAGCTCATGTTACTGGTACTGAGTCTGGACATCGGAATGCCCATTCCTTTCAAAGTTTCAGCATACAGTATGTTCAGGCCACTGCCGCCATCCATCAGGACTTTGGTCAGTCGAGTGCCTTCGACAACTGGGTCGACCACCAAAGCTTGCCTCCCTGGGGTGGCAATGTGCGTCGGGTGATCAGACTGGTCGAATGTGATGGCAGTCTGAGACCACTTCAGGTAACTGGGTGTTGCCGGAGCAACCATGTTCACCTCACGGTTAATGACTTTCAGTCGACTTTTGCTTTCGACATCAGCAAAAATCATCAAGGTGGAATTGACTTGGGGGTATCCATCGTCACTATAATCCTTGTCCTCAACTCTGTCTGGCTCTTTTTCCTTATCTTTGGGCTGCTTGCCCTGAAACTGCTGGATCAGGAGCCGACACTGTTGAGTGGTATGTTTTGGGAAAATAAAATTACCCTCTTCATCCTTCTTGGTGTGGATGTGACATGGCAGGTCCAAAACGTCATTCCCATCCTGATCCTTAACTTTCTTGGGCTTCCAGGTGCCCTTGGGTTTCCCCTTGAACTTTCCCTGGGCCACGGCCAGGGCCTCCCCAGGAGCGGCTGGCTCGGCCTTCCGCTTCTGCTTCCGACTAGAGTTTCCTCCGGTTTCTTGGGCGACTGATTTGAGTTTGCCACTTCGGAGTCGGTCTTCGTCTTCACCATTAGCGTACTTGGTGGCAATCTCCATCATCTGATTCAAAGACATCTCTCCAGTTCGACCGAACTTCAGATTCAACTCTCTGTATTTGACGCCTTCCTTGAAAGCACAAACTGCTTGATGGTCTGGCACATTCTCAACCGAGTGGTGCAGTGTGATCCACCTCTGGATGTATTCCCTCAGTGTTTCATTCGGCTTCTGTATGCAAGACCGCAACTCTGTAAGGCCTGCGGGTCGCTTGCATGTTCCTTTGAAGGTTGTGATAAACACTCGGGAGAGGTCCTCCCAAGTGTAAATACTGCTGGGCGCCAACTGATTCAGCCACGCTCTGGCCGAGCCTTCTAACATGAGAGGCAAATGCTTCATGGCCACCTCATCATTGCCACCGCCAATCTGCACTGCCACTCGGTAATCTTCGAGCCATGTGTCGGGCTTGGATTCACCGGTGAACTTGCTGACTCCAGTCGCCAGCCTGAAGTTGGGAGGAATCACCGCGGCCCTGATGGCTCGACTGAAACATTCTGGCCTCGAAGCATGTACCCTGCTGCCGGCGGGCGCATCTCTGTTGTGGCCCTCTCGTTGAGCTCTGTTCCTGTCCACCAAACCCTGAACGAGGATGGATCTCGCGTCAAAGCCTGGGTCCTTGGGGTCGACTGGAATGCTCTGCCCAACATTATGGGGGCGCCTGTCATCTCGATGTCGAGGCGCATATGACCCACTCCTCGGGGGAGGGGATGGCACTCGACGTCGATCATCACGGTCGGGTCGGTGATCATACTGCTCATTTCTCCTGTACTGATCGTGCCGGTCCCCATGTCCCTCATGCCTCGGGGGCGATCTCGGGCTGTGAGCCGACTGGACTGTTTCTGTTGCAACAGATCGACTGTGGGTCCTGTTCCGCGACTGAGAAACGGCGGAATTCTGATTTCCTGCCGCTCGGAGCAACGCTCTGATCTGCAACAAGCCCCTGCCAGCCTCCGACTGGGAAGGCTGAATCGACTCCGCTATACGGGCCACGGCGGCCAAATTCTGAACTGGAGTTCGGTACACCTGCGGCGGCGGGAAGAGCTGACGTCGACTGGATTCGGGAGCTTGCTGTCGTCGACTGGACTCGGGAGCTCGCTGACGCGCTTGCTCGTCGAGTATTCGCTGTAGATTCTCCAGTCGAGTGCGCTCGGCCAGGTTAGCCAAGCGCGCGTCCTCCAAGGCCCGGGCCTCGGGGGTTTCTCCAACAATAGGAGTGTAGAGCGCGTCCATGTTCCGGCGGCGAAGCTCCTCCCGCTGCAATGACGTGAGAGGTTCGGGGAGGTACTCGTCGTGGGGATGCGATGGGTCGCCTCTATCCGCGCCGCCACCAGCGCGAGGGAATCCGGGAGGACCGTGTGTCCCCTCGACCGCCAGAACCTCAGCCAAAGGGTCGCTACTATCGCACTCAGATGTGGTCTCCGCGGAGCCAGTCGACAGGTCGAACAGGCCGCAGAGGGATTCGTCGGGCTCGATTGCCATGACTTGTGGGGCCACCGACTGGCGGGCCACGGCGTGCCTCACCCACCGCTGGAGTCTCGACCGACCTGAGCGCTTGCGCTGGTGGGAGACAGGGCGGGGAGACAACACGGGGGCCAACCGATATTGGGTCGACGGCTACCGCAGGAGGACGCCACGAATGCACGCGCGGAAGTGCGTCGCATCGCGGACGGGGAGCGCGTCGATGTCGAGCGGCGCCTCCTGGAGCCAGGCGGAGTCGTCAGCGATGAAGGTGAGCGCGCCGAGACGGATCTCGTGGCCCTCTACCAAAACTCCGCAGGAAACCATGATCAAATGGATTGGAAAAATCGCAACTTCTCCAATTAGGCGCTAAGACTAATGCCCCACGGTGGGCGCCAACTGTCGTGGTTCTAAGTCTGACAGTAATGTAGGGGTGTGTGTATGGAGAGGCTAGATCTTAGCTATTGGGAAGTTGTAAGCACGCAAGGTTTACGAGTTCAGGCCCTTCTCGGAGGAAGTAACAACCCTACGTCTCGGTGCCCGGAGGCGGTCGATTGGATTATGCGTGTGTAGATAACAAGGGTGCGAACCCTTCATACTGAGGAGGGGGTGGCTTATATAGAGTTCGCCGGGCCCCTCCGGCCCTCAGTAATGCAGGGGTCTAGGTACATTTAAGATTGGGTGTTACTGGTAACGTTCCTAATAAAGTTTTATAATAACCATAAAGACTACTTAATAGCCGACCGTTTGCCTGCGGAGTGACTTTAGGTCTTCTGGCAGTCGAGTGGCTGGCTTCATGGTCGAGTGATAGTTCTTTGGTCGAGTGTCTTGAACCCGTCGAGTGGGATGCCTTCAAGTCGTTTGAAAGGTGACTCATTCTAGGGATGTCCTCGGGTAGGGCTTTTTAGGACAGGTCCGTGCCCCTACCCTAGGTACATAGCTTCATCAGGTCCACCTCGTCCCGGTGGCGCCGGGTGTGGTGGATGCGACGACGGCTCGGGGGGGGGGGGGGGTGGGGCGAAGGAGCATCTCGCGGCCGAGGCCACCGACGAGAAAATACATGGCGAACCTTCGCCACCAGCACTCCAAGCTCGTGGAGGAGGAGCAGGCCATCTTCATGAAGCGGGCGATCAACGGCGAGGTCATCACCATCTTTGACAACGAGGAGCAAGGCGACAGTGACAAGGAGAAGGAGTGGCAGAGCTTCTTCCCTGACTCCAGCGACGATGACACTGGCCCGGACCCAATGGGAAGTGGCATGTCGAGGCAAGATTGGCTCGATCTCTACTATGGCAAGGATGAGGATAAATATTAGTTTTAATTTATGTTCAATTCTAGTTTTAAGATTGAGTTTAGTTTAAATTTTTGTTGTTGAGATAATGAGTTAAATTTTGGTTGTTTAAATTCGGTTGTAAAGACAATGTGGCCAATTTTGCTTGTTTAAATCGAAAGTAAGTTGAACTATTATGTAAATTTAAATTCTACTCCATCATATATAGGGGATCGACTAGGTCCGGCCAAATCTTAGTGAAGTAAAAATATTCTACTAAGGTCTTGCTCCACCGAATCCTCCGTTATATATAGGGGAAGGGTTAGAAATGCCTAACAGACTAGATGTCTATTGTAAAGTAAAGTGTCAAATCCAAAAAAGAAGAAAGACAGCACACACTTTTATTTCTCCCCAAAGAAAAATACAGGCTTTACAAAAAAAAGGGGAATGCAAAACTTGATCAGTGGTATTTAACGGGCATGCTTTGCTAGTCGTTGATAAACGGCAGAAGGGGCGCCTTTTAATCACAGCAACTTTTCTTCCTTATAATATGTTTGTTTATACAGCTGTATAGTTTCGTTCTTATCAGAAAGGCCAGGAAGCTGAAACTCTGAATTAAAAAGGCCAGCGAAGAAAACAAAACAGCACGTGATCTTATTCTGGTGCCTGCCTACTGTACGCTTCGAAGCACTAAACGCGAGTCTCACCCATATCACCACTGTGCAGATGCGTCCATGTGAGCGTGGGCGACCCTGTCCGGCGCAGCCTGGCGATCGGTTGCCACCGCGGCTCGACGGCGGACACGTGTGAGACGGCGGCCCGAGGGAAGCAAAGCCTCGAGGCTTCGCACTTGCAGCGGCACCAGCCGCCGGACGCAAATGGCACGTGAACGGCGGTTCTCGTTCTTGCCCCAGGTATTTGACCACGCGTAACGAATTTGTACCACTCAGTCCCTAGTTAGGCCATGTTTGGTTAGGCTTTTGCTTTTACTTTTGCAGATTTTTTATTTAGGTCAAAAAGTCATAAAAACTCTTAAATGTGTGTGTTTTAGGCTTTTATGGCTTTTGATGAATCAATATAATAATATATAGCTCCAATGTTTCTCTAGCATGCTTAAGTATTGACTATCAAATAGGAAGGCCAAATTAAAACATGTCCAGAGAGAAGCAAATCATATGGTGCAAGAGTTGGATGTATTTTGTTTCAATTATAAGAAATTGCTGGAATTTTGTCTACATTGGGCCTAACCCAATAGCAGTTTCAGAAATTCTTAATAAATCCTAAAGGCTCACGCAGCCCATTCGTGTAAGGCAAGAGGTAGAACTAAAGTTTAGTCCCACATTGCTAGTTTAGAGGGAGTTGGACCTCTTTATAAGGGATGTTCTTTCCCCACTTGTATGAGCACGAGAACAAGAGGGACATCCGCGCGTGCTCCTCCTCCGCCGCCCGCCACGACGCGCCGGACTCCAACGACTACCTCCTCGACGACATGGCTGGCGAAGACATCGACCCCAAGTCCAGTACTACTTCTGCTGCCGTCACGTATGTGTTCTTCTTCTTTCTGTTAGATGTCCTGTCTCATTCTAGTACTTGCCCTAGATGTGTTAGGTTCTACTTCATATATGCAACTAGCTCTACTGTCTGCTCTAGATATGCTAGTCTACAGTTCATATATGCAGAGGTTATTTACCTTCTCTTTGTCAGAACGCATGACTTGTTTTATCTCTACTATGTTAGTTATGCTTTATCTAGTATTTATGTTAATAAAATCATTTGATAAATTGCTCATATTTCTAACAATCCATAAACCTTATTATAGGCAATTTACCCCAAGTGGTTTTGCTGCTTCCATAAGACCTCCTATGTTTGAGGGTATCCACTATAAAAGGTGGCACGTGAGAGCAGTCTTGTGGTTCCAAACCATGAGTTGCTATGACGCCACGCTTGGCAAGCCTGAAGGGGAGCTTGATGCCCAACAGGAACAAGCGTTTCAGAAAATGGATACTCTGTTTAAGGCTGCTCTTTTGAGTGTTCTTGGTGAGAATATAGTTGATGCTTATGCGTCAATTGATAATGGAAAAGATATGTGGAACACACTCGATGCCAAGTTTGGGGTCTCAGATGCAAGCATTGAGCTAGACATCATGGAGCAATTCTATAATTACAGGATGATTGAAGAGCGCTCCGTGGTTGAGCAAGCTCATGAGGTACAATCATTTGCTAGAGAACTTGAGCACTTCAATTGTATGCTACCAGACAAGTTTGTTGCCGGAGGTATCATCACTAAGCTTCCTCCTTCGTGGAGGAATTTTGCTACCTTACTGAAGCATAAGAGGTAGGAGTTTTCCATTCCAGATCTCATTGGCACTCTTGATGTGGAAGAAAAGGCGAGAGCAAAGGACACACGTGCTCGAGGTATTGAGGGAGGATCTAGTGCCAATCTGGTATAGAAGCAGAACTTCCAGCCCTACAAGTTCAAGAACAAGGGCAAGTTTGATGGTAAAGTAAAGTTTGATGATAAGAACAAGGCTGTCCAACACAAGAACTTCAAGACAAAGAATGACAAGAAGAAAGGTGTCTGTGATGTGTGTGGGGATTCTGATCATTGGGCTCCTAGTTGCCCTAATCGCTATGACAAGCGTCATCCTGGGAAAGGCGGCAAGACTGCTAATGTTGTCATTGGAGACATTGACATGAAGGATGCTGGGTATGGTATATTTCTCACTATTCTTTCAGTATGTCATTCTCCTGATTGGTTGATTGACACATGTGCTAATGTGCATGTATGCGGTGATATTCCCATGTTTTCTTCTTATCAGACCGCAGGGACTTCAACCGTGCTGATGGGCAACGGTTCAAGTGCTTTTGTTCGTGGTGTTGGCACGGTCGATCTGAAGTTTACTTTGGGGAAGATCGTGCAGCTGAAGAACGTGCATTATGTCCCCTCCTCAATAAAAATCTTGTTAGCGGATCTCTTTTATGTAGAAATGGCTACAAGCTTGTCTTTGAGTAGAATAAATTTGTAATATCCAAGTATGGAACCTTTGTTGGTAAAGGCTATGAGTCAGGAGGCCTGTTTCGTTTATCCTTATCAGACGTTTGCAATAAAGTTGTTAATCATATTTGCAACAATAATGAATCAAATGTTTAGCATTCACGTCTTTGTCATGTTAATTTTGGTTGCATGTCGCGACTAGCAAAGTTGAACTTAATCCCTAATTTCACCACTGTCAAGGGATCCAAGTGTCAAGTGTGTGTGCAAGCTAAGCAACCTCGTAAGTCACACATGACTGCGGAAACGAGAAATCTTGCACCACTAGAGCTCATACATTCAGATCTTTGTGAAATGAATGGTGTTTTGACAAAAGGTGAAAAGAAATATTTCATGACGTTAATTGACGACTCCACTAGATATTGCCGTGTGTTTCTTCTGAAATCTAAGGATGAGGCTTTGAACTTTTTCAAGATCTATAAAGCTGAAGTGGAAAACCAACTTGATCGAAGAATCAAGAGGCTTAGGTCCGACCGTGGTGGAGAGTATTTTTCCAATGAATTTGATGCTTTTTGTGCGAAACATGGTATAACCCATGAGAGGACGCCTCCCTACTCACCTCAGTCAAATGGGGTGGCCGAAAGAAAGAACCGTACTCTAACTGATTTGGTTAATGCCATGTTAGACACATCGGGTCTCTCCAAGGCATGGTGGGAGGAGGTGATATTGACGGCATGTCATGTCCTAAACCGAGTTCCCACAAAGAATAAAGAGATAACTCCATTCGAGGAATGGGAGAAGAAAAGGTTAAAACTCTCTTATCTACGAACATGGGGTTGTTTGGCGAAAGTCAATGTTCCAATTCCAAAGAAGCTGAAGCTTGGACCAAAGGTTGTGGATTGTGTTTTCCTGGGATATGCTTTTCATAGCATTGGTTATATATTCTTGGTTGTAAAATCTGAGGTACCTGACATGCATGTCGGTACGATCATGGAGTCGAATGATGCGACTTTCTTTGAAGATATCTTTCCCATGAAGGACATGGCTACCTCATCTAATCAGGAGATGCCTAGTTCATCGAATCAGGAACCGGTTACAATTACCAAACTTGCCATTCTGATAGAACACTTTGAAAGTCCTGTGGATGAGAACAATGAAGTTCCTACTGGGAGCAAGAGACAGGGGACTGCAAAGTCCTTTGGTGATGATTTTCTTGTGTATCTCATAGATGACACTCCCAATTATATTTCAGAGGCCTATGCATCTGAAGATGCTGACTATTGGAAGGAAGCAGTTCGTAGCGAGATGGATTCCATCTTAGCGAATGAAACTTGGGAGATAATTGATCGTCCTTATGGGTGCAAACCTATAGGATGCAAACGGGTATTCAAGAAGAAGCTTAGGACAGATGATACTATTGAAAAGTACAAGGCTTGGCTCGTGGCTAAGGGTTATACCCAAAAGGAAGGTGAAGACTTCTTTGATACTTACTCACATGTGGCTCGACTGATCACTATTCGAGTTCTACTTTCACTAGCTGCCTCGCATGGTCTTATCATTCATCAAATGGATGTTAAAGCTGCTTTCCTAAATGGAGAGTTGGACGAGGAAATTTATATGGAACAACCAGATGGGTTTGTACTAGATGGTCAGGAATGAAAAGTGTGCAAGTTGCTGAAGTCTTTGTATGAACTCAAGCAAGCACCCAAACAGTGGCATGAGAAGTTTGAAAGAACTTTAACAGCTGCAGGCTTTGTTGTGAACGAAGCTGACAAATGTGTGTACTATCACCATGGTGGGGGCGAGGGAGTTATCCTTTGCTTGTATGTTGATGACATACTGATTTTTGGAACAAATATGAATGTTATTAAGGAGGTCAAGAATTTCCTATCTCGCTATTTTGAGATGAAGGATTTAGGAGTGGCTGATGTCATTCTGAACATCAAGTTGTTGAGAGACGATGATGGTGGGATTACATTGCTTCAATCTCACTATGTGGAAAAGATCTTGAGTCGCTTTGGCTATAGTGACTGCAAGCCCTCTCCAACACCTTATGATGCAAGTGTGTTACTTCAAAAGAATCGAAGAATTGCTAGAGATCAATTGAAATATTCTCAGATTATTGGCTCGCTTATGTACTTGGCCAGTGCTACAAGACCTGACATCTCTTTTGCTATTAGCAAACTGAGTCGGTTTGTCTCAAAACCAGGATATGTGCATTGGAAAGCTCTAGAGAGAGTTTTGCATTATTTGAAAGGTACTGCAAATTATGGAATTCACTACACCCGGCACCCAAAGGTGCTTGAAGGGTATAGTGACTCAAACTGGATTTCAGATGCTGATGAGATAAAGGCCACGAGCGAATATGTATTCACTCATGGAGGTGGCGCTGTTTTTTGGAAGTCTTGCAAGCAAACCATCTTAACGAGGTCAACAATGGAAGCAGAACTCACATCACTAGATACAGCTACGGTCGAAGCAGATTGGCTTTGTCGGCTCTTGAATGACTTGCCGGTTGTTGAGAAACCTATACCGGGTATCCTTATGAACTGCGACAATCAAATTGTGATCACGAAAGTGAGCAGCTCAAAGGATAACATGAAGTCATCAAGACACGTTCAGAGAAGGTTAAAGTCTGTCAGAAAAATGAAAAACTCCGAAGTTATTGCATTGGATTATATCCAAACGTCTAAAAATCTGGCAGATCCTTTTACTAAGGGTCTATCACGTAATGTGATAGATAATGCATCGAGGAAGATGGGTATGAGACCCACAATATGAGTTGTTCATAGTGGTAACCTATTCTTTATGATCGGAGATCTCGTGAATTAGATGTGGAAGACAAGCTGTTGGTCATCTGAGAGGAGAGTATCCTTACTCTTCACAATACCACTTAATGAAGATGCAATACTCTCCTAATCTGCATGGTAGGTTAATGTATATCTTAATGTGTTCTAAGTGGCTCATTTAAGCAGAGATGTTATCCTGCAGAACATCTTTTGAAGAACACACCTACATGAGTCTGATTGTCAAACGTCGCAATCTATGAGAGTAGAGTTCTCTCTAGTAAACTCATGAAAGGTCACGGAGTATGACGCATAAGCTCCACCCGGGGGAAGACCCACGGTAGCCATGTATCGGTCAAGGCTTTGTGTGAAGCTAGATCTGCAGAAAACTTGCAGTTCAAGGCCTAGTCCACTGTTCAAGTTGCTTACTAGTGTAGCATAGAGTTCTAGGTGGAAGTTCAACTTAACAGTCTCCACTGTAATACCGGTATATAAAACAGTGTTTTGGAACCAAAGACAATTTTTGTGTGCCTCTGGGATCTGGTGGGGGATTGCTGGAATTTTGTCTAGTTTGGGCCTAGCCCAATACTCCCTCCGTCCCATAATGTAAGACGTTTTTTGACACTAGACTAGTGTCAAAAAACGTCTTACATTATGGGACGGAGGGAGTAGCACTTTCAGAAATTCTTAATAAATCCTCGAGGCCCACGCAGCCCATTCGTGCAAGGCAAGAGGTGGAACTAAAGTTTAGTCCCACATTGCTAGTTTAGAGGGAGTTGGACCTCTTTATAAGGGAGGTTCTTTCCCCACTTGTATGAGCATGAGAACAAGATGGGACATCCACGCGCGCTCCTCCTCCGCCGCCCGCCTCGCCTCGTGACGACGCGACGCGACACGGGTTGCGGGAATGAGCCGAGCCGATGTCTAAATTTTTGTCACGCACTACGGGTGTATGAAAGGTCACACGAAAGCTGAAAAGATTTTTGCGAAAGTGGAGTTCGAATGCGAACGGTGCAGCCCTTCGGCTGCTAGCTGTTCGCTTCATCTCCGTCTCTTTGTTTCACCTCCCGTCCCTGCCCTCTCGCCTCCTTCTCTTGCGCCTATAAAAGGGAGGTCGCGCCTCCCAAAGAGACGCACCAGAACTTCTCCTTCCTCTCGCCACCGGTTCCAATCTCTGAGTTCCGGCTGTCTTCCTCATCCCGGCTTGCGGTGTGCACCACGAGTCGAGACAGTAGGCCTTCGAAACCGCACCTCTTTGAGTCCTGTACGGGAGAAGGGTGATAAGGTTTTTGGGAAGCGCTCAACGCGACTATTGACTTCTTCGTCACCGACGCCCCGGACTCCGAAGACTACTTCCCCGACGTTGACAACCTCCTCGACGACATGGCTGGCGAAGACATCGACCCCAAGTCCAGTACTACTTCTGCTGCTGTCACGTATGTGTTTTTCTTCTTTCTGTTAGATGTCATGCCACAGTTTATCGTTCTAGTACTTGCCCTAGATGTGTTAGGTTCTACTCCATATATGCAACTAGCTCTACTGTCTGCTCTAGATATGCTAGTCTACAGTTCATATATGCAGAGGTTATTTACCTTCTCTCTGTCAGAACGCATGACTTGTTTTATCTCTATTATGTTAGTCATGCTTTATCTAGTATTTATGCTAATAAAATCATTTGGTAAATTGCTCATATTTCCAACAGAAATATCATATTGGGTTGATGAACCCCTTTCTTCGATGTAATCTCATAAATAATGCAAGAGAGTGATGATGGCCTTTCTTCGATGGAATTCAATTAGTTCAAAGAAAACTTAAGCAATACCACTCACAACAAACTAAAATGAAACATACACTCTATGAAGGTGCAAAATATTGTATAGAAAGAAAAGAATAAAATCTTTTTTCTTTAGAAAAAGCAGACCCTCTTAAAAAGCATGTCCACCCGCGCGTAGGACCTGGAACGCCACCACCCTTCGCTCCGCGACGCCGCGGTCGCCACCTCCGTCACGAGAAATAGTCGAGAAGCTCGTGCATGGCTAAATGGAGCGGATCCAGATGTCGACTGTGAGGAGCATCTCCGCCCATGCACTGGCCCAGGGCCGCCACCACCTACCTGTCCGAGATGTTGCAGTCGTCGATATCGCCACCCGCTACTTCGTGATGCCGCTATGGCCGCAACCACCACAAGGAATCTCCAAGTAGCTATTCTCCATTTTATTACTGATTGCCGTTCAACAAGCATCATTCGGAAATATCACATTCTATGACAAACCATTTAATTTCAGTAAACACAAAGAAAATCAATAACAATTCTATTACCATCATACATCAAATTTCAAATTCATTGGCCGCCTTCATGGAGGCTCCCGCGACACATCAACAACAGAAGGACCAAGTCTAGAGGAGCCGAATCGAGCCGATGCTGCAAGGTAGACAACTTTAAATCATCGGGGGGAGCACTGCCTGGTCCTCGAGTTTCCGCATAGCGGGCACACGTTGCTGTTGGGGGTCAGATTCACTCATTATGGTGGAAGAAGGGTGACATCCATAGGTAGGTGCGCATCATGGTGCAGGCAGCTTGATATAGAAACCTCATTCTATAGAGGATCCCTACATGGAGGGGAATCGACCGCCGGAGAGAGAGAGAGAGAGAGAGAGAGAGAGAGAGAGAGAGAGAGAGAGAGAGAGAGAGAGAGAGAGAGGCTCGTACGGTAAGGGCTGAATCAGGAATAATTTTTTCATGAAACCGATGGAACGATAAAATTTTGGTGCGGTATCTTTTTGATCGGTGGGAGATTTGGGTACTAATGAGGACTACTTCATTTAATAATAATTGCCCTTTAATAACAAAGAGATATTATAGACATGTGATTAGTTCATTACATAAATATTACCTTATGCTATCAAACATTGATTCCTTTACATAGATTTGGTCTTTAAAGATTGATTAGAGACCACTATGATTGATTCATTTCCATAGTGACATTACCAGATATACCAAACATCCATCTGCATGATTTGTGTAGATTTGGCAGATAAAAACTGGAAGTAGATCAGTAGGGTAAAAACCGACTTCAATAAATTGGTGGGATAGAAAAGTCGATGGGGTGGTTTAGCCAGAATGGAGGCGATGCTACTGCTACTTCTTGAGTTTGTGTTGGTTTTCCCTTGAAGAGGGAAGGGTGATGCAGCAAAGTAGAGATAAATATTTCCCTCAGTTTGAGAACCAACATGTCAATGCAGTAGGAGGAACACCCAAGTCTCCAATGATAGCACATGCACAAATAAACAAATACTTGCACCCAACGCGATAAAGGGTTATCAATCCCTTCACGATTAGTTGCAAGGATGCGATCTGATAGAGATAGGTATAAAAGATAAACACAAGTACAAAATAAAGTAAAGGTAAATAAATTGTAGCAAGGTATTTTTGGGTTTTTGGATTTATAGATATGAAAATAATATGATAAGAATAGACCCGGGGCCATAGTTTCACTAGAGGCTTCTCTCTTGAAAGAAAGCATACGGTGGGTGAACAAATTACTATTGAACAATTGATAGAAAAGCGAGACGATATCTAAGGCAATGATCATGAATATAGGCATCATGTCCGTGACAAGTAGACTGACTCCTGTCTGCATCTAGTATTATTACTCCACACATCGACCGCTATCCAGCACGCATATAGTGTATTAAGTTAACAAGAACGGAGTAACACCTTAAGCAAGATGACATGATGTAGAGGGGTAAATCTGTTGGGGAACGCAATGTTTCAAAAAATCCTACGATTACGCAAGATCTATCTAGGAGATGCGTAGCAACGAGAGGGGAGAGTGTGTCTACGTACCCTCGGAGACCAAAAGTGGATGCGTTAAGTAACGCAGTTGATGTAGTCGAACGTCTTCGCGATTCAGCCGATCAAGTGTCGAACGTACGGCACCTCCGCGATTTGCGCACGTTCAGCTCGGTGACGTCCCTCGAACTCTTGATCTAGCTGAGGCCAGGGAGAGTTTCGTCAGCACGACGGTGTGGTGACGGTGATGATGAAGTTACCGGCGCAGGGCTTTGCCTAAGCACTGCAACGATATGACCGAGGTGTGTTTCTGTGGAGGGGGGCACCGCACACGGCTAAGAGAAACTTTGGTGTGCCTTTGGGGTGCCCCCTCCCATGTATATAAAGGGGGAAGGAAGGAGGAGGCCGACCAAGGGGAGGAGGCGCGCCATGGGGGGCAATCCTACTCCAAGTAGGATTCGGCCCCCCTTTCCTATTCCAACAAGGAGAAAGGGGAAGGGTGAGGGAGGAGAGAAGGAAAGGGGGGCCGCCCCCCTAGTCCAATTCGGTTTGGGCTAGGGGGGGCGCCCTGCCTTGGCCTGCCTCCTCTCTTCTACCAATAGGACCATGAGGCCCAATAACCCCCCCCCCCCCCCGGGGGGGGGGGGGTCCGGTAACCCCCCGGTATTCCGGAAAATACCCAGTACACCTCAGAACTGTTCTGATGTCCGAATATAGTCTTTCAATATATCAATCTTTATGTCTCGACCATTTCGAGACTCCTCGTCATGTCCGTGATCTCATCCGGGACTCCGAACTACCTTCGGTACATCAAAACACATAAACTCATAATACCGATCGTCATCGAACATTAAGTGTGCGGACCCTACGGGTTTGATAACTATGTAGACATGACCGAGACTCATCTTCGGTAAATAACCACTAGCGGAACCTGGATGCTCATATTGGTTCCTACATATTCTACGAAGATCTTTATCGGTCAAACCGCATAACAACATATGTTGTTCCCTTTGTCATCGGTATTTTACTTGCCCGAGATTCGATCGTCGGTATCATCATACCTAGTTCAATCTCATTACCGGCAAGTCTCTTTATTCATTCCGTAATGCATCATCCCGCAACTAACTCTTTAGTCATATTGCTTGCAAGGCTCATAGTGATGTGCATTACCGAGAGGGCCCAGAGATACCTCTCCGATATACAGAGTGACAAATCCTAATCTCGATCTATGTCAACTCAACAAACACCATTGGAGACACCTGTAGAGCATCTTTATAATCACCCAGTTACATTGTGACGTTTGATAGCACACAAGGTGTTCCTTCGGTATTCGTGAGTTACATAAGCTCATATTCATAGGAACATATATAAGTCATGAAGAAAGCAATAGCAATAAACTAAACGATCATAGTGCTAAGCTAACGGATGGGTCTAGTCCATCACATCATTCTCTAATGATGTGATCCCGTTCATCAAATGATAACACATGTTTATGGCTAGGAAACTTAACCATCTTTGATTAACGAGCTAGTCTAGTAGAGGCATACTAGGGACACTTTGTTTGTCTATATATTCACACATGTACTAAGTTTTCGGTTAATACAATTATAGCATGAATAATAAACATTTATCATGATATAAGGAAATATGAATAACAACTTTATTATTGCCTCTAGGGCATATTTCCTTCAAGATCCAATCAGTATGGTAAAAAACCCATCTCTTTATCCTTAATGGCAACAATACAAATACGTGCCTCGCTACCCCTTCTGTCACTGTGTGAGGACACCGCAAGATTGAACCCATCACAATGCACCTCTCCCATTGCAAGAAAAATCAATCTAGTTGGCCAAACCAAATCAATATACCAGAGAAATACAAAGCTATCTTAATCATGCATAAGAGAGTTCAGAGAAGACTCAAATAATATTCATAGATAATCTAATCATAAACTCACAATTCATCAGATCTCAACAAACACACCATAAAAGAAGCTTACATCGAATAGATCACCAATAACATCGAGGAGAACATTGTATTGAAGATCAAAGAGAGAAGAAGCCATCTGGCTACTAGCTATGGACCTGTAGATTTGTGGTAAACTATTCACATATCATTAGAAGGACATCAAGGTTGATGTAGAAGCCCTCCGTGATCGAATCCCCCTCTGGTAGAGTAACAAAAAGGCCCAAAGATGGGATCTCACGAGAAAAGAAGCGGCGGCAGCTGAAAAGTATTTTTGGTGTGGCCCCTGGTATACGGGGAATATTTGAGTATTTATGGAGCTGAGATTAGGGTTAGAGGGCCTACGGGGCCCCACAAGCTTGCAGGGCGCCCCCCTAGGGCACGCCTGGTGAGATTGCGGCCCACCCGTAGCTCTTCTGTCCTCCTCCCGAAGCTTTGCCGGTGTCTTCTTGTCAAAATCATCAAAAACTTTTGTTCCATTTGATATTAATTTTCTGTAAAAGACAAAAACAAGGAAACACAACAACTGGCACTGGGCACTAGATTAATAGTTTAGTCCCCAAAAATAATATAAAATAACATAATAATGCATATAAAACATCCAATATGGATAATATAATAGCATGAAACAACCAAAAATCATAGATACGTTGGAGACGTATCAGCTACTAACTCACCATGGAGTACAAGTCTGTGCCGATTCTGATAGTATGTTGAGACCAAAATAATAGGTTGGTCATAGAAAAAATGAATCCAAGAAAAAGGAAACCAAAAAACAAAACTTAGGGAAAAATGAAAACTAAAAACACAAACATGAGTCAAACGGGCCCGACGACTTTGTTTATAGTTGTTCTTTCGGTAAGATTTGATTTGATTTGGGTATGAGCAGTGGAAGGCAAGGAGTATTTGGTTTTAGTTGAGACTTTGTTTAGATTTGATTTGACTGAGTTAATGCATGACATTGCTTTGGAAAAGTGCCGATTTGGTTGGATTTTGTTTTGGGAATGTACCGATTTTGATAGTATGCCGAGTACAAAATAATAGGTTGGCCATAAAAATATGAAAACAAAAAACAAATAGAAGAACCAAAAAACGTGTGCATGCGTCAAATGGGCCAGCCAACTTTGATTTTATTTTATGTTTGAGTAAGATTTGATTTGATTTGGATATGTGTAGTGGAGGACAAGGAAAGTTTGGATTGTTTGAGATTTTTTTAAATTTATTTGATTGAGTTAATGCATGATATTGTTTTGGAAAAGTGCTAATTTGATTGAGTTAATGCATGCATCAAATGGACCAGCCCAAATTGGCCGCGCTTCATTGAAAGGTCGCATGTATGATGCTCGCATGCGTAATATAGGGTTTGCCGAGGGGTTAGTGAGAGGTGAGACGAGACTACCAACTCGCCCTTTAGGAGTAGAGATTTTTTAAAGATTTGATTTGAATGAGTTAATGCATGACATTATTTTGGGAAAGTGCTGATTTGATTGAGCTAGTACATGCGTCAAAAGTCAAATAGGCCGGTCTAAATTGGCCGCGCTTCATCGAAAGGTCGTCTATATGACGCTCACAGGCATAATATAGAGTTTGCCGAGGGTTTGGCGGGAGGTGAGGCGAGACTATCAACTTTCCTTTTAGGAGTAGAGATTATCTGACATCCTGTCGGCCATGTATAGTATAGTTTGTTTTTTTAGTATACACGCAATAATAGAGCTACTCTAACCGGGTGACCTATTTCGTCTGTCTATATTCGTTTGGGTCTATGCGGACAAAAACGATTGCCCAACACAAAGACCTATTTCTATTTTGCCTTCATTTTGTGTGCGCGCGGAGCCATTTTCATTCAAAATTTAAGATATATTTGGGTCTAAGACGGATACAAAGCAGACATTTTCTGTCTCCTTCTTGTCCGCATCTGTCCGCTGCATGCGAGTGGTGACCCATCTGTGATCCAAACAAAACAAAGAGGGGCCACCCACCCATCACACCCATCTCTCTCTTCATTTTTGTCTCTCCCCATCCACACCACTGCGCCTCCTCCGCGAGCGCTTGCCGGCCTCGTCCCGTGGCACGGCCAGAGCTCCATGCGGATGGGCGACGTGTTCACCCATGGCCTCTGCTTCGTCGACCCGCTCCTCGCCGCGGTTTCGCCCCACTGCGCCCGGTAGCGCCTGCCGTCGACTCGTCTCGCCGCTCCCAGCTACGCCCGGGCACGCCCAGCTACTGCATTCGGTCGCGCTCGACCTCGCCTCCCTGCGCCCAGCAACGCCCCCCCCCCCCCCCCCCCCCCGGCGCCCGCCCTCGATTCGCCATGGCCTGCATTCGGTCGCGCTCGACCTCGCCTCCCTGCGCCCAGCAACGCCCCCCCGGCGCCCGCCCTCGATTCGCCATGGCCTGCCTCGCTCGTCCTCGACTCATCTTGCCCCGGCTTCGTCTCTCCCTGGCCTCGCCTCGGCGCGCCCGGCTGTGCCCAGCCCTGCCGCGACTGGCGGGCGCTCGTGGCACCCACGCCGCCGCCCCCGCGCTCCTGATCGGCGATGGGCCACAAGCAGCCGCTGCTAGCCGTGCATGCACGCGGGGAGCATGGGCGCGAGCGCGTGACCCGGTGCACAGGCAGGCGGGACCCTGAGCGTGCGACGTGGAGCACGGGGGCGGTAGAGGCGAGCTCGCGGGGGCACGACCGAGCTGCAGGGCGAGCGTTGGGGGCGTGGTGACTGGTGAGCTGTGGGGCGAGGGGTGGGGCTCGCGCGGCGGGCGCGAGCTGCGTTCGAGAGCTCGCGGGCGTAGGGACGGGGCGAGGTGGCGCAGGAGCTCGCCCACCAGGTGTTCGACTGAATGTTGACATGAACATGCACAAAATACGTCTGCCTCCCGTGGGCGCACGGGCGAACTAAATGAGAAAGCGGACGCAGACAGACGATCCAAACTAAGAAAAAAAAACAAAATCGGGTCCATTTTGGTCGCTGTTGCGTTGGAGTTGCTCTTATAAATTAATATACAATACCAAAAATATATATTTAATAAAATATAAAAAGTAAGGTGTCACCGCTCCCACCTAACTGCAGTCTCTTTACTGAAATTCTGAAAATATTTCATGTTACAATGGTTGATAACCATGGAAAAGACGATTGTGAGAAATTTCACTGTTACATGAGATATCAGTAATTTTGTCGAGTTTAAATAAAGTTAAATATAATTCTGTAAACATGACTACAACCCATGAAAACGCATAGACGACGACTGATGAGAGAGGGCGGCCGTACGGAAGAGAAAGAGAGAGAGAGACGGCGGTCTGCAGATTCTTTGAGCACACCCGCGACCACGCCTACGCACTGGGTGGCAGGGAAATAAATAGCAGGACCTGCCCACACTACGCACACTAGACGGAACACACTCTTCGTCTCCGCCCAACACCCCCTCGTCTCCGTCCCTTTTCTCGTTCTTCGTCTTCCATCCTCGAGCCATTTCCATTTGCGCCGAGTGAGCGCTAATTTTGGGCCGTTTCTATATTAAGCACGGCAAAATATCGTTTCCGTCCCCGACGACTATATAATTCCCGCGGAGGCGGTCACCGACTCACCGTAATACCAGTGCTTCACGAGCTCCCTGGGTCTGGGTGGGGAGGTTGACCAGGGCACCTCCCGGATCCTGAATTAAGGCCACCGTTCGTTTCCCCTCCCATCCCTCCCTTCCCCTCCCTTGCATTTAGCCTCTCACCGTTGTGGGGCGAGTCGCGGGCCATTTCCCAACCGTCGTTCCGGTGCTGGCCGGGCGCCAGGTTGCGGTGAGTGACTCATGGGCATCCAGGTCGCGCCCCCCTCCTCCCCGTCCTCTCTGGGCGGCGGCTGCGTGAGGCTTGCGAGGGCCCAGTCGTCGTCGTCGCTGGCGACCTGGAGCGCCGGCATCGCCCGCCGGCGCGCCGGGCACGCGATGGTGACGCGCGCCCTCAGCGCCAGCATCGACAGCGTCGGCAGCCACGGCGGGGATGACGAGGAGTTCCTCAGGAGGATCCAGGAGCTCGCCGTCGGGCTGCACCCGGGCGCCGGCGGCTGCGGCTGGCCGGCGAGCGTGGAGCGGAGCGCGAGCAGCGTCGGGCTGCCGCTGTCGCTCAGGATGCTCAAGCGCAAGAAGCGCCAGCAGGGGCAGCGCGGCCGGTGGGACGAGCGGCTGCTCGACCGCGCCGGCGAGTCCGGCTCCGGCCGCGGCGCTGTGGGGCGGGCGTTCTCCTCCATGGTGCTCATCATCCGGGAGCTCCAGAGCTTCGCGCTGCAGATGCGGCAGACGCTCTTCTACGAGGACATGCAGAGCGTGCTGGCGCGCGTCCACGCCGAGATGGACGCCTCCTTCGTCTGGCTCTTCCAGCACATCTTCGCCGGCACCCCCGCCCTCATGGTCTCCGTCATGCTCCTCCTCGCCAACTTCACCGTCTACTCCATGGGTGACAACATCGCGATGGCAGCTAACCACCCGCCTCCCCAGCCCACCGTGGCGGCCGTCGCAATGCTCGACGCGCAGCACGCGGAGCAGTCCCGTCCCGATCAGCGGTTCGACAGTGTGTCGCTCAACATGTTCTCCATTGGCCGCACGGCCTCGGTGGACGGGAACAGCGGCGGCGGCGGCAAGGCTCCGCCGGTCGCCGGGGCCACCGGCGACGATCGCTCGGACGAATCCTCGTACCGGCAAAGCGGCGCGGTGCTTCCCCAGGACGAGTCACAGGCGACGCCGGTGGGGGCGGCCGCGGAGGACACGGAGGACGAGCTGGTCATCTGGAAAAGGATAGCCGACGAGGCGACGAGAATGCAGGCGAGCGTGCGCGTGGAGGCGCTGATGGACCCGGACATCCTGGCGCAGCTCGTCGCGCCGGTGGAGGCGAAGATGGACACGGAGGACCTGGCCGACCACGCGAAGACGGAGCAGAGATACGCGATGGCCGTGTCCGAGGAGCCGAGCAACGCGCTGCTGCTCGCCAACTTCGCGCAGTTCCTGTACCTGGTGCAGCGCGATCACGACCGGTACGTGCCCCGCCATGGCGCCACCAAACTGTTCGACACAATGTCATCGTCTTTTCACCGTCGCTGACGGGCGGTGGTTTTTCCTGATCGCAGGGCGGAGCATTACTTCAAGCGGGCGGTGCGCGCGGAGCAGCCGGCGGACGCGGAGACGCTGGGGTGGTACGCGACGTTCCTGTGGAAGGCGCGCAACGACCTGGCGGCCGCGGAGGAGACGTTCCAGGAGGCGATCGCCGCCGAGCCCAGCAACGGGCACCACGCGGCGGCCTACGCGCACTTCCTGTGGAACACGGGCGGCGAGGACACATGCTACCCCCTCGACTGACGCGCGCGCCCGCCGGCCGGCCTCCGAGATCCAGCAGCACACCACGTCGATACGTCCCAGAACACGAAGAAAAAGAGTATAGTAGGAAGAGAGAGAGGATTTTTTTTACTCCACCACCGCAAGAAGTCCACGCACTTCTCTCCGCATGTGCTTGGCCAACCACGAAGCAAATACTAGTACGTATACTACGCTTGCAAGTGCAGCTTATACATTCACACGGCAGCACAGTGCAAGAATCTCTCGTTTTACTTTGGCTTGTTTACGGGGAGGGCTGGGAGGAGCGGTGCAATGGCCGGTGGACGTCGGTGCATGCCGCGATGAATGGTCGGCGGCTGGCTTCGTCTTCCCCTTTCTGGAAATCCGGCGAGTGGGGGCAGTTGGCCGGAGACGGCGGGAGGGCGGCGAGGGTGTGGTAGATCGGGCTCGCGGCTCCACGGGTTTGTCGGTTGCGCTCGCCGTGGGTTCCCCTAGTAGCCGTACGTGTCCGTCCCGCTGGTGTCGCGTGTCACTCTATCTCCAGCCGTGGATGCTTGCGGAGTCACGGTCTGGTGGAAAGTGGTGATGTGAGGCTACTCTGTCGTACTATAGATATGGTAAAGTAGAGGGAATCCGCTCCAGTATACAGCAGCAATTTGGCCGTATGTAACTGTGCGCATGAACAAGCAATGAGAATATCTCCAGTTCTCCCCTGAAAAATCCTGCATCAAGCAACAAGCATCTCTCTCTCTCTCTCTCTCTCTATATATATATATATATATATATATATATATATATATATATATATATATATATATATATATAAACACACACACACACACGAACAAATAGAATGCGTCAGAAGAATCATTTTCCTAGAGAAATGACAGGATGGGAGAGGACCCGCAGTAGAGTTCTACTTCAGCAATTTGCGTTTCAATCCATTATCTTAATAGCCAATGTACGGGAGCTGCTGGACTTTTAGCTTAATTTCTTAGTCTGTTGCTGGCTTTTCATGTGTCTTTAGTAGTAGTATACAATACTCGATGTTCCATACTCTATTGTACTGACATTTGAAAAGTTGGTTGTCCTTATGAACCTGTTTTTGAATTTCGATTAGCTAATTTTCTCGTTGATTGGAAATCCCATCTCTTAGGAGCTAAGCGAACCACAAGTGAGCCTTTAGTAAAAGCAGCAGCATGATGCTGCATAGATAACTAAAAGGCAATAAAATTGCAAATATCAGACTCTCTAGCGCACATTCTTTCACAAAGTTTGTTAAGTAAGCAGAAGAGGGGAGATCGCCTGAATGCATCAAACTGGAAGCCAAAATGCATCCGATTCCTGGCTACCAGGCAAATTTATGAACTGACGGTATATATTTGCAAGCTGTACATGCCAAGAGCTGGAGGCGTACAAACATTGCTTAAAGTTATCCATTACTTACAGTTACACTGCTTATGAACTGATCGTGTATATGTATATCGGGAGAACATTATTATGTTTTTTTAATAAAGAGGTCCCCCCCTCTGATTTCATTTCATAGAAATCACGTAAATACTACAAGACAAGAGAGTAGCCAAAGAGCTAGATATCCCAAGTGCCCTACATCAACCAGGTCAACAGCACACGTGAGCTCTGAGAGCTACCGAATTGCCATCACGAGGCACCCAGGAAAACGAAAAACGTTTGAGACACCGCTATACAGAAGCTATTACAAGTTTAAGTAGCCATCTAACTACCATGGAGCAAGTTTTCAAACTAAGCCTGCTAAAAGAGAAGGAGGAATCAACACACGTAGATACCCCCTCCATTTACTAATACACGGCCAATTCGTTTTTCGTGTCAAATTTTGATTTATAATTTTGCTATTTTAGTCAAAAAAATATGGGTTAAATGTCATCAAAATATGTTATCAAAAAGTATTTTGAACGTGCATCCAGTGGTATACTTTTTGTGACATATAACCGGCATTTTATTGATAAAATGATGGTCAAAGTGAGACATAAAAATATGAAATGTCCTTGTATTAATAAAAGGAGGGAGTAGCATCAGACGTTTGCAGATTTTTCTTTTTTTTCTTTTGCTCTGTGAAGTCAGCTTCACGCTGTGCCGGCCACATTATGATTTTTCTTCTTTTTCTTCTGCTATACTGCATCTTCTCCAAAAGATAGAGCTTCATTGGATCTGAAGCACGTCAAAATGCCATCCTTGGACCACCTTAAAGACTTGTCATTTCTAGGATTTTTAGCACCCACGTCAACCTTCTTTTATTTTTCTGTTTTATCTGCAAAATATTCCAATCATTCAGCCATCTAGCAATCATATTTATGGGGGCACAATGGGCAGTGATTTTCTTGTTATAAAATAGTGCCATTTCTAATCTTCCAAATGGTCCAGAAAACCACATAAATCCCAGCAAATACCAAGTGTTTTCCATCAGCGTGGAAATTTTATATCCAAGGTCCAAGCAAAGCTTACATTGCCATGTATATCAAGCAAGTTAAAAACACACTTTACAATGTTCCAGAGTATCCTAAGGAGATACCATTTCACAAAAAAGAAGATCAATAGATTCATCTAATCACAAAAAGGCAAGCTTTGCTGCCAACCTAGCCCCCCCCCCCCCCCCCGCCCGATCAATTGTCCTTTGTCAGGATGTTGTTTTGCAAAACTAACCACATAAAGATTTTAATCCTTTGAGGAATTTTAGTTTTCCACATAAATATGTGGAAATCTAACACCATTTTCTGTTAAGTTTCTATAATATGACTAAATAGTATAGCCACCATTTTTTTGCTGAAGTCCATTTTATAGTGTCCCTCTTATCATTGAGAGCAGCTGCAGAACATACATCCTTTATATGATTCTACAATTCAAAGGAATCTCCTAGGAGAGTTCTACTGAACTGGATTTGGTCAATCCCTTTCCTAAAAACATCAACAACGCGTATGTTTTTATCAAAACGTCAACCTAGGGAAGTTGAGTTGAAGTGGTTTATCCCCTATCTGTCAACCTTCCCAAAACCTATCCTTTTTCCATTGCCAACAGAGAGCTTACAAAGGGAAAAGAAATGATGTCTGAATTTTAACATGCCTTTCCAGAATTGCGAGTCCCCTATTCTAGGTTTAATCCCAGCAAGACATTGGTTTATTTGATATTGCCTTTGTGAGAATTTCTTCCCATAAGCCCTTAGTGTTATACATTTTCCACCACAATTTACACAACTAAGCCTGGATCATGATAACTAAACTTTGGATGCCTAGACCTCCTAAAAATGTTGGTTTACACACCTTAGACCACATAACCAGATAATATTTCCTTTTCTTTTCTTCTTCTTGCCAGAGTATTCTAGCTCAGAAGAAATCTATCATTTTATTTACCCATACTGGCAACCCATAAAAGGACATCATGAGGTTAGGTATGCCAATAAGAGATGATCGGATCAAAGTAACTCTACTGCCACTTGGCAGAAACTTGCCTTGCCAAGTGCTACATTTATTTTCCATCTTATCCTCAATTTTGTTAGTGTTTGTTTCTAATTATTTTCTCATCTACATGCATTCCTAAACATTTCAGAGAAAGGCTTCCAATGGGACAAGTGAATATATCAACAAAATTAGCTGCTTTATCTCTTGCTTCCCTAAACAGAAACCACCTACTCCTATGGAAACTAATTTTGAACCTAGACATAATGGGAAGTGAATATATCAACAAAATTATCTTCTTTATCTCTTGCTCCCCTAAACGGAAACTACCTACTCTTATGGAAACTAATTTTTGAGCCCAGACATTTGTTTGAATAAACATAGTATAAATTTCAGGTTGTGAGCACTATCATAATCATCCTCTAATTAAAAATGGTATCAACTGCATATTGCAACATATTAAGACCATTTTTAGTATATTTTGAAAACACCACTTTAATCAAACCATACCCCTGACATTATTCATTAGGATGGCTAGAGAATCATTAGCTAGATCAAGCATTAAGGGGGATAAAGCACCCCCCTGTCTCAAGCCCTTATGAGTAGGAAAGGCCCAATATGGTCACTTACTTTAATACGTATATATTGCCCGCCCCCTAGTAGTTGACATGACCCAATCAATCCATTTATCAAGGAACCCTTTCAACTTAAGCATCGGCTAAACAAAAGACCATTGTATCTTATCATAAGCTTTTTCAGAAGCCACCTTAAAGATAAAGGCACTCTGTTTTTTAGCACGAATGCTGTTTAGAGCATGTAGAAACATCATGCCCTCCATAATACATCTCCCTTTTACAAAAAAATCGAATGAAAAAAATCACCTCTCTAGGTACTATATTTAATCTATGCATGAGGACTTTTGTAAAAAAAAACAGACATTTAGGAGACAAATAAGTCTATAGTTTTGTATCTGACTGGCACCTTTGATCTTGGGCACTAGAGTAATGGTACCATAGTTAAGCCTCGAAATATCTTGCCTTTATCAGAATCATCAAATTAGCCCTTTAAATCAAACTTGACAAAATCCCAGAAGTACTGGTAGAATTCAACAGTAAACCCATCAGGCCTAGGGATTTGTTATGAGCCATTTTGAAGACTACTTGTTTTGTTTCTTCCAAGGAGAATGGTGCAGTCAATTTGTCTGCAGCCCCTCGAGAGATAGTTTTGGGATTCTCAACATCTAATGAAATGTTAGAGACATTAGGCTGGCCAAACGATTTTTGGTAAAAAAGTAGTGATATAATGAATTAGTTCTTTCTCCCCTTCAATCTTGCCTTCTTCTTGATCTAAAGTATTAATTCTATTTTTCTTCTTCTCCTACCATTGGCATATGGCACCCGTTGATTGCCAAAGATCAAGCGCCCGTCTAATGGTTGCCACCATATCGTTGACAGACCAAAAGTGCCCCTGAAAATGCCGCTATTTCACTCCTGCCATAGTTTTTCTTTTGAAAAAGTAGGTTAAAGCCCCCGGCCTCTGCATCAATCGATGCATACAACCATCTTTATTAATTGCTTTGGCTGATAAAAACCATACATCATGCCACCCGAAGGCACCACTCACACCTATAAACTCGATAATATGGAGTGCTCTTACTCCTCATATCTAAAATCGGTGACGTCGTTGATCCATCCACATAACGAATCGGAACCTACAGCCCGTGCAGCAAATCTAAAGCGTACATCACATGCACACGTTTTAGAAGCCGTCATCACCATTGATCCCCTGACCCTTCTTTAGGAAAGAGATCTGCATCGCTCCTGCCATAGTTAGTTCCCAAGTGACCATGATGATCATGGATTTGGTCCCTTTTACCTTGAAACACATGTTCACATGTGTGCTGAAAAAGGAAAACTATAGAGGGGATGTCCAAAGCATCAACTGTGTGTGGGTACACAACTTGCTTTTGTTTTCTATAGCTAGCAAATGGACGAATTCGCAGGCTTAAATTCTACTGTACGATTAATGTACATCTAGTTGATGTGCAATATAAAATTCAGAGATTTTTATCGAAGAAAAGGTTGACCTGATGGATGATCAGCATAAAACCATTTTCGTGAAACTGTTCATCAGTTTGTTGCGTGATGGTCTATCATTCATTCACCACCATGTGCCCATTCTATAACAGGCAATAAATTGGTCCTCGTCTGTCCTCTGTGCGCCATCCATGCATGATGATGATGTACCATTCCAATCCTTTTATAGGCCTACTACCAAATACGCGAGAACGAACTCGATGTTAAGAAATTAGTGGTCCTAGCACGGATGTTCATTAGTTATCAGTGTTTCTAACGAACACTAAACATTCCAGCAGTTCCTGAGAAGCTCCTCTCCTACTCCCGAGCCATATATAGTTGAGTGCATATGCATGACATCTATAGTTGATTCGCCCTCTCTGAATCATCACGGTGGGTAAAGTTCACCTGAATTTCACGGGACCAGCGTGTCCGCCACGGCCGGTGTCACCACTCACCACTCACGGCGAGCCCGGAGCTGACGAGAAACCTAACTGTCGCAATCTTCCACCGACCTGATCGATCAGTCAGTCACCGGTTCTTCCGTGGTTCAGATGCGCCTTCGCCTCTGCTGATATGCCTGCTCCAAACATGAGAGTACAACGGAACCTTCTCCCCGACACGCACGGTTCATGCACCAGAGGATAATAGGCGTCGAGGTCCGGCGCCCCCCCATGCTGGAGCCTGACGCTACCATGCGCTTACACCATATGCAACAACAACGCGAAGCCAAGGCCGGCCGGGGCCATGCAGCATGATCAGCTTCCATGAAAACAACGTCCCCACTTGAATTTGCAACCCATCGATCTCGTGCCACTGCATCGAGCGAGTGCACATCAGTAGTCGAGCGTACGTACGTACTGTCGGTCGAGGTCTAGTTGCGATCCGGCACATGCCCTGGGCCACCTGCGACGCGTACGCTTGCGCCTGAACTTATTCCGAACTGCTGTTCTCGATCACGCCGATCGATCGGGACGCAGACGGGCATTGACGTGAGCCCGCTTTCCGGAGCTAGCAGCTTGCTTGATCTGGTCTGGTACTGTGATCCCCCGAATGATCTGGTAGTAGGATCCACGGCTTCGAGTCATGGACAAGGGGAAGAGACCAGGGCGCAGTGGGGTTCAGACCAGTGTGGCTTAGCAAGCAGCAAGGGGATGATGACAATGGACAGGGCGGCGTAACAGCGGCGCTCCATGATTCGATGGGTGTGTACGTGCTTTGCTTTATCGAGATTGAAGCTGATAGAGTATGCCCCCTTAGCTAATCGCCTTGGGAATTTCCTCTTTTGAAGCTGATTTGCTGCAACTTGTTTAAGCACCATTATCAGGTTGTTCATGTAATGTGATACTGACGCATAGGAGTTCATGATTACAGATCTCCCCTTGGGACTTGAATGTGCAAACAGTGTATTTTAAGGGGTGCAGTACATTCGTATTGGGATTGACAAGGAATATACGAATTCCACGTCAAAAAGAAAAAGTATACGAACTCCTAGAAGATTTGATTTCCTACAAGATGCTTCAACGATCCACGCATCGAATTATCTGTGGATGAAGACTCGCACTCCATCCGGACTGGTATGTTTACATCAAAATACTCTTCATTGCAAGGTGATCACCATATTATCTTTTACAAGAATATCAACAATCTTTAAAGGTAGATCTTTCATCCACTCCACACACACCTTACTTTTAGCTAGTTTGACTAAATCATGGGCAGCAAGTCTCTCTAAGAGCATGTTCAAAAATATTATGTGGGAAATCACATGCAAGGTGATATATATCATCAAAAACTGCCTCCGATAGATCGAAAAAGCGAGCTCTATTTTTCATTATCTCTATCACCTCGATGTTTTCAGAATTAACTGCAATGCGGTTATACCCGACTGTAGTTGCCAAAATTGAGACCAAACCGTAAGGCCACTGCCTCGGTCATAAGCACATCTTCGCACCAATCAATTTCCCCGTTTTCTACCGCGACAAATCTACCATTCGAGTCTTTGATGACAATGCCATACGAGCCTTGAGTAAGTCTAGGTAAAAAGCTCCATCCACGTTTAGCTTCATAGTTGCCCCTTGGTCTTTCCCAGCCATGTTGCTTGATCGTCGCCTTTGCATCATTCGCCATAGTATAATTAGCAACCAAATCTCTGATTGCCATTGCTATGAATTTAGGTTTCTGAACCTTTTCATTATGCACTAATTTTCTCCTCTCCCACCATAAATACCAGGAATCAATAGCAATTGCTTTCATTCAATTTCCCGGACCAAGGACCACACATCTTCAACTGGTTGTAGCAATAAATATTCTAGCACAACTTCCCCCACATGATCCACAACGCATGCTTTATCAATAGCAAAGTCCAAACCAAGTAACCCTCATACCTCTTCAGCTTTTGCACAAGTGAACAGCAGGTGCTTGGTATTCTACGTTCCTATACTGCATGTAGGACATTGCCCACTGAATTTTATATGCCTGTTAGCCAAAGTCACTCGACATGGAAGCGATCCTAACAAAGTTTGCCAAAGGAAATTTTTAACCTTGCCAGGACAACTTAAGCTCCAGATCGTCCCCCATATTGGTGAATTCCATGAGGGTCCGACTGTATTTTCTCATGATATTTTATGTCCATATTGGTCATGCCACTCCGCAAAGTATGCCGATCTCATTAAGAAAATCTCCCATTTTTGCATAAGTTCCATGCTACAAGGTCCAACATATCAAATTCAAGTAACAGAATCGCAAGGATTCACGCCACATCAACTTTCCAGAATGTTTGAGAAGCTAACTCTTCATCCCAACGACCCATAACAGGGTCAATGAAATCACTTGCTTTTGATATTAAATTGCCTCCACGAGCCATGATCACTTTCTTGGTAGGTGAGTTAGGGATCCTTTCATCACCCCAAACATTGATCCGAGTGAAGGAAATATGCCCTAGAGGCAATAATAAAGTTATTATTTATTTCCTTATTTCATGATAAATGTTTATTATTCGTGCTAGAATTGTATTAACCAGAAACATAATACATGTGTGAATACATAGACAAACAGAGTGTCACTAGTATGCCTCTACTTGACTAGCTCGTTAGTCAAAGATGGTTATGTTTCCTCACCATAGACATGAGTTGTCATTTGATAAACGGGATCACATCATTAGGAGAATGATGTGATTGACTTGACCCATTCCGTTAGCTTAGCACTTGATCGTTTTAGTTTACTGCTATTGCTTTCTTCATGACTTATACATGTTCCTATGACTATGAGATTATGCAACTCCCGATTACCGGAGGAACACTTTGTGTGCTGCCAAACGCCACAACGTAACTGGGTGATTATAAAGGTTCTCTATAGGTGTCTCCGATGGTACTTGTCGAGTTGGCATAGACCGAGACTAGGATTTGTCACTCCGATTGTCGGAGTGGTATCTCTAGGCCCTCTCGGTAATGCACATCACTATAAGCCTGGCAAGCAATGCAATTAATGAGTTAGTTGTGGGATGATGCATTATGGAAGCCGGTAGCGAGATTGAGGTAGGTATTGAGATACCGATGATCGAATCTCGGGCAAGTAACATACCGATGACAAAGGGAACAACGTATGTTGTTATGCGGTTTGACCGATAAAGATCTTCGTAGAATATGTAGGAACCAATATGAGCATCTAGGTTCCGCTATTGGTTATTGACCGGAAACGAGTCTCGGTCATGTATACATTGTTCTCGAACCCGTAGGGTCCGCACGCTTAAAGTTTAGTGACGATCGGTATTATGAGCTTATGTGTTTTGATGTACCGAAGGTAGTTCGGAGTCACGGATGTGATCACGGACATGATGAGGAGTCTAGAAATGATCGAGATGTAAAGATTGATATATTGGACGGCTATATTCGGACATCGGAAGTGTTCCAGATGATTTCGGAGAAAACCGGAGTGCTGGAGGGGTTATCGGAACCCCCCGGGGAAGTATTGGGCCTTAGTGGGCCTGAGGGGAGAGAGAGGGCTGCAGCCCAGGAGGTGGTGCGCCCCTCCCACGGGGAGTCCGAATTGGACTAGGGGAGGGGGTGCGGCCCGTCTTTCCCTCTCCCTCTCCCTCTCTTTCCTTCCCCCTTCCCTCTTCCTAGATTGACTAGGAAAGGATGAATCCTCTTCCTAGTAGGAAGAGGATTCCTCCTCTCCTTGGGGCACACCAAGGCTGGCCGGCCTCCCTCCTTGCTCCTTTATATACCGGGGGGGGGGACCCAAAGACACACAAGTTGATTGTTCCAAGCCGTGTGCGGTGCCCCCTCCACCATAATCCGCCTCGATCATATCGTAGCGGTGCTTAGGCGAAGCCCTACGTAGGTAGCAACATCATCACCGTCATTACGCCATCGTGCTGACGGAACTCTCCCGTGAAGCTTTGCTGGATCAGAGTTCGTGGGACGTCATCGAGCTGAACGTGTGCTGAAATCGAAGGTGCTGTATGTTCGGTACTTGGATCAGTCGGACCGTGAAGACATACGACTACATCAACCACGTTCTCATAACGCTTCCGCTTACGGTCTACGAGGGAACGTGGACGATACTCTCCTCTCTCGTTGCTATGCATCACCATGATCTTGCGTGTGCGTAGGAATTTTTTTGAAATTACTGCGTTCGCAACAGTGGCATCCGAGCCAGGTTTATGTGTAGATGTTATATGCACGAGTAGAACACAAGTGAATTGTGGGCGATACAAGTCATACTGCTTACCAGCATGTCATACTTTGGTTCGGCGGTATTGTTGGATGAAGCGGTCCGGACCGACATTACGCGTACGCTTACGCGAGACTGGTTCTACCGACGTACTTTGCACACAGGTGGCTGGCGGGTGTCAGTTTTTCCAACTTTAGTTGAACCGAGTGTGACTACGCCCGGTCCTTGTTGAAGGTTAAAACAACACTAACTTGACGAAATATCGTTATGGTTTTGATGCGTAGGTAAGAATGGTTCTTGCTCAGCCCGTAGCAGCCACGTAAAACTTGCAATAACAAAGTCGAGGACGTCTAACTTGTTTTTGCAAGGCATGTTGTGATGTGATATGGTCAAGGCATGATGCTATATTTTATTGTATGAGATGATCATGTTTTGTAACGGAGTTATTGGCAACTAGCAGAAGCCATATGGTTGTCGCTTTATTGTATGCAATGCAATCGCCCTGTAATTGCTTTACTTTATCACTAAACGGTAGCGATAGTCGTAGAAGCAATATTTGGCGAGACGATAATGATGCTACGATGGAGATCAAGGTGTCGCGCCGATGACGATGGTGATCATGACGGTGCTTTGGAGATGGAGATCAAAGGAACAAGATGATGATGGCCATATCATATCACTTATATTGATTGCATGTGATGTTTATCCTTTATGCATCTTATTCTGCTTGATTGACGGTAGCATTATAAGATGATCTCTCTCTAAATTTCAAGGTACAAGTGTTCTCTCTGAGTATGCACCGTTGCCAAAGTTCGTCGTGCTGAGACACCACGTGATGATCGGGTGTCATAAGCTCTACGTTCACATACAACGGGTGCAAGCCAGTTTTGCAGACGCAGAAATACTCGGGTTAAACTTGACGAGCCTAGCATATGCAGATATGGCCTAGGAACACTAAGATCGCAAGGTCGAGCGTGAATCATATAGTAGATATGATCAACATAGTGATGTTCACCATTGAAAACTACTCCATTTCACGTGATGATCGGTCATGGTTTAGTTAATTTGGATCACGTGATCACTTAGATGATTAGAGTGATGTCTATCTAAGTGGGAGTTCTTAAATATGATTAATTGAACTTTAATTTATCATGAACTTAGTACCTGCTCATATTTTGCTTGTCTATGTTGTTATAGATAGATGGCCCGTGCTGTTGTTCCGTTGAATTTTAATGCGTTCCTTGAGAAAGAAAAGTTGAAAGATGATGGTAGTAATTACATCGACTGGGTCCATAACTTGAGGATTATCCTCATTACTGCACAGAAGAATTACGTCCTGGAAGCATCGCTAGATGCCAAACCTGCTGCGGGAGCAATGCCAGATGTTATGAACGTCTAGCAGAGCAAAGCTGATGACTACTCGATAGTTCAGTGTGCCATGCTTGACGGCTTAGAACCGGGACTTCAACGACGTTTTGAATGTCATGGAGCATATGAGATGTTCCAGGAGTTGAAGCTAGTATTTCAAGAAAATGCCCAGATTGAGAGATATGAAGTCTCCAATAAGTTCTACAGCTGCAAGATGGATGAGAATAGTTCTGTCAGTGAACATATACTCAGAATGTCTGTGTACCATAACCACTTGACTCAACTGGGAGTTAATCTTCCTGTTGATAGTGTCATTTACGGAGTTCTTCAATCACTACCACCAAGCTACAAGAGCTTCGTGATGAACTATAATATGCAAGGGATGGATAAGACGATTCCCGAGCTCTTCGCAATGCTAAAAGCTGCGGAGGTAGAAATCAAGAAGGAGCATCAAGTGTTGATGGTCAACAAGACCACCAGTTTCAAGAAAAAGGGTAAAGGGAAGAAGAAAGGGAACTTCAAGAAGAACGGCAAACAAGTTGCTGCTCAAGAGAAGAAACCCAAGTCTGGACCTAAGCCTGAGACTGAGTGCTTCTACTGCAAAGGGACTGGTCACTGGAAGCGGAACTGCCCCAAGTATTTGGTGGATAAGAAGGATGGCAAGGTGAACAAAGGTATATGTGATATACATGTTATTGATGTGTACCTTACTAAAGCTCACAGTAGCACCTGGGTATTTGATACAGGTTCTGTTGCTAATATTTGCAACTCGAAACAGGGACTACAGATTAAGTGAAGATTGCCTAAGGAGGAAGTGACGATGCGCGTGGGAAATGGTTCCAAAGCCGATGTGATCGCCATTGACACGCTACCTCTACATCTACCTTCAGGATTAGTTTTAGAACTGAATAATTGTTATTTGGTGCCAGCGTTGAGCATGAACATTATATGTGGATCTTGTTTGATGCAAGACAGTTATTCATTTAAATCAGAGAATAATGGTTGTTCTATTTATATGAGTAATTGATACATCTCCAACGTATCTACTTTTCCAAATACTTTTGCCCTTGTTTTGGACTCTAACTTGCATGATTTGAATGGAACTAACCCGGACTGATGCTGTTTTCAGCAGAATTACCATGGTGTTATTTATGTGCAGGAGAAAATGTTCTCAAAATGACCTGAAATTTCACGGAGACACTTTTCAGAAAATAAGAAAAATACCTGCCAAAGATGAAGGCCAGGGGGGCCACCACCTTGCAACGAGGGTGGGGGGCATGCCCCCCAACCTCGTGGCCCCCCTGTTGCCTCTCCGACTCCAACTCCACCTCCATATATTGAGTTTCAGGGAGAAAAAAATCAGAGAGAAGAAATCATCACGTTTTACGACATGGAGCCGCCGCCAAGCCCTAAAACCTCTCGGGAGGGCTGATCTGGAGTCCGTTCGGGGCTTCGGAGAGGGGAATCCGTCGCCATCGTCATCATCAACCATCCTCCATCACCACTTTCATGATGCTCACCGCCGTGCGTGAGTAATTCCATCGTAGGCTTGCTGGACGGTGATGGGTTGGATGGGATCTATCATGTAATCGAGTTAGTTTTGTTAGGGTTTGATCCCTAGTGTCCACTATGTTCTGAGATTGATGTTGCTATGACTTTGCTATGCTTAATGCTTGTCACTAGGACCCGAGTGCCATGATTTCAGATCTGAACCTATTATGTTTCCATCAATATATGAGTGTTCTTGATCCTATCTTGCAAGTCTATAGTGACCTATTATGTGTTATGATCCGTTAACCCCGAAGTGACAATAATCGGGATACTTACCGGTGATGACCGTAGTTTGAGGAGTTCAGGTATTCACTATGTGTTAATGCTTTGTTCCGGTTCTCTATTAAAAGGAGGCCTTAATATCCCTTAGTTTCTGTAAGGACCCCACTGCCACAAGAGGGTAGGACAAAATATTTCATGCAAGTTCTTTTCCATAAGCACGTATGACTATGTTCAGAATACATGCCTACATTATATCAATGAACTGGAGCTAGTTCTGTGTTACCCAAGGTTATGACTGTTACATGATGAACCGCATCCGGCATAATTCTCCATCACCGATCCATTGCCTATGAGCTTTTCATATATTGTTCTTCGCTTATTTAATTTCCCGTTGCTATTACTATCATCACTACAAAATACCAAAAACATTGCTTTTACTACCGTTACCTTTTGCTACCGTTATCACTACTATCATATTACTTTGCTACTAAACACTTTGCTGCAGATATTAAGTTTCCAGGTGTGGTTGAATTGAAAACTCAGCTGCTAATACTTGAGAATATTCTTTGGCTCCCCTTGTGCCGAATCAATAAATTTGGGTTGAATACTCTACCCTCAAAAACTGTTGCGATCCCCTATACTTGTGGGTTATCAAGACTATTTTCTGGCGCCGTTGCCGGGGAGCATAGCTCTATTCTTTGAGTCACTTGGGATATATATCTGCTTATCATTATGAAGAACTTGAGAGATCCAAAAACCAAGATCTATCCCTCAACTACGAGGGGAGGTAAGGAACTGCCATCTAGCTCTGCACTTGATTCACCTTCTGTTATGAGTAAGTTTGCGACACCTACACGTGCTTCTGCTATTCGTTCTGATATGTCGCATGTTATTGATGATGCCACTTCTGCTATGCATGATACTTGTGATGAAACTACCTCTATGCCTGATACTACTATGCCACTTAATGATTTTCTTGATGAACAACTTGCTATGTCTAGAGAAATTGAAAATATTGAATCTGATGATACTGATGAAAGTGATGATGAAGAACCACTTGCTATTTCTAAGGGTTATGTTTTTGATCAAGATGCTTCTTTAGCTATTTTAGCTTGCATAAATAGAACCAAACTTAAAAAATTATTAGCTAAATGGAGTAAGCAATCTCTAAATGATAGAATGAAACCTGACCCTGCTTTTGCTACTTCACCTATCTTTGTTACTGATAAGGATTATGAATTCTCTGTTGATCCTGATATAATTACTTTGGTTGAATCTGATCCTTTTCATGGTTATGAATCTGAAACTGTTGTGGCACATCTTACTAAATTGAATGATATAGCTACCCTGTTTACTAAAGATGAGAGAACTCACTACTTTTATATCCTTAAAATATTTCCATTCTCATTAAAGGGTGATGCTAATATATGGTTTAATTCTCTTGATCCTGGTTCTGTGCGTAGTCCCCAGGATATGATTTATTACTTTTCTGCTAAATATTTCCCTGCTCATAAGAAACAAGCTGCTTTAAGGGACATATATAATTTTGTGCAAATTGAAGAAGAGAGTCTCCCACAAGCTTGGGGGAGGCTTCTCCAATTACTTAATTGTGACGCCCCGAGACCGATGCGCCAGGTGTCTTCCAGTTATTCGCCGTTGTTGCCATGTCATTTGCTTGCGTGTTGCATCTTGTCATGTCATCATGTGCATTGCATCATCATGTTTTCAAAACCTGCATCCGTCTGGGTTTCCCCCAGTTCTTTCCGTTGTCCGTTCTGAGCCTAGACACACTTGCACGCGCCCGCGACATGTCTGAAATATTATTTTATAAGTGGCCGGAAAATGTTCTCGGAATGGGTTGAAAGTTGGCATGCGGTCTTATTATAGTGTAGATAGACCGCCTGCCAAGTTTCATCGCATTCGGAGTTCGTTTGATAGCCCAACCGTTAAACTATAGCGGCATTATAGCCGGTCTAACGTCGACGTTTTCGGTCTCCGGAAACAGTTGCCGGGGCTCTCTCTCTTCTCTTCTCTCAGCTCGAGACCGTCTATACAGTCTACCTACCACCAGGCCTAGCCTAACCTCTCTCGTCAGCCCGCGGCCCTCCTCGCGCACGCGTCCGAAAATTGTCCCGGACCCGACCCGGATAGTCATCACCATTGGGTCCGGAACATCCCCAAACATCTACAAAATATCACCGTTTTATTATTTGGACTCCCTAGCCTATTCTTTCTGAACCGTCCGATTTTGATCGGAGGCTCCAGATAGCCCCTAACCAAAAATCCATTGCTTTATATATAGACCTAGGCAGCAACCCTAAAATCTAGGGGGTTTGTCCCATTGCCGCCGCCACTCCACCGAATCCACATTGGGACCCCCCATTCCTCCTCCCACCAACCACTACTCGAGCCCGAGCTCTTCGGTTCGAAGCCGCCAGAAAACCCCGCCGCCTCGATCGAGAGCTTCCTCCTCCCTCTTCGATCCAGAGGAGTGGAGATCATCCTCGCTCTCCTGAAGCCGCCTGCCTCCTCTCTCGTCCACCAGGAACAGTGCCGCCCCTCTCCTTCCTGTGCTTCATCTCCTCCCGCCCGTCCCTGACCTCTCTCTTCCCCTTCGCAGGTGCTCCGCTCGCCATGGCCCTAAGCTCCACCACACCAAGTCCGTCCCCACCTCGTCTCTGCGTTGCAGCGAGCCGTCGCCTGCGTTGACCCGCTGCCGCTCGTCTTCAACAAGCCGGCCAAGCCCCGGGAACGTTGGCCGCCCCTCTCCCCCTCACGGGTCCTGGATCCCTGCGCCCGATCTGCTCCAAGGCCAGCCCTTCTGCAGCTTTCCAACACCCGCCAGGCTCCCTCACCGTCCTCTCGCCGGAGTAGGCTATTAGCACCGCTGTTCCTCTGCGCCGAACTGCACCAAGCCGCCAAGAGCGCCGATGCCTGGAGCTCGAAGTCCACCCTTGCCTGATCCAGTCGCTCCGCCTTGGATCCGGTCGGATTCCCCTTGCCTGCACCGTCTCCTGCTGGTTTCGAGCGCCGCCGGAGTTCGTCCTGCTGCTGCCTACTCTGCATCGGTCGCTGCTTCCCCTGTTTCTAGATGCGAGCACGCGAGGACGACGACAAGCGCCGAGTCCTCCTTCTCCCGTTGATCGCTACGCGAGGCCCAGCTGCCCGGCCTCCTCCTCAAGTTGGGCCAGGCCCAGGGTGAGCAGCCCCCAAGCGCCCCCTCCTCTTGTTTTTTCTCTTGTTGGGCCGGCCAGATTCGGCCCAGTTCCTGTTTTTTTTCAGGTCTTCAATTTTTCCTTTATCCCAGAGAGAGCACTTTTGCAGAAAAGACCCTCATGTTCATACATTTAATAACTCACAAACTATGCATCACATGGAAAAACTTTATATGTGAAACTTGCTTAGAATTTCATCTAGTTTAATAATATACAACTTTCATCTATGTTTATAATGCTTAAGATGCTGTTTGTTTAAACTTGCTTAATTAACTTGCTAAAATGATTTATTTCATAACTAAATAACCGTAGCTCCAAACCTAACAAACTTTATATGTAAATGGGGTAGAATTATGCCTAGTTTAACATGGTGGCCTTACTTTGCATGTTTAACAACTCTAAAATTGTGTTTAGGGCAGATCAGTACCAAACCTAAAATATGCATATGAGGATTTTTCCGGGCTTGTTGTTTGTTGTTCCGGCCTCATTTAAACTTGCCTAGATAGGTAGTTTTCATTTGCTTCACCCCTTGCCTTGTTAATCAACATTTAATATTGTTGGGTACATAAACGAGAGGAAATAAATAATTGATGTGGTGTTTTCGTCAATATGCAACTCGTTGCATATTGAGCTTCACTTAATCTGTAGGATTGTTTGTGCACTTTGCCATGCCATGCCTCATTAAACCGGACATGCATCATACTTGTTTGCGCATCGTGCCATGCTTATGTGATGTTTGTTCACTATGTTGTTTGCTTCTTCCCGATGATGCTTCTTCGGGTTAGTTCCGATAACGTCGCGTTTGTGAGGATTCGTTCGACTTCGTCCGTTTGTCTTCTTCATGGACTCGTTCTTCTTCCTTGCGGGATCTCAGGCAAGATGACCATACCCTCGAAATTACTTCTATCTTTGCTTGCTAGTTGCTCGCTGTCGGTGTCAAAACCGGCGGATCTCGGGTAGGGGGTCCCGAACTGTGCGTCTAGGCCGGATGGTAACAGGAGGCAGGGAACACAATGTTTTACCCAGGTTCGGGCCCTCTTGATGGAGGAAAAACCCTACGTCCTGCTTGATTTATATTGATGGTATGGGTAGTACAAGAGTAGATCTACCACGAGATCAAGGAGGCTAAACCCTAGAAGCTAGCCTATGGTATGATTGTTGTCTAGGGAGTTGATGAAGTTGTCCTACGGACTAAAACCCTCCGGTTTATATAGACACCGGATAGGGTTAGGGTTACATAGAGTCGGTTACAATGGTTGGAGATCTTGAATATCCGCATCGCCAAGCTTGCCTTCCACGCCAAGGAAAGTCCCATCCGGACACGGGACGAAGTCTTCAATCTTGTATCTTCATAGTCCTGGAGTCCGGCTGAAGGTATAGTCCGGCTACCCGAACACCCCCTAATCCAGGACTCCCTTAGTAGCCCCCGAACCAGGCTTCAATGACGATGAGTCTGGCGCGCAGACTGTCTTCGGCATTGCAAGGCGGGTTCTCCTCCAAATTCCGTGTACCTGTTGAATAAAGTCTGGTTTCTTGTAAATGTTGCGCTCCTTGGTTTCTACGCCCAATAATGGCCGTCTTCCACGTGTCAAACGAATGCGAAAAGCCGGGGCGTTTTTACATCCACACCCCTAGCCATATAAACGAGCTGCCTATTTAACTAGATGGGAATTCGGGTTCAAACCACATCTTCTCCTCTCTGCGAGTTATCATCAGAGCGCTTCCAGCAAAGGTCCATTCCAACATGTCCAGCCGTCGCAGCTCCTCCCCTCGCCCCTCCGGTCCCAAACCCGGGGACTGGGAGAGTTGCACCATCCCGCACAGCGAGTTAGTGTCACTTCAGGCTAAGGGATTGCTTCCCCCGGCATACATGGTCCCGGTCCGAGCTGGTCTCGCCACCTACAATGGCAGAAAACAGGCGGAGAGCACCCCCAATCCTTCTGAAGGAGAGCGGGTGTGCCTCGTCCCCTATCTAATAAGGGGACTGGGATTTCCAATTCATCCATTTCTTCGCGGGCTTCTGAAGTTTTACGGTCTCCAGCTGCACAATCTCACGCCCGCTTCCATATTACATATCGCGGGTTTCGTCGCCCTTTGCGAGCTATTTTTAGGCGTTGAGGCTCATTTTGCGCTGTGGAAGAGGTTATTCTTCCTGGTGCCCCGTTCTCAAGAGGGGTCTATCTATCAAGTGGGCGGAGCCGAAGTATGGCGCATCATCGGGACTGGATACCTATCCGGAACCCCGAAGAAGGCGTCCAAGGACTGGCCTTCGGAATGGTTTTACATGGATGACGTCCCGCTACCGGACCCTATCCGGGTCGGTCTCCCTGAGTTTAACAATGCCCCCTTGAAGAAACGCTTGAGCTGGCATCCATGGAGCTCTCAGAGAGAAAGCGACAGAGACGTCCTCTACCTGATGGGCCGGATAAGACTGTTGGCTCATTCCGGACTAGCCGCGATTGGAGTCATGGCCGCATGCATTATGCGGGGGGGGGGGGGGGGGTGCAGTCGCTTCAATATAGAGGCCACCCTATGTGGGATTTCAACGGGGAGGATGACGCCACCCGTTACGGTCGTAAGGGACCGGACTCAGCCGCCGCCTTAGTAAAGATCTTATCCTCTTTGTACAAGGGAGAAAAGGAGGAATTCCTCCGTGTCAATCCGCAGGCCGGATTCAGTATGCACGATCCTCCAAGTTGGGTAAGTGAACAATTGCGCTTGCCCGTTTGCTTTATACTCCCACGGTTAGATAGGTAGTCTAATGATTTCAATGCAGCAACTGCGACAGGAGGTAAAGGATATAAACAGCCGTCCTCCACAGCCCGAGGACCCAGAACGGTCCCTCAATCTGGACTCCGAAGAAGATCCGGACATATCGGTGGAGCTTATTGATGGGGTGTTTTATCAGCTAAGCAAGGATGATACCTTGGTGGCCATTACGGCGGATTACCCAGGGTTAATCCCGGCCTCCCAGGTGAAGGAAACCGGAGTCCCATTCCCTTGAAAGAGATTCCATTCTCACGTATTCCGGTGTTTCTAACGATAACCGTGTTTTGCAGGGGAGATTTCCGAGGCAGGAGGCCGAACCTGCGGCGGCTAGCCAACAAGGGGTCGCAGGGCCCCGTGGGGCAAAAAGGAATGTAGTCCGGACTAAGATGCCGGCGCAAAGGTATAGCGCGCCCTCTGTTTCCCTGGAGTTATTCTGTTAGGGCATATTAACTTTCGTGCTATCTTCAGAACAAAGAGACCTCACCAGACTACATCCGGAGAGGTTGCCAATCGCGCGTCCACCAGCCAGGCTCCAACGTCTGGCCAGGAAGCGGAGGCGAGCACAAGGCGTGCACCGGACGCTCCTCCGACAGAGGATGAGGACAGGCTGTCCGCCACAAATTCCGAAGTGGAGAGTGCCATGAACCACAGGCGTCGCCGGACCGTTCTATGCGACGGTTGTTTTTCCCAAGAGGCTTTAGATGCCTTTAATTCGGGAGATGCATACCTCCGTGCCGCTCAAAATGGTTTAGCCAGAGCCACGGAGCAGTATGTAAAATACATACGGGTAAGGAAATTTTGGTTATATATATATATATATATATATATATATATATATATATATGCCAGTAGCCCCCGAGACTTGAAGCAGTTAGAGAAACTGATTTAAGGATCATTTAATATGCAGGTTCTTACAGAGAAGAATACCGTACTGTCCCAGGAGCTGGAAAAGTGCAAGGCCCAACTAGAGGCCGCACTAGCCGCAGCAGGGGAGCCCAAGGAGACCCCCTCTGGTAAGATACACTTCGAAAGATTAGTATTGTGTGGTGTGGGTGCAAATCTGACAGATCATATTGCAGATGGCGCCGGACTAGATCCGGACAAACAACAACTCTTACGCCGGTTAAAGGCCGGTGAGAGTATGTTGACAAGGGTGAGGCTGGAGAAGAATAATCTTCAGGATGCCAACACCAAGCTGGACATCGAACTTAAAGATGTTCGTGGCCAGCTGTCGGACTCCACGAAGGAGAATCAGCGGCTTCGACGCGGCATATTTAGTAAGTGCTTGAACGAGCTTTGAAAAAAAAGTTCGGCGAGGAAGTCAACTAGCAGAGTAATGTCTGTAGGTATGCTCACAGGTCGTCCTGCAGAGGAGATACCTGGTTCTACGGGTGACCTTCTTCCCGAACTCTTGCAACTGCACGAGCGAATTCGGCAGGCAATGCGAGGTGTTGCCCAAGCCTTATGGCCTACCCACTCCGTGCCCGAGGGCCTTGGAGAGATTGCAGAGAAGCTGAAGGGAGCTCAGCGGCACTTCCGGTTGTGGAAAATATTGGCCTGCCGACAAGGCGCTAGGGAGGCCTGGGCCATGGTGAAGACCCGTTTTACGAAGTCTGACCCAAACCACATGGCCGAGGTCAGACCAGTGGGGCCTGACGGGAAGGAGATCCCTATAAGCTTAGTGTACGGCCAAGTAGAGTTGGCCGCGAAGTATTCCCAGCAGGACTGTAAATTAGACAGCCTGTTAGATGGTATAGAAGAGGAATACAATCAGTCGGATTGACCGTGTAATTTTGAATTGACATGTGTAATGCCGTCTAGCCGGATTGTAGATCGTTTGTCGTTGCCGACCTTTTCGCTTCAACCTTGGGACCTAACGGTCCGGAGTGTGTCCGAATACCCTAGCGGTTATGTAAGAAACGAGGTATGCGTGGAGACCAGGCATAGGGGTCATCGGTGCTTTATCAGACAAGTGCCCAACTAGTTATGTTATATTACATGGTTAGTAAGAAACATCTTCCAGAGAGAATAGTTCCATTAAGGGTTCCTTTCGCTGGGAGGCATGCCCTAATGTGCATGTCCGGACTGCGTGAAGAGACGCAGAAAAAGCATCTGGGGGCGCATAAAATGAGTGAAAAAGATCATCTTTTATTTCACCGACCGAATATTCCCTTAAGAACGCTAGCTTTCGGCTTCACCCAGTCTGAGGTACACGTCCAGCTGACCCGGCAGTAACAATCACAGAGGTGCTCCCTTTACCGCCTAGCCAAACAATCGGGAACGTAGGGGTAAGCATAGGAGCCAGGCAACCCAGTTTGGTCAAAACTTAAGTCATATCGATGCATATAATGGTGAAGAAATAGGTACATGCGGAAGTTTGACACATGTGTTGGGCGTGAAGCCCGTATAAATAAGCTTCTGTTAAAGAAGCCCCGTGGTTTAATGAGCGTGAGTGGCGCGTCACTATATGAGCCTTTAAGGGCAATAGAAGAAATAATGGGAAGGAGAGAAATGTAAGACAGAAAAATTAAAAAAGGAATGGACAGAGTAAGGAGACGAACACAGAGTCCGGCGCTAGGCATAGAATCTTCGGAGACGGGCGGCGTTCCACGGGTTCGGCTCGAGTCGGTTGTTCGACGCATCTCGTAGGCGGTACGCCCCACCAGTCAGGACTTGGTCGATTATGAATGGACCTTCCCACTTGGGCTTGAGTTTGTCCTTTTTCTTATCCGGCAGGCGTAGAACTAGTTCGCCAACATTGTAATTTTTGGCCCGTACCTCTCTGCTTTGATATCTTCGGGCCTGCTGTTGATAAAATGCGGAACAGGCTTTTGCCACGTCACGCTCCTCCTCCAAGGCATCCAAGTTGTCCTGCCGATCGAGCTCATCTTCTCTTTCTTCGTACATGCGCACTCTAGGTGAGTCATGAATTATGTCGCAGGGCAAAACTGCTTCTGCACCGTACACCATAAAAAATGGTGTGTATCCGGTGGTGCGATTTGGCGTGGTTCGCAGCCCCCATAGCACGGAGTCGAGCTCCTCTACCCAGTGCGTGTTAGATTCCTTGAGGGACCGCACTAGTCTGGGTTTAATGCCGCTCATGATAAGACCATTTTCACGTTCGACCTGGCCGTTGGTTTGTGGGTGATAGACGGAAGCATAATCGAGCTTGATGCCCATGTTTTTGCACCAGAGTTTTACCTCGTCGGCGGTAAAGTTTGTACCGTTATCGGTTATGATGCTGTGGGGGACGCCATAATAGTGTACAACCCCGGATATGAAGTCTATCATAGGTCCGGATTCGGCCATTTTAACAGGCTTGGCTTCTATCCATTTGGTGAACTTATCCACCATGACCAGTAAGTATTTTTTCTTATGGGTTCCACCTTTGAGGGGTCCAACCATGTCAAGCCCCCAGACCGCAAAAGGCCAGGTGATGGGTATAGTTTGGAGTGCGGTGGGTGGCATATGGCTTTGGTTGGCAAAAAGTTGGCAACCAGTGCATCGTTGGACTAGGTCCTGAGCGTCTGCCCGGGCCATCGACCAATCAAAGCCTGTACGGAAAGCCTTGCTAACAAGGGACCGAGCAGCGGCGTGGTGACCACCGAGTCCGGCATGAATTTCAGCTAGAAGGTTCCGCCCTTCCTCTTCGGAGATGCACCTTTGAAGGACTCCGGTAGTGCTTTTCTTATAAAGCTCTCCCTCATGGACTCTGTAGGCTTTAGATCGCCGCACTATGTAGCGGGCCTCGTTTTGGTCCTCCGGGAGTTCCTGCCTAATAAGGTAGGCTAGGAATGGTTCTGTCCACGGGGCGATGATCGCCATTATTACGTGGGCTGAAGGTGTAATTTCATTGGCAGAGCCTCCAATTGTGTCAGATTGTTCGGCATTAGGTGGTGCGGCTGGGTCCGGGCTGTTATTTGCGGGTTCCCCCTCCGATGCTACGGATGGCTTGAACAATCTTTATAAAAAGATGTTGGAGGGACTGCATCGCGTTTTGCTCCGATGCGTGCCAGGACGTCTGCTGCTTGATTGTTTTCTCGGGCTATATGGTGAAACTCCAGCCCTTCGAACCGAGCTGACATTTTTAGGACGGCGTTGCGGTAAGCTGCCATTTTTGGGTCCTTGGCGTCGAAGTCGCCATTTATTTGGGATATCGCGAGGTTCGAATCCCCGCATACCTCTAGGCGTTGAATGCCCATGGATACTGCCATCCGGAGGCAATGTAGAAGGGCCTCGTATTCGGCTACGTTGTTGGAGTCCGTGTACATAATTTGGAGTACATACTGGACTGTGTCTCTTGTTGGGGACGTCAAAACGACGCCATCCCCTAGTCCGGCCAACATTTTGGAGCCGTTGAAATGCATGATCCAGTTTGAGTATGTGCCGTACTCTTTAGGGAGTTCGGCCTCCGTCCATTCTGTGACGAAGTCGGCCAAAACTTGTGATTTGATAGCTCGCCGTGGCTTATAGGTTATGTCGAACGGGAGGAGCTCGATGGCCCATTTTGCAATCCGGCCCGTTGCATCGCGGTTGTTGATAATATCGTTGAGTGGTACTTCCGAGGCTACTGTTATGGAACACTCTTGAAAGTAGTGTCGTAGCTTCTGAGATGCCATGAATGCCGCGTATGCAATCTTTTGGTAATGTGGGTACCGTGATTTGCATGGAGTGAGGACAGTGGACACGTAGTAGACTGGCCTTTGAAGGGGGAATTTGTGTTCGTCCATTTCCCGCTCGACAACAAGCACTGCGCTGACAACTTGGTGTGTTACTGCGATGTACAATAACATTGGCTCGCCGGTGTTTGGCGCGGCTAGGACTGGGTTTGTTGCCAATATGGCTTTTATTTCACCAAGTCCGGCTGTGGCGGCATCCGTCCACTCGAAGTGTTCGGTGCACCGAAGGAGGCGATAGAGGGGTAGTGCCTTTTCTCCCAAGCGGGAGATGAAGCGGCTTAAAGCCGCCATGCATCCGGTTAATTTTTGTATTTGTTTAAGGTCCTTTGGGACATCCAATTGTGACAAAGCTCGGATCTTGGCTGGATTTGCTTCAATTCCTCTACTGGATACAATGAAGCCCAAGAGCTTTCCGGCTGGAACGCCGAAGACACATTTTTCCGGATTGAGCTTGATGTCATATTTTCGGAGGTTATCGAATGTAAGCTTCAAGTCGTCTACTAGAGATTCGACATGTCTTCATTTGATGACCACATCATCCACGTACGCCTCTACTGTTTTGCCGATTTGGTTTGCCAGACATGTCTGGATCATGCGCTGATATGTTGCGCCGGTGTTTTTCAGCCCGAAGGGCATTGTGTTGAAGCAGAATGGTCCGTATGGTGTGATGAATGCTGTTGCAGCTTGGTCTGATTCTGCCATCTTGATTTGATGGTAACTGGAGACACAGCGAATCGTGTCCTGCGGTGGCATCGACAATTTGATCGATACGGGGGAGGGGGAAGGGATCCTTTGGGCACGCCTTGTTAAGGTCTTTGAAATCGACACACAGGCGCCAGGATTTGTCCTTCTTTGGTACCATCACCAGGTTTGCTAGCTAGTCCGGATGTTTTATGTCTCTGATGAATCCGGCCTCCAATAGCTTGGCTAGCTCCTCTCCCATAGCCTGTCTCTTGGGTTCGGAAAAACGCCAAAGGGCTTGTTTGACAGGTTTAAATCCTTTTTGGATATTTAAGCTGTGTTCGGCCAGCCTACGTGGGATCCCTGGCATGTCTGAAGGGTGCCAGGCGAAGATGTCCCAGTTCTCTTGCAGGAACTCTCGCAGTGCAGCGTCTACATCGGGGTTCAATCGTGCCCCGATGGAAGCTGTTTTATTGGGGTCCGTTGGATGGACCTGGAATTTGATTATTTCATCTGCTGGCTTGAAGGATGTGGATTTAGATCTTTTGTCGAGTATCACATCATCCCTGTTAACCGTGGAGCAAAGCGCTGTCAGTTCCTCGGCCGGTAAGGCTTCGGATAGTGCCTCAAGGGCTAATGCGGCCATTTTGTTTTCGGCGCGGAGGGCTATGTCCGGATCACTAGCTAGAGTGATAATTCCATTCGGCCCGGGCATCTTGAGCTTCATGTACCCGTAATGGGGTATTGCTTGGAAGATTGTGAATGCTTCCCGCCCTAGTAAGGCGTGATGTCCGCTTTTAAACGGGGCCACCTGGAACGTGACTTCTTCGGAACTGTAATTATCCGGCGTGCCGAACACCACATCTAGTGTGATTTTTCCTGTGCAGCGCGCTTCCCAACTGGGGATTATTCCTCTAAAGGTTGTGCTGCTTCGCTCGACGCGGTTCCAGTCTATTTCCATTTTTTGAAGGGTCTCCTCATAAATGAGGTTTAGTCCGCTGCCTCCATCCATGAGCACCTTGTTAAGGCGAAAGCCGTCCACTATGGGACTGAGGACCAATGCGGCTGGTGCTCGGGCTGTTCGAAATCTAGGTTCATCACTTGCGTTGAAAGTAATGGCAGTGTCGCTCCATGGATTTATTGTTGCAACTTGATAGACTTCGGCGAGGTTGCGGAGTGTTCTTTTTCGCATATTGTTTGATGCAAAAGTCTCGAAGACTGTGAGAATGATACTGGTGTCCTCGGGCTGGCTTTCTGCGGCCTCTCGATTTAAGAGGTCCTCGCCAATTTTGGCTACCTGCCGGAGTATCCAACATGCTCTAAGGCTGTGAGTTGGTGTGGTGTCCTCTGTACTGTGAATTCTACAGGGTCCATCAAGCCACCTTTCCAGTACGGTTCCATGCCCTGCAAATGGTTTTGGCTTTTTGCTATTTATCTCGGGTGTCTTATGATGATGCACCCTCATAGTTCGGACGGGATTACTGTTCAAGGCCGGATTATCCCAAAATTTCGTTTCGGTTTTCCAGGCACTTTCCATCGCACAGTATTTTTGTACTATGGACGCCAAGTCAGCGTAGCGTGTAATATCACGACGACTTACGACGTTAAGGATTCCCTCGTCCGTGCAATTACTGCAGAAGATTGATATCGCGTCTCCCTCGCGGTAATCTTTTATCCTGTTCATAACTAGGAGGAATCTGGCCCAGTAATGATGTACTGTTTCTTCGGGCCTCTGCCTGACTTGGGAGAGATCGCTTATGTTCGGGTGGGTGGGTGTCGTTGAATCTGAAACCTCACCCAATCCAAGATTCGGAGGTCGAAGCGTTTCCGAATTCTGAAGTTCGGATTCCTGGACGTTATCCAACGAATCCGGCCCGTTGCCTGATTCTAAGCTCAAGTCTGGAGTTACATCCTCCCCTCCGCGGGTATACGGCTTGGAGGGATCGGGAATTCGGACGTAACTAGTCCTTAAAATAGATGAAGGGTCACCGCACCGCGCCTCTACCATGGCAACGTGGTGGGTGACTTGGGGAGAGTTAATTTCTCTTAGATCGGGTTTAAACCCAACCTGGTCGTAATCCGTGGCGACCCCCAGGGCGGCGATGCAATCCAAGAGCTCATTTACGGAAGAGAGCTCCATTGGATCTAACTGCTCGACGAGCTCCGAGCTGACGTGTAGATTGCTTTTGATGACCCAAGAGGTCACCGTCGGCGCAACAGCCGAACAGGCGGTCATGAGGAAACCACCTAGCCGGAGGGTTTGGCCAACAGCCAAGGCTCCCTTAGCAACGGCGCCGTCTTTGAAGACGGGAGAAGGCATCCTTCCTGATTGCGACAGCACAGAGGAACTCTCAATGAAAGCACCAATGTCGGTGTCAAAACCGGCGGATCTCGGGTAGGGGGTCCCGAACTGTGCGTCTAGGCCGGATGGTAACAGGAGGCAGGGAACACAATGTTTTACCCAGGTTCGGGCCCTCTTGATGGAGGAAAAACCCTACGTCCTGCTTGATTAATATTGATGATATGGGTAGTACAAGAGTAGATCTACCACGAGATCAAGGAGGCTAAACCCTAGAAGCTAGCCTATGGTATGATTGTTGTCTAGGGAGTTGATGAAGTTGTCCTACGGACTAAAACCCTCCGGTTTATATAGACACCAGATAGGGTTAGGGTTACATAGAGTCGGTTACAATGGTTGGAGATCTTGAATATCTGCATCGCCAAGCTTGCCTTCCACGCCAAGGAAAGTCCCATCCGGACACGGGACGAAGTCTTCAATCTTGTATCTTCATAGTCCTGGAGTTCGGCTGAAGGTATAGCCCGGCTACTCGAACACCCACTAATCCAGGACTCCCTCACTCGCTCTTTTGCTATGCCTATGCTGCAATACCTACCACTTGCTTATCATGCCTCCCATTTTGCCATGAGCCTCTAACCCACCTTGTCCTAGCAAACCGTTGTTTGGCTATGTTATCGCTTTGCTCAGCCCCTCTTATAGTGTTGCTAGTTGCAGGTGAAGATTGGAGTTTGTTCCATGTTGGAACATGGATATTTTGTTGGGATATCACAATATCTCTTATTTAATTAATGTACCTATATACTTGGTAAAGGGTGGAAGGCTCGGCCTTATGCCTGGTGTTTTGTTCCACTCTTGCCGCCCTAGTTTCCGTCATATCGGTGTTATGTTCCCGGATTTTGCGTTCCTTACATGGTTGGTTTATAATGGGAACCCCTTGACAGTTCGCTTTGAATAAAACTCCTCTAGCAAGGCCCAACCCTGGTTTTACCATTCGCCACCTAGCCTTTTTCCATTGGGAGTCGCGCATCCCGAGGGTCCTCTTATTTTAACTCCCCCGGGCCAGTGCTTGTCTAAGTGTTGGTCCAAACTAGAGCCCCTTGCAGCGCCACCTCGGGGAAACTCGAGGGCTGGTTTTAGTTGTACAGATTGCTTATCTGGTGTTGCCCTGAGAACGAGATATGTGCAGCTCCTATCGGGATGTCGGCGCATCGGGTGGTCTTGCTGGACTTGTTTTACCATTGTCGAGGATGTCTTGTAACTAGGATTCCGAGTCTGATCGGATTGTCTTGGGAGAAGGAATATCCTTCGTTGACCATGAGAGCTTGTGATGGGCTAAGTGGGGACACCCCTGCAGGGATTTGAACTTTCGAAAGCCGTGCCCGCGGTTATGGGCAGATGGGAATTTGTTAATGTCCGGTTGTAGAAAACCTGAAACTTAACTTAATTAAAATGCACCAACTGCGTGTGTAACCGTGATGGTCTCTTCTCGGCGGAGTCCGGGAAGTGAACACAGTGTTGGAGTTATGCTTGAACGTAGGTTGTTCTAGGATCACTTCTTGATCATAGTTTGTCGCTCGTGCCTTTGCCTTCTCTTCTCACTCTCTTTTGTGCATATGTTAGCCACCAAATATGCTAGTCACTTGCTGCAGCTCCACATCATACCTTTACCTTACCCATAAGCTTAAATAGTCTTGATCGCGAGGGTGTGAGATTGCTGAGTCCCCATGACTCATAGTTTACTTCCAAAACCAGTTGTAGGTGCCGATGATACCGTGCAGGTGACGCAACCAAGCTCAAGGAGGAGCTCGATGAAGATCTTGTTCATCGTGTTGTTTCGTTTCAGTTGATCAGTAGTGGAGCCCAGTCGGGGCGATCGGGGATCTTTTGCATTAGGGGTAGTCTTCTTTTATTTTGGTTCCGTAGTCGGACCTTGATTATATCTGGTTGATGTAATGCTATAATTATGTATTGTGTGAAGTGGCGATTGTAAGCCAACTCTGTACCTCTTTGTTATTCAGTACATGGGATGTGTAAAGATTACCCCTCTTGTGACATGCCTACAATGCGGTTATGCCTCTAAGTCGTGCTCCGACACATGGGAGATATAGCTGCATCGTGGGTGTTACAAGTTGGTAATCAGAGCCTTCCCCGACTTAGGAGCCCCCTGCTTGATTGAATCGTTGGCGTTGTTGAGTCTAGAAAAATGTTTTGAGTCATTTAGGATTATATATATCGCAAAGTAGGATTCTTTTTACTCCTCAGCCCCTTCGTCGCTCTGGTGAGGCATCCTGACGTAGAGTTTTGACTCTTCTCTTCTCAAATTTCACTAATTTTTTTAGGATCACGCGGGTATCTTGGAATCGTTCCGATGGTTTTGTGACGAGAACATTGTTCTTGGTGCCTCCTGACATTTAGGGGTTGTGGCAGTGTCCCGGGGAGTTGAGCTCCGAGGTGTTGTCGTCACAATTTTATCGTGTAGTTCTGGAATACCTGAGTTTCGCCGACATCGAAAATCTCTTTTATGTAGTTGTTGGTGAGATAACCTCGACGCCACCCAGTACTGGGGCGGGAGTTCGGGAGTATTGCCATAACTCGTATAACGGATGCTTTTCGAAGGTTGAGGTAAACGATTTTCGAAGGTTTCTTGGTTATGTGTTGAAGGATGGATATAGCTGGATGTAGGATTTGCTAGTTTTGGGTGAGATATTATGCTTCCCCTATATCCCCAACACCTGATTGCATAACCTGAAAGTTTTGGGAGTTTATAAGTGGGATTTCAAGTAGCTCTTAGGATATCTTTCCGACAGATGTATGATATGAAATTGGGGTTCGACGTCTAGTGGTCCACCTATCCACGGTTGGTTTTATAGTGGTCTCGTTATGTCTTAAAGAGTCCCTGGCTATGCCGACTCGGGGACGCTTCGTATGTCATGTGCACTGCCTTGTACATGATGGTGCTGTACGACCGAGCCCGTGTAGGCCCCACCACAAAAACTTCGGACGAAATCTTTATCATATGTTTGTTCCAGCTTATTTTGCAAGCCAATCCTTTGTTTTGTTCTTTGTTGTGGTATTCGAGTTGCTTCAATGTCAAGTGTTGATTCCATACCTTTTCCTAAACGGTGTTCTCATACTCCGATGTGAATACCAATCCTTCATGATAATCGAGATTGTCATGTCAATCCTTTTCAACCTGCATGTTCTCTCTTCAAGTGGATCCTATCATTTCAACATTAGTAACATCAATTATTATTTCTTCTCAACGGTGTTCATTTCATTCGTCCCAAGTTGCCTTTGTTTTCCCGCCCACCCACCCTTTTTCTTCAAGGACTAAGATTCCTTATTCAACTATCCATTTTATTGATGGGAAGTCTCTCCATTCTTTTCCGTCAATGTTCTTACCCGGTGGTTCTCATGAAGATGCTCTACTAGTTCAATAATCTACATTTTTTTTCTTTTCCGGTGGATTCAAATCAAGCTTTTGGTGTTGATCATATCCCTTTTCCTTGTTTCTAATGCTTTCTCATGCCAGTGCACCTCATAATCATCCACTTCTCGCTTTTCAATTATTTCGGAGTGCTCAAGATATCTCGAAGATTCGTGTTTCCACTCTGCTTTCCTTCCAGCTTTTGTGAGGATGTTATCTCATTCAAGCCATTTATTTCAACCGGCGCAATCTCTCTTTTAAATTGTTCAATGGTGTTTCTTTTGAGTGGGCCCTAACCCACAGGTCTTTCCCAGGATCTTACCTGACTCTTGTAATTTTCCCGGAGCTTCTCAAATTCTTTTCGAAGTTGACATAAGAATGATTCATCATCACTCATATGTATTTCTCCAAGATCTTTCAAATTCTTTTCATCGTTGGTTCAACTTTTCCATTCTTCATTCCGGAATGCCTCAACAATTCTCAGTGGTGGCTTCTCGTTATCTTTCTCTGCATTTGAAGACCGAAGAAGAGTGTTTCCTCTAAATCTTGGTCCGTTCTCTCGAAGATTCATGGTGTTTACACCATCCTCTCATAATTGGTTTTGATTGGGACAATTCTTTTAACCTATCAGGAGCAATTCAAGATTCTTTTCAATTTGATTCATCCGGAGTCCATCAATTCAGGGTTATTCATTCTCAGCTATCAGTTATCATTCTCCAATCTTACTGGTGCATCGTTCAAGTGATCTCTAATCAGTTCGTGATCCCTTCATTCTCATGTATCTAGTTTGACTCAAGTATCTTCGTTCATTTCACAATTCTTACCCGGTGATTCATCCCTTTACTTTGTTCATTCCCAATTCTAACGGTGGTTCATTCAAGAGTTCTCTTCCTTGGTTATCATATCAATTCATTCGTGCTTTCCTAATGCTAACGGTGGTTCGTTGAAGTCTTTTCTCAAGTTTGTGCTATATCTATGTCAATCCTTTCTACGAGAATAAGTAGTATGCCAAATCCGCTGTTTGTCATCAATTTAAATTGGCGAAGGATGATCATAACATAATTCTTATTCTTGATTCATCCAAATGATTAATTCTTTATTCCGGAGGCTCTTCAAATTCTCGGTTTCATTTGTTTCATCTTCTCTTTTTCCCGGAGTTCCAACCTCTTTCAATTATATCACCACAGAGATTCATTTAAATCGGTACAAGGTTTCACCTCATGTTTTCAACTTCTCTTTCTTTTCGTTATCCTTTTGTTAACGGAATTCTTCATGGAGGCTCTACATGATGGCCCATCAAGCATTTAATTCCTCCTCAAAGTTTTCATCGAGATTCTTTTAAGGAGCTCAATCATTCTTCATCTTGCAATCTGGAGTGCAATTCTTTCTTCCGTATCATTGGAGGTGGTATTATGTCATTCTTGATAATTTGAGTTCATGTTTCATGATTCACATGTTGTTAAGAATGAGATAGTTAAACACATCAATGTTTTCAACATGAGCTCTCCTCAATCCATCAATCGTTTTGTTGGAGTTATCTTGGGTTATATTTCACCTAAAGCCTTCCCTAAGGATTGTTGCTATTTATGGTGCTTATAAACACCCAAGTTCTTCATTTATCCTCCCGGTGAAATAAGTTTCTCGTCTCCTTGTTCTTACCAATCAAATCTTTTCCGTAAGTGGCAAGTTGTCACCTCATAATGCTGATATGTCTTCTATAAGACCATTACAAGCGTACTCCTTTCGTTGTTGATTTTCCAACAACTCTGTTCCATACTTCTTTCTAAGGATGCTTCTCAAATTCTATTGTGGTAGAAGATGTCATTTTCTTCTCAACTCTTTCCTTTCCAATGATCCAACTTCTATTCTTTTGTTCCAGAGGCATTGTGATGATGCTCTCTTCACTCATCATCTCGTATTGTGAAGTTCATGTTCTTTCTTTTGCTTATCCATCCAACCGGAGTGTCGTGTTTTATTTCAAGCTCTCTCATCTTATCAAATTTTGACTCCCTTCTCAACCGGAGTGTTGTCTGAAATCTTTCTTGCCCCTAGTGCCATTCTTTCAATAGTTCCGAAGACAGTGTGCTGTGGATTTCATCAAGCATACTCTCATCTTGTCAAGTTCTTATTCAATTCCTTTTCTTTTCAGTCGGAATGTTGCCCAAATTATATCATTCTTTTTCCTTCTCTATCTTGTTTTAACCGGAGTGTCATTTTTATCATTCCTCTTCTAACCGGAGTCTCATCCAAGTGCTTTTGTTTGGCAAAGTTTATATTCCTTACCTTCCATGTCCAACCAGAGTGTTGTCGTAATTGATCTTTCCCGTTTCTTGTACATCTCGTTTCAATCAGAGTGCTTGCATGTACCTATTGTCCATTGTAACACTTTTCTTATCTCTTTCAATCTACAAGGGTCTAGTAAGGTTCCTTGTTCCTCTTCTCTAACGGAGGTTTCAACTTTGTTCACCTTCGTTGTATTATTTTCTCAAATTTGTTCAACCTCGCAAGGTTCTTTGGTTTCACTCAATTGTCAAAGAAGCAATTTGTTTTACCTCTTATCTTCCTCTTCCTTTTCCCTCCGGTGCCATCCTAGATCTCGGGACGAGATCCTCTCGTAGTGGTGGAGTGTTGTGACGCCCCGAGACCGATGCGCCAGGTGTCTTCCAGTTATTCACCGTCGTTGCCATATCATTTGCTTGTGTGTTGCATCTCGTCATGTCATCATGTGCATTGCATCATCATGTTTTCAAAACCTGCATCCGTATGGGTTTCCCCCAGTTCTTTCCATTGTCCGTTCTGAGCCTAGACACACTTGCACGCGCCCACGACATGTCCGAAATATTATTTTATAAGTGGCCAGAAAATGTTCTCGGAATGGGTTGAAAGTTGGCGTGCGGTCTTATTATAGTGTAGATAGACCGCCTGTCAAGTTTCATCGCACTCGGAGTTCGTTTGATAGCCGAACCGTTAAACTATAGCGGCATTATAGCCGGTCTAACGTCGGACGTTTTCGGTCTCCGGAAACAGTCGCCGGGGCTCTCTCTCTTCTCTTCTCTCAGCTTGAGACCGTCTATACAGTCTACCTACCGCCAGGCCCAGCCTAACCTCTCTCGTTAGCCCGCGGCCCTCCTCGCGCGCGCGTCCGAAAATTGTCCCGGACCCGACCCGGATAGTCATCACCGTTGGGTCCGGAACATCCCCAAACATCTACAAAATATCACCGTTTTATTATTTGGCCTCCCTAGCCTATTCTTTCTGAACCGTCCGATTTTGATCGGAGGCTCCAGATAGCCCCTAACCAAAAATCCAGTGCTTTATATATAGACCTCGACAGCAACCCTAAAATCTAGGGGGTTTGTCCCATCGCCGCCGCCACTCCACCGAATCCACATCGAGATGCCCCCATTCCTCCTCCCACCAACCATTGCTCGAGCCCGAGCTCTTCGGTTCGAAGCCGCCAGAAAATCCCGCCGCCTCGATCGAGAGCTTACTCCTCCCTCTTCGATCCAGAGGAGTGGAGATCCTCCTCGCTCTCCTCAAGCCGCCTGCCTCCTCTCTCGTCCACCAGGAACAGTGCCGCCCCTCTCCTTCCCGTGCTTCATCTCCTCTCGCCCGTCCCTGACTTCTCTCTTCCCCTTCGCAGGTGCTTCGCTCGCCATGGCCCCGAGCTCCGCCACACCAAGTCCGCCGCCGCCTCGTCTCTGCATTGCAGCGAGCCGTCGCCGGCATTGACCCGCTGCTGCTCGTCTTCAACGAGCCGGCCAAGCCCCAGGAACGTTGGCCGCCCCTCTCCCCCTCACTGGTCCTGGATCCCTGCGCCTGATCTGCTCCAAGGCCGGCCCTTCTGCAACTTTCTAACGCCTGCCAGGCTCCCTCGCCGTCCTCTCACTGGAGTAGGCTATCAGCACCGCCGCTCCTCTGCGCCAAACTGCACCAAGCCGCCAAGAACGCCGACGCCTGGAGCTCCAAGTCCACCCTTGCCTGATCAAGTCACTCCGCCTTGGATCCGGTCGGATTCCCCTTGCCTTCGCCGTCTCCTACTGGTTCTGAGCGCCACCAGAGTTCGTCCTGCTGCTGCCTCCTTTGCATCGGTCACTGCTTCCCCTGTTTCTAGATGCGAGCACACGAGGACGACGACAAGCGCCGAGTCCTCCTTCTCCCGTTGACCGCTGCATGAGGCCCAACTGCCCTGCCTTCTCCTCAAGTTGGGCCAGGCCTAGGGTCAGCAGCCCCCAAGCGCCCCCTCCTCTTGTTTTTTTTCTCTTGTTGGGCCGGCCACATTTGGCCCAGTTCCCGTTTTTTTCAGGTCTGGATTTTGCCTTTATCCCAGAGAGAGCACTTTTGCAGAAAAGACCCTCATGTTCATACATTTAATAACTCACAAACTATGCATCACATGGAAAAACTTTATATATGAAACTTGCTTAGAATTTCATCTAGTTTAATAATATCCAAATTTCATCTATGTTTAAAATGCTTAAGATGCTGTTTGTTTAAACTTGCTTAATTAACTTGCTAAAATGATTTATTTCATAACTAAATAACCGTAGCTCAAAACCTAACAAACTTTATATGTAAATGGGGTAGAATTATGCCTAGTTTAACATGGTGGCCTTAGTTTGCATGTTTAACAACTATAAAATTGTGTTTAGGGCAGATCCGTACCAAACCTAACAAACTTTTCGGACTTGTTGTTTGTTGTTCCGGCCTCATTTAAACTTGCCTAGATAGGTAGTTTTCATTTGCTTCATCCCTTGCCATGTTAATCAACATTTAATATTGTTGGGTACATAAACGAGAGGAAACAAATAATTGATGTGGTGTTTTCGTCAATATGCAACTCATTGCATATTGAGCTCCACTTAATCTGTAGGATTGTTTGTGCACTTTACCATGCCATGCCTCATTAAACCGGACATGCATCATACTTGTTTGCGCATCATGCCATGCTTATGTGATGTTTGGTCACTATATTGTTTGCTTCTTTCCGGTGATGCTTCTTCGGGTTAGTTCCAATAACGTCGCGTTTGTGACGATTCGTTCGACTTCGTCCGTTTGTCTTCTTCATGGACTCGTTCTTCTTCCTTGCGAGATCTCAGGCAAGATGAACATACCCTCGACCTCGAAATCACTTCTCTCTTTGCTTGCTAGTTGCTCGCTCTTTTGCTATGCCTATGCTGGGATACCTACCACTTGCTTATCATGCCTCCCATTTTGCCACGAGCCTCTAACTCACCTTGTCCTAGCAAACCGTTGTTTGGCTATGTTACTTCTTTGCTCAGCCCCTCTTATAGCGTTGCTAGTTGCAGGTGAAGATTGGAGTTTGTTCCATGTTGGAACATGGATATTTTGTTGGGATATCACAATATCTCTTATTTAATTAATGTACCTATATACTTGGTAAAGGGTGGAAGGCTCGGCCTTATGCCTGGTGTTTTGTTCCACTCTTGCCGCCCTAGTTTCCGTCATATTGTTGTTATGTTCCCGGATTTTGCGTTCCTTACACGGTTGGTTTATAATGGGAACCCCTTGACAGTTCGCATTGAATAAAACTCCTCCAGCAAGGCCCAACCTTAGTTTTTGAAGGAAATATGCCCTAGAGGCAATAATAAAGTTATTATTTATTTCCTTATATCATGATAAATGTTTATTATTCATGCTAGAATTGTATTAACCAGAAACATAATACATGTGTGAATACATAGACAAACATAGTGTCACTAGTATGCCTCTACTTGACTAGCTTGTTGATCGAAGATGGTTAAGTTTCCTAGCCATAGACATGAGTTGTCATTTGATTAACGGGATCACATCATTAGGAGAATGATGTGCTTGACTTGAGCCATTTCGTTAGCTTAGCACTTGATCGTTTAGTTTCATGCTATTGCTTTCTTCATGACTTATACATGTTCCTATGACTATGAGATTATGCAACTCCCGTTTGCCGGAGGAGCACTTTGTGTGCTACCAAACGTCACAATGTAACTGGGTGATTATAAAGGTGCTCTACAGGTGTCTCCAAAGGTACTTGTTGGGTTGGCGTATTTCGAGATTAGGATTTGTCACTCCGATTGTCAGAGAGGTATCTCTAGGCCCTCTCGGTAATGCACATCACATAAGCCTTGCAAGCATTGCAACTAATAAGTTAGCTGCGGGATGATGTATTACAGAACGAGTAAAGAGACTTGCCGGTAACGAGATTGAACTAGGTATTGAGATACTGACGACCAAATCTCGGGCAAGTAACATACCGATGACAAAGGGAACAATGTATGTTGTTATGCGGTCTGACCTATAAAAGATCTTCGTAGAATATGTAGGAGCCAATATGAGCATCCAAGTTCCGCTATTGGTTATTGACCGGAGACGTGTCTCGGTCATGTCTACATTATTCTCGAACCCGTAGGGTCCGCACGCTTAACGTTACGATGACAGTTTCATTATGAGTTTATATATTTTGATGTACCGAAGATTGTTCCGAGTCTCGGATATGATCAAGGACATGACGAGGAGTCTCGAAATGGTCGAGACATAAAGATCGATATATTGGACGGCTATATTCGGACACCGGAAGTATTTCGGGTGATTTCGGAGAAAACCGGAGTGCCGGAAGGGTTACCGGAACCCCCCGGGGAAGTATTGGGCCTTAGTGGGCCTGGGGGGAGAGAGAGGGCAGCAGCCCAGGAGGTGCCGTGCCCCCTCCCATGGGGAGTCCGAATTGGACTAGGGGAGGGGGGCGTAGCCCCTCTTTCCCTCTCCCTCTCCCTCTCTTTCCTTCCCTCTTCTCTCTTCCTAGTTGGACTATGAAAGGGGAGTCCTACTGCTACTAGGAGGAGGACTTCCCCCTCCTTGGCGCGCCCCAAGGGCCGGCCGGCCTCTCCCCCTTGCTCCTTTATATACAGGGGTAGGGGGGCACCTTTAGACACACAAGTTGATCTTTGTGATCGTTCTCTTAGCTGTGTGCGGTGCCCCCATCCACCATAATCCTCGATAATATTGTAGCAGTGCTTAGGCGAAGCCCTGTGACGGTAGAACATCAAGATCGTCACCACGCCGTCGTGCTGACAGAACTCTTCCCCGACACTTTGCTGGATCGGAGTCCGGGGATCGTCATTGAGCTGAACGTATGCTAGAACTCGGAGGTGTCGTAGTTTCGGTGCTTGATCGGTCGGGCCGTGAAGACGTACGGCTACATCAACCGCGTTGTGCTAACTCTTCCGCTTCCGGTCTACGAGGGTACATAGACAACACTCTCCCCTCTCGTTGCTATGCATCACCATGATCTTGCGTGTGCGTAGGATTTTTTTTGAAATTACTACGTTCCCCAACAGTGGCATCCGAGCCAGGTTTTATGCGTTGATGTTATGCACGAGTAGAACACAAGTGAGTTGTGGGCGATATAAGTCATACTGCTTACCAGCATGTCATACTTTGGTTCGGCGGTATTGTTGGATGAAGCGGCCCGGACCGACATTACGCGTACGCTTACGCGAGACTGGTTCTACCGACGTGCTTTGCACACAGGTGGCTGGCGGGTGTCAGTTTCTCCAACTTTAGTTGAACCGAGTGTGGCTACGCCCGGTCCTTGCGAAGGTTAAAACAGCACCAACTTGACAAACTATCGTTGTGATTTTTGATGCGTAAGTTAGAACGGTTCTTGCTAAAGCCCGTAGCAGCCACGTAAAACTTGCAACAACAAAGTAGAGGACGTCTAACTTGTTTTTGCAGGGCATGTTGTGATGTGATATGGTCAAGACATGATGCTAAATTTTATTGTATGAGATGATCATGTTTTGTAACCAAGTTATCGTCAACTGGCAGGTGCCATATGGTTGTGGCTTTATTGTATGCAATGCAATTGCGTTGTAATGCTTTACTTTATCACTAAGCGGTAGTGATAGTCGTGGAAGCATAAGTTTTGGCGAGACGACAACGATGCTACGATGGTGATCAAGGTGTTGCGCCGGTGACGATGGTGATCATGACGGTGCTTCGAAGATGGAGATCACAAGCACAAGATGATGATGGCCATATCATATCACTTATATTGATTGCATGTGATGTTTATCTTTTATGCATCTTATCTTGCTTTGATTGACGGTAGCATTATAAGATGATCCCTCACTAAATTATCAAAGTATAAGTGTTCTCCCTGAGTATGCACCGTTGCGAATGATCTTCGTGCTGAGACACCACGTGATGATCGGGTGTGATAGGCTCTACGTTCAAATACAACGGGTGCAAAAAAGTTGCACACGCGGAATACTCAGGTTTAACTTGACGAGCCTAGCATATAACAGATATGGCCTCGGAACACGGAGACCGAAAGGTCGAGCGTGAATCATATAATAGATATGATCAACATATTGATGTTCACCATTGATTCTACTCCATCTCACGTGATGATCGGACATGGTTTAGTTGATTTGGATCACGTGATCACTTAGAGGATTAGAGGGATATCTTTCTAAGTGGGAGTTCTTAAGTAATATGATTAATTGAACTTAAATTTATCATGAACTTAGTACCTGATAGTATCTTGCTTGTCTATTTTTGATTGTAGATAGATGGCTCGTGTTGTTGTTCCATTGAATTTTAATGCGTTCCTTGAGAAAGCAAAGTTGAAAGATGATGGTAGCAATTACACGGACTGGGTCCGTATCTTGAGGATTATCCTCATTGCTGCATAGAAGAATTACGTCCTGGAAGCACCGCTAAGTGCCAAGCCTGCTGCAGGAGCAACACCAGATGTTATGAACATCTGGCAGAGCAAAGCTGATGACTACTCGATAGTTCAGTGTGCCATGCTTTACGGCTTAGAACCGGGTCTTCAATGACATTTTGAATGTCATGGAGCATATGAGATGTTCCAGTAGTTGAAGTTAATATTTCAAGCAAATGCCCGGATTGAGAGATATGAAGTCTCCAATAAGTTCTATAGCTGCAAGATGGAGGAGAATAGTTCTGTCAGTGAACATATACTCAAAATGTCTGGGTATCATAATCACTTGCCTCAACTGGGGGTTAATCTTCCTGTTGATAGTGTCATTGGCAGAGTTCTTCAATCACTGCCACCAAGCTACAAAAGCTTTGTGATGAACTATAATATGCAAGGGATGGATAAGACTATTCCTAAGCTCTTCGCAATGCTAAAACCGCGGAGGTAGAAATCAAGAAGGAGCATCAAGTGTTGATGGTCAATAAGACCACCAGTTTCAAGAAAAAGGGCAAAGGAAAGAAGAAAGGGAACTTCAAGAAGAACAGCAAACAAGTTGCTGCTCAGGAGAAGAAACCCAAGTCTGGACCTAAGCCTGAAACTGAGTGCTTCTACTGCAAGCAGACTGGTCACTGGAAGCGGAACTGCCCCAAGTATTTGACGGATAAGAAGGATGGCAAAGTGAACAAAGGTATATGTGATATACATGTTATTGATGTGTACCTTACTAATGCTCGCAGTAGCACCTGGGTATTTGATGTTGGGGAACGTAGCAGAAATTCAAAATTTTCCTACGTGTCACCAGGATCTATCTATGGAGAGACCAGCAACGAGGGAAGGAGAGTGCATCTACATACCCTTGTAGATCGCTAAGCGGAAGCGTTCAAGAGAATGCGGTTGATGGAGTCGTACTCATCGTGATCCAAATCACCGGAGATCCTAGTGCCGAACGGACGGCACCTCCAAGTTCAACACACGTACAGCTCGGTGACGTCTCCCATGCCTTGATCCAGCAAGGAGAGAGGGAGAGGTTGAGGAAGACTCCATCCAGCAGCAGCACAACGGCGTGGTGGTGGTGGAGGAGCGTGGCAATCCAGCACAGCTTCGGCAAGCACCACGGAATATGAGGAGAAAGAGAGGGAGGGCTGCACCAACGAGAGAGATCAAATCGCGTGTATTGGGCAGCCCCTACACCAAGTATATATAGGGGAAGGGGAGGGGCTGCGCCCCCTTTAGGGTTTCCACCCCTAGGGGTGGCGGCCAGCCTAGATCCCATCTAAGGGAGGCGGCCAAGGGGGAGGGGGAGAGGGAGGCGCACCAGGATGGGCCTTAGGGCCCATCTGCCCAAGGGTTTGCCCCCTTCTCCTCTCCCTTGCACCTTGGGCCCTTGTGGGGGGGGGGGGGGGCGCACCAGCCCACTTGGGGCTGGTCCCCTTCCACACTTGACCCATGAAGCCCTCCGGGGCTGGTGGCCCCACTTGGTGGACCCCCGGGACCCTCCCGGTGGTCCCGGTACGTTACCGATAAAACCCGAAACCTTTCCGGTGACCAAAACAGGACTTCCCATATATAAATCTTTACCTCCGGACCATTCCGGAACTCCTCGTGACGTCCGGGATCTCATGCGGGACTCCGAACAACATTCGGTAACCACATACAAACTTCCTTTATAACCCTAGCGTCATCGAACCTTAAGTGTGTAGACATGACCATGCAGACATGACCGAGACCCATTCAGACATGACCGAGACGTTCTCCGGTCAATAACCAACAGCGGGATCTGGATACCCATGTTGGCTCCCACATGTTCCACGATGATCTCATCAGATGAACCATGATGTCCAGGACTTAATCAATCCCGTATACAATTCCCTTTGTCTAGCGGTACGATACTTGCCCGAGATTCGATCGTCGGTATCCCGATACCTTGTTTAATCTCGTTACCGGCAAGTCTCTTTACTCGTTCCGTAACACATCATCCCGTGATCAACTCCTTGATCACATTGTGCACATTATGATGATGTCCTACCGAGTGGGCCCAGAGATACCTCTCCGTCACACGGAGTGTCGGGGGTGCTAATCCCACGGACACCTATGGGACCGACGGACCGAGCCCCTTTCGGTTCGGCAGGGGGCAGAGAGAGCACGAAGAGCAGATCGAGGTGAAGCGCACGAGCAACACGATCAGTTTACCTAGGTTCCGGCCGCACGGATGCGTAAAACCCTACTCCTGCTTTCTGGTTTGTATTGATTTCTTGCTCGGGAGCGCTGTGTGCTACAGTACACACCAGCAGCCAACGAGACCGAGCGTGAGCGTTCTGTTGGCCGACCCCCTCTACGTTGCGCATGGGCCTCCTTTTATATGCTCAAGGGGTCACCGACAGGTGGCAACGTAGACAAGGGTAGAAATGGAAAAGGCATTGCGGTTGGCACCACCGCCTACTACAATGTATCATACCTAACCCTGACGGCAGGGGACAAGGGCATTAAATGCCTGTTTGTGTCACCTAGACGGTGCAGAAAGGGACCGCCAGGGACGCCACTACTTGCCACGATGGCAATCTTGTCAGCGCCGCTTGCCACCGTGTACCTCTGGCTGCACAGCCTCCCGCCACGTACGCCTGGAAGGGTCCCAGAGCGACACGTTGGTGGATGTGCTGGAGCGCAGGCACAGAGTGGAGGTTTGCCATGGCAAGTGCCTTGCCGCGGTCGTTGTCTTGTCGCGTCCGGGAGCTTGTCGCTCATCGGGCCTTGTCGGGACGCGTGGTGCGCCGCGGCAAGTTTCTTGAGATGCCTTGGTTGGCCTTCCCGGCAAGCTCCTCTTACCGGGGTCTTGTCTCCTTCCCGGCAAGCTCCACTTGCCGGGGTCTTGGATACTTTGTTCTTGAATGGCTCCAAAGGAACCACGGAGGATCTTGGCGGTCACCTGGCAGGCCTTGCCGCGGGACGCTGCGACTGCCCGTGTACAAGTTCGGGATACTAGGGTACCCCTACTCTAGTACACCGACAGGAGCCCCCGGGCCTGGGCCATACACAGTGCCGAGCGCTGTTGGGCCAGGCCCAAAACAGGGCACGGGCACGCGCGGCCTGGTTTACGCCGTATCCCACTCCGCATCCACTGCGCCCTCCCCGAACGGCACGCGTCGAACGCGGCGTCGTGGGAGAGATCGTGGGTGGTTTCTTTATTAGGAAAGGCGGAACGTTCGCTCCCCCCTCCTTTATAAGCAGGGAAAACAGGGGTAGTGCGCCCACTCGCCCCCTTTCCACTCCAATCTCAAAAGCCTCCACCCCGCCTCCGTCTTCCCAAAGCTGAAAAGAGAGCTGCGCCCTGCCCCCCATCGCCACCAGCACCACCAACGCCGTCAACCTCCTCCACCACTTCCGCCATGGCTCCGAAAGCCGACAAGGGGAAGGCTGTGAAGTCGACCGAGCCACAGCGGCTCGCGGCGCTGCGGAAGGAGCGGGCAATCTCCCTCCCCAAGCTTGCCGCGAAGGAGCTGAGGGAGTACTACTACCTCTTCTGGTCGACGGAGACGCGAGCGCACCCGAGCACGAAGGTACTCCCAGCCACCGCTCATAAAATGGCTCCAAACGGATATCCCTTCTTCGCCGTGTTCTTCTACTGCGGGCTCTGCCCGCCCTTCTCTGAGTTCTTCTGCGACATCATGAACACCTACGGGCTCTGCCTCCTTGATTTCACCCCCAATGCCGTTCTGACCATGGCAGTTTTCGCACACCTTTGCGAAAACTTTGTCGGAGTCCATCCCAACGTAGCCCTTTTCCGCCACTTCTTCATGCCCCGAGTAGAGAGAGGGGAGCCTCTATCCGGCGGAATCGCCTGGATCTCAAGGGCCGGCAAGAAGAATTCTTATCTAGAGGGAGAGTTCCGCGGCAAGTGGGAGGAGTGGAGAGCATATTGGTGCTGGATTGTCGAGGAGAACCCGCAGCCATTTACCGCCCGGCGCCAAACCGCAGCAGTACGCGGCAGCGATTGGAGCGACGTGGCCCCGGAGGATGATAGGCTGAGGATTGCCATCACCAGGATCCAACGCCTCAGGCTTGCCGGACTCACAGTAGGCGCCGTTGGCGCAGATTTTCTTCGCCGCCCCATCGCCCCCCTGCAGGAACGGAGGAGGCCCGCCTGGGAGTTCAAGAATGCGGCGGATATCATGAGGCTGCGTCTGGGCCTCAACTACAACTTCACTGTCCTGGAGCTCAACGTGATGCTCCAGGAGCTCTTCAAGTATGACCCTGATCATCCCGAGGTGTTTAGGTTGCCGCAGGGCGTCGTTCCATTGTGCAACAATTCCGCGCTTGACCGCATCCGGGCAATGATGCCGCTGTGCGACTCGCATGGGCTTGTGCCAACTTGGCAAGAGCCTGCAGACGAGGTCGTGCAGGAATTCTTCGACAACTTGGTAGAAGTGCCGATCCGCCCCGACGAGAAGAATGGCCTCACTCGTGACACCACCGATGCGGAGTTGAAGCGCATCGCCACCAGGCTGGAAGAGGCGGCAACAGCCGCAGTGGCGGGCGAGTTTGGATTCACCTTGGAGGAGGTAGAGGCAGCAGAGGCGGCAAACCGTGCCGAGCGAGAGGAGGTTGCCGGCAAGAAAGAGCTTGCCCGGCAAGAGGAGCTTGCGCGGCAAGAGGAGCTTGCCGTCAAAAAAGATCTTGCCGGGCGTGACGCCGAGCCGAGCGAGCCCGCCGAGGATACGAGCGGCTCGTTGGAGATCAACTCCTCTTCCTCCTCATCCTCAGATAGCTCGCCGCAAGCAGAGCCTCCATCTCCACCAAGAAGGCGTCTTCGCAAGGCTGAGGACGTGGCGAGGCGGCAGGCGAGTCGACAGTCGCCGCGCCGCGCGACACGCTCCACCGCGGCAAGCACTGTTGCCGCGGGAGCGCCTCACGCTGCTGCGGCAACTGGAGCAGGGTCTTCCCGGACCACCGCTTCTGCTCTCGCTAAGCAGCCAAGGGAACCTACTCCTCCACCTTCTCGCGCCGGACGCAAGCCGGACTTCGACTTCTCCGCGTTCAGCTCCGACGAGGAAGAAGAGGAAGAGTAAGATTCACTTGTTGTACTTGAAGTTCTTCAATCCTTGCTGTTTTTGTCTTGCATCTCATTTGCTTTACTCCGAACTCATTCCTTTTTAGGACTCTGGCCCAGAGAGCGGCGAAGAGAGCCAAGGCCCCGGTGATTGTCATCGAGGACGAACCCACCGCGTCAGCAGGGGATGCGCCCGAGACAAACTTGCCGGACCCGGCGACTGTTCTCCAGAGCAGCCCCCAGCGTAAGTATATGGCTTACTCTCCGCTGTTGGGCGCGCATGGAGATTCTTGCTTTGCTGATATCTGATTGTTGACTTGTGCAGGAGCAGAGCAGCCCCACCAGGAGCGCCCGGAGGCCACCCCCGAAACACCAAGGGAGAGTCCTCCGGCAATGGAGAGGTCCCCGGCAAGGGAGAGTTCTCCGGCAAGGGAGGGCTCTCCGGCAAGGGACAGCACCAACGGCCCCCCGGCGGCGGAGACCACGACTGTAGATCCTGGCACAGGTAATCTTCTCGCTTCAGAACTTCCTTGGGTTCTTCTTCTTTTGATCTTCTTCTTTTTTTGGATATTTGCTTGACTCTTCTCCCCTTTTTCCGGCTGTCAGTGGAGACCGAAGTTGCCGCCGACGACGCTGTTGCCGCCAACAACGCCGTTGCCACCGAGGAAGCAGCCGGCGCTGACGAGCCCGCCGGTGCAGAGACCGCCAAGGCTGCCGCCGCAGAAGCAGGCGGGGGATCTGGCGATCGCACTGACGACCCCGAGGTCGCAGGAGCGCCAGGCGCTACGCCGACCGCTGATCCCTCCGCCGTTGCCGCAGCGCCGGGCTCCGAAGAGCCCCAGCCAGGCGTCTACTTGAAGGCCGGCGACGACATCTTCATCAACCTCCCCTGGGCGTCAAGCTCTAGGGCGCCGGTCGAAGGAGAGAGCTTTGACGGAGAGGTGCTTGCTTCCGCCGGGCTGGCGCTGGTTGACGCGCCAAACAGCAGCAGCGGCGAGCCTGAGGAGGAGCGGCTGCTGGTCTCACTCTACTGCGCCCAGCAAGCCAAGCTGGAATCCCGTGAGGCGCTTGTCGCGAAGGCGGGAGTCGACGTCGAGAAGCGCGCGGAGGAGCTCCGGGGTCACAATCAAGAAGCTCTCCGGTCCCTAGCAGTGGAGCGGGCGCGACTTGCCGAGGAGCGGGAGGCCTTCCTCCTTGAGAAGGCTGAAGTCGAAGAGCAACAATGGCTTGCCGCTGAACAGCTCTCCGTGAGGGAAGGCGAGCTGGTGCAGCGGAAAGTCAATCTTGACAGCCACAAGGAGGAGCTTACCGCGCGCGAGCGAACGTTTGGCGGAGCCCTCAGGCAAGCAGAAGACGCTGCCGCAGCTGCCGAGGCCACCAAGAAGGAGCTGGAGACGAAGGTGGCGCAGCTGGAGGCCGATCTCAAGGCGAGCGGTGACGAGCTTGCCACGCTCAAGCTTGAGCGGGAGAAGGACGCCAATAGCTATTCGGAGCTGCAGACCCGCCTCACCGAGAAGGGCAAGGAGCGTGACGCCGCCAAAGACTCCAATGCGGATCTTGAGTTGAAGCTGATCGCTTTGACCAAGACGCTGGACGGCGCCAAGGAGCAGGAGACGGCCCTGAAGGAGGAAGTCAAGGCCGGCAAGGCGCTGCTGGCGAGTGCCGTTGCCGCCTAGAGCACTTTCCGGGAGAATGTGGAGCACTGGACGGAGGGTCTCGTGGATGTTGCCGCAGACATCGACAGGGAGCTGGCGCAGCTGGGAATGGAGGATCTCGGGTATCCCTCCGACGAGAACCTCCAACCCAGCGCCAAGCTCACCTCATTCTTCAAAGGCGTGGGGACGGCCCTCCGGCGACTCTGGGAGAGGATCCCAAAGCAGCTGGCCGACGAGTCGCGCAAGATCTGCACGGGAGCTCTTCAGAAGGTGCTGGTGAAGGTGGCGTTCCGCAACCCGGGCCTCAACCTCACTAACATCCTCAGGTCTTTGCCGCCGGATGCTGATCTGGAGGCGCTCAAGACCCTTGTCGCACCCATTGTGGACAAGGTGAGCGGAATCAAGAGGGTCGAGGGCGATCGCGTAGACTAGGCCGCCCATTTTCTTCTCTTCTTGTCGCCATTGATCATGTTATGAGAACAATTTGTTAGAGCCGCGACAAGCTATCTTGTAATATAACTTTATCCTGTGCAATGATTGCAATGTTATTTCCTTTACTTGATTCCTTGCTTTGTATGTTTTTGCCCTACGCTTTTAGGGAACTTGCCGGCGCAGGCACCTTAGCCGCGAGCGCTAAGTGCGGGACATCAGCAGCCTGCTAGCGGTGCCGCTGCCAACAAGAAACCTTGTCGCAGCTAGTCGCAGCTCACTTAAGTTGTTGAGCGGACTCGAAACAACAGTAAGGGCGCAACTAGCTACGAGTTGGTTCCTCCGCGCACATGTTTTCCATACAAAGCACGGTCGTTCAAGGAAGATAACTTAAAATTTTAAAAAATCTGATTGCTCAAACTTTGGCAACTTATCTTTTTTGTTGTTTGCTTCCCGGCAAGGCGAAACTTTCTTGAACGACGCCTGGTCCATACCGTATCTTCTCCTTTCCCCCCGGCAAACTTGTGGGCGAGGGAACCTTCCTTTCCTTGAGAGAAGAAAGAAAGAGGGGAAAATAAAGATAGGGAGCCTTATGGCTCGTTGTTGCTTACCGGGTGTAAGTGCTGCACAAAGTGTCAGATAACACATGCAAAAAAATAAAAAGCATGAAATCGACAAGGTGTGCGGAGCACATGGTCTTTATGCACGGGATCTGCGCCCGGCTTTGTACAAAGGATTACATGCAACAACGGCAAGACTTGTACAAATGGTGGTCGCCGGAACGGGTTCCGGCAACCGCGCCCTACGGGTAAAACTTATGAAGATGCTCAATGTTGCAGGAGTTGCTCACTGGAATGCCATCCTCGGTCTCAAGGCGGACAGCGCCAGGCCTAGTGACTCGTTTCACCCGGTAAGGGCCTTCCCACTTCGGCGTCAACTTGTTGGAATTCTTGGCGGATTGAACGCGCCGAAGAACAAGGTCGCCTTCCTCGAGACTTCTGGCGTTAACTTTGCGGCTATGGTAGCGGCGCAAAGCTTGCTGGTAGGGAGCAGCTCGCACAGCAGCCTGAAGACGGTCTTCCTCAAGGAGCAGCGCGTCATCTTGTCGCAGCTGCTCTTGCTCAAGCTCATCGTAAGCGAGCACTCGAGGTGACCCGTATACGAGTTCCGTGGGGAGAACTGCCTCTGCTCCATAGACTAGAGCAAAAGGTGTCTGGCTAGTGGCTCGATTTGGCGTCGTCCTGATCGACCAAAGAACCACCGGCAACTCCTCGATCTAGTTTCTTCCGCACTTGTGCAGCCTGTCGAAAGTTCTGGTCTTGATCCCACGCAACACTTCAGCATTTGCCCTCTCCGCTTGACCGTTGCTTCTCGGGTGAGCAACAGAAGCGAAGCAGACCTTGGCGCCAAGATCTTGGACGTACTGCATGAAGGTGCGGCTCGTAAATTGCATACCGTTGTCGGTGATTACCCTGTTAGGGATCCCGAAGCGGCAAACAATCGACCTGAAGAACTTGACTGCTGACTGTGCTGTCACCTTCCTCACTGCTTCCACTTCCAGCCACTTTGTGAACTTGTCGATTGCAACGTACAAGTACTCAAAGCCCCCGACTGCTCGGGGAAAGGGGCCAAGGATGTCGAGCCCCCAGACCGAAAATGGCTAGGATAAAGGGATCGTCTGGAGAGCTTGAGCTGGCTGGTGTATCTGCTTGGAATGGAACTGGCACGCTTCACACCTGGTTACTTGTGCAGTCGCATCCTGGAGGGCTGTCGGCCAGAAGAAACCTTGCCGGAATGCTTTGCCGGCAAGTGCTCTTGCGCCAATGTGGTGACCACATATGCCTCCATGTATCTCTGCCAACAGCTTTTGTCCATCTTCCCGGTGACTACACTTCAATTTCACCCCGTTGAGTCTTCTTCTGTAAAGTGTGCTGTCGACAAACTGGTACATACTTGACTACCGGGCTACTCTTTCCGCTTCTTCTTGCTCTTTGGGAAGTTCTCCTGTCTGAAGGAAACGGACAATCTACTGTGCCCATGCTGGAGCTTGTGGCTCGACAACAAGGACTAAAGGCACATCTGCTGCTGCCGGAACATCCGCTTCTACGGCAAGAGAGCTTGCGGCTCTGCCGGAGCTTGACATTCCCCGGCAAGCTTGCCGGAGCAAAACTTGTCGGGAGCGTCTGCTTCAACGGAACAAACCCTAGGGCTTGCCGGAGCAGACTGCTCCTCAGCACTCTTGGTGTTGATCTTGGGGACCTTCTTGGCGGCGGCTTCGGGAAGCTCTGCCGGAAAATAGTCACCAGAAATCAACTTCCTCTTCTTGCTCTGTCCAGTTGGTGGCGTTACGGACGGCTGAGTCAGCTTGAGCACAAAGATCCCTGGTTCCACAGGTAACTTGAGTGCGGCGCACTTTGACAGGCCATCGGCAATGTCGTTCTGAGCTCTTGGAACATGCTCCATCTGTAGGCCGTCAAAGTGCTCTTCTAGCTTTCTCACTTCGTCAACGTAGGCTTCCATCAACGGGCTCTGATAACTCTTGTTTACTTGGCAGACGACAAGCTGCGAGTCACCCCTGACAATGACCTTCTTGATCCCAAGGTCTGCCGCGATCCTGAGACCGGCAAGCAAGCCTTCATACTCTGCAGTATTGTTTGTCGCTTGCTCCTTGGGAAAGTGCATCTGGACTACGTACTTGAGGTGCTCTCCGGTGGGTGCGACAAGCAGCACGCCAACGCCGGCGCCTTGCAGCGAGAAGGCACCGTCAAAGTACATGAGCCACTCTTTGCTTGCTTCCTTGACGGGGATGCTCGTTTCTGGAATTTCTTCATCTGGTGTCGGCGTCCACTCTGCTATGAATTCTGCCAATGCTCTGCTTTGGATAGTTGAAGTACTCTCAAACTTGAGGCCAAAGCTTGACAGTTCCAGTGCCCACTCAACAATCCTGCCTGTCGCTTCTGGATTCTGCAGTATCCTCTTCAGCGGAAAGCGAGTGACAACTGTGATCTCATGTGCTTGGAAGTAATGGTGCAGCTTTCTCGAGGCCATGAGAAGGCCGAAAAGCAACTTCTGCACACCAGAGTACCTTGATCTAGCCCCCTGCAGAAGGGAACTGACAAAGTAAACTGGGCGCTGCACCATTCTCTTCTGTGTCTCTTCGCGCACCTGCGCAGATCTATCCTTGTCGGGACAAGAGCTTGTCGGGGAAGCCCCCTGCTTGTCACTGGATGCGCTTGCCGCGGTTGCTGGCTCGTCATCTGCCTCCCTCTCTGCCACTAACGCAGCACTAACCACTTGATTGGTTGCCGCTATATACAGCAGCAACTTCTCTTGTGGCTTAGGTGTGACAAGTGTTGGAGTGGAGGACAGGTATCTCTTCAAGTCCTGCAGCACAACCTCTGCTTCCGGAGTCCATTTCATTGGACCTGCCTTTTTCAAAATTTTGAAAAACGGCAGGGCGCGCTCAGCAGACCGAGAGATAAACCTGTTGAGAGCAGCCACGCAGCCGGCAAGTTTTCGTACATTCTTGACGCGCTTTGGTGCTTCGATCTGCTCAATGGCCTTGATCTTGTCGGGATTGGCTTCGATTCCCCGCTGAGACACAAAGAATCCGAGAAGCTTGCCGGAGGGGACTCCAAACACACACTTCTCGGGGTTGAGCTTGAGGTTGATCTTGCGCAGATTTGCAAAGGTCTCGTCTAAATCTTGAATCAGAGTTGCCCTGTCCTTGCTCTTGACCACTATGTCATCCATGTAGGCTTCCACATTTCTGTGCATCTGTGGCTCAAGAGCGACATGGACTACTCTTGCAAATGTTGAACCAGCATTCTTTAAACCGAAAGGCATCCGTATGAAACAGTACGTGCCACATGGAGTAATGAATGCGGTTTTCTCCTCATCCTCTTCTGCCATGAAGATTTGATGGTATCCTGAGTATGCGTCAAGAAATGAAAGCAAATCACATCCGGCCGTGGAGTCAACAATCTGGTCAATGCGCGGCAAGGGAAATGGGTCTTTGGGACAAGCTTTATTAACATCGGTAAAGTCGATACAAAGCCTCCATTTCCCGTTTGCCTTGCGCACGACTACAGGATTGGCCAACCACGTAGGATGGAGCACTCCTCTGACAAGGCCTGCTGCTTCCAATTTCTTGATCTCTTCTGCTATGAATTCTTGGCGCTCCACTACTTGCTTTCTGACCTTCTGCTTGACGGGCCGCGCATGAGGACAAACGGCAAGATGGTGCTCAATTACTTTCCTGGGAACACCGGGGATGTCAGACGGTTGCCACGCAAACACGTCGACGTTCGCCCGCAGGAAAGCAATGAGCGCGCTTTCCTATTTAGGATCGAGAGTGGCACTGATGGTGAAGGTACCACCAGTGCCGTCCTCCTTGGCAGACACTTTCTTGGTCTCTGGCGGAGCTGCCATTGCCTTCTTACACTTGCCGGTAGAGCTCGATGGTGCGTCCTCGACGGTAGCGCAACACTCCAAAGAGGTGCGCTTGCCAGAGTGGGCATCAGAACTCTTGCCGGACTTGACCTTCTTCTTCCCCCCGGGAGCTTCAGCGGCAAGTGACTTGCGATCTGTTGCGGCTTCTGCTTCCTGGTAGATCTTGTCAACGCAGATAAGAGCATCCTTCTTGTCGCCAGCGACAGAGATGACGCTTATCGGGCCTGGCATCTTCAGCATGTTGTATGCGTAGTGAGAGGCTGCCATGAACTTGGCGAGTGCTGGACGGCCGAGTATCCCATTGTAGGGCAATGGAAAATCGGCAACGTCAAAAGTGACCCTCTCTGTCCTGAAGTTTATCTCGCTGCCAATTGTTACCGGCAACGTGACCTTCCTCTTCGGCTTGCTCCTTCCCGGGTTGATTCCTTGGAATGTGCCGGTCTCTTCGAGCTCGCTGTCAGGGATCTGGAGTTTCTGGAGTACAGCGGAGGAGATTAGGTTGAAGCCGGCCCCGCCGTCAACTAACATCTTAGTGACCTTGAGGTTGCGGATAGTTGGTGAAACCAACAACGGCAAGCACCCGACCGCAGTTGTGCGATCAGGGTGGTCCTCAATATCAAAGATGATAGGCGTGCTGGACCATTTCAGAAGCTTGCGCGATTCGATAGGTGGTTCCGCCGCATTGACTTCCCGCGCCCACTGCTTGAGTTGGCGGTGGGAAGTATGCAGAGAAGCACCGCCGTCAACGCACAAGACTTCTGTGGCTTTCTGGAACTCCTGCTCACTGGTCTCTACATCATCCATGTCTTCGTCGTCGTCGTTGTCTTCATCCTTGTCGCGGCCGCGGGGAGGTCTGTCTCCTTGCCGCGGCGTCCTCCCCGGCCAGCGTGCTTCTTGCCGGCTTCTCCAGCGCCTCCTTGGGCCCTCTCCTTGTCGCGCCGCTTGTACTCAGCTTTTTGTTGCTGGACAAGCTGCTCGACCTTCTTGCAACTCTGGAGGTCATGGCCCTTGGTGCCGTGGATCTTGCAGTACTGCTTGTCGGTGCCGTCCTGCTTGTCAGCGGCCACCACAGCCTGGCAGTTGGTTCATGCGGCAACCTCCTTGCCGGAGCTACCAACTTTGGCTTTCTTGGCGCCACCTTCATTGCCGGACTGCTCAACGACTAGCACCTCTTTGCCTTTCTTCTTCCTGTTGTTCCGCCGCCGATTTTTCTTTGCCGGGGCAGCATCCTAGCTGTCAGATCCTCCTGCTCCAGTATTCTCTCCGGGAAGTTTCCTCCCTTCCTCAGCACGTGCACACTTGTCAGCCAGGGCATACAGCTCACTGACGTCTCTGATCCTGCACATCACCATCTCCTCCCACATCCTGCGGTTACGCACGTTCTGATGGAACGCGCTGATGACCGCGGCAGGGTGGACATCTGGGATGTTGCGCTGTACACGGCTGAATCTCTGAATGTACTTGCGCAGGGGTTCTCCTTCCTTCTGGGCGAGCAGGTGAAGGTCACTCTCTTGACCATGAGGTTTGTGGCCGCCCGTAAAGGCGCCGACAAACCGATGGCATAAGTCTGCCCAAGAGGATATGGAGTTGTCCAGCAAATGCATGAGCCAAGACCTGACGTTGGGCTTGAGCACCAGCGGGAAGTAGTTGGCAAGGACCTTGTCGTCTCGCCCCCCGGCAGCTTGCACCGCTATGGTGTAGATGCTGAGGAACTCCGACGGGTGCGACTTGCCGTCATACTTCTCTGGTACGTCTGGCTTGAAATTCTTCTGGCTGGGCCACTGGACTTGCCGCAGCTCACGGGTAAACGCAGGGCAACCTACCGCGTACGGCAAGTCGCCTGGTTCCCCTGGCGCATGCATGTCGACAGAGGGCCCAGCGCGCTGGTCTGATTGACGCCGCGCTTCTCTTCGGTGCTCGATGCGAGTACGAGCGTCTTCTTGTTGTCGTTCGTCAAGAACTTGGCGCTGATCGCGACGAGCTCGTGGATCTGATGACGCGGTGGAGTCGCTGTCGTGGTGGATCCAGCGAGTCGGCGATCTTGGCCTTCGGGGCGGAGAGTGCACAGTGGTTGCACCCCCACCGGTCTTGTCGCCATCGGCTCATGCCTGGCTGACTTGCCGCGACAGTGATGTACTCGGCTGCCGTGGAACGTCGCCGTTGGCAAAGCCGATGAGACTTTGTATGGTGGCCCTCCAGTCGTCGATCTTGTCTGGCGCTGGAGGGTAGTCTAGGAGTAGTTGGGCTCGCGCCAAAGCTTCTGCTGAAGTGGCGGGCGGCGGCGGCGAACGGTGCGAGGAGCGGGATATGCTCGGACTTCTAACTACGTTAGAAGGAGTAGTATCTCGTCCAGGCGACCGTGCCCCGCTCGCGCCAGCACGTTGGTGCGCATGCTGGTCTTGAGCACTCCGAGATCCACCAGCTCGATCTTGATCCAGCAAGCGTATGGTATCGTGAGTATCATGACGCTGCCGTTCCCGCGCCTCCTGGGATGGGCACGGTGCGTGTACGGACACCGAGGTCTTGGAGTGCGCCCGGTCGTTGTGGGAGCCGAGTGCGCCGCTGACGGGCAGCGCAGCCTTGTCCTTGGACCTGGCAGCACTGTGTGCTCCCTCGTCGACGCCCGTTCTTCCGCCGGCGTCTACCCCACCAACCGTTCGCTCCGGCGATGGTTGGCTTGGCGCGGACGAAGCAGCCGCCTCCGAAGCCTTCTTCTTCGGCGGCATGTCGATGAAGACCATGAAGATTTAGCTCGTGCGAATGCCAGATCAGGTTCACACAACCTCGACGCACCCCTACCTGGCGCGCCAAAGATGTCGGGGGTGCTAATCCCACGGACACCTATGGGATCGGCGGACTGAGCCCCTTTCGGTTCGGCAGGGGGCGGAGAGAGCACGAAGAGCAGATCGAGGCGAAGCGCACGAGCAACACGACCAGTTTACCCAGGTTCGGGCCGCACGGATGCGTAAAACCCTACTCCTACTTTATGGTTTGTATTGATTTCTTGCTCGGGAGCGATGTGTGCTACAGTACACACCAGCAGCTAACGAGACCGAGCATGAGCGTTCTATTGGCCGACCCCCTCTACGTTGTGCATGGGCCTCCTTTTATATGCTCAAGGGGTCACCGACAGGTGGCAACATAGACAAGGGTAGAAATGGAAAAGGCATTGTGATTGGCACCACCGCCTACTACAGTGTATCATACCTAACCCTGACGGCAGGGGACAAGGGCATTAAATGCATGTCTGTGTCGCCTAGATGGTGCAGAAAGGGACCGCCAGGGACGCCACTGCTTGCCACGATGGCGATCTTGTCAGTGCCGCTTGCCACCGTGTACCTCTGGCTGCACAGCCTCCCGCCACGTACGCCTGGAAGGGTCCCAGAGCGACACGTTGGTGGATGTGCTGGAGCGCAGGCACAGAGTGGAGGTTTGCCGCGGCAAGTGCCTTGCCGCGGTCGTTGTCTTGTCACGTCCGGGAGCTTGTCACTCACCAGGCCTTGTCGGGACGCGTGGTGCGCCGCGGCAAGTTCCTTGAGATGCCTTGGTTGGCCTTCCCGGCAAGCTCCTCTTGCCGGGGTCTTGTCTCCTTCCCGGCAAGCTCCACTTGCCGGGGTCTTGGATACTTTGTTCTTGAATGGCTCCAAAGGAACCACGGAGGATCCTGGCGGTCACCTGGCAGGCCTTGCCGCGGGACGCTGCGACTGCCCGTGTACAAGTTCGGGATACTAGGGTACCCCTACTCTAGTACACTGACACGGAGTGACAAATCCAAGTCTCGATTCGTGCCAACCCAACAGACACTTTCAGAGATACCCGTAGTGCACCTTTATAGTCACCTAGTTACGTCGTGACGTTTGGCACACCCAAAGAATTCCTATGGTATCCGGGAGTTGCACAATCTCATGGTCTAAGGAAATGATACTTGACATTAGAAAAGCTTTAACATACGAACTACACGATCTAGTGCTATGCTTAGGATTGGGTCTTGTCCATCACATCATTCTCCTAATGATGTGATCCCATTATCAACGACATCCAATGTCCATGGTCAGGAAACCGTAACCATCTATTGATCAACGATCTAGTCAACTAGAGGCTTACTAGGGACATGGTGTTGTCTATGTATCCACACATGTATCTGAGTTTCCTATCAATACAATTATAGATGGATAATAAATGATTATCATGAACAAGGAAATATAATAATAACTTATTTATTATTGCCTCTAGGGCATATTTCCAACAGTCTCCCACTTGCACTAGAGTCAATAATCTAGTTCACATCGCCATGTGATTAACACTCACAGATCACATCGCCATGTAACCAACATCCATAGAGTTTACTAGAGTCAATAATCTAGTTCACATCACTACGTGATTAGCACTCAATGAGTTCTGGGTTTGATCATGTTGCTTGTGAGAGAGGTTTTAGTCAACGGGTTTGAACCTTTTAGATCCGTGTGTGCTTTACAAATCTCTATGTCATCTCCTAGATGCAGCTACCACGCTCTATTTGTAGCTATTCCAAATAACTGTTCTACTATACGAATCCAGTTTACTACTCAGAATAATCTGGATTAGTGTAAAAGTTTGCATCGGCGTAACCCTTTACGAGGAACTCTTTTACCACCTCCATAATCGAGAAAATTCCTTAGTCCACTAGTTACTAAGGATAACTTTGACTGCTGTCCTGTGATCCATTCTTGGATCACTCTTGTACCCCTTACCGACTCATGGCAAGGCACACTTCAGGTGCAGTACACAGCATAGCATACTGTAGAGCCTACGTCTAAAGCATAGGGGACGACCTTCATCCTTTCTCTCTATTCTGCCGTGGTCAGGTTTCGAGTCTTACTCAATGTTCACACCTTATAACACAGCCAAGAACTCCTTCTTTGCCGACCCATTTTGAACTCCTTCAAAATCTTGTCAAGGTATGTGCTCATTTGAATGTTCCATTAAGCGTTTTGATCTATCCTTATAGATCTTGATGCTCAATGCTCAAGTAGCTTAATCCAGGCTTTCCATTGAAAAACACTTTCCAAATAACCCTATATGCTTTCCAGAAATTCTACGTCACTTCTGATCAACAATATGTCAACAACATATACTTATCAGAAATTCTATAGTGCTCCCACTCACTTCTTTGGAAATACAAGCTTCTCATAAACTTTGTATACACCAAAATCTTTGATCATCTCATCAAAGCATACATTCCAACTCCGAGATGCTTACTCCAGTCCTTAGAAGGATAGCTGGAGCTTTACACACTTGTTAGCATCTTTCAGGATTGACAAAACCTTTCGATTGTATCACATACAACCTTTCCTCAAGAAAATCGTCGAGGAAACAATGTTTTGACATCCTATCTGCAAGATTTCATAAATAATGCAGTAATCGCTAATATAGTTCCAACAGACTCTTAGCATCGCTACGAGTGAGAAAGTCTCACCGTAGTCAACTCCTTGAACTTGTCAGGAAACTTCTTAATGACAAGTCGAGCTCTCTTAATGGTGACATTTACCATCATTGTCCGTCTTCCTTTTAAAATCCATATGTACCTAACAGCCTTACAACCATCAAGTAGTTCTTCCAAAGTCTACACTTTGTTTTATATATGGATCCTCCCTCGGATTATATGGCCTCGAGCCATTTTGGAATCCAGGCCCACCATCGCTTCTCCACAGCTCGTAGGTTCATTGTTGTCTAGCAACATGACTTCCAAGATAGGATTACGTACCACTCTGAAGTAGCACGCATCCTTGTCATCCCATGAGGTTTGGTAGTGACTTGATCTGAAGTTTCATGATCACTATCATAAGCTTCCACTTCAATTGGTGTAGGTGCCACAGGAACAACTTCCTGTGCCCTGCCACACACTAGTTGAAGAGACGGTTCAATAACCTCATCAAGTCTCCACCATCCTCCCACTCAATTCTTTCGAGAGAAACTTTTCCTCGAGAAAGGACCCGATTCTAGAAACAATCCCTTATTGCTTTTGGATCTGAGACAGGAGGTATACCCAACTGTTTTGGGTGTCCTATGAAGATGCATTTATCCGCTTTGGGTTCGAGCTTATCTGCCTGAAACCTTTTCACATAAGCGTCGCAGCCCCAAACTTTTAAGAAATGATAGCTTAGGTTTCTCTAAACCATAGTTCATACGGTGTCATCTCATCGGAATTACGTGGTGCCCTATTTAAAGTGAATGTGGTTGTCTCTAATGCCTAACCCATAAACTATCGTGGTAATTCGATAAGAGACTTCATGGTATGCATTATATCCAATAGGGTGCAGTTATGATGTTCGGACACACCATCACACTATGGTGTTCCAGGCTGTATTAGTTGTGAAACAATTTCCACAATGTCTTAATTCTGTGCCAAACTCGTAATTCAGATATTCATCTCTATGATCATATCATAGATATTTTATCCTCTTGTCATGACGATCTTTCAACTTCACCCTGAAATTACTTGAACCTTTCAATAATTCAGACTCATGATTCATCAAGTAAATATACTCAATATCTACTCAAATCATCTGTGAAGTAAGAACATAATGATATCCACTACACGCCTCAGCACTCATTGGACTGCACACATCAAAATGTATTACTTCCAACAAGTTGCTTTCTAGTTCCATTTTACTGAAACCGAGACTTTTAGTCATCTTGCCCATGTGGTATGTTTTGCATGTCTCAAGTGATTCAAAATCAAGTGAGTCCAAACGATCCATCTATATAGAGTTTCTTCATGCATATCTACCAACAAACATGGTTCACATGTCTCAATCCTTTCAAAAATGAGTGAGTCCAAAGATCCATCAACATGGAGCTTCTTCATGCGTTTTATACCGATATGACTTAAGTGGCAGCGCCACAAGTAGGTGGTACTATCATTACTATCCTATATCTTTTGGCATGAACATGTGTATCACTACGATCGAGATTCAATAAACCATTCATTTTAGGTGCAAGACCATTGAAGGTATTATTCAAATAAACAGAGTAACCATTATTCTCCTTAAATGAATAACTGTATCGCGATAGACATAATCCAATCATGTCTATGCTCAACGCAGACACCAAATAACAATTATTTAGGTGTAACACCAATCTCGATGGTAGAATGAGCATACGATATTTGATCATATCAACATTGGAACCACTTCCAACACATATCGTCAGCTCACCTTTAGCTAGTCACCGTTTATTCCGTAGCTTTTATTTCGAGTTACTAACACTTAGCAACCGAACCGGTATCTAATACCCTGGTGCTACTAGGAGTACTAGTAAAGTACACGTCAACACAATGTATATCCAATATACTTCTATCGACCTTGCCAACCTTCTCATCTACCAATTATCTAGGGTAATTCTGCTCCAGTGGCTGTTCCTCTTATTACAGAAGCACTTAGTCTCGGGTTTGGGTTCAACCTCGGGTTTCTTCACTAGAGCAGCAGCTGAATTGCCATTTCATGAAGTATCCCTTCTTGCCCTTGCCCTTCTTGAAACTAGTGGTTTCACCAACCATCAACAATTGATGCTCCTTCTTGAAACTACTTTTGTGGTGTCAAACATTGCGAATATCTCAAGGATCATCATATATGTCCCTGATATATTATAGTTCATCACGAAGCTATAGCAGCTTGGTCGTAATGACTTCGGAGAAACATCACTATCTCATCTGGAAGATCAACTCCCACTCGATTCAAATGATTGTTGTACTCAGACAATCTGAGCACAAACTCAACAATTGAGCTTTTCTCCTTAGTTTGTAGGCTAAGAAAATCGTCAGAGGTCTTATACCTCTTGACGTGGGCACGAGCCTGAAATCCCAATTTCAGCCCTCGAAACATCTCATATGTTTCGCGACGTTTCAAAATGTCTTCGGTGCCTCAACTCTAAACCGTTTAACTGAACTATCACGTAGTTATCAAAATGTGTATGTCAGATGTTCGCAACATCCACAGACGACGTTCGAGGTTCGGCACACTGAGCGGTGCATTAAGGACATAAGCCTTCTATGAAGCAATGAGGACAATCCTCAATTTACGGACCTAGTCCGCATAATTGGTACTATCAACTTTCAACTAAATTTTCTCTAGGAACATATCTAAACAGTAGAACTGAAGCGCGAGCTACGACATAATTTGCGAAGACCTTTTGACTATGTTCAGGATAATTAAGTTCATCTTATGAACTCCCACTCAGATAGACATCCCTCTAGTCATCTAAGTGATTACATGATCCGAGTCAACTAGGCCGTGTCCGATCATCACGTGAGACGGACTAGTCAACATCGGTGAACATCTTCATGTTGATCGTATCTACCATACGACTCATGCTCGACCTTTCGGTCTTCTGTGTTCCGAGGCCATGTCTGTACACATGCTAGGCTCGTCAAGTCAACCTAAGTGTTTCGCGTGTGTAAATCTGTCTTACACCCGTTGTATGTGAACGTTAGAATCTATCACACCCGATCGTCACGTGGTGCTTCGAAACAACGAACTGTCGCAACGGTGCACAGTTAGGGGGAACACTTTCTTGAAATTTTAATGAGGGATCATCTTATTTACTACCGTCGTTCTAAGTAAACAAGATGTATAAACATGATAAACATCACATGCAATCAAATAGTGACATGATATGGCCAATATCATATAGTTCCATTGATCTCTATCTTGGGGCTCGATGATCATCTTGTCACCTGCATGACACCATGATCTCCATCATCGTGTCTCCATGAAGTTGCTCGCCAACTATTACTTCTACTACTACAGCTAACGATTAGCAATAAAGTAAAGTAATTACATGGCGTTGTTCAATGACACGCAGGTCATACAATAAATAAAGACAACTCCTATGGCTCCTGCCGGTTGTCATACTCATCGACATGCAAGTCGTGATTCCTATTACAAGAACATGATCAATCTCATACATCACATATCATTCATCACATTCTTCTTGGCCATATCACATCACATAGCATACCCTGCAAAAACAAGTTAGACGTCCTCTAATTGTTGTTTGCATGTTTTACGTGGCTGCTATGGGTTTCTAGCAAGAACGTTTCTTACCTACGCAAAACCACAACGTGATATGCCAATTGCTATTTACCCTTCATAAGGACCCTTTTCATCGAATCCGATCTGACTAAAGTGGGAAAGACAGACACCCGCCAGCCACCTTATGCAACTAGTGCATGTTAGTCGGTGGAACCGGTCTCACGTAAGCGTACGTGTAAGGTTGGTCCGGGCCGCTTCATCCCACAATGCCGCCGAATCAAGATAAGACTAGTAACGGCAAGAAAATTGACTATATCGACGCCCACAACTACTTTGTGTTCTACTCGTGCATAGAATCTATGCAATAGACCTAGCTCATGATGCCACTGTTGGGGAACGTAGCAGAAATTCAAAATTTTCCTACGTGTCACCAAGATCTATCTATGGAGAGACCATCAACGAGGGGAAGGAGAGTGCATCTACATACCCTTGTAGATCGCTAAGCGGAAGCGTTCAAGATAACGGGGTTGATGGAGTCGTACTCGTCGTGATCCAAATCACCGGAGATCCTAGTGCCGAACGGACGGCACCTCCGCGTTCAACACACGTACAGCTCGGTGACGTCTCCCATGCCTTGATCCAGCAAGGAGAGAGGGAGAGGTTGAGGAAGACTCCATCCAGCAGTAGCACAACAGCGTGATGGTGGTGGAGGAGCGTGGCAATCCAGCAGGGCTTCGCCAAGCACCACGGAATATGAGGAGAAAGAGAGGGAGGGCTGCACCAACGAGAGAGATCAAATCGCGTGTCTTGGGCAGCCCCTAGGCCAAGTATATATAGGGGAAGGGGAGGGGCTGCGCCCCCTTTTGGGTTTCCACCCCTAGGGGTGGCGGCCAGCCTAGATCCCATCTAAGGGAGGTGGCCAAGGGGGAGGGGGAGAGGGAGGCGCACCAAGATGGGCCTTAGGGCCCATCTGCCCTAGGGTTTGCCCCCTTCTCCTCTCCCTTGCGCCTTGGGCCCTTGTGGGGGGGCGCACCAGCCCACTTGGGGCTGGTCCCCTTCCACACTTGGCCCATGAAGCCCTCCGGGGCTGGTGGCCCCACTTGGTGGACCCCCGGGACCCTCCCGGTGGTCCTGGTACGTTACCGATAAAACCCGAAACCTTTCCGGTGACCAAAACAGGACTTCCCATATATAAATCTTTTCCTCCGGACCATTCCGGAACTCCTCGTGACGTCCGGGATCTCATCTGGGACTCCGAACAACATTCGGTAACCACATACAAACTTCCTTTATAACCCTAGCGTCATCGAACCTTAAGTGTGTAGACCCTACGGGTTCGGGAACCATGCAGACATGACCGAGACGTTCTCCGGTCAATAACCAACAGCGGGATCTGGATACCCATGTTGGCTCCCACATGTTCCACGATGATCTCATCGGATGAACCACGATGTCAAGGACTTAATCAATCCCGTATACAATTCCCTTTGTCTAGCGGTACGATACTTGCCCGAGATTCGATCGTCGGTATCCCGATACCTTTTTCAATCTCGTTACCGGCAAGTCTCTTTACTCATTCCGTAACACATCATCCCGTGATCAACTCCTTGATCACATTGTGCACATTATGATGATGTCCTACCGAGTGGGCCCAGAGATACCTCTCCGTCACACGGGGTGACAAATCCCAGTCTCGATTCGTGCCAACCCAACAGACACTTTCAGAGATACCCGTAGTGCATCTTTATAGTCACCCAGTTACGTTGTGACGTTTGGCACACCCAAAGCATTCCTACGGTATCTGGGAGTTGCACAATCTCATGGTCTAAGGAAATGATACTTGACATTAGAAAAGCTTTAGCATACGAACTACACGATCTAGTGCTATGCTTAGGATTGGGTCTTGTCCATCACATCATTCTCCTAATGATGTGATCCCATTATCAACGACATCCAATGTCCATGGTCAGGAAACCGTAACCATCTATTGATCAACGAGCTAGTCAACTAGAGGCTTACTAGGGACATGGCGTTGTCTATGTATCCACACATGTATCTGAGTTTCCTATCAATACAATTATAGCATGGATAATAAACGATTATCATGAACAAGGAAATATAATAATAACTTATTTATTATTGCCTCTAGGGCATATTTCCAACATTTGATACTGGTTTTGTTGCTAACATTTGCAACTCGAAAACAGGGGCTACGGATCAAGCGAAGATTGGCTATGGACGAGGTGACGATGCGCGTGGGAAATGGTTCCAAAGTCGATGTGATCACGGTCGGCACGCTACCTCTACATCTACCTTCAGGATTAGTATTAGACCTAAATAATTGTTATTTGGTGCCAGCGTTGAGCATGAATATTATATTTGGATCTTGTTTGATGCGAGACGGTTATTCATTTAAATCAGAGAATAATGGTTGTTCTATTTATATGAGTAATATCTTTTATGGTCATGCACCCTTGAAGAGTGGTCTATTTTTGATGAATCACGATAGTAGTGATACACATATTCATAATGTTGAAATCAAAAGATGCAGAGTTGATAATGATAGTGCAACTTATTTGTGGCACTGCCGTTTAGGTCATATCGGTGTAAAGCGCATGAAGAAACTCCATACTGATGGACTTTTGGAACCACTTGATTATGAATCACTTGGTACTTGCGAACCGTGCCTCATGGGTAAGATGACTAAAATGCCGTTCTCCGGTACTATGGAGAGAGTAGCGGATTTGTTGGAAATCATACATATAGATGTATGTGGTCCAATGAATGTTGAGGCTCGTGGCGGATATCGTTATTTTCTCACCTTCACAGATGATTTAAGCAGATATGGGTATATCTACTTAATGAAACATAAGTCTGAAATATTTGAAAAGTTTAAAGAATTTCAGAGTGAAGTTGAAAATCATCGTAACAAGAAAATAAAGTTTCTATGATCTGATCGTGGAGGAGAATATTTGAGTTACGAGTTTGGTCTACATTTGAAACAATGCGGAATAGTTTCGCAACTCACGCCACCCGGAACACCACAGCGTAATGGTGTGTCCGAACGTCGTAATCGTACTTTATTAGATATGGTGCGATCTATGATGTCTCTTACTGATTTACCGTTATCATTTTGGGGTTATGCTTTAGACATGGCTGCATTCACGTTAAATAGGACAACATTGAAATCCGTTGAGACGACTCCTTATGAACTGTGGTTTGGCAAGAAACCAAAGTTGTCGTTTCTAAAAGTTTGGGGCTGCGATGCTTATGTGAAAAAGCTTCAACCTGATAAGCTCGAACCCAAATCGGAGAAATGTGTCTTCATAGGATACCCAAAGGAGACTGTTGGGTACAGCTTCTATCACAGATCCGAAGGCAAGACTTTTGTTGCTAAATTCGGAGTTTTTTTTAGATAAGGAGTTTCTCTCGAAAGAAGTGAGTGGGAGAACAGTAGAACTTGATGAGGTAACTATACCTGCTCCCTTATTGGAAAGTAGTACATCACAGAAACCGGTTTCTGTGACACTTACACATATTAGTGAGGAAGCTAATGATAATGATCATGAAACTTCAGATCAAGTTACTACCGAACCTCGTAGATCAACCAGAGTAAGATCCGCACCAGAGTGGTACGGTAATCATGTTCTGGAAGTCATGCTACTAGATCATGATGAACCTACGAACAATGAAGAAGCGATGGTGAGCCCAGATTCCGCAAAATGGCTAGAAGCCATGAAATCTGAGATGGGATCCATGTATGAGAACAAAGTGTGGACTTTGGTTGACTTGCCCGTTGATCGGCAAGCAATTGAGAATAAATGGATCTTCAAGAAGAAGACTGACGCTGACGGTAATGTTACTATCTATAAAGCTCGACTTGTTGCAAAAGGTTTTCGACAAGTTCAAGGGATTGACTACGATGAGACCTTCTCACCTGTAGCGATGCTTAAGTCTGTCCGAATCATGTTAGCAATTGCCGCATTTTATGATTATGAAATTTGGCAAATGGATATCAAAACTGCATTCCTGAATGGATTTCTGTAAGAAGAGTTGTATATGATGCAACCAGAAGGTTTTGTCGATCCAAAGGGAGCTAACAAAGTGTGCAAGCTCCAGCGGTCCATTTATGGACTGGTGCAAGCCTCTCGGAGTTGGAATAAATGCTTTGATAGTGTGATCAACGCATTTGGTTTTATATAGACTTTTGGAGAAGCCTGTATTTACAATAAAGTGAGTGGGAGCTCTGTAGCATTTCTGATATTATATGTGGATGCCGTATTACTGATTGGAAATAATATAGAATTTCTAGATAGCATAAAGGGATACTTGAATAAGAGTTTTTCAATGAAAGACCTCGGTGAAGCTGCTTACATATTGGGCATTAAGATATATAGAGATAGATCAAGATGCTTAATTGGACTTTCACAAAGCACATACCTTGACAAAGTTTTGAAGAAGTTCAAAATGGATCAAGCAAAGAAAGGGTTCTTGCCTGTGTTACAAGGTGTGAAGTTGAGTAAGACTCAATGTCCGACCACCACAGAAGATAGAGAGAAAATGAAAGATGTTCCCTATGCTTCAGCCGTAGGCTCTATCATGTATGCAATGCTGTGTACCAGACCTGATGTGTGCCTTGCTATAAGTCTAGCAGGGAGGTACCAAAGTAATCCAGGAGTGGATCACTGGACAACGGTCAAGAACATCCTGAAATACCTGAAAAGGACTAAGGATATTTTCTCGTATATGGAGGTGACAAAGAGCTCATCGTAAATGGTTACGTTGATGCAAGCTTGACATTGATCCGAACGATTCTATATCGCAAACCGGATATGTATTTTTACTAAACGGAGGAGCTGTCAGTTGGTGCAGTTCAAAACAAAGCGTCGTGGCGGGATCTACATGTGAAGCAGAGTACATAGCTGCTTCGGAAGCAGCAAATGAAGGAGTCTGGATGAAGGAGTTCATATCCGATCTAGGTGTCATACCTAGTGCATCGGGTCCAATGAAAATCTTTTGTGACAATACTGGTGCAATTGCCTTGGCAAAGGAATCTAGATTTCACAAGAGAACCAATCACATCAAGAGACGCTTCAATTCCATTCGGGATTTAGTCCAAGTGGGAGACATAGAAATTTGCAAGATACATACGGATCTGAATGTTGCAGACCCGCTGACTAGGCCTCTTCCACGAGCAAAACATGATCAACACCAAGGCTCCATGGGTGTTAGAATCATTACTGTGTAATCTAGATTATTGACTCTAGTGCAAGTGGGAGACTGAAGGAAATATGCCCTAGAGGCAATAATAAAGTTATTATTTATTTCCTTATATCATGATAAATGTTTATTATTCATGCTAGAATTGTATTAACCGGAAACATAATACATGTGTGAATACATAGACAAACATAGTGTCACTAGTATGCCTCTACTTGACTAGCTCGTTGATCGAAGATGGTTAGGTTTCCTAGCCATAGACATGAGTTGTCATTTGATTAACGGGATCACATCATTAGGAGAATGATGTGATTCACTTGACCCATTTCGTTAGCTTGGCACTTGATCGTTTAGTTTGATGCTATTGCTTTCTTCATGACATACATGTTCCCATGACTATTAGATTATGCAACTCCCGTTTACCGGAGGAACACTTTGTGTGCTACCAAACATCACAACGTAATTGGGTGATTATAAAGGTGCTCTACAGGTGTCTCCGAAGGTACTTGTTGGGTTGGCGTATTTCGAGATTAGGATTTGTCACTCCGATTGTCGGAGAGGTATCTCTGGGCCCTCTCAGTAATGCACATCACATAAGCCTTGCAAGCATTGCAACTAATAAGTTAGCTGTGGGATGATGTATTACGGAACGAGTAAAGAGACTTGCCGGTAACGAGATTGAACTAGGTATTGAGAAACCGACGACCAAATCTCGGGCAAGAAACATACCGATGACAAAGGGAACAACATATGTTGTTATGCGGTCTGACCGATAAAAGATCTTCGTAGAATATGCAGGAGCCAATATGAGCATCCAGGTTCCGCTATTGGTTATTGACCGGAGACGTGTCTCGGTCATGTCTACATTATTCTCAAACCCGTAGGGTCCGCACGCTTAACGTTACGATGACAGTTTCATTATGAGTTTATATATTTTGATGTGCCGAAGATTGTTCGGAGTCTCGGATATGATCACGGACATGACGAGGAGTCTCAAAATGGTCGAGACATAAAGATTGATATATTAGTCGGCTATATTCGGACACCGGAAGTGTTTCGGGTGATTTCGGAGAAAACCGGAGTGCCGGAAGGGTTACCGGAACCCCCCGGGGAAGTATTGGGCCTTAGTGGGCCTGAGGGGAGAGAGAGGGCAGCAGCCCAGGAGGTGGCACGCCCCCTCCCATGGGGAGTTTGAATTGGACTAGGGGAGGGGGGCGCGGCCCCTCTTTCCCTCTCCCTCTCTTTCCTTCCCCCTTCTCTCTTCCTAGTTGGACTAGGAAAGGGGAGTCCTACTCCTACTAGGAGGAGGACTCCCCCCTCCTTGGCGCGCCCCAAGGGCCGGCCGGCCTCTCCCCCTTGCTCCTTTATATACAGGGGCAGGGGGGCACCTCTAGACACACAAGTTGATCTTCGTGATCGTTCTCTTAGGCATGTGCGGTGGCCCCCTCCACCATAATCTTCGATAATATTGTAGCAGTGCTTAGGCGAAGCCCTGCGATGGTAGAACATCAAGATCGTCACCACATCGTCATGCTGACGGAACTCTTCCCCGACACTTTGCTGGATCGGAGTCCGGGGATCGTCATTGAGCTGAACATGTGCTAGAACTCGGAGGTCCCGTAGTTTCGGTGCTTGATCGGTCGGGCCGTGAAGACGTACGACTACATCAACCGCGTTGTGCTAATGCTTCCGCTTCTGGGCTACGAGGGTACGTAGACAACACTCTCCCCTCTCGTTGCTATGGATCACCATGATCTTGCGTGTGCGTAGGATTTTTTTGAAATTACTACGTTCCCCAACAGTTTTACCATTCGCCACCTAACCTTTTTCCCTTGGGAGTCACGCATCCCGTGGGTCATCTTATGTTAACTCCCCCGGGCCAGTGCTTGTCTAAGTGTTGGTCCAAACTAGAGCCCCTTGCAGCGCCACCTCGGGGAAACTCGAGGGCTGGTTTTAGTTGTACGAATTGCTTCTTCGGTGTTCCCCTGAGAACGAGATATGTGCAGCTCCTATCGGGATGTCGGCGCATCGGGTGGTCTTGCTGGACTTGTTTTACCATTGTCGAGGATGTCTTGTAACCAGGATTCTGAGTCTGATCGGATTGTCTTGGGAGAAGGAATTTCCTTCGTTGACCGTGAGAGCTTGTGATGGGCTAAGTGTGGACACCCCTACAGGGATTTGAACTTTCGAAAGCTATGCCCACGGTTATGGGCAGATGGGAATTTTTAATGCCCGGTTGTAGAAAACCTGAAATTTAACTTAATTAAAACGCACCAACCGCGTGTGTAACCGTGATGGTCTCTTCTCGGCGGAGTCCGGGAAGTGAACACGGTGTTGGAGTTATGCTTGAACGTAGGTTGTTCTAGGATCACTTCTTGATCATAGTTTGTTGCTCGTGCCTTTGCCTTCTCTTCTCGCTCTCTTTTGCGCATATGTTAGCCACCAAATATGCTAGTCGCTTGCTGCAGCTCCACATCATACCTTTATCTTACCCATATTCTTAAATAGTCTTGATCACGAGGGTGTGAGATTGCCGAGTCCCCGTGACTCATAGTTTACTTCCAAAACCAGTTGCAGGTGCCGATGATACCGTGCAGGTGACACAACCAAGCCCAAGGAGGAGCTCGGTGAAGATGTCGTTCATCGTGTTGTTTCGTTTCAGTTGATCAGTAGTGGAGCCGAGTCGGGGCGATCGGGGATCTTTTGCATTAGGGGTAGTCTTCTTTTATTCTAGTTCCATAGTCGAACCTTGATTGTATCTAGTTGATGTAATGCTATAATTATGTATTGTGTGAAGTGGCGATTGTAAGCCAACTCTGTACCTCTTTCTTATTCAGTACATGGGATGTGTAAAGATTACCCCTCTTGCGACATGCCTACAATGCGTTTATGCCTCTAAGTCGTGCTCCGACACATGGGAGATATAGCCGCATCGTGGGTGTTACATTAATGCTTTGCCTGATCATCCTCTGAAGAACAATGAAATAATTGATATCTTTTATAATGGACTAACCGATGCCTCCAGAGATTACCTGGATAGTTGTGTTGGTTCTGTTTTCAAGGAAAGAACACCGGATGAAGCTAAAATTCTATTGAATAATATGTTGACAAATGAAAATAATTGGACACCTCCGGAGCCAATTCCTGAGCCTATTCCTAAACCAACTCCGAAGAAGAGGGGTATTCTATTTCTCAGTCCTGAAGATATGCAAGAGGCAAAGAAATCTATGAAAGAAAAAGGTATTAAAGCTGAAGATGTTAAGAATTTACCTCCTATTGAAGAAATACATGGTCTTAATTTACCGCCTATTGAAGAAACACATAATTTCAATCCTTTACCTATTGAAGAAACTCATGGTCTTGATAACCCGACACAGGTAGTAAAGGTAAATTCTCTCTATAGATATGATAAAGCTGTAATCCTATTTACTAAAATTGCTAGCCCATGCTTAGATGAATTTGATAAATTTATGGCTAAGCAAGAAGATTTTAATGCTTATTTTGGTAGACAATTAAAATATAATTCAAATATGCTTGGACACTTGGGTGATTATATGGCTAATGTCAAAGGTGAACTTAAACTTATTAGTAAACATGCTTCTATGGTTACCACTCAAGTAGAACAAGTACTTCAAGCTCAAAATGATTTGCTCAATGAATTGAATAGTAAAGATAATGATTATGCTGTTAGAGTGGCTACTAGAACTGGTAGAATGACTCAGGAACCTTTGTATCCTGAAGGCCACCCTAAGATAATTGAGCAAGATTCTTAGAGAAATAATTTAGATGCACCTAGTTCTTCTAAAAAGAAGAAAACGAAAAATGATAAGACTTTGCATGCTTCTAGTGAACCTATTGTTGAAACACCTGAGAATCCAAATGATATTTCTATTTCTGATGCTGAAACACAACCTGGTAATGAACCTGAAACTAGTGATAAAACTAATGATAATGTTCATAATAATGCTCAACCTAGTAATGATAATGACATAGAAATTGAACCTGCTGTTGATCTTGATAACCCACAATCAAAGAATCAACGTTATGATAAGAAATATTTTGTTGGTAGGAAACATGGTAAAGAAAGAGAGCCTTGGGTTCAGAAACCCATGCCTTTTCCTCCCAAACCATCCAAGAAAAAGGATGATGAGGATTTTGAGCGCTTTGCTGAAATGATTAGACCTATCTTCTTGCGTATGCGATTACCTGATATGCTTAAAACCAATCCTTATGCTAAGTACATGAAACATATAATTACAAATAAAAGAAAGATACCGGAAGCTGAAATTTCCACCATGCTTGCTAATTATACTTTTAAGGGTGGAATACCAAAGGAACTTGGAGATCCAGGAGTACCCACTATATCATGCTCTATTAAAAGAAACTATGTTAAAACTGCTTTATGTGATCTTGGAGCCGGTGTTAGCGTTATGCCTCTCTCTTTATATTGTGAACTTGATTTGAATAAGTTGACACCTACTGAAATATCTTTGCAAATGGCTGATAAATCAACTGCTATACCTGTCGGTATTTGTGAGGATGTGCCCGCTGTAGTTGCAAACGTTACTATTTTAACGGACTTTGTTATTCTTGATATTCCCGAGGACGATAGTATGTCTATTATTCTTGGAAGACCCTTTTTGAATACTGCAGGGGCTGTTATTGATTGCACTAAAGGCAATGTCACTTTTGATGTTAATGGTAATGAGCATACGGTACACTTTCTGAGGAAACAACTTCAAGTTCATAGTATCAACTCTATTGGAAAAATTCCATCAATTATATTTGTAGGTTTTGAATTTCCCCTTCCTACTGTCAAGAAGAAATATGATATTCTTATTATTGGGGATGTGCATATCCCCGTTGAGGTAACATAGTGTTATTCGAAATTTCTCCGGTTCCATGTTATTCGGAATGAGTTCGTAACAAGACTTGATCAACCTTGTTAGTGGATTCCTTTTGATGATCATGAGATGGATGAAACTAGAAGGCACAACCTTCTGTACCCCACTTTTACTTTCTGTTATTTATATTAAATAAAATAAAATAAATATTTGTCTGTCTATTATCTGATTATCCATGCAATATAAAAATACCTCGAAAAATAAAAGTTCTCCAAATGCCCTGAAAATTAAATATGATTTTTCTAGAATATTTGAGGATTTATGGAACTGAGAACACACCAGGGGGCCAACCACCTGCCCAGGAGGGTGGAGGGCGCGCCCCCCTGCCTCGTGGGCCCACGGTGGCCCTCCTCCACTTACCCTTTCACCCATACACTTCATCTTCCTCCCAGAAACACGAATATCCAGCTCAAGCACGAGTTCTAGCTCATCTTGCTGCCATTTTCGATCTCCTTGCTCAAAGCACCTCTCACAAAACTGCTTGGGGAGATTGTTCTTGGTATGTGACTCCTCCTTTGGTCCAATTAGTTTTTGTTCTAGTGCTTTATTCATTGCAAATTTTTGCTGCTTAGGTGACCATGTTCTTGAGCTTGCATGTAAAATTTATATGGTCAAAAGTAGTTTTGATGCATGATATAGGCCCTAGGCACTTGTAGGAGTAGTTACTATCAATATTATTGAGTTTGGTTTACTTTTATTTTGAAGTTACTAAAAAATTTCTGAATTTTTCAGAGGAAGAAAAATGCTCCAAGGTGGTTCTTCAAGGAAGCAAGGACCCAGACTTGCAATGCATGATGCTGACGAAGAGCCACCAAGAGACTCTCCAGTGCGTCCTTGTGAGTGGCCTTCTGAATATTTTATGAATCGAGCGGGAATAAAAGAAGAATTCAACGCATATTTGCGTAACGCTGATCTTGTGAGCTTCGAGGAAGAGAAGTGCAGTCAGTATCATAATCTCACCAGTTCCTTTGTGAGGAGGTTTGAATTTTCAACTTCACGTAATTCTCCAACTGTCCTGTTTGATCTTTATGATAAATCTTATACCATGGACTTAGAGGATTTTACCACTGCTTGCAAACTTCCACAATGGGGTAGTATAAGGGATCCTCGCAAATCTGAATTTAGAGATTTTCTTGCTAATATAACTGTGGGAGAATCTAGAGATATTACACAAGCTACCATAGGGAGCATTCACTTTCCTGCTATACATTATTTTGCTCTCTTCATAGGTAGATGCATAAATGGTAAAGATGGGGCATGTCACATGTGTGTCCCAGACCTCAGTATTCTTAGGAGTGCTGTGTTAGGAGACAAATCATATAATTTGGGAGGCATTGTTGCACGTAGGTTGCACCTTAATAGACGTAATGGAGATTTCTTTGGTGGAATTTATGAAACCCGCGTAGCTAACTTTCTTGGTATAGATGTACACGAAGATGATATTGAATTACCTCCTGCCTATCTAGATTTTAATGCTATGGTTCACCACCAGTTTGTCGAGAGGAATGAATCACCTCTCCAGTATCGACTAATCTTTGACAGACGGTGTGCTGTCCGTATTACTCTCCTTGCTCCTGCTTTCTTTGATTATCAGGTAAGAGGAGGATATATTATTACCAGAGAGGAGGCAAATGAGTACGAGAGGAGAGAGGAGGCCGCTCGTCGCCACACTTCAGCTCAGCAGGCGATAGCCGCTGCATCACAGTACGACCCCAACTATTATTATGGATATCGGTCAGGCCAGCCGTGGCCATAGACCAACTTAGGCCAAAAGCCTAAGCTTGGGGGAGTATGTATTTCTCACCGACATTACACTTATGTTCACACACTCATTGCTAGATGTCGGTGCTCATACTTTTTCATTGTATCATCCATGCTAGTTTACTTTCCTTTTTATGCTTTCTTCTTGTGTGTTTAATAAACCTTAAGAAAAACAAAAAAATTTAGTTGTAGCTTTTAATTAGTTTACTTTCCATGCCTGTAGTAGTAATTAAAAAGAGAACCCAAAAATATTTCCTGTTCTTCTTTTTGCTTGTTGGGAGCTTTCCCGTGTAAATAATTTTATTTCTTTTCTTTCCTTTGGGGGTCGATAGGAGAATACCATAATTAAATTGTTGAAGTGGCTCTTATATGCATTATTGTTGATCTGACAAAAGAGCCCATATTGCCTTGTCTTCTCCTGTTTATTGAATGCCTGCAGATTCCAGCTTAGTCCAATGCACGTGCACTATTATTATTATTCACATCGTTCGGTCATGCAAGTGAAGGGCAATTATGATGTTATATGATGGACTGGCTGAGATGAGAAAAGCTGGTATGAACTCGACCTCTTTTGTTTCTGTAAATATGATTAGTTCATCGTTCCTGATTCAGCCTATTATGAATAAACATGTTTGCAATGACAATTAGAGATCGTAATTTCTTGTGCCATGCTTGATTAGCTATGAGTTATAATGGTTTACCTTGCGTGCCAACATGCTATTAAAATGGTTATGATGTAGTATGATAGGGTGGTATCCTCCTCTGAATGATTTAAGTGACTTGACTTGGCGCATGTTCACGCATGTAGTTGAAACAAAATCAACATAGCCTTCACGATATTTATGTTCATGGTGGATTATATCCTACTCATGCTTGCATTCGGTGTTGATTAATTTTAATGCATGTTCATGACTGTTGTCGCTCTCTAGCTGGTCGCTTCCAAGTCTTTTGCTAGCCTTCACCTGTACTAAGCGGGAATACTGCTTGTGCATCCAAACTCCTTAAACCCCAAAGTTATTCCACATGAGTCCACTATACCTACCTATATACGGTATCTACCTGCCGTTTGAAGTAAATTTGTATGTGCCAAACACTAAACCTTCAAATAAATATCTTGTTTTGTATGCTCGAATAGCTCATGTATCAACTAGGGCTGTCTGTATCTTCCATGTTAGGCGGGTTATTCTCAAGAGGAGTGGACTCCACTCCTCACTCACAAGATAAATGGCTGGTCACCGGGAGGCCCAGTCCCATGCTTTATGCAAACTAAATCAACATAATTGCAAACAAAACTCCCCCTGGGACTCTTGTTAGTTGGAGGCACTCGTTGTTTCGAGCAAGCCATGGATTGATGCTTGTTGGTGGAAGGGGAGTATAAACTTTACCGTTTTGTTTGAGAACCGCCTATAATGTGTGTAGCATGGAAGATATCGCTATCTCTTGGTTGTTATGTTGACAACGAAAGTATACCGCTCAAAATATTATTCAGCTATGTTTCAAAACCGAGCTCTGGCGCCTCTACAAATCCCTGCTTCCCTGTGTGAAGGGCCTATCTATTTACTTTTATGCTGAGTCATCATCCTTTTATTAAAGAGCACTAGTTGGAGAGCACTGTTGTCATTTGCATTCATTACTCTTAGTTTACATTGAGTATGACTTGACTGGATCTCTTTTACCATGAATTACAATGTCTAGTCAGTCCTTGGTCTTTAAAGGTGCTCTGCATTTATGTTTTGCGGTCTCAGAAAGGGCTAGCGAGATACCATCTTGTTATATCATATTATAATTGTTTTGAGAAAGTGTTGTCATCCGAGATTTATTATTATGGCTCGCTAGTTGGATTATGCTATTGATATGAGTGAACTTGAGACCTATGCGTTATTGCAAATGTGGTTAGTTATAATCTTTGCTGAAAACTTGAATGCTGGCTTTACATATTTACAACTACAAGAGCAAACAGAGTTTGTAAAAGTTTTTCTTTATCACTTTCAGTTTGTCAACTGAATTGCTTGAGGACAAGCAAAGGTTTAAGCTTGGGGGAGTTGATACGTCTCCAACGTATCTACTTTTCCAAACACTTTTGCCCTTGTTTTGGACTCTAACTTGCATGATTTGAATGGAACTAACCCGGACTGACGTTGTTTTCAGCAGAATTACCATGGTGTTATTTATGTGCAGGAGCAAACGTTCTCGGAATGACCTGAAACTTCACGGAGACACTTTTCAGAAAATAAGAAAAATACCTGCCAAAGATGAAGGCCATGGGGCCAACACCTCGTGGGCCCCCTGTTGCCCAACTCCACCTCCCTATATTGAGTATCACGGAGAAAAAAATCAGAGAGAAGAAATCATCACGTTTTACGATACGGAGCCGCCGCCAAGCCCTAAAACCTCTCGGGAGGGCTGATCTGGAGTCCATTTGGGGCTCCGGAGAGGGGAATCCGTCACCATCGTCATCATCAACCATCCTCCATCACCAATTTCATGATGCTCACCGCTGTGCGTGAGTAATTCCATCGTAGGCTTGCTGGACGGTGATGGGTTGGATGGGATCTATCATGTAATCGAGTTAGTTTTGTTAGGGTTTGATCCCTAGTGTCCACTATGTTCTGAGATTGATGTTGCTATGACTTTGCTATGCTTAATGCTTGTCACTAGGGCCCGAGTGCCATGATTTCAGATCTGAACCTATTATGTTTCCATCAATATATGAGTGTTCTTGATCATATCTTGCAAGTCTATAGTCACCTATTATGTGTTATGATCCGTTAACCCCGAAGTGACAATAATCGGGATACTTACCGGTGATGACCGTAGTTTGAGGAGTTCAGGTATTCACTATGTGTTAATGCTTTGTTCCGGTTCTCTATTAAAAGGAGGCCTTAATATCCCTTAGTTTCTGTAAGGACTCCGCTGCCACGGGAGGGTAGGACAAAAGATGTCATGCAAGTTCTTTTCCATAAGCACATATGACTATGTTCGGAATACATGCCTACATTGTATCAATGAACTGGAGCTAGTTCTGTGTCACCCTAGGTTATCACTGTTACATGATGAACCGCATCCGGCATAATTCTCCATCACCGATCCATTGCCTATGAGCTTTTCATATATTGTTCTTCGCTTATTTAATTTCCAGTTTCTATTGCTATCATCACTACAAAATACCAAAAACATTGCTTTTACTACTGTTACCTTTTGATACCGTTATCACTACTATCATATTACTTTGCTACTAAACACTTTGCTGCAGATATTAAGTTTCCAGGTGTGGTTGAATTGACAACTCAGCTGCTAATACTTGAGAATATTCTTTGGCTCCCCTTGTGTCGAGCCAATAAATTTGGGTTGAATACTCTACCCTCGAAAGCTATTGCGATCCACTATACTTGTGGGTTATCAGTAATATCTTTTCTGGTCATGCACCCTTGAAGAGTGGTCTATTTTGAATGAATCTCGATAGTAGTGATACACATATTCATAATGTTGAAGCCAAAAGATACAGAGTTGATAATGATGTGCAACTTATTTGTGGCACTGTCGTTTAGGTCATATTGGTGTGAAGCGCATGAAGAAACTCCATTCTGATGGACTTTTGGAACCACTTGATTATGAATCACTTGGTACTTGCGAACCATGCCTCGTGGGCAAGATGACTAACACGCCGTTCTCCGGAACTATGGAGCGAGCAACAGATTTGTTGGAAATCATACATACTGATGTATGTGGTTCGATGAATGTTGAGGCTCATGGCGGGTATTGTTATTTTCTCACCTTTACAGATGATTTGAGCAGATATGGGTATATCTACTTGATGAAACATAAGTCTGAAACATTTGAAAAGTTCAAAGAATTTCAGAGTGAAGTGGAAAATCATCGTAACAAGAAAATAAAGTTTCTATGATCTGATCATGGAGGAGAATATTTGAGTTACGAGTTTGGTCTTCATTTGAAACAGTGCGGAATAGTTTCGCAACTCACGCCACCCGGAACACCACAACATAATGGTGCGTCCGAACGTCGCAATCGTACTTTACTAGATATGGTGCGATCTATGATGTCTCTTACTGATTTACCGCTATCGTTTTGGGGTTATGCTTTAGAGACAGCTGCATTCACGTTAAATAGGGCAGCATCTAAATCCGTTGAGACGATGCCTTATGAACTATGGTTTGGCAAGAAACCAAAGTTGTCATTTCTTAAAGTTTGGGGCTGCGATGCTATGTGAAAAAGCTTCAACCTGATAAGCTCGAACCCAAATCAGAGAAATGTGTCTTCATAGGATACCCAAAGGAGACATTTGGGTACACCTTCTATCACAGATCCGAAGGCAAGGCATTTGTTGCTAAGCATGGATCCTTTCTAGAGAAGGAGTTTCTCTCGAAGAAGTGAGTGGGAGGAAAGTAGAACTTAATGAGGTAACTATACCTGCTCCCTTATTGGAAAGTAGTCCATCACAGAAAACGGTTCCTGTTACACCTACACCAATTAGTGAGGAAGCCAATGATGATGATCATGAAACTTCAGATCAAATTACTACCGAACCTTGTAGGTCAACTAGAGTAAGATCCGCACCAGAGTGGTATGGTAATCCTATTCTGGAGGTCATGTTACTTGACCATGACGAACCTATGAACTATGAGGAAGCGATGATGACCCCAGATTCCGCAAAATGGCTTGAGACCATGAAATCTGAGATGGGATCCATGTATGAGAACAAAGTGTGGACTTTGGTTGACTTGTCCGATGATGGGCAAGCCATCGAGAATAAATGGATCTTCAAGAAGAAGACTGACGCTGACGGTAACGTTACTGTCTACAAAGCTCGACTTGTTGCGAAAGGTTTTCGACAAGTTCAAGGAGTTGACTACGATGAGACCGTTTCACCCGTAGCGATGCTTAAGTCTGTCCGGATCATGTTAGCAATTGCCAGATTTTATGATTGGCAAATGGATGTAAAAACTGCATTCCTGAATGGATTTCTGGAAGAAGAGTTGTATATGATGCAACCTAAAGGTTTTAGTGATCCAAAGGGTGCTAACAAAGTGTGCAAGCTCCAGTGATCCATTTATGGACTGGTGCAAGCTTCTCAGAGTTGGAATAAACATTTTGATAGTGTGATCAAAGCATATGGTTTTATACAGACTTTTGGAGAAGCCTGTATTTACAAGAAAGTGAGTGAGAGCTCTGTAGCATTTCTAATATTATATGTGGATGACATATTGTTGATTGGAAATGATATAGAATTTCTGGATAGCATAAAAGGATACTTGAATAAGAGTTTTTCAATGAAATACCTCAGTGAAGCTGCTTATATATTGGGCATCAAGATCTATAGAGATAGATCAAGACGCTTAATTGGACTTTCACAAAGCACATACCTTGATAAAGTTTTGAAGAAGTTCAAAATGGATCAAGCTAAGAAAGGGTTCTTGCCTGTGTTACAAGGTGTGAAGTTGAGTAAGACTCAATGCCCGACCACTGCAGAAGATAGAGAGAAAATGAAAAGTGTTCCCTATGCTTCAACCATAGGCTCTATCATGTATGCAATGCCTTGTACCAGACCTGATGTGTGCCTTGCTATTAGTTTAGCAGGGAGGTACCAAAGTAATCCATGAGTGGATCACTGGACAGCGGTCAAGAACATCCTGAAATACCTGAAAAGGACTAAGGATATGTTTCTCGTTTATGGAGGTGACAAAGAGCTCGTCGTAAATGGTTACGTAGATGCAAGCTTTGACACTGATTCGGATGATTCTAAATAGCAAACCGAATACATGTTTATATTGAACGGTGGAGGTGTCAGTTGGAGCAGTTCTAAACAAAGCGTCGTGGTGGGATCTATGTGTGAAGCGGAGTACATAGCTGCTTCGGAAGTAGCAAATGAAGGAGTCGGGATGAAGGAGTTCATATCCGATCTAGGTGTCATACCTAGTGCATCGGGTCCAATGAAAATCTTTTGTGACAATACTGGTGCAATTGCCTTGGCAAAGGAATCCAGATTTCACAAGAGAACCAAACACATCAAGAGATGCTTCAATTCCATCCGCGATCAAGTCCAGGCGGGAGACATAGAGATTTGCAAGACACATACGGATCTGAATGTTGCAGATCCGTTGACTAAGCCTCTCTCACGAGCAAAACATGATCATCACCAAGGCTTCATGGGTGTTAGAATCATTACTGTGTAATCTAGATTATTGACTCTAGTGCAAGTGGGAGACTGAAGGAAATATGCCCTAGAGGCAATAATAAAGTTATTATTTATTTCCTTATTTCATGATAAATGTTTATTATTTATGCTAGAATTGTATTAACCAGAAACATAATACATGTGTGAATACATAGACAAACAGAGTGTCACTAGTATGCCTCTACTTGACTAGCTCGTTAGTCAAATATGGTTATGTTTTCTAACCATAGACATGAGTTGCCATTTGATAAATGGGATCACATCATTAGGAGAATGATGTGATTTACTTGACCCATTCTGTTAGCTTAGCACTTGATCGTTTTAGTTTACTGCTATTGCTTTCTTCATGACTTATACATGTTCCTACGACTATGAGATTATGCAACTCCCGATTACCGGAGGAACACTTTGTGTGCTACCAAACATCACAATGTAATTGGGTGATTATAAAGGTACTCTATAGGTGTCTCCGATGGTACTTGTTGAGTTGGCATAGATCGAGACTAGGATTTGTCACTCTGATTGTCGGAGAGGTATCTCTGGTCCCTCTCGGTAATGCACATCACTATAAGCCTTGCAAGCAATGCAACTAATGAGTTAGTTGCGGGATGATGCATTACGGAAGCCGTTAACAAGATTGAGCTAGGTATTGAGATACCGACGATCGAATCTCGGGCAAGTTACATACCGATGACAAAGGGAACAACGTATGTTGTTATGTGGTTTGACCGATAAAGATCTTCGTAGAATATGTAGGAACCAATATGAGCATCCAGGTTCCGCTATTGGTTATTGACCGGAGACGAGTCTCGGTCATGTCTACATAGTTCTCGAACCCGTAGGGTCCGCAGGCTTAAAGTTTGGTGACGATCGGTATTATGAGTTTATGTGTTTTGATGTACCGAAGGTAGTTCGGAGTTCTGTATGTGATCACGTACATGACGAGGATTCTCAAAACAGTCGAGACGTAAAGATTGATATATTGGACGGCTATATTCGGACACCGGAAGTGTTCGGGATGATTTTGGAGAAAACCGGAGTGCCGGAGGGGTTACCGGAACCCCCCGGGGAAGTATTGGGCCTTTGTGGGCCTGAGGGGAGAGAGAGGGCTGCAGCCCAGGAGGTGGCGCGCCCCCTCCCATGGGGAGTCCGAATTGGACTAGGGGAGGGGGGCGCAACCCCTCTTTCCCTCTCCCTCTCCCTCTCTTTCCTTCCCCCTTCCCTCTTCCTAGTTGGACTAGGAAAGGTAGAATCCTCTTCCTAGTAGGAAGAGGATTCCTCCTCTCCTTGGGGCGCACCAAGGCTGGCCGGCCTCCCCCTTGCTCCTTTATATACGGGGGCGGGGGGGGGCACCCAAAGACAAACAAGTTGATTGTTTCAAGCCGTGTGCGGTGCCGCCCTCCACCATAATCCACCCCGATCATATCGTAGCGGTGCTTAGGCGAAGCCCTGCGTCGGTAGCAACATCATCACCGTCATCACGCCATCGTGCTGACGGAACTCTCCCTTGAAGCTCTGCTGGATCGGAGTTCGTGGGACGTCATCGAGCTGAACATGTGCTGAACTCAGAGGTGCCGTACGTTCGGTACTTGGATCGGTCGGATCATGAAGACGTACGACTACATCAACCGCGTTCTCATAACGCTTCCGCTTACGGTTTACGAGGGTACGTGGACAACACTCTCCTCTCTCGTTGCTATGCATCACCATGATCTTGCATGTGCGTAGGATTTTTTTTGAAATTACTGCGTTCCCCAACACCGACTACCATCATGGATCCATCATACATGGCCTCTTTTTAGGGTCTACACCCCCGACATAATACTTTGCCATGTGAACAATGCTCTCTTTTTCAGAGCTGCATTCAAAATATCACAATCTGGATAATATTTGGCTTTGAGAACACGGGCACAAAGGGATTTTGGATTACCAATTAATCACCAAGCTTGTTTTTCGCAAGGAGGGCTAGGTTAAAACAATGAATATCTTGAGATCCCATTCCACCTTCTTTCTTTGGCCCACACAACTTCCAGCATGCAAACCAGTGCATTCTTCTCTGATTGTCACTGTCACCCCACCAATAATTGATGGTATTCATTGTAAGGAAACCAATTTTTTCCTACGAGAGAACGAATAAACCCAAGATCCAATCTACTAGATGCCAGCAATGAGTGGGAAAAGGTCTACACACCCTTGTAGAACACGCACATTTAACAATCTAAAGATCGTGGGTGATGTAGTTGTACTTTCGTCAGATCAATCCGATGCAGCACTGTTGAACGATGCCTCTGAATTGCACACGCGTGCATTTAGATGTCATCTCCTCCTCCTTGATCCAGCAAGCAATGGGGAGAGGTGGATGAGATTAATCTCGACAACGCAATGGCGTGGTGGCGGAAGTAAGGTTGAAATCCAGCAGAGCTTTGCTAAGAACTATGCGGATGAGGGACGTATGGAACGAGAGGGAGGCGGCCAGCAACCGGGATGTCAGGTGCTGCAGCTAGCCCCTTCTTCATCTGTTTATAGGCATGGTGGAGGAGTCTTGGCCCCTCCTCCAAGCCTCTAGGGGCTGCGCACCAAAGGGGGAAAGGAAATCCCATCCTTCCTTCCCCACTGATCGCTATCCCTCCTGTTTAGGGTTCTTGATCTCCATGCCGGTGGGTCCCACTCTAGAACCTACCCGGTACAATACCGAATTTTTTTCAACTTTTCTGGTAACCCTGAAAATAATTTCCATAATTGTTTTCTTTGTCTCTGGACCATTCCAAAGCTTCTTGTGATCTCCGGGATCCCATCCGAGACTCTGAATCAAAATTCGATAACACCATATTATTATCTCATCAAACCCTAGCGACACCGAATGTTAAGTCTGTGACCCTATGGGTTTGAGAATATGTGGACATGATCAAGACTCATCTCCGATAAATAACCAATAGGGACCATGGATGCCTGATATCTCCTTTTTATTGATCAACTATTGGAAAATAAAAGAGTATCCCACACCTATTTCCCTAGAGGTAACCCTGGGTAATCAAACCCATGAGAGGAAGATTCCGTTGAAGAGATGGTATCTAGCAAGATTTCGTCAAAGTTTCAAATCTAGCTTTTGACCGGATCAACAAGTAAATAGTGATTCAAACACTTATAATAAAAAGAGGCACGGATATGAGGACTTATGCCTACAACCTTGTATTTGCGATGGGATCAAATAAGATATTAGTTTCTTCGCTGGAAGTATCTCGTTGAGATGTGCTTGTCACGAATCGAAGTGGGGGATGTGTCCAAATAACATCTTGACCGGCACGAGTCATGCATCAAGAATCAGTTTTCCTACTGCAGGCCCTATCTGTCGCGCGGGGTCGTCTTGATAATTAAGATAATGAAATCAGATAAGATCTTTGGGCGTTTAATGACTACACCTCCTTTCTCCCCAAGGATACGATCCATGTTACCCTACTGAACCTTAATGTCACCGGTATTTGGTATAACACCTCACAGTCTCACTGCTCCTGGCCTCATCGGTGCTCGATCTAAATGATCCTGGGTACCTGTAGGGATGAAAATCAGGGAAAAGACAAGAGACATCTTCATAGAATAATTTTGTTTCACACATACGAGACGTTATATCAAAGGCTTTCATTGATCCCCTCAACAAATACCTCGCGGGTTGCAAGGCTTATGCCTCAACCCATACCTTACCTAACTACTCACACATGGAGATCCGATCTTGGGAAGAAAACATTGAAGAACACATCTTGAGATTGATTTATTACAATATGTTTTACAATGGATGCCTTGTGCGATGCATGATTACAAGTATGAATGGGATGGATGAGTGATACGTCTTCATCGTATCTACTTTTCCAAACACTTTTGCCCTTGTTTTGGACTCTAACTTGCATGATTTGAATGGAACTAACCCGGACTAACGCTGTTTTCAGCAGAATTGCCATGGTATTATTTTTGTGCAGAAATAAAAGTTCTCGGAATGACCTGAAAATCAATGGAGAATTATTTTGGAATATATAAAAAATACTGTAAGGAAGATCCACGTCAGGGGGGCCTCCAACTGTCCACAAGGGTGGGGGCGTGCCCTACCCCCTGGGCGCGCCCCTTGCCTCGTGGGCCCCCTGACGCTCCACCGACCTCAACCCTGACTCCATATATTCACTTTCGGGGAGAAAAAAATCAGAGAGAAGGATTCATCGCGTTTTACGATACGGAGCCGCCGCCAAGCCCTAAACTCTCTCGGGAGGGCTGATCTGGAGTCCGTTCGGGGCTCCGGAGAGGGGAATCCATCGCCATCGTTATCATCAACCTTCCTCCATCACCAATTTCATGATGCTCACCGCCGTGCGTGAGTAATTCCATTGTAGGCTTGTTGGACGGTGATGGGTTGGATGAGATTTATCATGTAATCGAGTTAGTTTTGTTAGGGTTTGATCCCTAGTATCCACTATGTTCTGAGATTAATGTTTCTATGACTTTGCTATGCTTAATGCTTGTCACTAGGGCCTGAGTGCCATGATTTTAGATCTGAACCTATTATGTTTTCATCAATATATGAGAGTTGAAAGTCAGTAGTCACCTACTATGTGTTATGATCCGGCAACCCCGAAGTGACAATAATCGGGACCGCTCCCGATGATGACCGTAGTTTGACGAGTTCATGTATTCACTATGTGTTAATGCTTTGGTGCGGTACTCTTTTAAAAGGAGGCCTTAATATCCCTTAGTTTCCAATAGGACCTCGCTGCCACGGGAGGGTAGGACAAAAGATGTCATGCAAGTTCTTTTTCGTAAGCACATATGACTATATTCGGAATACATGCGTACATTATATTGATGAATTGGAGCTGGTTCTGTGTCACCCTATGTTATGACTATTACATGATGAACCGCATCCGGCATAATTCTCCATCACGGATCCATTGCCTACGAGCTTTCCATATATTGTTCTTCACTTATTTACTTTTTCGTTGCTATTGTTACAATCACTATAAAACACCAAAAATATTAGTTTTGCTATCGTTACCACTACTATCATATTACTTTGCTACTAAATACTTTGCTGCAGATATTAAGTTTCCAGGCGTGGTTGAATTGACAAATCAGCTGCTAATACTTGAGAATATTCTTTGGCTCCCCTTGTGTCGAATCAATAAATTTGGGTTGAATACTCTACCCTCGAAAACTGTTGCGATCCCCTATACTTGTGGGTTATCAAGACTATTTTCTGGCGCCGTTGCCGGGGAGCATAGCTCTATTCTTTGAGTCACTTGGGATATATATCTGCTTATCATTATGAAAAATTTGAAAGATCCAAGAACCAAGATTTATCCCTCAACTACGAGGGGAGGTAAGAAACCGCCATCTAGCTCTTCAATTGATTCACCTTCTGTTTTGAGTAAGCTTCCGACACCTAAACCTGATTCTTCTATTAATTCTGATATGTCGCATGTTATTGATGATGCCACTTCAGCTATGCATGATACTTATGATGAAACTACTTCTATGCTTGATACCACTGTGCCACTTGGTGAATTTCTTGATGAACAACTTGTTAGGGCTAGAGAGAATGAAATTATTGAAACTGATAATATTGATGAAAGTGATGATGAAGATTCTCCCCCTAGATATAAATTGCCTGTTGTTCCTGAGGGTTATGTTATGGATGAAGAAACTGCTAGAGACTTTTTTGCTTGCAATGATAGGAGTGATCTTAAGAAATTATTAGCTAAGCTGAAACAAAAAACTCTGAATGCTAGAATGAAATATCATCCTTCTTATGCTACTTCACCTATCTTTGTTACTGATAAGGATTATGAATTCTCTGTCGACCCTGATATAATTACTTTGGTCGAATCTGATCCTTTCTATGGCTATGAATCTGAAACTGTTGTGGCACATCTTACTAAATTAAATGATATAGCCACCCTGTTCACTAATGATGAGAAAACTCGCTACTATTATATCCTTAAGATATTTCCGTTCTCATTAAAGGGTGATGCTAAGATATGGTTTAATTCTCTTGATCTTGGTTGTGTACGTAGTCCCCAGGATATGATTTATTACTTTTTTGCTAAATATTTCCCCGCTCATAAGAAACAAGCTGCTTTAAGGGAAATATTTAATCTTGTGCAAATTGAAGAAGAGAGTCTCCCACAAGCTTGGGGAGGCTTCTCCATTTACTTAATGCTTTGTTTGATCATCCTCTTAAGAAAAATGAAATACTTGATATCTATACCTATTAATAAAGTAAGGTGCGTTTCTCCAATTTTTTCATCCGTTCACCACCGAAAAGATTTTTGTTCTATCCAAGGTGGTACTAAATTTTTGTGCATCCATCTATTAGAAAAGAAAAACAATTTTGTCTCGAATTTTGTACGTGGTCCACACACATTGCGGCCCAACAAAGCAAGCCCATTGGTTTCCTACCCGTGCATCTGAGAATCATTATTTACCACATGGGGCGACAAATACTACGTATTCTGCACATGGCGCCAAAGATTGGGCCGGCCCATTTTCGTTTTTCTCTATTCTCTTTCTATTTTTTCCTTTTTGTATCCTTATTTTTTATTTTTTTATTTCCAAGTTTAATTATATTTTTATCTGAATTCTCATTTTCAAGTTTATTTTCCAAATATAAAAATAAACATCATTATTTTTCGAATTTCATCATTTTTAAAAATCTCAAATAACTTTAGAAAACTTAAACTTTTTTTAGAAATGCGGACATTTTTTTTAGTTTTGAAAAAAATTGGAATGAGAAGAAAACATTTAAAGTTCAAACATATTTCAAAATGGGATTTGTTTGTGAATTTCTGCTGATTTTATGAAAAATTAAAAAAATGGAATACTGGAAAAATTGAGGAATGAAATTTATGAAAAAAGGAAAAATATAATAATTTCCAAGTTTAAAATTGGATGAACAAATTGGTTAATATAATCATGATGAACAAATTGGATGAAAATTTTAATAATGATGCTTATTTAAAAAAATGATGAAATTCGAAAAATAGTGGAATTTCCAAGTTTAAATTCCCATTTTATTTTAGAAAATGATGAAATTCGAAAAATAATCATGTTTATTGAAATGTTCACAAATTTTTATATCTATCTACATCTATATCTATATCTCTATATCTACTAATAAAGTAAGGTGCTTTTCCTCAAATTTTTCATCTGTTCATCACTGAATTTTTTTGTTCTATCCAAGGTGGTAATTTTTCGAATTTTGTACGTGGTCCATGCACGCTGCGGCCTAGAAAAGCAAGCCCACTGGTTTCCTGCCCATGCATCTGAGAATAATTATTAACCGCATAGGGCGAACAACTGTCAGAATTTCGCACATCAAGCTAATAGTTTGGCCGGACTGCTTTCATTTTTTCTATTCTAATTTTGTTTTTGTTTTCCTTTTTTATCCTTATTTTTTCCATGTTTATTTTTATTTCTTTATTTTTTTTTGTAAATTTGATTTTTCAATTTTTTTCAGAGTTCCATTTTTGTTTAGTTTTTCGTAAAATCAGCGGAATTGTTTAAAAAAATTCCACTTAGAAATATGTTTTGACTTTAAATTTTTCTTCTCGTTCCAATTTTTCTTTAAAATAAAAAATGTTTTCGTTTTCCAAAGTGTTTGAGATTTTCAAAATAATTTTATTGTAGGAAATAATACAAATTCGAAAAATATTCATGTTTACTCAAATGCTCGCAAATTTAAGGTATTGTTTTTGCTTAGAAAACACATTTAAAAAAATTGTTTTTAATGCTGAAAACATGTTTCCATTTTCAAAAATTGTTCACAAATTCAGGAAAAAGTGTTTTCTTAAAAAGAGGTTCATGTTTTCAAAAAATGTTTGTGAATTTAAAAAAAACATACCAAGTTTTGTTCGTCTTTTTCCAAATTTAATGAAATTTGAAAACATGCTCGCATTTTTTAGAAAAAGAATCATGATTTAAAAAATTGTTCACATTTCAAAGAATATTCAGAATTTCATAATTATTACTTTAGTTTTTGGAAAGCTTAAAAAAGATCAGAAAAATGAAAAAATGTTTCGAATGTTGCGCTACATTATGTTCTTAAACATTCATGTTGGGCATTTTTTAGCAGGAGCTGTTTGTTCGAACGGCTAAGATATTGAGGTCATGAGTCTAATCCTTCAACTCAGCGGTTATTTTGGATTTTTATTCGTGTCATACAAACACACGTCGTTTTGGTAACTGCCAATGGCCTAACGCATACACGAATTGTTGTGCATCCCACATGCCATTTGACAATAAAAGAGAATATGTTGGTTGGCAATAATTAAAAGAAATTATAGGCACATGCCAATAAAAGAGAATATGTTGGTTGGCTATAGTTAAAAGAAATTATAGGCACATGCCAATAAAAGAGGATATGCTGGTTTGGCCCTAATTAAACAAATGTAGGCAAGTAAGCGCTAAATTAATCAAAGAGAATAAACCCTGATAAAGCAGGGACTACCTGGTTATGTGCTGGTTATGGCAATGAAATGGGGTTCACGGAATTAGTAATCCATCCGGTTACGTCATCGTAGGAGAGAGTGGTCGAAACAATTATGCCCCGAAGATCACCGTGCAACCACAAAATGAGGAGGCAAGCATAATCTAGACATGGAGATGGACCCGGAGCAAAAAAAGGCACGAGTTGAGTGGTGGCCAGCACACCAACCAACCCCACCACTATCAAAACCTCGCGGGCCAAAAATGACCCATGAGACCGCAACTCCTCACTCTGTCGTCCCATCGCTGCGGAGACTGTTTTGATGGACACATCAATTTGCCTCTTCTAATGCTTCTCGCAAAAGAAAATCTCCCGTTGCAACGCACGGGCATATGTGCTAGTCTTTTATAATGGACTAACCGATGCTTCCAGAGACCACCTGGATAGTTGTGCTGGTTGTGTTTTCAGGGAAAGAACACCAGATGAAGCTGAAATTTTATTGAATAATATGTTGAATAATGAAAATAATTGGACACTTCCTGATCCAATTCTTGAACCAACTCCTAAGCCAACTCCAAAGAAAAGGGGTATTCTATTTCTCAGTCCTGAAGATATGCAAGAGGCAAAGAAATCTATGAAAGAAAAAGGTACTAAAGCTGAAGATGTTAAGAATTTACCTCCTATTGAAGAAATACATGGTCTTAATTTGCCTCCTATTGAAGAAATACATGGTCTTAATTTGCCGCCTGTTGAAGAAATACATGGTCTTGATAACCCGACAGAGATAGCAAAGGCAAATTCTCTCTATAGATATGATAAAGCTGAAATCGCTCCTACTAAGTTCGCTAGCCAATGCTTAGATGAGTTTGATAACTTTATGGTTAAGAAAGAAGATTTTAATGCTTATGTGGGTAGACAATTGAAACACAATGCTTATATGATTGAACACTTGAGTGATTATATGGCTAATGTTAAAGGTGAACTAAAACTTATTAGTAAACATGCTTCTATGTTTACCACTCAAGTAGAACAAGTACTTAAAGCTCAGAATGATTTGCTCAATGAATTAAATAGTAAGAAAAATGATAATGCTGTTAGAGTTATGACTAGAGGTGGTAAAATGACCCAGGAACCCTTGTATCCTGAGGGCCATCCTAAGAGAATTGAGCAAGATTTTCAGAGAAATAATATTGATGTACCTAGTCCTTCTAAGAGGAAGAAAAAGAAAAATGATAGGACTTTGCATGCTTCTAGTGAACCAGTTGATGACACACCCGAGAATCCAAATGATATTTCTATTTCTGATGCTGAAACACAATCTGTTAATGAGCATGAACCTAGTGATAATGTTAATAATGATGTTCATGTTGATGCTCAACCTAGTAATGACAATGAAGTAGAGATTGAACCTGCTGTTGATCTTGATAACCCACAATCAAAGAATCAACGTTATGATAAGAGAGACTTTGTTGCTAGGAAGCACGGTAAGGAAAGAGAACCATGGGTTCAGAAAGCCATCACCCTTTCCTCCTAAACCATCCAAGAAAAAGGATGATTAGGATTTTGAGCGCTTTGCTAAAATGATTAGACCTATCTTCTTGCGTATGCGTTTGACTGACATGCTTAAAATGAATCCTTATGCTAAGTACATGAAAGAAATTGTTACTAATAAAAGAAAGATACCGGAAGCTGAAATTTCCACCATGCTTGCTAATTATACTTTTAAGGGTGGAATACCTAAGAAACTGGGAGATCCCGGAGTACCAACTATACCATGCTCCATTAAAAGAAACTATGTTAAAACTGCTTTATGTGATCTTGGAGCCGGTGTTACTGTTATGCCTCTCTCTTTATATCGTAGGCTTGATTTGAATAAGTTGACACCTACTGAAATATCTTTGCAAATGGCTGATAAATCAACTGCTATACCTGTCGGTATTTGTGAGGATGTGCCTGTTGTGGTTGCAAACGTTACTATTTTAACGGACTTTGTTATTCTTGATATTCCCGAGGACGATAGTATGTCTATTATTCTTGGAAGACCCTTTTTGAATACTGCAGGGGCTATTATTGATTGCACCAAAGGCAATGTCACTTTTCATGTTAATGGTTATGAGCATACGGTACACTTTCCGAGGAAACAACCTCAAGTCCACAATATCAATTCTATTGGAAAAATTCGAACTATTACTATTGGAGGTTTTGAATTCCCTCTTCCCACTGTCAAGAAGAAATATGATATCCTTATTGTTGGGGACATGCATATCCCCGTTGAGGTAACCTAGTGTTATTCGAAAATTCTCCGGTTCCATGTTATTTGGAATGAATTTGTTCACAAGACCTGATCAACCTTGTTAGTGGATTCCTTTTGATGAGCATGAGATGGATGAATTTAGAAAACACAACTCTCTGCACCCTCTGTTTACTTTCTGTTATTTATATTAAATAAAGCAAAAATAGTAATTTTTGTCTGTTTTCTGAATTATCCATGCAATAAAAAATACCCTGAAAATAAAAGTTCTCCGAATGCCCTGAAATTTAAATATGATTTTTTTCTGGAACATTTGACATATCTGGCACTGAGAACACATCAGGGGGAGCAAGCACCTGGCCACGAGGGTGGAGGGCGCGCCCCTAATGTCTACTACACAACCTTCTTCTTGTAGACGTTGTTGGGCCTCCAAGTGCAGAGGTTTGTAGGACAGTAGCAAATTTCCCTCAAGTGGACGACCTAAGGTTTATCAATCCATAGGAGGCGTAGGATGAAGATGGTCTCTCTCAAGAAACCCTGCAACCAAATAACAAAGAGTCTCTTGTGTCCCCAACACACCCAATACAATGGTAAATTGTATAGGTGCACTAGTTCGGCGAAGAGATGGTGATGCAAGTGGTATATGGATGGTAGATAAAGGTTTTTGTAATCTGAAAATATAAAAACAGCAAGGTAACTAATGATAAAAGTGAGCGTAAACGGTATTGCAATGCTAGGAAACAAGGCCGAGGGTTCGTACTTTCACTTGTGCAAGTCCTCTCAACAATAATAACATAATTGGATCATATAACTATCCCTCAACATGCAACAAAGAGTCACTCCAAAGTCACTAATAGCGGAGAACAAACAAAGAGATTATGGTAGGGTACGAAACCACCTCAAAGTTATCCTTTCTGATCGATCTATTCAAGAGTCCGTAGTAAAATAACATGAAGCTATTCTTTCCGTTCAATCTATCATAGAGTTCGTACTAGAATAACACCTTAAGACACAAATCAACCAAAACACCTAATGTCACCTAGATACTCCAATGTCACCTCAAGTATCCATGGGGTATGATTATACGATATGCATCACACAATCTCAAATTCATCTATTCAAACCAACACAAAGTACTTCAAGAGTGCCCCAAAGTTTCTACCGGAGAGTCAAGACGAAAACGTGTGCCAACCCCTATGCATAGGTTCATGGGCGGAACCCGCAAGTTGGTCACCAAAACATACATCAAGTGGATCAATAGAATACCCCATTGTCACCACGGGTATCCCACGCAAGACATACATCAAGTGTTCTCAAATCCTTAAAGACTCAATCCGATTAGATAACTTCAAAGGGAAAACTCAATCCATTACAAGAGAGTAGAGGGGGAGAAACATCATAAGATCCAACTATAATAGCAAAGCTCGCGATACATCAAGATCGTATCACCTCAAGAACACGAGAGAGAGAGAGAGAGATCAAACACATAGCTACTGGTACATACCCTCAGCCCCGAGGGAGAACTACTCCCTCCTCGTCATGGAGTGCACCGGGATGATGAAGATAGCCACCGGAGAGGGATTCCCCCTCCGGCAGGGTGCCAGAATGGGTCTAGATTGGTTTTCGGTGGCTACGGAGGCTTCTGGCAGCGGAACTCCCGATCTATTGTGCTCCTCCATGGTTTTAGGGTATATTGAGATATATAGGTGAAAGAAGTCGGTAAGGGGAGCCACGAGGGGCCCACGAGGGTGGAGGGCGCGCCCCCTGCCTCGTGCTCTCCTCGTTGATCTACTGACGTGCACTCCAAGTCTCATGTATTGCTTTCTTTCCAAAAATAACTTTTCCGAAGGTTTCATTCCGTTTGGACTCCGTTTGATATTCCTTTTCTGCGAAACACTGAAACAAGGGAAAAACAGAAACTGGCACTGGGCTCTAGGTTAATAGGTTAGTCCCAAAAACCATATAAAATAGCATATAAATGCATATAAAACATCTAAGTTGATAATATAATAGCATGGAACAATAAAAAATTATAGGTACGTTGGAGACGTATCAGCATCCCCAAGCTTAATTCCTGCTCGTCCTCGAGTAGGTAAATGATAAAAACAAAATTTTTGATGTGGAATGCTACCTAACATATTTATCCATGTAATTCTCTTTATCGTGGCAAGAATATTCAGATCCATAAGATTCAAGATAAAAGTTTAGTATTGACATGAAAATAATAATACTTCAAGCATACTAACCAAGCAATTATGTCTTCTCAAAATAACATGGCCAAAGAAAGCTATCACTACAAAATCATATAGTCTGGCTATGCTCCATCTTCACCACACAACGTATTTAAATCATGCACAACCCCGATGACTAGCCAAGCAATTGTTTCATACTTTCGATGTTCTCAAACTTTTTCAATCTTCACGCAATATATGAGCGTGAGCCATGGATATAGCACTATAGGTGGAACAGAATGGTGGTTGTGGAGAAGACAAAAAGGAGAAGATAGTCTCACATCAACTAGGCGTACCAACGGGCTATGGAGATGCCCATTAATAGATATAAATGTGAGTGGGTAGGGATTGCCATGCAACGGATGCACTAGAGCTATAAGTATATGAAAGCTCAACAAAAAGAACTAAGTGGCTGTGCATCCAACTTGCTTGCTCACGAAGACCTAGGGCATTTTGACGAAGCCCATTGTTGTAATATACAAGCCAAGTTCTATAATGAAAAATTCCCACTAGTATATGAAAGTGACATCATAGGAGACTCTCTATCATGAAGATCATGGTGCTACTTTGAAGCACAAGTGTGGAAAAAGGATAGTAGCATTGCCCCTTTTTTTATTTGGCCTTTTTGGGGACAATGCTCTATTAATGATGATCATCACACTTCTATTTATTTACAACTCAAGAATTCCAACTCGATACTTAGAACAAGATATGACTCTATATGAATGCCTCCGGCGGTGTACCGGGATGTGCAATGACTCATGAGTGACATGTATGAAAGAATTATGAACAGTGGCTTTGCCGCAAATACGATGTCAACTACATGATCATGCAAAGCAATATGCCAATGATGAAGCGTGTCATAATAAACGGAACGGTGGAAAGTTGCATGGCAATATATCTCAGAATGGCTATGGAAATGCCATAATAGGTTGGTATGGTGGCTGTTTTGAGGAAGATATATGGTGGGTTTATGGTACCGGTGAAAGTTGTGCGGTACTAGAGAGGCTAGCAATGGTGGAAGGGTGAGAGTGCGTATAATCCATGGACTCGACATTAGTCATAAAGAACTCACATACTTATTGCAAAAATCTATTAGTTATCGAAACAAAGTACTACACGCATGCTCCTAGGGGGGTAGATTGATAGGAAAAGACCATCGCTCGTCCCCGACCGCCACTCATAAGGAAGACAATCAATAAATAAATCATGCTCCGACTTCTTCACATAACGGTTCACCATACGTGCATGCTACGAGAATCACAAACTTAAACACAAGTATTTCTCGAATTCACAACTACTCAACTAGCATGACTCTAATATCGCCATCTCCATATCTCAAAACAATTATCAAGTATCAAACTTCTCTTAGCATTCAATGCACTTCATATGAAAGTTTTTATTATATCCCACTTGGATGCCCACCATATTAGGACTAAATTCATAACCAAAGCAAATTACCATGCTGTTCTAAAGAGTCTCAAAATAATATAAGTGAAGCATGAGAGATCAATTATTTCTATAAAATAAAACCACCACCGTGCTCTAAAAGGATATAAGTGAAGCACTAGAGCAAATGTCAAACTACTCCGAAAGATATAAGTGAAGATCAATGAGTAGTCGAATAATTATGCAACTAAGTGAAGACTCTCTAACATTTAAGAATTGCATATCTAGGTATTTTATTCAAACATCAAGCAAAACAAAAGTAAATAAAATGACGCTCCAAGCAAAACACATATCATGTGGCGAATAAAAATATAGCTCCAAGTAAAGTTACCGATGAACGAAGACGAAAGAGCGGATGCCTTCCGGGGCATCCCCAAGCTTAGGCTCTTGGTTGTCCTTGAATATTACCTTGGGGTGCCTTGGGAATCCCCAAGCTTAGGCTCTTGCCACTCCTTATTCCATAGTCCATCGAATCTTTACCCAGAACTTGAAAACTTCACAACACAAAACTTAACAGAAAACTCGTGAGCTCCGTTAGCGGAAGAAAACAAAACACCACTTCAAGGTACTGTAATGAACTCATTCTTTATTTATATTGGTGTTAAACCTACTGTATTCCAACTTCTCTATGGTTTACAAACTATTTTACTAGCCATAGATTCATCAAAATAAGCAAACAACACACGAAAAACAGAATCTCTCAAAAACAGAACAGTCTGTAGTAATCTGTAGCTAACGCAAACTTCTGGAACCCCAAAAATTCTAAAATAAATTTCTGGACGTGATGAATTTATCTATTAATCATCTTCAAAAATAATTAACTAAATAGCACTACACAAATAAAAATGGCAGCAATTCTCATGAGCGCTAAAGTTTCTGTTTTTTACAGCAAGATCAAAAAGACTTTCCCCAAGTCTTCCCAACGGTTCTACTTGGCACAAACACTAATTAAACACAAAAAACTACATCTAAACAGAGTCTAGATGAATTATTTATTACTAAACAGGAACAAAAAGCAAGGAAAAAAAATAAAATTTGGTTGCCTCCCAACATGCGCTATCGTTTAACGCCCCTAGCAAGGCATGATGATTTTAATGATGCTCACATAAGAGATTATGGTAGGGTACGAAACCACCTCAAAGTTATCCTTTCTGATCGATCTATTCAAGAGTCCGTAGTAAAATAACATGAAGCTATTCTTTCCGTTCAATCTATCATAGAGTCCGTACTATAATAACACCATAAGACACAAACCAACCAAAACCCTAATGTCACCTAGATACACCAATTTAACCTCAAGTATTCGTGGGTATGATTATACGATATGCATCACACAATCGCAGATTCATCTATTCAAACCAACACAAAGTACTTCAAGAGTGCCCCAAAGTTTCTACCGGAGAGTCAAGAAGAAAACGTATGCCAACCCCTATGCATAGGTTCATGGGCGGAACCCACAAGTTGGTCACCAAAACATACATCAAGTGGATCAATAGAATACCCCATTGTCACCACGGGTATCCCACGCAAGACACACATCAAGACTTCTCAAATCCTTAAAGACTCAATCCGATAAGATAACTTCAAAGGGAAAACTCAATCCATTACAAGAGAGTAGAGGGGAAGAAACATCATAAGATCCAACTATAATAGCAAAGCTCGTGATACATCAAGATCGTATCACCTCAAGAACACGAGAGAGAGAGAGAGAGAGAGAGAGAGAGAGAGAGAGATCAAACACATAGCTACTGGTACATACCCTCAGCCCCGAGGGAGAACTACTCCCTCCTCGTCATGGAGTGCACCGGGATGATGAAGATAGCCACCGGAGAGGGATTCCCCCTCCGGCAGGGTGCCAGAATGGGTCTAGATTGGTTTTCGGTGGCTACGGAGGCTTCTGGCAGCGGAACTCCCGATCTATTGTGCTCCTCCATGGTTTTAGGGTATATTGAGATATATAGGCGAAAAAAGTCGGAAAGGGGAGCCATGAAGGGCCCATGAGGGTGGAGGGCGCGCCTAGGGGGGTGAGCGCGCCCCCCTGCCTCGTGCTCTCCTCGTTGATCCCCTCACGTGCACTCCATGTCTCCTGTATTGCTTTCTTTGCAAAAATAACTTTTCTGAAGGTTTCATTCCGTTTGGACTCTGTTTGATATTCCTTTTCTACGAAACACTGAAACAAGGGAAAAACAGAAACTGGCACTGGGCTCTAGGTTAATAGGTTAGTCCCAAAAATCATATAAAATAGCATATAAATGCATATAAAACATCCAAGGTTGATAATATAATAGCATGGAACAATCAAAAATTATAGATACGTTGGAGACGTATCAGCCCCCTGCCTCATGGGCCCATGGTGGCTCCCCTCCACTTATTCCAGCTACCACACACTCCTTCTTCCTCCCATAAACATCACTAACCAGCTCAAACCCGAGACCAAGCTCATCTTGCTGCCATTTTCGATCTCCTTGGTCAAAGCTCCATTCACAAAACTGCTTTTGGGGATTTTCCTTTGGTATGTGACTCCTCCAATGGTCCAATTAGTTTTTGTTGTAGTGCTTTATTCATTGCATATTTTTGCTGCTTAGGTGACCCTGTTCTTGAGCTTGCATGTCAAATTTATGTGGTTAAAAGTAGTTCTGATGCATGATATTACCTCTAGGCACTTGTAGGAGTAGTTGCTATCAATTTTGTTGAGTTTGGTTTACTTTTATTTTGAAGTTACTAAAATTTTTAGAAATTTTCAGAAAAAGATGAAGAGATTTTTGAGGGGCCCATCGAGTCGAAGCTCGAAGGATAAACAAAGTGAAGAGAACAAGAAGCCCAAGTATAATCTCCCTCGCACCACGGAGGTCCGGCCGTGTGAATGGCCTTGTGATGATTTCTTGAGAGCAGCCGGGATTTATGATGATTTCTATGAATTGGCTGAGAATGCAGGCCTCACCGCCTTCCTCCATGACCAACGCAAACAATATCTCTTACTCACCAATATCTTTGTGCAAAACTTTCATTTCCATGCTAGGAGCTCACCACCTACGGTGGAATTTTATTTATATGATGAGCATAAGGAGATGTCACTCCAAGATTTTTGTCGGGTTTGTTTGATACCTTTTGAGGGCAGCATAGAGGAACCACATCGTGACGATGTGGATGGGTTTATTGATACCATTACTGTAGGGGAAACGAGGAAGGTTTTCGACGCACGAATTACTAGCATACATTTTCCTGTTTTACATTACTTCACAATATTTGCTAGTAGATGCTTAATTGGCCGCGGAAACTGTGGCAACCTTAGTGCCCCTGATATTGTTATTTTGTGCCATGCCTTGTTTCGTGATGACACATTTAGTATGGGCGCTATTGTTGCGAAGCGGTTAAACCTTAACCGTACTAAGGGCCCCGTCCTTCGAGGCATCTTCGCCTCGCGCCTCACTGCACACTTTAACATACCTATTAGGCATTATGAGAAGGAGGAGAAGTTGTTGCCTTCTGTTTTTTTAGATTATAAGAGTATGGTAGCACATGATTTTATTGTTAAGAATAGGGAAAAGGCACTTAAGTACAAATTAATATTTGGTAAAAATCATCTTGAGACTATTTACCTTGCCTGCTCCTTCCTTGTTTGATTTATCTGCAGGCAAGTACCTTGTTACAGTGGAGGCCATTCACGCCTACCGGAACCCGACATCAGCTACAGAGCCAGAGCTGGAACCACTATTTGATCCTCCATGACAGTCTGATTACCAGTGGGATCCGGAGGTGATTGCCAACCAGTGGCAATCCGAGGCTTCTTCTCAGTACGACCCCAACTATTACTTTGAATATCCGCCAGGCCAGTCGTGGCCATAGACCAACTTAGGCCAAAAGCCTAAGCTTGGGGGAGTACATATTTCTCACCGACATTACATTCATGTTCACACAATCATTGCTAGTTGTCGGTGCTCATACTTTTTCACTGTATCATCCATGCTAGTTTATTTTCCTTTTTATGCTTTCTTCTTGTGTGTTTAATAAACCTTAAGAAAAAAAATTAGTTGTAGCTTTTAATTAGTTTACTTTCCATGCTTGTAGTAGTAACTAAAAAGAAAACCAAAAAAGATTTCTCATTCTTCTTTTGCTTGTTGGGAGCTTTCCCGTGTAAATAGTTTTATTTCTTTTCTTGTTCTCTGGGGGTCGAGAGGAGAAGACCATAATTAAAATGTTAAAGTGGCTCTTATATGCATTGCCGTTGATCTGACAAAGAGCCCATATTACCTTGTCTTCTCTCTTGAATTGAATGCTTGCAGATTCCAGCTTAGTCCAATGCACATGCAATATTATTATTATCCACACTGTTCGGTCATGCAAGTGAAAGGCAATTATGACGATATATGATGGATTGATTGAGATGAGAGAACCTGGTATGAACTCGACCTCTCTTGTTTTTGTAAATATGATTAGTTCATCGTTCCTGATTCAGCCTATTATGAATAAACATGTTTGCAATGACAATTAGAGATTATAGTTGCTTATTCCATGCTTAATTAGCTAGGAGCTTATAATGGTTTACCTTGCGTGCCAACATGCTATTAAAATGGTTGTGATGTGGTATGATAGGGTGGTATCCTCTTTTGAACGATTCGAGTGGATTGACTTGGCACATGTTCACGCATGTAGTTGAAACAAAATCAACATAGCCTCTATGATATTTATGTTCATGGTGCATTATATCCTACTCATGATTGCATTCGGTGTTGATTAATTTTAATGCATGTTCATGAATGTTGTCGCTCTCTAGCTGGTCTCTCCCCAGTCTTTTGCTAGCCTTCACCTGTACTAAGCGGGAATACTGCTTGTGCATCCAATTCCATAAATCCCAAAGTTATTCCATATGAGTCCATCATACCTACCTATATACGGTATCTACTTGCCATCCCAAGTAAATTTGTATGTGCCAAACTCTAAACCTTCAAATAAACATTCTGTTTTGTATGCTCGAATAGCTCATGTATCAACTAGGGCTGTCCGTATCTTCCATGTTAGGCGGGTTATTCTCAAGAGGAGTGGACTCCGCTCCTCACTCATGAGAAAATGGCTGGTCACCAGGATGCCCAGTCCCATGCTTTATGCAAATCAAATCAAAATAATTGCAAACAAAACTCCCTCGGGACTGTTGTTAGTTCAAGGCACTTGTTGTTTCGAGCAAGCCATGGATTGATGCTGGTTGGTGGAGGGGGAGTATAAACTTTACCATTCTGTTTGGGAACCGCCTATAATATGTGTAGCATGGAAGATATCGCCATCTCTCGGTTGTTATGTTGACAATGAAAGTATACCGCTCAAAATATTATTCATATCTATTTCAAAACCGAGCTCTGCCACCTCTACAAATCCCTGCTTCCCTTTGCGAAGGGCCTATCCATTTACTTTTATGCTAAGTCGTCATCCTCTTATTAAAAAGCACCACTGTCATTTGCATCCATTACTGTTAGTTTACATTGAGTATGACTTAACTAGATCTCTTTTACCATGAATTACAATGTCTAGTCAGTCCTTGATCTTTAAAGGTGCTCCGCATTTATGTTTTGCGGTCTCAGAAAGGGCTAGCGAATACCGTCCTGTTATATCATATTATGATTGTTTTGAGAAAGTGTTGTCATCCGAGATTTATTAATATTGCTCGCTAGTTGATTATGCCATTGATATGAGTAAACATGAGACCTAAATGTTATTGTGAATATGGTTAGTTCATAATCTTTGCTAAAAACTTGAATGCTGGCTTTACATATTTACAACAACAAGAGCAAACAAAGTTTGCAAAAGTTTTTCTTTATCACTTTCAGTTTATCAACTGAATTGCTTGAGGACAAGCAAAGGTTTAAGCTTGGGGGAGTTGATATGTCTCCGTCGTATCTACTTTTCCAAACACTTTTGCCCTTGTTTTGGACTCTAACTTGAATGATTTGAATGGAACTAACCCGGACTGACGCTGTTTTCAGCAGAATTGCCATGGTGTTATTTTTGTGCAGAAATAAAAGTTCTCGGAATGACCTAAAAATCAACGGAGAATGATTTTTTAATATATAAAAAATACTAGAAGGAAGATCCACGTCAGAGGGGCCTCCACCTATCCACGAGGGTGGGGGCGCGCCCTACCCCCTGGGCGCGCCCCTGCCTCGTGGGCCCCCTGACGCTCCACCGACCTCAACCCTGACTCCATATATGCACTTTCAGGGACAAAAAATCAGAGAGAAGGATTCATCGCGTTTTATGATACGGAGCCACCGCCAAGCCCTAAACTCTCTCGAGAGGGCTGATCTGCAGTCCGTTCGGGGCGCCGGAGAGGGGAATCCGTCGCCATCGTCATCATCAACCTTCCTCCATCACCAATTTCATGATGCTCACTGCCATGCATGAGTAATTCCATCGTAGGCTTGCTGGACGGTGATGGGTTGGATGAGATTTATCATGTAATCAAGTTAGTTTTGTTAGGGTTTGATCCCTAGTATCCACTATGTTCTGAGATTGACGTTGTTATGACTTTGCTATGCTTAATGCTTGTCACTAGGGCCCGAGTGCCATGATTTCAGATCTGAACCTATTATGTTTTCATCAAGATATGACAGTTCTAGATCCTATCTTGCAAGTCAATAGTCACCTACTATGTGTTATGATCCGGCAACCCCGAAGTGACAATAATCGGGACCACTCCCAGGGAAGACCGTAGTTTGAGGAGTTCATGTATTCACTATGTGTTAATGCTTTGGTCCGGTACTCTATTAAAAGGAGGCCTTAATATCCCTTAGTTTCCAATAGGACCCCGCTGCCACGGGAGGGTAGGACAAAAGATGTCATGCAAGTTCTTTTCCATAAGCACGTATGACTATATTCGGAATACATGCATACATTATATTGATGAATTGGAGCTAGTTCTATGTCACCCTATGTTATGACTGTTACATGATGTACCGCATCCGGCATAATTCTCCATCACCGATCCATTGCCTATGAGCTTTCCATATATTGTTTTTCTCTTATTTACTTTTCCGTTGCTATTGTTACAATCACTATAAAACACCAAAAATATTACTTTTGCTATCATTACCACTACTATCATATTACTTTGCTACTAAATAGTTTGTTGCTGATATTAAGTTTCCAGGTGTGGTTGAATTGACAACTCAGCTGCTAATACTTGAGAATATTCTTTGGCTCCCCTTGTGTCGAATCAATAAATTTGGGTTGAATACTCTACCCTCGAAAATAGTTGCGATCCTCTATATTTGTGGGTTATCAATGAGCACTATGGTGGTGGTGGAGAAGACTATAGAGATGGTGGGTGCTAGGGTTTGCAGATGAGGATGATGATTAAGAGGTTCTAGCTTTTGTGCTCGTCTCTCTGTTGACATTATGATGGGGTCCCTTTAACAAAAGTTGTTGGGTTGGATGATCTTCCTTGGAATTCACGTCATACATGCGCTCACGCCTGTATGGAACACCGTCTTTTGTGTTGTCATCGTGCTAATGTCTCTTGGTGATTCCTTCTTCCTCCATTCGCCTTCCATTCCATTTCCATACGTGATTTCTTCTCGTTTTAGCCAATTTCCTGTGGAAACACATCAAAGAGAGGATTTGTGGAATCCTTTGCATTCATTGGTCATTAGTACCAATATCAGAGAGAATATCTCTTTTTAATTGAAATCTCTTGGTTTAAACAAAGGTGAAATGAGTGTAAATATATCACTCATCAATGCCCATAATGGTTCGCACACAATGCACGAAGATATTTCATCAGTTGAACCACGATGTCAAGGATTCAAATAATGCCGTATACAATTCCGTTTGTCTGGTGATATGTTACTTGTCTGAGATTCGATCGCCGGTATCACCATACCTAGTTCAATCTCTCTACCAGCAAGTTCTCTTTACTCATTCCGTAATACAATACCCCCATGACCAAACACATTAGTCACATGCTTGCAAGCTACTTAGGATGTTGTATTACCGAGAGGGCCCACAGATATCTCTCCGTCACATGGAGTGACAAATCCCAGTCTTGAATCATGTAACCCAACTATACCCTCCGAGATACCTGAAGAGCAACTTTATGATCACCCAGTTATGAAGTGATGGTTGATGCCCACAAAGCATCCTTCTGGCACTAGGGAGTGGCATGATCTCACGGCCTAAGGAACAAGTACTTGACATTAAGAAAGTGTAGCAATTTAAACTTAGTGACATGATCAAATGTTAAGCTTATGATTGGGTCTGTCCATCACATCATTCTTCTAATAATATGACCTCATTATTAAATGACAAGTCATGTCCATCGTTAGGAAACCTTAACCATCTTTAATCAATGAGCTAGTGTAGAAGCTTACTAGGGACACAATATTTGTTTATGTATCCAGACATGTATTTGAGTTTCTGGTTAATACAATTATAGCTTGGAGAATAAGAACTTACCAAGAACAAGAAAATATGATAATAAAAACTTTATTATTGCCTCTAGGGCATATTTCCAACAGTCTCCTACTTGAACTAGAGTCAGTAATCTAGTTTACATTGTTACAAATCTAACAACCATAGAGTTCTGGTGTTGATCATGTTTTTCTCATGGAAGAGGTTTAGGCAATGGGTATGCAACATTCAGATCTATAGGAACTTTGCAAATCTCTATGTCACCTTCCTTGATGCAGTCATGGATGGAGTTAAAGGGGCATTTGATATTCTTGGTTTTCTTGTGAGACCTTGGCTCCTTGGCAATGGCTATGGCACCAGTGTTTTCACAATAGATAGCCATGGGATCCAATGCACTAGTTACCACACCTAATTCGGATATGAACTCCTTCATCCAAACTCCTACCTACGCCACTTCCGAAGTAGCTACATATTCCACTTCTATTGAAGATGCTTATACAACACTCTGCTTGGAGATACTCCAGCTGACTGCTCCACCATTCAAAATAAATACATATCCGGATTGAGACTTTGAGTCATCCAGACCAGTCTTAAAGCTAGCATTGACATAACCCTTTATGACGAGCTCTTCGTACCTCCATAAATGGAAACATTTCCTTAGTCCTCTTTAGAAACTTATGCTTATATTTGACAGTTGTCCAGTGTTCCACTCCTCGATCACTTTGGTACTTACCAGTCAAACTAATGGAAAGGCACATATCAGGTCTAGTACACAACATGACATACATGATAGAGCCTATGGTTGAGGCATATGGGACATTTTTCATCTTTTCCCTTTCTTCTGCCATAGCTGGACATTGAGTCTTACTCAACTTCTTACCTTGAAACAGGGCAAGAACCCTTATTTGACTAATCCAATTTGAACTTCTTCAAAATTTGTCAAGCTATGTACATTGTGAATGTCCTATCATGTTTCTTGATCTATCTCTATAGATCCTGATGCCCAATATGTAAGTTGCTTCACCAAGGCATTTCATTGAAAAACTCTCATTCAAATAACCCTCTACGCTTTCAAGAAGTTCTAAATCATTTCCAATCAATAATATGTCATCCACATATAGTATTAGAAATGCTATAGAGCTCCCACTAACCTCTTGTAAATACAAGCTTCTCCATAAGTTTGGATAAATCCAAACTGATCACCTCATCAAAGTGAAGATTCCAACTCCGGGATGCTTGCCTCAGTCCATAAATGGATCGCTGAAGTTTGCATACCTTATTAGCATCCTTAGGATTGACAAAACCTCTGGGTTGCATCATATAAAACTCTTCCTTAATGTGACCATTAAGGAACGCAATTTTGACGTCCATCTGCGATACTTCATAATTGAAAAATGCAGCAATTACTAACATAATCCTAACAGACATTAGCATCACTACGGTGAGAAAGTCTCATCATAGGCAACCCCTTGAACTTTCTCAAAACTTTTTGCGACAAGTCATGCTTTATAGATGGTTGCATTACCATCATCGTATCTTTACTTCTTAAAGATCCATTTGTTCTCAACGGCCTTTTGGTTGTCTGGTCAGTCCACCAAAGACCATACTTGGTTTTCGTAGATGGATCCTATTTCGGATTTCATGGCCTCTAGCCATTTTTTGGTGTCTGGGCTCATCATCACTTCCTCATAGTTCATAGGTTCATTGTTGTCTAACAACATGACGCCCATGACAGGATTACCATACCATTCAGGAGCAATACATGTCCTGGTCGACCTACGAAGTTTAGTAGCAGCCCCATTCGAAGCTTCATGATCATCATCATTAGTTTCCTCTCTAGCTAGTGCAGGTGCCACAGGAACATCTTTCTGCATTGCGCTACTCTCAAATTCGAGAGAAGGTTCGATAACCTCATCAAGCTCTACATTCCTCCCGCTAACTTCTTTCAAGAGAAACTCCTTCTCTAGAAAGGATCGATTCTTGGCAACAAAGATCTTGCCCTTAGATATTTGCTAGAAGGTATACCAATTGTATCTTTAGGGTATCCTATGAAGATGCATTATTCCACTTTGGGTCCGAGCTTATCAGGGTGTAGCCTTTCAAAATAAGCGTCACATCTCCAACTTTAAGAAATGATAGCTTAGGTTTCTTGCCAGACCATAATTCATACGGTGTCGTTTCAACGGATTTAGACGGTGGCCTGTTTAAATTGAATGTAGTTATCTCCAATGCATAACCCCAAAACGATATCGACAAATTGGTAAGAGACATCGTAGAACACACCATATCTAATAAAGTATGATTACGACATTCATACACACCATTACGCCGTGGTGTTCGAGTTGGCCTGAGTTGTGAAACAATTCCACATTGTCTTAAATGAATACAAAACTCATAGCTCAGATATTCATCTCGACGATCAGATCGTAGAAATTTTATCTTCTTATTATGATGATTTTCTACCTCACTTTGAAACTCCTTGAATTTTTAAATGTTTCAGACTTGTGTTTCATTAAGTAAATATACTCATGTCTACTTAAATTATTTGTAAAGGTTAGGAAGTAACAATATCCACTATGTGCTTCAAAACTCATTGGACCGCATACATCGGTATGTATTATTTCAAACAAGTCACTTGCCCGCTCCATTATGTCGGGAAACGGGGTTCTCGCCATCTTGCCCATGAGGCACGGTTCACATGTTTCAAATGATTCAAAGTCAAGTGATTCTAGATGTCCATTAGTATGGCGTTTCTTCATACGCTTTAGACCAATATGACCTAAGTGCTAGTGCCACAAATGTGTGGTACTATTGTTATTCACTTTGCATCTTCTGGCATTAACATTATGAACATGTGTATCACTACTATCGAGATTCGACAAGAATAAACCATTCACATTGGGTGCATGACCATAAAAGATGTTACTGATATAAATAGAACAACCATTATTCTCATATTTAAATGAATAACCATCTCACAATAAACAAGATCTAGATATAATTTTCATGCTTAACGCGGGCACTAAAGAACAATTATTTAGGTTGAAAACTAACCCTTAAGGTAGATGCAGAGGGACTGTGCAAACGGCAATCACATCAACCTTGGAGCCATTTCCAACGCGCATCGTCACCTTTTCCTTTGCTAGTCTCTGTTTTTCTCTGTAGCACATGTTTTGAGTTACAAATATTAGCAACTAAACCAGTATCAAATACCTAGACGGTACTACGAGAACTAGTAATTGAGGTACACATCAATAATATGTATATCAAATATACGTTTGTTGACGTTGCCAGCCTTCTTATCTGCCAAGTACTTGGGGCGGTTACGCTTTGAGTGGCCATTACCCTTGCAGTAGAAACACTCAGTGTCAGGTTTAGGTCCAGCTTTGGGATTCTTCATGGGAGCAACAACTTGCTTGTCACTCTTGATGTTTCCCTTCTTACCCATAGCCTTCTTGAAACTAGTGGTCTTTTTGTCCGTCAACACTTGATGTCTTTCTTGATTTCCACTTCCGCGGTTTTAAGCATCACAAAACCATTGTAGCTTCATGGCAGTGACTGTAGCATCCTGCTGAAGGAAATATGCCCTAGAGGCAATAATAAAGTTGTTATTTATATTTCCTTATAGCATGATAAATGTTTATTATTCATGCTAGAATTGTATTAACCGGAAACTTAGTACATGTGTGAATACATAGACAAACAGAGTGTCCCTAGTATGCCTCTACTTGACTAGCTCATTAATCAAAGATGGTTAAGTTTCCTTGCCATGGACATGTGTTGTCATTTTATGAATGGAATCACATCATTAGAGAATGATGTTATGGACAAGACCCATCCATTAGCTTAGCACTATGATCCTTTAGTTTATTGCTATTGCTTTCTTCATGACTTATACATGTTCCTTAGACTATGATATTATGCAACTCCTGCATACCGGAGGAACACTTAGTGTGCTATCAAACGTCACAACGTAACTGGGTGATTATAGAGATGCTCTACAGGTGTCTCTGATGGTGTTTGTTGAGTTGGCATAGATCGAGATTAGGATTTGTCACTCCGATTGTCGGAGAGGTATCTCTGGGCCCTCTCGGTGATGCACATCACTATAAGCCTTGCAAGCAATGTGACTAATGATTTAGTTATGGGATGTTGCATTACGGAACGAGTAAAGAGACTTACCGGTAATGAGATTGAACTAGGTATGATGATACCGACGATCGAATCTCGGGCAAGTAACATACGGATGACAAAGGGAACAACGTATGTTGTTATGTGGTTTGACCGATAAAGATCTTTGTAGAATATGTAGGAACCAATTTAAGGAAATATGCCCTAGAGGCAATAATAAAGTTATTATTTATTTCCTTGTATCATGATAAATGTTTATTATTCATGCTAGAATTGTATTAACCAGAAACATAATACATGTGTGAATACATAGACAAACTTAGTGTCACTAGTATGCCTCTACTAGACTAGCTCGTTAATCAAAGATGGTTATGTTTCCTAACCATGAACAATGTGTTGTTATTTGATTAACAAGGTCACATCATTAGTTGAATGATCTGATTGACATGACCCATTTCATTAGCTTAGCACCCGATCGTTTAGTATGTTGCTATTGCTTTCTTCATGACTTATACATGTTCCTATGACTATGAGATTATGCAACTCCCGTTTGCCGGAGGAACACTTTGGGTGCTACCAAACGTCACAACATAACTGGGTGATTATAAAGGAGTACTACAGGTGTCTCCAATGGTAGATGTTGGGTTGGCGTATTTCGAGATTAGGATTTGTCACTCCGATTGTCGGAGAGGTATCTCTGGGCCCTCTCGGTAATGCACATTACACAAGCCTTGCAAGCATTGCAACTAATGAGTTAGTTGCGGGATGATATATTACAGAACAAGTAAAGAGACTTGCCGGTAACGAGATTGAACTAGGTGTTGGATACCGACGATCGAATCTCGGGCAAGTAACATACCGATGACAACGGGAACAACGTATGTTGTTATGCGGTCAGACCGATAAAGATCTTCGTAGAATATGTAGGAGCCAATATGGGCATCCAGGTCCCGCTATTGGTTATTGACCAGAGACGTGTCTCGGTCATGTCTACATTGTTCTCGAACCGTAGGGTCCGCACGCTTAACGTTACGATGATAGTTATTATGAGTTTATGCATTTTGATGTACCGAAGGTAGTTCGGAGTCACGGATGTGATCACGGACATGACGAGGAGTCTCGAAATGGTTGAGACATAAAGATTGATATATTGGAAGCCTATATTTGGATATCGAAAGTGTTCCGGGTAAAATCGGGATTTTACCGAATTACCGGGAGGTTACTGGAACCCCCCGGGAGCCATATGGGCCTTATTGGGCTTTAGTGGAAAGGTGAAAGGGGCTGCCATGGTGGGCTGCGCGCCTCCCCCCCTCCCCTAGTCCTATTAGGACTAGGAGAGGTGGTCGGCCACCTCTCTCTCTCTTTCCCCCTTGGGAGTCCTATTTGGAATAGGATTGGGGGGGAGTCCTACTCCCGGTAGGAGTAGGACTCCTCCTGCGCCCTCATCTTGGCCGGCCAGCCCCTCCCCCTTGGATCCTTTATATACGGGGGCAGGGGCACCTCTAGACACACAAGTTGATCATTGAGATCGTTCCTTAGCCGTGTGCGGTGCCCCCTGCCACCATATTCCACCTCGATCATATCGTTGCAGTGCTTAGGCGAAGCCCTGCGTCGGTAGAACATCAAGATCGTCACCACGCCGTCGTGCTGACGGAACTCCTCCCCGAAGCTTTGCTGGATCGGAGCCCGGGGATCGTCATCGAGCGATACGTGTGCTAAGAACTCGGAGGTGCCGGAGTAACGGTGCTTGGATCGGTCGGATCTAAAAGAAGACGTACGACTACTTCCTCTATGTTGTGTCAACGCTTCCGTTGCGATCTAAAAGGGTACGTAGATCAGACTCTCCCCCTTGTTGCTATGCATCACCATGATCTTGCGTGTGCGTAGGAATTTTTTTGAAATTACTACGTTCCCCAACAGTGGTATCAGAGCCTAGGTTTTATGGTTTGATGTTATATGCACGAGTAGAACACAAGTGAGTTGTGGGCGATACAAGTCATACTGCCTACCAGCATGTCATACTTTGGTTCTACGGTATTGTTGGACGAGATGACCCAGACCAACCTTACGCGTACGCTTACGCGAGACCGGTTCCCTCGACGTGCTTTGCACATAGATGGCTTGCGGGCGACTGTCTCTCCAACTTTAGTTGAACCGAGTGTGGCTACGTCCGGTCCTTGAGAAGGTTAAAACGGAGTCTGTTTGACAAACTATCGTTGTGGTTTTGATGCGTAGGTGAGATTGGTTCTTGCTTAAGCCCGTAGCAGCCACGTAAAAATTGCAACAACAAAGTAGAGGACGTCTAACTTGTTTTTGCAGGGCATGTTGTGTTGTGATATGGTCAAGACATGATGCTAAATTTTATTGTATGAGATGATCATGTTTAATGACCGAGTTATCGGCTACTGGCAGGAGCCATATGGTTGTCGCTTTATTGTATGCAATGCAATCGCGATGTAATGCTTTACTTTATCACTAAATGGTAGCGATAGTCGTGGAAGCATAAGATTGGCGAGACGACAACGATGCTACGATGGAGATCAAGGTGTCGCACCGGTGACGATGGTGATCATGACGGTGCTTCGGAGATGGAGATCACAAGCACAAGATGATGATGGCCATATCATATCACTTATATTGATTGCATGTGATGTTTATCTTTTATGCATCTTATCTTGCTTTGATTGACGGTAGCATTATAAGATCATATTTCACTAAATTATCAAGAAGTGTTCTCCCTGAGTATGCACCGTTGTGAAAGTTCTTCGTGCTGAGACACCACGTGATGATCGGGTGTGATAGGCTCTACGTTCAAATACAACGGGTGCAAAACAGTTGCACACGTGGAATACTCAGGTTATACTTGACGAGCCAAGCATATACAGATATGGCCTCGGAACACGGAGACCGAAAGGTCGAGCATGAATCATATAGTAGATATGATCAACATAATGATGTTCACCGATGAAACTACTCCATCTCACGTGATGATCGGACATGGTTTAGTTGATTTGGATCACGTAATCACTTAGAAGATTAGAGGGATATCTATCTAAGTGGGAGTTCTTAAGTAATGTGATTAATTGAACTTAAATTTATCATGAACTCAGTACCTGATAGTATCTTGCTTGTTTATGTTGAATGTAGATAGATGGCTCGTGCTGTTGTTCCATTGAATTTTAATGCGTTCCTTGAGAAAGCAAAGTTGAAAGATGATGGTAGCAATTACACGGACTGGGTCCGTAACTTGAGGATTATCCTCATTGCTGCACAGAAGAATTACATCCTGGAAGCACCGTTGGGTGCCAGGCCTGCTGCTGGAGCAACACCAGATGTTATGAACGTCTGGCAGAGCAAAGCTGATGACTACTCGATAGTTCAATGTGCCGTGCTTTACGGCTTAGAACCGGGACTTCAACGACGTTTTGAACGTCATGGAGCATATGAGATGTTTCAGGAGTTGAAGTTAATATTTCAAGCAAATGCCCGGATTGAGAGATATGAAGTCTCCAATAAGTTCTATAGCTGCAAGATGGAAGAGAACAGTTCTGTTAGTGAGCATATACTCAAAATGTCTGGGTATAATAATCACTTGATTCAATTGGGAGTTAATCTTCCAGATGATTGCGTCATTGACAGAATTCTCCAATCACTGCCACCAAGCTACAAAAGCTTCGTGATGAACTATAATATGCAAGGGATGAACAAGACTATTCCCGAGCTCTTCGCAATGCTGAAATTTGCGGAGGTAGAAATCAAAAAGGTGCATCAAGTGTTGATGGTTAACAAAACCACTAGTTTCAAGAAAAAGGGCAAAGGGAAGAAGAAAGGGAACTTCAAGAAGAACGGCAAGCAAGTTGCTTCTCAGGAGAAGAAACCCAAGTCTGGACCTAAGCCTGAAACTGAGTGCTTCTACTGCAAGCAGACTGGTCACTGGAAGCGGAACTGCCCCAAGTATTTGGCGGATAAGAAGGATGGCAAGGTGAACAAAGGTATATGTGATATACATGTTATTGATGTGTACCTTACTAATGCTCGCAGTAGCACCTGGGTATTTGATACTGGTTCTGTTGCTAATATTTGCAACTCAAAACAGGGACTACGGATTAAGCGAAGATTGGCTAAGGACGAGGTGACGATGCGCGTGGGAAACGGTTCCAAAGTCGATGTGATCGCGGTCGGCACACTACCTCTACATCTACCTTCGGGGTTAATATTAGACCTAAATAATTGTTATTTGGTGCCAGCGTTGAGCATGAACATTATATCTGGATCTTGTTTAATGCGAGACGGTTATTCATTTAAATCAGAGAATAATGGTTGTTCTATTTATATGAGTAATATCTTTTATGGTCATGCACCCTTGAAGAGTGGTCTATTCTTGTTAAATCTCGATAGTAGTGATACACATATTCATAATGTAGAAGCCAAAAGATGCAGAGTTGATAATGATAGTGCAACTTATTTGTGGCACTGCCGTTTAGGTCATATCGGTGTAAAGCGCATGAAGAAACTCCATACTGATGGACTTTTGGAACCACTTGATTATGAATCACTTGGTACTTGCGAACCGTGCCTCATGGGCAAGATGACTAAAACACTGTTCTCCGGTACTATGGAGAGAGCAACAGATTTGTTGGAAATCATACATACAGATGTATGCGGTCCGATGAATATTGAGGCTCGTGGCGGATATCATTATTTTCTCACCTTCACAGATGATTTAAGCAGATATGGGTATATCTACTTAATGAAACATAAGTCTGAAACATTTGAAAAGTTCAAAGAATTTCAGAGTGAAGTGGAAAATCATCGTAACAAGAAAATAAAGTTTCTACGATCTGATCGTGGAGGAGAATATTTGAGTTACGAGTTTGGTGTACATTTGAAAAATTGTGGAATAGTTTCGCAACTGACGCCACCCGGAACACCATAGCGTAATGGTGTGTCTTAACGTCGTAATCGTACTTTGCTAGATATGGTGCGATCTATGATGTCTCTTACTGATTTACCGCTATCGTTTTGGGGATATGCTCTAGAGACGGCCGCATTCACGTTCAATAGGGCACCATCAAAATCCGTTGAGACGACGCCTTATGAACTATGGTTTGGCAAGAAACCAAAGTTGTCGTTTCTGAAAGTTTGGGGCTGCTATGCTTATGTGAAAAAGCTTCAACCTGATAAGCTCGAACCCAAATCGGAGAAATGTGTCTTCATAGGATATCCAAAGGAAACTATTGGATACACCTTCTATCACAGATCCGAAGGCAAGACTTTTGTTGTTAAATTCGGAAACTTTCTTAAGAAGGAGTTTCTCTCGAAAGAAGTGAGTGGGAGGAAAGTAGAACTTGACGAGGTAACTTTACCCGCTCCCTTATTGGAAAGTAGTACATCACAGAAAACTGTTTCTGCGACACCTACACGTGAGGAAGTTAATGATAATGATCATGAAACTTCAGAACAAGATACTACTGAACCTCGTAGATCAACCAGAGCAAGATCCGCGCCAGAGTGGTACGGTAATCCAGTTCTGGAAGTCATGCTGCTAGATCATGATGAACCTACGAACTATGAAGAAGCGATGGTGAGCCCAGATTTCGCAAAGTGGCTTGAAGCCATGAAATCTGAGATGGGATCCATGTATGAGAACAAAGTATGGACTGTGGTTGACTTGCCCGATGATCGGCAAGCAATTGAGAATAAATGGATCTTCAAGAAAAAGACTGACGCTGACGGTAATGTTACTGTCTATAAAGCTCGACTTGTCGCAAAAGGTTTTCGACAAGTTCAAGGGGTTGACTACGATGAGACCTTCTCACCCATAGCGATGCTTAAGTCTGTCCGAATCATGTTAGCAATTGCCGCATTTTATGATTATGAAATATGGCAGATGGATGTCAAAACTGCATTCCTGAATGGATTTTTGGAAGAAGAGTTGTATATGATGCAACCGGAAGGTTTTGTCGATCCAAAGGGAGATAACAAAGTGTGCAAGCTCCAGCGATCCATTTATGGACTGGTGCAAGCACCTCAGAGTCGGAATAAACGCTTTGATAGTGTGATCAAAGCATTTGGTTTTATACAGACTTTCGGTGAAGCCTGTATTTACAAGAAAGTGAGTGGGAGCTCTGTAGCATTTCTGATATTATATGTGGATGACATATTGCTGATTGGAAATGATATAGAATTTCTGGATAGCATAAAGGGATACTTGAATAAGAGTTTTTCAATGAAAGACCTCGGTGAAGCTGCTTACATATTAGGCATAAAGATCTATAGAGATAGATCAAAACGCTTAATTGGACTTTCACAAAGCACATACCTTGACAAGATTTTGAAGAAGTTCAAAATGGATCAAGCAAAGAAAGGGTGCTTGCCTGTGTTACAAGGTGTGAAGTTGAGCCAGACTCAATGCCCGACCACTGCAGAAGATAGAGAGAAAATGAAAGATGTTCCCTATGCTTCAGCCATAGGCTCTATCATGTATGCAATGCTGTGTACCAGACCTGATGTGTGCCTTGCTATAAGTTTAGCAGGGAGGTACCAAAGTAATCCAGGAATGGATCACTGGACAGCGGTCAAGAACATCCTGAAATACCTAAAAAGGACTAAGGATATGTTTCTCGTATATGGAGGTGACAAAGAGCTCACCGTAAGAGGTTACGTTGATGCAAGCTTTGACACTGATCCGGACGATTCTAAATCGCAAACCGGATACGTGTTTGCATTAAACAGTGGAGCTGTCAGTTGGTGCAGTTCTAAACAAAGCGTCGTAGCGGGATCTACATGTGAAGCGGACTACATAGCTGCTTCGGAAGCAGCGAACGAAGGAGTCTGGATGAAGGAGTTCATATCCGATCTAGGCGTCATACCTAGTGCATCGGGTCCAATGAAAATCTTTTGTGACAATACTGGTGCAATTGCCTTGGCAAAGGAATCCAGATTTCACAAGAGGACCAAGCACATCAAGAGACGCTTCAATTGCATCAGGGATCTAGTCCAGGTGGGAGACATAGAGATTTGCAAGATACATACGGATCTGAATGTTGCAGACCCGTTGACTAAGCCTCTTCCACGAGCAAAACATGATCAGCACCAAGGCTCCATGGGTGTTAGAATCATTACTGTGTAATCTAGATTATTGACTCTAGTGCAAGTGGGAGACTGAAGGAAATATACCCTAGAGGCAATAATAAAGTTATTATTTATTTCCTTGTATCATGATAAATGTTTATTATTCATGCTAGAATTGTATTAACCAGAAACATAATACATGTGTGAATACATAGACAAACTTAGTGTCACTAGTATGCCTCTACTAGACTAGCTCGTTAATCAAAGATGGTTACGTTTCCTAACCATAAACAATGTGTTGTTATTTGATTAACGAGGTCACATCATTAGTTGAATGATCTGATTGACATGACCCATTTCATTAGCTTAGCACCCGATCGTTTAGTATGTTGCTATTGCTTTCTTCATGACTTATACATGTTCCTATGACTATGAGATTATGCAACTCCCGTTTGCCGGAGGAACACTTTGGGTGCTACCAAATGTCACAACGTAACTGGGTGATTATAAAGGAGTACTACAGGTGTCTCCAATGGTAGATGTTGGGTTGGCGTATTTCGAGATTAGGATTTGTCACTCCGATATTCGGAGAGGTATCTCTGGGCCCTCTTGGTAATGCACATTACACAAGCCTTGCAAGCATTGCAACTAATGAGTTAGTTGCGGGATGATGTAGTACAGAACGAGTAAAGAGACTTGCTGGTAACGAGATAGAACTAGGTATTGGATACCGACGATCGAATCTCGGGCAAGTAACATACCGATGACAAAGGGAACAACGTATGTTGTTATGCGGTCTGACCGATAAAGATCTTCATAGAATATGTAGGAGCCAATATGGGCATCCAGGTCCCGCTATTGGTTATTGACCGGAGACGTGTCTCGGACATGTCTACATTGTTCTCGAACCGTAGGGTCCGCACGCTTAACGTTACGATGACAGTTATTATGAGTTTATGCATTTTGATGTACCGAAGGTAGTTCGGAGTCCCGGATGTGATCACGGACATGATGAGGAGTCTCGAAATGGTCGAGACATAAAGATTGATATATTGGAAGCCTATATTTGGATATCGGAAGTGTTCCGGGTAAAGTCAGGATTTTACCGGATTACCGGGAGGTTACCGAAACCCCCCGGGAGCCATATGGGCCTTATTGGGCTTTAGTGGAAAGGTGAAAGGGGCTGCCATGGTGGGCTGCGCGCCTCCCCCCTCCCCTAGTCCTATTAGGACTAGGAGAGGTGGCCGGCCACCTCTCTCTCTCTCTTTCCCCCTTGGGAGTCCTATTTGGAATAGGATTGGGGGGGGAGTCCTACTCCCGGTAGGAGTAGGACTCCTCCTCCGCCCTCCTCTTGGACGGCCAGCCCCTTCCCCTTGGATCCTTTATATACGGGGGCAGGGGGCACCTCTAGACACACAAGTTGATCATTGAGATCGTTCCTTAGCCGTGAGCGGTGCCCCCTGCCACCATATTCCACCTCGATCATATCGTTGCAGTGCTTAGGCGAAGCCCTGCGTCGATAGAACATCAAGATCGTCACCACGCCGTCGTGCTGACGGAACTCCTCCCCGAAGCTTTGCTGGATCGGAGCCCGGGGATCGTCATCGAGCTGTACGTGTGCTAAGAACTCGGAGGTGCCGGAGTAACTGTGCTTGGATCGGTCGGATCTGAAAGAAGACGTACGACTACTTCCTCTACGTTGTGTCAACGCTTCTGTTGCGATCTACAAGGGTACGTAGATCAGACTCTCCCCTCGTTGCTATGCATCACCATGATCTTGCGTGTGCGTAGGAATTTTTTTGAAATTACTACGTTCCCCAACACCAATATGAGCATCCAGGTTCCGCCATTGGTTATTGACCGAAGATGAGTCTCGGTCATGTCTACATAGTTCTCAAACCCGTAGGGTCCGCACGCTTAACGTTCGATGACGACCGGTATTATGAGTTTATGTGTTTTGATGTACCGAAGGTAGTTCGGAGTCCTGGATGTGATCACGGACATGACGAGGAGTCTCGAAATGGTCGAGACATGAAGATTGATATATTGGAAGGTTATGTTTGGACACCGGAATGGTTACGGATGAGTTCGGGCATATATACCGGAGTACCAGGGGGTTACCGGAACCCCCCGAGGGCTTAATGGGCCTACATGGGCTTTAGTGGAAGAGAGAGGAGGCGGCCAAGAGGTGAGGGCACACCCCCCCCCCCCCAAGCCCAATCTGAATTGGGAAGGGGGTCGGCCCCCCTTTCCTTCTTCTCCTCTTCCCCTTCCTTCCCCCTCCTATTAGGACTAGGAAAGGGAGGAAACCTACTCCTAGTTAGAGTAGGAATCCCCCCTTGGGGGCGCACCATGAGGTCGACCAACCCCCTCCTACCCTCTTTTATATGCGGGGGAGGGGGGCACCCCATAGACACACAAGTTGACAATTGTTTTAGCCGTGTGCGGTTCCCCCCTGCACAGATACAGACCTCGGTCATATCGTCGTAGTGCTTAGGCGAAGCCCTACGCCGTAACTTCATCATCACCGTCAACACGCCATCGTGCTGATGAAACTCTCCCTCGACCTCAACTGGATCAAGAGTACGAGGGACGTCACCGAGTTGAACGTGTGCAGATCGCGGAGGTGCCGTGCGTTCGGTACTTGATCGGTTGGATCGCGAAGACGTTTGATTACTTCAACCGCACTTCTTAACGCTTCCGCTTTCGGTCTCCGAGGGTACATATACATACTCTCCCCTCTCGTTGCTATGCATCCCTAGATAGATCTTGCGTGATCGTAGGAAGTTCTTTGAAAAACTGCGTTCCCCAATAGTGGCATCCGAGCCAGGTCTATGTGTAGATGTTATATGCACGAGTAGAACAGAAAGCAGTTGTGGGCGTGGGTATATACATATTGCTTGCCATCACTAGTTCTTCCTTGATTCGGCGGTATCGTTGGATTAAGCGGCCCGGACCGACATTACTTGACCGCGTTCATGAGACTGGGTCTACCGACGTGCTTTGCACACAGGTGGCTGGCGGGTGTCAGTTTCTCCAACTTTAGTTGAATTGGATTCAATGAACAAGGTTCTTTCTGAAGATCAAAAATCAATCACTATACCGCGTTGTGGTTTATGATGCGTAGGTAAGAACGGTTCTTGCTAAGCCCGTAGCAGCCACGTAAAACATGAAACAACAAAGTAGAGGACGTCTAACTTGTTTTTGCAGGGCATGTTGTGATGTGATATGGTCAAGGCATGATTATATAAATTGTTGTATGAGATGATCAAGTTTTGTAACACAGTTATCGGCAACTGGCAGGAGCCATATGGTTGTTGCTTTATTGTATGAATTGCAATCGCCATATAATTGCTTTACTTTATCACTAAGCGGTAGCGATAGTCATGGAAGCAATAGTTGGCGAGATGACAATTATGCTACGATGGAGATCAAGGTGTCTAGCAGGTGACGATGGCGATCATGACGGTGCTTTGGATATGGAAATCAAAGGCACAAGATGATGATGGCCATATCATATCACTTATATTGATTGCATGTGATGTTTATCCTTTATGCATCTTATTTTGCTCAGTACGGCGGTAGCATTATAAGACGATCTCTTACTAAATTTCAAGGTATAAGTGTTCTCCCTGAGTATGCACCATTGCTACAGTTCGTCGTGCCAAGACACCACATGATGATCAGGTGTGATAAGCTCTACGTTCACATACAACGGGTGCAAGCCAGTTTTGCACATGTAGAATACTCGGGTTAAACTTGACGAGCCTAGCGTATGCAAATATGGCCTCGGAACACTGAGACCGAAAGGTCGAGCGTGAATCATATAGTAGATATGATCAATATAGTGATGTTCACCATTGAAAACTTCTCCATCTCACGTGATGATTGAACATGGTTTAGTTGATATGGATCAAGTGATCACTTAGATGATTAGAGAGATGTCTATGTAAGTGGGAGTTCTTAAGTAATATGATTAATTGAACTTAAATTTATCATGAACTTAGTCCTGATAGTATTTTCATATCTATGTTGTAGATCAATTGCTCGCGTATAGCTTCCCCGTTTTATTTATGATATGTTCCTAGAGAAAACTATGTTGAAAGATGTTAGTAGCAATGATGCGGACTAGCTCCATGATCTGAGGATTATCCTCATTGCTGCACAAAAGAATTATGTCATTGATGCACCGCTAGGTGACAGACCTATTACAGGAGTAGATGCAGATGTTATGAATGTTTGGCAAGCTCGGTATGATGACTACTGATAGTTTAGTGCGCCATGCTTTATGGCTTAGAACCGGGACTTCAAAAACATTTTGAACACCACAGAGCATATAAGTTGTCCCAAGAGGTGAAATTGGTATTTCAGACGCATGCCCGAGTCGAGAGGTATGAGACCTCTGACAAGTACTTTGCCTACAAGATGGAGGAGAATAGCTCAACCAGTGAGCATGTGCTCAGAATGTTTGAGTACTTCAATCGCTTGAATCAAGTGGGAGTTAATCTTCCAGATAAGATAGTGATTTACAGAGTTCTCTAGTCACTGTCGCCAAGTTACTGGAACTTCGTGATGAACTATAATATGCAAGGGATGACGAAAACGATTCCCGAGCTCTTCGTGATGCTAAAATCGACAAAGGTAGAAATCAAGAAAAGCATCAAATGTTGATGGTTGACAAGACCACTAGTTTCAAGTAAAAGGGCAAGGGAAAGAAAGGGAACTTCAAGAAGAATGGCAAGCAAGTTGCCACTCCCATGAAGAAGCCCAAAGCTAGACCCAAGCGTGAAACTGAGTGCTTCTACTGCAAAGGAAATGATCATTGAAAGTGGAACTGCCCTAAATACTTGGCGGATAAGAAGGATGGCAAAGTGAACAAAGGTATATTTGATATACATGTTATTGATGTGTACTTTACTAGTGTTTATAGAAACCCCTCAGTATTTGATACTGGTTCAGTTGCTAAGAGTAGTAACTCGAAACGGGAGTTGCAAAATAAATAGAGACTAGTTAAGGGCGAGGTGATGATGTGAGTTGGAAATGATTCCAAGGTTCATAAGATCACCATCACACACTCCCTTTACCTTCGGGATTAGTGTTGAACCTAAAATAAATGTTATTTGGTGTTTGCATTGAGCATAAATATTATTGGATAATGTTTATTGTAATAGGTTATTCATTTAAGTCAAACAATAATTGTTGTTCTTTTTAAATGAATAAAACCTTCTATGGTCAAACACTCAATATAAATGGTTTATTGAATCTCGATCGTAGTGATACACATATTCATAATATTGAAGCCAAAAGATGCAAACTTAATAATGATAGTGCAACTTATATGTGGCACTACCGTTTAGGTCATATTGGTGTAAAGCACATGAAGAAACTCCATGCTGATGGAATTTTGGAATCACTTGATTATGAATCACTTGATGCTAGTGAAACATGCCTTATGGGCAAGATGGCTAAGACTCTGTTCTTCGGAACAATGGAGCGAGCAACAGACTTGTTGGAAATAATAGATATTGATGTGTGCGGTCCAATGAGTGTTGACGCTCGCGGCAGGTATCGTTATTTTCTGACCTTCATAGATGATTTGAGCAATTATGGGTATATCTACTTGATGAAACATAAGTTTGAAACATTTGAAAAGTTCAAAGAATTTCATAGTGAAGTGGAAAATCATCGTAACGAGAAAATAAAGTTTCTACGATCTGATCGTGGAAACAAATATTTGAGTTACGAGTTTGGCCTTCAGTTGAAACAATGTCGAATAGTTCCGCAACTCCGACCACCTAGAACACCATAGTGTAATGGTGTGTCCGAATGTCATAATCATACTTTATTAGATATGGTGCGATCTATGATGTCTCTTACCAATTTACCACGTTTTGGGGTTATGCATTAGAGACAACTGCATTCACGTTAAATAGGGCACCGTCTAAAATCCGTTGAGATGACACCGTATGAACTATGGTTTAGCAAGAAACCTAAGCTGTCATTTCTTAAAGTTTGGGGTTGCGATGCTTATGTGAAAAAGTTTCAGCCTGATAAGCTCAAATCCAAATCAGAAAAGTGTGTCTTCATAGGATACCGAAAAGAAACTGTTGGGTACACCTTCTATCACAGATCCGAAGGCAAGATATTTGTTGCTAAGAGTGGATCCTTTCTAGAGAAGGAGTTTCTCTCGAAAGAAGTGAGTGGGAGGAAAGTAGAACTTGATGAGGTAATTGTACCTTCTCCCGAATTGGAAAGTAGTTCATCACAGAAATCAGTTCCAGTGATGCCTACACCAATTAGTGAGGAAGTTAATGATGTTGATCATGAAATTTCAGATCAAGTTACTACCAAACTTCGTACATCAACCAGAGTACATTTCGCACCAGAGTGGTATGGTAATCCTGTTCTGGAAGTCATGTTACTAGACCATGACGAACCTACGAACTATGAGGAAGCGATGATGAGCCCAGATTCCACGAAATGGCTTAAGGCCATGAAATCTGAGATGGGATCCATGTATGAGAAGAAAGTATGGACTTTGATTGACTTGCTCAATGATCGATGAGCCATTCAGAATAAATGGATCTTCAAGAGGAAGATGGACGCTGATAGTAGTGTTACTATCTACAACGCTCGAATTGTCGCAAAAGGTTTTTGACAAGTTCAAGGTGTTAACTATGATGAGATTTTCTCACTCGTATCGATGCTTAAAAGTCTGTCCGAATAATGTTAGCAGTTACCACATTTTATGAAATCTGGCAAATGGATATCAAAACTACATTCCTTAATGGATTTATTAAAGAAGAGTTGTATATGATGCAACAAGAAGGTTTTGTCAATCCTAAAGGTGTTAACAAAGTGTGGAAGCTCCAGCGATCTATCTATGGACTGGTGCAAGCATCTCGGAGTTGGAATAGACGCTTTGATGAGTTGATCAAAGCATATAGTTTTATACACACTTGCGGTGAAGTCTGTATTTATAAGAAAGTGTGTGGGAGAACTACAACCTTTCTGATAAGTATATGTGAATGACATATTGTTGATCAGAAATGATGTAGAATTTTCTGGAAAGCATAAAGGAGAATTTGAAAGGAGTTCTTCAAAGAAAGAATTACCTGTAAAGCTACTTACATATTGGGCATCAAGATATATAAAGATAGACCAAGACGCTTGATAAGACTTTCGATGGGTACATACCTTGATAAGATTTTGAAGGAGTTCAAAATGGATCAGTCAAAGAAGGACTTCTTGCCTGACTTGTAAGGTGTCAAATTCAGTAAAGACTCAAAATGAGGCCACAGAAGAAAATAGAAAGAGAATGAATAGTCATTCCCTATGCCTTAGTCATAGGTTCTATAAAGTATGCTATGTTGTGTACCAGACCTATTGTATACCTTAGCATGATTTTGACAAGGGAGTACAATAGTGATCTATGAGTAGATCACTGGACAGCGGTCAAATTATCCTTAGAGGACTAAGGAAATATTTCTCGGTTATGGAGATGATAAAAGAGTTCGTCGTAAAGAGTTACATCGATGCAAGCTTTTTACACGGATCTAGATGACTCTAAGTCTCGATCTAGATACATATTGAAAGTGGGAGAAATTAGCTAGAGTAGCTCCGTGCAGAGTATTGCAGACATAGAAATTTGCAAAATATGTACGGATGTGAATGTTGCAGACCCGTAGACTAAACTTCTCTCACAAGCAAAACATGATCACTCTTTGGGTGTTAATCACATAGCGATGTGAACTAGATTATTGATTCTAGTAAACCCTTTGGGTATTAGTCACACGAAGATGTGAACTAATCACATAAAGATGTGAACTATTGGTGTGAAATCACATGATGATGTGAACTAGATTATTGACTCTAGTGCAAGTGGGAGACAGAAGGAAATATGCCCTAGAGGCAATGATAAGTTGTTATTTATATTTCCTTATATCATGATAAATGTTTATTATTCATGCTAGAATTGTATTAACCAGAAACTTAGTGCATGTGTGAATACATGGACAAACACGGTGTCCCTAGTATGCCTCTACTTGACTAGCTCGTTAAACAAAGATGGTTAAGTTTCCTTGCCATGGACATGTGTTGTCATTTGATGAATGGAATCACATCATTAGAGAATGATGTGATGGACAAGACCCATCCATTAGCTTAGCACTATGATCGTTTAGTTTATTTCTATTGCTTTCTTCATGACTTATACATGTTCCTCAGACTATGAGATTATGCAACTCCCGAATACAGGAGGAGCACTTAGTGTGCTATCAAACGTCACAACGTAACTGGGTGATTATAAAGATGCTCTATAGGTGTCTCCGATGGTGTTTGTTGAGTTGGCATAGATCGAGATTAGGATTTGTCACTCCGATTGTCGGAGAGGTATCTCTGGGCCCTGTCGGTGATGCACATCACTATAAACCTTGCAAGCAATGTGACTAATGAGTTAGTTACGGGATGTTGCATTACGGAACGAGTAAAGAGACTTTCCGGTAACGAGATTGAACTAGGTATGATGATACCGATAATCGAATCTCGGGCAAGTAACATACGGATAACAAAGGGAACAACGTATGTTGTTATGCGGTTTGACCGATAAAGATCTTTGTAGAATATGTAGGAACCAATATGATCATCCAGGTTCTGCTATTGGTTATTGACCGGAGATGAGTCTCGGTCATGTCTACATAGTTCTAGAACCCGTAGGGTCCGCACGCTTAACGTTCGATGATGATCGGTATTATGAGTTTATGTGTTTTGATGTACCGAAGGTAGTTCGGAGTCCCGGATGTGATCACGGAAATGACAAGGAGTCTCGAAATGGTCGAGACATGAAGATTGATATATTGGAAGGTTATGTTTGGACACCGGAATGGTTACGAATGAGTTCGGGCATATACCGGAGTACTAGGGGGTTACCGGAACCCCCCGGGGGCTTAATGGGCCTACATGGGCTTTAGTGGGAGAGAGGAGGCGTCCAAGAGGTGGGGGCGTGCCCCCCCCCCAAGCCCAATCCTAATTGGGAAGGGGTCGGCCCCCCTTTCCTTCTTCTCCTCTTACCCTTCCTCACGCCTCCTATTAGGACTAGGAAAGGGGGGAACCTACTCCTAGTAGGAGTAGGAATCCCCCCTTGGGGGCGCACCATGAGGCCATCCGGCCCCCTCCTCCCCTCCTTTGTACACGGGGGAGGGGGCACCCCATAGACACACAAGTTGGCAATTGTTTTAGCCATGTGGGGTCCCCCCTCCACAGATACACACCTCAGTCATATCGCCGTAGTGCTTAGGCGAAGCCCTACGCCGGTAACTTCATCATCGCCGTCAACATGCCATCGTGCTGACTGATGACCCACAAGTATAGGGGATCTACCGTAGTCCCTTCGATAAGTAAGAGCGTCGAACCCAACGAGGAGCAGAAGGAAATAATAAGCAGTTTTTAGTAAGGTTTTCTCAGCAAGCACTGAAATTATCGATAACAGATAGTTTTGTGATAAGGTAATTGGTAACGGGTAACAAATAGTAAAAGTAAATAAGGTGCAGCAGGATGGCCCAATAGTTTTTGTAGCAAAGGACAAGCCTGAACAAACTCTTATATGAAGGAAAGCGCTCCCGAGGACACATGGGAATTATCGTCAAACTAGTTTTCATCAGGTTCATATGATTCGCGTTCGGTACTTTGATAATTTTATATGTGGGTGGACCGGTGCTTGGGTACTATCCTTCCTTGGACAAGCATCGCACTTATGATTAACCCCTATGGCAAGCATCCGCAACTACAACAGAAGTATTAAGGTAAACCTAACCATAGCATGAAACATATGGATCCAAATCAGCCCCTTACGAAGCAACGCATAAACTAGGGTTTAAGCTTCTGTCACTCTGGCAACCCATCATCTACTTATTACTTCCCAATGCCTTCCTCTAGGCCCAAACAATGGTGAAGTGTTATGTAGTCGACGTTCACATGACACCGCTAGAGGAAAGACAACACACATCTCATCAAAATATCGAACGAATACCAAATTCAGATGACTACTTATAGCAAGACTTCTCCCATGTCCTCAGGAACGAACGTAACTACTCACAAATCATATTCGTGTTCATAATCAGAGGGGAATTAATATGCATAATGGATCTGAACATATGATCTCCCACCAAGTAAACCAACTAGCATCAACTACAAGGAGTAATCAACACTACTAGCAACCCACAGGTACCAATCTGAGGTTTTGAGACAAAGATTGGATACAAGAGATGAACTAGGGTTTGAGAGGAGATGGTGCTGGTGAAGATGTTGATGGAGATTGACCCCCTCCCGATGAGAGGATCGTTGGTGATAATGATGGTGATGATTTCCCCCTCCCGGAGGGAAGTTTCCCCGGTAGAACAGCTCCACCGGAGCCCTAGATTGGTTCCGCAAAGGTTCCGCCTCGTGGCGGCGGAGTTTCGTCCCGTGAGCTTGCTTATGATTTTTCCTCCATGAAAGACTCCATATAGCTAAATATGGGCATCAGAGGGCTGCCAGGGGGCCCACGAGGTAGGGGGCGCGCCCCCCGCCCTCGTGGACGGTGGGTGACCCCCCTCTGGTACTTTCTTCGCCCAATATTTTTTATATATTCTGAAAATAATTCCTGTGGAGTTTCAGGACTTTTGGAGATGTGCAGAATAGGTCTCTAATATTTGCTCCTTTTCCAGCCCAGAATTCCAGCTGCCGGCATTCCCCCTCTTCATGTAAACCTTGTAAAATAAGAGAGAATAGGCATAAGTATTGTGACATAACTAGACGATACCCCGCGCGTTGCTGCGGGACTTGTTATATGTTCCTCTAGCTATAGGTATTTTGGTATATCTATAATAAGAATATATAGCTAACATGAAATGTGATGCAATTTTCCCATGATAAGTCAAGATAATACAGTTTGACTACATATTGTAAGTGCATTGGAGAAAGGGACACAGAGATTCATGTTAATTTGCAAGTATCACACTTTTAACACTCTCGAATAGAAATGGCATTGCTCCCAAGTGGCACAATATAACCAAAGGCCAAACAGAATGGTTCCTACATGGTCCTATCACCAGAACAATAATAGTATCATGATAGAGGAGAAATATGATAGTGGGGATGAACTTCTTAAGTATATAGGATGTGTAATAATAGCCCATAATGCAATAAATATCGATATAAAAGTATGATGCACAATGGACGTATCACTGACGAAACTCTCCCTCGGCCTCAACTAGATCAAGAGTATGAGGGACGTCACTGAGCTGAACATGTGCAGATCGCGGAGGTGCCGTGCGTTCGGTACTTGATCGGTTGGATTGCGAAGACATTCGATTACTTCAACCACGTTTCTTAATGCTTCCGCCTTCAGTCTACAATGGTACATAGACATACTCTCCCCTCTCGTTGCTATGCATCCCTAGATAGATCTTACGTGATCATAGGAATTTTTTGAAATACTGCGTTCCCCAACACCTGCTAATACGTCTCCAACATATCTATATTTTTTATTGTTCCATGCTATTATAGTATCAATCTTGGATGTTATATATGCAATTATATGCTATTCTATATCATTTTTGGGACTAACCTATTAACACTACAGGAATCAGGAATTTTGCCGTCTGCCATGGCTGACGGCAAAGGCCTGCCTGGCGGACGGTAAATGCAACAGGTCCGGCTGAATAGGCTACGACGAAGGGCCCTTTGTCGTATGGTGGATGGCAAAGATGAAATGGTCTTTGCCATCCGCCAGCAGACGACAAAGGACCTAGATGACACACGTGGTAGCTTATGGCCATTAAGGGGTTAACGATGTGCTTTGCCGTCTACTGGCAGACGGCAAAGATGCAAAGTTCTTTGCCGTCTGCCAGCAGATGGCAAAGAAACCATATAGGCCAGCCAAGTGCCCCCCGGGTTGAATAGGTAGCTGGCACATGGCAGCTTTGCCGTCTGCTAGCAGACGGCAAAGTTCCTGTATAGCCCCCTTTTCCCCTCAAATTCATTCAATTTGACAGGATTTCACAGATATATATAATATATATATACATTTCAAAATAATTTCAACAAGCATACCAGCAATAAGTTTCCAACAACATAAGAAACATACAAGTTTCCAACAGCATATCAAACATAAATTGATTTGCAACAAGAAGTTTCCAACAACATATCTATATATATACACATATCCAAAAGAAGTTTCCAACAACATATCCATATCTACATACATATCCAAAAGAAGTTTGCATAAACAAAAAGGAAGCACATGGAGAAGAGTACACTCCATCAATGCAAGCTTCCTCATCTAAAGCAAATCTGCAAATTCGGAAAGATGAAAGTTAGAAGAAGAACAAGAAGAAGAAGACTAGCTAGAAGAAAAAGAAGAAAACGAAGAAAAAAAAGAAGAATTTATCTTCTCTTTCTTTTTCTCCTCTCCTCTTCTTTATCTTCTTCTTCTAAGTAAGCTAGGTAAAAATGCTAAGTGTGTAGGTCATTTTAGGGCTAAGCTAGGTAAATAGGTCATTTTGGAGCTAACCTAGGTAAAATGGATCATATTGGAGCTAACCTAGGTAAACTTGGTCATTTGGGAGCTAACCTAGGTAAAATTGATCATATGGAAGCTAACCTAGGTAAAATTGGTCATTTGGAGCTAACCTAGCTAATTATGCCATTTTTGAGTTAACTAAGCATATTGTGCCATTTTGGGCATAAGTAAGCTAAGTATAGGTCTTTCTTGAGCTAACCTAGGTAACTAAGCATATTAGAGCTAATTTAGCATTTTAGAGCTAACTTAGGGCTAACTTAGGTCATTTTGGAGCTAACTTAGGTAAAATTGATCATTTTGGAGCTAATTATGGTTATTATGTCATTTTCGAGGAAAATAAGCTAACTATATGACATATATGAGGTTACCAAGATTGTTTTGCCATTTCAAACCTAAGTAAGCTAATTATGCCATTTTTACATAAGTAAGCTAAGTGTATATCATTATTGAGTAAACCTAGGTAACTAAGCATATTAGAGATAACTAAGCATATTAGAGCTAACTTAGGTCATTTCGGAGGAAACAAAGCTAAGAATAGATCATTTTGGAGATCTGACATACCTGACATACTTCACTCCTCCTTCTTATCCTTCTCCTTCATCATCCTGATGCGCTTAGAGTGGCAAGGCAGTGGGATGTACTCTTTTACCACAATTGGCATGGTCATGTCGCCTGGCTGTGGGATTGCCGGCGCCACCACCATCACGAGGTCATTGTCAGCCACCACAACCACCGCGAGGCCATCTTCAGGCAGCACCATCGCTAGGTCATCATCAGCCACCACGATCTCTTGGCCATCGTCAGCCACCACCATCGCTTGGCCATCGTCAGCCACCACCATCGCGAGGTCATCGTCAGACAAAATAGGCTACACCTCCTCATCCCCACTTTGCTCCTCTTCTTCCCCACTCCATTCCGGATCATCCTCGCTACTGCTTTCGCTGTAGCTAGATTCACTGCTGCTTTTGCTATAGCCAGAGTCGATGCTACTGCTCCGATTGCCTGACCAAATGCAACAGAGTTTTTTTAACAATCAGTGTGAGACAAATCCAAATGGAGAGGAAGAAGAGGCAAAGTGTACTGGCATCATCGTCATCCTGGTAGCGCATGCGGCACATAGTCGTGTTGAACACCTTCACGGTGAGCATGGTGTCGCCGTCGTACCTGAAGACAAGGAAGTACCCGTGCCATAGGTCGTAGGCACGGATGAACTGCCCCCAGCCACGATACAGGTACATGTGGTCATTCCTGATCACCACCTCCACATCCAAATCCTGCGAAGCCCGCTGCCGGTCTATCGTAGCTTCACATTCTTTGGCCGATGGCCGTCCAGCATCTCCATAAAAGTGTCAGGCAGCCTCTGCAACGTGCGTCAAGGAGTGATGTAGCAAACAACAGAGTTATGATAAAGAGATGGGTGAAGGGGAGATCTCTCCTTTTATATACCTGCCTCCTGGAGGAATTCTCAAGTATGATCGTGAAGAACTCGAAACCTTCCAAGTCATACTCCGGTGTGGCAGAGCGCAGCCTGCGGTGGCGGCCTCCCCCCATCTCTGATAAGCAGTAGAAGAGACAAATTACTACCCTTACAACATTATCATATAACATTACAGCAACAAAAGTTTTGAGTAGAAGATAATTAAATACAATTAATTAATTTGGTAGGTTAGTTGGCAATAGTTGGAACAAAGCCAAATTTTTAGACATGAAAGAAAACTGAGAAAAAAAGGCAATGGCAATTGGCACCCTTCAAAACTAGGGATTTCTTTAGACATGAAAGAAAACTAAAAATGTTGAAAAACATAGCATAATAATCTAAAAAACAGAGCATATTTATTAGTAGCATGTTATTCAATATATTCTTGATCATCAAATGAAAGAGAATATATATCCTCACCATGCCTATATGGTTCAATTTGTAAATCAGCCATAAACCCCTGCGGAACTACTCTCATTGCTCTACACAAAAAATTTACTAGGTGACATGGCAAAAATTTCAGGCACAAAGCAGATTTGACGTTGTGGTCCATGGCAGTTTTTTACATGAATTGTTCTAAATCAAGTGTGTTATCCTCATTTTTATTCTAAGTGTGGCAGTGTTTACCTACAACATGGAAATTTCACACAATCTCCTGTCGGCTGCATGAAACTAAAAAACAAAAAAAACTGAAACAAACTGAAAAACAACCAGTGCACTTGAGAAAAATACACTTCTTCCTCCACTTCTTCTTCTTCCTCCTCTTCTTATTCTTCTTCTATTCTTATTTTTTCATCTTTCTTCTTAACCTAAACTAAACCTAAAGTAAATTAATTGTGGAAATGATATGATACATTAGGCATTGTGTGATAAAAATTATAAATCTTGTCTTTGACAGTACCAAAAGTGAAATGGTTTGTTCTTTATCATACTAACCTCTCTCACAAAGTTCTGTTAAGTTTTGTGTGATTGAAGTTTTCAAGCTTTGGGTGAGATGTTGATATGAGGAGAATAAAGAGTGACAAGACCCTAAGCTTGGGGATGCCCAAGGCAGCCCAAGATAATATTCAAGGAATATCTAAGCAACTAAGCTTGGGGATGCCCAAGGCACCCCAAGGTAATATTCAAGGAATATCTAAGCAACTAAGCTTGGGGATGCCCCGGAAGGCATCCCCTCTTTCGTCTTCAACATTATCGATAACCTCACTTGGAGCTTGTCTTCATTCATCACATGATATGAGTTTTACTTGGTGCGTCATTTTATTTTGTTAGGATTTGATTGCTGTTATTTAGAATAATGTTTTGCATCTTTTATTTCAATAGAAGTGGCAATGATAGCGTTTGCCATGCTTATTTTGCAAGTATACATGTTGTTGTTTGAAAACAGAAAGTTTACCGCTGTTGCAAGAATTCGCTAGAAAAGTCAGGATGTGATAAAATGTTGAAACTTTTTGAAAAATGAGCTCTGATAAATTTTCTATAGTGTGGTAAAATTTCATAACTTTTGGAGTTAGGGAAGTATTGATACTCTTGCATTCTTTACAGACTGTACTATTTTGGCAGATTGCTGTTATGTTTGCATATGTTTGCTTGTTTAATGATTCTATTAGAGGATAGGAGTATTAAATATGCAGAGGCATTTAGTGTGCAATTTTGAATAATAATTTTAGTGATTTGCTACATTAGATAATGATAAGGTTTTTGCATTGGTTTATACTAACTTATCTCACGACTCCTTGTTGAGTTTTGTGTGGATGAAGGTTTTGAGATTTAGGAAAACGGTGATATGAGAAGAATTAAGGAGACACAAAAGCTCAAGCTTGGGGATGCCCAAGGCATCCCAAGATAATATTTCAAGATGTCTCAAGCATCTAAGCTTGGGGATGCCCCGGTAGGCTTCCCACCTTTCTTCTTCAACAATTATCGGTTAGTATCGGTTGAGCCTAAGTTTTTGCTTCTTCACATGATGTGTGCTATTCTTGGAATGTCATTTGATTTTGTTTTTCTTGCTGTTTTAATAAAATTCTTAGATCTGAAAGTTTTTGAAGAGAGAGTCCTCACATAGCTACCTAATTACTTAACTACTCGCTTGATCTTCACTTATATCTTTTTGGAGTAGCTCGTCATTTACTCTTGTGCTTCACTTATATCCTATGAGTAAATCGTTGAATGAATTGAATATCATGAAGTTGAAATTATATCATGCCTAGTGGTAGCTTCACATTGGGTTTAGAAAGTGAATCTTTTGGGGCTTGACAATCACAATATTGGTCATACTAGAAATTCACGAATAATTAGTATAAGTGTCGGGGGTTGCTAATCCCTCGCACACCTATGGGGATCGGCGGACCGAGCCCCTTTTGGTTCGGCAGGGGGCGGTGGATGCACAAAGAGCAGATCGAGGCGAAACACATGAGCGAGACGATCGATTTACCCAGGTTCGGGCCGCACGGATGCGTAAAACCCTACTCCTGCTTTGGTGGTTGTATTGAGTTTTTAGCTCGGGAGCGATGAGTGCTACAGTACACTCAAGCAGCTGGCGAGACCGAGCATGAGAATGGCTGTGTCCCCCCCTCACTGTTGCGCATGGGCCTCCTTTTATATGTCTAAGGGGTCACCGACATGTGGCAACAGAGGTGAGGGTAAAAATGTAAAAGGGGTGGTAGTTGGCGCCACCGCCTGCTACAGTTGTATCATACCTAACCCTGACGGCAGGGGACAAGGGCATTAAATGCCCGTCTGTGTCACCTAGACGGGGCGGAAAGGGACCGTTAGGGGCGCCACCGTTTGCCACGATGGCTCCTTGTCAGCGCTTGCTTGCCACCGCATGCCCCCGGCTGCACAGCCTCCCGCCACGTACGCCAGGGGTGGCCCCTGAGCGACACGTTGGTGGGTAGGCTGGAGCGCGGGCTGCGGAGTAGTAGCTTGCTGCGGCAAGCGCCTTGCCGCGGATGTTGTCTTGTCGCGTCCGGGAGCTTGCCGCTCACCGGGTCTTGTCGGGGCGCGTAGTGCGCCGCGGCGATCTTCTTGAGATGTTTTGGTTGGTCTTCCCGGCAAGCTCCTCTTGCCGGGGTCTCGTCTCCTTCCCGGCAAGCTCCTCTTGTCGGTCTTGTCTCCTTCTCGGCAAGCTCCTCTTGCCGGGGTCTCTGTGCTTCGAGTAGCCTTCCCGGCAAGCTCCTCTTGCCGGGGCCTTGGATACTTTGTTCTTGAATGGCTCCTAAAGGAACCACGGAGGGTCTTGGCGGTCACCCGGCAAGCCTTGCCACGGGTCGCTGCGACTGCCCGTGCACAAGTTCGGGGTACTAAGGTACCCCTACTTTAGTACACCGACAGGAGCCCCCGGGCCTGGGCCATACACGGTGCCGAGCGCTGTTGGGCGAGGCCCAAAACAGTGCACGGGCACGCGCGGCCGAGGGCACGCCATAACTCACTCCGCATCCACCGCGCCCTCCCTGAACGGCACGCATCAAATGCGGCATCATGGGAGAGATCGTGGGCGGTTTTCGAGGTGCCTACTCCCCACGGTCACGGGGTGGGGAGAGGCCGCCCCATCCGTCGCCTCAGTTCTGCACGCCTGCCACGCGGCTCCCATGCACTTGGGATCACGGACGGCGGAGGCGGGAAACGGGGTCGTCGTGAGTCAAGGCAGCGGGCCGGCCCCAGCTCCCTACCTTCCCACGTCTTGATTCGCTGAGCGGGGCGGCTGAGCCCCCACCTCGCTCCTTTATAAAGAGCGGGAGGGGAGGACGGAAGCCTGCATTCTCCCATCTTCTCCTCCCTTCAGCTCCTGCTCCCCTTCCTCCCATTCGCCATGGAGAAAGGGAACCCCGGTCCTTCATCAGTGGCGGCGAGGGTTGCCGCCAGACAGCGCCTCCCTCCCTCTCCCGCACCCGTGGTGGCGGAGCCAGCCGTAAGGGGAAGAGGGAGGGGGCGAGGTCGTGGACGAGGTTGAGGACGAGGCCGTGGCGCTCTGGGAAGAGGTGGACGAGGCGGCGCGTCGGCTTCGCCTCCGCCGGCGGCTCTTCTTCCCGCGGTGGCCCATGCTGGGGATGACCCTTGTGAGTTCTTCGTCAGGCTGCGCCGGGCGCCTCGTCGTCGCCTCCGACTCCCAGATCCGTTTGCGGAAGTGGTGGAGTTGGACTCGCCCGAGACGCTGAGACTACACATGAGGGGCTGTGGGATCAGCGGCACGCGAGTTCGCGCCGAATTCCCAGCCCCTGGTGTGATGTATCTTGGTCAAGGGTGGAAGACGTTCGCCCGCATCCACAGCTTGACGCCGGGGCTCACCCTCCACTTTAAGTTGGTGGAGGGCGATCTCCTCTCCGTCAAGGTCTTCGGGTGCTTCGGCGTCCGGGCACGATGCTGCGTGGAGAGCTCCTCCGATAGCGAAGGCTCCTCCTCGAACGAGAGTGACGAGGAGGGGAGCGACAGCGACGACGAGGGGAGCGGGCGGCAGGATGGCGGGTCCGACTAGGTGTCGGGCACCGTTCCGTGCGGCACCGGCAACCCTATCATCGGTGTCGCCGGCTCCTTGAACTCCCCGGGGTCGTCTCCTTGGGCGGCTGGCGTAGGGAGGCTGCGGAAGAGGAAGAGGGCTGGCGGCAAGGCCGTCAGGTCGGAGTACGATGGCGTGGTGCCCTCGACAGCATGCTGACGTCCTGCCGCCTCGTCTTCGAGCCCCGCTTCCGGCACCGCCATCACCGTCCAGCCTTGACGGCCCCCGAGATGTTCTCTTGCTGTCTTCTGGCACCCATAGTTCGCCTAGGCACTCCTTTTGCCCTTCTCGCCTCCTTGACCTACCTCCTGAAGAGAGGGATAGGGAAAGGATTACGGGCATCTTATCTTTTTAATTTGTAAGCCCTCTGGCCTTAGTTGCATTTAAAACTTGTAATCCTCTCTTTCATGTTTTTCATCCTCTATGGACTGTACCTGCGTGGAATGTTTTTTTTAATGAAAAGGGGATGTTTGCCGGGTCATTTGTCTCACGGGTAGAGCCCACGCCAAGGAGCAAATCCTTGGTATCTTTCAGATAGACACTCCTTCCCCGGCGACATGCCCTGCCGTCTTCCCGCGCCGCTCGACCTTTCTCACGCTTTTGGCGGAGGCAGGGACGAGGCGGGTGCGGCCCCTCGTTTCCTCCCTTTGCTGCCGCGACTACGACCAAAACTTGGCCCTGGGGCCCAGGGCCTAGAGCTAAGGGAGCACGGTAGTTTACGGGAAGAAACGAGGTTTCGTATTCCCCAGTCCATAAGAGAATGCACGAAGAGGGATGAAAGACTTATCTGAGATTGTAGCCCCCGGCAACTCTGGCTTGCCGCGGGTGAACCTTGGCACTTGCAGCCCCCGGCAACACTGGCTTGCCGGGGTCCAGATGCCGGCACGTCCTTCTTCTCCTTTTCGTCCTTAGGCGGTCCGGCAAGGATATGCGAGCCCTGCGAACCAAAGGAAACGAAAGAAAGGCAAAGGGACGCACACTCGACCTCTAAGTTAGGGGTTAGCCGCTATTAAGCACTATCAACCCTAACCGAGGACCTGACTCGACCTAGCATGCATGCTATAACTCTGGGCGCCAGCGCTTCATTTACTTGTGCTCAGGGTCTGCGCCTGGCTTTGTACAAAGGATTACATGCAACAGCGGCAAGACTTGTACAAAAAGGTGGTTGCCGGACAGGGTCCGACAACCGCGCCTTACGGGTAAAACTTACGAAGATGCTCGATATTCCAGGAGTTGCTCACTGGTACGCCATCTTCGGTCTCCAGGCGGACAGCGCCAGGCCTGGTGACTCGTTTCACCCGATAAGGGCCTTCCCACTTTGGTGCCAACTTGTTGGAATTCTTGGCGGACTGAACGCGCCGAAGAACAAGGTCGCCTTCCTCGAGACTTCTGGCGTTAACTCTAAGGCTATGATAGCGGTGCAAAGCTTGCTGGTAGCGAGCGGCTCGCACAACAGCCCGAAGACGATCTTCCTCAAGGAGCAGCGCGTCATCTTGCCGCAGCCGCTCTTGCTCAAGCTCATCATAAGCGAGCACTCGAGGTGACCCGTATACGAGTTCCGTGGGGATAACTGCCTCTGCTCCATAGACTAGAGCGAAGGGTGTCTGTCCAGTGGCTCGATTTGGCGTCATCCTGATCGACCAAAGAACCACCGGCAGCTCCTCGATCCAGTTGCGTTCATGCTTGTGCAGCCTTTCGAAGGTCTTGGTCTTGAGCCCGCGCAGCACTTCAGCATTTGCCCTCTCCGCTTAGCCGTTGCTTCTCGGGTGAGCAACAGAGGCGAAGCAGACCTTGGCGCCAAGGTCTTGGACGTACTGCATGAAGGTGCGGCTCGTAAATTGTGTACCGTTGTCGGTGATTATCCTGTTAGGGATTCCGAAACGGCAAACAATCGACCTGAAGAACTTGACCGCGGACTGCGCTGTCACCTTCCTCACTGGTTCCACTTCTGGCCACTTTGTGAACTTGTCGATTGCAACGTACAAGTACTCAAAGCCCCCGACAGCTCGGGGGAAGGGGCCGAGGATGTCGAGCCCCCAGACCGAAAATGGCCAGGATAAAGGGATCGTCTGGAGAGCTTGAGTTGGCTGGTGTATCTGCTTGGAATGGAACTGGCACGCTTCACACTTGGTTACTTGCGCAGTTGCATCCTGGAGGGCTGTCGGCCAGAAGAAGCCTTGCCGGAATGCTTTTCCGACAAGAGCTCTTGCGCCAATGTGGTGACCACATATGCCTCCGTGTATCTCTGCCAACAGCTTCTGTCCATCTTCCCGGGGAATACACTTCAATTTCACACCGTTGAGTCTTCTTCTGTACAGTGTGTCGTTGACAAACTGGTACATACTAGACTACCGGGCTACTCTTTCCGCTTCTTCTGGCTTTTCGGGAAGTTCTCCTGTTTGGAGGAAACGGACAATCTGCTGCGCCCATGTTGGAGCCTGTGGCTCGACAACAAGGACTAAAGGCACATCTGCTGCTGCGGGAACGTCCGCTTCTACGGCAAGAGCCTGCGACTCTGCCGGAGCTTGGCGTTCCCCGACAAGCTTGCCGGAGCAGAGCTTGCCGGGAGTGTCTTCTGCAACAGAACAAACCCTGGGGTTTGCCAGAGTAGACTGCTCCTCAGCACTCTTGGCGTCGATCTTGGGGACCTTCTTGGCGGCGGCTTCGGGGAGCTCTGCCGGAAGGTAGTCTCCAGAAATCAACTTCCTCTTCTTGCTCTGTCCAGTTGATGGTGTTACGGATGGCTGAGTCAGCTTGAGCACAAAGATCCCTGGTTCCACAGGTAACTTAAGTGGGCGCACTTCGACAGGCCATCGGCAATGTCGTTCTCTGCTCTTGGAACATGTTCCATTTGCAGGCCGTCAAAGCGTTCCTCTAGCTTCCTCACTTCATCAACGTAAGCTTCCATCAACGGACTCTGGTAAACCTTGTTCACTTCGCGGACGACAAGCTGCGAGTCTCCCCTGACAATGAGCTTCTTAATCCCAAGTTCTGCCGCGATCCTGAGACCGGCAAGCAAGCCTTCATACTCTGCAGTATTGTTTGTCGCTTGGTCCTTGGGAAAGTGCATCTGGACTATGTACTTGAGGTGCTCTCCGGTGGGTGTGACAAGCAGTACACCAGCACCGGCGCCTTGCAGCGAGAAGGCACCGTCAAAGTACATGAGCCACTCTTTGCTTGCTTCTTTGGCGGGGATGCTCATCTCTGGAACTTCTTCGTCTGGAGTTGGCGTCCATTCTGCTATGAACTCTGCCAATGCTCTGCTCTGGATTGTTGATGTACTCTCAAACTTGAGGCCAAAGCTTGACAGTTCCAGTGCCCACTCGACAATCCTGCCCGTTGCTTCTGGATTCTGCAATATCCTCTTTAGCGGAAAGCGAGTGACAAATGTGATCCTGTGTGCTTGGAAGTAATGGCGCAGCTTTCTCGAGGCCATGAGAAGGCCGAAAAGCAGCTTCTGCACACCAGAGTACCTTGACCTAGCCCCCTGTAAAAGGGAGCTGACAAAGTAAACTGGGCGCTGCACCATTTTCTTCTGCATCTCCTCTTGTATCTACGCAGACCCTTGCTTGTCGGGACCAGAGCTTGTCGGGGAAGCCCCCTGCTTGTCGCTGGATGTGCTTACCGCGGTCGCTGGCTCGTCATTGGCCTCCCTTTCCGCTACTAACGCAGCACTAACCACTTGATTGGTTGCAGCTATGTACAGCAGCAACTTCTCTTGTGGTTTAGGTGCGACAAGTGTTGGAGTGGAGGACAAGTATCTCTTCAAGTCTTGCAGCGCAGCCTCTGCTTCCGGAGTCCATCTCATTGGACCTACCCTTTTCAAAATTTTGAAAAACGGCAGGGCGCGCTCAGCTGACCGAGAGATAAACCTGCTGAGAGCAGCTACGCAGCCGGCAAGCTTCCGTACATCCTTGACACGCTTTGGTGCTTCGATCTGCTCGATGGCCTTGATCTTGTCGGGATTAGCTTCGATTCCCCGCTGAGACACAAAGAACCCGAGAAGCTTGCCGGAAGGGACTCCGAACACACACTTCTCGAGGTTGAGCTTGAGGTTGACCTTGCGCAGATTTGCAAAAGTCTCTTCTAAGTCTTGGATCAGAGTCGCCCTGTCTTTGCTTTTAACCACTATATCATCCATGTAAGCTTCTACATTTCTGTGTATCTGTGGCTTCAAAGCGATATGGACTACTCTGGCAAATGTTGAACTAGCATTCTTTAATCCGAAAGGCATCCGTACGAAACAGTACGTGCCACATGGAGTAATGAATGCGGTTTTCTCCTCATCTTCTTCCGCCATGAAGATCTGATGGTATCCTGAATATGCATCAAGAAATGAAAGCAACTCACATCCGGCTGTGGAGTCAACAATCTGGTCAATGCGCGGCAAGGGAAATGGATCTTTGGGACAAGCTTTATTAACATCAGTGAAGTCAATACAAAGCCTCCACTTCCCGTTTGCCTTGTGCACTACAACCGGATTGGCCAACCACGTTGGATGGAGCACTCCTCTGACAAGGCCTGCTGCTTCCAACTTCTTGATCTCTTCTGCTATGAACTCTTGGCGCTCCACCGCCTGTTTCCCGACCTTCTGCTTGACGGGCCGCGCATGAGGGCAAACGGCAAGATGGTGCTCAATTACCTTCCTGGGAACACCGGGGATGTCAGACGGTTGCCATGCAAACACGTCGACATTCGCCCGTAGGAAAGTAACGAGCGCGCTTTCCTATTTAGGGTCAAGCGTGGCACTGATGGTGAAGGTACCACCAGTGCCGTCCTCCTTGGCGGGCACCTTCTTGGTAAGTGTTGGAGCTGCCATCGTCTTCTTACTCTTGCCGGTGGAGCTCGATGGTGCGTCCTCGACGGCAGCGCAGCACTCCGAGGAGGGGCGCTTGCCGGAGTAGGCGTTAGAGCTCTTGCCGGGCTTGGTCTTCTTACCGGTGGAGCTCGATGGCGCGTCCTCGATGGCAGCACGGCACTCCAAAGAGGCGCGCTTGCCGGAGTGGGCACCAGAGCTCTTGCCGGACTTAGTCTTCTTCCCCCCGGGAGCTTCAGCGGCAAGTGTCTCGCGGTCTGTCGCGGCAGCAGCTTCTCGGTAAATCTTGTCGGCGCAGATAAGGGCATCCTTCTTGTCGCCAGGGACAGAGATGACGCTTATCGGGCCTGGCATCTTGAGCATATTGTATGCATAGTGAGAGGCCGCCATGAACTTGGCGAGTGCTGGACGACCGAGTATGCCATTGTAGGGCAATGGGAAATCGGCAACGTCGAAGGTGACCCTCTCAGTCCTGAAGTTCATCTCACTGCCGAATGTTACCGGCAACGCGACCTTCCCTTTCGGCTTGCTCCTTCCCGGGTTAATTCCTTGGAATGTACCGGTTTCTTCGAGCTCGCTGTCCGGGATCTGGAGTTTCTGGAGCACAGCGGAGGAGATCAGATTTAGGCCGGCCCCGCCGTCAACCAACATCTTAGTGACTTTGAGGTTGCGGATTGTTGGCGAAACCAACAACGGTAGGCACCCGACCGCAGTTGTGCGATCAGGGTGGTCCTCAATGTCAAAGACGGTGGGCGTGCTGGACCACTTCAGAACCTTGCGTGATTCGACGGGTGGCTCCACCGCATTAACTTCCTGGAGCCATTGTTTGAGTTGGCAGTGGGAAGTGTGCAGAGAAGCGCCACCGTCAACACACAAGACTTCTGTAGCCTTCTGAAACTCTTGCTCGCTGTTCTCAACATCATCCATGTCTTCGTCGTCGTCTTCATCTTCGTCCTTGTCGCGGCCGCGGGGGGGTCTATCTCCTTGCCGCTGCTTGGCCTTGCCGCGGCTTCCTCCCTGGCTAGCGCGCTTCTTGCCAGCTTCTCCACCGCCTCCTTGGGCTCTCTCCTTGTCGCGCCGCTCGTACTCAGCTTTTTGTTGCTGGACAAGCTGCTCGGCCCTCTTGCAGTTCTGGAGATCGTGGCCCTTGGTGCGGTGGATCTTGCAGTACTGCTTGTCGGAGCTGCCCTGCTTGTCGGCGGCCGCCACAGCTTGGCAGTTGGTGCATGCGGCAACCTCCTTGCCGGAGCAACCAACTTTGGCTTGCTTGGCGGCGCCGTCATCGCCGGACTGCTCAACGACTAGCACCTCTTTGCCCTTCCTCCTATTGCGCCTCCGGCTCTTCTTTGTCGGGGCGGCATCCTCACTGTCAGATCCCCCTACTCCAGCATCTTCCCCGGGGAGTTTCCTCCCTTCTTCAGCGCGAGCACACTTGTCGGCCAGGGCGTATAGCTCACTGACGTCTCTGATCCTGCTCATCGCCATCTCCTCCCGCATCCTGTGATTATGCACGTTCTGATGGAACGCGCTGATAACCGCGGCAGGGTGGATGTCTGGGATGTTGCGCTGCACGCGGCTGAATCTCTGGATATATTTGCACAGGGGTTCTCCTTCCATCTAGGCAAGCAGGTGGAGGTCACTCTCTTGGCCATGTGGTTTGTGGCCGCCCGTAAAGGTGCCGACAAACTGATGGCACAAATCCGCCTAAGAGGATATGGAGTTGTCCGGCAAGTGCATGAGCCAGGATCTGACTTCGGGCTTGAGCACGAGCGGGAAGTAGTTGGCAAGGAACTTGTCGTCTCGCCCCCCGGTAGCTTGCACCGCAATGGTGTAGATGCTGAGGAACTCAGACGGGTGCGACTTGCCGTCGTACTTCTCCGGCACGTCTGGCTTGAAATGCTTCTGGTTGGGCCACTGGACTTGCCGCAGCTCACGGGTAAACACAGGACAACCTGCCATGTACGGCAAGTTACCTGGCTCTCCGGGTGCATGCATGTCAACAGAGGGCCCAGCGCGCAGGTCTGATTGACGCCGCGCTTCTCTTCGGTGCTCGAGGCGTGTTCGAGCGTCTTCTTGCTGTCTCTCGTGAAGAACGTGGCGTTGATCGCGACGAGCTCGCGGATCTGACGATGCGGTGGAGTAGCCGTCGAGGTGGATCCGGCGAGTCGGCGATCTTGGCCTCTGGGGCGGAGAGCGCACAGTGGTTGCACCCTCGCCGGTCTTGTCGCCACCAGCTCGTGCCTGGCTGACTTGCCGCGGCAGCGATGCGCTCGGCTGCCGTGGGTCGTCACCGTTGGCGAAGCCGATGAGGCTCTGGATAGTGGCCCTCCAGTCATCGATCTTCTCTGGCGCCGGAGGGTAGTCTAGGAGTAGCTGGGCACGTGCCAACGCTTCCGTCGGAGTGGTGGGCGGCGGCAGCGAACGGTGCGAGGAGCGAGATATGCTCGGACTTCTGACTGCGCTACAAGGAGCGACATCTCGTCCAAGCGACCGCGCCACGCTCGCGCCAGCATGTTGGCGTGCATGCAGGTCCTGAGCACTCCGGGATCCACCAGCTTGATCTTGGCCCAGCAGACGTATGGTACCGTGGGTACCATGACGCTGCTGGTCCCGCGCCTCCTGGGATGGGTGTGGTGCGTGTACGGACGCCGAGGTCTTGGAGTGCGCGCGGTCGTTGTGGGAGGTGACCGCGCCGCCGACGTGCGGCGCAACCTGGTCCTTGGACCTGGCAGCGCCATGGGTCTCCCTGTCGGCGCCCGCTCTTCCGCCGGCATCTACCCCACCAGCCGTGCGCCCCGGCGATGGTGGGTTCGGCGCAGACGGAGCAGCTGCTTCCGAAGCCTTCTTCTTCGGCGGCATGTTGATGAAGACGATGAAGATTCGGCTCGTGCGAACGCCGGATCAGGTTCGCACAACCTCGACGCACCCCCTACCTGGCGCGCCAAAGATGTCGGGGGTTGCTGATCCCTCGCACACCTATGGGGATCGGCGGACCGAGCCCCTTTTGGTTCGGCAGGGGGCGGTGGATGCACAAAGAGCAGATCGAGGCGAAACACACAAGCGAGACGATCGATTTACCCAGGTTCGGGCCGCACGGATGCGTAAAACCCTACTCCTGCTTTGGTGGTTGTATTGAGTTTTTGGCTCGGGAGCGATGAGTGCTACAGTACACTCAAGCAGCTGGCGAGACCGAGCGTGAGAATGGCTGTGTCCCCCCCTCACTGTTGCGCATGGGCCTCCTTTTATATGTCTAAGGGGTCACCGACATGTGGCAACAGAGGTGAGGGTAAAAATGTAAAAGGGGTGGTAGTTGGCGCCACCACCTGCTACAGTTGTATCATACCTAACCCTGACGACAGGGGACAAGGGCATTAAATGCCTGTCTGTGTCGCCTAGACGGGCGGAAAGGGACCGTCAGGGGCGCCACCGTTTGCCACGATGGCTCCTTGTCAGCGCTTGCTTGCCACCGTGTGCCCCCGGCTGCACAGCCTCCCGCCACGTACGCCAGGGGTGGCCCCTAAGCGACACGTTGGTGGGAAGGCTGGAGCGCGGGCTGTGGAGTAGTAGCTTGCTGCGGCAAGTGCCTTGCCGCGGATGTTGTCTTGTCGCGTCCGGGAGCTTGCCGCTCACCGGGTCTTGTCGGGGCGAGTAGTGCGCCGCGGCGATCTTCTTGAGATGTTTTGGTTGGTCTTCCCGGCAAGCTCCTCTTGCCGGGGTCTCGTCTCCTTCCCGGCAAGCTCCTCTTGCCGGGGTCTTGTCTCCTTCCCGGCAAGCTCCTCTTGCCGGGGTCTCTGTGCTTCGAGTAGCCTTCCCGGCAAGCTCCTCTTGCCGGGGCCATGGATACTTTGTTCTTGAATGGCTCCTAAAGGAACCACGGAGGGTCTTGGCGGTCACCCGGCAAGCCTTGCCGCGGGTCGCTGCGACTGCCCGTGCACAAGTTCGGGGTACTAAGGTACCCCTACTTTAGTACACCGACAATAAGGAAGAGAACTTTCACGTGCAAATACACTATCATGGAAATCTTTTGTGATTGCAAACCCCCATCAAAATATCATATGCCAAAATTGTTGACTTTGGACAAGGAAGACAACGTAATGGTTTATGTTTGTTCATATTCACATAGAAGTTATATTGTCATAGACCCTTCAACATGTGGTGCTTGCCCCCCATCCTTGCTAGCCAAAAATTTCGAACCAAGTAGAGATACTACTTGTGCATCCAAAAACCCTTAAACCCAAATTTTATCTTCAAGAGTCCACCATACCTACCTAAGGATTGAGCAAGATCCTTGAAGTAGGTTTTCATCAGTGCAATAAGGCAATAAAAATTGCTTCTAAAAGTGTAAGATCATTTAGTGTAGGAGAAAATTGAGTGTTGTACTAACTTGTGATGGTGAAGAATAAAAGCGACAGATTGCATAATAAAGGTTGCCATCACAAGGGGTAATACAACGTGACGTTCTTTTGCACTAAGGGGTTGAGCATACAAATAAATAAGTGCATGTCAACCTCTGCTTCCCTCTGCGAAGGGCCTATCTTTTACTTTTCTGTATTTACTTTTATGCAAAGAGTCAAAGTTTTTCTCTCTATTCCCTTTTTATTTTTCTCTTTTGGCAAGCATCATGTGGGTAGGAAATATCTAGGCACATATATCCAGTTGGATATGGGTAGCATGAGTTATTATTGTTGACATCACCCTTGAGGCGAATACGTTGGGAGGCAAAACAATAAGCCCCTATCTTTCTATGTGTCTGGTTGAAACGTTTTGCTCATGTGTATGCGGTGAGTGTTAGCAATCATAGAAGACTATATGATGGTTGAGTATGTGGAGCTCTTACTTAAACTCTGTTGAATAAGTTTAATTGCAATTGCTTGGTGACTGAGAACATAGGTTGTTGAGTTTCAAGAGAATTCATGGTTTGAACCTTAACATGTGAATTGGTTGCTACTTTAACATGAGAAATTTTATGAGAAATAATTTTTGTTTTGATGCTAGGAAAAGTGATTGAAATTATCATTGATCAAACTTATGCACTTTGCTAGCATTCACACTTCATAAATTATTTCTTTTATCATTTACCTACTCGAGGACGAGTAGGAATTAAGCTTGGGGATGCTGGTAAATCTCCAACGTATCTATAATTTATGAAGTATTCATGCCATGTTTACAACAATTTTATATGGTTTTGGTATGATTTGCATGGAACTAACCTGGACTGGTGTTGTTTTCAGTGGAACTACCATGGTGTTGTTTTTGTGCAGAAATGAAAGTTCTCCAAATGTCTAGTGGTTGATCCTATATTCAAATGGATTTGGAAGAGTGCATGCACGCTCAAGTTCAAGGTGTTTGGCTGGCTTCTTTTAATGGATCATTTGAACACTCGGGATATGATGCAACGCCGACATTGGAACATCCAGGATGCAACATGTGTGCTATGCAACTGTGCACAACATGAGGATCGAGCTCATCTCTTTTTTGCTTGCAACTTTAGTCAAAGGGTTTGGAATTACCTTGGGATCTCTTGGTCTGTTCAACCGAACCAAACCACATATGAGATGGCTCAATCAGTTAGGAGGGATTTTTGTGATTCCTTCTTCACTGAGGTTGTCTTCACTACTTCTTGGAATATTTGGACACAAAGGAATGGGAAGATTTTCAGGAATGAGCAACCTTCTTTTAGAGCTTGGAGGAGAAACTTTATTCATGACATTTCTCTTCTCTCTCATAGAATTAGATGTAAATATAAAGATAGCTTACTGTCTTGGATAGCTAACCTTTCATAGTTTTTTGTAAGTTCCCCTTCTCTTTCCTTGTACATTTGTAAATTTGTAAACTTGTAATTTCCTTTTCATTATTAATAAAGGACTGTCAGGCTGTTGCCTTGCAGTATATAGTCAAAAAAAGTTCTCCAAATGAGCTGAAACTTTTTGATGATTTTTTTGGAACAAAAGAACCGCTGAAGCTTCGTGGGAGGGCCAGAAGAGCCACAAGGAGGGCACAACCCACCAGGGCACTCCTAGTGGGCCTGGTTTGCCCCAGCGGGTTGTGCTCACCTCGAGGCCCATCTTCACGTGAAAACAACGCCAAAAAATCCTATAAATAGAGAAACCATCGGAAATAACCCTAGATTAGAAGTTCCGTCTTCGCAAGGCTCTGTAGCCACCGAAAACCAATATAGACCCCTTTCCGGCACTCAGCTGGAGGGGGGAAATCATCACCGGTGGCCATCTTCATCATCCCGTCGGCTACCACGATGATGAGGGAGTAGTCCACCCTCAGGGCTGAGGGTTTGTACCAGTAGCTATGTGTGTCAGTGTCAAAACCGGCGGATCTCGGGTAGGGGGTCCCGAACTGTGCATGTAAGGTCAACGGTAACAGGAGACAGGGGACACCATGTTTACCTAGGTTCGGGCCCTCTCTATGGAGGTAATACCCTATGTCTTGCTTGCTTGATATTGATGAATACACGTATTACAAGAGTTGATCTACCTCGAGATCGTAATGGCTAAACCCTAGAGGTCTAGCTTGTATGGCTATGGTAATGAGTATCTATCCTATCTGGAATAAGTCCTCCGGTTTATATAGACACCAGGAGGATCTAGGGTTACACAAGGTCGGTTACAGAGAAAGGAATCTACATATTTGGTCGCCAAGCTTGCCCTCCACGCCAAGGAGAGTCCTGTCCGGACACGGGTGCAATCTTCGGTCTTCGTATCTTCACAGCCCATCAGTCCGGCCCATGGCTAACAGGCCGGACTCCCGAGGACCCCTTAGTCCGGGACTCCCTCAGTAGCCCCTGAACCTGGCTTCAATGACAAGGTATCCGGCGCATAGATCTGTCTTCGGCATTGCAAGATGGGTTCCTCCTTCCGGACACTAAGATAGTCTTCGGACGAAAGAAATGTGTCCGGATCTACAACACACACCCGTAGAGAGTATAGTATTTCACGAATCCAATCTGCTGACAACTTTAGTAATGTGACGTCATGCTTTCCCGGTCATTATTTCAAACCGTTTCCCGTCCCGCCATTCCACGTTTCGGGGCGTGGTTTTTATTGGCACGTCTTGTTGAAGCAGAGATCGTATCCCCTTATTGTGGGGTTTTCATCAACACGAGCGTGGGTAACCCAACCGTCCTGCGGGAAAGATTCCTTAGGAATAGGCAGGTTCTTAGGCCTAGGAGGAGGCGTTCAATACCCACTGCCTTTATAAAGGAACCAAGGGCCGTCTTTTTTGCTAAACTTCTCCTCAGCCTTCCCAACCTCGAGTTCTAGCACCCAAGGTTCGACTTCATTGCTTCAAGCCTCCCCATCATGTCCGGACCCAGCCCTCAAGGCCGATGGATAGCTTCCTCTATTATAGAGGAGGATATTGCAAAGCTTCAGGCGGCCAGATATTTGACCGCGGAGGTCCACCACAGGATTCCTTCTCAAGGACAGGTTATTCCGACCCCCAGATCTGGCGAGAGGGTTGTATTCATCTCCCACTTCCTCCGGGGGCTAGGGTTCGCTCTTCACCCCTTCGTCCGGGGGCTAATGTTTTATTATGGACTAGATTTTCATGACCTAGCCCCGTACTCCATCCTCCACGTCTCGGCATTTATCATTACATGCGAGGCCTTCCTCCGAATCCCCCCACACTTCGGCTTATGGCTCAATACATTCAGTGTGAAGCCGAAGGTAGTTGACGGGGAACAGGCAGAGTGCGGTGGTGCTGTAGTGAGCAAGCTTACCAACACTCTCTGGCCAAAAGGCTCTTTCACCAAAACCTCCTACCAATGGCAATGAGAGTGGTTTTATGTCATGAAACCCCATAGCACTAAGTGGGCAGCTATACCTGCGTTCTGTTCCGGCCCTCCACTCCACCTTGCATCATGGATTAACAAGGGGCTGGACTGGGGATCAGTTGATGAAGTGCAGACTCTACAGATTCGCATCCAAACCCTCCTTGAGACAGACATCAACCTTGTCAACGTGATTCAAGTAATGCTAGTTCACCGAATCCTGCCATGCCAACGCAGGTCTCGCCGCATGTGGGAGTTTAATCCGGAAGGACCACGAACCCTCCAACACCTCTTTGGCACTACGCACGAAGGGATGTGGAAGTTGTTTTTCGGGAAGCGAAAACATGGCCGGACACTACTGAGGATGCTGGCCTTGACTGGAATTGTCCTGATACCCCGATAAGCACTTGTCTTCCGAACACTTTGTAGTTACGCATACCATAATATGGTACTGAGCAAACTATCTTCTTCCATGGCTCGATAAAGAAAGCGGAACTAATTATGTGTCCGCCCCCCTGCCCGAAGGCCCAGTGAATCCTGTTTTAACAAGGATACTGGCCCCGGCACCATACCAGATGCCTGTGAAGGGGGTGAGGCAGAGAGGACCAAATATGGCCTCCGTCCTGAAGGTGTATCAAACATCGTATCCGGAGGAATCAAGATCCCATTGTCCGAAGACAAAAATGAGGGGGAGGTCGACGTCTCTTCCCCCCATGGAAAGAAAAGGGTCGCCTCTGAAGATTGGGAGGAAAAGACTCCTAAGTGAGGCAACATGCCTCCGTCGGGTGGCTCAGGCTTGGAGGATGTCGAGGCGTTGTCTCATGACGAGGACAAGCCTCAGGCCAAATTGTAAGTAAACAAGGATGTTTTAAACATGTCCCGTTCTTTTTCTTGTAATGCCTAGAACATATATTTTCTTGCAGTTCGGCATGCATTCTTCTTCAACAATCCTCTTCCTGGGGGACCTTCTCCCAGAGATGATGGAAAGCGAGACGCCTCCACCGGCCTCTCCGCCCAATAGAGCGGATGACTTCGTGGTGTCGTCCCGGAGGGTCTCCCCCGACCAACAGGTGGTGCAAGGGAAGATGAATACATTACCCGAAGTTGATACTTTAGTGGCCCAGGGTCCGGGGACCAATAATGAAGGCCCCGAACAATCCGGTATACAACCGGATAGGAATAAACGGATCCCTTTAAAGGGTGGTCGTACTCCTACGGCAGCCTCCGGAGACGCAGAGGCGCCGGATATCTTGACGATCATGTTGGGGCAGCCATCCGTCTCAAAGGAACATCGTCCTTGATGGGCACGGTGGTTAAAAATGTCATGTCCATGAAAAGCGGATTGAATGAGGCATTTGCGAGCCTACTAAGAGGCTTCGAGGTTTGTACTGTAATATGTGCAATTGTGTTTTATTCGAGAATACACCTGTGTATAGATAGTAGCCCATGAGACTCTGATAGGCTTCCTGAGGGAGGCGATCGGAGGATCAAAAGATATGCCCAGGAAATAATATGATTAATTGGAACACAGGCTGTGACCTCGCCGAAAACTGCCCGTACTTTAGAGGTTGCGGATTTACAACACAAGATTGATGAGGCGGTAATGATATCGTGCTTATCAATAGGCGTCTTGATGAGTCACAGGGTATGTATTCGGAGCAATCCTTACATATACCTGTTTGTAATATAACCATGACGTTGAAGGTTGCATACTGGAATATGCATGGCTGCAGATGGTGCCGCCGCCGTTGAGATTCTTCATGCGGAGCTCGCTCGGGCCAAGGAGCAGGCCCGGTTTAGTAATGTAGCTGCCGAAAAGGCATCAGCCGAGTTAAAGGCTGAACAAGCTGCTCGACACCAAGATGAGGAGAAAATATCCTCGATGGTGCCCGAACTAAAAAATACTACTAGCCGTTGTGAATTACTAGAGAAGGAGAATAAAGCCAAAGCGACTGAGCTTGACAAGGCCTTGCGAGAGGCGAAAGAAGCACGGTCCGAATCTAGAGCGGCCCGTGAGGAGATCCGGCAAGCTGTCGAGATTGCGGCTGGTAAGCCCTTTTTATTACACACTAAGTTCGGCGATCCGAATTATGCTCAGCTTAACCAAGTATGGAGTTCTCCAGACATGTTTTTGGACCTGCTGAAGAGTTCATCTGATGCAGCGCAGTTTTACCAAGTGCAAGAGGGATATGCAACGGAGAAGCTTTTCTGGTCATAGTTCGGCGTATCAAAAAGCCCTCTGATGCTGAATGAACAGATGTCCCAATGGGCAGAGCTTCACAGGATGTCCGGTGCTGCCATGAAGAACGTCATACTTCAGTTGTGGCCGACTGAGCCGATTCCGAATAGCTATTTTGGCTTGGTGCGGCGGCTTGCTTATGCAGTGCCACGTATCGACGCCGTGAAGCGGTCGGCGTGCATTGAAGGTGCACGGATGGCCTTTGCCCGAGTCAAGACATACTGGGGGAAGATGAAGGCCATCGATGTTGCAGCGCAGGGTCCACCCAAGGGAAAGGACCATCACGCACCAGAGCATTACTTTGAGGACGTCTTAGAGGCTGCCCGCTTGATAGAGGGTCAATGTTTGAAAGGCATAATATTCGAGTGAATTGTAAAAGACAATTGTTGTAATCAGTCTATATTTTGATTTTGCCTAAAGGCTTTTGTTCCTCCTATGTGGCCATTTGTATATGATCTAAAAGTTTTCCAGTCGTCGGCTTCAGCCCCCTCATGGGAAGTACGGGAGTGTTTGAAAAAGCATCTGATCACTCTTGACCCAACGTCTTGGTCCATGAAGGAGGTGTCAATGCGGCGAACCAGGCAACCAGACTATAGGGCGTTAACACTTTCACTTAGCCATAGGAGTTTTATGGTGGGTCTACGATATAGCCCCTGGTATGTATGCGGCTTATTCATACGATGCGTTTACATATTTGACCGAAAAGAGGTCCTTCGTGTGACACGGAGGAATCTCTAAAGATTCTGATAAGTCATCGAGTGGTTGACCAGCTCTCACCACATCATGACAGTCAGTCTTTGGCTTTCTCTACTGAGGTGCTTAACTAGGTGAACCGGAAGCACAATCGTAGTAGTTCTCCCTTTACTACCCTAGCCGATAGAGCGGAACGTAGGATAGCAAGCACAGGAGTCGGGCAACCCAATTATTAACCCAAGACATGATTCGGAGCTGATGCATATAAGGCCAAACTCGTGATGCCGAAGTACACTATAGAGCTGTTCGGACTTGTCGGCAACTCGCTTGTTCCCATACCGAGCCCCTGGCAAGTTATGCCGAGGTGTATGTTTGAAACAACCGTAGGGGCAAAACTCGGTCCTTTAGAAAAGAATGGATTATTTTTACTGGTATCTGAGTGATGTGCCAATCGTGTATATAGATAACAAAGTCGCAACCCTGGCTATTTGATATGCCAGGGGTCGAAGGCGGAGGAAAAAGGCGCTTTACAGGCTCGAAATAGAGAGTGTGGTCTACAAAAAGTAATTTTGGACCTCCTGTCGCACGTCTGCGCCACCTGTCCTCGGTGAAGGGACTCCTTGATGGAAATAGCCCCGTAGGTGAGTGTACGGTTCCGAACTCCGATGGAGTCAGTTTAGATGTTTGTCATTTGCGTCACCTGTTTGTAAGTATCTTTTGATAATGTGGGTACCGTGATTTGCATGGAGTGAGGACAGTGGATACATAATATACCGGCTTTTGAAGAGGGAATTTATGTCCGTCCGCTTCTCGTTTGACGACGAGCACTGCGCTTACAACTTGATGAGTTGCCGCAATGTATAATAGCATTGGTTCGCCGATGTTTGGCGCGGCCAGGATTGGGTTGGTTGCCAGTATGGCTTTTATTTCTTCCAATCCGGCTGTGGCAGCGTCCGTCCACTCTAAGTGTTCGGTGCGCCGAAGGAGGCGATAAAGGGGTAATGCCTTTTCTCCTAAGCGGGAGATAAAGTGGCTTAGAGCCGCCACACATCCAGTTAACTTCTGGATTTGTTTGAGTTCTGTTGGGGTAGCCAACTGTGACAAAGCTCGGATTTTGGCCGGATTAGCTTCAATACCTCTACTGGAGACAATGAAACCCAGGAGCTTTCCGGCTGGTACGACGAAAATGCATTTTTCCGGATTGAGCTTGATGCCGTATGTTCGGAGGTTGTCGAATGTGAGCCTCAAGTTGTCTATCAAAGAGTCGACGTGTTTGGTTTTTTCGACCACATCGTCTACGAATACCTCTATTGGTTTGCCGATTTGTTTCTCCAGACATGTCTGAATCATGCGCTGATATGTTGCGCCGACGTTTTTGAGCCCAAAAGGCATTGTGTTGAAACAAAAGGGACCGTATGGTGTGATGAATGCCGTTGCGGCTTGGTCGGACTCCGCCATCTTGATTTGGTGGTAACCGGAGTATGCGTCGAGGAAACACAATGACTCGTGTCCTGCGGTAGCATCAATAATTTTATCGATGCGGGGGAGGGGGAAGGGATCCTTTGGGCAAGCTTTATTGAGGTCCTTGAAATCGAAACAAAGGCGCCAGGATTTATCCTTCTTTGGTACCATCACCAGGTTTGCTAGCCAGTCTGGGTGTTTTATTTCTCTGATGAATCCGGCCTCCAATAACTTGGCTAGTTCCTCTCCCATGGCATGTCTCTTAGGTTCGGAGAAACGCCGAAGAGCTTACTTGACCAGCTTGAATCCCTTTAGGATATTGAGGCTATGCTCGGCCAGCCTGCGTGGGATTCCTGGCACATCTGAGGGATGCCAGGCGAATATGTCCCAATTCTCGCGCAGGAACTCTCGTAGTGCGGCGTCAATGGCGGGGTTTAACCGTGCCCCGATGGAGGCTATTTTTGTAGGGTCCGTTGGGTGGACTTGGAATTTTACTATTTCATCCGCTGGTTTAAAAGAGGTGGACTTGGATCTCTTGTCGTGTATCACGTCGTCCCTGTCCACTGTGGAGCATAGCATGGTTAATTCCTCGGCCGAGAGGGCTTCGGATAATGCCTTGAGGGCTAGTGCGGCTGTTTTGTTTTCGGCGCGGAGTGTTGTGTCCGGATCACTGGCGAGAGTGATGATTCCGTTGGGCCCGGGCATTTTGAGCTTCATGTACCCATAATGGGGTACGGCTTGGAAGATCGTGAACGCCTCACGTCCTAAAAGGGCGTGGTATCCACTGCTGAACGGGGCCACTTGAAATGTAATTTCTTCGGACCTATAGTTCTCTGGCGTACCGAATACCACATCTAGTGTGATTTTCCCCGCGCATCGTGCCTCCCGACTGGGTATGATTCCTCTAAACGTTGTGCTACTTTGCTCAAGGTTCCAGTCTATTTCCATTTTTGAAGAGTTTCCTCATAGATGAGGTTTAATCCGCTGCCGCCGTCCATGAGTACTTTGGTGAGTCGAAAGCCGTCCATGATTGGACTGAGGACTAGTGCGGCTGGTGCTCGGGATATTCGGAATTCAGGTTCGTCACTGGCATTGAAGGTAATAGCCATGTCACTCCATGGATTTATTGCTGCTACGTGGTAGATTTAGGCCATGATGCGGAGTGTTCGCTTGCGCCTAATATTTGACGCGAAGGTCTCAAAGACTGTTAACACCGTATTGTTATCCACGGGATGGTGCTCTGTGGTATTTGGGATAAGAAGATCCTCACCGCTTTTGGCCACCTGCCGGAGTATCCAACATGCTCTAAGGTTGTGCCTTGGTATTGTATCTGCTGTGCTATGAATTTTGCAGGGTCCGTTAAGCCATCCCTCCAATACGGTTCCGTGCCCTGTAGAGGGTTTTTGCTTCTTTGTAATGAACTTGGGTGTCTTATGATAGTGCACCCTTGTACCTCGGACTGGGTGCGTATACGGAGCCGGATTATCCCAAAATTTTGTTTCAGTTTTCTAGGCACTGTACTTTCGTACTATGGACGCCAAGTCGGCAAAGCGTGATATGTCACGGTGACTTATGGCATTAAGGATTCCCTTGTCCGTGCAGTTATTGCAGAAAAGTGAGACTGTGTCTTCCTCGCGGCAGTCCTTAACCTTGTTCATCACAAGGAGGAATCTCGCCCAATAATGATGTACTGTTTCATGGGGCTCTTGCCTGATGTGGGAAAGATCGTTTATGTCTGGGTGGGTCGGTGGATTTGAGTCTGGACCCCTACCCGATCTGAGACCCAGGGGCCGAGGGGTTTCTGATCTTGGAAGTTCGGATTCCGGTATGTTGCCCGATGAGTCTGGCCAGCTGCCTGACTCTAGGTTCAGGGTTTGGGTGATGTCCTCCCGTAAACGGGTATCCGGCTCAGAGAGCTCAGGAATTCGGACATAGTTAGTCTTCAAGATAGAGGGAGAATCGCCGCATTGTTCCTCCACCACCGCAACATGATGGGTGACCGGCGGAGAGTTAATCTCCCTTTGATCGGGTTTAAGCCCAATCCGACCATAGTCTATAGCGACTCCCAAGGCGGCAATGCGATCCAAGAGCTCGTTTAGGGAGGATAGCTCCATTGGATCCATCTGCTCGGTGAATTCCGAGCCGACGTGGAGGCTATTTTTGATGACCCGAGAAGTCATCGTCGGTGCAGCGGCCAAACAGGCAGTCATGACGAAACTGCCTAGCCGGAGAGTTTGGCCGACAGCCAGAGCTCCCCCAGCAGTAATGTTGTTTTTAACAACGAGATGAGGCATCCTTCCTTATGGCGACGTCATAGAGGAACTCTCAATGAAAGCACCAATGTCAGTGTCAAAACCGGCGGATCTCGGGTAGGGGGTCCCAAACTGTGCATCTAAGGCGGATGGTACAGGAGGCGGGGACACGGTGTTTTACCCAGGTTCGGGCCCTCTTGATGGAGGTAAAACCCTACATCCTGCTTGATTTATTCTTAATGATATGAGTATTACAAGAGTTGATCTACCACGAGATCAGAGAGGCCAAACCCTAGAAGCTAGCCTATGGTATGATTGTACGTTGTCCTACGAACTAAAACCCTTCGGATTATATAGACACCAGAGGGGGCTAGGGTTACACAAGGTCGGTTACAAAGGAGGAGATATACATATTCGTATTGCCTAGCTTGCCTTCCACGCCAAGTAGAGTCCCATCCGGACACGAGACAAAGTCTTCAATCTTGTATCTTCATAGTCCAACAGTCCGGCCAAAGGATATAATCCGGCTGTCCAGATACCCCCTAATCCAGGACTCCATCAACACCTAAAAGCCAAAGCTTGGGGATGCCCCGGAAGGCATCCCCTCTTTCATGTACTTCTATCGGTAACCTTACTTGGAGCTATATTTTTATTCACCACATGATATGTGTTTTGCTTGGAGTGTCTTGTATGATTTGAGTCTTTGCTTTTTAGTTTTCCACAATCATACTTGCTATACACACCTTTTGAGAGAGCCATACATGATTTGGAATTTGTTAGAATACTCTATGTGCTTCACTTATATCTTTTGAGTTATATAGTTTTGCTCTAGTACTTTACTTATATCTTTTAGAGCACGGTGGTGGATTTGTTTTATAGAAACTATTGATCTCTCATGCTTCACTTAGATTATTTTGAGAGTCTTAAATAGCATGGTAATTTTCTTAAATAATCCTAATATGCTAGGTATTCAAGATTAGTAAAAAATTCTTATGAGTGTTTTAAATACTAAGAGAAGTTTGATGTCTGATGATTGTTTTGAGATATGGAGGTAATAATATCAAAGTCGTGCTAGTTGGGTAGTTGTGAATTTGAGAAATGCTTGTGTTGAAGTTTGCAAGTCCCGTAGCATGCATGTATGGTAAATGTTATGTAACAAATTTGAAACATGAGGTGTTCTTTGATTGTCCTCCTTATGAGTGGCGGTCGGGGACGAGCGATGGTCTTTTCCTACCAATCTATCCCCCTAGGAGCATGCGTGTAGTGCTTGGTTTTTGATGACTTGTAGATTTTTGCAATAAGTATGTGAGTTCTTTGTGACTAATGTTGAGTCCATGGATTATACGCACTCTCACCCTTCCATCATTGCTAGACTCTTCGGTACCGTGCATTGCCCTTTCTCACATTGAGAGTTGGTGCAAACTTCGCCAGTGCATCCAAACCCCGTGATATGATATGCTCTTTTACACATAAACCTCCTTATATCTTCCTCAAAACAGCCACCATACCTACCTATTATGGCATTTCCATAGCCATTCCGAGATATATTGCCATGCAACTTTCCACCATTCCGTTCATCATGACACATTCATCATTGTCATATTGCTTAGCATGATCATGTAGTTGACATAGTATTTGTGGCAAAGCCACCGTCCATAATTCTTTCATACATGTCACTCTTGGTTCATTGCATATCTCGGTACACCGCCAGAGGCATTCATATAGAGTCATCTTTTGGTCTAGCATCAAGTTGTAATCATTGAGTTGTAAATAAATAGGAGTGTGATGATCATCATTTTCTAGTGCATTGTCCCAAGTGAGGAAATAAGAGAGAGAGAGAGAGAGATAAGCCATAAAAAGATAAGGCCCAAAAAAAGAGAGAAAAAGAGAGAATGGACAATGTTACTATCCTTTACCACACTTGTGCTTCAAAGTAGCACCATAATCTTCATGAGAGAGAGTCTTTTGTTTTGTCACTTTCATATACTAGTGGGAATTTTTCATTATAGAACTTGGCTTGTATATTCCAACAATGGGCCTCCTCAAGTGCCCTAGGTCTTCGTGAGCAAGCAAGTTGGATGCACACCAACTTAGTTTCTTTTGTTGAGCTTTCATACATTTATAGCTCTAGTGCATCCATTGCATGGCAATCCCTACTCCTTGCATTAACATCAATCGATGAGCATCTCCATGGCCCATTGATTAGCCTCGTTGATGTGATACTTTCTCATTTTTGTCCTCTCCACATAAGCCCCATCAATCGATGGGCATCTCCATGGCCCATTGATTAGCCTCGTTGATGTGAGACTTTCTCCTTTTTTCTCTTCTCCACATAACCCCTTCATTATATTCTATTCCACCCATAGTGCTATGTCCATGGCTCGCGCTCATATATTGCGTGAAAGTTTATCGGTTTGAGATTACTAAAGTATGAAATAAATGCTTAGCTTGTCATCGGGGTTGTGCATGATGAGAGCATTCTTGTGTGACGAAAATGGAGCATGACTAAACTATATGATTTTGTAGGGATGAACTTTCTTTGGCCATGTTATTTTGAGAAGACATAATTTCTTAGTTAGTATGCTTGAAGTATTATTATTTTTATGTCAATATGAAGTTTTATCTTGAATCTTTCGGATCTGAATATTCATACCACAATTAAGAAGAATTACATTAAAATTATGCCAAGTAGCATTCCACATCAAAAATTCTATTTTTATCATTTACCTACTCGAGGACGAGCAGGAATTAAGCTTGGGGATGCTTGATATGTCTCCAACGTATCTATAATTTTTGATTGCTCCATGCTATATTATTTCTGCTTTGGACATTATTGGGCTTTATTATCCACTTTTATATTATTTTTGGGACTAACCTATTAACCGGAGGCCCAGCCCAGAATTGCTGTTTTTGCCTATTTTAGGGTTTCGAAGAAACGGAATATCAAACGGAGTCCAAGCAGAATGAAACCTTCGGGAACGTAATTTTCTCACCGAACATGATCCAGGAGACTTGGACCCAGCGTCAAGAAATAAAGGAGGAGGCCATGAGGTAGGGGCGCGCCTACCCCCCACCCCAGGCGCGCCCTCCACCCTCGTGGGCCCCCTGTTGCTGCACCGATGTACTCCTTCCTTCTATATATACCTACGTACCCCCAAACGATCAGATACGGAGCCAAAACCCTAATTCCACCGCTGTATCTTTCTGTATCCACGAGATCCCATCTTGGGGCCTATTCCGGAGCTCCGACGGAGGGGGCATCCATCATGGAGGGCTTCTACATCAACACCATAGCCCCTCCAATGAAGTGTGAGTAGTTTACCTCAGACCTTCGGGTCCATAGTTATTAGCTAGATCATTTCTTCTCTCTTTTTGGATCTCAATACAATGTTCTCCCTCTCTTGTGGAGATCTATTCGATGTAATCTTCTTTTTGCGGTGTCTTTGTTGAGACCGATGAATTGTGGGTTTATGATCAAGATTATCTATGAACAATATTTGAATCTTCTCTGAATTCTTTTATGTATGATTGGTTATCTTTGCAAGTCTATTCGAATTATCAGTTTGGTTTGGCCTACTAGATTGATCTTTCTTGCAATGGGAGAAGTGCTTAGCTTTGGGTTCAATCTTGCGGTGTCCTTTCCCAGTGATAGTAGGGGCAGCAAGGCACGTATTGTATTGTTTCCATTGAGGATAACAAGATGGGGTTTTTATCATATTGCATGAATTTATCCCTCTACATCATGTCATCTTGCTTAAGGCGTTATTCTGTTTTCATGAACTTAATACTCCAGATGCATGCTGGATAGCGGTCGATGAGTGGAGTAATAGTAGTAGATGCAGGCAGGAGTCGGTCTACTTGTCTCAGACGTGATGCCTATATACATGATCATACCTAGATATTCTCATAACTATGCTCAATTCTTTCAATTGCTCAACAGTAATTCGTTCACCCACCGTAAGATACTTATCCTCTTGAGAGAAGCCACTAGTGAAACCTATGGCCCCCGGGTCTATCTTCATCATATTAATCTTCCAATACTTAGTTATTTCCTTCACTTTTTTACTTTGCTTTTATTTTATTTCGCATCTTTATCACAAAAATACCCAAAAAATATTATCTTATCATATCTATCAGATCTCACTCTCGTAAGTGACTGTGAAGGGATTGACAACCCCTTATCGCGTTGGTTGCAAGGAGTTATTTGCTTTGTGCAGGTGCGAGGGACTCGCGCGTAGCCTCCTACTGGATTGATACCTTGGTTCTCAAAAACTGAGGGAAATACTTACGCTACTTTGCTGCATCATCTTTTCCTCTTCAAGGAAATCCAACGCAGTGCTCAAGAGGTAGCAATGCTCATATTGGTTCCTACATATTCTACGAAGATCTTTATCGGTCAAAACACATAACAACATACGTAGTTCCCTTTGTCATTGGTATTTTACTTGCTTGAGATTCGATCGTCGGTATCCTCATACCTAGTTCAATCTCTTATCGGCAAGTCTCTTTACTCGTTCCGTAATGCATCATCCCGCAACTAACTCATTAGTCACATTGCTTGCAAGGCTTATAGTGATGTGCATTACCAAGGGGGCCCAGAGATACCTCTCCGATACACGAAGTGACAAATCCTAATCTCGATCTATGCCAACTCAACAAACACCATCGGAGACACCTTTAGAGCATGTTTATAGTCACCCAGTTATGTTGTGATGTTTTATAGCACACTAAGTGTTCCTCCGGTATTCGGGAGTTGCATAATCTCATAGTCATAGGAACATGTATAAGTCATGGAGAAATCAATAGCAATAAACTAAACGATCATAGTGCTAAGCTAACGGATGGGTCAAGTCAATCACATCATTCTCTAATGATGTGATCTCGTTCATCAAATGACAAGTCATGTTTATGGTTAGGAAACTTAACCATCTTTGCTTAACGAGCTAGTCAAGTAGAGGCATACTAGTGACACTCTATTTGTCTATGTATTCACACATGTACTAAGTTTCCGGTTAATACAATTCTAGCATGAATAATTAACATTTATCATGATATAAGGAAATATAAATAACAACTTTATTATTGCCTCTAGGGCATATTTCCTTCAGTCTCCCACTTGCACTAGAGTCAACAATCTAGATTACATTGTAATGATTCTAACACCCATGGAGTCTTGGTGTTGATCATGTTTTGCTCGTGAGAGAGGCTTAGTCAAAGGTTCTGCAACATTCAGATCAGTATGTATCTTACAAATATCTATTGTCTCCCTCCTTGACTTGATCGTGGATGGAATTGAAGCTTCTCTTGATGTGCTTGGTTCTCTTGTGAAATCTGGATTCCTTTGCCAAGGCAATTGCACCAGTATTGTCACAAAAGATTTTCATTGGACCCGACGCTCTAGGTATGACACTGCTACGTCTTGAGCTTTTGGTTTTCCCCGAAGAGGAAGGGATGATGCAGCAGAGTAGCGTAAGTATTTCCCTTAGTTTTTGAGAACCAAGGTATCAATCCAGTAGGAGGCCATGCTCAAGTCCCTCGTACCTGCACAAAGTGATAGCTACTCGCAACCAACGCGATTAGGGGTTTTCAATCCCTTCACGGTCACTTACGAGAGTGAGATCTGATAGATATAATATTTTTGGTATTTTTGGTATAAAGATGCAAAGTAAAAAAGTAAAAGCAAAGTAAAAAAGCAAAGCAAGATTAAAGTGATGGAGATTGGTATGATGAGAATAGACCCGGGGGGCATAGGTTTCACTTGTGGCTTCTCTCAAGAGCATAAGTATTCTACGGTGGGTGAACAAATTATTGTTGAGCAATTGACAGAATTGAGCATAGTTATGAGAATATCTAGGCATGATCATGTATATAGGCATCACGTCCGTGACAAGTAGATCGAAACGATTTTTCATCTACTACTATTACTCCACTCATCGACCGCTATCCAGCATGCATCTAGAGTATTAAGTTAAAAACAGAGTAACGCCTTAAGCAAGATGACATGATGTAGAGAGATAAATTCATGCAATATGAAATAAACCCCATCTTGTTATCCTCGATGGCAACGATACAATACGTGCCTTGCTGCCCCTTCTATCACTGGGAAAGGACACTGCAAGATCGAACCCAAAGCTAAGCACTTCTCCCATGGCAAGAACTACCAATCTAGTTGGCCAACCCAAACGGATAATTCGAAGAGACTTGCAAAGATAACCAATCATACATAAAAGAATTCAGAGAAGATTCAAATATTATTCATAGATAGACTTGATCATAAACCCACAATTCATCGGTCTCAACAAACACACCGCGAAAACAAGATTACATCGAATAGATCTCCACAAGAGAGGGGGAGAACTTTGTATTGAGATCCAAAAAGAGAGACGAAGCCATCTAGCTACTAACTATGGACCCGAAGGTCTGAGGTAAACTACTCACACTTCATCGGAGGGGCTAGGATGATGTAGAAGCCCTCCGTGATGACGGCCCTCTTCCGGCGGAGCTCCGGAACAGGCCCCAAGATGGGATCTCGTGGATACAGAAAGTTGCGGCGGTGGAATTAGGTTTTTGGCTCCTGTTCTGATCGTTTGGGGTACGTAGGTATATATAGGAGGAAGGAGTACGTCGGTGGAGCACCGAGGGGGCCACGAGGAAGGTGGCGCGCCCTAGGGGGGGCGCGCCCCCCACCCTCGTGACCTCCTCTTTGACTCCCTGGAGTAGGGTCCAAGTCTCCTGGATCACGTTCGGTGAGAAAATCACGTTCCCGAAGATTTTATTCCGTTTGGACTCCGTTTGATATTCTGTTTCTCCAAAACACTGAAATAGGCAAAAAAACAACAATTCTGGGCTGGGCCTCCGGTTAATAGGTTAGTCCCAAAAATAATATAAAAGTGGAAAATAAAGCCCAATATAGTCCAAAACAGTAGATAATATAGCATGGAGCAATCAAAAATTATAGATACGTTGGAGACGTATCAGACACCTAGATCGGATATGAACTCCTTCATCCAAACTCCTCCATTTGTTGCTTCTGAAGCAGCTATGTACTCCATTTCACACGTAAATCCCGCCCCGACGCTCCGTTTGGAACTGCACCAACTGACATCTCCACCATTCAATAAAAATACGTATCCGGTTTGTGACTTAGAGTCATCCGGATCAGTGTCAAAGCTTTGCATCAATGTAACCGTTTACGACGAGCTCTTTGTCACCTCCATAAACGAGAAACATATCCGTAGTCCTTTTCAGGTATTCCAGGATGTTCTTGGCCTCTATCCAGTGATCCACTCCTAGATTACTGTGGTACCTCCCTGCTAAACTAATAGCAAGGCACACATCAGGTCTGCTACACAGCATTGCATACATGATAGAACCTATGGCTGAAGCATAGGGAATGACTTTCATTTTTTCGCTATCTTCTGCAGTGGTCGGGCATTGAGTCTGACTCAACTTCACACCTTGTAACATAGGCAAGAACCCTTTCTTTACTTGATCCATTTTGAACTTCTTCAAAACTTTATCAAGGTATGTGCTTTGTGAAAGTCCAATTAAGCATCTTGACTATCTCTATAGTTCTTGATGCCCAATATATAAGCAGCTTAACCGAGGTCTTTCATTGAATTTTTTTATTCAAGTATCCTTTTATGCTATTCAGAAATTCAGTATCATTTCCGATCAGCAATATCTCATCCACATATAATATCAGAAATGCTACAGAGCTCCCACTCACTTTCTTGTAAATACAGGCTTCTCCAAAAGTCTGTATAAAACCATATGCTTTGATTACACTATCGAAGCATATATTCCAACTCCGAGAGGCTTGCACCAGTCCATAAATGGATCGCTGGAGCTTGCACACTTTGTTAGCACCTTTTGGATCGACAAAACCTTCCGGTTGCATCATATATAGCTCTTCTTTAAGATATCCATTAAGGAATGCAGTTTTGACATCCATTTGCCAAATTTCATAATCATAAAATGAGGCAATTGCTAACATGATTCGGACAGACTTAAGCATCGCTATGGGTGAGAAGGTCTCATCGTAGTCAACTCCTTGAACTTGTCGAAAACCTTTCGCAACAAGTCGAGCTTTGTAGACAGTAATATTACCGTCAGTGTCAGTCTTCTTCTTGAAGATCCATTTATTCTCTATGGCTTGCCGATCATTGGGCAAGTCAACCAAAGTCCACACTTTGTTCTCATACATGGATCCCATCTCAGATTTCATGGCCTCAAGCCATTTTGCGGAATCTCGGCTCATCATCGCTTCCTCATAGTTTGTAGGTTCGTCATGGTCAAGTAACATGACTTCCAGAACAGGATTACCGTACCACTCGGGTGTGGATCTTACTCTGGTTGACCTACGAGGTTCGGTAGTAACTTGATCAGAATTTTCATGATCATCATCATTAGCTTCCTCACTTACTGGTGTAGGAATCACTGGAACTGATTTCTGTGATGAACTACTTTCCAATAAGGGAGTAGGTACAGTTACCTCATCAAGTTCTACTTTCCTCCCACTCACTTCTTTCGAGAGAAACTCCTTCTCTAGACAGGATCCATTCTTAGCAACAAATATCTTGCCTTTGGATCTGTGATAGAAGGTGTACCCAACAGTCTCTTCTGGGTATCCTATGAAGACACATTTCTCCGATTTGGGTTTGAGCTTATCAGGTTGAAGATTTTTCACATAAGCATCGCAGCCCCAAACTTAAAGAAACGATAACTTGGGTTTCTTGCCAAAGCACAGTTCATAAGGTGTCGTCTCAGCGGATTTCGATTGTGCCCTATTTAACATGAATGCAGCCGTCTCTAAAGCATAACCCCAAAATGATAGCGGTAAATCAGTAAGAGACATCATAGATCGCACCATATCTAATAAAGTGCGGTTATGACGTTCGGACACACCATTACACTGTGGTGTTCCAGGTGATGTGAGTTGCGAAACTATTCCGCATTGTTTCAAATGAAGACCAAACTTGTAACTCAAATATTCTCCTCCATGATCAGATCGCAGAAACTTTATTTTCTTGTTACGATGATTTTCCACTTCACTCTGAAATTCTTTGAACTTTTCAAATGTTTCAGACTTATGTTTCATCAAGTAGATATACCCATATCTGCTCAAATAATCTATGAAGGTAAGAAAATAATGATACCTGTCGCGAGCATCAACACTCATCGGAGAACGGAGTCTTGGTCATCTTGCCCATGAGGCATTGTTCGCAAGCATCAAGTGATTCCAAAAGCCCATCAGAATGGAGTTTCTGCATGCGCTTTACACCAATATGACCTAAATGGCGGTGCCACAAATAAGTTGCACTATCATTATTAAACTTATATCTTTTGGCTTCAATACTATGAACATGTGTATCACTACTATCATGATTTAGTAAAAATAAACCACTAATCAAGGGTGCATGACCATAAAAGATATTATTCATATAAATAGAACAACCATTATTCTATGATTTAAATGAATAACCGTCTCGCATCAAACAAGATCCAGATATAATGTTCATGCTCAACGCTGGCACCAAATAACAATTATTCATGTCTAAAACTAATCCCGAAGGTAGATGTAGAGGTAGCGTGCCGACGGCGATCACATCGACTTTGGAACCATTTCCCACGCGCATCGTCACCTCATCCTTAGCCAATCTTCGCTTAATACGTAGCCCCTATTTCAAGTTGCAAATATTAGCAACAGAACCAGTATCAAATACCCAGGCTCTACTGCAAGCATTAGTAAGGTACACATCAATAACATGTATATCAAATATACCTTTCACTTTGACATCCGTCTTCTCCGCCAAATACTTGGGGCATTTCCGCTTCCAGTGACGAGTCCCTTTGCAGTAGAAGCACTCAATCTCAGGCTTAGGTCTAGACTTGGGCTTCTTCACTTGAGCAGCAACTTGTTTGCCGTTCTTCTTGAATTTCCCCTTCTTCCCTTTACCCTTTTTCTTGAAACTAGTGGTCTTGTTGACCATCAACCCTTGATGCTCCTTCTTGATTTCTACCTCCGCAGCCTTTAGCATTGCCAATAGCTCGGGAATCATCTTATCCATCCCTTGCATATTATAGTTCATCACGAAGCTCTTGTAGCTTGGTGGAAGTGATTGAAGAACTCTATCAATGACACTATCAACTGGAAGATTAACTCCCAGCTAATTCAAGTGATTGTGGTACCCAGACATTCTGAGTATATGCTCACTAACAGAACTATTCTCCTCCATTTTGCAGCTGTAGAACTTATTGGAGATTTCATATCTCTCAATCTGGGCATTTGCTTGAAATATTAACTTCAACTCCTGGAACATCTCATATGCTCCATGACATTCAAAACGTCGTTGAAGTCCCAGTTCTAAGCCGTAAAGCATGGCACACCGAACTATCGAGTAGTCATCAGCTTTGCTTTGCCAGGTGTTCATAACATCTGGCGTTGCTCCTGCAGCGGGTTTGGCACCTAGCGGTGCTTCTAGGACATAATTCTTCTGTGCAGCAATGAGGATAATCCTCAAGTTACGGACCTAGTCCGTGTAACTGCTACCATCATCTTTAAACTTAGCTTTCTCTAGGAACGCATTAAAATTCAATGGAACAACAACACGGGCCATTTATCTACAACAATGTAGACATACAAAATACTATCAGGTACTAAGTTCATGAAAAATTAAAGTTCATTTAATCATATTACTTAAGAACTCCCACTTAGATAGACATCCCTCTAATCATCTAAGTGATCACGTGATCCATATCAACTAAACCATGGCTGATCATCATGTGAGATGGAGTAGTTTTCAATGGTGAACATCACTATGTTGATTATATCTACTATGTGATTCACGCTCGACCTTTCGGTCTTACTGTTCCGAGGCCATATCTGCATATGCTACGATCGTCATGTTTAACCCGAGTATTCTGTGTGTGCAAAACTGGCTTGCACCCGTTGTATGTGAACGTAGACTTTATCACACCCGATCATCACGTGGTGTCTCGGCACGACGAACTGTAGCAACGGTGCATACTCAGGGAGAACACTTATACCTTGAAATTTAGTGAGATCTCATCTTATAATGCTACCGCCGTACTAAGCAAAATAAGATGCATAAAGGATAAACATCACATGCAATCAAATAAGTGATATGATATGGCCATCATCATCTTATGCCTTTTGATCTCCATCTCCAAAGCACCATCATGATCACCATCGTCACCGGCTTGACACCTTGATCTCCATCGAAGCATCGTTGTCATCTTGCCAACTATTGCTTCTACGACTATCGCTACCGCTTAGTGATAAAGTAAAGCAATTACATGGCAATCGCATTTCATACAATAAAGTGACAACCATATGGCTCCTGCCAGTTGCCGATAACTGTGTTACAAAACATGATCATCTCATACAACAATTTATATAATCACATCTTGACCATATCACATCACAACATGCCCTGCAAAAACAAGTTAGATGCCCTCTACTTTGTTGTTGCAAGTTTTACGTGGCTGCTACGGGCTTAGCAAGAACCGTTCTTACATACGCATCAAAAACCACAATGCGGTATAGTGATTGCTTTTCGATCTTTAGAAAGAACCCTGTTCATTGAATCCGATTCAACTAAAGTTGGAGAACCAGACACCCACTAGCCACCTGTGTGCGAAGCACATCGGTAGAACCAGTCTCGCGTAAGGGTACGCATAATGTCGGTCTGAGCCGCTTCATCCAACAATACCGCTGAATCAAGAATCAACTAGTGACGGCAAGCAATATGTATATACCCACGCCCACAACTCCTTTGTGTTCTACTCATGCACAAAACATCTACGCATAGACCTGGCTCTGATGCCACTGTTGGGGAACGCAGTATTTCAAAAAAATTCCTAAGATCACGCAAGATCTATCTAGGAGATTGTCAGTGTCAAAACCGGCGGATCTCGGGTAGGGGGTCCCGAACTGTGCGTCTAGGCCGGATGGTAACAGGAGGCAAGGGACACGAAGTTTTACCCAGGTTCGGGCCCTCTCGATGGAGGTAAAACCCTACGTCCTGCTTGATTAATATTGAAGATATGGGTGCTACAAGAGTAGATCTACCACGAGATCAGAGAGGCTAAACCCTAGAAGCTAGCCTATGGTATGATTGTATGTTGTGATTGTTGTCCTACGGACTAAAGCCCTCTAGTTTATATAGACACTTGAGAGGGTTAGGGTTACACAAGGTCGGTTACAAAAAGAGGAGATGTCCATATACGTATTGCCTAGCTTGCCTTCCACGCCAAGTAGAGTCCCATTCGGACACGAGACGAAGTCTTCAATCTTGTATCTTCATAGTCTAACAGTCCGGCCAATGGAGATAGTCCGGTTGTCCGGAGACCCCCTAATCCAGGACTCCCTCAGTAGCCCCCGAACCAGGCTTCAATGACAATGAGTCCGGCGCGCAGTTGTCTTCGGCATTGCAAGGCGGGTTCCTTCTCCAAATTCTGTGTACCTGTCAAAATAATGTCCGGTTCCTCGTGATGGTTTGTATTTCTTGGCTTCCACGCCCAATAATGGCCACTTTCCACATGTCGAGCGAATGTGAAGAGCCAGGGTGTTTTCACATTTACCCCCCTAGCTATGCAAATGAGCCGCCTATTTAAAAAGACGAGGATTCAGATCCAAATCACATCATCCTCCCTTGCCAAGTCTTCATCAGAGCATATCCGACAGAGATCCATTCCACCATGGCCGGTCGACGCAGCTCCTCCTCTTGCACCCCTAGCTCCAAGCCTGGAGATTGGGAGAGATGTTCCATCCCGCATAGCAAATTGGTGATGCTTCAGTCCAAGGGATTTCTTCCCCTAGCGTACCTGGTCTCAGTTCGAGCCGGGCTTGCCACCTATAATGGAGGAGAGCAAGCAGAGAGCCGTCCCAATCCCTCTAAGGGAGAGCGGGTGTGCCTTGTCCCTTATCTGGTAAGAGGGCTCGGATTCCCAATCCACCCGTTTCTCCGAGGGATTCTGGAGTTCTATGGCCTCCAGCTGCACAACCTCACGCCTGCTTCTCTGCTACATATCGCGGGATTCGTAGCCCTTTGCGAGTTGTTTTTGGGCTGTGAGGCTCATTTCGCTCTGTGGAAGAAGCTATTCTGTTTGGTGCCCCGTTCTAAGAAGGGATCAATATATCAAGTGGGCGGAGTCGAAGTGTGGCGTATCGCCGGGACCGGATACCTACCCGGGACCCCAAAGAAGACGTCCGAAGACTGGCCTTCAGAATGGTTTTATATAGAAGATGTCCCCCTTCCAGACCCTATTCGGATCGGCCTTCCAAAGTTTGATAATGCCCCTTTGAAGAAGCGTCAGAGCTGGCGTCCACGGAGCCCCTGGAGGAAGACGACCGGGACATTCTTTATCTGATGAGCCGGATAAGCCCTTTAGCTCGATCCGGATTGACCATGATCGAGGTCATGGCTATATGCATTATGCGGGGGGTGCAGCCGCTCCAGTATAGAGGCCACCCCATGTGGGATTTCAATGGGGAGGATGACGCCACCCGCCACGGCCGTAAAGGGCCGGGATCGGCTGCTGATCTAATAAAGATCTTGTCCACTTTGTACAAGGGAGAAGAGGAGGAATTCCTCCGTGTCAACCCGCAGGGCGGATTCGCCATGTACAATCCTCTGAGCTGGGTAAGCGGAGATTTTTCTCGCCCATCTGTTTTGTATTCCCGTAGTTTAAGTATTCATTCTAGCGATTTCATCGCAGGAGCTGTGTCAGGCAGTAAAGGAGATAAACAGCCCTCCCCACAGCCCGAGGACCCTGGACGGTCCCTTGACCCGGCCTCCCAGGAGGATCTAGACATATCCGTGGAGCTGATCGACGGGGTATTTTACCAAGGGAGTAATGAAAATACCTTGGTGGCCATTACGGCCGATTACCCTGGGCTAGTTCCAGCCTCACAGGTGACTGAGACCAAAATCCTAGCACTTAAAAAGGGATCCGTCCTTGTGCTCTTTTTATTGCCGTATAACAGCCGTGTTTTGCAGGGGAGGTCCTCGGGGCAGAAGACCGAGCCCGTGGCAACTAGCCACCAAGAGGCCGCTAAGCCAGGCAGGCTGAAAAGATCCGCAGTCCGGATTGAGGCACCGGTGCAGCGGTATGGCGCGCCGTCTTTATTACAAGACATTATTTACAGAGGCATACTAACGCCCATGCCTTCTTTTCAGGAAAAAGAGTGCTCGCCGTACTATCCCCGAAGAGGCTACCAATCGCGCCTCCACAAGCCAGGCTCCAAGGCGGGACTTGGAAGTGGGGCGTGCGTCGGGTGCTCCTCCGACAGAGGATGCGGATAGACTGTCCGCCACCCATTCCGAGGTGGAAAGTGCCATGAACCACAGGCGTCGCCGGACTGTTCTTCATGATGCTTGTTTCTCCCCAGAGGCATTGGATGCCTTCTACTCGGGAGACGCGCACCTCCGTGCCGCTCAAGATGGTCTAGCCAGAGCCACGGAGCAGTATGTAAAAGACATACGGGTGAGAAAATTTGATGATTATATATATTAGTAGCCCCTGAGATTTGAAACAGTTAGGATAACTGATTTAAGGATCATTTGTTATGTAGGTTCTTACAGAAAAGAATACTCAACTGTCCCAGGAGCTGGAAGAGTGCAAAGCCCAACTTCAGGCCGCACTGTCCGCCGCAGGGGAGCCCAAAGAGACCCCCGCTGGTAACATATCCATCAAATGATAAGTATCATATTAGAGTGCGGCTTTATATGCAAATCTGACGAAAAAATTGCAGATGACGCTGGAGTGAATCTGGATAAGCAACAGCTCAAACGCCAGTTGAAGGCTGGTGAGAACGTGCTTACAAGGGTGAGGCAAGAGAAGAATGATCTCCAAGATGCCAACACCAAGCTGGGCATGGAACTGAAAGATGTTCGTGCCCAACTGTCGGACTCTGCTAAGGAGAATCGATGGCTTCGGTGCGGCATATTTAGTAAGTGCTTGAACGAACCTAAAAAGAGTTCGGTGGGGAAGCTGACCGACAGAGTTATGTATGTAGGTATGTTAACAGGTCGTCCTGCCGAGGAGATGCCTAGTTCGACGGGTGATCTTCTTCCCGAGCTCGCATAGTTGCACGAACGAGTTCGGCAGGTGATGCGAGGTGTTGCCCAGGCCTTGTGGCCATCCGTCTCCCTACCCAAAGGCCTTGGAGAGCTTGCAGAAAAGCTGAAGGGAGCACGGCGGCGCTTCCGATTATGGAAGATATCGGCCTGCCGTCAGGGCGCCAGGGAAGCTTGGGCGATGGTGAAGACACGGTACACGAAGGCTGACCCGAACCACATGGACGAAGTCGGACCTGTGGGGCCTGATGGCAAGGAGATCCCTGTAAATTTAGTGTACGGCCAAGTAGAATTGGCCGCAAAGTATTCCCAACAGGACTGTAGACTAGACAGCCTATTGGATGGCATTGAAAAGGAATTCAACCAGTCAAATTGACTATGTAATTGTAAAGTGACATATATGATGCCTTCTAGCCGGATTGTAGATCGTTTGTCGTGGCGGACCTTTTTGCTTCAACCTCGGGACCCGACAGTCCGGAGTGTATCCGAATACCCTCTCGGTTATATAAGAACCGGGGCATGCGTGGAGACTAGGCGTAGGGGTCGTTAGTGCTTTATTAGACAAGTGCCCAACTAGTTATGTTATATTACATGGGTAGTAAGAAACATCTTCCAGAGAGAATAGTTCCGTTAAGGGTTCCTTTCCCTGGGTAGGCATGCCCTAAAGTGCATGTCTGTACTGCGGCAAGAAGCGCAGTAGAAACGTCTGGGGGCAGATATGGTTAATAAATAAAAGTCATCTTTTGCTCACCGACCGAATATTCTCTTAAGAACGCTAGCTTTCGGCTTCACCCAGTTTGAGGTACATGTCCGGCTGACCCGGCGGTAACAATCGCAGAGGTGCTCCCCTTATGCCCTAGCCGAATTAACGGGAACGTAGGGCATAAATACAAGAGACAGGCAACCCAGCTTGGCCAAAACTTAAGTCATATCGATGCATATAATGGTGAAAAAAGGTACATGCGGAAGTATAACGCATGTGCTGGGCGTGATGCCCAGGTAAATAATTTAAGCTTCTGTGAAAGAAGCCCCCGGGTGTAGATAGTGCGGCTAGCACCTCTGTGGTGTACAAGTGAGGCACAAGGTGACCCTTGAAGACCTAGAGGAATAAAAGAAAGAAAGGGAAACAAGACAGATGACGCATATGCAGAAAATGGACAAAGGGAAGGGACTAACATAAAGTCCAGTGCTAGGCGTAGAATCTTCGAAGCCTGGCTGCGTTCCATGGGTTCAGCTCGAGTCGACTAGTCGATGCATCCCGCAGTCGGTACGCTCCGCCGGTCAGAACTTGGTCGATGACGAAGGGACCTTCCCATTTGGGCTCTAGCTTGTTCTTTTTCTTATCCGGCAGCCGGAGAACTAGTTCACCAACGTTATAAGTTTTGGCTCGTACTTCTCTACTTTGGTATCTGCAGGCCTGTTGCTGGTAAAATGCGGAACGGGCTTTGGCTACGTCGTGCACTTCCTCCAAGGTGTCCAGACTATCCTGCCGATCGAGCTCGGCTTCTCTTTCTTCGTACATGCGCACTCGAGGTGAGTCATGAATTATGTCACAGGGCAGGACTGCCTCTGCGCCGTACAGCATAAAAAATGGTGTGCATCCGGTACTATGATTCGGCATGGTCCACAGCCCCCAGAGTACGGAGTCGAGCTCCTCTACCCAGTGTGTGTCAGACTCTATTAAGGAGCACACTAGTCTGGGTTTAATGCCGCTCATTATAAGACCATTTGCTCGTTTGACTTGACCGTTGGTTTGTGGATGGTAGACTGAAGCATAATCGAGCTTGATGCCCATTTTGCTGCACCCGAGTTTTACCTCGTCGGCCGTGAAGTTTGTGTCATTATCAGTGATGATACTGTGGGGGACGCCGTAGCGATGTACAACCCCAGATATGAAATCTATCACCGGTCCGGATTCGGCTGTTTTAACCGGTTTGGCATCTATCCATTTGGTGAATTTATCCACCATGACCAATAAGTATTTTTTCTTGTGGGTTCCACCTTTAAGGGGTCCAACCATGTCAAGCCCCCAGACCGCAAAGGGCCATGTAATGGGGATTGTTCGGAGGGCGGTGGGTGGCATATGGCTTTGATTTGCAAAGAGCTGGCAACCGGCGCATGTCGGTGTTCTGGGAACGAGGGTGCCCAGACTTGCCTGCCTACGGCCTGCGGCGTGGCTCAAAAGGGGGCCCAGCACGGCCCATCTTCATCAACACAGACCCAAGACCCTCGCGAGCGGCCAAGCCTCGCGGGGCGGACGACACGGAGCTTCCTCAGGCACGCCCTCATCAGGCTGGCTCGCGAGGAGGCGGAGAGATCAAGGCGGGGTACCTCACGAGGTGCCCGTGACGCAAGCCATGGCGACCAAGGGTGCCAGGCGGGCGCCAGGCGGGCGCCAGCCCGCGCAGTGTCCTCCTTTCCTCTTTGGTGCAAAGGGAGCAAGCGCAGGCGAGAGCACCAAGCAAAGGCACATGTTTCGGTGCAACGAGACCAAGACCAGTCCAACGGCAGGGAGGAAGTCATTGTGGAGCCCAAGCCAGCGTCACCACCAGAGCCTTTGGCAGGCGAGGACCAACTTTAGTCAGGATAAGTGTACCAGATGTTCCCCTTCAAAATGGCCAATTGTTGTCGCCCTTCCTGCTCAATATTTGGGAAGAGGCCCAGGGCCTTTGCCTATAAATAGGACTAGCCACCCACAGGGAAATCAGAGGGAAATCATAGGGAAATCGGAGGAAAATCGGAGAGAGAATCGAGAAGAGAGAGAGAGAGAGAGAGAAGGCTGACTGAACTCCTCCTAGCAGTTCATCCCCTCAACCAAGAACAGACCCTCGCGAGGTTGTTCTTCCTTGTATTGCTCATCATCATTAGCCCAAGAGGCAATCCACCACACCGCACACTTGAGTAGTGTATTACACCACAACGGTGGCCCGAACTAGTATAAACCCTGTGTCTCTTGTGCTGTTCTTTCCATAGCTTAGATCTTAGCGAGGCGGAGGGGTGCAGCTAGGTAGAAGGTGAAATCTCCGCGCGCACCCCAGTGTTCGAACCTCAAGGGTCTGCCGGAACCCGAAATCTGACATTTGGCGTGCCAGGTAGGGGTGCGCCGGAATTCGTCTTCCACCACCCCGTTCTCCTCCGATCATCGCGTCCATGTCTGACGCTTGTCGGGCCCGCGCCGAGCGCTGGGCCGCTCTTGCTTCCCGCGTCGCCCAGACGGCTCCTGTCGGCGGGCGTCCTTGCCGTTCCCCATCACCTGCCGTCAACGCCGCCACCGGCCCGGCGGGGGACGAGCAGCAAGCGTCGTCTCAGCATCCGTCCGTGCGGCAAGACGGCCGCACCGCTACTCCCTCGCCCACCCCAGATGGTTCTTCGTCCCGTGTGCTCCGCGCACCCATGGAGGCTCGAGTTGCGCTCATCGCGGCAAACGAGCTCCTGCGCTACCATCCCGTCGACGACATCTATGAAGAATGGCTCGACCGCGTCGCCGAGCTCGTCCGCGCCGCAGGGGGCTCTCCTACGTCGTCCGTTCCGCTGCACCGCACCCCGCCCCGCGCGGGCGACGAAGCTCTAGCGGCGCCCCAGCAGCCTCCTCCTCAAGAAGGCGCCATGGCTCCAAGGCGCATGGCCCCTGGGCGGAACCCGCTCCGTTAGGTGCCAGCGCGGCAAGAGCAGAGCTGCCAAGAAGTCCCTCGCCCGCAAGAAGCTGCCCGAGCGCTCCCTGCTCCAGCATGTCGCGACCATGCTCCTGCTCCCGCACGTCAAGACCCCGCGCTGCTCCCAGCTGCAGTGTGTGGGGACATGCAAGACCAAGCTCTCCACCACCAAAGGCCTCCCGTGGCCACAGCAGGCTGTCGTGCCTTCACCACCGAGCTACGCAGCGTCGCGTGGCCCGGCAAGTTCAAGCCAGACCTGCCGCCTCGTTACGACGGCACGGCCGACCCTGCGGAGTTCCTCCAGCTCTATGAGCTGGGCATCGAAGCTGCCAACGGAGACGAGAAGGTCATGGCGAACTGGTTTCCCATGGCACTCAAGGACGGGGCCTGCACCTGGCTCCTGAACCTGGCTCCGGGCACGATCTCCTCGTGGGACGAGATGCGCACCCGCTTCATCGCCAACTTCCAAGGTACTCGCGACCGGCCACCCACCGTGAGCGACATGCGCTGCATCAAGCAACAACCCGGAGAGACCCTGCAGAAGTACATCCAACGCTTCAACAACGCACGCCTCAAGATTCCCAAGGTGACCGAGGAGGCCATCATCTCAGCCTTCTCCGACGGCGTGCGCGATGTCAAGATGAAGGAGGAGCTGGCGATGCATGAAGACATGTGCACTTCCTTGGAGCTGTTCAACTTGGCAACCAAGTGCGCCAGGGCTGAGGAAGGGTGTCTCTCCCTCCTCGAGCTGCCTGCCGCAGACCCAGAAGAGAAGAAGCCCAAGGCCAAGGATGTGAAGTGCAAGGGGGCTGCCGTGCTCGCGGCAGAACCAGACACCAAGCGTGGCAGAGATCAACCCGAATCTTCCAAGGGCAGTCGGTACTGTGTGTATCACGACCTCCACACCCACAACACCAACGAATGTCAAGAGCTCCGAGCCATGCGAGAAGGAAGGATCGGCCGTTGCCCCGACCGCGGTGACCGGGGCTACGGTCGAGGAGGAGGAAGGAACGCAGGGCGCTGGGAAGACCGCTGCCCGCGCCAAGGGTGGCGCAATCGACCTCACGAGGATCGCCGGTGAGACCCGCCTCGCGAGGGAGACTGGAGGGATCAGCCTCGCGAGGATCGCCCGCAAGGTAATGCAGGCCTCCCTCCGCTGCCGCCGCAGCCAAGGAGAAACGAGGACCGCCATCAGGGCGAGGGGGGAGGGGGCTTCTAGGAGCTGCACGCGATCGCTTGCATCCTGGGTGGGGCTCAAGCCCTAGCCTCTCAACGCATCTTCAAGCAGTTCGCCCGTGAAGTGAATGCAGTCCTCCCCAAGCTCGAAGCCACACGCCCTCTCAGGTGGTCGGCGTGCGCCATCACGTTCAGCTCAGCAGATCGGCTCAAGTGTGCGGCTACAGCCGGAGTCCTCCCGATGCTTTGTTCCCCAATCATCAGCAACATGGTGGTCACCAGGACCCTCATCGATGGCGGGGCAGGGCTCAACGTCCTGTCCATGGAAACATTCAACAATCTCCAAGTGCCCTACAACCAGCTTCAGCCAACCAAGCCTTTCTCCGGAGTCATCGACGGCTCCACGGTCCCGATTGGGCTGGTCTGCCTCCCTGTCACCTTCGGGGCACGCGACAACTACCGCACCGAGCTCATCGACTTCGACGTCGCTCACATTCGCCTGCCATACAACGCCATACTTGGGTACCCAGCGCTGGCCAAGTTCATGGACGTAACTCACCACGGCTACAACGTCCTCAAGATGCCAGGAAGTGGCGGAGTCATCACGGTGCCCTATGAAGAGAAGGACGCGGTCTGTTCCCTGGAACGAGCCTTTCAGGCCGCATCACTGGAAGACCCGAATCGCGGAAGCAGGAGGCTTCCCGAGACCACCTCCAAGAAGAAGAAGACATCGTCCGGCCCGGCCCCTCAGGAGGCAGGCCCCTCAGGGCCCGCGCCTGCCCAGGGGGAACCTCCTTCCATCGCATAGGAAAGCACGCCCAGCGCCCTCCTTAGGCGGGGCTGGGGGCTCTCCCCTGGAGGGCCACCGACCTGGCTAAGGTCACGAGGGAGACGCTTGGGCACCACATGGAGGCGTGTTTCGAAGCACGTTTCCCTCAAGAAGGAGTAAGGCAAGGAGAGCCAGACCCTCAGGAGTTCGTCAACAAGGCCATCCAGGAGCTACAGGAGTCAAGAGTGATGAAAGGCGGCTGCCGCCTACCAGCTGTGGCTCCCCATCCAGGCGAGGATGGTGGGCTGCGCGTCTGCATCGACATACCAGGGCTCAATCGAGTCGCCTTTCTGGAGCGCCTCTGGCCTCGCGAGTGGGGCACTACGAAGGTCCACCCCACAGCTACGTTCGCATGCCTTACGGCTTGCCGAACGCGGCTGCCACGTACCAGTGCCTCATGAGGGGCATCATGGAGGCTCAAGAGGCCAGGCGTTCCGCAGCCCTGGCGGAGATGGAGATGGTCCGCGAGGAGCCACCAGCACCTTCGGAGCCTCTCGAGGCCCCTGGGCCTGGGGGCTCGTGAGGATCGGCTTCCGCAGCCCACCGAGTCTGCTACACCAACACTCCTTCATCCTCAACATCATCAGGTGACATCTTTCAAGTTTCATTTCCAGCTGGGAGCGCCCCCCAGGGCTGCATTATTCCCAGGCCGTGTGGGTCCGTCCATGCGGCATGTATCCCTTTTATTTCATGTTGTTAGCTTACTTTGTTGGGGGCGCCCCACGGGCTACATCATCCCCAAGTCGCTCGGGCCTGACCCAGTGATGTCCGCCTTCCCAGCATCTATTTGAATGAATCCACTCCTTCGTGGCTAATGTGTTTGACCTAGTTGCCCGCTCAACTGACGCCAACTGACGGAGCTGCTCCCAAATGGCACGACGCTTGCGCATGGGTCCGTCCCTGCAACACCGACAAACCTGAATGGCTAAGCTCTGGCCGCGGCAGCCCCGCATGGCGCCACCTTGTCAAGCCTTCAGTGCCTCATCGCCCCTCGGAAGCAACCAACGGCTGACTGTCAATTGTCATGGCAACCCCTCGTTCTTTCTATGATGGGTCTACAGGATCTCCTAAAGGAGCTGCGTCAGGCGAGGCCCTTGCGGTGTCTCCTTCACTCTCATCCTCGCGAACCGCTTGCACATTAAAGGGGGGGTGCCTGAGCATCGCGACTCAGGGCTCCTACTGGCTCTCCAGCCCTCACCCTCTGGCCTTGTCCATGGCATCGCCACCTGGCATACCAGCGACGGCTGAGACTCGCTCGAGGGCCGGGACCCGAGGACGTAGAGCAGAAAGGGGAGCAAAGGCGCGAGGGGAGGGACACGCGAGGACCTCGCCGAGCAACCTCACGCCTGCCGATGCACGGACCCGGTGACACACCAGAGAGCGGTCCCTGATTCTCGAGATAAGTCACCACCCGGAAGCACCAGCTACCGTGGCACCATCCCCGCACCTAATGCAATCCCGTGTTAGCGACGCCGCTCTCCTTTCTCACCGAACGACGGCTGCTTGAGCGACAAAGGGGACCTCCTGAGCATCGCGGCTCAGGGGCTCTTATCGGACCCCGGGTCGCTCACCTCCTGGCCTTGACCACGGCATCGCGACCTGGCATACCAGCGACGGCTGAAGCCGCCTTGGGACTGGGACCTATCGGTGCAGAGCACCAAGCCCTCGTGAGGTTCAAAAGGGAGGACTGAGCTAAGACGGAATGAGCAACTCGCACAATTCTACGACAAGGGTTATATTAACAAACAGGATCACAGGCACCTTACAAGCCCTCACGGGACGCGTCTTTGATTCCTTGCAGGGAACAGATCCTAAAAGGACGCTAATTACACGCGCCCCTGCGAAAGATGCCATCGTCAACAGCGGGCCGTCAAGCACCGGCACCAACCCCATCCAGATCAGAGTCGGTGACGGCCTGACGAGCCCACCCTGCTCCAGGAGCGGCACTGGCTCGAGGGTTTGTAGCTATCATCGCTCGTCTCCAGAGTCACGAAGAGCTCGCCGGAGTCGCTGGACCCTATGACGCCTCTGCCGCCTGAGCAGCCGCCAAGGGAGCGGTCGGCGGGCCCAGTCCTCGCCGTAGCAGGGTCCCGACCACCTCTCCCGGGGCAGCACTCCAGCCGGCGCCCGTTCGCATCGAAGACCTTGAAGAACATCACCGAAGCACCATCGTACTCCAAGTGGATCGCGAAGGCGCCTCTTGTCCTGCAAACCTGGGCGATTTCGCTCCAGCCTCGAGTCATGAAGACCTCGCCCGGGGCAACGACCGCGACCTCTGCCTCGGTCGCGAGGGTGCTGCAGCCGGCGTGCTGCAGCCAAAGCTCCAGGAGTTCTCCCTGCGGGATGATGGAGGCGAAGAAGGGAGGAAGGTGAATCCAAGACTGAGGAGGCATGGCGGTGTGGAGCACAAACTCTTGGGAGGAGCCCTCGGTGTGGACCCCAGGAGGGGCGACCCACACCTTTGTGACCCGTCGGTGCCGATGGTGGCGCCGCCCGTGGAGATCAGCATCGACTCCTTCAGAGCCCTCGATATGGGCGTACGAGGGAAGCGGGAACCCCACGGTGGCCGCTCGCACCAGGGCCTCGACACCACCTGATGGGCCCCCTCGAACCAGCCGCGGAGGGCGAGCCATTTCTTCGGCGGGAGCGGGTCTGGTTCCTCTCGGGGAGCCTTTCCCTTCTCTGACATCGAGAACCGGCGGATTGGAGCCATCGCAGCAAGACGGAGCAAGGACCGGGAAGAAGGAGAAGCAAGAAGGGATGGACTGGAAGGGCGCGCGCCATTCCGTACTTATGGCCGGTGAAGGCCAACCGCCGACCTCCACGATCGCAGGTAATCATGACCCGCTTTGCATGCAGGGACTTGTCCAATCCGTGCAGTTGCCGAGGCGCCGTGGGGAAGTGGAGACGCCCACGTCCAATCAACCGCCACGCGGCACCCAAGGCCGCAGGCTATTAGGGCCCGCGGCACTTCGCTCTTGCCCTTTCGCCTCCCTGCACGGCCAAGTCCGGGCACGCCTTGGGCCCGGGGGCTACTGTCGGCGTTCTGGGAACGGGGGTCCCCAGACTTGCCTGCCTGCAACGTGGCTCAAAAGGGGGCCCACCACGGCCCGTCTTTATCAACACAGACCCAAGACCCTCGCGAGGGGCCAAGCCTCGCGTGGCGGACGACACGGAGCTTCCTCAGGCACGGCCTCATCAGGCTGGCTCGCGAGGAGGCGGAGAGATCAAGGTGGGGTACCTCATGAGGTGCCCATGATGCAAGCCATGACGACCAAAGGTGCCAGGCGGGCGCCAGCGGGCGCAGTGTCCTCCTTTCCTCTTTGGTGCAAAGGGAGCAAGCGCAGGCGAGAGCACCAAGCAAAGGCACACGTTTTGGTGCAACGAGACCAAGACCAGTCCAATGGCAGGGAGGAAGTCATTGTGGAGCCCAAGCCAGCGTCACCACCAGAGCCTTTGGCAGGCGAGGACCAACTTTAGTCAGGATAAGTGTACCGGATGTTCCCCTTCAAAATGGCCAATTGTTGGCGCCCTTCCCGCTCAATATTTGGGAAGAGGCCCAGGGCCTTTGCCTATAAATAGGACTAGCCACCCATAGGGAAATTAGAGGGAAATCAGAGGGAAATCGGAGGAAAATTGGAGAGACAATCGAGAAGAGAGAGAGAGAGAAGGGTGACTGAACTCCTCCTAGCAGTTCATCCCCTCAGCCAAGAACAGACCCTCGCGAGGCTGTTCTTCCTTGTATTGCTCATCATCATCAGCCCAAGAGGCAAACCACCACACCACACACTGGAGTAGGGTATTACACCACAACGGTGGCCCGAACTAGTATAAACCCTGTGTCTCTTGTGCTGTTCTTTCCATAGATTAGATCTTAGCGAGGCGGAGGGGTGCAGGTAGGTAGATGGCGAAATCTCCGTGCGCACCCCAGTGTTCGAACCTCAAGGGTCTGCCGGAACCCGAAATCTGACAGCGCAACGTTGGACTAAGTCATGTGCGTCTGCCCGGGCCGTTGGCTAATAGAATCCTGTATGGAAGGCCTTGCTCACAAGAGCCCGGGCTGCGGAGTGATGACCGCCGAGTCCGGTATGAATTTTTGCGAGAAGGTTCCGTCCTTCCTCTTCGGAGATGCACCATTGAAGGACTCCGGTAGCGCTTTTCTTGTACAATTCTCCCTCGTGGACTGTGTAGGCCTTTGATCGCTGCACTATCCAGCATGCCTCATTTTGGTCCTCCGAGAATTCCTGTCTAGTTAAGTAGGCCAGGAATGGTTCTGTCCACGGGGCAATAATAGCCATTATCTCGTGGGTTGATTGTGTTATTTCGATGGCGGAGCCTTCGATTGTGTCAGAGAGTTCGGTATCCAGTATTTTGGCCGGGTCCGGACTGTTATTACCGGTGTCCCCTTCCCATGCTACGGATGGCTTGAAAAGCCTTTCCAGAAAAATGTTGGGAGGGACCACGTCACGTTTTGCGCCAATGCAGGCGAGGATATCTGCTGCCTAATTGTTTTCCTGGGCCACATGGTGAAATTCGAGCCCCTCGAACCAGGCTGACATTTTTAGGACGGCATTGCGATAAGTGGCCATTTTTGGATCCTTGGCATCAAAGTCTCCATTTATCCGGAGACCATGTAGAAGGGCCTCGTATTCGGCTGCATTGTTGGAGTCCGTATACATTATCTGCAGTACGTATTGAACTGTGTCTCCTGTTGGGGACGTCAAAATGACGCCGGCCCCCAGACCAGCCAACATTTTGGAGCCGTCGAAGTGCATGATCCAGTTTGAATATGTGCCATACTCTTTAGGGAGTTCGGCTTCCGTCCATTCAGCGACGAAGTCAGCCAAAACTTGCAATTTAATAGCTCGTCGTAGCTTGTAAGTTATGTCGAACGGGAGGAGCTCAATGGCCCATTTGGCAATCGGACCCGTCGCGTCGCGGTTGTTTATAATATCATTAAGTGGTACTTCCGAGGCTACCATTATCGAACACTCTTGAAAGTAGTGTCGCAGCTTCCTGGATGCCATAAATACCGCGTACGCTATCTTTTGATAATGCGGGTACCGCGATTTGCATGGAGTAAGGACAGTGGACACGTAGTAAACCAGCTTTTGAATGGGAAATTTGTGTCCGTCCACTTCTCGCTCAACGACAAGCACTGCGCTTACCACTTGATGAGTTGCCGCAATGTATAATAGCATTGGTTCGCCAATGTTTGGCGCGGCCAGGACTGGGTTTGTTGCCAACATGGCTTTTATTTCGTTGAGTCCGACCGTGGCGGTGTCCATCCACTCGAAGTGGTCGGTACGCCGGAGGAGGCGATAAAGGGGTAACGCCTTTTCTCCCAAGCAGGAGATAAGGCGGCTTAGAGCCGCCACACATCCAGTTAGTTTTTGTATTTGTTTGAGGTCTGTTGGGGTAGCCAACTATGACACTGCTCGAATTTTGGCCGGATTAGCTTCAATACCTCTACTGGAGACAATGAATCCCAGGAGCTTTCCTGCTGGTACGTCGAAGACGCATTTTTCCCGATTGAGCTTGATGTCATATGTTCGGAGGTTGTCGAATGTGAGCCTCAAGTCGTCTACTAAAGTTTCGACATGCTTGGTTTTAATGACCACGTCATCCACGTATGCCTCCACTGTTTTGCCGATCTGGTTTGCCAGGCATGTCTGAATCATGCGCTGATATGTTGCACCGGCGTTTTTTAGCCCGAAGGGCATTGTGTTGAAGCAGAATGGGCCGCATGGTGTGATGAATGTCGTTGCGGCTTGGTCTGGCTCTGCCATTTTGATTTGGTGGTAGCCGAAGTATGCGTCGAGGAAACACAATGAATCGTGTCCTGCGGTAGCATCGATGATTTGATCGATGCGGGGGAGGGGGAAGGGATCCTTTGGGCAGGCCTTGTTAAGGTCCTTAAAATCGATGCACAAGCGCCAGGATTTGTCCTTCTTTGGTACCATCACCAAGTTTGCTAGCCAGTCCGGATGTTTTATGTCTCTGATGAATCCGGCCTCCAATAGCTTGGATAGTTCCTCTCCCATGGCTTGTCTTTTAGGCTCAGAGAAACGTCGAAGAGCCTGCTTGACTGGCTTGAACCCTTTTATGATATTTAGGCTGTGTTCAGCCAGCCTGCGTGGGATTCCTGGCATGCCTGAAGGGTGCCAGGCAAAAATATCCCAGTTCTTGTGTAGGAATTCTCGCAGTGCGGCGTCAACATCAAGGTTTAATTGTGCCCCAATGGAAGCTGTTTTTGTAGGGTCCGTTGGATGGACTTGGAATTTGACTATTTCGTCCGCCGGCTTAAAGGAGGTAGACTTGGATCTTTTATCGAGTATCATGTCGTCCCTGTTTACCGTGGAGCGCAACGCAGTTAGTTCTTTGGCCGCTAGGGCTTCAGATAGTGCCTCAAGGGCCAGTGCAGCTGTCTTATTTTCGGCGCGGAGTGCTATGTCCGGATCACTAACAAGAGTGATCATTCCATTGAGCCCGGGCATTTTGAGCTTCATGTACCCGTAATGGGGTACGGCTTGGAAGATTGTGAACGCCTCCCGCCCTAATAGAGTGTGGTATCCGCTGTTGAATGGGGCCACTTGGAATGTAATTTCTTCGGACCTGTAATTATCCGGCATGCCGAATACCACGTCTAGTGTGATTTTTCCAGCGCAGCGTGCTTCCCGACTAGGGATGATTCCTCTAAAGGTTGTGCTGCTTTGCTTAATGCGGCTCCAGTCTATTTCCATCTTTTCAAGAGTTTGCTCGTAGATAAGGTTTAATCCGCTGCCGCCGTCCATGAGTACCTTGGTGAGTCGAAAGCCGTCCATGATTGGACTGAGGACCAGTGCGGCTGGTACTCAGGCTGTTCGGAATTTAGGTTTGTCACTGGCATTGAAGGTAATAGCCGTGTCGCTCCAAGGATTTGTTTCTGCTATGTGGCAGATTTCGGACATGCTGCGGAGTGTTCGCTTCCGTCTTTTATTTGACGCAAAGGTCTCGAAGACCGTTAAGACCGTACTGTTATCCTCGGAGTGGTGCTCTTTGGTTTTTGGGAACAGTAGATCCTCACCACTTTTGGCCACCTGCCGGAGTATCCAGCATGCTCTAAGGCTGTGCGTTGGTATCACATCCGTTGTACTATGAATTTTGCAGGGTTCGTTGAGCCATCCCTCCAGTACGGTTCCTTGCCTCGTAGAGGGCTTTTGCTTTTTGGTAGTTAACCCGGGTGTATTGTGATAATGCAGCCTTTTATTTCGGACTGGGTTTGTATTCAGGGCCGGATTATCCCAAAATTTATTTCGGTTTTCCAGGCGCTTTCCATCGCACAGTACTTTCGCACTATGGACACCAAGTCGGCAAAGCGTGTAATTTCGCGACGACTTATGGCGTTGAGGATTCCCTTGTCCGTGCAATTATTGCAGAAGAATGAAATTGCGTCTTCCTCGCGGCAGTCCTTTATCCTGTTCTTGATCAGGAGGAATCTGGCCCAGTAATGGTGTACTGTTTCTTCAGGCTCTTGCCTAATTTGGGATAGATCGCGTATGTTTGGGTGGGTGGGTGGTATTGAATCCGAATCCTCACCCGATCTGAGGCTCAGTGGCCAAGGAGTTTCCGAACTCGAAAGCTTGGACTCTTGAACGTTTTCTGGTAAATCTAGCCCGCTGCCTGATTCTGGGTTCAGGCTTTGAGTGACGTCCTCCCCTCCGCGGGTATCCGGTTTGGGGGGATCGGGAATCCGGACGTAGCTAGTCCTTAAGGTAGATGGAGTTTTGCCGCATTGTTCTTCCACCACTGCAACGTGGTGGGTGACCTGGGGAGAGTTAATTTCTCTTAGATCGGGTTTAGGCCCAATCTGATCGTAGTCTATAGCGACTCCCAGGGCGGCGATACGATCCAAGAGCTCGTTCAGGGAAGAGAGCTCCATTGGATCTAACTGTTCGGCGAGTTCCGAGTTGATGTGAAGATTGCTTTCGATGACCCGAGAAGTCATCGTCGGCGCAGCGGCCGAACAGGCGGTCATAAGAAACCACCTAGCCGGAGAGTTTGGCGATAGCCAGAGCTCCCTCAGCGATAGTGCCGTCTTTAAAGACGGGACGAGACATCCTTCCTTGTGGCGATGGCACAGCGGAACTCTCAATGAAAGCACCAATGTCGGTGTCAAAACCAGCGGATCTCGGGTAGGGGGTCCCGAACTGTGCGTCTAGGCCGGATGGTAACAGGAGGCAAGGGACACGAAGTTTTACCCAGGTTCGGGCCCTCTCGATGGAGGTAAAACCCTACGTCCTGCTTGATTAATATTGAAGATATGGGTGTTACAAGAGTAGATCTACCACGAGATCAGAGAGGCTAAACCCTAGAAGCTAGCCTATGGTATGATTGTATGTTGTGATTGTTGTCCTACGGACTAAAGCCCTCCGGTTTATATAGACACCGGAGAGGGTTAGAGTTACACAAGGTCGGTTACAAAAAGAGGAGATATCCATATACGTATTGCCTAGCTTGCCTTCCACGCCAAGTAGAGTCCCATCCGGACACGAGACGAAGTCTTCAATCTTGTATCTTCATAGTCTAATAGTCCAGCCAATGGAGATAGTCCGGCTATCCGGAGACCCCCTAATCCAGGACTCCCTCAGAGATGCATAGAAACAAGAGGGGGGAGTATGTCTACGTATCCTCGTAGACCAAAAGCGGAAGCGTTATGAAACGCAGTTGATGTAGTCGAACGTCTTCGTGATCCAACCGATCAAGTACCAAACGTACAACACCTCTGCGATCTGCACATATTCATCTCGGTGACGTCCCTCATACTCTTGATCCAGCTGAGGTCGAGGGAGAGTTTCATCAACACGACGGCATGATGACGGTGATGATGAAGTTACCGACACAGGGCTTCGCCTAAGCACGACAACGATATGACCGAGGTGGAATTCTGTGGAGGGGGGCACCGCACACGGCTAAACAATCAACTTGTGTGTCTATGGGGTGCCCCTGCACCATATATAAAGGGGTGGAGGAGGGGGGCCGACCGACCACCTTGGGCGCGCCCCCAAGGGGGGAATCCTACTCCTACTAGGAGTAGGTTCCCCCCTTTCCTAGTCCTACTAGGAGGGGGAAGGAAGGGAGAGAGGGGAGGAAGGAAAGGGGGCCCAGCCCCCCTCCCAATTCGGATTGGGCTTGGGGGCGCCCCTCCTCTTGGCATTCTCCTCTCTCTTCCACTAAAGCCCATGTAGGCCCATTAAGCCCCCGGGGGGTTCCGGTAACCTCCCGGTACCCCGGTAAATGCCCGAACTCATCCGAAACCATTCGGGTGTCCAAAAATAGCCTTCCAATATATCGATCTTTATGTCTCGACCATTTCTAGGATCCTCATCATGTCCGTGATCACATACGGGACTCCAAACTGCCTTCGGTACATCAAAACACATAAACTCATAATATCGATCGTCATCGAACGTTAAGCGTGCGGACCCTACGGGTTCGAGAACTATGTAGACATGACCGAGACTCACTTTCGATCAATAACCAATAGTGGAACCAGGATGCTTATATTGGTTCCTACATATTCTACGAAGATCTTTATCGGTCAAACCGCATAACAACATACGTTGTTCCCTTTGTCATCGGTATGTTACTTGCCCGAGATTCGATCGTCGGTATCCTCATACCTAGTTCAATCTCATTATCGGCAAGTTTCTTTACTCGTTCCATAATGCGTCATCCCGCAACTAACTCATTAGTCACATTGCTTGCAAGGCTTATAGTGATGTGCATTACCGAGAGGGCTCAGAGATACGTCTCCGATACACGGAGTGACAAATCCTAATATCGATCTATGCCAACTCAAAAAACACCATCGGAGACACTTGTAGAGCATCTTTATAGTCACCCAGTTACGTTGTGACGTTTGATAGCACACTAAGTGTTCCTCCGGTATTTGGGAGTTGCATAATCTCATAGTCATAGGAACATGTATAAGTCATGGAGAAAGCAATAGCAATAAACTAAACGATCATAGTGCTAAGCTAACGGATGGGTGAAAGGATCGAGAAGAGGTGTCTAGAGGGGGGTGAATAGACTCTTAGCAAGAAAAGTTGCAGTTTTTAAATTCTTTAAGTTGAAGTGGAGTTTTAGCACAAGTTCAAACATTCACAATACATAACAAGCAAGCATGACAAGAGTATATGAGCAGCGGAAATTAAATCATGCAAGTTGCAAGAATGTAGACGGATGGGATTGGAGTGTGAAAACGCAATTGGAGACACGGAGATTTTTTGCGTGGTTCCGATAGGTGGTGCTATCATACATCCACGTTGATGGAGACTTCAACCCACGAAGGGTAATGGTTGCGTGAGTCCACGGAAGGCTCCACCCATGAAGGGTCCACGAAGAAACAACCTTGTCTATCCCACCATGGCCATCGCCCACGAAGGACTTGCCTCACTAGGGTAGATCTTCACGAAGTAGGCGATCTCCTTGCCCATACAAACTCCTTGGTTCAACTCCACAATCATGACGGAGGCTCCCAAGTGACACCTAACCAATCTAGGAGACACCACTCTCCAAAAGGTAATAGATGGTGTGTTGATGATGAACTCCGTGCTCTTGTGGTTCAAATGATAGTCTCCCCAACACTCAGCTCTCTCTCATGGGATTGGATTTGGTAAAAAGATGGTTTGAGTGGAAAGCAACTTGGGAAATGCTAGAGATCAAGATTTATGTGGTTGGAATGGAATATCTTGACCTCAACACAAGTGTAGGTGGTTCTCTCTCAGAAAATGTATGTTGGAAGTGTAGGCATATTCTGATGGCTCTCTCATCAAATGGAGAGTGGGTGGAGGGGTATATATAGCCTCCACACAAAATCTAACCGTTACACACAAATCATCAAACTTGGTGGGACCGAATCATAAAACTCGGTCAGACCAATTTGGTTCATAATGTGACCGTTAGGCATTTCGGTGGGACCGACATGATCAACCCGGTGGGACCGATGTGCTAGGGTTAGGGTAAAGCCTCATCTCGGTTGGACCAATTACACAAACTCGGTGGGACCGATTTTGGTAATAAGCTAAACAGAGAGTTGGCCAAGCAAACTCGGTGGGACCGATTTCATATTTTGATGGGACCGAAATTAATGCAATAGGCAATAGAGAGTTTGCAAGCCCATCTCGGTGAGACCGAGATCCCTATCGGTGAGACCAAAGTGACTAGGGTTTCTGGCAGTGGCTATGTCATGTGAACTCGGTGGCGCCGGATAGAAAATTTTAGTGGGGCCGATTTTGACTTTTGGTTTGGGACATATGTGGATGTGAGAAAGTGGTTGAGGGCTATGGAGCATATCACTAAGCACTTTGAGCAAGCAAGCCATTAAGCAACACCTCATCCCCTCTTAATAGTATTGGCTTTCCTATGGACTCAATGTGATCTTCGATCACTAAAATGAAAAATGTAGAGTCCTGAGCTTTGAGCTTGAGCCAATCATTTGTCTGTATCATCTCGAAAGGGTTCCACATCCTCTAGTCCATGCCACTCCATTGTTGAACTTATCTGAAGCATACTAGATGAAAGCATTAGTCCAACAAGAGATATGTTGACATTAATTACCAAAATCACCTAGGGAGCACTTGTGCTTTCAATCTCCCCCTTTTTGGTAATTGATGACAACATACATCAAAGCTTTAGATAAAGATATTGAGAATAGCAAATAAAGCTTTGGAAAGACATGTAACATGCATAGGCTCCCCCTATATGTATGCAATCATGTAAATATGGAATATAAGAGCATGTGAATGCATAATCATGACAGAGTAAGCAATGTGTTACATGTATCGTGGCTATATGCATCAGAGCAAATGATGTAAGTATAGGAAATGTACCTTCATGCTCATGAGTCCTTCTTGCAAACAGTATGTACAAGAGCAAGAAATCCTCATGCACATGAGTGTGATGCATATACTTACCTTGTGGTCTTGAGTTGGCTTAGAAGGAGATGAACCTAAGTAAACAAGGTTAGATAACACAGGTACATCTACAAGCCAGAGCAACCAAAAGAAACCACAAGAGTACCAAGATTGGGATGACATGTAGAGAGTGAGCACCGGATACTCTATTTGATATAGACATGTCCCCAAAAGGTAAAGATATGCAATGAATTCAAAGATTTCCTTCACTAGCAGTCTTTCTCCCCCTGAATCTTATACTGGATAATGGGAGAACATAGGGAAATAAAATCAAAGCAAAATAGATCATAAACATAAACAAAGACATGTCTTTCCCCTCTTAAAGACATGTGACTTCTCTCCTCTTGAACACCAAGCATCTGGGGCCTTTGATGTGATTACCTCTTTTCCCCTTTTTCCTTTTCTCTACCTTTAAAGAGAATAAGCTTTGATGTGATCTCTCTCCCCCTTTGACATCAATTTCCAAGAAGGGATCTTCTGGAGTGTGAGTCAAAATAGGTTTGGTCCTTGAGTCACATAGCAAAGAAGCATATAGATTGTGATGCTGGTAGAGGACAAGAATCATTGAGTGGAGCTAGAATAAAACTACAGGAACATATGGCAAATTGTCTTCTCTATAGTGAAATCAATGATACCGGGTTGTAGTCTTCGGTGGTACTGAATTGGTTTGGTGTGACCGAAAGCAACAGATCGGTATGACCGAGTTCAACACAGAGAGAACACTTGTCACCTCAGCTCACTAGGCAAATAAGATCTCACAAAGATTTGCAAGGAATTAACTGAAAGATTTGCAATGAATTGGATGCAGGAAATGCAGAACAAAAAGGAAATCTATATGAAAGTTTTTTTGAAAAATGAAAGAGGATAAATATGCAAATGCAAAAACTCAAGGAAACACTAGAGAACTTCATCTAGAATTGGGCGGTGACAAGGTCACCTATGTTAGAGTATATTGACTAAGGAGTCAAGTGAGAACACTTGATCATAAGTCATACTCGTCGTTTTAAGCTCAAAATGGGGTTACCATTTTTGCGTTTAAGCATTTGATGTATTCACATCTTGTTGAGTTGCTTTGACCTATGACTTGAGGTAAAGCTTCTCTAAGATGGAATGACATACCTCGGGTGGTGGTGTTGATCTTGATCATGTAGTTGAACTTGTGTGAGTTGCTCGTGGTTGATGTAGCTCATCAAGAGTCGTGGGCACCACTTTGAAGTGAGTTCATCTACCTACATGGGTTAGTTTTTGCAAGGAAGAGCACTTGTGTATCCAAAATGACAATCATGACACTCGATACCAAATGAAATTTGATATATATAATTTGTCAAAGGATATGTTCAAGGGTTTCATGCTTCCTTGTCTTCAACCACCATGGAGTAGAGACTTCGTGATGTAGAGATCGCTCAAGATGTGAGTGAGTTGCAATCTCATGGATTTAGATTAATCCAAGTACCTACAAGGGTTAGATAGCATGCAGGGATGAAAACATATCCAAGATATATGAATATCATCATCAGAGAGATATCAAGGATTAGTCATAGATTCATGCCTTGCATGTATCCAAATGGAGTTCCTACTCCAAGTTTGAAGCATCAATGATGCTTAATTCACCTCTCAAATGGCAAAAGACTTTCTCATCAAGCGGTTTGGTGAATATATCCTCCAATTGCTTATCGGTACAAATATGTTTAAGATCAATGTCCCCTTTAGCAACATGATCTTGAATGAAATGATGACGAACTTCAATATGCTTAGTTCTAGAATGTTGCACGGGATTGTGAGCGATCTTAATAGCACTCTCATTGTCAAAAAGCAATGGAACATGTTTCACATTGATCCCATAATCTTTAAGAGTTTGAGTCATCCAAAGTAATTGAGCACAACATGAACCGGCGGCAATGTATTCCGCTTCGGCAGTGGATAAGGATACCGAATTTTGTTTCTTGGAGGACCAAGATATAAGAGATCTACCAAGAAATTGACAAGTACCCGAAGTGGACTTTCTATCAACCTTGTCTCCGGCATAGTCTGAATCGAAATAGCCAACAAGATCAAAAGAGGACATCTTAGGATACCAAATGCCAAAATTTGGTGTATGTATTAAGTATCTCACTATCCTTTTCACAGCCTTAAGATGACATTCTTTGGGGGCCGCTTGATATCGTGCACACATGCACACACTTAGCATGATATCGAGACGGGAGGCACATAGATATAACAATGAACCAACCATAGATCGGTAAACCTTTTGGTCAACCGGTTTACCATCCTTAGTCAAATCAAGATGTCCACTAGTAGGCATGGGAGTTTTCATACCTTTGCTTCTTGCATGTTGAACTTCTTGAATAAGTCCTTGGTGTACTTTGTTTGAGAGACAAAGGTGCCTTCCTTAGTTTGCTTGATTTGCAAACCAAGAAAGAACTTGAGTTCACTCATCATAGACATCTCAAACTTCTCCGACATTAGCTTCCCAAACTTTTCACTAAAATGAGGGTTAGACGAACCAAATATGATATCATCAACATAAATTTGGCACACAAACAATTCACCGTTAACCCTTTTAGTAAAAAGAGTAGAATCTATTTTTCCAGTCTCAAAGCCTTTATCAATAAGGAACTTGGTCAAGCATTTGTACCACGCTCTAGGAGCTTGTTTAAGACCATAAAGAGCTTTGTGAAGTTTGTAAACATGATCGGATTTCTTAGGATTGACAAAGCTAGGAGGTTGTTTAACATAAACTTCCTCCTCAATTTCACCATTTAGAAAAGCACTTTTAACGTCCATTTGGTATAAAGTGATATCATGGTGATTGGCATAGGAAAGCAAGATGCAGACGGACTCAAGTCTAGCAACGGGGGCATATGTCTCACCATAGTCCATACCTTCGACTTGAGTGTAGCCTTGGGCGACGAGACGAGCTTTGTTGCGGACGACTTGACCATATTCGTCTTGCTTGTTGCGAAACACCCATTTGGTACCAATGATGTTGTGGTTGTTGTCGGGCTTCTCGACCAATGTCCACACTTGATTTCTCTCAAAGTTATGTAGCTCTTCATGCATGGCGTTTATCCAATCCGGATCTTCCAATGCTTCTTCAACCTTCATAGGTTCAATACTAGAGATGAATGAATAATGTTCACAAAAATTAGCCAAACGAGATTTAAAGCGAGTGATTCTCCCGGTTTGGATATCATTGTAGATGTGCTCGACGGGATGGTCTCTAGCGACTCTTGCTCGAACTCGTGAGAGCTTTTGTTTTGTTTGGGGTGGAACATCTTCTTCATCATCTCGTCCTTCTTCATTGTTGACGTTGTCATTTCCTTGTCGTGGTGGAGAAGGAGGTTGATGAGGTTCATCTTGGTGTACTTCCTCGTTTTGTTCATCTTGGTGTGTCCCACTCGTGGATGCTTACATGTCTACTCTTGGTTCACCTTGTCGTGAGGTATAAGCTTCCACTTGGATGGACGAGGTACTCTCCTTCACCTCCGTTGGACGGATCTTGCCAATAGACAAGTCTTGGATTGCTTCCGAAGGATCTTTATATCCTACATCAATTGGCAATTGCTCTACTTGCGAGCCGTTAGATTCATCAAACTTCACATCTACCGTCTCTTCAACCTTTCGGGTGAAATTGTTGTAGACACGGTAAGTGTGAGAGTTTGAACCATAACCAAGTAGGAAACCTTCATGAGATTTAGGAGCAAATTTAGAACGACGATGCTTGTCAAGAATGTAACACTTTGAGCCAAATACTCGAAAGTGTCCAACTTGGGGTTTGTTACCGGTGAGGATCTCGTATGCCATCTTGTCGAGTAGCTTGTGAAGATACAAGCGATTTGTTGCATGACAAGCTGTCTCAACGGCTTCCGCCCAAAAGTGCTTTGGGGTCTTGTACTCATCAAGCATCGTCCTCGCCATCTCAATGAGAGTTCGGTTCTTCCTCTCAACAACTCCATTTTTTGAGGCGTGTACGTAGCCGAGAACTCATGTGGAATCCCTTCTTCGTCAAGAAAGGTATCCACATTTGCGTTCTTGAACTCTGTTCCATTGTCGTTGCGAACCTTCTTGATCTTCACTTCAAATTGATTTTGGGCCTTCCTAGCAAAGTTCTTGAAGATCTTTTGGACATGCGATTTATCATCAAGAAAGAACACCCAGGTAAATCTTGAAAAATCATCAACTATAACTAGACTAAATGAGTTACCACCGAGACTCTTATAGGCATTGGGACCAAAAAGATCCATATGAAGTAGCTCGAGCGGTCTTCTCGTGGTCATAATGTTCTTCACGGGGTGGCTTCCTCCAACTTGTTTTCCTGCTTGACAAGCACTACAAAGTCTATCCTTGTCAAATATAACATCTTTTACTCCAAGGATATGATCACCTTTAATAAGTTTATCAAGATTTCGCATGCCCACATGACCTAACCTTCTATGCCACAACCAACCTTTCGATGATTTAGCAATTAGGCAAGTTCTAGGTTGAGCCTTTTTGGTGAAATCAACAATGTAAAGATCACCTCTACGTGTACCGGTAAAGACCATTTTATGATTATCTCTACGAAACACTTGGCAATCTACTTCAGTAAATAGAACATTGAAACCAAAGTCAGCGAGTCTAGATACGGAAAGTAAATTGTAGCCAAGAGATTCAATGAGCATAACATTTTGTATGGAGCTATCATGTGAGATGGCCACCTTACCAAGGCCAACCACCTTACGCTTTGCATTATCACCAAAAGTGACATACTTTCGAAGGCCGTCATTTTCAGCAAGATCACGAAATATATCTTTGTCTCCAGTCATATGATCGGTACACCCACTATCAAGAACCCATTCCTTTCCTCCAGCCATGTAGCCGCGAAGATTAGCCATAAGACCAAAGTGTCTCATTGCATCATCAAGATCATAGTCACTATCATCATCCTCATCATAGTACCCATGTTCAACATCGTCATGTGGTGGATCAATTCCTAGAGAGGGTGATTCATTAGAAGTATGACCGTAATAATGTTCATCTCTATGAATTCTAATGACTTCGGAAATGATATTGCTAATGATTCCAACATCTCCTTTGGCACTCGTAAGATTTGTAAGCTCAAATAAACAGTCACCAAATTTGGGATCATTGGAACTCATCTTACTCAAGGCAATAGACTTATGAAGAATCTCATCTAAGTTTTTCAAGGAATAGTTTGGAAAACGTTCCTCAAGGAATCTCCATATGGTGTAGGCACAATCAAGAGCAGGCAAGCTAGCAAGCAAGTTTCTAGGCAAACCTCTAGTGATTAAATTGACAGTTGTAAGATTACGGATCATGGTAATGGACTCATCAAGAGTAGGATGCAAAGGATCAACATGAGGTGCACAAGGGCTAGTAATGTACTTATTCAAATGATATTCATTGGAAATCTCAAGCATCTCATTTTTTTCACTCATGAAAGTTCTCTCCATCAAGTATAGGCACTCTACGTCTAAGACTCCCCAACGTAGACTCGTCCATCTTCCTCCAAAGGTGTTTAAACCAAAGCAATGGAGACCAAAGCTCTGATACCAATTGAAAGGATCGAGAAGAGGTGTCTAGAGGGGGGTGAATAGACTCTTAGCAAGAAAAGTTGCAGTTTTTAAATTCTTTAAGTTGAAGTGGAGTTTTAGCACAAGTTCAAACATTCACAATACATATCAAGTAAGCATGACAAGAGTATATGAGTAGCGGAAAGTAAATCATGCAAGTTGCAAGAATGTAAAGGGATGGAATTGGAGTGTGCAAACGCAATTGGAGACACGGAGATTTTTGGCGTGGTTCCGATAGGTGGTGCTATCGTACATCCACGTTGATGGAGACTTCAACCCACGAAGGGTAATGGTTGCACGAGTCCACGGAGGGCTCCACCCACGAAGGGTCCACGAAGAAGCAACCTTGTCTATCCCATCATGGCCATCGCCCACGAAGGACTTGCCTCACTAGGGTAGATCTTCACAAAGTAGGCAATCTCCTTGCCCATATAAACTCCTTGGTTCAACTCCACAATCTTGACGGAGGCTCCCAAGTGACACCTAACCAATCTAGGAGACACCACACTTCAAAAGGTAATAGATGGTGCGTTGATGATGAACTCCTTGCTCTTGTGCTTCGAATGATAGTCTCCCCAACACTCAGCTCTCTCTCATGGGATTGGATTTGGTAGAAAGATGATTTGAGTGGAAAGCAACTTGGGAAAGGCTAGAGATCAAGATTTATGTGGTTGGAATGGAATATCTTGACCTCAATACAAGTGTGGGTGGTTCTCTCTCAGAAAATGTATGTTGGAAGTGTAGGCATATTCTGATGGCTAACTCATCGAATGAAGAGTGGGTGGAGGGGTATATACATCCTCCACACAAAATCTAACTGTTACACACAAATCACCAAACTCGGTGGGACCGAATCATAAAACTCGGTCAGACCGATTTGGTTCATAATGTGACCGTTAGGCATTTCGGTGGGACCGACATGATCAACTCGGTGGGACCAATGTGCTAGGGTTAGGGTAAAGCCTCATCTGGGTTGGACCGATTACACAAACTCAGTGGGACCGATTTTGGTAATAAGCTAAACAAAGAGTTGGCCAAGCAAACTCGGTGGGACCGATTTCATATTTAATTCGGTGGGACCGAAATTAATGCAATAGGCAACAGAGAGTTTGCAAGCCCATCTCGGTGAGACCGAGATCCCTATCGGTGAGACCAAAATGACTAGGGTTTCTGGCAGTGGATATCAAGTGAACTCGGTGGCGCCGGATAGAAAATTTCGGTGGGGCCGAGTTTGACTTTTGGTTTGGGACATATGTGGATGTGAGAAAGTGGCTGAGGGCTGTGGAGCATATCACTAAGCACTTTGAGAAAGCAAGCCATTAAGAAACACCTCATCCCCTCTTAATAGTATTGGCTTTCCTATGGACTCAATGTGATCTTGGATCACTAAAATGAAAAATGTAGAGTCCTAAGCTTTGATCTTGAGACAATCCTTTGTCCTTATCATCTCGAAAGGGTTCCACATCCTCTAGTCCATGCCACTCCATTGTTGAACTTATCTGAAGCATACTAGATGAAAGCATTAATCCAACAAGAGATATGTTGACATTAATTACCAAAATCACCTAGGGAGCACTTGTGCTTTCAATGGGTCAAGTCAATCACATCATTCTCTAATGATGTGATCCCGTTCATCAAATGACAACTCATGTCTATGGTTAGGAAACTTAACCATCTTTGATTAACGAGCTAGTCAAGTAGAGGCATACTAGTGACACTCTGTTTGTCTATGTATTCACACATGTACTAAGTTTCCGGTTAATACAATTCTAGCATGAATAATAAACATTTATCATGATATAAGGAAATATAAATAAAAACTTTATTATTGCCTCTAGGGCATATTTCCTTCACCGAGTTCATATGACATAGCCACAGCTAGAAACCCTAACACTTCGGTCACACCGATACTGATCTCGGTCTCACCAAGATGGCCTTGCAAACTCTCTGTTGCGTGTTGCAACTATTTCGGTCTCACCAAAATTGTGATCAGTCACACCGACTTGGCTTGACATCTTCTCTGTTGCCTTATTGCTTCACTTCGGTCTCACCGAGTTGATGCAATCGGTGCCACTGAGTTGACGTTTGCCCTAAGCCCTAGCACGTCGGTCCCACCGAGTTGTTCTAGTCGGTCCCATCGAGATTCCTATTGTTCACATTTTGAACTGGATCGATCTCACCGAGTTCTTCTATTCGGTCTGACCGAGTTGGGTCAAATGTGTGTAATGGTTGGATTTTGTGTGGAGGCTATATATACCCCTCCACCCCTTCTCCATAAGTGAGAGAGCCATCAGAACGTGCCTACACTTCCGGCATACATTTTCTGAGAGAGAACCACCTACTCATATGTTGAGATCAAGATATACCAATCCTACCACAAGAATCTTGATTTCTAGCCTTCCCCAAGTTGCTTTCCACTCAAATCATCTTTCCACCATATCCAAATCTGTGTGAGAGAGTTGAGTGTTGGGGAGACTATCATTTGAAGCACAAGAGCAAGGAGTTAATCATCAACACAACATCTATTACCTTTTGGAGAGTGGTGTCTCCTAGAATGGTTAGGTGTCGCTTGGGAGCCTCTAACAAGATTGTGGAGTTGAACCAAGAAGTTTGTAAGGGTAAGGAGATCGCCTACTTCATGAAGATCTACCCTAGTGAGGCAACTCCTTCGTGGGCGATGGCCATGGTGGGATAGACAATGTTACTTCTTCGTGGACCCTTCGTGGGTGGAGCCCTCCATGGACTCACACAACCGTTACCCTTCGTGGGTTGAAGTCTCCATCAACGTGGATGTACAATAGCACCACCTATCAGAACCACACCAAAAAATCTCTGTGTCTTCATTGCGTTTGCACACTCCAATCTCATCCCTTTACTTTCTTGCAATTAGCATGCTTTACTCTTTCCGCTGCTCAAACTCTTGTCATGTTTGCTTGAAATGTATTGTGAATGTTTAAACTTGTGCTAAAACTCCACCTTAACTTGAAGAACTTAAAAACTGCCATTTTTACTTGTTGAGGGTTTAATCACCCCCCCCCCCCCCCTCTCTAGACCCCTCTTCTCGATCCTTTCACTGTTTGATATTTATTTTCTGGAAAGCCAAAAAAGGAAGAAAAAACTGGCACTGGGCACTAGGTTAATAGGTTAGTCCCAAAAAATGATATATAATTGCATAAAAGTTGCATATAAAATATCCAATATTGATAATATAATAGCAGGGAATAATAAAAAATTATACATACGTTGGAGACGTATCAGAACATCATCAATGATATGTATCAATAAGTATGAGGCTTGTTTGTGAAACTATATATTATATGATGATTGTTCCGATGGTCCCTAGTTGATAAGGTTATGCGGACACATACCCTTTTACTAGTATATGATTCGGTTGATGACTATGTTTCACAAGTCATGGTCATAGAGATGCTAACCCAATAGTATGGACTCGGGGATGGAGATCACCGAGTCAGTCAGGCCCACTTTGAGATGCAGCTAGATCGGTTTGTCTCAATAGACCTGAGATCCTAGCATGTTCTCAGGATGAGGATCGACTCACATAGGGTCTATCAAATGCTACTCCATAATTGGGTAGTTATAAAGGTAGCTTTTGGGTGAGTCGTGAGCCATGTCACGAGACATGGTTGACCAAGATGGGATTTGCCTCTCCGATACGGAGAGATATTCTCTGGGCCCTCTCGAGTCATCAGATTTGGAAAGCATGGACATGTGACTCGGGTTAAGTGTTAACCCTGTTCAGGAATCTATATCACGGTTTCGAGAAGAGAGGTTGAACCACCAAAAGGGTGACAAGTGCTCGCCTTGAGCTCGACAACATATATCGTGAAGCAAAAGGAAAGTTGCATATGACACATTGTCGAGGTTCGTTAAACAAATTTTCGCACACATGGGAGTTGGCACGTTCCGCTAGGAGCCACTACCAACTATCAACTCGGGTCGTGTCCATGTGTACGTGCACCTATAGGGTCGCACACTTAAGGAGTAGGAGCCTTTTGGATGATCCGAGTGGAAAATGGGTATGGAATCCTAGTGGGCCACAAATGTTGAGCCTACCTCAGAGGTCTATATAAAGGGAAGTGAGTGAACCTTCTAGGTTTGCTATTTTTTTCTCCCACCATAGCCACCGCCGCTACTCCCCATGCCCATATGCAGCGGGATCGGACCTACTACTCCCCGTACGTGTGGATAACTTGGAGGCATCACATCTGCGGTGCTTGGAAAAACTGCTCGAAGGAACCACAAATATCTATTTGAGGTATCCGCGAGGAACTGTTCGAGGGATCCACAAGGAACCATTTGCGGGAGATCAGCTACGCGAGGAGGAGGCGACTTGGCTAATCAGCTACACGCATCACCAACTCTACTTTCGATGTGGTGACTATGTGTCTACTCATAAAACCTGATTGTGTAATCTATCTGCAACAGTATGTTCTTGGTTGCGCGGTAGGAAATTCTATTTGGCGCTAGAGTAGCGTACTGCGTGCCCCAACACTAGCATCTTGCAGAAAACAACGGTAGCTCCCGCGAACCAAAGATCACTCCAAGGAAATGCCTCCATGGAGGACTACAACACATGAGTGCCTCCATTGCCTGTTCCAGAAGTTGAAAGTAGGGTTTCCCCTAGAGAGAGAGAGGAAGAAGGGCATATGTCCTTGAGAAACAATGCCTACGAAAGGCTTTCACTCCCAAGCAGGCACAAGAAACCATCCCCTCGACCCGTAACACAAGGAATGTCACCCGCTCGAACCACCACTCGGCTCATCACTAGACCCTAATGCAATGGACAGAAACAACCCCAGGCTACCAACCGACACCACCATCGGGCCCCGACCTTGGTGCATCTCATGCGACCGCCACGGTTCCCATCGCCACAAAAGAGGTTCTGCGACGCCCTCGGTATCCGACCATCCTAGGCTGCCGCACCCATGCTGAAGAGAAGTAGCCACGGGTCACCACAATGTGGAGCGCCACCTGTTGCCGCACCCTCGAAATAGGGCACGAGGAACAGCGATGGCAGGGAACATTTGGTTGTTGTGAGTGGCGCCAAGGCTGCGGGGGGGGGGGGTGGCGAGGTGGGTGCAACATTCCTTGATTTAGCACGTTAACTGCTTCGAGGGGGTTAGAGGAGATGAGCAACTTTTTAACCCCTTCCAAACGCCATTGCCTTCAATGTTGCCTAGTCTCGTAATGCGTTGACCAAACACAATAAGCTACCTAAGAAAACTCTCTGTTCATTTCGATGTACCACCCGATCCACGACCTGATCAACATTTCGCACCACCATGCTATCAACATTTATTTTCACCATATGTGTGTTTCCCATCAAAAACTTGAATGTCTACTATATTTTGATCTTTGTTTGGTAGGCTGCGAGGGATTGTTCAGGCATCTCTCTCAGATATTTTTGCTAAATAACTGGTGAAGTGGTAATACAGGATTTCTTGACAAAACTTGACAAGTTGATTCTTGCCAATGTTTTCCATTTTTTAGATGGATTGTTGCCAATATTAACACACTCATACATTGACCACGGGTGCCTTTTACTAAACAGGACTTGAGGTTGTTTGTTTGGGTGCAACTTCTCCCATCTTCTATCATCCAAGCCACAACAAATTCTATTGGGCTTGAAGGAATTTTATCATCGAAAGCAATGCTTCGTCACCTATAACGTATAAGGGCGCCCTGATTTGGCCAGCCCATTGGAGTGGAACCGTAGCAACTCACAGTGTACCAGGTGATTTTTTATAGTTCTCGTTTCCATCTTCAGTCGGTTTAGAAAACACAAAATATTATTTCAAAAAATAAACATAACACTAGAAGCTGAACATATTTGGACCGCTGAGTACTTTTTCTAGAAGGTAAATGTTTTTGGGTGGAAACTTGAATAATTATTTTAAATGTGTGAATATTTCTTTAATTTCACATTTTTAAAAAATATTGAAAAATTAAAGGTGAATAATTATAAAAATTCTGAATATTTTCCTAATTTTTTATTAGAAATGAAACAGTTAAAAAATTCAATTCAGGGAGTTCTTGAAACCTTGTGAATAATTTTCTAAAAGCTGTGAAAAATTTAATGAAAATAAAATGAAATACAATTTTGAAAAAGGAAAAGGGTAAAAAACCCACTAGAAAAAGGAAAAACAACAACCAGTAAAACTGGAATCTTAGTTAATTAGGTCAGCCTATCAGTGTGTCGCCTTGTGCCTGGCGCAAACAACTTGTCCAAGTGATATGTATCGCCCGTCATCGGACCTAGCATATGTCGCCACAAATGAGACGTATTAGGTCTCACCTACAGGGCGACATTATTGGGCCGACCATATCTTGTAGCATTGTTGACTGCTTTCCACGGTTTTACATCGGCATGTTCAGTTTTTATATTTTAATTTAATAAGTAAACAAACCCTTTCGTTTGGATTTAAAGGGCTTGACTACCAAAACTCTACGACCAAGTGATAACCTTGCATGAAGATTAAATGCATCTAATTGTAACCGGTGACCACATGGAGAAGCAACTTCCAATTGGAGGAAAGAAAACCCATCGCATACATTGGCTGGTGCTCTGTAATGATTTGCTAGAGAGATTAAATTAGGAATTTTTCATGAATTACCCAAAAACAACGAACCTACTCATTGCACCTGGCTTAATAATAATGGACGGAGGTGATAGACACAAGTAAGAGTTAGCTCAATTTACCCACTCAAGGTATTTTTCTTCTTTCAACAAATGTTCAGAAATTTTAAAATGTTTGCGGAAACTCCAAAAAGTTTGAAATTTCTGAAATTATTCGCATTTTATATATTTTGATAGATTTTAAAAATATTCGTGATTTCAGAAAATGTTTCTGTTGCAAATTTTGTTCAATCATTCAAAAAGTCTAGGTTTTCCAAATTTGTTCGCAAATTCAGAAACATTTCAGGGGATTTCATATTTTGAAAAATTGTTTACAATTTCAAAATATTTTCACTTATTTAGGAAACAACATTCTTTTTTCAAATTTTGTTCATAAATTCAAAAAATCGTGTTTTCATAACTTGTTTCTAAATTCTTAGGGGAATTTCACAAAATTTCGCATTTTTAAATTTTTTTCATAATTTCAGAAAATGTTCCCCTTTTCAATTATGTTCCTGTTTTTCAATAAATGTTTGCATTTTAAATAGTTTTTGTTCGTAGTTTCAAGAAAAATGTTCAAGTCTCTAAAAATTTGTTAACGTATTTTGGAAATGTTTGTTTTTCAGAACTATTTACTATTTTTGAAATAAAATCACATTTGAATTTCAAAAAAGTCTACATATTTCAATGCATATAGTTTGTACAAGTGGAGCTGCAATTTTTAGACAACAAATTGAATAACTACACTGCCTTAGGGGCATGGTTAACTCGCGCGAGGTGTTGTGTTCGATTCCACTTTAGGCATAGACTTTTGCTAGTTGCTTTTATGTTTTGCCACTGCCGGTTGTTTCTTTTAATTAGAGGTCGCGCTGCTATTTTAACACAGAAACATATATGGCTGCATTTGATGATTTTTTTACAGGACGAAAAATTCAGCGCGAGGCCGGATGATTTTGGACGAACGGAAATCGTTGGTACCATGACGGACGAACATATATCTGGTCCCACCGCAAACAAAAAAAGTGGAGAAACAATCCTCCCTTTAATATTAGGTAAAGATAAAGATTTTTTCTTTTCCATTTCTGTTATTTCGTTTTTAACTTTTGTTTTCTTAGTTTCTTTTTCGATTTTCAACAGTTTTTTTGGTTTTCACTTCATACCATTATTTTCTTTGATTTACCTCAGCATTTTCCAAAAAACAATTATATTACTTTTGTTCAACACATGTCTACTCTTTTTCAGAGAATATATATAGTTTTCCTATACACCAAGACCATTTTTACACATGCTAAACAATTTCTAAATACAAAATTTACATTTTTAAAATATGGGTTTCTATGCTTCATTTTCATATAAATAAACACCATTTTTATACATGCTTAAAAATTTTAAATAATCATTAAAAAATATAATTATATGTTTCTTATATCTAGTTTTCTCATACATGTGTACATTTTTCGTGCTTATGAAACAAGATTTTTATACACGCTTAATATTTTGCAAATACACTATTATGATTGTCTTCAAAATATGTGTATTTGAATTCTAATTTTTCATATCCACTGTATATTTTTTTTACATAATGACCATTTTGTCTACATATTTAACATTTTTCCAATACAATGGATAATATGTTTTTCAAATACATGTTCTCATGTCTAGTTCTTTTCATAGATATTGTACATTTATCATATACATTTTAAACATTAATTGTTAGTATATTTCAAATACATGTTTAATTTTTTTCGAACACATGTTTAAAATAATAATCAAATATCTGTTAATTTTCTTTTCAAATATGCATTGTTTTTTCAATGATTGTTTAAAATTGCACAAAGATTTGTTTTCAAACCTTAAGACATTCTTTGTGGAATATATTTATCTAAGGTATTTTTTGAAAATATAAACAAAGTAAAAAGGAAAAAAGGGGAAAATGTGATTTTTTTAGAAGAAAAAAAAACGCCCGAGTGAGTAAATGCACAAACCTGCTACCTGGCCGGCTGACTAGGGGCGTCACTCCATTCGCCGCCGGCTTCCGTCTCGCTATAAAGCTAGGTATAGCCACGCCCATCCCCCCGTTCCTAATAATACATGTGAATCGCTCAACAACGCTCGACTTCGGGCTAGCACATTAAACACTCGGTAATGTAAGCTCCGGGAACCGCGGGGTGCCGGGTTTTGGAAGCTTCTGGAGCCATGGGCTCCGTTGTAGGACGCTTTTGGAGCCTTGTGCTCCGTTTTAGGAAGGTTCAGAAAGGTTTTGTTTCTTTCTCTACCAGTTTTTCTGATTTTCTTTTTTATCCCTTGTTATGTTTTGTTTGCTTTTCGAATATGGGTACATTTTTAGAATCCATGGGCCTTTCTAAAAATTCCTTATCAATTTTAAAATTCATGAATACATAAAAATAAATAATAATTTTTTGAGTTCATAAACATTTTTTGAATTCATAAACTTTTAATGAATACTCAAACATTTTTATTCAAATTGGAGATAACTTTTCCAAATTTGTGACCTTTCATAAATTTGCGAACTTTTTTTCAAACTTATTAACATTTCTTAAATTTAAATAAATCAAAGAACACTAAAAACCGAACTGAAAAAATCTGAAGAAGAAAAACAAACACAGTGAAGCTCGCTCCTGGCTGCCGTTGCACGCTGGGCTAGGCGCATGTATTGAAGCCAGGCTTCAGCGTTGCAATGGGTGTTAAGTTGTTGATATGTCTTTTTTTCGAAACAGAGGTAAAAGATTTGCCTTATCCATTAATTAAGAAGAAGTTTAGAGTTGCTTTTACAACAAAAAAGCAAGATAAGATACATAGATTCTACTCTCGCTGCATGATGTTTCCCAAGTGCTTCATGCCGGCGGCGATCCAAAGCCTAACCTCATTCTTGATGTTACCAAAGATGATGGATGGGAGCGTCGATTTTTGTTGAAACACCCTAACATTTCGCTCACACCAAATAGTCCAGCAAGACATCATGGTGAGGGTTGCCATTGCCTTCCGATTTGCCACGTTCTTCTCGGACATGTTGATCCACCAATCCTTGATGGAGCGCTCGTCATTCCAACGAGAAGTGTCCATGCCGCCTAGACCAAGCCAATCCTTGATCATGCCCCAAAGTCTCCTAGTGAAATGACACTTGAAGAAGAGGTGATCCACCGTTTCATTAGTCTGCTTGCAAAGAGGACATAAACCGCAATTTGGCCAAGCTCGCTTCTGGAGCCTATCCGCCGTCCAAAGTTGGTTTTGAGTTGCAAGCCATGGAAAAAATTTGACTTTTGGGGATGCCCAGACCTTCCAGATCGTCTGGCCCATGGGTGATCGCGTGGCGCCAAGGAATTGAGCCTTATATGCCGAGGTCGCGGGGTAGTGACCACTTGTCGTATGCTTCCATATGATGTCATCTTCGATTCCGCCCACAAGGTGAATAGGCCGAGAGCGAGCCCAAAGAGTCACAATTTGCATATTGTGCTCCATTGTCCAGTCCATGGGTAACATAATTTTTTCAAGCCAAGCATCGCCATGCATGGCCTCTCGCACCTTCCACTTTTTTTCTCGAGGAGATATCAAAAATGAGCGGTGCCAAGTCCAAGGGCGCCACCCCATTGATCCAAGGTGAATCCCAGAAAGGTGCACGGGCCCCATTGCCAATGATGATGTGCGAAGACGCGTAGAAGAGAGCTCGGTCCATCTTGTCGCAAGGGTTGTCAAGGCCAACCAACATCTTAGCTGGGTCCTTCCATTCGAACCATAGCCATCTAAGTCATAGCGCCCGCGCAAACTTTGTGAGGTCAATGACACCACGGCCCCCAAGGTCGGTTGGGCGGGAAACATTGCGCCAATTCACTTTACACTTGGCCCCGGTGGCCTTGTCCGTGCCCGCCCAAAGGAAAGCCCTCTGGATCTTGTTATAGTTATGAAGTGTGCTGGCAGGAGGGTTGAGGGAGATGATGTGGTAGGTCAGCTGCGAAGTGAGGACTGACTTGACAAGGGCACATCACCCCATGGTCGTAATGTTCTGCCCATCCCACGGCACAAGCCGTGCCGCCGCCTTATCTTCAAGGAATTGGAAGTCCCCTTTCCGAAGCTGCCACACCGAAAGTGGTAGACCCAAATATTTGATGGGGAAGGCAACCTTTGTGGCCGACGGGCTAGCAAGAATCGCATCTAGATCAATAGCCTCACAACGAATTGGGACAACCGAGCTCTTCTGAAAGTTGGTGCATAGGCCCGACACGTTGCCAAAGCAGGTGAACACCTTTGAGAGGTTCTCAATATCTTCCTTGATAGGGGCCATGAAAACCGCCGCATCATGGACACAGAGGGAAGTGCGGAATATTGCCCTCCGTCCTCGAATCTTATGGAAGAGACCATGGGTGGTTGCAAGGTTGAGGATTTTCTACAGCGGGTCAATCATGATGACGAATAGTAATGGTGGGATAGGGTCCCCCTGTCGAAGGCCGCATGCATGCAAGATCGGAGGACCGGCCACTCCGTTGAGGAATATCCTTGAGGAGGATGTACGAAGCAAGGCGGTGATCCAGTTGCGAAACTTGGGTGGGAACCCTCTTCTCTGCAAAAGGTCAATGATGTACTCCCATGGACTGAGTCAAATGCCTTCTGGATGTCGAGCTTGAAGAGGAGTGAAGGCGTTTTACTTTTGTGCAGCTTGCGAGCAAGACCCCTCACATACATGAGGTTGTCGTGAATACTTCTCCTTTTGATGAAAGCACTTTGCGCATTGGAGATGAGCGAGTGCATGTGAGGGGTAAGGCGGTTGGCAAGCACCTTAGCGATGATCTTAGGAACAGCGTGGATAAGGCTTATAGGTCTATAGTCAGAGATCCCTTCTACTCCCTCCTTCTTGGGTAGAAGTACCACGTTCGCCGAGTTAAGCCACTTAAGGTTGGCACTGTGGAGGGTGTCGAAACAGTGGATGACATTCATCAAGTCCACTTTGATGATGGGCCAACAATGCTTGAAGAAGATGCCAGTGAAGCCGTCTGGCCCCGGTGCCTTGCCGCATGGCATCTGATCAATCACAGCTTTAACTTCCGCTTCCGTGATGGTGGAGTAAAGCTCGCCCAACTCGTGGTCCTGGTCCTCGAGGCCCAGCCCATCACAATTGAAGTCCATGGACCTCCTGGTCCCTTTTCCCAGAACATTGGAAAAGTGCTCATAGATCAAGTTCTCTTTTTATTGATGGTCTGTAACCCAACCATTGTTGTGTTGTTTCATGTGAATGTGATTCTTCCTACGTCTTGCGTTCACCCTCTGGTGGAAGAATTTGGTGTTGGCGTCAGCCTCTCTCAGATTGGAAATTCTCGCACATTGCTTCTTTCTTGCTCTCTCTAATACTGCCAAACTCATGACCCTCCATTTGAGCTTGGCCCGCAGATCTTGCTCAGGGATGGAGAGAGCGCGCCCCTCCTGAGCGGTGTCCAGCCGAAGGATCATGAGCAGAGCGGCATGGAGGTGCAGTTTAGACCTGGAGAATAATTTCCCACTCCCTTCAGTGAGTCTTAGCCATGTCTTCTTGAGCTTGTGAAAAAGCCTCTGATAAGGCTCTAAATGATGGCAATCTTCATTCCAAGCGTTAAGCACCACCTCATTAAATCCCAGCATGGACGTCCAAAAATTCTTGAATTTGAAGGTTCGAGGCCTACGGGGCCCACTATCATCCGCAAGAAGAAGGGGACAGTGATCTGACAGCGACGAGGAGAGGGCATGCAACACATGAGTGCTGAAGGAAGTGTCACAGTCGACGTTGCAAAAAATGCATCTAACTTGCACAGAGTCGAGTTATCTCTTTCATTGCTCCAAGTGAACTTGCGGTTCTGAAGATGTATTTCGTTGAGCTCACAAGCATGAAGGGCGTTGCGAAAACGGTTGATGCGTGAGCGAGTGATATTTCTCTTATTTTTGTCCCTAGAGCGATAGATTTGATTGAAATTGCCCAATGTGAGCCATTTGATCCCGGGCGCTGGCTTTTGGGCGAGCAGTTCCGCAAATAATGCGTCATTGCAAGAAGGTTCAGTTGGGCCATACACCATAGTGATCTTGAACATATTCCCAGTTGCACGTATGAGAACCATGGGCGAGAGACAGTAGACGGTGCTGGCCACGTCGGAAATCTGGACCGCATTGTCGCCCCATAACATCAGTATGCCACCCCTAGTGCCAGTAGCTGGCCGATGAGCAAAGTTGCGCAGCCTATTACCACCCAGGTAAGAGGCAATGAATTGGTCCATATGATCAAGTTTGGTCTCCTGTAGGCAGGCTACATGACAGGTTGTTGCTGCAATGGTTTCATGGACGATGGAACGCCGATTGACACAGTTTAGCCCCCTTACATTCTAGCAAAGAAAGTTGATGTTTTCTCCTAACATATGGAAACTAGCACATACCTTAACACAGCCACAGGCCGGCTGAAAGCATCGCCCACAAGACAAATTGTGCTTCTCTCTCTCGTATTCCACACAGGAAGCATAGACAAGCACCAAAATAGCATTAGGTGGTCTCTACACTCGACCCACCTCACTATTATGGCATCCAAGCATGCATCCATGAACAGCCCCTTACAGTACATAGACTGAACCACATAATATTGTTCTATCATAAGGAACTATGGAACCCAATGGCAGACACCAAGGACCTAGGCAGATGGCGCCGTTGTCGTGGCCTCATGGTCAATCGCAGCCTTGCCCCCGTGGTTGATTAGGGCCTCTTCCACCTCTCCAGCAACAACATCATCAACTTTGAACAAGCCTCGCAAGGCTGCCATGACCGCCTCTGGGAGTTGCTCCTTGAACTGGTCTTCGAACACCTTCAGCGCCTTGTCTGTGATATCTTCCCCGTCTTGCACAATGCCAATCGAGCGGCAGAGCAGCCCCTGCGCTTCCTTGGCCATGGGAGTGGCAACGCCAACGTCGCGAGCCATGATCCGCGCACTGTTGTGTCTCAGCGAGAACCCACCATTGGTGGTGATGTGCATGCTAGCCAGGGTCTTGCGCCTGCGCGTCGGGGCCTTGACTGGGGAGGAAGCCGGCGAGGGGAGCAAAGGTTGCTGCCTTGGCTGAAACAGAGCCTCCAATCCCGTTGGAATTGAGCTCTCCACCATAGCAACCCTGGGTATCAGGGGGGTGCAGGCCTGGGTGTCGTGCTGGAGAGAAGGGGCGGTGTTGGCGAAGCTTCGAACCCAGGAGGACGTGAGCCAGCTGGGGATGGAGTGGCCATGCGCACCGGGGAACAAAGCAGGGCCACCTGCGGGCTCGCAACAGCGATTCTAGAAGCGAGAGCAGCACTCTCGAGTTCGTCGCACTTGGAGCGGGGCGAGGGCGGCAACACCGTGGTTGGTGAGAGCAGAGGAGAGGCCTGCGGTGTGAGGCTCTCCGCTGAATGGCGCCTAGCCCCACGCGGTGAGGCCTGCCTCGCCGGGCTGCGGCCACGCCCATCAAGCAGCACGGATGAAGGAGCAATGATGTTGCCCTCCGCTGCACGCACCCCATCAGCGCTGGGCCGAGCCAGAACCTGCAAGCATGCGTGGAGGATACGCTCCTTGCCCGCGCCTCCCATCACCTCCACTTCCATGACCGGAGTCACGGTCGCGGCCATGGTCGCGCCCTTGGTCACGGTCCCGAGGCCGTCGGGAGAGACTACGATGGATCCTGGCTCCCCAGCCCTGGCCATCCCTAGAGTTGTTGCGGCCACGGCGTCCTTCATCTTCCCGACGACGATCGCGGTCACGATCGTCATCACGGTTCCGCCTATGAGGGTCAACCGGCCTGGAGATGCACTGTCGCCTGTCCCTCAGCTTTGTTTCACCATCAACAATGCCCATGCGATAGTCGTATCCCTAGGACACGATGTTTGGCCCTTGGGTTGGGTCCTCGTGGATGGACAGGTGAACAATCACCCGGTGTTCCAGGCCACGCCTCCCGAAGATGGGTTCGCCTCCGTTCCTTCCTGGTAGCGTGACCCAGCTCACACTCGGCACGTTGGCCGGGCTGGACGTCCATGCCCATACCGCCAGAACCTCAGTCGTTGTCTTCATCTTGGATGCCGGCTCCACGTAATCCACCGAGCAGGCGGAGCCGATGGCCGTGGCGATGGGATGCTCCTCCCAAGCGTGCAGTGGAAACCCCTCGAGGCAGAGCCGCACGTGGTGACGGTGGTCAACATGGTCGGCATGGTCTTCAAGGCGCCACTGCCGAATTTGGAGCTTGGTGGCTCCAAAAGGGATCTCGCGGCGGCTGACGGTGTTGGTGCAGTGATGCTGGTGGTAGAAGCACACCAAGAACGCCTCCGGATAGTGGTGCGTGACGCTGATGTCCGGATCCAGGACGCCGAACTCCTTGACAAACCTCGTAGCCACCTCTTGCGTGGATGCACATAGATCACGGTCCGGCCAGGCCACAACTACATGGGCCTCGAGGACGATCGCCTCCTGCAACATGGAGGGCGTCGAGTGGATGACGGCGAAGACCTCCGCCGGCCTTGCCCCATGGTCGCCGCTCCAAGCCATTGGCGCAGCCGACGCCGACTTAGCAGGTTGCAGACGGGGAGGTGGCAGAACAGGACGAGGTGGCTGCCGCGGTTGCTGCCTCACAGCCTGTGGACGCGGAGACGGATGGCGCTGGGATAGCGGGGTGGACGAAGATGAGGCGCCGGCTGGTTGGTGCAAAAGCTGGCGCAGTGGCCCGAGCGGAAGCACCTACGGCAAGTGATGGGGTCGCTGCACGTAGCAGCGCGATGGCGGGGCTTTAAGCAGTGAAAGCGGCGCCCACGAATCCACTCCGGAGGGGAGGAGCGAGGCTTGAATGACGCCGGTGGAAAAGTTGTTCGGCGCGGCTGATTTGACCCAACGGTGACCCATCCTCCCTCGAGCCCCTCATCGGACTACGGAGCAGACGCGCGTGTTGAATGTGCCTCACCCTCCACCCTCTTGAAGCAGGCCAACCACCCTCCTGCGGGCAGGCCAGAGTTAATGCCGCCCCCACCCCCCCCCCCCCCCCCCCGTGGCACGCCATTGCCCGCATTGAATGGAACCGCGCCGCCAGAAGCGAAAGCCGCGGCGTGCAGGAGCTCCGGCGACGTCTCGGGGACGAAATCCATGTCGTCAGCAGGCCTGACCGGCCGCCCTGGCGGCTGAGGGGGCGGGGTCTGTAGCTTCCGATCTAGATTTGGGGTCGGAGCGTCGACGGTGGCAGCAGCAGGGAAGCCCCACTGCAGGGCAGCGGCAGGAGCGGCGGGGAAGCGCAGAGCTTGGGTGGCCGGCGGGGCCGGAGCGGTGGCCGCCGGTATGGGCTGGGGTGGGCGGCGTTGGCGGGGCTCGCAGTCGCCAGAGCGATCGCGAGAGCATGCCATTACGCTAGGCCGTCCCATTTTTAGCTGTTTAGCGTGTACAGCCTAGTTGTGCAACGTTCCTACTCCTGTTTTTTCTGGTTTAAGGAACCTCGTAGAAGGTTCCTAGATGTGCTTTTCTTTTTCTTTTACTTTTTTTGCACAGAAGATGTGCTTCTCTTGTTTTCATTTCTTTTTTTTGGTTTTCATTGCAGCTTTAGTTTTTGTTTTTCTGCTTATTTTATTCTTTTCCTTTTCTGTTTCTTTTCGTTTTTATTTTTATTTCCCAAAAACTTTTTGGGAATTTCAAACATCTGTTTAAAAGAAATTTAAAATGATTGTGCGTAATTTTTGTCATCCTTGAATTTTGTTTTTGAGATTATCAGTTTTCTAAATTTCGTTCACAAATTCGAAAAACTTTAGTGCTTTAAGAGTGTTTATGTTTTCTGAAACTGTTTGAAATTGCACAAAATGTTCTTATTTAGAAATATTTATTCAAAAATTCAAAATATGTTGAAAAAGGTGTCCACAGCTTCAAAAAATCTCTTGTTATTTCAAAATCATATCCCCTTTTTGAAAAACTTAAAAATTTAAAAATATTCAGATTTTTGAAAAAGGTTCAGAAATTTCAAACTATTTATTTATTTAAGTAAAAACTGCATTACAAATTTAGTAAAATATCATGGTTTCAACAAATGCTCGAGAATTTCAAAATATGTTCAGAATTTCACAAATTGTTCAAAAAATGAAAATTGTTTGCGCTTGGCAAAAAATGTTCATAATTGAACAAAAATAATTGAATCTTGAAAAATTGTTTGGAATTCTCAGTTCTGCTCCTACTATAATTGAACAGATTTAGATGGTGCCCTTTTAACGTGAATGCAGCTGTCTCTAATGCATAACCCCAAAACAATAGTGGTAGATCGGTAAGAGACATCATTGATTGCACTATATCCAATAAAGTACAGTTATGACGTTCGGACACACCATTATGCTGTGGTGTTCCATGTGGCATGAGTTTGTGAAACTATTCCACATTGTTTTAATTGAAGACCAAACTCGTAACTCAAATATTTGTCTCCGCGATCAGATCGTAGAAACTTTATTTTCTTGTCACGATGATTTTTCACTTCACTCTGAAATTCTTTGAACTTTTCAAATGTTTCAGACTTATGTTTCATCAAGTAGATATACTCATATATGCTCAAATCATCTGTGAAGATCAGAAAATAATGATACCTGTCGCGAGCCTCAATATTCATCGGACCACATACATCAGTATGTATGATTTTCAACAAATCTTTTGCTCACTCCATTGTTCCGAAGAACAGAGTCTTAGTCATCTTGCCCATGAGGCATGGTTCGCAAGCATCAACTGATTCATAATCAAGTGATTCCGAAAGCCCATCAGCATGGAGTTTCTTCATGCGCTTTACACCAATATGACCTAAACGGCAGTGCCACAAATAAGTTACACTATCATTATTAACTTTGCATCTTTTGGTTTCAATATTATGAATATGTGTATCACTACGATCGAGATCCAACGAGCTTGTTTCATTGGGTGTATGACCATCGACGGTTTTATTCATGTAAACAGAACAACAATTATTCTCTGACTTTAATGAATAACCGTATTGCAATAAACATGATCAAATCATATTCATGCTCAACGCAAAAACCAAATAACACTTATTTAAGTTCAACACTAATCCCGAAAGTATAGGGGAGTGTGCGATGATGATCATATCAATCTTGGAACTACTTCCAACACACATCGTCACTTCACCCTTAACTAGTCTCTGTTTATTCTGCAACTCCTGTTTCGAGTTACTACTCTTAGCAACTGAACCAATATCAAATACTGAGGGGTTGCTATAAACACTAGTAAAGCACACATCAATAACATGTATATCAAATATACTTTTGTTCACTTTGTCATCCTTCTTATCCGCCAAATACTTGGGGCAGTTCCGCTTCCAGTGACCAGTCCCTTTGCAGTAGAAGCACTTAGTCTCAGGCTTAGGACCAGACTTGGGCTTCTTCACTTGAGCAGCAACTTGCTTGCCGTTCTTCTTGAAGTTCCCCTTCTTCCCTTTTGCCCTTTTCTTCAAACTAGTGGTCTTGTCAACCATCAACACTTGATGTTTTTCTTGATTTCTACCTTCATCGATTTCAGCATCACGAAGAGCTTGGGAATCGTTTCCGTTATCCCTTGCATATCATAGTTCATCACGAAGTTCTACTAACTTGGTGATGGTGACTAGAGAATTCTGTCAATCACTATCTTATCTAGAAGATTAACTCCCACTTGATTCAACGATTGTAGTACCCAGACAATCTGAGCACATGCTTACTAGTTGAGCGATTCTCCTCCATCTTTTAGCTATAGAACTTGTTGGAGACTTCATATCTCTCAACTCGGGTATTTGCTTGAAATATTAACTTCAACTCCTGGAGCATCTCATATGTTCCATGACGTTCAAAACGTCTTTGAAGTCCCGATTCTAAGCCATTAAGCATGGTGCACTAAACTATCAAGTAGTCATCATATTGAGCTAGCCAAACGTTCATAACGTCTGCATCTGCTCCTGCAATAGGTCTTTCACCTAGCGGTGCATCAAGGACATAATTCTTCTGTGCAGCAATGAGGATAAACCTCTGATCATGGATCCAATCCGCATCATTGCTACTAACATCTTTCAACACAATTTTCTCTAGGAACATATCAAAATAAACACAGGGTAGCAACAACGCAAGCTATTGATCTACAACATAATTTGCAAAATACTACCAGGACTAAGTTCATGATAAATTTAAGTTCAATTAATCATATTACTTAAGAACTCCCACTTAGATAGACATCCCTCTAATCCTCTAAGTGATCACGTGATCCAAATCAACTAAACCATGTCCGATCATCACGTGAGATGGAGTAGTTTCATCGGTGAACATCATTATGTTGATCATATCTACTATATGATTCACGCTCGACCTTTCGGTCTCCGTGTTCCGAGGCCATATCTGTATATGCTTGGCTCGTCAAGTATAACCTGAGTATTCCGCGTGTGCAACTGTTTTGCACCCGTTGTATTTGAACGTAGAGCCTATCACACCCGATCATCACGTGGTGTCTCAGCACGAAGAACTTTCGCAACGGTGCATACTCAGGGAGAACACTTCTTGATAATTTAGTGAGAGATCATCTTATAATGCTACCATCAATCAAAGCAAGATAAGATGCATAAAAAGATAAACATCACATGCAATCAATATAAGTGATATGATATGGCCATCATCATCTTGTGCTTGTGATCTCCATCTCCGAAGCACCGTCATGATCACCATCGTCACCGGCGCGACACCTTGATCTCCATCGTAGCATCGTTGTCGTCTCGCCAATCTTATGCTTCCACGACTATCACTACCGCTTAGTAATAAGGTAAAGCATTACATCGCGATTGCATTGCATACAATAAAGCGACAACCATATGGCTCCTGCCAGTTGCCGATAACTTGGTTACAAAACATGATCATCTCATACAATAAAATTTAGCATCATGCCTTAACCATATCACATCACAACATGCCCTGCAAAAACAAGTTAGACGTCCTCTACTTTGTTGTTTGCAAGTTTTACGTGGCTGCTACGGGCTTTAAGTAAGAACCAATCTCACCTACGCATCAAAACCACAATGATAGTTTGTCAAATAGACTCCGTTTTAACCTTCTCAAGGACCGGGCGTAGCCACACTCGGTTCAACTAAAGTTGGAGAGACAGTCGCCCGCAAGCCATCTATGTGCAAAGCACGTCGAGGGAACCGGTCTCGCGTAAGCGTACGCGTAAGGTTGGTCCGGGTCGTCTCGTCCAAGAATACCGCCGAACCAAAGTATGACATGCTGGTAGGCAGTATGACTTATATCGTCCACAACTCACTTGTGTTCTACTCGTGCACATAACATCAAACCATAAAACCTAGGCTCGGATGCCATTGTTGGGGAACGTAGTAATTTTAAAAAATTTCCTACGCACACGCAAGATCATGGTGATGCATAGCAACGAGGGGGAGAGTCTGATCTACGTACCCTTGTAGATCGCAACGGAAGCGTTGACACAACGTAGAGGAAGTAGTCGTACGTCTTCTTCCCGATCCAAGCACCGTTACTCCGGCACCTCCGAGTTCTTAGCACACGTTCAGCTCGATGACGATCCTCGGTCTTCGATCCAGCAAAGCGTCGAGGAAGAGTTCCGTCAGCACGATGGCGTGGTGACGATCTTGATGTACTACCGACGCAGGGCTTCGCCTAAGCACTACAACGATATGATCGAGGTGGAATTTGGTGGCAGGGGGCACCGCACATGGCTAAGGAACGATCTTAATGATCAACTTGTGTGTCTTGGGGTGCCCCCTGCCCCCGTATATAAAGGAGCAAGGGGAAGGGGGCGGCCGGCCTAGGAGGGGGCGCGCCAAGGGGAGTCCTACTCCCATCGGGAGTAGGACTCCCTCCTTCCTTGTTGGAGTAGGAGAAGGGGAAAGAGGGGGAGAAGAATAAGGAAAAGGGGGCTGCGCCCCTTGTCCAATTCGGACCAGAGGTGGGGCGCAGGCCTCCTTCCTTTTGGCCTCTCTCCTCTATTCCCGTATGGCCCAATAAGGCCCATATACTCCCCGGCGAATTCCCGTAACTCTCCGGTACTCCGAAAAATACCCGAATCACTCGGAACCTTTCCGAAGTCCGAATATAGTCGTCCAATATATCGATCTTTACGTCTCGACCATTTCGAGACTCCTCGTCATGTCCCCGATCTCATCCGGGACTCCGAACTCCTTCGGTACATCAAAACTCATAAACTCATAATATAACTGTCATCGAAACCTTAAGCGTGTGGACCCTACGGTTCGAGAACAATGTAGACATGACCAAGACACGTCTTCGGTCAATAACCAATAGCGGGACCTGGATGCCCATATTGGCTCCTACATATTCTACGAAGATCTTTATCGGTCAGACCGCATAACAACATACGTTGTTCCCTTTGCCATCGGTATGTTACTTGCCCGAGATTCGATCGTCGGTATCCAATACCTAGTTCAATCTCGTTACCGGCAAGTCTCTTTACTCGTTCCGTAATACATCATCTCACAACTAACACATTAGTTGTAATGCTTGCAAGGCTTATGTGATGTGCATTACCGAGAGGGCCCAGAGATACCTCTCCGACAATCGGAGTGACAAATCCTAATCTCGAAATACGCCAACCCAACATCTACCTTTGGAGACACCTGTAATGCTCCTTTATAATCACCCATTTACGTTGTGACGTTTGGTAGCACCCAAAGTGTTCCTCCGGCAAACGGGAGTTGCATAATCTCATAGTCATAGGAACATGTATAAGTCATGAAGAAAGCAATAGCAACATACTAAACGACCGGGTGCTAAGCTAATGGAATGGGTCATGTCAATCAGATCATTCAACTAATGATGTGATCTCGTTAATCAAATAACAACTCTTTTGTCCATGGTTAGGAAACATAACCATCTTTGATTAACGAGCTAGTCAAGTAGAGGCATACTAGTGACACTCTGTTTGTCTATGTATTCACACATGTATTATGTTTCCGGTTAATACAATTCTAGCATGAATAATAAACATTTATCATGATATAAGGAAATAAATAATAACTTTATTATTACCTCTAGGGCATATTTCCTTCACCCACGTCCCACGCCCACGCAGCCTCCTCATCTCCCGCACCGAATCACTTCCGATCTCGTCTCTCTCCCCGCTCCGGCGCTCCCAAGAAAAAAATTCTCTGACTCTTCCCTTCTCGTACGCCCCGCGGTCGCGGTCCAGGGCTTAAGCCGTTGGCAGTAGGATCCAGCCCCATCAACAAATTCTCTGTTCCTCCCTCTTATCTGCACCACTCTAAATCGCGTCCAACCATAGGCGAGCTTGGTGGCAGCACAGAAGGAGAGTGCCGGTACGTCGGCGCCAGAGGACGTACTGTGCCTGGGGTGGTGTGCAGGTGCAGCCGTACGACTCGGCCATCGCCCATCGGCCATGGCGGATGCGCTGGCCGCCGGGAACCGGGAACGCCAATACGCCACCGTCGGAGACGCCATCAAGGCGGGGTTCTCTATGCGACCGAAGGCCGGCGGCAAGTGATGCGGCGAGTGCCAGGCTTCTAGAGGGCGCCGCGGGTATGGTAGCCGGGTGCCGGATGATCACACGTGCTTCTGCTCGGGCGGACAGGCTAGCAGGTCATGGCCTACTACTTCGTCATGTTCAGGTACCCTGGCCTTGATTGATCTAAGTGGTAAATGATTGGTCAACGATGTTTGATTGATCTAATCAATCCTTTTTTGAATCTGATCTAATGAACCTTGAGATGTCCTAATTTCTGACCAGTCTATTTACTGGAAAGGGAAGACTTCTCTTGTTTTAACCTGACACTTTATCTACAGGTATGTAGACTATGTTTGATTAATCTAAGAGGTAATTGGTTGGTCAACGATGTTTGATTCATCTAATCAACCTTTTTTTAAACTGATCTAATCAACCTTGAGATGTTCTTATTTCTGACCAGGTAAGGGAAGACTTCTCTTCTTTTAAACTGATCTAATCACTCTTTGACTATAGGAAATTGAACAAATTAAGTAGGATGAAGACATAAACACAAACAAGGTAGTAGACTATGAACGGGACAATTCCCTCAAATTCTCCACATTTAGCATGTTCTCTACTCCACATGTTATTTCAATCAAGCCGTGTCTAACTAGAGATAGAACTTGTCTACTCCAAGCTACATTTCCTTTTATATACAGAATCATTTTTGACGTTGGTTTTTGACATTGCAGGACCAAAGAAACCAATGGTGAGCACATGAAACCAATGACGCACATGGACCAATTCAAGCATTTGTAAGTGTTTTATTTTTCTTCTCTTACGAATTCAAACGACAATGTGCATGGTTCTTTCTTCATCTATTTCATCGCCGTTTGCCACTTCAGAAAGCTCTGTAGTTGCTTTGGTTCTGTTCGTGCTTCTCGTCGTTCTGCCATTCCAGTACATATGCAAGAGGAGGCAGTACAAGTGACTTCCTCGTCCAGGCTCCTCAAGTACAGTAACTCACGCGGGACACCCAGCTCCAGAGTGGCAGCGACCTGGAGTCCGGCAGAGTCGATAGGCTGCAGACACACCAATTCGCATATGAGGAGCTGGAGGAGCCCACCGGCGGCTTCAGCGACATGTGAGAGCTCGGCGGCCAGCGACGGCTTCGGCACCATGCATGTACAAACGTACATAACAGGCAAGCTCGCGCTATTTCCTTGGAGTTTGACATGGATCAACATGCTGACGGCAACGGATTTTGTATGTGGTGTTGAGGATAACTGCAGGACAGGCGGGTAGTGGTGGTGAAGCGGCTGTACGACAACAGCTGCTGGCACGTGCAGCAGTTCATGAACTAGGCGACGATCCTGAACCTCGCTATCTTCTACGGATCCTGTCGCAGCTGCACCACCTAAACCTCGTCATCTTCTACAGCTGCACGTCCAGCCGCAACCGTGAGCTGCTGCTGGTGTACGAGTAGATGCCCTGCAGCACCATGGCCGACCACTTGCATGGCCACCGCGCGGCAGTGCTGCCGCTGCCATGGTCACTCTGCCTCAATGTCGTCACAACGCTAGCCTATCTCCACCCCATCGAGCCTCCCATGGTGCACCGTGACGAGAAGACTACCAACATCCTCCTCGATGCCGAATTCCACGTCAAGGTGGCCGACTTTGGCCTCTCCCTGCTCTTCCTGCTTGACGGCGCCACAATCGTTTCCACGGCGCCGCAGGGCATGCCAGGGTACATGGACCGGGGTACCCCCCCTCTCTCTCTCCTTAGCTCAGGGTAAGGAGTGAAAAGTTGTGCATGTATGTGTGCCTCTGTAGAAGTCTTAGGTATAGTTGTGTGAACATGAAATTTGAGTAGACATAGGCAAAATGAAACACTAGAATAGAACGTCATGACAATGCCAGAAGTTAGAAATGGAATTTCCTATGTGGCCAAAGAATGTAACTCCGTGGGAGGTTGGATTTTGGAATAATTATCCTAGATAGATGTTGTAATGGGAGAAATACCGGCCCAGTAAACACCAATTTAGCATTAGCCATGCATGCCTTTGAATATAATTTTTGTTGCTCTCTTGTACTGTTCTGTGTTTCCAGCTGGCATGTGAAAACAATGTATTATTTAATACATAGGTTTCAATATATTCCGAATCTCAATGTTGAAAATGTCGTCTTTCAAATTTTGCTTCACTTCTTGCACGGTTAGTGTGCTTTATATCTCTTATCTTCTATTACCTTTTTTTGTTTCACATTTTCACATTATCTTGTGTAGCTTGTATCTGATATTGCCGCCAGGGGAGGTAATACGTCCTTTTGTCAGATATTAGATGAACTAATTCCATGTTGTTTTTCAGTGTGTGCCTCTGCAGTAATGTTGTATGCAGTCAGATATTTTACGGTGGTAGGAGGAAGATCCTAGATGAGTTGAACCCTTAGCATGCAATAGATATTGGAAATTTGGAATGCATGCAAGTCACATCATCTCATGTATTGGGAACATATAAGGTTTTCTGTGTGTAAGTATTCAGAATTTACATTGTATCCTTGAAGTTATTGGTCTATCTATCCTCTATTCATCTATATTTCATTTTGCAAAACCAAAAGTAGAGCCAAACATTGTACCGGCTTCGAAAAGTGGAACATCATAAATCCAAAACCAAATTCATGTTCTGAAATAGAAGTTGAGGAATGCTAGAGCATGCAAGTTCTGTGTTATTAACAGAAGGTTGATTGGTCTGATAAATTTGCAAATAAAAAAAAATAGACATGGAGGTGTCCGCATATTTGTGGTAAACCTGCTCTGAAGAAATATTTCTTTATTAGTATTCAACGTGGAGTGGAAATCCCTTGCTAACCTCTTCTTTCGTACTCATTTTATGTTGCTATTTTTTCAGTTAGTGTACATGGTAGAACATGTTGGATTTTGAGGAATGATGCATCCATGGTCAATTTTATTCTATAGACTTGCTTAAGTTAAACAAATATTCCAAGGCGATGGAAGGGCGAGATGGCATATTTTTTAAGCGGCGGCAAGGCTACAGCAAGGACAGATGAAATTGAATGAATGTGCATGTGAACAGTGTGAAAGTTATTGGTTGAAGGAGATATGATTGTTAAAGAGACACAATGAGTGTGGTAGAGAATCAATGTAGTCGCTATATGGATGGAATCAACATGTTGTCTTGTTTGACACACTTCTTGGAAGAACAAAAATTTTGATTAATATTTTTTGCCATTCCGTGGCAACGCACGGGCACTTAGCTAGTTAGGTGAACAGTGGTATCTACAGCCCACAAGGGTTCAAGTCCTGTTGCTCGTATTTATTCTAGATTTATTTTAGGATTTTTGGTGATGGACGTTTAGTGGGAAAAGATGTTCCCGTCGACTACGAGGCGTCTAGGGTAACTTCGTAAAATCCCATGATGATATGCCAGCTCAGTTTCTCAAATGTGCTGATAGAAGTAGGGTTTGTGTACGAGCGTTCATAAAGATGAGTGTATACACGTATATGTAAGTGCTTGTATTATATGTAGTCTGTTAAATAAATGTCCCGAATGCTATTCTGAAAAAAAAAACCCTGAGAACTTGACGTAAGGCGCATTAAATAATATAATCACGCAATTTAAAGCCCATGTCCACGTATTCTGGATCAAACAGCGCCCTCCAGAACTTATTCCAACTTGTTGACAGAAAGCAGGTCAGCCCATACTAACCCCCGCTTCTGTTCAGACCGGAGGCCCAAACTAAGGATTATCTTACCTTGCCTGCTTTGTGGCGATTTTTTTTTTTGGGGGCGCGCCTGTATCTGGAATTTCCTATTGGCCGCTCATTGCGGCAAAATGCCACCACTTGGCACAGGGGAACGACCGAGCGACGCTGCTTGGGCCAGCCCACTTACATAGATACGTTAGGAATTGCCCAATCCGGTTTTGTGAACCTTCTAGAAGGTTCCCTGAACCGGGTTTTCGTTTCTTTTATCGGTTTGCTGGTTTTTTCACCTTTTTTTCTTTTTTTTTTCTGTTTCTGTTTCTTTTCCTTTTCCTTTCTTTTTGTTTTTGTTTTTTCTTTTTCAACACAAGTTCGCAGTTCTACAAAATGTTTAGGATTTTCCCAAAAAGCAAAGAACTGTTCCTATTTTTTCAAAAAATGTGCTTGTTTTCTAAAATTTGTTTCATAATTTCTAGAAATACATGAAAGTTTCAAAAAATGTTCGTGTTCTGCGAATTGTTTTCAAATTTCCAAAACTTTCATGTTTTCTGATTTTTGTTCATAAATTCAATAAATGCTCCGAAATTTCAAAAAATGTTCGTGTTTTTTAAACTCTTCAGAATATTAAAATATGTTCCTGTTTTCAAATGATGTTCTGCAATTTTAAAAAAAAATGTTCATGCTTCTGAAAAACTGTTCAACAAGTCAAGAAATGTTACCAATATAGAAAACTATTCAGAATATTAAAAATTGTCTCACAAATCCAAATATTGTTCGTGTTTTCGAAAAATGTTCTGAAATTTCAAAAAATGTTCAAGCTTTTAAAAAATTATTTAACAATTCAAAACATGAAACCATTTTCAATTTTTGTTCTCAAAATTCTATAATTGTTCGATCTTTTAAAAAAATGTTTGGGAATTTGAAATTATCTTTGCGCTTTACAAAAATTGTTCCCATTATTCAATTTTTTGTTCTCGAAAGTCAATAAATGTTCGCTATTTCAGTCAATGTTCAGGAATTCCAAAATTTGTTTTGTTGAAATATGTTCACGCATTTATTTTATTTTTTGGAATTTGTCCGAGTTTTTCAAATTTTTGTCTTCTTTATTCAAACTTTGTGCGTTGCTACAAAAAATAACAATTTCCGAGGAAAGTTCGAACTATATCAAAAAAGCTGTCCGGGTTCTTTTATACCGCTACGCTCCGATTTTTCACAAGTACTTGTTTGGTCAACTGGTTAGCTGCTCTCCAACCGTAGTTGTAGGTGCTGAGTTCGAATCCTGGTGACAGAGACTCTGCCTGCATTTCCGTTTTTTTAACATCAATGCGCTCACTACATCACCCTCTATTTGGGCCGGCCCAGTCGGGGGGGTCCGTGCGTGCGTCGCTTCGCTGTTTGACGCAAAATGCGTCGAGTAGGAGCTCCCCCTATATCTCGCCTGCAGCAGGTCTAGCTCCGGACTCGCTGAAGGAGCGAGCGAGCTGGGCCGGCCCACGAGCGCAGGTGGCCACAGCCTCAATATATATGTTACAAAAAACACTCTTTATAAAATATTTAAAAAATATTGAACAAGTACTAGCAAAATGTAGAACAAGTATTTAAAAAATGTGATCAAGTATATGAAAAAAAAATAAACAAGTATTTGAAAAATGTTCAGCAAGGATTTTGAAAAATGTTGAACAAGTAGTTGAGAAATGTTAATCATGTATATAAAAATGTTTTAACAAGCATTTGAAAAATATTGAACAAGTATTTGAAAAATGTCGAACATGTATTTGAAAAAAGGTGAACAAGTATTTGAAAAAAATGTTGATCAATAACTTGAAAAATGTTGAACATGTGTATTCGAATATAGAATGAAAACAAAAAGAAACAAAGAAAAACTGAAAAACTGAAAAATAAAAATAAACAAAATAAACCAAAGGAAATGGAAAATGAAAAACTGAAGAAACAAATGAAAAATGTCGAACATGTATTTGAAAAAAGGTGAACAAGTATTTGAAAAAAAATTATGATCAATTACTTGAAAAATGTTGAACATGTGTATTCGAATATAGAATGAAAACAAAAAGAAACAAAGAAAAAACTGAAAAATAAAAATAAACAAAATAAACCAAAGGAAAAGGAAAATGAAAAACTGAAGAAACAAATGGAAAAATTCGGAGAAGGGAAAAAAGAACAGAATAAAAAAAATCAGAGAAAAAAAAAGAAAAGCAAGCAAAAAAGAAAAGAAAAGGGGGAAAACCAGGAGAAAACTGAATAGAAATGAAGAAACAAAAGAAAAGGAAACACCAGTAAAAATTGAAAAAAATGAACCTGTGTCAAAACCGGCTCGTTTTCTTTCTAGTAGGTTGCGCCCTACATAATTTGTAGCATGCCAAAGCTGGTGCAGTGGCTAGCATGCACCGAGAAACAGGGAGATCCCAGGATCGATCCGTCGCGACCGCAACAATTTTCAGTATATTTTTTCAAAAGAAAGAAATCACTAACGTGCCGGCCTGATACTGTAGCGAGAGATCCGTCCATTACTGCTCATTGCGGTGCAACCCAATGGGCCAACCCGCTTTTGTCCGCACCTATGCGTTAGGAGGTCATTCGATACATACGAGAGCGGGCGCCCCTATGTCTCGCTTTAAGCAAGCACATGGGCTGGACCAGGCGCGCGGGAGGCCACGACCTTTTTTATTGATTTATTTATTCAGTTTTCTGTTCTCATTTTTGCTTTATTTTTTTTATTTTTCTTTATAATTTCAAATATTCTACATATATACAAAAACACTCTTCAAAAACACAATTGAAAAATGTTGAACAAGTAATTGAAAAATATTGAACAAGTATTTAAAACTGTTGAACAAGTATTTGACAAATGTCGAAAAAGAATTAAAAATTGTTGAACGCGTATTAAAAAAATGTTGAACAAGTATTTGAAAATGTTGATTAAGTGTTAAAAATGTGGAATAAGTATTTAAATTTTTTGAACAAGTATTTAAAGTTGTTGAATAAGTATTAAAAATGTTTAATACATATTTGCAAAATGTTGAATGGGTATTTCCAAAATGTTGAACAAGTGTTTGGACAATGTTGAGTGTGTATAAAAGAAAATGTTGATCACTTATTAAAACAATGTTTTTGACATATACAAAAATTTAGAGTGAAAAGAAAACAAGCATGAGGGAAAAAACTAAAAATGGAGAAGAAAAAGGAAAACAAAACAAAAAAATTCATGAAAAAAGAAAAATGAACAAAAACTAGAATAATACAAACGAACTTAATAGCCAAATAAAAAGATTTTTTTTGAAACTATGATGTTTTTATAGCAAATTCGGAAACTATACACCCTAATGAAGAAAATTCAAAAGTATCACCCCGTCGGCCTCTTGTTGGCCGAAAAGGGACTTTTGGGCCTCCTGTTGGCCGAAGAGTGACTTTTCGGCCAACAGTTGGCCAAAAAGGACTTTTCGTTCGGCCAACGGTTGGTCAAAAAGTACTTTTCGGCCAACAGTTGGCCAAAGAGTTCCTCTTCGGCCAACACTCGCTCTACTTTTTAGAAAATTCATATCAAATAGGATTTTTAGTATTTTAATTTGATTCTTTTTGCATTATATTAGAAATTTTACGAAGTTTATGTAGATATCAAGTTTGAATAGATTTGGAAGTTTGAATTTGAATTTTCATGAATTTTCTCAAATAACTTGATTGCCTATAATTTGAGCTAGGAGTATTCTTTTTAGATGATTCTTTTTGCTACTGGTTCTTTGTGACTTTGTTTATCAGTAGTAATTAATTGGTGAATTTTAGGATTATTTAAAATTAGGTTTTTACGTCATTCCCTTCCTCCATTTTCTTCCGCCATTTTATTTCTCGCCATTCTCTCCCTCCATTTTCTTTCCCGCCATTCTCTCCCGCCATCTTCTTTCCCGCCATCTTCTTTCTCGCCATCTTCACTTCTCAACTTATAAAACAAGCCTCATGGTGTCCACGATCGTAGATAACATCGTCTGACACAGTCTGTGTCTCCTGCGTCGGTGCTGCTGGTGGAGTGTGAAACACTGTCTGAGAGAAGTCATAAGTGTTTGCAGCTTCGTCATCATCATCGGAGAGTGTTTCACACTTATGACTTCTCTCACAGAGTGTTTCACACTCCACATGAAGGCATCATCGTCATCCTCCGTCGATGCAGCACTCCTTAGTGTGGCGGGAGAGAATGGCGGGAAATGAAATGGCGGCAAAGAAAATGGAGGGAAAAAGATTGCGGGAAAGTATTTGTTTTTCATGTATAAAACAGCAATGGTTATACAGGATTTACAAGGCACTTTTAAATATAAACTCCTATGAAGCTCAAAACAAATTTTCTAGTAGGATAAAAGAAAAAAGAAAAAATACTACAAATAAAATAGCTACTGATAACTAAATAGAAACAAAAAGAATAAGTCAAAAAACTAAAGAAAAAATTTAAAGCAATTAAAATTAAAAGAAATAGCATAAAACCTAACAAACACTAAAACAGAACTGTTTTCATAAAAACCTAATTTTAAATAATTATAAAATTCGCCAATTAATTACTACTGATAAACAAATTCACAAAGAACCAGTAGCAAAAAGAATCATCTTAAAAAATACTCCTAACTCAAATTATAGGCAATCTAGTTATTTGAGAAAATTCATGAAAAAATTAAATTCAAACTTTCAAATCTAGTCAAACATGATATCTACAAAAACTTTATAAAATTTCTAATCTAATGCAAAAAGAATCAAATTAAAATACTAAAAATCCTATTTGATATGAATTTTTTTAAACAGTAGAATAGGTGTTGGCCGAAGAGGGACCCTTTGGCCAACTGTTGGCCGAAAAGTACTTTTTGGCCAACGGTTGGCCGAAAAGTCTCTCTTCGGCCAATAGGAGGCCGAAAAGTCCCTTTTCGGCCAATAGGAGACCGAACGGGATGATACTTTTGATTTTTCTCCATTAAGGTGTATAGTTTCCGAATTTGCTATTAAAATCATCATAGTTTCAAAAAAAATCAAATAAAAACAAAATGAAATAAAGAAATAAAAAAAGTAAAAAAATAAAATAAAACAAATCCTGAAGAAAACGGCTGGAGCACCACCACCGCAACACCGGCCGTCCGTCTGCGTGCGCCACGCGCGGGGCCTCGCCTCGGTCGGCCGTGTCCGTCCATGCATCGTTCGTGTCTGCTCCCCTGCGCGCCGTGCCTAGTTCCCGGTCGGAACGCACGTCCGCTCCTCCATATACATCTAAGCAAGCTAGCTAGATGAAAGTCAAACCATAGTCATATATCACTCATACAAAGTAGGACGCGCACCTAGTTTTAGTACAAAACAAACTTGGGTAGAGTGGTTAGCATGGCGTGCATTCTCCATGGAGACCCGAGTTCGGGGAGTAACTAGTTAACGAGCGCTCCTTCGGGAGCCTCACAACGGTCAGTGTCACTTGGCGTACTCTCATCCATTTGTCATGTGTCGCGCTCTGGACGCTTCCTCCGGATTTTGTTTTTTTATTTTTCCGCACGTGTTTTCGGCTTTTTAAACGGTTTTTCTTTTCCGGTTTTTTTTACGTTTTGGTTTTCTCCCGGTCTTCCTTAGCTTTTCAATAAAAAAAAAATTCGATTTTTTACGCGAAAAAACGCGTTTTCTTTTTTTTTCTTTCACGAAAGTCACGGTTTTTTTTCGCGAGAGACACGGTTGTGCTTTCGCGAGAGTCACGACCGTGCCTCTCGGAAAGAGAAAAATAAAATGCGTTTATTGTTTTTTTCTTTCGCGAGAGTCACGGTTTTGCTTCCGCGAGAGGCACGGTTATGCTTTCGCGAGAGTCACGGCCGTGCCTCTCGGAAAGGGAAAAACAAAACGCGTTTTCTGTTTTTTTCATGAGAGTCACGGTTTTGCTTCCGCGAAAGACACGGTTGTGCTTTCACGAGAGTCACGGGCGTGTCTCTTACTAAGGGAAAAAAGACACGTTTTCTGTTTTTTTTTTCTTTCGCGAGAGTCACGGTTTTGCTTCCGCGAGAGGCACAGTTGTGCTTTCGCGAGAGTCACGGCCGTGCCTCTCGGAAACGAAAAATAAACGTATTTTCTGTTTTTTTTCCTTTCACTAGTCACGGTTTTTCTTTCACGAGAGGCAAGGGTGTGCTTTCAGGAGAGGCACGGGTGTGCCTTTTTCTGAAAGGGAAAAAACCGTGCTCCCAGTTCGGTTTTTTCGCTTGGTTTTTTTCGTCCGGTTTTTTCGTGAAAAAAAAGTTCGTTAAAACCTATCAACAGGGGATCTAGTTTTCAATATCTCGACGTGAGAAATCCAATGGTAAAAACAGTTCGAAATTTGAACACACGATTTAAAAGATAAAATGTTTTGCATAAACAGATCTATGAAAAAAAAGAAAAACTTTCAGGTTGCGACAAGTGGCATGCTGCATGTGCACCACTTGTCACGACATGGAAAAGTGGGGCGCTCTTTGCAACGAGTACTCCTTAATTAGTGATTTCGCCAAGTTCGAGCCTTCGTTCTTCCATTTCTCTGCCTTTTTTATGACCGTGCACACGTGAATAGATCGGCCCAATACCACGATTGCTTCGGCGAGAGCTGCTACTTGTATCGCTTAGTGCGATACATAGCATTCGCGTACGAGAGCAACTAATCAACGCGAGAACTATATTTCGGCTTATGCAAAATGGAAGAAACTCCTACTGATCCTCCCGTTTTGTCCTTTTTTCCCTTCCCTGAATTCGTTTGATCGAGTGAGTTCGCTCGTCTCGCTCATTTTCCTCTTTCTCCTTTTATATTTCTTTTTTCCTTTGTTTCTTCACCTTTTTTGTTTTTTTCTGTTGGTTTTGTTCGCTTGTTGTTTTTGGTTTTTTACAATGGTTTTCTTTGGTTGTTCTTCGCTTCCTTTTCCCCCTTTTTCGCTTTATTTAATTTTTTCTTTGATTTTCTTTATTTCTTCAGAGGATATCTTCGTTTTTTATTTTTTCTTCAATATACTATGAATTTTTATTTTTCATTGGTTTTCATTACAATACTTCGCTTTTCTTTTTTTCTTTTACTTGGGTTTCTTTGGGTTTTTTTATTTGTTTTCTTTTGGTTATCTTCATTTACACATGAAACATATTTTTGATACACATTGACTTTTTAAATACATGATCTACAATTTTTTAAACATGTTTTTGAACACTTTTTTGAATGCACAATAAACATTTTTTCTATACACATTTAACATTTTTGAAATATTTGATTAACGTTTTTCATATAAAAGGTTAACATTTTTTGATTACATGGTCAACATTTCTCCTATACACACACGTTAATATTTTCAAATGCTTGATTAATATTTTTTAAATTCAAGATTAACATTTTTCTAATACACATTCAAAAGTTTTTCTATGCACATTTTAACATTTTTGAAATGCGAGATCAACATTTTCCGAATGCATGATCAATTTTTTTCTATACACATTATACATTTTCCGAATGCTTGATTAAAAATTTTGAAATACTTTTTCAATATTTTTAATGCTCGATTAACTTTTTCACATACATTATCAAAAGATTTCATCAATTTTTTAATACATGATCAAAAAAATTCTATACACATTCCACATTTTTCAAACACTTGATTAATATTTTTAAAATACATGTTTAACATTTTTGTCAAATGCTTGATTGACATAGTTTAAATACATGATCAACTTTTTTCACGCATATTAAATATTGTTTGTATACATGGTTAATATTTTTCTATAAATATTTAAAAAAATTCAAAACATTATGAAAAGTATATTTTGTAATAAATTTGTTTAGAATTTTGGGAAGTGTAAATAAAAGTAAAAAAGGAAAGAAAACCAAAGGTTAAACAAGCAAACAAAGAGGCAGTGGCCTCACGGAAGCAGGGCCTGCCAGTTTGGCAGGTGCAGTGAGCCTTCGTGGCACCCATTATTCAAGGGGTACTTTTTGGGGAGTCCCCGCAAGGATCACTTTTGGTGGGTTAGAAGCGCGTTACTTGGCGCATTCTCAGACGCCGCGACGTATCGTGTGTTGAGGCCTTACTTCGGATTTTTATTTTTTTTTTCTGTACACGTTTTCTATTTTTAGAAGATTTTTTTGTTTTTTGGCTTTTCAGTTTTCCCATGTTTTCCCTTTGTTTTGGATAGAAAAAGTTTCGAAGAAATAATTTTTTTTGCAAGAAAAACACGTATTTCCCCAGCAAGAAGCACATATTACTTCTCGTGGAGGCACGCATTTGCTTCTACAAGAGGCACACTCGTGCCTCTCGAAAAAGGAAAAAACTCGTTTTTTTTCTTCTACGAGAGGCATAAATTTATTTCTTATGAAGGCAAAGATTTGCTTCTGCAAGAAACACTGTCGTACCTTTGGGGAAGGAAAAAAAGAACACATTTTATCTTTTTCCTTTCGTGAGAGGCACAAATTAACTTCTTGGCATGGATTGCTTCAGCGGGAGGCACAACTGTGCCTCTCGGAAAGAAAAAATTATGTTTTTCTTTTCCACTTTCACAAGAGGCACATATTTACTTCTAATGGAAATATGTGTTTACTTCTTCGAGAGGCACAACCATGCCTACCGAAAAAGGAAAAACAAGTTTTTTTCCCTCTTCCGTGAGAGACACATATCTTTATCTTTATCTAATATTAAAAGACAGAGGCTTTCATAGTTCTTCATACGCCATCTATTTATAACCGTTGATTTTATGATAACCAATAAAAATTGACCGTTGAGATTTAATATTCCTTTTAGCCTTTATGTTTCTCGCCTGTTTATGAGCGAAATAAAAATTGACCGTTGAGATTTAATATTCCAGTTTGGCAGGTGCAGTGAGCCTTCGTGGCACCCATTATTCAAGGGGTACTTCTTGGGGAGTCCCCGCAAGGATCACTTTTGGTGGGTTAGAAGCGCGTTACTTGGCGCATTCTCAGACGCCGCGACGTATCGTGTGTTGAGGCCTTACTTCGGATTTTTATTTTATTTTTCTGTACACGTTTTCTATTTTTAGAAGATTTTTTTGTTTTTTGGCTTTTCAGTTTTTCCATGTTTTCCCTTTGTTTTGGATAGAAAAAGTTTCGAAGAAATAATTTTTTTGCAAGAAAAACACGTATTTCCCCAGCAAGAAGCACATATTACTTCTCGTGGAGGCACGCATTTGCTTCTACAAGAGGCACACTCGTGCCTCTCGAAAAAGGAAAAAACTCGTTTTTTTTCTTCTATGAGAGGCATAAATTTATTTCTTATGAAGGCAAAGATTTGCTTCTGCAAGAAACACTGTCGTACCTTTGGGGAAGGAAAAAAGAACACATTTTATCTTTTTCCTTTCGTGAGAGGCACAAATTAACTTCTTGGCATGGATTGCTTCAGCGGGAGGCACAACTGTGCCTCTCGGAAAGAAAAAATTATGTTTTTCTTTTCCACTTTCGCAAGAGGCACATATTTACTTCTAATGGAAATATGTGTTTACTTCTTCGAGAGGCACAACCATGCCTACCGAAAAAGGAAAAACAAGTTTTTTTCCCTCTTCCGTGAGAGACACATATCTTTATCTTTATCTAATATTAAAAGACAGAGGCTTTCATAGTTCTTCATACGCCATCTATTTATAACCGTTGATTTTATGATAACCGATAAAAATTGACCGTTGAGATTTAATATTCCTTTTAGCCTTTATGTTTCTCGCCTGTTTATGAGCGAAATAAAAATTGACCGTTGAGATTTAATATTCCAGTTTGGCAGGTGCAGTGAGCCTTCGTGGCACCCATTATTCAAGGGGTACTTCTTGGGGAGTCCCCGCAAGGATCACTTTTGGTGGGTTAGAAGCGCGTTACTTGGCGCATTCTCAGACGCCGCGACGTATCGTGTGTTGAGGCCTTACTTTGGATTTTTATTTTATTTTTCTGTACACGTTTTCTATTTTTAGAAGATTTTTTTGTTTTTTGGCTTTTCAGTTTTCCCATGTTTTCCCTTTGTTTTGGATAGAAAAAGTTTCGAAGAAATAATTTTTTTGCAAGAAAAACACGTATTTCCCCAGCAAGAAGCACATATTACTTCTCGTGGAGGCACACATTTGCTTCTACAAGAGGCACACTCGTGCCTCTCGAAAAAGGAAAAAAACTCGTTTTTTTTCTTCTACGAGAGGCATAAATTTATTTCTTATGAAGGCAAAGATTTGCTTCTGCAAGAAACACTGTCGTACCTTTGGGGAAGGAAAAAAAGAACACATTTTATCTTTTTCCTTTCGTGAGAGGCACAAATTAACTTCTTGGCATGGATTGCTTCAGCGGGAGGCACAACTGTGCCTCTCGGAAAGAAACAATTATGTTTTTCTTTTCCACTTTCGCAAGAGGCACATATTTACTTCTAATGGAAATATGTGTTTACTTCTTCGAGAGGCACAACAATGCCTACCGAAAAAGGAAAAACAAGTTTTTTTCCCTCTTCCGTGAGAGACACATATCTTTATCTTTATCTAATATTAAAAGACAGAGGCTTTCATAGTTCTTCATACGCCATCTATTTATAACCGTTGATTTTATGATAACCAATAAAAATTGACCGTTGAGATTTAATATTCCTTTTAGCCTTTATGTTTCTCGCCTGTTTATGAGCGAAATAAAAATAAAACAATACTGCACACGGTAGGGTCGAACCTGCGGACCTCTCGCTGCATGAAAGAGGGCACGACCACCAGGGCTAAGCTATGGTTTTGTTTAAAAGGAAGATTGATTATCTAATAAAATAGTCCGATCTCGCTCTTTTATATATTATAAATCCCACGAGTTTTTCTACGAGTTGCCTAGAAAATAAGCGAGTTACCTCAAGAATCATCAAGAAAAAGCAGACCGGTGTGGCTGCATGTACCCAAAAAAGAGACCTAATATAGAATTTACATGCGCTGCACATATATAGATGTGTGATGGTCGAATCTAATTAAATGGAAGGGGCTGGATTTGTGGGCTTTGATTAAGGAAATTATGAAAACTTTCCGAGGGATGTGCACTAATAGAAGAGGGACATGCACACACCAAATTTGTGCCTGGTAATAAATGATATTGTGGGATTGATTGGCTCCTAATTAAATAGAATTGTGTAACTGAAGATTTCTAAATAGACATACGTGCGCGGAAGGCGACCGCCATGCTCGCGCGTGGCCGTCCGGCCACCGCCGGCCTGATCTCCTAGCTCTGCCTGCTCCGCGTCCGGCGAGACCAGATCCAATACCCTCGTCCCGCGCTCTGTCTTCTCCGCGAGCTCCCCTGCTCCTCCGTCTAGTGCTCTGCCTCCTTGGTGATTTCCGGCGATTTCCCGGCGACTGGCGTCATGCCGCTTCTTCTCCTCCCCTTCCTTCTCTGATCTCCTATCTCATCCCCCGTTTCCCGGATTCCCTTCTCCTCTGTGTCTCCTCTCTACTTCCCCTTGTTCCCTCTATCCATCTTGCTCATCCAGACCCTTTTTTGTTGCTTCTCTGCTTCTTCCCTCCCCGTGATACTCGCTGCCCTCCGTTTCTGTTAGTGACCTGCTGCTGCTCTCCACTTTCGCCACAAATCCGGAGCTTCTGCCCAACGGCCTTTTTTTCACAGATCTGGCGTCTCCTTGCTGTGGGTGACCCCGGACTCGCTCCGAGCCAGGAGAGTGGGGTGAGGAAGGCAGAGTTATTTGTCTCGATTCCAGATATCTTTTGGGCGCTATGAGGGCCATCGCCTGGAACTGCCAAGGTATGGGCAGAAGCCTTGGCAGTGAGAGGATGCTCTATCTTGCCAACTTGATGCAGTCCACGAAGACACATGTAATATTTGTTTCAGAAATTAAGTCTTCCAAAGTCCGTTCTGTCGATCTTGTTAATAGGTTTGATGTTGCCAACGACTTTGTTGTTCCTTCTAGAGGTGCCTCAGGTGGCCTTTGGCTTATGTGGACCAATGAGCTCAAAGTTTCTATGCATGCTGCTGCTTTTCACTATATTTTAGCAAATGTAGTTCATGCAGCTTCAGGGGTCAACTTTTGTCTTATTTGTATATATGGCGACCCGTATCACAGGCAGACTAATGCCATATGGGACCAAGTTGCTGATTTTGTGTATGATAACCTAGGAAAGCCCATGGTTTGTATGGGGGGACCTTAATGATATCCTTTATGATGTGGATACGTGTGATGGTAATATCAACTTCTATCGTATGAATGCTTTCAGGTCTCTTGTTAAAAATTGTGGGTTGTTTGATATTGGTTATAGTGGTCCTGCTTATACTTGGCATGGTAGGCAACATACTTCTAAGCCCATTCATAGACGTCTTGATCGATGCTTGGTCAATTCTGATTGCTGCGCTTTTTATCCTAATACTAAAGTGCTGAATCTTCCTATTATTCTTGCTGACCATGCTCCCATTTTAATTTCCTCGGAAGGTAAACTTGTTAGGCCTAGACAATCTTTTAAATTTGAAAACTGGTGGCTTATGGAAAAAGATTTTCACTCTTTTGCTAAAAATAATTGGATTTCTAGTTCCCTGACCTCTTTTGCTGCAAAGTCATCTTCTTTGGCAGGATCTTTAAAAGTTTGCTGCAAGAAGAAAAAACCTCTCCAACAAGAACTTGTTGAGCTAGAATCCAGAATCAAGGATTTGCAACAGCTGCCTCTCCACCAACAGGACCATGTTTTGGAAAGTGCTCTTACTAATAGGTATGAACTTACGCTTTCCAAACTCAATCAGTTTTACAGGCAAAGAAGTAAAAAGTCTTGGGCTGTAAAAGGTGATCGCAACACAAAATTCTTCCATTAGGCTGTGCTCAAATGTAGAAAAAGAAATACTATTTGTTCTATCAAAGATGAGCATGACAATATTCATTTCAAACCGGATGCCATGATGCAAACGTTTGTTAATTATTTCAGACACATATTTTCCTCTCCTAACACTTATGCTGGCAGGCCTTTTTCTTCCCCTATTTGGACTAATGACAACAATGATCCTACTTATTCTATTCCGGACAAGACTGAACTTTTGCGGATTCTTAAAGACATGAAGCTTAATGCTTCTCCTGGTCCTGATGGGTTCAATGTAGAATTTTATTTAGCTACTTGGGATTGGATTGGGGATGAGGTAACTCAGCTTGTCACTCACTTCTATAATACTGCTACACTTCCCCCTCACATCAATGATACCAATATTGCTCTTATCCCTAAGAAGTTGGTTCCTCTTGTGCCCATGGACTACCGTCCTATTAGTCTTTGTAATGTTCTTTATAAAATCATTGCTAAGTCTCTTGCGAATAGACTTAAGCATCATCTTCCTGATTACATTGACCAAGCTCAACAAGCATTTATTGAGGGTAGACGTATTAGTGACAACATTATCATTGCTCAGGAAATTGCTCAATAGTTTTCTCTTAAATCCTGGAAACATGATGCCTTTATGCTTAAGATTGACCTTGCCAAAGCTTTTGATCGTTTAGAATGGAATTTCATTATTTCTGCTCTGGCTCGTAAAGGGCTGCATGGTCATTTTGTTAATTTGGTTCATGCATGCATCTCATGTAACGCCCCACATGTAACCTTCCCCAATTGTACTCCGACTCATGCCGTTCCGGCATTAAGTTATATTTAATTCTCGGGTTCGGGTCTTTGTCTCCGTGTGTTATTTTTGTTTTCGTGCATCTCATATCATGTTGTCACGTGCATTGCATTCGCATACATGTTCATCTCATGCATTCGAGCATTTTCCCCGTTGTCCGTTTTGCATTCCGGCGCTTCGTTCTCCTCCGGTGGCCATTTCTAGCTTTCTTTCGTGTGTGGGGATTAAACATTTCCGGATTGGACCGAGACTTGCCATGCGGCCTTGGTTTACTACCGGTAGACCGCCTGTCAAGTTTCGGGTCATTTGGACTTCGTTTGATACTCCAACGGTTAACCGAGGGACCGAAAAGGCCTCGTGTGTGTGCAGCCCAACACCCCTCCATTTTGGCCCAAAACCCACCAAACTCAGCTCCATCGTCTCGGTCGTTCAATCACGATCGTGTGGGCGAAAACCGCACCTCATTTGGACTCTCCTAGCTCCACTTATGTCTATAAATACCCCTCCTTCTCGGATCTCTTCTTCTCCCCCTCGAAACCCTAATCCAAAAAAAAAGATCCAGCGCGCCGGCCGGACACGTCCGCCCCGGCCGGACGCGTCCGCCCGATCCGCCCAGCCAGTCCCGCGCCGCCACGTGGCCCGGGGACCACTTCGCCGCCACTCCCGCCGAGGCCCACTCGGGCCCGAGGCCGGCCCGCCCGCCGCCGATCCGGGCCAGAGGCCGCGCGCCTCGCCCGCGCCGTCCTCCCCGCGTCCGGTGGCCGCGCCGCCGTGCCGCCGCGTGCCGCCTCGCCGCCCCGCCGCGGATCTCCATCGCCGGCGACCTCGGCCGCCTCGCCTCGCCCCGCCGCCCGAGACGCCGCCTCCCCGCCGCCTCCTCGTCGCGCCACCGCGGGACGCCGCGCCCGCCGGCGCCGCCGTCCACCTCCGCCCCGGCCTCGTCTTCCTCAACACCGGCGCCCGCGTTCCGGCCTGCTACAGTGATTCCGGTGGACCTCGGGATCCGTGCCGCCAGATCCAGATCCAAAAAAACCCTAGCCGGTTGACTTTTGCCCTCTCCGTTTAATTTTTCGTGCAACGTTTGACCTGCCATATCTTTGCATCCGTAGCTTCGATTTGGGCGTATGATATGTCAAATTCTTCGTCTCGACGAGTACATCATTTCATTCCATTGCATCATTTGCATTTGAGGTCATCTGGTTGCCCAAAAGGCTGTTGGAAGGAGGCATGTTGAGTTAAATTGCAGATCCGTTAATCCAACATGCACTTTTGTCATTTTTGCCATATTTAATCCGTGCATGATATGCCTGTGCCCCTTTGGGATGAATTGTTAAGCATGTTGCCTTCTTTCCAGAGGTGCCTTCCTTGTATTTTTAGGAGGTGTGTGTTGTCTTGTGCAAGCTTGCGAAGGAGGCTACCTGAGATTTCAGATTTCAGGGACTTAGTGATTTTCACTAAGTCTGAGCCGTTTTAGTTCACGATGCTATATGTCCGGCTTGTTTCCTAGTGATCCGTGCCTCTTTTGAGGATGATCAGTAAGAGTAATTTGTTATGCTTGTTGTGCTTAATCCATCCATGTCTTTACTTGTTATGTTGGAGCACCCTAGGTTGACTCAATCGAGCTCAACTTTTGGATAGTTGCTGTTTTGGGCAGATCGTTAACTCTTTTGCGATTTTGCCGGAGTGATTGCTAGTGATCCATGCATGCTATGCCATTGTTCTTGCCATGTCTAGCTAGCATTTTGTGCCTTCTTAATGGAAATATGCTTGCCTTGCCATGACTTGCACCGTAGTGAGAGCATCGAGCTTGTTTACATGCCACCGTGAGTTATTATTTCAGCATGTCCCAGTTTTCACTAAGTCTGAAAACTGATTGTGTTTTATCGATGTTCGTGTGCTCGGTAGAGTATTTTGTGAACCCTTTTGGCCCCAGGTCATTTTTGGTGTTTTGTTAAGCTTGTTGAGTAGCTCCATGCCATGCTCTTAATTGCCATGTTCAGGTTTTCCTTCATGTTGTTTTGCTGCTCCGAAGAGGGCATCGTGGTCTGAAATTCCAGACTAGCGTTAATTTCGCTAAGTCTGAAATCTGTTTTGCTTATTCAGTTTTGCCATGCTTGTTTGAAGCCCTTAGTGGATGAATTTGCCTATGCCTCAGTGATGATGATTTGTTAAGCTTGATGAGTACATCACTGCCATGTAATTTGTTTTCATGTTGGGTGGCTGTAGCATGTTCATTTTGTTGCATTTATGAGGCATGTTGCTGTAAATTGCAGATCGGTTCGTTTAGTAAAACGCTTGCCATTTCTTAACCGTAGCTCCGATTGCCATGATCTTTATATCGTTTTCAGGGGATTTCTTCCCCTCTATCCAGTGGCACACTTGGATTTCCAAGTTGAGGCCAGGTTCATGCATTTCCTGTTACATGTTGCATTCTTGCATCCCGCATCGCATCCCGCATAGCATATCATCTTTGCATCTTATTGGTTGCCCTTGCACGTGGTTGATTGTATCCTTGTTGCTTGTTTGTGTTGTTGGGTAGAGCCGGGAGACGAGTTCGCTAACGAGGAGCCCGTTGAGTTTGCTTTTGAGGATCCAGTCAATTCTGACAACTGTGCAGGCAAGATGATCACACCCTTGAAATCACTACTATCTTTGCTATGCTAGTTTGCTCGCTCTTTTTCTTTGCCAATGCTACGATGCCTACCACTTGCTTGTCATCCTCCTAATTGCCATGATCGAGCCTCTAACCCACCTTTGTCCTAGCAAACCATTGATTGGCTATGTTACCGCTTTGCTCAGCCCTTCTTATAGCGTTGTTAGTTGCAGGTGAAGATTGGAGCCGTTCCTTGTTGGAACACTTATTTACTTGTTGGGATATCACTATATTGCTATGTTATCTTTACTCATCTATATACTTGGTAAAGGGTGGAAGGCTCGGCCTCTCGCCTAGTGTTTTGTTCCACTCTTGCCGTCCTAGTTTCCGTCATATCGGTATTATGTTCCCGGTTTGTTGCGTCCCTTACGCGGTTGGGCTATAATGGGAACCCCTTGATAGTTCGTCTTGATTAAAGCTTTTCCAGCAATGCCCAACATTGGTTTTACCATTTGCCACCTACCCTTTTCCTTCCCTTGGGTTTCCGGAGCCCGAGGGTCATCTTTAATTTAACCCCCCGGGCCAGTGCTCCTCTGAGTGTTGGTCCAACTGTCAGCTGCCGGTGGCCACCAGGGGCAACTCTGGGCTGGCCTACCCGTACCTAAGACAATCTGAGTGTGCCCTGAGAAAGAGATATATGCAGCTCCTATCGGGATTTGTCGGCACATTCGGGCGGTGTTGCTGGACTAGTTTTGACCTGTCGAATCATCTTGTTGTACCGGGATACCGAGTCTGATCGGTGGGTCCTGGGTGGAGGTCTATTCCTTCGTTGACCGTGAGAGCTTGTTATGGGCTAAGTTGGGACCCCCCTGCAGGGATTGATCTTTCGAAAGCCGTGCCCGCGGTTATGGGCAGATGGGAATTTGTTAATGTCCGGTTGTAGATAACTTGAACTTAATTAATTAAAATGAATCAACCGCGTGTGTTGCCGTGATGGCCTCTTCTCGGCGGAGTCCGGGAAGTGGACACGGCGTTGGAGTTATGCTTGCGTAGTCTGCTCTACTTAGTTACCGCTCGTGCTTTGCCTTCTCTTCTCGCTCTCTTTTGCGAATAAGTTAGCCACCATATATGCTAGTCGCTTGCTGCAGCTCCACTCACATAACCCCTTCCTTACCTATTAAGCTTAAATAGTCTTGATCGCGAGGGTGCGAGATTGCTGAGTCCTTGTGGCTCACAGATTACTATATTACCAGATGCAGGGACCGATGATACTCCTCCAGATGGCGCGTTCGAGCTGAAGTGGGAGTATGACGAGGACTCTCAGCGATATTATGTTTCTTTTCCTGATGATCAGTAGTGGTGTCCGCTCGGGGTTCGATCCAGGGTTTAGTCGCATGTTGGGGGGTCTTTTCTATTTTGGCGCCGTAGTCGGGCCATGAGTGTTTGTATGATGTATGCTATTTATGTACCTTGATGTGACGTGGCGAGTGTAAGCCGACTATTATATTTATTCCCCCTTCATATTAATATGTACATGGGTTGTGTGAAGATTGCCTCACTTGCGACTTATGCCTTCAATGCGATTATGCCTCTAAGTCGTGCCTCGACACGTGGGAGATATAGTCGCATCGAGGGTGTTACAAGTTGGTATCAGAGCCTTCCCCGACCTTAGGAGCCCCATTGCTTGATCGTTTTTAGCAGCCGAGTTGTGTCTAGAAAAATGTTTTGAGTCCTTAGGAATTATATATCGGAGAGCTTAGGAATTCTTTTTACTTCCCAGTCTCCTCATCGCTCTGGTAAGGCATCCTGACGTAGAGTTTTGTCTCTTCTCTTCTCAAATTTCACAAATTTTTTTTTAGGATCACGCGAGTATCTTGGTTTTGTTCCGATGGCTTATGATGAGAATACTGTCTTGGTGCCTCCTGTCAGGGGTTTAGTGGAAGTGTCCCGGGGAGTTGAGCTCTGAGGTGTTGTCATCATAATTCTATCGTTGCAATTCTGGCATACTTGAGATATGTGCGCGACATCGAAAATCTCCTTTATGCAGTTCGTTGGTGAGATAACCTCGACGCCACCCAGTACTGGGGCGGGAGTTCGGGAGTATCGCCATAACTTGTATAACGGATGCTTTTCGAAGGTTGAGATAGATGGTTTCCGAAGGTTTCTTGGTTATGTGTTGAAGGATGGATGCAGCTGGATGTAGGATTTGCTAGCTTGGGTGAGATATTATGCTTCCCCTGTATCCTCAACACCTGATTGCATAACCGGAAAGTTTCGGGAATTTCATAGGTGGGAATTCAAGTAGCCTTAGGATATCTTTCCAACAGATGTGTGATATGAAATTGGGGTTCGACGTCTAGTGGTTCGCCTATTCACGGTCGATTTTACAGTGGCCTTGTTGTGTCTTAAAGAGTCCTTGGCTATGCTGACTCGGGGACGCTTCGTATGTCATGTGCACTGCCTTGTACATGATGGTGCTGTACGGTCGAGCCCGTGTAGGTCCTACCACGAACACTTCGGACGAAATTTCTATCATGTGTTTGTTCCGGCTTATTCCGCAAGCCAACCCTTGGTTTTATTTCGAGTTGTGGTATTCGTTCTTCTCCGACGTCATATGTTGATTCCATCCCTCGTTGATGTACCTATTCTACTTGATTCTTCGTGGCTTTGCAATTTAGGAATATGTGACCACTTCAAGAGATGTGCATTCGTTCATTTTGTTCGGATGTGTAGACTTATGTTGCAATTTTCATTCCGTTGGATTCACCTTCTATATTTGTCTATTTGTGTGCTAATGGTGGTCAACCTCTTCAGGATGGCTCCTCCAACGCGCACGACTCCGAACCCAGATCCTCCGCCACCTCCGCCTCCTCCGGAAGCATGGCAGGCTGTGATGGCTGCTACTAATGCAAATACTCAGCTGATCATGCAAATCATCCAAGAGCGGAATCAAAGTAGTCAAGCGAACCAAGGCAGCAACCAGAACCAGTTTGCAACTCTGCATCAGTTCCTCGCTAATGGTCCAAAAACGTTCAGTAACTGCGTTGAGGCTACCGATGCCGATGATTGGTTAATCGATCTGGGCAAGCATTTTGAATGTAGCAACGTCAGACCTGAAGATTTCGTCAAGTTCGCGTCTTTCCAGCTCAAGGATCAGGCCGCAGAGTGGTTTCAGCAGTACCGGGATTCCAGAGGTGGACGTTTGATCACTTGGGATGATTTCCGTCGTGATTTCCGCGCTCATCACATTCCTCGAAGTGTGACTGAAAGCAAACGTGAAGAATTCCGCAATCTGAAGCAAGGCTCTTTGTCTGTCTATGACTACAACAAGTTGTTCCAGAAGCTCGCCCGTTTTGCCAAGCAGGATGTTCCTGATGAGAAGAGCATGATCTATCAGTTCAGGGGTGGTCTTCGTGAAGAGATTCAGCTCGCTCTTGTCCTCTTCGAGCCGCTGAGATACGATGAGTTCTACAACATGGCACTGAAGCAAGAGGCTGCTCAGCTCAGGTGTGATGCTTCCAGGAAGCGAGTCAGAGACACTTCGTCTTCGTCCTCTACTCAAGTGACCAAGCAGCAGAAGTATTGGCTTCCTCCTCCTCCGTTCCGTCAGCCGTTTCAGCAGAAGAGCAAAGGTGGCAGTGGTTCTTCCCACCCACCCAACCCAGGCTTCCAGAACAAGACTTCGTCTCAAGCTCCAAGATCGAGTGCTCCGTATCACCGTCCGCTCTCAGAGGTCACGTGCAACAAGTGCCAACAGAAGGGTCACTACGCTAACAAGTGTTTCAACCAGAGGCGTCTTCCTCCTCCTCCTCCTGTCAGATCGGCAAGTACAGCTGTGGTCAAGCATAATTCCAAGTCCGCCAAGGTCAACTTGATGAACGCAGCTCAGGCAGAGGTTTCGTCAGATGTGATTATGGGTAACCTTCCTGTTAATGATATTCCTGCAAAAGTTCTTTTTGACACGGGTGCATCGCATTGTTTCATTTCAAGGCCTTTTACATCTAGGCATGGTTTGGCTCAGCAAATTCTGCCTAGTCCATTAGCAGTCGTCTCTCCTGGTAAACGCATGCAGGCTAACTCCATTGCTCCGGATATTTCTATCAAGTTGGGTGACTTCAAGTTCTTGGCTTCTCCAACGGTTCTTGGCAATTCCGATATCGACCTCATTCTTGGGATGGACTGGCTCTCTAAACATAAAGCTCAGCTGGATTGCGCAGCCAAGCAGATTCAACTGACTCATTCGTCTGAGGAAGTGATTGTCTTTGCTGCTCGGGATAATACCATCCGGTTATTCTCTCTCAATGAGAAGGGTGAATTGGATGCTATTTCGCAGATTCCGGTTGTTTGTGAGTATCAAGATGTCTTCCCTGAAGAACTCCCAGGCATGCCTCCTAACCGGCCAGTTGAATTCGTTATTGAACTTGAGCCCGGTACGGAACCGGTGTGCAAACGGCCTTACAAGCTTGGCCCCGAAGAGTTGAAGGAGTTGAAGAAACAGCTCGATAAGCAAGAAAGTATGGGTCTCATTCGGCCTAGTACTTCTCCGTGGGGTTGTGGTGTTCTTTTTGTGAAGAAGAAGGATGGAACGGACCGACTTTGTGTTGATTATCGTCCATTGAACAAGAAGACCATCAAGAACAAATATCCACTTCCCAACATTAATGAGCTATTCGAACAACTCAAGGGTGCCCAAGTATTCTCCAAGCTTGATCTTCGTATGGGTTATCATCAAATTCGCATTCGTGAACAAGATATTCCGAAGACGGCGTTCAGAACAAGCTATGGGTCATATGAATACACTGTTATGTCTTTTGGCCTCGCTAATGCTCCTCCGACGTTCTCTCGCATGATGAACTTCATCTTCAACCCCTACACCAACGACTTTGTTTTGGTCTATCTTGATGATATCCTGGTTTTCTCGAAGAACAAGGAAGATCACGCCAAACACTTGCGTTTGGTTCTTGACAAGCTAAGGGAACATCAATTCTATGCCAAGTTCTCTAAGTGTGAGTTTTGGCTCGATGAGGTTCTTTATCTTGGTCATATTATCTCTGCCAAGGGCATTTCCGTGGATCCTGAGAAGGTGTCTGCAATTGTTAATTGGGAACCTCCTCAGAATGTGAAGCAACTCCGTAGCTTCCTCGGTCTTGCAAGTTATTGCCGAAGATTCGTCGAAAACTTCTCCAAGATCGCGAAGCCTCTCTCAAATCTTCTTCAGAAGCACGTCAAGTACGTTTGGTCTCCGGAGTGTGATGTTGCTTTCAACGCTTTGAAAGAGAAATTGATCACTGCTCCAGTTCTAACTCCGCCTGATGAAACCAAGCCGTACGAGGTCTTTTGTGATGCCTCTCTCCAAGGTCTCGGTGCAGTATTGATGCAAGAGAAGAAAGTTGTTGCTTATACCTCTCGCCAGTTGAAGCCAAATGAGAAGAACTACCCCACTCATGATCTCGAGTTGGCGGCAGTTGTGCACGCATTGTTGACTTGGAGACATCTTCTCTTGGGAAGGAAAGTGGACATTTTCACTGATCACAAGAGTCTCAAGTACATCTTCACTCAGCCTAATCTCAACCTCAGGCAGACTCGATGGGTCGAAATGATTCAAGAGTACAATCCGAGTATCGAGTATACTCCAGGCAAGGCTAATGTGATTGCTGACGCTTTGAGCAGAAAAGCATATTGCAATAGTCTGATTCTCAAGCCTTATCAACCCGAGCTTTGTGAAGCCTTCCGCAAACTTAATCTGCAAGTTGTTCCTCAAGGTTTCCTTGCCAACCTTCAAGTTTCTCCTACCTTGGAAGACCAGATTCGCCAAGCCCAGCTTCTTGATGCTATGGTGAAAAAGGTGAAGATTGGTATTGCAAAGAGTCAGTCCAAGTACAAGTGCTACCGGCTTGATGACAAGGACACTCTCTTCTTCGAGGATCGAATTGTTGTGCCCAAAGGAGAACTTCGTAAAGTGATCATGAATGAGGCTCACAACTCTCTCCTCTCCATCCACCCTGGGAGCACGAAGATGTATCAAGACCTGAAGCAAACTTATTGGTGGACTCGAATGAAGCGCGAGATCGCTCAATTCGTGAATGAATGTGATGTCTGCAGAAGAGTGAAAGCAGAACACCAAAGGCCAGCAGGTCTCCTCCAACCTCTCGCCATTCCAGAATGGAAGTTTGACCACATTGAAATGGACTTCGTGACTGGGTTTCCTAAGTCCAAGCGTAGCAATGATGCTATATTCGTTGTCATCGACAAGCTGACCAAAGTGGCTCATTTCTTGCCTATCAAAGAGTCAATCACTGCAGCTCAATTGGCAGAGCTCTACACCTCCCGCATTGTCTCTCTGCACGGTATTCCTCAAGTGATATCTTCAGACCGTGGCAGCATCTTTACCTCCAAGTTTTGGGATTCTTTTCAGAAGGCCATGGGCACCAGCATTCGCTTCAGCACTGCTTTCCATCCTCAAACAAGCGGTCAAGTCGAGCGTGTCAACCAGATTCTTGAAGATATGCTCAGGGCTTGTGTTATCTCCTTCGGCATGAAGTGGGAGGATTGCCTTCCTTATGCTGAATTCTCGTACAACAACAGTTTCCAAGCAAGTTCCGGCAAGGCCCCGTTTGAAATTCTGTATGGTAGGAAGTGCCGTACACCTCTCAACTGGTCTGAAACCGGTGAACGTCAGCTGCTGGGTAATGACCTGATCACAGAAGCAGAAGAAATGTGCAAGGTCATTCGTGATAACCTCAAGGCAGCCCAGTCTCGTCAGAAGAGCTACTACGACAGCAAGCACCATGATTTGGCTTTCGAGATCGGAGACCATGTCTACCTCCGCGTCTCTCCAATGAAAGGGACTCGTCGCTTCGGTATCAAAGGGAAGCTTGCCCCAAGATACGTCGGGCCTTTCAAGATCGTCAGCAAGAGAGGCGACCTCGTCTATCAACTCGAGCTTCCTGCAACCTTCGCCAATGTTCATGATGTGTTCCACGTCTCGCAACTCCGAAAGTGCTTCAAGACGCCTGAGCGCACCGTCAACTTCGAGGACATTGAGCTCCAAGAAGATCTCTCCTACCGTGAGCACCCAGTTGCAATCCTTGAAGAGACTGAACGCAAAACTCGCAACAAGTCAATCAAGTTTCTCAAAATCAAGTGGTCACACCATTCCGACCGTGAAGCTACCTGGGAACGCGAGGATCACCTCCGTTCTGAGTACCCGGAGTTCTTTCAGTCCTAGATCTCGGGACGAGATCTTTTCGTAGTGGTGGAGTGTTGTAACGCCCCACATGTAACCTTCCCCAATTGTACTCCGACTCATGCCGTTCCGGCATTAAGTTATATTTAATTCTCGGGTTCGGGTCTTTGTCTCCGTGTGTTGTTTTTGTTTTCGTGCATCTCATATCATGTTGTCACGTGCATTGCATTCGCATACATGTTCATCTCATGCATTCGAGCATTTTCCCCGTTGTCCGTTTTGCATTCCGGCGCTTCGTTCTCCTTCGGTGGCCATTTCTAGCTTTCTTTCGTATGTGGGGATTAAACATTTCCGGATTGGACCGAGACTTGCCATGCGGCCTTGGTTTACTACCGGTAGACCGCCTGTCAAGTTTCGGGTCATTTGGACTTCGTTTGATACTCCAACGGTTAACCGAGGGACCGAAAAGGCCTCGTGTGTGTGCAGCCCAACACCCCTACATTTTGGCCCAAAACCCACCAAACTCAGCTCCATCGTCTCGGTCGTTCGATCACGATCGTGTGGGCGAAAACCGCACCTCATTTGGACTCTCCTAGCTCCACTTATGTCTATAAATACCCCTCCTTCTCGGATCTCTTCTTCTCCCCCTCGAAACCCTAATCCAAAAAAAAAGATCCAGCGCGCCGGCCGGACACGTCCGCCCCGGCCGGACGCGTCCGCCCGATCCGCCCAGCCAGTCCCGCGCCGCCACGTGGCCCGGGGACCACTTCGCCGCCACTCCCGCCGAGGCCCACTCGGGCCCGAGGCCGGCCCGCCCGCCGCCGATCCGGGCCAGAGGCCGCGCGCCTCGCCCGCGCCGTCCTTCCCGCGTCCGGTGGCCGCGCCGCCGTGCTGCCGCGTGCCGCCTCGCCGCCCCGCCGCGGATCTCCATCGCCGGCGACCTCGGCCGCCTCGCCTCGCCCCGCCGCCCGAGACGCCGCCTCCCCGCCGCCTCCTCGCCGCGCCACCGCGGGACGCCGCGCCCGCCGGCGCCGCCGTCCACCTCCGCCCTGGCCTCGTCTTCCTCAACGCCGGCGCCCGCGTTCCGGCCTGCTACAGTGATTCCGGTGGACCTCGGGATCCGTGCCGCCAGATCCAGATCCAAAAAAACCCTAGCCGGTTGACTTTTGCCCTCTCCGTTTAATTTTTCGTGCAACGTTTGACCTGCCATATCTTTGCATCCGTAGCTCCGATTTGGGCGTATGATATGTCAAATTCTTCGTCTCGACGAGTACATCATTTCATTCCATTGCATCATTTGCATTTGAGGTCATCTGGTTGCCCAAAAGGCTATTGGAAGGAGGCATGTTGAGTTAAATTGCAGATCCGTTAATCCAACATGCACTTTTGTCATTTTTGCCATATTTAATCCATGCATGATATGCCTGTGCACCTTTGGGATGAATTGTTAAGCATGTTGCCTTCTTTCCAGAGGTGCCTTCCTTGTATTTTTAGGAGGTGTGTGTTGTCTTGTGCAAGCTTGCGAAGGAGGCTATCTGAGATTTCAGATTTCAGGGACTTAGTGATTTTCACTAAGTCTAAGCCGTTTTAGTTCACGATGCTATATGTCCGGCTTGTTTCCTAGTGATCCGTGCCTCTTTTGAGGATGATCAGTAAGAGTAATTTGTTATGCTTGTTGTGCTTAATCCATCCATGTCTTTACTTGTTATGTTGGAGCACCCTAGGTTGACTCAATCGAGCTCAACTTTTGGATAGTTGCTGTTTTGGGCAGATCGTTAACTCTTTTGCGATTTTGCCGGAGTGATTGCTAGTGATCCATGCATGCTATGCCATTGTTCTTGCCATGTCTAGCTAGCATTTTGTGCCTTATTAATGGAAATATGCTTGCCTTGCCATGACTTGCACCGTAGTGAGAGCATCGAGCTCGTTTACATGCCACCGTGAGTTATTATTTCAGCATGTCCCAGTTTTCACTAAGTCTGAAAACTGATTGTGTTTCATCGATGTTCGTGTGCTCGGTAGAGTATTTTGTGAACCCTTTTGGCCCCAGGTCATTTTGGGTGTTTTGTTAAGCTTGTTGAGTAGCTCCATGCCATGCTCTTACTTGCCATATTTAGGTTTTCCTTCATGTTGTTTTGCTGCTCCGAAGAGGGCATCGTGGTCTGAAATTCCAGACTAGCGTTAATTTCGCTAAGTCTGAAATCTGTTTTGCTTATTCAGTTTTGCCATGTTTGTTTGAAGCCCTTAATGGATGAATTTGCCTATGCCTCAGTCATGATGATTTGTTAAGCTTGATGAGTACATCACTGCCATGTAATTTGTTTTCATGTTGGGTGTCTGTAGCATGTTCATTTTGTTGCATTTATGAGGCATGTTGCTGTAAATTGCAGATCGGTTCGTTTAGTAAAACGCTTGCCATTTCTTAACCGTAGCTCCGATTGCCATGATCTTTATATCATTTTCAGGGGATTTCTTCCCCTCTATCCAGTGGCACACTTGGATTTCCAAGTTGAGGCCAGGTTCATGCATTTCCTGTTACATGTTGCATTCTTGCATCCCGCATCGCATCCCGCATAGCATATCATCTTTGCATCTTATTGGTTGCCCTTGCACGTGGTTGATTGTATCCTTGTTGCTTGTTTGTGTTGTTGGGTAGAGCCGGGAGACGAGTTCGCTAATGAGGAGCCCGTTGAGTTTGCTTTTGAGGATCCAGTCAATTCTGACAACTGTGCAGGCAAGATGATCACACCCTTGAAATCACTACTATCTTTGCTATGCTAGTTTGCTCGCTCTTTTGCTTTGCCAATGCTACGATGCCTACCACTTGCTTGTCAGCCTCCTAATTGCCATGATCGAGCCTCTAACCCACCTTTGTCCTAGCAAACCATTGATTGGCTATGTTACCTCTTTGCTCAGCCCTTCTTATAGCGTTGTTAGTTGCAGGTGAAGATTGGAGCCGTTCCTTGTTGGAACACTTATTTACTTGTTGGGATATCACTATATTGCTATGTTATCTTTACTCATCTATATACTTGGTAAAGGGTGGAAGGCTCGGCCTCTCGCCTAGTGTTTTGTTCCACTCTTGCCGTCCTAGTTTCCGTCATATCGGTATTATGTTCCCGGTTTGTTGCGTCCCTTACGCGGTTGGGCTATAATGGGAACCCCTTGATAGTTCGTCTTGATTAAAGCTTTTCCAGCAATGCCCAACATTGGTTTTACCATTTGCCACCTACCCTTTTCCTTCCCTTGGGTTTCCGGAGCCCGAGGGTCATCTTTAATTTAACCCCCCCCGGGCCAGTGCTCCTCTGAGTGTTGGTCCAACTGTCAGCTGCCGGTGGCCACCAGGGGCAACTCTGGGCTGGCCTACCCGTACCTAAGACAATCTGAGTGTGCCCTGAGAAAGAGATATGTGCAGCTCCTATCGGGATTTGTCGGCACATTCGAGCGGTGTTGCTGGACTAGTTTTGACCTGTCGAATCATCTTGTTGTACCGGGATACCGAGTCTGATCGGTGGGTCCTGGGTGGAGGTCTATTCCTTCGTTGACCGTGAGAGCTTGTTATGGGCTAAGTTGGGACCCCCCTGCAGGGATTGATCTTTCGAAAGCCGTGCCCGCGGTTATGGGCAGATGGGAATTTGTTAATGTCCGGTTGTAGATAACTTGAACTTAATTAATTAAAATGAATCAACTGCGTGTGTTGCCGTGATGGCCTCTTCTCGGCGGAGTCCGGGAAGTGGACACGGCGTTGGAGTTATGCTTGCGTAGTCTGCTCTACTTAGTTACCGCTCGTGCTTTGCCTTCTCTTCTCGCTCTCTTTTGCGAATAAGTTAGCCACCATATATGCTAGTCGCTTGCTGCAGCTCCACTCACATAATCCCTTCCTTACCTATTAAGCTTAAATAGTCTTGATCGCGAGGGTGCGAGATTGCTGAGTCCTTGTGGCTCACAGATTACTATATTACCAGATGCAGGGACCGATGATACTCCTCCAGATGGCGCGTTCGAGCTGAAGTGGGAGTACGACGAGGACTCTCAGCGATATTATGTTTCTTTTCCTGATGATCAGTAGTGGTGTCCGCTCGGGGTTCGATCCAGGGTTTAGTCGCATGTTGGGGGGTCTTTTCTATTTTGGCGCCGTAGTCGGGCCATGAGTGTTTGTATGATGTATGCTATTTATGTACCTTGATGTGACGTGGCGAGTGTAAGCCGACTATTATATTTATTCCCCCTTCATATTAATATGTACATGGGTTGTGTGAAGATTGCCTCACTTGCGACTTATGCCTTCAATGCGATTATGCCTCTAAGTCGTGCCTCGACACGTGGGAGATATAGTCGCATCGAGGGTGTTACATCTCATCTCCCTCATTCTCTGTTCTCATTAATGGCCAGCCCTCTCCTAAATTTAAGAGCTTCAGAGGAATACGACAAGGCTGTCCCATGTCTCCTTACTTGTTTGTTCTTGCAATTAATGAACTTTCCATCTTGCTTAATGAAGCTTTGCAGGCCAACCAATTGCAGGGAATTTCTCTTGGACCAAACTGCCCCTCTGTCCATTCTCTTCTATTTGCAGATGATCTTCTGGTGTGTGGGCAGGCTACTCATCAGGAGGCTCAGACGATGGCTAGTCTTATTCAACACTTTTGTGCTCTTTCTGGTCAAACTCCTAACTGGAATAAATCTGCCATTCTCTTTAGCAATCATGTTTCTCAGAATATTATTAATGATATTAAGCAAGTCTTTCCTGTTGCTAATCTTGATGCTAATTTCACTCATCTTGGTCATCCTCTAATTCTGCCTGCTAAGAATAGGGGTGCTGCTTATAACTTTGTTTTGGATAAATTTTTAAATAAGCTCCCCTCTTATAAAGCTAACATGCTATCTCATGCTGCCCGTCTTGAACTTATTCGCTCTGTCTTTTCTGCTATCCCTGTTTACTATATGGCAAACATTCTGTTTTCAAAAAAAATTATTGCCAAGCTCACTTCTATCATTAGGAATTTTTGGTGGATAGGGATTAGAGAAACAGATTCTAAGAGGAGTCTTTGTCTCAGAGCATGGAAGGATATTACCAACTCCAAGTCTGAAGGTGGTCTTGGAATCAGAAATCTAAAAGCCATCAATGAGAGTCTTATTCTTGCTGCGGCTTGGAGGTTGGCTAAAAACCCCTCCTCCCAATTATATTGTGTTCTTCAAGCCAAATATTTTTCTACCACTTCTATTTGGAAAGCTACTAATAATCCACCTAAATCTGCCTTTTGGTCTTCCATTTAAAAATGCTTCCTAAACTTAAAGAGCATGCCTTCTATCAACTCACCCAAGGTAATGTTTATATTTGGAGCATGCCTTGGTGCAATCTTTGGAACTCTATTCATGATTTTCCCATTCCTCAACCATCAGGCTTTATTTATCCCTCCTTGGTTAGGGATCTTTGGCAGCCTGGGCAAAGGCAATGGAACTGTCAGCTCATTTTCTCTCTTTTTCAGCAACCTTTGGCTACTCATATTATCAACATTGATATTCTTGATGATGATAATGCTGATATTCTTTGTTGGCCTTTGGCTCCCAATGGTATTTGATCTTCCAAAGCTGCTTATAAACTTTGCTTACAAGACATTCATACTAATCCTAGAACTGCTCCTCTAGATGTTCCTTTGGATTTGAAAGCTTTTCTTAAAACTATTTGGAAGCAGAAAGATTTATTGCCCAAGGTTAAAACTTTTGCTTGGAGGATGCTTAGCAAAGCTTTGCCCACAGGAATGAGAGCAGGCCGTTTTTCTATTCACATTTCGCAGAATTGTTGTAGATGTGCTCAGCAAGAAGATGAGTTTCACCTTTTCTTTCTTTGTGACTTTGCTAGAGCGGCCTGGTTCTCTGCTCCTTGGTTTCTTAGATCTAACATCCTTATGCAAGATCACTCTTCAATGCATTCCCTTCTGATTCACTTTGCTTCTATGGGCCATCCTTATGCATCTTTGCAAAATATTTTCAATTTTATGTGGTGCATTTGGAAGGCTAGAAATGATTTCCTCTTTGAGAGGAAATTTTCTTTTCCCTACCAAATTAAAATTGCTGCTACTAGTTTGAATAATATTCTCCAAGAGGAGATTCTACCTTCTACTAATACTCAGTCTTTGCAGGCTTCTCAACCTGATAATTCTCCTCTTCCTAAGCAAGGCAATACTCTCAAATCAGACCTTCTCATTAATGGTGCTAAAGTTTTTTCTGATGCTGCTTTCAGAACTTCTAGAGTTCCGGGATTTCAGCAAGGTCAATTGCGCACAGGTGTGGGAGTTTACTTTTGTCTTCCTTCTTCTAATAGGGAAATAAATATCCAGGTTCAAGCTTCAGGCCCTCCGACAGACACTCCTCTTCAAGCTGAAGGAATTGCTCTTGCTTGTGCAGCTCAATTGGCGGCTTGCCTTAACATTCAAACTCCTACTTTCTTAACTGATTCTCTTTCTCTTGCCATTGTTGCTGCTGCCAGGAATATTGCTCACTCTTCCACTCCTTGGAATATTAGAAAAGAAGTGGCTTCTTTTGTAAACTCTACTTCTAATCTTAATCCCCAAGTTTTTCATATTTCTAGGAATTTGAATGGGGTGGCTCACAATTTAGCTCATCAAGTTTTTCAAATGGCTGGAGGACCTACACTCAATTGCTCTTCTCACTCTCATGTCACTGAATCATGTCCTGTAGCTGCCTCTCTTGTTGATTTTAATTTTGCAGGAATTCAGCTTCATAAGGTGTATTGCTTTTAGGAGAAAGTTGATAGCTTTGGGAAGTTCCTCATCTCAACATGATCTGATGGTCTATGCTCGGTTGTTGGAAAGAAGGAGATTGCTGTCAAAGCTGGAATTTTCTTTTCCCCTTCTCTTCCTTTGTTTCTTAGGACATGCTGTTCTTCAGTAAGGATCTTGTTCCTTGCTCTCTCATATGTCTTTATTCAGCTCTTCTTTCTTTACATCTGCAGTTCTTCTTTCTCTTTATTCTAGCAGATGGTGTAATCTCGACTATAAAATGTTCTGTGAGCTGAATATATTGGTACCTTCGGGTGCCTTTCTCTGTTAAAAAAAACTGAAAATTTCTACGGATGTGTATTCAAGTAATAAAATACAGATATACACAAAACATTATTTCTGATCGGTATAACATACGGAAATTAAGATTTGGCTCCTATTGAATTGAGTTGGCCGCACGACGGCGAGCACCAAGCCATAAAAAAGGTTGATGAAGAGCACGTATGATGAATAAGTTGATTGGGTCGGTCCATGCAAGAAACCACCACTAGGGCGAGGTTGAGCCAGTGGCATGTGGGCGATAATTCTAGGTTGTGCTGGCGACATACTTCTCTACATAAAGTTCTACCTGATCGACAACTTTCGAGATCTCGCATGCTCTCATCATGCTCCTCCTTAATTATTTCTTTGTTACCCTAGGATCTTTACTTTACAGTCTTTGTATTGTATTCATTTTGTTATACAAAAACAGACATTTTCTACTATTTGTTGATAATGTTTTTTCTATTTAATTTTAAATTTTTTAAAATGAACTAATTATCTTAAGTTAGCGTTATGCATCCATGTCATTTGACTAGAAATCATATCCCATATCGTTGACTAGCATCGCAAAAAATTCCGCCCTCGGTTGATCTATCATTTTTTTATTTTTGACTAATATCTCGTGACATATAGTTCCTGGGTAGGCTTAATATTTGTTCATGGCAACATGTGTTTTCTCTGTAACGAAACACGGATTTGAACCATGCAATCTCTTAGACTGTGGAAATATGAGTTGCACAGAGTAGGGGTAGTAGGCGATTATCTTGTTTTTCCCGTTGCAACGCACGGGCATGTTTGCTAGTTTACTTCTCATGAAAGTATGGATTTGCTTTCGTGAGAGGCACAACCGTGCCTCTCGGAAAAGGAAAAAATGTGTTTCAGTTTTTTTGTTCCACGAGAGACACATATTTACTTCTCGTGAAGGAACGCATTTTTGATTTCGTGAGAGGCATAGCCGTGTCTCTCAGAAAGGGAAAAAATGTGCTCCAGGTTCTGATTTTTTCGTTTATTTTTTCTCGTGATTTTTTTTGTCGAAACGTATTAATATGGGATCTAGTTTTGAACAACTCATTGCACGGAATACAATAGTGGGAACGATTCAAGATTTGGACGCATAATTTAATAGATAAAATGTTTTAAATTAATGAATTTATGAAACAGTGAAAACAAGGTGGGAGTGAACTTTTCAAAGGGTACTCCTTACTTAGTGATTTCGGTATATCAACTCTTTTTATTGCATGATAATAAGTGTCTCATTTATATCATAAGGATTATAGTACAAGTCATGTACATACCGATCTGGCAAAAAAACTGATAAAATAGCAGAACACTAGCCTTTGCACAAGGCTGAAGAATCCCCCGAGCATGACACCTATTGGGGAACGTTGCAGAAAACAAAAAATTTCCTACTCGTTTCACCAAGATCCATCTAGGAGTTCATCTAGCAATGAGTCATCAGATGCATCTACATACCTTTGTAGATCGCGTGCGGAAGCGTTCAAAGAACGGGGATGATGTAGTCGAACACGACGTGATCCAAATCACCGATGACCGAGTGCCGAACGGACGGCACCTCCGTGTTCAACACACGTACGGGACGGGAGACGTCTCCTCCTTCTTGATCCAGCAAGGGGGGAGGAGAGGTTGATGATGATCCAGCAGCACGACGGCGTGGTGGTGGATGCAGGGCGTCACGACAGCAGGGCTTCGCCGTGTACTACGAGAGAGAGAGATGTAACAGGGAGAGAGGGATGCACCAAAAGCCATAGCATCAAGTCCCTCCTCTCCCCACTATATATAGGGGTGCCAAGGGGGGGGGGCGCCGGCCCTAGGAGATGGATCTCCTAGGGGGGGCGGCGGCCAAGGGTGGGGGGACTTGCCCCCCAAGGCAAGGGGGCGCCCCCCTTTTAGGGTTTCCCCTAACCCTAGGCGCATGGGCCCTTAGGGGGTGGCGCCCCAGCCCACTAAGGGCTGGGTCCCTTCCCACTTCAGCCCATGGGGCCCTCCGGGATAGGTGGCCCCACCCGGTGGACCCCCGGGACCCTTCCGGTGGTCCCGGTACAATACCGGTAACCCCGAAACTTGTCCCGATGGCCGAAACAGCACTTCCTATATATAATTCTTTACCTCCGGACCATTCCGGAACTCCTCGTGACATCCGGGATCTCATCCGGGACTCCGAACAACATTCGGGTTACTGCATATACATATCTTCACAACCCAAGCGTCACCGAACCTTAAGTGTGTAGACCCTACGGGTTCGGGAGATATGTAGACATGACCGAGACGACTCTCCGGTCAATAACCAACAGCGGGATCTGGATACCCATGTTGGCTCCCACATGCTCCACGATGATCTCATCGGATGAACCACGATGTCGAGGATTCAATCAACCCCGTATGCAATTCCCTTTGTCAATCGATATATTACTTGGCCGAGATTCGATCGTCGGTATCCCAATACCTCGTTCAACCTCGTTACCGGCAAGTCACTTTACTCGTACCGTAATGCATGATCCCGTTACCAGACACTTGGTCACTTTGAGCTCATTATGATGATGCATTACCGAGTGGGCCCAGTGATACCTCTCCGTCATACGGAGTGACAAATCCCAGTCTTGATCCGTGTCAACCCAACAGACACTTTCGGAGATACCCGTAGTCTACCTTTATAGTCACCCAGTTATGTTGTGACGTTTGGTACACCCAAAGCATTCCTACGGTATCCGGGAGTTACACGATCTCATGGTCTAAGGAAAAGATACTTGACATTGCAAAACTCTAGCAAACGAACTATACGATCTTTATGCTATGTTTAGGATTGGGTCTTGTCCATCACATCATTCTCCTAATGATGTGATCTCGTTATCAATGACATCTTATGTCCATAGCCAGGAAACCATGACTATCTGTTGATTAATGAGCTAGTCAACTAGAGGCTTACTAGGGACATGTTGGTGTCTGTTATTCACACATGTATTACGATTTCCGGATAACACAATTATAGCATGAATAAAGACAATTATCATGAACAAGGAAATACAATAATAATGCTTTTATTATTGCCTCTAGGGCATATTTCCAACAGTCTCCCACTTGCACTAGAGTCAATAATCTAGTTACATTGTGATGAATCGAACACCCATGGAATTCTGGTGTTGATCATGTTTTGCCCTAGGGAGAGGTTTAGTCAACGGATCTGCTACATTCAGGTCCGTATGTACTTTACAAATATCTATGTCTCCATCCTGAACATTTTCACGAATGGAGTTGAAGCGACGCTTGATGTGCCTTGTCTTCTTGTGAAACCTGGGCTCCTTGGCAAGTGCAATAGCTCCAGTGTTGTCACAGAAGAGCTTGATCGGCCCCGACGCATTGGGTATGACTCCGAGGTCGGTGATGAACTCCTTCACCCAAATTGCTTCATGTGCTGCCTCCGAGGCTGCCATGTACTCCGCTTCACACGTAGATCCCGCCACGACGCTCTGCTTGCAACTGCACCAGCTTACTGCCCCACCATTCAAAATATACACGTATCCGGTTTGTGACTTTGAGTCATCCAGATCTGTGTCGAAGCTAGCGTCGACATAACCCTTTACGACGAGCTCTTCGTCACCTCCATAAACGATAAACATCTCCTTAGTCCTTTTCAGGTACTTCAGGATATTCTTGACCGCTGTCCAGTGTTCCTTGCCGGGATTACTTTGGTACCTTCCTACCAAACTTACGGCAAGGTTTACATCAGGTCTGGTACTCAGCATGGCATACATAATAGAACCTATGGCTGAGGCATAGGGGATGACACTCATCTCTTCTATTTCTTCTGCCGTGGTCGGACTTTGAGCCGAGCTCAATTTCATACCTTGCAGTACAGGCAAGAACCCCTTCTTAGACTGATCCATATTGAACTTCTTCAATATCTTATCAAGGTATGTGCTTTGTGAAAGACCTATGAGGCGTCTCGATCTATCTCTATAGATCTTGATGCCTATTATATAAGCAGCTTCTCCAAGGTCCTTCATTGAAAAACTCTTATTCAAGTAGGCCTTGATGCTGTCCAAGAGTTCTATATCATTTCCCATCAAAAGTATGCCATCTACATATAGTATGAGAAATGCTACAGAGCTCCCACTCACTTTCTTGTAAACACAGGCTTCTCCATAAGTCTGCGTAAACCCAAACGCTTTGATCATCTCATCAAAGCAAATGTTCCAACTCCGAGATGCTTGCACCAGCCCATAAATCGAGCGTTGGAGCTTGCACACTTTGTCAGCATTCTTAGGATCGACAAAACCTTCCGGCTGCATCATATACAATTCTTCCTTAAGGAAACCATTAAGGAATGCCGTTTTGACATCCATTTGCCATATTTCATAATCGTAAAACGCGGCAATTGCTAACATGATTCAGACGGACTTTAGCTTCGCTACCGGTGAGAAAGTCTCATCGTAGTCAACCCCTTGAACTTGTCGATAACCCTTAGCGACAAGCCGAGCTTTATAGATGGTCACATTACCATCCGCGTCTGTCTTCTTCTTAAAGATCCATTTATTTTCTATGGCTCGCCGTTCAACGGGCAAGTCAGTCAAAGTCCATACTTCGTTTTCATACATGGATCCTATCTCGGATTTCATGGCTTCTAGCCATTTGTCGGAATCCGGGCCCGCCATCGCTTCTTCATAGTTCGAAGGTTCACCGTTGTCTAACAACATGATTTCCAAGACAGGGTTGTCGTACCACTCTGGTGCGGAACGTGTCCTTGTGGACCTTCAAAGTTCAGTAGCAACTTGATCAGAAGTTTCATGATCATCATCATTAACTTCCTCTCTAGTCGGTGCAGGCACCTCAGGAACATTTTCTTGAGTTGCGCCATTTTCCGGTTCAAGAGGCAATACTTCATCAAGTTCTACTTTCCTCCCACTTACTTCTTTCAAGAGAAACTCCTTCTCTAGAAAGGATCCATTCTTGGCGACAAAGACCTTGCCTTCGGATCTGAGGTAGAAGGTATACCCAATGGTTTCTTTAGGGTATCCTATGAAGACGCATTTTTCCGACTTGGGTTCGAGCTTTTCAGGTTGAAGTTTCTTGACATAAGCATCGCATCCCCAAACTTTTAGAAACGATAGCTTAGGTTTCTTCCCAAACCATAATTCATACGGTGTCGTCTCAACGGATTTCGACGGAGCCCTATTTAAAGTGAATGCGACAGTCTCTAAAGCATAGCCCCAAAAAGATAGCGGTAAATCGGTAAGAGACATCATAGACCGCACCATATCTAATAGAGTGCGATTACGACATTCGGACACACCGTTACGCTGAGGTGTTCCAGGCGGCGTTAGTTGTGAAACTATTCCACATTTTCTTAAGTGTGTGCCAAATTCGTGACTCAAGTATTCTCCTCCACGATCTGATCGTAGAAACTTGATTTTTCTGTCACGTTGATTCTCAACCTCACTCTGAAATTCCTTGAACTTTTCAAAGGTTTCAGACTTGTGTTTCATTAAGTAGACATACCCATATCTACTCAAGTCATCAGTGAGAGTGAGAACATAACGATAGCCACCGCGAGCCTCAACACTCATTGGACCGCACACATCAGTATGTATGATTTCCAATAAGTTGGTTGCTCGCTCCATTGTTCCTGAGAACGGAGTCTTGGTCATTTTACCCATAAGGCATGGTTCGCACGTGTCAAATGATTCATAATCAAGATACTCTAAAAGTCCATCTGCATGGAGCTTCTTCATGCGTTTGACACCTATGTGACCAAGGCGGCAGTGCCACAAGTATGTGGGACTATCATTATCAACCTTACATCTTTTGGTATTCACACTATGAACATGTGTAGCATTACGCTCGAGATTCATTAAGAATAAACCATTCACCATAGGAGCATGACCATAAAACATTTCTCTCATATAAATAGAACAACCATTATTCTCGGATTTAAATGAGTAGCCATCTCGAATTAAACGAGATCCCGATACAATGTTCATGCTCAAAGCTGGCACTAAATAACAATTATTGAGGTTTAAAACTAATCCCGTAGGTAAATGAAGAGGCAGCGTGCCGACGGTGATCACATCGACCTTGGAACCATTCCCGACGCGCATCGTCACCTCGTCCTTCGCCAGTCTCCATTTATTCCGCAGCTCCTGCTTTGAGTTACAAATGTGAGCAACTGCACCGGTATCAAATACCCAAGAGCTACTACGAGTACTGGTTAGGTACACATCAATTACATGTATATCACATATACCTTTTGTTTTGCCGGCCTTCTTGTCCGCTAAGTATTTGGGGCAATTCCGCTTCCAGTGACCACTTCCCTTGCAATAAAAACACTCAGTCTCGGGCTTGGGTCCATTCTTTGGCTTCTTCCCGGCAGCTTGCTTGCCGGGCGCGGCAACTTCCTTGCCGTCCTTCTTGAAGTTCTTTTTACCCTTACCCTTCTTGAACTTAGTGGTTTTATTCACCATCAACACTCGATGTTCCTTCTTGACTTCTACCTCTGCTGATTTCAGCATAGCAAATACTTCAGGAATGGTCTTTTCCATCCCCTGCATATTGAAGTTCATCACAAAGCTCTTGTAGCTCGGTGGAAGCGACTGGAGGATTCTGTCAATGACCGCATCATCCGGGAGATTAACTCCCAGCTGAGTCAAGCGGTTATGCAACCTAGACATAGTGAGTATGTGCTCACTGACAGAACTGTTTTCCTCCATCTTACAGCTGAAGAATTTGTCGGAGACTTGATATCTCTCGACCCGGGCATGAGCTTGAAAAACCATTTTCAGCTCTTCGAACATCTCATATGCTCCGTGTCTCTCAAAACGTTTTTGGAGGCCCGGCTCTAAGCTGTAAAGCATGCCGCATTGAACGAGGGAGTAGTCATCGGTACGTGCCTGCCAAGCGTTCATAACGTCTTGTTCAGCAGGGAGGACAAGTGCGTCACCCAGCGGTGCTTGTAGGACATAATCTTTCTTGGCAGCTATGAGGATGATCCTCAGGTTCCGGACCCAGTCCGTGTAGTTGCTGCCATCGTCTTTCAGCTTGGTTTTCTCTAGGAACGCGTTGAAGTTGAGGACTACGTTGGCCATTTGATCTACAAGACATATTGTAAATATTTTAGACTAAGTTCATGATAATTAAGTTCATCAAATCAAATTACTTCTGAACTCCCACTTAGATAGACATCCCTCTTCTAGTCATCTAAGTATAGCATGATCCGAGTTAACTAGGCCATGTCCGATCATCTCGTGAGACGGACTAGTCAACATCGGTGAACATCTTCATGTTGATCGTATCTTCTATACGACTCATGCTCGACCTTTCGGTCTTCTGTGTTCCGAGGCCATGTCTATACATGCTAGGCTCGTCAAGTCAACCTAAGTGTTTGCATGTGTAAATCTGTCTTACACCCGTTGTATGTGAACGTTAGAATCTATCACACCCGATCATCACGTGGTGCTTCGAAACAACGAACTGTCGCAACGGTGCACAGTTAGGGGGAACGCTTCTTGAAATTATTATGAGGGATCATCTTATTTACTACCGTCGTTCTAAGTAAACAAGATGCAAAAAACATGATAAACATCACATGCAATCAAATAATAAACGTGACATGATATGGCCAATATCATATAGCTCCTTTGATCTCCATCTTGGGGCTCCATGGTCATCTTGTCACCGGCTTGACACCATGATCTCCATCATCATGATCTCCATCATCGTGTCTCCATGAAGTTGCTCGCCAACTATTACTTCTACTACTATGGCTAACGCGTTTAGCAATAAAGTAAAGTAATTTACATGGCGTTTCTCAATGACACGCAGGTCATATAAAAGAATAAAGACAACTCCTATGGCTCCTGCCGGTTGTCATACTCATCGACATGCAAGTCGTGATTCCTATTACAATAGCATGAACATCTCATACATCACATATAGATCATTCATCATTCATCACAACTTTGGCCATATCATATCACAAACCACTTGCTGCAAAAACAAGTTAGACGTCCTCTAATTGTTGTTGCAAGTTTTACGTGGCTGAATTAGGGTTCTAGCAAGAACGTTTTCTTACCTACGTGAAAGCCACAACGTGATTTGTCAACTTATATTTACCCTTCATAAGGACCCTGTTCATCGAATCCGCTCCAACTAAAGTAGGAGAGACAGACACCCGCCAGCCACCTTATGCAACTAGTGCATGTTAGTCGGTGGAACCGGTCTCACGTAAGCGTACGTGTAAGGTTGGTCTGGGCCGCTTCATCCCACAATGCCGCTGAAGCAAGAAAAGACTAGTAGCGGCAAGAAAGTTGACAAATCCACACCCACAAAAAATTGTGTTCTACTCGCGCAAGAAGAACTACGCATAGACCTAGCTCATGATGCCACTGTTGGGGAACGTTGCAGAAAACAAAAATTTTCCTACTCGTTTCACCAAGATCCATCTAGGAGTTCATCTAGCAACGAGTCATCAGATGCATCTACATACCTTTGTAGATCGTGTGCGGAAGCGTTCAAAGAACGGGGATGATGTAGTCGAACACGACGTGATCCAAATCACCGATGACCGAGTGCCGAACGGACGGCACCTCCGCGTTCAACACACGTACGGGACGGGAGACGTCTCCTCCTTCTTGATCCAGCAAGGGGGGAGGAGAGGTTGATGATGATCCAGCAGCACGACGGCGTGGTGGTGGATGCAGGGCGTCACGACAGCAGGGCTTCGCCGTGTACTACGAGAGAGAGAGATGTAACAGGGAGAGAGGGATGCACCAAAAGCCGTAGCATCAAGTCCCTCCTCTCCCCACTATATATAGGGGTGCCAAAGGGGGGGCGCCAGCCCTAGGATATGGATCTCCTAGGGGGGGGGGGGGGCGGCCAAGGGTGGGGGGACTTGCCCCCCAAGGCAAGGGGGCGCCCCCCTTTTAGGGTTTCCCCTAACCCTAGGCACATGGGCCCTTAGGGGGTGGCGCCCCAGTCCACTAAGGGCTGGGTCCCTTCCCACTTCAGCCCATGGGGCCCTCCGGGATAGGTGGCCCCACCCAGTGGACCCCCGGGACCCTTCCGGTGGTCCCGGTACAATACCGGTAACCCCGAAACTTGTCCCGATGGTCGAAACAACACTTCCTATATATAATTCTTTACCTACGGACCATTCCGGAACTCCTCGTGACGTCCGGGATCTCATCCGGGACTCCGAACAACATTCGGGTTACTGCATATACATATCTTCACAACCCAAGCGTCACCGAACCTTAAGTGTGTAGACCCTACGGGTTTGGGAGATATGTAGACATGACCGAGACGACTCTCCGGTCAATAACCAACAGCGGGATCTAGATACCCATGTTGGCTCCCACATGCTCCATGATGATCTCATCGGATTAACCACGATGTCGAGGATTCAATCAACCCCGTATGCAATTCCCTTTGTCAATCGATATATTACTTGCCCGAGATTCGATCGTCGGTATCCCAATACCTCGTTCAACCTCGTTACCGGCAAGTCACTTTACTCGTACCGTAATGCATGATCCCGTGACCAGACACTTGGTCACTTTGAGCTCATTATGATGATGCATTACCGAGTGGGCCCAATGATACCTCTCCGTCATACGGAGTGACAAATCCCAGTCTTGATCCGTGTCAACCCAACAGACACTTTCGGAGATACCCGTAGTCTACCTTTATAGTCACCCAGTTACGTTGTGACGTTTGGTACACCCAAAGCATTCCTATGGTATCCGGGAGTTACACGATCTCATGGTCTAAGGAAAAGATACTTGACATTGCAAAACTCTAGCAAACGAACTATACGATCTTTATGCTATGTTTAGGATTGGGTCTTGTCCATCACATCATTCTCCTAATGATGTGATCTCGTTATCAATGACATCTTATGTCCATAGCCAGGAAACCATGACTATCTGTTGATTAACGAGCTAGTCAACTAGAGGCTTACTAGGGACATGTTGGTGTCTGTTATTCACACATGTATTACGATTTCCGGATAACACAATTATAGCATGAATAAAGACAATTATCATGAACAAGGAAATACAATAATAATGCTTTTATTATTGCCTCTAGGGCATATTTCGCCAGTCACCTGTATCTAGCACCACCGCAGCAGCCACCAAAGAAAAAGTGACGAATCACCTCCAAACCCGAGCTCGACGAGTATCGATCATTGATATGCAGCTTTGTGGACCTCCAAGGTGGCTCGCCAATAGATGTGAAGTCATTGCCGTTGAACGAGTCAGACCAAGGAAACACCCGGACACACAATTGAACTCCAGATCTGGCGCTCCGCACGACTAAGATGTCAGAGGAGGAAACCATACCCGCCTACCACACACCACAAACCTAGCACACTATGCCGAGTGCCAGAAATACACAGAAAGCCTTTGCCGAGGATTGTTCTCAGGAAAGACCACCCGATGTACACTTCCTAGGCAAGTAGAACTTTGCTAAGATCCAACCACCGGACACTCGGAAAAGAGTTTGCTAAGAGCCAAACAGTATGTCTTGGCAAAATAGAGTGACCTCACGGCCGCTGGTTCCATCAGGTCTTTACCGAGTGTCTTGCTCGGCTTAACTGTAGCAGACAAGTTCTAGCAACTCCCTTTTACCGAGTGTTGCTCTCGGCAAAGTCACAACCAAACTACCAGCGCATGCCGCTTTACGAGGGTCACTTTCGGTAAAGGTAGGTGATGGTGTCTTGGACTATTTTTTGTGCACAGGTAAATGATCCGGGTTGGGCAGCACTGTCACCTTGGCGTACCGACGTACCACGTCACCTCGGCTGGACCGGGGCTTCGTCATCACTTCATTAACCCACACCACGGTCTTCGGCATCATACTACCGGCCTGCTTCGTCGCCTCAGTCGGACTGGAAGTTCCACCCCGCCACATTAGCCGTGCTATGTCACCCCTTCGAAGTGCCGAGCTCTTCACTCCTCCACCTTGAGACCGGCTTGGGGGCTGGGACCTCGTCCCGCTGTAAGCTCAGGCCGCGCATCGACACCAAGCATATTAACCAGCTAAGTCACTTTCATGCTCAATTTTTTTAATTCTTGTTCGGTTCGACCGAACATTATATTTATGCTAAAATATGTTTGTCAAAAATGAGGTTCGTTAAAAACCACTTTTGTTTGCCCGTGTTAACTGGGGCTCTTAAATTTATATGAGCCATTTTATAATAAGTGTTCTTCTTCTAAGTCGTTGCAAAATCTTTTTCTACCACTCCTTTCTCGACTTGAGTGTGTGGTCAATAGCCAGATAACATGTTTTCTCTCTACTCGCTCGAGTTTAGTTCGCTAAACTGTCTTAACAAGCAGTACTCCGCCTTCGGGATAGGAGGTTGCAGCCGTAGGCTGACCCACTTGAAGTCTTGAGATCGGATGTGTCATATTAATGCACGACAGAAGCACAAAAGTGAGACCAATTTTCGGATTGGCACCAAATGACTTGATTTAGTTCGGGCGTAAAGTTTTTACTGAAGTTTTTTGGTTTTCCAAGCCTATGTCACTTTTAAACTATTTGTGTGTTTCCAGCATAAATCTCGCAGTGCAACGCCGAACACCTTTAGAGATTCGGCAAAGACATTCTCAGATATTGGTATATATGCATCGGTTTCAAATTGTGTCTTCGGTCAATAGTTGGCTTGCCCGGCTCCTGTGCTTGCCTCCTATGTCCCGCTTTGTTTGGCTAGGTGTGCAAAGGGAGAACCACTGCGATTGTGCTTCCATCTCGAATGGTTAAGCACTTCAGTGGAGAAAGGCAAAAACTGACTGTCACAATGGGCGTAAACTGGTCAGCGATCCGATGACGGTGTCAAACTATAGATCGATACCGATTACCCCGTGATAAACGACGGGCCTTTCATAACATTGGCCAAAGTGTTAATGGCTAGCCTTCGGTCGGTGCCGAACAGTAACCGGGGGCTTGTAGCTAGCTTCCCTAGTTTAAAGCTCCTATGACTAAGTGAACGCTATAAAGCCCGCATATCTGATTGCCTTGTTTCCCCTAACACAACCGCCCCGGGGCATCAAGACGTCGGTTAAGAGTTGTCTTGTTACTACAGAAACACCATGTGTAGCATCTACAAAGGGGTAGAAGCCGACGATGGGCCACATTCAAATGATAAACGGTCGCAACGGAGTCAAAATAAAGATCATCAGCATTTGTATTCATTATACAAGCGTTACCTTCCATAAGTATCATTATAAAGCCATAAATATGCATCAAATTTGACTTAAGATTTTTGGCCAAGCTGGGTTGCCTGGCTCTTGTGTTTAACCCTATGTTCCCGATTGTTCGGCTAGGGGGTAAAGGGAGCACCTCTGTGATTGTTACTACCGGGTCATCCGGATTAGTACCTCAGACTGGGTGAAGCTGAAAGCTAGCTACCTTAAGAATTTAATTGCTCGGCAACGATGGAAGTGAAATTTTCGGTTCGCTAAAGACCACATAGTTTGGGAACTTTCCCCACACTGAATCCTCAATATTTTTCTCCCGCATTGATCAGAGGTGAGGTTTCATGATCATGGTCGGCATGACAATCCAAAGAAAGGAACCGATAGAGGGAGTATTTTCTTTGGAAGATGTTTCTTACATTAAATACTAATATAACATTCTCTCTGCATACCTTTGTTTATAAAACCGTATAGCCAGATTGCCTTGTTTGTCGTAAATCTTTGCCCTCATAAAGACTTTATAAAGTGGGACAAAAACTCCCCGGCTACTGGCCGAGGAGGTTGAAGCCGATGGTCGGTCAACAAAGTTTTGTACAGTGCAGATCTGAGCATTAATGATGTAGAGTACTTGGATACATAGAATCATTACACATCATTTGTGATTTTACTCCGGACATCGATCCTTAATTTGGCCACTCGTGCCCACATTAAGGCTCGGGGGCTACTGGGCTTCGGGCTTATCATTTACTAATATTAAAGGGGCACATCGCTCCCTTGATTTGGTGTTGCCACCCGACCAGTGTCTCAAGGGCTACTGTGTTGCCTATTCAATATAGAGAATTCAAAGTGCTCAATGTTCGGCTTGACCGAACTATGGGCAAACTGAAGGAAATATGCCCTAGAGGCAATAATAAATTTGTTATTTATATTTCCTTATATCATGATAAATGTTTATTATTCATGCTAGAATTGAATTAACCGAAAACTTAGTATATGTGTGAATACATAGACAAAACATAGTGTCCCTAGTGTGCCTCTACTTGACTAGCTCGTTAATCAAAGATGGTTAAGTTTCCTAGCCATGGACATGTGTTATCATTTGATGAACGGGATCACATCATTAGAGAATGAGGTGATGGACAAGACCCATCCGTTAGCTTAGCACTATGATTGTTTAGTTTATTGCTATTTCTTTCTTCATGACTTATACATGTTCCTATGACTATGAGATTATGCAACTCCCAAATACCAGAGGAACACTTAGTGTGCTATCAAACGTCACAACGCAACTGGGTGATTATAAAGATGCTCTACAGGTGTCCCCAATGGTGTTTGTTGAGTTGGCATAGATCAAGATTAGGATTTGTCACTCTGTGTATCGGAGAGGTATCTCTGGGCCCTCTCGGTAATGATCATCACTATAAAGCCTTGCAAGCAATGTGACTAATGAGTTAGTTGCGGGATTATGCATTACGGAACGAGTAAAGAGACTTGCCGGTAACGAGATTAAACTAGGTATGAGGATATCGATGATCGAATCTCGGGCAAGTAACATACCGATGACAAAGGGAACAACGTATGTTGTTATGTGGTTCGACCTATAAAGATCTTCGTCGAATATGTAGGAGCCAATATGGGCATCTAGGTTCCGCTATTGGTAACTGACTAGAGAGGTGTCTTGGTCATGTCTACATAGTTCTCAAACCCGTAGGGTCCGCACGCTTAACGTTCGTTGACAATATAGTATTATATGAGTTATGTATGTTGGTGACCGAATGTTGTCTGGAGTCCCGGATGAGATCACGGACATGACGAGGAACTCCGGAATGGCCCGGAGATATATTGATATATGGGATAATAGTGTTTGGTCTCCGGAAGGGTTCTGGAATTCACTGGAAGGGGTTTCGGATGTTTCCCGAAATGTTTGGGTATGAGAACACTTTATTTGGGCGAAAGGGGAAAGCCCACTGCTACTCTTGATCATGCGTTGGTTTTCACTTGAAGAGGAAAGGGTGATGCAGCAAAGTAACGTAAGTATTTCCCTTAGTTTTTGAGAACCAAGGTATTAATCCAGTAGGAGACTACACGCAAGTCGCCTAGTACCTGCACAAATAATCAAGAACCTTGCAACCAACGCGATAAAGGGGTTGTCAATCCCTTCACGGCCACTTGCAAAAGTGAGATCTCATAAAGATAATAAGATAAATATTTTTGGTTTTTTGTTGTATAGATTGGAAAATAAAGATTGCAAAATAAATAGTAAACTAGAATTATAGATCGGAAACTTATATGATGTAAAGTAGACCTGGGGGCCATAGGTTTCACTAGTGGCTTCTCTCAAGATAGCATGTATTATGGTGGGTGAACAAATTACTGTCGAGCAATTGATAGAAAAGCGCTGTCACACCCTAGCTAGTTCATGCATTAGAGTGTTGCATCATGTTTATTTTCCCAGAAAACTGAAATGGGGATGACAGAACCCCCAACACCCCCCTGGAACAACTAGGGTTTACTAAAAACTTTTTCAATGAACCTGAAATGCCCTTCTAAAAAGTCCACGCTTTTTGTTTTGGGTTAAAACCTTTGACAAAAATGGTGCACACTTTTCTAGGACATCATAAGGTCATTGGATTAATTCATTACTAATTGCATTTGGGCAATTTAAATCCTATAAATATTTTAAAATGCTCAAATAATCCTGAAAGTATTTTTTAGGCTGTTGAGGATATTTTCAAATGTGCCTCTGAATATTTTCAGGTTTTTCCTAAATGAAATAGTATTTTTACTATTTCAAAACAGAGAACATGAATAAATAAAAAGAAAAACAGAAATCAGAGAGAGAGTAGAGGCTTACCTGGCGCCCACCTAGCAGGCCCACCTGCCGGCCCAGCCCAGCCACCGCTCCAGCGAGCTGCTTGGCTTGGCCAGGCAGGCAAGCAGGTGCTCGACACCGGCACCTGCACGCGCCACGCAGCTGCCCGCCGCCCTGCTTCCTCCCCTCGCCGTGCTGCTGCCCTGGTTCGGTCACACACTCCTCCCCTGAGCTCGCAGACACGCCCTCTCCTCCCCAGCCCCTCTCCCTCGCTCTCCCGCAACATGGCCGACGTCGCTGCGCCCGCGCCACCGTGATAACCGTGTCCGTCGTCGTCCCCGTGCCGCGCCACCATGTCCACGAGCTCCGCCGTCGTTGACTATGTCGAGCAGGCCGAGCCCCGAGCGCTCGCCCGCTCTGAAGTCGCCCCGACCCCATCTTCCCCAACTCGGGCCGCCGGAGATCCCCTTCGCCTTCACCGCAGCACCAGCTCGTCCCCGATCTCGCCGTCTGCCTCGTTGTGATAGCCGTGAGCCCAGCTACCTCCTCCCCCTCTCCATTAACTCCCTCCTGCACTGAGTGCACCGCACCACGCTCCCCCGAGCACCCGCCGCCGCCGAGCTCGTCGCCGACGTGACTCTGGCCACCCACCGGCCACACCATTGTGACCAACGCACTCACCGCACTCGCAGGAGCCCGTAGCACCACTCCATGCGCCCCGCCGTGCCCCGTAGCCTCGGTTTCGACCTCTCCCGAACTCCGGCGACCGCCAAGGTCGTCGCTGGCGACGTTTCCGGCCACCCCAGCTCCACCCACTGCCACCACTCGATGCGGCTTGCTCTCAGCTATGTGTAGATGCTCTCCGCCGTCATTTTGTTTGCCGGAGCATGAAACCCACATCACTCCGCCATGTCTAGCCTCGCCGGCGGCTAAACGCCGACGAGTTTGACCCTGTTTGACCCCGTGTGGGCCCAGGTTGACTTCCCCTGAGTCTATGACACGTGGGACCGCCCTGCTAATTAACTTAGATTAGCACTAACCAAAATTAGTTAGTTAATTAACTACTGACATGCGGGTCCCACTGGTCAAGTTTGACCTGGACCGGCCCCGTTGACCACTGACGTCACCCTGATGCAATGCTGACGCAATAACTCAATTACTGGAATTATTCTTATACAGGAAATTCCAGAAAATATTACAAACTTCAAAAATTCATAACTTTTAATCTATAACTCCAAATGCAAAGGTTTATATATGAAATTTGATCAGAAAAATTCAATCTTTCCATCTGTAATGGTTTCATGCATGACAAAACACTTTAACCTTGCTGTTTAGGTGAAACAAGCTAATACACTTATAAGGCTTAAGAACATAAGCTTCCATTTGAATCTTTGATTCAAATGGACCCAAACCAACTTGTTTCACATTGCATTAGGCATGACACCTCATATTGCCATGTCATAGCATGCATCATATTGTTGCATATTGCCATGTGATGATTGTGTTCTGTGGTGTCTTTCATGGTAGGTTCTACCTCCGAGGATATTTCCGAGTATCCAACTGAAGGGCAGTACCGTACTACTACTCCATCAGGCAAGCAACCCCATTGATCATATCGATACAATACCATGTTCTTGCTTCTGCTCTCATTTACTACATTAAGACAACAACGTTTCAAACTGCTGTGTGCTGCGGTAGTTGAACCCTTATCCTCTGCATGACCTGTCATTGCCACAGTAACTAGATGAAACCCACTAGCATGTGTAGGAGTTGATTGAACCATGTATGTGTTTCCTACCTTGCTATGCCTGCTATGCTTAGAGTTGTGTCAGGTCTGGTTCATCTGGGTGATGGGCTAGAGTGAAATGATTACATCGGTAATGTGAGGGATGTGTTAAACATGTTTTGGTAAAGGTATCGATTAGAGGCCATGTAGGAGTACATGGTGGGTTGTTTCATTGAGGCCGTCCCTAAGAACTGAGATCTGTATGCGTGATTTAAGATTCAGCTACTACCACACATTGGGCCCTGAAATATGACCCCGCTCGACTTACTGACCCCTCTCGTCCTCTGTCTAGGAGTTGCAACTAGTTTCTGGTGTTTATAGGTTATGTGTTGGCGGCCGTGCGTAGCGCTGACCCTAGGGGTGGGCTATGATGCGGTAGATACACCATGGTCGGGTATGTCGGGCGCCCATTTGGCATCTCGAGACCCTGTACACATCGTTTGGGGCCGTTGAGGACACCCCGACCAGATTTCCTTGCGGATGGAACCTGAATAGGCGATAAACCTGGACTAGAGACTTGTGTGGTTAGTCAGGTCGTGGTCTACAACCACGTCGGCTTTCGCTTGAAGTCTGGCGAGCACATGTCGTGTGCAGACGCTAAGTGGTGGAAACATGTGTGACAAAGTACACCCCTGCAGGGTATAAAACTATTCGAATAGCCGCGTCCGCGGTAAAGGACTACTTGGTTGCCTATACAGTTCATAGACAAGTTAATGGTTACTACTAAAAGACTCAAGATAAGTGTGAGTACCGAGGATGGCCCTCTCGTAGGATGACGAGGGAGGATCCCCGGTGGAGTATTGTGTTGGTGATTAGTGGACTCGTCTGCGAAAACTATTTTACAGTGGTGTCTCATAGGATAGCTTAGCCAAGAGTCAAAGCTGGCTTGCTGCAATAACTCCACCACCTTCTTGAGAATAAGCATGTATAGTAGGATCTGTTGTAAGACTTGCTGAGTACCTTTGTACTCATGTTGCTTTAATTACTGTTTTCAGACGACAACACCGCCCCCTCCGATGGGTTTTACGTAGACCTCGACGTCGATGAGTAACTTGCCACCCAGGTGGTGATTCTGGCCATGGAGGGCCCTTTGTAGATAGACAGGATTCGTCAAGCCTTCTTTCTTTCTAGTGTCTGTACTCAGACTTATTTTCTTCCGCATGTGCTTGTATGCTTGTATGACTTGAGTGTTGGGTCATGTGACCCCTACCTGTATGAACATGTTATGTATGGCTCTCTGGAGCCTTTAAATAAAGTACTTGAGTTGTAGAGTTTTGTTGTGATGCCATGTTGTATTTACACATATCAAGCATATTGTGTGTATGATTGAAATGCTTGGTATGTGTGGGATCCGACAATCTAGTTGTTTATCCTTGGCAGCCTCTCTTATGGGGAAATGTAGTCTAGTGCCTCCTTGAGCCATAGTAGTCCACTACAGCTCGGTTCACCGGAGTCCTGCTAGCCCAGCACTACTGCTCAGGACACTTGACTAGCTGACATGTGTTTCACTTCGTTCCTATGTCTGTCCCTTCGGGGAAATGTTATGCGGTGACATCCGGAGTCCTGCCTAGCCTGCTACAGCCCGGGTTCCCCGGAGTCCTATTAGCCCAGTGCTACAGCCCGGTTTCACACGCTGTTGACCGACATGCTCGACGTGATTCATGTATGCCTGTCCCCATAGGTTAGTGACGCTTTGGGTTCACGACTAGCCATGTCAGCCCAGGTTCTCTGTCATATGGATGCTAGCGACACTATCATATACGTGAGCCAAAAGGCGCAAACGGTCCCGGGCCATGGTAAGGCGACACCCATGGGGATACCGTGCGTGAGGCTGCAAAGTGATATGAGGTGTTACCGGCTAGATCGATGTGACTTGGAATCGGGGTTCTGACAGCGTTGGCATCAGAGCCGGACTGCCTGTAGGTTCGTTGAGCCAAACTGGTCGATGTCAAGTCTAGAAATGCTTTAGTTATATGTAGGGGAATTGATTGTGGGAGGGAACGTAAGGCTCTTTTACTCCTTTACCTTATGCCTCTGATCTGAGTCATTGTCTTCTCATTCTACGTGGGTTAAGGACTAGGCTCTCTTCTCTTTATCAGGTTCACGTGTTACTAATCCGTAGTATCTTATAGGATTGTTGTTACAAGCCTCAATACAGTTTCTACTACTTTTAGTATGTTGTCAGTTGAACCAGAACCTTGATATGATGTTGTTGAGTGGTTTTGCAAACTGTTGTGAATGTCTCAAATCTTTTTCTGAGCATTTACAGCCGTTATGCTATCCGATTCCTCCTAGAAATTCTAATGCCTTTGCATTATTCTATGCTTTCAGATGGCCACTCGTTCCCAGAACCAAGTGGTTCGTCTGACCCGGTGCCTTGATGTACCCGGTCACACGGCCATGTTGGTTCGAGTGATGATCGAGACAGGCTATCGATGGTATCCAGAATATACTGTCGAGGAGCAGTTCCGAGACTTCAACCAGAGCCAGTACCTTTGTACCGTCAGGATATATCCCTCTTATCCTGGAGCCACTGAACCCCTCCACTACTCTTATGGACTTGGGGTCACTATTGAGATGTCCGTGCAGGACGTAGCTTACTCAATGATGACTATCATTCGAGCCAGAACTGCCTTGCTCCAGAACACCGATTTTCGCTACATGCCAGCCTCACTCCTTGGAGCACAGGGGTACTATCAGGATTTGTACTATGACTCTACACATGAGGAGTCACTACTCCGCACCACTGCCGAGATGCTCGAGGACAAGGACCGCAAAAATCGGGCCTTGTGGATGGAGCTCTTCAACTCTCGTTCTGATCACTGGGCCACTTTGACTCGGTTTGCACCTGCTGTGCAGGCAGGATACATGGACATGAGGGACCTGTACCCCATACGGTCTGGATTGCCAGATTGTATGGACTGGCGTGATGTAGGAGGCATCACCCCTCCTCGTGGTCCCCGTCTGCCACCGTTTGTGGGACCAAGGCCACTTCCGAGTCCCTATGGTCCGCAGGCTCCACAGGACCGTCTGTTCCCAGATGATCATGTTCCGCTTCCAGGTTTTGGTGGTGACTTTTATGAGGATTACTACGGAGCTGTCTGAGCTAGTAGTAGTTTCACTAGTACTGTATTAGTTGTATTCTCCACAGTCCCGCGTGACCCGTGGGATACGACTTGGTGTGTATCACGCTCCGGAGGTGTAGAAAATAATGTATAGGAGCTTGGAATGCCTCCGATGAGATGTAATGTATTTCACCGTAGTTGTACTCTAGCCTGGGCTTGTACTAAACTATGTACGGTGTGTATGACCGATGGTATATATATATGGCAGTTTCTATATTACCATGCCGTGCAATGAACTCTCAGCATTCCATGTTATCCATTACATTCTGCACTTCCTTGCCAAGATTGTGCCATCCTTGTCTAAACCATTGTCTTGTTTTTCCTAGGATGGTCAACACCCAGAGAAACCCTTCTGCCCCGGAGTAGGGGGAAGCCAGTGCAGCTAGGGGTGAGAATCTGCCTCACCCGCCTTCTCTGGCCGAAGTTATGCTGGAGGCAGAAAGAAAGAAGCGTGAGACTAACCGCTTGCTGGAGCGGATTGAACAGAACACTGCACGTCATCAGCGGAACGACTTGGTGTCAATCAATGACTTTATCAAGTTGTACCCACCAAATTTTAATCATTCTGTCGAGCCCCTCGATGCGGATGACTAGCTTCGCAGCATCACCCACAAGCTACATTTTGCCAACGTAGCCGAAGCTGATAAGGTTACCTATGCTGCCAATCACCTCGAAGGCCCTGCTAGCCTTTGGTGGGAAAATTTTGAGGCTATGCGCCCGGTCGGCCAAATCACTACTTGGGCTGAATTCAGTGAGGCTTTCCGTGAGCATCACATCCCGGAAGGTCTCATGGATCGTAAGAGGGAAGAGTTCTGCAATTTCACCCAAGGCAGACTGACTGTGGATGCTTATAGTCATGAGTTTGGAAATCTGGTGCTCCTAAAGAGGTATCCACCGACGCTAAGAAGCAGGCAAGGTTCCGCAAGGGACTTAGCCCCGAGCTTCGCCGTGATCTTCGTCTGCACGAGTGCACCTCCTTCCAGAATTGGTCAATAAGGCCATCAGTGCTGAGACAAGCCAGACTGACTATGACGCTTCACGCAAGCACTCTCGTGATTTTGGTTCTTTATCTGGCTCTGGATCTCAGAAGCACCGGGTGTGGATTCCAAGCACAGCGCTGCCACCCAGGTTCATTCCGAGGCCATCCTTTGAGGCGCCTCGCCCCAACTAGCAGTTTGCACCGCCTAAGCTCTATGGTGGCCCCGCTGCTAATGCTGCTCCACGCCCCAATGTTGTGACATGTTTCAAGTGTGGAGAGCCGGGTCACTACAGTCGAGAGTGTCCCCAGAACAACAACCCCAACTAGTCTGAAAAGTCCGTTGGCCGTGGTAAGCCAGCGGGAAAGACATTCTATGCCAAGCCAGCCACCACTACACGTGGCCATGTCAACTATGTCTCAGCTGAGGAGGCTCATGATGATCCTAACGTCGTCCTTGGTACGCTCCTTGTTAATTTCCATCCGGCATCTGTTCTTTTCGATACTAGAGCATCTCATTCATTCATATCTGAGAGCTATGCTCGATTGCATAATGCGACATTCTGTGACATGCCCACTACCATGGAAATTCAAACCGCTGGCTCTAGATGGCAAACCTCTAGAGTAAGCCATGGGAATGAAATTCTTGTCGATAGACTTGTCTTCCTTGCATCTTTAATAGCTCTCAAGTCCTCGGACATAAACATCATCTTGGGTATGGACTGGATGTCATCCCATTATGCTAAGATTGATTGCTCTACTAGAACTGTTCAACTTACTCACCCATCGGGCAAGACAGTCAATGTCTTAACTCGAGTGGCCAAGCGCCAGCTTTACTCCCTAAATGCCAACCCCCTTCCAGACCTTGAAGATATTCCGGTAGTCCGAGACTTCCCGGATGTCTTTCCAGAAGAAATGCCAGGTGTTCCACCTGACAGGGATGTCGAGTTCGTGATAGTTCTTGTTCTAGGAACCGTCCCAATTTCTAGAAGACCCTATAAGATGGCACCCTTAGAACTAGCCGAGCTTAAGAAACAACTCGATGAGTCCTTGAAAAAGGGTTTCATCCGTCCTAGTTCTTCTCCTTGGGCTTGCCCCGTCCTCTTCGTCAAGAAGAAGGATGGAACGGATCGGATGGTTGTAGATTACCGACCTGTCAACTTGGTCACTATCAAGAACAAGTATCCACTCCCCAGGATCAACGATCTGTATGATTAGCTCGCTAGATCCTCAATCTTCTCCAAAATGGATTTGAGGTTGGGCTACCATCAAATCAAAATAAAAAACGGGGACATTCCCAAAACGGCCTTTGTTACTCGTTATGGCCAATACGAGTACACCGTTATGTCCTTCGGTTTAACCAATGACCCAGCCACCTTCTCTCGGTTAATGAACTCGGTATTCATGGAGTATTTGGATAAATTTGTGGTAGTATACCTCGATGATATACTCATCTACTCCAAGAGTGAGGAATAACATGCCGAACATCTAAGGCTGGTATTGACGAAACTTCAAGAGCATCGCCTTTATGCCAAATTCTCCAAGTGTGAATTTTGGTCGCCAGAAGTAACCTATCTAGGCCATGTAATCTATGGTAAGGGTATTGCTGTCAATCCTGAGCGAGTTCAAGCTGTCCTTGATTGGACTCCACCTGAAACGGTCAAGCAAGTTCAAAGCTTCCTTGGCTTAGCGAGCTATTGTCGCCGCTTCGTCGAGAATTTCTCCAAGGTTGCTAAACCCCTAACTAAACTCCTCAAGAAAGATAAAAAGTTCGAGTGGACCCCACAGTGCGAGTTCAGCTTTCAGGAACTGAAAAGACGGCTGACATCTGCTTCCGTACTGGTACCACCAGATTTCTCCAAGGACTTTATTATCTATTGCGACGCCTCGCGACAAGGACTAGGTTGCATACTCATGCAAGATCGTCAGGTAATTGCCTATGCTTCACGGCAATTACACCCCCATGAGGAAAACTATCCCACACATGATCTAGAGCTTGCAGCTGTAGTCCATGCACGTAAAACATGGTGACATTACCTTCCCGGTAATCGTTGCGAGATCTTCACCGATCACCAAAGTTTGAAATATATCTTCACCCAACCGGATTTGAATCTCAGGCAAAGACGTTGGGTCGAGTTTATCTCGGATTACGACTTAGGAATAACTTACACCCTGGGCAAAGCCAATGTCATGGCTGATGCGCTAAGTCATAAATCTTATTGTAACAACCTGATGTTACAACAAAGTCAACCACTTGTCCATGAGGAATTTTGTAAGCTTAACCTTCACATAGTTCCTCGAGGATTCGTATCCACCCTGGTGGCGAAGCCTAACCTTACAGATCAAATCATAGCTGCCCAGAAGCGTGATAAGGGCATATCCCAGATTAAGGAAAACATCACTAGCGGAGTTGCTAAATGTTTTTCCATGGATGAGCGAGGTGTTGTCTTCTTCGAGAACCGCTTGGTGGTTCCCAAGAAACAACATCTACGTCAGTTGATTCTTAAGGAAGCTCATGAATCCCCTCTCACAATTCATCCCCGTAGTACTAAAATGTATCAAGACCTATGCCAGAGGTTTTGGTGGACTAGGATGAAGAGAGAAATTGCTTAATACATCGCTAGTTGCGACGTCTGTCGTCGTGTTAAAGCAGAGCATCAACGGCCTGCTGGTACCCTTCAACCTTTGGCTATTCCTGAATAGAAATGGGATAAAACGAGTATGGATTTCATTACTGGGTTTCCCAGGACCAAGAGAGGGAATAATGCTATCTTCGTCGTGATCGATCGTCTTTCCAAAGTAGCCCACTTCCTACCTATTCGTGAGAGTATCACCGCTAGCTAGCTAGCTGACCTATACATCTCCCGAATAGTGTCTCTTCATGGTGTCCCATTGGAAATTAACTCAGACCGTGGGAGTCTCTTCACCTCTCAATTTTGGGAAAGTTTCCAAAATGCTATGGGAGCTCGTCTCTCTTTTAGCACCGCCTTCCACCCCCAATCAAGTGGTCAAGTAGAGCGAGTCAATCAAATTCTGGAGGATATTCTCCGAGCTTCGGTCATGTCATTCGGAATGGATTGGGAGAAATGCCTTCCATTCGCGGAGTTCTCTTATAACAATAGTTATCAAGCTAGATTGGGCAAAGCTCCTTTCGAAGTTCTCTATGGACGAAAATGTCGAACACCTCTTAACTGGTCAGAAACCGGGGACAGACAACTCTTTGGCCCGGATATGATTCAGGAAGCAGAAGAGCAGGTTCGCGTTATTCGTGAGAAATTGAAAACAGCCCAATCTCATCAAAAGAGCCAATATGACCGTAAACATAAGCTCATGACTTATGAAGTCGGCGAGAAGGCTTACCTTCGGGTTACTCCGTTAAAGGGAACCCATCGTTTTGGTATCAAAGGCAAATTGGCTCCTCGTTACATGGGACCCTTTCGCATTCTTGCCAAGCGAGGAGAAGTTGCCTACCAATTGGAACTACCTCTGCATCTTTCCAGAGTTCACGATGTCTTCCACGTTTCTCAACTCAGGCATTGCTTCGCGGATCCTATCCGTGGAGTGGACCACGAAACGCTTGATCTCCAAGATAATCTCACATATATATCGGGAATGTCCCGTTCGTATCCTTGATCAAGCCGAGCGTACCACTCGACGCCATAACATCAAGTTTTTCAAGGTTCAATGGTCACACCATTCCAAGAAAGAAGCCACTTGGGAAAGGGAGGATCGTCTTCGACTTGAGTACCCCACCTTCTTTCCACCGGATCCTAAATCTCGGGACGAGATTCTTTTGAGTGGGGGTGAGTTGTCACACCCTAGCTAGTTCATGCATTAGAGTGTTGCATCATGTTTATTTTCCCAGAAAACTGAAATGGGGATGACAGAACCCCCAGCACCCCCTGGAACAACTAGGATTTACTAAAAACTTTTTCAATGAACCTGAAATGCCCTTCTAAAAAGTCCACCCTTTTTGTTTTGGGTTAAAACCTTTGACAAAAATGGTGCACACTTTTCTAGGACATCATAAGGTCATTGGATTAATTCATTACTAATTGCATTTGGGCAATTTAAATCCTATAAATATTTTAAAATGCCCAAATAATCCTGAAAGTATTTTTAGGCTGTTGAGAATATTTTCAAATGTGCCTCTGAATATTTTCAGGTTTTTCCTAAATGAAATAGTATTTTTACTATTTCAAAACACAGAACATGAATAAATAAAAAGAAAAATAGAAAGCAGAGAGAGAGCAGAGGCTTACCTGGCGCCCACCTAGCAGGCCCACCTGCCGGCCCAGCCCAGCCACCGCTCCAGCGAGCTGCTTGGCTTGGCCAGGCAGGCAGGCAGGTGCTCGACGCCGGCACCTGCACACGCCACGCAGCTGCCCGCCGCCCTGCTTCCTCCCCTCGCCGTGCTACTGCCCTGGTTCGGTCACACACTCCTCTCCCGAGCTCGCAGACACGCCCTCTCCTCCCCAGCCCCTCTCCCTCGCTCTCCCGCACCATGGCCAATGCCACCGCGCCCGTGCCATCGTGATAACTGCGTCCGTCGTCGTCCCCGTGCCGCGTCACCGTGTCCACGAGCTCCGCCGTCGTCGACTACGTCGAGCAGGCCGAGCCCCGAACGCTCGTCGCTCTGGAGTCGCCCCCGACTCCGTCTTCCCCAACTCCGGCCGCCGGAGACCCCCTTCGCCTTCACCGCAGCACCGGCTCGTCCCCGACCTCGCCGTCTGCCTTGTTGTGATCGCCGTGAGCCCAGCTACCTCCTCCCCCTCTCCATTAACTCCCTCCTGCACCGTGTGCACCGCACCACGCTCCCCCGAGCACCCGCCGCCGCCGAGCTCGTCGCCGACATGACCCCGGCCACCCACCCGCCACACCATTGTGACCAACGCACTCACCGCACTCGCAGGAGCCCATAGCTCCATTCCACGTGCCTCGCCGTGCCCTGTAGCCTCGGTTTCGACCTCGCCCGAACTCCGGCGACCACCAAGGTCATAGCTGGCGACATTTCCGGCCACCTCAGCTCCACCCACTGCCAGCACTCGATGCGGCTTGCTCCCAGCTACGCGTAGATGCTCTCCATCATCGTTTTAGTCGCCAGAGCACGAAACCTGCATCACTCCGCCGTGTCTGGCCTTGCTGGCGGCTAAACGCCGGCGAGTTTGACCCTGTTTGACCTCGTGTGGGCCCAGGTTGACTTCCCCTAAGTCTATGACATGTGGGACTGCCCTGCTAATTAACTTAGATTAGCACTAACCAGAATTAGTTAGTTAATTAACTACTGACACGCGGGTCCCACTAGTCAGGTTTGACCTGGACCGGCCCTGTTGACCACTGACGTCACCCTGATGCAATGCTGACGTAATAACTCAATTACTGGAATTATTCTTATACAGGAAATTCCAGAAAATATTACAAACTTAAAAAATTCATAACTTTTAATCTGTAACTCCAAATGCAAAGATTTATATATGAAATTTGATCAGAAAAATTCAATCTTTCCATCTGTAATGGTTTCATGCATGACAAAAGACTTTAACCTTGCTGTTTAGGTGAAGCAAGCTAATACACTTATAAGGCTTAAGAACATAAGCTTCCACTTGAATCTTTGATTCAAACGGACCCAAACCAACTTGTTTCACATTGCATTAGGCAGGACACCTCATATTGCCATGTCATAGCATGCATCATATTGTTGCATATTGCCATGTGATGATTGTGCTCTGTGGTGTCTTTCGTGGTAGGTTCTGCCTCCGAGGATATTTTCGAGTATCCAACTGAAGGGCAGTACCCTACTACTACTCCACCAGGCAAGCAGCCCCATTGATCATATCGATACAATCCCATGTTCTCGCTTCTGATCTCATTTACTGCATTAAGACAACAATGTTTCAAACTGCTGTGTGCTGCGGTAGTTGAACCCTTATCCTCTGCCTGACCTGTCATTGCCATAGTAACTAGATGAAACCCACTAGCATGTGTAGGAGTTGATTGAGCCATGTATGTGTTTCCTACCTTGCTATGCCTGCTATGCTTAGAGTTGTGTCAGGTCTGGTTTATCTGGGTGATGGGCTAGAGTGAAATGATTACATCGGTAATGTGAGGGATGTGTTGAACATGTTTTGGTAAAGGTATCGATGAGAGGCCATGTAGGAGTACATGGTGGGTTGTTTCATTGAGGCCGTCCCTAAGAACTGAGATCTGTATGCGTGATTTAAGATTCAGCTACTACCACACATTGGGCCCTGAAATATGACCCCGCTCGACTTACTGACCCCTCTCATCCTCTGTCCAGGAGTTGCAACTAGTTTCTGGTGTTTATAGGTTATGTGTTGGCGGTCGTGCGTAGTGATGACCCTAGGGGTGGGCTAAGATGCGGTAGATACACCGTGGCCGGGTATGCCGGGCGCCCGTTTGGCGTCTCGGGACCCTGTACACATCGTCTGGGGCCGTTGAGGACACCCCGGCCGGATTTCCTTGCGGATGGAACCCGAATAGGTGATAAACCTGGACTAGAGACTTGTGTGGTTAGTCAGGTCGTGGTCTACACCCACGTCGGCTTTCGCTTGAAGTCTGCCGAGCACATGTCATGTGCAGACGCTAAGTGGTGGAAACATGTGTGACGAAGTACACCCCTGCAGGGTATAAAACTATTCGAATAGCCGCGTCCGCGGTAAAGGACTACTTGGTTGCCTATACAGTTCATAGACAAGTTAATGGTTACTACTAAAAGACTCAAGATAAGTGTGAGTACCGAGGATGGCCCTCTCGTAGGATGACGAGGGAGGATCCCCGGTGGAGTATTGTGTTGGAGATTAGTGGACTCATGTGTGAAAACTATTTTACAGTGGTGTCTCGTAGGATAGCTTAGCCAAGAGTCAAAGCTGGCTTGCTGCAATAACTCCACCACCTTCTTGAGAATAAGCATGTATAATAGGATCTGTTGTAAGACTTGCTGAGTACCTTTGTACTCATGTTGCTTTAATTAATGTTTTCAGACGACAACACCGCCCCCTCCGATGGGTTTTACGTAGGCCTCGACGTCGATGAGCAACTTGCCACCCAGGTGGTGATTCTGGCCATGGAGGGCCCTTTGTAGATAGACAGGCTTCGTCAAGCCTTCTTTCTTTCTAGTGTCTGTACTCAGACTTATTTGCTTCCACATGTGCTTGTATGCTTGTATGTCTTGAGTGTCGGGTCATGTGACCCCTACCTGTATGAACATGTTATGTATGGCTCTCCGGAGCCTTTAAATAAAGTACTTGAGTTGTGATGCCATGTTGTATTTACACATATCGAGCATATTGTGTGTATGATTGAAATGCTTGGTATGTGTGGGATCCTGCAATCTAGTTGTTTATCCTTGGGAGCCTCTCTTATGGGAAAATGTAGTCTAGTGCCTCCTTGAGCCATAGTAGTCCTCTATAGCCCGGTTCACCGGAGTCCTGCTAGCCCAGGACTACTGCTCAGGACACTTGACTGGCCGGCATGTGTTTCACTTTGTTCCTATGTCTGTCCCTTCGGGGAAATGTCACGCGGTGACATTTGGAGTCCTGCCTAGCCTGCTACAGCCCAGGTTCCCCGGAGTCCTGTTAGCCCAGTGCTACAGCCCGGTTTCACACGCTGTTGACCGACATGCTCGACGTGATTCATGTATGCTTGTCCCCATAGGTTAGTGCCGCTTTGGGTTCACGACTAGCCATGTCGGCCCGGGTTCTCTGTCATATGGATGCTAGCGACACTATCATATACGTGAGCCAAAAGGCGCAAACGGTCCTGCGCCATGGTAAGGCGACACCCATGGGGATACCGTGCGTGAGGCCGCAAAGTGATATGAGGTGTTACCGGCTAGATCGATGTGACTTGGAATCAGGGTCCTGACAAGCGCATAGTTATGATGATATCTAAGGCAATGATCATGAATATAGGCATCACGTCCGTGTCAAGTAGACCAAAATGATTCTGCATCTACTACTATTACTCCACACATCGACCACTATCTAGCATGCATCTAGAGTATTAAGTTCATAAGAACAGAGTAACACATTAGGAAAGATGACATGATATAGAGGGATAAAATCAAGCAATATGATATAAACCCCATCTTTTTATCCTCAATGGAAACAATATAATATGTGCCTTGCTGCCCCTGCTGTCACTGGGAAAGGACACCGCAAGATTGAACTCGAAACTAAGCACTTCTCCCATTGCAAGAAAGATCAATCTAGTAGGCCAAACTAAACCGATAATTCGAAGAGACTTGTAAAGATATCAAATCATGCATATAAGAATTCAGAGAAGAACCAAATGATATTCGTAGATAATCAAATTCATAAACCCACAATTCATCGGCTCTCGGCAAACACACCGCAAAAGTGTATTACATCGAATAGATCTCCAAGAACATCGAGGAGAAATTTGTATTGAGAACCAAAGAGAGAGTAGAAGGCATCCAGCTAATAACTATGGACCCGGAGTTCTGTGGTAAACTACTCACACATCATCGGAGAGGCTATGGTGTTGATGTAGAAGCCCTCCGTGATCGAATCCCCCTCTGACAGATCGCTGAAAAAGGCCCCAGATGGTATGTCACAGGTACAGAAGGTTGCGGCGGTGTAAAAGTGGTTTCATGGCTCTCCTCGATGTTTTTAGGGTACATGGGTATATATAGGCGAAAGAAGTACGTCGGTAGAGCTCCGTGCGGCCCACGAGGGTGGGGAGCGCGCCTACCCCCTGGGCGCGCCCCCTGCCTCGTGGAAGCTTCGCGGACTTCCAATCTTGTACAACAAGTATCCTGGCTTGCGTTTGTTCCAAGAAAGATCCTCGTGAAGGTTTCGTTCCATTTGCATTCCGTTTGATATTCTTTTTCTGTGAAACACTAAATTAGGCAAAAAACAACAATTTGCACTGGTCCTTCGGTTAATAGGGTAGTCCCAAAAATAATATAAAAGTGCGTATTAAAGCCCATTAAACATCCAAAATAGATAATACAATAGCATGGAACAATCAAAAATTATAGATACGTTGGAGACGTATCAAGCATCCCCAAGCTTAATTCCTGCTCGTCCTCGAGTAGGTAAATGATAAAAATAGAATTTTTGATGTGGAATGCTACCTAACATAATTTTAAATGTAATTTTGTTTATTGTGGCATGAATATTTAGATCCAGAAGATTCAAGACAAAAGTTTAATATTTACATAAAAACAATAATACTTCAAGCATACTAACCAAGCAATTATGTCTTCTCAAAATAAAATAGCCAAAGAAAGCTCATCCCTACAAAATCATATAGTTTGGCCATGCTTCATTTTCGTCACACAAAATGCTCCCATCATGCACAACCCCGATGGCAAGCCAAGCAATTGTTTCATAGTTTAGTATTCTCAAACCTTTTCAACTTTCACGCAATACATGAGTGCGAGCCATGGACATAGCACTATGGGTGGAATAGAATATGATGATGGAGGTTGTGTGGAGAAGACAAAAAAGGAGAAAGTCTCACATCGACGCATCTAATCAATGGGCTATGGAGATGTCCATCAATTGATGTCCATGCGAGGAGTAGGGATTGCCATGCAATGGATGCACTAGAGCTATAAATGTATGAAAGCTCAACAAAAAAAAAACTAAGTGGGTGTGCATCCAACTTGCTTGCTCACGAAGACCTAGGGCATTTTGAGGATGCCCATTGTTGGAATATACAAGCCAAGTTCTATAATGAAAAATTCCCACTAGTATATGAAAGTGACAAAATAAGAGACTCTCTATGATGAAGGTCATGGTGTTACTTTGAAGCACAAGTGTGGAAAAAGGATAGTAACATTGCCCCTTCTCTATTTTTCTCTCATTTTTTGGGCCTTCTCTTTTTTATTAGGCCTTTCTCTTTTTTTATTTCCTCACGGGACAATGCTCTAATAATGATGATCATCATACTTCTATTTGTTTACAACTCAAAAATTACAACTCGATACTAGAACAAAATATGACTCTATATGAATGCCTCTGGCGGTGTACCGGGATGTGCAATGATTCAAGAGTGACATGTATAAAAATTATGAGCGGTGGCTTTGCCACAAATACGATGTAGACTACATGATCATGCAAGGCAATATGACAATGATGAAGCGTGTCATAATAAATGGAACGGTGGAAAGTTGCATGGCAATATATCTTGGAATGGCTATGGAAATGCCATAATAGGTAGGTATGGTGGCTGTTTTGAGGAATATATAAGGAGTTTTATGTGTGAAAGAGCGTATCATATCATGGGGTTTGGATGCACAGGCGAAGTTTGCACCAACTCTCGAGGTGAGAAAGGGCAATGCACGGTACCGAAGAGGCTAGCAATGATGGAAGGGTGAGAGTGCGTATAATCCATGGACTCAACATTAGTCATAAAGAACTCACATACTTATTGCAAAAATCTACAAGTCATCAAACCAAGCACTACACACATGCTCCTAGCAGGATAGATTGGTAGGAAAAGACCATTGCTCGTCCCCGACCGCCACTCATAAGGAAGGCAATCAAAGAACACCTCATGCTTCAAATTTGTCACACAACGGTTACCATACATGCATGCTACGGGACTTGCAAACCTCAATACAAGTATTTCTTAATTTCACAATTACTTAACTAGCATGACTCTAATATCACCATCTTCATATCTCAAAACAATCATCAAGTATCAACCTTCTCATAGTATTCAATGCACTCTATATGGAAGTTTTTATTATACCCATCTTGGATGCATATCATATTAGGACTAATTTTATAGCTAAAGAAAATTACCATGCTGTTCTAAAAGACTCTCAAAATAATATAAGTGAAGCATGAGAGATCAATAATTTCTATAAAATAAAACCACCACCGTGCTCTAAAAAGATATAAGTGAAGCACTAGAGCAAAATTATCTAGCTCAAAAGATATAAGTGAAGCACATAGAGTATTCTAATAAATTCCGAGTGATGTGTGTCTCTCCCAAAAGGTGTGTACATCAAGGATGATTGTGGTAAACTAAAAAGCAAAGAATCAAATCATACAAGACACTCCAAGCAAAACACATATCATGTGGTGAATAAAAATATAGCCTCAAGTAAAGTTACCGATAGATGAAGATGAAAGAGGGGATGCCTTCCGGGGCATCCCCAAGCTTAGGATTTTGATTGTCCTTGAATTTTACCTTGGGGTTCCTTGGGCATCCCCAATCTTAGGCTCTTTCCACTCCTTGTTCCAAAATCCATCAAATCTTTACCCAAAAACTTGAAAACTTCATAACACAAAACTCAACAGAAAATCTCACGAGCTCCGTTAGTATAAGAAAACAAACCACCACTTTAATGTACTATAATGAACTCATTCTTTATTTACATTTGTGTTAAACCTACTTTATTCCAACTTCTCTATGGTTCATACCCCCCGATACTAGCCATAGATTAATCAAAATAAGCAAGCAACACACGAAAAACAGAAGCTATCAAAAATAGAACAGTCTGTAGCAATCTGGAGATTCCGAATACTTATGTAACTCCAAAACTTCTGAAAAATTTGGACAACCTAAATAATTTGTATATTGATCTACTGTAGTTGGAATTGGTATTTTATCGCTCTCTGGTAAAAAATGAAAATTATTCTCGTGAGCGCATACTTTCTGTTTTTATCAGCAAGATCAAATAACAATCACCCAAGAAGATCCTAAAGGCTTTAGTTGGCACAAACACTAATTAAAACATAAAAAACACAATCATAACAGAGGATAGATGATATATTTATTACTAAACAGGAACAAAAAGTAGGGAACAAAAATAAAATTGGGTTGCCTCCCAACAAGCGCTATCGTTTAACGCCCCTAGCTAGGCATAAAAACAAGAATAGATCTAGGTATTGCCATCTTTTATTTTTTTAATAGGGTTTTGCTCGGATCCAGGAGGTTCCTTACATTTCCCTTCATACTCGGAGATCTTTAAATCTAGAGCATCCAGCCGCTTATTACAAAGAGTGATCAACATATTCATGCGGTGAAGGTTCCCACTAACATTTTTAAGGAGTTCGAGACATTTTTGCAAAATTTTAGTTACTTCACATATTTTCTCAAAAACTTGGGTTCCCTCTTGAATATGATGGAGTCCCTTTTGTGGGGGTAGTACTCCTACTATTCCCTCTATAATCTCATACGCAATATTGGGATCTGAAGGAAATATGCCCTAGAGGCAATAATAAAGTTTTATTTATTTCCTTATTTCATGATAAATGTTTATTATTCATGCTAGAATTGTATTAACTGGAAACATGGTACTTGTGTGAATACATAGACAAACAGAATGTCACTAGTATGCCTCTACTTGACTAGCTCATTGATCAAAGATGGTTATGTTTGCTAACCATAGACATGAGTTGTCATTTGATTAACGGGATCACATCATTAGGAGAATGATGTGATTGACTTGACCCATTCCGTTAGCTTAGCACTTGATTGTTTAGTATGTTGCTATTGCTTTCTTCATGACTTATACATGTTCCTCTGACTATGAGATTATGCAACTCCCGTTTACCGGAGGAACACTTTGTGTGCTACCAAACGTCACAACGTAACTGGGTGCTTATAAAGGTGCTCTATAGGTGTCTCCGAAGGTACTTGTTGGGTTGGCGTATTTCGAGATTAGGATTTGTCACCCCGATTGTCGTAGAGGTATCTCTGGGCCCACTCGGTAATGCACGTCACTATAAGCCTTGCAAGCATTGTAACTAATGAGTTAGTTGCAGGATGATGTATTACGGAACGAGTAAAGAGACTTGCCGGTAACGAGATTGAACTAGGTATTGAGATACCGACTGTCGGGGGTTGGGTGTGACATATGCCAAGGGATGGCTTATCATGGTGGGAGCGAGTAGAACGTCGCCGGTGCCCGGAACCGGGATGAGGTGTAGACACAAACACCGGCGTACTTTACCCAGGTTCGGGGCTCTCCTAGGAGATAACACCCCTAGTCCTGCTCTACGGGGTCTCCGCATGATCACTAGGGCACAAGTGAATACAAAGGCGCTCCTTGAGCTGTATGCTAGAGGTAGGAGAAGGCAGGGCTAGCTCTCCCCTTCCTCTAGGGTGCATCTCATACAAGATACATTCATTCGTTCACGGGCGTCGTCTCGGGGTTATACCTTTGAAGCGTGCAAATGGGACGGTTCTCGTTCGGTGCAAAGTAGAGTAAGTAGACGTTCTCGGGACGTTCGTGGTGGAGGTAGTCGTACACGACGCGTTGTGGAAGTAGTTGTACTCGCGGACTTTGGCGGCAGTAGTCGTTCAGGGTCTTGGTGGTTCGACGTGTAGCCGTACGTGTTCGACGTGGTACACGGTTTGAAGTCGAGCATGTCCCGTAGATGTTCAGGGTCACTGTGAGGAACTTGTTGAATCCAGGGTCTCAGTCATCGGTAGTGGTACACGCGTTCTTGGTACTTGGAGCCATCAACGTGTAGTCATACTGAGGTCTTGCCCAGGGTCCTAGGCATCGGTCACTTTGATACTTGGGGTCTTCGGACTTGCCAGTCTCGAGGAAACGAAGGGGTACTTGGCGATCGACGGACGTCGTGGTACTTGGCAAAAATCTCAACGAAGATGCCTGACGGTCCCGGTTACAGGTCTTGGCGTGATGGTAGTCGTTCACTTGATGTTGGTAGGCGAACTTGGCGGTCCTCGTCGTCATGGTACTTGGCGTCCTCTCGGTCTTGGCAGTAAAGAAACGGAACGCGATGGTCATGGTACTTGGCGTCCAGTGCAGCAACCTCGCGATGCACAGCTGCAGTGGTGGTCTCCTCCGGTCAACGGTGATGTGCACGGGCCGGAACACCCGGCGGCTTGGGCTGCTCAAGGATATGGAGTTGACAGGCAGCAGGAGGCTGCTAGCGGAGGAAAAGCCACGACGAGGAGGTCCTGCTCCGGCGGCTGCATGTGGTAGACGTACACAGGCAGCGGCAAGGCTTCGGGCACGAGGGAGAAGGAGCCGGCGCGAGGTGGCTGATGGAGGAGCGCATCTCACGTGTAGGGAAGGAGGTTGAGGCTGGTGTGGAGCAGAGCAGCAGCGAGGCGAACCGAGGCGGTAGAGCTGGGACTCCGTCGATGAGCAGGAGATGGCCGGGGTGAGGAACGCAGGGGCCATGGGGCGGCTGCGTGCTTGCGGGAGTGAAGCGATGGGCGCAGGCGCGTGTGGAGAGGCTCGGGGTCGTGCACGGGGTGGCCCTCCTGGAGGTCGCCGACTGCGGTGGTTGGCGATCGGTCACCGGAGCGGCACGGCGTGGTCGCGACTCCCTGTTGCTCAAAGAAAATAGCGAGAGGAGGGAGAGAAGGGGCGCGTCGGGTCCCGTGGGTGGCGCTCGGGAGGAGGACGAGGGGGATCGAGGAGAGGGATCGATGGGGATGGGGGGTCGAGGAGATGGGTCTCCTGGCGGCGGAGGGAGAGGGAAATCGGGAGAGATCGGGCCAGGGGGGTGCTAGGGGTAGTGCGGCTGGGCTGCGAGATGGCCTGGGGCCAGATGGGCCTTAGAGGCCGGCGGGGCTGCTGGTTGGACCTCGATCTGCTGAGCCAGACCATTGAGAGGGAAAGGCCAGAGGCCTGGTCGGCTGTTGTTGCTGGCATCTACCTCTCTCTTCTTCAAATCTCTCACAAAAACAGGAAAGCAAAGAAATAAATGGAGAGAAAAGAAATGAGTGGACAAGAATTTGGGCAAGGGGATTATTTTCCCGGACTCACAAAAATGCGCTTGTCCCAAGAAAATATAAAAGGCCAAGATTGGAAGATGTAAATTCAAACTCATTTGAATTTAGTTCAAATGGGTTTGAACTAGGACTAGGTTTTGGAAGTGTCCAAAAATGTTGAGAATTTAGGTGGAGCTCCGGAAAATGACGAAAGGATATATGGGCAAAGTTAGAGGCCAAGCGTTTGTGATAACAAAGGCATTGAGATTTATTTTGCAAGTGTGTTCCGGTTAATTCCAACAAATGAAATATTTAATATAGCTCCCTAATATCGGGAGGATATGTTATAAAGAGAATCACCATGTGAATTCCCTTGATTTAAATGGATCAAAGATCCATGGCATTTATTTAGTTGAGTTGCAAAAGATTTATGAGATGATGGCATGATGACATGATGCAATGCAAAGAATAAAAGGGGAGGCACAAATGAAACACACGGCGAAACCCGGAATATATGGAGGTCTTCTCGAGCATCGGTCTCGGGGCATCACGACACTCCACCACTACGAGAGTATCTCGTCCCGAGATCTAGAATGGCACCGGAGGGAAAATGGAAGAGAAAGAGAAGAGGTAAACCTAAGTTGCTTCTTTGACAAACGAGTGAGACCAAAGAACCTTGCGAGGTTGAACAAATTCGAGAAAAGAATACAACGAAGGTGAACAAAGTCGAAAACACTCCGTTAGAAAAGAGGGACAAAGAATCATTGCGAATAAAACCTTGAGGTTGAAGGGCAAGATATATATTGAAACCACTCCGGTTAAGACAAGATAGAGAAGGATTAAGAATGATATAATTTGGAGAGCACTCCGACTGTAAACGGAAGGAATTGAACATGAATTTGACAAGATGAGGGGATACTTGATGAAAAGAACAATACGCTGCCTCTAGAACTATTGAAAGAATGGCACAATGGGTAAGAACGATTTCAGGCGGCACTCCGGTTGAGAAGGGAGGCAAAAAACTTGACATGATGGGAAGAACTCGAAAAGCGGGCACGACACTCCGGTTAAAAGGATAAGGACGAAAAGAACACGATCCTGACAAAGCAAGAAGATGGGTTGGAGAGAGCAACATCACAATGCCTCCGGGACGAAGGGAAACAAGATCTTGAGAGAGCACGGTTACAACAAATGTTAGATCAGAGTTGTTGGAAAACCAACAACGAAAAGAATAAGCTTGATATGGTCTTATGGAATACATCTCAAATTATGAGGTGACAACCTGCCACTCACGGGAAAGAATTGGACTGATATGAACGAGGAGATGAGAAACTTATTTCACCGGGAGGATAAATGAAGAACTTGGGTCATTTATAAGCACCATAACTAGCAACAATCCTTAGGGAAGGCTATAGGTGAAACATGACACAAGATAACTCCAACGAAGAGATTGGTGGATTTAAAATACCTCATTCTTAAGAACATGTGAATCATGAAACATGAACTCAAATTATCAAGAATGACATAATACCACCTCCAATGATACGGAAGAAAGAATTGCACTCTGAATAGCAAGAAGAAGAATGCTTGAGCTCCTCTGAAAAGAATCTTGATGAACACTTCGAGAAGGAATTAAATCCTTGATGAACCATCATGTAGAACCTTCATGAAGAACTCCGGTAATAAAAGAATGATCCAGAATAATTGACTGATGAAAAGAATAAGATTGAAGCCTCGCAATGATTTAGATAGAGATCTCCGTGATAATATAATTGAAAGAGGTTGGAACTCCGGGAAAAAGAGAAGATGAAACAATTGAAGACGAGAATTTGATGAGCCTCCGGAATAACAAATTGAATTTACACGATGAAACAATGAATAAGAATTACATTATGCGTATCCTTCACCAATTAAAATTGATGACAAGCAATGGAATTGGCATACTACTTATTCTCGTCGAAAGGATTAAGATAGATACGGCGCCAACTTGAGAAGGTCTTCAACTAACCACCGGTGGAATCGAAACAACGAATGAATTGGTATGATAAAGAAGGAAGAGAAATCTTAAATGAACCACCATAAGGATTGAAAAAGAACGAATGAAGTAAAAGGGATGAATCACTGGTAAGAATTAGAAAATGAATGAAGATACTTGAGGGGATTTAGATACAAATGAATGAATAAATCACGAACTGATTAGAGAATACTTGAATGATGCACCGGTAAGATTTAGAGAAACGAGAGCTAAAAGATGGAATGAATAACCCCGCAATGATGGTCTTCGAAGAAACAAACTGAAAAGACTCTTAAATTACTCCGGATGGTTCAAAAGAATTCTCACAATCAAAAACAATTATGAGAGGATGGCATAAGTCTAGCACCATGAATCTTCACGAGAACGGAGGAAGATTTAAGAGGAAGTCTTCTTCGGTCTTCAAAATCTGAGAATTACGGTGAGTAACACCACCACGGATTATTGATGCACTCCGGAAGAATCAAAAGCGAAGAAGTTGAGCCCACGATTAAAAGAATTTGATAGATGTTGAAGAAAAACCCTATGACTGATGATAATTCATTCTTACGTCAAACTTCAAAAAGAATTTAGGATAGCTCCGGGAAAATAAGAAGAGTCAGGTAAGATCCTGGAAAAAGACCTATGGGTTAGGGCCCACTGAAAAGACACACCATTGAAATGATTTACAAGATAGATTGCGCCGGTTGAATTAAATGGCTTGAATGAGATAACATCCTCGAAAGATCTTGACCGAAAGCAGAGTAGAGACATGAATCTTCGAAATATCTTGAGCACTACGGAACAAAAGAATAGCAAGAAGTGGATGACTAAGAGGTGCACCGGCATGAGATGGTATTTGAAACGAGGAAAAAGGGGTATGATCAACAAAGCTTGACTTGGATCCACCGGAGAAGAAAAGAATGAATAATGGTGAACTAGAAGAACACCTTCAAGGGAACCACTGGGTAAGAATAATGATAGAAAAGAATGGAGAGACTTTGCATCAATACGATGGATACTTGATAAAGAAAAAGGGTGGGTGGGCGGGAAAAACAAAGGCAACTTGGAGACGGCAGAAACAAACACCGTTGAAAAGAACTGATAATTGATCTCGTGAAAGTTGACAAGATTGGATCCACTTGAAGAGAGACAAACCGGTTGAAGAAGATTGGCATGCCAATCTCGATTATCGAGAAGGATTAGTATTCACATCGGAGTATGAGAACACCATTTGGGGAAGGTATGGAATCAACACTTGACATCGAAGCAACTCGAATACCACAACTCAAAAACAAAAACAAAGGATTGGCTTGTATAATAAGCCAGAACAAACATATGATAGAGATTTCGTCTGAAGTTTTTGTGGTGGGGCCTACACGGGCTCGATCGTACAACACCATCATGTACAAGGCAGTGCACATGACATACGAAGCGTCCCCGAGTCAGCATAGCCAAGGACTCTTTAAGACACAACAAGACCACTGTAAAACCAACCGTGAATAGGCGGACCACTAGACGTCGAACCCCAATTTTGTATCATACGTCTGTCGGAAAGATATCCTAAGAGCTACTTGAATTCCCACCTATGAAACTCCCGAACTTTTCCGGTTATGCAATCAGGTGTTGGGGATACAGGGGAGGCATAATATCTCACCCAAAACTAGCAAATCCTACATCCAGCTGTATCCATCCTTCAACACATAACCAAGAAACCTTCGGAAATCGTCTACCTCAACCTTCGAAAAGCATCCGTTATACAAGTTATGGAAATACTCTCGAACTCCCGCCCCAGTACTGGGTGGCGTCGAGGTTATCTCACCAACAACTGCATAAAAGAGATTTTCAATGTCGGCAAAACTAAACTCAGGTATTCCAGATCTGCAACGATAAAATTGTGACGACAACACCTCGGAGCTCAACTCCCCGGGACACTGCCACAACCCCTACATGTCAGGAGGCACCAAGAACAATGTTCTTGTCACAAAACCATCGGAACGATTCCAAGATACCCGCGTGATCCTAAATTTTTTTAGTGAAATTTGAGAAGAGAAGAGTCAAAACTCTACGTCAGGATGCCTCAGCAGAGCGACGAAGGGACTGAGGAGTAAAAAGAAATCCTAACTCTCTGATATATAATTCCTAAATGACTCAAAACATTTTCTAGACTCAACAACGTCTGCTAATTCGATCAAGCAATGGGGGCTCCTAAGGTCGGGGAAGGCTCTGATACCAACTTGTAACGCCCTCGATGCGGCTATATCTCCTACGTGTCGAAGCACGACTTAGAGGCATAACCGCATTGAAAGCAATGTCGCAAGTGAGGTAATCTTCACACAACCCATGTAATACATAAGGGAAAGAGATACATAGTTGGCTTACAATCGCCACTTCACACAATTACATGAATAAAGCATTACATCAACCAAATACAATCAAGGTCCGACTACGGAACCAAAATAAAAGAAGAACCCCAAATGCGACAAGGTCCTCGATCGACCCCAACTGGGCTCCACTACTGATCAACTAGAACGGAACAACACAAAGGACATGATCTTCATCGAGCTCATCCTTGAGCTTGGTTGCATCACCTGCTTGGTAACATCAGCACCTGCAAACTGGTTTTGAAAGTATGTGTGAGCCACAGGGACTCAGCAATTTCACACCCTCGCGATCAAGACTATTTAAGCTTATGGGTAAGGTAAAAGGTATGAGGTGGAGCTGCAGCAAGCGACTAGCATATATGGTGGCTAACATACGCAAATGAGAGCGAGAAGAGAAGGCAAAGCACGGTCGAGAAACTATGATCAAGAAGTGATCCTAGAACAACCTACGTCAAGCATAACTCCAACACCATGTTCGCTTCTCGGACCCCGCCGAGAAGAGACCATCATGGTAACACATGCGGTTGGTGCATTTTAATTAAGGTCAACTTCAGGTTTTCTACAACCGGACATTAACAAATTCCCATCTGCCCATAACCGCGGGCACGGCTTTCGAAAGTGCAAATCCCTGCAGGGGTGTCCCAACTTAGCCCATCACAAGCTCTCACGATGAACGAAGGATATTCCTTCTAGCGGGAAGACCCGATCAGGCTCGGAATCCCGGTTACAAGACATTTCGACAGGTAAAACAAGACCAGCAAGACCGCCCGATGCACCGACATCCTGATAGGAGCTGCACATATCTCATTCTCAGGGCAACACCGGATGGGCGCTCCATACAACTAAAACCAGCCCTCAAGTTTCCCCGAGGTGGCGCTGCAAAGGACTGTAGTTCGGACCAACACTTAGACAAGCACTGGCCCAGGGGGCTTAAAATAAAGGTGACCCTCGGGATGAGCGACTCCCAAGGGAAAAAGGCTAGGTGGCGAATGGTAAAACCAATGTTGGGCCTTGCTGGAGGAGTTTTATTCAAGGCGAACTGTCAAGGGGTTCCCATTATTACCCAACCGCGTAAGGAACGCAAAATCCAGGAACATAACACCGATATGACGGAAACTAGGTCGGCAAGAGTGGAACAAAACACCAGGCATAAGGCCGAGCCTTCCACCCTTTACCAAGTATATAGATGCATTAATTAAATAAGATATATTGTGATATCCCAACAAGTAAACATGTTCCAACAAGGAACAACATTGCCATGTTCCAACAGGGAACAAACTTCAATCTTCACCTGCAACTAACAACGCTATAAGAGGGGCTGAGCAAAGAGGTAACATAGCCAAACAACGGTTTGCTAGGACAAGGTGGGTTAGAGGCTTGGTTCAACAATATGGGAGGCATGATAAGCAAGTGGTAGGTATCACAGCATAGGCATAGCAAAAGAGCGAGCAACTAGCAAGCAAAGATAGAAGTGATTTCGAGGGTATGGTCATCTTGCCTGAGATCCCGCAAGGAAGAAGAACGAGTCCATGAAGAAGACACACGGACGTAGTTGAACGGGTCCTCACAAACGCGACGTTATCAGAACCAACCCGAAGAAACAACACCGGAAAGAAGCAAACAACATAGTAAACAACCACCACATAAGCATGGCACGATGCGTAAACAAGTATGATGCATGTCCAGTTTAATGATACATGGCATGACATGGCAAAGTGCACAAACAATCCTACAGATTAAGTGGAGCTCAATATGCAACTCTATTGCATATTGATGAAACACCACATTCAACTTATTTAGTTCGATCTCGGTTAGGTACTCAACAAAATTAAATGTTTGTTAACAGGGCAAGAGGTGAAGCATATGAAAAACTACCTATCTAGGCAAGTTTAAATGAGGCCGGAACAATGAACTACAATTCCGATAAATCCTCATGTGCATTAGCAATTTAATGCAACAACAATTTTTAAACATATTAAATGTTGTTATCATGATGCGGATGTCATGTTCAAGTTTATGCAATTTTAAGAAAATGTTAACAAGAGCATATTATGAAGCATTTGTTATCGTGGCGGAAATGAAAGGGGTGCCACGACAACGAATACGAAAATGATGCCACGGCAACATATCGGTTATCCGGTAGCCCACGGGGATACCAATTTAAAAGGAAGTGACGGGAGCGTGCAAAAGATGGTGGGGTGATCCCGGTAACCGGGTTCCCACATGTCGGTGGCAAGGCAAAAGAGGGGCAACGTTCCGATAGTTCAGACTCGAGGCAAAACAAGGGTGCATCTCGTACAAGGTACATTCATTTGTTCACGGGCGTCGTCTCGGGGTTATACCTTCGAAGCGTGCAAATGGGACGGTTCTCGTTCGGTGCAAAGTAGAGTAAGTAGACGTTCTCGGGACGTTCGTGGTGGAGGTAGTCGTACACAACGCGTTGTGGAAGTAGTTGTACTCGCGGACTTTGGCGGCAGTAGTCGTTTAGGGTCTTGGCGGTTCGATGTGTAGCCGTACGTGTTCGACGTTGTACACGGTTTGAAGTCAAGCATGTCCCGTAGATGTTCAGGGTCACCATGAGGAACTTGTCGAATCCAGGGTCTCAGTCATCGGTAGTGGTACACACGTTCTTGGTACTTGGAGCCATCAACGTGTAGTCATAATGAGGTCCTGCCCGGGGTCCTAGACATCGGTCACTGTGATACTTGGGGTCTTCGGACTTGCCGATCTCGACGAAACGAAGGGGTACTTGGCGATCGACGGACGTCGTGGTACTTGGCAAAAATCTCAACGAAGATGCCTGACGGTCCCGGTTACAGGTCTTGGCGTGATGGTAGTCGTTCACTTGATGACGGTAGGCGAACTTGGCGGTCCTCGTTGTCATGGTACTTGGCGTCCTCTCGGTCTTGGGAGTGAAGAAACGGAACGCGATGGTCATGGTACTTGGCGTCCAGTGCAGCAACCTCGCAATGCACAGCTGCAGTGGTGGTCTCCTCGGCTCAACGGTGATGTGCACGGGCCGGAACGCCCGACGGCTTGGGCTGCTCAAGGATATGGAGTTGACAGGCAGCAGGAGGCTGCTAGAGGAGGCAAAGCCACGACGAGGAGGTCCTGCTCCGGCGGCTGCAAGTGGCAGACGCACGCAGGCAGCGGCAAGGCTTCGGGCGCGAGGGAGAAGGAGCCGGCGCGAGGTGGCTGATGGAGGAGCGCATCTCACGCGTAGGGAAGGAGGTTGAGGCTGGTGTGGAGCAGAGCAGCAGCAAGGCGAACCGAGGCGGTAGAGCTGGGACTCCGTCGATGAGCAGGAGATGGCCGGGGTGAGGAACGCAGGGGCCATGGGGCGACTGCACGCTTGCGGGAGTGAAGCGATGGGCGCAGGCGCGTGTGGAGAGGCTCGGGGTCATGCGCGGGGCGGCCCTCATGGAGGTCGCCGACTGCGGTGGTTGGCGATCGGTCACCAGAGCGGCGCGGCGTGGTCGCGACTCCCTGTTGCTCGAAGAAAATAGCGAGAGGAGGGAGAGAAGGGGCGCGTTGGGTCCCGAGGGTGGCGCTCGGGAGGAGGACGAGGGGGATCGAGGAGAGGGATCGATGGGGATGGGGGGTCGAGGAGATGGGTCTCCTGGCGGCGGAGGGAGAGGGAAATCAGGAGAGATCGGGCCAGGGGAGTGCTAGGGTTAGTGCGGCTGGGCTGCGAGATGGCCTTGGGCCAGATGGGCCTTAGAGGCCGGCGGGGCTACTGGTTGGACCTCGATCTGCTGAGCCAGACCGTGGAGAAGGAAAGGCCAGAGGCCTGGTCGGCTGTTGTTGCTGGCATCTACCTCTCTCTTCTTCAAATCTCTCACAAAAACAGGAAAGCAAAGAAATAAAAGGAGAGAAAATAAATGAGTGGACAAGAATTTGGGCAAGGGGATTATTTTCCCGGACTCACAAAAATGCGCTTGTCCCAAGAAAATATAAAAGGCCAAGATTGGAAGATGTAAATTCAAACTCATTTGAATTGAGTTCAAATGGGTTTGAACTAGGACTAGGTTTTGGAAGTGTCCAAAAATGTTGAGAATTTAGGTGGAGCTCCGGAAAATGATGAAAGGATATATGGGCAAAGTTAGAGGCCAAGAGTTTGTGATAACAAAGGCATGGAGATTTATTTTGCAAGTGTGTTCTGGTTAATTCCAACAAATGAAATATTTAATATAGCTCCCTAATATTGGGAGGATATGTTATAAAGAGAATCACCATGTGAATTCCCTCGATTTAAATGGATCAAAGATCCATGCCATTTATTTAGTTGAGTTGCAAAAGATTTATGAGATGACGGCATGATGACATGATGCAATGCAAAAAATAAAAGGGGAGGCACAAATGAAACACACGGCGAAACCCGGAGCATATGGAGGTCTTCTCGAGCATCGGTCTTGGGGCATCACAGTTTCCTTCTTCCTTGTTTCTGTTTCTTGTGATTCTTGGTGGGGGCGCACCAGCGCACCCACTGGGTGTAGTCCCCGAGTTCCGGTCGACTGCTGAGCAGGCGGCTTGGAACTCTAATCGGCGAGTTCCAAGCACTAACATTTATCCGAAATTTTTGTCACATGACTACCACAATCTTCGCGTGACCGCCTTCAACTCCAACGTCTAGGAGCTGGCTCAGCGGACCGCCGACTTGTCAGAAAGCCGGAATAAGTCCTCTTCTTTCTCTGCGGGGGCGCGCTGGCGCACCCGCTGGCTGTAGTCCCCGCGATTCAGGCCGACTGCTGAGCAGTCGGGCCGGATCTCCCCGGCCACTATTCTTTTTTTGTTTGGCGACTAACAACTTGCTTTCTTTTTTTCTTCCATAGAAGCCAACGCCACCTTGTAGCAGCAGCTGGGCGAAGCCAACACCATGCTGTGCGCTAAGGAGGAGGAGTGCAGCAAGCTGGCTGAAGAGCGCAACCGGCTAGCCACGCAACTGGCAGAGTAGAAGGAGCTCCTCCAGAAGACCCGGAAGGAGGCGGAGGACAGGGAGACCGTCCTCCTTGCTGAGTTCGCGGCCAAACGCTCCTCCTGGACTGATAAAGAGGCGATACTGACTTCTGGCTTCCACGAGATCGAGGATATCATCGATGGTGAGCCTCCCCTCTTTTGTTTTTCTTCCTTAAGCTGCCGGCTTTTGGTCGAGCCTGCTTCTAACCTTTAATTTTGTTCTTCGCTTCTGTCTTGACAGACTTCTTCCCCGGCCACTCGAACGCCGCCAACTAGGCCATCGAGGCTGATTGTGAAGGACGGAAAGCGGACGGTGCGCAGATCGCCGCCAACGCCCCCCCCCGAACGCTTAATGAGCAGATCCTGAGCATCGAGGCCTGCCTTCGGCCGGCCCACCGGATGCTGTGCCGGCTTCAGCATGTCGGCGCCTAGGCAATCGCCGCCCTGTGGCCAGACATGCCGGCACCGCGTACTCCCAGTCGGACTACCGACTGGCTGGAGGTAGCGGTCGGCCGGCTTGAGGCCTGGAAGGGCTCTTCGGCCCGGGCTGGAGCGCGCATGGCCTTGGAGTTCGTCAAGGCGTGGTACCCTGGGCTGAGTCTGGCCTAGCTAGGCACGTTCCGGCTGGAGGCTCAGGAGGAGTTGGCGGTCGTGGAAGACGATCTCATCAAGCGCACGACGTCGATCCCCGAGTACACCGACACCAGCGTCTTCGTCCCGGAGCGGGCTTAAGACAACACCGAGGCGCCGCCGGAATGGTTCGGGCTGAACCTGGAAGACGGCGATGACTCGGCGGAGGTGATCGACTCCAGCGGCGAGGAAGAAGGCGAGGCGGAGGAGGGAGGCGAAGAGGAGGCGCCAGAGGTCGGAGCGGACGGCTAGCCTCAGCTCGACCGCGCCTCTAGCAACGAGCCGCGCCCAACTGAGCCAGCTGCTGCCAGAGGCGACCAAGCGGAGACCGACCAGCCGGCCGCTCCGGTAACTGGCACCGTCGACTCCTCCGCTCCTCCGAGCCCTTCTACCGCTTCCTAGGCCTCCATTTTATCTTTTACTTCACCTGTCTGTCAGTCTTGATGAACTTGTTATTTTTTGCACAATTCCACCCGCGGGGTGTATCTTGAACTTCAGTTGAAGATCGGCTAAGGGCCTTTATTATGTAAATATTTTTCCGAGTTCTATCCTTTCTCAGTTATCGCTCTTTGGCTTTTTCCTTTGCCGCCTTCCCTTGGTTACCGTCTTGCCAGCCAAACAGCCGCTCTACGGACTGTTGCTGGGTCAAGTACTTAGCTACTTTTGGGAAGGCAAGTACTTAGCCGTTTAGAGCTCTTTAGCGAGTTGAATAGAAAACGGCGGGCCGGCTGCTCAACAGTTGGTCATAAAAGGCGGGAAGCCGGCTTAGACTATGCACATGCTTTGTGTCCTTAGCCATTTTTCATGTGGGCACCCTTTCTACCTTGCTCCTGCCCACCATGCAGTCGCTCTGCGAGCTGCGGCTTCTGGAAGGAGGCGGCTTAAGTGCCACACATTACTTGTCCGGCTGCAGGAAGCATTGCATAGTACAAGACGGCAAGTCCCCGGGCCGACTAGTGGAACCCGGTGCTAGGCGGCATAACAAAAAATGACGTACTCATAGGCGTAATTCTTATCGTATAGATAAAAGAGGGCAGTCCCCGAGCTCTTCTTGGGGGACCCAGAGTCTTCGTACTTTAGTACAAAAGGTAGCATGGTACATAATGCATTTAACTGTAAAATCTTTGGAGGAGATTTGCATTCCATGGCCGCTCTGTCTCCTTGCCGGAGTCGTCTCTCTTGCGCGCTCGAGGCTTCTGAGCGTCGATCAGGTAGTAGGAGTCATTGCCCAACACTTTGCTGATGATGAAGGGGCCTTCCCAAGGCGCCGAGAGCTTGTGTTGGCCGGCTGTTCGCTGGATCAGCCGGAGCACAAGGTCTCCTTCTTGGAAAGATCTCGGCTTGACCTTCTGGTTGTAGTAACGGCGTAGGCTTTGCTGGTAGATGCTGGACCGGCTGAGTGCAAGTACCCGACCCTCTTCCAGCAGATTGACGCCGTCTTGTCGTGCTTCTTCTGCCTCCTCTTCGGTGTACATGGTGACTCGAGGGGAGTCGAATTCTATGTCCGTTGGGATGACGGCTTCGGCATCGTATACGAGGAAGAAAGGCGTAAAGCCAGTTGACTTGTTCGGAGTTGTACGTAGACTCCAGAGGATGGCCGGCAGCTCGTCGAGCCAGCAGCCGGCCGACCGTTCCAAAGGCTCGACCAGTCGAGGCTTGATGCCGGACAAGATGAGGCCCTTTTCTCGCTCCACCTGACCATTTGACTGCGGATGGGCAACGGACGCTAAGTGCAGTCAGATGCCCTACGTCGCGCAGAAATGAGCCAAGGCGCCTTTGGCAAAGTTTGTGCCATTGTCGGTGATGATGCTGTGCGGTATGCCGTACCGGACGGTGATGTCGGAGATGAAAGTCACAGCAGTCGGACCATTCAACTTCTTGATTGGTTTTGCTTCTATCCACTTGGTGAACTTGTCCACCGCAACAAGCAGATGAGTCAAGCCACCTCGCGCTGTTTTGCATGGTCCCACCATGTCCAGGCCCCAGACAGGAAAGGGCCAGGCAATGGGAATAGTCTTGAGTGCAGAAGCCGGCTGATGTGGCTTGGAACGGAATTTCCGGCACCCTTTGCATCTTTGGACCAAGTCCTTGGCGTCTTCTAGAGCAGTCGGCCAGAAAAAACCATGGCGGAAGGCTTTGGCGACAAGTGCTCTTGAAGCCGCATGGTGGCCACACTCTCCTTGATGGATTTCTTTGAGAATCGCTTGGCCTTGATCCGGCTCCATGCAGCGCTGGTAGACACCAGTGACACTGTGCCTCACAAGCTCTCTATTGACTATGGTGTAAGCTGCTGCCCGGCGTTGCACTTGCCGGGCCGAGATCTCATCAGTCGGTAGCTCTTTGTTCACTAACAAATTGAGGATGGGCTGGGCCCATGAAGGTGCTGCGATTTCTTCGACTGTTAGGAATGCAACTTGGACGAGGGCGGTTGGGCTGGGAGGCGGCGGGTTGGAGTCGGCAGCCGCTTGCTGGGTCGACGAAGTCCCCGGGCCGAGCTCTGAAGTTCCCGGGCTGGCCGCTGTAGTCCCCGGGCCGGGTGCGATTGTCGCGGCCCCCGGGCCGCCTGCCAGAATTCCAGTGCCGGCCGCTGGAGCTTTCAAGTCGGATCCGACTGCTTTAGGAGGAGCCGGCACGAATATAGAATCTGACTCTGGCGATGGCCTGACAGACGGCTTGAGGAGGCATTGAAGGGCGACGCCGGTTGGTATTGCTTGATGGGTGGAGCCGATTCGTGCCAGGGCATCTGCTTGCTCATTGTCGTTTCTTGGCACATGGAGAAACTCGCACCCTTCAAAATATCCACTGAGTTGCTGTACAAGGAAGTGGTAGCTCGCCATGTTTGCATCTTTGGCGTCCCAGTCGCCTGACGACTGCTGGACCACCAAGTCAGAGTCACCATAGCACAAGATCCGACGAATGCCGAGCTCTTTGGCAAGTCGGAGCCCGTGAATGAGTGCCTCATATTCGGCGATGTTGTTGGAGGCGGCAAAATGGATTTGCAGCACATATTTGAGCTTGTCGCCTTTGGGAGAGGTGAGGACGATGCTGACTCCCAAACTGGTGCGCATCTTGGAACCATCAAAATGCATCCGCCAATGGGTGGAGTTGGGCGCTGGCGGCAGGTACTGGGTCTCGTCCCAGTCGACGAGGAAGTTGGCCAGCGCTGGTGACTTGATGGCGTTGCGAGGCTGGTAGTAGATGGTGTAGGGGGTTAAATCTATGGCCCATTTGGCCACTCGACCCGAAGCATCTCGGCTTTCAATGATCTCGGCCAGTGGAGCTATGCAAACCACAGTGATTGGGTGCTCTTGAAAATACGGCTTCAATCTCTTGGCGGCAAAGTGCACGTCGTAGCACATCTTCTGGTAGTGGGGGTAGTTTTTCTTGGAGGTCGACAACACTTCACTCAAATAATATATCGGTCTCTGGACTAGTGGTGCCTTGCCTTCCTCCTTGCGCTCTACCACGATGACTGTGCTGACCACTCGGCTGGTGGCGGTGATGTAGAGGAGCATAGGCTCCTTAGGAGTTGGAGCCGCCAGAACAGGTGGAGTAGTCAACATCTTTTTGAGTTGGAGGAAAGCCTCGTCCGCCTTGTCGTTCCACTCAAAAAAGGTGGTCTTATTCATGAGCTGGTACAGGGGAAGAGCCTTCTCGCCCAGCCGACTGATGAATCGGCTGATGGATGCCAAATAGCCAGTGAACTTCCGCACGTCCAACAGTCGGGTGGGTACTTCCATCCTCTCGATGGCCTTGATCTTCACAGGGTTGCACTCTATGCCGCGTTCTAAGACTAGGAATCCAAGAAACTGGCCGGCTGCTACTCCAAAGACACATTTCTCTGGGTTGAGCTTGATTTGAAACCAGCGTAGGTTCTCAAAGGTCTCTTTGAGGTCTTCTAGCAGCGTTCCACGCTTCTCTGTCTTCACCACCACATCGTCCATGTAAACGTGGGCGTTTCTGCCGAGTTGCTTGAGGAGGCACTTCTGCATGCAACATTGAAACATGGCGCCGGCATTCCTCAAGCCGAACGTCATGGTCAAGTAGCAGAAGGCTCCAAATGGTGTAATGAAGGCAGTCTTTAGTCTGTCGGCCGGGTTTAGCTTTATCTGGTGATATCCTGAATATGCATCCAAAAAGGTCAACAACTCGCATCCGGCTGTGGAGTCTATCACTTGGTCGATTCTCGGCAAAGCGAACGGGTCCTGGGGGCATGCTTTGTTGAGGCTGGTGTAATCAATACACATACGCCACTACTTGTTTTCCTTCAGCACAAGGACTGGGTTGGCCAGCCATTATGGAAAGAACACATCCATGATGAAGCCGGCTGCTAGCAGTCGGGCTATCTCTTCTCCAACGACTCTTCTCTTCTCTTCTGACAGGAGGCGCAAGGGTTGCCTGACTGGTTTGGCATCAGGCCGGACATGTAACTTGTGCTCGGCGAAATCCGTCGGGACACCCGACATGTCTTTGGGGGACCATGCAAAGATGTCCCAATTCTCACGGAGGAAATTGATGAGCTCGCCTTCCTATTTGCTGTCGAGGTTTGCACCTACGACAGTGTACGTCTCTGGGTGCTCCGGGTCCAAGGGAATCTTCTTTGTTTCTTTGGCCGGCTTGAATGAGCCCTCAGCTTCCGACTCCTTGGGATCGGGTGACATCTCCGGCCGTTTGCCTGCCATCGCCACAACCCGGTCAAGGAGCCGCTTCTCAGCTATGATCATGAGGGACTCGGTCAACCGACTGCTCTCAACTGCGCAGGCGGACGACTTCTTGTAGTCACCGGCTATGGTCAGAATGCCCTTGGAACTTGGCATCTTCATCTTGAGGTAGGATAGTGGGGGACTGCCATAAACTTGGCCAGAGCAGGTCGACCAAGTAGCGCATGGTATGGGCTCTTGAGGTCCACCACTTCGAACCAGACTGGCTCTCAGCGGAAGTGATCTTTGTCTCCAAAGAGGACGTCTATCTGGATCTTGCCGATTGGTGACCAGGAAAGGCCAGGAACTATGCCATGGAATACAGTCCGGCTGGACTGAAGCCGCCTTTGTCTGATTCCTAACTTCTCCATGGTATCTTTGTACAGAATGTTGATGCTGCTGCCGCCATCTATTAGAACTCGAGAAAGCCGAGCAGCTCGCTTATCGGTGGCAAAAGTGGCATCCAAAACTAGGGTGTAGGAACCCGCATTGGGCATTACATCCGGGTGGTCGGCCCGGCTCCAGTTGATGGGCTTCTCGGACCAATGCATGAACTTGAGGGTCTCGGACGTTACTGCATTCACTTCTTGCTGTCGTTGTCACCTGCTGTGCTTATCGTCGGCCACGTTGGTGAACACGACGTAAGCTCTGTGCTCTTCAGGGTACTCATCTTGTACGGCTCCGACTGGTCTGACCGCCGGCTGCTGGGGCGGAGGAGGCGGCTGCTGCCCAGCAGGCGGAGGAGGCGGAAGGCCGTCTCCCTTGGCGATCCTGGTGAGCTAATGGCACTTCCGTGTGGTGTGGTTGGATGGCTTCGCACCACTATGGAATTTGCAGGGTGCATCCAGAGTCTGCTCATATGAGAAAGCCGGCAACCAATTGGACTTGCCGCCCTTCTGGCGTTTGGACGGAGGCTGCCCTTCCGACTGCTGGTCTTCGACTATCGCCACCTGCCGGCTGGTGGAAGCCGGTTGTGCGGCCTTGTGTTTGTGGTCACTTTGCTATTGACGCCGATTGGTGTCGCCAGCCGGGGTTCGGCGAGCCTGAGGGGCCACTTTTCCAGAGGCGTCAACTTGTATCTCTGCCTTCATGGAGGAGTCGGCTGTGGCATATTTATCTGCTATGATCAGCAGCTCGTCGAGGGTCACCGCCTCGTCGCAGAGGAGTCGGTGCTTGAGGAGGGTGCCCTCTCGGTACCCAGCGGTGAAGTACTCGATGGCCTGCACCTTGTGCACGCCTTCGCAAGAGTTGTGGAGCTCGACCCATCGCATGAGGTAGTCGCGAGTCGACTCGTTGGGGCCTTGCACGCACAAGGAGAGCTGGCGAGGCTTGGGCGGCCGCTTGTACGTGCTGGGGAAGTTGCGGATGAAGGCTTCAGTGAAGTCAACCCAACTGTTGATGCTACAGGGCTTCAGACTGTTCAGCCATGTCCGGGCAGTGCCCTGGAGCATGAGCGGAACGTACTTTACAGCGACGCGCTTGTTGCCGTTTGCTATGGTGACGGCTGTGGAGTAGTCAACCAACCAGTGCTCCGGCTTCACAGAGTCGGTGTATTTGGGCGTGTCTCTTGGGAGTGTGAACCCTCTGGGGAAGGGCTCGTCTCGAATGCGGGGGCCAAAACACGGCGGACCCAACTCATCATATTCTTCTTCTAGTGCCAGGGATCGGTGGAGACGGTCGATTCGGTGGCGGGCATCATTCTCTCCGACTCCTTCTCGACGGCCAAGGTGGTTGCCGAGTGTCGAGTGCTCAACAGGTGGCGGGGTGATGCGCCTTTCCCTCCGAGGGGGAGGAGGCCGACAGTCATCCCGTCGTTCCACTCCTCTCGGGCGGCCGTCTTGGTTGCGCTCAATGGTGATGCGAGTCCGGCTGCGGCTAGCAGTCGGCTCCTTGTCTCTTCTCCCGCGGACGTCACCAGCCGGCGTCCGAGAGGTCGCGCCTTGGTCTCGGCGGGGAGGCAGATTGTCGTTTTATCGTCGTGGCGCCTCAGTGCAGCAGCCGGCCTCATGCTGCTCGGCATCCGCGTCAAGGAGCCGCTGGACGCGCTCCGCCCTTTGGCGACGTTCTTCGCCCTCGAATTTGCCAGCTCTTCTGCTACCACTTGGTCAGCTTGGATGTTTTCCGCAGGCGTAGCATAGACGGGGCGATCTACCCCAAATAGGTTGGCGATGGCCACACCGCGCTGCTGGACCGCACCAAGGCGGCTGGGCCCAGCTAGAGCTGGCATGCCGCCCACAGCGCGGTCCATCTCGCGCTGATATGCTTCCGACAGGCGTCTCATGCTAGCCAGCTTCTTGGCGCCCTGGACAAGCTGGAGGCGGTGTGCTTCTAGCATCTCAGCGTCGGCGTCTTCTGGGATGGGCGCCGTCAGGTCTTGTAGGGCTACGTTGAGCGGGTCGTGAGCCTCTCCGCCAGAGTGCTCGCCGTGACCGATGACAAGCACTTTTGTGACGGTGCTTTCGCCGCTCTCCGTACGAGGGAGCGGCTCATCGTAGACTACCACGTTGGTAGGGAACGCGTCAAGTGACAAAGTGTCGGAGTCGACCAACATCGGGTCAGTGGGGCCTACAGATTCTAGGTCCATAGCTGGCTCGCTGGCGACATGGAGTTGATCGAGGAGGCCCGCGAGGAGGCTCTCGAGGCTGTCTGTGCCCCCGTCGGACGCGGGCTCGCCGGAGAGGTGGACCTTGCCAATGAGATCAGCAAGGCAACTTGTCGCGCAGGCGACTTCCGCGCCATGCAGCGTGTCGGCGCAGACTTCGTCTGGCATGCCGGGCTAGCTGCGCTAGCCAGGGAGAAAAAGGGTTCCCGTCCAGAACAGATCTCCGGACGACGGTGCACCTCGCCCTATGGTGGGCGCCAAATGTCAGGGGTTGGGTGCGACATATGCCAAGGGATGGCTTATCATGGATGGAGCGAGTAGAACATCGCCGGTTCCCGGAAGCGGGATAAGGCGTAGACACGAATGTCGGCATACTTTACCCAGGTTCGGGGTTCTCCTAGGAGATAACGCCCCTAGTCCTGCTCTACGGGGTCTCCGCATGATCACTAGGGCACAAGTGAATACAAAGGCGCTCCTTGAGCTGTATGCTAGAGGTAGGAGAAGGCAGGGCTAGCTCTCCCCTTCCTCTATGATCTAGTCTAGTCCTAACGGGTTCGGAACCCTTTGCATGGGTGCCCTGGGGGGTTTATATAGGCCTACCCCCTAGAGGTACAATGGTAATCCGGCCGAGCGTAGGGCCCGGCTGTCAGTCTCTCTGATCGCCGGCTTCTCCGCCGACTGGTCTGGTACGGAGCCGACAGGCCGCCCCCGCCACTCACGGGTCCTGCCGGCTGTGGATCACTGTTGCCGCGTCTCTAATGACGCAGGCTTGGTCATGGGGTTGTGGCTACAGCTCCGCCGCCTGGCGGGCGATTATTGTATCCACTCCGCGTCTCGTCTGGTTAATGGCGAGTGGGTCCCCAGGAGGGGGCGGGCCGACTCCTGGGGGCCGACCTCCCTCGGGTCCAACTGGTGGGATCGCCGCTGTCTTCCGGGCTCTCGCTGACTGGTGGGCCCGTCATCCTTGGGCCCTACCAATAGGCCATCGTGGGAGCATGACTCCGCCTGCCTGTGATGATGTCAGGGATGGCATGGCAACAATGCTGCACCAGGCGGAGATCTCCGCCGTACAGCATACTGTGGCCACACCGGCCCCTGGAAAGGGGGAGGGGATGAGCTACACTGTAGCCATTCCCAGTCCCGTCCCTCTTGATGAGGGTACGGGCTTCACTAGTGCCATGGGCCGACTCCTAGGGGCCGACTTCTCTGGAAGCCGCCGAGTAGGGTCGGCCCGTCTTGGCCTTGCCTCTAAGACTCGGCCGTATACGAGCAGCCGGCCGCTCCTCCAGCCAGCCCTCAGAAGACGGCTCTTCACCTTGGCATCTCGAGGGGCGCAGTCTGCCCCGATGTCTTGAAAGGTTCTGGGCCTCGGGTTAGCCTGCCCGTGGCCCATTACTCCGACACCGATGATCAAATCTCGGGCAAGTAACACACCGATGACAAAGGGAACAACGTATGTTGTTATGCAGTTTGACCGATAAAGATCTTCGTAGAATATGTGGGAGCCAATATGAGCATCAAGGTTCCGCTATTGGTTATTGACCGGAGACGTGTCTCGGTCATGTCTACATAGTTCTCGAACCCGTAGGGTCCGCATGCTTAAGGTTCGGTGATGATTTGTATTATGAGTTTATGTGTTTTGATGTACCGAAGATAGTTCGGAGTCCCGGATGAGATTGGGTACATGACGAGGAGTCTCGAAATGGTCGAGACGTAAAGATCGATATATTGGACGACTATATTCGGACATCGGAAATGTTCCGAGTGGTTCGGGTATTTTTGGGAGTACCAGGGATTTATGGGAATACGGGGGAAGAAGTATATGGGCCTTATTGGGCTTTAGGGGAGAGAGAGAGAGGCAGGCCGCGTGCCTCCCAATGACTAGTAAGAATTGGACTAGGGGGAGGGGCGGTGCCCCCTCCTTCCTTCTCTTCCATCTTCACCTTCCTTGTCTCCTACTACTACTACTTGGAAGGGGAGGAATCCTACTCCCGGTGGGAGTAGGATTCCTCCAGGGCGCGCCATAGGGGCCGGCCCTCTCCCCCTCCTCCACTCCTTTATATACGTGGCCAGGGGCACCCCATAGACACAACAATTGATCTCTTAGATCTTTTAGCCGTGTGCGGTGCCCCCCTCCACCATATTCCACCTCGATCATATCGTAGCGGTGCTTAGGCGAAGCCCTGCGTCGGTAGCAACATCATCACCGTCACCATGCTGTCGTGCTAACGGAACTCTCCTGTGAAGCTCTGCTGGATCGGAGTTCGCGGGACGTCATCGAGCTGAACGTGTGCTGAACTCGGAGCTTCCGTGCTTTCGATACTTGGATCGGTCGGACCGTGAAGACGTACGACTACAACATCTGCGTTGTGCTGACGCTTCCGCTTTCGGTCTACGAGGGTACGTGGACACACTCTCCCCTCTCATTGCTATGCATCACCATGATCTTGCGTGTGCATAGGAAACTTTTTGAAATTACTAGATTCCCCAACAGTGGTAACAGAGCCAGGTTTTATGCGTATATGTTATATGCACAAGTATAACACAAGTGAGTTGTGGGCGATACAAGTCATACTGCTTACCAGCATGTCATACTTTGGTTCGGCGGTATTGTTGGATGAAGTGGCCCGGACCGACATTACTCGTACGCTTACGTGAGACTGGTTCTACCGACGTGCTTTGCACATAGGTGGATGGCAGGTGTCAGTTTCTCCAACTTTAGTTGAACCGAGTGTGGCTATGCCCGATCCTTGAGAAGGTTAAAACATCACTAACTTAATGAACTATCGTTGTGGTTTTGATGCGTAGGTAAGAACGGTTCTTGCTCAGCCCATAGCAGCCACGTAAAACTTGCAACAACAAAGTAGAGGACATCTAACTTGTTTTTGCAGGGCATGTTGTGATGTGATATGGTCAAGACATGATGCTATATTTTATTGTATGAGATGATCATGTTTTGTAACTGAGTTATCGGCAACTGGCAGGAGCCATATGGTTATCACTTTATTGTATGCAATGCAGCCGCCCTGTAATGCTTTACTTTATCACTAAGAGGTAGCGATAGTCGTAGAAGAAATATAGTTGGCGAGACGACAACGATGCTATGATGGAGATCAAGGTGTCGCGCCGGTGACGATGGTGATCATAACGCTGCTCTGGAGATGGAGATCACAAGCACAAGATGACGATGGCCATATCATATCACTTATATTGATTGCATGTGATGTTTATCCTTTATGCATCTTATTTTGCTTTGATTGACGGTAGCATTATAATATGATCTCTCACTAAATTTCAAGATAAAAGTGTTCTCCCTCAGTATGCACCGTTGCCAAAGTTCGTCGTGCCGAGACACCACGTGATGATTGGGTGTGATAAGCTCTACGTTCATCTACAACGGGTGCAAGCCAGTTTTGCACACGCGGAATACTCGGGTTAAACTTGACAAGCGTAGCATATGAAGATATGGCCTTGGAAAACTGAGACCGAAAGGTCGAGCGTGAATCATATATGATCAACATAGTGATGTTCACCATTGAAAACTACTCCATCTCACGTGATGATCGGACATGGTTTAGTTGATTTGGATCACGTGATCACTTAGATGATTAGAGGGATGTCTATATAAGTGGGAGTTCTTAAGTAATTTGATTAATTGAACTTTAATTTATCATGAACTTAGTCCTGGTAGTATTAGCATATCTATGTTGTACATCAATAGCTCGCGTTTAGCTCCCCTGTTTTATTTTTGATATGTTCCTAGAGAAAACTAAGTTGAAAGATGTTAGTAGCAATGATGCGGATTGGATCCGTGATCTGAGGGTTATCCTCATTGTCGCACAGAAGAATTATGTCCTTGATGCACCGCTAGGTGACAGACCTATTGCAGGAGCAGATGCAGGCGTTATGAACGTTTGGCTAGCTCAATATGATGACTACTTGATAGTTTAGTGCACCATGCTTAACATCTTAGAATCAGGACTTCAAAGACGTTTTGAGCATCATGGATCATATGAGATGTTCCAGGAGTTGAATTTAATATTTCAAGAAAATACTCAAGTTGAGAGATATGAAGTCTCCAACAAAGTTCTATAGCTAAAAGATGGAGGAGAATAGCTCAAGCAGTGAGCATGTGCTTAGATTGTCTTGGTACTACAATCGCTTGAATAAAGTGGGAGTTCATCTTCCAGATAAAATAGTGATTGACATAATTCTCTAGTCACCATCACCAAGTTAGTAGAACTTCGTGATGAACTATAGTATGCAAGGGATGACATGAACGATTCCCGAGCTTTTCATGATGATGAAATCGATGAAGGTAGAAATGAAGAAAGAGCATCAAGCATTGATGATTAACAAGACCACTAGTTTAAAGAAAAGGGCAAAGGGAAAGAAAGGGAACTTAAAGAAGAACGGCAAGCAAGTTGCTGCTCAAGTGAAGAAGCCCAAGTCTGGACCTAAGTCTAAGACTAAGTGCTTCTACTGCAAAGGGACTGGTCACTGGAAGCGGAAATGCCCTGAATATTTAGTGGATAAGAAGGATGTCAAAGTGAACAAGGGTATATTTGATATACAGGTTATTGATGTGTACCTTACTAGTATTTATAGTAGCCACCTGGGTATTTGATACTTGTTTGGTTACTAAAAATTAGTAACTCGAAACAGGAGTTACAGAATAAATAGAGACTAGTTAAGGGTGAAGTGACGATGTGTGTTGGAAGTGGTTCCAAGATTGATATGATCATCATCGCACACTCCCTATACTTTTGGGAGTAGTGTTAAACCTAAATAAATGTTATTTGGTGTTTGCGTTGAGCATGAATATGATTTGATCATGTTTATTGCCATACGGCTATTCATTTAAAATCAGAGAATAATTGTTGTTCTGTTTACATGAATAAAACCTTCGATGGTCATACACCCAATGAAAATAGTTTGTTGGATCTCGATCGTAGTGATACACATATTCATAATATTGATGCCAAAAGATGCAAAGTTGATAATGATAGTGCAACTTATTTGTGGCACTACCGTTTAGGTCATATAGGTGTAAAGCGCATGAAGAAAATCCATGCTGATGGGCTTTTGGAATCACTTGATTATGAATCAGTTGATGCTTGCGAACCATGCCTCATGGGTAAGATGACTAAGACTCCATTCTCCAGAACAATGGAGCGAGCAACAGACTTGTTGGAAATAATACAAACTGACGTATGCAGTCCGACGAGTGTTGAGGCTCGCGGCGGGTATCGTTATTTTTCTGACCTTCACAGATGATTTGAGCAGATATGGGTATATCTACTTGAAGAAACTTAAGTTTGAAACATTTGAAAAGTTCAAAGAATTTCAGAGTGAAGTGGAAAATCATCGTAACAAGAAAACAAAGTTTCTACGATATGATCGCAGAGGCGAATATTTGAGTTACGAGTTTGGCCTTCAACTAAAACAATGTGGAATAGTTTCACAAACTCATGCCACCTGGAACACCATAGTTTAATGGTGTGTCATAACCGTACTTTATTTGATATAGTGCAATCTATGATGTCTCTTACCGATTTACCACTATCGTTTTGGGGTTATGCATTAGAGACAGCTGCATTCACATTAAAAAGGGCACCATCTAAATCCGTTGAGACGACACCGTATAAACTGTGGTTTAGCAAGAAACCTAAGATGTCATTTCTTAAAGGTTGGGGTTGCGATGCTTATGTGAAAATGTTTCATCTTGATAAGCTCAAACCCAAGTCGGAGAAGTGCGTCTTCATAGGATACCCAAAAGTAACTATTGGGTACACCTTCTATCACATATCCGAAGGCAAGATATTTGTTGCTGACAATGGATCCTTTCTAGAGAAGGAGTTTCTCTCGAAAGAAGTGAGTGGGAGGAAAGTAGAACTTGATGAGGTAACTGTACCTTCTCCCTCAGTTCATCACATAAATCTGTTTTTGGGACTCCTACACCAATTAGTGAGGAAGCTAATGATGATGATCATGTAACTTCAGATCAAGTTACTACCGAACCTCATAGGTCAACCAGAGTGAGATCCGCACCAGAGTGGTATGGTAATCCTGTTCTGGAGGTCATGTTAATTGATCATGATGAACCTACGAACTATGAGGAAGCGATGATGAGCCCAGATTCCACGAAATGGCTTGAGGCCATGAAATCTGAGATGGGATCCATGAATGAGAACAAAGTGTAGACTTTGGTTGACTTGCTCGATGATCTGCAAGCCATAGAAAATAAATGGATCTTCAAGAGGAAGACGGACGCTGATAGTAGTGTTACTATCTACAAAGCTAGACTTATCGAAAAAGGTTTTGACAAAGTTCAAGGTGTTGACTATGATGAGATTTTCTCACTCGTAGTGATGCTTAAGTCTTTCCGAATCATGTTAGCAAATTGCCACATTTTATGAAATCTGGCAAATGGATGTCAAAACTACATTCCTTAATGGATTTCTTAAGAAGAGTTGTATATGATGCAACCAGAAGGTTTTGTCGATCCTAAAGGTGCTAACAAAATGTGCAAGCTCCAACGATCCATCTATGGACTAGTGCAAGCATCTCAGAGTTGGAATATACACTTTGATGAGTTGATCAAAGTATATAGTTTTATACAGACTTGTGGTGAAGCCTATATTTACGAGAAAGTGAGTGGGAGCACTACAACATTTCTGATAAATATATGTGAATGACATATTGTTGATTGGAAATAATGTAGAATTTTCTAGAAAGAATAAAGGAGTATTTGAAAGGAGTTTTTTTTTTCAAATAAAGACCTCGGTGAAGCTACGTACATATTGAGCATCAAGATCTACAGAGATAGATCAAGATGCTTGATAAGTTTTTTCAATGAGTACATACCTTGACAAGATTTTGAAGTAGTTCAAAATGGAACAGTCAAAGAAAGAGTTCTTACCTGTGTCACAAGGTGTGAAATTGAGTAAGACTCAAAGCCCGACCACGGCAGAAGATAGAAAGAGAATGGAAGTCATTCCCTATGCCTCAACCATAGTTTCTATAAAGTATGCCATGCTGTATACTAGATCTATTGTATGCCCTACACTGTGTTTAGCAAGGGAGTACAATAGTGATCTAGGAGTAGATCACCGGACAGTGGTCAAAATTATCCTTAGTGGAATAAGGATATGTTTCTTGATTATGGAGGTGACAAAAGGTTTGTCGTAAAGGGTTACGTCGATGCAAATTTTGACACTGATCCAGATGACTCTAAGTCTTAATCTGGATACATTTTGAAAGTGGGAGAAATTAGCTAGAGTAGCTCCGTGCAGAGCATTGTTGACATAGAAATTTGCAAAATACATACGGATTTGAATGTGACAGACCCGTAGACCAAACTTCTATCACAAGCAAACCATGATCATAACTTAGTACTCTTTGGGTGTTAATCACATAGCGATGTGAACTAGATTATTTACTCTCGTAAACCCTTTTGGTGTTGGTCACATGACGATGTGAACTATGGGTGTTAATCACATGGTGAGGTGAATTATTGATGTTAAATCACATGGCGATGTGAACTAGATTATTGACTCTAGTGCAAGTGGGAGACTGAAGGAAATATGCCCTAGAGGCAATAATAAAGTTATTATTTATTTCCTTATTTCATGATAAATGTTTATTATTCATACTAGAATTGTCTTAACCGGAAACATGGTACATGTGTGAAAACATAGACAAACAGAATGTCACTAGTATGCCTCTACTTGACTAGCTCATTGATCAAAGATGGTTACGTTTCCTAACCATAGACATGAGCTGTCATTTCATTAACGGGATCACATCATTAGGAGAATGATGTGATTGACTTGACCCATTCCGTTAGCTTAGCACTTGATCGTTTAGTATGTTGCTATTGCTTTCTTCATGACTTATACATGTTCCTATGACTATGAGATTAGGCAACTCCCGTTTACCGGAGGAAAACTTTGTGTGCTACCAAACGTCACAACGTAACTGGGTGATTATAAAGGTGCTCTACAGGTGTCTCTGAAGGTACTTGTTGGGTTGGCGTATTTCGAGATTATGATTTGTCACTGCGATTGTCGGAGAGGTATCTCTGGGCCCACTCGGTAATGCACATCACTATAAGCCTTGCAAGCATTGTAACTAATGAGTTACTTGCGGGATGATGTATTATGGAACGAGTAAAGAGACTTGCCGGTAATGAGATTGAACTAGGTATTGAGATACCGACAATCAAATCTCGGGCAAGTAACATACCGATGACAAAGGGAACAACGTATGTTGTTATGCGATTTGACCGATAAAGATCTTCGTAGAATATGTGGGAGCCAATATGAGCATCCATGTTCTGCTATTGGTTATTCACCGGAGACGTGTCTCGGTCATGTCTACATAGTTCTCGAACCCATAGGGTCTGCACGCTTAACGTTCGGTGACGATTTGTATTATGAGTTTATGTGTTTTGATGTACCGAAGGTAGTTCGGAGTCCCGGATGAGATCGGGGACATGACGAGGAGTCTCAAAATGGTTGAGACGTAAAGATCGATATATCAGACGACTATATTCGAACATCGAAAAGGTTCCGAGTGGTTCGGGTATTTTTCGGAGTACCCGGGAGTTACCGGAATACGGGGGAAGAAGTATATGTGCCTTATTGGGCTTTAGGGGAGAGAGAGAGGCATGCCGCGTGCCCCCAATGACTAGTCCGAATTGGACTAGGGGGAGGGGCGGCGCCCCCTCCTTCCTTCTCTTCCCTCTTCCCCTTCCTTGTCCCCTACTCCTACTACTTGGAAGGGGAGGAATCCTACTCCCGGTGGGAGTAGGACTCCTCCAGGGCGCGCCATAGGGGCCGGCCCTCTCCCCTCCTCCACTCCTTTATATACGTGGCCAAGGGGCATCCCATAGACACAACAATTGATCTCTTAGATCTTTTAGCCGTGTGCGGTGCCCCCCTCCACCATATTCCACCTCGATCATATCATAGTGGTTCTTAGGCGAAGCCCTGCGTCAGTAGCAACATCATCACCGTCACCACGCCGTCGTGCTGACGGAACTCTCCCGTGAAGCTCTGCTGGATCGGAGTTTGCGGGACATCATCGAGCTGAACATGCGCTGAACTCGGAGGTGCTGTGCTTTCGGTACTTGGATCGGTCGGATCGTGAAGACGTACAACTACATCATCCGCGTTGTGCTAACGCTTCCGGTTTCGGTCTATGAGGGTACGTGGACACACTCTCCCCTCTCGTTGCTATGCATCACCATGATCTTACGTGTGCGTAGGAATTTTTTGAAAAGTGCAAAAGGAAGTTTTGTGGAGTCCAAGGGCAGACGCCAGGGAACACCTGGCATCTGGGTCCAGACGCGGAGAACCCTGGCGTTTAGCCCTGGAGTCCGAGGAGGACTCTTTCCTTTCGGGTGAAACCGACTTTGTGGAGGCTTTTACCCCAAGTTTCAACCCCAAGGCTCAACATATAAATAGAGGGGCAGGGCTAGCTCCCAAGACACATCAAGAAACACCAAGCCGTGTGCCGGCAACCCCGTCTGTCAGAGTAATGGTCCACAGGTAGGCTAACCCGAGGCCCAGAACCTTTCAAGACATCAGGGCTGACTGCGCCCCTCAAGACACCAGGATGGAGAGCCGCCTTCCAGAGGCCGGCTAAAGGAACAGCCGACTGCCCGCATAAGGCCGAGTCCTGGAGGCGAGGTCAAGACGGGCCAACTTCCTCCTGGCGGCTCCCAGAGAAGCCGGCCACGGGGAGTCAGCCCACGACACTAACAAAGCCCATGCCCTCAAAAGGGGGGATGGGACGAGAGTGGCCACAGTAAAGCCCACTCCCTCCCCTTTTCATGGGATGGCTAGGCCACAGTGCGCCGTACCTGCGGAGATCTCCGTCCGGCAAGGCATTGTTGCCGTGCCATCCCTGACATCAGCAACAGTAGGCGGAGTCCTGCACCCACGATGGCATGTCGGTACGGTCCACGGACGATGGGCCCTACCGGCCAGCGAGAGTGCAGAAGACGGCAAGAGCGCCACCAGTCGGACCCGAAGGGAGCCGCCCCCCGGAAGTCGGCCTGCTCCTCCCATGGGTCCCACGTGCCATTAACCAGACGAGACGGGGAGTGGCTATAGTAATTGCCTGCCAAGTAGCAGGGCTGTAGCCACGACCCCATGACCAAGCCTACGTCACTAGAAGCACGGCTACAGTAATCGGCAGCCGGCAAGACCCGCAAGCGGCGGGTGCGGCCTGTCGGCTTCGTACCAGACCAGTCGGCAGGGCCTACCAGCCGGCGGGCCCCAGCAGTCGGCAAAGAAGCCGGCAGGCGAAGAGACTGACGGCTGGGCCCTGCACCCAGTCAGTTTACCATTGTACCCCTGGGGGGTAGGCCTATATAAACCCCTAGGGCACCCATGCAAAAGGGTTCTGATCCATTAGAACTAGACCAGACCTTAGAGAAGGGGGAGAGCTGGCCTAGTCTCCTCCTGCCCACAGATACAGCTCAAGGAGCACCATCGTACCCACTTTTGCCTTAGTGATCATGCGGAGACCCCGCAGAGCAGGACTAGGGGTGTTATCTCCTAGGAGAGCCCCGAACCTGGGTAAAGTTCGCTGGCGTTCGTGTGTACGCCTCATCCCATTTCCAGGCACCGGCGACGTTCTACTCGCCCCCACCATGATAAGCCATCCTATGGCATATGTCGCACCCAACCCCCGACATTTGATGCCCACTGTGGGGCCTGGTGCACCGTTATTCGGAGACCTATTCTGGACAGGAACCCTTTTCCTCCCTGGCGAGTGCAGCCAGCCCGGCATGCCAGACGGAGTCTGCGCCGACACGCTGCATGGCGCTGAAATCGCCTGCACGGCCAGTTGCCTCGCCGATCTTGTAGGCGAGGTCCGCCTCTCCGACGAGCCCGCATCCGACGCGGGCACAGGCGGCCCCGGGAGCCTCCTCACGGGCCTCCTCGATCAACTTCACGTCGCCAGCAAGCCAGCTGGGGACTTGGAGTCCGTAGGCTCCACTGATCCGATGTTGGTCGACTCCAACACCGTGTCGCTTGACATGTTCCCCACCAACGTGGTGGTCTACGACGAGCCGCTTCCTCGCGCGGAGAGTGGCGGAAGCACCTTCACGGAAGTGCTTGTCATCGATCATGGCGAGCACTCCGGCGGGGGTCATTACGACCCGCTCCATGCGGCGCTGCAAGACCTGGCAGCGCCCATCCCTGAAGATGCCGACGCCGAGACACTGGAGGCATGCCGCCTTCAGCTAGTTGAAGGCGCCAAAAAGCTGGCCAGCATGAGACGCCTGTCAGAAGCCTACCAGCGTGAGATGGACCGCGCGGTGGGCGGCACGCCGACTCCAGCTGGGCCTAGCCGCCTTGGCACGGTCTAGCAGCGCGGTGCGGCTATCGCTGATCTGTTCGAGGGGAATCGCCCCGTCTACGCCACACCTGCGGAAAATATTCGAGCCTCCCAGGCGGCGGCGGACGAGCTGGACGAGTTCAAGGGCGAAGATCGTCGCTTGATGACGGAGCGCGTGCAGCGACTCCTTGACGCGGCTGCTGAGAAGAACGAGGCCGGCTGCCACACTGATGCGCCGCGCCGATGGAATGACAACCTGCTTCCACGCCGAGACCAAGGCGCAGAGTCTCGGACGCCGACTGGCGGCGTCCGCGGAAGAAAAGACAAGGAGCCGGCTGCCAGCCGCAGTCGGACTCGCATCACCATAGAGCGCGACCGAGACGGCCGCCCAAGAATAGTGGAACGACGGGACGACTGTCCACCTCCTCCCCCTCAGAGGGAAAGGCGAGTCTCCCCGCCGCCTGTTGATCACCCGACGCTCGGCGACCGCCTTGGCCACCGAGAGGGAGTCGGTGAGAACGACGCCCGCCATCGGATCGACTGTCTCCACCGGTCCCTGGCGCTTGAGGAAGAAGATGAGTTGGGTCCGCCGTGTTTTGACCCCCGCATCCAAGACGAGCCCTTCCCCAAAGGGTTCATGCTCCCCAGCGACACACCCAAGTACACCGGCTCCGTGAAGCCGGAGGACTGGCTGGTCGACTACTCCGCGGCCGTCAGCATAGAAAACGACAACAAGCGTGTTGCTGTGAAGTACGTTCCACTCATGCTCCAGGGCACGGCCCGGACATGGCCGAACAGCTTAAGGCCCCGCAGCATCAACAGTTGGGTCGACTTCTCCGACGCCTTCGTCCGCAACTTCACCAGCACGTACAAGTGACCTCCCAAACCCCGCCAGCTCTCCTTGTGCGTGCAAGGCCCCAGCAAGTCAACTCGCGACTACCTCACACACTGAGCTGAGCTCCGCAACTCTTGCAAGGGCGTGCACGAGGTGCAGGCTATTGAGTACTTCACTGCAGGATGCAGAGAGGGCACCCTCCTCAAGCACAAGCTTCTCTGGGATCAGCCGGAAACCCTCGATGAGCTGCTGATCATAGCAGACAAATACGCCACGGCCGATTCCTCCATGAAGACGGAGATTCAAGTCAGCGCAACCGGCAAAGTGACTCCTCAGGCTCCCCAAACCCCAGTCGGAGACACCAGTCGGCGTCAACAGCAGAACGACCAAAAGCATAAAGCCCCCCTGCCGACTTCCACCAGTCGGCAGGTGGCAACAGTTGAAGACCAACAGCCGGAAGGGCAGCCTCCGCTCAGACGTCAGAAGGGCGAAAAGTCCAACTGACAGCCGGATTTCTCATATGGGCAGACTCTGGATGGACCCTGCAAGTTCCATAGTGGCGCGAAGACGTCCAACCACACCATTCGGAAATGCCACTGGCTCACCAGGATCGCAAAAGGAGACGACCTTTGCCTCCCCCACCTGCAGGGCAGCCGCCTCCCCCTCCGCCCAAGCAGCCGACAGTCAGACTAGTCGGCCCAGTGCAAGACAAGTACCCGGAAGAGTAGGGAGCATACGTCGTGTTCACCAGTGTGACCGACGATCGACGTAGCAGACGGCTGCAGCAGTAGGAGGTGAATGCAGTAGCTTCTGACACACCTGAGTTCATGCACTGGTCTGAGAAGCCCATCAGCTGGAGTCAGGCTGACCACCCCGAAGTAATGACCAGACCCGGCTCCCATGCCTTGGTTTTGGACGCCACCTTTGCCACCGACAAGCGAGCTGCTCGTTTTTCCAGAGACCTGATAGACGGCGGCAGCAGCATCAACATCTTGTACAAAGACACCATGGAGAAGTTGGGAATCAGGCAGAGGCAACTGCAGTCCAGCTGGACGGTGTTCCACAGCATAGTCCCTGGCCTTTCCTGCTCGCCAATCGGCAAGATCTTGATCGACGTCCTCTTCAGAGACAAAGATTATTTCCGCTGTGAATAAATATGGTTCGAGGTTGTGGACCTAGAGAGCCCATACCATGCACTGCTTGGCCGGCTAGCCCTGGCCAAGTTCATGGCCGTCCCCCACTATGCCTACCTCAAGATGAAGATGCCGAGTTCCAAAGGGATTCTGACCATAACTGGCGATTACAAGAAGTCATCCGCCTGCGCATCAGAGAGCAGTCGGCTGGCCGAGTCCCTCATGATCACAGCTGGGAAGCGGCTGCTAGATCGAGTTGTGGCGATGGCAGGCAAGCAGCCAGAGATGTCGCCTGATCCCAAAGAGTCGGAAGCCGAGGGCTCGTTCAAGCCGGCCAAGGAAACAAAGAAGATACCTTTGGACCCGAAGCACCCAGAGAGGTACGTTGTAGTAGGCGCCAACCTCGACAGCAAATAGGAAGGTGAGCTTGTTGATTTCCTCCGTGAGAATCGAGACATCTTCACATGGTCCCCCAAGGACATGCCAGGTGTCCCAACGGAATTTGCCGAGCACAAATTACACGTCCGATCTGATGCCGAACCAGTCAGACCGCCTTTGTCAGAAGAGAAGAGGAGAGTTGTTGGAGAAGAGATAGCCCGGCTTCTCGCAATCGGCTTCATCATGGAAGTATTCTTCCCAGAATGGCTGGCCAACCCGGTCTTGGTACTGAAGAAGAACAAGCAGTGGCGAATGTGTATTGACTACACCAGCCTCAACAAAGCTGCCCCAAGGACCCGTTCACCTTGCCAAGGATCGACCAAGTGATAGACTCCACAGCCGGATGGGAGCTGTTGAGTTTCTTGGATGCATATTCAGGGTATCACCAGATCAAGTTAAACCCAGCTGGCAGGCTGAAGACTGCCTTCATCACGCCGTTTGGAGCTTTCTGCTACCTAACCATGACGTTCGGCTTGAGGAACGCCGGCGCCACCTTCCAACGATGCATGCAGAAGTGTCTCCTCAAGCAGCTCGGCAGAAATGCTCACGTCTACGTGGATGATGTGGTGGTAAAGACGGAGAAGCGTGGAACACTGCTGGAAGACCTCAAGGAGACCTTCGACAACTTGCGCCGATTCCAGATCAAGCTCAACCCGGAGAAATGCGTCTTCGGAGTACCAGCCGGCCAACTCCTTGGTTTCTTGGTCTCCAAACGCGGCATAGAATGCAACCCTGTGAAGATCAAGGCGATTGAAAGGATGGAGGTACCCGGCCGACTACTGGACGTACAAAAATTCACCGGCTCTTTGGCGTCCGTCAGCCGGTTCATCAGTCGGCTGGGCGAGAAGGCCCTTCCCCTGTACCAACTCATGAAGAAGACCACTTTTTTCGAGTGGAACCACAAGGCGGACGAAGCATTTGTCCAACTAAAGAAGATGCTGGCGACTCCACCTGTTCTGGCGGCTCCGACTCCTAAGGAGCCCATGCTCCTCTACATCACCGCCACCAGCCGAGTGGTCAGCACGGTCATTGTAGTAGAGCGCAAGGAGGAAGGCAAAGCACTACCAGTTCAGAGACCGATATATTATTTGAGTGAAGTACTGTCAACCTCCAAGCAAAACTACCCCCACTACCAGAAGATGTGCTATGGTGTGCATTTTGCCGCCAAGAAATTGAAGCCTTACTTCCAAGAGCATCCAATCACTGTGGTCTGCACGGATCCTCTAGCGGAGATCATCGGTAGCCGAGACACTTCGGGACGAGTGGCCAAGTGGGCCATAGATTTGGCCCCATCTACTACCAACCTCGCACTGCCATCAAGTCACAAGCGCTGGCCGACTTCTTCGTCGACTGGGCCGAAACCCAGTATCTACCACTAGCGCCCGACTCCACCCATTGGAGAATGCACTTCGACGGCTCCAAGATGCGCACCAGCTTGGGAGCCGGCATCGTCCTCACCTCTTCCAAGGGCGACAAGCTCAAGTATGTGCTGCAAATCCATTTTGCCGCCTCCAACAACGTCGCTGAGTACGAGGCACTCATTCACGGGCTCCGGCTAGCCAAAGAGCTCGTCATTCGCCGGATCCTGTGTTATGGTGACTCCGACTTGGTGGTCCAGCAGTTGTCAGGCGATTGGGATGCCAAGGACGCAAACATGGCAAGCTACCACTTCCTTGTACAGCAACTCAATGGGTATTTCGAGGGATGTGAGTTTCTCCATGTACCAAGAAACGAGAATGACCAAGCAGACGCCCTGCCGTGAATCAGCTCCACCCGTTAGGCGATACCGTCCGGCGTCGCCCTTCAGCGCCTCCTCAAGCCATTCGTCAAGCCATCACTGGAGTCAGACTCCATCTTCGTGCTGATTCCTCCTGAAGTAGTCGGATCCGACTCAAGAGCCCCCGCAGACGGCGTGAGTATTCCGGCAGGCGGCGCGGAGATCGTGGCAGTCGCACCGGGCCAGGGGACTGCGGAGCCCGGCCCGGAGACTTCGGAGCCCGGCTCAGGGACTGCGCCATTCTGCCCGGGGACTTCATCGACACAGCAAGCAGCTGCCGACTCCAACCCGCCAACTCCCGGCCCAGCTACCCTCGTCCAAGTCGCAGTCTTGGTGGTTGTAGAAATTGCAGCACCTTCATGGGCCCAACCCATCCTCAAATTCATGGTGAACAAAGAGCTACCAACCAATGAGATCTCGGCTCGGCAAGTACAACGCCGGGCGGCAGCGTACGCCATCATCAAAAGAGAGCTCGTAAGGCGCAGCATCACTGGTATTCACCAGCGGTGTGTGGAGCCAGAGCAAGTCCAGGCAATCCTCAAAGACATCCATCAAGGCGAATGTGGCCATCACGCGGCTTCAAGAGTGTTAGCAGCAAGCCATGCCATGTGTGCGTGCGTGTGTGGCACGGTGGCGTGCGTGCATGTGTGTGTGTGTCGCGATGGCGCGTGAGCCAGGCTCATGTTCGAGTCCACCATGCATGTTAGGTTGTTGGCGAGTGAGGGAGTCCTGGATTAGGGGGTGTCCGGATGGCCGGACTATACCTTCAGCCGGACTCCTGGACTATGAAGATACAAGATTGAAGACTTCGTCCCGTGTCCGGAAGGGACTTTCCTTGGCGTGGAAGGCAAGCTTGGCGATACAGATATGTAGATCTCCTACTATTGTAACCGACTCTATGTAACCCTAACCCTATCCGGTGTCTATATAAACCGGAGGATTTTAGTCCGTAGGACATCACATTCATACACAACAATCATACCATAGGATAGCTTCTAGGGTTTAGCCTCTCTGATCTCATGGTAGATCTACTCTTGTACTACCCATATCATCAATATTAATCAAGTAGGATGTAGGGTTTTACCTCCATCGAGAGGGCCCGAACCTGGGTAAAACTTCGTGTTCCTTGCCTCCTGTTACCATCCGGCCTAGACGCACAGTTCGAGACCCCCTACCCGAGATCCGCTGGTTTTGACACCGACATTGGTGCTTTCATTTAGAGTTCCTCTGTGTCGTCGCCATCAGGAAGGATGCCTCGCCCCGTCTTTAAAGACGACACCATTGCTAAGGGAGCTTTGGCTGTCGGCCAAACCCTCCGGCTAGGTGGTTTTCTTATGACCGCCTATTCGGCTTATGCGCCGACGATGACTTCTCGAGCCATCGAAAACAATCTTCATGTCAGCTCGGAACTTGCCGAGCAGTTAGATCCAACGGAGCTCTCCTCCATAAACGAGCTCTTGGATCGCTTCGCCGCCCTGGGAGTCGCTACAGATTACGACTAGATTGGGCCTAAACCCAATCTGAGAGAGATTAACTCTCCCCAAGTCACCCATCACGTTGCCATGGTAGAGGGACAGCGCGGCGACCCTTCGTCTATCTTAAGGACTCGCTACGTACGGATTCCCGATCCCTCCAAGCCGGATACCCGCGGAGGGGAGGATATCACTCAAGACCTGAACTTAGAGTCAGGCAACGGGCTGGATTCATTGGACAACATCCAGGAATCCAAATTTTCAAGTTCGGAAATTCCTCGGCCTCTGAGCCTCAGACGGGGTGAGGTTTCGGATTTAATTCCACCCACCCACCCCAACATAAGCGATCTATCCAAAATTAGGCAGAGCCCGATGAAACAGTACATCATTACTGGGCTAGATTGCTCCTGGTTAAGAACATGCTAAGGGACTGCCGCGAGGAAGACGCAATTTCAATCTTCTGCAATAATTGCACGGACAAGGGAATACTCAACGCCATAAGTCGCCGTTATATTACACACTTCGCTGACTTGGCGTCCATTGTATGAAAGTACTGTGCGATGGAAAGCGCCCGGAAAACTGAAATCAAATTTTGGGACAATCCGGCCCTGAATACAAACCCAGTCCGAAATAAAAGGGTGCATCATCACCAGACACCCGGGTTAAGCACTAAAAAGCAAAAACCCTCTACAGGGCATGGAACCGTACTAGAAGGATGGCTCAATGGACCCTGTAAAATTCACAGTACAGAGGACGCCACACCAACTCACAGCCTCAGAGCATGTTGGATACTCCGGCAGGTGGCCAAAATTGGCAAAAATCTCCTAATTCCGGAGGCCATAGAAAGCCACCCCAGAGACACCAATACGGTATTAACAGTCTTCGAGACTTTCGCATCAAATAATATGCGAAAAAGGACACTCCGCAGCCTTGCCGAAGTCTACCAAGTAGCAGCAATAAACCCATGGAGTGACACGGCTATTACCTTTAACGCCAGTGATGAACCTAAATTCCGAACAGCCCGAGCACCAGCCGCATTGGTTCTCAGTCCAATAGTGGATGACTTTCGTCTTACCAAGGTACTCATGGACGGCGGTAGCGGATTGAACCTCATTTATGAGGAAACCCTTCAAAAAATGGAAATAGACTGGAACCGCATTGAGCAAAGCAGCACAACCTTTAGAGGAATAATCCCCAGTCGGGAAGCGCGCTGTACAGGAAAAATCACACTAGATGTGGTGTTCGGCACGCCGGATAATTACAGGTCCGAAGAGGTCACGTTCCATGTGGCTCCGTTCAGCAGCGGTTATCACGCTCTGCTAGGGAGGGAAGCGTTTACAATCTTCCAAGAAATACCACATTACGGGTACATGAAGCTCAAGATGCCCGGGCCTAACGGGATCATCACTCTCGCTAGTGATCCGGACATAGCACTCCGCGCTAAAAACAAGACAGCCGCACTGGCCCTCGAGGCACTATCCGAAGCCCTAGCGGCTGAGGAACTGACTGCACTGCGCTCTACGGTGAATAGGGACGATGTGGTACTCGACAAAAGATCCAAGTCCACCTCCTTTAAACCGGCGGACGAAATAGTCAAATTCCAAGTCCATCCAACGGACTCCAATAAATCAGCTTCCATCGGGGCATAGTTAAACCCTGCTGTAGACGCCGCACTGCGAGAGTTCCTACGAGAGAACTGGGACATTTTCGCCTGGCACCCTTCAGACATGCCAGGAATCCCACGCAGGCTGGCCGAGCATAGCTTAAATATCCAAACAGGATTCAAACCTGTCAAACAGGCTCTTCGGCGTTTTTGCGAACCTAAGAGACAAGCCATGGGAGAGGAGCTAGCAAAGCTATTGGAGGCCGGATTCATCAGAGATATAAAACATCCGGACCGGCTAGCAAACCTGGTGATGGTACCAAAGAAGGACAAATCCTGGCGCCTGTGTGTTGATTTTAAAGACCTTAACAAGGCTTGCCCAAAGGATCCCTCCCCCCTCCCCCGCATCGATCAAATTATTGATGCTACTGCAAGACACGATTTGTTGTGTTTCCTCGATGCATATTCCGGCTACTATCAAATCAAGATGGCAGAACTAGACCAAGCCGCAACGGCATTTATCACATCATACGACCCATTCTGCTTCAACACGATGCCCTTCGGGCTCAAAAACGCCAGCGCAACATATCAGCGCATGATTCAGACATGTCTGGCAAGCCAGATCGGCAAAACAGTGGAGGCATATGTAGATGATGTGGTCGTCAAAACAAGACATGTTGAATCTCTAGGAGACGACTTGAGGCTCACATTTGATAACCTCCGAACATACGACATCAAGCTCAACCCGGAAATATGCGTTTTCGGCGTTCCAGCGGGAAAGCTCTTGGGCTTCATTGTATTCGGTAGAGGAATTGAAGCAAATCCAGCCTAGATCTGAGCTCTGTCGCAACTGGATATCCCAAAGGACCTCAAACAAATACAAAAGTGAACCAGATGCATGGTAGCTCTAAGCCGCTTTATCTCCCGCTTGGGAGAAAAGGCCCTACCCCTTTACCGCCTCCTTCGGTGCACCGAACACTTCAAATGGACGGATGCAGCCACGGCTGGACTCGACGAAATAAAAGCCATACTGGCAACAAACCCAGTCCTGGCCGCACCAAACATTGGCGAACCAATGCTATTATACATTGCAGCAACACATCAGGTTGTAAGCACAGTGCTCGTCATCGAACGAGAAGCGGACGGACACAAATTCCCCCTTCAAAAACCGGTCTATTATGTGTCCACTGTCCTCACTCCCTACAAATCACGATACCCGCATTATCAAAAGATTGCGTACGCGGTATTCATGGCATCCCGGAAGCTACGACACTACTTTCAAGAGTGTTCAATAACAGTAGCCTCGGAAGTACCACTTAACGATATTATAAACAACCGTGACGCAATGGGCCGGATTGCAAAATGGGCCATTGAGCTCCTCCCGTTCGACATAACTTATAAGCCACGGCGAGCCATCAAGTCGCAAGTCTTGGCCGACTTCATCGCAGAATGGACGGAGGCCGAACTCCCTAAAGAGTATGACACATATTCAAATTGGATCATGCATTTCTACGGCTCCAAAATGTTGGCCGGACTAGGGCCGGCATCGTTTTGACGTCCCCCACAGGAGACATAGTTCAATACGTACTCCAGATTATGTATGCGGACTCCAAGAATGCAGCCGAATATGAGGCCCTTTTACATGATCTCCGGATGGCAGTATCCATGGGCATTCAATGCCTAGAGGTGTGTGGGGACTCAAACCTCGCAATATCCCAAATAAATGGAGACTTCGATGCCAAGGATCCAAAAATGACAGCTTACCGCAATGCCGTCCTAAAAATATCAGCTCGGTTCGAGGGGCTTGAATTTCACCATATAGCTCGGGAAAATAATCAGGCGGCAGATGTCCTGGCACGCATCGGCGCAAAACGCGATGTAGTCCCCCCAACATCTTCTTGGAAAGGCTGTTCAAGCCATCCGTAGTATGGGAAGGGGAGCCGAACAATAACAGCCCGGACCCAACCGCACTGCCCGACACCGAACATCCTAACACAATCGGAGGCTCTGCCAATGAAATAACACCTTCAGCCCATGTAATAATGGCCGTCATCGCCCCGTGGACAGAACCATTCCTCGCCTACCTTACTAGGCAGGAACTCCCCGAGGACCAAAATGAGGCATGCTGCATAGTGCGGCGATCAAAAGCCTAGAGAGTCCATGAGGGAGAACTTTATAAGAAAAGCAGTACCAGAGTCCTTCAAAGGTGCATCTCCGAAGAGGAGGGGCGGAACCTCCTGGCTGAAATTCATGCTGGACTCGGAGGTCATCATGCTGCAGCTCGGTCCCTTGTAAGCAAGGCCTTCCGTACAGGCTTTTATTAGCCGACGGCCCGGGCAGACGCTCAGGACTTAGTCGAACGATGCACCGGTTGCCAGCTCTTTGCAAACCAAAGCCATATGCCACCCACCGCCCTCCAAACTATCCCCATTACTTGGCCCTTCACGGTCTGGGGGCTTGACATGGTTGGACCCCTTAAAGGCGGAACCCACAAGCAAAAATACTTACTGGTCATGGTGGATAAGTTCACCAAATGGATAGAAGCCAAGCCTGTTAAGACGGCCGAATCCGGACCGGTGATAGACTTTATATACGGGGTTGTACATTGTTACGACGTCCCCCACAGCATCATCACTGATAATGACACGAACTTCATGGCCGACGAGGTAAAACTCTGGTGCAAAAACATGGGCATCAAGCTCGATTATGCTTCTGTCTATCACCTACAAACTAACGGCCAGGTCAAACATGCAAATGGTCTTATCATGAGCGGCATCAAACCCAGATTAGTGCGGTCCCTCAAGGAATCTAACACGCACTGGGTAGAGGAGCTCGACTCCGTACTCTGGGGACTGCGGACCACACCGAATCGAACCACCGGATACACACCATTCTTTATGGTGTACGGCGCAGAGGCAGTTTTGCCTTGCGACATAATTCATGACTCACCTCGACCGCGCATGTACGAAGAAACAGAAGCCGAGCTCGATCGGCAGGACAGCTTGGACACATTGGAGGAGGAGCGTGACGTGGCAAAAGCCCATTCCGCATTCTATCAATAGCAGGCTCGAAGATACCAAAGCAGAGAAGTACGGCCAAAAATTACAACGTCGGCGAATTAGTTCTACGACTACCGGACAAGAAAAAGGAAAAACTCAAGCCCAAGTGGGAAGGTCCCTTCATAATCGACCAAGTCCTGACTGGTGGAGCGTACCGCCTGCGGGATGCATCGGATAACCGACTCGAGCCGAACCCATGGAACACAGCCCGTCTCCGAAGATTCTATGCCTAGCGCCGGACTCTGTGTTCGTCTCCTTCCTCTGTCGTTTTTAATATATTTTCTGTCTTACATTTCTCTTCTCTCTCTCTCTCTCTCTCTCTCTCTCTCTCTCTCTCTCTTATAGCCTTTAAAGGCTCATAAAGTGACGCGCTATTCGCGCTCATTAAACCTGGGGGCTTCTTTAAACAGAAGCTTATTCATACGGGCTTCATGCCCAACACATGTGTCACACTTCCGCATGTACCTTTTATTCACCATTATATGCATCGATATGACTTAAGTTTTGGCCAAGCTGGGTTGCCTGGCTCCTGTGCTTACCCCTACGTTCCCGATTGTTCGGCTAGGTGGTAAAGGGAGCACCTCTGCGATTGTCACTGCTGGGTCAGCCGGACGTGTACCTCAGACTGGGTGAAGTTGAAAGCTAGCGTTCTTAAGGAAATATTCGGTTGGTGAACTAAAGATGATCCTTTTTTATTTTTATCTATACGCCCCAGATGTTTTTCCTGTGTTTCTTTTCGCGGCATGGACATGCACCTTAGGGCATGTCTCCTAGGGAAAGGAACACCTAACGGAACTATTCTCCCTGGAAGATGTTTCTTACTAACCATGTAATATAACATAACTAGTCGGGCACTTGTCTGTTCACGCACTAATGACCCCTACGCCTGGTCTCCATGCATTCCCCGGTTCCTATATAACCACATGGGAATTCGGACACACTCTGGACCGTCAGGTCCCGAGGCTGAAGCGAAAAGGTCGGCCATGACAAATGATCTACAATCCGGCTAGAAGGCATTATAAATGTCAATTAAATTACATAGTCATTTTGACTGATTGTATTCCTCTTCAATACCATCTAACAGACTGTCTAATTTACAGTCCTGTTGGGAATACTTTGCGACCAACTCTACTTGGCCGTATACTAAGCTTACAGGGATCTCCTTCCCATCGGGCCCTACAGGACCGACCTCGGCCATGTGGTTGGGGTCAGCCTTTGCGTACCGCGTCTTCACCATGGCCCAGGCCTCCCTAGTGCCTTGATGGCAGGCCGATATCTTCCATAATCGGAAGCGCCGCCGTGCTCCCTTTAGCTTCTCCGCAAGCTCTCCAAGACATTCGGGCATGGAGACGGATGGCCACAGGGCCTTGGCGACGCCTTGCATCGCCTGCCGAACTCGATCGAGCAGTTGCGAGAGCTCGGGAAGAAGGTCACCCGTAGAACCGGGCATCTCCTCTGCAGGACGACCTGTCAGCACACCTACAGACATTGCTTTGTTAGTCGACTTCCCCGCCAAACTTTCTTTCAAAGGTTCAATCAAGCACTTACTAAATATGCCGCGCCGAAGCCGCTGATTCTCCTTCACGGAGTCTGACAGCTGGGCACGAACATCTTTCAGCTCGACGCCCAGCTTGGTGTTGGCATCTTGGAGATCGTTCTTCTCCCGCCTCACCTTTGTCAGCACCTTCTCACCAGCCTTTAGCTGGCGTAGGAGGTGTTGCCTTTCTGGATTCAATCCGGCGTCATCTGCAATTTCATTTGTCTGATTCGCACTCATGCCGTGCTTCACAAAATACTTATCTTTCGAAGTATATATTACCAAAGGGGGTCTCCTTGGGTTCTCCTGCCGCGGCTAGTGCGGCCTCAAGTTGGGCTTTGCACTCTTCCAGCTCCTTGGACAGTAGGGAATTCTTTTCTGTAAGAACCTGCATAACAAATGATCCTTAAATCAGTTATTCTAACTGTTTCAAGTCTCGGGGGCTACTGGTATATATATAGTTACCAAAATTTTCTTACCCGTATGTCTTTTACATATTGCTCTGTGGCTCTGGCTAGACCATTTTGAGCGGCACGGAGGTACGCATCTCCCAACTTGAAGGCATCTAACACCTCTTGGGAGACACAAGCATTGCGAAGAATTGTCTGGCGACGCCTGTGGTTCATGGCACTCTCCACCTCAGAGTTGGTGGCATACAACCTGTCCACATCCTCCATCGGAGGAGCGTCCGGTGTGTGCCTTGTGTTCGGCTCCGCTTCCGGGCCAGGCTTTGGAGCCTGGCTGGTGGAGGCGCGATTGGCAGTCTCTCCGAATATAGTTCGGCAAGGTCTCTTTGCCCTGAAGAGAGCACAAGTGTTAATATGCCTCGAAGGTATAACACCTGGGATAAGGGGGCGCGCCATACCTTTGCGCTGGCACCTCGGTCCGTACTGCACCTCTTTTCTTCCCACGGGGCCCTGCGGCCCCTCGTTGGCTTGTCCCCGCAGGCTCGGCCTCCCGTTTCTGGGAGGCCGGGATTAGCCTTGGATAATTAGCCAGAATGGCCACCAAGGCATTGTCCTTGCTTAATTGATGGAACACTCCATCAATCAGCTCCACTGAAAAGTCCGGATCCTCTTGAGAGTCCAGGTCGAGGGACCGTCCTGGGTCCTCGGGTTGTGGAGGAGGGCTGTTTATTTCTTTAACAGCCTGGCGCAGTTCCTGCGTTGAAATCGCTGGACTGAATATTTAACAATGGGGATATAAAACGGATGGGCAAGATGCGACCACTTACCCAGCTTGGAGGATTGTACATAGAAAATCCACCCTTTGGGTCGACGCAGAGAAAATCCTCCTCTTCTCCCTTGTACAAAGCTAGCAAGGTCTTTATTAGAGCCGCAGCCGAATCTGGCCCCTTACGGCCGTAGCGGGTGGTGTCGTCCTCCCCGTTGAAGTCCCACATGGGGTGGCCTCTTTACTGTAGCGGCTGCACCCCTCGCATGATGCATGCGGCCATGACCCCGATCATGGTCAGTCCGGAATGAGCTAACAATCTTATCCTGCCCATCAGGTAAAACACGTCCTTGTCGCTTTCCCTCTGAGGGCTCCGTGGACGCCAACTTTGGCGCTTCTTCAGTGGGGCACTGTCAAACTCAGGGAGGCCGATCCGGACAGGATCCGGCAGCGGGACGTCCTCTATGTAAAACCATTCCGAAGGCCAGTCCTCGGACACCTTCTTTGGGGTTCCGGATAGGTATCCGGTCCCGGCGATGCGCCACACTTCGGCTCCGCCCACTTGATACATTGACCCCTTCTGAGAACAGGGCATAAGGCAGAATAGCTGTTTCCACAGCCCGAAATGAGCCTCAACACCCAAAAACAGGTCATAGAGGGCTATGAAGCCCGTGCTATGGAATACGGAGGCAGGCGTAAGATTGTGTAGCTGGAGGCCATAGTACTCCAGTAGCCCCTGGAGAAACAGATGGATTGGAAATGCGAGCCCTCTTATTAGATAAGGGACAAGGCATACCCGCTCTCCTTTGGAGGGATTGGGGGCACTCTCCGCTTGGTCTCCACCATTATAAACAGCAAGACCGGCTCGAACCGGGACCATATAGGCCGGGGGGAGAAACCCCTTGGTCTGGAGCGTCACTAGCTCGCTATGCGGGATGGAGCATCTTTCCCAATATCCAGGCTTAGGGTTGGAAGGGCGAAGGGAGGAGTTGCGGCGGCTGGCCATGGTGGAATGGACCTTTGTCGAATGCGCTCTAATGAGCACTCGCGAAAGGGAGAAGGTGTGGTTTGGATCTAAATCCTCGTCCCCTTAAATGGGCGGCTCATTTACGCGGCTAGGGGTGTGGATGTAAAAACACTCAGACTTTTCATATTCGTTTGACACATGGGAGACGGCTATTATTGGGCGTAGAAGCCAAGGAGCGCAACATTTACAAGAAACCAGACTTTATTCAATAGGTACATGGAATTTGGAGGAGAACCCGCCTTGCAATGTTGAAGACAATCTGCGCGCCGGACTCATCGTCATTGAAGCCTGGTTCGGGGGCTAATGAGGGAGCCCTGGATTAGGGGGTGTCCGGATGGCCGGACTATACCTTCAGCCGGACTCCTGGACTATGAAGATACAAGATTGAAGACTTCGTCCCGTGTCTGGAAGGGACTTTCCTTGGCGTGGAAGGCAAGCTTGGCGATACGGATATGTAGATCTCCTACCATTGTAACCGACTCTACGTAACCCTAACCCTATCCGGTGTCTATATAAACCGGAGGGTTTTAGTCCGTAGGACATCACATTCATACACAACAATCATACCATAGGCTAGCTTCTAGGGTTTAGCCTCTCTGATCTCGTGGTAGATCTACTCTTGTACTACCCATATCATCAATATTAATCAATCAGGACGTAGGGTTTTACCTCCATCGAGAGGGCCCGAACCTGGGTAAAACTTCCTGTCCCTTGCCTCCTATTACCATCCGGCCTAGACGCACAGTTCGGGACCCCCTACCCGAGATCCACTGGTTTTGACAGTGAGAGTAACGGGGTGCTCATGCTTAGTCCGTTGGGAGGTAGCCGCGTCGTGCGTAGGTGCGTGTCATGCGCGCGGCCGGAGTGTGCGGATCGAGTGGCAGAGCGAGCTGGGCAGCGTACGTGCGCGAGCAAGGTGGGGTACGTGCCTACACTTGTGCTGTGCCCAGGTATAAAACCGTGTATTGATAGTTGTAACAGCCGGCCGGGCTGAGTTCGTGCTCAGGAGAAAAGGTGTTCGTACGCCTGAAAACTTGCTGTGTCCTTGTTCTTCCTTCCCCTTCCTCCTTCTTCTTCTGTCGATCTAGTTCAGAGAAAGAGAGAGAGGTGCAGCGTGAGAGAGAGGTAGAGCTAGGGCTAGCCATGGTTCCAACAATTGGTATACAGAGCCACAGGTTCGAGGGGTAGCCGGGGCGTGCGGCCGCGTCCACGGCGCGCACGGCGAGCGCGTCCATGGCGCGCACGGCGAGCGCGACGGAGATGGAGGCTGCTGCGGCGGCGTCCGCGGCGAGCGCGGTAGACATGGACGCGTCGGCTGCGATGCGCGGCCATGCACGGTGATGCCGTGCACGCAACAAGCAGCGGCGGTCGTGGAGATGAGGAGGTCGCGGAGGACCTCCATGGTGGCGCAGAGGCCGCGGCAGCTCGGCGCGACGACCGTGGAGGCGTTGCGCTGCGGTTGACAGCGCTGCGGTGCAGGGCAATAAGCGCGGCGGCGAGCCGGGCACGACCGGTGCGTGTTATGGATGCACACCGGACGCGTCGGGTGAGTCGAAAGCGGGCGTGGACCGCGTCAAGGTGCTGGACCTGGTTGCGCAGATCGTGTATGTGCGTGGCGGGAGCGCGGGGACGTGGGGAGTGTGCGTGAAGGGCACGGCAGCACGGTGGCCTGACGAAGGCGGCGGAGAACTGACCGTGTCGGGGCGCTGGACTCGGGCGTGGCGACTGCGTGCATGCGCGTCGTGTACACGAGCCTGGGAGCGTGGGACGTGGGGTGCTGCGTGGCGGAGCCCACAGCAGCGCGGTGCGACGACCATGGCGCGACGTCGACAATGAGCCTACCATGTGCAAGGTCATGGCTTGGGGCGTGAATGTTAGCAGCAAGCCATGCCATGTGTGTGTGTGTGTGGCACGGTGGCGTGCGTGCATGTGTGTGTGTGTCACGATGGCGCGTGAGCCAGGCTCATGTTCGAGTCCACCGTGCAGGTTAGGTTGTTGGCGAGAGTAGCGGGGTGCTCATGCTTAGTCCGTTGGGAGGCAGCCGCGTCGTGCATAGGTGCGTGTCGTGCGCGCGGCCGGAGCGTGCGGATCGAGCGGCAGAGCGAGCTGGGCAGCGTACGTGCGCGAGCAAGGTGGGGTACATGCGTACACTTGTGCTGTGCCCAGGTATAAAACCGTGTATTGATCGTTGTAACAGCCGGCCGGGCTGAGTTCGTGCTCAGGAGAAAAGGTGTTTGTGCGCCTGAAAACTTGCCGTGTCCTTGTTCTTCCTTCTCCTTCCTCCTTCTTCTTCTGTTGACCTAGTTCAGAGAAAGAGAGAGAGGTGCAGCGTGAGAGAGAGGTAGAGCTAGGGCTAGCCACGGTTCCAACAAAGAGCACTCGTCGCCAAAGATTTCCGCCATGGTTTCTTCTGACCGACTGCTCTTGAAGACGCCAAGTCTCTAGTCCAAAAATGCAAGGGGTGCTAGAAGTTCCGCTCTAACCCTCATCAGCCGGCTTCTGCACTCAAAACTATTCCTATTGCCTGGCCCTTTGCTGTTTGGGGCCTGGACATGGTCGGACCATTCAAGACAGCACGAGGTGGTTTGACTCATTTACTTGTTGCAGTGGACAAGTTCACCAAATGGATAGAAGCAAAGCCAATCAAGAGTTGGAATGGTCCAACTGCTGTGACCTTCATCTCTGACATCATAATTCCGTACGGCATACCACACAACATCATCACCGACAACGACACAAACTTTGCCTAGGGTGCCTTGGCCCGTTTCTGCGCGACGCAGGGCATCCGACTGGACTTAGCGTCCGTTGCCCATCCGCAGTCCAACGGCCAAGTAGAGCGAGCAAATGGCCTAATCTTATCCGGCATCAAGCCCCGGCTGGTCGAGCCTCTGGAGTGCTCGGCAGGCTGCTGGCTTGATGAGTTGCCAGCCATCCTCTAGAGCCTGCGCACGACTCCAAACAAGTCAACCGGCTTCTGTTGGATTCCGGGTTCCGGCAGATCCCTAAGGTTCGAACACTGGGGTGCACGCGGAAATCACGCCTTCTACCTCCCCGTCTCACAAAGATCTAAACTACTAAAAGAATCGCACAAGAGACACAAGATTTATACTGGTTCGGGCCACCATTGTGGTGTAATACCCTACTCCAGTGTGTGGAGGATGGATTGCCTCCTGGGGCTGGTGATGATGAACGGTACAAGGAAGAACTGCCTCGTGAGGGTCTGTTCTTGGCTGGGGTGATGAACTGCTGGGAGGAGTTCAGTCACCTTTCTCTCTCTCTCTCTCTCTACTTGCTAGCCGGACCAACCAACTCTGCGAACCAAACCCTATTCTCCAATCTACCAACTGATCGACCCCTTGCTACGTGGGTGACCGGTCCTATTTATAGGCAAAGGCCCTGGGCCTCTTCCCAAATACTGAGCGGGAAGGGCGCCAACAACTGGCCAATTCGAAGGGGAACATCTAGTACACTTATCCTGACTAAAGGTGGTCTTCGCCTGTGAAAGACTCTGCGGTGACGCCGTGCTGGGCTACATGGTGACCTCCGTCTCGTAGTCCGCTTGGTCCTGGTCTCGTTGCACCGAAATGGCAACCTTTGCCTGATGCCTCGGTACTCCGCGGCTGTGCTTGCCCCCTTTGCACCAAAGAGGAAAGAAGGACGCTGCACGCTGGCCCCCGCCTGGCATCCTCGATCGTCATGGCTTGCGTCACGGGCACCTCGCGAGGTACCCCGCCTCGATATCTCCATCTCCTCACGAGCCAGCCTGAGGAGGCTGTGCCTGAGGATGCGCCGTGTTGTCCGCCTCGCGAGGCTTGGCCCCTCGCGAGGGTCTTGAGTCTTGTGCTGATGAAGATGGGCCATGTTGGGCCCCCATTTGAGCCACGCCGCAGGCCGTAGGCAGGCAAGTCTGGGGACCCCCGTTCCTGGAATGCCGACAGTAGCCCCCGGGCCCAAGGTGCGCATGGGCTTGGCCGTGCCAAGAGGCGAAAGGGCAAGGGCGAAGCGCCGCGGGCCCTAACAGCCTGCGGCCTTGGGCGCCGCGTGGCGGTTGATGGGACGTGGGCGACTCCACTTCCCCACGACGCCTTGGTGATCGCGTGAGCTGGACAAGTCCCTGCATGCAAATCGTGTCATGATTACTTGTGATCATGGAGGCCGGCGGTTGGCCTTCGCTGGCTATAAGTACTGTACGGCGCGTGCCCTTCCAGTCCATCTCTCTTTGCTTTCTCCTCTGCCCCCAGTTCTTGCTTCGTCTTGGTGTGATGGCTCCATCGAGGAGGTACTCGGCTGCGGAGAAGGGGAAGGCCCTTCAGGGCGGTCCTGCCTCTCCCCCGCCCAAGCGCGGTCGTGGGCGCCCTCGGAAGCACCCGGTGCCCGCCCCGGCAGCGTTTGGCGGTCATGGGGATGGCTCCCAGCGTGGTGGCGGGCGAGCGGCCGTGGCCGAGGGACGTGCCTAGGTTGCGCGCTCCCCCAGGCCGCGCTTTCGCGCTATGCTGGCGCTGTCGGAGTTCGTCGTCTGGTCGGCGGAGCCGACCAGCGCCCGGCTCCCACTCCCTCGCTTCCTCCTCGGTGAACTCCCGGCCGGCGCTCCTGGCGGCCTCTGGCTCCAGGCGGAGAGCTGCTGCAGCAGGTCCTCATGGGTCGCGCTGGAGGTCTCCGCCAGCGGGGGCTTGGCCTTAACTCGTGGCTGGCAGGCGTTCGCCCGCGCTCGCGGCCTGGAGCGCCGGTGTACTCTGCACTTCAAGTTCGATGGCGATGCCACCCTCTATGTGAGGGTGTTTGGGGAAGATGGTCGCCGCGCGGGGTGTTGCCCTGAGGACAACGACCGCGTCTAGGGGCCCCGCTCTGATGGCGATGGAGGAGACAACGCCCGCGCGGATGGCGGCGTCCGTGACTCCCCGAGCTTCGTCAACTCTTCCTCAAGCGACTCCTCCAATGGTGGCAACAGCCCACCCCCGCGCCGTCGAGCTTGCTTGGGGGGTGGTGGTTCGTCCGCCCGCCGCCGTGCCCTGGTGAAGCGCGAGAGGGAGTCCGCCTGAGGCCCGGAGGCAGCCCGTGTCGCCTCCGCAGGCCGGTGTAAGGAGGGCCACGCCGGGCTCGTCCTTTCCTTTTCCTTTTGTTTCCTGTGTAAGACAAAACAGCTGCATGGAGCCGCGCTGGGGCGTGTTGGGAATTATCGCCGTTTTAGCCATTACCTTGATCTTATTTTTGCGCCCCTTAACCATACGCCTGTGCGTAGATAGTTTTTGGCCCCTGCCGGGGGGGGGGGGGGGGCGACCGACCCAGGCCCTGTGTGCGCGTCACAGTGCCCGAGGGGCACGGACTAGAGGGGTGCTCCTGTAACGTGCCCGGGTCACGAAACCTTCCAGCAGCTAGAGCAGAAACGCTCGTGAGGGCATTTGAGCAACATCCCTCGCGAGGGTGTTTATGAGAGAAACCAAAGCAAGGAGCAAAAATCAGCGAACCCCCACGCCGTCGAGCTTGCTTGGGGGGTGGTGGTTCGTCCGCCCGCCGCCGTGCCCTGGTGAAGCGCGAGAGGGAGTCCGCCTGAGGCCCGGAGGCAGCCCGTGTCGCCTCCGCAGGCCGGTGTAAGGAGGGCCACGCTGGGCTCGTCCTTTCCTTTTCCTTTTGTTTCCTGTGTAAGACAAAACAGCTGCATGGAGCCGATCTGGGCGTGTTGGGAATTATCGCCGTTTTAGCCATTACCTTGATCTTATTTTTGCGCCCCTTAACCATACGCCTGTGCGTAGATAGTTTTTGGCCCCTGCCGGGGGGGGGGGGGAGGCGACCGACCCAGGCCCTGTGTGCGCGTCACAGTGCCCGAGGGGCACGGACTAGAGGGGTGCTCCTGTAACGTGCCCGGGTCACGAAACCTTCCAGCGGCTAGAGCAGCAACAGCGAGAACTTCAATAAGACTTCAAATGCAAGTAAACACGTCAACTACGGAAAGCAAATGAAAAAGCCGCGTCCGGCACCTAATCTAGTCTTCGATGTCTTCTCACCAGCGCAGAGCTAAGTGCTGCCACTGGGCGTGGGAGGGAGCCCCAGGGCCTGAGGCCGGCGCTCCTGAGACTCCGGGGCATGTACAGCCCCACTCATTATTACGTGAGAGTGTCACGGGGCAGCGAGCTTCACAGGCATTGGCCTTGCTTCACAGGCTCCGGGCCTTTTCCAAAACGCGATAGCTTCAGAGGCACTCGCCTTGCTTCACAGGCTCTGGGCCTTTTCCAAAACGCGATAGCTTCACAGGCACTTGCCTTGCTTCACAGGCTCTGGGCCTTTTCCAAAACGCGATAGCTTCACAAGCACTCGCCTTGCTTCACAGGCTCTGGGCCTTTTCCAACACGCGATAGCTTCACAGGCACTCGCCTTGCTTCACAGGCTCTGGGCCTTTTCCAAAATGCGATAGCTTCACAGGCACTCGCCTTGCTTCACAGGCTCTGGGCCTTTTCCAAAACGCGATAGCTTCACAGGCACTCGCCTTGCTTCACAAGCTCTGGGCCTTTTCCAAAACGCGATAGCTTCATAGGCACTCGCCTTGCTTCACAGGCTCTGGGCCTTTTCCAAAACGCGATAGCTTCACGGGCACTCGCCTTGCTTCACAGACTCTGGGCCTTTTCCAAAACGCGATAGCTTCACAGGCACTCGCCTTGCTTCACAGGCTCTGGGCCTTTTCCAAAACGCGATAGCTTCACAGGCACGCGCCTTGCTTCATAGGCTTTGGGCCTTTTCAGGGGTAGAACCTCCGGAGGTGCTGGATGTTCCATGCATTCTGGACCGGCACTCCCTCCTGAGTCTCCAAGCACACGGAGCCGGGCCTGGAAACATGAACAACCTTGAACGGGCCCTCCCACATGGGAGAGAGCTTGTGCAACCCCTCCCTGGAGAGAACCCGCCTGAGCACGAGGTCTCCTACCTCGAGAGTCCTGGGGCGGATGTTGCGGCCGTGATATCACCGTAGCGCCTGCTGATACCTCGCCGCTCGCAGCGCGTCCTCCCGGCGACGTTCCTCCCCCAGCACGAGGTCCATCCCCCGCATGGTGTCCTGCTGCACCTCGTCGAACGCCAGGACCCGCGCGGAGCGACGTCTGACCTTGTGAGGGAGGACTGCTTCTACTCCGTAGACCAGGAAGAATGGGGTATCCCTAGTTGGCTTGGTCGCGGTGGTGCGGATGGACCACAGCACGGACTGCAGCTCATCGTACCATCCTCTGCCACAGGCCTCCAGCTTCTTCTTGAACGTCCTGGTCTTGAGGCCCCTCAGGATCTCCGCGTTGGCTCGCTCGGCCTGGCCGTTGCTTCGGGGGTGCGCCACTGAGGCGTAGCATATCTGCGCTCCAAGGTTAGCATAGTATGTTTTGAAGAGATTACTGGTGAACTGCGAACCGTTGTCCGTGATGATGCGATTCGGCACCCCGAACCGGCTCACGATGCCCTTGATGAACTTGACCGCAGAGCCCGCAGGGATGGCGCGGACTGCCTCCACTTCAGCCCACTTGGTGAATTTGTCCACGGCAACGTAGAGGTAGCGATAGCCCCCTGGCGCCCGAGGAAATGGGCCCAAAATGTCCAGGCCCCAGACCGCGAACGGCCACGAAAGGGGGATAGTATGCAAGCCCCCTGCTGGCTGATGGATCTGCTTGGCGTGGAACTGGCAGGCTTCGCAAGCCTTTACCAATTCGATTGCGTCGTTGAGCACGGTGGGCCAATAGAAACCACTACGGAATGCCTTGCCGATGAGGGTCCGTGATGATGAGTGGTGCCCGCAGTCTCCACCGTGTATGTCCTCTAGTAGTTCCTTTCCTTGTTCCCTTAAGATGCAACGCAGAAGTACATCGTTTGGTCGCTTTCGGTAGAGTTCTCCATCTCTGATGCAGTATGCCGTCGCCTGCCGCGCCACTCACTCTGCTTCCTCCTTGCTCTCCGGCAAGGTCCCTTGCGTTAGGTAGCTCCGGAGCTCTGTGATCCAACAACCCTCCCGAGGTTCCATCGCCAGGAGCAGGCACGCTCCTGAGGCCGGGCCACAAGTCGGAGCTCCCGAGGCAGGTGGCTAGGGGAGCTCCTCCAAGGGCTGAGCCGTGTTTGACAGTGACGACATAGCTGAGGGTTTGAAGAGCCGCTCCTCGAAAACGCCCGGCTCTTGGGGTAACCGCCTGGACGCGCGCTTAGCGATATCGTCGGCCTCCTGATTGGTGCCACGAGGCACATGCTGTAGTTCCAGCCCCCAGAACTGCTTTTCCAGCCTGCGGACCTCCGCTAGGTAGGCCTCCATATGCTCGTCCTTCGGCTCGTACACCTTGTTGGAGAAGTTGACTAGGAGCTGCGAGTCGCCCTTGACGGTGAGGCGTTTCACTCCCAGGGCTACTGCGGCCTTCAACCCGGCTATCAGTCCCTCATATTCTGCAATATTGTTGGAGACCTTTTCACCTTGCTGGAAACAGAGCTACACGGCATAGTAGAGCTTATCTTGAGTGGGTGATACCAGCACCGCACCAGCCCCCGCGCCGTGTCTGGAGAACGCCCCATCGAAGTACATGACCCAGCCTTCCAGCGCCTCACTCCCCGGAGAGAGGGACCGATCCTCGTTGTCCCTGAGGCCTGGTGCCTCCGCCCATTCCGCTATGAAATCCGCCAACGCTGCCCCTTTAATAACCATGGTTGTGCTGAACTCGAGCTGAAACGCCTGCAGCTCCATGTTCCACTCGACGACCCTTCCTGCTGAGTTAGGGCTCCAGAGCACCCTCTCCAGGGGGTACGATGAGACGACCTTGATGGGATGAGCCTGGAAGTAGTGACACATCTTGCATGAGGCTACCAGGAGCGCGAGGAGGAGCTTCTGAGGCATTGGGTACCGTGCCCTCGCGTCCCGTAACACCATGCTAACAAAGTAGACGGGATGCTCTACGAGGCTGAGAGTATCCGGGGTTGCGGCGCCCTCGGGAGGTAAGGGCGCCTCACAAGACGACGTGGCCTCGGGAGGCGGACCATCCGGGGGTGCGGCCTCGCCCGCCTCCGGTGTGTTCTTCGGCAGTTGACCCTTCTCAACTGCGGTTGCGGCTTCTGCAGCCTTTCCTTGTTCCCGTTTTGTCTTGCCTCGGGCTGCCGCTGCGGTCTTGACTTGGCGTTCCTCCCTAACCGCCACCAGAGCTACGCTGGCGGAGTAAGGAGTGGCAGCAAGGTAAAGCAGCAGGGGCTCCTGAGGGCACGGAGCCACCATGACCGGGGGACTGGTCAGGTACCTCTTGAGATCTTGAAACGCCTTATCCGCCTCTTCAGTCCACTCAAAGGGCCCCTTTTTCTTCATCAGCTGAAAGAAAGGCAGCGCTCGCTCCCCTAATTTGGAGATGAAGCGCCCTAGCGCGGTCACGCGCCCAGTGAGCTTCTGCATTTCTCTGAGGGTCTTTGGCGGGCTCATGTCCTCGACCGCCTTGACCTTCTCGGGGTTGGCCTCAATGCCACGATGGGACACGAGGAATCCCAAAAGCTTGCCCGAGGGGACACCGAACACACATTTCTCCGGGTTGAGCCGCAGGTTTACTGCGCCGAGGCTCGTGAAGGTCTCCTCCAGGTCTTGTATCAGGGTCTTGGCCTCCCGAGATTTTACTACAATGTCATCAACATAAGATTCGACATTCTTCCCGAGTTGCGGGCCCAAGGTGATGTGCATCAGCCGCTGAAAGGTTGCCCCTGCATTACGCAGTCCGAACGGCATGCATGTATAGTAGTACACCCCGCACGGGGTCAAGAAGGCGGTCTTCTCAACGTCTTCCACCGCCATCTTGATCTGGTGATACCCGGAGAAGGCGTCCAGGAAGCACAGCAGGTCGCACTCCGCAGTGGAATCGACGACCTGGTCGATGCGGGGGAGCAGAAACGGATCTTGCGGGCATGCCTTGTTGAGTTTGGTGAAGTCGACACACATGCGTTCTTTCCCCCCTTTCTTGGGCACAACAACAGGGTTGGCCAACCAACCCGGGTATCGGACCTCGCGGATGTCCCCAGCGGCTTCTAGCTTGCGGGTCTCTCGGACAATGAAGACCTGCTTCTCCACGGACTGCCGCCTGGCCTTCTGCTTCACCGGGCGCACATTTGGGCACACGTTGAGGTGATGCTCGATGACACTCCTGGGGATCCCCGCCAGCTGATCGGGCTCCCAAGCGAATACTTTCTTATTCGCGCGCAAGAACTTGACCAAGGCCTCCTCCTGCTCAGGCTCAAGGTTGGCACCTATGGTGAAAGTGGCACTGGAGGACCCGTCCTCGTCGACGGGTATCTGCTTGGTTTCTGCCTTGTCCTGGGTGAAAAACTGCTTCTTCTTGGCGGGCGCAGCCCCCTTGGGCTCAGGTGTCTCCGCACTGACAGGCCGTGCCGATGCCGCCGTCTTGAAGGCGAGCTTGAGTACTCGCAGGGCGTCCCCGGTGTCCCCGTGCACGGTGAGGGTGCCGCCGCTCCCGGGCATCTTCATGAGGTTATACGCCGGGTGCGTGGCGACCATGAACTGAGCCAGCGCCGGGTAGCCGAGGATGGCATTGTAAGGGAGGCCGATGGGGGCGATGTCGAAGTCAACCATCTCCGTGCGGAAGTTGTTGTAGGTGCCGAAGGTCACCGGGAGCCGGATCTTTCCCAGGGAGTCGGATGACCCGCCCCCAACGCCCGAGAAGGATCGGCTGGGTCGCAACCGCTCCCGGGGTATGCAGAGGAGGTTGAAAGTCTCGACCGAAAGCACGCTGAGGCCCGCGCCGCCGTCAACGAGAGTCCTGGTGACGGCCACCTGGCAGATGGTGGGGGTGCACAGCAGGGGGAGCGCGCCCGAGCCGACCAGGTTGGTGGGGTGGTCCTCCGAGCTGAAGGTCAGATCGACCTCGCGCGCCGCTCGGTCCGGGGGAGCCCCCTGCCGTGCGGAAGCGGTGCTAACCCGGCGGGCAAAAGGCTTGACGTGGCGACTTGTGGGCGGCGCCTGCGAGCCGCCCAGGAGGGCCGCAACGACCGGAGGCGTCGGTGTTGCGGTGCAGTTACTCCATCGCGCAGGCGGATGCTGGGGTGGTGCTTGCAGCTCGTTTCCCGCCGAGCCGGTGGCGGTGTTGACGGCGGGCGGCGGGGGACGACGAGAACGCCCACCGGCGAGGGCCGCCGGGGTGGCGCGAGCACGACTGGTGCCGCACATGGATGCGGCGGCCGAAGGAGGGCGGAGCGGTGGAAGACGGATTCCGGCACACCCCTACCTGGCGCGCCAAATGTCGGATTTCGGGTTCTGGCAGACCCCTAAGTTTCGAACACTGGGGTGCGCGTGGAAATCATGCCTTCTACCTCCCCGTCTCACAAAGATCTAAACTACTAAAAGAATCGCACAAGAGACACAAGATTTATACTGGTTCGGGCCACCATTGTGGTGTAATACCCTACTCCAGTGTGTGGTGGATGGATTGCCTCCTGGGGCTGGTGATGATGAACAGTACAAGGAAGAACTGCCTCGCGAGGGTCTGTTCTTGGCTGGGGTGATGAACTGCTGGGAGGAGTTCAGTAACCTCTCTCTCTCTCTCTACTTGCTAGCCGGACCAACCAACTCTGCGAACCGAACCCTATTCTCCAATCTACCAACTGATCGGCCCCTTGCTACGTGGGTGACCGGTCCTATTTATAGGCAAAGGCCCTGGGCCTCTTCCCAAATATTGAGCGAGAAGGGCGCCAACAACTGGCCAATTCGAAGGGGAACATCTAGTACACTTATCCCGACTAAAGGTGGTCTTCGCCTGCGAAAGACTCTGTGGTGACGTCGTGCTGGGCTCCATGGTGACCTCCGTCTCGTAGTCCGCTTGGTCCTGGTCTCGTTGCACCGAAATGGCAACCTTTGCCTAATGCCTCGGTACTCCGCGGCTGCGCTTGCCCCCTTTGCACCAAAGAGGTAAGAAGGATGCTGCGCGCGCTGGCGCCCGCCTGGCACCCTCGATCGTCATGGCTTGCTTAACGGGCACCTCGCGAGGTACCCCACCTCGATATCTCCGTCTCCTCATGAGCTGGCCTGAGGAGGCTGCGCCTGAGGATGCGCCTTGTCGTCCGCCTCGCGAGGCTTGGCCCCTCGCGAGGGTCTTGAGTCTTTTGCTGATGAAGATGGGCCATGTTGGGCCCCCAATTGAGCCACGCCGCAGGCAGGCAAGTCTGGGGACCCCCGTTCCCAGAACGCCGACAGCTTCACGCCCCTCTTCCTCGTCTACGGTGCCGAAGCCGTCATCCCAACGGACATAGAGTTCGACTCCTCTCGAGTCACCATGTACACCGAGGAGGAAGCAGAGGAAGCACGTCAAGACGGCGTCGATCTGTTGGAAGAGGGCCGGCTGTTGGCACTCAGCCGGTCTAGCATCTACCAGCAGAGCCTACGCCGATACTACAATCGGAAGGTCAAACCGCGATCTTTCGAAGAAGGAGACCTTGTGCTTCGGCTGATTCAGCGAACAACTGGCCAGCACAAGCTCTCAGCACCTTGGGAAGGCCCCTTCATCATCGGAAAGGTGTTGGGCAATGACTCCTACTACCTGATCGACGCTCAGAAGCCCCGAGCACGCAAAAGAGATGACTCCGGCAAGGAGACGGAGCGGCCATGGAATGCAAAATATCCTCTGAAGATTTTACAGTTAATGCAGTATGTATCACGCTACCTTTTGTATTAAAGTACGAAGACTTCGGGCCCCTCGAGAAGATCTCGGGGACTACCTTCTTTTATCTATATGATAATGAGTTATGCCTATGACTATGTTATTCTTTACCGCTTGGCACCGGGTTCGACTAGTCGACCCGGGGACTAGCCGTCTTAAGCTATGAAATGACTTCCTGCAGCCGGACAAGTAGTGTTTGGCACTCAAGCTGTCTCCTGTTAGAAGCCGCAGATCGCAGAGCGACTGACTGGCAAGCAGGAGTAAGGTAGAATGGGTGTCCATATGAAAAATGGCTAAGGACTCAAAGCATGCACATAGCTTAAGCCGGTTTTCCGCTTTTTGCAACCAACTCTCGAGCAGCCGGTTTGCCATTTCCTAAATTAACTTTCTAAAAACTCTAAATGGCTAAGTACTCGCCTTCCCAAAGAAGCCAAGTATTTGATCTAGCGGCAGTCCGCAGAGAGGCTATCCGACTAGCAAAACGGCACCTAAGGGAAGGCGGCAAAGGAAAATGTCAAAGAGCAAAGAACAAGAAAAGATAGAATACAGACAAATATTTACGTAAAAAGGCCCTTGGCCGAATCATCAAGCAGAAATTCAAGATACACCCAGTGGGTGGAATTGTGCAAAATAACAAGTTCATTGAGACTACTAAGAAGGTAAAGCAAAGATAAAGTGGCAGCCTAGGAAGCCATGGACGGACTCGGAGGATCGGAGGGGTCGGCGGTGCCAGTTGCCGGGGTAGTCGGCTGGTTGGTCTCCGCCTGATCACCTCTGGCGACAGCTGGCTCAGTTGAGCGCGGCTCGTTGCTAGAGGCGCGGTCGGGCTGGGGCTGGCCGTCTGCCTCGACCTTTGGCGCCTCCTTCTCGTCTCCTTCCTCCTCCTCGCCTTCCTCTTCGCCACTTGAGTCGATCACCTCCGCCGAGTCCTCGCCGTCGTCCGGGTTCAGCCCGAACCACTCTGGCGGCGCCTCCTCGCCGTTCTCAGCCCGCTCTGGGACGAAGACACTGGTGTCGGTGTACTCAGCGATCGATGCGGCGCGCCTAACGAGATCGTCCTCCACTGTTGCCAGCTCCGCCTGAGCCTCTAGCCGGAACGTGGCTAACTGGGCTAAACCCAGCCCAGGATACCACACCTTGGCGAATTCCAAGGCCCGGAGGGCTCCAACCCGGGCTGTAGAGCCCTTCCAGGCCTCAAGACGGCCGGCTGCCACCTCCAACTAGTCGGCAGTTCGACTGGGGGTGCGTGGCGCCTGCATGTCCGGCCACAGGGCGGCCATCTCCAGGGCGCCGACACGTTAAAGCCGGCGCAGCATCCAGTGGGCTGGCCAAAGACGGGCCTTGATGCTTAGAATCTGCTCGTTAAGAGTTCGGGGGGCGTCGGGGGCGACCTGTGCGCCGTCCGCCCTCCGTGCTTCACGATCAGCCTCGATGGCCTGATTGGCGGCGTCAGAATGGCCGGGGAAGAAGTCTGCTAAGTAAGAAGAGCAAAGAAACAAAGTTAAAAATTTAAGGCCGACTCGACTAGTAGTCGGCAGCCTGGAAAAGGAAACAAATGTAAGCTCACCATCGACAAGATCGTCGATTTCCTGGAAGCCGGAGTCCAGCGTCGCCTCCTTGTCGGTCCAGGAGGAGCGCTCGGACGCAAATTCAGCAAGAAGGGCGGTCTCGTTGTCCTCCGCCTCCTTCTGGGCCCTCTAGAGCAGCTCCTTCTGCTCCGCCAGCTGTGTAGCCAGCCGGTCGCGCTCCTCCGTCAGCCGGCCGCACTCCTCCTCCCTAATGCGCAGCGCGGTTTTAACTTCACCCAGCTGCTGCTGAAGGGCCGCTTTGGCCTCTGAAAAAAGAGGGGGAGGGATGTCGGTCGTCAGCAAAGAAGAAAGGTCACCAGGGAGATCCGGCCCGACTGCTCAGTAGTCGGCCCGAATCTCGGGGACTACAACCCGCGGGTGCGCTAGCGCACCCCCACAGAGAAAGAAGAAAACTCACCCCGGCTGTCCGACAAGTCGGCGGTCCACTTGGCCAGTTCCTCAACATTGGCATTGAAGGAGGTCACGCGAAGATTGTGGTAATCCTGCATCAAAATTTCAGAAAAAGCGTTGGTACTTGTAACTCACCGATTAGAGTTCCGAGCAGCCTGCTCACCAGCTGGCCCGAAACTCGAGGACTACACCCAGTGGGTGCACTGGCGCGCCGCCACAAAGAAAAAACAAGGAAGCAAAGCAAAGAAAGGATGCGTACCCGGATGGCCGTTCGTGACGCCAGATATGCCTTGGCGCACTCCTTGATGGCGTCACCCTCGGCCCGGAGCTTGGCTTGGACGTCCAAGAGCGCCTTGTTCAACGGGCCCGTCCCGCCTCCCCGCACCCAACCGGTGGGCGCGGCGCTCGACACATCGGTGTCTGGGATCGAGGAGCTCACAACGCTAGTATCCAGAGGACGCGGCGCTGAGGCCGCCTTCGCGAGATGGCGGCACATCGGCGTACCGACCTCGAGGGCCAGGCCCGTCGCCGCCGCACCTCCGCTCTCCATGATGAGGAGGGGTAGTTCTCCCTCGGGGCTGAGAGTATGTACCAGTAGCTATGTGTTTGATCTCTGTCTCTCTCTCTCTCATGTTCTTGAGATGCTTGGCGGCACTGGCAGATCCGCCGGTTGTCCGCCTGTCGCACCTCCGGAGGGTGGCGGTGGCGGCGCAATGACCTCCGGCGTAGCAGTGGTCGGCGTCCCTCTCCATGACAGGGTTCTCGTTGCTGGCTTCCCCAGTCTGCGCCGAGAACTCCGGTGGTGGCGGTGCAGAGTTCAAGGGGACGACAAACACTGCCGACTGGTGGCGTGCAGCTTCTTCCGCGCGCTTCTTCTCTGCATCGGCGGCCTCGGTTTCCGCCAGCTTCTTCAGAGCGGCGGCCTCCGCCTTGTCAGCTTCCGCCTTCTTCAGGCGCGCGGCTTCCCGCTCCTCACGCGCCTCCCACGCGTTCCGCTCCGTTGCCTCCCAGAGGTCGGCGGCGGGGTCAACCCGCCGGGTGGTGGAGGAGGTCTCCGCCAACTTCACGACGGAGCCGGCGGCCGACTTCTCAAGAGAGAGAGGGGCCCTAAAGCCGGAAAACAAAGTAAAGAAATTTCAGACAGACTCAATAAAGAAATACGAAGATACGAGGGGAGGTGGTGCTTACGCTGAAATAAGCTGCGGCATCTTCACCACCTTGCGGAAGCAGTTGGCCTTTGCGGCCGCCTCCTCCCGCTTGGTCGCCGCGGCTGAGCCCTTGGGCTTCTTCGGCCGGCTGCCAAACAGGCTCGCCCCGGCCCTGCGCTTCTTGCCGCCGCCTTGTGCGTCTGGCGGAGCTGACGAGCCCGCGCCCGACAGGCCGGCTCCTGGGTGGTGGCGTGGGACGACCTCCTCGTCATCATTGGGCTAGTCCTCAAGACTGGCCCCAATTCTCGGGCCGCCCGCCACGCCACCTCCTCCCTCGGCGTCGTCCTCCAGGGCCGCCGCCCCTAGGTCGGGGTCGTCAATATCACTCTCCACCCGGTCGGGGAAGAATTCGTGGTCCGGCCCCACGGTGCCGACTGCTGGCTGGAGGAGGGGGCTCTGACCAAAGCCGGCTGGTCAGATCGTACAAAACGGACTCAGCAAGGAAGAAGTTAGACAGAAAGAGAAAAAGAAAACGACTCACCAGAGGCGGAGGGGAGGCACGTGAATACGGCTCCTTGCCGAATTACCACTCTTCTCGAAGGTCGCAGCTCGCCAGATAATTCACCATATAGGCCACCTCCTCGCGAGGCATCTCCTTGGTGCACATCCGACTCGGGTCCCGGTGCCCGCTCACCTGGCAGATCATGTGGGGGCGACTTTGAAGAGGGAGCACTCCGCGGGCCACAAAGGCGGCCAACAAGTCCGGCCCGATCAGGCCCTCCGACTGCGCCAGTAATCGAAGCCGCGCAATGGCACCAACTCCCGCAGGCGTCAACGTCCGGGCCCGGTACGACCAGTTGGGTTGCCTCCCAGCCAGCGGGCCGGCTACGAAGGCCGGCAGGTTGATCCAGTCGCCCTCCGCGGAGACGTTCTTCACATAGAAGTACGACCGCTGCCACATCTTCACCGACTTGATCAGCTTGATGGAGGGAAATGGGTTGTCGGCCCCCGACCTCCGCACGGCGATGAACGTGCCGCACTCAGCCGGCACGCCCGCGGCTTGGGTACCGAGCTTGGAGTAGAAGAACTCCCCCAGAGCTCCATGGTGGAGAGAACGCCGATGAAGCCCTCACACAGGGTGACGAAGGCGGATAGCAACTCCACCGTGTTGGGGGTGAGGTGGTGAGGCTGGAGTCCGTAGAACTCAAGGAAGGAGCGGAAGAAGTTGCTCGCCGGCAGGCCCAGGCCGCGCAGGCAGTGCGAGCGGAAGACGACCTGCTCGCCCTCCTGCGGCGCCGGCGAGATCTCTCCCCTCCGCGCGAGGCGGACCCTCATGAGGTCCTCGCCGGGCAACCAACGCGTCTTGCGGAGGAAATCGACATGGTCGTCGTGAACCTCCGAACCATCCCAGGTGCCGGAATGCGCCATAGGGGGCGTGACGGCGGAGGAAGAGCTCATCGCGAGCAGACTGCCGCAGCGCTCGACGTAGCTTGAGGTGTGGCGGAGAGAGAGAGAGAGAGAGAGAGAGAGAAGAAGCAGTGGGGAGGTGGGACATGCGTGCTCCGCCGTCTCCCCTCCTCCCCCTACTCATAGCCCAGTGGGCTGCGAAGCCGAGGGGGCAGTTTTGGGATTTACTGCGCCCACTACTCCACGCCCCCACGTTTATCGCGCAAAGTTACTGCGCGGTAATCCCATGGGAACCTCAACCGCCCCCACGGCTGCAGTGGATCTGCTCGCACGTCGAGGCGTGGTAGTGGCGGTTCCCGCCTGCAGACATGTCCCATCTCACGGATGGGTAGGCGGGCTGGCCCGGGCACTGGTTGCCATGTGGCGGGCACAGAGTGGGTGGCGGTCAAGAAGTTTAGCTCACACGCTACTGAGTTCCCGCCGGGGGATTCGAAAGCATTTTGGGACAAGTCAAGGTCAGGCGACTCCGACTCCCACCAGTCGACCCGGCAGAAGTCAAACGAGGTCTCACCTCAAGCACTCGGAGAAAGAAACTGCTGAGGCTCCTTGGTTGATCGTCCGCGGCGCCTCACCAGCTTTGGGGACTACTGTCGGAGTAATGGGCCACGGGTAGGCTAACCCGAGGCCCAGAACCTTTCAAGACATCGGGGCTGACTCCGCCCCTCAAGACACCAGGATGGAGAGCCGCCTTCCAGAGGCCGGCTAAAGGAACAGCCGACTGCCCGCATGCGGCCGAGTCCTGGAGGCGAGGTGAAGACGGGCCGACTTCCGCCTGGCGGCTCCCAGAGAAGCCAGCCACGGGGAGTCGGCCCACAACACCAACAAAGCCCATGCCCTCATAAGGGGGGATGGGATGGGAGTGGCCACAGTAAAGCCCACTCCCTCCCCTTTTCATGGGATGGCTAGGCCACAGTGCGCCGTACCAGCGGAGATCTCCGTCCGGCGAGGCACTGTTGCCGTGCCATCCCTGACATCAGCAACAGTAGGCGGAGTCCTGCACCCACGACGGCCTGTCGGTACAGTCCATGGACGATTGGCCCTACCGGCCAGCGAGAGTCCAGAAGACGGCAAGAGCGCCACCAGTCGGACCCGAAGGGAGCCGGCCCCCTGAAGTCGGCCGGCTCCTTCCACGGGTCCCACGCGCCATTAACCAGACGAGATGGGGAGTGGCTACAGTAATTGCCCGCTAGGTAGCAGGGCTATAGCCACGACCCCATGACCAAGCCTGCGTCATTAGAAGCACGGCTACAGTAATCGGCAGCCGGCAAGACCCGCAAGCGGCGGGTACGACATGTCGGCTCTATACCAGACCAGTCGGTGGGGCCCACCAGCCGACGGGCCCCAGCAGTCAGCAGAGAAGCCGGCAGGTGAAGAGACTGATGGATGGGCCCTGCGCCAAGTCAGTTTACCATTATACCCCTGGGTGGTAGGCCTATATAAACCCCCAGGGAACCCATGCAAAGGGTTCCGGTCCATTAGAACTAGACCAGACCTTAGAGAAGGGGGAGAGCTGGCCTAGTCTCCTCCTGCCCACAGATACAGCTCAAGGAGCACCATTGCACCCACTTTTGCCTTAGTGATAATGCAGAGACCCCGCAGAGCATGACTAGGGGTGTTATCTCCTAGGAGAGCCCCGAACCTAGGTAAAGTTCGCCGGCGTTCGTGTCTATGCCTCATCCCGTTTCTAGGCACCGGCGACGTTCTACTCGCCCCCACCATGATAAGCCATCCATTGGCATATGTCGCACCCAACCCCCGACACCGTCCCCTCTAGTTTATCCTCCGTCATAGTTTTCGTAGTGCTTAGGCGAAGCCCTGCGAAGATTGTTCTTCACCAACACCGTCACCATGCCGTCGTGCTGCCAGAACTCATCTACTACTCCGCCCCTCTTTTTGGATCAAGAAGGCGAGGACGTCATCGAGCTGCACGTGTGCTGAACACGGAGGTGCTGTACGTTCGGTACTTGATCGGGACGGATCGTGAAGGTGTATGACTACATGAACCGTGTTGATAAACGCTTCCGCTTTCGGTCTATGAGGGTACGTAGACACACTCTCCCCTCTCGTTGATATGCATCTCCTAGATAGATCTTGCGTGATCGTAGGAATTTTTTTTGAAATACTACGTTCCCCAACAGTGGCATCCGAGCCAGGTCTATGCATAGATGTTATATGCACGAGTAGAACACAATTTGTTGTGGGCGATAATAGTCATACTGCTTACCAACAATGTCTTACTTTGATTCAGCAGTATTGTTGGATGGAGCGGCCCAGACCGACATTACATGACCGCGTTCATGAGACTAGTTCTACCGACATGCTTCGCACACAGGTGGCTACCGAGTGTCTATTTCTTCAGCTTTAGTTGAATCGATTTTGACTACGCCCAGTCTTTGTTGAACGTTAAAATAACACACTTGATGAAAAAACATTGTGGTTTTTATGCGTAGGTAAGAACGATTCTTGCTAGAAGCCCGTAGCAGCCACGTAAAACTTGCAACAACAAAGTAGAGGACATCTAACTTGTTTTTGCAGGGCTTGTTGTGATGTGATATGGTCAAGACGTGTTGGTATATAAATTGTTGTATGAGATGATCATGTTTTGTAAAAATTATCGGCAACTAGTAGGAGCCATATGGTTGTTGCTTTATTGTATGAAATGCAATCGCCTTGTACTTGCTTTACTTTATCACTAGGCAGTAGTGATATTCATAGAAGCAATAGTTGGCGAGACAACAACGATGCTACGATGGAGATCAAGGTGTCAAGCCGGTGACGATGGTGATCATGACAGTGCTTTGGAGATGGAGATCAAAGGCACAAGATGATGATGGCCATATCATATCACTTATATTGATTGCATGTGATGTTTATTCTTTATGCATCTTATTTTGCTTAGTACGGCGGTAGCATTGTAAGATGACCCCTCACTAAATTTCAAGGTACAAGTGCTCTCCCTAAGTATGCACCGTTGCTATAGTTCTTCGTGCCGAGACACCGCGTGATGATTGGGTGTGATAAGCTCTACATTCACATACAACGGGTGCAAGCCAATTTTGCGCATGCAAAATACTCGGGTTAAACTTGACGAGCCTAGCATATGCAGATATGGCCTCGGAACACTGAGACCAAAAGGTCGAACGTGAATCATATAGTAGATATGATCAACATAGTGATGTTCACCATTGAAAACTACTCCATCTCACGTGATGATCGGACATGGTTTAGTTGATATGGATCATGTGATCATTTGGATGACTAGAGGGATGTCTATCTAAGTGGGAGTTCTTAAGTAATATGATTAATTGAACTTTAATTTATCATGAACTTAGTCCTGATAGGTTTTTTTTTTGCATATTTATGTTGTTGATCAATAGCTCATGTATAGCTCCCCTATTTTATTTTGATATGTTCCTAGAGAAAAATAAGTTGAAAGATGATAGTAGCAATGATGCGGACTGGGTCCGTGATCTGAGGATTATCCTCATTACTGCACAGAAGAATAATGTCCTTGATGCACCGCTAGGTGACAGACCTATTGCAGGAGTAGATGCAGACGTTATGAACGTTTGGCAAGCCCGGTATGATGACTACTTGATAGTTTAGTGTGCCATTCTTTACGGCTTAGAACCGGGACTTCAAAAATGTTTTGAATGCCATGGAGCATATGAGATGTTCCAAAAGCTGAAATTGGTATTTCAGACTCATGACCGTGTCGAGAGGTATGAGACCTCTGACAAGTACTTTGCATACAAGATGGAGGAGAATAGCTCAACCAGTGAGCATGTGCTTAGAATGTCTGAGTCCTACAATCACTTGAATCAAGTGGGAGTTAATCTTCCAGATAAGATAGTGATTGACAGAGTTCTCTAGTCACTATCACCAAGTTAATAGAAATTTGTGATGAACTATAATATGCAAGGGATAACGAAAATGATTCCCGAGCTCTTTGCGATGCTGAAATCAGCAAAGGTAGAAATCAAGAAAAGCATCAAGTGTTGATGGTTAACAAGACCACTAGTTTCAAGTAAAAGGGCAAGGGAAAGAAAGGGAACTTCAAGAAGAATGGCAAGCAAGTTACCACTCCCATGAATAAACCCAGAGCTAGACCCAAGCCTGAAACTGAGTGCTTCTACTACAAAGGAAATGGTCATTGGAAGCGGAACTGCCCCAAATACTTGGCGGATAAGAAGGATGGCAAAGCGAACAAAAGTATATATGATATACATGTTATTGATTTGTACTTTACTAGTGTTCATAGTAGCCCCTGGGTATTTGATACTGGTTCAGTTGTTATGATTAGTAACTCGAAACAGAAGTTACAAAATGAAGAAAGACTAGTTGAGGGCGAGGTGATGATGTGTGTTGGAAATGATTCCAAGGTTGATAAGATCACCATCGCATACTCCCTCTACCTTCGGGATTAGTATTGGAACTAAATAAATGTTATTTGGTGTTTGCGTTGAGCATAAATATGATTGGATCATGTTTATAGTGATACGGTGTGGGGACCCCGACTCATAAGTCGTGATCATCGAATGCACGTGTATAGTGATCCCAGGGATCAATGCTCACTGAACACACAGAAGCTGAATAACAAGAGTCTTACATCCATACATACCGTCTTACACAAATTATGACCATTATGGTCAAGTCTTACATAGATAGAGCCTTAAGGGCTGAATATCAAATTAAACACAAGCAACAGAAATCTTCGTCAAAAAGCAGAACCCATGCCATCTGCCTTAACCCTACAGGCATTCTGACTGGGAAGCGTCCTAGTTTGCGTGTTCATCACCAAAGAACTCTTCCTCGAACTCCTGTTCTTCCATGCCTGGCCAATTAAATAACCAGTGGCAAGCCAATGAGTACTTTGAATGTACTCGCAAGCAACCCATGTTTTGGTTCAAGGTACATCAATGCATGATATAGTAACTTTTTGCGGAAAGCTAGTTTTGAGTGCAATGACATGTTCAACAACTTGTAAGACATGCATCAGGAGAATTCAAGTAACCATGAAGACATGAATCAGAAGCGCCGCCGCGCTCCCTTGAGCTTCTCTATAAGCTCCCCCCATGCCTCCTGGCGGGGACGCGGATGGCCACAAGGCTTGGGAAATACTCTGCATCACTTGCCGAACTTGTTCGTGCAGTTGTGAGAGTCTGGTAGAAGATCACCCGAAGACCCGGGCATCTCCTCTGCGGGACGACCCGTCAGCATATCTGCAGACATAACGCTGTTAGCAGGCTTCTCCGTCGAACTCCTTTAAAAAGTTTGTTCAAGCACTTACTAAAAATGCCGCGCCGAAACCGTTTATTCTCCTTCACTGAGTCCGCAAGCTGGGCTCAGACATCCTTCAGTTCCACGCCCAGCCGGATATTGGCATCTTGGAGATCATTTTTCTCCTGCCTGACTTGTGTCAGCACGCGCTCGCCAGCATTTCATTGTCGATCATCAGGTGCCGTATCCGCCTCCACGGCCTCCGGATTCACTCTGGGGCCACCTGCAACATCTATTGTTAGGTGTGCATACATGCCGCATACTACCTGGTACCGATATTCTTTGCAATAGACAAAAGAGGTACCAGGGGGACCCTTTTTGGACTCCTTCAACGCGGCATCAGCGGCTTCCAGCTGGGCCTTGCACTCATCTAGCTCTTGAGACAATTGGGAATTCTTCTCCATAAGAACCTGCACAAATAATGATCCTTAAATCAGTTGCGTCAAGTGTTTCAAGTCTCAGGGGCTACTGATACATATAATCGTCAGATTTGCTTACCCGTATATCCCTTACATACTGGTCCGTGGCTCTGGCTAGACCATTTTGAGCAGCACGGATGTACGTGTTTCCGGAATTGAAGGCATCAAATGCCTCTAGCGAGAAACAATCGTCACAGAGTACGGCCCGGCGATGCCTATGATTCATGGTGCTCTCCACTTCTGAATTTGTAGCGGATAGTCCATCCGCATCCTCTTGTAGGAGGAGCATCCGGTGTTCGCCCCATGTTGGCTTCCGCCTCTATGTCTGGCCCTGGGGCCCGACTAGTGGAGGCGTGATCGGCGGCCTCTCCGGATATAGTCCGGCGAGCGTTTTCTCTATTAAAGAAGCATGGATGTCATTGCACTTTGAGAAATACGACAACCACGGAGCGAGGTTTTGTGTTATACCTCTGCGCCGGCGTCTCAGTCCTGACGACCTTCCTTTTTGGCCTACCCGGCTTCGGTGCCTCTTGTTGGCGAGTTGCTGCGGGTTCGGCACGACGTCCCGAATGCCTTCCCTGTAAAACACCATATGTGTACGGTAGTTGAAGTGTCTAAAAGTAGATCCTATTTTTGGAGTTGGGATTTTGGTTTTTCTTACATGCGACATAGGGAGCAGCCCGGGATAGTTGGCCGTTATGGCCACCATGGCGTCATAGCAGCTCAATTGATAGAACTGCCTGTTTATCAGCTCCACGAATATGTCCGGTTGCTCTTCGAGTCCGGGACCGAGGGTCCGGCCAGGGTCCTCTGGTCGTGGAGATGGGCTGTTGACCTCCCTTATAGCTTTTCGCAGTTCCTGCCGTAAAATGGCAATGTGAGTACCTACGACGAAGAATGCGGGAAGAATGGGAGTAAAGAGGTATAACTCACCCAGCTTGGAGGGTTGTACATGGAGAATCCATCCTGTGGCTTGATATGGATGAACTCCTCTTCCTCTCCTTGAACAGCTCAGACAGAATTTTTGCTAGAGCGACAGCGGAGTCCGGTCCCTTATGCCCGCAACGGGTGGCATCATCTTCCTCGTTAAAACACCATAGGGGGGCCCTCGATATTGAAGTGGCTGCACTCCCCGCATTATGCATACTGATATAACCTCGATTATTGTCAATCCTGATTGAGCCAGCGCTTTAATCCGGTTCATCAGGTAGAGGACTTCTCTGTTGTCTTCCTCCCGCGGTCTCTGTGGGCGCCAGCTTCGGCGTTTCTTCAAAGGAGCATTGTTAAACTCAGGAAGACCCCGCCGAACAGGGTCTAGAAGGGGGACGTCCTCTATATAAAACCACTCCGATGGCCAATCTTCGGACGTCTTCTTCGGAGTACCGGACAGGTATCCGGTTTCGGCGATGCGCCATATTTTGGCTCCGCCCACCTGATAAAGTGACCCCTTTTGTGTGCGGGGCACAAGGCAAAATAACCTCTTCCATAGCGTGAAATGAGCCTTGCAGCCCAGAAATAGCTCGCAAAGGGCAACGTATCCGGTGATGTGTAATAAGGAAGCAGGGGTGAAATTGTGCAGTTGGAGGCTGTAACACTCCAGGAGCCCGCGGAGGAACGGATGAATTAGAAATCCGAGTCCCCTTAGTAAGTAAGGGACAAGGCACACCCTCTCCCCCTTGGAGGGGCCGGGGAAGCTCTCCGCTTGCTCCCCGCCATTATAGGTGGCGAGCCCGGCTCGGACGGGGACCAAATACGCCGGAGGGAGAAATCCCTGGGTCTGCAGCTCTACCAAACGACTGTGCGGGATGGAACACCTCTCCCAATCACCGGGTTTAGGGCTACGGGGGAGAGAGGAGGAGCTGCGGTGGTTGGCCATGATGGGATGGTTTTTTTCCGAGCACGCTCCGATGGATTTTTGCTGGGGGAGGAGGGTGTGGATTGCATCTAAGAATCCCCATCCCTGTAATAGACAATTTATTTACCTGGCTAGGGGGGCAAATGTAAAAATGCCCTGGCTCCTTGCATTCGCTCAATGCATGGAGGGTGGCACTTATTGGGCACAGAAGCCTGTAAGTCCATACTTTATAGGAGCCGGACACTACTTTACAGATATTCAAGATTTGGAGAAGAACCCGCCTTGCAATGCCGAAGACAATACTGCGCGCCGGACTCATTGTCATTGAAGCCTGGTTCGGGGGCTACTGAGGGAGTCCTGGATTAGGGGGTCTCCGGACAGCCGGACTATATCCTTTGGCCGGACTGTCGGATTATGAAGGTACAAGATTGGAGACTTCGTCCCATGTCCAGATGGGACTCTACTTGGCGTGGAAGGCAAGCTTGGCAATACGGATATGTATATCTACTCCTTTGAAACCGACCTTATGTAACCCTAGCCCCCTCCGGAGTCTATATAAACCGGAGGGTTTTAGTCCGTAGGACAACAGACAATGATACCATAGGCTAGCTTCTAGGGTTTAGCCTCTTTGATCTCGTGGTAGATCAACTCTTGTAATACTCATATCATCAAGAACAATCAAGCAGGACATAGGGTATTACCTCCATCAAGAGGGCCCGAACCTGGGTAAATATCATCTCCCTTGCCTCCTGTTACCATCCGCCTTAGACGCACAGTTCGGGACCCCCTACCCGAGATCCACCGGTTTTGACACCGACATAGGTCCTTCACAAAAAAAACTCATTTCGGGCACTCGGAGAATGGAAAATGGATTTTCCGTGCAAAGAAAATGAAAACTCCCTTAGGCAACATTGTTTGGAATTCCAAGATGCACCCTTGTGCACAATATGAGATCATTTGAACAAACTATGCCATGAATGTGGCCATAAGATTGATCATTTGGCTTGAAAGCCATGAATCTTCATGCATGACAGCTCATTTCTGAGAATACTTTTTTAAGATAATTGCCATGTTACAAGTTTATTATTTTTCCTGGAAATTGGTCACATATGATGACACAATGCGAAGGTTTTCCAATTTTTTGATTTTTTTGAATTTTTATACCGGTTTCAAAATGCGCTCAAAACGGCGGGCTTGACCGTTCCTAGCTAGTGGTTGAATCTTGGAATTTTTTTGATGTTTCTCTGATTAAATAGATACTTATGTACCTAGAAATGATTTTTGGAAAAAAATAAATAGCAAACTATGAGGCAGCTACAGTTCAAATTTGACCCGCTTCCTGCTGAATCAGCGGGAATTTGTCTTTTTCACCAGAGGTGAATCAAAAATTTTGACACCCAAACATTTTGTCAATTGTGAATTAAATATGACCTAGTATTTTAGAAAATTTATTTGGTCCAATTTTGGAACAAATATATGGTAGGTCCTTCAAAAAAACTCACTTTGGGTTCTCAAAAAATGGAAAATGATTTTTTCGTGCAAAGTAATTGAAAACTCCGTTAGGTAACATTGTTTGGAATTCCAAGATGCACCCTTATGCACCCAACGGCCCACACCCCCTCACCCTCTCACCCACCCACCGCGAGCTACCCTGAAAAAACAAACCCACCACAAACTCCTCTCTCTTACCCTAGCATGCGAACCCTAGCCCCTCTCTCCCCCGCACACCACTCCTCCCTTCCACATCACCGCTGCCACCTCCTCCCTTTCAGATCGCAACCGCCAGCTCCCCGCCATCCACGGCCTCCCCCACCCCTCCTCCTCTCTCCCATACCCTACCCTCACCGCGGCGCTCCTGGCCGTCCTCGCCCTCGCCCTGCTCGCGCTCGCGCCCTCGGCGGCGTCCGAGATCCGGTCGACGGCGATCCGGGTGTAACATCCCAAATTTTCAATTTGAAATGTTATACATAGGTCATTCATGCATATCATATTTTGCTGCATTTTCATTTCGCGAATCCTCAAAATTCTAAGCAACTCAAGGACCCACGGAGAGAGTTGGGAATTTCGTTATTTTCATATTTGAGTTTTCTCAAATTTTGAGAAAAGGATCATTGGGTTTTGATTACTTTTCCTCTCCGAAAATATTTCTAATTAAAATATATGAGAGGAGATAATATGACTTCTCCAAAATAAAGGAAATACTAGAGGAAAAATATTAAAATCAAATAAGTTATTTTATTTGGATTTTATTGCAATTTTATTTGAATTAGGAAAAATATGCTTTTTTCAAAATTGCATTAGAGACCCAAATAAATGTTCACTTTGTCCGCAATATTATTAGGGGACCATGAAAATTTATTTCAGGATTTTTTGAATCCGTTTAGTATTTCTTTTATTTGTTTTTCCGCGTCAGGATTTATTTTTTAAAAAAAGTCACCGACCTACTGGGCCGTACTCAAGTCGGAGACCTCCGGCCAGGGGCTTTATAAGACGAAGCCCGTGACCCCGAGGCCCAGCTCGAGCCGCCGCCGCCAGCGCCTGCGCCCGAAACCCTAGCGTCGCCCCGCCACCGCTGTCGCCGCCGCCCGCCCGGTTTTCTCGGGAAAAACCGCCGGTTTTTTTGAAACCCTATATCATATTTTTTATTTTGGATTTTGTTCGGTTTTTTCTTCGGTTTAGTTGAATAGCAGATGTTGGCCCGTACGTTCATTTTAACGAACGCCGTTCTTCCGTTAGCCATAGACAGCGAACGTTCGCTCGTTAGCCAGTTCGTCTCGTTTTATTTTCCAGGGTTTTTCTATGATTATTTTGGATTATGTTCGGTTTTTTCTTCGATCTAGTATATCTTTTCGCTCATTTATCCAAATCGGGTGAAACAAGCGCCTAGATCTTCGTATCAAAGCCCTCTTTCTGTTTAACCAACTTGAATAAGATTTTGATACTATAAAATTTGACTTTAGTCCAGATTAGTAACCGGATCTTGTTTCTTTCGTAGTTTGAGTTTCGTTGCTCCGTTTGATTTGATTCTTTTTGCAAACCGGAGTTCTTTAGTTGAAATTTCTGGTTAGATCTTTTATTCGAAGTTTTCCCCGTGCATATTTGCTTGATTTCTTATGTATGCTATTGTTAGTTTGCAATAGAACACCCGGAGTGCGAAGCGTGCTACTACGAGTCTTTAGGATTTGCAGATCGTCAGCAAGGCAAGTAACACATTGATGATACTCTTTCATACCTAGTTTTTATGCATTAGTTTCAACCCTCACACATTGCATGAGTAGGATCTCTTAATATGTGGGTCTGGTAAGTAGATGATGAGGTAGAACCTATTACCGTTTTTATTATCAAACCCTTGGGAGTTACTTCTACGTTATGCTTATATTACCATGCTATGCTCGTAGACGTGGATTGGGTTTGAGAGTATCCATGACAGATGTGAGATTATTACTTAATGGTTCAACTTAAGGTGGCAACTTTAATACACATATGGGTGGATTGCTTGTGGGCACCTGGGGTTATACCAGTGTTGTCCTAGGAGATCCCGGGGTTATACCGTGTGATCCTCCTATGGTCCGCCACCCAGGCTCAAAGGGATCATAAGATTATTCATGCTTGAAACTTACGTGTTCAGCCACAAGCTATTATGGGCTCTAGCATAGTGGAGTAAGTTGCATGACCTCTTCTAGTGGTAGACTAGCAGATGTAGGGGATGTAGGTTGCTACGGTCTACCCGGGGTTAGAGTTAATGCTTCTGAAAGACTTTGTCTCGGTCATCCATTTCTCAAACACCTTGTAGTGGGAGAAATCCAATGGAGGAGATCGAGTCTTGTGGGGAAAAGTGCGCAAACCACTAAAGAGTGTACAAACTAATCATGGTTAGCCATGTCACCGGTTATGGACATCTTGAGTATCTCGTTCTTGAATTATCCTATGGATCTCGTCACTCTAAATTAATTTGTTGGGTTGATAATTACTTTTAATGGGGTTGATAATTTGTCAATGTTGTTTCAACTACCATGATAGTTAAATAAAATATATTCCTTTGTTGTAGGGAAAAATTGGCTTTTCACAAAAACGTTGTAACCATAGAGCCTCCACCAGCCATATATGCATGTAGTGATGGCATTTATCTTTCCTCTGCTCTACTGTGTTACTATGCCAGCATATTCCATGTGCTGAGCCGTTTCGGGCTGCAACATATTATGTTGCAGACTTTTCAGACGACGAGTAAGGCGCCATAGGTCGTTTGTCATGCACTCAGTTATGCCATTGGAGTTGATGGACTCACTTTATCTTCCAAGTCTTCCGCTGTTATCTTATTTAGATGGCCTTAAGCCATATTTATTGTGATAAGTTCTCTTTTGAGACATTCGATGTAATAAGTGTGTGACTTCTACTTTGTTATAAATCCTTCAAGTACTGTGTGTGTGTCAACATTACCGATCCAGGGATGACACTGAAACACAGAGACTTGACCGTCTGAGGTCGGGTCGCTACAAGATGGTATCAGAGCACATGCTGAATGTAGGACACGACCACTAAGATGAGCCATAGATCACTCTTCTCTACTCATTTCTGACTCCTCTCCATTTTCTACTCTTTAGGATGGCGGACTTAAGGAACAAATTTACACAGCTAGATGAAGACACCCCGTTTGGATGACACTTGTAGGAAGTCACTAGGTACCTGAACATCGGAATACCAAGCTTCACCGGGACCTACACTGCCACACTACCAGAAGAGGAATATTGGATGAGTCGAGTTCAAGTTCCAGGAAGGACATTCACGCCAGTCACTGAGCCCATAGAGTTTTCCTTTGATGCACCAACCTGGAGTCTAGGAAAGAGCATGGCAGCCCACATCGCCATGGGACGCATCGTTGAAGTTTACCACAAGGAGCTTAAGGACACTATCTACCAGATATGTTGGCGCCGAGATGAGCAATGGGAGATGATCAGCATTAGGAAGGACAGGTCCATTGCAGCATTCATCCAGGAGTTAAACCATCACGTACGTCGCCAGGAGAACCAGATGTGTGCAAGCATGATAGATTTGAAGAAGGCAATTACCAGGATCACGGAGCTAGAAGAGGAGCTCAAGTCTACACGCGATGGATATGAGGAGGAAATGACGATACTTGTGGAGATGAATGACGACTTGACGGGGAAGTTAGGAGTTTTCATGGGAGACCCCGCACCAGGAGGAGAAGACGACGAACCCAAGGAGATTCGTTCTGAAGACTACATCATCATCGACAACACCGAGTCCGACCCTGATGGTAGTGATGATGACTATGAAGATGAAGCTGGAGCAGATATCATGGATTCTTCCACCGATCAAAATTTCTAGTAGACCACCATATGATCAGTAGTGTTCCCCCATGTATATAGAATAGTCCGAGCACTGTAACGATAGTTAGATCAATTGTATGCCCTTGCTTGATTGATTGAGTGATATGATATTATTGTGTTTGTCTCATGTGCATATGGGTAGTGCTTTCTCCTTAGACGTCATTCTATTCTAATCTCTTCCCTCTAAACCCATCAGATGCCTCCGAGACGTGACCCCGGATTTGTCTTCCCACCGGAGCTCACTCAGTTGATCCAGCAGCAGAATGCCTTGACGCGGTTGTTAGTTCAGAACCAAGGCAACAACAACAACAACAATAACAACAACCCTCCGCCACCACCTCCAGTTGACAACTTGGCCCATTTTCTGAGGTTACATACGCCGGTGTTTTCCTTTAGCACCGAGCCCATAGTTGCGGATGACTGGCTACACAGGATTTGAGGGGAGTTAACCACTGCCGGTTGCATAGATGCGGAGAAGGTGCGTTTTGCCGCACACCAATTGGATGGACCCGCAGCCACATGGTGGGAGAATTACACATCCACTTTTCCTATAGCAAATATCACTTGGGAGCAGTTTCAGCAAGCCTTCCACACAACCCATGTCTCAACTGGAGCTATGAGCATGAAGAAGCATGAGTTTCGCAACTTATGCCAGGGGAATCGTACTGTAGCTCAGTACGTGGATGAGTTTTTATCTCGCTATGCCCCAGATGATGTGGCCATGGATGCAGCGAAGCAGGAGAAGTTTATGGAAGGGCCAAATGATGAGGTGAGCATGCAGTTAATGGTGGCAACATTCAACAACTACCAAGAGTTGGTAGATAAGGCCCTTATGATTGAAGGGAAGCAGTAGAAGATTGAGAGCCGCAAGAGGAAGTATGGACAAGGGAAGTACAATACAGGAGCATCGCAGAAGCCTCGTTTTACCCTGAACTCGGGATGATACACCCATAACCATGGAGGACACACTCACAATGGAGGAAGTTCTCATAGCCACAATGGCCCAAAGAATGGGAATGGGAATGGAGCGAGCAGCAATCAGAACCGCTCTAACCCAACCACACCCACCAAGAAGGACCAGAGTCACGTTACCTGTTTCAAGTGCAGGAAGAACGGGCACTACACCAATGATTGTCCAGAATTGAAGAATGGCAATGGTAATGGAAGCTCGGGGAAGAAGCCCAACCCTTTCAATAGGGGACAAGTGAACCACGTGAACGTTTAGGAGGTTGAAGAGCAGCTAGATGCGGTTATCGGTAAGTTTTTGGTTAAGTCATTTACCGCTCTCGTTCTTTTTGATACTGGTGCATCGCATTCATACATTTCAAGGGGATTTGTGGACAAGTTTAAGTTACCCATCTTAGCCCTTAGGACACCCTTGCTAGTGAGCTCACCAGGTGCAGAGTATATGGCCAGCCGATGGTGCGACCAGATACCTTTAACCATTGGCAGCCATGTTTTCCCCTTAGACCTAATAATTTTGGAATCCCAAGGATTGGATGTGATATTGGGGATGGATTGGTTATCAAAGTATGGAGGAAACATTCATTGCGCCAATAGGTCAATTCTACTCACCACCACGGAGGGAAAAAGGATTAAGTATGTATCTACGCATACTCCTAAGAGTACTCACCTAAATTCTCTCATGGTAGTTGTTCAGGAAGAAGTGCCTGTAGTGAAGGATTACCCGAATGTATTTCCAGAGGAATTACCAGGCATGCCCTCGGGTCGAGACATTGAGTTTTTGATAGAGTTATTGCCAGGCACCGGACCGATATCGAAGAGACCGTACCGAATGCCCGCGAATGATCTGGAGGAGATTAAGAAGCAGATCAAGGAGTTATTGGAGAAAGGTTACATTTGACGAAGTTCATCACCATGGGGATCCCAAGTGCTCTTGGTTGAGAAGAAAGATAAGTCTCTGAGAATGGTTGTTGATTATCGGGCATTGAATGAAGTGGCGATCAAGAACAAGTATCCACTTCCGATGATCAATGATTTGTTTGATCAGTTGCAAGGAGCTAAAGTGTTTTCGAAGATCGACCCGCGATCAGGATATCACCAGCTAAAAATCCGAAAACAGGATATACCTAAGACAACCTTCACCACAAGGTACAGGCTATATGAGTACACAGTTATGTCATTTGGATTGACTAATGCCCCTGCCTATTTCATGAGCATGATGAATAAGGTATTCGTGGAGTTCTTAGATAAGTTTGTTGTGGTGTTTATTGATGATATTCTGGTATACTCGAAGAATGAAGAGGAACACAAGGAGCATTTGCATTTAGTTCTTGAGAAACTCAGGGAAGATCAGTTGTATGCCAAGTTCAGCAAGTGTGAGTTTTGGCTGAAGGAAGTTGGATTCCTTGGACATGTTATATCTGGAGAAGGTATAGCAGTAGACCCAACCAAGGTTAAGTCAATCATTGAGTGGTTGGCACCCACCTCAGTGGGAAAGATCCATAGTTTTCTGTGACTCGCGGGATATTATCTAAGATTCATTAAGAATTTCTTGAAGACTACGAAGCCCATGACGGAGTTGCTGAAGAAGGACACTAAGTTCAAATGGACAGATGAATGTGAGGCAAGTTTTCAGGAGTTGAAGAAACGTTTACTACGGCCCCAGTGCTAATTCTGCCAGATATGCGCAAGGATTTCTAAGTGTATTGCAACGCATCTCACTTATGACTTGGAGGTGTACTTATGCAAGACGGAAGAGTTGTTTCGTATGTCTCTTGACAACTTCGACCGCATGAGTTGAATTATGCCACACATGATTTGGAGTTAGCAGCTGTAGTGCATGCACTCAAAACCTGGAGACATTTTCTTATTGGAAACCATTGTGATGTGTACACGGATCATAAGAGTTTGAAGTACATTTTCACACAGAAAGAGTTTAATCTCAGGCAAAGGAGATGGTTGGTGCTCATAAAGGATTACAATATGAAGTTGCACTATCATCTAGGCAAGGCCAATGTCGTAGCAGACGCTTTGAGCCGGAAGAGTTATGCCAATACCTTAGTAATAGGAGGTTTGCCAAAGGAGTTAGCAGAAGATCTCAGGGAGCTTCGTTTGGAGATTGTTCCTAGAGGTTTTGTTGCAGCGATGGAAGTTCGATCTACATTGTTCCGAGAAGCTCATAAGGATGACAAGGAAATTGTTGAAATAAAGGAGAAGATGAGTGAAGGTAAGGCCAAAGGTTTTCGTGAGGATGAGCACGACACCTTGTGGTTTGAGGACCGAGTTTATGTGCCCAATAATGCAGAGATCAGGAAGTTGATACTTCAGGAAGCTCATGACTCGCCATACTCGATACACACCGAAAACACCAAGATGTATTTGGATTTGAAGGAACATTTCTGGTGGACTGGTATGAAGAAGGATATTGCCGAGTATGTAGCCATATGTGATGTATGTCAGAGAGTGAAGGCAGAACATCAAAAGCCATCAGGATTACTACAGCCTATGCTGATACTCGAATGGAAGTGGGATAAGCTTGGCATGGATTTTATCATCGGATTACCCAGGACCCGATCGGGATATGATTCTATCTGGGTAGTAGTGGACCGCTTGACCAAAGCAGCTCACTTTATCCCCGTGAAGACCACTTATACCAGTGCGAAGTTGGCCAAGATATATATGACCAGGATCATATGTTTGCATGAAGTTCCAAGGACCATCATATCAGATAGAGGAACGCAGTTTACTTCAAAGTTTTGGCACCAGCTGCACCAGACTTTGGGAACCAGGCTAGAGTTCAGTACAACCTTCCATCCACAGACAGATGGATAGACCGAGAGAGTCAACCAGATTCTAGAGGACATGTTGAGAGCATGTGCGTTAGATTATGGATCTAGTTGGGATGACAACTTACCCTATGCGGTGTTCTCATACAACAATAGTTACCAGGCCAGTTTGAAGATGGCACCATTCGAAGCCCTGTAGGACGAAGGTGCAGGACACCGTTAATGTGGGATGAAGTTGGAGACCGTCAGTTGTTTGGACCAGATTTGATTAAGGAGTCTGAAGAGAAGGTTAAACTGATTCGAGATAGAGTGAAGGTAGCTCAATCCAGACAGAAGAGTTATGCAGACTCAAAGCGCAAGGAGGTAGTCTATGAAATCGAAGACAGAGCATATCTCCGTGTGTCACTGCTCCAAGGAGTTAAGAGATATGGAGTCATGGGAAAGTTAGCTCCAAGATTTGTAGGACCATACCGAGTTTTGGAACGTACGAGAGATGTAGCCTACAAGTTGGAGTTACCCGAAGAACTGTCAGGAGTTCATGATGTGTTTCACGTTTCCCAGTTGAAGAAGTGCCATGCAGAGATGGTCAATATCCCTCTGAGAGATAGCGTTCCCCTGGAAGCAATTCAGTTAGATAGTGATCTGACTTATGAGGAGAAACTGAAGGAAATATGCCCTAGAGGCAATAATAAAGTTATTGTTTATTTCCTTATATCATGATACATGTTTATTATTCATGCTAGATTGTATTAACCGGAAACATAATACTTGTCTGAATACATAGAAAAACAAAGTGTCACTAGTATGCCTCTACTTGACTAGCTCGTTGATCAAAGATGGTTATGTTTCCTAGCCATTGACATGCGTTGTCATTTGATTAATGGGATCACATCATTAGGAGAATGATGTGATTGACTTGACCCATTCCGTTAGCTTAGCACTCGATCATTTAGTATGTTGCTATTGCTTTCTTCTTGACTTATACCTGTTCCTATGACTATGAGATTATGCAACTCCCGTTTACTGGAGGAACACTTTGTGTGCTACCAAACGTCACAACGTAACTGGGTGATTATAAAGGTGCTCTACAGGTGTCTCTGAAGGTACTTGTTGGGTTGGCGTATTTCGAGATTAGGATTTGTCACTCCGATTGTCGGAGAGGTATCTCTGGGCCCACTCGGTAATGCACATCACTTAAGCCTTGCAAGCATTGCAACTAATGAGTTAGTTGCGGGATGATGTATTACGGAACGAGTAAAGAGACTTGCCGGTAAGGAGATTGAACTAGGTATTGAGATACCGACGATCGAATCTCGGGCAAGTAACATACCGATGACAAAGGGAACAACGTATGTTGTTATGCGGTTTGACCGATAATGATCTTCGTAGAATATGTGGGAGCCAATATGAGCATCTAGGTTCCGCTATTGGTTATTAACCGTAGAATATGCTAAACTCGGAGGTGCCATGCGTTTGCTACTTGATCAGTCGGATCGTGAAGACGTACGACTGCATGAACCACGTTGTGCTAACGCTTCCGCTTTCGGTCTACGAGGGTACATGGACAACACGCTCCCCTCTCGTTGCTATGCATCACCATGATCTTGTATGTGCGTAGGAATTTTTTGAAATTACTACGTTCCCCAACAGAAACCAGTCAAGATTCTCGAGTTTGCCAGCCGAGTTACTCGCAGCAAGGTTATAAAGTTTTGCAAAGTCCAGTGGAGCCACCATACTAAGGATGAAGCCACTTGGGAACGAGGGGATGATCTACGCAAAGACCACCCACACCAATTTTCTAGCCAACCCGATTCTCGAGGGCGAGATTCATATTAAGGGGGGTAGGTTTATAACATCCCAAATTTTCAATTTGGAATGTTATACATAGGTCATTCATGCATATGATATTTTACTGCATTTTCGTTTCACGAATCCTCAAAACTCTAAGCAACTCAAGGACCCAAGGGGAGAGTTGTGAATTTCGTTATTTTCATATTTGAGTTTTCTCAAATTTTGAAAAGAGGATCATTGGGCTTTGATTATTTTTCCTCTCCAAAAATATTTCTAATTAAAATATATGAGAGGAGATAATATGACTTCTCCAAAACAAAGAAAATATTAGAGGAAAAATATTAAAATCAAAATAAGATATTTTATTTGGATTTTATTGCAATTTTATTTGAATTAGGAAAAATATGCATTTTTCAAAATTGCATCAGAGACCCAAATAAATGTTCACTTTGTCCGCAATATTATTAGGGGACCGTGAAAATTTATTTCAAGATTTTTGGACTCCGTTTAGTATTTCTTTTATTAGTTTTTCCGCGTCATGATTTATTTTTAAAAAAGTCACCGACCTACCGGGCCGTACCCGAGCCGGAGACCACCGACGAGGGGCTTTATAAGCCGAAGCCCGCGACCCCGAGGCCCAGCTCGAGCCGCCGCCGCCAGCCCCCGCGCCCGAAACCCTAGTGCCGCCCCGCTGCGCCACCCCGCCGCTCCGCCGCCGCCGAGGTAGTCGTCGCCGTCGCCGCCCGGTTTGTCGGAAAAAACCGCCGTTTTTTCTCAAAACCTAGATCGGTTTTTTTATTTTCGGTTTTGTTCGGTTTTTTCTTCGGTTTAGTTAAACAGCGGGCGTTCATCCGTACGTTCGTTTTAACGAACACCGTCCTTCCGTTAGCCGTAGACAGCGAACGTTTGTTCGTTAGCCTATTCGTCTCATTTTATTTTCCAGGGTTTTTCCATGATTATTTTCGATTGCGATTTCTTCCCTAATCTTTGATCTAGTATATCTTTTCGCTCGTTTATCCAAATCGGGTGAAACAAGCACCTAGATCTTCGTCTCGAAGCCCTCTTTCTGTTTAACCAACTTGAATAAGATTTTGATACTGTAAAATTTGACTTTAGTCAAGATTAGTAATTGGATCTTGTTTCTTTCGTAGTTTGAGTTTCGTTGCTCCGTTTGATTTGATTCTTTTTGCAAATCGGAGTTCTTTAGTTGAACTTTCTAGTTAGATCTTTTATTCGAAGTTTTCCCCGTGCATCTTTGCGTGATTGCTTATGTATGCTATTGTTTGTTTGCGATAGAACACCCGGAGTGCGCAGTATCCTACTACGAGTCTTTAGGATTTGCAGATCGTCAGCAAGGCAAGTAACACATTGATCATACTCTTTCATACCAAGTTTTTATGCATTAGTTTCAACCCTCACACGTTGCATGAGTAGGATATCTTAATATGTGGGTCTGGTAAGTAGATGATGAGGTAGAACCTATTACCTTTTTTATTATCAAACCCTTGGGAGTTACTTCTACATTATGCTTATATTACCATGTTATGCTCATAGACGTGGATTGGGTTTGAGAGTATCCATGACAGATGTGACATTGTTACTTAATGGTTCAACTTAAGGTGGCAACTTTAATACACATCTGAGTGGATTGCTTGTGGGCACCTGGGGTTACACAAGTGTTGTCCTAGGAGATCCCGGGGTTATACCGTGTGATCCTCCTATGGTCCACCACCCAGGCTCAAAGGGATCATAATATTATTCATGCTTGAAACTTCTGTGTGCAACCACAACCTATTATGGGCTCTAGCATAGTGGAGTAAGTTGCATGACCTCTTCTAGTGGTAGACTAGCAGATGTAGGGGATGTAGGTCGGTATGGTCTACCCAGGGTTAGAGTTAATGCTTCTGAAAGACTGTGTCTCGGTCATCTGTTTCTCAAACACCTTGTAGTGCCGGAAATCCGATGGAGGAGATCGAGTCTTGTGGGGAAAAGTGCGCAAACCTCTGCAGAGTGTACAAACTAATCATGGTTAGCCATGTCCCCGGTTATGGACATCTTGAGTATCTGGTTCTTGAATTATCCTATGGATCTCGTCACTCTAAATTAATTTGTTGGGCTGATAATTACTTTTAATGGCGATTGAGATGGGGGTACCATTCTCAATGTTGTCTCAACTACCATGATAGTTAAATAAAATATATTCCTTTGTTGTAGGGAAAAAATTGCTTTTCACAAAAACATTGTAACCATAGAGCCTCCACCAGCCATATATGCATGTAGTGATAGCATTTATCTTTCCTTTGCTCTATTGTGTTACTATGCCAGCATATTCCATGTGCTGACCCATTTCTGGCTGCAATGTTTTATGTTGCAGAATTTTCAGACGACTAGTAAGGCGCCATAGGTCATTTGTCATGCACTCAGCTATGCCGTTGGAGTTGATGGACTCACTTTATCTTCCAAGTCTTTCGATGTTATCTTATTTAGATGGCCTTAAGCCATATTTATTGTAATAAGTTCTCTTTTGAGACATTCGATGTAATAAGTGTGTGATTTCTACTCTGTCATAAATCCTTCGAGTATTGTGTGTGTGTGTCAGCATTACCGATCTAGGGATGACACCGAAACACGGAGACTTGACCCTCTGAGGTCGGGTCGCTACACCGAGCCGACCCGTGCACCATCATCCCGCTCGAGGAGTTCGGCTTCTCCAACCAGGGCGTGCCGGAGCTCAATGTCACTGTCATCGTCATCGACCCCCTCGCCTCATTCGGACCTCGACCTCTCCCAGTTCGGCGCGCGCATCCTCCAGCGGCTCCCGCGACCGTCTCTGTCACTAGGGTTTTGCCCGGCGTGGTCCGGCGACTCAGGTGCGTCCCTTCATTCCATCTCCTCCTCACAGCCCTCCCTCACTTCCTCACCTCGTGTTCTCTCCCTCCCAGATCCAGGATGTCATCTTCGATCAAGCACCAGGACACCATGGGTGCAGCATAGGGGACAACAGGAGCTCTGCCACTGGTCGCTCCCCGCCCCCAAATGCCATGGCGGCCTCGCTACTCCTCCGCACCGCGCGGTGCCGAGACCTCGCCTCGCCGCTCGCCACTGTAAGAGGTCTGCGTCTCGTGATCCTTTCCTTTCCTGCTCGGATTTGTTGTGTCAGATCTGGGGGTTCTCTTCTCTCTCGTGTTATGCATGTCCCGTACGGATGTCTCGATCGAGGGTTGCAATTGCAACTTCGTGGATAGCAACTTCATGATTTGCAAAATGCTTAATTAGTTTCCTCCAGCTACCGGCTCATAGCGCGACTATAGGGTTTCCATTGCGCCTACTAGTATGCCTCTGAAAAAATGCTGTTAGTCTGTCTCCTACAGTAGAATCATGGCTCTGCATATACCATGGCCTTAGAGGTGACTCTTTTTATGCATGTAGTATGGAGTTATGTTTGTTTCATACATGCCTTCCATCATGTGCCATATCGTCTACTAGCTTAGCAAACCATCAACGGTTTTTAACAATTTTCTCATCACGCTCATGGTTGGGGTGCACTGGGGTGGGGTAAACAGAGGACGACGCACTACCAAGTGCACAATTATGCTTGCTATTTATTACTCATTCTTACTGTCTTACAACATGCACAATTATATCTTCTACTGCAGTTGTGCTACTAGTAGTTCCTAGGCCATTAGCTCTGCTTGCTTTTTTGCTGCACAATGCTCAGCCTGACTGACAATAATTGACCAACCAGGACCTCCTTTTCTTCCAAATTAAGTTTCAGCTTCACGACCAGCTCAACACCAGTCAGGGTTACTTTACTTCCATCCTTGGTTTTTAATTTTCGGTGTCCCTGAAGCCGCTGTTATTGATAGTGAACTATGGCACTCTTAATTAGCAAAACAATGAGCATGCATTCTTGATGAACATTGAATCTCTTAATTAGCGACAATATTGAGATGACATCCACCTATTTCTTTATTTTTGTGAATGGACAGAGTGATCTATATTTTTTCTTCCTCACGTAGGTCATCGTCAAGCCCTCACGCGGCTGATGGGCATAGGCTTGTCCATGCACGCTGGTGATGGCGGCTCACCAAGGTTTTCGTCGTCGCCTGCACGCACGAGGCACCCAACGACCTCCTCCATCGCCAACCACAAGGACCGGGCACGAGCTGCAGTACAGGTCTCGTACATGAGGTATGCCACCTCCCGTCCTTCATTTCCTTCCTTCCTTCCTGTCAAGTTAAGTGCTTGTTGGTGTGTTTGTTAATTCAGTAAGCTAGGGGCTATCATCCATTTAATTCAGAGAAACCCCTGTCAAGCATGAGGTTCTCCTACATACCTACTACTATATGTTTGTACTCAATATATTGACATGCCATGACACTATGAAGTAACAGAATGGCTAGCAAAAGCTTTCACTTCTAAGAATGACAGCAGTAGGAAGAATCATTGTAGTCAAGTGACCATAATATCTATTTTATTGTGCTGAACTTTGTTTTTACCTAGATGTTGCAGTCCTTGATTATTCTCATGATGTCGTACAGGAGGCCCTTGTGGTCGCCGCTGGAGGGGCTGGAGCTTGGCGAAAGCCTGGCGGATGACGGAGGCCTGGACGGTGGCTATTTCTGCAGCAGGATGATAGCTTAAATTTTTTGATAATTTTGGAATAGCTTCAACACCTACAGTTAATTTTTCACATAAAGCTTGAGTAATTTTGCACATGAAGCTTCAGTATTTTAGCACATGAAGCTTCTGCTACTGTTATTCTTGTCATGAATCTTCCACCATTTTCAGTAGGTTAAATTTGACTTGGTGTAGTAATCTTGTTGCTTACTGCTGCTTGTATCTCATGCTAATTGTTGCATGAGTAGTTTCAGTAGTTTTATAATAGCAACAGTAGCACAAATTTAATTGAATTCAATTAAAATTTCCAGAATCTCTTCTTGATCTGTAATGTTTTAGTGCAACAAAGTCATACCGAGTGAGGTCCATGTGGTGCTCTGAGATGCTCTTGGTGGTTTGTTGTCAAGACTGATACCCCCTGTATGTCATGATGCTGCTAGCTTGTCTCAGTCCAGTATCTCTTCTTGATAGTCTTGTTAACATAATTCAGTCCAGTAACTCTAATTAATTAACTGAATTTATTTGTTTAATTAAATTACATTGAAACTTGTCCTTTAATTATAATTAAATAAGGGTTTCAGTTTAGTTAAAACTAATGGAAACCTTTTTGGTTAATCCTGTTGTTTAATGTAGTAATAGAGTAAGTAATTAAAGATAGGCTTGCTGTTAGTAGTAGAGTAAGTAATTAAGTCCTGTTGTTTACTGTAAGACTTGCTGTTTAGCAAGGCTTGAGTAATTTAGTGTACTACATCTTTAGTTTCAACTGAAATTTTTATCATGCTGCTGTGACATCTACTGAAAATTTCAAACAAATGAAAGGAGTACTGTAGTTACAAATGGAGCCTACAAATTTTGTACATCTACTGTACTCATTTTTCAGTTATCTGTAGTTACAAAGCATTAATTGTAAGACTGTAACTAAACATGTCTTCTTATCCTCTGTCATTTTACTCATACACATGCTTATGATCCTGTTAACATATGTTGATGCTCATTTTACTCATGCACATGCTCATGATCTTCTTAGTTAAGACTGTAACTACTCCATTTGATTGGATGATCTCTATTTGAACGCATGCTCATAAGATTGTAACATGAGTTCAATATCACAGTGAACATGCTCATGATCTCTATTTGAATGCATGTTCTTCGAGTACTCGCAGCCTGCATCTTGAATGGGATCTTCTTTCATGTTGAAATCACAATTTCGGTCATCATCACTTCCTCCAGGTACGTCCTCTTCTTCAGCTGGTGTCACATCCCTAGTTCTAGTATGCACTAGGCTAGCCCTTCTTGTGTGCATCATGTTAATTTTTCAATTAAAGTTGAAATGGGGAATGCCTAAACCCTAGCACCAAATGAATTCAAATAGGGTCAAATAAAATCACTTCCAATAAACCCAAAGTGACTTCAGGAAAAGTCCATCATTTTTTGAAATTGGTGAAAACCTTTGACAAAAATTGGTGCATATTTTCCCCAGGTCATTTCAGGTTTTTTGATTAAATCATAAGTATTTGAATTGGAGCATTTAATGGCTATAAATATTTTAAATGCTTCAATAATTCTGAAAACATTTGAGGGCTGTTAGTAAACATTTTAACGGTGCCCACAAATTTTCTCAGGAGTTTTAAAAAAATGGTTTAGTATTATTACTAAATCAAAACAAATAGCAAAAACTAGAAAAACAGAACAGAATTAGAAAGAACAGGAAATGACAGAAACCTTACCTGTCCAGCCCAGCCGGCCCAACACTGTAGTTGGCCCAGCCCAGCTGTCGCACCGTCTTCAACCTCCTGCCAGTAGGCAGGAGGGCGTGTGCTTGCCGCGCGCCTGCCACCTCCACCCTGCATGGCTGCCCCCTTGTCGCCCTGGACGCCTTCCGCGACGCCACGAAGCCCTCTCGACCCTCTCCCACTCTCCCCCGACCTCGTCCCCTCCTCTGTCCCGGTCCTCTCTCCACCGAACGGAGCCATCGCCACCGTCGCCGTTCGTCGTGGCCACCGTGCTCCCCTCGCCTCGCCCACGCGCCAAGAAGCCCCGCCTCGTCCCCCTCTTCCTCCTCACTAAGATGGAAGGCACCGGAAGCCCTGGATGCCGCCAGCTCCGCTGTTCCCCTCCTCAGCCACCGAGGATCGCCGCCGTCGATTTGCCGCTGTCTCTGCCTCCCCGAGCTTCCTGAGGCCGTCTCCGACCCCGCTGTGAGCTCCACCTTCTTCTCCCCTGCTCCCCATGCCCGTACGCACCCGCTAGCCGCTGGAGTCACCGGAGCTTTGAGCTCCCCGCCGCCGGCCATGTCGCCACCGCAGCCATACCTACGGGAACCCGCAACCGAGCACGCCGTCATGGTCAGTGCGTCCCTAGGAGAAGAACACGACCAACCCCGACCTCTACCGTGCACCGCAGCCCCCTAGCCGCTCGAGGCCGAGCTCCGGTCGCCGCCTCACTCGCCGCCGCCGACGCCACAGCCCACCCGAGCACCTGCCACTGCCACCGTTCGAAGCGCCGCAACAGCAGCTCTCCAACGCACCCACCCGCGCAAACTCTAGCTGCCGGAAACGGCCGGCCGGTGATCGTCGCCGTGCACTGCTTAGCGCCGGTGATTAGTCGACGGCTAAACCCCATTGTTAGCACTAATTAACCCCCTCCCTCATTGACATGTGGGCCCCCAGTGCCTAATTAATTAGCTTAACTTCTCTGTTAGATTAGTACTAATCTCAGGGGGCCCCGCCTGGCAGCGTTGACTTGGCCACGTCAGCATTGACCGGACCCACACGTCAGCCTCTGTAGTTGACACTGTGTCACTGACCAGTGGACCCCACTGGCCAGGTTTGACCTGGACGACACCTGTTGACTTGCTGACGTCATCATGACCTCATGCTGACGCAGTAATACATTTTCTGGAATTTTTTATTATTCAGGAAATTCCAGAAAATTGCCTAAACTTCTAAAAATCATAGAAAATCAACCGTAACTCAGAATGAAATAATTTATATATGAAAAATTATCAGAAAAATGCAATCTATCCATCTGTACTGGTCTCATGCATGTTAAAGCAACCTAACCTTGCTGTTTAGATGAAACATGATAATGCACTTATATGAGTTCATAGTTTAGGCTTGTATTTGAATCCTTGATTCAAATAAGCTCAAAACCTTCTGGTTGTAGTTGCATTAGCCCAACACATCCATTTTACCATGTCATGATCATGCATCATATTGTGCATTGCATTGACTGTGTTTCTTCCTCTGTTGCCGGTATTGTCCCCTCTCGATAGACGTGGCTCCGACGATTGTTCGATGACACCGATGAAGAACTATATTATCTTCAGAAGTGCCAGGCAAGCAAAACCCCCCTTGTTCATTTCGATACAATCCCACTCTCTCGCTCCTGCTCTCTTCTACTGCATTAGGACAATAACGATTCAACTGTTACATGTTGCGGTAGGTGAACCCCTTTCCTCTGCATGACCTGTCATTGCCACAGTAAATAGATGAAACCCACTAGCATGAGTAGGAGTTGTTTGAGCCCTGATGTGCCTACTCATTCATGCTTGTTGTCATGCCTGCTACTGCTTAGAGTTGAGTCGGGTCTGATTCATCGGGAATGAACTGGAATGTGGTGAACATGTCCTATTGTTGAGAGCTAAGTGTGTGAACACGATTTGGTAAAGGTAGCGGTGAGAGGCCATGTAGGAGTACATGGTGGGTTGTCTCATTGAAGCCGTCCTTAGGAACTGAGTTCTGTGTTTGTGATCCATGAACAGTTACTACCACACATTGGGCTCCGGGCGCTCCAAGCTCTCTCGACTTATTAATCAACTTGATCTCTGTCCAGGAGTTGCAACTAGTTTTTGGTGTTTGTAGGTAGTGTTAATAGTGTACGAAGTGGCACTGGTATAGGTGGGCTTGGGACAGACTAGGCACAGTGGCCCGGTGTACCAAGTGGCACCCGAATGGTGGGCTTGGGAACCCTGCTCAGATCGTTTGGGGCCGTGAGCGAAACCCCGGCCGGATCTCCTTGCGGATGGAACCCGAATAGGCGATAAACCTGGACTAGAGACTTGTTGGTTAGTCAGGTCATGGCCGACTCCTTCGCCAGGCTTCCGCTTGAAGGTTGCCGAGATACACGATGTGTACATGGTGGTAAGTGGCGAGAGCGTGTGTGAAGAAGTACACACCTGCAGGGTTATCATTATCTATTCGAATAGTCGGATTCCTCGGATATGGAAACTTGGACCCCTTGCATAGTTCATAGACAAGTGAAAGTGGATACTCTAAAATGCGCAAGATAAGCGTGAGTGCTATGGATGGCGTTCTCGTAGGAAGACGGGAGCGGATCCATAGTTGTGTATTGATATGGTGAGCATGTGGACTCGTGTGCGCCACCTCAAAAGAGTTGCTTGTAGTCGTAGTTTAGGATAGCCACCGAGTCAAAGCTGGCTTGCTGCAGTTAAACTCCACCACCCCCTTTGTTGATACCGATGCATATGTAGATAGTTCTGATGTAAGTCTTGCTGGGTACATTTGTACTCACGTTTGCCTATCTTATGTTTTTGCAGAGAGACGACAGTCTCGCTAGTAGTTCCGCGTGGACTTCGACGTTTAGCTTGTTACCTCAGCTACGATCTTGTACCCTTGGGAGGGTCTTGTAGATAGTCAGGTTTCTCAGCCTTCTTCATTTGTAGTTGTCTGTACTCAGACAAGTTAAGCTTCCGCATGTGCTTGTTGCTTGTATGCTCTGTATGGTGGGTCATGAGACCCATGTTTGTAATATCTCGCTCCTCGGAGCCTAATGAATAAATACTTTGAGTCGTAGAGTTATGTTGTGATGCCATGTTGTATTTGCACATATCGAGCATATTGTGTGTATGATTGAAATGCTTGGTATGTGTGGGATCCGACAACCTAGTGGTTTATCCTTGGTAGCCTCTCTTATGGGGAAATGTAGTCTTGTGCTTCCATGAGCCATAGTAGTCCGCTACAGCCTGGTTCACCGGAGTCCTGCTAGCCCAGCACTACTGCTGAGGACACTTGACTGGCCGGCATGTGTTTCACTTCGTTCCTGTGTCTGTCCCTTCGGGGAAATGTCACGCGGTGACATCCGGAGTCCTCCCTAGCCTGCTACAGCCCGGGTTACCGGAGTCATGTTAGCCCAGTGCTACAGCCCGGATTCACACGCTGCTGACCGACATGCTCGAAGTTGATTCATGTATGCCTATCCCCATGGGTTAGTGCCGCTTTGGGTTCACGACTAGCCATGTCGGCCCAGGTTCTCTGTCATATGGATGCTAGCGACACTATCATATACGTGAGCCAAAAGGCGCAAACGGTCCCGGGGCATGGTAAGGCGACACCCGTGGGAATACCATGCGTGAGGCCGCAAAGTGATATGAGGTGTTACCAGCTAGATCGATATGACTTGGAATCGGGGTCCTGACAGCTTTGGTATCAGAGCCTGACTGCCTGTAGGATTACCAAGCCAAACTGGTCGAAGTTGTGTCTAGAAATGCTTTAGTTATATAAGGGAATTAATTGTGGATGGGAACGTAAGGCTCTTTTTACTCCTTATACCTCATGCCCTCTGATCTGAGTCATCCTCTTCCTTTCTACGGGGACTAAGAACTAGGCTTCTCTTCTATCTCTCAGGATGACGTGTTACTAACCCGTAGTTGCCTAGGAATGTTGAGTTTAAGCCTCAGTTCAGTTCCTACTACTTCCTTGTGTTCATAGCTGGCCTCGGAACCTTGATATTGTGATGTTGAGTGGTTATGCCACCATTTTTGCAGGTTGTCTCAAATCTTTTTGAGCATTTACAGCGGTTATGCTGTCCGAGTCATCCCAGGTTTCTAAACAATCTGATGCATTTGCAAATCCCTTTCTCCTGTGTTCGATGTCTTTTGGGCCAGTCTAACCATACTATCCGATGCGTTGAGGTAATGTATTGCCTCGACATATATGTTGGAATTATTATTATGACCCTAGATGTCTTAGAGTGCCACCTAGTAATCGAACCATGTTTTGCGTTTCCAGTGTGATGATTCTGGCCATTATTCTTGAAAGGATCCCGTGATGCCATTTAGTTAGTAGGCATTCTACTCTTGGGTTCTTGACCCAAGATTCACCCTACTTACATCATGTCGATAGTGTTTGCTAGTTCCTTTAGGATATTAGTAACCTTTGCGATAGTCCTCGAGGTTCGTGGTACATCCTTCTTCCAATTACCATGAACCATTCTTGGCAGGAGTTCTTTTGAACCAAAAGGTCACGACCAGAGTGCTCTTGATGAGTTCTTCGTTCCACATTGTGACTCTGCCAGTTCTACTTTTCTGCATGAGTTATCCGGAAGATATATGTTGAACTCGTTCGACATGCTAATCCATGCATTCCACCTCAGAAAGTTATATGTTCCTTCGAGTTGTTCCTCCTTAGTTGTTTCTGACCTTCGTCTATCAATTGATAGTCGAGGGTATATCATTGCATTCATTCATCAAAGTTTGATATTCTTGTGGTCTGTCAAGCCGTTCTATTCCGGAATGACTAGGAGAAACAAATTCCAGAACCTCAGCCATATCTAGGATTGGGTCAAAGCAATTGTATTCCGTGGATCAAAATGCCAATCCAGCTTTTGCTCTGCTCTACCTTGGAGTGTTACCATCTTTATGTCAAGAGTGTCATGAGAATTGCACCACCTCTTATGAATTCTTGACGCAGTAATACTTCTTGCCATCATTGTTCATTCCTTAGTTCCCGTGTTATTGTAACCGGAATACCGACAAGTGAATTGTGATGTGTGAAATCAATACCACTAGCAACCCCGTTGCTTGGCAGTTAATGGACAACACTCTCATTCTTAGTGTGATGGTTATTAAATCATCATCCTAAGATTGATCGTGCTACCTAGTCCTTATTTCTGGTGCACTCTTCGATCAAGGAGTGAGGATTATTCAATCCCTTACTCTTCTAATCATGTCGTCTTGCCTTGAAAAGCAAGATTGTTCTCGAGCTTAGAAACATATCGGTGATTCGTGATTTTCTGGATATCTTCATGGGAGTACCACCAGGTCGTCCCCTGACCAATATGTTGAGTTCGTGATCAAGTTGGTTTTTCAATAAACCACTCTTTCTCCAAGAATCTATGTTGGATACCCTGAGCTAGTTGGTTAAGCTAAACAACAACTTGGAGAGTTGGAAGATAAAGGCTATATCCGACTTAGTTCTTTCCAAAGGGATATCTCTTTGTATGTGTGTGTTGAAGAAAGATGATATCTTCATCGATTGATCTCCATGACCAATTGGTGGAGCTATTGTTTTGTCCAAACTTTGACTTAAGTATGGGCCATCGTCAAGTTAAATCAGAACCAACGATGTTCGTAATGTTGTCTTACTCGTGGTTGATCCCTCGAGCATACACCATTACATCTTTTGGTCTGACCAATGCTACCACAGTGTTCACATGATGGTGGAAGTCCAGTGATATGGAAATTCCGATGATTTGTTGTTGAGCCCATCAGTAGCATTTTGTCTCCCCCATGATTCATATTGAACATCAACCTAGTGTTGCAAACTTTGTAAGAAATGCCTTCATGTTCCGTTCATGAAGCTTATGCTTGGATGAAAGTAGTGACTTCCTCTAAGTTCATGTGCATTAGGTGCAAGTTGCGGCCGTGAATTCGGGAAAGTTAGTTTTGCTTCCCCTGGAATCGTCCCAAGTCAGTCATGCATGTGCGAAGTATTCTATGGTTTGCTAGATTAATTACCTCCACTCCATGTGTAATTCCTAACACCCCAAGCCACTGATTGATTTGCTCAAGGAAAAGAAGTCTAGCGCGCGTAAAGACTTCGAAATCCTTGATGATGGATTCTAACCTAAACTCGATAGTGTTTTATTATAAGACTTCTACGTGGTCATGCTTGTCTTGGACAACGTGTTCACATGTATGTAACAGAACCAGCTCATGTTTTGGAGCTTGCTATCGTAGTTCACTCCCCGGGAATCTCGCAACGTCATCTCGTCGATTTGTGTTGCAACCTTTCTTTTCCAGACATGTTGTCTGAAATGTCCTATTACCGACCATATCTGAATCTCAGGCAGATATGATGGTTGGTACTATTACAAGATCTATGATGTAGGTCCCAACAAGGTTGATGTTGGTCGACACACCTAGCCGGAAGATCTATTATTGTAGCTTCTTGATTAAGCAATTTGACAATCTTCTCCATGAGGATTTCATATGATCCATACTAAAAGTTGATCCTTATGGATGTTTGTGCCCCCGAAGTCAGACCTTTATTTGATGTCCCAGATACCGAATGATTTTGAGTCTAGCTAGAACATCAAGGAGAACATTAGAAGCGCAGTGCTAAATGTCTCTCGGTCGATCATCCAGATTTCGTTTCCTTAGCCTCGCTAAGGGGAAGTCTGAGAAGGTGTTATCTTCCTTTGTATCTGTATTCTCCATCACTATTCATCATGGTAGTAAGATTTGGTGCCAGGATCCTCGGCACGGATGTTGGTAAGACCTTGATGAGTATGGAAATGTTCAAGTTCTTGAGAGCACGCTCAGGCACCAAGTTACGTCCTCGGTATTAATTGGAATGTTCCTTCCATTTGCTGAATTACCCCATAACCGCAGCTTCATTTCCAAACTGAGTATGCCATTCTTTCGAATTCGTTCAAACGATCGTTTGTGATTGCCTTAGGCTGGTATAGACAGTTGCAATGATTTTTGAATCAAAAGTAATTCTTTTTGCCACTGAAGGGAATATTTCTGCGAGTCATCTTCCTTAAGATGTCTCGTTATGATATCATGGCAACCCAACTCCTCGCCACGTTGACACCGTTCGCCACCCTCCTAGGTGTGGGAATTCTGCTACTTATTTAAACCTTGTCATATGCTCATTTCCATCATTCTTGATGTGGGCATCGTGTCTCATCCCGACAGATGTCGCTATGTCTCGTTCTGTGAGTTGATCGTCGGTTGCTCGATCTTCGAGAAGATCGATCCTTCTAGAATTTTTCCCTTTCCTCTCATTGTCATGTTAGTTGGAGTTCTCAGAGCAAGACATCGAGACAAAGATGGTGATCGTGTCAACATTTTTATGAAGTGCAACCTGGATCGTGAAGACCGTGTTAGCCTGTGCTCCCTCTGTCTTCTTACCTCACGACTTGAATCTCGGGACGAGATTCTTGTTTAGTAGGGGTGAGTTATCACATCCCTAGTTCTAGTATGCACTAGGCTACCCCTTCTTGTGTGCATCATGTTAATTTTTCAATTAAAGTTGAAATGGGGAATGCCTAAACCCTAGCACCAAATGAATTCAAATAGGCTCAAATAAAATCACTTCCAATAAACCCAAAGTGACTTCAGGAAAAGTCCATCATTTTTTGAAATTGGTGAAAACCTCTGACAAAAATTGGTGCATATTTTCCCCAGGTCATTTCTGGTTTTTGGATTAAATCATAAGTATTTGAATTGGAGCATTTAATGGCTATAAATATTTTAAATGCTTCAATAATTCTGAAAACATCTGAGGGCTGTTAGTAAACATTTTAACAGTGCCCACAAATTTTCTCAGGAGTTTAAAAAAAATGGTTTAGTATTATTACTAAATCAAAACAAATAGCAAAAACTAGAAAAACAGAACAGAATTAGAAAGAACAGGAAAGGACACAAACCTTACCTGTCCAGCCCAGCCAGCCCAACACTGTAGTTGGCCCAGCCCAGCCGTCGCACCGTCTTCAACCTCCTGCCAGTAGGCAGGAGGGCGTGTGCTCGCCGCGCGCGTGCCACCTCCACCCTGCCTGGCTGCCCCCTTGTCGCCCTGGACGCCTTCCGCGACGCCACGAAGCCCTCTCGACCCTCTCCCACTCTCCCTCGACCTCGTCCCCTCCTCTGTCCCTCTCCTCTCTCCACCGAACGGAGCCATCGCCACCGTCGCCGTTCCTCGTGGCCACCGTGCTCCCCTCGCCTCGTCGACGCGCCAAGAAGCCCCGCCTCGTCCCCCTCTTCCTCCTCGCCAAGACGGAAGGCGCCGGAAGCCCTAGATGCCGCCAGCTCCACTGTTCCCCTCCTCGGCCACCGAGGATCGCCGCCGTCGATTTGCCGCTGTCTTCGCCTCCCCGAGCTTGCTGAGGCCGTCTCCGACCCCGCTGTGAGCTCCACCTTCTTCTCCCCTGCTCCCCGTGCCCGTATGCACCTGCTAGCCGCCTAAGTCACCGGAGCTTTGAGCTCCCCGCCGCCGGCAATGTCGCCACCGCAGCCATACCTACGGGAACCCGCAACCGAGCATGCCGTCTTGGTCAGTGCGTCCCCAGGAGAAGAACAGGACCAACCCCGACCTCTACCGTGAACCGTAGCCCCCTAGCCGCTCGAGGCAGAGCTCCGGTCGCCGCCGCCGACGCCACAGCCCACCCGAGCACCTGCCACTGCCACCGTTCGAAGCGCCGCAACAGCAGCTCTCCAATGGACCCACCCGCGCAAACTCTAGCTGCCGGAAACGGCAGGCCGGTGATCGCCGCCGTGCACTGCTTAGCGCCGGCGATTAGTCGCCGGCTAAACCCCGTTGTTAGCACTAATTAACCCCCCCCTCATTAACATGTGGGCCCCTAGTGCCTAATTAATTAGTTTAACTGCTTTGTTAGATTAGTACTAATCTCAGGGGGCCCCGCCTGTCAGCGTTGACTTGGCCATGTCAGCATTGACCGGACCCACACATCAGGCTCTGTAGTTGACACTGTGTCACTGACTAGTGGACCCCACTGGTCAGGTTTGACCTGGACGGCGCCTGTTGACTTGCTGACGTCATCATGACCTCATGCTAACGCAGTAATACATTTTCTGGATTTTTTTATTATTCAGGAAATTCCAGAAAATTGATCTAAACTTCTAAAAATCATAGAAAATCAACCGTAACTCAGAATGAAATAATTTATACATGAAAAATTATCAGAAAAATGCAATCTATCCATCTGTACTGGTCTCATGCATGTTAAAGCAACCTAACCTTGCTGTTTAGATGAAACATGATAATGCACTTATATGAGTTCATAGTTTAGGCTTGTATTTGAATCCTTGATTCAAAGAAGCTCAAAACCTTCTGGTTGTAGTTGCATTAGCCCAACACATCCATTTTACCATGTCATGATCATGCATCATATTGTGCATTGCATTGATTGTGTTTCTTCCTCTGTTGCCGGTATTGTCCCCTCTCGATAGACGTGGCTTCGACGATTGTTCGATGACACCGATGAAGAACTATATTATCTTCAGAAGTGCCAGGCAAGCAAAACCCCCCTTGTTCATTTCGATACAATCCCACTCTCTCGCTCCTGCTCTCTTCTACTGCATTAGGACAATAACGATTCAACTGTTACATGCTGCGGTAGTTGAACCCCTTTCCTCTGCATGACCTGTCATTGCCACAGTAAATAGATGAAACCCACTAGCATGAGTAGGAGTTGTTTGAGCCCTGATGTGCCTACTCATTCATGCTTGTTGTCATGCCTGCTACTGCTTAGAGTTGAGTCGGGTCTGATTCATCGGGAATGAATTGGAATGTGGTGAACATGTCCTACTGTTGAGAGCTAAGTGTGTGAACACGATTTGGTAAAGGTAGCGGTGAGAGGCCATGTAGGAGTACATGGTGGGTTGTCTCATTGAAGCCGTCCTTAGGAACTGAGTTCTGTGTTTGTGATCCATGAACAGTTACTACCACACATTGGGCTCCGGGCGCTCCAAGCTCTCTCGACTTATTAATCAACTTGATCTCTGTCCAGGAGTTGCAACTAGTTTCTGGTGTTTGTAGGTAGTGTTAATAGTCTACCAAGTGGCACCCGGTACAGGTGGGCTTGGGACAGACTAGGCATAGTGGCCCAATGTACCAAGTGGCACCCGGATGGTGGGCTTGGGAACCGTGCTCACATCGTTTGGGGCCGTGAGCGACACCCCGGCCGGATCTCCTTGCGGATGGAACCCGAATAGGTGATAAACCTGGACTAGAGACTTGTTGGTTAGTCAGGTCGTGGCCGACTCCCTCGCCAGGCTTCCGCTTGAAGGTTGCCGAGATACAGGATGTGTACATGGTGGTAAGTGGCGAGAGCGTGTGTGAAGAAGTACACCCCTGCAGGGTTATCATTATTTATTCGAATAGCCGGATTCCTCGGGTATGGAAACTTGGACCCCTTGCATAGTTCATAGACAATTGAAAGTGGATACTCTAAAATGCGCAAGATAAGCGTGAGTGCTATGGATGGCGTTCTCGTAGGAAGACGGGAGCGGATCCATAGTTGTGTATTGATATGGTGAGCATGTGGACTCGTGTGCGCCACCTCAAAAGAGTTGCTTGCGGTCGTAGTTTAGGATAGCCACCGAGTCAAAGCTGGCTTGCTGCAGTTATACTCCACCACCCCCTTTGTTGATACCGATGCATATGTAGATAGTTCTGATATAAGTCTTGCTAGGTACATTTGTACTCACGTTTGCCTATTTTATGTTTTTGCAAAGTGACGACAGTCTCGCTAGTAGTTCCGCATGGACTTCGACGTTTAGCTTGTTACCTCAGGTACGATCTTGTACCCTTGGGAGGGTCTTGTAGATACTCAGGTTTCTGAGCCTTCTTCATTTGTAGTTGTCTGTACTCAGACAAATTAAGCTTCCGCATGTGCTTGTTGCTTGTATGCTCTGTATGTTGGGTCATGAGACCCATGTTTGTAATATCTCGCTCCTCAGAGCCTAATGAATAAATACTTTGTGTCGTAGAGTTATGTTGTGATGCCATGTTGTATTTGCACATATCGAGCATATTGTGTGTATGATTGAAATGCTTGGTATGTGTGGGATCCGACAACCTAGTGGTTTATCCTTGGTAGCCTCTCTTATGGGGAAATGTAGTCTTGTGCTTCCATGAGCCATAGTAGTCCGCTACAGCCCGGTTCACCGGAGTCCTGCTAGCCCAGCACTACTGCTGAGGACACTTGACTGGCCGGCATGTGTTTCACTTCGTTCATGTGTCTGTCCCTTCGGGGAAATGTCACGCGGTGACATCCAGAGTCCTGCCTAGCCTGCTACAGCCCGGGTTACCGGAGTCCTGTTAGCCCAGTGCTACAGCCCGGATTCACACGCTGCTGACCGACATGCTCGAAGTTGATTCATGTATGCTTGTCCCCATGGGTTACTGCCGCTTTGGGTTCACGACTAGCCATGTCGGCCCGGGTTCTCTGTCATATGGATGCTAGCGACACTATCATATACGTGAGCCAAAAGGCGCAAACGGTCCCGGGGCATGGTAAGGCGACACCCGTGGGAATACCATGCGTGAGGCCGCAAAGTGATATGAGGTGTTACCAGCTAGATCAATATGACTTGGAATCGGGGTCCTGATAGCTGGAGTACAATTCAAATCAAAATCCATTTTGCAGTAGTCTAAGTTACTGATCTGTTGTACTGATTCTCCAAGTTACTCCATTCAAACAAATGTGTTGATCTGATCTGCTATAGTAGTTGCTATTGATCTTGCTCTAGTAGTAGTTGTTGATCTGATCTGCTGTAGTAGTTGTTGACCTGATTTGTTGTAGTTGCTGTTGATTTGGAGTAGTTACTATTGCCGATACTATATGTTGTACTCTTGCTGATCGAAACTGCTGTTGCTATTGCAGGAATGCCGAATCAGCTGCTGCTGCTTGCTGCAGGATCTGGTTATCAACCTGAGATGTTGCTGCTGAAGTCATGGCGATGACCGGGGATGTAGCTGATCCAACCTGGGATGATGCTGATGATCTGATGCTCAACAAGGTCATGCTGCTTTGTTCAACCTATATGAACATTTAAAAGAGCTCTAGCCTGGAAGTGAAGAAGTCAGAAGTATATTTGTAGTATATATGATAGTATGTTGGTGAAATGAACGATGTAAAGATTGTGCTATTACAAGAGCTCTAACCTAGGACAACCTGAGAAGTATATTTGTAGTATTTTGGCTAATTGGCATGTGTTTTAATAATTTTCATCTGTTTACTGTTCTCATTGAAATAATTGTTTCAAATTGTGGAATTTCAAACGTGGCCGTTGTTAATTAGAACCTAAGAAGTGGGACCTAGTAGTATTTGGCATCCAAAAGGCCATTTACCAAACAATATTCATAGGAAAGGCTAAAAATTAAGGAAATTGACTAAAAAAAGGCCGATTCCTAAAACAAAAATAGATGAGACCCAAAAAAGAAATGGACCGCAGAAAGGCTGAGGCCCAAAAACACTAAACAAAGCTTAGGGAACAAAAAGGCCGTGTTATTGGGCTCGGCCCATGTAAAATACTGAACTAGACCAGGTTGAATCTTATCAATGACCTTTTCAATTCGTCGCAATTTTGCCACGTCAGATTGCCATGTCAGATCCGACGTGTCCTGGGGAGAGAGCTAGCGACCAAAACATAAGGTCATAGGATCAACGACCTTTTGTTTTGGTCGTGGAATTCCATGACCTCCTCATAGCGAAGGTCGTTAATTTCAGTTTATGACTGCCAGCTTTTGACCTTCTGTTTTTGGTCACAAAAAGGTCGCAAATGAAAAACAATGACCTTTCAGTGACCAATAGTGATGGTCGCAAGTTGACATATTTCTTGTAGTGCAAACTCACATAGGCATTATATAAATAGTTCACACAAGCTTCGTTTGAAGTCACAAAGTAGTTTTTTTAGCACAAATGCCTACTTATTAAACACCAAAGTGGCATGTCTACATGCGACAACATGATAAAAGCAACACCACAATTAGGACAAACTGAAAGAGAATTATCAAATTCTTCAATCCACTCAACCTGATAAGCCGTTTCTGGCTTGTACCATTGCCTAATTCAGTGTTTCTCTTCTAGTCAAACAAATACTAATTGTAATGATTCTCTGCCTCCTCTCTACTATTGGACGAGTCATGGGAGCTACCTAGGTAATGAAGCACTTGTTCATTGCATGCAGACCATGAATCATAGACTCCTGGACACCTACCTCTGTACACCTCATACCACTTCATCTACAAAGAAAGAGAAAAAGAGGCAGAGAAGGAATGCAAGGTTAAAATAACACATCATACATAATCCACTTAAGCATTCATCACTCATATACCCAAAAGGATAACAAGTGGCAATCCAAGTCCATATCAGCAGCCACATAACTATATCACTAAATCAATGTCAAACTATCTAGGTGGGCTACTCCGAGGTGTAATCGGTGAAACCAGTGATCGTGGAGTCAGAGCACGTGGGGGCATCCTCACCATAGTGGAGGACCAAGCATTGTCGGGAATGATGGTCGGTGGACTTAATGGCGCCGGGTCGTCACTCTCCTTACGTGGTGGGGTCTTGCTCTCCTTAGTTGGTGGATTCTTCTTGGCCAGATCCTCAAAATACTTTATTAGGATCAATTGCGGGTTCTCCTTAACGAGCACTGCCAAGCGGTGCTTGGCGCGCTTCTCCTTGACGGCAGAGTAGACACTAATGAAAGATGTGTCGTTAGAGGAAGCCATAACCATGAAATCCATCGGTGCTAACACCTTTCATCACACACATAAGAATCAAACATCAAAGATTACTTATAAGAAACTTTATCATGGTGGACACTCTCACGGATATTTCGACTTTTGGTGATGGTCGAGCTGGGCGAGCCAATCGTGCGTTATCAAGGTATAGCAACAAGAGCTCACCCAAATCGATCGCCATCGTTGAAAGTTGATTTTCTTCCTCCAGGAACAACTCTCATCGACTGTCAGTGATGGTCACTCTTTCTCTACTCCCCTTGTTTTACCAAGATCTCAGAGAAAGAGCGGAGGAAGAGCGACCCCCGACAACAATAGTCGGTAACATCTCTCATCTGTCAAATATGGTGGATACTCTCTGGTGGTTGTATATATGGTGCACACTCTCACTGGTATTTTAACTTTTGGTGATGGTCAAGCTGGGTGAGTCCATCATGCGTGACAAAGGTATATCACAAGACGAACTCGACCATCATCGTCAAAAGTCAATTTCTTTCCTCCAATAACAACTCTCAGCGACTGTGGGTGATAGTCACTCTTTCTTTGCTCCTCCTGCTTTACCAAGATCTGAAAGGAGGAGCAGAGGAAGAGCGACCCCCTACGACAATAGTCGGTAATATCTCTCATATGTAAAATATGGTGGACACTCTCTCATAGGTATTTTGGCTTTTGGTGATGGTCGAGCTGGGCAAGCCCATAGTGCGTTACTAGTGTACAATAGGACAAATTGTCAGAGATCGACCGCCATCATCAAAAGTTGATTTCTTTCCTCCAAGAACAACTCTTATCGACTGTTAGTGATGGTCTCTCTTCCTATACCCCTCCTATTTTAAAAAGATCACAGAGGAGGAACATAGGAAGTGTGACCCCCTACGACAACAGTCGGCACCATTCCTCTCAAAATATCTCTCATCTGTCAAATATGGTGGACACTTGCTCAAGACAAAAAAGTACTAGATAAAAAACTAGAAGTACTAAAAGAACTACTACATAAAAACTTCAACAAAAAACTACTACATAAAAATACTACAAAAACTACTAGATAAAAACCAATATGAAAACTACTACATTACTAAAACAACATAAGCTATACACACACGAAATACTACAAAACACATGACATAAAAAATACATACAAAACTAGCTACTACAAAACCTAAAAAAATGCTCAAGTTGGGGTGTGTCGGTGGAGAAGCCAGTGGGGTGGGGCGACCCGTTGGGTGGGCGCCACGGTGGAGGAGGGTGGGGCGCCGGTGGGGTTGGGGGTCATCGTAGTTCGGGGCGCAGCGATGAGGTGGCCAGAGGGGGGAGGAGCGCATGTGAGGGGGGAGCGGCCGGAGGGGGGAGTCAGCAGGGGGTGTGAGAGCTCCGAAGGGGGGTGGCGAGTATGCGGACTGGAATAAAGAGAGAGAGAGAGAGAGAGAGAGAGTGCAACGAAATTGACTTAAGGGTCCCACACAAGTTTTACTAACCATCTGTCGGTGGGGCTCTTGAAAAAGGTCTTCAAACCTAGATCTAGGTTTTGACCTTTACTGAGTGTAGATCCTGGGAAAGGAGGATGACCCACAAGTATAGAGGATCAATCATAGTCCTTCCGGTAAGTAAGAGTGTCGAACCCAACGAGAAGCAGAAGGAAATGACAAGCAGTTTCAGTAAGGTTATTTCTAAAGGCACTGAAATTGTCCGTAACAGGTAGTTTGGTAGCATGATAATTTGTAACAAGCAAGTAGTAGTAAGGGTAACATAAGTTGATGAGGACATCCGAACCACGGGCACCAGACCACCAATCATCAACGGTCCAGTCACAAGAAGTCGCACAATGCAAATACATGATTAGGTGAATGCTAACTTAAGTCTATCATTTGACCCCGAAAACATGGTTGTGCCTTCACCTCCTTTGTTGTTGGTTGAACTCAGGTGCAATATCGAAGAAGGCCAAACACAATTCAGTCTGTGCAAATCAATGTTTTATGGCGAAGTAACAAAGTTAGGAATTCACGAAGAAATGAGTTGTCTGTTGAAGTAACATTGTTCCGATTTTGATGAAACAATGTTTTGCATAAGTTTGGATATCCCAACTCACGAAAGGTTCCCAGAACTCGAGTTTGCTGCTGACGGAAACATTGTTCGACTCCAGTGAACAATGTTTGGTCATGAACTGCAAACCACCTCCAACGAGATTTTTCTAGAAGCTACCTCATTAAGTTTCTAAGCCATTTAGTCAAACCAAAGTTGGTTCTCTTTCACACCTATCCAGGGGGTTGTCCCGATTATAAATAGGCTAGCTCTTCCCATTGTTGGGAACTTTTTCCATTTCTATCAAAGACCAAAGACATAGACTCCTCCTGAGATTGGAGAGCTCTTGTTACCCTTATTCTCGTGATTCCTTGAGAAATTGCTCCTAATTCGTGCTCCATGACTAGATCGTCTTGTGTGGGTTAGAGTTCATGGTTTCCCTTTCGGATTGCACCTATCCAGTGCTCCACGACTTGAGCGTGGTTGTGTGGGGTAGTATTGCGGGTTGTGGATCGGCGAATCTTCGGATTGCAAGGTTCGGTGAGCATCCTCCTCGTCGGGTCATAATCTCTTATTTTCCATTTTCCGGCTGCTTGCAGCTAGTTATAGCCATCCATTTATCAATCCTACGTCGTGAAGATTAAACCTCCCCTTGAACACCATCTTCTCCGAAGACGATATCCCATCATCTGGTATTTAGAGCAAGGTTTACACGATAGGATCTGTATCTTTGTTGCTAGATCTATCCTTTTTAGTTTGGTTTTCCCCATCCTAGAGTCCAAAGCCAAAAAGCCACAAAAAATATCCAAGCCTTTGTTTGCTAAGATCTAGTTGTTTGCTTTCCTTTTTGTGTTTGCACCAAGTTCTATCCAAAGCTGCGGCTATTTTTCTTTGAGTCTTGTTGTTGGATCTATTGTGTTGCAAAAAAAGAGAAAAAAAGATTGGAAAAAACAAGAAAAAAGAGAGACAAGAGAAAGTGTTGAGCAAGTGTGCAATCATATTCAGATAAGTGAGAAATTTCAGAAGTTGTAGTGGCAAGTGTTGCAGCTCAAACATGGTGCAAGGATCTACAAATTTTTCTTTCTTATTTGGTTTGCATCGATTGGATCTCAGCACTAGCCCTCCCTTTTTACCCCACCCAGATCCACCTAGAAATCGTCAGCTTCCTTCCTTTTATTTGCCTGTCCACTCCTGATTTGCTACTTCCACACAGCCCCTAAGGAATCATTAGAATTTGGGTAAGCAAGAAGGTGAGCTGAGTGTTTTCCACATATATTTTTCTTTTGTCCACTTGTTTCCGAGAGTTAACATGACAAGATCCAACTCGAGTGTACATGGACATCAACATGTGGATGATGATCTCCCAAAAACTCACACATCACTTGGTGGAATGATTGAGGAGAGTATAACTGCAGCTATGTGAAGGATGTTCGGAGGTCGCCTTCCTATCGCGGGTAAAGGGGATCAACATAAACACAACGCCGCTGCCTCGCTGGCTGCCGATGACCGATGAAGTCAAGGAAACAAGGATCACCACAATGGTCATGGAAGAGCGGCAAGAGCTGCTGCCCATGGCGCCCCAACTGTTGGTGCTGAACGGAGGCGTGGCGACTTTGCTGCTCCCCATGAGGGTGGGCTGCATGGAGGAGAAGCTCGCGGGCGAGGCCATGACCCCTGCGAGTTTGCAGCTGATCACTAGCAACATGCGGCACATGATGGTGATGCATCTCCCAAGACGATCAGTCCGAGCATGGTGACGAAGATGAAGGCATGGGAGACCATGAACCCTACTCCCCACCTCGTTGTGGTGCTATCACTAGTACGCGTCAGTGCTATACAAACGATTTTTAACCCCTTTCCGCGACAGCGTTTGGAACCATCGCCAAGTGAGCGACGGGGATAGGGGGTCCTTCCCACACGACCCAGAAACCATCAGGGATATGCCCTCCTAGCACACACGCTCGGCAAAATGAGGTTGTGTGCGACCGGCGAGCCCTGAAATATGGTTATACGTACAATAGTGCTAAAAATACAATTATACAGGCGAAATCATTTCCGGTCGTAAGTACATCCCACACAGTCAGTGCCCGCTAAACGTTTCCGTTCGTATGAACGTCCCACACAGTTGCTCCAAGGAAAATGTTTACCTTCGCAGGTACATCACACACAATTTTCCCCATTAAATCGTTTGTAATAGCTTTGCCATTGCACATGATATTAAAAAATTATTGTTTGCGTTATTGAATGCCTCACACACAGTGCATAGAAGAAACTGTGTGGCAGAGGCTGTCCATCACACACAGTTTTTATATGGTAAACGTTTGCGCAAGGTGGCCTAACGCAAACAATTTTCAAGAGGATGTCGTGTGTGCAGTGGAGATTGATCGCACACGTAGTGGATCCTAGAAACGTGTCTGATCCCCACGTCTAACGCAGACGTTTCTCTTTCGCAAACCGTCTGCAGTTTAATCCCTAATTAATCCCTAATTTAAAAATCACTTGTTTTGAATTTGAAAGTAGTCAATCACTTATTTCATACACTACAAAAAAAGACACATTCGTGACATTTTGGGCCGAATGAAATTTTTTTCTGTCATACATATTCACTTCTATGACGATAATTGTGAAAAAACCCAGTATCATCATAGATGTGGTGGGCTCCTACTTCTATGACAAAAAATCATGACAGAAAATGGGCTTTTCGTCCTGGGCGGGCCGGAGACGCAGCTGCATGACATTCTTTGGGCCGTCCATGACAAAAAAAACCGTGGTAGAAGCAAGGGGGAGGAAAATTTCAGGGAGTTCCCGGTTACGGTGGGAGGTCGGGGGCCGAGCGATGCGCATTTCTCTCATACACATACGCGCGTGTGTGCGAGGCGTTGGCACTAACTGAACCCGAGCGAGGCCTTGGGCTCTAACTGAACCCGAGCAATTGCACTACAGGCTATGCATTACTAAACCCATGCGATCGAGCGATTCCTTAGCTACTGCTGCTAACTGAAGCCGATCGATGCTGCCTCTGGGATGAACAGTGAGCATTGCAGGGGGGTTGGATGAACAGTGAGCGGTGGCGTTGCCTCTAGATGAACAGGACCCCGTGGTGTGGTGGAGGGCTGGATGAACAATAGACGGTGTTGGGGTACCCGTGGAGGGGTGGTTGAACAGGACCCCGTGCTGTGGAGGGCTAGATGAATAGTAGACGGTGGAGGGGTGCCCGTGGAGGGGTGGTTGAACAGTAGCCGGTGGAGTAGCGCACGGTGGAGGTTGGATGAACAGGAGCCCGTGGAGGCTGGAGGAGGTCGACGGTGGAGATGAACAGTATCCCGTGGAGTCCCGTTTTGCGATATGCCACACCCCTCCCGATGAACAGGACCCCCGTTTCAACCGTAGCGCTCCAACATAAGTTCGTTTCGTCCGTTTTGCGGTACACCACACCCCTCCCGATCTACAGGACCCCCGTTTCGACTGTAGGAGGTCCGTTTCCTTCGTTTTGCGGTACGCCAGACCCCTCCCAATCAACAGGACCCCGTTCCGAACGTAGGAGGTCCCTTTTCTCCATTGTGCGGTACGCCACACCTCGTTTCCATCGCCTGTTCCGCCAAGCCCTCCCGATGAACACGACCACACATTCCGTTCCGACCCAGCCGGTTGGCTCCCACGCGTTCCGTTGCCTCCCGATGAACACGACGCATTCCGTTGCCTCATAATGAACATGACGCATTCCGTTGCCTCCCCATGAACATGACAACGACGTTGTTTCTCCGTTCTGACCCAGCCATGTACACGAGCCCTGTCCGTACGTATGCCCGAGTAGGCGTTCGAGTGGCCGTATTTTCTTTCTTGCACCCTGGCCACTGTACGTACGTGTACATGCTACGTGCGCACCTCTACTACGACACGTACGCGCCTCTACTACGACACGTGCATGCCTCTACATCCACTAGTATATATGTATGTACAAGTTTGTGACCAGAATGACAACGCTACGTACGCTTCGACCAGGTGGGTCCCGACTGTGAGGCACTTCCTTGCCTGCGAAGATGTAGATGGTGGGTCCCAGCAGTCAGGGGGTGAATCATTTTTTTTGCCCGGACGCACTTCCTTGCATGCGAAGATGTAGCTTGTGGATCCCAGCAGTCAGGGGAAACGTTTTTTTCGCGAAATACAATGGCCCGTCCGGTGGGTCCCAGCTGTCATGTGGAGGAATCATTATTTTCCGTGTAATAAGGAGGCGCTGCCTTGCTGCGGCCATGGACCCAGCTGTCAGCCTCTCCACGTATAGTCCACGTCCGATGGAAGTCGTTCCTTGACCATGTTGACCACGCCGCGCCGAGAGCACCAGGGCGGTGGACGACGGTGAGGCCTAAGAAGGGGACGACGGGGAGCCGGGGAAGACGCGACAGTGGAAGCCCGCACGAAGAGGAGTACGAGGGTTCACTGGTTCGGTTGTGGTGTGAGGCTGCCGTCTCCGCAGGGCCTGGCCAGCGGGGGGAATAGTTGGGGCGATGAGGCCTCCGCGGCAGAACAACCGACCACAGGAGGTAGGAGCATGCGGCACGACCGGCGCTGCTTTGGGCGGGTGGAGCAAGAAGACCAGAGGTTGAAGAAGCACTACGGCCGTTGGATGGACATCATACGGTCACTGGAGCTAGAATCGTTCATATGGACTAAAGTTGACAAAGGCCCCCGTCCCAGTCGACTTAGTAGGCCCACAAGTCAGCCTCCCACCATGGTGGGTCCCAGCTAGCAGGGGGAGTATTCATTTTTTGTGCATAATAAGGAGGCACTTCCGGTGGGTCCAAGCTGACAACGGGGGGAATGTTTTTTTCGTGAAATACGCTGGCCCGTTCGGTGGGTCCAAGCAGTCAGGGGGAAACGTTTTTTCTCGAAATAAGGTGGCCCGTCCGGTGGGTCCCTGCTGTCAGGTGGAGGAATAATTATTTTGCACGTAATAAGGAGGCACTTCCTTGCGGCCGCCTGGACCCAGCTGTCAGCCTCTCCACGTACAATACTCTTCCAATGGAAGTCGGTCGTTGACCACGTTGACCACGCCGCGCTGAGAGCACCATGGCGGTGGTCTGGACGACGGCGAGGCATAGGAAGGGGATGACGCGGAGCCGGGGAAGACGCTGCAGCGGAAACCCGCGCGGAGAGGAGTACGAGGGTTCACTGGTTTGGCTGCGGTGTGAGGCTGCCGTCGCCGCAGAATAACAGGGGGTGTGGGTGAGTAGAGGGATGGCCTGGCCAGCGGCGGGAGTAGTACGGGGCCGCGAGGCCTCCGCGACATCACAACCGGCCACGGGAGGCAGGAGCATGCGACACGACCGGCGCTGCTTTGGGCGGTTGGAGCAAGAAGACCAGAGGTTGAAGAAGCACTACGACCGTTGGATGGACATCATACGATCACTACAGCTAGAATCATTTATATTGACAAAGTTGAAAAAGCCCTTGGTACGAGTCAACTTAGTAGGCCCACAGCTTGGATTTGGCAGAGAACATATAGCACATTTGCGATTTGTAAGAATATACAGCCCATTTTTTAATTCTAATGGAATTTACTACAGCCCATTTACAGTTTGCTAAAAGTACAGCCCAACTTCTAGGTAGGACAACGATTAATAATTTCAAACAACCGCTCAAAACAGAATTAAAAAAAATCCCACATTTTGATGGGATCCGAAATATTTTTATCCGAAATTTCTAGTCAGGTTAAATATGATTTTGAAATAAAGTTGTATTATGTTAAAATCCAACGAAATATTGCACGCGCAACAAGTAATGAAATTAAAATTTTCAAATTCCAAAAATAATATATTTTTCAAACTAATTACGTGTTTGGTGCATAGTAACTGTCCAGTTATTATAATTAGGTCCCATTTATTAATTCTTAAAGTCCATTTTCTTGTTAAGTCTAATGCATACCTCCTAGGAAAGTTTCCAGCCCAGCGGGGCGGAGAATAACAAGTTGACTCGGATATTGTGTACAACTGTCGGCCCAGTTGCATTGCTGATGTTAAAAAAGGCCTGTGTAGTACAGTACAACCTAACATGGTTACTCAGTCCACATTCAGCGACGCCGGAAAGGCCCAAACAAGGCTTCTGTACAACTTTTTGAAGTCACTGAGTCAATTAATAACTTAAGAAAAAAGTTAGATTACAGTGGAACCTAATTAAAAGCTGTCACGAGCAAATAAATAATTCAACAGGTCCCACTTGTGCATCTGCGCATGTGTGTGCATCTGCGCATGTGTGTGCGTGTGTGTGTGAGAGAGAGACCCATCGGTCGATGCTCGTAAATACATCTTTCAGCCATATGCATTGCTGATGCTCAGTAAAAACATATATAGTTGACACAATCATATAGAACATCATAGCACACTGAACTTGCATACAAAAATTTCACGCAGGCGGCACAATCAGGATGGAGGCAGTGGATCGCTACGGGAACAAAGTCATACATAACGATTCATCGTCTTTATCAATGACAGGGAAATATCTTGAATGTTGTGCAAAAAAACAGACAGACAACACAATAAGTTCTGCTAGCACATTAAGTTGACGTACAACCCTTTCTAAAAAAGTTCAGGTACAAAATTAGAACAGGTCACAATCAAATGTACTGGCATATCAGTGCTTCGCACCCATAGCTCGGATTTAACTAGTACTCCCTCTGTCCGAGAAAAGTTGTCCACAGGGCAGTGTATTTGTTTTTTGCAAAAAAACCCATAGAGTTTTAAACACGTCACAAAGAAGTCCATCTCCTTCCTTCCTCCTCCCCCGTCGCCCGCGCCTTGCAGCCATCGCCAGCTACCCACCTGCGCCGCCGCCCGCCTGGATCTGCGCCGCGACCAACACCAGAACCGTGACCTAGCCCGTGACCAACAACAGCACCGCCGCCCGCTTGCACCTGTGCCGCGGCTTAACACCTGCACTGCCCGCCGTGAAGGCGACCTGCGCCGGCGCCCTCCTCGAGCTACGCTGCCGGCCCCGTTGAAGGTCTCCGCCCATGTTCGCCCACCTTCGCCTCCGATTTCATCCGCTTCGGCCGCCGGCGCCGTGGACAATTCCAGCCACTCCCGCCTCTCATGCTGCTACTGGTGGACGGCACCGGCGCCATGGACCCCTGATGCTGCTTTTTCCTTTTCCCCTTCATCGCCTCTGCTGCCACTCCCACCTGTGCTGGTGAGTCTGCCCTGTCCGCCTCTGCTACTACTGCTGTTCAATTTGTTGCTGTGAGTCTGAATTTGCTGTTCTCAGTACAGGCGGAGAAAATTCAGTCAGGGGATACAAAGCTAGAGAAATAATCTAGGACAAAGGTTGTACACTGCTGCTAAATGATGAACAGAGTATAGTGAAAATTTAGTTGGATGCCATCAAATTCATTGAGTAATACTCTTGGCATTCTTGGAGATCTGCTAGTTTTTGGAAGTTTTTCTTGCTACAGTTAACTGAAAATGTTCAGTGTTCCAATACTGTAGAGAAACTATAGTGCCTGTAATTCAGTTATGACTCCTTTACTGAAACTTTAGTGTTTGCTAAAACTGAGATGTAAACTAAAGGAGTTTGTGATTTGCAAAAGCTGTAGCATACTCCAACAAGTGATAAATGCACTCAAAAGTTCACTGAGAAAATGCAGAGGCTGCTCACTTGTTACTGAAAGTTTTCTGGAGTGATAAATGCACGCAAAAGAAGTTCAGTTAACTGTTACTGTTGCTGTATGAATTCCAACCAGGTCAATTTGTTGTCAATTACTCTGTAATACGCAACCAGGTTTATGCAAAATGAAGATCAACCATGTTTATTTGAATTTATTTGGATTTATTTGAATCATTTGAATTTATTTGCTTCATTTGGATTTATACACCATTTGTCCAATTGCAAACATACCTAAAATTTACAATTGTCTAATTTCAGTCATTCATTTTACAAAGAGCTAAGCATAGCCATAACTCTTCCCTAAATATTCCTGTAGAATCAATTCAAGCAGCACAAAACTGAAAAATGAAAACTGCCACAACCCCATAACTAAGAGTTGATAAGAACATGTCCCTAAAATTGGAATTATTTGAATTAGCTAGGTTTATTCTTCTTCATATGCAGAAAAGATGAATATTCTTCGTCTACTAGTTACTTCAAATTTAGAACTGAATAAACACTTGTCATCTTCAGTAAACACTTGTAAATCTAGAGTGGTTTTAAACTTAGAATGCACCAAGTACTAATATCCTTTGCCAGGCTACACACCATCTACTTGGAGTAGACATCAAGATTCACAGAGACATGCACGCTTCAATATACTTGTGAATGCTAGTAAAGTGATAAGTAAAAACTTGGATGTTCTCAGAAATATAGCACCAGAGGACATTAAGTGAACAGGCCTATATGCTAAAGGCAAGGAAATGCCACCTTCTTTTCTTCTTCGAGCAGTTGATGAACTCGCTTGTATGCTGCAGCTACACATAGGTTCTGTAGAAAATGCACCAAAAGAGTTACACACAGGTGAAGTAAGTGGAAAGCAACATTTAATCTCCACTTCTTTTCTTTTGGTAGTGAAATTCAATCTGAATTTTGGAAGCAAAGAAAATGCACCAATACTGAACATTTATTCCCACCTCCACCACCATCTTGTCAGTTTCGACAGTGTGTGTATGGAGTAGTTTTGATGGCAGTATAATTGTGCATCATGTAAACATTATGAGAATGATTAAGGGTTCAACAATCAGATTATAATTATGACCAGAACAGAGGAACAAATATCATGCTTAGATTTATGTAAAAAAACCAAAAATGGAGTTACTCACTTGAAGTTACTATAGTTACTCACTTGAACTTACTGTAGTAGTGGCGAAAATTCAGAAAAGTTACTAAGCAGCAGAAGTAGTGGCCAAAATTCAAAGTACTAAAAAGATTCTACACTAAATATACAGTGTTATCCATGTTCTGTATCCAGGACATTTTTTATCTGTTTGCATGCATAGGTCCCACCTATCAGGAAGGATGGGCACGTACGCGAACAGGTACGACTCATCAGTCTACCCGCATAGCCTTTTCGTTTAGTCTACCAAGCCGTCTAATCAACTGCCTGCACGCCGCTTCTCCCATTTACTTCTCCATCGGGAACAGTTTCTCCTTGGCTTCTTCACCTCACCTTCATCTTCATTTGCATCCAAACCCCACCATGTTCACATTATTTTAACCTCTTTAAATAATCATCTACTACTTCAGTTAGACTAGCCATCTAATCCTAATTCTCCAAACCATAGCCCTCCATTCCAGCGGTTCCAAATGGCAAAAGAAATTGAGATGCAGGTTTTTAGCGTCCAACATGTCCTTGTCGAAGGCTTGATGCGCATAGTTGCCACCGTCATCGTCCATCCAAGGGTTGTTCGGCATTGGATCAACAATGTATCCAACACCCTCGAAAAGGTAGAGACGAGGGTCATCGGTCTTGATGCAGAGTACACAAGCGTGCCCCTGGGAAGATCCAATGCACCGTCGTCCTTCAGCTGTGCCACGAAGATGATGTTTTGGTGTACCACATCATACACTCGCCCTCCATACCATGTGAGATTCCTGATTTCTTGTCTCGGGAGGACGTATACTTCTATGGGGCAGCCATCGAAGGGGACAAACAGAAGCTGAAGCCGTACAAACTTGATTTGAAAAGCATCGCTGACCTACAAACCAGAATCAAAATTCCTGTAGAAGATTGTGATAAACAGACACCATCCCTATTCGACGTAGCAAATTTTGTGCTCGGTACAAATCTTCAGAAGGGTGATGAGACGGTGGCATTAAGGTCGTCTGGATGGGAGAATTATCCCTTGACGTACGAGCCGATAAAATATGTTGCCCTCGATGCCCGTGTGAGTTTCAAGATAGCTGCAAGGTCTAAAGCACTTGTTGTGAAGCTGTCTCCCACAGAGAATGAGAACAAGAAGAAGAAGAAGAAGAAGAAGAAGAAGAAGAAGAAGAAGAAGAAGAAGAAGAAGAAGAAGAAGAAGAAGAAGAAGAAGAAGAAAAGGCTGCACCAGCAGGAGGGCCTTATGGATGGATGAACTATTTCCTCTCTTGTAAAAAAATTATTCCCTCTCGGTGTATATTGATATAGATGGACTATTTCGATGGTGTGCATGTCTTTGGAACAGAGTAGTAGCGTGGGTCTGCTTGACTATAAGGAACTATTTATCTGCATATATAGCTTTCTCTGCTACTCCTTGCAGTGATCGGTATGCAGTGCATGTGTCCATAGACATGACAGCTTGTGTGCATGACATGTGGGCCACCTAAAATGCGGCGAGCATCAAGTTTCTACCACAGCCACCCACGATTCCCATGACGTTGCTAGTACGCGCCGGTGTGGCCATCTACGCCTCGTAATGCCCCGACGCCCAGCTGTGGCACCCTCGCCACGGCCACGCCACCACCGGCCGGTTCATCTCGAACAAGTGAGTCGCGAACCACGCCACCACCATGAGAATGACATGTGGGCCAACCGCATTTAAGGTCCGCATGTCATTGACTCATAGGCCAGGCACTAAGCCACTGAAGTTTGGTCCCGTGGGCCCCAAGAGGGAAATGTAACACCTGCCGCAGGCCTTGTGGTGCTCCCACAGTACGAGCTCATGCCAAAACTAGAATTTGTTTCTTACTACTACCAACTACTAGTACTAGTAAGGTACACGTGCATTGCATGCATGAGATTCTGGTGGTTTGTGCATTATGGTTCTACATGTGGAGCTTTCTGGATTCTAACATGTGGCAAAATCTGGTGGAATGTAAGGTTAGGCAAATTTGATTAACTTAGGTGAGTGTTTGGTTCAAGCCACACCTTAGGCAAGCCACACTAAGGCCCCACATGACATACACACAAAAAATGTGGCAAGATTCCCTTAGGCTTGCCAACTTGTTTCTCTCATTATGAAGAACTACTAACTTTGCCTAAGCCTAGTTGTGGCAAAGTTAGGGTCTGTTTGATTCAAAGGATTTTCATAGGATCTTTGAAGGATTAGAATCCTTAGGAATTTTTCCTACGTTGGTCGTTTGATTCATAGGATTGAATCATGTAGAATATTTTCCTAAGGATTCATTTGTACTACGTTTCACAGGAATTCTAACATGCACTCCAACCTCTTGAAAGAAATCCTTTGTTTTTCATGTGACACAATCAAACAAACTCAAATCCTATAGGGATCCAATGAACATGCCATTCGAATCCTACTTTTTTCCTATTCCTGTGTTTCTGCAATCCTATGAATCAAAGAGGCCCTTAGTCATGAATTAAGTTCAACCATGGAGTCTTCTAGATTATAGATGTGGCAGAATCTAGTGGATGATATCCAACGGCCAGTAGTGCTTGGATTTGCCATCTTTGTACCATCGGATTGGCTTCATCCAATGACCAACTTTCAAAGTTTTTCACACACTATATAGGGGGTATTGATATAGATGTGCCGGTCCGTTGCAATGGATCCAAAGTATATATATCTATTTAGTGGAGTGCACTCTAAACACATTATCTATTTATTTTTCTCTAACCTTCCGTAGCCATGCAACCAAGCCACATAAGCTTCATGGGTGCCCCCCACATCATATTATTCATACTATATTGATTGAAAAAAAGATAAATCACCCAAAACAAGATATTCCCGTTTTTTGTTCCTACGATGTTGTGCCGTGCACGTACCTACTAGTTGTATAGTGGTAGTACTATTAATATAGTATTATGAGTACAAAATTGGTACTAGTAGGAGTAGTACTAGTATGGAATGCTCCTACTCTATCAACGAGCCCCGTCTGACACCAAATTTCTTGCCTTCCGTGCTACAACTAGATCTTCCCCTCGTATCTGTTTTCCAACCCGGCGGCGGGCGGGGTGTCGGTTTGCTCAATGACGGTCCCACATGAAAGTGAAAATGCTAGGCAACACGCCTTCCCTAAGCTATGTTTCATGCCGGACGGGCCGTGTTGTACTCCCGATTCCCGGGCGTGTGGGTATGCGACGCGAACGCGACAGGCCTTTTCCTTTTACCAGCAATGTGCCCGTGCGTTGCGACGGATCCAAAGTAGTAGAATAGTAGTATTTGTTCACAAACTTGAAATAAATCACTATTGTTTTGATATACTCCTAATATATTACTCCCTCCGTACCTAAATATTTGTCTTTTTTGATATTTCAAATGGACTATCACATACGGATTACATAGACATATTCTAGTGCTTCTAGCAAGATGCCCGTGCGTTGCATGAAGTTGATGGAAAAGGTAAGCACAACTTATAAATTGACGGATGGAGTACTAGTTACAGTGATGCATATAATTAAGCAAAGGGATGTCACATGTCGATATTGACTGGAACAAGAATGCAACAACACAATAAGAATTAAGGCCACGATAATGCTATCGCAGTGGTGGTTACAGAAGGCAAGAAGAAAGATGGATCCACGAACGTGCAACCTCCTCCTCAACTTAGTGCGCCGGGCCACCGACCGACGGCTAAGGAGCGGTGGCTTTTGTGGCAAGGTCGAGGTGCTTCTCAGCAAAGGCATCCAAGGCTTCCAGCCGGTTGAGGAAGGCCAACGTCATAGCGTCGTCACTGGCCTTGTAGATACCTATGTACACAATTTCCTCGTACATGTGGGTGTGTAGGTCGACGAATTCTTGCAGGGCGAGGCGCCTCGCGGCGAGCGCGACCTCCAGGTGGACATTCTTCGTGGCGACGGCGGGCAGTCGCAGGGCCACCAGTGCTTGAAAGAGGTTCTGGCCATGGAGGCCGATTAGGGTGGCAGGCAATGAGGAGCCCGGGCGCGCCGGCTAGAGGAGTACGGCGATGTCGTCCGTGAGCTTCTTGAGGACGGTGAACTTGTTGCTGGTGGCAACGATCATCTGGTCCAACTGAGAGTCGTAGTTGGTGTCGAAGGCGACCATCCACCAGCCGGTCTCCAACACCATCTGGAGACGATCCTCGGCGCCATGCCGCAGGCCGGCATCGTGGACCATCTGGCGCAGCCGCTGGCCGCTCACGAGCATCGCCGCCATGGGTCTGGAGTGAGCTCTTTTGCGCTTAGTGTAGGTGCTTAGGCAAATGCTTAGGTGTGTATGATGTGGTAGATGCATTGGAATGGAGGGGCGCCTTTATATGAGGGCAATGAGGGCAAACTGCGTTGCATTCACATCGTGCAGCCTCTTTTCCTGGACCTCCTCCCATTACTTCCCTCATGCATTAATTTAAGGTGGATGCATTGGCCGTTCAACATATCGGGAATCGCTACACCCTCCCTTGTCTGCATTAAAGCCGTATCGGGAACTGCGCCACCCGCTGTCAAATTGAATACTCCCTCCGTCTAGGTGAGTATTAAGTCATCTTACGAAAACCAAATAGTAAACACATAGACGTGGTGCATTAACTCTCATGTTGTTTCTTATTTTTGACATAAATAGAGGAATCAACCAAGAAGAGATGTGGGGCTTGTATGCTTTTAATGACTTGAGACTATCAAACATGACATGTAGTGGTCAGTTCGTTGCACAAGAACAAATACAACCTGCGTCAGCACACACCCACATCTTATATAGCATCACATCCAATGGCTATAAAAGATGAATGAGACCAAATTATAGCTCATCTAGATGAGTTCTAGCAAAACTATATTAATAATACTTAGTACTCCTGCGCCATGTATCTTATATTAGTATCATGTAGTACTTTATTTATTTATGAGGTATCCAGATGGCACCGCACCGCCAAGAAAGAGGGTAACATCAAAATTATGGACTACTTTTTTGAGTATGTTGGTAAGGTCCGGTCATAGTCACTTGTTGAAATATCTAAAAAGACAAATACTCCCTCCGTCCGGAAATACTTGTCATCAAAATGGATAAAAGGAAATGTATCTAGACGTATTTTAGTTTTAGATGCATCTCTTTTTATCCATTTTGATGACAAGTATTTTCGGACGGAGGGAGTAGAAAACAGAGTTGGTGATGATGGTGTGCGTGCCATCCTGCAATATAGGCTATCGGATTTAAATCTAACGGATAGGAAAGAAACTAAGGCAATTTTGCAAAAATATACCCACACATCTCTCCACATTCACAAATAAGGCGTTCCCTCCTTCAACCTTTTCTCTCTCAAGATAAACTACTCATACAGATGCATCTTGAGGTGTCCATAGAATCAAAGAGAGGGATGATGTGTGTGTGTGTGCGCGCGCCATCGATAAAGAGTGCCATCGAATTTGTGTGTGCCGATGTCAAAGATATAGAGTGGCTGGCCGACTGGAACGTGAGATGGGACGTGTGTAGTTTGTCTCTGTGGCATGGATACCTACCTGCAGCGCTCGACTATCGGTGTGTGGTGGGGGTAGAGGGAGGCCCAATTAACTATAGAGGTACAATGGCTGGTATATGTGTGGAGGAGGAGAGAGGCCTACCTCATGTATTTAGGAGATCGATCTGCCTCATGTATTAAGGGAGATCGATCGACATCCATGCATATGTGCAGGAGAGGAATAAGGTTGGGAGAGAGATAGAGCTAGAGTGTTGGAGGGGTGGTAGTGGATTTGCTTCTAACAAATGGTGGGATAGGCTTGCTAGAAAAACGGAGGGCACGCCCGCAATATCAATAAGAGAGGAGATGGCTGCTTGTTGTCTGTGCACGTGCATGTGAGAGACGGGTCAGGAGGCATGCCCGAATGATGAGGGGGGACGATTTGGCTGTGGTAAGCAGACATAACTACATAGGAAGATCAATCGCCCTTTGTTAGAGAAAGGAGAGACATAACTTGTGAGGTACATCGATCGATGGGGGGGGGGGGTAGTTAAAGTCGATCTAGGTATATGTTGGGAGATCGATCGGTATACATGCATGTGTGTGTTAGAAGCAAATGAGGCACGGGGATAAGGATAGAGAGAGAGTGATGCATGTAGGAGGTGGTACTAGAGGCATACTATATCGAGGGGGGAGGAGTGTGCGAGTACGAGAACGATGAAAAGAGTGGTGGGAGTGAGGTATGGACGGTGACAAGAGAAGAGGGGAAGCTTGTGTTTGTGCTAGGCACACCTGGCTAGAGAGGCATATCGATCGATGTGTGCTGTAAAGAAGGAGCTGGGGGTCTACACACACCGTGGTTGAACGACCGAAAGTGAAAAGACGAATTTGCACGATGGAGCTAGAGAATGCTGAGGGAGGGTGAGAGGGATGCGGGTGTGTGCATGCACAAGAGAAAGTTAGCGCTAGCTACAAAGATAAGAGGGTTGTGTGGGTGTAAAAGACGAATAGAGATCATATATACTTCATTATAAAAAGCGAATTCGGATATTTGAAGAATTTATCATAGTGTTTCAAACCGACGCATGTGTGAGTATATATAACAGTGATACACATGGTGTGGTTATGAACATGTTATACTACATTTAATATATTTTATCTCTACTCTTATAAAAAACGGAGTTGTTGATGATGGTGTGCCTGCCATCCTGCATTATAGGTCGTCCGATTTATTTCTGGCGGATAGCAAGGAAACTATGATGGTTGAAGTTGGCAACAATCATGATTGTAGATTCTTATTGAAATAGAGAAATGAATTCAAATTTAGTTCGAATTGCAGCGGTAGTATAGACATTTGGAATGCACAAAAATGTTGGTATGAGTAGGTTACATGCATTATACAGCAAGATAAAAAATTTAATCGGGCATAACATGGATTCATAGCTTTGAATATCATTTGTATAGTAAAACGGGGCAAGACTCTCTCTTTGTGTGGTGTGAATAGTTTTATTTTTTTCGTTTTCTTTTTGGTGGAGGGACGTGCGAATTGATTTGGTACGTACAAGTAAAATATTACTACACGTTAGGCTTGTCCCTAAAATTAAACCCGTGCCTTGCTATCCCGAAATTACAACGCGCGCGAAAACTCCCTCGAGCTGCCAAATCCCGACACGCGAAATCCCCCTTCTAACCCTGAGCTGAAAGGGCCGCTAGTTCAAATCGGTGGGGGTACTTTTGTAACATACCCTACATTTTGGACAAGCGCGTCCCAATGTCATGCTTCACCCCCTCCCATCGCCCCCTTTTCGCCATTCGAAATCCCAGGCCGCCATAACCTCTCCGCTCCAGCCGCGAAACCCCACCCTCCTCCGTCCGCCACGTCACCGCTGCCCAGCCGGAGCCTCTTCCCCGATGATGTCGTCCACCGCAACAGCTCGACGTCCCTCGTCCACCTCCCCAGATGCGGATCCGTCGTCCATCTCGTCGTCCTGCCAGTTCATCCGCCCCGTCCTCCACCTCCAAGGAGTTGCTCCGAAGATCGCCTCGTCTATCGCGGCTGCTCCATCCCCACATCGCCGCCTTAACCTGCTCCACCGAAACGCAGCATCCTCACCGACTCCTTGCACGAAGCCGAGGCCTACTCGGCGCCACCAAAGAGGTTGTACACTCATCGCATCGCACCTTCTCCTTAACTCGACCTCCCGGCGCCGATGGTGCTACATCCTGCACCCCCATGGAGCGGCTACCTTGAAGCCGGCGACGCGGGCGAGATCTCCACGGCGGCTCTCCCCCAGTGCGAGGCCCCTACGGCGGTGATACGTCTCCAACGTATCTATAATTTTTGATTGCTCCATGCTCTATATTATCTACTGTTTGGGGCAATATTGGGCTTTATTATCAACTTTTATATAACTTTTGGGACTAACCTATTAACTGGAGGCCCAGCCCAGATTTGTTGTTTTATGCCTATTTCAGTGTTTCGAAGAAAAGGAATATCAAACGGATTCGAAACAGAACGAAATCAACTAGAGAAGTTATTTTTGGAAGGAAACCTACCAGATAGACTTGGACCCTACGTCAGAAGATGAAGGAGGTGCTCACGAGGGTAGGGGCTTGCCCCCTGCCTCTGGCCCCCCTTCGGTCCACCGACGTACTCCTTTCACCCATATATACCTATGTATCGTAAAACTTCCAGAATGGAGAATAGATCGGGAGTTCCGCCGCCAGAAGCCTCCGTAGCCACCGAAAACCAATCTAGACCCGTTCCGGCACCCTGCCGGAGGAGGCAATCCTTCCCCGGTGGCCATCTTCATCATCCCGGTGCTGTCCATGACGAGGAGGGAGTAGTTCTCCCTCGGGCTGAGGGTATGTACCAGTAGCTATGTGTTTGATCTCTCTCTCTCTCTCTCGTGCTCTTGATTTGGGATGATCTTGATGTATCATGAGCTTTGCTATTATAGGTGCATCTTATGTTTCTACTTCCCCTCTTCTCTCTTGTAATGAATTGAGTTTCCCCTTTGAAGTAATCTTATCGGATTGAGTCTTTAAAGATTTGAGAACACTTGATGTATGTCTTGCCGTGCGTATCTGTGGTGACAATGGGATATCACGTGATTCACTTGATGTATGTTTTGGTGATCAACTTGCGGGTTCCGCCCATGAACCTATGCATAGGGGTTGGCACACGTTTTCGTCGTGATTCTCCGGTAGAACTTTGGGGCGCTCTTTGAGGTCCTATGTGTTGGTTGAATAGATGAATCTGAGAGTGTGATGCATATCGTATAATCATACCCAAGGATACTTGAGGTGACATTGGAGTATCTAGGTGACATTAGGGTTTTGGTTGATTTGTGTCTTAAGGTGTTATTCTAGTACGAACTGTAGGGCTGTTTGTGACACCTATAGGAATAGCCCAACGGATTGATTGGAAAGAATAACTTTGAGGTGGTTTCGTACCCTACCATAATCTCTTCGTTCGTTCTCCGCTATTAGTGACTTTGGAGTGACTCTTTGTTGCATGTTGAGGGATAATAATGTGATCCAATTATGTTAGTATTGTTGAGGGAACTTACACTAGTGAAAGTATGAACCCTAGGCCTTATTTCCTATCATTGCAATACCATTTACGCTCACTTTTATCATTTGTTACCTTGCTGTTTTTATAATTTCAGATTACAAATACCTTTATCTACTATCCATATACCACTTGTATCACAATCTCTTCGCCGAACTAGTGCACGTATACAATTTACCATTGTATTGGGTGTGTTGGGGATACAAGAGACTCTTTGTTATTTGGTTGCAGGGTTGCTTGAGAGAGACCATCTTCATCCTACGCCTCCTACGGATTGGTAAACCTTAGGTCATCCACTTGAGGGAAATTTGCTACTGTCCTACAAACCTCTGCACTTGGAGGCCCAACAACGTCTACAAGAAGAAGGTTGTGTAGTAGACATCAAGCACTTTTCTGGCGCCGTTGCCGGGGAGGTGAGTTCTTGAAGGTATATCTTTAGATCTTGCAATCAAGTCTTTTAGTTTCTTGTTTTATCACTAGTTTAGTCTATAATAGAAAACTATAAAAAATGGAATTGAGTTTGTATCACACGCTTCATCTTTTTAATATCTTTCGTGAGTATGATGGAAAGGAAAATTGTGCCAAAGTGTTAGAAGAAGAATGCATTAGAATGTTTGGCACTAAATATTTGAATGATGATAATGATTGCAATGTTGTTAGTATGAATTCCTTGAATATCTATGACGCTAATGATATGTAAAGCCACAAGCTTGGGGAAGCTATGTTTGATGAAGATGATATTTTTTGTCCCCCAAGCTTTGATGAGAAAATTTATTATGATGAAGGAATGCCTCCTATCTATGATGATTATTGTTATGACATGTATGCTTTAAATAATAATGATAACCATGAAACTTTTCATCTTGATCTTAATTTTCAATCACATGATAGTCATTTTGTTGAGTTTGCTCCCACTATTATTCATGAGAAGAAATTTGCTTATGTGGAGAGTAGTAAATTTTCTATGCATGTAGATCATGCAAAGAATGCTTTAGGTGCTGGTTATATTGTTCAATTCATTCATGATGCTACTGAAAATTATTATGAGGGAGGAATATATGCTTGTAGGAATTGCAATAATATCAAGTTTCCTCTTTATGTGCTTAAAGTTTTGAAGTTATGCTTGTTTTGCCTTCCTATGATAGTTGATTATTGTTCCCATAAGTTGTTTGCTCAGAAAATCCATATGCATAGGAAGTATGTTAGACTTAAATGTGTTAGTCATATTCTTCATGATGCTCTTTTTATGTTTCAATTCTTATCCTTTATGTGAGCATCATTGAAATCATCATGCCTAGCTAGGGGCGTTAAACGATGGCGCTTGTTGGGAGGCAACCCAATTTTATTTTTGTTCCTTGCTTTTTTCCTCCTGTTTAGTAATAAATAATTCATCTATACTCTGTTTATATGTGGTTTTATGATTTTAATTAATGTTTATGCCAAGTAGAACCTTTGGGAAGACTTGGGGAAAGTCTTGTTGATCATACTGTAAAAAACAGAAACTAAAGCACTCACGAGAATTGCTGCCATTTCTATTTGGAGAGTGTTATTTAGTTAACTATTTTTGCAGATGATTAATAGATAAATTCCTAAGGTCCAGCAATTTATTTGATAATTTTATGAGTTCTAGAAGTATACGTTTGATCCAGATTACTACAGACTGTTCTTTTTTTGACAGATTCTGTTTTCGATGTGTTGTTTGCTTATTTTGATGAATCTATGGCTAGTAAAATAGTTTATAAACCATAGAGAAGTTATAATACAGTAGGTTTAACAACAATATAAATAAATAATGAGTTCATTACAGTACCTTGAAGTGGTCTTTTGTTTTCTTATACTAACGGAGCTTACGAGTTTTCTGTTAAGTTTTGTGTTGTGAAGTTTTCAAGTTTTGGGTAAGGATTCGATGGACTATGGAATAAGGAGTGGAAAGAGCCTAAGATTGGGGATGCCCAAGTAACCCCAAGGTAATATTCAAGGACAACCAAGAGCCTAAGCTTGGGGATGCCCCGGAAGGCATCCCCTCCTTCGTCTTCATTCATCGGTAACTTTACTTGGAGCTATATTTTTATTCACCACATGATATGTGTTTTGCTTGGGGCGTCAATTTATTTTGTTAGAATTTGCTTTTTGTTATTTAGAACAATGTTTTTCATATTTTATTTCAATAAAATTGGCATTGATAGCCCTTACTATGCCTATGTTACAAGTCCACATGTTGCTGTTTGAAAACAGAAATTTTACCGCTGTTGCAATAATTCCCTAGAAAATTCAGAATGTGATAAAATGTTGAAACCTTTTTCATATTAAGATCTGATAAATTTAATACAGTGGGAATTTTATTTAATAATTTTTGGAGCTAGGGAAGTATGGATGTTGCTGCATTCTTTACAGACTATCCTGTTTAGGCAGATTGCTGTTATGTTTGCATTGTTTGCATATGTTTGCTTCTTTAATGATTCTATTTGAGGATAGGACTATTAAATATACAGAGGCATTTAGTATGCAATGTCGAATAATAATTTTAGTCATTTGCTACAGTAGAGTATGATAAGGTTTTTTCAATGGTTTATACTAACTTATCTCACGAGTCCTTGTTGAGTTTTGTCTGCATGAAGCTTTTGAGATTTAGGGAGACCGTGATATGAGAGGAATTAAGGAGACACAAAAGCTCAAGCTTGGGGATGCCCAAGGCATCCCAAGATAATATTTCAAGAAGTCTCAAGAATCTAAGCTTGGGGATGCCCCGGTTGGCATCCCACCCTTGGTCTTCAACAACTATCGGTTAGTATCGGTTGATCCTAAGTTTTTGCTTCTTCACATGATGTTTGCCATTCTTGGAATGTAATTTTCTTTTGTTTTGTTTGTTGATTGAATAAAATACCAAGATATTAAATTATTAAATGCTAGAGGGTCTTCACATAGTTGCATAATTATTTGACTACTCATTGATCTTCACTTATATCTTTCGGAGTAGTTTGTTGTTTACTCTGGTGCTTCACTTATATCTTTTAGAGCATGGTGGTAGTATTATTTTGAAGAAATAGATAAACTGTCATGCTTCACTTATATTATTTTGAGAGTCTTAAATAGCATGGTAATTTGCTTAAAATCCTAATACGCTAAGCATAAAAGATTTGTAAGAATTCTTATGAGTGTGTTGAATACTAAGAGAAGTTTGATGACTGATGATTGTTTTGAGATATGGAGGTAGTGATATCAAAGTTGTGCTAGTTGAGTAGTTGTGAATTTGAGAAATAATTGTGTTGAAGTTTGCAAGTCCCGTAGCATGCACGTTTGGTAAACGTTATGTAACAAATTTGAAACATGAGGTGTTATTTGATTGTCCTCCTTATGAGTGGCGGCCGGGGACGAGCGATGGTCTTTTCCTACCAATCTATCCCCTAGGAGCATGCACGTAGTACGTTGGTTTTTGATGGCTTGTATATTTTTGCAATAATTATATGAGTTCTTTATGACTAATGTTGAGTCCATGGATTATACGCACTCCCACCCTTCCATCATTGCTAGCCTCTTTGGTACCGTGCATTGCCCTTTCTCACATTGAGAGTTGGTGCAAACTTCGCCGGTGCATCCAAAACCCGTGATATGATACGCTCTTTCACACATAAACCTCCTTATATCTTCCTCAAAACAGCCACCATACCTACCTATTATGGCATTTCCATAGCCATTCCGAGATATATTGCCATGCAACTTTCCACCATACCGTTCTTCATGACACATTCATCATTGTCATATTTCTTAGCATGATCATGTAGTTGACATAGTATTCGTGGCAAAGCCACCTTTCATAATTCTTTCATACATGTCACTCTTGATTCATTGCATATCCCGGTACACCGCCGGAGGCATTCATATAGAGTCATATCTTGTTCTAGTATCGAGTTGTAATCATTGAGTTGTAAATAAATAGAAGTGTGATGATCATCATTCAATAGAGCATTGTCCCAAAAAAAGAGAAAATAAAAAAGGGGCAATGCTACTACCCCTTTTCCACACTTGTGCTTCAAAGTAGCACCATGTTCTTCATATAGCGAGTCTCATATATTGTGCTTCAAAGTAGCACCATGTATCAAAAATTATCTTTTTTATCATTTACCTACTCGAGGACGAGCAGGAATTAAGCTTGGGGATGCTTGATACGTCTCCAACTTATCTATAATTTTTGATTGTCCATGCTATATTATCTACTATTTTGGGCAATATTGGGCTTTATTATCCACTTTTATATTACTTTTGGGACTAACCTATTAACTGGAGGCCCGCCCCGGATTTGCTGTTTTATGCCTATTTCATTGTTTCGAAGAAAAGGAATATCAAACGGAGTCGAAATGGAACGAAATCAACTGGAGAAGTTATTTTTGGACAGAAACCTACCGGATAGACTTGGACCCTATGTCAGAAGATGAAGGAGGTGCTCACGAGGGTAGGGGTGCGCCCCCTCCCTCGTGGCCCCCCTTCGGTCCACGAACATACTCCATTCACCCATATATACCTATGTATCATAAAACTTCCAGAATGGAGAATAGATCGAGAGTTCCGCCACCAGAAGCCTCCGTAGCCACCGAAAACCAATCTAGACCCGTTCCGGCACCGTGCCGGAGGGGCAATCCTTCTCCGGTGGCCATCTTCATCATCCCGGTGCTCTCCATGACGAGGAGGGAGTAGTTCTCCCTCGGGGCTGAGGGTATGTACCAATAGCTATGTGTTTGATCTCTCTCTCTCTCGTGCTCTTGATTTGGCACGATCTTGATGTATCGCGAGCTTTGCTATTATAGTTGGATCTTATGTTTCTCATCCCCCTCTTCTCTCTTGTAATGAATTGAGTTTCCCCTTTGAAGTAATCTTATCAGATTGAGTCTTTAAAGATTTGAGAACACTTGATGTATGTCTTGCCGTGCGTATCTGTGGTGACAATGGGATATCACGTGATTCAGTTGATGTATGTTTTGGTGATCAACTTGCGGGTTCCACCCATGAACCTATGCATAGGGGTTGGCACACGTTTTCGTCATGATTCTCCGGTAGAACTTTGGGGCACTCTTTGAGGTCCTATGTGTTGGTTGAATAGATGAATCTGAGATTGTGTGATGCATATTGTATAATCATACCCACGGATACTTGAGGTGACATTGGAGTATCTAGGTGACAGTAGGGTTTTGGTTGATTTGTGTCTTAAGGTGTTATTCTAGTACGAACTCTAGGGCTGTTTGTGACACCTATAGGAATAGCCCAACGGATTGATTGGAAAGAATAACTTTGAGGTGGTTTCGTACCCTACCATAATCTCTTCGTTTGTTATCCGCTATTAGTGACTTTGGAGTGACTCTTTGTTGCATGTTGAGGGATAGTTATGTGATCCAATTATGTTAGTATTGTTGAGGAAACTTACACTAGGCCTTATTTCCTATCATTGCAATACCGTTTACTCTCACTTTTATCATTTGTTACCTTGCTTTTTTTATAATTTCAGATTACAAATACCTTCATCTACTATCCATATACCACTTGTATCACCATCTCCTCGCCGAACTAGTCCACCTATACAATTTACCACTGTATTGGGTGTGTTAGGGACAGAAGAGACTCTTTGTTATTTGGTTGCAGGGTTGCTTGAGAGAGACCATCTTCATCCTATGCCTCCTACGGATTGATAAACCTTAGGTCATCCACTTGACGGAAATTTGCTACTGTCCTACAAACCTCTGCACTTGGAGGCCCAACAATGTCTACAAGAAGAAGGTTGTGTAGTAGCAATCAGGCGGCGGCGTCCATACCAGCCGGATCTGCTGCTGCTGCTCCGGCTCTCGCTCGCTCGCTCGCACTGCTGCTGCTCCGACTCTCGCTCGATCGCTCGCTCGCCCAGCTGCTGTTGCTGCTCTCCTCCTCGCTCGTACTGCTGCTCTGCTCCGATTAAGCCACACTTCAGTCGACTAAATCGACTTTTGGGTCAGTCGATTTTCAGGGGACGGGGGCTGTAACATCCCAAATTTTCAATTTGGAATGTTATAGATAGATCATCCATGCATATCATGATTTATTACATTTCCGTTCCACAATCCTCGAAATCCTAAGTAGCTCAAGGACCCACGGAGAGAGTTGGGGATTTTCCTATTTTCATATTTGATTTTTTATCAAATAATGAAACGAGGATTTTGATTTTAATAATTTTTCTCTCCGAAAATATTTCATATTAAATTAAATGAGTGGAGATAATATGACTTCTCCGAAATAATTGAAGTATTGGAGGAAAAATATTAAAATCATTTATTGGATTTTATTTGGTTTTATTCGGATTTTATTTGCATTAGAAAAAAATTGCATGTTTTCAAAATTGCATTTTAGGGCCAAGAAAATTTTCAACTCGTCCTAAATATATTATTTAGACGGTGAAAATTTGTTTTGGCATTTTTAGATTTTTATTTATTTTTCTAGGATTTTTCTTCTGCCTGCGAAATTATTTTTAAAAAAAGTTCCCGCGCCGACTGGGCCTAAGGCCCAGCCGCGCCAGGCCACCGTGCCAGGCGCCGCCGCCGCCGCCGACTCGGACTAGGAGTCCGAGCCAGACTCCTCTCCGCCGCCGCGCCCTGCCCCCTCCTCCAAGCCGCCCCGCCCCGCCCTTTATATACCGCCGCCCCAAACACCCCACCACCACCACCGCAGCCTGTGCTGCGCCAAGCCCTGCCGCCCGCACCGCCTAGCCGCCGCCACCGCCTGCAGCCCGCGCCGCCGCCTGCTGCCGAATGCCGCCACCCCGCAAGCCGCCGCCCCGCCGCTGCCTCGCATCGCCGGACCTCCCGCTGGAGGTAGCCGCCGCGCCCCGCCGCCGGTTTTTTTAGAAACCCTAAATCCGTTTTTTGGTTTCGCCGGTTTTTCTCGATTCTTCTAGTTAGCGGACATTTGTCCACGTTCGTTTCAACGAACGGTTCTTCGCCCGTTAGATACAACTAACAACGCTTGTTCGTTAGTCTGTTCGTCAGTTTTCTTTTATCGGATTTATTCCGTGATTTTTCTGATCAAGATTTATGATCCGATCTTAGTTTCTGTTTATCTTTTCGCTCGTTAGTCAGAATCAGGCGATTCAAGCGCTTGGAGTTTCGTCTTGAAACCCTCTTTCCGTTTAATCAACTCAAACAAGTTTTTGTTACTGTAAAATTTGACCTAGTTTCAGATTAGTAAACGAAGCTTCTTTCTTTCGCCGTTTGAGTTTCGTTGCTCCATTTGATTTGATTCTTTTTGCGTACCGGAGTCCTTAAGTTGAACTTTCTGGTCAACCTCTCTTATTTGAGTTTTGCTTGTGCATCGTTGCTTGTTACTTATGTATGTTATTGTTTGCTTGCGATAGAATTCCCGTAGTGCAAAGCGTGTTACTACGAGTCTCTAGGACTTGCGGATCGTCAGCAAGGCAAGTAACACTTTGATCATATCCCATTATGACCAATTTTTATGCATTAGTTCCAATCCTCAAACATTGCATGGTTAGGATGTCATTAACTTGTGGGTTGGGAAGTAGTTGCTGAGGTAGAACCTATTGCCCTGTTATATTCAAACCCTTGGGAGTTACTTCTACGTATTGCTTATATTGCTATGCTATGCTCATAGACGTGGTTTGGGTTTGAGTTAAATTCATGACAGCTGTGAGATTGTTAATTAATGATTCAACTTAAGGTGGCAACTTAATCAAACAACTGGGTGGATTGAGGCACCTGGGGGAACCTAGTGTTGTCTGTTTTTTTGGAAATCCCGGGGTATCCGTGTGATCTTCCTATGGACCGCCACCCATGCTAAAAGGGAACTGAGATGATTCATGCTAGAAACTTTCGTGTGCAGCCACAAGCTATTATGGGCTCTAGCATAGTTGAGTAAGATACGCGAAGCTCTTGAAGAGGTAGATCAGTAGGTAGTGGGTTTTGTAGGTTTGGTATGGTCTACCCGGAGTAGAGAGTTAACGTTTTTGAAAAACCGTGTCTCGGTCATCCCTTTCTCAAACACCCTGTAGTGCGAGAAATCCAATGGAGGCGATCGAGTCTTGTGGGGAAAAGTGCGCAAACCTCTGCAGAGTGTACAAACTAATCATGATTAGCCATGTCCCCGGTTATGGACAATTCTTGAGTATCTAGTACTTGGGTTATCACATGTATCTCACCATGTTTAATTAATATTGTTGGGTTGTTAATCACTTTAATTGGGATTGAGTTGGGGGTACATTCTCAATGATGTTTCAACCACCATGATAGCTAAATAAAAATCTATTCCTTTGTCTTAGGGAAAAATTGGCTTTTCGCAAAAACTGTAACCATAGAGCTTTCCACCAGCCATATATGCATGTAGTGATAGCATTATTCTGTTTCTGCTCTACTATGTTACATTGCCAGCATATTCCATGTGCTGACCCGTTTTCGGGCAGCAACGTATTATGTTGCAGACTTTTCAGACGAGGAGTAAGGTTCATTAGGTCGTTGCCATGCAGCTCAGCTATGCCGTTGGAGTTGATGGACTCACCTTATCTTCCAAGCCTTCCGCTGTTATTGCATTAGATGGCCTTAAGACATATTGTTGTAATAAGTTCTCTTCGAAGACTTTTCGATGTAATAAGTGTGTGATTGCTACTCTGTTATAAATCCTTCAAGTACTGTGTGGTATCAGCATTACTGATCTAGGGATGACACCGGAGCACAGAGATTGGACCGTTTGAGGTCTGGTCGCTACAAGATGGTATGAGAACACACGCTGAGTGTAGGACACGACCACTAAGATAAACCCTAGGTCACACCTCTCTACTCATTTCTGACTCCTCTCCATTTTCTACTCATTAGGATGACGGAGAAGAAGAACAAGTTTGCACAACCCGATGAAGACACACCTTTTGGACACCACTTGAAGGAAGTCACTAGGTACTTGAATATTGGAATACCAAGCTTCACCGGGACATACAACGCCAATTTACCAGAAGAAGAGCGCTGGATGATTCAAGTACAAGTTCCAGGAAGGACGTTCGCACCAACCTCTAAACCCATAGAATTTTCCTTCGATGCACCAACCTAGAGTTTAGGAAAGAGTATGGCAGCTCACATCACCATGGGACGCATTGGAGAAGTTTACAACAGGGAGCTTAAGGACACTATTTACCAAATATGTGGGCGCCGAGACGAGCAATGGGAAGTAATCAGCACTAAGAAGGATAGATCCATTGCAGCTTTCATCCAGGAGTTAAACCAGCACATTCGACGTCAGGAGAACTAGATGTGTGCGGACATGATGGACTTGAAGAAGGTGAAGACTAGGATCATCAAACTGGAGGAAGAACTCAAGTTTACCCGTGATGGATATGAGAAGGAAATCAGGACACTACTGGAGAAGAATGACGACCTAGTCAAGAAGAACGGAGTATTCATGGGAGGACCAGCACCAATAGAAGAAGAAGAAGAAGAACCCGAGGAAATACGCCCCGAGGACTACATCATCATCAACGACACCGACTCCGACCCTAGTGACGATGACTTTGAAGGCGAAGCTAGAGCAGACATCATGTTGTCTTCCACCGATCAAAATTTCTAGATCACCACCATATATTAGTAGTATTTTTCCCCATGTATATAGTAGAAGTGAGCACTTTTGTGATAGTTCTAGACCATTTGTATGCCCTTGTTTGATTGATTAGGTGAAATGATTGTGTTTGTCTCATGTGCATATGGGTAGTGCTTTCTCATTAGACCCCTTTTCTGTTCTAATCTCTTCCATCTAAACCCATCAGATGCCTCCGAGACGTGACCCCGGTTTTGCTTTCCCGCCGGAGCTAACCCAGTTGATCCAGTAGCAGAATGCTTTGATGCAATTGCTAGTTCAGAACCAGGGCAACAACAACAACAACCCACCGCCAGTGCACAACCTAGCCCATTTTCCTATGGTTACAGCCGTCGGTGTTTTCCAGTAGCACCGAGCCTATAGTTGCTGACGATTGGCTATGCCGTATTGGAAGGGAGTTGACCACCGCAGGTTGCACAGATGCTGAGAAGGTGCGCTTTGCCGCACATCAATTGGATGGACCAGCAGCCTCATGGTGGGAGAATTACACAACCACTTTTCCTATAGCCAATGTCACTTGGGACCAGTTTCAGCAAGCTTTCCGCACAGCCCATGTCTCTACTGGAGCTATGCAAATGAAGAAGCGGGAGTTTCGCAACCTACGCCAGGGGAACCATACTGTGGCTCAGTACGTGGATGAGTTTAGCAAGTTATCACGCTACACCCCTGATGATGTGGCCACAGATGCCGTGAAGCGGGAGAAGTTTATGGAAGGGCTGAATGATGAGATGAGCATGCAGTTGATGGTGGCAACCTTCAACAACTACCAGGAGTTGGTAGATAAGGCTCTTATGATTGCAGGGAAACAACAGCAGATTGAGAGCCGCAAGAGAAAGTATGGACAAGGGCAGTATAACTCATGAGCTCAGCAGAAGCCTCGCCTAACCCCGAACTCGGGAGGACTTGTTCATAACCATGGAGGTCAGAACCACACTGGAGGAGGATCACATAGCCACAGTGGTGCTAAGAATGGGAACGGAGCTAACAACAACCAGAACCGCTCCAACCCATCCACTCCCGCCAAAAGAGACTTAAGTCAGGTTACCTGTTTTAAGTGCGGGAAGACAGGGCACTATGCCAATGATTGCCCCGAAGGAAGGAATGGAAATGGAAATGGAAGCGTTGGGAAGAAGCCCAATCCATTCAACAAAGGACAAGTGAACCACGTTAACGTGGAGGAGGTTGAAGAGCAGCCGAACGCGGTAATAGGTAAGTTTTTGGTTAAGTCATTTACCGCTCTTGTTCTTTTCGATACTAGTGCATCGCATTCATACATATCAAGGGGATTCGTGGATAGGTTTAAACTACCAACCCAAACCCTTAGGCCCCCTCTTCTAGTGAGTTCACCCGGAACAAAATATATGGCTAGCTGATGCTGTGACCAGATACCCTTAACCATTGGCACACATGTGTTTCCGTCCGACCTAATTATCTTGGAGTCACAAGGATTGGATGTGATATTGGGTATGGACTGGATGTCAAAGTATGGAGGAAGCATTTACTGTACGAGTAAGTCGATTTATCTCACCACCCCAGAGGGAAAAAGGATTAAGTATGTGTCTAAGCATGTGCCTAAAAGGAGCCAAGTGAATGCCCTTAAGGGAGTTGTTCAGGAGGAAGTGCCGGTAGTAAAGGATTACCCGGATGTTTTCCCAAAGGAGTTACCAGGCATGCCACCCGACAGAGATATTGAGTTTTTGATAGAGCTGTTACCAGGAACAGGACCAATATCCAAGAGACCCTATCGGATGCCCGCGAATGATCTGGAGTAAATTAAGAAATAGATCAAGGAGTTATTGGAGAAAGGATACATACGAAGGAGTTCATCACCTTGGGGAGCCCCAGTACTTTTGGTTGAGAAGAAAGATAAATCCCTAAGGATGGCTGTTGATTATCGAGCCTTGAATGGAGTGACGATAAAGAACAAGTACCCACTACCGATGATCAACGATCTGTTTGATTAGTTGCAAGGAGGTAAAGTGTTCTCAAAGATCGATTTACGATCAGGATATCATCAGTTGAAGATACGAGAGAAGGACATACCAAAGACGGCATTCACAACGTGATATGGATTATACGAGTACATGGTCATGTCGTTTGGACTGACTAACGCCCCTGCCTATTTCATGAGCATGATGAACAAGGTGTTCATGGAGTATTTGGACAAGTTTATTGTGGTGTTTATTGATGACATTATGGTATACTCGAAGAACGAGGAGGAGCACAAAGAGCATTTGCGTTTAGTTCTCGAGAAGCTCAGGGAACACCAGTTGTATGCTAAGTATAGCAAATGCGAGTTTTGGCTGAAGGAAGTCGGATTCCTTGGACATGTTATATCAGGAGAAGGTATAGCAGTAGACCCTAGCAAGGTTTAGTCAGTCACTGAATGGTTGGCACCCACCTCAGTTAGTGAGATCCGCAGTTTTCTTGGACTCGCAGGATACTATCGGAGATTCATTGAGAATTTTTCCAAGATTGCAGAACCAATGACTGAACTGTTGAAGAAGGATACCAAGTTTAAATGGACAGAAGATTGTGAAGCAAGTTTCCAGGAGTTGAAGAAACGCTTGACTACAGCCCCAATGCTAGTACTGCCAGATATACATAAGGAATTCCAAGTGTATTGCGACGCCTCTCGCTTAGGACTTGGATGTGTGCTTATGCAGGACGGAAGAGTTGTTTCGTATGACTCACGACAACTAAAACCTCATGAGTTGAATTATGCTACGCATGATTTGGAGCTAGCAGCCGTAGTGCATGCGTTGAAGACTTGGAGACATTACCTTATTGGAAACCATTCTGATGTGTACATGGATCACAAGAGTTTGAAGTACATCTTCACCCATAAGGAGCTGAACCTTAGGCAGAGGAGATGGTTGGAGCTTATAAAGGATTATGACATGAAGCTACACTATCATCCAGGAAAGGCCAATGTCGCCGCAGACGCATTGAGTCGGAAGAGTTATGCTAATATCCTTGAAAGTAAAGGAATGCCGAAGGAATTAGCAAAGGACATCATGGAACTTTGGTTAGAGATTGTACCTAGAAGGTTCATTGCAACAATGGAGGTCCAGTCGACATTGCTGGACAAAATTCGGGAAGCTTAGAAGGATGACAAAGAGATTGCCGAGATAAAGGAGAAGATGGGCAAGGGAAAGGCCAAAGGTTTTCGTGAAGATGAGCACGATACCCTATGGTTTGAGGACCGAGTTTATGTGCCCAATAACAAGGAGATCAGGAAGTTAATACATCAAGAGGCCCATGACTCACCATACTCGATACAGCCCGGAAACACCAAGGTGTATTTGGATTTGAAGGAACGTTTCTGGTGGACTGGTATGAAGAAGGATATTGCTGAGTACGTAGTCGTATATGATGTATGTCAGAGAGTTAAGGAAGAACATCAGAAGCCAGCAGGACTGTTACAGCCTATGCCGATACCCGAATGGAAGTGGGATAAACTTGGCATGGACTTTATCATCGGATTACCCACGACTAAAGCGGGATATGATTCCATATGGGTAGTAGTTGATCGTTTGACCAAAGTAGCCCACTTCATCCCAGTGAAAACCACCTATACCAGCGCAAAGTTGGCCAAGATCTATATGTCCAGGATCGTATGTCTGCATGGATTTCCGAGGACCATCGTATCAGATCGAGGAACACACTTTACTTCAAAGTTTTGGCATCAGTTACACCAGACTTTGGGAACAAGGTTGGAGTTCAGTACAGCATTTCACCCGCAGACAGATGGACAGACTGAGAGAGTCAATCAAATTTTGGAGGACATGTTGAGAGCCTGTGCGCTAGATTATGGATCTAGTTGGGCTGACAATTTGCTGTATGGAGAGTTCTCATACAACAATAGCTACCAAGCCAGTTTGAAGATGGCACCGTTTGAAACCCTATATGGACGCAGGTGCAGAACACCGTTGATGTGGGATGAGGTAGGAGACCGGCAGTTGTTTGGACCAGACTTGATTAAAGAATCTGAGGAGAAGGTAAAATTGATTTGAGACCGACTAAAGATTCCTCAGTCCAAGCAAAAGAGTTATGCAGACTCAAAACGCAAGGAGGTAACCTACGAAATTGGAGATAGAGCATATCTGCGAGTATCGCCCTTGCGAGGAGTGAAACATTTTGGAGTTAAAGGAAAGTTAGCCCCGAGATTTGTAGGACCGTATCACATTTTGGAACGGATGGGAGAAGTTGCCTACAAGTTGGAGTTACCTGAGGGATTGTCAGGAGTCCATGATGTGTTCCACGTTTCACAGCTGAAGAAGTGTCATGCTGAGATGGCTAATATACCATTAAGAGATACAGTACCCTTGGAGGCGATTCAGTTGGACAGCGATTTGACTTACGAGGAGAAGCCAGTTAAGATTCTTGAGTTTGCTAGCAGAGTCACCCGCAGTAAGGTTATCAAGTTTTGCAAAGTTCAGTGGAGCCACCATACCGAGGATGAAGCCACCTGGGAAAGAGAGGATGATCTCCACAAAGACCACCCCTACCTATTTTCTAGCCAACCCGAATCTCGAGGGCGAGATTCATCTTAAGGGGGTAGGTTTGTAGCATCCCAAATTTTCAATTTGGAATGTTATACATAGATCATCCATGCATATCATGATTTATTGCATTTCCATTCCGCAATCCTCGAAATCCTAAGCAGCTCAAGGACCCACGGAGAGAGCTGGGGATTTTCCTGTTTTCATATATGATTTTTTACCAAATAATGAAACGAGGATTTTGATTTTAATAATTTTTCTCTCCAAAAATATTTCATATTAAATCAAATGAGTGGAGATAATATGACTTCTCCGAAATAATTGAAATATTGGAGGAAAAATATTAAAATCATTTATTGGATTTTTTTTGGTTTTATTCGGAATTTATTTGCATTAGAAAAAAATTGCATGTTTTCAAAATTGCATTTTAGGGCCAAGAAAATGTTCAACTCGACCTAAATATTTTATTTAGACGGTGAATTTTTTTTTTGGCATTTTTAGATTTTTATTTATTTTTCTAGGATTTTTCTTCTGCCTGCGAAATTATTTAAAAAAAAAGTTCCCACGCCGACTGGGCCTAAGGCCCAGCCGCGCCAGGCCGCCGTGCCAGGCGCCGGAGCAGCCGCCTGCTCGGACTAGGAGTCCGAGCCGGACTCCTCTTTGCCGCCGTGCCTTGCCCCCTCCTCCAAGCCGCCCCACCCCGCCCTTTATATACCGCCGCCCCGCCGCCCCAAACACCCCACCACCTCCACCGCAGCCCAGGCCGTGCCAAGCCTCGCCGCCCGCGCCGCCTAGTCGCCGCCGCCACCTGCAGCCCGCGCCGCCGCCTGCCACCGCCGCCATCGAGCGCCGCCACCTGCCGCCGCCGCCGCCGAGCGCTGCCGCCTCGCAAGCCACCGCCGCACCGCTGCCTCGCCTCGCCGGACCTCCCGCCGGAGGTAGCCGCCGCGCCCCGCTGCCAGTTTTTTTATAAAGACCGTTCGGTTTTTTTAGAAACCCTAGATCTGTTTTTTTTGTTTCACCGGTTTTTATCGATTCTTCTAGGTAGCGGACGTTCGTTTCAACGAACGGTTCTTTGCCCTTTAGATACAGCTAACGAATGCTCGTTCATTAGTCCGTTCGTCAGTTTTCTTTTATCGGATTTATTCCACGATTTTTCTGATCGTGATTTCTGATCCGATCTTAGTTTCTGTTTATATCTTTTTGCTCATTAGTCGGAATCAGGCGATTCAAGCGCCTGGAGTTTCATCTCGAAACCCTCTTTCCGTTTAATCAACTCAAACAAGTTTTTGTTACTGTAAAATTTGACCTAGTTTCAGATTAGTAAATGAAGCTTCTTTCTTTCGCTGTTTGAGTTTCGTTACTCCGTTTAATTTGATTCTTTTTGCGTACCGGAGTTGTTAAGTTGAACTTTCTGGTCAACCTCTCTTATTTGAGTTTTGCTTGTGCATCGTTGCTTGTTACTTATGTATGTTATTGTTTGCTTGCGATAGAATTCCCGGAGTGCGAAGCGTGTTACTACGAGTCTTTAGGATTCGCGGATCGTCAGCAAGGCAAGTAACACTTTGATCATATCCCATTATTACCCAGTTTTTATGCATTAGTTCCAATCCTCAAACATTGCATGGTTAGGATGTCATTAACTTTTGGTTGGGAAGTAGTTGCTGAGGTAGAACCTATTGCCCTGTTATATTCAAACCCTTGGGAGTTACTTCTACGTATTGCTTATATTGCTATGCTATGCTCGTAGACGTGGTTTGGGTTTGAGTGAAATTCTTGACAACTGTGAGATTGTTAATTAATGATTCAACTTAAGGTGGCAACTTAATCAAACAACTGGGTGGATTGAGGCACCTGGGGGAACCCAGTGTTGTCTGTTTTTTTGGAAATCCTGCGGTATCCGTGTGATCTTCCTATGGACCGCCACCCAGGCTAAAAGGGAACTGAGATGATTCATGCTAGAAACTTCCGTGTGCAGCCACAAGCTATTATGGGCTCTAGCATAGTTGAGTAAGTTACGCGAAGCTCTTGAAGAGGTAGATCAGCAGGTAGTGGGTTTTGTAGGTTTGGTATGGTCTACCCGGAGTAGAGAGTTAACGTTTCTGAAAAACTGTGTCTCGGTCATCCGTTTCTCAAACACCCTGTAGTGCGAGAAATCCAACGGAGGCAATCGAGTCTTGTGGGGAAAAGTGCGCAAACCTCTACAGAGTGTACAAACTAATCATGATTAGCCGTGTCCCCGATTATGGACAATTCTTGAGTATCTAGTACTTGGGTTATCACATGTATCTCACCATAGAGCTTTGACCATAGGACATAGATATATGTTTGTTTGATGCTTTTATTATGTACTCGTACTTGGCAATAGAAGACTTGGTAGTTTAATCATGTCCACCTTACTAATGAACTGGTTCACCGAAATGAGTTTCATATACTAGTACTTGCTAAAATTGTTACGTGTCTGCTTGTTTCTTCTTTTAGAATGCTGACAGAATATTGGGGAAGAGTGCCTTATTAAGAAATGGTAAAGGAAGTAATGCAGATAAGGTTCAGGATAGTGACACATCCTTGTTGGTCTCCAACAAAGCTGATAAAACAGCTAAGGAAGACTATCTTGAAGACAGCGAGACAACTCCAAAGTCCTGTCTTGGTTTAGTGTTCGAGTTACCGGCCACTACCGGTTGCACAAGCTATTCAAACTCACTGTCTGAATCAGTTCAGTTTCTTGAGTCTCAACTACAAGCTGAAAGACATCGATGAGCTGTGCTGCGACAAGAAGCGGAAGGACTGCGGAAGTCCCTAGAGCATTCAGATGCATACTTTCTGGTGCAACAGCAAGCATTGGAGGATTTTAGCACCAAACAGGACAAAGCTAATGAGCTTGCTAAGCTTATTGCTAGCATGGTGGATACCCAGGATAACGTTTCTTGAGCTCTTCTGAAGTTTCAGTTATCCTCTTGTTTTGCTGCCGCGTTTATTTGCACTGGTGGCCAATTTTGACGGCCAGTGTATGTAATGTGCTGCTTTGTTCCCTATATTTGCACTGGTGGCGAACTTTGATGCCCAGCGGATGTAATATGTGTAATAGCGGTAATAGGCTAGCATTAATTGCTTGCTTATTTATTTCCTTATTGTCTTGTTTAGTTGTTTGCTTGTAGTCACTGCAGTTCTTTTTCTGTTTTTTTCTAGTGGCCACAATAGCCTATTTTTGGTAACTAGGCCAAAATAATCATGGGCCTTCTACGGGCCGTATGATCCATGGGCCTTCGTCCGGCCATAGGATCCATGGGCCTTCTATATGGGCCTTAGGGTCCATGGGCCTTCTACGGGCCGTAGGGTCCATGGGCCTTCTATGGGCCGTATGATCCATGGGCCTTCTACGGGCTATACTATCCATGGGCCTCATACGGGCCATAGGATCCATGGGCCTTCTACGGGGCATATCATCATTTCGCCAATCATGGGCCATACTATTCGTGGACCATAATGGGCCGTTAATAGGCCATATTTGATAACTATATGAAAACAGCCCAACGGGTTTTTTTACATGAAAACGGCCCAATGTATTAACGGTCCGCAAACGGGCCGACTGTAATGATGGGCTGAATTTTGCCCACAAGTAGAAAATGACAGTAACGGGCCGTATGTAAGCGAATGCTGCAAATGAGCCCAAGAATCAATGGGCCCTGAGAAGGCCGAAAGATAACTTGGGCTTGAAACGGCCCAATGGAATAACGAGCCGTTAATGGGTATAAATTGATACACTGTTCATTACGGGCCAGTTTCACCACGGGCCGTTAATGGGCCAAGAGTTACAAAGGTCCTCATATGGGCCGAAAGAAGTCATGGGCCACACATGGGCCGGAAGTTAAAATGGGTTGAATCATATTGGACGGCCCAGATGACGCTACTGGGCCTAATTCAGAAAGGGCGTAACGGGCCCTGGGTTAGCTGGCTGTAAATGGGCTATATGCGAATAGGCCGTTAACAGGCTTTCCGTGGGCTGTCCCTCCACCTTTTGACCAAGTCAAACGGGTTGGCCTTTTCACAGGAATGGGCCTCTGTTGGGCCGTGCCACGTGTCGCCGTATCATAGGCGCCTTCGGTCCAATGAGCGGATGACATCTGTCCCAACGGTGAGCCGACACGTGTTTCCTCCAGCCAATGACGATTTTACACGTGGAAAATCCCCATTGGTCAGGGCTGTTAATGGGTTATCGGATCCAAAACCCGACCCGATAGCTTAACAGCGTTCCGTTACAGTGGATGCCACGTGTCGGTCACCCTTGACGAAAGCACTTCTGTGACGCGCGATTTATCGTCATGGAAGTGGACACTTCCATGATGATAATTTTGGTAATGTCATGGAACACTTCTACGACAGTACATGTATGACTATCTTGATTCTGTCATAAATTTGTCATGGATGTACATGCATGACAAAAAACGCGACCTACTGTGACAAACACGTATCATCACGGAAGTGTATTTTTTTGTAATGATATCCAACCATGTTTATTACAAATATAGGTTCAACCACGAATGCATAATTCGATGCACAGGTACATATACTGAAGAACTGCAGAAGCACCAAGTAAAGAATGATAAACCACAGTTGTACTATTAAAGACTGTAAAGAGGGAGACGAAAGACATTCTGGACGCTGGAGAAGGTGAAGCAGAATGCCCATATTGTGCCCTCCTCCATGCGTGATGTGCGCACGACTCTAGGCCACCCCTTGTGATGGCTGACCTTTCATCTTTCACTGTCTTCATTATGACTTCTCGGTGCTCATTGTAGTCTAGATGAAATACTTTAGCCTTCATTGTGTTTCCACCAATCATGTACTTTATGAGGTAATCTTGAGTGAACTGCTTCGGGAACCACTGCGAACGAGAAAGATTCAGACATTGTTGTCTAACAACTCATTATGGGCAGTAAAAAGTGAAGGTTGCAGAGTTTGTAGTGACCATCCTAAAGCTCACTGTTGTGTTGGATAGATCATAAAAAAATAATTTGCTTGCCACCATTCGTATCTTTTTGCTAATAATCCTTATCAGTTTCCCCACTTGATGCTTGTTCATGAATATCTCATTGCCCCATACGCAAAAAGGGTTGATGTGTGGATCCTTGCCAAGGGCATATGTACATACAAGCAACAAGTCAATATTAGAAGCTAACAAGTGTCCAGGCCTGGGTCTATATGCACTACATTATGGAACAACGTGTGGAGTACAACCCAAGGGATGAAGCTAACATCGGCAGAAAATGGTGGCCACTCCTGTTGTTGTCCTGCATAAGTAGTGGAAAGGCATGATAAGTACAACAACCTTAACATCAAACAAATATAGCAAAGGTAAACAACATCATATCCAAATGATAGCTTGAATGTGTTGGTTTCAGCATGCTGTTAAAGAAGATATAAAATGGAAGGCAATGTTACCGATAGCAGGCTTAACAACCATCAAATATTGCAATTCAAACTGGTATTGTTGAAAATGAATAGAACGTAGGTAATGCTTAAACATCACACTGGATAAATGTGTAAAACTGAAATAAAGGGCATGTGCTAACTACACCAGGCATAATTGGAACCAAATATAGCCGTTCAAACTGGTATTGATGCAGTCGAGTGGCATAATTCCGACTTCCACATAATGAACAACACATTGTGAATGACTGAAATAAACAAGGCATAAATGATTAGTATAACAACCAAATATAGCCATTGAAAACTAGACAAAGTCTCACTGCAACCAACCTAACAAGCAAATACAGATAAACATGGCATATGCTTGAAAACTAGACAAATGCTCACTACGACCAACCTAACAAGAAGATACAGATAAACAAGGCATCTGCTTGAAAACCGGACAAATGCTAAAAAAAGCAACCTAACAACCAAATACAGATAAATAAGGCATCTACTCACTATAAACAACCAAATATAACCATTCGTGAAACTGAAGTGGACAATTCATACTTAAACATCACATAGCCCTATTGAGCGATACATTTTGGCATAACTGAAATAATTAAACACAGCATAGTTAAAGCATCGTACAAAAAATGCTACTACAACAAAGGGTACGGCTTGGCAAGCTAGAAAAGGTAAGATTTGCTGATAGGATGTTGCCTCGCATTTCATGGACGGGATCCTTCTAGTTGGAAGAGCACAGACCAATGGTATGCTGTCTGATGTCATAGATGGGCTGTTTCACCTTGGAAGAACCTTTGTGGGTGCCCTCCTCGCGGTTGTGGGTATGAGATCTGACTTGGCAATTCAGGATCGCAAGCCGCCGCCATAGAATGTGTCCTTCAGAAATGACAAATTGGGCTCGATGGCGTATAAGGATTGCAAATCCTTGACCGCTTGGTGGAGGAGGTCAGCGAAAGGGTTGTCGAAGAGATTGACGGCGGTTGGGGATGGACCACCTAACCCGTGACATCGCCCGCGTGAAGCCGTCACTGTCGATGAGCTTGATGTCGTAGCCAGCTTTCCCGAGATATAGTAATACGCTAGCCCACTGACATGAAGCCTTCAGCATGGCAACATAGTCAACATCTTCGTCGGCTTCTACGGTGACGTGTTGCTTCAGGATCGATAGGTCGGGGCGAATGATGGCCACCTCGCCAACGTCCGCTGGAGAGGCCGTGATAAACCTCTTCTTGGCTGAACGCTCGTCGGGCTCCCCAGGATACATGGTCGAGCTTAGGCCATGACATTCTGGAGCAGGGGATGTGGATATGGCAGGGAGGGACACGCAGACCTCATCTAAAAACTCAGGGGAGTGGGGCGGTGATATGGAAATCGCTGGGTAACCTAAACTTTATTATCTAAGCTAGGAGTAACGGGCAGACTGACAAGGGTTGGCGGCGGCGCCGGCAACCCCCCGGCGGCCACGAGCTAGGGTTCAAGGGGGCGGAGGGGCCTGGTGGGGGGACTGTGGAGGTGGGGGTGTTTGAGGATACGCCGCGACTACTGAATTTTTTTAGTAATGGTGTATGGAGATGGTGGTGGAGGAGGGAGGGCGACAATTCAAATGCCTCTGATACTACAATTTTACTATAAGGTCGGTGCTGGAGGAGTGTGAGTGACAGTTGAAGTACGACGGCTACTAAAATTTGGGTAAAGGAATTGATGCGGGGTGGGAGTGCCCACGATCGCGCACGGTCCAATAATAATATGCGTGTATGATAATAAGGAAAAGTAGTGGAACCGCCGATTTTTGCAACGCTCTAGGCGGGTAGTTTTTTTTATATATTTCTAGCTAGCTGGTCTATCGCACATGGTTCGTCCTAATTTCCAAATAAACTTACCTGCCTTTAGCTTGCACAGGTGGTGATTTTATAGCGCACTTGCATCACACACGATTAAGCCAGTACCTCCACCCTTTGCTCGCGCTTGTGCAGTCGTGGTGATTTTATAGCGCACTTGCATCGCACACGGTTGAGCCAGCACTCCACCTTTCCTCGCGCTTGCGCAGTTGTCGTGATTCACAGCGCACTTGCATCGCACATGGTTAAGATATTATACCTGTGTCCGTTGAGCGTCATCAGAGTCATTGTAGCAAAAAATCGTTAGAGAGGGTCAGAAGACATCCACACCAGCATGTGGCCCAAATATATTTGAGTGAAAAGGGTGGTCTGTGATGTTCAAAATTCCAATGCACAACTTTGACCGCGCGAGCCCATGGTTGGGCGCATCGTCGAAGATCGATGAGAGGGGCCAGAAGTCAAGAACCACCTAGAAGTGGACAAATATATGTAGGAATATTGGGTGTGATGTTTAAAACTTTAAATACACAATGCATAACTTTGGTGGCACCTGCCTCGCAAACCCGAAAAAACCCTTGGATATATCTATAATGACATAATGTCGTAGCTAGCTAGGATGCTTGTTCCACCACCTCCCACTTCGTGTCAGCGGGGCGTATGCACGTAATGATACGTTGGTCATACATGCATGTCGCCATGACCTACCATAAGACGGACCAGTGAATCTATCGTTTGGTCAAACGACAATTGTTGTTGTCGATAAACCGCTTGGGCCAATAGATTCAACCATCATAAAAACCGCATGAGAGGGACCACAAAACCAGCACCTCTTGCATGCGGCCCATAATGATGTACGTTGGGAACGGGTGATGTGTGTTTTTAGTATAGAATGATGTACAATTTAGATGTGGTGCCTACCTCTCCATATAGACAACAACCATTATGGCAAGGTAGTTAAGGACGAGATATGCAGGATACGATGTAGGTCGAACCCAGTAATCCGAGCATGTGGGAGGGAATCCTAACAACGCATGAGCTCGAGCTTTGGTTGAGCGACATGTGATGGTGACCGACCCTAACACGAATGAAGAGGAATCCATTCATGGCCAACACATACCCCTTGTTATCGGTCAAAGGGATGACTCGGGGAGCCCACAGATATGCGTATCGTCACAAAAAACTGCAAAAGGGAGACATGGTCGATCAAAAGACCTTGTATACACTGCATGTGGCCCGAAAATATGTATCGGTACAGTGGTGTGTTATGTGTTTAAATCCTGAATGTACAACTTCGATGGGACACCAACTGTCGATGTGAAAACTGGCCAATCTTGGGTAGGGGGTCCCGGACTGTGTGTATGAGGATCGAAGGTAACAGTTTACAAGGGGAACACGATGTTTACCTAGGTTCGGCCCCTCTTGATGGAGGTAAAACCCTAGGTCCTACTTGATTGTATTTGATGAGTATAGGGGTTACAAGAGTTGATCTACCTCGAGATCGAAGTGGCTAAACCCTAGATGTCTAGACTATATGAATTCTAATGGCCTCTATGGACTAAACCCTCCAGTTTATATACACACTCGAGGGCCTAGGGTTGTATAGAGTCAGTTCGTTGAAGAAGGCAATTACATATCCGGACAACAATCTTGCTATCCACGCATAGGAGAGTCCTATCTGGACACGGGGGAAAGCCTTCTGCTTTGTATCTTCACGGCCCATTAGTCCGGCCCACATCCAGTAGTCTGGACACCCGAGGACCCCCTAATCCAGGACTCCCTCACCAACTACATTACAAACCGAACACCATACCTGACTCCAAACCTGGTTCAATACAGATAATGCTGGTTTCCCAACTTCGAGGCGGCCGGGGGGGGGGGGGGGGGGCTCGTCCCACACATGCGCTCAAACTTTATTTGGTCTACCATGACACACATCTATATCCCTATATAGTGTGCCAATAACTTTGAAAGTTGGTCGTTGTATGAAGCCAATCCGATAGTACAAAGATGGCAAATCCGAGCACTACTAGCCGTTGGATATCATCTACATTCCACCAGATTCTGCCACATGTACAATCTAGAAGACTCCATGGTTGAACTTATGCATAATGCACAAATGTCAAAACACAAGCACTTCTCCTTTGTTCTAGAATCTTCCATATCTTAATTGCCCAAACTTTTTTTCTAAATGAATTGTCACTATTTGTTTTTACTTTATGCTTTACTATGCATAATTCCATGAATCTTAAAATAGATTTTTTTATATAAAACTAATTGATTTTGAACGAGATGAACTATAAGAATTAAACGAACATCTACATCATGCATATATGACTCAAAGCATACATGCTATAGTGTGGTATTTATTCATAATTTGGTTACCAAATCTCATGCGTGCAATGCACGTGTACCTTACTAGTATCAATAGGAAACCATCATGGTCAAACCCTTCTCGTTGTTGGGGTCAAAGGGATAGATTGTGTGGGCCCCCCTCATTGTCGGTAAAGGATAGTATATATACCTCGGGGAGCCCACAGATATGTCCATCTTCTATAAGCCTCTGCACAAGGGAGACATGCTCAATAAGAACACCCTGCCCCCTATACCCTGCACGTGACCTGAAAAAGGTTTATATAATCGCCATGACAGGTCAAGTCAATTACTCTTTAATTTTTTAGAGCAAAAAAAACAATAAAACATAGTCTACAAATTAGCAAAACAAGGATCCCAAGGTTTATATAATTGCAATGATAGGTCACTATAGAGATATGTGTAGCATCTACAAGCCGCACAAGGGAGACATGCTCGATAATAACACCCTGCCCCTATACCCTACATGCGACCTGAAAAAGGTTTATATAATCGCAGGTTTATATAATCGCCATGACAGGTCAAGTCAATCATTCTTTAATTTTTTTAGAGCAAAAAATAAGAAATAAAAACATGGTCTAGAAATTAGCAAAACAAGGATCCTAAGGTTTATATAATTGCCATGATAGGTCACTATAGAGATCACTACTAGGGAAAACCCTAGCAGTAGCGCGTGTATTTTGCCTATCAATAGAGCGGGATACCACACTACTGATAAGGCGCTACAGCTAACATGTAGCAGTAGCGCATGTCATCCAACGCTACTACTATACATGGCTAGTAGTACCGACCTTTAATGCAAAGCGCTGCTGCTAAATCTGCAACGCTTTTCAGTAGGAAGCACTACTCATAAGGGACCGCTACTGCTAACTTTATTCCCCTCGCTACTGCTAGTTTTATTAGTTTCTGTTTTTTGCATATTTGTTTTATATTTGAACATGATTTATACAGTAATCTTTAGCATATCATACACATACAAATGTAATCATAGCATATACATACAAATAGTCTCATCAAATCATGTCATCATCATAATAATCATCCAACACAAAGTGGTCTCTTGTCATCATCTCGAAAATAGCGATACAAGTCTCGATTACTTGCAACTACATCGTCATCCATCTAAACAATAATATACGCGAGAAGAGCTATCACTATGAGTCAGAGCAGAACTATGCAGTACATGAGTTCATATCCCTCTCTCCCATTAGCGTGAACCTAAACTAACTACTGGCTGTCGGAAACCGAAACCGGTACACCTGGGCCTGACACTCCGGCCACTCGTCGTATACTCCTGGCGTAGCACTTACTCTCCATCGATGATCTATGCACCTGCATTGTCACATGAGTCGATGATATTAAACATATATAGTTGAGAAACAGAAAGAGACAGACTTGGCAAAAATAGAAGCAACATATCATAAGCATAAATAACAAAGTTCATCGTACCCAAAATGCCCTAACTAGAGTAATCTTCGCTAGTCGAGGAGGACGGTTTAATTACATCACAAAGAAAGTTTTGTCGTGCATAACTCAAAGTTTCGTTATACAAAAAGTATGGTCTAAATGAACACATTGTCATATATTGACAATCACTCCAACATGTTGTGCCATCCATCCAAGTCAGGGATATAGTCCCCGAGCTTAGTGAAAGGCTTCAGGTCCAGACGCTGAGCGGCTACGCGTGGTCGGACGTCTTCCCATGACATTTGTCCTTCTTCATAGAACATCCCTATTTTTCCAACGACCTCCTTCATGATGATTTGGGCAAATTCGCACTGGATGTGATAGAACTCAGCTCGAAGTCGATGATCCTCGATATCTCCTAAGTTCTTTACCCATTGTAGAATGTGGGCATCGCCGGATCTAGGTGACATGCAAAGGTTCTGGTGATACCGTCTGTACTCTAGCATGTGGTGTAGGACATAGAATCCATCATTAAGAGAATCACTCGGTTGCTGGATGCAGCAGAAGTCGGTCTTATGGCCGAAGGCGGGCCTGCCATCCCTTTTCTTCTTGTCCTTGACCTCTCCACCCCATGCGCCGTAGTGTGAAACATAGAACTATCGAGAACATACTTCATGTCGGTGTAATCCTTTTTGTTAATGTTCTTCGACGAGTCCAAGTAAAGAGCGTGGGAGTATCAGGGGTAGAGGATGATGAGGACAGCACGCCCGCCGCTGCGCAAAATAAGTACACCTCAAATTAATTAGCCTCCAACATGCAAATGAATGATTGAAATCAAAGGAAGGATACTCGCGCGGATGACTTACAGGGGATGATAAGGCACGAGAATCGCCTCCTTGTCCTTATTGGCGAGCATGAAATTGATGATGTATTCCCTCGCGTATTCATGGTGCTTTGCGCAGACTCCCAAGAAGCCCTCATGCATGAAGTACGGGTCAGCGACACAGATATGAGGTATCTGCTCAACCCCGATGAGGTAGTTCATGTGCAAGGCATAAAGGCGGACAAACATAAAATCCAGCTTCTTCAAGTGAAACATGTTGAAGATGTAATCGAATCGAAGGAAGAACTTCTCTGAGGGGAATGTGTCGACGTACAACAATTGCCATGGCACATTTACCCCGTAGAGTGGGTATCCTGGATTTTTTGAGGCGATGAGGCCTTTCTCTCTCCGCAGCACATCATCATGAAGTCTCCTTAGATCGCCGAATCTGGCCCCTGGCGCTACTTTAGGTAGGATTGGTTCACCGGGGATATGACATTTTGCCGCACCGGGGATATCTATACGGTCTTGAACCCATGCCTGCTGAGGCGGCTGGATCATAGAAGCAGCTTTGTTGCCTTTGCTCGGTCTCTTCCTAGGCTTCTTTGCTACCGGAAGGTCGTCTATAATACGTTCAGACTCGGGGGGCGGCAATTCAGGCACCAACTCACGACGCTCAAACCTTGAGTAGGCGCCAGTATTGAGATATTGTTGAGTGTTATCGTCGTCCTCATCTATGGCGACGTCACCAGCGACTAATGGAGCCTCTTCCTCACCCCGTCCGCTATCACCTAGCATGATAGCCGATGCTAATTGGGTAGGTGGGGTATTGATCTTCATACCTAACTGCATGCTTGTGGGTGTGCTCCCGGCCGCCTCCAGACGAAGCAAACTCTTTGGCCACAACAGGACCCACCCATTGCAATCACCAAACCACCACGGGGTATCATCGTCATCCCCCTAGTACCAGAGGAGCCAAATTCTCGTGGCCCGGTTTGACACTAGCCACAGAAATCTTGAAGATGTCCAGGGGGATCGGCCGGCCGTGGAACAATGGTTCCTTTGACTTCATTATTGTCGCCTTCCCCACATCCACCTTCTAGTCGACAATGTTGTACAATATGGTGCACGGGGTTATGTCGGCCCGCAAAGACATGTCTGTGATGTGAGACATCCGAAAGGCAACGGAGACGGGAGATTATACAATTATTGAAGATGGCCGGTGTCACAAATGCCGTGAGGGCATTGAGCTCAGCCAAAGACGAAGCACCGACGAACACATCCGGTGCTGGAGCCGGTGCCGGAGCAGGCGCCGGAGCAGGCGCGGGAGCCGGTGCCAGAGTAGGTGCAGGAGCAGGTGCTGGTGCTGGTGGTGGTGCTGGTACAATGCTAGTCGAGCTGCTCCCGAAGAAGTCAGTAAGGGGAAAGTCCACTGCATGTTTTTTGGATTTTGCCTGCTCCAATTGAAAACGGCCGGAACCAAGAAAGTAGACATATCTACAACCACCTGTTTTGTGGCAGCTACCGCTGTTGTGACTGTCTCAGATGATTTCTGCTCAACCGCAATCTCAACCTTCTTGTCGATGTTTTCTTCAGTTAACCTCCGTCTTTCCTTTCTCTCCTCTGTGGTCTCACGGTAGTACTTCTTCCACGTGGTGCCGTCTCCGACACCATGCACGCGTCCATACGACGGCTGTCGGTGTCAAAACCGGCGGATCTCACGTAGGGGGTCCCGAACTGTGCGTCTAGGCGGATGGTAACAGGAGGCAGGGGACACGATGTTTTACCCAAGTTCGGGCCCTCTTGATGGAGTTAAAACCCTACGTCCTTCTTGATTTATTCTTGATGATATGGGTATTACAAGAGTTGATCTACCACGAGATCGGAGAGGCTAAACCCTAGAAGCTAGCCTATGGTGTGATTGCATGTTGTCCTACGGACTAAAACCCTCCAGTTTATATAGACACCGGAGGGGCTAGGGTTACACAAGGTCGGTTACAAAGGAGGAGATATCCATATCCGTACTGCCTAGCTTGCCTTCCACGCCAAGTAGAGTCCCATCCAGACACGAGGCGAAGTCTTCAATCTTGTATCTTCATAGTCTAACAGTCCGGCAAAAGGATATAGTTCGGCTGTCCAGAGACCCCCTAATCCAGGACTCCCTCAGTAGCCCCTGAACATGGCTTCAATGACGATGAGTCCGGCGCACAGTATTGTCTTCGGCATTGCAAGGCAGGTTCCTCCTCCGAATACATCACGGAAGAATTTGAATACAAGGATAGTGTCCGACCCTACAAAATAAGTTCCACATACCACCGTAGAGAGAATAATATTTCCGCAAATCTAATCTGCTGACACGTTTTGGCAACATGACATTATGCCATGGCCCGGTAATTATTTGAACCGTTTCCTTTAACTAGCCCCGCACACAATGCGAGGCAGTTTCCTGACACGTCTCGTCAAAGCAGAGATCGTGTTCCCCTTATTACGGGATTCTCATCAATACGGGCATGGGTAACCCAACCGCGCCATCGATTAAGCCGCTTGGGGGATAAGCGAGTTTTACCAGGCTAGTGGGGGCGCATAGTTTCGGCTGCCCTTATAAAGGGATAAGTTTTATCCTTTTTTCTACCCACGCCTTCTTCCTCCTTTGCTCATCCATTTTCGCACACTCGAGCTCCAGTGCCCAAGTCTGCATTTCCCACCTCGACCTTCTCCAACCATGTCCGGAGCGGGAGGCAGGTGGATGGTCTCCTCCATCATGGAGGGACACATGAAGAAGCTGAGGAGAGCCGGATACCTGCCCGACGACATCGCGCACCGGCTCCCACATGAGGGGCAGCTCATCCCCACCCCCAGGCCGCACGAGAGGGTAGTGTTCCTTACCCATTTCCTCCGCGGACTGGGATTCCCTCTCCACCCATTTGTCCGGGGTCTCATGTTCTACTACGGCCCGGATTTCCATGATCTGGCCCCGAACTTCATCCTCAACATCTCGGTGTTTATCGTGGTGTGCGAGGCCTTCCTCCGCATCAAGACCCACTTTGGCTTATGGCTGAAGACCTTCAATGTCAAGCCGAAGGTAGTGAGCGGCCGCCAAGCAGAGTGCGGGGGCGCCATGGTGGGCAAGATGCCCAACATCACATGGCTCGAGGGCTCCTTCATGGAGACCATAAAGGGGTGACAATCGGGGTGGTTCTACATCACCGAGCCACGTGACCCTGAATGGGCAAAGGCCCCCGAGTTCCGATCTGGCATCCCCACGCGGCTCACCTCCTGGCAAGAGAAGGGCCTGTCCTGGGGTAGTTCGGGAGAGCTGACCGGACTCAAAACATGTATCCAAAACATGGTGAGCAAGAAGCTCAAACTCGTCAACGTAGTCTAGGTCATGCTCATCCGCCGGATCCTCCCGTGCCAACAACGGGCTTTCAACTTGTGGGAGTTCTACCTGGCCCAGCACCAAACTCTGAACGGGCTCTTTGACACAACACACGAGGATGCCTGTAAGGTGCTATTCAAGGGCGCCGAAGTTCCCCCTCCCACTATCGAGGATCGCGGATTCTACGCGAAGCGCCAAGCCAGCGCGGTAAGTTGTTTTACCTCTTACAGGATACTTGTTTCCATAGTTTGACTCTATGCGGGATATAAGCTCCCGTACCTTTGACAGGACTAGGTGGAGACGTTGGGGCAGATTAACTGTCCGGCCCCTCTCCCCGAAGACACTGCGGACGCTCTCCTGACGGAGATGTTGACTCCGGCTCCTTACAAGGTGCTGGAGAAGACCAAGAAGGCCAAGGGAGCCCGAAAGAGCTCCCGGCGCCAGGTGTTATCAGACTCATCGTCCGATAACTCCGTGACGCACTCCTCCCCCGAAGATGAGGAGGAAGATGAAGATGTTCCCCCTCCAGTCGGGGGAGACAAGAAAAGGAAGGCCTCCACTACTGGGGGCCTATGGGTCCAAGAAGGGAAGGACTCTCCTTCCGGACTACTCTACCACCGCCGCCAAAGGTGAAGACGAGTTGCTGCTCAGGGCCAAGCCCCTGGCGAAGTCGTAAGTAATCGGATACCAGAGTAACTCATAGCATTCCTTTGTCGCACTGCTTCTCCTAACACCAAATTATGATTATGCAGACCTCCCCGAACCCGTATCGATGTATCCTCGTCGGACGGCTCCCTAGGCTCGTCGGATATGGATAGCGATCCACTTCCGACTGCCACCTCCCCTTGCCCTACGGACAATGCCGAGGTGTTGCCTCAAGAGGCACCGGGTCGAGGGGAGACAGTCCCGGAGGCGCCTCAATGCGACCTTCTGGACTCCGGGAGCAGAGGGAGCAAGGCTCCCGAGGGCTCCGAGTTCGGCCCTCAGCCGAACTCCACGCCGGAACCTCCAGTGGTTCCGGACTCGGGCGCGCGGCCTCCTTCCAAGAGGGGAAGACGCCTGTGCCGGTGACCTCTGTCCATCCAGAGGCACCGCACAATTTGTTGGGAGCGCTTCGCACCGCTTCCATCGACGAAGAGCACCACACTATTATGAGTATGGTGGTCCAGAAGGTTCAGTCCGCCAAGAGCGGACTGACTGAAGCCTGTGCCAGCCTTCTAACAGGCTTTGAGGTAAGTATTTAAAATATAGGAAAAATATTACCGCATAGACAGTAGCCCCTGATGCTCTATTCGATGTTCACAAAGAAAAGCCGAATAGAGGATCAAACAATATCGCAGGAGTCTAACATAAGTATGTCCATATGCATATGCAGGCTTCGCTGCTGGCCTCTGCGGCATAGACTGCGGAGGTTGCCGCATTGAAGCAGGACCTCGAGGGGTCCAAGAAAGAGCTCGGCCTTGTCAAGAGGCAGCTCGAGGAGAACAAGGGTAAGTAATACCCTGTCTATAGGTATGTATATATAAAAGAAGACGCGATTAAAAAATGATAGGATCATCGTCAATTTGCCAGGGGCCACGACCGAGGTGGCGACCCTGAAGCAAGTGCTATCCGAGGCCGAAGACAAAGCGGCCAAGGAGTGCACCGAGCGGGAAAGGCAGGAGTCACGGGTGGGCGAGGTGCAGCAACAGCTCCAAGCTCTTGTGTCGAAGCATGAGGCGTTGGAGCGTGACTCGAAGATGTGAGAGTCCGAGCTTGCTGCGGCCCATGAAAGCGCGAAAAATGCCCAGGCTAAAGCCCCAAAAGACCTCCAGGAGATTGAGGCGATGAAGAAAATAGCGGCGGGTAAGGCATTCTTTATGCAAAGCAAGCATGTGAAAGTAAATTACTTGTTACTTACCCGAATCCGGAGGTCTCCAGGAGCATTCGTAGATTTGCCCCGCAACGTGTCGGATGCCGCACAGTTTTACCAGGCCGAGGAGGGAAGCTCAATGAAGAAGTTGTTCTGGTCTCAGTATACTGGGGCCGAAAACCCAGTACCCATGAGCGACCAGCTAAAGCAGCTGGTCGAGCTACACAAGGCGGCCGAACAGGACATGAAGGGCTTTATAGTCCAGATGTGGCCTGGTGACGCCCTTCCCGAGAGCTACTTCGGCCTGGTGAGGCGGCTCATGGATGCATGCCCACGGGTAGAAGTCATCAAGTGGTCCATCTGCATCGAAGGTGCACGCCGGGCTTTCGCCCGTGTGAAGGTGCAATGGGCCAAGCTGGATGCCGTGAAGCTGATTAAGGAAGGGTCGCCGGCGGGCAAAGAGCATCGCCACCCCGAGATGTACTATGAGGGTGTCCTGAAGGGTGCCCGTCTCGTAGCAGACGAGTGTATGAAAGATGTAATATTTGAGTAAACTCGCTCGTGTAATCCTATATCTATGAAAACTTGTTCATATGCGCTATGCAACACTTGTTTGAATTTAAAATATTACCTTCTGTTTGGCTGTTTATCAAATCTGATAGATGGCTAGTCGTCACCTTCTGCCCCCATGCCACGAGTGCTGGGGTGTTCGGGATAAACCTGAGCACTCTTGTTCCCATTGTTGGGTCCTTCGAGGGAGGTGCTCAGCACAACGAACAAGGCAATCAGACTATAATGCGTTATCACTCTCACTTAGCCGTAGAATTCTATAGTTTTAAATTTTGGCGAAGCCCCTAGTATTCGGAAGGCCGAATTTGGGGCGTGATACACGCCTTAAGCCGGACAGGGCCGACTCCTCGCTCTAAGCGGCATAAGTCTTTAAGGACTCGAAAACCTCTCGAACAACGACCAGACTCTCGCCTTATCATGACAATCAGTTTTAGCTTTCTCTACTGAGGTGCTTAGCCCAGCAGAACTGGGGCACAATCGTAGTAGTTCTCCCAGTGCTACCTTAGCATATATAGCGGAACGTAAGGTACCAAAACATGGGAGCCGGGCAAACCCAACTATTGACCCAAGACATGATTCAGAGCTGATGCATATAATGCTATAAGTTCAGGGTGCCGCACTATTGAAAGTGTCCGGACTTCTCACGTGGTATTGTGGGGTATGCTTAAGCACCTAGCGTATTGGCTGTACCAGAGTGTACGGGTGTTGGATGTCATGAATGAACATATATATATATAGCCTTAATGCAATGCATTGTTTATTAAAAGACATGCATTAGAGCAGAATGATATAGGTAGTGCGATAAGCAAAAAGTAGGACTATGTCCCCTCCAAGGGCAGGCCGAGGAATAATATTAAAGCAGGTATTTCACTCGTTATCGTAATCCACCTAGGAGTTCCATGGTGTGATGTAGCTTTCTGCCTCCTTGGCTGCTGCATCATGTGTTCGGCAATCATGCTGTCGGACAGGGTTTCCAGAGATTAATGTCCTGAAAAAGAGAAAAATAACAAAGCGGAAAGCCCCTAGTACGATTTAAGCCGCGTCTTGGGGCGTGCCGTAGTTGTGCCCCCTTTCTACCTGTGCCCGTGGTATTTTTAATGCGTAATTATGTACGCATGGCACGAGTTTCGCCATTTGGCTTGGGCCGGGGTGGGGGCCGCATTGCTATGCGAGCTTGGAACGTGCCAGGCGGTCCTATTGCCAATTACTCCAGGCGCGCTTGAAGGTGTTCGGGTCTTTAATCGCCGTACTAGTGGATTTCCTTAAGAGGCTGCTTTGCGCTTCCACTGCGAGGGCCGCAGTGTGCTCCTCCGTTCGGAGAAAGCGCTTTGTGTTTCCATTAACTGTAATGACCCCCTGAGGTCCTGGCATCTTGAGCTTGAGGTATGCATAATGCGGTACCGCATTGAATCTCGCAAATGCGGTTCGCTCGAGCAGTGCATGATAACCACTGCGGAACGGGACTATATCGAAGATTAACTCTTCGCTTCGAAAGTTATCCGGGGATCCGAAGACCACTTTCAGTGTGACTGAGCCTGTGCAATGGGCCTCTACACCTGGTATGACGCCTTTAAAGGTCGCTTTTGTGGATTTTATCCTTGAGGGGTCTATACCCATTTTGCGCACTGTGTCCTGGTAAAGAAGGTTCAGGCTGCTGCTGCCATCCATAAGGACTCGAGTGAGGTGAAATCCGTCAATAACTGGGTCTAAGACCAGTGTGGCGAATCCGCCATGACGGATACTAGTGGGGTGGTCCCCGCGATCGAAGGAGATCGGACATGAGGACCACGGTTGAACTTTGGGGTGACTGGCTCCAACGCATATACGTCCCTGAGCGCACGCTTCCGCTCCGTCTTGGGGATGTGGGTTGCGTATATCATGTTCACCGTCCGCAGTTTTGGGGGGAACCTCTTCTGTCCTCCGGTATTCGGCTGCCGGGGCTCCTCCTCGTCATCGCTATGTGGCCCCGTATCTTTTGTTTTCGGCAATTAACTTGCTGGCCTGCTTGAACACCCAACAATCCCTATTGGTGTGGTTGGCTAGCTTGTCGGGGGTGCCGTGTATTTGACACGAGCGGTCGAGTATACGGTCCAAACTGGACGGGCCCAGAGTGCTTCTTTTGAATGGCTTTTTCCGCTGACCGGGTTTAGAGCCTTTGAATCCGGCATTGACTGCCGTATCCTCGGTATTGTCGCTGTTAATGCGGCGCTTATGTTTGTTGCGACGTGACCTGCTACTGCCGTCCTTGGTATCTGAAGTTCCATGGTTCTTTGATATGTTGTTACTGCGAGCCAACCAGCTGTCTTCTCCCACACAAAAGCGGGTCATTAGTGTCGTGAGGGCTGCCATAGATTTCGGCTTTTCCTGAGCAAGGTGCCGGGCTAGCAACTCGTCGCGGATGTTGTGCTTGAAAGCTGCTAGAGCCTTTGCATCCGGACAGTCGATGATTTGATTTTTCTTTGTTAGGAACCGTGTCCAGAATTGCCTGGCTGATTCCTATGGCTGCTGAATTATGTGGCTCAAGTCATCGACATCTGGTGGTCGCACATAAGTGCCCTGAAAGTTGTCGAGGAATGCGGCTTCCTGATCCTCCCAACAGCTAATGGACTCTGCTGGCAAGCTATTGAGCCAATGCCAAGCCGGTCCTTTGAGTTTGAGTGGGAGGTATTTAATGGCGTGTAGATCATCACCGCGTGCCATGTGGATATGCAGGAGGAAATCCTCGATCCATACCGCAGGATCTGTTGTGCCGTCGTATGATTCTATATTTACGGGTTTGAAACCCAATGGGATTTGATGATCCATTACTTCATATGTGAAGCATAAGGGGTGTGCGGCACCTCTCTACTGGGCTATATCGCGACGCAGCTCCAATGAGTCTTGCCCGCTGTGTTTGGCTCGGCCGGATTTACTTTTACTGTATCCGGCGTGACGCTTATCATCTCGCATAGTGGCGCGCCCTCGTGATCCGTAGATTGATCTTGCATGTTTTGCTTTGTCCTCCAATATGTCTCGCAGGTCTGGCGTATTTCCCCATGCCTTTTTATTTGAATGGCGTCGGGGCGTAGGCTGAGTTTTTGGCTGGAATGCCTCTCTATCGCGGCCACGAGGTGGCCAATCAGCCGCGTCATACGCTTCTTCCTCCAGTCGGGGTAGCAACCTGCATTTTGGGTAACTCCTAGAGGGGCGTTCGAGTTTATATTCCTCGGCCGCGAGGACTTCAGTCCATCTGTCAACTAGCAGATCTTGATTAGCTTGAAGCTGCTGCTTCTTTTTCTTAAGGGTATTTGCAGTGGCTATAAGCCAATGCTTGAAGCGCTCTTGTTTGACGGGATCCTCTGGCACGATGAATTCGTCATCGTCGAGGCTTGCCTCATCTTCGGAGGGAGGTATGTAATTATCATCCTCTTCCTCTTTATCTGCCGCTTTCTCATGAGGGCTAGCTTCTCCATCCTCCTGTGCTGAATCTTGCTACAGGGGGTTGTCTTCAGCACTATCCGGGGTGTTATTATCTCCTGTGCCGGAATCACCATTTTTGCTTTGGCGGGACATAGAGCGGCGCCGGTGACGCCCGCGCTAAGGTTGCTTCTTGGAGGGGCCATCCTCCGCTGTTCCGTCGCCATTGCCTTCTTTGGGTGTGTCCACCATATATATGTCATACGACGAGGTGGCTTTCCAGTGCCCTATAGGCGTTGGTTCCTGTTCATCTCCTGCATCGTCGTCCATACCGTCGATGTCTTCGGAGTCGAAGTCGAGCATGTCGGTCAAGTCATCGACAGTGGCTATTAAGTGGGTGGTGGGTGGGCATCGAATTTCTTCGTCGTCTGAATCCGAATCCTGCTGGTCATAATCCGGCCAAGACTCTCCTGACAAAGAGAGAGACCTTAGTGAATTCAGTATGTCGCCAAAGGGCGAGTGCTTTAAGATATCTGCGGCAGTGAACTCCATGATCGCCGCCCAATCGGATTCGATTGGCAGGGGTGCGGATGGTCCAGAGTCCGGAGGAGAGTCCGGCGATGTGGAGTCATGGGCCTCGCGAAGGATAAGGTTGGTGTTCGGTTCGATGTCCTTTGAGGCTGCTGCCTCCGCGGTGGGGTCTAACCACCCGCCCTCGGATGGCGCAGTTGGCTCCGAGTTGAAGGTCGGAGCGGCTGCAGGTGCGGTCTCCAGGACACTGTTCGGTGGCAGAGCTAAATCATGCCCATCGTGATAGTGCGACGCACTCAGCAGGGGCTCAAATCCATCGAAGATCAAGTCTCCGCGGATATCGGTCGTGTAGTTTAGGCTTCCAAACCTGACCTGATGGCCAGGGGCATCACTTTCAATCTACTCCAGATGGCCAAGCTAATTGGCCCGCAGTGCAAACCCGCCGAACACAAAGATCTGTCCGGGGAGAAAAGTCTCACCCTGGACTGCGTCGCTATCGATGACCGTAGGAGCCATCAAGCCTAACGGCAACGACACAGAGGAACTCTCAATGAAAGCACCAATGTCGGTGTCAAAATCAGCGGATCTCGGGTAGGGGGTCCCGAACTGTGCGTCTAGGCGGATGGTAATAGGAGGCAGGGGACACAATGTTTTACCCAGGTTCGGGCCCTCTTGATGGAGGTAAAACCCTACGTCATGCTTGATTTATTCTTGATGATATGGGTATTACAAGAGTTGATCTACCACGAGATCGGAGAGGCTAAACCCTAGAAGCTAGCCTATGGTATGATTGTATGTTGTCCTACGGACTAAAACCCTCCAGTTTATATAGACACCGGAGGGGGCTAGGATTACACAAGGTCGGTTACAAAGGAGGAGATATCCATATCCGTACTGCCTAGCTTGCCTTCCACACCAAGTAGAGTCCCATCCGGACACGAGACGAAGTCTTCAACCTTGTATCTTCATAGTCTAACAGTCCGGCAAAAGGATATAGTCCCGCTGTCTGGAGACCCCCTAATCCAAGACTCCCTCAATGGCCGAGTCTCCACCGGGAGTCCTTTCATTATGTTCAACGCCCTGTTGAATCGAGTGTCCCACTTGGGCCTCACCAATGCCTCAGACAGCGAGTCGCTTTCGGCCACAATCCTGTGCTACTCTCTCTGCAAAAGGAACAAGGATCGTTTACAAATATGACTAAACATGTTGTCGAATTGATCAGAAACTAAAATTACCAGCAGTCTCATGAACTCCATCATGATCCAGTCCGTCTTGAAAACATTCTTGACTGAGTCCCAATGGTGCCGTGCCCTGAGGACGTTACGCTCTTGCGGGACGGCGAAGTCCGCCAAGGGGTCTGGGATGCCCAGACTTTCGCGTTCCGCGTCCTCCTTGTCCCATATGGACCTCTTCCCTCCGTAACCACGACTTCCGAGGTGGTGGCGCCCCATGTTCCTCTGTTGAAGCCCCTTCATGTACTTCAACTTTTTTTTGGCAGCTTCGGCCTCGCAAGCCGCCTTGAATATTTCAAAGTGCTCTTCTGTGATTGTCGGATTATCCTTTACAATCTCGGAGTAGGGTTCCTTTTTGTTGACGATCCGATGTTTCAACCTTGTTTTCCAGGCGGCCAATGCGTCACTAAACTTGGTCATGGCATGTTTGTTTATCTTCTTCATTGCCGGGTCCTTATCTGGATCTTTATAATCCTTTTCATTCTGGCCCGGGAACAAGAATATCTGGTGCAGCTTCTTTAGGAGGGAGGGCCTCATATTATCTATCTTGTGTAGTTTCCCATCGGCGATGGTGGCGATTGTATGTACGATCAAGCCTATTTGATTGCCGTAGCACGATCGCGCTTCCTCGGGCGCTATTGGGTCAAAAATGTCGTCGTCCATCTCCATGACCACCAGTCTAGTAGTCATGAGCTGGTTTGGGTGCCATGGCCTCTTTGCTCTCAGTTCTAGACCAGCTCCGCTAGTCTCGGCATCGGTGTCGGCGCCGGTCTTAGTCTCATCGCCAGTCTGCATGTCGGTATCAGTCATCGATGCGACAGGTCGGCCCAGAAACAACATCTGTTGATCGTCGGCAAGGCTCAAAAATTCGTCTGCCGCCAGGTAGACATCGTCGCAATCACCAGAACCCTGTCCTTCATCATTTCTAGCCATGTTTCCTACGATTAAATCTCAATTAATTCTAGACCTAATAAAATGAATAATGACATAAAAAAGGCCTATGTTTTGCAGGAACGTTGACTCCTTCCCGGTGCGGCAAATCCCGGGCACTCGATATGTCCTAGTTTGTAGCACAAGTCATGCCGAAATTCACGGTAAATTTCGGCATGACCTTTGCTAAAAAGTGGACAAATCAAGCACCTGAAATTTGCCGGAACGGAAATGAATCAACATTCCGGCAAAACATAGACCACTCGGCTTCATTCCCTGGAAATAACAAAAGGCCACTTGGGCACAATCGAACCACTTCAATGAAAAGATATAACATGACCACTTCAATGAAAAGATGTAATCAACAATAAAAGTCTGGGAATGGATCATCTTTAAAATAAAACTTGCCTAAATTCTTTTCCTAGAAAAATAGTGGTCTTTTCAAAAATCAAAAACCTTTGCGAAATGATCTTACTAAACACTTCTCTGCCTAGGGTAGAACCCAAATTCTGTTCTAGCTATTCCTCTCTCTCCCTCTCTCACACACACACACACATTATTTTCTCTAACCCTTCCCTGCCTAGGATAGAACCCAATTAAATTGCAAAGGAGCTCCATTTCTCTAACCCTTCTGACCTAATGCTCTAAAATAAAAATTTTCCTCTAACCTAGCGAACCTAGTTAACCTAGCTTGTTAACCTAACGAACCTAATTAACCTAGCTAGTTAGTTAACCTAGATTGTTAACCTAGTTTACCTAGATAATTAACCTAATTAAACTAGTTAACCTAGTTAGTTCTCTGTCAAAGCCCTAAATAAATTTTTTCTTAACCTAGATAATTAACCTAATTAAACTATTTAACCTAACTAGTTCTCTGTCAAATCCGAAACTAAATTTTTGCACTAACCTAGATAATTAACCTAACTAGTTCTCCGTCAAAGCCCTAACTAAATTTTTGCACTAACCTAGAGAATTAACCTAATTAAACTAGTTAGCCTAGCTAGTTACTATGTCCCATGTTTGTGCTACGCAAAGAGAGAGAGAGAGAGAGAGAGAGGAGGGGTGCTGTAGCGACCCGACCCGAATGGATCAAGTCTACTGTGCTCCGGTGACATCCCTGGATCAGTAATGCTGACACCACATAGTACTTCAAAGGATTTATAGCAGAGTGGCAATCACACACTTATTACATCAGTGTCTCAAAAGAGAACTTATTACAATAATAAGGCTTAAGGCCATCTAATATCGATAACAGCGGAAGACTTGGAAGATAAATGGGTCCATCAACTCCAACGGCATCATTGAGTATAGAACCACGACCTAAAAGCACCTTAATCATCGTCTGAAAAGTTTGCAACATTAACGTTGCAGCCCGAAACGGGTCAGCACATGGAATATGCTGGCAAAGTAACACATAGAGAGTAATGGAATGAAACAACTATACTATATGCATATTTGGCTGGTGGAAAGCTCTATGGTTACTATTTTGCGTAAAGCCAGTTTTTCCCTACTGCAAAGGAATAAATTTTATTTAACTATCATGGTGGTTATTAAACATTGAGAATGGTTGACAGCATTCTCAATCCCAATTAAAAATAATCATTAATAACCCAACAATATTAATTTAGAAGTAACATGATGAGATTCACATGATATTCAAGTACTAGATACTCAAGATGCCCATAACCGGGGACACGGCTAATCATGATTAGTTTATTACACTCTGCAGAGGTTTGCGCACTTTTCCCCACAAGACTCGATCGACTCCGCAGGATTTCTCGCACTACCGGTGTTTGAGAAACGGATGACCGAGACACAGTCTTTCAGAAGCGCTAGCACCTTACGATGGATAGACCGGCACACCTACTTTCCCCTACATCTGCTAGTCTACCTTGTAAGAGTTCGCACGACTTAGTCAACTATGCCAGAGCCCATATTGGCTTGTGGCTGCACACGTAAGTATTTAGCATGAAAGATCTTATGATCCTTTGAGCCTGGGTGGCGGTCCAGAATAAAAACAGGCAAGTCCAGATAGACATCAGGTGCCTCAATCCACCCAGATGTGTGTTTAAGTTGCCACCTTAGATAAACCATTAAAATTATCAATCTCACATCTGTCATGGATATCACTCACCCAATCCACGTATACTAGCATAGCATGGCATAATAAGCAAACGTAGAAGTAACTCCCAAAGGTTTCATAATAAACAGGTAATAGGTACTACTTCATCTACTTCCCATCCCACAATTTAATTAGATCCTAATCATGCAATGTGTGAGGACTGATCTAATGCAACAAAACTGGGTTGTAGACAAGGTATGATCAGTGTTACTTGCCTTGCTGATAATTCATCGGATCTTGGCAAACACACCGCAAAAAGTATTACATTGAATAGATCTCCAAGAACATCGAGGAGAACATTGTATTGAGAACCAAAGAAAAGGCAAATAAAACTCCGACAAATCCAATGATCCTTTCTTCAAAATTTGAGAAGACTCAAATATGAAAATGACGAAATCTCCAACTCTCTCCGAGGGTCCTTGAGTTGCGTGAAATTTCTAGGATCGGCCAAAATGCAAGAAAAAAATGATATGCATGATGATCTAATGTATAACATTCCAAATTGAAAATTTGGGATGTTACAAACCTACCCCCCTTAAGATGAATCTCGCCCTCGAGATTCGGGTTGGCTAGAAAATAGGTGAGGGTGGTCCTTGAGAAAATCTTCTTCTTTCTCCCAGGTGGCTTCATCCTCTGAGTGGTGGTTCCACTAAACTTTGCAAAACTTGATAACCTTGCTATGGGTAACTCTGCTGGCATACTCGAGAATCTTGACTGGTTTCTCTTCATAGGGTAAGTCGTCCTTCAATTGAATTGCTTCAAGCGGCACTGTATCTCTTAATGGTACCTCCGCCATCTCGGCGTGACATTTCTTCAGCTGAGAAATATGGAATACGTAATGAACTCCTGACAGTCCCTCTGGTAATTCCAACTTATAAGCGACTTCTCCCATACATTGCAAGATCTTATATGGCCCAACGAAACGCGGTGCTAATTTTCCCTTAACTCCAAAGCGCTTAACTCCTCAAAGTGGGGATACTCGGAGATACACTCTGTCTCCGGTTTCCTAAACTGTCTCCTTGCGTTTAGAATCTGTGTAGCTCTTCTGCCTAGTCTGGGCTACCTTGAGCCTATCGCGAATCAACTTAACTTTCCGTTCAGACTCCTTAATTAAATCTGGTCCAAACAGCTGACGGTCTCCAACTTCGTCCCATGACAACGGTGTCCTGCACCTCCTTCCGTATAAAGCTTCGAAAGGTGCCATCTTCAAACTGGTTTGGTAACTGTTGTTATAGGAAAACTCCGCATACGGCAAATTATCGTCCCAGCTAGATCCATAATCTAGTGCACTAGCTCTCAGCATATCTTCCAAAATCTGATTGACTCTCTCGGTCTGTCCATCTGTCTGCGGATGAAAAGCGGTGCTGAACTCTAGCCTAGTTCCCAAAGTTTCATGCAACTGATTCCAAAACTTTGAGGTAAATTGGGTTCCTCTGTCTGATACAATACTCCTTGGAACTCCATGCAAACAAATGATCCTAGTCATGTATATCTTTGACAACTTAGCACTGGTGTAAGTGGTCTTAACTGGAATGAAATGTGCTACCTTCGTCAAATGATCAACTACTACCCATATCGAGTCATATCCTGCCTTCGTGCTGGGTAGTCCTGTGATAAAATCCATGCCTATCTTATCCCACTTCCATTCGGGTATCGGCAATGGTTGCAACAATCCGGCTGGCTTCTGATGCTCTGCCTTCACTCTATGACACACATCACAAACTGCTACATATGCTGCAATATCCTTCTTCATTCCGGTCCACCAGAATGTCTCCTTCAAATCCAAATACATCTTGGTATTTCCTGGGTGAATCGAATATGGTGAATCATGTGCCTCTTGTAGAATCAACTTCCTGATCTCCGGGTCATTTGGCACATAAACACGGTCCTCAAACCATAGGGTATCGTGCTCATCCTCACGAAATCCCTTTGCTTTTCCTTTGCTTAGTTTCTCCTTTATAGAAGCAATGTCCTTGTCAGATTTCGGAGCTTCCCTGATTATATCCATCAATGTTGACTGAATCTCCAATGCTGCTACATAGCCTTTCGGAACTATCTCTAAACTTAGTTCACGAAGGTTTTCTGATAACTCCTTGAGTATTTCTCCCATCATCAACGTATTTACATGGCTCTTACGGCTCAATGCGTCAGCTACTACATTAGCTTTTCCGGCATGGTAATGCAATCTCATATCATAATCCTTGATGAGCTCCAACCATCTCCTTTGTCTGAGATTCAACTCCTTCTGCATGAAAATGTACTTCAAACTCTTGTGATCCGTGTACACCTCACAATGATTTCCAATGAGGAAATGTCTCCATGTCTTCAATGCGTGCACTACGGCTGCTAACTCCAAATCATGCATAGCATAATTCAATTCGTGAGGCTTCAGTTGTCGTGAAGCATACGAAGCAACTCTCCCTTCCTGCATAAGCACTGCTCCAAGTCCTCGACGTGAAGCGTCGCAATATACCTCATAATCCTTGGTCTGATCTGGCAAAATCAACACTGGTGAGGTAACCAAACGTTTCTTCAACTCCTGGAAACTAGCCTCACACTCCTCAGTCCATTTGAACTTAGTATCCTTCTTCAACAACTCCGTCATAGGCTTTACAATCTTTGAAAAGTTCTCAATGAATCTCCGGTAGTATCCTGCGAGTCCAAGAAAACTCCGGATCTCTCCAACTTTCGTTGGTGCTTCCCATTCGGTTACGGTCTCAACCTTTGCGGGGTCAACTGCTATCCCTTCTCCGGATATAACATGTCCGAGGAATCCTACTTCCTTCAACCAAAACTCACATTTGCTAAATTTGGCATATAACTGATGTTCCCTTAGTTTCTCCAAAACCAAACGCAAATGTTCCTTATGCTCTTCTTCATTCTTCGAATAAACCAGGATATCATCAATGAACTCTACGACGAACTTATCCAAAAACTCCATAAACACTTTGTTCATCATGTTCATAAAATAGGCAGGCGCATTAGTCAATCCAAATGACATAACGGTATACTCATACAGTCCATATCTTGTGGTGAATGTTGTCTTGGGTATGTCCTGCTCTCGAATCTTCAACTGGTGGTACCCCGATCGCAAATCGATCTTGGAAAACACTTTAGCTCCTTGCAAATGATCAAACAGATCATTAATCATTGGCAGTGGGTACTTGTTCTTGATGGTTACTTCATTTAATCCACGGTAATCAACAACCATCCATAATGATCCATCCTGCTTCTCCACTAGAAGTACGGGTGATCCCCAAGGCGAAGAACTTGGGCGAATGTAACCTTTCTCCAATAACTCCTTAATCTGATTCTTAATTTCTACCAAATCCTTAGCTGGCATCTTGTATGGTCTCTTTGATATTGGGCCTGTACCTGGCAATAACTCAATCAAAAACTCAATGTCTCTATCCGGTGGCATGCCTGGCAACTCTTCAGGAAATACATCCGGAAAATCCTTACCACTGGTACTTCCTCCTGCACAACTCCTGTTAGGCAATTTACTTGTGTCCTATTTGGCACATGCCGGGATACATACTTGATCCTTCTTCCTTCTGGCGTTGTAAGCAAAATTGACTTACTAGCACAATCGATGTTTCCTCCATACTTCGACAACCAATCCATACCAAGGATTACATCCAAACCTTGTGATTCCAGAATAATTAAATTTGTTGGGAAAATATGCCTTCCTATGCTTAATGGCACTTGAAAACATCCTTGACTGGCCATGTATTCTGCTCCTCGCGAACTTACTAGCATAGGTGTTTTAAGAATCCTAGTGGGCAGGCTATATTTTTCCACAAATCCCCTTGATATGTATGAATGTGATGCACCAGTATCGAAAAGAACGAGTGCGGTAAATGACTTAACCAAAAACTTACCGATTACTCTGCATCAGGCTGATCTTCAACCTCCTCCATGTTAACGTGGTTCACCTGTCCCCTATTGAAAGGGTTCGGCTTCTTCCCTGAGCTTCCATTGCCATTTCCATTCTGGCCTTCAGGACATTCATTGGCATAATGTCCGGTCTTGGAACACTTGAAACAGGTGACTTGACTCAGGTCTCTCTTGGATGGGGTTGATGGGGTGGTCCGGTTCTGGCCGTTGCTTCCTCCATTCCCATTACCATTCTTGTGGCCATTGTGGTTGTGCGAACTACCTCCTCCATGGGTATGCTGAAACTGAAATCCCGATTTAGGGGTAAAATGGGGCTTCTGCTGGGCTCCAGAGTTATACTTCCCCTGTCCTACTTCCTCTTGCGGTTCTCAATCTGCTGTTGCTTCCCTTCAATCATGATGGCACGATCTACCAACTCCTGGTAGTTGTTGAAACTTGCTACCATCAACTGCATACTCAACTCATCATTTAGTCCTTCCAGAAACTTCTCCTGCTTGGTTGCATCCGTAGCAACGTCATCTGGGGCATAACATGCTAACTTGCTGAAATTGTCAACATACTGGCCAACTGTCCTTCCTCCTTGGCGCAAGTTGCAAAACTCACACTTCTTCATGGCCATAGCTCCTGTTGAAACATGTGCAGTGCGGAAAGCTTGCTGAAACTGATCCCATGTGACAGTGTCAACTGGGAAGGTGGCTGTGAAATTCTCCCACCATGCTGCCGCGGGTCCTTCTAACTGATGTGCGGCAAACTTCACTTTCTCACCATCTGTGCATCCTGCAGTGGTCAACTCCCTTCCTATCTTCTGAGCCAATCGTCTGCTACTATCGGCTCGATGCTACTGGAAAACACCGGCGGATTCAGCCTAAGGAAATGGGCTAAGTGGTCAACAGGTAGTGGTGGTGGTGGGTTGTTGTTGTTGTTGTTCTGCTGGTTCTAGACTAACATCTGCATCAATTGATTCTGTTGCTGGATCAACTGAGTGAGCTCCGGTGGAAATCCATTGTCACGTCTCGGAGGCATCTGAGGGTTTAGAAAAGATGAGAAATAAGAATAGAGTGAGGTCTAAAGAGAAAACACTACCCCAATGCACATGAGCAAATTCACACAAAATCACTTCATTCAATTCAAACAAGGGCTTACAATCGATCTAGCTATCACAAAAGTGCTCGAACTATTGTGTTTACATGGGGGGAAATACTACTAATATTTGGTGGTCATCTAGGAATTTGAACAGGTGGAAGACTCCATGATGTCCGCTCCAGCTTCGTCTTCAAAGTCGGGTTCACTTGGATCCGAATCGGTGTCGTCGATGATGATGTAGTTGTCCGGACATGCGACGTACATGTCTTCCTTCCTGGATGCTAACTCCATCTTGAGTTCTTCAATCTCTTGCTTAAGATCGCAGTTGTGTCTTGCTAGAGCTACTATCTCATCCATGTAGTCCTTGCATGTAGCCTTCAGTTCTCCTTCTAGCTCGATGATCCTTGCCTTCGCATTCTTCAACTCTATCATATCATTGCACATCTGGTTCTCGTGGCGTCGAATGTGCTAGTTTAACTCCTGGATGAAAGCTGCAATGGATCTATCCTTCTTGATACTGACTAATTCCCATTGTTCATCTCGGCGTCCGCAAATCTGGTAGATAGTGTCCTTGAGGTCTTCTTGATAAACTTCTCCAATGCGTCCTATGGTGATATGGGCCGCCATGCTCTTTCCTAGACTCCAAGTTGGTGCATTGAAAACACTATCTATGGGCTTCGTGATTGGCGCGAATGTCCTTCCCGGAATGTGAGCTTGAATCTTCCAGCGCTCCTCTTCAGGCAGAGTGGCATTGAGGGTTCCCGTGAAGCTTGGTAATCCAATGTTTAGGTACTTGGTGACTTCCTTCAAGTGAAATCCAAAAGGTGTGCCTTCATCCGGTTGAGCGTACTTGATCTTCGCGTCCTTCATCCTAAAGAGTAGAAAAGATGAGGAGTTACAAAATGAGGAGAGAATAGTGATCTATGGCTTTAACTTAGTGGTCGTGTCCTATAGTCAGCGTGTGCTCTGATACCATCTCTGGTGCGACCCGACCCGAATGGATGAAGTCTACTATGCTCCGTTGTCATCCCTGGATCAGTAATGCTGACACCACACAGTACTTCAAAGGATTTATAGCAGAGTGGCAATCACACACTTATTACATCGGTGTCTCAAGAGAGAACTTACTACAATAATATGGCTTAAGGCCATCTAATATCGATAACTGCGAAAGACTTGGAAGATAAATGGGTCCATCAACTCCAACGGCATCACTGAGTATAGAACCACGACCTAAAAGCACCTTAATCATCGTCTGAAAAGTCTGCAACATTAACGTTGCAGCCCGAAACGGGTCAACACATGGAATATGCTGGCAAAGTAACACATAGAGAGTAATGGAATGAAACAACTATACTATATGCATATTTGGCTGGTGGAAAGCTCTATGGTTACTGTTTTGCGTAAAGCCAGTTTTTCCCTACTGCAAAGGAATAAATTTTATTTAACTATCATATTGGTTGTTAAACATTGAGAATGGTTGACAGCATTCTCAATCCCAATTAAAAATAATCATTAATAACCCAACAATATTAATTTAGAAGTAACATGATGAGATTCACATGATATTCAAGTACTAGATACTCAAGATGTCCATAACCGGGGACACGGCTAATCATGATTAGTTTATTGCACTCTGCAGAGGTTTGCGCACTTTTCCCCACAAGACTCGATCGCCTCCGCAGGTTTTCTCGCACTACCGGTGTTTGAGAAACGGATGACCGAGACACAGTCTTTCAGAAGCGCTAGCACCTTACGATGGATAGACCGGCACACCTACTTTCCCCTACATCTGCTAGTCTACCCTGTAAGAGTTCGGACGACTTAGTCAACTATGCCAGAGCCCATATTGGCTTGCGGCTGCACACGTAAGTATTTAGCATGAAAGATCTTATGATCCCTTTGAGCCTGGGTGGCGGTCCAAAATAAAAACAGGCAAGTCTTGATAGACATCAGGTGCCTCAATCCACCCAGATGTGTGTTTAAGTTGCCACCTTAGATAAACCATTAAAATTATCAATCTCACATCTGTCATGGATATCACTCACCCAATCCACGTCTACTAGCATAGCATGGCATAATAAGCAAACGTAGAAGTAACTCCCAAAGGTTTCATAATAAACAGGTAATAGGTACTACTTCATCTACTTCCCATCCCACAATTTAATTAGATCCTAATCATGCAATGTGTGAGGATTGATCTAATGCAACAAAACTGGGTTGTAGACAAGGTATGATCAAAGTGTTACTTGCCTTGCTGATGATCCGCGAGTCCTAGAGATTCGAAGTAACAGGCGGCGCAATCCGGGTAACCTATCGCAGACAAACAACAAGCATACAATAAGTACTCATCTAATGCACAGGTAAAACTCGAACAAAAGATCGAACCAGATAGTTCAACTTAAGAACTCCGGTTGCAAAGAGAGAAAGAACCGAACAAAGAAACCGAAAACAAACGGTTAAAGAAAACAACTCGGTTCTAGCAAGTTGAAACTAGGTCAAATTTTACCGTAGCAAAAACTTGTTTAAGTTGATTAGTTGGAACGGCGGTTTCGAAATGAAACTCCAGGCGCTTGAATCACCTGATTCCGATAAACGAGCGAGAAGATAAACTAGAACGAAGATCGGATCTGAGATCGCGATCGCGGAATAAATCCGACGAAAAGAAAAGAAGAACGGTTAAACGAACGGGCGTTCGTTAACCGGGAAATAACCGGTGATCACGTCGTTAGGACGAATGGTCCGGCGAATGGTCTCGAGGCACTAAACCGGAAAAGAAAACGAATCCGATCTAGGGTTTCGGAAGAAAATTGGAACAAACGAAAGAAAAGCAAACCGGAACGGTCTAGAAGAAAACCCGAACCGGGGAAGAAAGAGAGACGCGGGGCAACCTCGGCGAGGCTCCGGCGAATGGGCTCCGGCGGCGGCTGCATTGGGCGGCGGCGGCGGCGTGCAAGGGCGGCGGCGGCGGCGTGCAAGGGCGGCGGCGGCGGGCACAAGGCGGCGGCGCTAGGGCGGCTTGGGCGCGGGGTGACGGCTTGGGGCTTGGTTTGATGTGGGTTTTAGAGGGGGGTGTGGGTATTTATATAGGTGAGGGGAGAGGAGACTTGGCGGAGGGGGCAAGAAAAAGAGAAGGAAAAGGAAAGAGGAAAACGGAGTCCTAGTGGGACTCCACTTGGGGCGGCGACGGCCTCCTGCTGGCTGGGCCTTGGCCCAGGGTGCTGCGGGATTTTTTTTAAATCGGTTTCGCGCGCAGAAAAACAAAGGAAATAAAATCTAAACGAACTCGAAAACTTCTAAAGTAAATTTTCCCCGACTCCTAAAATTGAGTCGAATAAAATGAACTTTTCTTGGGACCTAGAATGCAAATTTTAAAAACACGCATTTTTCCCTATCCAAATAAAAGGAAAATAAAACTCCGACAAATCCAATGATCCTTTCTTCAAAATTTGAGAAGACTCAAATATGAAAATGACGAAATCTCCAACTCTCTCCGAGGGTCCTTGAGTTGCGTGAAATTTCTAGGATCGACCAAAATGCAAGAAAAAAATGATATGCATGATGATCTAATGTATAACATTCCAAATTGAAATTTTGGGATGTTACAGGTGCTTACAGAGGATTGCTCCGATGGTGGCGAGGGAGGCAGGGGCATCTCTGGTGACGGCGAGGGAGGCAGGGGCGTCGAGGGTGGCTCCGATGGCGTTGAAGAGGCCGCGCGGCTCTGGTGGCGTTGGGGGTGGCTCTGGTGGCGTCGACGGTGCGCGGCTCTGGTGGCTCCGGGGGCATCGGCGGCGGAAGGAGACGGCAGCGTAGTGGGGCGACGGCGAATTGGGGACACAACAGCGAAGTGGGGCGAGGGATTTGGGGGAGAAGTGGAGGCCGGGGGAGGGAAAACCGCTGGTTCAGTCAAACATAGCAGTAGTGCGTTACTGAAAACGCACTATAGCTAAGTTAGCTATAGCACGTTTCACAAAACACACTACTGCTAAGCCTTTCTCCTTTTTTCCTTTCTCATTTATTTTTATTTACATTTTATTTTTTCCTTTCTCCTTTTTCTATTTCTTCCATTTTCATTTACTTTTCTATTTGTTTTTCGATTTATTTTCTTTTCGTTAGCAGTAGCGCCTTTCTACGTAAACGCGCTGCTACAATAAAATTAGCGTTAGCGTGGTTTCTATATGAACGCTACTACTATGTGTAGCCTATCGTCTTAGTGGTGAGAACTTTAGTAGTTGTGTGTTTAAAGTTAGACGCGCTACTGTTGCGTTTGTATCTGTAGCGCGTTTATACTGCACGCGCTACTACTATTTAGCACTAGCGCCCTTTTTTTAACAAGCGCTACTGGTAAAGTTCTGTGTATAAGGTTTTCCCTTGTAGTGGATATTTATCTCTATAATGACCACGTCATGGCATTTAAATGAAGCTTGAGATATGCAAGTTCTCACCGGGTCACCCATGCTCGGACTACTCCAGCCCGAGCATGCTTAACTTCTGCATTCTATTCGACTAGGCTAGCGGATGGGAAGCCGCCCCTTGCTGATATGAATTGCCTCCTTGTGGTTAAGGCATTTCACGTTCGTCGCCCTATGGGACCTACTCCCTCCTATCACACACATTTGCGCTTTTAGAAACTGTGTGCGATATTTACATGGCTGGTGTGTCGCCACTAGCCTTCAATGAGCAGTGATGCTAACTCTTGACCATGTGTTGGTTTTCCCTTGAAGAGGAAAGGGTGATACAGTAAAGTAGCATAAGTATTTCCCTCAGTTTTTGAGAACTAAGGTATCAATCCAGTAGGAGAGAACGCGCAAGTCACCTAGTACCTGCACAAACAATCAAGAACCTCGCAACCAACGCGACAAAGGGGTTGTCAATCCCTTCACGGTCACTTACAAAAGTGAGATCTAATAAAGATAATAAGATAAATATTTTTGGTATTTTTGTTGTATAGATTGGAAAGTAAAGATTGCAAAATAGTAAACGAGATGCGATAATAAAAAGAGATGCAATATAATAAGAAGAGACCCGGGGGCCATAGGTTTCACTAGTGGCTTTTCTCATGATAGCAAGTATTTCGATGGGTGAACAAATTACTGCCGAGCAATTTATAGAAGAGCGCATAATTATGAGAATATCAAGGCAATGATTATGAAATATAGGCATCACATCTGTGTTAAGTATACCGAATCTATTCTACATCTACTACTATTACTCGACACATCGACCGCTATCCAACATGCATCTAGAGTATTAAGTTCATAAGAACAGAGAAATGCTTTAGGCAAGATGACACGATGTAGAGGGATACACTCAAGCCATATGATATAAACCCCATCTTTTTCTCCTCGAAGGCAACAATACAATACGTGCCTTGCTGCCCCTACTGTCACTGGGAAAGGACACTGCAAGATTGAACCCAAAGCTAAGAACTTCTCCCATTGCAAGAAAGACCGATCTAGTAGCCCAAACTAAACCGATAATTCGAAGAGACTTGCAAAGATATCAAATCATGCATATAAGAATTATGAGAAGAACCAAATATTGTTCATAGATAAAATTGATCATAAACCCATAATTCATCGGATCTCGGCAAACACACCGCAAAAAGTATTACATCGAATAGATCTCCAAGAACATCGAGGAGAACATTGTATTGAGAACCAAAGAAAAGGCAAATAAAACTTCGACAAATCCAATGATCCTTTCTTCAAAATTTGAGAAGACTCAAATATGAAAATGACGAAATCTCCAACTCTCTCCGAGGGTCCTTGAGTTGCGTGAAATTTCTAGGATCGACCAAAATGCAAGAAAAAAATGATATGCATGATGATCTAATGTATAACATTCCAAATTGAAAATTTGGGATGTTACAAACCTACCCCCCTTAAGATGAATCTCGCCCTCGAGATTCGGGTTGGCTAGAAAATAGGTGAGGGTGGTCCTTGAGAAAATCTTCTTCTTTCTCCCAGGTGGCTTCATCCTCTGAGTGGTGGTTCCACTGAACTTTGCAAAACTTGATAACCTTGCTATGGGTAACTCTGCTGGCATACTCGAGAATCTTGACTGGTTTCTCTTCATACGTTAAGTCGTCCTTCAATTGAATTGCTTCAAGCGGCACTGTATCTCTTAGTGGTACCTCCGCCATCTCGGCGTGACATTTCTTCAGCTGAGAAACATGGAATACGTCATGAACTCCTGACAGTCCCTCTGGTAATTCCAACTTATAAGCGACTTCTCCCATACATTGCAAGATCTTATATGGCCCAACGAAACGCGGTGCTAATTTTCCCTTAACTCCAAAGCGCTTAACTCCTCGAAGTGGGGATACTCGGAGATACACTCTGTCTCCGGTTTCGTAAACTGTCTCCTTGCGTTTAGAATCTGCGTAGCTCTTCTGCCTAGTCTGGGCTACCTTGAGCCTATCGCGAATCAACTTAACTTTCCGTTCAGACTCCTTAATCAAATCTGGTCCAAACAACTGACGGTCTCCAACTTCGTCCCATGACAACGGTGTCCTGCACCTCCTTCCGTATAAAGCTTCGAAAGGTGCCATCTTCAAACTGGTTTGGTAACTGTTGTTATACGAAAACTCCGCATACGGCGAATTATTGTCCCAGCTAGATCCATAATCTAGTGCACAAGCTCTCAGCATATCTTCCAAAATCTGATTGACTCTCTCGGTCTGTCCATCTGTCTGCGGATGAAAAGCGGTGCTGAACTCTAGCCTAGTTCCCAAAGTTTCATGCAACTGATTCCAAAACTTTGAGGTAAATTGGGTTCCTCTGTCTGATACAATACTCCTTGGAACTCCATGCAAACAAATGATCCTAGTCATGTATATCTTTGCCAACTTAGCACTGGTGTAAGTGGTCTTAACTGGAATGAAATGTGCTACCTTCGTCAAACGATCAACTACTACCCATATCGAGTCATATCCTGCCTTCGTGCTGGGTAGTCCTGTGATAAAATCCATGCCTATCTTATCCCACTTCCATTCGGGTATCGGCAATGGTTGCAACAATCCGGCTGGCTTCTGATGCTCTGCCTTCACTCTATGACACACATCACAAACTGCTACATATGCTGCAATATCCTTCTTCATTCCGGTCCACCAGAATGTCTCCTTCAAATCCAAATACATCTTGGTATTTCCTGGGTGAATCGAATATGGTGAATCATGTGCCTCTTGTAGAATCAACTTCCTGATCTCCGGGTCATTTGGCACATAAACACGGTCCTCAAACCATAGGGTATCGTGCTCATCCTCACGAAATCCCTTTGCTTTTCCTTTGCTTAGTTTCTCCTTTATAGAAGCAATGTCCTTGTCAGATTTCTGAGCTTCCCTGATTCTATCCATCAATGTTGACTGAATCTCCAATGCTGCTACATAGCCTTTCAGAACTATCTCTAAACTTAGTTCACGAAGGTTTTCTGATAACTCCTTGGGTATTTCTCCCGTCATCAACGTATTTACATGGCTCTTACGGCTCAATGCGTCAGCTACTACATTAGCTTTTCCGGCATGGTAATGCAATCTCATATCATAATCCTTGATGAGCTCCAACCATCTCCTTTGTCTGAGATTCAACTCCTTCTGCGTGAAAATGTACTTGAAACTCTTGTGATCCGTGTACACCTCACAATGATTTCCAATGAGGAAATGTCTCCATGTCTTCAATGCATGCACTACGGCTGCTAAATCCAAATCATGCGTAGCATAATTCAATTCGTGAGGCTTTAGTTGTCGTGAAGCATACGAAGCAACTCTCCCGTCCTGCATAAGCACTGCTCCAAGTCCTCGACGTGAAGCGTCACAATATACCTCATAATCCTTGGTCTGATCTGGCAAAATCAACAATGGTGAGGTAACCAAACGTTTCTTCAACTCCTGGAAACTAGCCTCACACTCCTCAGTCCATTTGAACTTAGTATCCTTCTTCAACAACTCCGTCATAGGCTTTGCAATCTTTGAAAAGTTCTCAATGAATCTCCGGTAGTATCGTGCGAGTCCAAGAAAACTCCGGATCTCTCCAACTTTCGTTGGTGCTTCCCATTCGGTTACGGTCTCAACCTTTGCGGGCTCAACTGCTATCCCTTCTCCGGATATAACATGTCCGAGGAATCCTACTTCCTTCAACCAGAACTCACATTTGCTAAATTTGGCATATAACTGATGTTCCCTTAGTTTCTCCAAAACAAAACGCAAATGTTCCTTATGGTCTTCTTCATTCTTCGAATAAACCAGGATATCATCAATGAACACTACGACGAATTATCCAAAAACTCCATAAACACTTTGTTCATCATGTTCATAAAATAGGCAGGCGCATTAGTCAATCCAAATGACATAATGGTATACTCATACAGTCCATATCTTGTGGTGAATGCTATCATGGGTATGTCCTGCTCTCGAATCTTCAACTGGTGGTACCCCGATTGCAAATCGATCTTGGAAAACACTTTAGCTCCTTGCAAATGATCAAACAGATCATTAATCATTGGCAGTGGGTACTTGTTCTTGATGGTTACTTCATTTAATCCACGGTAATCAACAACCATCCATAATGATCCATCCTTCTTCTCCACTAGAAGTACGGGTGATCCCCAAGGCGAAGAACTTGGGCGAATGTAACCTTTCTCCAATAATTCCTTAATATGATTCTTAATTTCTACCAAATCCTTTGCTGGCATCCTGTATGGTCTCTTTGATATTGGGCCTGTACCTGGCAATAACTCAATCAAAAACTCAATGTCTCTATCCGGTGGCATGCCTGGCAACTCTTCAGGAAATACATCCGGAAAATCCTTACCACTGGTACTTCCTCCTGCACAACTCCTGTTAGGCAATTTACTTGTGTCCTATTTGGCACATGCCGGGATACATACTTGATCCTTCTTCCTTCTGGCGTTGTAAGCAAAATTGACTTACTAGCACAATCGATGTTTCCTCCATACTTCGACAACCAATCCATACCGAGGATTACATCCAAACCTTGGGATTCCAGAATAATTAAATTTGTTGGGAAAACATGCCTTCCTATGCTTAATGGCACTTGAAAACATCCTTGACTGGCCATGTATTCTGCTCCTGGCGAACTTACTAGCATAGATGTTTTAAGAATCCTAGTGGGCAGGCTATATTTTTCCACAAATCCCCTTGATATGTATGAATGTGATGCACCAGTATCGAAAAGAACGAGTGCGGTAAATGACTTAACCAAAAACTTACCGATTACTGCATCAGGCTGATCTTCAACCTCCTCCACGTTAACGTGGTTCACCTGTCCCCTATTGAAAGGGTTCGGCTTCTTCCCTGAGCTTCCATTGCCATTTCCATTCTGGCCTTCAGGACATTCATTGGCATAATGTCCAGTCTTGGAACACTTGAAACAGGTGACTTGACTCAGGTCTCTCTTGGATGGGGTTGATGGGGTGGTCCGGTTCTGGCCGTTGCTTCCTCCATTCCCATTACCATTCTTGTGGCCATTGTGGTTGTGCGAACTACCTCCTCCATGGGTATGCTGAAACTGAAATCCCGATTTAGGGGTAAAACGGGGCTTCTGCTGGGCTCCAGAGTTATACTTCCCCTGTCCATACTTCCTCTTGCGGTTCTCAATCTGCTGTTGCTTCCCTTCAATCATGATGGCACGATCTACCAACTCCTGGTAGTTGTTGAAACTTGCTACCATCAACTGCATACTCAACTCATCATTCAGTCCTTCCAGAAACTTCTCCTGCTTGGTTGCATCCGTAGCAATGTCATCTGGGGCATAACGTGCTAACTTGCTGAAATCGTCAACATACTGGCCAACTGTCCTTCCTCCTTGGCGCAAGTTGCGAAACTCACGCTTCTTCATGGCCATAGCTCCCGTTGAAACATGTGCAGTGCGGAAAGCTTGCTGAAACTGATCCCATGTGACAGTGTCAACTGGGAAGGTGGTTGTGAAATTCTCCCACCATGCTGCCGCGGGTCCTTCTAACTGATGTGCGGGAAAACTTCACTTTCTCACCATCTGTGCATCCTGCAGTGGTCAACTCCCTTCCTATCTTCTGAGCCAATCGTCTGCTACTATCGGCTCGATGCTACTGGAAAACACCGGTGGATTCAGCCTAAGGAAATGGGCTAAGTGGTCAACAGGTAGTGGTGGTGGTGGGTTGTTGCTGTTGTTGTTGTTCTGCTGGTTCAGGACTAACATCTGCATCAATTGATTCTGTTGCTGGATCAACTGAGTGAGCTCCGGTGGAAATCCATTGTCACGTCTCGGAGGCATCTGAGGGTTTAGAAAAGATGAGAAATAAGAATAGAGTGAGGTCTAAAGAGAAAACACTACCCCAATGCACATGAGCAAATTCACACAAAATCACTTCATTCAATTCAAACAAGGGCTAACAATCGATCTAGCTATCACGAAAGTGCTCGAACTATAGTGTTTACATGGGGGGAAATACTACTAATATTTGGTGGTCATATAGGAATTTGAACAGGTGGAAGACTCCATGATGTCCGCTCCAGCTTCGTCTTCAAAGTCGGGTTCACTTGGATCCAAATCAGTGTCGTCGATGATGATGTAGTTGTCCGGACATGTGACGTACATGTCTTCCTTCCTGGATGCTAACTCCATCTTGAGTTCTTCAATCTCTTGCTTAAGATCGCAGTTGTGTCTTGCTAGAGCTACTATCTCATCCATGTAGTCCTTGCATGTAGCCTTCAATTCTCCTTCTAGCTCGATGATCCTTGCCTTCGCATTCTTCAACTCTATCATATCATTGCACATCTGGTTCTCGTGGCGTCGAATGTGCTGGTTTAACTCCTGGATGAAAGCTGCAATGGATCTATCCTTCTTGATACTGACTAATTCCCATTGTTCATCTCGGCGTCCGCAAATCTGGTAGATAGTGTCCTTGAGGTCTTCTTGATAAACTTCTCCAATGCGTCCTATGGTGATATGGGCCGCCATGCTCTTTCCTAGACTCCAAGTTGGTGCATTGAAAACACTATCTATGGGCTTCGTGATTGGCGCGAATGTCCTTCCCGGAATGTGAGCTTGAATCTTCCAGCGCTCCTCTTCAGGCAGAGTGGCGTTGAAGGTTCCCGTGAAGCTTGGTAATCCAATGTTTAGGTACTTGGTGACTTCCTTCAAGTGAAATCCAAAAGGTGTGCCTTCATCCGGTTGAGCGTACTTGATCTTCGCGTCCTTCATCCTAAAGAGTAGAAAAGATGAGGAGTTACAAAATGAGGAGAGAATAGTGATCTACGGCTTTAACTTAGTGGTCGTGTCCTATAGTCAGCGTGTGCTCTGATACCATCTCTGGTGCGACCCGACCCGAATGGATCAAGTCTACTGTGCTCCGGTGTCATCCCTGGATCAGTAATGCTGACACCACACAGTACTTCAAAGGATTTATAGTAGAGTGGCAATCACACACTTATTACATCGGTGTCTCAAGAGAGAACTTATTACAATAATATGGCTTAAGGCCATCTAATATCGATAACTGCGGAAGACTTGGAAGATAATTGGGTCCATCAACTCCAACGGCATCACTGAGTATAGAACCATGACCTAAAAGCACCTTAATCATCGTCTGAAAAGTCTGCAACATTAACGTTGCAGCCCGAAACGAGTCAACACATGGAATATGCTGGCAAAGTAACACATAGAGAGTAATGGAATGAAACAACTATACTATATGCATATTTGGCTGGTGGAAAGCTCTATGGTTACTGTTTTGCGTAAAGCCAGTTTTTCCCTACTACAAAGGAATAAATTTTATTTAACTATCATATTGGTTGTTAAACATTGAGAATGGTTGACAGCATTCTCAATCCCAATTAAAAATAATCATTAATAACCCAACAATATTAATTTAGAAGTAACATGATGAGATTCACATGATATTCAAGTACTAGATACTCAAGATGTCCATAACCGGGGACATGGCTAATCATGATTAGTTTATTACACTCTGCAGAGGTTTGCGCACTTTTCCCCACAAGACTCGATCGCCTCCGCAGGATTTCTCGCACTACCGATGTTTGAGAAACGGATGACCGGCACACTGACTTTCCCCTACATCTGCTAGTCTACCCTGTAAGAGTTCGCACGACTTAGTCAACTATGCCAGAGCCCATATTGGCTTGTGGCTGCACTAGTAAGTATTTAGCATGAAAGATCTCATGATCCCTTTGAGCCTGGGTGGCGGTCCAAAATAAAAACAGGCAAGTCTTGATAGACATCAGGTGCCTCAATCCACCCAGATGTGTGTTTAAGTTGCCACCTTAGATAAACCATTAAAATTATCAATCTCACATCTGTCATGGATATCACTCACCAAATCCACGTCTACTAGCATAGCATGGCATAATAAGCAAACGTAGAAGTAACTCCCAAATGTTTCATCATAAACAGGTAATAGGTACTACTTCATCTACTTCCCATCCAACAATTTAATTAGATCCTAATCATGCAATGTGTGAGGATTGATCTAATGCAACAAAACTGGGTTGTAGACAAGGTATGATCAAAGTGTTACTTGCCTTGCTGATGATCCACGAGTCCTAGAGATTCGAAGTAACATGCGGCGCAATCCGGGTAACCTATCGCAGACAAACAACAAGCATACAATAAGTACTCACCTAATGCACAGGTAAAACTCGAACAAAAGATCGAACCAGATAGTTCAACTTAAGAACTCCGGTTGCAAAGAGAGAAAGAACCGAACAAAGAAACCGAAAACAAACGGCGAAAGAAAACAACTCGGTTCTAGCAAGTTGAAACTAGGTCAAATTTTACCGTAGCAAAAACTTGTTTAAGTTGATTAGTCGGAACGGCGGTTTCGAAATGAAACTCCAGGCGCTTGAATCACCTGATTCCGATAAACGAGCGAGAAGATAAACTAGAACGAAGATCGGATCTGAGATCGCGATCGCGGAATAAATCCGACGAAAAGAAAAGAAGAACGGTTAAACGAACGGGCGTTCGTTAACCGGGAAATAACCGGTGATCATGTCGTTAGGACGAATGGTTCGGCGAACGGTCTCGAGGCACTAAACCGGAAAAGAAAACGAATCCGATCTAGGGTTTCGGAAGAAAATCGGAACAAACGAAAGAAAAGCAAACCGGAATGGTCTAGAAGAAAACCCGAACCGGGGAAGAAAGAGAGACGCGGGGCAACCTCGGCGATGCTCCGGCGAATGGGCTCCGGCGGCGGCTGCGTTGGGCGGCGGCGGCGGCGGCGGGCACAAGGCGGCGGCGCTAGGGCGGCTTGGGCGCGGGGTGACGGCTTGGGGCTTGGTTTGATGTGGGTTTTAGAGGGGGGTGTGGGTATTTATATAGGTGAGGGGAGAGGAGACTTGGCGGAGGGGGCAAGAAAAAGAGAAGGAAAAGGAAAGAGGAAAACGGAGTCCTAGTGGGACTCCACTTGGGGCGGTGACGGCCTCCTGCGCGCTAGGCGCTGGCGCGGTGCGGCGGCCTGGCCTGGCCGGCCGGCCTGCTGGCTGGGCCTTGGCCCAGGGTGCTACGGGATTTTTTTAAATCGGTTTCGCGCGCAGAAAAACAAAGGAAATAAAATCTAAACGAACTCGAAAACTTCTAAAGTAAAATTTCCCCGACTCCTAAAATTGAGTCGAATAAAATGAACTTTTCTCGGGACCTAGAATGCAAATTTTAAAAACACGCATTTTTCCCTATCCAAATAAAAGGCAAATAAAACTCCGACAAATCCAATGATCCTTTCTTCAAAATTTGAGAAGACTCAAATATGAAAATGACGAAATCTCCAACTCTCTCCGAGGGTCCTTGAGTTGCGTGAAATTTCTAGGATCGACCAAAATGCAAGAAAAAAATGATATGCATGATGATCTAATGTATAACATTCCAAATTGAAAATTTGGGATGTTACAGGTGCTTACAGAGGATTGCTCCGATGGTGTCGAGGGAGGCAGGGGCGTCTCTGGTGACGGCGAGGGAGGCAGGGGCGTCGAGGGTGGCTCCGGTGGCGTTGAAGAGGCCGCGCGGCTCTTGTGGTGTTGGGCGTGGCTCTGGTGGCGTCGACGGTGCGCGGCTCTGGTGGCTCCGGGGGCATCGGCGGTGGAAGGAGACGGCAGCGTAGTGGGGCGACGGCGAATTGGGGACACAACAGCGAAGTGGGGTGAGGGATTTGGGGGAGAAGTGGAGGCCGGGGGTGGGAAAACCGCTGGTTCAGTCAAACATAGAAGTAGTGCGTTACTGAAAACGCACTATAGCTAAGTTAGCTATAGCGCGTTTCACAAAACACGCTACTGCTAAGCCTTTCTCCTTTTTTCCTTTCTCATTTATTTTTATTTACATTTTATTTTTTACTTTCTCCTTTTTCTATTTCTTCCATTTTCATTTACTTTTCTATTTGTTTTTCGATTTATTTTCTTTTCGTTAGCAGTAGCGCCTTTCTACGTAAACGCGCTGCTACAATAAAATTAGCGTTAGCGCGGTTTCTATATGAACGCTACTACTATGTGTAGCCTATCGTCTTAGTGGTGAGAACTTTAGTAGTTGTGTGTTTAAAGTTAGACGCGCTACTGTTGCGTTTGTATCTGTAGCGCGTTTATACTGCACGCGCTACTACTATTTAGCACTAGCGCCCTTTTTTTAACAAGCGCTACTGGTAAAGTTCTGTGTATAAGGTTTTCCCTTATAGTGGATATTTATCTCTATAATGACCACGTCATGGCATTTAAATGAAGCTTGAGATATGCAAGTTCTCACCGGGTCACCCATGCTCGGACTACTCCAGCCCGAGCATGCTTAACTTCTGCATTCTATTCGACTAGGCTAGCGGATGGGAAGCCGCCCCTTGCTGATAGGAATTGCCTCCTTGCGGTTAAGGCATTTCACGTTCGTCGCCCTATGGGACCTACTCCCTCCTATCACACACATTTGTGCTTTTAGAAACTGTGTGCGATATTTACATGGCTGGTGTGTCGCCACTAGCCTTCAATGAGCAGTGATGCTAACTCTTGACCATGTGTTGGTTTTCCCTTGAAGAGGAAAGGGTGATACAGTAAAGTAGCATAAGTATTTCCCTCAGTTTTTGAGAACTAAGGTATCAATCCAGTAGGAGATAACACGCAAGTCACCTAGTACCTGCACAAACAATCAAGAACCTCGCAACCAACGCGATAAAGGGGTTGTCAATCCCTTCACGGTCACTTACAAAAGTGAGATCTAATAAAGATAATAAGATAAATATTTTTGGTATTTTTGTTGTATAGATTGGAAAGTAAAGATTGCAAAATAGTAAACGAGATGTGATAATAAAAAGAGATGCAATATAATAAGAAGAGACCCGGGGGCCATAGGTTTCACTAGTGGCTTTTCTCATGATAGCAAGTATTATGGTGGGTGAACAAATTACTGCCGAGCAATTTATAGAAGAGCGCATAATTATGAGAATATCAAGGTAATGATTATGAAATATAGGCATCACATCTGTGTTAAGTAGACCGAATCTATTCTACATCTACTACTATTACTCGACACATCGACCGCTATCCAACATGCATCTAGAGTATTAAGTTCATAAGAACAGAGAAATGCTTTAGGCAAGATGACACGATGTAGAGGGATACACTCAAGCCATATGATATAAACCCCATCTTTTTCTCCTCGAAGGCAACAATACAATACGTGCCTTGCTGCCCCTACTGTCACTGGGAAAGGACACTGCAAGATTGAACCCAAAGCTAAGAACTTCTCCCATTGCAAGAAAGACCGATCTAGTAGCCCAAACTAAACCGATAATTCGAAGAGACTTGCAAAGATATCAAATCATGCATATAAGAATTATGAGAAGAACCAAATATTGTTCATAGATAAAATTGATCATAAACCCACAATTCATCGGATCTCGGCAAACACACCGCAAAGAGTATTACATCGAATAGATCTCCAAGAACATCGAGGAGAACATTGTATTGAGAACCAAAGAGAGAGAAGAAGCCATCTAGCTAATAACTATGGACCCGAAGGTCTGTGGTAAAATACTCACACATCATCGGAGAGGCTATGGTGTTGATGTAGAATCCTTCCATGATCAAATCCCCCTCTGGCAGATCGCCGGAAAAGGCCCATGATGGGATCTCATGGGTACATAAGGTTGTGGCGGTGGAAAAGTGGTTTCATGGCTCTCCTGAATGTTTTTAGGGTATAAGAGTATATATAGGCGAACAAAGTACGTCGGTGGAGCTACGAGGGGCCCACGAGGGTGGGTGGCACGTCTACCCCCTGGGCGCGCCCTCCTTCCTCGTGCCAGCCTCGTTGCGTCTCTGATTTCCACTCCAATTCTCCTGGATTGCATTTGTTCCAAGAAAGATCCTCGCGAAGGTTTTGTTCCGTTTGGATTCCGTTTGATATTCCTTTTCTACGAAACACTAAAATAGGCAAAAACATAAACTAGCGCTGGGCCTCCGGTTAATAGGTTAGTCCCAAAAATAATATAAAAGAGCATATTAAAGCCCATTAAACATCCAAAACAGATAATATAATAGCATGGAACAATCAAAAATTATAGATACGTTGGAGACGTATGAGCATCCCCAAGCTTAATTCATGCTCGTCCTCGAGTAGGTAAATGATAAAAATAGAATTTTCGATGTGGAATGCTTCCTAAGATAATTTTCAATGAATTTTTCTTTATTGTGGCAAGAATATTCAGATCCGAAAGATTCAAGACAAATGTTTAATATTGACATAAAAATAATAATACTTCAAGCATACTAACCAAGCAATTATGTCTTCTTAAAATAACATAGCCAAAGAAAGCTCATCCCTACAAAATCATATAGTTTGGCCATGCTTCATTTTCGTCACACAAAATACTCCCATCATGCACAACCCCGATGACAAGCCAAGCAATTTTTTCATACTTTAGTATTCTCAAAACTTCTTCAACTCTCACACAATACATGAGCGTGAGCCATGGACATAGCACTATAGGTGGAACAGAATATGATGATGGAGGTCGTGTGGAGAAGACAAAAAACATAGAAAGTCTCACATCGACACGGCTAATCAATGGGCTATGGAGATGCCCATCAATTGATGTCAATACAAGGAGTAGGGATTGCCATGCAATGGATGCACTAGAGCTATAAATGTATGATAGCTCAACAAAAGAAACTAAGTGGGTGTGCATCCAACTTGCTTGCTCACGAAGACCTAGGGCATTTTTTGGAAGCCCATTGTTGGAATATACAAGCCAAGTTCTATAATGAAAATTCCCACTAGTATATGAAAGTCCCAAAATAAGAGACTCTCTCTCAAGAAGACCATGGTGCTACTTTGAAGAACAAGTGTGGAAAAAGAATAGTAACATTGTCCCTTCTCTCTTTTTCTCTCTTTTTTTGGGCCTTCTCTTTTTTTATTTGGCCTTTATCTCTTTTTTCCCTCACACGGGACAATGCTCTAATAATGATGATCAGCACACTTCTATTTATTTACAACTCAAAAATTACAACTCGATACTTGAACAAAACATGACTCTATATGAATGCCTCCGGCGGTGTACCAGGATGTGCAATGATTCAAGAGTGACATGTATAAATAATTATGAGCGGTGGCTTTGCCACAAATACGATGTCAACTACATGATCATGCAAGGCAATATGATAATGATGAAGCGTGTCATAATAAACGGAACGGTGGAATGTTGCATGGCAATATATCTCGGAATGGCTATGGAAATGCCATAATAGGTAGGTATGGTGGCTGTTTTGAGGAAGATATAAGGAGGCTTATGTGTGATAGAGTGTATCATATCACGAGGTTTGGATGCACCGGCGTAGGTGGCACTAACTCTCGAGGTGAGAAAGGGCAATGCACGGTACCGAAGAGGCTAGCAATAATGGAAGGGTGAGAGTGCGTATAATCGATGGACTCAACATTAGTTATAAAGAACTCACATACTTATTGAAAAAATCATCAAGTCATCAAAACCAAGCACTGTGCGCATGCTCCTAGGGGATAGATTGGTAGGAAAAGACCATCGCTCGTCCCCGACCGCCACTAATAAGGAGGACAATCAATGAAACACCACATGCTTCAAATTTGTTACACAATGGTTACCATACGTGCATGCTACGGGACTTGCAAACCTCAACACAAGTATTTCTAAAATTCAAAAATACTCAACTAGCATGACTCTAATATCACCATCTTCATATCTCAAAACAATCGTCAAGTATCAAACTTCTCATAGTATTCAATGCACTCTATATGGAAGTTTTTATTATACCCATCTTGGATGCCTGCATATTAGGACTAATTTTATAGCCAAAGAAAATTACCATGCTATTCTAAAATACTCTCAAAATAATATAAGTGAAGCATGAGATATCAATAATTTCTATAAAACAAAACCACCACCATGCTCTAAAAAGATATAAGTGAAGCACTAGAGCAAAATCATCTAGCTCAAAAGATATAAGTGAAGCACATAGATTATTCTAATAAATTCCGATTCATGTGTGTCTCTCCCAAAATGTGTGTAAATCACGGATGATTGTGGTAAACTAAAAATCAAAGACTTAAATCATGCAAGACGCTCCAAGAAAAACACATAACATGTGGTGAATAAAAATATAGCCTCAAGTAAAGTTACCGATAGACGAAGACGAAAGAGGCGATGCCTTCCAGAGCATCCCCAAGCTTAGGCTTTTGGTTGTCCTTGAATTTTACCTTGGGGTACCTTGGGAATCCCCAAGCTTAGGCTCTCTCCACTCCTTGTTCCAAAATCCATCAAATCTTTACCCAAAAACTTGAAAACTTCACAACACAAAACTTCATAGAAAATCCCATGAGCTCTGTTAGTATAAGAAAACAAACCACCACTTTAATGTACTGTAATGAACTAATTCTTTATTTATATTGGTGTTAAACATACTGTATTAAAACTTCTCTATGGTTCATACCCCCCGATACTAGCCATAGATTCATCAAAATAAGCAAACAACACACGAAAAACAGAATCTGTCAAAAACAGAACAGTCTCTAGCAATCTGGATAGTTCGAATAGTTCGGCAACTCCAGTAATTCTTAAAAATTAGGAAGACCTAAATAATTTGTATATTGATCTAATTCAGTTGGAATTGGTATTTTATCTCTCTCTGGTAAAAAATGAAAATTATTTTCGTGAGCACATACTTTCTGTTTTTATCAGCAAGATCAAACAACAATCACCCGAGAAGATCCTAAAGGCTTTACTTGCACAAACACTAATTAAAACATAAAAAACACAATCATAACAGAGGATAGATAAATTATTTATTACTAAACAGGAACAAAAAGTAAAGAACAAAAATAAAATTGGGTTGCCTCCCAACAAGCGCTATCGTTTAACGCCCCTAGCTAGGCAAAGAGATTTCAATGATGCTCACATGAAAGACAAGAATTGAAGCACAAAGAGAGCATCATAAAACACATGACAAACACACCTAAGTCTAACATACATCCTATGCATAGGCATCTTATAGGCAAACAAATTATCAAGGCAAGCAAAAGCTAGCATATGCAAGGAAGCAGAAAGAAACAATAGCAATCTCAACATAACGAGAGGTAATTTAGTAACATGAAAGTTTCTACAGCCATATTTTCCTCTCTCATAATAATTACAGGATCGTAATAAAAGTCAACAATATAGCTATCAAAAAACATATTCTTAACACGATCCACATGTATGCAAAGTTGACACTCTTCCAAAATAGTGGGATTAACATTAACTAAAGTCATGACCTCTCCAAACCCACTTTTATCAAAAACTTCATAAGAATGAACATTCTCCAAATATGTTGGATCTAAAGTTGACACTCTTCCAAACCCACTTTCAATATTATTGCAAACATTATTATCAATCTCATATTCATCATGGGGCTTAAATAAATTTTCAAGATCATAAGAAGAATCACCCCAATCATGATCATTGCAACAAATAGTAGTCATAGCAAAACTAGCATCCCCAAGCTTGAGGTTTTGCATATCATTAACACAATTGTCATTAAAAGAATTTATAATAACATCATTAAAATCATGCTTTTCATTGAAGGAACTATAAAGTATGGGTGCAATAGCAATGATCTCATGTTTAACATAAGGAACTATATCAAACTCATCTTCATAAATATTGGCATCATGGCCACAAGAATAGCAAGCATCATGTTCATCAAGGGATATTTCAATCAAATCATCGGAATCATAATTATCTATAGATTCATGGATATCATTATTTTCATCCCAAGCAATGGCATTATTTCAATAAATTCTTTGACATAGACATTATGAGCATAGTTTTCATAGCAATATTTAAGTATGTCAATATTATTTCAATAATATCATACTTTTCAATCAAAGAAGCAACTTCATAAGCACCCTTAAAAGCAACAAATTCTTTAATCTATTCGATATCGTAGTAACTATAAACACCCTTTGCATAAGAAGATAGGATTTCATTATCATTAAACTCACATAGGTAGGGGAGGTGTTTTTTAGGGTTCTTAGAGCAACAAGTAAAATCATAAATTTCACAAAGATTCCAAGCATAACACAACAACTTGTTTATTTGATCCCATAAGAGTCTCCTTTTTTCAAACAAACGGTGACGCACAAAATGAGCATGCTCATCTAAAGATTTCCCATCAACTAGGCTAGTTGGGGCTTCAGCACAAGCGCATAAGGATCGAAGATGATCCAAGTAGAACACTTTAAGTGGATCCATATCAATAGATTTTTAGCAAGCAAAGATGCAAGAAAATAAAAGGCACATGGAAACACAAACAAAGATACATACGGGGAGAAGGCGAAGAAAAGGCAAAGATGAAGTGGGGGAGAGGAAAACGAGAGGCAAATGGCAAATAATGTAAGGGAGAAGAGTTTATGATGGGTACTTGGTATGTCTTGACTTGAGTGTAGATCTCCTTGGCAACGGCGCCAGAAATCCTTCTTGCTACCTCTTGAGCATGCATCACTACAAAAAATACACTTCCGTGATGATACGTGTTTGTCACAGTAGGTCACGTTTTCTGTCATGCATGTACATCCATGACAAATTTATGACAGAATCAAGATATTCATACCTGTGCTGTCGTAGAAGTGTTCCATGACATTACCAAAATTATCATCATGGAAGTGTGCACTTCCATGATGATAAATCGTGTGTCATAGAAGTGTTTTCGTCAAGGGTGACCGACACGTGGCATCCACCATAACGGAATGCCGTTAAGCTATCGGGTCCGGTTTTGGATCCGATAACCCGTTAACAGCCCCGACCAATGAGGATTTTCCACGTGTAAAATCATCATTGGCTGGAGGAAACACGTGTCGGCTCATTGTTGGGACAGATGTCATCCACTCATTGGACCCAAAGCGCCTATGATACATCGACACGTGGCACGGCCCAACAGAGACCCATTCCTGTGAAAAGGTTGGCCCGTTTGACTTGGTCAAAAGGTGGCGGGCCGGCCCACGGCAAGCTTGTTAACGACCTTGTTCGCATATAGCCCATTTATAGCCCGCTATCCCAGGGCCCGTTTACGGCCTATCCGAATTAGGCCCAGTAGCGTCATCTGGGCCGTCCAATATAATTCCAGCCTGTTTTAACTTCTGGCCCATGTATGGCCCATGATGTCTTTCGGCCCATATGAGGCCCTTAGTAACCTTCGGTCCCTTAATGACCCATGGTAAAACTGGCCCGTAATGAACAGTGTATCACTTTATACCCATTAACGGCCCATTATTCTGTTGGGCCGTTTCCATCCCATGTTATCTTTCGGCCTTCTCAGGGCCCATTTATTCTTGGGCTCATTTCCAGCATTCGGTTACTTACGGCCCGTTACTGTCATTTTTTGCTTGTGGGCCAAATTCAGCCCGTGGTTACAGTCGGACCGTTTGTGGCCCGTTAATACGTTGGGCCGTTTTCTTGTCGAAAAAAACCCGTTGGGCTGTTTAATAGAGTTATCAAATACGGCCTATTAACGGCCCATTATTGTCCACAAATAGTACGGCCCATGATTGGCGACATGATGATACGCCCCGTAGAAGGCCCATGGATCCTACGACGCGTAAAAGGCCCATGGATCGTACGGCCCGTAGAAGGCCAATGGATCCTACGGCCCGTATAGAAGGCCAATGGATCCTACGGCCCGTAGAAGGCCCATGGATCATACGGCCCGCAGGAGGCCCATGGTTACGACAGTCTGTGTGTTGCCATGATTATTTTGGCCTAGTTTCCAAAAATAGGTTATTGGGGCCACTAGAAAAACACAGAAAAAGAACTGCAGTGACTACAAGCAAACGACTAAACAAGACAATAAGGAAATAAATAAGCAAGCAATTAACGCTAGCCTATTACCGCTATTACACATATTACATCCACTGGGCATCAAAGTTCGCCACCAGTGCAAATATAGGGAACAAAGAAGCATATTACATACACTGGCCGTCAAAATTGGCCACCAGTGCAAATAAACGCGTCAGCAAAACAAGAGCATAACTGAAACAACTTCAGAAGAGGTCAAAAATGTGGTATCCACCATGCTGGCAATAAGCTTAGCAAGCTTATTAGCTTTGTCCTGTTTGGTGCTAAAATCCTCCAACGCTTGCTGTTGCACCAGAAAGTATGCATCTGAATGCTCTAGGGACTTCCGCAGTCCTTCCGCTTCTTGTCGCAGCACAGCTGATCGATGGCTTTCAGCTTATAGTTGAGAATCAAGAAACCGAACTGATTCAAACAGTGAGTTTGAATAGCTTGTGCAAGCGGTAGTGGCCACTAACTCGAACACTAAACCAAGATAGGACTTTGGGGCTGTCTCACTGTCTTCGAGATAGTCTTCCTTAGCTGTTCTATCGGCTTTGTTGGAGACCAACAAGGATGTGTCACTATCCTGAACCTTATCTGCATTACTTCCTTTACCATTGCTTAATAAGGCACTCTTCCCCAATATTCTGTCGGCATTCTAAAAGAAGAAACAAGCAGACACATAACAGGTTTAGCATGTACTAGTATATGAAACTCATTTTAGTGAACCAGTTCATTAGTAAGGTGGACATGATTAAACTACCAAGTTTTCTATTACCAAGTACTAGTACATAATAAAAGCATCAAACAAACATATATCTATGTCCTATGGTCACTGTTGTCTTGCCAAATCAAAATAGAGACATGGTTCAAATCATATCAGTTCAAGACAAAGCAGCAGTGAAAGAATACAAAGCGTGGGAAACTACATGGCACAACAAGATTTCAGATGGGTACCACGGGTCTACATGTACAACAACACTATTGGCTCTGTTGTGATGCTAGTAATGTGCATGATATGAGAAGTCCATTGTATACACAATTGAAATTGAAATCAACAAAGCTATTGATAAGAGTAAGCCTGTTAAAGAAACATGCGTGAATATACCTCATGTGCCATTGGAGTTTTGATTGGATCCTTCAATTTAAAAATAAGTTTGTATGAGTAAATACAGCGATACAAGAGCAAAGCAGTATGCACGACAACAATCATAGTTAAAAAAAGGCGTGCCTAAGTGAGCGCTTAAGCACGCCTAGGCTCTAGGCGTTGGCGAAACGCATTACGCATAACTACGCTTAATCTATGCATAACTGCACATAAGCATGCGCTTTGGTTAGTAAAGCGCAAGGCGGTGGAAAAACGCACAATTAACACCTAGTGCTTTTTTGAACTATGATAGCAATGGAATCTTAAATTAGAACAGTTGTTCTTCAGGTTTAGGCACTTGTTCTACATGAACAGACTATAGTAAGATGCAAGAATATAGTACTTAAAATAGAAAATGAGCTCATAGACCTTACCATATTCTTGGTTCGGGACCAGTATAGAACAAGGCATTCCCAGTCATCGTCCAGTAAATGTGTCTCAGGAGAACGTAAGGAAATTTGATGAGTTTCTTTGCCGGTGAAGTACGTTTTCTTTAGGTAATTCCGATACTGCCACCAAGCATTCTTGAAGATAGCAGAGGTATTAGCATATGTTACCTCATCTTGAGTTTCCAAATCGGTCCTTCTCTATGGAGAAAAATGGGAAAATTTGCTGTATTATAACCATCATGGAGGTAGGATGTATGGGACAAAGCAAAGTAATTGCCATGAATAACATTACTTACACATAACTCCTGGACAAACACCTACAACTGGCATTTTCCTTCATCTTTAGTATAATATTTCCAAGATGGGAAGATACGCACATACGATTTAACAACATCAAATGCGATAGATGCTAAACTACGACTAGCTGGTTGTGCTTCCTCCACAGGAATAGGCGTACCAACTGGTGGAGTTGGGGTTCGCCGTGGTAGTACTAGCCCTTTGGGCACTGGAGCTACCTTACTAACTGCTCTTGTTTGGGAGCTCTATGGTGGAGATGGTGCTGTGTCAACAGGAACTGGGTTACTATCTGCTGGGGTTGGGGTTAGATTTGGTGATGCTGCTTCTCTGTCCAGCGCAGTAGGGGTACAATCTGCGAGAGTCTGGGTTATGTGTGGTAGGGCTGGTTCTCGTGCATGTACAACCGGGGTGCTATCTCCACCAAGAGGTAGCACTGTTTTAGCTGGTTCTCTATCCATTGCAGTAGGGTTACAATCTGCATCCACCAAGAGGTAGCATTGTTTTATTTGAAGACCGTGTTTATAGTCCGCTAGATGCTGGGATCACCCCCTCCAATTCAAATGGCTGATAAATAGGAAACATAGTTGAATGTACAGACATTATATGAGAGATAGATGCAATAGATAGTGTGGAAAAAAGAGGGCATGAAATAGTTGACATGTATATTGTTTAACTAAAACGGATAGCATGACATAATTTCACATATATGATGTCTATCTAAACTAGATAGCATAGCATAACATAATTCAAAGATATGATGAATAACTAAACATGATCACATGACATAATTCACATACATGTTATCTAAGTAATCAGGATCGCATCATTTAATTCACATATGTGATTTATATGCTAAACAGAGGGCATTAGATATGATGTTTGAACTAAGAACATGGTGTTGAATATTGTGTTTATGATGTCTGAACTATGCAATGCAAGACACCATATGCATGATATGAGCAGTATGTCCGTGCCAAGTTAGGGCATACACCTCGGTGGGGGAATAGGACTGGTCATCTGTCTCTGAATCCATGTCTGAGGAGCTATCGGGACCCAACAAGTGACCTTCTTCGGTAGGTAGCACTATCTGCTCTGAAGGCCTTGTTTTCACTCCAGAGTTTTCAATCTCCCACCCAAACGGCTGATTCACACGAAGAGTAGTTTAATGTACAAACATTGTCGACAAATGGAAATGTAATGATGAAAAGGATGGGCAAGATATCATTCAAATATATGATGTCTGGTTAAACATGATGCATTGCACATTTCACGTATATTATGGCTGGCTAAAAGACATGAGACTGCATAATTACCATATATGATATAGAAACTAAACAGGTGGCATTACAGAACATGTCTAAACTAAGCAGATGACATATATGATGTCAAAAGTAGGCACTGCAAGGCAACATATGCATGATATGACTAACATCATCATGCCAAGGTAGAGCAAACACCTTGGGGGGGGGGGAATAGGAGTGGTCAGCGGCGTATGAATCCGCCTCAGAACAGATATCTTCCTCTAGATTACAATCTGGAGAGGGGTGGGGAGGGTTTGCCATTGAACCCACCATGGAGCGATGTCTGCATGACATTGTATTGCCACGCAAAACTCTTCTCTTTTTCTCTACATGTTCAACATGACTGTGTACAATATCTGACATGCATATGAAAAAAATATGGTGAGATTATGTAAGGAGAGTGTCGGTGTCAAAACCGGCGGATCTCGGGTAGGGGGTCCCGAACTGTGCGTCTAGGCCGGATGGTAACAGGAGGCAGGGGACACGAAGTTTTACCCAGGTTCGGGCCCTCTCGATGGAGGTAAAACCCTATGTCCTGCTTGATTAATATTGATGGTATGGGTATTACAAGAGTTGATCTACCATGAGATCAAAGAGGCTAAACCCTAGAAGCTAGCCTATGGTATGATTGTTGATGTGTATGTTGTCCTACGGACTAAAACCCTCTGGTTTATATAGACACCAGATAGGGTTAGGGTGACATAGAGGCGGTTACAATGGTAGGAGATCTGAATATCCGTACCGCCAAGCTTGCCTTCCACGCCAAGGAAAGTCCCTTCCGGACACGGGACGAATTCTTCAATCTTGTATCTTCATAGTCCCGGAGTCCGGCTGAAGGTATAGTCCGGCCATCCGGACACCCCCTAAGCCAGGACTCCCTCAGTAGCCCCTGAACCAGGCTTCAATAACGACAAGTCCAGCGCGCAAATTATCTTCGGCATTGCAAGGCGGGTTCCTCCTCCAAGTAATTCATAGAAGATTTTGAACATAAAAGTGAAGGAAATATGCCCTAGAGGCAATAATAAAGTTATTATTTATTTCCTTATATCATGATAAATGTTTATTATTCATGCTAGAATTGTATTAACCGGAAACATAATACATGTGTGAATACATAGACCAACAGAGTGTCACTAGTATGCCTCTACTAGACTAGCTCGTTAATCAAAGATGGTTATGTTTCCTAACCATGAACAAAGAGTTGTTATTTGATTAACGAGGTCACATCATTAGTTGAATGATCTGATTGACATGACCCATTCCATTAGCTTAGCACCCGATCGTTTAGTATGTTGCTATTGCTTTCTTCATGACTTATACATGTTCCTATAACTATGAGATTATGCAACTCCCATTTACCGGAGGAACACTTTGGGTACTACCAAACGTCACAACGTAACTGGGTGATTATAAAGGAGTACTATAGGTGTCTCCAATGGTAGATGTTGGGTTGGCGTATTTCAAGATTAGGGTTTGTCACTCCGATTGTCGGAGAGGTATCTCTGGGCCCTCTCGGTAATGCACATCACATAAGCCTTGCAAGCACTACAACTAATATGTTAGTTGTGAGATGATGTATTACGGAATGAGTAAAGAGACTTGCCGGTAACGAGATTGAACTAGGTATTGGATACCGACGATCGAATCTCGGGCAAGTAACATACCGATGACAAAGGGAACAACGTATGTTGTTATGCGGTCTGACCGATAAAGATCTTCGTAGAATATGTAGGAGCCAATATGGGCATCCAGGTCCCGCTATTGGTTATTGACCGGAGACATGTCTCGGTCATGTCTACATTGTTCTTGAACCGTAGGGTCCGCACGCTTAACGTTACGATGACAGTTATTATGAGTTTATGCATTTTGATGTACCGAAGGTTGTTCGGAGTCCCGGATGAGATCACGGACATGACGAGGAGTCTCGAAATGGTCGAGACGTAAAGATTGATATATTGGAAGCCTATGTTTGGACATCGGAAGTGTTCCGGGTGAAATCGGGATTTTACCGGAATACCGGGAGGGTTACCGGAACCCCCCGGGAGACTAATGGGCCTATTGGGCCTTAGTGGAAAAAGAGAAAAGGGACAAGCCCAAGCTGGCCGGCGCCCCCCCCTTTCCCAAGTCCTAGTAGGACTAGGATAGGGGGCCGGCCCCCCTTCTCTCTCTTTCCCCCCCCCGGGAGTCCTAATTGGATTAGGATTGGGGGGAGGAGTCCTACTCCCGGTGGGAGTAGGACTCCCCTGCGCCTCCTCTCCCTTGGCCGGCCGGCTCCCCTTCTCCAACATATATATACGGGGCAGGGGGCACCCCACAGAGACACAAGTTGATCCTTGAGATCGTTCCTTAGCCGTGTGCGGTGCCCCCTGCCACCAAATTCCACCTCGATCATACCGTTACAGTGCTTAGGCGAAGCCCTGCGTCGGTAGTACATCAAGATCGTCACCACGCCGTCGTGCTGACGGAACTCTTCCTCGATGCTTTGCTGGATCGGAGCCCGAGGAACGTCATCGAGCTGAACGTGTGCTAAGAACTCGGAGGTGCCGGAGTAACGGTGCTTGGATCGGTCGGATCGGGAAGAAGACGTACGACTACTTCCTCTACGTTGTGTGATCGCTTCCGCAGTCGGTCTGCGTTGGTACGTAGACAACACTCTCCCCTCTCGTTGCTGTGGATCACCATGATCTTGCGTGTGCATAGGAAAATTTTCGAAATTACTGCGTTCCCCAACAGTGGCATCCGAGCCTAGGTTTTTATGGTTTGATGTTATATGCACGAGTAGAACACAAGTGAGTTGTGGGCGATACAAGTCATACTGCCTACCAGCATGTCATACTTTGGTTCGGCGACATTGTTGGAAGAGACGATCCGGACCAACCTTACGCGTACTCTTACGCGAGACCGGTTCCCTCGACGTGCTTTGCACACAGATGGCTTGCGGAAGACTGCCTCTCCAACTTTAGTTGAACCAAGTGTGACTACGCCCGGTCCTTGAGAAGGTTAAAACGGAGTCTATTTGACGAACTATCATTGTGGTTTTGATGCGTAGGTGAGATGAGTTCTTACTTAAGCCCGTAGCAGCCATGTAAAACTTGCAACAACAAAGTAGAGGACGTCTAACTTGTTTTTGCAGGGCATGTTGTGATGTGATATGGTCAAGGCATGATGCTGATTTTATTGTATGAGATGATCATGTTTTGTAACCGAGTTATCGGCAACTAGCAGGAGCCATATGGTTGTCGCTTTATTGTATGCAATGCAATCGCGATGTAATGCTTTACTTTATTACTAAGCGGTAGTGATAGTCGTGGAAGCATAAGATTGGCGAGACGACAACGATGCTACGATGGAGATCAAGGTGTCGCGCCGGTGACGATGGTGATCATGACGGTGCTTCGGAGATGGAGATCACAAAGCACAAGATGATGATGGCCATATCATATCACTTATATTGATTGCATGTGATGTTTATCCTTTTATGCATCTTATCTTGCTTTGATTGACGGTAGCATTATAAGATGATCTCTCACTAAATTATCAAGAAGTGTTCTCCCTGAGTATGCACCGTTGCAAAAGTTCTTCGTGCTGAGACACCACGTGATGATCGGGTGTGATAGGCTCTACGTTCAAATACAACGGGTGCAAAACAGTTGCACACGCGGAATACTCAGGTTATACTTGACGAGCCAAGCATATACAGATATGGCCTCGGAACACGGAGACCGAAAGGTCGAGCGTGAATCATATAGTAGATATGATCAACATATTGATGTTCACCATTGAAAACTACTCCATCTCACGTGATGATCGGTTATGGTTTAGTTGATTTGGATCACGTGATCACTTAGAGGATTAGAGGGATGTCTATCTAAGTGGGAGTTCTTAAGTAAATTAACTGAACTTAAAAATTATCATGAACTTAGTACCTGATAGTATCTTGCTTGTTTATGTTGATTGTAGATAGATGGCTCGTGCTGTTGTTCCGTTGAATTTTAATGCGTTCCTTGAGAAAGTAAAGTTGAAAGATGATGGTAGCAATTACACGGACTGGGTCCATAACCTGAGGATTATCCTCATTGCTGCACAGAAGAATTACGTCCTGGAAGCACCGCTGAGTGCCAGGCCTGCTGCAAGAGCAACACCAGAAGTTATGAACGTCTGGCAGAGCAAAGCTGATGACTACTCAATAGTTCAGTGTGCCATGCTTTACGGCTTAGAACCGAGACTTCAACGACGTTTTGAACGTCATGGAGCATATGAGATGTTCCAGGAGTTGAAGTTAATATTTCAAGCAAATGCCCGGATTGAGAGATATGAAGTCTCCAATAAGTTCTATAGCTGCAAGACGGAGGAGAACAGTTCTGTCAGTGAGCATATACTCAAAATGTCTGGGTATAATAATCACTTGATTCAATTGGGAGTTACACTTCCGGATGATTGCGTCATTGACAGAATTCTCCAATCACTGCCACCAAGCTACAAGAGCTTTGTGATGAACTATAATATGCAAGGGATGAACAAGACTATTCCCGAGCTCTTCGCTATGCTGAAAGCTGCGGAGGTAGAAATCAAGAAGGAGCATCAAGTGTTGATGGTTAAAAAAACCACTAGTTTCAAGAAAAAGGGCAAAGGGAAGAAGAAAGGGAACTTCAAGAAGAACGGCAAGAAAGTTGCTGCTCAAGAGAAGAAACCCAAGTCTGGACCTAAGCCTGAAACTGAGTGCTTCTACTGCAAGCAGACTGGTCACTGGAAGCAGAACTGCCCCAAGTATTTGGCGGATAAGAAGGATGGCAAGGTGAACAAAGGTATATGTGATATACATGTTATTGATGTGTACCTTACTAATGCTCGCAGTAGCACCTGGGTATTTGATACTGGTTCTGTTGCTAATATTTGCAACTCGAAACAGGGACTACAGAATAAGCGGACACTAGCAAAGGACGAGGTGACGATGCGCGTGGGAAACGGTTCCAAAGTCGATGTGATCGCGGTCGGCACGCTACCTCTACATCTACCTTCGGGATTAATATTAGACCTAAATAATTGTTATTTGGTGCCAGCGTTGAGCATGAACATTATATCTGGATCTTGTTTGATGCGAGACGGTTATTCATTTAAATCAGAGAATAATGGTTGTTCTATTTATATGAGTAATATCTTTTATGGTCATGCACCCTTGAAAAGTGGTCTATTCTTATTGAATCTCGATAGTAGTAATACTATTATTCCTAATGTTGAAGCCAAAAGATGCAGAGTTGATAATGATAGTGCAACTTATTTGTGGCACTGCCGTTTAGGTCATATCGGTGTAAAGCGCATGAAAAAACTCCATACTGATGGGCTTTTGGAACCACTTGATTATGAATCACTTGGTACTTGCGAACCGTGCCTCATGGGCAAGATGACTAAAACACCGTTCTCCGGTACTATGGAGAGAGCAACAGATTTATTGGAAATCATACATACCGATGTATGTGGTCCGATGAATATTGAGGCTCGTGGCGGATATCGTTATTTTCTCACCTTCACAGATGATTTAAGCAGATATGGGTATATCTACTTAATGAAACATAAGTCTGAAACATTTGAAAAGTTCAAGGAATTTCAGAGTGAAGTTGAAAATCATCGTAACAAGAAAATAAAGTTTCTACGATCTGATCGTGGAGGAGAATATTTGAGTTACGAGTTTGGTGTACATTTGAAAAATTGTGGAATAGTTTCGCAACTCACGCCACCCGGAACACCACAACGTAATGGTGTGTCCGAACGTCGTAATCGTACTTTACTAGATATGGTGCGATCTATGATGTCTCTTACTGATTTACCGCATCATTTTGGGGTTATGCTTTAGAGATAGCCGCATTCACGTTAAATAGGGCACCATCTAAATCCGTTGAGACGACGCCTTATGAACTATGGTTTGGCAAGAAACCAAAGTTGTCGTTTCTTAAAGTTTGGGGCTGCGATGCTTATGTGAAAAAGCTTCAACCTGATAAGCTCGAACCCAAATCGGAGAAGTGTGTCTTCATAGGATATCCAAAGGAAACTATTGGATACACCTTCTATCACAGATCCGAAGGCAAGATTTTTGTTGCTAAATTCGGAAACTTTCTTGAGAAGGAGTTTCTCTCGAAAGAAGTGAGTGGGAGGAAAGTAGAACTTGACGAGGTAACTGTACCTACTCCGTTATTGGGAAATAGTACATCACAGAAAACTGTTTCTGTGAGACCTACACCAATAAGAGAGGAAGTTAATGATGATGATCATGAAACTTTAGATCAAGATACTACTATACCTCGTAGATCAACCAGAGTAAGATCCGCACCAGAGTGGTACGGTAATCCTCTTCTGGAAGTCATGCTACTAGATCATGATGAACCTACGAACTATGAAGAAGCGATGGTGAGCCCAGATTCCGCAAAGTGGCTTGAAGCCATGAAATCTGAGATGGGATCCATGTATGAGAACAAAGTATGAACTTTGGTTGACTTGCCCGATGATCGGCAAGCAATTGGAAATAAATGGATCTTTAAGAAAAAGACTGACACTGATGGTAATGTTACTATCTACAAAGCTCGACTTGTCGCAAAAGGTTTTCGACAAGTTCAAGGAGTTGACTACGATGAGACTTTCTCACCCGTAGCGATGCTTAAGTCTGTCAGAATCATGTTAGCAATTGCCGCATTTTATGATTATGAAATTTGGCAAATGGATGTAAAAACCGCATTCCTGAATGGATTTCTGGAAGAAGAGTTGTATATGATGCAACCCGAAGGTTTTATCGATCCAAAAGGAGCTAACAAAGTGTGCAAACTCCAGCGATCCATTTATGGACTGGTGCAAGCATCTCGGAGTTGGAATAAACGCTTTGATAGTGTGATCAAAGCATTTGGGTTTATACAGACTTTTGGAGAAGCCTGTATTTACAAGAAAGTGAGTGGGAGCTCTGTAGCATTTCTGATATTATATGTGGATGACATATTACTCATTGGAAATGATATAGAATTTCTGGATAGCATAAAGGGATACTTGAATAAAAGTTTTTCGATGAAAGACCTCGGGGAAGCTGCTTACATATTAGGCATAAAAATCTATAGAGATAGATCAAAACGCTTAATTGGACTTTCACAAAGCACATACCTTGACAAGATTTTGAAGAAGTTCAAAATGGATCAAGCAAAGAAAGGGTTCTTGCCTGTGTTACAAGGTGTGAAGTTGAGTCAGACTCAATGCCCGACCACTGCAGAAGATAGAGAGAAAATGAAAGATGTTCCCTATGCTTCAGCCATAGGCTCTATCATGTATGCAATGCTGTGTACCAGACCTGATGTGTGCCTTGCCATAAGTTTAGCAGGGAGGTACCAAAGTAATCCAGGAGTGGATCACTGGACAGCGGTCAAGAACATCCTGAAATACCTGAAAAGGACTAAGGATATGTTTCTCGTATATGGAGGTGACAAAGAGCTCACCGTAAGAGGTTACGTTGATGCAAGCTTTGACACTGATCCGGACGATTCTAAATCGCAAACCGGATACGTGTTTACTTTAAACGGTGGAGCTGTCAGTTGGTGCAGTTCTAAACAAAGCGTCGTAGCGGGATCTACATGTGAAGCGGAGTACATAGCTGCTTCGGAAGCAGCGAACGAAGGAGTCTGGATGAAGGAGTTCATATCCGATCTAGGTGTCATACCTAGTGCATCGGGTCCAATGAAAATCTTCTGTGACAATACTGGTGCAATTGCCTTGGCAAAGGAATCCAGATTTCACAAAAGAACCAAACACATCAAGAGACGCTTCAACTCCATCCGGGATTTAGTCCAGGTGGGAGACATAGAGATTTGCAAGATACATACGGATCTGAATGTTGCAGACCCGTTGACTAAGCCTCTTCCACGAGCAAAACATGATCAGCACGAAGACTCCATGGGTGTTAGAATCATTACTGTGTAATCTAGATTATTGACTCTAGTGCAAGTGGGAGACTGAAGGAAATATGCCCTAGAGGCAATAATAAAGTTATTATTTATTTCCTTATATCATGATAAATGTTTATTATTCATGCTAGAATTGTATTAACCGGAAACATAATACATGTGTGAATACATAGACCAACAGAGTGTCACTAGTATGCCTCTACTAGACTAGCTCGTTAATCAAAGATGGTTATGTTTCCTAACCATGAACAAAGAGTTGTTATTTGATTAACGAGGTCACATCATTAGTTGAATGATCTGATTGACATGACCCATTCCATTAGCTTAGCACCCGATCGTTTAGTATGTTGCTATTGCTTTCTTCATGACTTATACATGTTCCTATAACTATGAGATTATGCAACTCCCGTTTACCGGAGGAACACTTTGGGTACTACCAAACGTCACAACGTAACTGGGTGATTATAAAGGAGTACTACAGGTGTCTCCAATGGTAGATGTTGGGTTGGCGTATTTCAAGATTAGGGTTTGTCACTCCGATTGTCGGAGAGGTATCTCTGGGCCCTCTCGGTAATGCACATCACATAAGCCTTGCAAGCACTACAACTAATATGTTAGTTGTGAGATGATGTATTACGGAACGAGTAAAGAGACTTGCCGGTAACGAGATTGAACTAGGTATTGGATACCAACGATCGAATCTCGGGCAAGTAACATACCGATGACAAAGGGAACAACGTATGTTGTTATGCGGTCTGACCGATAAAGATCTTCGTAGAATATGTAGGAGCCAATATGGGCATCCAGGTCCCGCTATTGGTTATTGACCGGAGACGTGTCTCGGTCATGTCTACATTGTTCTCGAACCGTAGGGTCCGCACGCTTAACGTTACGATGACAGTTATTATGAGTTTATGCATTTTGATGTACCGAAGGTTGTTCGGAGTCCCGGATGAGATCACGGACATGACGAGGAGTCTCGAAATGGTCGAGACGTAAAGATTGATATATTGGAAGCCTATGTTTGGACATCGGAAGTGTTCCGGGTGAAATCGGGATTTTACCGGAATACCGGGAGGGTTACCGGAACCCCCTGGGAGACTAATGGGCCTATTAGGCCTTAGAGGAAAAAGAGAAAAGGGACAAGCCCAAGCTGGCCGGCGCCCCCCCTTTCCCAAGTCCTAGTAGGACTAGGATAGGGGGCCGGCCCCCCTTCTCTCTCTTTCCCCCCCGGGAGTCCTAATTGGATTAGGATTGGGGGGAGGAGTCCTACTCCCGGTGGGAGTAGGACTCCCCTGCGCCTCCTCTCCCTTGGCCGGCCGGCTCCCCTTCTCCAACATATATATACGGGGCAGGGGGCACCCCACAGAGACACAAGTTGATCCTTGAGATCGTTCCTTAGCCGTGTGCGGTGCCCCCTGCCACCAAATTCCACCTCGATCATACCGTTACAGTGCTTAGGCGAAGCCCTGCGTCGGTAGTACATCAAGATCGTCACCACGCCGTCGTGCTGATGGAACTCTTCCTCGACGCTTTGCTGGATCGGAGCCCGAGGAACGTCATCGAGCTGAACCTGTGCTAAGAACTCGGAGGTGCCGGAGTAACGGTGCTTGGATCGGTCGGATCGGGAAGAAGACATACGACTACTTCCTCTACGTTGTGTGATCGCTTCCGCAGTCGGTCTGCGTTGGTACGTAGACAACACTCTCCCCTCTCGTTGCTGTGCATCACCATGATCTTGCGTGTGCGTAGGAAAATTTTCGAAATTACTGCGTTCCCCAACAAAAAGTAGTGTCCGGCTCTGCAAAATAAGTTTTCCACATATTGCCATAGAGAGAATAATATTTACACAAATCTAATCCGCTGACGTATTCCATAGTGTGACATCACAGCACGGCCAAGCTTTTATTCGAACCGTTTTACTGTCCCATCTCAGCGCGTTATGCGAGGCGGTTTTGTTGGCACGTCTTGTTAAAGCGAAGATCGTGTCCCCTTATTCCGGGATTCTCATCAATATGGGCGTGGGTAACCCAACCGCACCTTTGATTACGGTGCTTGGGAGATAAGCGAGTTTTACCAGGATGGTGGGGACATGTAGTTGCGTCCACCCATATAAGGGGATAAGGATCCACCTTTTCACCTACACCTTCTCCCTCCTTCGCCTATCCATTCTTGCGCACTCGAGCTCCAGCGCCCAAGTCTGCACTCCTCACCTCAACCTTCTCCAGCCATGTGTGGAGCGGGAGGCAAGTGGATGGTCCCCTCGTCACGGAGGGACACATCAAAAAGCTGAGGAAGGCCGGATATCTGGCTAGCGACATTGCGCACCGGCTTCCCGAAATGGGGCAACTCATCCCCACACCCAGGCCCCATGAGAGGGTGGTATTCCTCCCCCATTTCCTCCGCGGACTAGGCTTCTCTTTGTATCCATTTGTCCGGGGGCTCATGTTCTACTACGGCCTGGATTTCCACGATTTGGCCCCAAACTTTGTCCTCAACATCTCGGCATTTATCGTCGTGTGCGAGGCTTTCCTCCGCATCCGCCCCCATTTCGGCCTATGGCTCAAGACCTTCAACGTCAAGCCAAAGGTGGTGCGCGGCAACCAGGCGGAGTGCGGAGGAGCCATGGTGGGCAAGATGGCCAACGTCCTATGGCTCGAGGGCTCCTTTGTGGAGACCCTGAAGGGGTGGCAATCGGGGTGGTTTTACATCACCGAACCGCGTGACGCCGAATGGGTCGCACCCCCTGAGTTCCGGTCCGGACCCCCAACGCGGCTCACGTCCTGGAAAGAGACGGGCCTGTCGTGGGGTAAAAAAGGAGAGCTGACCGGACTCCAAACATGCATCAAAACCCTGGTGGACAGGAAGCTTAAAGTTGTCAACGTAGTCCAGGTTATGCTCATCCGCTTGATCCTCCGGTGTCAACAACGGGCTTTCAACCTGTGGGAGTTCGACCCGGCGCGACACCAAACTCTGAGCAGGCTCTTCGACACGACATACAAAGATGCCTGGAAGGTGCTTTTCAAGTGCGCCGTGGCTCCCGCATCCGCTACTGAGGATCGCGGATTCAGTGCACAGCGTCACGCTCTTGCGGTAAACTATCTTTTTCCTTTTTACAGGGTATCAGTGTTTTATAGTTTGACTCCATGCGGGATCTAAGCTCCCTTTCCTTTGACAAGACTGGCAGGTGACGTCCGGACAGATCAACAATCCGGCTCCTTTGCCCGAAGGCCCAGCAGACGCTCAATTGGCGAAGCTGCTGGTTCTGGCACCCTATGCGGTGCCGGAGAAGAAGGCCAAGAAGAAGGCCACGGGGACTCGAAAGAGTTCCCGGCGCTCGGAGGTGTCGGATTCATCATTCGATGAATCCAAGACGCACTCCTCCCACGAAGATGAGGAGGAGGAAGAAGAGACCCCTCCCCCTCCAGCGGGGAAGGTAAGAAAAGGAAGACCGCCCCAACTGGGGAGGCCGAAGGGTCCAAGAAGGGGAGAATCCCTCCTCCGGACTACTCCACCAACACCGACGACGGTGAAGAGGAGTGGCCGCCCAGGGCCAAGCCCCTGGCGAAATCATAAGTATCCGGATACCGGAGTGATTTCATAGTATTCGTTTATTGCACAGCTTTCCCTTATGTCGAATATGTTTATGCAGCCCACCCAAAGACCGGCTCGACGCGTCGTCGAGCGGCTCACTGGACTCGTCGGACGTGAACTTGCTGCCGACGGCTTCCGCCCCCCGCCCTACGGACGACACCGAAGTGTTGTCCCAACAGGGTCCAATCCGGGAGGAGGTGGTCCTGGAGGCGCCGCAAGGCGACCTCCCGGACTCCAGGAGTAAAGGGGACGAAACCCCCCAGGGCTCCAAGTCCGGACCTAGGCCGGACACCACTCCGGAACCTTCAAAGGTTCTAGAGTCCTGCTGGGAACCTCCTTCCAAGAGGAGCAGGCCCGCTGTTCCGATGACCTCCGTCCAACCGGAGGCACCAAACAATATGTTGGAGGCGCTCCAAGGCGCCTCCATCGACAAGGGGCACTATTATGAGTGCGGTGATCCAGAAGGTTCAGTCCGCCAAGAGCGGACTGACTGAAGCTTGTACAAGCCTTTTAACAGGCTTTGAGGTAAGTAAAGAATGTGTAAATAACAATACCGCATAGACAGTAGCACCTGATGCTCTGTTTGGCGTTCGGAAAGAAAAGCCGAATAGAGGATCAAATAAAAATCGCAGGAGTCTAAAAAGAGTCAATATGCGTGTGCAGGCTTCCCTGCTGGCGTCCGCCGCACTGACTGCGGAAGTGGCCATGCTAAAGCAGAACCTCGAGCGGTCCGAGCAATAGCTCGGACGTGCCAAGAAGTAGCTCGAGGACAATGAACGTAAGAAATACCTTGTTTAAATTAAATATATGTATATATAAAAAGGTGCAATTGCAAAAAATGACAGGATTACCGTGGCTATTGTAGGGGCCATGTCTGAGGTGGCGACCCTGAAGCAAGCGCTGCTCGAGGCCAAGAATAGGTCGGCCCTGGAGCGTGTTGAGCGAGAAAAGTATGAGGCTGAGGTTGGCAAGGTGCGGCAAGAGCTCCAGGGTCTCATGGCAAAAACATGGGAGTTTGGAGCATGACTCAAGGACGCGAGCGTCCGAGCTCGCGGCGGCTACTGAAAGTGCCAAGTCTGCCAAGGCCGAATCCCAGAAGACCCTCCAGGAGTTGGATGAGGTGAAGAAGATAGCGGCAGGTAAGACATTCTTTATGCAAAGTAAACACATAAGCGTGAGTTACTTGTTACTTACCCGAATCCGGAGTTCTCCAGGCGTGTTCGCAGACCTTCCCCGGAGTGTATCTGATGCCGCCGCATTCTATCGAGCCGAGGAGGGTAGTTCGACGGAGAAGGTGTTTTGGTCTTAGTACGCTGAGGCCGGACACCCCGTGCCCCTAAGCGACCAGTTGAAGCAACTGGTCGAGCTCCACAAGGCGGCCGAACAGGCCTTCAAGGGCCTCATAGTTCGGCTATGGCCTGGAGAGGCTCAGCCTGGGAGCTATTTTAGGCTGGTGCGGCGGCTGGTGGAGGCCTGTCCAAGGCTCGAAGTCATCAAGCGCTCCCTCTGCATTGAAGGTGCCCGTAGGGCCCTTTCTCGTGCGAAGGTGCACTGGGGCAAGCTGGATGCTGAGAAGCTTCTGAAGGACGGGCCACCGCCGGGGAAAGAGCATCGTAAGCCCGAAAATTATTATAAGGATGTTCTGAAGGGTGCCCGCCTTGTGGCGGACGAATGTTCTATGGATCTAATTTTTGAGTAAAACTTGCTCGTTTTTTCCTGTGCGCTGAAAACTTGTTCATATGCGCTGAAGCAATGCTGTTTGAATTTAAAATATTACCTTCTGTGCGGCTGTTTATCAATACTGAGAGATGGTGAGTCGTCGGCTTCTGCCCCCTTGCCGCTAGTGCTGGGGTGTTCGGGGATAAACCTGGGCGCTCTTTTCCCATATTTGGGTCCTTAGAGGGAGGCGCTCAGCCCGACGAACGAGGCAATCAGACTATAATGCGTGAACACTCTCACTTAGCCATAGAATTCTATAATTTTAAATTTCGGTGAAGCCCCTAGTATTCAGAAGACCGAGTTCGGGACGCTATCCACGCCTTGGCTGGATAGAGCCGGCTCCTCGCCCTAAGCGGCATAAGTCTTTAGGGACTCGAAAAAACCTGTTGAACAGTGACCAGCTCTCGCCTCATCATGACGGTCAGTTTTAGCTTTCTCCACTGAGGTGCTTGACCCAGCTCAACCGGGGCACAATCGCAGTGGTTCTCCTAGTGCTACCTTAGCCGATATAGCGGAACGTAAGGCACCAAAACATAGGAGCCGGGCAAACCCAACTATTGACCCAAGACATGATCGGAGCCGATGCATATAATGCTATAAGTTCGGGGTGCCGTACTTGCTAAAGTGTTCGGACTTCTCACACCATGTTGAGGGGCACGGAAGCCCCTGGCGTATTTTGGCCATACCAAAGTGTATGGGTGCAACATGTCGTTAAGGAACATATATAAATATATAAAAAAGGTAAAGCAAAAATAGACAAAAGCCATGCATTGTTTATTAAAAAGAGCTGCGATCAAAGCAGAACGATACAAATAATGCGATAAGCAAAAGGTTGGACTATGTAACTTGTCCGCTCCACGGGCAAGCTGCGGAATAATGTGCGAAACAGGTATACTTCTCGTGATAGAGACCCCCTGGGAGTTCCGTAATGTGGCGTGGCTTGGCTGCTTCCCTGGTTCTTGCATCATTTGTGCGGCAACTGAACTGCCGAACAGGCGTTCCGAAGAGTGGAGTCCTGAAAGTAAGAGAAAATTTAAAAAATCGGCAGCCCCTGGTGCGGTTTAAGCCGTGTTTCGGGCGTGCCGTGGTGGTGCCCCTCCCCTGTGCCCATGGTATCTCTAGAGCGTAGTTATGTACGCGAAGTACTGGCGTCGCCTTTTTGCGAGGGTTGGGGTTGGGGCCGCATTGCTACGCCTGCTCGGATTGTGCCAGGCGGTCTTGTTGTAGGTTACTCCGGGCGCGCTTGACGGTGTCCGGTCGTTTAGTGGCCGGACTGGAGAACTGCCTAAAGAGGCTGCTTTGAACTTCCGCCGCAAGGGCCGCCGTGTGCTCCTCCATTCGGAGGGAGCGTTCGGTGTTTCCATTGACCGTAATTACTCCTCGAGGGCCTGGCATCTTGAACTGAAGGTATGTGTAATGTGCTACCACATTGAACTTAGCGAATGCGGTTCGCACGAGCAGTGCGTGATAACCACTGCGAAACGGGACTATGTCGAAGATTAACTCCTCGCTTTGGAAATTATCCGGAGATCCAAAGACCACTTCAAGTGTGACTGAGCCTATACAGTTGGCCTCTACACCTGGTATTACGCCTTTAAAGGTCGTTTTGGTGGGCTTAATCCTTGAGGGATCTATGCCCATTTTCCGCATTGTATCCTGGTAAAGCAGGTTCAGGCTGCTGCCGCCGTCCATAAGGACTCTAGTGAGATGAAATCTGTCAATAATTGGGTCTAGAACCAATGCAGCAAAGCCATCGTGATGGGTGCTAGTGGAGTGGTCCCTTCGATCAGAGGTGATTGGGCAGGAGGACCATGGGTTGAACTTTGGGGCGACTGGCTCTATCGCGTATACGTCCCTTAACGCGCGCTTCCGCTCCCTCTTGGGGACGTGGGTTGCGTATATCATGTTCACCATCCGCACTTGTGGGGGAAAACCCTTCTGTCCCCTGTTGTTCGGCGGCCGGGGCTCCTCGTCGTCATTGCTATGCAGCCCCTTGTCTTCATTTTCGTTTAGCTTGCCTGCCTGCTTGAACACCCAACAATCCCTCTTGGTGTGATTGGCCGGCTTTTCGGGGGTGCCATGTATCTGGCATAAGCGGTCGAGTATTCGGTCCAAACTGGACGGGCCCCTAGGATTCCTTTTGAATGGCTTCTTCCGCTGACCGGATTTAGAGCCTCTGAATCCGGCATTAATTGCCGTATCCTCAGCATTGTCGCCATTAATGCGGCGCTTCTGCTTGGTTCGACGCGACCTGCCACCACTGTCCCTGGTGTCCGAATTACCAGGGTCTTTGGTTATATTGTTGCTACGAGCAAGCCAGCTGTCCTCTCCCACCCAAAAGCGGGTCATGAGTGTCATGAGTGCTGCCATAGATTTCGGCTTTTCCTGTCCAAGGTGCCGGGCTAGCCACTCGTCACGGATATTGTGCTTGAAGGCTGCTAGGGCCTCAGCATCCGGACAGTTGACTATTTGATTTTGCTTTGTTAAGAACCGTGTCCAGAATTGCCTGGCTGATTCATCTGGCTGCTGAATTACGTGGCTTAGGTCATCGGCGTCTGGGGGTCGCACATAAGTGCCCTGGAAATTATCGAGGAATGCGGCTTCCAGGTCCTCCCAACAAGTGATTGATCCTGTTGGCAAGGTGTTAAGCCAATGGCGAGCTGGTCCTTTAAGCTTGAGTGGGAGGTATTTGATGGCGTGGAAATCGTCGCCGTGGGCCATATGGATATGAAGGAGATAATCCACAATCCATACCGCAGGATCTGTTGTGCCATCATATGATTCGATGTTTACGGGTTTGAAACCCTCGGGGATTTGATGATCCATTATTTCGTCTGTGAAGCAGAGTGGGTGTGCGGCGCCTCTGTACTGGGCTATATCCTGACGTAGCTCCAGTGAGCCTTGTCTACTATGTTCGGCCCTGCCGAATTTTTGGCCGGTGTGACGGATGCCGTCTCGAGCCGTGGGGCGCCCACGCGATCCGTAGATCAATCTTGTTTCTTTAGCCTTGTCCTCCAACATATCTCATAAGTCCGGCGCATAGTCCCGTGCCTTGGTACGGGGTGCGGCTTGAGTGGAGGGCCGAGAGGCCTCTCTGTCGCGGCCACGAGGTGGCTGGTCGGCCGCATCGAGTGCTTCCTCCTCTAATTGGGGTAGCAACCTGCGCTTTGGGTAGTTCTTGGAGGGGAGTTCGAGTTTATGCTCTTCAGCTGCAAGGACTTCAGTCCATCTGTCAACTAGCAAATCTTGATCAACTCTGAGCTGTTGTTGTTTTTTCTTGAGGCTTCTTGCCGTGGCCATAAGCCTGCGTTGGAAACGCTCTTGCTCGACGGGATCCTCTGGCACGATGAATTCGTTGTCGTCGAGGCTTACCTCGTCTTCGGAGGGAGGCATATAATTATCGTCCTCGACCTGTCTGTCTGCCGCTCTCTCATGAGGGCTGGTTTCTCCATCCTCCTGTGCTAAATCTTGCTGGAGGGGGTTTTCTTTGGTGCTTCTGGAGTGTTATTATCTCCCGTGCTGGAATCACCGTGTTTGTTTTGGTGGGATTTTGAGCGGCGCCGCTGACGTCGGCGCTTAGGCTGTTTCTTGGAGGGATCATCCTCCGCTGTTCCATCGCCATCTCCCTCTTTTGGGTTGTCCACCATGTATATGTCATACGTGGAGGTGGCTTTCCAGGGCCTAGTAGGCGCTGGTTCTTCATTATCTCCTTCATCGGCATCCATACCATCGATGTCTTCGTAGTCAAAGTCGAGCATGTCGGTTAAGTCGTTGACAGTGGCTACAAAGTGGGTGGTGGGTGGGCTTTGAATTTCTTCATCGTCCGAATCCCAACCTCGCTGGCCGCAGTCCGGCCAGGGCTCTCCTGATAAAGAGAGAGACTTCAGTGACTTCAGAATATCGCCAAAAGGCGAGTGCTGAAAGATGTCCGCGGCAGCGAACTCCATGATCGGCGCCCAATCGGATTCGACAAGCCGGGGCGCGGAGGGTTCGGAGTACGAAAAAGAGCCCGGCTCCTTGGAGTCATGAGTCTCATGGAGTGCGAGGCTGGTGTTCGGCTCAATCCCCGTTGGGATCGCAGCCCCCGAGGTGGCGTCCAACCGCCCATCCTCGATCGGCGCAGTTGGCTCCAAATTAGGGACCGGAGCCGATGCGGGTGCGGCCTCCAAGGAACTATTCTTCGGTAGAGCTAGATCATGCTCGTCGGGACAGTGCGGCGCGCTCGGTAGTGGCTCGAATCTGTCGAAGATCAAGTCCCCACGGATGTCAGCTGTGTAGTTAAAACTTCCGAATCTGACCTGACAGCCAGGGGCGTAGCTTTCGATCTGCTCCATATGGCCAAGCGAATTGGCCCGCAGTGCGAAGCCGCCGAAGACGAAGATCTGTCCGGGGAGGAAGGTCTGACCCTGGACTGCATCGCTGTTGAAGATCGTAGGAGCCATCGGGCCTGATGGTGATGGCACAGAGGAACTCTCAATGAAAGCACCAATGTCGGTGTCAAAACCGGTGGATCTCAGGTAGGGGATCCCGAATTGTGCATCTAGGCCGGATGGTAACAGGAGGCAGGGGACATGATGTTTTACCCAGGTTCGGGCCCCCTCGATGGAGGTAAAACCCTACGTCCTGCTTGATTAATATTGATGATATGGGTATTACAAGAGTTGATGTACCACGAGATCAGAGAGGCTAAACCCTAGAAGCTAGCCTATGGTATGATTGTTGATGTGTATGTTGTCCTACGGACTAAAACCCTCCGGTTTATATAGACACCGGATAGTGTTAGGGTTACATATAGTCGGTTACAATGGTAGGAGATCTGAATATCCGTATCGCCAAGCTTGCCTTCCACGCCAAGGAAAGTCCCTTCCGGACACGGGACGAAGTCTTCAATCTTGTATCTTCATAGTCCTGGAGTCCGGCTGAAGGTATAGTCTGGCCATCCAGACACCCCCTAATCCAAGACTCCCTCAGAGAGCATGCAGAAATTTAGAGTAATGGTAACAACCAGTGGACGGATCCAAAAATAATGATAGCAGGCTGATGATTGCTTTAATTTAATAAAAAGACAGATGATGATTGCTTTACTATTTGTTTCCCACCCAAGATGAACAACATAGGCATACCCTAGGTGAACCAGATATTAGACAGAGATACTATTCATTACTTCCTTGATATGTGCCCCACAACTAATTTAGAACTCAAGTTTGAACATTAATTTGGGCCTGACTTGGATTCCAAGAGGTGAACAGGACGATAAAGTAGCAGGTAATTTTAAGCAATGCATAACATAAGAAGAAACAAAAGAGTGCGACCGCTCTTGTGGACCCGTGTACTCCTCAGGTTCATCTGCTGAGTCAATGATGGTGATGCCATTGCAGTGGGTGCCGACGGCAGGGAAGGAGATCTGAGGTGGCGAAAGACGGTCAGGAGTCGTGATGTCTAGTTTAGTGGATGTTTCTGACGATGGAGCAGCTCAGTTGAGGTGGACGATGTCACGGAAGGAGCAGGACAAACCACACAAAGTTCCCTTCGACACCTACCTGTAACTGAAGTAATTCTGTAAGGGGTCATTTGGTTGCATGATTCTAAAAACGCAGGGATAGGAAAAACACCGGAATAGGATAGGAATGCACATGGTAAATAGAGCATTTGTAAACACAGGATTTCTGTCAACTTGAGTGTTTGGTTTACAGGAATTGGAAGAGCAGAGGAATGCAAAGAAACATGGCCAAAATAAAGTGAAACCATATGAAAGCGTGTACAGTTAGAATGTTATTCTGCACAAATGCACTTGGTCCTGTTTTCATGCATAGGATTTTGAAAAGTAGGTCCAGGTGGATGTTTTGCTTCATTCCTTTCAACAAAATGCATGAATAATTGAATAGTAGAGTGTCATTGGAAAATTCCCTATTGCTATGTTTTTCCGTCGAACCAAAATAGCCCTAATGGATCGACATGAATGTATAGTAATAAGTGATGCAACAAGTGTACAACCTCTTTGTCGTAGCCGTGTCGACCTCAGCATCATTGGGTTGGTGGCTGAAGTAGTTGAGGCAGAGGTGGCTGTCGGAGGTGTGGAGGAAGATCTGAGGAATCTGTAGACGGTGTCCAGGCACTGCTCTATTGTGATGGATCGTTCTGTCGTTGGAGCAGCCCCGGTGAGCCGTAAGACGTCAAGGTTGAAGCATCACAAGACAGACATCGTCAATCTCACGTGGGATTCTAATAGCATATCCAATAGATGATGTAAAATAGATGTAAAATTTACATCACCAAAAACCACCTAACTACAACAGACAAGGTAAAAACTGTTGACTCTGAACTTAACTGTCGAAACTAAAATTTACTGTGGAATCTGAATGTTATTGTGGAAACTGAAAGCAATGGTAGCAGAGACGCAGTTGACATGTAGTTTAGGGAGGGTCTGCAGTTCATCTTCAACCTGCACCCCCCTGAGCCGCCAGCCACCACCGGCTGAACCGCCGGCCCCAGCGCTGCCTCGCCGCCACGAAACAACTCCCCACTGCCGGTCCGCCGCCGCCCCGTCCAGCCCTATAGGCCCCTGCCCCCACCCTGAACCCTAAGTAGATAGTGGGGTACCTCTCCGGCGAGCCCCCGTCCCGCTGCGGGTGGTTCTTCCATAACTCCGGTGAGCCCCCCACCCCCAAAAAATCGACTGAGCCAAAAGTTCATTCAGTCGACTATAGTGTAGCTAAATCGGAGCAGAGCAGCAGCAGGAGTGAGGGGGAGAGCAGCAGCAGCATCGCGAGCGAGCGAGCGAGAGCCGGAGCAGCATCAGCTGGGCGAGCGAGCGATCGAGTGAGAGCCGGAGCAGCAGCAGCAACGCGAGCGAGCGAGAGCCGGAGCAGCAGCAGCAGATCCGCTGGTATGGACGCCGTCGCCGAAGGGGCCTCGCACTGGGGGAGAGCTACCGTGGAGATGTCGCTCACGGTGCCGGCTTCAAGGTAGCTGCTCCATGGGGGTGCAGGATGGAGCACCGTCGGTGCCGGGAGGTCGAGCTAAGGAGAAGGTGCGATGCAATGAGTGTACAACCTCTTTGGTGGCGCCGAGTAGGCCTCGGCTTCATCCGAGGAGTCGGTGAGGATGCTGCAGTTCCGGTGGAGCAGGTTAAGGCGGCGCTGTGTGGATGGAGCAGTCGCGATAGATGAGGCGATCATCGGAGAAGCTCCTTGGAGATGGAGGACGGGGCGGCTAAACCAGCGGGACGACGAGATGGACGACGGATCTTCATCCAGGGAGGTGGACGAGGGACGTCGAGCTGTTGCGGTGGACGACATCGTCGGGGAAGAGGCTCCGGCTCGGCAACGGTGAGGTGGCGGACGGAGGAGGGTGGGGTTTCACGGCTGGAGCAGAGAGGTTATGGCGGCATGGGATTTCGAATGGCAAAAAGGAGGCGATGGGAGGGGGTGAACCATGAATTAGGGCCGCGCTTGTCCAAAATGTAGGGTGTGTTACAAAAGTACCCCCCACCGATTCGAACTAGCGCCCCTTTTGGCTCAGGGTTAGAAGGGGGATTTCGCGTGTCGGGGGATTTGGCAGCTGGACGGAGTTTTCGGCGCGTTGCAATTTAGGGATAGCAAGGTGCGGGTTGTGAAGGCGCCAGTTTTGGGAGCACGATATCTGAATTTTCGGGATATAACAAGGCGCGGGTTGAATTTGAGGGACAATCCTAATGTGTAATATTGTACTTGTACGTACCAAATCAATTCACACTTCCCTCAACCAAAAAGAAAACAAAAAAAATAAAAATATTCACACCACACAAAGAGAGAGTCTTGCCCCATTTTACTATAAAAATGCTATTCAAAGCTACTCCCTCCTTCCATCTATATAGGGCCTAATGCGTTTTTCGATGCTAACTTTGACCAAATATTACAGGAATAATATATGACATGCAACTTACACAAAGCACACCGTTAAATTCATCTCTGAAAGGTTCTTTCAATGATATAATTTTCACATTGTGCTTGTAATGTACTATTAATCTTGTCAATAGTCCAAGGCGGTCTTAAAAACGCATTACGCCCTATATAGATGGAAGGAGGGAGTATGAATCCATGTTATGTCCAATTAAATTTTTTCGCTTGCTTTATAATGCATGTAACCTACTCATACCAACATTTTAGTGCATTCCAAATGTCTATACTACTGCTGCAATTCGAACTGAATTTGAATTCGTTTCTCTATTTCAATAAGAATCTACAATCATGATTGTTGCCAACTTCAACCATCATTCGTGTATTACCTTAGTAACACACCACATGATTACTATAGAGATAGATATGAACTATGTGTACTACATGAACTCGAATTCTATTTTTTGAATACACTTGATGTTGATTCCAAATAATAGTATGTTTGATGTACTAACTATATATTCATAATCTAAACCATGTTCCATACATGTACACCATGTTTATCACACATAGTATAGTGCCCCGCCCCCTACATTATGACAAGTATTTAGACCTGACCTGCAAAAGCCACACATTAGCCCAAATTATGATCAATGTTCTATATATTATACGTAGTACTAGCAAGATGCCCATGCATTCCACAGAACATCAACATGATCAAGGGGATGCCTAATTTGCAAATGTGTAGAGGGGTGTGGGTATCTTTTTCATAATTGCCATAGTTTCCTTCCTATCCGTCAGATATAAATCGGACGACCTATATTGCAGGTGGCAGGCACACCATCATCAACAACTCCATTTTTTATAAGAGTAGAGATAAAATATATTATATGTAGTATAACATGTTCATAACCACACCATGTGTATCACCATTATATATATTCACACATGCATCAGTTTAAAACACTATGATAAATTCTTCAAATATCCAAATTCGCTTTTTATAATGAAGTATGATCTCTATTCATCTTTTACACCCACACAATCCTCTTATCTTTGTAGCTAGCTAGCGCTAACTTTCTCTCGTGCATGCACACGCCCGCATCCCTCTCACCCTCCCTCAGCATTCTCTAGCTCCATCGCGCAAATTCGTCTTTTCACTTTAGGTCATTCACCCATGGTGTGGGTAGGTCCCCCAGCTCCTTTACGGCAAACATCGATCGAGATGACTCTCTAGCCAGGTGTGCCTAGCACAAAACACAACCTTCCCCTCTTCTCTTATCACTGTCCATGCCTCACTCCCACCACTCTTTTCATCGATCTCGTACTCTCACGCTCCTTCCCCCTCGATATAGTATGACTCTCGCACCACCTCCTAGATGCATCCCTCTCTCTCTATCCTTCTCCCCATGCCTCATTTGCTTCTAACACACACATGCATGTATACCGATCGATCTCCCAACATATACCTAGGTCGACTTTAACCATTCCCCCCCATCGATCGACGTACCTCACAAGTTATGTCTCTCCTTTCTCTGACAAAGGACGATTGATCTTCCTATGTAGTTATGTCTGCTTACCATAGCCATATCGCCCCCTCATCATTCGTGCATGCCTCCTGACCCGTCTCTCACACACACGTGCACAGACAGGCAGCCATCCCCTCTCTTATTGATATTGCAGGCGTGCCATCCGGTTGTCTAGCAAGCCTATCCCACCATTTATTAGAAGCAACTCCACTACCACCCTAAAACACTCTCTCTCCCAACCTTATTCCTCTCCTACACGTATGCATGGATGCCGATTGTCACGACCGGTTTTCCAATAAAAATATTTATTGAGAAACCAATCTTTGAGTCCAGTATGAGAGAAAATCCTCCTCACTGGTAGACAAGTACTTGATACAATAAGCCAGTAGCATAGAATATATTACAGAGTTGAGCTAGGGCTGCTCAACGAATTATTACAAGCGCGCCAATAATTATACATAATGGCGGATATAACACAACGGTGTGGTGGCATACTACTGACTCGAGGATATGGTGGTGGTGGAATAACACAATGGGGAGTGTGGTAACATGATTCTCAAACTGGCATCTCATCGAGCGTCGAGGTGAGGCTCGATAAATTTATTCGGGTTGCGGAAGCGGGTATAAAACTGAGACCAAGACCAGGGTCGTACGAGACTGACTGGGATTCCTCTAGGCGTCGGACTCGCTATCGAACTCTTCATCCATGAGATCGCCTTCGTCAGCATCTGGCCAAATCAACAAGCCAGTGAGTACTCGCAAGACAGTTCGGACGTAAGATATAACAAATGCATGCATGAATGCGTCATGAATAAACTTCCCAATGCACAATGATAATATTTGCACAACGAAGTAAGTACGAGGGAAACGGCGGTAGTCCGCCTGAAATCCCAACAGAGTATAAATGAGAATCGATCGGGTGTCTGAAGTGACGCCTCGAAGGGTGAACAAATAACAACAGAAAAGAAACGCCACAGTCGGACGTCTACGCGACATCACAGAAAGGGCTTTAAAAGAAATGCCACAGTCGGACGTCTAAGCGACATCACAGAAAGGGCTTTAAAAGAAATGCCACAGTCGGACGTCTAAGCGGCATCACAGAAAGGGCTTTAAAAGAAATGCCACAGTCGGACATCTGAGCGACATCACAGAAAGGGCTTTAAAAGAAATGCCACAGCCGGACGTCTGAGCGACATCACAGAAAGGGCTTTAAAAAGAAATGCCACAGTCGGACGTCTGAACGACATCACAGAAAGGGCTTTAAAAGAAATGTCACAGCCGGACATCTGAGCGACATCACAGAAAGGGCTTTAAAAGAAATGCCACAGCCGGACGTCTGAGCGACATCACAGAAAGGGCTTTAAAAAGAAATGCCATAGTCGGACGTCTGAGCGACATCACAGAAAGGGCTTTAAAAGAAATGCCACAGTCGGACGTCTGAGCGGCATCACAGAAAGGGCTTTAAAGGAAATGCCACAGTCGGACGTCTGAGCGACATCACAGAAAGGGCTTTAAAAGAAATGCCATAGTCGGACGTCTAAGCGACATCACAGAAAGGGCTTTATTCACAAGTAAATAATACTCATAATAAATATTCAATTCATGAAAAAAAACAGGTTAGTCCATCCATGGGAATAACATTTTAGCCAGGCTTAACACTCATGGGATTCACCGGAGTCTCTGTCATCAAACTGATACTGTTAGGCCAAGATGATACGAATTTGGACATGGAATAGATGATTCAAGGAATGTATGACTCTGCAGAGTTTGTACAAAAAAAATTTCCCACAGCCAACGGATTTCCGTAGTCACGAGGTAGTTCCGTTTACGATTTTTCGGAAGAAAACACAGCTAACTAGTACACACCCATCCTACCTCTCAATGCCAGGACTCACCCTAGACATCGTCCAAGAAAAACTTTTGAGACGGGGAGATCACAATCTCGAATAGCATGGGATCAAATTTATATACGCGCGCTCTAAGGGGTGCCCCCCTCTCGGTCCCAACTAGAAACACCCATGCCCCCTGACCAGATGACTGGCTTTAATCCAGGGCCATGGAACCATCATCCCGGCCTCTCCTTTTGGTGTGTACCAGGAAAGCGGTTTGCAACTTACTAAGCCATATTCCTTGCGGAAAACATGTGGTAGTACAGGGAAGGAAATGGAAGGAACTGGACCAGTACGATTTGACCCTGAAGTCATATAGTCTGGCATAAGACTGGCATGCTACAACACCGCCATCTTACCCATCCTCATGCCAACACATGGCCATTCATACTCACATCCATCCACTTATGGATCATCAAACTCACTTACCTCAACATTTCATAAAAATAACGTTCATCGGTATGCTCATCAACATGCCATGAAACTAACTAAATGCAAAACATGCCAAGACATTCATCATATCAAAAGTTCAAACATGCTTGCCTGGTTCAGAATAGTCGGAGCCTACCTCAGTGAAGTTCGCGGCTCCGTCACCTCCTTCGGTATCTACGGTATAAAGAAAATATATGCGCTATCATAAATACCAAGATGTGCACAGAAAGTATTCCAAATATTTCTCAAATAAATATGATAAAAAACTAGACAAAAATCTGAAGAGGACAGAAAAAGAATCACTCAAAAATACCTTTCTGTTAAAAAGTTATAAGCATTTTAATCCAAGGACTTATCTGTAATGAAACAGAAATTTCCAGGGGCTAGTTTATAAATACAGAAAGCGCCTCGGCAGAAACTATGCCAGCCCGGAGGGAAGGCGCATTTGGCAGAAGGCGTTTCCAGAAAACGCTTCGCTTAGATAGGATAGAGAGGCTGACAGCGGGTCCCGCTCGTCATGTTTAAACTTTCAAACGGGGGCGGCAGATTTCGCCGGTGTCCGAGAGCCGCGGTGGTCGCCGGCGGCGATCCACGGCGAGGCAGGGTGATCGGAGATTACCAACGTGCTCACCGTGTCCTTCCGCAACGATGGGTGGTGGTGTTGGTCGCCGGTGAGCACCACGTCGACGGCGGTCTTGGCTCCGGCGGACGGTGGTTCGGGCGTTGATGGATCTCGCCGAGGAGGGCTGCAAGGATCAAATTGAGGTGGGGGTTAGAGCACTAGGTGTTAGAGCACTAGGGCCGGAGTTGGGGGAGGAGACCTCCTCAAGGTCCTCCTGGTGGTTTGGCAGGGTCCTGGAGAGGTGTAGTGAAGGTGTGGGTCTCGTGAGCGAGCTCGGGGTCCTTTTTATAGGCGATCCGAGGCGGTAGCCGTGAACGGGGATCTCCGAGGAAGGTTACGGGGGCGCAGAGCTTGGTCGGGAACATTTAGGGAGTTGGGCGTCATCACGGAGTTCCACCGGTTCCATTTAGGTGCTAAGCGAGCTTGGATGGGGCGTTAAGGGCGAGCTCGACAGAACGGGGCGGTGCGGGTCCGTCGGCGGCAGGGAGCACGTTCCGTGCTTGCCGGGCCGCGGTGAGGGTGCCACGGGCGTGCGCTGGCATGCATGAGGCCATGCGGAGGGCCAGGAAGCTTTGGGCGGCGCCGAAACGGCGTTCTGTCGTGGTGTGCCGTCTGTCGGCCGCCACGGGAGGTCCCGACGCCGCAGAAGACACCGGCGAGGGTGGGCCAGCGTGCTACCGACGCTAGGAAAGCTCCAAGCACGCGTGTGAAGCTCCGGACGAGAGGGAGGGGCTGCGAGCATAGAGCCAAAGGCACTGTGAGCATGTGCCTGAAACTCTGAAGAAAACGACACTGTAAAAACTGAATTTTACTGAACTTTGCAAAGAACAGTGCAGCTCAGGTGTTCGACAGAATGTTTTTGGCATCTAGGGATTTTTCCTTGAGCTGAAACTTGGTGGAGTGACCTCTCATTGCTCCAGTAGGCTGCCTGAATTTTGGTGGAATTTTTGGAGAAGTGTAGATATGAATTTCACCAAATTTGGCAAATCTGGTCCAAACTTGCAGAGAGTGAAATTTGAAATATTTGAAAAGGAGAAGAGTGGATCAAGATGGTTCTAGGTTGTGGGTACTAAAGACACTCCAGGGAAGTTGGTTTGGGATAAAAACTCAAAGGCAAAGTGACACTTGCTTTGAAAATCACTTAAGCTCAAAATAAATGGCAAAAATGTTTTGGGGGGAAAAATAATTTAAATAAAATCCAAAACTTGTTTGGACTTGTTGAGACAGAGAATTTAGATTGTTCAAAGATGGAGGGATGGATTTTGAGAAGATTTACTATAGGAGACATGGTAAAACCATGGGTGTTTTCAAAGAGAAAGAAGTCCCAAAATTCCTAGGGTTTCTCTTTTTTTTGAAAAATAAATAAGTTTGAGAGGGAAATAACCAGAAGAAAAGCTTCCAAAATTTTAACACCAAAATTGAAAAGGAAAGGAAATCCTTGCCAAAGGTGAAAGGAAGTTTTTAAGAGGAAGGATTTTCTGAAAGAGAAATTTTTAAAGGCCCTCCTTTAGAATCCAATAAAGTTTTTGATGAAAACCAAATCAAAATTTTTTGGAGTATCACAACACCTACCCCCTTAGGAAAAATCTCGTCCCCGAGATTTCAGCTGATCCTTAAATAAGTGTGGATGCTCTGTCCGAAGAAAATCCTCTCTTTCCCAAGTAGCTTCACTATCGGTGTGATTGCTCCACTGTACTCTGAAGAATTTGGTGGTCTTATGTCGGGTTCTCCTTTTAGACTCCTCTATTATTCTTACGGGACGTTCCCGATAAGTGAGGTCTGGCTGTACGTCAATGCACTCATGGGATACTTGTTTCTCTGGGTTTCTCACGCACTTCCTCAATTGCGAGACGTGGAACACGTCGTGGACATCGGATAATTCCTTGGGTAAGTCTAGCTGGTAGGCTACATTGCCTCTTCGCGCCATTATACAGAATGGTCCAATGAATCTTGGTGCTAGCTTCCCTTTAATCTTGAATTGTTGCAATCCTCTCATAGGAGATACTTTCAGGTATACGAACTCACCGGGCTCGAAGCTGACCCTACGATGTTTCTGATCATAATAACTCTTCTGCCGACTTTGAGTGGTCTTAAGTCGGTCTCTGATTAGCTTGACTTTTTCCTCAGGTTCTCTGAGCATGTCCGGTCCGAAGATGCGGCTGTCTCCGGTCTCTGACCAATTCAACGGGGTACGACATCTCCGTCCGTATAAAGCCTCAAATGGTGCCATTTGCAGGCTGGCCTGGTAGTTATTGTTGTATGCGAATTCGGCATATGGCAGGCTTTCTTCCCAACTGGCTCCATATGTGAGGACACATGCTCTCAGCATGTCTTCTAAAATCTGGTTTACTCGTTCCGTTTGTCCATCGGTCTGTGGGTGATATGCGGTACTGAAGGCTAGTTGAGTTCCCAGAGCCTGTTGTAAATGCTCCCAAAATCTTGAGACGAACTGAGTGCCTTTGTCGGAAATTATAGTCTTCGGGACTCCATGCAGACAAACTATGCGGGTGAGATAAATCCTGGCAAGCCGCTGAGTGTTGTAGGTTGTCTTCACTGGAATGAAATGTGCCACCTTGGTTAACCTGTCAGTGATGACCCAGATGGCATCATTCCCATGATGTGACCGAGGTAGCCCAACAATAAAATCCATCCCTATTTCATCCCATTTCCACTCAGGTATTTTGTTTGGTTGAAGTAGTCCAGCCGGTCTCTGATGCTCAGCTTTTATGCGTTGACACGAGTCGCAACGTGTAATGAAGGTGGCTATGTCCCTCTTCATACCGTGCCACCAAAATCTTTCCTGAATATCTTTATACATCTTGGTCCCGCCAGGGTGGATCGAGTACGGGGCGGTATGGGCTTCAGCTAGGATTTGCTGTTTAAGGTCTTCTATGTTTGGCACGCAGAGTCTTTCTCCGTACCACAATATTCCTCCCTTGTCTATGACGAACTCCGAGGCCTTGCCCATACTCACCTTTCTTTTGATGCCTTCAATGCTGGGGTGACCGGGCTGAGCTCTTTTAATTTCCTCCACAAGGTCGGGTCGTATTTCCAAGTTTGATATGGTGCCTTCTGCGACCATTAACAAATTGAGCTTGGCAAATTCTTGTTGGAATTCGGGCCTCAAGCTTTGCAGATTGCTTTCGTCGGAGTTGGGGTTCCGACTAAGAGCATCGGCCACTACATTTGCCTTTCCTGGATGGTAATGGATACCAACATCATAATCCTTTACCAATTCCAGCTAGCGTCTCTGTCGTAAATTTAGTTCTGGCTGCGTGAAGATATATTTGAGACTTTTGTGATCTGTATATATTTCACATCGGTTCCCAAGTAAGAAATGCCTCCATTCTTTGAGTGCATGAATGACCGCTGCCATTTCTAAGTCATGAGTGGGATAATTTTCCTCATGGTTGCGAAGTTGCCTTGAAGCATAGGCGACAACCTTGCCTTCTTGCATCAACACGCATCCGAGACCCTTTCTGGACGCGTCACAAAATACTTCAAAATTCTTGTGTATGTCTGGCACAATTAATACTGGTGCTGTTGTTAATTTTCGCTTTAGCTCTTGGAAACTCTTTTCGCAGGCTTCTGTCCATTCGAACTTCTGGTCTTTCTTGAGTAACTGCGTTATAGGCTTGGCTATGGTGGAAAATTCTTCAATAAATCTGCGGTAATATCCTGCCATTCCCAAGAAACTACGTATATCTGTTACGCTGGCTGGCGACTTCCAGCCAAGTATGGCCTTGACTTTCTCGGGGTCCACTGCGATACCGTCTTGGGTTAGCACGTGGCCTAGAAAGCCTACTTGTCTTAGCCAAAATTCGCACTTGCTGAACTTAGCATACAATTGGTGTTTCCTGAGTTCTCCTAGCACAATCCTGAGATGATCTGCGTGCTCTTCTGGTGTTTTGGAGTATACCAGAATATCGTCGATGAATACCACGACGAACTTGTCCATATATTTCATAAATACTTTGTTCATGAGGTGAACAAAATATGCAGGGGCATTAGTTAATCCAAATGGCATCACTGTGAACTCATACAGTCCATATTTGGAAGTGAAGGCTGTTTTGGGGATATCTTCCGTTCGCACCTTTAATTGATGGTATCCTGACCTTAAGTCAATTTTTGAAAATACCTTGGCCTGAGCGAGTTGATCAAACAAATCGTTTATCCTTGGCATCGGGTATTTGTTCTTAATTGTGACCATATTAAGTGCTCGATAGTCAATACACAATCTCAGTGTTCCATCCTTCTTTTTGGCAAATAAAATTGGTGATCCCCAAGGTGAGGAGCTGGCTCGAATATATCCTTTGTCCAGTAATTCTTTTATTTGCTTCTTCAATTCAACCAACTCGGATGGTGCCATTCTGTATGGTTTCTTGTATATGGGGGTGGTTCCTGGTGCGAGCTCGATGCAGAATTATATCTCTCGGTCTGGTGGCATGCCTGGTAGCTCTTCAGGGAATATGTCTGGAAATTCACACACTACTGGAACCTTGTTTAGCTCAGAAATGTCCACCTTATTCAATCTCGGTTGCCGGGGTACTTTTCCTTCCTTGGCTGATACTTTTATTGTCTTCCCTTGGTGGTGTGTGAGAATTACGGTCCTGTTGAAACATTCGATAAACCCCTTGTTGGTGGTCAGCCAATCCATCCCTAGGATGACATCCAGTCCTTTATTTTCCAACACAATCAGATTTGCGTGAAACTCCAATCCTTCTAACTCAATGACCACATTCTGACAGTAATTCTGAGTAACTTGCTGAATCCCAGGGGACTTGATGATCATGGATTTTTCCAAAGGGAGCATTGAAAAATTATTTTGCAAAGCAAAACTTTTTGAAATGAAAGAGTGAGAAGCTCCAGAATCAAACAAAACCGTTGCAGTATTGTGTTGACAGGAAACGTACCGAGTACGATATCCAGAGCATTTTGTGCCTCCTCTTTGGTTACGTGGTTCAGATGACCCTTCCTGTGGTTGTTGTTGGGATTGAAATTGTTTCTCTTGGGCGCTGAATTATTGCTGCCGTTGTTCGGCCTTGGGGTTGAGTTCCTTGGCTTGGGGCACTGTTTGGCATAGTGCCCTTCTTCTCCACAAGCGTAACAAGTAACGCCGGGGCGATATGTGAACTCCTTGTCCCTTGCATGAAAATTCTGGATTGGGCGTGAGATGTTGGATGAGGATTTGTGCGTCCTACCCTTTTTGAAATCTGTCTTGCTCCGTTGATTGCGAGCAAGGTTGGTCTGGTCCCTTTTTCGCTTGCGGATATCTTCCATACTGCGTCTCTCATTCTCCAGAGTAATGGCTTTGTCCACCAGTGTTTTAAAATCAGGAAAAGTGTGCACGACCAGTTGGCATTTAAGCGCGGGCGCTAGTCCGTCAAGGAATTTCTCCATCTTCTTGCTTTCAGTCATACGCTCTTCATTGGCGTAGCGGGATAATAGTGTAAATTGACTATTGTAATCTGCCACTGTCAAGTTCCTTTGTTTGAGGTCATCGAACTCTCTCTTCTTGATTTTCATAATACTCTTAGGAATGTGTGCACCGCGGAAACCTTCCTTGAAATCATCCCAGGTTATGTCACCTTCGTTTGGATGCATATGCAGAAAATTCTCCCACCAAGATGCGGCTGCTCCTGTAAGATAGTGCGGAGCATACAATACCTTCTCGGGATCTGAACATTTTGCAATAATTAATTTCCTCTCCTTGTCCCGAAGCCAGTCCTCGGCTTCAAGAGGCTTGTCAGTATGTGAAAATGTTTGGGGACGCGTCTTCTGTAGCTCGGATAACTTGGAATGCTGCGGATACTGTCCATGGTAATTTCCCATGTTGATGACTTGGTTCATCATTTCACGATGTTGTTACTGACTCTGTTCATAAAGGCGGCACATTTGAGAAAGTGCCGTTTCACTGCCCTGTTGGCTCGACTGCCCTTGCGTGAAATTGTTGCCTGGTTGAGTGTCCAAATTTTCCTCTGGCGGAGTAGGCATGGAGCGTGTCCAAGGACGAGACATTTTTCACTCTGGCGATATATTTTATAAAACTCATAAGAAATATGAAGATGGTCGTCAAAAACAACTCCAAAAAAGAAAATGCACAAGGATGGCAATAAATTTAAAAGTCCAAGATCACTTAAGAAAACAAATTGATTTGCGCACGGAGAAGGACTGCTCATTAATATCTTACACGCGGGCGATAATTATACAGTACATCACTCAGGATATGCGTACATAATCCTGACATGTTATTTAGGCTAGTTTACTCCTCCTGTTCTACAGGATGCGCAAACAAGCTACTCCTCACAACACGTCTTACAAAGCAGTACATCGCATGACGGGCAAACGCACTCAGCCGGATATGTTGATGATCTCCTTGGTCCTGCCGAGGGTGAGGCGTAGTGAGGCTGGGGATTCGACCTCCTCCTCACTAATAGGCTCCAGACGAGAAGAGCCGCGTCGGGTAGATGGAACTGGTGCCAGGGGTGGAGCAACACGAATGGGAGTGGGCACAGCGGGTGGTGCAGTGTGTGCTGGAGTGGGGGCAAAGGCCTCGTTGATCCCTCCGGTGGTAGGCAGGTGACGAGTAGGTGCATGCGATGCTGAAGACGAGACAAAAGTCAGTGGCGGTGCAGTGAGCAGGAGCTCCCTCCTGTTGGTGGCACAGCCATGGACTGAGTCCATGCGGGCAGCCACGAAGTCGTCCACCAAGTTGTCGAAGGCTGCCTCCAGAGCCCGGAGATACTCAATAAGCATATCAAAAGCCTCGTCTCGTTCTCCTCTGGGGCAGGAGAATGCGTAGTGGCAGGTGTAGGGCACATGGCATGGAAGATAACGGTAGCGACGAGTCTTCATCGCGGGAAGGATATCCCTGAGGAGGGCTATCGCCTCACGGGCTGCCATCTGCATAGCATGCCTCTCCGTAGGCATGGCTCTTCCCACAAACAGGTAGCGGCGTAGCTCACCACGCCCTCCCTTGAACTGCACCGTGGCCTGGTGCATGGTCAGACCGTCGTTGACTCTGTGCTGGCGGAGTGTGAAGACTGGGCGCACGGATGGCCCCATCGCGACCTGAACGATGAAGGAGAGAAGCTTGACGAACCCATCGGGCACGTTGGCGAAGGTCTGAGACTCGCAGTCGTTGTCGGCCGTCTACAAAAGTAGGCAAAAATCCTGAATGGTCAGATCATAAATTTATGCTGACTGTCAGAAAATGACTACCATTACAAAAATATAAATTAGCTCTATTATGCTAATAACCGATTAGCGATCGCACCTAGTGGCTTCCTACAATCAGCCTGGCTCTGGTACCAAGCTTGTCACGACCGGTTTTCCAATAAAAATATTTATTGAGAAACCAATCTTTGAGTCCAGTATGAGAGAAAATCCTCCTCACTGGTAGACAAGTACTTGATACAATAAGCCAGTAGCATAGAATATATTACAGAGTTGAGCTAGGGCTGCTCAACGAATTATTACAAGCGCGCCAATAATTATACATAATGGCGGATATAACACAATGGTGTGGTGGCATACTACTGACTCGAGGATATGGTGGTGGTGGAATAACACAATGGGGAGTGTGGTAACACGACTCTCAAACTGGCATCTCATCGAGCGTCGAGGTGAGGCTCCACAAATTTATTCGGGTTGCGGAAGCGGGTATAAAACTGAGACCAAGACCAGGGTCGCACGAGACTAACTGGGATTCCTCTAGGCGTCGGACTCGCTATCGAACTCTTCATCCATGAGATCGCCTTCATCAGCATCTGGCCAAATCAACAAGCCAGTGAGTACTTTGAAAGTACTCGCAAGACAGTTCGGACGTAAGATATAACAAATGCATGCATGAATGCATCATGAATAAACTTCCCAATGAACAATGATAATATTTGCACAACGAAGTAAGTACGAGGGAAACGGCAGTAGTCCGCCTGAAATCCCAACAGAGTATAAATGAGAACCGATCGGGTGTCTGAAGCGACGCCTCGAAGGGTGAACAAATAACAACAGAAAAGAAATGCCACAGTCGGACGTCTAAGCGACATCACAGAAAGGGCTTTAAAAGAAATGCCACAGTCGGACGTCTAAGCGACATCACAGAAAGGGCTTTAAAAGAAATGGCACAGTCGGACGTCTGAGCGACATCATAGAAAGGGCTTTAAAAGAAATGCCACAGTCGGACGTCTGAGCGACATCACAGAAAGGGCTTTAAAAGAAATGCCACAGCCGGACGTCTGAGCGACATCACAGAAAGGGCTTTAAAAAGAAATGCCACAGTCGGACGTCTGAGCGACATCACAGAAAGGGCTTTAAAAGAAATGCCACAGCCGGACGTCTAAGCGACATCACAGAAAGGGCTTTAAAAGAAATGCCACAGTCGGACGTCTGAGCGACATCACAGAAAGGGCTTTAAAAGAAATGCCACAGCCGGACGTCTGAGCGACATCACAGAAAGGGCTTTAAAAAGAAATGCCACGATCGGATGTCTGAGCGACATCACAGAAAGGGCTTTAAAAGAAATGCCACAGTCGGACGTCTGAGCGACATCACAGAAAGGGCTTTAAAAGAAATGCCACGGTCGGACGTCTGAGCGACATCACAGAAAGGGCTTTAAAAGAAATGCCACGGTCGGACGTCTGAGCGACATCACAGAAAGGGCTTTAAAAGAAATGCCACAATCGGACGTCTAAGCGACATCACAGAAAGGGCTTTATTCACAAGTAAATAATACTCATAATAAATATTCAATTCATGAAAAAAATAGGTTAGTCCATCCACAGGAATAACATTTTAGCCGGGCTTAGCACTCATGGGATTCACCGGAGTCTCTGTCATCAAACTGATACTGTTAGGCCAAGATCATATGAATTTGGACATGGAATAGATGATTCAAGGAATGTATGACTCTGCAGAGTTTGTACAAAAAAATTTCCCACAGCCAACGGATTTCCGTAGTCACGAGGGACTAGTTCCGTTTACGGTTTTTCGGAAGAAAACACAGCTAACCAGTACACACCCATCCTACCTCTCGATGCCAGGACTCACCCTAGACATCGTCCAAGAAAAACTTTTGAGACGGGGAGATCACAATCTCGAATAGCATGGGATCAAATTTATATACGCGCGCTCTAAGGGGTGCCCCCCTCTCGGTCCCAACCGTAAACACCCATGCCCCCTGACCGGATGACTGGCTTTAATCCAGGGCCATGGAACCATCATCCCGGCCTCTCCTTTTGGTGTGTACCAGGAAAGCGGTTTGCAACTTACTAGGCCATATTCCTTGCGGAAAACATGTGGTAGTACAGGGAAGGAATTGGAAGGAACTGGACCGGTACGGTTTGACCCTGAAGTCATATAGTCTGGCATAAGACTGGCATGCTACAACACTGCCATCTTACCCATCCTCATGCCAACACATGGCCATTCATACTCACATCCATCCACTTATGGATCATCAAACTCACTTACCTCAACATTTCATAAAAATAACGTTCATCGGTATGCTCATCAACATGCCATGAAACTAACTAAATGCAAAACAGGCCAAGACATTCATCATATCAAAAGTTCAAACATGCTTGCCTGGTTCAGAGTAGTCGGAGCCTAGCTCGGTGAAGTTTGCGGCTCCGTCACCTCCTTCGGTATCTACGGTATAAAGAAAATATATGCGCTATCGTAAATACCAAGAGGTGCATAGAAAGTATTCCAAATATTTTTCAAATAAATATGATAAAAAACTAGACAAAAATCTGAAGAGGACAGAAAAAGAATCACTCAAAAATTCCTTTCTGTTAAAAAGTTATAAGGGTTTTAATCCAAGGACTTATCTGTAATGAAACAGAAAGTTTCCAGGGGCTAGTTTATAAAAATAGAAAGCGCCTCGGCAGAAACTACGCCAGCCCAGAGGGAAGGCGCATTTGGCAGAAGGCGTTTTCAGAAAACGCTTTGCTTAGACAAGATAGAGAGGCTGACAGCGGGTCCCGCTCGTCATGTTTAAACTTTCAAACGGGGGCGGCAGATTTCGCCGGTGCCCGAGAGCCGCGGTGGTCGCTGGCGGCGATCCATGGCGAGGCAGGGTGATCGGAGATTACCAACGTGCTCACCGTATCCTTCCGCAACGGTGGGTGGTGGTGTTGGTCGCCGGTGAGCACCACGTCAACGGTGGTCTTGGCTCCGGCGGACGGTGGTTCGGGCGTTGACGGATCTCGCCGAGGAGGGCTGCAAGGATCAAATTGAGGTGGGGGTTAGAGCACTAGGTGTAAGAGAAGGCTACGGGCGAGGTTTGGGCGCCGGAGATGGCCTCACCGAAGTGAATCGAGGTGGAGGCCGAGGCGGGGCGAGGCGGCCGGAGTTGGGGGAGGAGACCTCCTCGAGGTCCTCCTGGTGGTTTGGCAGGGTCCTGGAGAGGTGTAGTGAAGGTGTGGGTCTCGTGAGCGAGCTCGGGGTCCTTTTTATAGGCGATCAAAGGCGGTGGCCATGAACGGGGATCTCCGGTGAAGATTACGACGGCGCAGAGCTTGGTCGGGAAGGTTTAGGGAGTTGGGCGTCATCACGGAGTTCCACCGGTTCCATTTAGGTGCTAAGCAAGCTTGGATGGGGCGTTAAGGGCGAGCTCGACGGAACGGGGCGGTGCGGGTCCGTCGGCGGCAGGGAGCACGTTCCGTGCTTGCCGGGCCGCGGTGAGGGTGCCACGGGCGTGCGCTGGCATGCATGAGGCCATGCGGAGGGCCAGGAAGCTTTGGGCGGCGCCGAAACGGCGTTCTGCCGTGGTGTGCCTTCTGTCGGCCGCCACGGGAGGTCCCGACGCTGCAGAAGACGCCGGCGAGGGCGGGCCAGCGCGCTACCGACGCTAGGAAAGCTCCAAGCACGCGTGTGAAGCTCCGGACAAGAGGGAGGGGCTGCGAGCATAGAGCCAAAGGCACTGTGAGCATGTGCCTGAAACTCTGAAGAAAACGACACTGTAAAAACTGAATTTTACTGAACTTTGCAAAGAACAGTGCAGCTCAGGTGTTCGACATAATGTTTTTGGCATCTAGGGATTTTTCCTTGAGCTGAAACTTGGTGGAGTGACCTCTCATTGCTCCAGTAGGCTGCCTGAATTTTGGTGGAATTTTTGGAGAAGTGTAGATATGAATTTCACCAAATTTGGCAAATCTGGTCCAAACTTGCAGAGAGTGAAATTTGAAATATTTGAAAAGGAGAAGAGTGGATCAAGATGGTTCTAGGTTGTGGGTACTAAAGACAATCCAGGGAAGTTGGTTTGGGATAGAAACTCAAAGGCAAAGTGACACTTGCTTTGAAAATCACTTAAGCTCAAAATAAATGGCAGAAATGTTTTGGGGGGAAAAATAATTTAAATAAAATCCAAAACTTGTTTGGATTTGTTAAGACAGAGAATTTAGATTGTTCAAAGATGGAGGGATGGATTTTGAGAAGATTTACTATAGGAGACATGGTAAAACCATGGGTGTTTTCAAAGAGAAAGAAGTCCCAAAATTCCTAGGGTTTCTCTTTTTTTTGAAAAATAAATAAGTTTGAGAGGGAAATAACCAGAAGAAAAGCTTCCAAAATTTTAACACCAAAATTGAAAAGGAAAGGAAATCCTTGCCAAAGGTGAAAGGAAGTTTTTAAGAGGAAGGATTTTCTGAAAGAGAAATTTTTAAAGGCCCTCCTTTAGAATCCAATAAAGTTTTTGATGAAAACCAAATCAAAAATTTTTGGAGTGTCACACCGATCGACCTCCCTTAATACATGAGGTAGGTTGATCTCCCTTAATACATGAGATAGGCCTCTCTCCTCCTCCACACATATACCAACCATTGTACCTCTATAGTTAATTAGGCCTCTCTCCCCCCCACCACACACCGATAGTCGAGCGCTGTAGGTTGGTATCCATGCCACAGAGACAAACTACACATGTCCCCTCTCACGTTCGAGTAGGCCATCCACTCTATATCTTTGACGTGGGCGCACACAAATTCGATGGCACTCTTTATCGATCGCGCGCGCGCACACACACACATCATCCCTCTCTTTGATTCTACGGACACCGCAAGCCGATGATACCTCCACTTTCTTCTCGTGGATTGCCCCCTCTATATATATGATATATCCAGGACTCTATTTCACACATATTGCATATGTTACATTTTTTGATTGACCCCACCCCCAAAAAAAACTCTCACGAACCCACACACTATACTATCTCTCTACGTTTGTATCTCTCTCACACAAGCCCACATAGGTGGTGTACGTATACAAGAAGAGAATAGGTACACCGTGCACGTACTCACACTTGTGCAAAGCCACACCCGCGCGGGCACACGATGGAGCTCATTTCTGTACGAAATGGCAGCCCACGTGCTAATTTGAACGCGTGTAGCGGTTGTTTACCTACGGAGGTCATGTACCATGCGTGCACGAAACAAAGTTCGACTTGATGCATTGGCGCGTTATTTTTAAATAAAGTTATATCGCTCAATGGAACGTACACAGAATATAAAATGATTTTTACGGAGAAAAAGGTAGTCCTCTCCACTCTACTCAATGGAGCCTGCCTGCCTGGTTTGTCTCGCTTCAGAGTATCTCACACAATGTTGCGGTGGCCTCTCTCTCTCTCACCGTTGGTCACTGATCCGGCCGCATCCCGTCCGCTGGCGAAAAGGGAGGATGTTCATCGTTTCTCCGTTCGACGGTGGGTGAGGCAGCACGTCCTGATCTACGGTACATGCCGTTCTCTCTGACCAAGCTCCGACGTGGTAGGGCCTATGCCACCTTGATACGTCTCCAACGTATCCATAATTTTTTACTGCTCCATTCTATTATATTATCTATTTTGGATGTTAATGGGCTTTATTTTACACTTTTATACCATTTTTGGGACTAACCTACCAAGCGGAGGCCCAGCCCAAATTGCTGTTTTTTTCCTATTTTAGGGTTTCGAAGAAAAGGAATATCAAACGGAGTCCAAACGGAATGAAACCTTTGGGAACATGATTTGCTCAACAAACGTGATCCAGAAGACTTGGAGTGGCCGTCAAGAAACAAGGGAGGAAGGCACAAGGCAGGGTCGCACCCTCCACCCTTGTGGGCCCTCCGTTGCTCCACCGACGTACTTCTTCCTCCTATATATATCCACGTACCCCCCAAACATCCAGGAGCGCCACAAAAACCTAATTCCACCGCTGCAACCTTCTGTACTCGAGAGTTCCATCTCGGGGCCTTTTCCGGAGCTCCACCGGAGGGGGCATTGATCATGGAGGGCCTCTACATCAACTCCATGGCCTCTCCGGTGATGTGTGAGTAGTTTACTTCAGACCTACAGGTCCATAGTTATTAGCTAGATGGCTTCTTCCCTCTCTTTGGATCTCGATACAAAGTTCTCCTCGATTTTCTTGGAGATCTATTCGATGTAATCTTCTTTTGCGGTGTGTTTGTCAAGATCCGATGAATTGTGGGTTTATGATCCAGATTATCTATGAACAATATTTGATTCTCCTCTGAATTCTTTTATGTATGATTGGTTTATCTTTGCAAGTCTCTTCTATTTATCAGTTTGGTTTGGCCTACTAGATTGATCTTTCTTGCAATGGGAGAAGTGCTTAGCTTTAGGTTCAATCTTGTGGTGTTCGATCCCAGTGACAGAAAGGGAACCGATACGTATTGTATTGTTTCCATCGAGGATAAAAATATGGGGTTTATATAATATTGCATGAGTTTATCCCTCTACATCATGTCATCTTCCTTAAAGAATTACTCTGTTCTCTTGAACTTAATACTCTAGATGCATGCTGGATAGCGGTTGATGTGTGGAGTAATAGTAGTAGATGAGGAAGGAGTCGGTCTACTTGTCTCGAACGTGATGCCTATATAGATGATCATACCTAGATATTCTCATAACTATGTTCAATTCTATTAATTGCACGACAGTAATTTGTTCACCCACCGTAATACTTATGCTCTTGAGAGAAGCCGCTAGTGAAACCTATGGCCCCTGGGTCTATCTTCCATCATATTAATCTTCCAATATTAGTTATTTCCTTTGCCATTTATTTTACTTTGCATCTTTATTCCTCTTTATCATAAAAATACCAAAAATCTTATCTTATCATATCTATCAGATCTCTGTCTCGTAAGTGACCGAGAAGGGCTTGACAACCCCTTTATCGCGTTGGTTGCGAGGTTCTTATTTGTTTATGTAGGTGCGTGGGACTTGAGCGTGATCTCCTACCGGATTGATACCTTGGTTTTCAAAAACTGAGGGAAATACTTACGCTGCTTTAATGCATCACCCATTCCTCTTCAAGGTAAAACCAATGTCGTGCTCAAGAGGTTGCAACAAGGTTTTCGGGCGCCGTTGCCGGGGAGATTCGCGCCAAGTCAAGTCAAGATTTTACTCCCACAACGAGTCATTTTTGGCGCCATTACCAAGTCAAAATATACCTAGTACCCATCACAAACTCTTATGCCTCGCATTACACTATTTTCCATCTGCCTCTCGTTTTCCTCTCCCCCACTTCACCCTTGTCGTTTTATTCGCCTTCTCTCTCTCCATCCCCTTCTCTTTCCCTATTTGCCTCTTTTGCCCGTTTCTTGTTTGCTTGTGGGTTGGATTGCTTGCCTTGTCGTTATGGCTAGTCCTTTATTTTATCCGTTGTCTCCTGAGAATGAAGTTCTTAATTTTAAACAAAGGGAGGGAGAAAATCTAAAAGATGCTTGGTATAGAATTTGCAATGCTCAAAATAGATCTACTAGGAAGCAATATACTTCTGTTCTTCTTTGCAATTTTTATGTAGGCATCACTCCTTTGAATAGATATATTCTTGGTACCATTACCGGAGGAAATTTCTTGGGTAGCCACACTTTTGATTCTTATAAAGCTATGATAGATTTTTTTGGCCCACCACCTCTTTTTGTTAATGGAACTATGTTAACTTTGGAACATGTGATGCAAAGGCTTGAAATTATTTAAAATAAAGTTGCTACTATAGAGTTGATTGAGAATTTCGATAAAAAGATCCACAACCAAATTACCCAATATGGATCTAAGGTGGGAGTTACTTTGAAATTTTTTAAGGAAAAAGAACACATAGTTAATAAAAGAATAAATCAAGATTCTACTAGAATCGATAAACTTGAGCAAATTATCACCAATTTGGGATCCGCTTTTTCTTCCGTTAAAAATGCTCCAAATCCTCCTGCTAAGATTGCCAAGCTTGTTTATGTTCCTAAAAATAAGGATGAATCCTCTAGTAAGGAAACTGTGGAATTAAAATCAATAAGTGTTCATCCTAATATTTTTGCTATCATTAAGGAACCGTTTTCTACAAATGATTTCCTTGATTTTGTGCCTAGGAGTTTGATAATTAATAAAAAGGAAGAAACTTCTAAGAATTATAGGTGTCTCATTGAAGAATTACCTACCAAAGATGGCAATACCTAGATCTATCTTCGCTTTTATGCCTAGCTAGGGGCGTTAAACGATAGCGCTTGTTGGGAGGCAACCCAATTTTATTTTTATTCCTTGCTTTTTGCTCCTATTTTGTATTAAATAATTTTCCTAGCCTCTTTTTTCGTTGTGTTTTTTGTGTTTAATTAGTGTTTGTGCCAAGTAGAACTGTAGGGAAGACTTGGGGAAACTCTTTTTGATCTTGCTGTAGAAAATAGAGACTTTAGCACTCACTAGAATTGCTGCCATTTGTATTTGGACGGTGCTATTAGTTAATTATTTTTTAAGCTGATTAATAGATAAGTTCCTCACGTCCATAGATTTATTTCAGAATTTTTGGGGTTCCAGAACTTGCGTTAGCTACAATTTACTACATACTGTTCTGTTTTTGACATATTCTATTTTTCTTGTGTTGTTTGCTTATTTTGATGAATTTATGGCTAGTAAAAGAGTTTATAAACCATAGAGAAGTTGGAATATAGTAGGTTTAACACCAATATAAATAAATAATGAGTTCATTATAGTACCTTGAAGTGGTGTTTTGTTTTCTTTCGCTAACGGAGCTCACGAGGTTTTCTATTTTGAGTTTTGTGTTGTGAAATTTTCAAGTGTTTGGTAAAGATTTAATGGATTATGGAACATAGAGTGGAAAGAGCCTAAGCTTGGGGATGCCCATGGCACCCGAAGGTAAAATTCAAGGACACCAAAAAGCCTAAGCTTGGGGATGCCCCGGAAGGCATCCCCTCTTTCGTCTTCGTCTATCGGTAACTTTACTTGGAGCTATATTTTTATTCACCACATGATATGTGTTTTTCTTGGAGCGTCTTGTATGATTTGAGTCTTTGCTTTTTAGTTTACCACAATCATCCTTGCTGTACACACCTTTTGAGAGAGACTCGCATGATTTGAAATTTATTAGAATACTCTACGTGCTTCACTTGTATCTTTTCAAGCTATATAGTTTTTGCTCTAGTGCTTCACTTATATCTTTTAGAGCAAGGTGGTGGAATTGTTTTATAGAAACCATTGTTCTCTCATGCTTCACTTATAATATTTTGAGAGTCCTTTAGAACAACATAGCAATAATAAAAACTTTCATATAAGCGCATTGAATACTATGATAAGTTTGATACTTGATAATTGTTTTGAGATATGGAGATGGTGATATTAGAGTCATGCTAGTTGAGTAGTTGTGAATTTGAGAAATACTTGTGTTGAAGTTTGTGATTCCCGTAGCATGCGCGTATGGTGAACCGTTATGTGATGAAGTTGGAGAATGATTTATTTATTGATTGTCTTCCTTATGAATCAGAGAATGATTTATTTATTGATGGTCTTTTCCTACCAATCTATCCCCCTAGGAGCATGCGCGTAATACTTTGCTTTGATAACTTGTAGATTTTTGCAATAAGTATGTGATTTCTTTATGACTAATGTTGAGTCCATGGATTATACGCACTCTCTCCCTTCCACCATTGCTAGCCTCTCTAGTATCGCGCAACTTTTGCCGGTACCATAAACCCACCATATACCTTCCTCAAAACATTCACCATACCTACCTATTATGGCATTTCCATAGCCATTCCGAGATATCTTGCCATGCAACTTTCCACCATTCCGTTATTATGACACGCTTCATCATTGTCATATTGCTTGCATGATCATATAGTTGACATCGTATTTATGGCAAAGCCACAGTTCATAATTCTTTCATACATGTCATTCATGCATCATTGCACATCCTGGTACACCACCGAAGCCATTCACATAGAGTCATATTTTGTTCTAAGTATTGACTCGTAATTCTTGAGTTGTAAGTAAAAAAGTGTGATGATCATCATTATTAGAGCATTTTCCTGGTGAGGAAAGGATGATGGAGACTATGATTCCCCCACAAGTCAGGATGAGACTCCGGACGAAAAATGGAAAAAAATAAAAGGAAAAAAGAGGCCAAAAGAAAAAAGGGAAAGAAGGCCCAAATAAAAAAAGATAGAAAAAGAGAGAAGGGACAATGTTACTATCCTTTTTCCACACTTGTGCTTCAAAGTAGCACCATGTTCTTCATATAGAGAGTCTCCTACGATATCAATTTCATATACTAGTGGGAAATTTTCATTATAGAACTTGGCTTGTATATTCCAAAGGTGGGCTTCCTCAAATGCCCGAGGTCTTCATGAGCAAGCAAGTTGGATGCACACCCACTTAGTTTCTTTTGATGAGCTTTCATATACTTATAGGTCTTGTGCATCCGTTGCATGGCAATCCCTACTCACTCACATTGGTATCTATTAATGGGAATCTCCATAGCCCATTGATATGCCTAGATGATGTGAGACTATCTTCTCCTTTTCTGTCTTCTCCACAACCACCATTCTATTCCAGCATAGTGCTATATCCATGGCTCACACTCATATACTGTGTGAATATTGAAAAAGTTTGAGAACATCAAAAGTATGAAACAATTGCTTGGCTTGTCATCGAGGTTGTGCATGATTTAAATATTTTGTGTGGTGAAGATAGAGCATAGCCAGACTATATGATTTTGTAGGGATAACTTTCTTTGGCCATGTTATTTTGAGAAGACATAATTTCTTAGTTAGTATTCTTGAAGTATTATCATTCATGCCACAATAAAGAAAAATTACATTGAGAAATATGTTAGAAAGCATTCCACATCAAAAAGTCTCCTTTTATCATTTACCTAGTCGAGGATGAGCAGGAATTAAGCTTGGGGATGCTTCATATGTCTCCAACGTATCTATAATTTTTGATTGCTCCAAGCTATTATATTATCTATTTTGGATGTTTAAGGGCTTTATTTTACACTTTTATATCATTTTTGGGACTAACCTACTAACCGGAGGCCCAGCCCTAATTGCTGTTTTTTGCCTATTTTAGGGTTTCGAAGAAAAGGTATATCAAACAGAGTCCAAACGGAATGAAACCTTCGGGAACGTGATTTTCTCAACAAACGTGATCCAGGAGACTTGGAGTGGCCGTCAAGAAACAAGGGAGGAAGGCACGAGGCAGGGGCGCGACCTCCACCCTCATGGGCCCTCCGTTACTCCACCGACGTACTTCTTCCTCTGATATATATCCACGTACCCCAAACATCCCGGAGCACCACAAAAACCTAATTCCACTGCCGCAACCTTCTGTACTCGAGAGATCCCATCTCGGGGCCTTTTCCGGAGCCCCATCAGAGGGGGCATTGATCATGGAGGGCCTCTACATCAACTCCATGGTCTGTCCGGTGATGGGTGAGTAGTTTACTTCAGACCTACGGGTCCATAGTTATTAGCTAGATGGATTCTTCTATCTCTTTGGATCTCAATACAAAGTTCTCCTTGATTTTCTTGGAGATCTATTTGATGTAATCTTCTTTTGCGATGTGTTTGTCGAGATCTGATGAATTGTCGGTTTATGATCCAGATTATCTATGAACAATATTTGATTCTCCTATGAATTCTTTTATGTATGATTGGTTTAGCTTCGCAAGTCTCTTCGAATTATCAGTTTGGTTTGGCCTACTAGATTGATCTTTCTTGCAATGGGAGAAGTGCTTAGCTTTGGGTTCAATCTTGCGGTGTTCGATCCCAGTGACAGAAAGGGAACCGATACATATTGTATTGTTCCCATCGAGGATAAAAAGATGGGGTTTATATCATATTGCATGAGTTTATCCCTCTACATCATGTCATCTTCCTTAAAGCATTACTCTATTCTCTTGAACTTAATACTCTAGATGCATGCTGGATAGCGGCCGATGTGTGGAGAAATAGTAGTAGATGCAGGCAGGAGTCGGTCTACTTGTCTCGGACGTGATGCCTATATACATGATCATACCTAGATATTCTCATAACTATGCTCAATTCTATCAATTGCTCGACAATAATTCATTTACCCACCGTAATACTTATGCTCTTGAGAGAAGCCACTAGTGAAACCTATGGCCCCCGGGTCTATCTTCCATCATATTAATCTTCCAATACTTAGTTATTTCCTTTGCCATTTATTTTACCTTGCATCTTTATTTCTCTTTATCATAAAAATACGAAAAATATTATCTTATCATATCTATCAAATCTCACTCTCGTAAGTGACCAAGAAGGGCTTGACAACCCTTTTATCACGTTGGTTGCGAGGTTCTTATTTGTTTGTGTAAGTGCGTGGGACTTGAGCATGATCTCCTACTCGATTGATACTTGGTTCTCAAAAACCGAGGGAAATACTTACGCCGCTTTACTGCATCACCCTTTCCTCTTCAAGGGAAAACCAACGCAGTGCTCAAGAGGTAGCACACCTGCTCGCTGCTGCAGTATGGCAGATTTCGCCCACCGCTGCTCACCTAGTTACATCCCGACGACCTCCAGGTATCCCCTCTAGCCTTGCTCCACTGCCTGTCTTCCCACGTTGCTGCATGTGGATCTTCCATAGTTCTTTGCCCAAAATGCAGCTCGCCTGGCGTACTTTCCATATTGCAATCTCGTCCTCACACCGTTTTAGACAAACACAACCGTGTTGTTATCTTCCCTTAGGACAAGGAATATGCTTCTTTTTTGTCATCGCATGTGTCATCAACTGTTATTGGCCAGTAATTGTTTCCTTTCTACCTCTTCTTTGCAAACAGGGCTATCCATTTCACCTCGTTGCGATTGCGACCTTTTGGTAAACTGCACAAATCACTTTTTTCTTAAGAGTGTCTTGTGCAGTTCTACCAAAATGTCACACGGGCAACGTCTCTACATTTCAGTGCGACTTCACAAAGGGAGATTGGTTTTGCACAAAGGTGGGGATAACTTGTGCATATCAGTCTGATCCTGGATGAGCCGGAGCACCAGATCGCCTTCTTGAAAAGTTCTGGTTTTAACCCGGCGGCTGTTATAACATCGCAGATCTTGTTGATAAATCACTGAACATGTCGCCGCAAGATCACGCTCCTCATCTAACAGGTCCAGTGAGTCCTGATGTGCTTTCTCATTTTCAGCTGCAACATAAGCCGCCACACGGGGCGAGTCATGACGGAAGTCACTAGGGAGAACTGCCTCTGCCCCATAAACCATGAAGAAAGGCATGTAACACGTAGATCTGTTCGGTGTGGTGTCGATACTCCATAACACGGAAGGTGACTCCTCCACCCAACTACCCGGCGTCTGCTTTAAAGGAACCATAAGCCGGGGTTTGCTACCTCTCAAAATCTCTTGATTGGCCCTCTCTGCTTGACCATTAGCTTGGGGGTGAGCCACTGATGACACGTCAAGCCAGATGTGCTCATGCTGACAAAATTCTTCCATAGCACCCCTGGACAGATTAGTACCATTATCAGTTATAATGCTGTGTGGAAAACCAAACCGGAAGACCACCTTTTTGCTGAATTGAACCGCCGTGGCCGCATCACACTTGCTGACTGGCTCTGCCTCTACCCACTTGGTAAACTTATCGACTGCCACCAGCAGGTGAGTCTTCTTGTCCTTGGACCTCTTAAAGGGTCCAACCATGTCTAGCCCCCAAGTTGCAAATGGCCAAGTGATTGGAATCATCCTTAATTCTTGAGCCGAAACATGAGCACGGCATGTAAACTTCTAACAATTGTCGCACCTCTTTACCAAATCCTCAGCATCAGCATGAGCCGTCAACCAATAGAAGCCATGACAAAAGGCCTTAGCCACCAAGGATTTTGAACCGGCGTGGTGACCACAATCTCCTTCGTGGATCTCACACAAAATCGCACAACCTACTTGAGGAGATACACAATGCTAAAACGCCCCTGTTACGCTGCAATGATGCAGCTCCCAATTAACAATGGTCACTGATTTGGATCACCGGATGATCTACCGGGCCAAAGTTTCATTATCTGGTAACTCGCCCCGGTTCATGTATGCCAGATATGGGAACATACATTCTGGAATAACGTGAAGAGCTGCCACCAATTGAGCCTCCGGGTCAGGCACAACCAAATCCTCCTCCGTAGGTATCTTGACTGACGGATTATGCAGCACATCTAGAAAGGTATTGGGTGGCACCGGTTTACGTTGAGAGCCTAATCGACTTAAAGCATCCGTCGCTTCATTCTTTCGCCGGTTTATATGATCAACCTGATGACCCTTGAAATGACCAGCCACTATGTCCACCTCTCGTCTATACGCCGCCATGAGTGGATCCTTGGAATTCCAAGTGCCGGATACCTATTGAGCCACCAGGTCCGAGTCACCAAAACACTTAACCTGGCTTAAATTCATTTCCTTAGCCATCCGAAGACCATGGAGTGATACGTCTCCAACGTATCTATAATTTTTTATTGCTCCATGCTATATTATCTACTGTTTTGGACTATATTGGGCTTTATTTTCCACTTTTATATTATTTTTGGGACTAACCTATTAACCGGAGGCCCAGCCCAGAATTGTTGTTTTTTGCCTATTTCAGTGTTTCAAAGAAACGGAATATCAAATGGAATAAACCTTTCTGGAACGTGATTTTCTTCCCGAATATGACCCAGGAGACTAGGACCCTACGCCAAGGAAGCTTCGAGGTGGGCACGAGGTAGGGGGGCGCGCCCTATACCCCCAGGCGCGCCCCCACCCTCGTGGGCCCACCGAAGCTCCACCGACGTACTTATTCCTCCTATATATACCTACGTACCCCCAAACGAACGGAGGGGGAGCCAAAAACCTAATTCCACCGCCGCAACTTTCTGTATCTATGAGATCCCATCTTGGGGCCTGTTCCGGAGCTCCGCCGGAGAGGGCCGTCATCACGGAGGGCTTCTCTCTTTTTGGATCTTAGTACAAAGTTCTCCCCCTCTCTTGTGGAGATCTATTCGATGTAATCTTCTTCTTTTTGCGGTGTGTTTGTTGAGACCGATGAATTGTGGGTTTATGATCAAGTCTATCTATGAATAATATTTGAATCTTCTCTGAATTCTTTTATGTATGATTGGTTATCTTTGCAAGTCTCTTCGAATTATCCGTTTGGTTTGGCCAACTAGATTGGTAGTTCTTGCCATGGGAGAAGTGCTTAGCTTTGGGTTCGATCTTGCGGTGTCCTTTCCCAGTGAAAGAAGGGGCAGCAAGGCACGTATTGCATCGTTGCCATCGAGGATAACAAGATGGGGTTTATTTCATATTGCATGAATTTATCTCTCTACATCATGTCATCTTGCTTAAAGCGTTAATCTGTTTTGAACTTAATACTCTAGATGCATGCTGGATAGCGGTCGATGAGTGGAGTAATAGTAGTAGATGCAGAATCGTTTCGGTCTACTTGTCACGGACGTGATGCCTATATACATGATCATGCCTAGATATTCTCATAACTATGCTAAATTCTGTCAATTGCTCAACAGTAATTTGTTGACCCACCGTAGAATACTTATGCTCTTGAGAGAAGCCACTAGTGAAACCTATGGCCCCCGGGTCTATTCTCATCATACCAATCTCCATCACTTTAATCTTGCTTTGCATTTTTACTTTGCCTTTTACTTTTCACTTTGCATCTCTATACCAAAAATATTATATCTATCAGATCTCACTCTCGTAAGTGACCGTGAAGGGATTGACAACCCCTAATCGCGTTGGTTGCAAGTAGATATCATTTTGTGCAGGTACAAGGGACTTGAGAGTGGCCTCCTACTGGATTGATACCTTGGTTCTCAAAAACTGAGGGAAATAATTACGCTACTCTGTTGCATCATCCCTTCCTCTTCGGGGAAATCCAACGCAAGCTCAAGAGGTAGCATGGAGCAAGGCCTCATACTCAGGTACATTATTAGTGCAAGGGAACATTAAACGGAAAACATAACAAAACTTATCACCTCATGGGGAAGTTAATATTACTCCACCCCCCGAGCCCTCCAATTGTCTGGACCCATCAAAATGAATAGTGCAATAAGTGTTGTCTGGCTTTTCCTCCGATGCTTGCAACTCTGTCCAATCATTGATGAAGTCCACAAGTGCTTGCGATTTGATTGTTGTGCAAGGCGTATACTTTAACCTGTGAGGTCCAAGCTTAATAGCCCATTTAGCAATCCGGCCAGTTGCTTCTCTGTTTTGGATGATATCTCCCAAAGGGGCTGAACTGACCACTGTGATAGGATGACCCTGAAAATAATGCTTGAGCTTCCGGCTTGCCATGAAAACCCCATGCACCAGCTTCTGCCAATGTGGGTATCTCTGTTTGGACTCAATAAGCACCTCATTGATATAATAAGCGACCGTTGAACGGGATCCTCTTTTCCGGCCTCCTTGCGCTCCACCACAATAGCCACACTAACAGCCCGGGCATTAGCAGCCACATATAGCAATAAGGGCTCTTTATCGACCAGAGCCGCAAGTACATGTGGCTTGGCTAACTGTCTCTTCATGTCCTCAAATGCTTTATCGGCAGCATCACTCTAGACGAAGTCATCTGTCTTCTTTAGCATCCGATATAAAGGGATAGCCTTCTCCCCAAAGCGACTGATAAACTGGCTTAAGGCTGCAATCCGGCCCGCCAAACATTGAACATCATTAATACACGCTGGTTTAGCCAGTGATGTGATAGCCATGATTTTCTCCGGATTAGCTTCAATACCCCTACTAGACACCAGAAAACCCAAGAGCTTGCCTGCTGGTACACCAAAGACACATTTGGCCGGATTAAGCATCATCTTATAAACCCGGAGGTTATCTAAAGTTTCCTTCAAGTCACCTATCAATGTTTCCTCCTTTCTAGATTTCACCACAATATCATCCACATAAGCATGAACATTGCGCTCAATCTGTTTATGCAGGCAATTCTGGACGCAGCGCTGATAAGTCACCTGGGCACTCTTGAGCCCGAAAGACATAGATACATAGCAGAAGGCTCCAAAGGGAGTTATGAAAGTTGTCTTCTCCTGGTCCTTAACTGCCATTTTGATCTGATGATAACCAGAATAAGCATCTAGAAAACACAAATGGTCATGACCTGTCGTAGCATCAATAATTCGATCGATACGAGGGAGAGCAAAGGGGCCAACTGGACATGCCTTGTTTAAGTCTGTGTAATCCACACACATACGCCAAGTGCCTTTTTTCTTAAGTACTAGCACCGGATTAGCTAGCCACTCAGGGTGAAAGAAATCCACAATAAACCCTGCTGCCAAGAGGCGGGCTACCTCCTCACCGATAGCTTTACGCCTCTCCTCATTGAAGTGGCAGAGGTACTGCCTGACAAGTTTAAACTTAGTATCTATATTAAGAGTGTGCTCAGCGAGTTCCCTCGGTACACCTAGCATGTCAGAAGGCTTCCATGCAAAGATGTCCGGGTTCTCACGGATGAACTCGATGAGCGTGCTTTCCTATTTTGGATCCAGGTTAGCGTTGATGCTGAACTGCTTGGATGAATCACCAGGAACAAAGTCAACCAGCTTAGTCTCCTCAGCCGATTTAACTTTCAGCGCCGGATCATGCTCTGTAGTTGGCTTTTTCAGAGAAGTCATATCTGCCGGATCAACATTTTCCTTATACAAATTTAGCTCCTCTGTGGCACAAACCAACTCAGCATAAGCCGCATCACCTTCTTCACATTCCAAAGCAATCTTCCGGCTCCCATGCACTGTGATGGTCCCCTCATGAACCAACATCTTAAGCTACAGATAAACATAACAAGGCCTTGCCATGAACATAGCATAAGCCAGCTGTCCGAACAGGGCATGATATGGACTCTTGATTTTCACCACTTCAAAAGTCAACACCTCTGATCTTGAATCATGATCATCTCCAAAAGCAACCTCCAGAGCTATCTTGCCAACTGGGTATGCCGATTTACCAGGCACCACACCATGAAACACGGTGTTCGATGGTTTAAGATTCTTATCTATCAACCCCATGCGACAGAAGGTTTCATAGTAAACGATATTGATACTGCTTCCTCCATCCATAAGAACCTTGGTAAACTTATACCCCCCAACCTGAGGTGCCACCACCAAGGCCAGATGACCTGGATTGTCAACCCGAGGTGGATGATCCTCTCGACTCCACAAGATGGGTTGCTCAGACCAGCGCAGATAACGAGGTACCGCCGGTTCAACAGAGTTCACGGCCCTTTTATGAAGCTTTTGATCACGCTTACATAAGCTAGTGGTGAAGACATGGTACTGCCCACTATTCAACTGCTTTGGATTGCTCTGATAACCCGATTGCTGCCGCTGTTGATTCCCCTAATGGTTGTAACCTCCCTGGTTGCCCTGGCTGTTTTGATTGCCATGTCCAGTTTGGTTGCCTTGGAATCCTGAACCGGAGCTGCCACCTCCATAACCCGGTCCGTGGAAACTGCCTCCTGAACCGTCAGGCGGTCCATTGTCGTATTAAAAGATATTTGAATTTCCGAACTCCCGCATAATGAAGCAATCCTTCAAAAGATGCATAGCTGGCCTCTCCTTTGATCCGTACTTTGGGGAAGGCTGATTTAACAGGCGCTCCAAATTGGGGCCTGACCCTCCACCCTGCTGGGGTGGTTTACCCTTACGCCGCTGACCATTATCCTGGGTGTTGGTGTTAGCCACAAAGTCCAAGATACTATCTGTCTTGAGTTTACCGTTTTTCCCATGACCTGCCGGGTTATGCTGCTGCCCTTTGGTGCTGCCGCTCTTGTTTCCCTTCCCTGTCTTGTCATCATCAGACTCGGGGTCCTTGGTACTATCAAAGTCGGCATACTTCACCAGAGCCGCCATAAGTGTTCCCATGTCATTAGAATGGCGTTTGAGCCGTCCTAACTTCAGCTTCAGAGGTGCAAAGCGGCAATTGCCTTCCAATGTTGAAACTGATGTGTTAACATTGATGCGGTCCGATGAATGCAAAATCTCCAAAACCCGGCTCACCCAATGGGTTGTTGATTGTCCTTCCTCCTAGACACGGGCAGCTAAATCCATGATTGACATGGGCTGCTTGCACGTATCCTTGAAATTCTGGATGAACCGAGCCCTTAACTCGGCCCATGACCCAATGGAGTTGGCCGGCAGTTTTTTCAACCATGTGCGAGCTGTTCCCTCCAACATCATGGTAAAGTACTTTGCACATGCCGCCTCGTCCACACCCAACAACTCCATTGCCACCTCATAGCTTTCCACCCATGACTCGGGGGATAAATTGGCGGTGTAATTCGGCACCTTACGCGGGCCTTTGAAATCCTTGGGTAGTCGTACATTGCGTAGTGCTGGGACGAGAGATGGTACCCCCAAAGAACTGGAGGTAACCCCTGGTTCTACCGATGTTGTTGGACGAACCAGAGTGAGTTGGCGGGCCTCATGCTGCGCCGCTAACTCGGCCTCTCGTCGTGCCCTAGTGCGATCCACCACATACTGAGCATTGCCGCCACCACCCGCCGGGTTATGGCCACGGGGCGGATTACGATTCCGCGCACTACTTGATACAGCCGGTTCATCGATATGCCTGCTGTAGCTCCGGCACGGGTAGGGAGTAGAATGAATCCTTTCGCGGCTATAAAATAAGCCCGCTCCCGAGTCAAGGCCATCCGAAGGAGCTCCCTAGCCCATCGTGTTTCAACTACTACTAGGGACTCGCCATCAATCGGAAGAGCTGCCAATCATGAAACGGCGGCAACGATGTTATCCAACGGGTTAGAGTAATGACCCAGAGGTGTTGAGACGTGTCGTGATGGGAAATTGTTCTTACGAGGCTGAGGGGGTGGATCCATTATGCGCGGCTGAACCGGTGCCCCGGTCCCAGGCGCCTCCGCCCGGTTTACCACTAGCTGTTTGCTGGTGCCTGCTCCTGGTGTGTTAAAGAGATTTCTTGCCTCAAAAACCAGTGGAAGGTGTGACCGGTATCTTCTCCTCATGACATCATCTGATGCACTCTGATCCAACATAAGCCGGTAAGCCTGAGCCTCTAACTCGGCCCGCTCTGTAGCCATCCTGGTGTTCTCTGCCGCCAGGTCCGCTTTAGCCTAAGTTATCTGATCCTTCACCTTTGCAATCTCCGCGTTGTGCTGATCACGGTTTGCTGCGCCCACCTCTGCCGCCAACAACGTTGCCAAAGCGTCGAACAAATCAGACAAAACCTGAGCCAGAGGCAGCGTCGAGCCCCCTGCTCCTGCTGGTGTTGCTACTGCTGAACCGGAAATCATTGCTATGGCGGTAGAAGAGTGCTGCGCTGATTGTGTACTGGCCATGAAGACCACGACCCGACTCGGCAGATCAAGGGGGTCCGGAATACTATCGTCATCGGAACCACCACTAATTCGGCCATCCTGCAGCTCATACGGTGACTCGGTCTCTCCGGTTGAAGACTCGTCATCAGAGTAGACAACAGTTTCGCCACTAGATGCCGATCTATCCTCATATTCCGGTCTGTGGATGACACCTACGAATGCACGCTTTACGGCGGGCTGAGCCTCGGCAGATCTTGCACGCTGAGCCGTCTCGATGATGTCAGTGTAGATGTCCGGCTCAGGGCCTGGTTCGCCGATCTTGCTGATGAAGACGTGAATTCAAACATAGGGGACCCGGTACCCGTACTCAATTGAGCCATCCTCGGGGCTCCATCCTGCATCGTCGATGTAGAGCTTGCCGCGACGACTTTTAGTCATCCGGCCCACAGCGTATCCCTTGAGTCCTTCAAAGCTGCCCTTCAAGAAATTGAAACCATCGTGCGATAGCCCCACGGTGGGTGCCAACTATCATGGTTTCGTCGCGGCAGATGTCCTCGTGAAAGGACTTAGTCGTGGAGCCATTGCTATGGGTTAGCTTAAAGGGGTTAAAGCAGACAAGGGACATTTTGACGCTCAAAAGTGGCATAGTCATAGAATTAGCTTAGGCTATATAAAGACTAATTCAAACTTAGGATTGGAGGTCACTTCGGATGGCTCTCTCTAAGAATATCGAGATGGATATGAAGATGGTTTATAGCGTAGCTCGGATGTAATAGTTATGACAAGTTCAGAGATGCTCATGTTGACAACAGATTAAAGTATGGAATGAAACTCAATTAAGACAGCCTCTGATGGATAATGTTTCAACATAAAAGTTGTGCGTCCCGTCGAAACGGTGGATTTTTATATAAAATCGTCTTAATCCAAGGTCGTATGCAACCTGTGGAAGCAAAAAAAAACGTCAGAATCAGAAGCCGTAGAGTCATTTCGGACCGACCAAGTTGATTTGATCAGTGAGACCGAGTTGGTCCGAAAATTTACCAGAGAGTTGGCAATGCTGACTCGGTAGGACCAAAGCAAACCAATTGGTGGGACGGAGTTGATCCGAGAAATTATAGAAGGATACAGAGAGTTGGCAACGTTCACTCGGTGGGACCGAAATGAACCAGTCGGTGAGACCGAGTTGGTCCGGAAAATTACCAAAGATTCCTATCCGAGTTAGGTTAGCGTTTTTGATGTTTTGGATGGAATTTTTAGTCCTTTAATTGTGCGGGAAGTCCAGCAGCTTCATAAATAGATGAGAGGTGACAGCCGATTGAACAACACACAATGGAAAAAACACATCTACTACTTTTTCATCTACGTTTTGTCTCTGCCTTGTTTTTGCTTCCTCGTTCTTTGTCGTTCTTCGTGTTGAAGATCTACGAATCCCGAGGCTCTAGGGGCGGTTGGACCGACTTAGGGCAGCCCATAGCCACCGCACTCCCTAACGGGGTCCCTCCCGGGAGTGTGGGGTTTCGGGTCCTCAAAAGTTCTCTCCGGTTGTCTTGCAAATTGCGCTTCTGGTGAGACTCCTTCGACCTGAGCTGTGGTGCATCACCCCCGGTGTCGAGGGTACACGTGACAGATTCATGTGCGAACACACTTTTTGGCGACTCCGCTGGGGACAAAGTGTAATCATCATCATCCATCATGGTCAATCTTCCCAAGCCATCTGAAGTGGATGCCGATAACATCATCAAGCCCAATTTCGAGGAATTATCGGCAGAACATCGCTAAGCTTTTGAGGAGTACAAGAAGGCGCGTGAAGAGAAGGAGATGCAGGAGTTCCTTGATAAGTTCAAAAAGTATCGCCAATGCAACATCACTTCAATTGAAGAAATCAAGTTTCCTCCTCTTCACAATGAGTAGGTAGAACCGGCTGTAAGCAAAATCTTCTCTCCTGAACAGTCGGCTGAAATTACTACTCTTATTGCTCAAAATAATGATATTATTTACCAAGCTATCATAGACAATAATACTCCTCGAAATAATACTCCTCAATCATATAATGGTAGTGGTAGTATGTCTGCTGGTGTGGAAAACTTTAGTCCAACTTTACCTATTTCATCGGCGCCGCCCGTGCCGTTGAATTCTTATCCCAGTCAGACAAACCAACTTGTTGCTCCACCCTTTAATCTTGCCATGAATGTACCAAGTTCAGTGAATCCAACTGCATTACTAGGTTACGGTTCGGCAAGTCCATGTGGATTGCTGTCGAACTATGGTACAACATACACACCACCATCTCTTCTGACTAGCACTATACCGACTATTAGAAATCATATTCACCATGTGCCACAACCACATGCAACGTCACTCAACACGAGTGATATTTTGGCTAATGTCAGAGAGGGAATGTCTAGGGTGTTCTGAGAGCATTATGGGATTGAACTACCTAAACCACGAATTTCCAGGAAACCATATCTAGAGATTTTTGATGCTGTGCCATGTCCTCCCGAATATAAAGTTTCAGATTTTGTTAAGTTTAGCGGAGAGGGGGAAAAGACTACATGGGAGCATGTTAGTCAATACTTGGCACAATTAGGTGAGGCAAGTTCACGAGACGAGTGGAAAGTATGTTATTTTCCTTTATCTTCAACCGGTACTGCTTTCTCATGGTTTTCTGCCTTACCACCCGGTTCTATTACTACATGGTTTCAATTGGAGCAAAAGTTTCATGATCACTTCTACAGTGGTGACAATGAGCTTAAACTATCCCATATTACATCGGTTAAGCAAAACCATGATGAATCAGTCTCCGATTATGTCAAAATTAGAGATACAAAAAACCGGTGCTATAGTTTGGTGATAACCGAGAGAGATTTGGCTGATCTTGTGCTTAGCGGTTTGAGAACTCACATTAGAGAAAGGCTAGAAGGACATGAGTTTTTAAATATCAACCAAGTCTTGCAAAGGGCTTTGGCTCAGGAAAGCCGAAGCAAATATCTTAAAGAGGTGCATAGATATAAAACTGATTGTCCTAAGATGAATATGGTTGAGTATGATAGTGATCACTCAGACGATGAGGGTGATATTTATGCTGCTGAATTTGTTTGGCCATCTAAGGCCAAACCATTTACTTGCAATGATTTAAAGCCAATTCATAAGAATCGTGATGAAGAGATGAAATTTACTTTCAACATTGCTAAGTGTGATAAAATATTTGATGCTTTGTTGCAAGCCAAGATTATTAGAATATCTCATACCTTACCGCCGTTCGAAGAGCTAAAACAGCGTGCTTATTGCAAGTATCATAATTCTTTTTCTCATGCTACTAATGATTGTAATGTTTTTCGACGACAGATACAATCGGCCATTAATGACGGACGATTAAATTTTTCTGACATGCAAGTTGTTAAGCAGTCTTTCCCAATGAACACCATGGATTTGGAGGGAAGAAGATGTTAATTCGGCCCAACATAGCCGAATCAGCTAATAAAAATAATATTGTCATTGGTGAGCCCAGGAAAAATAAGGAGAGCGACAAGGTCTTGGGGAGACAAGTTGTGCTTGATAAGCAACCCGGTGGCAAGGAGGTAATCAAGATCACCATCAAGAATCCTACACTCGGGGGGCAACCACAAGTGCAAGAGAACACTCATGTCAAATTTGTTAAGCCCAAGAGTCCAGAGGTTGGCAAGTGGAAGACGAATGAAGCTAAAGTGCAGCGCAAGAGAATCAAGCCAACTTTTGATCTATTGTTTTCCAAGTATGCCAATCAAGCGGCCGGTTCTAGCTATGGCCGGGCATTAAATTTGAAGCGCTCAAGGTCACCTCCTTGGGAAGAATTTCAGCATCATGCAAGGCCATATGGGTCATGGGCACCGGGACCATGGATGGAGCCACCCCCCTATGCGCCATACTACATGGCAGGCTACAATGGAGGATGGGGGCAGCCCCCAATGGCCCCTTATTCTTTTCATCAGGGTTGGGCTGAACCAAGGAGGCCCGTTCATGAGAGGCTTTCTTATCCCACACGAGGCCGTTTGAACACCGGTGTCAATCGGCCAATGCAAGATAATCATGGAAGGGTTGGCAAGCAAGTGTGGCATGCTAAATCACCAAGTGCTGAAATTTCAAAGCCTGGCAAGCAAAAGGAGAAGAATACTAGTGCTGAAACTATTATGATAGGCACTAAAGAATTAACAATCAAAGAGCCGATTATTGGTGATAATCCGGCTGATTCTAATAAAGATGTGGCTGATGTCCAGCAGGGTCCCATGGCTAATGATCATGAAGCTAGCACAAGCAAGGCCAAGTCGAGGGATCCAAAATATCCTCAACCTAATTGGTGTCCTTCCGGTCTGACCAAGGTGCAAAAAAGGAGATTGCAGCGCATGAGGAGTCATGAGAAGGAGGAACAAGAAGCAGAAAAGCTAAGGGATAAATTTTTCAACGAAAGCCATCCCATGGTACCCCCAAAACAAGTGTGGAGGCCAAAGCAAAAGGAAAACATGGAAGCTTCTGCATTGATCATAGCAACACCTACACCACCAACGGAGGACGATGTGGCTACTATGACATCGTCCACTTTTCCTACTGCTTCCTCTTCCCTTGAAGATATTTCTGAGTCAGTGGACATGCTTGCGGAAGAAGATGAAATGCTTGATTATGAGTCTACATCGGTTCATGAAGGTATGGGTATTAATATGGTGTATTACTTACCCGCTGAATTTCGTGCTACAAATGAAGAAGGGGAAGTAGCTCATCTAGATTTTGGTCCTAAAAATGATATATTCGAGAAGCCAAAAGAACCAGTGACGCACTTGAAGCCATTGTTCCTTAAAGATCATATTAATGGATCGCCGGTTGCTAGAATGCTTGTCGATGGTGGTGCTGTCGTGAATCTTATGCCATATTTGGTCTTCAAAAAATTGGGGCTGCATGATGAAGAGTTAATAAAGACCAACATGGTGCTTAATGGATTTCAAGGCAAAGAGAAAAATGAAGCCAAAGGTGTAATGTATGTGGAGCTTAAAGTGGGAAGCAAAACTTTGGCTACCACATTCTTTGTCGCCGAGGTGCAAGGTAACTACAATGTGATATTAGGCCACGATTGGGTTCACGCAAACCAATGCGTGCCATCTACTATGCACCAGTTTTTAATTCAATGGGTTGATGATGAAGTAGAAGCCACTCATGCGGATAATTCGGCTTGTGTTGCTTTGGCCGATGCATCAGTGGATTGGCAACATCCCAATGCTACTTGCTTGACGGGGCGCGACTTATCATAATAGGATTTTCTTAGCGCCATGAAAAGTGGTTTTGTGCCCGTTTATTTAAAGCCGGTTGGTGGTAATCGGCTCCAAGGTATGATGTATTTAAATGGATCCTAACTCAGAGTGGTTACATAAAAGTCTTGTAGAATATTGGTCCGATGAGAACGATATGTATGAGTCCATAGAAGAGTTAGATGATATGGATAAACTAGGACATGATTTTACATCAGTCGATCCATTAGAATAGATAGATATAGGAGATGGTTCAATTCCTAGGCCGACATTTGTAAACGAAAATTGAAGAGCCGATCATAAGGCTAAGTTGATCGAGCTATTAAAAGAATATGTTTGTTGCTTTGCATGGGAATATCATGAGATGCCAGGTTTAAGCCGAGAGCTAGTGGAGTATCGGTTACCTATAAAGGACAGTTTTAGGCCATACAAGCAATCGGTCAGAAAGTTTAATCCAAAAACGTCTGACTAAATCAAGGAAGAGATCGGTCATTTGCTTAAAGCTAATTTTATTAGACCTTGCAGGTATGCCGAGTGGATTTCTAACATTGTACCCGTAGAGAAGAAAGGTTGCGGCAAGTTGAGGGTGTGCATTGATTTTAGAGATTTGAATAGAGCTACACCTAAAGATGAGTATCCTATGCCAATAGCCGATATGCTTATTAATGATGCTTCTGGACATAAGGTCATTAGCTTTCTTCATGGTAATGCGGGGTATAATCAGATTTTTATGGCCGAAGAGGACATGTCCAAAACGGCTTTTCGATGTCCCGGTTTGCTTGGTTTATTTGAGTGGACAGTGATGACCTTTGGATTAAAAAATGTCGTTTCCACGTATCAAAGGGCTATGAATTTAATTTTTCATGATTTACTTGGTGTTATACTTGAGGTTTATATTGATGATATTGTTGTCAAATCGGATGCTTTTGAATCTCATCTAGCCGATTTGCGCTTACCTTTTGAAAGAATGAAGAAATATGGGCTGAAAATGAATCCTTTGAAGTGTGCCTTTGGTGTATCGGCTGGGAACTTTCTGGGTTTCATTATTCATGAAGATGATGTGGAAATTGATCCCAAAAAGATAGAAGCTATACAGAAAGTAGAGGCTCCAAAATGCAAGAGAGATATGCAAAAATTCCTTGGCAAGGTCAATTATTTGAGGAGTTTCATAGCCAATCTATCAGGGAAGGTTGATGCATTTACTCCTATCCTTCGGTTAAAGAATGATGCTGATTTTACTTGGGGGGCAAAACAGCAAGAGGCATTTGATATAATTAAGAAATATTTGTGCACTCCTTCGGTTATGAAAGCGCCCAGGCACAGGGATCCATTTAGACTTTACATTGCAGTGGAAGAAGGTGTTATTGGTGCTGTTTTAACTCAAGAGACCGAAGGAAAGGAACATGTTATTACTTATTTAAGCCGACGTTTATTGGACGCCGAGACAAGGTATACATTTATTGAGAAATTATGCTTATGTTTATATTATGCTTGCACAAAATTGAGACATTACCTAGTGCCTAGTACTTGCATTATAGCTTGTCAAACCGATGTCATCAAGTACATGTTGCATAGGCCAATTCTTAGTGGTAGAATTGGCAACTGGGCTTATGCTTTAATTGAATATGATTTGGCTTATGAATCTCTGAAATCCATGAGAGGCCAAATCGTTGCTAATTTTATTATTGAGCATCGGATTGATGACAAGCATTATATTGATATAAACCTTGTCTCGTTAGTACCATGGAGACTATATTTTGATGGTTCGGTTTGTAGCAATGGCTAAGGTGTTGGTATTGTTTATGTATATCCTCATGGTGCTGTTTTTGAAGCCTCGTGCCGCTTAGAATATTTTTGCACAAACAATCATGCCGAATATGAATCATTGTTATTTGGCTTAGAGATGTTGCTTGCCATAGGTTCTACACATATTGAGGCTTTTGGTGATTCATTATTAGTAGTGCAGCAAATATCCAAAGTTTTTCAATGTTTTGACGAATCACTTAATGTTTATCTTGATAAGTGTCTAGATATAATTTCTACTTTGGATTATTTTAGCATTTCTCATATATCTAGACATGACAACTGGAGAGCAAATGGGTTGGCACAACAAGCATCTGGCTATCATGTGGATCATGGCATGTTTCATATTTCTCAAAGGCCGATGTCTAGTCTTGCCAACACAAGGGAGGCCGAACCGGAGCCCACCGTTTCGACCACTAATGAAATATTCAATGCAGGAGAAAATCAAGACTGGAGGAAACCCATTGTTGATTATTTGTGTGATCCTAGTAGAAAGGTGGACAAGGTTGTTCGGCGTATGGCTTTTAAATACACAATGAGAGATGATGGTCTCTATCGCCGAACGGTTGATGATGTTCTTCTAAAGTGCTTGGATGAGGACCAAGCGAGAGTTGCTATGGGGAGGTCCATGAAGGCATTTGTGGCACTCATCAGTCGGCTCACAAGATGAAATGGTTGCTATGATGTGCTGGATTTTATTGGCCAACTATGATTAATGATTGCTTCAGATATTACAAAGGGTGTGAAGCTTGTCACAAATTTGGTGATATTCAGTTGGCTCCTGCTACTATGTTACATCCCATTATCAAACCTAGCCTTTCAGAGGAATGGGTTTAGACTTTATTGGACAAATTCATCCGTCTTCCTCAAAGGGGCATCGGTTCATGTCGTGGTTTTGTCACGGAAGATGTCCCCGAGAAAGGACTTAGTCATGGAGCCATCGCGACGGGTTAGCTTGAAGGGGTTAAAGCAGATACAGGGATGCAAGAGAGTTTATACTAGTTCGGCCCCTTCGATGAAGGTAAAAGCCTACGTCTAGTTGTGATGGAATTGATGGGGTTTCGATGACTAGGGAGCAAACAAGCTTCGCCTATGTCTCGAGTTGTTGTTTGTTGTCCTTGAACCGCTGCCGGGTCATCCCCTTATATACACGGGTGACGCCCGTCGGTTCACAAAGTCCCAATACCGGCTCATAGATGTGTACGGTTTGGTCTCTACTTATTCCTAACTTACAATACAAGTTTAACTACTAACACCGGTTTACGGCTACAGGCCTTGAACCGACCATGGGCTTTGAGCCCTCATCTTCCTTCTTGGGCTTTAACATATTTAACTACTGACGAAGTTAACCCGGCCCAGGTAGGCCGTTTTATGCCCAGTAGTAATATCCCCAACATTAGGCCCCAGATTGATTTGAACATGTTCATGTCAATCCTTTAGCAAAAATCTTCATCTTCAATATCTTCTTGTAGTTTGTTGAACCGCCGTGATGTCATCTTCTCTGGTCGTTGTAAACCGGAGTTACGTCACCTGTCATAACAAAGCTATCCATTATGCTTCCTTGTTTAATAGATCAGCGGAAATCGAGGCGATAGCTCCGTTCCGTGGCCCCTTGATTGTCGTGCCTGACACATGTCCCTTTGCCTTATAAATACGACCGAAGGGTCATTTCTTTTCTCCCATTCGTGCCTTCTTCGTCTTCCTCGCGTCGCCAGCCTCGGAGCTCCGCCACCGCCGTCAACTTCTGCACCAACCTTGGCCGCTGTATCAACCTGAACGCACCAGAGCACCGCGGCAACCTTCCGCGTCTTCCTCAACTCTGGTAAGCCTTCTACTCTTCTCAACACAGATCTGTTCTAGGGTTTCATGTTCTTGCAGTGTTCATCACCTGTTCATGTTCATATACTAGCTCCTGGATGCATCTGTGGATCCTTGCTCTGTGTAGCGTTAGGTTTTAGCATCCGCCTTCAGTTTCCTGCTTCGAGACCATAGATCTATATGTATCTCTACCCATTGATTTAGTACTGTTCTTTTTTGAACCTTGAATATTTTCCTTCTTTTCTGAACTTGCTTCAGATCCGTCGCTGTAGAGAAGTCTTGTGAAATCTGTTTCTGTAAACTTACTCATCTGCTTCAATGTTTAGACCAGGCGGTTTAACTTTGTAGAAAAAATTGCCAAACCGGTATATACCATTAGTCCCCTTGTTGAACCGCCAGACGTTGTTGCTTCATAGAACTCCGGTTTAGATAGATCTGTCTCCGGTTTAACATTGCACATACCAATGTACCTTGATCAATGCATTTTTGAACCGGGATCTTCTACCTTGTAGATTTCCTCATGGCCAAGCAAGTATATGAGTGCAATTGGGTTCCTTCTCGCGTCACAGAGGCTCAACTGGACGATTTAGTCCTGATTGGCACTTTAGGCAGCAAAGATACCATCCATTGGAGGGCTCCTGGCAAAGAATGCCCACCCACACCTCACGAAGGAGAGGTCGTTGTTTTCGTAGATCACTTAGCCCGGGGCTTTATGCCGCCCGGTTCTAAATTTTACCGGGATGTTTTAGCCGATTTCCAACTCCATCCACAAGACACTGGCCCCAACTCTGTTACAAATATGTGTCACTTCCATGTGCTCTGTGAGGCGTTCTTTCAAGAGGAGCCCATAGTGGAATTGTTCAGAGACCTTTTCCATCTAAACCGCCATACTGAGTTTACTGACGGCTCCAATACGGAGTTGGGTGGCGTGGCGATTCAGAAAAGGAAAGAGGTCACATACCCTCACGCCAAACTGCACAGCCACCCCAAAGAGTGGAATCGGACATGGTTCTATTGCAAAGACACCTCCCCTGCTGGTGAGAATCCCTTGCCTGGCTTTCGTCCGGAGCGGCTCAGCAATACTCACCCTTTTCCGCAAAGGTTGACTGCCCAGGAGAGAAGAAAATATGCTCCTCAACTGTCGAAGTTCAGAGCTTTTATGGCCAACGGTTTAACAGGGGTTAATCTCGCTCGCTGTTGGATATCATGGAGCATACTGCCTCTAAGTCAGCGCTCCGGTTTGATGTGCGAGTATACTGGCAGCGTTGATAACCCACTGCAACATTCCAACATCCATCTCACCGATGAAGAAATCACAGAGGCGGTGAATAAGATGCTGAATGAAGCGGAACACATCTGTGCTAAAAACGGCTTGCTTCCCTTCTGTGCCTCCAACAAACTGCCAGCTGTAAGACTTTGATTTTTCTTTTTGCTGAATCTGTTATTGATATATCTGGTCATTGTTTAATATCAGTGTCTGTGTAACCAGGGCAATGATCCATTTTGGAGCAAGAAACTGCCGCAGGAGAAACCAGAAAAACCAGAAAAACCGGAAAGAGCAACCCGGCAAAAGACTAAAGCTGTGAAGAAGACTCCCCACAGGAAAAGAACCACTGCATCCTCTAATCCGGCCCCTGATGATGATGTGGATAATCCGGACCGTGAGGTAGGGCTTGACCCACTTGGCTTATTTTTCATGCGTCTTATTGATGATGATATTTGTCAGGATGATGCCGAAGCCAGCCATGCTGATGCTGCAGAGGTAATTAATCTCTCTTCCGATTCAGAATCTTTGCCTTCACTAAAAATCCGTCAGGCAAACCAGAAAGTTAAATTTTCTCATCCTCTTGCTTATTTGGATCCCAAATTTCTTATGAAGACCCAACAGCATGAAGCTCGTCGCACCACCCGGCACAGCGGCCAGGTAGTTACCTTCGCGGTTTACCGAACAGTCCGGTTCGGAAACGCCGCTCAGAGGTCTCTAATTTCCTTGTCAGTGCTTGTCCTAAAGCGGGCTAGTTTCGTCAACCTCTTAATCCATCTGACTCCGATTACCTGGTTACCTCTCACTCATCTTCTAGCGAATCATCGGCTACTCAACAGCCACCGCTCAAAACGGTGCTTGGGTAAGCTATACTTATCATAATATTTGCAGTACATTACCTTGGAACATATGCTGTATTTGATTTTGTTATTCCTTTCAGGGCCAAGCCTAGGCCAAGCAAGAAGGCTCGCTTGGACAAAGCGGCCGAAGAGGATGCCGTCCTTGAACCGGGCAAAACACCAGATCTTGAAGCGGCTATTCCTCAGGATCAATGATCCGCCGCAGCAAGACGACGATTTTATTACTGAAGAAAGACCTATTGATACATCCAGTCCTGTCAATCAGCCCACAAGTTCCATCCGGATTGAGAAATCCACCGGTCCAACCAAACCTACTGACAAGCCAACAGCCCCAGTGCAAACAGGCGATGCCAAGGACGATGAAGTTGTCATTACTGGCATTGTCCATACAGAGCCAAGCAATCCTGTCGCTTTGTCCAAACATACTGCCAAGGAAGAATTTGCTTCCTTTGGCAAAGGCAAGTGGAATGCTGATCTGGTGACTTACGCTGCTCTGAACGCCCAAGATATCCATTCTGGCTACTTGAACCGGCTGTATACCAGTCGTGACTTTGAAGCCGGTCTGGTTAACATGATGAAAGATAAATACGAGGTAACTTCCATATGCTCTTTCCTGCTTGTATGCTTCAATTCTTGCTGACTCTCCTAGCCCCCAAGGGTCGGTTTGTAATCTTCTTTCAAACCGGGACTTACTAATATAAATCTTAATGCTTTGAAATTCGCTGATGTAGCCCCCAAGGGCCGGTTCAACTTAGCGTAGTTAAACCGGGACTTTAAGTGATTGAGCTTGCTGTATCAGAATATATACGAGCGAATAGCCATTAGCCCCCAAGTACCAAGTTGAATACTTGTATTGATCTTGGGACTTTGTAAGCAATTGAAAGATGAAGATCAAATATGCATTAGCCCCCAAGTGCCAAGGGCATAACTTGTTATGTGGTTGGTACTTCAATCCTTGTACCATTTTGCTGAAGCATATAACTGTCTGCATGCAGGCTGAGCTGAAGACGAAAGAAAGCCAAGTCGCCGATCTCCAAGAAAATCTGAAATCCCAACAAGCTGAAACCTCCAAAGCAAAAGAGGAATTAGCCAGCGCTTTAAGCGCCATGGAACAGCTTAAGGAGAGCTTCAAGAAGAAGCGGGCGGATTGGGCCACTGAAAAGTCTGCTTTAATCAAACGAGCAGAGGATGCCGAGGCTGCACTAAAACCGGTGGCGGATGAACTGACCAGCATAAAGCGGCACGTGCATGCCATGACCACTGCTATCTTTGGTAAGCCAGTTTGACTTCTGAATTGATTCTGTCGTCCTACAGAGCTGCCAGTTTGTTTAACCCTTTATGATATTTCAGGGACACGCATTGGTCACTTGGGGTCAGATGTGCGGAAGAAATTGAAAGCTGCCTATACGTTGATCGAACAACTGTACACTGGTGCACAGCATATCATCTGTACTGCATCCCACAACAAACCGGCGCCCACTTTGATTCAAGACACTCTGATGAAACTGTCGGTGCTTCCTGCCCGGGTTGAAGGGCCGGTTTATGCCCAATAGTAATATCCCCAATAGTTCATATTGGTGGCAACCGATTAATTCACTAAATGGTCTGAAGCAGTACCTCTCAAGAACATGACACATGTGGAGGTAATTAAATTCATAACCGTGCCCATTATTCATAGATTCAGCATTCCTCAAACGTTGACTACAGATCAAGGCTCATCTTTTATGTCACACCAAGTCAGAGAATTTGCCGAATCTTATAACATAAAGTTGCTCAATTCCTCTCCATATTATGCCCAAGCCAATGGACAAGCTGAGTCTAGCAATAAAATTTTAATCAAACTCATCAAGAAGAAGATTGAGGATAATCCAAGGAGATGGCATGAGTTGTTGTCTGAAGCTTTGTGGGCACATAGGATCTCAAGGCATGGTGCTACGAAGGTGACTCCATATGAGCTAGTATATGGTCAAGAGGCTGTTTTACCAGTGGAAGTGAATTTAAATACTTTGAGATTAGCCAAATAGAATGATTTATCGGCGGTGGACTTTTACAACTTGATGATGGAGAATATTGATGAAGTCGCTGATAAACGTTTGGCTGCTTTGGAGGCCATAGAGAGAGATAAGTTGAGGGTGGCAAGAGCTTACAATAAGAAGGTCAAGTTGAATACTTTTCAAGTGGGTGATCTCGTGTGGAAGGTGATTCTACCAATTGGTTTGAAAGACAGAAAATTCGAGAAGTGGTCTCCAAGTTGGGAATGTCCTTTTAGGACAACAAGAGTAGTTCCCGGAAACTCATATTTGGTGGAATCCGTACAAGGGGCATTGTTACCTCGAGCTCTCAATGGGAAATATTTAAAGAAGCACCACCCAAGTGTGTGGCAAGAAGCCTAGATAGGCAATGGCCGATAAATAACTATCGCCCTTAGCATAAACATGACCGATATATACTTATCGCCCTAAGAACATATAAATAGCCGATGGAGTGTTGACATCATCCATAGAATAAACTTTGTACAAGTTATTTTCCGGCACGCTAGCCATGCCGAAAAACAGGGGGGCATGTGTTGACGCTCAAAAGTGGCATAGTCATAAAATTAGCTTAGGCTATATAAAGACTAATTCAAACTTAGGATTGGAGGTCACTCTGCATGGCTCTCTCTAAGAAGATCGAGATGGATATGAAGATGGTTTATAGCGGAGCTCGGATGTAATAGTTATGACAAGTTCAGAGATGCTCATGTTGACACCAGATAAAAGAATGACATGAATCTCAATTAATACGTCCTCTAATGGAAAATGTTTCAACATAAAAGTTGTGCGTCTCGTCGAAACGGTGGATTCTGATATAAAAACCGTCTTAATCGGAGGTCGTATGCAACCTGTGGAAGCAAAACAAGGTCAGAAACAGAAGCTGCAGAGTCATTTCGGACCTAACGAGTTGATTTGATCGGTGAGACCGAGTTGGTCCGAAAATTTACCAGAGAGTTGGCAATGTTGACTCGGTAGGACCGAAGCAAACCAATCGGTGGGACAAAGTTGATCCGAGAAATTACAGAAGGATACAGAGAGTTGGCAACGTTCACTCGGTGGGACCGAAATGAACCAATCGGTGAGACCGAGTTGGTCCGGAAAATTACCAAAGATACCTGTCCCAGTTAGGTTAGGGTTTTTGTTGTTTTGGATGGAATTTTTAGTCCTGTTCTTATATGGGAAGTCCAACCGCTTCATAAATAGATGAGAGGTGATGGCCGATTGAACAACACACAATCGCAAAAAACACATCTACTACTTTTTCATCTATGTTTTGTCTCTCCCCTGTTTTTGCTTCCTCGTTCTTCGTGCTGGAGAGCTACGAATCCCGAGGCTCTAGGGGCGGTTGGACCAACCTAGGAAGCCCATAGCCGCCGCACTCCCCGACGGGGTCCCTCTCGGGAGTGTGGGGTTTAGGGTCCTCAACAGTTCTCTCTGGTTGTCTTGCGAATCGCGCTTCCGGTGAGACTCCATCGACGTGAGCTGCGGTGCATCACCCCCGGCGTCGAGGGTACACGTGACGTGTTCATGTGCGAACAGGACACAAAAGTTTATACTGGTTCGGCCCCTTACGGTGAAGGTGAAAGCCTAATCGAGTTGTGATGGAATTGTTAGGGTTTCGATGTCCAGAGAATGAACCCGCTTTGCCTAGCTCTCGAGTTGTTGTGTGTTGTCCCTAAACCGCCGCCGGGTCGCCCCTTTATATACATAGTTTGATGCCCATCGGTTTACAGAATCCTGAGGCTGTCTCATAAACGTGTCCGGCTCGGTCTCTACTCCTCCTATGTTACAATACAAGTTATATATCAATGTCAGTTTATGTCTACAGGCCTTAACCCGCCTTTGGGCCTTGCGCCTTCATGAAGAGCCACCATATTTGTCTTCATGGGCTTCAAATAATGTAATCATCATGGGGATAACCCATCCTCTCCTGGCCGGTTTATCTCCAGTAGTAATATCCCCAACAACGGTGTTGTTATCTTCCCTTAGGACGAGGAATATGCTTCTTTTTTGTTGTTGCATGTGTCATCAACTATTATTGGCCAGTAATTGTTTCCTTTCTACCTCTTGTTTGCAAACAGGGCTATCCATTTCACCTCATAGCTTGCGACCTTTTGATGAACTGCAAAAATCACTTTTTTCTTAAGAGTGTTTTGTGTTGTTCTACCAAAATGTCACACGGGCAACGTCTCTACATTTCAGTGCGACTGCACAAAGGGAGACTGGTTTTGCTTTATCCTCCTCATCCAACTCCGAGCCTAATCTTCTCCAACTAGTTAGTCTTAAGAGAGACTACAAAGGTGACCGGCTTCTATTTGTGTGTTTATTGTTTCATCAGCAGTCCTCTATTATCGTAATCACACTTAATATCTTTGGAACAGGGACGCTCAGCTCTATTTTAGTGGAACTGCACAAAATGATCGGAATGTTGCATGCTCCACATAGCTACTTTTTTCCCAACATGCCTTGTTGATTTAGACAGAGCTGGGGGGACGTTGCTGCCAATGAAAGCATGGATCAATTTTAATTTAACACCTTCTCACAACTTTGTTTTCAGTTGTGATGTAAATATTAGCTCTGATTAGCAAGGAAGTTAGTTTTTTATTGTTTCCGAAAGAGCATCGATGGCAAGAAACACGAAACAGAAGCTGAAAGCTCACACCATTGTACAATTTCTTGTCACTGGAAAATTATTTGTATTGTACGTCAATTATGTAAACAAATGCTGGAAGCTTGATAGCATTGCTAGAAGCCTCTTCGACATCCGGGTCCATGTGCCATGCACAAAATTATACTCCTTCGTTCCTAAATATTTGTGTTTTTACAAATTTCAAATGGGCATATTTTAGAGTGTAGATTCACTCATTTTGCTTCGTATGTGTACTCCCTCCATTGCTAAATATTTGTCTTTCTAGAGATTTCAACAAGTGACTACATACGGAGCAAAATGAGTGAATCTACACTCTAAAATATGTCTATATACATCCGTATGTAGTATTCATTTGAATCTCTAAAAAGACAAATATTTGAGTAGTCACTCGTTGAAATCACTAGAAAGACAAATACTCCGGAGTATATTTAAGAACCGAGGGGGTAGTGCACAGCCGCATGGGAGACTCAGACCGGTCATTGCGCCACATTAATAGTGAGTAATGAGTAGTCAAATCATAAGCCCCACCTTTCCCACTATAAGTTGCTTGGAAGAATCAACCATCAATACCCTCTTCTTTGAATCCGCTCATACTACTCCATCCGTCACTGTTTATAGAGCGTGCTTCAGAAAAAGAGAAAATCTCTGGGACCAAGGCAACTAGCGATAGGCCTGAAAAATATCATTGGTAGTTATAGCACGATGTCTATTACTAGAGGAAATAATGCGTACACACATGCAAGCAGTGCTTCCTCCCCGGGTACACACATGCATGCACTTACTCCACTCCGTAGTACTACATCAAGAAAAATTGCGGTTACCACGCCCTAATTAATTTTGCATTAAACCAAACGCGTCTAAAGTCTCTCTGGTGGTGGAAATGCATTGAGAGAAATGCATCATAATGAACCGCGCCCTGTAAACTGTGACGGAGGGAGGAGTAGTATGAAGGTGCAAAACTAAGTACGCGTATGGCCAGTCGGTCAACACACCTCCTCTTGGCATATCACTGACATGTGGGACTGGAGTGTGAGCAAACCGATCTCAATTGACGGCAAAATGGCCAACCCGCCGTTCCTTGAGACTAGCCACAATGGAGAGTAACATACACTAGTAACATACACATATCCCTAGACTATATTACTACCTTCATAGTGGGCAGTAACATAAGTATGTTAACATGCAAACCTTCATTTATTAGGTTATAGACTCATATTGCTTTGGGACATGTGATGCTATAGTAACTAGCTGAGTTACTGTAATTATCTCTCTCCTCATTAACTCATTGCCACATAAGCAAATTTGCTGAGTTGGACTCAATGTTACTGTTGAAGTTACTCCCACTCTAGCTAGTCTGAGAGAGACAAGGAGCGAGAACACACAGACGGGCTCGCACGGAGGCCAAGATATATTCGAGCATGGTTGATCGATATCATCATTACATGTTGGGCTATCGTTTTCCGCCCTTCTCCGGAATAAATGTGTACTGTATCAGATATTTAAAAAAATAAGAGTATAGAGGCTCCACCATGCGGTTCTAGTAGTAGTACTAATCATACTACTAAACCTTGCGCTTGGCTCTTCGCCTCTTCGTGAAGTCGAACAATGATGGTACTCCGCATGTTCGGTACTAGTATAGTGTACGCCTCTGGCAATCTGACACCGAATGAACTGATGCATGTCCACCGCCTGGGCGAGGGTATGTTGCATTAGTCAAAAGGCGTAAGCGAACTTCACCTTGTGCTGCAAACTTCTCGTTCTGCGAGTTGACGGGACACACCAACAAGTAGTGCTAGTCCATACTCCCTCCTTTCCGGTTAATATGGATTAATCTTTTTTGCGGCTAAATGAGAGAGCTTTATTCATATATAAGAATTCTTAGGACGATCATCCAAGACACTGGTCACTAGGAAGCAAGGTACCCCGCAAAAAAGGAAGTAGGAAGCGAGGTGTTTCATCAAGCCAGCTCTCGGCCACATTCAAAGTGCAGCAAGCATGGTTCACACAAAGATGCGCCCCAAGGTCCTGTTTACATGCTGAATAACAAAAAAGAGGAAATATTACTGAGCGATCCTATTTGTAACAGGATATGAGCCAAAATTAAGCGAGAATTGTGGCGAGTGTTCCATGCAATGAACTTCCATTATCACATGCGAGAACCCTCGAAGAGAACCAAATGTGTTGAAGATTGCTTTATCACTTTTGAAAAATATAATAAGAGTGCAAACGCTCCTCCATCCGTTTCCTAGTACTAGTATAGTACATAACTCTATAGACTATAGTAGTAGTACTAGTACTAGTAAACTTTGCGCTTGGTTGTTCGCCTCTTCGGGAAGTGCAACAATAATAGTACTAGTACAATTTATGCTTCTGGAAATCTGACACCGAACTAACTGTTGCACGTCCACCGCCTGAGAGAAGGAGAGCTTGCATTAATCAAAAGTTTCTCCTTGCCATGCGAACCACCGCGCGCAAGCTTCTCCCGTCCTGCAAGCTTCTCCTTGTTCGGCAAGTTGACGGGACACATCAAAGTAATGGTAGTCCATACTGCCTCCTCTCCGGTTAATATGGCTTAATTTCAAATGAGATAAATACAATGTTTGTCACTGTATATTTGTAAAAATACTGTCAGTGGACTTCATAATACGCTCATTGCGCTCAATATATACAGTTTCCGGTGTTTATACGGTCACTAGCTCACCCTAGCTGAGTATGTGTGTGCATGCACGTGTAGGTTGAGCACTTGAGCGTGACCGTGTGTGTTCCGTTGTGTGCTCGGACATGCATGCATTAGGGCGTCGCGCGCGTTTTTGCGTCCATGTGTACGTGTGACTGTTGCATACACATAGGGGGAGTACATGTAGGGGCCACTAAAGGAGCAGTCAAATCACACAGTAAGTTAGTCGGAAGAAGCAACTATCATTTCACTCTTCAATGAGACGTACGCAATATAAAATGGTTGCTACGGAGAGAAAAAGAAAACCACTATATATACACTAGCATGAGCCTAATCTACAAGCCTGTTTGCTTGGGTTGCTCTCTTCACAAGCATAGAACGACGATGGCCACACCGCTGGTCACATATCCGGCCTGGTCCCGTAGCTGGGGGAAGGGAACAATGTTCTACATAGACGCGGTCAACATCGGCGAGGGAGAAAATCCATAGTCGGTGCGTACCAATCGGGGGTCACCGCGGTATGGGCCAATGCCGCGTCCCAACCTCCCTTGTAGCTACAGCCCGACGTCCCAGGTAGTCCATCGTCCTTTTGGAGCCGGCTTGCTCCACTGCCACAGCTCCCCACGTAGCTCCATCTGCATGTCAATATTTCTCTACTTCTACCGGCTTCTACTTGTGATGAGTTTATGTCTCATGAACTAGTGCCAGTACTATTATTCTAATCACACTTCTTCAATATCTTTGCCATCAGGGATGCTCAGCTCGATTTTAGTGGAACTACACAAAAGCATCGTATGATCCGAGGGTGCTAGCCGTCTTTCCTTCGACAGGTTCTACCTGGCCAGGAAATTAAATCCAGTTAAGGGTTTAAGTCGAAGTGACCCCATCGGTAGTTTTTCTTTCGTATATGCTCTCACAACTTTTGTCTTTAATTGTGAAGTAAATATTCTCTATGATCTGTGAATCATTGAGATGCATCAGCATGCGTGTTAGTTTTCCTTTGTATTTGATGGAATGTTGTAACGGGGCAACCGTGGAGTAGGAATGAAAATGGAGTGGAAAGTTTCCGTTTTTCCGGAGAAAAAATGGAAACGGAGAGAAACTAACGTTTCGTTTCGTTGGATCGTGCCATCGAGCAAAACCAACGTTTAAATCACGTATGTCGTGTTCGTGTCTCACCCTCCTCCATGGCTCGACCCCACACGGTCGCTCAGCATGCCACTCACCGCAAACCGAGTATACGATAACTTTCCCGCCTGCTTGTTGATGGATCGCGCCATGGAGTACTAGTACTACTCGAAGAGATTGACGAGTTAGGGGAGGACAGCTAGCTGTAGCACGGACTCCCATGAACTTTTTACATGCATGTTTTGGCCAGCTATTGCGACCTTTGAACGTGGAGCAGTCGCGTGCACCAGGAAGCGGCACGGGAGACGCTCTCTCGGCCGGCGCGCCGCTTCAATGTCGGCGCCAGTGAGAGGTCGCGTCCGCTCTGGCCGGGCATGAATGCGGCACTGACTGTTTCAGGCAAGAAGCACACGCGGGTGATGAAGAGGGTTTGGGTTGGTCAGGAGCGACCGTGGCGGTGATCTACGTTAACATTGCCGCGTCTATAATTAACAACGTAAATAATGTGCCAGTTGGACAAATATGATTGGAGATGGGGATGGAAATGGAATTTTACGTGAACACGGATATGCATGTCTATGCGTATGTGTGTGTGCACGACGACTCTCGCGACCTGGAAGCGGGGGCGTGTTTTTGATCGAGTTTTCTTTCTTGGTATGTTAAAAAATTGTCTGCCAGTTTTCGTTTCTTTTTTTCGGGAACGCGCGTATTCTATTTAAAACCACTGCTATGGAGAGATTGTTTTACTCCATTATAGCCTCTTGTTTGATAGAGTTTCTCGCATCTCGCTCTCTCACCCTCTCCATATCAAAACAAGATGACAGTGTCCACACTATCTCTCTCCTCACCGGTGGTCACAGATCCGGCCGAATCCCGTCCGCTGCGGGAGGTGAGGAGGTGCAGTGTTAACATTGTCGCCGTCGGCGATGGAGGAAGCCGATGCGCACCGTCCTCTCGGAGCCGGCGCTGGCATGGACGAAGGTCGTCCGCGCCCTTGTTCGCTGTCGTCGTGTGGGCAGATCCCGCCCGCCCACCTAAGCGATATCTCGTTCACCTGAGGTATAACTTGTTGTACTGGTACAGCTCCCCAAGTCGCTGCATGCGGGTTTTCTTCTATGCGACTACTCCCCAGCTCCCCATGTATAGTAGCTAGGGTTCGTCGGTTGGTCCAACATCACCTACTATTATAGAGGAAATGCCACTTGAAAAGTTGTCCTGATTTATGCCTCGATGGAGGTATACATGTTGTTTCGACAAAAAGTACATGGTGGTTGTGCGGTCATTGTCCATATGCTCCTATTGCTGCTGCTAATCTAATACTATCACTGGTTAAATGAAGAGATGCTTTTTTTCTCGGGTATCCTGGTTTAGTTCCCATCAAGATAATCATGATGCTTCTGTTTGTTGATGTACTTTTCATAATTCTTATTGACAATTGATATGTCATTATTAATCTTGTAAAACAAAGTAACAACACTATATCCCTTTTTTATATTTTTGGAAACAGTGATGCGTATCTCCATACCTGGGCATGTCTTCCTCAATTTTAGTGGAACTGCACAAAATTGGATGGCCATTGTTGCTCCGCCTCACTGTCCTCTACCATGTGGTTCTTCCTTCCTCGAGCTTGACTACTGCGAAGAAACAGACCACAGTGAGGATGTGTCGAACTTCATAGGTGCCTCACCCAAACTTGATGCCAAATGGATGATGCATCACCACGATGACCTATCGATGCTCATGGTTGCGCCTCATGGTTGCGTCGGCTGGTGAAGCTGATCGATTTTCAATGAAAAACAAGTTGTCTTACATCAGTGCTCTTTGCTTGTTACCCACAAAGATGATATCCTTCATCAGTTCACCTTGGTTGCGTTGGAGACGCACTCGTCTTTCACGTTGGTGCAATTGGCTATGAACCAAATGTTTCCTCGAAGAAGGATCGATGTTGGTACTAAGAGCATAAGTTTTGTATTGATTTCTAAGCCTTCTCACAACTTTGTCTCCAGCTCCCTTGTAATTTTATTTGTCTAGCTATTAACTTTGATTAAAAAATGGTATGGACTAAAAACCCAGTAGCCCTCCATTTTTATTTACTCCGATATTAGATTTGACTGAAGTCAAACTTTGTAAAGTTTGACCAAGTTTAGGCTGAACACAACAAACCATAATTATTAGAGAGGGAAAACTGTACATTCTCTCAAACCTTTATGATAATTGAAATTAAAATTCTTTATTTGTACACACTCTCACACGTTTCCGATAATTTGGCGCATGTGTGGTTGTGGACTTAAGGAGGGTAGTGTACCGCACGTGAAGGACATGAAGTGCGACCAGGACGCGTGGACAGTAGTTTTCTTCACTGGTACGTTAAATAAAGAGTTTTGTTTCGTACTTACACAATTTAAAACGATTGTTATGGAGAGAATAAGAAAACACTCCACTATATATTAGTCATATACACAAGTACTATATGGACGCAGCTTCATTGACTTTAGTGCACCTGCCTTTGGGTTTATGACAGGTGGGCCCCAAATGTGGCTGGCCCACCTGCCATACAGCCAAAAGCAGGTGCAGTTAAGGCACCGGAGCTCAGTCCGTACTACAGTATATATATAAGCTGGAGCCTCAACGCTTGTTCGCTAGGGTTTGCACTCTCCACACTCTCGCGGCACTACATATATATACACGCTGGAGGCTCAGCGTTCCTTTGCTAGGGTTTGCTATATTCACTGTCTCTCACCCCCTTCTCCAGATCTAAACAAGACTGCGTTGTGGCCTCTGTCTCTCTCACCCCCCTCACAGCTGGCGAAGGAGGCGTCCGGATCCCGTCGCACCGGGAAGGGGAGGAGGTGCAACATTCACTCTATTGCCTTCGGCGAGGGAGGCAATCCACTACCGGCTGGGCTTTTCTCTTTCACCCAGCGCTTGTGGGGGAGGGCCACCGACCCCTTCTTCCTCGCTGCCGTACGTAGTGTGGGCGGATCTGACCTCCCGCCGCACGCCTTGCCACATCCCGACGACCCTAAGGTATAAGTTTCTTTGAAACTGTCATTGGTATAGCTGCATGCTGATCTTTTTCGATTCTGTAGTTGAATCTAGTTCTTGGTGAAAGAGGAAAGAAGGGTGCGGTGGGGTGGAGCATGAATCTAGGACGTGGTTCAATGAGGAAAGGAGGGAGGGAAAGTAGTATAGACTAGCTATCCAGCTGCTTTGTTGGTCGAAAAGGGAAAAAGGGGGTAACCTGGTACACACATCTATAAGGAATCGAACTCTTTGTTGAAAAGGGAAAGAAACCGGGGGGGTCGGGTAGTTTGTGCAGGACTAGATTTGCTACCGTCACATCGGAAAAAGTTTCAAAGAGAACAAATATGGGACCAATGCAGATATCCTGCTTGGCTACATACTCTACATCACACATTTATACGTGTGGACGCACATGGTGCTGGCATGTCCCATGTCCCATCCACATGATCATGCAGTGTGTTTTGAGAAGTTGTGCTACTTGTATTGGTACTGTTTTAAATAAATGTTGAATTGAAGCTATTGTATTTTGAGCAATGCCACTCTCAGAATTAACTACTGAACTATTTTAAGAGAATTTCTCTGTTAATATGAATCAATGCAACCGTTTTAGAAGTGAAATTGTCCTATACTTTGTTTTCCATCAAGATAAGGTCGATGCTTCTTTTTGTGGCCGCATGTTTCATCCTCCTTTATTGGTAGTAATTGTTTCCTTTTTTCCTCCGTTAAATTAGGGATATCTATTCAACTTGTTGCTATAGCAAACATAAATGTCACACCGGCGACTTTACTTGATTTCAGAGTAACTGCACAAAACGAGATTGGATTTCCTATTCGTGTTGGCAGATTCGTACATGATCTTGTGTGCGTCATGACAGGTTGATACTTGCCTTCATCCACATGATCGTGCAGTGTGTTTTGAGATGTTGTGCTACTTGCATTGGTACTATTTTAAATAAATGTTGAATTGAAGCTACTGGATTGCTGTCTTTTCCCATTAAGTAGTGAACAAAAATGGGACGAACCCAGACATTATGCTTGTTACTTTGTTACAACAAACTCTGCATCACCCCCTTTATAAGTAGATGGAAGCACATGTTGTTGTTGCGCCCACTCTCCCTTGGAACTGTTTATGTTTTTTGTTAATCTAATGCCATTGGTAAAATTAAGCAATGCCGCTCTCAGAATTAACTACCGAATCTTATTCAAAACTGCAACACTTGTTAGGGATTGGTGGGATTACCATTTTTGTGGCCGCATGTTTCATCCTCCTTTATTGGCAAGTAATTGATTCCTTTTTTGCCTCTGTTGAAACAGGGATCTCTATTCAACTTGTTGCTATTGCGGCATTTTGCTTCATTTAATTTTGGTGGAACTGCACAAAATGAGACCAGATTTCCATATATGTGTTGAGATCTCTCTCAGGTCTTCCTCATGAGTTGTTTCAAATCTTGGTCTAGAAAGGTCAGTACCGACTTTCCTTAGAATTAACTACTGAATCATAGTTCAAAACTGCAACACTTGTTAGGGATCGGCGGGAGTACCATTTCTGTTAGGGATCGGCCGGAGTACAAGTTTAAGAAATGTATTGTTCAGATAATGTCTCTGTTATTATACATCAGTTACAATGTTTTGCAAATGGTACTATCCTGCTTTGTAGTTCTTTCTACATGTTTAACCAAGTTACTATTAAGATAATGTCTTTGTTAAAATGAATCAGTCGCATTGTTTTAGGAATGATATTTTTCTGCTTTGTCGTTCATTGTACATGTTGAAACAAGGCATTGTTAAGATAATGTCTCAGTTAATATGAATGAATCACACTGATTGAGAATTGCTGCTCTCCTGCTTTGTTTCCCATTAAGATAAGGTAGATCAGTAGATGTTTTTCTTCTCAGGGTACAAGTCATCAACCGTTATTTATGAGTAATTATTTCCCTTATACCTTTTGTTTCTTACAGGGATATCAAAATTAAAGCTCGGTTTGATTCCGACTTTGATTTTAGTTGAACTGCACAAAAGGAGCCAATGTGTCTAAGGCAAACTGCTGCATTAGTGGGTCTAGTTGGTCTTACCACTTTGTAGAAAGAAGCAGTCATTGTTTGCGCTACATTACACAAGGAATGATCGAGAAGCTTTACAGAGTATTAGTAGACGCTGGTGACATGACTAGTTTGCAGAGAGCATAGGAAACTCTACAACACGTGGAGTGCACTGTGCAAAAAGTGCTTAAACAAGTACAGGAAGCTAGGACAGGACTCCAAATCTGTCAATGTCATTCTAAGCAACAATGATGGGGCATCTGGATATGGTAATCTGTTTACCGTACTTTCAGTTTGTTAGTCCACCGATTCGTGGGTTGACACTGGGGCCAATATTCATGTGTGTGCTACTGTGTCTTTGTTTTCTTACAGCATATAAATACGATATCCATAGTGATGCTCAGCTTGATTTTAGTGGGACTACACAAAATGTCAAGATGGTTTCTGTCCTCCATAATACTTCATCATGCACAATACATCGAATGGTTCTCTAATCATTCGTCGTCACCTTGAGCCACCGGACTATATGTTTGAATGGTGTTTGAATGGTGCTGCCAGCGTCGGCCATTAAGAAGGGTAAGAAGAAAGACAAAAGGAGAGATGGCTGCTTTACTTGTGGTTCAGAGGAACACTGGGCAAACAAGTGCCCAAACAAGTACCAAGAAGCCAGGACAGGACTCCAAGTCTGTCAATGTCACTCTAAGAAACAATGATGGGGCATCTGGGTATGGTAATCTGTTTACCGTACTTTCAGTTTGTTAGTCCACCGATTGGTGGGTTGACACTCGGGCCAATATTCATGTGTGTGCTGATGTGTCTTTGTTTTCTGGCAGCATACAAATACGAAATCCACAGGGATGCTCAACTTGATTTTAGTGGAACTACACAAAATGTTCAGATGGTTCGTGTCCTCCATAATACTTCACATCATGCACAATACATCGAATGGTTCTCTAATCATTCGTCGTCACCTTGAGCCATCGGACTATCCGATGACAAACTGATGACAACCCCTACCCATTCCATAATCATAGGCATTACATATTTTGAATGGGAAAAGCTTGTCAAAGTTGACATTAGTTTAATATATTGGAATCGGAAAACCTTGTCAATTTTTGCTCATTGATGTTAACCAGAAGACATGCATTTGATATTTTTGAATGGGATGCCCTTTCCTGTGAGCAACGTCGATTGTTTTTTCCTATTCCTGTCTTCATTTCATAAGTAAATATTTACTCTGCTGAGATGCATAGTCACATGAATGTTGACTTATGTGAGGTTTTAAGAGTTTGTTCTGAATATTGTCTATGTAATGCCAGGCCTTGTGTTTGATTGCAAAGTTGAGCTTGGAATGTTATGGCATGCAGCATCATGAGCTATTCATCGTGCCTCCTGATAATAATGCTTCATATTGTTTTGCATGTCGATCTAATGCTTGTGATTTGCTTGTTAGGAAGATCATCCTCTTTTGTTCTTTCCGTGCTTAAGAAGTTCATCATCTTATGTTTCATTCATAGCCTATACGACAAGTCGGGTAGGTTAGACGTGAAACCATATGATCTTCCGACCAACTCATCATCTTAGGCCATGATTGGATCGTCGTTTTCCAACAAAAACCGCTTGTAAAACCAACGCTTGTAAATAAAAGCAGATGGTCTCGGGTGAAGCACTTGGTTGCTCAATTTCGACTAGTACAATATACACCAGTCTCTCAAATTACACGCGTAACCCGCCTGTTTTACTTACAGACCTCGGGCCCTCGGTTTCATTATGCCTGTATTTTATGCGTTGTTTCCGATGACGAGTAAATTACACTTGTATCTTAATACAGGTGTGCAATAAACCAGAGCTCCCAAGCGCGGCCTTACCATTTCATGCCGTCTCTCTCTCGAAGGTGCTCATAGGTGTCTGATGATCCTGGCTTCCTGAATGAGCAGCAGGCGCTGTATCAGACCATCCGTAGGGCCCGCGAGGCCCTCTTCTTCGTCCTTTGAGTTGTTGCGCTCGCCATGGCGCCGAGCATTGTTAACATGGTCAATGAACATGAGGATTCAGGAGATTACTTTATTTTGACTGGATGACAGTAGGGACCCACTAGGGCCATAGCCGTACATACGCAAGTGCCTTCTTGTTATGTACAAATATATTTTTTTCCTTCCTCCTGGTTTCCTGACATCACAGTCCCACACCATTGTCAACCTATGTAGTCAATATAAACGAGAGAATTGCACAAGGTGCGGCCGACAGCTGGGATCAAGCAGCTCGAGCGGTATTTGTGTTTTTAGGCGTGAGCACTGCAGAGTTTTTCTTGGTGATGTTTTCTTTTTTGTTCATAGGAGAGCAGGGTATTAACTGGGTGGGCTGTGGCCCATCTAGCCCAGGACAGATATCCAGCCAGATATTAAGTTTTTTCAAGATGAAAATGGCTAGCCCAGCTATACATTTTTTGAGGAATACCCAGGCAAGGTCAACTTGTTATTCTCTGCCCCGCTGGGCTGCAAATCTTCCCTAGGAGGGATGCATTAGGCTTAATAGGAAAATGGTCTTTAAAAAATAATAAATGGGATGTAATTATAAAAACTGGGTAGTAACTATAAAAAAATGCACCAAGCACGAAATTAGTTTATAAAATATTATTTATGGATTTTGAAAATCTTAATTTTTAATTGTTGTGCGTGCATTGTTTCGTTAGATTTTTACGTAATACAAATTTATATTTATTCTGACTAGAAATTTCGGGATAAAAATAGTTCGGATCCCATCAAAATGTGGGAAAATTTATTGAATTCTGCCTTGAACGGTTGGTTGAAATTATTAATCGTTGTCCTAGCTAGAAAATGGGCTGTACTTTTAACAAACTATTAATGGGCTGTAGTAAATTCCATTAGAATTTAAAAATGGGTTGTACATTCTTACAAAATCGCAAATGGGCTATAAGTTCTCTGCCACACTTGTGGGCCTACTAAGTTGATGCGTCCCCTAAAAAAAGAAGTTGACACGTATGCAAGGCTTTGTCAACTTATTATAGTCAGCACACGGTTCTTCTTCAATCTCAGATATTCTAGCTTCACCCGCCCAAAAAATGATTCCTCCCCCTGACATCTGGGGCGCACCGTTTCGGAAGCTGACCTGTGGGCCTACTAAGTTGACGCGTACTAAGGGCTTTTTCAACTTAGTCAATATGAACGATTCTAGCTGCCCTGTGGGCCTACTAAGCTGACCGTACGATGTCCATCCAACAACCGTAGTGCTTCTTCAACCTCTGGTCTTCTTGCTCCAGCCGCCCAAAGCAGCGCTAGTCGTGCCGCCTGCTCCTGCCTCTCGTGGCCGGCTGTGCTGCCGCGGAGGCCTCATCGCCCCCTACTACTCCCACTGCTGGCCAGGCCATCCCTCCACTCAGCCACACCCATGTTATTCTGCGGCGACGACAGCCTCACACCGCAGTCGAACCAGTGAACCCCCATACTCCTCTCCGCGCGGGCTTCCACTACCGCGTCTTCCCCGGCTCCGCGTTGTCCCCTACCTAGGCCTCGCCGCTCACCATCGTCCACCGCCCTGGTGCTCTCGGTGCGGCATGGTCAACGTGACCAAGGAGCGACTTTCATCGGAAGAGTACTGTATGTGGAAAGGCTGGCAGCTGAGTCAATAGCAGCCGCAAGGAAGTGCCTCCTTATTATGCGGAAAATAATTATTCCTCCACCTGACAACAGGGACCCACCGGATGGGCCACCGTATTTGGCGAAAAAAACGTTTCCCCCTAACTGCTGGGACCACCAGATGGGCCACCGTATTTCGCGAAAAAACATTACCCCGCTGTCAGCTCGGACACACCGGAAGTGCCTCCTTATTACACACAAAAAAATGAATAATCCCCCTGCTGGTTGGGACCCACCTCGATGGGAGGCTGACTTGTGGGCCTACTAAGTTGACGGGGACGGAGTGCTTTGTCAACTTAGTCAATATGAATGATTCTAGCTCCAGTGACCGTACGATGTCCATCCAACGGCCGTAGTGCTTCTTCAACCTCTGGTCTTCTTGCTCCAGCCGCCCAAAGCAGCGTCGGTCGTGTCGCATGCTCCTGCCTCCCGTGGCCGGCTTTGCTGCCGCGGAGGCCTCACCGCCCCCTACTATTCCCACCGCTGGCCAGGCCCTGCGGCGACGGTAGCCCAAACCGCAGCCGAACCAGTGAACCCTCGTACTCCTCTCCACGCAGGCTTCCACTGCCGCGTCTTCCCCGGCTCCGCATCATCCCCTTACTAGGCCTCGCTGCTCGCTGTCGTCCACCGCCCTGGTGCCCTCGACGCGGCATGGTCAACAAGGTCAAGGAACGGCTTCCATCGGAAGAGTACTATACATGGAGAGGCTGATAGCTGGGTCCACGGCGGACGCAAGGAAGTGCCTCCTTATTACGCGCAAAATAATTATTCCTCCACCTGACACCAGGGACCCACCGGACGGGCCACCGTATTTTGTGAAAAAAACGTTTCCCCTGACTGTTGGGACCCACCAGCTACATCTTCGCACGCAAGGAAGTGCGTCCGGGCAAAAAAAATGATCCGCCCCCTGACTGCTGGGACCCACCAGCTACATCTTCGCAGGCAAGGAAGTGCCTGACAGTTGGGCCCACCTGGTCGAAGCGTACGTAGTGTTGTCATTCTGGTCGTGAATTGTACATACATATTGGTCGATGTAGAGGCGCGCATGTGTCGTAGGCAAGGCACGCACGTAGCATGTACACGTACGTATAGCGGCCAGTGTGCAAGAAAGAAACTAGAACCACGTACGTACATACGGGCAGGGTCTCGAACGCCTACTCGCGCATACGTACGGCCAGGGCTCATGTACATGTCTGGGTCGGAACGGAGAAACAGTGTCGTCGTCGTGTTCATGGGGAGCCAACCGGCTAGGTCGGAACAGAATGCGTCCTCGCGTTCATCTAGAGGGCTTGGACGGAACAACCGATGGAAACGAGGCCTGTCGTACCGCAGAACAGAGGAAACGACCTTGTGTTCGACCGGCCACGATCAAAATGGGATCCTGTTCATCGGGAGGGGTCTGGCGTATCCCAAAACGGAGGAAACGGACCTCCTACGGTCAAAACAGGGGTCATGTTGATCGGGAGGGGTGTGGCGTACCGCAAAAAGGAGGAAACAGACTTCTGTTGGAGTGCTACGGTCGAAACGGGGGTCCTGTTCATCGGGAGGGGTGTGGCGTACCGCCAAACGGGTCTCCACGGGATATTGTTCATCTCCACCGTCGACCCCCTCCAGTTTCCACGGGCTACTGTTCATCCACCGTCGACCTCCTCCAGCCTCGACCTATGACTGTTCATCCACGGGCTCCTGTTCATCCAGCCTCCACCGGGCGCTACTCCACCGGCTACTGTTCAACCAGCCCTCTCCACGGGCTCCTGTTCAACCACCCCTCCACGGGCTACTGGTCATCCATCCCCCCACCATCTACTGTTCATCCAGCCCTCCACGGGGTGGTCCTATTCATCCTGCCCTCCATGGGGTCATGTTCATCCAGCCCCAACCGGCTCGATCGATCGGGGTCCTATTCATCTAGAGGCAACACCACGGGGTCCTGTTCATCCACCCCCACCGGGAACTGTTCACTGTTCATCTAGAGGCAATGCTCACTGTTCATCTAGAGGCAGCATCGATCGACTTCAGTTAGCAGTAGTAGCGAAGGAATCACTCGATCGGGTTCAGTTAACAGCCATCGATCGATCCCTCGGGTTTAGTAACGCGTAGCCTGCAGTGCAATCGCTCGGATTCAGTTAGAGCCCAATGCCTCGCTCGGATTCAGTTAGAGCCCAATGCCTCGCTCGGGTTCAGTTAGAGCCCAACGCCTCGCGCCCACGCACGTGCGTGTATGAGAGAAACATGCATCGCTCGGCCCCGACCACCCACCGTAACCGGGAACACCTCGATATTTCCTCGCCCTCGCTTCTACCACGGTTTTTTCCGTCATGGACGGCCCAAACAATGTCATGCAGCTGCGTCTCCGGCTCGCCCAGGACGAAAAGCCCATTTTTTGTCATGATTTTTTTCATAGAAGTAGGATCCTACCACATCTATGATGATACCATGTTTTGTCACAATTATTGTCATAGAAGTGTCAAAAGTATGACAGGAAAAAAATTGGTTCGGCCCAAAATGTCACGGATGTCTTTTTTTTTGTAGTGCATTGGTTTTCCCTTGAAGAGGAAAGGGTGATGCAGCAAAGTAGCGTAAGTATTTTCCTCAGTTTTTGAGAACCAAGGTATCAATCCAGTAGGAGATAACACGCAAGTCACCTAGTACCTGTACAAACAATCAAGAACCTCGCAACCAACGCGATAAAGGGGTTGTCAATCCCTTCACGGTCACTTACGAAAGTGACATCTGATAAAGATAATAAGATAAATATTTTTGGTATTTTTGTTGTATAGATTGGAAAGTAAAGATTTCAAAATAGTAAACAAGATGCGATAATCAAAAGAGATGCAATATAATAAGGAAGAGACCCGGGGGCCATAGGTTTCACTAGTGGCTTCTCTCATGATAGCAAGTATTACGGTGGGTGAACAAATTACTGGCTAGCAATTGATATAAGAGCACATAATTATGTGAATATCTAGGCAATGATTATGAAATATAGGCATCACGTCCGTGTTAAGTAGACCAAAAAGATTCTACATCTACTACTATTACTCCACACATCGACCGCTATCCAGCATGCATCTAGTGTATTAAGTTCAAAAGAATGGAGTAATGCTTTAGGCAAGATGACATGATGTAGAGGGATAAACTCAAGCAATATGATATAAACCCCATCTTTTTATCCTCGATGGCAAAAATACAATACGTGCCTTGCTGCCCCTACTGTCACTGGGAAAGGACACTGCAAGATTGAACCCAAAGCTAGCACGTCTTCCATTGCAAGAACGATCAATCTAGTAGGCCAAACTAAACTGATAATTAGAATAGACTTGCAAAGATATCAAATCATGCATATAAGAATTCAGAGAAAAAACCAAATATTGTTCATAGATAAACTTGATCATAAATCCATAATTCATCGGATCTCGGCAAACACACTGCAAAAAGTATTACATCAAATAGATCTCCAAGAACATCGAGGAGAACTTTGTCTTGAGAACCAAAGAGAGAAGAAGCCATCTAGCTAATAACTATGGACCCGAAGGTCTGTGGTAAACTACTCACACATCATCGGAGAGGGTATGGTGTTGATGTAGAAGCCTTCCGTTATCGAATCCCCCTCAGGCAGATCACCGGAAAAGGCCCCAGATGGGATCTCATGGGTACAGAAGGTTGTGGCGGTGGAAAGTGGTTTCACGGCTCCCCTGGATATTTTTAGGGTATAAGAGTATATATAGGCGAAAGAATTATGTCGGTGGAGCTACGAGGGGCCCACGAGGGTGGGGGCCGCACCTACCCCCCTGGGCGCACCCTCCTGCCTCGTGGATGAATCGTTGCGTCTCTGACTTCCACTCCAAATCTCCTAGATTGCGTTTGTTCCAAGAAAGATCCTCGCGAAGGTTTCGTTCCATTTGGATTCCATTTGATATTCCTTTTCTGTGAAACACTAAAATAGGAAAAACCAGAAACTGGCACTGGGCCTCCGGTTAATAGGTTATTTCCAAAAATAATATGAAAGAGCATATGAAAGCCCATTAAACATACAAAACAGATAATATAATAGCATGGAACTATAAAAATTATAGATACGTCGGAGACGTATCAACTGACACTGGTAGCGGGAAAACGATGGGAGAAGAGGCGGGAAACCGATGAGAGGAGTGGCAGGAAATGGTAGCCTGTTCAGAAAATGTAGTAGACAAGGAAGCGTGAGGGTTGAGGGTTAAAATAACACATCATACATAATCCACTTAAACGGTAGCCTGTTTAGAAAACGCTAGCACGACGCATGCGCACAGTGCTTACCCATGCACTGCATGTGCTGTCGAAAGGGTTGAGGTTTGACGTTCGATCTGGGAGCATCCAACAATGCACACGTATGATCCGTGGGGTTTCGGTTCTGGCCAATCAGGATGCACGACACAGATCGCGTGCGTAGCAGGGGGGACAAGGGGGGCATCGGCCACGGTTTGGTAGGCACATGGCTTTCGTGAGTGAACCGTGTGCTATTTTAAAACATTTCATGAGAATAATCTTGGGTTTTAAATCCCTGTAAATCCAAAAGTAACCCAAAAATCGTGAAACATGGCATGGTGTCACGACATGGCACATATATGTCGAGGAATTTTTTCGTCCATTTTGGCGCAAGTTTTACCACAAGACTCTTACAAACCGGAGCTTCTATCAAAGAAGCCTCATGGTTCCGATAGGGAGACGTGTCCCCCTAGTGGGCGAAATGTAATCACTACCTCTTTTCGCCTTGTATTTTCTTCTACGGGCAACATGGAATGACAGGATATCCGTGCTGAAGTTTAAACTTATTCAGGGTTCGTTTGGCCTTTTTATACACTAATTGAGTTTCCTAGGCATTTAATGTCCATAATTCAAATCTGAACTTAAAATGCATGCTCCAGTTCACCAAAATGGCTAAAAAATTATACATGTGTCCTTGGGTGCATGTTTAGGTCCCATGCCAGGAATGGGAATTAATTACAACCGTACCAGCGTCCTGGCTCGTCCTCAAACATTTGGAATCTCGATTTTTAAATCCCGTAAATCCTAAACTCACCAGAAAGTCATCAAAGGTGGCATGGTGTCACCTCATGGCACATATATGTCATGGTAAAAACATTGTCCAATTTGGGCCAAGCTTTATTATAAACCTCTTACAAACCAGAGCTTCTTTCAAAGAAGCCTCATGGTTCTGATAGGGAAACGTGTTCCCCTTGTGGGCGAAATGTAATCACTGCCTCTTTTCGCCTTGTATTTTCTTCTACGGGAACATGGAACGACAGGATATCCGTGCTGAAATTTAAACTTATTCGGGGTTCTTTTTGCCTTTTTATACACTAATTGAGTTTCCAAGGCATTCAATGTCCATAATTCAAATTTGAACTACAAATACATGCTCCAGTTCACCAAAATGGCTAGAAAAATTATACATGTGTCCTTGGGTGCATGTTTATGTACCATGCCAGGGATGGGAACGAATTACAACTATATCGATGTCCTGGCTCATCCTCAAACATTTCAAATCTCGGTTTTTAAATCCCCATAAATCCAAAACTCACCAGAAATCATCAAAGGTGGCATGGTGTCACGTCATGTCACATATATATTGTGGTAAAAGCATTGCCAATTTGGGCCAAGCTTCATTACAGACCTCTTACAAATCAGAGCCTGTCGCAAGAACCCTCGTGGTTTCGACAAGGAAACGTGTCCCCTTGTGGGCCAAACGATAATCGCTCCCTCTTCTAGCCTCATATTTTCTCTACACGCAACACGGAATGATGGGAGATTCATGCTGAACTTTGAAATTATTCAAGGTTCGTTTGACCATTTTTATTCATTAATTGAGTTTTCTAGGCATTTAATGTCCATAATTCACATCCGAACTACAAATACATGCTCCAGTGCACCAAAATGGCTAGAAAAAATGTACATGTGTCCTTCGGGTGCATGTTTAGGTCCCATGGAATGAATGAGAATGAATTCAACCGTCTCGCCATCCTGGATTATTGGCCACAAACATTGCGAATCTCGGTTTTTAAATCTCTGTAAATCCAAAACTCACCAGGAAATCATGAAACTTGGCATGGTGTCACTACATGGTACATATAATTGTCCAATTTGGGCAAAGCTATATTATAAGCATCAAACTAGAGCCTATCGCAACCCTCGTGGTTCCGGTAGGGAAACATGCCCCTCTTGTGGGCGAAATGATAAACGCTGCCTCTCCTCGCCTTGAACTTTGTTTTCTACGGGCAACATAGAATAATAGGAGTGTCGTGCTGAAATTTGAAACTGTTCAGGGTTTGTTTGGCCATTGTATATATGAATTAAGTTTTATAGGCACTTAATGTGGTGCATAATTCAAATTTGAACTACGAGCACATGCTCCAGTGAAGCAAAATGGGTGGGAAATCATACATGTGTCATTGGGTGCATGTTTAGGTTTGATTTAAGGAATGGGAATGAATTAAAAACTTCTCGTCGTCCTGAAACATTGAGAATCTCGGTTTTTAAATCCAAGTAAATCAAAAACTCACCCAAAAAACATGAAACTTGGCATGGTTTCATGACATGGCACATATATGTCATGGTAAAAAATGTCCAGTTTGAGACAAGGCACACACATTAATTGCCAACGAAGTCCTTTTTGAAACAAGTAGTTGACATGCTAATATCGCAAACGGTTGTATTATATGAGCCGTGTCAAAATTTAATCATAATCGGTGGCGTGTGTGCAGCTATTTGATTAGATGGGACGAGCGCGAGAAGTCCGTCGTGCAGGCTCGACGGGACGTGTGCAAGCAATCCGCCGCGCAGGCTTGATGGGAAGCGTGCATCTTGTCCACCTCGCAGGCTCGACGGGACACGTGCGAGCAGCAAGGCCGCCGATGCTCATCGGGAAGCGAGCTCTTTGACCTCCATGCACCAGCCGCCACCCGCCTCGCTCACAACTTCTCCATTAATGGGTTAATTAAAGCACCTGGACGGAGGGTGTTTGCTTGTGATCCCATGGAAGCATTTGCTTTGTTCATGTTTTAAACTCGTATTCCGGCCTAATTTAAATTGCCACATAGGACAACGGATAATACAACCACAAATGAAATGCCAACAGATAATATGATGACAAATTTACAATGGCGTAGATAATAATTGTCTTACATATTCTGGATAATTTAAAATGCCACATGCGTGAAAGCCCGAAAGACACGTGGGCAAGGGAAGATGGAAATCACAGACAATGATCTGGGTCGCTACGGTCTCTACTCGTCGATGCATCGCCGGGCCATGACATCCTCCACCTCCTTCTTCAATTCCTCACGAGTTTGCTTGAAAGCAGCCACAGATTCCTCCACCTCCTGGTCGCGCTTGATCCAGAGCTTCCTCAAGTCACCCATAAGTTCATCGATGACCGCTGTCAGCGTCATCCCTGAGGCACTGCTCTGCTCATGCAGCACCTTCCAGCCGGCGGCCTCCTCCTCCTTCTCAGCGAGCGCCTTGAGGAGCTTCGCGTTGTCACCCATGAGTTGCTCGACGGGGCCGGTCGCCTTTTCAACCGAGGCATCACTGATCTCGAGCAGCTTCATCAAGCCATCGACCAGCTCCTGCTGCTTAATGACGCTAGCGACAATGTTGTCGTTGCCGGCCAAGGACTTCAGGAACACTAGCTCGTCACGATGGCCGACACGGCGAGTGCACTTTTGAGAGCCCTTGTGTGCCCGTGAGAGCTCATTCAAGGGCTCCGCGGCGCGGCGAGACTTCTCTGCTGCGGCTGCCGCTTCGCGGCGGGACCTCTCCAGTGCTTCCACGGCCTTGGTCTTTGCTGCCTGGTTATATGTCCACACGAAACTCCTCCTACCGGTCATGGCGGAATGACTTGCCAGGAAAGAGCAGTTTTGTGGGTGATAAGGAGAGGAACTGTGAAGTAATTTGCGAGTGTGTAGCTTTTATAGCCCAATGCTAAGTGTGAACACATATTAGTTTGATAGGTGTGAACAGATTTGCAATTACTTATTGCGTTGTAATCTGCAACGTGATGAGAAACAAGGTCGAAATTTATTGATGGCGGAAGGTTGACCACGTGGTTGCTCGTCGTTGAGGCGGCTGCGGCGTGCTCTGTTCGCGTCCGTCTGCGTGTTTTGCTTGCCATTGAGGTGGCCGCGGCGCACTTCACTCTGGGGTCCCTGCGCGTGCTCTGCTCGCGGTTGAGGCAAATTTACAATGGCAACGGTTAATAATTGTCTTACATATTCAGGATAATTTAAAATGCCACATGCGGCAAGGCCCAAAACACTCACGACCTACATATGCGTACAATTATAATAAAATATAGGCTAAAAGGCTAAGCCGACGGCCTTCCAACGACGGTCTTCTCGGACTCCATGATCAGCATAGCACCCTTGAGGCCGTTCACTCCAAGTGTCTCGACCCGCCTCCGCCTACGGAGCTGCTGGCACTGGGAGGCTCTTGGGGCTGCTGGGCCTCTTCTAGAAGAGCTTGGCAGTGTGCAATCGCGCATGATATCTGCATGTAACAGCTCCATTTCCATGTCTCTAGCCTGGTAGAAAATTCCGTGCATCACCAGCATCCTCAAGATATCACGTTGGCAATGTTCTACTTCGTCGGGGATGTCAACTCAGCCAAGGATGCGCTCGAGCCTAGCCACCACATCATCAGGATCGAGGTTGACACAAGCCGTTGCGGGCAATGATGAAGCCGCAGGCTTCCTGTCTCTTGACTGAATCGTAGAGGTCATTTGCCCATTCCTTGCGGGGCCTCAGGCTCTGGATGAGCACTGGTGACGGCGGCTCTTCGGGTGGGTTGTCGATCAGGCCGCCGAGCAGCTCTAGATCTTTTGCACGGTGGATGGCAAACTTCTCATCACACCTCTTCTGCAATATGTCAATTGTGCGCCCAAGGACTGTCACGCCGATATTATTGCCGATGGGCCATGGTGCCTGCACCGGCCGATGAAGCTCTTGCTCCCCAACCTACTCCGGGTCGTTATCCTCGCCGAAGATGTATCGCAGGTAGGCGTTGATGTCGAAGCTTTGGTCATTGCCTGGCATGCTTGGAATCACTAATGGTAGATGGGTGAGGACTAGATCTACGCAGAGTGTCGTGATGGTGCGTGGCCGCCTGGGTTATATGAAGTAAGCCATTACCTGGTGGCGGGAAACTGACGAGGGAAGAGGCGTGGATTTTACAATTCACCCATGTGGAGCGCGGGAAGACTAAGTGGAGCACACACACAACCCGAATACCGTATCCGATGTCACATGTTATTTATCACACACGTGTTAACATAAGGAAACGTTTGTGTAACTTACTAATCACCGCACATGAGTACTCGTAGATGCATCATGTGTGATACTCCTAACCACCGCAAGCAACTATTTTGCATTTTTCAAAGTTTTTTGTACACACAAAATCACACACGAACTACCAGTATTAACCGTCTGTGTTGAAATTTGATGTCTACTACACTGTCACTGTTCTGGGAACGGGGGTCCCCACACTTGCCTACCTGCGGCCCATGGGGCGACTGCGTTGGCAGGCCTGTACAGCCCATCTTCATTGACAAGGAGCCAAGACCCTCACGAGGGGCCAAGCCTGGCGAGGTGGACGATGCAAGACCTCCTCAGGAGCAGCCTCACCAGGTTGCCTCGCGAGGACCAGAGATATCAAGGCGGGGCGAACCTCGCGAGGCTCTCGTGACGTGAGCCATGACGATCGACACCAGGCGGGCGCCAGCATGCGCAGTGTCCTTGCTTCCTCTTTTGTGCTAAGGGAGCAAGCGCAGGCGCGGAGTACCAAGGCATCAAGCAAAGGTTTCCATATTGGTGCAACGAGACCAAGACTCGCAGGACGGCAAGACGGAGGTCACCGTGGAGCCCAAGACAGCGCCATCACCAGAACCTTTGGCAGGCGAAGACCACGTTTTGTCAGGATAGCTCATACTAGCTGTCCCCTTTCAAATTGGCCGCAATTGTTGGCTCCCTTCCTGCTCAATATTTGGGAAGAGGACCGGGGCCTCTATAAATAGAACTAGCCACCACAAAGAGAAGGGGGGTCAAGAGCCAACCCTTAGCCACACTGAACACAAGAACACCTCAACTTCAAGAGGCTATTCTTCCCCTTATATTGTTCATCATTAGCCCAAGAGGCAATCGACCACCACACTCGAGTAGGGTGTTACACCACAATAATGGCCCGAACCATTATAAATCTTGTGTCTTTGTGTTGCGAGTGCGTCGAGTTCGTCCATGAGACCTTAGCGAGCTAGGGCGTAGATCGGTAGAAGGGAATGAACTTCACGCGCACCCCAATGTTCGAACCTTAAGGGTCTGCCGAAACCCCAGATCCGACATTTGGCGAGCCAGGTAGGGGTGCGCCACAGCTCCTCTCCACTGGCCTACGCTCCGCACAACCGCACTTCGCCCCCATGGCAGGTGCCCCGCCACCAGCTCCAACGGCCAGTGCCAACAACAGGGCCAAGGACTCCGGGTCCTGGCCCCCGCCCTGCAGCAGCTGCGATGGCCACTCAAATTCAGGCCGGAGATGCCGCCATGCTACCACGGCGCGGCAGACCCGACAGCTTTCCTATGGCATACGAGGAGGCCGTCCTTGAGGCTGGCGGCGACGACAAGGTCATGGCCAATTGGCTTCCCATGGCCCTCGCCGGCGAGCCATGCGCCTGGCTTCTCAACCTCCCCGGATCCATGGTGGCAATGTGGGGGGGGGGACTCCATGACCTCTTTACTGCTCGCTACGCAGTATCGGCGCACCACGCAGTTCCGTCCCTGCTGGGCGGCTCCCAAGCACCACCTTCAGATCGCCACGTCAAGCTGTTCCTCCGCCGGATCGGTGCCGCTTCCAAGTGCCCGGGGCTCCGCCAGGCTGGGCTGCTTCGGAGGCCGACCTCACCTTCAGCTCAGAGGACCACCCCGACTCCACGGCCGGCTCGGGCGTGCTCCCAATGATCTGCACGGCCACCATCAACAACATGGTTGTTACCAAGACCCTCGTTGACGGTGGTGCCAGCCTCAATTTGCTTTTCGTGGAGGCCTTCAGCCTTCTTCATGTCCTAGTCGAGCGACTCAGCTTCAGCAAGCCTTTCTCAGGAATTGGTGGCGGTACTACCTGCTCTTTGGGACAGATCCGCCTTCTCGTCACCTTCGTCATGCGCGAGAACTACCGCACCGAGCTGATCGACTTCGACATCGCCCGCATCGGCCTCCCGTACAACGCCAATCTCGGGTATCCGGCTCTGGCCCAGTTCACGGAAGGGACTCATCCGGCCTAGAACCTCATGAAGATACCTAGGAGCAAGGGCGTCCTCACTGGGATGCCAAGGAGGCCCTGACGGCGCTAAAATTCATCCTCAAAACCGCCACGATGGCGCAGCCCGCTGAATTGGGCACCTCCGAGCCCAAGAGAGCCGTACCGACCAAGAAGAAGCAGTTGTTCACACAAGACAAGGCGGAAACCAAGCAGGTGCCAGTCAATGAGGACGGGCCTCCAAGAGCCACCTTTACCATAGGTGCCGGCCTCGACTAAGGTCAAGAGGGAGCATTGGTGAAGTTCTTGCGTGCAAACAAGGATATATTTGCTTGGGAGCCCAATCAGCTGGTAGGAGTCCCAAGGGAAGTGATTCAGCATCATCTAAAGGTATGCCCCAATGTACGCCCCGTGAAGAAGTGGGTGAGACAACAGTCCATTGAGAAGCAGACCTTCATCGTCCAAGAGACCCGCAAGCTGGAGGCGTCGGGTGCCATTCGTGAGGTTTGATATCCTGAATGGCTGGCGAACCCGGTCATAGTACCGAAGAAAGGTGGGAAGGAACGGATGTGCGTCGACTTCACCAACCTTAACAAGGCTTGCCCCCAAGATCTGTTCCTGCTCCCACGCATCGATTAGATCGTCGACTCCATGGTCGAGTGCGACCTACTGTGCTTCCTGGATGCATTCTCGGGATATCACTAGATCAAGATGGTGGTAGAAGATGTGGAGAAGACAACCTTCCTGACCACGTGTGGGGTGTACTGCTACACCTGCATGCCTTTTGGATTGCGCAACGCAGGCGCATCCTTTCAGCGACTGATGCACATCGCCCTGGGGCGGTAGCTCGGGAGAAACACAGAAGCCTACGTCGACGACATTGTGGTGAAGTCTCGAGAAGCAAGGACCTTGATTCAAGACCTGGAGGAGACCTTCGCGAGCCTGCGCCAAGTGAACTTGCGGCTTAACCCAGAGAAGTGCGTGTTTGGTGTCCCTTCCGGCAAGCTGCTGAGCTTCCTCATGTCCCATAGAGGGATCGAGGTGAATCCAGAGAAGATAAAGGCCATCGAGGACATGAGCCCGCCACGGACCCTTAGGGAGATGCAGAAGCTGGCTGGCCGGGTAACTGCATTGGGGCGCTTCATCTCCAAGCTAGGGGAACGCGCCCTACCCTTCTTCAAGCTGATGATGAAGAAGGGCCCATTCGAGTGGACCCAGGAGGCCGGCTGAGCTTTTCAAGACCTCAAGAGATACCTGACCAGCCCTCCGGTGATGGTAGCGCCAAGACCCCTCGTGAGCCCCTAGTACTCTACCTCGCTGCTACCCTGTACTCTGCCAGCGCAGCACTGGTGGCGGTTCGGGAGGGACACAAAACCAAGGGCGCGCTGCGCCGGGCTACGACTGAAGCAATACAGGATCATGTAGGCACTGCAGGAGCCGTGGCAGCGCCAACGGAAGACCAAGCCTAGCGGGACGACACTGCCAAAACTCCCACAACCAATCAGGTGTCAGAAGCCCCGTCACTTCACAAGGCACCTCAACTCCCGCAAGACACGAGCCCAGACACTGCGTCAGCCCTTGTCGAACAACTGGTGTATTTCGTCAGCACCGTGTTGCGGGATGCGAGGGCGCGATATCCTATGCCTCAGATGCTTCTGCTCGCACTCTTGGTGGCCTCGCGCAAGCTGCGGCAATACTTCCAGGGGCACCCCATCAAGGTGGTCTCGGCCTACCCATTGCAGAGGGTGCTCAGGAGCTCCAATTCTGCTGGAAGGGTCGCCGAGTGGAACATCGAGCTGCAAGCATTCTAGTTAGAGTTCAGCACTACCAGGGTCATCAAGGGAGCCACGCTCGCTGATTTTGTGGCGGAATGGACGGACGTCCCGACACTTGAAGTAGGGGAAGACCGGTCTACCTCGCCGGGAAGTGAGGCACCGGACGGCTGGGTCATGTACTTCGATGGTGCCTTCGCGCACCAGGGTCTGCAACAACATCGCGGAATACGAAGGCCTCATAGCCGGCCTGAAGGCCGCGGCAACCCTGGGGGTGAAGCGCCTTACCGTTAGAGGCGACTCGCAGCTCCTCATAAACTTCTCCAACAAAGTATATGAGCCGAAGTACGAGCATATGGAGGCATACCTCGCGAAGGTGCGCAAGATGGGGAAGCAGTTCTTGGGCCTGGAGCTGCAGCACGTGCCTCGGGGCACCAACAAGGAAGTCGACGACATCGCTAAGAGAGACTCCAAGCAGCAGCCACAAGAGCCCGGTGTCTTTGAGGAACGACTCTTCAAGCCATCAGCGACACCACCACTTTCAAGCACAGCTCAGCCTCGGGAGGAGCTCCCACAGCCTCCTGCCACAGGGGCCCCGGCCTGTGGCCCGACCTCAGGAGCTCGCTTGCTCTTGGCGCTTGAACCTCAGGAGGGATGCTGGACCAAGGATTTCAAGGAATATCTGATGCAGGGGGTGCTGCCAGAGAAGGAGGAAGATGCAGAGCGTGTGGTTTAGCAAGCTACGGCATACTGCATCCAAGATGGTGAGTTATACAAGAAGCGACCGAACGACGTTTCCCTGCACCGCATTTCCAGGGACCAGGGGAAGGAGCTGCTAACTAACATAAATGGTGGGGACTGCGGGCACCAATCATCATCATGGAGCCCCGTCGGCAAGGTATTCCGCAGTGGGTTCTACTGGCCCACTACGCTCAACGACGCAGCTGATCTGGTGAAGTCCTGCGAAGCCTGCCAGTTCCACGCCAAGCAAATTCATCAGCCGGCTCAAGTCCACCACACCATTCCGCTCACGTGGCCGTTCGCGGTCTGGGGGCTGGACATCTTGGGCCCGTTCCCTCGAGCGCCTGGGGGCTACCGCTACCTCTACGTCGCCATCGACAAGTTCACCAAATGGGCGGAAGTGGAAGCCGTCTCTACCATCCCAGCTGGCTCCGCTGTCAAGTTCATCAAGGGCCTCGTGAGCCGCTTCGGGGTCCCCAACCGCATCATCACAGATAATGGCTCGTAGTTCACTAGTAACCTCTTCAAAACCTACTGTGCTAACCTTGGAACGCAGATCTGCTACGCTTCGGTGGCGCACCGCAGGAGCAATGGTCAGGCCAAGCGTGCCAACACGGAGGTCCTGAGGGGCCTCAAGACTAGGACCTTCATGGAGAAGCTCGAGGCCTTTGGCAGGTGCTGGTACGACGAGCTCCAGTCCGTGTTATGGTCTATCCGCACCACTGCCACAAAACCAACGGGTGAGACCCCATTCTTCCTTGCCTATGGAGCTGAAGCAGTCCTTCCTCACGAGGTTAAGCATCGCTCCGCACGGGTCCTGGTGTTCGATGAAACGCAGCAGGACACCACGTGGGGGATGGACCTCGTGCTGGGGGAGGAACGTCGTCGTGAAGCTGCACTGAGGGCGGCAAGGTACCAGCAGGCGCTGCGGCGATACCACTGCCACAACATCTGCTCCAGGATGCTTGAGGTGGGCGACCTCATCCTAAGGCGGGTCCTCTCCAGGGAAGGGCTGCATAAGCTTTCACCCATGTGGGAGGGCCCGATCAGGGTCGCCCGTGTCTCCAGGCCTGGCGTCGTGTGCCTGGAGATGCAGGACGGGATGCCTATCTAGAACGCCTGGTACATCCAGCACCTCCGAAGGTTCTACCCATGAAGCAAGGCCCAGAGCCTGTCAAGAAAGGCCCAGAGCCTATGAAGAAGGCCCGGAGCCTATGAAGAATCACCGCTCGTGACACTCTCACGTAATAATGAGTGGGGCTATACACGCCCCGGAGTCTCAGGAGCGACGGCCTCAGGCCCTGGGGCTCCCTCCCATGCCTAGTAGCAGCACTTACCTCCACGCTGGTGAGAAGACTTGAAGAATAGATTAGGTGCCGGACGCGGCTTTTCATTTGCTTTCTGCAGTTGGCTCACTTTCTCTTAATCGAAGTTTGTGTTTGGTGGTCCTTGCTGATTCGTTTCCCTCGCCTCTTATCGCATTTTCCAGTTCTGGTTCACTCGTGTTCTCTCTCTCGTATACCTCGCGAGGGGGCTAGGCAGGTGCCCTCCCGAGCATTTTTATTATCTCTGCCTTCTCGCGAGCCACCATCGTTCGAGTCCGAAAGGTGGCGCATCTCTCCTAATCCGTGCCCCATGGGTACAGCGATACAAGGCGTCGGGTCATGGCTTGGGTGAGCGACAAATCTCTTGGCAAAACTCCCTAACGAATTCTTTCACAGTTCCTGAGCAATCGCGGACCACAAGGTCAAGATGGACATGGGGAAATAAACGCCTCGTAAGGAGGAGGGCGCCCCGAATGCACCAGGCTGAGTTATCTCTGCGCAAAATAGCCACACAGCACTGAAACAACAAGCATAGCATAATGGATAATAATTTATGGTTCGATACACGCCCCTCTGGCCCATGCTCGTTTCGTCTCGATGCAGGAAGGAAAAGGGGAACATAACAAAAGCGGCGCTCGCCCCTGCAGCAACCGACGGGGGCAGGGCCTTGGCGGCGTCCCGGGCCTAGTTGGACACATCCTCGCGCTTCACCGGTGCGCGGCGACGAGACGATGCACTACCACCTTTGAAGCAGGCGCGGCAGTGTGGCGGCTGATCAGGGCCGCCGCTGCTGGAACTGTCGCCGAGGGAGGAGCCACCATAGCCAGATGAGGCAAGGCCGGCGGATTCATCCTCCTCCTCGTCCCGACCATCGCCAAGGCCGAGCACCTCCTCGTCGTTGTTCACCTCAGGGCAGCATCCGACGCGGCGACCGTCTTCCCCAAACACCCTCACGAAGATGGTTGCGTCGCCATCAAACTTGAAGTGGAGGGTGCACCGCCTGCACAGGCCGCGCGCACTGGCGAACGCCTGCCAACCGCGGGCCAAAGCAATGTTGCCCGCGGCGGAGACCTCAACCGCGACCCAAGAAGCTCGGCTGCAGCAACCGTCTGCCTGCAGCCACAGCCCGCCTGGACCGGAGGCCCGCAGCTCATCGGCGAAGAAGCGGGGGAGCTGGAGCCAGATGCCAGTCGGATGCTCCGACCAAACAACAAACTCCAGCAGCACCTCCGACGCATGGAACCGCGGTCGGGGAGGTCGTGCAACCACGACGCATCTCCTCTTGTCGACAGGACGACCGCGAACTAGAGCGACTCCTGCCGCGCACTGCGGCGCCACCCCCGGAGTCGGGGCCCTCGGCGGGGGTCGCGACATACTTGCGGGGACGGCCACATCCTCGCTTGGGCGCGGGGAGCCGGGTCCCTCCTGAGGGGCCCTGCCCTTCTCCACGGCGGAGAACCTCTTCGGCGGCGCCATCACTGCTAGCGGTGGAGCAATGAGAAAAAAGAAAGTGAACCAAGAAGAGATGGGCGACGGGGGCTCTGCCCCCCTCCCCATCTATAGTGGAAGAAAGCCAACCGGCACCTCCCATGATCTACGGGTAATGATGATTTTCTCTGCATGTTGCAGGGACTTGTCAAGTCGAGCAGTTGCCGAGGCAGCATGGGGAACTGGAGACGCCCACGTCCAATTAACTGCCACGCGTCAACTGAGGCCACAGGCTTTTGGGGCCCGCGGCGCTCCGCGCCTGACCCTTGGGCTTCGCCTCGAAGCCAAGCCCGAGTGCGCCTTGGGCCCGGGGGCTACTGTGGCATTCTAGGAACGGGGGTCCCCAGACTTGCCTGCCTACGGCCCATGGCGCGGCTGCGTTGGCAGGCCTGTACGACCCATCTTCATCAACAAGGAACCAAGACACTCGCGAGGGGCCAAGCCTCGCGAGGCGGACGACACAAGACCTCCTCAGGAGCGGCCTCACCAGGCTGCCTCGCGAGGAGCGGAGATATCAAGGCGGGGTGAACCTCGCGAGGCTCTCGTGACGTGAGCCGTGACGATCGACACTAGCTGGGCGTCAGCGTGTCAGGACCCCGATTCCAAGCCACATCGATCTAGCCGGTAACACCTCATATCACTTTGCTGCCTCACGCACGGTATCCCACAGGTGTCCCCTTACCATGGCCCAGGACCGTTTGCGCCTTTTGGCTCACGTATATGATAGTGTCACTAGCATCCATATGACAGAGAACCCGGGCCGACATGGCTAGTCGTGAACCCAAAGCAGCACAGACCTATGGAGACAGGCATACATGAATCACATCAAGCATGTCGGTCATCAGCGAGTGATTCCGGGCGGTAGCACTGGGCTAACAGGACTCCAGGGAACCCGGCCTGTAGCAGGCTAGGCAGGACTCCGGAAGTTACCGCGTGACATTTCCCCGAAGGGACAGACATAGGAACGAAGTGAAACACATGCTAGCTAGTCAAGTGTCCTGAACAGTAGTGCTGGGCTAGCAGGACTCCGGTGAACCGGGCTGTAGCGGACTACTATGGCTCGAGGGACACTAGACTACATTTCCCCATAAGAAAGGCTGCCAAGGATAAACAACTAGATTGTCGGATCCCACTCATACCAAGCATTTCAATCATACACACAATATGCCCGATATGAGTACATACAACATGGCATCACAACAAAAGTCTACAACTTAAGTACTTTATTTAAAGGCTCCAGAGAGCCATACATAACATGTTGATACAGATAGGGGTCACATGACCCAACACTCAAGTCATACAGTAATACAAGCACATGCGGAAGCAACCGGTCTAAGTACAGACACTAGAAAGAAAGAAGGCTTCTCGAAGCCTGTCTATCTACATAGGGCCCTCCATGGCCAGGATCACCACCTGGGAGGCTAGTCACTCGTCGACATCAAGGTCTACATAAAACCCATCGGAGGGGGCAGTGTTGTCGTCTGAAAACAATAAATAAGCAAACATGAGTACAAGGTACTCAGCAAGTCTTATATCAGAACCTACTATACATGCTCATTCTCAAGAAGGTGGTGGGGTTAATGCAGCAAGCCAGCTTTGACTCTTGGCTAAGCTATCCTATGAAACTTCACTAGTAAAATAGTTTTCGCACACGAGTCCACTACTCACCACACAATACTCCACCGGGGATCCTCCCTCGTCATCCTACGAGAGGGCCATCCTCGGTACTCACACTTATCTTGAGTCTTTTAGTAGTATCCATTAACTTGTCTATGAACAGTATAGGCAACCAAGTAGTCCTTTACCGCGGACGCGGCTATTCAAAGAGTTTTATACACTGCATGGGTGTACTTCTTCATACACGCTTTCACCACTTACCGCCGTTTACACGACATGTAGTCGGCAACCTTCAAGCGGAAGCCCAGCGAGGGTGTCGGCCACGGCCTACCTAAACACTTAAGTCTCTAGTCCAGGTTTATCGCCTATCCAGGTTCCATCCGCAGGGAGTCCGGCCGAGGTTTCCACATACGGCCCCGAACAATGTGAACAGGGTCCCGAGACGCCAAACGGGCGCCCGGCATACCCGGCCACGGTGTATCTACTGCAACATAGCCCACCCCTAGGGTCAGCGCTACGCACGGCCGCCAACACATAACCTACAAACATCGGAAACTATTTGCAACTCCTGGACAGAGTACTAGGGTGATTAAGAAGCCGAGAGGGTCCATTGGTTTCAGGCCCAATGTACGGTAGTAACTGCATCTTAAATCACACATACAGATCTCAGTTCTTATGGACGGCCTCAATGAAACAACCCACCATGTACTCCTACATGGCCTCTCATCGATACCTTTACCAAAACATGTTCAACACATCCCTCATATTACCGACATAATCATATCACTCTAGCCCATCACCCAGATGAACCAGACCTGACACAACTCTAAGCATAGCAGGCATAGCAAGGTAGGAATCACATACATGGCTCAATCAACTCCTACACATGCTAGTGGGTTTCATCTACACTACTAGGAAAAGGGCTATAGATGGAATTGACACTAATGGCGCACCAGACATGTGGTGCGCCATTACTATATACTAATGGCGCACCATGTGTTGGTACGCCATTAGTGTCCAAATACTAATGGCGCACCACATCCACGGTGCGCCATTAGTAAAAAAAAATTTAAATTTTTTTCAAAACTACTAATGGCGCACCGCGGATGTGGTGTGCCATTACTAGTTTTTTTCAAAACTACTAATGGCGCACCGTGGCATGGTGCCCCGTGGATCGCCTTTTCAGTTTTTAAAAAAATAAAAGAAAATGATGAAAATGTCAAAAAAATAAGTTTCCCATGTGATATGTGGTCTAGTTGTTGGGAAAATTTGCAAATATGAATTTCGACTTCATTTGCAAAATCTCTCGAGAATTTGTAAAAATGGGCATAACTTTTGCATACTAACTCGGATGAAAAAGTTTTTTATATGAAAAATCATCTACTCGAAAAGTTACATCCAAATTTAACGGGGCAACCCGTTAAACATTTTCAAAATCCTCAAAAACCTAACAGAAAAAAAAGATATGTGGCTTTTAAGATCTGGAGGTAAAAAAATTTAAAAAAAATTCAAATTTACTAATGGCGCACCAGCCCATGGTGCGCCATTAGTATCTTCCCGCCTTCAAAATTCAAAATAAGTCAACAAAATAAATAAAAAAGTTACTAATGGCGCACCTGCCCACAGTGCGCCATTAGTATCTTCCCGCCTTCAAAATTCAAAATAAGTCAAAAAAATAAAAAAAGAGTTACTAATGGCGCACCTGGCCATGGTGCGCCATTACTATGTCGTATACATGGCTGGGCGCACCTCCTCCACTCCACCTCTCCCCAATTCCATCTCCTCCTCTCCTCTCCTCCACTCCATCTCCTCCACTCCATCTACTCCTCTCCTCCACTCCATCTCCTCCTCTCCGGCGACCTCCTTCTCCTCTTCGGCGACCTCCTCCTCCTCCTCTCCGGCGACCTCCTCCTCCTCCTCTCGGGCGACCTCCTCCTCCTCCTCTCCGGCGACCTCCTCCTCTCCGGCGACCTCCTCCTCTCCGGGAACCTCCTCCTCCCTCCTCTCCTCTCCTTCCCTCACGGTTTCTCCTCCCTCCTCTCCGGTGAGCTCCTCCTCCCTCCTCTCCTCCCATTCCCTCATGGTTTCTCCTTCCTCTTCTCCGATGCTTCGGTGAACTCCTCTCCGGCGACCTCCTCCTCCTCTCCGGCGATGTAGGCGAGCGCCTCTCCGGTGACCTCCTCCTCCTCTCCGGCGAACTCCTCTCTAGCAAAAGAACACGGCAAAAGAACGTACAAGATCCAAAAACAGGAACAAAATTTGAAATAATATCGTGCCAAAAATGAGCAAAAAAAACTAGCAAAAAATGGGCAAAAAAATCACGATCCTGATCCAAATTCAAAATTCAAAAATACTAATGGCGCACGGTGGGGGTTAGACGGTGCGCCACTACTATTTTCCCGCCTTCAAAATTCAAAAATACTAATGGCGCACCGTGGCCTATACTAATGGCGCACCGTGGCCTATACTAATGGTGCACCAGTGGTGTGCCATTAGTAAAAATTACTAATGGCGTGCTAGTAATGGTGCACCAGTGATGCACCATTAGTAGGCAAAACTGGTGCGCCATTAGTAGGCCTTTTCCTAGTAGTGCTAGTTACTGTGGCAATGACAGGTCATGCAGAGGATAAGGGTTCAACTACCGTAGCACACAGCAGTTTGAATCGTGTTGTCTTAATGTAGTAAACAAGAGCAGAAGCAAGAACATGGGTTTGTATCGGAATGATCAATGGGTTGCTTTCCTGATGGAGTGGTAGTGGGATACTGCCCTTCAGTTGGATACTCGTGAATATCCTTGGAGGCAGAACCTACCACGAAGAACACATCGGACACAATCAACACATGACGATATGCAACAATATGATGCATGCTATGACATGCCAATATGAATGTGTCTTGGCCTAATGCAAGCTATAACAGAATCGAATGAACTCATTTGAATCAAAGATTCAAATATTAGCTCATTAAACATGGCCTTAATAGTGCATTTCTTTATTCTTCTTAAACAGCAATGTAAACTTGTTTTTTCATGCATGAAACCATTACAGATGGATAGATTGAATTTTTCTGATCATTTTTCATATATAAATCTTTGCATTTGGACCTATGGTTGATTTTCTATGATCTTTAGAAGTTTTAAACATTTTTTGGAATTTCCTGAATAAAATTAAATCCAGAAAATGCATTACCGCGTCAGCATTGCGTCATGCTGACCTCACCAGGTCAAAGGCGCCAGCCCAGGTCAAACCTGACTAGTGGGCCCCTTCTGTCAGTCTCTCAGTTAATAACAGGATTAGTTTAACATTAATTTACTGTCAGTGGGGCCTAGGCCCACATGTCAGTGACTGATTAAAATAAAATTAGTTAGTACTAATCCTAGATTAGTTAGCAGACCGGCCCCACCTGTCATAGACTCAGGGGGGTCTACCTAGGCCCACCCATGGGTCAAACTCGCCAGCGTTGAGCCGCCAGCGAGGCCGAGACGGCGGAGGGCTTCGGATTTGGTCCTCCGGTGACCAAATCGACGGCGGAGACGTGCTACGCGTAGCTGGTGCTCGTGTGCATCTAGTGGGGCAAGCGGGAGGAGCTGGGGTGGAGCGAGCTCGCCGGAATCGAGCTCGTGGCGGCGGCCGGAGTTCGGACGGGGTTGGTTTCGACGCTACGGTGCACGGGAGGAAGAGCTGGTGGTGGCTACGGGCTCCTGGTGCTGCATTGAGCACAATGGCGAGCTTGGCTTCGAGCCACTGTGGCTCTGGCCACGACGGCGCCATGGCCGGCGGCGGGGAGCTCTCGGGTGCGGTGGAAACAGCGGCTACAGAGGCCAAACGAGCACGGGAGCTAGGGGAAACGAAGAGGAGCTCACAGCGGAGTCGGAGAGGGGGTCAGCGAGCTCGGGGAGGTCCTGGTGATGGGGAATCGGCCGGAGACGGCTCGGGTGCCCGAGGTTGAAGACGAGGGCGTAGATGGCGTTTGGCGGCGTTTGGGGTCGCGTGGGTCGGCGAAGAGGTCCAGAGTGACGAGGCGGAGCTATTGGGCTCGTCGAAGGGGCGAGGGAGTGGATGTGGTGGCAACTACGGCGATTGGCGGCGAGGTACGCACTCGGCCATCGTGGGAGAGAGTGAGGGAGACGAGGGGGGAGTGAGAGAGGATGAGAGGGGGACGTGGGGGTCGCGTGGCACTCCTGGACGTCTCCAGGACATCGGCAGAAGCAGGAGGTGGCCGGCGCATGGCCGGCGTGCGACGAGCACGCGCCCCTGCCTCCTGGCACGAGGAGGACGATGACTGGCGAAGCCAGTAGGATGGGCCGAGCCAGGTGGGCTGGCCAGCTCAGGTAAGGCCCAGGTGGCTTCCTTCTCTCTTTTTTTTAAATTTTTTCTGTTTTCTATTTAACTGCAACTGTTGGGCTTTATTAAAAATACTAAAACATTTCCAAAAATCCTGAAAATAATTATGAGCTCTGTTTAGAATATTTCCAACAGGAAACATTTATTTCTAGAATTATTTGAGCATTTAAATGCCCAAACTCAAATACTTATGATTTAATTCAATGACCTTCTGTTGACCTAGAAAATTGTGCAGCAATTTTGCCAGAGGTTCTAACCCAAGACAAAGAGGGTGAACTTTTTAGAAGGGCATTTCAGGTTCATTGAAAATAATTTTAGTAAACCCTAGTTGTTTCTAGGGGGGTGTTGGGGGGTTTCTGCCTTCCCCAATTCAAATTTAAAAGAAATTTAAACATGATGCACATTCTAATGCTTGAACTAGCTAGGGTGTGACAACTAACCCCCACTCAAAAGAATCTCGTCCCGAGATTTAGGATCCTCCGGGAAGAAGGTGGGGTACTCGAGTCGAAGACGATCCTCCCTTTCCCAAGTGGCTTCTTTCTCGGAATGGTGTGACCATTGAACCTTGAGAAACTTGATATTACGATGTCGACTGGTATGCTCGGCTTGATCAAGGATACGAATGGGATATTCCGGATAGGAGAGGTTATCTTGTAGATCAAGCGTTTCGTGGTCCACTCCACGGATAGGATCTGCGAAGCAACGCCTGAGTTGAGAAACGTGGAAGACATCGTGAACTCTGGAAATATGCGGAGGTAGTTTCAATTGGTAGGCAACTTCTCCTCGTTTGGCAAGAATGCGAAAGGGTCCAATGTAATGAGGAGCCAATTTGCCTTTGATACCGAAACGATGGGTTCCCTTTAACGGAGTAACCTGAAGGTAAGCCTTCTCGTCGACTTCATAAGTCATAGGCTTATGTTTACGATCATATTGACTCTTTTGACGAGATTGGGCTGTTTTCAATTTCTCACCAATAACGCGAACCTGCTCTTCTGCTTCCTGAACCATATTCGGGCCAAAAGTTGTCTTTCCCCGGTTTCTGACTAGTTAAGAGGCGTTCGACATTTTCGTCCATAGAGAACTTCGAAAGGAGCTTTGCCCAAGCTAGCTTGATAACTATTGTTATAAGCAAACTCCGCGAATGGGAGGCATTTCTCCCAACTCATTCCGAACGAGATAACAGAAGCTCGGAACATATCTTATAGAATTTGATTGACTCGCTCTACTTGACCACTTGATTGAGGATGGAAGGCGATACTAAAAGAGAGACGAGTTCCCATAGCATTTTGGAAACTTTCCCAAAATCGAGAGGTGAAGAGACTCCCACGGTCTAAGTTAATTTCCAATGGAACACCATGAAGAGACACTATTCGGGAGATGTATAATTCGGCTAGCTGGCTAGCGGTGATACTCTAACGAACAGGTAGGAAATGGGCTACTTTGGAAAGTCGGTCGATCAAGACGAAGATGGCATTATTCCCTCTCTTGGTCCTGGGAAACCCGGTGATGAAATCCATACTGATTTTATCCCATTTCCATTCAGGAATAGCCAAAGGTTGAAGGGTGCCAGCAGGCCGTTGATGCTCTGCTTTAACACAAGGACAAACGTCGCAATTAGCAATGTATTGAGCGATTTCTCTCTTCATCCTAGTCCACCAAAACCTCTGGTGTAGGTCTTGATACATTTTGGTACTAGCGGGATGAATGGTGAGAGGGGATTCATGAGCTTCCTTAACGATCAGCCGCCTCAGGTTTCGTGCCTTTGGAACCACTAGGCGATTCCCAAAGTATACGACACCTTGATCATCAATGGAGAAACAATTCGCGACTCCTTTCTTAATGTTTGTCTTAATACGGGAGATTCCCGGATCTACCTTCTGTGCCTTGATGATCTGATCCGTAAGGGTAGGTTTCGCCACCAGGGTAGATAGGAATCCTCAAGGAACAATGTGAAGATTAAGCTTACGGAATTCCTCATGGAGAAGTGGTTGACTTTGTTGTAACATCAGGTTGTTACAATAGGATTTACGGCTTAGCGCATCAGCCATGACATTGGCTTTGCCTATTCCTAAGTCGTAATCCGAGATCAACTCAACCCAACGTCTTTGCCTGAGATTTAAATCTGGTTGGGTGAAGATATATTTCAAACTTTGGTGATCGGTGAAGATCTCGCAACGATTACCGAGGAGGTAATGTCGCCAAGTTTTAACTTCATGGACTACAACTGCCAGCTCTAGATCATGTGTGGGATAATTTTCCTCATGTGGATGTAATTGCCGTGAAGCATAGGCAATTACCTGACGATCTTGCATGAGTATGAAACCTAGTCCTTGTCGCGAGGCGTCGCAATAGATAATAAAGTCCTTGGAGAAGTCTGGTGGTACCAGTACAGGAGCAGATGTCAGGCATCTTTTCAGTTCCTGAAAGCTGAACTCGCACTGTGGAGTCCACTCAAACTTTTTATCTTTCTTGAGGAGTTCAGTTAGAGGTTTAGCAACCTTGGAGAAATTCTCGACGAAGCGGCGGCAATAGCTCGCTAAGCCAAGGAAGCTCCGAACTTGCTTGACCGTCTCAGGTGGAGTCCAATCAAGGACGGCTTGAACTCGCTCGGGATTGACAGCAATACCCTTGCCAGAGATTACATGGCCTAGATAGGTCACTTTTGGCAACCAAAATTCAAACTTGGAGAATTTGGCATAAAGGCGATGCTCTCGAAGTTTCATCAATACCAGCCTTAAATGTTCTGCATGTTCCTCTTCATTCTTGGAGTAGATGAGTATGTCATCGAGGTATACTACGACGAATTTATCCAGGTACTCCATGAAGACCAAGTTCATTAACCGCGAGAAGGTGGCTGGGGCATTGGTTAAACCGAAGGATATAACGGTGTACTCGTATTGGCCATAACGAGTAACAAAGGCTGTTTTGGGAATGTCCCCGTTCCTGATTTTGATTTGATGGTAGCCCAACCTCAAATCCATCTTGGAAAAGACTGAGGATCCAGCGAGCTGATCATACATATCGTTGATCCTGGGAGGCGGGTATTTGTTCTTGATGGTGACCAAATTGACGGGTCAGTAATCCACAACCATTCGATCCGTTCCATCCTTCTTCTTGACGAAGAGGACGAGGAAAGCCCAAGGAGAGGAACGAGGATGGATGAAACCCTTTTTCAAGGCCTCATCGAGTTGGTTCTTAAGCTCAGCTAGTTCTAAGGGTGCCATCTTGTAGGGTCTTCTAGAAATTGGAACGGTTCCTGGAACAAGGTCTATCACAAACTCGACATCCCTGTCAGGTGGAACACCTGGCAGTTCTTCTGGAAAGACATCCGGAAAGTCTCGGACTATCAGAACATCCTCAAGGTCTGGAAGGGGGTTGGCATTTAGGGAGTAAAGTTGGCGCTTGGCCACTCGAGTTAAGACAATGACTGTCTTGCCCGATGGGTGAGTAAGTTGAACGGTTCTAGTGGCACAATCGATCTTAGCATAATGAGCTGACATCCAGTCCATACCCAAGATGATGTTTATGTTCGAGGACTTGAGGGCTATTAAGGATGCAAGGAAGACAAGTCTATCGACAAGAATTTCGTTCCCATGGCTTACTCTAGAAGTTTGCCATCTTGAGCTAGGGTTTTGAATTTCCATGGTAGAGGGCATGTCACAGAATGTCGTGTTATGCAATCGAGCATAGTTCTCGGATATGAATGAATGAGATGCTCCAGTATCGAAAAGAACAGATGCCGGATGGCAGTTAACAAGGAGCGTACCAAGGACGACGTTGGGATCCTCATGAGCCTCCTCGGCTCAAACATAGTTGACATGGCCACGTGCAGTGGTGGCCGGCTTGGCGTTGAATGTTTTTCCCGCGGGCTTACCACAGCCAACAGACTTCCCAGATTGAACGGGGTTGTTGTTCTGGGGACACTCTTGGCTATAGTGACCCGGCTCTCCACACTTAAAGCATGTCACCACATTAGGGCGTGGAGCAGCATTAGCAGCGGGGCCACCATAGGGCTTGAGCGGTGCAAATTGCTGGTTGGGACGAGGTGCCTCAAAGGATGGCCTCGGGATGAACCTGGGTGGCAGTGCCGTGCTTGGAATCCACACCCGGTGCTTCTCAGCTCCAGAGCCGGATGAAGAGCCAAAATCACGGGAGTGCTTGCGTGAAGCGTCATAATCAGTCTGGCCTGTCTCAGCACTGATGGCTTTATTGACCAACTTCTAAAAGGAGGTGCACTCATGCAGACGAAGATCGTGGCAAAGCTCAGGGCTAAGTCCCTTGTGGAACCTTGCCTGCTTCTTAGCGTCAGTAGATACCTCTTCAGGAGCATAGCGTGCCAGATTCCCAAATTCACTACTATAAGCATCCACAGTCAGTCTTCCTTGGGTGAAGTTGCAGAGCTCCTCCCTCTTGCGATCCATGAGACCTTCCGGAATGTGATGCTCACGGAAAGCCTCATTGAATTCAGCCCAGGTAGTAATTTGACCGACCAGACGCATAGCTTCGAAGTTATCCCACCAAAGGCTAGCAGGGCCTTCGAGGTGATAGGCAGCATAAGTAACCTTGTCGGCTTCGGCTACGTTAGCAGAATGTAGCTTGTGGGTGATGCTGCGAAGCCAGTCATCCGCGTCGAGGGGTTCGACGGAATGGTTAAACTTTGGTGGGTACAGCTTGATAAAGTCATTAATTGACACCAAGTCATTTCGCGGGTGGCGTGCAGTGTTCTGCTCAATCCGCTCCAGCAAGCGGTTAGTCTCACGCTTGTTTCTTTCCACCTCCAGCATTACTTCGGCCAGAGAAGGCGGGTGAGGCAGATTTTCACCTCTAGCTGCACTGGCTTCCCCCTGCTCCGGGGCAGCAGGGTTGCTGTGGGTGTTGACCATTCTAGGAGAAAACAAGACAACGGTTTAGACAAGGATGGCTCAAACTTAGCAAGGAAGTGCAGAATGTAATGGATAACACGGAATGCAGAGATGTTCATCCGTATGTCATGGTAATATAAAACCGCCATATATATACCAACGGTCATACACATCATACATAGTTTAGTACAAGCCCAGGCTATAGTACAACTATGATGAACGACGTTACATCTCATCGGAGGCATTCCAAGCTCCTATATATTATTTGTCTACACCTCCGGAATCGATTACACGCAAAGTCATATTCCACAAGTCACGCAGGACAGTGGAGATACAACTACTACAATACTAGTGGTACTACTACTAGCTCAGACAGCTCCGTAGTAGTCCTCATAGAAGTCACCTCCATAGCCTGGAAGTTCAACGTGACCATCCGGGAACAGACGGTCCTGAGGAGCCTGTGGACCATAGGGGCTAGGATGAGGTCTTGGACCAACAAACGGTGGCCTGCGGGGACCACGGGGTGGGGTGATGCCTCCCAAATCACGCCAATCCACCATGTCTCGCAAGGCAGATCTCACAGGATACAGATCCCTTGTATCCATACATCCAGCTTGCACCGCAGGTGCAAACCGAGTCAATGTGGCCCAATGATCAGCACGGGTATTGAAAAGCTCCAGCCTCAAGGCCCGATTCTCTCGGTCCTTATCTTCGAGCATCTCGGCAGTGGTACGAGTTAATGAGTCCTCCTGAGTGGAGTCAGCATAGATAGCTTGAAGATACCCTTGCGCTCCCGGAAGTGAAGCTGGCATGTAAGGAAGTCGGTGTTCCGAAGCAGGCCAGTTCGGACTCACATGATGGTCATCATGGAATAGGCAGCATCCTGCACAGCCATCTCAACAGTAACCCCGAGTCCATAGGAATAGTGAAGGGGCTCGGTAGATTCAGGATAAGAAGGAAATATCCTGACGGTGCAGAAATACTGGCTTTGATTAAAGTCGCAAAACTGCTCTTCGGCAGTGTATTCAGGATACCAACGGTAACCCGTCTCGATCATTACCCGGACTAACATAGCAGTATGACCGGGCACGTCGAGGCACCGGGTCAGGCGAACCACTTGGTTTTCAGCACGGTTAGCCATCTGAAAGCACAACCACAATGCAAAGACATCAGAATTTCTAGGGAAAATTGGACAGCATAACAGCTGTAAATGCTCAGAAAAAGATTTGAGACATCCACAACAGTTCGCAATACCACTCAACAACATCATATCAAGGTTCTGATCCAATTAGTAACATACTAAGAATAGTAGAAACTGAACTGGAACTCGTAACAACAATCCTATAACTACTACGGATTAGTAACACATGAACCTGATAGAAGAAGAGAGCCTAGTCCTTAACCCACGTTGAATGAGAAGAGAATGACTTAGATCAGAGGCATAGGGTAAAGGAGTAAAAGAGCCTTACGTTCCCTCCCACAATCAATTCCCCTACATATAACAAAAGCAATTCTAGACTCGACATCGACCAGTTTGGCTCAACGACCCTACAGGCAGTCTGGCTCTGATGCCAATGCTGTCAGGACCCCGATTCCAAGCCACATCGATCTAGCCGGTAACACCTCATATCACTTTGCGGCCTCACGCACGGTATCCCACGGGTGTCGCCTTACCATGGCCCGGGACCATTTGCGCCTTTGGGCTCATGTATATGATAGTGTCGCTAGCATCCATATGACAGAGAACCCGGGCCGACATGGCTAGTCGTGAACCCAAAGCGGCACAGACCTATGGAGACAGGAATACATGAATCACATCGAGCATGTCGGTCATCCGCGAGTGATTCCGGGCTGTAGCACTGGGCTAACAGGACTCCCGGGAACCCGGGCTGTAGTAGGCTAGGCAGGATTCCGGAAGTCACCGCGTGACATTTCCCCGAAGGGACAGACATAGGAACGAAGTGAAACACATGCCGGCTAGTCAAGTGTCCTGAACAGTAGTGCTGGGCTAGCAGGACTCCGGTGAACCGGGCTGTAGCGGACTACTATGGCTCGAGGAACACTAGACTACATTTCCCCATAAGAAAGGCTGCCAAGGATAAACAACTAGATTGTCGGATCCCACTCATACCAAGCATTTCAATCATACACACAGTATGCCCGATATGAGTACATACAACATGGCATCACAACAAAACTCTACAACTCAAGTACTTTATTTAAAGGCTCCAGAGAGCCATACATAACATGTTCATACAGATAGGGATCACATGACCCGACACTCAAGTCATACAGTCATACAAGCACATGCGGAAGCAACCCGTCTAAGTACAGACACTAGAAAGAAAGAAGGCTTCTCTAAGCCTGTCTATCTACATAGGGCCCTCCATGGCCAGGATCACCACCTGGGAGGCTAGTCACTCGCCGACATCAAGGTCTACATAAAACCCATCGGAGGGGGCAGTGTTGTCGTCTGAAAACAATAAATAAGCAAACATGAGTACAAGGTACCCAGCAAGTCTTACATCAGAACCTACTATACATGCTCATTCTCAAGAAGGTGGTGGGGTTAATGCAGCAAGCCAGCTTTGACTCTTGGCTAAGCTATCCTACGGAACTTCACTAGTAAAATAGTTTTTGCACACGAGTCCACTACTCACCACACAATACTCCACCGGGGATCCTCCCTCGTCATCCTACGAGAGGGCCATCCTCGGTACTCACACTTATCTTGAGTCTTTTAGTAGTATCAATTAACTTGTCTATGAACTGTATAGGCAACCAAGTAGTCCTTTACCGCGGACGCGGCTATTCGAATAGTTTTATATCCTGCAGGGGTGTACTTCTTCATACACGCTTTCACCACTTACCGCCGTTTACACGACATGTACTCGGCAACCTTCAAGCGAAAGCCCAGCGAGGGTGTCGGCCACGGCCTACCTAAACACTTAAGTCTCTAGTCCAGGTTTGTTGCCTATCTAGGTTCCATCCGCAGGGACTCCGGCCGAGGTTTCCACATACGGCCCCGAACGATGTGAACAGGGTCCCGAGACGCCAAACGGGCGCCCGGCATACCCGGCCATGGTGTATCTACCGCAACATAGCCCACCCCTAGGGTCAGCGCTACGCACGGCCACCAACACATAACCTACAAACACTAGAAACTATTTGCAACTCCTGGACAGAGTACTAGGGTGATTAAGAAGCCGAGAGGGTCCATTGGTTTCGGGCCCAATGTATGGTAGTAACTGCATCTTAAATCACACATACAGATCTCAGTTCTTATGGACGGCCTCAATGAAACAACCCACCATGTACTCCTACATGGCCTCTCATCGATACCTTTACCAAAACATGTTCAACACATCCCTCATATTACCGACATAATCATATCACTCTAGCCCATCACCCAGATGAACCAAACCTGACACAACTCTAAGCATAGCAGGCATAGCAAGGTAGGAATCACATACATGGCTCAATCTACTCCTACACATGCTAGTGGGTTTCATCTAGTTACTGTGGCAATGACAAGTCATGCAGAGGATAAGGTTTCAACTACCGTAGAACACAGTAGTTTGAATCACGTTGTCTTAATGCAGTAAACAAGAGCAGAAGCAAGAACATGGGTTTGTATCAGAATGATCAATGGGTTGCTTGCCTGATGGAGTGATAGTGGGATACTTCCCTTCAGTTGGATACTAGTGAATATCCTTGGAGGCAGAACCTACCACGAAGAACACATCGGACACAATCAACACATGACGATATGCAACAATATGATGCATGCTATGACATGGCAATATGAATGTGTCTTGGCCTAATGCAAGCTATAACAGAATGGAATGAACTCATTTGAATCAAAGATTCAAATATTAGCTCATTAAACATGGCCTTAATAGTGCATTTCCTTATTCTGCTTAAACAGCAAGGTAAACTTGTTTTGTCATGCATGAAACCATTACAGATAGATATATTGAATTTTTCTGATCATTTTTCATATATAAATCTTTGCATTTGGAGCTATGGTTGATTTTCTATGATTTTTAGAAGTTTTAAACATTTTCTGGAATTTCCTGAATAAAATTAAATCCAAAAAATGCATTATTGCGTCAGCATTGCGTCATGCTGACCTCAGCAGGTCAAAGGCGCCAGCCCAGGTCAAACTTGACTGGTGGGCCCCTTTTGTCAGTCTCTGAGTTAATAACAGTATTAGTTTAATACTAATTAACTGTCAGTGGGGCCTGGGCCCACACGTCAGTGACTGATTAAAATAAAATTAGTTAATACTAATCCTAGATTAGTTAGCAGACTGGCCCCACCTGTCATAGACTCAGGGGGGTCTACCTGGACCCACCCAGGGGTCAAACTGGGTCAAACTCGCCGGCGTTGAGCCGCCGGCGAGGCCGAGACGGCGGAGGGCTTCGGATTTGGTCCTCTGGTGACCAAATCGACGGCGGAGACGTGCTACGCGTAGCTGGGGCTCGTGCGCATCTAGTGGGGCACGTGGGAGGAGCTGGGGTGGAGCGAGCTCGCCGGAATCGAGATCGTGGCGGCGGCCGGAGTTCGGACGGGGTTGGTTTCGACGCTACGGTGCACGGGAGGAAGAGCTACTGGTGGCTATGGGCTCCTGGTGCTGCACTGAGCACAACAGCGAGCTTGGCTTCGAGCCACTGTGGCTCTAGCTACGACGGTGCCATGGCCGGCGGCGGGGAGCTCTCGGGTGCGGTGGAAACGGTGGCTATAAAGGCCAAACGAGCACGGGAGCTAGGGGAAAGCAAGAGGAGCTCACAGCGGAGTCGGAGAGGGGGTCCGCATGCTCGGGGAGGTCCTGGCGACGGCGAATCGGCCGGAGACGGCTCGGGTGCCCGAGGTTGAAGACGAGGGCGTAGACGGCGTTCGGCAGCGTTTGGGGTCGCGTGGGTCGGCGAAGAGGTCCAGGGTGACGAGGCGGAGCTATTGGGCTCGTCGAAGGGGCGAGGGAGTGGCTGTGGTGGCAACTACGGCGATCGGCGGCGAGGTAAGCGATCGGCCATCATGGGAGAGAGTGAGGGAGACGAGGGGGAGAGTGAGAGAGGATGAGAGGGGGACGTTGGGGTCGCGTGGCACTCCTGAACGTCTCCAGGACGTCGGCAGAAGCAGGAGGTGGCCGGCGCGTGGCCGGCACGCGGCAAGCACGCGCCCCTGCCTCCTGGCGCGAGGAGGACGACGACTGGCGAAGCCAGTAGGCTGGGCCGAGCCAGGTGGGCTGGCCAGCTCAGGTAAGGCCCAGGTGGCTTCCTTCTCTTTTTTTAAAATTTGTTTCTATTTTCTATTTAACTACAACTGTTGGGCTTTATTAAAAATACTAAAACATTTCCAAAATCCTGAAAATAATTATGAGCTCTGTTTAGAATATTTCCAACAGCAAACATTTATTTCCAGAATTATTTGAGCATTTAAATTATTTTATAGCATTTAAATGTCCAAACTCAAATACTTATGATTTAATTCAATGACCTTCTGTTGACCTAGAAAATTGTGCACCAATTTTGCCAGAGGTTCTAACCCAAGACAAAGAGGGTGAACTTTTTAGAAGGGCATTTCAGGTTCATTGAAAATAATTTTAGTAAACCCTAGTTGTTTCCAGGGGGGGTGTTGGGGGTTTCTGCCTTCCCCAATTCAAATTTAAAAGGAATTTAATCATGATGCACATTCTAATGCTTGAACTAGCTAGGGTGTGACACAGCGTGCGCAGTGTCCTTGCTTCCTCTTTTGTGCTAAGGGAGCAAGCACATGCACGGAGTACCGAGGCATCAAGCAAAGGTTTCCATATTGGTGAAACGAGACCAAGCCTCGCAGGACAGCAGGACGGAGGTCACCATGGAGCCCAAGACAGCGTCATCACCAGAACCTTTGGCAGGCAAAGACCACCTTCTGTCAGGATAGCTCGTACTAGCTATCCCCTTTCAAATTGGCCGCAATTGTTGGCTCCCTTCCCGCTCAATATTTGGGAAGAGGACCAGGACCTCTATAAATAGAACTAGCCACCACAAAGAGAAGGGGGGGGTCAAGAGCCAACCCTTAGCCACACCGAACACAGGAACACCTCAACCTCAAGAGGATGTTCTTCCCCTTGTACTTTTCATCATCAGCCCAAGAGGCAATCCACCACCACACTGGAGTAGGGTGTTACACCACAACGGTGGCCCGAACCAGTATAAATCTTGTGTCTTTGTGTTGCGAGTGCGTCGAGTTCGTCCGCAAGACCATAGCGAGCTAGAGCGTAGATCGGTAGAAGGGATGGAACTTCACGCCTACCCCAATGTTCGAACCTTAAGGGTCTGCGGGAACCCCAGATCCGACATACACAACCTTCTTCTTGTAGACGTTGTTGGGCCTCCAAGGGCATAGGTTTGTAGGACAGTAGGAAATTTCCCTCAAGTGGATGACCTAAGGTTTATCAATCCGTGGGAGGCATAGGATGAAGATGGTCTCTCTCAAACAACCCTGCAATCAAATAACAAAGAGTCTCTTGTGTCCCCAACACACCCAATACAATGGTAAATTGTATAGGTGCACTAGTTCAGCGAAGAGATGGGGATACAAGTGCAATATGGAAGGTAGATTTAGGTTTTTGTAATCTGAAAATATAAAAACAGCAAGGTAACTAATTATAAAAGTGAACACAACCGGCATTGCAATGCGTTGAAACAGGGCCTAGGGTTCATACTTTCACTAGTGAAAGTTATCTCAACAATAATAACATAATTGGATCATATAACTATCTCTCAACATGCAACAAAGAATCACTCCAAAGTCACTAATAGCGGAGAACAAACGAAGAGATTATGGTAGGGTACGAAACCACCTCAAAGTTATCCTTTCTGATCGATCTATTCAAGAGCCGTAGTAAAATAACACGAAGCTATTCTTTCTGTTCAATCTATCCTAAAGTTCATACTAGAATAACACCTTAAGACAGAAATCAACCAAAACCCTAATGTCACCTAGATACTCCAATGTCACCTCAAGTATCCATGGGTATGATTGTACGATATGCATCACACAATCACATATTCATCTATTCAACCAACACAAAGAACTTCAAAGAGTGCCCAAAAGTTTCTACCAGAGAGTCAAGACGAAAACGTGTGCCAACCCCTATGCATCAGTTCACGAGGTCACGGAACTCGCAAGTTGATCACCAAAACATACATCAAGTGGATCACATGATATCCCATTGTCACCACAGATAAGCACGTGCAAGACATACATCAAGTGTTCTCAAATCCTTAAAGACTCAATCCAATAAGATAACTTCAAAGGGAAAACATAATCCATTACAAGAGAGTAGAGGGGGGAGAAAAATCATAAGATCCAACTATAATAGCAAAGCTCGCGATACATCAAGATCGTACCATCTCAAGAACACGAGAGAGAGAGGGAGAGATCAAACACATAGCTACTGGTACATACCCTCAGCCCCGTGGGTGAACTACTCCGTCCTCGTCATGGAGAGCGCAGGGATGATGAAGATGGCCACCGGTGAGGGATCCCCCCTCCGGTAGAGTGCCGGAACAGGGTCCCGATTGGTTTTTGGTGGCTACAGAGGCTTGCGGCGGCGGAACTCTCGATCTATTATGTTCCCCAATGTTTTAAGGGTATATTCATATATATAGGCGAAAGAAGTCGGTCAGGGGAGGCACGAGGGGCCCACGAGGGTGGGGGGCGCGCCCAGGGGGTAGGGCGCGTCTCCCTGCCTCGTGGCTTCCTTGAAGCTTCCCTGATGTCTACTCTAAGTCTCCTGGATTGCTTCCGTTCCGAAAATAACGCTCCTGAAGGTTTCATTCCGTTTGGACTCCGTTTGATATTCCTGTTCTTCGAAACACTGAAATAGGCCAGAAAACAACAATTTGGGATGGGCCTCCGGTTAATAGGCTAGTCCCAAAAATAATATAAAAGTGTATAGTAAATCCCATAAACATCCAAAACAGATAATATAATAGCATCAATACTTCATAAATTATAGATACGTTGGAGACGTATCATAATTTCTCATCGCAAACAGTTCATCTGCGTCGGTTGTTTGCCACGTATCACACACATCTTGTTAAGCTGAACCATTTCTGTTGTGTTCCCTAATCGAAAATAGTTTGTCTGAGTGGACCGTATGTCGTATATCACACACAGCTTGATCTGGCTAACCATTTGTGTTGCACTCCCTAATAGTAAATAGTTCATCAGAGTGAACTGTATGCCAAATATCACACACACATTGATATGGCTGCCCGTTTCTGTTGTTCTACCTCATCGCAAACAGTTCGAATGGATAAACCGTGTGCCCTACATCACACACGCAACTAAAATCTAAACCATGTTTGATGGCTCCGCCATCGCAAATGTTCTGCACCTTTTTTGACGGGTTTTTACATCCCCATTTGCGATTAATGCATCACACACAGTTTCGTCAAAGGGTCTCTGATCATAGTGTCGCGTTAGCAGCATCCTGCAATGTTGTATTTTTTGGTTGCAATGGTCATCACTATGACCGTCGTGATCAAGATGACCGTGACAACCAAGCGAGAGTGAAGCTACATGTGCCATCCTTCACCAGAAAAGAGGATCCGGATACATATATTGAGTGGGAGGAGAAATGCGATCAAATCTTTTGCATCCATGGTTTTTCTGAAGCAAAGAGAGTTGATCTTGTTGTTATGGAGTTCTCTGGTTATGCTCTTACATGGTGGAATCAGCTGCAAGATGATCAGTTGATGTCAGGCAATAATCATATCCGCAGCTGGACTTTGATGAAGGAAGTCATGAGGCGTCATTTTGTTCTATCATACTATGGGAGGCAAGTGTACAAGCGGTTGCAGGGGCTCACTCAAGGTTCCCACACTGTTGAGGAGTATTATAAAGAGATGGACGCGCTGCTAATTCGGACAAGAACCTGTGAAAGTGATGAGGCGAAGATGGCGAGATTTTTACATGGGATGAATGATGAAATATCATATTTTGTGGAGATGTTTCATTATGACACATTACAAGATGTGGTACATCAAGCCATACGAGTTGAGAACAAGAATATGTGTAATGGTCATACTCATGCTTTCCAAGGCCGCACCACCACACGCTCATGGTAGCGAACACAATAGCCATATGGTTCTCAGTTTGAGGGCACACCACCTAGGCACCCACATGGCTTGATGGCTTCCTCACCTAATATTCGTAATCAAGATAAGAGGTCATCATCTGCAGCAGGAGTATCCTCCGCTCCACCTCCAGAAAAGAGTTCCACATGCAGCAGCGACATTCAATGCCACAAGTGCAAAGGAAGAGGTGACATTTCTTCGGAATGTCCAAGGAAAAGAGCTATGATCATCAATGAACGAGGTGAATGGGAGTCTGAAAGTGACCTGAAGGTGTCAATGATGAAGTCGAAGAGGAGCAAGGTTGGGAAGTAGGAGACACTATTTTATCTCATGAAGAACTTGATGGTGAAGGTTTGGTTGTATGTCATTCACTTAATGCCCAGGTTGTGGAGGAGGAAAAGGGGCAGCGGCATGATATTTTCCACACCCGTTGCCTTATCAACTCAAAGATATGTCAAGTGATTGTTGATAGTGGCAGCTGCAACAATATTGCAAGAACAAAGATGGTCGAGAAGCTTTAGTTGCAAACAAAACGTCACCCACATCCATACCGCATGCAATGGCTGAATGATTGTGGCACAATTAAGGTGATTAGCAGCATGCGAATACCAATTTTAGTAGGGACATATCAGGATGATGTTGAGTGCGATGTGGTTCCGATGCATGCTTGTCACTTGCTTCTTGGACGACCGTGGTTGCATGACCGCGATGTGCAAATCAGCGGGCGTGTGAATCGCTTATGTTTTGTCCATAGAGGAGAAAAGTTCACTTGGCTGCCCATGACACCCGAGGAAGTCTATCTTCATGAGATGAAAAGAAAAGGAAAGAAAAAGGGAGAGAGTGATCATACACAATGAGTGAGCCACCAACATAGTGAGGGGGTGTTTCCACAGGCAAATATGACGAAGCCTCGGGAAAAACAAGGATTAGTTATGATGGCTAGGAAAAGGGATATGTGGGAATTGAGAGAACATAATACTCCATTCTTTGTACTCCTGTATAAGGAAACTTTATTGGCTGCTAACAACTTACCCTCAACTCTTCCTAGTGTTGTTTTTGATCTTTTGCAGGAGTATGATGATGTGTTTCCCAAGGAGCTACCACCTGGTTTGCCACCAAAGCGAGGAATTGAGCACCAAATTGACTTGGTTCCGAGCGCCCCACTACCAAACCGACCAGCGTATGGAGCAAACCCAGAGGAGACGAAGGAAATCCAGAGCCAAGTAGAAGATCTTCTTAACAAAGCGTATGTAAGGGAAAGTCTTTCTCCTTGTGCCATTCCAATTCTTTTAGTTCCAAAGAAAGACGGTACCATGCACATGTGCACTGATTATAGATCCATTAACAACATAACTGTGAGATATCAACACCCTATTCCTGGGCTCGATGACATGCTTGATGAACTTTGTGGCTCCACCATATTTTCCAAAATTGATTTGCGAAGTTGTTACCACCAAATAAGAATGAAAGAGGGTGACGAATGGAAAACTACGTTTAGCCAAAATTTGGCTTGTATGAATGGTTGCTTATGCCTTTTGCATTAAGGAATGCACCTAGTACTTTCATGAGATTGATGAATCATGTGCTTAGATCCTTCATTGGCAAGTTGGTAGTGGTTTACTTTGATGACATATTTATTTATAGCAAAACTTCGGAGGATCATGTTGGACATATAAAATGTGTGCTTGTTGTCCTACGGGAGGAAAAGTTGTATGCTAATGTGGAAAAGTGCCCATTTTGCACAAACAAGGTTGTGTTTCTTGGCTTTGTTGTTTCAGCAAAAGGTATGGAGGTTGATGAAGACAATATCAAGGCTATTCGTGAGTGGATGCCTCCACAATATGTGATCCTAGTACGTAGCTTCCTCGGACTTGCAGGTTTCTACAGCCGGTTCGTGAAGGATTTCAGCACCATTGCTGCACCCATGAATGAGTTAATGAAGAAAGACACTCCATTCCAATGGGGTGATGCCCAAGACAAGTCCTTCCAAGAACTGAAGATGAGATTGACATCAGCCCCATTGCTTTCACTTCCTGATTTTGGTAAGACATTTGAGATTGAATGTGATGCAAGTGGTGTTGGCATTGGTGAAGTTCTAATGGAATAAGGTAAACCCATTGCCTACTTTAGTGAGAAGCTTAATGATCCAACTCTTAATTATTCGGTCTATGATAAAGAATTGTATGCACTTGTTCGATCTCTGGAAACATGGCAGCATTACTTGTGGCCAAAAGAGTTTGTAATACATTCTAACCATGAATCTTTAAAACATCTAAAGGGCCAACTCAAACTGAATCGTAGACATGCAAAATGGAGTGAGTTCATAGAGTCTTTTCCTTATATTGTCAAGTATAAGAAAGGGAAGGATACCGTTGTTGCCAACGCATTGTCTAGGCGTCACATTTTACTTTGCCAACTTGATGTTAAAATCCTTGGTTTAGAAAGCATCTTGGTTTTCATACTTTGCTGAACCATTTTCAAAGTTTAACAAGGGACGGGATGGGATAAGTTTCACTTGCATGATGGATTTCTATTTCGAGCTAACAAATTGTGCATCCCAGATTGTTCTGTTCATTTGTTGCTCTTGCAGGAGGCTTACACTAGTGGTCTCATGGTACATTTTGGAGCCAAGAAAACTAAAAGTGTACTTGTTGATCACTTCTTTTGACCGTGAATGAGACGTGACGTGGAACGCTACGTGATGAGATTCGAGATTTGTCACAAAGCTAAGTCCCGCTTGAATCCTCATGGTTTATATACTACTCTATCTATTCCGAATACTCCATGGGAATATATTTCTATGGAATTTGTTCTTGATTTACCACGGACTAAGAGGGGGAGTGACTCGGGTAGTTGATCGTTTTAGAAAAATGGCACATTTTATCCCATATCATAAGAGCGTGTTTGTGGTAGTTGATCGTTTTTGCAAAATGGCACATTTTATCCCATGTCATAAGAGTGATGATGCTTCACACATTGATGATCTGTTTTTCAGGGAAGTTGTGCGGCTACATGGAGTAGCACGCACGATTGTGTTAGACTGTGACACCAAATTTCTGAGCTACTTTTGGAAGACCTTGTGGGGAAAACATGGCACCAAGCTCCTAGTTTCCACAACATGCCACCCACAAACTGATGGACAGACTGAAGTTGTCAACCGAACGTTGTCCATGATGCTACGAGTAGTCCTCAAGAAGAATTTGAAGATGTGGGAAGAGTGCCTTGATACGTCTCCATCGTATCTACTTTTCCAAACACTTTTCCCTTGTTTTGGAGTCTAACTTGCATGATTTGAATGGAACTAACCCAAACAGACGTTGTTTTCAGCAGAATTGCCATGGTATTATTTTTGTCAGAAATAAATGTTCTCGGAATGACCTGAAACTTCACGGGGAATATTTTTGGAATATATAAAAATACTGGCAAAAGAAACAAGGCCAGGGGGCCACACCCTGTCCACGAGGGTGGGGGCGTGCCCCTGCCTCGTGGGCCCCCTGGAGCTCCATCGACCTCAACTCCAACTCTATATATTCACATTCGGGGAGAACAAAATCAGACAGAAGGATTCATCATGTTTTATGATACGGAGCCGCCGCCAAGCCCTAATCTCTCTCGGGAGGGCTGATCTGGAGTTCGTTCGGGGCTCCGGAGAGGGGAATCTGTCGCTATCGTCATCATCAGCCTTCCTCCATCACCAATTTCATGATGCTCACCGCCGTGTGTGAGTAATTCCATCGTAGGCTTGATGGACGGTGATGGGTTCGATGAGATTTATAATGTAATCGAGTTAGTTTTGTTAGGGTTTAATCACTTGTATCCATTATGTTCTGAGATTGATGTTGCTATGACTTTGCTATGCTTAATGCTTGTCACTAGGGCCCGAGTGCCATATTTCAGATCTGAACCTATTATTTTTTCATGAATATATGTGAGTTCTTGATTCTATCTTGCAAGTCAATAATCACCTACTATGTGTTATGATCCGGTAACCCCGAAGTGACAATAATCGGGACCACTCTCGGTGATGACTATAGTTTGAGGATTTCATGTATTTCACTAAGTGTTAATGCTTTGTTCCGGTACTCTATTAAAAGGAGGCCTTAATATCCCTTAGCTTCCGCTAGGACCCTGCTGCCTCAGGAGGGTAGGTCAAAAGATGTCATGCAAGTTCTTTTCCATAAGCACGTATGACTATATTCGGAATGCATACCTACATTACATTGATGAATTGGAGCTAGTTCTGTGTCACCCTATGTTATAACTGTTGCATGAGGAATCACATCTGACATAATTATCCATCACTTATACATTGCCTATGAGCTTTTTACATATTGAACTTTTCTTAGTTACTTTTCTGTTGCCACTGTTACAATCACTACAAAAAACTATTACTATTACCTTTGCCACCGTTACCGTTACTTCCATATTACTTTGCTACTAAATACTTTTCTACAGATATTAAGTATTTCAGGTGCGGTTGAATTGACAACTCAACTGTTAATACTTGAGAATATTCTTCGGCTCCCCTTGTGTCGAATCAATAAATTTGTGTTGAATACTCTAACCTCGAAAACTGTTGCGATCCCCTATACTTGTGGGTTACCAAGACTATTTTCTGGCGCCGTTGCCGGGGAGCATAGCTCTATTCCTTGAGTCACTTGGGATTTATATCTGTTGATCACTATGAAGAACTTGAAAGATGAAAGAACCAAGATTTTTCCCTCAACTATGAGGGGAGGTAAGGAACTGCCATCTAGCTCTGCACTTGATTCACCTTTTGTTTTGAGTAAACTTGCGACACCTACACCTTCTATTCATTCTGATGTGTCGCATGTTATTGATGATGTGACTTCTGCTTTGCATGATACTTATGATGAGACTACTTCCATGCTTGATAATACTGTGCCACTAGGTGAATTTCTTGATGAACAACTTGCTAGGGTTAGAGAGAATCAAATTATTGAAACTGATAATATTGATGAAACTGATGATGAAGATTCTCCCCCTAGATATGAATTGCCTGTTGTGCCTGTGGGTTATGTTATGGATGAAGAAACTGCTAGAGACTTTTTAGCTTGCAATGATAGATATGATCTTAGGAAATTATTAGCTAAGCTTAAAGAAATATCTTTGAATGCTAGAATGAAATATGACCCTGCTTTTGCTACTTCACCTATCTGCATTTCTGATAAAGATTATGATTTCTCTGTAGATCCTGAGATAATTACTTTGGTTGAATCTGATCCTTTCTATGGCTATGAATCTAAAACTGTTGTGGCACATCTTACTAAATTAAATGATGATGAGAAAACTCGCTACTATTATATCCTTAAGTTATTTCCGTTCCCATTAAAGGGTGATGCTAAAACATGGTTTAATTCTATTAATCCTGGTTGTGTGCGTAGTCCCTAGGATATGATTTATTACTTCTCTGCTAAATATTTCCCCGCTCATAAGAAACAAATCGCCTTAAGGTAAATATATAACATTGTGCAAATTAAAGAAGAGAGTCTCCCACAAGCTTGGGGGAGGCTTCTTCGATTACTTTATGCTTTGCCCGATCATCCTCTCAAGAAAAATGAAATACTTGATATCTTTTATAATGGACTAACTGATGCTTCCAGAGACCACCTCGATAGTTGTGCTGGTTGTGTTTTCAGGGAAAGAACGTTGATCAAGATGAATTGCTATTGAATAACATGTTGAGTAATGATAATGATTGGACACTTCCTAAACTAACTCCTAAGCCAACTCTGAAGAAAAGGGGTATTCTATTTCTCAGTCCTGAAGATATGCAAGAGGCAAAGAAATCTATGAAAGAAAAAGGTATTAAAGCTGAAGATGTTAAGAATTTACCACCTATTGAAGAAATACATGGTCTTGATAACCCGACACAGGTAGTAAAGGTAAATTCTCTCTATAGATTTTATGAAGGTGATATTCCTCGTAATAAGTCTGCTAGCCAATGCTTAGATGAGTTTGATAATTTTATTGTTAATCAAGAAAACTTCAATGCTTATGTTGGTAGACAATTGAAATGCAATGCTTATATGATTGAACACTTGAGTGGTTATATGTCTAGAGTTAAAGGTGAACTTAAACTTATTAGTAAACATGCTTTGATGGTTACCACTCAAGTAGAACAAGTACTTAAAGCTCAGAATGATTTGCTCAATGAATTAAATAATAAGAAAAATGATAATGATTAGAGGTGTGACTCGAGGGGGTAAAATGACTCGGGAACCTTTGTATCCTGAGGGCCACCCTAAGAGAATTGAGCAAGATTCTAAGAGAATTAATGTTGATGCACCTAGTTCTTCTAAGAAGAAGAAAAAGAAAAATGATAGGACTTTGCATGCTTCTAGTGAACCTGTTATTGACACACCTGAGAATCCCAATGACATTTCTATTTTTGATGCTGAAACACAACCTGGTAATGAACATGAACCTACACTAGTAGAAAAGGGGGCAAAGGTCCAGGCTGGGTCAGCCCATTAGTCCCGGTTCAGTCCAGAACCGGGACCAATGGGGGCATTGGACCCGGTTCGTGATCCCAGGGGGCCGGCCGGGCCACGTGGGCCATTGGTCCCGGTTCGTCTGGACCTTTTGGTCCCGATTGGTAGGACGAACCGGGACCAATGGGCCTCGCTCCTGGCCCACCACCATTGGTCCCGGTTAGTGGCTTGAACCGGGACCAATGAGGTGCCTATATATACCCCCTCACGTAAGAGCAGAGCACACTGCTCTGTTTTTACTGGCCGAGGGGGAGAGGGATTGGTGGTGCTGTAGCTCACATCCTATGCACACAAGGTGTTCGATGGAATGCCCGAGCCACACTACTTAAGCTTTCTTCTCTCCAAGCTCGACCTCCAAGCTCCATTTTCCTCAATATTTGTCTAGGTTTAGTGGTCCGTCATGCCCCATCCCCATCTTCACCGCCGTCGATCACCCGCACCGAGCTCATCGCCGGCACCACCGTGGTGAGCCTCTTGTTCTTATCTTCTTTCTGAAAGGAAAAAATATTCTTACTTGTATGTTTACATAGATACTTGTATTATTTTCTTACTTATATTATTTCATCTTATATAGTGCGATGGTTTTGGTATCCGCCCCCGTCGGCCCTTGTCCTGTCTATGATTCGGATGTGGTATATATATTATCTTTATAACTATTGGTTCATTTATTGTTTATGAAAATTATGCCGACCAACGTGACATAGATTTTATTTATCTAGGATGTATGTGAACCGGAAATTCCAACCGACCCTATGGTCGAGAGGTTAAATTTAGTTGAAGAAGAAAACAATTTCTTGAAGGAAAAAATAAAAAAATTGAGGAGGAGAACATGATATTGGAGTTGCATGTTGCGGATGTCATCGATGATCACAAGATCAAGATGGATGCAATGCGCTTGAAGATGAGAAAGATTAGGAAATATGCCATTCATACCGAGGCTTGGTGTCATTATGTCGTTGGATCAATTGTTACCTTGGTTGCGATTATGATCGCATTTGTTTTCGCATTGAAATGTTTTACATAGTTTCAATGTATGGTTTAATTAATTAGATGCTCTGGAGAGCTATATGTTGTTAGATGAGAACTATGTATGTACTTTGGTTTTAATGTGATGATGAACTTCTATTAATTTGGACACTTAATTATATATAATGCACGCAGATGAATCGGCAATGGATGTACGGTGACAAACACACCTCCGAGTACATTAAGGGCGTGCATGAGTTTCTCGATGCGGCTGAGGCAAACAAGCAGAATGGTTTTATGTGTTGTCCATGCACTAAATGTGGGAATACGATGTCTTACTCTAACCAGAAAATCCTTCACTCCCACCTGCTTTACAAGGGTTTCATGCCACACTATAATGTTTGGACGAGGCACGGAGAAATAGGGGTTATGATGGAAGACGGCGAAGAAGAAGAGTACGATGACAACTATGTGCCCCCTGAATATGGTGATGCTGCAACGGGGGGAGCTAGTGAAGATCAAGAGGACCCAGACGATGTGCCCAATGAAGCTGCAACGGCTGAAGCTGTTGAAGATCAAGAGGAACCAGACGATGTGCCCGATGATGATGATCTCCGCTGGGTCATTGTCGATGCAAGGACGCAATGCGAAAGTCAAAAGGAGAAGCTGAAGTTCGATCGCATGTTAGAGGATCACAAAAAAGGGTTGTACCCCAATTGCGAAGATGGCAACACAAAGCTCGGTACCGTACTGGAATTGCTGCAGTGGAAGGCAGAGAAAGATGTGCCTGACAAAGGATTTGAGAAGCTACTGAAAATATTGAAGAAGAAGCTTCCAAAGGATAACGAATTGCCCGACAGTACATACGCAGCAAAGAAGGTCGTATGCCCTCTAGGATTGGAGGTGGAGAAGAGACATGCATGCCCTAATGGCTGCATCCTCTACCAAGGTGCATACAAGGATCTGAACGCATGCCCGGTATGCGGTGCATTGTGGTATAAGATCACACGAGATGACCCTGGTGATGTTGACGGCGTGCCCCCAGGAAGAGGGTTCCTGCGATGGTGATGTGGTATGCTCCTATAATACCACAGTTGAAATGTCTGTTCATAAACGGAGAGCATGCCAACTTGATGCGATGGCACAGTGAGGACCGTAAGAAAGACGGGAAGTTGAGAGCACCCGCTGACGGGTCGCAGTGGAGAAAAATCAAGAGAAAGTACTGGGATGAGTTTGCAAAGGACCCAAGGAACGTATGGTTTGCTTTAAGCGCGGATGGCATTAATCCTTTCAGGAAGCAGAGCAGCAATCACAACACCTGGCCCATGACTCTATGTATGTATAACCTTCCTCCTTGGATGTGCATGAAGTGGAAGTTCATTATGATGCCAGTTCTCATCCAAGGCCCTAAGCAACCCAGCAACGACATTGATGTGTACCTAAGGCCATTAGGTGAAGAACTTTTACAGCCGTGGAATGGAAATGGTGTACGTACGTGGGATGAGCAAAGACAGGAGGAATTTAACCTAAAGGCGTTGCTGTTCGTGACCATCAACGATTGGCCCGCTCTCAGTAACCTTTCAGGACAGACAAACAAAGGATACCACGCATGCACACATTGTTTAGATGACACTGAAAGTATATACCTGGACAAATGCAGGAAGAATGTGTACCTAGGCCATCGTCGATTTCTTCCGACCAACCATCAATGTCAAAGGAAAGGCAAGCATTTCAAAGGCGTGGCAGATCACCGGAAGAAGCCTGCCATGCGTACCGGTGATCACATACTTGCTATGGTCAATGATTTACACGTAATCTTTGGAGAGGGCCCCGGCGCACTAGCTGTTCCAAATGACGCTGAGGGACACGCACCCATGTGGAAGAAGAAATCTATATTTTGGGACCTACCCTACTGGAAAGACCTAGAGGTCTGCTCTTCAATCGACGTGATGCACGTGATGAAGAACCTTTGCGTGAACCTGCTAGGCTTCTTGGGCGTGTATGGAAAGACAAAAGATACACCTGAGGCACGGGAGGACCTGCAATGTTTGCACGAAAAAGACGGCATGCCTCCGAAGTAGTATGAAGGTCCTGCCAGCTACGCTCTTACGAAAGAAGAGAAAGAAATCTTCTTTGAATGCCTGCCCAGTATGAAGGTCCCGATTGGCTTCTCGTCGAATATAAAGGGAATAATAAATATGCCAGAGAAAAAGTTCCAGAACCTAAAGTCTCATGACTGCCACATGATTATGACGCAGCTGCTTCCGGTTGCATTGAGGGGGCTTCTACCGGAAAACGTCCAATTAGCCATTGTGAAGCTATGTGCATTCCTCAATGCAATCTCCCAGAAGGTGATCGATCCAGAAATCGTACCAAGGCTAAGGAGTGATGTGGCGCAATGTCTTGTCAGTTTCGAGCTGGTGTTCCCACCATCCTTCTTCAATATCATGACGCACGTCCTAGTTCATCTAGTCGACGAGATTGTCATTCTGGGGCCCGTATTTCTACACAATATGTTCCCCTTTGAGAGCTTCATGGGAGTCCTAAAGAAATATGTCCATAACCACGCTAGGCCGGAAGGAAGCATCTCCATGGGCCATCAAACAGAGGATGTTATCGGGTTTTGTGTTGACTTCATTCCTGGCCTTAAGAAGATAGGTCTCCCTAAATCGCGGTATGAGGGGAGACTGACTGGAAAAGGCACTCTTGGAAGTGACTCAATAATATGCAGGGACGGATATTCTTGGTCTCAAGCACACTACAGCAGTGCGATGACTGGATTACATGTGAACACATTAGGACTTTCAGCAGTTGGTTGGAAACACGTCTCAGAGGTGACAACACTGTTTGTGATGAGCTGTACTTGTTGTCCAGGGGACCATCTTTGACTGTATTGACTTACAAAGGATACGAGATAAATGGGAATACATTTTACATGATCGCCCAAGATCAAAAGAGCACAAACCAAAACAGCGTTGTCCGCTTTGATGCAGCAACCGAGAGCGGAAAGGACACATATTATGGTTATATAGTGGACATATGGGAACTTGACTACAGACATGATTTTGAGGTCCCTTTGTTTAAGTGCAAATGGGTCAATATGTCAGGAGGCGGGGTACAGGTAGACCCACAGTATGGAATGACAATAGTGGATCTGAAAAATCTTGGGTACACTGACGAACCGTTCGTCCTAGCCAATGATGTGGCACAGGTTATCTATGTGAAGGACATGTCTACCAAACCGAGAAAAAGAAAAGATAAGTAAGCGAATACATCATATGATGAGCCAAAGCGCCGCATAGTTCTTTCAGGAAAAAGGGACATCCTGGGACTGTAGGGGAAGACAGACATGTCTGAAGATTATGAAAAGTTTCATGAAATTCCTCCCTTTAATGTCAAGGCTGACCCAAGCATCCTGATAAACGATGAAGATTATCCATGGTTACGGCGCAATAAGCAAATGACACAAGCGAAGAAAAAGTGAAGACTTTCTCCCACAACTATTATGATGATATCATGCCAACTTTGTAACAAACGAGTATGCTATGCCAACTTTTTCAGAGTTCATTTGAAAACTATGAATTTAGGTTGAATTTTCTCTATAGGTGCATCTATGTTCATTTTTTTAGTAAAGTTAATCACAAACTTATGATTCACACAAATTTCAAAGAATTCAAATTTTAACTATTCAAATTTGAAAACTAATGGCACTAACAGAAAGTTTATAATTTTTCTAAAACCAATGGCACTAACAGAAAGTTTATAACTTTGCTGACCTAAAAGCAAAAAGAATTAAAAAATAAAGCAAAAAACAAAAGAAAATAAATAATACAGAAAACAAAAAAACTGGAAAAAAATAAAAATAGCAACAATAAGTATTTTGTTGTAAGTAAAAACAAAATAAAATAAATAAAGCATCAAAGAAAACAAAAAAACTAAAAAAGTGTTTTCAAGTTTGAAAACTAATGGCGCTAACAGAAAGTTTATAATTTTCTAAAACTAAAAGCAAAAAGAATTAAAAAATGAAGCAAAAAACAAAAGAAAATAAATAATGCAGAAAACAAATCAAAAAACTGGAAGAAATAGGGCTCGCCCCTGGCCCATGACCATTAGTCCCGGTTTGTGCCACAAACCGGGACTAAAGGGTTGGTCCTCATTGCGCTCAGAGTTTAGTCCCACCTCACCAACCGAAGAGCGCCCACACCGGTTTATAAGCCCTTCCCTCTCTGCCTTGTTGAGCTCCTCTCAAAGTGAAAATAGATGTCCCTATATAGGGAATTTGGCCTAAATTCATAATGAATTTCTCTGAAATTCATAGAAATTGATTATGAATTTAGGTTGAATTTTCTCTATAGGTGCATCTATATTCATTTTTTAGTAAAGTTAATCACAAAGTTGTGATTCACACAAATTAAAAAAATCAAATTTAAACTATTCAAATTTTAAAACTAGTGGCACTAAGAGAAAGTTTATAATTTTTTGACCTTAAAGAAAAAAGAAATCACTAAAAAAACTATAAGTATTTAGTTCTAAGTAGAAATGAAAAAATAAATAGCAAAAAAGAAAAAAATGCCTATATTATTTGTTATGACTAACTAAAATTACCAAATTGAGTATAATGATAAAACACAGTAATATTAAATAGTAGGAAAAAGAAGGACTCAAAAATCAATTTTTATAGTAAAGTTATTCGTAAACTAGTGATTCACACAAATTTTAAAAAATTAAAATTTAAACTATTCAAATTTTAAAACTAATGGCACTAACAGAAAGTTTATAATTTTTGTGACCTAAAAGAAAAAAGAAATCACTAAAAAACTATAAGTATTTAGTTTTAAGTAGAAATGAAAAAATAAATAGCAGAAAAGAAAAAAATGCCTATAATATTTGTTATGACTAACTAAAATTACCAAATTGAGTATAATGATAAAACACCGTAATATTAAATAGCAGGAAAAAGAATGACTCAAAAATCAATTTTTATAGTAAAGTTATTCATAAACTGGTGATTCACACAAATTTTAAAAAAAATCAAATTTAAACTATTCAAATTTTAAAACTAATGGCACTAACAGGAAATTTATAATTTTTGTGACCTAAAAGAAAAAAGAAATCACTAAAAAACTATAAGTATTTAGTTCTAAGTAGAAATGAAAAAATAAATAGCAAGAAAAATGCCACCTACTGGGCCAACACGGCCTGAATACGACTAGAAACCCAACCATGGGCCAGGATTCAGGCCCGCAGTAGGCCCAGTAGGCCCAAAGGCATTGCAGTGTCTCATTAGGCCCGTAAGCCTGTAGTTCAGAGGAGTTCGAAAGGGAACACAGAGCAGGGCTTATAAACAAGTGCAGGACCTCTTCAGCTAGCGAGGTGGGACTAAACTCCCACCATCGCGTCAGCGCAAGGCCATTGGTCCCGGTTGGTGGCACCAACCGGGACTAAAGGGGGGCATTGGTCCGGGTTCGTGGCATAAACCGGGACCAATGCCCCCTTTAGTCCCGGTTGGTGCCACCAACAGGCACCAAAGGCCGCCGCTTCCCGCCCTTTGGGCTGCTGAAAAGAGGCCTTTGGTCCCGGTTGGTGGCACCAACCGGGACTAAAGGGGGGCATTGGTCCCGGTTTGTGCCACGAACCGGGACCAATGGCTTTGCTATATAAGCAAAGACTTAGTGTTTTTCATTTCATCTCTGTAGTTGCCCGCGCCGCCGACGCCGCCCGGCTGCCCAATTCACACCCCGTCGACGCCGTCACCGCCCCCGTCGCCGCCCGCGCCCCGTGCCGTCACCACCCCGCGCCGCCCCGACGCGGTCGCTGCGCGCCACCCCGCGCCGTCGCGGTCACCTCCCCATGCCGCCCCAACGCCGTTGCAGCCCCGCGTCGCGCTCCGACGCCGTCACCTCCCCGCGCCGCCCCGACGCCGTCGCCGCCCCGCCTCTGCCTCGCCGTCGCCTCTGCCTCGCCGCGCCCCAGCTGCCCCGCGCCGCCGTCGCCTCTGCCTCGCTTTGGTCAGGGCCGGCACCGCCCCCCTCTTCCCCCTGTTTTTTTGCAAATATATAGATGTTTTTTCCTGATTATATGTATATGTTTGAGTATATGTATGTGCGTATATCTGTTTATATGTCCTTTTTTAGATTTTTTGTTTTTTGCATTTTTATAAAAATGTAAATGTTCATGTATATATGCAAAAGATAGATTTTTAAAAAACTAGTATTTTTTCTGTTCATAGATTTTTTGGTGATATTGATTATTGTAAATATGCAAATGTTTGTATATTCATATGAACTCTCTCGGAGAAAAAAATGTTATTGAGGAGAAAAAAAGTTCTCGGATCATCAAGGGGTCGAGAGGGGGTCGAGGGTCGCCGAGGGGTCGAGGGTCGAGAGGGGGTCGAGGGTCGCCGAGGGGTCGAGGGTCGAGAGGGGGTCGACGGTCGCCGAGGGGTCGAGGGTCGAGAGGGGGTCTAGGGTCGCCGAGGGGTCGAGGGCATCGAACATGAGAGGAAGAAGAGGATAAAAAGAAGAGGAAGAAGAAAAAAAAGAGGAGAAAGAATAGAGGAACTCCTCTATTCTTTGTTCTCCTCTTTTTTTTCTTCTTCCTCTTTTTTTATCGGGAACGAGGCTCATCGAGGGTCGCCGAGAGGTAGAGGAAACCCTAAATAGCAAGTATCGTCGGTGTGAGATACATGTGGCCGTCGGTGTCGGACACTATACATCCACGTCCCACAAGTGACGCGGGCGTCGACTGACGATACTTGCTGGTAGGAAACCCTAAATAGCAAGTATCGTCGGTGTGAGATACATGTGGCCGTCGGTGTCGGACACTACATCCACGTCCCACAAGTGACGCGGGCTTTAACCATTGCCGGATGATGATCGGGATCTTGTCCCTAACCAGAACCCCGCACTGAGCAACAAATGCGCTCTTTGTCTGGATGGGTTCAATCTGTTGGCCGTCGGGCACGATTGCTATGATCTCAAACCTTTCATCCGAGCTCAACTTTTTCTTCGGGCCTCGTCTCTTTACCAAAGTTGTGCTTGATCCGGAGGGCTAGAAAAAAGAATAAAGACTTAATTAATATGCGTACATACCAAAACAATGAATGCATCAAATAGCTAGTCAGCACAGGCTTAACTAATATATATACCTGGCCGGACTCGGTTCGGTCATCGGAGCCGTCATCACGGTCTCCTTCTTGCACCGACATTGGGTCACCGGAGCCGTCCTCACGGCCTCCTTCTTGCAATGGCATTGGGTCACCGGAGCCGTTGCTCAGTGCGTCGACGCCCACGTCACTTGTGGGACGTGGATGTATAGTGTCCGACACCAACGGCCACATGTATCTCACACTGACGATACTTGCTACCAGCAAGTATCGTCAGTGTGAGATACATGTGGTCGTTGGTGTCGGACACTATACAGGTAGCAAGTATCGTCGGTGTGAGATACATGTGGCCGTCGGTGTCGGACACTGCATCCACGTCCCACAAGTGGCGCGGGCGTCGACGCCCGCGTCACTTGTGGGACGTGGATGTATAGTGTCCGACACCAACGTCCACATGTATCTCACACCGACGATACTTGCTATTTAGGGTTTCCTCTACCGCTCGACGACCCTCGTTCACGATAAAAATGGTGGAAGAAGAAGAAAAAAAGAGGAGAAGAATATTCTTTCTTCTCCTCTTTTTTTCTTCTTCCTCTTCTTTTTCTATCTGTGAAGCGTTGTCGAGGCCACCCCAAACCATAGAGAAGCAGCGTCGAGGCCACTAATTAATATTAGTTCTATGTTTGACACTAATATATCCATCTATCATGTTTGAATAATAATTGCCATGTTGTGAATATTTGTAGAAACTATGGACACCGCCCGAGATGAAGTACAAGAAGAGTTGTTGGGGGACATAATCGCACGAGGAAGTGATGCCGTCTGCTTGTTGTTTCTCAACGACACCGATGGTCTGGAAGCAGCTGGCTATGATTATGATGGCTCCGGTGACCCAATGCCAGTGCAAGAAGGAGGCCGTGAGGACGGCTCCGGTGACCCAATGCCGGTGCAAGAAGGAGACCGTGATGACGGCTCCGATGACCGAACCGAGTCCGGCCAGGTATATATATTAGTTAAGCCTGTGCTGACTAGCTATTTGATGCATTCATTGTTTTGGTATGTACACATATTAATTAAGTCTTTATTCTTTTTTCTAGCCCTCCGGATCGAGCACAACTTTGGTAAAGAGACGAGGCCTGAAGAAAAAGTTGAGCTCGGATGAAAGGTTTGAGATCATAGCAATCGCGCCCAATGGCCAACGGATTGAACCCATCCAGACAAAGAGCGCATTTGTTGCTCAGTGCGGGGTTCTGGTTAGGGACAAGATCCCGATCATCATCCGGCAATGGTTAAAGCCGGCTACAGAAGACCCTGAGGTGTCTTATGTCATTGATATGCAGAAAAATGATCTTTGGACTGAGCTGAAGTCAAATTTCACCCTGCCGCCACAGGATGATCCGGAGAAGCTAGTTAAAGAGCAATTAATCAAGTCTTTTGCTCTTAAGAGGATGGCAGACCTATTCAGGAGGTGGAAGAAAGAGCTGAATATGTTTGTCGATAAAAAAGAGACATCGGAATTCAAGGGAAGATATGAGAAGATCAGAGATCACTGGCCCGCATTTGTGGCCCACAAGACATCGGAAAAGAGTAAGAAGATGTCGGTGACAAACAAGCAAAATGTTGCAAAGAAGAAGCATCACCATCGCACGGGGTCGGGTGGCTACCTCGTAGCCCGGCCTAAGTGGGCCAAGACAGAGAATGATCTGATTGATAAAGGGATCAAACGAGAGACCATTAACTGGCCAGACCGTTGCCGAACTTGGTTCTTCGGGGCTGGCGGAACCTTGGACCCTATATCAGGGAAGTGCATTTGGACGGACGAGCAAATGGAAATACCAGTCAAGAGGCTTAAGCACTATATCGAAGCAGCGCAGCAAGGGACGTTCGTTCCAGACAGAGAGAACGACAAGCTCACAATGGCCCTTCGGAATCCTGAGCACCCTGGACGGACACGAGGCACGCCAGGCTCCATTTCGTGGAAGGCTGGGTTTCCGGACATAGGCGGTTACAAATGCCACGAGAGGAGGAAGAAAGTGGAGCATACCCAACTGCAGGCGCTGCACGCTAGGGTACAAGCGATAGAGGAACGAGAAGCAAATCGCTGCAAACGAACTGCCGAAGCTTCCCCCGAAGCTACCGCGCGATCTCAGTGGTGAAGCAGCGTGGCTTCCACCGAGCTGCTTCAGCCGGAGCATGTCTTGATGGCTCCTGCCAGCTATCCCGTGAATGCTATCATGGAGTCTCAAAATTGCCACCTTATGACGCAATGGATTAATATGAAGGTCAAGGCGGTTGTTGGCTCTGTTTTTCCTACTGAACCCGGTGCAACTTTTCACTGCCGGCCGATTCCAGAAGGATATGCTAGGGTGATGGTGGATGAAATAATGGAGGGATTTGAGGACCTCCAGCTTGACCACCCTACCGGTGAAGGGGAGACTCGGCTGGGTTCTGCTCTGAAGACTCCATGCCTATGGCGGAAGGAGCTCATCAACCTTCCGAACTGGACGCCTCCGCCTCCTCCTCCTCCTCCTCCGGTGAGTCAGGGCACTCCGCCTCCTCCACCGCCTCCTCCTCTGGCGAGTGACGATCAGGGTACTGGGCCGGCTCCTTCTCCGGCGCGTGGCGGCACTCCGCCTCCTTCGCCGCCTGCGCCGGCGCGCCCGAGCAGCCAGCCTCCTCCTTCTCCGCCTCGTCAGCAAGGGCGGAAGAGACCCGCCGCTGCTCCGGCTGCTCTGGCGCGTCATAGTCCTTCTCCTCCGCCTCGTAAGCAAGTAAAGAAGATAACCGCTCCGTCTGCTCTGCCGGCGTCTAGCAGTACAGCCAGAGGCGGGAGGACATACAGATTCGGTCCGTCTCCTGAAGACTCCAGAGATGTTACCATACGAGAGGACCCCGGAGGAGAACGCTGAGATCGCGTGAGAAGAAGTGAGGAACTTCTTTGAAGGGGTGAAAGCAAAGAAACATCCACCTCCGGAGGAGAAGGTAGATCCGGTGAATGTGAAGCTCACTCTGGCTGCCCTGACAAAACCACCCAAGTCTCACCGAAAGGAAACTATCCGCGCATTATTGGAAAGGCATTTGCCGAAGCGGAGCGGTCAGGAAGTACTGTCAGTGATCAAAGGATGAAAGAACAACGAGCTGGGAAACAAATTGCCCAGCTCGGCGAACAAGCGAAGCAATCGTGCCCCCCACTGAAGGTGCCTAGCGACATCGTCGCTAATGATCCGAGGATGGTGCCCGGTTATAGCAATCTTGGAGATTACCTGCCCGACGATGTACATTATGATTTCTTGGAGCTGCAGATACAAAGATACAAGTACGGCAAGCCTCTCGTCAAAGATGAAAGATCTCTATCAATGATGATGCAAAGATTGCATGATTGGTACATGAAAATCTGCAGAGAGTTTGGGGGGAGGAATACTTTGTATGTGAGAGTTAAAAAGGAGCATGACCTCGTTGGAATTGAACTATTGCCTGTTCCATTTGAGGAGTTCTTTCAGTTTTTCAATCAATTGGCCCTCGATAAAGCAACGGTCACCTGCTACTGTCTGTAAGTAGTACTACTTCTGTCATTAATCTCTCTATATAGCTCAGCTCTTTCATTGCATGTATTTATGATTATCCTCACTATATTATGCAGATTGAAGATCATCGAATTGAAGAAAAGACAAATCGGTGATATTGGGTTCATTAACACAAATCTCATAGATGCAACTGAGGTTAAATTTCATGCCATAGATACCGAGGCCAACTTGCTACGATCGTTGGTAATAAATGAAAACAAAGATATAATACTCTTTCCTTACAATTTCAAGTGAGTGTTACTGTCTTGTGCATATTCGGTTTCCCTTATATATTAGTCAAGGTTATAGTAATGTAATTGATGAGTTATGCATGTGTGCACAGCTTCCACTATATTCTCCTAGAGATTAAGCTTGAGCAGGGAGTAGTAATTGTCTTGGACTCGAGACAAAAAGATCCCCAGGACTATGAGGACATGACTCAAATGCTCGAGAAGTAAGTTAAATCGATCATTATCCACCATATCAGCAACTTTGTTCATTTCTGATATCAAGTAATTGTTTTCTTTGTCTGGCAGAGTTTGGAGAAAATTCACCAAAAAAGCTCCGGGACTGCCGAAGAAGCTGGAATTTAGACACCCGAAAGTAAGTACTATAGTAGCATGTTCCGCGCATCTCCTAGTGATTCAAGCACTAGTTTCATCAATACCATTTGGCATTCTTGCTTATCAGTTTGATTGACCTCTATTTCTTGTAAAGTGGTTGTGGCAGGATCAAGGGAATGATTTCTGTGGATACTACGTTTGTGAGTCCATCCGCCACACGACCTATGAGCGGGACTACTCTAACGAACAATATGAAGTGCGTAAATAACAATATTCACAATTTTTTTTTATTACCATCATTTGTGTTGAGTTTCATTCATTCATATATATATGTATTGACCCCCTTCTTCAAATTAGATGTTTTAGAAGCGGGACGAACTCCTAGCACCAGCAAGCATGTGAGCAATTGAAGAGGAATTGGCGGCATTCTTTCTTGACCACGTGATCGCTGAAGAAGGAGAATACTATGTGGACCATGTGTCCGTATGTTAGGAGATTATATTTGTAAGAGATAATTATTGTATATATGTAGCCGGTAGTGTCGGATAGATATACGAGAACTTGTTGTTCAACCAATCTCTTGAACAGGGAGAGGTGGTCGATATCACTTCTCTCTGTATGCATATATGTTCATGACGATCTTCTGTTTCCTTCGTTTTCTTACTAGCTAGCTAGCGTGTCTAGTCCTCTCTATACGTATGTATAGTACATAGCGTCGACCAAGCACGGACATAAGAGAGGACACTTCTCTCTATTAATTATAGCTAGCTAACACAATATATGAAACACCTAAATTAACCCCCCAAAACCCCCAAACCCCCCCCCCCCTTTCAAAAAAACAAAAACCCCAGCCACAGAAATGCTGACGCGTGGATGCATATTGGTCCCGGTTGGTGCCACCAACTGGGACCAAAGGCCCTCCAGCCTGGGCTCCACGCACAGGCCACGTGGAGGCCCATCTGTCCCAGTTCTGGACTGAACCGGGACTAAAGGGACAGGGCATTAGTACCGACCCTTTAGTCCCGGTTCAGGAACCGGGACAAAAGGCCCTTACGAACCAGGACAATAGGCCCGTTTTCTACTAGTGCTAGTGATAATAATAATGATGATGTTCATGTTGATGCTCAACCTAGTAATAACAGTGATGTAGAGATTGAACCTGCTGTTGATCTTGATAACCCACAATCAAAGAATCAACGTTATGATAAGAGAGACTTTGTTGCTAGGAAGCACGATAAAGAGGACCATGGGTTCAGAAACCCATGCCTTTTCCTTCTAAACCATCCAAGAAAAAGGATGATCAGGATTTTGAGCGCTTTGCCGAAATGATTAGACCTATCTTTTTGCGTATGCATTTGACCGATATGCTTAAAATGAATCCCTATGCTAAGTATATGAAAGATATTGTTACAAATAAAAGAAAGATACCGGAAGCTGAAATTTCCACCATGCTTGCTAATTATAATTTTAAGGGTGGAATACCAAAGAAACTAGGAGATCCGGGAGTACCAACTATACCATGCTCCATTAAAAGAAACTATGTTAAAACTGCTTTATGTGATCTTGGAGCCAGTGTTATGCCTCTTTGTTTATATTGTAGACTTGATTTGAATAAGTTGCCACCTACTGAAATATCTATGCAAATGGCTAATAAATCAACTGCTATACCTATCGGTATTTCTGAGGATGTGCCTGTTGTGGTTGCAAACGTTACTATTTTAACGGACTTTGTAATTCTTGATATTCCCAAGGACGATATTATGTCTATTATTCTTGGAAGACACTTTTTGAATACTGCAGGGGCTGTTATTGATTGCAACAAAGGCAATGTCACTTTTCATGTTAATGGTAATGAGCATACGATACACTTTCCGAGGAAACAACATCAACTCCACAATATCAATTCTATTGGAAAAACTTCAACAATTACTATTGGAGATTTTGAATTTCCTCTTCCTACTGTCAAGAAGAAATATGATATTCTTATTGTTGGCGACATGCATATCCCCATTGAGCTAACCAAGTGTTATTCGAAAATACTCTGGTTTCATGTTATTCAAAAAGAGTTTGTTAACAAGACATGATCAACCTTGTTAGTGGATTCCTTTTTATGAGCATGAGATGGATAAAGTTAGAAAGCACAACTCTCTGTACCCTCTTTTTACTTTATGTTATTTAGATTAAATAAAACAAAAATAGTATTTTCTGTCTGTTTTCTGAATTATCCTTGCAATAGAAAAATACCCCAAAAAAAGTTCTCCAAATGTCCTAAAAATTTTATATGATTTTTTTCTAGAATATTTAAGAATTATTGGCAGTGAGAACACACCAGGGGGCCTCACCACCTGGCCACGAGGGTCCAGGGCGCGCCCCCTACCTCGTGGACCCCACGTGGGCCCCCTCCACTTATTCTTGCACCCACACACTTCGTCTTCCTCTAGAAAAAATCATCCCCCAGCTCAAACCCGAGTTCTAGCTCATCTTGCTGCCATTTTCGATCTCCTTGCTCAAAGCTCCGTTCACAAAACTGCTTTGGGGGATTGTTCTTCGGTATGTGACTCCTCCAATGGTCAAATTGGTTTTTGTTCTAGTGCTTTATTTATTGCAAATTTTTGCTGCTTAGGTGGCCCTGTTCTTGAGCTTGCATGTCAAATTTATGTGGTTAAAAGTAGTTTTAATGAATGATATGGCCTCTAGGCACTTGTAGGAGTAGTTGCTATCAATCTTGTTGAGTTTGGTTCACTTTTATTTTGAGTCACTAAAAATTTTAGAAATTATTCAGTGGAAGAAATATGTTTAGGAAAATGTACCAAGGTGGTTCCTCAAGGAAGCAAGGCCCAAGGCCCGCGATACGTGAGCCGGACAATGAACTACCAAGGGAAGCTCAAGTGCGGCCTTGTGAATGTCTGTCGGAGGATTTCATGGTCTAGGCAGGCATCAAGGATGAATTTGACGCATACGTGTGTAACGCTAATCTTGAGAGCTTTGTGTCAGATAAGTGCCGGCAATACCTCTATCTAACTGATTCATTTGTGAGAAGGTTTAAATTTACATCCTCGTGCAATTCTCACACTATCCTATTTGATCTTTATGATAAATCATATACCATGGACCTAGAAGATTTTAATACTTCTTGTAAACTCCCGCACTGGGGCAATGTTAGTGAACCTCGCAAATCTGAATATAAAGACTTTCTTGCTAGTATTACTGTGGGGGAATCTAGGGAGATTACACAAGCTTGTTGAGAGGAACGATCAGTTCCTCTAGTACGGAATAATCTTTGACAGATGGTGCACCGTCCATGTTGCTCTCCCTGCTCCTGCGTTCTTTGACTTTCAGGAAAAAAGGAGATATGTTATAACCAGGGAGGAGGCGAACGAGTACGAGAGGAGGACGGAGGCAGCTCGCCTCCAAGCTGCAGCTCGTCAGCCAGTAGCTGCTGCATCTCACTACGACCCTAGCTACAACTTTGGATATCCACCAGGCCAGCCATGGCCATAGACCAACTTAGGCCACAAGCCTAAGCTTGGGGGAGTACGTATCTCTCACCGACATTACATTCATGTTCACACACTCATTCCAGTTGTCGGTGCTCATACTTTTTCATTGTAATATCCATGCTAGTTTATTTTCTTTTTAAGCCTTCTTCTTGTGTGTTTGAAAAGCCTTAAGAAAAACCAAACAAATTAGTTGTAGCTTTTAGCTAGTTTACTTTCCATGTCTATAGTAGTAGTAATTAAAAGAAAACCCAAAAAGATTTCTTGTTCTTCCTTTGCTTGTTGGGAGCTTTCCCCTGTAAATAGTTTTGTTTCTTTTCTTTTCTTTGGGGGGAGAAGACCATGATGAAAATGTTGAGTGGCTCTCATATGCATTATTGTTGATCTAACAAAGAGCCCATATTACCTTTTCTTCTCCCTTGTATTGAATGCTTGCAGATTCCAGCTTAGTCCAATGCACGTGCACTATTATTATTATCCACACCGTTCGGTTGTGCAAATGAAAGGCAATAATGACGATATATGATGGGCTGATTGAGATGAGAAAAACTGGTATAAACTCGGCCTATCTTGTTTTTGTAAATATGATTAGTTCATCATTCCCGACTCAGCCTATTATGAATGAAACATGTTTGCAATGACAATTAGAGATTATAGTTGCTCATGCCATGCTTAATTAGCTAGGAGTTTATAATGGTCTACCTTGCGTGCCAACATGCTATTAAAATGGTTGTGATGTGGTATGATAGGGTGGTATCCTCCTTTGAACGATTCGAGTGGCTTGACTTGGCACATGTTCACGCATGTAGTTGAAACAAAATCAACATAGCCTCCACAATATTTATGTTCATGGTGAATTATATCCTACTCATGCTTGCACTCAGTGTTCATTAGTTTTAATGCATGTTCATGACTGTTGTCGCTCTCTAGCTGGTCGCTTCCCAGTCTCTTTCTAGCCTTCACTTGTACTAAGCGGGAATACTGCTTGTGCATCCACTTCCATAAACCCGAAAAGTTATTCCATATGAGTCCACCATACCTTCCCATATGCGGTATCTACCTGCTGTTCCAAGTAAATTTGTATGTACCAAACTATAAACCTTCAAATGAAATTCTGTTTTGTATGCTCGAATAGCTCATATATCAACTACGGTTGTCTATATCTTCCATGTTAGGCGGGTTATTCTCAAGAGGAGTGGACTCCGCTCCTCACTCACGAGAAAATGGCTGGTAACCGGGATGCCCAGTCCCATGCTCAAACCAAATAAAAATAATTGCAAACAAAACTCCCCCAGGATTGTTGTTAGTTGGAGGCGCCCGTTGTTTCGGACAAGCCATGGATTGATGTTTGTTGGTGGTGGGGGAGTATAAACTTTATCATTCTGCTTGGGAACCGCCTATAATGTGTGTAGCACGGAAGATATCGAGATCTCTCGGTTGTTATGTTGACAATCAAAGTATACCGCTCAAAATATTATCCATCTCTATTTCAAAACCGAGCTCTGGCACCTCTACAAATCCCTGCTTCCCTCTGCGAAGGGCCTATCTATTTACTTTTACGTTGAGTCATCATCCTCTTATTAAAAAGCACTAGTTGGAGAGCAGCGCTGTCATTTGCATGTATTATTATTAGTTTACATTGAGTACGATTGTGACTGGATATCTTTTACCATGAATTACAATGTTTAGTCAGTCCTTGATCCTCAGAGGTGCTCTGCATTTATGTTTTCCGGTCTCGGGAAGGGCTAGAGAGATACCATCTTGTTATCATATTATGATTTTTTTGAGAAAGTGTTGTCATCCGAGATTTATTATTATTGCTCGCTAGTTGATTATGCCATTGATATGAGTAAACATGAGACCTAAGTGTTATTGTGCATATGGTTAGTTCATAATCTTTGCTAAAAACTTGAATGTTGACTTTACATATTTACAACAACAAGAGCAAACAAAGTTTGTAAAACTTTTTCTTTATCACTTTCAGTTTGTCAACTGAATTGCTTGAGGACAAGCAAAGGTTTAAGCTTGGGGGAGTTGATACGTTTCCATCGTATCTGTTGGAAATATGCCCTAGAGGCAATAATAAATAAGTTATTATTATATTTCCTTGTTCATGATAATCGTTTATTATCCATGCTATAATTGTATTGATAGGAAACTCAGATACATGTGTGGATACATAGACAACACCATGTCCCTAGTAAGCCTCTAGTTGACTAGCTCGTTGATCAATAGATGGTTACGGTTTCCTGACCATGGACATCGGATGTCGTTGATAATGGGATCACATCATTAGGAGAATGATGTGATGGACAAGACCCAATCCTAAGCATAGCACTAGATCGTGTAGTTCGTATGCTAAAGCTTTGCTAATGTCAAGTATCATTTCCTTAGACCATGAGATTGTGCAACTCCCGGATACCGTAGGAGTGCTTTGGGTGTGCCAAACGTCACAACGTAACTGGGTGGCTATAAAGGTACACTATGGGTATCTCTGAAAGTGTCTGTTGGGTTGGCACGAATCGAGACTGGGATTTGTCACTCTGTGTGACGGAGAGGTATCTCTGGGCCCACTCGGTAGGACATCATCATAATGTGCACAATGTGATCATGGAGTTGATCAAGGGATGATGTGTTGCAGAACGAGTAAAGAGACTTGCCGGTAACGAGATTGAACAAGGTATCGTGATACCGACGATCGAATCTCGGGCAAGTATCGTACCGATAGACAAAGGGAATTGTATACGGGATTGATTAAGTCCTTGACATCATGGTTCATCCGATGAGATCATCGTGGAACATGTGGGAGCCAACATGGGTATCCAGATCCCGCTGTTGGTTATTGACCGGAGAACGTCTCGGTCATGTCTGCATGTCTCCCGAACCCGTAGGGTCTACACACTTAAGGTTCGATGACGCTAGGGTTATGAAGGAAGTTAGTATGTGGTTACCGAATGTTGTTCGGAGTCCCGGATGAGATCCCGGACGTCACGAGGAGTTCCGGAATGGTCCGGAGGTAAAGATTTATATATGGGAAGTCCTGTTTTGGACACCGGAAGAGTTTCGGGGTTTTTCGGTAACGTACCGGGACCACCGGGAGGGTCCCGGGGGTCCACCAAGTGGGGCCACCTGCCCCAGAGGCTTGCATGGGCCAAGGGTCGTGATGGACCAGCCCCTAAGTGGGCTGGTGCGCCTCCCACAAGGCCCAAGGGCAGCTAGGAGATAAAAGGGAGGAAACCCTAGGCTTAGATGGGCCTTAAGGCCCACCCTAGGGGCGCCATCCTTCTCTCCCCCTCTTGGCCGCCCCCTTTGCTCCCCATCTAGGGCTGCCGCCCCCCTTGGGGTGGGAACCCTAGAGGGGGCGCAGCCCCTCCCCTTCCCCTATATATATGAGGCCTAGGGGGCTGCCCATTATACACGCGATTCGATCTCTCGTTGGTGCAGCCCTGCGTCTCTTCTTCCTCCTCTTCTGTGGTGCTTGGCGAAGCCCTGCAGGATTGCCACGCTCCTCCATCACCACCACGCCGTTGTGCTGCTGCTGGTTGGAGTCTTCCTCAACCTCTCCCTCTCCCCTTGCTGGATCAAGGCGTGGGAGACGTCACCGGGCTGTACGTGTGTTGAACGCGGAGGTGCCGTCCGTTCGGCACTAGGATCATCGGTGATTTGAATCATGACGAGTACGACTCCATCAACCCCGTTCACTTGAACGCTTCCGCTTAGCGATCTACAAGGGTATGTAGATGCACTCTCCTTCCCCTCGTTGCTAGTCTCTCCATAGATAGATCTTGGTGACACGTAGGAAAAATTTTGAAATTCTGCTACGTTCCCCAACAGTGGCATCATGAGCTAGGTCTATTGCGTAGATTCTATGCACGAGTAGAACACAAAGTAGTTGTGGGCGTTGATTTTGTCAATTTGCTTGCCGTTACTAGTCTTATCTTGATTCGGTGGCATCGTGGGATGAAGCGGCCCGGACCGACCTTACACGTACTCTTACGTGAGACTGGTTCCACCGACTGACATGCACTAGTTGCATAAGGTGGCTAGCGGGTGTCTGTCTCTCCCACTTTAGTCGGATCAGATTCGATGAAAAGGGTCCTTATGAAGGGTAAATAGCAATTGGCATATCACGTTGTGGTCTTTGCGTAGGTAAGAAACGTTCTTGCTAGAAACCCATAGCAGCCACATAAAACATGCAAACAACAATTAGAGGACGTCTAACTTGTTTTTGCAGGGTATTCTATGTGATGTGATATGGCCAAAGGATGTGATGAATGATATATGTGATGTATGAGATGATCATGTTCTTGTAATAGGAATCACGACTTGCATGTCGATGAGTATGACAACCGGCAGGAGCCATAGGAGTTGTCTCAATTTACTTATGACCTACGTGTCAACATAAACGTCATGTAATTACTTTACTTTATTGCTAACCGTTATCTGTAGTAGTAGAAGTAATAGATGACGTGACAACTTCAAGAAGACACGATGATGGAGATCATGATGATGGAGATCATGGTGTCATGCCGATGACAAGATGATCATGGAGCCCCGAAGATGGAGATCAAAAGGAGCAATATGATATTGGCCATATCATGTCACTATTTGATTGCATGTGATGTTTATCATGTTTATACATCTTATTTGCTTAGAACGACGGTAGTAAATAAGATGATCCCTCATTAAAATTTCAAGAAGTGTTCTCCCCTAACTGTGCACCGTTGCTACAGTTCGTCGTTTCGAAGCACCACGTGATGATCGGGTGTGATAGATCCTTACGTTCACATACAACGGGTGTAAGACAGTTTTACACATGCAAAACACTTAGGGTTAACTTGACGAGCCTAGCATGTGTATAGACATGGCCTCGGAACACAGAAGACCGAAAGGTCGAGCATGAGTCGTATGGTAGATACGATCAACATGAAGATGTTCACCGATGTTGACTAGTCCGTCTCACGTGATGATCGGACACGGCCTAGTTAACTCGGATCATGTAATCACTTAGATGACTAGAGGGATGTCTATCTGAGTGGGAGTTCATAAGATGAACTTGTTTATCCTGAACATAGTCAAAAAGGATTTTGCAAATTATGTCGTAGCTCGCGCTTTAGTTCTACTGTTTAGATATGTTCCTAGAGAAAATTAGTTGAAAGTTGATAGTAGCAATTATGCGGACTAGGTCCGTAAACTGAGGATTGTTCTCATTGCTTCTTAGAAGGCTTACGTCCTTAATGCACCGCTCAGTGTGCTGAACCTCAAACCTCGTCTGTGGATGTTGCAAACATCTGACATACACATTTTGATAACTACATGATAGTTCAGTTAAACGGTTTAGAGTTGAGGCACCGAAGACGTTTTGAAACGTCACGAAACATATGAGATGTTTTGAGGGATGAAATTGGGATTTCAGGCTCGTGCCCACGTCAAGAGGTATAAGACCTTCGACGATTTTCTTAGCCCACAAACTAAAGGAGAAAAGCTCAATTGTTGAGCTTGTGCTCAGATTGTCTGAGTACAACAATCATTTGAATCGAGTGGGAGTTGATCTTCCAGATGAGATAGTGATGTTTCTCCGAAGTCATTACCACCAAGCAGCTAGAGCTTCGTGATGAACTATAATATATCAGGGACATATATGATGATCCTTGAGATATTCGCGATGTTTGACACCACAAAAGTAGAAATCAAGAAGGAGCATCAATTGTTGATGGTTGGTGAAACCACTAGTTTCAAGAAGGGCAAGGGCAAGAAGGGATACTTCATGAAACGGCAAATCAGCTGCTGCTCTAGTGAAGAAACCCAAGGTTGAACCCAAACCCGAGACTAAGTGCTTCTGTAATAAGGGGAACAACCACTGGAGCAGAATTACCCTAGATACTTGGTAGATGAGAAGGCTGGCAAGGTCGATAGAAGTATATTGGATATACATTGTGTACTTTACTAGTACTCCTAGTAGCACCAGGGTATTAGATACCGGTTCGGTTGCTAAGTGTTAGTAACTCGAAATAAAAGCTACGGAATAAACGGAGACTAGCTAAAGGTGAGCTGACGATATGTGTTGGAAGTGTTTCCAATGTTGATATGATCAAGCATCGCACGCTCCCTCTACCATTGAGATTGGTGTTTACGTTGAGCATAGACATGATTGGATTATGCCTATCGCAATACGGTTATTCATTTAAGGAGAATAATGATTACTCTGTTTATTTGAATAATACCTTCAATGGTCTTACATCTAAAATGAATGGTTTATTGAATCTCGATCGTAGTGATACACATGTTCATGCCAATAGATAGTAATGATAGTACCACCTACTTGTGGCACTGCCACGTAAGTCATATCGGTATAAAACGCATGAAGAAGCTCCGTGTTGATGGATCTTTGGACACACTCATTTTTGAAAGGATTGAGACATGCGAACCATGTTTGTTGGTAGATATGCATGAAGAAACTCTATACAGATGGACCGTTTGGACTCACTTGATTTTGAATCACTTGAGACATGCAAATCATACCACTTGGGCAAGATGACTGAACGCCTCGGTTTCAGTAAAATGGAACTGGAAAGCAACTTGCTGGAAGTAATACATTTAGATGTGTGGAGTCCAATGAGTGCTGAGGCGTGTAGTGGATATCGTTATGTTCTTACTTCACAGATGATTTGAGTAGTTGTTCAGTATATCTACTTGATGAATCACGAGTCTGAATTATTGAAAGGATCAAGTAATTTCAAGGTGAAGTTGAAAGATCGTCGTGACAAGAGGATAAAGTATCTATGATATGATCATAGAGATGAATATCTGAATTACGAGTTTGGCACAGAATTAAGACATTGTGGAAATTGTTTCACAACTAATACAGCCTGGAACACCATAGTGTGATGGTGTGTCCGAACATCATAACTGCACCCTATTGGATATGATGCATACCATGATGTCTCTTATCGAATTACCACGATAGTTTATGGGTTAGGAATTAGAGACAACCACATTCACCTTAAATGGGGCACCACATAATTCTGATGAGATGACACCGTATGAACTATGGTTTAGAGAAACCTAAGCTGTCATTTCTTAAAAGTTTGGGGCTGCGACGCTTATGTAAAAAAAAGTTCAGGCTAATAAGCTCGAACCCAAAGCGGATAAATGCATCTTCATAAGACACCCAAAACAGTTGGGTATACCTCTTGTCTCAGATTCGAAAGCAATAAATGATTGTTTCTTGAATCAGGACCTTTCTCGAGGAAAAGTTTCTCTCGAAAGAGGATGGTGGAGACTTGATGAGGTTATTGAACTGTCTCTTCAACTAGTGTGTGGCAGGGCACAGGAAGTTGTTCCTATGGCACCTACACCAATTGAAGTGGAAGCTTATGATAGTGATCATGAAACTTCAGATCAAGTCACTACCAAACCTCGTAGGATGCCAAGGATGCGTACTACTTCAGAGTGGTACGTAGTCCTGTCTTGGAAGTCGTGTTGCTAGACAACAATGAACCTACGAGCTATGGAGAAGCGATGGTGGGCCCGGATTCCGATAAATGGCTCGAGGCCATAAAATCCGAGAGAGGATCCATATATGAAAACAAAGTGTAGACTTTGGAAGAACTACTTGATGGTCATAAGGCTGTTAGGTACAGATGGATTTTAAAAGGGAAGACAGACAATGATGGTAAGTATCACCATTAAGAAAGCTCGACTTGTCGTTAAGATGTTTTCCGACAAGTTCAAGGAGTTGACTACGGTGAGACTTTCTCACTCGTAGCGGTGCTAAGAGTCTGTTGGAACTATATTAGTGATTACTGCATTATTTATGAAATCTTGCAGATAGGATGTCTAAACATTGTTTCCTCGACGATTCTTGAGGAAAGGTTGTATGTGATACAACCGGAAGGTTTTGTCAATCCTGAAAGATGCTAATAAGTATGCAAAGCTCCAGCAATCCTTCTAAGGACTGGAGTAAGCATCTCGGAGTTGGAATGTGTACTTTGATGAGATGATCAAAGATTTTGGTGTATACAAAGTTTATGAGGAACTTGTATTTCCAAAGAAGTGAGTGGGAGCACTATAGAATTTCTGATGAGTATATGTTGTTGACATATTGTTGATCCGAAATGATGTAGAATTTCTGGAAAGCACATAGGGTTATTTGGAAAGTGTTTTTCAATGGAAAGCCTGGATTAAGCTACTTGAGCATTGAGCATCAAGATCTATAAGGATAGATCAAAACGCTTAATGGTACTTTCAAATGAGCACATACCTTGACATGATCTTGAAGGTGTTCAAGATGGACTAGTCAAAGAATGAGTTCTTGCCTGAGTTGTAAGGTACGAAGTTAGGACTTAAAGCTCGACCACGGCAGAATAGAGAGAAAGGACGAAAGTCGTCCCTTATGCTTAAGACATAGGCTCTACAGTATGCTATGCTGTGTACCCCACCTGAAGTGTGCCTTGCCATGAGTCAGTCAAGGGGTACAAGAGTGATCCAAGAATGGATCACAGGACAGCGGTCAAAGTTATCCTTAGTAACTAGTGGACTAAGGAATTTTCTCGATTATGGAGGTGGTAAAAGAGTTCGTCGTAAAGGGTTACGCTGATGCAAACTTTGACACTAATCCAGATTATTCGGGTACTAAACTGGATTCGTATAGTAGAACAGTTATTTGGAACAGCTCCAAATAGAGCGTGGTAGCTGCATCTAGGAGATGACATAGAGATTTACGAAGTACATACGGATCTGAATGTTGCAGACCCGTTGACTATAACCTCCCTCACAAGCATAACATGATCAAACCAAGAACTCATCGAGTGTTGATCACATGGTAAATGTGAACTAGATTATTGACTCTAGTAAAACTCTTTGGGTGTTAGTCACATGGGGATGTGACCTTGAGTGTTAATCACATAGCGATGTGAACTGGATTATTGACTCTAGTGCAAGTGGGAGACTGTTGGAAATATGCCCTAGATGCAATAATAAATAAGTTATTATTATATTTCCTTGTTCATGATAATCGTTTATTATCCATGCTATAATTGTATTGATAGGAAACTCAGATACATGTGTGGATACATAGACAACACCATGTCCCTAGTAAGCCTCTAGTTGACTAGCTCGTTGATCAATAGATGGTTACGGTTTCCTGACCATGGACATCGGATGTCGTTGATAACGGGATCACATCATTAGGAGAATGATGTGATGGACAAGACCCAATCCTAAGCATAGCACTAGATCGTGTAGTTCGTATGCTAAAGCTTCGCTAATGTCAAGTATCATTTCCTTAGACCATGAGATTGTGCAACTCCCGGATACCGTAGGAGTGCTTTGGGTGTGCCAAACGTCACAACGTAACTGGGTGGCTATAAAGGTACACTACGGGTATCTCTGAAAGTGTCTGTTGGGTTGGCACGAATCGAGACTGGGATTTGTCACTCCGTGTGACGGAGAGGTATCTCTGGGCCCACTCGGTAGGACATCATCATAATGTGCACAATGTGATCAAGGAGTTGATCACGGGATGATGTGTTGCGGAACGAGTAAAGAGACTTGCCGGTAACGAGATTGAACAAGGTATCGTGATACCGATGATCGAATCTCGGGCAAGTATCGTACCGATAGACAAAGGGAATTGTATACGGGATTGATTAAGTCCTTGACATCGTGGTTCATCCGATGAGATCATTGTGGAACATGTGGGAGCCAACATGGGTATCCAGATCCCGCTGTTGGTTATTGACCGGAGAACGTCTCGGTCATGTCTGCATGTCTCCCGAACCCGTAGGGTCTACACACTTAAGGTTCGATGACACTAGGGTTATAAAGGAAGTTAGTATGTGGTTACCGAATGTTGTTCGGAGTCCCGGATGAGATCCCGGACGTCACGAGGAGTTCCGGAATGGTCCGGAGGTAAAGATTTATATATGGGAAGTCCTGTTTTGGACACCGGAAGAGTTTCGGGGTTTTTCGGTAATGTACCGGGACCACCGGGAGGGTCCCGGGGGTCCACCAAGTGGGGCCACCTGCCCCAGAGGCTTGCATGGGCCAAGGGTGGTGAGGGACCAGCCCCTAAGTGGGCCGGTGCGCCTCCCACAAGGCCCAAGGGCAGCTAGGAGAAAAAAGGGAGGAAACCCTAGGCTTGGATGGGCCTTAAGGCCCACCCTAGGGGCGCCATCCTTCTCTCCCCCTCTTGGCCGCCCCCTTTGCTCCCCATCTAGGGCTGCCGCCCCCCCCCTAGGGGTGGGAACCCTAGAGGGGGCGCAGCCCCTCCCCTTCCCCTATATATATGAGGCCTAGGGGGCTGCCCATTATACACGCGATTCGATCTCTCGTTGGTGCAGCCCTGCGTCTCTTCTTCCTCCTCTTCTGTGGTGCTTGGCGAAGCCCTGCAGGATTGCCACGCTCCTCCATCACCACCACGCCGTTGTGCTGCTGGTGGATGGAGTCTTCCTCAACCTCTCCCTCTCCCCTTGCTGGATCAAGGCGTGGGAGACGTCACCGGGCTGTACGTGTGCTGAACGCGGAGGTGCCATCCGTTCGGCACTAGGATCATCGGTGATTTGAATCATGACGAGTATGACTCCATCAACCCTGTTCACTTGAACGCTTCCGCTTAGCGATCTACAAGGGTATGTAGATGCACTCTCCTTCCCCTCGTTGCTAGTCTCTCCATAGATAGATCTTGGTGACACGTAGGAAATTTTTTGAAATTCTGCTATGCTCCCCAACAGTATCTACTTTTCCAAACACTTTTGCCCTTGTTTTGGACTCTAACTTGAATGATTTGAATGGAACTAACCAGGACTGACGCTGTTTTCAGCAGAATTGCCATGGTGTTATTTTTGTGCTGAAATAAAAGTTCTCGGAATGACCTAAAACTTCACGGAGAATATTTTTGGAATATATAAAAATACTGGCGAAAGAATGAAGGCCAGGGGCCCACACCCTATACATGAGGTTGGGGGCGCGCCTACCCCCTGGGTGCGCCCCCTGCCTCGTGGGCCCCCTGGAGCTCCACCAACCTCAACTCCAACTCTATATATTCATGTTCAGGGAGAAAAAATCAGAGAAAAGGATTCATCGCGTTTTACGATACGGAGCCGCCGCCAAGCCCTAATCTCTCTTGGGAGGGCTGATCTGGAGTCCGTTCGGGGCTCCGAAGAGGGGAATCCTCGCCATCGTCATCATCAACCTTCCTCCATCACCAATTTCATGATGCTGACGGCCGTGCGTGAGTAAGTTCATCGTAGGCTTGCTGGACGGTGATTGGTTGGATGAGATTTATCATGTAATCGAGTTAGTTTTGTTAGGGTTTGATCCCTAGTATCCATTATGTTCTGAGATTGATGTTGCTATGACTTTGCTATGCTTAATGCTTGTCACTAGGGCCCTAGTGCCATGATTTCAAATCTGAATGTATTATGTTTTCATGAATATATGTGAGTTCTTGATCTTATCTTGCAAGACAATAGTCACCTACTATGTGTTATGATCCGGTAACCCCGAAGTAACAATAATTGGGACCACTCCCGGTGATGACTATAGTTTGAGGAGTTTATGTATTCACTAAGTGTTAATGCTTTGTTCCGGTACTCTATTAAAAGGAGGCCTTAATATCCCTTAGTTTCTGCTAGGACCCCGCTGGCATGGGAGGGTAGGGCAAAAGATGTCATGCAAGTTCTTTTCCATAAGCATGTATGACTATATTCAGAATACATGCCTACATTACATTCATGAAATGGAGCTTGTTCTGTGCACCCTATGTTATAACTGTTGCATGAGGAATCGCATCCGACATAATTATCCATCACTGATCCATTGCCTACGAGCTTTTCACATATTGATCTTTGCTTAGTTACTTTTCCATTGCCACTGTTACAATCACTACAAAAAATATTACTATTACCTTTGCCGCCGTTATTGTTACTTCCATCTTACTTTGCTACTAAATACTTTGTTGCAGATATTAAGTCTTTCAGGTGCGGTTGAATTGAAACTCAACTGTTAATACTTCAGAATATTCTTTGGCTCCCCTTGTGTTGAATCAATAAATTTGGGTTGAATAGTCTACCCTCGAAAACTGTTGCGATCCCCTATACTTGTGGGTTATCATGCCTACCTCATGTAGAGTTCATGTATAACAGGGCGGTACATTCGACCACTAATTTTTACCCATTCTAACTTGTTTATGGATTTAAACCTATTGATACCATCAATCTTTTGGCTTTGCCAACGCAGGAATGAACCAACCTTGATGCAACTAAGCATGCTGATTTTGTCAAGAAACTTCATGCCCAGGCAAAGGAGAACGTTGAGAAAATGACTGTGAAAGTGCGTTATATCGACTAGAGGGGGGTGAATAGGCGATTTTTATGAAAGTCTTCAAAACGTGGAAGTTATGAAGAAAAACAGAGTGAACAAGCCTATCACTACGCAGCGGAAGTTAGATTACACAACGCAAGCCATGGTCAAGTATACAATATAGTGAAAGCACAGTGACAAACAGCTTCAGTGTAATGAGGATCAGGTTGGAAGAAGTTATGAAGCCAAACAGATCATACAGTCAGGTTGTGAAGACAGAAGATAAAGCAAGCATGCAATAGCTTCACAATGTGTACTCGTAAGTAAAGGGAGGCGAAGATGAAACCAGTGACACGTTAAAGACAATGATATGTTGGACCAGTTCCAGTTGCTGTGACAACTGTACGTCTGGTTGGAGCGGCTAGGTATTTAAACCAAAGGACACACAGTCCCGGACACCTAGTCCTAAACACGCAGCTCAGGACACCCAGTCCTCACTGTTTTCTCCTTGAGCTAAGGTCACACAGACCCCGCCCAATCACTCTAGTAAGTCTTCAAGGTAGACTCCCAAACCTTCACCGACTTCGTTCACCGGCAATCCACAATTCCTCTTGGATGCTCAAAACGCGATGCCTAACCGTCTGGAGGATGCACAGTCCTCAAGTGTAATAAGTCTTCAGATCACTCAGACAAGAAGACTTAAGTGATGCCCAATTACTCTGGCTCTGGGTGGTTAGGGCTTTTCTCCTCTCTAAAGATTTTCTCTCAAAGGCTTCGAGGTGGGTTGCTCTCAAACGACAAAAGCCGTGCACTGAAATCTGAGCAGCCAACCGTTTATGGTTGTGGGGGGTGGACTATTTATAGCCACTTGGCAACCCTGACCTGATTTGTCCGAAATGACCCTGGGTCACTAAGGAACTGACACGTGTACTAACGGTCGGATTTCGAACTCTCACGGCAACTTTACTTGGGCTGCAATTAAAGCTGACTTGTCTGACTCTAGACAAGATTTTATCTCATTGTCTTCACTCGAAGACATAGGATTTGAATTAGGCATCACTTCAGTCATCCTGACTGGTTCTCTTGGACCCCACTTAATAGTACGGTGGTTCCTATGACACAACATGAATAAAGTAAAACTACGAAGGATCTAAGTCTTCGAGTTCCATAGGCTTCATGGGGAGTCTTCATATGTCATTGTCTTCGACATCAATGTCTTCATGAACCACCATTGTCTTCAATGTCTTCGTACATTTTTAGGGGTCATCTCTGGTAACTAAACCGAATCAATGAGGGACTTCTACCTATGTTATCCTGCAATTCTCACAAACACATTAGTCCCTCAACTAGGTTTGTCGTCAGTACTCCAAAACCAACTAGGGGTGGCACTAGATGCACTTACAATCTCCCCCTTTTTGGTGATTGATGACAAACTAGTTGAAGTTTTCAACGGGAAATATAATTTGTGAAATTGTAAAGGAATTGTCTTCATAAGCTGCAAGGGCTCCCCCTGAAGATGTGCATATAAGTGATTTGCTTCTGGAACGCAAATGCACATAGCAGGTTATATTTGTGGGAATCCACTTCAACTTATGATGACAATCCATCATGTATGTAAAGATATATGAAGATAATGATATGCATAATGAAAAATGGACGTCTACGAAATGATATAAGTGCGGAAATTATCGTCGTACATGCGGAATTTATCTTCGCAAAAACACAGTGGCAAACATAGTAGCAGACGACCATCAAGTTTAAGTGTTACAACTCAAAGAACCAAATGTAGCAAAACGAGAGTTATAAGCACGAAGCAAAATGCAAAATATAAAGCACCCGCCCATATTATTGACCCGCTTGAAGACTATAAACATCATATGCTTCTCCCCCTTTTGTCAGTGATGACCAAAAAGGTTCGAAGACATAGAGTTTTCTACGCGTTCCCAGGCGCAGCAGGGTCGGTGGAGGCGTTTGGTGGAGCTGGCGAGCTTGGTGCAGTGATGACGCGCGCTGAAGAAGGTGGTGGTGATGTAGCGTCGTCTTCTTCCTCAATGATTTTTCCAGTCACTGTGGCAGCAGAGGAAGAGAACTCTGATTCTTCAAGCGACGGAGTTCCACGCAACACAGCTCTTTTGGGGGGTGTGGAGTCAAACTTGAATCTCTCTTTGAAGCCATCCTCTTGCAGTTCAGCTTCAGTGCACATCATTGTGAGGCCTTTCCAAGTGCGGCGACAGGTTTCATGTGCGACAAAGGCATTCTTGGTGGCCAGATTCCTGATGCGATTGACGTCTTGCATAATACTGCGCATCTGCCTTTTGAGCCAGTCATGATGCCTATCTTGCTTTTGGTGCAGAGCCACAAGAAGTTCACGGTCAGTGAGTGTACGAGCGCGTTTCTTGGGTCTCTCTGCAGCTGTGCTGTCAGTGGTTTCAGTTGATGCAGGGGCATGTGTGGTGCCAGCCATTGGATAGACTCTGGAAATGGCTTCAACACCTTCATCATGCTAAGTGAAGCTCTGGTGTTCTGCATTCTGAAGACTTAATGGCTGCTTGGCAGGCTCAGGATAAATCGCTTTAGCAGAGGTGTCCACATCAGGTAAGAAGATTCTGTGGTTGCGGGCAGAGGGTTGATAGGATATTGCAGAGTGGAGCTTAATGAGCCTCATAACCCATGGAGCATAAATCTTCAGACCAAAGAGATCTAAGCCAGACGCTGCAAGTTGACGTATAAAGAGATCCTGGGCATTGAAGCATTTGCCATGCAGGATGCAGAAGATGAGAGTCTTCATGGCACCTTCAACCTTGGCATATCGAGAGTGCCCCTTAATGGGCCATAGAGTCCGCCTGACGATGTGATAGATAGTTCTGGGCAGGTACTCTAAGTCTTCAACGAAGAACTCGGTTGGGTAAGGTGCGTCAGGAAGCATTGGCTTCATCATTGAGAGCATCTGACTCATATTTGGCTCAGGTCGCTGAAATATGCTCTCAACTGCTTCAGCATGGAGTTGGCAGCCTTCTTCGAAGAGTTCGCCAGGAGTGGGTAGGCCGGAGAGCTCAATGATATCAAATGCATTGGCTTCATGATGGACATTGCTGGTCATCCACTCCAGGACCCAAGTCTTCGGATCTCTGTTGTAGCCTTTGATGTGCAGTGTGGCATAGAACTGGAGCAGAAGCTCTTCATTCCAGTGCTCTTCATCTGTGACAAACGGCAGCAGGCCAACTTGCTTGAAGCAGTCCAGTGCTTCTTCCAGACCAGGCAGACCAGCAATTGCTTCAACCTCAAGGCGCTGGTGTGGAAAGATACGGCCTTGGTTGTAGAGGACGCAGGAGTAGTAGCTGCGCTGTGGGTAGCTCCAGAACCTATCTGATACGATCCGTTCCCTTGAATAAGGGTTCTTCGAGCGGTTGAAGAAAGTGTTGTCTGCCTTGAAGCTATTGACATTGAAGGTGCCAGGAGCTGTTGCAGGACCTGGGAACCTTGGCAGTCGTGGGATTGGCTTCTGGACCTGGGGCCTGTGCGCAACATGATAGTTAAACTATGGACCGGCAGCAGACTCAGGCACAGAAGGGTCAGAGGCAGTAGCTTCAGTATCTCTTGAAGCTATTGGCTGGTCGGGCTCCACAAATGCTTCAGTATTGGGTGTGGAAGCCACAAAGGTGTCAGCCTCATCACGTGTAGTGAGAGGGATGGATTCAGGTACGTTCTCCTTGAGAACTCCTTCTTGTTGGTGCGGGGGAGATGGAGCTTGAGGTTCTTCGTGCTCTTCTTCATGTTCTTCGGCTGATGCAGCCGGAATGTCGTCAGCAGTCTGAGCCCTTGGCCCTTTGCGAAGCCTACGGAATGCAGGCGACGCTGGTGGAGTTGCAGTGGGCTGGGGCTCATTCTCTTCCTCCTGCGGCGATCTGCCCACGATGCATCTTGGGTGATTGGCGTCAAGGGACGACCAATGCTGATCATTTCGCTTGTTTCGAGCTGAGGAAGGACTGCATCACCTTGCACATTGTCTTGGAGACCAATGTCTTCAGCAGCGTTGTGGCCGGCTGCTGGAATGTCTTCAGCGTGCGGAGCCTCTATGAAAGCAGGCTCATGCACGGTCAGCTGACGATCTTCGTTCGGAAAGCGGACGGAGAGGGGTTCGACTATCAGGGGCTCTGTGGGAGCAGCCCGAGACTTCTTGGTCTTGCGTTTCTTGATGGTGGGGTCTGAAGGAAAGGCTTCAGGGTGTTTCCTCTTCCTTGCTTCAGCTTCGGCTGTCCTTGTCTTCTTAAGCTCTGAAGCGGTTGAGCGGTGCTTTGGCTTCGAGCCAGGCTTGGCAGTGGGGAAGACAATCGGAATAGCTTCTTGTCGTGGGGCCTCTTGTTCAGCCACAGTGGGCTTCTTCTTTTTCTTAGCGGCCATCCTGGGGTCGATGGCGGGACGCCCAAGTACCTTTTGCTTCTCGGCCTCATTGTAGGCCTGCACACAGAGATCAGCCAAATTCTTCATGCGCTCACGTGAACCCTGAGCCTCTGCATGTTTCTACATAAAGTTTTCCTTCAACTCGTGCAGCATGATTTTGAAGTCTTTGACTTCTTGGACGCTGAGCGTGGCCATGTTCTGCTTGAACTGAGCCTTTTCAAAATCTATCTTCTGCTTCAGTTCCACTATGTGCTGGGCAATTGCGAGTTCTGAAGCAATAGCTCCTTGGAAGGCTACACTGAGGCCAATGGGCAGCTGCAGATCATCGAAGCTGATGTTGGGTGTATCAAACCACTCATCAATGAAGTTGTGGATGATTGTTGCATCGAACAGAGGCAGATTGTTGAAGATTTCAGCCTCCTCCTTGCTCTTGATTAGCTGCTCAAGAGCATCATTGGCAAGATCGTCGTCACTTGACAGATCAATGGCCTCGCAGCACAGAACGGCAGCGGCTGTGAGCTCTTTGCTAGTATGTGGCTGAGGCTTCTTGGCTTCTTGGGGCTTGGAGACTCGTGATAAGTCTTCAGACTGCACACTTGCTTCAGGAGGTGCAGTGGCCAATGGCTTCGCTCTGGAGATCTTGGGAGAAACGGCTGGCTTGGAAGCTTTTGGCTTCTTCTTCATCTGCTTCGGCTCCGGGGCAGCAGGAGCGTCATCAGACTCAGTGTTTGTTGGAGGGTCGTTCACGGCAGTCCCTTGGACTAGAATGCGAGTGATGAGGCCTTCGAGATTGGCATACGGCCCGATGATATTGGGATTTGCGTCGCGTGTGCCATCTGCCCTTGGTTTGGAGGGACCAGGGTTGAAGTCCAACCCAAACTCCTTCTTGTTTTGCTTCGCAGAGTTCTGAGCAAATTGGAAGTTTCGCTTGAACAGAGTGTCATTGCGACACCAGAGAAGGGATGACGGATGTGCGTCAGCTGGCTGTTGTCCCCTGACCATGCATGGAAAGAAGCCTTGAGCAATGGCTTCGTCTCTGGTTCGGGGTACGAGGTTTTTGTACAGTGCGTCTCCCCATGGTCTCTTGATGGCGCACTTTTCTGCATATTCCTTGGTTACGAAGCGGTATTGGAACCACTGTTCTGCCCAATATCTTCGAATCCATTGGATTCGTGTCTTGTGCTGACCATAGCTCTCTTCAGGATCAGTTTGGTACATTTCTGCCAAATCTTCAGGCAGATCTTTAGACGTTTCACCACGTCTCTGTCTGCCTCCCTTCCTTGCTGGTTTTTCTGTTGCCATGAAGCTTAACTTGGAAGGCTTCAAGAGATTCAAAGTCTTCAAAGGCTTCCTTTTGCTTGACCAATAGGAACTTGCTTCGGGTGAATTGATGTGACGCTGTAGGAACTCTGCAAATGAATGCACACTATGAGAACCAAAAGATTCTCCCACGGACATGTACCTGTGACAGCATTAAGGTGCGAGGGAAGGGGAAGAGGTCATATGCATTCTCAGAAGATTTTGAAGATAAATCAGTTTAGAAGATATTGACCTCATCATGCGAAGACATTCACTTTATAGAAAAGAAGTTGGTTCCAGATTTGTACGAACCCATAGATCAGTACAAGTGAGGAATCTAACTACTTCATGAAGAACAAGTGAATATACTGGGCAAGTTATGAGATGCAGATGAGAGGGATGAAACTTGTGTGAATGGAAACCTCTTTTGGCAGAAAGTGATGGAGCTATAGGATCAAAAGAGGCTGTAAAATGACTTGTTATTTACCAGACTTGGAACTGCTAGACGAGGTGAGAGTTGAGGCTGAGCAGTTCGATCCTCCGTGCCCTAACTTGGCAACGGAAGACACCCACGGCGACGGCGGAGAGACTGATGTCCGCAGTCGGCGTGAGAACAGCGTCGGAGAGGTTGCGGCAGTGAAGCACTTCGTCGCCGGCGTCGTTGAGAGTTAGCGGTGGCGCTAGGGTTCGTGCGAGGGTGGAAGAAGAGATAATGACCGTAGTGAAACGTGTATTTATAGGGATATGGGCGGCACTGTGCTATTACTCAGGTGCCCCTGGCGATTCACATCTGATCAGTACGTGGCCAGCATGCGGAATTGTGGGGGCTGTTTCACCCCACGCACGCCTTGTTTGTCGGGAGCCGTTCCTACTTCTCTTGATTTCTTGTTGATGGAAAAACATTGAAAGCTGTTTTAAAGTTTGTCTCTGTGTCTTCTTCTGACAAGGATGCAGTGAAGACATTCGACAGTTTCAATAGAATGCATATGACTTGGAGAGATAGAGTTTGAGGTAGGAAGCATGGAGAGGTTAGGGTCCGATCACATTCACTTAGTTCAAAAGATTCAGACAAGAAGACATAGCTATAAGTGAATGCTGTAGAGGACAGAACACCAGTACATATATAATCAACATAGTGAAGATAATCATGAAGACATGTTGAGATTGAAGCCAAACCAAATGTGAAGACATAGCAAATGTAATGCCATGAGTGAAACACTTCAAGCAGAAAAATTTGGTGGTGGCGCTACCCACCGTATAGGAAGTATTAGACCCAGACACGGCGCACAATTATCGTGGCGCTCCGAAGTCAAATTCCACGTTAATGTATTCACACTTAGAATGTATGTCTTCATTGATTGAAGATATACGTTACTTCGTGTGTTGCACATCTAAGTCATCATCATGCATAAGTGTTAGGATGTGTGCCTGATCACAGGACATTTGAGGATTCCAAGATATTTAGCTCACATCGTAACTTGCAAAATCTCTTCTCATCCAAGGGCTTGGTGAAGATATCTGCCAATTGCTCTTCAGTGTTGACATGTATGATATCAATGTCTTCTTTGCAACATGATCTCTGAGAAAATGATGACGAATTTCAATGTGCTTTGTCTTCGAGTGCTGAACTGGGTTGTTGGCGATCTTGATGGTGCTTTCGTTGTCGTAGTAAAGTGGCACTTGCTTCAGATGAATGCCATAATCCTTGAGGGTTTGCTTCATCCATAGAAGCTGAGCGCAGCAGGATCCAGGAGCAATGTATTCAGATTCAGCAGTGGAGAGAGATACACAGTTCTGCTTCTTTGAAGACCAACAGACAAGTGATCGGCCCAGAAAGTGACATGTGCCTGATGTGGACTTCCGATCAACCTTGTCACCAGCGTAATCAGCATCCGAAAATCCAACCAGATCAAACTCTGAGCCCTTTGGATACCATAACCCTAGAGTTGGGGTGTGAGCCAAGTATCGATGAATTCGCTTCACAGCTAAGTGATGCGACTCCTTTGGTGCCGCTTGGAACCGAGCACACATGCAAACACTAAGCATAATATCTGGCCTAGATGCACATAAATAAAGCAAAGAACCAATCATGGAGCGGTATACCTTTTGATCGAACTCTTTACCATTGTCGTCAGGACCCAGATGATGTTTGGCTGGCATTGGTGTTGTGAAGCCTTTGCAGTCTTGCATACCGAACTTCTTCAGGCAGTCTTTGAGATATTTCTCTTGAGATATGAAGATGCCATTGCGTTGTTGCCGTATTTCTGATTGGTGCAGCCGAAGATAATGTCATCCACATATATTTGGCACACAAACAGTTCACCATCATATGTCTTTGTGAAGAGAGTGGGATCCAGGGAACCAGGTATGAAGCCTTTGCTCTTCAGGAAGTATTTGAGTGTATCATACCAGGCCCGAGGGGCTTGTTTGAGGCCATATAGTGCCTTTTTGAGCTTGTAAACCATGTCAGGATGTTTTGGATCTTCAAACCCAGGTGGTTGTGCAACATACACTTCTTCTTCAATTTTGCCATTGAGGAAGGCACTTTTTACATCCATTTGATATAGAATTATGTTGTGATGATTTGCATAGGCCAGCAGTATACGGATGGCTTCAAGTCTGGCAACAGGAGCAAATGTTTCATCGAAGTCAATGCCTTCCACTTGAGTATATCCTTGAGCAACAAGACGAGCCTTGTTTCTGACGACTTGGCCATGCTCATCTTGCTTGTTGCGGTATATCCATTTGGTGCCTATTATGTTATGCTTCCGTGGATCAGGACGCTTAACCAACTCCCATACATTGCTCAGCTCAAATTGTTGAAGCTCTTCTTGCATAGCTTGAATCCATTCAGGTTCCATAAAGGCTTCATCAATTTTCTTGGGTTCTGTGATTGAAACGAATGCGAAGTGTCCGCAGAAGTTTGCCAGTTGAGTTGCCCTTGAACGAGTCATTGGACCAGGTGCATTGATGCTATCAATTATTCTTTCAATCTGCACTTCATTGGCAACACGAGGATGTAGGGGTCGAAGACTTTGCTCTTGTTGATCTACGTTGTCATGGGGAGGAATGTCTTCAGGCTGAGCATTGTCTTCATGTGGATCAGGTGCTGAGATGATAAGTTCTTCTTCAGGACGAGCTTCAGAAGGTATAATTTCTCCAGTTCCCATTAGCTTGATTGATTCACTGGCTGGAACTTCATCTAGCACATCTGGTAGTTGCTCTCTTTGTGACCCATTGGTCTCATCGAACCGCACATCCACTGTTTCAACCACTTTGTAGTGAAAGAGATTGAAGACTCTGTAGGAGTGCGAATCCTTTCCATATCTAAGCATGAAGCCCTCATGTGCTTTTGGAGCAAATTTTGAGGTGTGGTGAGGGTCCTTGATCCAGCATCTTGATCCAAATACTCTGAAGTAACTGACATTTGGCTTCTTGCCAGTCAGAAGTTCATAAGATGTCTTGTTCAGCAGCTTGTGAAGATATACACGGTTGATAGTATGGCATGCCGTGTCAATGGCTTCAGTCCAGAATTTTCTTGGTGTCTTGTACTCATCTAACATTGTTCTGGCCATCTCAATGAGTGTTCTGTTCTTGCGTTCGACGATGCCATTCTGTTGTGGCGTGTATGGAGCTGAGAATTCATGAGTGATGCCCAATGTATCAAGATATGTGTCAAGGCCAGTGTTCTTGAATTCTATGCCATTGTCACTTCTGATGTGCTTTATCTTGGCGCCATAATTGTTCATAGCCCGATTTGCGAAGCGTCTGAAGACATCCTGCACTTCAGTCTTGTAAAGGATTATGTGCACCCAAGTATATCTAGAGTAATCATCAACAATGACGAAGCCATAGTGGAAAAGGTTGAGTAGTGAGTGGGACCGAAGAGATCCATGTGAAGCAGTTCGAAGGGTTGAGTAGTGGTCATGATTGTCTTCGAAGGATGTTTTGCCCTTGTCATCTTCCCAGCTTCACAGGCACCGCATAAGTGATCTTTCTTGAACTTGACGCCCTCGATGCCTATAACATGCTTCTTCTTCGCAAGGGTGTGGAGGTTCCTCATGCCAGCATGCCCAAGTCTTCGATGCCAAAGCCAGCATTCTGAAGCCTTTGCGAGAAGACAAACTGCAAGCTGTGGCCCTGCTGAGAAATCTACCACGTCCAAGTCATCTTTTCGATACCCTTCAAACACTAGAGACTTGTCAGATTCCATTAGTACCAGACAACGATATTTTCCAAAGATTACAATCATGTTCAAATCGCAAAGCATTGAGACAGACATTAAGTTGAAGCCAAGGGATTCAACAAACATGACTTTATCCATGTGTTGATCCTTTGAGATTGCAACTCTACCTAGACCCAGTACCTTACTTTTACCAGTGTCAGCGAATGTGATGTGGCTCTTGTCAGATGGACGTAAGGTTGAGTCCATAAAGAGACTTCTTTTGCCAGTCATGTGATTTGTACACCCACTGTCAATAATCCATTCTGAAGACTCTGAAGTCACTGGTGTCGTACCCTACAGTGCAGTTAGGGGGATAGGCTTCACGAAGACTGTTGTGAAGCAAAAACATTTGACGAACCAGTGGATTATGAAAACTTAGGTCCAGGTTAGGACAAGTAGGGAGAGTAGCATGCGATTCAGGTATGAAATACATAGTGATGCCATTCGGGCATTTGATCTTGCGCCCCACAAGATTTTTAAGGTCCCCAGCAATAGCGTCAGAAGATTTTGGTTTTGTGCTGGAGACCTTTCCCTGCAAAAGAGAGTTAAGCTTTCTTAACCACCCACATCTTCAAGGGTGGCTTAGAAGCAATAAGTCTAAGTGCAGCATCTGAATTTTTTTGGCTTTGGAGCCCTAGCAAACAGTCTAGCAGGTGGGCAATAGTACTCATAAGAATAGGCAGAATAGTTTTTGGTCATATGAGAATGACGGTTTGAAGAACCGCTCTCATATGCTTGAGCATGGTTTCCCTGCAAAACATTTGTGTTAGTGCGACTCAAATGAGTCCTCTGCCTGTATGAAGCCTTTGGACCATATGAAGCCTTTGGTCTGAGGTTTGTCTTCTTCATGTGAGGTGTCATGAGGACATTCACAGGAAGATTCTCAAGACATGTTTTTGGAACCCAGATCTTCTTCATAGGCGGTCCATTCCTGCAGTTAGTACCAATGTACCTGGCAAATACTTCACCATTCTGATTCTTAAACAGTTTATAGTTTGCATCAAAGGATTCATCAATGATAATTGGATTAGCACAAGTGAAGCCAGATAGATTGGATGGATCTGCTGAGGATTCCTTTGCAGCAACCCATGTGGTTTTGGGGTACTGCTCAGGTTTCCAGTAAGAGCCATCTGCTTTAATTTTCCTCACGAACCCAACACCCTCTTTCCTAGGGTTTCGGTTCAGAATCTGCTTCTTGAGGACATCACATAATGTCTGATGTCCTTTGAGACTTTTGTACATCCCTGTTTCAAGCAATGTCTTCAACCTAGCATTTTCATCAGCAATAGTAGTGGTATCCTCAGCAGAGGGGTTAGTTACCACTTCAACAGTTGAAGATATTGCAACAGCAGTAGCAGTGGAACATTCAGCAATAGAAATAGCATTATCATGCTCAATGCATTTAAGGCATGGTGGTTCAAATCCTTCCTGAGCAGAACTGATCTGTTCGGCTCGAAGTGACTCGTTTTCCTTTTGAAGATCCTCATGATCCGCTCTCAACTTCTAAAGATCTTGCTTCTTTTGAAGATAATCATAGGAAAGCTTTTCATGAGTAGTTGAGAGAGTCTCAAGGCGATCTTCGAGTTCCTGATACTTAACATGAAGATTTTTTATGTCTTCAATTAAGGATTCAGAACGAGTCATTTCAGCACCCAACAGATCATCGCTTCTGTCTAACAGTTTTTGAATATGTTCCATGGCCTTTTGTTGTTCAGTTGCAATTTTAGCAAGTGTTTTGTAACTGGGTTTTGAATCACAATCAGAGTCATCGTCACTGGATGTTTGATAGTGAGTAGTGCGTGTGTTTACCTTGGCACCACGTGCCATGAAGCAGTAGGTAGGAGTAGAGTCGTCCTTGTCATTTGCATCGGTGTTGGTGATGGAGTCATTGTCTTCAGTGTTGAAGATGGACTTGGCGACGTAGGCTGTAGCCAGACTCGCAATGCCTGAATCAGACTCCTCCTCAGACTCCACCTCTGCCTCCTCAGAAGCGGACTCCTCCTCTGAATCCATTTCCTTGCCAACAAACGCACGAGCCTTGCCAGATGAACTCTTCTTGTGTGATGAAGACTTTGAGGAAGACTTGGATGAAGACTTTGAGTATTTCTTCGTCTTCTTATCGTCAGAGTCATATTCCTTGCTCTTCTTCTTCTTTCTGTTCTCATTGTCCCACTGTGGACACTCAGAGATGAAGTGTCCAGTTTTCTTGCACTTGTGACATGTTTTCTTCTTGTAGTCATGAGCAGAAGCTTCATCATTCCTTGAGCTTGATCGTGAAGACTTTCTGAAGCCTTTCTTCTTGGTGAATTTCTGGAACTTCTTCACTAGCATTGCAAGTTCCCTTCCAATGTCTTCAGGATCATCAGAACTGCTGTCAGATTCTTCTTCAGATGAGGACACAGCTTTTGCCTTCAAGGCACGAGTTCGCCCATAGTTTGGACCGTAGATATCTCTTTTCTCAGAAAGCTAAAACTCATGTGTGTTGAGCCTCTCAAGTATGTCAGACGGATCGAGTGTCTTGAAGTCTGGACGTTCTTGAATCATCAGGGCAAGGATGTCAAATGAACTGTCAAGTGGTCTTAGCAGCGTCTTGACGATTTCATGTTTGGTGATCTCAGTGGCGCCGAGGGCTTGAAGCTCATTTGTGATGTCAGTGAGCCGGTCAAATGTGTGCTGGACATTCTCATTGTCATTTCGCTTGAAGCGGTTGAAGAGATTGCGAAGAACACTGATTCTCTGATCTCTCTGGGTTGAGATGCCTTCATTGACCTTGGAGAGCCAGTCCCAAACCAGCTTGGATGTCTTCAAGGCACTCACACGGCCGTACTGTCCCTTGGTCAGATGACCACAGATAATATTCTTGGCAGTGGAGTCCAGTTGAGTGAACTTCTTGACATTAGCTGCAGCGACACCTTCTCCCGCCTTGGGAACGCCGTTTTCGATGACATACCATAGGTCGACGTCAATGGCTTCAAGATGCATGCGCATCTTATTCTTCCAGTAGGGATATTCAGTTCCATCGAAGACGGGGCACGCAGCGGAGACTTTAATTATCCCTGCAGTCGACATAGCTAAAACTCCAGGTGGTTAAACCGAATCACACAGAACAAGGGAGCACCTTGCTCTGATACCAATTGAAAGTGCGTTATATCGACTAGAGGGGGGGTGAACAGGCGATTTTTATGAAAGTCTTCAAAACGTGGAAGTTATGAAGACAAACAGAGTGAACAAGCCTATCACTATGCAGCGGAAGTTAGATTACACAACGCAAGCCATGGTCAAGTATACAATATAGTGAAAGCACAGTGACAAACAGCTTCAGTGTAATGAGGATCAGGTTGGAAGAAGTTATGAAGCCAAACAGATCATACAGTCAGGTTGTGAAGACAGAAGATAAAGCAAGCATGCAATAGCTTCACAATGTGTACTGGTAAGTAAAGGGAGGCGAAGATGAAACTAGTGACACGTTGAAGACAATGATATGTTGGACCAGTTCCAGTTGCTGTGACAACTGTACGTCTAGTTGGAGCGGCTAGGTATTTAAACCAAAGGACACACAGTCCCGGACACCCAGTCCCAAACACGCAGCTCAGGACACCCAGTCCTCACCGTTTTCTCCTTGAGCTAAGGTCACACAGACCCCGCCCAATCACTCTGGTAAGTCTTCAAGGTAGACTCCCAAACCTTCACAGACTTCGTTCACCGGCAATCCACAATTCCTCTTGGATGCTCAGAACGCGACGCCTAACCGTCTGGAGGATGCACAGTCCTCAAGTGTAATAAGTCTTCAGATCACTTAGACAAGAAGACTTAAGTGATGCCCAATTACTCTGGCTCTGGGTGGTTAGGGCTTTTCTCCTCTCTAAGGATTTTCTCTCAAAGGCTTCGAGGTGGGTTACTCTCAAACGACAAAAGCCGTGCACTGAAATCTGAGCAGCCAACCGTTTATGGTTGTGGGGGGTGGACTATTTATAGCCAATTGGCAACCCTGACCTGATTTGTCCGAAATGACCCTGGGTTACTAAGGAACTGACACGAGTACTAACGGTCGGATTTCGAACTCTCACGGCAACTTTACTTGGGCTGCAAGTAAAGCTGACTTGTCTGACTCTGGACAAGATTTTCTCTCATTGTCTTCACTCGAAGACATAGGATTTGAATTAGGCATCACTTCAGTCATCCTGACTGGTTCTCTTGGACCCCACTTAACAGTACGGTGGTTCCTATGACACAACATGAATAAAGTAAAACTACGAAGGATCTAAGTCTTCGAGTTCCATAGGCTTCATGGGGAGTCTTCATATGTCATTGTCTTCGACATGAATGTCTTCATGAACCACCATTGTCTTCAATGTCTTCGTACATTTTTAGGGGTCATCTCTGGTAACTAAACCGAATCAATGAGGGACTTCTACCTGTGTTATCCTGCAATTCTCACAAACACATTAGTCTCTCAACTAGGTTTGTCGTCAATACTCCAAAACCAACTAGGGGTGGCACTAGATGCACTTACAGACTGAACAATATACGAAGCGGGTAAATAAGACTAGGAAGAAGCTCGTGTTCGAGTAAGACGATTTGGTATGGGTACACCTTTGGAAGGACCGTTTTCCTGAGCAACGCAAGCACAAGTTGCAGCCACGCGATGATGGACCATTTTGCGGTGCTCGAGAGGATCAACGACAATGCTTACAAGATCAATCTTCCAGATGAATATGATGTTAGCCCAACCTTCAATGTCTCCGATATTTCCCCATACTTTGGACCTTTAGAGTTGAGGATGACTCCTCAAGAGGGGGATGATGATGAGGCCATCCCAACCATGTGCACTACACCACCAATCATCAATGGTCCAATCACAAGAAGTCGCCCAATGCAAATACATGATCAGGTGAACGCTAACCTAAGCCTATCATTTGACCCTGAAAACACGGTTGCGCCTTCACCTCCTTTGTTGTTGGTTGAACTCAGGTGCGATATCGAAGAAGGCCAACCACATTTCAGTTTGTGCAAAACAATGTTTTATGGCGAAAAAACAAAGTTAGGAATTCATGAAGAAATGAGTTGTCTGTTGAAGAAACATTGTTCCGATTCTGATGAAACAATGTTTTGCATGAATTTGGATATCCCAACTTGCGAAAGGTTCCCAGAACTTGAGTTTGCTGCTGAAGGAAACATTGTTTGACTCCAGTGAACAATGTTTGGTCGGGAACTGCCAACCACCTCCAACGAGAGTTTTCCAGAAGCTACCTCATTAAGTCTCTAAGCCATTTAGTCAAACCAAAGTTGGTTCTCTTTCACACCTATCCAGGGGGGTTGTCCCGATTATAAATAGGCTAGATCTTCCCTTTCTTGGGGGATTTTGCCATTTCTATCAAAGACCAAAGACATAGACTCCTCCTGAGATTCGAGAGCTCTTGTTACCCTTATTCTCGCGATTCCGTGAGAAATTGCTCCTAATTCGTGATCCACGACTAGATCGTGTTGTGTGGGTTAGAGTTCGTGGTTTCCCTTGCGGATTGCACCTATCCCGTGCCCCATGACTTGAGCGTGGTTGTGTGGGGTAGTATTGCGGGTTGTGGATCGACGAATATTCGGATTGCAAAGCTTCGGTGAGCATCGTCCTCGTCGGGTCATAATCTCTTATTTTCCATTTTTCGGCCGCTTGCAGCTAGTTATCCCCATCCATTTATCGATCCTACGCCGTGAAGATCGGACCTTCCCTTGAACACCCTCTTCTCCGAAGACGGTGTCGCATCATAAGTGCATCAAGATAGCCCAATTCTTTTTGAAGCAAAGGACAGGCCGGAAAAATCTCTTATAATAAGCAAAGCATTCTTGAGGACGCACAAGAATTTCATCTAGTCACTTTCATCGTGTTTGTTTGATTCGCGTTCACTACTTGGATAATTTGATATGTGGGTGGACCGTTGCTTGGGTGTTGTCCTTACTTGAACAAGCCTCCCACTTATTATTAACCCCTCCTGCAAGCATCCGCAACTACGAAAGAAGAATTAAAATAAAATCTAATCATAACATTAGACATATGGATCTAAATCAGCCCCTTATGAAAATAGCGCATAAACTAGAGTTTAAGCTTCTGTCACTCTAGTAGCCCATCATCTAATAACTACTCCACAATGCATCCCATTGGCCCAAAGATGGTGAAGTGTTATGTATAGTGGATGTTCACATAATACCACTAAGGGAATCACAACATACATATCATCAAAATATCGAACAAGTACCAAATTCACATGATTACTTGTGACAAGACTTCTCACATGTCCTCAAGAACAAAAGTAACTACTCACAAGACATATTCATGCTGAAGATCAGAGGTGTGTTGAATAGCATAATAGATCTAAACATATAATCTTCCACCAAATAAATCAACTACAAGATGTAATCAACACTACTAGTCACCCACGGGTATTAATCTGAGGATTTGATACAAACATTGAACACAAGTGATGAACTAAGATTTTGAGATGACATGGTGTTGTTGAAGACGTTGATGAAGATTGGCCTTCCCACAATGAGAGGGTTGTTGGTGATGACGATGGTTCCGATTTCCCCCTCCCGGACGGAAGTATCCCCGACGGAATCGCTCCACCAATTAAGTCGGGGGCGTCAGAGGGAATCTCGGTGCTTTCACTCCGCTTAGTAGTTTAGGTTAGGTCTTTTTAGTCCTCGCAGGTGCGGCGCTCGGGTGGATGGCGATGCTTCTTCTTATATTTTGTCTTGGCTTCGCTCCTCATAGAGTTCGTTAGTCGACGGAGCTCCGACATAGGTTCCCACTGTCTCCTTCGGTTGGTGAGGTTAGGGTTTTCTCGTCATGTGACGAGATTTGATGTCAGGTGCTTCACATCTATGCAAGAGTTCAACAACGACAAATGCAACTCAAGGGCGTTGGTCCTTGGGCATGTGCACCAAGACTTATCGTCTGTCATCGACAAGGTCCAACCTGCTCTGATAGGAGAGCGGCAACAACGCAGCGTCAGCGCCTCATTCTGGCGGCAGTAGTGGTAGTTCGGTGGTCTCGAATCCTCGACGTAATTTCTATTATGTTTGAGATACTTTATATTTTTGATAAACTTTTATAATAGATCTGATTATTTTGGTAAAAAAAAGAACTACAAACCGGCTTTGTAATTTCTTGTTTCGAGGGGTGCTTTGTAATGGTGTGTGCTGATTAGTAGATGTATGGACCTTTTCGCGAAAAAAATAAGAACTACGGACTGGCTACCCCACACAAAAAAGAACTACGGACTGGCTCACGTTTGGCATGCATGCATAGGCCCCGAGGAAAACAGAGCACGCATGCATTCGGCCTATTTCCGGACATGCCATCCATAACCGCATTTGGCCCAAACCGAGGGTTGCGTGCCGTCCCGAAGAAAGACGAAAAGGAAGCTTCCTTCCTCCTTCGGGCTGCTCGAGCGTTTGCTTGAGGACATTTTGCATTAGTTATACTCCGCGCCTCACTGCGTGCTTTTTGGCAGATTCCAGTGTGACGTTTCGCCTTTTTGATTTCTTTATGTGACCGGCATCTCGCCTTGTATGCGCCTTGCGTTTCCTCCTTGTCTCACTCACGCAGCGTGCCCTACCCCCGTCACACATGCTTTGCACAACCACGTCACGAGGGTGCCTGGCTGTCACCCATAGAATTTTACCGTCCTAGTAACGCGGCCGCTGTTTCGGTTAAGATGCGATAAGATAAATTGACCGAAATTATGTAATAAAAAACCAATTCTTTTCTGCAAACATTAATTTATCGGACTTGCTAAACCTCAGTCAACTGTTATTTAGCCAAGTCTTAGTCGACCTTATAGCATTTCGTGACATCATTTGCAACATTTTTTTCTTACCGGTTGCAGCATCTGTCTTGCTGGTTGTAGCATGTCGTCCCTCATCGATTGTAGCACGTCATCTCACCGGTTGCAATATTCCTTCATTGACGGTTGTAACATTTTTAGTTAGAACGGTTGTAGCATTTTTAGTTAAAACGGTTGTCGCATTTGTGGTCGTTGCTTGCAATACCAATGTATCATTTTTCGTTGCCGTTTGTAGCATCCGGCTGTACCGCTTGTAGGAAAAAAAACTACGCTAACGTCACTCGACTGAGACTTCGTTAAGTCTTGGCCGACTGAGTTCTAGACAGACTCTTAATTTATCAATTTTTCCTTTTTTTTCCGGAAAGGAGGATTACCTCCGGCTTCTGCATCAAGACGGTGCATAGATTCATATAACATTAATTTATCATTGTGTTTGCCAACATCACTCAGGCCCCCCCTAACTTCCTACACAGCGACGCACAAGAAGAGTTCCAGTGCCACAAACATGATACTAAACTTTGAATATATAGGGGAAAAAGAAGGATTCGTTTATGGACAGTGTAAAAACCACACAAAAGACACAAAATTGGACGGCATTTATAGTTAAATTTCCCTCTTTTCTATATGTGTGGATCAAATTTAAATATGAAATTATGTGTGACCGTAGACACATCTTTCGTCAACTTGCTAAATTGCACGAAAATATGGGATCAAACACTGATAGCGCTAGGTTTTTTCTATCTATTTTAAGAATTTCCACATACCATTAAACAAATATCAAATTACAACACGAACTTGCGAAAAACTATGAGCGGAAGGAGAGAGGACACATGTCCAGAAAACATTTGCAACAAAACTCCATCGAAGCGGATTTCAGGAACCACCATCCTTGCCACTTGCCGTCTTCAGAGACGAAAAAGCACCATCGTACCATGAGGGCTATGTGAGCCGAAGAAGAGGCTTGCTGCTAGCAAGGCCATTGTCGTTGTGACACGTTGATTGGGGATCATCCCTGTACTCCTTGAAACCAGATGCGCCGCATGTCGCCAGAGCAGAATGCTGTAACCATCACTCACTAGGCTCCAACTTTGTACTTAATTGGACCTTCATCTTCCCCCAAACAAAGACGACACGCACGAAATAGAATCCGCTACAGACACAATAAACACCACCAGATCTATAACACCAAGAAAATGGTGGAATAAGGTACCCACAGCTCCCCAGAGTTCACCGCCAGGGGCGGCGTCCAGATGAGGCTGAGATCGAGGAAATTTTGTTCCAAGCAATGATGTCACGTCCATCCAAACATCGCCATGGGACACACTAATACTAACCCTAACTACAACCAATGCAGAGAGCCAGGGTTTCCCCAGCCATCCGTCGCCAGAGTGGCGACCGGAGGTGGAGATAACCCATAGCCTCACTGGCACAGCGAGGCAGGAGTTGGTTGTCTCCCTGATCGCCATTTTTCTATGACCGGGGGATCGAAGCGGTTAGTACATTGTGAGCCGCCGAACTTAGGTCCTCAAAGAAAAACTGAAAAGAAGCATGGGTCACGACCACAAGTATGACCATCATTATTCCCTACCAGACAACAGTTAACGTGGCAGCGCCTATCACAGGGTAAGGAAATACCAATACTGTTTACCGTTGCACCTAGATTATACAGTAACGACAGGCCAGTACCATTTACCATTCCGCCTATATCCTATAGTAATGACAAACCAATACCGTTTATCGTTGCGTCTATATCATAGAGTATGACAGATCAGTGCCATTTACCGTTGCGCCTATATCATAGATTAACGACATACCAATGCCGTTTACCTTTACTTGTTCAAAAATATATGCAACCTAAAGACCTTTGCAATAATTCCTAGCCACAAACATGCATACCTTAAATGTTTGTAGGTTGCATTCTCATTAGCACGTGAAAATGCTCATCGTACCATTTTATCGCTCTTTTCAATATATAATGTCATAGCAGTTCTATTTGCATCGTCTATAGATACTCAGCAGTAATTGATAAGAAAAAGTCACACATATTTTTCACTTTCGTGGATTGTGATTGCGATGTCGCCGACATGAAAGAACAAGTTGCATATTCCGACTCGTCGTTTTCATAGATCCCGAGGGCCTATAGTGATCCACTCGTTTTTTTTTTTGCGGGGATCCACTCGTTTTCTGATACATATAACTATATTGGTCATAGAATCAACAAGATCAACACACCACTTTTCACATGACTCTATAGTAGGAAACCTAAGCAAAATAACTGTTTGTGGTATTGAATGCTTATCATACAAAATCGACGTTGTAAAGGTTTAACACTCATTTTTTACTTATCTACGAAGTACATAATCTTGTATTTCTGGAATTTTTTTAACCAGGAATATTTATTTGTGTGGAATGTATTAATTTAATTGATTGGAATTGTATTTCTCAGCAAATGTATTAATTTTTACGTGCACACCAACGATCGAATTCCGCTGAAAAAAGTTGCCATTGGGTTCTCAGTGGCATGCAAGAGTCCTTTATGCGCATACGGACATACCTATATTTGGAAGTTTGTGTCGAGCAGCGCCTCCCTGTCAGCTGTAACAAACTCGTCATCCTAACTGGCTCTTGCTTGCTCGAGTGAGATGTACCGACAGCTCGGGCCCACTGCGCAACAGCTGACCTCCTGAGAAAACTGGCTACGCCTGGTCTACATGGGGCGCCAGAGACAGAGATGGGATCCAAGGGCCCATCTTCGCCTGGTCTGTGGAATGTGTGTACTTGGAACGTCATATTCTTGGAAGGTTTCCCGCCGTCGGATGAACGTGGGCCCGGAGATTAAAGGCTGAGGCGGCACCTCCTGCTCTATATGATGCGGGTCCCTGGATCTTCATCTCGACAGCGACTTGCCTTCTCCCCTGTGCCAGACTCTTCCCCTCTCTCTCTCGCTCGATTCCTCGAAATTCCACCCCCCTTCGCCGACCTCCTCCTTTGTTTCCGAGTTCCGACCTCCGGCGATGGCGTCGTTGGGGGAGATGCTTTTGAACCAGGAGCTGGCGGCGGTGGCAGCCATGTCGGCGGACGTGCACGGCAGGTTCGAAAGGTACATCCTGAGCCCTGCCCATGGTTTTCCCCACTTCCAGCAAGCTGGCAGCGCTCCGGCAGGATTCCCCGACACGGGATTGCTCGTTTCCGGCTTCGGCATGCCTCCCTCCACCTTCATCATGCCGGAGGGGACCCACGCGGCCGCGGGTTATGGCGCTGAGGCCGTCCCGGTGGAGATCCCCGTGGTCCGGCGACAAAGACCTGCCGCCAAGAACGATGGGGCGACACCGTTCAGAGGACCGTGGACGGAGGAAGAGGATGAGTACGTGAAACAGCTGAATCTGAGTCGTTTTTTGAGCAGCTTGATCTCCAGGCATTCAAGCTGTTCTGCTTAATTGATCAATTTGCTTTCTTGTTTGCAGACTTCTCCGGAGATTGGTCGATGAGCATGGCGAACATAAGTGGGCAACCATTTCAGAGCACCTCCCGGGACGGATCGGCAAGCAGTGCCGTGAGCGATGGACAAATCACGTGCGCCCCGGCATCAAGGTGACGCACCATCGCAGCTTATAGTCTTGATCTGATTTTAATTATGGGAAATCTTTCATAGATCTATATGATTCGGAAATCTAAATTGTCTTAGTTTAGTTTTTACTACGTTCGAAGCATGCTGAACTTTTGGCCGTACAATTCGGGGGTGGGTATTTAGTGAGGAATGAATAGTTCGTCATGCTGCATGACTTTATTTTAATCATTAACTGCGCCAATTTCTTCATCAAGGCCACTAATTGTTCGCGTGAGTAATTTTGTCCGTGCCCCTTGAGAAGAGATTGGAGGGAGAAAATGGTCAAGCTCATTAGTTCTACAATTTTTTTTGCAGAATTGCAGATGCACAAGCGTCTGAAAATCGTGTATGTTTAGCGGCGTGGCCGCCTATTGTCTTTGTTTTTGACCAAATTTTTTTCTTAACAAAGCACCATATGGGGTTTTAGCTCAGTTTCCCTTGTAGGCACGATCAATTCATCTCTATACGCATATGAATTGCTCGAGGACCTTGCCGTCTGAAGACGTTCGAAAAAAACCATTCAATTTCTAATGATTATTTGTTACTCTTTCCTGAGTTTCAGCCAGGGCAAGCTTCAGATGTCTATATATTATTGAGCTTTGTTGCGAGGATTCAGCGACGCAATTTATTTCTACCAGGCGAATTTGAAAAACTACCACGTTTCCGTCTCAGAATGAATATACTATCGTAGTACTAATATGTCCAGTATGATATGCAATTCAATTACACTTGCTTGTGCCAATCATCTGGAGACATTAACTTTTGATTGACATTCCAGAAGGAGCACATCTGGACTGAGGCGGACGACATAATGCTGATCGACGCGCACAAGGTCCACGGAAACCGTTGGTCGTCGATCGCGAGGTGCCTGCCCGGCCGGTCGGAGAACGCCGTCAAGAATCACTGGAACGCGACAAAGCGGAGCCTCAAGTCGAAGCGCCGGTTCAAGAAGAAGACGAGCCAACAGGCCGCCCCGGGGCAATTCACCCTCCTCGAGGAGTACATCCGCGACAAAATGATGGCTGACGAGAACGTGGCGCCACCGTCTCCATCGGCCGGCGTCGCGTATGACGGCCAGATCGTTCCATGTGCCGCTGCAATGCTGGCCGTCTCCAGCCCACACGGGATGGGTCAGTACCTCCACCCAGCCAACGCGGCCGGGTCATCGTCGCAAGCAGGAATGATGAACCTGAGCGTGCCGTTGCCGGACCTCAACGCCTACAGCGGCGAGATGCTGGAGCGATACTACTACCCGACCTACAGCAACAACCTGCTGCCCTATGGACCCGAGCCGGCATTTCCGCAGATGTTTAGTGCCCAGGGACGCATGCATGCTGCATGCACGAACCTTAACTTGTTCCCGCTCCCCCAGCACCCCGGTGGCGGCTACTACGGCAGCGAGACGGGCCGCAGCAGCGCCGGTGGCAGCAGTGATCAGGACGAAGACGTGGCCCAGATGGCCTCGAGGGAGTTCCAGACGTCCGAGGACGAGGCCACACTGGACCTCACTGGCTTCAACTGAGGCGGTCCGTCCGCCGGATTGATCCAAGTACCCTATCCATTAATTTCAGTTTGTCGTTTTTACCTTTCCGAACATTTTACTTTGTGGTTGGTTCAATCTGCTGCTGTTGTATACTGTTGCCCGAAAAACACACTTGTGTGTTTGTGCGGCGTGGCATGCATGTATCTTTAATTTCCGTATTGTGAGTACTGTGTAAAAGTACCTTCTGCCGAACAATTTGTTGGAGAACCTTTGTTGTACCTGTGTTTGTTTCTAGCGATTCACCCGATGGATTTCTGTTTCCGACATTATACTCCATCGTTGCTGTTGTGTTGTGTGTTGAGCTAGGATGGGGATCAGAGCAACGCAGGGATGCGCAGGTGTACCTGTGTTTGTTGCTACGAATGGAGCAGGGACTTCATCTCATTGACCAGGTGGCCATTAAGCGAGAAATCTTTCGCCTTGTTTTTGATCTTGCTCACCACGGACTGAGAATCAGTCTCGTGGAAGAGCTTCCACACGTTTATTTCCATCGCCAGCGGGATTGCCCTGCGGCAGGCGGGCCAGTAGTTCCGCCATCTCCTGGTCAGCAGCAGAGGGAAAGAAGTGGCGCGCCCTGGGAAGGAGCGCACCATGATGGTCCCATAGGACCTCTCCCCGCTCCGAAGTCCAGCGCTGTCGACATTGCACCATCGCCGTTTGCCTTCACCCAAACCCTCGTCTAGCAGGCACCACTGCTCCACCAGTCCACGCGTGGAGGAACTCGTCGCTCGCTCTTGTACCAACTTCCATTCTTCATTCAGTCGGAGCACCATGTCCATGACTTGCACTGGATCTTCCATCTTCTGGTCCTCCGTAGCACAATTCCTAGAACGTAGAACCACAACTCCTACAAGCAGGGCCGGCCCTGATTGGGGGGGGGGGGGGGGGGGGGGGGGGGGGCGGCCGCCCCGGGCCCCCAATATCTTGGGGCCCCCTCCTACCTGGCCTGCATACATACGTACGTTAGTGATCTGGGCCTTGCTGGGTGAGGGGAAGAAAAATGCAAACTGGGCTTCATAGAACCCTGCAAGTACGTGCTTTGGCAGCCTAACCGTACATTACACACGTACTATCGATCCATCCGATGGATCTAGGTTTGCGTATGGATTGCCGGCCCTCGTCTCTATCTCCACTAATCGCGATTTGTAAAGTCGCCTAAGCCACCGAGCGCTGAGCGCTGGCCGCCGCCCGCCGCCCGCCAGCGGACGCAGCAGAATGCCCACCGCGCATAGGCTACCTCGGTCCTTGCCATACACACCATCATTGATTTCAAATAAGGTAGCTTATGTCTTAGTGATTTGATCTTATCTTCTGCCCTAGAATTTTTCCATAAGACCTTGTGTTAAGTTTTTAATTAGTACTTGTCTCTTCTAAATTTCAGATCTACTATGTCCGATGGTGAGAAAAAAGAGATGAGAAAATTATTTGATGAGTTGATAGTATCACAGAGATCGTTGTGGATGAGAAAACTAATTCTAATCAAGAGACGATGACCATATAGAAGTCAATGTTGACATCATGGAATGTTTGAAGAAAATTCTAAGGTAATCTATAAATGTTCTTGGTAACATTTCATGTATGAAGAAAATATTTGATATACTTATTATTTCATCTATCTCTATATATACTATCTAAAAGAATGAGGTTATGTATTACGTTTGTCCTTTGTTTAACCTTTCTACGTCCTCGCGCCTGTTTTTGTTTATCTCTCTCCCATCTTTGATCCTCAACTGTCCCAATGTTTTATTAACTTATTACCATCTCTACTATTTATAAAGAACGCAATGGTCTGTCTTAAGTTTGTCCTTAGTCCAACCTCCCTATGCCTCCTCCTTATTTTGATTTTTTTCTTTCATATTTGGTTTTTCCCACAATTTTTTTCTCAAAACCGCCTCAACTAACCCATGTTTTATTGACTTACTGTTTGGTAAGCTAATAAGTGTCTTTGTTGTAGTCCAAAAAAAAGTTATCTAGTATGCTAATAAAAGGGCCCCGGATTTTAGTTTCGCCCCGGGCCCCCGAAATCTCAGGACCGGCCCTACAAGCTAGTGTAGCACCACAACCTTCTGTTCCATCCCGGCGCCACCTTCCATAGAAGCATCCAGCTGCGTAACTTACAGTGGGAGTCAACATCTGGCAGTAACTCAAAACATGGTGTAGCAACGGCTTTGCTCAACTCCATCCAGTACACACTCGAGCAGGTGCATCTCCAGAAGCGATGAATAATAGTCTCCTCTCGACCATACACCACACAAAATATACCAACTTTGATCCCGGAAGTTCACAGGGGCAGGCCTGCCCGATCGCTCGGTTGCCTTGGATATATGTTACTATCGTTATAATGAACAAGAAAATAAAGTTTCTACTATCTGATCATGGAGACGAATATTTGAGTTACGAGTCTGGCACGCATTTAAGACAATGTGGAATTGTTTTACAACTCACGCCACTTACAACACCACAACGTAATGGTGCGTTCGAATATCGTAATCATACTTTATTGGATATGGTGCATTCTGTGATGTCTCTTACCGATTTGCCACTATCATTTTGGGGTTATGCATTGGAGACAACCGCATTCACTTTAAATAGGGCACCATCTAAATCTATTGAGACAACACTGTACGAATTGTGGTTTGGCGAGGAACATGTTGTTTCTTAGAATTTAGGGATGCGACACTTATGCCTGATAAGCTCGAATCCAAAGTGGAAAAGTGCGTCTTCATAGGATACCCTAAAGAAATCTTTGGGTATACCTTCTATCATAGATCCTGTTGGAAATATGCCCTAGAGGCAATAATAAAAGCATTATTATTGTATTTCCTTGTTCATGATAATTGTCTTTATTCATGCTATAATTGTGTTATCCGGAAATCGTAATACATGTGTGAATAACAGACACCAACATGTCCCTAGTAAGGCTCTAGTTGACTAGCTCGTTAATCAACAGATAGTCATGGTTTCCTGGCTATGGACATAAGATGTCATTGATAACGAGATCACATCATTAGGAGAATGATGTGATGGACAAGACCCAATCCTAAACATAGCATAAAGATCGTATAGTTCGTTTGCTAGAGTTTTGCAATGTCAAGTATCTTTTCCTTAGACCATGAGATCGTGTAACTCCCGGATACCGTAGGAATGCTTTGGGTGTACCAAACGTCATAACGTAACTGGGTGACTATAAAGGTAGACTACGGGTATCTCCGAAAGTGTCTGTTGGGTTGACACAGATCAAGACTGGGATTTGTCACTCCGTATGACGGAGAGGTATCACTGGGCCCACTCGGTAATGCATCATCATAATGAGCTCAAAGTGACCAAGTGTCTGGTCACGGGATCATGCATTACGGTACGAGTAAAGTGACTTGCCGGTAACGAGATTGAACGAGGTATTGGGATACCGACGATCGAATCTCGGGCAAGTAATATATCGATTGACAAAGGGAATTGCATACGGGGTTGATTGAATCCTCGACATCGTGGTTCATCCGATGAGATCATCGTGGAGCATGTGGGAGCCAACATGGGTATCCAGATCCCGCTGTTGGTTATTGACGGGAGAGTTGTCTCGGTCATGTCTACATGTCTCCCGAACCCGTAGGGTCTACACACTTAAGGTTCGGTGACGCTAGGGTTGTGAAGATATGTATATGCAGTAACCCGAATGTTGCTCGGAGTTCCGGATGAGATCCCGGACGTCACGAGGAGTTCCGGAATGGTCCGGAGGTAAAGAATTATATATAGGAAGTGCTGTTTCGGCCATCGGGACAAGTTTCGGGGTTACCGGTATTGTACCGGGACCACCGGAAGGGTCCCGGGGGTCCACCGGGTGGGGCCACCTATCCCGGAGGGCCCCATGGGCTGAAGTGGGAAGGGACCCAGCCCTTAGTGGGCTGGGGCGCCACCCCTAAGGGCCCATGCGCCTAGGGTTAGGGGAAACCCTAAAAGGGGGGCGCCCCTTGCCTTGGGGGGCAAGTCTCCCCACCCTTGGCCGGCGCCCCCCCTAGGAGAGGGCCGGCGCCCCCCCCCTTGGCACCCCTATATATAGTGGGGAGAGGAGGGACTTGATGCTACGGCTTTTGGTGCATCCCTCTCTCCCTGTTACATCTCTCTGTCTCGTAGTACACGGCGAAGCCCTACTGTCGTGACGCCCTGCATCCACCACCACGCCGTCGTGCTGCTGGATCATCATCAACCTCTCCTCCCCCCTTGCTGGATCAAGAAGGAGGAGACGTCTCCCGTCCCGTACGTGTGTTGAACGCGGAGGTGCCGTCCGTTCGGCACTCGGTCATCGGTGATTTGGATCACGCCGTGTTCGACTACATCATCCCCGTTCTTTGAACGCTTCCGCACGCGATCTACAAAGGTATGTAGATGCATTTGATGACTCGTTGCTAGATGAACTCCTAGATGGATCTTGGTGAAACGAGTAGGAAAATTTTTGTTTTCTGCAACGTTCCCCAACAGTGGCATCATGAGCTAGGTCTATGCGTAGTTCTTCTTGCGCGAGTAGAACACAATTTGTTGTGGGCGTGGATTTGTCAACTTTCTTGCCGCTACTAGTCTTTTCTTGCTTCAGCGGCATTGTGGGATGAAGCGGCCCGGACCAACCTTACACGTACGCTTACGTGAGACCGGTTCCACCGACTAACATGCACTAGTTGCATAAGGTGGCTGGCGGGTGTCTGTCTCTCCTACTTTAGTTGGAGCGGATTCGATGAACAGGGTCCTTATGAAGGGTAAATAGAAGTTGACAAATCACGTTGCGGCTTTCATGTAGGTAAGAAAACGTTCTTGCTAGAACCCTAATTCAGCCACGTAAAACATGCAACAACAATTAGAGGACGTCTAACTTGTTTTTGCAGCAAGTGGTTTGTGATATGATATGGCCAAAGTTGTGATGAATGATGAATGATCTATATGTGATGTATGAGATGTTCATGCTATTGTAATAGGAATCACGACTTGCATGTCGATGAGTATGACAACCGGCAGGAGCCATAGGAGTTGTCTTTATTCTTTTATATGACCTGCGTGTCATTGAGAAACGCCATGTAAATTACTTTACTTTATTGCTAAACGCGTTAGCCATAGTAGTAGAAGTAATAGTTGGCAAGCAACTTCATGGAGACACGATGATGGAGATCATGATGATGGAGATCATGGTGTCAAGCCGGTGACAAGATGACCATGGAACCCCAAGATGGAGATCAAAGGAGCTATATGATATTGGCCATATCATGTCACATTTATTATTTGATTGCATGTGATGTTTATCATGTTTTTTGCATCTTGTTTACTTAGAACGACGGTAGTAAATAAGATGATCCCTCATAATAATTTCAAGAAGTGTTCCCCCTAACTGTGCACCGTTGCGACAGTTCGTTGTTTCGAAGCACCACGTAATGATCGGGTGTGATAGATTCTAACGTTCACATACAATGGGTGTAAGACAGATTTACACATGCAAACACTTAGGTTGACTTGACGAGCCTAGCATGTACAGACATGGCCTCGGAACACAGAAGACCGAAAGGTCGAGCATGAGTCGTATAGAAGATACGATCAACATGAAGATGTTCACCGATGTTGACTAGTCCATCTCACGTGATGATCGGACACGGCCTAGTTAACTCGGATCATGTTATACTTAGATGACTAGAAGAGGGATGTCTATCTAAGTGGGAGTTCATAAATAATTTGATTTGATAAACTTAATTATCATGAACTTAGTCTAATATATTTACAATATGTCTTGTAGATCAAATGGCCAACGTAGTCCTCAACTTCAACGCGTTCCTAGAGAAAACCAAGCTGAAAGACGATGGCAGCAACTACACGGACTGGGTCCGGAACCTGAGGATCATCCTCATAGCTGCCAAGAAAGATTATGTCCTACAAGCACCGCTGGGTGACGCACTTGTCCTCCCTGCTGAAGAAGACGTTATGAACGCTTGGCAGGCACGTACCGATGACTACTCCCTCGTTCAATGCGGCATGCTTTACATCTTAGAGCCGGGGCTCCAAAAAAGTTTTGAGAGACACGGAGCATATGAGATGTTCGAAGAGCTGAAAATGGTTTTTCAAGCTCATGCCCGGGTCGAGAGATATCAAGTCTTCGACAAATTCTTCAGCTGTAAGATGGAGGAAAACAGTTCTGTCAGTGAGCACATACTCACTATGTCTGGGTTGCATAACCGCTTGACTCAGCTGGGAGTTAATCTCCCGGATGATGCGGTCATTGACAGAATCCTCCAGTCGGTTCCACCGAGCTACAAGATCTTTGTGATGAACTTCAATATGCAGGGGATGGAAAAGACCATTCCTGAAGTATTTGCTATGCTGAAATCAGCAGAGGTAGAAGTCAAGAAGGAACATCAAGTGTTGATGGTGAATAAAACCACTAAGTTCAAGAAGGGTAAGGGTAAAAAGAACTTCAAGAAGGACGGCAAGGAAGTTGCCGCGCCCGGCAAGCAAGCTGCCGGGAAGAAGCCAAAGAATGGACCCAAGCCCGAGACTGAGTGTTTTTATTGCAAGGGAAGTGGTCACTGGAAGCGGAATTGCCCCAAATACTTAGCGGACAAGAAGGCCGGCAAAACAAAAGGTATATGTGATATACATGTAATTGATGTGTACCTAACCAGTACCCGTAGTAGCTCTTGGGTATTTGATACCGGTGCAGTTGCTCACATTTGTAACTCAAAGCAGGAGCTGCGGAATAAACGGAGACTGGCGAAGGACGAGGTGACGATGCGCGTCGGGAATGGTTCCAAAGTCGATGTGATCGCGGTCGGCACGCTGCCTCTTCATTTACCTACGGGATTAGTTTTAAACCTCAATAATTGTTATTTAGTGCCAGCTTTGAGCATGAACATTGTATCGGGATCTCGTTTAATTCGAGATGGCTACTCATTTAAATCCGAGAATAATGGTTGTTCTATTTATATGAGAGATATGTTTTATGGTCATGCTCCTATGGTGAATGGTTTATTCTTAATGAATCTCGAGCGTAATGCTACACATGTTCATAGTGTGAATACCAAAAGATGTAAGGTTGATAATGATAGTCCCGCATACTTGTGGCACTCCCGCCTTGGTCACATAGGTGTCAAACACATGAAGAAGCTCCATGCAGATGGACTTTTAGAGTCTCTTGATTATGAATCATTTGACACGTGCGAACCATACCTCATGGGTAAAATGACCAAGACTCCGTTCTCAGGAACAATGGAGCGAGCAACCAACTTATTGGAAATCATACATACTGATGTGTGCGGTCCAATGAGTGTTGAGGCTCGCGGTGGCTTTCGTTATGTTCTCACTCTCACTGATGACTTGAGTAGATATGGATATGTCTACTTAATGAAACACAAGTCTGAAACCTTTGAAAAGTTCAAGGAATTTCAGAGTGAGGTTGAGAATCAATGTGACAGAAAAATCAAGTTTCTACGATCAGATCGTGGAGGAGAATACTTGAGTCACGAATTTGGCACACACTTAAGAAAATGTGGAATAGTTTCACAACTAACGCCGCCTGGAACACCTCAGCGTAACGGTGTGTCCGAACGTCGTAATTGCACTCTATTAGATATGGTGCGGTCTATGATGTCTCTTACCGATTTACCGCTATCTTTTTGGGGCTATGCTTTAGAGACTGCCGCATTCACTTTAAATAGGGCTCCATCGAAATCCGTTGAGACGACACCGTATGAATTATGGTTTGGGAAGAAACCTAAGCTGTCGTTTCTAAAAGTTTGGGGATGCGATGCTTATGTCAAGAAACTTCAACCTGAAAAGCTCGAACCCAAGTCGGAAAAATGTGTCTTCATAGGATACCCTAAAGAAACCATTGGGTATACCTTCTACCTCAGATCCGAAGGCAAGGTCTTTGTCGCCAAGAATGGATCCTTTCTAGAGAAGGAGTTTCTCTCGAAAGAAGTAAGTGGGAGGAAAGTAGAACTTGATGAAGTATTGCCTCTTGAACCGGAAAATGGCGCAACTCAAGAAAATGTTCCTGAGGTGCCTGCACCGACTAGAGAGGAAGTTAATGATGATGATCATGAAACTTCTGATCAAGTTGCTACTGAACTTTGAAGGTCCACAAGGACACGTTCCGCACCAGAGTGGTACGGCAACCCTGTCTTGGAAATCATGTTGTTAGACAACGGTGAACCTTCGAACTATGAAGAAGCGATGGCGGGCCCGGATTCCGACAAATGGCTAGAAGCCATGAAATCCGAGATAGGATCCATGTATGAAAACGAAGTATGGACTTTGACAGACTTGCCCGTTGAACGGCGAGCCATAGAAAATAAATGGATCTTTAAGAAGAAGACAGACGCGGATGGTAATGTGACCATCTATAAAGCTCGGCTTGTCGCTAAGGGTTATCGACAAGTTCAAGGGATTGACTACGATGAGACTTTCTCACCGGTAGCGAAGCTAAAGTCCGTCCGAATCATGTTAGCAATTGCCGCGTTTTACGATTATGAAATATGGCAAATGGACGTCAAAACGGCATTCCTTAATGGTTTCCTTAAGGAAGAATTGTATATGATGCAGCCGGAAGGTTTTGTCGATCCTAAGAATGCTGACAAAGTGTGCAAGCTCCAACGCTCAATTTATGGGCTGGTGCAAGCATCTCGGAGTTGGAACATTCGCTTTGATGAGATGATCAAAGCGATTGGGTTTACGCAGACTTATGGAGAAGCCTGTGTTTACAACAAAGTGAGTGGGAGCTCTGTAGCATTTCTCATACTATATGTAGATGACATACTTTTGATGGGAAGTGATATAGAACTCTTGGACAGCATCAAGGCCTACTTGAATAAGAGTTTTTTAATGAAGGACCTTGGAGAAGCTGCTTATATATTAGGCATCAAGATCTATAGAGATAGATCGAGATGCCTCATAGGTCTTTCACAAAGCACATACCTTGATAAGATATTGAAGAAGTTCAATATGGATCAGTCTAAGAAGGGGTTCTTGCCTGTACTGCAAGGCATGAAATTGAGCTCGGCTTAAAGTCCGACCACGGCAGAAGAAATAGAAGAGATGAGTGTCATCCCCTATGCCTCAGCCATAGGTTCTATTATGTATGCCATGCTGAGTACCAGACCTGATGTAAACCTTGCCGTAAGTTTGGTAGGAAGGTACCAAAGTAATCCCGGCAAGGAACACTGGACAGCGGTCAAGAATATCCTGAAGTACCTGAAAAGGACTAAGGAGATGTTTCTCGTTTATGGAGGAGACGAAGAGCTCGTCGTAAAGGGTTACATCGACGCTAGCTTCGACACAGATCTGGATGACTCAAAGTCACAAACCGGATACGTGTATATTTTGAATGGTGGGGCAGTAAGCTGGTGCAGTTGCAAGCAGAGCGTCATGGCAGGATCTACGTGTGAAGCGGAGTACATGGCAGCCTCGGAGGCAGCACATGAAGCAATTTGGGTGAAGGAGTTCATCACCGACCTCGGAGTCATACCCAATGCGTCGGGGCCGATCAAGCTCTTCTGTGACAACACTGGAGCTATTGCACTTGCCAAGGAGCCCAGGTTTCACAAGAAGAGAAGGCACATCAAGCGTCGCTTGAACTCCATTCGTGAAAATGTTCAGGATGGAGACATAGATATTTGTAAAGTACATACGGACCTGAATGTAGCAGATCCGTTGACTAAACCTCTCCCTAGGGCAAAACATGATCAACACCAGAATTCCATGGGTGTTCAATTCATCACAATGTAACTAGATTATTGACTCTAGTGCAAGTGGGAGACTGTTGGAAATATGCCCTAGAGGCAATAATAAAAGCATTATTATTGTATTTCCTTGTTCATGATAATTGTGTTTATTCATGCTATAATTGTGTTATCCGGAAATCGTAATACATGTGTGAATAACAGACACCAACATGTCCCTAGTAAGGCTCTAGTTGACTAGCTCGTTAATCAACAGATAGTCATGGTTTCCTGGCTATGGACATAAGATGTCATTGATAACGAGATCACATCATTAGGAGAATGATGTGATGGACAAGACCCAATCCTAAACATAGCATAAAGATCGTATAGTTTGTTTGCTAGAGTTTTGCAATGCCAAGTATCTTTTCCTTAGACCATGAGATCGTGTAACTCCCGGATACCGTAGGAATGCTTTGGGTGCACCAAATGTCACAACGTAACTGGGTGACTATAAAGGTAGACTACGGGTATCTCCGAAAGTGTCTGTTGGGTTGACACGGATCAAGACTGGGATTTGTCACTCCGTATGACGGAGAGGTATCACTGGGCCCACTCGGTAATGCATCATCATAATGAGCTCAAAGTGACCAAGTGTCTGGTCACAGGATCATGCATTACGGTACGAGTAAAGTGACTTGCCGGTAACGAGATTGAACGAGGTATTGGGATACCGACGATCGAATCTCGGGCAAGTAATATATCGATTGACAAAGGGAATTGCATACGGGGTTGATTGAATCCTCGACATCGTGGTTCATCCGATGAGATCATCGTGGAGCATGTGGGAGCCAACATGGATATCCAGATCCCGCTGTTGGTTATTGACCGGAGAGTCGTCTCGGTCATGTCTACATGTCTCCCGAACCCGTAGGGTCTACACACTTAAGGTTCGGTGACGCTAGGGTTGTGAAGATATGTATATGCAGTAACCCGAATGTTGTTCGGAGTCCCGGATGAGATCCCGGACGTCACGAGGAGTTCCGGAATGGTCCGGAGGTAAAGAATTATATATAGGAAGTGCTGTTTCGGCCATCGGGACAAGTTTCAGGGTTACCGGTATTGTACCGGGACCACCGGAAGGGTCCCGGGGGTCCACCGGGTGGGGCCACCTATCCCGGAGGGCCCCATGGGCTGAAGTGGGAAGGGACCCAGCCCTTAGTGGGCTGGGGCGCCACCCCCTAAGGGCCCATTCGCCTAGGGTTAGGGGAAACCCTAAAAGGGGGGGCGCCCCCTTGCCTTGGGGGGCAAGTCCCCCCACCCTTGGCCGCCGCCCCCTAGGAGATCCATCTCCTAGGGCCGGCGCCCCCCCTTGGCACCCCTATATATAGTGGGGAGAGGAGGGACTTGATGCTACGGCTTTTGGCGCATCCCTCTCTCCCTGTTACATCTCTCTCTCTCGTAGTACACGGCGAAGCCCTGCTGTCGTGACGCCCTGCATCCACCACCACGCCGTCGTGCTGCTGGATCATCATCAATCTCTCCTCCCCCCTTGCTGGATCAAGAAGGAGGAGACGTCTCCCGTCCCGTACGTGTGTTGAACGCAGAGGTGCCGTCCGTTCGGCACTCGGTCATTAGTGATTTGGATCACGTCATGTTCGACTACATCATCCCCGTTCTTTGAACGCTTCCGCACGCGATCTACAAAGGTATGTAGATGCATCTGATGACTCGTTGCTAGATGAACTCCTAGATGGATCTTGGTGAAACGAGTAGGAAAATTTTTGTTTTCTGCAACGTTCCCCAACAGATCCGAGGGCAAGATTTTTGTTCCTCACACATTTCTAGAGAAGGAGTTTCTCTCGAAAGAATTGAGCGGCAGGAAAGTAGAAACTTGATGAGGTAATCGTACCTTCTCTCATATTGGAAAGTATCACATCACAAAAAGTTGTTCCCGTGATGCCTACATCAACCGGAGAGGAAGCTAATGATGATGATCATGAAGCTTCGGGTCAGGTTACTACTGAACTTCGTAGGTCGACTAGAACATGCTCCACACTAGAGTGATACGGTAATCCTATCATAAAAGTCCTGTTGTTAGACAACAGCGAATCTACAAACTATGAAGAAACAATGATGAGCCCGTATTCCGACAAATGGCTTGAGGCCATGAAATACAAGATAGGATCCATGTATGAGAGCAAAGTATGGACTTCGGTGGACTTGCCAGATGACAGGCAGGCCATTGAGAATAAATGGGTCTTTAAGAAGAAAACAAAGGTCGATGGTAATGTCACCGTCTATCAAGCTCGACTTGTCGCAAAGAGTTTCCGACAAGTTCAAGGTGTTGACTACGATGAGATTTTCTCACCCGTGGCGATGGTTAAGTCTGTTAGAATTATGTTTAGGGATGGCACCCGCAGGGTTTGGGTAAGGGTGGAGCCACCCCATACCCTTACCCGTCCCATTTAAGCTTACCCACCACCCGTGCCCATACCCGCTAGTGGGTACAAAATTTTCCCATACCCGTCACCCGACAAGGTAAATGGGTACCCGTGGGTAAAAATATCCATGTTTCAATAACATCAATTTGAATGAAACGTAATCATAAACAACAACATACAATCATAATTTATAAACAACAACACATAATAATATTCATACATACTTATAAACAGCAACACATCATAAACACAACACATTTTATAAACATCAACACTTTCTTGTAAACAACAACACATCAAAGCATCAAAACATAGTCATAAAAATAATAGCACATAGTCATACACTTTAAGTTCACAAACTCACGACAAAGGGTAGAGGTAATTTTTCCGTACTTGTTAGAATTTATAAGGGTACATGGTATGCGGGTATGGGTTATATGATCTCGTACCCATACCCACGCTACCCGATGGGTTTGAGATTTTCCTTTTTACATACCCATGAGTAACTTTTTGTCCCATACCCTTACCCTAATAGGGATTTTACCCACATGGTACATGGGTAATGGGTACCCATTGCCATCCCTAATTATGTTAGCAGTTTCCGCGTTTTATGATTATGAAATCTGGTAGATGGACGACAAAACAACATTCCTTAACGAGTTTCATAAGGAACAATTGTATATGAAGCAACTGGAAGGTTTTGTCGATCCTAAGGATGGTAACAAGGTATGAAAGCTCTAGCGATCCATCTATAGACTGGTGGAAGCATCTCGGAGTTGGAATATACAGTTTGATGAGGTGATCAAAGCTTTTGGTTTTATACAAACTTACAGAGATGCTTGTATTTACAAGAAAGTTAGTGGAAGCTCTATAGCATTTCTGATGAGTATATGTGGAAGACATATTGTTGATTGAAAATGATGTAGAATTTCTGGAAGACATAAAGGTTTGTTTGAAAGGAGTTTTTCAAAGGAAGACCTGGGTAAAGCTGCTTACATATTGGGCATTAAGATCTATAGATATAGATGAAGACGCTTAATAAGACTTTCACAGAGCACATACCTTGACAAGATTTTGAAGGAGTTCAAAATGGATCAGTCAAAGAAGGAGTTATTTCCTATATTGTAGAGGTGTGAAGCTGAGTAAGACTCAAAACTCGACCACGGTAGAACAAAGAGAAAGAATGAAGGTCATCCCCTATGCCTCAGCTATAGGCTCTATAATGTATGCCATGTTGTGTACCATACCTAATGTGTGCCCTGCCATGAGTCTGGCAAGGGGGTACATGAGTGATCCAGGAGTGGATCACTGAACAACGGTTAAAATTATCCTTAGGTACCTAAAGAAGACTGATGGGAATGTTTCTCGGTTATGGAGGTGATAAAGAGTTCCTCCAGGGCCGGTCCTGAGATTTTGGGGGCCTAGGGCGAGACTAAAACTTAGGGCCCTTAATATAAACATCATAAAAATAATAATGAATATATGTACATGTGAAATATTCTACAACACTTAAATGCATCCAAAACCAGTATGCATATCAAATATTACCTTAAATTATTCTTCTAACATTCCTTGATCCAAAGTTACTTATGATGGGGTAGATGCCAATATCATCCAATAATTTCCTCTCGTTGCTAAAATGTCGCCAAACCATATAACCTCTCTTGAGTCATTGTTGGCCTCAGAGAGTTCTTCAATAATTTCAACTTTGAAAAGCTTCCTCCGGCCAATACGATAGTCACAAGTATAGTAAATAAGATGCGATAAGCAATGGAGATATCAGGATAACAACCTATTTCTCTTGACGTGCTCGAAACCTCCATAGCAGATATTACGGTGATCTGGCAAAGTGAATCTCACAATTTTTACGAGAAATAAGATCATATACGTCAACATCACATGAACTATCAAGAGAGAAAGTTTCTACAAATTTTGTGCGACTTCAAGTTCATTATCTTCAATGATTTCATAGTTCATGAGCTGAATAAAAATCCAAATATATATTTAAACACCACAACTTCTTTAAATCTATCCTTCAAAGAATTGATCGCTACCAACCAAAAACAATTTAGCTTGGAAAGCCTTCTCCGATTCTAGAATTTCTTCTTGATAATCACTTTCGTCAAATTGTTCCTTGTAACACGATGGTTTTACCGGAAACAATGGATCTATACTCATCTCAGTTGTAATACCTTTGGCAATTATCAAACTAGAAGAAAACCCCTCATCTATGTACTTCTCAAATTATTGTGTTATACCTTGTATTTTCTTTCTTTTTCTTTTATCGCTACCAGATGCATACTTTCTTCTGGACAATATGATGAGACACTCCCTCAAAAAAGAAGAAGATATGATGAGACACAGTGCTAAAAAATCATTAATTGTTGAACAGTGTTGTTGTGCCGGCTATGCATCTACATAACCACAATATGATAGACCTCGGATGGTCGAATCAGCGATGAACAGAAACCAAAGCCAGATTACGACAGGCCCCGACAAACTGAAATCGGCGGCGAGCGGCTGATGATCTAAATTAGGAAGGAAGATAGGATTAGGAGAGAAAAGGACTAAGGAGCGCTGAGCGCGCAGTCGCGAACAGACGAATCGTCGGTGGCCGCTAGGAATCGCTGCGTCAATGGGAGATGGAATAGGAAGGGAGTAATCACTCCTATTTTGATGACAGCCTCTGTGCCTCACAGCCTGCTGCGTGCCTTGCACGCATGCTTCGTGAGGCCCAACCGGCGAGCCCGATAGTAATTTTTTCCGATCTCTCGAAATATCAAATATATTTGGTCATAGCCTACGTACATACATGGGGAGGGGCCCCTGGACTTTGGGGGCCCGGGGCGGCCCCCTGCCCCTCCCCAAGGCCAGCCCTGAGTTCGTCGTAAATGATTACGTCGATGCAAGCTTTGACACCGATCCGGATGACTCTGAGTCGGAAATCAGATACATATAGTGTAGTAGTCATTTGGAATAGTTCCAAGTGGTTCGTGGTAGTGGCATCTACAGTATGCCATAGAGATTTTCAAAGTACACATGGATCTGAACGTTGCAGATCCGTTGACTAAAACATCTCTCACAAGCAAAACATGATCAAACCCCAGAACTCGCTGGGTGTTAATCACATAACAATGTGAAATAGATTATTGACTCTAGTGCAAGTGGGAGACTATTGAAAATATGCCCTAGAGGCAATAATAGAATGGTTATTATGATATTTCTCTGTTCATGATAAATGTTTATTATTCATGCTAGAATTGTACTAACCAGAAGCATAAATACATGTGTGGATACATAAACAACACCGTGTCCCTAGTGAGGCTCTACTAGACTAGCTCGTTGATCAAATATGGTTAAGGTTTCCTAACCATAGACATGAGTTGTCATTTGATAACGGGATAATATCGTTAGGAGAATGATATGATGGACAAGACCCAACCGTAAGATTAGCATATGGTCGTATCACTTAAGTTTATTGTTGCGGCTTTCTTCATGTCAAGTATCTATTCCTAAGACAATGAGATCATGCAACTCCCAGATACCGGAGGAATACCTTGTGTTCTATGAAACATCACTTCGTAACTGGGTGATCACAAAGATGCTCTAACAGGTATCTCCGAAGGTGTCTTTTGGATTGGCATGGATCGAGACTGGGATTTGTCACTCCGTATGATGGAGAGATATCTCTGAGCCGTGGCGGTAATATAACATCATAAAGAGCATGCAAGAAATGTGGCTAATGAGTTATTCACATGATCTTGTATTACGAAATGAGTAAAGATACTTTCGGATAATGAGATTGAACTAGGTATGGAGATACCGACGATCGAATCTCGGGCAAGTAACATATCGTTGGACAAAGGGAATTGCATACGGGATTAACTGAATCCTCGAAATAGTGGTTCAACCAATAAAAGATCTTCGCAGAATATGTAGGAAGAAATATGGGCACAAGCTTCCATTATTGGTTATTGACCATAGAGGAGTCTCGGTCATGTCTACACGATTCTCGAACTCGCAGGGTCGCGCGCTTAACATTCGGTGACACTATAGTAGAATTGGATTATTTGTACTGGCGACCGAAGGTTGTTCAGAGTCCCGGATGAGACCTCAGACACCACAAGGAGCTCCGCAATAGTACGGAAGTAAAGATTTATATATGGAAAGTCATTTTTTTGGGATTCCGGAAAAATCAGTTTTTTCAGTACTGTATCGGGAAGCTTCCAAAAGATTCCGGAGGATTCCGGAGGGATCCGAAAGTCTAGCCCAGAACGCCTCGAGGGCCATCATGGGATAAGGGGAGGTGCCCTGCACTCTTTGGGCTGGGTGCACCAGCCCCACAGACCATGGGCCAAGGGGAAAAGAGTCCTAGCTTGCTACCTCTTGAGCATTGCGTTGGTTTTCCCTTGAAGAGAAAAGGGTGATGCAGCAAAGTAGCATAAGTATTTCCCTCAGTTTTTGAGAACCAATGTATCAATCCAGTAGGAGACTACACGCAAGTCCCTCGTACCTACACAAACAAATAAGAACCTCGCAACCAACGCGATAAAGGGGTTGTCAACCCTTCACGGTCACTTACGAGAGTTGGATCTGATAGAGATAATAATAATAAGATAAATAATTTTGGTATTTTTGTGATATAGATTGAAAGTAAAGATTGCAAAATAAACAATGCTAGAAATAACTTGTTGTCGGGAGATTAATATAATGGAGAATAGACCCGGGGGCCATAGTTTTCACTAGTGGCTTCCCTCAAGATAGCATAAGTATTACGGTGGGTGAACAAATTACTGTCGAGCAATTGATAGAAAAGCGAATAATTATGAGAATATCTAAGCATGATCATGTATATAGGCATCACGTCCGTGACAAGTAGACTGACTCATGTCTGCATCTACTACTATTACTCCACACATCGACCGCTATCCAGCATGCATCTAGGGTATTAAGTTCATAAGAATAGAGTAACGCATTAGGTAAGATGACATTGCAAAGATGAATCTAGTAGGCCAAACCAAACTGATAATTCGAAGAGACTTGCAAAGATAACCAATCATACATAAAAGATTTTAGAGAAGAATCAAATATTGTTCATAGATAGACTTGAACATAAACCCACAATTCATTGGATGTCGACAAACAGACCGCAAAAAGAGTTACATCGAATAGATCTCCAAGAAGATCGAGGAGAACTTTGTATTGAGATTCAAAGAGAGAGAATAAGCCATCTAGCTAATAGCTATGGACCCGAAGGTCTGAAGTAAACTACTCACACATCATCAGAGGGGCCATGGAGTTGATGTAGAGGCCCTCCGTGATCGATGCCCCCTCCGGCGGAGCTCCAGAAAGGGCCCCAAGATGGGATCTCTTGGGTACAGAAGGTTGCAGCGGTGGAAATAGGGTTTTGTGGTGCTCCCGGATGTTTTTGGGGTATATGAACATATATAGGAGGAAGAAGTAGGTCGGCTGAGCCACAAGGGGCCCACGAGGGGGAGGGCGCGCCCCTGCCTCTTGGCCACCTCGTTGGTTGCCTGACATCTACTCCAATTCCTGTGGATCACGTTTGTTCCAAAAATAACTCTCCCGAAGGTTTCATTCCGTTTGGATTTTGTTTGATATTCCTGTTCTGCGAAACACTGAAATAGGCAAAAAAAACAACAATTTGCACTGGGCCTTGGGTTAGTAGGTTAGTCCCAAAAATAATATAAAAGTGTAAAATAAATCTCATTAACATCCAAAATAGATAATATAATAGCATGGAACAATAAAAAATTATAGATACATTGGAGACGTATCAAGCATCCCCAAGCCTAATTCCTGCTTGTCCTTGAGTAGGTAAATGATAAAAACTGAATTTTAGATGTGGAATGCTACCTAGCATAATTCTCAATGTAATTCTCTTTATTGTGGCATGAATATTCAGATCCTAAAGATTCAAGACAAAAGTCTAATATTGACATAAAAACAATAATACTTCAAGCATACTAACTAAGCAATTATGTCTTCTCAAAATAACATGGCAAAAGAGTGTTCATCCCTACAAAATCATATAGTTTGGTCATGCTCCATTTTCGTCACACAAGAATGCTCTCATCATGCACAACCCCGATGACAAGCCAAGCAATTGTTTCACACTTTAGTAATCTCAAACTTTTTTCAAACTTCCATGGATATAACACTATGGGTGGAATAGAATATGATGATGGTGGTTATGTGGATAAGACAAAAAAAATAAGAAAGTCTCACATCAACGTGGCTAATCAATGGGCTAGGGAGATGCCCATCAATTGATGTCAATGCAAGGAGTAGGAATTGCCATGCAACGGATGCACTAGAGCTATAAATGTATGAAAGCTCAACAAAAGAAACTAAGTGGGTGTGCATCCAACTTGCTTGCTCACGAAGACCTAGGGGATTTGAGGAAGCCCATTGTTGGAATATACAAGCCAAGTTCTATAATGAAAAATTCCCACTAGTATATGAAAGTGACAAAACAAGAGACTCTCTATCACAAAGATCATGGTGCTACTTTGAAGCACAAGTGTGGAAAAAAAGGATAGTAGCATTGCCCCTTTTTATTTATTTTTCTGTTTTTTGGGGCCCCTTTTTTTATTCGGCCTTTCTTTTTTGGTACAATGCTCTATTAATGATGATCATCACACTTCTATTTATTTACAACTCAATGATTACAACTCGATACTAGAACAAAGTATGACTCTATATGAATGCCTCCGGCGGTGTACCGGGAAGGGAAATGAATCAAGAGTGACATGTATGAAAAACTACGAATGGTGGCTTTGCCACAAATACGATGTCAACTACATGATCATGCAAGGAAATATGACAATGATGATGTGTGTCATGATAAATGGAACGGTGGAAAGTTGTATGGCAATATATCTTGGAATGGCTATGGAAATACCATAATAAGTAGGTATGGTGGCTGTTTTGAGGAAGATATAAGGAGGTTTATGTGTCACAGAGCATATCATATCACGGGGTTTGGATGAACCGGCGAAGTTTGCACCAACTCTCGAAGTGAGAAAGGGCAATGCATGGTACCAAAGAGGCTAGCAATGATGGAATAGTGAGAGTGCGTATAATCCATGGACTCAACATTAGTCATAAAGAACTCACATACTTATTGCAAAAATCTACATGTCATCAAAAACCAAGCATTACGCGCATGCTCCTAGGGGGATAGATTGGTAGGAAAAGACCATCGCTCGTCCCCGACCGCCACTCATAAGAAAGACAATCAAATAACACCTCATGTTTCAAATTTGTTACACAACGGTCACCATACGTGCATGCTACAGGACTTGCAAACTTCAACACAACTATTTCTCAAATTCACAACTACTCAACTAGCACACTCTAATATTACCACCTTTATATCTCAAAACAATTATCAAGTATCAAACTTCTCCTAGTACTCAATGCACTTTTTATTATACCGATCTTGGATGCCTATCATATTAGGACTAAATTCATAACCAAAGCAAATTACCATGCTGTTCTAAAGGACTCTCAACGCAATATACGTGAAGCATGAGAGATCAATAATTTCTATAAAATAAAACCACCACCGTGCTGTAAAAGATATAAGCGAAGCACTAGAGCAAAATTATCTATCTCAAAACATATAAGTGAAGCACATAGACTATTTTAATAAATTCCGATTCATGTGTGTCTCTCCCAAAAGGTGTTTACATCAAGGATGATTGTGGTAAACTAAAAAGCAAAGACTCAAATCGTACAAGACACTCCAAGCAAAACACATATCATGTGGTGAATAAAAATATAGCATCAAGTAAAGTTACCGATAGAAGAAGACGAAAGAGGGGATGCCTTCCGGGGCATCCCCAAGCTTAGGATTTTGGTTGTCCTTGAATTTTACCTCAGGGTGCCTTGGTCATCCCCAAGCTGAGGCTCTTGCCACTCCTTGTTACATAATCCATCAAATCTTTACCCAAAACTTGAAAGCTTCACAACACAAAATTTAAACAGAAAATCTCATGAGCACCGTTAGTAAAAGAAAAAACAAACCACCACTTAAGGTACTTTAATTAACTCATTCTTTATTTATATTGGTGTTAAACCCACTCTATTCCAACTTATCGATGGTTCATGTGTTGGAAATATGCCCTAGAGGCAATAATAAAAGCATTATTATTATATTTCCTTGTTCATGATAATTGTCTTTATTCATGCTATAATTGTGTTATTCGGAAATCGTAATACATGTGTGAATAACAGACACTAACATGTCCCTAGTAAGCCTCTAGTTGACTAGCTCGTTGATCAACAGATAGTCATGGTTTCCTGACTATGGACATTGGATGTCATTGATAACGGGATCACATCACTAGGAGAATGATGTGATGGACAAGAACCAATCCTAAACATAGCATAAAGATCGTGTAGTTCGTTTGCTAGAGTTTTGCAATGTCAAGTATCTTTTCCTTAGACCATGAGATCGTGTAACTCCCGGATACCGTAGGAGTGCTTTGGGTGTACCAAACGTCACAACGTAACTGGGTGACTATAAAGGTAGACTACGGGTATCTCCGGAAGTGTCTGTTGGGTTGACACGGATCAAGACTGGGATTTGTCACTCCGTATGACGGAGAGGTATCACTGGGCCCACTCGGTAATGCATCATCATAATGAGCTCAAAGTGACCAAGTGTCTGGTCACGGGATCATGCATTACGGTACGAGTAAAGTGACTTGCCGGTAACGAGATTGAACGAGGTATTGGGATACCGACGATCGAATCTCGGGCAAGTAATATATCGATTGACAAAGGGAATTGCATACGGGGTTGATTGAATCCTCGACATCGTGGTTCATCCGATGAGATCATCGTGGAGCATGTGGGAGCCAACATGGGTATCCAGATCCCGCTGTTGGTTATTGACCGGAGAGTCGTCTCGGTCATGTCTACATGTCTCCCGAACCCGTAGGGTCTACATACTTAAGGTTCGGTGACGCTAGGGTTATGAAGATATGTATATGTAGTAACCCGAATGTTGTTTGGAGTCCCGGATGAGATCCCGGACGTCACGAGGAGTTCCGGAATGGTCCGGAGGCAAATAATTATATATAGGAAGTGCTGTTTCGGCCATCGGGACAAGTTTCGGGGTTACCGGTATTGTACCGGGACCACCGGAAGGGTCCCGGGGGTCCACAAGGTGGGGCCACCTGTCCCGGAGGGCTCCATGGGCTGAAGTGGGAAGGGACCCAGCCCATAGTGGGCTGGGGCGCCACCCCCTAAGGGCCCATGCGCCTAGGGTTTAGGGGAAACCCTAAAGGGGGGCGCCCCCTTGCTTGGGGGGCAAGCCCCCCACCCCTTGGCCGCCCCCCCCTAGGAGATCCCATCTCCTAGGGCCGGCGCCCCCCTAGCACCCCTATATATACTGGGGGAGAGGAGGGACTTGAGACACGGCTTTAGGTGCATCCCTCTCTCCCTATTACGTCTCTCTCTCTCGTAGTATAGGCGAAGCCCTGCTACTGTGACGCCCTGCATCCACCACCACGCCGTCGTGCTGCTGGATCATCATCAACCTCTCCTCCCCCTTGCTGGATCAAGAAGGAGGAGACGTCTCCCATCCCGTACGTGTGTTGAACGCGGAGGTGCCGTCCATTCGGCACTTGGTCATCGGTGATTTGGATCACGTCGTGTTCGACTACATCATCCCCGTTCTTTGAACGCTTCCGCACGCGATCTACAAAGGTATGTAGATGCATCCGATGACTCGTTGCTAGATGAACTCATAGATGGATCTTGGTGAAACGAGTAGGAATTTTTTTTGTTTTCTGCAACGTTACCCAACAGTGGCATCATGAGCTAGGTCTATGCGTAGTTCTTCTTGCGCGAGTAGAACACAATTTTTTGCGGGCGTAGATTTGTCAACTTTCTTGCCGCTACTAGTCTTTTCTTGCTTCAGTGGTATTGCGGGATGAAGCGGCCCGGACCAACCTTACACGTACGCTTACGTGAGACCGGTTCCACCGACTAACATGCACTAGTTGCATAAGGTGGCTGGCGGGTGTCTGTCTCTCCCACTTTAGTTGAAGCGGATTCGATGAACAGGGTCATTATGAAGGGTAAATAGAAGTTGACAAATCACGTTGTGGCGTTCACGTAGGTAAGAAGACGTTCTTGCTAGAACCCTAATTCAGCCACGTAAAACTTGCAACAACAATTAGAGGACGTCTAACTTGTTTTTGCAGCAAGTGCTTTGTGATATGATATGGCCAAAGTTTTGATGAATGATGAATGATCTATATGTGATGTATGAGATGTTCATGCTATTGTAATAGGAATCACGACTTGCATGTCGATGAGTATGACAACCGGCAGGAGCCATAGGAGTTGTCTTTATTCTTTTATATGACCTGCGTGTCATTGAGAAATGCCATGTAAATTACTTTACTTTATTGCTAAACGCGTTAGCCATAGTAGTAGAAGTAATAGTTGGCGAGCAACTTAATGGAGACACGATGATGGAGATCATGATGATGGAGATCATGGTGTCAAGCCGGTGACAAGATGATCATGGAGCCCCAAGATGGAGATCAAAGGAGCTATGTGATATTGGCCATATCATGTCACGTTTATTATTTGATTGCATGTGATGTTTATCATGTTTTGCATCTTGTTTACTTAGAACGACGGTAGTAAATAAGATGATCCCTCATATTAATTTCAAGAAGTGTTCCCCCTAACTGTGCACCGTTGCGATAGTTCGCTATTTCAAAACACCACGTGATGATCGGGTGTTTTATTCAGACGTTCACATACAACGGGTGTAAGATAGATTTACACATGCAAACACTTAGGTTGACTTGATGAGCCTAACATGTACAGACATGGCCTTGGAACACAGAAGACCGAAAGGTCGAGCATGAGTCGTATAGAAGATACGATCAACATGAAGATGTTCACCGACGTTGACTAGTCCGTCTCACGTGATGATCGGACACGGCCTAGTTGACTCGGATCATGTTATACTTAGATGACTAGAAGAGGGATGTCTATCTAAGTGGGAGTTCATTATATAATTTGATTAGATGAGCTTAATTATCATGAACTTAGTCTAAAATATTTTACAATATGTCTTGTAGATCAAATGGCCCACGTAGTCCTCAACTTCAACGCGTTCCTAGAGAAAACCAAGCTGAAAGACGATGTCAGCAACTATACGGACTGGGTCCGGAACCTGAGGATCATCCTCATAGCTGCCAAGAAAGATTACGTCCTACAAGCACCGCTAGGTGAAGCTCCCGTCCCATAGAACGAGGACGTTATGAAAGCTTGGCAGACACGTGTTGACAACTACTCCCTCGTTCAGTGCGGCATGCTTTACAGTTTAGAGCCGGGGCTCCAAAAGCGTCTTGAGAGACATGGAGCATATGAGATGTTCGAAGAGCTGAAAATGGTTTTTCAAGCTCATGCCTGGATCGAGAGATATGAAGTCTCCGATAAGTTCTTCAGCTGTAAGATGGAGGAAAATAGTTCTGTCAGTGAGCACATACTCACTATGTTTGGGTTACATAACCGCTTGTCTCAGCTGGGAGTTAATCTCCCGGATGATGCGGTCATTCACAGAATCCTCCAGTCGCTTCCACCAAGCTACAAGAGCTTTGTGATGAACTTCAACATGCAGGGGATGCAAAAGACCATTCCTGAGTTGTTTGCAATGCTGAAATCAGCAGAGGTAGAAGTCAAAAAGGAACATCAAGTGTTGATGGTCAATAAAACCACTAAGTTCAAGAAAGGCAAGGGTAAAAAGAACTTCAAGAAGGACGGCAAGGAAGTTGCCGCGCCCGGCAAGCAAGCTGCTGGGAAGAAGCCAAAGAATGGACCCAAGCCCGAGACTGAGTGCTTTTATTGCAAGGGAAACGGTCACTGGAAGCGGAACTGCCCCAAATACTTAGCAGACAAGAAGGCCGACAAAACAAAAGGTATATGTGATATACATGTAATTGATGTGTACCTTACCAGTAATCGTAGTAGCTCTTGGGTATTTGATACCGGTGCAGTTGCTCACATTTGTAACTCACAGCAGGAGCTACGGAATAAGCGGAGACTGGCAAAGGACGAGGTGACGATGCGTGTCGGGAATGGTTCCAAAGTTGATGTGATCATCGTCGGCACGCTACCTCTTCATTTACCTACGGGATTAGTTTTAAACCTCAATAATTGTTATTTAGTACCAGCTTTGAGCATGAACATTGTATCGGGATCTCGTTTAATTCGAGATGGCTACTCATTTAAATCCGAGAATAATGGTTGTTCTATTTATATGAGAGATATGTTTTATGGTCATGCTCCTATGGTGAATGGTTTATTCTTTATGAATCTCGAACTTAATGCTACACATGTTCATAGTGTGAGTACCAAAAGATGTAAGGTTAATAATGATAGTCCCATATACTTGTGGCACTGCCGCCTTGGTCACATAGGTTTCAAATGCATGAAGAAGCTCCATGCAGATGGACTTTTACAGTCTCTTGATTATGAATCATTTGACACGTGCGAACCATGCCTTATGGGTAAAATGACCAAGACTCCGTTCTCAGGAACAATGGAGCGAGCAACCAACTTATTGGAAATCATACATACTGATGTGTGCGGTCCAATGAGTGTTGAGGCTCGTGGTGGCTATCGTTATGTTCTCACCCTCACTGATGACTTGAGTAGATATGGGTATGTCTACTTAATGAAACACAAGTCTAAAACCTTTGAAAAGTTCAAGGAATTTCAGAATGAGGTTGAGAATCAACGTGACAAGAAAATCAAGTTTCTACGATCAGATCGTGGAGGAGAATACTTGAGTCATGAATTTGGCACACACTTAAGAAAATGTGGAATAGTTTCACAACTCACGCCGCCTGGAACACCTCAGCGTAATGGTGTGTCCGAACGTCGTAATCGCACTCTATTAGATATGGTGCGGTCTATGATGTCTCTTACCGATCTACCGCTATCTTTTTGGGGCTATGCTTTACAGACTGCTGCATTCACTTTAAATAGGGCTCCGTCGAAATCCGTTGAGACGACACCGTATGAATTATGGTTTGGAAAGAAACCTAAGCTGTCGTTTCTAAAAGTTTGGGGATGCGATGCTTATGTCAAGAAACTTCAACCTGAAAAGCTCGAACCCAAGTCGGAAAAATGCGTCTTCATAGGATACCCAAAAGAAACTATTGGGTATACCTTCTACCTCAGATCCGAAGGCAAGATCTTTGTTGCCAAGAATGGATCCTTTCTAGACAAAGAGTTTCTCTCGAAAGAAGTAAGTGGGAGGAAAGTAGAACTTGATGAAGTATTACCTCTTGAACCAGAAAAGGGCACAACTCAAGAAAATGTTCCTGAGGTGCCTGCACCGACTAGAGAGGAAGTTAATGATGATGATCAAGATACTTCTGATCAAGCTCCTACTAAAATTCGTAGGTCCACAAGGACACGTTCCGCACCAGAGTGGTACGGCAACCCTGTCTTGGAAATCATGTTGTTAGACAACGGTGAACCTTCGAACTATGAAGAAGCGATGGCGGGCCTGGATTCCGACAAATGGCTAGAAGCCATGAAATCCGAGATAGGATCCATGTATGAAAACGAAGTATGGACTTTGACTGACTTGCCCGTTGAACGGCGAGCCATAGAGAATAAATGGATCTTTAAGAAGAAGACAGACACGGATGGTAATGTGACCATCTATAAAGCTCGGCTTGTCGCTAAGGGTTATCGACAAGTTCAAGGGGTTGACTACGATGAGACTTTCTCACCGGTAGCGAAGCTAAAGTCCGTCCGAATCATGTTAGCAATTGCCGCATTCTACGATTATGAGATATGGCAAATGGACGTCAAAACGGCATTCCTTAATGGTTTCCTTAAGGAAGAATTGTATATGATGCATCCAGAAGGTTTTCTCGATCCTAAGAATGCTAACAAGGTATGCAAGCTCCAACGCTCGATTTATGGGCTGGTGCAAGCATCTCGGAGTTGGAACATTCGCTTTGATGAGATGATCAAAGCATTTGGGTTTACGCAGACTTATGGAGAAGCCTGCGTTTACAAGAAAGTGAGTGGGAGCTCTGTAGCATTTCTCATATTATATGTAGATGACATACTTTTGATGGGAAATGATATAGAACTCTTGGATAGCATCAAGGCCTACTTGAATAAGAGTTTTTCAATGAAGGACCTTGGAGAAGCTGCTTATATATTAGGCATCAAGATCTATAGGGATAGATCGAGACGCCTCATAGGTCTTTCACAAAGCACATACCTTGATAAGATATTGAAGAAGTTCAATATGGATCAGTCTAAGAAGGGGTTCTTGGCTGTGCTGCAAGGTTTGAAATTGAGCTTGGCTCAATGTCTGACCACGGCAGAAGATATAGAAGAGATGAGTGTCATCCCCTATGCCTCAGCCATAGGTTCTATTATGTATGCCATGCTGTGTACCAGACCTGATGTAAACCTTGCCATAAGTTTGGTAGGAAGGTACCAAAGTAATCCCGGCAAGGAACACTGGACAGCGGTCAAGAATATCCTGAAGTACCTGAAAAGGACTAAGGAAATGTTTCTCGTTTATGGAGGTGACGAAGAGCTCGTCGTAAAGGGTTACGTCGACGCTAGCTTCGACACAGATCTGGATGACTCAAAGTCACAAACCGGATACGTGTATATTTTGAATGGTGGGGCAGTAAGCTGGTGCAGTTGCAAGCAGAGCGTCGTGGCGGGATCTACATGTGAAGCGGAGTACATGGCAGCCTCGGAGGCAGCACATGAAGCAATTTGGGTGAAGGAGTTCATCACCGACCTCGGAGTCATACCCAATGCGTCGGGGCCGATCAAGCTCTTTTGTGAAAACACTGGAGCTATTGCACTTGCCAAGGAGCCCAGGTTTCACAAGAAGACAAGGCACATCAAGCGTCGCTTCAACTCCATTCGTGAAAATGTTCAAGATGGAGACATAGATATTTGTAAAGTACATATGGACCTGAATGTAGCAGATCCGTTGACTAAACCTCTCCCTAGAGCAAAACATGATCAACACCAGAATTCCATGGGTGTTCGATTCATCACAATGTAACGAGATTATTGACTCTAGTGCAAGTGGGAGACTGTTGGAAATATGCCCTAGAGGCAATAATAAAAGCATTATTATTATATTTCCTTGTTCATGATAATTGTCTTTATTCATGCTATAATTGTGTTATTCGGAAATCGTAATACATGTGTGAATAACAGACACTAACATGTCCCTAGTAAGCCTCTAGTTGACTAGCTCGTTGATCAACAGATAGTCATGGTTTCCTGACTATGGACATTGGATGTCATTGATAATGGGATCACATCATTAGGAGAATGATGTGATGGACAAGACCCAATCCTAAACATAGCATAAAGATCATGTAGTTCGTTTGCTATAGTTTTGCAATGTCAAGTATCTTTTCCTTAGACCATGAGATCGTGTAACTCCCGGATACCGTAGGAGTGCTTTGGGTGTACCAAATGTCACAACGTAACTGGTGACTATAAAGGTAGACTACGGGTATCTCCGAAAGTGTCTGTTGGGTTGACACGGATCAAGACTGGGATTTGTCACTCCGTATGACGGAGAGGTATCACTGGGCCCACTCGGTAATGCATCATCATAATGAGCTCAAAGTGACCAAGTGTCTGGTCACGAGATCATGCATTACGGTACGAGTAAAGTGACTTGCCGGTAACGAGATTGAACGAGGTATTGGGATACCGACGATCGAATCTCGGGCAAGTAATATATCGATTGACAAAGGGAATTGCATACGGGGTTGATTGAATCCTCGACATCGTGGTTCATCCGATGAGATCATCGTGGAGCATGTGGGAGCCAACATGGGTATCCAGATCCCGTTGTTGGTTATTGACCGGAGAGTCGTCTCGGTCATGTCTACATGTCTCCCGAACCCGTAGGGTCTACACACTTAAGGTTCGGTGACGCTAGGGTTGTGAAGATATGTATATGCAGTAACCCGAATGTTGTTCGGAGTCCCGGATGAGATCCCGGACGTCATGAGCAGTTCCGGAATGGTCCGGAGGTAAAGAATTATATATAGGAAGTGCTGTTTCGGCCATCGGGACAAGTTTCGGGGTTACCGGTATTGTACCGGGACCACCGGAAGGGTCCCGGGGGTCCACCGGGTGGGGCCACCTGTCCCGGAGGGCTCCATGGGCTGAAGTGGGAAGGGACCCAGCCCATAGTGGGCTGGGGCGCCACCCCCTAAGGGCTCATGCGCCTAGGGTTTAGGGGAAATCCTAAAGGGGGGCGCCCCCTTGCTTGGGGGGCAAGCCCCCCACCCCTTGGCCGCCGCCCCCCCTAGGAGATCCCATCTCCTAGGGCCGGCGCCCCCCTAGCACCCCTATATATAGTGGGGGAGAGGAGGGACTTGAGACACGGCTTTAGGTGCATCCCTCTCTCCCTGTTACGTCTCTCTCTCTCGTAGTATAGGCGAAGCCCTGCTACTGTGACGCCCTGCATCCACCACCACGCCGTCGTGCTGCTGGATCATCATCAACCTCTCCTCCCCCCTTGCTGGATCAAGAAGGAGGAGACGTCTCGCGTCCCGTACATGTGTTGAACGCGGAGGTGCCGTCCGTTCGGCACTTGGTCATCGGTGATTTGGATCACGTCGTGTTCAACTACATCATCCCCGGTCTTTGAACGCTTCCGCACGCGATCTACAAAGGTATGTAGATGCATCCGATGACTCGTTGCTAGATGAACTCATAGATGGATCTTGGTGAAACGGGTAGGAATTTTTTTTGTTTTCTGCAACGTTACCCAACATCATGCACTCAAATACTAGCCATAAATTCATCAAAATAAGCAAACAATACACGGAAAACAGAATCCGTCAAAAACAGAACAGTCTGTAGTAATCTGTAGGTTTGGAATACTTATGGAACCCCAAAAATTCTAAAATAAATTGCTGGACGTGAGGAATTTATCTATTAATCATCTGCAAAAATAATTAACTAAATATCATTCTCCAGTAAAACATGGAAGCAAATCTCGTGAGCGCTAAAGTTTCTGTTTTTTTACAGCAAGATGGCAAAGACCTTCCCCAAGTCTTCCCAAAGGTTCTACTTGGCACAAACACTAATTAAAAGCATAAAACCACATCTAAACAGAGCCTAGATGAATTATTTATTACTAAACAGAATCAAGAATCAAGGAACAAAAATAAAATTGGGTTGCCTCCCAACAAGCGCTATCATTTAACTCCCCTAGCTAGGCATAAAAGCAAGGATAGATCTAGGTATTATCATCTTTGGTATGCAATCCATAAGCGGCTCTCATAATAGATTCATAAGGTAATTTAATTTTATTTCTAGGAAAGTGTTCCATGCCCTTCCTTAACAGAAATTGGAATCTAATATTCCCTTCCTTCATATCAATAATTGCACCAATCGTTCTAAGGAAAGGTCTACCAAGAATAATAGGACATGTAGGATTGCAATCAATATGTCACATCCCTAGTTCTGGTATGACCTAGCCTAGCTAGTAATTTGTGCATCATGTTTAAATTCCATTTATATTTGAAATGGGGATTGTTCAAACTCTAGCACTAAATCAATCCATCTAGGCTTGATTAAAATCTTTTTCAAATAAACCCAAAATGTCCCTAAGAAAAGTTCATGATTTCTGGTTAAGGTGAAAACCTCTCCCAAAAATGATGAATATATTTTTAGGTCATCTTTGGATTTTTGAATTAACACAAAGTATTTGAATTGGATTCGTTTAAATGCTATATATATGTATTAAATGGTCCAAATATTCTGAAGTTATTTGTGGAGCCCTGAAATAATTCAGTTAATCTCCAAAATAATTTTCAGAATTATCTAAAATGATTTAGTTCCTAAACTAAATCAGAACAAAGAAAAAAATAGTAAAAGAAAAACAAGAAAAGGAAAAGGATTACCTGGCCTCCCTGTAGCCTGGCCCAACTTCTCTCGGCCCAGCCCACCAGCCCAACCGCTAGGAGCTTCTTCAAGCTCCTGCAAGTAGGAGCTGCTGCGTGCCCGCTTCACAGCCGACCGCGGCCATGTCTCCCCGCCACCTCCTGCTTCCTTCCCCGTCCTTGACCGGGCGCCTGGAGACGCCCGAGCCTCCCTGGTCCTTCCCCTCTCTCGCAGCTCACTCTCCCTTCCCTTGCTCTCTCTCTGTAGCACGCCCGAACGGGTCCGTCGCCGCCGTTCGCTGCCACCGTGACCACTGTGGTCTTCTCGCCCCTTCCCTGTGTCCAAAAGCTCCGGGACAACGCACAACTCCTCCACGCGGAAGATCCCGAACCCAAGAGCACCGTGGTGACACCTTCGAGCTTGTCTTCCACCTCGGGCGCCGCCGATCACCGCCGGTGATTCGCGACGTCTGGCGCGCCCCCGAGCCCGCTGACCTTCTCCTCCGACCCCCAGTGAGCCCCGCCGTCTTTCCCCTCTCTTCTCGCTGCCGAATGCGTCCCCTAATCGTGCTCTTCACCGGAGCCGAAAGCTTCCGCCCGCCGGCCATGTCACCGCCGTCGCCGCAGGCGCTCAGGCTCAAAACCGAGCGCGTCATCGTGCTCAGCACAGCTCCACGGGCCCAGAGCAACCAACCGTTGCTCCTGCCGTGCACCATAGCGACGTTTGCATCATCGCCCGAACTCCAGCCACCGCCGCAAGCTTTCCTCCGGCGAGCTCGAGCGACCTCAGCCCCTGCCGTTTGCACAAATGGATGTGGGCGAGTCCCAGCTCTACGTAGATGCCCTCCGCCGGCCATTTGGTCGCCGGAGGAGGAATCCCGAGCCCCTCCGCCGTCTCTGGCCTTGCCGGCGACGAGCGCCTGGTCAACTCCAGCGTGGGTGGACCCCAACAGCCCAGTTTGACCTCCCCCTCTCTCTCACTGACTTGCGGGCCCCGCCCGACTAATTACCTTAGTTAGCACTAATTAACTAACTAGGTTAGCTGCTACGGTCACTGACTAGTGGGGCCTGCCCAATTAGTTAGGATAACTAACTTAGTTAGTTGATTGGGTCACTGACCAGTGGGACCCACTGGCCAGGTTTGACCTGGTCAGCCCCGTTGACTCGTTTACGTCATGCTGACATAGAGCTGACGCAATAATTGATTTCTGGAATTAATTTAACTCAGGAAATTCGAGAATATTACCTAAACATCAAAAAATCATAATAATTCAACCGTAGCTCAGAATGAAATAAATTATATATGAAAAATTATCAGAAAAATGCAAGGAATCCATTTATGCCAGTTACATGCATGAAAAACCAACTTATACATGCTGTATAAGTGAAAACATAATATGGGCATTTTAAATACTTCATTTTGAATTGCATTTGAATCTTTGATTCAAATGGGCTTCAACCAACTTGGTAGCATCTTGCATTAGCCCAAACACTAGCATTTGCACATGTCATGTTCATGCATCATTTGTTGCATTTGTTTGTGTGTTGATCGCCGCCACCGTTTCTTCTCAATAGGTTTCACTCCGAAAGGTGTTCCCGAGTACCTGTCAGAGGAGCCGTACCCCTTCGTCATTCTATCAGGCAAGCAAACCCCCTTGAGCATTTCGATAAATCCCACTCTCTCGCTCCTGCTCCTTATACTGCATTAGGACAACAACGATTCAACTACTACTTTTCTGCTGCGGTAGTTGAACCCATTCCTCTGCATGACATGTCATTGCCACAGTAAATGGTTGAAACCCACTAGCACGAGTAGGAGTTGCTTGAGACTTGATGTTCCTACTCATCCATGCTTGTTTACTTTATGCCAGCTATGCTTAGAGTTGTGTCAGGTCGGATTCATCGGCAATGAATCGGAGTGGTGAACATGTCCTACCGATAAAGGCTAAGTGTGTGAACATGTTTTGGTAAAGGTAGCGATGAGAGGCCATGTAGGAGTACATGGTGGGTTGTCTCATTGGAACCGTCCCTAAGCACTAAGTTCTCTGTATGTTATCCAAGTCCAGTTACTACGACACATTGGGTTCCGGTTATCCCGCCTGAGGGAGTCCTGGATTAGGGGTTGTTCGGGTAGCCGGACTCCTGGACTGTGAAGATACAAGATTGAAGACTTCGTCCCGTGTTCGGATGGGCCTTTCCTTGGCGTGGAAGGCAAGCTTGGCGATGCGGATATTCAAGATCTCCTACCATTGAAACTGACTCTATGTAACCCTAACCCTATCCGGTGTCTATATAAACCGAAGGGTTTTAGTCCGTAGGACAACTTCATCAACTCCATAGACAACAATCATACCATAGGCTAGCTTCTAGGGTTTGGCCTCCTCGATCTCGTGGTAGATCCACTCTTGTACTACCCATATCATCAATATTAATCAAGCAGGATGTAGGGTTTTACCTCCATCGAGAGGGCCCAAACCTGGGTAAAACATCGTGTTCCCTGCCTCCTGTTACCATCCGGCCTAGACGCATAGTTCGGGACCCCCTACCCGAGATCTGCCAGTTTTGACACCGACACGGCCCCTCTCGGCTTATTAATCCACTTGATCTCTGTCCAGGAGTTGCAACTAGTTTCTGGCGTTTGTAGGTAGTGCTACTTGTATACCAGGTGGTGTCCGACGGGATGGGCTTGGGACAGACTAGGCACCATGGCACGGTGTACCAAGTGGCTCCCAGATGGTGGGCTTGGGAACCCTGCTCACATTGTTTCGGGCCGTGAGCAACACCCCAGCCAGATCTCCTTGCGGATGGAACCCGAATAGGCGATAAACCTAGATGAGAAACTTGTGTGGTTAGTCAGGTCATGGCCGATACCCTCGCCCGGCTTCCGCTTGAAGGTTGCCGAGGTACATGACGTGTACAGGGCCATAAGTGGCGAGAGCGTGTGTGAAGAGGTACACCCTGCAGGGTTAACATTATCTATTTTAATAACCATTTTCCTCGGATATGGAAAGTTGGAGGACTTATGTAGTACATAGACAACTTGAAGTGGATACTCTAAAATCCGCAAGATAAGTGTGAGTGCTATGGATGGCCTTCTCGTAGAGAGATGGGAATGGATCTTTAGTGGAGTATTGGCATGGTGAATATGTGGACTCGTGTGCGTCTTCTCACCTCAAAGAAGTTTCTGATACTCATAGTATAGGTTAGCCACTGAGTCAAAGCTGGCTTGCTGCTGTTAAGATTCCACCACCCCCTTTGTTGATAATGTTTCATATGTAGATAGTTCTGATGTAAGACTTGCTGAGTACCTTCGTACTCACGTTTGCTTATTTATGTTTGGCAGTTGGTTACACTAGTGACTTCGATGAGTAGCTTGTATCCCAGCTACGATCTTGTACCCTTGGGAGGGTCGTGTTTAGTCAGGCTTCTTAGTCTTTTCCTTTTGTAGTTGTCTGTACTCAGACATGTAATGCTTCCGTTGCTTGTATGCTCTGAATGATGGGTCATGAGACCCCTGTTTGTATTGAATGCTATGTGGCTCTTCTGGGCCTTTATCTATATGAGTTTGAGTTATGTTGTGATGCCATGTTGTACATCACATACTTGCATGTTATGCGTACGTGCAACGCGTATTGCTATGTGTGGGATCCGACAACCTAGTTGTTTATCCCTGGTAGCCTCTCTTATGGGGAAATGTAGTCTTGTGCTTCCATGAGCCATAGTAGTCCGCTACAGCCTGGTTCACCGGAGTCCTACTAGCCCAGCACTACTGCTCTGGAACACTTAACTAGCCGACATGTGATTTACTTTGTTCCTGTGTCTGTCCCTTCGGGGAAATGTCATGCGGTGACATCCGGAGTCCTGCCTAGCCTGCTACAGCCCGGGTTCCCGGAGTCCGGTTAGCCCAGTGCTACAGCCCGGATTCATACGCTGTTGACCGACATGCTCGAGGTTGATTCATGTATGCCTGTCCCTATAAGTTAGTGCCACTTTGGGTTCACGACTAGTCATGTCGGCCTGGGTTGTCTGTCATATGGATGCTAGCGACACTATCATATACGTGAGCCAAAAGGCGCAAACGGTCCCGGGCTAGGTAAGGTGGCACCCGTGGGAATACCGTGCATGAGGCCGCAAAGTGATATGAAGTGTTACATGCTAGATCGGTGTGACTTAGGATTGGGGTCCCAACATTGTTGGTATCAGAGCCTGACTGACTACAGGATTACCAAGCCAAACTGGTCGAAGTTGAGTCTAGAAATGCTTTAGTTATATAAGGGAATTGATTGTGGAAGGGAACGTAAGGCTCTTTTTACTCCTTTACCTCATGTCATTCTTTCTGAGTCAGCCTCTTCTTTTCTACGAGGGTTAAGGCCTAGGCTTCTCCTCTATATCTTAGGATGACGTGTTACTAAACCGTAAAGTCTTAGGATTGTTGGGTTTGTGTCCCTGTTCAGTTCTACTACTTCCGTGTGTCCTCAGCTTGACCTAGAACCTTGATATTATGATGCTGATTGATTATGCTATTCCTTTGATGAATGTCTCAAAACCCTTTTGAGCATTTACAGCCGTTATGCTGCCGAAATTGTCCCAGGATTTCAAGAGTTTCCAATGCTTTTGCATTACATTCCGCATCCTTATGTCGATACTAATTCCATCCTTGTTTCCTTGGTTTCTGTGCCAGGATGTCATCTGCTAACCGAGGTTCAGTTGCTCATAGAAAGAACCACGAAGATGGTAGGGATGAGGATCCTCCTGACCAGCCTTTTATGGTAGAGTTCTTGTTAGCATCCGAGAGGAACAAGCGTGAGACTAACCGCTTGCTGGCACAGATTGAGCAGAACACCGCACATCAGCGTAAGAAGTTGGTTTCCATCACCGACTTCATTGGTCTGAAACCACCCACCTTCCATCATTCCATTGAGCCACTCGATGCAGATGACTGGCTCCGAAGCATCACTCACAAGTTGCATTCTGCGAACGTAGCTGAAGGTGACAAGCTCACCTATGTTACCTATCACCTGGAAGGTCCTGCTAGTATTTGGTGGCAGAGCTATGAGGCTATGCTACTAGCTGGTTAGATTCCTACCTGGAAGGATTTCACCGAGGCTTTTCGTGAGCACCACATTCCTCAGGCTCTCATTGACCGCAAGAGGGAAGAGTTCTGTAGTTTTACCCAGGGTAAGCTGCATGTTGATGCTTACAGTAGAGAGTTTGGAAACCTCGCCCGCTATGCTACAAAAGAAGTGTCCACGGACGCCAAGAAGCAGGCTAGGTTCCGTAAGGGTCTCAACCCTAAGTTGCGTCATGATCCCCACCTGCATCATTGTGATACTTTCTAGGCTCTTGTGAACAAGGCCATTAATGCAGAGACAGATCAGCTCACTTACGCGGAGTCTCGTAAGCACAACCGTGATCTGGGTTCTTCTTCCCGCTCTGGCTCTCAGAAGCGACGGATTTGGATTCCGAACTCGACTCTTCCACCTGGATATGCACCAAGGCCATCCAATGTGGCGCCTCACCCAGCTCAGCAACATGCTCCACCCAGGCCTATTAGTGGACCACTTGCCAATGTAGGTCCACGTCCTACCTCAGGAACTTGCTTCACCTGCGGAGAACCAGGACACTATGCACGTGACCGCCCTCAGTCCAGTTATACTCCACCCAAGTCTGAGAGGTCTGTTGGCCGTGAGAAGCCATCAGGCAAGATGATCAGTACCAAGCCAGCCTCCACTGAACGAGCATGTCTGCACCACGTCTCAGCTACAGAAGCTCAAGATGATCCCGACGTTGTATTGGGAACGCTTCTTGTCAATTGTCACCCAGCTTCAGTTCTGTTCGATACTGGAGCATCTCACTCCTTCATATCCGAAGGTTATGCTCAGTTGCACGACATGTCATTTTGTGATATGCCGACTCCACTAATAATCCAGACTCCTGGTTCCAAATGGCAAACCTCCAAGGTAAGCCATGGTAATGAAATCCTTCTTGACAGACTGGTACTCCTTGCATCTTTGATATCTCTCAAGTCTTCAGATATTAACATCATCTTGGGCATGGACTGGATGACAGCTCATCATGCCAAGATCGATTGTTACACCAGATCTGTTCAACTTACACATCCATCTGGCAAAATAGTCACTATCTCTACTAGAGTTGCAAGGCGTCAACTCTATTCTCTTAATGCCAGCCCTCTTCCAGACCTTGAAGATATTCCGGTAGTACGTGACTTCCCGGATGTCTTTCCAGAAGAACTGCCAGGTGTCCCACCTGACAGAGATGTACAGTTTGTCATAGAACTTATCCCTGGAACTGTTCCAATCTCTAGGAGGCCATACAAGATGGCACCTTTGGAGCTAGCCGAGCTTAAGAAACAGCTTGATGAGTCCTTGCAAAAAGGTTTCATCCGTTCCAGTTCTTCTCCTTGGGCTTGTCCTGTCCTCTTTGTCAACAAGAAGGATGATACGGATCGGAATGTTGTAGATTATCGTCCCGTTAATTTGGTCATGATAAAGAACAAGTATCCGCTCCCCAGGATCAATGATCTGTATGATCAGCTCGCTGGATCCTTAGTCTTTTCCAAGATGGATTTGAGGTTAGGCTACCACCAAATCAAAATCAGAAATGGGGACATCCCCAAAATGGCCTTCGTCACTCGTTATGGTCAATACGAGTACATCGTGATGTCTTTCGGCCTAACCAATGCTTCAGCTATTTTCTCCCGCTTGATGAACTCGATCTTTATGGAAGACTTAGATAAGTTCGTCGTGGTTTATCTCGATGATATTCTTATTTACTCGAAGAATGAGGTAGAGCATGCCGAACATCTTAGACTTGTGTTAGAAAAACTCAGAGAGCACCGCCTTTATGCCAAGTTCTCCAAGTGTGAATTTTGTTTGCCAGAAGTGACCTATCTAGGTCACGTGATCTCTGGTAAGGGCATTGCTGTCAATCCCGAGAGAGTTAAAGCCGTTCTCGATTGGACTCCACCCGAAACGGTCAAACAAGTTAGGAGTTTTCTTGGTCTAGCCAGTTATTGTCGCCGATTCGTTGAAAACTTCTCCAAAGTGGCCAAACCCCTCATGGAACTTCTCAAGAAAGATAAAAAGTTTGAGTGGACCCCACAGTGTGAGCACAGTTTTCAGGAACTGAAAATACGCCTGACTTCTGCGCCCATACTCGTGCCACCGAATTTCACTAAAGACTTTGTTATCTATTGCGACGCTTCGTGTCAAGGACTAGGTTGCATTCTTATGCAGGATCGTCATGTGATTGCCTATGCATCTCGACAGTGGCATTGACATGAGGAAAATTATCCTACACATGATCTAGAGCTTGCAGCCGTAGTCTATGCACTTAAGACCTGGCGACATTACCTTCTTGGTAACCGTTGCGAAATCTACACTGACCATTAGAGTCTGAAGTATATCTTCACCCAACCAGATCTGAATCTCAGACAGAGATGTTGGTTGGAGTTGATCTCGGACTACGACTTAGGAATCACCTACACCCCAGGCAAAGCCAATGTTATGGCTGATGCTTTAAGTCGTAAATCCTATTGCAACAACCTCATGTTGCAACAATGTCAACCACCCCTCCATGAGGAATTCTGTAATCTTAATCTTCACATAGCTCCTCATGGTTCCCTTTCTACCTTGGTGGCGAAACCTACCCTTATGGATCAGATCATAGAGGCTCAGAAGCATGATACGGGAATTTCCCGGATCAAGAAAAATATTTCAAAGGGAGTTGCCAACTGTTTCTCTATGGATGAACGAGGTGTTGTTTACTTTGGAAACCGTTTGGTGGTTCCCAAATGTCAACAGATGCAGCAACTAGTCCTTAAGGAGGCCCATGAATCTCCTCTCACGATTCATCCCAGTAGTACCAAGATGTATCAAGACCTACGCCAGAGGTTCTGGTGGACTAGGATGAAGAGAGAAATCGCTCAATATATTACAAATTGTGATGTTTGTCGTCGTGTTAAGGCAGAGCATCAAAGGCCTGCTGGCACCCTTCAACCTTTAGCTATTCCTGAGTGGAAATGGGACAAAGTTGGTATGGACTTCATCACCGGCATTCCCAGGATCAAGAAAAGAAATAATGCTATCTTCGTAGTCATTGACCGTCTTTCCAAAGTGGCTCACTTCCTACCTGTTCGAGAGAGTATCACTGCTAGTTAGCTCGCTGACTTATATATCTCCCGAATAGTGTCACTCCATGGTGTTCCACTAGAGATCAATTCAGACCATGGCAGTCTTTTCACCTCTCATTTCTGGGAAAGTTTCCAGAATGCCATGGAACTCATCTTTCTTTCAGTACCGCTTTCCACCCTCAGTCAAGTGGTCAGGTGGAAAGGGTCAACCAAATTCTTGAAGACATGCTTAGAGCTTGCGTTATCTCATTCGGTATGGATTGGGAGAAATGTCTTCCCCTTGCCGAGTTTGCTTATAACAATAGCTACCAATCCAGCCTTAAGAAAGCACCCTTCGAGATTCTGTATGGACGAAGATGTCGAACACCTTTGAACTGGTCAGAAACCTGTGAAAGACAATTCTTTGGGCCGGGTATGATCCAGGAGGCAGAAGTGCAAGTGCACATCATTCGTGAAAATTTGAAAACAGCCCAATCTCGTGAAAAGAGCCAGTATGACCGTCATCATAAGGAAGTGGCTTATGAAGTTGGCGACAAGGCTTACCTTCGGGTTACTCCATTGAAGGGTACCCATCGTTTCGGTATCAAGGGCAAGTTGGCTCCTCGTTACATTGGTCCTTTTCGCATTCTTGCTAAACGAGGAGAGGTTGCCTACCAGTTGGAACTACCCCCACATCTTTCTCGAGTTCATGATGTCTTCCACGTCTCTCAACTCAGGCGTTGCTTCTCGGATCCCATCCGCGGAGTGGACCACGAAATGCTTGATCTCCAAGATAACCTCACTTATTGAGAGTACCCCGTTCGCATTCTGGATCAAGCAGAGCGTGTCAGTCGCTGTCATAACATAAAATTTCTCAAGGTTTAGTGGTCTCATCATTCCGAGTGAGAAGCTACTTGGGAGCGAGAAGATCGTCTTCGACTTGAGTACCCCGCTTTCTTTCCGCCAACTCCTGAATCTCGGGATGAGATTCTTCCGAGTGGGGGCGAGTTGTCACATCCCTAGTTCTGGTATGACCTAGCCTAGCTAGTCATTTGTGCATCATTTTTAAATTCCATTTAAATTTGAAATGGGGATTGTTCAAACCCTAGCACTAAATCAATGCATCTAGGCTTGATTAAAATCTTTTTCAAATAAACCCAAAATGTCCCTAAGAAAAGTTCATGATTTCTGGTTAAGGTGAAAACCTCTCCCAAAAATGATGAATATATTTTTAGGTCATCTTTGGATTTTTGAATTAACACGAAGTATTTGAATGGAGCCGTTTAAATGCTATATATATTTTTTAAATGGTCCAAATATTCTGAAGTTATTTGTGGAGCCCTGAAATAATTCAGTTAATCTCCAAAATAATTTTCAGAATAATCTAAAATGATTTAGTTCCTAAACTAAATCATAACAAAGAAAACAAAATAGTAAAAGAAAAACAGGAAAAGGAAAAGGATTACCTGGCCTCCCTGTAGCCTTGCCCAGCTTCTCTCGGCCCAGCCCACCAGCCCAACCGCCAGGAGCTTCTTCAAGTTCCTGCCGGTAGGAGCTGCTGCGTGCCCGCCTCACAGCCGACCGCGGCCACGTCTCCCCGCCACCTCCTGCTTCCTTCCCCGTCCTTGACCGGGCGCCTGGAGAAGCCCGAGCCCCCTGGTCCTCCCCCTCTCTCGCACCTCACTCTCCCTTCCCCTGCTCTCTCTCCGTAGCACGCCTGAATGGGTCCGTCGCCGTCGTTTGCTGCCACCGTGACTACCGTGGTCTTCTCGCCCCTTCCCCATGTCCAAAAGTGTCACAACCCCAGTTTAGGCCTTGCCTGCCTTTGCTTTCGCATCCATGCATCATGTTTAAATTTCATGAAACTTGAAATGGGGATTGTTGAAACCCTAGCACCAAATGAATTCAACTAGGTTCAATAAAAATATTTTCAATAATCCCAAATGCCCTTTAGAAAAGTTCATGATTCTTGTTAAAGGTGAAAACCTCTGCCAAAAGTCATGCACATATTTCTAGGCCACTCTGTATTTTTGAATTAATTCTTATTGTATTTGCGATTGGGCATTTAAATGCTATATATTATTTTAAGTGCTTAATTAATTCTGAACTTAAGCAAGGGCTGTTAGGAATAATCCAAACAGAGCCCACAATTATCTTCAGGATTTTTGAAAACGTTTTGGTATTTTTAATAAAGCTTAGAAGTTGCAGAAAAGTAGAAAAACAAAAACAGAAAGCAAAGAGCAGAGACTCACCTGGCTTACCTGTCGCAGCCCAGCTGGCCAGCCCACCTGGCGGCCTAGCCCACCAGGGGCAGCCTAGTCTTCTACCTCTTGCCAGTAGGCAGAGGAGAAGCTGGGCACGGCGCATGCGCGCGCCACCTCCACCCTGCTCGCTTGCCTCTTCGACGGCTTGGACGCCTCTGGTGTTGCCACACAGACCCCCTGGAACCCCCTCACACTCTCCCTCGCTGCTCCCCCTCCTCCGTTTCTCTTACACGTGGCCGCCGAGCGCAGCCGTCGCCGCCGACGAGCACCGCCGTGGCCACAGCCACTGCCTCACCTCGCCGATGCGCTCAAAGGCTCCGCCTCAACCCTCTCTTCCTCCTCATCGAGCCATGTCCCGCGGGAGCCCCTACAACGCCGCCATCAGCTCCGTCTTCTCTCTCGGACTCCGGCGATCGCCGTCGCCACTCCGTTGTCTCCAGAGCCTTCGCCGAGCTGCCGACCCATCCATGCGATGCACTATGAGCCTCTGAATTATTTCCCCTACTCCTGTGCGCTAATTCGAGCTCTAGCTCTCATTTCTGTCGAGACCGAGACCTCGCCGGCACCGGCCATGTCGCCGTACTCGTTTTGGCTAGCCTCCGTCGAAACCAAGCAAGTCACCGCACTCAGTACACCCCCAGGAACATGTTTCACCCACCAGCTCCTCCTCCCGTGCACCACAACGCCAAACCCGCAGGTGCCCGAACGCCGGCCACCGCCACGAGCTCGACTCCGGCGAGCTCGTTCCACCCCGCGCCTCCCGCGTGCCTCCCCTGGATGCACGCGAGCAAGGGCAACCCTTTGGTGCCCTTGGCTTGGCTCAAAACCGCCCGTAGCGCCACTCCGACGATCTTCCGCCATGGTTTTGGTCGCCGCCGGCAGAACTCCGGCGAAGCCGGCGTGGCGCTGTCATTAGCCACTGATGACGCCCAAACTAACCCACCTAGCTCACTGACACCTGGGCCCCACGCCCTAAATAATCTAGGTTTTATTTTAGTTTAGATTAGTTTATAATCACGCGGGACCCACCAGTCGGAGTTGATCGTGCTGACGTGGCTGTTGACCCGGCCCCACATGTCTCTAATCCAGACACCTCTGTGTCACTGACCAGTGGACCCCACTGGTCAGGTTTGACCTGGCTGACCCAGTTGATCCGCTGACGTCACACCTATGTCATGCTGACACAGTAAAACCTTTTCTAGATTTTAAATAAATCTAAATGATTTATTTATTTTTAGAAAATGCCTAAAATTTCTAAAAATCATAGAAAATCATCTATAGCTCAGAATGAAATAATTTATATATGAAAAATTATCAGAAAAATTCAAGGAATCTGTTTATGGCATTTTCATGCATGTTTGAACAATGTTTGTCCTCTGTTTTGGACAAAACAAATAAATGGCATTTAACTAATCATATATGGAGTTTGAATTAGAATCTTGTATTCAAACCAACTTCATTTAATTGTGTTGCTAGTTGCATTAGCTCAATCAACAACATATTGCCATGTCATTATCATGCATCATGCTATGCATTGCAATGATTGTGTTCCTTCTCTGTTGCCGGTGGTTGTCCCCTCTCGGTAGACGTTGTACCGAGACTGTGATCGTTGACACTGATGAAGACCCAATGATATCTTCAGAAGTGCCAGGCAAGCAAAACCCCCTTGTTCATTCTGATACAAACCCACTCTCTCGCTCCTGCTCTCTTTTACTGCATTAGGACAACAACGATTCAACTGTTACATGCTGCGGTAGTTGAGCCCCTTTTCCTTTGCATGACTTGTCATTGCCACAGTAAATAGATGAAACCCACTAGCATGAGTAGGAGTTGTTTGAGCCTTGATGTGCCTACTCATTCATGTTTGCTTGTCATGCCTGCTATTGCTTAGAGTTGTGTCAGGTCTGATTCATCAGGGATGAATTGGAAAGTTGTGAACATGTCCTACTGTGTGTGAGCTAAGTGTGTGAACACGATTTGGTAAAGGTAGCGATGAGAGGCCATGTAGGAGTACATGGTGGGTTGTCTCATTGAAACCGTTCTCAGGAACCGAGTTCTGTGTTTGTGATCCATGAAACAACTACTACCACACATTAGGCCCTGACATATGACCCCGCTCGACTTACTGACCCCTCTCGTCCTCTGTCCAGGAGTTGCAACTAGTTTCTGGTGTTTATAAGATATGTGTTGGCGGCCGTGCGTAGCGCTGACCCTAGGGGTGGGCTATGATGTGGTAGATACACCGTGGCACGGTGTACCGGGCGCCCGTTTGGTGTGGGAACCCTGCACACATCGTTTGGGGCTGTGAGCGAAACTCCGGCCGGATCTCCTCACGGCTGGAACCCAAATAGGCGATAAACTTGGACTAGAGACTTGTGCGGTTAGTCAGGTCGTGGTCTACACCCACGTCGGCTTTTGCTTGAAGTCTGCCGAGCACATGTCGTGTGCAGATGCTAAGTGGTGGAAACATGTGTGACGAAGTACACCCTTGCAGGGTATAAAACTATTCGAATAGCCGCGTCCGCGGTAAAGGACTTCTGGGTTGCCTATAACAGTTCATAGACAAGTGAAAGTGGATACTCTAAAATGCGCAAGATAAGCGTGAGTGCTATGGATGGCGTTCTTGTAGGAAGACGTGAGCGGATCCATAGTGGTGTATTGATATGGTGAATATGTGGACTCGTGTGCGCCACCTCAAAAGAGTTACTTGCAGTCGTAGTTTAAGATAGCCACCGAGTCAAAGCTGGCTTGCTGCAGTTAAACTCCACCACCCCCCTGTTGATACCGATGCATATGTAGCTAGTTCTGATGTAAGTCTTGCTGAGTACTTTTGTACTCACGTTTTCTTAATTTATGTTTTGCAGAGAGACTTCAGTCTCGCTAGTAGTTTCGTGTGGACTTCGTCGTTTAGCTTGATACCTCAGCTACGATCTTATGCCCTCGGCAGGATCTGGTAGATAGTCAGGCTTCTCAGCCTTTTTCATTTGTAGATGTCTGTACTTAGACATGTTAAGCATCCGCATGTGCTTTGATTTGTATGCTATGATTGTTGGGTCATGAGACGCATGTTTGTAATATCTCGCTCCTCGGAGCCTAATGAATAAATACTTGAGTTGTAGAGTTATGTTGTGATGCCATGTTGTATTTACACATATTGAGCATATTGTGTGTATGATTGAAATGCTTGGTATGTGTGGGATCCGACAATCTAGTTTTTTATCCTTGGCAGCCTCTCTTATGGGGAAATGTAGTCTAGTGCTTCCATGAGCCATAGTAGTCCGCTACAGCCCGGTTCACCGGAGTCCTGTTAGCCCAGCACTACTGCTCAGGACACTTGACTGGCCGGCATGTGTTTCACTTCGTTCTTGTGTCTGTCCCTTCGGGGAAATGTCACGCGGTGACATCCGGAGTCCTGCCTAGCCTGCTACAGCCCGGGTTCCCGGAGTCCTGTTAGCCCAGTGCTACAGCCCGGATTCACACGCTACTGACTGACATGCTCGATGTGATTCATGTATGCCTGTCCCCATAGGTTGGTGGCGCTTTGGGTTCACGACTAGCCATGTCGGCCCGGGTTCCTTGTCATATGGATGCTAGCGACACTATCATATACGTGAGCCAAAAGGCGCAAACGGTCCCGGGCCATGGTAAGGCGACACCCGTGGGAATACCGTGCGTGAGGCCGCAAAGTGATATCAAGTGTTACCGGCTAGATCGATGTGACTTGGAATCGGGGTCCTGACAACATTGGTATCAGAGCCTGACTGCCTGTAGGATTACCAAGCCAAACTGGTCGAAGTTGTGTCTAGAAATTCTTTAGTTATGTAAGGGAATTGATTGTGGGAAGGGAACGTAAGGCTCTTTTTATTCCTTATACCTCATGCCTTCTAATCTGAGTCAACCTCTTCTTTTCTACGGGGATTAAGAACTAGGCCTTCTCATCTATCTATCAGGATGACGTGTTACTAATCCATAGACTTATAAGATTGTTGGATTCAAGCCCAGTTCAGTCTCTACTACTTTTGTGTGTTCATAGTTGGTCTCGGAACCTTGATATTGTGCTTCTGAGTGGTTATGCCACCATTTTGCAGGATGTCTCAAATCATTTTGAGCATTTACAGCCGTTATGCTGTCCGAGTCATCCTAGGTTTCTAACCAATCCGATGCATTTGCAAATCCTTCCTCCCAGTTCCCGATGTCCTTTTGGGCTAGTTTAAGCACACTAATCCGTCTGTTGAGGTACTCCGCTGCCTCGGCATTTATGTTGGAGCTATTATTATGACCCTAGGTGTCTAGAGTATCACCTGGTAATCTAGAAATGCTTTTCATCCCCAGGGTGATGATTCTGGCCACCATTCTCGAAAGCATCCCGTGATGCCGTTTAGTTAGTAGGCATTCTATTCCTGGGTTCTTGGCCCAAGATTCACTCTACTTATCTCGTGTTGATAGTGTTGCTAGTTCCTTTAGGATATTAGTAACCTTGCGATAGTCCTCTAGGTCCGTGGTATTTCCTTCTTCCAAATACCATGAACCATTAAGGCAGAAGTTCTTTGAACCAAAAGATCACAATAAGAGTGCTCTTAATGGGTTCTGAAAGTGCAACTATCCCTAGGTGGTTTTGGTAATTCATAACAACATATAGCTCATTGAGCTAATGCTATTTCAAGATGATTATTTCAGGAAAGCTCAATGATTGGCATGGCATGGATGTGAAAGTGGAACCCTCAAAATGCTAAGGACAAAGAATTGGCTCAAACTCAAAAGTTCAAGACTCTTCATTTTATATTTTAGTGATCCAAGATCACATTGAGTCTTTAGGAAAAGCCAATACTATCAAGCAGGGATGAGGTGTTGCTTAATGAGCCTCTTGCTTTATTTGCTTAATGATATGCTCCAAAATCCTCAGCTACTTTCCCATATCCACACATGACCTAAACCCTAAGCCAAACTCGGTCATACCAATTCTTTCAATCCAGCGCCGCCGAGTTTCACTTGTCATTTGCCACTGCCAAACCCTAGCAATTCGGTCCTACCGATAAGGATCTCGGTCTCACCGAGATGGGATTGCAAACTCTCTGTTTCCCTTTCGTAACTTTTCGGTCTCACCGAAAGAGCGAATCGGTCCCATCGAGATTGCAATGTAAACTCTATGTTTCCTACTTGTAACTTTTCGGTCTCACCGAAAGAGAGAGTCGGTCCCACCGAGTTTGCCTGACCAACTCTGTGGTTAGCTTATTGCCAAACTCGGTCTCACCGAGTTTGTGCAATCGGTCTCACCGAGATTACGTTATGCCCAAACCCTAACCGAATCGGTCCTACCGAGTTGCATGTCAGTCCCACCGAAATTCCTAACGGTCACTAGGTTTACTATTTTGGTCCGACCGAGTTTTCTGATTCGGTCCCACCGAGATTGGTAAATTGTGTGTAACGGTTGGATTTTGTGTGGAGGCTATAAATACCCCTCCACCTCCTCTTCACTCGTGGAGAGATCCATCAGAACACATACACCATTCCAACTCATATGTTCTGAGAGAGAACCACCTACTCATGTGTTGAGACCAAGACATTCCATTCCAACCATATGAATCTTGATCTCTAGCCTTTCCCAAGTTGCTTTCCGCTCAAATCTTCTTTCCACCAGATCCAAATCCCATGAGAGAGAGTTGAGTGTTGGGGAGACTATCATTTGAAGCACAAGAGCAAGGAGTTCATCATCAACACACCATTTGTTACTTCTTGGAGAGTGGTGTCTCCTAGATTGGCTAGGTGTCACTTGGGAGCCTCCGACAAGATTGTGGAGTTGAAGCAAGGAGTTTGTAAGGGCAAGCAGATCGCCTACTTCGTGAAGATCTACCGCTAGTGAGGCAAGTCCTTCATGGGCGATGGCCATGGTGGGATAGACAAGGTTGCTTCTTCGTGGACCCTTCGTGGGTGGAGCCCTCCGTGGACTCGCGCAACTGTTACCCTTTCGTGGGTTGAAGTCTCCATCAACGTGGATGTAGGATAGCACCACCTATCCGAACCACGGGAAAAACATCCGTGTCTCCAATAGCGTTTGAATTCTCCAAACCCTTCCCTTTATATTCTTGCAAGTTGCATGCTTTACTTTTCGCTGCCAATATACTCTTTGCATGCTTGCTTGAATTGTGTAATGATTGCTTGACTTGTCCTAAGATAGCTAAAAACTGCCAAGAACTAAAATTGGGAAAGGTTAAGTTTTTATTTGGTCAAGTAGTCTAATCACCCCCCCCTCTAGACATACTTTCGATCCTACAAGTGGTATCAGAGCCAGGTTTCCATTTGCATTGATCTCCATAGCTTTTGGTGGTCATAGCCTTGGTTTCACAACCTAGGAGAGTATGGTGTCTAGCGAGGGAAATTATCACCGTAGAGGTCCTTACTTTGATGGTACTAATTTTGCTAGTTGGAAGCATAAAATGAAAATGCATATTCTTGCACATAACCCCGCCGTATGGGCTATTGTTTGTGTTGGCTTGCAAGGTGAGTTCTTTGATGGGAGGGAACCAAACCGTGAAGCTACCGCGGATGAGTTGAAGATGTTGCAATACAATGCTCAAGCTTGTGATATTCTCTTCAATGGATTGTGCCCCAAAGAATTCAACAAAATCAGCCGCCTTGAAATGCAAAGGAAATTTGGGACACTTTGATTGATATGCACGAAGGTACCGACTCCGTCAAGGAATCCAAGTTGGATGTGCTTCAAAGTCAACTTGACAAGTTCAAGATGAAGGATGGTGAAGGTGTCGCCGAAATGTACTCTAGGCTTGCTCTCATCACAAATGAGATTGCCGGCTTAGGAAATGAAGAGATGACCGATAGATTCATCATCAAGAAGATCCTCAGAGCCTTGGATGGGAAATATGATACCGTGTGCACATTGATTCAAATGATGCCCAATTACAAAGATCTCAAACCAACGGAAGTAATTGGAAGGATTGTTGCTCATGAGATGTCACTCAAGGATAAAGAGGAACTTCACAACAAATCAAGTGGTGCCTACAAAGACTCTTGTGAAGTCCCCACATCATCAAGTGAGAAACAAACCTTCAATGAAGAATTGAGCTTAATGGTGAAGAACTTCAACAAGTTCTACAAGAGTAGAAGCAAAGATAGAAGCTTCAAGTCAAAGTCCTACAATGACAAAAGATCTTCTAGTCGAGAGCGAAACTACTATAATTGTGGAAGACCCGGACACTATTCCAATGAGTGTAGGGCTCCCTACAAGAGAAGGGAAGATTCTCCAAAAAGAAGAAGCAAAGAATCACCACCAGGAGAGAGAAGGAGTAGAGATGATCGTTATGAACGGAGATACTCACGGAGAAGCAAGGGTTCGGAAAGGAAGGAAAAATCATCAAGGAGTTATACAAAACAAAGACATCAAGCTCATGTTGGTGAATGGGTATCCGGCTCCGACTCCGACAGCCACTCCGAGAGAAGTTATCACTCCGACTCCGAAGATACTCAAGATGAAGGTGTTGCCGGTCTAGCACTTGTGTCAACCAACTCCTACGACATATTTGACTCACCAAATGAAGGAATTGGAAGATGCTTCATGGCCAAAGGTCCTAAGGTAACACACCCCGAGTATGTTGATTTTAATAGTGATGAAGATGACTTGTTAGGTGATGATGACTTGCTTGTTGACAACTCTAGTGATGAGTACTATGATGAAACATCAATTAATCATGCTAAAATGAATGATAATGATAAGGAGAAGATTGAGGCTCTAACTAAAGAACTAAACACTCTTAAGTTAGGTCATGAAACTATCTTCGAAGATCATCGAGAACTTTTAAGAGCTCATGAGAAATTATGCTTTGAAAAGCTCAATCTTGAGCAAGAGCATAAGTTCTTAAAGGCAATCAATGACGATCTCCACAAGAAAAGTTCTTCTTACATTGCCAAGCGTTTACTATTATCCACTTACATGCCTCAAGTCAAGTCTAGTAACAAGAACAAGAAAGATTCTTCCTCTAGTAGTAACAATGATCATGCTAAATCCAATATTGTTGCTTCTAGTAGTTCTCTTGATTCCACTAATGATTCTCTTAGCCAAGTTACACTTGAGTAAGAAAATAGCTTATTGAAGGGGATTATAGAGAAAGGAGTATACAAAAGCCTTGCCGGGAGTAAGCAATTCGAGGAAATTGTGCGCAAGCAAGGAATGCATCGGAAGAATCAAGGTGTTGGTTTTGAACGAAAGTTCAATGCTAGTGGAGTTGAATGGGAAGAAGATCAATACCCCAAGACAAAGTTTGTTCCTCAACAAGAGAAGTATGACACCTCTTTCAAGGGGATACAAGCTCAAGATGATCTTCCACCACAAGACGACAAGCAAAAAGGCAAGGACAAGCTTCAAGAGGAGATTGATGCATTTGAAGAAGCTCCTAAGACCTTAGTCAAGTGGATTCCCAAGACCACGTCAAGTTCCACTTCATCAAGTATGACTACAACTCCAAGGATTCCCATCAAGATGGTGTGGATCCAAAAGAAAAAGAACTAGAGAGTTCTTGAGGGTGACTCCGCCAACATATTTCACTCTCATCATTTTGGCAAGAACAAGTGCAATGAACTTCCACATCATGCACTAGTTCAAGGAGTCATAAACCCTCTTGTTGGTAAGACAAGGGACAAGGTAACCTAAAGTTTTCATGGACATCATCTTGTGTATGCATCACTCTATGTCTATGGATATCCTTGTTTGTTCCTTGTGGGACTAACCCATGTAGGTATTGAAAGTGCAATTCACTCAAATGGATAGCTCCAAGTGATCTACATCAACATTGAGCATCCACATCTTCAACATCTACATGAAGTCATCATCGACAAAACCCAAGGTTAGTTCATCCCTCTTAGGGGGGATATCACATCTAGGGGGAGCTTTACTCTAAGACTTGAGCTAAAGCAACTCTAAAGATGTGAATACAACAATGCTTTATGTAAAAGTGGTAACCCCACTTGAGCTTAAACGATGAGTATGACCTACGATCAAGTGTTCTCACTTGACTCCTAAGTCAATATACTCATATATAGATGACCTAGTCATCGCAAATTGCTTGATAGATGCTAGAATTGTTTGTGCATGCTTTGCCACATATTTCATTTGCCATCTTATTGTGTGAGCATGTTGGTTGCATATTTTACTCATTCGAGGACATCCAATTGTTGTTTTGATTGTTTGGCTTTATCTTCTTTTGCCAAGTGGATGGACAAGAATGCCTAAGAACCTCCTCTAGCTGTCTATGCTTTTCTCGTCTCAAACTCTATTCATGCTGCATCACAAAAATTGATCAAGTCAGATTCGAACCACTCTGTGTGAGGAGCGCTCGGAGTCCCCGATTCTTCATAGACTTAAACTTCCAAAACCTCTTTGTGATTCTCGGTCTGACCGATACCATACTTTCGGTCCTACCGAGATCATTAAGTTGATCTAGGTTTTCGATCTCGGTGCAACCGATTTGAACCACTTGGTCACACCGAGTTGCAATAACTGTATACAGTTTTGCATCTCGGTGCCACCGAGTTGTTCCACTCGGTCACACCGACAGGGCCGGGCTATATATAGTGACGGGCAGAATTTTGGAAATTTCTCCGAAACCTCTTCGCCCGCGCATAGCTCGCTCTGCCTCCTGGGTCTCCGGATCGTCCTCCTCGCCGCCAGCAGCCTCCAGCCGCTGGTCTCCGTCGCTGTCAACGGGAATTCTGCCCCGCCGTTGCCGCCGTAGCGTGTCTCCGCCGAACTAGGGTATGGACTCGATCTTTGTGCTATTCTTCAATCCGATTCCCAGCACATTGTGATCATCACGATTCTTTCCACGTTTGATAAACTCCTATCTAGTCAACGAACTCGTAGATTAGGTTTAATTCGAAAATTTTAGGGTTAGGTTTCCGCCGAAACCATCTCGGACCCACCGAGTTGAAAAACTCGGTCCCACCGATTTGGCTTATGCCATTGCACAAGTAAAACTCGGTCTGACCGAGAATTACTTATCGGTGTGACCGATTTTGGAACTCTGTGAAACCCTAGCAGTCTCGATGCCACCGAACTATGACTCGGTCAGACCGAGTTCACTAGTTCTGGTGCCAAAACTGCTTCGGTGTCACCGAGTTTGAAAATCGGTAGATCCGAGATGATTTCAGTGGGAAACTAAAACTAAGTTTTTGAATTATTCTTTTGCACAAATCTCTGCATTTTGTGATGCTCATCCACTCTATCTAATCTATAATCTATTCACAGGGTCAGCAGTCAGAATTTGCATCATGTCAGGACCAGAGTGACAGCCAGAACTTGTCAGAGCAGCAAGTGCAGTTGAGTGAGGGCACTAGCCCCTCAAGTTCCTTAGATGATGGCAGCAGGAGTACCCTCAGCAATCTGCCTAAAGCTGCCACACGTTAGAGAAAGAAGAGAACTTCTGATTCTGAAGATGAAGACTATGTGGCAGAGGAAGAGGCCACATCAAAGAGAGTTGAGCCAGCTCAAGGCACAATGCCAGGCCTGAAAATCAAAAGGCCAGCAGGCAGGCAACCCATGTCAAAGGCTAGAGCTTCAACTGTGAAGCCTGCTCCCATTGAGCCCGTTACTGCTGAGGGCAAAAAGAGGAAAGAAAGAGTGAAGAAGACTGTAGCCAGAGTGCTTGGGAAGGCCTCCATCATGGTAGATGAGGAGGAAGAAGAAGAGGTTGCTGCACCAGCACCCAAGGCTCCCAAGCTAATGGGAGATGCCATAAAATCAGGGGGAGCTGCTTCCAAGGCCAAGTCAGCTCCAAAGCCTAAGAGTACACCAAAGAGAAACACAAGAAGCATCCCAGCCACTGAGAAGAACAAGGCCCCAGTGCCTGAAGTTGCAGAGGAAGAAGAAGAACATGTCCTTAGGAAGCTCATGCCCAAGATCCCAGACCACAACGATGCTCATCCTGTGGCTGAGGATATGAAGCTCAGGAGAGATTCAGGGCTGAGGAAGTGGAGAGAAGCAGATCCGTATGCTTCTAGGAGAAGGACTGCAGTGGACTACATGTTTCATACCAAGGACCAGCAGGATTTCTATGAGACAGTTTTGCTTGACAAGAAGCCAATTGTATGTGACATGAGATGGGTCGACTGGACCTACATGAAGGAAAATGAGGAACACTACCCTGGAGTATATGACAGCTTTAGTGCGTGTGGAGTGGCAGACTTTGTTGGCAGAAGCTCACAAAGTGGAACGAGGAGCTAATCATGCAATTCTACTCCACAACACACTTCTACCCGGATGGCAGGATCACTTGGATGTCAGAGGGTACAAGGTACCAATCAACTGTTGAGGAATGGGCGAAGTTGATCAATGCCCCAGAGGAGCAAGCAGATGACTTGGACATTTATGCCAAGAAGAAGATGGACCACAACTCTATGTCCAACATGTACAAGGAGATTCCGAATGAAGCACTTGACACGTTCAAGTTTGGCTCACTGCACCATCTTCTGTCAGGACTGCCCACTATCAATTGGATACTGAGGCACACCCTATTGCCCAAGTCTGGAGATCACAAGATGATCAAAGGTCACGCGATCAATTTGCTTCATGTCTTTGACGTGCCTCAAAAATTCAAAGTCATGAGTCTCATAGTGGAAACAATCAAGAGGACAACAACACACCAGAAGAGGAGCTGTGGATATGCCCCACAGATTCAGGAGCTCATCAACTCCAAGATGGGCACGGGCATATACCTCTTGGATAAGGAACACCTGCCCATCCGTCCAGATTTTGAAGATAACCAAGTGGTCATGACTGAGAATGATCCATCATCTGTCCATGCACAAGCTCAGAAGGAGAAGGCGAAGAAGGAGAAAGCTGCCAGGATGCCTACTCAAGCGGAGGCATCTGATTACTTGCTGAAAACCAAACAAGAGCAGCTTGGTTACCTGATTGCGTCCACCCTGTGGATTGAGCAAGGACTTTCCACCCTGACTCAGAACCAGGCAAGCTTAGAGAGGATCATGGAACAGAGGTTCTATGACTTGGACATCAAGGTGACAGAGATATAGACTGCCGTGGAGCAGCTCCAGGATGACATGAATGAGAGGAGAGGCAGGACCACGACTGATGCTTTTGCCAGGGTGCCACGAGGTCCGAGGTCGTCTGCACTGCCAGTTCCTGACACCAGACCTACAACGTCTGCGCGAGCCACAGCCTCAGTTCCACCAGCTCCAGCATCCACTTCAGCCTCAACTTCGACCACATCTACCAAAGGCTTCGTCCTTGGAGTGCTCCGGACTCCACCACCACTTGAAGATCAAGCCTGAGCGTCGACTTAGCACTTTGCATTTTCTAGGAACTTTTTGGTAACTTGTTGCCAAAGGGGGAGAAAATGTATAGATCATAGGCTTCGAGAGAGAGTGTTGCTTTTATTCTCTCTTGTTTTATTTGGTGGTTTTTCGAACTTTATTTGCTTGTGTGTGAGATACAATGCCCTTATCTGTGTGAGACATCGATGATCATGTGTTTGATCATAAGCTACACTTAATGTTTGCTTACTGCTTGCTTAAATATTATCATTCTATCTATCTTTTGTGATCATTCACTATTCTTGGTGATGAGTGCATGAATTTCAATCTTATCATTTTTGAGCGCTCCACCAAGATGTATGTGACATGGAAGAGTAACCCATGATTCTAACTCCTTGTGCATTTGCAGTCCAAAGCAAATTTTAAATATGCACAAATTTAGGGGGAGCTCTTATTTGTCACATACTTCTCAAAGCGACGATATATTTCATGCTTATTATCATTTGTCGAAGCTTTGATCTATATGTTGTCATCAATTACCAAAAAGGGGGAGATTGAAAGTGCAACTATCCCTAGGTGGTTTTGGTAATTCATAACAACATATAGCTCATTGAGCTAATTTTATTTCAAGATGATTATTTCAGGAAAGCTCAATGATTGGCATGGCATGGATGTGAAAGTGGAACCCTCAAAATGCTAAGGACAAAGAATTGGCTCAAGCTCAAAAGTTCAAGACTCTTCATTTTATATTTTAGTGATCCAAGATCACATTGAGTCTTTAGGAAAAGCCAATACTATCAAGGAGGGATGAGATGTTGCTTAATGAGCCTCTTGCTTTGTGTGCTTAATGATATGCTCCAAAATCCTCGGCTACTTTCCCATATCCACAAATGACCTAAACCCTAAGCCAAACTCGGTCATATTGATTCTTTCAATCCGGCGCCACCGAGTTTCACTTGTCATTTGCCACTGCCAAACCCTAGCAATTTGGTCCTACCGATAAGGATCTCGGTCTCACCGAGATGGGATTGCAAACTCTCTGTTTCCCTTTCGTAACTTTTCGGTCTCACCGAAAGAGCGAATCGGTCCCACCGAGATTGCAATGCAAACTCTATGTTTCCTACTTGTAACTTTTCAGTCTCACCGAAAGAGCTAGTCGGTCCCACCGAGTTTGCCTGACCAACTCTCTGGTTAGCTTATTGCCAAACTCCGAGTTTGTGCAATCGGTCTCACCGAGATTACGTTATGCCCAAACCCTAACCGAATCGGTCCTACCGAGTTGCATGTCAGTCCCACCGAAATTCCTAACGGTCACTAGGTTTACTATTTCGGTCCGACCGAGTTTTCTGATTCGGTCCCACCGAGATTGGTACATTGTGTGTAACGGTTGGATTTTGTGTGGAGGCTATAAATACCCCTCCACCTCCTCTTCACTCGTGGAGAGAGCCATCAGAACACATACACCATTCCAACTCATATGTTCTGAGAGAGAACCACCTACTCATGTGTTGAGACCAAGACATTCCATTCCAACCATATGAATCTTGATCTCTAGCCTTTCCCAAGTTGCTTTCCACTCAAATCTTCTTTCCACCAGATCCAAATCCCATGAGAGAGAGTTGAGTGTTGGGGAGACTATCATTTGAAGCACAAGAGCAAGGAGTTCATCATCAACACACCATTTGTTACTTCTTGGAGAGTGGTGTCTCCTAGATTGGCTAGGTGTCACTTGGGAGCCTCCGACAAGATTGCGGAGTTGAACCAAGGAGCCCTCCGATGGCCATGGTGGGATAGACAAGGTTGCTTCTTCGTGGACCCTTCAAGGGTGGAGCCCTCCGTGGACTCACGCAACCGTTACCCTTCGTGGGTTGAAGTCTCCATCAACGTGGATGTAGGATAGCACCACCTATCCGAACCACGTGAAAACATCCGTGTCTCTAATAGCGTTTGAATTCTCCAAACCCTTCCCTTTATATTCTTGCAAGTTGCATGCTTTACTTTCCACTGCCAATATACTCTTTGCATGCTTTCTTGAATTGTGTAATGATTGCTTGACTTGTCCTAAGATAGCTAAAAACTGCCAAGAACTAAAATTGGGAAAAGGTTAAGTTTTTATTTGGTCAAGTAGTCTAATCACCCCCCTCTAGACATACTTTCGATCCTACAGGTTCTCCATTCAAGAATTGTGACTCTGCCAGTTCAACATTTCTGCATGGGTTATCCGGAAGAAATAACATGCTAATCCATGCATCCACAACCCAGAAAATTATATGTTCCTTGAGTGGTTCCTCTTCAGTTTAATCCTGACCATCCTCTATCAGTTGATAGCCAAGAGTACGTGTGCATTCGTGTTCATCGATGCCTAGTATTCTTGTGGTTCGTCAAGCCGTTCTATTTCAGAATGACTAGGAGAAACAAACTCCAGTACCTCATCCATATCTAGGATTGGGTCAAAGCAGTTGTATTCCACAGATCAAAATGCAACCCAGCTTTTGGTTCTGTTCTACCCTGAAGTATTACCCACTTTATGTCAGGAGCATCATGAGAATTGCACCTTCTCTTATGAATTCTTAAATCAGTGATACTTCTTGCCATCATTGTTTATTCCTCGGTTCCCGTGTTATTGTAACCGGAATGCCGGCAAGTGAGTCATGATGTGTGAAATCAATACTCCTAGCAACTCCATTGCTTGGTAGTTAATGGACAACATTCTCATTGAGGGAGTCCTGGATTAGGGGGTGTTCGGGTAGCCGGACTATACCTTCAGTCGGACTCCTGGACTATGAAGATACAAGATTGAAGACTTCGTCCCGTATCCGGATGTGACTTTCCTTGGCGTGAAAGGCAAGCTTGGCGATGCGGATATTCAAGATCTCCTACCATTGTAACCGACTCTATGTAACCCTAACCCTATCCCGTGTCTATATAAACCGGAAGGTTTTAGTCCGTAGGACAACTTCATCAACTCCATAGACAACAATCATACCATAGGCTAGCTTCTAGGGTTTAGCCTCCTTGATCTCTTGGTAGATCTACTCTTGTACAACCCATATCATCAATATTAATCAAGCAGGACGTAGGGTTTTACCTCCATCGAGAGGGCCCGAACCTGGGTAAAACATCATGTTCCCTGCCTCCTGTTACCATCCGGCCTAGACGCACAGTTCGGGACCCCCTACCCGAGATCCGTCGGTTTTGACACCGACATTGGTGCTTTCATTGAGAGTTCCTCTGTGTCGTCGCCTTTAGGCCCGATGGCTCCTTTAATCATCAACGATGATGCGGTCCAGGGTGAGACTTTTCTCCCGGGACAGATCTTCGTCTTCGGCAGCTTCGCTCTATGGGCCAATTCTCTTGGCCACTTGGAGCAGATCGAGAGCTACGCCCCTGGCCATCAAGTCAGGTTTGGAAGCTTAAACTACACGGCTGACATCCACGGAGACTTGATCTTCGATGGGTTCGAGCCACGGCCAAGCGCGCCGCACTATCTCGAGGGGCATGATCTAGCTCTGCCTCCGGGTAGTGTCCTGGAGGCCGCACACGCATCGGTTCCGACCTCTCACTCGGAGCCTATTGGGCCAATGGAGGACGAGCGGTTGGACACCACCTCGGGGGCTGCGATATTGAAGGCGATCGAGCCGAACGCTAGCCCCGCACTCTGCATGATCCGTGACTCCAAGGATCCGGACTCCTCCCCGGACTCTGAACCCCCCGCGCCCCTGCCAATCGAATCCGATTGGGCGCCGATAATGGAGTTCACCGCCGCAGACATCTTTCAGCACTCGCCTTTTGGCGTCATCCTGAATTCTCTTAAGTCTCTCTATTTATCAGGAGAGCCCTGGTCAGATTACGGTCAGCGAGGATGGGATACGGACGACGATTTAAAGCCCACCCACCACCCACTTTGTAGCCACTGTCGACGATTTAACCGACATGCTTGACTTCGGCTCCGAATACATCGACGGTATGGGCGATGATGTAGGAGACGAACAGGAGCCAGCACCTGTAGGGTGCTCGAAGGCCACCTCGTCATATGACATATATATGGTGGATACTCCGAAAGATGGAGATGGCGATGGAACAGTGGGGGAGGACACCCCCAAGAAATAGCCAAAGCACCGACGTTAGCGGCGCCACTCTAAATCCCGCCAAAGCAAAAACGGTGATTCCGGCACGGGAGATAATACTACCCCGGACAGCGCCGAAGAACACCCACCTCAACAAGATTCGGCACAGGAAGATGGAGAAGCCAGCCCTCATGAGAGAGCGGCAGACCAAGAGGTTGAGGAGGATAACTATATGCCTCCCTCCGAAGACGAGGCAAGCCTCGATGACGACGAATTCGTCATACCATCAGAACCCGCCGAACAAGAGCGTTTTAGACGCAGGCTTTTAGCCACGGCAAGCAGCTTCAAGAAAAAGCAGCAGCAGCTTAGAGCTGCCCAAGATTTGCTAGCTGACAAATGGACTGAAGTCCTTGCGGCCGAAGAGTATGAACTCGAACGCCCCTCCAAGAGTTACCCAAAGCGCAGGCCGCTACCCCGATTAGAGGAGGAAGCAACTACATCACCAGCGCATGACATGGCAGACCGACCACCTCGCGGCCGCGACAGAGAGGTCCCTCGACCCTCCACCCAAGCCATGCGCCGACGCCACTCAACTAAGGCACGGGAAAATGCACCAGACCTGGGAGATATACTGGAGGACAAGGCAAGACAAACAAGATCGATCTACGGATCGCGCAGGCACCCTACGGCACGTGACGATGATCCTTACTCCGGATACAACAAATCCGGCCGGGCCGAACACAACAGACATAGCTCTTCCGAACTACGTCATGATATAGCCTAGTACAGAGGCGCCGCACACCCGCTATGCTTCATGAATGAAGTAATGGAGCATAAAATCCCAGAGGGTTTCAAACCTGTAAACATCGAATCATACGATGGCACCACAGACCCGGCGGTATGGATCGAGGATTATCTCCTCCACATCCACATGGCACGCGGCGATGATCTACATGCCATCAAATACCTCCCGCTCAAACTTAAAGGACCGCCCCGGCATTGGCTTAACAGCTTGCCAGCAGACTCAATCGGTTGTTGGGAGGACCTGGAAGACGCATTCCTCGACAACTTCCAGGGCACTTACGTGCGACCACCGGATGCCGATGACTTAAGCCACATAATTCAGCAGCCAGAGGAATCGGCCAGACAATTCTGGACACAGTTCCTAACAAAGAAAAACCAGATAGTCGACTGTCTGGATGCAGAGGCCCTAGCAGCCTTCAAGCATAACATCCGCGACGAGTGGCTTGCCCGGCACCTGGGACAGGAAAAGCCGAAATCCATGACAGCCCTCACGACACTCATGACCCACTTTTGCGCGGGTGAAGATAGCTGGCTAGCTCGTAGTAACAACTTATCAAAGAACCCTGGTAATTCGGATACCAAGGACAAAAGTGGCAGGACACGTCGGAACAAACAAAAACGCCGCGTTAACAGCGACAACAATGAAGACACGGCAGTCAATGCCGGATTCAGAGGCTATAAATCCGGTCAGCGGAAAAAGCCATTCAAAAAGAATACTCAGGGCCCATCCAATTTGGACCGAATACTCGATCGCTTGTGCCAGATACATGGCACCCCCGAAAAGCCAGCCAATCACACTAACAGGGATTGTTGGGTGTTCAAGCAGGCAGGCAAGTGAAGAGCCGAAAACAAAGACAAGGGGCTGCACAGAGAAGACGAGGAGCCCAAGCCGCCAAACAACAATGGACAGAAGGGCTGTCCCCCACAAGTGCGGACGGTGAACATGATATATGCAACCCACATTCCCAAGCGGGAGCGGAAGCGTGCGCTACGGGACGTATACGCGATGGAGCCAGTCGCCCCAAAGTTCAACCCATGGTCCTCCTACCCGATCACTTTTGGTCGGAGGGACCATCCCACTAGCATTCGTCATGGCGGCTTTGCCGCATTGGTTCTTGACCCAATCATCGACGGATTTCACCTCACAAGAGTCCTCATGGACGGCGGCAGTAGCCTGAACCTGCTTTATCAGGACACAGTGCGGAAAATGGGCATAGACCCCTCAAGGATCAAACCCACAAGAACCACCTTTAAAGGCGTCATACCAGGTGTAGAAGCCAATTGTACAGGCTCAATAACACTTGACGTGGTCTTCGGATCCCCGGATAATTTCCGAAGCAAAGAGTTAATCTTCGATATAGTCCCGTTTCGCAGTGGCTATCACGCCCTACTCGGACGAACCGCATTCGCAAAATTCAATGCGGTGCCACACTATGCATATCTCAAACTCAAGATGTCAGGCCCTCGAGGAGTAATCACGGTCTACGGAAACTCCGAACGCTCCCTCCGTACGGAGGAGCATACGGCGGCTCTCGCAGCAGAGGTACAAAGTAGCCTTCTTCGGCAATTCTCCAGTCTGGCCATTAAAAAGCCAGACACTGCCAAGCGCGCCTGTAGTAACCTACAGCAGGACCGCCTGGCACACTCCGAGCAAGCGTAGCAATGCAGCCCTAACCCCAGCTTTCGCGACCTAGCGAACTAGTACCTCGCGTACATAACTACGCCCTTGAAATACCATGGGCACAGGGGAAGGGGCAAAATAACGGCACGCCCAAAATACGGCTTAAAACGTACCAAGGACTGCCGGATTCTTTTTTTTAATTTTTTCTTACTTTCAGGACTCCATACTTCGGACGACCTATTCGGCAATTAGATTGCCGCACAAACGATGCAAGAGCCAGGAAGGCAGATGAGCCATGCCGCATTATGGAACTCCCAGGTGGTCTCTGTGACGAGCGATATACCTACTTTATATATAATTCCGCGGCCTGCCCCTGGTTAGGACATACTGAATAGTCCAATATCTTTTGCTTACCGCACCATCTGTATCGTTCGGCTTTGATAAATATCCTCTCCATAAACAATGCCCAGCTTTTTGTCTATTTTTTGCATTACTCTTTTCATATATATGTTCATTAATGACATGTTGCACCCGTACATTGTGGTACGGCAAGTACGTCAGGGGCTTTAGTACCCTTTAATATGGTGTGAGAAGTCCGTACACTTTCACAAGTCCGGCACCCCGAACTTATAGCACTATATGCATCGGCTCCGAATCATGATTTGGGTCAATAGTTGCGTTTGCCCGGCTCCTATGTTTTGGTGCCTTACGTTCCGTTATATCGGCTAAGGTAGCACTAGGAGAACCACTGCGATTGTGCCCCGGTTGAGCTGGGTTAAGCACCTCAGTGGAGAAAGCTAAAACTGACTGTCACGATGAGGCGAGACACCGGTCGCTGTTCGAGAGGTTTTTCGAGTCCCTAAAGGCTTATGCCGCTTCGAGCGAGGAGCTGGATAACCCCAGCCAAGGCGTGGATAGTGCCCCGAACTCGGTCTTCCGAACTAGGGGCTTCGCCGAAATTTAAAATTATAAAGTTCTATGGCTATGTGAGAGTGTTCAAGCATTATAGTCCGATTGCCTGGTTCATCGTGCTGAGCGCCTCCCTCGAAGGACCCAACCTTGGGAAAAAGAGCGCCCAGGTTTATCACCGAACACCCCAGCACTAGTGGCATGGGGGCAGAAGCCGACGACTGGCCATCTCTCAATTTTTGATAAATGGCCGCACAGAAAATAATATATTAAATTCAATAAGCATTGCTTAGCGCATATGAACAAGTTTTCAGCGCATAGGATAAACACGAGCGAATTCATTCAAAAATTACATCCTTGGTGCACTCATCTGCCACAAGGCGGGCACCTGCAAGAACATCCTTATAGTAGTTCTCCGGCTTGCGATGCTCCTTCCCTGGCGGCGGCCCGTCCGTCACAAGCTTCTCACCGTCCAGCTTACCCCAGTGCACCTTTACACGGGCAAGGGCCCTATGGGCACCTTCGATGCAGGAGGAGCGCTTGATGACCTCAAGCCTTGGACAGGCCTCCACCAGCCGCTGCACCAGCCCGAAGTAGCTCCCAGGCAAGGCCTCTCCGGGCCACAGCCGAACTATGAAGCCCTTCATGGCCTGTTCGGCTGCCTCGTGGAGTTCGACCAGCTGTTTCAGCTGGTCGCTCAAGGGCACAGGGTGTCCGGCCTCAGCATACTAAGACCAGAATACCTTCTCCGTCGAGCTGCCCTCTTCAGCTTGATAGAATGCGGCGGCATCGGACACGCTGCGGGGAAGATCTATGAAGGCCCCTGGAGAACTCCAGATTCGGGTAAGTAACAAGTACTTTACTTTTACGTTTCTTCTTTGCATAAAGAATGCCTTACCCGCTGCTATCTTCTTCATATCCTCCAACTCTCGGAGAGCCTTTTGGGCTTCGGCCTTGGCAGACTTGGCAGTCTCAAGGGCCGTCGCGAGCTCGGACGCTTGGGTCTTTGACTCAAGCTCCAAACTCTCATGTTTCTTCATGAGAGCCTGAAGCTCTTGCTGCACCTCTGCGACCTAAGACCCAAGTTTCTCTCGCTCGGTGCACTCCGCGGCCGTTTTCTTTTCGGCCTCGGACAGCGCCTGCTTAAGGGTCGCCACCTCAGTCATGGACCCTACAATAAGCAGTACAATCCTGTTATTTTTTGCAATCACGCCTCTCTATAGGCACCTTTTTATAAGGTATTACTTACCTTCTTTCTCCTCGAGCTGCTGCTTGGCACGGTCGAGCTCTTGCTCGGACCGCTCGAGTCCCTGTTTTAGGGTATCCACCTCCGCAGTCAGTGCGGCGGAGGCTAGCAGCGAAGCCTGCATACGCATATTGACTTCTTTATTATTAGACTCCTGCGACATTTCATAGATCCTCTATTCGGCTTTTCTTTCCGAACGCCAAACAGAGCATCAGGGGCTACTATCTATGCGGTAATATTTTTACATATTTTTACTTACCTCGAAGCCTGTTAGGAGGCCAGCGCAAGCTTCATTTAGCCCGCTCTTGGCAGACTGAACCTTCCGGATCACCGTACTCATAATAGTACGGTGCTCCTCGTCGATGGAGGCACCTTCAAGCACCTCCAGCAGATTGTCCGGCGCCTCTGGTTGGGGGGAGGCTGCTGGCTCAGAAGGCTTGCTCCTCTTGGAAGGAGTTTTCCTGCCGTGGTCCGGAATTGTTGAAGATTCCGGCACGGTGTCCGGCTTAAGGCCGGAATTGGAGCCCTGGGGGGTCTTGTCCCCTTCACTCCTGGGGTCCGGGAGGTCGCCGTGCGGCTCCTCCAGGACCACCTCTTCCTGCCCCGGAGCTCGTTGCGACGCCACTTCGGTGTCATCCGCAGTGCGGGGGAGACAGCGGGCGGAACAGAGTTCACGTCCGATGAATCCAGGGAGCCGCTCGACGACTCGTTGAGTGCGGCCCGGGGCGGGCTACATGATTATATTCGACATTAGGGGAAGGTGTGCAACAAAACGAATATCATGAGTTACTCTGGTATCTGAACACTTACGATTTTGCCGGACGCTTGGCCCTGTCCGGCCACTCCTCTTCGCCCTCTTCGGTGTCAAGGGCGTAGTCCGGCGGAGGGGTCTTCCTTTTCCTAGACCCCTCGGCCTCCCCCGTTGGGGCGGCCTTCCTCTTCTCTCCTTCCTCCACTGGAGAGGGTGAGTCTTCTTCTTCCTCCTCCTCGTTCTCGCGGGAGGAGGGCGCCTCGGACTCGTCAGATGACGAGTCCGACACCACCATGTTGCGGGCACTCTTTCGAGTCCCCGTGGTCTTCTTCTTCTTGACCTTCTTCTCCGGCACCACATAAGGCGCCGTGGCCAGCAACTTCACTAGGAAAGCTGGGGCTGGATCTTCGGGCAGCGGAGCCAGACAGTTAATTGGCTTGGCTATCACCTGCCAAGCCTGTCAGAGGAAAGGGAGTTCAGATCCCGCATAGTGTCAAACTATGAAAAAAGGCTTAACATCCTGTGACGGGTGTAGATGGCATACCTTGCTAGCGTGACACTGCGAGCTGTATCCGCGGTCCTCGGAAGCGGATGCGGGAGCCTCGGTGCCCTTGAATAGCACCTTCCAGGCGTCTTCATACATCGTGTCGAAGAGCCTATTGAGGGTTTGGTGCTGCGCCGGGCCGAACTCCCACAGATTAAAATCTCATTGTTGGCACAGGAGGATCCGACGGACGAGCATAACCTGGATTATATTAACAAGCTGGACTGGCTTGTTCACCAGGGACTGGGTGCATGTTTGCAATCCGGTCACCTCTTTTTCGTCACCCCACGATAGGCGCATTTCTTTCCAGGACATAAGCCGCATGGGGGGTCCGGATCGGAACTCAGGGGCTGCGGTCCATTCCGGGTCGCGTGGCTCGGTGATATAAAACCACCCGGCTTGCCATCCCTTTAGGGTCTCCACGAAAGAGCCCTCGAACCATAGGACGTTGGACATCTTGCCCGCCATAGCGCCTCCGCACTCCGCCTGGCTGCCGCGCACCACCTTGGGCTTGATGTTAAAGGTCTTGAGCCAGAGGCCGAAATGGGGGCGGACGCGGAGAAAGGCCTCGCGCATGACGATAAATGCCGAGATGTTGAGGATGAAGTTTGGAGCCAGATCGTGGAAGTCCAGGCCATAGTAGAACATGAGCCCCCAGACAAATGGGTGGAGTGGAAAACCTAGTCCATGGAGGAAGTGGTGGAGAAACACGACCCTCTCATGGGGCCTTGGGGTGGGGATAAGCTGCCCCTCTTCGGGAAGCCGGTGCGCGATGTCCTTGGACAGGTATCCGGCCTTCCTTAGCTTTTTTACTTTACCCTCCGTAACGGAGGAGACCATCCATTTGCCTCCCACTCCGGACATTGCTGGAGAAGGTTGAGGTGGGATGTGCGGGCTTGGGAGCTCGAGCTCGGGTGCGCGAGAGATGGATAGGCAAGGGAGGAAGAAGGCGTAGGTAAAAAGGGTGGATCCTTATCCCCTTATATAGGCGGATGCGGTTATGCGTCCCCACCTACCTAATAAAACTCGCTTGCCTCCTGAGCGCCATGATAAATGGCACGGTTGGGTTACCCACGTCCGTATTGATGAGAATCCTGTAATAGGGGGGGTACACAATCTCTGCTTTGACAAGACGTGCCAAGGAAACTGCCTTGCAAAACACGCTGAGGTGAAAAAGTAAAAATGATTCGAGTACAGGACTTGGCCGTAGTGTGATGGCGCACTGCGGAGTACGTCGGCAGATTGGCTTTGTTTTAATATTATTCTCTCTATGGCAATATGTGGAAACTTATTTTGCAGAGCCGGACACTACTCTTGGTGTTAACAATCTTCTATGAAGGACTTGGAGGAGGAACCCGCCTTGCAATGCCGAAGACAATTTGCGCGCCGGACTCGTCGTCATTGAAGCCTGGTTCAGGGGCTACTGAGGGAGTCCTGGATTAGGGGGTTTTCGGGTAGCCGGACTATACCTTCAGCCGGACTCCTGGACTATGAAGATACAAGATTGAAGACTTCGTCCCGTGTCCGGATGGGACTTTCCTTGGCGTGAAAGGCAAGCTTGGCGATGCGGATATTAAAGATCTCCTACCATTGTAACCGACTCTATGTAAACCTAACCCTATCCGGTGTCTATATAAACCAGAGGGTTTTAGTCCGTAGGACAACTTCATCAACTCCATAGACAACAATCATACCATAGGCTTGCTTCTAGGGTTTAGCCTCCTTGATCTCGTGGTAGATCTACTCTTGTACTACCCATATCATCAATATTAATCAAGCAGGATGTAGGGTTTTACCTCCATCAAGAGGGCCCGAACCTGGGTAAAACATCGTGTTCCCTGCCTCCTTTTACCATCCGGCCTAGACGCACAGTTCGGGACCCCCTACCCGAGATCCGCCGGTTTTGACACCGACACTCATTCTTAGCGTGTTGGTTATTGAATCATCATTCTAAGATAGATTGTGCTACCTAGTCCTTATTTCCTGGTGCACTGTTCGATCAACGAGTTAGGATTTTGCCAAACCCTTGCTCTATTGATCATATCGTCTTGCCCTGAAAAGCAAGATTGATCTCAAGCTTAGTATCATATCGGTGGTTCGTGATGTTCCGAATATCTTCTAGGAAGTATTACCAGGTTGTCACCTGACCGCGATGTTGAGTTCGTGATCAAGTTGGTTTTTTTATAAATCACCCCTTCTCCAAGAATCTGTGTTGGATATCCCTGAGCTAGTTGGTTGAGCTAGACAACAACTTGGAGAGTTGGAAGATAGAAGCTTGTCTGACTTAGTTCATCACTAAGGGATATCCTTGTGTGTGTGTGTGTGTTGAAGAAAGATGATATCTCCATCGATTGGTCCTCGTGATTAGTTGTTGGATCTATTGCCTTGAAAAAACTTTGACTTGAGTATGGGCTATCGTAAAGTCAAACCATAGCCAATGATGTTCATAATGTTGTCTTACTCGTGGTTGACCCCTCGAGCATACATCATTACATCTTTTGGTCTGACCAATACTATCACCGTGTTCACATGATGGTGGAAGTCCAGTGATATGGAAATTCGGATGAGTTGCTGTTGAGCCCATTAGCAGCATTCTGTCTCCCCCATGACTCATGTTGAACATCAACTTAGTGTTGGAAACTTGTGTAAGCATTTCTTCATGTTTCCTTCATGAAGCATATGTTTGGATGAAAGTAGTGACTTCCTCTAATTCATCTGCATATGTTGCAAGTTGCCGCCGTGAATTTGGGAAAGCTTGTTTTGCTTCCTCTGGAATCATCCCAAGACGTTCATGCATATGTGCGAAGTATCATGTGGTTTGGAGACTTGCAACCTTCATTCCATATGTTCCCTAGCACCCCAAGCCACTAATTGACTTGTTCAAGGAAAAGAAGTCTAGCGCGCGTAAGGACTTCGAAATCCTTGATGATGGATCCTAACCCAAACTCGATAGTGTTTTATTATAAGACTACTATGTGGTCATGCTTGTCTGGGACAGCGTGTTCACATGCTTGTAGCAGAACCGTCTCATGTTTTGGAGTTTACTACCGTAGTTCATTCCCCCGGGAATCTCGCGACGTCATCTCGTCGATTTGTGTTGCAAGCTTTCATTTTTCTTTCCCGACCCGATGAGTATGGATTATCCTGACACCAACCAGATATGAATCCCAGGCAGATATGATGGTTGGAACGTTTCTCAAGGACTATAATATTGATCTCTCTATAACCCGGTAAAGTGGATGTCGTGACCAACACACCCAGCGGGAAGACCTATTATTGTAGTATCTTGATTGAGTAAGTTGGCCACCTCCCCATAAGGATCTCGTAGAATTTATTCCAATAGTAGTTCCTTATGGAGTTTTGTGTTTCCGAAGTCCGACCTGCTACTTGATGTTCTAGATACCAAACCATTTCAAAGAATGGTTAGGCTAGCACATCAAGGAGAGCATCAGAAGCGGAGCGCTAAATGTCTCTCGGTTGATCATCCAGATTTTGATTCCTTGGCCTCGCTAAGGTGAAATCTGAGAAAGTGTTATCTTTCTTCGCATCTGCATCTTCCACCATTATTCATCATGGTAGCATGTTGTGTTGCCAGGATCCTTGACACGGATATTGGTAAAACCTTGATGAATACGGAAATGCTCAGGTTCTTGACAGCACGCGCAAGCACTAGGAATTATCGTCGGCATTAATTGGGATCCGTTCTTAGTTTCTTCGATTATGCCATAACCTTTCAAACAGTGGAATCTCTCTCTACTATTGGGTTTCTCCCCAGTTACTAGAATCATTCCTAGCATTTGCATTTTGTTCCCAGCTTGCACCGCCGTTGTGTCATCCTACTACGGACTACCCTTCTCAGTAATTACTGATCAGGATCATCTTCAAATGGTCCTACCACGGGTCCCATCTATCTCCGATGATAAGCCAAAAATCATCCATTGCGTTGTCTTCAACAAGGTAGTCCACATCATCCATCCTAGTTCGAGTATGCCATTTCCTCGAGCTCTTTCAAATGATCAACTATAAATTGCCTTAAGTTGGTATGAAGAGTTCCAATGATCTATGGATCAAAAGTAATTCTTTTTGCCACTTAAGGGAACAACTCAACGAGTCACTTTTTCCAAGGTGCCCCATTACGGAATCCTAGCAATTATTTCCTCGCCACCTTGACACCATCCACCATCTCTCTAAGCGTGGAATTGATGCCCACCAAATCAAACCTCGTAGTTTGTTCTTCCATCCCTCTCGATGTGTTTTGTGTCTCAACTCGAGATGTTTCTACATCTCATTCCGTGAGTTGATCATGTTTTGCTTGATCTTCGTGAAGATCGAATCATGTAGAGCCTCCCTCTCTTTCCATTGTCGTGTTGGATGGAGTTCTCAAAGCAAGATGTCAATATCATGATGATGTTCGAATCAACGTTCTTATGAAGTGCAACCTGGATCGTGAAGACCGTGATAGTTTGTGCCCCCTCTGTCTTCTTACCTCACATCTTGAATCTCGGGATGAGATTCTTGTTTAGTGGGGGTGAGTTGTCACAACCCAAGTTTAGGCCTTGCCTGCCTTTGCTTTTGCATCCATGCATCATGTTTAAATTTCATGAAACTTGAAATGGGGATTGTTGAAACCCTAGCACTAAATGAATTCAACTAGGTTCAATAAAAATATTTTCAATAATCCCAAATGTCCTTTAGAAAAGTTCATGATTCTTGTTAAAGGTGAAAACCTCTGCCAAAAGTCATGCACATATTTCTAGGCCACTCTGGATTTTTGAATTAAATCTTATTGTATTTGCAATTGGGCATTTAAATGCTATATATTATTTTAAGTGCTCAATTAATTCTGAACTTAAGCAAGGGATGTTAGGAATAATCCAAACAGAGCCCACAATTATCTTCAGGATTTTTGAAAACGTTTTGGTACTTTTAATAAAGCTCAGAAGTTGCAGAAAAATAGAAAAACAAAAACAGAAAGCAAAGAGAAGAGACTCACCTGGCTTACCTATCGCAGCCCAGCTGGCCAGCCCACCAGGGGTAGCCTCGCCTTCTACCTCTTGCTAGTAGGCAGAGGAGAAGCTGGGCATGGCGCACGCGCGCGCCACCTCCACCCTGCTCGCCTGCCTCTTCGACGGCCTGGACGCCTCTGGTGTTGCCACGCAGACCCCCTGGAACCCCCTTGCACTCTTCCTCGCTCCTCCCCCTCCTCCGTTTCTCTTACGCGCGGCCGCCGAGTGCAGCCATCGCCGTCGACGAGCACCGCCGTGGCCACAGCCACTGCCTCACCTCGCCGATGCGCTCAGAGGCTCCGCCTTGACCTCCTCTTCCTCCTCACCGAGCCACGCCCCGTGAGAGCCCCTACAACGCCGCCATCAGCTCCGTCTTCTTCCTCGGACTCCGGCGATCGCTGTCGCCACTCCGTCGTCTCCAGAGCCTCCCCCGAGCTGCCGACCCATCCATGCGATGCACTGTGAGCCTCTGAATAGTTTCCCCCTACTCCCGTGTGCTAATTCGAGATCTAGCTCTCATTTCCGTCGAGACCGAGACCTCGCCCGCGCCGGCCATGTCGCCGTCATCGTCTCGGCCAGCCTCCTTCCAAACCAAGCACGTCAGCGCACTCAGTACACCCCCAGGACCATGTTTCACCCACCAGCTCCTCCTCCCATGCACCACAACGCCAAACCCGCAGGTGCCCGAACGCCGGCCGCCGCCACGAGCTCGACTCCGGCGAGCTCGTTCCACCCCGCGCCTCCCGCATGCCTCCCCTGGATGCGCGCGAGCAAGGGCAACCCTCTGGTGCCCTTGGCTTGGCCCAAAACCGCCCGTAGCGCCACTCTGACGATCTTCCGCCACAGTTTTGGTCGCCGCCGGCAGAACTCCGGCGAAGCCGACGTGGCGCTGTCATTAGCCACTGATGACGCCCTAACTAACCCACCTAGCTCACTGACACCTGGGCCCCACGCCCTAAATAATCTAGGTTTTATTTCAGTTTAGATTAGTTTATAATCATGCGGGACCCACCAGTCAGAGTTGACCGTGCTGACGTGGCTGTTGACCCGGCCCCACATGTCTATGACCCAGACAGCTCTGTGTCACTGACCAGTGGACCCCACTGGTCAGGTTTGACCTGGCCGACCCAGCTGACCCGCTGACGTCACACCTATGTCATGCTTATGCAGTAAAACCTTTTCTAGATTTTAAATAAATCTAAATGATTTATTTATTTTCAGAAACTGCCTAAAACTTCTAAAAATCATAGAAAATAATCTATAACTCAGAATGAAATAATTTATATATGAAAAATTATCAGAAAAATTCAAGGAATCTGTTTATGGCATTTTCATGCATGTTTGAACAATGTTTGTCCTCTGTTTTGGACAAAGAAAATAAATGGCATTTAACTAATCATATATGGAGTTTGAATTTGAATCTTGTATTCAAACCAACTTCATTTAATTGTGTTGCTAGTTGCATTAGCTCAATCAACAATTAATATATTGCCATGTCATTATCATGCATCATGCTGTGCATTGCATTGATTGTGTTCCTTCTCTGTTGCCGGTGGTTGTCCCCTCTCGGTAGACGTTGTACCGACGCTGTGATCATTGACACTGATGAAGACCCAATGATATCTTCAGAAGTCCCAGACAAGCAAAACCCCCTTGTTCATTCCGATACAAACCCACTCTCTCGCTCTTTTTCTCTTTTACGGCATTAGGACAACAACGATTCAACTGTTACATGCTGCGGTAGTTGAACCCCTTTTCCTTTGCATGACCTATCATTGCCACAGTAAATAGATGAAACCCACTAGCATGAGTAGGAGTTGTTTGAGCCCTGATGTGCCTACTCATTCATGTTTCCTTGTCATGCATGCTATTGCTTAGAGCTGTGTCAGGTCTGATTCATCGGGGATGAATTGGAAAGTTGTGAACATGTCCTACTGTGTGTGAGCTAAGTGTGTGAACACAATTTGGTAAAGGTAGCGGTGAGAGGCCATGTAGGAGTACATGGTGGGTTGTCTCATTGAAACCGTTCTCAAGAACTGAGTTCTGTGTTTGTGATCCATGAAACAGCTACTACCACACATTGGGCCCTGAAATATGACCCTGCTCGACTTACTGACCCCTCTCGTCCTCTGTCCAGGAGTTGCAACTAGTTTCTGGTGTTTATAGGATATGTGTTGGCGGCCGTGCGTAGCGCTGACCCTAGGGGTGGGCTATGATGCGGTAGATACACCGTGGCACGGTGTACCGGGCGCCCATTTGGTGTCTCGGGAACCCTGCACACATCGTTTGGGGCTGTGAGCGAAACTCCGGCCAGATCTGCTCGCGGATGGAACCTGAATAGGCGATAAACCTGGACTAGAGACTTGTGCGGTTAGTCAGGTCATGGTCTACACCCACGTCGGCTTTCGCTTGAAGTCTGCCGAGCACATGTCGTGTGCAGACGCTAAGTGGTGGAAACATGTGTGACGAAGTACACCCCTGTAGGGTATAAAAACTATTCGAATAGCCGCATCCGCGGTAAAGGACTTCTGGGTTGCCTATAACAATTCATAGACAAGTGAAAGTGGATACTCTAAAATGCGCAAGATAAGCGTGAGTGCTATGGATGGCGTTCTCGTAGAGAGACGGGAGCGTATCCATAGTGGTGTATTGATATGGTGAATATGTGGACTCGTGTGCGCCACCTCAAAAGAGTTACTTGCAGTCGTAGTTTAAGATAGCCACCGAGTCAAAGCTGGCTTGCTGCAGTTAAACTCCACCACCCCCCTGTTGACACCGGTGCATATGTAGCTAGTTCTGATGTAAGTCTTGCTGAGTACTTTTGTACTCACGTTTGCTTAATTTATGTTTTGTAGAGAGACTTCAGTCTCGCTAGTAGTTTCGCATGGACTTCGACATTTAGCTTGATACCTCAGCTACAATCTTGTGCCCTCAGCAGGATCTGGTAGATAGTCAGGCTTCTCAGCCTTCTTCATTTGTAGATGTCTGTACTCAGACATGTCAAGCTTCCGCATGTGCTTTGATTTGTATGCTATGATTGTTGGGTCATGAGACCCATGTTTGTAATATCTCGCTCCTCGGAGCCTAATGAATAAATACTTGTGTTGTAGAGTTATGTTCTGATGCCATGTTGTATTTACACATATCGAGCATATTGTGTGTATGATTGAAATGCTTGGTATGTGTGGGATACGACAATCTAGTTGTTTATCCTTGGCAGCCTCTCTTATGGGGAAATGTAGTCTAGTGCTTCCATGAGCCATAGTAGTCCGCCACAGCCCGGTTCACCGGAGTCCTGTTAGCCCAGCACTACTGCTCAGGACACTTGACTGGCCGGCATGTGTTTCACTTCGTTCCTGTGTCTGTCCCTTCGGGGAAATGTCACGCGGTGACATCCGGAGTCCTGCCTAGCCTGCTACAACCCGGGTTCCCAGAGTCGTGTTAGCCCAGTGCTATAGCCCGGATTCACACGCTGCTGACCTTCATGCTCGATGTGATTCATGTATGCCTGTGCCCATAGGTTGGAGCCGCTTTGGGTTCATGACTAGCCATGTCGGCCCGGGTTCCTTGTCATGTGGATGCTAGCGACACTATCATATACGTGAGCCAAAAGGCGCAAACGGTCCTGGGCCATGGTATGGAGACACCCGTGGGAATACCGTGCGTGAGGCCGCAAAGTGATATGATGTGTTACCGGCTAGATCGATGTGACTTGGAATCGGGGTCCTGACAAAAAGCTCCGTGACGATGCACAGCTCCATGCGGAAGATGCCGAACCCAAGAGCACCGTGGTGACGCCTTCGAGCTCGTCTTCCACCTCGGGCGCCACCAATCACCGCCGGTGATTCGCGACATCTGGCGCGCCCCCGAGCCCGCTGACCTTCTCCTCCGACCCCTAGTGAGCCCCGCCGTCTTTCCCCACTCTTCTCGCTGCCGAACGCGTCCCCTAACCGTGCTCTTTGTTGGGGAACGTAGTAATTTCAAAAAATTTCCTACGCACACGCAAGATCATGGTGATGCATAGCAACGAGAGGGGAGAGTGTGATCTACGTACCCTTGTAGACCGACAGCGGTAGCATTACCACAACGCGGTTGATGTAGTCGTATGTCTTCACAGCCCGACCGATCAAACACCGAAACTACGACACCTCCGAGTTTTAGCACACGTTCAGCTCGATGACGATCCCCGGACTCCGATCCAGCAAAGTGTCAGGGAATAGTTCCGTCAGCATGATGGCGTGGTGATGATCTTGATGTTCAACTGTCGCAGGGCTTCGCCTAAGCACCACTAGAGTATTATCGAGGAGTATGGTGGAAGGGGGCACCGCACACGGCTAAGAAAACGATCACGAGGATCAACTTGTGTGTCTAGGGGTGCCCCCTGCCCCCGTATATAAAGGAGCATGGGGAGGAGGCCGGCTGGCCCTATAGGCGCGCCAAGGAGGAGTCCTCCTCCTAGTAGGAGTAGGACTCCTACTAGGAGGGGGAAGGAAGTGGGGAGGGAGAAGGAAAGGGGGGCGCCGCCCCCTCTCCTAGTCCAATTCGGACCAGGGGGAGGAGGCGCGCGGCCCACCCTGGCTGCCCCTCTCTCTCTCCACTAAGGCCCATATGGCCCATTACTTCTCCCGGGGGGTTCCGGTAACCCTTCGGCTCTCCGGTTTTCACCAAAATCACCCGGAACACTTCCGGTGTCCAAATATAGCCGTCCAATATATCAATCTTTATGTCTCGGCCATTTCGAGACTCCTCGTCATGTCCGTGATCACATCCGGGACTCCGAACTAACTTCGGTACATCAAAAACTCATAAACTCATATAACTGTCATCGAAACCTTAAGCGTGCGGACCCTACGGGTTCGAGAACAATGTAGACATGACCGATACATGTCTCCGGTCAATAACCAATAGCAGAACCTGGATGCTCATATTGGCTCCCACATATTCTACGAAGATCTTTATCGGTCAGACCGCATAACAACATACGTTGTTCCCTTTGTCATCGGTATGTTACTTGCCCGAGATTCGATCCTTGGTATCTCAATACCTAGTTCAATCTCGTTACCGGCAAGTATCTTTACTCGTTTCGTAATACATCATCTCTCAACTAACTAATTAGTTGCAATGCTTGCAAGGCTTATGTGATGTGCATTACCGAGAGGGCCCAGAGATTCCTCTGCGACAATCGGAGTACAAATCCTAATCTCGAAATACGCCAACCCAACATTTACCTTTGGAGACACCTGTAGATCTCCTTTATAATCACCCAGTTACGTTGTGACGTTTGGTAGCACACAAAGTGTTCCTCCGGCAAACGGGATTTGCATAATCTCATAGTCATAGGAACATGTATAAGTCATGAAGAAAGCAATAGCAACATACTAAACGATCGGGTGCTAAGCTAATGGAATGGGTCATGTCAATCACATTATTCTCCTAATAATGTGATCCCGTTAATCAAATGACAACACATGTCTATGGTTAGGAAACATAACCATCTTTGATTAATGAGCTAGTCAAGTAGAGGCATACTAGTGACGTTTAGTTTGTCTATGTATTCACACAAGTATTATGTTTCCGGATAATACAATTCTAGCATGAATAATAAACATTTATCATGATATAAGGAAATAAAATAATAACATTATTATTGCCTCTAGGGCATATTTCCTTCAGTCTCCCACTTGCACTAGAGTCAATAATCTAGATTACACAGTAATGATTCTAACACCCATGGAGCTTTGGTGCTGATCATGTTTTGCTCGTGGAAGAGGCTTAGTCAACGGGTCTGCAACATTCAGATCTGTATGTATCTTGCAAATCTCTATGTATCCCACCTAGACTAGATCCCGGATGGTATTAAAGCATCTCTTGATGTGCTTGGTTCTCTTGTGAAATCTGGATTCTTTTGCCAAGGCAATTGCACTAGTATTGTCACAAAATATTTTTATTGGACCCGATGCACTAGGTATGATACCTAGATCGGATATGAACTCCTTCATCCAGACTCCTTCGTTCGCTGCTTCCGAAGCAGCTATCTACTCCGCTTCACATGTAGATCCCGCCACAACGCTTTGTTTAGAACTGCACAAACTGACAGCTCCACCGTTTAATGTAAACACGTATCCGGTTTGCGATTTAGAATCGTCCGGATCAGTGTCAAAGCTTGCATCAACGTAACCATTTACGATGAGCTCTTTGTCACCTCCATATATGAGAAACATATCCTTAGTCCTTTTTAGGTATTTCAGGATGTTCTTGATCGCTGTCCAGTGATCCACTCCTGGATTACTTTGGTACCTCCCTGCTAGACGTATAGCAAGACACACATCAGGTCTGGTACACGGCATTGCGTACATGATAGATCCTATGGCTGAAGCATAGGGAACATCTTTCATTTTCTCTCTATCTTCTACATTGGTCGGGCATTGAGTCTTACTCAATTTCACACCTTATAACACAGGCAAGAATCCTTTCTTTGCTTGATCCATTTTGAACTTCTTCAAATTTTTGTCAAGGTATGTGCTTTGTGAAAGTCCAATTAAGCGTCTTGATCTATCTCTATAGATCTTAATGCCCAATATGTAAGCAGCTTCACCGAGGTCTTTCATTATAAAACTCTTATTCAAGTATCCCTTTATGCTATCCAGAAATTCTATATCATTTCCGATTAGTAATATGTCATCTACATCTAATATCAGAAATGCTATAGAGCTCCCACTCACTTTCTTGTAAATACAGGCTTCTCCAAAAGTCTGTACAAAACCAAATGCTTTGATCACACTATCAAAGCGTTTATTCCAACTCCGAGAGGCTTGCACCAGTCCATAAATGGATCACTGGAGCTTGCACACTTGGTTAGCTCCCTTTGGATCAACAAAACCTTCTGGCTGCATCATATACAACTCTTCTTCCGGAAATCCATTCAGGAATTTAGTTTTGACATCCATCTGCCAAATTTCATAATCATAAAATGCGGCAATTGCTAACATGATTTGGACAGACTTAAGCATCGCTACGGGTGAGAAGGTCTCATCGTAGTCAATCCCTTAAACTTGTCAAAAACCTTTTGCGACAAGTCGAGCTTTGTAGACAGTAACATTACCGTCAGCGTCAGTCTTCTTCTTGAAGATCCATTTATTTTGAATTGTTTGCCGATCATTGGGCAAGTCAACCAAAGTCCATACTTTGTTCTCATACATGGATCCCATCTCAGATTTCATGGCTTCAAGCCATTTTGCGGAATCTGGGCTCACCATCGCTTCTCCATAGTTCGTAGGTTCATCATGATCTAGTAGCATGACTTCCAGAACAGGATTACCGTACCACTCTGGTGCGGATCTTACTCTGGTTGATCTACGAGGTTCAGTAGTATCTTGTTCTGAAGTTTCATGATCATCATCATTAGCTTCCTCACTAATTGGTGTAGGTGTCACAGAAACTGGTTTCTGTGATGTACTACTTTCCAATAAGGGAGCAGGTACAGTTACCTCATCAAGTTCTACTTTCCTCCCACTCACTTCTTTCGAGAGAAACTCCTTCTCTAGAAAGTTTCCGAATTTAGCAACAAAAGTCTTTCCTTTGGATCTCTGATAGAAGGTGTATCTAATAGTTTCCTTTGGATATCCTATGAAGACACATTTCTCCGATTTGAGTTCGAGCTTATCAGGTTGAAGCTTTTTCAGATAAGCATCGCAACCCCAAACTTTCAGAAACGACAACTTTGGTTTCTTGCCAAACCACAGTTCATAAGGTTTCGTCTCACCGGATTTTAATGGTGCCCTATTTAACGTGAATGCGTCCGTCTCCAGAGCATAACCCCAAAATGATAGTGGTAAATCAGTAAGAGACATCATAGATCGCACCATATCAAGTAAAGTATGATTACGACGTTCGGACACACCATTACGCTGTGGTGTTTCGGGTGGCGTGAGTTGCGAAACTATTCCGCATTGTTTCAAATATACACCAAACTCGTAACTCAAATATTCTCCTCCACTGTCACACCCTAGCTAGACCATGCATTAGAGTGTGCATCATGTTTACTTTCATCAGAAACTTGAAATGGGGAAAGCAGAACCCCCAGCACCCCCCCTGAAATCAACTAGGGTTTACTAAAAATAAATTCAATGAACTTGAAATGCCCTTCTAAAATGCTCACCCTTTTTGCCTTGGGTTAGAACCCTTGGGAAAATAGGTGCACATTTTTCTAGGTCAACAGAAGGTCACTGATTTAATTCATAAATATTTGAATTTGGGCATTTAAATGCTATTAAATAATTAAATTGCTCAAATAATTCTGAAAGTAAATGTTTGCTGTTGGAAATAATCCAAACAGAGACCACAATTATTTTTAGGATTTTTGGAAGTGTTTTGGTATTTTAAATAAGTCCACAAAGTTACAGGAAAATAGAAAAGGAAACAAATCAGAAAGACTAACCTGGCCGCAGCCCAGTAGCCGGCCCACCTGGCGGCCCAGCACTATGCTGGCCCATGCCAGCCAGCTGCTTCGTCCTGGCCAGGCAGGCAGCCAGGTGCTCGACGCCGAGCACCCGCATGCATGCCACGCAGCTGCCGCCGCCTCGCCGCTCCCCTCGTCGCGCTGTCGACGCGGGACGAACCCCCGCTCTCTCCCCGACCTCGCATACACCCGCACGCCCCTCTGGCTCCTCTCCTTCACTCTCCCTCCACCATGGCCAACGCTGCTGTGCTCGCGCCACCGTGAAACCGCGTCCACCGTAGCCCCTGTACCGAGCCACCGTGTCCAACAACTCCGCCGTCGTCGACTTCGTCGAACAGCCCGAGCCCCGAGCGCTCACACGCTCTGCATCGTCCTCTTCGACCTCGTCTTCACCGAGCACTGCCGGAGATCCCCTTCGCCGTCGCCGCCGCACCAGCTCGTCCCCGACCGCGCCGTCTAGCTCTACGAGACCGCCGTGAGCTCAGCTACCTCTCCATCCTCTCCGTTTGCTTCCTCGTGCACCGTAGCAACTGCACGAAGCTCACCCACACACACCGCCGCGGAGGTCGTCGCCGACGTGGCTCCGGCCAAATTCTGGCCACGCCACCGTGTCCGAACACTTCACCGCGTCACCAGGAACTCAACGCACTGCTCCACGCACCTCGCCGTGCCTCACAGCCACGGGTTAACTTTCGCCCGACTCCGGCGACCGCCAAAGTCGTCGCCGGGCTCGATTCCGGCCACCCTTTGCCCAAACGCGGCCACCACTAGATGCGCGCGAGTGCTAGCAAGCTGCAGCAGCAAACCACGCTCAAAACGGCGCCCCATGGGCGATTTCCGAGCCCCTCCGCCGCGAGTGCTGTCGCCGGCGGCTAACTGCCGGTCGTTTTGACCGGGTTTGACCACCCTTTGACTCCTTGGAGTCATTGACATGTGGGCCCAGTCCCTGGTCAAATCTAGGTTAGTTGCTAATTAACCTCTAATTAGTTAGTTAACTAGATGAGCCACTGACATGCGGGCCCAGCCCTAGGTTAGATGTGACACTGACCTGCGGGTCCCACAGGTCAGGTTTGACCTGGACCGGGCCTGTTGACCTGCTGACGTCGGCATGACCTAGTGCTGACGCAGTATTACTTTTCTGGATTTAATTTAATTCAGTAAATTCCAGAAAATTGCCTAAACTTCAAAAATTCATAGAAATTCAACCATAACTCCAAATGAGACAAATTATATATGAAAAATTATCAGAAAAATTCAATCTATCCATCTGTAATGGTTTCATGCATGACAAAACAACTTTACCCTACTGTTTAAGCAGAATAAGGAAATGCCCTATAAATGCAATAATTAATGAGCTAATATTTGAATCTTGGATTCAAATGAGTTCACCCCTTTCTGTTTTAGCTTGCATTAGGCCAAAACACATTCATATTACCATTTCATAGCATGCATCATATTGTTGCATATCGTCATGTGTTGATTGAGCTCGGTTGTGTTCTTCGTGGTAGGTTCTGCCTCCGAGGATATTCACGAGTATCCAACTGAAGGGCAGTATCCCGTTACCACTCCATCAGGCAAGAAACCATTGATCATTCCGATACAAACCCATGTTCTCGCTCCTGCTCTTGTTTACTGCATTAAGACAACACGATTCAAACTTCTGTGTGTGCTACGGTAGTTGAACCCTTATCCTCTGCATGACCTGTCATTGCCACAGTAACTAGATGAAACCCACTAGCATGTGTAGGAGTTGATTGAGCCATGTTTTGTGATTCCTACCTTGCTATGCCTGCTATGCTTAGAGTTGTGTCAGGTCTGGTTCATCTGGGTGATGGGCTAGAGTGAAATGCTTGTGTCAGTAATATGTGGGATGTGTTGTACATGATTTGGTAAAGGTATCGATGAGAGGCCATGTAGGAGTACATGGTGGGTTGTTTCATTGAGGCCGCCCCTAAGAACTGAGATCTGTATGTGTGACTTAAGATTCAGCTACTACCGTGCATTGGGATCCTTAATTGACCCTCTCGGCTTCTTAGCCACCCTAGTACTCTGTCCAGGAGTTGCAAATAGTTTCTGGTGTTTGTAGGATATGTGTTGGCGGCCGTGCGTAGCGCTGACCCTAGGGGTGGGCTATGTTGCGGTAGATACACCGTGGCACGGTGTACCGAGTCACCCGTTTGGTGTCTTGGGAACCCTGTTCACATCGTTCGGGGCCGTATGTGGAAACCTCGGCCGGACTCCCTGCGGATGGAACCTGGATAGGCGATAACCTAGACTAGGGGCTTAGGTGTTTAGGTAGGCCGTGGCCGACACCCTCGCTGGGCTTCCGCTTGAAGGTTGCCGAGTACATGTCGTGTAGACGGCGGTAAGCGGTGAAAGCGTGTATGATGAAGTACACCCCTGCAGGGTATAAAACTATTCGAATAGCCGCGTCCGCGGTAAAGGACTACTGGGTTGCCTATACAGTTCATAGACAAGTTAATGGATACTACTAAAAGACTCAAGATAAGTGTGAGTACCGAGGATGGCCCTCTCGCAGGATACGAGAGAGGATCCACGGTGGAGTATTGTGTTGGTGAGTAGTGGACTCGTGTGCGAAAACTATTTTACTAAAAGGTTCCGTAGGATAGCTTAGCCAAGAGTCAAAGCTGGCTTGCTGCATAAACCCCGACACCTTCTTGAGAATGAGCATGTATAGTAGGTTCTGATGTAAGACTTGCTGAGTACCTTTGTACTCATGTTTGCTTATTTATTGTTTTCAGATGACAACACTGCCCCCTCCGATGGGTTTTATGTAGACCTTGACGTCGATGAGTGACTAGCCACCCAGGTGGTGATCCAAGCCATGGAGGGCCCTATGTAGATAGACAGGCTTCGAGAAGCCTTCTTTCTTTCTAGAGTCTGTACTCAGACTAGTTGCTTCCGCATGTGCTTGTATGACTGTATGACTTGAGTGTCGGGTCATGTGACCCCTATCTGTATGAATATGTTATGTATGGCTCCCTAGAGCCTTTTAAATAAAGTACTTGAGTTGTAGAGTTTTGTTGTGATGCCATGTTGTATGTACTCATATCGGGCATATTGTGTGTATGATTGAAATGCTTGGTATGGGTGGGATCCGACAATCTAGTTGTTTGTCCTTCGCAGCCTTTCTTATGGGGAAATGTACTCTAGTGTTCCTCGAGCCATAGTAGTCCGCTACAGCCCGGTTCACCGGAGTCCTGCTAGCCCAGCACTACTGTTCAGGACACTTGACTGGCCGGCATGTGTTTCACTTCGTCCCTATGTCTGTCCCTTCGGGGAAATGTCACGCGGTGATCTCCGGAGTCCTGTCTAGCCTGCTACAGCCCGGGATCCCCGGAGTCCTGTTAGCCCAGTGCTACAGCTCGGAATCACTCGTTGATGACCGACATGTTCGATGTGATTCATGTATGCCTGTCTCCATAGGTCTGTGCCGCTTTGGGTTCACAACTAGCCATGTCGGCCCGGGTTCTCGGTCATATGGATGCTAGCGACATTGTCATATACGCGAGCCAAAAGGCGCAAACGGTCCTGGGCCATGGTAAGGCAACACCCATGGGATACCGTGCGTGAGGCCGCAAAGTGATATGAGGTGTTACCAGCTAGATCGATGTGGCTTAGAATCGGGGTCCTGACAGCGTTGGCATCAGAGCCGGACTGCCTGTAGGTTCGTTGAGCCAAACTGGTCGATGTCGAGTCTAGAAATGCTTTAGTTATATGTAAGGGAATTGATTGTGGGAGGGAACGTAAGGTTCTTTTACTCCTTTACCCCATGCCTCTGATCTGAGTCATTCTCTTCTCATTCAACGTGGGTTAAGGACTAGGCTCTCTTCTTCTATCAGGTTCACGTGTTACTAATCCGTAGTAGTTTATAGGATTATTGCTACGAGTTCCAGTCAAGTTTCTACTATTTTAGTATGTTGCTATTTGAACCAGAACCTTGATATGATGCTGTTGAGTGGTATTATGAACTGTTGTGGATGTCTCAAATCTTTTTCTGAGCATTTACAACCGTTATGCTGTCCAATTTTCCCTAGGAATTCTGATGTCTTTGTCTTGTGGTTGTGCTTTCAGATGGCCAACCGTTCTCAAAATCAAGTGGTTCGCCTGACCAGGTGCCTCGACGTGCCCGGTCATACTGCTATGCTAGTCTGGGTCATGATCGAGACAGGATACCGTTGGTATCCCGAATACACTGTTGAAGAGCAGTTCCGCGACATTAATCAAAGCCAGTATTTCTACACCGTCAGGATATTTCCTTCCTATCCTGGGTCTACCGAGCCCCTTCACTGTTCCTATGGACTCGGGGTTACCGTTGAGATGGCTGTGCAGGATGCTGCCTACTCCATGATGACCATCTTGCGAGTCCGGACTGGCCTACTTCGAAACACTGACTTTCGTTACATGCCAGCTTCACTTCCGAGAGCGCAAGGGTATCTTCAGGCTATCTATGCTGACTCCACTCAGGAGGACTCATTAACTCGTACCACCGCTGTGATGCTCGAAGATAAGGACCGAGAGAATCGAGCCTTGAGGCTAGAGCTTTTTAATACTCGTGCTGATCATTGGGCCACATTGACTCAGTTTGCACCCGCGGTGCAAGCTGGATGTATGGATACCAGGGATCTGTATCCTGTGAGATCAGCTATGCCAGACATGGTGGATTGGCGTGATGTGGGAGGCATCACCCCACCCCGTGGTCCCCCTAGGCCACCGTTTGTTGGTCCAAGACCTCGTCCTAGCCCCTATGGTCCACAGGCTCCTCAGGACCGTCTGTTTCCGGATGATCACGTTGAACTTCCAGGCTATGGAGGTGACTTCTATGAGGACTACTACGGAGCTGTCTGAGTTAGTAGTAGTACCAGTAGTATTGTAGTAGTTGTATCCCCACTGTCCTGTGCGACTTGTGGAATACGACTTGGTGTGTAATCGATTCCGGAGGTGTAGACAAATAATGTATAGGGACTCGGAATGCCTCCGATGAGATGTAACGTCTACCTTCATAGTTGTACTGTAGCATGGGCTTGTACTAAACTATGTATGACGAGTATGACCGTTGGTGTATATATTGTAGTTTTATATTACCATGGCATACAAATGAGCATCTCTGCATTCCGTGTTATCCTTTACATTCTGCACTTCCTTGTTAAGTTTGAGCCATCCTTGTCTAAACCGTTGTCTTGTTTCCTCCTAGGATGGTCAACACCCGCGGCAACCCTGCTGTCCCGGAGCGGGGGGAAGCCAGTGCAGCTAGAGGTGAAAATCTGCCTCACCCGCCTTCTCTGGCCGAAGTGATGCTGGAGGCGGAAAGGAACAAACATGAGACCAACCGCCTGCTGGAGTGGATTGAGCAGAACACTGCACGCCACCCACGAAATGACCTGGTGTCAATCAATGACTTTATCAAGCTGTACCCACTGAAGTTTAACCATTCCGTCGAGCCCCTCGACGCGGATGATTGGCTTCGCAGCATCACCCACAAGCTACGTTCTGCCAACGTAGCCGAAGCCGACAAGGTTACCTATGCTGCCTATCATCTCGAGGGCCCCGGTAGCCATTGGTGGGAAAACTACGAAGCTATGCGCCCGGTCGGTCAAATCACTACCTGGGCTGAGTTCAGTGAGGCTTTCCGTGAGCATCACATTCCGGAAGGTCTCATGGATCGCAAGAGGGAGGAGTTCTGCAACTTCACCCAAGGAAGGCTGACTGTGGTTGCATATAGCCGAGAATTTGGGAACCTGGCACGCTATGCTCCTGAAGAGGTTTCTACTGACGCCAAGAAGCAGGCAAGGTTTCGCAAGAGACTTAGCCCTGAGCTTCGCCGCGATCTCCGTCTGCACGAGTGCACATCCTTTCAGAAGTTGGTCAATAAAGCTATCAGTGCTGAGACAGGCCAGACTGATTATGACGCTTCACGCAAGCACTCCCGTGATTTTGGGTCTTCATCCGGCTCCGGAGCTCAGAAGCACCGGGTGTGGATTCCAAGCACAGCACTGCCACCCAGATTCACCCCGAGGCCATCCTTTGAGGCGCCTCGTCCCAACCAGCAATTCGCACCGCCCAAGCCCTATGGTGGCCCCGCTGCTAATGTTGCTCCACGCCCCACTGTGGTAACATGCTTCAAGTGTGGAGAACCGGGTCACTATAGTCGAGAGTGTCCCCAGAACAACCCCAATCAAGCTGGAAAGTCCATTGGCCGTGGTAAGCCCGCGGGAAAGACTTTCTACGCCAAGACGGCCACCACTCCACGTGGCCATGTCAATTATGTTTCAGCCGAAGAGGCTCATGAGGATCCCAACGTCGTCCTTGGTATGCTCCTTGTTAACTGCCATCCGGCATCTGTTCTTTTCGATACTGGAGCATTTCATTCATTCATATCCGAGAATTATGCTCGGTTGCATAACACGACATTCTATGACATGCCCACTTCCATGGTAATTCAAACTCCGGGTTCCAAATGGCAAACTTCTAGGGTAAGCCATGGGAACGAAATTCTTGTCGATAGGCTTGTCTTCCTTGCATCTTTAATAGCTCTCAAGTCCTCCGACATAAACATCATCTTGGGTATGGACTGGATGTTGGCTCATTATGCCAAGATCGATTGTGCCACTAGAACCGTTCAACTTACTCACCCCTCGGGCAAGACGGTTAATGTCCTAACTCGAGTGGCCAAACGCCAACTTTACTCCCTAAATGCCAACCCTCTTCCAGACCTTGAGGACGTTCCGATAGTCCGAGACTTTCCGGATGTGTTTCCAGAAGAACTGCCAGGTGTTCCACCTGACAGGGATGTTGAGTTTGTAATAGACCTTGTTCCAGGAACCGTTCCAATTGCTAGAAGACCCTACAAGACGGCACCCTTAGAACTAGCCGAGCTTAAGAACCAACTCGATGAGTCCTTGAACAAGGGGTTCATCCGTCCTAGCTCCTCTCCTTGGGCTTGCCCCGTCCTCTTCGTCAAGAAGAAGGATGGAACGGATCGAATGGTGGTGGATTACCGACTGTCAATCTGGTCACCATCAAGAACAAATACCCGCTTCCCAGGATCAATGACCTGTATGATCAGCTCGCTTGATCCTCAGTCTTCTCCAAGATGGATTTGCGGTTGGGCTACCATCAAATCAAAATCAGAAATGGGGACATTCCCAAAACGGCCTTTGTTACTCGTTATGGCCAATACGAGTACACCGTCATGTCCTTCGGTTTAACCAATGCGCCGGCCACCTTCTCCCGGTTAATGAACTCAGTCTTCATGGAGTACTTGGACAAATTCGTCGTAGTATACCTCGACGACATACTCATCTACTCCAAGAATGAAGAGGAAAATGCCGAACATCTAAGGTTGGTATTGATGAAACTTCGAGAGCATCGTCTTTATGCCAAATTCTCCAAGTGTGAATTTTGGTTGTCAGAAGTGACCTATCTAGGCCATGTAATCTCTGGTAAGGGTATTGCTGTCAATCCCGAGCGAGTTCAAGCCGTCCTTGATTGGACTCCACCTGAAACGGTCAAGCAAGTTCGGAGTTTCCTTGGCCTAGCGAGCTATTGCCGCCGCTTCGTCGAGAATTTCTCCAAGGTTGCTAAACCTCTAACTGAACTCTTCAAGAAAGATAAAAAGTTCAAGTGGACTCCACAGTGCGAGTTCAGTTTTCAGGAACTGAAAAGACGCCTAACATCTGCTCCCGTACTGGTACCACCAGATTTCTCCAAGGACTTTGTTATCTATTGCGACGCCTCGCGACAAGGACTAGGTTGCATACTCATGCAAGATCGTTAGGTAATTGCCTATGCTTCACGGCAATTACACCCACATGAGGAAAATTATCCCACACATGATCTAGAGCTTGCAGTTGTAGTCCATGCACTCAAAACCTGGCGACATTACCTTCTCGGTAATCATTGCGAGATCTTCACCGATCACCAAAGTTTGAAATATATCTTCACCCAACCAGATTTGAATCTCAGGCAAAGACGTTGGGTCGAGTTGACCTCGGATTACGACTTAGGAATAACTTACACCCCGGGCAAGGCCAATGTCATGGCTGATGCGCTAAGCCGTAAGTCCTATTGTAACAATCTGATGTTACAACAAAGTCAACCACTTCTCCATGAGGAATTTCATAAGCTAAATCTTCACATTATTCCTCAAGGGTTCCTTTCCACCCTGGTGGCGAAACCTACCCTTATGGATCAAATCATAACCGCTCAGCGGTATGACAAGGGCATATCCCGGATTAAGGAAAACATTGCTAGTGGAGTTGCCAAATGTTTTTCCATGGATGAACAAGGTGCTGTCTTCTTCGAGAACTGCCTGGTGGTTCCCAAGAAACAACATCTACGGCAGATGATCCTTAAGGAAGCTCATGAATCCCCTCTCACCATTCATCCCGGTAGTACTAAGATGTATCAAGATCTACGCCAGAGGTTTTGGTGGACTAGGATGAAGAGAGAAATCGCTCAATACATTGCTAATTGCGACGTTTGTCGTCGTGTTAAAGCAGAGCATCAACGGCCTACTGGCACCCTTCAACCTTTGGCTATTCCCGAATGGAAATGGGATAAAATCAGTATGGATTTCATCACTGGGTTTCCCGGGACCAAGAGAGGAAATAATGCCATCTTCGTTGTGATCGACCGTCTTTCCAAAGTAGCCCACTTTCTACCCGTTCGGGAGAGTATCACCGCTAGCCAGCTAGCTGACTTATACATCTCTCGAATAGTGTCTCTTCATGGTGTCCCATTGGAAATTAACTCAGACCGTGGAAGTCTCTTCACCTCTCGATTTTGGGAAAGTTTCCAAAATGCTATGGGAACTCATCTCTCCTTTAGCACCGCCTTCCATCCTCAGTCAAGTGGTCAAGTAGAGCGAGTCAATCAAATCCTGGAAGATATGCTCCGAGCTTCTGTTATCTCGTTCGGAATGAGTTGGGAGAAATGCCTTCCATTCGCGGAGTTTGCTTATAACAATAGTTATCAAGCTAGTTTGGGCAAAGCTCCCTTCGAAGTTCTCTATGGACGAAAATGTCGAACGCCTCTTAACTGGTCAGAAACCGGGGAAAGACAACTCTTTGGCCCGGATATGATTCAGGAAGCAGAAGAGCAGGTTCGCGTTATTCGTGAGAAATTGAAAACAGCCCAATCTCGCCAAAAGAGTCAATATGATCATAAACATAAGCCCATGACATTTGAAGTTGACGAGAAGGCTTACCTTCGGGTTACCCCGTTAAAGGGAACCCATCGCTTCGGTATCAAAGGCAAATTGGCTCCTCGTTACATTGGACCCTTTCGCATTCTTGCCAAACGAGGAGAAGTTGCCTACCAATTGGAACTACCTCCGCATCTTTCCAGAGTTCACGATGTCTTCCACGTTTCGCAACTCAGGCGTTGATTCGCGGATCCTATCCGTGGAGTGGACCACGAAACGCTTGATTTACAAGATAACCTTTCTTATCGGGAGTACCCCGTTCGTATCCTTGATCAAGCCGAGTGTACCACTCGACGTCATAATATCAAGTTTCTCAAGGTTCAATGGTCACACCACTCCGAGGAAGAAGCCACTTGGGAAAGGGAGGATCGTCTTCGACTCGAGTACCCCACCTTCTTCCCAGATGATCCTAAATCTCGGGACGAGATTCTATTGAGTGGGGGTGAGTTGTCACACCCTAGCTAGACCATGCATTAGAGTGTGCATCATGTTTACTTTCATCAGAAACTTGAAATGGGGAAAGCAGAACCCCCAGCACCCCCCCTGAAATCAACTAGGGTTTACTAAAAATAAATTCAATGAACCTGAAATGCCCTTCTAAAATGCTCACCCTTTTTGCCTTGGGTTAGAACCCTTGGGAAAATAGGTGCACATTTTTCTAGGTCAACAGAAGGTCACTGATTTAATTCATAAATATTTGAATTTGGGCATTTAAATGCTATTAAATAATTAAATTGCTCAAATAATTCTGAAAGTAAATGTTTGCTGTTGGAAATAATCCAAACAGAGACCACAATTATTTTCAGGATTTTTGGAAGTGTTTTGGTATTTTAAATAAGTCCACAAAGTTACAGGAAAATAGAAAAGGAAACAAATCAGAAAGACTAACCTGGCCGCAGCCCAGTAGCCGGCCCACCTGGCGGCCCAGCACTGTGCTGGCCCATGCGAGCCAGCTGCTTCGTCCTCGCCAGGCAGGCAGCCAGGTGCTCGACGCCGAGCACCCGCATGCACGCCACACAGCTGCCGCCGCCTCGCCGCTCCCCTCGTCGCGCTGTCGACGCGGGACGAACCCCCGCTCTCTCCCCGACCTCGCAGACACCCGCACGCCCCTCTGGCTCCTCTCCTTCGCTCTCCCTCCACCATGGCCGACGCTGCCGTGCTCGCGCCACCGTGAAACCGCGTCCACCGTCGCCCCTGTAACGAGCCACCGTGTCCAACAACTCCGCCGTCGTCGACTTCGTCGCACAGCCTGAGCCCCGAGCGCTCACACGCTGTGCATCGTCCTCTTCGACCTCGTCTTCACCGAGCACTGCCGGAGATCCCCTTCGCCGTCGCTGCCGCACCAGCCCGTCCCTGACCGCGCTGTCTAGCTCTATGAGACCGCCGTGAGCTCAGCTACCTCTCCATCCTCTCCGTTTGCTTCCTCGTGCACCATAGCAACTGCACGAAGCTCACCCGCACACACCGCTTTGGAGCTCGTCGCCGACGTGGCTCCGGCCAAATTCTGGCCACGCCACCGTGTCCGAACACTTCACCGCGTCACCAGGAACTCAATGCACTGCTCCACGCACCTCGCCGTGCCTCACAGCCACGGGTTCACTTTTGCCCGACTCCGGCGACCGCCAAAGTCGTCGCCGGGCTCGATTCCGGCCACCCTTTGCCCAAACGCGGCCACCACTAGATGCGCGCGAGTGCTAGCAAGCTGCAGCAGCAAACCACGCTCAAAACGGGGCCCCGTGGGCGATTTCCGAGCCCCTCCACCGCGACTGCTGTCGCCGGTGGCTAACCACCGGTCGTTTTGACCGGGTTTGACCACCCTTTGACTCCTTGGAGTCATTAACATGTGGGCCCAGTCCCTGGTCAAAGCTAGGTTAGTTGCTAATTAACCTCTAATTAGTTAGTTAACAAGATGAGCCACTGACATGCGGGCCCAGCCCTAGGTTAGTTAAGTTAATCACCTACTTAGCACTAACAGGCACTGTTAGTTAGATGTGACACTGACCCGCGGGTCCCACAGGTCAGGTTTGACCTGGACCGGGCCTGTTGACCTGCTGACGTCGGCATGACCTAGTGCTGATGCAGTATTACTTTTCTGGATTTAATTTAATTCAGGAAATTCCAGAAAATAGCCTAAACTTCAAAAATTCATAGAAATTCAACCATAACTCCAAATGAGACAAATTATATATGAAAAATTATTAGAAAAATTCAATCTATCCATCTGTAATGGTTTCATGCATGACAAAACAAGTTTACCCTACTGTTTAAGAAGAATAAAGAAATGCCCTATAAATGCAATAATTAATGAGCTAATATTTGAATCTTGAATTCAAATGAGTTCACCCCTTTCTGTTTTAGCTTGCATTAGGCCAAAACACATTCATATTACCATGTCATAGCATGCATCATATTGTTGCATATCGTCATGTGTTGATTGAGCTCGGTTGTGTTCTTCGTGGTAGGTTTTGCCTCCGAGGATATTCATGAGTATCCAACTGAAGGGCAGTATCCCGTTACCACTCCATCAGGCAAGCAACCATTGATCATTCCGATACAAACCCATGTTCTCGTTCCTGCTCTTGTTTACTGCATTAAGACAACACGATTCAAACTGCTGTGTGTGCTACGGTAGTTGAACCCTTATCCTCTGCATTACCTGTCATTGCCACAGTAACTAGATGAAACCCACTAGCATGTGTAGGAGTTGATTGAGCCATGTTTTGTGATTCCTACCTTGCTATGCCTGCTATGCTTAGAGTTGTGTCAGGTCTGGTTCATCTGGGTGATGGGCTAGAGTGAAATGCTTGTGTCAGTAATATGTGGGATGTGTTGAACATGATTTGGTAAAGGTATCGATGAGAGGCCATGTAGGAGTACATGGTGGGTTGTTTCATTGAGGCCGCCCCTAAGAATTGAGATCTGTATGTGTGACTTAAGATTCAGCTACTACCGTGCATTGGGATCCTTAATTGACCCTCTCGGCTTCTTAGCCACCCTAGTACTCTGTCCAGGAGTTGCAAATAGTTTCTGGTATTGTAGGATATGTGTTGGCGGCCGTGCGTAGCGCTGACCCTAGGGGTGGGCTATGTTGCGGTAGATACACCGTGGCACGGTGTACCGAGTCACCCGTTTGGTGTCTCGGGAACCCTGTTCACATCGTTCGGGGCCGTATGTGGAAACCTCGGCCGGACTCCCTGTGGATGGAACCTGGATAGGCGATAACCTGGACTAGGGGCTTAGGTGTTTAGGTAGGCCGTGGCCGACACCCTCGCTGGGCTTCCGCTTGAAGGTTGCCGAGTACATGTCGTGCAGACGGCGGTAAGCGGTGAAAGCGTGTATGACGAAGTACACCCCTGCAGGGTATAAAACTATTTGAATAGCCGCGTCCGCGGTAAAGGACTACTGGGTTGCCTATACAGTTCATAGACAAGTTAATGGATACTACTAAAAGACTCAAGATAAGTGTGAGTACCGAGGATGGCCCTCTCGCAGGATACGAGAGAGGATCCACGGTGGAGTATTGTGTTGGTGAGTAGTGGACTCGTGTGCGAAAACTATTTTACTAAAAGGTTCCGTAGGATAGCTTAGCCAAGAGTCAAAGTTGGCTTGCTGCATAAACCCCACCACCTTCTTGAGAATTAGCATGTATAGTAGGTTCTGATGTAAGACTTGCTGAGTACCTTTGTACTCATGTTTGCTTATTTATTGTTTTTAGACGACAACACTGCCCCCTCCGATGGGTTTTATGTAGACCTTGACGTCGACGAGTGACTAGCCACCCAGGTGGTGATCCAGGCCATGGAGGGCCCTATGTAGATAGACAGGCTTCAAGAAGCCTTCTTTCTTTCTAGAGTCTGTACTCAGACTAGTTGCTTCCGCATGTGCTTGTATGACTGTATGACTTGAGTGTCGGGTCATGTGACCCCTATCTGTATGAATATGGTATGTATGGCTCCCTAGAGCCTTTTAAATAAAGTACTTGAGTTGTAGAGTTTTGTTGTGATGCCATGTTGTATGTACTCATATCGGGCATATTGTGTGTATGATTGAAATGCTTGGTATGGATGGGATCCGACAATCTAGTTGTTTGTCCTTCGCAGCCTTTCTTATGGGGAAATGTAGTCTAGTGTTCCTCGAGCCATAGTAGTCCGCTATAGCCCGGTTCATCGGAGTCCTGCTAGCCCAGCACTACTGTTCAGGACACTTGACTAGCCGGCACGTGTTTCACTTCGTCCCTATGTCTGTCCCTTCGGGGAAATGTCACGCGGTGATCTCCGGAGTCCTGTCTAGCCTGCTACGGCCCGGGATCCCCGGAGTCCTGTTAGCCTAGTGCTACAGCCCGGAATCACTCGTTGATGACCGACATGTTCGATGTGATTCATGTATGCCTGTCTCCATAGGTCTGTGCCGCTTTGGGTTCACAACTAGCCATGTCGGCCCGGGTTCTCGGTCATATGGATGCTAGCGACATTGTCATATACGCGAGCCAAAAGGCGCAAATGGTGCCGGGCCATGGTAAGGCGACACCCGTGGGATACCGTGCGTGAGGCCGCAAAGTGATATGAGGTGTTACCGGCTAGATCGTTGTGGCTTAGAATCGGGGTCCTGACATCCACGATAAGATCGTAGGAATTTTATTCTCTTATTATGATGATTTTCAACTTCACTCTGAAATTCTTTGAGCTTTTCAAACGTTTCAGACTTATGTTTCATTAAGTAGATATACCCATATCTGCTTAAGTCATCCGTGAAGGTGAGAAAATAATGATATCCGCCACGAGCCTCAACATTCATCGGACCACATACATCTGTATGTATGATTTCCGACAAATCTGTTGCTCTCTCCATAGTACCGGAGAACGGTGTTTTTGTCATCTTACCCATAAGGCACGGTTCGCAAGTACCAAGTGATTCATAATCAAGTGGTTCCAAAAGTCCATCAGTATGGAGTTTCTTCATGCGCTTTACACCGATATGACCCAAACGGCAGTGCCACAAATAAGTTGCACTATCATTATCAACTCTGCATCTTTTGGCTTCAACATTATGAATATGTGTGTCACTACTATCGAGATTTAATAAGAATAGAGCACTCTTTAAGGGTGCATGACCATAAAAGATATTTCTCATATAAATAGAACAACCATTATTCTCTGATTTAAATGAATAACCGTCTCGCATCAAACAAGATCCAGATATAATGTTCATTCTTAACGCTGGCACCAAATAACTATTATTTAGGTCTAATACTAATCCCGAAGGTAGATGTAGAGGTAGCGTGCCGACCGCGATCACATCAACTTTGGAACCATTTCCCACGCGCATCGTCACCTCGTGCTTAGCCAATCTTCGCTTAATCCATAGTCCCTGTTTCGAGTTGCAAATGTTAGCAACAGAACCAGTATCAAATACCCAGGTGCTACTGTGAGCATTAGTAAGATACACATCAATAACATGTATATCACATATACCTTTGTTCACCTTGCCATCCTTCTTATCCGCCAAATACTTGGGGCAGTTCCGCTTCCATTGACCAGTCTGCTTGCAGTAGAAGCACTCAGTTTCAGGCTTAGGTCCAGGTTTGGGTTTCTTCTCTTGAGTAGCAACTTGCTTGCTTGTTCTTTTGAAGTTCCCTTCTTCTTTCCTTTGCCCTTTTTCTTGAAACTAGTGGTCTTGTTGACCATCAACACTTGATGCTCCTTCTTGATTTCTACCTCCGCACCTTTCAGCATTGCGAAGAGCTTGGGAATAGTCTTATTCATCCGTTGCATATTATAGTTCATCACGAAGCTCTTGTAGCTTGGTGGCAGTGATTGGAGAATTCTGTCAATGATGCAATCATCTGGAAGATTAACTCCCAATTGAATCAAGTGATTATTATACCCAGACATTTTGAGTATATGCTCACTAACAGAACTTATTGGAGAATTCATATCTCTCAATCCGGGCATTTGCTTGAAATATTAACTTCAACTCCTGGAACATCTCATATGCTCCATGACATTCAAAACATCGTTGCAGTCCCAATTCTAAGCCGTAAAGCATGGCACACTGAACTATCGAGTAGTCATCAGCTTTGCTCTGCCAGACGTTCATAACATCTGGTGTTGTTCCAGCAGCAGGCCTGGCACCCAGTGGTGCTTCTAGGAGGTAATTCTTCTATGCAGCAATGAGGATAATCCTCAAGTTACGGACCCAGTCTGTGTAATTGCTACCATCATCTTTCAACTTTGCTTTCTCAAGGAACACATTAAAATTCAACGGAACAACAGCACGGGCCATCTATCTACAATCAAACATAAACAAGCAAGATACTATCAGGTACTAAGTTCATGATAAATTTAGGTTCAATTAATCATATTACTAAAGAACTCCCACTTAGATAGACATCCCTCTAATCCTCTAAGTGATTACGTGATCCAAATCAACTAAACCATGTCCGATCATCACGTGAGATGGAGTAGTTTCATTGGTGAACATCACTATGTTGATCATATCTACTATATGATTCATGCTCGACCTTTCGGTCTCCGTGTTCCGAGGCCATATCTGTATATGCTTGGCTCGTCAAGTATAACCTGAGTATTCCGCGTGTGCAACTGTTTTGCACCAGTTGTATTTGAACGTAGAGCCTATCACACCCGATCATCACATGGTGTCTCAGCACGAAGAACTTTCGCAACGGTGCATACTCAGGGAAAACACTTCTTGATAATTAGTGAGAGATCATCTTAAAATGCTACCGTCAAATAAAGCAAGATAAGATGCATAAAAGATAAACATCACATGCAATCAATATAAGTGATATGATATGGCCATCATCATCGTGTGCTTGTGATCTCCATCTTCGAAGCATCGTCATGATCACCATCGTCACCGGCGCGACACCTTGATCACCATCGTAGCATCGTTGTCGTCTCGCCAATCTGATGCTTCCATGACTATCGCTACCGCTCCATGATAAAGTAAAGCATTACAGCACAATTGCATTGCATACAATAAAGCGACAACCATATGGCTCCTGCCAGTTGCCGATAACTTGGTTACAAAACATGATCATCTCATACAATAAAGTTTAGCTTCATGTCTTGACCATATCACATCACAACATGCCCTGGAAAAACAAGTTAGACGTTCTCTACTTTGTTGTTGCAAGTTTTACGTGGCTGCTACGGGCTTAAGTAAGAACCAATCTTACCTACGCATCAAAACCACAACGATAGTTTGTCAAGTTGGTGCTGTTTTAACCTTCGCAAGGACCGGGCGTAGCCACACTCGGTTCAACTAAAGTTGGAGAAACTAACACCCGCTAGCCACCTTTGTGCAAAGCACGTCGGGAGAACCGGTTTCATGTAAGCGTACGCGTAATGTCGGTCCGGGGCGCTTCGTCCAACAATACCGCCGAACCAAAGTATGACATGCTGGTAAGAAGTATGACTTATATCGCCCACAACTCACCCGTGTTCTGCTCATGCATATAACATCAACACATAAAACCTAGGCTCGGATGCCACTGTTGGGGAACGTAGTAATTTCAAAAAAATCCTACGCACACGCAAGATCATGGTGATGCATATCAACGAGAGGGGAGAGTGTGATCAACATACCCTTGTAGACCGACAGCGGAAGCGTTAGCACAACGCGGTTGATGTAGTCGTACGTCTTCACAGCCCAACTGATAAAGCACCGAAACTACGGCACCTCCGAGTTTTAGCACACGTTCAGCTCGATGATGATCCCCGGACTCCGATCCAGCAAAGTGTCGGGGAAGAGTTCCGTCAGCACGACGGCGTGGTGATGATCTTGATGTTCAACTGTCGCAGGGCTTCGCCTAAGCACCACTACCATATTATCGAGGAGTATGGTGGAAGGGGGTACCGCACACGGCTAAGAAAAAGATCACGAGGATCAACTTGTGTGTCTAGGGGTGCCCCCTGCCCCCGTATATAAAGGAGCAAGGGGAGGAGGCTGGCCGGCCCTATAGGCGTGCCAAGGAGGAGTCCTCCTCCTATTAGGAGTAGGACTCCTACTAGGAGGGGGAAGGAAGTGGGGAGGGAGAAGGACAGGGGGCGCCGCCCCCCCTCTCCTAGACCAATTCGGACCAGGGGGAGGAGGCATGCGGCCCACCCTGGCTGCCCCTCTCTCTCTCCACTAAGGCCCATATGGCCCATTACTTCTCCCGGGGGGGGGGGGGTTCCGGTAACCCTCCGGCTCTCCGGTTTTCTCTGAAATCACCCGGAACACTTCTGGTGTCTGAATATAGCCGTCCAATATATCAATCTTTATGTCTCGACCATTTTGGGACTCCTCATCATGTCCGTGATCACATCTTGGACTCCGAACTAACTTCGGTACATCAAAAACTCATAAACTCATATAACTGTCATTGAAACCTTAAGCGTGTAGACTGTACGGGTTCGAGAACAATGTAGACATGACCGAGACATGTCTCCGGTCAATAACCAATAGCGGAACCTGGATACTCATATTGGCTCCCACATATTCTACGAAGATCTTTATCGGTCAGACCGCATAACAACATACGTTGTTCCCTTTGTCATCGGTATGTTAGTTGCCCGAGATTCGATCGTCGGTATCTCAATACCTAGTTCAATCTCGTTACCGGCAAGTCTCTTTACTCGTTTCGTAATACATCATCTCGCAACTAACTCATTAGTTGCAATGCTTGCAAGGCTTATGTGATGTGCATTACCAAGAGGGCCCAGAGATACCTCTCGGACAATCGGAGTGACAAATCCTAATCTCGAAATACGCCAACCCAGCATTTACCTTTGGCGACACCTGTAGAGCTCCTTTATAATCACCCAGTTACATTGTGACGTTTGGTAGGACACAAAGTGTTCCTCCGGCAAATGGGAGTTGCATAATCTCATAGTCATAGGAACATGTATAAGTCATGAAGAAAGCAATAGCAACATACTAAATGATCGGGTGCTAAGCTAATGGAATGGGTCATGTCAATCACATTATTCTCCTAATAATGTGATCCCGTTAATCAAATGACAACACATGTCTATGGTTAGGAAACATAACCATCTTTGATTAACGAGCTAGTCAAGTAGAGGCATACTAGTGACGTTTAGTTTGTCTATGTATTCACACAAGTATTATCTTTCCGGATAATACAATTCGAGCATGAATAATAAACATTTATCATGATATAAGGAAATAAAATAATAACATTATTATTGCCTATAGGGCATATTTCCTTCACTCTTCACCGGAGCCGAAAGCTTCCGCCCGCCTGTCAGGACCCCGATCCTAGGTCACACCGATCTAGCATGTAACACATCATATCACTTTGTGGCCTCACGCACAGTATTCCCACGGGTGCCACCTTACCTGGCCCGGGACCGTTTGCGCCTTTTAGCTCACGTATATGATAGTGTCGCTAGCATCCATATGACAAGGAACCCGGGCCGGCATGGCTAGTCGTGAAACCAAAGCGGCACTAACCCATGAGGACAGGCATACATGAATCATATCGAGCATGTCGGTCATCAACGTGTGAATCCGGGCTGTAGCACTGGGCTAACAGGACTCCGGTAACCCGGGCTGTAGCAGGCTAGGCAGGACTCCCGAAGTCACCGCGTGACATTTCCCCGAAGGGACAGACACAGGAACGAAGTGAATCACATGCCGGCCAGTCAAGTGTTCCGAGCAGTAGTGCTGGGCTAGCAGGACTCCGGTGATCCGGGCTGTAGCGGACTACTATCGCTCAAAAGCACTAGACTACATTTCCCCATATGATAGGCTGCCAAGGATAAACAACTAGATAGTCGGATCCCACACATACCAAGCATTTCAATCATGCACACAATATGCTCGATATGTGTAAATACAACATGGCATCACAACATAACTCTACAACTCAAGTATTAATTCATTAGGCTCCGAAGAGCCATATATCACAAACATGGGTCTCATGACCCAACATTCAGAGCATACAAGTCAAACACATGCGGAAGCTTAACATGTCTGAGTACAGACATCTATAAATGAAAAAGGCTAAGAAGCTTGACTATCTACCAGATCCTGCCGAGGGCACAAGATCGTAGCTGAGGTATCAAGCTAAACGTCGAAGTCCACGCGGAACTACTAGCGAGACTGAAATCTCTCTGCAAAACATAAATTAAGCAAACGTGAGTACAAAGGTAATCAGCAAGACTTACATCAGAACTAGCTACATATGCATCGGTATCAACAAAAGGGGGTGGTGGAGTTTAACTGCAGCAAGCCAGCTTTGTCTCGGTGGCTATTCTGAACTACGACTGCAAGCAACTCTTTTGAGGTGGCGCACACGAGTCCACATATTCACCAATCAATACACCACTATGGATCCGCTCTCGTCTCCCAACGAGAAGGCCATCCATAGCACTCACACTTATCTTGCGAGTTTTAGAGTATCCACTTTCACTTGTCTATGAACTATTATAGGCAACCCAGAAGTCCTTTTACCGCGGACACGGCTATTCGAATAGCTGATGTTAACCCTGCAGGGGTGTACTACTTCACACACGCTCTCACCACTTACCGCCGTTTACACGACATGTACTCGGCAACCTTCAAGCGGAAGCCCAACGAGGGTGTCGGCCACGGCCTACCTAAACACTCAAGTCTCTACTCCAGGTTTATCGCCTATCCAGGTTCCATCCGCAGGGAGTCCGGCCGAGGTTTCCACATACGACCCCGAACGATGTGAACAGGGTTCCCGAGACACCAAACGGGCGCCCGATACACCATGCCACGGTGTATCTACCGCAACATAGCCCACCCCTGGGGTCAGCGCTACGCACGGCCGACAACACATATCCTATAAACACCAGAAACTAGTTGCAACTCCTGGACAGAGGACAAGGGTGATCAAGAAGCCGAGAGGGTCCATTGGTTTCGGGCCCAATGCGTGGTAGTAACTGTTTCATGGATCACAAACACAGAACTCAATTCCTAAGAACGGTTTCAATGAGACAACCCACCATGTACTCCTACATGGCCTCTCACTGCTACCTTTACCAAATCGTGTTCACACACTTAACTCACACACAGTAGGACATGTTCACACATCTCCGATTCATCCCCGATGAGTCGGACCTGACTCAACTCTAAGCAGTAGCGGGCATGACAAACAAGCATGAATGAGTAGGCACATTAGGGCTCAAACAACTCCTACTCATGCTAGTGGGTTTCATCTATTTACTGTGGCAATGACAGGTCATGCAGAGGATAAGGGGTTCAACTACCGCGGCAAGTATCAGAGGAAACGTGTTGTCCTAACGCAGTAAAAGAGAGCAGGAGCGAGAGAGAGGGATTGTATCGGAATGAACAAGGGGGTTTTGCTTGCCTGGCACTTCTGAAGATAATATAACTCTTCATCGGTGTCACCGATCCCATCGTCGAAACCACGTCTATCGGAAGGGGACAAATACCGGCAACAGAGAAAGAAATACAATCAATGCAATGCACAGTATGATGCATGATCATGACATGTTAATATGCTGTGGTTTGAGCTAATGCAACTAGCTATGATTTAAATGAAGTTGGTTTGAGTACAAGATTCAAATTCCAACCCCATATATGATTATTTAAATGCCCTTTATTTGTTTTGTCCAAAATAGAGGACAAACATTGTTCAAACATGCATGAAAATGGTACAGATGGATTCCTTGAATTTTTCTGATAATTTTACATATATAATTTATTTCATTTGGAGTTACGGTTGAATTTCTATGACTTTTAGAAGTTTTGGGTATTTTCTGAATTAAATTAAACCCAGAAAATAGTTTATTGCGTCGGCACTGCGTCACTATGACGTCAGCGGTCAACGGGCGCGGTCCAGGTCAACCCCTGACCAGTGGGCTCCACTGGTCAGTGTCACGGGGCTAGCTAGAGTCACTGACATGTGGGGTCGGTCAACGTGTGACGTGGGAAAGTCAAAATAACAGGTGGGGCCCGTGGGGGTTAATTTAATCTAAACGTAAATAAAACCCGGTTAGTTAGGGCGTGGGGCCCAGCGGTCAGTGGGTAAGGGGGATTGGTTAGCGCGTCATTAGCCTAAACTAATCTGTCGGCTAAACGGTGGTTAGCCGCCGGTGCTAAGCAGAACGCGACAGCGCTCCTTGTCCGCCAATCTCCGGTGACGAGAGCTCGCGCGGCTGGGCTCTACGGATGCAGCGTGTCGAGGCGCATCGGATGGTGGCCGTGGGGGATGGCGGGGTGGCCGGAATCTTCACCGGCGTCGACCGTGGCGGCTGCCGGAGCTTGGGTGAGCTCGGGGCCGAGGCTACAACGGCCGTGGCGCTGCGGGGTTGGCACCTACGGCTTCTACGCGGTGCGGCGAGTACGTAGAACGCATGCCCGGGACCAAATGGTCACCGGAGTGTCGCCGGTGTCGAGCTCGTGCGGCGGTGAGTGCTCGGCTTTGGCGGAACGGCGGCTAGAGGACGGGAAGGACGCGGGAAAGAGAGGGGAAATGCGGCAGAGCTCACTTGGGGGTCGTTGAGCAGCTCAGCGTGCTTGGGGACGGCTCGGAGGCGACGAACCCACGACGGCGATCTCGGGTGCCCGAGGAGGAAGACGAGGCGAAGGCGGCTCCACAGGGCGACCGGGCTCGCTTGGCTCGTCGGAGACAAGGATGAAGACGCTGCGGAGCCTCTGGACATGGCGGAAGGGTGAGGGGGTGGCTCTAGGCACGGCGGCAGCGAACGGCGGTGGCGATCGCTTTCGGATGCATGCAGGAGAGAGAACAGAGGAGGGGGATGAGCTCGAGGAAGTGAGCGAGAGGGACCAGTGGGCTGCGTGGCGTCTCCCAGAGGCGTCCAGGCGTCGAGGGGGGTGCGGCAAGCAGGAGCTGGCCGGAGCGCGTGGCCGCGCGCACGGGGCACACGCCCGGCGTCCTTCTGTCGCGAGGAAGACGACAGGGGGAAGGCCAGTGGGCTGGGCTGGCCAGCTGGGCCAGCCAGGTGGGCCTTGGTGGGCTGCACAGGTAGGTTAGGTAGGTTTTCTCTCTCTGCTTTTTCTAATTTATGTTCTGTTTTCTATTTTTGCTATTATGTTTTGATTTAGTTCACAGACCAAATCATTTAGTAGCTCCTGAAAATATTTATGTGGCTTGATGCAATATATTCAAAGCCACTCAGAGGTTTTCAGGATTTTTGGACTTGCAATTCTTTTATATAAGAATTAAATCCAACTCAAATATTTATTGATTTAAATCCAAATGGCCAAAATAATGCCTCAAAAATGTTCCATATTTTTGGTTTGGACCAAAACCCTTGCCATAAATATTAAACATCATTGGGGAGCATTTTGGAAACATTGGATGCATTTCCAGGGTTATTTGCCCTTCTTTTAATAAAATTTTAACGCTTTCAATTTTCCTCAATTCAAGTTTCAGAATTTAGACATGATGCATGGATGCTTGTGCAACTATTTGCAAACAAATTCTAGGGCTGTGACAACTCACCCCCACTAACAAAAATCACGTCCCGAGATTCAAGACGTGAGGTAAGAAGACAGAGGGGCACAACTAACACGGTCTTCACGATCCAGGTTGCATCTTATAAGGTTGTTGATCCGATCACCATCATTGTCTTGATGTCTTGCTCTGAGAACTCCAACCAACAAGACAACGAGAGGGAAGGGAAAACTCTAGAAGGATCGATCTTCTCGGAGATCGAAGAACTCAGGACCAACTCATGGAGTGAGACATAGGAACATCTTTGGAGCTGAGAGGCAAAACTTGCATCAGGAGCAATAGAAGAAACAATTTGACGAGGGTTTCAAAGTAGCGAGGGAAATTGCCATGATTCTAAAACAGGGCACCTCAGGGGAGGTGACTCGTAAAATTATTTCCTTAAGTGGTAGAAAGAATTACTTTTGATACAAAGATCATTGAAACTCTTTATACCAGCCTGAGGTAATCACAATCGACCGTTGGAAGGGGTTCGAAAGAATGGCATACTCCGACTAAGATGGATGATGTGGACTACCCTGTTGAAGACAACGCAATGGATGATTTGCTTATCATAGGAAATGGATGGGACCCATGGTAAGTCCACTTTTGAAGATGATCCTGAACAAAACTACTAAGGTGCAAGCTGGGAACAAAATGCAAATGTTGGGAATGATTCTGGTAACTGGGGAGAAGGTTCACCGGCAAAGGTGATTCCACCAATTGGATGGCTATCGAACAACTGAGAGGACGGAGGCACATTCCAGTTGACGGCAACATCAGAACCGAGTGCCTGAGCGTGCTCTCAAGAACTTGAGCAATTCCGTATTCATCAAGGTTCTGCCAATATCCGTGTCAAGGATCCTGGCAACACAACATGCTACCATGATGAATGGTGATGGATAATGCAGATGCAAAGGAAGATAACACTTTCTCAGGTTTCACCTTAGCGAAGCCAAGGAAACAAAATCTGGATGATCGACCGAGAGACATTTAGCACTCCGCTTCTAATGTTCTCCTTGATGTACTAGTTACCACGGTCATGCTTTAAGCATCGGCATAGCCACCAAGTAGTGGTCGGACTTCGGAATACAATAGATCCATAAGGAACAACTTCTGGAGTAAATCCTACGAAATCCTCATGGGAAGGTGGCCAACTTTCCTCAATCAAGATACTACAATAATAGGTCTTCCGGCTGGATGTGTTGGCCACGACATCCACTTTACCGGTTATCGAGAGACCAATATTATAGTTCTTGGAAAATGCTCCAACCATCATATCTGCCTGAGATTCAGATCTGGTTGGTGACAGGATATTCCAGACTCATCGAGTCTAGAAAGGAAAATGAAGGTTTGCAACACAAATCGACGAGATGGCATTGCGAGATTCTTGGGGGGATGAAGTACGGTAGTAAGCTCCAAAACATGAGCCGGTTCTGCTACAAGCATGTGAACACGTTGTCATAGACAAGCATGGTCACCTGGTAGTCTTAAAATGAAACACTACCGAGTTCAGGGGGAACCATCAACGAGGATATCGAAGTCCTTGCGTAGGTCTAACCCTTAAGAAGAAACTTCTTCTCCTTGAACAAATCAATCAGTGGCTTGGTGTGCTAGGGATACGTATAGAATGTAGATGATCAGTCTATCAGACCATAGAATACTTCGCACATGCATGATTGACTTGGGATGATTCCAGAGGTAGCAAAAACAAACTTTCTCGAATTCACGGCGGCAACTTACATCAGATGCACATGAATTAGAGGAAGTCACATCTTTCAACCGGACATATGCTTCATGATCGGGACATGAGGGCAATGCTTATAAAGTTTCCAACACTAGCTGGATCTTCAACACAATCATGGAGGAGACAAAATGCCGCTGATGGGCTCAACAGGAACTCATCGTAATTTCCATATCACTGGACTTCCACCACTATGTGAACAATGTGATAGTATTGGTCAGACCAAAGATATAATGGTGTATGCTCGAGGGACAACCGTAAGTAAGACAACATTACGAACATCGTTGGTTCTGATTTGATTTGACGATAGCCCACACTCAAATCAAGGTTTGGACAAGATAATAGATCCAACAGCTGATCACGGGGATCAGTCGATGAATATATGTCAGGACCCCGATTCTAAGCCACATCGATCTAGCCGGTAACACCTCATATCACTTTGCGGCCTCACGCACGGTATCCCACGGGTGTCGCCTTACCATGGCCCGGGACCGTTTGCGCCTTTTGGCTCGCGTATATAACAATGTCGCTAGCATCCATATGACCAAGAACCCGGGCCGACATGGCTAGTCGTGAACCCAAAGCGGCACAGACCTATGGAGACAGGCATACATGAAGCACAACGAACATGTCGGTCATCAACGAGTGATTCCGGGCTGTAGCACTGGGCTAACAGGACTCCGGGGAATCCCGGGCTGTAGCAGGCTAGGCAGGACTCCGGAGATCACCGCGTGACATTTCCCCGAAGGGACAGACATAGGGACGAAGTGAAACACATGCCGGCCAGTCAAGTGTCCTGAGCAGTAGTGCTGGGCTAGCAGGACTCCGGTGAACCGGGCTGTAGCGGACTACTATGGCTCGAGGAGCACTAGACTACATTTCCCCATAAGAAAGGCTGCGAAGGGCAAACAACTAGATTGTCGGATCCCACTCATACCAAGCATTTCAATCATACATACAATATGCCCGATATGAGTACATACAACATGGCATCACAACAAAACTCTACAACTCAGGTACTTTATTTAAAGGCTCCAGGGAGCCATACATAACATATCCATACAGGTAGGGGTCACATGACCCGACACTCAAGTCATACAGTCATACAAGCACATGCGGAAGCAACTAGTCTGAGTACAGACTCTAGAAAGAAAGAAGGCTTCTCGAAGCCTGTCTATCTACATAGGGCCCTCCATGGCCTGGATCACCACCTGGGTGTCTAGTCACTCGTCGACGTCAAGATCTACGTAAAACCCATCGGAGGGGGCAGTATTGTCGTCTGAAAACAATAAATAAGCAAACATGAGTACAAAGGTACTCAGCAAGTCTTACATCAGAACCTACCGTACATGCTCATTCTCAAGAAGGTGGTGTGGTTTATGCAGCAAGCCAGCTTTGACTCTTGGCTAAGCTATCCTACGGAATCTTTTAGCAAAATAGTTTTCGCACACGAGTCCACTACTCACCATCACAATACTCCACCGTGGATCCTCCCTCGTAACCTGCGAGGGGCCATCCTCGGTACTCACACTTATCTTGAGTCTTTTAGTAGTATCCATTAACTTGTCTATGAACTGTAAATGCAATCAAGTAGTCCTTTACCGCGGACGCGGCTATTCGAATAGTTTTATACCCTGCAGGGGTGTACTTCGTCACACATGTTTCCACCACTTAGCGTCTGCACACGAAATGTGCTCGGCAGACTTCAAGCGAAAACCGACGTGGGTGTAGACCACGACCTGACTAACCTCACAAGTCTCTAGTCCAGGGTCATCGCCTATTCAGGTTCCATCCGCAAGGAAATCCGGCCGGGGTGTCCTCAACGGCCCCGAACGATGTGAACAGGGTTCCCGAGACACCAAACGGGTGACTCGGTACACCGTGCCACGGTGTATCTACCGCAACATAGCCCACCCCTAGGGTCTGCGCTACGCACGGCCACCAACACATGTCCTACAAACACCAGAAACTAGTTGCAACTCCTGGACTGAGGCGAGAGGGGTCGGTAAGTCGAGCGGGGTCATATTTCAGGGCCCAATGTGTGGTAGTAGCTGAATCTTAATTCACGCATACAGAACTCAGTTCTTAGGGACGGCTTCAATGAAACAACCCACCATGTACTCCTACATGGCCTCTCATCGATACCTTTACCAAAACATGTTCAACACATCCCACATATTACTGTCACAAGCATTTCACTCTAGCCCATCACCCAGATGAACCAGACCTGACACAACTCTAAGCATAGCAGGCATAGCAAGGTAGGAATCACAAAACATGGCTCAATCAACTCCTACACATGCTAGAGGGTTTCATCTAGTTACTGTGGCAATGACAGGTCATGCAGAGGATAAGGGTTCAACTACCGTAGCACACAGCAGTTTGAATCGTGTTGTCTTAATGCAGTAAACAAGAGCAGGAGCGAGAACATGGGTTGTATCGGAATGATCAATGGTTGCTTGCCTGATGGAGTGGTGACGGGATACTGCCTTTCAGTTGGATACTCGTGAATATCCTCGGAGGCAGAACCTACCACGAAGGACACAACCGAGCACAATCAGCACATGACGATATGCAACAATATGATGCATGCTATGACATGGCAATATGGATGTGTCTTGAGCTAATGCAACTATCTATAATTTAAATGGAGTTGGTTTGAGTACAAGATTCAAATTCCAACCCCATATATGATTATTTAAATGCCCTTTATTCATTTTGTCCAAAACAGGGGACAAACATTGTTCAAACATGCATGAAAATGGTACAGATGGATTCCTTGAATTTTTCTGATAATTTTACATATATAATTTGTCTCATTTGGAGTTATGGTTGAATTTCTATGAATTTTCGAAGTTTTGGGTATTTTCTGGAATTTCCTGAATTATTTTTAACTAGAAAATGGTTTACTGCGTCAGCATGACAACAGCATTGCGTCAGCAGGTCAAAGGCGGCTGACCCAGTCAAACCTGACGTGTGGGGTCCACACGTCAGTGTCTGTAGCTAATCCTAATTAAATTAAAACTAAACTGGCTTGGTTAATGGGGTTGGGCCCACGCGTCAGTGACCCAGGGGGTCAAACCTGCCGGACTTGGTCCACGGCTCGTCGCCGGCGACGACAGAGACGGCGGAGCGGCTCGGGAATGCGCTATAGGGCTCCATTTTGAGCGTGGTTTGTTGCTACGGCTTGCTGGCGCTCTCGCGGATCTAGTGGTGGCAGCAGCAGCAGCTAGGATGGCCGGAGTTGACGGCGGCGAGCTCTTTGGCGGCCGCCGGAGTTCGGTTGCGCGCGGGGTTGCGTTTCTGTGCGTAGAAGAGCGGGGCAAGGGGGCTAGGAGGGTGCTACGCATCGCGGGGAGTAGGTTCGACACTCCAGGGTGACCATTTGGTCACCGGAGCATCGTCGACGGCGAGCTCGGGCGGCGGCGCACTTCGGTCATCATGGGGGTGACGGCTATGGCGATCAAATGAAGCGGGGAAGAGGGGGATTCGGAGCAGGAGCTCACTGGGGGCACGTAGAGCAGCTCGGTGGGCTCGGGGACGACCTGGAGACGGAGAATCGGGGCCGGCGATCTTCGGTGCCCGTCGGTGAAGACGACGGCAATTGCGTCACTGCAGGGCTCCCGGCGTCGCTTGGAGCGGTGAGGAGGAAGGGTGGGTCGAGGCGGAGCTTTTGGGCGCAGCGGCACGGCGAGGGGTGGGCGGTGGCCGCGGTGGCAGCGAACGGCGGCGACGAGCCCGTTCGGGTGGTCGTGCGGGAGAGAAACAGGGGAGGAGATGAGGGCGAGGGAGATGAATGAGAGGGCCAGGGGGGTGCGTGGCGTCCATAGCGACGTCGGGGAGGCGGCCGAAGCAGGAGGTGGCCGTCGGTGGCCGCGCGCGTGCCGGCGCACCGCGGGCACACGCCCGGCGTCCTCCTGGCAGGAGCTAGGGGACGACTGGCGTCGGCCTGGTGGGCTGGGCCGTCCAGCTACAGTGCTGGGCCGGCTGGTGGCGCCAGGTAAGTGGCCCACTGGCCTACTCTCTCTCTCTCTAATTTATTCTGTTTTCTATTTTCTATTTCTGTTATTCTGTTTTGATTTAGTTTAAATACTAAATCATTTTATAAAATCCTGAAAATATTTATGGACACTTTCTGAATTATTTCAGTGGCCCAAAAATAATTCCAACATTATTTGAGCATTTGAATTATTTAATAGTATTTAAATGCCCAAATTCAAATATTTATGAATTAAGTCAATGCCCCTTTTGTTGACCTAAAATTATATGCACCATTTTTCCCAAGGGTTCTAACCCAAGGCAAAGAGGGTGAACATATCTGAAGGGCATTTCAGGTTCATTGAGTTTATTTTTAGTAAACCCTAGTTGATTTCAGGGGGGGGGGGGTGCTGGGGGTTCTGCTTTCCCCATTTCCATTTCTGATGAAAGTAGACATGATGCACACTCTAATGCATAACCTAGCTAGGGTGTGACAACTCACCCCCACTCAATAGAATCTCGTCCCGAGATTTAGGATCATCTGGGAAGAAGGCGGGGTACTCGAGTCGAAGACGATCCTCCCTTTCCCAAGTGGCTTCTTCCTCGGAATGGTGTGACCATTGAACCTTGAGAAACTTGATATTATGACGTCGAGTGGTACGCTCGGCTTGATCAAGGATACGAACGGGGTATTCCCGATAAGAAAGGTTATCTTGTAAATCAAGCGTTTCATGGTCCACTCCACGGATAGGATCCGCGAAGCAACGCCTGAGTTGCGAAACGTGGAAGACATCGTGAACTTTGGAAAGATGCGGAGGTAGTTCCAATTGGTAGGCAACTTCTCCTCGTTTGGCAAGAATGCGAAAGGGTCCAATGTAACGAGGAGCCAATTTGCCTTTGATACCGAAGCGATGGGTTCCCTTTAACGGGGTAACCCGAAGGTAAGCTTTCTCGTCAATTTCAAATGTCATAGGCTTATGCTTACGATCATATTGACTCTTTTGGCGAGATTGGGCCGTTTTCAATTTCTCACGAATAACGCGAACCTGCTCTTCTGCTTCCTGAATCATATCCGGGCCAAAGAGTTGTCTTTCCCCGGTTTCTGACCAGTTAAGAGGCGTTCGACATTTTCGTCCATAGAGAACTTCGAAGGGAGCCTTGCCCAAACTAGCTTGATAGCTATTGTTATAGGCAAACTCCGCGAATGGAAGGCATTTCTCCCAACTCATTCCGAACGAGATAACAGAAGCTCGGAGCATATCCTCCAGAATTTGATTTACTCGCTCTACTTGACCACTTGATTGAGGATGGAAGGCGGTGCTAAAGGAGAGATGAGTTCCCATAGCATTTTGGAAACTTTCCCAAAATCGAGAGGTGAAGAGACTTCCACGGTCTGAGTTAATTTCCAATGGGACACCATGAAGAGACACTATTCGGGAGATGTATAGGTCAGCTAGCTGGCTAGCGGTGATACTCTCACGAACAGGTAGAAAATGGGCTACTTTGGAAAGACGGTCGATCACGACGAAGCTGGCATTATTCCCCCTCTTGGTCCTGGGAAACCCAGTGATGAAATCCATACTGATTTTGTCCCATTTCCATTCAGGAATAGCCAAAGGTTGAAGGGTGCCAGCAGGCCGTTGATGCTCTGCTTTAACACGACGACAAACATCGCAATTAGCAACGTATTGAGCGATTTCTCTCTTCATCCTAGTCCACCAAAACCTCTGGCGTAGGTCTTGATACATTTTAGTACTACCGGGATGAATGGTGAGAGGGGATTCATGAGCTTCCTTAAGGATCATCTGGCGTAGATGTTGGTTCTTGGGAACCACCAGGCGGTTCTCAAAGAGGACAGCACCTTGCTCATCCATGGAAAAACATTTAGCTACTCCGCTAACAATGTTTTCCTTAATCCGGGATATGCCCTTATCACGCTTTTGGGCAGCTATGATTTGATCCATAAGGGTAGGTTTCGCCACCAGGGTAGACAGGAATCCACGAGGAACAATGTGAAGATTAAGCTCACGAAATTCCTCATGGAGAAGTGGTTGACTTTGTTGTATCATCAGGTTGTTACAGTAGGACTTACGACTTAGTGCATCAGCCATGACATTGGCTTTGCCAGGGGTGTAAGTTATTCCTAAGTCGTAATCCGAGATCAACTCGACCCAACGTCTTTGCCTGAGATTCAAATGTGGTTGGGTGAAGATATATTTCAACTTTGGTGATCGGTGAAGATCTCGCAACGATTACCGAGGAGGTAATGTCGCCAGGTTTTGAGTGCATGGACTACAGCTGCAAGCTCTAGATCATGTGTGGGATAATTTTCCTCATGTGGGTGTAATTGCCGTGAGGCATAGGCAATTACCTGACGACCTTGCATGAGTATGCAACCTAGTCCTTGTCGCGAGGCGTCGCAATAGATAATAAAGTCCTTGGAGAAATCTGGTGGTACCAGTACGGGAGCAGATGTCAGGCGTCTTTTCAGTTCCTGAAAACTGAACTCGCACTGTGGAGTCCACTCGAACTTTTTATCTTTCTTGAGGAGTTCAGTTAGAGGTTTAGCAACCTTGGAGAAATTCTCGACGAAGCGGCGGCAATAGCTCGCTAGGCCAAGGAAACTCCGAACTTGCTTGACCGAAACAGGTGGAGTCCAATCAAGGACGGCTTGAACTCGCTCGGGATTGACAGCAATACCCTTACCAGAGATTACATGGCCTAGATAGGTCACTTCTGACAACCAAAATTCACACTTGGAGAATTTGGCATAAAGGCGATGCTCTCGAAGTTTCATCAATACCAGTCTTAGATGTTCGGCATGTTCCTCTTCATTTTTGGAGTAGATGAGTATGTCATCGAGGTATACTACGACGAATTTGTCCAAGTACTCCATGAAAACCGAGTTCATTAACCGGGAGAAAGTGGCCGGGGCATTGGTTAAACCGAAGGACATGACGGTGTACTCGTATTGGCCATAACGAGTGACAAAAGCCGTTTTGGGAATGTCCCCGTTTCTGATTTTGATTTGATGGTAGCCCAACCTCAAATCCATCTTGGAGAAGACTGAGGATCCAGCGAGCTGATCATACAGGTCGTTGATCCTAGGAAGCGGGTATTTGTTCTTGATGGTGACCAGATTGACAGGTCGGTAATCCACAACCATTCGATCCGTTCCATCCTTCTTCTTGATGAAGAGGACGGGGCAAGCCCAAGGAGAGGAGCTAGGACGGATGAACCCTTTGTTCAAGGACTCATCGAGTTGGTTCTTAAGCTCGGCTAGTTCTAAGGGTGCCATCTTGTAGGGTCTTCTAGCAATTGGAACGGTTCCTGGGACAAGGTCTATCACAAACTCGACATCCCGGTCAGGTGGAACACCTGGCAGTTCTTCCGGAAACACATCCGGGAAGTCTCGGACTACCGGAACGTCCTCAAGGTCTGGAAGAGGGTTGGCATTGAGAGAGTAAAGTTGGCGCTTGGCCATTCGAGTTAAGACATTAACTGTCTTGCCCGAGGGATGAGTAAGTTGAACGGTTCTAGTGGCACAATCGATCTTGGCGTAATGAGCCGACATCCAGTCCATACCCAAGATGATGTTTATGTCGGAGGACTTGAGAGCTATTAAAGATGCAAGGAAGACAAGCCTATCGACAAGAATTTCGTTCCCATGGCTTACCCTAGAAGTTTGCCATTTGGAACCCGGAGTTTGAATTACCATGGAAGTGGGCATGTCACAGAATGTCGTGTTATGCAACCGAGCATAATTCTCAGATATGAATGAATGAGATGCTCCAGTATCGAAAAGAACAGATGCCGGATGGCAGTTAACAAGGAGCGTACCAAGGACGACGTTGGGATCCTCATGAGCCTCTTCGGCTGAAACATAGTTGACATGGCCACGTGCAGTAGTGGCCGGCTTGGTGTAGAAAGTCTTTCCCGCGGGCTTACCACGGCCAACGGACTTTCCAGCTTGATTGGGGTTGTTCTGGGGACACTCTCGACTATAGTGACCCGGTTCTCCACACTTGAAGCATGTTACCACAGTGGGGCGTGGAGCAACATTAGCAGCGGGACCACCATAGGACTTGGACGGTGCAATTTGCTGGTTGGGACGAGGCGCCTCAAAGGATGGCCTCGGGGTGAATCTGGGTGGCAGTGCGGTGCTTGGAATCCACACCCGGCGCTTCTGAGCTCCCGAGCCGGATGAAGACCCAAAATCACGAGAATGCTTGCGTGAAGCGTCATAATCAGTCTGGCCTGTCTCAGCACTGATAGCTCTATTGACCAACTTCTGGAAGGATGTGCACTCGTGCAGACGGAGATCGCGGCGAAGCTCAGGGCTAAGTCCCTTACGGAACCTTGCCTGCTTCTTGGCGTCAGTAGAAACCTCTTCAGGAGCATAGCGTGCCAGGTTCCCAAATTCTCGGCTATATGCATCCACAGTCAGCCTTCCTTGGGTGAAGTTGCAGAACTCCTCCCTCTTGCGATCCATGAGACCTTCCGGAATGTGATGCTCACGGAAAGCCTCGCTGAACTCAGCCCAGGTAGTGATTTGGCCGACCGGGCGCATAGCTTCGTAGTTTTCCCACCAATGGCTAGCGGGGCCCTCAAGATGATAAGCAGCATAGGTAACCTTGTCGGCTTCAGCTACGTTGGCAGAACGTAGCTTGTGGGTGATGCTGCGAAGCCAATCATCCGCGTCGAGGGGCTCGACGGAATGGTTAAACTTTGGTGGGTACAGCTTGATGAAGTCGTTGATTGACACCAAGGCATTTCGTGAGTGGCGTGCAGTGTTCTGCTCAATCCGCTCCAGCAGGCGGTTGGTTTCACGCTTGTTCCTTTCCGCCTCCAGCATCACTTCGGCCAGGGAAGGCGGGTGAGGCAAATTTTCACCTCTAGCTGCATTGGCTTCCCCCTGCTCCGGGGCAGCAGGATTTCCGCGGGTGTTGACCATCCTAGGAGGGAAAACAAGACAACGGTTTAGACAAGGATGGATCAAACTTAACAGGGAAGTGCAGAATGTAAAGGATAACGCGGAATGCAGAGATGCTCATTCGTATGCCATGGTAATATAAAACTGCCATATATACACCAACGGTCATACTCGTCATACATAGTTTAGTACAAGCCCATGCTACAGTACAACTATGAAGGTAGACGTTACATCTCATCGGAGGCATTCCGAGTCCCTATACATTATTTGTCTACACCTCCGGAATCGATTACACACCAAGTCGTATTCCACAAGTCACACAGGACAGTGGAGATACAACTACTACAATACTAGTGGTACTACTACTAACTCAGATAGCTCCGTAGTAGTCCTCATAGAAGTCACCTCCATAGCCTGGAAGTTCAACGTGATCATCTGGAAACAGACGGTCCTGAGGAGCCTGTGGACCATAGGGGCTAGGATAAGGTCTTGGACCAACAAACGGTGGCCTGCGGGGACCAAGGGGTGGGGTGATGCCTCCCACATCACGCCAATCCACCATGTCTGGCAGAGCTGCTCTCACAGGATACAGATCCCTGGTATCCATACATCCAGCTTGCACCGCGGGTGCAAACCGAGTCAATGTGGCCCAATGATCAGCACGGGTATTGAAGAGTTCTAGCCTCAAGGCCCGATTCTCTCGGTCCTTATCTTCGAGCATCTCAGTGGTGGTACGAGTTAATGAGTCCTCCTGAGTGGAGTCAGCATAGATAGCCTGAAGATACCCCTGCGCTCCCGGAAGTGAATTTGGCATGTAACGGAAGTCAGTGTTCCGAAGCAGGCCAGTCCGGACTCGCAAGATGGTCATCATGGAATAGGCAGCATCCTGCACAGCCATCTCAATGGTAACTCCGAGTCCATAGGAACAGTGAAGGGGCTCGGTAGATCCAGGATAGGAAGGAAATATCCTGACGGTGCATAAATACTGGCTTTGATTAAAGTCGCGGAACTACTCTTCAACAATGTATTCGGGATACCAACGGTATCCTGTCTCGATCATGACCCAGACCAACATAGCAGTATGACCGGGCACGTCGAGGCACCTGGTCAGGCTAACCACTTGATTTTGAGACTGGTTGGCCATCTGAAAGCACAGCCACAGAACAAAGATATCAGAATTCCTAGGGAAAATTGGGCAGCATAACGGCTGTAAATGCTCAGAAAAAGATTTGAGACATCCACAACAGTTCACAATACCGCTCAACAGCATCATATCAAGGTTCTGATTCAAATAGCCACGTACTACAATAGTAGAAACTGGACGGAAACTCGTAGCAATAATCCTATGAGCTACTACGGATTAGTAACACGTGAACCTGATAGAAGAAGAGAGCCTAGTCCTTAACCCACGTTGAATGAGAAGAGAATGACTCAGATCAGAAGCATAGGGTAAAGGAGTAAAAAGAACCTTACGTTCCCTCCCACAATCAATTCCCTTACATATAACTAAAGCATTTCTAGACTCGACATCGACCAGTTTGGCTGAACGAACCTACAGGCAGTCCGGCTCTGATACCAACACTGTCAGGACCCCGATTCTAAGCCACATCGATCTAGCCGGTAACACCTCATATCACTTTGCGGCCTCACGCACGGTATCCCACGGGTGTCGCCTTACCATGGCCCGGGACCGTTTGCGCCTTTTGGCTCGCGTATATGACAATGTCGCTAGCATCCATATGACCGAGAACCCGGGCCGACATGGCTAGTCGTGAACCCAAAGCGGCACAGACCTATGGAGACAGGCATACATGAATCACAACGAACATGTCGGTCATCAACGAGTGATTCCGGCTGTAGCACTGGGCTAACAGGACTCCGGGGAATCCCGGGCTGTAGCAGGCTAGGCAGGACTCCGGAGATCACCGTGTGACATTTCCCCGAAGGGACAGACATAGGGACGAAGTGAAACACATGCCGGCCAGTCAAGTGTCCTGAGCAGTAGTGCTGGGCTAGCAGGACTCCGGTGAACCGGGCTGTAGCGGACTACTATGGCTCGAGGAGCATTAGACTACATTTCCCCATAAGAAAGGCTGCAAAGGGCAAACAACTAGATTGTCGGATCCCACTCATACCAAGCATTTCAATCATACATACAATATGCCCGATATGAGTACATACAACATGGCATCACAACAAAACTCTACAACTCAGGTACTTTATTTAAAGGCTCCAGGGAGCCATACATAACATATCCATACAGGTAGGGGTCACATGACCCGACACTCAAGTCATACAGTCATACAAGCACATGCGGAAGCAACTAGTCTGAGTACAGACTCTAGAAAGAAAGAAGGCTTCTCGAAGCCTGTCTATCTACATAGGGCCCTCCATGGCCTGGATCACCACCTGGGTGTCTAGTCACTCGTCGACGTCAAGATCTACATAAAACCCATCGGAGGGGGCAGTGTTGTCGTCTGAAAACAATAAATAAGCAAACATGAGTACAAAGGTACTCAGCAAGTCTTACATCAGAACCTACCGTACATGCTCATTCTCAAGAAGGTGGTGGGGTTTATGCAGCAAGCCAGCTTTGACTCTTGGCTAAGCTATCCTACGGAATCTTTTAGCAAAATAGTTTTCGCACACGAGTCCACTACTCACCATCACAATACTCCACCGTGGATCCTCCCTCGTAACCTGCGAGGGGCCATCCTCGGTACTCACACTTATCTTGAGTCTTTTAGTAGTATCCATTAACTTGTCTATGAACTGTAAATGCAATCAAGTAGTCCTTTACCGCGGACGCGGCTATTCGAATAGTTTTATACCCTGCAGGGGTGTACTTCGTCACACATGTTTCCACCACTTAGCGTCTGCACACGAAATGTGCTCGGCAGACTTCAAGCGAAAACCGACGTGGGTGTAGACCACGACCTGACTAACCTCACAAGTCTCTAGTCCAGGGTCATCGCCTATTCAGGTTCCATCCGCAAGGAAATCCGGCCGGGGTGTCCTCAACGGCCCCGAACGATGTGAACAGGGTTCCCGAGACACCAAACGGGTGACTCGGTACACCGTGCCACGGTGTATCTACCGCAACATAGCCCACCCCTAGGGTCAGCGCTACGCACGGCCACCAACACATGTCCTACAAACACCAGAAACTAGTTGCAACTCCTGGACTGAGGCGAGAGGGGTCGGTAAGTCGAGCGGGGTCATATTTCAGGGCCCAATGTGTGGTAGTAGCTGAATCTTAATTCACGCATACAGAACTCAGTTCTTAGGGACGGCTTCAATGAAACAACCCACCATGTACTCCTACATGGCCTCTCATCGATAGCTTTACCAAAACATGTTCAACACATCCCACATATTACTGTCACAAGCATTTCACTCTAGCCCATCACCCAGATGAACCAGACCTGACACAACTCTAAGCATAGCAGGCATAGCAAGGTAGGAATCACAAAACATGGCTCAATCAACTCCTACACATGCTAGAGGGTTTCATCTAGTTACTGTGGCAATGACAGGTCATGCAGAGGATAAGGGTTCAACTACCGTAGCACACAGCAGTTTGAATCGTGTTGTCTTAATGCAGTAAACAAGAGCAGGAGCGAGAACATGGGTTGTATCGGACTGATCAATGGTTGCTTGCCTGATGGAGTGGTGACGGGATACTGCCTTTCAGTTGGATACTCGTGAATATCCTCGGAGGCAGAACCTACCACGAAGGACACAACCGAGCACAATCAGCACATGATGATATGCAACAATATGATGCATGCTATGACATGGCAATATGGATGTGTCTTGAGCTAATGCAACTATCTATAATTTAAATGGAGTTGGTTTGAGTACAAGATTCAAATTCCAACCCCATATATGATTATTTAAATGCCCTTTATTCATTTTGTCCAAAACAGGGGACAAACATTGTTCAAACATGCATGAAAATGGTACAGATGGATTCCTTGAATTTTTCTGATAATTTTACATATATAATTTGTCTCATTTGGAGTTATGGTTGAATTTCTATGAATTTTGAAGTTTTGGGTATTTTCTGGAATTTCCTGAATTATTTTTAAACTAGAAAATGGTTTACTGCGTCAGCATGACAACAGCATTGCGTCAGCAGGTCAAAGGCGGCTGACCCAGTCAAACCTGACGTGTGGGGTCCACACGTCAGTGTCTGTAGCTAATCCTAATTAAATTAAAACTAAACTGGCTTAGTTAATGGGGTTGGGCCCACGCGTCAGTGACCCAGGGGGTCAAACCTGCCGGACTTGGTCCACGGCTCGTCGCCGGCGACGACAGAGACGGCGGAGCGGCTCGGGAATGCGCTATAGGGCTCCATTTTGAGCGTGGTTTGTTGCTACGGCTTGCTGGCGCTCTCGCGGATCTAGTGGTGGCAGCAGCAGCAGCTAGGATGGCCGGAGTTGACGGCGGCGAGCTCTTTGGCGGCCGCCGGAGTTCGGTTGCGCGCGGGGTTGCGTTTCTGTGCATAGAAGAGCGGGGCAAGGGGGCTAGGAGGGTGCTACGCATCGCGGGGAGTAGGTTCGACACTCCAGGGTGACCATTTGGTCACCGGAGCATCGTCGACGGCGAGCTCGGGCGGCGGCGCACTTCGGTCATCATGGGGGTGACGGCTATGGCGATCAAATGAAGAGGGGAAGAGGGGGATTCGGAGCAGGAGCTCACTGGGGGCACGTAGAGCAGCTCGGTGGGCTCGGGGACGACCTGGAGACGGAGAATCGGGCCGGCGATCTTCGGTGCCCGTCGGTGAAGACGACGGCAATTGCGTCACTGCAGGGCTCCCGGCGTCGCTTGGAGCGGTGAGGAGGAAGGGTGGGTCGAGGCGGAGCTTTTGGGCGCAGCGGCACGGCGAGGGGTGGCCGGTGGCCGCGGTGGCAGCGAACGGCGGCGACGAGCCCGTTCGGGTGGTCGTGCGGGAGAGAAACAGGGGAGGAGATGAGGGCGAGGGAGATGAATGAGAGGGCCAGGGGGGTGCGTGGCGTCCAGAGCGACGTCGGGGAGGCGGCCGAAGCAGGAGGTGGCCGTCGGTGGCCGCGCGCGTGCCGGCGCACCGCGGGCACACGCCCGGCGTCCTCCTGGCAGGAGCTAGGGGACGACTGGCGTTGGCCTGGTGGGCTGGGCCGTCCAGCTACAGTGCTGGGCCGGCTGGTGGCGCCAGGTAAGTGGCCCACTGGCCTACTCTCTCTCTCTCTAATTTATTCTGTTTTCTATTTTCTATTTCTGTTATTCTGTTTTGATTTAGTTTAAATACTAAATCATTTTATAAAATCCTGAAAATATTTATGGACACTTTCTGAATTATTTCAGTGGCCCAAAAATAATTCCAACATTATTTGAGCATTTGAATTATTTAATAGTATTTAAATGCCCAAATTCAAATATTTATGACTTAAGTCAATGCCCCTTTTGTTGACCTAAAATTATATGCACCATTTTTCCCAAGGGTTCTAACCCAAGGCAAAGAGGGTGAACATATCTGAAGGGCATTTCAGGTTCATTGAGTTTATTTTTAGTAAACCCTAGTTGATTTCAGGGGGGGGGGGTGCTGGGGGTTCTGCTTTCCCCATTTCCATTTCTGATGAAAGTAGACATGATGCACACTCTAATGCATAACCTAGCTAGGGTGTGACAATATATCATCTTTCTTCAACACACACACACACACACAAGAATATCCCTTAGGGATGAACTAAGTCGGACAAGTTTTCATCTTCCAACTCTCCAAGTTGTTGTTAAGCTTAACCAACTAGCTCAGGGGTATCCAACACAGATTCTTGGGGAAAAGTGGTTTATTGAAAAACCATCTTGATCACGAACTCAACATAACGGTCAGGTGACAACCTGCTAACACTTCTGAGAAGATATTCGGAAAATCACGAACCACCGGTATGTTATTAAGCTCGAGAACAATCTTGCTTTTCAGGGCAAGGCGATATGATCAAGGAGCGAGGGATTGGCACAATCCTAACCCATTGATCGAAGTGTGCACCAGAAATATGGACTAGGTAGCACGATCAGTCTTAGAATGATAATTCAATAACCAACACGCTAAGGATGAGAATATTGTCCATTAACTACCAAGCAACGGAGTTGCTAGGAGTATTGATTTCACACACCACGATTCACTTGTCGACATTCCGGTTGCAACAACACTGAAACCGAGAAATGAATAATGATGGAGAGAGTATCACTGCGTCAAGAATTCATAGGAGAAGGTGCAATTCTCACGACGCTCTTGACATAAAGTGGGTAATACTCCGAGGTAGAACAGAACAAAAGCTGGATTGGCATTTTGATCTGCGGAATACAACCACTTTGACCCGATCCCAGAAATGGATGAGGTACTGGAGTTTGTTTCTCCTAGTCATTCCGAATAGAATGGCTTGACGGACCACAGAAGTAAAAGGCACTGATGAACATGAATGCACGACTACTTCTGACTATCAAGTGATAGACGAAGGTCGGAATATAACTGAAGGGGGGAACAACTCAAGTAACATATAACTTTCTGAGTGGTGGATGCATAGGTTAGTATGTCGAACGAGTTCAACATATTTCTTCCGGATAACCCATGCAGAAAGGTAGAACTGGCAGAGCCACAATATAGAATGGAGAACTCATCAAGAGCACTCTGGTTGTGATCCTTTGGTTCAAGAACTTCTGCCATAAGTGGTTCATAGTATTTGGAAGAAGGAAATACCACGGACCTCGAGGTCTATCACAAGGTTTACTAATGTCCTAAGGAACTAGCAAACACTATGAACATGAAGCAGGTAGGGTGAGTCTCGGGTTCAAAACCCGAGGAGTAGAATACCTACTACTAATAGTATCATGGGATGCTTTCGAGAATGATGGCCAGAATCATCACACTGGGAACACAAAACATGGTCAGATTACTAGATGGTTTCATAAGACACCTAGGGTCATAATAGTAGCTCCAACATATACGTCGAGGCAATAGAGTACCTCAACTGACAAGTAGTGTGATTAATCTGGCCCAAATGGACATCAGGAACAGGGGAAAAGGTTTGCAAATGCATCAGACTATTTAGAAACCTGGGATGACTCGGACAACATAACGGTTGTAAATGCTCGAAAAGATTTGAGACATCCTGCAAAATGGTGGCATAACCACTCAAAATCATAATATCACGGTTCTGAGGCCAGTTATGAATATATAGAAGTAGTAGGAACTGAACTGCCGCATGAATCCATCAATCCTATAAGTCAGCGGGTTAGTAACACGTCATCCTGATAGATAGATAAGAAGGCCTAGTTCTTAATCCCCGTAGAAAGGAAGAGGATGACTCAGATCAGAAGGGCATGAGGTATAAGGAGTAAAAAGAGCCTTACGTTCCCTTCCACAATCAATTCCCTTACATAACTAAGCATTTCTAGACTCAACTTCGACCAGTTTGGCTTGGTAATCCTACAGGCAGTCAGGCTCTGATACCAACGCTGTCAGGACCCCGATCCTAGGTCACACCGATCTAGCATGTAACACATCATATCACTTTGTGGCCTCACGCACGGTATTCCCACGGGTGCCACCTTAGCTGGCCCGGGACCGTTTGCGCCTTTTGGCTCACGTATATGATAGTGTCGCTAGCATCCATATGACAAAGAACCCGGGCCGACATGGCTAGTCGTGAAACCAAAGCGGCACTAACCCATGAGGACAGGCATACATGAATCATATCAAGCATGTCGGTCATCAACGTGTGAATCCGGGCTGTAGCACTGGGCTAACAGGACTCTGGTAACCCGGGCTATAGCAGGCTAGGCAGGACTCCGGAAGTCACCGCGTGACATTTCCCCGAAGGGACAGTCACAGGAACGAAGTGAATCACATGCCGGCCAGTCAAGTGTTCCGAGTAGTAGTGCTGGGCTAGCAGGACTCCGGTGATCCGGGCTGTAGCAGACTACTATCGCTCAGAAGCACTAGACTACATTTCCCCATATGATAGGCTGCCAAGGATAAACAACTAAATAGTCGGATCCCACACATACCAAGCATTTCAATCATGCACACAATATGCTCGATATGTGTAAATACAACATGGCATCACAACATAACTCTACAACTCAAGTATTAATTCATTAGGCTCTGAAGAGCCATATATCACAAACATGGGTCTCATAACCCAACATTCAGAGCATACAAAGTCAAACACATGCGGAAGCTTAACATGTCTGAGTACAGACATCTATAAATGAAAAAGGCTAAGAAGCTTGACTATCTACCAGATCCTGCCGAGGGCACAAGATCGTAGCTGAGGTATCAAGCTAAACGTCGAAGTCCACGCGGAACTACTAGTGAGACTGAAATCTCTCTGCAAAACATAAATTAAGCAAACGTGAGTACAAAGGTACTCAGCAAGACTTACATCAGAACTAGCTACATATGCATCGGTACCAACAAAAGGGGGTGGTGGAGTTTAACTGCAGCAAGCCAGCTTTGACTCGGTGGCTATTCTGAACTACGACTGCAAGCAACTCTTTTGAGGTGGCGCACACGAGTCCACATATTCACCACTCAATACACCACTATGGATCCGCTCTCGTCTCCCTACGAGAAGGCCATCCATAGCACTCACACTTATCTTGCGAGTTTTAGAGTATCCACTTTCACTTGTCTATGAACTGTTATAGGCAACCCAGAAGTCCTTTTACCGCGGACACGGCTATTTGAATAGATGATGTTAACCCTGCAGGGGTGTACTTCTTCACACACGCTCTCACCACTTACCGCCGTTTACACGACATGTACTCGGCAACCTTCAAGCGGAAACCCAACGAGGGTGTCGGCCACGGCCTACCTAAACACTCAAGTCTCTAGTCCAGGTTTATCGCCTATCCAGGTTCCATCCGTAGGGAGTCCGGCCGAGGTTTCCACATACGGCCCCGAACGATGTGAACAGGGTTCCCGAGACACCAAACGGGCGCCCGGTACACCGTGCCACGCTGTATCTACCGCAACATAGCCCACCCCTGGGGTCAGCGCTAAGCACGGCCGCCAACACATATCCTATAAACACCAGAAACTAGTTGCAACTCCTGGACAGAGGACAAGGGTGATCAAGAAGCCGAGAGGGTCCATTGGTTTCGGGCCCAATGCCTGGTAGTAACTGTTTCATGGATCACAAACACAGAACTCAGTTCCTAAGAACGGTTTCAATGAGACAACCCACCATGTACTCCTACATGGCCTCTCACCGCTACCTTTACCAAATCGTGTTCACACACTTAACTCACACACAGTAGGACATGTTCACACATCTCCGATTCATCCCCGATGAGTCGGACCTGACTCAACTCTAAGCAGTAGCGGGCATGACAAACAAGCATGAATGAGTAGGCACATCAGGGCTCAAACAACTCCTACTCATGCTAGTGGGTTTCATCTATTTACTGTGGCAATGACAGATCATGCAGAGGATAAGGGGTTCAACTACCGTGGCAAGTATCGCAGGAAGCGTGTTGTCCTAATGCAGTAAAAGAGAGCAGGAGCGAGAGAGGGGGATTGTATCAGAATGAACAAGGGGGTTTTGCTTGCCTGGCACTTCTGAAGATAATATAACTCTTCACCGGTGTCACCGATCCCATCGTCGAAACCACGTCTATCGGAAGGGGACAAATACCGGCAACAGAGAAAGAAATACAATCAATGCAATGCACAGTATGATGCATGATCATGACATGTCAATATGCTATGATTTAAATGAAGTTGGTTTGAGTACAAGATTCAAATTCCAACCCCATATATGATTATTTAAATGCCCTTTATTTGTTTTGTCCAAAACAGAGGACAAACATTGTTCAAACATGCATGAAAATGGTACAGATGGATTCCTTGAATTTTTCTGATAATTTTACATATATAATTTATTTCATTTGGAGTTACGATTGAATTTCTATGATTTTTAGAAGTTTTGGGTATTTTCTGTATTTTTTGAATTAAATTAAACCCAGAAAATAGTTTATTGCGTCAGCACTGCGTCACTATGATGTCAGCGGTCAACAGGCGCGGTCCAGGTCAACCCTGACCAGTGGGGTCCACTGGTCAGTGTCACGGGGCTAGCTAGAGTCACTTACATGTGGGGTCGGTCAACGTGTGACGTGGCAAAGTCAAAATGACAGGTGGGGCCCGTGGGGGTTAATTTAATCTAAACGTAAATAAAACTCGGTTAGTTAGGGCGTGGGGCCCAGCGGTCAGTGGGTAAGGGGGATTGGTTAGCGCGTCATTAGCCTAAACTAAACTGTCGGCTAAACGGCGGTTAGCCGCCGGTGCTAAGCAGAACGCGACAGCGCTCCTTGTCCGGCCATCTCCGGCGAGGAGAGCTCGCGCGGCTGGGCTCTATGGATGCAGCGCGTCGAGGCGCATCGGATGGTGGCCGTGGGGGATGGCGGGGTGGCCGGAATCTTCACCAGCGTCGACCGTGGCGGCTGCCGGAGCTCGGGTGAGCTCGGGGCTGAGGCTACAATGGCCGTGGCGCTGCGGGGTTGGCACCTACGGCTTCTACGCGGTGCGGCGAGTACGTAGAACACATGCCCGGGGCCAAATGGTCACCGGAGTGTCGCCGGCGTCGAGCTCGTGCGGCGGTGAGTGCTCGGCTTTGGCGGAATGGCGGCTAGAGGACGGGAAGGACGCAGGAAAGAGAGGGGAAATGCGGCGGAGCTCACTGGGCGTTCGTTGAGCAGCTCAGCGTGCTTGGGGACGGCTCGGAGGCGACGAACCCACGACGGCGATCTCGGGTGCCCGAGGAGGAAGACGAGGCGAAGGCGGCTCCACAGGGCGCCCGGGCTCGCTTGGCTCGTCGGAGACAAGGATGAAGACGCTGCGGAGCGTCTGGACATGGCGGAAGGGTGAGGGGGTGGCTCTAGGCACGGCGGCAGCGAACGGCGGTGGCGATCGCTTTCGGATGCGTGCGGGAGAGAGAACAGAGGAGGGGTATGAGCTCGAGGGAGTGAGCGAGAGGGACCAGTGGGCTGCGTGGCGTCTCCCAGAGGCGTCCAGGCGTCGAGGGGGGTGCGGCAAGCAGGAGCTGGCCGGAGCGCGTGGCCGCGCGCACGGGGCACACGCCCGGCGTCCTTCTGTCGCGAGGAAGACGACAGGGGGAAGGCCAGTGGGCTGGGCTGGCCAGCTGGGCCAGCCAGGTGGGCCATGGTGGGCTGCACAGGTAGGTTAGGTAGGTTTTCTCTCTCTCTCTGCTTTCTCTAATTTATGTTCTGTTTTCTATTTTTGCTATTATGTTTTGATTTAGTTCACAGACCAAATCATTTAGTAGCTCCTGAAAATATTTATGTGGCTTGATGCAATATATTCAAAGCCACTCACAGGTTTTAAGGATTTTTGGACTTGCAATTCTTTTATATAAGAATTAAATCCAACTCAAATATTTATTGATTTAAATCCAAATGGCCAAAATAATTCCTCAAAAATGTTCCATATTTTTGGTTTGGACCAAAACCCTTCCCATAAATATTAAACATCATTGGGGAGCATTTTGGAAACATTGGATGCATTTCCAGGGTTATTTGCCCTTCTTTTACTAAAATTTCGAGGCTTTCAATTTTCCTCAATTCAAGTTTCAGAATTTAGACATGATGCATGGATGCTTGTGCAACTATTTGCAAACAAATTCTAGGGCTATGACACCGCCGGCCATGTCAGGCCATGTCACCGCCGTTGCCGCAGCCGCTCAGGCTCAAAACTGAGCGCGTCACCGTGCTCAGCACAGCTCCACGGGCCCAGAGCAACCAACCGTTGCTCCTGCCGTGCACCATAGCGACGTTTGCATCATCGCCCGAACTCCGTCCACCGCCGCGAGCTTGCCTTCGGCGAGCTCGGGCCACCTAAGCCCCTGCCGTTTGCACAAATGGATGCGGGCGAGTCCCAGCTCCACGTAGATGCCCTCCGCCGGCCATTTGGTCGCCGGAGGAGGAATCCCGAGCCCCTCCGCCGTCTCTGGCCTTGCCGGCAATGAGCGCCGGGTCAACTCCGGCGTGGGTTGACCCCCACAGCCCAGGTTGACCTCCCCCCTCTGACTTGCGGGCCCCGCCCGACTAATTACCTTAGTTAGCAGTAATTAACTAACTAGGTTAGCTGCTACGGTCACTGACTAGTGGCGCCTGCCCAGTTAGTTAGGACTAACTAACTTAGTTAGTTGACTGGGTCACTTACCAGTGGGACCCACTGGCCAGGTTTGACCTGGTCAGCCCCGTTGACTCTCTTACGTCATGCTGACGTAGAGCTGACGCAATAATTGATTTCTGGAATTAATTTAACTCAGGATATTCCAGAATATTGCCTAAACTTCAGAAAATCATAATAATTCAACCGTAGCTCAGAATGAAATAAATTATATATGAAAAATTATCAGAAAAATGCAAGGAATCCATTTATGCCAGTTACATGCATGAAACACCAACTTATACATGGTGTATAAGTGCAAACATAATATGGGCATTTTAAATACTTCATTTTGAATTGCATTTGAATCTTTGATACAAATGGGCTTCAACCAACTTTGTAGCATCTTGCATTAGCCCAAACACTAGCATTTGCAAATGTCATGTTCATGCATCATTTTGTTGCATTTGTTTGTGTGTTGATCACCGTCACCGTTTCTTCTCGATAGGTTTCACTCCGGAAGGTGTTCCCGAGTACCTGTTAGAGGAGCCATACCCCTTCGTCGTTCTATTAGGCAAGCAAAATCCCTTGAGCATTTCGATAAATCCCACTCGCTCGCTCCTGCTCCTTATACTTCATTAGGACAACAACGATTCAACTGCTACTTTTCTGCTGCGGTAGTTGAACCCATTCCTCTGCATGACTTGTCATTGCCATAGTAAATAGTTGAAACCCACTAGCATGAGTAGGATTTGCTTGAGCCTTGATGTGCCTACTCATTCATGCTTGTTTACTTTATGCCAGCTATGCTTAGAGTTGTGTCAGGTTGGATTCATCGGGAATGAATCGGAGTGGTGAACATGTCCTACCGATAAAGGCTAAGTGTGTGAACACGTTTTGGTAAAGGTAGCGACGAGAGGCCATGTAGGAGTACATTGTGGGTTGTCTCATTGGAACTGTCCCTAAGCACTGAGTTCTGTGTATGTTATCCAAGTCCAGTTACTACCACACAATGGTTTCCGGTTATCCGGCCCCTCTCGGCTTATTAATCCACTTGATCTCTGTCCAGGAGTTGCAACTAGTTTCTGGCGTTTGTAGGTAGTGCTACTTGTCTACCAGGTGGTGTCCAATGCGATGGGCTTGGGATAGACTAGGCACCGTGGCATGGTGTACCAAGTGGCACCTGGATGGTGGGCTTGGGAACCCTGCTCACATCGTTTGGGGCCGTGAGCGACACCCCGGCCGGATCTCCTTGTGGATGGAACCCGAATAGGTGACAAACCTGGATGAGAGACTTGTGTGGTTAGTCAAGTCGTGGTCGACACCCTCGGCCGTCTTCCACTTGAAGGTTGCCGAGGTAGATGACGTGTACAGGGCTATAAGTGGCGAGAGCGTGTGTGAAGAGGTACACCCTGCAGGGTTAACATTATCTATTCGAATAGCCGTTTTCCTCGGATATGGAAACTTGGAGGACTTATGTAGTACATAGACAACTTGAAGTGGATACTCTAAAATCCGCAAGATAAGCGTGAGTGCTATGGATGGCCTTCTCGTAGGGAGACGGGAATGGATCCGTAGTGGAGTATTGATATGGTGAATATGTGGACTCGTGTGCGTCTTCTCACCTCAAAGAAGTTTCTGATACTCGTAGTATAGGTTAGCCCGTGAGTCAAAGCTAGCTTGCTGCTGTTAAGATTCCACCACCCCCTTTGTTGATAATGTTGCATATGTAGATAGTTCTGATGTAAGACTTGCTGAGTACCTTCGTACTCACGTTTGCTTATTTATGTTTTGCAGTTGGTTACACCAGTGACTTCGACGAGTAGCTTGTATCCCAGCTATGATCTTGTACCCTTGGGAGGGTCGTGTTTAGTCAGGCTTCTTAGTCTTTTCCTTTTGTAGTTGTCTGTACTCAGACATGTAATGCTTCTGTTGCTTGTATGCTCTGAATGATGGGTCATCAGACCCCTATTTGTATTGAATGCTATGTGGCTCTTCTGGGCCTTTATCTATATGAGTTTGATTTATGTTGTGATGCCATGTTGTACAGCACATACTTGCATGTTATGCGTACGTGTAACGTGTATTGCTATGTGTGGTATCCAACAACCTAGTTGTTTATCCCTGGTAGCCTCTCTTATGGGGAAATGTAGTCTTGTGCTTCCATAAGCCATAGTATTCCGCTACAGCCCGGTTCACCGGAGTCCTGCTAGCCCAACACTACTGCTCCGGAACACTTGACTGGCCGGCATGTGATTTACTTCGTTCCTGTGTCTCTCCCTTCTGGGAAATGTCACGCGGTGACATCCGGAGTCCTGCCTAGCCTGCTACAGCCCGGGTTCCCGGAGTGCTGTTAGCCCAGTGCTACAGCCCGGATTCATACGCTGTTGACCGACATGCTCGAGGTTGATTCATGTATGCCTGTCCCTGTAAGTTAGTGCCACTTTGGGTTCACAACTAGTCATGTCGGCCTGGGTTCTCTGTCATATGGATGCTAGCGACACTATCATATATGTGAGCCAAAAGGCGCAAACGGTCCCGAGCCAGGTAAGGTGGCACCCGTGGGAATACCGTGCATAAGGCCGCAAAGTGATATGAAGTGTTACATGCTAGATCGCTGTGATTTAGGATCGGGGTCCCGACACAATATCAAGAACAATGAAATCCACGGGAACATAATTCCTATTTGCAACAATAAGAACATCATTAATTCTTCCCATAGGTTTCTTAATAGTGGAATCTGCAAGATGCAAATTTAAAGAAAAATCATCAAAATCACTGAAATCTAACACATCACACAAAGTTTTTGGTATCGTGGAAACACTAGCACCCAAATCACACAAAACATAGCATTCATGATCTTTAATTTTAATTTTAATAGTAGGCTCCCACTCATCATAAAGTTTTCTAGGGATAGAAACTTCCAATTCAAGCTTCTCTTCATAAGATGGCACTAAAGCATCAATGATATGTTTAGTAAAAGCTTTATTTTGACTATAAGCACGCGGAGAATTTAGCACAGATTGCAACAAGGAAATACAATCTATTAAAGAACAATTATCATAATTAAATTCCTTGAAATCCAAGATAGTGGGTTCATTGCTATGTAAAGTTTTGACCTCTCCCATCCCACTTTTATCAATTTTTTGCATCAAGATCTAAAAACTCCGAATCATTGGGACGCCTTCTAACTAAATTTGACTCATCTCCAGTCCCATCATTATCAAGATTCGTATTGCAAAACAATGATTTAATAGGAGACACATCAATAACTTTTAGATCTTCATCCTCATTATTATTTAACTCTTCCGGTTTAGCGGCCATCTTATTAACTAAGGTGGCCTGCTTATCCAAAATTTGGGCAATTAATTTTTCAAGATGAGCAAACTGAGATTTCAAACCGTAAAATTCCTTAGACATATCATTGAGCTCTTTATTCATGTAACCTATAAACCTTTTTTCTCTTTAAGCTCATTCTAAAGAAATTATTATGCTCAAATTGCAAGGACATAAAACTTCTAACATTATTTTCGATTTCTTCCAACCTTCTAAGGTGAGGATCAATACCTTTTGGTAAAGCCATCGCGGCAAACAATCCAATGCACAAGCACACAAGAGGCAAACGAAAAGAGACGAACTAGAAAAGAGAAGGGGAACGGAAAAAGAGGGCGAATAAAACAGCAAGGGTGTAGTGGGGGAGAGGAAAACGAGAGGCAAATGGCAAATAATGTAATGCTAGGGATAAGAGTTTGTGATGGGTACTTGGTATGTCTTGACTTGTGCGTAGATCTCCCCGGCAACGGCGCCAGAAATCCTTCTTGCTACCTCTTGAGCACTGCGTTGGGTTTCCCTTGAAGAGGAAAGGGTGATGCAGCAAGGTAGCGTAAGTATTTCCCTTAGTTTTTGAGAACCAATGTATCAATCCAGTAGGAGACTACATGCAAGTCACTCGTACCTACAGAAACAAATAGGAACCTCGCAACCAACGCGATAAAGGGGTTGTCAATCCCTTCACGGTCACTTACGAGAGTGAGATCTGATAGAGATAATAATGATAAGATAAATATTTTTGGTATTTTTGTGATATAGATTGAAAGTAAAGATTGCAAAATAAATAGTGCCAGAAATAAATTGTTGACATGAGATTAATATAATGGAGAATAGACCCCGGGACCATAGTGGCTTCTCTCAAGATAGAATAAGTATTACGGTGGGTGAACAAATTACTGTCGAGCAATTGATAGAAAAGCGAATAATTATGAGAATATCTAAGCATGATCATGTATATAGGCATCATGTCCGTGACAATTAGACCGACTCCTGTTTGCATCTACTACTATTACTCCACACATCGACCATTATCTAGCATGCATCTAGGGTATTAAGTTCATAAGAACAAAGTAACGCATTAGGTAAGATGACATGATGTAGAGGGATAAACTCAAGCAATATGATATAAACCCATCTTTTTATCCTCGATGGCAACAATACAATGTGTGTCGTTTCCCTTTCAGTCACTGGGATCGAGCACCGCAAGATTGAACCCAAAGCTAAGCACTTCTCCCATTGCAAGAAAGATCAATCTAGTAGGCCAAACCAAACTAGTAATTTGAAGTGACTTGCAAAGATAACCAATCATACATAAAAGATTTCATAGAAGAATCAAATATTGTTCATAGATAGACTTGATCATAAACCCACAATTGATCGAATCTTCACAAACACACCGCAAAAAGAGTTACATCGAATAGATCTCCAAGAAGATCGAGGAGAACTTTGTATTGAGATTCAAAGAGAGAGAAGAAGCCATCTAGCTAATAGCTATGGACCCGATGGTCCGAAGTAAACTACTCACACATCATCGGAGGGGCCATGGAGTTGATGTAGAGGCCCTCCGTGATCGATGCCCCCTCCGGCGAAGCTCCGGAAAAGGCCCCGAGATGGGATCTCTTGGGTACAGAAGGTTGCGGTGGTGGAAATAGGGTTTCGTGGTGCTCCTGGATGTTTTTGGGGTGTATGAACGTATATAGGAGGAAGAAGTAGGTCGGTGGAGCCACAAGGGGCCCACGATGGGAGAGGGCACGCCTAGGGGGGTAGGCACGCCCCCTGTCTCATGGCTACCTCGTTGGTTGCTTGACATCTACTCCAAGTCCTCTGGATCACGTTTGTTCCAAAAATAACTCTCCCCAAGGTTTCATTCCGTTTGATATTCCTTTTCCTCGAAACACTAAAATAGGCAAAAAAACAACAATTTGCACTGGGCCTTGGGTTAGTAGGTTAGTCCCAAAAATAATATAAAAGGGTAAAATAAAGCCCATTAACATCCAATATAGATAATATAATAGCATGGAACAATCAAAAATTATAGATACGTTGGAGACGTACCATAGCTCCATACAATGGTAGGGGAGAAGGACTAGGAGTCCGACTTTTTCACCCTTGCTATGCCAGCCATATGGGGTGGAGGGGATGGACTCCTAGCGCTCCCACACATCTAAATAAATTGCAAGGGGTGCAGCAAAGCCCCCAAGAGATTGGACTTAGCTGCTGCCCCGTTTCTCCCTCCCGGCATAATCCTCGTTCCCGATTTTTTTCTTAACGAAGCGCTGCCGAAATTCCACCACCACCATCATCACCATGCCGTCATGCTGGTTGTGATCCCATCTACATCTCCGCCCTTACTTGTTGGATCAAGGAGTTGGAGATGTCACCGAGCCATGATACATCCATTTTGCATCATGCTTTTATATCAATATTTGTTGCATTATGGGCTGTTATTACACATTATGTCACAATACTTATGCCTATTAATTATCTCTTATTTTACAAGGTTTACCTAAAGAGGGAGAATGCCGGAAGTTGGGATTCAGGGCTGGAAAAGGAGCAAATATTAGATACCTATTCTGCATAGCTCCAAAAGTCCTGAAACTTCACGGAAGCTATATCCAGAATATATAAAAAATACTAAGCACAAGAAGTTCAAGAGGGGGGCCACACCCTGGCCACGAGGGTGGGGGTGCGCCCTACCCCCCTGGGTGCGCCCCCTGCCTTGTGGGCCCTCTAGTGGCCCTCCAATGCCCATCTTCTGCTATATGGAGTCTTTCGTCGAGGAAAAAGTCATAAGCAAGCTTTTGGGACGAGGCTCCGCCGCCACGAGGCGGAACCTTGGCGGAACCAATCTAGAGCTCTGGCGGAGCTGTACTACCGGGGAAACTTCCTTCCAGGAGGGGGAAATCATCACCATCGTCATCACCAACGATCCTCTCGTCGCGAGGGGGTCAATCTCCATCGACATCTTCCCCAGCACCATCTCATCTCAAACTCTAGTTCATCTCTTGTATCCAATCTTTGTATCCAAACCTCAGATTGGTACCTGTGGGTTGCTAGTAGTGTTGATTACTCCTTGTAGTTGATGCTAGTTGGTTTACTTGGTGGAAGATCATATGTTCAGATCCATTATGCATATTAATACCCCTCTGATTATGAACATGAATATGCTTTGTGAGTAGTTATGTTTGTTCCTGACGACATGGGAGAAGTCTTCACTACTAGGAAAAGGCTAATTAGTGGTGCACCTGCTTTGGCCATTAATAGCGCACTATAGGTGCGCCACTATTACCACACCACTAGTAACAAATAGTAATGGCGCACCATAGGTGCGCCATTACTATGCCTAGAAGTGCGCCATTACTATCTGACTTAGTAATGGCGCACCACATAGAAGTGCGCCATTACTAAAAAAATCAAAAATAATTCAGAATTTTTTTTCAATTTTTTTTCGTTTTTTTCTTAATCTCGAGTCACTATGGCTTAATCTCCGGTCAATATGCTTAATCTCAAGTCAAATCGCACTTTGTGGTTAAACTTCCTAAAAGGTCACCCATCCTCGCACTATTCCAGGTCGATCATGCTTAACTTCGTAGTTCTATCCAACCCCAGCACCAGCTCACTTAACACGCACTTGTTGATATATGTATCATATCAATCCTATTAAACCTTGTTGATGTCTAGGACTTTATTCATGTTCACGAGTGTGATGAAATTTTGAAAAAACATTTCAAACTTCCCGGTCATATTATGTATCATATTTTGAAAAAAAATTCCAAATTTTTTTGTTGAAACCAATTTTTTTCTGCTACTAGTGGTGCACCTAGCAAATGGTGCGCCACTACTACGTTTGTTTTTTTTCATTCCCCCCTTTAGATCTTAAAAGCCCTGTATCTTTCGTTCTGTTAGGTTTTTGGGGATTCTGAAAATCTTGAACGATGTTCCCCCGTTCAATTCGGATGTAATAAAAAACTTTTTAATCCGAGTTCATATGCAAAAGTTATGCCCATTTACTAAATTCCAGAGAGATTTTGCAAATAAAGTCAAAATTCATATTTGTAAATTTTCCCAACAACTAGACCACATATCACGTTTAGTGCTTAAATCTTAGCAAGGTTATTAGCTTTCTCTTGTTTGGTGCTTAAATCCTCCAGCACATGCTATTGCACCAGAAAGTATGCATCTGAATTCTGCAGGGACTTCCTTAGTCCTTCAGCTTCATGTTGCAGCACATCTAATCGATGTCTTTCAACTTGAATGTGAGACTCAAGAAGCCGAACTAATTCAGGCAACGAGTTTGAAGAGCTTGTACCAGCAGTAGTGGCAAGTAACTCGAACACTACATCAAGACAAGACTTTGGGGTTGTCTCAGTGTCTTCAATATAGTTTCTACCATTTCTTGGAGACCAACAGGGATGTCTCACTATCTTGAACCTGATGTGCATTACTTCCTTTACCATTGCAAAACTGGGTACTCTTCTCCAATATTTTGTCTGCATTCTAAAAGAGAAACAAGCAGACATATCATTGGTTTTCCTTGTTGTATATGAAACTCATTTTGGTAAATCAGTTTAGTAGTAAGGTGGACATGATAAAAGCATGAAACAAACATATATCTATATACTATGGTCACTGTATGGTCTATATCATTATAGTTTATGTCGCCAAATCGAGATAGAGACAGTTTAAATCATATATGTTTAAGACAAAGCAGCAGACCGAATATAAGTGTGGGAAACTACACAACACTAACAACAATTGTAATGTGCATGGCATGAGAACATAACTGTTTATTCAATTAAAACTGAAATCAACATAGAGCAAGTTACAATAGCAAACCAGTTAAAGAAACAGGTTTAAAACATACCTGTTGCGTCATTGGAGTTTCAATTGCATCCTTCAAATTTGAAATTAATTGGTATGAGTAAATACAGTGATGCAAGAATAAAGGAGTATGAACCATAGCTACGAAACCTGACCTAAGAACAATTCTTCTTATGTTTTAAGCGTTGACTTGGGATTCAGAGTGGTGGTCCTCATGCTTTGGGCACTGTAGTTGCCTTACTAACTGCTCGTGTTTGGGTGCTCTGTGGTGGAGACGGTGCTTTGTGAACTGGAACCGGGTAATTACCTGCTGGGATTGGGGTTAGAAGGGGTGTACCTGGTTCTTTGTCCAATTGGGTAGGGGTACAATCTGCGGGAGTCTGGGTTATGTGTGGTGGGGCTGGTTCTTGGGCAAGTACAACCATGGTTCTATCTACGTCAATGTGTAGCACTATGTTTTCTGAAGACCGTATTTTTACTCCCATAGATACTGCCATCACCCCCTCCAACTCAAATGGCTGATAAACAAGAAAAGTAATTGAATGTGCAGACATTGTATGATAGACAGGTGTAATGGATAGTAGGGAAGAAAATAGGGCAGGAAATAATTCACATTTATGTTGTCTAACCAAATAGGATAGCATGACACAATTTCACATATATGATGGCTAACTAAACAGGATAGCATGACACAATTTCACATGTATGATGGCTAACTAAATAGGATAGAATGACATACTTCAAAATATGATGACTATGTAAACATGATGACATGATATAACTATACTATGTGTCTATTAACGTGGTTGGCATGCCATAATTCACAAACATGCCATCGATGGAAACATGATAGCATGATATAATTCACGAATAGAATGACATAATTGAAAATATGATGAATAAGTAAACGGGATGAGATGATATAACTATATTATGTCTTTGGAAAATGGCTTGGCATGTGATACGTCTCCAACATATCTATAATTTTTGATTGTTCCATGTTGTTATATTATCATTCTTGGATGTTTTATAATCAGTTTATAGTCATTTTATATCATTTTTTGGTACTAACCTATTGACATAGTGCCAAGTGCAAGTTGCAGTTTTTTGCATGTTTTTTACATCGTAGGTAATCAATATCAAATGGAGTCCAAACGTAGCGAAACATTTTGTGGATTTTTTTGGACCAGAAGACATCCAATAGGCCGGACAAGAGCCTGGGGGTGCTCCGAGGGGAGCACAACCCACCAGGGCGCGCCCTGGTGTGTTGTGCCCACCTCGGGTGCCCCCGGACCGCCTCTTTGCTCTATAAATACCCCAATATTCCAGAAACCCTAGGAGAGTCGACATAGATCAATTCTAGAAGTCGTAGAGTCCAGAACCACCAGATCCAATCTAGACAACATCACGAAGGGGTTCACCACTTCCATTGGTGCCTCTCCGATGATGCGTGAGTAGTTCTTTGTAGACCTTCGGGTCCGTAGTTAGTAGCTAGATGGCTTCCTCTCTCTCTCGTTTGATTCTCAATACGATGGTCTCTTGGAGATCCACATGATGTAACTCTTTTTGCGGTGTGTTTGTTGGGATCCGATGAACTTTGAGTTTATGATCAGATATGTCTCTTTTTATCCATCAAAGTTATTAGAGTTTCTTTGATCTCTTATATGCATGATTGCTTATAGCCTTGTATTTCTTCTCCGATATTTGGGTTTTGTTTGGCCAAATTGATCTACTTATCTTGCAATGGGAAGAGGTGCTTTGTAGTGGGTTCGATCTTACAGTGCTTGATCCCAGTGACAGAAGGGGAACCGACACATATGTATTGTTTCTACTAAGGATAAAACAATGAGGTCTATTTCTACATAAATAGATCTTGTCTACATCATGTCATCGTTCTTATTGCATTACTCAGTTTCTCCATGAACTTAATACACTAGATGCATGCTGGATAGCGGTCGATGTGTGGAGTAATAGTAGTAGATGCAGGTCGGTGTCGGTCTACATCTTGGACGTGATGCCTATATAATGATCATTGCATGTATATCATCATGATTATTCGAAGTTCTACCAATTTCCCAATAGTAATTTGTTTATCCACCGTTTGCTATTTTTCTCGAGAGAAGCCACTAGTGAAACCTACGGCCCCCGAGTCTCTTTCTCATATTATTTGCCTTTGCTATCTATTTTATTTGCCTTTTATTTTCAGATCTATTAAACCCAAAAAATACAAAAATACCTTCTTACAATTTATTTCATTTGGCATTCGATCTATCAACTATTTACAACTCTCTAACGTCCGTTTTCCAATTTCTGGCGCCGCTACCGGAAAGGGATTGACAACCCCTTTAATTCGTCGGCTTGCGAGTATTTGTTATTTGTTTGCAGGTACTGTTTACATAGTGTTGCTTGGTTCTCCTACTGGTTTGATAACCTTGGTCTCATCACTGAGGGAAATACCTATTGTCGCTGTGCTGCATCATCCCTTCCTCTTTTGGGAAATACCATGTAGTTCTAGCAGACATCAAAAGGAATTTCTTGTGCCGTTGTCTGGTGGGATCATCTACATCTACCATGTTACTATCACAAATCTCATCTCATCACAATTTACATTATTTACCATTTGCCTCTCGTTTTCCTCTCCCCCACTTCACAAAAGTTTGTCGTTTTATTCACCATCTTTTTCGTTCGCCGTTTTCTTGCTTTCTAGTCCTGATGGCTAGCGTGTCTACTCCTCCTTTGTCACCAGATTTTGAAGTTCTATACTTCAAGCAACGACAAGGAGAAAATTTGAAAGATGCTTGGTATAGATTTATGGAATCCTATTGTATTTGCAATTTAAAGGGGGACGCTAATTTATTGATTCGTAATTTTTACATAGGATTGGCTTTGCATCATAGACAACTCCTAGATTTTGCCGCTAAAGGGATTTCATTGAGCTTGATGCTAATGTTGCCTATGAAATTTTAGAAGGAATTCTGGGGGTTCCACCTCAAAAGGAGGGGTTCTCTTTCACCCCTGAGGGAGTTCAAATGTTGGAAAAACTTGGTGATTTGCATGAACATATGGTTGAATTGCAAAAATATAACAAACGCCTCAAACATCTCAATGTTAGTATCAATCGCATGAATACCTTGATTACTCTCTGCAATAAGCGATTGGATAGATGGTTTCTTTTCCTATGAATTTAGGGAAGCGCAAAGAGCCTCCAGGGTTTGAGAAAACCCTTACAAAGTTGCCAAAACTACGGATGACAAAACTTAGATCCTTGCTTTATGCCTAGCTAAGGGCGTGAAACAATAGCGCTTGTTGGGAGGCAACCCAAAGAATAAAATTTATTTTTGCTTTTTGCTTTCTGTTCTTGAGTGTTAGAGCAATTATGCTACTATTATATATGATTGTGTTTTTTATGTTTTAATTAGTGTTTGTGCCAAGTAAAGCCTTTATGATCTTCTTGGGTGATAGCTGTTTGATCTTGCTGAAAAACAGAAACTTTCGCGCTCATGAAAACAATTCTTTTTTTACCATAAAACAGTAAGGTAAAAGCCTCACTGTAGATCTTTTTCATATAAATAAGGAGTAAACATAGTCTTTACAATGGTTGTTGGGGAGACAACCAGGGCAGATTATTGAGATGTAAAAAATAGTGAAATAAAAATTAAATGTTATCAATCCTGGATGACATGCCCTCCTTTAGACTAGGTTTGGCTCTAAGCATAGTCAACTTGAAAGTTTTGATAAATTCATATCTGCAGTCATTGATAGAGCATGGGATTCCTTCAAATATCAGTTCATTTATTTGATTCCATATACTCCAGCATCCAACAACCATAATTTCCATGAAATGGTGTTGGCGATATCTTTGATGAGCTTCAATAATCGTATCATGAATATTCAGGTCTGTGTTCCATTCAATACCAATGTTCCACCAAAAACCCTGGCTGAATGGACATGCAAATAGTAGATGCGTTCTGTTTTCATTATCTTCATCATCACATAATACACATTGAGTGGAGTCAAGATGCATGTTTTTCCTGGTCAGGAGGTCACATGTGTTTATTCTATCATGAAGTAGAAGCCAGCAAAAGAATTTATGCTTTGGCAGGCAGCATGATTTCCATATCCATTTGAATGTTACTTCAGCATCTTCATTCCTCAATAAGAAGTTATAAATTTTCTTGGTCATATTTATAGTGCTACCCGACTGGAAACTCCATATATCATGTTCATTGTTGAAACTGATGCTATGTAATTGCTCTGCTAGAAGATGAAATTGTTGGTGTGTAGTAATGGACAACGGTACGTGTAATAAGTTGTAGAGGTTTCCAGTATCTTTGGCTCTACAAATTGAGATATTTTCCTGAAGGCAAAATGAATGAAGTTCAGGGTATTTTAATTTCATGACTTCTCCATTCCAGCTATCATCCCAAATTTGCAAGAGTTTCCAACTTTTATCTCACATGTTGTCATCTCTTTAAATAGATCAAACATTTTCATGCAATCTTTCCACCAAAAGGATCCTTTGTTGGGGTTTGTGTGTGGAGCTTCATTATTCTGATAGTGTGCATCCCAAATTAGTTTAACCCAGGGAATATCCATCTTATTGTAAAATTTGTAGAGATGTTTGATAAGCAGGGCTTTGTTCTCCATTCTCAAGTTTAATACTCCAAGTCCTCCTTGATTTTTTGGTTTGCAAATCATATCCCAGCTAGCAAGGCATTTGCCTTTTCTATTGATCTCTTTTCCATACCAGAGAAAGTTTCTGCTCGATTTGTCCACATGATCCAATATAGTATAATGAACTTTTAGAGAGCACATTGATAAAATGGGCATGGAGGCAACAATAGAGTTAACATATGTGAGTCTGCCAGAGTACGTCATGAATCTAGTCACTCCGGATGGTCTTTTGTCAATTTTGGATATGACAGGGATGAGTAAGCCCAGATAAGTGAATGGCAGACTTTCCACCATACATCCGAATGAATTTGCAAGTATAGTAACTAATTGTTGATCAATGTTGATGTGCATCATGAATGATTTGCTGTAGTTGACAAACAGACCAGTGGAGAGACTGAATATGTTGAGCAGATATTTGAGGTGCATAATCTGGTCTTCATTAGCTGGCATGATCATTAGGGTATCATCTGCATATTGGATAATAGGGTAGTCCTGTCCATAAGCATGATTGATAGGTAGAGAGATTTCTCCATTGGCCCAAGCAGCATTAACCATAGATTGTAAGAGATCAGCAGTGATGATATAAAGTAAAGGGGAATGTGGATCACCTTGTCTGACTCCTCTCTTGCAAATAATCTTTTTTCCAGCCACTCCATTAAGCAGAACAGAAGTTGATGCAGATTGAAGAATGTTTGTTAACCAATTTATCCATCTAGGTCCAAATCCTTTAGCCTTTAACATAGCAATAATGGTCTTATATTCAATCTTGTCAAATGCCTTTTCAAAATCTAGTTTCAATATGATGATGTTTTTTTTTGACTGATGGCATAAATGGAGATATTCAAATGCATATCCCAAACAATCTTGAATATTTCTGCCTTTAATAATTCCATACTGGTTCTAGTTAATAATATAAGTGATGATCTTTTGAGCTCTGTTGGCCAAAAGTTTAGTAATAACTTTGAGTGGTAGACGGACCAATGAGATTGGCCTGAAATCATTCATATTCTCTGGATTAGTAATCTTTGGGATGAGAGTAATGAAAGCAGTATTAATACTGTGAATATCATAGTTTCCTTCAAAGAAATCCCAGATCATGGTATAGAAATCTTGTTTAATAATATCCCAACATTTTTTTTAAAAACGCCATTAAAACCATCAGGTCCAGGTGCTCTGTCAGTAGGGAATTCCTTGATAACTTGGTCAATTTCCTCCATTGTAAATTGTGCCTCAAGGTCTAACAGGTCTTGTGGTTGGATAAGTTCCTCAAGATTGAATAGCATGGAAGAAGCAATGGATGTGCCCAATCTGTCTTTGTGAAATTTCCAAATAATTGCAGCTTTATGATCATGATTTTGGTAAGTGTTTCCATCCTCTCCAACAATAGAGGTAATATAATTTTTTTCCTGTAGCTTTGGGTGGCCATGGGATGAAAAAAATCAATATTTTCATCATCCAGTCTCACACTTCTCATTTTAAATCTAGATTTCCAGTAGATCCTTTTAACTTCCAATAATTTGAGGATGTGTTGCTTCAGAATGTCCCTAAAATTTGCTTCCATAGTACTCAGGGCTCTTTGGTCATCAATACCATCCATCATAGATAAGACATAATTACAAGCAGAGATATTAGTATTGAGTTTGGATAGGTTTTTGCTCCATTTCTTGAGTCCTAATCTGAGGCATTTGAATCTAGCAGTAACATCATTTGCAGAATTTGACCTCTGTTGGTTTCTGTTCCAGCATTGTAATACTGTTTCATAAAATCCATCAAACTCAAGCCAGTAGTGTTCAAACCTGAATATGGAAGCTTTTGGAATGTCACTGCCAATTTGAATATGAATTGGAATATGACAGATGATACTCTAGCAAGAGGATGTGCCAGATTATTTGGGAAAGTTATAGTCCAATTAGCTGAGGTAAATATCCAGTCTAGTTTTTCCAGAAGTGGTAAGTCGTGCATGTTGCTCCATGTATAGTTTCTTCCTTTGAGTGGAATTTCCACCAAATCAAGTTGCTGCAGAAGACTGTTGAATCTAAGCATATTGTTTGTATCTCCCCCAAGTCTATTTCTGTCATGTGGACTTCTGATTAAGTTAAAATCTCCAATAAGTATCCAATGATCCATTTGTGAGGCATCCATATTGTCCAACCAGTCAAAGAAATCTCATCTGTTCTCATTCTGGCAGGGTCCATAAATATTGCTGACATAAAAAATGTGGCCTGATAGATTGCATAAAAGCTTGACTGTGATCTGAAATGAGGATTGGCTAATAATTGTACCACTGAAAACGCTGCCATTCCATATAGTTATCAACCCTCCAGACAATCCCACTGAAGGGGTATATGCATATTGATTAAATCTCCTATTAAAGAAATTTCTGAGATAATATTGGTCAAAATCATCTTTTTTGTTTCTTGTAGGCAAATAATACCAAATTTGCTTTCATCAATTTTGTCCCTTAAATCATCCCATCTGGTTTGGGAGTTTTTACCTCTGACATTCCAATTTAATATATTCCATTTTCTATTTGTTGGAAAAACTGGGGGAAGAGGTTCTATATAAAAATGACTTAATCATTTTATAAATAACAGATCTCATCACATTGGTGGATGCAGACAGGTCATGCCAATAACATATACTTGCTATCACATAGAAACAATACTGACCATAACTAGGCAAACCACTCAGACTTCTTGGATAACAAAATAAGTGTATCATAAGATCCCAGCAACATAAGCAAATAATGGAGTTTAACTCCTTACAAACCAAGTTCATAGATAGAGCAAAAGTAAATGTCCCGAGCGAAAGTAAAACTAAGGGAGGCATAAGGCCATAGTAGGTCTTGGTATAGAAAGGCCCTAAACAGATATAATGACACTTATTCATGGATAACTGGTGCCATCAACTTCTCCCCAGACACCTCCTCAGGAGGGATCAGACACTGTTGGACATTGATTTCTTGGATAGTCTCGGGTGGCAGCTCAGGTGGTGGGCCTGCTTTAGGGTTGCGGACTTCATGTTCAAATTCAGAGGACAAGTTCTTCTTGCAACGAGCCATCTCCTTGGCCTTGACAGCAGCAACTTCATTCTTAAATCTCACACTAAGTCCCTCTAGTCGACGACTGCATCGAAGATCATTAACATCCAGAGGAGCATTGATCTTCTTTGTCTTGTTGTTAACAGCAGGGTTGGTTTGAGCAGTGGGTATCATATTCTCAGGAGCTTGTGGTTCCACATCTGTTGGTGAGTTATGGGCGCTGGAAATGAAATCAAGCATAGCAGGTGACTGGACTTGTTTTTCAGCTTGGGTGTTGCAAAGTTCAGAGTGGTTAGATAGCTCCTCAATTTGGACAGAGGTAGCCATAGGATCAAATGGGTGCTCTGTAGTGATGCTGAGCAGACACTTCTTGACGGTGCCATGTTCATCTTCCACATTAACTAGCTGGCATTTGGTACTGATCACTTTGGTGTATGCAAGGATTTTCAAGTAATGGAGGTGCTGCTGCCATAATTTTTGACATCATGTCATGTAAAGCCATAAAAGAATCAGCAGCTTCCATGGCAGGCTGGAAGGGCATGTCATGACCCTGTTCTGGGCTATGAGGTGGAGTTTTGTAACATCCAAAATTTTCAATTTGGAATGTTATACACTAGATCATCATTGCATATCATATTTATTGCATTTTGGTTGATCCTAGAAATTTTTCGCAACTCAAGGACCCTCCGAGAGAGTTGGGGATTTCGTTATTTTCATAATTGAGTTGTCTCAAATTTTGAAAATAGGATCATTTGATTTTAATTATTTTATCTTCAATAATTTGTATTACAAAAATATGAGAGAGGGAATAAAATGACTTTCCCAAAATATAGAAATATTGAGGGTTTAATAATAAAATCAAATAAGATTTTATCCCGGAATTTTTCGCTATTTTATTTGAATTTAGGAAAAATGCGCGTTTTTCAAAATTGCATTTAGGCCCCAAATAAATGTTCACTTTGTCCTGCTTGATTTTATAAGTCGGAGAAAATTTATTTCGGGATTTTTGGTTCCATTTAGTATCTCTTTTATTTGTTTTTCTGTGCGTTATTATTTAAAAATAATAATAAAAAACGCGAACCGACTCTAGGCCGTACCCGAGCGGGACTCCGCCCGGGGCAGCCCTTATAAGCCGCCGCACGGTGCCCGAGCCAGCCCAGCCCGAGCCGCCCCAAACCCTAGCGCCCGCCCGTGCCGCCGCCGCCCCGCCCGCTCGCCGGAGACGCCCCGCCGCCTCGCCGGACCCGCCGGCCGAGGTAGCCGAAAATCGCCCGGTTTTTTTAAAGCCGCGGTTTATTTTTTTATGAGATCGGTTTTATTTCGGTTTATTTTATTTAGCGAGCGTTCACTCCATTCGTGCGTTTTAACGAACGTGTTCGTCGTTTAGATCCAGTTAACGAACGCTCGTTCGTTAAACTGTTCGTCGTTTTTCTTTTTCTCGGATTTAATCCGCGATTTTTCTGATCGCGATTTCTGATCCGATTTTTGTTTTAGTTTATCTTTTCGCTCGTTTATCAGAATTAGGAGCTTCAAGCGCCTAGAGTTTTGTCTCAAAACCCTCTTTCTGTTTAACCAACTTAAATAATTTTTTGCTTCTGTAAAAAATTGCCTTAGATCCAGAATAGTAAACGAAGCCTGTTTCTTTTGCCGTTTGTTTTTCGTTGCTTAAGTTGAACCTTCTGGTTAGATCTCTTATTTGAGTTTTACCTATGCATTAGTTGTGTACTTATTGTATGCTTGTTTGTTTGCAATAAAGTACCCAGAGTGCGCCGCTTGTTACTTCGAATCGTTAGGTTTCCCGGATCATCAGCAAGGCAAGTAACACTTTGATCATACCTTCTACTACCCAGTTTTATTGCATTAGATCAATCCTTACACATTGCATGATTAGGATCTAATTAAATTGTGGGTTTGGGAAGTAGTTGAGGTAGTACCTATTACCTGTTTATTATCAAACCTTTGGGAGTTACTTCTAAGTTTGCTTATTATTGCTATGCTATGCTAGTAGACGTGGATTGGGTGAGTGATATCCATGACAGATGTGAGATTTTTAATTCAATGGTTTATCTAAGGTGGCAACTTAAATAGACATCTGGGTGGATTGAGGCACCTGGGTATTCCAGGATTGCCTATTTTCTTTTGGACCGCCACCCAGGTTCAAAGGGATCATGAGATTATTCATGCTAGAAACTTCCATGTGCAGCCACAAGCTATTATGGGATCTTGCATAGTTGACTAAGTCGTGCGAACTCTTACACTGGTAGACTAGCAGATGTAGGGGATGTAGGTGGTACGGTCTACCCATCGTAAGGTGCTAGTGCTTCTGAAAGACTATGTTTCGGTCATCCGTTTCTCAAACGCCGTGTAGTGCGAGAAACCAAATGGAGGCGATCGAGTCTTGTGGGGAAAAGTGCGCAAACCTCTGCAGAGTGTATAAACTAATCATGGTTAGCCGTGTCCCCGGTTATGGACATCTTGAGTATCTAGTACCTGGATTATCATGTAAATCTCATCATGTTACTATAATTAAGGATGTTGGGATTTAATGATGATTATTTTAATTGGGATTAAGGATGCTGTCAACCATTCTCAATATTTAACAACCACCATAATAGTTAAATAAATTTATTCCTTTGCAGTAGGGAAAAATTGGCTTTACGCAAAACTGTAACCATAGAGCTTTTCCACTAGCCAAATATGCATGTAGAATAGCTGTGTCTTTCCATTATTCTCTATGTGTTACCTTGCCAGCATATTGCATGTGCTGACCCGTTTTCGGGCTACAACGTTAATGTTGCTGACTTTTCAGACGACGATTAAGGAGTTTTAGGTCATGGTTCTATACTCAGTGATGCCGTTGGAGTTGATGGACTCACTTATCTTCCAAGCTTTCCGCTGTTATCATTATTAGATGGCCTTAAGCCATATTTATTGTAATAAGTTCTCTATTGAGACACTCGATGTAATAAGTGTGTGATTGCTACTCTATTATAAACCCTTCAAGTACTGTGTGGTGTCAGCATTACTGATCAAGGGATGACACCGGAGCACAGAGATTGGTCCGTTTGAGGTCTGGTCGCTACAATTCTGAACCATGGGTTCAGCCTCATTGCCATCCTCTGGCGCATGGTGAGCAGCAGGTGCGGCAATTGGGTTCTGATCATTGTTGTTATTAGCATCATGCCAAATACCACCAAATGGGGCAAATGGTATGGGGTGCATAACATCGTCAGGTGGGATTGGGTCCTTGTCCCCCCCATGGCACCAAGCAATTCAGCATGCAAAATGTAAACGACACATGTCCAAGACTAATCGTGACCATAATCATCTAGACTTTCACAAATAACATGGCTAACAGGTATTTCAAGCAAATCAGGCACTCTGACTTTAATAAGGATACATACTCTGTTGGACATGTCTCTGTTCCATACTAGGAGTTTAGCAAAACCACTAACTGATTCTCTAACTCTATCTAGCCTGCATGCCTCAAGTGGGAAGTTCACCATCATAATCAAAGCATCATGAGTAAAAGTGCAATCTCTGTGGTTGATACCTCGGTCATGGCGGATGATGCGCAACACAGAGTAGCTGACGAAGTACGGGCGGTTGGCGATGGCGGTGTCGATGTCGCAAGCATGGCGAAAACAGACGAGTGCAGCTCCTATTCCGCAGCGAGAGATCTCAGCGATGCGAAAGCCGCGCTCGTGGTCGAGGAAGTGGTTGATGAGCATGGCATCAATATCAAACTGATTGGGGTCCGGCGGTGGGGCAAGGGAGATGATGGCCCAATCACCTGACTAGACCAGAGGTTCACCGCCGAGGTAGTGGTAGGTGCACCGGCGTCAGTTGCCATGAGCACCCATAATGGCAGTGCCTGGTGGGAGAAGTTGTAAAGGGTCGCAGGGGTAGGTGGCCATGGCTTCATTGTTGAGAGGAGGAGCGGTGGAGATGGAGAAAGATGAAGGTGCAGAGCAGGGTCACGAGGCAGAGCAGGGCGAATGGCAGGGCGAGTTGGCTGGACGGGGGGGGGGTGAAGGGGGTTTTTAGAGAGACGAGTCGTCACGCGGGTTGTCGGGCATGGGTGTAGGGCTGGAGGGTGGGTGGGTTTTTACCCAATATACGGGAGCAGATTTTTTGGAATTGTAACAAAAACGAGATATATGGCCGGATCTATAACAACCACGGCATCTGAACTAATTAGTGCAATCCGCACGAAGATGACCATATGATAAGCATTTACCGCAGAAAATAAGTCCAGGAAGGTTAGGATTGAGATCGTGTTGTTTTAGTGGGATAATGTTGGGCTGCGAAAGATGGTTTGGGGAATTTGGGATGGTGGGGGTAGGATGGGCCGAGGCCTGTCGGGATGGATCAGCATGAGCAAAAGAGGTTGGGGGTGGGTCAGCGGGCTGCGGGTTGGATGAGTGGGCCGTGGGGGTGGTGACGGGACTTGAAATTTGAATGGAAACGATCGCACCCGAAGATGGCTCGTGATCCGAGAAAGGCGCATGTTGGTTTGCATGGGAGGCTGAACTGACCGTCGTAGTAGGAGGCGGGTTTCGGTGGCCGACGGGGATGGAATTTGCATTGGTGACGGTACGGTGGGGGTTTTTGGTCACCATAGTCCATTCTTGATCATGCTTTTAGAGCCATTGATTAAATTCTCTGATCCATGCCGGTCCGCCGAATCCCCATAGGTGAAAATGGCAGAAGAAATGCGGGCATCTAAAAGATCTAAGGCGGTAGATCATAAATCCCACAACCTTAGAGATGACAGAAAACTTGAAAACTCTCCCACGCATGAGGGTGACATGAAGTCCAGATGGTAAACCACCTAGACAAGATTGAAGGGTGCGGCTAACATTCGCAATAGAGAGAGGGAAGGTCAAATAACTAAATGAGACAACTAGATGAAAAACAAGTTGAGGATCGAGGCAATGAACATGAGTGGATAATCTGGCTCTGACCTGATCTGCAAAAACCCACCCCTGGTGAGAGATCCTGGAGAGGGGGCGCCGTGATGGCCGGAGGAGCTTACGATGAAAACAATTCTCATAACCAGAGAGCGATAAAATACCAACTCCTTTTGCAGCAGATTAAAATGAAAATTTCTAAGGTTGTCCTAATTTTTCAGAGTTTTTGGAGTTACAGATGAATTGTAAATATCCAGATTGCTACGGACTGTTCTATTTTTGACGGATTTTGTTTGCTTTGTGTTGTGTGCTTGTTTTGATGATTCTATGGTTTTCTTTGATTAGTTTTTGCCCTAGAAAAGTTGGAATACATTAGATATAATGCAAGAATAAAATATGAGTTGCTTTGCAACACCACTTATAGTATTGATTTGCTTTTTCTTATACTAACGGATCCCACAAAGGTTTTGTTGAGTTTTGTGTGATTGAAGTTTTCAAGTTTTGGGTTATGTTACGATGGATGAAGGAATAATGAGTAAGAAGAGTGTAAGCTTGGGGATGCCCATTGCACACCAAGCTATTATCCAAAGAGAAGTAAGCAACTAAGCTTGGGGATGCCCCGACTGGCATCCCCTCTTTCTTCTAACGACCATCGGTATTTTACTCGAAGCAATATTTTTATTCGTCACATACTATGTGTTTTTCTTCGAACATCTTGTATGATGAGTCTTTTCATGTTTTGCTTTGTGTTTTTAGTCTTGATCCCTTGCTATACACACCTATTTGAGAGAACCAAAATTATGCCATGACTTGTTCGAATTGCTCTCTATGCTCCACTTAAATTTTTTATGAGCAATGGATTTTCTCTAGTGCTTCACTTATATCTTTTTGAGAATGGTGTGCTTTAGTATTTTTGAATAAATGCTCTCTTGCTTGACTTAGATTTATTTGAGAGTTAGTAAAAAATTTCAAGAAATTATCTCTTGCTTCACTTAAAATAATTTGAGATAAAGAAATATTATGCTCATGATCTTCACTTATATTTGTTTGAGCTTATCAAAGGAAACCCGTGAAAATTAGTCCCAAAGTGATAGGTATCCAAGAAGGATATAATAAAAACTTTCATGAAGATCATTGGACAAATATACTTGATTCCTTGTAATAGTTTTGAGATATGATGATGTGATATGTGAGTCATGTTGATGAGTAATTATGCTTTACTAAGAATGTTTCTGTTAAGGTTTGTGATTCCCTATGCAAGCATGAAAGTCAATAGTCATGCAGTGAGATTACATCCTACTTGTGGTGCATTATTCGGTGTTAATTATGCTTAATGCTCGCTTATGAGAATATTTGTTTCTTGGTTGGTCGCTTCCCAATCTTTTGCTAGCCTTTATTTTGCACTAAGTATGATCACTACTTGTGCATCCAAAATCCTTTAAACCAGTTTTGCCACATGAGTCCACTATACCTACCTATATGCGGTATTCTTTTGCTGTTCTAAGCAAATTTGCATGTGCCATCTCTAATATTCAAAATAAATTTCTCTTTTGTGTGCTCGTACTGCTTGCGAGCCGGTGAGGGGTGGCCAATATTTTCCATGCTAGATGTGTTATTCTCACGATTAGTGTTTATTCACTTGTCATTGCACGAGAGTAAGGCAAAGGTATTAGGGATGCCCAGTCCCGAAATGAAAAATGAATATATTTATGTTTTCAAATAATAAATTCCTTGGAAAGTGTTGGTATGGAAGGCACCCGTGGATAAGGTTAGCCAATTTTGCCTACTAATGGTGCACTACTAGTGCGCCACTAGTATTATATACTAATGGCACACCACCGGTGCGCCATTCGATAGACCAACATGCGCCATTAGTATGCCTCGCAGGGGGCCATATTTACCCATGTGCTTTGGCATAATAATGGCGCACTGTGGAGTGATGCACCATTAGTATCCTTTGGCATACTTATGGCGGACTGTGTTGTGATGCGCCATTAGTATCCTTTGGCATACTAATGGCGCACTTTGAGGTGATGCACCATTAGTATGAATATTAGGTTTTTTTTACTTTTCTGATTTTTGCACAGGTTACAAAATATATTATTGGACAAAATATAGACAGCACGACACAGCAACAGCAGATTCATCGAATACAATAGAAGATTAGTCTCCGAATACAATTCATCATATTAGTCTCCGAATTCAAAAGACCGAACAAAGATAGAAGATTACAATCTCGAGACCGCGAGTAGGGAGTTTGTCTTCACATTAGAAGTCGATATCGATCATCTAAACTCCCATCACATAGAAGAGAGCTGCGGTCATCACGATGAGCATCATCACGATGAAATTGGTCTTCATCCGGTTCCTCCAACGCTCCGTCCTCTCTCCCGCTAGATAGCGGGCATATCTAGATTCCGCCTCCGCCCTAGTGGTGTACCCTTTGTAACTGTTACCGCTGAAACGGTGAACCCGTCTCCGACACTCCTCCCAGTCGTCGTAGACTCCGGGAACCTTACCCTTGTACACGACATACGATGACATCTCTATGCACAAGCCAAACAACAGACAATACATAAGCAATATATAAGTATGCAACAAAAGGATCGGAAGAGAAAAGCAAGACATTAATAGCACGGTTCATGGTCCTACTAATAAATAGCATCGATTACATCTAAGTTGAATGACTGTCCAAACCAAAGAGACATACAATTCATTAAAGTTTAATTACAACATGAGCCAATCAATGTTTCAGAACTACACATCGCATCACTACTTTCGACTCGACTCATGGGACCGGAGGTGGATGAAGTCGCCGTCTATCGTGGTGGTCATGAAATCACGGGTGTTGTTAGCCTGCATTTGTAGCGTTGTGTCTATCTCATTGTTGGACGGTTGATATCTGAGGTAGAACTACCCTGAGGTATGAAGGACATCTTGATGGATGATTTCAGCAAACTCCGACTGGACGCGAAAGAATTCTTGTCTGATGTCTGCGTCCTGGATTGCCGACAAGCTCGCGGCCCAATCTTTGAGATTATCTGGTAGCATAAGGTGATGATGGTCCTGTATGATCGCCCGCATGTGATGGAGGGCATAGTTGGCATCCTTCTGACCGCCAGGCGACTGCTTGACGCAGGAGAACTTAGTATTATGGGCGAACACATGCCTGTCGTACCTACGAACTGGCCTGGTGAAGGTGCCTCTAGATTTGGCGTAACCGGGGAGAACATCATCAAGAACTTTCTTAATATTTGTGTAGTCTATCTTGGAGTCACGGTTCAAGTCCAAATACATGGCCATGGAATATTTCAGGCTTAGGAGGATGAGTGTGCAATGTGTGTCACTGCACAGAACATGGAATGTTAGAAAAAAAGAATGATCGAAATCTAAGAAATCATATGTTATGGGGCGGTTAGGGGATGACTTACACGGGAAAGTAAGGCACGAGGAAGTTATCCTTATCTGGGTTTGCCAGAATGACGCCTTCGAGGTATGAACTCGCGACTTGGCGGTCCCTAGTGCCGCCCAAGAGCTTGGCACACATGTAGAAGGGGTCAACTATCACAATGCCCGGGGTCCTGTCTCTAATGATCCGCATCTCCATACTCAGTGAAAACAGCCAAATGAAGGTGTAGTGCAGCCGATGAAGGTTAAACATAGCAAAGATGTCATCAAACCGCAGGACGATTGTACCCCCGATGGTGCCATCCACAAAGCCCTTGCCCTCTGGAACCTTGGCCACGAAAACCGGGTATGCCACATCATTCTCTCTAAGACGCCGCTTCTCCAAAGAAAGAACACTGTCATGCAGACTCCGCATAGCACTGGTTGTGGCATTGCGCATATTTGTCGATCGCATCGCCCTACCCGCCACATGCACCCTCCTCGAGATATCCTTAGGTGAAGGTGGCCTGTCCTGAGCACGGATCGTACTCGGTGCCGGCTGGCTCGCACCGGTGCCATTTTTAGTATTTCGTTTCCGTCCCTTCTTCTTGATCTGCTGTAATCGGACTGAGTTCTGCTCATAGACCGCCTTCTTGAGCATGTAGGGGCTGATAATATTTTGCACCTCAGCTATCTGAGGCTCGGTGAAGGCGGCAGCTGGAGGCGTCTCCTGAGAACTGAACGCCAGACGGCGCCTGTTGCAATTGGGTTTCTCCACCGTACCAGCTAGATCACGGTTGTCTTGGTTGGGTTCTTGAGAAGGAGGCCCGCAGAACTCGTCACCGTACCCATGTTCGGCAAAGTACTTATCGACATTGGTAAATGTACCGTCGTCGTTGTAGTCGTCGTCCGGATCCTGTGCCATAGGGATGTCTGGCATGTCCGGTAGCGTTGCGGCGTTCTTGCCATGGCTTGGCGCCGGCACCACTGGCGGTCTTGTCTGTGGGTGGTGTCCCCCGCCCCCAAATGAATTTGGCTCTTCGGCCAAAGCAGGGGCCAGGTTACGCAGGCGTTGAGGGTTATCTCATCATCTTCGTCGGCCCCAACGGGTCGAATCAGAGGTAACAGCTCGTCGCAGCCTGGCAGCACCCGAACCAGTTCAACCCTATACACTTTGGGTGGCATCAGATTACCATGGAACACGGGGTTGCCTGGTTGAACGATTTTGCCCTTGGCGACATCGACCAACTCGCCGCCCACGAAGTGCAGGAGAGTGCAAGGAATGTCGGCGGCGCCCTGCAAAAATATGTAGGGCGTCAGGGATGCCAGTCAAAGGCAAGGAGATGAAGTCATCGGTCAATGGGCTTAGTTACCATGATGTCGTCGAGCTCGGCTAATGTCGAGGCACCGCCAACGACGGGCGTGCAACTGACGGAGGGGCCGCTTGCTGGTGAGGTGCCGGCCGGCGTACACCCTGGTGCATTAAGCTCCAATGCCCGTGCCGACGCCGGAGACACGAATATCGCCTCCGCCCGAGACACCAATGGCGCCGCCTACGCATTGTGCGAGTTGCTGGCCATGAAGCTGGGAACCGGGGGAGGCCCCTGTTGGCCGTCCGCAATCCATGTCGTCAACCCATGAATCAACGTAGGCACGATGGCGTTGAGCATCGTTCCCAGTTGTTGTTGCACTTGCTCTTGGACAATCTCCGGAATCCGCGCCACTTGTGCCTTGAGTGCTTCAACCTCACGCGACTGGCTTTCCGAGCTGGTCTTTTTCTCCTTTCGCCCACCAGCGCTATAGTATGACGACCATTTTGTGGACAAGCCTTTGCCGGCCACACGACCAGCTGACGTCGGCTTACTGAGCTTATCCTTGTTTTTCATTACATTCAACGCCCTATTTAAAGGGGTGTCGAAAGGGGAGCTCTAAGACGACCCCGCGCTACTGCTTTCATTGTCCCGTGGAAGGAACGTGAACCATTTAGAAATATTGGGGATTAATTAGAATGCAACCATGTGGAGCTAATTACGCAGGGTGTATTCCTTACCAGAACAAGCTCGAGCGCCCTGGTCTTTGGATCCGTGGTAAGCTCCTTTGTTACCGGGTCCTCCTTGTACCGGGCCCTGAGAAAGTTCCTGGTCTGCTTGTCACGGTATTTCTCGAAGCGGAGCGGTAGGCCTTGCTCGGCACGCTCCACGTCCTCCTTGTCCCATATAGGCTCCGCCAATCTATAACCACCGGGACCGAGTTGGTGGACCCCTAAGTTCAACTGCCGCATTTCTTTCCCCCACTGACTTGATTCGGACGTTGCGCTGGTCTCGCACTTGATATTTAACTCCTTGTAGTCATCTTCGCTTATCAAAGGATATTTCCCCTTGATCTTCTCATAACTATCACCTTTTTCAATCATTGCCTTCACCACGTGTCGGATTTCGGGTTCCGGCAGACCCTTGAGGTTCGAACACTGGGGTGCGCGCGGAGATTTTGCCTCCTACCTACCTGCACCCCTCCGCCACACTAGGATCAAAACTATGGGAAGAACAACACAAGAGACACAAGGTTTAGACTGGTTCGGGCCACCGTTGTGTCGTAACATCCTACTCAAGTGTGTGGTGTGGTGGATTGCCTCTTGGGCTGATGATGATGAACAATACAAGGGAGAACAGCCTCGCGAGGGTCTGTTCTTGGCTGGGGCAATGAAATGCTGGGAGGAGTTCAGTCACCTTTCTCTCTCTCTCTCTCTCTATGCTTCTGACCTCTCTAACAAGCCTCTTCCTTCTACTTTTCCAACCCCCTTGCCCTGTGGGTGGCTGGTCCTATTAATAGAGGCCCTGGTCCTCTTCCCAAATATTGAGTGGGAAGGGAGCCAACAATGGCGGGCTAATTTGAAAGGGGACAACAAGTATCAGCTATCCTGACAAAAGTAGTCTTCGCCTACGCAAAGCTCTGGTGATGACGCCGTCTTGGGCTCCACGGTGACCTCCGTCTCGTAGTCCTCCTGGTCTTGGTCTCGTTGCACCGAAATAGCAACATTTGCCTAATGCCTCGGTACTCCGCGGCTGCGCTTGCCCCCTTTGCACCAAAGAGGAATGGAAGACGTTGCGCGGGCTGGCACCCGCCTGGCGCCCTGAGTCGTCATGCCTTGCGTCACGGGCACCTCGTGAGGTACCCCGCCTTGATCTCTCCGCCTCCTCACGAGCCAGCCTAACAAGGCCGTGCCTGAGGAAGTTCCGTGTCGTCCGCCCCGCGAGGCTCGGATCCTCGCGAGGGTCTCGAGCTTGTGTTGGTGAAGGTGGGCCGTGCTGGGCCCCCCTTTGAGCAACGCCACAGGCCGCAGGCAGGCAAGTCTGGGGACCCCCATTCCCAGAATGCCAACACCATGCTTCTCCAAGTAGACAGGGCCATGCTCATCCTCGTGAGGGCGGCATTGTTCACTTTATTCCCTGAGAGGCGTGTGTTTGCAAAGTCAGTGGGGAACTTGTATCGTTCGTGTAGCTTTGTGAAGAGGGGGTTGCGCAAATTCCCTCGGTCCTTGTGCCTTAGGTTCTCGGTGTTGATCGAGACGGTGCTCCGGAGAATGCACCCGAGCTGAACTGAGTACCCCTTGACTACTTCTTTGGGCGCCGTCGGATGCCCGTCGGAGTTCACTTCAGTAAATTCCTCCTTGACGGTGCCGAGCACGCTTGGGCGCCGGTCCTCCCGTTGCCTCTTCGGTTGGCTGCCATCTGTGCATGCGCCGCCATCATCAGTGGTGGCATCCTCGGCGGCACCATCAGTGGTGTCATCCCCGAAGCCACTAGGGCTTGTGTAGTCAGGATCGGTGTCTTCCGCGGTGTCCTCATAGCAGTGAGGTTCTTCCTCCATCTCCTGGGACAGCTCCCAGAATTGCTTGCCGCCCGAACCGTCGGCCTCATCGTTGTGGGCCATGTTTCGCTCTAAATAGGAAATAAGTTTGGTCAAAAAGTTGGTTATTGTCAAGGAACAAGATCATGGTCTCATCATTTAGGGTTTGTCGACACCGAGGCATCCTAAAAGCTAAGATTTTATCATTGAGGGTTTGTCGACGTCGAGGAACCCTAAAAGCCTAAGCGTACATCATTTAGGTTCTCATCACGACACCGAGGCACCCTAAAAGCCAAGGTTTCATCATTTAGGGTTTGTTGACGCCGAGGCACCCTAAATGCTAAGTTATGTTTTCATCATTTAGGGTTTATCAATGCTGACGCACCCTAGGTTGGGCCTAACCACTTGTCACTAATCACTTGGCTCTATTGCCACCTATGTTGGGTTTATCATCTAGGGTTTATCGATGCTAAGGAGAATTCTAAGTTGGGCCTAATCACTTGGCTCTATTGCCACCTATGGTTTAATGCAGCAAGAATGGCGGGGCAGTTGATCCTACTTAACTAAGTACTAAGATACCCCGGCCCATGCATTAGTCGCAAGTACACCATATGTCCTATTTTTAGCAAAGTCATGCTAAAATTCACGGAAAATTTCAGCATGACCTTTGCTGAAAATAGGACATATGGAGTACCCGAATTTGCCGGAACGGAAGTTAATCGACATTCCGGCAAACTCAAGGGCCTCTCGGGGTACCTGCAAAATCATTATCCCTGCGTAATGAAGTCGCCAATGGGTCATTTTAGAAGATCACAAGTAGTATCATCACAAGTACAACATCATCACAAGTACAGCAGTAGCAGTAGTGAATACAGGCATAACAGCAGCAGCAGGTTTATTCTTCTTCTTCATAAACATTAATTCTAGATGCCATAATCAGATCGAAATTTCAAACCACACACTTACTTTCAACTATAAACAAAACTGACTTGCTGTTAATGAACAGTGGCTAAAGATATATAAAACTCCATTGCAAATGTGCCGTGTCAATAAAACAACTCATGGAAGTAAACTACTAGCAGACTCAAAAGTCAAGTAAACTGAAGATTATGACAGCTTGCAAACACAACACCATGTCATTATCATGGTAGTCCACTATATATTTTTATGACAAAATACATCATTATCAGGGCACATTAACAGCAAGGTGACACTAGGCACTGATGCGGCAGACTAAGTAGACTATGAGATATGCAATGTTAGAAGTAAAATGAGTCAATCATCACATCATTATCAGGGCACATTAACTTGCGAAAACAGAAGATCAGCCAGGTTGAAATGGGCCATGCTCACAAGACACTCTAGTTTTTGTCTCACACCCAAACGCAGAAGTGATTCCATTTCCACCTGGATAATTCTAGATCTATCTCTGCTACTAACTCACCCACATTGTCATATTTTCAATTAAACAACCTACTTTTCCCTCTTACTAGAATAGCTATCATATTTCATAGTACTGCATATGTGCATAAGATTTGATCATTAAAGGGAACAGACGCTTGCTCTTTCGCCAATATGATTTGGCAATGCTCGACCAATTGACAAACAAACATAGTTATTTGAATAAGTAACAGACACATAGCTCATTCTCATAACTTGGTATCAAAACAGCTTTTATTGATTCTCGTTCAATCTTGTCGACACACATACAAAGATCATTTTGTAGGGGCGCATACTACATAGGAAGCAATGTTTCTTGGCAGCCAGGGCCAGCACGTAAGGCATCAATGTTTTCTTGGCATTTTACTCATTTCGGAAAGTGCAGGGCATATGATGGAATGCACCAACTCCTAGCCTATTCAGCCATGGTCACTGCAAAAGCTTACTAGTGCTGTCATGCTCAATTCTGTAACTTGGCCTCATTATCAGAGGCCACAAATTCAGAATCCCCCCTTCCTTAGAGTATACTCCTACTAGCTAAGTGCTAAACCTATCGAACATAAAAGCCCTGCCTACCTTCTTCACCCTCCTTTCCACTTAGAAATCAGTGAAAAATTAGGGAGCAGAACCTCATCAGAATGCACCAAACCGCCAGAACTTCAGCTGCCTACTACAGAAGTAGCAACCTATACATGCCCTGGCCCTATGGTTTGCAGGGGAGGGGGTCGAGGAGAAGGGAGGAATCACCTGGGGAGGGGATGGAGGAATGGAGGAAGACACCAACGTTGAAGCTCCGGTGACACGCGGCGGGCTCCTCCACTCGCCTATCTCTGCGTCTCGGCTTGGGAGGGAGGACGTCGAGGGCGCGGGCACGGGCGGAGGGGGGACGGCGAGGGAGGCGGCACTCGGCTCGGTGTCGCGTGGCCTGGCTGAGCTGAGGTAGAGGCGGCCGTCGTCTCCTCCACCTCCTCGTCCTCTTCCTGGTCCTCCTCCTCCGGCTCGGGGCGCGGTGGCGGCGGCACGGGGGAGCTGCAGTGGTCGGGGTCGCGGGGGCGCGGGGGAGCTATGGTGGTGGGGGCTTGGGGGCGGCGGGGGTGGAGTCCGGCGGGGGTCGGGGCGGCGGCGTCGGGGCAGCGCGCGGGTGGATCTAGCGAGGGAGAGGGACGGAGGGGATCTCGCAAGAGGGAGAGCGAGGAATTAGCTAGGGGGGGAAGCTTACTAATGGCACACCCCACAGCGGTGCGCCATTAGTATGTTTTTTAGATAGCAATGGCGCACCCGCGGTCGGTGCGCCATTAGTAATCTTTTTTTATATAGCAATGGCGCACCAACCAGAGGTGCGCCATTAGTAATCTTTTTTTATATATAGCAATGGCGCACCTCGCCATAAGTAAATTTTTTATTTTTTTTGTTGCATCTAATAATTTTTTAGAAAATGAATATGAAATAGTAATAATTTTTAATAAAAACAGTAATAATTTTTAAAAAAATATCATAAAATTTGTTATTTGAAAATATTTATGTATATGAAAAAATATCATCAAATTTATTATTTGAAAATATCATCAAATTTGTTATTTGAAAATATAATCAAATTTGGTTTTTTGCAATTTTAGTTGCATTCATTTGTGACGGTGGAGCGGGTCGGGGAGGGTGCGGGGGAGGGTGCGGGGGGTCATCGGCCGCAGTGGAGCGGGGGAGGGGTGCGGTGGGTCGTCGTCGGCGGTGAAGTGGGCTAGGGTGCGGGGGGTCGGCGGCGGAGGCCGGTGGAGCTGGGGAGAAGGTGCGGGGGGTCGTCGTCGGCGGTGGGGCGGGGGAGGGTGCGGGGGCTCGGCGGCGGCGGCGGCCGGTGGAACAGGGGAGAGGGTGCGGGGGGTGCTCGGCGACGAGGGGGACCAGATCTATCGAGGTTGGATAGCGATCGAAATGGAGGGGGATCGAGATCGAGTGTCCATGAAATTTAAAACATTCATGAGTTCAAAAAGTGCCCATGAAATACAATCGAGAAATGAAGGCTACAATTTAAATACAATCGATCTTACCTAGCTATCTGTTCACAATCTTCTTGCCCTTATTTTTTGTAAATGGAGTTCTTCTCTTGAACAGACGTCCTTTAGGTAGGGTGGTCCTGCTTCTTCTTGTGGTGTATGCTGATACTTCATCGTCGTCGTCATGTTCCATCTTCGGGTCACCGTACTTGTCGAAGTCTTGCTCATTGGTGACTCCATCCATTCCGATGATCTTTGTTTTGCCTCTCCTCACGACAACATGACTGGGCTTTGGCGGGTCGGTAATGAAGAAGCATTGGTCCACTTCGGAAGCCAGTACCCATGGCTCATTTTTCGCGGTGACGTTTGCGCCCACGGTCTTGGATTTGGCTTTGGGTATAACCATGGTGGTGAAACACCGGTCCTCTTTTATGATGTTCTTGGCTCATCTGACACGGAACATCGGGACCTTCTCTCTAGTGTAGCACAGCTCCCAGATCTCCTCGATCCTTCCGTAGTATCTGTCCTTGTCGTTACCGGTGTAGGATTCCATTGTTACCCTGGAGTTCTGATAACCATCGCTCTTCATGTCCTTTCCCTCTGTCACAGCCCTACAATTTGATTGCAATTAGTTTCATAAGCATCCATGCATCATGTCTATATTTATTTGAAATTTGAAATGGGGATGACAAACCCTAGCACCAAATGAATTCAACTAGGTTCAAATAAAAATATTTTCAATGAACCCAAAATGCCCTGTAGAAAAGTTCATCATTTTTGAATTGGCTAAAAACCTTTTCCAAAAATGGTGCACATATTTCTAGGGCATTCTGGATTTTTGAATTAATCCTTATTGTATTTGAATTGTGGCATTTAAATTCTATAAATACTTTAAATGTTCTAATAATGGTGAAACTAGTTGAGGGCTATTGGAAATAATTTCAAAAGTGCCCACAAATATTTTTAGCATTTTACAAAATGGTTTGGTATTTTATTACTAAATCAAAACAAAGGAAAGAATAGAAAAACAGAAACAGAACTAGAAAGAGACAGAGAGAGAGAAGGAGAGAGAGAGAATACCTAGGCAAAACCTACCTGGCTGGCGCAGGTCCTGTGCAGCCCACCTATGCGGCCCGCTACTGTGTAGCCCAGCTGCCGCCTGCCAGTCGTCTTCTCCGCCGCGCCAGGAGGACGGGGGCGTGTGCCCGACGTGCGCCGGCCACCTCCTGCCTACCTGTGTGCACCCTCGACACGTTGGACGACTCTGGCATCGCCACGTGACCCCTGGACCCTCTCTCACTCTCCCTCGTCCTCCTCTCCTCCTCTGTCTCTCTCTCCTGCGATCGCCTTGACCGCCCGAGAACGCCGACGAGCACCCCCGTGACCACCGGCCACCCCTCGCCCTGCCGTTGAGCCCAGAGGCTCAGCCGCAACCTATTCTCCCTCCTCGCAGAGCTACACAAGCCAGGACGGCCCCATGACGACGCCTGTGGCCTTCTTCCCCGACCACGGCCGCCGGATGCTGCCGTCCGATTCATCGTCTCCGCCGCCTCCCCGAGTCTGCTGAGGTCCACTTCGACCTCGCTGTATGTCACAGCCCCAGTTCAGGCCTTGCCTGCCTTTGCATTAGCCCCCATGCATCATGTCTAAATTTTATTAACTTTGAAATGGGGGCTGATAAACCCTAGCAGCAAATGAAATTCAACTAGGGTCCAAATAAAATATTTTCAATGAACCTGAAATGCCCTTCTAAAAATGTTCATCATCTTTGCCTTGGTCTAGAACCTGTAACAAAAATGGTGCACATATTTCTAGGACATCATAGGGTCACTCAATTAAATCATACTCTATTTGCATTTGGTCATTTAAATGCTATAGAATATTTTAGATGTCCAAATAATCCTAAACTGAAATGTTCCATATTGGTTATATGCTAAACAGTGGTCATGAGCAGTTTGGTGATTTTTGATAGTGCCTAAGCATTTTTAGAAAAGCCACAAAGTTGCGGAAAAATATAAAACAGGAAATAAGAAAATAGAAAACGACAGAGAGAGAGAGAGAGAAGCCCAACCACTTACCTGGCCGGCCCAGCTGGCTGGCCCAGCCCACCAGTAGCTTGCCAGTCGTCTTCAACCCCCGCCGACCGAAGCAGCTGCGTGCTGGACGCGCCCGCGTCGACGCCACCTCCTGCTTCGCGCTGTCCCGTGCGCCCCCATCCCTCTCCAATCGCCAGGGAGATGCCCAGAGCTCTTTCTCCCTCTCGCCTCTCTCCTCTGGACGCCTCCCTCTCCCTAGCGCCCGTCCCCAAGAGAACCAAGAGCCCCGCCTCACCGCCGTTCGCTGCCAGCGCGCTCCCCATTGTCCACTCGCCCAACTACCATGCCCCTCGACTTCGCCGAGCTCCTCCGCATCGCCTCATTAGTGGAAACGAACAGGGAAGCGCTGCAATGCCGGGTTCGCCATCATCTCCCACCTTCAGCCGTCGGATGTCGCCGCCCGATTCGTCATCTCTAGTTCGTCCCCGAGCCTGATGAGACCTCCATACGACTCCCTGTGAGCCCCTCTCCCTTTCCCCTCATACCCCATGGTGGATTTGGTCCGCTAGCTCGATTCCCGCCATCGCCGAGAGCTTCCGCCGTCGTGTCTCATCACTGCCGTGGCCTGAGCTCGATCTGCTCACGTCCGAGCACGCGGTAGTGCTCCAGGAGCTTTACTGGTGCTCCTGCGCTGCTCAACCTGCTCGCTAGCGAGCTGTAGCCCCACGCCGCACCTAGCCGAACTCCGGACGCCGCAGAAGCGGACACCACCGACGATTTAGGTCGCCCCTGGCGACACCACTAGCCCAGCCGACGCGGACGAGGTCCAGCTCTCCAACGGTGCCGTCCGCGCGTTGAATGGCGCCCGGAGCCGTGTTTCCGAGCACCTCCACCGTCGCGGGACCTCGCCGACGTGTTAACTCCGGCTAAACGCTGATTAGGACTAACCCAATGACCCCCTGGGTCACAGGCAGGCGGGCCCAGGGCCCTGTTAACTTTAGTTAAGTTTTTTATTAAACCTAATCAACCCCGCTGATACTGACAGGTGGGTCCAGCCCCTGTTAATCCCTGGTTTAGTTTTAAGTTAAACCCAATTAGACCTGAGACACCAACCTGGGCTGACCACGTTGACCTGCTGACGCAGTGATGATGTCATGCTGACTCAGTTATTAATTTTCTGGTTTAAAAATAATTCAGAAAATTCCAGAAAATTGCCTAAACTTCTAAAAAACATAGAAATTCAACCGTAACTCCAAATGAAATAAATTATATATGAAAAATTATCAGAAAAATTCAAGAAATCCATCTGTACCATTTTCATGCATGTTTGACAAATGTTTGTCCTCTGTTTTGGACAAAACATATAATCATATATGGAGTTGGAATTTGAATCCTGTATTCAAACCAACTTCATGTAAATCATAACTAGATGCATTAGCCCAAATCACAGCATATTGCCATGTCATGATCATGCATCATATTGTGCATTGCATTGATTGTGTTTCATTCTCTGTTGCCGGTATTTGTCCCCTCTCGATAGACGTGGTTTCAACGATTGAGTTCGATGACACCGATGAAGAGCTATAATATCTTCAGAAGTGCCAGGCAAGCAAAACCCCCTTGTTCATTCCGATACAATCCCACCCTCTCGCTCCTGCTCTCTTCTACTGCATTAGGACAACAACGATTCATCTGTTACTTGTAGCGGTAGTTGAACCCCTTATCCTCTGCATGACCTGTCATTGCCACAGTAAATAGATGAAGCCCACTAGCATGAGTAGGAGTTGTTTGAGCCCTGATGTGCCTACTCATACATGCTTGTTGTCATGCCTGCTATTGCATAGAGTTGTGTCAGGTCTGATTCATCGGGAATGAATCGGAGGTGTGTGAACATGTCCTACTGTTGAGAGCTAAATGTGTGAACACAATTTGGTAAAGGTAGCGGTGAGAGGCCATGTAGGAGTACATGGTGGGTTGTCTCATTGAAGCCGTCCTCAGGAACTGAGTTCTGTGTTTGTGATTCATGAAACAGTTACTACCACGCATTGGGCCCGAAACCAATGGACCCTCTCAGCTTGTTAATCACCTTAGTACTCTGTCCAGGAGTTGCAACTAGTTTCTGGTGTTTGTAGGTTATGTGTTGGCGGCCGTGCGTAGCACTGACCCTAGGGGTGGGCTATGATGCGGTAGATACACCGTGGCACGGTGTACCGGGCGCCCGTTTGGTGTCTCGAGAACCCTGTTCACATCGTCCGGGGCCGTATGTGGAAACCTCGGCCGGACTCCCTGCGATGGAACCTGGATAGGCGATAAACCTGGACTAGAGACTTGAGTGTTTAGGTAGGCCGTGGCCGACACCCTCGTTGGGCTTCCGCTTGAAGGTTGCCGAGTACATGTCGTGTAAACGGTGGTAAGTGGTGAGAGCGTGTGTGAAGAAGTACACCCCTGCAGGGTTAACATCATCTATTCGAATAGCCGTGTCTGCGGTAATGGACTTATGGGTTGCCTATAACAGTTCATAGACAAGTGAAAGTGGATACTCTAAAACTCGCAAGATAAGCGTGAGTGCTATGGATGGCCTTCTCGTAGGGAGACGGAAGCCGATCCATAGTGGTGTATTGATATGGTGAATATGTGGACTCGTGTGCGCCACCTCAAAAGAGTTACTTGCAGTCGTAGTTTAAGATAGCCACCGAGTCAAAGCTGGCTTGCTGCAGTTAAACTCCACCACCCCCCTTTGTTGATACCGATGCATATGTAGTTAGTTCTGATGTAAGTCTTGCTGAGTACTTTTGTACTCATGTTTGCTTAATTTATGTTTTGCAGAGAGACTCCACTCTTGCTAGTAGTTTCGCGTGGACTTCTACGTTAGCTTGATACCTCAGCTACAATCTTGTGCCCTCGACAGGATCTGGTAGATAGTCAGGCTTCCTAGCCTTTTCCATTTGCAGATGTCTGTACTCAGACATGTTAAGCTTCCGCATGTGCTTGAATTGTATGCTATGATTGTTGGGTCATGAGACCCATGTTTATAATATCTCGCTCCTTTGAGCCTAATGAATAAATACTTGAGTTGTATAGTTATGTTGTGATGCCATGTTGTATTTGCACATATTGAGCATATTGTGTGTATGATTGAAATGCTTGGTATGTGTGGGATCCGACAACCTAGTGGTTTATCCTTGGTAGCGTCTCTTATGGGAAAATGTAGTCTTGTGCTTCCATGAGCCATAGTAGTGCGCTACAGCCCGGTTCACCGGAGTCCTGCTAGCCCAGCACTACTGCTCCGAAACACTTGACTGGCCGGCATGTGTTTCACTTCGTTCCTGTATCTTTCCCTTCGGGGAAATGTGACGCGGTGACATCCGGAGTCCTGCCTAGCCTGCTACAACCCGGGTTCCCGGAGTCCTGTTAGCCCAGTGCAACAGCATGGATTCACACGCTGCTAACCGACATGCTCGATGTGATTCATGTATGCCTGTCCCCATAGGTTAGTGCCGCTTTGGGTTCACGACTAGCCATGTCGGCCCAGAATCTCTGTCATATGGATGCTAGCGACACTATCATATATGTGAGCCAAAAGGCGCAAACGGTCCCGGGCCATGGTAAGGCGACACCCGTGGAATATCGTGCGTGAGGCTGCAAAGTGATATGAGGTGTTACCGGCTAGATCGATGTGACTTGGAATCGGGGTCCTGACACCGTACCTCATCCAGATCCAGCATTGGGTCGAAATAATTGTGCTCCGTACATCAAAATGCCAATCCAGCTTTTGATTCTGTTCTACCCTAAAGTATTACCGTCTTATGTCAAGAATGTCATGAGAATTGCACAACCTCTCATGAATTCTTGATATAGTGATACTCCTCGCCATTGTTGTTCATTCCTCGGTTCCTGCGCTATCGTAACCGGAATGCCGACAAGTGAATCATGATGTGTGAAATCAATACTCGTAGCAACTAGTTGCTTGGTAGTAAATGGACAATATTCTCATTCTTAGCGTGTTGGTTATTGAATCATCATTCTAAGATAAATTCTGCTACCTAGTCCTTATTTCCGGTGCACTCTTCGATCAATGAGTTAGGATTATTCAATCCCTTGCTTATTTGATCATATCATCTTGCGCTGAAAAGCAAGATTATTCTCGAGCTTAGTAACATATCGGTGGTTTGTGATGTTCTGAATATCTTCTTGGAAGTATTACCAGGTTGTCACCTGACCGCTATGTTGAGTTCGTGATCATGTTGGTTTTCCTCCAAGACAAACAACAACTTGGAGAGTTGGAAGATAAAGCTTGTCTCACTTAGTTCATGTTAAGGGATATCTTTTGTGTGTGTGTGTGTTGAAGAAAGATGATATCTCCATCGATTGGTCCTCGTGATCAGTTGTTGGATCTATTGCCTTGTCAAAACTTTGACTTGAGTATGGGCTATCATCAAGTCAAATCAGAACCAACGATGTTTGTAATGTTGTCTTACTCGTGGTTGATCCCCGAGCATACACCATTACATCTTTTGGTCTGACCAATGCTATCACCGTGTTCACATGATGGTGGAAGTCCAGTGATATGGAAATTCCGATGAGTTGCTGTTGAGCCCAACAACAGCATTTTGTCTCCCCCATGATTCATGTTGAACATTACACTAGTATTGGAAACTTTGTAAGCATTGCCTTCATATTCCGCTCATGAGGTATACGTTTGGATGAAAGGAGTGACTTCCTCTAATTCACGTGCATTTGATGTAAGTGCCGCCGTGAATTCGAGAAAGCTTGTTTTTGCTTCCTTCGGAACCATCCCAAGTCTGTCATGTATATGTGCGAAGTATACTATGGTTTGAAGACTTGCAACCTTTAGCCCATATGAATTCCCTAGCACCCCAAGCCACTGATTGATTTGTTCAAGGAAAAGGAGTTGTTGTGCGAATATTGTTCATGCACAAGACTTCGATATCCTCGTTGATGGTGCCCCACCTGAACACGCTAGTGTTTTATTATAAGACTACTACATGGTCATGCTTGTCTGGGACAGTGTGTTCACTTGTATGTAGCAGAACCAGCTCATGTTTTGGAGCTTGCTACCTTAGTTCATTCCTCGAGAATCTCGCAACGCCATCTCGTCGAATTGTGTTGCAAACTTTCTCTTCAGACATGCTGAGTCTGAAGTATCCTATCACCAATTGGATCTGAATCTCAGGCAGATATGATGGTTGGAACATTCCCAATAGTTGCATTTTGTTCCCAGCTTGCACCACCATTGTGCCAATTCCCCATGGGCTGCCCTTCTCAGTAGTTGCTGTCCAATATCATCTTCAAAAGTGGACTTACCATGGGTCCCATCCATTTCCGATGATAAGCAAAATCATCCATCGCGTTGTTTTCAACAAGGTAGGCCACATCATCCATTCTAGTTCGATTATGTCATTCTTTGAACTCCTTCAAATGATCATTTGGGAATTGCGTTAGGCTGGTATAGAGAATTTTAATGATCTCTGAATCAAAATTAATTCTTTTCGCCACTCAAGGGAATATTTCTACGAGCCACCTTCCCTAAGGTGTCCCGTTATGGAATCATAGCAATTCATCTCCTTGCTACTCATGCACCATCTTACTCAAGCGTGGAATTGTTGCCTACCAAAACTGAAACTCATCATCGGGTTCTGTCCATACCTCTCAATGACTGGAGAAGTTTCAACATCTCCATCCATGAGTTGATCTTGAATTTCTCGATTTTCGAGGGATCGATTTCTGTAGAGTTTCTTTCTGCCATCATCGTGTTGGACAAAGATCTCGAAAGCAAAGACGCCAAGATCAATGTGATGCAATGGATCAATATATTCGAGAAGAGAAGTTGGATCATGAAGATTGTATTAGATTTGTGTCCCCTCTGTCTTCTCACCTCACGTCTTGAATCTCGGGACAAGATTCTTGTTTAGTGGGGTGAGTTGTCATAGCCCTAGAATTTGATTGCAATTAGTTTCATAAGCATCCATGCATCATGTCTATATTTATTTGAAATTTGAAATGGGGATGACAAACCCTAGCACCAAATGAATTCAACTAGGTTCAAATAAAAATATTTTCAATGAACCCAAAATGCCCTGCAAAAAAGTTCATCATTTTTGAATTGGCTAAAAACCTTTTCCAAAAATGGTGCACATATTTCTAGGACATTCTGCATTTTTGAATTAATCCTTATTGTATTTGAATTAGTGCATTTAAATTCTATAAATAGTTTAAATGTTCTAATAATGGTGAAACTTGTTGAGGGCTCTTGGAAATAATTTCAAAAGTGCCCACAAATATTTTCAGCATTTTGCAAAATGGTTTGGTATTTTATTACTAAATCAAAACAGAGGAAAGAATAGAAAAACAGAAACAGAACTAGAAAGAGAGAGAGAGAGAGAGAGAGAGAGAGAGAGAGAGAATCCCTGGCCAAAACCTACCTGGCTGGCCCTGGTCCTGTGCAGCCCACCTATGCGGCCCGCTACTGTGTAGCCCAGCTGCCAGTCGTCTTCTCCGCCGCACTAAGAGGACGCGGGCGTCTGCCCGACGCGCGCCGGCCACCTCCTGCCTGCCTGCATGCACCCCCCCCCCCCCCGACGCCCTGGACGACTCTGGCATCGCCACGCGACCCCTGGACCCTCTCTGACTCTCCCTCGTCCTCCTCTCCTCCTCTGTCTCTCTCTCCCGCGATCGCCGTGAACACCGTCCGAGAACACCGACGAGCACCCCTGTGACCACCGGCCACCCCTCGCCCTGCCGTTGAGCCCAGAGGCTCAGCCGCAACCTCTTCTCCCTCCTCGCCGAGCTACACGAGCCAGGACGGCCCCATGACGACGCCTGTGGCCTTCTTCCCTGACCACGGCCACCGGATGCCGTCGTCCGATTCGCCGTGTCCGTCGCCTCCCCAAGTCTGCTGAGCTCTGCTTCGACCTCGCCGTGAGCTCCTCTACCGAACCCCTCTCTCCCCGCCGTCTATTTCCTCCTCTAGCCTCACTAACCACCGCGGCCGAAGCTCGCTGCCGCCGTGCCTCGTCGCCGTCGTGGCTAGAGCCACAGTGGCTCGAAACCAAGCACACCTCTGCGCTCAGCATGGCTCCAGGAGCCCGTAGCGTCCACCAGCTCCTCCTCCCATGCACTGTAGTAACCGCGCCCGTGTGTCCCGAGCTCCGGCCACCGCCCGGCTCGTCGCCGCCGCCGTTGCACGCCACCCCAACACCCCGAGCTGCCACTGTCCGATCCGCCTCGTCGCGCTGGTTCCGCAGAACCCATCCGCACGACCTCTTGTCACCAGAAACGACCGGACGAGGACCTCCGCCGTGTCCTGCTTAGCGCCGGCGGCTAATCGCTGGTTAGCCGACGTGGCCGTCATTAGATTAGGGGCTAATTAACCCTATTAATTTAACACAAGACACTGACCATGGGACCCGCCTTGTTAGTTTACTGGATAACCAAAATAATTAGGTTAATTAATACAATCATTGGACCCATGTGTTAGCATTGACCATGCTGACGTGGCCTTTGACCGGGCCCACATGTCTGTGAGCCTAGCCATCACTATGAGACTGACCAGTGGGACCCACTGGTCAGGTTTGACCTGGACCTGGCGTGTTGACCTGCTGATGTCACACTGATGTCATGCCAACACAATAAGCTATTTTCTAGATTTAATTTAATTCAGGAAATTCCATAAATTTTTATAAACTTCAAAAATTCATAGTAATTCAACCGTAACTCCAAATGACATAAATTATATATGAAAAATGATCAGAAAAATCCAATCTATCCATCTGTACCTGTTTCATGCATGTTAGAACAATTTATGACTACTGTTTAGGACAAATGGAATGAATGGCATTTACATAACCACATGTGGAGTTTGAATTTGAATCTTAGGTTCAAACCAACTTCGTTTAACCTGCTGCTAGTTGCATTAGCTCAAACCACAGCATATTGCCATGTCATGATCATGCATCATATTGTGCATTGCATTGATTGTGTTCTTCCTTGTTTGTCGGTAATTGTCCCTTCTCGATAGACGTGGTTCCGACGATGAGTTCGATGACACCGATGAAGAACTATACTATCTTTAGAACTGCCAGGCAAGCAAAAACCCCTTGTTCATTCCGATAGAATCCCACTCTCTCGCTCCTGCTCTCTTTTACTGCATTAGGACAACAACAATTCAACAGTTACATGCTGCGGTAGTTGAACCCCTTTCCTCTGCATGACCTATCATTGCCAAAGTAAAGAGATGAAACCCACTAGCATGAATAGGAGTTGTTTGAGCCCTGATGTGCCTACTCATTCATGCTTGTTTGTCATGCCTGCTACTACTTAGAGTTGAGTCAGGTATGATTCATCGGGGATGAGTTGGAATGGAGATGAACATTTCCTACTGTGTGCGAGTTAAGTGTGTGAACACGATTTGGTAAAGGTAGCGGTGAGAGGCCATGTAGGAGTACATGGTGGGTTGTCTCATTGAAACCGTCCTCAGGAACTGAGTTCTGTGTTTGTGATCCATGAACGGCTACTACCACTCATTGGGATCCTTAATTGACCCTCTCGACTAATTAACTGCCGTAGTCCTCTGTCCAGGAGTTACAACTAGTTTCTGGTGTTTATAGGATTTGTGTTGGTGGCTGTGCGTAGCGCTGACCCTAGGGGTGGGCTATGATGCGGTAGATACACCGTGGCACGGTGTACCGGGCGACCATTTGGTGTCTTGGGAACCCTGCACACATCGTTTGGGGCTGTGAGCGAAACTCTGGCTGGATCTCCTCGCGGATGGAACCCAAATAGGCGATAAACCTGGACTAGAGACTTGTGTGGTTAGTCAGGTCGTGGCTGACTCCCTCGCCAGGCTACCGCTTGAAGGTTGCCGAGATACACGATGTGTACATGGTGGTAAGTGGCGAGAGCGTGTGTGAAGAAGTACACCCCTGCAGGGTTATAAATGATCTATTTGAATAGCCGTGTACGCGGTAAAGGACTTCTGGGTTGCCTATAACAGTTCATAGACAAGTGAAAGTGGATACTCTAAAATGCGCAAGATAAGCGTGAGTTCTATGGATGGCCTTCTCGTAGGGAGACGGGAGCGGATCCATAGTGGTGTATTGGTATGGTGAATATGTGGACTCGTTTGCGCCACCTCAAAAGAGTTGCTTGAAGTCGTAGTTCAAGATAGCCACTGAGTCAAAGCTGGCTTGCTGCAGTTAAACTCCACCACCCCCCCTTGTTGATACTGATGCATAGGTAGTTAGTTCTGATGTAAGTCTTGCTGGGTACATTTGTACTCACGTTTGCCTATTTTATGTTTTGCAGAGAGACGTTAGTCTCGCTAGTAGTTCCATGTGGACTTCGACGTTTAGCTTGATACCTTAGCTACAATCTTGTGCCCACGACAGGAGCTGGTAGATAGTCAGGCTTCTCAGCCTTTTTCATTTGTAGATGTCTGTACCCAGACATGTTAAGCTTCCGCATGTGCTTTGAATTGTATGCTCTGAATGTTGGGTCACGAGACCCATGTTTGTAATATCTCGCTCCTCGGAGCCTAATGAATAAATACTTCGAGTCGTAGAGTCTTATTGTGATTCCATGCTGTATTTACACATATCGAGCATATTGTGTGTCTGATTGAAATGCCTGGTATGTGTGGGATCCGACAACCTAGTTGTTATCCTTGGTAGCGTCTCTTATGGGAAAATGTAGTCTTGTGCTTCCATGAGCCATAGTAGTGCGCTACAGCCTGGTTCACCAGAGTCCTGCTAGCCCAGCACTACTGCTCCGGAACACTTGACTGGCCGGCATGTGATTCACTTCGTTCCTGTGTCTGTCCCTTCGGGGAAATGTCACGTGGTGACATCCCGAGTCCTGCCTAGCCTGCTACAGCTCAAGTTCCCGGAGTCCTGTTAGCCAGTGCTATAGCCCGGATTCGCACGCTGCTGACCGACATGCTTGATGTTGATTCATGTATGCCTGTCCACGTAAGTTAGTGCCACTTTGGGTTCACAACTAGTCATGTCGGCCCGGGTTCTCTATCTTATGGATGCTAGCAACACTATCATATATGTGAGCCGAAAGGCGCAAACGGTCCCGGGCCATGGTAAGACGACACCCGTGGGAATACCGTGCGTGAGGCCGCAAAGTGATATGAGGTGTTACCGGCTAGATCGATGTGACTTGGAATCGGGGTCCTGACACACTCGGTGTAGAATGTGTAGCCGTTGATATCGTACGCCTCATACGTCATCAGGTTGTGCTCTGCGCCTTGTGACAAGGCGAATATGAGTTGTTCTTCCGCAAAAGAATCCTCATGTAAAGGGTACGACAGAAGCTTTTGCTTGAACCAATGCATGAAACATGAGTTGTGCTCTTTGATTATATCTCCTTCCGTCCTCTGTTGGCCTCGGTCATTGTATGTCTTCTCAAATAAAGGTTTTGTGCTCTACCACCCACGGATCGACCACGTCTATGTGTTGTAGCGCGACTAGGTTTGCTCTTTCAAAGTAGGCGATTCGACCCTCAAAGTCAACATGCATTTCGCGGCAACCCTCACGGTGACCACATCCAGCAAGCCTGCCGAGGTGCCTGTTGACGGGCACACCAACGTGGTTCTCGATGCCTAGATAATTCGTGCAGTAGGAGATGCACTCTTCGGTCAGAAAGGCCCTGGCTATGCTTCCCTCTGGACGTGACATGTTGCGAACATATCCTTTGATGACACCATTCATCCTTTCGAACGGCATCATGCTGTGCAGGAACGTCGGCCCGAGTTGGATGATATCCTCCATGATATGGACCAGCAGATGCACCATAACGTCGAAGAATGCAGGCGGGAAGTACATCTCAAGCTCGCATAGTATCACCACGATATCTTCCTGTAGCCTTCTGAGTTGCCTCACGCCAACTGACTTCCGAGAGATGACATCGAAAAAGTTGCATAGGCCAAGTAGCGTTTCACGGACGTGCGTGTCCATGATCCCACGAATTGCAACTGGAAGTATTTGCGTCATCAGCACGTGACAGTCATGACACTTCAACCCGCTGAACTTCTGCTTCGCTGGGTCTAGGTATCTGCTTATCTTCCCCGCGTAACCGTAAGGAAGTTTTACTCCTACGAGACAGGTGAAAAACTGATCGATCTCCTCCTGACTTAGAGTGAAGCACGCGGGGGGGTAGTCATTTCCGGTCTTCTTGGCCTTTTTGCCTTTGCGATGACTTTCCGTGTCCTGCTTCGCCTCATCATCATCATCATCATTAGCGTGAAGCTCCTCCCTGATGCCCATTGATTTCAAGGCTGCCCTTGCTTTCGGCCCATCTTTGGTCCTCTCTGGCATGTTGAGCAGCGTACCTAGAAGACTCTCACACACGTTCTTTGTGATATGCATGAAATCAAGGCTGTGAGGCACACGGTGGATCTTCCAGTACGGCGAGCCCCAGAAAACAAACCTAATTTTCCATACCTTCAGCAACGGCTCTGGCGCCTTTCGCTTCTTTCCCGGCTCTAGCGCCTTTTGCGTCTTTCCCGGCAGTGGGCAATCTTTCCAATTTTTCAACAACTCGACTATTTCCTCGCCGCTCCTCGTACGCGGGCGTCTTCGGGGTTCGGTTTCACTATTGAACAGATCCTTGCGTTTCCTCCATGGGTCATCGTCGCGAAGCCACCTTGGATGTCCCATGAACACGGTTTTCGAAGACCCAGGATCTCTATCTAGCTGGCGATACGTTGTGTCATCCATGCACCTGACACATCTAGAAAATCCGTGGACCACCTGCCCCGTGAGATATCCGTAACCGAGATTGTCATGCAATGCGGCTCTCATAGGGAAATATTCTTTCTCTGCGGCGTCCCATGTATTGGCTGGCGTTTTCCACGGCGTGTCTAGCTCCTCTTTCAGCAGCCCTAGATACAGATTGATGTCGTTCCCTGGTTGTTTCGGCCCTTCAATTAGCATACTCATGTGAATGTACTTCCTCTTCATGCACAACCAGGGGGGAAGGTTGTACATCCACACAAACACAGGCCAGGTGCAATGTGTGCTTCTCTGGATGCCAAATGGATTGACTCCATCGGTGCTCGCGCCCAGCATGATGTTCCTTGGATCCTTCCAAAATTCTAGGTGTTCAAAGTTCAACACTTGCCACTGGCTCCCATCCTTAGGGTGACTCAGCATCTTTTCTTTTTTATTTATCTCTGGATCATTTGCGTCATCTTCTCGCTTCTTCTCCTCCATATCCACGTGCCAACGCAGGAGCTTTGCTACCTTAGGGTCGGCAAAATACCGCTGCAGACGAGGAGTAATCGGAAAGTACCACACCGATTTTCGAGGAGCTTTCTTCCTCTTCTTGTATCGAGTGACACCGCACACTGGACATATGGTAGACTCCGCGTGCTCGTCCCGATAAATGATGCAATTGTTCATGCACACATGGTATTTCACGTGCGGTAAATCCAGAGGACACACGATTTTCTTCACCTCCTCGAAACTATTCGGGCACTTGTTCCTCTTGGGAAGACGTTCATGCCTGAATGACATGTTCTCGTCGAAGCATGTGTCGGTCATTTTGTGTTTTACCTTCATCTCCAGAGCAATGAGCGTTACTTTCAGGCGGGTATCCTCGGCCTGCATCCTTCATACAATGGAGTAACCGCGTCTATCTCCAGTTGATCCAGCTTGGCTTTCTCTCGAGCGGCAGCTCTTGCGTTATCCGTTTGCTTGAGAAGCAGCTCTTGAATATGAGGGTCCTGCACCCAGCCCACGATGGTCCATCGTCGTCTGCTCCACCGGCATCTTCATATTCATGATCATGCCCTTCGTCTGCCCTGGCATCTTCCTCATCATCATGTCCGGCATCTTCTACATGATGACTGTGTACAACATCACCGTCGTGATCATGTCCTGGAGATTCTTTGTCTTCTCGCTCGCCCGAGCCGCCGTGGTTGTCTTGGTGCCCTTCCTCATTTCTTGCCCGACCCCCATGGACAACTTCATAGTCATCTTCATCACCTTGCCACCGATAGCCATCCATGAAACCACGCAAGAGCAGGTGGTCCCGCACTTGCCCGGAATCCGGGTCCACAATAAGGCTCTTCAGCTTGCATCTTCCACACAGACATCTTATCTCCGTCTCGTTCTTTTGAAGCATCTCGGCCTTCGCGGATCTCAAAAACCTATTCATGATGCCTTCGGTCATCGTGCGGACCATGGTCGCCTGCGGGGTAGAGCAAAATGATATTTTAGAACCAAGAAAAAATTTGGCATGACTTTCCCTAAAAATAGGACCAAAAAGAATGCATAGTGCCAAAATTCTCGCCGAAACGGAAATGAATCAACATTCCGGCAAAATATTGGCAACTATCGCATTTCAAATACCGGTACCTGCAAACACAAACATATATCCAACACCACAAACATACATAGATCTAGCTAGGCCACAAAGAGTGCATGTGCACGTTGTTGGAGGGAGAACAACATAAAGATAGCTTCCACCCTTACTTACCTATCAAAAAAGGTAATTTAACCACTTAATTTGGATGAATCTATGGTGCAAATGAGGTGAGGAGGAGGAGGCAGCCGAGACAAGCTTGGATGAGGAGGTGGAGAGAATGAAGTGGGGAAAGTGAATGGGTAGGTGTGGCTGTCCAAAATATCTTGTTGGTCCCAGGTTACTAATGGCGCACCACCTGAAAATGCGCCATTAGTAACCCTGGTTACTAATGGCGCACATGCTGGTGGTGCGCCATTAGTAGTTTTGCAAAAACATAAATATATATATATATATATATATATATATATATATATATATATATATATATATATATAGTAATGGCGCACCGTGGCATAGTGCGCCATTACTAGTTTAAACTAGTAATGGCGCACTATGCCATGATGCGCCATTAGTAGTTTTGCAAACAAAAAAAGAATAAAAAAATACAGTAGTGGCGCACTGTGTGGCTGGTGTGCCATTACTAGTTAGAACTAGTAATGGCGCATTGTGCCTGGATGCGCCATTAGTATGTTTGGAAAAATGAAAAAACAAATTGTTACTAGTGGCACACCATGTGTCTGCTGCGCCATTAGTGTCCACACTAATGGCGCACCTGCACATGGTGCGCCACTGCTATTAGCAGTGGCGCACCACATGTCAGGTGCGCCATTAGTATCCATTTCATCTATAGCCCTTATCCTAGTAGTGTGGAAAGTGAAAGTATGGTGGAAAAAGGAATAAACTTTCTTTTCTATTTGGGAACCGCCTATGATATATCTAACATGGAAAGTGTTGGGAACTCTATGTCGTTTTCATTGGTGAGAAAAGTATGCCTCTGAAAATGTTTTTATCTCTCAATTTTCGCTTTGAGCTCTGGCTCCTCTACAAATCCGTACCTCCCTCTGCGAAGGTCCTTTCTCTTACTTTATGCACTTTTTTTTTAATTTGAGTCTCCATCTTCTCTTGTAAAGCGCCAACTAGGGGCACTATGATCGTACTTGAGCATTGAGTCTAGCTAACATGCGAGTGTGTTTCATGAATGGATCAATGATTGAGCATGATGGGCTAGGGATAACTTATTTTAGCATATATATTTTGAAAGACATGGTTGCTTGTTGGTATGCTTGAGTATCTAAATTATCATGTCAAAACTAGACTGTCCATGCTATAAAGAAAATAATATGGGATGACATGTTCGGCAGCACTCCACATAAAAAATTCGGTTTTTATCATTTACCTACTCAAGGACGAGCATGAATTAAGCTTGGGGATGCTGATACGTCTCCAACGTATCTATAATTTTTGATTGTTCCATGATGTTATATTATCATTCTTGGATGTTTTATAATCATTTTTATATCATTTTTGGTACTAACCTATTGACATAGTGGCAAGTGCCAGTTGCTGTTTTTTGCATGTTTTTTACATCGCGGGTAATCAATATCAAACGGACTCCAAACACAGCGAAACTTTTTATGGATTTTTTTGGACTAGAAGACATCCAATGGGTCGGAGAAGCGCCTGAGGGGGTGCTTCGAGGGGAGCACAACCCACGAGGGCGCACCTAGAGGCCCAGACGCGCCCTGGTGGGTTGTGCCCACCTCGGCTGCCCCCGGCACTACAGCAAAAAATACACTTCCATGATGATACGTGTTTGTCACAGTAGGTCGCATTTTTTATCATGCATGTACATCCATGAAAAATTTATGACAGAATCAAGATAGTCATACTTGTGCTGTCGTAGAAGAGTTCCATGACATTACCAAAATTATCATCACGGAAGTGTCCACTTCCATGACTATAAATCGCGCATCACAGAAGTGCTTTCATCAAGGGTGACCGACATGTGGCATCCACCGTAACGGAACGCCATTAAGCTATCGGGTCAGGTTTTGGATCCGATAACCTGTTAACAACCCCAACCAATGGGGATTTTCCACGTGTAAAATCATCATTGGCTGGAGGAAACACGCGCCGGTTCACTGTTGGGACAGATGTCATCCGCTCGTTGGACCAAAGGCGCCTATGGTACGGTGACACATGGCACGGCCCAACAGAGGCCCATTCCTGTGAAAAGGCTGGCCCATTTGACTTGGTCAAAAGGAGGCAGGCCGGCCCACGGAAAGCCTATTAACGGTCTGTTCGCATATAGCCCATTTACAGCCCGCTAACCCAGGGCCCATTACACCCTTTCCGAATTAGGCCAGTAGCGTCATCTGGGTCGTCCAATATGATTCAACCCGTTTTAACTTCCGGCCCATGTGTGGCCCATGACTTCTTTCGGCCCATATGACGACCTTTGTAACTCTTGGCCCATTAATGGCCCGTGGTGAAACTAGCCCGTAATGAACAGTGTATCACTTTATACCCATTAATGGCCCGTTATTCCATTGGGCCGTTTCCAGCGCAAGTTACCTTTCGGCCTTCTCAGGGCCCATTGATTCTTGGGCTCATTTGCAGCATTCGGTTACATACGGCCCGTTACTTCATTTTCTGCTTGTGGGCCAAATTCAGCCCGTCGTTACAGTCGGCCCGTTTGCTGACTGTTAATACGTTGGGCCGTTTTCATCTAAAAAACCCATTGGGCTGTTTTCATAGAGTTATCAAATACGTCCTATTTACGACCGTTATGGTCCACGAATAGTACGGCCCATGATTGGCGAAATGATGATACGCCCCTTAGAAGGCCCATGGATCCTACGACCCGTATGAGGCCCATGGATAGTACGGCCCGTAGAAGGCCCATGGATCGTATGGCCCGTAGAAGGCCCATGGACCCTACGGCCCATAGAAGGCCCATGGACCCTAAGGCCCGTATAGAAGGCCGATGAATCCTATGGCCGGACGAAGGCCCATTAATCATACGGCCCGAAGAAGGCCCATGATTATTTTGGCCTAGTTACCAAAAATAGGCTAGTGTGTCCACTAGAACAAAACAGAAAAAGAACTGCAGTGACTACAAGCAAACAACTAAACAAGACAATAAGGAAATAAATAAGCAAGCAATTAACGCTAGCCTATTACCGCTATTACACATATTACATCCACTGGGCATCAAAGTTCGCCACCACTGCAAATATAGGGAACAAAGCAGCACATTACATACACTGGCCATCAAAATTGGCCACCAGTGCAAATAAATGCGGCAGCAAAACAAGAGCATAACTGAAACAACTTCAGAAGAGCTCAAGAAACGTTATCCTGGGTATCCACCATGCTGTCAATAAGCTTAGCAAGCTGATTAGCTTTGTCTTGGTTGGCGCTAAAATCCTCCAACGCTTGCTGTTGCACCAGAAAGTATGCATCTGAATGCTCCAGGGACTTCCACAGTCCTTCCGCTTCTTGTTGCAGCACAGCTGATCGATGTCTTTCAGCTTGTAGTTGAGACTCAAGAAACTGAACTGATACAGATAGTGAGTTTGAATAGCTTGTGCAAGCGGTAGTGGCCAGTAACTCGAACACTAAACCAAGAAAGGACTTTGGGGTTGTCTCGCTGTCTTCAAGATAGTCTTCCTTAGCTGTTTTATCAGCTTTGTTGGAGACCAACAAGGATGTGTCACTATCCTGAACCTTATCTGCATTACTTCCTTTACCATTGCTTAATAAGGCACTCTTCCCCAATATTCTGTCAGCATTCTAAAAGAAGAAACAAGCAGACACATAACAAGTTTAGCATGTATAGTATATGAAACTCATTTCGGTGAACCAGTTCATTAGTAAGGTGGACAGGATTAAACTACCAAGTGTTCTATTGCCAAGTACTAGTACGTAATAAAAGCATCAAAAAAACATATATCTATGTCCTATGGTCACTGCATTGTCTTGCCAAATCAAAATAGAGACACGGTTCAAATCATATCAGTTCAAGACAAAGCAGCAGTGAAAGAATACAAAGCGTGGGAAACTACACGGCAGAACAAGATTTCAGATGGGTACCACAGGTCTACATATACAACAACACTATTGGCTCTGTTGTGATGCTAGTAATGTGCATGATATGAAAGTCAACTGTATACACAATTGAAATTGAAATCAACAAAGCTATTGATAAGAGCAAACCTGTTAAAGAAACATGCGTGAACATACCTGTTGTGCCATTGGAGTTTCGATTGGATCCTTCAATTTAAAAATAAGTTTCTATGAGTAAATACAGTGATACAAGAGCAAAGAAATCCTAGTTAAAAAAGGCGCGCCTAAGCGAGCGCTTAAGCGCGCCTAGGCTCTAGGCGTTGCCAAACGCATTGCGCATAACTATGCATAATCTGTGCATAACTGCGCATAAGCATGCGCTTTGGTCAATAAAGTGCAAGGCGGTGTCAAAACACACAATTAACGCCTAGCCCTTTTTTGAACTATGATAGCAATGGAATCTTAAATTAGTACAGTTGTTCTTCAGGTTTAGGAAATTGTTCTACATGAACAGAGTATAGTAAGACGCAAGAATATAATACTTAAAAATAGAAAATGAGCTCATAGATCTTACCACATTCTTGGTTCGGGACCAGTACAGAACAAGGCATTCCCAGTCATCGTCTAGTAAATGCGTCTCAGGAGAGCGTAAGGGAATTTGATGAGTTTGTCTGCTGGTGAAGTACGTTTTCTTCAGGTAATTCCGATACTTTAACCAAGCATTCTTGAAGATAGCAGAGGTATTAGCACATGTTACCTCATCCTAAATTTCCAAATCGGTCCTTCTCTATAGAGAAAAATGGGAAAATTTGTTGTATTATAACCATCATGGAGGTAGGATGTATGGGACGAAGCAAAGTAATTGCCATGAATAACATTACTTACACATAACTCCTAGATAAACACCTGCAACTGACATTTTCCTTCATCTTCAGTATAATATTTCCAAGATGGGAAGATAGACACATACGATTTAACAACATCAAATGCGATAGATGCTAAACTACGACTAGCTGGTTGTGCTTCCTCCACAGGAATAGGCGTACTAACTTGTGGAGTTGGGGTTCGCCATGATAGTACTGGCCCTTTGGGCACTGGAGCTGCCTTACTAACTGCTCTTGTTTGGGAGCTCTGTGGTGGAGATGGTGCTATGTCAACAGGAACTGGGTTACTATCGGCTGGGGTTGGGGTTAGATTGGGTGAAGCTGGTTCTCTCTCCATCGCAGTAGGGGTACAATCTGTGAGAGTTACAATCTGTGAGAGTTTGGGTTATGTGTGGTAGGCCTGGTTCTTGTGCATGTACAACCGGGGTGCTATCTCCACCAAGAGGTAGCACTGTTTTATTTGAAGACCGTGTTTTTAGTCCGCTAGATACTGGCATCACCCGCTCCAATTCAAATGGCTGCTAAACAGGAAACATAGTTGAATGTAGAGACATTGTATGAGAGACAGATGCAATCGATAGTGTGGAAAAAAGAGGGCATGAAATAGTTGACATGTATATTGTTTAACTAAAACGGATAGCATGACATAATTTCACATATATGATGTGTATCTAAACTGGATAGCATAGCATAACATAATTCAAAGATATGATGAATAACTAAACAGGATCGCAAGACATAATTCACCTACATGTTATCTAAGTAATCAGGATCCCATCATTTAATTCACATATGTGATTTATATGCTAAACAAAGGGCATTCTATATGATGTCTGAACTAAGAACATGGTGTTGAATATTGTGTATATGTTGTCTAAACTATGCAATGCAAGACACCGTATGCATGATATGAGCAGTATAACCATGCCAAGTTAGAGCATACACCTCAGTGGGGTAATAGGACTGGTCATCTGTCTCTGAATCCATCTCTTAGGAGCTATCGGGACCCAACAAGAGATATTCTGCGACAGGTAGCACTGTCTACTCTGAAGGCGTTGTTTTCACTCCAGATTTTTCCATCTCCCACCCAAATGGCTGATTCATAGGAAGAGTAGTTTAATGTACAAACATTGTCGACAAATGTAAATGTAATGATGAAAAGGATGGCCAAGATATCATTCAAATATATGATGCCTGGTTAAACAGGATGGCATTGCACATTTCACATATATTATGGCTGGCTAAAAGACATAAGACTGCATAATTCCCATATATGATATAGAAACTAAACAGGTGGCATTATATAGCATGTCTAAACTAAGCAGATGACATATATGATGTCAAAAGTTGGCACTGCAAGGCAACACATGCATGATATGACTAACATCATCATGCCAAGGTAGATCAAACACCTTGGGGGGTAAATAGGAGTGGTCAGCGGCGTCTGAATCCGCCTCAGAACAGATATCTTCCTCTGGATTACAATCTGGAGAGGGGTGGGGAGGGTTTGCCATTGAACCCACCATGGAGCGATGTCTACATGACATTGTATTGGCGCGCAAAACTCTTCTCTTTTTCTCTACATGTTCAGCATGACTATGTACAATATCTGACATGCATACGAAAAAGATATGGTGAGATTATGAAAGGAGAGCATGCATAAATTTAGAGTGATGGTAACAACCAGTGGATCGACATTTTTCCGTTGAACCAAAATAGCCCTAATGGACCGACGTGAATGTATACTAATAAGTGATGCAACAAGTGTACAAGCTCTTTGCCATAGCTGTGTCGACCTCAGCATCATTGGGTTGGTCGCTGAAGCAGTTGAGGCAGAGGTGGCTGTCGGAGGTGTGGAGGAAGATCTGAACAATCTATAGACAGCGTCCAGGGCACTACTCTGTTGTGATGGATCGTTCTGTCGTTGGAGCAGCTCCGGTCAGCCGTAAGACGTCAAGGCTGAAGCAGACAAACATCGTCAATCTCAAGTGGGAATCTAATAGCATCTCCAATAGATGATGTAAAATGGATGTAAAATTAACATCACCAAAAACCACCTGACAACAACAGATGAGGTAAAAACTGTTGACTCTGAACTTAACTGCCAAAACTAAAATTTATTGTGGAATCTGAATGCTATTGTTGAAACTGAACGCAATGGTAGCAGAGAAGCACTTGACATGTAGTTTAGGGAGGGCCTGCAGTTCATCTTCAACCTGCACCCCCCCGAACTGCCAGGCACCACCGGCCGAACTGCCGGCCCCAGCGCCGCCTCGCCGCCCCGAAACAACTCGCCACCGCCGCCCCGGCCTGCCTCTAGGCCCCCCGCCCCCACCCTGAAACCTAAGATAGATAGTGGGGTACCTCTCCGGCGAGCCGCCGTCCCCGCTGCAGGTGGTTCTTCCTTAACTACGGCGAGCCCCCCCAACCCCTGAAAATCGACTGACCCAAAAGTCGATTCAGTCGACTGAAGTGTGGCTTAATCGGAGTAGAGCAGCAGCACGAGCGAGGGGGAGAGCAGTAGCAGCTGGGCGAGCGAGCGATCGAGCGAGAGCCAGAGCAGCAGAAGCAGCGCGAGCGAGCGAGCAAGAGCCGAAGCAGCAGCAGCAGCTCGGCTGGTATGGACGCCGCCGCCGAAGGGGCCTCGCACTGGGGGAGAGCCACCATGGAGATGTCGCCCGCGGCGCCGGCGTCAAGGTAGCCGCTCCATGGGGATGCGGGATGGAGCACGGTCCGTGCAGGGAGGTCGAGTTAAGGAGAAGGTGCGATGCGATGAGTGTACAACCTCTTTGGTGGCGCCGAGGAGGCCTCGGCTTCATCCGAGGAGTTGGTGAGGATGCTGCGGTTCCGGTGGAGCAGGTTAAGGTGGCGCTGTGGGGATGGAGCACCGGTGATAGACGAGGCGATCGTCGGAGCAGCTCCTTGGAGGTGGATGATGGGGCGGCTGAACCGGCGGGACGACGAGATGGACGACGGATCCTCATCCAGGGAGGTGGACGAGGGACGTCGAGCTGTTGCGGTGGATGACGTCGTCGGGGAAGAGCCTCTGGCTGGGCAGCGGTGACGTGGCGGATGGAGGAGGGTGGGGTTTCGCAGCTGGAGCGGAGAGGTTATGGCGGCCTGGGATTTCGAATGGCGAAAAGGGGGTGATGGGAGGGGGTGAAGCATGACATAGGGACGCGCTTGTCCAAAATGTAGGGTGTGTTACAAAAGTACCCCCCACCGATTTGAACTAGTGGCCCTTTCGGCTCATGGTTAGAAGGTGCATTCCGCGTGTCGGGATTTGGCAGCTGGAGGGAGTTTTCGCGCGCGTTGTAATTTCGGGATAGCAAGGTGCGGGTTGTGAAGGCGCTAGTTTTGGGAGCACGATATCTGAATTTTCAGGATTTTAGGGACAAGCCTAACGTGTAGTAATATTGTACTTGTACGTACCAAATCAATTCGCACTTCCCTCAACCAAAAAGAAAACAAAAAAATAAAACTATTCACACCACACAAAGAGAGAGTCTTGCCCCGTTTTACTATACAAATGCAATTCAAAGCTACTCCCTCCTTCCATCTATATACGGCCTAATGCGTTTTTCGATGCTAACTTTGACCAAATATTAGAGAAATGATATATGACATCCAACTTACACAAAGCACACCGTTAAATTCATCTGTGAAACGTTCTTTCAATGATATAATTTTCACACTGTGCATGTCATGTACTATTAATCTTGTCAATAGTCAAAGGCGGTCTTAAAAATCTCATTACGCCCTATATAGATGGAAGGAGGGAGTATGAATCCATGTTATGTCCGATTAATTTTTTCGCTTGCTGTATAATGCATGTAACCTACTCATACCAACATTTAAGTGCATTCCAAATGTCTATACTACGGCTGCAATTCGAGCTAAATTTGAATTCGTTTCTCTATTTCAATAAGAATCTACAATCATGATTGTTGCCAACTTCAACCATCATAGTTTCCTTGCTCTCCGCTAGATATAAATCAGACGGCCTATAATGCAGGATGGCAGGCACACCATCATCAACAACTCCGTTTTTTATAAGAGTAGAGATAAAATATATTAAATGTAGTATAACATGTTCATAACCACACCATGTGTATCACCGTTATATATATTCACACATGCGTCAGTTTGAAACACTATGATAAATTCTTCAAATATCTGAATTCACCTTTTATAATGAAGTATATATGATCTCTATTCATCTTTTACACCCACACAACCCTCTTATCTTTGTAGCTAGCGCTAACTTTCTTGTGCATGCACACGCCCGCATCCCTTTCACTCTCCCTCAGCATTCTCTAGCCCCATCGCGCCAATTCATCTTTTCACTTTAGGTCGTTCACCCACGGTGTGTGTAGGCCCCCAGCTCCTTCTTTACGGCACACATCGATCGATATGCCTCTCGAGCCAGGTGTGCCTAGCACAAACACAAGCTTCCCCTCTTCTCTTGTCACCGTCCATGCCTCACTCCCACCACTCTTTTCATCTATCTCGTACTCGCACACTCCTCCCCCTCGATATAGTATGCCTCTCGTACCACCACCTACATGCATCCCTCTCTCTCTCTATCCTTCTCCTCATGCCTCAGTTGCTTCTAACACACACATGCATGTATACCGATCGATCTCCCAACATATACCTAGATCAACTTTAACTACCCCCCATTGATCGACATACCTCACAAGTTATGTCTTTCCTTTCTCTAACAAAGGGCGATTGATCTTCCTGTGTAGTTACGTCTGCTTACCACAGCCACATCGTCCCCCCTCATCATTCGTGCATGCCTCCTGACCTGTCTCTCACATGCACGTGCACAGACAACAAGAAGCCATCTCCTCTCTTATTGATATTACGGGCGTGCCCTCCGTTTGTCTAGCAAGCCTATCCCACCATTTGTTAGAAGCAACTCCACTACCACCCCCTCCAACACTCTAGCTCTGTCTCTCTCCCAACCTTATTCCTCTCCTGCACATATGCATGGATGCCGATCAATCTCCCTTAATACGTGAGGCAGATCGATCTCCTTAATACATGAGGTAGGCCTCTCTCCTCCTCCACACATATACCAGCCATTGTACTCTATAGTTAATTGGGCCTCCCTCTTCCCCCACCACACACCGATAGTCGAGCGCTGCAGGTAGGTATCCATGCCACAGAGACAAACTGCACATGTCCCATGTCACGTTCCAGTAGGCCAGCCACTCAATATCTTTGACGTGGGCACACACAAATTCGATGGCACTCTTTATCGATCGCGCGCGCGCACACACACACACATCATCCCTCTCTTTGATTATATGGACACCTCAAGATGCATTTGTATGAGTAGTTTATGTTGTGAGAGAAAAGGTTGAACGAGGGAAGGACTTATTTGCGAATGTGGAGAGACGTGTGGGTATATTTTTGCAAAATTGCCATAGTTTCTTTACTATCCGTTAGATATAAATCCGGCGGCCTATATTGCAGGATGGCACGCACACCATCATCACCAACTTTGTTTTCTACTCCCTCCGTCCGAAAATACTTGTCATGAAAATGGATAAAAAGAGATGTATCTTAAACTAAAATACATCTAGATACATTTCTTTTTATCCATTTTGATGACAAGTATTTCCAGAGGGAGGGAGTATTTGTCTTTTTAGAGATTTCAACAAGTGACTATGACCGGACCTTACCAACATACTCAAAAAAGTAGTCCACAATTTTGATGTTACCCTCTTTTCTTGGCGGTGCAGTGCCATCTGGATACCTCATAAATAAGTAAAGTACTACATGATACTAATATATGATACATGGCGCAGGAGTACTAAGTATTATTAATACAGTTTTGCTAGAACTCATCTAGATGAGATATAATTTGGTCTCATTCATCTTTTATAGCCATTGGATGTGATGCTATATAAGATGCGTGTGTGCTGACGTGGGTTGTATTTGTTCTTGTGCAACGAACTCACCACTGCATGTCATGTTTGATAGTCTCAAGTCATTAAGAGCATACAAGCCCCACATCTCTTCTTGGTTGATTCCGCTATTTATGTCAAAAAAATAAGAAACAATGTGAGAGTTAGTGCACCACGCCTATGTGTTTACTATTTGGTTTTCGTAAGATGACTTAATGCTCACCTAGACGGAGGGAGTATTCGATTTGACAACGGGCGGCACAATTCCTCATACGGCTTTAATGTAGACGAGGGAGGGAGTAGCGGTTCCAAATATGTTGAATGGCGAATGCATCAACCTTCAATTAATGCATGAGGGAAGTAATGGGAGGAGGTCTAGGAAAAGAGGATGCACGATGTGAATGCAACACAATTTGCCCTCATTGCCCTCATATAAAGGCGCCCCTCCATTCCAATGCATCTACCACACCGTACGCACCTAAGCATTTGCCTACGCACCTACACTAAGCGCAAAAGAGCTCACTCCAGACCCATGGCGGCGATGCTCGTGAGCGGCCAGCGGCGGCGCCAGATGGTCCACGACGCCGGCCTGCGGCATGGCGCCGAGGATCGTCTCCAGGCGGTGTTGGAGACCGGCTGGTGGATGGCCGCCTTCGACGCCAACTACGACTCTCAGTTGGACCAGATGATCGTTGCCACCAGCAACAAGTTCACCGTCCTCAAGAAGGTTGCGGACGACATCGCCGCACTCCTCCAGCCAGCGTGCCTGGGCTCCTCATTGCCTGCCACCCTAATCGGCCTCCATGGCCGGAACCTCTTTGAAGCACTGGTGGCCCTGCGACTGCCCGCCGACGCCATGAAGAATGTCCACCTGGAGGTCGCGCTCGCCGCGAGGCGCCTCGCCCTGCAAGAATTCGTGGACCTACACATCCACATGTACGAGGAAATCGTGTACATAGGTATCTACAAGGCCAGTGAGGATGCTACGACATTGGCCTTCCTCAACCGGCTGGAAGCCTTGGATGCCTTTGCTGAGAAGCACCTCGACCTTGCCACGAAAGCCGCCGCTCCTTAGCCGCCGGTCGGTGGCCCGGCGCACTAAGTTGAGGAGGAGGAGGTCGTACGTTCGTGGATCCATCTTTCTACTTGCCTTCTGTAACCACCACTACGATCGCATCATCGTGTCCTTAATTCTTATTGTGCTATTGCATTCTCGTTCCAGTCAATACCGACATGTGCGATCCCTTTGCTTAATTATATGCGTCACTGTAACTAGTACTCCGTCAATTTATAAGTTTTGCTTACCTTTTCCATAAACTTCATGCAACGCGCGGGCATCTTGCTAGAAACACTAGAATATGTCTATATAATCCGTATGTGATAGTCCATTTGAAATCTCAAAAAGACAAATATTTAGGTACGGAGGGAGTAATATATTAGGAGTATATCAAAACAATAGTGATTTCTTTCAAGTTTGTGAACAAATACTACTTTGGATCCGTCGCAACGCATGGGCACATTGCTGGTAAAAGGAAAAGGCCTGCCGCATTCGCGTCGCACCCCCACACGCCCAGGAATCGGGAGTTTAACACGGCCCGTCCGGCACGACACATAGCTTAGGGAAGGCGTGTTGCCTAGCATTTTTACGTTCATGTGGGACCGCCATTGAGAAAACCGACACCCATCCAGCCGCCGGGTTGGAAAACAGAAACGAGAGGAAGATCTAGCTGTAGCAAGGAAGCCAAGAAATTTGGTGTCAGACGGGGCTCGTTGATAGAGTAGGAGCATTCCGTACTAGTACTACTCCTACTAGTACCATGTTTGTACTCCTAATACTATATTACTAGTACTACCACTATACAACTAGTAGGTACGTGCACGGCACAACATCGTAGGAACAAAAAACGGGAAGATCTTGTTTTGGGTGATTTATCTTTTTTCAATCAACGTAGTATGAATAATATGATGTGGGGGCACCCATGAAGCTTATGTGGCTTGGTTGCATGGCTACTGAAGGTTAGAGAAAAATAAATAGATAATGTGTTTAGAGTGCACTCCACTAAATATATATATATATATATACTTTCGATCCATTGCAATGGACCGGCACATCTATATCTATACCCCCTATATAGTGTGTGAAAAACTTTGAAAGTTGGTCGTTGGATGAAGCCAATCCGAAGATGGCAAATCCGAGCACTACTGGTCGTTGGATATCATCCACCAGATTCTTCCACATGTATAATCAAGAAGACTCCATGGTTGAACTTAATTCATGACTAAGGGCCTCTTTGATTCATAGGATTGCAGAAACACAGGAATAGGAAAAAAGTAGGATTGGAATGGCATGTTCATTGGATCCCTATAGGATTTGAGTTTGTTTGATTGTGTCACATGAAAAACAAAGGATTTCTTTCAAGAGGTTGGAGTGCATGTTAGAATTCCTGTGAAACGTAGTACAAATGAATCCTTAGGAAAATATTCTACATGATTCAATCCTACGAATCAAACGACCAACGTAGGAAAAATTCCTAAGGATTCTAATCCTTCAAAGATCCTATGAAAATCCTTTGAATCAAACAGACCCTAACTTTGCCACAACTAAGCTTAGGCAAAGTTATTAGTTCTTCAAAACGAGAGAAACATGTTGGCAAGCCTAAGGGAATCTTGCCACATTTTTTGTGTGTATGTCATGTGGGGCCTTAGTGTGGCTTGCCTAAGGTGTGGCTTGAACCAAACACTCACCTAAGTTAATCAAACTTGCCTAACCTTACATTCCGCTAGATTTTGCCACATGTTAGAATCCAGAAAGCTCCACATGTAGAAGCATAATGCACAAACCACCAGAATCTCATGCGTGCAATGCACGTGTACCTTACTACTACTAGTAGTTGGTAGTAGTAAGAAAAAAATTCCAGTTTTGGCACGAGCTCGTACTGTGGGAGCACCACAAGGCCTGCCACAGCAGTTACATTTCCCGCTCAGGGCCCACGGGACCGAACTTCAGTGGCTTAGTGCCCGGCCTATGATTCAATGACATGCGGACCTTAAATGTGGCTAGCCCACATGTCATTTTCATGGTGGTGGTGTGGTTCGCGAGTCACTCATTCGAGATGAACCGGCCGGTGGTGGCATGGCCGTGGTGAGGGTGCCATAGCTGGGCGTCGGGGCATTACGAGGCGTAGATGGCCACCCAGGCGGGTACTAGCGGCGTCGTGGGAATCACGGGTGGCTGTGGTCGAAACTTGATGCTCGCCGCATTTTAGGTGGACCAGATGTCATGCACACAAGTTGTCTTGGCTACAGACACATGCACTGCATACCGATCACTGGAAGGAGTAGTAGAGAAAGCTATATATGCGAATAAATAGTTCCTTATATTCAAGCGGACCCACGCTACTACTCTATTCCAAAGACATGCACACCATCGAAATAGTCCATCTATATCAATATACTCCGAGAGGGAATAATTTTTTTTACAAGAGAGGAAATAGTTCATCCATCCATAATGCGCTCCTGCTGGTGCTGCCTTTTCTTCTTCTTCTTCTTCTTCTTCTTCTTCTTCTTCTTCTTCTTCTTCTTCTTCTTCTTCTTCTTCTTCTTCTTCTTCTTCTTCTTCTCATTCTCTGTGGGAGACGGCTTCGCAACAAGCTCTTTGGACCTTGCAGCTATCTCGAAACTCACACGGTCATCGAGGGCAGCATATTTTATCTGCCCGTACATCAAGGGATAGTTCTCCCATCCAGACAACCTTAATGCCATCGTGTCATCACCCTTCTGAAGATTTGTACCGAGCACAAAATTTGCTATGTCGAATAGGGATGGTGTCTGTTTATCACAATGTTCTACAGGAATTTTGATTCTGGTTTGTAGGTCAGTGATGCTTTTCAAATCAAGGTTGTATGGCTTCAGCTTCTGTTTGTCCCCCTCATTGGCTGCCCCATAGAAGTATACGTCCTCCCGAGACAAGAAATTGTGAAGCCCATGTGGTATGGAGGGCGAGTGTATGATGTGGTACACCAAAACATCATCTTCGTGGAACAGTTGAAGGATGGCGGCACACTGGATCTTCCCAGGGGCACGCTCCGTGTACTCTGCGTCGAGACCGATGACCCTCGTCTCTACCTTTTCGAGGGAGTTGGATACATTGTTGATCCACTAGCGAACAACCCTTGGGTGGACGGTGACGGTGGCAACTATGCGCATTGAGCCTTCGACGAGGACATGTTGGATGCTAAAAACCTGCATCTCGATCTCTTCCGCCATTTGGAACCACTAGAACGGAGGGCTATGGTTTGGAGAATTAGGATTAGATGGCTAGTCTAACTGAAGTAGTAGATGATTATTTAAAGAGGTTAAAACAATGTGAACGCAGTGGGGGTTGGATGAAAATGAAGACGAAGGGGAGGTGAAGAAGCCGAGGAGAATCGGTTCCCGATGGAGAAGTAAATGGGAGAAGTGGTGTGCAGGCAGTTGATTAGATGGCTAGGTAGACTAAACGAAAAGGCTATGCGGGTAGACTGATGAGTCGTACCTGTTCGTGTACATGCCCATCCTTCCTGATAGGTGGGACCTATGGATGCAAACAGATAAAAAATGTCCTGGATACAGAACATGGATAACACTGTATATTTTGTGCAGAATCTTTTTAGTACTTTGAATTTTGGCCACTACTTGTGATGTTTAGTAAATTTTCTGAATTTTGGCCATTACCACAGTAAGTTCAAGTGAGTAACTCCAATTCTGATTTTTTACATAAAACTAACCATGACATTTGTTCCTCTATTCTAGTCATAATTATAATATGATTGCTGAACCCTTAATCATTCTCATAATGTTTACACGATGCACAATTATACTGCCATCAAAACTACTCCATACACACACTGTCAAAACTGACAAGATGGTGCTGGAGGTGGGAATAAATGTTCAGTATTGGTGCATTTTCTGTGCTTACAAAATTCAGATTGAATTTCACTACCAAAAGAAAAGAAGTGGAGATTAAATTTTGCTTTCCACTTACTTCACCTATGTGTAACTCTTTTGGTGCATTTTCTGCAAAACCTATGTGTAGCTGCAGCATACAGGCCAGTTCATCAACTGCTCGAAGAAGAAAAGAAGGTGGCATTTCCTTGCCTTTAGCATACAGGACAGTTCACTTAATGTCCTCTGGTGCTATATTTCTAAGAACATCCAAGTTTTTACTTATCACTTTGCTAGCATTCACAAGTCTATTGAAGTGTGCATTTCTCTGTGAATCTTGCTGTCTACTCCAAGTAGATGGTGTGTAGCCTGTCAAAGGATATTAGTACTTGGTGCATTCTAAGTTTAAAACCACTCTAGATTTACAAGTGTCTCCTAAAGATGAAAAATGTTTATTTAGTTCTAAATTTGAAGTAACTAGTAGACAAACAATATTCATCTTTTTCTGTATATGAAGAACAATAAACCTAACTAATTCAAATAATTCCAATTTTAGGGACATGTTTTTATCAACTCTTAGTTAAGGGGTTGTGGCAGTTTTCAGTTTTCAGTTTTGTGCTGCTTGAATTGATTCTATAGGAATATTTAGGGAAGAGTCATGGCTATGCTTAGCTCTTTGTGAAATGAATGACTGAAATTGGACAATTGGAAACTTTAGGTATGTTTGCAATTGGACAAATTGTGTATAAATCCAAATAAAGCAAATAAATTCAAATGATTTAAATAAATCCAAATAAACATGGTTGATCTTCATCTTGCATAAACCTAGTTGAGTATTATAGAGTAATTGACAAGAAATTGACCTGGTTGGAATTCATACAGCAACAGTAACAGTTAACTGAATTTGTTTTGCGTGCATTTATCACTACAGAAAACTTTCCGTAACGAGTGAGCAGCCTCTGCATTTTCTTAGTGAACTTTTGAGTGCATTTATCACTTGTTGTATGCTACAGCTTATGCAAATCACAAACTCCTTTAGTTTACATCTCAGTTGTAGCAAACACTACAGTTTCAGTAAAGGAGGCATAACTGAATTACAGGCACTGTAGTTTCTCTACAGTATTGGAACATTGAACATTTTCAGTTAACGGTAGCAAGAAAAACTTCCAAAAACTAGCAGATCTCCAAGAATGCCAAGAGTATATCTCAATGAATTTGATGGCATCAAACTAAATTTTCACTATAATCTGTTCATCATTTAGCAGCTGTGTACAACCTTTGTCCTGGATTATTTCTCTAGCTTTGTATCCCCTGACTGAATTTTCTCCGCCTGTGCTGAGAATAGCAAATTCAGACTCATAGCAACAAATTGAACAGCAGCAGTAGCAGAGGCGGGCGGGGCAGACTCACCAGCATAGGCGGGAGTGGCAGCAGAGGCAAGGCAGGGAAAAAGGCAGAAGCAGCATCAGAGGTCCACGACGCCTGTGTCATCCACCAGTAGCAGCATGAGAGGCAGGAGTGGCCGGAATTGTCCACGGCGCCGGCGGCCTAAGCTGACAAAATTGGAGGCACAGTTGGGCGGCGAAGGTGGGCGAACGTGGGCGGCGACCTTCAACGGGCCTAGCGGCATAGCTCGAGGAGGGCGCCGGCGTAGGTCACCTTCACGGCGGGCGGTGCAGGTGGTAAGCCACGACGCAGGTGCAAGCGGGCGGCGGCGCTGTTGTTGGTCATGGGCTGGGCCACGGTTCTGGTGTTGGTCGCGGCGCAGATCCAGGCGGGCGGCCGCGCAGGTGGGTCGCCGGCGACGGCTGCAAGGCGCGGGCGATGGGGGAGGAGGAAGGAAGGAGGTGGACTTCTTTGTGACGTGTTTAAAACTCTGTGGGTTTTTTTTGCGAAAAACCAAATACACTGCCATGTGGACAAGTTTTCCCGGACGGAGGGAGTACTAGTTAAATCCGAGCTATGGGTGTGAAGCACTCATGTGCCAGTACATTTGATTTCGACTTGTTCTAATTTTGTACCTAAACCTTTTTAGAAAGGGGTGTACGTCAATTTAATGGCTAGCAGAACTTATTGTGTTGTGTGTCTATTTTCTTTGCACAACATTCAAGATATTTCCCCATCATTAATAAAGATGATGAACCGTTATGTACGACTTCGTTGGTTTCAACATAGCACTTCCCATAGCGATCCACTACTTCCATCCTGATTATGCTGCCTGCGTGAAATTTTTGTATGCAAGTTCAGTGTGCTATGATGTTCTATATGATTGTGTCAACTATATAAGTTCTTACTGAGCATCAGCAATGCATATGGCTGAAAGATGTATTTATGAGCATCAACCGATGGGTCTCTCTCTCTCTCTCTCTCTCTCTCACACACACACACACACGCGCAGACACACAAGTGGGACCCGTTGAATTATTTATTTGCTCGTGACAGCTTTTAATTAGGTTTCACTGCAATCTAACTTTTTTCTTAAGTTATTAATTGAGCTCAATGACTTCAAAAAGTTGTACAAAAGCCTTGTTTGGGCCTTTCCGGCGTCGCTGAATGTGGGCTGAGTAACCATGTTAGGTTGTACTGTACTACACAGGCCTTTTTTCAACATCAGCAATGCAACTGGGCCGACAGTTGTACACAATATCCGGGTCAACTTGTTATTCTCCGCCCCGGTGGGCTGCAAACTTTCCTAGGAGGTATGCATTAGGCTTTACAAGAAAATGGACTGTAAGAAATAATAAATGGGATCTAATTATAATAACTGGATAGTTACTATGCACCAAACACGTAATTAGTTTGAACAATATATTATTTTTGGAATTTGAAAATTTTAATTTCATTACTTGTTGCACGCGCAATATTTTGTTGGATTTTAACATAATACAACTTTATTTTGAAATTATATTTGACCTGATAAGAAATTTCGGATAAAAATATTTCGGATCCCATCAATATGTGGGAATTTTTTTTGAATTCTGTTTTGAGCGGTTGTTTGAAATTATTAATCGTTGTCCTAGCTAGAAGTTGGGCTGTACTTTTAACAAACTGTAAATGGGCTGTAGTAAATACCATTAGAATTAAAAAATGGGCTGTACATTCTTACAAATCGCAAATGGGCTATATGTTCTCTTCCAATTCCGAGCTGTGGGCCTACTAAGTTGACGCGTACCAAGGGCTTTGCCAACTTAGTCAATATAAACGATTCTAGCTGCAGTGATCGTACGATGTCCATCCAACGACCGTAGTGCTTCTTCAACCTCTGGTCTTCTTGCTCCAACTGCCCAAAGCAGCGCCGGTCGTGTCGCGTGCTCCTGCCTCTCGTGGCCGGCTGTGATGCCGCGGAGGCCTCACCGCCCCGTACTACTCCCACCGCTAGCCAGGCCATCCCTCTACTCACCCACACCCCCTGTTATTCTGCGGCGATGGTAGCCTCACACCGCAGCCGAACCAGTGAACCTCGTACTCCTCTCCGTGCGGGCTTCCACTGCCGCATCTTCCCCGACTCCGTGTCGTCCCGTTCCTAGGCCTCGCCGTTGTCCAGACCACCGTCCTGGTGCTCTCGGCGTGGCGTGGTCAACGTGGTCAACGACCAACTTCCATCGGAAGAGTACTGTATGTGGAGACGCTGACAGTTGGGTCCAGGCGGCCGCAAGGAAGTGCCTCCTTATTACGCGCAAAATAATTATTCCTCCACCTGACAGCAGGGACCCACCGACGGGCCACCTTATTTCATGAAAAATACGTTTCCCCCCTGACTGCTGGGAGCCACCGGACTGACCAACGTATTTTGCGGAAAAAACGTTCCCCCCATTGTCAGCTCGGACCCACCGAAAGTGCCTTCTTATTACGCACAAAAAAATGAATACTCCCCTGCTAGCTGGGACCTACCATGGCGGGAGGTTGACTTGTGGGCCTACTAAATTGACTGGGACAGGGGCCTTTGTCAACTTTAGTCAATATGAACGATTCTAGCTCCAGTGACCGTACGATGTCCATCCAATGGCCGTAGTGCTTCTTCAACCTCTGGTCTTCTTGCTCCAGCCGCCCAAAGCAGCGCCGGTCGTACCGCATGCTCCTGCCTCCCGTGGCTGGCTGTGCTGCCGCGGAGGCCTCACCGCCCCTACTATTCCCACCGCTGGCAAGGCCCTGCGGTGACGACAGCCTCACACCGAAGCCGAACCAGTGAACCCTCGTACTCCTCTCGGCGCGGGCTTCCACTGCTGTGTCTTCCACAGCTCCCCGTCGTACCCTTCCTAGGCCTCGCCATCGTCCACCGCCCTGGTGCTCTCGGCGCGGCATGGTTAACGCGGTCAAGGAACGACTTCCATCGGTCGTGGACTATACATGGAGAGGCTGACAGCTGGGTCCACGGCTGCAGCAAGGAAGTGCCTCCTTATTATGCAGAAAATAATGATTCCTCCACCTGACAGGTGGGACCCACCGGACGGGCCACTGTATTTCGTGAAAAAAACGTTTCCCCCTGACTGCTGGGACCCACCGGCTACATCTTCGCACGCAAGGAAGTGCGTCCAGGCAAAAAAAACGATTCGCCCCCTGACTGCTGGGACCCACCAGCTACATCTTCGCACGCAAGGAAGTGCCTGACAGTCGGGACCACCTAGATGAAGCGTACGTAGTGTTGTCATTCTGGTCGCGAACATGTACGTACATATATACTGGTGGATGTAGAGGCGTGCATGTGTCGTAGTAGAGACGCATACGTGTCGTAGTAGATGCGCGCACGTAGCATGTACACGTATGTACAACGGCCAGGGTGCAAGAAAGAAAGTACAGCCATGTATGTGTACATACGGGCGGGGTCTCTAACGCCTACTCACGCATACGTAGGGCCAGGGCTCGTGTACATGGCTAGGTAGGAACAGAGAAACAGGGTCGTCGTCATATTCATGGGGAGGCAACGGAATGCGTCATGTTCATGGGGAGGCAACATAATGTGTCGTGTTCATCAGGAGGCAACGGAACGCATGGGAGCCAACCGGCTAGGTCGGAACGGAATGTGTGGTCATGTTCATCGGGAGGGCTTGGTCGGAACAGGCGATGGAAACGAGGCCTGGTGTACCGCATAATAGAGGAAACGGACCTCCTATGTTCGGAACGGGGTCTTGTTGATCGGGAGGGGTCTGGCGTACTGCAAAACGGAGGAAACGGACCTCCTACCACTACAAGAAATATGTCAACTTATGACCTTTTGTTAGTGACCCTCGAAGAATTGGTCATAAATTTATGACCATTTTAGACCAATTGGTCAAAAGCTGTCTGGGGGGCTCTAAACCCTAAACCATAACGACCATTTTGGTCAGAAAGGTCATAATTTCATTAGAGGAAATGTTCATAAAGCAAACAGCGCTAGTCCGCTGCCTTATTTCTAGTTGTTAACGACTAATATAGATGGTCATAGCCTTGTAAATTGTGGTGGGTTGCTATGACTAAGCGCCACCTCATCAGTTTTGCCTATGTGTCATGTCCATGTGGCAGTTTTTGCCCTAGGTTGTGAAGCAACCTATATTTCTGTCTTTCCCAAAATTCCCAAAGAAATCTCATAAATTCTTTGGGTCATATCTTCATCAAATATGTAAAAGTCCTTCCTTGCCTAGTTCAAAACTAATTCAACAATATTCATTTTCCTATTCTGTTCACAACAACACTTTACGAAGGAAGTGCTATTTATATATTCTTGATTGCCCTAGGAATTTTTGGGCACTCTTTTCTATCCAAATCATTACCGCATGACAAAATTCAGCTCCATTTGCCTAGCAAATCTTCCTCGGCAAATTTCCAAAGTTTTTGTCCACCTAGAAGCATTGTGAAGGAAGTACCTTTTTTATATCTCGAAATGACATGAAATTTATACAGTTCCTTCATATGCCCAAATTATCACCTTTTTTATGGCCAAATTGGCACGTTGCAAAGCAAGTCTTATATAGACCCATCCTATTACCCTCAAACTTTTCGGGAACTCTTCCATACCCAAATCATTGCCACATGATAATATTCAGCTCAATTTTCCTAGTAAATCTTTCTCAGGAAATTTCCAAAATTTCTACCTCGAGACAAGCTTTGTGAAGTAAGTACTAGCTAGGCTTACCGAAATGATCTGAAAATTTACCAGCGCATGACCATACCTATGTAACTTACCTACACCAATTTTTAGCTCCTTTAATTCATCCAATCTCTCTCACTAGTTTTCCCAAGTTTTTGTCCATAGAAGAGCATTGTGAAGGAAGTACTACTTTGGCAAGTCCAAATGGTATCAACTTTCTACAATGCTTTCCTATGCCCAAATAACCATCCTCCACTAAACTTCAGCTCAATCCATTCACTATTTGAACCCAGCTTCAACATTCATATTTTTGTCTAGTGTGATACTTTGCAAAGCAAGTACCACCTCGGATCCTCCTTTTGAGCTAAAAATTTGTGAACACATTCTCCTTAGTAGATGATCATCCTCAGCCAAAACTCACGCCCATTGGCCGTGTGAATTTCCCATACCGCTAATCAAACACTTGGCTGCTTATTCTTGTTTGAGCATCGATCGGTCTCCTCGTGAGAATCTTATGTTGTGATTTTCTTCCTATCACCTACCTGGGGAGTGCCCAACCCACTAGACATGCCTAGGCTGCCCAGAACACATGGCAACGCCACGGTCACGCGGTGACCACGCGGCGGGCATGCGAGTTTACGTGCTCTAGAGTTGGGGGCCTCGGCCACCGCCCAAACCTCGACGTATCGCCACCAAACCATGTATTTATGATTAAATAGATACTTATGTACCTATAAATGATTTTTGGAAAAAATAAAGAGCAAACTACGAGGTAGCTACAGTTCAGATTTGACCCGCTTCCTCCTGAATCGGTAGGAATTTGTCTTTTTCTTGAGAGGTGGATCAAAACTTTTGACACCCAAACATTTGGTCAATTGTGCATTAAATATGTCCTAATATTTAATAAAATTGATTAGGTCCAATTTTGCAACAAATATATGGTAGGTCCTTCACAAAAAACTCATTTTGGGCACTCAGAAAAATGGAAAATGAATTTTTCGTGCAAAGAAAATGAAAACTTCCTTAGGCAACATTGTCTGGAATTCCAAGATGCACCCTTGTGCACAATATGAGATCATTTTAACAAACTATGCCATGAATGTGGCCACAAGATTGATCATTTGGCTTGAAAGCCATGAGTCTTCACGCATGATAGCTCATTTCTGTGAACACTTTTTTAAAAGAATTGCCGTATTACAAGTTTATTATTTTTCTTGGGAACTTGGCCATATATAATGACACAATGCAAAGGTTTCCCAATTTTTTGATTTTTTTTGAATTTTTTATGCCCGTTTCAAAATGCGGTCAAAACGGCGGGAATGACCGTTGCTAGCTAGAGGTTGAATCATGGAATTTTTTTGGTGTTTCTCTGATCAAATAGATACTTATGTACCTACAAATGATTTTTGGAAAAAAATAAATAGCAAACTATGAGGCAGCTGCAGTTCAATTTGACCCGCTTCCAGCTGAATCGGCGGGAATTTGTCTTTTTAACGAGAGGTGGATCAAAGCTTCTGACACTCAACCATTTGGTCAATTGTGCATTAAATATGTCCTAGTATTTTAGAAAAATAATTCGGTCCGCTTTTGCAACAAATATATGGTAGGTCCTTCACAAAAAAACTCACTTTGGGCACTCAAAAAATGGAAAAGGAATTTTTCGTCCAAAAAAATGTATTTTTTAGGCAACATTGTTTGCCATTCCAAGATGCACCTTTGTGCAAAGTATGATATAATTTGAACAAATTATGCCATTCCAAAATGCACCCTTGTGCAAAAAATATAATAGAAACACATGGAAAAACACAATTACGTATGCTTTGTTCTCATTGGTTGAAATGTTTGTGCCATGGATTGATGACATGGCATCCATCCATCCATCCACCCGTCCCATTTATCTAAAGAAAAAAAGAGAGAGAAAGAAAAAGAACCCTATCCCCTCCCAACCCGGGCAGCCCAACCACCCAAACCCCATCGCCGCCGCCCTCTTCTCCCCAGATCCATCGCCGCCGCCCCCTTCTCCCCCCTCATCGCGCACGCTCAAGCCGCTCGCCGCCACCATGCTCCTCCACCTCTAGGCGACGCCGAGCCCGTGTTCTCCCTCCCCGAGATCGCGCCGGAGCCCGCGGTCCTCTTGCACCTACAGCTCGGCTCTCCTCCTCCCCTTCCAGATCGCGCCGCCACCATCACCCCGCCTTCCAGATCCGATGCCATCCCCACCCACCACCGCCACGCCACCCACCGTCGACCTCGTCTCCTCCATCCCCCTCCCCTCACCTTCCCCATATCCACTAGTCCAGGAAGGGCCATGGCGTTCCCCCTCCTCCTCTCTGCTAGGGTTAGGATTTCCACGTAACCCTCCCCTGATCTGGCAGCCACCGGTGACCTTCCTGCCTGTCTCCGGTCTTCCCCACCGGTGCTGTCCCCACCCTTGATGCCCCCGCCCCGGGCGGCGCAACACCCTCTTCCCCTCCCCCACTCTCTTCCCTTGGCGCGCCCTACCCCAAACCCTACCCATAATCGCCGCCGTGCTCCATCACCAGCGACCTTGCCGTCGCCGCCCCTATCCCCTCGCCCTATCTCCATACCCGCGACGCCGAGCCAGACGGGAGGAGCCACCGCCCCAAAGCACGCTCGCGCCGGTACGTACAGGCGGTGCCCCCGCCGGATCTGAACAAGAACACCGAGTGGTTCATGTACCTGGCGTTCCTAGATCCATCCGCCCCACCCTAGTAATTCTGTTACCCAGTTAGTGTTTGGAAGCAGCTGGAGTGAATGTGAGAATAGTTGAACATCTTACACATTTTCCTAAAATGGTATAGCTTAATTTGTTTTTTAGCTACTGCAGCATTTCTTGAAATGATTTTTATTCTAAGCATTTTTGTCATAATCAATAAGCTAGTTCCTGAATCAAATTTAATAACGAAATGTTTCTGTAGCAAGCTATAGTTAATTAGTTGGCAAGTGTGATGTCCATTCACGCCTCCTCTGTTTTTTGCAGGTCTGGCAGCACCGCCATGTCGACGACGAAGGTGGTGACCGCGGCAGTGAGCGGCGCGAGTTGGTGGCTGCGGGACTCGAAGGTACGACTCATATATGCGCGAGCTAGGCATTACTTTGAGTTCATATATGTGCTTGTCACTCCATAGGTTATAGTGATTCCCTCTGTTCCCTTATATGTTCTTGTAGTTTGGTTGCTTTCCTGTTCATGCATGTTTGTACAGCTATATATAGTTATGCTGTGAATCTATCATGCATGTATTGAAATGCAGGAAATGTTTAATACATGTTCACTCTCAGTTGGGATATTGAATTCTACATAGTTATGTGATTCATGTCTGCTTCTTATCTTATTAAGTGATTATCTTTATGTCCTTGCTACCAGTAGGATGGTTAATAGCTTGTTTTGTAGTTCTCTACTTTATGCAAATAGCTTCTTATAAGGCAATATAATTGGTTGCTTTGTGTTGCTGGCCTAATTAAACATGATCAGTATGTATACTTGTTTGAGATAGACATTTCATGCATGTTTATGAGGTACGAATTCTACAGATGTCACAAAATATTGGTTGCAAAGTGTCTTCTTATCTTTATATTTGCTTAGCTAAAATCTTAGAGTAACAATAACTGTACTTGACAAGTAAACATTAGCATATTAAATGATCATCTTAAATGATTAGCTAAAATGATGTATGAGTAGTAGAAACTTCATGGTTGATCTTGATTGCTGAACATGGGAGATGCATCTTCTTTTGCATATCAATTACATAGTAGTACTATATAATGCTTGCCGATGTGGTACATTCAATACTGGCAGCATTGGCCATTAATTACACTGGCCATTTTACGCCAGGCTTTAGATTCTTCCGAGCCAGATCCGTTGACCCGCGGTTTGATTCATGGCGTGCGAGATTTGTTCCTGGGCTGACGTGGTGTGTTTGCCGGTGTGATTTTCGCAGGCCTTTGACAAGATCAGTATGGTGCCGATGGAGGCCCTCGCCGCCGGCTCCGATGTGTCCATGATTGGCCAGTTTGGTGTTGGCTTCTACTCCGCCTACCTTGTTTCCGAGAGGGTCGTCGTCACCATGAAGCACAACAATGAAGGGCAGTGCATGTGGGAGTCCCAGGCTGGTAGCTCCTTCACCGTCACTCATGATACATTTGGGGAGCAGCTCGGCAGGGGTACCAAGATGGTCCTCTTCCTCAAGGACGACTAGGTATGCAGTCCAATCCTCCTATACTGTGATGGCTTACTCTTCATGTCTTGATGTGGTTCTCTACTTAGTGTAGCTCTATTAGACTCACTATGAGATGTCCACTCTTGTTTTGTTAAAAAACATGAACTGTTAAGTCATCTATTCATGGCCGTTGCTTTTGTTCAGTATATCTGTGTGCTTTCTGATTTGTATGCGTAGGTGGTTATAGGTTGCTGTGATGAATATAAATATTAACAAGTGCGCATGCATGCCGGTATACTAGAGCTAGTTGTATGTGCTCATTACCTTCCTGTTGTCACTTTGTCAACATCAATCCAATCCAACCCAGCCCAATGAATCTAACCTACTCGTTTAGTTCTCGCCATCGGTGGTAGCCAACAACTAACCTTCTTAGCTGCTGCCGGCTGTTTGGCATTCTTTGTATTTTTTGCTGCTAGTCTCAGAAATAATGCATAAATGGCATCAAAACTGCTTCATGCTATCTCTCGGGCAAAGTAGATGCTAGTTTGCTTACTATCTGTACATCATCAGGTCTACTTGATGCAAGTCTCCATTTTTGGTTTGTCTCTCTTTGACATATTGCTTTTTCTTTTTGAATGTGCAGGTTATTTGCATCTTGATTAGGAGATGATGGTGATCATCTTTTGTTGCGGGGAACCTGTTAGATAAAGTTTATGTGATTTGAACCTGCAAGATACAGTTCTGTATAATTTTGTGTGAGATAAAAGTTATATACTTGTGAACATAGGAGATAAGTTATTGATATGTTTTGGTCTGTCTAATGTTATGCGAGATAAAGTTGTGTGAGAAAGTTTTCTATACTTGTGGGAAAGAAGTACTGTTACTATACTGATTTGAGAATATTGGTTGTAAATAAAAGAGGGCTTGGCCCACTATTGGATTGTAAAAAGGCCCTGTCCAGAATTTATATTGCACTCAATACTTGGGCTCTAAAAAGGCCATGGCCCAAACTATGTTGGACTTGTTTCTAAAAAGAGCAATATAAATTTCAGATTCTAAAAGGGTTGAGGCCCCAAAAAAATGGAGTGTAAAAGACTGCATCTCAGAAAAAAAAATGTCCTAATTGTTGGGCCAGGCCTATTTAGCTAATCAAAGCACAGGGAAAAAATAAATTAAATGGGCTGAATTAATGGGCTCGGCCCATGTAAAATGCCGAATTGGACTGGGCTGAATCTTCTGCCACATCAGCTTTGTCACATCCCTAGCCTTGCCATGCACTTGGACTAGCTTGGTGGTTGCATCATGTTTAAATTCAAATGAAATTTGAATTGAGGAATTTTCAAGCCTCAAAATCCCTTTAAAAAAATGATCAAGATAAAATTTCTTCAAATAAGTCCAAGAAAATGTTCCTGTTTTCTCTAAAAATATTGGCAAGAGGTAAAATTCAAACCAATATTTTTGGATTCACAGAAATATTTATTCTGGGCATTTGAATTAAATCAATAGCTATTTGAATTGGATTTATATTTACTATTAAATAAATATAGGTCCAATAATTCTGAAATATTTTTGTGGGGCTTTGGTTTAATTCCTTTAGCTTCTAAAAATATTTCCAGAAGCAACAAAATTGATTTGGCTTCAAAACCAAATTCAAAACAAACCTGCAAATTAGAAAACAGAATAAACTAGAAAAAAAGAGGAGAAAGGAATCTACCTGGCCACTTACCTGTAGCCGGCCCAGCTGGACCAGCCCAGCCCACCTCCCTCGTCGCTCGTCGTCTTCCTCTGCCAGTAGGCAGAGGCGAAGGCACACACGCGTGCTGGGAGGCCTCCACCTCCTGCTTCGCGCTGTCAATGCCCCTGTGCCCTCGTGTGGCGTCGTGGAGCTTCCCTGGACGCCTGGATCTTCCCCCTCTTCCTCTGCTCACTTCCCCCTCTCTCTCCCTCGCACACACCAAACACAGCCGCTGCCGTCGCTCGCTGTTGCCACGGCCACTGGCCCTCCCTCGCCCATCCTTCGTGCTCGAGAGCTCCGCCTCGACCCCCTCCTTCTTCCACCCCAAGCCACGCCACCGCGGGAGCCCCACATCGCCGCCACGAGTCGTCTTCTCCGAGCACGGCCGCCGGACTCCATCGACGAATTCGTCGCCTCCCGGTCGTCCCCGAGCCAGCTGAGCTCCGCTTCGACCTCGCCGTGAGCTCCTGCCCCTTCTCCCCCTCTCCGTTCTCGCTCTCACATGCCGTAGCCGTCGCCCCCTTGTTGACCGAAACCCGCCGCCGCCGCGCTCGTCGCCGGTGATGCTCCGGTGACCATTTGGTCCCGGGCATGCGCCCATCGTACTCACTGCACCCCGTAGATGCCGTAGATGCTATGCACACATCACCACGGCCACCGCAACCGCGTCCCCGCTCGTGTCCGAACTCCGGTGCCGCCCCGAGCTCGTTTCCGACGAACTCCGGCCGCCCTAGCTGCTGCTGCTTGCAGGGATGGATGCGGGCGAGCTCCAGCTCCCCGCAGATGCCCTTCGCCGCTCGTTTCGTCGCCTATACTGTGTTTCCGAGCCGCGCCACCGTCTCAGGCCTTGCCGGCGTCGAGCCGCCGGTGGGTTTGACCCTGCCGGCCTGGGTTTGACCCATTTTGACCCCGGTCGGGCCCCACCTGGCTCCCTGACATGTGGGGCCGGCACTAGCTGGATTAGTTAGATGTTAGTTAGTGCTAATCCCCTTGCTAAACTAAACCTAAGCCACTGACATGTGGGCCCAGCCCTGCTAACATTTTCGTTAGTATTAGTTTAACCCTAATCAACTCAGTTAACCAACTGAGTCACTGACATGCGGGCCCAGGCTCTAATTAACTTTAGTTAGTTAATTAGTCACTGACCAGTGGGTCCCACTGGTTAGGTTTGACCCGGACGCGCCCTGTTGACTTGCTGACATCATCATGACGTCAAGCTGACGCAGTAACCCTTTTTCTGGAATTTAAATAAATCTTAAATGATTTATTTATTTCAGAAAATATCCAACACTTTGAAAAATCATAGAAATTCAACCGTAACTCCAAATGAGATAAATTATATATGTAAAATTATCAGAAAAATTCAAGGAATCCATCTGTACCATTTTCATGCATGTTTGAACAATGTTTGTCCTCTGTTTTGGACAAAACAAATAAAGGGCATTTAAATAATCATATATGGAGTTTGAATTTGAATCTTGTATTCAAACCAACTTCATTAAAATCATAGCTAGTTGCATTAGCTCAAACCACAGCATATTGACATGTCATGATCATGCATCATACTGTGCATTGCATTGATTGTATTTCTTTCTCTGTTGCCGGTATTTGTTCCCTCTCGATAGACGTTGTACCGACGATGTGATCGTTGACACTGATGAAGACCCAATGATATCTTCAGAAGTGCCAGGCAAGCGAAACCCCCTTGTTCATTCCGATACAATCCCCCCCTCTCTCGCTCCTGCTCTCTTTTACTGCATTAGGACAACAACGATTCATCTGTTACTTGTTGCGGTAGTTGAATCCCTTATCCGCTGCATGACCTGTCATTTCCACAGTAAATAGATGAAACCCACTAGCATGAGTAGGAGTTGTTTGAGCCCTGATGTTCCTACTCATTCATGCTTGTTTGTCATGCCGGCTACTGCTTAGAGTTGAGTCAGGTCCGATTCATTGGGGATGAATCGGAGGTGTGTAAACATGTCCTACTGTTAAGAGCTAAGTGTGTGAACACGATTTGGTAAAGGTAGCGGTGAGAGGCCATGTAGGAGTACATGGTGGGTTGTCTCATTGAAACCGTCCTCAGGAACTGAGTTCTGTGTTTGTGATCCATGAAACAGCTACTACCACACGTTGGGCCCTGAAATATGACCCCGCTCGACTTACTGACACCTCTTGTCCTCTGTCCAGGAGTTGCAACTAGTTTCTGGTGTTTGTAGGATATGTGTTGGCGGCCGTGCGTAGTGCTGACCCTAGGGGTGGGCTATGTTGCGGTAGATACACTGTGGCACGGTGTACCGGGCGCCCGTTTGGTGTCTCGGGAACCCTGCACACATCGTTTGGGGCTGTGAGCGAAACTCCGGCCGGATCTCCTCGCGGATGGAACCTGAATAGGCGATAAACCTGGACTAGAGACTTGTGTGGTTAGTCAGGTCGTGGTCTACACCCACGTTGGCTTTCGCTTGAAGTCTGCCGAGCACATGTCGTGTGCAGACGCTAAGTGGTGGAAACATGTGTGACGAAGTACACCCCTGCAGGGTTATAAATGATCTATTCGAATAGCCGTGTCCACGGTAAAGGACTTCTGGGTTGCCTATAACAGTTCATAGACAAGTGAAAGTGGATACCCTAAAACTCGCAAGATAAGTGTGAGTACTATGGATGGCCTTCTCGTAGGGAGACGAGAGCGGATCCATAGTGGTGTATTGATTGGTGAATGTGTGGACTCGTGTGCGCCACCTCAAAAGAGTTGCTTGCAATCGTAGTTCAGAATAGCCACCGAGTCAAAGCTGGCTTGCTGCAGTTAAACTCCACCACCCCCTTTTGTTGATACCGATGCATATGTAGCTAGTTTCGATGTAAGTCTTGCTGAGTACCTTTGTACTCACGTTTGCTTAATTTATGTTTTGCAGAGAGACTTCAGTCTCGCTAGTAGTTCCGCGTGGACTTCGACATTTAGCTTGATACCTCAGCTACGATCTTGTGCCCTCAACAGGATTTGGTAGATAGTCAGGCTTCTTAGCCTTTTTCATTTATAGATGTCTGTACTCAGACATGTTAAGCTTCCGCATGTGTTTGATTGTATGCTATGATTGTTGGGTCATGAGACCCATGTTTGTAATATCTCACTCCTCGGAGCCTAATGCATACATACTTGAGTTGTAGAGTTATGTTGTGATGCCATGTTGTATTCACACATATCGAGCATATTGTGTGTATGATTGAAATGCTTGGTATGTGTGGGATCCGACTATCTAGTTGTTTATCCTTGGCAGCCTATCGTATGGGGAAATGTAGTCTAGTGCTTCTGAGCGATAGTAGTCCGCTACAGCCCGGATCACCGGAGTCCTGCTAGCCCAGCACTACTATTCAGGACACTTGACTGGCCGGCATGTGATTCACTTCATTCCTATGTCTGTCCCTTCGGGGAAATGTCACGCGGTGACATCCGGAGTCCTGTTAGCCCAGTGCTACAGCCCGGATTCACACCCTGTTGACCGACATGCTCGAGGTTGATTCATGTATGCCTGTCCCCATGGGGTAGTGCCGCTTTGGGTTCACGACTAGCCATGTCGGCCCGGGTTCATTGTCATATGGATGCTAGCGACGCTATCATATACGTGAGCCAAAAGGCGCAAACGGTCCCGGGCCAGGTAAGGTGGCACCCATGGAAATACCGTGCGTGAGGCCACAAAGTGATATGATGTGTTACATGCTAGATCGGTGTGACCTAGGATCGGGGTCCCGACAGCGTTGGTATCAGAGCCTGACTGCCTGTAGGTTTACCAAGCCAAACTGGTCGAAGTTGAGTCTAGAAATGCTTTAGGTATGTAAGGGAATTGATTGTGGAAGGGAACGTAAGGCTCTTTTACTCCTTATTCTCATGCCCTTCTGATCTGAGTCAACCTCTTCTTTTCTGCGGGGATTAAGAACTAGGCCTTCTCATCTATCTATCAGGATGACGTGTTACTAAACCGTAGTTGCCTAAGATTGTTGGATTTAAGCTCAGTTCAGTTTCTACTACTTCCATATATTCATAACTGGCCTCAGCACCTTGATATTGTGCTTCTGAGTGGTTATGCCACCATTTTGCAGGATGTCTCAATCATTTTGAGCATTTATAGCCGTTATGCTGTCCGAGTCATCCCAGGTTTCTAAATAGTCTGATGCATTTGCAAATCCTTTCCCTTGTTCCTGATGTCCATTTGGGCCAGATTAATCACACTACTTGTCAGTTGGGGTATTCTTTTGCCTCGACATATATTTTGGAATTATTATTATGACCCTAGGTGTCTTAGAGGATCACCTAGTAATCGAACCATGTTTTGTGTTCCCAGTGTGTGATTCTGGCCATTATTCTCAAAAGCATCCCGTGATGCCATTTAGTTAGTAGGCATTCTATTCCTGGGTTTTGAACCCAAGATTCACCCTACTTACTTCATGTTGATAGTGTTTGCTCGTTCCTTTAGGATATTAGTAACCTTTGCGATAGTCCTCGAGGTTCGTGGTATATCCTTCTTCCAATTATCATGAACCATTCTTGGCAGGAGTTCTTTTGAACCAAAAGGTCACGACAGAGTGCTCTTGATGAGTTCTCCATTCTATATTGTGGCTCTGCCAGTTCTACCTTTCTGCATGGGTTATCTGGAAGAAATATGTTGAGCTTTGCTCGACATACTTATCTATGCCTCCACAACTCAGAAAGTTATATGTTCCTTGAGTTGTCCCTCTTTAGTTGTTTTCTGACCTTCGTCTATCAATTGATAGTCAGGAATAGTTGTGCATTTGTGTTCATCGGTGCCTTTTATTCTTGTGGTCCGTCGAGCCGTTCTATTTTAGAATGACTAAGAGAAACAAACTCCAGTACCTCATCCATTCCTGGGATCGGGTCAAAGTGGTTGTATTCCGCAGATCAAAATGCAACCCAGCTTTTGGTTCTGTTCTACCCTAAAGTATTACCCACTTTATGTCAAGAGCGTCATGAGAATTGCACATCTCTCATGAATTCTTGACGCAATGATACTTCTTACCATCATTCTTCATTCCTCGGTTCCGTGTTGTCGCAACCGGAAAGCCGACAAGTGAACCGTGATGTGTGAAATCAATACTCCTAGCAACCCCGTTGCTTAGTAGTTAATGGACAATATTCTCATTCTTGGCGTGTTGGTTATTGAATTATCATTCTAAGACTGATCGTGCTACCCAGTCCATATTTCTGGTGTACACTTCGATCAATGGGTTAAGATTGTGCCAATCCCTCACTCCTTGATCATATCATCTTGCCCTGAAAAGCAAGGTTGTTCTCGAGCTTAGTAACATACCGGTGGTTCGTGATTTTCCGAATATCTTCTCGGAAGTGTTACCAGGTTGTCATCTGACTGTTATATTGAGTTCGTGATCAAGTTGGTTTTTCAATAAACCACTTTTCCCCAAGAATCTGTGTGGGATACCCCTGAACTAGTTGGTTAAGCCAAACAACAACTTGGAGAGTTGGAAGATGAAAGCTTAATCCACTTAGTTCATCACTATGGGATATCTTTGTGTTTGTGTGTGTGTGTTGAAGAAAGATGATATCTCCATCGATTGGTCCTCGTGATCAGTTATTGGATCTATTGCCTTGTCAAAACTTAGACTTGAGTATGGGCTATCATCAAGTCAAATCAGAACAATGATGTTCGTAATGTTGTCTTACTCGTGGTTGATCCCTTGAGCATACACCATTATATCTTTTGGTCTGACCAATGCTATCACCGTGTTCACATGATGGTGGAAGTCCAGTGATATGGAAATACCGATGAGTTGTTGTTGAGCCCATCAGCAGCATTTTGTCTCCCCCATGATTCATGTTGAACGTTACACTAGTATTGGAAACTTTATAAGCATTATCTTCGTGTTTCGTTCATGAAGCATATGTTTGGATGAAAGAAGTGACTTCCTTTAATTCATGTGCACTCGATGTAAGTTGCCGCCATGAATTTGAGAAAGGTTTGTTTTGTTTCCCTTGGAGTCATCCCAAATCAGTCATGCATATGTGCGAAATATTCCATGGTTTGGTAGATTAATTACCTCCACTCCATATGTGTTCCTAGCACACCAAGCCACTGATTGGTTTGTTCAAGGAGAAGAAGTTTCTTCTTAGGAGCTAGACTTACGTAAGGACTTCGATATCCTCGTTGATGGTTCCCTCCTGAACTCGGTAGTGTTTCGTTGTAAGACTACCAGGTGGCCATGCTTGTCTAGGACAACGTGTTCACATGCTTGTAGCAGAGCCGGCTCATGTTTTGGAGCCTACTACCGTAGTTCATTCCCCCGAGAATCTCGCAACGTCGTCTCGTCGATTTGTGTTGAAAACCTTCATTTTCCTTTCTAGACTCGATGAGTCTGGAATATCCTGACACCAACCAGATCTGAATCTCAGGCAGATATGATGGTTGGAGCATTTTCCAAGAACCATAATATTGGTCTCCTGATAACCGGTAAAGTGGATGTCGTGGCCAACACATCCAGCCGGAAGACCTATTATTGTAGTATCTCGGTTGAAGAAAGTTGGCCACCTTCCCATAAGGATTTCGTAGGATTTAATCCAGAAGATGTTCCTTATGGATTTGTTGTATTCCGAAGTCCGACCACTACTTGGTGGCTATGCCGATGCTTAAAGCATGACCGTGGTAACCAGTACATCAAGGAGAACATTAGAAGCGGAGTGCTAAATGTCTCTCGGTCGATCATCCAGATTTTGTTTCCTTGGCTTCGCTAAGGTGAAATCTGAGAAAGTGTTATCTTCCTTTGCATCTGCATCTTCCACCATTATTCATCATGGTAGCATGTTGTGTTGCCAGGATCCTTGACACGGATATTGGCAGAACCTTGATGAGTATGGAAATGCTCAAGTTCTTGAGAGCACGCTCAGGCTCTAGGTTCTGATGTTGTCATCAACTGGATTGTGCCTCCGTCAACTCAGTTGTTCGATAGCCATCCGATTGGTGGAATCACCTTGCCGGTGAACCTTCTCCCCAGTTACTAGAATCATTCCCAACATTTGCATTTTGTTCCCAGCTTGCACCTCAGCAGTTGTTGTTCATGGTCATCTTCAAAAGTGGACTTACCATGGGTCTCATCCATTTCTGATGATAAGCAAAATCATCCATTGCGTTGTCTTCAACAAGGTAGTCCACATCATCCATTCTAGTATGAGTATACCATTTCTTCAAGCTCCTTCACGTGATCGTTTGTGATTGCCTTAGGCTGGTATAAAGAGTTTCTATGATCTCCGAATCAAAAGTAATTCTTTTTGCCACTTAAGGGAATAATTCTGCGAGTCACCTTCCTTAAGATGTCTCGTTATGGTATCATGGCAATTATCCCTCGCTACTTTGAAACCATGCATCATCCTACTCCAGCGTGGGTTTGTTGCGTACCAAATTGAACCTTGTCATCTGCTTCTTCTCGTTGATTCTGATATGTGCCTTGTGTCTCAACTCAAAAGGTGTTCTTACGTCCCATTCCGTGGAGTTGATCTTGTATCCACTCTTGGGAGGTTGTCTTGCTCTCTTGTCGCCATGCTGGATCAAGCTCTCGAAGAAAAGATGTCAAGATCGACATGATGCAATGAATCAACATCTTTGAGAAGGGCAATCGGATCGTGAAGGTTCTTTATTGGCGTTCCCTCTGTCTTCTTACCTCACGTCTTGAATCTCGGGAAGAGATTCTTGTTTAGTGGGGGCGAGTTGTCACATCCCTAGCCTTGCCATGCACTTGGACTAGCTTGGTGGTTGCATCATGTTTAAATTCAAATGAAATTTGAATTGAGGAATTTTCAAGCCTCAGAATCCCTTTAAAAAAAGGATCAAGATAAAATTTCTTCAAATAAGTCCAAGAAAATGTTCCTTTTTTCTCTAAAAATATTGGCAAGAGGTAAAATTCAAACCAATATTTTTGGATTCACAGAAATATTTATTCTGGGCATTTGAATTAAATCAATAGCTATTTGAATTGGATTTATATTTACTATTAAATAAATATAGGTCCAATAATTCTGAAATATTTTTGTGGGGCTTTGGTTTAATTCCTTTAGCTTCTAAAAATATTTCCAGAAGCAACAAAATTGATTTGGCTTCAAAACCAAATTCAAAACAAACCTGCAAATTAGAAAACAGAATAAATTAGAAAAAAAGAGGAGAAAGGAATCTACCTGGCCACTTACCTGTAGCCGGCCCAGCTGGACCAGCCCAGCCCACCTCCCTCGTCGCTCGTCGTCTTCCTCTGCCAGTAGGCAGAGGCGAAGGCACACGCGCACGCTGGGAGGCCTCCACCTCCTGCTTCGCGTTGTCGATGCCCCTGTGCCCTCGTGTGGCGTCGTGGAGCTTCCCTGGACGCCTGGATCTTCCCCCTCTTCCTCTGCTCACTTCCCCCTCTCTCTCCCTCGCACACACCGAACACAGCCGCCGCCGTCGCTCGCTGTTGCCACGGCCACTGGCCCTCCCTCGCCCATCCTTCATGCTCGAGAGCTCCGCCTCGACCCCCTCCTTCTTCCACCCCAAGCCACGCCACCGCGGGAGCCCCACATCGCCGCCACGAGTCGTCTTCTCCGAGCACGGCCGCCGGACTCCATCGACGAATTCGTCGCCTCCCGGTCGTCCCCGAGCCAGCTGAGCTCCGCTTCGACCTCGCCGTGAGCTCCTGCCCCTTCTCCCCCTCTCCGTTCTCGCTCTCACATGCCGTAGCCGTCACCCCCTTGTTGACCGAAACCCGCCGCCGCCGCGCTCGTCGCCGGTGATGCTCCGGTGACCATTTCGTCCCGGGCATGCGCCCATCGTACTCACTGCACCCCGTAGATGCCGTAGATGCTATGCACACATCACCACGGCCACCGCAACCGCGTCCCCGCTCGTGTCCGAACTCCGGTGCCGCCCCGAGCTCGTTTCCGACGAACTCCGGCCACCCTAGCTGCTGCTGCTTGCAGGGATGGATGCGGGCGAGCTCCAGCTCCCCGCGGATGCCCTTCGCCGCTTGTTTCGTCGCCTATACTGTGTTTCCGAGCCGCGCCGCCGTCTCAGGCCTTGCCGGCGTCGAGCCGCCGGTGGGTTTGACCCTGCCGGCCTGGGTTTGACCCATTTTGACCCCGGTCGGGCCCCACCTGGCTCCCTGACATGTGGGGCCGGAACTAGCTGGATTAGTTAGATGTTAGTTAGTGCTAATCCCTTCGCTAAACTAAACCTAAGCCACTGACTTGTGGGCCCAGCCCTGCTAACATTTTCGTTAGTATTAGTTTAACCCTAATCACTCAGTTAACCAACTGAGTCACTAACATGCGGGCCCAGGCTCTAATTAACTTTAGTTAGTTAATTAGTCACTGACCAGTGGGTCCCACTGGTCAGGTTTGACCCGGACGCGCCCTGTTGACTTGCTGACATCATCATGACGTCAAGCTGACGCAGTAATCCTTTTTCTGGAATTTAAATAAATCTTAAATGATTTATTTATTTCAGAAAATATCCAAAACTTTGAAAAATCATAGAAATTCAACCGTAACTCCAAATGAGATAAATTATATATGTAAAATTATCAGAAAAATTCAAGGAATCCATCTGTACCATTTTCATGCATGTTTGAACAATGTTTGTCCTCTGTTTTGGACAAAACGAATAAAGGGTATTTAAATAATCATATATGGAGTTTGAATTTGAATCTTGTATTCAAACCAACTTCATTTAAATCATAGCTAGTTGCATTAGCTCAAACCACAGCATATTGACATGTCATGATCATGCATCATACTGTGCATTGCATTGATTGTATTTCTTTCTCTGTTGCCGGTATTTGTTCCCTCTCGATAGACGTTGTACCAACGATGTGATCGTTGACACTGATGAAGACCCAATGATATCTTCAGAAGTGCCAGGCAAGCGAAACCCCCTTGTTCATTCTGATACAATGCCCCCCTCTCTCGCTCCTGCTCTCTTTTACTGCATTAGGACAACAACGATTCATCTGTTACTTGTTGCGGTAGTTGAACCCCTTATCCTCTGCATGACCTGTCATTTCCACAGTAAATAGATGAAACCCACTAGCATGAGTAGGAGTTGTTTGAGCCCTGATGTGCCTACTCATTCATGCTTGTTTGTCATGCCGGCTACTGCTTAGAGTTGAGTCAGGTCCGATTCATCGGGGATGAATCAGAGGTGTGTAAACATGTCCTACTGTTAAGAGCTAAGTGTGTGAACATGATTTGGTAAAGTTAGCGGTGAGAGGCCATGTAGGAGTACGTGGTGGGTTGTCTCATTGAAACCGTCCTCAGGAACTGAGTTCTGTGTTTGTGATCCATGAAACAGCTACTACCACACGTTGGGCCCTGAAATATGACCCCGCTCGACTTACTGACCCCTCTCGTCCTCTGTCCAGGAGTTGCAACTAGTTTCTGGTGTTTGTAGGATATGTGTTGGCGGCCGTGCGTAGTGCTGACCCTAGGGGTGGGCTATGTTGCGGTAGATACACTGTGGCACGGTGTATCGGGCGCCCGTTTGGTGTCTCGGGAACCCTGCACACATCGTTTGGGGCTGTGAGCGAAACTCCGGCCGGATCTCCTCGCGGATGGAACCCGAATAGGCGATAAACCTGGACTAGAGACTTGTGTGGTTAGTCAGGTCGTGGTCTACACCCACGTCGGCTTTCACTTGAAGTCTGCCGAGCACATGTCGTGTGCAGACGCTAAGTGGTGGAAACATGTGTGACGAAGTACACCCCTGCAGGGTTATAAATGATCTATTCGAATAGCCGTGTCCACGGTAAAGGACTTCTGGGTTGCCTATAACAGTTCATAGACAAGTGAAAGTGGATACCATAAAACTCGCAAGATAAGTGTGAGTACTATGGGTGGCCTTCTCGTAGGGAGACGAGAGCGGATCCATAGTGGTGTATTGATTGGTGAATGTGTGGACTCGTGTGCGCCACCTCAAAAGAGTTGCTTGCAATCGTAGTTCAGAATAGCCACCGAGTCAAAGCTGGCTTGCTGCAGTTAAACTCCACCACCCCCTTTTGTTGATACCGACGCATATGTAGCTAGTTCTGATGTAAGTCTTGCTAAGTACCTTTGTACTCACATTTGCTTAATTTATGTTTTGCAGAGAGACTTCAGTCTTGCTAGTAGTTCCGCGTGGACTTCGACATTTAGCTTGATACCTCAGCTACGATCTTGTGCCCTCGATAGGATTTGGTAGATAGTCAGGCTTCTTAGCCTTTTTCATTTATAGATGTCTGTACTCAGACATGTTAAGCTTCCGCATGTGTTAGATTGTATGCTATGATTGTTGGGTCATGAGACCCATGTTTGTAATATCTCGCTCCTCGGAGCCTAATGCATACATACTTGAGTTGTAGAGTTATGTTGTGATGCCATGTTGTATTCACACATATCGAGCATATTGTGTGTATGATTGAAATGCTTGGTATGTGTGGGATCCGACTATCTAGTTGTTTATCCTTGGCAGCCTATCGTATGGGGAAATGTAGTCTAGTGCTTCTGAGCGATAGTAGTCCGCTACAGCCCGGATCACCGGAGTCCTGCTAGCCCAGCACTACTGTTCAGGACACTTGACTAGCCGGCATGTGATTCACTTCGTTCCTATGTCTGTCCCTTCGGGGAAATGTCACGCGGTGACATCCGGAGTCCTGCCTAGCCTGCTACAGCCCGGGTTACCGGAGTCCTGTTAGCCCAGTGCTACAGCCCGGATTCCCACGCTGTTGACCGACATGCTCGAGGTTGATTCATGTATGCCTGTCCCCATGGGGTAGTGCCGCTTTGGGTTCACGACTAGCCATGTCGGCCCGGGTTCTTTGTCATATGGATGCTAGCGACGCTATCATATACGTGAGCCAAAAGGCGCAAACGGTCCCGGGCCAGGTAAGGTGGCACCCGTGGAAATACCGTGCGTGAGGCCACAAAGTGATATGATGTGTTACATGCTAGATCGGTGTGACCTAGGATCGGGGTCCCGACAAGCTTGCCACGCTGGATGCCTACATGGCCCGGGGAGGTTGCTAGTGACCAAAATGCCAAAGTAGACATATTTTGGTCATAAACGTCTTCGACCATTCCACAAGAAAGGTCGCTATAGTCAGTTTATGACGGCCAACTTTTGACCTTATGTTTGTGGTCACAAAAAGGTCACAAATGGAAATTTGTGACCATTCAGTGACCAATAGTGGTGGTCACAAGTTGACATATTTCTTGTAGTGTACGGTCGAAATGAAGGTCCTGTTGATCAGGAGGGGTGTGGCGTACCGTAAAACGGACGGAACAGACTTGTGTTGTTGTGCTAAGGTCGAAACGGGGGTCCTGTTCAACGGGAGGGGTGGGGCATACCGCAAAACGGGACTCCACGAGATACTGTTCATCTCCACCGTCGACCTCCTCCAGCCTCCATGGGCTACCGTCGACCTCCTCCAGCCTCCACGGGCTCCTGTTCATCCAACCTCCATCGCACGCTACTCCACCGGCTACTGTTCAAGCACCCCTCCATGGGCACCCCTCCACTATCTACTGTTCATCCAGCCCTCCACACCACGGGGTCCTGTTCAACCACCCCTCCACCGTCTACTGTTCATCCAGCCCACCACCACACCACGGTGTCCTGTTCATCCAGAGGCAACGCATCGCTCACTGTTCATCCAAACCCCCCGCAACGCTCACTGTTCATCCTAGAGGCAGCATTGACGGGCTTTAGTTAGCAGTAGTAGCAAAGGAATCGCTCGATCGGGTTCAGTTAACATCCATCGATCGATCGCTCGGGTTCAGTAACACATAGCCTGTAGTGCAATCGCTCGGGTTCAATTAGAGCCCAACACCTTGCTCGGGTTCAGTTAGAGCCAACGCCTCGCACACACGCGCGTACGTGTACGAGAGAAACGCGCATCGCTCGGCCCCCGACCTCCCACCGTAACCGGGAACTCCCCGAAATTTTCCTCCCCCTCGCTTCTACAACAGTTTTTTCCGTCATGGACGGCCCAAAGAATGCTATGCAGCTGCGTCTCTGGCCCGCCCAAGACGAAAAGCCCATTTTCTGTCATGATTTTTTTTCATAGAAGTAGGATCCCACCACATCTATGATGATACCAGGTTTTGTCACAATTATCGTCATAGAAGTGGCATATGTATGACAGAAAAAAATTCATTCTGCCCAAAATGTCACGGATGTGTCTTTTTTTTGTAGTGCGGACCGCCTCTTTGCTCTATAAATACCCCAATATTCCAGAAACCCTAGTGGAGTCGACAAAAATCAATTCCAGCTGCCGCAGAGTCCAGAACCACCAGATCCAATCTAGACATCATCACGGAGGGGTTCACTACTTCCATTGGTGCCTCTCCGATGATGCGTGAGTAGTTATTTGTTGACTTTGGGGTCCATAGTTAGTAGCTAGATGGCTACCTCTCTCTTGTTTGATTCACAATACAATGGTGTCTTGGAGATCCATATGATGTAACTCTTTTTGCGATGTGTTTGTTGGGATCTGATGAACTTTGAGTTTATGATCAGATCTATCTCTTTTTATCCATGAAAGTTATTTGAGTTTCTTTGATCTCTTATATGCACGATTGCTTATAGACTCGTATTTATTCTCCGATATTTGGGTTTTGTTTGGCCAACTTGACTATTTATCTTGCAATGCAAGGAGGTGCTTTGTAGTGGGTTCGATCTTACGGTGCTTGATCCCAGTGATCGAAGGGGAACCGACACATATGTATCGTTGCTACTAAGGATAAAACAATGGGGCCTATTTCTACATAAATAGATCTTGTCTACATCATGTCATCATTCTTATTGAATTACTCCGTTGCTCCATGAACTTAATACACTAGATGCATGCTGGATAGCGGTGGATGTGTGGAATAATGGTAGTAGATGCAGGTGCCTGGATATCATCATGATTATTTGAAGTTCTATCAATTGCCCAACAGTAATTCATTTACCCCACCGTTTGTTATTTTTCTCGAGAGAAGCCACTAGTGAAACCTACGGCCCCCGGGTCTCTTTCTCATATTATTTGCCTTTGCTATCTATTTTATTTGCCTTTTATGTTCAGATCTGTTAAACCCAAAAATACAAAAATACCTTGCTGCAATTTATTTTATTCGGCATTCGATCTATCAACTATTTACAACTCTCTCACGTCCGTTTTCCAATTTCTGGTGCCGCTACCCGAAAGGGATTGAGAACCCCTTTAATACGTCGGGTTGCGAGTATTTGTTATTTGTGTGCAGGTGCTGTTTATGTAGTGTTGCTTGGTTCTCCTACTGGTTCGATAACCTTGGTTTCATCACTAAGGGAAATACCTACCGTCGCTGTGCTGCACCATCCCTTCCTCTTTGGGGAAATACCGACGTAGTTCTAGCAGACATCAGCATGCCATAATTCAGATACGTGCTGTCTATGTAAACATCATTGCATGATATAATTCAAATATATGATTTTTATACTAAGCAAGTGAGCAGAGGGAAATCTCATATATGATACGTGCTGCCAAGCTTGAACATACACCTCAGGGGGAAAATAGGACTGGTCATCTGTCTCTAAATCCTCCTCCGGGGAGCTATCTGTAACCAGTATGATATCTGCTTCAACAGGTAGCATTGTCTACTCTGAAGACCTTGTTTTCACTCCAGATTTTTCCATCACCAATTGAAATGGCTGATGCACATGAAGAGCAGTCGAATATACAAACATTGTCGACAAATGGAATATGCAATACAAAAAGGATGGCATGATATAATTCACATATATGATGCTTGGCTAAACAACTTGTTGCATAATTCACATATATAATGCCTTGAAACAAGATAGCGTTGCATAATTCACATATATAACGTCTTGCAACAAGATGGCATTGCATATTCACATATATGGTAATTAGACACTAAACAACTGGCATTCACACAAAGCATGTCTAAACTAAGAAAATGACATGGCAATGCAAGACACCATATGCATGATATGAGCAATATAACCCTGCCAAGTTAGAGCATGCACCTCGGGGGGTGGGTGGGGGAATAGGACTAGTCATCTCTGTCTCCGAATCATCCTCTGAGGAGCTCCCCGTGACCAGCAAGACATGCACTTTGTCAGATAGCATTGTCTGCTTTGAAGACCTTGTTTTCACTCCAGATTTTTCCATGAAAGTGTTGGATGGCTGATGCACAGGAAGAGTAATTGAGTTTACTAACATTATTGAAAAAATTAATACATAATAAAAATGATGGCATGATATAATTTACATATAAGATGATTGGCTAACCAGGATGGCATTGCATAGTTCACATATATGATGCCTGGCTAAACAAGATGGCGTTGCATGATACACATATATGGTATAGAAACTAAACAGATGGCAATCACACAAAGCACGTCTAAACTAAGAAGATGACATATTTTATGCATAAAGAAAGCACTACAAGGCGCCATATGCATGATATGACCAACATCAGCATGCCAAGTTAGAGAAAAAGACCTCATGGGTAAATAGGCGTGGTCTGTCCCCTCTGAATCACCCTCTGAACAATTACCTTCCTCTTGATTACAGTCTGGAATGGGGGGGGGGTTGCTTTCGCGCCCACCATGAAGCGACGTCTGCATGAAATTTTATTGCCACAGAAGGCTAGTCTCTTTTGCTCTACATGTTTAGTATCATTATGTACAACAATTGACATGCATAGGAATAAAACATAGTGAGATTATGTAAGGAGTGCATGCACAAATCCAAAGTGATGGAAGCAACATGTGGATAGACCCAAAACCAATGATAGCAGGGAGATAATAGCTTTGATTAAAAAATACAGATAATGGATCCTTTAATGTTTGTTTCCCACCCAACAAGCAACTCATAGTAGACACCTGAGATTAACCAGATAGTAGACATATACTATTGATTACTGCCCCAATATGTACCCCACAACCATTTAAATACTCAAGTTTGAGCATTAGTATGGACCTGACTTGGAGTCTAATCGGTGAACATGATGATAAAGTAGCATGTCATATTAAGCGATTGATAGATCTCCAACATATCTATATTTTTTGATTGTTCCATGCTATTATATTATCTATCTTGGATGTTTTATATGCATTTATATGCTATTTTATATGATTTTTTGGACTAACTTATTAACCTAGAGCCCAGGGCCAGTTTCTGTTTTTCCTTGTTTTTGATTTTCGCGGAAAAGGAATATCAAACGGAGTCTAATTGACCTGAAACTTCACGACAATTGTTTTTGGACCAGAAGAAGCCCTTGAAGCAAAAGATATGGGCCAGAAGAGCCGTGAGGCCTCCACAAGGGTGCAGGGCGCGCCCTACCCCCCGGGCGCGCCCTTCGACCTTGTGGGCCCCTCGTGGACTCCCCTGACTTGTTCTCGATACCAACACCTCTTATATATCCCCAAACCTCCAGAACAGAACCGTGATCGGGAGTTGCGCCACCGCAAGCCTCTATAGCCACCAAAAACCTACTGGGACCCTGTTCCGGCACCCTGCCAGAGGGGGGGGGCATCACCGGTGGCCATCTTCATCATCCCGGCACTCTCCATGACGAGGAGGGAGTAGTTCACCCTCAGGGCTGAGGGTATGTACCAGTAGCTTTGTGTTTGATCTCTCTTTCTCGTGTTCTTGATTTGGCACGATCTTGATGTATCACGAGCTTTGCTATTATAGTTGAATCTTATGATGTTTCTCTCCTCTACCTTCTTGTAATGGATTGAGTTTTCCTTTTGAAGTTATCTTATCGGATTGAGTCTTTAAGGATTTGAAAACACTTGATGTATGTCTTGCATGTGCTGATCTGTGGTGACAATGGGATATTCACGTGATCTACTTCATGTATGTTTTGGTGATCAACTTGCGGGTTCTGTGACCATGTGAACTTATGCCTAGGGGTTGGCACACATTTTCATCTTCACTCTCTGGTAGAAACTTTGGGGCACTCTTTGAAGTTCTTTGTGTTGGTTTGAATAGATGAATCTAAGATTGTGTGATGCTTATCGTGTAATCAAACCCGCTGATACTTGTGGTGACATTGGATTATCTAGGTGACATTAGGGTTTTGGTTGATGTGTGTATTAAGTTGTTATTTTAGTACGAACTCTAGGGATGTTTGTGACACTTATAGGAATAGCCCAATATATCGATCAGAAAGAATAACTTTGAGATTTTTTCGTACCCTACAATAATCTCTTCGTTTGTTCTCTGCTATTAGTGACTTTGGAGTGACTCTTTGTTGCACATTGATGGATTGTCATATGATATAATTATGTTATCATTGTTGAGAGAACTTGCACTAGTGAAAGTATGAACCCTAGGCCTTGTTTCGAAGCATTTCAATATCGTTTTTGCTCACTTTTACCACTTGCTACCTTGCTGTTTTTATATTTTCAGATTACAAAAAACCTATATCTACCATCCAATTGCACTTGTATCATCATCTCTTCGCCGAACTAGTGCACCTATACAATTTACCATTGTATTGGGTGTGTTGGGGACACAAGAGACTCCTTGTTATTTGGTTGCAGGGTTGTTTGAGAGAGACCATCTTCATCCTACACCTCCCACGGATTGATAAACCTTAGGTCATCCACTTGAGGGAAATTTTCTACTATCCTACGAACCTCTGCACTTGGAGGCCCAACAACGTCTACAAAAAGAAGGTTGTGTAGTAGACATCAAGCTCTTTTCTGGCGTCGTTGCCGGGGAGGTTAGCGCTTGAAGGTATATCTTTAGATCTTACAACTGAATCTTTTAGTTTCTTATTTTATCACTAGTTTAGTTTATAAAAGAAAATAAAAAAAATGGAATTGTGGTTGCCTCATATGCTTCATCTTTTTAATGTCTTTCGTGAAAATAAGGATTCCAATAATTGTGCCAAAGTGTTATAAGAAGAATGCATTAGAATGTTTGGCACTAAATTTTTGAATGATGAGCATGATAGGAGTGTTGTTAGTTTGAATTCCTTGAATATCCATGATGCTAATGATATGCATAGCCACAAGCTTGGGGATGCTACGTTTGACGAAGATGATATTTTTAGTCCCCTAAGGTTTGATGAGCAAATTTGTTATGATGATAGCATGCCTCCTACTCCCTCTGTTCCAAAATATAGCGCTTCCTCTATTCTCGTGCTTCACCTTTGACCATTAATTTAACCAACAAGACTGACTGTGGCGGGAGCCAAATTTATACCAGTGAATTCATATTTAAAAGAAGTTTTCAATTATATAATTTTTTCTCCTGGCACAGCCGGTCTCGTTGGCGAAATTTATGGTCAAAGTTCACCTCAGGAAACGCGGGCGTACTATATTTTGGAATGGAGTGAGTATTTATGATGATTATATTGATGAATGTGGGTTTGGCAGAGTGTCAACTTTAGGAAGTAATGACCGCACTATTTTGGAGGGTGTTGAATCTTATTGCTATAATGATAAAAGTGGATTTGGAGAGGTCATGACTTTATTTAGTAATGATTCCACTATTTCGGAAGAGGTTCCAATTGATTATGAGAACAAAATTGCTATCTATTATGATTATTGTGACGCCATGTATGCTATAAATAATAATGATAACCATGAAACTTGTCATCATGATTTTAATTTTTAATTGGATTCTGCCTCACATGATAGTTATTTTGTTGAGTTTGCTCGCACTACTTTGAATGAGAAGAATTTTGCTTATGTGGAGAGTAATAAACTTTCTATGCTTGTAGATCATGAAAGTAATTCTTTATGTGATAGCTATATTGTTGAATTCATTCATGATGCTACTGACAATTATTACGAGGGAGGAATATATGCTTGTAGGAATTGCAATAATATCAAGTTTCCTCTTTATGTGTTGAAAATATTGATGTTATGCTTGTTTTACCTTCCTATTCTAGTTGATTCTTACTCCCATAAGTTCCTTGCTCACAAAATCCCTATGCATAGGAAGTTGTTTAGACTTAAATGTGCTTGTAATATGCTTCATGATGCTCCCATTATGTATCAATTCTTATCTTTTATGTGAGCATCATTGAAATCATCATGCCTAGCTAGAAAGACATTAAAGAAAAGTGCTTGTTGGGAGACAACCCAATATTTATACCTACTGTTTTTGTGTGTTCACATGATTAAGCTACTGTAGTAATCATGTTTTATAGCTTTTGTTTCAATAAAGTGCCAAGTAAGACCTTTGGGATGATCTATGGTGACAGTTGATTTGATCTTACTGAAAAACAGAAACTTCTATGCTCAGGAAAACATTTCTCATTTTTAATAGAAGCGTGATAAAATACTAATTATTCCTAAATAATATTAATACACAAATTTCTCAGGTTTTCCTAATTTTTCGGAATTTTTGAAGTTACAAAAGTATTCGAGAGTTATAGATTTCTATAGACTATTCTGTTTTTGACAGATTCTATTTTCGATGCATAGTTTACTTGTTTCCTACTCCCTCCATTCCGAATTACTCGTCGCAGAAATGGATGTATCTAGATGTATTTTAGTTCTAGATACATCCATTTCTACGACGAGTAATTTGGAATGGAGGGAGTACTTTCTATGGCTTATATTTCTTAATATAAATTGTAGAAATTATAGGGTACAATAGGCATCATGTGAGAAAAATTATGAATCTTGTCTTGACAGTACCTAAGTGGTGATTTGCTTTATTATACTAACGGAGCTTACGAGTTATCTGTTGAGTTTTGTGTTGTGAAGATATCGAGTTTTGGGTAAAGTTTTGATGGACTAGGGAATAAAGAGTCGAAAGAGCCTAAGCTTTGGGATTCCCAAAGCACCCCAAGGTAATATTCAAGGACAACCAAGAGCATAAGCTTGGGGATGCCCCGGATGGCATCCCCTGTTTCGTGTTCTTTCATCAGTGACCTTACCTGGAGCTATATTTTTATTCACCACATGATATGTGTTTTGCTTGGAGCGCCAGTTTATTTAATTAGGATTTGCTTGCTTTTTTATTAAGGTACTTAAGATCTGAATTTATTTATGAGAAGGAGTCTTCACATAGTTACATAATTATTCGACTACTAATTGATCTTCACTTATATCATTTGGAGTAGTTTGTTAGTTTCTCTAGTGCTTCACTTATATCTTTTTAGAGCACGACGGTAGTTTTATTTTGAAGAAATTGTTGAACTTCCATGCTTCACTTATATTATTTTGAGAGTCTTAAACAGCATGGTAATTTGATTAGGCTATGAATTTAGTCCTAATACAATGGGCATCCAAGAGGGATATACTAAAAACTTTCATATAAAGTGCATTGAATACTATGAGAAGTTTGATTCCTTCATTATGATTGTTTTGAGATATAAAGATGATGATATTAGAGTTATGCTAGTGAGTAATTGTGAATTTGATAAATACATGTGTTGAAGTTTGAGATTCTTGTCACATTGCTTTGCATTATCATGTAGTTGACATCGTATTTGTGGCAAAGCCACCGTTCATAATTCTTTTATACATGTCAGTCTTGATTCATTGCACATCCCGATACACCGCCGGAGGCATTCACATAGAGTCATATTTTGTTCTAAGTATCGATTTGTAATTCTTGAGTTGTAAGTAAATAAAAGTGTGATGATCTTCATTATTAGAGTATTGTCCCATGTGACGAAAAAAGTGGAAAGGCCAAAAAAGAGAAGGCCCAAAAAACAAAAAAATGAGAGAAAAAGAGAGAAGGGACAATGTTACTATCATTTTGCCACATTTGTGCTTCAAAGTGGCATCATGATCTTTATGATAGATAGTCTCCTATATTTTCACTTTCATATACTACTGGGAATTTTTCATTATAGAACTTGGCTCTTATATTCCAATGATGTGTTCCTCAAAAATCCATAGGCCTTCATGAGCAAGTAAGTTGGATGCACACCCACTTAGTTTTCTTTTTCAGCTTTCATAAACTTATAGCTCTAGTGCATCTGTTGCATGGCAATCCCTACTCATTCACATTGTTATCTATTGATGGGCATCTCCATAGCCCGTTTATACGCCTAGTTGATGTGAGACTATCTCCTTCTTTTTGTCTTATCCACAACCACCTTCTATTCCACCTATAGTGCTATGTCCATGGCTCACGCTCATGTATAGCCTGAAAGTTGAAAAGGTTTGAGAACATCAAAAGTATGAAACAATTGGTTGGCTGGTTATCGGGGTTGTGCATGATTTGAATATTTTGTAGGGATAAGCTTTCTTTGGCCATGTTATTTTAAGAAGACATAATTGCCTTGTTAGTCTGCTTGAAGTATTATTATTTTTATTTCAATATTAAACTTTTGTTTTGAATCTTATGGATCTAAATATTCTTGCCGTAATGGAGAAGATTACATTGATAATTATGTTAGGTAGCATTCCACATCAAAAATTCTGATTTTATCATTTACCTACTCGAGGACAAGAAGGAATTAAGCTTGGGGATGCTTGATACAACTACAACATATCTATAATTTTTTTGTTCCATGCTATTATATTATATATCTTGGATGTTTTATATGTATTCATATGCTATTTTATCTAATTTTTGGGAATAACCTGTTAACTTAGAGCCCAGTGCTAGTTTTTGTTTTTCCTTGTTTTTGAGTTTCGTGGAAAAGGAATATCAAATGGAGTCCAATTGACATGAGACTTCACGACAGTTGTTTTTGGACCAGAAGAAGCCCCCCCCCCCCCCCCCGAAGCAAAAGAGTTGGTCTAGAAGAGCCACGAGGCCTCCACAAGGGTGGAGGGCGCGCCCTACCCCCCCCCCCCCCGGAGCGCGCCCTCCTACCTTGTGGGCCCCACATGGACTCCCCTGACTTATTCTCAACGCCAACACCTCTCATGTATTCCCAAACCTCCAGAACAGAACAGAGATCAGGACTTCTGTTGCCGCAAAGCTCTATAGCCACCAAAAACCAATCGGGGCCCTATTCCGGCACCCTGTCGGAGGGGGGAATCATCACCGGTGGCCATCTTCGTCATCCCGGCGCTCTCCATGATGAGGAGGGAGTAGTTCACCCTCGGGACTGAGGGTATGTACCAGTTGCTATGTGTTTGATCTCTCTTTCTCGTGTTCTTGACTTGGCACAATCTTGATGTATCGCGAGCTTTGCTATTATAGTTGGATCTTATGATGTTTCTCCCCCTCTACCTTCTTGTAATGGATTGAGTTTCCCTTTTGAAGTTATCTTATCGAAATTGATTCTTTAAGGATTTGAGAACACTTGATGTATGTCTTGCATGTGCTTATCTGTGGTGACAATGGGATATTCACGTGATCTACTTGATGTATGTTTTGGTGATCAACTTGCGGGTTCTTTGACCATGTGAACTTATGCATAGGGGTTGGCACACGTTTTCATCTTGACTCTCCGGTAGAAACTTTGGGGCGCTCTTTGAAGTTCTTTGTGTTGGTTTGAATAGATGAATCTGAGATTGTGTGATGCTTATCGTATAATCAAACTCGCGGATACTTGTGGTGACATTGGAGTATCTAGGTGACATTAGGGTTTTGGTTGATGTGTGTCTTATGGTGTTATTTTAGTATGAACTCTAGGGCTGTTTGTGACACTTATAGGAATAGCCCAATAGATCGATCAGAAAGAATAACTTTGAGGTGGTTTCGTACCCTACAATAATCTCTTCGTTTGTTCTCCGCTATTAGTGACTTTGGAGTGACTCTTTGTTGCACGTTGAGGGATTGTCATATGATCTAGTTATGTTATCATTGTTGAGAGAACTTGCACTAGTGAAAGTATGAACACTAGGCCTTGTTTCAAAGCATTGCAATACCGTTTTCGGTCACTTTTAAAAAAACCTATATCTACCATCCACATTGCACTTGTATCACCATCTCTTCGCCGAACTAGTGCACCTATACAATTTACCATTGTATTGGGTGTGTTGGGTACACAAGAGACTCTTTGTTATTTGGTTGCAGGGTTATTTGAGAGAGACCATCTTCATCCTACGCTCCTACGAATTGATAGACCCGAGGTCATCCACTTGAGGAAAATTTGCTACTATCCTACAAACCTCTGCACTTGGAGGCCCAACAATGTCTATAATAAGAAGGTTGAGTAGCAGACATCAGTGATGCATTATGTAAGCAGACACAAAAGAGTGCAACCTCTCTTGCGGACCTGTGTAGTCCTCAAAATCATCTGCTCAGTTGATGATGGTAATGCAGTTGTCGGTGAGGAAGAAGATCAGTGGCGGCGAAAGACAGTCCGGAGGGTGGATCCCTACTGTGGTGAACCCTTCCATCGCTGGAGCAGCTGATCTGGGGTGGACCACTGCGCAACAGGAGCGGGATAAACCACACAAGGTTTTCTTTGACACATATCTGTAACCGAAGTAATTCTGTAAGGGCTTGTTTGAATTGGAGGATTCTAACAATGCAGGGATAGGAAATACACATGAATAGGATAGGAATGCACGTGCAAAATAGAGAATTTAAAAACACATGATTTCTGTCAATTTGGGTGTTTGGTTCACAAGAATTTGAAGATCACATGAATGCAAAGAAGCATGGTGAAATTAAGTCAAACCATAAGAAAATGTACAATTATAATGGTATTATGCTACCACCTGTTAGTCTTCATGAACATGAATTTGAAAAGGAGTCCAAGTAGATATAGAAATACCTATGGCTTTTCTTTGAAGGAGACACTAAAGCAAAAAAATCCTACAGTTTTCTTTTGCTCCACTCCCTTGAACCAAATGCATGAATACTAGTACCATAGGAAACTTTCCAATTCCTATGTTTTTCTTCACTTTTCCTTTCAAGCACCGGTGATTCTAGTAGGCAGGCTTAAATACGAAAAAACCTACACTCCAAACATGTTGTTGTGCTACCTCTACTACTTTGGACCCATGGCACTTCCCTAGTAGCTCAACTCCTAGGCCCGTCTACAAATGCACAACTCAAACACGCATAAATAAATAATGATGGCTTTCGAGAGAGTCCTTCATAGATAGCTAAGTTGCCTGGTACCTCACCGCTTGTCATATAGTAGGATAAACTAATCGTATTACATGTTACTACGCGTTCTCGATGGACAATATATATCACATGTAGAGTAAAAAAGTGATGCAACAAGTGTACAACCTCTTTGGCAAAGCCATGTCGATCTCATCATCATTGGGTCAGTCGCTGAGGATGTTGCGGCTGCCGGAGGAGGGGAAGAAGATCTTAGGCGTCTAGAGATGCAGCAAAGGGTACTGCTCCGCTGTGATGGAGGGTTTTGTCGTTGGAGCAGCTCCAGTGAGTTGTACGTGGCGAGGCTGAAGCAGGACAAGAGACAATGTTAACCTGAGTGGAATTCTAATAGCATCTCCAATAGATGATGTGAAATACATAACCATAAAGTGCTAGATGTAAAATACAGAAGCCACTCATCTCTGAACTTAACTATTGAAACCGAATTTAAGTGTTGAAACTGAATTTTACTGTCGAAACTAAATTTCACTGTTGAAACTAAATTTTACTATAAAAACTGAATGCACTAGTAGAAAAAAGCAGTGCACTAATAGTTTTGGCTGCTCGAGCACTAGTGGCGGAGTAGCAGTGATCTAAATCGGTAGCCGCTCTAGCAAGGAACGTACTACTAGAGAGCACCCGGGGTAGCTGGTCGTGCATCAGCAGTAGTGCGTGCGATAGCTGGGGCAGCTAGTCGTGTAGCAGCATCTCAGGTAGCAGTAGTAGGAGCTCGAGCGAGAGCTGGAGCGGCTGCTCGTGCAGCAGCAGCGCGAGCAAGAGTAGAGCAGTAGCGCAAGCAAGAGCAAGAGAGCAGCGCGAGCAAGAGAAAGAGTAGACCAGGAAGGAGACCGAGAGGAACAGCAGAGCAGCAGCACTAGCGAGAGTTGAAGCAGCAGTAGGTCCATCGAGAGCCAGAGCAGCATTAGCTCCAACTAATGTGGATGTCACCGCCGAGGGAGCGACGCCGTGGACGAAGTGGCCGGCAACGCCGCAGTAGATGGAGCCGCGCCATGGCGGCTCGGGACCTAGCGCCGACAGCTGTCGATGTCAAAACCGGCATATCTCTTGTAGGGGGTCCCGAGCTGTGGATCTAGGATCAATAGGGAACAACGGACGATGACCATGGTGTTTACCCAAGTTCAGGTGTCGGTGTCAAAACCGAAAGATTTGAGGGTAGGGGGTCCCGAGCTGTGGATTCTCGGATCAATGGTAACAGGAACGAAGGAGACGATGTTTTACCCAGGTTCGGGCCCTCTTGATAGAGGTAAAACCCTATGTCCTGCTCTTGTTTATATTGATGAAATATCAAGTACAGAGTTGATCTACCTCAAGATCATATGTTGTGGTCTAAAACCTGAGGGTCTGATGAATAATGTCATAACGATCTTGCATATCCCTATCGACTAGCCCGGCCTCGGCTTATATAATGTACCAGAGGCCAAGGATAACAAGAGTCCTAGTCGAATATGTCGGTGGAGTGCAGTCCTTATCTTGATCACCAAGTCTTGTGGAATCTTCCTCGTGTATGCATCGGCTGTCCGAACTAGCCCATGACTAAATGGCCATGGGGGTCCTCAGCCCAATGCAAGTGTTCGGGAGACGATGTGGTGAGTATCCCCTAGTCTAGGACACCGTTAGTAGCCCCCTGAAAATGTATTCAAGTTGGGGATGCTCCTTGGTTCTTCCGAACTGTTCTTTGTCTTCGGTTGTCGGTCTTGAAAACTGGTTCAACAAATCTTCCCATCTTCTATCTTGAGGATTGCCGAGCTAAATATGAAGATCTCACACGTCGGGTATTCGAGGAGCCCTTTAAGTATTCGGCCTTTATCAATGGCTTGCAATTTTTATGCCACACCTAGGATTTGAAGTATTTGTCATGCGGTAGTGTCCTCTTGCTTCCGAACTCCAACGCCGGACTGCATTCGAGGTATCTTTTTGCAGCCGAGCACCAACGCTGGACAGCTTCCAAGCTCCAACGCCGGACTGTATCTGAAGGGTCATGTTACAACCGAGTTCCAATGCCGGACTGCATCCGAGCTCCAGCGCCAGACCGTATCCGAGGTGTCATAGATCACCTTGGTTCAAAAAAGTTGAAGGAGTTTAGCCGAGCTTAATGCCAGAAATGCCCTCTATGGAGCCAGCCACTTGCATCCGAGCGATATCCCGAAATGCTTTCGAGGGGGTTCAACACCTCGGTCATGGCCTAATTATTTGTGGATTTTATTTCCAATGCGTGTAAATTTATTTGCTATCAATATGTATAACCAGTAGCCCTCAAGGTGTGTGTCGGTCTAAAACCCTAGATCCATTTGTGAAATCGGCCTGAGGATGAACTCCTAGCTCAGTAGCATACATAGGAATAGAAATGTAGTGTAATAAATTAGAGGTAATAGTGATCGGCGGACGGGCCCCTGAGAGAGGTTCATCAGAAGTCATCGTGATATATTAGCATCATGCCGGATAAGTCCCATATGGTACTTATTGTCGTCTGAAGACACGCTTGTCCATAGTTCGGTTATGCCGAACAGTGAGCACTTTGAATTTTCTGCATTGAATAGGCAATGCAAAAGCCCCCGAGCCACTGGTCAGGTGGCAACGCCAGATCAGGGGATCGATGTGCCCTTTTAATATTTATAAATAATGAGTGCCAAGCCCAGTAGCCCCCAAGCCTTAATGTGGGCACAAGTGGCCGAATTAAGGGTCGATATCCATTTGACAGAAAAAATTTGTTGTGTTTAACACAAACTTCTCAGAAAGAGAATAAAGATCTCATAAAGGAGTTAGAGCTAATGAAAGTTCAGCTCGCCAAGATCGGCCTCAAGGGACTTAATAGATAGGAAATCAATGCCAATAAGGAACTATGAGAGCGTTATGTCAGCTGCTCGATTGTCTCAAACAGACTATGCCATTGACTCTTTAAAAGATTGGCTGCGAAAAAATTATTTTTTGCTCACAATTTATGTGTAATGATTCTATGTACCCAAGTACTTTACATCATTAATGCTTGGATCCGCATTGTACAAAACTTTGTTGACTGACTATCGGCTTCAACCTCCTCGGCCAGTAGCCAGGGAGTGTTTTTCCTACTTTATAAAGCCTTTATGAGGGCAAATATTTACGACAAACGAGGCAATCCGGCCATACGGTTTTATAAACAAAGTTACACGGAGAGATTTGTTATATTATGTTTTAATGTAAGAAACATCTTCCGAAGAAAATAGTCCTGCTATCGTATCCTTTCTTTGGGTTGTCATGCTGATCATGATCATAAAACCTTGCATCCGATCAATGTGGGAGGAAAATATTGAGGATTTAGTTTGGGGAAAGTTCCCGAACTCTATAGTATTAACGAACCTAATTTTTCACTTCCATCGTTGCCGGCCAATTATATCCTTTAAGGTCGCTAGCTTTCGGCTTCACCCAGTCTGAGGTACTAACTGGGATGGCCTGGTAGTAACAATCACAGAGGTGATCTCCCTTTACCGCCTAGCCGAACAATCGGGAACGTAGGGGTAAGCACAGGAGGCAAGCAACCCATCTTGGAGAAAATCTTAAGTCAAATTGATGCATATTTATGGCTTTATAATGATGATTACAGAAGGCAACCCTCGTATATAAAATACAAACACCGATGAATGTTTATTTTGACTCTATTGCGACCATTTATCAGTTGAAAGTGGCCCATCGTTGGCTTGCACCCCCTTGTAGATGCTATGCAGGGTGCCCGAAGGCGGTTGTGTTAGCGGAAACGAGGCGATCAGATATGCGGGCTTTATAACTTCCACGTAGTCATAGGAGCTTTAAATTGGGGAGGCTAGTTACTAGCCCCCGATTAGTGTTAGGTGACAGCCGAGGTCAAGCCGTAAACACTTCGGCCAATATTATGATCGGCCCATCATTTAACACAGGGTGACCTCTATCGATCTTATAGGTTAATGCAGACATCGGATCGCTGACCAGTTTATGCTTATTGTGACAGTCAGTTTTTGGCTTTCTCCACTAAGGCGCTTAACCATGCGAGCTGGAAGCACAATCGTAGTGGTTCTCCTTGTGCACACCTAGCCGAACAAAGCGGAACGTAGGAGGCAAGCGCAGGAGCCGGGCAACCCAACTATTGATCGAAGACACAATTCGAAACTGATGCATATATGCTGGGAACACACAAATAGTTTAAAAGTGCCATAGGCTTGGAAAACCTAAAAACTTTAGTAAAAACTTTACGCCCGAACTAAAGCGAGTCATTTGGTGCCAATCCGAAAATTGGTCTTTTATAAAAAAAAGTGTGCTTCTGTCGTGGTTTAACATGACACATCCGATCTCAAGACTTCAAGCGGGTCAGCCTACGGCTTCAAGCTCCTTATCCCGAAGGCGGAGTGCTTCTCCGAGGCGAGTTTGGCAAACTAAACTCGAGCGGCTTTAGAGAGAAGCTAGGCTATCCGGCTATTGACCATACACTCGAGTCGAAAAAGGAGCGGTAGAAAAAGACTTTGCAACGACCAAGAAGAAAACACATTTACTATAAAACGGCTCAAGTAAATTTTAAGAGCCCCTAGTTAACATGCGAAAAGGGAGTTTATTTTAACGAACAACGTATGTGAGCAAGGTCGAACCAAATACAAGTTACAAAATTAAGACTTTGAGCATGAAAGCGACTTAGCTGGTTAATGTGTTCAGCATTGATGACGCGGTCCGAGCTTGATGTGGTACAAGGTTTCATCCCCCAAGCCAGTCCCGAGATGGCGGAGCGAAGAGCTCGGCACTCCGGAGTGGTGACATAGCACAGCCAAAGCAGGCCAGCAGAGTGACGCCGAAGTCCCCGGCGTGGTTTAATGAAGTGAGGACGAAGGCCCCAGTCCAGCCGAGGTGACGTGCTATGTCTGTACGCCGAGGTGACAACACTACCCGACCCAGATAATTTACCTGTGCACAGGAACTACTGCAAACCAGAGATAATAGTAATAATAATAAATTAAAAAATTGTTGCATAATTAATAATTTATGCAAAGTGAGTAATAAAAGAAATATGGCATGTGTGCCGAACACTCGATCAGGTAGAGCTCCCTCAGTGATGCTGAAGTCCCGAGGCAACCGAACATGTCGGTATGGCAATTCGACTAACAAGGTGATCACATGAGCCGATTTAAGCTGATTGGGACGACGATGTCGGCTTGCTGAAGTGACCGCGTGACATAGTTGAAGTCGATTACCTACACATGTAAAATAGTGCAGTCCAACAATAATAATATAAATATATAAAAATTCTCGCGTAATTAATTTACGCAAAATAATTTATTTAAAGATATGTGTCTTGGCGCCGAAGTCAATTTCGATGCAGGGCGTCAGCGTGATTTGGTAAAGGTGTGGCAAAGCCTGATTTCATAGACCTGTGTACGGAAATTGATCGAACCACCACGTAACGGTCATTAATGCGGCCACCATTTGATAGAACTGTGTACAGATGATATAACAAACCAGAGTAATAATTCCTCGGGAAAAATAAACCCATACAAGCAAAAATCACTAGGATTAATAAACCTGGTTTATTTGTTGTAGCAATCCGAAGAAAGGTGACTCCCAAAATTGGGACTCTCCACACACCCATTGCCTGATGGGCGATAAATCGACGGCATGTCGATCCTGGCAAAAGTTGGCTCACCGAGGCAAAGCCCCCAGTCCAACTAACGTGACGAAGCTGGTCGGCTGATGACGCCGAAGTCACCGGGGTATGTTGATGAAGAATAGCAAAGTCCCTGGTCCAACCAAGGCGTCGAAGCCTCCATGTCAGTCGATCAGTCAGAGCATGTCGGCTGGTGACGTCAAAGTCACCAGAGTATGTTTGATGAAGATATGCTGAAGCCCCCGGTCCAGCCGAGGTGACGGAACAGGCCGGTAAGGAGACGTTGCAGCTGCCGTGTCAGCCGAGGTGTTGAAACAGTTCGGCGTGATGGACATCGGCTTGAAGAAGCAATGGTGCGGCCATGCCGACGCAGGTCATAACTTGTGATGCGGTCAATGCCGGCTTGATGAAGTGACCATGCGGCGATGCCGGTGTGCCCGCTCCATGTGATCCGTGGGGTGGCGATGTTGGTGATCATTTATCCTTTGCAATTCCGAACTCTGGTTCGGCTCGCCAAGATGAAGATCTGAAGAAGTTGAGCTCGGCTCAACAAAGCGACGATGTGTCTAGTGCAGGTCGGCAGCCGTGAAGCTATATTGCCGAACTGGTTTGACACTAGCGTGACGGTGAAGATTACCTCCGAAAAGGAGCGAAATTTGTGAGCATGTGCTCGGAAACAAGACACAATACCATAGAAAGAGATTATTCCAAAAAGGTTGTTCAATATCTCATTCATGAAAAGACATGAACTCAGGTCGGATTCGTATTTGCGCAGAAAAGAGATCCGAAAAGTGATGCACTAATCAGAAGGTTCCCGAAGTTTGAACGGTTGGATCGATCTGAAATTTTGAGAGGTGGTAGATATGGTAATCCGCAGCAGATGAACGGTTGGATCTTCCAAATAACCTTAGGGCTGGGCCCTAGAGACCACGCCCTAAACTCTTCCTGATTCCCATCCAGACTCGACAGGGATCCGGTATATCGGAGATCGATGGAGATTGTTCCATCGGAACGCCATGAAATTTTATAGTGTTGTTATAGACTCAATTCCGCACAATTCCACTGAAGGAATTGTCAAACCGATGCTTGAGGAAGTGGTGGTAGCGGATACAAGTTCGCTGTTCGGAAAAACAACACACTCGTCCGAGGGCAATGATGACACTGAGCCCCCGAGCTCCGTGGATGATTCCTCCATGATCATGATAGAGATGAGAGTTGATGTTGATGAAGGCCCTCGTGCGAACATGACAATTGGAGGCAGGGCACAATCCTTGGTCAAGCCAAGGTGACCAGTCGAGCTGGTGACGAAGATGACGATGTCACAGCTGATCTGCAGGTGAGCCATTGATCCCCATTGATCCTTTGTCGAAATCACACCGGAACTCTCAATGAAGGCACCACCGTTGGTGTCAAAACTGGCGGATCTCGGGGTAGGGGGTCCCGAGCTGTGGATTCTCGGATCAATCGTAACAGGAACGAAGGAGATGATGTTTTACCCAGGTTCGGGCCCTCTTGATAGAGGTAAAACTCTACGTCCTGCTCTTGTTTATATTGATGAAATATCAAGTACAGAGTTGATCTACCTCGAGATTATATGTTGTGGGCTAAAACCTAAGTGTATAATGAATAATGTCATACTGATCTTCCATGTCCCTATCGACTAGCCTGACCTCGGCTTATATAATGTATCAGAGGCCTAGGATAACAAGAGTCCTTGTCGAATACGTTGGTGGAGAGGAGTCCTTGTCTTGATCACCAAGTCTTGTGGAATCTTCCTCGTGTATGCATCGACAATCCGAACTGGCCCATGAGTAAACGGCCATGGGGGTCCTCGGCCCAATCCAACTTATCGGGAGACGATGTGGTGAGTATCCCCTAGTCCAGGACACCGTCATCGGGCCCTCTCAAAGAGGTAAAACCCTACGTCCTGCTTGATTGTATTTGATGTGTATGATATAGTTACAGAGTCGATCTACCTCAATATCAGGCGAGCTAAACCCTAGGTTGATGGGGTAATGGATGTTGCTCTATCCCCAAAGAATAAAACCCCCTGGTTTATATAGGAATCGGTAGGGTTAGGGATACATGCTATCGGTCACAACAAAGGAAAGATCACGCTATTCTTGACTTGGAGGGCACACCAAGACTCTGAATATCTTCTGTCCGGTCACGAGTCCACGCCATAGTTCGGCTTCATAGTAGCCCAATAGTCCGGCCCACAAGCAATGGGCTGCTGTCCCGAGGACCCCTTAATCCATGACTCCCTCAGTAGCTCCCGAACTAGCCTCCAATGCCGGGGAATGCCATCTGGCGTCTTCAAATCTTCGGCTTGCGAGGTGAGTTCTTCACCTTCCGCATACTATTCAGAGCAGTGTTCTTATGCCGAATACTATCCAGAATTCGGATCAGCATTGAAAGCTCATCGACCAATCATGGCCCATTCACATTCCGCACTCGTGCCTGACTGGCTTTCACAATCCGGCGTCCGAAGACATCTTTGGATCATGGTGCGACCATCGGAGTTTAATGCTTACCTCGAGGCAAGGGCCAACTTTGACCGTCAGGCACCTTTTTTGAAGGCACACGACCCAATGCCCCCTTTTCGCAAGCCCGTCCTTTTAGCTCTGGGCTAGGACGCTTATTTCTAGATCCAAAGGTATGGGGGATGGTTAACCCATCCCCTTCGCCAAAAATAGCTTCGGAAAGAATCCTCCGGCACCATGGCCGACATTCCTTGTTCATCCTCGTGCCCTCATGGCCCTCTCTCTGGTGATTGGACGAGCTGTTCAGTCTAGCGCCTCTAGCTGAGAAATCTACAGACACATAGCTACCTTTCCGCGGAGAATCTCATTCCCGTCCGTGCCGGATTAATTTTTGTCGATGGCCAAGCACTCGCCGAGAAATCCCCTGCTCCAAGCAAGCATGAGAGGGTATGCTTCGTGCCCTTCCAACTAAGAGGCCTAGGCTTTCCCATTCATGTCAGGACCCCGATCCTAAGTCACACCGATCTAGCATGTAACAAATCATATCACTTTGCGACCTCACGCACGGTATTCCCACGGGTGCCACCTTACCTGGCCCGGGACCGTTTGCGCCTTATGGCTCACGTATATGATAGTGTCTCTAGCATCCATATGACAGAGAACCCGGGCCGACATGACTATTCATAAACCCAAAGTGGCACTAACTTATAGGGACATGCATACATGACCCAACAACGAACGTGTCAGCAAGCTATCAACGTATGGACTGAAAGGAACAATGTGTGACAAGCTATCAACGTATGGACTTAAAGGAACAATGTGTGACATTTTCCCGAAGGGACACACACATGAACGAAGAAGGAAACATGCCGGCTAGCCTAAGTGTTCCGGAGCAATAGCAAGCTACCATGGCTCAGTGGAAGCACTAGGAGACATTCCCCCATAAGATAGGGTACCAAGAATAAAGAGTTAAATACACCTATAGTACATAAACTTGCGTGGTGGGTGCATAATCATACATAAAGTTGAAAAATGATGCAAATGGGTCACTGAACTATAATTTCGGGTACATTTTGCCACACCTGTTGTTAAATCTAACGGTAATTGCAAGGCTTGCCGTTAACTCGCAGGCCAGCATGGTAGTGGGTATATGTATATGCTGGGTCCACTTGTCAGTTGACTAGAGATGGAGAAGCAAATAAAAATATGTAGACGCAGGATTTGACCTTCGGACCTGACATGTTTCAAGCACAGGGCTATGGGCATTTCCAACGCCGACGCAAACCTCATGCAACGATCGGAACCGAGGAAGTCATCTAACGCGGGCCTGTATCGGTCCGTGGCACGATTTAGACGTGATTTCTTTCGCAAATCGAAGATAAAATTGGAGCAGGTTTGTGGGAGTCCGGACCGATCCCAAACCCGTTTCTGACCGTCCTGACCCACTAAAAACCCCTCCCCTTCCGCGCGTTTTTGGTCAGCGCCGCTCCAGAGCACGAACGCCCATATTCATGCTCGGTCAAAGCGGATGCGAACGCTCACTAACGCCGGCATTGAAACATCGTGCGGGCCGAGAGAGCGCCACCTGCGTTGCTTCCCAGTGCAGGCGATTGTCGTGCATTCAAACGGCATGACGGACTCCCATCTGTCCGTCTGTCGCCCGCATTAATGGCACGCGGTTGCCGAGGTGTCTCCTCCGGCGCCACCCGTCTGGCCCTCTGCCACCCATCGGTGCTATATGAACTGCTGGCTCGTTGCCCCGGCAATAGCCACGATCATCTCTCTCCACACCGCTCCCCGCCAAGGATCCCTCCGCGGCCAAATCTCTCTAGGACAGGCTTACGTTGGAGCGGAAGAAGGCCATTCCTGCCACGGGCTTACGTCCACGGGCACCGCCGACAGCGTGGAAGGGTAGTGCATGGTAGGCCGCCGCCGCTCGTGTCCCTGGAAAGCCACTGCTCGTCCCCTCCTGTTGGCGTCAAGCTTGGTGGGCTGAGCATCTTCCGCCGATTAGTAGCTTGGCGGCGACGTCGAGGCAGACAGCTGCAGTTCGCGGGGCTTCAGAAACGGATGTCACGGAGGCAGAGCTGGAGAGCACCGAGGCAGAACTGGAGATGGTGAAGCTTCAGTTCTCGGTGCTGATGGCCGGAGACGGGGACCGAACACCAGCGATCATTTAGATTAGATATTAATTATACTTCAGAGCCCGCCTAGAACCGCTTTAATGTATTTGTAATGAAATCCGTCATATTTATATGAAATCCGATATGTTTATATGAAATCCGACCGTTGAAGATGCCCTAACCACTGACCGCATAAATTGTTGTAAGTATGGTCATTTACAGTTTTATGTAAAGAAGGATACCTAGACGATCTTTTTGCAATTGAATGAACTCAATATCTCACGTACAAGCATGTGGCTTCTCAATCAGGCTAGTGGATTGATATTGCAGCTCGACACGTTAAAGCTAGCTAGCTTTGTACACCAGTGAGATCGTATTGCCAACGGGCCACATACCGAATACACAGGCCGGTGAAGGTCAAGGCCGCACGTATGATACCCTCGTCAACTTTGCTCTACCAGAAGTCCAACCTCTCTGCCGTCGTCACCAGCACATATCTAGTCAGCTGACAGGTGGACCCGCATGCGTATGCACAGAACATAGTGGGCTGCAAGTTAATGTCACACCGTTAGATTTAACAGCAAATGTATCAAAATGTACCTAAAATTATAGTTTAGGGACCCATTTGTATCATTTTTCATGTTTAGGTATGAATCTGTACCCACCGCGCAAGTTCATGTACTATAAGTGTAATTAGCTCAAGAATAAACAACTAGATTGTCGGATCACACACATACCAAGCATTTCAAAACCATACACACAATACGCTCGATATGTGAAAATACAACATGGCATCACAACAAAACTCTATGACTCAATGTATTTATTCATAAGGCTCTGAAGAGTCATACATAGTAACGATTACAATCATGGGTCACATGACCCAACACACAGAGCGTACAGGCAACGAAAGCATAACATGTGTGAGTACGAAAAACTACAATTGAAAAAGGCTGAGAAGCCTGACTATCTAATGGACCCTCCCAAGGGTACAAGATTGTAGCTGAGGTAACAAGCTAAACGTCGAAGTCCACACGGAACTACTAGTGAGATTGAAGTCTCTCTGCAAAAACATAAATTATGCAAGAGTGAGTACAATTATACCGAGCAAGACTTACATCAGAACTAACTACATATGCATAAGTATCAATAAAGGGTGTGGTGGAGTTTAACTGCAGCAAGCCAGCTTTGACTTAGTGGCTATCCTGTACTACGACTGCAAGTAACTCTTTTGAGGTGGCGCACACGAGTCCTCATATTCACCAATCAATACACCACTATGGATCCGCTCTCGTCTCCCTACAAGAACTCCATCCATAGCACTCACGCTTATCTTGCACATTTTAGAGTATCCACTTTCACTTGTCTATGAACTGTATAAGCAACCAAGTAGTCCTTTACCACGGACGCGGCTATTCGAATATATCATGTTAACCCTGCAGGGGTGTACTTCTTCACACACGCTCTCACCACTTATCACCGTTTACGCGACATGTACTCGGTAACCTTCAAGCAACTACTAGGAAAAGGCCTACTAATGGCGCACCTAATTTGGCCATTAATGGCGCATTAGTGGTGCGCCATTAGTAGCACGCCATTAGTATATTTTACTAATGGCGCACCACTTGTGCGCCATTAGTATCTGGTATACTAATGGCGCACCACGCGGTGCGCCATTAGTATGCCTCCCAGGGGGCCATGTATACCCAGGTGCTTTGGCATACTAATGGCGCACAACAACAGGATGCGCCATTAGTAACTTCGGCATACTAATGGCGCACTGTTTAATGATGCGCCATTAGTATCCTTGGCACACTAATGGCGCACTATGATGTGATGCGCCATTAGTATGAATATTAGGTTTTTTTGTTTTTTAATTTTTTGTTTTTTGCACAGGTTACAAAATGTATAATTGGACAAAATATAGATAGCACACATCAACAACAGATTCATTGAATAAAATAGAAGATTAGTCTCTGAATACAATTCATCATTTTAGTCTCCGAATACAATTCATCATATTAGTCTCCGAATTGAAAAGACCGAAGAAAGATAGAACATTATATTACAAGTCTCGAGACCGCGAGTTTGTCTTCACATTACAAGTCGATATCGATCATCTAAAGTACCATCACATAGAAGAGAGCTGCGGTCATCATGATGAGCATCATCACGATGAAACTCGTCTTCATCCGGTTCCTGCAACGCTCCCTCCCCTCTCCCGCTAGATAGCGGGCATATCTAGATTCGGCCTCGGCCCTAGTGGTGTACCCTTTGTAATTATTACCGCTGAATCGGTGAACCTGTCTCCGACACTCCTCCTAGTCATTGTAGACTCCGGGAACCTTACCCTTGTACACGACATACCACGGCATTGCTATGCAGTAGCCAAATGAAACGTTAGTACCAATTCACAGACAATACATAAGCAACATATAAGTATGCAATAGAACGATCGGAAGAGAAAAGCAAAACATTAATAGCATCGATTACATCTAAGTTGAACGACTCTCAAAACCAAAGAGACATACTACAAGTTCATTAAAATTTAATTACAACATATGAGCCAATCGATGTTTCAGAACTAGACACAGCATCACTGTTTTCGACTCGACTCAAGGGACCGGAGCGTTGATGAAGCCGTCGTCAATCGTGGGAGTCATGAAACAACGGGCGTTGTCAGCCTGCATTTGTAGGATTGTGTCGATGTCACTGTTGGACGGTTGATTTCTGAGGTAGAACTACCCCGAGGTACGAAGGACATCTTGATGGATGATTTCCGCAAACTCCGACTGGATGCGAAAGAATTCTTGTCTGATGTCCGCGTCCTAGATTGCTGACACGCTCGCGGCCCAATCTTTGAGTCTACTCGGTAGCAGAAGTTGATGATGGTCCCGTACGATCGCCCGCATGTGATGGATGGCGTAGTAGGCACCCTTTTGACCGCCAGTTGGCTGCTTGACGCGGCAGAACGTCGTATTATGGGAGAACACGTGCTTGCTGTACTTAAGAATAGGCCTGGTGAAGGTGCCTCCAGATTTGACGTAGCCGGGGAGAACATCATCAAGAACCTTCTTGACATTTGTGTAGTCTACGTTCGACTGACGGTCCGGGTCGAAATATGTGGCCATGGAATATTTGGGGCTTAGGAGGATGAGTGTGCAACGTGTGTCACTATAGAAAACACGGAATGTTAAAAGAAAAACGATTGAAATCTAAGAATTCATATGTTACGGGGCGGTTGAGGGGAGGACTTACTCGGGAAAGTAAGGCACGAGGAAGTTATCCTTATCTTGGTTTGCCAGAATGACGCCTTCGAGGTAAGAACTCGCGACTTGCCGGTCCCCAGCGCTGCCCAAGATCTTGGCACGCATGTAGAAGGGGTCGACTATCACGATGTCCGAGGTCTTGTCGCGAATGATCCGCATCTCCATACTCAGCGAAAATAGCCGAACGAAGGTGCAGTGCAGCGGATGAAGGTTCAACATAGCATGGATGTCATCAAACCGCAGGACGATCGTACCCCCGATGGAGTTATCCACAAAGCCCTTGCCCTCTGGCACCTTGGCCGTGAAAACCGGGTATGCCACATCCTTCTATCCGAGACGCCGCTTCTCCAAAGAAAGAACACTGTCATGCAGACTCCGCATAGCACCGGTTGCAGCATCGAGCATATTTCTTGGTAGCATCGGCCTACCCGCCACATGCACCCTCCTCGAGATATCCTCAGGTGCAGGTGGCCCGTCCTGAGCACGGATCGTACTCGGTGCCGGCTGGCCCGCACCCTTCTTAGTCTTTCTTTTGCGTGCCTTCTTCTTCTCCTGTAATGGGACCGAGTTCTGCTCACAGAACGCCTTCTTGAGTGTGTTGGGGCTGATAATATTTCGCTCCTCGCCTATCTGAGGCTCGGTGAAGTCGGCAGCTGGAGGCGTCTCCTGAGAGCTGAACGCTAGACGACGCCTGTTGCAACTTGGCTTCTCCGCGGTACCAGCTAGATCGTGCACGTCTTTTGTTGGGTTGGGTTCTTGAGAAGGAGGCCCCATGAAGTCGCCACCGTACCCATGATCGGCAAAGTACTGATTGACATTGGCAAATGTATCGTCGTCGTTGTCGTTCTGATCCTGTGCCATATGCATGTTTGGATCTAGTGGCATAGGGATGTCCGGCACCGTTGCGGCGGTCTTGCCATGGGGCCGACTTGGCGCTGGCACGACTGGAGGTGTTGTCTTTGGGGTGGTGTCCCCCGCCCCCAAACGAATCTAGCTCTTCGGCCAAAGCAGGGGCCAGCTCAGGCAGGCGCTGAGGGTCATCACGTCATCATCGTCGGCCCCGACGGGTCGAATCGGAGGTAACAACTCGTCGCAGCCTGGAAGCACCCGAACCAGTTGAACCCTAAACAAGTTGGGTTGCATCTGGGTATCGTGGAACAAGGGGTTGCCCGGTTGAACGATTTTGCCCTTGGTGACATCGACCAACTCATTGTTCACAAAGTGCAAGAGAGTGCACGGAACGTCGGCGGCGCCCTCTGAAAACATGGAGGGCGTCAGGGATGCCCAGTCAAAGGCAAGGAGATGAAGTCCTCGGCCGAGAGAGGCTTAATTAGTTACCGTGATGATGGCGTCGGGCTTGGCTAATGTCGAGGCACCGCCAACGACGGGCGTGCAGTTGACGGAGGGGCCGCTTGCTGCAGAGGTGCTGGCCGGCGTACACCCGGGTGCATTAAGCTCCCGTGCCGGCATCGGAGACACCAATGCCACCTCCGTCGGAGACACCAATGGCCCCGCCATCGTGTTCTACGAGTTGCTGGACGTGAAGCTAGGAATTGGGGGCGGCCCCTGTTGGCCGCCCGCAATCCACGCACTAATCCCCTGGATCAAGGTAGGCACAATGGTGGTGATCGTCCTTCCGAGTTGTTGTTCCACTTGCTCTTGGACCATCTCCGGAATCCGCGCCACCTGTGCCCTGAGTTCTTGAACCTCGCGCGCCTGGCTTTCCGAGCTGGTCTTTTTCTCCTTTCGCCCACCAGTGTTATAGTATGACGACTATTTTGTCGACAAGCCTTTGCCGGCCACACGACCAGCTGACGTCGGCTTACTGAGCTTATCCTTGTTCTTCATTACATTCAACGCCCTATTTAGAGTGGTGTCCCAAGGGTTGCTCTTAGTCGACCCCGCGCTACTGCTTTCAGTCGCCTACGGAAGGAATGTGAACCATTTAGAAATTTGGCTTCATTAATTAGAATGCAACCATATGAAGCTAATTACGCGGGGGTGTATTCCTTACCAGAACAAGCTCAAGCTCCCTAGTCTTCGGATCCGTGGTAAGCTCCTTTGTTTTCGGGTCCTTCTTGTACCGGGCCCTGACAAAGTTCCTGGTCTGCTTGTCACCGTATTTATCGAAGAGGGGCGGTAGGCCTTGCTCGGCACGGTCCGCATCCTCCTTGTCCCATATAGGCTCCGCCACTCTGTAACCACCGGGACCGAGTGTGTGTTCCCCTAAGTTCAGCTCCTGCATTTCTTTCACCCACTTACTTGAATCGGAGCTTGCGGTGCTCGAGCAATTGATCTTGAAGTCGTTGTAGTCATCTTCGGTGATCGAAGGATTTTTCTCCTTGATCTTCTCCTAACTCTCACCTTTCTGGATGATTCTCTTCACATTGCTTTTCCAAGTTGACAGGGCCGTGCTCATCTTCGTGAGGGCAGCATTGTTCACTTTATTCCCTTTGAGTCTTGTGTTTTCAAATTCAGCGGGGAACTTGTATCGTTCGTGCAGCTTCGTGAAGAGGAGGTTGCGCAAATTCCCTCGGTCAGGATGCCTGAGGTTCTCGGTGTTGATCGAGACTGTGCTCCGGAGAATGCACACGAGCTGAAGCGAGTACCCCTTGACTATTCGTTCGGGCGTCGTTGGATTCCCGTCGGAGTCCACTTCAGTAACTTCCTCCTTGAGGGTGTGGAGCATGGTTGGGCGCCGGTCCTTCCGTTGCCTCTTCGGTTGGCTGCCATCTGTGCGTGCGCCGCCATCATCAGTGGTGGCATCCTCGGCGGCACCATCAGTGGTGGCATCAGTGGGGTCATCCTCGGCGGTACCATCAGTGGTCTCAGGATCGGTGGGGAAGGCGGCAGCCTCATACAAGTGAGGTTGTTCCTCCATCTCCTGGGACAGCTCCCAGAATGCCTTGACGCCCAAACCCCCGGCCTCATCGTTGTTGGCCATGTTTCTCTCTAAATAGGAACAAAGTTTGGTCAAAAAGTTGGTTATTGTCAAGGAACAAGATCATGGTCTCATCATTTAGGGTTTGTCGACACCAAGGAGAATTCTAAGTTGGGCCTAATCACTTGGCTCTATTGCCGCCTATGGTTTAATGCAGCTAGAATAAAGGGGCACTTGATCCTACTTAATTAACTACTAAGATACCCCGGCCCATGCATTAGTCACAAGTACCCCATATGTCCTATTTTTAGCAAAGTCATGCTAAAATTCATGGAAAATTTCAGCATGACCTTTGCTGAAAATAGGACATATGGAGTACCCGAATTTGCCGGAACGGAAGTTAATCGACATTCCAGCAAACTCAAGGGCCTCTCGGGTGGACAAGGCAAAAAAGGCCTTCATCACAACATGGAAAATACATTGGCATGTGAAGAGGTGAAACAATATATGCATCTCCAAGCAGTATCATATGGTCAGCAGCAGTTGACTGACAGATGCACCAAATACAACAATTCCAATTGCAATCTCCAAACAAAAACTACCCCCAAAAAAAGGTGACCTCCAACTAATGTCATACTAGTATTCATGTGGCAGTTCATCTACAGTACAACAGCATTTTTGCAAACAAAGATTCAATCAGAAGGCATGTGGCAGTTCACTTTCAGATTTGTAGGCAGGATGCAATTTCAACTTAGATTGACAAACACACGCTGCAGGATGCAATTTCACTTGAAGAATTTTAAAGGAATGTAGACGAAGGTCAGATAGACAATTCATGGAACCCATATTCTATTATATAAAAAAGGGCAGCAACCTTTAAAAATAAAACAGCCAAGTGGGTATGAAATCACCACACCACATAGCACCAAGCAGGTCTGAGTTCACCACACCACATAGCAGCAAGGGGAAAAGACAAATTCAGGAGACAATGTAAAATGCCAAATCAACACTAGCACTATAAGAATAAAGTGGTTGCATCAAGAAGCTAGTTTATCCGGACATGTAGATACAGGGATACAAGGATGCACTGCTTCCTATTTATAATTAGTTCTCCTTTTATATGCTGCATACTTTAGTTCAGGTGTTTATGTTCATCTGATTATGACACCATATAGCGATCAAGAGCATCTAGTTTTATTCATTACAGTAGGGTACAACCATCAGATGGTTAACATATAATTTTCTTCTGAATGCAAGAGTAGCCATACAAGCACATGGAAGCAAAAGAAATCTCCCAGCTAATTAAGGCCACACATCTCATACCTAACTGAACTTTTCCATAACGGCTAATAGTGCTACGGTAGCATATATTTAGGTTCATCCCTTTTGACAATAGCAGGCTATAACAAATGCAAAACCATGGTCACTATTGCGGTTTTGCACACAGACCTATTAATAGGATATCAAGTAAAGTTATCCAACAGGAGGTTCAGGCTTTTTACCATCGCAGGCTATAGCAAATCCTAATTGCAGAGAAGGGCGGGATGAGTAGTACTAGTATGCATGAACCCTAATCCTTGAACACACAGACCTATTAAAAATTTCTTCAGCAAGCAGCAAGCAGCATTGTAACAAAAATTAAAAATTTCTTCAGCAAGCAGCATTAGTGAACTACAAGCAAGAAGCAAGCAGCAAGCAGCAAGCAGCAAGCAACAAAGGGGGAGAGGGGGTGAGGAGGAGGGGGAGCTCACGGGGGCGGTGGTGTGGATGGGGCGACGAGGTCGGCGACGAGGTCCGGGTGGTGGTGGTGCGACGAGGTCCGGGAGGCGACGAGCTCCGGGTGGTGGTGGTGCTCCGGCGGCGGTGGTGTGGACGGGGCGGCGTCCGGGCCACCGGCGACGAGGGCGGCGGGGCGATGGCGTCCAACGTGACGGGGAGAGCGGTGTCGAGGAGACGAGGACGACGGGGCGGCGGGGAGACAAGGACGACGGGGCGGCGGGGCGGCGGCGTCGGGAGAGGAGAGGGCGGCGTCGGGAGAGGAGAGGGGAAGGGGATCGAGGGCGAGGGCGAGGGAGAGAGAGGGGATAGGGAGGGGCCGGGAGGAAATATGGATGGGGGCGGCACAATACTAATGGCGCACCACCCCTTGGTGCGCCATAAGTACATCCATACTAATGGCGCACCTCACCGTGGTGCGCCATTAGTAGTTTTTTTCTTATAGCAATGGCACAATACTAATGGTGCACCACCCATCGGTGCACCATAAGTACATCCATAATAATGGCGCACCTCACCGTGGTGCGCTATTAGTACTTTTTTAAACTTATTTAAATCATAACAGTAATATTTTTTTTAACTTGTTTAAATTATAAGACAATAATAATTTTTTAAACTTGTTTAAATCATAACAGTAATATTTTTTTATAAGACAGTAACAGTAATAATTTTTTTATAAGACAGTCGGCGGCGGCGGTTGAGTAGGGGAGGGGTGCGGGGGTCGGCGGCGGCGGCGGCGGTTGAGTAGGGGAGGGTGCGCGGGGTGCGGGGGGTCGGCGGCGGCGGTTGAGTGGGGGAATCGAGGGTGCGGGGGGTCGGCGGCGGCGGCCGGTGGGATAGCGATCGAGATAGAGGGGGATGGAGATCGAGTGTCCATGAAATTTAAAATTATTCATGACAGTTCAAAAAGTGCCCATGAAATAGAATCGAGAAATGAAGGCTACGATTTAAATACAATCGATCTTAGCTAGCTATCTGTTCACAATCTTCTTGCCCTTCTTTTTCGCAAATGGAGTTCTTCTGTGGAACGGACGTCCTTTAGGTAGGGTGGTCCTGCTTCTTCTTGTGGTGTATGCTGCTACTTCATCATCGTCATCATGTTCGATCCTCGGGTCGCCGTACTTGTCGAAGTCTTGCTCATTGGCCACTCCATCTATTCCGATGATCTTCCTTTTGCCTCTCCTCACGACAACACGACTGGGCTTTGATGGGTCGGTAATGAAGAAGCATTGGTCCACTTGGGAAGCCAGTACCCATGGCTCATTTTTCGCGGTGATGTTTGCGCCCGCGGTCTTGGATTTGGCTTCGGGTATAACCATGGTGGTGAAATACCAGTCTTCTTTTTGGACGCTCTTGGCCCATCTGACACGGAACATCGGGACCTTCTCTCCAGCGTAGCTCAGCTCCCAGATCTCCTCGATCCTTCCGTAGTATCTGTCCTTGTCGTTACCGGTGTAGGATTCCATCGTTACCCCGGAGTTCTGATAACCATCGCTCTTCATGTCCTTGGCCTCGGTGTAGAATGTGTAGCCGTTGATATCGTACGCCTCATAGGTCATCAGGTTGTGCTCGGCACCCTGTGACAAGGCGAATATAAGTTGTCCTTCCGCGGAAGAATCCTCATGTAAAGGGTACGACAGAAGCTTCTGGTTGAACCAACGCGTGAAACATGAGTTGTGCTCTTTGAGTATATCTCCATCCGTCCTCTGTTGGCCTCGGTCATTGTACTTCTTCTTAATAAAGGTTTTGTGCTGTACCACCCAAGGATCGACCACGTCTATGTGTTGTAGCGCGACTAGGTTTGCTCTTTCAAAGTCGGCGAGTCGACCCTCGAAGTCGACATGCATTTCGCGACGACCCTCACGGTGACCCCATCCAGCGAGCCTGCCGAGGTGCCTGTTGACGGGCAGACCAACGGGGTTCTCGATGCCTAGATAATTCGTGCAGTAGGAGATGCACTCTTCGGTCAGAAAACCCCTGGCTATGCTTCCCTCTGGACGTGACATGTTGCAAACGTATCCTTTGATGACACCATTCATCCTTTCGAATGGCATCATGATGTGCAGGAACGTCGGCCCGAGTTGGATAATATCGTCCACGATATGGACCAGCAGATGCACCATAATGTCGAAGAATGCGGGCGGGAAGTACATCTCAAGCTTGCATAGTATCACCACGATCTCTTCCTGTAGCCTTCTGAGTTGCCTCACGCCAACAGACTACCAAGAGATGACGTCGAAAAAGTTGCATAGGCAAAATAGGGTTTCACGGACGTGCGCGTCCATGATCCCACGGATTGCAACTGGAAGTATCTGCGTCATCAGCACGTGACAGTCGTGAGACTTCATCCCGCTGAACTTCTGCTTCGCTGGGTCTAGGTATCTTCTTATCTTCCCCGCGTAACCGTAAGGAAGTTTTACTCCTACGAGGAAGGTGAAAAACTGCTCGATCTCCTCCTAACTTAGACTGAAGCACGCGGGAGGGTAGTCATTTCCGGTCTTCTTGGCCTTCTTGCCTTTGCGACGACTTTCCGTGTCCTGCTTCGCCTCATCATCATCACGATCATCATATATAGTGTGAAGCTCCTGCCTGATGCCCATTGATTTCAAGTGTGCCCTTGCTTTCGGCCCATCTTTGGTCCTCTCTGGCATGTTGAGCAGGGTACCAAGCAGACTCTCGCACACGTTCTTCGTGATATGCATGACATCAAGGCTGTGAGGCACATGGTGGATCTTCCAGTACGGCAAGTCCCAGAAAATAGACCTCGTTTTCCATACCTTCAGCAGCGGCTCTGGCGCCTTTCGCTTCTTTCCCGGCTGTGACGCCTTTTGCTTCTTTCCCGGTAGTGGGCAGTCTTTCCAATTTTTCAACAGCTCGTCTATTTCCTCGCCACTCCTCGTACGCGGGCGTCCTCGGGGTTCGGTTTCACCATCGAACAGATCCTTGCGTTTTCTCCACGGGTCATCGTCGTGAAGCCACCTTCGATGTCCCATGAACACGGTTTTCAAAGACATGGGATCTCTATTTAGCTGGCGATACGTTGTGTCATCCATGCATCTGGCGCATCCAGAAAATCCATGGACCACCTGCCCCATGACATATCCATAACCAAGATAGTCGTGCACCGTCGTGAGCAACACGGCTCTCATAGGGAAATATTCTTTCTCTGCGGCGTCCCACGTATTGGCTGGAGTTTTCCACAGCGTGTCAAGCTCCTCTTTTAGCAGCCCTAGATACAGATTGATGTCGTTCCCTGGTTGTTTCGGTCCTTCAATTAGCATACTCATGTGAATGTACTTCCTCTTCATGCACAACCAGGGGGAAGGTTGTACATCCACACAAACACAGGCCAGGTGCTATGTGTGCTTCTCTGGCTGCCAAACGGATTGACTCCATCGGTGCTCGCGCCCAGCACGATGTTCCTTGGATCGTTCCCAAATTCTTGGTCTTCGAAGTTCAACGTTTGCCACTGGCTCGCATCCTTAGGGTGACTCAGCATCTTGTCTTTTTTATCTATCTCCGGATCATTTGCGTCATCTTCTCGCTTCTTCTCCTCCCTATCTGCGTGCCAACGCAGGAGCTTTGCTACCTTAGGGTCCGCAAAATACCGCTGCAGACGAGGAGTGATCGGAAAGTACCACACCACTTTTCGAGGAGCTTTCTTCCTCTTCTTGTATCGAGTGACGCCGCAAACCGGACATATGGTAGACTCCGCGTGCTCATCCCGATAAATGATGCAATTGTTCATGCACACATGGTATTTCACGTGCGGTAAATCCAGAGGACACACGATTTTCTTCGCCTCCTCCAAACTGGTCGGGCACTTGTTCCCCTTCGGAAGACGTTTGTGCCAGAATGACATGTTCTCGTCGAAGCATGCGTCGGTCATTTTGTGTTTTACCTTCTGAAAGTGCGTTATATCGACTAGAGGGGGGGTGAATAGGCGATTTTTATGAAAGTCTTCAAAACATGGAAGTTATGAAGACAAACAGAGTGGACAAGCCTATCACTATGCAGCGGAAGTTAGATTACGCAAGGCAAGCCATAGTCAAGTATACAATATAGTGAAAGCACAATGACAAACAGCTTCAGTGTAATGAGGATCAGGTAGGAAGAAGTTATGAAGCCAAACAAATCATACAGTCAAGTTGTGAAGACAGAAGATAAAGCAAGCATGCAATGGCTTCACAATGTGTACTGGTAAGTAAAGGGAGGTGAAGATGAAACCAGTGACACGCTAAAGACAATGATTTGTTGGACCAGTTCCAGTTGCTGTGACAATTGTACGTCTGGTTGGAGCGGCTAGGTATTTAAACCAAAGGACACACAGTCCCGGACACCCAGTCCTGAACACGCAGCTCAGGACACCCAGTCCTCACCGTTTTCTCCTTGAGCTAAGGTCACACAGACCTAGCCCAATCACTCTGGTAAGTCTTCAAGGTAGACTCCCAAACCTTCACAGACTTCGTTCACCGGCAATCCACAATTTCTCTTGGATGCTCAGAACACGACGCCTAACCGGCTGGAGGATGCACAGTCCTCAAGTGTAATAAGTCTTCAGATCACTCAGACAAGAAGACTCAAGTGATGCCCAATTACTCTGGCTCTGGGTGGTTAGGGCTTTTCTCCTCTCTAGGGATTTTCTCTCAAAGGCTTCGAGGTGGGTTGCTCTCAAACGACAAAAGCCGTGCACTAAAATCTAAACAGCCAACCGTTTATGGTTGTAGGGGTGGACTATTTATAGCCACTTGGCAACCCGACCTGATTTGTCCGAAATGACCCTGGGTTACTAAGGAACTGACACGTGTATCAACGGTCGAATTTCAAACTCACACGACAACTTTACTTGGGCTACAAGTAAAGCTGACTTGTCTGACTCTGGACAAGATTTTCTCTCATTGTCTTCACTTGAAGACGTAGGATTTGAATTAGGCATCACTTCAGTCATCCTGACTAGTTCTCTTGGACCCCACTTAACAGTACGGTGGTTCCTATGACACAACATGAATGAAGTAAAACTACGAAGGATCTAAGTCTTCGAGTTCCATAAGCTTCATGGGGAGTCTTCACATGTCATTGTCTTCGACATGAATGTCTTCATAAACCACCATTATCTTCAATGTCTTCGTACATTTTTAGGGGTCATCTCTGGTAGCTAAACCGAATCAATGAGGGACTTCTACCTGTGTTATCCTGCAATTCTCACAAACACATTAGTCCCTCAACTAGGTTTGTCGTCAATACTGCAAAACCAACTAGGGGTGGCACTAGATGCACTTACAATCTCCCCCTTTTTGGTGATTGATGAAAAACTAGTTGAAGTTTTCAACGGGGAATATAATTTGTGAAATTGTAAAGGAATTGTCTTCATAAGCTGCAAGGGCTCCCCCTGAAGATGTGCATATAATAATTTGCTTCTGGAACGCAAATGCACATGGCAGGTTGTACTTGTGGGAATCCACTTCAACTTATGATGACAATCCACCATGCATGTAAAGGTATATGAAGTGAATGACATGCATAATGAAAAATGGACGTCTGCGAAATGATATAAGTGCGGAAATTATCGTCGTACATGCGGAATTTATCTTCGCAAAAATATAGTGGCAAACAAGTAGCAGACGACCATCAAGTTTAAGTGTTACAACTCAAAGAACCAAATGTAGCAAAACGAGAGTTGTAAGCACGAAGCAAAATGTAAAATATAAAGCACCCGCCCATATTATTGACCCGCTTGAAGACTATAAACATCATATGCTTCTCCCCCTTTTGTCAGTGATGACCAAAAAGGTTTGATGACATAGAGTTTTCTACGCGTTCCCAGGCGCAGCAGGGTCGGTGGAGGCGTTTGGTGGTGCTGAAGAGCTTGGTGCAGGGTCGACGCGCGCTGAAGAAGGTGGTGGTGATGTAGCGTCGTCTTCTTCCTCAATGATTCTTCCAGTCACGGTGGCAGCAGAGGAAGAGAACTCTGAATCTTCAAGGGATGGAGTTCCGCGCAGCACAGCTCTTCTGGGGGGTGTGGAGTCAAACTTGAATCTCTCTCTGAAGCCATCCTCTTGAAGTTCAGCTTCAGTGCACATCATGGTGAGGCCTTTCCAAGTGCGGCGACAGGTTTCATGTGCGACGAATGCATTCTTGGTGGCCAGATTTCTGATACGATTGACGTCTTGCATGATAGTTCTCATCTGCCTTTTGAGCCAGTCGTGATGCCTATCTTGCTTTTGGTGAAGACCCACAAGAAGTTCTCGGTCATTGAGTGTATGAGCGCGTTTCTTGGGTCTCTGTGCAGCTGTGCTGTCAGTGGCTTCAGTTGATGCAGGGGCACGTGTGGTGCCAGCCATTGGATACACTCTTGAGATGGCTTCAACACCTTCATCATTCTGAGTGAAGCTCTGGTGTTCTGCATTCTGAAGACTTAATGGTTGCTTGGCAGGCTTAGGATATATTGCTTCAGCAGAGGTGTCCACATCGGGTAAGAAGATCCTATGGTTGCGGGCTGAGGGTTGATAGGAGATAGTAGAGTGAAGCTTGATCAGCCTCATAACCCAAGGAGCATAAATCTTCAAACCAAAGAGATCTGAGCCAGACGCTGCAAGTTGGCGTATAAAGAGATCCTGTGCGTTGAAGCATTTGCCATGCAGGATACAGAAGATGAGAGTCTTCATGGCACCTTCAACCTTGGCATATGGAGAGTGCCCCTTAATGGGCCATAGAGTCCGCCTGACAATGTGATATATAGTTCTGGGCAGGTACTCTAAGTCTTCAACGAAGAACTCAGTTGGATAAGGTGCATCAAGAGGCAATGGCTTCATCATTGAGAGCATTTGGCTCATATTTGGCTCAGGTCGCTGGAATATGCTCTCAATTGCTTCAGCATGGAGTTGGCAGCCTTCTTCGAAGTCTTCGCCAGGAGTGGGTAGGCCAGTAAGCTCAATGATATCGAATGCATTGGCTTCATGAAGGACATTGCCGGTCATCCACTCCAGGACCCAAGTCTTCGGATCTCTGTTGTAGCCTTTGATATGCAGTGTGGCATAGAACTGGAGCAGAAGCTCTTCATTCCAGTGCTCTTCATTGGTGATAAACGGCAGCAGACCCACTTGCTTGAAGCAATCCAGTGCCTCTTCCAGACTAGGCAGACCAGCAACAGCTTCAACCTCAAGGCGCTGGTGAGGAAAGATACGGCCTTGGTTGTATAGGATGCATGAATAGTAGCTGCGCTGTGGGTACCTCCAGAACCTATCTGATACAATCCGTTCCCTTGAATAAGGGTTCTTGGAGCTGTTGAAGAACGTGTTATCTTCCCTGAAGCTATTGACATTAAAGGAGCCAGGAGCTGATGCAGGACCTGGGAACCTTGGCAGTCGTGGGATTGGCTTCTGGACCTGGGGCCTGTGCGCAACATGATAGTTGAACTGTGGACCGGCAGCAGACTCAGGCACAGAAGGTTCAGATGCAGTAGCTTCAGTGTCTCTTGAAGCTGTCGGTTGGTCGGGCTCCACAATTGCTTCAGTGTTGGTTGTGGCAGTCGCAATGTTTTCAGCCTCAACATGTGTAGTGAGAGGGATGGATTTAGGTGCGTTCTCCTTGAGAACTTCTTCTTGTTGGTTCGGGGGAGACAGAGATTGAGGTTCTTCTTCATGCTCTTCGGCTGATGCAGCCAGAATGTCGTCAGCAGCCTGAGCCCTTGGCCCTTTGCGAAGCCTACGGAATGTAGGCGACGCCGATGGAGTTGTAGTGGGCTGGGGCTCATTTTCTTCCTCCTGCGGGCGATCTGCCCATGATGCATCTTGGGTGATCCGTGTCAATGGACGAGCAATGCTGATCATTTCGCTTGTTTCAAGCTGAGGAAGGGCTGCATCACCTTGTACATTGTCTTGGAGACCAATGTCTTTAGCAGCATTGGGGTCGGCCGCTGGAATGTCTTCAGCGTGCGGAGCCTCTGTGAAAGCAGGCTCATGCACGGTCAACTGACGATCTTCGTCAGGATAGCGGACGGAGAGGGGTTCGACTATCAAGGGCTCTGTGGGAGCAGCCCGAGATTTCTTGATCTTGCGCTTCTTGATGGTGGGGTCAAAAGGAGAGGCTTCAGGGTGTTTCCTCTTCCTTGCTTCAGCTTCGGCTGTCCGTGTCTTCTTGAGCTCTGAAGCGGTTGACTGGTGCTTTGGCTTTGAGCCAGTCTTAGCAGTGGGGAAGACAATTGGAACAGCTTCTTGCCTTGGTGCCTCTTGTTCAGCCACAGCGGGCTTCTTCTTTTTCTTCGCGACCATCCTGGGGTCGATGCCGGGACGCCCAAGTGCCTTGCGCTTCTCGGTCTCATTGTAGGCCTGCACACAGCGATCAGCCAAAGTCTTCATTCGCTCCCGCGAACCCTCAGCTTCTGCACGTTTCTTCAAAAAGTTTTCCTTCAACTCGTGCAACATGACCTTGAAGTCCTTGACTTCTTGGACGCTGAGCTTGGCCATATTCTGCTTGAACTGAGCCTTTTCAAAATCAATCTTCTGCTTCAGTTCAACAATGCGCTGGGCAGTTGCAAGTTCTGAAGCAATAGCGCCTTGGAAGGCGATGCAGAGGCCAATGGGCAGCTGCAGATCATCGAAGCTGATATTGGGTGTATCAAACCACTCATCAATGAAGTTGTGTATGATTGCTGCATCAAACAGAGGTAGATTGTTGAAGATTTCAGCCTCCTCCTTGCTCTTGATGAGCTGCTCAAGAGCGTGATCGCCAAGATCATCGTCACTGGACAGATCAATGGTCTCGCTGCGCAGAATGGCAGCAGCCGTGAGCTCTTTGCCTGTGTGTGGCTGAGGCTTCTTGGCTTCTTGGGGCTTGGAGACACGTGATAAGTCTTCAGACTGCACACTTGCTTCAGGAGGTGCAGTTGCCAATGGCTTTGCTCTGGAGATTTTGGGAGAAGCGGCTGGCTTTGAAACTTTTGGCTTCTTCGTCTACTCCAGCTTCGGTGCAGCAGGAGCGTCATCAGACTCAGTGTCTGTTGGAGGGTCGTTCATGGCAGTCCCTTGGACTAGAATGCGAGTGATGAGGCCTTCGAGATTGGCATACGGCCCGATGATATTGGGATTTGCGTCGCGTGTGCCATCCGCCCTTGGTTTAGAGGGACCAGGGTTGAAGTCCAACCCCAACTCCCTCTTGTTTTGCTTCGCAGAGTTCTGAGAAAATTGGAAGTTGCGCTTGAACAGTGTGTCATCGCGACACCAGAGAAGTGATGACGGATGTGCTTCAGCTGGCTGTGGTCCTCTGACCATGCATGGAAAGAATCCTTGAGCAATGGCTTTGTCTCTGGACCGGGTATGAGATTTTTGTACAATACGTCTCCCCATGGTCTCTTGATGGCGCACTTTTCTGCATATTCCTTAGTGACGAAGCGGTATTGGAACCACTGCTCTGCCCAATATCTTCGAATCCATTGGATTCGTGTCTTGCGCTGACCATAGCTCTCTTCAGGATCAGTTTTGTACATTTCTGCCAAGTCATCAGGCAGATCTTTAGACGTTTCACCACGTCTCTGTCTGCCTCCCTTCCTTGCTGGTTTTTTTGCTGCCATGAAGCTTAACTTGGAAGGCTTCAAGATGTTCAAAGTCTTCAAAGGCTTCCTTTTGCTTGACCAACAAGAACTCGCTTCAGGAGAATTGATGTGACGCTGTAAGAACTCTGCAAATGAATGCAGACTATGAGAACCAAAAGATTCTCCCACGGACATGTACCTGTGACAGCATTAAGGTGCGAGGGAAGGGGAAGAGGTCATATGCATTCTCAGAAGATTTTGAAGATAAATCAGTTTAGAAGATATTGACCTCATCATGCGAAGACATTCACTGTATAGAAAAGAAGTTGGTTCCAGATTTGTACGTACCCATAGATCAGTACAAGTGAGGAATCTAACTACTTCATGAATCACAAGTGAATATACTAGGCAAGTTATGAGATGCAGATTGAGAGAGATGTAACTTGTGTGAATAGAAACTTCTTATGGCAGAAAGTGACCGAACTATAGAATCAAAAAAGGCTATAAAAAGAGGTTTTATTTACCACACTTGGAATTGCTAGACGAAGTGGGAGTTGAGGCCGAGCAGTTCGATCCTCCGTGCCCTAACTTGGCGACGAAAGACACCTACGGCGACGGCGGAGAGACCGATGTCCGCAGTCGGCGTGAAAACGGCGTCCGAGAGGTTGCGGCAGTGAAGCACTTCGTCGCCGGCGTCATTGAGAGCTAGCGGTGGCGCTAGGGTTCGTGAGAGGGTGGAAGAAGAGATAATGACCGCAGTGAATCGTGTATTTATAGGGATAGGGGCAGCACTGCGCTATTACTCAGGTGCCCCTGGCGATTCGCATCTGATCAGCACGTGGCCATCATGCGGTATTGTGGGGGCAGTTTCACATCCCATGCACGCCTTGTTTGTCGGGTGTCGTTCCTACTTCTCCGGATTTCTTTTTGATGGAAAAGTATTGAAAATGGTTTCAAAGTTTGTCTTTGTGTCTTCAGCTGACAAGGATGCAGTGAAGACATTCGACAGTTTCAATAGAATGCATATGACTTGGAGAGATAGAGTTTGAGGTAGGAAGCATGGAGAGGTTAGGGTCCGATCACATTCACTTAGTTCAAAAGATTCAAACAAGAAAACATAGCTATAAGTGAGTGCTATAGAGGACAGAACACCAGTACATATATATAATCAACATAGTGAAGATAATCATGAAGACATGTTGAGATTGAAGCCAAACCAAATGTGAAGACATAGCAAAGGTAACGCCATGAGTGAAACACTTCAAGCAGAAAATTTGGTGGTGGCGTTACCCACCGTATAGGAAGTATTAGACCCAGACACGGCACACAATTATTGTGGCGCTCCGAAGTCAAATTCCATGTTAATGTATTCACACTTAGAATGTATGTCTTCATTGATTGAAGATATACGTTACTTCGTGTGTTGCACATCTAAGTCATCATCATGCATAAGTGTTAGGATGTGTGCCTGATCACAGGACATTTGAGGATTCCAAGATATTTAGCTCACACCGTAACTTGCAAAATCTCTTCTCATCCAAGGGCTTGGTGAAGATATCTGCCAATTGCTCTTCAGTGTTGACGTGTATGATATCAATATCTTCCTTTGCAACTTGATCTCTGAGAAAATGATGACGAATTTCAATGTGCTTTGGCTTCGAGTGCTGAACTGGGTTGTTGGCGATCTTGATGGCGCTTTCGTTGTCGCAGTAAAGTGGCACTTGCTTCAGATGAATGCCATAATCCTTGAGGGTTTGCTACATCGATAGAAGCTGAGCGCAGCAGGATCCAGCAACAATGTATTCAGATTCAACAGTGGAGAGAGATACACAGTTCTGCTTCTTTGAAGACCAACATACAAGTGATCGGCCCAGAAAGTGACATGTTCCTGATGTGGACTTCCGATCAACCTTGTCACTAGCATAATCAGCATCCGAAAATCCAACCAGATCAAACTCTGATCCCTTTGGATACCATAACCCTAGAGTTGGGGTGTGAGCCAAATATCGAAGAATTCGCTTCACAGCTAAGTGATGCGACTCCTTTGGTGCCGCTTGGAATCGAGCACACATGCAAACACTAAGCATAATATCTGGCCTAGATGCACATAAATAAAGCAAAGAACCAATCATGGAGCGGTATACCTTTTGATCGAACTCTTTACCATTGTCGTCAGGACCCAGATGATGTTTGGCTGGCATTGGTGTTGTGAAACCTTTGCAGTCTTGCATACCGAACTTCTTCAGGCAATCTTTGAGATACTTCTCTTGAGATATGAAGATGCCATTGCGTTGTTGCCGTATCTGAAGACCGAGGAAGAATTTCAGCTCCCCCATCATCAACATCTGATATTGCTCTTGCATCATATATCCGAACTCCTCACTGTACTTCTGATTGGTGCAGCCGAAGATAATGTCATCCACATATATTTGGCACACAAACAGTTCACCATCATATGTCTTCGTGAAGAGAGTGGGATCTAGGGAACCAGGTATGAAGCCTTTGCTCTTCAGGAAGTATTTGAGTGTATCATACCAGGCCCGAGGGGCTTGTTTGAGGCCATATATTGCCTTATTGAGCTTGTAAACCATGTGAGGATGTTTTGGATCTTCAAACCCAGGTGGTTGTGCAACATACACTTCTTCTTCAATTTTGCCATTAAGAAAGGCACTTTTCACATCCATTTGATACAGAATTATGTTGTGATGATTTGCATAGGCCATCAGTATACGGATGGCTTCAAGTCTGGCCACAGGAGCAAATGTTTCATCAAAGTCAATGCCTTCCACTTGAGTATATCCTTGAGCAACGAGACGAGCCTTGTTTCTGACGACTTGACCATGCTCATCTTGCTTGTTGCGGTATATCCATTTGGTGCCTATTATGTTATGCTTCCGTGGATCAGGACGCTTAACCAACTCCCATACATTGTTCAGCTCAAACTGTTGAAGCTCTTCTTGCATAGCTTGAATCCACTCAGGTTCCATAAAAGCTTCTTCAACTTTCTTGGGTTCTGTGATTGAAATGAATGCGAAGTGTCCGCAGAAATTTGCCAGTTGAGTTGCCCTTGAACGAGTCAGTGGACCAGGTGCATTGATGCTATCAATTATTCTGTCAATCTGCACTTCATTGGCAACACGAGGATGTATGGGTCGAAGACTTTGCTCTTGCTGATCTATGTTGTCATGGGGAGGAATGTCTTCAGGCTGAGCATTGTCTTCGTGTGGATCAGGTGCTGAGATGATAAGTTCTTCTTCAGGATGAGCTTCAGAAGGTATAATTTCTCCAGTTCCCATTAGCTTGATTGATTCACTGGCTGGAACTTCCTCTAGCACATCTGGCAGTTGCTCTCTTTGTGACCCATTGGTCTCATCGAACCGCACATCCACTGTTTCAACCACATTGTAGTGAAAGAGATTGAAGACTCTGTAGGAGTGCGAATGGTTTCCATATCCAAGCATAAAGCCCTCATGTGCTTTTGGAGCAAATTTTGAGGTGTGGTGAGCGTCCTTGATCCAGCATCTTGAGCCAAATACTCTGAAGTAACTGACATTTGGCTTCTTGCCAGTTAGAAGTTCATAAGATGTCTTGTTCAGAAGCTTGTGAAGATAGACACGGTTGATTGTATGGCATGCAGTGTCAATGGCTTCAGTCCAGAATTTTCTTGGAGTCTTGTACTCATCTAACATTGTTCTGGCCATCTCAATGAGTGTTCTGTTCTTGCGTTCGACGATGCCATTCTGCTGTGGCGTGTACGGAGCTGAGAATTCATGAGTGATGCCCAATGTATCAAGCTATGTGTCAAGGCCAGTGTTCTTGAATTCAGTGCCATTGTCACTTCTGATGTGCTTTATCTTGGCGCCATAATTGTTCATAGCCCGATTTGCGAAGCATCTGAAGACATCCAACACTTCAGTCTTGTAAAGGATTATGTGCACCCAAGTATATCTAGAGTAATCATCAACAATGACAAAGCCGTAGAGGCAAGCAGTAGTGGAAAAAGTTGAGTAGTGAGTGGGACCAAAGAGATCCATGTGAAGCAGTTCGAAGGGTTGAGTAGTGGTCATGATTGTCTTCGAAGGATGTTTTGCCCTTGTCATCTTCCCTGCTTCACAGGCACCGCATAATTGATCTTTCTTGAACCTGACGCCCTCGATGCCTATGACATGCTTCTTCTTCGCAAGGGTGTGGAGGTTCCTCATGCCAGCATGCCCAAGCCTCCGATGCCAAAGCTAGCATTCTGAAGCCTTTGCGAGAAGACATACTGCAAGCTATGGCCCTGCTGAGAAATCTACCACGTACAAATCATCTTTCCGATACCCATCAAACACTAGAGACTTGTCAGATTCCATTAGTACCAGGCAACGATATTTTCCAAAGATTACAATCATGTTCAAATCGCAAAGCATTGAGACAGACATTAAGTTGAAGCCAAAGGATTCAACAACATGACTTTATCCATGTGTTGATCCTTTGAGATTGCAACTCTACCTAGACCCAATACCTTACTTTTACCAGTGTCAGCAAATGTGATGTGGCTCTTGTCAGATGGACGTAAGGTTGAGTCCATAAAGAGACTTCTTTTGCCAGTCATGTGATTTGTACACCCACTGTCAATAATCCATTCTGATGACTCTGAAGTCGCTGGTGTCGTACCCTACAGTGCAGTTAGGGGGATAGGCTTCACGAAGAGTATTGTGAAGCAAAAACATTTGACGAACCAGTGGGTTATGAAAACTTAGATCCAAGTTAGGACAAGTAGGGAGAGTAGCATGCGATTCAGGTACGAAATACATAGTGATGCCATTCGGGCATTTGATCTTGCGCCCCACAAGATTTTTAAGGTCCCCAGCAATAGCGTCAGAAGATTTTGGTTTTCTGCTGGAGACCTTTCCCTGCAAAAGAGAGTTAAGCTTTCTTAACCACCCACATCTTCAAGGGTGGCTTAGAAGCAATAAGTCTAAGTGCAGCATCTGAGAATTTTGGCTTTGGAGCCCTGGCAAACAGTCTAGCAGGCGGGCAATAGTACTCATAAAAATAAGCAGAATAGTTCTTGGTCATATGAGCATGACGGTTTGAAGAACTGCTCTCATATGCCTGAGCATGGTTTCCCTGCAAAACATATGCGTTAGTACGACTCAGGTGAGTCCTCTGCCTGTATGAAGCCTTTGGTCTGAGGTTTGTCTTCTTCATGTGAGGTGTTATGAGGACATTCACACGAAGATTCTCCAGACACGTTTTTGGAACCGAGATCTTCTTCATAGGCGGTCCATTCCTGCAGTTAGTACCAATGTACCTGGCAAATACTTCACCAATCTGATTTTTAAATAGTTTATAGTTTGCATCAAAGGATTCATCAATGATAATCGGATCAGCACAAGTGAAGCCAGATAGATTGGATGGATCTGCTGAGGATTCCTTTGCAGCAACCCATGTGGTTTTGGGGTACTGCTCAGGTTTCCAGTAAGATCCATCTACATTAATTTTCCTCACGAACCCAACACCCTCTTTCCTAGGGTTTCGGTTCAGAATTTGCTTCTTGAGGACATCACATAATGTCTGATGTCCTTTGAGACTTTTGTACATCCCTATTTCAAGCAATGTCTTCAACCTAGCATTCTCATCAGCAATAGCAGTGGTATCCTCAGCAGAGGGGTTAGTTACCACTTCAAGAGTTGAAGATATTGCAATAGCAGTAGCAGTGGAACATTCAACAACAGAAGTAGCATTATCACGCTCAATGCATTTAAGGCATGGTGGTTCAAATCCTTCCTGAGCAGAACTGATCTGTTCGGCTCGAAGTGACTCGTTTTCCTTTTGAAGATCTTCATGATCCGCTCTCAACTTCTCAAGATCTTGCTTCTCTTGAAGATAATCATAGGAAAGCTTTTCAAGAGTAGTTGAGAGAGTCTCAAGACGATCTTCGAGTTCCTGATACTTAACATGAAGATTTTTTATGTCTTCAATTAAGGATTCAGAACGAGTCATTTCAGCACCCAACAGATCATCGCTTCTGTCTAACAGTTTTTGAATATGTTCCATGGCCTTTTGTTGTTTAGTTGCAATTTTAGCAAGTGTTTTGTAGATGGGTTTTGAATCACAATCAGAGTCATCGTCACTGGATGTTTGATAGTGAGTAGTGCGTGTGTTTACCTTGGCACCACGTGCCATGAAGCAGTAGGTAGGAGTAGAGTCGTCCTTGTCATTTGCATCGGTGTTGGTGATGAAGTCATTATCTTCAGTGTTGAAGATGGACTTGGCGACGTAGGCTGTAGCCAGACTCACAATGCCTGAATCAGATTCCTCCTCAGACTCCACCTCTGCCTCCTCAGAAGCGGAGTCCTCCTCTGAATCCATTTCCTTGCCAACAAACGCACGAGCCTTGCCAGATGAACTCTTCTTGTGTGATGAAGACTTTGAGGAAGACTTGGAAGAAGACTTTGAGTATTTCTTCTTCTTCTTATCGTCAGAGTCATATTCCTTGCTCTTCTTCTTCTTTCTACTCTCATTGTCCCATTGTGGACACTCAGAGATGAAGTGTCCAGTTTTCTTGCACTTGTGACATGTTTTCTTCTTGTAGTCATGAGCAGAAGCTTCATCATTCCTTGAGCTTGATCGTGAAGACTTTCTGAAGCCTTTCTTCTTGGTGAATTTCTGGAACATCTTCACTAGCATTGCAAGTTCCCTTCCAATGTCTTCAGGATCATCAGAACTGCTGTCAGATTCTTCTTCAGATGAGGACACAACTTTTGCCTTCAAGGCACGTGTTCGCCCATAGTTTGGACCGTAGATATCTCTTTTCTCAGAAAGCTGAAACTCATGTGTGTTGAGCCTCTCAAGTATGTCAGACGGATCGAGTGTCTTGAAGTCTGGACGTTCTTGAATCATCAGGGCTAGGATGTCAAACGAACTGTCAAGTGATCTCAGCAACGTCTTGACGATTTCATGTTTGGTGATCTCAGTGGCGCCGAGGGCTTGAAGCTCATTTGTGATGTCAGTGAGCCGGTCAAATGTGTGCTGGACATTCTCATTGTCATTTCGCTTGAAGCGGTTGAAGAGGTTGCGAAGAACACTGATTCTCTAATCTCTCTGGGTTGAGATGCCTTTATTGACTTTGGAGAGCCAGTCCCAGACCATCTTGGATGTCTTCAAGGCACTCACACGGCTGTACTGTCCCTTGGTCAGATGACCACAGATAATATTCTTGGCAGTAGAGTCCAGTTGAGTGAACTTCTTGACATCAGCAGCAGTGACACCTTCTCCAGCCTTGGGAAGGCCGTTTTCGACGACATACCATAGGTCGACGTCAATGGCTTCAAGATGCATGCGCATCTTATTCTTCCCGTAGGGATATTCAGTTCCATCGAAGACGGGGCACGCAGCGGAGACTTTAATTATCCTTACAGTCGACATAGCTAAAACTCGAGGTGGTTAAACCGAATCACACAGAACAAGGGAGCACCTTGCTCTGATACCAATTGAAAGTGCGTTATATCGACTAGAGGGGGGGGGGGTGAATATGCGATTTTTATGAAAGTCTTCAAAACGTGGAAGTTATGAAGACAAACAGAGTGGACAAGCCTATCACTATGCAGTGGAAGTTAGATTACACAAGGCAAGCCATAGTCAAGTATACAATATAGTGAAAGCACAGTGACAAACAGCTTCAGTGTAATGAGGATCAGGTAGGAAGAAGTTATGAAGCCAAACAAATCATACAGTCAAGTTGTGAAGACAGAAGATAAAGCAAGCATGCAATGGCTTCACAATGTGTACTGGTAAGTAAAGGGAGGTGAAGATGAAACCAGTGACACGCTGAAGACAATGATTTGTTGGACCAGTTCCAGTTGCTGTGACAACTGTACGTCTGGTTGGAGCGGCTAGGTATTTAAACCAAAGGACACACAGTCCCGGACACCCAGTCCTGAACACGCAGCTCAGGACACCCAGTCCTCACCGTTTTCTCCTTGAGCTAAGGTCACACAGACCTCGCCCAATCACTCTGGTAAGTCTTCAAGGTAGACTCCCAAACCTTCACAGACATCGTTCACCGGCAATCCACAATTTCTCTTGGATGCTCAGAACGCGACGCCTAACCGGCTGGAGGATGCACAGTCCTCAAGTGTAATAAGTCTTCAGATCACTCAGACAAGAAGACTCAAGTGATGCCCAATTACTCTGGCTCTGGGTGGTTAGGGCTTTTCTCCTCGCTAGGGATTTTCTCTCAAAGGCTTCGAGGTGTGTTGCTCTCAAACGACAAAAGCCGTGCACTGAAATCTGAGCAGCCAACCGTTTATGGTTGTAGGGGTGGACTATTTATAGCCACTTGGCAACCCGACCTGATTTGTCCGAAATGACCCTGGGTCACTAAGGAACTGACACGTGTATCAACGGTCGAATTTTGAACTCACACGGCAACTTTACTTGGGCTACAAGTAAAGTTGACTTGTCTGACTCTGGACAAGATTTTCTCTCATTGTCTTCACTCGAAGACATAGGATTTGAATTAGGCATCACTTCAGTCATCCTGACTAGTTCTCTTGGACCCCACTTAACAGTACGGTGGTTCCTATGACACAACATGAATGAAGTAAAACTACGAAGGATCTAAGTCTTCGAGTTCCATAAGCTTCATCGGGAGTCTTCACATGTCATTGTCTTCGACATGAATGTCTTCATAAACCACCATTATCTTCAATGTCTTCGTACATTTTTAGGGGTCATCTCTGGTAGCTAAACTGAATCAATGAGGGACTTCTAACTGTGTTATCCTGCAATTCTCAAAAACATATTAGTCCCTCAACTAGGTTTGTCGTCAATACTCCAAAACCAACTAGGGGTGGCACTAGATGCACTTACACCTTCATCTCCAGAGCCATGAGCGTTAATTTCAGGCGGGTATCCTCGGGCCTGCATCCTTCATACAATGGAGTGACCGCGTCTAACTCAAGTTGATCCATCTTGGCTTTCTCTCGGGCGGCAGCTCTTGCGTTATCCGTCTGCTTGAGAAGCAGCTCTTGAATATGAGGGTCCTGCACCCAGCCCATCGATGGTCCAGCGTCGTCTTCTACGGCATCTTCCTCATCATCATGTCCTGCATCTTCTACATGATGACTGTGTACAGCATCACCGTCGTGATCATCTCCTGGGGATTCTTCGTCTTCTCGCCCGCCCGAGCCGCAGTGGTTGTCTTGCTGCCCTTCCTCATTTCTTGCCCGGCCCCCATGAACGACTTCGTAGTCATCTTCATCACCTTGCCACCGATAGCCATCCATGAAACCACGCAAGAGCAGGTGGTCCCGCACCTGCCCGGATTCCGGGTCCGCAATAAGGCTCTTCAGCTTGCATCTTCGCACGGACATCTTATCTCCGTCTCGTTCTTTTGAAGCATCTCGGCCTTCGCGGACCTCAAAAATCTATTCACGATGCCTTCGGTCATCATGCGGACCATGGTCGCCTGCGGGGTAGAGCAAAATGATATTTTAGGACCAAGAAAAAATTTGGCATGACTTCCCCTAAAAATAGGACCAAAAAGAATGCTTAATGCCAAAATTCTCACCGAAACGGAAATGAATCAACATTCCGGCAAAATATTGGCAACTATCGCATTTCAAATACCGGTACACCTCCAAACACAAACACATATGCAACACCACAAACATATGCAACACCACGAACATACATAGATCTAGCTAGGCCATAAAAAGTGCATGTGCACATTGTTGTAGGGAGAAATACATAAATATAGCTTCCCCCATTACTTACCTATCAAAACAAGGTAATTTAACCACTTAAATTGAATGAATGTATGGTGGAAATGAGGTGAAAAAGAGGAGGCACCCGAGACAAGGAGGAGGTGGAGAGAATGAAGTGGGGAGAAAGTGAGTGTGGGTAGGAGAGGCTCCCCAAAATATCTTGTTGCTGCCCACTTACTAATGGCGCACCAATACCAAATGCGCCATTAGTAATCCAGGTTACTAATGGCGCACCATCTGGTGGTGCGCCATTAGTAGTTTTGCAAAAAAAATAATACTAATGGCGCACTGTCCCGCAGTGCGCCATTACTAGTTTTAACTATTAATGGCGCACGATGCAACAGTGCGCCATTAGTAGTTTTGCAAAAAAGGGAATAAAAAATATAATAAAAAAACAACATTAGTGGCGCACTTTCCGACAGGTGCGCCATTACTAGTTACAACTAGTAATGGCGCACTTTGTCTGGATGCGCCATTAGTATGTTTGGACAGGCGCACTAGTTCCAAAAAAAATGATACTAATGGCGCACCCTGTGCCAGGTGCGCCATTAGTAGTTTCAACTCCAATGGCGTACCAGATGGTGGTGCGCCATTAGTATATACTAATGGCGCACCGCTTGTCAGGTGCGCCATTAGTGTCAATCCCATCTATAGCCCTTTTTCTAGTAGTGAGCGGAAGCCCAGCGAGGGTGTCGGTCACGACCCGACTAACCACACAAGTTTCTAGTCTAGGTTTATCGCCTATTCGGGTTCCATCCACAAGGAGATCCGGTAGGGATTTCACTCACGGCCCAAAACGATGAGAGCAGGGTTCCCGAGGCACCAAACGGGCGTCCCGATACACCGTGCCTCGTGTCTCTACCGCATTATAGCCCACCCCTTGGGTCAGCACTACGCACGTCCCCTAGCACATATCCTACAAACACCAGAAACTAGTTGCAACGCCTGGATAGAGATAAAGATGATTAATAAGTCGAGAGGGGCACTTAAGCATTCCAATGCATGGTAGTAACTGTCTTGGATCACAAACACAGAACTCAGTTACTAAGGACGGCTGCAATGAGACAACCCACCATGTACTCCTACATGGCCTCTCACTGCTACCTTTACCAAATCGTGTTCAAACACTTAGCTCTCAACAGTAGGACATGTTCACCACATTTCAATTAATCCCTGATGAATAAGACCTGACTCAACTCTATGCAGTAGCAAGCATGACAACAAGTATGAATGAGTAGGCACATCAGGGCTCAAACAACTCCTACTCATGCTAGTGGGTTTCATCTATTTACTGTGGCAATGATAGGTCATGCATAGGAAAGGGGTTCAACTACCGCATCATGTAACAGTTGAATCGTTGTTGTCCTAATGCAGTAAAAGTGAGCAGGAGTGAGAGACTGGGATTGTATCAGAATGAACAAGGGGGTTTTGCTTGCTTAGCACTTTTGAATATAGTATAGTTCTTCATCGGTGTCATCGTACTCATTGTCGGAACAATGTCTACTGAGGGGGGAACAACACCGACAAACAGAGCAGGAACACAATCAATGCAATGCAACAATATATCAATTATTTTCTATGAATTTTCTATCAATCAATGCAAAACAGTACCATTGGATAGACTGGATTTTTTTGATCATTTTTCATATATCAATTATTTTATTTGGAGTTATAGATTATTTTCTATGAATTTTTGAAGTTTTGGTTATTTTCTAAAATAAATAAATTATTTAAGATTTATTTAAATTCCAGAAATGGATTACTGCGACAACATGACATAGGTGTGACATCAGCAAGTCAATAGGAGCCGGTCCAAGTCAAACCTGACCAGTGGGTCCCACTGGTCAGTGTCACAGTGATGGCTAGGGTCACAGACATGTGGGCCCGGTCAAAGGCCACGTCAGCACGGTCAATGCTGACGCATGGGTCCGCTGATATTATTAAATAATCTAATTATTTTTGTTATCCAGTGAACTAACAAAGTGGGTCCCACGGTCAGTGTTTAGTGTTAAACTAATAGGGTTAGTTAGCCCCTAATCTAATGACGGCCAGATCGGCTAACCGGCGATTAGGCATCGGCGCTAAGCAGGACACGACGGAGGTCCTCGTTTGGCCGTTTCTGACGATGAGAGGTCGTGCGAATGGGTTCTGCGGGACCGATGGGACGAGGCGAGTCGGTCGGTGGCTGCTGCGGGTGCTGGGTGGCCGGAATCGGCAACGACGACGAGTGAGGCGGCGGCCGGAGCTTGGGCGACCTTGGGTTCGGTGTTAGGGAGCACGGCATGAGGAGCTAGTGCATGCGTTCGGCTCCTGGGTGCACAGTGAGAATGGCGACATGCTCAAAAGCGGGCGGAGGCAGCTGTGGCCATGGCAGCGACATGGCACGGCGGCAGCAAGCTTCAAGCACGGCGGTGAAGCTAGCTGGGGGAACAAAAAGTAGAGAGAGGAGCCGAGGGAGACGAAGTAGCTCATAGGGAGGACGAGGACAGGGTCAACGTGCTTAGGGAAGGCTTGACAACGTTGGATTCCCGACTGTGATCTCCCGTGGCCGAGGAAGAAGATGAGGTCGAGGACGACGCGTCGGGGCTCTTTCGGTCACGTGAGCCAACGGAGAGGGCTATGGCAATGAGGTGAAGGCTGTGGACATGCTGGCGAGGCGAGGAGCTGGATGTTGCTACGGCAACGACGAGCAGCGGCGACGGGTGCGCTCGGTGGTGCTGCAGGGAGAGAGCAGAGGAGGGGGAGTGGTCCAGAGAGAGAGAGAGAGGGGAGAGGTGAAGAGGGTCGAGGCAGTCCTGGGCGGTGGAGCAGGATGAGGGGGAGCAGCTACGTGGCCAGCAGGAGGTGGCCGCGACTCGGCTATGCGCGCGCCACGCAGAGTCCCAGTAGGCGCGGGGAAGACAACGCATGAGGAGGTGGGCTGGGTCGACCGACTATCAAGGTAAAAGGCTCAGATGGGTTTCTTTCTCTCCCTGTCTTTGTTTATATTTCGTTTCTCTTTTCTATTTCTTTAACTCTGTTTTGATTTAGTTTTCAAACTAAACCATTTTTGTAGAACCTGAAAATCATTGTGGGCACTCTTTGAAATATTCGAGTAACCCTCAAATAATTTTAGAATTGTTGGAGCAATAAAATATTTACAGCATTTATTTCCCTCCAACTCAAATACAATATGATTTAATTCAAAATTCCAAAAATGTCCTAGAAATATATTCATCATTTTGGCAGAGGTTTCTATCTTAACCAAAAATCATGAAATTCTCTTGAGGCACTTTAGGTTCAATGAAAATATTTTTAGGTAGAACCTAGTTGAGTTCTTTTGGTGCTAGGGTTTGATCAATCCCCATTTCAACTTTAAATAAAATTAAAACAAGATCAAGCAAGGACAACAGGGGCTGAGCTAGGGCTATGACAACTCACCCCCACTAAACAAGAATCTCGCCCCAAGATTTAAGACACGATCTAAGTAGATAGAGGGGACACAAAGCCGACACGATCTACATGATCCAATTGCCCTTCTCTAAGATGTTTATCCATTTCTCCAACTGTTCTTGACATCTTTGCTTTCAAGATCTTCATCCAACATGATGACGACAGAGAGGAACTCTACACGAATCGATCCCCTTGAAGTTCGAGCACTCAATATCAATTCATGGAGTGAGAAGAAAAAGTGTCTCTTGAGCTGAGACACAAAACACACAGGAGGGGTGAAAGGAAATAGATGGCGATTCCTCAATTTGGTAGGCAACAATTCCACACTCGGCCAAGACGTAGCAAGGAGTTAACTGCCATGATTCCATAACGGGGCACCTTAGAGGAGGTGACTCGTAGAATTATTCTCTTTAGTGGCAAAAGGAATTACTTTTGATAAAAAGATCATTGAAACTCTTTACACCATCCTACGGCAATCACAATCGATCATTTGAAGGAGTTCGAAAGAATGACATAGTCAGACTAGGATGGACGATGTGGACTACCTTGCTAAAGATAATGTAATGGATGTTTTTTGCTTCTCAGTGGAAATGGATGGGACCGATAGTAAGCCATTTTTGAATGCAATCCCGAGTAGTAATTACCGAGAGGGTGGACCATAGTAAAATGGCACAATGGCGGGTGCAAGTTGGGGACAAAATGCAAATTTTGGGAATGTTCCAACCATCATATCCGCCTGAGATTCAGATCTAGTCGGTAATGGGATATTTTAGATGGCATGTCTGGAAAAGAAGGTTTGCAATGCAAATCGACAAGAAGATGTTGCAAGATTCTTGGGAAATGAACTACAATAGCAAGCTCCAAAACATGAGCTGGTTCTGCTAGACACATGTGAACACCTTGTCCAAGACAAGCATGACCACATAGTAGTCTTATAATAAAACACTATCGAGTTCTGGTTGGGAACCATCATCAAGGATATCGAAGTCCTTATATAAGTAAGGATTATCTCTTAGGAAGGAACTTCTTCTCCTTGAACAAATCAATCAGTAGCTTCGTGTGCTAGGAAATACTTCGCACATGCATGACTGACTTGGGATGATTCCAGAGGAAGCAAAACAAACTTTCTCAAATTCACGGTGACAACTTACATCAGATACACGTGAATTAGAGGAAGTCACTTCTCTTATCCAAACATATAACTCATGAATGCAACAGGAAGACATTGTTTACAAAGTTTCCAACACTAGCTTAATGTTCAACATGAATCATGGAGAAGATAAAATGTTGCTGATGAGCTCAACAACAAGTCATCAAGATTCCCATGAAGATGGAATTCCACAACTATGTGAACAAGGCGATAGTATTGGTCAGACCCAAAAGATATAATGGTGTATGCTCGAGGGACAACTGCGAGTAAGACAACATTACGAACATCATTGGTTCTGATTTGATTTGACGATAGCCCATACTCAAATCAAAGATTGGATAAGATAATAGATCCAACAACTGATCACGAGGATCAATCGATGAAGATATCATCTTCCTTCAACACACACCCAAGGATATCCCTTTGGAATGAACTAAGTCAGATAAAGCTTTTATCTTCCAAATCTCCAAGTTATTGTTTAGCTTAACCAACTGGCTCAGGGTATGCAACACAGATTCTTGGAGAAGGGGTGGTTTACAAGAAACCAACTAGATCACGATCTCAACATCATAGTCAGGGAACAACCTGGTGATACTTCCAAGAAGATATTCGGAAAATCACGAACCACCGGTATCTTATGAAGCTCCAGAGCAATCTTGCTTTCAAGGCAAGATGATGTGATCAAATAAGCAAGGGATTGACACAATCCTAACTCATTGATCGGAAAGTGCACCAAGTAAACGGACTAGGTAGCACGATCAATCTTAGAATGATGATTCAATAACTAACATGCTAAGAATGAAATTATTGTCCATTAACTACCAAACAACAGGGTTGCTAGGAGTATTGATTTCACGCTTCACGCTTCATTTGTCGTTATTCCGGTCGCAACAATGCGGGAACCGACGAATGAATGATGATGGTGAGAAGTATCATTGTATCAAGAGTTCATACGATGGTGTGCAATTCCCATGATATTATTGATGTAAAGATGGTAATACTCCAAGGTAGAACCAAACAAAAGCTGGATTGGCATTTGGTCTGTGGAATACAACTAATTTGACCCAATCCTAGAAATGGATGAGGTACTGTAGTTTGTTTCTCCTAGTCATTCCGAAATAGAATAGCTTGACGGACCAGAAGAGTAAAAGGCATCGATGAACATGAATGCACAACTACTTCCAACTATCAACTGAAACACGAGGGTTAGAATACAACTAAAAAGGGACAACTCAAAGGAACATATCACTTTCTAAGTTTTGGATGCCTAGATTAGTATGTCAAGAAAAGCTCAACATTTCTTCCTGATAACCCATGCAGAAGAGGAAGGTCTGGCAAATTCAGAATGTAGGATGGAGAACCCATCAAGAGCACTCTGGTTGTGATCTTTTGGTTTAGGATGAGCTTTTGCCAGGATGGTTCATGCTATTTGGAAGAAGGATATACCACGAACCTCTAGGACTATTTTAAAGGTCACTAATATCCTGAAGAAACTAACAAAGACTATCAACATGAATGAGTAGGGTGAATCTTGGGTTCAAAACCCAGGAGTAGAATGCCTACTAACTATATGGCATCACGGGATGTTTTCGAGAATGATGGCCAGAATCAGCACACTGGGAACACAAGACATGGCTAGATTACTAGGTGATCCTCTAAGACATCTAGGGTCATAATAATAGCTCCAAGATATATGTCGAGGCAATAGAGTACCTCAACTCACCGATTAGTGTGGTTAAACTGGCCCAAAGAAACATCGGGAACAGAAAGAAGGGATGACTCGGATAGCATAACGGCTGTAAATGCTCAAAAAGATTTGAGACATCCTGCAAAATAGTGGCATGACCACTCAACATCCAAATATCAAGGTTTTGAGGCTAGCTATGAACATACGGTAGTAGTAGAAACTAAACTGAGACTTGAGTCCATCAATCATATAATTCTATGGATTAGTAACATGTGATCCTGATAGAAAGAATAGAAAGCCTAGTTCTTCATTCCCGTAGAAGAGAAAAGGATGACTCGGATCAGAGGGACATAAGGAAAAGGAGTAAAAAGAGCCGTACATTCCCTTCCACAATAAATTCTGTTATATAACTAAAGCATTTCTAGACACGACTATTACCAGTTTGGCTTGGTAGTCCTACAGGCAGTCAAGCTCTGACACCAAAGCTGTCAGGACCCCGATCCTCAGTCACACTGATCTAGCACGTAACACATCATATCACTTTGTGGCCTCACGCACGGTATTCCCATGGGTGCCAGCTTACCTTGGTCGGGACCGTTTGCGCCTTTTGGCTCACATATACGATAGTGTCGCTAGCATCCATATGACAGAGAACCTAGGCCGACATGACTAGTTGTAAACCCAAAGTGGCACTAACTTATAGGGACATGCATACATGACCCACCAACGAACGTGTCGGTCATCAACGTATGAACCCAAGTCATAGCAAGCTACAAGGACTTAATGGAATAACGCGTGAAATTTCCTCGAAGGGACAGACACGGGAACAAAGAAGGACACCTGCCGACCAGCCTAAGTGTTCCGGAGCAATAGCAAGCTAACATGGCTCAGTGGAAGCACTAGGAGACATTTCCCCATAAGAGAGGCTACCAAGAATAAACAACTAGATTGTCGGATCCCACACATACCAAGCATTTCAAAATCATACACCCAATATGCTCGATATGTGGAAATACAACATGGCATCACAAAAAAAATCTACGACTAAAAGTATTTATTCATAAGGCTTCGAAGAGTTATACATAATAAGAATCACAATCATGGGTCACATGACCCAACACACAGAGCATACATGCAATGAAAGCATAACATGTCTGAGTACAAAAAACTACAAATAAAAAGGCTGAGAAGCCTGACTATCTACAAGACCCTCCTAAGGGTTCAAGATCGTAGCTGAGGTAACAAGCTAAACGTTGAAGTCCACGCGGAACTAGTAGTGAGACTAAAGTCTCTCTCCAAAAACATAAATTAAGAAAGCGTGAGTACAATTGTACCCAGCAAGACTTACATCAGAACTAACTACATATGCATCAGTATCAATAAAGGGGGTGGTGTAGTTTAACTGCAGCAAGACAGCTTTGACTCAGTGGCTATCATGTACTACGACTACAAGTAACTATTTGGAGGTGGCGCACACGAGTCCACATTTTCACCAATCAATACACCACTATGGATCTGCTCTCGTCTCCCTACAGGAACGCCATCCATAGCACTCACGCTTATCTTGCACATTTTAGAGTATCCACTTTCACTTTTCTATGAACTGTAAAAGCAACAAAGTAGTCCTTATCGCGGAAGCGACTATTCGAATAGATCATGTTAACCCTGCAGGGGTGTACTTCTTGACTCACGCTCTCACCACTTATCGCCGTTTACGCGACATGTACTCGGCAACCTTCAAGCGAAAGCCCAGCGAGGGTGTCGGTCACGACTTGACTAACCACACAAGTCTCTAGTCCAGGTTTATCGCCTATTCGGGTTCCATCCACAAGGAGATCCGGCCGGGGTTTCACTCACGGCCCCAAACAATGAGGGTAGGGTTCCCGAGGCACCGAAAGGGCGTCCCAGTACACCATGCCTCGTTTCTCTACCGCATCATAGCCCACCCCTAGGGTCAGCGCTATGCACGGCCCCCAACACATATCGTACAAACACCAAAAACTACACTACTGCATGATGCTGCTAACGCGACACAACGACCAAACACCGTTCGACAAAACTGTGTCTGATGCAATAATCGCAAATGATGGTGTAAAAACCTGTCAAAAAAGGCATAAAACATTTGCGATGACAGATGCATCAAACGTGTGCGATTCAGGGCATACAGTTTAGTTCAATTTACCATTTTCGATGAGGAGGAACAAAAGAAACGGGTAGCCAGATGAAGGTGTGTGCGATGTACACCATATGGTTCACTTGGATGAACTATTTGTGATTAGGCAACACAAAAGAAAGAGTCAGCCAGATCAAGGTGTGTGTGAAGTACATCACAAAGTTCACTCGGATGAACTGTTTGTGATTAGGCAACACAAAAGAAATGGTCATCCAGATCAAGGTGTGTGCGATGTATGACACGCGGTTCACCCGGATGAAATGTTTGCATTGAGACAAGAGAACAGAACGGTTCAATATAACAAATAATATAAATATTGCAAGGTTCAAATTCAAAGATTACAATGCCCAAATTCAAACATTGTAAGTTGTGCCATTTATGAAAAGGGATCAGCCACTGACAAGTCATGTATGGGTTTGACACAATAACTTCCAATTGATTTGCCATATGCTCTACCAAAACAAAGTTTGGCATTTTTGGAGGCACTTCCATTCCACAGTACTAGACGACTCTGATAATCATACCATTTAACTTTCTTAATTAAATGCGTGTTCTACCTCAGTACCCTCAGCACCTTTGCTCTAGCAAGAAAGAACCTGGCGAGTGTAATCTCCGGTGGGGTTCCTCGGTCGGAGTTCAAAGTAATATTTGAGAGATGCAGATCCAGGCATTCGAGATTGTCGTTATAAACATCATCCACCTTCGAGTCTAATATGCACTTCAAAAGAAGCGAAAGTGTTAGTGTCTACGTGCAGTTTTGAACACTGCTACACGCCCATTTGGTTTTTAGGATTTGTAAAATGCAACAACGTGCTATCTTCGATCTGGCATGATTAACATGGGCATTTGAGGGAGTAGAAACATGTAGCCTTTTTCACAAGAGGTTGGATTGGATGAAAAATTCCCTAAGAAAACTAGTACAGATGAATCCAAAGGAGAAATGCTTATGGACGATTATAACCATATGAATGAAGCAACCAATATGGGGTGGGGGTGTATGTCCTAAAATCCTCCAAAATTCCTTCAGAAATCGTAGTAAATTGTCATTGTAAACTTGGGAAAAGGTGCAAAAAATTGAACTCCCTTATGGTTAACATTTAACAGGAAAGGAACATCACGTCGATATACAACTTCTTGAGGCACGGAAACTGTCTTAGGCAACTAACAACTTGGTCTAGGTTGGGGCCGACAGATTCTAGTGCCAAGACCTTCACTGTGCCCAGAGTCTGGGTGAAGCTTCGCTGGATGACAGATGAACATACATATTCAAAACTAGAAATAACGTTGATATCAAGAAGGAGAGGTATATAAGGTGACTGTTGTACCTGAAAGTTGAAGTATTTGACACACGAGTAGCCCACCACTTTCAATTTCGGCACAGAAATGACATTGATTCTTGTTGGACCTTGTTGATCAACTCGAAGTAATCTCTCAAGTGAAGGTGTGTCCTAGATGACCATATTTTGGTCCACTTTTTGTGATCTCTCGTTGCAGCACCAGCAACACACATAAATAGTCCAGAGGGTCCTACAGGTGATGTGCAAGGTACTCGACCAATTCATCGCCTGAAGACAAAGTAACTCGAGTGCACTACAACCACGGAGCAGGCGCTCCATGTCCCATGTCATGCGTTGGGATGTGGACCTGAACGAGCTCGAGGTGCTTCAGTCGTGGTAGAAAAAGAGCGGGCGCATCATTAAGGGGGGGTGGTAGTTCATGAACTTGGCGAGGCGCAGCGTGGGCACGAAGTGGAGCGCGGACGTTGGCACCAAGCGCATATACCCACCATTATAACTTCGCTTCTCGAGCTGATCTATTGCGCGGGATCAGAACCACTCGTCAAGCTTTGCTCAGTGTCTCTTGGCTTAGCGCCGAAGTCTGGCTTTAATTTGCATACCGTAATCTGAACCGTTTGTGTTGAAGAGATGCACAGATCTTGCATTGAACAGCTTGTACGCTTCCCAGTGAGCCTGCACGCCTCCCGTTCACTCAAGCAGCTATCCACACGACACCTCCTATAGCCATTAAAACCAAGACATGTGGCGTCACATGAATGGTTAACTGAACACACACGATTTGAATTATACAAACATTTTAGATATTAAAGTGGCAGCTATTTTTTCAAAATGCCTTTGTTGGCTGTCAATATTCGAGTGCGCCTTCTCTCAAAATAGACATGAATAATACCAAAGCATGTCGGGTGCCCTTCCATGATAGCATGCTAACTTTCATGAATTTCAAATGAGTTTTGGATTTACTAGAATTTAAAAACCAGGCATCTCAATGTTTTGCCGGCAATCAACGGTGCCCTGGTGTTTGAAATTCATTCCCATTTCTTGCATGGGACCTAAGCATGCACCAAGGACACATATTTGATTTTTCAACCAATTTATATGCACTAGAGCATGTGCATGTAGTTCAAATTTGAATTATACACGTAAATGCATTGAAAACTCACTTAATGAACGAAAATGTCCAAATGAACCCCGAAAAATCACAAAAAATAACACAACACTGCTGTTGTTCAATGTGGACATGATAAATTTTTTGAAAGCAATAAGAAGGAATGGATATCGTTTCGTCCCCAAAGGTGGGGCGTTCCATACCAAAACCACCATGCTTGTTGTGAGAAGCTCTAGTTTGTTAGAAGCATATACCCAAACCTGCCCCAAATGGGACAAAAAGGTTACCACGACATGTTGATGCCGCTCCATGATAGCATGCCAAGTTTCATGAATTTTAGATGAGTTTTGGATTTACAAGAATTTAAAACTCAGGCATCTCAATGTTTTGCCAGCAATCAAAGGTGCCCTGGTGTTTGAAATTAATTCCCATTTCTTGCATGTGACCTAAGCATGCACCCAAGGACACATATTTGATTTTTCAACCAATTTATATGCACTAGGGCATGTGCATGTAGTTCAAATTTGAATTATGCAAATAAATGCATTGAAAACTCACTTAATGCATAAAAATGTCCAAACGACCCCTGAAAAATCACAAAAAATAACACAACACTCCTGTTGTTCTATGTTGACACAAGAAATTTTTGAAAGCAATAAGAGGCAATGGTATCCTTTCGTCCCCAAAGGTGGGGCGTTCCCTAACGAAACCATCATGCTTGTTGAGACAAGCTCTGGTTTGTGAGAAGCATATACCCAAACCTGCCCCAAATGGGACAAAAAATTTACCACGGCATGTTGATGCCGCTCCATGATAGCATGCCAAGTTTCATGAATTTCAGCCGAGTTTTGGATTTACAAGAATTTAAAAATCAGGCATCTCAATGTTTTGCCGGCAATCAACGGAGCCCTGGTGTTTAAAATTCATTCCCATTTCTTGCATGGGACCTAAGCATGCACCCAAGGACACATATTTGATTTTTCAACCAATTTATATGCACTAGAGCATGTGCATGTAGTTCAAATTTGAATTATGCACATAAATGCATTGAAAAATCACTTAATGCATAAAAATGTCTGAACGAACCCCGAAAAATCACAAAAAAAACACAACACTCCTGTTGTTCTATGTTGACACGAGAAAAGTTTTGAAAGCAATAAGTGCGAATGGATATCGTTTCGTCCCCAAAGGTGGGGCGTTCCCTACCGAAACCATCATGCTTGTTGCGAGAAGCTTTGGTTTGTGAGAAGCATATACCCAAACCTGCCTCAAATGGGACAAAAAATTTACCATGACATGTTCATGCCGCTCCATGATAGCATGCCAAGTTTCATGAATTTTAGAAGAGTTTTGGATTTACTAGAATTTAAAAACTAGTCATCTCAATGTTTTGCCGGCAATAAACGGTGCCCTAGTGTTTGTAATTCATTCCCATTTCTCTCATGGGACCTAAGAGCATCTCCACCCATGCCCTCAGGAATGCCGCCCAGGCCATTTTTCTAGCACCGACGGTAAATAATCCTCCCACTGACGCCCCAAAGCCTTAGTTTTTGCCAGATCTGGAGAAAAACGACGCCGACAAACCCACCCCGAACTCAGCCCCCCGGGGGGCAGCTGGGCATGCCGGCGATTACTTTTTCTGGCTATTGGCCCACTCTCAGTCTCCCACCTCCCTCTCTCCTCTCTTTTCATCTGGGCCCCACCCACGTGCCCTCACCCTCTATCCTCCCTTTTCCTCTCTCCTCTCTCATGCCCCTCTCTCTCGAGCATGCCAACGAGGCAGCGAGGCCGGCGTCCGGCATGCGGGGCAGCGAGGGCGTGCTTCACGAGGTCGCCTCGGATGACCTCGCTGAGAGCCTGCTCCCCGGCGGGGGCACCTCCTCCTCCCACGACGAGTACGAGGAGTGCGCATACGACTCGGACGGCAAGGTCTCCATCTCCATCTCCGACTCGGAGCCCGACAACGATGGCGACCCCGGCGCCGCGCGCGCTCGCCCGGCCTTCTCCTGGCGGAAGCTCTAGCGCTTCACGGGGCCCGGCTTCCTCATGTGCATTGGCTTTCTCGACCCGGGCAACCTCTAGGGGGACCTGCAGGCGGGCGCCGTCAGTGGGTACTAGCTCCTCTGGATGCTGCTCTAGGCCACAGTCATGGGCGCGCTCGTGCATGTAACGCCCCAGATATGACTTTCCCAATTTGTACTCCAACTCTTGCCGTTTCCGGCATTAAGTTATATTTATTCCTCGGGTTCGGGTCTTTGCCTCCGTGTGTTGTTTTCGTTTTCGTGCATCTCATATCATGTCATCACGTGCATTGCATTTGCATACATGTTCATCTCATGCATTTGAGCATTTTTCCCATTGTCCGTTTTGCATTCCGGCGCTTCGTTCTCCTCCGGTGGCCATTTCTAGCTTTCTTTCGTGTGTGGGCATTAAACATTTCCGTATTGGACCGATACTTGCCATGCAGCCTTGGTTTACTACCGGTAGACCGCCTGTCAAGTTTCGGGTCATTTGGACTTCGTTTGATACTCCAACGGTTAACCGAGGGACCGAAAAGGCCTCGTGTGTGTTGCAGCCCAACACCCCTCCAATTTGGCCCAAAACCCACCAAACTCTGCTCCATCATCTCGGTCATTCGATCACGATCGCGTGGGTGAAAACCGCACCTCATTTGGACTCTCCTAGCTCCCCTTATGCCTATAAATACCCCCTCCATTTCGGATCTCGTCTTCCACCTCGAAACCCTAGCAAAAAAAAGCATCTCCCCGCCGCCGACGGACACGTCCGCCCCGGCCGGACGCGTCCGCCGACGCCCGCAGCCACCCGCCGCCTGACACGTCGCAGCCGACCGCCAACCGCCACCGAAGCCCGCCCGTCCGTGGGAGGCCCGCCCCTTGCCCCCACGGGCCAGACCAGGCCGCCACCGCCGCCCTTCGTCTTCCCCGACCCCGGTGGCCGTGCCACCGTGGGCCGCCACCGCCGGCCGCCACCTCCCATCGCCGCCTCGACGCCGGTTGCCACTCCGGCCGCCGCCGCCCGCTTCTCCGCCCGAGCCGCCGCAGGAGCCCGCCGGAGTCGGTCCTAGCTCCGGCCCCGCGGGACCCTACGCCGCCACCCCGGCCGCCGGCGACCTCGCCTCCGCCGGCCGCCGTCCTCGTCCCCGCCGTCCTTGACATACGCGCCGCCGCCACCGTCGGGAACAGTGCCGCGAGATCTGATCCGGATCGGAGCTACAGTAAACCCTAGGAGAGGTTGATTTTTTTGCTAAGTCCCAGAATTCTTGATCCAAGTTGCTCTGTTCGAGGCTCCATATCTTTGCATCCGTAACTCCGTTTTGGACATATGATAAATCAAAATCTTCATCTCGACGATTACATCATTTCATTCCATTGCATCATTTGCATTCGAAGTCATATAGATGCCCAAAATGCTGTTAGAAAGAGGCATCGTGAGTTAAATTGCAGATCCGTTAGCTCTACATTGACTTTTGTCATTTTTGCCATGATTATTGTGTGCATGATATGGCTGTGCCCCTTTGAGGTTAATTGTTAAGCATTTTGTCTTCTTTCCAGAGGTGCCACCCATGCATTTTTGGGATGTGTGTGTTGTCTTGTGCAGGCTTGCCAAGAGGGGTACCTGAGATTGCTGATTTCAGGGACTTAGTGATTTTCACTAAGTCTGGGATGTTTTAGTTCATGATGCTATATGTCCAGCTTGTTTCCTAGTGATCCGTACCTCTTTTGAGGATGATTAGTAAGAGTTATTTGTTATGCTTGTTGTGCTTTATCCATCCATGTCTTTACTTGTTATGTTGGAGCACCCTAGGTTGAGTCAATCGAGCTCAACTTTTGCATAGTTCTTAATTTGGGCAGATCGTGAACTCGTTTGCGATTTTGCTGGTGCTATTGCTAGTGATCCATGCATGCTATGCCATTGTTCTTTCCATGACTAGCTAGCATTTTGTGCCTTATTTATGGATATATGCTTGTCTTGCCATGACTTGCACCGTAGTAAGTGCATCAAGCTCGTTTACATGCCGCCGTGAGTTATAATTTCAGCATGTCTCAGTTTTCACTCTCTGAAAACTGATTGTGTTTCATCGATGTTCATGTGCTCGTTAGAGTATTTTGTGAACCCTTTTGGCCCTAGGTCAGTTTGGGTGTTTTGTTAAGCTTATTGAGTAGCTCCATGCTATTTTCTTACTTTTCACGTTCAGGTTATGTTTCATGTTGCTTTGCTGCTCTGAAGTGAGCATCGTGGTCTGAAATTCCAGACTAGCATTAATTTCGCTAAGTCTGAAATCTGTTTTGCTTATTCAGTTTTGCCATGCTTGTTTGAACCCCTTAATTAATGAATTTGCCTATGGCTCAGTCCTGGTGATTTGTTATGCATCTTGTGCACATCCCTGCCATGTATTTTGTTTTCATGTTTGGTGGCTGTAGCATGTTCATTTCGTTGCATCTAGGAGCCTTCTTGCTGTAAATCGCAGATCGGTTCGTTTAGTAAAACGCTTGCCATTTCTAAACCGTAGCTCCGATTCTTATGATCTTTATATCGTTTTCAGGTGATTTCTTCCCCTCTATCCTGTGGCACACTTGGTTATCCAAGTTGAGGCCAGGTTCATGCATTTCCTATCACGTCTTGCATTTTGCATCCCGCATCGCATCTTGCATAGCATACCATCTTTGCATATTATTGGTTGCCTTTGCACGTGGTTGATTGTATCCTTGTTGCTTGTTTGTGTTGTTGGGTAGAGTCGAGAGACGAGTTCGCTAACGAGGAGCCCGTTGAGTTTGCTTTTGAGGATCCAGTCAACTCTGACAACTGTGCAGGCAAGATGATCATACCATCAAAATCACTACTATCTTTGCTATGCTAGTTTGCTCGCTCTTTTGCTTTGCCAATGCTACGATGCCTACCACTTGCTTGTCAGCCTCCCAATTGCCTTGTTTGAGCCTCTAACCCACCTTTGTCCTAGCAAACCGTTGATTGGCTATGTTACCGCTTTGCTCAGCCCCTTCTTATAGCGTTGTTAGTTGTAGGTGAAGATTGGAGCCGTTCCTTGTTGGAACATTTATTTACTTGTTGGGATATCATTATATTGCCATGTTATCTTAATTCATCTATATACTTGGTAAAGGGTGGAAGGCTCGGCCTCTCGCCTAGTGTTTTGTTCCACTCTTGCCGCCCTAGTTTCCGTCATATCGGTGTTATGTTCCCGGATTGTTGCGTCCCTTACGCGGTTGGGCTATAATGGGAACCCCTTGATAGTTCGCCTTGATTAAAGCATTTCCAGCAATGCCCAACATTGGTTTTACCATTCGCCACCTAGCCTCTTTTTCCCTTGGGTTTCCGGAGCCCGAGGGTTATCTTATTTTAACCCCCCCGGGCCAGTGCTCCTCTGAGTGTTGGTCCAACTGTCAGCTGCCGGTGGCCACCAGGGGCAACTCTGGGCTGGCCTACCCGTACCTAAGACAATCTGAGTGTGCCCTGAGAAAGAGATATGTGCAGCTCCTATCGGGATTTGTTGGCACATTCGGGCGGTGTTGCTGGACTTGTTTTAACCTGTCGAATCATCTTGTTGTACCGAGATACCGAGTCTGATCGGTGTGTCTTGGGTGGAGGTCTATTCCTTCGTTGACCGTGAGAGCTTGTTATGGGCTAAGTTGGGACCCCCTGCAGGGATTGATCTTTCGAAAGCCGTGCCCACGGTTTTGGGCAGATGGGAATTTGTTAATGTCCGGTTGTAGATAACTTGAACCTTAATTAATTAAAATGAATCAACTGAGTGTGTTGTGGTGATGGCCTCTTTTTGGCGGAGTCCGGGAAGTGGACACGGTATTGGAGTTATGTTGCGCAGGTTGCTCTCTAGTTTCTCGCTCGCGCTTTGCCTCCTCTTCTCGCTCTCTTTTGCGAATAAGTTAGCCACCATATATGCTAGTCGCTTGCTGCAGCTCCACTTATACATTACCCCTTCCTACCTATTAAGCTTAAATAGTCTTGATCACGAGGGTGCGAGATTGATGAGTCCCTGTGGCTCACAGATTACTATTACACCAGATGCAGGGACAGATGATACAGCTCCAGATGGCGTGCTCGAGCTCAAGTGGGAGTACGACGAGGACTCTCAGTGTTACTATGTGTCTTTTCCTGATGATCACTAGTGGTGCCTATTCGGGGTTAGATTCAGGGCCTTGTCGCATGTTGGGGGTCTTTTCTATTTTTGGCGTCGTAGTCGGGCCATGAGTGAATTGTATGATGGATGTTATTTATGTACTTTGATGTGACGTGGCGAGTGTAAGCCAACTATGTTAATCCCCTTTATAGTATTTATGTACATGGGATGTGTGATGATTTCCCGACTTGCGACATTGCTTTCAATGCGGCTATGCCTCTAAGTCGTGCCTCGACACGTGGGAGATATAGCCGCATCGAGGGCGTTACAAGTTGGTAATCAGAGCCTTCCCCGACCTTAGGAGCCCCCATTGCTTGATCATTTTTAGCAGCCGAGTTGTGTCTAGAAAAATGTTTTGAGTCCTTAGGACTTATATATCGGAGAGCTTAGGAATTCTTTTTACTTCCCAGTCTCCTCATCGCTCTGGTAAGGCATACTGACATAGAGTTTTGACTCTTCTCTTCTCAAATTTCACTAAAAAAAATTTTTAGCATCACGCGAGTATCTTGGTTTTGTTCCGATGGCTTATGATGAGAATACTGTCTTGGTGCCTCCTGTCAGGGGTTTAGTGGAAGTGTCCCGGGGAGTTGAGCTCTGAGGTGTTGTCATCATAATTCTGTCGTTGCAATTCTGGTATACTTGAGATATGTGCGCGGCAACGAAAATCTCCTTTATGCAGTTCGTTGGTGAGATAACCTCGTCGCCACCCAATACTGGGGCGGGAGTTCGGGAGTATCGCCATAACTTGTATAATGGATGCTTTTCGAAGGTTGAGGTAGATGGTTTCCGAAGGTTTCTTGGTTATGTGTTGAAGGATGGATACAGCTGGATGTAGGATTTGCTAGCTTGGGTGAGATATTATGCTTCCCCTGTATCCTCAACACCTGATTGCATAACCGGAAAGTTTCGGGAGTTTCATAGGTGGGAATTCAAGTAGCTCTTAGGATATCTTTCCAACGGATGTATGATATGAAATTGGGGTTCGACGTCTAGTGGTTCGCCTATTCACGGTCGATTTTACAGTGGTCTCGTTGTGTCTTAAAGAGTCCTTGGCTATGCTGACTCGGGGATGCTTCGTATGTCATGTGCACTGCCTTGTACATGATGGTGCTGTACGATCAAGCCCGTGTAGGTCCCACCACGAAAACTTCGGACGAAATTTCTATCATATGTTTGTTCCGGCTTATTCCGCAAGCCAACCCTTGGTTTTATTTTCAGTTGTGGTATTCGAGTTGCTTCGACGTCATATGTTGATTCCATCCCTCATTGATGTACCTCTTCTACCTAATTCTTCGTGGCTTCGCAATTTAGGAATATGTGACCACTTCAAGAGAAGTGCATTCGTTCATTTTGTTCGGATGTGAAGACTTTATGTTGCAATTTCCATTCCGTTGGTTTCAGCTTCATTTATCTACCTATGTGCTAACGGTGGTCAACCTCTTCAGGATGGCTCCCGCTAAGAGCACCAGTCAGAACCAGAATCAAGATCCGCCACCACCTCCGCCTCCTCCGGAAGCATGGCAAGCTGTGATGGCCGCTACTAATGCAAATACACAGTTGATCATGCAAATCATCCAAGAGCGTAATCAAGGCAGTCAAGGGAATCAAGGCAACAATCAGAACCATTATGCTACTCTGAACCAGTTCCTCGTAAATGGTCCAAAGACGTTCAGCAACTGTGTTGAAGCTACCGATGCCGACGATTGGTTAGTGGATCTGGGCAAGCATTTTGAATGTAGCAACGTCAGGCCTGAAGATTTCGTCAAGTTTGCTTCTTTCCAGCTCAAAGATCAGGCCGCAGAGTGGTTCCAGCAGTACAAGGATTCCAGAGGTGGACGTTTGATCACTTGGGATGATTTCCGTCATGATTTCCGAGCTCATAACATCCCTCAAAGTGTGACTGAAAGCAAACGTGAGGAATTCCGCAATCTGAAGCAAGGCTCTTTGTCTGTCTATGACTACAACAAGTTGTTCCAGAAGCTCACCCGTTTGGCCAAGCAGGATGTTCCTGATGAGAAGAGCATGATCTATCAGTTCAGGGGTGGTCTCCGTGAAGAAATTCAGCTCGCTCTTGTCCTCTTTGAGCCGCTGAGATACGCTGAGTTCTACAACATGGCACTGAAGCAAGAAGCTGCTCAGTTGAGGTGTGATGCTTCCAGGAAGCGAGTCAGAGACACTACACCTTCTTCCTCTACTCAAGTGGCTAAGCAGCAGAAGTATTGGCTTCCTCCTCCTCCGTTCCGTCAGCCGTATCAGCAGAAGAGCAAAGGTGGCAGTGGTTCTTCCGACCCACCCAACCCAGGCTTTCAGAACAAGACTTCGTCTCAAGCTCCAAGATCAAGTGCTCCGTACCACCGTCCGCTCTCAAAGGTCATGTGCAACAAGTGCCAACAGAAGGGTCACTACGCCAACAAGTGTTTCAACTAGAGGCGTCTTCCTCCTCCTCCTGTCAAATCGGCAAGTACAGCTGTGGTCAAGCATAACCCCAAGTCCGCCAAGGTCAACTTGATGAACGCAGCTCAAGCAGAGGATTCGTCAGATGTGATCATGGGTAACCTTCCTGTTAATGATATTCCTGCAAAAGTTCTTTTTGATACGGGTGCTTCGCATTGTTTCATCTCAAGGCCATTTACATCTAGGCATGGTTTGGCTCAGCAAATTTTGCCTAGTCCATTAGCAGTCGTCTCTCCTGGTAAACGCATGCAGGCTAACTCCATTGCTCCGGATATTTCTATCATGTTGGGTGATTTCAAGTTTCTGGCTTCTCCAATGGTTCTTGGTGATTCTGATATCGATCTTATTCTTGGGATGGACTGGCTCTCTAAACACAAAGCTCAGCTTGATTGTGCAGCCAAGCAGATTCAACTGACTCATTCGTCTGAGGATGTAATTGTCTTTGCTGCTCGGGATAATACCATCCGGTTGTTTTCTCTCAATGAGAAGGGTGAATTGGATGCTATTTCGCAGATTCCGGTTGTTTCTGAGTATCAAGACGTCTTCCTAGAAGAACTCCCAGGCATGCCTCCAAACCGGCCTGTTGAATTTGCTATTGAACTTGAGCCCGGTACGGAACCTGTGTGCAAACGTCCCTACAAGCTCGGCCCCAAAGAGTTGAAGGAGCTGAAGAAACAACTCGATGTTCAAGAAAGAATGGGTCTCATTCGGCCTAGTACTTCTCCATGGGGTTGTGGTGTTCTTTTTGTGAAGAAGAAGGATGGAACGGACCGACTTTGTGTTGATTATCGTCCATTGAACAAGAAGACCATCCAGAACAAATATCCACTTCCCAACATTAATGAGCTGTTTGAAAAACTCAAGGGTGCCCAAGTATTCTCCAAGCTTGACCTCCATATGGGTTATCATCAAATTCGCATTCGTGAGCAAGATATTCCCAAGACGGCGTTCAGAACAAGCTATGGGTCGTATGAATACACTGTCATGTCTTTTGGCCTCGCCAACGCTCCTCCGACGTTCTCTCGCATTATGAACTTCATCTTCAACCCCTACACCAATGACTTCGTTTTGGTCTATCTCGACGACATTCTGGTTTTCTCGAAGAACAAGGAAGATCATGCCAAGCACTTGCCTTTGGTTCTTGACAAGCTTAGGGAACATCAATTCTACGCCAAGTTCTCCAAGTGTGAATTTTGGCTCGATGAGGTTCTTTATCTTGGTCATATCATCTCTGCCAAGGGCATTTCCGTGGATCCTGAGAAGGTGTCTGCAATTGTTAACTGGGAACCTCCTCAGAACATGAAGCAATTCCGTAGCTTCCTCGGTCTCGCAAGCTACTGCCGAAGATTCGTTGAAAACTTTTCCAAGATCGCAAAGCCTCTCTCAAATCTTCTTCAGAAGCACGTCAAGTACGTTTGGTCTCCGGAGTGTGATATTGCTTTCAACGCTTTGAAAGAGAAACTGATCACTGCTCCAGTTCTGACTCCGCCTGATGAAACCAAGCCATACGAGGTCTTTTGTGATGCCTCTCTCCAAGGTCTAGGTGCTGTACTAATGCAAGAGAAGAAAGTTGTTGCTTATACCTCTCGCCAGTTGAAGCCTAATGAGAAGAACTGCCCCACTCATGATATTGAGTTGGCGGCAGTTGTGCACGCTTTGTTGACTTGGAGACATCTTCTATTGGGAAGAAAAGTGGACATTTTCACTGATCACAAGAGTCTCAAGTACATCTTCACTCAGCCTAATCTCAACCTCAGGCAGACTCGATGGGTCAAAATGATTCAAGAGTACAATCCGAGTATCGAGTATACTCCAGGCAAGGCTAATGTGATTGCTGACGCTTTGAGCAGAAAAGCATATTGCAACAGTCTGATTCTGAAGCCTTATCAACCCGAGCTTTGTGAAGCTTTCCGCAAACTTAATCTGCAAGTTGTTCCTCAAGGCTTCCTCGCCAACCTTCAAGTCTCTCCTACCTTGGAAGACCAGATTCACCAAGCCCAACTTCTTGATGCTATGGTGAAAAAGGTGAAGATTGGTATTGCAAAGAGTCAGTCCAAGTACAAGTGCTACCGACTTGATGACAAGGACACTCTCTTCTTTGAGGATCGAATTGTTGTGCCCAAAGGTGAACTTCGTAAGGTGATCATGAACGAGGCTCACAACTCTCTCCTCTCCATCCACCCTGGGAGCACGAAGATGTATCAGGATCTCAAGCAAACTTATTGGTGGACTCGAATGAAGCGCGAGATCGCTCAATTTGTGAATGAATGTGATGTCTGCAGAAGAGTGAAGGCAGAACACCAAAGGCCAGCAGGTCTCCTCCAACCTCTTGCCATTCCAGAATGGAAGTTTGACCACTTCGAAATGGACTTCGTGACTGGGTTTCCAAAGTCCAAGTGTGGCAATGATTCTATATTCGTTGTCATCGACAAGCTCACCAAAGTGGCTCACTTTCTGCCTATCAAAGAGTCGATCACTGCAGCTCAATTGGCGGAACTCTATACCTCTCGAATTGTCTCTCTGCTCGGTATTCCTCAAGTGATATCTTCAGACCATGGCAGCATCTTTACCTCCAGGTTTTGGGATTCTTTTCAGAAGGCCATGGGCACCAACATCCACTTCAGCACTTCTTTCCATCCTCAAACAAGCGGTCAAGTTGAGTGTGTCAACCAGATTCTTGAAGATATGCTCAGGGCTTGTGTTATCTCCTTCTGCATGAAGTGGGAGGATTGTCTTCCTTATGCTGAATTCTCGTACAACAACAGTTTTCAAGCAAATTCGGGCAAGGTCCCATTTGAAATTCTGTATGGTAGGAAATGCCGTACACCTCTCAACTGGTCTGAAACCGGTGAACGTCAGCTGCTGGGTAATGACCTAATCATAGAGGCAGAAGAAATGTGCAAGGTCATTCGTGATAACCTCAAAGCAGCGCAATCCCGCCGGAAGAGCTACTATGACAGTAAGCACCGTGATTTGGCTTTCGAGATCGGAGATCATGTTTACCTCCGCGTCTCTCCTATGAAAGGGACTCGTCGCTTCGGTATCAAAGGGAAGCTTGCCCCCAGATACGTCGGGCCTTTCAAGATTGTCAGCAAGAGAGGCGACCTCGCCTATCAACTCGAGCTTCCTGCAAACTTTGCCAATGTTCATGATGTGTTCCATGTCTCCCAACTCCGAAAGTGCTTCAAGACGCCTGAACGCACCTTCAACTTCGAGGACATTGAGCTCCAAGAAGATCTCTCTTACCGTGAGCACCCAGTTGCAATCCTTGAAGAGACTGAACGCGGAACTCGCAACAAGTCAATCAAGTTTCTCAAAGTCAAGTGGTCACACCATTCCGACTGTGAAGCTACCTGGGAACGCGAGGATCACCTCCGTTCTGAGTACCCGGAGTTCTTTCAGTCCTAGATCTCGGGACGAGATCTTTTCGTAGCGGTGGAGTGTTGTAACGCCCCAGATATGACTTTCCCAATTTGTACTCCAACTCTTGCCATTTCCGGCATTAAGTTATATTTATTCCTCGGGTTCGGGTCTTTTGCCTCCATGTGTTGTTTTCGTTTTCGTGCATCTCATATCATGTCATCACGTGCATTGCATTTGCATACATGTTCATCTCATGCATTCGAGCATTTTTCCCGTTGTCCGTTTTGCATTCCGGCGCTTCGTTCTCCTCCAGTGGCCATTTCTAGCTTTCTTTCGTGTGTGGGGATTAAACATTTCCGGATTGGACCGAGACTTGCCATGCGGCCTTGGTTTACTACCGGTAGACCGCCTGTCAAGTTTCGGGTCATTTGGACTTCGTTTGATACTCCAACGGTTAACCGAGGCACCGAAAAGACCTCGTGTGTGTTGCAGCCCAACACCCCTCCAATTTGTCCCAAAACCCACCAAACTATGCTCCATCATCTCAGTCGTTCGATCACGATCACGTGGGCGAAAACCGCACCTCATTTGGACTCTCCTAGCTCCACTTATGCCTATAAATACCCCCTCCATTTCGGATCTTGTCTTCCACCTCGAAACCCTAGCAAAAAAAAACATCTCCCCGCCGCCGACGGACACGTCCGCCCCGGCCGGACGCGTCCGCAGACGCCCGCAGCCACCCGCCGCCTGACACGTGGCAGCCGACCGCCGCCCTCCGTCGAAGCCCGCCGGCCCGTGGGAGGCCCGCCCCTTGCCCCCCACGGGCCAGATCCGGCCGCCGCCGCCGCCCTTCGTCTTCCCCGACCCCGGTGGTCGCGCCACCGTGGGCCGCCATCGCCGGCTGCCACCTCCCATCGCCGCCTCGACGCCTGTTGCCACTCCGGCCGCCGCCGCCCGCTTCTCCGCCCGAGCCGCCGTAGGAGCCCGCCGGAGTCGGTCCTAGCTCCGGCCCCGCGGGACCCTACGCCTCCACCCCGGCCGCCGCCGTCCTCGTCCCCGCCGTCCTCGACATCCGCGCCGCCGCCGCCATCGGGAACAGTGCCGCGAGATCCGATCCGGATCTGCTAAGTCCCAGAATTCTTGATCCAAGTTGCTCTGTTCGAGGCTCCATATGTTTGCATCCGTAACTCCGTTTTGGACATATGATATATCAAAATCTTCATCTCGACGAGTACATCATTTCATTCCATTGCATCATTTGCATTCGAAGTCATCTTGATGCCCAAAATGCTGTTAGAAGGAGGCATCGTGAGTTAAATTGCAGATCCGTTAGCTCTACATTGACTTTTGTCATTTTTGCCATGATTATTGTGTGCATGATATGCCTGTGCCCCTTTCGGATGAATTGTTAAGCATTTTGTCTTCTTTCCAGAGGTGCCACCCATGCATTTTTAGGATGTGTGTGTTGTCTTGTGCAAGCTTGCCAAGAGGGGTACCTGAGATTGCTGATTTCAGGGACTTAGTGATTTTCACTAAGTCTGGGATGTTTTAGTTCATGATGCTGTATGTCCAGCTTGTTTCCTAGTGATCCGTGCCTCTTTTGAGGATGATCAGTAAGAGTGATTTGTTATGCTTGTTTTGCTTTATCCATCCATGTCTTTACTTGTTATGTTGGAGCACCCTAGGTTGAGTCAATCAAGCTCAACTTTTGCATAGTTGTTAATTTTGGCAGATCATGAACTCTTTTGCGATTTTGCCGGTGCTATTGCTAGTGATCCATGCATGCTATGCCATTGTTATTGCCATGCCTAGCTAGCATTTTGTGCCTTCTTTATGAGTATATGCTTGCCTTGCCATGACTTGCACCGTAGTGAGTGCATCAAGCTCGTTTACATGCCTCCGTGAGTTATAATTTCAGCATGTCTCAGTTTTCACTAAGTCTGAAAACTGATTGTGTTTCATCGATGTTCGTTTGCTCGTTAGAGTATTTTGTGAACCCTTTTGGCCCCAGGTCAGTTTGGGTGTTTTGTTAAGCTTATTGAGTAGCTCCATGCCATGTTCTTACTTGTCATGTTCAGGTTATTTTTCATGTTGCTTTGCTGCTCCGAAGTGAGCATCGTGGTCTGAAATTCCAGACTAGCGCTAAGTCTGAAATCTATTTTGCTTATTCAGTTTTGCCATGCTTGTTTGAACCCCTTAATGGATGAATTTGCCTATGGCTCAGTCTTGGTAATTTGTTAAGCATCTTGTGCACATCCCTGCATTGTATTTTGTTTTCATGTTTGGTGGTTGTAGCATGTTCATTTCGTTGCATCTAGGAGCCTACTTGCTGTAAATCGCAGATCGGTTCGTTTAGTAAAACGCTTGCCATTTCTAAACCGTAGCTCCGATTCCTATGATCTTTATATCGTTTTTAGGTGATTTCTTCCCCTCTATCCAGTGGCACACTTGGTTATCCAAGTTGAGGCCAGGGTGATGCATTTCCTGTCACGTCTTGCATTTTGCATCCCGCATCGCATCCCGCATAGCATACCATCTTTGCATATTATTGGTTACCCTTGCACGTGGTTGATTGTATCCTTGTTGCTTGTTTGTGTTGTTGGGTAGAACCGGGAGACGAGTTCACTAATGAGGAGCCCGTTGAGTTTGCTTTTGAGGATCCAGTCAACTCTGACAACTGTGCAGGCAAGATGATCATACCCTCGAAATCACTAATATCTTTGCTATGCTAGTTTGCTCGCTCTTTTGCTTTGCCAATGCTACGATGCCTACCACTTTCTTGTCAGCCTCCCAATTGCCTTGTTTGAGCCTCTAACCCACCTTTGTCCTAGCAAACCATTGATTGGCTATGTTACCGCTTTGCTCAGCCCCTTCTTATAGCATTGTTAGTTGCAGGTGAAGATTGGAGCCGTTCCTTGTTGGAACATTTATTTACTTGTTGGGATATCATTATATTGCCATGTTATCTTAATTCATCTATATACTTGGTAAAGGGTGGAAGGCTCGGCCTCTCGCCTAGTGTTTTGTTCCACTCTTGCCGCCCTAGTTTCCGCCATATCGGTGTTATGTTCCCGGATTGTTGCGTCCCTTACGCGGTTGGGCTATAATGGGAACCCCTTGATAGTTCGCCTTGATTAAAGCTTTTCCAGCAATGCCCAACATTGGTTTTACCATTCGCCACCTAGCCTCTTTTTTCCTTGGGTTTCCGGAGCCCGAGGGTCATCTTATTTTAACCCCCCCGGGCCAGTGCTCCTCTGAGTGTTGGTCCAACTGTCAGCTGCCGGTGGCCACCAGGGGCAACTCTGGGCTGACCTACCCGTACCTAAGACAATCTGAGTGTTCCTTGAGAAAGAGATATGTGCAGCTCCTATCGGGATTTGTCGGCACATTCGGGCGGTGTTGCTGGACTTGTTTTAACCTGTCAAATCATCTTGTTGTACCGAGATACCGAGTCTGATCGGTGTGTCTTGGGTGGAGGTCTATTCCTTCGTTGACCGTGAGAGCTTGTTATGGGCTAAGTTGGGACCCCCTGCAGGGATTGATCTTTCGAAAGCCGTGCCCGCGGTTTTGGGCAGATGGGAATTTGTTAATGTCCGGTTGTAGATAACTTGAACCTTAATTAATTAAAATGAATCAACTGAGTGTGTTGCCGTGATGGCCTCTTCTCGGCGGAGTCCGGGAAGTGGACACGGTATTGGAGTTATGTTGCGCAGGTTGCTCTCTAGTTTCTCGCTCGCGCTTTGCCTCCTCTTCTCGCTCTCTTTTGCGAATAAGTTAGCCACCATATATGCTAGTCGCTTGCTGCAGCTCCACTTATACATTACCCCTTCCTACCTATTAAGCTTAAATAGTCTTGATCGCGAGGGTGCGAGATTGTTGAGTCCCTGTGGCTCACAGATTACTATTACACCAGATGCAGGGACAGATGATACATCTCGAGATGGCGCGCTCGAGCTCAAGTGGGAGTACGACGAGGACTCTCAGCGTTACTATGTGTCTTTTCCTGATGATCAGTAGTGGTGCCTATTCGGGGTTAGATTCAGGGCCTTGTCGCATGTTGGGGGTCTTTTCTATTTTTGGCGCCGTAGTCGGGCCATGAGTGAATTGTATGATGGATGTTATTTATGTACTTTGATGTGACGTGGCGAGTGTAAGCCAACTATGTTATTCCCCTTTATAGTATTTATGTACATGGGATGTGTGATGATTTCCCGACTTGCGACATTGCTTTCAATGCGGCTATGCCTCTAAGTCGTGCCTCGACACATGGGAGATATAGCCGCATCAAGGGCGTTACAGTGCAGCTGCTCTCCGCGTGCCTTGGGGTCGTCACCAGGAAGTAGCTTGCCGAGCTCTGCCGGGAGGAGTACCCGCCATGGGCCACGCGTGCGCCCTGGGTCACGACAGAGCTCACGCTCGTCGACGCCGACATACAGGAGGTCATCGGTAGCGCGATTGCCATCAAGATCCTGTCCGGGGGCATCGTGCTGCTCTGGGACGTTGTCGTCATCACCACCTTCGATCTCATCCAGGTCGATGCCATGGCCGCCTTCCGCTCGCTTTGACGGCACGACATCCTTCCGGCTCTGTTCTGTGACGACATTGCCAGTGGCTCAGCGAGGCAGGCGAGTCCTGGCTCATCGAGTGGAAGCTCGCCACCGCCGAGCTCGCCTCCTCGGCAATCCGTGCCTTCATGACCAGCGTCGTTGTCTCCGAGCTGCTTTGCCCACAACGTGTTTGTTGAAATGACATGCACAATAAAAAAGAAAAAAAAAAGAAAAGAAACAGCCTTTTGGGGAGACGATTGGGAAATTTTTTACCCCAATGCCAAGTGTTTCGCCGGCAGCCCCCAGGCGGCCAAAAAAATGCCTCCTGGGGGCTCAACGGCTGGAGATGCTCTAAGCATGCACCCAAGGACACAAATTTGATTTTTCAACCGATTTATATGCACTGGAGCATGTGCATGTAGTTCAAATTTGAATTCTGCATATAAATGCATTGAAAACTCACTTAATGCATAAAATGTCCAAACGAACCCTGAATAATTCCAATTCTTTTATGATCACTGCAGATAAAAAGGTGTAGAAATTCAAACAATGTCCATGGCCGCTGTGACCCCATTATGTAATTCAAATAAAGACGAAAATCAAGTAGATCCCACACAGTTTATTATAAACAACCGTGTGAGATGCAACACCAAATATCTTTGGACCGTGTCTGAATAAGCGACCGTGTCTGATGAAAGTATGTGTCGGTGTCAAAACCGGCAGATCTCGGGGTAGGGGGTCCCGAGCTGTGGATTCTCAGATCAATGGTAATAGGAACGAAGGAGACGATGTTTTACCCAGTTTCGGGCCCTCTTGATAGAGGTAAAACCCTACGTCCAGCTCTTTTTTATATTGATGAAATATCAAGTACAGAGTTGATCTACCTCGAGATCATATGTTGTGGTATAAAACCTAAGGGTATGATGAATAATGTCATAATGATCTAGCATATCCCTATTGACTAGCCCGGCCTCGACTTATATAATGTACCAGAGGCCTAGGATAACAAGAGTCCTAGTCGAATATGTTGGTGGAGAGAAGTCCTTGTCTTGATCACCAAGTCTTGTGGAATCTTCCTCGTGTATGCATTGGCTGTCCAAACTGGCCCATGCGGAAACGGCCATGGGGGTCCTCGTCCCAATCCAACTGATCGGGAGACGATGTGGTGAGTACCCCCTAGTCCAGGACACCGTCAGTAGCCCCATGAACCGGTCTTCAAGTTGGGGACGCTCCTCAGTTCTTCCGAACTATTATTTGTCTTCGGTCATCGGTCTTGAAAACTGGTTCAGCAAATCTTCCCATCTTCTATCTTGAGGATTGCCGAGCTAAATGTGAAGATCTCACACGTCGGGTATCCGACGAGCCCTTTAAGTCTTTGGCCTTTATCAATGGCTTGTTATTTTTATGCCACACCTAGGATTTGAAGTATTTGTCGTGGGGCAGTGTCCTCTTGCATCCGAGCTCCAACTCTGGACTGCATTCGAGGTATCTTTTTGTAGCCGAGCACCAACGCCGGACCGCTCCAAGCTCCAACGCCGGATGGTATCCGAGCTCCAACGTCGGATCCAGCCACATGCAACCGAGCTATATCTCGAAATCTTTTCGAGGGGGTTCTGCACCTCGGTCATGGGCTAATTGTTTGTGGATTTTATTTCCAACGCGTGTAAATTTATTTGCTGTCCATATGTATTACCAGTAGCCCTCAAGGTGTGTGTCGGTCTAAAACCCAAGATGCACCTGAAGGAAAACCAGAAACCGCTGATCCTAGTAGCCTCTAAGACTCCGGTCGATTCGCGAAATTGACCCGAGGATCAACTCCTAGCTTGGTAGCATACGTAGGAATAGAAACGCAGTGTAATATATTAGAGGTAATAGTGATCGGTGGACGGGCCCCTGAGAGAGGGTCATGAGAAGTCGCCGTGGTATATCAGCTTGATGTCGGATAAGTCCCATACGAAACTTATTGTCGTCCGAAGATGCGCTTGTCCATAGTTCGGTTATGCCGAACACTGAGCAGTTTGAATTTTCTGCATTGAATAGGCAATGCAATAGCCTCGAAGCCACTCGTCGGGTGGCAACACCAGATCAGGGGATCGATGTGCCCTTTTAATATTTATACATAATGAGCGCAAAGCCGAGGAGCCCCCGAGCCTTAATGTGGGCAGGGGTGGCCCAATTAAGGATCGATATCCATTTGACAGAAAAAATTTGTTGTTTTTAACACAAATTTATCGGGAAGAGAATAAAGATCTAATAAAGGAGTTAGAGCTAACGGAAGTTGAGCTCGCCAAGATCGGCCTCAAGGGACTTAATAGATAGGAAATCAATGCCAATAAGGAACTATGAGAGCGTTATGTCAGCTGCTCGATTCTCTCAAAGAGACTGTGCCATTGACTCTTTAAAAGATTGGCTACGAAAAAAATGATTTCTTCTCACAATTTTTGTGTAATGATTCTATGTACCCAAGTACTTTACATCATTAATGTTCGGATCCGTATTGTACAAAACTTTGCTAACCGACCATCGGCTTCAACCTCCTCGGCCAGTAGCCAGGGAGTGTTTGTCCCACTTTATAAAGCCTTTATGAGGGCAAAGATTTACGACAAACAAGGCAATCCATCCATACGGTTTTATAAACAAAGGTACATAGAGAGATATGTTATATTACGTTTTATTGTAAGGAACATCTTTCGAAGAAAATAGTCCCGCCATCGGTTCCTTTATTTGGGTTTTCATGTTGATCATGATCATAAAACCTCACCTCCGATCATTGTGGGAGGAAAATATTAAGGATTTAGTTCAGGGAAAGTTCCCGAACTCTATAGTATTAATGAAAGAAAATTTTCACTTCCGTCGTTGCCGACCAATTATATCCTTTAAGATCACTAGCTTTTGTCTTCACCCAGTCTGAGGTACTAACTCGGATCACCTGGTAGTAACAATCACAGAGGTGCTCCCTTTACCGCCTAGCCAAACAATCGGGAACGTAGGGATAAGCATAGGAGCCAGGCAACCCAGCTTGCACTACAAAAAAGGACACTTCCGCGATGATACATGTTTTTCATAGTAGGTCACGTTTTCTTTCATGCATGTACATCCATGACAAATTTATGACAGAATCAGTATAGTCATACATGTGCTATCGTAGAAGTGTTCCATGACATTACCAAAATTATCATCACGGAAGTGTCCACTTCCATGACGATAAGTCGCGCGTCATGGAAGTGCTTTCATCAAGGGTGACCAACACGTGGCATCCACCATAACGGGACGCTGTTAAGCTATCGGTCCGGTTTTGGATACGATAACCGGCTAACAGCCCGGACCAATGAGGATTTTCCACGTGTAAAATTCTCATTTGCCGGAGGAAACACGTGTTCGCTCACCGTTGGGACAGATGTCATCCATTCATTGGACAGGAGGTGCCTATGATAGGTCGACACGTGGCACGGCCCAACAGAGGCCCATTCCGGTGAATAGGTCAGCCCGTTTGGCTTGGTCAAAAGGTAACAGGCCAGCCCGTGGAAAGCCTGTTAACGGCTTGTTTGTTTATAGCCCATTTACGGCCCGCTAACTCATGGCCCATTGCGGCCTATCTGAAGTAAGCCAGTATCCTCATCTGGGCCTTCCGATATGATTCCAGCCTGTTGTAACTTCTGGCCCATGTATGGCCCATGATGTCTTTCGTCCCAAACAAGACCATTTGTAACTCTTGGCCCAGTAACGACCCATGGTGAATCTGGCCCGCAATGAATAGTGTACCCCTTTATACCCATTAACGGCCCGTTATACCATTGGGCCGTTTCCAACCGTGTTATATTCCATCCTTCTCAGGGCCCATTTATTCTTGGGCTCATTTCCAGCATTCAGTTACTTACAGCCCGTCATTGGCCTTTTCTGCCTACAGGCCAAATTCAGCCCACGGTTACAATCGGCCCATTTTTGGCCCGTTACTCCGTTGGGCCGTTTTCCTAACGTCATCAAACACGGCCGATTAATGATGGCCTGTTATTCTTGGCCCATGAACGGAAGATTCCAAATCTAGCCCGTTTACGGCCCATAATGCGGCCTGTTATTGGCCTGTGTTTGGCCTATCGATCAGACGGCACGTAGAAGGCCCATTGATGCTACGACCCGTAGAAGGCCCATTGATGCTACGGCCCCCTAGAAGGCCCATTCTTTCTATGGCCCTAAGAAGGCCCATTGTTTATATGTCCCGTGGGAGGCCCATGGTAACTACTAGCCCATGGTTATTGTGGCCTAGTTTTAAAAAATAGGTTATTGCGGCCACTAGCAAACCGCGGAAAAAGAACACTAACTACAAGCAAACAAATAAATAAGACAACAAGGAAATAAATAAGCAAGAAACATACGCTAGGCTATCACGAATATTACACATATTACATCCATTGGGCATCAAAGTTCACCACCAGTGCAAATATAGGGAACAAAGAAGCATATCATATACACTGGTTGTCAAAGTTGGCGACCAGTGCAAATAAACACCACAACAAAACAAGTCGAGAACTGAAACCACTTCAGAAAATCTCAAGAAATAATATTCTGGATACCTATAATGCTGGCAAGATGCTTAGCAAGCTTATTAACGTTCTCTTGTTTGGCGCTTAAATCCTCCAGCGCTTGCTATTGCACCAGAAAGTATGTATCTGAATTCTACATGGACTTCCTCAGTCCTTCCGCTTCTTGTCGCAGCACATCTGATCAATGTCTTTCAACTTGAAGTTGAGATTCAAGAAGATGAACTGATTCAGGTAGCGAGTTCGAACAGCTTGTGCCAGCAGTAGCGGCCAGTAACTCGAACACTACATCAAGACATGACTTTTTGGTTCTCTCACTGTCGTCAAGGTAGTTTTTATCTGCTTTCTTGGAGACCAACAGGGATGTCTCACTATCTTGAACCTTATCTGCATTACTTCCTTTGACATTGCATAACAGGGTACTATTCTCCAATATTTTGTCCACATTTTAAAAGAGAAACAAGCAGACACATCACATGTTTACCATGTTGTATATGAAACTCATTGTGGTAAATCAGTTCAGTAGTTTTTGTTGCCAAATCAAGATAGAGACATAGTTCAAATAATATTTGTTCCAGACAAAGCAGAATAGACAGAATATAAGTGTGGGAAACTATAGAGCAATAACAACACTTGTAATGTGCATGACATGAGAACATAACTGTTTATTCAATTGATACTGAAATCAACATAGAGCAAGTTACAACATTAAACCAATTGAAGAAACAGGTTTAAAACATACCTGTTGCGCCATTGGAGTTTCAATTCCATCCTTCAAATTTGAAAATAGTTGGTCTGAGTAAATACAATGATGCAAGAGCAAAGGAGTATGAACCATAGCTACAAAACCTGAACTGAGAACAATTCTTGTTCTCGTTTAAGCGTTGAGTTGGGATTTGGAGTGCTGTTACTCCCTTAGATACTGCCATCACCCTCTCCAATTCAAATGGCTGATAAACAAGAAAAATATTTGAATGTACAAACGTTGTATGATAGAGAGGTGCAATGGATAGTGTGGAATAAAAGAGGGCATGAAATAATTCACATTTATGTTGTCTAACCAAACAGGATAGCATGACACAGTTTCACATATATGATGGCTAACTAAACAGGATAGCATGACAGAATTTCACATTATGACGGCTAACTAAAAATGATGGAAAGACATTGTTCAAAATATGATGACTATGTAAACATGATGACATCATATAACTATATAATGTGTTTATTAAATAGGTTGACATGCCGTAATTGACATACATGCCGCCTATGGAAACATGATAGCACGATATAATTCCCGGATAGAATGACATAATTCAAAATATGATGACTGTAAACACTAAACAAGATGAGATGATATAACTATATGATGTCTTTATTAAATGGGTTGCCATGCCATAATTTAGATAGATGCTGTGTATGTAAACATGATGGGATGATATAATTCAAATATATGATTTACATAGTAAGAAGTAAGCAAATGGCAATCCATATATGATGTAAAAACTAAGCAATGCAAGACAACATGCATGACATGGGTAATATAACCCTGCCAAGTTTGAGCATAGACCTCAGGGGGGAAATAGGATTGGTCATCAGTCTTTGGATCCTCCTCTGAGGAGCTCTCTGTATCCAGCAAGATGTCTACTTCAGCAGGTAACAATGTCTGCTCTGGATACCTTGTTTTCAATCCAGATACTTCCATCACCGCTTCAAATGGCTGATGCACAGGAAGAGTAGTTGAATATACAAACGTTGTCGGCAAATGGAACATGTAATACAAAAAAATGATAGCATGATATAATTCACATACGTGATGATTGGCTCAATAGCATGACATTGCATAATTCACATATATAATGCCTTTGCAACAAGATAACATTGCATAATTCACATATATAATGTCTTGCAACAAGATGGCAATGCATAATTCATATATATGGTAATTAGATACTAAACATGTGGCATTCACAAAAAGCGTGTCTAAACTAATCAAATGACATAGCAATGCAAGACACCATACGCACGATATGAGCAACATAACCCTGCCATGTTAGAGCATATACTTCGGGGGGGGGGAATTGGACTGGTCATCTGTCTCTGAAACCTCCTCTGAGGAGCTGTACGTAACCAGCGAGATATGCGCTTCGTCAGATAGCATAGTCTGCTCTGAAGGCCTTATTTTCACTCAGAATTTTCCATCACCGTGTCAAATGGCTGATGCACATGAGGAGTAGTTGAATGTACTAACATTGTTGACAAATGTAATACGTAACGAAAAAAAGAATGGTCTGATATAATTCACATATAAGATGACTGGCTAAGCAGGATTTCATTACAAAATTCACATATAACATGCCTGGCTAAACAATATGGCGTTGCATCATTCACATAAACGATGAATAAACTAAACAGTTGGCATTCACACAAGGCATGTCTAAACTAAGTAGTTGACATATTTGATGTAAAAAGTAAGTAATGCAAGCCACCATATGAATGATATAACCAACAGCAGCATGCCAAGTAAGAGCGAAGACCTCAGGTAGTAAATAGGAGTGGACTTCTCCTTCTGAATCCCCCTTAGAACATATATCTTCTTCTCGATTACAATCTGAAATGGGTGGAGGGGGGGCTGCCTTTGTGCCTACCATCACTACAAGGATTCCGGTCTATTGCAACAAACTTTATTGCTACAACTACGTTTTGTTGCAATAAAACACGATATTACCACAAATTCTCGACTATGGTAATACGTTGCACATATTCCCATAACTTAGTTTTGTCGCGATAAATACTAACTTTGTTGCAATACAGGCCTCATATTGCAACAAACTGTACCGGCGTAGCAATATGGTAGCGGTACTGCGACAAAAAAATTCCGTTGCGCGAGGGGAGTCATTTAGTTGTAATAGTGGCTAGGTATTTCAACGGAATAACTATTCATAGCAATAATCAAAAAAGATATTGCAACATCGGCATGAAGTTGCATTAGTTACAAATATTGTTGCAAAAAAGTTGCTAACTATTGCAACAAAGTGCTTGTGGTAGCGATATTGCAACAAACAAATTCCGTTGCGCAAAGCAGCCGTTTTGTTGCAATAGATACTAGCTATTTCAACAGAATAACTATTTGTGGTAATATTCAGAAATATATTGCAACATTAGTGTGATGTTGCATTAGTTACAAGTAAACAGTGGAAAAAGATGTTATTGGAATTTATAGATATGATGTTATAATTTTTGAAAGCTTTAAGGAGTAATTAAAATATATTTTAATGGCACCAATTTCAATTAACAAAAACAATGGAAAAAGTTTCTAAATGGATAGAACACAGTTTCTTGACAGGAATATATATTTAATTTGCCAAATTTCGATTTGAAACGGCCAACTTGTTGCCATTTTATAACTAGGGTGTTTTCTCCCAAACAGGGACTTGTCAGATGGAAACCAAAAATAGAGGGGTCTGGTGTGAAAATTGCCAGATCCAAATCTAGAGTTGAATCTGACCGAGGACTTCTATTGGCGCAACCGCTGACCTGCGGGCCTGTGGCCTCGCTAGGGCTGACTGCCGAAGGTGGCATCTACGGTGACCTGTAGTGGCGATGACAAGTGGGGTCGGCCACCATGCAGTAACCAAAAAAATGCGGAGGGATTCGCCTGCGTAGGGATTCAAACGCTCATCCTCAGTGTTGCAGATCATGGTTCAAACCATTGGGTTATGCAAATGTTGGTGAATATAGTGGGTTCTCATGTAAATATCTGGTTCCCGGCCCAATCAAGAATTCAGACACCGATGACTAGTGTCTCTTGTCCATTTAGTCCTTGATAAGTTCTTCATCTATGTTGTTTTAAATATTTCCTTTCCTTTTTTTCCAAGCAAACAGGGATGCTAGCATTTAGTTGTCCTCTTGTGTTTGCACAACATTATCATCCTCCTATGAAGAAGAATATGGAGTACGTGAAGTGCCTGGTTCTGATTATGCCAGGATAAAGAAGCCAAGCCTCTCTTCTTAAGAAGGGAGCAGTTGAAGGATGGTTACATTATTGCCCACAAGAACAAACTAACTTTAGCTCACAAGGACTCACAGATCTGCATCTTTGTTGCTGTGATGGCCAGTACAATGTTGTTCTACGATTCCTTCCGATGAGTTCCATTTTTTTAAATGTGTGCCATGCATTGATCATGTAGGTTGACTGTTTAAACTGTCAATTCATAGTACAATTGTTTTATACTAATCACTTCTTTTGTATTTATGCAAACATGGGTGCTCTTCTTGATTTCAATGGGAACTGCATAAAATGTTCACGAATACATCGAATATTCTTGAACCATTCATTTCCACCACAAGAAAGAAGGTGCCGATATGTTCAAGTCGTTGCAACATATAAAGGAGAAATCTTACATGCTACGCACGAATTTGGTTGATTTTGGTGGAACTGCCCAAAAAGAACACCTGATTTATTTAGCACGAGGTGCCATGTTATTGTCCTAACTTATGGCAAACCCTGCCCATTCCATAATCGTAGGCATTTGATATTTTGGAATGGGAAAACCTTGTCAAAGTTTGCTCATTGATGTATGCAAAACAACACGCATTTGACATTTTGGAATGGGACAACCTTGTCAAATTTTGCTCATTGATGTTAGCAATAAGACATGCGTTTGGTATTTTCAAATGGGACGCCCTTTGCTATTAGCAGCATCTATCGATTTTTCTTTATTCTTTAGTTGTGAAGTAAATATTAGCTCTGACATGTGAATCACTGAGATGCATAATCATTGATTGTTTTGAATGTTCTCTATGAATTGGCAGGCCTGTGTGTTGATTGGAATGTACAGGAACGCTAAATTTTGTACTCCCTCTGTTCCTTTTTACTTACCATATTAGATTTCTTTCAAGTTAGTTGATTTTACATTGTGAATTTTGATACTTTTTTCTGTAAGATTGGTCAAAGTAGAGATACTTTGACTTCAGATAAAACTTATATGCAGACTAAAAAGTACCCGAGGGAGTACGTGTGAAACTGCTGCAAACGAGGTGATCACCGTGGGAATAATGCTAGTACGTATTGTTATGCATGTTCATCCAATGCCAGTGATACAAGAATTCAAACATATCGAACTAAATTCATTCATACACTGCCGGATTTCATATAAACATGCCGGGTTTCATTACATTTCATACATTCTTCAACTAAAAAGGGTATGCTGGAGGTATAATTAATTAACCATAGCACCCGTGTCCGGCTGAGACGAACAGAAGCTTCTTCTCCAGCGGACTGAGCTTCAGTGACATAACAACATGTGCAGTTGTGTCACTTATATGTTGCCATATGCCTCTTGGGCCCACATGCCAGTGACCCAACTGCACCTGCAGTTCAGTAACTGAAGCAACATCCTTCTCCAACATAGCACTCCGACTCCATGTTGCCACCAAGAAGCTAATCGACCGTCAATGGTCAACCCGCCGAGCTTGGCTTCAACCGGAGGGTAGTAGCGGTGGCCTTACTTGGACACGAGCGGCGGCGACCTACCGTGTTATACTCTTCCTTGTTTTCTGTGTGGTGTGGCCTCGTTGGTAGCGGGACAGGGCCTCGACGGAGCCGGTGATGTCCTCTGTCTCGTTGCCGATGGAGCGGGGGAAATCCTACCCCTTGTTGCCGGCAGGGTGGGGCCTCGGCTGAGCCGGCGATGTCCTCTAGCTTGTTGTTGGCGGGGCGGGGGCCTCGGCGGAGCCGGCGGTGTCCTCTGCCTCGTTAATGGCACCGTAGGGCCTCAGCGGAGCCGGCGGTGTCCTCTGCCTTGTTGTTGGTGCCGCATGGCCTCGGCGGAGCAGGGCCTCATCGATGCGAGCGGAGCGGGGACTCGTCGGAGCCGGCATTATCCTCTGCCTCGTCCTCGGTCTCGCCAAACAGCGCCTCGCCCGCTTCATCGCCCTCTTTGTAGGCGGTCGCAGCCTCCGCCACCCGCATGCGGTACCGCCAATGCTTGAGGCGACCCTCATGGGCGGAGCGGTACGAGTCGAGCAGCGCCTCCTACTCCGCCCGCTCCACGGTGATCTGCTCCTTCGCCTACTGGTTCTCCTGGAGGAGATGGTGGTTGTCGGCGGCATCGGCCTGCGCCTCCTGGAACTACTCCTGACACTTCTGCCTCACCGTGTCCATGTATTGGGCATGGGCCTCGCCGATGGTCATGGTGCAATCCACCGGCGAGGATGGCGTGCAAGAGGGGGTTGGCGTCGGATCGTCGACTCGCATGTTCTCCATTGGGACGTCGTCGTCCTCCGGCTGCCTGCCGACGAGCCAGTCGCCAGCAATGGCTGCCATCTCCTTGTGGTCCTTCGTCCGCCCGTCCTGAAGACCACTAGAGCGCGAGGAAGCCATGGTGGGAGTAGTGGTGTGGACAAGAGAAAGGGAACGGAGCTGGATGACTGCGGCTATGGCCGGCGCAACAGTTTATATAGCAATGGTGGGCGCCGGAGGGACGGACTTATAGTGCCAGATTAGCCACCGCGGCAACCGCGTATCATTAATGTGGGCGGCAGATGGATGGACGGACGGCACTTGTGTTGTTTGAAGGTGGAGCAATTGCCTGCACCGGGAAGCGGGGTGGGCGGTGCTGACCGTTTCGGGCGAAAAGCGCGCGCGGACGAGGGAGGTGGTCTGGGTGGGCCAGGGCAGTCACACTCGTCCTTGGCAGCGGGTCGGTCCAGCAGCCGGGATATGCGGGCTCGCCAGCGAGCTCGCCGAGCTGAGCGACGACAATCAGACGATGGACGTAACTTCCGACCATGAGCTGGCGCCACTGTCCAAGCCGGTTCATGCCGTGTTCACCATAGAGCAGGTGCAGCCCACTTCGACGACCTAATTGCAGAAGAGCTACCAGCATAGGAGGACCTATGCTGCAACCTTCGTCTCCTCAACGAGCACTGGTGAACAAGAAAACGACAATGCCATCACGGACATGTGACCCTATGATCCTAGTTTCCTGAATGAATAGCGGGGGCTGTATCAGACCATCTGTAGGGCCTGCGAGGCCCTCTCCGTCGTTCTTCGAGTTGTTTCGCTTGTCGTGGCGTTGCCATCTCACATTGTCAACATGGTCAACGGCATGAGGAATGAGGAGATGACTTTACTTGGAGAGGATGACAATGGGGACCCACCAAGGCCATAGCCGCATGTACGCAAGTGCCTCCTTATTATATACAACTGTAATATTTTTAGCTTTCTCCTGGTTTCCTGACATCACGGTCCCACACCATTGTCAACCTATGTAGTCAATAAACGAGAGAATGGCACACAGAGTGGCCAACAGCTGGGACCAAGCAGCTCGAGCAGTATTTGTCTTTCTTAGGTGTGAGCCCTGTAGAGTTTTTCTGAGGCGATGTTTTCGTTGTTGTTCAGAGGAGAGTAGGGTATTAACTGGGTGGGCTGTGGCCCATCTAGCCCAGGCCAGATATCCAGCCCAGATATTAAATTTTTTCAAGCTGAAAATGGCTAGCCCAGCTATACTTTTTTTTGAGGAATACCCAGACAAGGTCAACTTGTTATTCTCTGCCCCACTGGGATGCAAATCTTTCATAGGAGGGATGTAATTATAAAAACTGGGCAGTAACTATAAAGAAATGAACCAAACACTTAATTAATTTATAAAATAATATTTCTGGATTTTTAAAATTTTAATTTCATTAATTGTTGTGCGTGGAATGTTTCGTTTGATTTTTACGTAATACAAATTTATATTGAAATTGTATTTAACCTGACTAAAATTTCGGGATAAAAATATTTCGGATCCCATCAAAATGTGGGAAATTTTATTGAATTCTGTTTTGAATGATTGGTTAAATTTTAATCGTTGTCCTAGCTAGAAAAATGGTTTGTACTTTTAACAGACTGTAAATGGGTTGTAGTAAATTCCATTAGAAATCAAAAATGGGATGTACATTCTTACAAATCGCAAATGGGCTATAAGAGTTCTCTGCCACACATTTGCGGGCCTACTAAGTTGACACGTAGTCAACACATGGTTCTAGCAGCTGTGTCCGTTGGATGTCCATCCAACGGATGTCGTGCTTCTTCTTCAATCTCGGATATTCTAGCTTCAGCCGCCCAAAAAATGTTTCCTCCCCCTGACATCTGGGCGCACCGTTTCGGAGGCTGGCATGTGGGCCTACTAAGTTGATGCGTACCAAGGGCTTTGTCAACTTAGTCAATATAAACGATTCAAGTTGTACTGACTGTACGATGTCCATCCAATGACCGTTGTGATTCTTCAACCTCTGGTCTTCTTGCTGTGACACTCCAAAAATTTTTGATTTGGTTTTCATCAAAAACTTTATTGGATTCTAAAGGAGGGCCTTTAAAAATTTCTCTTTCAGAAAATCCTTCCTCTTAAAAACTTCCTTTCACCTTTGGCAAGGATTTCCTTTCCTTTTCAATTTTGGTGTTAAAATTTTGGAAGCTTTTCTTCTGGTTATTTCCCTCTCAAACTTATTTATTTTTCAAAAAAAAGAAACCCTAGGAGTTTTGGGACTTCTTTCTTTTTGAAAACACCCATGGTTTTACCATGTCTCCTATAGTAAATCTTCTCAAAACCCACCCCTCCACCTTTGAACATTCTAAATTCTCTGTCTCAACAAGTCCAAACAAGTTTTGGATTTTATTTCAATTATTTTAGCCCCCAAAACATTTCTGCCATTTATTTTGAGCTTAAGTGATTTTCAAAGCAAGTATCACTTTGCCTTTGAATTTTTATCCCAAACCAACTTCCCTGGATTGTCTTTGGTACCCACAACCTAGAACCATCTTGATCCACTCTTCTTCTTTTCAAATGTTTCAAATTTCACTCACTGCAAGTTTGGACCAGATTTGCCAAATTTGGTGAAATTCATATCTACACTTCTCCAAAAATTCCACCAAAATTCAGGCAGCCTACTGGAGCAATGAGAGGCCACTCCACCAAGTTTTAGCTCAAGGAAAAATGCCTAGATGCCAAAAACATTCTGTCGAACACCTGAGCTGCACTGTTCTTTGCAAAGTTCAGTAAAAATTTAGTTTTTACAGTGTCGTTTTCTTCAGAGTTTCAAGCACATGCTCACAGTGCCTTTGGCTCTATGCTCGCAGCCCCTCCCTCTTGTCCGGAGCTTCACACGCGTGCTTGGAGCTTTCCTAGCGTCGGTAGCACGCTGGCCCGCCCTCGCCGGCGTCTTCTGCAGCGTCCGGACCTCCCGTGGCGGCCGACAGAAGGCACACCACGGCAGAACGCCGTTTCGGCGCCGCCCAAAGCTTCCTGGCCCTCCGCGTGGCCTCATGCATGCCAGCGCACGCCCGTGGCACCCTCACCGCGGCCCGGCAAGCACGGAACATGCTCCCTGCCGCCGATGGGCCCGCGCCGCCCCTTTCCGTCGAGCACGCCCTTAACACCCCATCCAAGCTTGCTTAGCACCTAAATGGAACCGGTGGAACTCCGTGATGACGCCCAACTCCCTAAACCTTCCCGACCAAGCTCTGCGCCGCCGTAACCTTCACTGGAGATCCCCGTTCACGGCCACTGCCTCGGATCGCCTATAAAAAGGACCCCAAGCTCGCTCACGAGACCCACACCTTCACCACACCTCTCCAGGACCCTGCCAAACCACCAGGAGGACCTCGAGGAGGTCTCCTCCCCCAACTCCGGCCGCCTCGCCCCGCCTCGGCCTCCACCTCGATTCACTCCGGTGAGGCCATCTCCGGCCCCCAAACCTCGTCCGTAGCCTTCTCTTACACCTAGTGCTCTAACCCCCACCTCAATTTGATCCTTGCAGCCCTCCTCGGCGAGATCCATCAACGCCCGAACCACCGTCCGCCGGAGTCAAGACCGCCGTCGACGTGGTGCTCACCGGCGACCAACACCACCACCCACCGTTGCGGAAGGACACGGTGAGCACGTTGGTAATCTCCGATCACCCTGCCTCACCGTGGATCGTCGCCGGCGACCACCGCGGCTCTCGGGCACCGGCGATATCTGCCGCCCCATTTGAAAGTTTAAACCTGACGGGCGGGCATTTGTCGGCCTCTCTATCCTGTCTAAGCGAAGCGTTTTCTGAAAACGCCTTCTGCCAAATGCGCCTTCCCTCTGGACTGGCGTAGTTTCTGCCGAAGCGCTTTCTTTTTTTATAAACTAGCCCCTGGAAACTTTCTGTTTCATTACAGATAAGTCCTTGGATTAAAACCCTTATAACTTTTTAACAGAAAGGAATTTTTGAGTGATTCTTTTTTTGTCCTCTTCAGATTTTTGTCTAGTTTTTATCATATTTATTTGAAAAATATTTGGAATACTTTCTGGGCACCTCTTGGTATTTACGATAGCGCATATATTTTCTTTATACTATAGATACCGAAGGAGGTGACGGAGCCGCGAACTTCACCGAGCTACGCTCCGACTACTCTGAACCAGGCAAGCATGTTTGAACTTTTGATATGATGAATGTCTTGGCATGTTTTGCATTTAGTTAGTTTCATGGCATGTTGATGAGCATACCGATGAACGTTATTTTTATGAAATGTTGAGGTAAGTGAGTTTGATGATCCATAAGTGGATGGATGTGAGTATGAATGGCCATGTGTTGGCATGAGGTTGGGTAAGATGGCAGTGTTGTAGCATGCCAGTCTTATGCCAGACTATATGACTTCAGGGACGAACCGTACTGGTCCAGTTCCTCCCATTTCCTTCCCTGTACTACCACATGTTTTCCGCAAGGAATATGGCTTAGTAAGTTGCAAACCGCTTTCCTGGTACACACCAAAAGGAGAGGCCGGGATGATGGTCCCATGGCCCTGGATTAAAGCCAGTCATCCGGTCAGGGGGCATGGGTGTTTCCGGTTGGGACCGAGAGGGGGGCACCCCTTAGAGCGCACGTATATAAATTTGATCCCATGCTATTCGAGATTGTGATCTCCCCGTCTCAAAAGTTTTTCTTGGACGATGTCTAGGGTGAGTCCTGGCATCGAGAGGTAGGATGGGTGTGTACTTGTTAGCTATGTTTTCTTCCGAAAAACAGTAAACGGAACTAGTCCCTAGTGACTATGAAAATCCGTTGGCTGTGGGAAATTTTTTGTACAAACTCTGCAGAGTCATACATTCCTTGAATCATCTATTCCATGTCCAATTTCATATCATCTTGGCCTAACAGTATCAGTTTGATGACAGAGACTCCGGTGAATCCCATGAGTATTAAGCCCGGCAAAAATGTTATTCCTGTGGATGGACTAACCTGTTTATTATCATGAACTGAATATTTATTATGAGTATTATTTACTTGTGAATTAAAGCCCTTTCTGTGGTGTCGCTTAGACGTCTGACTGTGGCATTTCTTTTAAAGCCCTTTCTGTGATGTCGCTCAGACGTCCGACTGTGGCATTTCTATTAAAGTCCTTTCTGTGATGTCGCTTAGACGTCCGACTGTGGCATTTCTTTTAAAGCCCTTTCTGTGATGTCGCTCAGACGTCCGACTGTGGCATTTCTTTTAAAGCCCTTTCTGTGATGTCGCTCAGACGTCCGACTGTGGCATTTCTTTTAAAGCCCTTTCTGTGATGTCGCTCAGACGTCCGACTGTGGCATTTCTTTTAAAGCCCTTTCTGTGATGTCGCGCAGACGTCCGACTGTGGCATTTCTTTTGAAGCCCTTTCTGTGATGTCGCTCAGACGTTCGACTATGGCATTTCTTTTAAAGCCCTTTCTGTGATGTCGCTCAGACGTCCGACTCTGGCATTTCTTTTAAAGCCCTTTCTATGATGTCGCTCAGACGTCCGACTGTGGCATTCCTTTTAAAGCCCTTTCTGTGATGTCACTCAGACGTCCGACTGTGGCATTTCTTTTAAAGCCCTTTCTGTGATGTCGCTCAGACATCCGACTGTGGCATTTCTTTTAAAGCCCTTTCTGTGATGTCGCTTAGACGTCCGACTGTGGCATTTCTTTTAAAGCCCTTTCTGTGATGTCGCTTAGACGTCCGACTGGGGCATTTCTTTTCTGTTGTTATTTGTTCACCCTTCGAGGCGTCGCTTTAGACACCCGATCGGTTCTCATTTATATTCTGTTGGGATTTCAGGCGGACTACCGCCGTTTCCCTCGTACTTACTTTGTTGTGCAAATATTATCAGTGTGCATTGGGAAGATTATTCATGACGCATTCATGCATGCATTTGTTATATCTTACGTCCGAACTGTCTTGCGAGTACTTTCAAAGTACTCACTGGCTTGTTGATTTGGCCAGATGCTGACGAAGACGATCTCGTGGATGAAGAGTTCGATAGCGAGTCCGACGCCTAGAGGAATCCCAGTCAGTCTCGTGCGACCCTGGTCTTGGTCACAGTTTTATACCCGCTTCCGCAACCTGAATAAATTTATCGAGCCTCACCTCGACGCTCGAAGAGATGCCAGTTTGAGAGTCGTGTTACCACACTCTCCATTGTGTTATTCCACCACCACCATATCCCCAAGTCAGTAGTATGCCACCACACCATTGTGTTATATCCGCCATTATGTATAATTATTGGCGCGCTTGTAATAATTCGTTGAGCAGCCCTAGCTCAACCCTGTAATATATTCTATGCTACTGGCTTATTGTATCAAGTATTTGTCTACCAGTGAGGAGGATTTTCCCTCATACTGGACTCAAAGATTGGTTTCTCAATAAATATTTTTATTGGAAAACCGGTCATGACAAGCTTGGTACCAGAGCCAGGCTGACTGTAGGAAGCCACTAGGTGCGATCGCTAATCGGTTATTAGCATAATAGAGCTAATTTATATTTTTGCAATGGTAGTCATTTTCTGACAGTCAGCATAAATTTATGATCTGACCATTCAGGATTTTTGCCTACTTTTGTAGACGGCCGACAACGACTGCGAGTCTCAGACCTTCGCCAACGTGCCCGATGGGTTCGTCAAGCTTCTCTCCTTCATCGTTCAGGTCGCCCAGTCTTCACACTCCGCCAGCATAGAGTCAACAATGGTCTGACCATGCACCAGGCCACGGTGCAGTTCAAGGGAGGGCGTGGTGAGCTACGCTGCTACCTGTTTGTGGGAAGAGCCATGCCTACGGAGAGGCATGCTATGCAGATGGCAGCCCGTGAGGCGATAGCCCGCCTCAGGGATATCTTTCCCGCGATGAAGACTCGTCGCTACCGTTATCTTCCATGCCATGTGCCCTACACCTGCCACTACGCATTCTCCTGCCCCAGAGGAGAACGAGACGAGGCTTTTGAGATGCTTATTGAGTATCTCCGGGCTCTGGAGGCAGCGTTCGACAACTTGGTGGACGACTTCGTGGCAGCCCGCATAGACTCAGTCCATGGCTGTGCCGCCAACTGGAGGGAGCTCCTGCTCACTGCACCGCCACTGACTTTTGTCTCGTCTTCAGCATCGCATGCACCTACTCGTCACCTGCCTACCACCGGAGGGATCAACCAGGCCTTTGCGCCCACTCCAGCGCACACTACACCACCCGCTGTGCCCACTCCCATTCGTGTTGCTCCACCCCTGGCAGCAGTTCCATCTACCCGATGCGGCTCTTCTCGTCTGGAGCCTATTAGTGAGGAGGAGGTCGAATCCCCAGCCTCACTACGCCTCACCCTCGGCAGGACCAAGGAGATCATCAACATATCCGGCTGAGTGCATTTGCCCGTCATGCGATGTACCGCTTTGTAAGACGTGTTGTGAGGAGTAGCTTGTTTGCGCATCCTGTAGAACAGGAGGAGTAAACTAGCCTAAATAACATGTCAGGATTATGTACGCATATCCTGAGTGATGTACTGTATAATTATCGCCCGCGTGTAAGATATGTAATGAGCAGTCCTTCTCCGTGCGCAATTCGATTTGTTTTCTTAAATGATCTTGGACTTTTAAATTTATTGCCATCCTTGTGCATTTTTCTTTTTGGAGTTGTTTTTGATGACCATCTTCATATTTCTTATGAGTTTTATAAAATATATCCCCAGAGTGAAAAATGTCTCGTCCTTGGACACGCTCCATGCCTACTCCGCCAGAGGAAAAATTGGACACTCAACCTGGCAACAATTTCACGCAAGGGCAGTCGAGCCAATAGGGCAGTGAAACGGCACTTTCTCAAATGTGCTGCCTTTATGAATAGAGTCAGCAACAACATCGTGAAATGATGAACCAAGTCATCAACATGGGAAATTACCATGGACAGTATCCGCAGCATTCCAAGTTATCCGAGCTACAGAAGACGCGTCCCCAAACATTTTCACATACTGACAAGCCTCTTGAAGCCGAGGACTGGCTTCGAGACATGGAGAGGAAATTAATTATTGCAAAATGTTCAGATCCCAAGAAGGTATTGTATGCTCCGCACTATCTTACAGGAGCAGCCGCATCTTGGTGGGAGAATTTTCTGCATATGCATTCAAACGAAGGTGACATAACCTGGGATGATTTCAAGGAAGGTTTCCGCGGTGCACACATTCCTAAGAGTATTATGAAAATCAAGAAGAGAGAGTTCGACGACCTCAAGCAAAGGAACTTGACAGTGGCAGATTACAACAGTCAATTTACACTATTATCCCGCTACGCTAGTGAAGAGCGTATGACTGAAAGCAAGAAGATGGAGAAATTCCTTGACGGTCTAGCAACCGCGCTTAAATGCCAACTGGTCGTGCACACTTTTCCTGATTTTAAAACACTGGCGGACAAAGCCATTACTCTGGAGAATGAGAGACGCAGTCTGGAAGATATCCGCAAGCAAAAAAGGGACCAGACTAACCTTGCTCGCAATCAACGGAGCAAGACAGATTTCAAAAAGGGTGGGATGCACAAATCCTCATCCAACGTCTCACACCCAATCCAGAATTTTCATGCAAGGGATAAGGAGTTCACATATCGCCCCGGCGTTACTTGTTACGCTTGTGGAGAAGAAGGGCACTATGCCAAACAGTGCCCCAAGCCAAGGAACTCAACCCTAAGGCCGAACAACGGCGGCAATAATTCAGCGCCCAAGCGAAACAATTTCAATCCCAACAACAACCACAGGAAGGGTCATCTGAACAACGTAACCAAAGAGGAGGCACAAAATGCTCCGGACATCGTACTCGGTACGTTTCCTGTCAACACAATACCTGCAATGGTTTTGTTTGATTCTGGAGTTTCTCACTCTTTCATTTCGAAAAGTTTTGCTTTGCAAAATAATTTTTCAATGCTCCCTTTGGAGAAATCCATGATCATCAAGTCCCTTGGGATTCAGCAAGTTACTCAGAATTACTGTCAGAATGTGGTCATTGAGTTCGAAGGATTGGAGTTTCACGCAAATCTTATTGTGTTGGAAAATAAAGGAATGGATGTCATCCTAGGGATGGATTGGCTGACCACCAACAAGGTGTTTATCGACTGTTTCAGCAGGACCGTAATTCTCACACACCACCAAGGGAAGACAATAAAAGTATCAGCCAAGGAAGGAAAAATACCCCGGCAACCGAGATTGAATAAGGTGGACATTTCTGAGCAAAACAAGGTTCCAGTAGTGTGTGAATTTCCAGACGTATTCCCTGAAGAGCTACCAGGCATGCCACCAGACCGAGAGATAGAATTCTGCATTGAGCTCGCACCAGGAACCACCCCCATATACCAGAAACCATACAGAATGGCACCATCCGAGTTGGTTGAATTGAAGAAGCAAATAAAAGAATTACTGGACAAAGGATATATTTGAGCCAGCTCCTCACCTTGGGGATCACCAATTTTATTTGCCAAAAAGAAGGATGGAACACTGAGATTGTGTATTGACTATCGAGCACTCGATATGGTCACAATTAAGAACAAATACCCGATGCCAAGGATAAACGATTTGTTTGATCAACTCGCTCAGGCCAAGGTATTTTCAAAAATTGACTTAAGGTCAGGATACCATCAATTAAAGGTGCGAACGGAAGATATCCCCAAAACAGCCTTCACTTCCAGATATGGACTGTATGAGTTCACAGTGATGCCATTTGGATTAACTAATGCCCCTGCATATTTTGTTCACCTCATGAACAAAGTATTTATGAAATATATGGACAAGTTCGTCGTGGTATTCATCGACGATATTCTGGTATACTCCAAAACACCAGAAGAGCACGCAGATCATCTCAGGATTGTGCTAGGAGAACTCAGGAAACACCAATTGTATGCCAAGTTCAGCAAGTGCGAATTTTGGCCAAGACAAGTAGGCTTTCTAGGCCACGTGCTAACCCAAGACGGTATCGCAGTGGACCCCGAGAAAGTCAAGGCCATACTTGGCTGGAAGTCGCCAGCCAGCGTAACAGATATACGTAGTTTCTTGGGAATGGCAGGATATTACCCCAGATTTATTGAAGGATTTTCCACCATAGCCAAGCCTATAACGCAGTTACTCAAGAAAAACAAGAAGTTTGAATTGACAGAAGCCTGCGAAAAGAGTTTCCAAGAGCTAAAGCGAAAATTAACAACAGCACCAGTATTAATTGTGCCAGACATACACAAGAATTTTGAAGTATTTTGTGACGCGTCCAGAAAGGGTCTCGGATGCGTGTTGATGCAAGAAGGCAAGGTTGTCGCCTATGCTTCAAGGCAACTTCGCAAGCATGAGGAAAATTATCCCACTCATGACTTAGAAATGGTAGCGGTCATTCATGCACTCAAAGAATGGAGGCATTTCTTACTTGGGAACCGATGTGAAATATATACAGATCACAAAAGTCTCAAATATATCTTCACGCAGCCAGAACTAAATTTACGATAGAGACACTGGTTGGAATTGGTAAAGGATTATGATGTTGGTATCCATTACCATCCAGGAAAGGCAAATGTAGTGGCCGATGCTCTTAGTCGGAACCCCAACTCCGACGAAAGCAATCTGCAAAGCTTGAGGCCCGAATTCCAACAAGAATTTGCCAAGCTCAATTTCTTAATGGTCGCAGAAGGCACCATATCAAACTTGGAAATACGACCCGACCTTGTGGAGGAAATTAAAAGAGCTCAGCCCGGTCACCCCAGCATTGAAGGCATCAAAAGAAAGGTGAGTATGGGCAAGGCCTCGGAGTTCGTCATAGACAAGGGAGGAATATTGTGGTACGGAGAAAGACTCTGCGTGCCAAACATAGAAGACCTTAAATAGCAAATCCTAGATGAAGCCCATACCGCCCCGTACTCGATCCACCCTGGCGGGACCAAGATGTATAAAGATATTCAGGAAAGATTTTGGTGGCACGGTATGAAGAGGGACATAGCCACCTTCATTACACGTTGCGACTCGTGTCAACGCATAAAAGCTGAGCATCAGAGACCGGCCGGACTACTGCAACCAAACAAAATACCTGAGTGGAAATGGGATGAAATAGGGATGGATTTTATTGTTGGGCTACCTCGGTCACAGCATGGGAATGATGCCATCTGGGTCATCACTGATAGGTTAACCAAGGTGGCACATTTCATTCCAGTAAAGACAACCTACAACACTCAGCGGCTTGCCAGGATTTATCTCACCCGCATAGTTTGTCTGCATGGAGTCCCGAAGACTATAATATCCGACAAAGGCACTCAGTTCGTCTCAAGATTTTGGGAGCATTTACAACAGGCTCTAGGAACTCAACTAGCCTTCAGTACCGCATATCACCCACAGCCCGATGGACAAACGGAACGAGTAAACCAGATTTTAGAAGACATGCTGAGAGCATGTGTCCTCACATATGGAACTAGTTGGGAAGAAAGCCTTCCATACGCCGAATTCGCATACAACAATAACTACCAGGCCAGCCTGCAAATGGCACCATTTGAGGCTTTATACGGACGGAGATGTCGTACCACGTTGAATTGGTCAGAGACCGGAGACAGCCGCATCTTCGGACCGGACATGCTCAGAGAAGCTAAGGAAAAAGTCAAGCTAATCGGAGACCGACTTAAGACCGCTCAAAGTCGGCAGAAGAGTTATTATGATCAGAAACATCGTAGGGCCAGCTTCGAGCCCGGTGAGTTCGTATACCTGAAAGTATCTCCTATGAGAGGATTGCAACGATTCAAGATTAAAGGGAAGCTAGCACCAAGATTCATTGGACCATTCTGTATAATGGCGCGAAGAGGCAATGTAGCCTACCAGCTAGACTTACCCAAGGAATTATCCGATGTCCACGACGTGTTCCACGTCTCGCAATTGGGGAAGTGCGTGAGCAACCCAGAGAAACAAGTATCCCATGAGAGCATTGACGTACAGCCAGACCTCACTTATCGGGAACGTCCCGTAAGAATAATAGAGGAGTCTGAACGGAGAACCCGACATAAGACCACCAAATTCTTCAGAGTATAGTGGAGCAATCACACCGACAGTGAAGCTACTTGGGAAAGAGAGGATTTTCTTCGGACAGAGCATCCACACTTATTTAAGGATCAGCTGAAATCTCGGGGACGAGATTTTTCCTAAGGGGGTAGGTGTTGTGACACTCCAAAAATTTTTGATTTGGTTTTCATCAAAAACTTTATTGGATTCTAAAGGAGGGCCTTTAAAAATTTCTCTTTCAGAAAATCCTTCCTCTTAAAAACTTCCTTTCACCTTTGGCAAGGATTTCCTTTCCTTTGCAATTTTGGTGTTAAAATTTTGGAAGCTTTTCTTCTGGTTATTTCCATCTCAAACTTATTTATTTTTCAAAAAAAAGAAACCCTAGGAGTTTTGGGACTTCTTTCTTTTTGAAAACACCCATAGTAAATCTTCTCAAAACCCACCCCTCCACATTTGAACAATCTAAATTCTCTGTCTCAACAAGTCCAAAGAAGTTTTGGATTTTATTTCAATTATTTTATCCCCCAAAACATTTCTGCCATTTATTTTGAGCTTAAGTGATTTTCAAAGCAAGTATCACTTTGCCTTTGAGTTTTTATCCCAAACCAACTTCCCTGGATTGTCTTTGGTACCCACAAGCTAGAACCATCTTGATCCACTCTTCTTATTTTCAAATATTTCAAATTTCACTCACTGCAAGTTTGGACTAGATTTGCCAAATTTGGTGAAATTCATATCTACACTTGTCCAAAAATTCCACCAAAATTCAGGCAGCCTACTGGAGCAATGAGAGGCCACTCCACCAAGTTTTAGCTCAAGGAAAAATGCCTAGATGCCAAAAACATTCTGTCGAACACCTGAGCTGCACTGTTCTTTGCAAAGTTCAGTAAAAATTCAGTTTTTACAGTGTCGTTTTCTTCAGAGTTTCAGGCACATGCTTACAGTGCCTTTGGCTCTATGCTCGCAGCCCCTCCCTCTTGTGCGGAGCTTCACACGCGTGCTTGGAGCTTTCCTAGCATCGGTAGCGCGCTGGCCCGCCCTCGCCGGCGTCTTTTGCGGCGTCGGGACCTCCCGTGGCGGCCGACAGAAGGCACACCACGGTAGAACGCCGTTTCGGCGCCGCCCAAAGCTTCCTGGCCCTCCGCGTGGCCTCATGCATGCCAGCGCACGCCCGTGGCACCCTCACCGTGGCCCGGCAAGCACGGAATGTGCTCCCTGCTACCGACGGGCCCGCGCCGCCCCGTTCCGTCGAGCTCGCCCTTAACACCCCATCCAAGCTCGCTTAGCACCTAAATGGAACCGGTGGAACTCCGTGATGACGCCCAACTTCCTAAACCTTCCCGACCAAGCTCTGCGCCGCCGTAACCTTCACCGGAGATCCCAGTTCACGGCCACCGCCTCGGATCGCCTATAAAAAGGACCCCGAGCTCGCTCACGAGACCCACACCTTCACTACACCTCTCCAGGACCCTGCCAAACCACCAGGAGGACCTCGAGGAGGTCTCCTCCCCCAACTCCGGCTGCCTCACCCCGTCTCGGCCTCCACCTCGATTCACTGCGGTGAGGCCATCTCCGGCGCCCAAACCTCGTCCCTAGCCTTCTCTTACATCTAGTGCTCTAACCCCCACCTCAATTTGATCCTTGCAGCCCTCCTCGGCGAGATCCATCAACGCCCGAACCACCGTCCGCTGGAGTCAAGACCGCCGTCGACGTGGTGCTCACCGGCGACCAACACCACCACCCACCGTTGCGGAAGAACACGGTGAGCACGTTGGTAATCTCCGATCACCCTGCCTCGCCGTGGATCGTCGCCGGCGACCACCGCGGCTCTCGGGCACCGGCGATATCTGCCGCCCCATTTGAAAGTTTAAACCTGACGGGCGGGCATTTGTCGGCCTCTCTATCCTGTCTAAGCGAAGCGTTTTCTGAAAACGCCTTCTGCCAAATGCGCCTTCCCTCTGGACTGGCGTAGTTTCTGCCGAAGCGCTTTCTGTTTTTATAAACTAGCCCCTGGAAACTTTTTGTTTCATTACAGATAAGTCCTTGGATTAAAACACTTATAACTTTTTAACAGAAAGGAATTTTTGAGTGATTCTTTTTCTGTCCTCTTCAGATTTTTGTCTAGTTTTTTATCATATTTATTTGAAAAATATTTGGAATATTTTCTGTGCACCTCTTGGTATTTATGATAGCGCATATATTTTCTTTATACCGTAGATACCGAAGGAGGTGACAGAGCCGCAAACTTCACCGAGCTAGGCTCCGACTACTCTGAACCAGGCAAGCATGTTTGAACTTTTGATATGATGAATGTCTTGGCATGTTTTTCATTTAGTTAGTTTCATGGCATGTTGATGAGCATACCGATGAACGTTATTTTTATGAAATGTTGAGGTAAGTGAGTTTGATGATCCATAAGTGGATGGATGTGAGTATGAATGGCCATGTGTTGGCATGAGGATGGGTAAGATGGCAGTCTTGTAGCATGCCAGTCTTATGCCAGACTATATGACTTCTGGGACGAACCGTACTGGTCCAGTTCCTCCCATTTCCTTCCCTGTACTACCACATGTTTTCCGCAAGGAATATGGCTTAGTAAGTTGCAAACCGCTTTCCTGGTACACACCAAAAGGAGAGGGCGGGATGATGGTTCCATGGCCCTGGATTAAAGCCAGTCATCCGGTCAGGGGGCATGGGTGTTTCCGGTTGGGATCGAGACAGGGGCAGCCCTTAGAGCGCGCGTATATAAATTTGATCCCATGTTATTCGAGATTGTGATCTCCCCGTCTCAAAAGTTTTTCTTGGACGATGTCTAGGGTGAGTCCTGGCATCGAGAGGTAGGATGGGTGTGTACTGGTTAGCTGTGTTTTCTTCCGAAAAACCGTAAACTGAACTAGTCCCTCATGACTACGGAAATCCGTTGGCTCTGGGAAATTTTTTCTACAAACTCTGCGGAGTCATACATTCCTTGAATCATCTATTCCATGTCCAATTTCATATCATCTTGGCCTAAAAGTATCAGTTTGATGACAGAGACTCCGGTGAATCCCATGAGTACTAAGCCCGGCAAAAATGTTATTCCTGTGGATGCACTAACCTGTTTATTATCATGAATTGAATATTTATTATGAGTATTATTTACTTGTGAATTAAAGCCCTTTCTGTGATGTCGCTTAGACCTCCGACTGTGGCATTTCTTTTAAAGCCCTTTCTGTGATGTCGCTCAGACGTCCGACTGTGGCATTTCTATTAAAGCCCTTTCTGTGATGTCGCTTAGACGTCTGACTGTGGCATTTCTTTTAAAGCCCTTTCTGTGATGTCGCTCAGACGTCCGACTGTGGCATTTCTTTTAAAGCCATTTCTGTGATGTCGCTCAGACATCCGACTGTGGCATTTCTTTTAAAGCCCTTTCTGTGATGTCGCTCAGACGTCCGACTGTGGCATTTCTTTTAAAGCCCTTTGTGTGATGTCGCTCAGACATCCGACTGTGGCATTTCTTTTAAAGCCCTTTCTGTGATGTCGCTCAGACGTCCGACTGTGGCATTTCTTTTAAAGCCCTTTCTGTGTCGCTCAGACGTCCGACTGTGGCATTTCTTTTCAAGCCCTTTCTGTGATGTCGCTCAGACGTCCGACTGTGGCATTTCTTTTAAAGCCCTTTCTGTGATGTCGCTCACACGTCCGACCGTGGCATTTCTTTTAAAGCCCTTTCTGTGATGTCGCTCAGATGTACGACTGTGGCATTTCTTTTAAAGCCCTTTCTGTGATGTCGCTTAGACGTCCGACTGTGGCATTTCTTTTAAAGCCCTTTCTGTGATGTCGCTTAGACGTCCGACTGTGGCATTTCTTTTCTGTTGTTATTTGTTCACCCTTCGAGGCATCGCTTCAGACACCCGATCGGTTCTCATTTATATTCTGTTGGGATTTCAGGCGGACTACCGCCGTTTCCCTCGTACTTACTTCGTTGTGCAAATATTATCAGTGTGCATTGGGAAGATTATTCATGATGCATTCATGCATGCATTTGTTATATCTTACGTCTGAACTGTCTTGTGAGTACTTTCAAAGTACTCACTGGCTTGTTGATTTGGCCAGATGCTGACTAAGGCGATCTCATGGATGAAGAGTTCGATAGCGAGTCCGACGCCTAGAGGAATCCCAGTCAGTCTCGTGCGACCCTGGTCTTGGTCACAGTTTTATACCCGCTTCCGCAACCCGAATAAATTTATCGAGCCTCACCTCGACGCTCAAAGAGATGCCAGTTTGAGAGTCGTGTTACCACACTCCCCATTGTGTTATTCCACCACCACCATATCCTCGAGTCAGTAGTATGCCACCACACCATTGTGTTATATCCGCAATTATGTATAATTATTGGCGCGCTTGTAATAATTCGTTGAGCAGCCCTAGCTCAACCCTGTAATATATTCTATGCTACTGGCTTATTGTATCAAGTATTTGTCTACCAGTGAGGAGGATTTTCTCTCATACTGGACTCAAAGATTGGTTTCTCAATAAATATTTTTATTGGAAAACCGGTCGTGACACTTGCTCCATCCGCTCAAAGCAGCGCTGGTAGTGCCGGCTGCTCTTGCCTCCCGTGGCCGGTTGTGCTGCCACAGAGGCCTCACCTCCCCCTACCACTCCCACCGCTGGCCAGGCCCTGCGGCGACGGCATCCTCACACTGCAGCCGAACCAGTGAACCCTCGTACTCCTGTCCGCATGGGCATCCACTGCCGCATCTTCCCCGGCTCCGCATCGTCCCCTTCCTAGGCTTCGCTGTCGTCCACCGCCTTGTTGCCCTCAGGGTGGCGTGGTCAACCTGGTCAACGACCGACTTCCATCGGAAGAGTACTGTACATGGAGAGGCTGACAGCTGGGTCCATGGCCGCAGCAAGGAAGTGCGTCCTTATTACGCGAAAACTAATTGTTTCTCCACCTGACAGCAGGGACCCATCGGACGGGCCACCGTATTTCACGAAAAAAAATGTTTCCCCCCTGACTGCTGGGACCCACCAGCTACATCTTCGCACAGAAGGAAGTGTGTTGATATTACGGGCAAAAAATGATTCACCCCCCTGATTGCTCGGACCCACCAGCTACATCTTTGGACGCAAGGAAGTGCTTGACAATCGGGACCCACCCTGTCAAAGTGTACGTAGCGTTGCCATTTTGGTCGCGAACGTACGTACATACTGGTCGATCGGTCTGTCTACAGGCTGCAGTGATGAACCGTGGCCGTGTAAGGAAGGGCACATGTGGTAGTAGAGGCGCGTACGTAGCATGTACACATACGTATAGCTGCCAAGGTGCAAGAAAGTAAATACGGCCACGTACGTACATATGGGCGGGGTCTCGAATGCCTACTCGCGCATATGTACGGCCAGGGCTCGTGTACATGGACATGGCTCGGTCGGAACAAAGAAACTACGTCGTTGTCATGTTCATGGGGAGGCAACGGAATGTGTCGTGTTCATCAGGAGGCAACGGAACTCGTGTTGTTCATCGGGAGCCAACCGGCTTGGACAGAACATGCAATGGAAACGAGGCCTGGTGTACCGCAGAATGGAGGAAACGACCTTGTGTTCAACCGGCCACGGTGGAAACAGGATCTTGTTCATTGGGAGGGGTCTGGCGTACCGCAAAACGGAGGAAACGGACCTCCTACGGTCGAAACGGGGTCCTGTTGATTGGGAGGGGTGTGGCGTACCACAAAATGGAGGAAACAGACTTGTGTTGGAGCGCTCCGGTCGAATCGGGGTCCTGTTCATCGGGAGGGTTGTGGCATACCGCAAAACGGGACTCCACAGGATAACCTTCATCTCCACCGTCGACTGCCTCCACAGGCTACTGTTCATCCACCGTCGACCTCCTCCAGCCTCCACCTGCGACTGTTCATTCATGGGCTCCTGTTCATCCAACCTCCGCCGCGTGCTCCTCCACCAGCTACTGTTCAACCAGCCCTCACCACGGGGGTCCTGTTCAACCATCCCTCCACAGGCTACTGTTCATCCAGCCCTCCACCGGCTACTGTTCAACTAGCCCTCTACCGGCTACTGTTCAAACAGCCTTCCACGGGGTCCTGTTCATCCACCTGCTCGATCGATCTTGGTATTGTTCATCCAGCGGCAACGGCCTCTACTACCACGGGTTCCTGTTCATCCAATCCGCCACTGGGAACTATTCATCCAAACCCCCTCAACAACGCTGACTGTTCATCCAGGGAAGGAGGTAGCAGTGTTCGATCGGCTTTTATTAGCAGCAGTAGCGAAGGAATCACTCGGGTTCAGTTAATAGCAAGGGATCGATCGATCGCTCGGGTTTAGTAACGCGTAGCCTGGAGTGCAATCGCTCGGATTCAGTTACAGCCCAACACCTCCCTCGGGTTCATTTAGAGCCCAACGCCTCGCACCCACGCGTGCACGTATGAGAGAAACACGCATCGCTCGGCCCCCAACCACCCACCGTAACCGGGAACTCCCCGATATTTTCCTCGCCCTCGCTTCTACCACGGTATTTTCCGTCATGGACATCCCAAAGAATGTCATGCACGTGCGTCTCCGGCCCGCCCAGGACTAAAATCCCATTTTCTGACATGATTTTTTGTCATAGAAGTAGGACCCCACCACATCTATGATGATACCGGGTTTTGTCACAATTATCGTCATAGAAGTGTCATAAGTATGACATAATTTTTTTTCATCCGGCCCAAAATGTCATGGATGTGTCTTTTTTGTAGTGTTGGCCAAATCTTAAGTCCAATTGATGCATATTTATGGATTTATAACGATGATTGCAGAAGGCAGCCCTCGTGTATGAAATACAAACGCCGATGATATGTTTATTTTGACTCCGTTGCGACTGTTTATCAGTTGGAAGTGGCCCATCGTCGGTTTCCACCCCCTTGTAGATGCTACACAGGGTGTGTTCGCCATAACAAAACAACCCTTAGCCTATGTCTCGGTGCCCGAAGGCGGTTGTGTTAGCGGAAATAAGACAATCAGATATGCACGCTTTATAACTTTCATGTAGTCATAGGAGCTTTAAATTGGGGAGGCTAGTTACGAACCCCTGGTTAGTGTTCGGTGACAGCTGAGGTCAAGCCGTAAATAGTACTTCCAATATTATGATAGGCACATCATTTAACATAGGGTGACCTCTATCAATCTTATAGGTTAATACAGTCATCGGATCGCTGACCAGTTTACGCTTATTGTGACAGTTAGTTTTCGGCGTTCTCTACTGAGGCGCTTAACCATGCGAGCTGGAAGCACAATCGCAGTGGTTCTTCCTTTGCACACCTAGCCGAACAAAGCGGAACGTAGGAGGCAAGAACAGGAGCCGGGCAACCCAACTATTGACCAAAGACACAATTCGAAACTGATGCATATATAGCAATATCCGAGAACGTTTTTGCCGAATCTCTAAAGGTGTTCGGCGTTGCACTGTGAGACTTATGCTGGGAACGCACAAATAGTTTAAAAGTGCCATAGGCTTAGAAAACCTAAAAACTCCAATAAAAACTTTACGCCCGAACTAAATCGAGTCATTTAGTGCCAATCCGAAAATTGGTCTTTGAAGAAAAAGGTGTGATTCTGTCGTGCTTTAACATGACACATCCGCTCTCAAGACTTCAAGCAGGTCAGCCTACGTCTTCAAGCTGCTTATCCCGAAGGCGGAGTGATTCTCCGAGGCCGGTTTAGCAAACTAAAATTGAGCGGCTTTAGAGAGAAGCTAGGCTATCCGGCTATTGACCATACGCTCGAGTCGAAAAAGGAGTGGTTGAAAAAGACTTTGCAACGACCAAGAAGAAAACACATTTACTATAAAACGGCTCATGTAAATTCTAAGAGCCCCTAGTTAACATGGGAAAAGGGAGTTTGTTTTAATGAACAACGTATGTGAGCAAGGTCGAACCAAACACAAGTTAAAAATTTAAGACTTTCAGCATGAAAGCGACTTAGCTGGTTAATGTGTTCGGCATTGATGACGCGGTCCGAGCTTGATGCGGGACAAGGTTCCATCCCCCAAGCCGGTCCCGAGATGGCGGAGCGAAGAGCTCAGCACTCCAGATTGGTGACATAGCACGGCTAGAGCAGGCCGGTAGAGTGACGCCGAAGTCCCCGGCGTGGTTTAATGAAGTGAGGACGAAGGCCAAAGTCCAGCCGAGGTGACGTGGTATGTCTGTACGCCGAGGTGACAACACTGCCCGACCCGGATCATTTACCTGTGCACATGAAATAGTGCAAACCGAGATAATAGTAATAATAATAAATTAAAAAAATTGTTGCATAATTAATAATTTATACCTGTGCACAGGAAAAAGTGTGTAATAAAAGAAATATGGCATGTGTGCCGAACACTCGATGAGGTAGAGCTCCCTAAGTGATGCCGGAGTCCCGAGGCAACCGAACATGTCGGTATGGAAATTCGAGCAACAAGGTGCTCACGCGAGCCGATTTAAGCTGATTGGGAAAACGACGTCGGCTTGCCGAAGTGACCGCATGACGTAGTCGAAGTCGATTACCTACACATGTAGAATAGTGCAGTAAAACAATAATGTAAATATATAAAAATCCTCACGCAATTAATTTACGCAAAATAATTTATTTAAAGATATGTGGCCTGGCGCCAAAGTCAATGTCGATGCTGGGCGTCGACGTGATGCGTAAAGGCGTGGCAAAGCCTAAATTCATAGGTCAGTCCGAGTTCCGGATGCGGCGTTCACCGAACTGTGTACGGAAACTGACCGAACCACCACGCGACCGTCGTTAATGCGGCCACCATTTGATAGATCCGCATACAGTTGATGGAACAAATCAGAGTAATAATTCCTCTGGAAAAATAAACCAAACAAGAAAAAATTACTAGGATTAATAGCACCGGGTTTACTTGTTGTAGCAACCCGAAGAAAGGTGACTCCCAAAATTGGGAGTCGATCCACACACCCATTGCCAGATGGGCGATAAAGCGACGGTATGTCGATGCTGGCAAAGGTTGGCTCGCCGAGGCAAAGCCCCCGGTCTAGCTAACATGACGAAGCTGGTCGGCTGGTGACGCCGAAGTCACCGGAGTATGTTGATGAAGAAATAGCAAAGTCCCCAGTCGAACCAAGGTCTCGAAGCCTCTATGTCAGCCGATCAGTCGAAGCATGTCGGCTGGTGACGCCGAAGTGACCAGAGTAGGTTTGATGAAGATATGGTGAAGCACCTGGTCCAGCCGAGGTGACAGAGCAGACCGGTAAGGAGACGTTGCAGCTGCCGTGTCAGCAGAGGTGTTGAAACAGTTCGGCATGATGGACATCGGCTTGAAGAAGCAACAGTGCGGCCATGCCGACGCAGGTCGTAACTTGTGACGCGGTCAATTCCGCCTTGATGAAGTGACCATGCGGCGATGCCGGTGTGCCCGCTCCATGTGATCCGTGGGGTGGCGATGTTGGTGACAATTTATCCTTTGCGATTCCAAACTCTGTTTCGGCTCACCAAGACGATGATCCGAAGAATTTGAGCTCGGCTCAACAAAGTGGACATGTATCTAGTGCAGGTCGACAGCCGTGAAGCAATATTGCCGCACTGGTTTGACACCAGCGTGACGGTGAAGATTACCTCCAAAAAGGAGCGAAATTTGTGAGAATGTGTTCGGAAACAAAACACAATACCCTTGAAAGAGATTCTTCCAAAAGGGTTGTCCAATATCTCGTTCATGAAAAGAGATGAACTCAGGTCAGATTCGTATTCGTGCAGAAAACAGATCTAAAAAGAGATGCACTAATCAGAAGGTTCCCGGAGTTTGAATGGTCGGACCAAGCTGAAATTTTGAGAGGTGGTAGATATGGAAATACTATAGTAGATGAACAGTTGGGACTTCCAAATAACCTCCCAGCTGGGATCTGGAGACCACGCCCTAAACTTGTCCTGATTCCCATCCAGACTTGACAAGGCTCCGGTATATCGGAGATCGGCGGAGATTGTTCCGTCGGAACACAGTGAAATTTTACAGTTTTGTTATAGACTCAATTCCGCACAATTCCATCGAAGGAATCGTCAAAGCAATGCTCGAGGAGGTGGTGGTAGCGGATACGAGTTCGCTGTTTGGAACAATAGCACGGTCGCCAGAGGGCAATGTTGATGTTGAGCCCCCAAGCTCCATGGATGATTCCTCCAAGATCATGATAGAGATCAGAGTTGAGGTTGATGAAGGCCCTTGTCCAAACATGAAGATTGGAGGCAGGGCACAGTCCTTGGTCAAGCCAAGGTGACCAGTCGAGTCGGCGACGAAGATGCCGACGTTGCAGTTGATCTACAGGCGAGCCATTGATCCTTTGTCGATCACACAATGGAACTCTCAATGAAAGCACCACTATCGGTGTCAAAACCGGCAAATGTCAGGGTAGGGGGTCCCGAGCTGTGGATTCTCAGATCAATGGTAACAGGAATGAATGAAACGATGTTTTACCCAGGTTCGGGCCCTCTTGATAGAGGTAAAACCCTATGTCCTGCACTTGTTTATAATGGTGAAATATCAAGTACAGTGTTGATCTACCTCGAGATCATATGTTGTGGTCTAAAACCTGAGGGTATTATGAATAATGTCAGAATGATCTAGCATATCCCTATCGACTAGCCCGGCCTCGGCTTATATAATGTACCAGAGGCCTAGGATAACAAGTCCTAGTCGAATACGTTGGTGGAGAGGAGTCCTTGTCTTGATCACCAAGTCTTGTGGAATCTTCCTCGTGTATGAATCGGCTGTCCAAACTAGCCCATGAGTAAACGACCACACGGGTCCTCGTCCCAATCCAACTGATCGGGAGACAATGTGGTGAGTACCCCCTAGTCCAGGACACCGTCACTTTGCGCGCCAGTTTTTTTGGCTGAACTGATTCCAAATTTTTGGCTTCCGCAGAAATATCTACCTCCCCGCCCCTCCCCCTTACCAAAAGAACATTTCTCCTGTTTCCGCCTTCCTTTCCAAGTTGAAACCTTCACTCCTTGCCTGCAGCGGTGCCGCCTCCTCGTCGACGACCCTCCTTCACACTGCTTGGCCTCGCCTATCCAGGCAGGTAAATCCACACCCGACCCCCATCCTCCTCCTCCTTCACATCGCACATGGCCCGACCGCCGGTGCGAGCGCGACACCTTCCATCCAAATCACTGACCCCTCCACCAAATAACAGTCGGCCTAAACCATGGTGAATGCAGTATAGCCAGGACCTCAAGGAGCATTTGGCAGCGGAGAAGCAAATCGCAGTCGCACTCGCGGATGAGTTCGCCATGGCTGCCATTTATGTAGACCCCCGGATCTTCGAGGAGCACCTCACCGTTGAAGCGTCGCGCGCCGACGCGATTGGCTGCTTTAAACGATAGTTCATGGCATTTTCTCGAGGCCATCGTCGGTGCCTTCGACGAAGACTACGAGGTGTTTTCTCAGCTTGTACATGCTTAACTCATCTCAAGAGCCAGCAGGTTGGTGCCCGGAGTGGCTCAGGCAACTAAGCACTACAATGAGGGCACCCACGATGCGGAGGCGTCGCTCTCTTCCATGTCCAAGGAGCCAATCGTCATTGATATCTCCAACAATGAGGAGTAGCTTGTCTTATTAGCTCACTATAAGGACCCATGTTCAGTTTTGCTAGCTACAGCCTTTCCTTACAAAATTCTAGTGAATTGTGCTATCTACTTTTACCATGCAATATTCTGCTATAGTGTATATGTTCAATATGTCATGCAATGTGGTGTTCAGTTAACTGCTTGGTTCAATTATGCAAATGTGATGTTCAATTCTCGAGGGTGCAATATTTCCAAGTTGTTAAGCAGGCTTGGTTTGGTTAACTATCTGATCTTCTATTAGGAGTGTGTTATATTGTGCAATGTGGCGCTCAGTTAACGTTTGGTTCGTTTGTTGCAGTGTTTAGTTAACTGCTTTGTTCAATTCTGCAATGTGATATTCAATTGATGTGGCTGCATTCTGTTATTGTATACCCATATGAGGAATAAATCTAATTTGGTTGTTAAGCATGCTTGGTTGGTTAACTGTATCATCTTCTATTAGGAGTATGTTATATTGTGCAATGTGGTGCTCAGTTAACGTTTGGTTCATTTGTTGTGGTGTTTAGTTAATAGCTTGGTTCAATTCTGTAATGCGATGTTCAATTGTTGTGGCTGCATTCTGTTATTGTATACCATGTCAGGAATAAATCAAATTTGGTTGCACTTAATACATGAGAAACATATACAGGTGCTATATTTGCTAGTTCTTAATCATGCTTGGTTTGGATAAATGGGTTTTCCATGTGGCTTGAATTAATATGATTAATCTGCAATGTGCTTATTTTTCATCAACATATTTTACTGATAGCATGCGAACCCTTACTTAACGTGATGACTAACTACCTTATATGTTTTGCAGGGAAACAGTGGGAAGCACTGAGGTTTACAAGATGGTACTAACTATTATACCTTGCCTTTTTTATTCCTTTGCCCCGTTTCCTATAGAGAGAAGATATTTATGCACATCCTTGTTTTCAGTCTTCACTGATGATTACCTCTCAAACCACCTCTATGGTCAGGAGGCGAGGAAAGTTTTCATACAACACCCACGGTTCAATATTGAAGTGTTCCTGAAGAGGTCGAAGGATGGGCGGTCAATCATCCACATGCACTGGCCTAAAGTTTCAAAGACCTTCAACATGAATGAACGCTCAATATTCGCCTTCCGCTTTAGCATTTTTCCAGATGACATGCATCTCTCTATGTACCGTCTATGATGCCAATTTCGAAAGGTTCTAGATGTTGCATGTGAAACTTGCTGCTGGTGCAGTTGTGTAATGGGGTAGCTGAGTGCTGAAGCTATATCATGTTGTACTCCGATGTATTTCAATTATGAAATCTTGCTTCCTTAATATGGAAATGGAATATATTATATGATTAATATGAATGTCTATTAGATTAGTAAATGGATTATTAATAAAAGGGCACTTAGCCCGCTAATTGGCCAATTAGCTTGCTAATTGGGTTTTCCTATTGCAAACAGTTAATGAGAAACACCGTGGGCGATGACCTCAGGTAATGCACACAGTTTCTAGGAATAAACAGTGTTGGATCAATGAACAATCACACACGACATTCTCTTCAAAACTGTTTGCGTTACGCCACCTTGCGCGAACGTTTTCCTTGTAGTGACTCTGTGGGATGTATATACGAATGGAAACGTTTATTGGTGACTGACTGTGTGGGATGTACTTACGACCGGAAATGATTTCGCCTGTATAATTGTATTTTTTTAGCACTACTATACGTATTTCTGTATTTGAGTGCTCACCGGTCGCACACGACCTCATTTAGCCGAGCTTGTGTGCTAGGAGGGCATATCGCCAATGGTTTCTGGGTCGTGTGGGAAGGACCCCCCTATCGCCCACACTCACTTGGCGAAGGTTCCGAATGCCGTCGTGGAAAGGGGTTAAACAACGTTTGTTTAGGACCGACGCGTACCAGTGCTAGTGGCAACTCCTGGACTGAGATCAAGGCGATTAATAAGTTGAGAGGGGCACTTAAGCATTCCAATGCGTGGTAGTAAATGTCTTGGATCACAAACACAGAACTTAGCTCCCGAGGACGCTGCAATGAGACAACCCACCATGTACTCCTACATGGCCTCTCACCGCTACCTTTACCAAATCATGTCCACACACTTAGCTCTCAATAGTAGGACATGTTCACCACATTCCAATTCATCCCCAATGAATCAGACATGACTCAACTCTAAGCAGTAGCAGGCATGACAACAAGTATGAATGAGTAGGCACACTTGGGATCAAACAAATTCTACTCATGCTAGTGGGTTTCATCTATTTACTGTGGCAATGACAAGTCGTGAAGAGGAAAGGGGTTCAACTACCGTAGCATGTAACAGTTGATTCGTTATTGTCCTAATGTAGTAAAAGAGAGTAGGAGTGAGAGAGTGGGATTGTATCAGAATGAACAAGGGGGTTTTGCTTTCCTGGCACTTCTAAAGACAGTATAGTTCTTCATCGGTATCATCGAACTCATCGTCGGAACAACGTCTACTAAGAGGGAACAACACCGACAAACAGAGAAGGAACACAATCAATGCAATGCAACAATTGATGCATGAATGTGACATGGCAATATGCTATGATTTGAGCAAATGTAGCTAGAAACAAGTTAAATGAAGTTGGCTTGAACTCAAGGTTCAAATTTAAACTCCATATTCAGGTGCCATTTAATTGATTTAACCTGATCAGCAGGTACAACTTGCTTTAACATTCATGAAAATAGTGCCATTGGATAGATTGGATTTTTTTGATCATTTTTCATATATATATATAAATTATTTCATTCAGAGTTATACATTATTTTCTATGAATTTTAGAAGTTTTGGTTATTTTCTAAAATAAATAAATCATTTAAGATTTATTTAAATTACAGAAATGGATTACTACGACAGAATGACATAGGTGTGACATCATCAAGTCAATAGGAGCCGGTCCAGGTCATACTTGACCAGCCGGTCCCACTGCTCAGTGTCACGGTGATGGCTAGGGTCACAGACACATGGGCCTAGTCAAAGGCCACGTCAGCACGGTCAATGTTGATGCGTGGGTCCACTGATTTTATTAAATAATCTAATTATTTTTGTTATGCTGTAAACTAACAAAGTGGGTCCCACGGTCAGTGTCTAGTGTTAAATTAATAGGGTTAGTTAGCCCCTAATCTAATAACGGCCATGTCGGCTAACCGGCGATTAGGTGCTGGCGCTAAGCAGGACACGGTGGTGGTCGTCGTCCGGCCATTTCCAGCGACGAGAGGTCGTGCGGATGGGTTCTACGAGACCGGCGTGACGAGGAGCGTCGGACGGTGGCCGCTATGGGTGCTGGGCTGGCCGGAATCGGGGGGAAATGCTGTAGCTCACAGGGAGGACGAGGAGAGGGTCAGCGTGCTCAGGGAAGGCTTGATGGCGTTAGAATCCCAGCTGCGATTTCCCGTGGCCGAGGAAGAAGATGAGGTCGAGGATGACGCGTCGGGGCTCTTCCGGTCGCGTGAGCCGACGGAGAGGGCTATGGCGATGAGGTGAAGGCTGTGGACGCGTTGTTGGGGCGAGGAAGTGGATGTTGCTACGACAACGATGAGCGGCGGCGACGGGCGCACCCAGTGGTGCTGCGGGGAGAGAGTAGAGGAGGGGGAGGGGTCCAGAGAGAGAGGGAAGAGGTGCAGAGGGTCGAGGTGGTCCTGGGCAGTGGAGAAGGACGAGGGCGGAGCAGCTGCATGGCTAGCAGGAGGTGGCCGCGACTCGGCTGTGCACGCGCCATGCACAGTCCCAGTAGTTGCGGGGAAGACGACGCACGAGGAGGTGGGCTGGGTCATCTGGCTGTCAAGGTAAAAGGATCAGGTGGGTTTCTTTCTCGCCGTGTCTCTGTTTATATTTTGTTTCTCTTTTCGATTTATTTAACTCTGTTTTGATTTAGGTTTCAAACTAAATCAGTTTTGTAGAACCTGAAAATCATTATGGGCTCTCTTTGAAATATTCCAGTAACCCTCAAATAATTTCAGAATTGTTGGAGCCATAAAATATTTATAGCATTTTTTTCCTCCAACTCAAATACAATATGCTTTAATTCAAAATTCCAAAAATGTCCTAGAAATATATTCATCATTTTTGGCAAAGGTTTTTACCTTAACCAAAAATCATGAACTTTTCTTGAGCCACTTTGGGTTCAATGATAATATTTTAGGTTGAATCTAGTTGAGTTCTTTTGGTGCTAGGGTTTGATCAATCCCCATTTCAACTTTAAATACAATTTAAACATGATGCAACAGGATCAAGCAAGGTTAACAGGGGCTGAGCTAGGGCTGTGACAATTCACCCGTTCCTACCTGGTTTATTAGAGTTCTATGGGATCCAGCTCCACAACCTCACTCTAGGGTCTATACTGCATATTTCTGGTTTCATAGCACTTTGCGAGATATTCTTGAGTTGCGAGGCCCACTTTGATCTGAGGAGGAAATATTTTTGTCTTGTTCCCCATACACGGAGGGGATCCATATTCGAAGTAGGCAGAGCCGAAGTGTGGCGGATAGCCGGTGTTGGGGATATTACTGCTGGGCGTAAACCGGCCCAGATAGGCCGGTGTACGCCCACCAGTAATATCCCCAACATTAGGCCCCAGATTGATTCGAACGGGTTCATGTCAATCTTTAACAAAAACTTCATCTTCAACGTCTTCTCTTAAATTGGTAAACCGCCATGATGTCATCTTCTCTGATTACTGTAAACCGGAGTGACATCACCTATCATAACGAAGATATCCATTATGCTTCTTTGTTTAATATATCTGTGGAAATTGAGGCGACAACTCCATTTCGTGGCCCCTTGATTCTCGCGCCTGACACATGTCTTTTTGCCTTATAAATAGGACCGAAGGGTCATTTCCTTTCTCGTTCCTGTCTTCCCCTTCTGCTTCGTCTTCCTCGCATCGCCCGGCTTCATAGCGCCGCCGCCACCGTCGACCTCTGCCTCAACCTTGGCCGCTGCATCAACCTGGGCGCACCAGAGCATCAAGGCAACCTTCCGCGTCTTCCTCAGCTCCGGTAAACCTTCTATCCTTTCCCCCGCAGATCTGTTTTAGGGTTTCACAGTTCTTCAGTATTCATCATCTGCCTCTTGCTCATATGATAGATATTTAGATGAATCCGCAAATCTTTACTCTGTGCAATGATAGTTGTTTGACCTTCGCCTTCACTTATGCATCTCAAAACCATAGATCTATATGAACATTTTGCTCATTGGTTTGGTACTGCTCCTTTTGAACCTCTAAGTATCTATCTCTTTTCTGAACTTGGTTCAGATCCAATGCGGTAAGGAAATCTTGTGAAACCTGTTTCAGCGTACTTGTCCATCCGCAATCTCAGCTGTTTCAATGCTTAGATCAGGCGGTTTAACCTTATAGAAATTTTTTCCAAACCGGTATATGCCATTAGTCCCCTTATTGAACCGCCAGATGCTTGTTGCTTCATAAAACTCCGGTTCAGATAGTTCTGTCTCCGGTTTAACAGTGCACATACCAATGTATCTTGATCAAAGGCATTTTTGAACCGGGAACTTCTACCTTGTAGATTCCATCATGGCCAAGCAAGTGTATGAATGCAATTGGGTTCCTTCTCGCATCACAGAGGCTCAACTGGACGATTTAGTCCTGATTGGCGCTTTAGGAAGCAAATATACCATCCATTGGAGGGCTCCTGGCAAAGAATGCCCTCCCACACCTCGAGAAGGAGAGGTTGTTGTTTTCGTAGATCACTTAGCCCTGGTCTTTAAGCCGCCCGGTTCTAAATTTTACCGGGATGTTTTAGCCGATTTCCAGCACCATCCACAAGATATTGGCCCCAACTCTGTTACAAATATGTGTCACTTCCAAGTGCTCTGTGAAGCGTTCTTTCAAGAGGAGCCCACAGTGGAATTGTTCAGAGACCTTTTCCATCTAAACCGCCGTACTGAGTTTACTGACGGCTCCAATACGGAGTTGGGTGGCGTGGCGATTCAGAAAAGGAAAGAGGTCACATAGCCTCACGCCAAACTGCATAGCCACCCCAAAGAATGGAATCAGACATGGTTCTACTGCAAAGACACCTCCCCTGCTGGTGAGAATCCCTTGCATGGCTTTCGTCCGGAGCGGCTCAGCAATACACACCCTTTTCCACAAAGATTGACTGCCCAGGAGAGAAGCAAATATGCTCCTCAACTGTCAAAGCTCAGAGCCTTTATGGCCAACGGTTTAACAATGGTTGATCTCGCTCATTGTTGGATATCATGGAGTATATTGCCCCTTAGTCAGCGCTCCGGTTTGATGTGAGAGTATACTGGCAGTGTTGATGACCCACTACGACATTCCAAAATCTAGCTCACCGATGAAGAAATCACAGAGGCTGTGAATAAGATGCTGAATGAACTAGAACACATCTGTGCTAGAAACGGCCTGCTTCCCTTCTGTGCCACCAACAAACCACCAGCTGTAAGACTTTGATTTTTCTTTTTGCTGAATCTGTTATTGATATATCCGGTCTTTGTTTAATATCAGTGTCTATGTAATCAGGGCAATGATCCGTTTTGGAGCAAGAAACTGCCACAGGAGAAACCAGAAAAACCAGACAAACCGGAAAGAGCAACTCGGCAAAAGACTAAAGCTGTGAAGAAGACTGCCCACAGGAAAATAACCACTGCATCTTCTAATCCGCCCCCTGATGATGATGTGGATAATCCGGACCTTGAGGTAGAGGTTGACTCACTTGGTTTATTTTTCATGCGTCTTATTAATGATGATACTTGTCAGGATGATGCCAAAGCCAGCCACGCAGATGCTACAGAGGTAATTATTCTCTCTTCCGATTCAACACCTTTGCCTTCACAAAAAATCCGTCAGGCAAACCGGAAAGTTAAATTTTCTCATCCTCTTGCTTATTTGGATCCTAAATTTCTTATGAAGACCCAACAACACGAAGCTCGTCGCACAACCCGGCACAGCGGCCAGGTAGTTACCTCCGCCGGTTTACCGAACAGTCCGGTTCGGAAACGCCATTCAGAGGTCTCTAATTTGCTTGTCAGTGCTTGTCCTGAAGCGGGCTGCTTTCGTCAACCTCTTAGTCCGTCTGACCCCGATTACCAGGTTACTTCCCACTCATCTTCTGGCGAGTCATCGGCTACTCAGCTCCCACCGCTCAAAACGGCGCTTGGGTAAGCTATACTTGTTTTGATATTTGCAGTACATCACCTTAGAACATATGTTGTATTTGATTTTGTTATTCTTCTCAGGGCCAAACCTCGGCCAAGCAAGAAGGCCCGCCTGGCCAAAGCGGCCGAAGAAGATGTCGTTCTTGAGCCAGGCAAGACACCTGATCTTGAAGCAGCTATTCCTGAGGATATACCCAACGATCCACCGCAACAAGATGACGATCTTATTGCTGAAGAGAGACCTACTGATGCCTCAGGTCCTGTCAATCAGCCCACAGGTTCCATCCGGATTGAAAGCTCCATCGGTCCAGCAAAACCTACTGACAAGCCAACAGCCCCAGTGCAAACCGGCGGTACCCAGGATGATGAGGTTGTCATTACTGGCACTGGCCATACTGAGCCAAGCAATCCTGTCGCTTTGTCCAAACATTCTTCCAAGGAAGAATTTGCTGCCTTTGGCAAAGGCAAGTGGAATGCTGATCTGACAACTTACGCTGCTCTGAATGCCCAAGATATCCATGCCGGCTACCTGAACCGGTTGTATACGAGTCGCGACTATGAAGCCGGTCTGGTTAATATGATGAAAGATAAATATGAGGTAACTTCCATATGCTCCTTCCTGCTTGTATGCTTGAATTCTTGCTGACTCTCCTAGCCCCCAAGGGTCGGTTTGTAATCTTCTTCCAAACCGGGACTTACTAATGTAAATCTTGATGCTTTGAAATTCGTTGATGTAGCCCCCAAGGGCCAGTTCAACTTAGCGTAGTTAAACCGGTACTTTAAGTAATTGAAATTGCCGCATCAGAATATATACGAGAAAATAGCCATTAGCCCCCAAGTGCCAAGTTGAATACTTGAATTGATCTTGGGACTTTGCAAGCAATTGAAAGATGAAGATCGAATATGCATTAGCCCCCAAGTGCCAAGTGCATAACTTGTTATGTGGTTGGTACTTCAATCCTTGTACCGTTTTGTTGAAGCATATAACTGTCTGCATGCAGGCTGAGCTGAAGACGAAAGAAAACCAAATCGCCGACCTCCAAGAAAACCTAAAAACCCAACAAGCTGAAACATCCAAAGCAAAAGAGGAGTTAGCCAGTGCTTTAAGCGCCATGGAGCAGCTTAAGGAGAGCTTCAAGAAGAAGCAGGCAGATTGGGCCACTTAAAAGTCTACTTTAATCAAACGAGCAGAGGATGCCGAGGCTGCACTAAAACCGGTGGTGGATGAATTGTCCAGTATAAAGAGGCACATGCATACTATGACCACTTCTATCTTTGGTAAGCTAGTTTGACTTCTGAATTGAGTCGACCTTCTTACAGAGCTGCCGGTTTAAGCCTTATGATATTTCAGGGACACGCATTGGTCACTTGGCGTCAGATGTGCGGAAAAATTGAAAGCCGTCTACACGTTGGTCGAACAGTTGTACACAGGTGCACAGTGGATCATCTGTACCGCAACTCACAACAAACCGGCGCCCACTTTGATTCAAGATACTCTGATGAAACTGTCGGTGCTTCCCACACGGGTTGAAGAGCTGAAGAAATCTGCTGCTCGAACCGGTGCGATCAATGCCTTAATGCGGGCAAAAGCCTGGGTGCCGGATTTTGATCCTATTGAAGCGGCTCAGGGCTATTCCAGCTTGAAAGAAGACGGGTCAGAGTTTAGTGAAGCGGATCAGCGAGCCATAAACCAGGAGGTGTGTCCGCTAGCTTGTCAATTGGCTCAAGAAGAAGACTTCTCTCGTTAACAAGCCCAATATGACAATCAGAACAAGCGAATAGCTGCCCCAATTCATGAGTCGGAAAATCTTATCCCTCCAATCCGTAAGCACACTTACGCTCCTGATATTGACTCGTCATTGCTGATCCACGATGAAGACGTTTTTAAAGCATTAATGGGAATCGACTGGACAAATGTTGATTTCCAGCCACTGGGTAGAGAAACGGAGGCTGAAGCGGCGCAAGATGACCCACAACCGTCAGGCCAGGCTGGTGACCAAGCTTGAACTGGAAGCCGGTTTTGAAACTGCCTCTCTTTTGCGAAAAACAATGATATTATTATGGGCACCGTGCTGCCTTGTAATAGGCTAGCTGATACTTTTGATGTTGATATGCCTTCATGCATAATTTGTTCTTCCTGTGGTGATGAACTTTCCAAAGCACTTTCTACAATAAAAAACTCTTCAAGTGCCACCGCGGTTGTACCATCCGGCGTAATATGATGTCTGCATATATGAAGTCAAAACATCCAAAAAATTCTTAAATATATGACCAAATTTTTGCGATACATAATACCTGCCATCATTGAGCATGAAGTTGGCTTGGCCATTCTTGAAGCGGAGTTTTGCAAACCCAGACTGTTGGAGGAGATAACAGCTCCTGTATATATATGACGCTGGTTTACCATGTGAACCGTGCCGGGTTATAATAAACACCGTGTTACTCCATAAGAGGATGTTAACAACAAGGATCAAACCAGGCAAATAGTCTTCGGATTGACGTGAACTGTGTTCCGTCAATTGATTCGTTAAAAAACTTTGTCGGTTTAAAAAACGCAATAAAAACCAAAAACCCCCTTCAAAGAAAAGTGTAAAGCAAATGCAATGACAAAACCGTTGCAAAAAAAGGTTTATTTGAGCTGATCAGATGGTGTTACCATGGCCGAACACGACCAAGCTTCCGTTAGGTGTAACTATGGTTCTAGTCAGCCAGTTCCCCAAATGAAACTGTGGCATTTATGCCGATCAAGTGTCATGGTCATGGTTCGGGTTCGACCAAGCCCCGATGTGATTCTATGGCCTTAGGCCGATCAAGAGGCATGACTGCTTCAGACATGACCAAGTCCCCAAGTGATCTGGTGGCTCTCGGCGATCAAGAGGTATGGTATTGGTTCGGACACGACCAAACCCCCAAGTGATATAACATGATGCTTTTAAAAAGCGAACTCAAGGGGTAAACCGGAGGCCGCTTTAGCGCAACTCCGTGTAACCTCACATGATGTAAAAGAACAGATACCCCGCTTTAGCTGAGGTTCCGGTTTATTATATTTAATCATAATATATACATTGTCATAATATGTACATAAGTATAGCCAATGGCTCAGGTATAGTAAGGCCGAAGATGAGCTATGTTCCACGGCCTGTTGCTCTCCTCCTCTGATGTGCGTGAGTCTTTATGTTCTCGAATATCGATCAGATAGTATGACCCGTTGTGCAGATTCTTGCTGACCACGAAAGGCCCCTCCCAAGGTGGGGATAGCTTATGCATATCAGTCTGATCTTGGATGAGCCGAAGCACCGAATCTCCTTCCTGAAAGGTTCTGGTTCTGACTCGGCGACTGTGATAACGACGCAGATCCTGCTGGTCAATCACCGAATGGGCGGCTGCGATGTCACGCTCTTCATCCAACCGGTCCAAAGCATCTTGCCGTGCCGTCTTGTTGTCCGCTTCAATATAAGCCGTCACACGAGGTGAATCATGACGGATATCACTAGGGAGAACCGCCTCTGCTCCATAAACCATGAAGAACAGTGTGTATCCTGTTGATATGTTGGGTGTTGTATTGATGCTCTAGAACATAGATGGTAATTCTTCTACCCAACAACTCGGCGTTCTCTGTAAATCACCGATGAAGGCTCACATCCAAACACCTGTCGATTGTGATAGTTTTTTCAGTTACCGCAGCATCGATGGTTTCAAGGTGTACAAGGCCTGGAGGTTAGTATGCTAATGAAGGGTACGGCGAAGAAGATACCCAGGGCAGTGTGTGCATATACGATGGATCAAAGGCCAATCTGCCTACAATAATGGAATAGGAGTCCAGCGGGCAAGTACCAAACTTGTAAAAATTGCAATAGGATTCAGTGTTCAATAATGGCCAAATTGCCGCTCCCAGCAAGCCCTGACAGGAGAGCTTAATCAACATCAACCAAGCTGGCTTGCACTGCGCCATCTATTCTCCTGTTCGGCGGGTTTTTCGGCTACACGTCTTCAAAAATTCCAGCTTGCGCCGCCGACTCGAACCGTCAGCTGGGTTACCGATTTAGGACTCCTACGCAGGATCATCTACTACCTCGTTGCGGTCGACCCCAACGGTCCGCTGGCTTATGCCACATCATAAAAACAAGCTAAGTCACTTTTATATCTAAATTTCGTTTTTTCAGTCAATTAAATATATCCGGCACCTTTGAGTTAATCTCGGGGGCTATAGTTTCTTCTCATAAAGTTGAGTCGTAAAGTTACCAAAGAGGACTATTTGCCACGATGCACAGTTCAAACATGGGTGCCTTACATATCAGCAAAATAATTTTATGTTCGTTCTTTACTAAGTCAGATGCAACTCGTAACCGACCAAGTAGTGGGTATGGCATTGTCAATCGACTCTGATGCCTATCATGGACTTTGTCGACCCTGAACATATCATATTCCATGAAAAAAGTCCACGCGAAAACCTACTTAGTCGAGTCGAACGATTAACAACTTGAACACAAGTTGACAAATTCATCGAAATTATTATTTAATTTTGTTTTATACATCACGAACGATGTAATGCATTCATGTGTTTTATTTCAGGAACAAAGAGCCTCAAGACGACTCCTCGTGTCGCCTCGAGCCTCGGGGGCTATCAAGCCGAAATTTATGAAAAAACGGACTTTGTTCGTTACCAAAACACAAGTTCACAGACCACCGGATTGTTAAAGGCCTAAACAAACCCGGCGCTCGGGGGCTACAGATGATATACATACTATTGGAGTTGGAAAAAATTCGGAAAGACCTGGCTAGGGAAGACCCATCTTGGAGACAGAATCTAGCCTGGGAGGACAACCCGACAACATCAACGTCAACACTTCGTGACCCAGCAATCTCTTACTCCACATTTCGGCATCCATTACGTCAACGACCCGGAAAAAAGCTCCACGTTCAAGGAAGACAAAAGCATCAACATAATTAAGACCTTCCGGCCGACTCTTCAAGTCACCCGAAAGCTCGGGGGCTACTATCGTGGATATGGGACACGTGTATCCTCATGAAGGTAGGCCGCGGCCCATCATGGGGGGTGGCCCACCAGGCCGACTTAAACAGTTTGAATAGGACCTGGATTGCTCTCCGTCTTGTAATAGAAAAGAGAGTAGTCCTAATCCTACTAGGACTCTACATGTAGGCCGGCCCCTTCAACTTATATAAGGAGGGGCAAGGCTCCCAAAGTGGAACAAGTTCCACAAGTTGGACAATTTAGGTTTAGAAAATAGCTCTCGAGATGAGCACACTTGTAACCGTCATCATCATCATCAATATCAATGAAGCAGGATGTAGGCTTTTACCTCCACCGTGAGGGGCCGAACCTGGGTAGAACATCGTGTCTCTCGTCCCGCTCAACCCCTCTCAAGCTACCACATAGATGCGTTGGCCTGGCGACTAAGTCCTAACATTAAAGGACATCTGCCGTGACAATTCCACGACAGCTGGGACAGGGTATCCCATTGGAACCCCACGAGAAGATCCCGAGCAGTGGAACTTGGAGTGGGTTTCTATTGACGACGTTCCCCTCTCCTACCCAACCCGGAGAGGGATGCTCGAATTCTCAAACGCCCCACTAAAGAAGCGATTCAACTGGCGGCCCAAGGGCCCCGCCCAACCGAACAACGAAGAGGTGCGCATGCAGTCCCCCAAAATGAGGTTGCTGACCCATTGCGAACAGACCATGGTTGAAGTGATGGCCATCGCCATAGCCCGATGTGTAAAGCCCCTTCAGGAGAGGGGGCAGTCTTTATGGTGTTATAATGCGATCAGTGATGCAATCCTCTACAAGCGACAATGGCCGAATAATAAGGCGGCTATGGCCAGAATATTAGCCGACCTCTTCAAATAGGAGGAGGATTTCACCCAAATTTGTATCCGGGAGGGTCACTTTGGCTACAATCCGGCAGACTGGGTAAGCCGCCGTCCATTGTCTTCAGTCCGGAGATTACGTCCGAACTCTTATTGGATTTACCTTTTTCCTTAAACAGGGTTGGAGGCTTCAGGCCGAGTCCGTCAGTTGCCCCTCCCCCCAACTGGAGAATCATTCCCGTGACGATGACTCGGGGTACCATGACGACCCAGAGATGTTGATCGATTTTGAAGAGAAGGTCTTCTACCAGGAAAGTCTTGACGACACCAAGGTTGTTGATACGTCTCCAACGTATCTATAATTTTTTATTGTTCCATGCTATATTATATCCTGTTTTGGACATTATTGGGCTTTATTATACACCTTTATATTATTTTTGGGAATAACCCATTAACCGGAGGCCCAGCATAGAAAAAGAATATCAAACAGAATGAATCCTTCAGGAACGTGATTTTCGGAACAAACATGATCCACATGACTTGGACCCTATGTCAAGGCATCAACCAGGAAGGCATGAGGTAGGGGGGCGCGCCTACCCCTCCAGGCGCGCCCTCCACCCTCATGTGGACCATGTTGCTCCACCGACGTACTCCTTCCTCCTATATATACCTACGTACCACCAAACTACCAGATACGGAGCCAAAACCCTAATTCCACCACCGTAACTTTCTGTATCCATGAGATCCCATCTTGGGGCCTTTTCCGGAGCTCTGCCGCAGGGGGTATCGATCATGGAGGGCTTCTACATCAACACCATACCCTCTCTGACGAAGTGTGAGTAGTTTACTTCAGACCTTCGGGTCCATAGTTATTAGCTAGATGGCTTCTTCTCTCTTTTTGGATCTCAATACAAAGTTCTCCCCCTCTCTTCTGGAGATCTGTTCGATGTAATCTTCTTTTGCGGTGTGTTTGTTGAGACCGATGAATTGTGGGTTTATGATCAAGTTTACCTATGAACAATATTTGGATCTTCTCTGAATTCTTTTATGTATGATTGGTTATCTTTGGAAGTGTCTTCGAATTATCAGTTTGGTTTGGCCTACTAGATTGATCTTTCTTGCAATGGGAGAAGTGCTTAGCTTAGGGTTCAATCTTGCGGTCTCCTTTCCCAGTGACAGTAGGGGCAGCCAGGCACATAATGTATTGTTGCCATCGAGGATAACAAGATGGGGTTTATATCATATTGCATGAGTTTATCCCTCTACATCATGTCATCTTGCTTAAAGCGTTACTCTATTCTCTTGAACTTAATACTCTAGATGCATGTTGGATAGAGGTCGATGTGTGGAGTAATAGTAGTAGATGCAGGCATGTGTCGGTCTACTTGTCTCGGACATGATGCTTATATACATGATTATACCTACATATTCTCATAACTATGCTAAATTCTGTCAATTTCTCAACAGTAATTTGTTCACCCGCCGTAAAACTTATGCTCTCGAGAGAAGCCACTAGTGAAACCTATGGCCCCCGGGTCTATTTTCCATCATATTAATCTTCCAATACTTAGTTATTTCCTTTGACATTTATTTTACTTGCATCTTTATTTCTCTTTATCATAAAAATACCAAAAATATTATCTTATCATATCTATCAGATCTCACTCTCGTAGGTGACCTGAAGGGATTGACAACCCCTTTATCACATTGGTTGCGAGGAGTTTATTTGTTTGTGTAGGTGCGAGGGACTCGTGCGTGGCCTCCTACTGGATTGATACCTTGGTTCTCAAAAACTGAGGGAAATACTTACGCTGCTCTGCTACATCACCCTTTCCTCTTCAAGGGAAAACCAATGCAGTGCTCAAGAGGTAGCGAGAAGGATATCTGGCGCCGTTGCCGGGGAGTCTACGCAAAAGTCAACATACCAAGTACCCATCACAAACCCTTATCTCCCGCATTACATTATTTGCCATTTGCCTCCCGTTTTCCTCTCCCCCACTTCACCCTTGCTGTTTTATTCGCCCTCTGTCTCTCTCTCTCTCGTAAGTGACCGTGAAGGGATTGACAACCCCTAATCGTGTTGGTTGCGAGCAACTATCGTTTTGTGCAGGTACGAGGGACTTGAGCGTGGCCTCGTACTGGATTGATACCTTGGTTCTCAAAAACTGAGGGAAATACTTACGCTACTTTGCTGCATTATCCCTTCCTCTTCGGGGAAAACCAACGCAAGCTCAAGAGGTAGCAAGAAGGATATCTAGCGCCATTGCTGGGGAGTCTACGCAAAAGTCAACATACCAAGTACCCATCACAAACCCTTATCTCCCGCATTACATTATTTGCCATTTGCCGTTTTATTCGCCCTCTCTCTCTCTCTCCGTCCTCCTTCTCTTTCTCTATTTGCCTCTTTTTGCCCCTTGCCCTTTCTGCCGTTATCTCTGAAATCGGGGAAATTATTGTCGATATGGACAATAATAATATCATGAAAAATTCTGATGCTCCTGCTGAAGAACCCCCTATCTTACATACAAAAAAATTCCGAATTGGTAGTGGTAATATTATTGGAAAAGGAGTTATCCAAGACTTCTTTACTTGTGCTGGTGCTTTGCCTTCTATGGGTAGTTCTATCCTTCATAGAACTAGTAGTCTTGTGGACGTTATCGCCATGCTTGTAGTTTAACTTGAAAGACAATTTATGCACATGCATCCTTGCATACAAAGGATTTTCTTAGAATTTTCTAATATTGAGCCTTCTGCTGTTAAGCGTTCCGCTACTATCTTTTTGGCTCATGAGTTTAGATTATAATAAAAGAGGCCAAAGAAATCTTTGCACATTATAGGGTGGACGCTTGCCGTCCTCCCATAGAGGCTATCCTTTTTGATCAAGAAGAAATAATGTGTTTTCAATCTCTAGACTATGTTTCTTTTAATGAAAATCTTAGAAAAGGGTTCCTACCAATGTTCTAGTTGATAGAATTTCTGAACTTAATAATGATTTGGCTATTTGAAATAATGAACTAGGATATTCTCTCGAGTATAGGCTCACAAAGTTCTGTCAAAAAATGCTTATAATGATGAATTGGTCGTGCAAGACGAAGGGCCAAAGGAGGAACCTATACCTCCCAAAGTTGATCTTGGGGACTTTCGTTCCATTAAATTTATCCCTTTTGATTACTTTTGTTTGTCTCAAATAAAACTTGTTGCCGAACGTAGAGAATATGAAATGAGTTTTAATGATCTATCTTATTATTATGGCAATACCTAGATCCATCTTTAGGGGCGTTAAACGATAGCGCTTGTTGGGAGGCAACCCAATTTTATTTTTATTCCTTGCTTTTTGCCCTGTTTAGTAATAAATAATTTATCTAGCCTCTGTTTTGGTTGTGTTTTTTGTGTTTACTTAGTGATTGTGCCAAGTAGAACCATTGGGAAGACTTGGGGAAAGTCTTTTTAATCTTGCTGTAAAAAACAGAAACTTTAGCGCTCATGAGAATTTCTGTAATTTTTATTTGAAAGTGATATTTAGTTAATTATTTTTGCAGATGATTAATAGATAAATTAATCACGTCCAGAAATTTATTTTAGAATTTTTGGGGTTCCAGATCTTGCGTTAGCTACAGATTACTACAGACTGTTCTGTTTTGGACAGATTCTGTTTTTCATGTGTTCTTTGCTTATTTTAATGAATCTATGGCTAGTAAAATAGTTTATAAACCACAGAGAAGTTGGACTACAGTAGGTTTAACACCAATATAAATAAAGAATGAGTTCATTATAGTACCTTGAAGTGGTGTTTTGTTTTCTTTCGCTAACGGAGCTCACGAGATTTTCTACTTTAAGTTTTGTGTTGTGAAGTTTTCATGTTTTGGGTAAATATTTGATAGATTATGGAACAAGGAGTGGCAAGAGCCTAAGCTTGGGGATGCCCATGGCACCCCCAAGATAATCGAAGGACACCTAAAACCCAAAGCTTGGGGATGCCCCGGATGGCATCCCCTCTTTCGTCTACTTCCATCGGTAATTTTACTTGGAGCTATATTTTTATTTACCACATGATATGTGTTTTGCTTGGAGCGTCTTGTATTATTTGAGTCTTTATTTGTTAGTTTTCCCTAATCATCCTTGCTGAAAACACCTTTTGAGAGAGACACACATGATTTGGAAATTGTTAGAATACTCTATGTGCTTCACTTATATCTTTTGAGTTATATAGTTTTTGCTCTAGTGCTTCACTTATATCTTTTAGAACACGTTGGTGGATTTGTTTTATAGAAACCATTGTTCTCTCATGCTTAACTTAAATTATTTTGAGAGTCGTACAAAACAACGTGGTAAATTTCTTTAATTATGTTAGGCATTCAAGATTAATAATAAAATTTTTCTTATGAGTGTCTTGAATACTATGAGAAGTTTGATAATTGATGATTGTTTTGAGATATGGAGATGGTTATATTAGAGTCATGCTAGTTGAGTAGTTATGAATTCGAGAAATATTTGTGTTAAACTTTGTGATTCCCGTAGCATGCACGTATGGTGAACTGTTATGTGATAAAGTCGGAGCATGATTTATTTATTGATTGTCTTCCTTATGAGTGGCGGTCGGGGTCGAGCGATGGTATTTTCCTACCAATCTATCCACCTAGGAGCATGGGTATAATAATTTGCTTTGATAACTTATAGATTTTTGCAATAAGTATATGAGTTCTTTATGAATAATGTTTAGTCCATGGATCATACGCACTCTCACCCTTCCACCATTGCTAGCCTCTCTAATACCGCGCACCTTTCGCCGGTATCATACAACCACCATATACCTTCCTCAAAACAGCCACCATACCTGCCTATCATGGCATTTCCATAGCTATCCCGAGATATATTGCCATGCAACTTACCACCGATCCATTTATTATGACACGCTCCATCATTGTCATATTTTCTTCGCATGATCATGTAGTTGTCATTGTATTTGTGGCAAAGCCACCGTTCATAATTCTTTCATACACGTCACTCTTGATTCGTTGCATATCCCGGTACACCGGCGGAGGCATTCACATAGACTCATATTTTGTTCTAAGTATTCAGTTGTAATTGTTGACTTGTAAGTAAATAAAAAAGTGTGATGATCATCATTTTTAGAGCATTGTCCCAAGTGAGGAAAGGATGATGGAGACTATGATTCCCCAACAAGTCGGGATGAGACTCCGGACTAAAAAAAGAGGCCATAAAAAAGAGAGGAGAAAAGGCCCAAATAAAAAAAGAGAGAAAAAGAGAGAAGGGACAATGCTACTATCCTTCTACCGCACTTGTGCTTCAAAGTAGCACCCAGAACTTCATATAGAGTCTCCTATGTTATCACTTTCATATACTAGTGGGCATTTTTCATTATAGAACTTGGCTTGTATATTCCAATGATGGGCTTCCTTAAAATGCCCTAGGTCTTTGTGAGCAAGCGCGTTGGATGCACACCCAATTAGTTCTTTTTGTTGAGCTTTCATGTACTTATAGCTCTAGTGCATCCGTTGCATGGCAATCCCTACTCACTCACATTGATATCTATTAATGGGCATCTCCATAGCCCATTGATACGCCTAGTTGATGTGAAACTGTCTTTCCCCTTTTTGTCTTCTCCACAACCACCATTCTATTCCACCTATAGTGCTATGTCCATGGCTCACGCTCATGTATTGCGTGAAGATTGAAAAAGTTTGAGAACACCAAAAGTATGAAATGATTGCTTGGCTTGTCGTCGTGGTTGTGCATGATTTGAATAGTTTGTGTGCTGAGGTTGGTGCAGAGCCAGACTATATGATTTTGTAGGGATAACTTTCTTTGGCCATGTTATTTGGAAGAAACATAATTGCTTACTTAGTATGCTTGAAGTATTATTATTTCTATGTCAATATTGAACTTTTGTCTTGAATCTTTCGGATCTGAATATTCATACCACAATTAAGAAGAATTACATTGAAATTATGCCAAGTAGCATTCCACATAAAAAATTCTGTTTTTATCATTCACCTACTCGAGGACGAGCAGGAATTAAGCTTGGGGATGCTTGATACGTCTCCAACATATCTATAATTTTTAATTGTTCCATGCTATATTATATCCTGTTTTGGACATTATTGGGCTTTATCATACACTTTTATATTATTTTGGGACTAACCTATTAACCGGAGGCCCAGCGCGGAATTGCTGTTTTTTTGCCTATTTCAGAGTTTCGCCGAAAAAGAATATCAAACGGAGTCCAAACGGAATGAAACCTTCGGGAACATGATTTTCGGAACGAACATGATCCAGAGGACTTGGACCCTACATCAAGACATCAACCAGGAAGGCACGAGGTAGGGGGGCACGCCTACCCCCCCAGGCACGCCCTCCACCCTCGTGGGGCCCATGTTGCTCCACCGACGTACTCTTTCCTCCTATATATACCTACGTACCCCCAAACTACCAGATAGGGAGCCTAAACCCTAGGTCCACCGCCGCAACTTTCTGTATCCACGAGATCCCATCTTGGGGCCTTTTCCGGAGCTCCACCGGATGGGGTATCGATCATGGAGGGCTTCTATATTAACACCATAGCCTCTCCGACGAAGTGTGAGTAGTTAACTTCAGACCTTCGGGTCCATAGTTATTAGCTAGATGGCTTCTTCTCTCTTTTTGGATCTTAATAAAAAGCTCTCCCCCTCTCTTATGGAGATCTATTCGATGTAATCTTCTTTTGCGGTGTGTTTGTTGAGACTGATGAATTGTGGGTTTATGATCAAGTTTATCTCTGAACAATATTTGAATCTTCTCTAAATTCTCTTATGTATGATTGGTTCTCTTTGCAAGTCTCTTCGAATTATCAGTTTGGTTTGGCCTACTAGATTGATCTGTCTTGCAATGGGAGAAGTGCTTAGCTTTTGGTTCAATCTTGCGGTGTCCTTTCCCAGCGACAGTAGGGGCAGCAAGGCACGTGTTGTATTGTTGCCATCGAGGATAACAAGATGGGGTTTATATCATTTTGCATGAGTTTATCCCTCTACATCATGTCATCTTGCTTAAAGCGTTACTCTGTTCTCTTGAACTTAATACTCTAGATGCATGCTAGATAGCAGTCGATGTGTGGAGTAATAGTAGTAGATGCAGGAAGGAGTCGGTTTACTTGTCTCGGATGTGATGCCTATATACATGATCATACCTAGATATTCTCATAACTATGCTCAATTCTGTCAATTTCTCAGTAGTAATTTGTTCACCCACCATAATACTTATGCTGTCGAGAGAAGCTACTAGTGAAACCTATGGCCCCCGGGTCTATTTTCCATCATATTAATCTTCCAATACTTAGGTATTTCCTCTGCCATTTATTTTACTTGCATCTTTATTTCTCTTTATCATAAAAATACCAACTATATTATCTTATCATATCTATCAGATCTTACTCTCGTAGGTGATCGTGAAGGGATTGACAACCCCTTTGTCGCGTTCGTCGTGAGGAGTTTATTTGTTTGTGTAGGTGTGAGGGACTCGTGCGTGGCCTCCTACTGGATTGATACCTTGGTTTTAAAAAACTGAGGAAAATACTTACGCTACTCTATTGCATCATCCTTTCCTCTTCAAGGGAAAACCAACGCAGTGCTCAAGAGGTAGCAGTTGCCTTGACGGCTGACCACCCAGGAGCTCTTCCCCCCTCGTGAAGGGATTGACCAAACAGGGCGCTTGTCTTGCACCATCCCGAATGTGCTGAATTTTACTCCCAAGGTTGCCATACTACGCGCCGAATAGTAGTGGGAGGAGCGCGGACTATGCCGACCTTGGCCCATAATGGCGGATCCAAGCGGAAGGCCTCCGCCGAAGCAGAAACAACCGCCCCCTCGGCCCAGAGGTAATGTGTTCGGTACCATGACAAGACACGTTCCTAATGCATTACCTCTGATGTTCGCTTAGCTTCGCAGAAGAAGAGTACACTTCGCCAATCCGAAGACTCCCGGGGCATGCACTGGTACAACGAGGTGCTATACAAACGGTTTTTAACCCCTTTCCACGATGACATTTGGAACTGTTGCCAAGTGAGTTTGGGGGATAGGGAGTCCTTCCCCACGACCCAGAAACCGCCAGGGATATGCGCTCCTGGCACACACGGTCGGCAAAATGACGTCGTGTGCGATCAGCGAGCGCCCAAATACGGTTATATGCATAATAGTGCTAAAAATAAATTATACAGGTGAAATCATTTCCGGTCGTAAGTACATCCCACATAGTCAGTCCCCCTAAACGTTTCCATTCGTATATACACCCCACACAGTCGCTCCAAGGACAATGTTTCCGTTTGGAGGTACATCACACACAATTTGCCCCATTAAATCATTTGAGATAGCGTTGCCATTGCACACGATATTAATAATTTTATCGTTTGCGTTATTGAATGCATCACACAGGGTGCATAGAAGAAACTGTGTGGCAAAGGCTGTCCATCACACACAGTTTTTATGTGGTAAACGTTTGCGCAAGGTGGCCTAACGCAAACAGTTTTGAAGAGAATGTCGTGTGTGATTGTTCATTGATCCAACATGGTTTATTCCTAGAAACCGTGTGCGTTGCCTGGGGTCATCGCCCATGGTGTTTTCTGGATAGTCGTTTGTAATAGAAAAACCCAATTAGCAAGCTAATTGGACATTAGCAGGCTAATTTCCCTATTATTAATAATCCATTTATTACTCTAGTTGACATTCGTATTAAGCACATTAAATATTCCGTATTAAGGATGCATGATTTCATAATTGAAATACATCAGAGTACAACATGATATAGCTTCAGCACTCAGCTACCCCATTAGACAACTGCACCAGCAACAAGTTTCACATGCAACATCTAGAACCTTTAGAAATTAGCATCATAGGCGGTACATAGAAAGATACATCTCATTTGGAAAACTTCTGAAACAGAAGGCGAATATTGAGCCTTCATTCATGTTGAAGATCTTTGCAAATTTAGGCCAGTGTCTGTGGATGATTGACCATCCATCCTTCACCCTCTTCAGGAACACTTCAATATTGAACCTTGGGTGTTGTAAAAAAAACCTCCTCGCCTCCTGACCATAGAGGTGGTATGAGAGGTAATCATCAGTGAACTACTTTGGAAAGGCCTTAAAACAAGGTGTGCATAAATATCTTCTCTATATTGGAAATGCAGCAAACGAATAAAAAAGGCAAGGTAAAATAGTTAGTACCATCTTGTAGTTGACTGATGTCTTCTCCATTGTGTAGACAAAGATCTTGTTGTTTTTTGTCGCTAATTTCTTTATCCTAACAATCTTTCTGAGTTTCTTAACTTGATTGATATTCATGGACAACTCATTTCCCCATATGCAAAAAGGGTCAAACAGTGGGTCAAAACCTCTGACAACAGGACCTACATGTGCAAGACTAAATTGCTAAAAACCAAAATATTAGAATGGTTCTTGAAATTGCACAATAATGTGCTATTAGAAAATGGACCATGGATGTGCTAACCTCGATTGTAAACCTCAGTGCTTCCCATTGTTTCCCTGCAACACATATAAGGTAATTAGTCATCATGTTATTAAGGGTCCACATGCTATCAGAAAATATGTTGATGAAAAATAAGAAGATGGTAGATTCATCAGATTAATTCAAGCCAGATGGAAAACCCATTTATCCAAACCAAGCATGATTAAGAACTAGGAAATATAGCACTAGTATATGTTTCCCATGTATTAAGTGCAACCAAATACGATTTATTCCTCACGTGCAAAAAAATACAAAATTCTACCCACGACAATTGGACATCACATTGCAGAATTGAACCAAGCAGTTAACTAAACACCACAAAAAATGAAGCAGACATTAACTGAGCACCACATTGCACAATATAACATACTCCTAATAGAACATCAGAAAGTTAATGATGACCCACAAGTATAGGGGATCAATTGTAGCTGTTTTCGACAAGTAACAGTGTCGAACCCAACGAGGAGCAGAAGGAAATGGCAAGTGGTTTTCAGGAAGGTAATGTATGCAAGTGCTAAAATTGTAAGTAGCAGAGTAGTTTGATAGCAAGATAATTTGTAACGAGCAAGTAACAATAATAGTAGCAAAACTGTAGCAAGGTAGCCCAATCCTTTTGAGGCAAAGGACAGGCGAAAACGCTTTCTTATGATAAGCAAATCGTTCTTGAGGGTACACGGGATTTTCATCTAGTCACTTTCACCATGTTGGTTTGATTTGTGTTCGCTACTTTGATAATTTGATATGTGGGTGGACCGGTGCTGTTCTTACTTGAACAAACCTCCCACTTATGATTAACCCTCCCGCAAGCATCTGCAACTATGAAAAGAATATTAAGAATAAATTCTAACCATAGCATTAAACTTTTGGATCCAATCGGTCCCTTACGGAATAGCGCATACACTGGAGTTTAAGCTTCTGTTACTCTCGCAACCCATCATATAATTGCTACTCCACAATGCATTCCCTTAGGCCCAAATATGGTTAAGTGTCATGTAGTCGACGTTCACTTGACAACACTAAGGGAATCACAACATACATACTACCAAAATATCGAACACATATAAAGTTCGCATGATTACTTGCAACATGATTTCTCTCATGACCTCAAGAACAAAAGTAACTACTCACAAATGATAATCATGCTCAACATCGGAGGGGTATTTAATAGCATATTCACTATAGAAAAAAAGACACATTCGTGACATTTTGGGCCGAATGATTTTTTTTCTGTCATACTTATGACACTTCTATGACAATAATTGTGACAAAACCCGGTATCATCATAGATGTGGTGGGGTCCTACTTCTATGACAAAAAATCATGATAGAAAATGGGATTTTCGTCTTGGGCGGGCCGGAGACACACCTGCATGACATTCTTTGGGCCGTCCGTGACAGAAAAAACCATGGTAGAAGTGAGGGCGAGGAAAATATCGAGGAGTTCCCGGTTACGGTGGGTAGTCGGGGGCCGAGCAATGTGCGTTTCTCTCATACATATGCGCGTGTGTGCGAGGCGTTGGGCTCAAACTGAGCCCGAGCGATTGTATTGTAGGCTATGCGTTACTGAACCCGAGCGATCGATCCATCCCTTGATGTTAATTGAAGCCGAGTGATTCTTTCGCTACTGCTGCTAACTAAAGCCGATCGAACACTGTTGCCTCCTTCCCTTGGTGAACAGTGAGCGTTGTTGGGGGGTTTGGATGAACAGTTCCTGGTGGGGGGTTGGACGAACAGGACCCCGTGGTAGTAGAGGCCATTGCCGCCGGATGAACAGTACCTCGATCGACCGAGCCGGTGGATGAACAGGACCCCCGTGGAGGGCTGGATGAACAGGATGACCTCATGGAGGGCTGGTTGACCAGTCGCCAGTAGAGGGCTGGATGAACAGTAGCCCATGGACGGGTGGTTAAATAGGACCTCGTTGAGAGGGTTGGTTGAACAGTAGCCGGTGGAGGAGCGCGCGGTGGAGGCTGGATTAATAGGAGCCAGTGGATGAACAGTCGGAGGTGGAGGCTGGAGGAGGTCGACGGTAAATTTACAGTAGCCCGTGGAGGCTCGAGAAAGTCGACAGTGGAGATAAATAGTATCCAGTGGAGTCCCGTTTTGCGGTACGCCACACCCCTCCCGATGAACAGGACCCTCGTTTTGACCGTAGCGCTCCAACACAAGTCTGTTTCCTCCGTTTTGTGGTACGCCACACCCCTCCCGATCAACATGACCCCGTTTCCACCGTAGGAGGTCGTTTCCTCCATTTTGCGGTACGCCAGACCGCTCCCGATGAACAGGATGTTGTTTCGACCGAGGCCGGTCGAACACAAGGGTGTTTCCTCCGTTCTGCGGTACGCTAGGCCTCGTTTCCATCGACTGTTCCGTCCAAGCCGGTTGGATCCCGATGAACAACACAAGTTCCTTTGCCTCCTGATGGACACGACACGTTCCGTTGCCTCCCCATGAACATGACGACGACATAGTTTCTCCGTCCCGACCCAGCCATTTACACGAGCCCTAGCCGTCACTACAAGAAATATGTCAACTTATGACCTTCTGTCAATGACCCTCGAAGCATTGGTCATAAATTTATGACCATTTTAGACCAATTGGTCAAAAGCTGTTCAGGGGGCTCCAAACCCTAAACCATTGCGACCATTTTGGTCAGAAAGGTCATAATTTCCTTTCATGAAATGGTCACAAAGCAAATAGTGCTAGTCTGCTGCCTTATTTTTAGCTATTAATGACCAATATAGATGGTCATAGCCTTGTAGATTGTGGTGGGTTGTGATGACTAGGCGCCATCTCATTAGTTTTGCCTATGTGTCATGTCCATGTGGCAGTTTTTGCCCTAGGTTGTGAAGCAACCTATATTTCTACCATTCCCAAAATTCCCAAAAAAATCTCATAAATTCTTTGGGGCATATCTTCATCAAATATGTAAAAATCCTTCCTTGCCTAGTTCAAATCTAATTCAACAATATTCATTTTCCTATTCTATTCACAACAACACTTTATGAAGGAAGTTCTATTTATATATTCTTGGTTGCCCTCGGAATTTTTGGGCACTCTTTCCTATCCAAATCATTACCGCATGACAAAATTCAGCTCCATTTGCCTAGCATATCTTCCTCGGCAAATTTCCAAAGTTTTTGTCCACCTAGAAGCATTGTGAAGGAAGTACCTTTTTTATATCTCTAAATGATATGAAATTTATACAGTTCCTTCATATGCCCAAATTATCACCCTCCTCCAAATTGCAGCTCAGTCAAATCATCTATGTGAGCCCAGGTTCAATTTATATTTTATGGCCAAATTGGCACGTTGCAAAGCAAGTGTTATATAGACCCCTCCTATTACCGTCAAACTTTTCGGGCACTCTTCCATACCCAAATCATTGCCACATGATAATATTCAGCTCAATTTTCCTAGTAAATCTTTCTCGGGAAATTTCCAAAGTTTCTACCTCGAGAGAAGCTTTGTGAAGTAAGTACTAGCTAGGCTTACCCAAATGATCTAAAAATTTACCAGCGCATGACCATACCTAAGTAACTTACGTACACCAATTTTGAGCTCATTTCATTCATCAAATCTCTCTCACTAGTTCTCCCAAGTTTTTGTCCATAGAAGAGAATTGTGAAGGAAGTACTACTTTGGCATGTCCAAATGGTATCAATTTTCTACAATATTTTCCTATGCCCAAATAACCATCCTCCACAAAATTTCAGCTCACTCCATTCATTATTTTGAGCCCAGCTTCAACATTCATATTTTTGTCGAGCGTGGTACTTTGCAAAGCAAGTACCACCTAGGATCATCCTTTTGAGCTAAAAATTTGTGAAGACATTCTCCTTAGTAGATGATCATCGCCAGCCAAAACTCACGCCCATTGGCCATGTGCATTTCCTGTACCGCTAATCAAACACTTGGCTGCTAATTCATGTTTGAGCATCGATCGGTCTCCTCGTGAGAATCTTATGTTGTAATTTTCTTCCTAGCACCAACCTGGGGAGTTCCCAACCCACTAGACATGCCTAGGCCGCCCAGAACACATGGCAACATTACGGTCACGCGGTGACCACGCGACGGGCATGCGAGTTTACGCGCTCTAGAGTTGGGGCCCTCGGCCACCGCCCAAACCTCGACGTATCGCCACCAAACCATGTATTTATGATTAAATAGGTCCTTATGTAACTAGAAATGATTTTTGGAAAAAATAAATAGCAAATTATGAGGCAGCTGCAGTTCAAATTTGACCCGCTTCCACCTGAATCGGTGGAAATTTTTCTTTTTCATGAGAGGTGGATCAAAATTTTTTACACCCAACCATTTTGTCAATTGTGCATTAAATATGGCCTAGTATTTTATAAAAATGATTTGGTCCAATTTTGCAACAATTATTTGGTAGTTCCTTCACAAAAAAACCTCCTTTCGGGCACTCGAAAAATGGAAAATGGTTTTTTCGTCCAACGAAAATGAAAACTTCCTTAGGCAACATTGTTTGCCATTCCAATATGCACCCTTGTGCACAATATGAGATCATTTGAACAAACTATGCCATGAATGTGGCCATAAGATTGATCATTTGGCTTGAAAGCCATTGATCTCCACACGTGATAGCTCGTTTCTGAGAACACTTTTTTAAAATAATTGCCGTATTACAAGTTTGTTATTTTTCCTGGGAACTTGGCCACATATAATGACACAATGTGAAGGTTTCCCAATTTTTTGATTTTTTTGAATTTTTTATGCCCGTTTCAGAATGTGGTCAAAACGGCGGGAATGACCGTTCCTAGCTAGTGGTTGAATCTTGGATTTTTTTTGGTGTTTCTCTGATTAAATAGGTACTTATGTACCTAGAAATGATTTTTGTAAAAAATAAATAGCAAACTATGATGCAGCTGCAGTTCAAATTTGACCTGCTTCCTACTAAATCGGTGGAAATTTGTCTTTTTCACGAGAGGTGGATCAAAACTTTGTACACCCAACCATTTTGTCAATTGTGCATTAAATATGGCCTAGTATTTTATAAAAATGATTTGGTCCAATTTTGCAACAATTATTTGGGAGGTCCTTCATAAAAAAACCTCCTTTTGGGCACTCAAAAAATGGAAAATGGTTTTTTCGTCCAAAGAAAATGAAAACTTCCTTAGGCAACATTGTTTGCCATTCCAATATGCACCCTTGTGCACAATATGAGATCATTTGAACAAACTATGCCATGAATGTCGCCATAAGATTGATCATTTGGCTTGAAAGCCATTGATCTCCACACGTGATAGCTCGTTTCTGAGAACACTTTTTTAAAATAATTGCCGTATTACAAGTTTGTTATTTTTCCTGGGAACTTGGCCACATATAATGACACAATGCGAAGGTTTCCCAATTTTTTGATTTTTTTGAATTTTTTATGCCCGTTTCAAAATGCGGTCAAAACGGCAGGAATGACCGTTCGTAGCTAGTGGTTGAATCTTGGAATTTTTTTGGTGTTTCTCTAATTAAATAGGTACTTATGTACCTAGAAATGATTTTCGTAAAAAATAAATAGCAAACTATGGTGCAGTTGCAGTTCAAATTTGACCTGCTTCCTACTGAATCAACGAAAATTTGTCTTTTTCACGAGAGGAGGATCAAAACTTTTTAAACCCAAAAATTTGGTCAATTGTGCATTAAATATGGCCTAATATTTTAGAAAAATGATTTGGTCCAATTTTGCAACAATTATTTGGGAGGTCCTTCACAAAAAAAACCTCCTTTCGGGCACCCGGAAAATGGAAAATGAATTTTCCGTGCAAAGAAAATAAAAACTCCCTTAGGAAACATTGTTTGGAATTCCAAAATGCACCCTTGTGCACAACATGAGATTATTTGAACAAACTATGCCATGAATGTGGCCATAAGATTGATCATTTGGCTTGAAAGCCTTGAATCTTCACGCATGATAGCTCATTTCTGAGAACACTTTTTTAAAATAATTGTCGTATTACAAGTTTATTATTTTTCCTGGAAACTTAGCCACATATAATGACACAATGCGAAGGTTTCCCAATTTTTTGATTTTTTTTGAATTTTTTATGCCCGTTTCAAAATGCGGTCAAAACGGCGGGCTTGACCGTTCCCAGCTAGTGCTTGAATCTTGGAAAACTTTTGATGTTTCTTTGATTAAATAGATACTTATGTACCTAGAAATGATTTTTGGAAAAAATAAAGAGCAAACTATGAGGCAGTTGTAGTTCAAATTTGACCCGCTCCCTACTGAATCGGCAGGAATTTGTCTTTTTCACGGGAGGTGGATCGAAACTTTTGACACACAACCATTTGGTCAACCGTGCATTAAATTTGTCCTAGTATTTTAGAAAATTGATTTTGTCTAATTGTGCAACAAATATATGGTATGTCCTTCACAAAAGAACTCATTTCGGGCACTCGGAAAATGGAAAATTGATTTTTCGTGCAAAGGAAATAAAAACTCCCTTTGTCAATATTGTTTGCAAATCCAAGATGTAAACTTGTGCACAATATGATATCATTTGAACAAATATTTGATAGGACTTTCTTAAAAAACCTCATTTTGAGCATTGAAAAATGGAATGAAATTTTTATGTTGAATCGATCACGACCAATTTATATGGTCATAAGGTCATCAAATGGTTTGCTACGTTCTGATGGTCCATGAGCATATCATGCGGATCATGGATCAACTGCCGTAGGATGCTTCCGGATCCAACGGCAGCCCTCACCCCCTCAGCCAACTGCAGCCCAACTACCCAAACCCTAACCCACACCCGCACTCCTCCTCCATCGGCTCCTCGCCGCCGCCACCTCCTCCCCCTTCCAGATCAAGATAGAGCGAGAGCTCGCATCCTCCCTTACAGATCACTGCCGCCACCTCCCTCCGGCGAAGCTCGCCGCCGTCCATGGCCTCCTCCACGCCCTCCTTTTCTCACCCCTCCCCTTCCCTCACCAGGAGGGAGAGAAGAACCCGAGGGAGGGAGATCCAACGCAATCTAGCCTCGACCTCCACTGCCTCGGCCTCGCGCCTCGCCGGAGCAGCTCTGCCGTCGGCCGAAGTTGCGCAGGTCACCGTGTTCCCCCGCTCTTGTTCCTCCCTTTGTTTATCTCTTCCTTTTTTCTCTCAAGTCTCAACCCCCCTCTGTACTTCTCTTTGCAAGGAGGCCGCCATGGACTTCCTCGTCGAGCCGTTGCCGGAGTTCCAAGTCCGTGCCGCTCGAAACCGTCTTCAACCTCCATCAGCCCTTGTTCCTCCATGCCCCGCCAAGGGCGCGCCAAGCCGTCTCCGTGTCGAGCTCTACCGCCCAAGTCCGCCGTCCCGCCGCCCGCTGGACCTCCCTGGCTGTCTTCCTCCACTGCATCCAGTCGCTCCTCGAACGCACCAAGTCCCCCTGCATCAAGCGCCGCCCTCGCCCAGATGCATCGAGCGTTGGTGCTCTTCTGCCTCATCGGGTGGATGACACCCAGCGCACTCACGCGCATGGGGTCAAGGGCGTTGACCGCGCCCGTGCCTGGGCAGATCGCCAGCGCCTCCCGGCTCGATCCCCTGCTCGACCGCTCGCATGGTACGCTCCCTCCGCCCATGAAATGGTGAAGGAGTTGTTTTAATCCTGATATATCTGATGAAATAGTACTTCTCTACTTCACTGTTCAATCAAGCGATGCAGAATCCCAGTTCAAAAATGTTTTTCAAACTATATTTGCTAGAAAAACGATCTTATATTATTTACATGGGTCAATCTCGACCATCATGACTCCTAAGTTAATAAGGTTGGTTGTGTGCTCTCCTTGCAGCAGCCTGAGCTCCGGCGAGGTTGATCTAGACGGCTCGGAAGCGTCACCGGCGGTGAGAACCCCCTCCCTTTGCGGCTATGGACGAACTGGTTTGTGTGTTGCCTCTTGCCTTTTGTGCTCGTATTGCGGTGGTTAGGTTAATGAAAATTGAACTAGTTAACTACTATAAGCGATTCTGCAATTGTTTGTGGATCTGGTAGCAAGCTGTATGAACCATAGTTAGCTACTTTAGATAACTACAACTTATTAGGTTAATAACAATTAGTTGGACTTCATCACAGTTCTTCTGTAGTTCCCTTTAGAGGCTTTAGATAACCATAGGTCTTATGTAGTTGTAGCTGGACTGTTAATTTGGTACTCCATCACATCGGTGTGGGTTTTGGCAGTACGAGTGTGCATAGGACAATGTCACCAGCTGGTGCAATTGAAACCAGTAGAAATGAGAATATAGTATTGGCAATTTGGCATAATATACACCTGAGTCGGATAAGACTTAGGACAATGTCCTTTGAGGCTGCAGAAGATTAGTTGCTAGTTGCTACCATGTGCATAGGATAAGATCAGATGCTGCTGCTGCAGGATAGTTATCCTCTTCGTATGGGAATATTCCTATTTTCCTTGGTTCCAACTACGCAGCGAATTCTCTTTCAAAAAAAATGTGGCGCATGCATGAGGATCAATCATGTTGACTGCGTGACAATCATGTTTCCGTGAAGTTATTAGACATGCAATACTTTCGAAATACCCATACTGTAACTGACCAAAGAACTAGAAGCAAAAGACATACAGTACATCACTTTTCAAATGCTCAATACTGTAGCTGACACACTAGAGAACTAGAAGAATAACCTGCATTAGAAACATTCGCTGGGTGCTTCCCTTGCCCCTAGCAATATCAATGAATCATAGTGGTACTATAGGCACCGAGGAAATTGTTGGAGACGTTGATTGTAAATGTCAATGTAAACATAAATCATGATGTAAATTTTCTAATCTGAATCCTGAATTTGAATCAGAGTTGATTATTAACTCTGAATCTTTCAGACCTCACTCCTTCAGTTTACTAGCTAAGTGTCCGTGCGTTGCCACGGACTAACAAATATATATATACAAAGAGAAAATTCATGTGACATGAGAGTCAAAGGCCATTTTTATGGGATGATATCTCATGGTCATGATCTAGTAGGTACATACATCTCGTCATTGTCTTTCTTCCACACTCCATGTCTGAGCTACCACGCGACACTCGACTTCCTTCTCCCACCATGCATGCTTTTATCTCCTATTTCTCCTACCTCTACCTTGCACGACAGTACCAAGTTTCTTGTCCAACTATCATAATCTTCTCCGGTAGGGCACCCCCTTAGATTATTACTGACTTGTACATGTTGCAAATAAGATCAACGAAAATGGATACTAAATTTCTGATGAGAAATGAGAATTCAGGGCAATATCTTCCCAAGAAAATAATAATTCCAAGACAATCTTTTTATACCTTCTGTCAACATTGGGACACACATTCCACACAATAAGCATGCAATGATGTTGATACTTGATTAATTGTCAATATATGTCTACAGTAAAGATAACTTTACTCAAAACATGTTTTTCTAAGAAGGAAGGATAATTCATATTAGAAAAAAATAAAGGTTTGGGTTCATCCCAACAATGTTTCTCTTGTGCAACTCATCTCCGCACCTGCTCACGAGATTGGCGTGTCTCGAGCACATCACTCCCACATACCCTCACAAGAGCGGCACAACCAATCTCTGAGTGCCACTGACACACATGCATGGAGCGCTCACTCCAAGCCTAACTATACACATTCCCACAGTAGCCGAATTCAAAGAGAATCAACGGGGCATCATCCACTGCTTTCTCAGGGTCCTACTCATCATGAAATCATAGACCAAGATATTCCTCCCATCCATTTTTCAGGGAAAGGATTTTCTCGATGTTCCTCTCATCTTCATGGTAGTAATAACCTAAAAACGCCACCAGTCAACTCCGAAGAACATGCAACATTGTGAGAGTCAAAGTCATGGTCAGTCAACTCCGTCAAGAATTTCAAATTATGTGCTATCCAATACGTACTTGTTGCCGATGGAACGACCACATGGATAGGTCCTACAATCCTCATGCAGGTTGCACAAAATTACGCCATAGGATGTTTCAAACCTTCAATGGGCCACCCTTGGCCATCCAGCCGGTGGTTTTCCATCCTTCCTTACGCCTGACGTCTTGTGGAACCAGGCGCATCCCAGATCCACCGCCTTCCATTCAGGTCGCCACACAGAGGGGAAAAATAGAGTAGGCGGTGGCGCGGAGGAGGAGGCGGTGGTTTTCTATGTCACTGGTGTTTGTGTAGTTGTGCATTGGAACTTCACAAAAACTGCCTACCTTAGCCAAATCAACAAATCTCTCTCATTAATGCAATTTTCTTTAGGAGACAAATAATAGATTCTTTCCTACCTTAGCCAAATCAACAGATCTCTTTCATTAATGCAATTTGCTTTAGCAAACAAATAATAGATTCTTTCCTACCTTAGCCAAATCAACGGATCTCTCTCATTAATGCAATTTGCTTTAGGAAACAAATAATAGATTCTTTCCTACCTTAGCCAAATCAACGGATCTCTCTCATTAATGCAATTTTCTTTAGGAAACAAATAATCGATTCTTTCCTACCTTAGCCAAATCAACGGATCTCTTTCATTAATGCAATTTGCTTTAGCAAACAAATAATAGATTCTTTCCTACCTTAGTCAAATCAACGGATCTCTCCCATTAATGCAATTTGCTTTAGGAAACAAATAATACATTCTTTCCTACCTTAGCCAAATCAACGGATCTCTCTCATTAATGCAATTTTTCTTTAGGAAACAAAGAATAGATTCTTTCCTACCTTAGCCAAATTAACGGATCTCTTCCATTAATGCAATTTGCTTTAGCAAACAAACAATAGATTTTTTCCTACCTTAGCCAAATCAACGGATCTCTCCCATTAATGCAATTTGCTTCAGGAAACAAATAATAGATTCTTTCCTACCTTAGCCAAATCAACGGATCTCTCTCATTAATGCAATTTTTCTTTAGGAAACAAAGAATAGATTCTTTCCTACCTTAGCCAAATCAACGGATCTCTTCCATTAATGGAATTTGCTTTAGCAAACAAATAATAGATTCTTTCCTACCTTAGCCAAATCAACGGATCTCTCCCCGGTTCGCTGGGCGCGTTTCGGTGGGTGGGCGTGGGGGTGGGGGTAATTTGATGGAAAAAAAACGGTTGAAACTAAACCGGTTGAAAGTGGGGGGGGGACTATTCAACCAAGTCGTCCATTAGGAGTAGAGATAGATCGCATGGCTGTGTTGTAAATGAACAGGAACCGGTGCGCTAAACATCTGTAAAACCAGGTCTGGTCGTGAGAGGTTAACGATAATACATCAAATCTACCCAGGACCAATATGTAACGATGACATCAATATTAATCAGAAAAATTCACGGCTACGTGTTCTAGACTGAAAATTAAGACAACCAAATAATGCACAAGGAACCAGAGGAGGAGACATGGAGCATCTACCAGTGGGGCCCAACAAATCTAACCAGGTCTCTTCACGCACCTCTCTAGGGTCTTCGGCAGCGACAAGCTTGAACTGCCGCCACTTCCATCTTCGTTGCGCCCCCTGCCTGCTTTGCAGTCTCACCATCCAGCTCGTAGTTGGTTCCAAGATCGAATTGCGTCTCGTCGAGCTCGAGCACGAGCCCCTCGCCATGGTCAAGCTTAGCAGCCTCATACACGTCGCGGGGTGTTCTGGAACCTGCCAAGCATACGAACGACGCGGTGTACCCACCGACGCCATACTCGTCGGAGGTGAGTCGGGCGATGTGGGAATCAACCCCGCCAAGATGGGCGGGGTCGTTGACGTAGGCGAGGGCGAGGGCCGGCTCGAGGGGCTCCTCAACCTCCTCGGCATGGCTAACGCAGGTGTGGATGCGTCGGCGGCGCTTGAGCGCGAGGACGTCACGAAAGCTGGTGCAATCATCGAGGCCGTAGAGGCGAACGCGCAGGGCGTCGGTGGCGGCAGCGAGGGGTGCGCGGGGGCATCAAAGATGAGTCCCAGCCCACGGTCGAGGCTGGGCCTATATTTTTGTGCGTGCAGGAGAGGACGCGAGAGAATCGATCGTGATGGTAGAAAACGGCAGGTGGGATTGGTGGAGCAAGGTGGTCATAGGAAGAAGTTAATTATGCGATGTAGATTATAATTGTGATTGATTTTGGAGTAATTATTTATGCGATGGAGATTATTAATGCGATTGATTCTGGAGTAAATGGTATGCGATGGAGATTACCATCCTTATGTATAGGAACATTCCTTTTGAATTTATTCTGTTACCAAATCTCTTGGCAGGTTTGAGATTAACTGCCGACCGTGATATGATTTATTCCCGTATGACTTTTATTGCATTACCAAAAATTGATAACCGGCTTAAACCAGTGGGAGGGGAGATTTGTAGATAGATAAAAAACCAGTAGTACGGAGTGGTGGGAGGTGGGATGAAATAAAACCGGACGAAAATAAAAACGGAGTACCAGGCTACCAACTGCTCCATTAGGAGTAGAGATCCTGAATGTTCTTCTCCTAACCTTCACTTCTTGTATGTGCATGTGCTCCAGCTCACCCATGGTCTTGTTTGTCCTGTAGGTTAGTTAGCAGCATCAGGAGGAGCTCAAGCACGACAACCAAGAGGCACCACCGTAGCAGCAGGTAGCACGTCCATATCTGCCTCCCTCTCCCACTGACTGTTCCCAATCCTTTTTATTAGAATATACTGTCTACATTCTGAACCCCCTAATGTGACACAAGTATATGCACATGCTATGGTTTAAGTGTTGCTTGTGTATGGTAAATAGGTTGAGCACCCACCACTATTTGATGCTATTTTGTTTAGGATTCTGTTCCTCTATGCATGTAATCTCCAGACCATGATCGAGCATATACACAAGGTTAATTTGCATGGAACGATTACTACTAACTAAAGAAGGAAGCAGACTTCTTCACATAAAGAAGATGTCTGTTTTAGTAATATAAACAAATAAAAAAAGATTTTTTGCATACAATCAGATCATTCTCACTTATTAGTGGAGTTCTAAGTATGTAGAATCTTTAGTTCTCTGGTTATATTACTGTCAGAATTATACTATGTGCATGATTTTATCAATTGCTGGCACTATGGATAGAGCTTTGTGTGTAGTCTGGAGTTGTTCCTGTTATTGTTCTATCCATTTAATTGGTGTTACATGTGTAGCCAGTAACCAGGACCTGCACTTGTGCCATGCATATTCATATTGTCTCTATTGTCTTGTATGAATATCTCATTTTAACTAGCTCGGCTAAAAAAGCTCGGTACTAGCTGAAATGTGTTTATCATTCTATAAAGAATTGTCCTTTACTCCTTCACTCCTTTTTTTGAATGGAATGTTCATAATATATTGGCTCCAGTTTTTCTAATTCTTCTAAGCTGATTCATGTAACAGGGCGATCATGGAAGGCAAGCAGTCGTTCTGTTAGCCCAGTCCTGACTGTGGCATTTGATCTCTATCAAAAGAGCTCGATGCTGAAGAAGAATACACTTTGTAGAGCTTGTAACATTACTTAGAGAGCTTGTAAAGTATTGTAGAGCTTTGCATTTGTAGAGCTTGTATTACGTGTCATTTGTAGAGCTTGTAGTGAATCTGGCTATTGTTATTTGAATTATTATGTGTGTTTTCTGCTTGCCTATTTAAATACTAGTTATTTTCTTACTATGAAATTCAAATATGATGTCAAATTGAAATATGAAGAATCTGAGCCTAATAGCTGGGACCCACTTATTAAAACCTGACAAGTGGGACCTGTTTGACTAATGGACCCATTAAAAAAACAAAACTAAAACTGTTGGTGCAAAAAGGCCATGGCCTAGACAATAAAAAGGCCAAATTGTAGGGCTTGGCCCATGTAGTTCACCAAAATTAGTAGCGAAAAAAACACAAATAGGCTGAATTGTTGGGCTAGGCCCATGTAGGAAATCGAATTGGACCGGGCTGAATCTTATGCCAAGTCAGATTGCCACGCTGGATGCCTACATGGCCTGGGGAGGTTGCTAGTGACCAAAACGCCACAGTAGATGTATTTTGGTCATAAACGTCTTCGACCATTCCAGAAGAAAGGTCGCTATAGTTAGTTTATGACGTCCAGATTTTGACCTTATGTTTTTGGTCACAAAAAGGTCACAAATGGAAATTTGTGACCATTCAGTGACCAATAGTGGTGGTCACAAGTTGACATATTTCTTGTAGTGCGTACGTATGCGTGAGTAGGCGTTTGAGATCCCACCCGTATGTATGTACGTGGCCGTACTTACTTTCTTGCACACTGGCCACTCTTTGCACGTGTACATGCTATGTGCGTGCCTCTACTATGACAAGTGTGCGCCTCTAGTATGACACGTGCCCTTCCTTACACGGCCACGGTTCATCGCTGCAGCCTGCAGACAGACCGATCGTATGTACACATGTTTGTGACCAGAATGACAATGCTACTTACGTTTCGACCAGGTGGGTCCCGACTGTCAGACACTTCCTTGCATATGAAGATGTAGCTGGTGGGTCCCAACACTCAGGGGGGGAACATTTTTTCACAAAATGCGGTGGCCCGTCTGGTGCATCCCTGTTGTCAGGTGGAGGAATCATTATTTTCCGTGTAATAAGGAGGCACTTCCTTGCTGCGGCCGTGGAGCCAGCTGTCAGCCTCTACACATACAATACTCTTTTGATGGAAGTCGGTCGTTGACCACATTGACCATGCCACGGCGAGAGCACCAAAGCGGTGGACAACGACGAGGCCTAGAAAGGGGACGATGTCAGATCACGGGTTCCGGCAAAAGCCTTAAGGTTCGAACACTGGGGTGCGCGTGAAGATCTCCCCCCTATTGATCTGTGTCCTAACTTAGCCTAGATCTCACGAACTAACTCGACGAACTTGCAAAACAAAGGACACAAGATTTACACTGGTTTGGGCCACCGTTGTGGTGTAATACCCTACTCCACTGTGGTGGTGGTGGATTGCCTCTTGGGCTGAGGATGAACAATACAAGGGGAAGAATAGCCTCCTGAGCTTGAGGTGTTCTTGTGCTCGGTGCACTAGTGTGGCTGAGGATGGTCTTGATTATCCCTCTCTGCCTATGGTGGTGGCTAGTCCTATTTATAGAGGCCCTGGTCCTCTCCCCAAATATTGAGCAGGAAGGGAGCCAACAACGGCCAATTTGAAAGGGGACAACTAGTACAAGCTATCCTGACAAAAGGTGGTCTTCGCCTGCCAAAGGTTCTGGTGGTGACATCGTCTTGGGCTCCATGGTGACCTCCGTCTTGTCGTCCTTCTGGTGTTGGTCTTGTTGCACCAATACGGAAACCTTTACTTGATGCCTCGGTATTCCGTGCCTGCGCTTGGCCCCTTAGCACCTAACAGGAAACAAGGACACTGCGCATGCTGGCGCCCTCCTGGTCTCGATCGTCATGGCGTACGTCACGAGAGCCTCGCGAGGTTTGCCCGACCTTGAACTCACCACCCCTCACCAGCCAGCCTGGTGAGGCATCTCCTGAGGAGGTCTTGTGTCGTCCGCCTCGCGAGGCTTGGCCCCTCGCGAGGGTCTTGATTCCTGGTTGATGAAGATGGGCCATACATGCCTACTAGCAAAGCCACGCCGTGGGCCGCAGGCAGGCAAGTCTGGGGACCCCCGTTCCCAAAACGCCTATAGTAGCCCTCAGGACAAGGCATGCTCAGGCTTGGCTTTGAGGCGAAGCCAAGGGTCAAGTGCGGAGCCCCGCGGGGCCCAATAGCTTGCGGCCTCGGTCGACGTGTGGCGGTTGATTGCATGTGGGCGTCTCGGCTTCCCCATGCTGCCTCGGCAACTGCAAGACATGACAAGTCCCTCCGACATGCAAGGGAAACCATCATTATCTGTGATTGTGGGGGGTGTTGGTTGGCCTTCTCCTGGTATAAATGGGAGGGGGGTGGAGCCCCCGTCGGCCATCCTTCCTCTTCCGCTTCCGCTTCTTCTTCTTCCTTGCTCCGCTCCCCACTTGTGTAGACCTGGTGCCCTTCCAGAGGTTCTCGGCCGCAGAGAAGGGCAAGACTCCCCTCAAGGTGCCCGAGCTGCTCCCGCTAATGAAAAGGAGGTCTCATCGCCGCGAGGTGATTGTGAGGCCGGTGGTGTCGCGGCCTTCGTATGAGAGGCCGCCTCCTGGGTATCCGTTGCCCTTGTACGCTCTCGCCGATGATTCCGGAGGGAAGGGCGGTGAGCCGCGCCGCCCGCGCCAATGCCATGGTCGCCATGCCGCGCTGGCGCACGCTATCGCCCAAGGGGTCCATGCTGCGGACTCTCCGCGCGAGTTCGTGCTATGGGCGGCGATGCCCCCGAGCACCTGGATATGCCTCCCGCCGTTCTTTGCCGTCGAGATGCCGCCGAGGGGCCTTCACGAACTTTGGCTGCAGCATGCCGACTGCGACGCCCCAGCGATTGGAGCAGAGATTGGAACCATTGCCTCTGGAAGATCTTCATGACCCGAGGCTAGGGTGAGATTGCCCGAGTCTGCCATGCGGAGGGCGACCTCGCGATCCACTTCGAGTACGACGGCGCCTCCAAGCTTTTCTTCAAGGTCTTCGATGAGGTAGGCCGCCGCCTGGAGTGCTGCCCGGATGAAGGTCGCCAGAACGACGTTGGGGCGGGCGCGAGGCCCGCCACGTCTCGACTGTATCTCCTCCAGCGACAGCGGCGGCTCCTGGTGGTCCAGCGACTCTCCTGAGCTCTTGGAGTCTCCGGAGATGAGCGACGATAGCTACATGCTCCCGAGCTCCCGCCGAGCCCGGAGCAGGGCTGCAGTGTCCAGCCGCCGTCACCGCTGATGTGGATGGGGTTGGCGCCAGCCTGACATGGCCGACTATTTATTATGGCGTCGGCGACACCTGGTGTGTGTAGATAGAACCCCTAGGAATTCCTTCCCTTTTGTTCCTTGCAAGGAATCAAGAAACGAACCCCGTGGGGTGTGCAAAGCATCTGTAATGCCTTTTGTCAATATAGCCCTCATTATGGAGATTTGTGTGCGCATATCCTACCGAGGCTCGGCATCCCCTTTCCAATCCTGCTGTAGCTTGGTGCTCTACGCTGATAGGTCCCGGTCTCCAGGCAGGCTGCAGTCGTCGTTGGTATGCCAGGTCGCATGCCGTGGTAAAGGCCAGGAGGAGAGCGGCCCGGGGTCTAGTAAGAGCTCCTGAGGCGCGAGCGGCCCGAGGTCTAGTAAGAGCTCCTGAGGGGCGATGCTCGAGATGTCCCCCTTAGCGCGCAAGCAGCTGTCTTAGGACAGGAAAGGAAGAAAGCGTTGCCGCAGCAGGGCAGCGAAGGGAGTCAGCGAGGGTCTTGTGCTGCAAGCGACTGGTGGATCTAGAGCGAGAACTTATCTCTGGTTGTCTGGGGTCTTCTCCTCGAGTCGTGTCGGACTCGCACGCCGGTCACTGTAGCGTGGCTAGGTCTGGCCCGTGCGGGCCTCCCCCTCCCCTCCATGTCCTTCTCGGTGCTCTGCGTCCTCAGGTCCCGACTCTCGAGCGAGCTCAGCCGCCGATGGTATGCCAGGTCGCGTGCCGTGGTCAAGGCCAGGGGGTGAGGGCTGGAGAGCCAGTAAGAGCTCCTGAGGCGCGATGCTCAGGCGCCCCCCTTTTATTGCGCAAGTGAATCGCATGAGAGAAAAGAGAGAGTCCGTGGTACCGCCTGATGTGGCCCTCATGAAGTTCCTGCAAGTTAGCGCAAGGAAGGGCACCGGTCGCCATGGTGATTGTTGGTTTGCTTCTCGCGCGCGAGAGGGGACTTCCTACTGCAGAGAGCCCCGGGGCGTGTACAGCCCCGCCCTGACACGTGGCTTGCATGACAGGGCTAGACGAGGTCACTAGTAGAAAACCGGGCAATAGCACCGGTTCGTAAGGGCCTTTAGTGCCGGTTATGGAACCGGCACTATTATTTCGGCACTAAAGCCCCCCCCCTTTAGTACCGGTTCAGCACGAACCGGCACTAAAGTGCCACCACGTGGCGTGAGCTCGCGCCCTGGTATGGGGGACCTTTAGTACCGGTTGGTGTTACCAACCGGTACTAAAGGTTTATTTTTTGAATTTTTTCCACTCTAGATCTTAAAAGCCCCGTAACTTTTTTCTATTAGGTTTTTGAGGATTTTAAAAATGTTTAACGGGGTACCCCTGGTTAAATTTGGATGTAACTTTTCGAGTAGATGATTTTTCATATAAAAAACTTTTTCATCCGAGTTAGTATGCAAAAGTTATGCCCATTTTTACAAATTTCAGACAGATTTTGCAAATAAAGTCAAAATTCACATTTGCAAATTTTCCCAACAACTAGACCACATATCACATGGGAAACTTATTTTCTTTTATTTTTTTGACATTTCCATCATTTTCGTTTATTTTTTTTAAAACTGAAAAGGCGATTCACCGGGGGGGGGGGGGGGGGGGGTAGAGTTTGAAAATTGCCCTATAGTGCTGGTTTGTGTCACAAACCGGTACTATAGGTCAGACCCCTTTAGTACCGGTTCGTGCCATGAACCGGTACTAAAGGTTAGACCTTTAGTACCGGTTCGTGCCATGAACCGGTACTAAAGGTGATCGTGGGGCCCCGGCCTGACGCCAGCCTGCCACCACCCCTTTAGTACCGGTTCGTGGCACGAACCGGTACTAAAGGTTCAACACGAACCGGCATTAATGCAAATCCGTTCGAACCGGCACTAATGGTACCATTAGTACCGGCTCAAATACAAACCGGCACTAATGTGCTTCACGTTTGACCCTTTTTCTACTAGTGGGTGTGTCTAGACACTCATGATCCAGCGCGGGACTCACGAGGCCCTACCTCAAGGCGGGTTGCGCCTGGTCTTGGTTCACGTTTGTTGTCTTGGTCTTGCGAAATGGTTATACAACGCGAATGGTCCTAAAGAGAGACTGCCGATGCACGTCTCCCATGGTGGGTGACAACCAAGCAGGCAATAGTCATATATAGATTAAGCATGGAAGGCAACCTAGCATAGGTAAACGTAGGCAAGATGGTGCCACTGGGTCCGGCCCGAGTGGCTTGGGGATGATGCATCCCGAGGGGCAATCCAAACAGGGTAAGCTAAAGACATAAAAGGAAAGATAGATGCCACAGGGACGGACCCACACGGCCTGGGAGTGATGCTGCCCTGGGGGCGCTCCCAGCTGAATGAACTTTGGAAAATGTCACCTGGCTCTGTTGACGAAGGAGAGTTGGGGTAGCTGAAGGTGTGCGTTGTAGGGGCTGCCCCTCATGAGCCACCGGGGCCCTGAGGCTCGGGAGGACCTGGGGGTCCAGGGGGTTCCTCGAGGACCGTCTTCATCTCCTTCAGCACCGCATGGTGCCTGGCCTACTGAGCCGCTAGGATGCCCCATAGGTTGTGCTGATAGGCGGCCGCCACGCTCGGCAGACTGAAGGGCATGCGAACGTAGCTGTGAGCTGGGCCCTCACAGCGTCCCACATGCGATGGCCAGAGAAGCTCCTGAGAGGCTGCCTGATTGAGCCCTGGGATGTCGATGCAGACGCGCAGCCTGGCTTCCTCGGCTGGATGGGGAGTTGTGCCTGGTGAGCGGCGGCTGCTGTGCGTGGCCCTCGCGTCTTGCAGTTCCTGAGTGTTCTTGGTGATGAACTCCTGAGCAGTGGGCACTCCTTGCCCCATGTTCTCCTGAGGGAAATGTGTCGCGAAGCACGCCTCCAAGTGGTGCCCAGGTGCCTCCCTCGTGATGTTGCCAAAGTCTGAGGCCCTCCAGAAGAGAGCCCCCGAGCCCTGCCAAAGAGGCGCGCTGGGTGTGCCATCCTATGCGATGGCGGTATGCACCCCAGCATGGTCGCCAATCTTGATGAGGCGCCGCTTGCCTGAGGCCCTGCTTGGCACATCTGCTTCTTCTTCTAGGGGGCGGCCTCAGGAGGGCGCTCACCCTGACTGTCGGGGTTGTCGATTGCTGCAGCTTGGAAGGCACGCTCGAGGGAGCACACCGCATCTCTTTCTTCGCATGGTACGGTGATGATTTTGCCACTTCCCGGCATCTTGAGGACATTGTAGCCATGATGGGTCACTGCCACAAACTTGGCCAGGGCTGGATACCCGAGGATGGCGTTCTATGGCAGTTGGATGTAGGCGACGTCGAAGTTGATGAGTTTGGTGCGGTAGTTGTTGCATTATCCAAAGGTAACGGGGAGGCGGACCTGCCCGATCGAGGTAGTAGAGCCGTCGGTCACTCCTAAGAAATGCTTGGTAGGCTGAAGTTGAGGTTGTCGACCATGTCGACGGACAGGACATTGAGCCCTGCACCGCCGTCGATGAGGGTCTTGGTAACCTGCATGTTGCTGATGACTGGTGAACAGAGCATTGGGAGGACGCCTGCAGTAGCCGCGCACTTCAGCTGATGTGCCGAACTGAACATGATGGGGCACCTAGACCATGTGAGCAGGCGTGTGGCCTCGATCTTGGGGAGAACTGCATTCACTACACGGGCAAATTGTTTGAAGATGCGCTACGAGGCTGGGGCTTGAACTCCACCCAAGATACAGGAGATAGCGCGTGGCTCCTGGAAGCTCCCAGCCCCCTCGTCCTGATGGTGGTCGCAATACCTTCTGGGTGGTGGCGGTAGCAGAGGAAGGCCAGCGTTGCCTTGAGGACGAGTCTGACGAGGCTGGTCCCTCCAGGCGCCCTCGCAAGGCTGATCCTGCCAGTGGTTCTCACGAGGCCGGTCGTGCCACTCCTGGCGTGGGCCATAGTCGTCCCAGCGTCCTCCACCACGTCCTCCGTCTCAGCTGTAGCCCCAGTCGCGGTGCTCGGGGCGTGGACCGAAGCATCCTTCTCGGGTGGCTCTGAGCTCTTGACAGTCGCTGGTGTTGTGCGTATGCAGGTTGTGGAAGGCGCAGAACGATCGGCTGCCCTTGGACGACTCGGGCTGGTCTCTGCCGCGCTTGGTGTCTGGCTCCGCCGTGAGCACGGTTGCACTTCATGTCCTTGGCCTTGGTCTTTTTCTCCTCTAGGTCCGCAGCAGGGAGCTCGAGAAGGGAGAGGCACCCCTCCTCAGCTCTTGCACACTTGATCGCGATGTTGAACAACTGCAGGGTCGTGCACAGCTCTTCATGGATGGCGAGCTCCTCCATCATCTTGACTTCACGGACACCGTCAGAGAACGCTGAGATCATGGCCTCGTCGGTTACCTTGGGGATCTTGATTCGTGCGCTGCTGAAGTGCTGAATGTACTTCTGCAGGGTCTCTCCTAGTTGTTTCATGATGCAGCGCAGGTCACCCGCGACCGGGGGGCGGTCATGAGTGCCCTGGAAGTTGGCGATGAAGCGGTTACACATCTCGTCCCAGGAGGAAATTGAGCCTGGAGGCAGGTTCAGGAGCCAGGAGTGGGGGCCATCCTTAAGAGCCATGGGAAACCAGTTCGCCATGACTTTCTTTTCACTGTTGGCCGACTCGATGCTCAGGTCGTACAGCTGCAGGAACTCCGCGGGGTCGGGGGTGCCGTCGTAGCAAGGAGGCAGATCTGGCTTGAATTTGCCCGGCCAGGCAACACTACGCATCTCGGGGGTGAAGGCGCGGCAGCCGGCCGTGGTCACCGGCGCCCTCCTTGGAGGGGGAGCTTGGTCTTGGCGCCCGCGCGCCGCTACGGCAAGCGGCGGTGGGCCTTGCCGCGGCAAACGATCCTGGCGCGGCGGAGCGAGGAGTGGCGGAGCGTTTGCCTGCAGCCGAGGCACTTCCTGACAGCTTCTTTCTTCACGCGCGGGCGCCGGACACGCTGGGTCGCGCCGCAGAGCCGCGTGCCTTGGCGCTAAGGCGCCATCTTGGGGCAGAGGTGGTCGAGGTGCTTCATGAGCTACGTCGCCCATGGCTGGTGGAGGGCGAGGCTGGGAGTGGGACAGCGCAGGGGAGCCCCCAGCGGCGCAGACAAGCTCGGCAATGCGGTCGAGCCAGTCCTCGTGGAGGTCGTCGACTAGGCGGTAGCGCAGAAGCTCGTGCGCCATGAGGAGCGCGGCCCGTGCGTCCGTGGGAACGCGACGAGTGTGAGACGACGAACCAGCAGGAGTCAGCGATGGAGCGGTGGTGCGGCCGTCCTATCGCACTGAGGTTTGCAGCGAGGATGCTTGCTTCTCGTTCCCCGCCGGGCCGGTGGCGGCATTGGCGGCAGGTGACGGAGAGCGACGGGGTGGCCCGCCAACGGGCACCGTCTGAGCAACGTGGGTGGCGAGGGCAGCCCGACGCTCGACACGGGCACGACGCGCGTCCGCAATGGAGACGATGAAGCGACATGACGCGGAGCGACAGAAAGGAAGCTTCGGCGCCCCCCTACCTGGCGCCCCAAATGTTGGATCATGGGTTCCGGCAAAACCCTTATGGTTCGAACACTGGGGTGCGCGCGAAGATCTCCCCCCTATCGATCCGCGTCCTAACTTAGCCTAGAGCTCACGAACTAACTCGACGAACTCGCAACACAAAGGACACAAGATTTATACTAGTTCGGGCCACTGTTGTGGTGTAATACCCTACTCCAATGTGGTGGTGGTGGATTGCCTCTTGGGCTGAGGACGAACAATACAAGGGGAAGAACAACCTCCTGAGTTTAAGGTGTTCCTGTGCTTGGTGCACTAGTGTGGCTGAGGATAGTCTTGATTATCCCTCTCTACCTATGGTGGTGGCCAGTCCTATTTATAGAGGCCCTGGTCCTCTCCCCAAATATTGAGCAGGAAGGGAGCCAACAACGGCCAATTTGAAAGGGGACAACTAGTACAAGCTATCCTGACAAAAGGTGGTCTTCGCCTGCCAAAGGTTCTGGTGGTGACATCGTCTTGGGCTCCATGGTGACCTCCGTCTTGTCGTCCTTCTAGTGTTGGTCTTGTTGCACCAATACGGATACCTTTACTTGATGCCTCGGTATTCCGCGCCTGCGCTTGGCCCCTTAGCACCAGAGAGGAAACAAGGACACTACATGCACTCGCGCCCTCCTGGCACCCGCCTGGCGCCCGCCCGGCGCCTGCCTGGTCTCGATCATCATGGCCTACATCACAGGAGCCTCGCGAGGTTTGCCTGACCTTGAACACTCCACCCCTCACGAGCCAGCCAGGTGAGGCCGCTCCTGAGGAGGTCTTGTGTCGTCCGCCTTGCGAGGTTTGGCCCCTCGCGAGGGTCTTGATTCCTTGTTGATGAAGATATGTCATACATGCCTGCTAGTAAAGCCACGCCGTGGGCCACATGCAGGCAAGCAAGTCTGGGGACCCCCGTTCCCAAAACGCCGGTAGACGACGTGGAGCCATGGAAGACGCGATAGTGCTTGCCCACGTGGAGAGGTGTATGAGGGTTCACTGGTTCGGCTGCGGTATGAGGCTGCCATCGCCGCAGGGCCTGGCCAGGGGTGGGAGTAGTAGGGTGTAGTGAGGCACTAATACATTGAGCTCCTAAACAAATAGTTTTTAACCCCTTTCCGCAACGGCATTTGGAACCGTCGCCATGTGAGTGTGGGCGATAGGGGGGTCCACTAGTGCAGAACAGGGCAATAGCACCGGTTCGTAAGGCCCTTTAGTGCCGGTTCCGTAACCGGTGCTAAAGTGTAGGCACTACATGCCCCCCCTTTAGTACCGGTTCAGCACGAACCGGTGCTAAAGGGCAACCACGTGGCACAAGCCAGCTCCGGGGGCCGGGAGCCCTTTAGTACCAGTTGGTAACACCAACCGGTACTAAATGTTTATGGTTTTTTGTTTTATTTTTTATTTTTCATTTAAATTTGTGTTATCAATTTAATTTAGGATTGTTTTACGTTATAATGAGTTGTTATCACTTAGCTAGGATCCATCCAGTTCAAACTAATTTGTGGTTTCTTTCATAAATGATATATATAATAACTCATCATCATCATCATCACATATTAATAAATAAATAAACTCTTGCATCATATCATCACCAACAACAGTATATATATATATACTAGCTAGCTAAAAACCGTCGTAGTCTTCATTAATTACCACTATTTAATCATCATAGTCATTACCGCTATCTAATCATCACCAACACTAGCTAGCTTAAAGAAGAAACATTCACTTGTAACAGAAGCAAAGATATCATTGAGTTCAACATGGTCATGATATTATAATCGTTCACAAGCAAATCACTATTTGAGATTAATTAAGTTCGGGACAATACGGACATGAGAGAGGACAAGTACTAAGAGCATGAACTAGCTAAATCACTCCTGCTGCTCCCTCTCAGGTAGAATAGCATAGAACATGTATAGCTCTCCTGATTCATCATACTGGAGCATGCAGATGAATCTGTCTCCTAATCTTGGGTCGCGCTTCTCCTTGCTTCCCCCTAGTACTTCTCTGCGATCGATAACAATTCTGCATTCTTCGCTTTCAGAAATCCTGAATGCACTCATGTGCAATGTAGGAAATCTTGGTCGTAATCTAACCATTGGCATGCGACCTTTTGTCTCGATCCACTAAGGCACAACTGTCATCGGGAGTCCCTGTTGAAGAACATCGTATAGTAATTAATATACTTAGCAATGAAAGTTTAGCTTCATTGGTCGCACGTTTTGAGTACTAACATTTCTAAGTTCAGGAAGAAAATTTGTCTTGACAGTATGAAGATCCTCAAGCCATGAAACATAATGACTTATCTCCTCGCAGTTTAGTTCAGCCCCAGGGCAGTAGTAGGTCATGTCTACCAAGTGCCGGACATGTTTGCTTGAACCAAAATAAGCTGACAATACAAATTAGTTGTCAACTATTTTGGAATAAACTGTATCAAAGACATAAACATATGCATGCATGGTTGAGAAAAGCTCACATAATGGTACAACTGGAGGCGTTTGCACATCGACCCAGATGTCTATATTACCTTCAATATCATCTTCCGGACGAATATCAAAGGTGATAACCATATCAGGCTCAAATGCATAAGCCTTGCATAGTGCTTGCCAAGTTTTGCATTCAACATGGGTGTATGTGTCTCCATTATATAATTTGACGTTGAAAGTATACCCATGCTCGGTCTTCAAGTAAACTCTCTTTACCTACATATCATCTATAGCACTATAACCTATCTTATCGAAGACAAAAATTCTTGCATGGCAGGGGATAAGCTAGTACAATAGTGAAAATTTAAAATTATAAGTTGAAGCAAATGATGCATAAGTCATGCTTTAAAATTATAAGTTGAAGCAAATGAAGCATAAGTTTTGCATTCAAATAATAATTGCCGTTGTGACTTACTGTATCCACTTCGAATGTCTCATCCAGCTTGATGCTGAAGCGCCTACCATCAACAAGGAAATTTCTATCGCACAGGCCGCGCTGGTCTTCACAGTGTTCGCACATAATGAAATCTTTTTCGTCGTCAGATGACATTTCCTATGTTCACATAGGTGAAACATTAAACACTTATTACTATCTAACATTAATTAATATCTAGCTAATTCAAATATATATTCATCTAACATTTGACATTAATATATCTAACTATATTCATATCTAACAATTGACATTACTATATATTAAACTTTTTTTATCTAATTCATCTAACATTCGACATTAATCTAACATTTATATAAACTAAAAATATATAAAAACTTAAATAAACAGAAAAACTCATTAACAAATAATATTTTAATTAGATCATCAAATCTGAGATAGCTAAATCTTCTTACTAAAAATAACTAGTTATATTAATTATTCAACTAGTTCAAATCTCATATACCTAAATAAACTAGTTCGATTATTTTCTTACTAAAAATAAACTAGTTATATTAATTATTCAACTAGTTCAAATCTCATATATATACCTAAATAAAGTAGTTCGATTATTTTCTTACTAAAAATAAACTAGTTATATTAATTAGTAAACTAGTTCAAATCTCATATATATACCTAAATAAAGTAGTTCGATTATTTTCTTACTAAGAATAAACTAGTTATATTAATGATTCAACTAGTAAAAAAATTGTATGTGTATGTGTGTGTGTACTACTTGTATACGTATACGTGTGTGTGTACGTATGTGCATGCACAGTACGCCGCGGGGGCGCCGGCACATATGGGGCGGGGGCGGCGCACGGTGTACGGGGCGGGGGCGGGGGCGTACGGGGCGGGGGCACCGGCGTACGGGAGAGACGTACCGGGCGCGGCGCCGCGGCGACGACGACAGACGGCGGCGGGCGACGGGCGACGATGACAGACGGCGGGCGACGGGCGGCGACACAACGATGACGGGATCGAGCGGCGCGCGCGGTTGGAGTCGAAGTGGGGGATGAAAACCGAAATTTTTGTAAGTGCTATATATATATAGGATGGGCCTTTAGTACCGGTTGATGGCTCCAACCGGTACTAAAGGCCTATTTTCGCCAGGCCAAGCGGCGGGAAACGAAGCCTTTAGTACCGGTTGGAGCCACCAACCGGTACTAAAGGCACTAAAGGCCCGACCATTAGTACCGGTTGGTGGCACCAACCGGTACTAAAGGCCTAGTGCTGCCACCCCGCGGTGCACAAAGTTTAGTCCCACCTCGTCGGGCGAAGGGCAGCCGCACTGGTTTATAAACCGAGTCGCGGCGGCCTCTTTGAACTCCTCTACATGGCAGGCTTGTGGGCCTAACTTCTGCGCGCTGCCCTCTGAGTCTGCTGGGCCTTTAGGGCCTGTAATTGCACGCCCGTGGCCTCGCAGGCCCATAGGGCAGCGCCCCAATTTTTTTTATAGTTTTTTCTTTTCTGCTTTATTTTCTTCCATTTATTTCTACGTAGTTTTTTGTATAGTTTTTTCTTTTCTGTTATATTTATTTTCTTCTATTTATTTCTTCTATGAAAAATAGAAAATATAATTTTTTTTCTTTTCTGCTTTATTTTTCTTCTATTTATTTCTGAGTAGTATTTTCTTTTCTACTATATTTATTTTCTTCTATTTATTTCTGAGTAGTTTTTTATATAGTTTTTTTTCTTTTCTACTATAGTTTTTTTCTTTTCTGCTATTTTTTCTTTTTTGCTTTATTTATTTTTTTTCTATTCATTTATTTTTATATACCATGCCAAGTTGATGGTTAAAACTTGATGGACAAAGTCTGGAGTTATAACCAAAGTTTTAAAAAATGAAATGCCGAAGTGCAACTAGTTTTTGCCATAACAGAAGAATTTCGGAGTTGTAATAAGTTATTAAAAATAAAAAATAGGTGCAATACTCATTAATTAGCTTCAAGCCTTTCGGAATAGTGTAAACTGCACTGCACATAGCTCCGTGCAGTCTACCATATTCCTCAAGGCTTGAAGCTAAGCAACGTGAGCATTGAGCCTCTTCTTCATCGTCTCTGCACTCAGGGCTTATAAATCGCTCCTAGTCCCTCTCTCTTCGCGAGGTGGGACTAAAAACAGCTTACTAAGAAACTGTAGTACTCGTTCATGCCATGAACCGGTACTAAAGGTGCTCGTGGGGCCCCAGCCTTACCTAACACAACCTCATTAGTACCAGTTCGTGGCACGAAACGGTGCTAAAGGTTCGCCACGAACCGGTACTAAAGAGCTCCTCCCGCCTAGCAGTTGAATGGTGCATACTGAATGCACAAAAATTCTGGAGTTGTAATAAGTGTAAAAAATGAAATGCCTTTGTAACAGATGAGTTTAATTTCGTCAGAAACCCGAATACTTCGAAAGAGATTGTCTAGTTTGTAAACGAAGTGCATCCAGTTTTTGCCGTAACCCTATCTACTTTTTTGAACATGATATGTGGGTGAAATGATGATACCATGCCAAGTTTCAACTTTTTCAGAGTTCATTTGTAGTTCTTTACAATTTCCAGGTCATTTAGTTCTCAAAACAAATCATTAAATACATGAAAAATAGCAAATTAAGGCATAAACGGTTGAAAGTTGACGGCGTCGCTTTGAATGGTGCATACTGAACGCAAAAAATATAAGAGCATTTAGATCATGATCTTATATTTCTTTATAGTTTGAATTGTCAATATGATCTTATACATCAAAAATACTTTGAACATCAATGATCTTTTTGTGTACAATCTGAATTGTCAATATGAGAATAAAAACATTGAATGAGTATAAAAACGCTTTGAATGCTGCATACTGAACGCAAAAGAAGTCGGGAGTTCAAATAATTATAAAAACATTGAAGTGGCCGTGTAACAGATGAGTTCTCGTCCGAAACCCTGATACTCCGAAAGACATTGTCCAGGTTGTACACGAAGTGCATCAAGTTTTTGCCATGACCCTCTCTACTCTTTCGCACATGCTATGCAGGTGAAATGATGATACCATGCCAAATTTCAATATTTTCACAGTTCATTTTGTAGTGATTTTCAATTTCATGATCATTTAGCTCTCTAAACAACTCGGTAAATGACTGAAAAACAACAAATGATGTCAGAACATGTTGGAAATTGATGACGCCGGTTTGAATGCTGCATACTGAACGCAAAAGAAGTCCAGAGTTCAAATAAGTATAAAAAACGTTGAAGTGCCCGTGTAACAGATGAGTTCCCATCCGAAACCCTGATACTCCGAAAGACATTGTCCAGTTTGTACACGAAGTGCGTCCAGTTTTTGCCGTGACCCTCTCTACTCTTTCGCACATGCTATGTGGGTGAAATAATGATACCATTCCAAATTTCAACATTTTTATAGTTCATTTTGTAGTGATTTTCAATTTCACAATCATTTAGCTCTCTAAACAATTCGGTAAATGACTGAAAAACAGCAAATGATGTCAGAACGTGTTGGAAATTGATGACGCCGCTTTGAAACACAAGAAGTCTGGAGTTCAAATAAGTTATTAAAATAAAAAAGAGGTGCAATGCTGGTTAATTTGCTTCATGCCTTTCGGAATAGTGTAGACTGAAAGGCTTGAACCTAAGCAACGTGCAGGTGAGCATTGCACCTCTTCGTCATTGTCTCTGCACTCACGGCTTATAAACCGCTCATACTGCCTCTCTCTTGGTGAGGTGGGACTAAAAATTAGCTTACTAAGAAATTCTAGTACCGGTTCATGCCATGAACCGGTACTAAAGGTCTTCGTGGGGGCCCCAGCCTAACCATAGCCTGACACAGCCTCATTAGTACCAGTTCGTGTCATGAACCGGTACTAAAGGTTGCCCACAACCCGGTACTAATGATGCCCGCTCGCCTAGCCGTTGGAACCGGCACTAATTGTCACATTAGTGGCGGCTCAAATTCAAACCGGCACTAATGTGCTTCACATTTGACCCTTTTTCTACTAGTGGTCCTTCCCACACGACCCAGAAACCGTCGGGGATATGCCCTCCTGGCACGCACGCTTGGCAAAATGAGATCGTGTGTGACCGGCGAGTGCTCAAATACGGAAATACGTACAGTAGAGCTAAAAAATACAATTACACGGCGAAATTATTTCCGGTCGCAAGTACATCCACACAGTCAGTCCCCCCCCCCAAACGTTTCCGTTCGTATGTACATCCAACACAATCACTCCAAGGAAAACGTTTCCATTCACAGATATATCACACACAATTTTTCTTGTTAAATCGTTTGCATTATTGAATGTATCACACACGATCCATAAAAGAAACTCTGTGGCAAAGGCTGTCCATCACACACAGTTTTTATGTGGTAAACGTTTGCGCAAGGTGGCCTAACGCAAAGAAATTAAAATTTTCAAAATCCAAAAATAATATTTTATAAACTAATTACGTGTTTTATGCATTTTTTATAGTTACTACCCATTTTTTATAATTACATCCCATTTAATATTTATTAAAGCCCATTTTCCTGTTAAGCCTAATGCATCCCTCCTACGAAAGATTTGTAGCCCAGCGGGGCGGAGAATAACAAGTTGACCTTGCCTGGGTATTCCTCAAAAAAAGTATAGCCGGGCTAGACATTTTCAGCTTGAAAAAAAATTAATATCTGGGCTGGATATCTGGCCTGGGCTAGAAAGGCCACAGCCCGCCCAGTTAATACCTTGCTCTCCTCTGAACAACAACGAAAACATCTCTCAAGAAAAACTCTGCGGTGTGCACACCTAAAAAACACAAATACTGCTCGAGCTGCTTGGTCCCAGCTGTCGGCCGCTCCTTGTGCAATTCTCTTGTTTATTGACTACATAGGATGAGAATGGTGTGGGATCATGATGTCAGGAAACCAGGAGGAAGCAAAAAAATATAGTTGTACATAATAAGGAGGCACTTGCATACATACGGCTACGGCCTTAGTGGGTCCCTACTGTCATCCAGTCAAAATAAAGTAATCTCCTGAATCCTCATGTTCGTTGACCATGTTGACAATGCTCAGTGCCACGGCGAGCGCAACAACTCGAAGGACGACTGAGACGGCCTCACAGGCCCGACGGATGGTCTGGTATAGCGTCCACTGCTCATTCAGGAAGCCAGGATCATCGGACACTTATGAGAACCTTCGAGAGACTGAGATGGCATGAAATGGTAAGGCCGCGCTTGGGAGCTCTGGTTTATTTCACACCTGTATTAAGATACAAGTGTAATTTACTCGTCATCGGAAACAACGCGTAAAATATAGGCGTAATGAAACTGAGGGTCTGAAGGTCTGTAAGTAAAACCGACGGGTTAGCGTGTAATTTGAGAGACCAGTGTATATTTTACTAATCAAAATCGACCAACCAAGCACTTCTCTCGAGACCATCTGCTTTTATTTACAAGAGTCAGTTTTACAAGCGGTTTTGGTTGGAAAACGATGATCCAATCAGGTCCTAAGATGATGAGTTGGTCGGAATATCATATGGTTTCACCTATAACCTACCCGTGTTGTCGTATAGGCTATGAATGAAACATAAGACAATGAACTTCTTAAGAACATAAACAACATAAGAGGATGATCTTCTTAACATGCAAATCACAGAAATTAAATCAACATGCAAAACAATATGAAGCATTATTCTCAGGAGGCACGGTGAACAGCTCGTGATGCCGCATGCCACAACATCCCAAGCTCAACTTTGCAATCAAACTCACAAGTCTTGGCATTACATAGAAAACATTCAGAGCAAACTCTTACAATACCATACATAAGTCAACATTCATGTGACTATGCATCTCAGTAGAGTAAATATTTACTTCTGAACTGAAGACAGGAATAGGAAAAAACGATCGATGTTGCTCACAGCAAAGGGCGTCCCACTCAAAAATATCAAATGCATGTCTTCTGGCTAACATCAATGAGCAAAAATTGACGTGCGTTTCCAATTCCAATGTATTAAACTAATGTCTTCTTGCTAACATCAATGATTAAACTTTGACAAGCTTTTCCCATTCAAAATATGTAATGCCTATGATTGTAGAGCGAGCAGAGTTTATCATCAGTTTGTCATCTGATAGTCCGGTGGTTCAAGGTGACGACAAATGATTAGAGAATCATTTGATATATTGTGCATGATGAAGTATTATTGAGGACACGAACCATCTGAACATTTTGTGCAGTTCCACTAAAATCAAGCTAAGCATCCCTGTGGATTTCGTATTTATATGCTGCTAGAAAATAAAGACACATCAACACACAGATGAATATTGGCCCCAGTGTCAACCCACCAATCGGTGGACTAACAAACTGAAAGTACGGTAAACAGATTACCATACCCAGATGCCCCATCATTGTTGCTTAGAGAGTAACATTGATGGACTTGGAGCCCTGTCCTGGCTTCTTGGTACTTGTTTGGGCACTTGTTTGCCCAGTGTTCCTCTGAACCACAAGAAAGCAACCATCTCTCTTTTTTGTCTTTCTTCTTACCCTTCTTAATGGCCGACGCTGGCAACTCCATTCAAACATATAGTCCGGTGGCTCAAGGTGGCGATGAATGATTAGAGAACCATTCGATGTATTACGCATGATGAAGTATTATGGAGGACACAAACCATCTGAACATTTTGTGTACTTCCACTAAAATCAAGCTGAGCATCCCTGTGGATTTCGTATTTATACGCTGCAAGAAAACAAAGACACATCATCACACACATGAATATTGTGTCGCGACCGGGTTTTCCGGGCATTAAATTCCCAGAAAATGGCCGTCGTGCTCACCAGCCCCAGGATTACTGTTAGCTGATGAGGCATCAACTTGATACAGAAATTCCAAGCAAAATACAAAATCTGCAGTACAAGACCATAGTGGCCTATGAGTACATCAAATGGTTTTCTAGTGGTCGATGGCGGAAGCGGTTTGTGAATCATCAGCGTATGGGACTCCATTTCCCACGGGAACAGTTGACCAGGTTAACTCCTATCTTCGCGAGGCTGCTATCACCGTTGCTTAGTTTCCGGGGCTGTCACCGCAACGTTCCTTTCCATGCAAATATCTGGCCAAGACAATAGCCAGGGACAAGCCAGTGAGTACTTTGAATGTACTCGCAAACATTAAGAACACTGGAATAATATAATTGATAATTATGCACTTAAATATTCTATGATCACATCGTTAGTCACAAATAAAATATCTTTTATGCATGCAAGCGGGTTATTTATATGCAGCATGAACAAGCAATAATGGAGTGGAAATAAAATGCCACAGTCGGGCGTCTGTGCGACACCGCATAAAGGGCTTATAAGGTAAATAAATAACAAGCAATGCCACAGTCGGGCGTCTGAGCGACACCGCATAAAGGGCTTAAAAAGAAATGCCACAGTCGGGCGTCTAAGCGACACCACATAAAGGGCTTAAAAAAGAAATGCCACAGTCGGGCATCTAAGCGACACCACATAAAGGGCTTAAAAAGAAACGCCACAGTCGGGCGTCTAAGCGACACCACATAAAGGGCTTAAAAAGAAATGCCACAGTCGGGCGTCTAAGCGACACCACAGAAAGGGCTTAAAAAGAAATGCCACAGTCGGGCGTCTAAGCGACACCACATAAAGGGCTTAAAAAGAAATGCCACAGTCGGGCGTCTAAGTGATGCCACATAAAGGGCTTAAAAAGAAATGTCATAGTCGGGCGTCTAAGCGACACCACAGAAAGGGCTTAAAAAGAAATGCCACAGTCGGGCGTCTAAGCAACACCACAGAAAGGGCTTAAAAAGAATGGCCACAGTCGGGCGTCTAAGCGACACCACAGAAAGGGCTTAAAAAGAAATAATCACAATGAATATCCAGGAGGTAGAACCATCCCAGGGATACTCGATAATACAATAATGCAACAGGTTAGTCCATCACAAAATAATAATCATGGTCCTCACAAGTTACCGATCAGTATCCAAGTTTGTTTTAACAATTTCACCTCCGAAGACCGACACTAAGACCAACACTTGACCCATCCCAGACTGTAATCCTTAACCATGGACACGGCTATTCGAATAGGTTTTAATCTCTGCAGAGGGTGTACTCTTTACCCACGAGTAACGGATTCCTTTAGTCCATCGGGACTAATTCCGTCTACGGCCTTTTAGTTGAAAACACGCCAAACCTTGCACACACCAGCTTGACTCATCAGTGTCTGGAATCACCCACGACACTTGTTAAGCAAAACTCTAAGTGGGGAGGCTACAACCTCGCGTAGCATGGGATCAAATTTATATCGTGCGCTCTAAGGGGTGGCCTCCCCTCTCGGTCCCAACCGGAAACACCCATGCCCCCGGACCAGGTGGCCTGCCTACCGGCTACAACCGATATCTTCCACCATGGCCTCTCTGTACGGTGTGTGCTGGAAAGGGGTCGACGACTTACTGAACCGTACCCTACCTGCGGCAGGGACGAGTGGTAGTACGAGGCAAGTATGGGGGTTACTGGAACAAGACTCGATCTGCGGTCGACTCAGGAGGTTTACAAGTTCCCTGCATGACATGTATATATCAAATATATTTCAACCGACGAAATCACCACTCAATGCACCTTACCATGCCATACCGGACATAATCGTCCCGACGGGGACCGGCGACAAGCTCGCGCCTACCCAAGGCCGAGGCTTTCCCGGATTCCTTTCCGGCATGCATGCAAGGCACATGAGGCTGATTACCATCACAATAATATTCATTTACAACAGCAAGGAAAACACTAATATGCTTCCGTGCAAATGATCATGTCACATGAAATAACAAGTCCTCCGAAGTAAGGTGGTGTTATAAATGTGTCAAATAACACACCAAAAACATAATGCCAGGGTTCAGAATGCTTGCCTTAAGGTTGTGGAGGGGTGAGGTGCTCTCCAAAACTTTTGAAAGTTTCATCTCTCTCTCCAAAATCCTATTTTAAAATATATTTGAATTAACACACATTTCAAAAATAGTACAAAAAGTTGTTTGGAAAATTTTGAAATAAATCTTAAAATAAACTAGACCAAATTTGAGGAAGGTTGGAAAAAGAATCAACTCATTTGGAGTTGTATTTAAAAAGTTATAGGCAGTCAAAGTTGTGGTCAAAGTCTGTTTTTTTAAATAACAGAAAAGAAAACGTTTCAGGAGGAAATACGCTTTCCGAGCGAGGAAACCGTACTGGGCGGATTACGCCTTCACTTACTCCAGCGTGGACGACGTGTGTCTCACTGACAGTGGGCCCGCCTGGCCCACTTGTCAGGTTTGACTAGTCTATTTCTCCCTCCTCTTCCTTCGCCCGAACGGAGGCGGGGCAACGGCGGTCGTTGCCGGCGAACGGCGGCTCCCCGCGGGTTCCAGAGGGTCTGGATGGATCCACGAGACCAAGGCGGTCCTCCCGGTGGTCGTCGGGTCAGTGGGGACGGAGTGAGCTGCCGGCGGCGAGCTTCGCGGCGGAGGAAGTTTCGGTGGCAAAGTGCTTTTGGGGCTGCGGTGGCTCCTGATCAAAATCGAGCAGGGGGTTGGGTCCGTGGAAGGAAGGGGAAGTTCTTGGTGAAGAGAACGGAGAGGGGGAGGCCTTGGTGGCGCCGGAATGGCCGAAGCAGTGGTGGCGGCTGCGGTTGTCGGAGTTGGGGAAGACGGCGCTTCCTCGACGATTGCGGGCTGTGGGGGTGCCATGGGGGTAGACTGAGGTCGCCTGCGTGCTCGAATGGTCTCGGGGTGTCCTTAAATAGGCGAGGCAAGGCGGTTCCGCGGCGCCCGTGGATAAGCTCTCCAGCGAACCGCCTCTCTATAGCTAGGGCGAAGTGGCGGCGACGAGCGCTAGCAGACACGCTTGCGGATGAGCTCGCACTGCTCCAGGGGCCAGGTGGCGAGCCAGGGTGGCTCGGGCGGCGCCGACATGAGCAGGGGTTGTCGGGCGGCCCTAGCGTGCCGCCAAGGGGGACTCTGGTGGCGGCGCTGTTGGCTGCCGGGGCGGCTTGGCGCGTTGCTGCGAGGACGGTAGCGCGTGGCGTGGCGCTGCAGAGCGGGACCAAACCAGGGGGGCCAGCGTGTCGGCTCGGGCGCGGCATCGTGCAATACGCGCGCTCTGGGCGCGTCCAGTGCACGCACAGGAATTGTTCGACACAATGCCGCGGCATGCTACTGGTCACAGGTGAGGTTGGGGTTCGGCAGATCGAGGTTAGGAGCAACTGGGAGTCTAGTGGACATGCTAGTTTGATCAGAGGTGCAAGATCATAGTGCAATGTCAAGAATCATGCGAAAACAGATCATGCCCATAAGGTGTTTGACAAAATGCCAAGGGCACTTAGGCAAGTCTTGGAGTGGTCAAAAACTCCAGGTCAGTGTCTCCTTAGATGCAAGAGAGAGTGGTAGGGTTAGTTTGGCAAAAGGAGAAACTTGTTAGTGCAAGTTTTACAAAACTTCAATTCTGGACAGGAAATAAATGGCATCATTTCATGAACCAAAAATGATCCAAAGGGTGCATGCTCCTGGACTTAGGGGTTTGGTAGGGTGGTCTACAAGCAGGAAAAGGAATCATGGGTAAAGGAGCAACTTAAGATGTAGTTGCTGTACAAATCCTCAAGTTGGACCAGAATGAAAATGAGGTTGATTCACTCAAAATTTGCAAATAACATCACTGGGTTTTTAGATAAAGCTGAATCATATGATACTACTAACATCCCAAAATTTTGGTGGAGGCTAGAAAGAATTATTTAAATGAGTTGTAGTGCAAAATTGCATTCTGGACCAGAGAAGAAAATTTGTTGTAGAGCTCAAAATATTTCATTAAATAAAGATGTTTTTGCACAAAAGATATTTAATAACATCACATGACTTCTCCAAATTTTTGTGGGAATTTTAAGTTAATTTATCAAATGGTTGTGGTTCAAATATGGCCATTTTAACCTTGAAAAACCAGTTTCAAGAAAGTAAAGATCAAGCAACTTAATTATTTGATTAGTTATATTAAATAAGGAAAAATAAGTCCAATAACATGTTTGAAAGATTTTCACTTTGGGAAAAACTCATCATAACAGGGAAGGAAATGATTTAAAAATCAAAATGGAGCTCAGAAATCCAAAGTTTTAATTCCTGGCAAATTTTTTAATTCTTTAAAACAAGGCCAAATTTTTGGGGTGTCACATATTGGCCCTAGTGTCCACCCACCAATCGGTGGAGTAATAAACTAAAAGTACAGTAAACAGATTACCATACCCGAATGCCCCATATTTGTTGCTTAGAATGACATTCATAGATTTGGAGTCCTGTCCTGGCTTCTTGTACTTGTTTGGGCACTTTTTGCCCAGTGCACTCCGCGTGTTGTAGAGTTTCCTATGCTCTCTGCAGACTAGGTATTTCACCAGCGTCTATTAATACTCTATAAAGCTTCTCGATCATTCCTTGTTTAATGTAGCACAAACAGTGACCGCTTCTTTCTACAAAGTGGTAAGACCAACTGGACCCACTAATGCAGCAGTTTGCCTTAGACACATTGGCTCCTTTTGTGCAGTTCAACTAAAATCATAGTCGGAATAAACCGAGCTTTAATTTTGATATCCCTGTAAGCAACAATTGGTATAAGGTAAACAATTACTGTGAAAATAACGGTTGATGACTTGTACTCCCAAAAGAAAAACATCTACTGATCTACCTTATCTTAATGGGAAACAAAGCAGGAGAGTAGCAATTCTCAATCAGTGTGATTCATTCATATTAACTGAGATATTATCTTAACAATGCCTTGTTTCAACATGTATAAAGAACGACAAAGCAGAGAACTACCATTCCTAAAACATTGCGACTGATTCATTTTAACAGAGACATTATCTTAACAATACCTTGGTTAAACATGTAGAAAGAACTACAAAGCAGGATAGTACCATTTGTAAAACACTGTAACTGATATATAATAATAGAGACATTATCTGAACAATACATTTCTTAAACATGTACTCCGGCCGATCCCTAACAGAAATGGTACTCCCGCCGATACCTAACAAGTGTTGCCATTTTGAACTAAGATTAAGTAGTTAATTCTGAAGAAAGTCGGTACTGACCTTTCAAGACCAAGATTTGAAACAACTCGTGAGTAAGACCTAAAAGAGATCTCAACACATATATGGAAATCCGGTATCCTTTTGTGCGATTCCACCAAAATTAAGCGAAGCAAAATGTCGCAATAACAACAAGTTGAATAGATATCCATGTTTTAACAGAGGAGAAAAGGAATCAATTACTGGCCAATAAATGAGGATCAAACATGCGGCTGCAAAAATGGTAATCCTGCCAATCCCTAACAAGTGTTGCAGTTTTGAACTAGGATTCCGTAGTTAATTCTGACAGTGGCATTGCTTAATTTTACCAGCGACATTAGATTAACAAAAAGCATAAATAGTTCCAGGGAAAGTGGGCACAACACCAACATGTGCTTCCAAAACTTATAAAGGGGGCGATGTATAGTTTGTTGTAACAAAGCAACAAGCATCATGTGTGGGTTGGTCCCATTTTTGTTCACTACTTAATGGGAAAAGACAGCAATACAATAGCTTCAATTCATTATTTATTTAAAACAGTACCAATACAAGTAGCACAACATCTGAAAGCACATTGCACAATCATGTGGATGAAGGCCTGTACTGACCTTTCATGAGAGGACCAACATAAAATACGAATCTACCAACACAAATAGGAAATGTAATCTCGTTTTTGCAGTTGCACTGAAATCAAGCAAAGTTGTCGATGTGACATTTAAGTTTGCTATAGCAACAAGTTGAATAGATATCCCTATTTTAAGAGGCAGAAATTAAACAATTACTAACCAATAAAGGAGGATGAAACATGCGGCCACAAAAAGAAGCATCAACCTTATCTTGACGGAAAACAAAGTATAGGACAGTAGCATTTCTAGAACAGTTGCATTGATTCATATTAACAGAGAAATTCTCTTAAAATAGTTCAGTAGTTAATTCTGAGAGTGGCATTGCTTAATTTTACCTGCGACATTAGATTAAGAAAAATCGTAAACAGTTCTAGGGGAGAGTGGGCGCAACAACACCATGTGCTTCCATCTACATATAAAGGGGGTTATGTAGAGTTTGTTGTAACAAAGCAACAAGCATCATGTCTGGGTTGGAACAATTTTTGCCCACTTAATGGTAAAAGACAGCAGTTCAATAGCTTCAATTTAACATTTATCCAAAATAGTACCAATACAAGTAGCACAACATCTCAAAGCACACTGCAACATCATGTGGATGAAAGCCTATACTGACCTTTCATGAGACGACAAAGATAAAATACGGATCTGCCAACACGAATAGGAAATCCACTCTCATTTTGTGCAGTTGCATTGAAATCAAGCAAAGTCGCCGGTGTGACATTTAAGTTTTCTATGGAAGCAAGTTGAATAGATATCCCTGTTTTAACAGAGGAAAAAAGGAAACAATTACTGGCCAATAAAGGAGGATGAAACATGCGGCCACAAAAATAAGCATCTACCTTATCTAGATGGGAAACAAAGTATAGGACAATAGAATTTCTAAAACGGTTGCATTGATTCATATTAACAGAGAAATTCTCTTAAAATAGTTCAGTTGTTAATTCTGAGAGTGGCGTTGCTTAATTTTACCAGTGGAATTAGATTAAGAAAAAGCATAAACAGTTCCAGGGGAGAGTGGGCGCAACAACACCATGTGCTTCCATATACTTATAAAGGGGGTGATGCAGAGTTTGTTGTATCAAAGCAACAGGCATCATGTCTGGGTTGGTACCATTTTTGTTCACTACTTAATGGGAAAAGAGAGAAATACAATAGCTTTAATTCAACATTTATTTAAAATAGTACCAATACAAGTAGCACATCATCTCAAAACACACTACACGATCATGTGGATGAAGGCAGGTACCAACCTGTCATGACGCACACAAGATCACCTACGAATCTGCCAACACGAATAGGAAATCAAATCTCGTTTTGCGTAGTTGCACTGAAATGTCATGTCATGATGCACACAAGGTTTGACGTTTAAGTTTGCTATAGCAACAAGTTGAATAGATATCCCTATTTTAACAGAGGCAAAAAAGGAAACAATTACTGGCCAATAAAGGAGGATGAAACAAACTGCGACAAAAAGAAGCATCTAACTTATCTTGATGGAAAACAAAGTAGGATGGTAGCATTTCTAAAATTGTTGCATTGATTCATATTAACATAGTCATTCTCTTAAAAAACATTCGTTAAGAATGTAATTTACTTTTAACAGTGTCATTGCTTCAATTTTCCAGCAGCATTCTTAGATTAACAACAGTAAAATAGTTATATGGGACATGGGACATGGGACATGCCAGCACCATGTGTGTCCACACGTATAAATGGGTGATGCATAGTATGTAGCCAAGCAGGATATCTGCGTTGGTCCCATATTTGTTCTCTTTGAACCTTTTTCCTATGTGAGGGCAGCAATTCTAGGCTTGCACAAACTACCCGACCCCCCATTCTCTTTCCCTTTTCAACAAAGAGATCGGTTCCTTATAGATGTGTGTACTGGGTTACCCCCTATTTCCCTTTTCAACCAACAAAGTGGCTGGATAGCCACTCTATACTACTTTCCCTCTCTCCTTTCCTCATTGAACCATGTCCTAGATTGATGCTCCACCCCACGACACCCTTCTTTCCTCTTTGAACCAAGACCTAGATTCGACTAGAGAATCGAAAAAGATCCACATGCAGCTAGAGCAATGACGGTTTCAAAGAAACTTATACCTTAGTGTCGTCAGGATGTGGCAAGGCGTGTGGCGGGAGGCCGGATCTGCCCACACTACGTACGACATCAAGGAAGTAGGGGTCGGTGACCCTCCCACATAGGCACTGGGTGAAAGAGAGCAGCGCACCCAGCAGTGGATTGCCTCCCTTGCCGAAGGCGATAGAGTGAACGCTGCACCTCCTCCCCTTCCCGGTGCGATGGGATCCGGACGCCTCCTTCACCAGCTGTGGGGGGGAGAGACAGATGCCACAACGCAGTCTTATTTAGATCTGGTAAAGAGGGTGAGAGACTGTCATGAATATAGCAAACCCTAGCAAAGGAACGCTGAGCCTCCAGCGTATATATATGTATGTAGTGCAGGGAGAGTGTGGAGAGTGCAAAGCCTAGCGAACAAACGCTGAGGCTCTAGCATATATAGTGTACTACGGACTGAGCTCCTGTGCCTTAACTGCACCTGCCTTTGGCTATATGACAGGTGGGCCAGACACATTTTGGGCCCACCTGTCATACACCCAAAGGCAAGTGCACTAAGTCAATGAAGTTGTGTTCTTATAGTACTCGTGTATACTAATATATAGAGGAGTAGTTTTCTAATTATCTCCATAACAATCATTTTAAATTGCGTAAGTACAAAACGAAACTCTTTATTTAACGTACCAGTGAAGAAAACTAAGTACTTCCGATGAACTACCGATCCACGCGTCCTGGTCGCACTTCCTGTCCTTCACGTGCGGTACACTACCCTCCCTTAAGACTACCTACAGTGGGAGTAACATAGGTGGTAACATCGCACTTATCTAGGCAAAGTAGATGATGTGGCATGTAATTAATGAAGAAAGAGAGGCATATGATAGCATAGCTAGTTACTGTAACATCACATATATCAAGAAAAGATGAGTCTTCAACCTAATAAATGAAGTGATGCATGACACAAAACATATGTTACTACCCATTGTGGAGGTAGTAACATAGACTAGTAACATATGCATGTTACTACTCTAAGTTACTCCCCTCTATGACTAGTCTAAGTGCACAACCACAATGCACCAAATTATCTGAAACGTGTGAGAGTGTGAACAAATAAAGAATTTTAATTTCATTTATCGGAAAGGTTTGAGAGTATGTATAGTTTGCCCTCTCGAAATAATTATGGTTTGTTGTGTTCGGCATAAACTTGGTTAAACTTTACAATGTTTGACTTCAGTCAAATCTAATATGCAGAGAAAATAAAAATGGAGGCCTACTACGTCCATCCGGGTTTTTAGTCCACACCATTTTTTAATCAAAGTTAGTAGCTGGACAAATAAAATTACAAGGGAGCTGAGGACGAAGTTTTGAGAAGGCTTAGAAATCAATACAAAACTTATGCTCTTAGTACCAACGTCGATCCTTATTTGAGGAAACATTTGGTTCATAGCCAATTGTGTGATAAAATTGCACCAACGTGAAAGACGACTGCGTCTCCAACACAACCAAGGTGAACTGATGAAGGATATCATCTTTGTGGGTAACAAGCAAAGAACGCCGATGGAAGACAACTTTTTTTCGTGGAAAATCGATTAGCTTCACCAGCCGACGCAACCATGAGCATTGATAGGTCATCATGGTGATGCATCATCCATTTGGCATCAAGTTCGGGTGAGGCACCTATGAATTTCGGCAAATCCTCACTATGGTCTATTTCTTCTCATTAATCAAGCTCGAGGAAGGAAGAACCACGTGGCAGAGGACAGTGAGGCAGAACAACAATGGCCATCCAATTTTGTGCAGTTCCACTAAAATTGAGGAAGACATGCTCGGGTAAGGAGATACGTATCGCTATTTGCAAAAATATAAAAAAGGGATATAGTGTTGTTACTTTGTTTTGGCAGTGGTACAAGATTAACAATGACATTTGGAGGATGTGTATATTTGGACGACCATATAGACAAGCTGTTGAACGCCTGTTTTGGTCTCACGTCGTGGAAAACGAGTATAGACATCCATATAGACAAGCTATTGGAGATGCTCTAAACCAGCATACCCAAGAAAAAAAGCATTTCTTCATTTAACTAGTGATAGTATTAGATTAGTAGCATCAATAGGAGCATATGGACAATGACCACACAAGCAGCATGTACTTTTTGTTGAAACAACATGTATACCTCAACCGACGCATAAATCAGGACAACTTTTCGGGTGGTATTTCCTCTATAATAGTAGGTGATGTTGGACCAGCCGACGAACCCTAGCTACTATACATGGGGAGCTCAGGAGTAGTCCCATAGAAGAAAACCCGCATGCAGTGACCTGGGGAGCTGGACCAGTACAAGAAGTTATACCTTAGGTGGGCGAGATGTGGCTTAGGCGGGCGGGCAGGATCAGCCCACACGACGGCAGCGAACAAGGGCACGGAGGACCTTCGTCCGCGCCAACGCCGGCTCCAAGTGGATGGTGCGCATCGGCTTCCTCCATCGCTGCACCTCCTCACCTCTCGCAGCAGACGGGATTTGGCCGGATCTGTGACCACCGGTGAGGAGAGAGATAGAGTGGACACTGTCATCTTGATTTGATATAGAGAGGGTGAGAGAGTGAGACGCGAGAAACCCTATCAAACAAGAGGCTATATATACAATGGAGTAAAAAAATCTCTCCATAGCTGTGGTTTTACATACAATACGCGCGTTCCCGGAAAAAGAAACGAAAAGTGGCGGACAATTTTTTAACGTACCAAGAAAGAAAACTCGATCAAGAAACACGCCCCTGTTTCTAGGTCGCGAGAGTCGTCGCGCACACACACATAGACATAGAGATGCAAATCTGTGTTTACGTAAAATTCCATCTCAATCTCCATCTCCAATCATATTTGTCCAACTGGCACATTATTTACGTTGTTAATTATATACGCAGCAATATTAACGTACAACATCTCTTGTTTGCAGGCGTCCGGGCCACTGCCACGCCCTCTCTAGACCATCCCGAACCCTCCTCACCACCCGCACATCCTTCCCGCTTGAAACGGTCATTGCCGCATTCATGCCTGGCCTGTAGCGACCCGACCTCAAACGATCAAGTCTCTGTGCTTCAGTGTCATCCCTGGATCGGTAAAGCTGACACACACAGTACTCAGGGATTTATAACAGAGTAGGAATCACACACTTATTACATTGAAAGTCTCCAAAGAGAACTTATTACAATAAATATGGCTTCAGGCCATCTCATACGATAACAGTGGAAGGCTTGGAAGATAAGGTGAGTCCATCAACTCCAACGGCATAGCTGAGCGGCACGGCAACGTCCTAACAAACCTTACTCCTCATTTGAAAAGTCTGCAACATAATATGTTGCAGCCCGAAAACGGGTCAGCACATGGAATATGCTGGCAAAGTAACACAGTAGAGCAAGAACAGAATAATGCTATCACTACATGCATATTTGGCTGGTGGAAAGCTCTATGGTTATAGTTTTTGCGAAAAGCCAATTTTTCCCTACAACAAAGGAATAGATTTTAATTTATCTATCATGGAAGTTGAAACATCATTGAGAAGGTTCTTCCAACTCAATCCCAATTAAATTAATTATCAACCCAATAATATTAAGTTAAAAAGTGATGAGATACTTAAGATACTCCAAGTACTAGATAGTCAAGATGTCCATAACCAGGGACACGGCTAACCATGATTAGTTTGTACACTCTGCAGAGGTTTGCGCACTTTTCCCCACAAGACTCGATCGCGTCCGTTGGATTTCTCACACTACATGGTGTTTGAGAAACGGATGACTGAGACACAGTCTTTCAGGAACATTTACTCTCTACTCTGGGCAGACCATACCAAACCTACAACCCACTACCTGCTGATCCACCTCTTCAAGAGCTTCACGTAACTTACTCAACTATGCTAGAGCCCATAATAGCTTGTGGATGCACACGGAAGTTTCTAGCATGAATCATCTCAGTTGCCTTTGAGCCTGGGTGGCGGTACATAGGAAAATCACACTGAACCCCGGGATTTCCAAAAATACAGGCAACACTGGGTTCTCGAGGTTCCACAATCCACCCATATGTGTATTCATGTAGCCACCTTAAGTTAAACCATTAATTAACAATCTCACATCTATCATGGATTTCACTCACCCAAACCACGTCTACAAGCATAGCATAGCAATATAAGCAATTCATATAAGTAACTCCCAAGGTTTGAATACAACAGGGAAAAACTACTAAGGAAAACCTTATACATAGAAATTTAGCAGTAGCGCATGTCAAAAATGGGCGCTAGTACTAAATAGCAATAGCGTGCATGCGGAAACCGCGCTACAGATACAACAGTAGTAATAGCGCATACACATGAAAAAACGCTACCACTAATATTCCCATTTCTAAAATGGTAGGCTACGCATAGCAGTAGCGGTCTTGGGAGAAGCGCGCTACCGCTAGGACATAAGTAGCAGCGTGTTTCACGCAGGGAGCGCTACTGCTAATGGAAACAAAATAAAATAAAAGACAAATGAAAAAGTAAATGAAAAAGAAAGAAATAGAAAAAGGAGAAAGGAAAAAAATGTAGAGGAAAATAAATGAAAAAGCAAAAAAACGAGAAAGGCGTAGAAGTAGCGTCTGTTCGTAGGAGGCGCTGTAGCTAATGTAGTTGCAGCGCGTTTCCTAGACCCCCGCTGTAGTAACAGAAAAGGAAATAAGAAATATGAAGGAAATTACATAGCTATAGCAGTAGCGCGTTTTGTGAAAATCGCTATAGCTAACTTAGCTATAGCGCGTTTCGCGAAAAGCGCTACCGCTAAGTTTGACTTCGCCGCCACTTCTCCCCCAAACCCCTCACCCCACCCCGCCGCCGTCTGCCGGATTCGCCGTCGCCCCACTTCACCGCCGTCTCCTGCCAACGTCGACGCCCCCGGAGCCACCAGAACCGCGCACCATCGACGCCACCGGAGTCGCCCCCAATGCCACCGGAGCCGCGCGGCCTCAGCAACGCCACCGGAGCCGCAGTCGACGCCACCGGAACCTCCCTCGCCATCACCAGAGATGCCCCTGCCTCCCTCGCCACCACTGCCTCCCGCGCCACCACCGGAGCCATCCTCTATAAGCCCCCACCCCTCCTCTCTCTCTCGAAATTAGTTAGGTTAATTTTGTTAGGAAAAGAATTTAGTTAGGTTAATTTAGTTAGGAAAAGAATTTATATAGGGCTTTGACAGAGATGCCCCTTCCTCCCTTGCCATAGGAAAAAATTGTATATGCTTAACAAGGGCTTTGACAGAGACGCCCCTGCCTTCCTCGCCACATCTGCCTCCATCTATATTTTGTTTTTGAATTGAGTTTCAGAGAGCATGAGATTTGTGTAGATTTTCTTGAAGTGTCAAACACTAGGAGATACAAATTTGAAGTGGTCATGATATATGAAAAATCCTCAATTGTGTTTGCTCATTGATCATAATCGACATTGAAGTGGTTCGACTGTGCCCAAGTGGCCTTTTGTTGTTTCTAGGGAATGAAGCCGAGTGGCCCATGTTTTGCCGGAATGTTGATTCATTTTCGTTCCGGTAAAATTCAGGTTCTCGATTTGTCCACTTTTTAGCAAAGGTCATGCCGAAATTTTCCGCGTCGGGAAGAAGTCAATGTTCCTGCAAACCAATAGGCCTTTTTATGTCATTATTCATTTTATTAGGCCTAGAATTAATTGACTAGATTTAATCGTAGGAAACATGGCTAGCAATGATGAACGACAGAGTTCTCGTGATTGCGACGATGTTTACCGGGCGGCAGACAAATTTTTGAGCCCTGTCAATGAGACTGAGACCGGCGCTAAGACTGAGACCGGTGCTGAGACTAAGACTGGCGCTGAGACTCAGACCGGCATCGAGACCGGCGTTGAGACTGAGACCAGCGCCGCCTCGGGGAGCGGTGCCGGTGTAGAACCGAAAGCAAAGAGGTAATGACCTCCTAACAAACTCAGGACTACTAGATTGGTGGTCACGGAGGTGGATGACGGAAATTTTGAGCCAAAGGCGCCCGAGAAAGCGCGTTGATGCTACGGCAATCAAATTGGCTGCATCGTATGGACAACCGCCACCATCAACGATGAGAAACTACAGAAGATAGAAAATATGAGGAGCTCCCTCCTAAAGAAGTTTCACCAAATATTCTTGTTCCTGGGCCGGAATGAGAAGGATTATGAAGATCCTGATGAGGACTTGGCAATGAAGAAGATAAACAAACACGCCATGACCAAGTTTAGCGACGCGTTAGCCGCTTGGAAAAATCGAGTGAAAGCAAAGATCATCGACAGGAAGGAGCCCTACTCCGAGATTGTAAAGGATAATCCGACAATCACGGAAGAGCAGTTTCAAATATTCAAGGAGGCTTGCAAGGCCGAAGCTGCCAAAAAAAGTCTAAGTACATGAAGGGGCTTCAGGAGAGGAACATTGGGAGCCACCACCTCGGAAGCCGTGGTTACGGCAGAAAGTGGTCGAAATGGGCCAAGGAGGATGCGGAAGCCGCGAGTCTGGGCATCCCAGACCCCTTGGCGGATTTCACCGTCCCACAGGAGCGTGACGTCCTCAGGGCCCGACACCTTTGAGACCCAGTGAACAAGGTTTACGAGACAAAACTGGTCATTACGGAGTTCATGAGACTGCTGGTAATTTTAGTTTCTGATCAATTCGACTGCACACGTTAGTCATATTTGTAAACGGTCCTTGTTCCTTTTGCAGAGAGAGCAGCACCGGATTGCGACCGAAAGCGACTCGCCATCTGAGGCATTGGCGAGGCCCAAGTGGGACACTCCATTCAATCAGGCGTTGAACATATTGAAACGACAACCGGTGGATACTCGACCGTCGTATGGACGCGTGCACGGTGTTGGAGACGGCGCCACGTGGAAGATGTACTACCGTGAGACCACGTAGGAGAGAAAGGAAAGACGAAGGTTAACTGAAGAAAACGTCGACAAGAAGGTTGAGATTGCGGTTGAGAAGAAATCATCTCAAACGGTCGCAACAGCGGTAGCTGCCACAAAACAAGTGGTTGTAGATTTGTCTAGTTCCTTGGTGACGGGCGTTTTCACTTGGACAAGGCAACATTCAGAAAAAAATGCAGAGGACTTTCCCCTTGCTGACTTCTTGGGGAGCAGCTCGACTAGCGTTGCACCAGCACCTGCTCCTGCATCGGCTCCCGCACCTGCTCCCGCACCAGACGTGCTCGGTGGTGCTTCGTCTTTGGCTGAGCTCGACGCCCTCATGGTATCTGTCACACTGGCCCCCTTCAATATAAATGTATAATCTCCCGTTTTCGTTGCCTTTCAGATGTCTCAGGTCGCAGACTTTTCTTTGCAGGCCGACAAAACCCCATGCACCATATTGTACACCATCGGCGACCAGAAGGTGGACGTGGGGAAGGCGACGATAATGGAGCCGAAGGAACCATTGTTCCACAGCCGGCCGATCCCCCCGAACGTCTTCAAGGTTTCCATGGCCAGTGTCAAACCGGGCCATGAGAATTTGCCTCCTCCAATACTAGTGGGGGATGACGACGAGACACCGCGGCGGCTTGGTGATTGTTGCAATGGGTGGGTCCTGTTGTGGCCAAAGAGACTGCTTCATCTGGAGGCGGCTGGGAGCACACCCACGAGAACATGAACTACATCATCGGGTTTGAGAAGATATCTCATATCTGTGTCGCTGACCCGTACTACATGCACGAGGGCTTCTTGGGAGTCTGCGCAAAGCACCATGAATACGCGAGGCTATCCTTCCTTCGATTTCAATCATTCATTTGCACGATGGAGGCTAATTAATTTGAGGTGTACTTATTTTGCGCAGCGGCGGGCGGGCTGTCCTCATCAGCCTCTACCCCCGATTCTCCCATGCTCTTTACTTGGACTCGTCGAAGAACATTCAAAAAAGGATTAGACCCACATCAAGGATGTTCTCAACAGTGCTATGTTTTACTACCAAGCAAGGGGTGGAGAGGTCAGGGACAAGAAGAGAAGGGGCGACAGGGTAGCCTTCGACCATAAGACCAACTTCTGCTGCATCCAGCAACCAAACGATTCTCTTAATGATTGATTCTATGTCCTACACCACATGCTGGAGTACAGACGGGATCACCAGAACCTTCGCATGTCACCTAGATCCGGCGATGCCCATATTCCGCAATGGGCAAAGGTCATAGGAGATATCGAGGATCATCGACTTCGAGCTGAGTTCTATAACATCCAGCTCGAACTTGCCCAAATCATCATGAAGGAGGTCGTCGGAAAAATAGGGATGTTCTACGGAGAAGGACAAATGTCGCGGGAAGACGTCCGAACATGGATAGCCTCTCAGCGTCTCGGCATGAAGCCTTTCACTAAGCTCGAGGACTATCTCCCTGACTTGGATGGATGGAACGACATGTTGGAGTGATTGTTGATATATGACAATGTGTCCGGTTAGTCCATACTTTCTGTATGAAAAAACTTAGAGTTATGCATGGCGAAACTTTATTTGTGATGTAATTAAACTGACCTCCTCCTCGACTAGCGAAAATCACTCTAGTTAGGGCATTTTGGGGTACGATGAACTTTGTTATTTATGCTTATGATATGTTGTTTCTATTTTTTCCAAGTCTGTCTCTTTCTGTTGCTCAACTATATATGTTGCATATCATCGACTCATGTGACGATGCAGGTGCATAGATCATAGATGGCGAAGAAGTGCTACGCCATGAGTATATATACGACAAGTGGCCGGAGTGTCAGGCCCAGGTGTACCGGTTTCCGGTTTCCGAGCGAGAGGCAGTAGTTAGTTTAGGTTCACGCTAATGTGAGAGAGGGATACGAATTCATGTACTCAAAGTGATAGCTCTTCTCGCGTATATCATTGTTTAGATGGATGATGATGTATTTGCAAGTAATCGAGACTTGTATCGCTATTTTCGAGATGATGACGAGAGACCACTTTGTGTTGCATGATGATTATGATGATGACATGATTTGATGAGACTAATTGTATGTATATGCTATGATTACATTTGTATGTGTATGATATGCTAAAGCCTATTCAAATACAAAAAAAATTTGTAGGGAAAAAAACTAATAAAACTAGTAGTAGCGAGGGGGGGGGGGAATTTAGCAGTAGCGCCGCCTTACCAGTAGCGTTTCCCAGAAAACAGCGCTGCTGATAATATCAGCAGCGCCCTTTTCTAAAGAGCGCTACATCTATTCATGAATAGCAGTAGCGTGGGACAACAGGCGCTACTGCTATACGTTAGCTGTAGCGCCTTATTAGTAGCGCCGGTCCCCACGCTACTGAGAGGCCCAAAACCCACGCAGCTGCTAGGCTTTTCCCTAGGAGTGCAATAGGTTCTACCTCATCAAGTACTTCCCAACCCACATGTTAATGGCATCCTAATCATGCAATGTTTGAGTATTGGAACTAATGCATAAAAACCGGGTGATAAAGGGATATGATCAAAGTGTTACTTGCCTTGCTGATGATTCGCGAAACCTAGGGACTCCAAATAACACGCTTCGCATTCCGGGAATTCTATCGCAAACAAACAATATCATACATAAGCAATCAAGCAAAGAAGCACGGGTAAATCTCAAGTAAGAAGTTCTACCAGAAAGTTCAACTTAAGAACTTCGGTTTGCAAAAAGAATCAAATCAAACGGAGCAACAAAACTCAAACGGCAAAAGAAACAAGATCCGTTTACTAATCTGGACTAAGGTCAAATTTCACAGTAGAAAAATCTTGTTTAAGTTGATTAAACAGAAAGAGGGTCTCGAGACGAAGATCTAGGCACTTGAATCGCCTGATTCCGATAAACGAGCAAAAAGATAAACTGAAATGGAAATCGGATCAAAAATCGCGATCAGAAATAATCGCGGAAAAATCCAATAAAAGAAAGCTGACGAATAGGCTAACGAACGAGCATTCGTTGTCTGTAAATAACGAGCGAAAACCGTTCGTTAAAACGAACGTACGGACGAACGTCCACTAAAGAGAAGAACCAGGAAAAACAGGCGAACCGATCTAAAAAACAAACTAGGTTTTTTCAAAAAAACTGAAACGGTTTCTTTTAGAAAAACGGTGGCGAACGGCTACCTTGTCGGGTCCGGCGAGACGCGGGAGTGGCGGCGGGGCGAGGCGGCGAGGTGGCGGCGAGGAGAGGCGGCGGAGCGAGGCGGCGCGGCGCGGTGGCGGCGGCGGCTTGCAGCGGCGGCGGCGAGGTGCGGTAGAGGCGGCGACGCGGCTGTGGTGGCAGGGTGGCGGGGTGGCTGGTGCTGGGGGGATTGGGTATTTAAAGAGGGGAGGGGGAGGTGGCTTGGGGAGGGGGCAAGATGGCGGGGAGGCGGAGTACGGCTCGGACTCCGTCCGAGTCGGCGGCGGCGGCGCTGTCCTTGTGCGGGACGAGGCGGCGGGGAAGATGGGCCGGCCCGGCTGGGTTTCGGCCCAGTCGGTGCCCGAAGACTTTTTTTTAACAATTCCGTCGAATAGAAAAAAATCCTAGAAAAATAAAATAAAAATCTAAAAATGCCAAAACAAATTTTCACCGTCTAAATAAAATATTTAGAACGAGATGAACATTTTCTTGGCCCTATAATGCAATTGAAAACATGCAATTTTTCTAATGCAAACAAAATTGCAATAAAATCTAAATAAAAACAAATATTTGATTTTAATATTTTCCTCCAATATTTCAATTATTTTGGAGAAGTCATATTATCTCCTCTCATATACTTTAATATGAAATATTTTCAGAGAGAAAAATAATTAAAACCAAAAATCCTTGTTTCAATATTTGATAAAAATGAAATTTGAAAATCGGGGAAATCCACAACTCTCTCCGAGGGTCCTTGAGTTGCTTAGGATTTCGAGGATCGCGAGATGAAATGCAATAAAATATGATATGCAAGAATGATCTATGTATAACATTCCAAATTGAAGATTTGGATGTTACAAACCAACCCACCTTAAGATGAATATCGCCCTCGAGATTCGGGTTGGCTAGAAAATAGGTGTGGGTGTTCTTTGCGAAGATCATCCTCTCATTCCCAGGTGGCTTCATCTTCGGTATGGTGGCTCCACTGAACTTTTCAAAACTTGATAACCTTGTTGCGGGTGACTCAACTGGCAAACTCCAAAATCTTGACTGGCTTCTCCTCATAAGTCAAATCATTGTCCAACTGAATCGCCTCCAAGGGTACGGTATCTCTTAGCGGTATATGTGCCATCTCAGCATGGCCCTGCTTCAACTGGGTAACGGGAAACACATCGTGAACTCCTGACAGTCCTTCAGGTAACTCCAACTTGTAGGCAACTTCTCCCATCCGTTTCAAACATGATACGGTCCTACAAATATCGGGGCTAACTTTCCCTTAACTCCAAAACATTTCACTCCTCGCAAAGGTGATACTTGCAGGTATGCTCTGTCTCCAATTTTCTAGGTTACCTCCTTGCGTTTCGAATCTGCATAACTCTTCTGTCTGGACTGAGCTATCTTCAGTCTATCTCGAATCAGTTTAACCTTCTCCTCAGACTCTTTGATCAAGTCTGGTCCAAACAACTGTCGGTCTCCAACTTCATCCCATATCAATGGTGTTCTGCACCTTCGTCCATACAGGGCTTTGAACAGTGCCATCTTCAGACTGGCTTGGTAACTATTGTTCTATGAGAACTCCACGTAAGGTAGATTGTCATCCCAACTAGATCCATAATCTAGCGCACAGGCCCTCAACATGTCCTCCAGAATCTGGGTGCCTCTCTCGGTCTGTCCATCTGTCTGTGTGTGAAATGCTGTACAGAACTCCAATCTTGTTCCCAGAGTCTGGTGCAGCTGATGCCAAAACTTTGAGGTAAATTGTGTTCCTCTATCTGATACGATGGTCCTCGGAACTCCATGCAGACATACGATCCTTGTCATATATATCTTGGCCAACTTTGCACTTGTATAAGTTGTTTTCACTAGGATAAAGTGTGCCACTTTGTTCAAGCGGTCAACTACTACCTATATAGAATCATATCCTGATTTGGTCCTTGGTAATCCGGTGATAAAATCCATGCCAAGTTTATCCCACTTCCATTCGGGTATCAGCATAGGCTGTAGCAATCCTGCTGGCTTTTGATGCTCTGCCTTCACTCTCTGACATACATCACATACGGCTACAGACTCGGCGATATCCTTCTTCATCCCTGTCCACCAGAAATGTTCCATCAAATCCAAATACATCTTGGTGTTTCCAGGGTGTATTGAGTATGGTGAGTCATGAGCCTCCTGAAGTATTAATTTCCTGATCTCTATGTTATTGGGCACATAAACACGGTCCTCAAACCATAAGGTGTCGTGCTCATCCTCATGAAAACCTTTGGCCTTTCGTTCTCTCATTCTCTCTTTTATCTCTGCAATCTCTTTGTCATCCTTCTGAGCTTCTCGAATCTTTCCCAACAATGTAGACTGAACCTCCATTGTTGCAACAAAACCTCTAGGAACAATCTCCAATTGGAGTTCCCGGAGATCCTCTGCTAACTCCTTCGGCAATCCTGTGCTCTCTAGGGTATTAGCATAACTCTTCTAGCTCAAAGTGTCTGCTATGACATTAGCCTTTCCTGGATGATAGTGAAGCTTCATGTCATAATCCTTTATGAGCTCCAACCATCTCCTCTGCCTAAGGTGCAGTTCCTTCTATGTGAAAATGTACTTCAAGCTCTTATGATCCGTGTACACATCACAATGGTTTCCGATAAGGTAATGTCTCCAAGTCTTCAACGCACGCACTACGGCTGCTAGCTCCAAATCATGCATGGCATAATTCAACTCATGTGGTTTTAGTTGTCGTGAGGCATATGAAATAACTCTTCCATCCTGCATAAGCACACTTCCAACACAACAAAAAAATACACTTCCGTGATGATACGTCTTTGTCAAAGTAGGTCCCTTTTTTGTCATGCATGTACATCCATGACAAATTTATGACAGAATCAAGATAGTCATACCTGTGCTGTCGTAGAAGTGTTCCATGACATTACCAAAATTATCATCACGGAAGTGTCCACTTCCATGAGGATAAATCACGCGTCACAGAAGTGCTTTCGTCAAGGATGACTGACACGTGGCATCCACTGTAACGGAACGCCGTTAAGCTATCGGGTCGGCTTTTGGATCCGATAACCCGTTAACAGCCCCGACCAATGGGGATTTTCCACGTGTAAAATCATCATTGGCTAGAGGAAACACGTGTCAGCTCATCGTTGGGACAGATGTCATCCACTCATTGGACAGGAGGCGCCCATGATAGGTCGACACTTGGCACGGCCCAACAGTGGCCCATTCCGGTGAAAAAGGCCGGCCCAATAAAAATTAGCAGGCCGGCCCATATAAGGCCTACTTGTGTCAGCTCCATTTAAGCCCACGGCCCATACGAGATGTGCCAATTCGGCCCGTTAAAGATTTGACACCATTGCAGCCAATCGTCAGTTCAAGCCCGTTAACTGCCCGCTATATATTTTGGTTCAATATCGGCCGATGAGATTTTGGCCTGTTAACGACCCATTTAATGGATGGGCCAATTTTCAGGATGTAGATCTTTCGGCCTTTTAGCGAACCATTTAAATGTTGTGCTAATTTCCAGCCCGGTGTGTCTTTCAGCCTGTTGACGACCCATAAATCTGATGGGCCATTTGGAGTCGGACCTGAGTTTCGGCCTTGTAGCGGCCCATTTAAGTGTTGGGCCAATTTCTGGCCCGGTCTCACTTTCAGCCTGTTGACGGCCCATAAATCAGTTGGGCCAATTGTTGTCGGACCTGAGTTTTGGCCTTTTAGCGACCCATTTAAGTGTTGGGCCAATTCCCGGCCCTGTGTGCCTTTCGGCCTGTTAACGGACCATAAATGAGTTGGGCCATTTGTAGTCGGACCTTAGTTTTGGCCTCTTAACGGCCCATGCCCTTCATGGTCCAATACCAGCCCGGTTTCTCTTTCTGGTTGCTAAAGGCCCAGAACACAGTTGGGCCGTTTACAATACTACCTGACTTTCGGCCTCTTAGCGACCCATGCTCTTCATGGTCCAATACAAGCTCGCTGTCTCTTTCGGCCTGCTAAAGGCCTATAGTATAGTTGGTCCATATGTAGCCCAAACTTTGTAACGGCCTATTAATGGCCTGCCAAATAAATTGGGGCCACCCGTTGCCCGCTTCGATGTCGGCCTGTTAACTTTCGGCCTATTAACGGCCCATTAACTTAATAGGCCCACTGAAGTTCGTTCATGTCTTTAGGCCAAATTACAAGAAATTACATTGCACATCCAGAATATATTACAGGAAATTACATCCACTGGGCAATCAAAGATTGATACCAGTGCAAATAAATGAGCAGAACCTAACCATCCACAACATCACAATCTGCGTCCTTAGCATAGATGACGCCCATAAGCATGTGGGCAAGTTCTTGCTGCTTTGCCACACTGTCTCTGAAAACATTGATCAGTTGTTGTGTCGCACAACTCTGCACCTCTGATTCACCCACCATTTCCATCATTGCTTCAGCCATTAATTGGTTCACAAGCATACATTTATTCCGTCGCATTTGAGACAGAGGATACTAAACAGATTTAGATGGCGATTTTGGCAGGCTTGTATTATTGATAGTGGAGAGTGTCTTGAGCACTGCATCATAACATAAATTAGGACGGGAACCAAACAGATTAATCATGAGTTATTGCCATATGACCTGGCCTAGATCTACTGGAAAGAAACAATGGGGTTGCCTTGCTGTTTTCAGAGTTTGTCTTCTTATCTTCAGCAGCCTACACAAAATTAACACACTAGCATTGTTATCATTGGCCAAGTCAGATAGTAGGAAAGCAACATTGACACAATGAATGTTTGGGCAACTAGCATACACCAAATTAACACAATATGGCACAGCTATCATCAGCCAGGTAAGGTAATACGAAAGCAACATTGACACAATGAATGAATGGGCAACTAGAGAAACACTACAATTCAGTAATGTGCGTGATCTGAGATAGCACATTCATGCAGCTCAGTACGCAAAACTACCAGGCAGTTTTCCTGACAAAAATCAACATTGGCGCCTTTAACATTTTTCTACAACTAATTTTAGATCAGATAAAGGTTAGATTCAGACCGATTAACAAAATACATGCTAATGTAAAAATATAGTGATATACAACAGCTACTTACATCAGCACTGGAGCACAGAGAATTCCCGCAAGATATTTTCCTTGAATACAATCCCAATGGAGGAAGTCTTGTATCGTTTAACCTTATTTTCTAAAATAGAGACGAGTAAGAAACATGTAGAAAATATGATCAGAATGCTATAAAATTTCATGATGCGAGGATACGCACACGCTTCTTAGAATGGAGTTGACATTCTTTTGTTGGACTGGAGCGGACTAGTTATTTGGCCACTGGAATCTGCTTATTATCAGTGGGAGTTGGGTTTCTCTGTGCTGGAGCAGTATCTATGAAAAATGGAGTTGGTTTATTATCTCCTGGAGTTTGGATCTTTTGCAAAGACCTGGTTTGTAACCATTCAGATTCTAACATAGTTGTCTTCCCCTTGTATGCCTTATATAGAAGAATGGTGCTTCAACTACAAAACATGCTATAGCAGAGATGGAATAGGTACTAAAGAATAGAAAGGCGTGACATATTGACATGTATTCCCTCCATCCGGAAATAAATGGATGGGTCTAGGCGTATTTCAGTTCTAGATACATCCAGTTTGATCCATTTCTGCGACATGTAATCCGGGCGGAGGGAGTATGACGTAAGAGCTAGGGATATGGCAGGACAACACAGTAAAAAAACACTGAAAACCCACTTCAGAACCAAAGTAATCAAACCCACTGATATGAGATAGTACACTCATGCCGCTTAGGATGCAAAACTACCAGGCAGTTTTCCTTACAAAAATCAACATCATGGCCTTTAATCATACATTTTGCTACAACTAAATTTAGATCAGATAAAGGTTGGATTCATGCCGATTAACAAAATACATGCTGATGTAAAAATATAGTGATATACAATAGGTACTTACATCTGCATTGGAGTACAGAGAATTCCTGCAAGACTCTTTCCTCACAGAGGATACCAGTGCAGAAATTCTTCTATCTATTAAGCTTATTTTCTAAAAGAGAGATGGGTAAGAAACATGTAGAAAATATGATCAGCATGCTATAAAATTTCATGATGCAAGGATACGCACATGCTTCTTAGAGTTGAGTTGACATATTTTTGCTGGACTGGAGCAGACTAGTTCTTTGGCCACTGGAATCTACTTATTATCAGTAGGAGTTGGGTTTCTCTGTGCTCGAGCAGTATCTTTAAAAACTGGACTTGATTTATTATCTCCTGGCGTTTGGATCTTTTGCAAAGGCCTTTGTTTGTAACCCTTCAGATTCTAACATAGTCGTCTTCCCCTTGCATGTGCCTTGTATAGAAGAACGGTGCTTTAATTATAAAACATGCGGCAGTAGAGAGATGGAATATGTACTGAATAATAGAAAGGAATGATATATTGACATGTATTCCCTCCATTCGGAAAAATGGATGGGTCTAGGCGTATTTCAATTCTAGATACATCCTTTTTTATCCATTTTGGCAACATGTAATCCGGACGGAGGGAGTACGGTGTAAGAGCTAGGGATAGGACAGGACAACACAGCAAAAAAAACACTAGTTGAATGTAAAACTATATGCTAGTAGAATACATACATAAATAACTAAGGCAACATACACGTGTATGATTGGGAAAATAAGATGGCAATTCAACAGAGCACTAGAACAACACTTCAATGTAAAAAAGCATGGTATGGTAGACAGATGAAGTACATACTGATGAATAACAATGCATAAGATATTCAGAAGCATGATGTCCAAATTAAGAAGATGGCATTGCGATAGAGTAGAATGAAAGTACTTAAATTTGAAAACATGTTATCATGAATGGAATAGGTACTGAAAAATACGAAGGCATGACATATTTACATGCATGATCAGCATGCTAAGCACATGGCATTGTAACAGAGTAGATACACTCCAGGACATTATATGCATGTTGTACCGATATCACAGGCCAAGTTAGAGCAAGGACCTTGTGGGGTGAAGAGGATTCATCATTTTTCTGCAAGTCTTCTGAAGAACTGCCTTTACATGTTCCATCATATTGGGTATTATTGACATCAAGTTTATTGGCCTTTACATTGCTCCGTGAGGTTCTTGTGGATATATCAGTGTGTGCAATTATATCTGACATGCATGGAAGACAACTAGTAGTTAGATTTATGTAATGAGTGCCTGTAGGAGACGACATAAATAGTAGGAATGAGGTTAGCTAGCAGCAACAGGTCTCATAAACTAAAGGGAGAACACAAATGAAAGCTACAGAATATGTATCGTTTGTACTCGAGCTTAACTAGATGGCACACAAAAGTATTAAAGAACAACATAGGAAATACTAGAAGTGGTATAATACTATAATTACCAGCGTGTGGGATAGCATTGGCTGATGGATGATAACTATGGAACAGTGTTACCTAAAGAACAAGTATCTTAGCTGAACTAAATTGGGGTCACACGATTTTATTTTATTTTGGTACTGTTCGATCTACGCCGGATGGCTGGCCGTCTTGTGCCTCCCGGCTGACACTGTTCGGAATCTTCCCCGAAGACCCAACGACCAACGGTAGAGCAGCCTGCCTCTGCCGTCTATGGCCCCGGCCAAAACCCCGCTCCCCTCCCCACCACACTGCCGCGGTTGCGCCGCCCCCAGGCCAATCCACAAAGACTCCCCGTCATCCAGATCCAGCGGCGGCAGTACCTTCAACACACGCAAATCTAAAAGATAGCCATCTAAGCGCTGCTTCCACAGCGAACTTTGCGGCCCCGCACCCTTACGTTAGACACCAGCCAACCGGCAGCCGAGGAGCTCCGCCGCCTCGAGGGGTGCTGCTTCCCATTGCAAATTGATTGGCCCAGAATAAAAATTCAGACAACTGACACCTAAATAGACTGATTTGAGATGAGGGTGTGACCTATCTGGCTGCATGGTGAAGTAGGCAGGTCCAGCTACCGAGTTGGTGAGGCCGGCGCGGTTGCGGTGGCGACCGGCGGCAGAGAAAGAGCGATGTCGCGACGGTCGACGGCTATGCCGAAGTAGCGCCAGGACACTGGACGGATCCAAAGTTGGAGCCACTCCGGCACCGTGAACAACGACGGGGGCGAATCGGCTCCGGTACGGTTCACGCAGACGTCGTCGAGGCAGCACCGGCAACACGGAGTAAGAGGCGCACGGCCTAGTACACGACGACAAATGGACAACATCTCCGGCATTAGGGAGGAGGGCGGCTGTGAAATTGGTGCGGTGGGGGCGCCATGAAGGTGGGCCTGAGGTTTCGTGGCTCGGGAGAAGGGAGCTTCCCGGGGAGAAGGTGATTTGGCGCCCACGAGGTATGAATGGGCGCGAGCGGGGGAAATTGGGAGGGGAGTGGAACCATGTCTTGCAGACACATTTGTCTGAAATGTGAGGGGGAGTTACAGTTCTACCCTTGCCTATAGGCTTCTCGGCTTGGGTCGGGAATAGTATAGTAACTTTGCTTCTCTGGCGGGAGCGACTTCGGGCGAGGAGGGCGTGTTTTGAACTATAGTGGGCGCGAGCGATTTCGGGCGAGGAGAGTGTGTTTTAAAATAGTGGGCGCGAGCTATTTCGGGCGAGGAGACAATGTTTTTCCGAGCAGGCTTTATGAATTATTCGGCACATGTCATTTCGGCCGAGGAGAAGGCGCGCTTGGATGAAGTTACGAACCTACCCTCGATGTACAACGGGCCAATTTATGCGTGTACCGCATAGGACGGTAATTTTGCGTCTCCCATTTATTTGCTCGGGCGAATTCCACCGAGTGAGAGGATTTTTAACGGTTCGTTCAAATTTTGGGAGAACGAGCATCCACGTCTACCTTACCAAGTCAATTCGGATCAAATTTTTTAGATGGAGAGATGATGCTCGGGAGTAATGTGTTCTTACATGCTCGTTGCTAGTAATTTACTATATGACAAATAGTTGACCCACTCAAAAACGCGAATCAAACCCAAAATGAAATATCTCGATTCAATGAAATAGCTCGTTCAGTAGGTCAAAATAGTGAAATAAATCCAAAATTGAACACCTCAATCGAGTAGCATGTTGTACAGTATTATAGTACTCCATGAACACGTTGAAAGTCAAATTAATGAACTTGTTTGATATACGCATATATCTGTTCATGTGTGGACTGCAGACAACATGTTCTCCAATATAAATATTTGAATGCAAGTTTATATCGAAACATGGTTTATATCAGTCTTTGATGCATAAAACGCGACCTCCCCCTCTCCCGGACTCATGTTCTCTCTCTCTCTCTCTCTCTCTCTCTCTCACTCTATCTCTCTCTCTCTCGCCGACAATCTTCAATTCTGTCGCATGCATCCGACACAAAAACCTTGTTCGTCCCTCTCCCTTTCTCTCCATCTCTCTCTCTCTCTCTCTTTGTGTGTGTGTGTGGGGGGGGGGGTCTTTCTAGTTCGCATGCATATATACACCATCTATAGGTCTCTCTCGCATACCACGTATGATACTCTAGCTAGTCCAAGCTAGATATCTTGGGTGCACTCATCGTACGCACACAGATTCCTTGGCTCTTTTCCTGTAACTCTCTCACGCATGACTATGTCGTCTCGGAGCTCTTCCCCCCCTCTCAAACTCTCCATCCACCTGGGTCACACATACACATGCATATCTCACTCGCACTCGATAGGCCCATCTAAAACTCTATCTCTCCCGCTCGTTCTCTCTCCATCTCACACGCGCACACACACAATCTCATGCCTAGCTAGCCAAGTATGATGGTCTCTCACTCAATTGTAGGCACACGCAGTCCCCCTATATGTATATGACTAGCTAATCTTAGTCTCCATCACAAACATGTGCATGGTCTATCTCGGATTCTCTCGGGGCATCTTTCTATCGCGCACGCACTCCCTCGATCTCCCACTCATATAGTCCCCTCACGATCTCGATGGGATCTCTCTATCACAAACACACCCTCTCTCCCTCCTCATGCGTCCATGCCATCCATGTGTCCCTCTCGACCTTTGTTACTTGTTGGCCACACCTCTATTGGACATGTGCTACAGGGGTGTCTCTCTCCGTTGCAAACAATCACACACTAGCTATCTTCGTGTATCTCCTTGCCTCGCTTTTCCATCTCGGAGATGCATGCATGATATGTTCGCATAAGAAACGAAACAACACACTCCCTCTCTAATTTATTGTTTGTTATCACTTTCCATTTCCCACACATACTCTTTTTGCACACTTACTCATTCTCCTTCACACGCACTTGATCTGTCTCGACTGAGGCACTCTCCTCGGTCCATAGCATATAGATTTATTGAAAAGTCAAACATCACAAAGTTTGACCAGGTACATGGAGAAAAAGAATTACATCTATTACGGCAAACATATGCCATTAGATTCACCATGAGATGTAGTTTTTTATGTTGTATCTTTGGTATTGTAGATATAAATAACATTTGCGTAAACCTGATCAAAGTTTCCAAAGTTTGACTTCTAAAAAATTTACATGCACTGCATTATCGAGTGGATGGAATATCTCTTTCCCCCTCTCAGCTATCTGATGCACCACTCAGCCTTACCGGGGCTCCTCAATCTCTCTCAAACTTTATTGGTCAGTTTGGTTCGTGACCTGACCCTCATTCCTTGCTGGCCGGTACTGCCTGGTGTGGACATGAGATGTAAAATATTTCTGCCTGGCCAGGCTTGTGTGGTGCTGTAGCGTTTGGTTCATGCTTGGGCCAGGCAAAGCATCAACGTCCCATCAATCAATCCATGAATCAATTATTTAATGCTAATATCCATCGATGTTGTTGTTAGCCTCGTCGCCACACGACCAGGCACGACCAGGCGTTCGAAATCGGTCGCCTGGGCCAGGCTACTTGCAGTGTTTGGAGTTCAGCCAGGCTAATTAAAGTGCAAGTAAACCCAGGCCAGGCGGGCTTTCTTTTTCCCAGGGTAGCAACCAAACAAGCGTGCATAAAATCCAGCCACAACCCCAGGCCAGGCAAAAGATTCTCAGGACGCAAGCCAAACTGGCCTGATATCTCCCTGGTTCACACATACACATGTCTCGCTCGTGCTATACATATAGACCCATCCAACACTCTCCGCCCTTGTTCTCTCTCCATGTGACACGCACCCCCTAAGTACCATAATCCCTCAATCCATCATAGGCGCAAGCAAGCACTCCCCCCCCCTCCTAAGTATGATTATCTCTTACTAGCCAACAGGAACACACGTATTGTCTCCTTCCATCCATACGTCTACCTTGATATCTCTCGGGGCATCTTCTATCACGCACACACCTTGTCACTCGATCTCCCACCCATGTAGTCCCATCACGATCTCCAAGGGATCTCTCTATGACAAACATACACTCGCTCCTCCCCATGTCTGCATTTTCTCCGTATGTCTCTCTCGACCTCTCTCCCTTGTTTGTCAGACCCCTCTTGGCCACGTGCTAGCTTAGGGGTCTTGCTTTCTCGGTTCCAAACAACCACACATTATCAACTCACCTTGCCTCCGTTGTCGAAGATGCATGTGTGATATGTTTGCATAAGACACACACACTTTTTCTCTACTTTTATCGTGTGTTGTCCATGTCTCTTTCACACACGCACACACACTTTTTTCACTCACTCACTCTCTCTCTCTCTCTCTCTCTCTCTCTCTTGTTAGGGAGTCTGTCACGTCCATAAGCATATGGATGTTTTGAAAAGTCGAACCTCAGAAACGTTTGACCAGGTATATGTGGAGAAAAATATGTACATCTGGAATGATCATTAGATCCATCACAACATGTACTTACTTCATACTATCATTTATCTTTCATATTGTAGATATAATTAATTTCTTTATAAACTTGGTCAAAGTTTCAAATGTTTGACTTAAAAAAAAGTTGGACCTACATTATCAAACGGAGGGAGTAGCTCTTTCTCTCTCTCTCTCTCTCTCTCTCTCTCTCTCTCCTATCTCTCACGGGCCTCCCCTCTCACTCGAACTCTCTATACCGATGGATTATACGCTCACTGTGTCAGTGTATAGCTCCGTATATTGTTTATTGACCGGTCAACCAATCCACATGCTGCCTTGTCAGCTCGTGTTCTGTATCTTCGTGTGCTGGCCCATGTGGCAGTGGGTGAAAATAAGTAAACTAGAGGCCCATCTGACACGCGGTGAAGTAAACAAAGTTGAAACCACTCAGGGTAGCACCCCGCACGCTAGTAAATTGAGGGCGCATTGAGGACAAACTTCTTGCGTGCAAAGGACGCACTCGCGCACAATTCACCACTACGCGGCGGCATGCACAGAAGGACGCACTCGCGCACACCCAGCACACAACACACACCAGCACACGTGTACACATCTAGGAGTAGAAGGCTGTGGAAAATTCTGGTGCGACGGCCGCTGCCGAAGCCGTCCACCTCCAATCTTGGTGTTCCGTGCAATGCTCGGGCATCTACGCACGGGAAATTATGTCGAACAGGGCTAGTTGTAAGCAGGCTAGCTCTATAGCCATGATGATAGTGACTGCAGACAGTGAGAATGACTATGGTATCACTACTAGGAAAAGGCCTACTAATGGCGCACCTAATTTGGCCATTAATGGCGCATTAGTGGTGCGCCATTAGTACCACGCCATTAGTATATTTTACTAATGGCGCACCAATGGTGCGCCATTAGTATCTGGTATACTAATGGCGCACCACGCGGTGCGCCATTAGTATAGCCCACGGTGCGCCATTAGTATGCCTCCTAGGGGGCCATGTATACCCAGGTGCTTTGGCATACTAATGGCGCACAACAACAGGATGCGCCATTAGTAACTTCCGCATACTAATGGCGCACTGTTTAATGATGCGCCATTAGTATCCTTTGGCATACTAATGGCGCACTATGATGTGATGGGCCATTAGTATGAATATTAGGTTTTTTTATTTTTTTAATTTTCTATTTTTTGCACAGGTTACAAAATGTATAATTGGACAAAATATAGACAGCACACATCAACAACAGATTCATCGAATAAAATAGAAGATTAGTCTCTGAATACAATTCATCATTTTAGTCTCCAAATACAATTCATCATATTAGTCTCCGAATTGAAAAGACCGAACAAAGATAGAACATTATAAGTTGATATCGATCATCTAAACTACCATCACATAGAAGAGAGCTGCGGTCATCACGATGAGCATCATCACGATGAAACTCGTCTTCATCCGGTTCCTCCAACGCTCCCTCCCCTCTCCCGCTAGATAGCGGGCGTATCTAGATTCGGCCTCGGCCCTAGTGGTGTACCCTTTGTAACTGTTACCGCTGAATCGGTGAACCTGTCTCCGACACTCCTCCCAGTCGTTGTAGACTCCAGGAAACTTACCCTTGTACACGACATACCACAGCATCGCTAGGCAGTAGCCAAACGAAACGTTAGTACCAATTCACAGACAATACATAAGCAACATATAAGTATGCAATAGAACGATCGGAAGAGAAAAGCAAAACATTAATAGCATCGATTACATCTAAGTTGAATGACTCTCGAAACCAAAGAGACATAATACAAGTTAATTAAAGTTTAATTACAACATGAGCCAATCGATGTTTCAGAACTAGACACAGCATCACTGGTTTCGACTCGACTCAAGGGACCGGAGCGTGGATGAAGCCACCGTCTGTCGTGGGAGTCATGAAACAACGGGCGTTGTCAGCCTGCATTTGTAGGATTGTGTCGATGTTGTTGGGGAACGCAGTAATTTCGAAAATTTTCCTACGCACACGCAAGATCATGGTGATGCACAGCAACGAGAGGGGAGAGTGTTGTCTACGTACCAACGCAGACCGACTGCGGAAGCGATCACACAACATAGAGGAAGTAGTCGTACGTCTTCTTCCCGATCCGACCGATCCAAGCACCGTTACTCCGGCACCTCCGAGTTCTTAGCACACGTTCAGCTCGATGACGTTCCTCGGGCTCCGATCCAGCAAAGCGTCGAGGAAGAGTTCCGTCAGCACGACGGCGTGGTGACGATCTTGATGTACTACCGACGCAGGGCTTCGCCTAAGCACTGTAACGGTATGATCGAGGTGGAATTTGGTGGCAGGGGGCACCGCACACGGCTAAGGAACGATCTCAAGGATCAACTTGTGTCTCTGTGGGGTGCCCCCTGCCCCGTATATATATGTTGGAGAAGGGGAGCCGGCCGGCCAAGGGAGAGGAGGCGCAGGGGAGTCCTACTCCCACCGGGAGTAGGACTCCTCCCCCCAATCCTAATCCAATTAGGACTCCCGGGGGGGAAAGAGAGAGAAGGGGGGCCGGCCCCCTATCCTAGTCCTACTAGGACTTGGGGAAGGGGGGGCGCCGGCCAGCTTGGGCTTGTCCCTTTTCTCTTTTTCCACTAAGGCCCAATAGGCCCATTAGTCTCCCGGGGGGTTCCGGTAACCCTCCCGGTATTCCGGTAAAATCCCGATTTCACCCGGAACACTTCCGATGTCCAAACATAGGCTTCCAATATATCAATCTTTATGTCTCGACCATTTCGAGACTCCTCGTCATGTCCGTGATCTCATCCGGGACTCCGAACAACCTTCGGTACATCAAAATGCATAAACTCATAATAACTGTCATCGTAACGTTAAGCGTGCGGACCCTACGGTTCGAGAACAATGTAGACATGACCGAGACACGTCTCCGGTCAATAACCAATAGCGGGACCTGGATGCCCATATTGGCTCCTACATATTCTACGAAGATCTTTATCGATCAGACCGCATAACAACATACGTTGTTCCCTTTGTCATCGGTATTTTACTTGCCCGAGATTCGATCGTCGGTATCCAATACCTAGTTCAATCTCGTTACCGGCAAGTCTCTTTACTCGTTCCGTAATACATCATCTCACAACTAACATATTAGTTGTAGTGCTTGCAAGGCTTATGTGATGTGCATTACTGAGAGGGCCCAGAGATACCTCTCCGACAATCGGAGTGACAAACCCTAATCTTGAAATACGCCAACCCAACATCTACCATTGGAGACACCTGTAGTACTCCTTTATAATCACCCAGTTACGTTGTGACGTTTGGTAGTACCCAAAGTGTTCCTCCGGTAAACGGGAGTTGCATAATCTCATAGTTATAGGAACATGTATAAGTCATGAAGAAAGCAATAGCAACATACTAAACAATCGGGTGCTAAGCTAATGGAATGGGTCATGTCAATCAGATCATTCAACTAATGATGTGACCTCGTTAATCAAATAACAACTCTTTGTTCATGGTTAGGAAACATAACCATCTTTGATTAACGAGCTAGTCTAGTAGAGGCATACTAGTGACACTCTGTTGGTCTATGTATTCACACATGTATTATGTTTCCGGTTAATACAATTCTAGCATGAATAATAAACATTTATCATGATATAAGGAAATAAATAATAACTTTATTATTGCCTCTAGGGCATATTTCCTTCAGTCTCCCACTTGCACTAGAGTCAATAATCTAGATTACACAGTAATGATTCTAACACCCATGGAGTCTTGGTGCTGATCATGTTTTGCTCGTGGAAGAGGCTTAGTCAACGGGTCTGCAACATTCAGATCCGTATGTATCTTGCAAATCTCTATGTCTCCCACCTGGACTAAATCCCGGATGGAGTTGAAGCGTCTCTTGATGTGTTTGGTTCTTTTGTGAAATCTGGATTCCTTTGCCAAGGCAATTGCACCAGTGTTGTCACAGAAGATTTTCATTGGACCCGATGCACTAGGTATGACACCTAGATCGAATATGAACTCCTTCATCCAGACTCCTTCGTTCACTGCTTCCGAAGCAGCTATGTACTCCGCTTCACATGTAGATCCCGCTACGACGCTTTGTTTAGAACTGCACCAACTGACAGCTCCACCGTTTAAAGTAAACACGTATCCGGTTTGCGATTTAGAATCGTCCGGATCAGTGTCAAAGCTTGCATCAACGTAACCTCTTACGGTGAGCTCTTTGTCACCTCCATATACGAGAAACATATCCTTAGTCCTTTTCAGGTATTTCAGGATGTTCTTGACCGCTGTCCAGTGATCCACTCCTGGATTACTTTGGTACCTCCCTGCTAAACTTATGGCAAGGCACACATCAGGTCTGGTACACAGCATTGCATACATGATAGAGCCTATGGCTGAAGCATAGGGAACATCTTTCATTTTCTCTCTATCTTCTGCAGTGGTCGGGCATTGAGTCTGACTCAACTTCACACCTTGTAACACAGGCAAGAACCCTTTCTTTGCTTGATCCATTTTGAACTTCTTCAAAATCTTGTCAAGGTATGTGCTTTGTGAAAGTCCAATTAAGCGTTTTGATCTATCTCTATAGATTTTTATGCCTAATATGTAAGCAGCTTCCCCGAGGTCTTTCATCGAAAAACTTTTATTCAAGTATCCCTTTATGCTATCCAGAAATTCTATATCATTTCCAATGAGTAATATGTCATCCACATATAATATCAGAAATGCTACAGAGCTCCCACTCACTTTCTTGTAAATACAGGCTTCTCCAAAAGTCTGTATAAACCCAAATGCTTTGATCACACTATCAAAGCGTTTATTCCAACTCCGAGATGCTTGCACCAGTCCATAAATGGATCGCTGGAGTTTGCACACTTTGTTAGCTCCTTTTGGATCGATAAAACCTTCGGGTTGCATCATATACAACTCTTCTTCCAGAAATCCATTCAGGAATGCGGTTTTTACATCCATTTGCCAAATTTCATAATCATAAAATGCGGCAATTGCTAACATGATTCTGACAGACTTAAGCATCGCTACGGGTGAGAAAGTCTCATCGTAGTCAACTCCTTGAACTTGTCGAAAACCTTTTGCGACAAGTCGAGCTTTGTAGATAGTAACATTACCATCAGCGTCAGTCTTTTTCTTAAAGATCCATTTATTCTCAATTGCTTGCCGATCATCGGGCAAGTCAACCAAAGTCCATACTTTGTTCTCATACATGGATCCCATCTCAGATTTCATGGCTTCAAGCCACTTTGCGGAATCTGGGCTCACCATCGCTTCTTCATAGTTCGTAGGTTCATCATGATCTAGTAGCATGACTTCCAGAATAGGATTACCGTACCACTCTGGGGCGGATCTTACTCTGGTTGATCTACGAGGTACAGTAGTATCTTGATCTAAAGTTTCATGATCATCATCATTAACTTCCTCTCTTATTGGTGTAGGTCTCACAGAAACAGTTTTCTGTGATGTACTATTTCCCAATAACGGAGTAGGTACAGTTACCTCGTCAAGTTCTACTTTCCTCCCACTCACTTCTTTCGAGAGAAACTCCTTCTCAAGAAAGTTTCCGAATTTAGCAACAAAAATCTTGCCTTCGGATCTGTGATAGAAGGTGTATCCAATAGTTTCCTTTGGATATCCTATGAAGACACACTTCTCCGATTTGGGTTCGAGCTTATCAGGTTGAAGCTTTTTCACATAAGCATCGCAGCCCCAAACTTTAAGAAACGACAACTTTGGTTTCTTGCCAAACCATAGTTCATAAGGCGTCATCTCAACGGATTTAGATGGTGCCCTATTTAACGTGAATGCGGCTGTCTCTAAAGCATAACCCCAAAATGATAGCGGTAAATCAGTAAGAGACATCATAGATCGCACCATATCTAGTAAAGTACGATTACGACGTTCGGACACACCATTACGTTGTGGTGTTCCGAGTGGCGTGAGTTGCGAAACTATTCCACAATTTTTCAAATGTACACCAAACTCGTAACTCAAATATTCTCCTCCACGATCAGATCGTAGAAACTTTATTTTCTTGTTACGATGATTTTCAACTTCACTCTGAAATTCCTTGAACTTTTCAAATGTTTCAGACTTATGTTTCATTAAGTAGATATACCCATATCTGCTTAAATCATCTGTGAAGGTGAGAAAATAACGATATCCGCCACGAGCCTCAATATTCATCGGACCACATACATCGGTATGTATGATTTCCAATAAATCTGTTGCTCTCTCCATAGTACCGGAGAACGGTGTTTTAGTCATCTTGCCCATGAGGCACGGTTCGCAAGTACCAAGTGATTCATAATCAAGTGGTTCCAAAAGCCCATCAGTATGGAGTTTTTTCATGCGCTTTACACCGATATGACCTAAACGGCAGTGCCACAAATAAGTTGCACTATCATTATCAACTCTGCATCTTTTGGCTTCAACATTATGAATATGTGTATTACTACTATCGAGATTCAATAAGAATAGACCACTTTTCAAGGGTGCATGACCATAAAAGATATTACTCATATAAATAGAACAACCATTATTCTCTGATTTAAATGAATAACCGTCTCGCATCAAACAAGATCCAGATATAATGTTCATGCTCAACGCTGGCACCAAATAACAATTATTTAGGTCTAATATTAATCCCGAAGGTAGATGTAGAGGTAGCGTGCCGACCGCGATCACATCGACTTTGGAACTGTTTCCCACGCGCATCGTCACCTCGTCCTTTGCTAGTGTCCGCTTATTCTGTAGTCCCTGTTTCGAGTTGCAAATATTAGCAACAGAACCAGTATCAAATACCCAGGTGCTACTGCGAGCATTATTAAGGTACACATCAATAACATGTATATCACATATACCTTTGTTCACCTTGCCATCCTTCTTATCCGCCAAATACTTGGGGCAGTTCCGCTTCCAGTGACCAGTCTGCTTGCAGTAGAAGCACTCAGTTTCAGGCTTAGGTCCAGACTTGGGTTTCTTCTCTTGAGCAGCAACTTTCTTGCCGTTCTTCTTGAAGTTCCCTTTCTTCTTCCCTTTGCCCTTTTTCTTGAAACTAGTGGTTTTGTTAACCATCAACACTTGATGCTCCTTCTTGATTTCTACCTCCGCAGCTTTCAGCATAGCGAAGAGCTCGGGAATAGTCTTGTTCATCCCTTGCATATTATAGTTCATCACAAAGCTCTTGTAGCTTGGTGGCAGTGATTGGAGAATTCTGTCAATGACGCAATCATCTGGAAGTGTAACTCCCAATTGAATCAAGTGATTATTATACCCAGACATTTTGAGTATATGCTCACTGACAGAACTGTTCTCCTCCATCTTGCAGCTATAGAACTTATTGGAGACTTCATATCTCTCAATCCGGGAATTTGCTTGAAATATTAACTTCAACTCCTGGAACATCTCATATGCTCCATGACGTTCAAAACGTCGTTGAAGTCCCGGTTCTAAGCCGTAAAGCATGGCACACTGAACTATTGAGTAGTCATCAGCTTTGCTCTGCCAGACGTTCATAACTTCTGGTGTTGCTCTTGCAGCAGGCCTGGCACTCAGCGGTGCTTCCAGGACGTAATTCTTCTGTGCAGCAATGAGGATAATCCTCAGGTTACGGACCCAGTCCGTGTAATTGCTACCATCATCTTTCAACTTTGCTTTCTCAAGGAACGCATTAAAATTCAACGGAACAACAGCACGAGCCATCTATCTACAATCAACATAAACAAGCAAGATACTATCAGGTACTAAGTTCATGATAATTTTTTAAGTTCAGTTAATTTACTTAAGAACTCCCACTTAGATAGACATCCCTCTAATCCTCTAAGTGATCACGTGATCCAAATCAACTAAACCATAACCGATCATCACGTGAGATGGAGTAGTTTTCAATGGTGAACATCAATATGTTGATCATATCTACTATATGATTCACGCTCGACCTTTCGGTCTCCGTGTTCCGAGGCCATATCTGTATATGCTTGGCTCGTCAAGTATAACCTGAGTATTCCGCGTGTGCAACTGTTTTGCACCCGTTGTATTTGAACGTAGAGCCTATCACACCCGATCATCACGTGGTGTCTCAGCACGAAGAACTTTTGCAACGGTGCATACTCAGGGAGAACACTTCTTGATAATTTAGTGAGAGATCATCTTATAATGCTACCGTCAATCAAAGCAAGATAAGATGCATAAAAGGATAAACATCACATGCAATCAATATAAGTGATATGATATGGCCATCATCATCTTGTGCTTTGTGATCTCCATCTCCGAAGCACCGTCATGATCACCATCGTCACCGGCGCGACACCTTGATCTCCATCGTAGCATCGTTGTCGTCTCGCCAATCTTATGCTTCCACGACTATCACTACCGCTTAGTAATAAAGTAAAGCATTACATCGCGATTGCATTGCATACAATAAAGCGACAACCATATGGCTCCTGCCAGTTGCCGATAACTCGGTTACAAAACATGATCATCTCATACAATAAAATTAGCATCATGCCTTGACCATATCACATCACAACATGCCCTGCAAAAACAAGTTAGACGTCCTCTACTTTGTTGTTGCAAGTTTTACGTGGCTGCTACGGGCTTAAGTAAGAACTCATCTCACCTACGCATCAAAACCACAACGATAGTTCGTCAAATAGACTCCATTTTAACCTTCTCAAGGACCGGGCGTAGTCACACTTGGTTCAACTAAAGTTGGAGAGGCAGTCTTCCGCAAGCCATCTGTGTGCAAAGCACGTTGAGGGAACCGGTCTCGCGTAAGAGTACGCGTAAGGTTGGTCCGGATCGTCTCTTCCAACAATGCCGCCGAACCAAAGTATGACATGCTGGTAGGCAGTATGACTTGTATCGCCCACAACTCACTTGTGTTCTACTCGTGCATATAACATCAAACCATAAAAACCTAGGCTCTGATACCACTGTTGGGGAACGCAGTAATTTCGAAAATTTTCCTACGCACACGCAAGATCATGGTGATGCACAGCAACGAGAGGGGAGAGTGTTGTCTACGTACCAACGCAGACCGACTGCGGAAGCGATCACACAACGTAGAGGAAGTAGTCGTACGTCTTCTTCCCGATCCGACCGATCCAAGCACCGTTACTCTGGCACCTCCGAGTTCTTAGCACACGTTCAGCTCGATGACGTTCCTCGGGCTCCGATCCAGCAAAGCGTCGAGGAAGAGTTCCGTCAGCACGACGGCGTGGTGACGATCTTGATGTACTACCGACGCAGGGCTTCGCCTAAGCACTGTAATGGTATGATCGAGGTGGAATTTGGTGGCAGGGGGCACCGCACACGGCTAAGGAACGATCTCAAGGATCAACTTGTGTCTCTGTGGGGTGCCCCCTGCCCCGTATATATATGTTGGAGAAGGGGAGCCGGCCGGCCAAGGGAGAGGAGGCGCAGGGGAGTCCTACTCCCACCGGGAGTAGGACTCCTCCCCCCAATCCTAATCCAATTAGGACTCCCGGGGGGGAAAGAGAGAGAAGGGGGGCCGGCCCCCTATCCTAGTCCTACTAGGACTTGGGGAAGGGGGGGGGGCGCCGGCCAGCTTGGGCTTGTCCCTTTTCTCTTTTTCCACTAAGGCCCAATAGGCCCATTAGTCTCCCGGGGGGTTCCGGTAACCCTCCCGGTATTCCGGTAAAATCCCGATTTCACCCGGAACACTTCCGATGTCCAAACATAGGCTTCCAATATATCAATCTTTACGTCTCGACCATTTCGAGACTCCTCGTCATGTCCGTGATCTCATCCGGGACTCCGAACAACCTTCGGTACATCAAAATGCATAAACTCATAATAACTGTCATCGTAACGTTAAGCGTGCGGACCCTACGGTTCGAGAACAATGTAGACATGACCGAGACACGTCTCCGGTCAATAACCAATAGCGGGACCTGGATGCCCATATTGGCTCCTACATATTCTACGAAGATCTTTATCGGTCAGACCGCATAACAACATACGTTGTTCCCTTTGTCATCGGTATGTTACTTGCCCGAGATTCGATTGTCGGTATCCAATACCTAGCTCAATCTCGTTACCGGCAAGTCTCTTTACTCGTTCCGTAATACATCATCTCACAACTAACATATTAGTTGTAGTGCTTGCAAGGCTTATGTGATGTGCATTACCGAGAGGGCCCAGAGATACCTCTCCGACAATCGGAGTGACAAACCCTAATCTTGAAATACGCCAACCCAACATCTACCATTGGAGACACCTGTAGTACTCCTTTATAATCACCCAGTTACGTTGTGACGTTTGGTAGTACCCAAAGTGTTCCTCCGGTAAACGGGAGTTGCATAATCTCATAGTTATAGGAACATGTATAAGTCATGAAGAAAGCAATAGCAACATACTAAACAATCGGGTGCTAAGCTAATGGAATGGGTCATGTCAATCAGATCATTCAACTAATGATGTGACCTCGTTAATCAAATAACAACTCTTTGTTCATGGTTAGGAAACATAACCATCTTTGATTAACGAGCTAGTCTAGTAGAGGCATACTAGTGACACTCTGTTGGTCTATGTATTCACACATGTATTATGTTTCCGGTTAATACAATTCTAGCATGAATAATAAACATTTATCATGATATAAGGAAATAAATAATAACTTTATTATTGCCTCTAGGGCATATTTCCTTCAGATGTCACTGTTGGACGGTTGATTTCTGAGGTAGAACTGCCCCGAGGTACGAAGGACATCTTGATGGATGATTTCCGCAAACTCCGACTGGATGCGGAAGAATTCTTTTCTGATGTCCGCGTCATGGATTGCCGACACGCTCGCGGCCCATTCTTTGAGTCTACTCGGTAGCAAAAGTTGATGATGGTCCCGTACAATCGCCCGCATGTGATGGATGGCGTAGTAGGCACCCTTCTGACCGCCAGTATTGTGGGAGAACACGTGCTTGCCGTACTTACGAATAGGCCTAGTAAAGGTGCCTCCAGATTTGACATAGCCAGGGAGAACATCATCAAGAACCTTCTTGACATTTGTGTAGTCTACATTCGACTGATGGGCCGGGTCGAAATATGTGGCCATGGAATATTTGGGGCTTAGGACGATGAGCGTGCAACGTGTGTCACTGCAGAAAACACGGAATGTTAAAAGAAAAACGATCGAAATCTAAGAATTCATATGTTACGGGGCGGTTGAGGGGAGGACTTACTCGGGAAAGTAAGGCACGAGGAAGTTATCCTTATCTTGGTTTGCCAGAATGACGCCTTCGAGGTAAGAACTCGCGACTTGCCGGTCCCCAGCGCTGCCCAAGATCTTGGCACGCATGTAGAAGGGGTCGACTATCACGATGTCTGAGGTCTTGTCGCGAATGATCCGCATCTCCATACTCAGCGAAAATAGCCGAACGAAGGTGTAGTGCAGCGGATGAAGGTTCAACATAGCGTGGATGTCATCAAACCGCAGGACGATCGTACCCCCGATGGAGTTATCCACAAAGCCCTTGCCCTCTAGCACCTTGGCCGCGAAAACCGGGTATGCCACATCCTTCTCTCCGAGACGCCGCTTCTCCAAAGAAAGAACACTGTCATGCAGACTCCGCATAGCACCGGTTGCAGCATCGAGCATATTTCTCGGTAGCATCGGCCTACCAGCCACATGCACCCTCCTCGAGATATCCTCAGGTGCAGGTGGCCCATCCTGAGCACGGATCATACTCGGTGCCGGCTGGCCCGCACCCTTGTTAGTCTTTCTTTTGCGTGCCTTCTTCTTCTCCTGTAATGGGACCGAGTTCTGCTCATAGACCGCCTTCTTGAGTGTGTTGGGGCTGATAATATTTCGCTCCTCGCCTATCTGAGGCTCGGTGAAGTCGGCAGCTGGAGGCGTCTCCTGAGAGCTGAACGCTAGACGACGCCTGTTGCAACTTGCACTACTAGAAAAAGGGCTATAGATGGGATTGACACTAATGGCGCACCTGACAAGGGGTGCGCCCTTAGTATATACTAATGGCGCACCACCATCTGGTACGCCATTAGAGTTGAAACAACTAATGGCGCACCAGGCACAGGGTGCGCCATTAGTATCAATTTTTTTTGGAACTAGTGCGCCTGTCCAAACATACTAATGGCGCATCCAGACAAAGTGCGCCATTACTAGTTGTAACTAGTAATGGCGCACCTGTCGGAGAGTGCGCCACTAATGTTGTTTTTTTTATTATATTTTTTATTCCCTTTTTTTGCAAAACTACTAATGGCGCACTGTTGCACCGTGCGCCATTACTAGTTCAAACTAGTACTGGCGCACTGGGGTACAGTGCGCCATTAGTAATTTTTTTTGCAAAACTACTAATGGCGCACCACCAGATGGTGCGCCATTAGTAACCTAGATTACTAATGGCGCATTTTGAGTTGGTGCGCCATTAGTAAGTGGGCAGCAACAAGATATTTTGGGGAGCCTCTCCTACCCACACTCACTTTCTCCCCACTTCATTCTCTCCACCTCCTCCTTGTCTCGGGTGCCTCCTCTTTTTCACATCATTTCCACCATAGATTCATTCAATTTAAGTGGTTAAATTACCTTGTTTTGATAGGTAAGTAATGGGGGAAGCTATATTTATGTATTTCTCCCTACAACAATGTGCACATATGCACTTTTTATGGCCTAGCTAGATCTATGTATGTTCGTGGTGTTGCATATGTTTGTGGTGTTGCATATGTGTTTGTGTTTGGAGGTGTACCGGTATTTGAAATGCGATAGTTGCCAATATTTTGCCAGAATGTTGATTCATTTCTGTTTCGGCGAGAATTTTGGCATTAAGCATTCTTTTTGGTCCTATTTTTAGGGGAAGTCATGCCAAATTTTTTCTTGGTTCTATAATATCGTTTTGCTCTACCCCGCAGGCGACCATGGTCCGCATGATGACCGAAGGCATCGTGAATAGGTTTTTGAGGTCCGCGAAGGCCGAGATGCTTCAAAAGAACGAGACGGGGATAAGATGTCCGTGTCGAAGATGCAAGCTGAAGAGCCTTATTGCGGACCCGGAATCCGGGCAGGTGCGGGACCACCTGCTCTTGCGTGGTTTCATGGATGGCTATCGGTGGCAAGATGATGAAGATGACTACGAAGTCGTTCATGGGGGCCGGGCAAGAAATGAGGAAGGGCAGCAAGACAACCACCGCGGCTCGGGCGGGCGAGAAGACGAAGAATCCCCAGGAGATGATCACGACGGTGATGCTGTACACAGTCATCATGTAGAAGATGCAGGACATGATGATGAGGAAGATGCCGGAGCAGACGATGCTGGACCATCGATGGGCTGGGTGCAGGACCCTCATATTCAAGTGCTGCTTCTCAAGCAGACGGATAACGCAAGAGCTGCCGCCCGAGAGAAAGCCAAGATGGATCAACTTGAGTTAGACGTGGTCACTCCATTGTATGAAGGATGCAAGCCCGAGGATACCTGCCTGAAAGTAACGCTCATGGCTCTGGAGATGAAGGTAAAACACAAAATGACCGACGCATGCTTCGACGAGAACATGTCATTCTGGCACGAACGTCTTCCCAAGGGGAACAAGTGCCCGACCAGTTTGGAGGAGGCGAAGAAAATCGTGTGTCCTCTGGATTTACCGCACGTGAAATACCATGTGTGCATGAACAATTGCATCATTTATCGGGACGAGCACGCGGATTCTACCATATGTCCAGTGTGCGGCGTCACTCGATACAAGAAGAGGAAGAAAGCTCCTCGAAAAGTGGTGTGGTACTTTCCGATCACTCCTCGTCTGCAGCGGTATTTTGCGGACCCTAAGGTAGCAAAGCTCCTGCGTTGGCACGCGGATAGGGAGAAGAAGAAGCGAGAAGATGACGCAAATGATCCGGAGATAGATAAAAAAGACAAGATGCTGAGTCACCCTAAGGTTGCGAGCCAGTGGCAAGCGTTGAACTTCGAAGACCCAGAATTTGGGAACGATCCAAGGAACATCATGCTGGGCGCGAGCACTGATGGAGTCAATCCGTTTGGCAGCCAGAGAAGCACACATAGCACCTGGCCTGTGTTTGTGTGGATGTACAACCTTCCCCCCTGGTTTTGCATGAAGAGGAAGTACATTCACATGAGTATGCTAATTGAAGGACGGAAACAACCAGGGAACGACATCAATCTGTATCTGGTGCTGCTAAAAGGGGAGCTTGACACGCTGTGGAAAACTCCAGCCAATATGTGGGACGCCGCAGAGAAAGAATATTTCCCTATGAGAGCCGCGCTGCTCACGACGGTGCACGACTATCTCGGTTACGGATATGTCGCGGGGCAGGTGGTCCACGGATTTTCTGGATGCGCCAGGTGCATGGATGACACAACGTATCGCCAGCTAGATAGAGATCCCGGGTCTTCCAAAACCGTGTTCATGGGGCATCGAAGGTGGCTTCGTGATGATGACCCGCGGAGAAAACGCAAGGATCTGTTCGATGGTGAAACCGAACCCCGAGGACGCCCGCGTACGAGGAGCGGCGAGGAAATAGACGAGCTGTTGAAAAATTGGAAAGACTGCCCACTACCGGGAAAGAAGCAAAAGGCATCAGAGTTGGGAAAAAAGCGAAAGGCGCCAGAGCCGCTGCTGAAGGTATGGAAAACAAGGTCTGTTTTCTGGGACTTGCCGTACTGGAAGATCCACCGTGTGCCTCACAGCCTTGATGTCATGCATATCATGAAGAACGTGTGCGAGAGTCTGCTTGGTACCCTGCTCAACATGCCAGAGAGGACCAAAGATGGGCCGAAAGCAAGGGCAGACTTGAAATCAATGGGCATCAGGCAGGAGCTTCACACTATATATGATGATCATGATGATGATGATGATGATGAGGCGAAGCAGGACACGGAAAGTCGTCGCAAAGGCAAGAAGGCCAAGAAGACCGGAAATGACTACCCTCCCGCGTGCTTCACTCTAAGTCAGGAGGAGATCGAGCAGTTTTTCACCTGCCTCGTAGGAGTAAAACTTCCTTACGGTTATGCGGTGAAGATAAGCAGATACCTAGACCCACCGAAGCAGAAGTTCAGCAGGATGAAGTCTCACGACTGTCACGTGCTGGTGACGCAGATACTTCCAGTTGCAATCCGTGGGATCATGGACGCGCACGTCCGTGAAACCCTATTTGGCCTATGCAATTTTTTCGACGTCATCTCTCGGAAGTCTGTTGGCGTGAGGCAACTCAGAAGGCTATAGGAAGAGATCGTGGTGATACTATGAGAGCTTGAGATGTACTTCCCGCCCACATTCTTCGATGTTATTGTGCATCTGCTGGTCCATATCGTGGACGATATCATCCAACTCGGGCCGACGTTCCTGCACAGCATGATGCCGTTCGAAAGGATGAATGGTGTCATCAAAGGATACGTTCGCAACATGTCACGTCCAGAGGGAAGCATAGCCAGGGGCTTTCTGACCGAAGAGTGCATCTCCTACTGCACGAATTATCTAGGCATCGAGAACCCCGTTGGTCTGCCCGTCAACAGGAACCTTGGGAGGCTCGCTGGATGGGGTCACCGTGAGGGTCGTCGCGAAATGCATGTCGACTTCGAGGGTCGACTCGCCGACTTTGAAAGAGCAAACCTAGTCGCGCTACAACACATAGACGTGGTCGATCCTTGGGTGGTACAGCACAAAACCCTTATTAAGAAGACGTACAATGACCGACGCCAACAGAGGACGGACGGAGATATACTCAAAGAGCACAACTCATGTTTCACGCGTTGGTTCAAGCAGAAGCTTCTGTCGTACCCTTTACATGAGGATTCTTCCGCGGAAGAACAACTCATATTCGCCTTGTCACAGGGCGCCGAGCACAACCTGATGACCTATGAGGCGTACGATATCAACGACTACACATTCTACACCTAGTCCAAGGACATGAAGAGCGATGGTTATCAGAACTCCGGGGTAACAATGGAATCCTACACCGGTAAAGACAAGGACAGATACTACGAAAGGATCGACGAGATCTGGGAGCTGAGCTACGCTGGAGAGAAGGTCCCGATGTTCCGTGTCAGATGGGCCAAGAGCGTCCTAAAAGAAGACTGGTATTTCACCACCATGGTTATACCCGAAGATAAATCCAAGACCGCGGGCGCAAACGTCACCGCGAAAAATTAGCCATGGGTACTGGCTTCCCAAGTGGACCAATGCTTCTTCATTACCCACCCGTCAAAGCCCAGCCGTGTTGTCGTGAGGAGAGGCAAAAGTAAGATCATCGGAATGGATGGAGTAGCCAATGAGCAAGACTTCGACAAGTACGGTGACCCGAGGATCGAACATGACGACGATGATGAAGTAGCAGCATACACCACAAGAAGAAGCAGGACCACCCTACCTAAAGGACGTCCGTTCCACAGAAGAACTCCATTTGCGAAAAAGAAGGGCAAGAAGATTGTGAACAGATAGCTAGGTAAGATCGATTGTATTTAAATCGGAGCCTTCATTTCTCGATTGTATTTCATGGGCACTTTTTGAACTATCATGAATATTTTTAAATCTCATGGACACTCGATCTCGATCCCCCTCCATCTCGATCGCTATCCCACCTCGCCAGATCCGGTCCTCCTCGCTGCCGAGCACCCCCCGGTCCACCGGCCGCCGCCGCCGACCCCCCGCACCCTCGATTCCCCTACTCAACCGCCGCCGCCGACCCCCCGCACCCTCGATTCCCCTACTCAACCGCCGCCGCCGACCCCCCGCACCCCTCCCCTACTCAACCGCCGCTACCGACCCCCCGCACCCCGCGCACCCTCCCCCGCTCCACCGGCATTACTGTTTGATGATATTATTTAAAAAATTATTACTGTATTATAAAAAAATGTTACTGTTATGATTTAAAAAAGTTTCAACATATTTAAACACAAATAAGTATCAAACAGCATTTTAATGCATAAAAAAAATTTTGGAGCCTGGGAATCTAACCCAGGACCTCCTGGTGTGAGAACTGGCTGCTGACCAGTCGAGCTAGTAGAGGCAACTTGGTATCTATCAGGTCAGGTGGAAGATAACCTGTTGGCTCGAGCAGAAATAAAGAAAAATACTAATGGCGCACCACGGTGAGGTGCGCCATTAGTATGGATGTACTTATGGCGCACCACGGTGAGGTGCGCCATTAGTATTGTGCCACCCCCATCCATATTTCCTCCCGGCCCATCCCTATCCCCTCTCTCTCCCTCGCCCTCGCCCTCGATCCCCTTCCCCTCTCCTCTCCCGACGCCGCCCTCTCCTCTCCCGCCGCCGCCCTCTCTTCTCCCGCCGGCGCCGCCCGCCGCCCCAGACCCCTTCGTCCACCTAGCTCTAATTCCCCCGACCCCTTCGTCCCTCCCTCTCGCCAGATCCACTTCCCCCTAGCTCTGCCCCGACGCACGACGCCGCCGCTCCCGCGCCCCTGTGCCCCCCACCACTACAGCTCCGCCATCGCCGACGCCTCCGTGACCTCACCATCGCCGATAGCCTCCCCGCGTCGGCCCCTTTCCTGCGCCGCCGCCGGCCTCCCCACGACGACCGCGGCCGCCGGCCTCCCCACGACCAACAGAGGCATCCCTTCGACGCCGCCACCGCCGCCGACCGTGACCACAACCCTGACCCCAACCCCTTCGGCGACCGGCTGCGCCCGCCCAGGTACCTCTTCTCCTTCCTCATTACCCCCTCTCCAACCTTCCTCCCCATTCCCTGCCCATGGGCGATCACCCCTCACATCCTGTGCATTTGTTGTCACTTTTAGCCATTGTTGCGGATTTACCATTTCACTAGGCAGTGGTCCATAGGAGGGGTCGATCTCTATTTTTGGTTACAATGAGAAATTATTGAAAGGGATTCATTCATGCTAATTACAGACGGTGTATTTGGTTCTGTCAACTAAACTATAGAGCATGTATTTGTCATGTCCAATCGATTTTTTTCTTCTGCTATCATAGTGTCCTTGATATATGAAAATCATATCTATCAATGTTCCTGTGTGCTTGCTAGCTAGTTTATGATATATTACCTTAATCTCTTGAGCAAGAAGGTGGTGTTGCTGACTGTGATCTTAAACAAGAATAGACCGGCATCCGTTCGATCTAGCGTCGACGAATTTTGCAGGTTTAAATTCTTTCATGTTGAAGCATTCACATATCCCCTCGCAGATCTCACTGTCCTCTCTCAAGTTTCTGCTTGAATCTCTGCAAAAAGGGAAAGCCGCACGAAAAACTACCTTCTTTCCCCACTTCCATCTGAAGTTCTGAACATTGTGAAGGTCATTTTTAAGTAGAACAGAGACGAATATCATTCATTCTTGTCAACATCATGCAGCAGTGCTTACATTTGTTTTACATCGCCGCCTATTTTTCTGAAAATGAAGCATGTGGCTCTACTTTATTTTGGAGTAGTATATTACAAATACTTGACTAAAATTATGTGCATATGTGACCATGTCAGACATTTTCTGCTAGATATTCACTACAACCCTTTATTATATTTTAAACTTGGCAAGAAAAATAATAATAACTAATTTGTTTTGAAGTTGTTACCCAACTAATTAAGTGACTGGCAATATCACCAACAGTTATTTGTATTAAAATCACATCTATTATTTCGTTATTTTTGTTCTGATATTAATTGTGCTTCTATTAAAAGAATTGGGAGTTACTCACTGTACTAGAACTCTGTAGGTTCACTTTGAGAATGTACACCTATTATTGCTACTGATATCATTGGCTCATTGCTGCCTTTGTGCAATGTACACCCCCCGGTACTGCTACTAATTTGATGCTTGCTATTTTAGGCCGCTGCTTGGTATGTGCTCTGTATGCAAGGCATGCTTTTATTCAGTTTTTTCTTCAGTTTTGGCCACTATTGATCTTTCGTTCGATCGAACTGAGAGTGGTTTCGTGCGCGTTAGATCAGCGGATCTCTTAGTTGAGTTCTGATTTAAGAGCCCGTGAGTGGAAAGTGGAATTGAACAATCTAGACCTGAAACTGAGGCAGTTTTACACGAGTTTGTTTGTTGGTCTTTTAACCCTATCATTTCTCTTGTAGCGAGCATGTCTGTGCGCTTAAACTTGTTTAGCTAGTAATTTCCCCCAATTTGGCCATTACATGTGTAACGTAACTTAGCTTGTCAGAGCATGCTTCCTCACGAAGAAGGGGGTTATGCTGAAAATTGAAAAATATTGTGAGACATTGGTTGGTCTTTGAATTGGTATACAGCCAATGTATTTTCCATGTTGTGATGAAGGCCTTTTTTGCCTTGTCCACCCGAGAGGCCCTTGAGTTTGCTGGAATGTCGATTAACTTCCGTTCCGGCAAATTCGGGTACTCCATATGTCCTATTTTCAGCAAAGGTCATGCTGAAATTTTCCGTGAATTTTAGCATGACTTTGCTAAAAATAGGACATATGGGGTACTTGTGACTAATGCATGGGTCGGGGTATCTTAGTAGTTAATTAAGTAGGATCAAGTGCCCCTTTATTCTAGCTGCATTAAACCATAGGCGACAATAGAGCCAAGTGATTAGGCCCAACTTAGAATTCTCCTCGGTGTCGACAAACCCTAAAGGATGAGACCGTGATCTTGTTCCTTGACAATAACCAACTTTTTGACCAAACTTTGTTCCTATTTAGAGAGAAACATGGCCAACAACGATGAGGCCGGGGGTTCGGGCGTCAAGGCATTCTGGGAGCTGTCCCAGGAGATGGAGGAACAACCTCACTTGTATGAGGCCGCTGCCTTCCCCACCGATCCTGAGACCACTGATGGTACCGCCGAGGATGATCCCACTGATGCCACCACTGATGGTGCCGCCGAGGATGCCAGCACTGATGATGGCGGCGCACGCACAGATGGCAGCCAACCGAAGAGGCAATGGAAGGACCGGCGCCCGACCGTGCTCCGCACCCTCAAGGAGGAAGTTACTGAAGTGGACTCCGACGGGAATCCAACGGCGCCCGAACGAATAGTCAAGGGGTACTCGCTTCAGCCCGGGTGCATTCTTCGGAGCACCGTCTCGATCAACACCGAGAACCTCAGGCATCCTAACCGAGGGAATTTGCGCAACCTCCTCTTCACGAAGCTGCACGAACGATACAAGTTCCCCGCTGAATTTGAAAACACAAGCCTCAAAGGGAATAAAGTGAACAATGCTGCCCTCACGAAGATGAGCACGGCCCTATCTACTTGGAAAAGCAATGTGAAGATAATGATCCAGAAAGGTGAGAGTTATGAGAAGATCAAGGAGAAAAATCCTTCGATCACCGAAGATGACTACAACGACTTCAAGATCAATTGCTCGAGCAACGCAAGCTCCGATTCAAGTAAGTGGGGGAAAGAAATGCGGGAGCTGATCTTAGGGGAACACACACTCGGTCCCGGCGGTTACAGAGTGGCGGAGCCTATATGGGACAAGGAGGATGCGGACCGTGCCGAGCAAGGCCTACCGCCCCTCTTCGATAAATACGGTGACAAGCAGACCAGGAACTTTGTTAGGGCCCGGTACAAGAAGGACCCAAAAACAAAGGAGCTTACCACGGATCCGAAGACCAGGGAGCTTGAGCTTGTTCTGGTAAGGAATACACCCCCGCGTAACTAGCTTCATATGGTTGCATTCTAATTAATGAAGCCAAATTTCTAAATGGTTCACATTCCTTCCGCAGGCGACTGAAAGCAGTAGCGCGGGGTCGACTAAGAGAAACCCTTGGGACACCACTCTAAATAGGGCTTTGAATGTAATGAAGAACAAGGATAAGCTCAGTAACCCAACGTCAGCTGGTCGTGTGGCCGGCAAAGGCTTGTCGACAAAATGGTCGTCATACTATAACACTGGTGGGCGAAAGGAGGAAAAGACCAGGTCAGAAAGCCAGGCGCGCGAGGTTCAAGAACTCAGGGCACAAGTGGCGCGGATTCCGGAGATGGTCCAAGGGCAAGTGGAACAACAACTCGGAAGGACGATGACCGCCATTGTGCCTACCTTGATCCAGGGGATTAGTGCGTGGATTGCGGGCGGCTAACAGGGGCCGCCCCCGATTCCTAGCTTCACGTCCAGCAACTCGTAGAACGCGATGCCGGGGCCATTGGTGTGTCCGACGGAGGCGGCATTGGTGTCTCCGACGCCGGCATGGGAGCTTAATGCACCCGGGTGTACGCCGGCCGGCACCTTTGCAGCAAGCGGCCCCTCCGTCAACTGCACGCCTGCCGTTGGCGGTGCCTCGACATTAGCCGAGCTCGACGCCATCATCACGGTAACTAATTAAGCCTCTCTCGGCCGAGGACTTCATCTCCTTGCCTTTGACTGGTCATCCTTGACGCCCTACATGTTTTCGCAGGGCGCCGCCGATGTTCCGTGCACTCTCCTGCACTTCGTGAACAACGAGTTGGTTGATGTCGCCAAGGGCAAAATCGTTCAACCGGGCAACCCCTTGTTCCACGGTACCCAGATGCCACCCAACTTGTTTAGGGTTCAATTGGTTCAGGTGCTGCCAGGCTGCTTCGAGTTGTTACCTCCGATTCGACCCGTCGGGGCCGACGATGATGACGTGATGACCCTCAGCGCCTGCCTAAGCTGGCCCCTGCTTTGGCCGAAGAGCCAGATTCGTTTGGGGGCGGGGGACACCACCCCAAAGACAACACCGCCAGTCGTGCCGGCGCCAAGTCGGCCCCATGGCAAGACCGCCGCAACGGTGCCGGACATCCCTATGCCACTGGATCCAAACATGCATATGGCACAGGATCAGAATGACGACGACGACGATACATTTGCCAACGTCGATTAGTAGTTTCCCGATCATGGGTACGGTGGTGACTTCATGGGGCCTCCTTCTCAAGAACCCAACCCAACAAAAGACATGCGCGATCAAGCTGGTACCGCGGAGAAGCCAAGTTGCAACAGGCGTCGTCTAGCGTTCAGCTCTCAGGAGACCCCTCCAGCTGCCGACTTCACCGAGCCTCAGATAGGCGAGGAGCGAAATATTATCAACCCCAACACACTCAAGAAGGCGGTCCGTGAGCAGAACTCGGTCCCATTACAGGAGAAGAAGAAGGCATGCAAAAGAAAGACTAACAAGGGTGCGGGCCAGCCGGCACCGAGTACGATCCGTGCTCAGGACGGGCCACCTGCACCTGACGATATCTCGAGGAGGGTGCATGTGGCGGGTAGGCCGATGCTACCGAGAAATATGCTCGATGCTGCAACCGGTGCTATGCAGAGTATGCATGACAGTGTTCTTTCTTTGGAGAAGCGGCGTCTCGGAGAGAAGGATGTGGCATACCCGGTTTTCGCGGCCAAGGTGCCAGAGGGCAAGGGCTTTGTGGATAACTCCATCGGGGGTACGATCGTCCTGTGGTTTGATGACATCCACGCTATGTTGAACCTTCATCCGCTGCACTACACCTTCGTTCGGCTATTTTCGCTGAGTATGGAGATGCGGATCATTCGCGACAAGACACCGGACATCGTGATAGTCGACCCCTTCTACATGCGTGCCAAGATCTTGGGCAGCGCTGGGGACCGGCAAGTCGCGAGTTCTTACCTCGAAGGCGTCATTCTGGCAAACCAAGATAAGGATAACTTCCTCGTGCCTTACTTTCCCGAGTAAGTCCTCCCCTCAACCGCCCCGTAACATATGAATTCTTAGATTTCGATCGTTTTTCTTTTAGCATTCCGTGTTTTCTGCAGTGACATACGTTGCATGCTCATCCTCCTAAGCCCCAAATATTCCATGGCCACATATTTCGACCCGGACCGTCAGTCGAACATAGACTACACAAATGTCAAGAAGGTTCTTGATGATGTTCTCCCCGGCTACGTCAAATCTGGAGGCACCTTCACCAGGCCTATTCGTAAGTACGGCAAGCACGTGTTCTCCCACAATACGACGTTCTGCTGCATCAAGCAGCCAACTGGCGGTCAGAAGGGTGCCTACTACGCCATCCATCACATGAGGGTGATCGTACGGGACCATCATCAACTTCTGCTACCGAGTAGACTCAAAGATTGGGCCGCGAGTGTGTCGGCAATCCAGGACGCGGACATCAGACAAGAATTCTTTTGCATCCAGTCGGAGTTTGCGGAAATCATCCATCAAGATGTCCTTCGTACCTCGGGGCAGTTCTACCTCAGAAATCAACCGTCCAACAGTGACATCGACACAATCTTACAAATGCAGGCTGACAACGCCCGTTGTTTCATGACTCCCACGATAGACGGCGGCTTCATCCACGCTCTGGTCCCTTGAGTCGAGTCGAAAACAGTGATGCTGTGTCTAGTTCTGAAGCATCGATTGGCTCATATGTTGTAATTAAACTTTAATGAAATTATAGTATGTCTCTTTGGTTTCGAGAGTCATTCAACTTAGATGTAATCGATGCTATTAATGTTTTGCTTTTCTCTTCCGATTGTTCTGTTGCATACTTATATGTTGCTTATGTATTGTCTGTGAATTGGTACTAACGTTTCGTTTGGCTATTGCATAGCGATGACGTGGTATGTTGTGTACAAGGGTAAGGTTCCCGGAGTCTACAACGACTGGGAGGAGTGTCGGAGACAGGTTCACCGATTCAGCGGTAACAGTTACAAAGGGTACACCACTAGGGCCGAGGCCGAATCTAGATACGCCCGCTATCTAGCGGGAGAGGGGAGGGAGCGTTGGAGGAACCGGATGAAGACGAGTTTCATCGTGATGATGCTCATCGTGATGACCGCAGCTCTCTTCTATGTGATGGTAGTTTAGATGATCGATATTGACTTGTAATGTGAAGACAAACTCGCGGTCTCGAGACTTGGAATATAATGTTCTATCCTTGTTCGGTCTTTTCAATTCGGAGACTAATATGATGAATTGTATTCGGAGACTAAAATGATGAATTGTATTCAGAGACTAATCTTCTATTTTATTTCATGAATCTATTGTTGATGTGTGCTGTCTATATTTTGTCCAATTATACATTTTGTAACCTGTGCAAAAAATAGAAAATTAAAAAACAAAAAAACCTAATATTCATACTAATGGCGCATCACATCATAGTGCGCCATTAGTGTGCCAAAGGATACTAATGGCGCATCATTAAACAGTGCGCCATTAGTATGCCGAAGTTACTAATGGCGCATACTGTTGTTGTGCGCCATTAGTATGCCAAAGCACCTGGGTATACATGCCCCCCTGGGAGGCATACTAATGGCGCACCGTGGACTATACTAATGGCGCACCGCGTGGTGCGCCATTAGTATACCAGATACTAATGGCGCACCGGTGGTGCGCCATTAGTAAACTATACTAATGGCGTGCTACTAATGGCGCACCACTAATGCGCCATTAATGGCCAAATTAGGTGCGCCATTAGTAGGCCTTTTCCTAGTAGTGTTGGCTTCTCTGTGGTACCAGCTAGATCGCGCACGTCTTTTGTTGGGTTGGGTCCTTGAGAAGGTGGCCCCATGAAGTCGCCACCGTACCCATGATGGGCAAAGTACTGATCGATGTTGGCAAATGTATCATTGTCATCGTCGTTCTGATCCTGTGCCATATGCATGTTTGGATCCAGTGGCATAGGGATGTCCAGCACCGTTGCGGCGGTCTTGCCATGGGGCCGACTTGGCGCCGGCACGACTGGCAGTGTTGTCTTTTGGGTGGTGTCCCCCGCCCCCAAACGAAACTAGCTCTTCGGCCAAAGCAGGGGCCAGCTCAGGCAGGCGCTGAGGGTCATCACGTCATCATCGTCGGCCCCGACGGGTCGAATCGGAGGTAACAACTAGTCGCAGCCTGGCAGCACCCGAACCAGTTGAACCCTAAACAAGTTGGGTGGCATCTGGGTACCGTGGAACAAGGGGTTGCCCGGTTGAACGATTTTGCCCTTGGCGACATCGACCAACTCATTGTTCACGAAGTGCAGGAGAGTGCACGGAACGTCGGCGGCGCCCTGCGAAAACATGTAGGGCGTCAGGGATGCCCAGTCAAAGGCAAGGAGATGAAGTCCTCGACCGAGAGAGGCTTAATTAGTTACCGTGATGATGGCGTCGAGCTCGACTAATGTCGAGGCACCGCCAACGGCGGGCGTGTAGTTGACGGAGGGGCCGCTTGCTGCAGAGGTGCCGGCCAGCGTACACCCGGGTGCATTAAGCTCCCGTGCCGGCATCGGAGACACCAATGCCGCCTCCGTCGGAGACACCAATGGCCCCGCCATCGCGTTCTGCGAGTTGCTGGACGTGAAGCTAGGAATCTGGGGCGGCCCCTGTTGGCCGCCCGCAATCCACGCACTAATCCCCTGGATCAAGGTAGGTACAATGGCGGTGATCGTCCTTCCGAGTTGTTGTTCCACTTGCTCTTGGACCATCTCCGGAACTCGCGCCACCTGTGCCCTGAGTTCTTGAACCTCACGCGCCTGGCTTTCCGAGCTGGTCTTTTTCTCCTTTCGCCCACCAGTGTTATAGTATGACGACCATTTTGTCGACAAGCCTTTGCCGGCCACACGACCAGCTGACGTCGGCTTACTGAGCTTATCCTTGTTCTTCATTACATTCAACGCCCTATTTAGAGTGGTGTCCCAAGGGTTGCTCTTAGTCGACCCCGCGCTACTGCTTTCAGTCGCCTGCGGAAGGAATGTGAACCATTTAGAAATTTGGCTTTATTAATTAGAATGCAACCATATGAACCTAATTACGCGGGGGTGTACTCCTTACCAGAACTAGCTCAAGCTCCCTGGTCTTCGGATCCGTGGTAAGCTCCTTTGTTTTCGGGTCCTTCTTGTACCGGGCCCTGACAAAGTTCCTGGTCTGCTTGTCACCGTATTTATCGAAGAGGGGTGGTAGGCCTTGCTCGGCACGGTCCGCATCCTCCTTGTCCCATATAGGCTCCGCCACTCTGTAACCGCCGGGACCGAGTGTGTGTTCCCCTAAGTTCAGCTCCCGCATTTCTTTCCCCCACTTACTTGAATCGGAGCTTGCGGTGCTCGAGCAATTGATCTTGAAGTCATTGTAGTCATCTTCGGTGATCGAAGGATTTTTCTCCTTGATCTTCTCATAACTCTCACCTTTCTGGATCATTCTCTTCACATTGCTTTTCCAAGTAGATAGGGCCGTGCTCATCTTCATGAGGGAAGAATTGTTCACTTTATTCCCTTTGAGGCTTGTGTTTTCAAATTCAGCGGGGAACTTGTATCATTCGTGCAGCTTAGTGAAGAGGAGGTTGCGCAAATTCCCTCGATCAGGATGCCTGAGGTTCTCGGTGTTGATCGAGACGGTGCTCCGGAGAATGCACCCGAGCTGAAGCAAGTACCCCTTGACTATTCGTTCGGGCGCCGTTGGATTCCCGTCAGAGTCCACTTCAGTAACTTCCTCCTTGAGGGTGCGGAGCACGGTCGGGCGCCGGTCCTTCCGTTGCCTCTCCGGTTGGCTGCCATCTGTGCGTGCACCACCATCATCAGTGGTGGCATCCTCGGCGGCACCATCATTGGTGGCATCAGTGGGGTCATCCTCGGCGGTACCATCAGTGGTCTTAGGATCGGTGGGGAAGGCGGCGGCCTCATACAAGTGAGGTTGTTCCTCCATCTCCTGGGACAGCTGCCAGAATGCCTTGCAGCCCGAACCTCCGGCCTCATCGTTGTTGGCCATGTTTCTCTCTAAATAGGAACAAAGTTAGGTCAAAAAGTTGGTTATTGTCAAGGAACAAGATCATGGTCTCATCATTTAGGGTTTGTCGACACCGAGGCATCCTAAAAGCTAAGCTTTTATCATTGAGGGTTTTTCGACGCCGAGGCACCCTAAAAGCCTAAGCTTTCATCATTTCGCTTTTTATCGACACCGAGGCACCCTAAAAGCCATGCATTAGTCACAAGTACGCCGGGGCACTTGATCCTACTTAATTACCTACTAAGATACCCCGGCCCGTGCATTAGTCACAAGTACCCCATATGTCCTATTTTTAGCAAAGTCATGCTAAAATTCACGGAAAATTTCAGCATGACCTTTGCTGAAAATAGGACATATGGAGTACCTGAATTTTCCGGAACGGAAGTTAATCGACATTCCGGCAAACTCAAGGGCCTCTCTGGGTACCTGCAAAATCATTATCCAATGAAGGAATTGTGCTGCACACTGATGCCTCACACTGCTGCCAAAATCATTATCGACATGCTAAACTTGTATTTCACTCTGCATAGCTGAACAGTCTAACAACCAGAAATTCTAGGGTATATTACACTATAATTCTAGGGTATATTACACTGACAAATACACTCAAAATATGGGATAAATTGCACAATAATTCTGGGGCATCATCATCAAAGTGAAACTCTTAAGCCCTACATAATTATGCAGCCTTGATCACACATGACATTACTAGATTTAGATCACAAACTGTCAATAAAAATGATGTACTGCTGCTTTCAGTTAATTAAAATTAGCTAAAACCTTTTACTGTCAAATAGTGCTAATGTTTACTCTATGAAATAAACTACTCCTCCTCTCTTCTCTTCTTCAGTTAATTAGGAATAGTTTTAGAGGTAACTAACTGAAACTATTTATCATGTTGACAACAGTAGCATGTGGACCTATAATGGTGATTTCATATCAAAATAGAGGAGTACTCCTGTTCATTTGGAGAACTCATACAACAATTGTTATGCATCAAACTTGGGATCAACAGTAGCATGTGGCCTTATCATTATGGTTTTTGGATGATTTAGTTAATCAAATTCCTCAATTGAGGAACACCTGGACTTGTCATTCCGGTCTTGGGATCAACAGTAGCATATGGACTTATCATTCTTGTTTCTGGATAATTTAGTTAATCAATTTGACATCAATTGACCTGGTTTTTGGATCAATTACAGTTGCTGCTGCTGTGAATCAACTATACAAAGGCTCAAAATTACACTAATAATTACAGTGCAAAAACCATGGAAATACACAGTAATTCCACTAAAAATGCAGAGCAAAAATCCACTAGAAGTACACTCTAAACCCACTAACATTTACAGTGTAAATTGCACTAACAATTATAGTTTAAATTTCACTAAAAATGCACAGTAATTACACTAAAAGTACATTGTAAATACCACTTAAAACACAAAAGAATTACACTGCTGTAGAGGGCGATTCCTCCATGATCTAGAGTTCTAGACACAAACATGGCTGGAGAAGCAAAAAAAAATCACAGGTAACCAGTCAAGAGGGGGAGAGGGGGACAGGAGGAGGGGGAGCTCACGGGGGCCAGGGAGTGGGGCGCGGGGAGGATGCCGGGGAGTGGGGCGCGGGGAGGATGTCGGGGACGAGGTCCGGGTGGTGGTGGTGCTCCGGCGACGGTGGTGTGGACGGGGCGGCGTTCGGGCGGCGGGGTCGCGTCGAGGCGGCGGGGAAGCGTCGAGGTGGCTGGGCAGCGGCGTCGGGGCGGTGTCAAGGCGGCGTCGGGGCGGCGGGGCAGCGTCGAGGCGGCATCGGGGCGGCGGGGCAGCGTCGAGGCGGCGGGGCAGCGGCGTCGGGAGAGGAGACGGGAAGGGGATCGAGGGCGAGGGCGAGGGAGAGAGAGGGGATAGGGAGGGGCCGGCCGGGGAGGGAATATGGATGGGGCCGGGCACAATACTAATGGCGCACCACCCCTCGATGCGCCATAAGTACATCCATACTAATGGCGCACCTCACCGTGGTGCGCCATTAGTATTTTTTTTCTTATAGCAATGGCACAATACTAATGGCGCACCACCCCTCGGTGCGCCATAAGTACATCCATACTAATGGCGCACCTCACCGTGGTGCGCCATTAGTATTTTTTTATAAGACAGTAATAATTTTTTAAACTAGTTTAAATCATAACAGTAATTTTTTTATAAGACAGTAACAGTAATATTTTTTATAAGACAGTAATAAATTTTTTTATAAGAGGGTGCGCGGGGTGTGGGGGGTCGGCGGCGTCGGCGGCGGTTGAGTAGGGGGAGGGGTGCGGGGGGTCGGCGGCGGCGGTTGATGAGGGGAGGGGTGCGGGGGGTCGGCGGCGGCGGTTGAGGAGGGGAATCGAGGGTGCAGGGGGTCGGCGGCGGCGGCCGGTGGACCGGGGGGTGCTCGGCGGCGAGGGGGACTGGATCTGGCGAGGTGGGATAGCGATCGAGATGGAGGGGGATCGAGATCGAGTGTCCATGAAATTTAAAAATATTCATGATACTTCAAAAAGTGCCCATGAAATACAATCGAGAAATGAAGGCTACGATTTAAATACAATCGATCTTAGCTAGCTATCTGTTCACAATCTTCTTGCCCTTCTTTTTCGCAAATGGAGTTCTTCTGTGGAACGGACGTCCTTTAGGTAGGGTGGTCCTGCTTCTTCTTGTGGTGTATGCTGCTACTTCATCATCATCGTCATGTTCGATCCTCGGGTCGCCGTACTTGTCGAAGTCTTGCTCATTGGCTACTCCATCCATTCCGATGATCTTCCTTTTGCCTCTCCTCACAACAACATGACTGGGCTTTGACGGGTCGGTAATGAAGAAGCATTGGTCCACTTGGGAAGCCAGTACCCATGGCTCATTTTTCGCGGTGACGTTTGCGCCCGCGCTCTTGGATTTGGCTTCGGGTATAACCATGGTGGTGAAATACCGGTCTTCTTTTAGGACGCTCTTGGCCCATCTGACACGGAACATCGGGACCTTCTCTCCAGCATAGCTCAGCTCCCAGATCTCCTCAATCCTTCCGTAGTATCTGTCCTTGTCGTTACCGGTGTAGGATTCCATAGTTACCCCGGAGTTCTGATAACCATCGCTCTTCATGTCCTTGGCCTCGGTGTAGAATGTGTAGCCGTTGATATCGTACGCCTCATAGGTCATCAGGTTGTGCTCGGCGCCCTGTGACAAGGCGAATATGAGTTGTTCTTTCGTGGAAGAATCCTCATGTAAAGGGTACGACAGAAGCTTCTGCTTGAACCAACGCGTGAAACATGAGTTGTGCTCTTTGAGTATATCTCCGTCCGTCCTCTGTTGGCCTCGGTCATTGTACGTCTTCTTAATAAAGGTTTTGTGCTCTACCACCCAAGGATCGACCACGTCTATGTGTTGTAGCGCGACTAGGTTTGCTCTTTCAAAGTCGGCGAGTCGACCCTCGAAGTCGACAAGCATTTCGCGACGACCCTCACGGTGACCCCATCCAGCGAGCCTGCCGAGGTGCCTGTTGACGGGCAGACCAACGGGGTTCTCCATGCCTAGATAATTCGTGCAGTAGGAGATGCACTCTTCGGTCAGAAAGCCCCTGGCTATGCTTCCCTCTGGACGTGACATGTTGCGAACGTATCCTTTGATGACACCATTCATCCTTTCGAACGGCATCATGCTGTGCAGGAACGTCGGCCCGAGTTGGATGATATCGTCCATGATATGGACCAGCAGATGCACCATAACGTCGAAGAATGCAGGCAAGAAGTACATCTCAAGCTCGCATAGTATCACCACGATCTCTTCCTGTAGCCTTCTGAGTTACCTCACGCCAACAGACTTCCGAGAGATGACGTCGAAAAAGTTGCATAGGCCAAATAGGGTTTCATGGACATGCGCGTCCATGATCCCACGGATTCCAACTAGAAGTATCTGCGTCATCAGCACGTGACAGTCGTGAGACTTCATCCCGCTGAACTTCTGCTTCGCTGGGTCTAGGTATCTGCTTATCTTCCCCGCGTAACCATAAGGAAGTTTTACTCCTATGAGGCAGGTGAAAAACTGCTCGATCTCCTCCTGACTTAGAGTGAAGCACGCGGGAGGGTAGTCATTTCCGGTCTTCTTGGCCTTCTTGCCTTTGCGACGACTTTCCGTGTCCTGCTTCGCCTCATCATCATCATCATCATCATCATCATATATAGTGTGAAGCTCCTGTCTGATGCCCATTGATTTCAAGTCTGCCCTTGCTTTCGGCCCATCTTTGGTCCTCTCTGGCATGTTGAGCAGGGTACCAAGCAGACTCTCGCACACGTTCTTCGTGATATGCATGACATCAAGGCTGTGAGGCACACGGTGGATATTCCAGTACGGCGAGTCCCAGAAAACAGACCTCGTTTTCCATACCTTCAGCAGCGGCTCTGGCGCCTTTCGCTTCTATCCCGGCTCTGGCGCCTTTTGCTTCTTTCCCGACAGTGGGCAGTCTTTCCAATTTTTCAACAGCTCGTCTATTTCCTCGCCGCTCCTCGTACGCGGGCGTCCTCGGGGTTCGGTTTCACCATCGAACAGATCCTTTCGTTTTCTCCACAGGTCATCGTCGCGAAGCCACCTTCGATGTCCCATGAACACGGTTTTCGAAGACCCGGGATCTCTATCTAGCTGGTGATACGTTGTGTCATCCATGCACCTGGCGCATCCAGAAAATCCGTGGACCACCTGCCCCGCGACATATCCGTAACCGAGATAGTCGTGCACCGTCGTGAGCAGCGCGGCTCTCATAGGGAAATATTCTTTCTCTGCGGTGTCCCACGTATTGGCTGGCGTTTTCCACAGCGTGTCAAGCTCCTCTTTTAGCAGCCCCAGATACAGATTGATGTCGTTCCCTGGTTGTTTCGGTCCTTCAATTAGCATACTCATGTGAATGTACTTCCTATTCATGCACAACCAGGGGGAAGGTTGTACATCCACACAAACATAGGCCAGGTGCTATGTGTGCTTCTCTGGCTGCCAAACGGATTGACTCCATTGGTGCTCGCGCCCAGCACGATGTTCCTTGGATCATTCCCAAATTCCGTGTCTTCGAAGTTCAACGCTTGCCACTGGCTCGCATCCTTAGGGTGACTCAGCATCTTGTCTTTTTTGTCTATCTCCGGATCATTTGCGTCATCTTCTCGCTTCTTCTCCTCCCTATCCGTGTGCCAATGCAGGAGCTTTGCTACCTTAGGGTCCGCGAAATACTGCTGCAGACGAGGAGTGATCGGAAAGTAACACACCACTTTTCGAGGAGCTTTCTTCCTCTTCTTGTATCGAGTGACGCCGCACACCGGACATATGGTAGACTCCGCGTGCTCGTCCCGATAAATGATGCAATTGTTCATGCACACATGGTATTTCACGTGCGGTAAATCCAGAGGACACACGATTTTCTTCGCCTCCTCCAAACTGGTCGGGCACTTGTTCCCTTGGGAAGACGTTCGTGCCAGAATGACATGTTCTCGTCGAAGCATGCGTCGGTCATTTTGTGTTTTACCTTCATCTCCAGAGCCATGAGCGTTACTTTCAGGCGGGTATCCTCGGGCCTGCATCCTTCATACAATGGAGTGACCGCGTCTAACTCAAGTTGATCCATCTTTGCTTTTCTCGGGCGGCAGCTCTTGCGTTATCCGTCTGCTTGAGAAGCAGCTCTTGGATATACTAATGGCGCACCCTGTGCCACGTGCGCCATTAATAGTTTCAACACTAATGGCATACCAGATGGTGGTGCGCCATTAGTATATACTAATGGCGTACCGCTTGTCAGGTGCACCATTAGTGTCAATCCCATCTATAGCCCTTTTTCTAGTAGTGTATGCCGAACACGGCGCCTATACTCAGGTGTCATCTCCGGCGCAGGGTCTTGTCACTTCACTGTGAGGAGTAGCATGTAGTAATTTGACCAACGGGTAGTACAGTGCTAGTACTCCTACTACTACATTGGTAGTACTACCACATCCACCGGCATCGAGGAACGTCTCCTGGTAGTATTGCTTGAGGCCGCCAGGTAGTACAGCTTCGTCTCCTTGTTTGACGAGGTCCTCATCGGTTTCCTCGACAAGTTCACCGTCGTCAAGAAGCTTGCGGATGACTTTGACGTAAGCCTCCAGCCGACGCGCCCAGGCTCTGCGATGCCCGCCACCCTCAACGGCCACTACGGTAACAACCTCTTCGACGCACTGGTGGCCCTGCGACTGCCCGCCGCCGCGCCGGAGAATGTCCACCTCGAGGTCGCGCTCGCCGCGCAGCGCCTGGCACAGCAAGACACCATCGACATAATCACCCACGTCTACGCGCAAATCATCAACAAGGACTACTACATGCAAGAGGAGGACGATAGAACGTTGGCCTTCTTGGAGCGTAGGGCAACCTTGGACGGCACTGTTTAATAGCACGTTGAGCTCGCCGCTAACGCCACTGCTCCTCACACGTCGGTTGGTGACCCGGCGCACTAGGGCGTGAGGATGTCATTGAACGTTGATGGATCCATATGTATTTTTATCTTTCCGTCAAATCCATGTAGTAGTATATGATACTACAGTAATTATCTTACCTTTCGCATCAACTTCATAATTTTTGTACGTACTCCATGCATGAACGGCGCCAGAACCAAACTTCTTATTACTCTAGGCAAAATCGTTATTTTCTATCTATCGGTCGCGCCATGGAGCAGAACCAAATTTTACATGTTACGAGTTCAAAAGGAAAAGCCTACCGTGTTCACGTCGCACCCCCACACAGTTGGGCCGGCACGCCGCTCAAGCGGGAATGCATGCGGTGTTGCATTTTCACTTACAAGTGGGATCACAGTTGACCAAACCGACTATCGGCAAACCCCCACCCCACCAACCGCGCGATGGTTGAGAAAACAGGAGGGAGAAGAGATGGTTGTAGCACGGACTCCAAGAAAATTGGTGTCGGATGGGACTCGTGTGGGTGGCGTGTGCCGTACTGCTAGACGTGAATGCTAGTTATGGCCCATGCCACCCCACTATATCGAGCCTATATCGATGTATGCAGAACAAATTTCCTGCAGTCCGTGCTCAGCCCTCCTCTATCTCTCTTCTCAGCCAGCCAGCGGACGCGTGGAGCCCATCCTCTGTTTGCTCACATGCGGCCCCACATGTCAGTGAAAATGCAAGAGGACCCACTGAACCTGCAGATCTTTCACCTCGACGTGCTAGTGATGACAAACAAATCCAATAAACATCTTCGATGGCCGCTTTTGGAGTTACTAAAGAGTAGTAAGATTCTATTTACAGTTTAACCCAAGATGCACATCTCGTGGCTTCAACTACTACTCTATTTTTTTTCATGACACGACCTGGATGCTAGATGTCCCACGTGTCGGCAAAAGGAGGAAGAACCCGACCAAATCTTCGGTTATCTCTTGGATTTGACTAGTTGTGCTAACTTAAATTTTTTATTGTGTACTCCCTCCATTCCAAAATACTTGACTTCCGTTTGTCCAAAAATGGATGTACCTATATACTAAGACATGTCTAGATACATATATATTTTGACAAATAGAAGGCATGTATTCTGCAATAGAAGGAGTAGAATGGATGCAAGTTTTTGTATTGGGAAGAAGAGTACATCCATATATTGATAGAGCGCAATTTAGTAGATGTTCTATCACTTTTAGCTAGCACAGACGCAAGATCGAGCCTCCGCAGATCAAAAATGAATGCATCGAGAAGGCACTAATCCAACTTACAAGAGTAGTAAAATGTATTCTTGTGGTTCTTGTTTTCTTTGGTCTTGCTTTTCTAGTCAAAATTATCGCTGGAGTCCGTGCAAAACGGAGGTGCGTTTGGGGTCATGCGTTGAAGTTGGCCTTACAAGTGGGACCGCAGTTAAGGAAACCGACTATCGGCAAACCCCGCCTTGCCCGCTGCGCGATGGCTGAAGTTAGAGAAATGACGAAGTGTCAGATGGATGTCGTGGTGGTGGCGTGTGCCGTACTCTTGGATGTGAATGCTTGTTCTGGCCCATGCCACCCTACTAGTCCCTACTACTTACTCCTAGTATATAGTATAGTATCGAGGATTCGAGGTGCTAGTTACGTACAGCGAACACATTAACATATGGCGACAGTAAAAACACCTGCTCGATGTGCGAAGCATCTGAAGCTAGTACAAATAGTGTACTACTATTGTTGATTGGCCTCATCCGATAACCTGTTGCAATGCACGTACAATTATGTATTCGAAAAATATTTTTTTGCCTCGTCGCACCACTCACTCAAAGAAGCGACTCAAAAGCCATTCATAAATTTAGTAAGTTTATCACACAACTGGTCATCAACCCACATCGACAACGAGGATACATTATAAAGAATAAAGTTTTCACCACACAACAAATAACAAGCAATGAAATGAACTTCAACTCAACCATTCCTCGGTGTTGGAAACCCTTTCTTTGAACCACAAGTGATTCTCTAGGACGGGCCATCGATTGTCGATCTGGAAACCAATGCAGGACTGATCATCCAGGCTGAAGCGGCGTACTATATCCCTACCAGGGTAGGGAACCACACAAATGTCCGAGGTATAGACACAGTTGCTTATCATAAATGTGTCAACAGCAGTTGGATCGCCTTTCACCATCATCAGATAATTTTGTCCAAGGAAGAGCGAGTTTTCTCCAAGACTATCAATTCTATACTAGGGAGAAGGAGTTGGCGCTAGCACATTAGTATCCATCCCGAATACCATGCAACGGGTGTTAGAATAGGTCCGGAGAGTGCGGCCATGGGAGACACCTGCTTCCTTACCAGTAACACCATTAGTGGGCTGTATACACACAAGAAGAGGTGATCCATCGGAATTAGTTGCCAGGCGCCACAGAGTATATGGGCGCTGCTCATCCTCATGCTCGTGATCATCACCATCGTCATCTCCCGCTTGGTTATAAAATTTTACAAGTATAGGTGGTGACAGGACCTTGGAAACATAAAAATAAGGTTAGTTAGTAAAGGGAAACTTGCTAACCCGCATGCATGTGGATGAAACAATTATAATTATGGTGGAAGAAAAACGTACCGAAACTATGAGGATGCCATGCAAAAACAGTGCCACGAGTGGTGGAAGCAAACACAAGGCGCTCGTATTGAATTGCATCACAGTACTCATCCGTGTACAGAAACTGATTTTTGAGCAATATCCATCGAGTGAAACCATCAACGAAGGCAACAAGCTTGTCGAAGATAGCAACAACATCATAGTCGCTGTAATTCCAAGAGCGGTTGGGAACTCGACAAATTGCTATCTTCCGTAGAATACAGTCACCATGATCGTATTTGAACGTGCCTACATTACCGGTGTGCTCAACCTCTGGGCAGTGTGCTGAGATTTTTGGAAGTGGAACCCGGTGACGAGTGTACACATTCACAAGTTCCCACTCGCAACTGGACCCAATGTAAACAACCGAATCTCCATTTGCGCCCGCCCAAGCCTTGCCCTCGAGCGATGGCATCTTAACATCATACGTATCATTATCAAGTGGCATCAACTTGCACAGGGCGAGGCCTTCGTCGTGCTGGCGCCAGTCATCACCAGGGTCACGGCGAAGAAGATAGGGGAGATCAAACCTCTCCTTGACTCTTGGGTTCTTTGTAATGATGTTATTAGTTAAGTCGAGAATGGGCTTGAACGAACCTGCCACGGTAGCCGACGTGATGACGTCGCATCGATCAATGAGTTCCTCCACCATGTCATCTTTCAGATCGGGGCAAGAATAACAGGGTCGTTTCCGGCCTGTTCCCTCCATGGAGAAGACAATCGAACAATGGCAGAAGAAAGGGTGAAGGACTGAAGGAAAATGGAGGAGGGAGAGGAAGAGTGTGCGACAGCAGTTCCAAATCGAGAGGGAAAGGCGAAGAGTCGGTGGACGGTTGCGAGTTTGCCATGGTTCACGAAGAGGCACCCCGGCCTACATGTCCATTCGGAAATACTCCTACTACTCGCCATCGTCTCACTGATATGTTGGAACGGGACCACATATCAACAAAACATGGTGTGTAATTTCACGTGCAAAAGGAGATCTGGCCGCGTTGGCCCGCGGTGCCGCATTAGTTATCGACGTTTATTTTTTTAATGGCGTGCCGATCAGTTTTGAAGCACGACTAACTGGTACTGTACGCAGAGAAAATATAAACTACTCTACCACTACTCCACCTCCAGTATACAAGTAGTATAAAAAGATATATAGGCTGGAGCTTGAGCGCTTTCTTGCTAAGGGCTGCCCACTTGCTTCTCACACTACCACCCTCTCTCCAGATCTAAAAAAGATGGCCCCTCTCTCCCTCCTCACCGGTGGTCATAGATCCGCCGGGGAAGAAAAGGATGTGCAGCATTGACGCACTCGTCGTCGGCAGCGAGGTCACGCACTGACGACACAGCCGTCCTCTCAGACCTAGGGCCCGCGCGGGATGGCCTCCGTCCCCAAGCTCGCTGTCGTAGTGTGTGAGGAGGATGACGACCACGAGCAAAGCCACTTCGCGCCGACCCTTAGGTATGCTACCTCTTTTCGAACCATAACCTTGTTCTATTGCCCCATCAACCACGTCGTTGCATGTGTATCTTTTTCCACTCCACCATCTTCCCAATTTGCTATCCTCTGCTCTGCTGGCCACGCAGACGAAAACCATAATTTGCACTATTAAAGGAAACCCTACTTCATGCAGACCAATCCATGTCTGGGTTGAATAAGGAAAGGAAGGGAGACTATACTGTCCAAGAGAGTAGGCATCGAACCCGCATCTAGGTTGAAAAGGGGTAAATCAGTAGCTAAGGAACGAGTCTCGTGTCTCCTGGATGAAGAAGGGTAGAAAGGCATGACAACGCAATAGAGAATGACCAGGTCGATCAGTTTGTTGTCCTCGCATAGGAAAAAGGTGGCTAACGAGAGCAAAAATGGGACGTAATCCACATATGCTGCCTGGATATATGTTGCTCTGGGCAACCATACCTCCCTCACCACTCTGCGTTAGTGGAGGTACATCGTACTGGTGCGCCCACTGTCCGAATGGGCCTCCCATGCTCTTATTCCCACTTTTTTTGCTGTTAGTATAACGCCAGAAGTCAAGTCAAGCAATGCTACTGCTAAAGTGATGCCAAATTTAACTAATGCCGCTCTCAGTCTAACGCCATCAATAAATTTAAGCAATGCCAGCAGTCTAAGGCATTCTAATGTTGTTGCACATCCAGTATACCAACGATGAAACTTGTTACTACCTTCAGATTTTTGCACTGTTAATGCTTATAGATTACATACCTCACTTTCATGAGATAAGTTAATCTTTTTTGTATAGTGTTACCAAAATGCCAAGGCGCTGATGTTATTTTATTTTGGTTAAACTGCACAGACAATTATGAAGACAAGGGGAAAGGTCAAGAGTGGGCACCTCCTCCACCGGCTGTTTTCTTGATTCATTCGATCAAGTTTTTATGTTTGATCGATTATCAAGATTGGGATAGCAATTTTTAAGGTCCCCCCGAGTTTGAAATGATATTTACCTTGGAGGTACATGGTTTGCAATTTTATTATACTGTCATCAGTTAATAATGCTAGTTACCTTCAGACTTTTGTATTTGGTTTAATGCTCATGCAGAGCTTATATACCAATGCTGAAACTTGTTACCTTTACATTTTGTATTGTTAATTCTTATAGAAACCTTCCAGTGCTAGAGTTTATTGAAATATGTTAAGTAAAACCATTGTACTGTACCCTGTAATAAACTAACTACTCTACTGTTGCACTAGCCACTTGATTAGTGTATATTTGTAGTATTCGAATGGTGTTGCATTAGCGCATGGACATAAATAAAGTGTGGCAAGCTTTCCCAGATATGTGCTCAAGAAAACTACTACCTGTTTTTCTAACTACTAGACATTTGGGTACTTTAAATTGAACTGCGAAAACGTCTTATATTAAGGAACAAAGGGTGTAGAGTTCACTCAAATTATCCCGCTAAAGCTAGTCACACCTTTGTTAAAATTAATGTTCATTATGTTATCAGAGGAGGTCTGTATGTTTGTCTCTAATGCCTGTCGACTACATACCTGACATCATGATGTAATGTTAAGTCATTTCCTTTTGTACAGTGTCACTGAATTGTCAAGGCGATGATGGCATTTTATTTTAGTAGAACTACACAAAATTTGCTTAAAAGAAGAGGAAAGGTCAGGAATGGCTCCGTTTTTCCGAAAAAACTACGTATGCCTTCTTGACATCAGCCGATGTTGCTTTATTTATTCCTTCAAACAGGTGGTTAGAACCAGTCTTGCTACCTTTTCCCATTATGAAATTGGAATGCTTATATTTGTGAGTCTATGCTTCAACTAGTGCCACTTTTAGAGTAATCACACTTTCAATATCTATGCAAACAGGGATGCTCGATTTTAGTGGAACTGCACAAAAAGTCCAACTGGTTCAACATTAGGAGCATGTTTTTTCCAAACCTTTATATCCAATTGGTGGCACTATGAGCTGTTCATTACGAAGGTACATGGTTTGCTACTATCTTGCTACTCTATTTGTACTTTCATTAGATAGTAATACTAGTGGTTTGCATGTGAATTTATTGGCGGGGTGGACCTACATTGGAGGTGCAGGACATGATTCAATGATTGGATGCTCAATTTCGGTTGTATTGATTTCACCTCTTCCATCACTGCGAACATGGATACCCCTGGTCTGATGATGAATAGGCGCTATATTTCTGCTCTTCCATCACTGCGAACATAGTATAGTCACTGCATGCAGTGCCATTTGAAAATAGACACAGAAAGATTGGATAGTCACTTCATGGACTGTAGAAAAGTAGTATTGTACTATTTATTGGCCAACACTAGGTGCTTCATTGCTTTGGTCTGATTATACAATGGGCATCAGTTTGCCTAAGTTAAAGTTTGTATTTTGAAAATAGTCTCGCGGTGTGATCGAGAGAAGACCAAATCATATTGCAGTGCATGTTCCTCCATCATGTGTGGTTCATTCTCATGGTTCCAGCTGTTGGTGAAACCACTTACGTTTGCAAGAGGAATTGTAGACTTCACAAACAAATTTGTCTTTGAGTCTGTACTGAATGTTGGCCAAGAGAAGCATCCATGTTAGTAGGTAGAACAGATGTTTTTTCTAGATCTCTGCTTTTGGAGCTACATATTTGTATATGATCTATTATTGTATATCTTAATATTTTTGTTGTTGATTTGTTATTGTATATCTTAATATTTTTGTATATAAACTTGGTCAAAGTTTGTAAAGCTTAACTTTGACAAAAGCTAATATGCGAACTAAATAAAAACGGATGGAATACCTCCTTTCCAGTTTGCAGGCTTAATTCAAACCTCTCACCAACCAAGGTACTCCCTCCGTCCGGGATTTATTAGTCCCGTGAGCAAAGAAGCAAGACCAAGGCATGGCAATAATTAACGGCATGTAGAAGTTTAAGCCTAATTAATTCCAGCAATTTATGTGGCTGCATGCGTGCCCTCGGCTGCGACTCGTTGCATGCTGCTTCGCGTACTGCATGCGAGCGATTTTGAGTGCCTGCATGCAGCCGGCCGTAATTAAGGCAGCTAACTGATGCAAAAAAAGATACACTTTAAATCCGTGGAATCATTATTGACAAGGAGGGAGATGATTCAAGTGCACTCGTTTGACCGCCATGCCAGTGTGCGACCCAGACGGGACGGGACGGCACAGTCATAATTTCAGTTTCTCTAGTTTTCCATGGCAAGCTGGCGCGATAAGCCATTATGCATTGAATTCCGATGACCGTCGCGTTACCTTCCACCTATAAGTACTGTTTCTTGGCCTTCTCAGGTGCCACCGTGACCCAACTCGCCATATCCTCATAAGCCCCGACCGGCCCGACGTTGCTCGCCACGTCCGCCATGCCCCCGCCCGTCCGCGGTAGGTGACGCCGGAGGCAGTCACCGTCGGAACTGGTGTTCGGGTTTTCACCGGAAGGCAGACGGAGGGAGGAGGCATTCCATCTGTCTTTAGATGGCAATGCGGAGATCGAGGAGTTGTTGGAGCGCGACCGCATGGCGGAGGAGCAGGAGTTGTTGGAGCGCGACCGCCCGGCGGAGGAGCAGCGTATCACCGATTTGCGCCGCCAGCAGGACATGGAGCAGCAGCGCACCGATGCATTGACTCGCGAGCAGAGCACCCGCAACTGGGCCGACTACGTGCAGGCCGGCGCCCGGCCAATAGCCCTGGAGGCTGTCGGGCACGCACGCATTCGCGACGCCGATTTTTACTACCAGCTCATCAAGTGGGTTTCCTGCTTGGAAGCCGAAGCTTCGGCGGACCACGCCGGCATGGAAAGGGCCAACGCGCATGAGCAACGCGCCCTAGCGCACCTCTAGCAAGTCCGAGGCGAGGCAGAGGACGCTGGTGCCGGCGTTTAGCATGGACTGCAGATGGCGATCGGCATCGTCTAGTTAGCTAAGAGTTAGTTAGTACTTGTATGCTACTAGAGTGTTAGTGGGAGTAGATAGTTAACTTGGCTATGATGGTTGTCAACATGGAAGTTCAGTACTCTATATGTGGATCAGACCTGTTACTTTGGTCTGAATGTTGAACTTTCCGTTTGAACGTATGGAATGGGCTGTTATTTTTTAACTGGGTTGTATTTGTCCTCCACGGTTTAGAGGCTGACTTGTGGGCCTAGCAAGTTGACGCGTACACAACCAGGAGATGATTGTACGTGGAGAGGATGACAGCAGGGACCCGCCAAGGTCATGGCATTACGCAAGCAAGTGCCTCCTTATTTCAAGACAATAAAAAATGGCTCCTCCTAGTGGATTTCTGACATCTGGGTCCCGTGTCATTGTCAATGTAGTCAATAAACGAGAGAATTGCACAACGAGCGGCTGACACCAGGGACCCAGCAGCTCGCCCAGTTATTTTTTTGGGTTAATTTGATAAATGCCACTCCAAATCTGGTGTATCCGAGAAATGCCACTGTAATTTCCAAACTTTGAAAAATGCCATTTCATGCCATTTCTAGTGGCATTTTTCAAAGTTTGGAGTGGCGTTTTTCAAAGTTTGCAAACCGCAGTGGTGTTTTTCAAAGTTTGCAAAAATTGCAGTGGCATTTTTCAAAGTTTGTAAATTGCAGTGGCATTTTTATGAATCGCCATAATTGGAGTGTCATTTATCTAATTTGTTTTTGAGACGGAAGCAGGGTGTCAACTGGGTTGTGCGGGACACTCTAGCCTATCTAGACAGCCTTTTCTTTTATGTTTACCACAGACCAACCCAGTAGTTTTTTTTTCTTTCTGAAAATGGCTAGCCCAGTTCTTTTGTGATTTTTCATGTAAGTCGCTTGATCAAGCATGCTAGGCTGCAAATCTTTCAAGACGAGGAGAGCTTCATTCTGCTCGCCGAGAAAATGGCCTATCAGTAATGAGAAATGGGTTGTACATTTTTAAAACAAATCAAACCGGCAATTATTTTCAAATATCTTTTTTTCATTTCGAGATATTAAATTGCATTGATTTTTATGGGTGGACAATTTACTGGATTTTATATTGATATACATTTATTTTTAAAAGCAGTTTAAATGTGACTCGAAATTTCGGGGTTAAAAACAGTTCAGACCGCACCGACATATGCAGAATTTCATATAATTTTTTAACCGTGGCCACAATATGGGCTGTAATGCTAACATAAAGAATATGGGCTCCAAAAAAACCTATAAGAATTAGCAAATGGGCTGTAAATTATTTGAAATAATGGCAGATGGGCTATATGCTGTTTTCCACAGATTAGATGCTTTCGACGGATGGCCTGTATACTGTTGGATGTCCATCCAACGGCCGTCGTGCTTCTTCAATCTCTGCTCTTCCTGCTCCAGCCGCTCACAGAAGCGCCGGCGGGACTGCCTGCTCCCTCCTCCCCGCGGCCAGCTGTGCTGCCGCGCAGGCCTCATCGCCCCATCGTAATCCCATCGCTGGCCTAGCCATTCGTCTACTCACCCACACCTGTTGTTATTCTCCGGCGACGGCAGACGAACCAGTAAACCCTCGTACAGTCGTACTCCCCTCCGTGTGGGAAACAAAAACAACGGATGAGTCTTCCCTGCCTCCATGTCGTTCCCTTCCTAGGCCTCGCCGTCGTCCACCACCCTGGTGCTCTCGACGTGGCGTGGTCAACGACCGACATGCATCTGAAGTGGACTGTACGTGGAGAGGCTGACACTTGGGTCCACGGCCGCACGCCAGGAAATGCCTCCTTATTACGCGCAAAATAATGATTTCCTCCACCTGACATCTGGGACCCACCGAAACGGCCTCTGTATTTTGCGAAAAAAATGTTACCGCCGTTGACAGCTCGGACCCCACCAGCTATATCTTTGCACGCAAGGAAGTGCCTCCTTATTACGCACAAAAAAACGAATACTCCCCCTGCTAGCTGGGACCCAGTATAGTGGGCCTACTAAGTTGACGGGGACGAAGGGCTTTGTCAACTTAGTCAATATTCACGATTCTAGCTCGACTGACCGTGCGATGTCCATCCAACGGCCGTAGTGCTTCTTCAACCTCTGGTCTTCTTGCTCCAGCCGCCCAAAGCAGCGTCGGTCGTGCCGCCTGCTCCTGCCTCCCATGGCCGGCTGTGCTGCCGCGGAGGTCTCACCGCCCCCATACTACTCCCACCGCTGGCCAGGCCATCCCTCCACTCCACTCACCCACACCCCCTGTTATTCTGCGGCGATGACAGCGCAGCCGAACCAGTGAACCCTCGTACTCCTCTCCGCGTGGGCATCCACTGCCGCGTCTTCCCTGGGTCCATGTCGTCCCCTTCCTAGGCCTCGCCGTCGTCCACCGCCGTGGTGCTGTCGGCGCGGCGTGGTCAATGTGGTCAATGACTGAATTCCATCGAAAGAATACTGTACGTGGAGAGGCTGATGCGGGGTCCACGGCAGCCACAAGGAACTGCTTGCTTATTATGCGGAAAATAATTATTCCTCCACCTGACAGCAGGGACCCACCTGACGCCCACTAGTATATCGCGAAAAAAGTTTGCCCCTGACTGCTGGGACTCACCCGACGGGCCACCGTATTTCGTGAAAAAAACGTTCCCCCTGCTGTCAGCACGGACCCACCGGAAGTGCCTCCTTATTACTCCATCCGGTCCTTTTTAGTTCGCATATCAGATTTGTCTGATGTCAAACCTCGTAAACTTTGACCAAGTTAAAAAAAAGAATACGAACATTCAGAATGCGAAATCAACAACATTAGATGTGTCATTACTTTAGTTTTCATATTGTATAAATTTACCATTGTAGATGTTAATATATTTTCATATAAATATGGTCAAACTATGCGAAGTTTGACCTCAGACAATTCTTATATGCAGAGTAAAAAGGACCGGAGGGAGTACGCACAAAAAAATGAATACCTCCTGCTAGCTGGGACCCACCTTGGTTAGAGGCTGACTTGTTTGCCTACTATGTTGACGGGGACGGAGGGCTTTGTCAACTTAGTCAATATGCACGATTCTAGCTCCAGTGACCGTACGATGTCCATCCAAGGGCCGTAGTGCTTCTTCAACCTCTGGTCTTCTTGCTCCAGCCGCCCAAACAAGCGCCGGTCGTGCCTCGTGCTCCTGCCTCCCATGGCCGGCTACAATGTGGCGGAGGCCTCATCGCCCCCTACTACTCCCACCGCTGGCCAGGCCATCCCTCTACTCACCCACACCCCCCGTTATTCTGCGGCGATGACAGCCTCACACCGCAGAGAACCAGTGAACCCTCGTACTCCTCTACGCGTGGGCATCCACTGCCGCGTCTTCCCCGGCTCCGCGTCATCCCCTTCCGAGGCCTCGCCGTCGTCCACCGCCGTGGTGCTCTCGGTGCAGCGTGGTCAATGTGGTCAACGACCGACTTCCATCGGAAGAGTACTGTGCGTGGAGACCCTGAGAGCTGGGTCCACGGCCGCAGCAAGGAAGTGCTCCTTATTACGTGCAAAATAATTATTCCTCCACCTAACAGTGGGGACCCACCGGATGGGCCACCGTATTTCATGTAAAAAATGTTTGCCCCTGACTTCTGGGACCCACCAGCTACATCTTCGCACGCAAGGAAGTGCCTGATAGTCGGGACCCACCTGGTCGAAGCGTACGTAGCGTTGTCATTCTGGTCATGAACGTGTACGTACATATATACTGGTCGATGTAGAGGCACACACGTGTCGTAGTAGAGGCGCGCACGTAGCATGTACATGTACGTACAGCGGCCAGGGTGCAAGAAAGAAAATACGGCCACGTATGTGTACATATGGGCGGGGTCTCGAACGGCTACTCGCGCATATGTACGGCCAGGGCTCGTGTACATGGCTGGGTCGGAACGGAGAAACAACGTCGTCGTCGTGTTCATGGGGAGGCAATGGAATGCGTCGTGTTCATGGGGAGGCAACGGAATGCATCGTGTTCATGGGGAGGCAACGGAATGCGTCGTGTTCATCGGGAGGGCTTGGACGGAACAGGCGATGGAAACGAGGCCTGGAGTACCACAAAATGGAGGAAACGGCTTTGTGTTCGACCGGCCGCGTTTGAAACGGGATCCTGTTGATCGGGAGGGGTCTGGCATACCGCAAAACGGAGGAAACAGACCTCCTACAGTCGAAACAGGGGACCTGTTGATCAGGAGGGGTGAGGCGTACCGCAAAATGGAGGAAACGGACTTGTGTTGGAGTGCTACGGTTGAAACAGGGGTCCTGTTCATTGGCAGGGGTGTGGCGTACCGCAAAACAGGACTCCACGAGATATTGTTCATCTCCACCATCGACCCCCTCCAGCCTCCATGAGCTACTGTTCATCCACCGACGACCTCCTCCAGCCTCCACCTGCGACTGTTCATCCACGGGCTCCTGTTCATCCAGCCTCCACCGCGCGCTACTCCACCGGCTACTGTTCAACCAGCCCTCTCCATGGGCTCCGGTTCAACCACCCCTCCATGGGCTACTGTTCATCCTGCCCTCCACCGTCTACTGTTCATCATGCCCTCCATGGGGTGGTCCTATTCATCCAGCCCTCCACGGGGTCCTGTTCATCCAGCGCCAACTGGCTATATCGATCGGGGTCCTGTTCCTCCAGAGGCAACACCATGGGTCCTGTTCATCCACCCCCACCGAGAACTGTTCATCCAACCCCCCCCCCCCCCCGCAACGCTCACTGTTCATCTAGTAGTAGCGAAGGAATCGCTTGATCAGGTTCAGTTAACAGCCATCGATAGTTCGCTCGGATTCAGTAATGCGTAGCCTGCAGTGCAATCGCTCGGGTTCAGTTAGAGCCCAACGCCTCGCTCGGGTTCAGTTAGAGCCAACGGCTCGCACACACGCGCGTACGTGGACGAGAGAAACACGCATCACTCGGCCCCCGACCTCCCACCGTAACCGGGAACTCCTCGAAATTTTCCTCCCCTCGCTTCTACCATGGTTTTTTCCGTCATGGACGGCCCAAAGAACGTCATGCAGCTGCGTCTCCGGCCCGCCCAGGACGAAAAGCCCATTTCCTGTCATGATTTTTTGTTATAGAAGTAGGAGCCCACCACATCTATGATGATACCGGGTTTTGTCACAATTATCGTCATAGAAGTCTCATATGTATGACAGAAAAAATTTAGTTCAGCCCAAAATGTCACGGATGTGTCTTTTTTTTGTAGTGCAAGTCCTAGGCGAGAGGTGTCGCAATACACTTCGAAATCCTTATGTATATCTGGCAGTATCAGCACTAGGGCTACAGTCAAACGTTTCTTCAGAGCCTGGATACTTGTCTCGCAATCTTCTGTCGATTTAAACTTGGTATCCTTCTTCAATAATTCTGTCATTGGCTTCGTGATCTTGGAAAAATTCTCAATGAATCTCCGATAGTATCACTACTAGGAAAAGGCCTACTAATGGCGCACCTAATTTGTCCATTAATGGCGCATTAGTGGTGCGCCATTAGTGCCACGCCATTAGTAATTTTTACTAATGGCGCACCACTTGTGCGCCATTAGTATAGGCCATGGTGCGCCATTAGTATAGGCCACTGGTGTGCCATTAGTATAGGCCACGGTGTGCCATTAGTATTTTTGAATTTTGAAGGCGAGAAAATAGTAGTGGCGCACCGTCTAACCCCCACCGCGCGCCATTGCTATTTTTGAATTTTGAATTTGGATCTGGATCGTGATTTTTTTTGCCCATTTTTGCTAGTTTTTTTGCTCATTTTTTGGCACGATATTATTTCAAATTTTGTTCCTGTTTTTGGATCTTGTACACTCTTTTGCCGGAGAGGAGTTCGCCGGAGAGGAGGAGGAGGAGGTCACCGGAGACGCGCTCGCCTACATGGCCGGAGAGGAGGAGGAGGTCGCCGGAGAGGAGTTCACCGAAGCATCGGAGAGGAGGAAGGAGAAATCATGAGGGAATGGGAGGAGAGGAGGGAGGAGGAGCTCACCGGAGAGGAGGGAGGAGAAACCGTGAGGGGAGGGGAGGGGAGGAGAGGAGGGAGGAGGAGGTTCCCGAAGAGGAGGAGGTCGCCGGAGAGGAGGAGGAGGTCGCCGGAGAGGAGAAGGAGGTCACCGGAGAGGAGGAGGAGGAGGTCGCCTGAGAGGAGGAGGGTAGTATGGTGGAGGAGAGAAGGGATGATGGAGTGGAGGAGAGGAGGAGATGGAGTGGAGGAGAGGAGAGGAGGAGATGGAGTGGAGGAGAGGTGGAGTGGAGGAGGTGCGCCCAGCCATATGTACGACATAGTAATGGCGCACCGTGGGCAGGTGCGCCATTACTATTTTTTTTATTTTTTTTATTTATTTTGAATTTTGAAGGCGGGAAGATACTAATGGCGCACCGTGGGCAGGTGCGCCATTAGTAACTCTTTTTTTTTATTTTTTTGACTTATTTTGAATTTTGAAGGCGGGAAGATACTAATGGCGCACCGTGGGCAGGTGCGCCATTAGTAACTTTTTTTTATTTTGTTGACTTATTTTGAATTTTGAAGGCGGGAAGATACTAATGGCGCACCATGGGCTGGTGCGCCATTAGTAAATTTGAATTTTTTTGAATTTTTTTGCCTCTCCAGATCTTAAAAGCCCCATATCTTTATTTTCTGTTAGGTTTTTGAGGATTTTGAAAATGTTTAAATTCGGATGTAACTTTTCGAGTAGATGATTTTTCATATAAAAAACTTTTTCATCCGAGTTAGTATGCAAAAGTTATGCCCATTTTTACAAATTCTCGAGAGATTTTGCAAATTAAGTCGATATTCATATTTGCAAATTTTCCGAACAACTAGACCACATATCACATGGGAAACTTATTTTCTTTTATTTTTTGACATTTTCATCATTTTCGTTTTTTTAAACTGAAAAGGCGATCCACTGGGGGTGCATTCGGTGGAAGTGGTGGCCAAGTTACTAATAGCGCACCGTGGCATGGTGCGCCATTACTAGTTCAACTAGTAATAGTTCAACTAGTAATGGCGCACCACTCCCACGGTGCGCCATTAGTAGTTTTAAAAAAAATTAAAAATTAAAAAAAAATTACTAATGGCGCACCATGGATGTGGTGCGCCATTAGTAATGGCGCACCACTCCCATTAGTAGTTTTGGAAAAAAATTTAAATTTTTTTTTACTAATGGCACACCCGCGGATGTGGTGCGCCATTAGTATTTTGACACTAATGGTGTACCAACACATGGTGCGCCATTAGCATATAGTAATGGCGCACCACATGTCTGGTGCGCCATTAGTGTCAATTCCATCTATAGCCCTTTTCCTAGTAGTGTACCCCGCGAGTCCAAGAAAACTGCGGATCTCACTAACTGACGTGGGTGCCAACCATTCAGTGACTGACTGAACCTTGGTGGGGTCTACTGCTATACTCTCTCCTGATATAACATGCCCAAGGAATCCGACTACCTTCAACCAAAACTCGCATTTGCTGAACTTGGCATACAACTGATGTTCCCTGTGTTTCTTGAGAACTAAACGCAAATGCTCCTAGTGCTCCTCTTCATTCTTCGAATATACCATTATATCATCAATGAACACCACAACAAACTTATCAAAATATTCCATGAACACCTTGTTCGTCATGCTCATGAAATAGGCAGGGGCGTTAGTCAGTCCAAACGACATGACCGTAAATTCGTATAACCCGTACCGTGTGGTGAATGTTGTCTTTGGTATATCCTTCTCTCGTATCTTCAACTGATGGTATCCCAATCGCAGATCGATCTTTGAAAACACCTTAGCTCCCTGCAGCCGATCAAACAGATCGTTGATTATCAACAATGGGTACTTGTTCTTAATCGTCAGTTCGTTCAAGGCCCGGTAATCAACAACCATTCTTAGGGACTTATCCTTCTTCTCAACCAAAAGCACTGGGGCTCCCCATGGTGATGAACTCCGTCGAATGTAACCTTTCTCCAATAACTCCTTGATCTATTTTTTAATCTCCTCCAAATCATTCGCGGGCATCCGATAGGGTCTCTTGGATATTGGCCCTATGCCTGGCAATAGCTCTATCAAAAACTCGATATCTCTATCCGGTGGCATGCCTGGTAATTCCTCTGGTAAAACATCCGGGTAATCCTTTTACTATAGGCACTTCCTCCTAAACAACTCCCATGAGGGTATTTACTTGTCTACTTCTTGGCGCATGCCTAGATACATAATTGATCCCTTTCCCTCAGGGGTGGTGAGGCAAATTGATCTAGTAACAAAGTCAATGCTTCCTCCGTACTTTGACATCCAGTCCATTCTTAATTTCACATCCAATCCCTGTGACTCCAAGATAATTAGGTCGGACGGAAAAACATGGTTGCCAATGGTTAAGGGTATCTGGTCGCACCATCGACTAGCCATATACTCTCCTCCGGGGTGAACATACTAACGGAGGGGTCCTAAGGGTTTGGGTCGGTAGTTTAACCTTATCCACGAATTCCCTTGATATGTATGAATGTGATGCACCAGTATCAAAAAGAACAAGAGCGATAAATAACTTAACCAAAAACTTACCTATAACCGCGTCTGGCTGTTCTGCAACCTCCTCCACGTTAACGTGGTTCACTTGTCCGTTGTTGAATGGATTAGGCTTGTTCCCAGCGCTCCCATTTCCGTTTCCATTCTTCCCTTCAGGGCACTCCATGGCATAGTGCCCAGTCTTCCCGCACTTGAAACAAGTAACGTGGCTTAGGTCTCTCTTGGTGGGTGTGGCTGGATTGGGGTGGTTCTGATTGTTGCTTACTCCATTCACATTCCCATTCCTTGGGACGGTATGATTATGGCTACTTCCTCCATTATGGGTGTGGCCTCCATGGTTATGAACAAGTCCTCCTGAGTTCGGGGTTAGGCGAGGCTTCTGCTGAGCTCCTGAGTTAAACCTCCCTTGTCCATACTTCCTCTTATGGTTCTCAATCTGCTGCTCCTTCCCTTCAATCATAAGAGCCTTATCTACCAACTCCTGGTAGTTGTTTAATGTTGCCACCATCAACTGCATGCTCATCTCATCATTCAGCCCTTCCATAAACTTCTCCTGCTTTGCGGCATCTGTGGCCACATCATCAGGGGCATAGCGAGATAACTTGCTCAACTCATCCGCGTACTGAGCCATAGTAAGGTTCCCCTGGCGTAAGTTGCGAAACTCACGCTTCTTCATACTCATAGCTCCAGTTGAGACATGGGCTGTACAGAAGGCTTGCTGAAACGGGTCCCATATCACCATGGCTATAGGGTAGGTGACCGTGTAATTCTCCCACCATGAGGCTACTGGTCCATCCAACTGATGTGCGGCAAAACACACCTTCTCGGCATCGGTACATCCTGCAATGGTTAACTCCCTTCCAATCCTGCGGAGCCAATCATCTGCTACTATAGGCTCGGTGCTACTGGAAAACACCAGCGGCTGCAACCTCAGAAAACGGGCTGAGTTGTCAACTGGTGGTGGTGGTGGATTGTTGTTGTTGTTGTCGCCTTGGTTCTGGACTAACAACTGCATCAGGGTATTCTGCTGCTGGATCAACTAAGTGAGCTCGGGGTGGAAAGCGAATCCGGGGTCACGTTTCGGAGGCATCTAATGGGTTTAGAGGGGAGAGATTAGAATAGAATCAGGTCTAATGAGAAAGCACTACCCATATGCACATGAGACAAGCACAATCATTTCACTCAATCAATCAAGCAAGGGCATACAATCGGTCTTGAACTATCGTGAAAGTGCTCGGACTACACTATTTACATGGTGGAATACTACTACTGATGTGGTGGTCTACTAAAAAATTTCCTCGGTTGAAGACTCCATGATATCTGCTCCAGCTTCGTTTTCAAAGTCATCATCACTAGGGTCGTATTCGGTGTCGTCGATGATGATGTAGTCCTCCTGACAAATCTCCTTGGGTTCTTCGTCTCTTCTACTGGTGCGGGGTCTCCCATGAATACCCCGATCTTTTTAATCAGGTCGTCATTCTTCTCCAATAGTGTCGCAATTTCCTCCTCGTATCCATCGTGTGTAGACTTAAGTTCTTCTTCCAGTTCGATGATCCTTGTCTCCGCCTTCTTCAGATCTATCATTCCTGCTCACATTTGATTCTCCTGGCGTCGAATGTGTTGGTTTAGTTCCTGGATGAAAGCTCCAATTGATCTATCTTTCCTGGTGCTGATCATCTCCCATTGCTCATATCGGCGCCCACAGATCTGGTAGATAGTATCCATAAGCCCCTTTTGGTAAACTTCTCCAATGCGTCCCATGGTGATGTGAGCTGCCATATTCTTTCCTGGACTCTAGGTTGGTGCATCAAAGGAAAACTCTATCGGTTTAGTGACTGGCGTGAAGGTCCTTCCTGGAACTTGAACTTGAATCATCCATCGCTCCTCTTCTAGTAAAGTTGCGTTGTAAGTCCCGATGAAGCTTGGTTTTCCTATGTTCAGGTACCTAGTGACTACCTTCAAGTGTCGTCCAACAGGTGTGTCTTCATCCGGTTGTGCAAACTTGTTCCTTCCATCCGCCATCATAAAGAGTGAAAAATGGAGAGGAGTCATAAATGAGAAGATAATAGTGATCTATGGCTTTAGCTTAATGGTCGTGTCCTACACTCGGCGTGTGCTCTGATACCATCTTGTAGCGACCCGACCTCAAACGGTCAAGTCTCTGTGCTTCAGTGTCATCCCTGCATCAGTAATGCTGACACACACAGTACTCGGGGATTTATAACATAGTAGCAATCACATACTTATTACATCGAATGTCTCCAAATAGAACTTATTACAATGAATATGGCTTAAGGCCATCTAATACGATAACAGCGGAAGGCTTGCAAGACAAAGTGAGTCCATCAACTCCAACGACATAGCTGAGCTGCACGACAATGACCTAACAAGCCTTATTCCTCGTCTGAAAAGTCTGCAACATAATACGTTGCAGCCCAGCACATGGAATATGCTGGCAAAGTAACACAGTAGAGCAAGAACAGAATAATGCTATCACTACATGCATATTTGGCTAGTGGAAAGCTCTATGGTTATAGTTTTGGCGAAAAGCCAATTTTTCCCTACCACTAGTAGAAAAAGGGCCTGTTGTCCCGGTTCGTAAGGGCCTTTTGTCCCGGTTCCTGAACCGGGACTAAAGGGTCGGTACTAATGCCCTGTCCCTTTAGTCCCGGTTCAATCCAGAACTGGGACAGATGGGCCTCCACGTGGCCTATGCGTGGAGCCCAGGCAGGAGGGCCTTTGGTCCCGGTTGGTGGCACCAACTGGGACCAATAGGCATCCACGCGTCAGCATTTCTATGGCTGGGGTTTTTGTTTTTTTAAGGGGGGGGGGGTTTGGGGGTTTTGTGGGGTTAATTTAGGTGTTTCATATATTGTGTTAGCTAGCTATAATTAATAGAGAGAAGTGCCCTCTCTTATGTGCGTGCTTGGTCGACGCTATGTAGTATACATACGTATAGAGAGGACTAGACACGCTAGCTAGCTAGTAAGCAAACGAAGGAAACAGAAGATCGTCATGAACATATATGCATACAGAGAGAAGTGATATCGACCACCTCTCCTTCTCCGAGAGATTGGTCGAATAACAAGTTCTCGTATATCTATCCGACACTACTGGATGCATATATACAATAATTATCTCTTACAAATATAATCTCCTAACATACGGACACATGGTCCACATAGTATTCTCCCTCTTCAGCGATCACATGGTCAAGAAAGAATGCCGCCAATTCCTCTTGAATTGCTCGCATGCGAGCTGGTGCTAGGAGTTCATCCCGCTTCTGAAACATCTAATTTGAAGAAGGGGGTCAATACATATATATATAGATATATGAATGAAACTCAACAGAAATGATGGTAATAAAATAAAATTGTGAATGTTGTTATTTACGCACTTGATATTGTTCGTCAGAGTAGCCCCGCTCACAAGTCGTGTGGCGGATGGACTCACAAACATAGTATCCACAGAAATCATTCCCTTGTTCCTGCCACAACCACTTTATAAGAAATAGAGGTAAATCAAACTGATAAGCAAGAATGCCAAATGGTATTGATGAAACTAGCACTTGAATCAATAGGAGATGCGCGGAACATGCTACTATAGTACTTACTTTCGGGTGTCTAAATTGCAGCTTCTTCGGGAGTCCCAGAGCTTTTGTGGTTAATTTTTTCCAAACCCTGCCAGACAAAGAAAACAATTACTTGATATATCAGGAAATTAACAAGGTTGCTGATATGGGGGATAATGATCGATTTAACTTACTTCTCAAGCATTTGAGTCATGTCCGCATAGTCCTGGGATCTTTTCGTCTTGAGTCTAAGACGGTTACTAGTCCCTGCTCAAGCTTAATCTCTAGGAGAATATAGTGGAAACTGCACAAGCATGCATAACTCATCAATTACATTACTATAACCTTGACTAATATATAAGGGAAACCGAATATGCACAAGACAGTAACACTCACTTGAAGTTGTAAGGAAAGAGTATTATATCTTTGTTTTCATTTATTACCAACGATCGTAGCAAGTTGGCCTCGGTATCTGTAGCATGAAATTTAACGTGAGTTGCATCTATGATATTTGTGTTAATGAACCCAATATCACCGATTTGTCGTTTCTTCAATTCAACGATCTTCAATCTGCATAATATAGTGAGGATAATTATAAATACATGCAATGAAAGAGCTGAGCTATATAGAGAGACTTAATGACAAAAGTAGTACTACTTACAGACAGTAGCAGGTGACCGTTGCTTTATCGAGGGCCAATTGATTGAAAAACTGAAAGAACTCCTCAAATCGAACAGGCAACAGATCAATCCCAACGAGGTCATACTCCTTTTTAACTCTCACAAACAAAGTACTCCTCCCCCCAGACTCTCTGCAGATTTTCAAGTACCAATCATGCAATCTTGCATTATCGTTGATAGAGATCTTTCATCTTTGACGAGAGGCTTCCCGTACTCGTATCTTTGTATCTGCACCTTCATGAAATCATAATGTACATTGTCGCGCAGGTAATCTCCAAGATTGCTATAACCGGGCACCATCCTCGGATCATTAGCGAGGATGTCGCTGGGCACCTTGAGCGGGGGGCACGATTTCTTCGCTTCTTCGCCGAGCTGTGCAATTTGTTTCCCAGCTCGTCGTTCTTTCAGCCTTTGATCACTGACAGTACTTCTCGACCGCTCCACTTCGATAAATTCCTTTCCAATAATGCGCTCATAGTTTCCTTTCGGCGGAGACTTGGGTGGTTTTGTCAGGGCAGCTAGAGTGCGCTTTGCTTTCACCGGATCTACCTTCTCCTCCAGAGGTGGATGTTTCTTTACTTTCACCCTTCAAAGTAGTTCCTCACTTCTTCTCGTGCAATCTCGGCGTTCTCCTTCTGGGTCCTCTCATATGGTAACTTCTCTGGAGTCTTCAGAGAAGGACCGAATCTGTATGTCCTCCCGCCTCTGGCTGTACTGCTAGATGCCGGTAGAGCAGACGAAGCGGTTGTCTTCTTTACTTGCTTACGAGGCGGAGGAGAAGGACTACGACGCGCTGGAGCAGCCGGAGCGGTGGCAGGTTTCTTCCGCCCTTGCTGACGCGGCGAAGGAGGAGGAGGTTGGCTGCTCGGGCGCGCCGGCGCAGGCGGAGAAGGAGGCAGAGTGCCGCCATGCGCAGGAGAGGGAGCCGGACGAGTGCCCTGATCATCACTCACCGGAGGAGGAGGCGGTGGAGGAGGCGGAGTACCCTGACTCGCCGGAGGAGGAGGAGGCGGAGGCATCCAGTTCGGAAGGTTGATGAGCTCCTTCCGCCATAAGCATGGAGTCTTCCGAGCAGAACCAAGCTGAGTGTCCCCTTCACCGGTAGGGTGGTCAAGCTAGAGGTCCTCAAATCCCTCCGTTATTTCATCCACCATCACCCTAGCATATCCTTCTAGAATCGGCCGACAGTGAAAAGTTGCGCCTGGTTCAGTAGGAAAAACAGAGCCAACAGCCGCCGTGACCTTCATATTAATCCATTGCATCATAAGGTGGCAATTTTGAGACTCCGTGATAGCATCCACGGGATAGCTAGAAGGAGCCGTCAAGACATGCTCCGGCTGAAGCAGCTCGGTGGAAGCCACGCTGCTTCTCCGCTGAGATGGCGGGGTAGCTTCAGGGGAAGCTTCGGCAGTTCGTTTGCTGCGATTTTCTTCTCGTTCCTCTATCGCTTGTACCCTTGCTTGCAGCGCCTGCATTTGGGTCTGCTGAACTTTTTTCTTCCTCCCTTGTCATTTGTAACCCCCTGTGTCCGGAAACCCAACCTTCCACGGATTGGAGCCTGGCGTGCCTCGTGTCCGTCCAGGGTGCTCAGGATTCTCGAGGGCCATTGTGAGCTCGTCGTTCTCTCTGTCTGGAACGAACGTCCCTTACTGTGCTGTCTCGATATACTGCTAAAGCTTCTTGACTGGTATGTTCATTTGATCGTTCGTCCAAATGCACTTCCCTGATAAAGGGTCCAAGGTTCCGCCAGCCCCGAAGAACCAAGTCCGGCAACGTTCTGGCCAGTTAATTGTCTCTGGTTCGATCCCTTTATCAGCCAGATCATTCTCAGTCTTGGCCCACTTAGGTCGGGCTACGAGGTAGCCACCTGACCCCGTGCGATGGTGATGCTTCTTCTTGGCAGCATTTTTCTTGTTTGTCACCGACATCTTCTTACTCTTTTCTGATGTCTTGTGGGCCACAATTGCAGGCCAGTGATCTCTGATCTTCTCATATCTGCCCTTGAATTTTGGTGTCTCTTTATTTTCGACAAACTTATTCAGCTCTTTCTTCCACCTCCTGAATAGTTCTGCCATCCTCTTAAGAGCAAAAGACATGATTAATTGCTCTTTAACTGGCTTCTCCGGATCATCCTCTTGCGGTAGGGTGAAATTTGACTTCAGCTCAGTCCAAAAATCATTTTTCTGCATATCATTGGCATAAGACACCTCAGGGTCTTCTATAGCCGGCTTTAACCATTGCTGGATGCTAATCGGCATCTTGTCCCTAACCAAAACCCCGCACTGAGCAACAAATGCGCTCTTTGACCGGAGGGGTTCAATCGGTTGGCCGTCAGGCGCGATTGCTATGATCTCAAACTTTTCATCCGAGCTCAACTTTTTCTTCGGGCCTCTTCTCTTTACCGAAGGTGTGCTCGATCCGGAGGGCTAGAAAAAAGAACAAAGACTTAATTAATATGTGTACATACCAAAACAATGAATGCATCAATTAGCTAGTCAGCAGAAGCTTAACTAATATATATACCTGGCCGGACTCGGTTCGGTCACCGGAGACGTCATCACGGTCTCCTTCTTGCACCGGCATTGGGTCACCAGAGCCGTCCTCACGGTCTCCTTCTTGCACCGGCATTAGGTCACCAGAGCCATCATAATCATAGCTAGCTTCTTCCAGACCATCGGTGTCATTGAGAAAAAACGAGCAGATGGCATCACTTCCTCGTGCGATTATGTCCCCCAACAACTCTTCTTGTACTTCGTCTCGGGCAGTGTCCATAGTTTCTACAAATATTTACAACATGGCAATTATTATTCAAACATGACAGATGGATATATTAGTGGCAAACATAGAACTAATATTAATTAGTGGCCTCGACAACGCTTCAAGGATAAAAAAGAAGAGGAAGAAGAAAAATAAGAGAAGAAAGAATAGAGGAGTAAGAACTCCTCTATTCTTTCTTCTCCTCTTTTTTTCTTCTTCTTCCTCTTTTTTTTATCAGAAACGAGGGTCGTCGAGGGTCACCGAGCGGTAGAGGAAACCCTAAATAGCAAGTATCGTGGGTGTGAGATACATGTGGCCGTCGGTGTCGGACACTACATCCACATCCCGCAAGTGACGTCAGCGTCGAAGCCCGCATCACTTGTTGGACGTGGATGTAGTGTCCGACACCGATGGCCACATGTATCTCACATCGACGATACTTGCTATTTAGGGTTTCCTCTACCGCTCCGCGACCCTGACCCTCGACGACCCTCGTTCCCGATAAAATAAAGAGGAAGAAGAAGAAAAAAAAGAGAAGAAGAAATCTTTTTTCTCCTCTTTTTTCCTTCTTCTTCCTCTTTTTTTTATCGGTAACGAGGGTCGTCGAGGGTCGCCGAACGGTAGAGAAAACCCTAAATAGCAAGTATCGTGGGTGTGAGATACATGTGCCCGTCGGTGTCGGACACTACATCCACGTCCCACAAGTGACGTGGGCGTTGAAGCCTGCGTCACTTGTGGGACGTGGATGTACTGTTCGACACCAACGGCCACATGTGTCTCACACCGACGATACTTGCTATTTAGGGTTTCCTATACCGCTCGGCAACCGTCGACGACCCTCGTTCCCGACTTCTCCTCTATTCTTTCTTCTCCTCTTTTTTTCTTCTTCCTCTTCTTTTTTTATCCTCTTCTTCCTCTCATGTTCGACGACCCTCGACCCCTCAGTGACCCTAGACCCCCTCTCGACCCTCGACCCTTCGGCGACCGTCGACCCCCTCTCGACCCTCGACCCCTTGGCGACCCTCGAGGACCCTCGTTCCCGATAAAAAAAGAGGAAGAAGAAGAAAAAAAAAGAGGAGAATAAAGAATAGAGGAGAAGAACTCCTCCATTCTTTCTTCTCCTCTTTTTTTTCTTTTTCCTCTTCTTTTTTTATCCTCTTCTTCCTCTCATGTTCGGCGACCCTCGACGACCCTCGTTCCCGATAAAAAAAGGAGGAAGAAGAAGAAGTCTCCTCTATTATTTCTTCTCCTCTCTTTTTTTCTTCTTCTTTTTTTATCCTTTTCTTCCTCTCATGTTCGACGACCCCCTCTCGACCCTCTCTCGACCGTCGACCCCCCACGACCCTCATATATAAAACATTTTCTTCCTTCTTCTTCCTTCTATTCCTTCTTCCTAAATATATGAAACTTTTTTTAAAATGAAACTAACCTGAAATGTACTAAATCAGAGAACTTTTCTAATAAAAAAAATCTCACTTTTGCATATATGTATTTTTAAAACATCATTAAAATTAAAAAAAATACATACATATATACCTATATGAACATACATAAAAAAACATATATGAACATACATACAAAAACATATATCTAAAAGATACATACATATATATATATACATGAAAATCTAAAAACATGTAAAAAAACATGTATAATTAAAAAAATGCACGGCGGCGGCAGGGGCGGCAGACGCGCGATTCTCACAGAGGTGGCGATGCGTCGGGGCAGGGGACGACCGGCGAGGGCGCGGGCGACGGCGACGACGGGCGCGGGCGTCGGCCGGCAAGGGTGCGGGCGACAAAATACTTATTGTTGCTACTTTTTCCAGTTTTTTTGTTTTTTTCTGCATTATTTATTTTCTTTTGTTCTTTGCTTTATTTTTTATTCTTTTTGCTTTTAGTTTTAGAAAAATTATAAACTTTCTGTTAGTGCCATTAGTTTTCAAATTTGAAAACTCTTTTTTAGTTTTTTTGATTTCTTTGTTGCTTTATTTATTTTATTTTGTTTCTATTTACAAAAAAATACTTATTGTTGCTATTTTTTTGTTTTCCAGATTTTTTGTTTTGTTTTCTACATTATTTATTTTCTTTTTTTGCTTTATTTTTATTTCTTTTTGCTTTTAGGTCAGCAAAATTATAAACTTTCTGTTAGTGCCATTAGTTTTAGAAAAAATTTAAACTTTCTGTTAGTGCCATTAGTTTTCAAATTTGAATAGTTAAAATCTGAAGTCTTTGAAATTTGTGTGAATGTCAAGTTTGTGATTAATTTTACTAAAAAAATGAACATAGATGCACCTATAGAGAAAATTCGACCTAAATTCATAGTTTTCAAATGAACTCTGAAAAAGTTGACATAGCATACTCGTGTGTTACAAAGTTGGCATGGTATCATCATAATAGTTGCGGGAGAAAGTCTACACTTTTTCTTCGCTTGTGTCATTTGCTTATTGCGCCGTAACCATGGACAATCTTCATCGTTTATCAGGATGCCTGGGTCAGCCTTGACATTGAAGGGAGGAATTTCATAAAACTTTTCATAATCTTCAGACATGTCTGTCTTGCCGTCCACTCCCAGGATGTCCCTTTTTCTTGAAAGAACTATGTGGCGCTTTGGCTCATCGTATGATGTATTCGCTTCCTTATCTTTTATTGTGCTTGATTTGGTAGACATGTCCTTCACATAGATAACCTGTGCCACATCATTGGCTAGGACGAATGGTTCGTCAGTTTACCCAAGATTTTTCAGATCCACTGTTGTAATTCCGTACTGTGGGTCTACATGTACCCCGCCGCCTGATAGATTGACCGATTGGCACTTAAACAAAGGGACCTTAAAATCATGTCCGTAGTCAAGTTCCCATATGTCCACTATGTAACCATAATATGTGTCCTTTCCACTCTTGGTTGCTGCATCAAAGCGGACACCGCTGTTTTGGTTGGTGCTCTTTTGATCTTGGGTGATCGTGTAAAATGTATTCCCATTTATCTCGTATCATTTGTAAGTCAATACAGTCAAAGATGGTCCCCTGGACAATGAGTACAGCTCATCACAAACAGTGTTGTCACCTCTGAGACGTGTTTCCAACCAACTGCTGAAAGTCCTGATGTGTTCACATGTAATCCAGTCGTCGCACTGCTCCGGGTGTTTGGAGCGCAGACTGTTCTTGTGTTCATCGACATACGGGGTCACCAAGGTAGAGTTCTATAGAACTGTGTAGTGTGCTTGAGACCAAGAATATCCGTCCCTATATATTATTGAGTCACTTCCAAGAGTGCCTTTTCCAGTCAGTCTCCCATCATACCGCGATTTAGGGAGACCTATCTTCTTAAGGCCAGCAATGAAGTCAACACAAAACCCGATAACATCCTCTGTTTGATGGCCTAGCGCGGTTACGGTCATATTTCTTTAGGACTCCCATGAACCTCTCAAAGGGGAACATATTGTGTAGAAATACGGGCCCCAGGATGACAATCTCGTCGACTAGATGAACTAGGATGTGCGTAATGATAGTGAAGAAGGATGGTGGGAACACCAGCTCAAAACTGACAAGACATTGCGCCACATGACTCCTTAGCCTTGGTATGATTTCTGGATCGATCACCTTCTGAGAGATTGCATTGAGGAATGCACATAGCTTCACAATGGCTAATCAGACGTTTTCCGGTAGAAGCCCCCTCAATGCAATAGTGTCGCAATTGCGTCATAATCACGTGGCATTCATGAGACTTTAGGTTCTGAAACTTTTTCTCTGGCATAATTATTATTCCCTTTATATTCGACGAGAAGCCAGTCGTGACCTTCATACTGAGCAGGCATTCAAAGAAGATTTCTTTCTCTTCTTTCGTAAGAGCATAGCTGGCAGGACCTTTATACTACTTCGGAGGCATGCCATCTTTTTCGTGCAAACGTTGCAGGATCTCCCGTGCCTCAGGTGTATCTTTTGTCTTCCCATACACGCCCAAGAAGCCTAGCAGGTTCACGCAAAGGTTTTTCGTCACGTGCATCACGTCGATTGAAGAGCGGACCTCTAGGTATTTCCAGTAGGGTAGGTCCCAAAATATAGATTTCTTCTTCCACATGGGTGCGTGTCCCTCGGCGTCATTCGGAACAGCTAGTCCGCCGGGACCCTTTCCAAAGATTACGTGTAAATCATTGACCATAGGAAGTACGTGATCACCGGTACACATGGCGGGCTTCTTCCGGTGATCTGCCTCGCCTTTCAAATGCTTGCCTTTCTTTCGACATTGATGGTTGGTCGGAAGAAATCGACGATCGCCCAGGTACACATTCTTCCTGCATTTGTCCAGGTATGTACTTTCAGTGTCATCTAAACAGTGTGTGCATGCGTGGTATCCTTTGTTCTGTCCTGAATGGTTACTGAGAGCGGGCCAATCGTTGATGGTCACGAACAGCAACGCCTTTAGGTTAAATTCCTCCTATCTGTGCTCATCCCACGTACTCACACCGTTTCCATTCCATAGCTGTAAAAGTTCTTCAACTAATGGCCTTAGGTACACATCAATGTCGTTGTCGGGTTGCTTAGGGCCTTGGATGAGAACTTGCATCATAATGAACTTCCGCTTCTCGCACATCCAAGGAGGAAGGTTATACATACATAGAATCATGGGCCAGGTGCTATGATTGCTGCTTTGCTCCCCGAAAGGATTAATGCCATCCGTGCTTAAAGAAAACCATACATTCCTTGGGTCCTTGGCAAACTCATCCCAGTACTTTCTCTTGATTTTTCTCCACTGCGACCCGTCAGCGGGTGCTCTCAACTTCCTGTCTCTCTTCCGGTCCTCACTGTGCCATCGCATCAACTTGGCATGCTCTTCGTTTCTGAACAGACGTTTCAACCGTGGTATTATAGGAGCATACCACATCACCTTCGGAGGAACCCTCTTCCTGGGGGGCTCGCTGTCAACATCACCAGGGTCATCTCGTCTGATCTTATACCGCAATGCACTGCATACCGGGCATGCGTTCAGATCCTTGTATGCACCGCAGTAGAGGATGCAGTCATTAGGGCATGCATATATCTTCTCCACCTCCAATCCTAGAGGGCATACGACCTTCTTTGCTGCGTATGTACTGTCGGGCAATTCGTTATCCTTAGGAAGCTTCTTCTTCAATATTTTCAGTAGCTTCTCAAATCCTTTGTCAGCCACAACATTCTCTGCCTTCCACTGCAGCAATTCCAATACGGTACCGAGCTTTGTGTTGCCATCTTCGCAATTGGGGTACAAACCTTTTTTGTGATCCTCTAACATGCGATCGAACTTCAGCTTCTCCTTTTGACTTTCACATTGCGTCCTTGCATCGACAATGACCCGGCGGAGATCATCATCATCGAGCACATCGTTTGGTTCCTCTTGATCTTCAGCAGCTTCACCCGTTGCAGCATCACCGTATTCAGGGGGCACATAGTTGTCATCGTACTCTTCTTCTTCGTCGTCTTCCATCACAACCCCTATTTCTCCGTGCCTCGTCCAAGCATTATAGTGTGGCATGAAACCCTTGTAAAGCAGGTGGGAGTGAAGGATTTTCCGGTTAGAGTAAGATCGCGCATTCCCACATTCAGTGCATGGACAACACATAAAACCATTCTGCTTGTTTGCCTCAGCCGCATCGAGAAACTCATGCACACCCTTAATGTACTCGGAGGTGTGTCTGTCACCGTACATCCATTGCCGGTTCATCTGCATGCATTATGTATAATTAAGTGTCCAAATTAATAGAAGTTCATCATCACATTAAAACCAAAGTGCATACATAGTTCTCATCTAACAACATATAGCTCTCTAGAGCATCTAATTAATTAAACCATACATTGAAACTATGTAAAACATTTCAATGCGAAAACAAATGCGATCATAATCGCAACCATGGTAACAATTGATCCAACGGCATAATGATACCAAACCTCGGTATGAATGGCATATTTTCTAATCTTTCTAATCTTCAAGTGCATTGCATCCATCTTGATCTTGTGGTCATCGACGACATCGGCAACATGCAACTCCAATATCATCTTCTCCTCCTCAATTTTTTTATTTTTCCTTCAACAAATTGTTTTCTTCTTCAACTAAATTTAACCTCTCGACAATAGGGTCGGTTGGCATTTCCGATTCACATACATCCTACATAAATAAAATCTATGTCATGTTGGTCGGCATAATTTTCATAAACAATAAATGAACCAATAGTTATAAAGATAATATATGTACCACATCCGAATCATAGACAGGATGAGGGCCGACGGGGGCGGATACCAAAACCATCGCACTATATAAGATGCAATAATAAAAGTAAGAAAATAATACAAGTATCTATGTAAACATACAAGTAAGAATATTTCTCCTTTCAGAAAGAAGATAAGAACAAGAGGCTCACCACGGTGGTGCCGGCGATGAGCTCGGCGCGGGTGATCGACGACGGTGAAGACGGGGACGGGGCGTGATGGACCGCTAAACCTAGACAAATATTGAGGAAAATGGAGCTTGGAGGTCGAGCTTGGAGAGGAGAAAGCTTAAGTAGTGTGGCTCGGGCATTCCATCGAACACCTTGTGTGCATAGGAGGTGAGCTAGAGCACCACCAAGCCCTCTCCCCCTCGGCCAGAAAATACAGAGCAGTGTGCTCTGCTCTTACGCGAGGGGTTATATATAGGCACCTCATTGGTCCCGGTTGGTGGCATGAACCGGGACGAAAGGGGAGCCTTTGGTCCCGGTTCAAGCCACCAACTGGGACCAATGGTGGTGGGCCAGGAGCGAGGCCCATTGGTCCAGGTTCATCCCACCAACCGGGACCAAAAGGTCCAGATGAACCAGGACCAATGGCCCACGTGGCCCGGCTGGCCCCCTAGGCTCACGAACCGGGTCCAATGCCCCATTGGTCCCGGTTCTGGACTGAACCGGGACTAATGGGCTGACCCGAGCTGGACCAAAGCCCTGTTTTCTACTAGTGTACAACAAAGGAATAGATTTTAATTTAACTATCATGGTAGTTGAAACATCATTGAGAAGGTTCCTCCAACTCAATCCCAATTAAAGTAATTATCAACCCAACAATTTTAAGTTAAAAAGTGATGAGATACTTAAGATACTCTAAGTACTAGATAGTCAAGATGTCCATAACCTAGGACACAGCTAACCATGATTAGTTTGTACACTCTGCAGAGGTTTGGGCACTTTTCCCCACAAGACTCGATCTCCTCCGTTGGATTTCTCGCACTACATGGTGTTTGAGAAACGGATGACCGAGACACAGTCTTTCAGGAACATTAACTCTCTACTCCGGGCAGACCATACCAAACCTACAACCCACTACCTGCTGATCCACCTCTTCAAGAGCTTCATATAACTTACTCAACTATGCTAGAGCCCATAATAGCTTGTGGGTGCTCTTGGAAGTTTCTAGCATTAATCATCTCAGTTCCCTTTGAGCCTGGGTGGCGGTCCATAGGAAAATCACATGGAACCCTGGGATTTCCAAAAATACAGGCAACACTGGGTTCTCCAGGTGCCTCAATCCACCCAGATGTGTATTCAAGTTGCCACCTTAAGTTAAACCATTAATTAACAATCTCACATCTGTCATGGATTTCACTCACCCAAACCACATCTACGAGCATAGCATAGCAATATAAGCAATTCGTATAAGTAACTCCCAAGGTCTAAATACAGTAGGGCAATAGGTTCTACCTCATCAACTACTTCCCAACTCACAAGTTAATGGCATCCTAATCATGCAATGTTTGAGGATTGGAACTAATGCATAAAAACTGGGTGATAAAGGGATATGACCAAAGTGTTACTTGCCTTGCTGATGATCTGCGAAACCTAGGTACTCCAAATAACATGCTTCACACTCCGAGAATTCTGTCGCAAACAAACAATAGCATACATAAGCCATCAAGAAAAGAAGCGCGGTATATCTCAAATAAGAAGATCTACTAGAAAGTTCAACTTAAGAACTCCGGTTTCCAAGAAGAATCAAATCAAATGGAGCAACGAAACTCAAACAGCGAAAGAAACAAGATCCGTTTACTAATCTAGACTAAGGTAAAATTTTAAAGTAGCAAAATCTTGTTTAAGTTGATTAAACAGAAAGAGGGTCTCGAGACGAAGATCTAGGCGCTTGAATAGCCTGATTCCGATAAATGAGCGAAGAGATAAACTGAAACGGAAATCAAATCAGAAATCGCGATCAGAAATAATCATGGAAAAATCTGATAAAAGAAAGCTGATGAATAGGCTAACGAACGAGCGTTCATTGTGTGTAACTACCGAGCGAAAACCGTTCGTTAAAACGAACGTACGGACAAACGTCCACTAAATAGAAGAACCGGGAAAACCAGCGAACCGATCTAAAAAACGAACTAGGTTTTTTCAGAAAAAACCAAAACGGTTTCTTAAAAAAAACCGGCGGCGAACGGCTACCTCGTCGGGTCCGGCAAGACGTGGGAGCGGCTGCGGGGCGAGGCAGTGAGGTGGCGGCGAGGCGGGGTGGTGGAGCGAGGCGGCGGCGGCTTACAGCGGCGGCGGAGAGGCGCGGTATAGGTGGCGGCGTGCCTGGGGTGGCGGGGCTACAGGCGGAGGGGTGGGTGGTGGTGGCGGGGGGGGGGGCTTGGGTATTTAAAGAGGGGAGGGGAGGTGCCTTGGGGAGGGGGCAAGGCGGCGGGGAGACGGAGTCCGGCTCAGACTCCGTCCGAGTCAGCGGCGGCGGCGGCGCTGTCCTAGCGCGGGACTAGGCGGTGGGGAAGATGGGCCGGCCGGCTGGGTTTCGGCCCAGTCGGCGCCCGAAGACTTTTTTTAAACAATTCCACCGAACAGAAGAAAAATCCTAGAAAAATAAATAAAAATCTAAAAATGCCAAAACAAATTTTCACCGTCTAAATAAAATATTTAGAACGAGATGAACATTTTCTTGGCCCTAAAATGCAATTTTGAAAACGTGCAATTTTTCTAATGCAAACAAAATTGCAATAAAATCCAAATAAAAACAAATACTTGATTTTAATATTTTTCCTCCAATATTTCAATTATTTTGGAGAAGTCATATTATCTCCTCTCATATACTTTAATATGAAATATTTTCCGAGAGAAAAATAATTAAAACCAAAAATCCTCGTTTCAATATTTGATAAAAATCAAATTTGAAAACCTGGGAAATCCACAACTCTCTTCGAGGGTCCTTGAGTTGCTTAGGATTTTGAGGATCGCGAGACAAAATGCAGTAAAATATGATATGCAAGAATGATCTATGTATAACATTCCAAATTGAAAATTTGAGATGTTACATGGCCAGAGCGGACGCGGCCTCTCACTGGTGCCGGCATTGAAGCGGCATGCCGGCCGAGAGAGCGTCGCCCACGCCGCTTCCCGCTGCACGCGAATGCTCCGTGTTCAAAGGTCGCAATAGACGGCCACAACATGCATGTAAAAAGTTCTTTGGAGTACGTACTAGAGCTAGCTGTCCTCCCCCAACTCGTCAATCTCTTCCAGTAGTGCTAGTACTCCATGGAGCGATCCATCGACAAGCAGGCGGGAAAGTTATCGTATACTCGGTTTGCGTTGAGTGGCATGCCGAGCGACCGTGTGGGGTGGAGCCGTGGAGGAGGGTGAGACACGAACACGACAAATATGATTTAAACACTGGTTTTGCTCGATGGCACGATCCAATGAAACGAAACGTTAGTTTCTCTCCGTTTCCATTTTTTCTCTGGAAAAACAGAAACTTTCCACTCCATTTTCATTCCTACTCTAAGGTTGCCCCATTACAACATTCCATCAAATACAAAGGAAAACTAACACGCATGCTGATGCATCTCAATGATTCATAGATCATAGCCAATATTTACTTCACAACTAAAGACAAAAGTCGTGAGAGCGTGTACAAAAGAAAAACTACTGATGGGGTCACTGTGACTTAAACCCTAAAGCCTAAACAAGATTTAATTTCCTGGCTAGGTAGAACCTGTCTAAGGAAAGACGGTTGGCCCCTGGGATCATACGAAGTTTTTGTACAGTTCTACTAAAATCGAGATGAGCATCCCTGATGGCAAAGATATTAAAGAAGTGTGATTAGAATAATAGTACTAGAACTAGTTCATGAGACATAAACTCATCACAAATAGAAGCCGGTAGATCTATAGAAAGATCAACATGGAGATGGAGCTACCTAGGGAGCTACGGTAGTGGAGCAAGCCGGCTCCAAAAGGAAGATGTACTACCTGGGACGTCGGGCTGTAGCTAGAAGGGAGGTTGGGAGGCGGCATCTGTCGGATGTGGGGTTCCGGCAAACCCTTAAGGTTCGAACACTGGCGTGCGTGCGAAGTCTTTTCCTTCCACTGATCTATGCCCTAGCTCACTAAGATCTCGTGGACGAACTCGACGAACTCGCAACACAGAAAGACACGAGATTTATACTGGTTCAGGCCACTTTTGTGGTGTAATACCCTACTCCAGTGTGGTGGTGGTGGATCTTGAGCTCGGTGAGCTTGTGTGTGTGAGGATGGTCTGAATGATCCGTCCTTGCTAAGGTGGTGGCTAGTCCTATTTATATTGGCCGTGGTCCTCTTCCCAAATATAGAGCGGGAAGGGAGCCAACAATGGCGGACCAATTTGAAGGGGGACAGCTAGTACAAACTATCCTCACAAAAGTGGTCTTCACCTGCGAAAAGCTCTGGTGATGACGCCGTCTTGGGCTCCATGGTGACCTCTGTGTTGCCGTCCTTCTGGTCTTGTTCTCGTTGCACCAATATGGAAACCTTTGCTTGAGGCCTCGGTACTCCGCGCCTGCGCCTGCCCCCTTTGCACCAAAGAGGAAACAAGGACGCTGCGCGCGCTGGCGCCCGCCTGGTCTCGATCCTTATGGTTCACGTCACGAGGGTCTTGTGAGGCTTGCCCCGCCTTGATATCTTCACTCCTCGTGAGCCTTCCTGGCTAAGCCACTCCAGAGGAGGCCTTGCGTCGTCCGCCTCGCGAGGCGTGGACCCTCGCGAGGGTCTTGGATGCTTTGTTGGTGAAGATGGGCCGAACGGCCTGCAGACTTAGCCACGCCGCGGGCCGCAGGCAGGAAAGTCTGTGGACCCCCGTTCCTAGAACGCTAACAGCATCAACCCATACTACGGGGACCCCCGATTGGGACGCACCGACTGTGGGTTTTCTCCCTCGTCGATGTCGACCGCATCTACACAGAACATTGTTCCCTTCCCCCAGCGGCGGGATCAGCCCGGATATGTGACCAGTGGTGTGGCCACCGTCGTTCAATTCTTGTGAAGAGAGCAACCCAAGAAAGCAGGCTTGTAGCTTAGGCTCCTACTAGTGTATAAATAGTGGTTTTCATTTTCTCTCCGTATCAACCATTTTATATTGCATACGCGTCATTGAAGAGTGAAATGATGGTTGCTTCTTAAGACTAACTTACTTTGTGATTTGACTGCTCCTTAGTGGCCCCTACACGTACTCCCCCTACATGTATGACCGTTCCTGAGTCTCACTTGTACTTATCTCTATTTTCTTGCATGACACGTAGACATGATGCACATAGAGGAATTTTGTTACTGCACGTTGTTACATAGTACTGTACTACTAGTACCTACTCCCTCCATCCGGTTCACTACTGGTACTCCCTCCGTCCTGGCTTATTGGTCCCCTTTGTACTCAATTCATGGGCTCGTTTTCCCCAAGAAATTGTCTTTACCAATGTATTAATATCGGGAATGCATGCATGAACAATGAATGATTAAACCTTGCATGCAACATTTTGACAAAGCATTGACTTATGTACATGTGAATGTAAGGGACAACAACCTGGTGCATGCATGCAACAGTCACACGTACACATGGATGCAAAAACGCGTGCGATGCCCTAATGCATGCTTGTCCAAGCACACGATGGAACACACACGGACACACTCAAGTTCTTAACCTACACGCGCATGCGCACACATACTCAGCCAGGGTGAGCTAGTGACCATATAAACATCGGAAAATGTATACATTGAGCGCAATGAGCATATTATGAAGTCCACTAGCTGTATTTTTACAAATATACAATGACAGACATTGTATTTATCTTGTTTGAAATTAAGCCATATTAACCAGAAAGGAGGCAGTCTGGACTAGCTTTACTTTGTTGTGTCCCGTCAACTTGTCGGACAAGGAGAAGCTTGTAGGATGGGAGAAGCTTGCGCGCAGTGGCCCGCAGGACAAGGAGAAACTTTTGACTAATGCAAGCTCTCCCTCGCTCAGGCGGTGGACATGCAACAGTTAATTCGGTGTCAGATTGCAAGAAGTATACACTATACTGGTACTATTATTGTTCGACTTCCCGAAGAGGCGAACAGCCAAGCGCAAAGTTTACTAGTACTAGTACTACTACTATAGAGGTATGTACTATACTACTAGGAACCGGATGGAGGAGCGTCTGCATTCTTATTATATTTTTAAAATGTGATAAACCAATCTTCAACACATTTGGATCTCTTCGAGGGTTCTCGCATGTGATAATATGGAAGTTGATTGCATGGAACACTAGCCACAATTGTCGCTTAATTCTGGCTCATATCATGTTACAAATAGGAGCGCTCGGTAATATTTCCTCTTTTTTGTTATTCAGCATGTAAACAGGTCAGCAAACCTTGCGGCACATCTTTGTGCGAACCGTGCTTGTTGCACTTTGAATGTGGCCGAGAGCTGGCTTGATGAGACACCTCGCTTCCTAGTGACCAGTCTCTTGGTTGATCGTCCTAAGAATGCTTATATACGAATAAAGCTCTGTCATTTACCCGCAAAATAGATTAAGCCATATTAAATGGAAAGGAGGGAGTATGGGCTAGCACTACTTTTTGGTGTGTCCCGTCAACTCGCAGAACAAGGTGAAGCTTGCAGGACAAGGTGAAGCTTGCTTATGTCTTTTAACTAATGCAACCTACCCTCACCCAGGCGGTGGACATGCATCAGTTCATTTGGTGTCAGATTGCCAGAGGCATACACTGTAGTACCCAACACGTGGAGTACCATCATTGTTCGACTTCATGAAGAGGCGAAGAGCCAAGCACAAGGTTTAGGGGTGTTTGTTTCCAATGACTTTTTGGTGTAGGGACTAGAAAAAGTCCATCTTAGAGACTTTTTAACCAAACAGGAGGGACTACTAGGGACTAAAAGTTGCTTTTTGGGACTAAATGAAGAAGACTCACAAGGAGAGTCTTTTTGGGACTTTTCCAGCAATGCCCCTCCCTGCACCCATTGCCCCGCTGCCCCATGGTGTTGTTTGGTTGTTATTTTTCCATATACTAGGAGTAACATGGTATTTTACATGTCATTCAATAACCTCTAGGGAGGGACTAGGGATTTTTTAGTCCCTAGAAACAAACATGGAGGGACTTTTTAGTTGGGACTAGAAAAAGTCCTAGGACTTATGAACCAAACAGGGCCTTAGTATACGAGCAGTACTACTACTAGAATTGCATGCTGGAGCGTCTGTACTCTTATTTTATTTTAATCTCTAATAAAGTACACATTTATTCGGGAAGGGCGGAAAATGGCAGCCCAATAGTATAGTATTGAAAAATATCGAACATGTAATGATGATATCGATCAACCATGCTCGAATATATCTTGACCTCCGTGCGAGCCCGTCTATGTGTTCTCGCTCCTCATCTCTCTCAAGGAACGGCGGGTTGGCCATTTTGCCATCAATTGAGGTCAGTTTTCTCACACTCCGGTCCCACATGTCAGTGATATGCCAAGAGGAGGTACGTTGACCGACTGGCCATACGCATACTTGGTTTTGCACCTTCATACTACTCCTCCCTCCATCACAGTTTACAGGGCGCGCTTCATTCTGATGCATTTATCTCAATGCATTTCCACCACCAGAGAGACTTTAGACGCGTTTAGTTTAATGCTCAATTAATTAGGGTGAGGGAGTCCGGGACTAAGGGGTCCTTTGGCGTCCGGCATGTTATCTATGGGCCGGACTGTTGGGCTATGAAGATATGAAGACCGAAGACTGTAGCCATGTCCAGATGTGACACTCGTTGGCGTGGAAGCCAAGCTTGGCGAACAACTATGAAGATTTCGTCTTATGTAACCGACTCTATCTAACCCTAGATCCCCTCGGTGTCTATATAAACTGGAGGGTGTAGTCCGGAAAGGATGGATACTCAATACCGTAGTCATACATGCTAGACTTCTAGGGTTTAGCCATTACGATCTCGTGGTAGATCAACTCTTGTAATACTCATATTCATCAGATCAATCAAGAAGGAAGTAGGGTATTACCTCCGCAGAGAGGGCCCGAACCTGGGTTAACATCGTGTCCCCTGTCTCCTATTACCATCAACCTTAGACGCACAATTCGGGACCCCCTACCCGAGATCCACCAGTTTTGACACCGACATTGGTGCTTTCATTGAGAGTTCCTCTGTGCTGTCGCTAAATGGTTGGATGGCCCCTTCAACCATAAATAATGATGCTGTCTGCGGAGAAACTTTCCTCCCCAGACAGATCTTCGTGTTCGGCGGCTTCGCACTGCGGGCCAACTCGTTTGGCCATCTGGAGCAGATCGAACGCTACGCCCCTGTCCATGAGGTCAGATTCAGGAGCTTGAACTACGTAGCAGACATCCGCGGAGACTTGATCTTCCCGGATTCGATACCGCGGCGGCCGCTCCTAGTCACCCCAATAATCATAACCTAAATCTGTCATCGGGCCACATCGAGGAGATCGCTCCTGTAACCGCTCTGGCCCTAGAGCCAGAGCAGGCCGCACCATCCAAAGACGGGAGGATTAACCCCATCTCGGAGGCCGCAGATTCCACGACGTTGGAGCCGCACATGGACTTGGTCTCACATGATGCCTATGCCGTCGGAACGCCAGACACGTCTCTAGCCGTAGGTTCCGAACCGCTAGAGCCCCCGGATGCCAAGCTTGATCATTAATCGATCTTCAAATTCAGCGCCGTAGACATCTTCCAGCACTCGCCTTTGGGCGATGTGCTAAACTCATTAAAAAAAACTGTCCTTGGCGGAGGACTCTCAGCCGAACTATATCCGGCTCAAACTAGGGGCTGATGATGGAGAATTTTACTTCCCACCCGCCACCCACTTTATAGCCACGATCGAGGATTTGACCGACGAACTTGATTACGACTCCGAGGACATCGATGGTATGGACAATGATGCCGAAGAAGATGAGGCCCAGAACCCACCGTTCACTGGACACTGGACGGCCACTTCCTCGTATGATGTATACATGGTGGATGCACCGAAGGAGCACAAGAGCGACGATAAGGAAGACCTTGTTGAGGGTAAACCTTCCAAAATACAATCCAAGCGCGAGCGTCAGCGGCGCCGCTCTAAGTCATGCTGCAGTAAAGACAGCAAAACCGGCATAGGAGAATATGACACTCCGTAAGGTGCCGAAGACAACAAAGACCCCGTCGATAAAACAAAAAAAAGATGAATGGGAATATGAGCAGGTTAGACCTGTTAAACAGGCCATTCATGAAGATTTGGAGGACGATAATTACCTTCAGCTCTCCGAAGATGAGGTGAGCCTCGGCATCGAAGACTTCATCGGGCACGAGGAACCTCTTGAGCAGGAGCGCCAACTAATAGCCACGACAAGGAGCCTGAGAAAGAAGCAGCAGCAGCGTCAAGCTGACCAAGATCTGCTCAATGATAAATGGACTGATGTCCTAGCAGCCGAAGAATACGGCCTCAAATGCCCAACCAAAAGCTACCCAAAGGGCAAATTGCTACCTCCGTTCGACGAGGAGGCGCCGGAGTACATACCACCATCGCACAGTACGGCCGACCGACCACCACGTGGTCGGGACAAAATGACAACTCATGCTGAACACCAGCCCGCCCCGCCTCATCACTCAGGTAGAGGTAAATTAACCCACGACCTTACATATGACCTCCGGCAGAACCTGAACAATAAAGTAGGACATACCAGATCAATCAACGGATCGCGAGGACGCGCCTTGACACGCGACAATGGCCACCTATTAGGATGTGACAAACTCAGTCATGCATGGGCTGAACACCGCAGACGGACTCTATCAGAACTGTGTCACGATATGACCCGAAATAGAGGCCCCGCGCACCCTCATTGCTTCACTGATCAGTTCCTGGATCACGAATTCCTAGAAGGATTCAAGCCCATGAACATAGAATCATAAGATGGAACCGCAGACACGGCGGTGTGGATTGAGGACTTCATTCTCGACATCCATATGGCCCGTGGAGATGACCTCCACGCCATAAAATACCTCCCTCTAAAACTCAAAGCGCCAGCTCGGCATTGGCTAAACAGTCTGCCTGAAAATTCCATTGGCAGCTGGGAGGACGGGGAAGAGGCTTTCCTCGACAACTTCCAAGGTACATCTGTTCGACCTCCGGACGCTGATGACTTAAGCCATATAGTTCAACAGCCCAGAGAGTCCGCCAGGAAATTCTGGACAAGGTTCTTAACTAAAAAGAACCAAATTGTCGACTGTCCTGACGCCGAAGCTCTAGCAGCTTTCAAGCATAGCATCCGCGACAAATGGCTCACTCGCCACCTCGGCCAATAAAATCCAAAATCCATGGAGGACCTCACGACACTCATGACCCGCTTCTGTGCGGGTGAGGATAGTTGGTTGGCCCGTAGCAAAAACAATGCAAGCGACGCCGGCACCCCTGAAGTTAAAAGCAACAAATACAAGTCCCGACGCAATAGATACAAGTGCCCAAACAACAGTGACAACACCGAGGATATGGTGGTCAATGCTAGATTCAGTGGCTCTAAGTCCGGTCAGTGGAAGAAGCCGTTACAAAAGACCAATTCAGGCCCATCCAACTTGGACCACATACTTGATCGTCCATGCCAGATGCACGGCACCCTCGACAAGCCTCCTAATCATACAAATAGAGAGTGTTGGGTTTTCAAATAGGCCAACAAATTAAACGCCGAGAACAGGGAAATGTGTTGAGGATATATACCTTGTATCAATGATGTTCAGCGTCTGGCGGGCCAGATTGTAGCCCTCAGCCGGTTTATCCGCCATTTTGGAGAGAAGGTGATTCCCCTGTATCAGATGTTGAAGAAAACAGATAAATTCGTCTGGAGTGACGCCGCCAATGCGGCATTCGAGGAATTGAAGCGGCAGCTAGCTGAAACGCCAGTCCTCGCCGCTCCAGTTGATAATGAGCCTTTATTGTTGTACGTGGCTGCCAATGCCCGAGCGGTCAGTGTGGCGATGGTGGTTGAGCGTAAGGAAGCCGGAAAAGAATATCCGATTCAACGACCAGTTTATTATATCAGTGAGGTACTGATCGAATCAAAGCAAAGATATCCGCATTGGCAGAAGCTAGTGTCTGGAGTTTTTATGGCAAGTAGGAAACTCAAGCAATATTTTCAAGGTCATCCTATCATAGTGGTTAGTTCTGCTCCCTTAGGCGATATAATCCAGAATAGAGAAGCAACTGGCCGGGTTGCGAAGTGGGCGATTGAGCTTGGTCCCCATGGTTTGAAGTGTACGCCCCGAACAGCTATCAAATCTCAGGTGCTTGTTGACTTCATCAATGATTGGACCGAGTTACAGGCACCAGAGGACAAACCTACTGGACCATTCACTTTGATGGATCCGGGTAGTTGGAAGGCTCGGGGGCTGGGGTTGTCCTCACTTCCCCTCGAGGAGATAAGATTTTTTATGTTCTCCGCTTAATATTTCCTTGTACTAACAATGCAGCGGAGTACGAGGCCTTACTCCATGGCCTTCTTGTAGCTAAGGAAATGAACTTAAGCGGGGTTCGATGCATTGGAGATTCTGATCTGGTGGCTCAGCAAGTTTCTGGTACTTGGGATTCTAAGGACCCACTCATGGCGGCTTATAGGCGCGAGGTGGATATTGTAGTAGGTCACTTTAAGGGTTATCAGGTGGAACACATCGACCGGTGCAAGAATGAGGCAGCAGATGCTCTAAGCCGGCTGGGATCTCAGCGAAGCCCGTACCACCCAATACCTTTCATATATCTTGCATAGCCCATCCGTAAAGTTGCCTATAGAAGAGGATTTAGCTGTTCCTGATCTGGAGGCCCAGTTGGTAGCCGTTTTACATGCCACACTGGATTGGACGGTTCCATATTTGGTGTATCTGAACCGGGGCGAATTACCAGAAGACGAACTTTTCGCCAGACAGATTATCCGGCGGTCCAAGTCTATGGTTGTTCACAATGGCTAGTTGCACCGTTCTAGCGTTTCAGACGTATTCCAAGGTTGTGTTTCTCCTGAACAAGGACAAGCGATTCTATGGGAAATCCATGAAGGGGATTGCGGCCACCATGCCGGTTCAAAGTCCTTGGTTGCTAAAGCTTTCCAACACGGGTTCTACTGGTTGACAGCTCATTCTGATGCGGAAGACTTGGTAAAGCGGTGTGACGCTTGTCAGAAATTTTCACGTCGAGCTCATGTTCTGGCTCAAGAGTTACGCATGATTCCCATCACTTGGCCGTTTTCCACTTGGGGGCTTGATATGGTTGGACCCTTTAAGCGCTCCAAGGACAAGAAGATCACCAAATGGGTTGAAGCGGAGCCCGTCAGTAAATGTGATGGAGCCACGGTGGTTCAATTTCTAAAAAAATATTATTTTCCATTTCGGCTTTCCACATAGCATCATCACAGATAATGGTACGAACCTTTCTAAAGGTGAGATGGAGGAGTTCTGCCAACGAGAGCACATCCGGCTTGATGTAGCGTCCGTGGCTCACCCCCAGTCTAATGGTCAAGCTGAGAGGGCGAATCAAGAAATCCTGAAGGGTATCAAGCCTCGGCTTATGGTCCCATTGAAGCGGACGCCGGGTTTTTGGGTGGAAGAATTACCATCTGTGTTATGGAGTATAAATACCACCTCAAACCGATCTATGGGATATACACCTTTTTTCCTGGTCTATGGGATTGAGGCTCTCCTCCCAAGTGATATTCGTCACGACTCGCCCCGGGTCACGAATTATGTTGAAGAGGACAACGAGCAAGCATGCCAAGAGGCACTGGACCTGTTAGATGAGAAACGAGACATGGCTTTGGCTCGGTCGGTGGTTTATCAACAAGACCTGCGGCTTATCACAGCCGCCGGGTTAAGACTAGAACCTTTCAAGAAGGCGATTTGGTACTTCGGCTCATTCAAGACCAGACTGATATGCACAAGTTATCCCCACCTTGGGAAGGGCCCTTTGTGGTCAGCAAAAATCTGCACAACGGATCATACTACCTCATTGATGTTCGAGAAGACTCACATAGCTCTGAGGAGGAGACCCGGCGGCCATGGAACATAGCTCTCCTGCGGCCTTATTACACTTGAAGCCACATGCTTTTCATATGTACATATTTCAACAATGTATATATTATGATCAATATAATAAACCGGCATCCATGCTATCAAGCAGGGTCTCCGCCGTTTTTTCTTTAAATTTCTGTTAACTTGGGGGTCTTCAGCTAATAACGTGAAGTACTACCTGTTAGCCTGGCTACCATGCCACCATCTAGCTTGAGAGCTTCACACCCAAGGGGCCAAAGAGGGTTTGATTGCATAAAGCACGACTCAAACACAGGCACCCATTGAGCAAAACTCACAAAGTTACTTGGGGGCTCTTTGTGTCAAATACCAAAGAGCTTGAAGGAGCCTTGGAGCTGGGTATCGACCCACGGCTTGGAAGCCTGGTGTATTCACCTAAAACCCCGGGTTAACCTGCCTTCATCAAGTAAGCCACTCCTATCCAGGTAATCCTGGCATGACCCGTCGAACGTTTGACAGTTACTCTCATTGAGACCCTAAACTTGTGAAAGTTAAAACGATGATTGGTTAGTTGGAGGGCCATCTTAAATGGCTTCGTCAAATGGTTTAACTCAGTGGCCTGGCAGCCCATGAAAAGCCTCGATTTGGGCCTGGCAGCCCTTGAAAAGCCTCGACCATGGTTTTTGTTTGCTTTTTTGCGAAGTTTTTGTTTTTCGTAAGGTTTATGTTAAACCGGTATTTTTTAACCTGGTATGGCTTATGTATCTTCTGTTGACGTATACAATTAAAGGTAACCCGGCATCCTTCAAAACCGGTCTGGCTTTGACACCTTGTCTCCAGCAATCGGCCGGTGTTCATCACAACCCGGTTCTATATCATATATATACCAGCACGGCATGGTGGAAGTTGGGTTCTCACCCTTCTTCAAATCACAATTGGTAAAACAATAACAATGTTTTGTATCACAGGTATGATTTATTATTGCTCCAACCATAGTCGCTTACCAAGTTGTGTTGGGTACTTTGACCCGTCCGGTGGTAAACCGCCTGGACAGATTTTCCTTATGCAGACACAGGGATTGCATAATATTGTAAAAATACATTAGCCAGTACTAAAATTCTCATGACGAATCAACGCAAAGTGTATCCCCGTGCATGATGGCAACGGATCCAAGTATTTTCACTAGCCTATTACAAGGCGCTTGAAGGCCCAAAATATGGTGTTTCCAACAGAACAAGGTTTATGGAGCATCATTCTAATTGCCGGATCAAGTCTCATTACCATGTTGATGCGAAGTTGATGGGTCATCTCGCATCGGATCAGGCTCCTCCTTCCCACCTAGTGGCTGGAAGTTTGTGGTGGTCCAGTCAATCCAGGTTAAGGCCTGAAAGATAGCTTCTTCACTGATAAGTTCGGACGGATCAATGTGAGGGGCATAAGTGTGCTTACGGATTCCCGGAATAAGATTTTGCGCCTTCGAGATGACAGGGTTAACCCGTTTGTTGTTGGCATCATAATAAGACCGGTGAATAGTCAAGTTAGCATCTTCTGCTAGCTGACTCGCCAGAGGACGCATTTCCCTTGTCACTCTTTTAAGGGCTTCATCGTCAAAATCTGCCCCGTTTTCTTTTGTGCTTGGAAAGACTTTGGCAAGGTCAATCAGATCCAAGTCAGCTATCCACGCTTTGGCTCGGGTAAGTGCCAACAAAGCGCCAGCCCTGGCAGCAGATCGCTTTACCTCTTCTATCTGTGCTGGTACCATGGATAGCCTTGCCAGAGTGTCCTTGATTAGTGTTTGGGCCAGATTGTCATAGGATACTACGCAGATAACCCATTGAGCACCGGTGTATAATTGTCAAGCAAAGTATGTGCTGCTTTCAGCTTCATCCATACATCTAAGCCCAGATGAGTAATGCGGCTACCTGCAACGGTTTAAGAATTTCATATTTCAACCGATACCTTACAAGATGGATATTTCAGATGCCTTGCTAGGAGTACTTACCAAATACTGCGGATGTCATGGCGTTCACTTGACGCTTCAACCCAGAAAGCTCTTCTGCCACCGGTTTAAGAGCAGATTCAGCGTCTTCAGCCCGTTTCAGCAATGTACCCTTCTTAGTGTCCCAATTGGCATGTTCAATCTTGAATTCTTCCTTCAGTCATTCTATGGAAGTTAAAGTGGCTCGAAGTTCATCTTTGGCTTTAGAAGATTCTTCTTGATGAAATTTGATACTCTCTTGAAGATCAGCAATCTGCGTCCGTTGATGGTTTATGTTAGCCTGCCACAATGAGAGGAGTATATCAATATTATATTAAAAGTCCAAAGCATACAACTAGTTCTGCACTTGGCACTTGGGGGCTAATGCGGATTTTTTCTTTCTTACTGTTTATTCACAGTCCCGAGGATTCATACAAGTTTCAATCTGGACACTTGGGGGCTAATGCGGATTGTTTCTTTCTTACTGCTTATTCAAAGTCCCGAGGATTCATACAAGTTTCAATCCTGGCACTTGGGGGCTAATGTGTATTTGTTCAAAAAACTTAAAAGTCAACAATGTGCAGTTTGGAAATTCAAAAGTCCCGGTTTGTCTTTACAAGATAAACCGGCCCTTGGGGCCAACAAGATACAAGGCAGTGAAAATACAAAGATAAGGATGAAAATGTTTACCTCATAACGTTCCTTCATCAGATTTACCAAGTCGGCCTCATTGTCTCGGCTTGTGTAAAGCCTGTTAAAGAATCCAGAATGAAGTTCCTGGGCAGAAAGATTAGCATATTTTGACAAGTCAGCTTCCATTTTCCTCTTGCCCATAGAAGTAAACTCATCGTTGGCGGTATGTTTTGCTAAGATAACTGGATCGCCCGGAGTGGTATAAGAAGTGCCAGTAACAATAACGTCATCATCCTTTGCTGGGCTTGGCGGATTAGCAGTTGACCTTAGTGCATCAGCAACCGGACTTGCAGGTATAGCGTGTGGACTTGAGGTGTCTTCATGTGTGGCCGGATCAGCTTCCGGCGGATCAGCGTTGTTAGTTGGCTCTTGCGGGAAAGAATCATCCATGACATTATCAAGATTTTTATCAGGATTTTCAAGAGCTTTCTCAAGTTCACTTTGCCAGTTGGGGCACTGGTCTTGGCTTTCTTACTCAGACAAGCTTTAGCACTAATATTAAAACAAGGATTAGCATGATTAACTGAATTATGAAGGAGAAGGGAGGATGGCATGCTTACCCAGGGACGGTTTTCAGTGGAAGCAGCTGAGTGGTTGATGAACCGCCAGACGAATTAGAAGATGCCTGATAGTTTGAATCAGATGAATTGAGAGGGCATCGGAAGAACCTTTCAAAAGATAACGTTTTTCAGGAGAACAAGCAACCTCTGGATGACGTTTCCGGTTTGGTGTATGAGGTAAACCGGAACATGTGACCTGTTGACCACTGTGCCGGGTTGTGCGACGCCCTTCGGCTTGCTGTGTCTTCAAAGAAAGGTTTTGATCCAAATGATCAATAGGGTGAGATCGTTTCACTTTCCGAACTGCACGGCGAAATCGTTGAACCGGCACAAGTTCTGAGTCAGAAAGACAAATTACCTGAACATGATCTGCATGGCTAGCTTCCGCATCATCCTGGGAGTAATCATTATCAGTAAAATATATGAATAAAGTCAAGGGAGTCAAATTTTACCTCTTTAGCCAAGTCACCAACATCTTCTGGCGGTTCCAAAGACTCAGCGGTTTTCTTTTTGGCAGTTCTCTTGATGACCTTGGTCTTACCACGAGGAGCCTTAGCAGCTTTATCTTGAGATTTCCTTTTCTAGAAGGAGCTACTGGCCTATGAGATTGCACAAAAGGGTTATTATAGCAGTGGCAAAGCGGAGAAGGATTAGGAAAAGTACAAGGTTAAAGTCTTTACCGCTGGCGGTTTGTTGGAGGCATAAAAAGGACGCAGACCAACAAACGGTGAGCGGTTCGTCAAGTATTTTCTTTACACCTTCACTGACTCAATCATCAGTCAGTTCTATTTCATTAAACCATTGTGGATCATTGGTATTGCCGGTATATTCAAACATCAATCCGGGTCGGCGGCTTAAAGGTAGAATGCACCATGAAATCCAACAGCGGGCGAAATCGACACCAGTTAAACCGTTGGCAAGGAGAGCCCGGAGTTTGGCGAGTTGAGGTGCATAAGCTTGTCGGTCTTTGGCATACAATCTCTGAGGTAAAGGGTGATTATTGCTAAGCCAGTGCGGACGGTAGCCCGGTAAAGGATTCTCCTCAGCAGGGGCAGTATTCTGACAGTTGAACCAGGTTTGGTTCCAGTCTTTTGGATGGCTGTGAAGTTTGGCATGAGGAAATTCAACCTCTTTCCTCTTTTGGACCGACACACCGCCAAGCTCAGTATTGGGTCCATCAAAAAATTCAGTCCAGCGGTTTAAGTGAAAAAGATCTTGAAAGAGGTCGACAGTTGGTTCTTCTTGCAGATAAACCTCGCAGAATACTTGGAAATCGCATATGTTGGACACAGTATTTGGTCCAATATCTTGAGGATGAAGTTGGAACCTGGCAAGAACATCCCAGAATTTTTTTGATCCAGGAGGACTGAAACCTCGAGCTAAATGTTGCAGGAAGACAATCACTTCTCCATCTTGAGGCCGAGGAGGGCACTCAGGGTCAGGAACTCGCCAATGGAGGACATGTTTTGAAGCTAAAGTGACTGTGGTGACATATTCATTGATTTGCATTTCTGTGATCCGAGAGGGAACCCAGTTGCAGGCAGCAAATTGCTTCGTCATCTTACAAAGTCTGTGAAAGGAAAATGGACGGTTTACGATTGGCGGTTCATATGTGTTTGTCAAATGTTAAACCAGCCATTCAAGGTATACGTATGAAGTGAACCAGGCATGATTGTTCAAAGTCTAGATGGCGTTTTAAGAGAGGGCTAATGACATATGACGGATTATCAATACTAAAGGATAAACCGCCCATGGAGGCAGAACCCAATCTGAGAATTTGTTAACTATTGCGGAAACAAGTTTCATAAAATGGTGATATAATTTTGTATCTACCGTTGCTCAAAAGACAAATTTTTCTGAGCATTACAATGGTGTTAAATAGAACAGAGAAGGTTCAGATGAGAATTTATACAGGAACAGTAAGATGCTATAGTACAGCAGATTAAAGCTACAGATCCATCCGCAAGGGGAAACTATCAGGCCTAGCTAGATCCAGTACGATGCTAAAGGAAACGCAGAGGAAGTGCTGATGAACACTGACGAACACCGAAGAAGCTTTGAAACCCTAGTGCAGATTTAACAATTAATGGGAAGGAGTATTTACCAGGGACACGCAGCGGCGGAGTATCTTCAGAGATCTAGTACGAACAGGGTGATGCAGCGGCCTGGTTGGTGCGGACTGGAAGATCGACGACGGTGGCGGCGGCGATGCTTGAGGTCTTTGGGTCACGAGGAGGAAGACGATGCGAGTTGTAAGGGGGGAAATGGAAGGCGCCCCGGTCTTATTTATAAGGGAAGTGGGATAAAACAGCACGCACGAAAATCGAGGAGTCGGAAGCGGCAAAAGAGGATGCAGCTGTCGCCTCGATCTTCGAGAATTAACTAAGGAGAAGGGAATCTTTATAAATCTTTTTATACAGGGATGACGTCACAATGATTTACTGCAGTAACATAGGATGATGTCATGGCGATTCACCAAAGTTCATAGGGAGAAGAGAATAAGGCGGTTTATGAGAATTGTCAGAAATTCCAGTAGTTTTGCTAAGGATTGAAGATTGACATGAACAAGTTCAAATCAATCTGGGGCCTAATGTTGAGGATATAAAACACTAGGGGTAAACCGCCCAGGAGGGGCCGGTTCACCTTCACCTATACTGAAGCCCAAGGAAATCCAGAAGATGGCGCTTTAGGCTTAGAGGCCGAGAGCCCGCATGCGGTTTAGGGCCCATGGTAGTAAACCGCCATGATTGTATAAACTTGCATTGTAAGATAGAAAAGAGGAGACCGAGGCGGACACTTGTATGAGCCAGCCTTGGACTCTGTAGACCGGCCGGGGTCCTCCTCAGGATATAAAGGGGTGACCCGGCGGCAGTTTAGGGACAGAAAACAACAACTCGAGAGCCAGACAAAGCGGATTTCTCCCTGGCCTTCGAAAGCCTAGCAATACCAATCACAACTAGACGTAGGCGTTTACCTTCATTGAAGGGGCCGAACTAGTATAAACTCCCATGTCCCCTTGTCCGGTTTAACCCCTTCAAGCTAACCCATAGCGATGGCTCCGCGGCTAAGTCCTTTCACGAGGATATCTGCCATGACAATTCCACAACAAAAAGGGATCGCAAAGCGAGGAGGAGGACGAAGAGCCACAAAACTGAACACAAGGGGACAGAAGAAGTTTCCCCCTCAGGTCAAAATGGTGAACATGATATATGCTACACACATCCCCAAGAGGGAGCGCAAGCGTGCTCTCCGGGACGTCTACACGATAGAGCTAGTCGCCCCAAAATTCAATCCATGCTCGTCATGCCTGATCACTTTTGATCGCCGGGATCACCCGACCAGTATCCGTCATGGAGGCTTTGCCGCACTGGTCTTAGACCTAATAATTGATGGGTTCCACCTGACGCGTGTCCTTATGGACGGCGGTAGCAGCCTCAATTTGCTCTGTCAGGATACAGTGCGAAAAATGGGCATTAACCCATCAAGGATCAAGCCTACAAAGACCACCTTTAAAGGAGTCATTCCAGGTGTATAGAGGCCCGTTGTACAGGCTCAATCACATTGGAGGTTTTCTTTGGATCTTCGGACAACTTCCGAAGCAAGGAGTTAGTCTTTGATATCGTCCCATTCCACAGCAGCTATCATGCACTGCTCGGATGAACTGCGTTTGCTCGATTCAACGCAGTGCCACACTATGCTTATCTCAAGCTCAAGATGCCCGGCCCACGTGGCGTCATAACAGTCAATGGCAATACGGAACGCTCTCTCCATACAGAAGAGCACACAGCTACCCTAGCAGCAGAACTACAAAGCGGCCTTCTCAAGAAGAACCTTCATTCGGCTGCCGAGCCCTTGGACACCCTTAAGAGGGTCCGAACTACGAACTACTCTGCAGTAGGAGAGCTCGGCTCGTCAGGAGCTCGACTAGAAATCCGGCCTCCGTCTCAGTCCCGATCAAGCGGTGGCATGCGCGCCGCGATTACATAACTACGCACTCAAAATTCCATGGGCATCGACGGAGGCATAGCTAGCTTGTGATCCATGGCACGACTCAACCGATATCGGATCCACACATACTTTCACTTCTGCTTGTTTTCCTGCAGGTTTTAATCATACAGGCCCCATCGGGTGGTCTGGTTGTTGGTCCTCTTGAAGGATAAATACACCAAGATGGCGAGGAGCGCATACATACAGGGACTGTTTAGGTGATTTCGTTTACGATAACTCTACCTGTCTTCCAGGACCCACATGCAGCTCTCCCCTGGTTTCGGCATGTAAAATAGACTATTGCTTATTGCACTACTTGTATCAATGCGCCTTGATGTACTAATTACATTAGAATGAAAACAGTTTGTAGCTGGAGCTGTAGGACCCCAGCTTTTTACCTTTACATCTTTTCTGTTTTCTTTCTCTCTTTTCTTTTTTTACGTTTCCCTGTGGATAACCCCATCAGGTAGCACCTGTACACTTTGGTATGTTTTGATGTTTGCCACGGGCTTTATAGCACCGACATTATGGCAACAAAAGTCTGAACACTTCTTATAAGTATAGTTCGGCACCCCAAATTTAGCATTATATGCATTGGCTCCGAATCATGACTTTGGTCAATAGTTGGGTTGCCCGGCTCCTATGCTTGCTGCCCTACGTTCTGCTACATCAACTAGGGTAGTAAAGGGAGAACTACTATGATTGTGCCCTGGTCTAAACCGGATGAGCACCTCAATAGAGAAAGCTGAAAACTAACTGTCATGATGCGGCGAGAGCCGGTCAGCTGTTCGGAGGTCTCAAATCGTTGGAGGTTTTTCGCATTTCTCAAAGGATCGTACTTCCCGATCAGAAGCTGACAGCACTCTGGTTCATATACCAGGGGCTGTGCCTATGTTTTATTATAAAACTCCTATGACTAAGTGAGGGCGTTCAAGCCGTATAGTTTGGTTGCCTGGTTCGTTGTGCTAAACAACTCCTTCAAGGGCCATATAATTGGATCGAGATTGTTTAGATACCATCCCGAACACCTTCGTACTTCCTAAGTGAGGGCAGAAGCCAACGACTAGCCAACCCTCAGATCTCATACAACACGGCCGCACAGGAGGACACAATCAAAACATAAATTATATTACAAAGCGGATTTGTTGTCATCATACAAGACAAAATACGAGTGTATTCACTCAAAAATAATGTCCTGCCTGCACTGCATGGCTACAATGCGAGACCCCTCTAGGACATCCGCAAAATAGCGCTCAGGTGTATGGTGCTCCTTGCCCTTTGGCGGCCCCTTGGTCAGCTTGATGGCATCGATCTTCGCCCACCACATCTTGCAACGAGCAAAGGCCATCCGGGCACCTTCAATACAGACCGACCTCTTTACGACATCAAGTGGCGGGCAGGCACTAACAAGCCACTTCACAAGCCCTAAGTAGCTCCTGGGTATCGGCGTGGTAGGCCATAGCCGAACTATCAGGTCCCTCATGGCCAGCTCGGCTGCCTTGTGCAGCTCGACCAACTATTTCAGCTGGTCGCTGAAGGATACCGAATGTTCTGGTCCAAGATATTGAGACCAGAACAGCTTCTCCATCGAACTCCCTTCCTCGGCTCGATAGAATTCAGCAACATCAGATATGCTGCACGGCAAATCCGTAAACACCCCTGTAGAGCACAAAATTCGGGTAAGTAAAAGGAGTGTTTCCTTCACAGACTTGCTTTGCATAATTGAAGCCTTCCCCGCCACAATCTTCTTAGCCGCCGGGAGTTCCTGAAGGGCGCTCTGGGCCTCGGCTCGAGCTTGTTGTGCGCTCTAGCGGGCCTTCGCATGTTCGGACACATGCGTATTAGAATCACGCTCCAGGGACTCATACTTCTTGACGACATGCCGAAGCTCTTGCTGAACCTCGCTGACCCGGGCCTCGTGCTTTTCGCGTGCAGCGTGTTCCTTGGCCGCTTTGTCCTCGGCCTCAGCTAATGCCTTCTTGAGGGCCGCCACCTCGGTCATGGCCCCTAGCATAGTCCATGACACTTTAGTCAGCATGAAGTATTCATCCTTTCTAACATACACACACAGGTTACTGCATACCTTGGCTATCCTCCAGCTGGTTCTTCACAAGGCTGAGCCCTTCCTCGGCCCGCTCCAGGCACCGCTTCAGTTCGGAGACCTCCACAGTATGAGCGGCAGCAGCCAGCAGCCAGCAGCAACACCTGCTTATTTACATAGACATCATATGCTAGACTCCTGTGAAAATTGTTTTGATCCTCTGTTCGGCTTTTCTTTCCGAACACCGAACAGAGCATCAGGGGCTACTGTCTACACTATGATATTCTTTCTACAATTATTATTACCTCAAAGCCTGGTAAAAGGCTAGTGGAGGCCTCGGTCAGCCGCTTTTGGCAGACTGAACCTTTTTGATCACCATACCCATAAGGACATGGTGTTCATCTACAATTGAAGCGCCTCGTAGTGCTTCCAGCAAATCATCCGGCGCCTCTGGTCGGACAGAGGTCACCAACGGAACAGGCACACCCCCTCCTTTCGGGGAAGGCCGTTCGCCGGACTCCGGAGTCATGCAGGTCTCTGGAATGATATCCGGCTGAGGGACGAATGGAACTCGGCCCCCACCATCAATCCCCCATGGGGGCTTCTTCCTCCATGTGTCCGGCAGCCGTGGAGTCATCCTTGGACGCTGCCCTGACGATCTTCGGAGCCTCCCCTTGGTCGAGAAAGGCCCTTTGGGACACCACCTCGTCATCGCCTTTGGGCGAGTTAGAGTGAGCAGGTGGCGGCGACGTGCTAGCCATCTCCTTTGAGTCTAGCGAGCCCTTTGTCGAGGATTGCGGAGAACTATCGCGGGCTGGACTACAATAACATAAATTAATCATATTAATATGGAAAAGGGGAAGGGCCATACATTTGGATGAGCATAAGGTCTCTGGTACATACGAAGCGGCCAAAGGCTTGGTCCGGGGCATTCGTTCCGGACTGCTATCGACATCCCATGCGGAGTTATCCATGAGGGAGCCCTTCCCCCTCTTGGGTGCCTTCGCCTCCAGGTTCGTGGAGGCTGCCCTTTTGTTCCTTCCGCCCTCAGGGGGGGAGTTGTCTTGTTACTCCTCCTCTTCGTCGTCTTCGGCGATCGAAGGGTCAGTCTCGTCTTCGGACGACAGGTCCGAAGTATCATTTCGATGAAGGCCACTCCTGGTCCCCTTGGCCGCCTTCTTGGTTTTCTTCTCTAGCACATCATAAGGCGCCGGGAACAACATCTTCGTCAGGAGTGGGGTCTCTTTGTCTTCGGGTAGCGGGGCTAGACAGTTAATCTGCCTCGCTATGTCGGTCCAGGCCTAAGGAAAAAATTGATAGGAGAGCTTAGACTTATTTCTCACAATACGCTAGTGAAGATTATGCCTTGAGAGCGTGAAAGAACTTCCCAAATTGGATTGGCGCGTTGAGCTAAGCCCACGATCCTCGGTTGTAAGCGGTGGCGTCTCGCCGGTCTTGAAGAGCACTTTCCAGATATCCTCATGCGTTGTACCGAAGAGATCTAGCAGCGTCTGGTGCTTGGCCGGATCGAATTCCCATAAATAGCAAGTCCAGCGTTGGCGCGGGAGGATCCGGTGGATGACCATAACCTGGATCACATTGACAAGCTTGATCTTGTTGGATATCATGTTCTAGACACACGTCTGGAGCCCTGTCAGCTCGCCCGGAGAACCCCAGGTTAGGCTCAGATCAGAACTCCAGATCGGAATTCGGGGGCCGCCGTCTAGTTGGCGTCGTGCGGCTCGGTGATATAGAACCACCCTAATTTCCACCCCTTCACCATTTCCATGAAAGAACCTTCGAGCCAGGTGACGTTGGGCATCCTGCCCAACATAGCTCCTCCGCACTCTGCCTGTTGACCGCTCACCGCCTTCGGCTTCACATTGAAGGTCTTCAGCCATAGGCCGAAATGAGGTGGGATGCGGAGAAAGGCCCCGCACATGACTATAAATGCCAAGATGTTGAGGATAAAGTTGGGAGCTAGATCATGGAAGTCTAGCCCATAATAAAACATCAATCCACGGACAAACGGGTGGAGAGGGAATCCTTGCTCGCGGACAAAATGCGTGAGGAACACCACTCTCTCATGAGGCTCGGGGGTGGGGACGATCTGTCCCTTGGCCGGAAGTCAGTGAATGATCTCCGTGGCCAGGTATCCGGCCTCTCGGAGCTCCTCTATATCTTTCCTCTTAACGGAGGAGGCCATCCACTTGTCGCCGGCTCCGGATCCGGACATGGTTGGGTGTTTGTTTGAAAGAGAATTCCTTATTTGGCCCTTTCTTAAAATTCGCTTCCCTATTTGGTCCAAATAAAAATTTCTTCTCTATTTGACACCTAAAGTACATTTTGTTCCTTATATGACACTTCCATCCATTTTAGACACTAACGGTGTTAAGCGTAAGGTGAAAAGTCCATTTTACCCCTACTGCATTTTGTAACTATGCTAGATGTAATGAAAAAAAGCAATCAGTTCACCCGTGTTTTAGGGATGTTGAACTGATGCACATGTATATGTATGCTCCAATGTTATGTTCTTTAGATATCTGGTATGTGTGTATAAAGGCCATACAAAACATCAGAACTTGTACTGCATATCGATGATCAGGACAATACCAAATTTTGGTTAGTTAATCACGTTCCAAAGTACAATATTACACAGTCATACCAAGCGATCAACTTGGTAAGCTACCTACAAAAATTACAAACAACATTACACAGTCACATACTACTAAATCCTCCAATTAACACATCACGGTAGACCTCACGCACGGCCGACAAGGACGGCGACAATCGAACACCACGTCAATCATTGACTACACGTGCATGTACATCGGACTCCTCTCTCTTACGGTGCATGACGGACGCCTACAGCCTGAGCCTCACCTGCGTGGCTCTGTTGGAATTAACCACGATGGAGAGTCTATGTTCGGCTTGGACTGAAATAATCAACCGAGTCCTGCTTAGGGGAGAGTATAGCTTTGTACGTGATGATCATGTATACGTGCATTTACTAGTACTAGATTCACGTGGAATCAATTCACCTGGTTGCCTGGCTGCTTGGTGTGTATGTTCCCCTCAACTCCGACGGAGTCAGTTAGCTCGTGTCTCGACGGAACCAACTTACATACGTGCAGTCTATGGCCAGGAAGTACTCGACCACTTTGACGACCGTAACTCATGGCATCACTGTGGAACAAAATATTGGAGTACATAAACGTGTGCAGCATCTGTTGCACATTCCTAAAACGTGGGTGAACCAATTGCTTTTTCCTACATCCAGTATGCTCACACAATCCACTAGGGGCAAACTTGTATTTTCACCACACACTTAACATCGTCAGTTCCTAAAATGGACGGAAGTGTCATATAAGGAACAAAATTTATTTTAGGTGTCAAATAGGGAAGAAAATTTTATTTTGGGACAAATAAGGAAGCAAATTTTAAGAAAGGGCCAAATAAGGAATTCTCTCTTGTTTGAATGGGACCGAATGAGGACTTGGGTGTTGGAGCTCACGAACGAAGAGGCAGGAAGAAAGCATGGGAGAAGAAAGGGGAATCTTATCTCCCTATAAGGGCGGTGAATATCGAACGCCCCCCCCCAAAGGGCCAAATAAGGAATTCTCTCTTGTTTGAATTGCTTTTTCCTTAAAATTCGCCTGCTCCCAAGGGCTATGTAAATGGCACGGTTTGGTTACCCACGCCCATGTTGATGAGAATCCCATAATAAGGGGACACGATCTCTGCTTTGACAAGATGTTCCAATGACAACCGCGTCTCAAAACGTGGGGCGAAAAATGGTTCGAAATTAGGACCAGACACGCATGACATCACATTACTAAAGTTGTAAGCAGATTGGACTCGTGTGTTGTTATATTCTCTCTACGGTTGTGTGCGGTGTGTGTTACAGGTCCGGACATGATCAATTCGTATGAAGGCTATTCGGGAGTTCGGAAGGAGGAACCCTCCTTGCATTGCCGAAGACATCACTATGCGTCGGATACCTTGTCATTGAAGCCAAGTTCAGGGGCTACTGAGGGAGTCCTGGACTAAGGGGTCCTCGGGCATCCAACCTGTTATCTATGGGCCGGACTGATGGGCTGTGAAGATATGAAGACCGAAGACTATACCCGTGTCCGGATGGGACTCTCCTTGGCGTGGAAGGCAAGCTTGGCGAACAACTATAAAGATTCCGCCTTATGTAATGGACTCTATGCAACCCTAGATCCCCCCTAGTGTCTATATAAACCAGAGGGTGTAGTCCGGAAAGGATGGATACTCAATACCGTAGTCATACAGCTTAGACTTGTAGGGTTTAGCCATTACAATCTCGTGGTAGATCAACTCTTGTAATACTCATATTCATCAAGATCAATCAAGCAGGAAGTAGGGTATTTCCTCCATAGAGAGGGCTCAAACCTGGGTAAACATCGTGTCCCCTGTCTCCTGTTACCATCAACCTTAGACGCACAGTTCGGGACCCCCTACCCGAGATCCGCCAGTTTTGACACCGACATAGGGCGAGGTAACTGCAATTGTTGGGTTCTACGGTAGGGTGCGTCGACTGCAAATTAAAATTTTCCAATGCGCAGAACAACCAAGAACATGCTATGGGAGATGGATCATAGACCGTTACCACTAGACGCGTAGTGCCGTGTAGCAGAAGAAGAGTTGGGGTAGCACGTCTGCGTGAATAGCCTCCTCCTCATCTGATCTCCCTTGAACAACCGGTCGCCGGATCCCACGTACAAGTTTGCCGGAGTGACGCAAGTGCACCGCCTCTAAAGGTATTCGCGCGTGCAGGAGGAACGTCGTGCGGCGGACTGCTAGGTCCGATCACACAACCGGCGGTGAGTGGATGTGTCTATTTGCAACACATGCAAACCCTAGTGACAGTGCCAAAGAGATCAACCGCATGAGTGTGCCGCACCTCGAATTTATATAGTCGTCCGTCACGGGCTCAACACTCGGGCCTCGCACGGGCCCTAAAGCCCATAAGTCTACTCAGCCAGAATCCGAACATAGCTTGGATCACATCCGACCAGTGTCCTCGGATCCGACCTCGTAGGTTCCTTCCCTTAAGCGCGCGACCCCTTAGGTTCAAGCCGGCTTGGTCGCCGTTTGGATCACCTCTGAACTGCACGGTTGGTAGCAGCCCCGAGCAAGGTGTGTCAACCACCAAGCAGACCATGAAGCTGGTTAGGCTGTACATCACACTTCCATTCCTTTGGCCACACGATATATGTTGTCGGGCTCGAGGCGAGTCTGTCATCCTTGTGTTAGCCCGACCTCTTTCTCGTTCCAGTGATGCCAGCCAAAAACCAGATTATCTCATAATACTTGTCGCATGGCCATGCTTATCCTGGTCCGATCACACGAGGGGCCCAGAGTATATCTCTCCTGATCGGAGTGGAAAATCCAATCTTGCTTGACCATGTCTCGCAGCATGGGTCTGGACAAGCCCAAAACCTACCTTTGTAACTACCCAGTCACGGAGTAGCGTTTGGTTGGCCCAAAGCAAGTCTGTCACCATCCTGTGTACATGCGCCAGCTCGGGTCTTAGTACATAGAATGTATGTTGTACTAGAGTCTCACAGATGACATATCGCTGCGTCTCATAGTTGGGTCTGTCCAACTCGGACCTTATCTCGACTCTTTTCCGACTACGTCGAATCCGACCAGATCCTTCCAAGTCCATATCATCCGGTTAGCATACAATGCCCCATGTCTAGTGAGACTAAGCCATCGACCGTGTCATATGCTAGTCTAGTTGACTGCGCGTCCACACGGCCCTTTCGACTAAGGACCTTTTAGGACAGTCATCATACAATGCATAGTCCCACAAACAAGTCACGTACTTGCTGATACACATCATTGATAATGCCCAAGGACTATCTTTATTCATAAACACATAGGAAATATCATCATACATGATTGCCTCTAGGGCATATCTCCAAGAGTCTCCCACTTGCACTAGAGTCAATCAAATAGATATCGAATGTCGATAGCTCTAACGCGCCCCTCATGCTTGGATTGTGGAAGCGGCTTATTCAACGGATCCGCAACATTTGCATCCGTGTGAATTTTGCATAACTCAACATCACCATTCTTTACGATCTTTTGTATCAGGTGATATTTCCGATCTATATGTCTAGTCTTGTGGTGATCCCTTGGCTCCTTGGCTTGTGCGATGGCACCAGAATTATCACAATAAAGGTCCAACGATTTTACCGAGGCTGGGAAGATACCAAGATCATCCAGAAAGTTTCGGATCCAAACACCTTCCTTTGCAGCTTCACAAGCCACACTGTATTCGGCTTTTGTGGTAGAATCGACCACCGTATCTTGCTTGGAACTCATCCATCTCACCGCTCCTCCATTCATGGTATACACAAATCCGGACTGTGATCGACAATCATCTCTGTCGGTTTGGAAACTAGCATCAGCGTAACCCCTTATGACGAGCTTTTCCTCACGTCCATAGACTAGGAACATCTCTTTAGTCCTTTTCAAGTACTTCAAAATTGTCTTTACCACTGCCTAGTGACTCTCACCTGGGTTGGGTTGGTATCTACTTGTTAGGCTTAATTTAAAAGCAACATCAGGCCGTGTACATATCATGGCATACATGATGGATCCAATTGCTGAGGCATATGGAATCCGACTCATCCTGCTTCGCTCATTAGATGTCGAAGGACACTGAATCTCCCTTAGCCTTATACCATGTGAGACGGCAAGAACCATTTCTTGGCCTCACTCATGTTGAACCTCTTCAACACTTTATCTATGTACGTGCTTTGGCTCAAGCCGAGCAGCCTCCTCGATCTATCTATATATATCTTGATGCCTAAAATGTAAACTGCCTTACCAAGGTCCTTCATTGAACACTTTCCATTCAATGATTCCTTGACCGAGTTCAGCATCGAAACATCATTTCTGATCAATAGTATGTCATCCACATACAAAATCAAAAACACAATCGAGCTCGCACTTAACTTCTTGTATAAACAAGCGTCCTCATCGCTCTTCCTGAAACCGAGACCAGTGACGACCTCATAAAAATAAATGTTCCAACTCCGAGATGCTTGCCTCAACCCATAAATGGATCTCTTGAGCTTGCATACTTTACTAGTGCTAGTCGGATCGACAAAACCCTCGGGTTGTATCATATACACATCCTCGGTTAACTTTCCATGGAGGAAAGCCTTTTTGACATCCATCTGCCATATCTCGTAATCGAAATATGCAGCTATAGCTAGTACGATCCTCGTTAACTTCAGCTTCGCTACCGACGAGTAAGTATCATCATAGTCAATGATATATACATCCATTTTGCATCATGCTTTTATATCGACATTTATTGCATTATGGGCCGTTATTACACATTATGTCACAATACTTATGCCTATTCTCTCTTAATTTACAAGGTTTACATAAAGAGGGAGAATGCCGGCAGCTGGGATTCTGGGCTGGAAAAGGAGCAAATATTAGAGACCTAATCTGCACAGCTCCAAAAGTCCTGAAACTTCACGGAATTTATTTTCAGAATATATAAAAAATACTGAGCACAAGAAGTACTAGAGGGGTCCACTCACCAGCCATGAGGGTGGGGGCGCGCCCTACCCCCTGGGCGTGCCCCTGCCTCGTGGGCCCCTGGTGGCCCTCCGACGCCCATCTTCTGCTATATGGAGTCTTTCTTGAGGAAAAAATCATAAGCAAGCTTTCGGGACGAGACTCCGCCGCCACGAGGCGGAACCTTGGCGGAACCAATCTAGGGCACCAGCGGAGCTGTTCTGCCGGGGACACTTCCCTCCGGGAGGGGAAATCATCACCATCGTCATCACCAATGCTCCTCTCATCGGGAGGGGCCAATCTCCATCAACATCTTCACCAGCACCATCTTCTCAAACCCTAGTTCATCACTTGTATCCAATTCTTTTCTCTAAGTCTAGGATTGGCACCTGTAGGTTGCTTGTAGTGTTGATTACTCCTTGTCGTTGATGCTAGTTGGTTTATTTGGTGGAAAATCAAATGTTCAGATCCTATATGCATATTAATACCCCTCTGATTATGAACATGAATATGCTTTGTGGGTAGTTACATTTGTTCCTGAGGACATGGGTCTTGCTATTAGTAGTCATGTGAATTTGGTTATCGTTCGATATTTTGATGAGATGCATGTTGTCTCTCCTCTAGTGGTGTTATGTGAACGTCGACTACATGACATTTCACCATTATTTAGGCCTTGAGGAAGGCATTGGGAAGTAATAAGTAGATGATGGGTTGCTAGAGTGACAGAACACTACTAGGGAAAACCCTAGTAGTAGCGCGGGGTAATTGCTAGCAGTAGCGCGGGGCCTGCGCTACTCCTAGGGCGCTACAGCTAACTTTTAGCAGTAGAGCGGGTGGTACCCGCACTACTGCTACTTCTAGTAGTAGTAGCGCGATTGCCACCCGCGCTAGTACTACTTAGTTGTAGCGCGGGTCAGGGCCCCGCGCTACTACTAACCAATTCAGAATTAAAAAAATTATTTTCAGCCATGGCGGCTGCTTCTTCTCGGCGTCATCCTCCTCTACATTCATGGTTGCTACTGGTCCTAGAGGGGATTAAGTTGTTCATGGTGATGGTGCTCCCAACTTGTGCCCGCACCTCTCGTCTACTGCTGCTACAAAAAAAGAGAAAATTATTAGAAAGAGGAAGGGAGAGATAGAGAGCTGCAGGAGGAGGAACTCACTGGTGGCCATCGGAGTTGGAGTCGACGCCCAAAACACTGGGCGAAGCTCGGTGACCTACTTCTTCTTGTCATTGGACCCTTGACCCGTCGAGGAGGTGCAAGTGGTTGCTTCCATGGCGGATCTGACCACCGCCATGTGTACGACGCTCTGCTAGTTTCCCTCTCCTTCCAACAGCAGAGAAGAAGGAGGATGGAGGAGGAGGGGAGGGGTCTGTGAGAGGAGGTCGCCGGATTTGTGAGTGGCGGTGAGAGGCGAGGCCGGCAGTGGTGGTGGGTGAGGAAGGGAATGGCGAGTGGGAGGAGAAGGGGAATCAGAAAAGTGTGGCTTTGGATTTGGGCCTCACACGCTATGTGTACATATGTTTTGGTGGGTCGATAGTAGTAGCGCGGGTTCATACCCCTCGCTACTACTATGGCATGTCCCGAGTGGGCACGGTAGAGACCACTTAGTAGTAGTGAGGGTTATAAACCTGCGCTACTACTATCAACTTAGTGTAGCGCGGGTTTATACCCCTCGCTACTACTATGGCATGTTCCGGAGGGGCACAACAGAGACCACTTAGTAGTAGCGAGGGTTAAAAACCCTCGCTACTACTATCAACTTAGGAGTAGCAAGAGGTAAAAACCCGCGCTACTAGTAAGTAGCAGTAGCGAGGGGTGTAAACCCTCCCAACTAGTAAGCGTCTGTCTATAAGCTTTTCCCTAGTAGTGGAAGCTTAGACCCTCGTTTATGTGTTGCTTCGTAAGGGGCTGATTTGGATCCATATGTTTCATGCTATGGTTAGGTTTACCTTAATACTTTTGTTGTAGTTGAGGATGCTTGCAATAGAGGTTAATCATAAGTGGGATGCTTGTCCAAGTAAGGACAGTACACAAGCACCGGTCCACCCACATACCAAATTATCAAAGTACCGAACGCGAATCATATGAATGTGATGAAAACTAGCTTGATGATAACTCCCATGTGTCCTCGGGAGCGCTTTTCTCTATATAAGAGTTTGTTCAGGCTTGTCCTGTGCTACAAAAAGGATTGGGCCACCTTGCTGCACATTATTTACTTTTTTTTACTTGTTGCTTGTTACAAATTATCTTATCACAAAACTATCTATTACCTATAATTTCAGTGCTTGCAGAGAATACCTTGCTGAAAACCGCTTATCATTTCCTTCTGCTCCTCGTTGGGTTCGACACTCTTACTTATCGAAAGGACTACGATAGATCCCCTATACTTGTGGGTCATCAGGACTCTTTTCTGGCACCGTTGCCCGAGAGTGAAGCGCCTTTGGTACATGGAATTTGGTAAGGAAAAATTTATATAGTGTGCTGAAATTTACTGTCACTTGTTACTATGGTAAGTAATCCTCTGAGGGGCTTGTTCGGGGTATCTTCACCTCGACCAGTAGAGTAAGGAGTTGCTCCTCAACCTACTGAAAACGACCGAAAATGAAAATGTCTACTTTCAAGTTCCTTCAGGTATGATAGAAAAACTGTTAGCTAATCCTTTTGCAGGAGATGGAACATTACATCCTGATGAGCACCTAATATATGTGGATGAAGTTTGTGGATTATTTAAGCTTGCAGGTATGCCCGATGATGTTATCAAGAAGAAGGTCTTCCCTTTATCCTTGGAGGGAGATGCATTGACATGGTATAGGCTATGTGATGATATGGGATCATGGAACTACAAACGATTGAAATTGAAATTTCATCAGAAGTTTTATTCTATGCATCTTGCTCATCATGATCGTAATTATATATATAATTTTTGGCCTCGTGAAGGAGAAAGCATCGCTCAAGCTTGGGGGAGGCTTAAATCAATGTTATATTCATGCCCCAATCATGAGCTCTCGAGAGAAATGAATATTCAAAATTTTTATGCTCGGCTTTCTGATGACAATCGCACCATGCTCGATATTTCTTGTGCTGGCTCTTTTATGATGAAGGCTATTGAATTCAAATGGGATTTATTGGAAAGAATTAAATGCGCCTCTCAAGATTGGGATCTCGGCGAAGGTAAGGAGTCAGGTATGACACCTAAGTTTGATTGTGTTAAATCTTTTATGGATACCGATGTTTTCTGTAAATTTTGCACTAAATATGGACTTGACTCTGAGATAGTAGCTGTTTTCTGTGAATCTTTTGCTACTCATGCTGATCTCCCTAAGGAGAAGTGGTTTAAATATCATCTCCCATAGAAGTAAAAGTAGTTGCACCTATTAAAGTTCAAGAAATGACTATCACTTATAATGATCCTATTAGTCCTACTCCTTTTGTTGAGAAACCACCTTTTCCTGTTAGGATAAAAGATCATGCTAAAGCTTCAACTGTGGTTCATAAAAGCAATATTAGAACCTATACACCTCCTGAGCAAGATAAGTTGAACCTAATATTGCTATTGTTAAGGATCCCTTGCCTGATAATATTGATGGGCATGTTATTTATTTCTGTGATGAAACTGCTAGAATTGCTAAACCTTGTGCTAAAGATAAACATAGACATGTGGTGGGCATGCCTGTTATTTCTGTTAAAATAGGAGATCATTGTTATCATGGCTTGTGTGATATGGGTGCTAGTGCTAGTACAATACCTATTGACTTATTGTCGGGACCCCGATCCCAAGTCACACCGATCTAGCATGTAACACATCATATCACTTTGCGGCCTCACGCACGGCATTCCCACGGGTGCCACCTTACCTGGCCCGGGACCGTTTGCGCCTTTTGGCTCACGTATATGATAGTGTCGCTAGCATCCATATGACAAAGAACCCAGGCTGACAAGGCTAGTCGTGAATCCAAAGCAGTACTAACCCATGAGGACAGGCATACATGAACCACATCGAGCATGTCGGTCATCAACGTGTGAATTCGGGCTGTAGCACTAGGCTAACAGGACTCTGGATGTCACCGCGTGACATTTCCCCGAAGGGACAGACATAGGAACGAAGTGAAACACATGCCGGCCAGTCAAGTGTTCCGAGCAGTAGTGCTGGGCTAGCAGGACTCCAGTGAACCGGGCTGTAGCGGACTACTTTGGCTTAAGGAAGCACTAGACTACATTTCCTCATAAGAGAGGCTACCAAGGACAAACAACTAGATTGTCGGATCACACACATAGCAATACACGATACACGTACGCATAACATGCAAGTATGTGTTGTACATCATGGCATCACAACATAACTCAAACTCATATAGATAAAGGCCCAGAAGAGCCACATAGCAATCAATAAACATAGGGGTCTCATGACCCATTATTCAGAGCATACAAGCAACAGAAGCATTACATGACTAAGTACAGATAACTACAAAAAGGAAAAGACTAAGAAGCCTGACTAAACACGACCCTCCCAAGGGTACAAGATTGTAGCTGGGACACCAGCTACTCATCGAAGTCACTAGGGTAACCAACTTCAAAACATAAATAAGCAAACGTGAGTACAAAGGTACTCAGCAAGTCTTACTTCAGAACTATCTACATATGCATCATTATCAACAAAGGGGGTGGTGGAGTTTAACAGCAGTAAGCCAGCTTTGACTCAATGGCTAATCTATACTACGAGTATCAGAAACTTCTTGAGGTGAGAAGACGCACATGAGCCCACAAATTCACCATATCAATACTCCACTATGGATCCGTACCCGTCTCCCTACGAGAAGGCCATCAATAGTACTCACGCTTATCTTGCGGATTTTAGAGTATCCACTTCAAGTTGTCTATGTACTACATAAGTCCTCCAAGTTTCCATATCCGAGGAAAACAGCTATTCGAATAGATAATGTTGACCCTGCAGGGGTGTACTTCTTCACACACGCTCTCGCCACTTATAGCCCTGTACACGTCATGTACCTCGGCAACCTTCAAGCGGAAACCGGGCGAGGGTGTCGGCCACGACCTGACTAACCACACAAGTCTCTCGTCCAGGTTTATCGCCTATTCGGGTTCCATCCGCAAAGAGATCCGGCCGGGGTGTCGCTCACGGCCCCAAACGATGTGTGCTGGGTTCCCAAGCCCACCATCCGGGTGCACTTGGTACACCGTGCCACAGTGCCTAGTCTGTCCCAAGCCTGTCCCGTCGGACACCACCTGGAAGACAAGTAGCACTACCTACAAATGCCAGAAACTAGTTGCAACTCCTAGACAGAGTTCAAGCGGATTAATAAGCCGAGAGGGGCCGGATAACCGAAACCTAATGTGTGGTAGTAACTGGACTTGGATAACATACACAAACTCAGTGCTTATGGACAGTTCCAATGAGACAACCTACCATGTACTCCTACATGGCCTCTCATCGCTACCTTTACCAAAACGTGTTCACACACTTAGCCATTACCGGTAGGACATGTTCACCACTCCGATTCATTCCAGATGAATCACACCTGACACAACTCTAAGCATAGCTGGCATAAAGAAAACAAGCATGGATGAGCAGGCACATCAAGGCTCAAGCAACTCCTACTCATGCTAGTGGGTTTCAACTATTTACTGTGGCAATGACAGGTCATGCAGGGGAATGGGTTCAGCTACCGCAGCAGAAAGTAGCAGTTTGAATCGTTGTTGTCCTAATGCAGTAAAAGGAGCAGGAGCGAGAGAGTGGGATTTATCGAGATGCTCAAGGGGGTTTCCTTGCCTGATAGATCCACGAAGAAGCACTGCTCCTCAGACAGGTACTCGGGACACCTTCGGGAGAAGAACCTATCGAGAGGGAACGGTGCCGGCAATCAATAAACAACCATATGCAACAATATGATGCATGAAGGTGACATTTCGAAGATGCTATGATCTGCCCTAATGCATCTAGCATCAATTTGGTTGAAGTCCATATGAACCAAGGGTTCATATGCCAACCCCAAATTAAATATATAACATGCCATTATTACTTTTTCACTTATACAGCAAGTATAAGTTCGTTTTTCATGCATGAAACTAGCATAAATGGATTCCTTGCATTTTTCTGATAATTTTTCATATATAATTTATTTCATTTGGAGTTACGGTTGAATTACTATGATTTTTAGAAGTTTAAACTATTTTCTGAAATTCTCTGAATTATTTAAAATCCAGAAAAACAATTACTGCATCAGCGTGACGTCACAGAGGCGTCAGCAGTGCTGACCAGGTCAAACCTGACGTGTGGGGACCACACGTCAGTGACATTGGGGTTAACCCCGGGTCAAACCCGCACTGACCGGGGTTTGACTTGGCTCTGGGCCCACTGTCAGTCTCAGGGGGGGATTAGGCTGCGGGATTAGTCCTAATGATCGTGCCATGTCGGCAGTCGCCGGAGTTCGGCCGGCAACGACCAAACCGCGCGGCGGTGCTTCGCCGGAACGCGCTACAGGCGGCGGAAGAGCACGCGGAGACCACCGGGGCGTAGCCCATCGTCGTCCGCATCCAGTGGAGCAAATGGGATGAGCTGGGGAGGCCGGAGCTCGCCGGAGCGGAGCTCAGGGCGGCGGCCGGTGTTCGGTGGTGCACAGGCACGAGGCTACGGAGCACGAGGAGCCTGACTGGGTTGTCTACGGCTTCCTGGCGTAACCAGGAGCACGACCGTGCGCTTGGGTGCGACTAATGCATGCTAGATCGATGGCGGCGATGGGGTCGCCGGCGGTGAGCTCACGGATGCGGCGGGGCTACCAGCTAGAGGACACAACCGATGACGGGAGTAGGGGGAAAAGATGGGCGGCCTCACAGCGGTTGCAGCGCGCGTCTTGGTGGGCTTGGGGAAGGTCGAACGACGCCGGGACGGCGAGGCGAATCTTTGGCGGCCGAAGAAGGGGATGTCGGCGATGGCGGCGTTACGGGGCGCTCCGACAGGCTTCCTTCTGTGGAGAGGCATAGCACGAGGTGGCGGAGCTGCTGGGAATCCTAGCTAGGCGAGGGGGGCTCGGTGGCCACAGCAACGGCGAGCGGCGTCGACGAGCTCAATTCGGAAGCACACAGAGAAGGGGGAGGGGTTCCAGAGAGAGAGAGAGGGGGGAGACACAGGGGGTCGATGAAGATGCATGGCGACGCGGGGGAAGGTCCAGGGCGTCGACGGGGAGCGGCAAGCAGGAGGTGGAGGCTCGAGCACGGGCGTGTCGCCACCCCTCTGCCAGTAGGCAGAAGTTGAAGACGGCTCTGCCCCTGGTGGGCTGGGCCACCAGGTGGGCTGGCCGGTGCAGCTGGGCCGGCAACAGGTAGGTGGGCCGAGGTAAGTGCCAGGCTAGTCCTTTCCTATTTTTTTTCTATTTCTGACATTTGTTTTGTATTTAAAAGAAATGTTAAAACATTTCCATAAATGCTGAAAATAATTGTGGCATCTAGATATAATATTCTAGAGGCCCTCACCAATTCCCAACATTTCTGGAGCCATTAAAAATATTTATATAATTTAAATAGCTCCAAATAAAATATCTAGGCATTGATTCAAAAATCCAAAATGTGTAGTAAAAATGTGCACCACCTCTGGTTGTTGTTCCCAACATTTTCCAAAGAGCATGAACATTTTTGAATAGCATTTTGGTTTCATTGAAATTCCATTTTTAATTTGAACCTATTTAAATTGCTCTGGTGCTAGGGTTTGAAACATCCCCATTTCAGATTCATTTGAAATGTAACCATGATGCACAAAGAAAGCCTAGGACCATACCAAACTAGGGATGTGACAACTCGCCCCCACTCGAAGAAATCTCGTCCCAAGATTCAGGAGTTGGCGGAAAGAAAGCGGGGTACTCAAGTCAAAGACGATCTTCTCGCTCCCAAGTAGCTTCTCTCTCGGAATGATGGGACCATAGAACCTTGAGAAACTTGATGTTATGACGTCGAGTGACACGCTCTACTTGATCCAGAATGCGAACGGGGTACTCTCGATAAGTGAGATTATCTTGAAGATCAAGCGTTTCGTGGTCCACTCCGCGGATGGGATCCGAGAAGCAACGCCTGAGTTGAGAGACGTGGAAGACATCATGAACTCGAGAAAGATGTGGGGGTAGTTCCAACTGGTAGGCAACCTCTCCTCATTTAGCGAGAATGCGAAAAGGACTGATGTAACGAGGAGCCAACTTGCCCTTGATACCGAAACGATGGGTACCCTTCAAAGGAGTAACCCGAAGGTAAGCCTTGTCGCCAACTTCATAACCCACTTCCTTATGACGACGGTCATACTGGCTCTTTTGACGAGATTGGGCTGTTTTCAAATTCTCACGAATGATGCGAACTTGCTCTTCTGCCTCTTGGATCATATCCGGTCCAAAGAATTGTCTTTCACCGGTTTCTGACCAGTTCAATGGTGTTCGACATCTTCGTCCATACAGGATCTCGAAGGGTGCTTTCTTAAGACTGGATTGGTAGCTATTGTTATAAGAAAACTCGGCAAAGGGGAGACATTTCTGCCAATCCATACCGAATGAGATAACGCAAGCTCTAAGCATGTCTTCAAGGATTTGGTTGACCCTTTCTACCTGACCACCTGATTGAGGGTGGAAAGCGGTACTGAAAGAAAGATGGGTGCCCATGGCAGTTTGGAAACTTTCCCAGAAATGAGAGGTGAAAAGACTGCCACAGTCCGAATTGATCTCTAGTGGAACACCATGGAGTGACACTATTCGGGAGATATATAAGTTAGCGAGCTGACTAGCAGTGATACTCTCTCAAACAGGTAGGAAGTGAGCCACTTTGGAGAGACGATCAATGACTACGAAGATAGCATTATTTCCTTTCTTGGTCCTGGGAAAGCCGGTGATGAAGTCCATACCAACTTTGTCCCATTTCCACTCGGGAATAGCTAAAGGTTGAAGGGTGCCAGCAGGTCTTTGATGCTCTGCCTTAACACGACGACAAACGTCACAGTTGGAATATACTGAGCGATTTCTCTCTTCATCGTAGTCCACCAGAACCTCTGGCGTAGGTCCTGATACATCTTTGTACTACCGGGATGAATCGTGAGAGGGGATTCATGGGCCTCCTTAAGGATCAGTTGCTGCATCTGTTGACATTTGGGAACCACCAAATGATTACCAAAGTAAACAACACCTCGTTCATCCATAGAGAAACAGTTGGCAACTCCCTTGGAAATATTCTTCTTGATTCGGGAGATTCCCGTATCATGCTTTTGAGCCTCTATGATCTGATCCGTAAGGGTAGGTTTCGCCACCAAGGTAGAAAGGGAACCAGGAGGAGCTATGTGAAGGTTAAGCTTACAGAATTCCTCATGGAGGGGTGGTTGACATTGTTGCAACATGAGGTTGTTGCAATAGGATTTATGACTTAAAGCATCAGCCATGACATTGGCCTTGCCTGGGGTGTAGGTGATTCCTAAGTCGTAATCCGAGATCAACTCCAACCAACGTCTCTGTCTGAGGTTGAGATCCGGCCGGGTGAAGATATACTTGAGACTTTGATGGTCAGTGTAGATTTCGCAACGGTTACCAAGAAGGTAATGTCGCCAAGTCTTAAGTGCATAGACTACGGCTGCAAGCTCCAGATCATGTGTAGGATAATTTTCCTCATGTGGATGCAACTGTCGAGATGCATAGGCAATCGCATAACGATCCTGCATAAGAATGCAACCTAGTCCTTGACGCGAAGCGTCGCAATAGATAACAAAGTCTTTAGTGAAATCCGGTGGCACGAGTATGGGCGCAGAAGTCAGGTGTCTTTTCAGTTCCTGAAAACTGTGCTCACACTGTGGGGTCCACTCAAACCTTTTATCTTTCTTGAGAAGCTCCCTGAGGGGTTTGGCCACTTTGGAGAAGTTTACAACGAAGCGGCGACAATAAATGGCTAGACCAAGGAAACTCCTAACTTGTTTGACCGTTTCAGGTGGAGTCCAATCGAGAATGGCTTTGACTCTCTCGGGATTGACAGCAATGCCCTTACCAGAGATCACGTGGCCCAGATAGGTCACTTCTGGCAACCAAAATTCACACTTGGAGAACTTGGCATAAAGGCAATGCTCTCTGAGTTTTTCTAACACAAACCTAAGATGCTCGCCATGCTCTTCCTCATTCTTCGAGTAAATAAGAATATCATCGAGATAAACCACGACGAACTTATCTAAGTACTCCATAAAGATCGAGTTCATCAAGCGGGAGAAAGTAGCTGGAGCATTGGTTAGGCCGAAAGACATCACGGTGTACTCGTATTGACCATAACGAGTGACAAAGGCCGTTTTGGGGATGTCCCCATTTCTGATTTTGATTTGGTGGTAGCCTAACCTCAAATCCATCTTGGAAAAGACTGAGGATCCAGTGAGCTGATCATACAGGTCGTTGATCCTGGGGAGTGGATACTTGTTCTTTATCGTGACCAAATTAGCAGGACGATAATCTACAACCATTCAATCCGAACCATCATTCTTCTTGACGAAGAGGACAGGACAAGCCCAAGGAGAAGAACTGGGATGGATGAAACCCTTTTGCAAGGACTCATCAAGTTGTTTCTTAAGCTCGGCTAACTCCAAAGGTGCCATCTTGTATGGTCTCCTAGAGATTGGAACAGTTCCTGGGATAAGTTCTATGACAAACTCTACATCTCTGTCAGGTGGGACACCTGGCAGTTCTTCTGGAAAAACATCCAGAAAGTCACGGACTACCGGAATATCTTCAAGGTCTGGAAGAGGGCTGGCATTAAGAGAATAGAGTTGACGCCTTGCAACTCTAGTGAAGACAGTGACTATTTTGCCAGATGGATGTGTAAGTTGAATAGATCTGGTGTAACAATCGATCTTGGCATGATGAGCTATCATCCAGTCCATACCCAAGATGATGTTAATATCTGAGGACTTGAGAGATATCAAAGAAGCAAGGAAAACCAGTCTGTCAACAAGGATTTCATTACCATGGATTACCATGGAGGTTTGCCATTTGGAACCAGGAGTCTGGATTATTAGTGGAGTCGGCATATCCCAAAATGACATGTCGTGCAACCGAGCGTATCCTTCGGATATGAAGGAGTGGGATGCTCCAGTATCGAACAGAGCTTAAGCTGGGTGACAATTGACAAGAAGCGTACCCAGTACGACGTCGGGATCATCTTGAACTTCTGTAGTTGAGACATGGTGCACACATGCTCGTTCAATGGAGGCTGGCTTGGTACTGATCATCTTGACTGATGGCTTTTCACGGCCAACCGACCTCCCAGACTGGGGTGGGGTATAACTGGACTGAGGGCAGTCACGTGCATAGTGTCCTGGTTCTCCACAGGTGAAGCAAGTTCCTGAGATAGGACGTGGACCTACATTGGCAAGTGGTCCACTAATAGGCCTGGGTGGAGCACGTTGCTGAGTTGGGTGAGGTGCCACATCGGATGGCCTCGGTGCATATCCAGGTGGAAGAGCTGAGTTCGGAATCCAAATCTGTCGCTTCTAAGAACCAGAGCGGGAGGAAGAACCCAGATCACGGTTGTGCTTATGAGACTCCTCGTAAGTGAGCTGAGCGGTCTCTGCATTAATGGCCTTGTTCACAAGAGCCTGGAAAGTATCACAATGATGCAGGTGGAGATCACGACGCAACTTAGGGTTGAGACCCTTCCGGAACCTAGCCTGCTTCTTAGCGTCCGTGGACACTTCTTCTGTAGCATAGCGGGCGAGGTTTCCAAACTCTCTATTGTAAGCATCAACAGGCAGCTTACCCTGGGAAAAACTACAGAACTCTTCCCTCTTGCGGTCAATGAGAGCCTGAGGAATGTGGTGCTCATGAAAAGCCTCGGTGAAATCCCTCCAGGTAGGAATCTGACCAGCTGGAAGCATAGCCTCATAGCTCTGCCACCAAATACTAGCAGGACCTTCCAGGTGGTAGGTAGCATAGGTGACCTTGTCACCTTCAGCTACGTTCGCAGAACGCAGCTTGTGTGTGATACTCCGGAGCCAGTCATCTGCATCGAGTGGCTCAATGGAATGATGGAAGGTGGGTGGTTTCAGACCAATGAAGTCGGTGATAGAAACCAACTTCTTACGCTGATGTGCGGTGTTCTGCTCAATCTGTGCCCGCAAGCGGTTAGTCTCACGCTTGTTCCTCTTGGACGTTAACCAGAACTCTACCATCAAAGGCTGGTAAGGAGGATCCTCGTCCCCACCATTTCCATGGTTCTTTCTATGAGCGACTGAAACTCGGTTAGCAGACGACATCCTTACACAGAAACCACGGAAACAAGGATGGAATTAGCATCGACATAGGGATGCGGAATGTAATGCAAAGGCATTGGAAATTCTTGAAATCCTAGGACAATTTCGGCAGCATAACGGCTGTAAATGCTCAAAAGGATTTTTGAGACATTCATCAAAGGAATAGCATAATCAATCAGCATCATAACATCAAGGTTTTGGGTCAAATTGAGGACACACGGAAGTAGTAGAACGTATTGAGACACAACCCAACAATCCTAAGACTTTACGGTTTAGTAACACGTCATCCTGAGAGATGAAGGAGAAGCCTAGGCCTTAACCCTCGTAGAAAAGAAGAGGCTGACTCAGAAAGAATGACATGAGGTAAAGGAGTAAAAAGAGCCTTACGTTCCCTTCCACAATCAATTCCCTTATATAACTAAAGCATCTCTAGACTCAACTTCGACCATAGTACTCACGCTTATCTTGCAGATTTTAGAGTATCCACTTCAAGTTGTCTATGTACTACATAAGTCCTCCAAGTTTCCATATCCGAGGAAAATGGCTATTCGAATAGATAATGTTGACCCTGCAGGGGTGTACTTCTTCACACACGCGTTCGCCACTTATAGCCCTGTACACGTCATGTACCTCGGCAACCTTCAAGCGGAAACCAGGCGAGGGTGTCGGCCACGACCTGACTAACCACACAAGTCTCTCGTCCAGGTTTATCGCCTATTCGGGTTCCATCCGCAAGCAGATCCGGCCGGGGTGTCGCTCACGGCCCCAAACGATGTGTGCAGGGTTCCCAAGCCCACCATCCGGGTGCACTTGGTACACCGTGCCACAGTGCCTAGTTTGTCCCAAGCCTGTCCCGTCGGACACCACCTGGTAGAGAACTAGCACTACCTACAAACGCCAGAAACTAGTTGCAACTCCTAGACAGAGATCAAGCGGATCAATAAGCTGAGAGAGGCCGGATAACCGGAACCCAATGTGTGGTAGTAACTAGACTTGGATAACATACACAGAACTCAGTGCTTAAGGATGGTTCCAATGAGACAACCCACCATGTACTCCTACATGGCCTCTCATCGCTACCTTTACCAAAACGTGTTCACACACTTAGCCATTACCGGTAGGACATGTTCACCACTCCGATTCATTCCCGATGAATCAGATCTGACACAATTCTAAGCATAGCTGGCATAAAGAAAACAAGCATGGATGAGCAGGCACATCAAGGCTCAAGCAACTCCTACTCATGCTACTGGGTTTCAACTATTTACTGTGGCAATGACAGGTCATGCAGGGGAATGGGTTCAGCTACCACAGCAGAAAGTAGCAGTTTGAATCGTTGTTGTCCTAATGCAGTAAAAGGAGCAGGAGCGAGAGAGTGGGATTTGTCGAGATGCTCAAGGGGGTTTGCTTGCCTGATAGATCCACGAAGAAGCACTGCGCCTCAGACAGGTACTCGAGACACCTTCCGGAGCAGAACCTATCGAGAGGGAACGGTGCCGGCAATCAATAAACAACCATATGCAACAATATGATGCATGAAGGTGAAATTTCGAAGATGCTATGATTTGCCCTAATGCATCTAGCATCAATTTGGTTGAAGTCCATATGAACCAAGGGTTCATATGCCAACCCCAAATTAAATATATAACATGCCATTATTCATTTTCACTTATACAGCAAGTATAAGTTGGTTTTTCATGCATGAAACTAGCATAAATCGATTCCTTGCATTTTTCTGATAATTTTTCATATATAATTTATTTCATTTGGAGTTACGGTTGAATTACTATGATTTTTAGAAGTTTAAACTATTTTCTGAAATTCTCTGAATTATTTAAAATCCAGAAAAACAATTACTGCATCAGCATGACGTCACAGAGGCGTCAGCAGGGCTGACCAGGTCAAACCTAACGTGTGGGGACCACACGGCAGTGACACTTGGGTAAACCCCGGGTCAAACCCGCACTGACCGGGGTTTGACTTGGCTCTGGGGCCCACTGTCAGTCTCAGGGGGGGGGGATTAGGCTACGGGATTAGTCCTAATGATCGTGCCACGTCGGCAGTCGCCGGAGTTCGGCCGGCGACGACCAAACCGCGCGGCGGTGCTTCGCCGGAACGCGCTTCAGGCGGCGAAAGAGCACGCGGAGACCACCGGGGCATAGCCCATCGTCGTCCGCATCCAGTGGAGCAAATGGGATGAGCTGGGGAGGCCGGAGCTCGCCGGAGCAGAGCTCAGGGCGGCGGCCGGAGTTCGGTGGTGCACAGGCACGAGGCTACGGAGCACGAGGAGCCTGACTGGGTTGTCTACGGCTTCCTGGCGTAACCAGGAGCACGACCGTGCGCTCGGGTGCGACTAATGCATGCTAGATCGATGGCGGCGACGGGGTCGCCGGCGGTGAGCTCACGGATGCGGCAGGGCTACCAGGTAGAGGACGCAACCGATGATGGGAGTAGGGGGAAAAGATGGGCGACCTCACAGCAGTTGCAGCACGCGTCTCGGTGGGCTTGGGGAAGGTCGGACGACGCCGGGACGGCGAGGCGAATCTTTGGCGGCCGAAGAAGGGGATGACGGCGATGGCGGCCTTACGGTGCGCTCCGACGGGCTTCCTTCCGTGGAGAGGCGTAGCGCGAGGTGGCGGAGCTGCTGGGCATCCTAGCTAGACGAGGGGGGCTCGGTGGCCACGGCAACGGCGAGTGGCGAGTAGCGTCGACGAGCTCCATTCGGAAACGCACGGAGAAGGGGGAGGGGTTCCAGACAGAGAGAGGGGTGGGGAGACGCAGGGGGTCGAGGAAGATGCGTGGCGACGCGGGGGAAGGTCCAGGGCATCGACGGGGAGCGGCAAGCAGGAGGTGGAGGCTCGGGCACGGGCGCGTCGCCACGCCTCTGCCCGTAGGCAGAGGTTGAAGACGGCTCTGCCCCTGTTGGGCTGGCCGGTGCAGCTGGGCCGGCAACAAGTAGGTGGGCCGAGGTAAGTGCCAGGTTAGTCCTTTCCTATTTTTTTCTATTTCTGACATTTGTTTTGTATTTAAAAGAAATGTTAAAACATTTCCATAAATGCTGAAAATAATTGTGGCATCTAGATATAATATTCTAGAGGCCCTCACCAATTCCCAACATTTCTGGAGCCATTAAAAATACTTATATATTTTAAATAGCTCCAAATCAAATATTTAGGCATTGATTCAAAAATCCAAAATGTGTAGTAAAAATGTGCACCACCTCTAGTTGTTGTTCCCAATATTTTCCAAAGAGCATGAACATTTTTTAATAGCATTTTGGGTTGATTGAAATTACATTTTTAATTTGAACCTATTTAAATTGCTTTGGTGCTAGGGTTTGAAACATCCCCATTTCAGATTCATTTGAAATATAACCATGATGCACAAAGCAAGCCAAGGACCATACCAAACTAGGGATGTGACACTTATATAGAGAAATTATGCGTGATATTGCACCTGCTGAGTTAGAAGATATTGATGTCACAATTAAACTAGCCAATAGAGATACTATTTCACCAATTTGGATTGTTAGAGGTGTTGAAGTCTTGTGTGGGAAAACTAAATATCCTGCTGATTTTCTTGTTCTTGGTTCCCCACAAGATAGCTTTTGTCCCATTATATTTGGTAGATCCTTCTTAAACACTGTTAATGCTAGGATAGACTGCAAAAGGATGTTGTTACTATTGGTTTAGGTGATATGTCTCATGAGTTCAACTTTTCTAAATTTCGTATACAACACCGTGATGAGGAATTGCCTAGTAAAGATGAAATTGTTGGTCTTGCTTTTATTGCCCTACCTCCTAGTGATCCTTTAGAGCAATATTTTCTAGACCAGGAAAATGATATGTTTATGAATGAAAGAAGGGAAATAGATGAAGTGTTCTTTTAACAGGGGCCTATTCTGAAACACACCTTGCCTTTTGAAATCTTAGGGGATCCTCCTCCACCCAAGGGTGATCCCGTGTTTGAGCTTAAACCATTTCCTGACGCTCTTAAATATGCTTATCTTTATGAAAAGAAGATATATCCTGTTATTATTAGTGCTAACCTTTCAGAGAAGGAGGAAGAAAAAATATTGAAAAATCTGAAGAAGCACCATGAGGCTATTGGATATACTCTTGATGATCTTAAGGGCATTATTCCCACTCTATGTCAACACAAAATAAATTTGGAGAAAGATGCCAAACTAGTTATTGATCACCAACGAAGACTGAATCCTAAAATGAAAGAAGTGGTAAGAAAATAAATAGTAAAGCTCCTTGAGGCAGGTATAATTTATCCCATTGCTGATAGTCAGTGGGTAAGTCATGTCCATTGTGTTCCTAAGAAGGGAGGTATTACTGTCGTTCCTAATGATAAAGATGAATTGATTCCGCAAAGAATTATTACAGGTTATAGGATGGTAATTGATTTTTGCGAATTAAATAAGGCTACTAAAAAGGATCATTATCCCTTACCTTTCATTGATCAAATGCTAGAAAGATTATCCAAACATACACACTTTTGCTTTCTAGATGGTTATTCTGGTTTCTCTCAAATACCTGTGTCAGCTGATGATCAATCTAAGACCACTTTTACTTGCCCTTTTGGTAAATTTGCTTATAGACGTATGCCTTTGGGTTTCTGTAATGCACCTACTACCTTTCAAAGATGCATGATGGCTATATTTTCTGATTTTTGTGAAAAGATATGTGTGGTGTTCATGGATGATTTCTCCGTTTATGGATCCTCTTTTGATGATTGCTTAAGAAACCATGATCCAGTTTTGCAGAGATGTGAAGAAACTAACCTTGTCTTGAATTGTGAGAAATGCCACTCTATGGTTAATGAAGGTATTGTCTTGGGGCACAAAATTTCTGAAAGGAGCATTGAAGTTGATAAAGCTGAAGTTGATGCTATTGAAAAGATGCCGTGTCCCAAGGACATCAAAGGTATAAGAAGTTTCCTTGGTCATGTCGGCTTTTATAGGAGGTTCATTAAGGACTTCTCAAAAATTTCTCAGCCTCTGACTAATTTATTACAAAAAGATATACCATTCGTCTTTGATGATGACTGTGTAGAAGCATTTGAAACACTTAAGAAAGCATTAATCTCTGCACCTATCGTTCTGCCACCTAATTGGAATTTACCTTTTGAAATTATGTGCGATGCTAGTGATTATGCTGTAGGAGCTGTTCTAGGGCAAAGAGTTGATAAGAAACTAAATGTTATTCAATATGATAGTAAATCTCTAGACAATGCCCAGAGAAATTATGCTACTTCTGAAAAAGAATTCTTAGCAGTTGTATTTGCTTGTGATAAGTTCAGACCTTATATTGTTGATTCTAAAGTAACTATTCACACAGATCATGCTGCTATTAAATATCTTATGGAAAATAAAGATGCTAATCCTAGACTTATTAGATGGGTTCTCTTGCTACAAGAATTTGATTTGCAAATTATTGATAGAAATGGAGCTGAGAACCCCATTGCAGACAACTTGTCTAGGTTAGAGAATGTTCTTGAGGACCCAGTACCTGTTGATGGTAGCTTTCTAGATGAAAAATTAAATGTCATAAATGCTTCTCGAACTGCTCCATGGTATGCTGATTATGTTAATTATATTGTTGCTAATTTTATACCACCTAGTTTCACATACCAGCAAAAGAAAAAGTTCTTCTATGATTTGAGACATTACTTTTGGGATGACCCACATATTTATAAAGAAGGAGTAGATGGTATTATTAGACGCTGTGTACCTGAGCATGAACAGGAACTGATCCTACGCAAGTGTTACTCCGAGGCTTATGGAGGACACCATGCTGGAGATAGAACTACACATAAGGTATTGCAAACCGGTTTATATTGGCCTACTCTCTTTAAGGATGCCCGTAAGTTTGTCTTGTGTTGTGATGAATGTAAAAGAATTGGTAATATTAGTAGACGTCAAGAAATTCCTATGAATTATTCACTTGTTATTGAACCATTTGATGTTTGGGGCTTTGATTATATGGGACCTTTCCCTTCCTCTAATGGGTATACACATATCTTAGTTGCTGTTGATTACGTTACTAAGTGGGTACAAGCTATTCCAACTAGTAGTGCTGATCATAACACCTCTATTAAGATGCTTAAAGAAGTTATTTTTCCGAGGTTTGGAGTCCCTAGATATTTAATGACTGATGGTGGTTCACATTTTATTCATGGTGCCTTTCGTAAAATGCTTGCTAAGTATGACATTAATCATAGAATTGCATCTCCTTATCACCCACAGTCTAGTGGTCAAGTAGAATTGAGTAATAGAGAACTCAAATTAATTTTGCAAAAGACTGTTAATAGATCTATAAAGAATTGGTCCAAGAAACTTGATGATGCGTTATGGGCCTATAGAACTGCATACAAAAATCCTATGGGTATGTCTGCATATAAAATGGTTTATGGTAAAGCATGTCATTTACCTCTTGAGCTAGAACATAAGGCATATTGGGCCATTAAAGAGCTCAATTATGATTCCAAACTTGCTGGTGAGAAGAGGTTATTTCACATTAGCTCACTTGATGAATGGAGAACCCAAGCCTATGAGAATGCCAAATTGCTTAAAGAAAAAGTTAAAAGATGGCATGACAAAATGATACAAAAGCATGAGTTTAATGTAGGTGATTATGTATTGCTATACAACTCTCGTTTAAGATTTTTTGCAGGAAAACTTCTCTCTAAATGGGAAGGTCCTTACGTTATCGAGGAGGTCTATCGTTCCGGTGCCATAAAAATCAACAACTTCGAAGGCACGAATCCGAAGGTGGTGAACGGTCAAAGAATCAAACATTATATCTCAGGTAATCCTATAAATGTTGAAACCAATGTTATTGAAATCGTAACCCCGGACGAATACGTAAGGGACACTTTCCGGAATGTTTCAGACTCCGAAAAGGAATAGGTATGTGGTACGGTAAGTAAATCGACTCCAAAACAGTTCTAATGGCAATTTTTCTATGTTTTGGAATATTTAGGAAAACAGAAAAGTAAGAAGCAGTTCGGGAAGGACACGAGGGCTCCACGAGGGTGGAGGGCGCGCCCTACCCCCTGGGCGCCCACTGCCTCGTGGTCACCTCGTGCACTCTCCGGACTCTGTTTTCTTACACGTTACGTATTTTGGTCGGTAAAAATTCATTATATAATCTCCTGGACGTTTTGACTCATGTATCATGCAAATATCTCTCGTCTTTGTTTCGAGCTGTTTTTCTAACAAATCTAGTTCGTCATGTCGTCTTCAAGTGCCCCCAAGGACAAGTTCTTCGAGAAGCTCATCAACCCCTACCTCGTAGAGGTGCTACAACACCCTCAAACCATTGAGATGCGTGAGGGGTTTTTGCACATCCGCGATGTTGAGGTACCAAGGAAGACCGGAAGCACGGATGCAAGGCTCGAGGCGTTGGAGCAACAAGTTTTCAAGTGTCAAGAGAGGGTGGAGCGTGGACTCGACTCCAATCATATTATGATCATGGAGTTCACCAACAACCACAAGCTGTACGTCAAGGACATTGGGGAGGCCATCTTCAAGCTTCATGAGAAAATCGAGCACCTCCAAGCCCAGATCTATGACCTACAAAATCAAAACTATGAGTAGGAATATAGATTCAAAAGCTTGAGTTTGGCTGCAGATTTGAGGACTCAGGAGACTTGATCATCCTTCCATGATGGTGAGCCTATACATTGGAAGAGGGACGACATGCCTAAATCATCAACAACTCTAACTCCTTCACCGGCAAAAGAGATATAATCAGATGGGTATGGCACTCCCCTTGCCAACTGCCAAGCTTGGGGGAGCTGCCCCGGTATCGTATCACCATCACCTTCATCTTTATCATTTTTCTTAGTTCGATCCTTTTGATAATATTTTGATCTAGTAGAATAAAAGTTTTTAGTATGATCTAGTTTTGAGTTTTGCTTTATGATCCCTCTATGTAATAAAGTCCGCGAGCTATATAATAAAGATTAGTGTTGAGTCAAGGGATTGATGATTTTGCTATGATCTTGAGGGAATAAAATAAAAGAGAAGAAATAAAAAGAATAAAAGAGATCATATGGATCTTATGGAGAGTAATGAGCTCACTTATAATGAGTATGATGAATAAAAGTTGTTAAGAGTTGACAAACATAGTTTTGGTCATCGTTGCAATTAATAGGAATTAATAAAGAAAGAGAGGTCTTCATGTATAAATATACTATCTGGGACATCTTTTATGATTGTGAGCACTCATTAAAATATGATATGCTAAAGAGTTGAAGTTGGACAAGGAAGACAACGTAATGGGTTATGTTTTCTTACATCTAAGATAAATTATATTTCCATGGATCATCCAACATGGTTGAGGTTGCCTTTCCCCCTCATGCTAGCTAAACTCATTGCACCAAGTAGAGATACTACTTGTGCTTCCATATACCCTTAAACCCAGTTTTGCCATGAGAGCCCACTATATCTACCTATGGATTGAGTAAGATCCTTCAAGTAAGTTGTCATCGGTGCAAGCAATAAAAATTGCTCTCTAAATATGTATGACTTATTAGTGTGGGAGAAAATAAGCTTTATAGGATCTTGTGATGTGGAAGAAATAAAAGTGATGGACTGCATAATAATGGTCCATATCACAAGTGGCAATATAATGTGACGTTCTTTCGCATTAAGATTTTTGTGCATCCAACCATAAAAGTGCATGACAACCTCTGCTTCCCACTGCGAAGGTCCTATCTTTTACTTTTATCTCCCACCTTACATAAGAGTCATGGTGATCTTCACCTTTCCTTTTTGCATTTTATCTTTTGGCAAGCGCAATATGTTGGAAAGATTCTGGTATATATGGCTAATTGGATGTGAGTTTTCATGAACTATTATTGTTGACATTACCCTTGAGGTAAAACGTTGGGAAGCAAAACTATAAGCCCCTATCTTTCTCTATGTCTGATTAAGACTTCATACCCATAAATATTGCATGAGTGTTAGCAATTGTGAAAGACTAAAAGATCGTTGAGTATGTGGACTTGCTGAAAAGCTCTTATATTGACTGTTTCCTATGTTATGATAAATTGCAATTGCTTCAATGACTGAGATTATAGTTTGTTAGTTTTCAATGAAGTCTATGATTCATACTTGAAATTGTGATTGAATTGTTACTCTAGCATAAGATCATATGACAATAAATATATAAGCTGCTGTTCTAAGAATGATCATGATGCCCTCATGTCCGTATTTTATTTTTATCGACACCTCTATCTCTAAACATGTCCACATATTTTTCGATTTCGGCTTTCGCTTGAGGACAAGCAAGGTCTAAGCTTGGGGGAGTTGATACGTCCATTTTGCATGATGCTTTTATATTGATATTTATTGCATTATGGGTTGTTATTACACATTATGTCACAATACTTATGCCTATTCTCTCTTATTTTACAAGGTTTACATAAAGAGGGAGAATGCCGGCAGCTGGGATTTTGGGCTGGAAAAGGAGCAAATATTAGAGACCTATTCTGCACAGCTCCAAAAGTCCTGAAACTTCACAGAAGTTATTTTCAGAATATATAAAAAATACTGAGTGCAAGAAGTACCAGAGGGGGGGCCACTCACCAGCCACGAAGGTGGGGGCGCGCCCTACCCCCCCTAGGCGAGCCCCCAGCCTCGTGAGCCCCCTGGTGGCCCTCTGATGCCCTTCTTCTGCTATATGGAGTCTTTCATTGAGGAAAAATCATAAGCAAGCTTTCTAGACGAGACTCCACCGCCACGAGGCGGAACCTTGGCGGAACCAATCTAGGGCTCCGGGGGAGCTATTATGTCGGGGACACTTCCCTCCGGGAGTGGGAAATCATCACCATCGTCATCACCAATGCTCCTCTCATCGGGAGGGGCCAATCTCCATCAACACTTCACCAAAACCATCTCCTCTCAAACCCTAGTTCATCACTTGTATCCAATTCATGTCTCTAAGTCTGGGGTGGTACCTGTAGGTTGCTAGTAGTGTTGATTACTCCTTGTGGTTGATGCTAGTTGGTTTATTTGGTGGAAAATCATATGTGCAGATCCTATATGCATATTAATACCCCTCTGATTATGAACATGAATATGCTTTGCGAGTAGTTACGTTTGTTCCTGAGGACATGGGAGAAGTCTTGTTATTAGTAGTCATGTGAATTTGGTATTCGTTCGATATTCTGATGAGATGCATGTTGTCTCTCCTCTAGTGGTGTTATGTGAACATCGACTACATGACACTTCACCATTATTTGGGCCTAGAGGAAGGCATTGGGATGTAATAAGTAGATGATGGGTTGCTAGAGTGACAGAAGCTTAAACCGTTGTTTATGCGTTGCTTCGTAAGGGGATGATTTGAATCCATATGTCTCATGCTATGGTTAGGTTTACCTTAATAGTTTTGCTGTAGTTGCGGATGCTTGCAATAGTGGGATGCTTGTCCAAGTAAGGACAGTACCCAAGCACCGGTCCACCCACATACCAAATTAACAAAGTACCAAACACGAATCATATGAACGTGATGAAACCTAGCTTGACGATAATTCCCATTTGTCCTCGGGAGCGCTTTTCTCTATATAAGAGTTTGTTCAGGCTTGTCCTTTGCTACAAAAAGGATTGGGACACCTTGCTGCACTTTATTTACTTTTGTTACATGTTGCTCGTTACAAATTGATTTATCAGAGAACTATCTATTACATATAATTTCAGTGCTTGCAGAGAATACCTTGCTGAAAACCGCTTATCATTTCCTTCTGCTCCTTGTTGGGTTGGACACTCTTACATATCGAAAGGACTATCCCCTATACTTGTGGGTCATCAGTCAATTCCTTGAACTTGTCCATAACCTTTAGCGACAAGCCGAGCTTTGTGGATCCGAACATTTCCATACACATCGGTTTTCTTCTTAAAGACCCATTTGCAGCCAATGGCCTTTACGCCAGGAGGTGGATCAACCAACTCCCAGACTTGATTTTCATCCATGGACTTTAACTCGGATCTCATGGCCTCTAACCATGCCTCGTAATTCGGGCTCACCATCGCTTCCGCATACGTGGCTGCTCGTCGCTTTCTAGCAAAAATACACCACGCACTCTACGCAATATTTCCGACCTCCGTGGTTCCGGTGCCGCTTCCACTACGGGTTCCCTAACTGACTCCGGTATGATCTCATCACCCTCCCAGCCATCCCTAACTGGTACTCGAATTTCTTCGAGTTGGACCGTCCTCCCACTGGCCACCCGACTGAGAAACTCTTTCTCAAGGAAAACCCCGTTCTGAGCAACAAACACTTTGTTCTCTTCCCGGTTGTAGAAGCTATATCCCAAGGTTTCCCTCGGAAATCCCATGAATATGCATTTTTCCGACTTGTGTGTAAGCTTGTCTAACATAAGTAGCTTGAAAAATGCTTCACAACCCCAAATGTTTAGAGAAGACAAACTAGGAGTCTTCCCGGTCCACATCTCATGTGGTGTCTTATTTACGAATTTTGATGGTACCCTGTTAAGTGTGAAAGCTGCCGTTTCTAGAGCGTATCCCCAGAATGACAAGGGTAAATCCGATTTTCTCATCATTGACCAGACCGTGTCCAACAAGGTCCTATTCCTTTGTTCCGACACGCCGTTTCCCTGTGGCGTAACCGGAGGTGTGAGCTGAGGTACTATACCTCAGCTTTTCAAATGATCATCAAACTCCTAGCTCAGGTACTCACCTCCACAATCAGATCGTAGAAGTTTTATAGTCTTGTCAAGCTAATTCTCAACCTTGTTTTGAAACTCTTTGAACTTTTCAAAAGTTTATGACTTGTGGCTCATCAAATAGATATATCCATATCTACTCAAGTTGTCGGTAAAAGTCACGAAGTACTGATAGCCACCTCTGACAATTGTGCTCATTGGACCACACACATCACTATGTATAAGTTCCAATAGCTCGGATGCCCTCTCGCAACTCTTTGCGAAAGGAGACTTAGTCATCTTGCTGAGAAAGCATGATTCGCATGTCTCGAACGACTCAAAGTCAGATGAAGTTAGGAGTCCATCATCATGGAGCTTCTTCATGCGTTTCAGACTAATGTGTCCAAGCCGGCAATGCCAGAAGTATGTCGGATTTATCTCATTAAGCTTATGCCTCTTGACATTCCCGTTATAGACCGGTTCCTGTTCTAGATTCAATATAAATAGCCCATCAACAATGGGTGCATAATCACTTCTTTTGTAAGTATTTTTCTCCTCCCTTCTCTTACCTTTGTAACTTGTAATACTTTGGTACTATGGTTCAATAAAGGACTGTGAGGTTGTTGCCTTGCAGTATATAGTAAAAAAACAATGGGTGCATAGCCATGGAACATACCATTCAAATAAATCGAAAAACCATTGTCCTTTAAATTGAATTCATAACCCTGACTCATCAAGTATGAGGCAGAAATAATTTTCCAATTAAGTGTAGGAATGTAATAACAATTATCCAATTCCAAAATAAATCTAGAAGGAAGCTGGAGCTGCATCGTGCTGACCTCCAACGCAGCAACTCTTGCTTTGTTGTTGACCCTGATATCAATATCTCCTTGTGCCACATGCCTAGTTCTTACCAGCCCCTGCATCGAGTTGCAAATATGAACAACCGATTCGGTATCAAATACCCAAGAGCTGCTAGGTATGTCAGGAAGGTAAATTTCTATAACCTATGCAACAAGTGTACCTTTGCCCGAAGAAGAATTTCTAGCCTTCTTGCCATGCTCTGCAAGCCACTTGCTATAGTTCCTCTTCCGGTGACCGGTCTCCTTGCAATGATAGAAAATGATCTTCGAGTCCGGTCCAGACTTCAGGCGCAGCGGCAGAGGTTACCGTCTCCGTGCCCTTTGCCTTAGCCTTTTTCTTGGGCCAACTCTTCTTGAACTTAGCCGGTTTTGTCGGATCACGGGTTCCGGCAAAACCCTAAAGCTTTGAACTCTAGGGTGCGCATGAAGATCTCCCCCTCCTATCTATCCGCGTCCTAACTTAGCCTGGATCTCACGAACTAACTCGACAAACTCGCAACACAAAGGACACAAGATTTATACTGGTTCGGGCCACCGTTGTTGTGTAATACCCTACTCCAGTGTGGTGGTGGTGGATTGCCTCTTGGGCTGAGGATGAACAATACAAGGGGAAGAACAACCTCCTGAGGTGGAGGTGTTCTTGTGCTTGGTGCAATTGTGTGGCTGGGGATGACCTAGATGATCCTTCTTCATCCCCCGCCTCCGGTGGTGGCTAGTCCTATTTATAGGGGCCCTGGTCCTCTCCCCAAATATTGAGTGGAAGGGAGCCGATCACGGCCAATTTGAAAGCTGACAGCCAGTACAAGCTATCCTGACAAAAGGTGGTCTTCGCCTGCCAAAGGTTCTGGCGGTGACGCCATCCTGGGCTCCATGGTGACCTCCGTATTGCCATCCTTCTAGTCTTGGTCTCGTTGCACCAACATGGAAACCATTGCTTGATGCCTCGGCACTCCGCGCCCACGCTTGCTCCCTTAGCGCCAAGGAGGAAACAAGGACGCTACGCGTGCTGGCGCCCGCCTGGTCTTGATCATCATGGCTCACGTCACGGAAACCTCGCGAGGTTTTCCTGACCATGAACTCTCCGCCCCTCACGAACAGGCATGGCGAGGGCGCTCTTGAGGAGGTCTTGCATCGTCCTCCTCGCGAGGCTTGGCCCCTCGCGAGGGTCTTGATTCCTGGCTGATGAAGATATGCCGTACAGGCCTGCTAGCAAAGCCTACAGTAGCCCCCGGGCCCAAGGCGCGCTCGGGCTTGGCTTCGAGGCGAAGCCAAGGGTCAAGTGCGGAGCGCCGCGGACCCCAATAGCCTGCGCCTCGATCGACGTGTGGCAGTTAATTGGACGTGGGCGTCTCCGCTTCCCCACGCTGCCTCGGCAACTACCCGACGTGACATGTCCCTGCGACATGCAAGGAAAACCATCATTTCCTGTGATCATGGGGGTCCTGGTTGGCCTTGTCCTGTTATAAATGGGAGGGGCGGAGCCCCCTTCACCCATCCTTCCTCTGTCTGTCCTTCTTCTTCTTCCTAGCTCCACTTCTTGCTCGTGTAGACATGGCGCCAATCCGGAGGTTCTCGGCCGCAAAGAAGGGAAAGGGTCCCGTCAACGTGCCCGAGCTGCTCCCGCCAAAGAAAAGGAGGTCTCATCCCCGCGAGGTGGTTGTGAGGCCGGTGGTGTCGAGGCCTTGGTATGAGAGGCCGCCTCTTGGGTACTCATTGCCCTTATACGCTAGCGCTGACGATTCTGGAGGGAGGAGCGGTGGGCAGCTCCGCCCGTGCCAGGAACGTGGTCGCCGTGCCACAGAGGCGCACGCCGTCACCCCAGGGGTCCATGCTGCGGACTCTTCGCGTGAGTTCGTGTTGTAGCAGGCGATGCCCCCAAGCACCTGGATATTCCTCCCGCCGTTCTTCGCTGCCGAGATGCAGCCGAGGGGCCTTCGTGAACTTTGGCTGCAGCATGCCGACCGCGATGCCCCGTCGACTGGAGCGGAGATTAGGACCGTTGCCTCCGGGAAGATCTTCATGACTCGAACCTGGGGTGAGATTGCCCAAGTCTACCATGCGGAGGGCGCCCTCATGATCCATTTTGAGTACGAAGGTGCCTCCGTTCTGTTCTTGGAGGTCTTCGACGAGGAAGTCCGCTACTTGGAGTGCTGCCCGGACGAAGGTCGCTAGGACGATGCTTGGGCGGGCGCGGGGCCCACCACCGGTCTCGGCTGCAGCTCCTCCAGCGACAGCGGGGACTCCTGGTGGTCCAATGACTCTCCTGAGCTCATGGAGTATCCGGAGACGAGCGATGACAGAAACGTGCCCCCGAGCTCCCTCCGGGCCCAGAGTAGGGCCGCGGCGTCCAGCCACCATCGCCGATGATCTGGATGGGGTTGGCGCCGGCCTCAGGTGGCCCACTATTGACGATGGCGTCGGCGGCACCTGGTGCGTGTAGATAGAACCCCTAGGAATTCCTTCCCTTTTGTTCCCTGCGAGGAATCAAGAAATGGGCCCCGTGTGGTTGTGTAAAGCATCTGTAATGTATTTTGTCAATATAGCCCTTGTTATGAAGATATGTGTGCGCTAATCCCGCCGAGGCTCGGCATCCCCTTTCCAATCCTGCGGCAGCTTGGTGCTCTGCGCTGACAGGTCCTGGTCCGCAGGCAGGCTACAACTGTCGCTAGTATGCTAGGTCGTGTGCCGTGGTCAAGGCCAGGACGTGAGCGGCCCGAGGTCCAGTAAGAGCTCCTATGGCGCGATGCTCAGGAGGTCCCCCTTAGCGTGCAAGAAGCTATCTTAGGATAGGAAAGGAAGAAAACATTGTGGCAGCAGGGCAGCGATGGGTGTGAGCAAGGGTCTCGTGCCGCAAATGACTGGTGGATCCAGAGCGAGAACTTATCTTTGGCTGTCTGGGGTCTGCTCATCGGGTCGCGCCGAACTCGCACGCCGGTCACTGTAGTGTGGCTAGGTATGGCCCGTGCGGGCCTCCCTCTCCCCTCCATGTCCTTCTTGGTGCTCTGCGTCCTCAGGTCCCGGCCCCCGAGCGAGCTCAGCCACCGCTGTTATGCCAGGTCGTGTTCTGTGGTCAAGGACAGGGGGGTGAGGGCTGGAGAGCCAGTAAGAGCTCCTGAGCCCCTGACACGTGGCTTGCACGGCATGGCTAGACGAGGTGTATATGGGCACTCGTGAGCCAGCGTGGGACTCACAAGGCCCTACCTCAAGGCGGGTTGCGCCAGGTCTTGGTTCTTGTTCGCTATCTTGGTCCTGCGAGATGGTTAGACAATGCGCACTAGTGCAGAACCGGGCAATAGCACCGGTTCGTAAGGCCCTTTAGTGCCGGTTTAGGAACCGGCACCATTATTTCGGCACTAAAGACCCCCCCCCCCTTTAGTACCGGTTCAGCACGAACCGGTGCTAAAGGGGTACCACGTGGCACAAGCGAGCTCCGGGGGCCGGGAGCCCTTTAGTACCGGTTGGTAAAACCAACCGGTACTAAATGGTTGTGGGTCTTTACGTTAGGATTGTTTTACGTTATAATGAGTTGTAGTCGTCATCATCATCATCATCATCGCATATTAATAAATAAATAAACTCTAGCTAGCTAAAAATCATCGTGGTCGTCTAATTACCACTATTTAAGCATCATAGTCATTACCGCTAGCTATGTAATCATCATCAACGTTGGCTAGCTTAAAGAGGAAACATTCACTTTGTAACAGAAGCAAAGAGATATCATCAAGTTCAACATAATCATCACCAACATCGAAGTTCAGGACACGGATCCATGAGACAAGTACTAATTAAGAGCATGAAGTAGTAGCTACTGATCCTGCTGCTCCCTCTCAGGTAGAATATCATAGAACATGTATAGCTCTCTTGATTCATCATACTGGAGCACGCAGATGAATCTGTCTCCTAATCTTGGGTTGCGCGTCTCCTTACTGCCCCCTAGTACTTCTCTGCGATCGTTAACAATTTTGCTCCAATCTTTCACTATTAAGCATTCTTCGCTTTTAGAAATCCTGAATGCACTCATGTGCAATGTAGGGAATCTTGGTCGTAAGCTAACCATTGAGATGGGACCTTTTGTCTCAATCCACTGAGGCACAACTGTCATCGGAAGTCCCTGATGAACAACATCGTATAGTAATTAATATACTAAGCAATGAAAGTTTAGCTTCAAAAATAATGTATGCAAAAGATGCACTAATTAAGGACAAATATTTAAAATCTTACCATCTTTTGATTATAGATGTGACCGTAGTTCAATACGATCACCATTGGTCGCACGTTTTGAGTACTAACATTTCTAAGTTTAGGAAAAAAATGTCTTGACAGTATTAAGATCTTCAATCCATGAAACATAATGACTTAACTCCTCGCAGTTTAGTTGAGCCCCGGGGCAGTAGTAGGCCCTGTCTACCAAGCGACGGACATGTTTGCTTGAACCGAAATAAGCTGACAATACAAATTAGTTGTCAACTATTTTTGAATAAACTATATGAAAGACATAAACATATGCATGCATGGTTGAGAAAAACTCACCAAGTGGTAGAACTGGAGGCGTTTACACATCGACCCAGATGTCTATATTACCTTCAATATCATCTTCTGGACGAATATCAAAGGTGATAACCATATTAGGCTCAAATGCATAAGCCTTGCATAGTGCTTGCCAAGTTTTGCATTCAAAATGGGTGTATGTGTCTCCATTATATAATTTGACATTGAAAGTATACCCATGCTGCGTCTTTAAGTAAACTCTCTTTACCTCCATATCATCTATAGCACTGAAACCTATCTTATCCAAGACAAAAATTCTTGCATGGCAGGGGATGCGCTAGTAGAATAGTGAAAATTTAAAATTATAAGTTGAAGCAAATGAAGCATAAGTTTTGCATTCAAATAATAATTGACAAAGTGACTTACTGTATCAACTTCGAATGTCTCATCCAGCTTGATGCTGAAGCGCCTACCATCAACAAGGAAATTTTGGTCGCACAGGCCGTGCTGGTCTTCACAATGTTCGCACATAATAAAATCTTTTTCGTCGTCAGATGACATTTCCTATGTTCATATAGGTGAAACATTAAACACCTATATCTAGCCAAATATATATTCATCTAACATTTGACATTAATATATCTAACTATATATTCAATTGACATTACTACATATTTAACTTTTCTATCTAATTCATCTAATATTCGACATTAATCTAACATTTATATAAACTCAAAATATATAAAAAATTAAATAAACAGAAAAACTCATTAACAAATAATATTTTAATTAGATCATCAAATCACATATACCTAAATTTTCTTACTAAAAATAAACTAGTTATATTAATTATTCAACTAGTTCTAATCTCATATACCTAAATTTTCTTACTAAAAATAAACTAGTTATATTAATTATTCAACTAGTTCTAATCTCATATACCTAAATTTTCTTATTAAAAATAAACTAGTTATATTAATTATTCAACTAGTTCTAATCTCATATACATAAATTTTCTTATTAAAAATAAACTAGTTATATTAATTATTCAACTAGTTCTAATCTCATATACCTAAATTTTCTTATTAAAAATAAACTAGTTATATTAATTATTCAACTAGTTCTAATCTCTAGTTCGACAATTTTTCTAAAAAACAGAAAATAAGTAAAAAAAATTGTGTGTGTGTATGTGTGTGTGTATGCATGTGTGTGTATATATACGTATATGTGTGTACGTATGTGTGTATGTGTGTGTATGCGTGTGTGTGTGGTATATGTGTGTGTGTGCGGCCCCATATGCCGCCGCCCCGTACGTACGAGCGGGGGCGCCGGTGTGTGTGTGTATGTATGTGTGTGTATGTGTGTGCGGGAGCGAGAGAGAGACGTACGGCCGCGGCGATGACGACAGACGGTGGCGGCGTTCGGGGCGGCAGCGCGAGACGACGACGACGACGGGCGGCGGCGGGGACAGCGACGATGACGACGGACGACAGTACGGGCGACGGGCGGCGACGACGGGATCGAGCGGCGCGCGCGGCGGAGGTTGGAGACGAAGTGGGGAGTTGAAACTGAAATTTTCGTAAGTGCTATATATATAGGATTGGCCTTTAGTACCGGTTCGTGGCTCCAACCGGTACTAAAGGCCTATTTTCCCCAGGCCAAGCGGCAGGAAACGAAGGCTTTTAGTACCGGTTGGAGCCACCAACCGGTACTAAAGGCCTTGCGCTGCCACCCCGAAATTTAGTCCCACCTCGCCCGGCGAAGGGCAGCCGCACTGGTTTATAAACCCAGCCGCGGCTACCTCTTCGAACTCCTCTATATAGCAGGCTTCTAGGCCTAATTAATTAGGGCGCGCTGCCCTGTGAGTCTGCTGGCCCTTCTGGGCCTGCATTTGCACACCCTAGGTCTGGTAGACCCACAGGGAAGTGCGCCAACAAATTTTTTATATAGTTTTTTCTTTTCTGCATTACTTATTTTCCTTTATTTATTTTTGAGTAGTTTTTATATAGTTTATACTTTTCTGCATTGTTTATTTTCTTCTATTTATTTTCAGGATTCATTTCGTAGTGATTTTCAATTTCACGGTCATTTAGCTCGCTAAACAATTAGGTAAATGACTGAAAAACAACAAATGATGTCAGAACATGTTGAAAATTGATGACGTCGCTTTAAATGCTGCATACTGAACACAAAAGAAGTCCGGAGTTTAAATAAGTTTAAAAAACATTGAAGTGGCCATGTAACAGATGAGTTCTCGTCTGAAACCATGATACTCGGAAAGAGTATGTCCAGTTTGTACACGAAGTGCGTCCAATTTTTGCCGTGACCCTCTACTCTTTCGCGCATGCTATGCGGGTGATATGATGATACCATGCCAAGTTTCAACATTTTTCAGGATTCATTTTGTAGTGATTTTCAATTTCACGGTCATTTAGCTCTCTAAACAATTAGGTAAATGACCGAAAACAACAAATGATGTCAGAACATGTTGGAAATTGATGACGTCGCTTTAAATGCTGCATACTGAACACAAAAGAAGTCCGGAGTTTAAATAAGTTATTAAAAATAAAAAAGAGGTGTAATGCTGGTTAATTTGCTTCAAGCCATTCGGAATAGTGTAGACTGCACTGCACATAGCTCAGTGCAATCTATGCTATTTCGCAAGGCTTGAAGCTAATCAACATGTAGATGAGCATTGCAACTCTTCGTCATTGTCTGTGCACTCACGGCTTATAAACCGCTCATACTGCGTCTCTCTTGGCGAGGTGGGACTAAAAACAACTTGCCATAACCTCATCAATTTCCTCTTGAAGCTTGTCCTTGCCTTTTTGCTTGTAGTCTTGTGGTGGAAGATCATCTTGAGCTTGTGTCCCCTTGAAGGAAGTAGGATACTTCTCTTGTTGAGGAACAAACTTTGTCTTGGGGTATTGATCTTCTTCCCACTCAACTCCATTGGCATTGAACTTTCGTTCAAAACCAACACCTTGATTCTTCTGGTGCCTTCCTTGCTTGCGCACAATTTCCTCGAATTGCTTACTCCCGGCAAGGCTTTTGTACACTCCTTTCTCTATAATTCCCTTCAATAAGCTATTTTCTTGCTCAAGTGTAACTTGGCTAAGAGAATCATTAGTGGAATCAAGAGAACTACTAGAAGCAACAATGTTAGATCTTATGTCACAAAAAAGAAGTTGTATCAAACCTTTTATATCGGATCTAGAACAAACCAATCGGTATCGCCATCATACAGCCCTACCGTGGCTCGTGATGCATATATATGCATATCAAATGCACGGTTGGGCGTATGATGGCGAATCCGAATGATTTGTATTCAGTCGATGAACTGGTAGATGTATGCAGTCGATGAACTGGTAGATGTATGTAGTCGATGAACTGAAAGACTTATGCAGGGAAGGCGAGAGATGGGCTATATATAGGGTCGTCTGGCTCACAAAGTGATTGTGGTAGTTTCGATCCAATGACTCACATGAGCTAGGAAGAAACACACCCTTGATCCAATGACTCGCAAGAGCTAGAAAGAAACACACGATCCGTGTGATTCTTCCTGATTGGTGGGATGCATATTAGTATTGGTTCGTGCCATGAACCGGTGCTAAAGATTGGCAACGAACCGGTACTAATGGTAGCAGCCCGCCTAGCCGTTGGAATCGGCACTAATGGTCACATTCGTGCCGGCTCAAATTCAAACCGGCACTCTAATGTGCTTCACATTTGACCGTTTTTCTACTAGTCAATAGAGTTTGCCAAACTTGAGTTTCCCAAGTCACTTACACAAAAAGCTATGATTCATGGTTGTCAAATCCATAATTTCCAAACCACAACAACCTTGAGGCATAACAAGCTTTAAATGCTGCATACTGAACACAAAAGAAGTCCAGAGTTTAAATAAGTTATTAAAAATAAAAAATAGGTGCAATGCTGGTTAATTTGCTTCAAGCCATTCGGAATAGTGTAGATTGCACTAAGCCACTGCACATAGCTCAGTGCAATCTATGCTATTCCGCAAGGCTTGAAGCTAATCAACATGTAGGTGAGCATTGCAACTCTTCGTCATTGTCTGTGCACTCACGGCTTATAAACCGCTCATACTGCCTCTCTCTTGGCGAGGTGGGACTAAAAACAGCTTGCCATAACCTCATTAGTACCGGTTCGTGGTACGAACCGGCACTAAATGGTGATGGTGGGGCCATAGCCTGACCGCAGGCTGACACAGCATCTTTAGTACCGGTTCGTGGCATGAACCGGTACTAAAGGTTCGCCACGAACCGGTACTATTGATCGCCAACACGAACCGGCGCTAATGTACACATTAGTGCCGGCTCTAATTCAAACTGGCACTAATGTGCTTCACGTTTGACCCTTTTTCTACTAGTGGCGAAGGGTCCTGAAGAAAGTCGGCCGGCGCGTGGCCCCCACGGAGGGTGACAATCAAGCAGCAGATAGTCATGGATAGATTAAGTATGGCAAGAAACCTAGCTCAGGTAAGTGCAGAGAAGATGCATGCCACCGGGTCCGGCACGAGCGACTTGGGGATGATGTAGCCCAAGGGGCGCCCCCAACAGGGTAAGCTAAAGACATAAAAGGAAAGATACATGCCACAGGGACGGATCCACGTGGCCTGGGAATGATGCTGCCCTGGGGCGCTCCCAGCTGAATGAACTTGGGAAAATGTCACCTGATTCTGTTGATGGAGACTTGGGGTAGCTGAAGGCGTGCGGCGAAGGTGCTGCCCCTCATCAGCCACCAGGGCCCTGAGCCTCAGGAGGCTCCGGGGGTCTAGGGGGTTCCCTGAGGACCGTCTTCATCTCTACCAGCACATCATGGTACCTATCCTCCTCAGACGTCAGGATGCTCCGCAGGTTAAGTTGATAGGCGGCCGCCACGCTCGGCAGGCCAAAGGGCATGCGAACGTAGCTGTGAGCTGGGCCCTTGCAGCGTCCCACGCATGAAGGACAAAGAAGCTCCTGAGAGGCAGCCCGATTGAGTCCTGTGACGTCGATGCAGACACGCAGCTCGGCATCCTCGCCTAGATGGGGAGCTACGCCTGGTGAGTGACGGCCACCGCGCATGGCCCTCGTGTCTTGCGTTCCTGAGCGGTTTTGATGATGAACTCCTGAGTAGTTGGAACTCCTTGCCATGTGTTCTCTTGTGGGAATCGTGCCGCGAAGCACGCCTCCAAGTGGTGCCCAAGCGCCTCCCTCCTGATGTTGGCAAAGTCTGAGGCCCTCCAGGAGAGAGCCCCCGAGCCCTGCCCGAGAGGGGCGCTGGGTGCGCCGTCCTATGCCCCAGGCGCGGACACCGATCCTGACGAGGCACCACTTCCTTGAGGCCCTTTGTGGCGCAGATGCTTCTTCTTCTTGGGGGTGGCCTCAGGAGGGCGCTCGCCCTGGCTGTCGGGGTCATCGATTGCTGCCGCTTGGAAGGCATGCTCGAGGGAGCAGACCTCATCTCTTTCTTGGCACGGTACTATGATGATTCCGCCGCTTCCCGGCATCTTGAGCACGTTGTAACCGTGACGTGTCACCGCCATGAACATGGCCAGGACCGGATACCCGAGGATGGCGTTGTACGACAGGTGGATGTAGGCGACGTCAAAGTCGATGAGTTCGGTGTGGTAGTTGTTGCATTCTCCGATAGTAACGGGGAGGCGGACCTACCCGATCGGGGTAGTAGAGCCGTCGGTGACTCCTGAGAAAGGCTTGGTAGGCTGAAGCTGGTCATATGGCACTTGAAGGTTGTCCAACGTGTCAACGAATGGGACATTGAGCCCTGCACCACCGTCGATGAGGGTCTTGGTAACTTGCACGTTGCTGATGACTGGCGAACAGAGCATTGGGAGGACGCCTGCTGTAGCCGCGCACTTGAGCTGATCTGCCGAACTGAACGTGATGGGGCACCTGGACCACCTATGTGGGCGTGTGGCCTCGGGTTTGGGGAGAACTGCATTCACTTCACGGGCAAATTGTTTGAAGATACGTTGCGAGGTTGGGGCTTGAGCTCCGCACAAGATGCTAGCGATGGCGCGTGCCTCTTGGAAACCTCCAACCCCCTCATCTTGATGGTGGTCGTCATTCCTTCTGGGTGGTGGCGGTAGCGTAGGAAGGCCAGCATTGCCTTGAGGACGATCCTCACGAGGAAGGTCCCTCTAGGCGCCCTCGCGAGGCTGATCCTGCCAGTGGTCCTCATGAGGCCGGTCATGCCACTCCTGGCGTGGGCCATGATCGTCCCAGCGTCCACCAGCACGTCCTCCTCCTCGGCCATAGCCCCGGTCACGACGCTCAGGGCGTTGACCGAAGCGTCTTTCTCGAATGGCTCTCAGCTCTTGACAGTCGTTGGTGTTGTGGGTACGCAGGTTGTGGACGGCACAGAACGGTCAGTTGCCCTTGGATGACTCAGGCTGGTCTATGCCGCGCTTGGTGGCTGGCTCCGCCGCGAGCACGGCTGCTCCCTTGCCCTTCATGTACTTCGTATTTTTCTCCTATGGGTCTGAAGCAGGGACCTCGGGGAGGGAGAGGCGCGCCTCCTCAGGTCTTGCACACTTGGTTGCGATGTTGAACATCTCCAGGGTCATGCACAACTCTTCATGGATGTCGAGCTCCTCCTTCATCTTGACGTCGCGGACGCTGTCGGAGAACGCTGAGATGATGGCCTTGGGGATCGGTGACCTTGGGGATCTTGATTCGTGTGCTGTTGAAGCGCTGAATGTACTTCTGCACAGTCTCTCCTGGTTGTTGCTTGATGCGGTGCAGGTCTCCCGCGCCCGGGGGGCAGTCACGAGTGCCCTGGAAGTTGGCGATGAAGCGGTTACACATCTCGTCCTAGGAGGAAATTGAGCCTGGAGGCAGGTTCAGGAACCAGGAGCGGGGGCCATCCTTGAGAGCCATGGGAAACCAGTTTGCCATGACTTTCTCATCGCTGTTGGCCGCCTTGATGCTCAGGTCGTAGAGTCGCAGGAACTCCACGGGGTTGGGGGTGCCGTCGTTGTGAGGTGGCAGATCTGGCTTGAACTTGCCCGGCTAGGCGACGCTACGCAGCTCGAGGATGAAGGCGCGGTAGCAGGCCGTGGTCACCATGGCCTGCCATGGAGGTGGAGCTTGGCCTTGGCGCCCGCGCGCCGCTATGGCCAGCAGCGCGGGGCCTTGCCACAGCAAACGATCATGGTGCGGCAGAACATGTCGGCGTTCTGGGAACAGGGGTCCCTAGACTTGCCTGCCTGGGGCCTGCGGCGTGGCTCGAGTGGGGGCCCAGCACGGCCTATCTTCATCAACACGAGGCTCAAGACCCTCGCGAGGGGCCAAGCCTCGCGAGGCGGACCACATGGCGCATCCTCAGGCACAGCCTCCTCAGGCTGGCTCGCGAGGTGGCGGAGAGTTCAAGGCGGGGTACCTCGCGAGGTGCCCATGAAGCAAGCCATGACGACTCGAGGCACCAGGCGGGTGCCAGCGTGCGCAGCGTCCTTCTTTCCTCTTTGGTGCAAAGGGGACAAGCATATCCGCTGAGTACCGAGGCATCAGGCAAAGGTTGCCACTTCGGTGCAACGAGACCAAGACCAGGAGGACTACGAGACGGAGGTCACCATGGAGCCCAGCCCGGCGTCACCACCAGAGCCTTTGGCAGGCAAAGACTGCTTTTGTCAGGATAGACGTACTCGCTATCCCCCTTCAAATTAGCCCGCCATTGTTGGATCCCTTCCCGCTCAATATTTGGGAACAGGACCAGGGCCTCTATAAATAGGACTAGCCACCGACATAGCGGGGGGTTGGACAGTTGGGATCTGGAAGAGAGGAAGAGAGAAAGAGAGAGATAGAGAGAGGTGGCCGAACTCCCCATAGCAGTTCATCACCCCAGCCAAGAACAGACCCTCGCAAGGCTGTTCTTCCTTGTATTGTTCATCCTCACCAGCCCCAGGGGGCAATCCATCCACCACACACTAGAGTAGGTTATTACCACATCGGTGGCCCGAACCAGTATAAATCTCGTGTCTCTTGTGCAGTTCTTTTAGTAGTCTAGATTCTAGTGAGACGGAGAGGTTGAAGGCGTAATCTCTGCGCGCACCCCAGTGTTCGAACCTTAAGGGTCTGCCGGAACCGGAAATCCGACATTTGGCGCGCCAGGTAGGGGTGCGCTGAAATCTGTCTTCCACCACTCCGTTCTCCTCTGACCGTCGCATCCATGTCCGTCGCTTGTCGGGCCCGCGCCGAGCGCCGGGCCGCCATCGCTTCTCGCGTCGCCCAGACGGCCCCCATCGGTGGGCGTCTTCGTCGTTCCCCGTCGCCCGCCGTCAACGCCGCCACCGGCCCGGTGGGGGGCGAGCAACAGGCATCGTCTCAGCACCCGTCCGTGCGGCAAGACGGCCGCACCGCCACTCCATCGCTCGCTCCAGCTGGCTCTTCGTCCCGCGCGCTCCGCGCACCCATGGAGGCTTGGGCTGCACTCCTCGCGGCAAACGAGCTCCTGTGCTACCGTCCCGTCGACAACATCTACGAAGAATGGCTCGACCGCGTCGCCGAGCTTGTCCGCGCCGCAGGGGGCTCTTCCGCGCTGTCCGTCCCTCTGCGCCGCACTCCGCCCCTCGCGGGCAACGAAGCTCCAGAGGCGCACCAGTCGCCTCCCCTCCAAGAAGATGCCATGGCTCCAAAGCGCTTGGTCCCTGGGCGGAACCCGCTCCGTCAGGCGCCAGCGCAGCAAGAGCGAAGATGCCAAGAAGTTCCTCGCCCGCAAGGGGCTGCGAGGGCGCTCCATGCTCCGGCACGCCGCGACCCTGCTCCAGCTCCGGCGCGCCAAGACCCCGCCCTGCTCCTAGCTGCAGCGCGTGGGGACCCTCAAGACCAAGCTCTCCACCAATCGAGGCCTTTCGTGGCCACCGCGGGCTGCCACACCTACACCACTGAGCTGCGCAGTGTCGCGTGGCCCGGCAAGTTCAACCCCGACCTGCCTCCTCCCAACGACGGCACAACCGATCCCGCAGAGTTCCTCGAGCTCTATGAGCTGGGCATCGAGGCTGCCGGCGGGGATGAAAAGGTCATGGCGAACTGGTTCCCCATGGCGCTCAAGGAAGGAGCTCGAACCGGGCTCCTGAATCTGGCTCCAGGCACGATCTCCTCCAGGGACCAGATGCGCGTCTGCTTCATCGCCAACTTCCAAGGTACTCGCGACCGACCGCCCGTCGTGAGCGACATGCGCCGCATCAAGCAACAACCCGGAGAGACCCTGCAAAAGTACATCCAGTGCTTCAATAGCACGCGCCTCAAGATCCCCAAGGTATTCGAGGAGGCCATCATCTCCGCCTTCTCTGACGGCGTGCGTGACGTCAAGATGAAGGAGGAGCTGGCGATGCATGAAGACCTCTGCACCTCCCTGGAGCTGTTCAACTTGGCGAAAAAGTGCGCGAGGGCTGAGGAGGGACATCTCTCCCTCCTCGAGCTGCCTGCCGCGGACCCAGAAGAGAAGAAGACCAAAGCCAAGGATGTGAAGCGCAAGGGGGCTGCCGTACTCACGGCAGAACCAGACACCAAGCAGGGCAAGGATCTGCCCGAACCCTCCAGAGGTAGCCGGCACTGTGTTTACCATGACCTCCACACCCACAACACCAACGAATGTCAAGAGCTCCGCGCCATGCGAGAAGGAAGGATCGGCCGTCGCCCTGACCGTGCTGACCGGGGCTACGGTCGGGGAGGAGGAAGAAACCCAGGACGATGGGAAGATCGCGGCCCGCGCCCGGGGTGGCGCGACCAGCCTTGCGAGGACCGCTGGTGGGACCTCCCTCGCGAGGGGGACTGGAGAGACCAGCCTCGTGGGGACCGCCCTCATGGCAATGCAGGCCTACCTCCGCTGCCGCCTCCACCAAGAAGGAACGAAGACCGCCAACAAGACGAGGGGGCTGGGGGCTACCAGGAGCCGCGCACGATCGCCTGCATCCTGGGCGGAGCTCAAGCCCCAGCCTCCCAACGTATCTTCATGCAGTTTGCCCGCGAAGTGAATGCAGTTCTCCCCAAGCTCGAAGCAACGCGCCCCCTCAGGTGGTCGGCGTGCCCCATCACGTTCAGGTCGGCAGACCAGCTGAAGTACGTGGCCACTGCAGGAGTCCTCCCGATGCTCTGCTCCCGAGTCATCAGCAACGTGCTGGTCACCAAGACCCTCATCGATGGCGGGGCAGGGCTCAACGTCCTGTCCGTGGAAACATTCAACAACCTCCAAGTGCCCTATGACCAGCTTCAGCCAACCAGGCCTTTCTCCGGGATCACCGACGGTTCCACAGTCCCGATCGGGTAGGTCCGCATCCCTGTCACCTTTGGGGCTCGCAGCAACTACCGCATCGAGCTCATCGACTTTGACGTCGCCCACATCCGCCTGCCGTACAACGCCATCCTCGGGAACCCAGCACTGGCCAAGTTCATGGCCGTGACCCACCACGGCTACAACGTCCTCAAGATGCCAGGAACTGGCGGCGTCATCACGGTGCCCTGTGAGCAGAGAGATGCAGTGTGTTCCCTGGAGCGAGCCTTTCAGGCCGCGTCGCTAGAAGACCCATATCACGGAAGCAGGAGGCTTCCTCAGACCACCCCCAAGAAGAAGAAGACATTGTCAGGCTCAGCCCCCAGGAGGCAGGCCCCTCAGGGCCCGTGCCTACTCGGGAGGACCCTCCTTCCATTGCATAGGAAAGCGCGCCCAGCGCCCTCCTCAGGCAGGGCTCGGGGGCTCTCACCTGGAGGGCCACCGACCTAGCCAGGGTCACGAGGGAGGAGCTTGGGCACCATGTGGAGGTGTGCTTTGCAGCATGTTTCCCTCGAGAGGGAGCCAGGCGAGGAAGATCAGACCAGCAAGAGTTCGTTGACGAGGCCATTCAAGAGCTACAGGAGACAAGGATCATGAGAAGTTGCTGCCGCTTGCCAGCCATGGCCCCACATCCAGGCGAGGATGGTGGGCTGCGCGTCTGCGTCGACGTACCAGGGCTCAATCAGATCGCCACAACGGAGCGCCTCTGGCCCTCGCAAGTGGGGCACTGCAGAGGTCCACCCCATAGCTATGTTCGCATGCCTTACGGCCTGCCGAGCATGGCTGTGGCGTACCAGCGCCTCATGAGGGGCATCGTGGAGGCTCAGGAAGACAGGCGTTCCGCGGCCTTGGCGGAGATGGAGGCAGCTCGCGAGGAGTCACCAGCACCTCCGGAGCCTCCCGAGGCCCCGGGGCCTGGGGGCTCGTGAGGATCGGCTTCTGCGGCCCATCAAGTCTGTTGCACCAACGCCATTACGCCGACGACATCCTCAGGTGACATCTTTCAAGTTCCGTTCTCAGCTGGGAGCACCCTCCCAGGGTTGCATCACTCCCAGGACGTGTGGGTCTGTCCCCGCGGCATGTATCTACATTTACCTTTCCGTGTGTTAGTTTGCCTTGTTGGGGGCGCCCCTCGGGCTACATCATCCCCAAGCCATTCGGGCCAGACCCAGCGGCGTGTATCCCCCTAGCGTTTATTTCCAACTATGCATTGCCTATCACACTTAGCTGCATGGTGCCCGTCCGTGGCATCTTTTCTTCCCATGTCGGCCACTTGCACGTTAAACGGGGGGTGCCTAAGCATCGCGACTCAGGGCTCTTACTGGCTCTCCAGCCCTCACCCTCCGGCCTTGTCCATGGCATCGCGACCTGGCATACCAGCGACGGCTGAGACAAGCTCGAGGGTCGGGACCCGAGGACGTAGAGTACCGGCATCTAACCAAATTTTGCAGGGACACATTCCAAGATACGGCCCAGTGCCGGGTGCAACCCGCCCAGAGGTAGGGCCTCGTGAGTCCCGCGCTGGCTCACGGGTGGCCAGATACACCTCGCCTACTCCAACCAGCAAGCTCTTGAGTGACTAACGGCCGACTACCGGCCGCCATGGCAACGCCATCTTCTTTCTGTGATGACCCTGTAGGATCCCTAGAGGGAACCGCGCAAGCCGAGGCCCTCACGAGGTTTCCTTCGCCCTCGCCCGCGTGAACCACTTGCATGTTAAAGGGGGGCGCCTGAGCATCGCGACTCAGGGCTCTTACTGGCTCTCCAGCCCTCACCCTCTGGCCTTGTCCATGGCATCGCGACCTGGCATACCAGCGACGGCTGAGACAAGCTCGAGGGCCGGGACCCGAGGACGTAGAGCAGAAAGGGGAGCAGAGGCGGGGAAGAGGGGGCCTCGCGAGAACCTTGCCGAGCGATTCCGCTCCTGCCTACGCACGGACCCAACGGCACACCTGGAACGGCCCCTGATCCTCAAGATAAGTTACCACCCACGGCACTTGCTGTTGCAGCACTACCCCCGCAACTAACGCAACTCCGTACTAGCGACGTTGCTTCCCTTTCTCACTAAGCGACGGATCCTTGGGCGCCAATGGGGACCTCCTGAGCATCGCGACTCAGGGGCTCTTACCGGACCGCGGGTCGCTCACCTCTTGGCCTTGACCACAGCATCGCGACCTGGCATACCAGCGACGGCTGACGCCGCCTTGGGACTGGGACCTCTCGGCGTAGAGCACCAAGCCCTCGTGAGGTGCAAAAGGGAAGGCTGAACTATAATGGAGTTGGCAACTCGCACGGATCCACGTCAAAAGGTTATACATATTAACAAACAGGACTACAGACACCTTACAAGCCCCCACGGGGCGCATTCTGATTCCTCGGAGGGAACGAATCCTAAGGGATGCTAACTACATGAGCTACTGCGGGAGATGCCATCATCGACAGTGGGCCGTCAGGCACCGGCGCCAACTCCATCCAGATCAGGGTTGGCGACGGCCTGACGCGTCCGCCCTGCTCCTGGAGCAGCGACGACTCGGGGGCTCGTAGCTGTCGTCGCTCATCTCTGGAGTCGCGAAGCCTTCGCTGGAATCGCTGGACCCTCGGGCGCCACTGCCCAGGGGGCGGTCGACGGGCCTAGCCCTCACCAGGGCGAGGTCCTGGCCACCTCTCCCACGGCAGCACTCCAGCCGGCGCCCGATCGCATCGAAGACCTTGAAGAACATCACCGCCGCGCCGGGATACTCTAGGTGGACCGCGAAGACGCCTCTTTCCCTGCAAACCCGGGCGATCTCCCTCCAGCCGCGGGACATGTACACCGCGCCCGGGGCAGCGACGACGACCTCGGCCTCGGTCGCGGGGGCGCTGCAGTCGGCGTGCTGCAGCTGGAGCTCCAGGGGCCCTCTTGGAGGAACGATGGAGGCAAAGAAGGGAGGAAGACGGATCCAGGACTGAAGGGGAGTGACGACGTGGAGCACGAACTCACGGGAGGAGCCCTCGGCATGGACTCCGGGAGGAACCACCCACGACTTCGTAACCCGACGGCGCCGACGACGGCGCTGACCGCGGGGATCAGCATCAACACCTCTGGGGCCCTCGACATGGGCGTACAACGGCAGCGGGAACCCCGGCGGAGCCCGCTCACCCCAGGGCCTCACTGCCGCCAGATGGTCCTCTTCGTCCCAGCTGCAGTGGGCGAGTCGCTTCTTCGGCGGGAGAGGGTCTGGCCCTTCTCGAGGAGCCTTTCCCTTCTCCACTGCAGAGAACCGGCGAATCGGAGCTATCACACCTAGACGGAGCAAGAACTGAGGCAACGGAGAGAGCAAGAAGAGATGGACTGGACGGGCACGCACGGTGCCGTACTTATAGCCGGCGAAGGCCAACCGCCGGTCTTCATGATCACAGGTAATCATAACATGTTCTGCATGCAGGGACTTGTCCGACTCGCATGATCACCAAGGCATCGTGGGGAAGCGGAGACGCCACGTCCAATCAAATGCTTCGCAACGTCCAAGGCCGCAGGCTGTTAGGGCCCGCGGAGCTTCGCCCTTGCCCTTTCGCCTCTCGGCACGGCCAAGCCCATGCGCGCCATGGGCCCGGGGGCTACTATCGGCATCCTGGGAACAGGGGTCCCCAGACTTGCCTGCCTGCGGCCTGCGGGGTGGCTCGAGTGGGGGCCCAGCGCGGCCCATCTTCATCAACACGAGGCTCAAGACCCTCGCGAGGGGCCAAGCCTCGCAAAGCGGACGACACGGCGCATCCTCAGGCACAGCCTCCTCAGGCTGGCTCGCGAGCAGGCGGAGAGTTCAAGGCGGGGTACCTCGCGAGGTGCACATGACGCAAGCCATGACGACTCGAGGCACCAGGCGGGTTCCAGCGCGCGTAGCGTCCTTCTTTCCTCTTTGGTGCAAAGGGGACAAGCATATCCGCGAAGTACCGAGGCATCAGTCAAAGGTTGCCACTTCGGTGCAACGAGACCAAGACCAGGAGGACTACGAGACGGAGGTCACCATGGAGCCCAGCCCGGCATCACCACCAGAGCCTTTGGCAGGCGAAGACTGCTTTTGTCAGGATAGACATACTCGCTGTCCCCCTTCAAATTAGCCCGCCATTGTTGGATCCCTTCCCGCTTAATATTTGGGAAGAGGACCAGGGCCTCTATAAATAGGACTACCCACCCACATAGCGGGGGGTTGGTCAGTTTGGATCTGGAAGAGAGGAAGAGAGAAAGAGAGAGATAGAGAGAGGTGGCTGAACTCCCCATAGCAGTTCATCACCCCAGCCAAGAACAGACCCTCGCGAGGCTGTTCTTCCTTGTATTGTTCATCCTCACAAGCCCCAGGGGGCAATCCATCCACCACACACTGGAGTAGGGTATTACACCACATCGGTGGCTCGAACCAGTATAAATCTCGTGTCTCTTGTGTAGTTCTTTTAGTAGTCTAGATTCTAGTGAGACGGAGAGGTTGAAGGCGTAATCTCCGCGCGCACCCTAGTGTTCGAACCTTAAGGGTCTGCCAGAACCCGAAATCCGACAGAACAAGGAGCGGCGGAGCGCTCGCTTGCGGTCGAGGGACTTCTTGACAGCTTCTTTCTTCACGCGTGGGCGCCGGACACGGTGGGTCATGCCATGGAGCCGCGTGCCTCGGTGCTAGGGCATCGTCTTGGGGCAGAGGTGGTGGTGGTGCTTCATGAGCTGCGTCGTCCATGGCTAGCGGAGGGCAAGGCAGAGAGTTGGACGGCGCATGGGAGCCCCCTGTGGCGCGGACAAGCTCGGCGATGCGGTCAAGCCCGTCCTCGTAGAGGTCGTCCACCGGGCGGTAGCAGAGGAGCTCGTGCGCCATGAGGAGCGCGACCCGTGCGTCGGTGGGAACGCGACGAGCGTCAGACGATGAACCAGCGGGAGTCAGCGATCGAGCGGTGGTGCAGTCGACTTGCTGCATCGAGGGGTGCAGTGAGGATGCTTGCTACTTGTTCCCCGCCGGGCCGGTGGCAGCAGGCGATGGAGAGCGATGGGGTGGCCTGCCGACATGGGCTGTCTGAGTAATGCGGGTGGCGAGGGCAGCCCGGCGCACGGCATGGGTGCGACGCGCGTCCGCCATGGAGATGATGAAGCGACGTGATGGGGAGCAACGCGCGCACCCATACCTGGTTCACCAAATGTCGGATCATGGGTTCCGGCAAAACCCTTAAGGTTCGACCTCTGGGGTGCGCGTGAAGATCTCCCCCTCCTATCGATCCGCATCCTAACTTATCCCAGAACTCACGAACTAACTCGACGAACTCGCAACACATAGGACACAAGATTTATACTGGTTCGGGCGACATTTGTGTTGTAATACCTTACTCTAGTGTGGTGGTGGTGGATTGCCTCTTGGGCTGAGGATGAACAGTACAAGGGGAAGAACAGCCTCCTGAGGTTGAGGTGTTCTTGTGCCTGGTGCACTTGTGTGGATGGAGATGACCTAGATGATCCTTCTTCATCCCCCCGCCTATGGTGGTGGCTAGTCCTATTTATAGGGGCCCTGGTCCTCTCCCCAAATATTGAGCGGGAAGGCAACCAACAACGGCCAATTTGAAAGGGGACAACCAGAACAAGCTATCCTGACAAAAGGTGGTCTTAGCCTGCCAAAATGTGGGCTCCATGGTGACCTTCATCTTGCCGTCCTTCTGGTCTTAGTCTCGTTGCACCAATATGGAAACCTTTGCTTGATGCCTCGGTACTCCGTGCCTGCGCTTGACCCCTTAGCACCAAAGAGGAAACAAGGATGCTCCACGCGCTGGCGCCCGCCTGGCCTCAACTGTCATGGCTCACGTCATGAAAACCTCGCGAGGTTTTCCCGACCTTGAACTCTCCGCCCCTCACGAGCCGGCGTGGCAAGGCCGCGCCTGAGGAGGTCTTGCGTCGTCCACTTCGCGAGGCTTGGCCCCTCACGAGGGTCTTGATTCCTGGTTGATGAAGATGGGCCATACAGGCCTGCCATCAAAGCCACGCCGTTAGCCACAGGCAAACAAGTCTGGGAACCCCCATTCCCAGAACACCAACATATTTCTGCACCATCAATACTTGATGTGTGCCTTTATTAATATCCTGCTTCGCCACTTTGAGCATCCCAATAAATTCAGTGAGCTTCTTATCCATGCCCTGCATATGATAGTTCGAGATGAACGTCCCATAGCTGGGCGGAAGAGAACCCAGAACTGTATCAGTAGCCAGCTCATCCAAGAGCGGGAAGCCCAAACGATCCAAAGCTGGCACATATCCGATCATCTTGATTACATGTGGGTCAGTGGATCACCTTCCTTCAGCTTGCAATCCATCAAGGATCGCCAGACTTTGAACCTTTTGGTCCGAGCCTATGTCTGGAACATGCTCTTGAGACTTTCAATCATATCGTAAGCCTCAGCATTTTCGAAATGCTGTTGCAAATCGGGCTCCATACAAGCCAACATCAGACAGCTGATCTTCGTTAATTCATCAATGAGTTTCTGGTAGGCATTCTTAGCTATGGCACTAGCATTATCGGCAGGTTCCTATGGAGGTGTATCCTCTAGGACTTGTTCCTTTTTATCATGCTTGAGAATAATTCTCATATTTCTGTACCAGGTGGTAAAGTTTGTTCCATTCAGTCCTTTTCCAAAATTGATTTCAATGCAAAGTTGGGTTGAGCAGGTGGTGCCATTGATCTACAACAGAAAATGTGCAATCACTAAGCAATGTGTTTATGTAGAGTAATTCAAGGCTAAACAGAAATACTCCCACTGAAGTTGGCATCCCTCTGCAAACTCTCAGTGATTCTAGATCCGACAAGCACGTGCGACTAGTGAGCTTTAGCATCACTGCTGGACAATATGTCTATCCGGTAAGCAACTACTTAAGGTATCTCATACCCCGGCCCCCAACCTTCTTTGACACAAGGCCCAGAACCGTTTTGATAGCCTTGTCAAGCTAACCTGATGAAGGGCATGTCTGTATCCGACACGAAACCTTCAGTTCAAGGACACCTACCAGCACCCCAATTTTATGAGCCCACTACTAGACGTACTTGACGTGCGAAGGTGCAACATCGGGACTGGAAAATTTCTTGATATTAACGAGGGGTCTTTCTATCATTCTAACATGCATAGAAAACAAGAAGCATAATAATCACAAATAAAGCATATATTGCGAAATAGTATGGCTCCTTCATGGATGTTCTTCCAGGTCGGCTCCGACTCCGATGACCATCTAGGAACTCCATCTTGTTTGTCACGCCGGGACACCAAGCTACCAACCCAGTCTCTATAATCCAACTACTACAACTAGTAATGAATTTTACATAGAGTCACAAGTCGACACGTAGGTCATTATACATTATAATGACAACACTTTGGCTCCTTCCAGCTGACAAACATGACACGCAAGCCATGTATAAATTACACACATGCATCACATACACATGAGGCTTACTATTCACATCAAACCTGCAAAACAAAGTTACTCGCATTCTACCGTTTGAGTGATCGTGTACGAAATACAAGGTGCTACGCACATGGCGGTCCGTCTGTGTGTTCTCGCTCCTCGTCTCTCTCAAGGAATGGTGGGATGGCCATTTTGCCATAAAATGAGATCAGTTTGCTCACACTCCAGTCCCACATGTCAGTGATATGCCAAGAGTAGGTTCGTTTACCGACTGGCCGTTCGCGTCCTTGGTTTTGCACCTTCCTACTACTCATCCCTCCATCACAGTTTAGAGGGCGCCCTTCATTCTGATGCATTTCTCTCAATGCATTTCCACCACCAGAGAGACTTTAGACGCGTTTTGTTTAATGCTGAATTAATAAGGCGTGGTAACTGCAATTGTTGGGTTCTACAGTAGGGTGCATCGACTGCAAATTAAAATTTTCCTACATGTAGAACAACCAAGAACATGCTACAGGAGATGGATCACAGATTGTTACCACTAGACGCGTAGTGCCGTGCAGCGGAAGAAGAGTTGGGGCAGTTGTCCGTGTGAATAGTCTCCTCCTCATATGATCTCCCTCGAACAGCTGATCGCCGGATCCCACGTACAAGTTCGCCGGAGCGGCGCATGTGCACCGCCTCTAATGGTATCCGCGCGTGCAGGAGGAACGTTGTGCGGCGGCCTGCTAGGTCCGATGACACAACTGGTGGTGAGTGGAGGTGTCTATTCGCAACACATGCAAACCCTAGTGACAGCGCTGAAGCGATCAACAACATGAGTGTGCCGCACCCCCAATTTATATAGGCGTCCATCGCGGGCTCAACACTTGGGCATCGCATGGGCCCTAAAGCCCATAAGCCTACTCAGCCAGAATCTGAACACAGCTTCGATCATATCTGACCAGTGTCCTCGCATCCGACCTCATAGGTTCCTTCCCTTAAGCGTGTGACCCCTCAGGTTCAAGCCGGCTTGGTCATAGTTTGGATCACCTCCGAACTGCACAGTTGGTAGCGGCCTCTGGCAAGGCGTGCCGACCACCAAGCAGACCATGAAGTTGGTTAGGCGAACATGTACATCACACTTCCATTCCTTTTGCCACAAGATATAAGTTGTCGGGCTGAAGGAGAGTCTGTCATCCTTGTGTTTGCCCGACCTCTTTCTCGTTCCAGTGATGCCGACCACAAACCAGATTATCTGATAATCCTTGTCGCATGGCCATGCTTATCCTGGTCGGATCACACGAGGGGCACAGAGTATATCTCTCCTGATCGGAGGGGCAAATCCCATCTTGCTTGACCATGTCTCGCAGCATGGGTTTGGATAAGCCCGAAATCTACCTTTGTAACTACCAGTCACGGAGTAGCGTTTGGCTGGCCCAAAGCAAGTCTGTCACCATCCCGAGTACATGCGCCAGCTGAGGCCTTAGGACATAGAACATATGTTGTACTAGAGACTCACAGATGACATATCGCTGCGTCTCAAAGTTGGGTCTGTCCGACTCCGACTGAGGGAGTCCTGGATTAGGGGGTCTCCGGACAGCCGGACTATATCCTTTGGTCGGACTGTTGGACTATGAAGATACGACATTGAAGACTTCGTCCCGTGTACGGATGGGACTCTACTTGGCGTGGAAGGCAAGCTAGGCAATACGGATATGTATATCTCCTCTGTAACCGACCTTCTGTAACCCTAGCCCCCTCCGGTGTGTATATAAATCGGTGGGTTTTAGTCCGTAGGACAACATACAATCATACCATAGGCTACCTTCTAGGGTTTAGCCTCTTTGATCTCGTGGTAGAGCAACTCTTGTACTACTCATATTATCAAGAACAATCAAGTAGGACGTAGGGTATTACCTCCATCAAGAGGGCCCCAAACTGGGTAAACATCGTGTCGCCTGCCTCCTGTTACCATCCACCTTAGACACACAGTTCGGGACCCGCTACCTGAGATCCGCCGGTTTTGACACCCACATTGGTGCTTTCATCGAGAGTTCCACTATGTCGTCACCGTAAGGCTTGATGGCTCCTTCGATCATCGCTAGCAATGCGGTCCAGGGTGAGGCTTTCCTCCCCGGACAGATCTTCGTATTCGGCGGCTTTGAACTGCGGGCCAATTTGCTTGGTCATCTGGAGCAAATCGAAAGCTACGCCCCTGGCCATCAGGTCTGATTTGGAAACTTGAACTACACAGCCGACATCCGTGGAGACTTGATCTTCGATGGATTCGAGCCCATGCCGGAAGCGCCGCACAGTAGCAATGAGCATGACATAACTCTTCCGTCGGACAATGTTCGGGACATCGCATCCGCAACTTCTCCGACCGTTAGCCCGGAGCAAATCACGCCATCCGAGAGCGGAGGGATAGACCCCGCCATGGAGGCCGCACTCTCAATGGCGATAGAGCCAAATACTGACTTCACCCCTTACGAGTGTTGTGTTGCCGAACCACTGAATTCATCTCCGGCCATGGACTCCGAGCCGCTCACATCTGTGCCTGACGAATCCGACTGGGCGCCGATCATGGAGTTCACCTCCGCAGATATCTTTCAGCACTCACCTTTCAGAGATGTGCTAAATTCATTAAGGTCTTGCTCCCTGTCAGGAGAACCATGGTCGAACTATGTCCGGCTAGAATGGGATGCCGACGACGAAGAAATTCGCTGCCCACCCACCACCCACTTAGTAGCCACTGTCGATGACTTAACCGACATGCTCGACTTCGACTCCGAAGATTTCGACGGTATGGACAACGAAGCTGAAGACGAACAGGAACCACCGCCCTCAGGGCGCTGGACCACCACCTCATCATATGATATATACATGGTGGACACCCCCAAAGAAGGCAAGGGCGACGAGACAGCGGAGGATGACCCCTCCAAGAAGTAACCCAAGCGCCGACATCAGCGGCGCGGCTCTATGTCCCGCCATAGTAAGAGCTGTGATACCGGCATAGGAGATAATAGCACTCCGGATAGCACCAAAGATAACAACAATCCCCTCCAGCATGGCGTAGAGCTAGAGGATGAACAAGCTAGCCCTCCAGAGCAGACAGCAGATGGAGAACAGGAGGAGGAAAATTACATGCCTCCCTCCAAAGACGAAGCGAGCCTTGGCGACGATGAGTTTATCGTGCCTGAGGACCCCGTCGAGCAAGAGCGCTTCAAGCGCCGGCTTATGGCCACGGAAAATAGCCTTAAGAAAAAACAACAACAGCTTCAAGCTGATCAAGACATGCTAGCGGACAGGTAGACCGAAGGCCTTGCAGCCGAGGAGCATGAACTCGAGCACCCGTCCAAGAGTTACCGAAAACGCAGGTTGCTACCTCACCTCGAGGAGGAAGAATTGAAACCTCATTCACCAGTGTACGATGCGGCTGATCGGCCACTCTACGGCCGAGCCTGAGACGCATTTCAGCCTAAAGTTCAGCCCGCACCCTGTCGCCTCTCAGTCAAAAATACTAAGGCCCGGGGTAACACAGAGGACCTGCGAGACATATTGGACAGTAAGACAAAAATCACAAGGTCAATATATGGGACACGGGCACGTGCGCCCACGCGGGACGATGATCGTCGCGCTGGATACACCAAGAGCAAATCCGGCTGGGCCGAATACAACAGACAAGACTCATACGAACTAAGTCGGGATATTGTTCGGCACAGAGGTGCCGCACACCCCCTATGCTTCACTGATGAAGTTATGAATCATGATTTCCCGGAGGGTTTCAAACCCGTAAATATCGAATCATACAATGACACAACAGATCCCGGTGTATGGATTGAGGATTTCCTCCTTCACATCCACATGGCTCACGGTGATGATCTACATGACATCAAGTACCTCCCACAAAAACTCAAAGGACCAGCTCTGCATTAGCTGAATAGCTTGCCAGTAGATTCCGTTGGCAGTTGGGAGGATCTGGAAGACGCATTTCTTGACAACTTCCAGGGCACTTATGTGCAGCCACCGGATGATGATGACTTGACTAAGAAAAATCAAATTGTAGACTGTCCGGATGGAGAGTCCCTAGCGGCATTCAAGCATGACATCCGAGACAAATGGCTCGCCTGCCACCTCGCTAGGAGAAGCCGAAATCTATGGCAGCCCTCACAACACTCATGACCCGCTTTTGCACAGGCGAGGACAGCTGGCTGGCTCACAGCAACAACACATCAAAGAATCCGGATACCATGGATACCAAAGATGTTAACGGTAGGCAGCGTCGTAATAGACCAAAGCACTGCAATAACGGCGATAACACCGAAGATACAGCAGTCAATTCCGGATTCAGAGGCTCCAGATCCGGTCAGCGGAAAAAGCCATTCAAAAGAAATACTCCGGCTTCGTCCAGTCTGGATCACATACTGAATTGCTCGTTTCAAATCCATGGCACCCCCGATAAGCCAGCCAATCACACCAACAGAGAATGCTGGGTGTCAAGTAGGCCGGCAAGTGAAACGCCGAAAACAAGGACAAGGGGCTGCACAGCGATGACAAGGAGGAGCCCCGGACGCCAAACACAGGAGGACAGAAGGGGTTTCCCCCACAAGTGAAGACAGTGAACATGATATACGCAACCCACATTCCCAAGAGGGAGCGGAACCATGCACTAAGGGACGTCTATGCGATGGAGCCCGTCGCCCCAAAGTTCAACCCATGGTCTGCTTGCCCGATCACCTTCGATCGCAGGGATCACCCCACTAGCATCCGTCATGGCAGATCCGCCGCACTGGTCCTAGACCCCATCATTTGCAGATTTCACCTCACTCGAGTCCTTATGGACGGCGGCAGCAGCCTGAACCTGCTTTATCATGGTACAATGCGAAAAATGGGTATCGATCCCTCGAGGATCAAGCCCAGCAAAACCACCTTTAAAGGCGTCATCCCAGGTGTAGAGGACCATTGCACAAGCTCAATCACACTGGAAGTGGTCTTCGGATCACCAGATAACTTCCGAAGCGAAGAGTTAATCTTCGACATCGTCCCGTTTCGTAGTGGATATCATGCACTACTCGGACGGACACCATTTGCTAAATTCAATGCAGTGCCGCATTATGCATACCTCAAGCTCAAGATGCCAGGACCTCGCGGGGTCATAATAGTAAATGGAATCACAGAACGCTCGCTCCATACGGAAGAGCACACTGCAGCCCTTGTAGCAGAGGCACAAAGCAGCCTGTTCAGACAGAGCACTCATTCGGCGTCACGGCCCCCGGACACCTTGAAGCGAGTCCGGAACAAGCTGCAACAGGATCACCTGGCACGATCAGAGCTCGCCTAGCAATTCGGCCCCCGTCCTAGTCCCAGTGAAGCGACGAAATCCGTGCCGCGCGTACATAACTACTCATTAAAAATACCATGGACATAGGCGGGGGCACGATCAGGACACGCCCCGCATTGTGGCTTAACCACACTAGGGGTTGTATACCTTTGACATTCCTTTTCTCTTTCAGGGCCTAAATCTCTGGAAGCCCTTTCCGGCACTACGATTTCCGGACGCATTCCGGAAGCAACAACCAAGGCGGCAAGAAACTAAGATGAACACAGGAGCCGCCAAGTGGTCTCTAGTAATAATTGATATACCCGCTTTTCACTATTTTATGCGTAGCTTGCCCTGGGATAGGGCATTTCGAATTGTCCTACTTTATGCTTATTGCACTACTTGTACCAAGTACGCTTCGATGTATCATTTAAATAACAATGCATGCCATTAATCTGTCATTGCATTATTTAAGTTTTTCTCTTTCTCTTATACGTCCATTTACGACAACCCACACCCGCACGTGCGGGTACGGTCAGTTCGCCAGGGGTCCTCATTTACCCCATAATACGGTGCAAGAAGTCCGGACACTTTCGACAGTGCGGCACCCCGAACTTATAGCATTCTATGCATCAGCTCCGAATCATGTCTTTGGTCAAATGTTGGGTTGCCCGGCTCGCACGCTTTGGTACCTTACGTTCCGCTATATCGGCTAAGGTAGCGGTGGGAGAACTACTGCGATTGTGTCCCAGTTCTTCCAGACGAGCACCTCAGTAGAGAAAGCCAAAAACTGACTGTCAAGATAAGGCGAGAGACTGGTCGCTGTTCGAGAGGTCTCAAGTCCATAAAGACTTTTTCCGCTTCGGGCAAGGAGTCGGCCTTGTCCGGCTTAGGCATGTATAGCACCCCAAATTCGGCCCTTCGAATACCAAGGGCTTCGCCAAAAATTTAAAATCATAGACTTCTATGGCTAAGTGAGAGTGATAAAGCATTATAGTCCGATTTCCTAGTTCGTTGTGTTGAACACCTCCATTGAAGGACCCAAAATTGGGGTAAAGAGTGTTCAGATTTATCGCGAACACCCCAGTACTAGTTACATGGGGGTAGAAGCCGACGACTGGCCATCTCTCAGATTTTATAAACGGCCGCATAGAAGGTAATATTTTTAAATTAAGAAAGTGTCGCATGGCGCAAACGAACTCGTTTCATATTATAGGATCACATGGGCATGTTCATTCAAAAATTACATCCTTGGCACACTCATCTGCCACTAAGCGGGAACCCTATAGGACATTCTCATAATAATTCTCGGGGCAGTGATGCTCCTTGCCCTCCGCCGGCCCCTCCTTCACCAGCTTCACGGCGTCCAGCTTCTCCTAGTGCACCTTCGCCCGAGCAAAAGCCCTGCGTGCACCCTCGATGCAGACGGAGCGCTTGATGAGTTCAAGTCGTGGGCAGGCTTCCACTAGCCACCTCACAAGGCCAAAGTAGCTGCCGGACAAGGGCTCGCCAGGCCACATCCGGACAATAAGGCCCCTCATGGCCTGTTCGGCCGCCTTGTGAAGCTCGACCAACTATTTCAGCTGGTCGCTCAAGGGCATGGGGTGTTCGGTCCCAGTATACTGAGACCAGAACAACTTCTCCGTTGAGCTCCCCTCCTAAGCCAGGTAAAACTCCACGGCATCTAGTACACTGCGGGGAAGATATGCAAACGCTCTTGGAGAGCTCCGAACTCGGGTAAGAAAAAGGAAAGTCTCCTTCACGTGCTTGCTTTGCATAATGAATGCCTTACCCGCTGCTATTTTCTTCACCGCGTCAATCTCCTAGAGGGCCTTGTGGGCTTCGGGCTTGGCGCTCCGGACGCTTCCAAGAAACTGCGCAAGCTCGGACTCTCACGTCTTAGAGTCAAGCTCCAAGGACTTGTGCTTTTTGGCGAGAGCCTCGAGCTCTTGCTGCACCTCGCCTACTCAGGCTTCTTGATTCTCCCGTTCAATGTGTTCTTTGGCGGCTTTGTCTTCGGCCTTGGACAACGCCTTCCTCAGGGTCTCCACCTCGGTCGTGGCCCCTGACAAATTCATGATGATCCTATTACTTTACACCCGAAGTTCTTTTTAACTATATAGACAGGGGTATATCTTACCTTTGCTCCCTTCGAGTTGCCTCTTGGTAAGGCCGAGCTCATCCTTGGACCGCTTCAGGTCCTGCTTCAGCGCAGAGACCTCCGTAGTACGTGCGGCAGCAGCCAGAAGTGAAGCCTGCACATACACGTAGACATACTCTAATTAGACTCCAGAGTTATCATTTGATCATCCATTCGGTTTTTCTTCGTGAACACCGAACAGAGCATCAGGGGCTACTATCTATGCAGTAATATTTTCTTATATTTTGATTGCTTTCCTCAAAGCCTGTTAGGAGGCTGGCGCAAGCTTCGGTCAGTCCATTTTTGGCAGACTGAACCTTCTCGACCACCGCACTCATTATATTGCGGTGCTCTTCTTCGATGGAAGCGTTGCGAAGCGCTTCCAGCAGGTTATCCGGTGCCTCTGGTTGGACACGGATGGTTAGCCCCCCTTGACGGGGGACCGCCTGCCGGAGTCCAAAACCATCTAAGGTTCCGGCGCGGTATCGGCTGGGGCCCAAACTTGAAGCCCGTAGGAGCCTCGCTCCCTTGGTACCCAGGGTCCGGGAAGTCGCCACGAGGCGCCCCTAGGACCACCTCCCCTTGTCTCGGGGCCTTTTGAGACAACACCTCGGCGTTGTCCGTATAGCGAGGGGTGGAAGCGGTCGGAAGAGAACCGTTGTTCATATCCGACGAGTCCAAAGAGCCGCTCGACGGACTGCATAATCATGTTCGGCATGAGGAGAGGCAGTACAATAAAACATACCATGAAGTGCTATGGTGTCCGGACACTTACGATTTCGCCAGGGGCTTGACCCTGGGTAGCCACTCGTCGCCGCAGTCGGCGGCCATCGTGGCACAGTCCGGAGGGAGGGTCCTTCCCTTCTTGGACCCTTCGGCCTCCCCGGATGGGTCGGCCTTCCTTTTCTTGTCTCCCCAGGCCGGGGGAGAACTTTTCTCCTCCACCTTGTTTTCGTGGGAAGAGTGCACGTTGGAGTCATCGTCCGATGACTCCGATACAACCTTGCGCCGGAGACCCTTTCGGGTCCCCGCAGCCTTCTTCTTGGTCTTCTTTTCCGGCACCTCGTAGGGTGCTGGAGTCAGCTTCTTTGTCAAAAGAGCGTCTGTAGGATCTTCCGGCAGCGAGGCTGGGCTATCAAGCTGCTCCGCCATCTCTATCCGGTCCTGTTAATCACATGGAAGTTCATATCCTGCACACAACTAAACCGGGGCAAATAAATACCCTGAGATATATAAAAACCCTACCGGATAGGCGTGGCGCTTTGCGCTGAGTCCGCGGTCCTCGGTGAGGGAGGGAGGCATCTCGGTGCTCTTGAACAGCACCCTCCTGACGTCCTCGTGCATCATTTCATAGAGCTCTCGCAGCGTTTGGTGCTTAGCCGAGTCGAACTCCCACAAATTGAATGCCCGTCTTTGGCATGGAAGGATCCGGTGGAAGAGCATAACCTGGACCACATTGACAAGCTTGATTTTTCTGCTCGTCATGTTCTGGATGCAGGTCTGGAGGCCGGTGAGCTCTACCGAAGAACCCCAGGACAGGCCCGTCTTTTTCCATGAGGTGAGCCGCGTGGCTATTCCAGATCGAAATTTGGGGGCCGCCATCCAGATGGAGTCGCGCGGTTCGGTGATGTAGAACCACCCCGATTACCACCCCTTTATGGTATTCACATAGGTGCACTCGAGCCAGGTGACATTAGGCATCTTGCCCACCATGGTGCCTCCGCACTCTGCTTGCTGGCCTCCCACCACCTTCGGTTTGACATTGAAGGTTTTTATCCATAGGCCGAAGTGGGTCCTGATGCGGAGGAAGGCCTCACACACGACGGTAAACGCCGAGGTGTTGAGGATGAAATTGGGGGCCAGATCATGAAAATCCAGCCCGTAGTAGAACATGAGCCTGCTGACAAACGGGTGGAGAGGGAATCCCAGTCTGCGGACGAAATGTGTAAGAAAATCTACCCTCTCATGGGGTTCGGGCGTTGGGATGATCTGCCCCGCTTTCGGCAGCCGGTGCGCGATATCCGCAACCAGGTATCGGACTTCCCGTAACTCTTTGATGTTCTCCTCCTCTTGCCTCCTGCTCCAGACATGCTTTGAGTGGTTCGAGAAGAAGAACGCGAGCTTGGGCGCTAGAGATCAAGTGTGCGGGATTGGGTAAGCGAGGAGGAAGAAGGCGTGGGTGAAAAAGTAAATCTTTGTCCCTTTTATAAGGGCGGAAGAGGCGATGTGCCTCCCCACTTGCCTTGCAAAACTGCTTATTCCCTAGGTGTCGTAATTGATGGCGCGGTTGGGTTACCCACGTCCGTATTGATGAGAATCCCGTGATAAGGGGAACACGATCTCTGGTTTGACAAGACGTGTCAAGAAAACCGCCTCGCGATATGTGTGGTGCTGGTTAAGAAAAGCGGTTCGAATAATTACCGGGCCATGGCATGATGTCATGCTGTCAAAACGTGTCAACAAATTAGATTCGTGGAAATATTATTCTCTCTACGGTGGTATGTGGAACTCATTTTGCAGGGTCGGACACTGTCCTTGTATTCAAATTCTTCAATGGTGTATTTGGAGGAGGAACCCACCTTGCAATGCTGAAGACAACACTGCGCGCCGGAGTCATCGTCATTGAAGCCTGGTTCAGGGGCTACTGAGGGAGTCCTGGATTAGGGGGTCTCCGAACAGTCGGACTATATCCTTTCGCCGAACTGTTGGACTATGAAGATACGAGATTGAAGACTTCGTCCCGTGTTCGGATGGGACTCTACTTGGCATGGAAGGCAAGCTAGGCAATACGGATATGTATATCTCCTCCTTTGTAGCCGACCTTTTGTAACCCGAGCCCCCTCCGGTGTCTATATAGACCGGAGGGTTTTAGTCCGTAGCCCAACATACAATCATACAATAGGCTAGCTTCTAGGGTTTAGCCTCTTTGATCTCATGGTAGATCAACTCTTGTACTACTCATATTATCAAGAACAATCAAGCAGGATGTAGGGTATTACCTCCATCAAGAGGGCCCGAACCTGGGTAAACATCGTGTCCCCTGCCTCCTGTTACCATCCGCCTTAGACGCACAATTCGGGACCCCCTACCCGAGACCCACCGATTTTTACACCGAAACCGACCTTATCTCAACTCAGATCCGACTACGTCGAATCCGACCAGATCCTTCCAAGTCCATATTATCCGGTTAGCATCAAATGCCCCATGGCTAGTGAGACCAAGCCATCGACCATGTCATATGCTAGTCTAGTTGACTGCACGTCCACACAGCCCCTTCGACTAGGGACCTTTTAGGACAACCATCATACAATGCATAGTCCCACAAACAAGTCATGTACTTGCTGATACACATCATTGATAATGTCCAAGGACTATCTTTCTTCATAAACACATAGGAAATATCAGCATACATGATTGCCTCTAGGGCATATATCCAAGAGCAATCAAGTCCACAATTTTCTATCGATGTACTACGAAGTGGAGTAAGTGCATGCATGTGTGTACCCGGGGTGGAAGCAATGCATGCATGTGTGTATGCATTATTCCTTCTAGTAATGGACGCCGTGCTATAACTACCAATGCTATTTTTCAGGCCGATCACTAGTCGCCTTGGTCAAAGAGATTTTTATTTTTTTTCAAGCGCGCTCTCTAAACAGTGACGGATGGAGTAGCATGAGCGGATTCAAAGAAGAGTATTGATGGTTGCTTCTTCCGAGCAACTTACAGTGGGAAAGGTGGGGCTTATGACTTGACTGCTCATTACTCACTATTAATGCGGCGCAATGACCGGGCCGAGTCTCCTATGCGGTTGTGCACTACTCCCTCAGTTCTTAAATATACTCTAGAGTATTTGTCTTTCTAGAGATTTCAACGAGTGACTACATATGAAGCAAAATGAGTGAATCTACACTCTAAAATATGCCCATTTGAAATTTGTAAAAAGACAAATATTTAGGAATGGAGGAGTATCATTTTGTGCATGGCACATGGACCCAGATGCTGAAGAGGCTTCTGGCAATGCTATCAAGCTTGCAACATTTTTTTTACATAATTGACGTACTATACAAATAATTTTCTAGCGACATGAAATTGTACAATGCTATGAGCTTTCATCTTTTGTTTTGTGTGTCTTGCCATCGATGCTCTTTCTAAAACAATAAAAAACTAACTTCCTTGCTAATGCATCTCAATGATTAGTAGATCAGAGGTGATATTTAGATCACAACTGAAGACAAACTTGTGAGAAGTTGTTAAATTAAAATCGATCCATGCTTTCATTGGCAGCAACGTCCCCTGAGCTCTGCCTAAATCAACAAGGCATGTTGGGAAAAAAGTAGCTGTCTGGAGCATGCAACATTCCGATCATTTTGTGCAGTTCCACTAAAATAGAGCTGAGCGTCCCTATTCCAAAGATATTAAGTGTGATTACGATAATAGAGGATGGCTAATGAAACAATAAACACAGAAATAGAAGTCGGTCACCTTTGCAGTCTCTCTTAAGACTAACTAGTTGGAGAAGATTAAGCAAATAGTTGGAGAAGATTAGTCTGAGGGTTGGATGAGGAGGATAGAGCAAAACCAATCTCCCTTTGTGCAGTCGCACTGAAATGTAGAGGCGTTGCCCGTGTGACACTTTAGTACAACTGCACAGAACACTCTTAAGAAAAAAGTGATTTGTGCAGTTCACCATAAGGTCGCAATAGCAACAAGGTGAAATGGATAGCCCTGTTTGCAAAAAAGAGGTAGAAAGGAAACAATTACTGGCCAATAACATTTGATAAAACATACAACGACAAAAAAGAAGCATATTCCTAGCCTAAGGGAAGATAACAACACGGTTGTGTTTGTCTAAAATGGTGTGAGGACGATATTGCAATACGGAAAGTACGTCGGACGAGCTACGTTTTGGGCAAAGAACTATGGAACATCCACATGCAAGATTTTCCACATGCAGCGACGTGGGAAGACGGGTAGTGGAGCAAGGCCAGAGCGGATACCTGGGGGTCGTCGGGATGTAACTAGGTGAGCGGCGGCGGGCCGGGTCTGCCCATGCTGCGGCAATGAGTAGGTGGTGTAGGCCCTACCGCGCCGGAGCTTGGTGAGAGAGAATGACGGGTACTGCAGATCGGGACATGCTGCCTCGGCGCCGTCGAATGGAGAAACAATGCACAGCCTCCCTTTCTGCCGATGGACGGGATGTGGTCGGATCAGTGACCAATGGTGGGGGAGAGAGAGGCCACCACTGCCTTGTGTGAGATACTCTGAAGAGATACAAACCCAGGCAGGCAGGCTCCATTGTATATAGTGGAGCAGACTACATTTTTCTCCATAAAAATCAGTTCATATTCTGTGTACGTGCCATCGAGCGATATAACTCTATTTGAAAATAACTCCCCAACGCATCAAGTCAAACTTTGTTTCGTGTCACGCGTGGTACACGACCTCATAGGTAAACAACCGCTGCACACGTTGAAATTAGCATGTGTGCTGCCATTTTCGTACAGAAATGAGATCCATCGTGTACCCGCATGGGTGTGGCTGGGCACGAAGCATGAGTACGTGCACCTATTCTCTTTGTGTACGTACACCACCTACGTGGGGTTGTGTGAGAGAGATACAAACACAGAGAGAAATGGTGTGTGGGTTCGTGATTGTTTTTTTGGGGGGGGGGGCGGTCAATCAAAGGATGTAACATATGCAATGTGTGTGAAATAGAGTCCTGGATATATCATATATATATAGAGGGGGTGATCCATAAGAAGAGAGTGGAGGTATCATCGGCTTGAGGTATCCATAGATCGAAGAGAGGGATGATGTGTCTGTGTGCGCGCGCGCTCGATAAAGAGTGCCATCGAATTTGTGTGTGCCCACGTCAAACATATAGAGTGGCTGGCCTACCGGAACGTGAGAGGGGACAGGTGCAGTTTGTCTCTGTGGCATGGATAGCTACCTACAACGCTCGATTATTGGTGTGTGGTGGGGGGAGGCCTAATTAATTATAGAGGTACAATGGCTGGTATATGTGTGGAGGAGAGAGGCCCACCTTATGTATTAAGAGAGATCGATCGGCATCCATGCATATGTGTAGGAGAGGAATAAGGTTGGGAGAGAGACAGAGCTAGAGTGTTGGAGGGGGTGGTAGAGGAGTTGCTTCTAACAAATGGTGGGAGATAGTGGCGGACCTAGGAATGGGCTAGGCCCCAGGCAGCTTAGTTGACCGTAGCATTTTATTGTGGCTAGAGTGTTAAAATAAATGAAGGAGATGGGCCTTACGCCCCAGGCCGCCGCCCCTTCTGCCTGGGGCCTGAATCCACCCATGGTGGGAGAGGCTTGCTAGACAAACGGAGGGCACGCCTGCAATATCAATAACAGAGGGGATGGCTGCCTGTCTATGCACGTGCGTGCGAGAGACGGGTCAGGAGGCATGCACAATCGTCCTTTGTTAGAGAAAGGAGAGACATAACTTGTGAGGTACGTAGATCGATGGGTGGGGGCAAATAGATAAAGTCGACCTAGGTATATGTACGGAGATCGATCGGTATACATGCCTGTATGTGTTAGAAGCAAATAAGGCCTGGGAAAAAGGATAGAGAGAGAGAGAGGGATGCATCTAGGAGGTGGTGCGAGAGGCATACTATATCGAGGAGGAAGGAGTTTGCAAGTTCAAGATCGATGAAAAGAGTGGTGGGAGTGAGGCATGGACGGTGAGACGAGAAGAGGGGAAGCTTGTGTTTGTGGTAGGCACACCTGGCTAGAGAGGCATATCGATCGATGTGTGCCATAAATAAGGAGTTAGGGGGCCTACACACACCATGGGTGAACAACCTGAAGTGAAAAGAAGAATTTGCGCGATGGAGCTAGAGAATGCTGAGGGAGGGTGAGAGGGATGCGAGCGTGTGCATGCACGAGAGAAAGTTAGCGCTAGCTACAAAGATAATAGGATTGTGTGGGTGTAAAAGACGAATAGAGATCATGATCCATTATAAAAAGCGATTTCAGACATTTTAAGAATTTATCGTAGTGTTTTAAACCGAGGCATGCATGAATATATATAACGGTAATACACATGGTGTGGTTATGAACATGTTATACTACGTATAATATATTTTATTTCTACTCTTATAAAAAACAAAATTGTTGATGATGGTGTGCCTGCCATCGTGCAATATAGGTTGTCCGATTTATATCTGACGGATAGGAAGGAAACTATGGAAATTTTCAAAAAAGGTACACACACCCCTCTCCGTATTTGCAAATAAGGCCTACCCTTGATCATGTTGATGTTCCGGGAATGCATGGGCATCTTGCTATTACTGCATATAATATATAGAACATTCATTATAATTTGGGCTAATGTGTGGCTTTTGAAGCTCAGTGCTAAATACTTGTCATAATGTAGGGGGCGGGGCACTATACTTAGTGTGACAAACATGGTGTACATATGGAACATGGTTTAGATTATGAATATATAGTTAGTACATCAAATGTACTAATTATTTGGAATCAACATCAAGTGTATTCAAAAAATTGAATTCGAGTGCATATAGTACACATATTTCATATCTATCTCTATAGTAATCATGTGGTGTGTTTATAAGGTAATACAGGAATGATGGTTGAAGTTGGCAACAATCATGATTGTAGATTCTTATTGAAATAGAGAAACGAATTCAAATTCAGTTCGAATTGCAGCGGTAGTATAAACATTTGGAATGCACTTAAATGTTGGTATGAGTAGGTTATGTGCATTATATAGCCATCGAAAAAATTTAATTGAACATAATATGGATTCATACTCTGTTTTGAATAACATTTTCATAGTAAAACGGGACAAGACTCTCTCTTTCTGTGGTGTGAATAGTTTTATTTTTTTCGTTTTTTTGTTAAGGGAAGTGAGAATTGATTTGGTACGTACAAGTACAATATTAGAAGTTAGGCTTGTCCCTAAAATTCAACCCGTGCCTTTTTATATCGCGAAAATTCAGATATCGTGCTCCCAAAACTAGCGTCTTCACAACCCGTGCCTTGCTATGCCGAAATTACAACGCACGCGAAAACTCCCTCCAGCTGCCAAATTCTGACACGCGAAATCCCCCTTCTAACCTGAGCCGAAAGGGCTGCTAGTTCAAATCTGTGGCGGTACTTTTGTAACACACCCTACATTTTGAACAAGCGCGTCCCTAAGTCATGGTTCCCCCTCCCATCGCCTCCTTTTCACCATTTGAAATCCTAGGCTGCCATAACCTCTCCGCTCGAGCCACGAAACCCCACCCTCCTCCATCCGCCACCACACTGCTGCCTAGCCGGAGCCTCTTCCTCGACGAAGCCGTCCACCGCAACAGCTCGACGTCCCTCATCTACCTCCCCGGATGAGGATCCGTCGTCCATCTCGTCGTCCCGCCGGTTCAGGTGCCCCGTCCTCCACCTACAAGGAGCTGCTCCGACGATCGCTCGTCTATCGTCGCTGCTCCATCCCCAGAGCGCTGGCTTAACGTGCTCCACCAAAACCGCAACATCCTCACCAACTCCGCGGACGATACCGAGGCCTGCTCGACGCCACCAAAGAGGTTGTACACTCATCGCGTCGCACCTTCTCCTTAACTCGACCTCCCAAGGCCGACGGTGCTCCATCCCACACCCCCATGGAGCGGCTACCTCGAAACCGGCATCGTGGGTCACATCTCCACGGCAGTCCCCCAGTGCGAGTCCCATTCGGTGGCGGCGTCCATACTAGCCATACATGCTGCTGCTTCCGGCTCTCGCTCGCTCGCGCTGCTGCTGCTGCTCCGGCTCTCGCTCGCTCGTGCTACTGCTACTGCTACTGTTCCGCTCTGATTTAGCTACACTTTAGTCGACTAAAATGACTTTTGGGTCAGTAGATTTTCAGTGGGTGAGGGGGCTCGCCGGAGTTAAGGAAGAACCACCGGCAGCGGGGAGGGGGGCTCACCGGAGTTAAGGAAGAACCACCGGCAGCGGGGAGGGGGGCTCACCGGAGTTAAGGAAGAACCACCCGCAGCGGGGAGGGGCTCACCGGAGAGGTACCCCACTATCTATCTTAGGGTTCAAGGTGGCGGCAGTGGTCGCCGGCGGTGGGGCGCGGTGGTGGGGCGATGGCATGGGGATCACCGGAGAAAAAGCTCGGCTTGGGGGGGGGGGCGAGAGGGCTGGCCAGGGCGGCGACAGACCAGCGATGGGGAGTGGTTTTGGGCCGGCGAGGTGGCGCGGGGGCCGGCGGTTCGGCCGGTGGTGCTGGCGGCTCAGGGGCGTGCAGGTTGAAGATGAACTACAAACCCTCCCTAAACTACATGTCAAGTGCCTTTCTGCTACCATTGCGTTCAGTTTTGACAATAACATTCAAATTCCATAGTAAATTTCAGTTTCGACAACTTCAGAGTCAACAGTTTTTACCTCACCTGTTGTAGTCAGGTGGTTTTTGGTGATGTAAATTTTACATCTATTTTACATCATCTATTGGAGATGCTATTATAATCCCACTTGAGATTAACGATGTCTGTCTTGTGTTGCTTCAGCCTTGACGTCTTACAGCCCACCAGAGCTGCTCCAACGACAGAATGATCCATCACAACGGAGCAGTGCCCTGGACGCCGTCTACAGATTCCTCAGATCTTCCTCCACACCTTCAACAGCCACCTCTGCCTCAAATTCTTCAGCGGCCAACCCAATGGTGCTAAAGTCGACACGGCTATGGGAAAGAGGTTGTACACTTGTTACATCACTAGTTACTCTATGTTCATGTCGATCCATTAGGGCTATTTGGTTAAACGGAAAAACCTAGCAATAGGACATTTTCCTATGGCACCCTACTATTCAATTATTCATGCATTTTGTTGAAAGGAATGGAGCAAAACATCCACCTGGACCTACTTTTCAAAATCCTATGCATGAAAACAAGACCAAGTGCATTAGTGGCAAAATAACATTCTAACTGTACACACTTTCTTGTTGTTTCACTTTATTTTGGTCATGTTTACAAATGCTTTGTTTATCATGTGCGTTCCTATCCTATTCTAGTGTTTTTCCTATCCATGCATTTTTAGAAACATGCAAGCCAAATGAGCCCTTACAGAATTACTTCAGTTACAGGTAGGTGTCGAAGGAAACTTTGTGTGGTTTGTCCTGCTCCTACCGCGATGCCATCCACCTCACATGAGCTGCTACATCGACAGAAGCATCCACCAAACCAGACATCATGACTCCTAACCGTCTTTCGCCGCCTCAGATCTCCTTCCCTGCCACCAGCACCCACCGCAACAGCATCACCATCATCGACTCAGCAGATGAACCTGAGGAGTACACGGGTCCACAAGAGGTGTCACACTCTGTTGTTTATGCTTATGTTATGCATTGCTTAAAATTACCTGCTGCTTTATCATCATGTTCACCTCTTAGACTCCAAGTTAGGTCCAAATTAATGTTCAAACTTGAGTTCTAAATTAGTTGTGGGGCACATATCGAGGCAGCAATGAATAGTATCTCCGTCTAATCTCTGGTTCACCTAGGGTATGCCTATGTTGTTCATCTTGGGTGGGAAACAAATAGTAAAGCAATCATCATCTGTCTTTTTATTAAATTAAAGCAATCATCAGCCTGCTATCATTATTTTTGGATCCATCAACTGGTTGTTACAATCACTCTAGATTTCTGCATGCTCTCCTTGCATAATCTCACCATATTTTTTCGTATGAATGTCAGATATTGTACACAGTCATGTTGAACATGTAGATAAAAAGACAAGAGTTTTGCGCGGCAATACAATGTCATGCAGACATTGGTCCATGGAGGGTTCAGTGGCAAACCCCCCCTCTCCAGATTGTAATCCAGAGGAAGATATCTGTTCTGAGGTGGATTCAGATGCAGTTGACCACTCCTATTTACCCCCCAAGGTGTTTGCTCTACGTTGGCATGATGATGTTAGTCATATCATGCATATGTTGCCTTGCAGTGCCTACTTTTGACATCATATATGTCACCTTCTTAGACTAGACATGTTTTCTAATGCCACCTGTTTAGTTTCTATATCATATATGGGAATTATGCAGTATCATGTCTTTTAGCCAGCCATAATATATGTGAAATGTGCCATGCCATCCTGTTTAACCAGTCATCATATATTTGAATGATATCTTGCACATCCTTTTCTTCATTACATTTCCATTTGTCAACAATGTTTGTACATTAAACTACTCTTCCCGTGAATCGGCCATTTGGGTGGGAGATGGAAAAAATCTGGAGTGAAAATAAGGCCTTCGGAGCAGACAGTGCTACCTGTCGAAGCAGATCCCTTGTTGGGTCCTGATAGCTCCTCAGGGATGGATTCAGAGACAGATGAACAGTCCTATTCCCCCACCGAGGTGTATGCTCTAACTTAGCACGATTATACTGCTCATATCATGCATATGGTGTCTTGCATTGCATAGTTTAGACATCATATATACAATATTCAACACCATGTTCTTAGTTCAGACATCATATCGAATGCCCTCTGTTTAGCATATAAATCACATATGCGAATTAAATCATGCGACCCTGATTACTTACATAACATGTATGTGAATTATATCATGTGATCCTGTTTAGTTATTCATCATATCTTTGAATTATGTTATGCTATGCTATCATGTTTAGATAGACATCATATATGTGAAATTATGTCATGCAACATAGTCAAAAAAATTATGTCATGCTATCTGTTTTAGTTAAACAATATACATGTCAACTATTTCATGCCCTCTTTTTTCCACAATATCTATTACATCTGTCTCTCATACAATGTCTGTACATTCAACTATGTTTCCAGTTTATCAGCCATTTGAATTGGAGCGGCTGATGCTGGTATCTAGCGGAGTAAAGACACGGTCTTCAAATAAAACAGTGCTACCTCTTGGTGGAGATAGCACCCCGATTGTACATGCACGAGAACCAGCCCTACCACACATAACCCAGACTCCCGCAGATTGTATCCCTACTGTGATGGTCAAAGAACCAGCTTCACCCAATCTAACTCCAACCCCAGCAGATAGTAACCAAGTTCCTGTTGACACAGCCCCATCTCCACCACAGAGCTCCGAAACAAGACCAGTTGGTAACGCAGCTCTAGTGCCCAAAGGGCCAGTACTACCACAACGAACCCCAACTCCACCAGTTAGTACGCCTATTCATGTGGAGGAAGCACAACCAGCCAGTTGTAGTTTAGCATCTATCGCATTTGATGTTGTTAAATCCTATGTCTGTATCTTCCCATCTTGGAAATTTTATACTGAATATGAAGGAAAATGCCAGTTGCAGGTGTTTTTCAGGAGTTATGTGTAAGTAATGCTATTCATGGCAAGTACTTTGCTTTGTCCCATACATTCTACCTCCATGATGGTTATAATACATCAAGTTTTCCCATTTTTCTCTATAGAGAAGGACCAATTTGGAAACTGAAGATGAGGTAACCTGTGCTAACACCTCTACTAACTCAGAATGCTTGGTGGCAATATCTGAATTACCTGAAGAAAACATACTTCACTGGCAGAGAAACTCATCAAATTCCCTTACGTTCTCCTGAGACACATTTACTAGACGATGACTGGAAACGACTTGTTCTGTAATAGTCCCGAACTAAGAATGTGGTAAGGTCTATGAGCTCATTTTTTAAGTATTGTATTCTTGTGCCTTACTGTACTATGTTCATGTAGAACAAGTGCTTAAACCTGAAGAACAACTGTTCTAATTGAAGATTCCATTGCTATCGTGCATACTGCTTTGCTCTTGTATCACTGTATTTACTCATACAAACTTATTTTTAAATTGAAGGATCCAATTGAAACTCCAATGGCACAACAGGTATGTTCACGCATGTTTCTTTAACAAGTTTGCTCTTATCAATAGCTTTGTGTATATAGTCGACTTCTCATATCACACACATTACTAGTATCACAACAGAGCCAATAGTGTTGTTGTATATGTAGACCCGTCATACCCTTCTGAAATCTTGTTGTGCCATGTAGTTTCCCATGCTTTGTATTCTTTCACTGCTGCTTTGTCTTGAACTGGTGTGATTTGAACTGTGTATCTATTTTGATTTGGTAAGACAATTCAGTGACCATAGGACATAGATATATGTTTGTTTGATGCTTTTATTTTGTACTAGTACTTGGCAATAGAAGACTTGGTAGTTTAATCCTGTCCACCTTACTAATGAACTGGTTCACAGAAATGAGTTTCATATACTAGTACATGCTAAACCTATTATGTGTCTGCTTGTTTCTTCTTTTAGAATGTTGACTGAATATTGGGGAGGAGTGCCTTATTAAGCAATGGTAAAGGAAGTAATGCAGATATGGTTCAGGATAGTGAGATATCCTTGTTGGTCTCGAACAAAACTTATAAAAAAATAAGGAAGGCTATCTTGAAGACAGTGAGACAACCCCAAAGTCTTGTCTTGGTTTAGTGTTCGAGTTACTGGCCACTACCACTTGCACAAGATATTCAAACTTTATCTGTCATTTTCATCTGTTTCATGGAGTCCCTGATCCCGGTGGTGTTCAAAATGAAATTGGTTGGCATGCAGATAGTTTTCTTCCTAAGGTGGGTTCCTGTCCTATGGCTGTCAAATCCAAATGGCTTCAAGATCAACAGAGTAAATTTGATCAGCTAAATTTTCATGCTCAACACTTGGCGCCTTTGCAAGGTGACACAAATGTCCTTGCCGGAGTTGAGACGGTCGCCGGCCACTGAAGGAATCTCTTTCGGGCAGTTCAAATTTCCGGTGATTGCGGATCAGGAGCTGAATATCCGATTGGGAGAGTTTGTTTGTTCTGGAAAGGATAATGTGCATGTCATGCCTTCTTTCAAGGGATCTCGTTTTTGAGAATCATATTGGCAATCCATTTCAAATGAAAAGTTATACCATATTATGGATGGTTAGCAAGCGGGTTATTCTAATGCTGAAGTCTCCTCTATGGTACGGTCCCGATTTTAGATGTGCCAACTCAAGAATATATTGATTCTCGCTTGCTCAAATGCTCCAGTTGCAATCGTCATGGCCATCTTGCACCGGATTGCCCAGGTACTTTTTGCCAACATTGTATCCGCCTTATCGATCAATGTTTGTGTCCTGAATATCTGCATGCACGGGTAGGTTCATGCATGTTGGGCCGTAAGGTACAAACATGTCTAGCGTGTAATAGCACTGATCAGTTTAGCCCTAGTTGTCCTGGCCTCCAGAGGTGCAATTCGTGTAACTTATTGGGTCATTCTGCTTGCCGGGGGGTTGGAATGGGCCAGCTTACTGTTGGCGGCCCAAGAGCTTCAAACTGTCTATGCCTGATCTAGTGAAACGGAAAGATATCGGCTGCCCGAGTCGGCGGAATATACACGGTAAAAACCAGGGTCGGTTATGGAAAGTGAAACAGAAAATCCCGTGTAGCACTGACGTGGCTATTCCTCATTACTTGTCGCTCCGACTCCCCCCCCCCATTGCAGTTGTCAACTCCACCGCTCGGAGGGCCCAATCAGACGCAGTCTTCCCAGTTTCATCCACCTCCTCTCCCTCCTCTGCTCCTACCTCGCCTTCCCCTGTTCCAAGACCGGAGTCCTTGAAAAACCCTAGTGGTGCCGCCATGGCGAACTTTCCGGTCAGGCCGTTTGCCTTCACCCCCGTCGGCTCACACATTGAGCGAGGGCCAGATCATCGTCTGCAGAGGAGCACCATGGTGGTGGATGAGGCGTCGCTGAACCATGAAAGGTACGCTCTGATTGAGATCACTCCCCCTGTTCCAGATCATCAGAAGAGGTACTGGTTAGAGGAAGTTTGCCGAATTATTAGGGAGGATCTAGAGTATCAGATTGAGGACGAGTTTGTCTATCCGATCGCAGTAGGTTGTGTGGCTTTTCTTGATGTTCAGAGTAGAGATGACGCCATTAGAGAGGGGTCGCATGCATTAACTGATGATTCCTACTTCACTTTAATCCCTCGTGATGAAGGGATTAACACGAGAATGCCTGCTTTTCAATATGAAGTCTGGATCTTGATGCTTGCTTTCCCTATGGATTACATGACTGAACACTATGTTCATAAGGCGGTTTCGCGCTTTGTCAAGTTGCTGTCTTAGCCAAGACCGAACGAGAATAAAGCTAGGGTTCTTGTCAAATGCCACATTAAGGATATTGCAGAAGTTCCTCATAGTCTGCTTGTCACCAAAGTTGGCTTGCTGCCAGGATTGGGTCGCTCTTGGTCTGTCCCAATTTATGTTCTGAACGACAGAGATACTGTACCTGGCCTGCAAGGAACAGAGGATACTCCGCCTCTTATAAATGCATCTCCGCATCCGTACACTCTCCCTTACTATACGATCATGTAGCAAGCTCGAATCAATGAGATGGAGGCCCAGCAAGAAGCTAATGAGGCCACATGGAATGACAATGAGCAAGTCCAGGAGCAAGGGCAATTCAATGGCTGGAGTCCGTGGCCAGTGGTACCACCGCCGTATACTGGGTTCAGTTTCAGAACTTATTTTGAGTATGAGGGTCTGTCGCTGATGGATGGTGTGCCACAAGAACACAATCTAGTGGACAATCTGTCTGATGTGTGGTCTGAGTTCTCTTATGTAGATGAGTTGGCTGATAACTTCATCAATGGAGTTCCCTCTGCCGCTCATGCCTTTGTCATAGCTGGAGGCTCTGTTTCTGCTATGTACTTTGTTGCTGACAGTGATTTACTTTCATGGATGGGGGCATGTTAAAGAGGATATATACCAGAACTATTCTACTTGCTGAGATCCCCGGAACAACATGCTTCCCTCTCAACCCTTTCACTGGTATTCAGCTTCAACTGGATCGTGTGTGCATGGCTCTGCTCACCCAAGTGCGGCCAGAAATTGATGTTTTTGGGCGCATCTTTGGTTCAGTTTTTGAGGTAGGTAATGTGACTGTTCTCTCTGCTCTGTCCGAAGCTCCTACATCTGAACTGCCTGTTCTCGAAGCCTGAAGGCCGGTCCCCACTGTGAGTTTGGACGTGCCTGTATCTGTGGATCATATTGCAGGCCCAATCGGGTGTATGATGCTCAAGGAACCAGCCAATGTGGACACTGTTCTCCTTCGTCGTAGTGCACGCACAAACAAATACGATGGGTTCAGGGTGCCCCCAATTTCTGACAAGAGAATGCCAACTTCCAAGGTCAAGACCAAGAAATATCCTTCTCTTATTGGCCCTTCCACTGCTGGAACTTCTAATGCTAGGAGGAATGACAAGGTACCTGATACTGTCCCACCTCCTACTTCTATCCATGCTATTCAGTCCATTGGGACTAATATGTGTGGTGTTCATCCGAGCCAGTTGAGTGAAGACAAGCTGCTTGCTACGCAAGGTGCGCTGAAGAGCGGTGCTGGTGGTCCTGATGCAGCTTAAGGTGTGGACAGTTCTCTGCTGGAATGTCTGGGGGATTAAGTCCAACAAGAAGCTTTTGGCGCTGCGCAATTCTATCAGTAGTAGTGGATGTTCAGTTATTTGTCTGCAAGAAACTAAGCATGCTACTTTTGATCTAGCTTTTTTTAAACTCTTTTGTCCCAAAAAAATTGATATGTTTGAGGTTGTGCCCTCCCAGGGGGCTTCTGGTGGTCTTATTGTGCTATGGGATAGCTCTGTTTTCTCTCGATGCGTGTTTTGCTCTAAATTTTTTACCTTGGGCATTCAGTTAACTTCTGTGCACACTGGCAAGTCCTAGAAACTTGTTAATATTTATGGACCATGCGCTGGGCCAGGTAGATCCACTTTCACGTCATGGCTGTTTGATCTGGATATACCTGACGATGAAGACAGGTTAATCTGTGGTGATTTCAATTACATTAGAGCGCCAGATAATCGCAACAAGCCAGGAGGGGATGTTAATGATATGCTCAGGTTTAATGATTTCATTCACTCTCAGGCTCTGGTTGAGTTACCAATTAAGGGTAGGCAATACACGTGGAGCAATTTGCAGTCTGATCCACTGCTCGAACAAATTGACTGGTTCTTCACCACGTCCAACTGGACTTCAAACTATCCTAACACCACAGTGGGTCCCCTTCCCAAACCAGTATCTGATCATACCCCTTGTATTATTTCGATTGTATCCTCGGTCCCTAAGAGTAAGATATTTAGGTTTGAAAACTTCTGGATTTCTCATCTGGGTTTTTTTGAGTTGGTGCGATCCACCTGGGAGAAACATTGCTTTGCACCGAATTCAGCTCAACTTTTGTGCAAGAAATTTAAGAATTTAAGGTACGCTCTTAAGCGTTGGAGCAAACACATCTCTTGGCTGAATCTGTGTATTGATAATTCCAACTGGGCTCTTCTGGAACTTGACAATATCAAAGACAAAAGATCCCTCACAGTACCGGAAACAAACTTCAGAGAAATTCTCAAAAACCATCCAGTTACCCTCCTTGACTATAAATGAGAATATTGGAAAAATAGGTACACGGTCTGATGTATGTACACGGTCCAAATTTTTTCATTCTACGGCCTCAGAACGATATCGCAAGAACTCCATAGCCTCGCTGATACTTCAGGATGGCACGGTAGTAACAGATCATTTGGGGAAAGCCAATGAGTTGTTCAGTACATACAGGGAGCGATTGGGCACGAAAGGAGAGTTTGAAATGAAGTTTGATCTTTCTAGAATCATTAAAAAGGTGGAGTGGCTGGAGGAGCTAACCATGCCTTTCACACACAAGGAGATTGATAGAGTTGTTGGAGAGATGCCATCGGATAGAGCGCCTGGCCCGGATGGCTTCAACGGGTGTTTTCTGAAATCGTGCTGGCACATTATCAAACACGACTTCTATAGTCAATGCAATGATTTCTATGATGGTGTCATTGATCTCCGGAGTCTGAACTCGGGTTTCATACCTCTCATCCCAAAAACCCAATCACCAGAGACCGCTAACAATTTCAGACCCATCACGTTGCTCAATTGTTGTCTAAAATTGATAACTAAATTGCTGGCTAACCGTTTGCAGAAACTGGTACTCAAGATCATTCATCGGAACTAATATGGTTTTTTGAAAGGAAGATCGATCCAAGACTGCCTGGCCTATGCGTTTGAATACATACACCAATGCCTGTCGTCGGGAAGAGCTTGTTGTATCCTAAAACTCGACTTCGCGAAGGCTTTCGATACCATCCAGCATGAACCAGTGATTGAGATCATGCAACATATGGGCTTCAATGAGAAATGGTTGGGATGGATCAAATGCATCTTTTCTTCTGGTAGCTCTTCGGTGTTGCTTAATGGAAGCCCAGGGAAATAGTTTGATTGCCTTTGTGGGGTCCGACAGGGAGATCCTTTGTCTCCATTGATCTTTGTTCTCGCAGCGGACCTTCTACAGTCAGCGATCAATGATGCCACACAGAATGAATTGCTACAGCTACCTCTCCCCACTTCCGACAGCACTTACCCTGTAATTCAGTATGCGGACGACACGATCATTGTGCTCCCGGCCTCTGTCCCGCAAGCGCAAGTTCTGAAATCCATCCTAGTTGACTATGCGAAGTCGGTGGGCCTAAAAATAAACTTCCACAAGTCGACTCTAGTGCCCATCCACTCTGATCCGGTGTTGGCAGGGGAAATTGCTACAATCTTTGGTTGCTCTATTGGCAACATGCCGTTCACGTACTTAGGCCTGCCCATGGGCACCACACGCCCAAGTGTGAATGACTTGATGCCAATGATCTCCTCCGTTAAAAGAAAGATGCCTGCTGCAGCCTCACTTCTGCACTATGGATCCAAGATTACACTGCTCAACTCTGTGGTCACTTATTTGGCTGTTTATGCCATGTGTTCCATCAAGGTAAATCCTAAAATCATTGAGCACCTTGATAAGCTGCGTAGATCATGTCTTTGGGTGAGAAAGTCCGACAATGGGATTAAGGGAAGCTCATTGGCAGCTTGGGATATGGTGTGCAAACCCAAAAGTAAAGGAGGTCTGGGGATCATTGACCTTAAGACCGAAAACCAGGGGCACTTGTTGAAACAACTTCACAAGTTTTATAACAAACATGATGTTCCATGGGTCAATCTGATTTGGGATACCTACTATGTGGGTAAAATACCGCATACCTCTGACCCATGTGGATCCTTCTGGTGGAGAGATCTCATGTCAATATCTGATATATACAGAGGGGTCACCAAATCAGAAGTGTTTGCTGGAGACACGATGTTGTTCTCGAAGGACAACTGGAATACAGATATTCTTCAAAACAGATACCCGAGAGCATTTTCCTTTGCTAGAGATCTAGATATATCTATGAGACATCTCCTGTCTTCGGAGAGACTAGGAGAGGTGTTCCACTTCCCTTTATCTATGGAGGCTAAGAATGAGGTAGTTCAAATACAGTCAGAAACCCTTGGAATCTCAATGAGTGAGGACAGGGATGTGTGGCTTTGTGTTTGGGGAGACACAAACGTTCGATCTTCCAAGTATTATGCCCATTGCTTTAATCAGGTACAAGCTGATGAGATCTTTGGATGGATATGGAAAAGCAAGTGCACAATGCAATGGAAAGTGTTCTTGTGGCTGCTGTTGGCTGACAGATTGAATACCAGGAATATGCTGCGGAGAAGGCCCTTCAGAATCCAGAATGACAATTATGCCTGCCTTCTCTGTAACCACCCGCCCGAGGAAGATATTGTTCATATCTTTTTCACTTGCCCTTTTAGTCAGAGGTGCTGGGATGCACTAGGGATACATTGGCCAAATGACACTGACTGGATTAAAATGGTGCATGAGGGCAAGAACAGGTGGGCAAGGCCAATGTTTTTAGAAGTATTTACAGTTGCTGCATGGGGGATCTGGAAGGAGAGGAATGACAAGCACTTTAGAGGGATTCAGCCCTCTTTCGATTCCTGGAGGAACAGATTCAAGAAGGACTTTGCTATGCTGGTGCATAGATCAAAACAGGAGCAAGGGCCTTACATTCTTTCAATAGTCAACTTGCTTTGATTTTCTGTTTTGTTAGGTTGTTTAGCTAATCCCCCCCCTCTCACACCACCATGTAATTTGTACAGTGCTGGACACTCTAACCCCCCTAACCTTATATCTTAATATAAAGGCAGTGAGAGTTACTCACTGTCATCAGTTCTTAAAAAAAATATTCAAACTCACTGTCTGAATCAGTTCCGTTTCTTGAGTCTCAACAACAAGCTAAAAGACATCGATCAGCTGTGCTGCGACAAGAAGTGGAAGGACTGTGGAAGTCCTTGGAGCATTCAGATGCATACTTTCTGGTGCAACAGCAAGCGTTGGAGGATTTTAGCGCCAAACATGACAAAGCTAATAAGCTTGCTAAAATTATTGCCAGCATGGTGGATACCCACGATAACATTTCTTGAGCTCTTCTGAAGTTGTTTCAGTTATGCTCTTGTTTTGCTGCTGCGTTCATTTGCACTAGTGGCCAATTTTGACGGCCAGTGTATGTAATATGCTGCATTGTTCCCTATATTTGCACCTGTGGCCAACTTTGATACCCAGTGGATGTAATATGTGTAATAGATGTAATAGGCTAGCATTAGTTGCTTGCTTATTTATTTCCATATTGTCTTGTTTAGTTATTTACTTGTGGTCACTGTAGTTCTTTTTCCGCATTTTTCTAGTGGCCACAATAACCTATTTTTGGTAACTAGGCCACAATAATCATGGCAACACAAAGACTGTTGTAACCATGGGCCTCCTGCGGGCTGTAGGATCCATGGGCCTTCTACGAGCCATAGGATCCATGGACTTTCTATGGGCCTTCTATGGACCGTAGGGTCCATTCGTATTCTACAGGCCGTAGGATCCATGGGCCTTCTACGGGGCGTATAATCATTTCGCCAAACATGGTCCGTACTATTCGTGGACCATAAAGGGCCGTTAATAGGCCGTATTTGATAACGCTATGAAAACAGCCCAACGGGTTAATGGGCCACAAACGGGCACAATGTAACCACGGGCTAAATTTGGCCCACAAACGGAACAGGCCTGTAACAGATCATAACTAACCGAATTCTAGAAATGAGCCCAAGAATAAATGGGCCCTTAAATGGCTGAAAGTTAACACGGGCTAGAAACGGTCGACAGAATAATGGGCTGTTAATGGGTATAAAGATATGGAGATTTCTCTCCAAGATGGGAGAGTTGTTGGTGATGACGAGGACGATGATTTTCCCCTCCAGGAGCGAAGTTCCCCCAGCAGAATCACTCCGCCGAAGGGCAAAAGTGCTCCTGCCCAAGTTCCGCCTCGAGACGGCGATGCTCCATCACGAAAGTCCTCTCCTTATTTTTTCTAGATCAACATGACTTATATAGTAGAAGATGAGAAACAGAGGTGGGCTTGGGTGAGCACAACCCACCAGGGCGGGCCCAAGTGGGATGTGCCCACCTAGTGGGCCTCCTCTAGTACTTATTTGCTCCAATATTCTTTGTGATGTTTCATCTTGTTTGGAGTTGTGCAGAATAGGTAGCTTGATGTAGCTTTTCCAGGTCCAGATTTCCAGCTGCCGGAATTCTCCCTCTTTGTGTATACCTTGCATATTATGAGAGAAAAAGGCATTAGAATTAGTCCAAAAAACATTATTATGGATAAAAACATCATAAATAACAGTAGGAAAACATGATGGAAAATGGGCGTATCAACTCCCCCAAGCTTAGACCTCACTTGTCCTCAAGTGAAAACCAAAATCAAAAAACATGTCCACATGCTTATAGAGAGAGAGAGGTGTCGATAAAAACAAAATACGGACATAGAAGCATCATGTTCATTATTATAAAAGCAACAAACTTAAACATAAGACTTTTATCAAAGAACTCTTCTCATAGAATTCTCATGAATAAGTGATAATTCATCATACCATTCAAGTATAAAGAGAAAAATATATTAGAAACCAACAAACTACGTTCTCAGTCAACTTTGCAACTACAATTCATCATCTTTTTCGGAAGGGTCATGTGTCGGAGCCTTTAGGCAAGTCCACATACTCAACCATCATATAGTCTTCCATGATTGCTAACACTCACCGTGTACACATGAGAAAAACGCTTCAACCGGACACATAGAAAGATAGGGGCTTGTAGTTTCGCCTCCCAACGTATTCACCTCAAGGGTGATGTCAACAATAATAACTCATGCTATCTATATTCAACTGGACATATGTGCCTAGATCTTTCCTCACCACATGATGCTTGCCAAAGGAGAAAAATAAAATGAATAGTGGGAAAATTTGACTCTTTGCATAAAAGTAAATACATAAAAGTAAAAGATAGGCCCTTCGTAGAGCGAAGCAGAGGTTGCCATGCGCTTATTTGTTTGTATGCTCAACCCCTGAATGCAAAAGAACGTCACATTGCATTGCCCCTTGTGATAGCGACTTTTATTATGCGGTCTATCGCTTTTATTCTTCACCACCACAAGTTCCTGCAATGCTCAATTTTTTCTTAGACTAAATGATCTCACACTTTTAGAATCTATTTTTATTGCCTTATTGCATCGATGATAACTTACTTGAAAATAAGATTTGGGTTTAAGGGTTTTTGGATGCACAACTAGTATCTCTACTTAGTGCAGAATTTTTGTCTAGCAAAGATAAGGGGCAAGCACCACATGTGCAAGGATCTATGACAATATGACTTCTGTGTGAATATAAACAAACATGAATCATTAGGTTGTCTTCCTTGTCCAACGTCAATAATTTTGGCATATAATATTTTGATGAGGGCTCACAATCGCAAAATATTTCTAGGATAGTACACTTATATGTGAATCTTGTCTTCCCTTATTAATTCTTTCATGAGTTACATCATTGACTAATGCTATGTTTGACAATCTCTAATAAAATTTTCTAGTTATACTTTTCCTTATGTGGTGTCATCACCTACCATAAGATTAGCATATGATGTTTTTCATTTATTTTCCTTCTTTCATTTATTTCCTTTCTTTTCATTTGTTTCCTTTCTTTGAATTGCAACATGAAAATAGAGAAAGCAAAAACTCAACTAAACTTTATTATATATCTCGCACACGATTACAAAGATAGATCACTAAGAAAACTCTCAAAAAGAAAGGATCGAACTAAACTTTTATTCATCTAAAGCAACAAATAGAACTAAAATAAGTAAAAGCAAAAGATAGTGGGGATGATACGATACCGGGGCACCTCCCCCAAGATTGGTGGAAGCCAAGGGCAGTGCCCATACCCAATAATCAATTCTCTTTTGGTGATGAAGAAGAAGGTTGTGGTGATGAAGAGATCTGGTCCTCGAATTTCCATGGCAGTTCTATAGCTTCGTTAGAGGAGGAGTGAGTTTCACGGGTCCTGCAACTAGCAGCCAGACTCATACCTTTAAACCTTGCCCCATATTCAAAGACTTGATTTTGGAGACCGTAAATCTGGCTTTGGATGAATTTGATTTGCTCGTTGAGGGTGAAGACGATGTCCTTCATGGGCTTGCCATCCACCTTGAGATCACGGGAAAGGTATGCGATCATGAGCTGATTGGCATGGAGTCTACGCTCCACCATCGCCTTGCAGTGGAAGACATCTTGTTCCATAGCTTCAAGTTTGGCATCCACGGTTCTCGTCCCCTTAGGACTAGGCACATCACAGAGCTGAAGCACCCCCTCATGCATCTGGATGACTTGAGGGTGCTGCACCACCTCCCGCAAATATGGGTTGATGACGTTCTTAAAGAACCTATCCTTAGAGGAGCTTGAAGCGGCCATGGTAAATGGGATCTGACAAAAAACAACAAGAAAAAGAAGCAAACTGTCGGTTCAGGTGGTCAATAGGTTCGGGGTATATAAAGATTTTTTATCCTGGGAAACAAGCGAACTGTAGAAAAACGGAGTCCGGAACGTACACCGGGTGGGCACAACCCACCTGGGCATGCCTGGTGCCAGGCGCGCCATGTTATCTTGTGCCCACCAGGGTAGGCTTCCTGGAAGTTTCTTATTTTCCTATTTTTCTAAATATTGCAAAACTGATACAAAATATTTTTGCCGATTTTTCGGAGTCCGTTTACTTACCGTATCACGTACATCCTTATTTTAACGATTCTGGAGTGTTCCGGAAGGACTCTTTTAAGTGTTCTTCTAGTGTCATAGTTTGGATAATATTACTTTCAACATTAATGGGCATACATGAGATATAATGTTTTATTCATTGCCCGTTAACAACCTTCGGGTTAGTACCTTCGGCATTAGTTATTTTGATGGCTCTAGAACGATAAACCTCCTCGATGACATAGGGGCCTTCCCATTTTGAGAGGAGTTTTCCTGGAAAGAATGTGAAATGAGAGTTGTACAAAAGATCAAATTATCCTACTTTAAACTCACTCTTTTGTATTCTCTTATGATTCCATCTTTTGACTTTTGCTTTAAACAACTTGGCATTTTCATAAGCTTGGGTTCTCCATTCATCTAATGAGCTAAGATCAAATAGCCTATTTTCACCGGCAAGTTTGAAATCATAGTTGAGTTCTTTGATTGTCCAATATGCTTTATGTTGTAACTCAAGAGGCAAATGACAAGATTTTCCATAAAACATTTTATAAGGAGACATACCCATAGGATTTCTATATGTTGTTCTATAAGCCCAAATGCATCATCTAATTTCTTAGACCAATTCTTCCTGGACCTATTGATAGTATTTTGCAAGATTAATTGCATTTCTCTATTGCCAAGTTCAACTTGACAACTAGATTAAGGATGATAAGGTGATGCAATTATATGGTTAAGATCATACTTGGCAAGCATTTTACGGAAAGCACCATGAATAAAGTGTGAACCACCATCAGTCATTAAATATCTAGGGACTCCAAACCTTGGGAAAATAACTTCCTTAAGCATTTTAATAGAGGTGTTGTGATCAGCACTACTGATTGGCATAACTTCTACCCATTTATTAACATAATCAATAGCAACCAAAATATGTGTATACCCATTAGAGGAACGAAAAGGTGCCATGTAATCAAATCCACAAACATGAAATGGTTCAACAACAAGTGAATAATTCATAGGCATTTCTTGACGCTTACCGATATTACCTATCCTTTGGCATTCATCACAAGATAAGACTAACTTACGGGCATCCTTGAAGAGAGTAGGCCAATAAAATCCGGATTGCAAAACCTTATGAGAAGTGCTATCTCCTGCATGATGCACTCCATAAGCTTTGACATTTCCGTAGGATTTGTCCCTGTTCATGCTCAGGTACACAACGTCTAATAATACCATCTACTCCTTATTTATAAAGATGTGGGTCATCCCAAAATTAATGTCGTAAATCATAGAATAATTTTTTTTCTTTTGTTGATATGTAAATCTAGGTGGTAAATATTTAGCAACAATGTAATTAGCATAGTCAACATACTAAGGAGTGTTGTGAGCAACATTTATTGTAGCTAACTGCTCAATAGGAAAACTATCATCAATAGGTAGTGGGTCATCAGGCACATTTTCAAGCCTAGACAAGTTATCAGCTACGGGGTTCTGAGCTCCTTTTCTATCAGTGATATGTAAATCAAATTTTTGTAGCAAGAGAACCCATTGAATAAGTCTAGGTTTAGCATCTTTCTTGTCCATAAGATATTTAAGAGCAGCATGATTGGTGTAAACAATCACTTTTGAATCAACAATGTAATATCTAAATTTATCACAAGCAAACACCACTGCTAAGAATTCTTTTTTAGTTGTAGCGACCCGACCCGAATGGATCTAGTCTCTATGCTTAAGTGTCATCCCTGAATTGGTATGATGACACACACAGTACTCAAGGATTTATAACAAAGGTAAATCATATGTATAAAGTAATGTAAATACTATTACCTCAATCGAAATAGCGGAAGTAACAACAAGGCACTACTAGGGAAAACCTTATACACAGAACTTTAGCAGTAGCGCGGATCAAAGAAGCATGCTGGTGCTAAGTAGCAGTAGTGCGCCTGTGCAAACCGCGATGTAGATAAAGTTTTAGCGGTAGTGCGTCTTGTTCTAAACACGTTACTACTAAAATTCCCACAGCTTAGCCGATAGGCTACACATAGTAGTAGTGACCTATATCGAACTGCGCTACCGCTACTTTCTTTGTAGCAGCGCGTTTTAATCTAAACTCGCTACTGCTAAAGGATATAAAATTAAATCGAAAGCACATAGAAAGGTAATTGAAAATGAAAGAAATAGAATAAGGTGAAAGGAAAAAAATAAAATGTGAAGAAAACTAAATCAAAAAGGGGAAAAAGAGAAAGGAGTAGCAGTAGGGTGTATCCCAGAACGCGCTGTAGCTAACATAGCAGTAGCGCACTTTCTGGAATGTGCTACTGCTACTTCTGACTTAACCACGAGGTTCGTCCTTCCCCACGGCCACTTCCCCCAAATCCAGCTCTCCACTCTCGCCGCCGCTGTCGCTCGTCGGCCGTCGCGTGCTCTCCGCACTCCCTCTACGCTGCCCAGACCCCAGATTCAATGCCTCCCCCGCCCCCAACCTCAACGCCGCCCCGGACGCCGCCCCCGACCCGAACCTCGACGCCGCCATCCGCCGCGCGCTCGAGCCCCGACCCCGACCTCGATGCCGCCTGCCCCTCCCTCATCGCAGGCACCCGAGGTGAGCACCCTTGATCCTCCCTCTCCCCTACCTCTGCCTAGGGTTTCTTTATATTTTAGTTGCATCAAATTAGTTAGGGTTCATGTAAGGGTGGAAACGAATCGGATGCGGATGTGGCTCAAATGAGTTTGGGTTCATCTAAGGGTGGAAACGAATCAAATTTCTAAGATGAATCATAAAACGAGTAAAATTTGACCACTTATTTCACTTTATAGTTGGATAATTGGAATATTCACTACCAATTTCCACCCCTAGCTTCATCAAATTAGATGGTAATTAGGGTAGTAGTTCCTAGGTACTAATTAGTTAGTAAGAACTAGGTACTAATTAGGTACTAGTTTATTTTTATTTATAGTAAGTTTATTTTTAATAAGAACTAGTTGAAGTAATAGAACTAGTTAATAAGAACTTGTTGCCATTTTTTTAGTTAAAGCAATTTTTCCCGCATCGACGTGGACGATGCCTATCCCGCATCCTCGTCGTCTAGTCGGTGGAGGCCGACACCTGCTTGACCAGATGGGCCATGTCCGGGACTAGGCTCCGCCGGGGTGGTACTGGGAGGCGCTACCTACCGGGGGGCGCAGGATGGTGAGGAGCCAGCCTGTCATTGACCCGAACCTTCTTTGGTGGCGGTCGCGTGGGCCAGTGACGGTCCAGAGGCTCGAGGACCCTGCGGAGGTGGTGCGTCACCATGTCAGTGAGGAGGACGCGCACGTCCATCGCTACTTGTTTGCGTTGGAGCATAGATTCTCCAATACCTGGCAGGTTCTCTAGGGATCTCACTGGAGCTATGATCCCGTGATGGTTCCTTCTCTATGGGTCTCCACCGCCCGCGCCGATACCCGTCATGTGCTAGGGTTTTAGTTGTATTAATTATGTTATATGTATGACACTATTCAGGATGTATTAGTGATAATATTCGACGATGTATGGATTCATGAGATGATTTACTTTTGCTTATTGAATGCATGCTAATTTGAGTCCTATAAGATATTTTGAAATTTATATCTTGTGTTTCTCATATAGGATATGTGCTTGCCCAAGTGGCCGGTCATGTTTGTAGGTTACACCTCCGAGTGGCCTATGTTTTGCCGGCGTGTTGATTCATTTCCGTTCTCGCAAATTCCAGGCGCTCGATATGTCCTATTGTAGCAAAGGTCCTGCCGGATTTTTCTGTGATTTTTGGCATGACTTGTGCCAGAAGATGTAGGAAATATTGAGTGCCCTGGATTTGTGTGTTGAGTATCCTGGTAGTTGTCTTCGATCGATTTTCAATTAATGTTTTAACTATGAACATAGGAAATGTCTGACGACGAAAAGGATTTAGGTATTTGCAAATACTGCGAAGACGAGCGCAGCCTGTGCGACAGAATCTTCCTAGATGATGATAGGCGCTTCAGCATCAAGCTGGACGAGAACTTCGAAGTGGATACAGTAAGTCACAATGACAAGTCTTTTTTCGTAATTAAGCACGACATTTGCTTCATTTGCTTCAACTTATAATTTAAGCATGACATTAAGGATGACTAGTCTTTTTTTTACTATTCTACGAGCGTATCCCCTGCCATGCAAGAGTTTTTGTACTGGATAAGATAGGTTTCAGTCATACTATGGAGAATAAGAAAGTTTACTTGAAGACCGAGCATGGTTATATTTTCCACGCAAAATTATACAATTCAGATGACTACACCTGTTTTGGATGCAAAACATGGCGAGCACTATGCAAGACTTATGCATTTGAGCCTGATGTGGTTATCGCCTTTGATATTCGTCCGGAAGATGATATTGAAGGTAATACCGACATCTGGGTCGATGTGTAGACGCCTCCAGTTATACCATTATGTAAGTTTCTCAACCATATTTATGTCTTTGATATTGTTTATTCAAAAATAGTTGACAACTAATTTGTATTGTCAGCTTATTTCGGTGCAAGCAAACATGTCCAGCGCTTGGCAGACAGGACATACTACTGTCCCAAGGCTGAACTAAACTATGAGGAGCTAAGTCATTATGTTTCATGGCTTGGGGATCTTGATACTGTCAAGACAAATTTTCTTCCTGCATTTACAAATGTTAGTACTGAAAACGTGCGACCAATAGTGTTCGTAATGAACTACGATCACATCTATTTAGGAAGGATGGTAAGATTTTTACTATTTGTCCTTAGTGCATCTTTTCCATACATTATTTTTGAAGCTAAACTTCATTGCTAAGTATGTTACCATACAATGCTCTTCAACAGGGACTCCCGATGAATGTTGTGCCTTATGGGATCGAGACTAAAGGTACCATGAGTATTATTAACTTACGGCTAAGATATCCTACAGATTACTTTAGTGTATTCAAGATTTGCGATGGATGCTTAATAGTGCGAGACTGGACCAAATGTGTGATGGAGAAGCGCAGAGAAGTACTAGGGGGCAGCAAATAGATGCGCTACCCACGATTAGGAGACAGGTTCATCTGCATGCTCCAACTTGATCAAGGAGGAGAGCTAAACATGTTTTATGTTATTTTACCTAAGATAGAGCAGTAAGATTGATTAGCCGACTACAAATGAGTTGGAGGATGATGATGTGCTACACTATTACTATGATGATAAAATAGCTAGTGTTGGTGGTAATGACTATGATGATTATTATTAGCTAGTGTTAGTGGTGATTAAATAAATACTGTTTGTGGTAATGACTATGATGATGATTAAATAGCTTGTGCTGGCGGATTAGATTCAAGTGGAGGCAACATGTGGTGCACATCGAAAGTACTACTAGTCCAAACTGATCAAGTTTGGATTAGTAGTATACTTTTGACATGCACCACATATTGCCTCCACTTGAACCTAATCCACCTTCATTTGACACACTGTTACGGACATAATGATGTAAACCTCATAACTGGTATTGTACCAATATTTGTACGATGGCGCATAAATACACTAAAAATAAAAAATAAAAAAGAATACTAGTAGCAATGGAGAGAAAACGCGCTGCCAGTAGTTACAATAGCAGTAGCGTGGGAGTGAACAAACGTTGCAGCTATTTGTCCTAGCAGTAGCACGTGCGGGCACGCATTACTGCTAAGCAATAGCTGTAGCGCCTTATTAGTAGCACGCCTACCCGCGCTACTAGTGAGCACAAAACCAGCACTACTGCTAGGGTTTTCCCTAGTAGTGAGGTTGTGTATTCCCATCAACACCAATGGCAAAGTTGAGTGTAGAAATTGTAACCCTAACGTATCACTTACTCGTCGTAAGAATCCGGCAACATGAGACGTTGCAGCCACAAAGGGTCAGTATAATGAATGTACTGGTAAATTCACACCATAGGACAAGGATGAATAATAGCTATCACTACATGCATATTTGGCTGGTGGAAGCTCTATGGTTATAATGTTTTTGCGAAAAGCCAATTTTTCCCTACAACAAAAGAGTATATTTTATTTACTACAAAGTTTGTTGAAAACAATGAGAAGGTTCCTCCAACTCAGTCCCAATTATAGTAATCATTAACCCAACCAGTTAATTAAATAAATTGATGACATCAACATGATAATTCAAGAACCAGATACTCAAGATGTCCATAACCGGGGACATGGCTAACCATGATTAGTTTGTACACTCTGCAGAGGTTTGCTCACTTTTCCCCACATGACTCAACCTCCTCCGTTGGATTTCTCGCACTACATGGTGTTTGAAAAACGGATGACCAATACATAGTCTTTCAGAAACATTAACTCTTCACTCTCCGTGGACAGTTACACCTACTTTCCGCTACATCTGCTAGCCCACCACTGAAAGAGGTCATGCAACATACTCAACTATGCTAGATCCCATAATAGCTTGTGGCTGCACACGGAAGTTTCTAGCATGAATAATCTTATGATCCCTTTGAGCCTGGGTGGCATTCCATAGGGTGATCACACGGGTCCTCTGGGATCCCCTTGGGCAAGCACTGCATTCTCCAGGTGCCCGGGCAAACCACTGGGTGCTCCAGGGTGCCCCTACCATTCCACCAACATGTCTATTAAAGTAACCACCTTAAGTTAACCATTAAATAATAACTCTCACATCCGCAATGAATCACTCAACCAATCCACGTCTACGAGCTTGGTAGAGCAATACGAGCATAACGTAGAAGTAACTCCCAAGGTTTGGATGCAAGACAATAGGTTCCTACATCATGAACTACTTGTAAATACCCACATGTTATCAAGTCCTAACCATGTAGTGTTCGAGGGTTGAAACTAATGCATAAAAACTGGGTATGAAAGGGATATGATCAAAGTGTGATCTTGCCTTGTATGGTTGATGAATATGATTCGCACTCATAACTCCTGATAGCTCTACTCATCACACTCTGGTCAATCTATCGTAAGCAAGCAATAGTAACCACACATAAGCAATCACTCAAAAGATCACAAAGAACAAAGAAGACAAATCGAAAAACATCAAAACCAAGTAAATAACTCTTGCAACATAAAACAATTTCTAACAGTGGCAAAATTATGTGGATTTCGGCTTATCATAAAGTTTAGGTCAAGAGCTTCGATTTACAAAAAGAAACAACTCAAATGGAGTTATAAATCTCAAGTTACGATCAAACAAAGTTTAAATTCAAATCTATTTGAAATAAAATTTTAAACTTTCAAAAATATGTTTAAGTTATTTTACTGGAAAAAGGGGATCATAACGAAGAAGTGGGTGTTGGTTTCGTTGGATTTGGACAAACGAGTAAAAAGTTATGACTGTTTGAAGAACATGGACTAAACTGTAAAGAAAGTATTTGCCGATAGGTCCCTAGCTGAAAATAAAACAGAAAAATAAAAACTTATCGGATGAACGTTCGATACAGAAGCATAAGAGACGAGTTCGTCCACTACAGAGGCTTAACTAGTGAACGTTCGCTATTTATAGCATACTGGTGCAAAAAAAACAAATCCTAGTCTAATCTGAACCGTTGATACTAGATCTAACGGATGAGGCAGGAGACGAGGCTTACCGTGGTGGTTGACGGCACCGGCGGTGGAGAAGAAGGCCGGCGGGGCATCTGGTGGTTGTTGGGGCGGCTTCTCCGGAGGTCCTCCGGCTCAGGTGAACCCACAGGGAGCCGCGGTGCGACGAGGGGAAGGCGATGTCGGTGTCAGCGCTCAGCTGCGCCGTTGAAACGGCGCGGGGTGGGGCAGCAGAGCTCGGCGGATCTCGTGAACTCCGGCGAGTTCGCATGGGGCATGGGGATGCGAGGTGGCTGTGTTTCAAGGCGAAAACAGGGCCGGAGCCTCGGGTATTTATAGGAGTGCCGTGTGGAGGAGGGGCCAGGCGAGGGGAGGTGTCCAGGCCGGACACGGCGTCGGCCGGTGACGATGTACAAGAGGAGCAGTCCGGCCTAGCTTGGGGAGCACGAACCCGACAGGTGGGCCCCACCTGTCGGTGACTGGCGAACCGGCGTCTGAACGTTGCTCCTATCGGGCAAGGGAGCAGAGGCGGTTCGGCGCGGGGTTGGGCCAAAACGCGACGCTGGCCGCTGCTGGGCTGGGTCGGCTGGCCTGGCGCGGAGAGAGAGAGATAGATAGATAGATAGATAGATAGAGAGAGAGAGAGAGAGATAGAGCGAGAGAGAGAGCAGTGGTGGGCTTCGCCGTGGCACTGTTCGAAGAGATTTTTCTTTTTTTAAATAAAAATAAATAGACAATACATAAAAAGAGAACCGCATAAAATAAAAATATAGCATAGGCATATTATATATCAAAATTTTCAGAAAAATACTTTCTAAAATATGAACATTTTTATAGCATCAAATAAAATTGACAAAAATTTAAGTAAAGCAAAAAATGCTACTACTACAATAAAACCTCATAAAAATCATTTTAAAAATACCAAAATAAATTCAAATTTATTTCTCTCCAATTTTCTAATGTAGGGAATCATTTTACCCTAATTTCCATATATTTTATTTTTGGAGAAAAATAATTTGAATAAATTCCAAATAACCCCAAATTGAAAATAATTTCAAAAGGACTTTAGATTTGATCCTTTTTACACTTCCAACTCATATTTCATATGTTTTGACGAAGTCATTTTATCTTCTCTCATGAAAATCATTGAGTTGCTTAAATTTTTTGGATTTGAAAATATTTCGAAATGAAATTCAAATATTATTTTCAAATACCCTTTTCATTTAGGTAAATGGAAGAAGTCATGTCATCTTCTCTCCAGGGTTTTGTGATAAAAAGAATTTGAATTCATGGAGATCATAGATGCAAAAATGAAACTTTGGGAAAGTCCTTTTATTCCCTCTCATTTTACTTTCAAATGTTTCAAATTTCACTCAATTTCACACAGTCAATCACACAACAATCAAACAAAACTATCTATTTAATATAACATTCCAAAATTTAGAATTTTGGGATGTTACATTAGTTGTAGCATAATTTCTTTGATCAATGCCTAGAGGTTTACTAGCATAGTGAATAACATTCAGTTTCTTATCAACTCTTTGTCCTAGAATAGCACCATCAGCATATTCACTAGCATCACACATAATTTCAAAGGCTTCTATAGAATCAGGTGGTTGAACAATAGGTGCAGAAATTGAGGCTCTCTTGAGTGTTTCAAAGGCTTCTATAGAATCATCATCAAAAACAAAAGGAATGTACTTTTGCAAAAGATTCGTAAGAGGCCTAGAAATTTTGGAAAAGTCTTTGATAAATCTCCTATAGAAACCAACATGATCTAGGAAACTACGAATACCTTTGATATCTTTAGGACGTCGCATTTTCTCAATTGCATCAAGAGTATATCCAATAGCAGCTCGGTGCTTCCTTAGAACTTTCAATAATCTTTCTTCTTCATGTTCTGAAAGGTTAGCACTAATAATAACAAGATATATCTTCTTTTCATCAAGATAAGCATATTTCAAATTGTCTGGCAATTGTTTTAATTCAAACACAGGATAACCTTTAGGTGGAGGAGGGGACCTCCTAGAGTTTCAATAGGCAAATTGTGTTTAAGCAGAGGATGTTGTTCAAAGAAAATCTTATCTATTTAATTTCTTTCATGCATATGTAAATCATTTTCATGGTCTAGTAAATATTGTTCTAGTGGATCAGTAGGAGGCACAACAATAGAAGCAAGACCAATTAATTCATCCTTACTAGGCAATTCTTTTTCATGAAGTTCTCTACTAAACTTGGAAAAATTAAACTCATGAGACTCATCACCAAAACTAACACCGACAGTTTGTTTCTCACAATCTATCTTAGCATTAACGGTGTTCAAGAAAGGTCTACCAAAGATAGTGGGACAGAAGTCAACTTGTGGGGAACCAAGAACAAGAAAATCTATAGGGTATTTTTTCGCCACACAATACTTCAACATCTCTAACAATCCCAATTGGTGATATAGTGTCTCTATTAGCAAGTTTGATAGTAACATCTATGTCTTCTATCTATGTGGGTGTTATGTCATTCATAATATCTTGATATAAGGAATAAGGAATAGAACTCATGCTAGCACCTATGTCACATAAACCATGATACCAGTGATCTCCTATTTTAACTGAGAAAATGGGCATGCCATCAACAGGTCTGTGTTTATCATTTTATCGGGTTTGGCAATTCTAGCAGCTTCTTCCCAGAAGTAAATAAGATGCCCATCTACATCTTCTTCCAAGAGATCTTTAACCATAGCAATACTAGGTTCTACTTTAATTTGTTCATCAGGTTTAGGTGTTCGAATATAGCTTTTGTTGAACACAGTTGAAACTTTAGCATGTTCCTTTATCCTAATTAACAGGGAGAGGTGGTTTCTCAATATAAACAGTAGGAACAACTGGGTCCATGTTATAAATTATAGTTTCTTCTTTAGCTGGTACCGGTTCTTTAATAGGTGGGTGATATTTAAACCACTTCTCTTTAGGGAGATCAACATGAGTAGCAAATGATTCACAAAAGGAGGCTACTATCTCAGAGTCAAGTCCATATTTAGTGCTAAACTTTTGGAAAGCATCAGTATTCATAAAAGATTTCAGACAATCATACTTAAGTTTAATACCTGACACTTTACCTTCGCTGAGTTCCCAATCTTTAGAGTTGCATTTTATTCTTTCCAAAAGATCCCACCGGAATTCGATAGTCTTCTTCATAAAAGAACCAGCACAAGAAGTATCAAGCACGCTTTGATCATTACGAGAATGTCGAGCATAAAAATTCTGGATAATAATTTCTCAAGACAGCTCATGATTGGGCCATGAGTGTAACATTGACTTTAGCCTCCCCCAAGCTAGAGCCATACTTTCTCCTTAACAAGGCCAAAATAATAAATATAATTCCGATCACGATGGACTAGATGCATAGGATAATTTTTTTGATGGAACTCCAATTTCAATCGATTCCAATTCCAGGATCCAATATCATCGCATAGCCTATACCATCCCAATGCTTTTCCCTTCAAAGATAAAGGGAAAACCTTCTTCATAACATCATCTCCAGGTAAAACTGCAAGCTTGAACAATCCACAAATTTGTTCTACATATATCAAGTGTATATCAGGATGTTTGGTTGCGTCTCCTGCATAAGGATTAGCTAGCAGTTGTTCTCTCAAACCCGAGGGGATTTAATATTCAATATTTTCAGTAGGTGCAATAGGTTGAGGGCTAGCTAACTGTGGTTCCGGTCGAGGTGAAGATACCCCGAACAAACCCCTCAAAGGAGTGTTTTCCATAGTAACAAGTGATAATAAAATTTAGCACACTTATATAAATGTTTCCTTACCAAATTCCACTTACCAAAGGTGCTTCACTCCCCGGCAACGCCGCCAGAAAATAGCCTTGATGACCCACAAGTATAGGGGATCAATTGTAGATCTTTTTGATAAGTAAGATTGTCGAACCCAACGAGGAGCCGAAGGAAATGACAAGTGGTTTTCAGCAAGGTAATGTCTGCAAGTGCTGAAATTGTAAGTAGTAGTGTAGTTTGATAGCAAGATATATAATTTGCAATGAGAAAGTAATGATAATAGTAGAAAAAGTGCAGCAAGGTAGCCCAATCCTTTTGAGGCAAAGGACATGACAAAACAATTTCTTATGCTAAGCAAAGCGTTCTTGAGGGTACACAGGATTTTCATCTAGTCACTTTCACCATGTTGGTTTGATTAGTGTTCGCTATTTTGATAATTTGATATGTGGGTGGACCAGTGCTTAGGTGTTGTTATTACCTGAACAACCCTCCTACTTAGGATTAACCCTCCGGCAAGCATCCGCAACTACAAGAAAAGTATTAAGAATAAATTCTAACCATAGCATTAAACTTTTGGATCTAATTGGTCCCTTACGGAATAGCGCATAAGCTGGGGTTTAAGCTTCTGTCACTCTCGCAACCCATCATCTAATTGCTACTCCACAATACATTCCTTATGTACAAATACGGTGAAGTGTGATGTAGTCGACGTTCACATGATACCACTGAGGGAATCACAACATACATACTATCAAAATATCAAACACAAATCAAGTTCACATTATTACTTGCAACTTGATTTCTCCCATGACCTCAAGAACAAAAGTAAGTACTCACAAATGATAATCATGCTCAAGATTCACTACTAGGGAAAACCATATACACAGAACTTTAGCAGTAGCGTTTAAAAAAGGGCGCTACTTCCACGCTGCAGACACAAATGTAGCAGTAGCGCGTCTACTTTTAAAAGCGCTACTACTAAAATTCTCACAACTAAGCCGATAGGCTAAATATAGTAGTAGCGGTCTTCTTGAAAGAGTGCTACCGCTAATTTTATTTTAGTAGCGCGTTTACTGCGAAACACGCTACTGTTAATGAAAAGAAAATTAAATGAAAAACTAATAGAAAAGTAAATGAAAATGAAAGAAATAAAAAATGAGAAAGAAAAAAAAATGTAATGAAAAAGGGAAAAATGAGAAAGGAATAGTAGTAGCGCTTGTTCATCAGAGGCGTTGTAGATAACTTAGCTGTAGCGCTTGTTTAGGCTCCGCTATAGAGAGAAAAGGAAATAAGAAAAGGAAAGGAAAATACATAGCTATAGCTGTAGCATGTTTACTGAAAAGCGCTATAGCTAACTTAGCTATAGCGCGTTTACAGAAATGCACTACCGCTAAGTTTGACTTAACCCAAAAGCGGTTTGCCCCGACCCCCCGGCCACCACTTCTCCCCCGAATCTCTCACCCCAGTTCACTGCCGTCTCCCCAATTCGTCATCGCCCTACTTTGCCGCTGACTCCTGCCGACGTCAACGCCCCCGGAGCCATCAGAGCCACGCGCTGTCGACGCCACCGGAGCCGCGCAAGCGTAGCGACCCTCGACACCCTACCTCCCTCGCCGTCACCGGAGACGCCCCCGTCGCCCTCGCCACCACTGCCTCCCTCGCCATGACCGGGGCCATCCGCTGTAAGCCCCCACCCTCCTCTCTCTCTCATGCATTGCACAAACATTGGACAAAGAACTAGCTAGCTAGGTTAACAAGGTTAATTAGGTTAATTATCTTGGTTAGTGCAAAAAAATTACTTAGGGCTTTGACAGAGAACTAGTTAGGTAAACTAGTTTAATTACGTTAATTATGTAGGTAAACTAGGTTAACTAACTAGGTTAAACAGCTAGGTTAATTAGGTTCGTCAGGTTAACAAGCTAGGTTAGAGGAAAAATTTATTTTAGAGAATTAGGTGAGAAGGGTTAGAGAAATGTAGTTCCGTTGCAATTTAATTGGGTTCTGTCCTAGGCAGAGAAGCATTAGAGAAAATAATTTGTGTGTGTGTGAGAGAGAGAGAAAGAGAGGAATAGCTAGAACAGATTTTGGGTTCTGTCCTAGGCAGAGAAGTGTTTAGTGAGGTCATTTTGCAAAGGTTTTTTATTTCTGAAAAGACCACTATTTTCTTGGAAAAGAATTTAGGCAAGTTTTATTTAAAAGATGATCATTCCTAGACTTTTATTGTTGATTTTATCTTTTCATTGAAGTGGTCATGTTATATCTTTTCATTGAAGTGTGGTTCGATTGTGCCCATGTGGCCTTTTGTTGTTTCCAGGGAATGAAGAGCGGGTGGCCTATGTTTTGCCGGAATGTTGATTCATTTCCGTTTCGGCAAATTTCAGGTGCTCGATTTGTCTACTTTTTAGCAAAGGTCATGCCGAAATTTTCTGTGAATTCCGGCATGACTTGTGCTACAAACTAGGACATATCGAATGCCCGCGATTTGCCGCATCGGGAAGGAGTCAACGTTCCTGCAAAGCATAGGCCTTTTTATGTCATTATTCATTTTATTAGGTCTAGAATTAATTGACCAGATTTAATTGCAGGAAACATGGCTAGCAACGATGAAGGACAGGGTTCCGGTAACTGCGACAACGTGTACCTGGCGGCAGAGGAATTTTTGAGGGAAGCCGATGATCAACAGCTGATGTTGCTGGGTCCACCTGTCACATCGGAGACTAAGACCGACATCGACAACGGCACTGGGACTAAGACCGGCGCTAAGACCAAGACCTGCATCGAGACCGACGCTGAGACTGAGACTGGCATCGAGACTGGCGCTGAGACTGAGAACGGTGTCGAGACTAGCAGAGTCGGTATAGAACCGAAAGCAAAGATGTGACAGCTTCCTAAGAAGCTCAGGACTACTAGACTGGTGGTCACGGAGGTGGACGGCGGCACTTTTGAGCCAAACTCGCCCGAGGAAGCACGCGCATGCTATGACAATCAAATAGGCTGCATCATATGGACAACCGCCACCATCAACGATGAGAAACTAAACAAGATAGATAATATGAGGCCCTCCCTCCTAAAGAAGCTGCACCAGATATTTTTGTTCCCGGGCCGGAATGAAAAGGATTATAAAGATCCAGACAAGGACCCGACAATGAAGAAGATAAACAAACACGCCATGAGCAAGTATAGCGACGCGTTGGCACCTGGAAAGCAAGGGTGAAATATCGGATCGTCAATGAAAAGGAAGCCTACTCTGAGACTGTAAAGGATAATCCAACAATCACGGCAAAGCACTTTGAAATATTCAAGGCGGCTTGCGAGGCCAAACCTGCCAAAAAAAGCCGAAATACATGAAGTGGCTTCAACAGAAGAACATTGGGTGCCACCACCTCGGAAGCCATGGTTACATCGGGAAGAGGTCCATATGGGCCAAGGAGGATGCGGAAGCCGCGAGTCTGGGCATCCCAGACCACATGGCGGAGTTCACCATCCCGCAGGAGCGTGACGTCCTCAGGGCCCGACACTATTAGGACCCAGTGAAGAAGGTTTTCGAGAAGAACGCGGTCACGACGGAGTTCATGAGAGGGCTGGTAATTTTAGTTTTGATCAATTCGACTACATGTTAGTCATATTTGTAAACGATCCTTGTGCCTTTCAACCGGGCATCAGCGAGGCCAAAGTGGGACACTCCATTCAACCGGGCATTGAACATATTGAAAAGACTCTCGGTGGAGACTCGACCGTCGTATAGACGCATGCACGGTTTCGGAGATGGCGCCATGTGGAAGTACTACTATGAGACCACATAGGAGAGAAAGGAAAGACGGAGGTTAACTGAAGGAAAAATCGACAAGAAGGTTGTGATTGCGGTTGAGAAGAAATCATCTGAGACAGTCACAATAGTGGTAGCCGCCGCAAAATAGGTGCTTGTAGATATGTCTACTACCTTGGTTCCGGTCATTTTCAATTGGAGCAGGCAAAATCCAGAAAAAATGCAGCAGACTTTCCCCTTGCTGACTTCCTCAGGAGCTGCTCGACTAGTGTTGCAACAACACCTGCTCCCACCGGCTCCTGCACCTGCTCCCGCATCGGCTCCCGCACCTGCTCCAGCACTGGCTCCGGCACCGGACGTGCTCGGCGGTGCTTCGTCTTTGGCTGAGCTCGACGCCCTCACGGTATCTGTCAGACCCCCCTTCAATAAATGTATAATCTCCCGTTTTTGTTGCCTTTCGGATGTCTCACGTCGCAGACTTTTCTTTGCACACCGACGAAACCCCGTGCACCATATTGTACACCATCGGCTACCAGAAGGTGGACGTGGGGAAGGCGATGATAATGGAGCTGAAGGAACCATTGTTCCACAGCCGGCCGTACCCCCCAGACGTCTTCAAGGTTCATGGCCAGTGTCAAATCGGGCCATGAGAATTTGGCTCCTCTGGTACTAGTGGGGGATGACGACGAGACCCCGCGGCGGCTTGGTGATTGTTGCAATGGGTGGGTCCTATTGTGCCAAAGAGTCTGCTTCATCTGGAGGCGGCTGGGAGCACACCCACGAGCACACAGTTAGGTATGAACATCAACACCTCACATACTCCATTAGTCGCTAGTGACGTCGCCATAGATGAGGATGAGGATGACGATGACACTCAACAGTTTGTGAATACTAGCGCCTACTTAGGGTTTGAGCGTCATGAGTCAGTGCCTGAATTGCCGCCTCTAGAGTCTGAACATATTACGTACAACTTTTTGGTAGTAAAGAAGTCTAGGAAGAGACCAAGGAAAGGCAAAAAGGCTGCTTCTCCAGCCGCATCAGTAGCCTCGGGTTCAAGACCGTACAGATATCCCCGATGTGGCAAAATGGCATATCCCCGGTCAACCAATCCTACCTGAAGCAGTGCTAGGAGCCAGATTCAGCAATTTAAGGAGACTTCATGACGATGTGCTTCGGATAGAGAAAGGCCTCATCACCTCAAAATATCCAGGATACCCACTTTATGTGGTTAACGTGCCGCGGGGATTGTCGTACGTCAACACATTCCCCGTGCAGAAGTTCTTCCTTCGATTCAATTACATCTTCGACATGTTTCACTTGAAGAAGCTAGATTTTTTGTCTGTCCGCCTTTATGCTTTGCACATGAACTACCTCATTGGGGTTGAGCAGATACCTCATATCTGTGTCGCTGACCCGTACTTCATGCACGAGGGCTTCTTGGGAGTCTGCGCAAAGCACCATGATTACGTGAGGGAATACATCGCCAATTTCATGCTCTCCAATAAGGACAAGGAGGCGATTCTCGTGCCTTATCATCCCATATAAGTCATCTGCGCGGATATCCTTCCTTTGATTTCAATCATTCATTTGCACGATGGAGGCTCATAAATTTGAGGTGTACTTATGTTGCACAACGGTGGGTGCGCCGCCCTCATCATCCTCTACCCCCGATACTCCCACGCCCTTTACCTGGACTCGTCGAAGAACATTAACAAAAAGGATTACACCCACATCAAGTCTGTTCTTGACAGTGCTATGTTTTACTATGACGCACGGGGTGGAGAGGTCAACGGCATGAAGAAATGGGACGGCAGGCCCGCCTTCGACCATAAGACCGACTTCTACTGCATCCAGCAACCGAGTGATTCTCTTAATCATGGATTCTATGTCCTACAGCACATGCTGGAGTACAGATGGGATCACCAAAACCTTCGCATGTAACCTAGATCCGGCGATGCCCATATTCTGCAATGGGCAAAGAACTTAGGAGATATCGAGGATCATCGACTTTGAACTGAGTTCTATCACATCCGGCGCAAACTTTCCCAAATCATCATGAAGGAGGTCGTTGGAAAAACAGGGATGTTCTATGAAGAAGGACAAATGTCGTGGGAAGACGTCCGAACACGCGTAGCCGCTCAGTGCCTCGACTTGAAGCCTGTCACTAAACTCGGGGACTATCTCCCTGACTTGGATGGATGGCACGACGTGGAGTGATTGTCGATATATGACAATGTGTCCGTTTAGTCCATACTATATGTATGACGAAACTTTGAATTATGCACGACGAAACTTTATTTGTGATGTAATTAAACCGTCCTCCTCGACTAGCGAAGATCACTCTAGTTAGGGCATTTTGGGTACGATGAACTTTGTTATTTATGCTTATGATATGTTGCTTCTATTTTTGACAAGTCTGTCTATTTCTTTTTCTCAACTATATATGTTGCATATCATCGACTCATGTGACGATGCAGGTGTATAGATCATCGATGGCAAAGAAGTGCTACGCCAGGAGTATACGATGAGTGGCCGGGATGTCAGGCCCAGGTGTACCGGTTTCCGGTTTCCGAGCGACAGCTAGTAGTTAGTTTAGGTTCACGCTAATGTGAGAGAGGGATACGAACTCCTGTACTACATAGTTTCGCCTGTCACTCAAAGTGATAGCTCTTCTCGCCTATATCATTGTTTAGATGGATGATGATGTAGTTGCAAGTAATCGAGACTTGTATCGCTATTTTCGAGATGATAACGAGAGACCACTTTGTGTTGGATGATGATTATGATGATGGCATGATTTGATGAGACTATTTTTATGTATACACTATGATTACATTTGTATGTGTATGATATGCTAAAGATTATTGTATAAAGCCTATTCAAATACAAAACAAATATGCAGAAAAAAATAGAAACTAATAAAACTAGCAGTAGCGAGGGGAACAAAGTTAGCAGTAGCGCTTCCTTACAAGTAGCTTATTGGATCTGAAGATATAGTCTTCCACCAAATAAACCATATAGTAATGAACTACAAGATGTAATCAACACTACTAGCCACCCACAAGCACCAATCTATAGTTCCAATAATAGGATTGAACACAAGAGATGAACTAGGGTTTGATATGAGATGGTGTTGTTGAAGATGTTGATGGAGATTGCCCTCCCCAAGATGGGAGAGTTGTTAGTGTTGATGAGGACGATGATTTCCCCCTCCAGGAGGCAAGTTCCCCCGATGGAATCGCTCCGCCAGAGGGCAAAAGTGCTCCTGCCCAAGTTCTGCCTCGAGACAACGGTGTTCCATCCTGAAAATCCTCTCCTTATATTTTTGTAGGTCAAACTGACTTATGTACCATAAGATGGGCACCGGAGGTGGGCCTGGGTGAGCACAAGCCACCAGGGCGCTTGGGCTCCCTAGCGCGCCCAGGTGGGTTGTGCCCACCTGGTGGGCCTCCTCTCATACTTATTTGCTCCAATATTCTTCATATATTCCATAAAAATGATCCGTGAAGTTTCAGCTTGTTTGGAGTTGTGCAGAATAGGTAGCTTGACGCAGCTTTTCCAGGTCCAGATTTCCAGCTGCCTGAATTCTCTCTTTGTGTATACCTTGCATATTATGAGAGAAAAGGCATTAGAATTACTCCAAAAAGCATTATTATGGATAAAAACATCATAAATAAGAGTAGGAAAATATTATGCAAAATGGACGTATCAGTTAACAAAACCAAGCATGCTTAACAACTTGGAAATATAGCAATTGTATTTGTTTCTCATGTATTTAGTAGAGCCAAATTCAAGTTATTCCTCACATGATATACAATAACAAAATGCACCCACAACAATTGAACATCACATTACAGAATTGACCCAAACTGTTAACTAAACACCACAACAAATGAACCATCCGTTCATTGAGCAACACATTGCACAATATAACATACTCCTTAAAGAAGATCAGATAGTTACCCAAACCAAGCATGCTTAACCACTTGGTAATATAGCAATTGTATTTGTTTCTCATGTATTTAGTACAGCCAAATTTGATTTACTGCTCACATGATATACAATAACAGAAAGCACCCACAAGTATTGAACATCGCATTGCCGAATTGAGCCAAACTGTTAACTAAACACCACGACAAATGAACCAAACGTTAACTGAGCACCACATTGCACAATGTATAACAAAACCAAGCATGCTTAACAACTTGAAAAATATAGCAATTGTATTCGTTTCTCATGTATTTTGTAAAGATAAATTCGATTTATTTCTCACATGGAAGACAATACAAAATTGCAGCCTGAACAATTGAACATCACATTTGCAAAATTGAACCAAATAGTTAACTAAAGACGACAACTAATTAACCAAACAATTAATAAGTGAGCACCACACTACACGACTCATACGTCTCCAACATATCTATAATTTTTTATTGTTTCATGTTGTTATATTATCAATCTTGGATATTTTATAATCATTTTATAGTCATTTTCTATCATTTTTTGGTACTAACCTATTGACATAGTGCCAAGTGCCAGTTGCTGTTTTTTCCATGTTTTTTACATCGCAGAGAATCAATATCAAACGGAGTCCAAATTCCATGAAAGTTCACAGAGAATTTATATGGGCCAGAAGGAACACAATGGGCCCTGGCTGCGCCTGGGAGGTGCCCCGGGGGAGGCACAACCCACCAGGGTGCGCCATGAGGCCCAGGCGCGCCCTGGTGGGTTGTTCCCACCTCGGGTGCCCCCCAGACCGCCTCTTTGATCTATAAATACCCCAATATTCCCAAAACCCTAGGGGAGTCGACGAAATATTGATCTAGCCACCGCAGAGTCAAGAACCACCATATCCAATCTAGACACCATCTCGGATGGGGTTCACCACCTCCATTGGTGCCTCTCCAATGATGCGTGAGTAGTTCTTTGTAGACATTCGGGTCCATAGTTAGTATCTAGATGGCTTCATCTCTCTCTCTCTCTCTCTTGATTCTCAATACAATGGTCTCTTGGAGATCGATGTAACTCTTTCGCGGTGTGTTTGTTGGGATCAACGAACTTTAAGTTTATGATCAGATCTATGTTTTTGTCTCAATGAAAGTATTTGAGTTTCTTTGATCTCTTTTATGCATGATCTCTTATAGCCTCATATTTCTTCTCCTATATTTGAGTTTTGTTTGGCCAAGTTGATCTATTTATCTTGCAATGGGAAGAGGTGCTTTGTAGTGGGTTCAATCTTACGGTGCTTGATCCTAGTGACAGAAAGGGAACAGAAAAGTATGTATCGTTGCTACTAAGGATAAAACGATGGGGTCTATCTCTACATAGATAGATCTTGTCTACATCATGTCATCGTTCTTATTGCGTTACTCCATTGCTCCATGAAATTAATACACTAGATGCATGCTGGATAGCAGTCGATGTGTGGAGTAATAGTAGTAGATGAAGGCAGGAGTCGGTCTACTAAACTTGGACGTGATGCTTATATAATGATCATTGCCTGGATATCTTCATGAGTATTTTAAGGTCAATCAATTTCCCAATAGTAATTTGTTCACCCACCGCTTTGTGATTTTTCTCGAGAGAAGCCATTAGTGAAACCTACGGCCCCTGGGTCTCTTCCTCATATTATTTTCCTTTGCGCTCTACTTTTATTTGCTTTTATTTTTAAATCTATTAATCCAAAAATACAAAAATAAGTTGCTGCACTTTATTTCATTTTCAATCTATTCATCCAATCTATTACAACCTTTTTATCGCCACACACCAATTTCTGGCACCGTTACCCGGAAGGGATTGACAACCCCTTTAACACGTCGGGTTGCGAGGATTTCTTATCTACGTGTAGGGGCTGTTTGCGTTGTGTTGCTTGGTTCTCCTACTGGTTCGATAACCATGGTTTCATATCCAAGGGAAATACCTACCGCCGCTATGCTTCATCATCCCTTCCTCTTTGGGGAAATACCGACGTAGCTTCAAGCGACATCAAAAGGAATTTCTAGCGCCGTTGCCGGGGAGGATCTTCAACATATACCAGGTTCCTAATCACAATCTCATCTCCTTGCAATTTACATTATTTGGCATTTGCCTCTCGTTTTCCTCTCCACCACGTCACAAAAATTGTCGTTTTATTCGCCCCTCTTTTTCGTTCGCCGTTTTCTTGCCAGATCTATCTGTGTTCTTGCTTCCTAGTCATAATGGCTAGCGTGGCTACTCCTCCTTTGCCACTAGATTTTGAAGTGCTTTACTTCAAGCAAAGAAAAGGAGAAAATTTGAAAGATGCTTTGTATAAGCTTATGGAATCGTATCATATTTCCAATTCAATGGGGGGCGCTAAGGTTTTGCTTCGTAATTTTTACATAGGATTGGCTTTGCATCATAGACAACTCCTAGATTTTGCCACTAAAGGGAATTTTATTGAGCTTGATACCAATGCTTCCTGTGCAATTTTAGAAGGAATTTTGGGGATTCCACCTCAAAAGAAGGGCTTACTTTCACCCCAGAGGGAGTTCAAATGCTGGACAACCTTGGTGATTCGCATAAACACATGGTTGAATTACAAAAATATAATGAACCTCTCAAGCATCTCAATGGTAGTACCAACCGCATGAATACTTTGATTACTCTTTGCAACAAGCGATTGGATATTTTAGATCCTTGCTTTATGCCTAGCTAAGGGCGTAAAACTATAGTGCTTGTTGGTTAGCAACCCAATAAATAATTTTTTTTTGCTTTTTGTTTCCTGTTTTTGAGTGTTAGAACAACTATGCCACTGTTATGATTGTCTTTTTTCTGTTTTAATTAGTGTTTGTACCAAGTAAAGCCTTTAGGATCTTCTTGGGTGATAGTTGTTTGATCTTGCTCAAAAAATAGAAACTTTTGCGCTCACGAAAATAATTATCATTTTTTATCAGGGAGCGATAAAATACCCATTCGACCTGAAGTAGATCAGTATAAAAATTACTCAGGTCTTCCTATTTTTTCAGAATTTTTGGAGTTACAGAAGTATTCGAAATAGTCAAATTTCTACAGACTGTTCTGTTTTGAAAGATTCTGTTTTCTTTGTGTTGTGTGCTTATTTTGATGGCTCTATGGTTTTCTTTGATGAGTTTTTGCCATATAAAAGTTGGAATACATTAGATATAATGCAATAACAAAATATGAATTGGTTTGATACAACACTTATATTAGTGATTTATTATTCTTATATTAACGGATCTCAGGAAGGTTTTGTTGAGTTTTGTGTGATTGAAGTTTTCAAGTTTTGGGCTATCATACAATGGATGAAGGAATAAGGAGTAGAAGAGCCTAAGCTTGGGGATGCCCCAACATGCCTAGCTATTATCCAAAAAGGAGCAACCAACTAAGCTTGTGGATGCCCCCGATTGGCATCCCCTCTTTCTTCTAACGACCATCGGTATTTTACTCGAAACTATATTTTTATTCGTCACATACTATGTGTTTTGCTTGGAGCGTCTTGTATGATATGAATCTTTGCTTGTTTTATTTTTATGTTTAAAGTCTTGATCCCTTGCTGGACACACCTATTTGAGAGAGCCAAGATTATGCAATGACTTGTTAGAATTGCTCTCTATGCTTCACTTATTTTTGTTATGAGCTATGGACTTGCTCTAGTGCTTCACTTATATCTTTTTGAGAATGGTGTGCTTAGTATTTTAGAAGAAATACTCTTTTGCTTCACTTAGATTTATTTGAGAGTTACTAAAATTTTCAAGAAATTCTCTCTTGCTTCACTTAAATTAATTCGAGAGAAAGAAAAATTATGCTCATGATCTTCACTTATATTTGTTTGAGCTTGTCAAAAGCAACCTATGAAAATTTGTTCCAAAGTGATAGATATCCAAGAAGGATATAATAAAAATGTTCATGAAGATCATTGGACCAAATAAACTTGATTCTTAGTAATAGTTTTGAGATATGATGATGTGATATGTGAGTCATCTTGATGAGTAATTATGCTTTAGTAAGAATATTTGTGTTAAGGTTTGTGATTCCCTATGCAAGCACAAAAGTCAATAGTTATGCAATGAAATTATATCCTACTTGTGGTGCATTATTCAGTGTTAGTTATGCTTAATGCTCGCTTATGAGATTATTCGTTTCTTGGTTGGTCACTTCCCAATCTTTTGCTAGCCTTCATTTTGCACTACGTATGATCACTACTTGTGCATCCAAAAACCTTTAACCCACTTTTTCCACATGAGTCCATTATATCTACCTATATGCAGTATTCTTTTTCCGTTCTAAGCAAATTTTCATGTGCCATCTCTAATTTTCAAAAATAAACTTCTCTTTTTGTGTGTTTGTTTCGTTCACGGAGTGGTGAGGGGTGGCTAATATTTTCCATGCTAAATGTGTTATTGTCACGATGAGTGTTTATTCACTTGTCATTGCAAGAGAGTAAGGCAAACGTATTAGGGATGCCCAGTCCCGAAATGAAAATGAATTTATTTTATGTTGTCAAATACTAAATTCCTTGGAATGTGTTGGTATGGAGGGCACCCGTGGATACGGTTAGCCATGGAAAGTGAAAGTATGGTGGAAAAAATGAATAAACTTTATTTTCTATTTGGGAACCGCCTATGATATATCTATGCATGGAAAGTATTGGGAACTCTATGTCATTTTCGTTGGTGTGATGGATACACCTCCTAAACTGTTTTTATCTCTATGTTTTTCGCTTTGAGCTCTGGCACCTCTACTGTAATGCCCACAATGCGGCTATATCTCCCATGTGTCGAGGCACGACTTAGAGGCATAACTGCATGGTGGTTTGGTTGCAAGAGGGGTAATGTTCACACAATCCCATGTACTGAATAAGAAAGGGATAAAGAGTTGGCTTATAATCGCCACTTCACACAATACATAAATAATTCATACATCATTCAAATACACTCATAGACCGACTACGGTCAAAACAAAATAAAAGGAAGATAAACCCCAAATGCTAGATCCCCGATCGTCCCAACTAGGCTGCACTACTGATCATTGGGAAAAGAAACATAGTAACGACCAAGGTCCTCGTCGAACTCCCACTTGAGTTCGGTAGCATCACCTGCATTGGTATCATCAGCACCTGCAACTGTTTGGAATTATCCTTGAGTCATGAGGACTCAGCAATCTCACACCCTCGAGATCAAGAATATTTAAGCTTATGGGTAGGATGGGGTAATGAGGTGGAGCTGCAGCAAGCGCTATGCAATTATGGTGGCTAACATACGCAAATAAGGGTAAGGTGAGAAGCTACACAACGGTCGAAAAGCTATGAGTGATCAAGAAGTGATCCTGAATCTACTTACGTCCAAACATAACACAAGACCATGTTCACATCCCGGACTCCGCCGAAAAGAGACTATCACCGCTACACACGTCACTACTAGGGAAAACCTTATACACAAAATCATAGCAGCAGCGAGGTTTAAAAACAAATGCTACTACTAATTAGCAGTAGCGGGCTCCAGAAAACCGTGCTACTAATAGCCAGTAGCAGTAGCGCTCTAGGTGAAATGAGCGCTACTACTACAATTGCCACGGTGTTGCCCTCAGGCTAGATATAGTAGTAGCGCCCTTTTCTTGGACGCGCTACTACTAAAGTACTTAGTAGTGGCGTTTTTCTTTAAAACTCGCTACTGCTAAGTATCATCCCCTCTTGCAACTAATTAAGTTTAGTCCCATACTGCTAAGTGAACAAGGTGTTTCCCACCTTAAATATGTTACTTCTCAAACTACCTCGAGCACTTGGTCTTCATTGAACTGTATGTGTAAGATTTGTGGCTGCAATATGAATCTTCACATGTCCCTATATAGGTATGGTGAGGATTCATGTTAACTATTTAGATTCTACACAAAAAGATCAATGATGACCAATGTATATTTTTGATGTTTTTAGATGCTTAGCCTTAGCAGTAGCGTTTTTTCAGGACAAAGCGCCACTCATATTGGGCTTAGCAATAGTGCGCTCCTTGTAGCCATGCTACTGCTACTGCTACAGCAAAACAAAACACGCGGCCCGCCCCCGCATGCTCATCTCTCTCAGTCATCCCCCTCCGCCTGACGCCGGCAGCTGCGGTTAGGGTTTCTCCTCCGCCACAGTGCGCCACAACCACGCCGCCGAAGCTAATGCTCCTCCCCCCTCTCGTCGCCCCTATGCTGGGTGCTCCTCCACCCTCTCGCCGCCCACTCTGTCGCTACCCGCGAGCTCTGGCCGGGCGCCTTTGGTCGACTGCCCTTGATTCCCTCACCGGCCGCTGTCCTGGCCCCCTCTCATAGGAAAGTCACCGACCTTCCCCTCGTCAGCACCCCAGACCGAGGTCACCATGCCATCCCCCCTCCTCGTAAGCACCCCCTAAGGGTTTCCCTAACTAGATGCTGCGAGGGCTTATGAATTTCATATGGATAACTAGAAGCTTTTGTTTTTCTGTAATAAGTTATTTTTTGCAAAATGTAGGTGCCAATTTAGTTGAAATGCTTTGGTAGGTGCTACAAGTATTTAGTTTGCAAGTGCTAACTTAATCCCAATTAAATTTTTCACTTGTTTTTTTAATCAGTTATCTTAGGCAATAGGGGCCAAATTAGATGAAACGTGTCTTGGTAGGTGGTACCTTGATTTGGTAGATAACTTATTACAAATCTTAGGATTATACCTTTGGTAGGGGCCAAATAGTTTTTTTGGCGATAGGTGCCCCTGAAATTGCTTCTCGCGGGAAAATCTCTTCATCAAGAGATATTCTAGAAGGTGTTAGTAAGCTAATTGAGAACTTGTTGTCTGTGAGTCTTGTTGGCTGATTTGGCATTGGCCTGCTAGCTGTTGGTTCTATTATAGAAGGTATTAGTAAGTTAATTGAGAGCTTGTTGTTTACTTTTTGGGATCGGGTTCCACTATGAAAATATAACTGAAGAAGAATCAAAAATATCACATGCTGCAATTTTTCTTTCCTGTGAAGTGGATCATTAATCCTTTGTTCATATTGCTTTAGGAAAATGGTGCCACCACCACCACCACCATGTCGACTGTGCAAGTCAAGGTGCCACAACAGCCTTGCAACTGGCAAGCTGTTCAGCATCTACTTCTAGCCGAGTTTCCGTCACGCGGCGGTAAGAAATTAGATGAAATGTAACAACTATTTTATTTTTAGTGTTGGCATTACTACATTGTGTCATTTTACTTTTTTACACAGATCGTCCCATGCAATGTGAGGTTGAAATTCAACAAGCGGACGTGAGACACTGTGAAATTTGAGGCTCTTGGGGGGCGTACAATATGGAGGTCGAGAAAGGACGCAATATGTCGCACATTGAAGGAGATGGATGGGCCCGTTTCCTCGCCGCATGCGTCTTACTAGTGGTGAGTTGGTCAGCTTCTCCTTCAGAGCAGAAAGACCCAAGCTGGCTGTCATTTATCTCAACCTGGTGGAAGATGACGAAGATAATGAAGATGATGAAGATGAGGAAGATAATGAGGACCCACTCGATGAAGATGATGAGAACCCACTTCATGAAGCCATCGTAGGTCAAAGAATGAGGCTGAGTAAGGAGGAGGTGTGGAACCTGTGGGACATAATTCCGCCACATAATGAATTTGTCGGGGTGCCATTCGTGACCCGCATGACAAGTACCATGGTCGATCAGCATGGAATGGTATGCTATACTGACTGTAGTAATTTGATGATATATATATGCTTTATTGTTATACTTACAAATGCAAATTATCCGATGATATGCTTAGTGTAGAGTCCAATGATATGCTTTGTGGAATCTACTCGATGATATGTTTTAGTGTAGTGTCTGATCACATGCTTATTAGTGTAGAATCCAAGGAGCTATTAGTAGTGTAGATAATCCATATATACTTATTAGTAGAATTCATGCTTAATTAGTACAAATGCGTAGTATTGTGTCTTTTGATAGTGTAGAAATCTATACTTAATAGAAATATATTTGCAAGAGTATGTGCGAGGCTATTTATTAATTGATATGTTTTTCTTATTCAGCAATTGCCGAAGAACCTATATGTGAGTTGTGGTATCGAGCCTGATGAAGAAGGCTCAGCTGGACTACGCCTTACCGCAAGGGGCTCTGTCACCACCTGTACTTACTACATGGACACAGACGGTTGCACACACTTAAACTCGGTTGGGTGGAAGAGATTCCTCGTTGGCAAGAATCTTCGTGTTGGACAGGCCATCCTAATTACTATCAGGAACACCCACCGCCTAGGCTTGAGGATGATGATCGTTGTCGATATCATCTAGCTAGAACTCCATATGTGTGGGTGGCTATATCATCTAGAACTACATTTGATGATCGTCATCGATATCAAGTAGAACTACATATGATGATCGTCGTCGATATCACCTTTGTACTGCTTGAGGATGCATATGATGATCGTTATCGAGTAATTTGGAACGGAGGTAGTACTACCTAGTACCTATAATGCTTTATGAAATTGATATCTAGTAGTACCTGGTATCTGGAAATTACAGTTTACTGAAACTGAAACAGGGTAGGAAGCGGGAAAAAATGATGAAACACATAGCAGTAGCGCAGGGCTAGGAAAGCGCTACAACTAAGTAATAGTAGTGTGTTCTGGAAAAGCGCTGCTGATATAGTCAATAGTAGTAGCGCGGGTGCAAACCGCGCTACTACTAATAGTTAGCTATAGCGCCTTATTGGTAGCGCAGATGCCCGCGCTACTAATAGCCTAAAAACCCGCGCTACTACTAGGGTTTTCCCTAGTAGTGTGTGGTTGATTCATTTTAATTAAGTCAAGTGTCAAGTTATCTACAACTGGATATTAACAAATTCCCATCTGCCTCATAACCGCGGGCACGACTCTCGAAAGTTCATACCCTAGGTGTCCCAACTTAGCCCATCACAAGCTCTCACGGTCAATGAAGGATCTTCCTTCTCCCGGAAAGACCCGATCAGTCTCGGAATCCCGGTTACAAGACATTTCGACAATGATAAAATAATACCAACAAGACCACCCAAGTGTGCCGACAAATCCCGATAGGAGCTGCACATATCTCGTTCTCAGGGCACACTGGATGAGAAATCTGTACAACTAAAACCAGCCCTCAAGTTTCCCCGAGGTGGCGCTGCAAAGGGCTCTAGTTTCGACCAACACTCAGAGGAGCACTGGCCCCCGCGCGCGCGCGCGGGGGGGGGGGGGGGTGGGGTTAAGATAAAGATGACCCTTGGGCTCGCGAAAACCCATGGGTAAAGGCTTAGGTGGCAAATGTTACAACCAAGGTTGGGCCTTGCTAGAAGAGTTTTATTCAAATTCAAGAGAACCTTGGCTGAACTATGTCCGGCTAGAGTGGGATGCGGACGATGAAGAAATTCGCTGCCCACCCACCACCCACTCAGTAGCCACTGTCAGCGGCTTAACCGACATGCTCGACTTCGACTCCGAAGACATCGACGATATGGACGACGATGTAGGAGACGAACAGGAACCACCGCCCACAGGGCGCTGGACCGCCACTTCATCACATGACGTATACACTGTGGATACACCCAGAGTGGGAAATGGCAAAGAGACAGCGGAGGATGCCCCCTCCAACCAACCCAGGCGTCGATGTCAGCGGCGCCTCTCTAACTCCCGCCATAGCAAAAACAGCGACAACAGCGCAAGACGAAATAACAGTCCAGTCGACTCTAGAAGAAACAACGACTGCACCACCTGGGTGGCAGAGCACGATCAAGATGCAAACTACAAACATAGTACGGATCCGACGTCCGAACACGACGACACCAAGGATAAGGCTCATCAAACCCCGTCTGGGGAAGAAAACAGTCTGGACGAAGATGCACACATCATCCAGGAAACGCACTTGGAGCAAGAAAACCTCCATAGAAGGCTTATTGCCACAACAAGGAGCCTGAAGAAGCAGAAGCAAAGGCTCAAGGTCGCACAAGATACGCTGAATAGCAAGTGGAACAAAGTAACAAAGTATGGTGGAAGTTACCATAAAAATAGCTATCCAAAGCACAAGCTATTACCGGAATTCGATGATGAGGCCTTAGAGCCCATACAGCCGATGAGTGATACAGCCAACCGGCCGGATCCACCACCTTGTGAACGCTATAGAGCGGCTAACAAAGTCGCGCATAAGTCAACGCACAATGTACGTGAGAACTTGCGTCAAAAACCCGGCGCGACCTCATCCATCTATGGATCTAGGAAGCGCGCTACGGTACAAAACCAACATCAGATACTACAACCGTACGAACACCATGGCGCATCCCAATATAGGGGTGCCGCACACCCCTTATGTTTAACTGATGAGGTGTTGGATTACGAATTCCCAGAGGGTTTCAAATCAGTGAACATAGAGTCGTACGACGGGACCACAGACCCTAGAGTCTAGATAGAGGACTTCATCCTCCATATTCATATGGCTCGTGGAGACGATCTCCATGCCATTAAATCCTTGCCCCTCAAGCTTAAAGGACCAGCTCGGCACTGGCTGAAAAGCCTCCCCGAAAACTCAATTGGAAGTTGGGAGGAGCTCTAGGACGCTTTTCTGGCCAATTTTCAAGGGACTTATGTCTGGCCTCCGGATGCAGACGATTTAAGTCATATAATCCAACAGTCGGGAGAGTCTGCCCGAAAGCTTTGGAATAGGTTCCTCACCAAGAAGAACCAAATCGTCGACTGTACGGATGCCGAAGCCTTAGCATCTTTTAAACACAGCGTCCGAGACGAATGGCTCGCCAGATACCTCGGTCAAGAAAAATCGAGAACAATGGCAGCCTAACAAGCCGGTTAACGCCGGATTCAGGGGCTCCCGACCAGGTCAGCGGAAAAAGCCTTTCAAAGGCTCTAGAGAAGGACAATCTGGTCTAAACAAAATTCTTGACAAACTCTGTCAGATTCACGGCACCTCGGACAAACTTGCAAATCATACCCACATAGAATGTTGGGTCTTCCAGCAGGCCGATAAGCTAAACACCGAATACAAAGGGGAAGAGACACCAAGCGAAGACGAGGATGAGCCTCGCCAGCAAACCGCCGGAGGACAGAAAAAGTTCCCACCAGAGGTTAAGCAAGCATGCACTCCGAGGCACACAAGCCATAGAGCCCGTCACCCCTAGGTTCAACCCCTGATTGGCCTGCCCGATCACTTTTGATCGTAGGGATCACGCGGCCAAATCCGGCACGAAGGACTGATGGCCTGGGTGTTAGACCCAATAATAAATGGGTACCATTTCCATGAATCCTCATGGACGGCGGTAGTGATCTAAATCTGATCACTACTAGGAAAAGGGCTACTAATGGCGCACTAGTTTTGCGTACTAATGGCGCATCACTGGTGCGCCATTAGTATCACACCACTAGTGTTTTTTACTAATGGCGTACCACTGGTGCGCCATTAATATATGCATGGTATACTAATGGCGCACCACTGGTGCGCCATTAGTATAGGCCACGGTGCGCCATTAGTATTTTTGAATTTCGAAGGCGGGAAAATAGTAGTGGCGCACCGTCTAACCCCCACCGTGCGCCATTGCTATTTTTGAATTTTGAATTTGGATCTGGATCGTAATTTTTTTGCCCATTTTTTGCTTGTTTTTTTTGCTCGTTTTTTGGCACGATATTATTTAAAATTTTGTTCCTGTTTTTGGATCTTGTACGTTCTTTTGCCGTGTTCTTTTGCTGGAGAGGAGTTCGCCGGAGAGGAGGAGGAGGAGGTCACCAGAGAGGCGCTCGCCTACATCGCTGGAGAAGAGGAGGAGGTCGCCTGGCAGGAGTTCACCGAAGCATCGGAGAGGAGGAAGGAGAAACCATGAGCGAGTGGGAGGAGAGGAGGGAGGAGGAGCTCACCGGAGAGGACGGAGGAGGAGCTCACCGGAGAGGTGGGAGGAGAAACCGTGAGGGGAGGAGAGGAGGGAGGAGGAGGTCGCCGGAGAGGAGCAGGAGGTCGCCGTGGAGGAGGAGGGTAGTATGGTGGAGGAGAGAAGGGAAGATGGAGTGGAGGAAAGGAGGAGATGGAGTGGAGGAAAGGAGGAGATGGAGTGGAGGAGAAGAATGAAGAGGTAAGGAGGAGAGGACAACGCCCAGCCATATATACAGCATAGTAATGGCGAACCGTGGGCAGGTGCACCATTACTAACTTTTTTTATTTTTTTTATTTATTTTGAATTTTGAAGGCGGGAAGATACTAATGGCGCACCATGGGCAGGTGCGCCATTAGTAACTTTTTTTTGACTTATTTTGAATTTTGAAGGCGGGAAGATACTAATGGCGAACCATGGGCAGGTGCGCCATTAGTAAGTTTGAATTTTTTTGCCTCTCCAGATCTTAAAAGCGCCGTATCTTTTTTCTGTTAGGTTTTTGAGGATTTTGAAAATGTTTAACAATGTTCCCCCCATTAAATTCGGATGTAACTTTTCGACTAGATGATTTTTCATATAAAAAACTTGTAATGGCGCACCATGGCATGGTGCGCCATTACTAGTTCAACTAGTAATGGCGCACCACTCCCATGGTGCGCCATTAGTAGTTTTGAAAAAAATTAATTTTTTTACTAATGGCGCACCATGTATGTGGTGCGCCATTACTAGTTCAACTAGTAATGGCACACCACTCCCACGGTGCGCCATTAGTAGTTTTGAAAAAAAAATTAAAAAAATTTACTAATGGCGCATCGTGGATGTGGTGCGCCATTAGTATTTCCACACTAATGGCGAACCAACACATGGTGCGCCATTAGTATATAGTAATGGAGCACCACATGTCTATCTATAGCCCTTTTCCTAGTAGTGGATTTATCAGGACACAGTCCGCACAATGGGGATAGACCCGACACAAATAAGCCACAGTAATACTATCTTTAAGGGAGTAATACCAGGCCAAGAGGCCCGCTGTACGGGCTCTCTACTACTAGAGGTGGTATTCGGTTCTCCTGATAACTTCCAAAGCGAATGGCTAAATTTTCACATCGCCCCATTCCGAAGTGGCTATGAAGCACTACTTGGAAGAAGGGCTTTCACTCGTTTTAACGCAATGCCGCATTATGCTTTTCTCAATCTTAAGATGCCCGGTCCACGTGGCATCATCTCAGTTAGCGGAAATATTGAACGTTTCCCACGTACGTAAGAGGATGCGGCGGCTCTAGCAGCCGCAAACTAGACGGCCTCACCAACTAGGAAAATGGCAGGTCGTCAAGACCACGGACACGGTCAAACGAATCCGACGTTCCATCATATATACATGAGATTTGTTTGATTATCAAACCCTCATAAACGATACCAGGGGCTTCCCGCGTGTAATCGGGACTAGCCCGGCTCAACTTGGCTTCTCTTGAATTTTGATAGTTCATTGATAATAACCAATTCTTCTTTTTGGCATGGCAAGTTTCACCTAAATTCTTTCCTTTTGTAGATGACAATCGTGCTACACCCGTCCAGGACACGGCACAATGGAGACATAGGCGCAGACGTGCAGCCGGGACCCGCCCAAAGGTTTCTTTTTAGATTAAGACTCTGCGGAAACCTTTTTTACTGTCTCTTGTTGCTCACATCCTCCAGATACTCCATACAACCGAGAAGGATGCTGGCGTTATTGGCATGTGGCCATGTCAGGATTTTGCATGTACCTGGACACATGGGGTTTCTTATTAAGGGCATTGTTTAGCCCGGTGTATGTTATAAAGACCGAACACCTTAGGGAGTGTTCGGCATCGAGAATTTGTCCCTATATGCATCAGCTCTGAATCATGTATTTGTTCACATGTTGGGTTTGCCCGGCTCCCACGTTTTGGTACCTTACGTTCTGTTATATCGGCTAAGGTAGCACTGGGAGAACTACTGCGATTGTACCCTGGTTCATCTGGATGAGCACCTCAATAGAGAAAGCCGAAAACTGACTGTCATGATATAGCGAGAGACTAGTCAGCCAATCGATGACTCATCGGGATCTTTGGGATTCCTCCTCATTAACGAAGGGCCGTCTCCCGGTCATGTACGTACGCGCTCCGTATTCGGACGAGCGCAGAAGTACCAGGGGCTATATAGTAGCCCCACCGTCAAACTCCTATGGCTAAGTGAAAGTGTTAAAGCAATATAGTCTGATTGCCTCATTCGCTGTGCTATCACCTCCTTAATGGACCAAGACATTGGATCAAGTGTGGATATGCATTTTCTGCGAACACCCCCGCATTATATGTGTGGGGGCGGAAGCCGACGACTGCAAACTTTCAGGTTATATACATATATACATAAACGGCCGCACAGGAGGCATCATAGTACTTTCGGGCAAAAGTATAAATACAGCCTTGATAATTCAGTAAAACATTGTTTTTACAATGGGAATACATGTCACTAGAACATAATATTCTTCAAGCACTGAGCCTCTATTGAATGAGCGCCTTTAAGAACTTCTTCAAAGTAGTGCTCGGCAGCCACTCGGCCTACGGTCGAACCCTGTGTCGCAATAGTGGTGGCCTCCATCTCCACCCAGTATGTCTTGACACGGGCGAGGGCCATCCGCGCACCCTCTATGCACGCCGATCTCTTTACACCATTGATGTGTGGCACAACACCAAGGAATTGTTGCACTAAACTAAAGTAGCTATTCAGCCTTGGCCCTCCCGACTAATGGAGCTTGGCCCACTCGGCCAATCGCTCATTCAACAGCAGCGGACGGACTGGAGCGTGAAATTGTGACCAGAACAGGTTTTCCACTTCGGGACCTTTCTAATCCTTGAAGTACTCGGCCGCATCAGCAACACTTGCAGCCAAATCCATGTAAGTGTCCGCAGAACTCCATAGCCGGTCCAGAGGAGCATACTTCGGATCTTCGAACTTAGTCCGCAACAAGAAGGGCTTCCGAGAAACGATATCTGCAGCTTGATTCAGCTCCTCCTTCGTCGCTCTAATTTTGGAGCGGGCTTCCTTGGCAGCCACCAGGGCCTTCTCCAGGTCCGTCGCCTTCGCCCGGTTTTCTTCTTCAAGAAGTTGGTAATGGTCAGCGACATCTTTTAACTCTACAGCCATCTTGGCTATTTTTTCCTTGCTCTCGCAATGTGTGACACCCCAAAAATTTGGCCTTGTTTTAATGAATTAAAATTTTGCCAGGAATTTAAAACCTTGATTTCTGACCACCATTTTGATTTTAAATCATTTCCTTCCCTATGGGTGATGAGTTTTTCCCAAAGAGAAAACTTTTTCGATTATGTTGTTGGACTTATTTGACCTCTCAAGAAAAACTTTTCCTTATTTAATATAACTAATTAAATAATTAAGTTGCTTGATCTCTACTTTCTTGAAAATGGTTTTTCAAGGTTAAAATGGCCATATTTGAACTACAACCATTTGACAAATTCACTTAAAATTCCCACAAAAATTTGGAGAAGTCATGTGATGTTATTAAGTAAATTTGTGCAATAACGTCTTTATTTCCTGAAATATTTTGAGTTCTACAACAGATTTCTCTTCTCTGGTCCAGTGGGCATTTTGCACTGCAACCCATTTAAATAATTCTTTCTAGCCTCCACCAAAATTTTGGGATGTTAGTAGTATCATATGATTTCACTTTATGCAAAAACCCATTGGTGTTATTTGCAAATTTTGAGTGAATCAACCTCCTTTTCATTCTGGACCAACCTCATGGTTTGTACAGCAACCATATTTTTGCTTGCTCTTTAACCCTTGATTCTTTCTCCTACTTGTAGTCCTCCATGTTAAACCCTTAAGTCCAGGAGCATGCACCCTTTGGATCATTTTTGGTTCATGAAATAATGCCATTTATTTTCTGTCCAGAATTGAAGTTTTGGAAAACTTGCACTAACAAGTTTCTCCTTTAGCCAATCTAACCTCACCACTCTCTCTGGCATCTAATGAGACCCCACTCTGGAAGTTTTGGCCACCTCAAGAGATGCCTAGGTGCATGTGGCACTCTGTCGAGCACCCTGTAGGCATGACCAGTTTTGACATGAGTCTTAGCTTTCACTATGATCTTGCGCCCCTGATCAAGCCAACATGTCCACTAGACTCCCAGTTGCTCCTAACCTCGATCTGCTAAATGCCAGCCTCACCCAAGCTCTGTAGCATGCCGCGGCATTGTGTCGAACACCTTCGGAGCATGCTCTGGACGCGCCCAGAGCGCGCGTATTGCAGCCGCGTGCACAAAGCCGCCGCGTCGCGCCCCTGTCTTGGGCCGCACGGCAGCACCCCGCCAAGCGCTACCCTCCAAGCCCCCTGGCACGCTACAGTGCTGCCGCCAGAGCCCCCTTGGCAGCACGCCGCGGCCGCCCGACAGCCCCTGCTCATGTCGGCGCCGCCCAAGCCATCCCCGCTCGCCACCTGGCCCTGGAACAGCGCGAGCTTATCCCCTCGCTCGTCGGCTAGCTCTCGTCGCCTCCACGTCAACCTGCAAGCTACAGAGAGGCGGTTCGCCGGCATCCTCATCCACCGCCGTAGAACCGACCTCGTCGCACTATAAAGAGAGGCCCCCGAGACCACCCAAGCACTCAGGCGTCCTCAGGCCACCCCCATGGCACCCCCACAGCCAGCAATCGTCGGGGGAATGCCGTCTTCCCCAACTCCGGCCGGTTCGGCCGCCGCCACGTTCCAGCTCCATTCGCCGCAACCAGAGCCTCTCCCGTTCGTCCAACGCCGCCATATGACCCCACTTCGACTTGCGGAGCCGCCCAGCTACTCAAACCCGACCGGGAGCCACCGCAGTTCAAACGCCCAAAATTCCCGAAGCGACCGGCCGCCGCGACGCTCGCCGCCGGCGACTCCCTTCATCCCCACCAGTCTGGCAACCAGCGGAGGGATCGCCCTCGAACCGCGGATCCATCCCCACCCTCGGTGTCTCCAACGGTGCCGCCGTTCGCCGGCGAGCATCGCCGGAATCCCGCCTCCGCTCGGGGCAGAGGAAGAGGAGGGAGGCCGACTAGTCAAACCTGACCAGTGGGCCAGGCGGGCCCACTGTCAGTGACACCCCGCGCCGTCCACGTGGTTAAGTGAAGACGTAATCCACTCCAGTACGTTTTCCCCGCTTCGAAAGCGTATTTGCTTCTGAAAACATTTTCTTTTCTGTTTTATTTTAAATAACAGATTTTGACCAGAACTTTGACTGCCTATAACTTTTTAAATACAACTCCAAATGAGTTGATTCTTTTTCCTACCTTCCTCAAATTTGGTCTAGTTTATTTTAAGATTTATTGGAAAAATTTCCAAACTACTTTTTTGTACTGTTTTTGAAATATGTGTTAATTCGATATATTTTAAAATAGGATTTTGGAGAGAGAGAAGAAACTTTCAAAAGTTTTGGAGAGCACCTCACCCCTCCACAACTTGAAGGCAAGCATTATGAACCCTGGCATAATGTTTTTGGTGTGTTATTTGACACGTTTATAACACCACCTTTTTTCGGAGTACTTGTTATTTCATGTGATATGATCATATGCATGGAAGCATATTAGTGATTTCCTTGCTGTTGGAAATGAATACTTTTGTGATGGTATTCATCCTCATGTGCCTTGCATGCATGCCGGAAAGGAATCCGGGAAAGCCTTGGCCTTGGGTAGGCGTGAGCTTGTCACCGGTCCCCGTCAGGACGGTTATGTCCGGTATGGCATGGTAAGGTATATTGAGTGATGATTTCGTCGGTTGTTATGTATTTGATATACATGTCATACAGGGAACTTATAAACCTCCTGAGTCGACCGCAGATCGAGTCTTGTTCCAGTAACCCCCATACTTGCCTTGTACTACCACTCGTCCCTGCCGCAGGTAGGGTACGGTTCAGTACGTCGTCAACCCCTTTCCAGCACACACCGTACAGAGAGGCCATGGTGGAAGATATCGGCTGTAGCCGGTAGGCATGCCACCTGGTCCGGGGGCATGGGTGTTACCGGTTGGGACCGAGAGGGGAGGCCACCCCTTAGAGCGTGCGATACAAATTTGATCCCATGCTACGCGAGGTTGTAGCCTCCCACTTAGAGTTTCGCTTGACAAGTGTCGTGGGTGATTCCATACACCGATGAGTTAAGCTGGTGTGTGCAAGGTTAGGCGTGTTTTCAACTAAAAGGCCGTAAACGGAATTAGTCCCGATGGACTAGAGGAATCCGTTACTCGTGGGTAAAGAGTACACCCTCTGCAGAGATTAAAACCTATTCGAATAGCCGTGTCCATGGTTAAGGATTACAGTCTGGGATGGGTCAAGTGTCGGTCTTAGTGTCGGTCTTCGGAGGTGAAATTATTAAACCAAGCTTGGATACTGATCGGTGACTTGTGAGGACCATGATTATTATTTTGTGATGGACTAACCTGTCGTATGATTTGCATTATCGAGTATCCCTGGGATGGTTCTATCCCCTGGATATTCATGGTGGTTATTTATTTCTAAGCCCGGTTAAATGTTTATTCCTGTGGATGGACTAACCCATTTATGATTATGAACTGAATATTTATCGTGAGCATTATTTACCTGTGTTTAAAGCCCTTTCTGTGAAGTCACTCAGACGTCCGATTGTGGCATTCCTTTTAAAGCCCTTTCTGTGATGTCGCCCAGACGTCCGATTGTGGTATTTCTTTTAAAACCCTTTTTGTGATGTCGCTCAGACGTCCGAATGTGGCATTTCTTTTAAAGCCCTTTCTGTGATGTCACTCAGACGTCCGATTGTGGCATTTCTTCTAAACCCCTTTCTGTGATGTCGCTCAGACGTCTGATTGTGGTATTTCTTTTAAAGCCCTTTCTGTGATGTCGCTCAGACGTCCGATTGTGGTATTTCTTTTAAAGCCCTTTCTGTGATGTCGCTCAGACGTCCGACTGTGGTATTTCCTTTAAAGCCCTTTATGTGGTGTCGCACAGACGCCCGACTGCGGCATTCTATTTCCACTCCATTATTGCTTATTCATGATGCAAATTAATAATCTCGCTCGCATGCATAAAAGATATTTTAATTGTGACTAAAGATGCGGTCATAGAATTTTTAAGTGCGTAATCATCAATTATATTATTCCAGTTTCCTTAATGTTTGCGAGTACATTCAAAGTACTCACTGGCTTGTCCCTGGCTATTGTCTTGGCCAGGTATTCTGCATGGAAAGGAGCGTTACGGTGACGGCCCCGAAAATTTAAGAAACGGCGATAGCAGCCTCGCGAAGATAGGAGTTAACCTGGTCAGCTGTTCCTGTGGGAAATGGAGTCCCATAGACCTTGGTGATCCACAAACCGCTTCCGCCCTCAACCACTAGACCATTTGATGTACCCATAGGCCACAATGGTCTTGTACTGCTCTTTTTTTACCTTTTGCTTGGAATTTCTGTATCAAGTTGATGCCTCACCAGCTAACAGTAATCTTGGGGTTGGTGAGCATAGTGGCCATTTTCTGGGAATTCAATGCCCAGAAAAACCGGTCGCGACAGACTTGGTATCAGAGCCAGGCTGACCATTGGCTAATCCTATCTTAGCCAGGTCAATAAACTTGGGTAAACCAACCCACCAGACCTTGACCAAACCCCAGTCAAGCTTCCCTTGCAAGATAGCCACACCGTGACCCGACACCTTTTTGGCAGTCGGTGCCCAACCTATCCATCTAACCAGTCAATCTTGCACCAGTGACCAAGTCCTAAATAGTCCTTTTCGCGAGCGTGCGAAGGAAGACTCCGTCCCCTTTTTCCTATAAAAAGGGCACGCTAGCCTCAACTCAGCACAGCACAGCCTCTACCCCAAACCAAGCCACAATGCCCGGCCCTGTCGTGCACAATGAGACCACAGCAACCAACCTTGGAGGCTTTGTGACCATACTCGCAAACCTCACCCGTCGTGCCTATGCGTTAGAAGAGCCCCCAGAATAAGTTGTGTACCAAGGACCCATGAGCGGTGAGAGCCGTCAATTCTGGGCCACTGTGCATATTTATGGTAGGGGACTAGAGCCCGAGCGCCCCTACAGGTTCACCGGAAGGACAATTTCCTTTGAGCCACAAGCCATGCAACTAGCTGCTCGAGAAGCTATAGTTCATCTCCGGCACTTGTCGCCCAGAGTTAACTGTCGCTCGTTCCACTACTACCCCAGACGTGAAGGGTATGGTAGACCACCCCAAGTTGTCAACGGAGATCACGAGACAGATCCTGCATTGTTTCACCTAGTGCGCTATGTAAGTGCACTAGAGGAACTATGCGATCAAATCACGATTGATCTAATCGCAGCTCGTGGAGAACTGGTTCGTCGAACCCCGGCGAGAGAAGAGATCGAGCCCAACATCAGCAACCCAGTCGTACTATTTGGACACCCGATCGAGCCCGGGAGATCTGCCCCAACCATCGGTCAAGTTGCCGCGATAACGACAGAAGTGCTTCGCCGCATTTTGGAAGCACACTCCAACGGGGTTGTGGCCAACAATTCTCGAGATGGTCATCATTGCTATCCCGAGCCTGCAGCCCCTCAGACCACTCCAGTTAATTCAGATGACGAGACCCAAAGAGAAGCCTCGACATCCACAAGGCACGCCCGCTTGAATGTAAACGAGGTAGACTAAGTCACCCGAATCGCATCAAGTCCTAGTGTACCCTTGCTTTGTAATCATGTGGCCTTGTTTTTGAAAACGCCGCCTGTTGTCGTGCCTCTGTTTTAAATAGTATCCTTGCATGGGTATGTCAGCACCAGTTGCATGTTTTTCCGGACACAACTACCCAAAAACCTTCCCCGACAATCCCCACAGTAACACATCACTTTAGTGAAATGTGTGAATCTGTGGCTTGACCCTAACCTTGGAACAGAGCTGAAAATTTTCTTTACCATTCACCACGGTAAGAATGACCCAGCTCCAGTGCTATAAAAGGCCAGCGAGTGACCTTGCCAAGCACCCCTCATCTTGTGCACCATCCTCCCAATCAATTCTTGCCATGCCAAGCCCCAGCATTTACCTGAGAACCCCAGATGCAACCCAGGGTAGTTTTGTCAAGATATTGTGGGATTTTTCCAGCAGTACCATGGGCGCTACCCAGCCACCCCAGTACGAACTGTTCAAATCGAGGATCACCCCTTCCACCTCAAGATATTGGGCAGCAGTGCACATTCCTCCCATAAACTCAAACCAAGACCCAACAGAGGTCTCCTTCGTGGGGAAATCTATGCCAACCCCACAGATGGCCATAGAAGCTGCTGCGTACGAAGCGCTTGCTCGCCTCCGATTCGCGGTACCCTATGCCAGCGAACGAGGGTATTATTACTTTCCGAGCCGTGCAGAACCCGGAGGACTGACATCTTTTCCCGGAGGACGAATTGAGAGAGACCCAGTCCTGGCCAACCTTGTCCAGTATGTCATCGCTCAAGAGCGTTTAACCCAACGTGTGATGGGTTATCTCCAGAGCCTCGCAGATTTAAATCCTCAAATCGCCATCGGCAGAGCACTAAGGCCCGACCAGCAGAGACACGTGCATCGACTGGTCAATCCACTTTCCCCAATAGAAGAGGAATGTATCCCAGGACCAGAGACGTTTTCTAGGGACCCCGTCCAGTTACCATTTTAGACGTCATTGTGGTGTTCATTATTGCAACGTTTATTTATGTCTTTGACTTATGCATGATACCCTGAATTTGTACGACAAGTCAATTATTTGGCTTCTACTAATGTGTGTAATTTTCGTTGTGGATTATGCTCCTTTAAATTAACTGTTTTTCCCTCGCAAAATCCCGGAGTGAGATTTCTTTGAATTGCTACATCTGCACCTTCTCACGACGTGGATTAATTAATTTCACACAACATCATGGCAGCAGACTCACAACCACAACCATTCGAACACATACACTGTTTGCAAGACTTTGCAACGGTGATGCATCCGGCTAATCACCCTCTAACAACAGTTAGCACCCGGCACATCCTATCTACTCCTCATGATCGCCATCACCGCGGAGAGCAAACACCCGAGCAGCAGCGTCACGGCGATCGTCAAGGATCATCGCGCACAGGAGCATAGAGAGCCCCAGTAGTGTCCCCAGTCCCGCGAATATCAGGATCGCAAACCAGTCCGGCATTGCCTCCGCCATTAGAGCCTCACCCGAACTTCTGTAAGCAGTAAGGAGAAAGGAGGAGGAGAAGTGAGGACAGGAGTGAGGAAGAAGAGAGGGACACCTCGGCCGTTTTATAGCTCGAGCTCGGTGTATGGTGGGCGAAGTCCACCAACGCCGCTCGTCGCCGACCACCAGTGTTCGGAGTCGAATCCGCGAGCAGTGCCGACAGCACGCTGGCCCGCGAGGTGAGTGCACGCTGCACCGGCAGCTAGCACGCCGCGCACTACCTCGGTACGGCCTAGATGCCCTACGCGCTAGACGTCGCCGGTGGAGAGAGCATAGGAAAGCGCGCGGGAGAGAGGGAGTAGAGAGAGCCAGAGGAAGAAGAAGAGGCTGACTGTGGGCCCCGGGTCCACCTGTCGGCCAGAGAGAGCACTGTGCTCTCGGGTGCGACCAGCGTATATTTAAATTTAGAAATTATTCTAAATTTATATCCAGCTAGGGATCCTACGTTTTTCGTCCCGAACCATAGATCTTTTCACGCAGCGCCAGTATTCACACTGTGGTTTTTACACCACTTATTGCCCTCTCACTTTAGCCGCATCTTTGTTGCATAAATCTTTCTTGAAACAGCTTTTGACAAATCTCGAGGACGAGATTTTTCTTAAGGGGGATAGTGTTGTGACACCCCAAAAATTTGGCCTTGTTTTAATGAATTCAAATTTTTGCCAGGAATTTAAAACCTTGATTTCTGAGCACCATTTTGATTTTTAAATCATTTCCTTCCCTATGGGTGATGAGTTTTTCCCAAAGAGAAAACTTTTTCGATTATGTTGTTGGACTTATTTGACCTCTCAAGAAAAACTTTTCCTTATTTAATATAACTAATTAAATAATTAGGTTCCTTGATCTCTACTTTCTTGAAAATGGTTTTTCAAGGTTAAAATGGCCATATTTGAACTACAACCATTTGACAAATTCACTTAAAATTCCCACAAAAATTTGGAGAAGTCATGTGATGTTATTAAGTAACTTTTGTGCAATAACGTCTTTATTTCCTGAAATATTTTGAGTTCTACAACAGATTTCTCTTCTCTGGTCTAGTGGGCATTTTGCACTGCAACCCATTTAAATAATTCTTTCTAGCCTCCACCAAAATTTTGGGATGTTAGTAGTATCATATGATTTCACTTTATGCAAAAACCCATTGGTGTTATTTGCAAATTTTGAGTGAATCAACCTCCTTTCATTCTGGACCAACCTGATGGTTTGTACAGCAACCATATTTTTGCTTGCCCTTTAACCCTTGATTCTTTCTCCTACTTGTAGTCCTCCATGTTAAACCCTTAAGTCCAGGAGCATGCACCCTTTGGATCATTTTTGGTTCATGAAATAATGCCATTTATTTTCTGTCTAGAATTGAAATTTTGGAAAACTTGCACTAACAAGTTTCTCCTTTAGCCAATCTAACCTCACCACTCTCTCTGGCATCTAATGAGACCCCACTCGGGAAGTTTTGGCCACCTCAAGAGATGCCTAGCTGCATGTGGCATTCTGTCGAGCACCCTGTAGGCATGACCAGTTTTGACATGAGTCTTAGCTTTCACTATGATCTTGCGCCCCTGATCAAGCCAAGATGTCCACTAGACTCCCAGTTGCTCCTAACCTCGATCTGCTAAATGCCAGCCTCACCCAAGCTCTGTAGCATGCCGCAGCATTGTGTCGAACACCTTCGGAGCGTGCTCTGGACGCGCCCAGAGCGCGCGTATTGCAGCCGCGTGCACAAAGCCGCCGCGTCGCGCCCCTGTCTTGGGCCGCACGACAGCACCCCGCCAAGCGCTACCCTCCAAGCCCCCTGGCACGCTACAGCGCTGCCGCCAGAGCCCCCTTGGCAGCACGCCGCGGCCGCCCGACAGCCCCTGCTCATGTCGGCGCCGCCCAAGCCATCCCCGCTCGCCACCTGGCCCTGGAACAGCGTGAGCTTATCCCCTCGCTCGTCGGCTAGCTCTCGTCGCCTCCACGTCGACCTGCAACCTACAGAGAGGCGGTTCGCCGGCATCCTCATCCACCGCCGCGGAACCGACCTCGTCGCACTATAAGGAGAGGCCCCCGAGATCACCCGAGCAATCAGGCGTCCGCAGGCCACCCCCATGGCACCCCCACAGCTAGCAATCGTCGGGGGAATGCCGTCTTCCCAAACTCCGGCCGGTTCGGCCGCCGCCACGTTCCAGCTCCATTCGCCGCAACCAGGGCCTCTCCCGTTCGTCCAACGCCGCCATATGACCCCACTTCGACTTGCGGAGCCGCCCAGCTACTCCAACCCGACCGGGAGCCACCGCAGTTCAAACGCCCAAAACTCCCGAAGCCACCGGCCGCCGCGAAGCTCGCCGCCGGCGACTCCCTTCATCCCCACGTGTCTAGCAACCACCGGAGGGATCGCCCTCGAACTGCGGATCCATCCCCACCCTCGGTGTCTTGAACGGTGCCGCCGTTCGCCGGCGAGCATCGCCGGAATCCCGCCTCCGCTCGGGGCAGAGGAAGAGGAGGGAGGCCGACTAGTCAAACCTGACCAGTGGGCCAGGCGGGCCCACTGTCAGTGACACCCTGCGCCGTCCACGTGGTTAAGTCAAGACGTACTCCACTCCAGTACGTTTTCCCCGCTTCGAAAGCGTATTTGCTTCTGAAAACGTTTTCTTTTCTGTTTTATTTTAAATAACAGATTTTGACCAGAACTTTGACTGCCTATAACTTTTTAAATACAACTCCAAATGAGTTGATTCTTTTTCCTACCTTCCTCAAATTTGGTCTAGTTTATTTTAAGATTTATTTGAAAATTTTCCAAACAACTTTTTTGTACTGTTTTTGAAATATGTGTTAATTCGATATATTTTAAAATATGATTTTGGAGAGAGAGAAGAAACTTTCAATAGTTTTGGAGAGCACCTCACTCCTCCACAACTTGAAGGCAAGCATTCTGAACCCTGGCATAATGTTTTTGGTGTGTTATTTGACACGTTTATAACACCACCTCTTTTCGGAGGACTTGTTATTTCATGTGATATGATCATATGCATGGAAGCATATTAGTGATTTACTTGCTGTTGGAAATGAATATTTTTGTGATGGTATTCATCCTCATGTGCCTTGCATGCATGCCGGAAAGGAATCCGGGAAAACCTTGGCCTTGGGTAGGCGTGAGCTTGTCACCGGTCCCCGTCAGGACGGTTATGTCCGGTATGGCATGGTAAGGTATATTGAGTGATGATTTCGTCGGTTGTTATGTATTTGATATACATGTCATACAGGGAACTTGTAAACCTCCTGAGTCGACCGCAGATCGAGTCTTGTTCCAGTAACCCCCATACTTGCCTCGTACTACCACTCGTCCCTGCCGCAGGTAGGGTACGGTTCAGTAAGTCGTCAACCCCTTTCCAGCACACACCGTACAGAGAGGCCATGGTGGAAGATATCGGTTGTAGCCGGTAGGCATGCCACCTGGTCCGGGGGCATGGGTGTTACCGGTTGGGACCGAGAGGGGAGGCCACCCCTTGGACCGCGCGATACAAATTTGATCCCATGCTACGCGAGGTTGTAGCCTCCCCACTTAGAGTTTCGCTTGACAAGTGTCGTGGGTGATTCCAGACACCGATCAGTTAAGCTGGTGTGTGCAAGGTTAGGCGTGTTTTCAACTAAAAGGCCGTAAACGGAATTAGTCATGATGGACTAGAGGAATCCGTTACTCGTGGGTAAAGAGTACACCCTCTGCAGAGATTAAAACCTATTCGCATAGCCGTCTCCATGGTTAAGGATTACAGTCTGGGATGGGTCAAGTGTCGGTCTTAGTGTCGGTCTTCGGAGGTGAAATTATTAAACCAAGCTTGGATACTGATCGGTGACTTGTGAGGACCATGATTATTATTTTGTGATGGACTAACCTGTCGTATGATTTGCATTATCGAGTATCCCTGGGATGGTTCTATCCCCTGGATATTCATGGTGGTTATTTATTTCTAAGCCCGGTTAAATGTTTATTCCTGTGGATGGACTAACCCATTTATGATTATGAACTGAATATTTATCGTGAGCATTATTTACCTGTGTTTAAAGCCCTTTCTGTGATGTCGCTCAGACGTCCGATTGTGGCATTTATTTTAAAGCCCTTTCTGTGATGTCGCCCAGACGTCCGATTGTGGTATTTCTTTTGAAACCCTTTCTGTGATGTCGCTCAGACGTCTGATTGTGGCATTTCTTTTAAAGCCCTTTCTGTGATGTCGCTCAGACGTCTAATTGTGGCATTTCTTTTAAAGCCCTTTCTGTGATGTCGCTTAGACGTCCGATTGTGGTATTTCTTTTAAAGCCCTTTCTGTGATGTCGCTCAGACGTCCGATTGTGGTATTTGTTTTAAAGCCCTTTCTGTGATGTCGCTCAGACGTCCGACTGTGGTATTTCCTTTAAAGCCCTTTATGTGGTGTCGCACAGACGCCCGACTGCGGCATTCTATTTCCACTCCATTATTGCTTATTCATGTTGCAAATTAATAATCTCGCTCGCATGCATAAAAGATATTTTAATTGTGACTAAAGATGCGGTCATAGAATATTTAAGTGTGTAATCATCAATTATATTATTCCAGTGTTCTTAATGTTTGCGAGTACATTCAAAGTACTCACTGGCTTGTCCCTGGCTATTGTCTTGGCCAGATATTCTGCATGGAAAGGAGCGTTACGGTGACGGCCCCGGAAATTTAAGCAACGGCGATAGCAGCCTCGCGAAGATAGGAGTTAACCTGGTCAGCTGTTCCTGTGGGAAATGGAGTCCCATAGACCTTGGTGATCCACAAACCGCTTCCGCCCTCAACCACTAGACCATTTGATGTACCCATAGGCCACAATGGTCTTGTACTGCTCTTTTTGTACCTTTTGCTTGGAATTTCTGTATCAAGTTGATGCCTCACCAGCTAACAGTAATCCTGGGGCTGGTGAGCATAGTGGCCATTTTCTGGGAATTCAATGCCCGGAAAAACTGGTCGCGACACAATGTGCGGCCTGTTCGGCCCTTAACTCTTCGGCCGCCTTTAGAGCGGCGGTATTGCTACTCCTTGCTTGCTCCTTGGCTCGGGCAAGCTCTGCCCGAAGGGTCTCCACGGTGGTAGCTCCATCTGCAGTCACAACATATTAAAAATACTGGCATCATGCTACTCTTATTACATGACGATTACCAGAGAAATCACTCACCCTGTGCCTCGTCAAGCCGCTTGTTGCAAGCACGATGTCGGCATCTGCCGCATCAAGTTGCCGCTTTAGCTCAACAAACCCATCAGTCCGGCTAGCCACTGGAGCTTCAGCCACCTGCACATAAAGGCGGTCTGGTTATTACCTGGGACTATGATCCTCTGTTTGTCGCCGTTTTTGACGACAACCAGAGTCTCAGGGGTTACTATCTGCATAGGGCATACCTAACGTGTGTGGTACTGTTAAAACATACATTATTTCACGTACCTCGAAGCCTTTCAGCAGACTCATAAAGGCTTCATGCAAACCGCTTTCAGCGGATGAAATCCTTCCAATTACCCTACCCATTAGCGTATGATGTGCTTCCAAGAGGGCGGCTTGCCCCAGAAGATCTTTCAGCGCGTCCGAATGCACACTGTACGGACCCTTGCTGTCGCTCTCCTTAGGAGCCGGATATTGGGGATTCCGGGTAGCCAAAGGGTTATCTTCTGGCCTTAGTGGATTCGGAGATACCCTTCGCGATGACACTTCAAGGTCGCCCGCTTCATGAGGCGGGGTGTCCGGGGGAGGCGTTTCACTCTCCATCATCTCCGGAAGAAGATCCCCCGAAGATGAACTCTGTCGAGAAGGGCTACGATCCGAACTACAAATTATAAGAATCGGTTATTGTCTTTGGAAGCAAGGTAGGATGTTTCCACTATTAAGTACTTTTCGATTACTTATAGCTCGGTAGAGGGCTGATCCCTGCACGGACATTGTGCGGCAAGAATACCCTCCGAGGCAGGACCCTCTGATGAAGATTTCTTCTCCCATTTGGAAACCTTAGTTTTCGGATCTTCAGAGGTAGTCCTCTTCCTTCCCCGGGGAGAGAGAATGTAAGATTCTTCCCTTTGATTATCCTACCTCGTGGAGGTGCTCATTCCCCCGGCTGGAATATGTAGCGAGTGAGGCACGCTTTCGCCCTCTTTATTCCCCCATCATCTTCCTTTGAAGGCACTGGATAAGGCACCGGCTCGAGCATCTTGTCCAATACCGGATTGTCCAAGCCCTTTGGAAGGGGGCCGGACACCTGATCATCATCGCCTTTGTTATCCAGTCCTGGTCAAAAGGCGGCTCTTTGAAATGATGCCATGATAAATAAAAGGACAGTAGGTTCGACATGGGATTACTTACTTGGGAACCGGGGTGGTTGCAGCTCAGACCCACGTCCTTGGTGGTGTCCGGACACTCTATTTGGGGTCCCAAGAACGATTTGTACATCTCTTCGAGCGTTATGCCGAGGAAATGCTGAATAGCTCACAGTCCTTCCGGGTTGAATTCCCACATGCGGAGGGGTTGGCGTTTGCAAGGCGGGTCTGCAGTATTGGCACGTCCTTTGCTGGACCCCAGCTCAGCCCCCTGTTGATCCATGACATCAGTTGCGGTGGGGGGCCCGAGTGAAAGGTGGGGGCAGCTACCCACTTGGCACTTCGGGGAGCTGCGACGTAAAACCACCCCCGCTGCCACAATCCGGACACCTGTGGGAAGGAACCCTCTGGCCATGGAGCGTCAACGATTTTGCTTATTAAAACACCTCCGCACACTGGGTGCTGCCCCTCGATCATCTTCGGCTTCACATCGAAGGTCTTGAGCCACAGGCCGAAGTGAGGGGTAATGCGGAGGAAGGCATCACATACGACAATAAATGACGAGATGTGAAGAAGGGCATCCGGGGCCAGATCGTGAAAATTCAGCCCATAATAGAACACAAGACCCCTAACAAAGGGATCCAGAGCGAGGCCTAGTCCTCGGAGAAAGTGGGAGATGAACACAACGCTCTTGTTGGGTTCGGGAGTAGGGACGACCTGCCCTCGGGCGGGCAGCCTGTGCGAAATTTCGGTGGTCAGATATCTGGCCTCTCTCAACTTTTGATGTCCTCCTCTATGACAAAGGAAGGCATCCACCGACCTTGAAGGTTGCATCCGAACATAGTTGAAGGTCGGAAGCACCTGGCCTGAGCTTTGGGTGTTAGAACTCAAGGCGGGGGAAGGATTCGATTGAGCGCGGGAGGGAAAAAAGAAAATGCCTTGTCCCCTTTATAAAGAGGGTGAATATCAAACGTCCTCCTCATGGCCGTTTGGAAGTTGCCTAAGATCTAGGAGTCATACCAACAGGCACAGTTGGGTTACCCACATTTATATTGATGAGAATCACATGATAAGGGGGACACGATATCTTCTTGGACACGACGTGTCAAGAAAACCGCCTCGCGTTATGTCCGGAGCTGGTTGAGAAAAACAGTTCGAATAATGACCGGGACATGGCGCGATGTCATGCTGTCAAAACATGTCAGCAGATTAGATTTGCGGAAATATTATTCTCTCTACGGTGGTATGTGGAACTTATTTTGTAGGGTCGGACACTGTGCTTGTATTCAAACTCTTCCATGGTGTATTCGGAGGAGGAACCCGCCTTGCAATGCCGAAGACAACACTGCGCGCATCGTCATTGAAGCCTGGTTCAGGGGCTACTGAGTGAGTCCTGGATTAGGGGGTCTCCGGACATCCGAACTATATCCTTTGGCCGGACTGTTGGACTATGAAGATACGAGATTGAAGACTTCGTCCCGTGTCCGGATGGGACTCTACTTGGCGTGGAAGGCAAGCGAGGCAATACGGATATGTATATCTCCTCCTTTGTAACCGACCTTGTGTAACCCAAGCCCCCTCCGGTGTATATATAAACCGGAGGGTTTTAGTCCATAGGACAACAGACAATCATACCATAGGCTAGCTTCTAGGGTTTAGCCTCTTTGATCTCATGGTAGATCAACTTTTGTAATACTCATATCATCAAGAACAATCAAGAAGGACGTAGGGTATTACCTCCATCAAGAGGGCCCGAAGCTGGGTAAGCATCGCGTCCCCTGCCTCCTGTTACCATCCGCCAACCCGAGATCCGCCGGTTTTGACACCGACACAAGGGTTTCGGCGTGGTTTTTGAGGTTCGCCCGAGATGGAGGTCGCGGTGGCCGGAGAGGATTGGGGGAGATGGCCGGAGAGGGGGGCTGGCTGGATCCAGTCGCCGAAGCGCCCGCCGGCGATGAGGGCTGCACGGAGGAGACGGTCGGACTGCGGCAGCGGTCGGCCACGGAGGAGCGACGCGCGGTGGCACCGGCACAGGGGCTGAACGGCGGCGTGGCGTCGGGCGGAGGCACACGGCGGCAGGGACGCGCGGGGCAGCGCGGCGCGATGGGCCGGGCGGGCCCGTCTTGGGCTCGCCGGGCTTTAGCGGCGGAGGATCGGCGGCCGCCACGTGGCACGCCCCGATTGGCGCGAGCGGCGTGATACGTCTCCAACGTATCTATAATTTTTGATTGCTCCATGCTATTTTATCTAATGTTTTAGACATTATTGGGCTTTATTTTCCACTTTTACATTATTTTTGGGACTAACCTATTAACCGGAGGCCCAGCCTAGAATTGCTGTTTTTTGCCTGTTTTAGGGTTTCGAAGAAAAGGAATGTCAAACAGAGTCTAAATGGAATGAAACCTTCGGAAATATGATTTTCTCACTAGATAAGATCCAGGAGACTTGGACCCTCCGTCAAGAAAGCCACGAGGTGCTCACGAGGGTAGGGGGCGCCCCCCTGCCTCATGGGCCCCTCGAAGCTCCACCGACGTACTTCTTCCTCCTATATATATCCACGTACCGCCAAACAATCAGGGACGGAGCGAAAAACCTAATTCCACCGCCGCAACTTTCGGTATCTATGAGATCCCATCTTGGGGCCTGTTCAAGAGCTCCGCCGGAGGAGGCATCGATCACGGAGGGCTTCCACATCATCATCCAAGCCCCTCCGATGAAGTGTGAGTAGTTTACTTCAGACCTACGGGTCCATAGGTAGTAGCTAGATGGCTTCTTCTCTCTTTTTGGATCTCAATACAATGTTCTCCCCCTCTCTCATGGAGATCTATTTGATGTAATCTTCTTTTTGCGGTGTGTTTGTCGAGACCGATCAATTGTGGGTCTATGATCAAGTCTATCTATGAATAATATTTGAATCTTCTCTGAATTCTTTTTTGTATGATTGGTTATCTTTGCAAGTCTCTTCGAATTATCAGTTTTGTTTGGCTTACTAGATTGGTTGTTCTTGCCATGGGAGAAGTGCTTAGCTTTGGGTTCAATCTTGCGGTGTCATTTCCCAGTGACAGAGGGGGCAGCAAGGCACTTATTGTATTGTTGCCATCGAGGATAACAAGATGGGATTTTTATCATATTGCATGGAACTATCCCTCTACATCATGTCATATTGCTTAAGGCGTTACTCTGTTTTTAACTTAATACTCTAGATGCATGCTGGATAGCGGTCAATGAGTGCAGTAAGAGTAGTAGATACAGAATCGTTTCGGTCTACTTGTCTCGGACATGATGCCTATATACATGATCATACCTAGATATTCTCATAACTATGCTCAATTCTATCAATTTCTCAACAGTAATTTGTTCACCCACCGTAGAATACTTATGCTCTTGAGAGAAGCCACTAGTGAAACCTATGGCCCCGGGTCACTTTCTCATCATATCAATCTCCATCACTTTACTATTGCTTTGTTTTTACTTTATTTACTTTGCATCTCTATACCAAAAATACCAAAAAAATATTATTTATCATCTCTATCAGATCTCTCTTTCATAAGTGACCGTGAAGGGATTGACAACCCCTAAGCGCGTTGGTTGCGTTGAGCTATTGTTTTTGTGTAGGTATGAGGGACTCGAGCGTAGCTTCCTACTGGATTGATACCTTGGTTCTCAAAAACTGAGGGAAATACTTATGCTACTTTGCTGCATCATCCCTTCCTCTTCGGAGAAATCCAGTGCAGTGCTCAAGAGGTAGCACAGCAGCGGCGACTTTGTCCGGCGCGGACGGACACGTCCTGCGCGGAGAGGGGGGAAATTTTAGGGTTTGGAGGCGAGATTTCGGGGGGAGGTGCATATTTATAGGTAGAGGGAGCTCGGAGTGTCCAAATGAGGTGCGATTTTCGCCCACATAATCGTGATCCAACAACGGAGTGCATGGAGGGGTTTAGATGGGTTATTGGGCTGTTTTGGAGGGGTGTTGGGCTGCAACACAAAAGAGGATTTTGGGGTTACCCGGTTAACCGTTGGGGCATCAAACGACCTCCAAATGGAAGGAAATTTGACAGGCGGTCTAACAGTGATGTACCAGGTGAAGGAAATATGCCTTAGAGGCAATAATAAAGTTATTATTTATTTCCCTATATCATGATAAAAGTTTATTATTCATGCTAGAATTGTATTAACCGGAAACATAATACATGTGTGAATATATAGACAAACAGAGTGTCACTAGTATACCTCTACTTGACTAGCTCGTTTATCAAAGATAGTTATGTTTCCTAACCATGGACAAAGAGTTGTCATTTGATTAAATGGGATCACATCATTAGTTGAATGATGTGATTGACATGACCCATTCCATTAGCTTAGCACCCGATCGTTTAGTATGTTGCAATTGCTTTCTCCATGACTTATACATGTTCCTATGACTATGAGATTATGTTACTCCGGTGTGCTGGAGGAACAATTTGTGTGCTACCAAACGTCACAACGTAACTGAGTGATTGTAAAGGTTCTCTACAGGTGTCTCCAAAGGTATATGTTGGGTTGACGTATTTCGAGATTAGGATTTGTCACTCCGATCGTCGGGGAGGTATCTCTGGGCCCTCTCGGTAATGCACATCACTTAAGCCTTGCAAGCAATGCAACTAATGAGTTAGTTGCGAGATGATGTATTACGGAACAAGTAAAGAGACTTGCCGGTAACAAGATTAAACTAGGTATTGGATACCGACGATCGAATCTCGGGCATGTAAAATACCGATGACAAAGGGAACAACGTATGTTGTTATGCGGTCTGACCGATAAAGATCTTCGTAGAATATGTAGGAGCCAATATGGGAATACAGGTCCCGCTATTGGTTATTGACCGGAGACATCTCTCGGTCATGTCTACATTATTCTCGAACCCGTAGGGTCCGCACGCTTAAGGTTTCGATGACAGTTATATTATGAGTTTATACGTTTTGATGTACCAAAGGTTGTTCGGAGTCCCGGATGTGATCACGGACATGACGAGGAGTCTCGAAATGGTCGAGACATAAAGATTGATATATTGGAAGCCTATGTTTGGATATCGGAAGTGTTCCGGGTGAAAGCGGGATTTTACCGGAGTATCGGGAGGTTACCGGAACCCCCCGGGAGCTATATGGGCCTTAGTGGGCCTTAGTGGAAAAGAGAAGAGGCAGCCTGAGATGGGCCGTGTGCCCCTCCCCTCCCTTGGTCCGAATAGGACAAGGAGAGGGGGCCGGCCCCCCTTTCTCTTCCCCCCCTCCGCGAATCCTATTCCAACTAGGATTGGGGGGGGGGGATCCTACTCCCAGAGGGAGTAGGACTCCTCCTGGCGCGCCACCTCTAGGCCGGCCGCACCCCCACTTGAGCCTTTATATACGGAGGTAGGGACACCCCAGAGATACACAAGTTGATCCACGTGATCATATTCTTAGCCGTGTGCTGCGCCCCCTGCCACCATAGTCCTCGATAATATTGTAGCGGTGCTTAGGCGAAGCCCTGCGACAGTAGTACATCAAGATCATCGCCACGCCGTCGTGCTGACGAAACTCTTCCCCGACACTTTGCTGGATTGGAGTCCGGGGATCGTCATTGAGCTGAACGTGTTCTAAAACTCGGAGGTGCCATAGTTTCGGTGCTTGATCGGTCGGGCCGTGGAGACGTACGACTACATCAACCAAACGCTTCTGTTGTCGATCTACAAGGGTATGTAGAGCACACTCTCCCCTCTCGTTGCTATGCATCTCCATGATCTTGAGTGTGCGTAGGAATTTTTTTTTGAAATTACTACGTTCCCCAACAGTGGCATCCGAGCCTAGGTTTTATGTGTTGATGTTATATGCACGAGTAGAACACAAGTGAGTTGTGGGCGATATAAGTCATACTGCTTACCAGCATGTCATACTTTGGTTCAGCGGTATTGTTGGATGAAGCGGCCCGGACCGACATTACGCGTACGCTTACGCGAGACCGGTTCTCCCGACGTGCTTTGCACATAGGTGGCTTGCGGGTGACAGTTTCTCCAACTTTAGTTGAACCGAGTGTGGCTACGCCCGGTCCTTGCGAAGGTTAAAACAGCACCAACTTGACAAACTATCGTTGTGGTTTTGATGCGTAGGTAAGATTGGTTCTTGCTTAAGCCCGTAGCAGCCACATAAAACTTGCAACAACAAAGTAGAGGACGTCTAACTTGTTTTTGCAGGGCATGTTGTGATGTGATATGGCAAGACATGATGCTGAATTTTATTGTATGAGATGATCATGTTTTGTAACCAAGTTATCGGCAACTGTTAGGAGCCATATGGTTGTTGCTTTATTGTATGCAATGCAATCGCGTTGTAATGCTTTACTTTATCACTAAGCGGTAGCGATAGTCGTGGAAGCATAAGATTGGCGAGACGAAAACGATGCTACGATGGAGATCAAGGTGTCGCGCCAGTGACGATGGTGATCATGACGGTGCTTCGGAGATGGAGATCACAGGCACAAGATGATGATGGCCATATCATATCACTTATATTGATTGCATGTGATGTTTATCTTTTATGCATCTTATCTTGCTTTGATTGACGGTAGCATTATAAGATGATCTCTCACTAAATTATCAAGAAGTGTTCTCCCTGAGTATGCAGCATTCTGAAAGTTCTTCGTGCTGAGACACCATGTGATGATCGGGTGTGATAGGCTCTACGTTCAAATACAACGGGTGCAAAACAGTTGCACACGGGGAATACTCAGGTTATACTTGACGAGCCAACATATGGCCTCGGAACATGAAGACCGAAAGGTCGAGCGTGAATCATATAGTAGATATGATCAACATAGTGATGTTCACCAATGAAACTACTCCATCTCACGTGATGATCGGACATGGTTTAGTTGATTTGGATCACGTGATCACTTAGAGGATTAGAGGGATGTCTATCTAAGTGGGAGTTCTTTAAGTAATTTGATTAATTGAACTTAAATTTATCATGAACTTAGTACCTGATAGTATCTTGCTTATGTATGTTTGATTGTAGATAGATGGCCCGTGCTGTTGTTCCGTTGAATTTTAATGCGTTCCTTGAGAAAGCAAAGTTGAAAGATGATGGTAGAAATTACACGGACTGGGTCCGTAACTTGAGGATTATCCTCATTGCTGCACAGAAGAATTACGTCCTGGAAGCACCGCTGGGTGCCAGGCCTGCTGCCGGAACAACACCAGATGTTATGAACATCTGGCAGAGCAAAGCTGATGACTACTCGATAGTTCAGTGTGCCATGCTTTACGGCTTAGAATAGCGACTTCAACAACGTTTCGAACGTCATGGAGCATATGAGATGTTCCAGGAGTTGAAGTTAATATTTCAAGCAAATGCCTGAATTGAGAGATATGAAGTCTCCAATAAGTTCTATAGCTGCAAGATGGAGGACAACAATTCTGTCAGTGAGCATATACTCAAAATGTCTGGGTATAATAATCACTTGATTCAGATGGGAGTTAATCTTCCAGATGATTGCATCATTGACAGAATTCTCCAATCACTGCCACCAAGCTACAAGAGCTTCGTGATGAACTATAATATGCAAGGGATGAATAAGACTATTCCCGAGCTCTTCGCAATGCTGAAAGCTGCGGAGGCAGAAATCAAAAAGGAGCATCAAGTGTTGATGGTCAACAAGACCACTAGTTTCAAGAAAAAGGGCAAAGGGAAGAAGAAGGGGAACTTCAAGAAGAACAACAAGCAAGTTGCTGCTCAAGAGAAGAAACCCAAGTTTGGACCTAAGCCTGAAACTGAGTGCTTCTACTACAAGCAGAATGGTCACTGGAAGCAGAACTGCCCCAAGGATTTGGCGGATAAGAAGGATGGCAAGATGAACAAAGGTATATGTGATATACATGTTATTGATGTGTACCTTACTAATGCTCGGAGTAGCACCTGGGTATTTGATACTGGTTCTCTTGCTAATATTTGCAACTCGAAACATGGACTACGGATTAAGCGAAGATTGGCTAAGGATGAGGTGACGATGCGCGTGGGAAACGGTTCCAAAGTTGATGTGATCGCGGTCGGCACGCTACCTCTACATCTACCTTCGGGATTAGTATTAGACCTAAATAATTGTTATTTGGTGCCAGCGTTGAGCATGAACAATATATCTGGATCTTGTTTAATGCGAGATGGTTATTCATTTAAATCAGAGAATAATGGTTGTTCTATTTATATGAGTAATATCTTTTATGGTCATGCACCCTTGAAGAGTGGTCTATTCTTATTGAATCTCGATAGTAGTGACACACATATTCATAATGTTGAAGCCAAAAGATGCAGAGTTGATAATGATGGTGCAACTTATTTGTGGCACTGCCATTTAGGTCATATCGGTGTAAAGCGCATGAAGAAACTCCATACTGATGGACTTTTCGAACCACTTGATTATGAATCACTTGGTACTTGCGAACCGTGCCTCATGGGCAAGATGACTAAAACACCATTCTCCGGTACTATGGAGATAGCAACAGATTTGTTGGAAATCATACATACAGATGTATGTGGTCCGATGAATATTGAGGCTCGTGGCGGATATCGTTATTTTCTCACCTTCACAGATGACTTAAGCAGATATGGGTATATCTACTTAATGAAACATAAGTCTGAAACATTTCAAAAGTTCAAAGAATTTTAGAGTGAAGTTGAAAATCATCGCAACAAGAAAATAAATTTTCTACGATCTGATCATGGAGGAGAATATTTCAGTTATGAGTTTGGTGTACATTTGAAACAATGTGGAATAGTTTCGCAACTCACGCCACCCGGAACACCACAACGTAATGGCGTATCCGAATGTCCTAATCGTACGTTACTAGATATGGTGCGATCTATGATGTCTCTTACTGATTTACCACTATCGTTTTGGGGTTATGCTTTAGAGACGGCCGCATTCACGTTAAATAGGGCACCATCAAAATCCGTTGAGACGATGCCTTATGAACTGTGGTTTGGCAAGAAACCAAAGTTGTCTTTTCTGAAAGTTTGGGGCTGCGATGCTTATGTGAAAAAGCTTCAACCTGATAAGCTCGAACCCAAATCGGAGAAATGTGTCTTCATAGTATATCCAAAGGAAACTATTGGATACACCTTCTATCAAAGATCTGAAGGCAAGACTTTTGTTGCTAAATTCGGAAACTTTCTAGAGAAGGAGTTTCTCTCGAAAGATGTGAGTGGGAGGAAAGTAGAACTTGACGAGGTAACTGTACCTAATCCCTTATTGGAAAGTAGTACATCACAGAAAACTGTTTCTGCGACACCTACACCAATTAGTGAGGAAGCTAATGATAATGATCATGAAACTTCATGACAAGATACTACTAAACCTCGTAGATCAACCAGAGTGAGATCCGCGCCAGAGTGGTCCGGTAATCCTGTTCTAGAAATCATGCTACTAGATCATGATGAACCTACAAACTATGAAGAAGCGATGGTGAGCCCAGATTCCGCAAAATGGCTTGAAGCCATGAAATCTGAGATGGGATCCATGTATGAGAACAAAGTATGGACTTTGGTTGACTTGCCCGATGATTGGCAAGCAATTGAGAATAAATGGATCTTCAAAAAGAAGACTAACGCTGACGGTAATATTACTATCTACAAAGCCTGACTTGTCGCAAAAGGTTTTTGACAAGTTCAAGGAGTTGATTACGATGAGACCTTCTCACCCGTAGCGATGCTTAAGTCTGTCTGAATCATGTTAGCAATTGCCGCATTTTATGATTATGAAATTTGGCAGATGGATGTCAAAACTGCATTCCTAAATGGATTTCTGGAAGAAGAGTTGTATATGATGCAACCGGAAGGTTTTGTCGATCCAAAGGGAGCTAACAAAGTGTGCAAGCTCCAGTGATCCATTTATGGACTGGTGTAAGCCTCTCGGAGTTGGAATAAACGCTTTGATAGTGTGATCAAAGCATTTGGTTTTATACAGACTTTCGGAGAAGCCTGTATTTACAAGAAAGTGAGTGGGAGCTCTATAGCATTTCTGATATTATATGTGGATGACATATTACTGATTGGAAATGATGTAGAATTTCTGGATAGCATAAAGGGGTATTGAATAAGAGTTTTTCAATGAAAGACCTCGGTGAAGCTGCTTACATATTAGGCATAAAGATCTATAGAGATAGATCAAGATGCTTAATTGGAATTTCACAAAGCACATACCTTGACAAGATTTTGAGGAAGATCAAAATGGATCAAGCAAACAAAGGGTTCTTGCCTGTGTTACAAGGTGTGAAGTTGAGTCAGACTCAATGCCCGACCACTGCAGAAGATAGAGAGAAAATGAAAGATGTTCCCTATGCTTCAACCATAGGCTCTATCATGTATGCAATGCTGTGTACCAGACCTGATGTGTGCCTTGCTATAAGTTTAGCTGGGAGGTACCAAAGTAATCCAGGAGTGGATCACTTGACAACGGTCAAGAACATCCTGAAGTACCTGAAAAGTACTAAGGATATGTTTCTCGTATATGGGGTGACAAAGAGCTCATTGTAAATGGTTACATTTATGCAAGCTTTGACACTGATCCGGATGATTCTAAATCGCAAACCGGATACGTGTTTACATTAAACGGTGGAGCTGTCAGTTGGTGCAGTTCTAAACAAAGCGTCGTCGAAAGATCTACATGTGAAGCGGAGTGCATAGCTGCTTCGGAAGCAGCAAACGAAGGAGTCTGGATGAAGGAGTTCATATCCGATCTATGTGTCATACCTAGTGCATCGGGTCCAATGAAATTTTTTTGTGACAATACTGGTGCAATTGCCTTGGCAAAGGAATCCAGATTTCACAAGAGAACCAAACACATCAAGAGACGCGTCAATTCCATCCGGGGTCTAGTCCAGGTGGGAGACATTGTAACATCCCAAATTTTCAATTTGGAATGTTATACACTAGATCATCATGCATATCATATTTTCTTGCATTTTGCCGATCCTAGAAATTTCACGCAACTCAAGGACCCTCGGAGAGAGTTGGAGATTTCGTTATTTTCATATTTGAGTCTTCTCAAATTTTGAAGAAAGGATCATTGGATTTGTCGGAGTTCTTTTGAATTTTATTTGGATAGGGAAAAATGCGCGTTTTCAAAAGTTGCATTCTAGGTCCCGAGAAAAGTTCATTTTGTTCGAATCATTTTTAGGAGTCGGGGAAAATTTAGTTTAGAATTTTTGGAGTTCGTTTAGATGTTCTTTTATTTCTTTTTCTGCGCGCGTAACCGTTTTAAAAAAAATCCGCAGCGCGCCTGGGCCAAGGCCCAAGCCGCCGGCCAGGCTCCCCATCGCGTGCCAGCGCGCCAGCACACGAGGCCGCCGCCACCGCCACTAGGCAGGAGTCCTAGTAGGACTCCGTTTCATTTTTTTCCCTCTCCTTCTCTTTTTCTTGCCCCCTCCCCCAAGTTTCCTCTCCCCCTCACCTATATAAATACCAACACCACCCCTCTAAAACCCACACCAAACCCCAAGCCCAAGCCGCCCTAGCGCCGCCGTCCTTTGCCCGCCGCCGCCACCCTTGTGCCGCCGCCGCCTTACGCCACCGCCGCCTCTAGCGCCGCGCCGCCGCCGCCGCCCAAGCCCGCCACCGCCGGAGCCCCCTCGCCGGAGGTACCCCCGCGCCGCGTCTCTTTTTCTCCCCTCGGCTCGGTTTTTCTTATAAACCGTTCCCGTTCTTTTCTTAACCGTTCCGGTTTTCTAGATCGGTTTTTCGTTTTGATTTTCTTCTGAAACCCTAGATCGGATTCGTTTTCTTTTCCGGTTTAGTTGCCTAGAGACCGTTCGCCGGACCGTTCGTCCTAACGAATGTGATCACCGGATTATTCCCCGGTTAACGAACATCCGTTCGTTTAACCGTTCTTCTTTTTCTTTTCATCGGATTTATTCCGCGATCGCGATCTCAGATCCGATCTTCGTTCTAGTTTATCTTCTCGCTCGTTTATTAGAATCAGGTGATTCAAGCGCCTGGAGTTTCGATTCGAAACCGCCGTTCTGACTAATCAATTTAACTAAGTTTTTGCTACTGTAAAACTTGACCTAGTTTCAACTTGCTGGAACCGAGTTGTTTTCTTCCGCCGTTTGTTTTTCGTTGTTTTGTTCGGTTCTTTCTCTCTTTGCAACCGAAGTTTTAAGTTGAACTTTCTGGTTCGATCGCTTGTTCGAGTTTTACCTGTGCATTAAATGAGTACTTATTGTATGCTTGTTGTTTGTCTGCGATAGATTACCCAGATTGCGCCGCCTGTTACTTCGAATCTCTAGGACTCACGGATCATCAGCAAGGCAAGTAACACTTTGATCATACCTTTTCTACAACCCAGTTTTATTGCATTAGATCAATCCTCACACATTGCATGATTAGGATCTAATTGAATTGTGGGATGGGAAGTAGATGAAGTAGTACCTATTACCTGTTTATTATGAAACCTTTGGGAGTTACTTCTACGTTTGCTTATTATGCCATGCTATGCTAGTAGTCGTGGATTGGGTGAGTGATATCCATGACAGATGTGAGATTGATAATTTTAATGGTTTATCTAAGGTGGCAACTTAAACACACATCTGGGTGGATTGAGGCACCTGATGTCTATCAGGACTTGCCTGTTTTCTTTTGGACCGCCACCCAGGCTCAAAGGGTTAAGATCTTTCATGCTAAATACTTACGTGTGCAGCCACAAGCCAATATGGGCTCTGGCATAGTTGACTAAGTCGTGCGAACTCTTACAGGGTAGACTAGCAGATGTAGGGGAAAGTAGGTGTACCAGTCTATCCATCGTAAGGTGCTAGCGCTTCTGAAAGACTGTGTCTCGGTCATCCGTTTCTCAAACACCAGTAGTGCGAGAAAACCAACGGAGGCGATCGAGTCTTGTGGGGAAAAGTGCGCAAACCTCTGCAGAGTGTAATAAACTAATCATGATTAGCCGTGTCACCGGTTATGGACATCTTGAGTATCTAGTACTTGAATATCATGTGAATCTCGTCATGTTACTTCTAATTAATATTGTTGGGTTATTGATGACTACTTTTAATTGGGATTGAGAATGCTGTCAACCATTCTCAATGTTTAACAACCACCATGATAGTTAAATAAAATTTATTCCTTTGCAGTAGGGAAAAACTGGCTTTACGCAAAAACAGTAACCATAGAGCTTTCCACCAGCCAAATATGCATATAGTATAGCTGTTTCATTCCATTACTCTCTATGTGTTACCTTGCCAGCATATTCCATGTGCTGACCCGTTTTCGGGCTGCATCCTTAATGTTGCAGACTTTTCAGACGACGATTAAGGTGCTTTTAGGTCGTGGTTCTATACTCAATGATGCCGTTGGAGTTGATGGACCCATTTACCTTCCAAGTCTTCCGCTGTTATCGATATTAGATGGCCTTAAGCCATATTTATTGTAATAAGTTCTCTTTTGAGACATCGATGTAATAAGTGTATGATTGCCACTCTGCTATAAATACTTCGAAGTACTGTGTGGTGTCAGCATTACTGATCCAGGGATGACACCGGAGCACGGTAGACTTGATCCATTTGGGTCGGGTCGCCACAGAGATGGTATCAGAGCACATGCTGACTGTAGGACACGACCACTAAGTTAAAGCCATAGATCACTATTCTCTCCTCATTTTCTAACTCCTCATCTTTTCTACTCTTTGGGATGAAGGACGCGAAGATCAAGTACGCTCAACCGGATGAAGGCACACCTTTTGGATTTCACTTGAAGGAAGTCACCAAGTACCTAAACATTGGATTACCAAGTTTCACGGGAACCTTCAACGCCACCCTACCTGAAGAGGAGCGCTAGAAGATTCAAGCTCATGTTCCGGGAAGGACATTCATGCCAATCACGAAGCCCATAGATAGTGTTTTCAGTGCACCAACCTGGAGTCTGGGAAAGAGCATGGCAGCCCATATCACCATAGGACGCATTGGAGAAGTTTATCAAGAAGACCTCAAGGACACTATCTACCAGATTTGCGGACGCCGAGATGAACAATGGGAGTTAGTCATCACCAAGAAGGATAGATCCATTGCAGCATTCATCCAGGAGTTAAACCAGCACATTCGATGCCACGAGACCCAGATGTGCAATGATATGATAGAGTTGAAGAATGCGAAGGCTAGGATCATCGAGCTAGAAGGAGAAATGAAGGCAACACGCAAGGACTACATGGACGAGATCGTAGCTCTAGCAAGACACAACTGCAATCTTAAGCAAGAGATTGAAGAACTCAAGATGGAGTTAGCATCCAGGAAGGAAGACATGTACGTCGCATGTCCGGACAACTACATCATCATCGACGACACCAATTCGGATCCAAGTGAACCCGACTTTGAAGACGAAGCTAGAGCGGACATCATGGAGTTTTCCACCGGTTCAAATTTCTAGATAACCACCAAATATTAGTAGTATTTTCCCCATGTAAACACTATAGTTCGAGCACTTTTATGATAGCTAGATCGATTGAATGCCTTTGTTTGATTGAATGAAGTGAATTTTTTGCTTTTGCCTGATGTGCATTGGGGTAGTGTTTTCTCTTTAGACCTCTCTCTATTCTTATTTCTCATCTTTTCTAAACCCTCAGATGCCTCCGAGACATGACAATGGATTTCCACCGGAGCTCACTCAGTTGATCCAACAACAGAATCAATTGATGCAGATGTTAGTTCAGAACCAGCAGAACAACAACAACAACAACCCACCACCACCACCACCACCACCTGTTGACCACTTAGCCCGTTTCTTTAGGCTGAATCTGCCAGTGTTTTCTAGTAGCACCGAGCCGATAGTAGCAGACGATTGGCTCCGCAAGATAGGAAGGGAGTTGACCACGACAGGATGCACGGATGGTGAGAAAGTGAAGTTTGCCGCACATCAGTTAGAAGGACCCGCGGCAGCATGGTGGGAGAATTTCACATCCACCTTCCTAGTTGACACCGTCACATGGGATCAGTTCCAGCAAGCTTTCCGCACTGCACATGTTTCAGCAGGAGCTATGGCCATGAAGAAGCGTGAGTTTCGCAACTTACGCCAAGGAGGAAGGACAGTTGGCCAGTATATTGACGACTTCAGCAAGTTCACACGTTATGCCCCAGATGACGTTGCTACGGATGCAACCAAGCAGGAGAAGTTTCTGGAAGGATTGAATGATGAGTTAAGCATGCAGTTGATGGTAGCAAGTTTCAACAACTACCAGGAGTTGGTAGATCGTGCCATCATGATTCAAGGGAAGCAACAGCAGATTGAGAACCGCAAGAGGAAGTATGGACAAGGGAAGTATAACTCTGGAGCCCAGTAGAAGCCCCATTTTACCCCTAAATCGGGATTTTAGTTTCAGCATACCCATGGAGGAGGTAGTTCTCACAACCACAATGGCCACAAGAATGGTAATGGGAATGGAGGAAGCAACGGCCAGAACCGTACCACCCCATCAACCCCAGCCAAGAGAGATCTGAGTCAAGTCACCTGTTTCAAGTGTTCCAAGACTGGACATTATGCCAATGAATGTCCTGAAGTCCATAATGGAAATGGCAATGGGAGCTCTGGGAAGAAGCCGAACCCTTTCAATAGGGGACAGGTGAACCACGTTAATGTGGAGGAGGTTGAAGATCAGCCTGATGCAGTAATTGGTAAATTTTTGGTTAAGTCATTTACCGCACTCGTTCTTTTTGATACTGGTGCATCACATTCATAAATATCAAGGGGATTTGTGGAAAAATATAGCCTGCCCACTAGGATTCTTAAAACACCTATGCTAGTAAGTTCGCCAGGAGCAGAGTACATGGCCAGTAAAGGATGTTTTCAAGTGCCATTAAGCATAGGAAGGCATGTTTTCCCAACAGACTTAATTATTCTGGAATCCCAAGGTCTGGATGTAATTCTCGGTATGGATTGGTTGTCAATGTATGGAGGAAACATCGATTGTGCTAGTACGTCAACTTTGCTTACAACGCTGGAAGGAAGAAGGATCAAGTATGTATCCCGGCATGTGCCAAATAGGGCACAAGTAAATTGCCTAACAGGAGTAGTGCAGGAGGAAGTACCAGTGGTAAAGGATTTTCCTGATGTATTTCCTGAAGAGTTGCCAGGCATGCCACCGAATAGAGACATTGAGTTTTTGATTCAGTTATTGCCAAGTACAGGCCCAATATCAAAGAGACCATACAGGATGCCAGCAAAGGATTTGGTAGAAATTAAGAATCAGATTAAGGAGTTACTGGAGAAAGGTTACATTCGCCCAAGTTCTTCGCCTTGGGGATCACCCGTACTTCTAGGGGAGAAGAAGGATGGATCATAAAGGATGGTTGTTGATTACCGGGGATTGAACGAAGTAACCATCAAGAACAAGTACCCACTGCCAATGATTAATGATCTGTTTGATCGTTTGCAAGGAGCTAAAGTGTTTTCAAAGATCGATTTGCGACCAGGGTACCACTAGTTGAAGATTCGAGAGCAGGACATACCTAAGACAGCATTCACCACAAGATATGGACTATATGAGTATATTATTATGTCATTTGGATTGACTAACGCACCTGCCTATTTTATGAACCTGATGAACAAGGTGTTTATGGAGTTTTTAGATAAGTTCATCGTAGTGTTCATTGATGATATCCTGGTGTATTCAAAGAATGAATAAGAGCATAAGGAACATTTGGGTTTGGTTTTGGAGAAACTAAGGGAACATCAATTATATGCCAAATTTAGCAAATGTGAGTTTTGGTTGAAGGAAGTAGGATTCCTCGGACACGTTATATCCAGAGAAGGGATAGTAGTTGACCCCACAAAGGTTGAGACCGTAACCGAATGGGAGGCACCAACGACAGTTGGAGAGATCCGGAGTTTTCTTGGACTCGCAGGATACTACCGGAGATTCATTGAGAACTTTTCAAAGATTGCGAAGCCTATGACGGAGTTGTTGAAGAAGGATACCAAGTTCAATTGGACTGAGGAGTGTGAGGCTAGTTTTCAGGAGTTGAAGAAATGTTTGGTTACCTCACTAGTGTTGATTTTGCCAGATCAGACCAAGGATTATGAGGTGTATTGCGACGCTTCACATCGAGGACTTGGAGCAGTGCTTATGCAGGAAGGAAGAGTTGTTTCGTATGCTTCACGACAACTGAAGCCTCATGAGTTGAATTATGCCACACATGATTTGGAGTTAGCAGCCGTAGTGCATGCATTGAAGACATGGAGACATTTCCTCATTGGAAATCATTGCGAGGTGTAAACGGATCACAAGAGTTTGAAGTACATTTTCACGCAGAAGGAGTTGGACCTCAGACAAAGGAGATGGTTGGAGCTCATCAAGGATTATGATATGAGATTGCATTACCATCCTGGTAAAGCTAATGTAGTAGCTGACGCATTGAGCCGTAAGAGAAACGTCAATACGTTAATGACGGGAGAAATACCCAAGGAGTTATCAGAAAACCTTCGTGAACTAAGTTTAGAGATAGTTTCGAAAGGCTATGTAGGAGCATTGGAGATTCAGTCAACATTCATGGATAAAATCAGAGAGGCTCAGAAATCTGACAAGGAGATTGCTTCTATAAAGGAGAAACTAAGCAAAGGAAAAGCGAAGGGATTTCGTGAGGATGAGCATGATACCCTATGGTTTGGGGACCGTGTTTATGTGCCAAATGACCCAGAGATCAGGAAGTTGATTCTACAAGAGGCACATGATTCACCATATTCGATTCACCCAGGAAATACCAAGATGTATTTGGATTTGAAGGAGACATTGTGGTGGACCGTATTGAAGAAGGATATTGCAGCATATGTAGCAGTTTGTGACGTATGTCATAGAGTAAAGGCGGAACATCAGAAGCCAGCCAGATTGTTACAACCATTGCCGATACCCGAATGGAAATGGGATAAGATAGGCATGGATTTTATCACAGGACTACTCAGGACAAAAGCAGGTTATGACTCGATATCGGTAGTAGTTGATCGTTTGACGAAGGTAGCACATTTCATTCCAGTCAAGACCACTTACACCAGCGCTAAGTTGGCAAAGATATACATGACGAGGATCATTTGTTTGCATGGAGTTCCAAGGAGTATTGTATCAGACAGAGGAACCCAATTTACCTCAAAGTTTTGGAGTCAGTTGCATGAAACTTTGGGAACTCGGCTAGAGTTCAGCACCGCTTTTCATCTGCAGACAGATGGACAGACCGAGAGAGTCAATCAGATTTTGGAAGATATGTTGAGAGCTTGTGCACTAGATCATGGATCTAGTTGGGATGATAACTTGTCGTATGTGGAATTTTCTTATAACAACAGTTACCAAACCAGTCTGAAGATGGCACCTTTCGAAGCTTTGTACGGAAGAAGGTGCAGGACACTGTTGTCATGGGACGAAGTTGGAGATCGTCAGTTCTTTGGACCAGATTTGATTAAGGAGTTTGAACGGAAAGTTAAGTTGATACGCGATAGGCTCAAGGTAGCCCAGTCCAGACAGAAGAGCTACGCAGATTCTAAACGCAAGGAGACAGTTTACGAAACAAGAGACAGGGTGTATCTCCGAGTATCCCCACTTCGAGGAGTTAAGCGCTTTGGAGTTAAGGGAAAATTAGCACCGCGTATGGGAGAAGTCGCGTATAAGTTGGAATTACCAGAGGGACTATCAGGAGTTCATGCCGTATTCCATGCTTCTCAGCTGAAGAAATGTCACGCCGAGATGGCGGAGGTACCACTAAGAGATACAGTGCCTCTTGAAGCAATTCAGTTAAAGGATGACTTAACGTATGAAGAGAAACCAGTCAAGATTCTCGAGTTTGCCAGCCGAGTTACCCGCAGCAAGGTTATCAAGTTTTGTAAAGTTCAGTGCAACCACCACTCAGAGGATGAAGCCATCTGGGAGAGAGAAGAAGATTTGCTCAAGGACCACCCTCACCTATTTTCTAGCCAACCCGAATCTCGAGGGCGAGATTCATCTTAAGGGGGGTAGGTTTGTAACATACCAAATTTTCAATTTGGAATGTTATAAAATAGATCATCATGCATATCATATTTTCTTGCATTTTGCCGATCCTAGAAATTTCACGCAACTCAAGGACCCTCGGAGAGAGTTGGAGATTTCGTTATTTTCATATTTGAGTCTTCTCAAATTATGAAGAAAGGATCATTGGATTTGTCGGAGTTCTTTTGCATTTTATTTGGATAGGGAAAAATGTGCGTTTTCAAAAGTTGCATCATAGGTACCGAGAAAAGTTCATTTTGTTCGACTCATTTTTAGGAGTCGGGGAAAATTTACTTTAGAATTTTTGGAGTTCATTTAGATGTTCTTTCATTTGTCTTTCTGCGCGCGTAACCGTTTTAAAAGAAATTCCGCAGCGCGCCTGGGCCAAGGCCCAAGCCACCGGTGTAACGCCCCAGATATAACTTTCCCAATTTGTACTCCAACTCTTGCCGTTTCCGGCATTAAGATGTATTTATTTCTCGGGTTCGAGTCTTTGTCTCCGCATGTTGTTTTCGTTTTCGTGCATCTCATATCATGTCATCACGTGCATTGCATTTGCATACATGTTCATCTCATGCATTCGAGCATTTTCCCCGTTGTCCGTTTTGCATTCCGGCGCTTCGTTCTCCTCCGATGGTCATTTCTAGCTTTCTTTCGTGTGTGGGGATTAAACATTTCCGGATTGGACCGAGACTTGCCATGCGGCCTTGGTTTAATACCGGTAGACCTCCTGTCAAGTTTCGTACCATTTGGACTTCGTTTGATACTCCAACGGTTAACCGAGGGACCGAAAAGGCCTCGTGTGTGTTGCAGCCCAACACCCCTCCAATTTGGCCCAAAACCCACCAAACTCTGCTCCATGTCCTAGAGCGTTCGATCACGATCGCGTGGCCGAAAACCGTACCTCATTTGGACTCTCCTAGCTCCACTTATGCCTATATATAGCCCCCCATTTCGGATCTCGTCTTCTCCCCGTCCAACCCTAGTTCAAAAAAAAACCTCCGCCGCCGACGGACACGTCCGCCCCCTCCGGACAGTGTCCGCCCCGCCGCCGTGACCAACAGGACGCCGCCACATGGGCATGCGCGCACAGCCCCGCCGCCGCCGCCCTACGGGATCCCGGCCATCTTCCCCAGCCCCGTCGCCCGAGGCCACTCCGCGCCGCCGCCGTGCGCCATCGTCGCCGGCCGGCTCCATCGCCGCGCCGCGATCGGACCTCGCCGGACCGCCCCGGCCCTCGCCTCCCGTCGCCCCCTCGAGAGTTACCGGCGCGGCCTCGCCCGGCCCCCGCCGCGGGCGACCCCGCCGCCCTTCGACGTCGCCGGCCATCCCCGAATCCGGCGCCGACGAACCTCGTCGCGAGCGCCTAGCTACAGTGCCGTGAACAGTACCGAAACCCTAGATCTGGGTTGAGCCTTTTTCCTTCTCCCTCGTTATTTTTTGTGCAATCTTTGACTGATCATATCTCCGCATCAAGACCTCCGTTTTGGACATATAATATATCAAAATCTTTTGCATTTGAGTTCATCTTGATGCCCAAAATGCTGTTAGAAGGAGGCTTCATGAGTTAAGTTGCAGATCCGTTAGTTCATCATAGACTTTTGTCATTTTTGCCATGATTATTGTGTGCATGATATGCCTGTGAGTCTTTGGGATGAATTGTTAAGCATTTTGTCTTCTTTCTAGACGTACCACCCATTCATTTTTAGGATGTGTGTGGTGACTTGTGCAAGCTTGCAAAGTGAGGCACCTGAGAATTCTGTTTTCAGGGACTTAGTGATTTTCACTAAGTCTGGGATATTTTAGTTCATGATGCCATATGTTCAGCTTGTTTCCTAGTGATCCGTGCCTCTGTTGAGGATGATCAGTAAGGGAGTTTTGTTAATCATGTTATGCTCTATCCAACCATGTCTTTGTTTGCACAAGTGGAGCACTCTAGCTTGAGTCAATCGAGCTCTACTTTTGCTTCGTGGTAAATCTGGGCAGATCGTCAACTTGTTTGCGATTTTGCCGATGCTATTGTTATTGATCAGTGCATGCTATGCCATTGTTCTTGCCATGTCTAGCTAGCATTTTGTGCCTTCTTTATGGATATATGCTTGCCTTGCCATGACTTGCACCGTAGTGAGTGCATCGAGCTCGTTTACATGCCTTCGTCAGTTAAATTCTAGCATGTCTCAGTTTTCACTAAGTCTGAAAACTGATTCTGTTTCATCTATGTTCGTGTGCTCGTTAGAGTATTTTGTGAACCCTTTTGGCCCCACATCACTTTGGGTGTTTTGTTAAGCTTGTTGAGTAGCTCCATGCCAAGTTCTTACTTGTCATGTTCACGTTATGTATCATGTTGTTTTGCTGCTCCGAAGAGAGCATCATGGTCTGAAATTTCAGACTAGTGTTAATTTCACTAAGTCTGGAATCTGTTTTGCTTTTTTGTTTTTGCCATGCTTGTTTGAACCTCGTAATTGATGAATTTGGCCGTGGCTTAGTGCTAGTGTTTTTATAAGCATCTTGTGTACATCCCTGCCATGTATTTTGTTGTCATGTTTGGTGGTTGTAGCATGTTCATTTCGTTGTGTTTAGGTGCCTACTTGCTGTAAATCGCAGACCGGTTCATTTCGTAAAATGCTTGCCATTTCCAAACCGTAGCTCCGATTCCTATGATCTTATATCTTTTTCTGGTGATTTCATCCCCTCTATCCAGTGGGACACTTGGTTTTCCGAGTTGAGGCCAGGTTCATGCATTTCCTGTCACGTCTTGCATTTTGCATCCCGCATCGCATCCCGCATAGCATACCATCTTTGCATCTTATTTCTTAAGTTTGCACGTGGTTGATTGTATCCTTGTTGCTTGTTTGTGTTGTTGGGTAGAGCCGGGAGACGAGTTCGCTAATGAGGAGCCCGTTGAGTTTGCTTGTGAGGATCCAGTCAACTCTGACAACTGTGCAGGCAAGATGATCATACCCTCGAAATAAATACTATCTTTGCTATGCTAGTTTGCTCGCTCTTTTGCTTTGCCAATGCTACGATGCCTACCACTTGCTTGTCAGCCTCCCAATTGCCATCATGAGCCTCTAACCCACCATTGTCCTAGCAAACCGTTGATTGGCTATGTTACCGCTTTGCTCAGCCCTTCTTATAGCGTTGTTAGTTGCAGGTGAAGATTGGAGCCGTTCCTTATTGGAACATTTATTTACTTGTTGGGTTATCATTATATTGCCATGTTATCTTAATGCATATATATACTTGGTAAAGGGTGGAAGGCTCGGCCTCTCGCCTAGTGTTTTGTTCCACTCTTGCCCCCCTAGTTTCTGTCATATCGGTGTTATGTTCCCGGATTGTTGCGTCCCTTACGCGGTTGGTCTATAATGGGAACCCCTTGATAGTTCGCCTTGATTAAAGCTTTTCCAGCAATGCCCAACTTTGGTTTTACCATTTGCCACCTACCCCTTTTTCCCTTGGGTTTCCGGAGCCCGAGGGTCATATTTATTTTAGCCCCCACGGGCCAGTGCTCCTCTGAGTGTTGGTCCGAACTAGAGTCCTGTGCAGCGCCCCCTCGGGGAAACTCGAGGTTTTGTTTTAGTTGTATGGAGAGCTCACCTGAGTGTGCCCTGAGAACGAGATATGTGCAGCTCCTATCGAGATTTGTCGGCACATTCGGGTGGTGTTGCTGGTCTTGTTTTAACCTGTCGAAATGTCTTGTTGTACCGAGATATCGAGTCTGATCGGTGTGTCTTGGGTGGAGGTCTATTCCTTCGTTGACCGTGAGAGCTTGTTATGGGCTAAGTTGGGACCCCCCTGCAGGGATTGATCTTTCGAAAGTCGTGCCCGCGGTTATGGGCAGATGGGAATTTGTTAATATCCGGTTGTAGATAACTTGAACCTTAATTAATTAAAATGAATCAACTGAGTGTGTTGCCGTGATGGCCTCTTCTCGGCGGAGTCCGGGAAGTGGACACGGTGTTGGAGTTATGTTTGCGCAGGTTGCTCTCTAGTTTCCCGCTCGTGCTTTGCCTCCTCGTCTCGCTCTCTTTTGCGAATAAGTTAGCCACCATATATGCTAGTCGCTTGCTGCAGCTCCACTCACATTACCCCTTTCCTACCTATTAAGCTTAAATAGTCTTGATCGCGAGGGTGCGAGATTGCTGAGTCCCTGTGGCTCACAGATTACTATTACACCAGATGCAGGGACAGATGATACAGCTCTAGATGGCGCGCTTGAGCTCAAGTGGGAGTACGACGAGGATTCTTAGCGTTACTATGTGTCTTTTCCTGATGATCAGTAGTGGTGCCCAGTTGGGGTGATCGGGACCTATGTCGCTTGTTGGGTTATCTTTTATTTTGACGCCGTAGTCGGGCCATGAGTGTTTGGATGATGTATGTTATTTATGTACTTTGATGTGACGTGGCGAATGTAAGCCAACTATGTACCTCCCCTTTATATTATTTATGTACATGGGATGTGTGATGATTTCCTAACTTGCGACATTGCTTTCAATGCGGTTATGCCTCTAAGTCGTGCCTCGACACGTGGGAGATATAGCCGCATCGAGGGGGTTACAGCCGGCCAGGCTCCCCATCGCGCGCCAGCGCAGGAGGCCGCCGTCGCCGCCACTAGGCAGGAGTCCTAGTAGGACTCCGTTTCGTTTTTTCCCTCTCCTTCTTTTTTTCTTGCCCCTCCCCAAAGTTTCCTCTCCCCCTCACCTATATAAATACCAACACCCCCCCCCCTCTAAAACCCACACCAAACCCGAAGCCCCAAGCCGCCCTAGCGCCGCCGCCCTTTGCCCGCCGCCGCCGCCCTTGTGCCGCCACCTTACGCCGCCGCCGCCCGAGCGCCGCCGCCGCCCAACCCCCTCGCCGGAACCCCTCGCCGGAGGTAGCCCCGTGCCGCGTCTCTTTTTCTCCCCTCGGTTCGGTTTTTCTTATAAACCGTTCCGGTTCTTTTCTTAACCGTTCCGGTTTTCTAGATTGGTTTTTCGTTTCGATTTTCTTCCGAAACCCTAGATCGGATTCATTTTCTTTTCCGGTTTAGTTGCCTAGAGACCATTCGCCGGACCGTTCGTCCTAACGAACGTGATCACCGGATTATTCCCCGGTTAACGAATGTCCGTTCGTTTAACCATTCTTCTTTTTCTTTTCGTCGGATTTAGTCCGCGATCGCGATCTCAGATCCGATCTTCGTTCTAGTTTATCTTCTCGCTCGTTTATCGGAATCAGGTGATTCAAGCGCCTGGAGTTTCGTTTCGAAACCGCCGTTCCGACTAAGCAACTTTAACTAAGTTTTTGCTACTGTAAAACTTGACCTAGTTTCAACTTGCTAGAACCGAGTTGTTTTCTTCCGCCATTTGTTTTTCGTTGTTTTGTTCGGTTCTTTCTCTCTTTGCAACCGGAGTTCTTAAGTTGAACTTTCTGGTTCGATCGCTTGTTCGAGTTTTACCTGTGCATTAGATGAGTACTTATTGTATGCTTGTTGTTTGTCTGCGATAGGTTACCCGGATTGCGCCGCCTGTTACTTCAAATCTCTAGGACTCGTGGATCATCAGCAAGGCAAGTAACACTTTGATCATACCTTTTCTACAACCCAGTTTTATTGCATTAGATCAATCCTCACACATTGCATGATTAGGATCTAATTAAATTTTGGGATGGGAAGTAGATGAGGTAGTACCTATTACCTGTTTTTATGAAACCTTTGGGGGTTACTTCTACGTTTTCTTATTATGCGATGCTATGCTAGTAGACGTGGATTGGGTGAGTGATATCCATGACAGATGTGAGATTCGTAATTTTAATGGTTTATCTAAGGTGGCAACTTAAACACACATCTGGGTGGATTGAGGCACCTGGTGTCTATCAGGACTTGCCTATTTTCTTTTGGACCGCCACCCAGGCTCAAAGGGATCATAAGATCTTTCATGCTAAATACTTACGTGTGCAGCCACAAGCCAATATGGGCTCTGGCATAGTTGACTAAGTCGTGCGAACTCTTATAGGGTAGACTAGCAGATGTAGGGGAAAGTAGGTGTACAGGTCTATCCATCGTAAGGTGCTAGCGCTTCTGAAAGACTGTGTCTCGGTCATCCGTTTCTCAAACACAAGTAGTGCGAGAAAACCAACGGAGGCGATCGAGTCTTGTGGGGAAAAGTGCGCAAACCTCTGCAGAGTGTAATAAACTAATCATGATTAGCCGTGTCCCCGGTTATGGACATCTTGAGTATCTAGTACTTGAATATCATGTGAATCTCGTCATGTTACTTCTAATTAATATTGTTGGGTTGTTGATGACTACTTTTAATTGGGATTGAGAATGCTGTCAACCATTCTCAATGTTTAACAACCACCATGATAGTTAAATAAATTTAATCCTTTGCAGTAGGGAAAAACTAGCTTTACGCAAAAACAGTAAACATAGAGCTTTCCACCAGCCAAATATGCATATAGTATAGCTGTTTCATTCCATTACTCTCTATGTGTTACCTTGCCAGCATATTCCATGTGCTGACCCGTTTTTGGGCTGCAACGTTAATGTTGCAGACTTTTCAGACGACGATTAAGGTGCTTTTAGGTCATGGTTCTATACTCAGTGATGCCGTTGGAGTTGATGGACCCATTTACCTTCCAAGTCTTCCGCTGTTATCGATATTAGATGGCCTTAAGCCATATTTATTGTAATAAGTTCTCTTTTGAGACATCGATGTAATACATGTGTGATTGCCACTCTGCTATAAATCCTTCGAAGTACTGTGTGGTGTCAGCATTACTGATCCAGGGATGACACTGGAGCACAGTAGACTTGATCCATTTGGGTCGGGTCGCCACAGACATAGAGATTTGCAAGATACATACGGAGCTGAATGTAGCAGACCCGTTGACTAAGCCTCTTCCACGAGCAAAACATGATCAGCACCAAAGCTCCATGGGTGTTAGAATCATTACTGTGTAATCTAGATTATTGACTCTAGTGCAAGTGGGAGACTGAAGTAAATATTCCCTAGAGGCCATAATAAAGTTATTATTTATTTCCTTATATCATGATAAAAGTTTATTATTCATGCTAGAATTGTATTAACCGGAAACATAATACATGTGTGAATATATAGACAAACAGAGTGTCACTAGTATACCTCTACTTGACTAGCTCGTTAATCAAAGATGGTTATGTTTCTTAACCATGGACAAATAGTTGTCATTTGATTAAACGGGATCACATCATTAGCTGAATGATCTGATTGACATGACCCATTCCATTAGCTTAGCACCCGATCGTTTAGTATGTTGCTATTGCTTCCTCCATGACTTATACATGTTCCTATGACTATGAGATTATGTAACTCCCGTGTGCCGGAGGAACACTTTGTGTGCTACCAAACGTTACAACGTAACTGGGTGATTATAAAGGTGCTCTACAGGTGTCTCCAAAGGTACATGTTGGGTTGACGTATTTCGAGATTAGGATTTGTCACTCCGATCGTCGGAGAGGTATCTCTGGGCCCTCTCGGTAGTGCACATCACTTAAGCCTTGCAAGCAATGCAACAAATGAGTTAGTTGCGAGATGATGTATTACAGAATGAGTAAAGAGACTTGCCGGTAACGAGATTGAACTAGGTATTGGATACCGACGATCGAATCTCGGGCAAGTAACATACCAATGACAAAGGGAACAACGTATGTTGTTATGCGGTCTGACCGATAAAGATCTTCATAGAATATGTAGGAGCCAATGTGGACATCCAGGTCCCGCTATTGGTTATTGACCGGAGACATGTCTCGGTCATGTCTACATTGTTCTCGAACCCATAGGGTCCGCACGCTTAAGGTTTCGATGACAGTTATATTATGAGTTTATACATTTTGATGTACCGAAGGTTGTTCGGAGTCCCGGATGTGATCATGGACATGATGAGGAGTCTCGAAGTGGTCGAGACATAAAGATTGATATATTGGAAGCCTATGTTTGGATATCGGAAGTGTTCCGGGTGAAATCGGGATTTTACCGGAGTACCGGAACCCCCCGGGAGCTATATGGGCCTTAGTGGGCCTTAGTGGAAAAGAGAAGAGGCAGCCTGAGATGGGCCTTGCGCCCCTCCCCTCCCTTGGTCCGAATAGGACAAGGAGAGGGGGCCGGCCCCCCTTTCTCTTTTCCCCCCCTCCGTGAATCCTATTCCATCTAGGATAGGGGGGGGAATCCTACTCCCAGAGGGAGTAGGACTCCTCCTGGCGTGCCACGTCTAGGCCAGCCGCACCCCCCCCCCTTGAGCCTTTATATATGGAGGCAGGGACACCCCAGAGATACACAAGTTGATCCACGTGATCATATTCTTAGCCGAGTGCGGCGCCCCCTGCCACCATAGTCCTCGATAATATTGTAGCGGTGCTTAGGCGAAGCCCTGTGACAGTAGTACATCAAGATTGTCACCACGCCGTCGTGCTGACGGAACTCTTCCCCGACACTTTGCTGGATCGGAGTCCAGGGATCGTCATCGAGCTGAACGTGTGCTAAAACTCGGAGGTGCCGTAGTTTGGGTGCTTGATTGGTCGGGCCGTGGAGACGTACGACTACATCAACCAAACGCTTCCGTTGTCGATCTACAAGGGTACGTAGATCACACTCTCCCCTCTCGTTGCTATGCATCACCATGATCTTGAGTGTGCGTAGGAATTTTTTTTGAAATTACTACGTTCCCCAACACCAGGGCCACTCGGCAAATATCAGCCCATTCCGAGAATGTTTTTCTCCCGCTCACGAAAATAGACAAGAGGGGTGCGCTGGGTGCATGTGGGAGTGTCGGATTGCGAAACAGACAATGTGGGAAAATGCTCGGATGCATGTGAAGAACACGAATGCGAATGCGATGCACATGATGACATGATATGAAATGCTTGACATGAACAAAATACAAAACGAAAGACAAAAGACCAACAAAGAAGGGAAGATCATATCATAAAGCCGAAAATGGCAAGAGTCGAAGTTACAAATATGGAAAGTTATATCCAGGGTGTTATAACACTCCACCACTACAAGAGGTTCTCATTCCGAGATCAAGGACTAAAAGAACTCCGGATATTCAGAACGGAGGTTATCCGCACGTTCCTAGGTGGCTTCTTAGTTGGAATGATGTGACCACTTCACTTTCAAGAATTTGATTGAATTGTTGCGAGTATTGCGCTCGTTTTCTTCAAGAATAGCAACAAGATTGTCATGATAAGACAAATCTTCTTGGAGATCAATATCTTCCAAGTTGATAATGTGCTCGGGGGTCTTGAAACACTTGCGAAGTTGTGACACGTGAAACACGTCGTGCACGTTTGTGAAGTTGGATGGAAGCTCAAGTTGATAGGAGAGGTCGCCTCTTTTACTAATGATCTTGAAAGGACCCACGTATCTCGGGGCAAGCTTCCCTTTGTTACCGAACCGGCGAGTGCCTTTCATTGGAGAGACGCGGAGGTACACATGGTCTCCGATCTCCAAAGCCAAGTCATGGTGCTTGCTATCATAGTAACTCTTCTGGCGTGATTGCGATTTTCATAGACGCGGCCTTGAGATTTTCATGGATGACTTTACACATTTCCTTAGCTTTTGTGATCAAGTCATTGCCATGAAGTTGGCGTTCACCAGTCTCTAACCAATTGAGAGGAGTACGACGCTTCCTGTCATAGAGAATCTCGAATGGGGCCTTGCCCGAACTCGCTTGGAAGTTGTTCTTGTAGGAGAACTCGGCATATGGAAGACAATCTTCCCACTTCATAACGAAAGAGATGACACAAGCCCTAAGGATGTCTTCGATGATTTGATTTACTCGCTCGAGTTGGCCACTTGTTTGAGGATGGAAAGCTGTGCTAAAGCAAATGTTGGTGCCCATGGCCTTTTGGAAGGAGTCCCAGAACTTAGAAGTGAAAATGCTTCTTCGGTCTGAAGAGATCAACTGCGTAATACCATGCAAGGAGACAATTCTGGAGGTGTATAGCTCTGCCAACTGAGCTGTTGTGATAAATTCTTTGATTGGAAGGAAATGAGCCACTTTTGTAAGCTTGTCAATGACGATGAAGATAGCATCATTCCCACGCTTGGACTTAGGAAATCCAGTAATGAAGTCCATTTCAGTATGGTCAAACTGCCATTCTGGAATAGCAAAAGGTTGGAGGAGACTAGCTGGTGGTTGGTGTTCCGCTTTCACCCTTCAGCAGGCATCACATTCATTCACGAATTGTGCAATCTCTCACTTCATTCGACTCCACCAATACGACTGCTCGAGGTCATGGTACATCTTCATACTTCAAGGATGAATGGACAGAAGATAATTGTGTGCCTCATTCATTATGACCTTCCTTAGATCACCTTTAGGAAGCACTTGTATTTGGGTTGGCTCTTGGCAATACCATGTTTCACTCTCTTCACCATGGTATCAAGGAGTTGTGCCTCATGAATTTGGTCTTCCAAAGTAGGAGTGACTTGAAGGTTGGCAAGAAAACCTTGAGGAACAACTTGGAGGTTCACTTTGCGGAAAGCTTCACAAAGATCCGGTTGGAAGGGCTTGAGAATTAAGCTGTTGCAGTAAGCCTTACTTCTCAAAGCATCTGCAATGACATTGGCCTTGCCTGGAGTATATTCAATACTCGGATTGTACTCACTACTGCAGGAGACTCCTAACGTGACACTACGATCAGAGACCCTTTGCCGAAACTGTGTGCGATGCAATAATCGCAAACGGTGGTGTAAAAACGTGAAAAAGGTGCAAAACATTTGCGATGATGTATACATCAAACACGTTTCAGGTTTTAGTTGTGTTTGCGATGAAGGGATATGGTTAATCCATTCAAACTGTCTGCGATGAGGCAGAACAACAGAAACGGGCAGCCATAACAATGTGTGTGCGATGCAGGACACACTGTTAATCCATTCGAACTATTTGCAATGAGGTAGAACAACAGAAATGGGAAGCCATATCAATGTGTGTGCAATATACGGCATACGGTTAACTCGGATGAACTGTTTTCGATTAGGGAAAAACAGAAATGGTTCAACTTAATAAGATGTGTGTGATATGCAGCATACAGTTCACATGGATGAACTATTTGCGATGAGCTAAAAGAACACAAACGAGTTGTGTAAACAAGATGTGTGTGATACTTGGCAAACAGCCCACTCAGATGAATTATTTGCGATGAGAAATTACAACATGAACGGTCAATACAGTTACTTCGTGTGTGATTCTGTGTGTACGAAAAACTTTGAAAAATGCCAACTAGTCGCTTGCGGTGGCTAGGAGTATCGCACATGATGTGTCTGTGAGTACTCGTGTGCGATGATTAGTATGTTACACATATGCTTCCTTATGTGAACATGTGTGTTAATTTGCAATATGGATAGTTAATATGCAAATGCCTTCTGGACATCGGGCACATGCTTAAACTCAATGAACTGTGTACGATACTAATACTTTCCATGAAAATTTATGAACTTGGGTAACAGCATTTGAGTAATATATATATATAGTGGTTAAACTATTAGACAAAAGGAGGATCTTCGTAACACGGTTTGACAACCATATGGTCCATATCTACATACTTAACATAGTAACAACTATCACATTTTAAGAGGCTAAGTGCCAACAACCATGTGGTCCATATCTACATACTTAACATATATAGTAACAACTCGCACATTTTAAGAGGCTGCGGGCCAACAACCACAACTATCCATTAGAAGCAGCTTGATCACGGCGACACCGCATCTCGTCAATGAAAAGGAAGAGCCCTCCTATGCGTTGGTAGAGCAGGAGTAGAACAATGTCTCCAATTTTCCAATATGGATGCATTGCCACGAGAAGCGAGAACTTGTTAACTTGAATGGTTCCATTTTTGCGGGAAATGCAGTACCTTGCAATCACATTGGCGTAATTAGCAGGCACAAGTGTAATTCGACCATGCCGGGAAATCGATCCAGGAATGGCTACTGGGGGCAATTTTTGTCGAGATGTAGAATAAAAAACAATTGTAACATATCATTGAAGATATATATAGTTTATGAGCATCAACATTAAAATAAGACTTTTTACCAGCGCTTTGTGCACACAATTGGTCTTGTTCAATGTGTGCACCATAGGTCTAATTAATCCCATCCAAAATCTAGCGTTCATATGCTGTGCTATCCCAGTCAGATTATCAACAAAGTTCACAACATGCTTCAAGCCCTTCTAGTGAAATTTGGTACACTTAGTAACATACAGATCGTTCACTATGCATCCAACATATCCTGCTTAAAAGGTGGAAAGGTATTATTTATTCAAAACATGACAGAAGAATATATAGTGCGCATAAATTGGTAAACAGAATTTGTTACTGCCTAGGAACGGAGTCAGAATATGATATCGCAATTGGTTGCTTAAATAGTGATCAATTGGTTGATTAAATAGTAATATGACAGCATGGAGAAAGTTGAAAGGACACTAACCTCGATCAGACTTTTATTGGCTGATGACGTTGGGGAAGTAAACATCCATGTTAATTAGACCAGGTGGTAGTGCATGCACTAGAATTTTATTGACAGCTTTCAGTACATAACACTTAGATATTTTTCTCCACAGGTCCGCATTAAAATAGGAGTGACCATCTTTATCAAGTTTTACGCTAACCGTCATTGCAAACTCATGTTGCGTTGTCAATATGACATCCTAGGAGTCATCAGCAACGTAAAGCCCAAGATTTCCTTCTAATCCTGTTCTTGCAAAGCAAGGGATGTACTGCTTGAAATGAAAATTAAGATCGTAAATTAGATATATAGAAATAACCGAGCAAGATGCAAATATGGGAGTAACTGATAGAACATATCCATATATAGATGCAAGCAAAGTACAAAAATATAGAATTAAAAATAGATAATGTAACAAAGATTTGATGCAAACATATAGATAATGTAGCAACAGACAGTATATGTTCACAAATTTAGGCCATGCTGATCATGGTAGGTTGAGATTGAACATACCGAGCGCTCCCTGAAGTCATCCGGAATGGTGAGATAGAACTTTGTTTTCGACTGGCCACGACTACAGTTTCCTGATTTGTGCTCGCACTGTGCATGTAGCGACCCGACCTCAAACGGCCAAGTCTCTGTGCTTGAGTGTCATTCCTGGATCGGTAAGGCTGACAAACACAGTACTTGAGGTTTTATAACAAAGTAGCAATCACACACTTATTACATCGAATGTCTCAAAAGAGAACTTATTACAATAAATATGGCTTAAGGCCATCTAATACAATAACAACGGAGGTCTTGGAAGATAAAGTGAGTCAATCAACTCCAATGGCATAGCTGAGCTGCACGGCAACGACCTAATGAACCTTACTCCTCATCCGAAAAGTCTGCAACATAATACGTTGCAGCCCAAAAAACGGGTCAGCACATGGAATATGCTCGCAAAGTAACACAGTAGAGCAAGAACAGAATAATGCTATCACTACATGCATATTTGGCTGGTGGAAAGCTCTATGGCTAAGGTTTTTGCGAAAAGCCAATTTTTTCCAACAAGAAAGGAATATATTTTATTTAACTATCATGTTAGTTGAAACATCATTGAGAAGGTTCCTCCAACTCAATCCCAATTAAAGTAATTATCAACCCAACAAATATTAGTTTAGAGTGATGAGATACTTATGATAATCCAAGTACTAGATACTCAAGATGTCCATAACCGGGGACACGGCTAACCATGATTAGTTTATACACTCTGCAGAGGTTTGTGCACTTTTCCCCACAAGACCCGATCTCCTCCGTTAGATTTCTCGCAGTACTTGGTGTTTGAGAAACGGATGACTGAGACACAGTCTTTCAGAAGCATTAAACCCTTACTCCGGGCAGACCATACCAACCTACATCCCTCTACCTGCTGATCCACCTCTTCGGGAGCTTCACACAACTTACTCAACTATGCTAGAGCCCATAATAGCTTGTGGCTACACACGGAAGCTTCTAGCATGAAAATTTCTCAGTTCCCTTTGAGCATGGGTGGCTGACCATAGGATTATCACATGGGTACTCCGGGATATCCTAGGAAAACACCGGATTCCCTAGGTGCCCAACAAACAATCCACCCAGATGTGTATTCAAGTTGCCACCATAAGTTGAACCATTAGTTAACAATCTCACATCTGTCATGGATTTCACTCACCCAACCACGTCTACGAGCATAGTATAGCAAATAAAGCAACACGTAGAAGTAACTCCCAAGGATTTGAATATAATAGGGCAATAGGTTCTACCTCATCAACTACTTCCCAACCCACATGTTAATCACATCCTAACCATGCTATGTTTGAGGATTGGAACTAATGCATAAAAACTGGGTGATAAAGGGGTATGATGAAAGTGTTACTTGCCTTGCTGATGATCCGCAAAACCTAGGGACTCATAGTAGCACGCTTTGCACTCCGGGTGTTCTATCGCAAGCAGACAATAGCATACATAAGCAATAAAGCAAAGAAACACGGGTAAATCTCAAATAAGAAGATCTAACCAGAAAGTTCAACTTAAGAACTCCGGTTTGCGAAAAGAATCAAATCAAACGGTGCAACGAAACTCAAACTGCGAAAGAAACTAGATTTGTTTACTAATCTGGACTAAGGTCAAATTTTACAGTAGAAAAAGCTTGTTCGAGTTGGTTAAATGGAAAGAGGGTTTCAAGACGAAGATCTAGGCGCTTGCATCGCCTGATTTCAATAAACGAGTGAAAAGATAAACTAAAACGAAAGTCAGATCAGAAATCGTGATTGAAAATCGCGGAAAATCCAAGGAAAAGAAAACTGACGAACAGGCTAACGAACGAACGTTTGTTGTCTGCGGCTAATGGGTGAACACCATTTGTTAAAACCAAGAAAAAACCGGCGAACCGATCTTTCAAAAAAACTAGGGTTTTCTAACAAAAACCGAACCGGTTTTTATAAAAAACCCGAACGGCGCTTATACCTCTGGCGAGGTCCAGCGTGGCGGGGCGGCTCCGGCGAGTGGGGCGGGGCGGGGCAGCGGCAAGCGGCGGCGACAGCAGCAAGCGGCAGCAGGCGGCTTGCGGCGGCGGGGCGACTCGGGCTCCAGGGGGTGCGACGACTTATAAGGGGAGGGAGGTGCGGTAGCTTGGGGAAGGGGCGAGGCGCGGCGTGTTTGGGACGGACACGGTGGCAGCGGCGGCGGGGCCACTCGGGACTCCTCTCCCGAGCCGGTGCGGGGAGGCAGCGCGGCTGGGCCGGCTGGGCCTCGGCCCAGCGCAGTCCGATGGAAGTTTTTTTTAAATAATTTTGCCGGAACTAAATAAAGCCTAGAAAATAAAATAAAAATCTAAAAATGCCAAAACAAATTTTCATCGTCTAAATAAATTATTTAGAGCAAGATGAACATTTTCTTGGCCCTAAAATGCAACTTTGAAAACTGTGCAATTTTTCCAATTCAAATAAAATAGCAATAAACTCCGGTTAAAATCAAATATTTGATTTTAATATTTTTCCACCAATATTTCATTTATTTTGGAGAAGTCATATTATCTCCTCTCATATATTTTAATATGAAATATTTTCAGAGAGAAAAATAATTAAAACTAAAAATCCTCGTTTCAATATTTGATAAAACTCAAATATGAAAACAGGGAAATCCCTAACTCTCTCCGAGGGTCCTTCAGTTGCTTAGGATTTCGAGGATCGTGAAACGAAATGCAATAAAATATTATATGCATGAATGATCTATGTATAACTTTCCAAATTGAAAATTTGGGATGTTATAGTGCACACATCTATGAACACCCACGAATCAGCTAGAACAAAAATGATTCCACGGTGATTTCCGCCGGTTGATTAACAACGACTGACGGACTGTGATAAGAGATGAGTGAATATTTCACTAATTAAGTTGATTACCTTCTCCATGAGAAAAATCCCTGGCCCAATCCCGCAGAAAACCACAGTCAACCAGAGTCTAGAATGTCGGTGCAGATAGGCGGCGGAAAGTGGTGGAGGCGAAATCTGGTGTTGTTTCGAGCGCAACGTACGACCGCCGCCAACAGCCATCAAGCTTAGGGTGCAGAGTTGCGGAGGAGTCCGCGTCAAGTGAGTGGGGATGTCGTGGTATTTCTCACGGGGGGCTTGCGAGTCGACAGATGCCTCAAGGGCTTAGTGTGTGGGTAGGACTGCTGCTGATAGGACCGGGAGCGGGTATGCGAGTAGCACGCGGTGGTTTACCCAGGTTCGGGGCTCTCCGGAGAGATAATACCCCTACTCCTGCATGTCTGAGTATATATATCTGAGCTGTACATCGGGCAGTACAAAGCGCTCCTGGAGCGGTATCTGGAGTCGGTGCCATAGGCATCCGATCTGGTAAATGCTTATACCAGGCATCTAGTGGCCGGCCATGCTCATGGCCGTATGTGTGAGCTTATGTGGATGGATGGATGGATAGCTAGCTAGCTAGCTTGCTAGCTAGTGCTAGTATGCATGCGTGAGTGTCCATCCCCCTGGATGGATGGATGTGTAGTGTATATATAGTGTGGAGCTAGCTTGGTGTGTAAGCTATGTGGGTAGCTTAGGAAGTAAGCTAGGTAGTGGCTTTGGATGTAAGCTACCTTGGGTAGCTTACATGCCAAGCCAGGTAGGCATGGCTAGAGGCATGGCACATGTCATGCTTGTCCCCTGGGATACTTTATAAATCAGTACCCAGGGGACACGATACACTGTAGATGACGGCATCGTGGTACGGTTGTCTTCGTTGATGCCGGGTCGGGCTGTAGTCGGCAGCCGACTGGTTGGCGTAGTGGGCGGCTGGCAGTCGGTAGCCGGCCGGGTAGTGCAGTCGGACGGGGAGCCGGCAGGAGCGGCCGGGCAGTCGGACTGAGGGGCTTTGCTAGCCCCGATGTCTTGAAATATCATCTTGCCGTCTTCGGGGTATCCATGTCCCATTACACCGACAGGGGACGAAGTGGGCGAGGGTTTTCTTTTCCTTTTGCATGTGTGAGTGAACACACACGGTTCGCAGAGGCGACGGAGATGAACCCTGTGCGATAGTAAATCACCGAGATTGAATGGGAATCCAAATTTCCTTTGACTTTCATCAATGAGTTTTTTCTCTATGATGAACATAAACTCTGCTAATCACCATGTTCAAATTTGACACTTTTTCGGGTTCATTTACAATATTTAGGGGATTATGTACATTTTGTAGGCATTAATGCACGTAATTCAAATTCAAACAATTGGTGCATGAAAGGGTGCACAAGAATGGTCTGGGAAAACCATACTCGTGGTATTTAGTAATTTCTCGAGCCTTTTATAAGGAATGGGCAGAGATTTCAATGGAGTCAACCACAAACGTGTTATTTACTGGGTTATCAACTATAGAAGAATGAAATATGTGGTTGAAAAACATGACGGCTGGCATGGTGCCATGGTATGGCCTCACCGTGCCCTGGTTAAAAGCTAAGAAGGTTTGATTTATGTCGTCATGCACTCCATTCATAAATCGAACCATCACTGAGGAAGGTTAATGCTTTCGAGAGGGAAATCACCGAGATTGAAGGGGAATCCAAATTTCCGTCCTAGTTGGTCTTTCAGTTTTTTTCCAGCGATCAACCTACCGCCTCAAATGAAACATGTTCAAATTTGACATTTTTCTGAACTCATTTACAATATTTAGGGGATTGTGTGCATTTTCTAGGCATTAATTATGCATATAATTCAAATTCAAACAATCGGTGCATGAAAAGGTGCACAAGAACGGTCTGGAAAACCATGCTCGTGCTATATAAAAAAAGAAACACATGGTTGGCAAACATGATGCCTGGTATGGTGCCATGGCATGGCCTCACCATGCCCCTGGTAAAAATTGGAGAATGTTTTCCTTATGTCGTGATGTGCGCCTTTCATAAAATGAACCATCATCTGAGGAAGTTTCATGGTTTCAAGGGGGAAATCTACAAGATTGAAAGGGGTCCAAATTTCCTTCGTCCTTTATCCACGAGTTTTTTCTATGATGAGCATACAACCTGCAAATCACCGTGTTCAAATTTGGCACTTTTCCGGGTTCATTTGCCATATTTAGGAGATCATGTCCATTTCCTAGGCATTAATGCACATAATTCAAGTTCAAACAATCGATGCATCAAAGGTTCCACAAGAAAGGCCTAGAAAACCATGCTCGTGCCATTTTGTAAATTCTCATGCCTTTTACAAGGAATGGACAGATATTTCGATGAAATGTGTGGCAATAGTCAACCACAAATGTTTGTTTGTTGGGTTTTCAACTGTAGAAAAAATAACATAAATGCTTAAAAAACATGTAGCCTGGCATGGTGCGATGGTATGACCTCACCATGCCCTGGTAAAAATTTGAGAAGGTTTGGCTTATGTCGTCATGCACGCCCTTCATAAATCGAACCATCACCGAGGAAGTTCCATGCTTTTGGGAGGGAAAATCTCCAAGATTGAAGGGGAATCCTAATTTTTGTCCTAGTTTGTCATTCAGTTTTTTTCCAACGATCAACATACCGACTCAAATGCAACGTGTTCAAAATTGACATTTTCCTGGGCTCATTTCCAATATTTAGGGGACTATGTCCATTTTCTAGGCATTAATGGACATAATTCAAATTTGAACAATCGGTGCATGAAAAGGTGCACAAGAATGGTCTGGAAAACCATGCACATGTTATTTAGCACATTCTCATGCCTTTTGCAAGGAATGTGCAGATATTTCACGGAAATGTGTGGCAATAGTCAACCATGAACGCGTCGTTTACTCAGTTAACAACTATACAGAAAAATGAAACACATGGTTGGAAAACATGACGCCTTGCTTGGTGCCATGATATGGCCTCAGCATGCCCTGGTAATAATTGGAGAATGTTTTCCTTATGCCATGATGTGCGGCTTTCATAAATCGAACCATCATCGAGGAAGTTTCATGGTTTCAAGGGGGAAATTACCAAGATTGAAGGGGGTCCCAAATTTCTTTTGTCCTTTGTCCACGAGTTTTTTCTACGATGAACATACAACCCGCAAATCACCGTGTTCAGATTTGGCACTTTTCCGGGTTCATTTGCCATATTTAGGGGATTATGTGATTTCCTAGGCATTAATGCGCATAATTCCAGTTCAAACAATCGATGCATGTAGGGGTCCACAAGAACGGCCTAGAAAACCATGCCCATGCCATTTAGTAAATTCTCATGCCTTTTACAAGGAATGGACAAATATTTCGATGAAATGTGTGGCAATAGTCAACCACAAATGTCTGTTTGTTGGGTTTTCAACTATAAAAAATTAAATAAATGCTTAAAAAACATGACGCCTGGCACGGTGCCATGGTATGACCTCACCATGCCTTGGTAAAAAATTGAGAAGGTTTGACTTATGTTGTCATGCACGCCCTTCATAAATCGAACCATCACCGAGGAAGTTCCATGCTTTCGAAAGGGAAATCCTCAAGATTCAAGGGGGATCCAAATTTTCTTCGTTCTTTGCCCTGGAGTTGTTTTCTACGATGAACATACACCCTGCAAATCACCGTGTTCAAATATGTCATTTTTGGGCTCATTTACCATATTTAGGGGATTATGTGCATTTTCTAGGCATTTAGCACATATAAATCCAATCCAGCTACAGGTGCACGAGTGTGATGTGAGGGACGTGGATTGTCGTTCAATCGCGGCATATCCAATCGTGGCTGGGGTTCTGGCCAATCATAACGCAACACACAATAGGCTCAGCGCACACTGTTTCCGGAAGCGATGGAGATGAACCGTGTGCGATAATGAACGAGCAAAATTGTAAGGGATGCCAAATTTCTGTTGTTGTTTGTGGTTGAGCTCTTGATACCACCGCACTGTACGGCTGATGGCCCCCTCCATCCCAGAGCTCTCTCCATGCGTCATCCATGGCACCGCGACGCACATTAACTGGTAAGGAAGCGATGGCATCCCACCGCGCTGCGTTCCTTGCCGCCCGCGACCGCACCTGGTAAGGAAGCGATGGATCTCGCCGCACTGAGTTCATCACCGGCGGCGGCCAGACAATTACATGGGCGGACTTTGAGGCTGCCATGGGCGAATGGGTGGTGGATCTAGAGGCGGCCAAAGCCGCACGAAAGGAGCGAAGAAGGCAGAAAGCAGTCAAGGAAAGAGAGTCCTGCCGCCACAAGAAAACAGAGGCCGCACGCCGTGGTGAGGTGAGCTTGGCGGAGATCGAAGCACGGTGGGCTGACGCCTACATGGCCAGGAAGGACAAAGCCGGCGTCTGGCCAGCATGCCCTGCTGGCAGCATGTGAGAAGTAGTTTAAGTTTGTAGTATTAGAGAAAATTACCAGTAGTACTTTAAGTTTGTAGTATTAACGTACAATATGTCGGTAAGAGCATCCTTTGAGGGCTTTGAGCATTGATTAGCATGTGTGCCCGTGTGTGTTTTTTGCGTTAATCATTAGAATATCGCAAAACACATGGTTTCTATGCCGCACCCGTCTGCGTTTTTTACGTTATTGACCCATAAGTCAGTTACCTGTGCTATATTTCCTAAGAAACCAGGCGTACCATTGACTTAAAAAAATCAAGTTCACATGTACATTTTTTTGGAGACGGGATCTGCCGACTTTCTTTTTTTCTCGCACACGAGTATTTTGCGCGCTTCGTATGTGTTGTGTGTTTCCCCCGCCCAAGTTTAAAATTTCGCACTAAAATTTTCATTAGGCACGCGATTTCAGAGTTTATTCCTCCAACCACATACCCTTCCCCTTAGTATCCCCCCTCCCTCGCGCGTCCCCCTACCGGCATCTCAAACCACTGCCGCCGCAACCACAGCTTCAACCACATCTACATTCTGCTCGGATCCACTCAGGTAACCCACCAATCTCTATCACATCCCCGGCCTGATTGCTTAAATTGTGCCTGTGAAACATCCTCATGCCTCCAAATGCCCCCACCAGGAGTTGATGGCGGTCCATGGCGTGATGTCCGCTATGCGTGTTGACCCGGAGGAACACCTCGCCTCCGCCGCCGCCGACGACATGGTGCAGGCTCTGTCCCAGGTGAAGTCCCCGAGCGACTACCCTCCAGGACTTAACAGGTAAGATCTGACTAGCTAAATCATACCAATACCACTTGCAACGGCTATGATTTGTACGGTTGATGTATTAAGCATGCTCGTGCCTTGTTTATTTCAGTAGTACACACTATGTGATTATCAAATATTACCGTGCCCAGCTCAATTTCACTAATACCAGCAACAAACTTACAATACATGACTCAGGATATCACTGGAGATGCTGCCCATTTGCTATTTTTAGTGGATGCTGACCCTATTGCACTTAACATGCCTGTCCATGTACTTACGCAGGGTCATAATGGCTGTTGCTTTTGTTTGCCGTCGAGGTCAGCTGTATCCCATGTCTTACAGTATTTCACATAATTTGTGCAATTGCAGTTTAACTTCTACCCATTTACTAGTTGCCTGTAGGTACACATGTAAGTGGCACTGATGCACGCTTCGACCCGGAGGAACGGCTCGCCTCTACTGTCGCTGACTTTGGGTGAGCTCTGGCCAAGATGAAGTGCCCCAGCAACTACCTCTCAGGACTTACCAAGTATGTACTCAAAAGTTCAATCTTACCAATACCAGTTGCAATTAATGGCTATGTTCTGTACGGTCGATGTATTAAGCATGTTCTAGTAAACATGCCTAACACATTTTTGCTACTATCCCTACCTTTTTATAGACATCTGGGCCATTCTCTGCTCAGGCAACACCTTCCTTGTGATGTTTAACTAAGCCAATTGCATTTTTATCAGTACCGGTTTCAATGCCTATTAAGCCTATTGCAATTAACTGTTGAATCCATTTCTAAACAGTTGCATTCCAATGGCTACAAACTTACAAAACATGACTTAGGATGTTGTTAAGCCTGTTGCAATTAACAATTATATCCATTTTTTAATCTGTCCATTTGCTACCGTGCTACTCTCCGCAATGAATATATACTAGAGATGCTGCCCCATTTGCTATTTTTGGTGGATGCTGACCCTGTTGTACTTAACATGCTTGTCCAAGTACTTACGCAGGGTCATAACGGCCGATGCTATTATTTGCCATCAAGGTTAGCTGCATCCCATGTTTTACAATATTTCACATCATTTGTGCAATTACAGTTTAACTTCTACCATTTACTGGTTGCCTGTAGGTACACAAGTCAGTGGTACTAATCCACGCTTCCACCCGGAGGAACAGCTTGCCTCCGCCGCCGCTGACTTTGGGCGGGCTCTGCCAAAGATGAAGTGCCGCAACAACTACCTCTCAGGACATACCAACTATGTACCCACCAGTTCAATCTTACCAATACCAGTTGCAATTAATTGCTATGTTTTGTACTGTCGATGTATTAATCATGTTGTAGTAAACATGCCTAACACGTTTGAGCTATTTTCCATACCTTTTTATAGACAACTCGGCCATTATCTGCTCTAGCAGCACCGACCCTGTGATGTTTAACTCTGCCAATTGCATTATTATCAGTAACCGTTTCAATGGCCATTAAGCCTGTTGCAATTAATAGTTGTATCCATTTTAAAGATTGTATTTCACTAGCTACAAACTTACAAAACATGAATTAAGATGTTGTTAAGCCTGTTGCAATTAATAGTTGTATCCATTTTTTAATCCGTCCCTTTGCTACCGTGCTACTCTTTCGAAATGAAGATATCACTACATATGTTGCCGTTTTATTACCATTTGCTATTTTTGGTGGATGTTAACCCTGTTGTAGGTAATATTAGCTTTCCATGTACTTACATAGGGCTACTATGGGCGATGCTATTGTTTGCCGTCGAGGTTAGCTGCATCCCATGTCTTATACACCATATATTCCCAAATATAAGTATTTTTAGAGATTCCAATATAGACTACATAAGGAGCAAAATGAGTGAATCTAGATTCTAATCTAAACTATACCTATAATTCTATATACATCCGTATGTAGTTCGTGTTGAAATCACAAAAAAAAATACTTGTACTTAGGAACATAGGTAGTTGTATTTTACATTATTTGTGCAATCTCAGTTTAGCTTCTAACATTTACTCGTTGCTTGTAGGTACATATATGAGGGGTACTGATCCATGCTTCGATCCCTTGTGCGTATGGGGCAATGAGATTTTCATGAACAAACGTCATGTGAGGAAACTAAGGAAGATTGTCAGGCAAAGGAAACAGGTGATTGGAATTAAGCTCTTTATTTACACTTTGTCGAAGACAACATTGAACATTAGGATGGTAAGTAATGTGTTGCCTTTTCCCCCTGCCGACAACAAGTTACTCTATTAGACCTCAGTATCTGATATTTTTCTCTTTTCAGTGGTTTTCGAAGCTATTTACTGATGATTACCTTGAAAACTACATGATCGGAGAGGGGGCAACTAAGGTTCAAATATATAATTCATGCTACCATGATAATGCTCTAGAAGTGTTCCTGAAGGCGGTGAAGGATGGGCGGGCGATCGTCACAATGAGTTGGACAAAAGTGGTTCATGCCTATGGCATGCAGGAAGGCACATTATGGGCATTCCGCTTCTTCAACACCGTCGGCAGTCAAAATGATTTACAATTGTCTCTTCACCTTTACAACCTTTAAATAATGTGGTTCATCATAGTTAATTGCAGCCTAATCCTGTAATTACTGAACATATTGTACTGGCAATTTTATGTATGTATTCGTTGTTGAACCATTGTGCTGAGAATTTGAATTGCATGTTTCGTATTTCGAAATTTCCAATTAGAATAATAAATTACAAGAAAAAATAAAAATAGAACAGACGGTCATGGACCTTTGCAAACGGTTCTAGTAGTAAAAGCGCCTGCGATGGATAGCCCAATGCCACACAGTTTTCTACATCAAATCATGTGTGATGTAGTTAATGAAAGCAAACAGTTAACCAAGGCAGAGCATGTGTGATAGTTACACCTTTCACACACGAGCATATACATAAAACCATGTGGGATGTACATCCGAACAGAAACATTTTCCCTGTATTGACTGCGTGGGATGTGCATAAGAATGGAAACATATTCCTTGGATTGACTGTGTGTGATATACATACGAACGGAAATGATTTTCTAGGATTCACCATGTGGGATGTACATACCTACGGAAATGATTTCTGGGATTTACCGGGTGGGATGTACATACCTACGGAAATGATTTCTGGGATTCACCATGTGGGATGTACGTACCTACGGAAATGATTGGGTTTCGATGCCTCGCCAAATCGCACATGGTCCCAGCCTAGATCCCAGGACGGCCTATCCCCGACGATTTCTGGGTCGTGTTGGAAGGGCACCCTATCGCACACACTCACTTGGCGACGGTTCCACATGCCATTGCGGAAAGGGGTAAAAAACCGTTTGTTTAGGACCGACGCGCGCCAGTTACTCTTGAATCATTTCGACCCATCGAGTTTGCCTGAGGTTGAGGTTTGGTTGAGGGAAGATATACTTGACGCTCTTGTGATCTGTGAAAATATCCACTTTCTTTCCCAACAAGAGATTTCTCCATGTTATTAATGCGTGAACAACTATCGCCAAATCAAGATCGTGAGTGGGGTAGTTACTTTCGTTGGGCTTCAGCTGACAAGAGGTATAAGCCACAACTTTCTTCTCTTGCATTAACACAGCGCCTAGACCTTGCAAAGAGGCATCACAGAAAACTTCGAATGGCTTGATTCATCAGGAGGAGTCAGGACACGAGCTGTGACTAGCTTCTCTTTGAGGGTGTTGAAAGCAACGTCACACTCAGGTGTCTAGACATACTTGACATGCTTCTAGAGGAGGTTAGAAAGAGGCTTTGCAATCTTAGATAAATTCTCAACAAATCTTCGGCAAGAGCTCGCGAGTCCAAGAAAACTACGGAGCTGTTGACATTCTGAGGAGGTTCCCAGTTCACAATAGCGGACACCTTCTCGGGATTAACAACGATGCCCTTGGCGGAGATGATATGACCAAGGTAAAGAAATTCATCAAGCCAAAACACACATTTGGAAAACTTCGCATAGAATCGATGCTCTCTGAGCTTGTCGAGGACCAATCTCGAATGCTTGGCACGATCCTCCTTATTCTTGGAGAAGACCAAGATATCATCGAGATACACGAGGACGAATTCATTTGTGTAAGGGTTGAAGATGAAGTTCATCATGCGAGAGAATGTTGGAGGAGCATTGACAAGGTCGAAAGACATGACATTATATTCATTAGAACCAAAGCTTGTTCTGAATGTTGTCTTGGGGATATCTTGTTCACGAATGCAAATCTGATGGTAACCCATACGGAGGTCAAGCTTGGAGAATACTTTGGCACCTTTAAGTTGCTCGAATAGCTCATTGATGTTGGGAAGTGGATACTTGTTCTTTATTGTCTTCTTTTTCAATGGACGGTAGTCGACACAAAAGTCGGTCTGTGCCATCCTTCTTGTGGACAAAAAGAACACCACAACCCCACGGAGATGAAATTGGTCTGATCAGACCCAGACGCTCTTGTTCATCGAGCTATTTCTTCAGTTCCTTCAGCTCCTTAGGTCCAAGCTTGTATGGACGCTTGCAAACTGGTTCTGGGCCAGGCTCAATATCAATAAGGAATTCAACCGGCCGGTGAGGAGGAATTCCCGGAAGCTCTTCTGGAAAGACGTCTTGGTACTCACAAATGACTGGAATCTGAAAAATGGCATCCAACTCACCCTTCTCATTGAGAGAAAACAGTCGAATGGTTTTGTCACGAGCGGCATAGATTATCACATCCTCGGAAGAGTGTGTCAATTAAATCTCTCTGGAAGTACAATCAAGCTAAGCCTTGTGCTTAGAAAGCCAGTCCATCCTGAGAATTAGATCAATATCCGAGTCACCAAGAACTATTGGGGAAGACAGAAATTTATATTTTCCCATCATGATAATGGAATCCCGAACGAATACTCGAGAAGTCATTTGCCTAGCCGTAGAAACAATAGACAATGGTCTCGGCAATACTTGAGTAACCAAATCATACATAGCCACAACAGGTCTTGAAATGAATGAATGTGATGCACCAGAATCGAATAAGACTTTTGCAGGAATGTCATTAACTGAGAGATTACCCATTATCACATCAGTAGATTCCTCCACTTGAGCTGCATTCATCATGTTCACCTTAGCATGCTCGGGATTATGCTTGACCACTTCATTATTTGAAGATCTCACGGGAGGAGGAGGCGGAAGGCGCCTTTGGTTGAAGCACTTGTTTGCATAGTGCCCTTTTTGCTGACACTTGTTGCAAGTCACCTCTGGGAGCGGACGATGATGAGTAGCACTTGACCTTGGAGCTTGAGACTGAGATTTTTTCCGATAGCCTGGGTTGAGTTGGTAGGAAGATCCATGGCCACCTTTGTTCTCCTGCTGGTAGGGCTGACGAAACGGAGGAGGAGGAAGCTAGAACTTCTGTTTCTTAGGTGCCACTTGTGAGGAAGAAGACTGAACTACATCCCTGACTCTCTTCTTATCAGCCTCACACTTGAGCCGAGCAGCTTCTTGCTTGAGTGCCATGTTATAGAATTGATCGAATTCAGTCGGCTCAAGAAGCACGAGAGCTAACTTCAGATGTTCTCTGAGGCCACCTCTAAATTGATAGATCATACTCTTCTAGTCAGGAACATCTTGTTTAGCGAAGCGAGCAAGTTTCTGAAACTAGATATTGTATTCGTACACGGACATGCTGCCTTGCTTGAGATTGCTGAACTCCTCAAGCTTGCTCTCAGCAACACTTGGTGGAATATGTGAGCTTTGAAGTCCCGATAGAAATCATCCCAAGTAATCACACGACCTCCTCTGGAATCTTTGTACTGTTGATACCAATCGGTAGCTTGGTCCTTGAGTTGAAATGAAACAAATGTGACAAAGTCCTCAGGCCTGACATTGCTACATTCAAAATGCTTGCAAATTTCCACAAGCCAATCATCGGTGTCTGTGGCCTCAAAACAGTTGCTAATAGACTTCGGCTGGTTTGCAAGGAACTAGTTAAGGGTAGAAAACTGAGGTTGATTGTTGAAATTCCCTTGGCCTTGGTTTCCTTGGTTGCCTTGACCTTGGTTGCACCCTTGCAAGAGTTGCAAAAGCATCTGGGTGTTGGTGTTGGTGGCTGCCATTCCAGCTTGCCATGCCTCCGGAGGTGGAGGATTCACCTGACCCCCATCATTGTGTTCCGGATTCAGACGCGTTGGGGGAGCCATCCCGAAGAGGGTGACATCCATTAGAATCTTGATAGATAGATATTCAAGATGAATCAATGGATAGAAATTGCAACATATATTCTTCACAATAAACATTTGAACAAGGATGGACGAATGAATTCCAAAGTAAATCATCACATGTCCATTAAGGTGAGAAGCCACTTAGATAAAGGTAGATGAATGAAACAACAAGGTACGGCTGTAACATATAAGTGGTAAGGATTACCCAATCACAAACCAAGTATCTGCGGGAAGAAATACTAGAGCTACCTGAATTCCCACCTATAAAATCCCGAAAATTTCTGGTTATGCAATCAGGTGTTGGGGATACAAGGGAAGCATAATATCTCACCCAAACTAACAATCCCTACATCCTGTTGTATCCATCCTTCAACACATAACCAAGAAACCTTCAGAAATCATGTAACTCAACTTTCAAAAAGCATCCGTTATACGATTTATGGCAATACTCCCGAACTCCTGGCCCAGTACTGTGTGGCGTCTAGGTTATCTCACCAACAGCTGCATAAAAGAGATTTTCGATGTCGGCGAGCTCAGGTATTCCGGAACTGCAACAATAAAATTGTGACGACAACACCCCAGAGCTCAACTCCACGGGACACTGCCACAACCCCTAAATGTCAGGAGGCACCAAGAACAATGTTCTCGTCACAAGAATATCGAAGTGATTCCAAGATACCCGTGTGATCCTAAAAAAATTCGTGAAATTTGAGGAGAGGAAAGTCAAAACATCCATGTCAGGAGGCCTCACCAGAGCGATGAAGGGACTGAGGAGTAAAGGAATCCTACTCTCCGTTGTATATAATCCTCAGACTCAAAACATTTTTGTTCTAGAATCAACAACGTTAGCGATTCGGTCAAGCAGGGGGCTCCTAAGTCGGGGATGCCTCTGATACCAACTTGTAACGCCCAGAATGCGGCTATGTCTCCCACGTGTTGGGGCATGACTTAGAGGCATAATCACATGGTGGTTTTGTTGCAAGAGGGGTAATCTTCACACAATCCCATGTACTGAATAAGAAAGGGATAAAGAGTTGGCTTACATTCGCCACATCACACAATACATAAATAATTCATGGATCATTCAAATACACTCATGGATCGACTACGGTCAAAACCGAATAAAAGGAAGATAAACCCCAAATGCTAGATCCCCGATCGTCCCAACTGGTCTCCACACTACTGATCATCAGGAAAAGAAACATACGAACAACCAAGGTCCTCGTCGAACTCCCACATGAGTTCGATAGCATCACCTGCACTAGTATCATTGGAACCTACAACTATATCGAAGTATCCATGAGTCACGAGGACTCAGCAATCTCACACCCACGAGATTAAGACTATTTAAGCTTATGGGTAGGATGGGGTAATGTGGTGGAGCTACAGCAAACGCTAAGCAATTATGGTGGCTAACATACGCAAATAAGGGTAAGGTGAGAAACTACACAATGATCAAAAAGCTATTAGTGATAAAGAAGTGATCCTGAAGCTACTTACGTCCAAACATAACACTTGACCGTGTTCACTTCCTGGACTCTGCCGAAAAGAGACCATCACGGCTACACACGCGGTTGATTCATTTTAATTAAGTCCAGTGTCAAGTTATCTATGACCGGATATTAACAAATTCCCATCTGCCACATAACCACGGGCATGGCTCTCAAAATTTTATAGCCTGCAGGGGTGTCCCAACTTAGCCCATCACAAGCTCTCACAGCCAATGAAGGATATTCCTTCTCTCGAAAAGACCCGATCAGTCTCGGAATCCCGATTACAAGACATTTCGACAATGGTAAAACAAGACTAGCAAGACCACCCGACTGTGCCGACAAATCCCGATAGGAGCTATACATATCTCGTTCTTAGGGCACACCGGATGAGCAATCCGTACAACTAAAACCAGCCCTCAAGTTTCCCCAAGGTGGCATTGCAAAGGGCTCTAGTTTGGACCAACACTCAGAGGAGCACTGGCCCCGGGGGGGGGGGGGGGTTAAAATAAAGATGACCCTCGGGCTCGCGAAAACACAAGGGAAAAGGCTTAGGTGGCAAATGTTAAAACCAAGGTTGGGCATTGTTGGAGGAGTTTTATGCAAAGCGAACTGTCATGGGGGTCCCATAACCATAACCGCATAAGGAACGCAAAATCAAGGAACATAAACACTGGTATGATGGAAACCAAGGCGACAAGAGTGGAACAAAATACTAGGAAAAAGGCCGAGCCTTCCACCCTTTACCAAGTATATAGAGATATTGTGATATCCCAACATATCCATGTTCCAACATGGAACAACCTGCAAGGCACCTGCAACTAGCAACGCTATAAGAGGGGCTGAGCAAAAGCGGTAACATAGCCAAACAATGGTTTGCTAGGAATGTGGGTTAGAGGCTTGACATGGAAATCTGGGAGGCATGATAAACAAGTGGTAGGTAGCGCTACATAGCGATAGAACGAACAACTAGCAAGCAAAGATAGAAGTGATATCGAGGGTATGGTCATCTTGCCTTTTCAGCGTACTCAACAGGTTCCTCGTTCACGTACTCGTCTCCTGGCTCTACCCAAAGCAAGAACACAAGCAATGGAACAACAATCAATCACAATGCAATGCACAAGCAACATGATGCAATACATGGCATGATATGCAAGATATGACATGATATGCAATGCATATGTGTGAGAAGGGAAAGAATGATCAAGGCATCAACTCAGCAAACCAAGTATGTCGCTGGAAAGATGAGGTGATTTTGGTCAAAATCGATATAAGGATCACCGGAAACAGATGCACGGTGATTTCGGTCAAAATCGATATAAAGCAAGACAAGAATGGTGCAAATCTGTGATTAACAGCATGATGGCACTTAGAATGCAACAAGAAACTAAGCTACTGCACTCCAACATATTCACAAAGCATATGGCAGTGATGTACAGGAGATGCTTGACAAAACATGAACACTGAGCTACGGCTAAATCATAATAGAACGGGTTCAAACAAGCATGGCAAAAGTGCAAAAGATATCAGCTGCAAAGACTTAGTGAAAATACTAACATGTCAAAAACAACATCAGGAAGCAATGTTTAGAGCAAGCAAACAACATGCTACAGGAACATATCATGGCAAACAAATCCATGGCATGCTTCTACTAAATGCATATAACAAAACTCCCTTACTGAACATGAGCCAAAAAAGGCAAAGAAAATATGATGGTACCCATGTAAACATAGCAAGTTATATTAACAGTTTCAGACACAAGCATACCAACAGTAAGAAGACATGTTCATGAAGCTAAACATGGCAAGAGCAAGTTCATAGGATGCATGGATCACTAGCAAAACACATGGCATTATTGATTAACATGTTAAAAATCTGCCAGGAACAATATATAGCAAAAGTAGAGCATGGTAATGACAAGCTAGAGCACTCCATAATTGCAACCAGAGGCATGAATGGATATAGCATAACCATATGTTAAACCATCCTTACTGAACTACCTCAACATAAGCATGGATGTCATGGTAGCAAAAAGTTTACACAACATCAAAATAACATGCTAAGTGCCTGAAAACAGGAACATTATGAGGCCTACTTTGCATGCTTGTGCTAGTCACCACATAGATCACAAAAATACAAGATTTGCACCCCTGTAAAGATGGCATGATTTAGCTCAAAACACCTGTAGACATCATGCTCATAAGATGTCACATGAAATGCAACAAAAATGACAAATCTCCATGTTCTGTTGAGAACCACCAGTTAACATTTTATAGCACTCTTGCAACGACGAAAATGGCATCACAATGGACAGTAACATGCATGAAAATGCCACTAACATGAAGAGCTTAATGAGACAAACATTTTGACATATCATATGCATGATTCGGCGTATCGGTCATGGAGATATGGCATGTCAAAGTGGGCATTGCAATGCAAAAATTACAGGACTTAGTGGAAATTTCACCTTCGAAACAGATCCAGGGCTCCGGTGTGGTTTTCTAGGTTCACCGGAGATGGAGGTCGCGGTGGCCGGAGAGGGTTGGGGGAGATGGCCGGAGAGGGGGGCCAGCTGGATCCGCTCGCCGGAGCGCCCGCCGGCGACGAGGGCAGCGCGGAGCAGACGAACGGAGTGCGGCAGTGGTTGCTGATGAAGGAGCGGTGCCCGGTGGCGCCGGGCGACGGAGCGGTGGAGCCGGCACAGGAGCTGAATGGCGACGAGGCGTCGGGTGGGGGCGGCGTGGCGGGGCGGGGCGGAGGCGCACGGCGGCAGGGACGCGCGGGGGCGACGCGGCGTGATGGGTCGGGCAGGCCCGTCTGGGGCCCGCTGGGCCGTAGCAGTGGCTGCCACGTGGCACGCCCCGATTGACATGGGTCGCGACGGCGACTTTGTCCAGCGCGGAGAGAATATTTTTTTTAGGATTTGGGCCAGGGATTTCGAGGGGAGGTGCATATTTATAGGTAGAGGGAGTTAGGAGTGTCCAAATGAGGTGCGGTTTTCGCCCAAACGATTGCGATCCAAAGACGGAGAGCATGGAGGGGGTTTAGATCGGTTACTGGGATGTTTTGGAGGGGTGTTGGGCTGCAACACAAAAGAGGCTTTCGCGGTTACCAAGTTAACCATTGGGGCATCAAACGACCTCCAAATGAAACGAAATTTGACAAGCGGTCTACCGGTGATGTACCAAGGCCACTTGGCAAATCTCGGCCCATTCCGAGAACATTTTTCCCCCGCTCATGAAAAGAGACAAGAGGGATGCGCCGGGTGCATGCGGGAGTGTCAGATTGTGAAATGCACAATGGGGGAAATGCTCGGATGCATGAGAAGAACACGAATGCAAATGAGATCCACATGATGACATGATATGAAATGCATGACATCAAAAAAATACAAAACGGAGGACAAAAGCCCAACCACGAAGGGAATATCATATCATAAAGCTGAAATGGCAAGAGTCGGAGTTACAAATATGGAAAGTTACATCCCGGGTGTTACATCTACAAATCCCTACCTCCCTTTGCGAAGGGCCTTTCTTTTACTTTATGCAATTTTTATTTTCAATTTGAGTCTCCATCTTCTCTTACAAAAGCACCAACTAGGAGGAAATATGATCGTACTTGAGTATTGGACATAGCTAATATGCGAGTGTGTTTCATGAATGGATCAATGGTTGAGCATGATGGGCTAGGGATAGATTATTTTAGCGTTGATATTTTGAAAGACATGGTTGCTTGTTGATATGCTTGAGTATTTAAATTATCATGTCAAAACTAGACTATTGCTTTGAACAATATAATAGTCCAAATGTCCATGCTATAAAGAAAGAAATAAGATATGACATGTTAGGAAGCATTCCACATCAAAAATTCTATTTTTATCACTTCCCTACTTGAGGACGAGTAGGAGTTAAGCTTGGGGATGCTGATACGACAACAACGTATCTATAATTTTTGATTGTTCCATGCTGTTATATTATCAATCATGGATGTTTTATAATCATTTTATAGTCATTTTATATCATTTTTGGTACTAACCTATTGACATAGTCCCAAGTGCCGGTTGTTGTTTTTCCATGTTTTTTACATAGTAGAAAATCAATATCAAACGGAGTCCAAATGCCACGAAATGTTATGGAGAATTTTTATGGGCCATAAGGAGCACAACGGGCCCTGACTGCACCTAGGGGGTGCCCCGAGGGAGGCACAACCCACCAGAGAGCGCCATGATGCCCAGGCGCGCCTTGGTGGGTTGTGCCCACCTCGGGTGCCCCTCGGAACGCCTCTTTGCTCTATAAATACCCCAATATTCCCAAAACCCTAGGGTAGTCGACGAAGTATTGATCCAGCTTCCGCAGAGTCCAGAACCACCAGATCCAGTCTAGACACCATCTCGGATGGGGTTCACCACCTCCATTGGTGCCTCTCTGATGATGCGTGAGTAGTTCTTTGTAGACCTTTGGGTCCGTAGTTAGCAGCTAGATGGCTTCATCGCTCTCTCTCTCTCTCTATTCTCAATACAATGGTCTATTGGAGATCCATATAATGTAACTCTTTTGTGGTGTGTTTATTGGGATCGATGAACTTTGAGTTTATGATCTGATCTATCTTATTATATCCATGAAAGTACTTGAGTCTCTTTGATCTCTTTTATGCATGATATCTTATAGCCTCGTATTTCTTCTCCGATATTTGGGTTTTGTTTAGCCAAGTTGATCTATTTATCTTGTAATGGAAAGAGGTGCTTTGTAGTGGGTCGATCTTACGGTGCTTCATCCAAGTGACAGAAAGGGAACCGACACGTATGTATCGTTGATACTAACACTAGTAGAAAACAGGGCTATGGTCCAGGCCGGCTCAGCCCATTAGTCCCGGTTCAGTCTAGAACCGGGACTAATGTGAGCATTGGTCCCGGTTCGTGCGGCTAAGGCATTAGTCCCGGTTCACTCGGGCCCTTTAGTCCCGGTTTAAGCCATGAACCGGGACTAAAGGGTGCGATGACCTTTAGTCCCAGTTTGAGGCACGAACCGAAACTAATGGGGTTGAGACCTTTAGTCCCGTTTCGTGCCACGAACCGGTACTAAAGGTCCCATTTTCAGTTTTAAAAAAAATAAAAGAAAATAATGGAAATGTCAAAAAATAAAAGAAAATAAGTTTCTCATGTGATATGTGGTCTAGTTGTTGGGAAAATTTGCAAATGTGAATTTTGACTTTATTTGCAAAATCTCTCTGAAATTTCTAAAAATGGGCATAACTTTTGCATACTAACTCGGATGAAAAAGTTTTTTATATGAAAAATCATCTACTCGAAAAGTTACATCCAAATTTAACGGGGGAACCCCGTTAAACATTTTCAAAATCCTCAAAAATCTAATAGAAAAAGTTACGGGGCTTTTAAGATCTAGAGTGGAAAAAATTGAAAAATATTTAAACAGTGGGCAAACTGTGGTCAAACAATGGTCAAACGAATTATTCTAGAATATTAGTGTTACTAAATAATTATTTTAGTTATTTCAATTTTGGTCAAATCTGGTCAAACTGTGGTCAAACTGTGGTCAAACTAATTATTCAAGAAATATTAGTGTTACTAAATAATTATTGTTTTTTAAAACAATAGTTTCAAACTCAAACAGTGAAATGTGTCACTTCATGCTCAAGCAAAATTCCTGAAGGTTAATAGGATTGACATCTTACTATTGTCAGGAAAACAACAAGTGCAGACTTGGAGCGAGGGAGAATAGAACCCAGAAGTTAAGCGTGCTTGGGCTGGAGTAGTATGAGGGATGGGTGACCGGTCGGGAAGTTAGATGATTTGGAATGATGAGGGGTGATTAAAGGATAAATTGAGAAGTGATGAGGGGTGGTGATTACAGACTAGAGGTTAAAATAATTCAGAAATTTGAAAATAAAAAAAATCCAAAAAAAATTTTAAAAAAATTTTTAAAAAAAAATAATCATAAAATTTCCTTTAGTCCCGGTTGGTGTTACCAACCGGGACTAAAGGTGGAGCTCCACGTGGTCGCGCCCTTTAGTCCCGGTTCTGGATTGAACCGGGACTAAAGGGGGGAGGTATTAATACCGACACTTTAGTCCCGGTTCAGGAACCGGGACTAAAGGCCCTTACGAACCGGGACTGTAGGCCCTTTTTCTACCAGTGTAAGGATAAAACGATGGGGTCTATCTCTACATAGATAGATCTTGTCTACATCATATCATCATTCTTATTGCATTACTCCATTTCTCCATGAACTTAATACACTAGATGCATGCTGGATTGCGGTTGATGTGTGGAGTAATAGTAGTAGATGCAGGCAGGAGTCGGTCTACTAACCTTGGACGTGATGCCTATATAATGATCATTGCCTAGATATCGTCATGAGTATTTGAAGTTCTATCAATTGCCAAACAGTAATTTTTTCACCCACCGCTTTGCTATTTTTCTCGAGAGAAGCCACTAGTGAAACCTACGGCCCCCGGGTCTCTTCGTCATATTATTTGCATTTGATATTTACTTTTATTTGCTTTTATTTTCAGACCTATTAATCCAAAAATACAAAAATACTTTGCTGCACTATATTTTATTTGTGATCTATTTATCCAATATATTACAACCTTTTTATCATCACACACCAATTTTTGGCACCATTACCTAAAATGGATTGACAACCCTTTAACACGTCGGGTTGCGAGGATTTGTTATCTGTGTGCAGGGGCTATTCACGTTGTGTTTCTTGGTTCTCCTACTGGTTCGATAACCTTGGTTTCATATCTGAGGGAAATACATAACGCCGATGTGCTGCATGATCCCTTCCTCTTTGGGGAAATACCGACGTAGCTTCAAGCGACATCAAGGACATATAGAACATATACACTAGAGCAACAGATTGCATGGTAAAATTATATAGCACAATGCGCTAGATTTTTCTAAGGAAAGGCAAGAGCAGCACACACAATGTGTAAACCAAGCATGCTTAACTGGCATAGCTAGCAAATGGCAAGGTGCTCCTCCAAGATCAGGGGGTCGGCATGAATGGCAGCCATTGCGACCCCATCCGTGCGTGTGGCCACGATTTTCTTCTCTGCTGCCAAATGCTCCTTGACATCCTGGATATACTACGTCCACCATGGCTTAGGGCGGAGCTTATTTGGTGGAGGGATCGGTGATTTGGGTGGAAGGTGTCGTGCCGGCGGTCGGTGCATGTGGGATGTGGAAGGAGGAGGATGGGGTCGGGTGTGGATTACCTGACTGGATAGATGAGGCCGAGCAGTGTGAAGGAGGGTCGCTGGTGAGGAGTCGGCGCTACTAGCAAGGAGTGAAGGTTTAAACTTGGAAAGCAAGGCGGAAACATGGGAAATGTAGCTTTTGGTAAGGGGGAGGGGGCGGGGAGGTAGATATTTTCGCGTAAGCCGAAAATTTTGTATCATTTCAGCGAAAAAACTGGTGCAGAAAGTGTCATAAGACACGGTCCCTTATTCAGAATTGTGTATGATATGTGAACATCACAAACGATTCAAATAGCTTAACCCATGTGTCACACCCTAGCTAGATTATGCATGAGGGTGTGCATCATGTTTACATTCATCAGAAATTGAAATGGGGAAAGCAGAACCCCCAGCACCCGCCCCCCTGAAATCAACTAGGGTTTACTAAAAATAAATTCAATGAACCTAAAATGCCCTTCAAATATGTTTACCCTCTTTGCCTTGGGTTAGAACCCTTGGGAAAAATGGTGCATATAATTTTAGGTCAACAAAAGGGGCATTGACTTAATTCATAAATATTTGAATTTGGGCATTTAAATACTATTATATAATTCAAATGCTCAAATAATGTTGGAACTATTTTTGGGCCACTGAAATATTTCAGAAAGTGTCCATAAATATTTTCAGGATTTTATAAAATGATTTAGTATTTAAACTAAATCAAAACAGAATAACAAAAATAGAAAAACAGAATAAAATTAGAAAAGAGAGAGAGAGTAGGCCAGTGGGCCACTTACCTGGCCCAGCGCCAGGCCACCAGCGGCCCAGCCCACCTGGCCGTTGCCAGTCGTCCCCTAGCTCCTGCCAGGAGGACGAAGGGCGTGTGCCCGCGGTGCGCCAGCACGCGCACGACCACCGACGGCCACCTCCTGCTTCGGCCGCCTCCCCGACGTCGCTTTGGACGCCACGCACCCCCCCTGGCCCTGTCATTCCCCCTCCCCGTGCTCATCCCCTCCTCTGCTCTCTCTCCCGCGCAACCGCCATGAGCCCGAGAGCGCCGACGAGAACCACCACGGCCACCGCCTCCCCCTCGCTTCCCTGACCAGCTTAGAGGCTCCGCCTCGACCCCGTCTTCCTCCTCACCGAACCACGCCCCGCCGGAAGCCCTACATCGTCGATTTCAAGCTCTTCTTCAAGCTCCAGCACCGACGATCGCCGCCGTCGATTCCCTTGCTCCAGTGCCTCCCCGAGCTTGCCGAGGCCACCGCTGCACCCGCTATGAGCTCCTGTGTCATTTCCCCCTCTCCCCTGGCTCGTTTTCTTCCTCTAACACCGATGCCCGTCGGAACCGAGAGCTCTTCGCCGCCGGCCATGCCGCCACCGTGACCACAGCCGTGCAAGCTCGCAACTGAGCGCGCCATCGTGCTCAGCACGTTCCTAGGAGTCGACCGCGACCACCCGCGACTCCTGCCGTTCCCTACAACGCCGATCCGCTCAACTCCCGAACTCCGGCCGCCGCGCAAGTTGCCGCCGCCGTTGTTTTAGGCCACTAGGGCTGCTGCCGTGTGCACAGATGGATGCGGGCGAGTCCCAGCTCCGCGTAGATGCCCTCCGCTGGCCATTTGGTCGCCGGAGTAGGATTTCCGAGCCCCTCCGCCGTCTCTGGCCTTGCCGGCGACGAGCCGGGGTCAACTCCGGCGTGTTTTGACCCCGGGTCGGCTGGGTTGACTCCCCCCTGACTCACTGATGTGTGGGCCCAGGCGCCTGCCTAATTACTGTTAGTTAATTAGAGTTACTAAAAATTAGCTAAATAGTGAGCCACTGACATGCGGGCCCGCCCGGCTAACTAAGTTAGTTAGGGTTAACTAACTTAGTTAGTTGATTGTGTCACTGACCAGTGGACCCCACTGGTCAGGTTTGACCTGGAGGCGCCCAGTTGACCTGCTGACATCAGGGTGATGTCATGCTGACGCAATAACTCCTTTTCTGGATTTAATTTTATATGGAAAATTCCAGAAAATTGCCTAAACTTCAAAAATTCATAGAAATTCAACCATAACTCCAACTGAGACAAATTATATATGAAAAATTATCAAAAAATTCAAGGAATCCATCTGTACCATTTTCATGCATGTTTGAACAATGCTTGTCCTCTGTTTTGGACAAAACAAATAAAGGGCATTTAAATAATCATATATGGGGTTGGAATTTGAATCTTGTACTCAAACCAACTTCATTTAAATCATAGCTAGTTGCATTAGCTCAAGACACATCCATATTGCCATGTCATAGCATGCATCATATTGCTGCATATCGTCATGTGTTGATTGTGCTCAGTTGTGTTCTTCGTGGTAGGTCCTGCCTCCAAGGATATTCACGAGTATCCAACTGAAGGGCAGTATCCTGTTACCACTCCATCAGGCAAGCAACCATTGATCATTCCGATACAACCCATGTTCTCGCTCCTGCTCTTGTTTACTGCATTAAGACAACACGATTCAAACTTCTGTGTGCTATGGTAGTTGAACCCTTATCCTCTGCATGACCTGTCATTGCCACAGTAACTAGATGAAACCCACTAGCATGTGTAGGAGTTGATTGAGCCATGTTTTGTGATTCCTACCTTGCTATGCCTGCTATGCTTAGAGTTGTGTCAGGTCTGGTTCATCTGGGTGATGGGCTAGAGTGAAATGCTCGTGTCAGTAATATGTGGGATGTGTTGAACATGTTTTGGTAAAGGTATCGATGAGAGGCCATGTAGGAGTACATGGTGGGTTGTTTCATTGAGGCCGTCCATAAGAACTGAGATCTGTATGTGTGATTTAAGACGCAGTTACTACCGTACATTGGGCCCGAAACAAATGGACCCTCTCGGCTTCTTAGCCACCCTAGTACTCTGTCCAGGAGCTGCAAATAGTTTCTGGTGTTTGTAGGATATGTGATGGCGGCCGTGCGTAGCGCTGACCCTAGGGGTGGGCTATGTTGCGGTAGATACACCATGGCATGGTGTACCGAGTCACCCGTTTGGTGTCTCGGGAACCCTGTTCACATCGTTCGGGGCCGTATGTGGAAACCTCGGCCGGACTCCCTGCGGATGGAACCTGGATAGGCGATAACCTGGACTAGGGGCTTAGGTGTTTAGGTAGGCCGTGGCCGACACCCTCGCTGGGCTTCCGCTTGAAGGTTGCCGAGTACATGTCGTGTAGACGGCGGTAAGCGGTGAAAGCGTGTATGACGAAGTACACCCCTGCAGGGTATAAAACTATTCGAATAGCCGCGTCCGCGGTAAAGGACTACTTGGTTGCCTATACAGTTCATAGACAAGTTAATGGATACTACTAAAAGACTCAAGATAAGTGTGAGTACCGAGGATGGCCCCCTCGCAGGATACGAGGGAGGATCCACGGTGGAGTATTGTGATGGTGAGTAGTGGACTCGTGTGCGAAAACTATTTTGCTAAAAGATTCCGTAGGATAGCTTAGCCAAGAGTCAAAGCTGGCTTGCTGCATAAACCCCACCACCTTCTTGAGAATGAGCATGTATGGTAGGTTCTGATGTAAGACTTGCTGAGTACCTTTGTACTAATGTTTGCTTATTTATTGTTTTCAGACGACAACACTGCCCCCTCCGATGGGTTTTACGTAGACCTTGACGTCGACGAGTGACTAGCCACCCAGGTGGTGATCCAGGCCATGGAGGGCCCTATGTAGATAGACAGGCTTCGAGAAGCCTTCTTTCTTTCTAGAGTCTGTACTCAGACTAGTTGCTTCCGCATGTGCTTATATGACTGTATGACTTGAGTGTCGGGTCATGTGACCCCTATCTGTATGGATATGTTATGTATGGCTCCCTGGAGCCTTTAAATAAAGTACCTGAGTTGTAGAGTTTTCTTGTGATGCCATGTTGTATGTACTCATATCGAGCATATTGTATGTATGATTGAAATGCTTGGTATGAGTGGGATCCGACAATCTAGTTGTTTGTCCTTCACAGCCTTTCTTATGGGGAAATGTAGTCTAGTGCTCCTCGAGCCATAGTAGTCGGCTACAGCCCGGTTCACCGGAGTCCTGCTAGCCCAGCACTACTGTTCAGGACACTTGACTGGCCGGCATGTGTTTCACTTCGTCCCTATGTCTGTCCCTTCGGGGAAATGTCACGCGGTGATCTCCGGAGTCCTGTCTAGCCTGCTACAGCCCGGGATCCCCCGGAGTCCTGTTAGCCCAGTGCTACAGCCCGGAATCACTCGTTGATGACCGACATATTCATTGTGATTCATGTATGCCTGTCTCCATAGGTCTGTACCGCTTTGGGTTCACGACTAGCCATGTCGGCCCGGGTTCTCAGTCATATGGATGCTAGCGACATTGTCATATACGCGAGCCAAAAGGCGCAAACGGTCCCGGGCCATGGTAAGGCGACACCCGTGGGATACCGTGCGTGAGGCCGCAAAGTGATATGAGGTGTTACCGGCTAGATCGATGTGGCTTAGAATCGGGGTCCTGACAGCGTTGGCATCAGAGCCGGACTGCCTGTAGGTTCATTCAGCCAAACTGGTCGATGTCGAGTCTAGAAATGCTTTAGTTATATGTAACGGAATTGATTGTGGGAGGGAACGTAAGGTTCTTTTACTCCTTTACCCTATGCTTCTGATCTGAGTCATTCTCTTCTCATTCAACGTGGGTTAAGGACTAGGCTCTCTTCTTCTATCAGGTTCACGTGTTACTAATCCGTAGTAGTTCGTAGGATTATTGGTACGAGTTTCAGTCCAGTTTCTACTATTTTAGTACGCGGCTATTTGAATCAGAACCTTGATATGATGTTGTTGAGCGGTATTGTGAACTGTTGTGGATGTCTCAAATCTTTTTCTGAGCATTTACAGCCGTTATGCTGCCCAATTTTCCCTAGGAATTCTGATGTCTTTGTCTTGTGGTTGTGCTTTCAGATGGCCAACCAGTCTCAAAATCAAGTGGTTCGCCTGACCAGGTGCCTCGACGTGCCCGGTCATACTGCTATGTTGGTCCGGGTCATGATCGAGACAGGATACCGTTGGTATCCCGAATACACTGTGGAAGAGCAGTTCTGCGACTTTAATCAAAGCCAGTATTTCTGCACTGTCCGGATATTTCCTTCCTATCCTGGATCTACCGAGCCCCTTCACTGTTCCTATGGACTCGGAGTTACCATTGAGATGGCTGTGCAGGATGCTGCCTATTCCATGATGACCATCTTGCGAGTCCGGACTGGCCTGCTTCGGAACACTGACTGCTGTTACATGCCAGCTTCACTTCCGGGAGCGCAGGGGTATCTTCAGGCTATCTATGCTGACTCCACTCAGGAGGACTCATTAACTCGTACCACCGCTGAGATGCTCGAAGATAAGGACCGAGAGAATCGGGCCTTGAGGCTGGAGCTTTTAAATACCCGTGCTGATCATTGGGCCACATTGACTCGGTTTGCACCCGCGGTGCAAGCTGGATGTATGGATACCAGGGATCTGTATCCTGTGAGAGCAGCCCTGCCAGACATGGTGGATTGGCGTGATGTGGGAGACATCACCTCACCCCTTGGTCCCCGCAGGCCACCGTTTGTTGGTCCAAGACCTCATCCTAGCCCCTATGGTCCACAGGCTCCTCAGGACCTTCTGTTTCCGGATGATCACGTTGAACTTCCAGGCTATGGAGGTGACTTCTATGAGGACTACTACGGAGCTATCTGAGTTAGTAGTAGTACCACTAGTATTGTAGTAGTTGTATCACCACTGTCCTGTGTGACTTGTGGAATACGACTTGGTGTGTAATCGATTCCGGAGGTGTAGATAAATAATGTATAGGGACTCGGAATGCCTCCGATGAGATGTAACGTCTACCTTCATAGTTGTACTGTAGCATGGGCTTGTACTAAACTATGTATGACGAGTATGACCGTTGGTGTATATATGGCAGTTTTATATTACCATGGCATACGAATGAGCATCTCTGCATTCCGCGTTATCCTTTACATTCTGCACTTCCCTGTTAAGTTTGAGCCATCCTTGTCTAAACCATTGTCTTGTTTTCCTCCTAGGATGGTCAACACCCGCGGCAACCCTGCTGCCCCGGAGCAGGGGGAAGCCAATGCAGCTAGAGGTGAAAATTTGCCTCATCCGCCTTCCCTGGCCGAAGTGATGCTGGAGGCGGAAAGGAACAAGCGTGAGACCAACCGCCTGCTGGAGCGGATTGAGCAGAACACTGCACGCCACCCACGAAATGACTTGGTGTCAATCAACGACTTTATCAAGCTGTACCCACCAAAGTTTAACCATTCCGTCGAGCCCCTCGATGCGGATGATTGGCTTCGCAGCATCACCCAGAAGCTACGTTCTGCCAACGTAGCTGAAGCCGACAAGGTTACCTATGCTGCTTATCATCTCGAGGGCCACGCTAGCCATTGGTGGGAAAACAACGAAGCTATGCGCCCGGTCGGCCAAATCACTACCTGGGCTGAGTTCAGCGAGGCTTTCCGTGAGCATCACATTCCGGAAGGTCTTATGGATCGCAAGAGGGAGGAGTTCTGCAACTTCACCCAAGGAAGGCTGACTGTGGATGCGTATAGCCGAGAATTTGGGAACCTGGCACGCTATGCTCCTGAAGAGGTTTCTACTAACGCCAAGAAGCAAGCAAGGTTCCGCAAGGGACTTAGCCCTGAGCTTCGCCGCGATCTCCGTCTGCACGAGTGCACATCCTTCCAGAAGCTGGTCAATAAAGCTGTCAGTGCTGAGACAGGCCAGACTGATTATGACGCTTCACGCAAGAACTCTCGTGATGTTGGGTCTTCATCCGGCTCTGGAGCTCAGAAGCGCCGGGTGTGGATTCCAAGCACCGCACTGCCACCCAGATTCACCCCGAGGCCATCCTTTGAGGCGCCTCGTCCCAACCAGCAATTTGCACCGCCCAAGCCCTATGGTAGCCCCGCTGCTAATGTTGCTCCACGCCCCACTGTGGTAACATGCTTCAAGTGTGGAGAACCAGGTCACTATAGCCGAGAGTGTCCCCAGAACAACCCCAATCAAGCTGGGAAGTCCGTTGGCCGTGGTAAGCCCGCGGGAAAGACTTTCTACGCCAAGCCGGCCACTACTGCACGTGGCCATGTCAACTATGTTTCAATCGAAGAGGCTCATGAGGATCCCAACATCGTCCTTGGTACGCTCCTTGTTAACTGCCATTCGGCATCTGTTCTTTTCGATACTGGAGCATCTCATTCATTCATATCCGAGAATTATGCTCGGTTGCATAACACGACATTCTGTGACATGCCCACTTCCATGGTAATTCAAACTCCGGGTTCCAAATGGCAAACTTCTAGGGTAAGCCATGGGAACGAAATTCTTGTCGATAAGCTTGTTTTCCTTGCATCTTTAATAGCTCTCAAGTCCTCCGACATAAACATCATCTTGGGTATGGACTGGATGTCGGCTCATTATGCCAAGATCGATTGTGCCACTAGAACCGTTCAACTTACTCATCCCTCGGGCAAGACAGTTAATGTCTTAACTCGAGTGGCCAAGCGCCAACTTTACTCTCTCAATGCCAACCCTCTTCCAGACCTTGAGGACGTTCCGGTAGTCCGAGACTTCCCGGATGTGTTTCCGGAAGAACTGCCAGGTGTTCCACCTGACCGGGATGTTGAGTTTGTGATAGACCTTGTTCCAGGAACCATTCCAATTGCTAGAAGACCCTACAAGATGGCACCCTTAGAACTAGCCGAGCTTAAGAACCAACTCGATGAGTCCTTGAACAAAGGGTTCATCCGTCCTAGCTCCTCTCCTTGGGCTTGCCCCGTCCTCTTCGTCAAGAAGAAGGATGGAACGGATCGAATGGTTGTGGATTACCGACCTGTCAATCTGGTCACCATCAAGAACAAATACCCGCTTCCCAGGATCAATGACCTGTATGATCAGCTCGCTGGATCCTCAGTCTTCTCCAAGATGGATTTGAGGCTGGGCTACCATCAAATCAAAATCAGAAACAGGGACATTCCCAAAACGGCCTTTGTTACTCGTTATGGCCAATACGAGTACACCGTCATGTCCTTCGGTTTAACCAATGCCCCGGCCACTTTCTCCCGGTTAATGAACTCGGTTTTCATGGAGTACTTGGACAAATTCGTCATAGTATACCTCGATGACATACTCATCTACTCCAAGAATGAAGAGGAACATGCCGAACATCTAAGGCTGGTATTGATGAAACTTCGAGAGCATCGCCTTTATGCCAAATTCTCCAAGTGTGAATTTTGGTTGTCAGAAGTGACCTATCTAGGCCATGTAATCTCTGGTAAGGGTATTGCTGTCAATCCCGAGTGAGTTCAAGCCGTCCTTGATTGGACTCCACCTGAAACGGTCAAGCAAGTTCGGAGTTTCCTTGGCCTAGCGAGCTATTGCCGCCGCTTCGTCGAGAATTTCTCCAAGGTTGCTAAACCTCTAACTGAACTCCTCAAGAAAGATAAAAAGTTCGAGTGGACTCCACAGTGCGAGTTCAGTTTTCAGGAGCTGAAAAGACGCCTGACATCTGCTCCCGTACTGGTACCACCAGATTTCTCCAAGGACTTTATCATCTATTGCGACGCCTCGCGACAAGGACTAGGTTGCATACTCATGCAAGATTGTCAGGTAATTGCCTATGCTTCACGGCAATTACACCCACATGAAGAAAATTATCCCACACATGATCTAGAGCTTGCAGCTGTAGTCCATGCACTCAAAACCTGGCGACATTACCTCCTCGGTAATCGTTGCGAGATTTTCACCGATCACCAAAGCTTGAAATATATCTTCACCCAACCCGATTTGAATCTCAGGCAAAGACGTTGGGTCGAGTTGATCTCGGATTACGACTTAGGAATAACTTACACCCCTGGCAAGGCCAATGTCATGGCCGATGCATTAAGTCGCAAGTCCTACTGTAACAACTTGATGTTACAACAAAGTCAACCACTTCTCCATGAGGAATTTCGCAAGCTTAATCTTCACATTGTTCCACAAGGATTCCTATCCACCCTGGTAGCAGAACCTACCCTTACGGATCAGGTCATTAAGGCACAGAAGATAGATCCGGGGATTTCCCGTATCAAGAGAAACGTTAAAAAAGGAGTCATGGATTGTTTCTCCATTGATGATCAAGGTGTTGTATACTTTGGGAATCGCCTAGTGGTTCCGAAGGCGCGAAACCTGAGGCGACTGATCCTTAAGGAAGCTCATGAATCCCCTCTCACCATTCATCCCGGTAGTACCAAAATGTATCAAGACCTACGCCAGAGGTTTTGGTGGACTAGGATGAAGAGAGAAATCGCTCAATACATTGCTAATTGCGACGTTTGTCGTCATGTTAAAGCAGAGCATCAACGGCCTGCTGGCACCCTTCAACCTTTGGCTATTCCTGAATGGAAATGGGACAAAATCAGTATGGATTTCATCACTGGGTTTCCCAGGACCAAGAGGGGGAATAATGCCATCTTCGTCGTGATCGACCGTCTTTCCAAAGTAGCCCATTTTCTACCTGTTCGTGAGAGTATCACCGCTAGCCAGCTAGCGGACCTATACATCTCCCGAATAGTGTCACTTCATGGTGTCCCATTGGAAATTAACTCAGACCGTGGAAGTCTCTTCACCTCTCGATTTTGGGAAAGTTTCCAAAATGCTATGGGAACTCATCTCTCCTTTAGCACCGCCTTCCATCCTCAATCAAGTGGTCAAGTAGAGCGAGTAAATCAAATTCTGGAAGATATGCTCCGAGCTTCTGTTATCTCGTTCGGAATGAGTTGGGAGAAATGCCTTCCATTCGCGGAGTTTGCTTATAACAATAGCTATCAAGCTAGTTTGGGCAAGGCTCCCTTCGAAGTTCTCTATGGACGAAAATGTCGAACGCCTCTTAACTGGTCAGAAACCGGGGAAAGACAACTCTTTGGCCCGGATATGATTCAGGAAGCAGAAGAGCAGGTTCGCGTTATTCGTGAGAAATTTAAAACAGCCCAATCTCGCCAAAAGAGTCAATACGATCGTAAGCATAAGCCTATGACATTTGAAATTGACGAGAAAGCTTACCTTCGGGTTACCCCGTTAAAGGGAACCCATCGCTTCGGTATCAAAGGTAAATTGGCTCCTCGTTACATTGGACCCTTTCGCATTCTTGCCAAACGAGGAGAAGTTGCCTACCAATTGGAACTACCTCCGCATCTTTCTAGAGTTCACGATGTCTTCCACGTTTCGCAACTCAGGCGTTGCTTCGCGGATCCTATCCGTAGAGTGTACCACGAAACGCTTGATTTACAAGATAACCTTTCTTATCGGGAATACCCCGTTCGTATCCTTGATCAAGCCGAGCGTACCACTCGACGTCATAATATCAAGTTTCTCAAGGTTCAATGGTCACACCATTCCGAGGAAGAAGCCACTTGGGAAAGGGAGGATCGTCTTCGACTCGAGTACCCCGCCTTCTTCCCAGATGATCCTAAATCTCGGGACGAGATTCTATTGAGTGGGGGTGAGTTGTCACACCCTAGCTAGATTATGCATTAGAGTGTGCATCATGTTTACATTCATCAGAAATTGAAATGGGGAAAGCAGAACCCCCAGTACCCCCCCCCCCCCTGAAATCAACTAGGGTTTACTAAAAATAAATTCAATGAACCTGAAATGCCCTTCAAATATGTTCACCCTCTTTGCCTTGGGTTAGAACCCTTGGGAAAAATGGTGCATATAATTTTAGGTCAACAAAAGGGGCATTGACTTAATTCATAAATATTTGAATTTGGGCATTTAAATACTATTATATAGTTCAAATGCTCAAATAATGTTGGAACTATTTTTGGGCCACTGAAATATTTCAGAAAGTGTCCATAAATATTTTCAGGATTTTATAAAATGATTTAGTATTTAAACTAAATCAAAACAGAATAACAAAAATAGAAAAACAGAATAAAATTAGAAAAGAGAGAGAGAGTAGGCCAGTGGGCCACTTACCTGGCCCAGCGCTAGGCCACCAGCGGCCCAGCGCCAGGCCACCAGCGGCCCAGCCCACCAGGCCGTTGCCAGTCGTCCCCTAGCTCTTGCCAGGAGGACGAAGGGCGTGTGCCCGCGGTGCACCAGCACGCGCACGGCCACCGACGGCCACCTCCTGCTTCGGCCGCCTCCCCGACGTCGCTTTGGACGCCACGCACCCCCCTGGCCCTCTCATTCCTCCTCCCCGTGCTCATTCCCTCCTCTGCTCTCTCTCCCGCGCAACCGCCATGAGCCCGAGAGCGCCGACGAGAACCACCACGGCCACCGCCTCCCCCTCGCTTCCCTGACCAGCTTAGAGGCTCCGCCTCGACCCCAACTTCCTCCTCACCGAACCACGCCCCGCCGGAAGCCCTGCATCGTCGATTTCAAGCTCTTCTTCAAGCTCCGGCACCGACGATCGCCGCCGTCGATTTGCTTGCTCCAGTGCCTCCCCGAGCTTGCCGAGGCCACCGCTGCACCCGCTGTGAGCTCCTGTGTCGTTTCCCCTTCTCCCCTGGCTCGTTTTCTTCCTCTAACACCGATGCCCGTCGGAACCGAGAGCTCTTCGCCGCCGGCCATGCCGCCACCGTGACCACAGCCGTGCAAGCTCGCAACTGAGCGCGCCATCGTGCTCAGCACGTTCCCAGGAGTCGACCGCGACCACCCGCGACTCCTGCCGTTCCCTACAACGCCGATCCGCTAAACTCCCGAACTCCGGCCGCGGCGCAAGTTGCCGCCGCCGTCGTTTTAGGCCACTAGGGCTACTGCCGTGTGCACAGATGGATGCGGGCGAGTCCCAGCTCCGCGTAGATGCCCTCCGCTGGCCATTTGGTCGCCGGAGGAGGATTTCCGAGCCCCTCCGCCGTCTCTGGCCTTGCCGGCGACGAGCCGGGGTCAACTCCGGCGTGTTTTGACCCCGGGTCGGCTGGGTTGACTCCCCCCTGACTCACTGACGTGTGGGCCCAGGCACCTGCCTAATTACTGTTAGTTAATTAGAGTTAATAAAAATTAGCTAAATAGTGAGCCACTGACATGCGGGCCCGCCCGGCTAACTAAGTTAGTTAGGGTTAACTTAGTTAGTTGAATGTGTCACTGGCCAGTGGACCCCACTGGTCAGGTTTGACCTGGAGGCGCCCAGTTGACCTGCTGACATCAGGGTGATGTCATGCTGACGCAATAACTCCTTTTCTGGATTTAATTTTATATAGAAATTCCAGAAAATTGCCTAAACTTCAAAAATTCATAGAAATCCAACCATAACTCCAAATGAGACAAATTATATATGAAAAATTATCAGAAAAATTCAAGGAATCCATCTGTACCATTTTTCATGCATGTTTGAACAATGCTTGTCCTCTGTTTTGGACAAAACAAATAAAGGGCATTTAAATAATCATATATGGGGTTGGAATTTGAATCTTGTACTCAAACCAACTTCATTTAAATCATAGCTAGTTGCATTAGCTCAAGACACATCCATATTGCCATGTCATAGCATGCATCATATTGCTGCATATCGTCATGTGTTGATTGTGCTCGGTTGTGTTCTTCGTGGTAGGTCCTGCCTCTGAGGATATTCACGAGTATCCAACTGAAGGGAAGTATCCCGTTACCACTCCATCAGGCAAGCAACCATTGATCATTCCGATACAACCCATGTTCTCGCTCCTGCTCTTGTTTACTTCATTAAGACAACACGATTCAAACTGCTGTGTGCTACGGTAGTTGAACCCTTATCCTCTGCATGACCTGTCATTGCCACAGTAACTAGATGAAACCCACTAGCATGTGTAGGAGTTGATTGAGCCATGTTTTGTGATTCCTACCTTGCTATGCCTGCGATGCTTAGAGTTGTGTCAGGTCTGGTTCATCTAGGTGATGGGCTAGAGTGAAATGCTCGTGTCAGTAATATGTGGGATGTGTTGAACATGTTTTGGTAAAGGTATCGATGAGAGGCCATGTAGGAGTACATGGTGGGTTGTTTCATTGAGGCCGTCCATAAGAACTGAGATCTGTATGTGTGATTTAAGACGCAGTTACTACCGTACATTGGGCCCGAAACAAATGGACCCTCTCGGCTTCTTAGCCACCCTAGTACTCTGTCCAGGACTTGCAAATAGTTTCTGGTGTTTGTAGGATATGTGTTGGCGGCCGTGCGTAGCGCTGACCCTAGGGGTGGGCTATGTTGCGGTAGATACACCGTGGCATGGTGTACCGAGTCACCCGTTTGGTGTCTCGGGAACCCTGTTCACATCGTTCGGGGCCGTATGTGGAAACCTCGGCCGGACTCCCTGGGGATGGAACCTGGATAGGCGATAACCTGTACTAGGGGCTTAGGTGTTTAGGTAGGCCGTGGCCGACACCCTCGCTGGGCTTCCGCTTGAAGGTTGCCGAGTACATGTCGTGTAGACGGCGGTAAGCGGTGAAAGCGTGTATGACGAAGTACACCCCTGCAGGGTATAAAACTATTCGAATAGCCGCGTCCACGGTAAAGGACTACTTGGTTGCCTATACAGTTCATAGACAAGTTAATGGATACTACTAAAAGACTCAAGATAAGTGTGAGTACCGACGATGGCCCCCTCGCAGGATACGAGGGAGGATCCACGGTGGAGTATTGTGATGGTGAGTAGTGGACTCGTGTGCGAAAACTATTTTGCTAAAAGATTCCGTAGGATAGCTTAGCCAAGAGTCAAAGCTGGCTTGCTGCATAAACCCCACAACCCTTCTTGAGAATGAGCATGTATGGTAGGTTCTGATGTAAGACTTGCTGAGTACCTTTGTACTCATGTTTGCTTATTTATTGTTTTCAGACGACAACACTGCCCCCTCCGATGGGTTTTACGTAGACCTTGACGTCGACGAGTGACTAGCCACCCAGGTGGTGATCCAGGCCATGGAGGGCCCTATGTAGATAGACAGGCTTCGAGAAGCCTTCTTTCTTTCTAGAGTCTGTACTCAGACTAGTTGCTTCCGCATGTGCTTGTATGACTGTATGACTTGAGTGTCGGGTCATGTGACCCCTATCTGTATGGATATGTTATGTATGGCTCCCTGGAGCCTTTAAATAAAGTACCTGAGTTGTAGAGTTTTGTTGTGATGCCATGTTGTATGTACTCATATCGAGCATATTGTATGTATGATTGAAATGCTTGGTATGAGTGGGATCCGACAATCTAGTTGTTTGTCCTTCGCAGCCTTTCTTATGGGGAATTGTAGTCTAGTGCTCCTCGAGCCATAGTAGTCCGCTACAGCCCGGTTCACCGGAGTCTTGCTAGCCCAGCACTACTGCTCAGGACACTTGACTGGCCGGCATGTGTTTCACTTCGTCCCTATGTCTGTCCCTTCGGGGAAATGTCACGCGGTGATCTCCGGAGTCCTGTCTAGCCTGCTACAGCCCGGGATCCCCCGGAGTCCTGTTAGCCCAGTGCTACAGCCCGGAATCACTCGTTGATGACCGACATGTTCGTTGTGATTCATGTATGCCTGTCTCCATAGGTCTGTGCCGCTTTGGGTTCACGACTAGCCATGTCGGCCCGGGTTCTCGGTCATATGGATGCTAGCGACATTGTCATATACGCGAGCCAAAAGGCGCAAACGGTCCCGGGCCATGGTAAGGCGACACCCGTGGGATACCGTGCGTGAGGCCGCAAAGTGATATGAGGTGTTACCGGCTAGATCGATGTGGCTTAGAATCGGGGTCCTGACACCATGTGTGATGAGTTCGAATGTCGAAAATTTTGGTTCGAATTTCCCTGGTTACTGTGTTCATCCATGTCATTGCATAATTTGTGTAAACGAAGGAGACTACAAAACACCCACACTTCTTAATCGAGCAAGTTCAGCAATTAAATAGAGCGAGGTGACCTAAACATTACTCTAACAAATTAAACACTGGTGCTCTTATTAAACAAAATGAAGAGTACTACCACGGCTGGTGCTCGTTGAACTCCGCCCCTGTCAGATTTCGGGTTCTGGCAAAACCCTTGAGGTTCGAACACTTGGGTGTGCACGAAGATCTCTCCCCCTCTCTAGCTCAGGCACTCTACGATCTCACAACCTAGCTCGACGAACCCAAAGAACACTGACACAAGATTTATACTGGTTCGAGCCACCGTTGTGGTGTAATACCCTACTCTAGTGTGGTGTGGTGAATTGCCTCTTGGGCATGGATGAATAGTTACAAGGGAAGAACAGCCTCCCGAGGAGAGGTGTTCCTGTGCTTGGTGAACTAGTGTGGTTCGGGGTGATCTGGTTCTGAATCAGCTGCCTCCCTTGGTGGTGGCTAGTCCTATTTATAGAGGCCCCGGTCCTCTTCCCAAATATTGAGCGTCAAGGCATCCCACAACGGCCAAATTCGAAGGGAGACAACTAGTACAAGCTATCGTGACAAAAGTGGTCTTCGCCTGCCAAAGGTTCTAGTGGTGACGCTATCATGGGCTCCACGACGACCTCCGTCTTGCTGCCCTACTGGTATTGGTCTTGTTGCACCGATATGGAAACCTTTGCCTGATGTCTCGGGACTCCTCGCCTGTGCTTGCCCCTTTAGCACCAAAGAGAAAACGAGGACACTGCACGCGCTAGCGCCCGCCTAGTTCCAGTCGTCATGGGTTGTGTCACACGAACCTCGCTAGGTGCCCCTCTCCGCCCCTCGCGAGCCAGCCTAGTGAGGCCGCTCCTGAGGAGGTCTTGCGTCCTCTGCCTCACGAGGCTTGGCCCCTCGCGAGGGTCTTGAATATTCGCTGGTGAAGATGGGTCGTACGGGGCCGCTGGTGGAGTCACACTACGGCCCGCAAGCAGGCAAGTCTAGGGACCCCCGTTCCTAGAACGCCCACAGTAGTCCTCGGCCCAAGGCGCGCTCGGGCTTGGCTTCGAGGCGAAGCCAAAGGGCAAGCATGGAGCACCGCGGGCCCCAAGAGCCTGCGGCCCCACTTGACGCGTGGCGATTGGTTGGACGTGGGCGCCTCCGCTTCCCCATGCCGGCTCGGCAACCGCCCGACTTGACAAGTCCTTACTACATGCAGAAAAAGGTCATTATTACCTTAGGTGATGGAGGCCAGCGGTTGGCCTCCCTTTGGCTATAAATGGGTGGGGAGGCGGAGCCCCCATCGCCCATCCTTTCCTTTGCTTCTCCCGCTCCTTCTTCTTCCTTGCTTCATTGTCAGCAGTGACACCCATGGAGCCTTCGAAGAGGCTCTCAGCGGCAGAGAAGGGGATGGCTTGTCAGGAGGAACCCTCCTCTACGCCGAGCAAGAGGGGGCGCGGCCGTCCTCGCAAACACACTGGGACCCCCGCCATGACCACTCGCGGCCGCGGCGGCGCCTCCTCATGTGGCGGTAGCCGCCCAGGTCATGGCGGCCCTGCTGATGAAGTGAGGTGTGCCGTGGTTGCGGGGCCTCCGCGGCCGTGCTTCCATTCGACGGAGGTGATGCTGGAGTTCATCGTGTGGTCAGAGAACCCGGCCGACACTTGGCTCCAACTCCCGCGCTTCTTCGTCGGCGAGTTGCGGATACGTCTCCAATGTATCTATAATTTTTTATTGTTCCGTCCTATTATATTATCAACCTTGGATGTTTTATATGCATTTATATGCTATTTTATATGATTTTTGGGACTAACCTATTAACCTAGAGCCCAGTGCCAGTTTCAGTTTTTTCCTTGTTTTAGAGTATCGCATAAAAGGAAAATCAAACGGAGTCTAATTGACCTAAAACTTTACGGAACTTATTTTTGGACTAGAAGAAGCCCACGGAGTATCAGAGTTGGACCAGGAGAGTCCCAGGCTGCCCACGATGGTGGGGGGCGCGCCCCCCTGCCTCGTGGACATCCCGGAGGTCCACCGACGTACTTCTTCCTCCTATATATACCAATATACCCTAAAAACTTCGGGGAACACAATAGATCGGGAGTTCCGCTGCTAGAAGCCTCCGTAGCCACCGAAAACCAATCAAGACTCATTCCGGCACCCTGCCGGAGGGGGGAACCCTCTCCGGTGGCCATCTTCATCATCTCGGCGCTCTCCATGACGAGGAGGGAGTAGTCCACCCTCGGGGCTGAGGGTATGTACAAGTAGCTATGTGTTTGATCTCTCTCTCTCTCGTGTTCTTGAGGTGGTACGATATTGATGTATCGTGAGCTTTGCTATTATAGTTGGATCTTATGATGTTTCTCCCCCACTACTCTCTTGTAATGGATTGCGTTTTCCCTTGGAAGTTATCTTATCAGATTGAGTCTTTAAGGATTTGAGAACACTTGATGTATGTCTTGCGTGGGATACCCATGGTGACAATGGGGTATTCAATTGATCCACTTGATGTATGTTTTGGTGATCAACTTGGGGGTTCCGCCCATGAAGCTATGCATAGGGGTTGGCACATGTTTTCGTCTTGACTCTCCGGTAGAAACTTTGGGGCACTCTTTGAGCTTCTATGTGTTGGTTGAATAGATGAATCTGAGATTGTGTGATGCATATTGTCTAATCATACCCATGGATACTTGAGGTGGCATTGGAGTATCTAGGTTTTGGTTGATTTGTTTCTTAAGGTCTTATTCTAGTACGAACTCTAGGGCTGTTTGTGACACTTATAGGAATAGCCCAACGGATTGACTGCAGAGAATAACTTTGAGGTGGTTTCGTACCCTACCGTAATCTCTTCGTTCGTTCTCCGCTATTAGTGACTTTGGAGTGACTCTTTGTTGCATGTTGAGGGATAGTTATGTGATCCAATTATGTTATTATTGTTGAGAGAACTTGCACTAGTGAAAGTATGAACCCTAGTCCTTGTTTCAACGCATTGCAATACCGTTTGTGCTCACTTTTATTATTAGTTACCTTGCTGTTTTTATATTTTCAGATTACAAAAACCATTATCTACTATCCATATTGCACTTGTTTCACCATCTCTTCGCCGAACTAGTGCACCTATACAATTTACCATTGTATTGGGTGTGTTGGGGTCACAAGAGACTCCTTGCTATTTGGTTGCAGGGTTGCTTGAGAGAGACCATCTTCATCCTACACCTCCCATGGATTGATAAACCTTAGGTCATCCACTTGAGAGAAATTTGCTACTGTCCTACAAACCTCTGCACTTGGAGGCCCAACAACGTCTACAAGAAGAAGGTTGTGTAGTAGACATCAAGCTCTTTTCTGACGCCGTTGCCGGGGAGGTGAGTGCTTGAAGATATATCTTTAGATCTTGCAATCGAGTCTTTTAGTTTCTTGTTTTATCGCTAGTTTAGTTTATAAAAGAAAATAAAAAATAGAATTAAGGTTGCCTCATACGCTTCATCTTTTTAATATCTTTCGTGAGTATCATGGAAAGGAAAATTGTGCCAAAGTGTTAGAAGAAGAATGCATTAAATTTTTTGGCACTAAATCTTTGAGTGATGAGCATGATTGCAATGTTGTTAGTATGAACTCCTTGAATATCCATAGTACTAATGATGATTTCACTAGTTATGATGAAAATGTCTCCTATAAACATGCCAATTTTTGTGGAGTGCATTGGGTTTGCAAGTACATAGCAAATAGGGAAGATAGATTTTGCAAGAGGCATAAGTACTTAGAAACTAAATTGTTGCAAGAAATGCTAGATGTTTGTGCTGAAAATTTAAATTTTCTTGGCCATACTTGTGAGCTTTGCAATGAACGTGGTCATTTAACCATCCGATGCAAATTGTTTCATGATCTAATCGTTTCCAAAAATTGTGATGACTTGATTTCTCTTGCACATCATAATGAGCTTAGTTTGCTTATGGGTTACGAAGAAATGAAAAGTATAACTAACTATCTTCTAGTATTTGCCCGTGATAAACTTCTTGGCATTGATCTAGAGGAAATTTATATGTATTGTGCGGTGAATTGTATTGAAAATCCTTATATTGCCAACTACATAAAGAAAAGAAAACAAATAGAAGATGAATAGAATACTAATGAAAGGCAAGAGGCTTCCCAATACCCTCCTATTATTTCTTATGATGAATCAGGTAACGAGGAGGAGCCTCCTATTCAACCAATCTCATTAATAAGGAGCTCCAAAAAGAGGATTGAACCCACACATGATGTGGCGAAGAAGAAGAAAAGAAAGAGGAAGAGAGGTAAACAGATATCTCTCCCAAATAATGCTACTCCTATTACTGTTGTGCCTCATTAAAATATAATTGTGGAAGATAATGATACTTCTTATGATCTTGAAAATCTTTTTGGCACTTGCTTGGAAGAATGTGATAATTGCTATACTATTGGTGCTATCCATACTATTAATGATGAGAGTGATTATGCTTATGATATGAAAACGCCCAAGCTTGGGGATGCTATGTTTGATGAAGATGATTTTTTTGAGAATATATTTGCTGCAATTATTGTTTGTGGCAAGCTTGGGGATGCTACGTTTAATGAAGATGATATTTTTAGTCTGCCAAGTTTTGATATGCAAATTTATAATGATGATAGCATGCCTCCTACCTATGATGATACTTATGCTATAAAAAGTAGTGATTATATTTATAAAACTTGTCATGATTATGATTAACCCTTTTCTGAACATTACTCTTTTAATGTGGAAACAATTTATAGTATTCAAGTCTCTTATGATACTCCCACTATTCCGAATGAGAAGCATTTTGCTTATGTGTAGAGTAATAAAAATTCTATGCGTGTAGATCATGAAAAGAATTCTTTAAGTGCTGGTTATATTGTTGAATTCTTTCATGATGCTACTGAAAATTATTATGATGGAGGAATATATGCTTGTAGGAATTGAAATAATATCAAGTTTCCTCTCTATGTGCTTAAAGTTTTGAAGCTATGCTTCTTTTACCTTCCAATGCAAGTTGATTCTTGTTCCCACACGTTGTTTCCTCATAAATCCCTATGCATAGGAAGTGGGTTAGACATAAATGTGCTAGTCATATTATTCATGATGCTCTCTTTATGTTCCAATTCTTATCTTTTATGTGAGCATCATTGAAATCATCATGCCTAGCTAGGGGCGTTAAATGATAGTGCTTGTTGGGAGGCAACCCAACTTTATTTTTGTCCCTTGATTTTTGCTCCTGTTTAGTAATAAATAATTTATCTAGCCTATGTTATTATTGAGTTTTTGTGTTTAATTATTGTTTGTGCCAAGTAGAACCGTTGTGAAGACTTGGGGAAAGTCTTTTTGATCTTGCTGTAAAAAAACAGAAACTTTAGCGCTCACGAGAATTGCTGACATTTTTATCTGGATAGTGATATTTAGTTAATTATTTTTGCAGATGATTAATAGATAAATTCGTCACGTCCAGCAATTTATTTGAGAATTCTATGGGTTCCAGAAGTTTGCGTTAGCTACAGATTACTACAGACTGTTCTGTTTTTGACAGATTCTGTTTTTGTGTGTTGTTTGCTTATTTTGATGAATCTATGGCTAGTAAAATAGTTTATAAACCATAGAGAAGTTGGAATACAGTAGGTTTAAAAAAAAATATAAATAAATAATGACTTCATTACAGTACCTTGAAGTGGTGTTTTGTTTTCTTTCGCTAACGGAGCTTACACGTTTTCTGGTAAGTTTTGTGGTGTGAAGTTTTCAAGTTTTGGGTAAAGATTCGATGGACTATGTAATAAGGAGTGGCAAGATCCTAAGCTTGGGGATTCCCAAGGCACCCCAAGGTAATATTCAAGGAGAACCAAGAGACTAAGCTTGGGGATTTCCTGGATGGCATCCCCTCTTTCGTCTTCGTTCATGGTTAACTTTACTTGGAGCTATATTTTTATTCGCCACATTATATGTGTTTTGCTTGGAGCGTCATTTTATTTTATTTTTTTTCTTTCTGTTTGAATAAAATACCAAGATCTGAAATTCTAAAATGTTAGAGAGTCTTCACATAGTTGCATAATTATTAAACTACTCATTGATCTTCACTTATATCTTTAGGAGTAGTTTGTCGTTTGGTCTAGTGCTTCACTTATATCTTTTAGAGCACAATGGTGATTTTATTTTGAAGAAATAGATGAACTCTCATACTTCACTTATATCATTTTGAGACTCTCTAAACAGCATGGTAGTTTGCTTTGGTTATGAATTAGTCCTAATATGATGGGCATCCAAGAGGGATATAATAAAAACTTTCATATAAATTGCATTGAATACTATGAGAAGTTTGATGCTTGATACTTGTTTTGAGATATGGAGACGGTGATATTAATTAGAGTCATGCTAGTTGAGTAGTTGTGAATTTAAGAAATACTTGTGTTGAAGTTTGTGATACCCGTAGCATGCACGCATGGTGAACCGTTATGTGATGAAGTCGGAGCATGATTTATTTATTGATTGCCTTCCTAATGAGTGGCGGTCGGGGACGAGCGGTCGTCTTTTCCTACCAATCTATCCCCTAGGAGCATACGCATAATACTTTGTTTCGATAACTAATAGATTTTTGCAATAAGTATGTGAGTTCTTTATGACTAATGTTAAGTCCATGGATTATACGCACTCTCACCCTTCCACAATTGCTAGCCTCTCTAATACCACGCACCTTTCGCCGGTATCATAAACCCACCATATACCTTCCTCAAAATAGCCAACATACCTACCTATTATGGCCTTTCCATAGCCATTCTGAGATATATTGCCATGCAACATTCCACCGTTCCGTTTATTATGACACGCTTCATCATTGTCATATTGCTTTGCATGATCATGTAGTTGACATCATATTTGTGGCAAAGCCACCATTCATAATTCTTTCATACATGTCACTCATGAGTCATTGCACATCCTGCTACACCGCCGAAGGCATTCATATAGAGTCATATCTTGTTCTAAGTATCGAGTTTTAATTCTTGAGTTGTAAGTAAATAAAAGTGTGATGATCATCATTATTAGAGCATTGTCCCAGTGAGGAAAGGATGATGGAGACTATGATTCCCCCATAAGTAGGGATGAGACTCTGGATGAAAATAAATAAATATAAGAGGGCAAAGAAGCCCAAATAAAAAAGAGATAAAAAAGAGGCGATAAAAAAGAGAGAAAAGGCCCAAATAAAAAAAATGAAAGAAAGAGAGAGAAGGGACAATGCTACTATCCTTTTACCACACTTGGGCTTCAAAGTAGCACCATGATCTTCATGATAGAGAGTCTCCTCTGATATCACTTTCATTTACTAGTGGGAGAACTTGGCTTGTATATTCCAATGATGGGCTTCCTCAAGATGCCCTAGGTCTTCATGAGCAAGCGAGTTGGATGCACACCCACTTAGTTTCTTTTTGAGCTTTCATACACTTATAGCTCTAGTGCATCCGTTGCATGGCAATCCCTACTCACTCACATTGATATATATTGATGGGAATCTCCATAGCCCGTTGATACACCTAGTTGATGTGAGACTATCTTCTCCTTTTTGTCTTCTCCACAACCACCATTCTATTCCACCTATAGTGCTATGTCCATGGCTCACGCTCATGTATTGCGTGAACATTGAAAAGGTTTGAGAACATCAAAAGTATGAAACAATTGCTTGGCTTGTCATCGGTGTTGTGCATGATTTAAATATTTTGTGTGGTGAAGATAGAGCGTAGCTAGACTATATGATTTTGTACGGATAGCTTTCTTTGGCCATGTTATTTTGAGAATACATGATTACTTTGTTAGTATGTTTGAAGTATTATTATTTTATGTCAATATTAAACTTTTGTCTTGAATCTTATGGATCTGAATATTCTTGCCATAATAAAGAAGATTACATGGATAAATATGTTAGGTAGCATTCCACATCAAAAATTCTATTTTTATCATTTACGTACTTGAGGACGAGCAGGAATTAAGCTTGGGGATGCTGATACGTCTCCAACGTATCTATAATTTTTGATTGTTCCATGCTATTATATTATCAACCTTGGATGTTTTATATGCATTTATATGATATTTTATTTGATTTTTGGGACTAACCTATTAACCTAGAGCCTAGTGCCAGTTTTTGTTTTTTCCTTGTTTTAGAGTATCGCAGAAAAGGAAAATCAAACGAAGTCCAATTGACCTGAAACTTGACGGAACTTATTTTTGGACCAGAAGAAGCCCACGAAGTATCGGAGTTGGACCAGGAGAGTCCCGGGCTGCCCACGATGGTGGGGGCGCGCCCACCCCCCTAGGCACGCCCCTACCTCGTGGACATCTCGGAGGTCCACCGACATACTTCTTCCTCCTATATATATATATACCAATATACCCTAAAAACTTCGGGGAACACAATAGATCGAGAGTTCCGCAGCCAGAAGCCTCCGTAGCCACCGAAAACCAATCTAGACCCGTTTCGGTAACCTGCCGGAGGGGGGAACCCTCTCCGGTGGCCATCTTCATCATCCCGGCGCTCTCCATGACGAGGAGGGAGTAGTCCACCCTCGGGGCTGAGGGTATGTACCAGTAGCTATGTGTTTGATCTCTCTCTCTCGTGTTCTTGAGGTGGTACGATCTTGATGTATCACGAGCTTTGCAATTACAGTTGGATCTTATGATGTTTCTCCCCCTCTACTCTCTTGTAATGGATTGAGTTTTCCGTTTGAAGTTATCTTATCAGATTGAGTCTGTAAGGATTTGAGAACACTTGATGTAGGTCTTGCGTGGGATACCCGTGGTGACAATGTGGTATTCTATTGATCCACTTGATGTAAGTTTTGGTGATGAACTTGCGGGTTCCGCCCATGAACCTATGCATAGTGGTTGGCACACGTTTTCGTCTTGACTCTCCGGTAGAAACTTTGGGGCACTCTTTGAGGTTCTATGTGTTGGTTGAATAGATGAATCTGAGATTGTGTGATGCATATCGTATAATCATACCCACGGATACTTGAGGTGACATTGGAGTATCTAGGTGACATTAGGGTTTTGATTGATTTGTGTCTTAAGGTGTTATTCTAGTACGAACTCTAGGGCTGTTTGTGACACTTATAGGAATAGCCCAATAGATTGATTGGAAAGAATAACTTTGAGGTGGTTTCGTACCCTACCATAATCTCTTCGTTTGTTCTCTGCTATTAGTGACTTTGGAGTGACTCTTTGTTGCATGTTGAGGGATAGTTATGTGATCCAATTATGTTATTATTGTTGAGAGAACTTGCACTAGTGAAAGTATGAACCCTAGGCCTTGTTTCAACGCATTGCAATACCGTTTGTGCTCACTTTTATTACTAGTTACATTGCTGTTTTTATATTTTCAGATTACAAAAACCATTATCTACTATCCATATTGCACTTGTTTCACCATCTCTTCGCCGAACTAGTGCACCTATACAATTTCCCATTGTATTGGGTGTGTTGGGGACACAAGAGACTCCTTGTTATTTGGTTGCAGGGTTGCTTGAGAGAGACCATCTTCATCCTACGCCTCATACGGATTGATAAACCTTAGGTCATCCACTTGAGGGAAATTTGCTACTGTCCTACAAACCTCTGCACTTGGAGGCCCAACAACGTCTACAAGAAGAAGGTTGTGTAGTAGACATCAGCTACTAGCCACTGGTGAAGGTGGTTTGTGGCTGTAGGCAGACGGCTGCTGCAGCAAGGCTACCTGGGCCACGGTCGAGATCTCTGCCGCGGGCAACGCGGTCCTGGCTCGCGGCTGGCAGACATTCGACTACGCGCGCGGACTGGGCAAGCAGTGCGCCCTCCACTTCAAGTACGATGGCGACGCGACCCTCTTCATGAGGGTATTTGGGGAAGATGGTCTTTGCGTTGCGTGATGCCCCGAGGAAAACGATGCCGACGAGGTGATCGGCCTTGTTGATGGTCGTGACGGGGAGGAAGGCGGCTTCGACCTTGGTGCCAGCCACTGCTCATCCAACTATTGCAGCTCTTCGTCCGACAGCAGCTCCAGCAGCGGCGGCTACGACCAGCCGCCACGCCCGCTTCGAAGGTAGCAGCGGGTCGACTCACCACCACACACCGGTGAAGCGCGAGGAGGGGTCTAGCTGAGCTCGGGAGAGCGCCACGAGCCCGTCCTCGTGACCTATTGTGGGAGCGTGTTCCGCTTTTATTTCGTTCTTCCTTCCCTTCCTGCATTATAGAGAGACAAGTATGGGGCCCTGCTAGGGCGTGCAACCATTATGGTTTCTAGGTGGCTGTGCTATGTTTATTATTCATGTGTTGTGCTGTAGTGTCATGTTTTATGTATACGCGTAGAAAGACTTAGCTTGATGCGCCTGGAGTAGATTCTACCTCGCGAGACACGTGTTCTGCAATGCCCGACGATGCCTTCTATGCTTGGGAGGCGCCTGAGAACTGCGAAAATTTGCTAGGAAATCCTTATCCTTCTAGACCCTGATCGTAGGCACTGCCGGCCGTAACCCTGTGCTGCACGTCGCGGTACCCGGGGGGCACGGACAGAGAAGGGCGTGATAGCTTGCGAGCTCGAGCGAGGGTGCCTTGTGAGAGACAAGAAGGCGAAAAAGCTCACGAGGGCGCCTGCCCAGCCCCCTTGCGAGGCATGCGAGAGAGGGAGAATAGGCAAAAAACGAGGAACCGAGGGCAGAAAGCGGGGAAACAAGGACAAAGAAACCAGGCCAACAAGGAACATAAGAAATCTAATTCTTACTTAAAAGAGAGGGCGGCCAAGTGCGAAAAGAAAATGAAAAGCCGCGTCTGGCACCTAGTCTAATCTTCTTGCCTTCTCATCAACGCGGAGCTATGTGCTGCCACTAGGCGTGGGAGGGAGCCCCCGACGCCCGAGGGCGGCACTCCTGAGACTCCGGGGCGTGTACAGCCCCACTCATTATTACGTGAGAGTGTCATGAGCGGAGATTCTTCATAGGCACTGGGCCTTGCTTAAGAGGCACCGGGCCTTGCTGCATGAGTAGCATCTCCGGAGGTGCTGGATGTTCCAGGCGTTCTGGATGGGGATCCCGTCCTATATCTCCAGGCGCGCAGCGCCAGGCCTGGAGACGTGGGCGACCCGAAACGGGACCTCCCACATGTGCGAGAGCTTGTGCAGCCCTTCCCTGGAGAGCAGCAGCCTCAGGACAAGATCACCCACCTCGAGCGTCCGGGAGCGGACACTGCGACAGTGGTACCGCCGCAGCGCCTGCTGGTACCTCGCAGCTCGAAGCAAGGCTTCTCGGCGGCGTTCCTCCCCCAACATGAGATCCATTCCCTTCATGGCGTCCTGCCACGTTTCATCAAATTGCAGGACCCGCGCGGAGCGATGCCTGACCTCATGTGGGAGAACCGCTTCTGCTCCATAGATGAGGAAGAACGGGGTCTCGCCAGTCGACCTGGTGGTGGTGGTGCGGATGGACCATAGCACAGACTGGAGCTCGTCGCTCCAGCCCTGCCGCAGGCCTCCAGCTTCTTCTTGAAGGTCCTTGTCTTGAGACCCCTTAGGACCTCCGCGTTGGCGCGTTCAGCCTGGCCATTGCTCCTGGGGTGCGTGATACGTCTCCAACGTATCTATAATTTTTGATTGTTCCATGCTATATTATATTCTGTTTTGTACATTATTGGGCTTTATTATACACTTTTATATTATTTTTGGGACTAACCTATTAACCGGAGGCCCAGCCCAGAATTGCTGTTTTTTTTGCCTATTTTAGGGTTTCGCAGAAAAAGAATATCAAACGGAGTCCAAACGGAATGAAACCTTGGGGAACATGATTTTCGGAACGAACATGATCCAAAGGACTTGGACCCTACCTCAAGACATCAACTAGGAGGCCACGAGGTAGGGTGGCACGCCTACCCCCCCCCCCCCCAGGCGCGCCCTCCACCCTCCACTAGTAGAAAACAGGGCTTTGGTCCAGGCCGGCTCAGCCCATTAGTCCCGGTTCAGTCCAGAACCGGGACCAATGTGGGCATTGGTCCCGGTTCGTGAGCCCAGGGGGCCGGCCGGGCCACGTGGGCCATTGGTCCCGGTTCATCTGGACCTTTTGGTCCCGGTTGGTGGGATGAACCGGGACCATTGGGCCTCGCTCCTGGCCCACCACCATTGGTCCCGGTTGGTGGCTTGAACCGGGACCAAAGGCTCCCCGTTAGTCCTGGCTCATGCCACCAACCGGGACCAATGAGGTGCCTATATATACCCCTCGCTCACGAGCAGAGCACCCCAGTGCTCTGTTTTTCTCTGGCCGAGGGGGAGAGGGCTTGCTGGTGCTCTAGCTCACCTCCTATGCACACAAGGTGTTCGATGGAATGCCCGATCCACACTACTTAAGCTTTCTCCTCTCCAAGCTCGACCTCCAAGCTCCATTTTCCATAATATTTGTCTAGGTTTAGCGGTCTGTCACGGCCCGTCCCCGTCTTCACCGCCGTCGATCACCCGCGCCGAGCTCATCGCCGGCACCACCGTGGTGAGCCTCTTGTTTTATCTTCTTTCTGAAAGGAAAAATATTATTACTTCCATGTTTACATAGATACTTGTATTACTTTCTTACTTTTATTATTGCATCTTATATAGTGCGATGGTTTTGGTATCCGCCCCCGTTGGCCCTCGTCCTGTCTATGATTCGGATGTGGTATATATATTATCTTTATAACTATTGGTTCATTTATTGTTTATGAAAATTACGCCGACCAAGGTGACATAGATTTTATTTATGTAGGATGTATGTGAATCGGAAATGCCAACCGACCCTATTGTCGAGAGGTTAAATTTAGTTGAAGAAGAAAACAATTTGTTGAAGGAAAAAATAAAAAAAATGAGGAGGAGAAGATGATATTGGAGTTGCATGTTGCGGATGCCGTCGATGATCACAAGATCAAGATCGATGCAATGCGCTTGAAGATTAGAAAGATTAGAAAACATGCCATTCATACCGAGGCTTGGTATCATTATGCCGTTGGATCAATTGTTACCTTGGTTGCGATTATGATCGCATTTGTTTTCGCATTGAAATGTTTTACATAGTTTCAATGTATGGTTTTATTAATTAGATGCTTTGGAGAGCTATATGTTTTTAGATGAGAACTATGTATGTACTTTGGTTTTAATGTGATGATGAACTTCTATTAATTTGGACACTTAATTATATATAATGCACGCAGATGAACCGACAATGGATGTACGGTGACAGACACACCCGCAAGTACATTAAGGGCGTGCATGAGTTTCTCGAAGCGGCTGAGGCAAACAAGCAGAATGGTTTTATGTGTTGTTCATGCACTGAATGTGGGAATACGAGGTCTTACTCTAACCGGAAAATCCTTCACTCCCACCTGCTTTACAAGGGTTTCATGCCACACTATAATGTTTGGACGAGGCACGGAGAAATTGGGGTTATGATGGAAGACGACGAAGAAGAAGAGTACAATGACAACTATGTGCCCCCTGAATACGGTGATGCTGCAACAGGGGGAGCTGGTGAAGATCAAGAGGAACCAGACGATGTGCCCAATGATGCTGCAACGGGTGAAGCTGCTGAAGACCAAGAGGAACCAAACGATGTGCCCGATGATGATGATCTCCGCCGGGTCATTGTCGATGCAAGGACGCAATGCTAAAGTCAAAAGGAGAAGCTGAAGTTCGATCGCATGTTAGAGGATCGCAAAAAAGGGTTGTACCCCAATTGTGAAGATGGCAACACAAAGCTCGGTACCGTACTGGAATTGCTGCAGTGGAAGGCAGAGAATGCTGTGGCTGACAAAGGATTTGAGAAGCTACTGAAAATATTGAAGAAGAAGCTTCCAAAGGATAACGGATTGCCCAACAGTACATACACAACAAAGAAGGTCATATGCCCTCTAGGATTGGAGGTGCAGAAGATACATGCATGCCCTAATGACTGCATCCTCTACCGCGGTGCATACAAGGATCTGAACGCATGCCCGGTATGCGGTGCATTGCGGTATAAGATCAGACGAGATGACCCTGGTGATGTTGACGGCGAGCCCCCCAGGAAGAGGGTTCTTGCGAAGGTGATGTGGTATGCTCCTATAATACCACGGTTGAAACGTCTGTTCAGAAACGAAGAGCATGCCAAGTTGATGCGATGGCACAGTGAGAACCGAAAGAAAGATGGGAAGTTGAGAGCACCCACAGTGGAGAAAAATCAAGAGAAAGTACTGGGATGAGTTTGCAAAGGACCCAAGGAATTTATGGTTTGCTTTAAGCGCGGATGGCATTAATCCTTTCGGGGAGCAGAGCAGCAATCACAGCACCTGGCCCATGACTCTATGTATGTATAACCTTCCTCCTTGGATGTGCATGAAGCAGAAGTTCATTATGATGCCAGTTCTCATCCAAGGCCCTAAGCAACCCGGAACGAAATTGATGTGTACCTAAGGCCATTAGTTGAAGAACTTTTACAGCTGTGCAATGGAAACGGTGTACGTACGTGGGATGAGCACAGACAAGAGGAATTTAACCTTAAGGCGTTGTTGTTCATGACCATCAACGATTGGCCCGCTCTCAGTAACCCTTCAGGACAGACAAACAAAGGATACCACGCATGCACGCACTGTTTAGATGACACTGAAAGTATATACCTGGACAAATGCAGGAAGAATGTGTACCTGGGCCATCGTCGATTTCTTCCGACCAACCATCAATGTCAAAAGAAAGGCAAGCATTTCAAAGGCGAGGCAGATCACCGGAAGAAGCCCGCCATGCGCACCGGTGATCACGTGCTTGCTATGGTCAATGATTTACACTACGTAATCTTTGGAAAGGGTCCCGGTGGAATAGCTGTTCCGAATGACACTGAGGGACACGCACCCATGTGGAAGAAGAAATCTATATTTTGGGACCTACCCTATTGGAAAGACCTAGAGGTCCGCTCCTCAATTGACGTGATGCATGTGACGAAGAACCTTTGCGTGAACCTGCTAGGCTTCTTGGGCGCCTATGGGAAGACAAAAGATACACCTAAGGCACGAGACGACCTACAACGTTTGCACAAAAAAGATGGCATGCCTCCGAAGCAGTATAATGGTCCTGCCAGCTACACTCTTATGAAAGAAGAGAAAGAAATCTTCTTTGAATGCCTGCTCAGTATGAAGGCCACGACTGGCTTCTCGTCGAATATAAAGGGAATAATATATATGCCAGAGAAAAAGTTTTAGAACCTAAAGTCTCATGACTGCCACGTGATTATGACGCAACTGCTTCCGGTTGCATTGAGGGGGCTTCTACCGGAAAACGTCCGATTAGCCATTGTGAAGCTATGTGCATTCCTCAATGCAATCTCTCAGAAGGTGATCGATCCAGAAATCGTACCAAGGCTAAGGAGTGATGTGGCGCAATGTCTTGTCAGTTTCGAGCTAGTGTTCCCACCATCCTTCTTCAATATCATGACGCACGTCCTAGTTCATCTAGTCGACGAGATTGTCATCCTAGGGCCCGTATTTCTACACAATATGTTCCCCTTTGAGAGGTTCATGGGAGTCCTAAAGAAATATGTCCGGAACCGCGCTTGGCCAGAAGGAAGCATCTCCATGGGCCATCAAACAGAGGATGTTATCGGTTTTTGTGTTGACTTCATTCCTGGCCTTAAGAAGATAGGTCTCCCTAAATCGCGGTATGAGGGGAGACTGACTGGAAAAGGCACTCTTGGAAGAGACTCAATAATATGCAGGGACGGATATTCTTCGTCTCAAGCACACTACACAGTTCTACAGAACTCTACCTTGGTGACCCTGTATGTCGATGAACACAAGAACAGTCTGCGCTCCAAACACCCGGAGCAGTGCGACGACTGCATTACATGTGAACACATCAGGACTTTCAGCAGTTGGTTGGAAACATGTCTCAGAGATGACAACACTGTTTGTGATGAGTTGTACTTGTTGTCCAGGGGACCATCTTTGACTGTATTGACTTACAAAGCATACGAGATAAATGGGAATACATTTTACACGATCGCCCAAGATCAAAAGAGCACCAACCAAAACAGCGGTGTCCGCTTTGATGCAGCAACCGAGAGCCGAAAGGACACATATTATGGTTACATAGTGGACATATGGGAACTTGACTACGGACCTGATTTCAGGGTCCCTTTGTTTAAGTGCAAATGGGTCAATCTATTAGGCGGCGGGGTACAGGTAGACCCACAGTACGGAATGACAATAGTGGATCTGAAAAATCTTGGGTACACTGACGAACCGTTCGTCCTAGCCAATGATGTGGCACAGGTTATCTATGTGAAGGACATGTCTACCAAACCGAGAAAAAGAAAAGATAAGGAAGCGAATACATCATACGATGAGCCAAAGCGCCACATAGTTCTTTCAGGAAAAAGGGACATCCTGGGAGTGGAAGGCAAGACAGACATGTCTGAAGATTATGAAAAGTTTCATGAAATTCCTCCCTTCAATGTCATGGCTGACCCAAGCATCTTGATAAACAATGAAGATTATCCATGGTTACGGCGCAATAAGAAAATGACACAAGCGAAGAAAAAGTGAAGACTTTCTCCCGCAACTTTGTAACACACGAACATGCTACCATTGTCCGTTTTGTACATGCTATGTGGGTGAAATTACCATACCATCCCAACATTCAACTTTTTCAGAGTTCATTTGAAATGCTTTCTTGTCTTATGGTTCGGCCCTCGTAATACCATGACCATTAGTCCCTGGCCCATGCCAACTTTAAACTTTCAACTTTCTAAAACTAATGGCACTAACAGAAAGTTTATAATTTTGCTCCTCACCCCTGGCCCATGACCATTAGCCCCTGGCGCATCTATTCTCATTTTCTTAGAAAGTTAATCAGAAACTTGTGATTCAAACAATTTTCAAAGAATTCAAGTTTTAACTATTCAAATTTGAAAACTAATGGCACTAACAGAAAGTTTATAATTTTTCTAAAACTAATGGCATTAACAGAAAGTTTATAATTTTGCTAACCTAAAAGCAAACAGAATTAAAAATTAAATCAAAAAACAAAAGAAAGTAAATAATGAAAAAAATAAAAAAAACAGGAAAAAAACTATTTTTATAGTAAAGTTAATCACAAAAAAATAAATAAAGCAACAAAGAAAACTAAAAAACTAAAAAAGTATTTTCAAATTTGAAAACTAATGGCACTAACAGAAAGTTTATAATTTTTCTAAAACTAATGGCACTAACAGAATGTTTATAATTTTGCTAACCTAAAAGCAAACAGAATTAAAAATTAAAGCAAAAAACAAAAGAAAATGAATAATGCAAAAAACAAATCAAAAAAACAGGAAAAACTATTTTTATAGTAAAGTTAATCACAAAATAAAATAAATAAAGCAACAAAGAAAACAAAAAAAACTAAAAAAGTATTTTCAAATTTGAAAACTAATGGCATTAACAAAAAGTTTATAATTTTTGTAAAACTAAAAGCATAAGGAATTAAAAAATAAAGACGAAAACAAAAGAAAATAAATAAAGCAACAAAAAAAACAAAAAAAATGCCACCTACTGAGCCACCACGGCCTGAATACGACTAGAAACCCTACCATAGGCCTGGATTCAGGCCCGCAGGCATTGCAGTGACAGATTAGGCCCGAAAGCCTGCAGTTGAGAGGAGCTCGGGAGGGTGGGCGCTGCAGCGCTTATAAACCACTCCCGAGCCCTCTCAACTAGCGAGGTGGGACTAAACTTTTGGGCGCGAGGCATCACAAGGCCATTGGTCCCGGTTGGTGGCACCAACCGGGACTAAAGGGGGCATTGGTCAAGGTTCGTGGAACCAACCGTGACCAATGCCCCCCTTTAGTCCCGGTTGGTGCCACCAACCGGGACCATAGGCCTCTGCTTCCCGCCCTTTCGGCTGCTGAAAAGAGACCTATGGTCCCGGTTGGTGGCACGAACCGGGACCATAGGTGTGCATTGGTACCGGTTTGTGCCACGAACCGGGACCATTGCTCTAGGTATATAAGGTAGCACTTGTGAAAATTTCGCCAACCGCTCCCATTCACCCCCGACGCCCCCAGGCCATTCGTCATCGTCGTCGCCGCCCCGAGCCCGTTGTCGCCCGCCCGCTCCCCGTCGCCGTCGCCCCGTGCCGCCGCAGGCCTTGTCCCCGTCGCTGCTTGCACCATCGCCGGCCTCCACCTCTTCGCTGCGTGCGCCATCTCCGGCCCCCTCCCTGTCGCCCCACGCCGCGTTGCCGGCCTCCCCCGTGCCGTCGCCGGCCGCCTCCCCGTCCCCGGCCTCCTCCCCGTCACGCCCCCAGTGAGCTCCCCCCTTCCCATCGATCCCTGTCGCTTTGACCATCGCCGCCGCCGCCGCTGCTCTCTGTGTGTGATAAATTTTTTCATATGTGTATGTATATGCTCATACATATTTGGATTTGGCTATGTATGTATGTATATGCTCATATGTATGTATGTTCATATAGCATTTTTTCTATATACGAATTATTTTTTTGTTCATGGATATATGCTAAAGAAAACAAGGGGGGTGATAGATGATGATGAGGGGACGAGAGGGGGACGAGAGGTCGAGAGGGGTCGAGGGGAGAAAAAAATGTTATCAGGGACGAGGGTCGTCGAGGGGGGTACGAACCGGGACCAATACTCTGTGTATATAAGCAGGACTTAGAAAGAAGAAGAGGAGAGGAAGAAGAGGAGAAATAAATAAGAAGAAGAAAAAAGAAGAAAAAGAAGATGAGAAGAAGAAAGGAATAGTGGAGAAGAAGAGAAAATAGAATATATTTTTCTTCGATCTTCTCCTCTAGCTATTCCTTTCTTCTTCTCCTCTTTTTTTTCTTCTTCTTCTTAATTTTTGTCGGGAACGAGGGTGTCGAGGATCGCCGAGGGGTCGAGGGTCGGGAACTAGGGTAGAGGGTTGAGGATCGTTAAGGGGTCAAGGGTCGAGGGTTTCAGGGTCGAGGGTTGGAGGGTTCTATAGGGTCGAGGGTTCCAGGGTCCTCTAGGGGTCGAGGCTTCCAGGGTCGTCGAGGGTTCGAGGGGTCAAGGATCGCCCAGGGGTCGAGAGAGGTTTCCTAGTGTCAAAGTATTGAAGAAATCCATGGCTTCATCATTAGCCAAAAGTAACCAGGGCATGGCGAAGTCGTCAAAAATTATTTTGGAATGGTGTCCCGGATAGGATAATTTGCCTTTTTGTATGAATTTCAGCAAAGGCCTTCCAAATAATGATATTTGGAAGGTTCTTGCTGAAGTTTGTACCAAAAAGCGAATTATCCTATCTAGGACTCCGTTCCAAAATAACTTTGGAGAGCTTCGTACCATCATGCACTTGTTACTTTCGCCTAATGATGAAGACATGGTTTTGTTGAATCCTTTGACACTAGGCAACCTCCCGACCCCTCGGCGATCCTCTCGAATATGAGAGGAAGAAGAGGATCGCGTAGGGGTCGAGGGTTCCAGGGTCGTCGAGGGTTCGAGGTGTCGAGGATCGCCGAGGGGTCGAGAGAGAGATTTCCTAGTGTCAAAGTAATGAAGAAATCCATGGCTTCATCATTAGCCAGAAGTAACCAGGGCATGACGAAGTCCTCCAAAGTTATTTTGGAATGGTGTCCCAGATAGGATAATTTTCCTTTTTGTATGAATTTCAGCAAAGGCCTTCGAAATAATGATATTTGAAAGTTTCTTGCTGAACTTTGTACCAAAAAGCAAATTATCCTATCTAGGACTCCGTTCCAAAATAACTTTGGAGAGCTTCGTACCATCATGCAACTGTTACTTTCGCCTAATCATGAAGACATGGTTTTGTTGAATCCTTTGACACTAGGCAACCTCCCGACCCCTCGGCAATCCTCTCGAACATGAGAGGAAGAAGAGGATCACCGAGGGGTCGAGGGGTCGAGGATCGCCGAGGGGTCGAGAGAGAGATTTCCTAGTGTCAAAGTATTGAAGAAATCCATGGCTTCATCATTAGCCAGAAGTAACCAGGGCATGACGAAGTCCTCCAAAGTTATTTTGGAATGGTGTCCCGGATAGGATAATTTGCCTTCTTGTATGAATTTCAGCAAAGGCCTTCCAAATAACGATATTTGGAAGGTTCTTGCTGAACTTTGTACCAAAAAGCCAATTATCCTATCTAGGACTCCGTTCCAAATTAACTTTGGAGAGCTTCGTACCATCATGCACCTGTTACTTTCGCCTAATGATGAAGACATGGTTTTGTTGAATCCTTTGACACTAGGCAACCTCCCGACCCCTCGGCGATCCTCTCGAACATGAGAGGAAGAAGAGGGTAAAAAAAGAAGAGGAAGAAAAAAAAGAGGAGAAGAGAGAATAGAGGAGTTCTTCTCCTCTATTCTTTCTTCTCCTCTTTTTTTTCTTCTTCTTCCTCTTTTTTTTATCGAGAACGAGGGTCGTCGAGGGACATAGATGTAATGTCGTCATTGTCGATATATACCCCCTCCCGATAGCTTCAACACGTGGGTGGGGGGTCGATATTACCCCCTCCTTGAAGCGTTCTCGAGGCCACCCCAAACCCTTGAAGCGTTGTCGAGGCCACCCCAAACCCTAGAGAAGCAGCGTCGAGGCCACTAATTAATATATACGATTCCTTACTATGATTAGGTAGCTAGTTCTACGTTTGCTACTAATATATCCATCTGTCATGTTTGAATAATAATTGCCATGTTGTAAATATTTGTAGAAACTATGGACACCGCCTGAGACGAAGCAAAAGAATAATTGTTGAGGGACATAATCGCAGAAGGAAGTGATGCCGTCTCGTTGTTTCTCAACGATATCGATGGTCTGGAAGGAGAGGGCGAAGAAGCTGGCTACGGTGACCTAATGCCGGTGCAAGAAGAAGAACATGAGGACGCCTCTGGTGACCCAATGCCGGTGCAAGAAGGAGACCGTGATGACGGCTCCGGTGACCGAATTGAGTCCGGCCAGGTATATATATTAGTTGAGCCTGTGCTGACTAGCTGATTGATGCATTCATTGTTTTGGTATGTACACATATTAATTAAGTCTTTGTTCTTTTTTCTAGCCCTCCGAATCGAGCACAACTTCGGTAAAGAGACGAGGCCCGAAGAAAAAGTTGAGCTCCGATGAAAGGTTTGGTATCATAGCAATCGCGCCCGACGGCCAACCGATTGAACCCATCCGAACAAAGAACGCATTTGTTGCTCAGTGCGGGGTTCTGGTTAGGGACAAGATCCCGATAAGCATCTAGCAATGGTTTAAGCCGGGTACAGAAGACCCTGAGGTGTCTTATGTCAATGATATGCAGAAAATGATCTTTGGACTGAGCTGAAGTCAAATTTCACCCTACCGCGAGAGGATAATCCAGAGAGCCCAGTTAAAGAGCAATTAATCAAGTCTTTTGCTCTTAAGAGGATGGCAGAACTATTCAGGAGGTGGAAGAAAGAGCTGAATAAGTTTTTCGGAAATAATGAGACACCGGAATTCAAGGGCAGATATGAGAAGATCAGAGATCACTGGCCCGCATTTGTGGCCCACAAGACATCGGAAAAGAGTAAGAAGATGTCGGTGACAAACAAGAAAAATGCTGCGAAGAAGAAGCTTCACCATCGCACTGGGTCAGGTGGCTACCTCGTAGCCCGGCCTAAGTGGGCCAAGACTAAGAATGATCTGGTTGATAAAGGGATCGAACCAGAGACAATTAACTGGCCAGACCGTTGCCGGACTTGTTTCTTTGGGGCTGGCTGAACCTTGGACCCTGTAATAGGGAAGTGCATTTGGACGAACGATCAAATGGACATACCAGTCAGGAAGCTTAAGTAGTATATCGAAGAAGCGCAGGAAGGGACGTTCTTTCCAGACAGAGAGAACGACGAGCTCACAATGGCCCTCGGGAATCCTGAGCACCCTGGACGGACACGAGGCACGACAGGCTCCATTCCGTGGAAGGTTGGGTTTCCGGACGCAGGCGGATACAAATCCCATGAGAGGAGGAAAAAAGTGCAGCAAACCCAAATGCAGGCGCTGCAAGCAAGGGTAGACGCGATAGAGGAACGAGAAGCAAATCGCAGCAAACGTACTGCCGAAGCTTCCCCCGAAGCTGCCCCGCCATCTCAGCGGAGAAGCAGCGTGGCTTCCACCAAGCTGCTTCAGCCGGAGCATGCCTTGACGGCTCCTGCCAGCTATCTCGTGGATGCTATCACGGAGTCTCAAAATTGCCACCTTATGACGCAATGGATGAATTTGAAGGTCAAGGCGGCTGTTGGCTCTGTTTATCCTACTGAACTCGGTGCAACTTTTCACTGCCGGCCGATTCCAGAAGGATATAATAGGGTGATGGTGGATGAAATAACGGAGGTATTTGACGACCTCCAGCTTGACCACCCTACCGGTCAAGGGGAGACTCGGCTGGGTTCTGCTCTGAAGACTCCATGCCTATGGCGGAAGGAGCTCATCAACCTTCCGAACTGGACGCCTCCGCCTCCTCCTCCTCCGGCGAGTCAGGGCACTCCGCCTCCTCCACCTCCTCCTCCTCCGGCAAGTGACGATAAGGGCCCTCGGCCGGCTCCTTCTCCGGCGCGTGGCGGCACTCCGCCTCCTTCTCTGCCTGCGCCGGCGCGCCAGAGCAGCCAGCCTCCTCCTTCTCCGCCTTGTCAGCAAGGGTGGAAGAGACCCGCCGCCGCTCCGGCAGCTGCTCCGGCGCGTCGTAGTCCTTCTCCTCCACCTTGTAAGCAAGTAAATAAGACAACCGCTCCATCTGCTCGGCCGGTGTCTAACAGTACAACCAGAGGCGGGAGGACATATAGATTCGGTCATTCTCTGAAGAGTCCACAAAAGTTACCATACAAGAGGACACCAGAGGAGAACGCGAAGATCGCGTGAACCAAAGTGGATGACTGGTTTAAAGGGTTGAAAGCAAAGTGACATCCACCTCCGGGTAGATCCGGTGAAAGTGAAGCGCACTCTGGCTGCCCTGGCAAAACTACCCAAGTCTCCGCCAAAAGGCAACTATGAGCGCATTATTGCAAAGACATGGGCCGAAGAAGAGTGGTCGGGAAGTATAGTCAGTGATCAAAGGCTGAAAGAACGACGAGCAGCTGGGAAAAAAATTGCCCAGCTTGGCAAACAAGCGAAGCAATCGTGCCCCCCGCTCAAGGTGCCTAGCGACATCATCGATCCGAGGATGGTGCCCGGTTATTGCAATGTTGACGATTACCTGCCCGACGATGTACATTATGATCCCATGGAGGTGCAGATACACGAATACGAGTACGGGAAGCCTCTCGTCAAAGATGAAAAATCTTTAACAACGATGATGCGAAGATTACATGATTGGTACTTGAAAATCTGCAGAGAGTCGGGGGGGAGGAGTACTTTGTATGCGAGAGTTAAACAGGAGCATGACCTCGTTGGAATTGAACTGTTGCCTATTCCATTTGAGGAGTTCTATCAGTTTTTCAATCAATTGGCCCTCGATAAAACAACGGTCACCTGCTACTATCTCTAAGTACTACTACTTCTGTCATTAAGTCTCTCTATATAGCTCATCTCTTTCATTGCATGTATTTATAATTATCCTCACTATATTATGCAGATTGAAGATCGCCGAACTGAAGAAAAGACAAATCGGTGATATTGGGTTCGTTAACACATATCTCATAGATGCAACTGAGGTTGAACATCGTCCCGAAGATACCGAGGCCAACTTGCTATGATAATTCAAAAAAATGAAAACAAAGATATAATACTCTTTCCTTACGACTTCAAGTGAGTGTTACTGTCTCGTGCATATTCGGTTTCCCTTAAATATTACTCCAAGTTATAGTAATGTAATTGATGAGTTATGCATGCGTGTGCAGGTACCACTATATTCTCCTAGAGATTAGGATTGAGCGGGGAGTAGTAGCTGTCTTGGACTATAAACGAAAAGATCCCAAGGAGTATGCGGACATGACTGAAATCCTCAAGAAGTAAGTTAAATCGATCATTATCCACCATATCAGCAACTTTGTTCATTTGCTGATATCAAGTAATTGTTTTCTTTGTCCGGCAGGGTTTAGGGAAAATTCACCAGAAAAGTTCCGGGACTGCCGAAGGAGCTGGTATTAGACACCAGAAAGTAAGTACTATAGTAGCATGTTCCGCGCATCTCCTAGTGATTCAAGCGCTAGTTTCATCAATACCATTTAGCATTCTTGCTTATCAGTTTGATTGACCTCTATTTCTTGTAAAGTGGTTGTGGCAGGAACAAGGGAATGATTTCTGTGGATACTATGTTTGCGAGTCCATCCGCCACACGACCTGTGAGCGGGGCAGGTAATCTGACGAACAATATGAAGTACGTAAATAAAAACATTCACAATTTTATTTTATTACCATCATCTGTGTTGAGTTTCATTCATTCATATATGTCGGTGTACTAAAGTAGGGGTACCTTAGTGTCCCGAACTTGCGCACGGGCAGTCGCAGCGACCCGCGGCAATGCTTGCCGGGCGACTGCCAAGACCCTCCGTGGTCCCTTTGGGACCATTCAAGAACAAAGTATCCAAGGTCCCGACAAGAGGAGCTTGCCGGGAAGGCTACTCGAAGCACAGAGACCCCGACAGGAGGAGCTTGCCGGGAAGGAGACAAGACCCTGGCAAGAGGAGCTTGCCGGGATGGAGACGAGACCCCGGCAAGAGGAGCTTGCCGGGAAGACAACCAAAGCATCTCAAGAAGCTCGCTGCGGCGCGCTGCGCGCCCCGACAAGGCCCGGTGAGCGACAAGCTCCCGGACGCGACAAGGCAACATCCGCGGTGAGGCGCTTGCCGCGGCAAGCTACTACCCCGCAGCCCGCGCTCTAGCTCACCCACCAACGTGTCGCCCTGGGACCATTCCTGGCGTACGTGGCGGGAGGCTGTGCAGCCAGGGGCATGCGGTGGCAAGCAGGCCCTGACAAGGAGCCATCGTGGCAAACGGTGGCGCCCCTGACGGTCCCTTTCCGCCCCGTCTAAGCGACCCAGACAGGCATTTAATGCCTTTGTCCCCTGCCGTCAGGGTTAGGTAGGATACGACTGTAGCAAGCGGTGGCGCCAACTACCACCCCTTTTACATTTTTACCCTCACCTCTGTTGCCACATGTCGGTGACCCCTTAGACATATAAAAGGAGGCCCATGTGCAACAGAGAAGGGGGGAGGACAGCCATTCTCACGCTCGGTCTCGCCAGCTGCTTGAGTGTACTGTAGCACTCGCCTCTCCCGAGCAAGAACTCAATACAACCACCAAAGCAGGAGTAGGGTTTTACGCATCCGTGCGGCCCGAACCTGGGTAAACCGATCATCTCGCTCGTGTGTTCGCCTCGATCTGCTCTTTGTGCATCCACCGCCCCCTGCCGAACCGAAAGGGGCTCGGCCCGCCGATCCCCATAGGTGTGCGAGGGATCAGCAACCCCCGACATCTTTGGCGCGCCAGGTAGGGGACGCGTCGAGGACGTGCGAACCTGATTCGGCGTTCGCACGAGCCAAATCTTCATTGTCTTCATCAACATGCCGCCGAAGAAGAAGGATTCGGAGGTAGCCGCTCCGTCTGCGCCAAGCCCGCCATCACCGGAGCGGACGGCTGGTGGAGTAGGTGCCGGCGGAAAAGCGGACGCCGACGGGGGGACTCATGGTGCTGCCGGGTCCAAGGACAAGTCTGCGCCGCACGTCGGCGGCGCGGTCGCCTCCCACAACGACCGCGCGCACTCCAAGACCTCGGCGTACGTACACGCACCGCGCCCGCCCCAGGAGGCGCGGGACCAGCGGCGTCATTGTACCCATGGTACCATATGTCTGCTGGGCCAAGATCAAGCTGGCGGATTCCGGAGTGCTCAGGATCAGCATGCACGCCAACATGCTGGCGCAAGCGTGACGCGGTCGCTTGGACGAGATGTTGCTCCTCCTAACGCAGTTAGGAGTCCGAGCATATCTCGTTCCTCGCACCGTTCGCCGCCGCCGCCCGCCTCTCCGGCAGAGGCTTTGGCGCGAAGCTGCCGGTGGTTCTTTGGTCGATTAGGATGACACCAAATCGAGCCACCGGCCAGACACCCTTCGCTCTAGTCCATGGAGCGGAGGCAGTTATCCCCACGGAACTCGTATAAGGGTCACCTCGAGTGCTCGCTTATAGTGAGCTTGAGCAAGAGCAGCTGTGGCAAGATGACGCGCTACTCCTTGAGGAAGATCGTCTTCAGGCTGCTGTGCGAGCCGCTCGCTAACAACAAGCTTTGCGCCGCTACCATAGCCGCAAAGTTAACGCCCGAAGTTTCAAGGAAGGCGACCTTGTTTCTTTGGCGTGATCAGTCCGCCAAGATTTCCAACAAGTTGACGCCGAAGTGGGAAGGCCCTTCCCGGGTGAAGCGAGTCACTAGGCTTGGTGCTGTCCGCCTTGGGACCGAAGATGGCGTACCAGTGAGCAGGTCCTGGAATATTGCGCGTCTTCGCAAGCTTTACCCGTGAGGCGCGGTTGTCGAACCCTGTCCGGCAACCACCCATTTGTACAAGTCTTGCCGCTGTTGCATGTAATCCTTTGTACAAAGCCGGGCGCAGACCCCGTGCATAAAGATTATGTGCTCAGCACATACCCCCGGTAAGCAAAAAAAATGAGCCACAAGGCTCCATAACTTTATTTTCTCTTCTCTCTTTTTCTATTAAGGAAAGCAAGGGTCCCTCGCACACAAGCTTGCCGGGGGGGGAGGAGGAGGTAATGTGTGGACCAGCCGGCGCTCAGGAAGGTTCTGCCTTATCGGGAAAGCAAACAACAGAGAAAGAAAAGTGCCAAAGTTTGGGCAATCAAATTTCTTTTAGATTTTTAAGTTATTTTCCTTGAACGCCCGTGCTTTGTATGGGAAACCTGGGCACGGAGGAACCGACTCGTAGGTAGTTGCGCCCTTACTGTTGTTTCGAGTCCGCTCAACAACTTAAGTGAGCTGCAACTAGCTCCGCGACAAGGTTTCTTGTCGGCCGCAGCACCACCCGCAGATCGCTGACGTTCCGCACTCAGCACTCGCGGCAAGCGTGCCCGCGCCGGCAAGTTCCCTATATGCGTAGGGTAATAACATACAAAGGAAGGAGTCAAGTAAAGGAAATAACATAGCAATTAAATTTATAGAGTTATCTTCCTTCTTGCGATTGTCCCTTGTATGGAAAACCTGTGCGCAGAGGAACCAACTCGTACCTAGTCGTGCCCTTACTGTTGTTTCGAGTCCGCTCAACAACTTAAGTGAGCTGCGACTAGCTCTGCGACAAGGTTTCTTGTCGGCTGCGGCACCGCCAGCAGGGAACCAACTCGTAGCTAATTGCGCCCTTACTGTTGTTTCGAGTCCGCTCAACAACCTAAGTAAACTGCGACTAGCTCCACGATGAGGTTTCCTATCGGTTGCAGCACCGCCGACAGGCTGCTGAAGTTCCGCTGCTGATGTTCCGCACTCAGCGCTCGCGGCAAAGGTGCCCGCACCGGCAAGTTCCCTAAAAGCGTAGGGTAAAAGCATACAAGGGGAGGAAGCATGTAAAGGAAATAACATAGCAATTACTAACCAAGGATAGAGTATATTACAGAATAACTTGTCGCAGCTCTAACAGACTGTTTTTCATAACATGATTGACAGCGACAAGGAAGTAAGAAAAAAAAGAGGGGAATAGGCAGCCTAGTCTACGCGGTCGCCCTCGATCCTCTTGATGCCGCTCACCTTGTCCACAATGGGTGCGACAAGGGCCTTGAGCTCCTCCAAGTCAACATCTGGCGGCAGGCTTTGGAGGATGTTGTTGAGGCGGAGGCCTGGGTTGCGGAAGGCCACCTTCATCAGCAACTTCTAGAGAGCTCCCGCGCAGATCTTGCGCGACTCGTCGGCAAGCTGTTTGGGAACTGCTCCCGGAGTCGCTAGAGCGCCGTCGCCACGCCCTTGAAGAACTGGGTCAGCTTGGCGCTGGGTTGGAGATTCTCGTCGGTGGAATACCCGAGATCCACCATCCCCAGCTGCGCCAGCTCCTTGTCGACGTCCGCGGCGACGCTCACCAGACCCTCCGTCCAGTGCTCCACGGTCTCCGACAAGGTCTTCTGGGCGGCGACGGCATTCTCCAGCAGCACATTGCCGGCCTCGACCTCCTCCTTCATGTCCGTCTCTTGCTCCTTGGCACTGCCCATGGATCTTGTCAGAGCCGCCAGCCTCGCTTCAAGATCAGCATTTGAAGCCCTGGCGGCGTCGAGCTCCTTGCCTTTCTCAGTGAGAAGGGCCTGCAGCTCCGAGTAGCTGTTGGCGTCCTTCTCCCGCTCGAGCTTGAGCGCGGCAAACTCGTCGCCGCTCGCCTTAAGGCCCGCCTCTAGCTGCACCACCTTCAATTTCACCTCGGTCTTGGCGGCCTCGGCAGCTGCGGCGGCGTCTTCGGCTGGCTTAATGGCTCCGCCGACCACTCGCTCGCGCGCGGCAAGCTCCTCCTCGTGGCTATCGAGGTTAACCTTCCGCTGCGTCAAGTCACCTTCTTGCGAAGACAACTTCTCCGCGGCAAGGCGTTGGCGCTCTTCGACGTCCGCCTTCTCGAGAAGGAAGGCTTGCTGCGCCTTGGCAAGTTCCTCCCGCTCCCTTGCCAGGGAGCGGAGAGCTTCTTGATGGGCGCCCCGGAGCTCCTCCGTGCGCTTCTCGATGTCAGCCCCGGCCTTCGCGGCGAGCGCTTCGTGGGACTCCAGTTTGGCCTGCCGGGCGCGGTAGAGCGCCACCAGCTTCCACAGCAGACGCTCCACTTCGGGTTCGTTGCTGCTACTGCTTGGCGCGTCGACCAGCTTCAACCCAGCAGGGGCAAGCACTTCTCCGTCAAGCGCTTCTCCTTCGACCGGTGCCCTGGAGTTCGACGCCGAGGGTTGGTTGATGTAGATATCCTCACTGGACTTTAGATAGATGCCGGGCAGGGGCTCTCCGGAGCCTGGCGCGGCGGCGGCGGCAGCACTGGCGGTCTCCTAGCCGGTAGGCTCGCCGGTGCCGGCTGTCTCCTCGGTGGCAACAGCGTCGTCGGCTGCGACCTCAGTCTCCATCGGCTCTGCACCCGACGGACCTGACAGCCGGGAGAGGGGAGAAAACTCAAGTAGGATTCAAGCAAAATCCAAGAAGGAGATCAAAAGAAGAAGAAGAGCCTGAGGGAAGTTGAAGGGCAAGGAGGTTACCTGTGCCCGGCTCGGCGGTAGTGGTCTCTGTTGCCGGGGGATCGCTGGCGCTGCCCCTCGCCGGGGACCCTTCCCTTGCTGGGGGCTCCTCCCTTGTCGGAGCCTCCTCCCTCGCCGGGGACCCTTCCCTTGCCGGGGCTCCTCCCTTGTCGGAGCCTCCTCCCTCGCCGGAGAGCTCTCCCTTGCCGGAGACCTCTCCCTCATCGGAGGACTCTCCCTTGGCGCTTCAGGGGCGGTCTCCGGGCATCCCTGTTGAGGCTACTCCGTTCCTGCACAAGCCATCAATCAAAAGTCAGCAAAGCAAGAGCCTCCGTGCCCGCCCCAACAGCAAAGGGCAAATAAGGCACTTACGCTGGGGGCTGCTTTGGAGATCAGCCATTGGGTCCGACAAGTTGGCCTCGGGCGCGTCCCCAGCCGACCCGGTGGGCTCGTCCTCGATGACGATCACCGGCGCCTTGGCCCTATTTGCCGCTCTCTGGGCCAGAGTCCTGAAAAGGAACAGATTCAGAGAGACAAGTGAGATGCAAGACAAAGCAGCAAGGTTTGAAGAACGGCAAGTATAAGAGAAAAACCTACTCTTCCTCGTCTTCCTCGTCGGAGCGGAATGCGGAGAAGTCAAAATCCGGTGCGCGTCCGGTGCAGGGAGATGGAGGGGTAGGCTCCCTTGGTCGCTTGGCGGGGGCAGAGGCGGCAGCCTGAGAAGATCCCGCTCCGATTGCAGCAGCAGCATGGGGCGCTCCCGCGGCAGCGGTGCTTGCCGCGGTGGAGTGCGTCGTGCGATGCGGCGATTGTTGATGCGCCTGCCGCCTTGCTACATCCTTGACCTTGCGGAGACGCCTTCTCGGTGGAGACGGAGGCGCAGCCGGTGGCGGGCTGTCGGAAGACGAAGTGGAGGAAGAGTCGATCTCCAGCGAGTCGCTCGCATCCCCGACAGGCTCGCTCGGCTCGGCGCCGCCCCCGGCAAGATCTTCCTTGCCAGCAAGTTCCTCTTACCGGGCGAGCTCTTTCTTGCCGAGGAACTCCTCTCGCTCGGCACGGGTTTTTGCCTCTTCTGCCGCCACTTCCTCCATAGTAAACCCAAATTCGCCTGCCGCTGCGGCTGCCGCTGCCTCTTCCAACTTAGTGGCGATGTACGCCAGCTCCACCTCGGTGGTGTCGCGGATGAGGCCGTCCCTCTCATCGGCGCGGATTGGCACTTCCACCAGGTCGTCAAAGAACTGCTGCATGACCTCATCTGCGAGCTCTTGCCAAGTTGGCTCGATTCCGTGCGAGTCGCACAACGGCATCATCGCCCAGATGTGGTCAAGCGCAGAGTTGTTGCACAAAGGAACGACACCCTGCGGCACCCTGAAGACTTCGGGGTGATCCGAATCGTATTTGAAGAGCTCCTGCAGCATGCCATTGTGCTCGAGGACAGTGAAATTATAGTTGAGGCCTGGGCGCAGCCTCATAATGTCCGCCGCGTTCTTGAACTCCCAGGCAGGCCTTCCCCGTTCCTGCAGAGGGGCAATGCGGCGGCGAAGAAAGTCCGTGCCAACAGCACCTACGGTGAGTCCGGCAAGCCTAAGGCGCTGGATCCTGGTGACGGCAATCATCAGCTTGCTGTCTTCCGGGGCCAAGTCGCTCCAGTCACTGCCGCGCACTGCGGCTACTTGACGCTGGACGGTGAATGGCTGCGGGTTCTCCTCGATAATCCAGCACCAATCTGCTCTCCACTCCTCCCACTTGCCACGGAACTCCCCCTCTAGATAAGATTCCTTCTTGCCGGCTCTTGAGACCCAGGCGATTCCGCCGGACAGAGTCTCTCCTCTCTCTACCCGAGGGATAAAGAAATGGCAGAAGAGAGCTACACTAAGGTGGACTCCGACAAAGTTTTCGCAAAGGTGTGCGAAAACTGCCATGGTGAGGACGACGTTGGGGGTGAAGTCAAGGAGGTAGAAGCCATATGTGTTCATAATATCACAGAAGAACTCGGAAAAGGGCGGGCAGAGCCCGCAGTAGAAGAACACAGCAAAGAAAGGGTACCCGTCCGGAGCCTTCACATGGGCTGCAGCCGGGAGCACCCTGGTCCGCGGGTGAGCTCGTGTCTCCGCCGACCAGAACAGGTAATACCGCTCCCGCAACGCCTTCGCGCCGAGCTTGGGGGGAAGATGGCTCGCTCCTTCCGCATCGCCGCGAGCCGCTGCGCCTCGGTCGACTTCACTGCCTTCCCCTTGTCGCCCTTCGGAGCCATGGCGAAGGTGGTGGAGGAGGCCGACGGTGGTGGTGGAGCTGGTGGTAATGGGGGGAGTGGAGCGCTGCTCTCTTGTTGCTCTGAGAAGACGGGGAGCGGCGGAGGTTTTGAGATTGGAAGCAACAACGGGCAGATGGCACCGTACCCCTGTTTCCTCTTCTTATAAGGAGGGGAAGGGGGTGCGGACGTTTTGCCGTCACAAATAAACAACTACCCACGATTCCGCCCACCACGACTCCACGCCTCCCTCCGTTTACGGGGAGGGGCGCGCCAACCGTCCCCTTTTACCGCGACGTGACGCATGCGCGTGGAGGCGCAGCCCTGCGCACGCCGCCCACGTCACGCACGGCGCCGCGTTCGACGCGTGCTGTTTGGGGAGGGCGCGGTGGGTGCGGAGTGAGTTATGGCGTGCCCTAGGCCACGCGTGCCCATGCACTGTTTTGGGCCTGGCCCAACAGCGCTCGGCACCGTGTATGGCCCTGGCCCGGGGGCTCCTGTCGGAGTACTAAAGTAGGGGTACCTTAGTATCCCGAACTTGTGCACGGGCAGTCGCAGCGACCCGCGGCAAGGCTTGCCGGGCGACCGGCAAGACCCTCCGTGGTCCCTTTGGGACCATTCAAGAACAATGTATCCAAGGCCCCGGCAAGAGGAGCTTGCCGGGAAGGCTACTCGAAGCACAGAGACCCCGGCAGGAGGAGCTTGCCGGGAAGGAGACAATACCCCAGCAAGAGGAGCTTGCCGGGAAGGAGACGAGACCCCGGCAAGTGGAGCTTGCCGGGAAGACAAACAAAGCATCTCAAGAAGCTCGCTGCGGTGCGCTGCGCGCCCCGACAAGGCCCGGTGAGCGACAAGCTCCCGGACACGACAAGGCAACATCCGCGGCGAGGCGCTTGCTGCGGCAAGCTACTACCCCGCAGCCCGCGCTCCAGCTCACCCACCAACGTGTCGCCCTGGGACCATTCCTGGCGTACGTGGCGGGAGGCTGTGCAGCCAGGGGCATGCGGTGGCAAGCAGGCGCTCACAAGGAGCCATCGTGGCAAACGGTGGCGCCCCTGACGGTCCCTTTCTGCCCCGTCTAAGCGACCCAGACAGGCATTTAATGCCTTTGTCCCCTGCCATAAGGGTTAGGTAGGATACGACTGTAGCAGGCGGTGGCGCCAACTACCACCCCTTTTACATTTTTACCCTCACCTCTGTTGCCACATGTCGGTGACCCCTTAGACATATAAAAGGAGGCCCATGCGCAACAGAGAAGGGGGGAGGACAGCCATTCTCACGCTCGGTCTCGCCAGCTGCTTGAGTGTACTGTAGCACTCGCATCTCCCGAGCAAGAACTCAATACAACCACCAAAGCAGGAGTAGCATTTTACGCATCCGTGCGGCCCGAACCTGGGTAAACCGATCGTCTCGCTCGTGCGTTCGCCTCGATCTGCTCTTTGTGCATCCACCGCCCCCTGCCGAACCGAAAGGGGCTCGGCCCGCCGATCCCCATAGGTGTGCGAGGGATCAGCAACCCCCGACAATATATATATATATATATGTATTGACCCCCTTCTTCAAATTAGGTGTTTCGGAAGCGGGATGAACTCCTAGCACCAGCTCGCATGTGAGCAACTCAAGAGGAATTGGCGTCATTCTTTCTTGACCACGTGATCGCTAAAGACGGAGAATACTATGTGGACCATGAGTCCGTATGATTATATTTGTAAGAGATAATTATTGTATATATGTAGCCGGTAGTGTCGGATAGATATACTAGAACTTGTTGTCCGACCAATCTCTCGAAGAAGGAGAGGTGGTCGATATCACTTCTCTCTATATGCATATATGTTCATGACGATCTTCTGTTTCCTTCGTTTGCTTACTAGCTAGCTAGCGTGTCTAGTCCTCTCTATACGTATGTATAGTACGTAGCGTCGACCAAGCATGGACATAAGAGAGGAAATTTCTCTCTATTAATTATAGCTACCTAACACAATATATGAAACACCTAAATTGACCCCCCAAACCCCCAAACCCCCCCCCTTCAAAAGAAAACAAAAACCCCAGCCACAGAAATGCTGACGCGTGGATGCCTATTGGTCCCGGTTGGTGCCACCAACCGGGACCAAAGGGTCTCCTGCCTGGGCTCCGCACACAGGCCACGTGGAGGCCCATCAGTCCCGGTTCTGGATTGAACCGGGACTAAAGGGCCAGGGCATTAGTACCGACCCTTTAGTCCCGGTTCCAGAACCGGGACAAAAGGCCCTTACGAACCGGGACTACAGGCCCTTTTTCTACCAGTGCTCATGGGCCCCCTGTACCCCCAAACTACCAGATACGGAGCCAAAACCCTAATTCCACCGTCGTAACTTTCTGTATCCATGAGATCCCATCTTGGGGCCTGTTCCGGAGCTCCACCGGAGGGGGCATCGATCACGAAGGGCTTCTACATCAACACCATAGCCTCTCTGATGAAGTGTGAGAAGTTTACCTCAGACCTACGGGTCCATAGTTATTAGCTAGGTGGCTTCTTCTCTCTTTTTGGATATCAATACAATGTTCTCCCCCTCTCTTGTGGAGATCTATTCGATGTAATCTTCTTTTGCGGTGTGTTTGTTGAGATCGATGAATTGTGGGTTTATGATCAAGTTTATCTATGAACAATATTTGAATCTTCTTTGAATTCTTTTATGTATGATTGGTTATCTTTCCAAGTCTCTTCGAATTATCAGTTTAGTTTGTCCTACTAGATTGATCTTTCTTGCAATGGGAGAAGTGAATAGCTTTGGGTTCAATCTTGTGGTGTCCTTTCCCAGTGACAGTAGGGGCAGCAAGGCACATATTGTATTGTTTCCATCGAGGATAACAAGATGGGGTTTATTTCATATTGCATGAGTCTATCCCTCTACATTACGTCATCTTGCTTAAAGCGTTACTCTGTTCTTATGAACTTAATACACTAGATGCATGCTGGATAGATGTCGATGTGTGGAGTAATAGTAGTAGATGCAGGCAGGAGTCGGTCTACTTGTCTCAAACGTGATGCCTATATACATGATCATACCTACATATTCTCATAACTATGCTCAATTCTGTCAATTGCTCAACAGTAATTTGTTTACCCACCGTGAATACTTATGCTCTTGAGAGAAGCCACTAGTGAAACCTATGGCCCCCGGGTCTATCTTCCATCATATTAATCTTCCAACACTTAGTTATTTCCTTTGCCTTTTATTTTACTTTGCATCTTTATCATAAAAAACCAAAAATATTATCTTATCATATATATCAGATCTCACTCTCGTAAGTGACTGTGTAGGGATTGACAACCCCTTATCGCGTTAGTTGCGTGGATTTATTTGTTTGTGTAGGTGCGAGGGACTCGTGTAGTTGCGAGGATTTATTAGATTGATACCTTGGTTCTCAAAATCTGAGGGAAATACTTATGCTACTTTGCTACATCACCCTTTCCTCTTCAAGGGAAAACCAATGCAAGTGCTCAAGAGGTAGCACGAAGGATTTCTAGCGCCATTGTCGGGGAGGTTCGCACAAAAGTTAAGACACACTACCCATCACAAACCATTATCTCCCACATTACATTATTTTCCATTTGCCTCTCGTTTTCTTCTCCCCCCACTTCACCCTTGCCGTTTTATTCGCCCTCTCTCTCTCTCTCTCTCTCCGTCCTCCCTCTCTTTCTCTATTTGCCTCTTTTTGCTCGTTTCTTATTTGCTTGTGTGTTGGATTGCTTGCTTGTCACAATGGCTCAAGATAACACTAAATTGTGTGACATTACCAATACCAACAACAATGATTTCCTTAGCACTCCGATTGCTCCTCTTATCGATGCTGAATCTTGTGAAATTAGTGCTGCTTTGTTGAATCTTGTCATGAAAGATCAATTCGTTGGCCTTCCGAGTGAAGATGCCGCTACCATCTAAATAGATTCGTTGATTCAATTATGTGATATGCAAAATAAAAAAGACGTGGACAATGATATAGTTAAATTGACGCTTAGAGATCATGCTAAAGCTTGGTTTTCGTCTTTGCATAAAAATAGTATTGATTCATGGAATAAGTGCAAAGATGCTTTTATCTCTAAGTATTTTCCTCCCACTAAGATCATCTCTCTTAGAAACGATATTATGAATTTTAAGCAACTGGATCATGAACATGTTGCACAAGCTTGGGAGAGGATGAAATTAATGATACGTAATTGCCCTACTCATGGTTTGAATTTGTGAATGATTATACAAAATTTCTATAATGGATTAAATTTTGCTTCTAGAAATCTTTTAGATTCGGCCGTGGGAGGCGCTTTTATGGAAATCACTTTAGTAGAAGCTACTAAAGTCCTAGATAATATTATGGTTAATTATTCTCAATGGCACACTAAAAGATCTACTAATAAGAAAGTGCATGCGATAGAAGAAATTAATGTGTTGAGTGAAAAGAAGGATGAACTTATGAAATTATTTGCTAATAAAAGTGTTTCTTCTAATCCTAATGATATGCCTTTGTCTACTTTGATTGAGAATAATAATGAATCTATGGATGTGAATTTTGTTGGTAGGAATAATTATGGTAACAATGCGTATAGATGAAACTTTAATCCTAGCCTGTATCCTAGTAATTCCTCTAATAATTATGGTAATTCCTACAACAATTCTTATGGAAATTATAATAAGATGCCCTCTAATTTTGAATCTAATATTAAAGAATTTATTACGTCGCAAAAGAATTTCAATGCTTTGATTGAAGAAAAATTGCTTAAGATTGATGAGTTGGCTAGGAACATTGATAGAATTTCTCTTGATGTTGATTCTTTGAAACTTAGATCTATTTCACCTAAGCATGATATCAATGAGTCTCTCAAATCAATGAGAATTTCCATTGATGAGTGCAAAGAAAGAACCGCTAGGATGTGTGCTAAGAAAGATTGCTTTATAAAAGCGTGTTCTTCTAGTTTCCATGATAATAAAGATGAAGATCTAAAAGTTATTGATGTGTCCCCTATTAAATGTTTGTTTTGCAATATGAATCTTCATAATGATGGGACTGAATATGATCCACCTTTACCTAGACGGCATTCCAAGAATTTGGAGTCTTTAGATCTTGATACTAAAATTGTTAAAAGTGGGATTGTAGAAGTCAAAACTTTAAATATTAATGAACCCACTATTTTGGATTTCAAGGAATTTAATTATGGTAATTTCTCTTTGATAGATTGTATTTTCTTATTGCAATCCGTGCTAAATTCTCCTCATGCTTATAGTCAAAATAAAGCTTTTACTAAACATATCATTGATGCTTTGATGCAATCTTATGAAGAAAAACTTGAGTTGGAAGTTTCTATCCCTAGAAAACTTTATGATGAGTGGGAACCTACTATTCCAATTAAAATCAAAGATCATGAATGCTATGCTTTGTGTGATTTGGGTTCTAGTGTTTCCACGATTCCAAAGACTTTGGGTGATTTGCTAGGTTTCCGTGATTTTGATGATTGCTCTCTAAACTTGCACCTTGCGGATTCCACTATTAAGAAACCTATGGGAAGAATTAATGATGTTCTTATTCACTAGTGCAGAACCGTTCAATAGCACCAGTTCGTAAGGCCCTTTAGTACCGGTTCGGTAACCGGCACTAAAGTGTGGGCACTAAAGCCCCCCCTTTAGTACTGGCTCAGCACGAACCGGTGCTAAAGAGCAACCACGTGGCACGAGCCAGCTTCGGGGGCAGGGAGCCCTTTAGTACCGGTTGGTGTCACCAACCGGTATTAAAAGGTTGGGGGGTTTGGGTTTATGATTTCTTTTTCATTTAATTTTGTGTTTTCCATTTAATTCTTTTTCGTTTGCTAGTATTTTACGATACTACATATTGTACACGTTATGCAGATATATAAATAGAATTTCTAGTAGAACCGATCATAATATATATATATATTTATTTATTTATTTATAATATCGAATGTCTCACAACCACCATTAATTAATTCACACATATATACACACATGTATATATATATATACAATTAGCTAGCTATCTACAATTTCTCCTAATTGGTGCCTTCGGAGCACGATAACAATTGCAAGTTGTTCATGGGGCGGTAGCGGGTAATAGTTTTCTCCTTTGGGATCTATGACATGGTTGAGCAAAAATCCCGCTATTTCCTCTTGAATTGCTTCTATGCGGTCCTCTGTTAGGAGCTTCTCCCGCACCTCTTTAAACTGTTAAGAAGGAGATCAATATGCATGTGTATTAGTTGTGTGACTAGATATCGATAATGGTGTAAAAATTGTGAATAGTGTTCTGACAAACGTACCCACTCATGTCTTTGAGATCTGCTCCTTTCGGACGTCATCATGCGAATGTTGTCGCAAACTTAGTATGCACACAGATTATTCCCCGGCGCCTGCTTCAGGGCCTTTACGAGAATGGAATTTGATCAGATAATAATTAATCAAGCATGATAATTAAAGAGATGGCAGCTAGCTAGTACTACTTAATTACTTACCTGGGGTCGATACCATTTCAGATTTTGTTTCCATGGGCCTGGAGTGGCCCTGATGAACTTTGCCCAAGCCCTACCCATTGACAAAGAAAATGAATAAATGGGTTATTATATAGTTGTTATCAGGAAATGATGAACTAATTAAATACACTAGTAGAAAAAGGGGCTATGGTGCAGGCCGCCTCAGCCCATTAGTCCCGGTTCAGTCTAGAACCGGGACCAATGTGGGCATTGGTCCCGGTTCGTGAGCCCAGGGGGCCGGCCGGGCCACGTGGGCCATTGGTCCCGGTTTGTATGGACCTTTTGGTCCCGGTTGGCGGGATGAACCGGGACCAAAGGGCCTCCCTCCTAGCCCACCACCATTTGTCCCAGTTGGTGGCATGAACCGGGACCAAAGGCTCCCCTTTAGTCCCGGTTCATGCCACCAACCAGGACCAATGAATTGCCTATATATACCCCCTCGCGCAAGAGCATAGCACAGTGCTCTGTTTTTTCTGGCCGAGGGGGAGAGGCCTTTGTGGTGCTCTAGCTCACCTCCTATGCACATGAGGTGTTCGATGGAATGCTCGAGCCACACTACTTAAGCTTTCTCCTCTCGAAGCTCGACCTCGAAGCTCCATTTTCCTCGAGATTTGTCTAGATTTAGAGGCCCGTCACGCCCCGTCCCCGTCTTCACCACCGTCGATCACCCGCGCCGATCTCATCACCGACACCACCGTGGTGAGCCTCTTGTTCTTATCTTCTTTCTGAAAGGAAAAATATTCTTACTTGTATGTTTAGATAGATACTTGTATCATTTTCTTACATTTATTATTGCATCTTATATAGTGCGATGGTTTTGGTATCCGCCCCCGTCGGCCCTCGTCCTGTCTATGATTCGGATGTGGTATGTATATTATCTTTATAACTATTGGTTCATTTATTGTTTATGAAAATTATGCCGACCAACGTGACATAGATTTTATTTATCTAGGATGTATGTGAATCGGAAATGCCAATCGACCCTATTGTCGAGAGGTTAAATTTAGTTGAAGAAGAAAACAATTTGTTGAAGGAAAAAATAAAAAAAATTGAGGAGGAGAAGATGATATTGGAGTTTCATGTTGCGGATGTCGTCGATGATCACAAGATCAAGAAGGATGCAATGCGCTTGAAGAATAGAAAGATTAGAAAATATGCCATTCATACCGAGGCTTGGTATCATTATGCCGTTGGATCAATTGTTACCTTGGTTGCGATTATGATCGCATTTGTTTTCGCATTGAAATGTTTTACATAGTTTCAATGTATGGTTTAATTAATTAGATGATCTCGAGAGCTATATGTTGTTAGATGAGAACTATGTATGTACTTTGGTTTTAATGTGATGATGAACTTCTATTAATTTGGACACTTAATTATATATAATGCATGCAGATGAACCGGCAATGGATGTACGATGACAGACACACCCGCGAGTACATTAAGGGCGTGCATGAGTTTCTCGATGCGGCTGAGGCAAACAAGCAGAATGGTTTTATGTGTTGTCCATGCACTGAATGTGGGAATACGAGGTCTTAGTCTAACCGGAAAATCCTTCACTCCCACCTGCTTTACAAGGGTTTCATGCCACACTATAATGTTTGGACGAGGCACGGAGAAATAGGGGTTATGTTGGAAGACGGCGAAGAAGAAGAGTACGATGACAACTATGTGCCCCCTGAGTACGGTGATGCTGCAACGGGGGGAGCTGGTGAAGATCAAGAGGAACCAGACGATGTGCCCAATGATGCTGCCACGGGTGAAGCTGCTGAAGATCAAGAGGAACCAGACAATGTGCCCGATGATGATGTTCTCCGCCGGGTCATTGTCGATGCAAGGACGCAATGCATTAGTCAAAAGGAGAATCTGAAGTTCGATCGCATGTTAGAGGATCACAAAAAAGGGTTATACCCCAATTGCGAAGATGGCAACACAAAGCTTGGTACCGTACTGGAATTGCTGCAGTGGAAGGCAGAGAATGCTGTGGCTGACAAAGGATTTGACAAGCAACTGAAAATATTGAAGAAGAAGCTTCCAAAGGATAACGAATTGCCCGACAGTACATACGCAGCAAGGAAGGTCGTATGCCCTCTAGCATTGGAGGTGGAGAAGATACATGCATGCCCTAATGACTGCATCCTCTACCGCGGTGCATACAAGGATCTGAACGCATGCCCGGTATGCGGTGCGTTGCGGTATAAGATCAGACGAGATGACCCCGGTGATGTTGATGGCGAGCCCCTCAGGAAGAGGGTCCCTGCAAAGGTGATGTGGTATGCTCCTATAATACCATGGTTGAAACGTCTGTTCAGAAACGAAGAGCATGCCAAGTTGATGTGATGGCACAGTGAGAACCGAAAGAAAGATGGGAAGTTGAGAGCACCCGCTGACGGGTCGCAGTGGAGAAAAATCGAGAGAAAGTACTGGGATGAGTTTGCAAAGGACCCAAGGAATGTATGGTTTGCTTTAAGCGCGGATGGCATTAATCCTTTCGGGGAGTAGAGCAGTAATCACAACACCGGGCCCGTGACTCTATGTATGTATAACCTTCCTCCTTGGATGTGCATGAAGCGGAAGTTCATTATGATGCCAGTTCTCATCCAAGGCCCTAAGCAACCCGGCAATGAAATTGATGTGTACCTAAGGCCATTAGTTGAAGAACTTTTACAGCTGTGGAATGGAGACGGTGTACGTACGTGGGATGAGCATAGACAGGTGGAATTTAACCTTAAGGCGTTGCTGTTCGTGACCATCAACGATTGGCCCGCTCTCAGTAACCTTTCATGACAGACAAACAAAGGATACCACGCATGCACGCACTGTTTAGATGACACTGAAAGTATATACCTGGACAAATGCAGGAAGAATGTGTACCTGGGCCATCGTCGATTTCTTCCGACCAACCATCAATGTCGAAAGAAAGGCAAGCATTTCAAAGGCGAGGCAGATCACCGGAAGAAGCCCGCCATGCGCACCGGTGATCACGTGCTTGCTATGGTCAATGATTTACCCTACGTCATCTTTAGAAAGGGTCCCGGTGGACTAGCTGTTCCGAATGACGCTGAGGGACATGCACCCATGTGGAAGAAGAAATCTATATTTTGGGACCTACCCTACTGGAAAGACCTAGAGGTCCGCTCCTCAATCGACGTGATGCACGTGATGAAGAACCTTTGCGTGAACCTTCTAGGCTTCTTGGGCGTGTATGGGAAGACAAAAGATACGCCGGAGGCACGGGAGGACCTGCAACGTTTGCACGAAAAAGACGACATGCCTCCGAAGCAGTATAAAGGTCCTGCCAGCTATGCTCTTACGAAAGAAGAGAAAGAAATCTTCTTTGAATGCCTGCTAAGTATGAAGGTCACGACTGGCTTCTCATCGAATATAAAGGTAATAATAAATATGCCAGAGAAAAAGTTTCAGAACCTAAAGTCTCATGACTGCCACGTGATTATGACGCAACTGCTTCCGGTTGCATTGAGGGGGCTTTTACCAGAAAACGTTCGATTAGCCATTGTGAAGCTATGTGCATTCCTCAATACAATCTCTCAGAAGGTGATCGATCCAGAAATGGTACCAAGGCTAAGGAGTGATGTGGCGCAATGTCTTGTCAGTTTCGAGCTGGTGTTCCCACCATCCTTCTTCAAAATCATGACGCACGTCCTGTTCATCTAGTCAACGAGATTGTCATCCTGGGGCCCGTATTTCTACACAATATGTTCCCCTTTGAGAGGTTCATTGGAGTCCTAAAGAAATATGTCCGTAACCGCGCTAGGCCAGAAGGAAGCATCTCCATGGGCCATCAAACAGAGGATGTTATCGGGTTTTGTGTTGACTTCATTCCTGGCCTTAACAAGATAGGTCTCCCTAAATCGCGGTATGAGGGGAGACTGACTGGAAAAGGCACTCTTGGAAGAGACTCAATAATATGCAGGGACGGATATTCTTGGTCTCAAGCACACTACATAGTTCTACAGAACTCTACCTTGGTGACCCCATATGTCAATGAACACAAGAACAGTCTGTGCTCCAAACACCCGGAGCAAAGCGACGACTAGATTACATGTGAACACATCAGGACTTTCAGCAGTTGGTTGGAAACACGTCTCAGAGGTGACAACACTGTTTGTGATGAGTTGTACTTGTTGTCCAGGGGACCATCTTTGACTGTATTGACTTACAAAGGATACGAGATAAATGGGAATACATTTTACACGATCGCCCAAGATCAAAAGAGCACCAACCAAAACAGCGGTGTCCGCTTTGATGCAGCAACCGAGAGCGGAAAGGACACATATTATGGTTACATATTGGACATATGGGAACTTGACTACGGACCTGATTTTAAGGTCCCTTTGTTTAAGTGCAAATGGGTCATTCTGTTTGGCGGTGGGGTACAAGTAGACCCACAGTACGGAATGACAACAGTGGATCTGAAAAATCTTGGGTACACTGACGAACCGTTCGTCCTAGCCAATGATGTGGCACAGGTTATCTATGTGAAGGACATGTCTACTAAACCGAGAAAAAGAAAAGATAAGGAAGCGAATACATCATACGATGAGCCAAAGCGCCACATAGTTCTTTCAGGAAAAAGGGACATCCTGGGAGTGGACGGCAAGACAGACATGTCTGAAGATTATGAAAAGTTTCATGAAATTCCTCCCTTCAATGTCAAGGCTGACCCAAGCATCCTGATAAACAATGAAGATTATCCATGGTTACGGCGCAATAAGCAAATGACACAAGCGAAGAAAAAGTGAAGACTTTCTCCCGCAATAAGAAAATGCTATGTGGGTGAAATTATGATACCATGCATCCCAACTTTCAACTTTTTCAGAGTTCATTTGAAATGCTGTCATGTCTTATGGTTTGAAACTTTGATACTTCGAAAGTGATTGTCCATTTTGTACACGAAGTGCATCAAGTTTTTGTCGTAACCCTCTCTACTTTTTGGAACATGCTATGTGGGTGAAATGATGATACCATGCCAACTTCAGAGTTCATTTTGAAATGCTTTCCAATTTCAGAGTCATTTAGCTCAAAGAATGAATTAATAGCAAACAGAATGAACTACAAAACTTTTATGAAAATAAAAACAATCAATTAAAATATTATGTTATGATCAACTAAAATAAAACTATAATATTCTTCAATAGCAAAAAGAATATAATTTGTGTGACCTAAAAGCAAACTATAAGTATTTAATTGTAAGTATAAATAAAAAATAAATAGCAAAGAAGAAAAAAATTCATAAACTAGTGATTCACACAAATTTTTAAAAATTCAAATTTAAACTATTTAAAATTTAAAACTAATGGCACTAACCGAAAGTTTATAATTTTTGTGACCTAAAAGCAAAAAGAAATCACTAAAAAACTGTAAGTATTTAGTTGTAAGTAGAAATAAAAAATAAATAGGAAAAAAATTCTAATTTTATAGTAAAGTTATTCATAAACTAGTGATTCACACAAATTTTTAAAAATTCAAATTTAAACTATTTAAAATTTAAATCTAATGGCACTAATAGAAAGTTTATAATTTTTGTGACCTAAAAGCAAAAACTAAAAAACCAAAAAAATGTAGAAATAAAAAGGAAAAAACAAAAAAATGCCACCTACTGGGCCTCCACGGCCTGAATACGACTAGAAACCCTACATGGGCCAGGATTCAGGCCCGCAGAAGGCCCAATAGGCCCACAGGCAAAGCAGTGTCAAATTAGGCCCATAGGCCTTCAGTTCGGAGGAGTTCGAGAGGGAGGAGGCAGCAGACCTTATAAACTGGTCTCGGGCGCTCTCAACTAGCGATGTGGGACTAAACTTTTGGACGCGGGGCGCACAAGGGCATTGGTCCTAGTTGGTGGCACCAACCGGGACTAAAGGGGGGCATTGGTCACGGTTCGTGGCACCAACCGTGACCAATGCCCCCCTTTAGTCCCGGTTGGTGCCACGAACCGGGACCAAAGGCCGCCGCTTCCCGCCCTTTGGGCTGCCAAAAATTGACCTTTGGTCCCGGTTCGTGGCACCAACCGGGACCAAAGGTGGGCATTGGTCACGGTTGGTGCCACGAACCGTGACCAATGCTTTGGCTATATAAGCCTACACTTGTGAAAATTTTGGATCAGTTCTTCCACCCGCCCCGACGCCGCCGCCAGGCTGCCCCTCTGCTCACCTCGCCGTCGCCGCTGTTGCCCCTGCCCCGCCCCCCGAGCGCGCCCTGCCTCGCCGTCGTCCGTGGCCGCCCGTCCACCGCCCCTGAGCACCCCCTGCACCGCCGAGCACCCTCTGCGCCTTGCCCTCGACGCTGTTGTCCCTGCCCCGCCCCGAGCGCGCCCTACCCCGCCGTCGTCGCCGGCCGCCCGTCCACCGCCCCCGAGCACCCACTGCGCCCCCGAGCCCGTCCGCCGCTGCCGAGCGCGCCCCGCCGTCGCCCTCGCCCTCGCCGACCCCGAGCCCGTCCTCGTCGCCGTCGCCCCCGACGCCGGCCGACCGCGTCTCCTCCCCGATCCCTCCGGGAGAGGTAGCTACCGCCTCCTACCCCCTTCCTTCCTTCCCTGCTCCAGAATTTGCAGATGTATGTATGTATGTATGATGAATTTTGATATTTGTTCATATATATATACTGTAGATGTATGTATGTATGATGAATTTTGATATTTTTTGTTCATATATACTGTTCATATATACTGTAGATGTATGTATGATGAATTTTGATATTTTTTTGTTCATATATACTGTTCATATATACTGTAGATGTATGTATGATGAATTTTGATATTTTTTTGTTCATATATAATGTATATGTATATGTATGTATGGAATGATATCGATGGATGTATGTATATAGAACATTCGTAGAAAATATAATGAGAGGAAGAAGAGGATAAAAAAGAAGAGGAATAAGAAAAGAAAAAAGAGGAGAAGAAAGAATAGAGGAGACTTCTCCTCTATTCTTTCTTCTCCTCTTTTTTTTTCTTCTTCTTCCTCTTTTTTAATCGGGAACGAGGGTCGTTGAGGGTCGCCGAGCGGTAGAGGAAGAAGAGGATAAAATAGAAGAGGAAAAAAAAAGAGGGGTCGACGGTCGCCTAGGGGTCGAGGGTCGAGAGGGGGTCTAGGGTCGCCGAGAGGGGAGAGGAAGACGAGGAGAAATAAATAAGAAGAAGAAAAAAGAAGAAAAAAAAGAGGAGAAGAAGAAAGGAATAGAGGAGAAAAGAGAAAAATAGAATATATTCTATTTTTCTCTTTTCTCCTCTATTCCTTTCTTCTTCTCCTCATTTTTTTTCTTCTTTTTTTTCTTCGACACGTGGGGAGCGGGGGGGGGGGGGTCGAGAACGCCGGACATTCATGAGAGAGGCAAGGAAAGAATAGAGGAGACTTCTCCTCTATTCTTTTTCCTTCTTCTTCTACCTCTTTATTTTATCGGGAACGAGGGTCGTCGAGAGGGCCGCCGAGTGGTAGAGGAGAAACCCTAAATAGAAAGTATCGTCGGTGTGAGATACATGTACCGTCGGTGTCGGACATTACATCCACATCCCACAAGTGGCGCGGGCTTCGACGCCCACGTCACTTGTGGGACGTGGATGTAGTGTCCGACACCGAAGGCCACATGTATCTCACACCCACGATACTTGCTAGCTATTTAGGGTTTCCTTTGACACTAGGCAACCTCCCGACCCCTCGGCGATCCTCTCGAACATGAGAGGAAGAACAGGGTCGTCTAGGGTTCGAGGGTTCGAGGGTTCTTCTCCTCTATTCTTTCTTCTCTTTTTTTTCTTCTTCTTCCTCTTTATTTTATCGGGAACGAGGGTCGTCGAGAGGGCCGCCGAGTGGTAGAGGAGAAACCCTAAATAGAAAGTATCGTCGGTGTGAGATACATGTACCGTCAGTGTCGGACACTAAATCCACATCCCACAAGTGGCACGGGTTTCGACGCCCACGTCACTTGTGGGACGTGGATGTAGTGTCCGACACCGAAGGCCACATGTATCTCACACCCACGATACTTGCTAGCTATTTAGGGTTTCCTCTACCGAAAAGAAGAGGAGAAATAAATAAGAAGAAGAAAACAGAAGAAAAAGAAGAGGAGAAGAAGAAAGGAATAGTGGAGAAGAAGAGAAAATAGAATATATTCTATTTTCTCTTCTTCTCCACTATTCCTTTCTTCTTCTCCTCTTTTGTTTCTTCTTTTTTTTCTTCGATCTTCTCCTCTAGCTATTTCTTTCTTCTTCTCCTCTATTGGTCGAGGGTCGGGAACTAGGGTAGAGGGTCGAGGGTCGTTAAGGGGTCAAGGGTCGAGGGTTTCAGGGTCGTTGAGGGTTCGAGGGGTCAAGAATCGCCGAGGGGTTGAGAGAGGTTTCCTAGTGTCAAAGTATTGAAGAAATCCATGCCTTCATCATTAGCCGAAAGTAACCAGGGCATGTTGGTACGAAGTTCTCCAAAGTTGTTCTGGAATGGAGTCCCGGATAGAATAATCCGCCTTTTGGTACGAATTCAGCAAAGGCCTTCCAAATAGCGATATTCGGATGGCTCTTGCTGAACTTTGTACCAAAAAGCGAATTATCCTATCTGGGACTCCGTCCCAGAACAACTTTGAAGAGCTTCCTACCATCATGCACATGTTACTTTCGCCTAATGATGAAGACATGGTTTTGTTGAATCCTTTCACACTAGGCAACCTCCCGACCCCAAGGCGATCCTCTCGAACATGAGAGGAAGAAGAGGATAAAAAAAAGAGGAAGAAGAAGAAAAAAGAGGAGAAGAAAGAATAGAGGAGTTCTTCTCCTCTATTCTTTCTTCTCCTCTTTTTTTCTTCTTCTTCCTCTTTTTTTATTGAGAACGAGGGTCATCGAGGGACATATATAGATGTAGTGTCGTTGTTGTCGATATATACCCCCTCCCGATAGCTTACTATGATTAGGTAGCTAGTTCTACGTTTGGCACTAATATATCCATCTGTCATGTTTGAATAATAATTGCCATGTTGTAAATATTTGTAGAAACTATGGACACCGCCCTAGACGAAGCAACAAAAGAAGCGTTGTTGAGGGAGATAATATCAACGATATCATCGATGGTCCGGAAGGAGAGGGTGAACAAGCTGGCTACGGTGACCTAATGCCGGTGCAAGAAGAACATGAGGACGGCGCCGGTGACCCAATGCCGGTGCAAGAAGGAGACCGTGATGACGGCTCCGGTGACCGAACCGAGTCCGGCCAGGTATATATATTAGTTAAGCCTATGCTGACTAGCTGATTGATGCATTCATTGTTTTGGTATGTACACATATTAATTAAGTCTTTGTTCTTTTTTCTAGCCCTCCGGATCGAGCACAACTTCGGTAAAGAGACGAGGCCCGAAGAAAAAGTTAAGCTCGCATGAAAAGCTTGAGATCACAGCAATCGCGCCCGACGGCCAACCTATTGAACCCCTCCGGACAAAGAGGGCATTTGTTGCTCAGTGCGGGGTTCTGGTTAGGGACAAGATCCCGATAAGCATCCGGCAATGGTTTAAGCCGGCTACAGAAGAACCTGAGGTGTCTTATGTCAATGATATGCAGAAAAATGATCTTTGGACTGAGCTGAAGTCAAATTTCACCCTACCGCCACAGGATAATCCAGAGAACCCAATTAAAGAGAAATTAATCAAATCTTTTGCTCTGAAGAGGATGGCAGATCTATTCAGGAGGTGGAAGAAAGAGCTGAATAGGTTTGTCGATAAAAAAGAGACACCAGAATTCAAGGGCAGATATGAGAAGATCAGAGATCACTGGCCCGCATTTGTGGCCTACAAGACATCGGAAAAGAGTAAGAAGATGTCGGCGACAAACAAGCAGAATGCCGCGAAGAAGAAGCTTCACCATCGCACGGGGTCAGGTGGCTACCTCGTAGCCCGGCCTAAGTGGTCCAAGGTTGACAATGATCTGGTTCATAAAGGGATCAGACCAGAGACAAATACCTGGCCAGACCGTTACCGGACTTAGTTCTTCGGGGCTGGCGGAACCTTGGACCCTGAAACATGGGAATGCATTTGGACGAACGAACAAATGGACATACCAGTCAGTAAGCTTAAGCACTATATCGACGCAGCGCTGGAAGGGACGTTCTTTCCAGACAGAGAGCACGACGAGCTCACAATGGCCCTCGGGAATCCTGAGCACCCTGGACGGACACGAGGCACGCCAGGCTCCGTTCCGTGGAAGGTTGGGTTTCCGGACGCAGGCGGTTACAAATCCCATGAGAGGAGGAAAAAAGTGCAGCAGACCGAACTGCAGGCGCTGCACGCAAGGGTACAAGCGATAGAGGAACGAGAAGCAAATCGCAGCAAACGTACTGCCGAATCCTCCCCCGAAGCTACCCCGCCATCTCAGCGCAGAAGCAGCGTGGCTTCCACCGAGCAGCTTCAACTGCAGCATGCCTTGACGGCTCCTGCCAGCTATCTTGTGGATGCTATAACGGAGTCTCAAAATTGCCACCTTATGACGCAATGGATGAATTTGAAGGTCAAGGCGGTTGTTGGCTCTGTTTATCCTACTGAACCCGGCGCAACTTTTCACTGCATGCCGATTCCAGAAGGATATGCTAGGGTGATGGTGGATGAGATAACGGAGGGATTTGTGGACCTCCAGCTTGACCACCCTACCGGTGAAGGGGAGACTCGGCTGGGGTCTGCTCTGAAGACTCCATGCCTATGGCGGAAGGACCTCATCAACCTTCCGCACTGGACGCCTCCGCCTCCTCCTCCTCCTCCGGCGAGTCAGGGCACTCCGCCTCCTCCACCACCTCCTCCTCCGGCGAGTGACGATCAGGGCCCTCGGCCGGCTCCTTCTCCGGCGCGTGGTGGCACTCCGCCTCCGTCTCCGCCTGCGCCGACGCGCCCGAGCAGCCAACCTCCTCCTTCTCCGCCTCGTCAGCAAGGGCAGAAGAGACCTGCCGCCGCTCCAGCTGCTCCGGCGGGTCGTAGTCCTTCTCCTCCGCCTCTTAAGCAAGTAAAGAAGACAACCACTTCGTCTACTCGGTCGGCGTCTAGCAGTACAACCAGAGGCGGGAGGACATACAGATTCGGAACTTCTCTGAAGACTCTAGAGAAGTTACCATATGAGAGGACCCAGGAGGAGAACGCCGAGATCGCGCGAGAAGAAGTGAGGAAATTCTTTGAAGGGGTGAAAGCAAAGAAACATCCACCTCCGGAGGGGAAGGTAGATGGGGTGAAAGTGAAGCGCACTCTGGCTGCCCTGACAAAACCACCAAAGTCTAATCCGCCGAAAGGAAACTATGACCGCATTATTGGAAAGGAATTTGCCGAAGCGGAGCAGTCGGGAACTACTGTTAGTGATGAAAGGCTGCAAAAACGACGAGCTGGGAAACAAATTGCCCACCTCGGCAAACAAGCGAAGCAATCATGCCCCCCGCTCAAGGTGCCTAGCCACAACGTCGCTAATGATCCGAGGATGGTGCCCGGTTATAATAATCTTGCAGATTACCTGCTCCACGAAGTACATTATGAACCCATGGACATGCAGATGCAAAGATACGAGTACGGGAAGCCTCTCGTCAAAGATGAAAGATCTCTATCAACGATGATGCGAAGATTGCATGATTGGTACTTGAAAATCTGCAGAGACTCTGGGGGGAGGAGTACTTTGTATGTGAGAGTTAAAAAGGAGCATGACCTCGTTGGAATTGATCTGTTGCCTGTTCCATTTGAGGAGTTCTATCAGTTTTTCAATCAATTGGCCCTCGATAAAACAACGGTCGCCTGCTACTGTCTGTAAGTAGTACTACTTCTGTCATTAAGTTTCTCTATATAGCTTAGCTCTTTCATTGCATGTATTTATAATCATCCTCACTATATTATGCAGATTGAAGATCGTCCAATTGAAGAAAAGACAAGTCGGTGATATTGGGTTCATTAACACATATCTCATAGATGCAATTCAGGTTAAACTTCATGTCGCAGCTACCGAGGCCAACTTGCTACAATCGTTCGTAATAAATCAAAACAAAGATATAATACTCTTTCCTTACAACTTCAAGTGAGTGTTACTGTCTTGTGCGTATTCGGTTTCCCTTATATATTACTCAAGGTTATAGTAATGTAATTCAAGAGTTATGCATGCGTGTGCAGTTACCACTATATTCTCCTAGAGATTAAGCTTGAGCAGGGACTAGTAACCGTCTTAGACTCAAAACGAAAAGATCCCCAGGACTATGCAGACATGACTGAAATCCTCAAGAAGTAAGTTAAATCGATCATTATCCACCATATCAGCAACTTTGTTCATTTCCTGATATCAAGTAATTGTTTTCTTTGTCCGGCAGGGTTTGGAGAAAATTCACCAAAAAAGTTTCGGGACTGCCGAAGGAGCTGGAATTTAGACACCCGAAAGTAAGTACTATAGTAGCATGTTCCACGCATCTCCTAGTGATTCAAGCGCTAGTTTCATCAATACCATTTAGCATTCTTGCTTATCAGTTTGATTGACCTCTATTTCTTGTAAAGTGGTTGTGGCAAGAACAAGGGAATGATTTCTGTGGATACTACATCTGCGAGTCCATCCGCCACACGACGTGTGAGCGGGGCGGGTAATCTAACGAACAATATGAAGTACGTAAATAACAATATTCACAATTTTATTTTATTACCATCATTTGTGTTGAGTTTCATTCATTCATATATATATATGTATTGACCCCCTTCTTCAAATTAGATGTTTCGGAAGCGGGATGAACTCCTAGCACCAGCTCGCATGCGAGCAATTCAAGAGGAATTGGCAGCATTCTTTCTTGACCACCTGATCCCTGAAGACGCAGAATTCTATGTTAAACCTGAGTCCGTATGATTATATTTGTAAGAGATAATTACTATATATATGTAGCCGGTACTGTCAGATAGATATACGAGAACTTGTTGTTCGACCAATCTCTCGGAGAAGGAGAGGTGGTCGATATCACTTCTCTCTGTATGCATATATGTTCATGACGATCTTCTGTTTCCTTCGTTTGCTTTACTAGCTAGCCAGCGTGTCTAGTCCTCTCTATATGTATGTATAGTACGTAGCGTCGACCAAGCACGGACATAAGAGAGGACACTTCTCTATACTAATTATAGCTAGCTAACACAATATATGAAACACCTAAATTAACCCCCCAAAACCCCCACCCCCCCCCCCCTTTCAAAAAAAACAAAAACCCTAGCCACAGAAATGCTGACGCGTGGATGCCTATTGGTCCCGGTTGGTGCCACCAACCGGGACCAAAGGGTCTCCTGACTGGGCTCTGCACACTGCCCACATGGATGGGCTTTAGTCCCGGTTCTGGATTGAACCGGGACTAAAGGTGGGAGGTATTAGTACCGACACTTTAGTCCCGGTTCAGGAACCGGGACTAAAGGCCCTTACGAACCGGGACTATAGGCCCTTTTTCTACCAGTGATAGGCCAAGATATAGTTAATAATGACTGAAATTACCTGTTGACTATCCCCTTCATGATGGTGTAGTCACTTGCTTTCTTAAGTAGTGAGTCTAGTACTTGAACTGTTCCTTCATCAACTTTAATGATTAACAAGATCCAGTGAAATCTCCATGCACACACGTTTGCACGTCTTAATTAAGCGGGCATATGTAAGCAAAAACATGTAGCTAGGTAGTAGGCAAAAATAGAATTTGTAGTACAAGACAGTGTGACTCACTCGAAGTTGTAAGAAAGTAGTATATCTTCATTGTAGTTGAGACGCTTTAAGAACTCTAGCATGCTTTCCTCTACACTTTTTTCGTAATATGGATCTAATTTCCATGTGTATTCATTAATGGTATTTGGGCTAACGAACCCAATGCCATAGCGTCCACCTTTTTTCATTTCATAAATCTTCATCCTGCATAATACCACAAAAAAGAATATAGTGAGGATAATTACAGGTAATGATTGATCAAAAAGATCACTACAGCTAGCTTGAGACTTAAATTACAGAAAGAAATCACTTATAGACAATAGCAACTGACGATAGATTTGTCGAGTGTGTCTTGATTCACTGGTAGAAAAAGGGCCTATAGTCCCGGTTCGTAAGGGCCTTTAGTCCCGGTTCCTGAACCGGGACTAAAGTGTCGGTACTTATACCTCCCACCTTTAGTCCCGGTTCAATCCAGAACCGGGACTAAAGCCCCTCCACGTGGGCAGTGTGCAGAGCCCAGTCAGGAGACCCTTTGGTCCCGGTTGGTGGCACCAACCGGGACCAATAGGCATCCATGCGTCAGCATTTCTATGGCTAGGGTTTTTGTTTTTTTTAAAGGGGGGGGTTGGGGGTTTTGGGGGGTTAATTTAGGTGTTTCATATATTGTGTTAGCTAGCTATAATTAATATAGAGAAGTGTCCTCTCTTATGTCCGTGCTTGGTCGACGCTACCTTCTATACATACGTATAGAGAGGACTAGACACGCTGGCTAGCTAGTAAAGCAAACGAAGGAAACAGAAGATCGTCATGAACATATATGCATATAGAGAGAAGTGATATCGACCACCTCTCCTTCTCCGAGAGATTGGTTGAACAACAAGTTCTCGTATATCTATCTGACAATACCGGCTACATATATACAATAATTATCTCTTACAAATATAATCATACGGACTCAGGGTTCACATAGAATTCTCCGTCTTCAGGGATCACTTGGTCAAGAAAGAATGCCGCCAGTTCCTCTTGAATTGCTCGCATGCGAGCTGGTGCTAGGAGTTCATCCCGCTTCCGAAACATCTAATTTGAAGAAGGGGGTCAATACATATATATATATATGAATGAATGAAACTCAAAACAAATGATGGTAATAAAATAAAATTGTGAATATTGTTATTTACGTACTTCATATTGTTCGTTAGAGTACGCGCCCCGCTCACACGTCGTGTGGCGGATGGACTCGCAGATGTAGTATCCATAGAAATCATTCCCTTGTTCCTGCCACAACCACTTTACAAGAAATAGAGGTCAATCAAACTGATAAGCAAGAATGCTAAATGGTATTGATGAAACTAGCGCTTGAATCACTAGGAGATGCGCGGAACATGCTACTATAGTACTTACTTTCGGGTGTCTAAATTCCAGCTCCTTCGGCAGTCCCGAAACTTTTTTGGTGAATTTTCTCCAAACCCTGCCGGACAAAGAAAACAATTACTTGATATCAGGAAATGAACAAAGTTGCTGATATGGTGGATAATGATCGATTTAACTTACTTCTTGAGGATTTCAGTCATGTCTGCATAGTCCTGGGGATCTTTTCGTTTTGAGTCTAAGACGGTTACTAATCCCTGCTCAAGCTTAATCTCTAGGAGAATATAGTGGAAACTGCACACGCATGCATAACTCATGAATTACATTAATATAACCTTGAGTAATATATAAGGGAAACCGAATACGCACAAGACAGTAACACTCACTTGAAGTTGTAAGGAAAGAGTATTATATCTTTGTTTTGATTTATTACGAACGATTGTAGCAAGTTGGCCTCGGTAGCTGTGGCATGAAGTTTAACCTGAATTGCATCTATCAGAAATGTGTTAATGAACCCAATATCACCAACTTGTCTTTTCTTCAATTCGATGATCTTCAATCTGCATAATATAGTGAGGATGATTATAAATACATGCAATGAAAGAGCTAAGCTATATAGAGAAACTTAATGACAGAAGTAGTACTACTTACAGACAATAGCAGGCGACCGTTGTTTTATCGAGGGCCAATTGATTGAAAAACTGATAGAACTCCTCAAATGGAATAGGTAACAGATCAATTCCAACGAGGTCATGCTCCTTTTTAACTTTCACATACAAAGTACTACTCCCCCAGAGTCTGTGCAGATTTTCAAGTACCAATCATGCAATCTTCGCATCATCGTTGATAGAGAACTTTCATCTTTGACGAGAGGCTTCCCGTACTCGTATCTTTGCATTTGCACCATGGGTTCATAATGTACTTCATCGGGCAGGTAATCTGCAAGATTGCTATAACCGGGCACCATCCTCGGATCATTAGCGACGTTGTGGCTAGGCACCTTGAGCGGGGGGCATGATTGCTTCGCTTGTTTGCCGAGCTGGGCAATTTGTTTCCCAGCTCGTCGTTTTTTCAGCCTTTCATCACTGACAGTAGTTCCCGACCGCTCCGCTTCGGCAAATTCCTTTCCAATAATGCGGTCATAGTTTCCTTTCGGCGGATCAGACTTTGGTGGTTTTGTCAGGGCAGCCAGAGGGGCTCGCATCAACTTGGCATGCTCTTCGTTTCTGAACAGACGTTTCAACCATGGTATTATAGGAGCATACAACATCACCTTTGCAGGGACCCTCTTCCTGAGGGGCTCGCCGTCAACATCACCGGGGTCATCTCGTCTGATCTTATACCGCAACGCACCGCATACTGGGCATGCGTTCAGATCCTTGTATGCAACGCGGTAGAGGATGCAGTCATTAGGGCATGCATGTATCTTCTCCACCTCGAATCCTAGAGGGCATACGACCTTCTTTGCTGCGTATGTACTGTCGGGCAATTCGTTATCCTTTGGAAGCTTCTTCTTCAATATTTTCAGTAGCTTCTCAAATCCTTTGTCAGCCACAGCATTCTCTGCTTTCCACTGCAGCAATTCCAGTATGGTACCGAGCTTTGTGTTGCCATCTTCGCAATTGGGGTATAACCCTTTTTTGTGATCCTCTAACATGCGATCGAACTTTAGCTTCTCCTTTTGACTAATGCATTGCGTCCTTGCATCGACAATGACCCGGCGGAGATCATCATCATCGGGCACATCGTCTGGTTCCTCTTGATCTTCAGCAGCTTCACCCGTGGCAGCATCATTGGGCACATCATCGTCTGGTTCCTCTTGATCTTCACCAGCTCCCCCCGTTGCAGCATCACCGTATTCAGGGGGCACATAGTTGTCATCGTACTCTTCTTCTTCACCGTCTTCCATCATAACCCCTATTTCTCCGTGCCTCGTCCAAACATTACAGTGTGGCATGAAACCCTTGTAAAGCAGGTGGGAGTGAAGGATTTTCTAGTTAGAGTAAGACCTCGTATTCCCACATTCAGTGCATGGACAACACATAAAACCATTCTGCTTGTTTGCCTCAGCCGCATCGAGAAACTCATGCACGCGCTTAATGTACTCGCGGGTGTGTCTTTCACCGTACATCCATTGCCGGTTCATCTGCGTGCATTATATATAATTAAGTGTCCAAATTAATAGAAGTTCATCATCACATTAAAACCAAAGTGCATACATAGTTCTCATCTAACAACATATAGCTCTCGAGAGCATCTAATTAATTAAACCATACATTGAAACTATGTAAAACATTTCAATGCGAAAACAAATGCGATCATAATCGCAACCAAGGTAACAATTTATCCAACGGCATAATGATACCAAGCCTCGGTATGAATGGCATATTTTCTAATCTTTATAATCTTCAAGCGCATTGCATCCATCTTGATCTTGTGATCATCGACGACATCCGCAACATGCAACTCCAATATCATCTTCTCCTCCTCAATTTTTTTTATTTTTTCCTTCAACAAATTGTTTTCTTCTTCAACTAAATTTAACCTCTCGACAAGGTCGGTTGGCATTTCCGATTCACATACATCCTAGAAAAATAAAATCTATAAAGATAATATACATACATCATAAACAATAAATGAACCAATAGTTATAAAGATAATATACATACCAAATCCGAATCATAGACAGGACGAGGGCCGACGGGGGCGGATACCAAAACCATCGCACTATATAAGATGCAATAATAAATGTAAGAAAATGATACAAGTATCTATCTAAACATACAAGTAAGAATATTTTTCCTTTCAGAAAGAAGATAAGAATAAGAGGCTCACCACGGTGGTGTCGGTGATGAGATCGGCGCGGGTGATCGATGGCGGTGAAGACGGGGACGGGGCGTGACGGACCGCTAAATCTAGACAAATCTCGAGGAAAATGGAGCTTGGAGGTCGAGCTTCGACAGGAGAAAGCTTAAGTAGTGTGGCTCGGGCATTCCATCAAACACCTCATGTGCATAGGAGGTGAGCTAGAGCACCACAAAGGCCTCTCCCCCTCGGCCAGAAAAAACAGAGCACTGTGCTCTGCTCTTGCGCGAGGGGGTATATATAGGCAATTCATTGGTCCCGGTTCGTGGCATGAACCGGGACTAAAGGGGAGCCTTTGGTCCCGGTTCAAGCCACCAACCGGGGCCAATGGTGGTGGGCCAGGAGGGAGGCCCTTTGGTCCCGGTTCGTCCCACCAACCGGGACCAAAAGGTCCATACGAACCGGGACCAATGGCCCACGTGGCCCGGCCGGCCCCCTGGGCTCACGAACCGGGACCAATGCCCACATTGGTCCCGGTTCAAGACTGAACCGGGACTAATGGGCTGAGGCGGCCTGGACCATAGCCCATTTTTCTACTAGTGATTGTATAGCCGAAATAGTTTTGAATACTCAACGGTCACAGCTTTCTCATGGTAGTAATGTTCCTTCTTGACATTCACCATGAGGGACTCTCGATTGGACATCTTGGTAATGTCCATGTACCATTGATGCAATTCATACATTCTCGTTGGGAGCTTCTTGACCTTGTCTGGCTCGACCAAAGGTTGGCCCCGGAAATATTTCCATTTTATTTCCTCCTCTCTAGTCGGAGACATGGGCTTGATATCGAGGAGTTGTCCAATAGTGATCATGAGCGTTTCAGCCTGCTCAATATGCTCCTCGGTTATTACGACATCGCCCAGCCCGGGAACGTTAACGGTTTGCCCACAATAATATTGGGCGCACCTACTCTCATGTGTTGTTGGAACAACAAGCGGGGGGATTGATTGCGCCGCCTGTTCTCCCAGCTGTGGAACGGTTTTACCGCTCCTTTTGCCAGCTAATTTGCTTGAGCTCGAGCTCGCGTCTTTCTGTAGACATGCTCGATTTAACTTCTTGATGTGGCGCTCATAGTCTGTGTCAACAGGCTTGGGAGCTTTTGCTCTAGCCATATGAATGAAGTGGTCAATCTTTTCCTCAGGCACTTTCTCCCTTGGCGGCAGTGGCGGTTTCGGTGCAAAATGGGCTTCCACCTCGGCCTTCGATATGCTACATTTTCCTCCTCGTACTTGTCGTAAGGCCTCTGCAGAAGTGGCGCGAGGCTTGGACCATATTGAAATCGCTTGCCTCCGCCTGTACCTCCAGTACTACCTCGACTTGTACCGCCACGCACCATAGCTGAGGCGGCTCTCTTTCTGTGATTGCTGAGGCGGCGAAGACGGCTGACGTGGCTGAGTTGGAGGAGGAGGAGTGGCCTGAAGTTGTGCCGGACTTGGAGGAGGAGTGTCCTGAAGCTGTGCCGGACTTGGAGGAGGAGTGGCCTGACACTTTGCCAGACTTGGAGGAGGAGGAGTGGCCTGAAGCTGTGCCGGACTTGGAGGAGGAGTGGCCTGACGCGTTGGTGGACTTGGAGCAGCGGGAGTCTGCTGACTCGGTGGCGGACTTCGACGAGGAGTCGGATGACGCAGTGTTGGTGGCCTTCGAAAGATGATGCAATCCTTTCTCCATAGGATGATACGATGGTTGGCCTCTCCCAGTGTGTGCTCATCGTCACCTCCAGGAATGTCAAGCTCTAGCCCCGAATATTGGCCCACCAGCTCATCAACCAAGACACGAGCATAGCCCGCTAGAATCGGGTTGCAATGGAAGGTTGCCTCGGGGGGATTTGTAAAAGCAAGGGCGTCTGCCACCTTCATGGATATGTTCTTCATTTTGAAGTGTAGCTCGCAGTTAGTGTTCTCCATGATGTCATCCACTGGGTAGCTATCCAGCAATGCGTTGCCCGGGGTGGAACCCACGCTCCTTCTCGGCATGGATGGGACGGTGCTATCAAATGTTGGATCATCCGCTAGCTACTGCTGATGATGAGACCCCCTTTGCTGGCTAAGTGAGTCGATATGCTCCTGATGCCGCTAGAATTTGACTGCCAAGTCCGTGTGCGCTGATTCTAGGCCTTGAAGGTGTTCATAGTCTAGCTTCCTCTGTTCCTCCTCCATCTTCCTCTTCTTCTCCTCCGCAATCTTCTTTCTCGCACGGGTTCTGTAGTTGGCGTTCCAGTCCGAAAACCCCTCATACCACGGAATAGCGCCCATGCCTCGTGTTCTTCCCGGGTGTTCAGGATTTCCCAGGGCACGCGTAAGCTCGTCGTTCTCTCTGTTGGGCTGGAACACCACCAATCGAGCCTCTTCTATTGCAACAAGTAGCTTATCTTCGGCTCCGTCCAGACATGCCTTCTTCGAAACTTTGCCTGTCTTCGGGTCCAACTCCCCCCATGCACATAGAACCAAGTCCTGCACCTGGAGGGCCAGCTCAATGTTTCTGGAGTGACACCTCCATCCTCCATCTCTTTCTCAGACTTATCCCACTTAGGCATTCCCACCGCATAGCCACCTGGCCCCAGCTTATGGAACTTATCCTTTTTGCGGCATTGGCCTTGTTTATTCTCGACCGTTCCTTAGATAATTCCGAATCCTTGAATTTCACGAAATCGTCCCAATGAGCACTTTGCTTCTCTAGTGTTCCCTCGAATACTGGAGTCTTCCTTCCTCCCTTGACGTACTTGGCCCATTCACGATTCTTGTGGTTTTTGAATGCAACCGCCATCTTCCTAAGAGCAGCGTCCTTGAATTTCTCCACATCTGCATCTATGAAATGATCTGGTAGGGTGAAATGTTCCATGAGCATTTCCCAAAGCAGAAGTTTTTGTCTGTCGTCGACAAAAGTAACTCCTGGACGTGGCTTTGCTGGCTCTCTCCATTCTTGAAGGGAGATCGGGAGTTGGTCCTTCAGAAGAACTCCGCACTAACGAATGAACTTGTCCGCAATCTTCTTATGCGCTAATGGTTCGCCATTAGGTTTGATGGCCTCGATATTGTACTTTACACCCTCCTTCAACTTTTTGTTCGGGCCTCGTTTCCTATTGCGTGAAGATTTGCTCGATCTGGATGGCTGAAAGAAGAAAGATCGATTCGTTAATATATCTTCAAGTCATTTAAAACATGTGATGATCACCAGATGCCTCCTTATATAAATATATATACCTCGCCGGTCTTTGTTGTTTCAAGATCAACATTTTCTTCGTCATGTTCATAGTTCATGACTTCATCAATTCGATCGTCGCGATCGAATATCATATCACCCTCCCCGGTGTTGTTTAGATATTCGGAGCCGTCATAATCTTCTTCATTCTGATCATCATCTGGCCCGCGAGGATTGCGTATGATATTGAACAGGGCCTCTTCTCCATCTCTGTCGGTATTGTCCGCCATAGGTTTTGTTTAACTAATCCAAAATAAATATATTCAAATTACAATTCATGGATCCAATCAATTAATAAGGAAAAACTGAATCAATCATAGTACATAATAAGCATCATCGAATATAATCTCGAATACGTCGTCTCGAATAATAGACATAATCTCAAATACATCGTCTCGAATAATATATATAATCTCAAATAAATCATCTTGAATATTATATATCGAATACATCACTAGCTAGCTAGCTAATAAAGATCGAATACTAGAGAGTAATCTAGGCGGTGGACAGCCAAAGTGAAGGAACCATCACTGGATCATAGCTCGGGTGATCTCCCCAAAGAACCTGCCAGGTATTGGAGAACCTGACATCCATAGCAGCCATGTAGCGATGGACGTGCTCGTCCTCCTCCCTGACACAGCGACGTACCACCTTCGGCGGGGCCGGCTCCCTCCACACCGAAAGTGGCCCACGCGAACGCCACCAAAGGAGATGAGGGTCGACGACGGGACCTGGGGCCAGGTTACTCACTAAGCGTCGCGCCCCTGAAGGTAGCACCTCCCAGTGCCAGCCCGGCGGAGCCCAGTTCCGGACATGGGTCCTCTGAAGCAGAACATCGTCACGAACGGGTCGACGGCAAGGATGTGGGCCGGGCATCGTCGACAACAAATACTATATGCCGCAAAAGTAAAGTAACATTTTTTAAATGATGGATTGTGATTTCAGATATGCAAATTCTAAATTTTATAACTGAAACTAACATTTCTAATATTTCTATAACTAAAACTAACATTTCTAATATTTCTATAACTAAAAAACATTTCTATATAACTAACATTTTTATATCACTAACATTTCTAATATTTCTATATAACTAACATTTCTATATAACTAACATTTCTATAACTAAAACTAACATTTCTAATAATTCTATAACTAAAATACAGAAAGATTGCTAACAATTCTATAACAATGTGTGTGTGTGTGTGGTTGGCGGCCGGGGCAGGAGCTCACCGGCGAGGCGCGACGATGGGGGGCGGCGACGGGGACGGGGACGGAGACGGCGAAGGGGACAGGTCGGTGACGATGGGGACGGGGACGGGCTAGGCGGGGACGACGGGAGGACGGGGCGTGGCGCGGCGATGGGGCGCGGCGCGGTGACGGGGACGGGGACGGCGACGGCGACGGACGGCGACGGGGACGGCGACGGGGGCGGCGGCGATGGGGCAGAGGAGAAAGAAGCAGAGGGAGAGATGAGAAACTGACAAATTTTTGGAAGTGTTTTCTTATATAGAACCCACCTTTAGTACCGGTTGGAGCCACCAACCGGTACTAAAGGTCTGTTTTGGCTAGGCGAAGCGGCGGTAACCGCACCCCCTTTAGTACCGAGTCATGGCACCAACCGGTACTAAAGGCCCCCCTTTAGTACCGGTTGGAGCCATGGCCCGGTACTAAAGGGTGTGCGCTGCCAGGCGAGGGGCGCAGAAGTTTAGTCCCACCTCGCTAGCCGAGGGGCACTCGCACCTGCTTATAAGCCCCGCCGTCGCTGCTGTCTCGAGCTCCTCTCTTAAGTAGGCCTTCTGGGCCTACCTCTGCTGCGATGCCTTGTTGGGCCTACCGGGCTAGCGGGCATGCATCCTGGCCCAACTAGAACTTGGGTTTCTAGTCGTATGCAGGTCGCTGTGGCCCAATAGGTGGGTTTTTTTCTTATTTTTTGCTTTATTTATATTTGTTTCATTTATTTTTGAGTTGTTTTTTGCTGTATTTAGAGTTTCTTTGTGAATATTTTTGCTTTAGGTACAAAAAATTACAAACTTTCTGTTAGTACCGGTAGTTTGCAAATTTGAATAGTTTAAATTTTGAATTATTTGAAATTTGTGTGAATCACTAGTTTGTGAATAACTTAACTTTGAAAATAGCTTTTTCAGTGATTCTTTTTTCTTATATTCAATTTGGTAATCCTTAGGTTATTTAAAAAATGAAAAGCCTTTGTAACGGATGAGTTTTTGTCCGAAACCCTGATACTTCGAAAGAGATTCTCCATTTTGTACACGAAGTGCATCCAGTTTTTGCGGTAACCTCTCTACTTTTTTGCACATGCTATGTGGGTGAAATTATGATACCATGCCAACTTTCAACCTTTTCTGAGTTCATTTGAAATGCTTTTCAATTTCAGGGTCATTTAGCTGAAAAAATCAGTAAATGCATGAAAGAATTTGCTTGCACATAAAATTTCTTTGCGTTTCAAATGCCAAAACACAACACTAGCTACCCTAACTATTACAGAGATTCCCTCCGGGGTGTGAAACACACAAGAAAGTGATGATAGTGAAGCCAATCACATCCCAGATCATTGGGGGTGAAACTTTTTCTTCGCGTGTGTCCCTTTGCGCCGTAGCCATGGAGAATCTTCATCATTTAACGGGATGCTCTGGTCAATATTCAATGTGAATGGAGCAATTTCATCAAACTTTTCATAATCTCCTAACATGTCTGTATTGTCATCCACTCCCACGATGTTTCTCTTCCCAGAAAGAACTATGTGCCGCTTTGGCTCATTGTACGATGCATTCGCTTCCTTATCTTTTCTTTTTCTCGGCTTGGTAGACATGTCCTTCCCATAGAAAACATGTGCCACATCATTGGCTAGGCCGAATGGTTCATCTGCATACGCAAGATTGTTTAGATCCACTGTTGTCATTCCGTACTACGGGTCTTCCGTTACCCCGCCTCGTGTCATATTGACCCATTTGCACCGAAACAAAGGGACCTTCAAACCACGTCGATAGTCAAGTTCCCATATGTCATGTATATAACCATAATATGTTTCCTTTCCCATCTTGGTTTCTGCATCAAAGCGGACACCACTGTTTTGGTTGGTGCTCTTCTTATCTTGGGCGATCATGTAAAATGTATTACCATTTATCCCGTACCCTTTGAAAGTCATTATATTCGAAGATGGTAATTGGGACAGCAAGTACAAGTCATCTTCAATAGAGGCATATTGCATGGTACGTGTCTGCAACCAGTTGGCGAAACTCCTGGCTTGTTCACGTGTAATCCAGTGATCAGACCACTCCGGGTGTTTGGAGCGTAGCAAATTCCTGTGTTCATCCATATACGGAGCCACCAAGGCGGAATTCTGTAAAACTGTGTAGTGTGCTTCAGTGAGAGAATGTTCGTCCATACATATTATTTGTTCCCCTCCTAGCATGCCTTTTCCATCCAGTCTACGCTTATGTCGCGATTCAGGAACACCAATCGGCCTAAGGTCAGGAATAAATTCAATACAAAACTCAATGACCTCCTCATTTTCATGGCCCTTGGAGATGCTTCCTTCTGGCCTAGGACGGTTATGAACATATTTCTTTAAGACTCCCATGAACCTCTCAAAGGGGAACACATTGTGTAGAAATACAGGACCCAAAATGTAATCTCTTCACATAGGTGAACTAGGACGTGCGTCATGATGTTGAAGAAGGATGGTGGGCACACCAACTCGAAACTGACAAGACATTGCACCAGATCATTCTCTAACCTTGGTATGATTTCTGGATTGATTACCTTCTGAGAGATTGCATTGAGGAATGCACATAACTTCACAATGGCTAATCGAACGTTTTCCGGTAGAAGCCCCCTCAATGACACCGGAAGCAGTTGCGTCATAATCACGTGGCCGTCATGAGACTTTAGGTTCTGGAACTTTTTCTCTGCCATGTTTATTATTCCCTTTATATTCGATGAGTGGTAAGAGCGTAGCTTGCATGACCGTGATGTATGACGTCTTTTTCGTGCATACGTTGCTGGTCCTCCCGTGCCTCAGGTGTATCTTTTGTCTTCCCATACACACCCAAGAAGCCAAGCAGGGTCACACAAAGATTCTTCGTCACGTGCATCACGTCGATTGTGGAGCGGACCTCTAGGTCTTTCCAATAGGGCAGGTCCCAAAATATAGATTTCTTCTTCCACATGGGTGCGCGTCCGTCAGCGTCATTCAGAATAGGTTGTCCACGAGGACCCTTTCCAAAGACCACCTTCAAATCCTTGACCATATCATGGACATCAGCACCAGTACGGTGGCGAGGCTTCGTCCGGTGATCCGCCTCACCATTGAAATTCTTGCCTTTCTTTCTTACGGGATGCCTGCTCGGAAGAAATTGACGTTGTCGCAGGTACACATTCTTCTTACAATTAGCCAAATATATACTGTCGGTATCATCCAAACAGTGTGTGCATGAGCGGTATCCCTTGTTTGTCTGTCCTGAAAGGTTACTGAGAGCAGGCCAATCATTGATGGTCACGAACAACAACGCCTTTAGGTGAAATTCTTCCCCCATGTGCTCATCCCACGCACGTACACCTGTTCCATTCCACAGTTGTAAGAGTTCTTCAACTAATGGCCTTAGGTGCACATCAATGTCGTTGCCGGGTTGCCTAGGGCCTTGGATGAGCACTGGCATCATAATGAACTTCCGCTTCATGCACAAACATAGAGTCACAGGCCAGGTGCTATGGTTGCTACTCTGCTCCCCAAAAGGATTAATGCCATCTGCGCTTAGACCAAACCATACATTCCTTGCGTCATCTGCAAACTCCTTCCCATACTCTCTTTCGATTTTTCTCCACTGCGACCCGTCAGCGGGTACTCTCAACTTTCCGTCTTTCTTACGGTCTTCTCTGTGCCATTGCATCGCCTTGGCATGCTCTTTGTTTTCGAACAAACGTTTCAACCGTGGTATTATAGGAGCATACCACATCACCTTGGCAGGAATCTTCTTCCTGGGGCGCTCGCCCTCGACATCACCAGGGTCATCGCGGCTAATATTATAGCGCAATGCACCGCATACTGGGCAAGCGTTCAAATCCTCGTACTCACCGCGGTAGAGGATGCAATCATTAGGGAATGCATGTATCTTCTGCACCTCTAACCCTAGAGGGCAGACAACCTTCTTTGCTTTGTACATACTCTCGGGCAATTCGTTGTCCTTTGGAAGCATATTCTTTATCATTACCAGCAACTTTCCAAATCCCTTGTCAGATACACCATTCTCTACCTTCCATTTGTAGCAATTCCAGTGTGGTGCCCAGCTTTTTCTTGTCACCTATGCAATTCGGGTACAACAATTTTTTGTGATCCTCTAACATGCACTGCAACTTCTTCTTCTCCAAATCACTTGCGCAGTTTCTCTTTGCATCGGCAATGGCCCGACCTAGATCATCAATGGGCTCATCCGATGCCTCTTCTTCAACTTCTTCCCGCATTGCCGGCTCAGCTTCTTCCCGCATTACCGGCTCAGCTTCTTCCAAAATTGTTGTATCATCATATTCAGGGAACCCATGGCCAAGATAGCTATCGTCGTCCTCTTCTTCTTCATTGTCTTCCATCATAACCCCTCTTTCTCCATGCTTGGTCCATACATTATAGTGGGGCATGAAACCGGACTCAAACAGGTGGACGTGAATGGTTCTTGACGTAGAGTAATTGTGACCATTCTTACAGCCAGCACATGGACAGGGCATAAAACCATCCGCCCGCTTGTTTGCCTCAGCCGCAAGCAGAAAAGGACGCACGCCATTAATGAACTCGGGAGAGCATCGGTCATCTTACATCCATTGCCGGCTCATCTTCAATACATAGCACCGAAAACACCAAATTAATACAATACATAAAGTTCATACATAAAGATCATACAACACTTAAATGCAACAAATAAATAACTCTCTAGCTAAAGAATTTAAATGCAACAACAAATGCGATCAAGATCGCAACTAAGGTAACAATTGATCCAATAGCATAATGATACCAAGCCTCACTATGAATGGCATATTTTCACATCTTTCTAATCTTCAAGCGCATTTTCTCCATCTTAATCTTGTGATCATCGATGACATCAGCAACATGCAACTCCAATTCCATCTTCTCCCCCGCAATTCTTTTCAATTTTTCCTTCAAATCCTTGTTTTCTCTTTCAACTAAATTTAACCTCTCGACAATAGGGTCGGTTGGAATTTCCGGTTCAACTACCTCCTACATACAAATATCTATGTCAACTTGATGGGCATAATTTGTCATAAACACGAAATGCAATGAATAGTTTTAAAAGAGAATATACCACATCCAAATCATAACCGGGACAAGGGCCGACGGGGACGGATATCAAAACCATGGCACTATGTATAACAAACAACGTATGGGTAAGATAATTATACGAGTACTATATATCCAAATCACACAAACATCAATTTTTTATACAAAACTTCATGAACAAGAGGCTCACCACAAGGTGGTGCCGGCGACGGGGCGTTGCGAGCGATCGACGGTGGTTACGACGGAGATTTAGAAGGTACTAAGTAAACCACACCTACATATGCAAACTAAGTGTTATTTTTGACCTCAAATTGCATATAAATCAAATACTAGCACATATATATAATTCTTCCCAAATTACTAAACTCAAAAATCAATCACTATATAAAGCATTGCACGAGCTAATCTAGCAATGAGAGATGAAAGGACAAAGTTGCTAACCTTTGTGATCATTTGAATGGATCGGGGCCTTCAAATCTTGACAAATTTTGGGCAAAATGTGTGATGAGCTTGAGAGGAAGAGGGAAAAGAACAGAGAGGAGAGGGGAAAGGGGAAGAACAGAGCGAGCTCGGGTGGACGAAGGGTCTACGTAGGATGACCTTTAGTACTGGTTCAAGATACGACCCGGTACTAAAGGTGCTGGAGGGGCCCCAGACTGACAACATCCTGCCACCACTCACTTTAGTACCGGTTCGTTGCACGAACCTGTGCTAAAGGTTCGCCACAAACCGGTACTAATGAGAGCGGCCGGCTAGCCGTTGGAACCGGCACTAATGCACACATTAGTGCCGGCTCAAATTCAAACCGACACTAATGTGCTTCACATTTGACCCTTTTTCTACTAGTGATTGTTGCAAATAGGAATTATGTGCCCGTAGATTTTATTGTTCTTGATATTTATTGCAATCCTTCATGTCCTATTATTCTTGGTAGAACTTTCCTTAGAATGATTGATGCAATTATTGATATGAAGGAAGGAAATATTAGATTCCAATTTCCGTTACGGAAAGGCATGGAACACTTTCATAGAAATAAAATTAAATTACCTTATGAATCTATTATGAGAGCCACTTATGGATTGTCTACCAAAGATGGCAACACCTAGATCTATCCTTGCTTTTTATGCCTAGCTAGGGCGTTAAATGATAGCGCTTGTTGGGAGGCAACCCAATGATATTTTTATTCCTTGTTTTTTTCTACTGTTTAGTAATAAATTATTTATCTAGCCTATGTTTTGGCTGTGTTTAATTAGTGTTTGTGCCAAGTAGAACCGTTGGGAAGACTTGGGGAAAGTCTTTTTAATCTTCCTGTAAAAAACAGAAACTTTAGCGCTCACGAGAACTGCTTCCATTTTTATTTGGAAAGTGATATTTAGTTAATTATTTTTTAGATGATTAATAGATAAATTCCTCACGTCCATAAATTTAGTTTAGAATTTTTGGGGTTCCATATCTTGCATTAGCTACAGATTACTACAGACTGTTCTGTTTTTGACAGATTCTGTTTTTCTTGTGTTGTTTGCTTATTTTGATGAATCTATGGCTAGTAAAATAGTTTATGAACCATAGAGAAGTTGGAATACATTAGGTTTAACACCAGTATAAATAAATATTGAGTTCATTACAGTACCTTGAAGTGGTGTTTTTTTTCTTTCGCTAACGGAGCTCACGAGTTTTCTACTTTAAGTTTTGTGTTGTGAAGTTTTCAAGTTTTGGGTAAAGATTTGATGGATTATGGAACAAGGAGTGGCAAGAGCCTAATCTTGGGGATGCCCATGACACCCCAAGGTAAAAAACAAGGACACCTAAAAGCCAAAGCTTGGGGATGCCCCGGAAGGCATCCCCTCTTTCGTCTACCTCCATCGGTAACTTTACTTGGAGCTATATTTTTATTTACCACATGATATGTGTTTTGCTTGGAGCGTATTGTATTATTTGAGTCTTTATTTGTTAGTTTTCCACAATAATACTTGCTGTACACACATTTTGAGAGACACACACATGATTCGGAAATTGTTAGAATACTCTATGTGCTTCACTTATATCTTTTGAGTTATATAGTTTTTGCTCTAGTGCTTCACTTATATCTTTTAGAGCACGTCGGTGGATTTGTTTTATAGAAACTATTGTTCTCTCATGCTTCACTTAGATTATTTTGAGAGTCCTACAAAACAGCATGGTAATTTGCTTTAATTATGTTAGGCATTCAAGATTAATAATAAAAATTTCTTATGAGTGTGTTGAATACTATGAGAAGTTTGATACTTGATAATTGTTTTTTGATATGGAGATGGTAATATTATAGTCATGTTGGTCGAGTAGTTGTGAATTGGAGAAATACTTGTGTTAAAGTTTGTGATTCCCGTAGCATGCACGTATGGTGAACTGTTAAGTGATAAAGTCGGAGCATGATTTATTTATTGATTGTTTTCCTTATGAGTGGCGGTCGGGGACGAGCGATGGTCTTTTCCTACCAATCTATCCCCCTAGGAGCATGCACGTAATACTTTTCTTTGATAACTTCTAGATTTTTGCAATAAGTATATGAGTTCTTTATGACTAAGGTTGAGTCCATGGATCATATGCACTTTTCTTCCTTCCACCATTGCTAGCCTCTCTAATACCATGCACCTTTCGCCGGTATCATACACCCACCATATACCTTCCTCAAAACAGCCACCATACCTACCTATCATGGCATTTCCATAGCTATTACGAGATATATTGCCATGCAACTTTCCATCGTTCTGTTTACTATGACACGCTCCATCATTGTCATATTGCTTTGCATGATCATGTTGTTGACATTGTATTTGTGGCAAAGCCTCCATTCATAATTCTTTCATACATGTCACTCTTGATTCATTGCATATCCCGGTACACCACCGGAGGCATTCACATAGAGTCATATTTTGTTCTAAGTATCGAGTTTTAATTGTTGAGTTGTAAGTAAATAAAAGTGTGATGATCATCATTTTTAAAGAATTGTCCCAAGTGAAGAAAGGATGATGGAGACTATGATTCCCCCACAAGTCGTGATGAGACTCTGGACGAAAAAAAGAGGCCAAAGAAGCCCAAATAAAAAAAGAGGCCATATAAAAGGCCCAAATAAAAAAATGAGAGAAAAAGAGAGAAGGGACAATGCTACTATCCTTTTACCACACTTGTGCTTCAAAGTAGCACCATGATCTTCATAATAGAGAGTCTCCTATGTTATCACTTTCATATACTAGTGGGAATTTTTCATTATAGAACTTGGCTTGTATATTCCAATGATGAGCTTCCTCAAAATGCCCTAGGTCTTCGTGAGCAAGCGAGTTGGATGCACACCCACTTAGTTCCTTTTGTTGAGCTTTCATATACTTATAGCTCTAGTGCATCTGTTGCATGGCAATCCCTACTCACTCACATTGATATCTATTGATGGGCATCTCCATAGCCCGTTGATATGCCTAGTTTATGTGAGACCCTCTTCCCCCTTTTTGTCTCCTCCAGAACCACCATTCTATTCCACCTAAAGTACTATGTCCATGGCTCACGCTCATGTATTGCGTGAAGATTGAAAAAGTATGAGAACACCAAAAGTATGAAACAATTGCTTGGCTTGTAATCGGGGTTGTGCATGATTTAAATACTTTGTATGGTGAAGATAGAGCATGGCCAGACTATATGATTTTGTAGGGATAACTTTCTTTGGCCATGTTATTTTAAAGAGACATAATTACTTAGTTAGTATGCTTGAAGTATTATTACTTTTATGTCAATATTGAACTTTTGTCTTGAATCTTTCGGATCTAAATATTCATACCACAATTAAGAAGAATTACATTTAAATTATGCCAAGTAGCATTCCACATCAAAAATTCTATTTTTATCATATACCTACTCAAGGATGAGCAGGAATTAAGCTCGGGGATGCTTGATATGTCTCCAACGTATATATAATTTTTTATTGTTCCATGCTATATTATATTCTGTTTTGGACATTATTGGGCTTTATTATACACTTTTATATTATTTTTGGGACTAACCTCTTAACCAGAGGCCCAGCCCAGAATTGCTCTTTTTTTCTGCCTATTTTAGGGTTTCACAGAAAAAGAATATCCAATGGAGTCCCAACGGAATGAAACCTTCGGGAATGTGATTTTCGGAACGAACATGATCCAGAGGACTTGGACCCTACGTCAAGACATCAACTAGGAGGCCACGAGGTAGGGGGCGCGCCTACCCCCCTAGGCGCGCCCTCCACCCCCGTGGGCCCTTGTTGCTCCACGGACGTACTCCTTCCTCCTATATATACCTACGTACCCCCAAACTACCAGATATGGAGACAAATCCCTAATTCCACTGCCGTAACTTTCTGTATCCACGAGATCCCATCTTGGGGCCTGTTTCGGAGCTCCGCCGGAAGGGGCATTGATCAGGGAGGGCTTCTACATCAACACCATAGCCTCTCCGATGAAGTGTGAGTAGTTTACCTCAGACCTACGGGTCCATAGTTATTAGTTAGATGGCTTCTTCTCTCTTTTTGGATCTCAATACAAAGTTCTCCCCCTCTCTTGTGGAGATCTATTTGACGTAATCTTCTTTTGCGGTGTGTTTGTTGAGACCTATGAATTGTGGGTTTATGATCAATTTTTTCTATGAACAATATTTGAATCTTTTCTAAATTCTTTTATGTATGATTGGTTATCTTTGTAAGTCTCTTCGAATTATCGGTTTGGTTTGGCCTACTAGATTGATCTTTCTTGCAATGGGAGAAGTGCTTAGCTTTGGGTTCAATCTTGCGGTGTCCTTTCCCAGTGACAGTAGGGGAAGCAAGGCACGTATTGTATTGTTGCCGTCGAGGATAACAAGATGGGGTTTATTTTATATTGCATGAGTTTATCCCTCTACATCATGTCATCTTGCTTAAAGCATTACTCTGTCCTTATGAACTTAATACTCATATGCAAGTTGGATAGTGGTCGATGTGTGGAGTAATAGTAGTAGATGCAGGCAGGAGTCGGTCTACTTGTCTCGGATGTGATGCCTATATACATGATCATACCTAGATATTCTCATAACTATGCTCAATTCTGTCAATTGCTCAACAGTAATTTGTCTACCCATCGTGAATACTTATCATCTTGAGAGAAGCCACTAGTGAAACCTATGGCCCCCGGATCTATCTTCCATCATACTAATCTTCCAACACTTAGTTATTTCCTTTCCCTTTTATTTTACTTTGCATCTTCATCATAAAAATACAAAAATATTGTCTTATCATATCTATCAGATGTCACTCGCATAAGTGACCGTGTAGGGATTAACAACTCGCGTTGGTTCCGAGGATTTATTTGTTTGTGTAGGTGCAAGGGACACGTGCGTGGCCTCCTACTAGATTGATACCTGGTACCTTGGTTCTCAAAAACTGAGGGAAATACTTACGCTACTTTGCTGCATCACCCTTTCCTCTTCAAGGGAAAACCAACAGAAGTGCTCAAGAGGTAGCAGTGCGCCACAGAGGCGTAGCAGATCTGCGTTCCAAGGTTAGCACAATACGTTTTGAAGAGATTGCTAGTGAACTGCAAGCCATCGTTGGTGATGATGCGGTTAGGGACCCCAAATCGGCTTATGAGGCCCTTGATGAACTTGACTGTTGACCCGGCCGGGATGGTGTGGACAGCTTCCATTTCCGCCCACTTGGTGAGTTTGTCAATGGCGACGTAGAGGTAGCGGTAGCCTCCTGGCGCTCAAGGGAATGGACCCAGGATATCCAGCCCCCAGACCGTGAATGACCATGAGAGCGGGATAGTCTGGAGGTCCTAAGAAGGCTGGTGGATCTGCTTGGTGCGGAACTAGTATGCCTCACAAGATTTCACCAGCTCGGCCGCATCATTGAGTGTCGTGGGCTAGTAGAACCCGCTGTGGAAAGCCTTGCCGAGCAGGGTGCACGACGACGAGTGGTGCCTGCAGTCTTCGCCATGTATGTTAGCCGGCAACTCACGAGGTGTCACCAGCTCTGCAGGCGGAGGTACTGCCAAGGGCTTGAAGAGCCGCTCCTCGAAGACGCCAGGCTCTTGGGGCTGCCACTTTGATGCTCTTTTGGCGATGTCATCGGCCTCTTTGTTGGTGCCTCGAGGTACATTCTATAGTTCCAGACCCAGGTACTGCTTTTCCATTTTGCGCACCTCCACGAGGTACGCCTCCATGTGCTCATCCTTTGGCTCGTACACCCTGTTGGAGAAGTTGACGAGGAGCTGAGAGTCTCCTTTGACGGTGAGGCACTTCACTCCCAGTGCCACTGCCGCTTTTAGGCCGGCGATGAGGATCTCCTACTTTGTGATGTTGTTGGAGACCTTCTCGCCCCGCTGGAAGCAGAGTTGCATGGCATAGTAAAGCTTGTCCTGAGTGGGGGAGATAAGCACGGATCCAGCCCCCGCGCCCTGACGCGCAAATGCGCCATCGAAGTACATGACCCAACCATCTGGCGCCTCACTTCCTGGCGAGAGGGATTGGTTCTCCCCTACTTCGAGCTCCGGGCTGTCAGTCCATTCCGCCACAAAGTTGGCGAGCGCAACCCCCTTGATGACTCTGGTTGTGCTGAAATCCAAGTCGAACACATGCAGCTCGATGTTCCATTCGGCGACCCTTCCCACAACATTGGGGCTTCCGAGCACTCTCTCCAATGGGTAGGACAAAACAACCTTGATGGGGTGACCTTGGAAGAAGTGGCGCAGCTTGCGCGAGGCCACCAGGAGCGGGAGCAAGAGCTTCTGAGGCATGGGGTATCGCACCCTCGCATCTCACAGGATTGTGCTGACGAAGTATACTGGATGCTCGACTAGGGTGGGAGAGCTGACGGGGTTTTTAGCTCTCGGGGACTGAGGTGTTTCCTGTGGGTTTCCAGCTACCTGGGCTTGATGACCTGTCGTGGCAGCCGCAGTCTCAAGGGCATTGTCTTGGGGTTAAGCCACCTCATCCAGCTCGGCGGCTCCATTTGGCGGGTCCTCAACCCCGGGCCCCTCCCTAAGGGCCACTAACGTCGCGCTGGCGGAGTGGGGTGTGGCAGACAGGTAGAGTACCAAGGACTCACGATGATGTGGTGCCACCATCACCGGTGGGCTGGTCAAGTATCTCTTGAGGTCTTGAAACGCCAGGTCGGCCTCGGGGTCCATCCGAACGGAACCTTCTTCTCCATCAGCTTGAAGAACGGCAGCATGCGCTCCCCTAGCTTGGAGATGAAACATCCCAACGAAGTCACGCAACCTGGAAACTTCTGCATCTCCTTGAGGTTTTGTGGTGGGCTCATGTCTTCAATTGGCTTGACCTTCTCCGGGTTGGCCTCGATCCCCCTATGAGACACGAGGTAGCCCAGCAGCTTGCCTGAAGGGACACCGAACACGCACTTCTCCGGGTTAAGCCGCAGGTCCACCTGGCGTAGGCTCGCGAAGGTGTCCTCCAGGTCCTGAATTAGAGTTCTTGCCTCCCGAGAATTCACCACAATGTCGTCGACATAGGCCTCAATGTTTCTCCCTAGCTGCTGCCTCAAGGCGATGTGCATCAGCCGCTGGAACGTTGCTCCTGCGTTGCGCAGTTCAAATGGCATGCAGGTGTAGCAGTACACCCCACACGGGGTCAGGAAGGCTTTGTTCTCCTCGTATTCCACCGCCATCTAGATCTAGTGGTGGCCTGAGAACGCGTCCAGGAAACATAGCAGGTCGCACTCAGCAGTGGAGTCGACAATCTGGTCAATGCATGGCAACGGGAATGGGTCTTGAGGGCAAGCCTTATTGAGGTTGGTGAATTCGACACACATGCGGTCCTTCGCTCCTTTATTTGGCACGACGACCGGGTTCGCCGACCACTCTGGGTACTAGACTTCGCGAATGACACCTGCTGCCTCCAGCTTGCGGGTTTCCTGAACAATAAAAGGATGCTTCTCCGTGGATTGCCGCCTGGCCCTCTGCTTCACAGGGCGCACGTTGGGGCATACCCTCAGATGGTGCTCGATCGCTTTCCTCGGGACCCCAGTCAGGTGCTTGCGCTCCTAGGCAAATACTTCACTGTTCGCCCGCAAGAAGTCCACCAACCCTTTTTCTTGATCTGGGGCGAGGTCGGTGTCTATGGTAAAGGTGGCGCCAAAGGCCCTGTATTTGTCGACCGGTATCTGCTTCGTCCTGGCTTGACCCTGAGTGAACAACTGCTTCGTCTTGGTCGGCGCGACCCCCCTTTGTTCTGGATGCTGCATTGTCGGTTGGGCAAGCCGCCGCCATAGCCCTGAAGGCGAGCTTGAGGGCCGCCACGGCTTCCTTGGTGTCTCCGACCACGGTGAGGACGTCCTTGCTTCCTGGCATCTTCATGTGGTTGTAGGATGGATTAGTGGCTACGATGAACTGGGCCACCGCTGGGTACCAGAGGATGCTTTAGTACGGCAAGCCGATGCGAGCGATGTCAAAGTCGATCAGCTCGGTGCGGTAGTTTTCATGTGTGCCGAAAGTCACAGGGAGGCGGATCTACCCCAGGCGGTCAGAGGAGCCACCACCGACCCCGGAAAAAGGCTTGTTGGGGCGGAGCCGCTCGAGTGGTACGTGTAGGAGGCTGAAAGCCTCCACGGAGAGCACGTGGAGGCTGGCGCCGCTGTCGATGAGGGTCTTGGTAACGGCAAGGCCGCAGATGGTGGGCATGCAGAGCATGGGAAGCACGCCTGAGCGAACGGTGTTGATTGGGTGATCCCCCGAGTTGAAGATCAGGCCGGCCTTGGGCGCCGCCCAACCCAGGGGAGCCCCCTGTCGCATGGAGACGGCATTGATCTGGCGAAAGAACGGCTTGGCGTGACGATCTGAGGGCGGCTCTTGAGAGCCACCGAGGAGAGCCGTGACGACAGGGAGTGCTGGTCCTCCGAAGCGCACAATGAAGAGATCACACAGCTCTTCCCAGGAGGCCACTGAAAACTCCGACAAGTGGAGCAGCCAGGCGCTCGGTACGCCAGTCAGCGCCATCGGGAGCCAGTTGCTACCTCTTGAGCACTGTGTTAGTTTTCCCTTGAAGAGGAAAGGGTGATGCAGTAAAGTAGCGTAAGTATTTCCCTCAGTTTTGAGAACCAAGGTATCAATCCAGTAGGAGATCACACTCGAGTCCCATGCACCTACACAAACAAATAAGAACCTCGCAACCAACGCGATAAAGGGGTTGTCAATCCCTTCACGGTCACTTACGAGAGTGAGATCTGATAGATATGATAAGATAATATTTTTGGTATTTTCATGATAAAGAGAAATAAAGATGCAAACTAAAATAAACAGCAATATAAATAGCTAAGTGTTGCAAGATTAATATAATGGAAGATAGACCCGGGGGCCATAGGTTTCACTAGTGGCTTCTCTCAAGAGCATAAGTATTATGGTGGGTAAACGAATTACTGTCGAGCAATTGATAGAGTTGAGCATAGTTATGAGAATATCTAGGTATGATCATGTATATAGGCATCACGTCCATGACAAGTAAACTGAAACGATTCTCCATCTACTACTATTACTCCGAACATCGACCTCTATCCAGCATGCATCTAGAGTATTAAGTTCATAAGAACAGAGTAATGCTTTAAGTAAGATGACATGATATAGATGGATAAACTCATGCAATGTGATATAAACCCCATATTTTATCCTCGGTGGCAACAATACAATACGTGTCGTTTCCCTTTCTGTCACTGGGACCGAGCACCGCAAGATTGAACCCAAAGCTAAGCACTTCTCCCATTGCAAGAAAGATCAATCTAGTAGGCCAAACCAAACTGATAATTCGAAGAGACTTGCAAAGATAAACCAATCATACATAAAAGAATTCGAAGAAGAATCAAATATTGGTCATAGATAAACTTGATCATAAACCCACAATTCATCGGGTCTCGACAAACACACCACAAAAGAAGATTACATCGAATAGATCTCCAAGAAGATCGAGGAGAACTTTGTATTGAGATCCAGAGAGAGAGAGAAGAAGCCACCTAGCTAATAACTATGGACCTGAAGGTCTGAAGTAAACTACTCACACATCACCGGAAAGGCCTTGGAGTTGATGTAGAGGACCTCCGTTATCAATGCCCCCTCCGGTGGAGCTCCAGAAAAGGCCCCAAGATGGGATCTCTCGGGTACGGAAGGTTGCGGCGGTGGAATTAGGTTTTCGTGGTGCTCCTGTATGTTTGGGGAGTACGTCGATATATATAGGAGGAAGAAGTACGTCGGTGGACCAACGAGGGGCCCACGAGGGTGGAGGGCGCGCCCAGGGGGGCTAGGCGCGCCCCCTGCCTCGTGGCCTCCTCGATTGTTTCTTGACGCCCACTCCAAGTCTCCTGGATCATGTTTGTTGAGAAAATCACATTCCCGAAGGGTTCATTCTGTTTGGACTTGGTTTGATATTCCTTTTCTGTCAAACACTGAAATAGGCAAAAAAACAGCAATTTGGGTTGGGCCTCCGGTTAATAGGTTAGTCCCAAAAATAATATAAAAGTGTAAAATAAAGCCCATTAAAATCCAAAACAGATAATATAATAGCATGGAACAATAAAAAATTATAGATACGTTGGAGACGTATCAAGTATCCGCAAGCTTAATTCCTATTCGTCCTGGAGTAGGTGAATGATAAAAACAGAAATTTTGATGTGGAATGCTTCGTCACATATTTCTCAATGTAATTCTTCTTTATTGTGGCATGAATGTTCAGATCCGAAAGATTAAAGATAAAAGTTTAATATTGACATAAAAATAGTAATACTTCAAGCATACTAACTAAGCAATCATGTCTTCTCAAAATAACATGGCCAAAGAAAGTTTATCCCTACAAAATCATATAGTTTGGTCATGCTCCACTTTCGTCACACAAGAATGCTCTCATCATGCACAACCCCGATGAAAAGCCAAGCAATTGTTTCACACTTTAGTAATCTCAAACTTTTTTAAACTTTCACGCAATACATGAGCGTGAGCCTTGGATATAGCACTATGGGTGGAATAGAATATAATGAAGGGGTTATGTGGAGAAGACAAAAAAGGAGAAAGTCTCACATTGGCGCGGCTAATCAATGGGCTAGGGAGATGCCCATCAATTGTTGTCAATGCAAGGAGTAGGGATTGCCATGCAATAGATGCACTAGAGTTATAAATGTATGAAAGCTCAAAACAAGAAACTAAGTGGGTGTGCATCCAACTTGCTTGCTCACGAAGACCTAGGGCACTTCAGGAGGCCCATTGTTGGAATATACAAGCCAAGTTCTATAATAAAAAGTTCCCACTAGTATATGAAAATGACAAAACAAGAGACTCACTATCATAAAGATCATGGTGCTACTTTGAAGCACAAGTGTGGAAAAAGGATAGTAGCATTGCCCCTTTTTATTCTCTTTTTTGGCCTTTTTTCTTTTTTGGCCTTTGTTGGGACAATGCTCTATTAATGATGATCATCACACTTCTATTTATTTACAACTCAATGATTACAACTCGATACAAGAACAAGATATGATTCTATATGAATGCCTCCGGCGGTGTATGTGCAATGACTCATGAGTGACATGTATGAAAAAATTATGAATGATGGCTTTGCCACAAATACGATGTCAACTACATGATCATGCAAGGCAATATGACAATTATGATGCATGTCATAATAAACGGAACGGTGGAAAGTTGCATGGCAATATATCTCGGAATGGATATGGAAATGTCATAATAGGTAGGTATGGTGGCTGTTTTGAGGAAGATATAAGGAGGTTTGTGTGTGATAGAACGTATCATATCACGGGATTTGGATGCACCGGCGAAGTTTGCACCAACTCTCAATGTGAGATATGGCAATGCACGGTACCGAAGAGGCTAGCAATGATGGACGGGTGAGAGTGCATATGATCCATGGACTCAACATTAGTCATAAAGAACTCACATACTTATTGCAAAAATATACAAGTCATCAAAAACCAAGTATTACGTGCATGCTCCTAGGGGGATAGATTGGTAGGAAAAGACCATCGCTCGTCCCTGACCGCCACTCATAAGGAAGACAATCAAATAACACCTCATGTTTCAAATTTGTTACACAATGTTTACCATACGTGCATGCTACGAGACTTGCAAACTTCAACACATGTATTTCTCAAATTCACAACTACTCAACTAGCACAACTTTGATATCACTATCTCCATATCTCAAAACAATCATCAAGTATCAAACTTCTCTTAGTATTCAATGCAGTTATATGAAAGTTTTTATTATGCCTAAAAGAAAATTGCCATGTTGTTCTAAAGGACTCTCAAAATAATATAAGTGAAGCATGGGAGATCAATTCTTTCTATAAAATAAAATCACCGCTGTGCTCTAAAAGATATAAGTGAAGCACTAGAGCAAAAACTATATAGCTCAAAAGATATAAGTGAAGCACATAGAGTATTCTAATAAATTTCAAATCATGTGAGTCTCTCTCCAAAGGTGTGTACAGCAACGATGATTGTGGAAAACTAAAAAGAAAAGACACAAATCATACAAGACGCTCCAAGCAAAACACATATCATGTGGCGAATAAAAATATATCTCCAAGTAAAGTTACCGATGGACGAAGACGAAAGAGGGGATGCCTTCCAGGGCATCCCCAAGCTTAGTTTTCTTGGCGTCCTTGTATTTTACCTTGAGGTGCCATGGGCATCCCCAATCTTAGGCTCTTGCCACTCCTTGTTCCATAATCCATCAAATCTTTACCCAAAACATGAAAACTTCACCACACAAAACTTAAATAGAAAATCTCGTGAGCTCCGTTAGCGAAAGAAAAAAGAAACACCACTTCAAGGTACTGCAATTAACTCATTATTTATTTATATTGGTGTTAAACCTACTGTATTCCAACTTCTCTATGGTTTATAAACTCTTTTACTAGCCATAGTTTCATCAAAATAAGCAAACAACACAAGAAAAACAGAATCTGTCAAAAACAGAACAGTCTGTAGTAATCTATAACTAACACAAACTTCTGTAACCCCAAAAATTCTAAAATAAATTTCTGGACGTGAGGAATTTATCTATTAATCATCTTCAAAAATAATTAACTAAATAGAACTTTCCAAATAAAAATGACAGCAATTCTCGTGAGCGCTAAAGTTTCTGTTTTTTACAGCAAGATCAAAACGACTTTCCCCAAGTCTTTCCAACGGTTCTACTTGGCACAAACACTAATTAAACACAAAAACACAACCAAAACAGAGTCTAGATAAATTATTTATAACTAAACAGGAGTAAAAAGCAAGGAATAAAAAAAATTTGGGTTGCCTCCCAACAAGCGCTATTGTTTAACGCCCCTAGCTAGGCATAAATGCAAGGATAGATCTAGGTATTGTCATCTTTGGTTTTAGGGAAGAAAAGAGCAAACTTATTATCTATGGAATTAATCCTTTTATTTTGATCAAGCACGTGGCCGTTAATGGTAGAATAAATATTAAGCATTTTACGGAAATTTGCATCTAAGCTAGCTTTCATCTCTTTGATAGATTAGTTTTGGTAGGAGAGCAAAAGAGATGTGGATTTAACCTTCTCATTCATGGGGTGCCCAAATATGGTTTTCATCTTTTCATAAGTATCTATGGCATCCCCTTCAGGAAAACCTTCTTCAAATATAGAATATAAGACATGCTTAAACGAAAAAGGTAGGGAACATAAAAGCTCTTTAAGTAAATTTCAATTTGATACTAGGGCACGTAGCTGGCTCGCATCCTTAATAGTCTATCCCAAGCATCTTTCAAATACTCATCGAGTAAATAACGAAAAATTCTGGAATCATATTCATCAAAATTATTAAGATTCTCATTGATAAATCCGGTAGGTCTTTCCATAGCATCATTATTTATGAGTTTAGAGAGAATAGAAGGATTGTCCAAAGTACTAAAACTCGGGAGAGAACCCCCAACCCTTTTTGATTCCGACATGGCGAAAGAAAGGTGAGCCAGAAAGAGGCGAACGGAAAAAGGGAGGGCGAATAAACTGGCAAGGGTGAAGTGGGGGAGAGGAAAATGAGAGGCAAATGGCAAATAATGTAATTCGACGGATAAGAGTTTGTGATGGGTACTTGGTATGTCTTGACTTGTGCGTAGACTCCCTAGAAATGGCGCAAGAAATGGCTCGTTGTCGGGAGTCAAATCTTGAATTGACTTGGCGCGAATCTCCCCGACAACGGCGCCAGAAATGGCTCGTTGTCGGGATTCGAATCTTGACTTGACTTGGCGCGAATCTCCCCAGCAATGGCGCCAGAAATCCTTCTTGCTACCTCTTGAGCATTGCGTTGGTTTTCCCTTGAAGAAGAAAGGGTGATGTAGTAAAGTAGCGTAAGTATTTCCCTCGGTTTTTGAAAACCAAGGCATCAATCCAATAGGAGATCACACTCGAGTCCCATGCACCTACAGAAATAAATACAAACCTCGCAACCAATGCGATAAAGGGGTTGTCAATCCCTTCACGGTCACTTACGAGAGTGAGATCTGATAGATATGATAAGATAATATTTTTGGTATTTTTATGATAAAGAGCATGCAAAGTAAAATAAAAGGCAATAGAAATAGCTAAGTGTTGGAAGATTAATTTGATGGAAGATAGACCCCGGGGCCATAGGTTTCACTAGTGGCTTCTCTCAAGAGCATAAGTATTACGGTGGGTAAATGAATTACTGTCGAGCAATTGATAGAATTAAGCATAGTTATGAGAATATCTAGGTATGATCATGTATATGGGCATCACGTCCGTGCCAAGTAGACTGAAATGCTTCTGCATCTACTATTATTACTCCACACATCGACCGCTATCCAGCATGCATCTAGAGTATTAAGTTCATAAGAATAGAGTAATGCTTTAAGTAAGATGACATCATGTAGAGGGATAAACTCATGCAATATGATATAAACCCCATCTTTTTATCCTCGATGGCAACAATACAATACGTGTCATTTCCCTTTTTGTCACTAGGATCGAGCACCGCTAGATTGAACCCAAAGCTAAGCACTTCTCCCATTGCAAGAAAGATCAATCTAGTAGGACAAACCAAACTGATAATTCGAAGAGACTTGCAAAGATAAACCAATCATACATAAAAAATTCAGAGAAGAATCAAATATTGGTCATAGATAAACTTCATCATAAACCCACAATTCAGCGGATCTCGACAAACACACCGCAAAAGAAGATTACATCAAATAGATCTCCAAGAAGATCGAGGAGAACTTTGTATTGAGATCTAGAGAGAGAGAAGAAGACACCTAGCTAATAACTATGGACCTGAAGGTCTGAAGTAAACTACTCACACATCACCAGAGAGGCCTTGGAGTTGATGTAGAGGACCTCCGTGATCAATGCCCCCTCCAGCGGAGCTCCGGAAAAGGCCCCAAGATGGGATCTCTCGGGTACAGAAGGTTGAGGCGGTGGAATTAGGTTTTCGTGGTGCTCCTGTATGTTTGGGGTGTACGAGGATATATATATAGGAGGAAGAAGTACGTCGATGGACCAACGAGTGGCCCACGAGGGTGGAGGGTGCGCCCACCTACCTCATGGCCTCCTCGATTGTTTCTTGACGCCCACTCCAAGTCTCCTGGATCACGTTTGTTGAGAAAATCACGTTCCCGAAGGGTTCATTCCGGTTGGACTTGGCTTGATATTCCTTTTCTGCGAAACACTGAAATAGGCAAAAAAATAGCAATTTGGGATGGGCCTCCGGCTAATAGTTTAGTCCCAAAAATAATATAAAAGTGTAAAATAAAGCCCATTAACATCCAAAATAGATAATATAATAGCATGGAACAATAAAAAATTATAGATACATCTAGAGTATTACTATTACTCCACACATCGCCCTCTATCCAGCATGGATCTAGAGTATTAAGTTCATAAGAACAGAGTAATGCTTTAAGTAAGATGACATGATGTAGATGGATAAACTCATGCAATGAGATATAAACCGAGCACCGCAAGACTGAACCCAAAGCTAAGCTCTTCTCCCATTGCAAGAAAGATCAATCTAGTAGGCCAAACCAAACTGATAATTCGGAGAGACTTGGAACTTTAGTCAAAGAGTATGGAATTATCTTGGGATCTACTGGTCAGTAATACCCAGTCGGTCTACTTACATGATGGCTGCAGCCTCTAGGAGGGATTTCAACAAGCCTTTCTTTTTTGAGGTGGTCTTTTCTGCCACTTGGAACATTTGGACACAGAGGAATGGCAAGATCTTCAGAAATGAGAATCCAAGTATTAGAGCCTGGAGGAGGAATTTTTTGCATGATATCTCCTTACTAGCCCATATAATCAAACGTAAATATAGATACAGTTTAATAGCTTAGATAGCCTCCCTCCCCTAACTCTCTTTGTAAGAGTGATAGCTCTCCTTTGTAATTTTCCTTTGCTCTTTTGTTGTACAGAGAACCTCTTGTTTTGTTTTGAATAAAGGGCTGTGAGGCTATTGCCTTGCAGTATATAGTCAAAAAAAGAGACTTGCAAAGATAAACCAATCATACATAAAAGAATTTAGAGAAGAATCAAATATTGGTCATAGATAAACTTGATCATAAGCCCACATTCATCCGATCTCGACAAACACACCGCAAAAGAAGATTACATCGAATAGATCTCCAAGAAGATCGAGGAAAACTTTGTATTGAGATCCAGAGAGAGAGAGAAGAAGCAATCTCTCGGGTACAGAAGGTTGCAGCGGTGGAATTAGGTTTTCGTGGTGCTCCTGGATGTATGGGGGGTACGTGGATATATATAGGTGGAAAGAGTACGTCGGTGGAGCAACGAGGGGCCCAAGAGGGTGGAGGGCGCGCCGGGGGGTAGGCGCGCCCCCCTCCTTCCTCATGGCCTCCTCGATTGTTTCTTGATGCCCAATCCAAGTCTCCTGGATCACATTTGTTGAGAAAATCATGTTCCCGGAGGTTTCATTCCGTTTGGACTTCGTTTGATATTGCTTTTCTGTGAAACACTGAAATAGGCAAAAAAACAGCAATTTGGGCTGGGCCTCTGGTTAATAGGTTAGTCCCAAAAATAATATAAAAGTGTAAAATAAAGCCCATTAACATCCAAAACAAATAATATAATAGCATGGAACAATCAAAATTATAGATACGTTGGAGACATATCACCAGTTGGCCATGGCCTTACCGTCGCCCCCGGCCTCCAAGACGGCCTCCTCGTATACCAGTAAGAAGGCTGCCGGATCCGCCGCACCATTGTAGCGGGGTAGCATCTCCAGCATGAACTTGTGCGGCCACTACACTCGCTGTAAGGCGGTGGTGAAAGCCCGAAGCCCCATGGCGCTACAAAGGGTGCCCGTCGATCCAGTCGGAGAAGAGGCGGCGTCCATGAGAGTCGGTCGGAGAGGTGATGCCGTCGGGGGAAAAGGCTCCGGCGCACCCCTACCTGGCGCGCCAAATGTCGGATTTTGGGTTCCGGAAAAACCCTTGAGGTTCGAACACTAGGGTGCGCACGAAGATCTCTCCCCCTCTCTAGCTCACGCACTCTATGATCTCACAACCTAGCTCGACGAACCCAAAGAACACTAGACACAAGATTTATACCGTTTCGGGCCACTGTTGTGGTGTAAGACCCTACTCTAGTGTGGTGTGGTGGATTGCCTCTTGGGCCAAGGATGAATAGTTACAAGGGAAGAACAACCTCATGAGGAGAGGTGTTCTTGTGCTTGGTGAACTATTGTGGTTCGGGGTGATCTGGTTCTAAATCAGCTGCCTCCCTTGGTGGTGGCTAGTCCGATTTATAGAGGCCCCGGTTCTCTTCCCAAATATTGAGCGGGAAGGGATCCCACAATGGCCCAATTCGAAGGGAGACAACTAGTACAAGCTATCGTGACAAAAGTTGTCTTCGCCTGCCAAAGGTTCTGGTGGTGACGCCGTCTTGGGCTCCACGATCACCTCCGTCTTGTCGTCCTGCTGGTCTTGGTCTTGTTGCACCGATATGGAAACCTTTTCCTGATGTCTCGGGACTCCTCGCCTGCGCTTGCCCCTTTAGCACCAAAGAGGAAACAAGGACACTGCGCGCTCGCACCCGCCTGGTTCCAGTTGTCATGGCTTGCGTCACAGGAACCTCGCGAGGTGCCCCTCGCCTTGATATCTCTGCCCCTCGCAAGCCAGCCTGGTGAGGCCGCTCCTGAAGAGGTCTTGCGTCATCCGCCTCGCGAGGCTTGGCCCCTCGCGAGGTTCTTGAATGTTCGCCGGTGAAGATGGGCTGTAAGGGGCCGCTGGTGGAGTCACGCTGCGGGCCACATGCAGGCAAGTGTTGGAACCCCTGTTCCCAGAACACCGACAGTTGCCGCCTCCATGTCCAGCTCGCGTCCGATGGTCTCTTGGGGAAGGGGTTCCATGGCATCCATCGCATCATACTTGGCAAGCATCTCGCCATCTGCGTCCACCATGTCTTTGGAAAACGCCTCCACGAGCTGGGCATGGACGGCCGCGATCTGGGCTTGGACGGGCTCCGTCGTGGCAAGGTATGCGGCGGAGGAATGAATGGCTTCTCACAGTCCAAAAAAAATACACTTATGTGATGTTACGTGTTTGTCACAGTAGGTCACGTTTTTTGTCATGCATGTACATCCATGATGATTTTATGATAGAATCAAGATAGTCATACATGTGCTGTCGTAGAAGTGTTTCGTGACAATACCAAAATTATCACCATGCAAGTGCCCACTTCCATGATGATAAATGGCGCGTCATGGAAGTGCTTTCGTCAAGGGTAACCGACACGCGCATCCACCGTAACGGGCTATCGTTAAGCTATCAGGTTCTAGTTTGGATCCGATAACCGTTAACAGCCTGAACCAATGGGGATTTTCCATGTGTAAAATCATCATTGTCTGGAGGAAACACGTGCCAACTCGCCATTGGGACAGATGCCATCCACTCATTGAACAGAAGGCACCAATGATACGTCGACATGTGGCACGACCCAATAGAGTGAAGGAAATATGCCCTAGAGGCAATAATAAAGTTGTTATTTATATTTCCTTATATCATAAATGATCATTATCCATGCTAGAATTGTATTAATCGAAAACTTGGTACATGTGTGAATACATAAAAAACAGAATGTCCCTAGTATGCCACTACTTGACTAGTTCGCTAATCAAAGATGGTTAACTTTCCTAGCCATGGACATGCGTTGTCATTTGATGAACGGGATCACATAATTAGAGAAAGATGTGATGGACAAGACCCATCCGTTAGCTTAGCATAATGATCGTTTATCTTTATTGTTATTGCTTTCTTCATTACTTATACATGTTCCTCCGACTAAGAGATTATGCAACACCCAAATACCGAAGGAACACCTTGTGTGCTATCAATGTCACAACGTAATTGGGTGATTATAAAGATGCTCTACAAGTGTCTCTGATGGTGTTTGTTGAGTTGGAATAGATCGAGATTAGGATTTGTCACTTCGTCTATCGGAGAGGTATCTCTAGGCCCTCTCGATAATGCACATCACTATGAGCCTTGCAAGCAATGTGACTAATGAGTTAGTTACGAGATGATGCATTGTGGAACGAGTAAAGAGACTTGCCGGTAATGAGATTGAACTAGGTATGAAGATACCAATGGTCGAATCTCGAGCAAGTAACATACCGATGACAAAGGGAATAACGTATCTTGTTATGCGGTTTGACCGATAAATATCTTCGTAGAAAGTGTAGGAACCAATATAAGCATCCAGGTTCCGCTATTGGTTATTGACCGGAGATGTCTCTCGGTCATGTCTGCATAGTTCTCGAACCTGTAGGGTCCGCACGCTTAACGTTCGATGACGATTTGTATTATGAGTTATGTGATTTAATGACCGAAGGTTGTTCGGAGTCCCTGAATGTGCTAGTTATCACCTAGAGGGGGGTCAATAGGCGATTTTTATGAAATTCTTAAAAACACGGGGGCTTTGAAGACAAACAGTAGTAATGAACCTATTGATATGCAGCGGAAGGTAGACTACACCAGACAAGCCATAGTCAAGTAAGCAATGAAGTGAAAGCACGAAGACTATCAGCAGCTAGGTAGTATGGATCAAGATGGAAGATGGTATGAAGCCAATCGACAACAATCTTCACACAGTGAAGTAAATCAAATCATGCAAGTAGGAATGACTTCACGAAGACAAACAGTAAGCAAAGAGAGGTAAGAGATAGAACCAGTTGCTTGGTGAGGACAGGTATTTGTTGGAGCAGTTCCAGTTGCTGTGACAACTGTATGCCTAGTTAGGGAGGCTAAGATTTAACTCAGAAGAACCCATCTTCACCTTATTCCCCTTGACCTATCGACACACAGTCCTCGCCATATCACTCTGGTAAGTCTTCAAGGTAGACTTTGAAACCTTCACAGACTTCGTTCACCGGCGATCCACAGTGACTCTTGGATGCTCAAAACATGACGCCTAATTGGCTGGAGGGTTCGTAGTCCTCCAGTGTAACAAGTCTTCATATCACACAGACAGAAAGACTTCAGTGATGCCTAACACTCTTTGGCTGTGGGTGTTTAGGGCTTTGTCCACGCAAGGATTACTCTCTCAAAAGCTTTTGAGGTGGGTTGCTCTCAAATGACAAAAGCCATGCACTAACTCTAAGCAGCCACCAATTTATGGTGTAGGGTGTGGGCTATTTATAGCCAGGAGACAAGCCGACCTGATTTGTCCGAAATGACCCTGGGTCACTAAGGAACTGACACGTGTCCAATGGTCGGATTTCAAACACACGCGGCAGCATGACCTGAGCTACAAGTAAGGCTGAGTTATCCAGCTCTGGATAAGATTTGCTATCATTGTCTTCGCTTGAAGACTTATGATTTGGTTGAGCATCACTTCAGTCACTTTGACTTTGTGCACTTGGACCTCACTTAATAGTGTGGTGGTTCCTATGAGTCAACAAAGAAGAAAAGGAAACTACTAAACAACTATGTCTTTGCTATCCATAGTCTTCTCGCAATGTCTTCTCATGTCATAGTCTTCAATGTGAATCTCTTCATAGACCACCATTGTCTTCAATGTCTTCACAAATTTTTAGGGTCATCTCTGGTAGGTAAACCGAATCAATGAGGGACTACTACCCGTGTTATCCTGCAATTCTCAGAAACACATTAGTCCCTCAACCAAGTTTGTCGTCAATACTCCAAAACCAACTAGGGGTGGCATTAGATGCACTTACAATCTCCCCCGTTTTGGTGATTGATGACAAACTGGATGAAGTTTTCAATGGGGATAAAAGTATATGAAGTTGTCGGGGTAAAGGCATTGTCTTCATAAGTAGCAAAAAGGCTCCCCCTGAAGATGTGCATGTTAGTAGTTTGCTCCTGAATGCAAATGCACATGGTAGGTTTTAATTGTGGAGATCCTGTTAACTTTGTGAAGACAATTCATTATGCAAGAAAAGATATAACAAAGATAATGACATGCATAATGATAAATGGACATCTACGAAATGACTTCATGCGGAATTTGTCATCGCATCAGACAGAGTGGCAGACGACCATCAAGTTTTAAGTGTTATAAGCGAGAGAACCAAATGTATCAAAAATGAGAGTTGTAACCACAGAGCAAAAATAATAGCAACCACCCATATGGACCCACTTGAAGACTGTCAACTCATATGCTTCTCCCCCTTTTGTGAGTAAGGACCAAAAAGGTTTGAAGACATAGATTGTCTACTCGTTCCCATCAGGAGTAGATGAAGGAGCAGGGTCGATGTTGACGTTCGATGGTGCAGAGGGGCATGGTGCAGTGTCAAGACGTGGTGAAGCCATGGCTGGTGAAGTGGCATCGTCTTCTTCTTCGATGACTCTCGCAACAATAATTGCAGCCGAAGATGAATACTCCAAATCTTCAATTGTTGCAGTCCGATGCCAGCTTGCATTGCGAGGAGCAGTGGAGTCAAATTTAAACCCCTCGGTGAAGCCATCTTCGCGAAGATCATCTTCAGAGCAGAGAAGTGTGACACTCTTCCAGGACCTCCTACAGGCTTCATGAGCAACAAATCTGTTCTTGGTGGCCAAGTTTTTGATATGATTGACATCCACCAAGATGCTCTGCATTTGATGCTTTAGTCAGTTGTGGTGGCTATCTTGTTTTTAATGCAAGGCCATGAGAAGCTCTCTGTCATTGAGCACATGAGATCGCTTCTGAGGCCTTTGAGGAATGGTGCTGTCAGTGGCTTCAGTAGTAGCACGACGAGGAGCACGTGTATTGCCAACTAGGGGATAGACACAAGTAGCAGCAAGAACTCCTTCAATTGGTTGCGTGAAGCTTTGGCGATCAACATTATGAAGATAAAGGGGCTCCTTGGCAAGGTCTGGCTAGATGGCTTCAACAAACATTCCAACCTCAGGAAAGTAGATAAGATGGTTGCGTGCAGAGGGCTGGTAGTTGACAGAAGAGTGAAGCTTAATTAAGCGCATCACCCATGGAGCATAAAACTTCAGGCCAAAGAGATCAATCCCTGATGCCGTAAGTTGTCTAAGGAAGAAATCTTGAGCATTGAAACTGATGCCATTCAGAATATAGAACACCAATGTCTTCATCGTGCCTTCAAGCTTGGTTGTAGGGGAATGTCCTTTGACGGGCCAGAGAGTTCACCGAACAATGTGATAAATGGTCCGTGGTAGGTATGCAAAGGCCTTTGACAAAGAATTCCTTAGGATATTCGACGTCTTGTGGCAGTGGCTTGATCATACTGAGCATCTGACTCATGTTTGGCTCAGGCTTCTGAAAGATGCTCTCCAATGCATTCCTATGTGGCTGACAACCAGGTTCATAGTGTTCACCTAGAGTGGGCATGGGAGTAAGCTCGATGATATCTTGAGCTTTGGCTTCATGGTATACATCACCTGTCATCCACACATCCCTGTTGTAGCCACGAATGTGAAGTGTAGCATAGAACTACAGCAGAAGCTCTTCGTTCCAATGCTCTTTATCAGTGACAAACTGCAGAAGGCCAACATCTCTGAAACAGTCTAAGGCTTCTTCCAAACAGGGCAGTCCAGCAATGGCTTCACAATCTAGACGCCCGTGAGGAAAGATCCTCTCTTGATTGTGTAAGACACAGGAGTAATAACTGCACCGCGGAAAGCTCCAGAAGCGATCAGATGAGATCTTTGGCTTCGAGTATGGGTTCTTGGCACTGTCAGAGAATGTGTTGTGTGCCCTGAAGCTGTTGACACTGAACAAGCCTGGTGATGATGCAGCACCGGGAAACCTTAGTAGTCAGGGCTGTGGGCTCTGGACCTGAGGCCTATGCTCCACATGGTATTCATATTAAGGTCCTGGAGCTGTGGGAGGAACCATGATTGGCCATTTCATAGTGACCAGCTATCCGTGATCAAAGGCCTATTTAATTGTGTGAGGCCTAGGAGATGGAACAGTGGCTTCAGCATCCACAGGGCTTTAGGTTGCACACTAGCTTCGGGTGCAATATCAGCTTCAGGCGCCACATTGTCTTCAGCCATGACAACATCACTGGCTTCAGCAGTGTTGGTTGGGGCCGCCTTAATGTTTTCAACCTCCTCTTTAGTAGAAGGAGGGCCAGGCATGGACACGTTCTCCTCGAGAACGACTTCTTGAGTGACAGATGGTGTTGTAACTCTTTCTTCTTGTTGTCTTGGTTCTGGATTTTCTTCAGCTGATGCAGCCAGAATGTCTTCAGCAGCTTTGGCTTCAGACTCAGGGACATTCACAGTAGGTGTGGCTTCAGGAAACACTTCACGTGCGACTGAGCTTTGTTGCACTTCTCTTTCTGTAATGATCGACATGGTGACCGGAGGCCTAGGGCCTTTATGAAGCCTGCGGAATGCGGGCGACGCCTGTGGTGATGAAGTGGTCTGCACCATGTAGTTGTCATCAAGTACCGGAGTGGTGACTTGAGGGGTTGGAGTTCTGGGTGTTTCATCTTGAATGGGGGTGTCTTGTTGTGGGTGATCAGCCCACGATGCTTCCTGAGCATTTGGCGTCAAAGGACGTCCAATGCTGATGAGCTTGCTGTCCATGAGAACAGGCGATGATACCGGTTGGCGCTCGATCTGAGGAAGGACTTAATCATCTTCGACATTGTCTTCGCGAGCAATGTCTTCGGCTGTGATGGGGTCAGCAGCTGGTACTTCTTCGTATTCAGGAGTCTTTGTGGTAGCAGGCTCGTGAACTACAAGTTGATGCTCTTGGTTGGAGGAGGCAAGACGTGCAACGGAGATGGGCTCAACAACTAGTGGTTGTGTGGAAGCACCACGCTCTTTTCGTGAAGAGTTTGTCTTCAGCTTCTTGGTTGTTGATGGAGCGCCATTAGAGGCATTCTTGTGCTTGCGCTTCCTGGCATCAGCTTCAGCTGCCCTGGTTTTCTTCAGCTCTAAAGCTGCTGAGGGGACCTTAGGCTTCGAGCCTGTCATGCTAGCAGGGAAGACATTGCTAGGTGCTTCCTACCTTGATGCTTCAGTGCATGCCGCATCAGACTTCTTCTTTTGTTTGGCAGCCATCCTTGGATCGATGCCAGGGCACCCCAGTGCCTTGCGCTTCTCAGCCTCATTGTACGCTTGCACACATTTCTTAGCGAAGTATTTCATCCGCTCTCTTGAGCCTTTGGCTTCTTCACGTTTCTGGTGACACTGCTCCTTGATGTTATGCAACATCTGCTTGAAGTTCTGAACATCAGCTACGCTGAGCTTTGCCATGTGCTTCTTGGTCCGAGCCTTCTCAAAATCAGTTTTGTTCTTCAGCTCGACGATCTTCTAAGCCAAGGCCAGCTCAGTTGCAATGGCTCCATGAAAGGTGATGCTGATATCCACTGGCAGCTGAAGATCATCGATGCTGATGCTTTGGTCGTTGAACCACTCATCAATGAAGCTGTTCAGAATTTCTACATCAAAGAGGGGCAGATCGTTGAAGAGCATTGTCGGTGTCAAAACTGGCGGATCTCGGGTAGGGGATCCCGAACTGTGTGTCTAGGCCGGATGGTAACAGGAGGCAAGGGACACGAAGTTTTACCCAGGTTCGGGCCCTCTCGATGGAGGTAAAACCCTATGTCCTGCTTGATTAATATTGATGATATGGGTTGTACAAGAGTAGATCTACCACGAGATTAGAGAGGCTAAACCCTAGAAGCTAGCCGATGGTATGATTGTTGATGTGTATGTTGTCCTACGGACTAAAACCCTCTGGTTTATATAGACACTGGAGAGGGTTAGGGTTACATAGAGTCGGTTACAACGGTAGGAGATCTGAACATCCGTATTGCCAGGCTTGGCTTTCACGCCAAGGAAAGTCCCTTCCGGACACGGGACGGAGTCTTCAATCTTGTATCTTCATAGTCCAGGAGTCCGGCTGAAGGTATAGTTCGGCTATCCGAACACCCCCTAATCTAGGACTCCCTCAGTAGCCCCTGAACCAGGCTTCAATGACGACGAGTCCGGCGCGCAAATTGTCTTCGGCATTGCAAGGCGGGTTCCTCCTCCAAGTACTTCCTAGAAGATTTTAAACACAAAGATAGTGTCTGGTTCTGCAAAATAACTTTTCCACATATTGCCATAGAGAGAATAATATTTACACAAATCTAATCTGCTGACGTATTCCATGGTGCGACACACCACGACCAAGCCTTTATCCGAGTTGTTTAATTATCCCACCTCAGCGCGTCATGTGAGGCGGCTTCCTTGGCACGTCTTGTCAAAGCAGGGATCATGCCCCCTTATTCCGGGATTCTCATCTATACGGGCGTGGGTAACCCAACTGCGCCTTTGATTACGGTGCTTGGAGACAAGCAAGTTTTACCAGGCTGGTGGGGACATGTAGTCGCGTCCACCCATATAAGGGGATAAGGATCCACCCTTTCACCCACGCCTTCTTCCTCCTTTGCCTATCCATTCTTGCGCACTCGAGCTCCAGCGCCCAAGTCCGCACTACCACCTCAACCTTCTCCAGTCATGTCCGGAGCGGGAGGCAAGTGGATTGTCTCCTCCGTCATGGAGGGACACATCAAAAAGCTTAGGAAGGCCGGATATCTGGCTAGCGACATCGCGCACCGGCTTCCCGAAACGGGGCAGCTCATCCCTACTCCCAGGCCCAATGAGAGGGTGGTATTCCTCCCCCATTTCCTCCCCGGACTGGGCTTCCCTCTGCATCCATTAGTCCGGGGGCTCATGTTCTACTACGGCCTGGATTTCCATGATATGGCCCCGAACTTTGTCGTCAACATCTCAGCGTTTATCGTCGTGTGCGAGGCTTTCCTCCGCATCCGCCCCCATTTCGGCCTATGGCTTAAGACTTTCAATGTCAAGCCGAAGGTGGTGCGCGGCAGCAGGCGGAGTGCGGCGGTGCCATGGTTGGCAAGATGGCCAACGTCCTATGGCTCGAGGGCTCCTATGTGGAGACCCTGAAGGGGTGGCAATCATGGTGGTTTTACGTCACCGAGCCGCGCGACGCCAAATGGGTCGCACCCCCTGAGTTTCGATCTGGCCCCCCTACGCGGCTCACCTCCTGGAAGGAGACAAGCCTGTCTTGGGGTAAAAAAGGAGAGCTGACCGGACTCCAAACATGCATCCAAACCCTGGTGGACAAGAAGCTCAAGCTTGTCAACGTAGTCCAGGTTATGCTCATCCGCCTGATCCTCCCGTGTCAACGACGGGCCTTCAACCTGTGGGAGTTTGACCCGGCACAGCATTGAACTCTAAACAAGATCTTCGACACGACGTACGAAGATGCCTGGAGGATGCTTTTCAAGGGCGCCGAGGCTCCCGCATCCGTTGCCGAGGACCGCGGATTCAGTACTCAGCGTCACGCTCATGCGGTAAGCTGTTTTTGTCCTTTTACAGGGTATCCGTTTTTCACAGTTTGACTTTATGCGGGATCTAAGCTCCCTTATCTTTGATAGGATTGGGAGGTGACGTCCGGACAGGTCAACTGTCCAGTTCCCTTGCCCGAAGGCCTAGCGAACGCTCCCTTGGCGAAGCTGCTGGTTCCGGCGCCCTATGTGGTGCTTGAGAAGAAGGCCACCAAAAGGGCCACGGGCCTCTAAAGAGCGCCCGGCGCCAGGAGGTGTCGGATTCATCATCCGACGGTCCCCCAGCGCCTTCTTCTCACGAAGACGAGGAGGAAGAAGAAGAAACCTCTCCCCCTCCAGCGGGAGGAGAGAAGAAAAGGAAGGCCGCCCTCTCTAAGGAGGCTGGAGGGTCCAAGAAGGGGAAAATCCTTCCTCCGGACTACTCCGCCGACGCCGATGACGACGGAGATGAGTGGCAGCCCAGGGCCATGCCCCTGGCAAAATCGTAAGTATCCGGATACCGGAGTAATTCATAGTATTCGTTAAATGCACAGCTTTCCCTTATGGCGAATATGCTTATGCAGCCACCACAAAGACCGGCTCGACGCGTCATCGAGCGGCTCACTGGTATTGTCGGATGTGAACTCGCTTCCGACGGCTTCCTCCCCCCGCCCTACGGACGACACCGAGGTGTTGTCCCAACAGGTTCCAAGTAGGGAGGAGGTGGTCCCAAAGGCGCCGCAAGGCGACCTCCCGGACTCCAGGAGTAAAGGGGATGAAACCCCCCAGGGCTCCAAGTCCGGCTCTAGGCCGGACACCGCTCCGGAACCTTCAAAGGTTCCGGAGTCTGGCGGGGGACCTCGTTCCAAGAGGAGCAAGTCCACCGTGCCGGCGGCCCCCGTCCAACCGGAGGCGCCGGACAATATGTTGGAGGCGCTCCAAGGCGCCTCCATCAACGAGGAGCACTGCGCTATTATGAGTGTGGTGGTCCAGAAGGATCAGTCCGCCAAGAGCGGACTGACTGAAGCTTGTACTAGCCTTTTGACAGGCTTTGAGGTAAGTAAATAATGTGTAAATAATATTACCGCATAGACAGTAGCCCCTGATGCTCTGTTGGGCGTTCGGGAAGAAAAGCCGAATAGAGGATCAAAGAATTTGCAGGAGTCTAACAAAAGGAGTCAATATGCATATGCAGGCTTCTCTGCTGGCGTCCGCTGTACTGACTGCAGAAGTGGACACGCTGAAGCAGAGCCTCGAGAAGTCCGAGCAGGAGCTCGGGCGTGCCAAGAGGCAGCTCGAGTAGAAGGAAGGTAAGAAATACCTTGGTTGAATATGTATATATAAAAAAGGTGCAATTGCAAGAAATGACAGGATTAACATGGCTATTGTAGGGGCCACATCTGAGGTGGCGACCATTAAGCAAGCGCTGCTCGAGGCCGAGAAGAATGCGGCCGTAGAGTGCAGCGAGTGGGAGAGGTATGAGGCCGAGGTTGGCAAGGTGCGGCAAGAGCTCCAGGTTCTCATGAAGAAACATGAGAGTTTGGAGCTTGACTCGAAGAAGCGAGCGTCCGAGCTCGCGGCGGCTATTGAAAATGCCAAGTCTGCCAAGACCGAATCCTAGAAGACCCTCCAGGAGTTGGATGAGGTGAAGGAGATAGCGGCGGGTAAGGCATTGTTTATCCAAAGTAAACACATAAACATGAGTTACTTGATACTTATCCGAATCCGGAGCTCTGCAGGGGCATTTGCAGATCTTCCCGGAGTGTATCCGATGCCGCCACATTCTATCGAGCCAAGGAGGGCAGCTTGACGGAGAAGGTGTTCTGGTCTCAGTATGCTGTGGCCGGACACCCCGTGCCCCTGAGCGACCAGCTGAAGCAACTGGTCGAGCTCCACAAGGTGGTCGAGCTCCATGAAGGGCCTCCTAGTTCGGCTGTGGCCTGGAGAGGCTCTGCCTGGGAGCTATTTCGGGCTGGTGCGGCGGCTGGTGGAGGCCTGTCGAAGGCTCGAAGTCATCAAGCGCTCCTTCTCTATTGAAGGTGCCCATAGGGCCTTTGCCCATGCTAAGGTGCACTGGGGCAGGCTGGATGCGGAGCAGCTTGTGAAGGACGGGCCACTAGCGGGGAAAGAGCATCGCAAGCCTGAAAATTACTATAAGGGTGTTTTGAAGGGTGCCCGCCTTGTGGCGGATGAATGTACTAGGGATGTAATTTTTGAGTAAAACTTGCTCGTGTTTGTCCTGTGCGCTGAAAACTTGTTCATATGCGCTGAGCAATGCTGCTTGAATTTAAAATATTACCTTCTGTGCGGCTGTTTATCTATACTGAGAGATGGTGAGTCATCGGCTTCTGCCCCCTTGCCGCTAGTGCTGGGGTGTTCGGGGATAAACCTGGGCGCTCTTTTTCCCATATTTGGGTCCTTCGAGGGAGGCGCTCAGCCCAACGAACGAGGCAATCAGACTATAATGCGTGAACACTCTCACTTAGCCATAGAATTCTATAATTTTAAATTTCGGCAAAGCCCCTAGTATTCGGAAGACCGAGTTCGGGGCGCTATCCACGCCTTGGCCGGACATAGCCGACTCCTCGCCCTAAGCGGCATAAGTCTTTAGGGACTCGAAAAAACCTCTCGAACAGCGACCAGCTCTCGCTTCATCATGAGAGTCAGTTTTAGCTTTCTCCACTGAGGTGCTCGGCCCAGCTCAACTAGGGCACAATCGCAGTGGTTCTCCTAGTGCTACCTTAGCCGATATAGCAGAACGTAAGGCAACAAAACATAGGAGCTGGGCAAACCCAACTATTGACCCAAGACATGATTCGGAGCCGATGCATATAGTGTTATAAGTTCAGGGTGCCGCACTTGTGAAAGTGTTCGGACTTCTCACACCATATTGAGGGGTGCTAAAAGCCCATGGCGTATTTTGGCCGTACCAAGATGTACGGGTGCAACATGTAGTTAAGGAACATTTATTTATAAAAAGATAATGCAAAAAATAGACAAAAGGTATGCATTGTCTATTAAAAATAGATGCGATCAAAGCAGAACGATACAAGTAATGCGATAAACGAAAAGTTGGACTATTTAACATGTCTGCTTCAGGGGCAATCTGCAGAATAGTTTGCAAAACAGGTATACTACTCGTGATAGAGACCACCTGGGATTTCCATTATGCGGCATGGCTTGTCTGCTTCCCTGGTTCTTGTGTCATTTGTGCGGCAATTGAACTGCCGAACAGGCCTTCCGGAGAGTAGAGTCCTGGAAGTAAGAGAAAAGTAAAAAAAATCGGCAGCCCCTGGTGCGGTTTAAGCCGTGTTTTGGGTGTGCCATGATGGTGCCCCTCCCCCTATGCCCATGGTATTTCCAGAGCGTAGTTATGGACGCGAAGTACTGGCGTCGCCTTTTTGCGAGGGTTGGGGTTGGGGCCGCATTGCTACGCCTGGAACAGGCCAGGCGGTCTTGTTGTAGGTTACTCCGGGCGGGCTTGACGGTGTCCGGACGTTTAGTGGCCGGACTGGAGAACTGCCTGGAGAGGCTGCTTTGTACTTCCGCTGCAAGGGCCGCCGTGTGCTCCTCCGTTCGGAGGGAGCGTTCAGTGTTTCCATTGACCGTAATTACTCCACGAGGGCCTGGCATCTTGAGCTTAAGGTATGCGTAGTGCGGTACTGTGTTGAATTTGGCAAATGCGGTTCGTCCGAGCAGTGCATGATAGCCACTGCGGAATGGTACTATGTCGAAGATCAATTCCTCGCTTCGGAAATTATCCGGGGATCCGAAGACCACTTCAAGTGTGACTGAGCCTATACAGTTGGCCTCTACACCTGGTATTATGCCTTTAAAGGTCGTTTTGGTGGGCTTAATCCTCGAGTGATCGATGCCCATTTTTCGCACTGTATCCTAGTAAAGCAGGTTCAGGCTGTTGCCGCCGTCCATGAGGACTCTAGTGAGATGAAATCCGTCAATAATTGGGTCTAGAACAAATGCGGCAAATCCGCCATGACGGTTGCTAGTGGGATGGTCTCTTCGATCAAAGGTGGTCGGGCAGGAGGACCATGGGTTGAACTTTGGGGCGACTGGCTCTACCGCGTATACGTCCCTTAACGCGCGCTTCCGCTCCCTTTTGGGGACATGGGTGGCTTATATCATGTTCACCGTCTAGACTTGTGGGGGAAAACCCTTCTGTCCATTGTTGTTCGGCGGCCGGGGCTCCTCTTCGTCATCGCTATGCAGCCCCTTGTCTTCATTGTCGGCGCTTAACTTGCCTGCCTGCTTGAACACCCAACAATCCATGTTGGTGTGATTGGCCGTCTTTTCGGGGGTGCCATGTATTTGGCACAAGCGGTCGAGTATTCGGTCCAAGCTGGACGGGCCCCTAGGATTCCTTTTGAATGGCTTCTTCCACTGACCGGATTTAGAGCCTCTGAATCTGACATTAACTATCGTATCATCAGCATTGTCGCCGTTAATGCGGCGCTTCTGCTTATTCCGACGCGACCTGCCACTAATGTCCCTGGTGTCCGAACTACCAGGGTTCTTGGTCATATTGTTGCTATGAGCGAGCCAGCTGTCTTCTCTCGCGCAAAAGCGGGTCATGAGTGTCGTGATTGCTGCCATAGATTTCGGCTTTTCTTGTCCGAGTTGCCGGGCCTGCCACTCGTCACGGATATTGTGCTTGAAGGCTGCTAGGGCGTCAGTGTCCGGACAGTCGACTATTTGATTTTTCTTTGTTAGGAACCGTGTCCAGAATTGTCTGGCCGATTCCTCTGGCTGCTCTATTAGGTGACTTAGGTCATCGGCGTTTGGGGTCGCACATAAGTGCCCTGGAAATTGTCGAGGAATGCGGCTTCCAGGTCCTCCCAACAACTGATTGACCCTGTTGGCAAGCTGTTGAGCCAATGCCGAGCTGGTCCTTTAAGCTTGAGTGGGAGGTATTTGATGGCATGAAAATCGTTGCCGCGAGCCATCTGGATATGAAGGAGATAATCCTCGATCCATACCGCAGGGTCTGTTGTGCCATCATATGATTCGATGTTTACGGGCTTGAAACCCTCGGGGATTTGATGATCCATTATTTCGTCTATAAAGCACAGTGGGTGTGCGGCGCCTCTATACTGGGTGATATCATGACGTAGCTCCAATGAGCTTTGTCTACTATGTTCGGCCCTGCCGAAGGTGTGGCCGGCGTGACGGTTACCGTCTCGAGCCGTGGGGTGCCCACGCGATCCTTAGATCGATCGTGTTGGCCTTGCCTTGTCCTCCAACATGTCTAGTAAGTCCGGCGCATATTCCCATGCCTTGGTCCGGGGTGCGGCTTGAGTGGAGGGCCGGGAGGCCTCTCTGTCGCGGCCACGAGGTGGCCGTTCGGCCGCATCAAGTGCTTCCTCCTCTAATGGGGGTAGCAACCTGCGCTTTGGGTAACTCTTGGAGGGGCGTCCGAGTTTATGCTCTTCGGCCGCAAGGACTTCAGTCCATCTGTCAACCATCAAATCTTGATCAGCTCTGAGCTATTGCTGTTTTTTCTTGAGGCTTCTTGCCATGGCGATAAGCCTGCGCTGGAAATGCTTTTGCTCAACGGGATCCTCTGGCACGACGAATTCGTCATCGTCGAGGCTTGCCTCGTCTTCGGAGGGAGGCATATAATTATCGTCCTCAACCTCTCTGTCTGCCACTCTCTCATGAGGGCTGGTTTCTCCATCCTCCTGTGCTAAAACTTGCTGGAGGGGGTTTTCTTCGGCACTCTCCGGAGTATTATTATCTCCCGTTCTGGAATCACCATTTTTGTGTTGGCGGGATTTTGAGCGGCGCCGCTGACACCGGCGCTTTTGCTGTTTCTTGGAGGGGTCATCCTCCGCTGTTCCATCGCCATCTCCCTCTTTTGGGTTGTCCACCATGTATATGTCATATGACGAGGTGGCTTTCCAAGGCCTAGTAGGCGCTGGTTCTTCATCATCTCCTTCATCGGCATCCATACCATCGATGTCTTCGGAGTCGTAGTCGAGCATGTCGGTTAAGTCGTCGAAAGTGGCTACAATGTGGGTGCTGGGTGGGTTTTGAATTTCTTCATCGTCCGTACCCCAACCTTGCTGACTGTAGTCTGTCCAGGTCTCTCCTAATAAAGAGAGAGACTTCAGTGACTTCAGGATATCGCCGAAAGGCGAGTGCTGAAAGACGTCCGCGGCCGTGAACTCCATGATCGGCGCCCAATCGGATTCGATCGGCAGGGATGCGGAGGGTTCAGAGTCCGGCGAAGAATCTGGCCCCATGGAGTCACGAGTCATGCAGAGTACGGGGCTGGTGTTCGCCTCAACCACCATTGGGATCACAGCCCCCGAGGTGGCGTCCAACCGCCCATCCTCGATCGGTGCGGTTGGCTCCGAACTAAGGGTCGGAGCCGATGTGGGTGCGGCCTCCAGGGCACTGTTCGGTGGCAGAGCTAGATCATGCTTGTCGTGACAGTGCGGCGCGCTCGGCAGTGGTTCGAATCCATCGAAGATCAAGTCCCCGCGGATGTCAGCCGTGTAGTTTAAACTTCCGAATCTGACCTGACAGCCAGGGGCGTAGCTTTCGATCTGCTCTAGATGGCCAAGTGAATTGGCCCGCAGTGCGAAGCCGCCAAAGACGAAGATCTGTCCGGGGAGGAAGGTCTCACCCTGGACTGCATCACCATTGATGATCGTATGAGCCATCGGGCCTGACGGCGACGGCATAGAGGAACTCTCAGTGAAGCACCAATGTCGGTGTCAAAACCGGCGGATCTCGGGTAGGGGGTCCCGAACTGTGCGTCTAGGCCGTATGGCAACAGGAGGCAAGGGACACGAAGTTTTACCCAGGTTCGGGCCCTCTTGATGGAGGTAAAACCCTATGTCCTACTTGATTAATATTGATGATATGGGTAGTACAAGAGTAGATCTACCACGAGATTAGAGAGGCTAAACCCTAGAAGCTAGCCTATGGTATGATTGTTGATGTGTTTGTTGTCCTACGGACTAAAACCCTCTGGTTTATATAGACACCGGAGAGTGTTAGGGTTACATAGAGTCGGTTACAACGGTAGGAGATCTGAACATCCGTATCGCCAAGCTTGCCTTTCACGCCAAGGAAAGTCCCTTCCGGACACGGGACAGAGTCTTCAATCTTGTATCTTCATAGTCCAGGAGTCCGGCTGAAGGTATAGTTCGGCTATCCGAACACCCCCTAATCCAGGACTCCCTCAAGCATCATCACCAAAGTCTTCGTCGCTTGACAGATCAATGTTTTCATCTTCGTTCCTCAGAATGGCAACTGGAGTCAGTTCATGCCTAGAAATCTTCATGGGCTTCTCCTTCCTCTCGGAGACGTGAGAAAGATCTTCCGACTACACACTGGGATCAGGAGGTGAAGTGGCCAATGGCTTCGCATGCAAAACTTTCGGTGCTGCACAGGACTTTGAAGCCTTTGATTTCTTCTGCTTCTGCTTTGGTGGGACAGGCGCATCTTTAGAATCCACGTCACTAGCTAAGTGATCCATCGTAGCCCCCTGGACAGCAACATGAGTGATGAGACCTTCGATGTTGTAGAAGGGGCCAATTTCATTGGGTTCGGCATCACATGTGCCATCAACCCGTGGAGCAGATGAACCAGGGTTGAAGTCGAGGTCAAACTGCTTCTTGTTCTTCTTGGCAGACTCTTTTACAAACTAAAAGTTGCTCTTGAAGAGATTGTCGTCGCGACACCATAGAAAACTGGATGGGTCGGCATCTTCATGCTGAGGTCCTCGTACCATGCAAGGACAAAAGCCTTGAACAATAGCTTCGGGCTTGGACTTGGGCTGCAGACCTTTGTATATAATATCTCCCCAAGGTCGCTTGATAGCGTTATTTTCAGCATACTCAGCGGTCACAAATTTGTACTTGAACCATTCTTCGGCCCAGTATCTTCGGATCCATTGGATTCGGGTCTTGCGCTCACCATAGGTTTCTTCAGGATCTTACTTGTACAGTTCAAAGAGATCTGGTGGCAGGTCCTTAGCTGTATCCCCACGGTGCTGCCTGCCGCCCTTTCTAGCTGGCTTCTTAGTGGCCATCATATTCAAGTTAAAGGCTTCACAACTATGAATGGCTTCCGTCTGCTAGTCAAATAGGAAGTGTCTTCACGAGAATTGATGTGTCATTGTAAGAATTCTACAAACAAATTTAGACTATGATAACCAAGAGATTCTCCCACGGACATGTAGCTATGATAGCATTAGAGGTGCGAGGGAAGGGGAAGAGGTCATATGCATTCTCAGAGGATTTTGAAGATAAATCAGTTTGAAGACATTGACCTCATAGTGCGAAGACATTCACTTATTTGATGAGAGTTGGTTCCCGATTTGTACTAATCCAAGAATAAGTACAAGTGAGGAATTTAACTACTAGTGAAGCATAAGTGAACATACTTGGCATGATATGAGATTCAAACAAGATAGATACAGATTTGCAAACTTAGAAACCACTTGTGGTTGAAGTGGATGGATATGATGATTCAACAGAGCAGTTCAATCTCCCATGCCCTAACTTCGACGGAAGACACCTATGGTGGCGGCGGAGAGGACAAGGTCCGCGACCGGTGTGAGGACGGCGTCGAAGAAGTCGCGAGAGCTAAGCGCTTCGTCTCCCGCGTTGTCGCGAGCTAGCGGAGACGCTAGGGTTTCAGTGTGAGGAGAAGAGGTGCAAGTAGAGATAATGACCGCGGTGAGGTGTGTATTTATAGCGACAGGGACAGCACAATGTTATTACACAGGTGCCCCTTGCGGTTCACATCTGAAGGACACTTGGTATGCATGCAACACATTCGAAGTTGTTCCATGTTCCGACGCACGCCTGGATTGTCGGGTGGTTGTTCCCGCTTCTCCGGTTTTCAGGCAATAAGGATATAGCATTAAATAGATTCAATTTTTGTCTCTGTGTCTTCTGCTGACAAGGACTCAGAGAAGAAAATCGACTGTTTCAATAGAATGCATATGATTTGGATCGGTATAATCTGAGGTAGAAGCATAGAGGGGGGTTAGGGTCTGATCACATTCACTTAGATCAAAAGATTCAAACATGAAGAGATAGCTATAAGTGAATGTTGTGGAGGATAGAACACCAATGTATATACCAATATGATACCAAATCAACATTGTGAAGATAAACATGAGGTTGAATCAATCTTGAAGACTAACCAAATGCAAAGACTATGCAAATGTGACGCCAAAAAGCACTTCAAATAAGAGTTTGGTGGTGGCGTTACCCACCGTATACGAAGTATTAGACCCAGACACGACGCACAAATATCATGGCGCTTAGAAGTCAATTTCCGCATTAATGTATTCACACTTAGAGTGTACGTCTTCATTATTTGAAGATATACGTTACTTCGTGTGTTGCACATCTAAGTCATCATAGGCATAAGCGTTAGGATGTGTGTCCAATTACAGGACATTCATGTATTTTAAGATATTTAGCTTACACCGCAACTTGCAAAACCTTTTCTCATCCAAGGGCTTTGTGAAGATATCTGCCAATTGCTCTTAAGTGTTTGACGTGAATGATATCAATATCTTCCTTCATGGCATGATCTCTAAGAAAGTGATGAAGGATCTGAATGTGCTTTGTCTTCGAATGCTGAACTGGGTTGTTGGCAATCTTGATGGCTGCTACCTCTTGAGCACTGCGTTGGATTTCTTTGAAGAGTAAAGGATGATGCAGCAAAGTAGCATAAGTATTTCCCTCAGTTTTTGAGAACCAAGGTATCAATCCAGTAGGAGGTCACGCGCGAAGTCCCTAGTACCTGCACAAAACAAATAATTCCTCGCAACCAATACGATAATGGGTTGTCAATCCCTTCACGATCACTTACGAGAGTGAGATCTGATAGATATGATAAGATAATATTTTTGGTATTTTTGTGATAAAGATGCAAAGTAAAATAAAAGCAAAGTAAAAAAGCAAAGGAAATACCTAAGTATTGGAAGATTAATATGATGAAGATAGACCCGGGGGCCATATGTTTCACTAGTGGCTTCTCTCGAGAGCATAAGTATTTTACGGTGGGTGAATGAAGTACTGTTGAGCAATTGACAGAATTGAGCATAGTTATCCGAATATCTAGGTATGATCATGTATATAGGCATCATGTCCGAGACCAGTAGTGAAGGAAATATGCCCTAGAGGCAATAATAAAGTTATTATTTATTTCCTTATATCATGATAAATGTTTATTATTCATGCTAGAATTGTATTAACCGGAAACATAATACATGTGTGAATACATAGACCAACAGAGTGTCACTAGTATGCCTCTACTTGACTAGCTCGTTAATCAAAGATGGTTATGTTTCCTAACCATGAACAAAGAGTTGTTATTTGATTAACGAGGTCACATCATTAGTTGAATGATCTGATTGACATGACCCATTCCATTAGCTTAGCACCCGATCGTTTAGTATGTTGCTATTGCTTTTCTTCATGACTTATACATGTTCCTATGACTATGAGATTATGCAACTCCCGTTTGCCGGAGGAACACTTTGGGTACTACCAAACGTCACAACGTAACTGGGTGATTATAAAGGAGTACTACAGGTGGCTCCAAAGGTAGATGTTGGGTTGGCGTATTTCGAGATTAGGATTTGTCACTCCGATTGTCGGAGAGGTATCTCTGGGCCCTCTCGGTAATGCACATCACTTAAGCCTTGCAAGCATTGCAACTAATGAGTTAGTTGCGGGATGATGTATTACGGAACGAGTAAAGAGACTTGCCGGTAACGAGATTGAACTAGGTATAGGATACCGACGATCGAATCTCGGGCAAGTAACATACCGATGACAAAGGGAACAACATATGTTGTTATGCGGTCTGACCGATAAAGATCTTCATAGAATATGTAGGAGCCAATATGGGCATCCAGGTCCCGCTATTGGTTATTGACCGGAGACGTGTCTCAGTCATGTCTACATTGTTCTCGAACCGTAGGGTCCGCACGCTTAAGGTTTCGATGACAGTTATTATGAGTTTATGCATTTTGATGTACCGAAGGTTGTTCGGAGTCCTGGATGTGATCACGGACATGACGAGGAGTCTCGAAATGGTCGAGACGTAAAGATTGATATATTGGAAGCCTATGTTTGGACACCGGAAGTGTTCCGGGTGAAATCGGGATTTTACCGGATTACCGGGAGGGTTACCGGAACCCCTGGGAGCCAAATGGGCCAACATGGGCCTTAGTGGAAAGGGGAGAGGGCAGCCCACATAGGGCTGCGCCTCCCCCCTCTCCCTAGTCCTATTAGGACTAGGAGAGGGGCCGTCCACCTCTCTCTCTCCCCTTTAAGGATTCCTAGTTGGACTAGGATTGGAGGGGGGAGTAGGACTCCTCCTGCGCCTCCCTCCTTTGGCCGGCCAGCCTCCCTCCCTCCATCCTTTATATACGGGGGCAGGGGACACCCCAAGACACACAAGTTGAGATTGTTCCTTAGCCGTGTGCGGTGCCCCCTGCCACCAAATTCCACCTCGATCATACCGTTGTAGTGCTTAGGCGAAGCCCTGCGTCGGTAGTACATCAAGATCGTCACCACACCGTCGTGCTGACGGAACTCTTCCTCGACGCTTTGCTGGATCGGAGCCCGAGGATCGTCATCGAGCTGAACGTGTGCTAAGAACTCGGAGGTGCCGGAGTAACGGTGCTTGGATCGGTCGGATCGGGAAGAAGACGTACGACTACTTCCTCTATGTTGTGAGATCGCTTCCGCAGTCGGTCTGCATTGGTACGTAGACAATACTCTCCCCCTCGTTGCTATGCATCACCATGATCTTGCGTGTGCGTAGGAAAATTTTCGAAATTACTACGTTCCCCAACAGTGGCATCCGAGTCTAGGTTTTATGGTTTGATGTTATATGCACGAGTAGAACACAAGTGAGTTGTGGGCGATATAAGTCATACTGCCTACCAGCATGTCATACTTTGGTTCGGCGGTATTGTTGGATGAAGCGGCCCGGACCGACATTACACGTACGCTTACGCGAGACCGGTTTCTCCGACGTGCTTTGCACATAGGTGACTTGCGGGTGACTGTTTCTCCAACTTTAGTTGAACCGAGTGTGGCTACGCCCGGTCCTTGCGAAGGTTAAAACGGAGTCTATTTGACAACCTATCGTTGTGGTTTTGATGCGTAGGTAAGATTGGTTCTTGCTAAGCCCGTAGTAGCCACGTAAAATTTGCAACAACAAAGTAGAGGACGTCTAACTTGTTTTTGCAGGGCATGTTGTGATGTGATATGGTCAAAACGTGATGAGTTATAAGTTGTTGTATAAGATGATCATGTTTTGTTGAAGTTATCGGCAACTGGCAAAAGCCTTATGGTTGTCTATCTATTGCATAAGATGCAAGCGCCCAATAATTGCTTTACTTTATCGCTATGCGATAGCAATAGTTGCAAGAGCAAGTGTTGGCGAGACGACCACGTGACGACACATTGATATAGATCAAGATGATGGAGATCATGGTGTCATGCCGGTGACGATATAGATCATGACAGTACTTTGGAGATGGAGATCACAAGCACAAGATGATGATGGCCATATCATATCACTTATATTGATTGCATGTGATGTTTATCTTTTATGCATCTTATCTTGCTTTGATTGACGGTAGCATTATAAGATGATCTCTCACTAAATTATCAAGAAGTGTTCTCCCTGAGTATGCACCGTTGCCAAAGTTCGTCGTGCCCAGACACCACGTGATGATCGGGTGTGATAAGCTCTACGTCCATCTACAACGGGTGCAAGCCAGTTTTGCACACGCAGAATACTCAGGTTAAACTTGACGAGCCTAGCATATGCAGATATGGCCTCGGAACACAGAGACCGAAAGGTCGAGCGTGAATCATATAGTAGATATGATCAACATGACGATGTTCACCATTGAAAACTACTCCATTTCACGTGATGATCGGTTATGGTTTAGTTGATTTGGATCACGTGATCACTTAGAGGATTAGAGGGATGTCTATCTAAGTGGGAGTTCTTTAAGTAATTTGATTAATTGAACTTAAATTTATCATGAACTTAGTCCTGGTAGTATTTTGCAAATTATGTTGTAGATCAATAGCTCGCGTTGTTGCTTCCCTGTGTTTATTTTGATATGTTCCTAGAGAAAATTGTGTTGAAAGATGTTAGTAGCAATGATGCGGATTGGATCCGTGATCTGAGGTTTATCCTTATTGCTGCACAGAAGAATTATGTCCTTGATGCACCGCTAGGTGACAGACCTATTGTAGGAGCAGATACAAACGTTATGAACGTTTGGCTAGCTCAATATGATGACTACTTGATAGTTTAGTGCACCATGCTTAATGGCTTAGAATCGGGACTTCAAAGACGTTTTGAACGTCATGGACCATATGAGATGTTCTAGGAGTTGAAGTTAATATTTCAAGCAAATACCCGAGTTGAGAGATATGAAGTCTCCAACAAGTTCTATAGCTAAAAGATGGAGGAGAATCGCTCAACTAGTGAGCATGTGCCCAGATTGTCTGAGTACTACAATCGCTTGAATCAAGTGGGAGTTAATCTTCCAGATAAGATAGTGATTGACAGAATTCTCTAGTCACCATCACCAAGTTAGTAGAACTTCGTGATGAACTATAATATGCAAGGGATAACAGAAACAACTCCCAAGCTCTTCGTGATGCTGAAATCAACGAAGGTAGAAATCAAGAAAAACATCAAGTGTTGATGGTTGACAAGACCACTAGTTTCAAGAAAAGGGCAAAGGGAAGAAGGGGAACTTCAAGAAGAACGGCAAGCAAGTTGTTGCTCAAGTGAAGAAGCCCAAGTCTGATCCTAAGCCTGAGACTAAGTGCTTCTACTGCAAAGGGACTGGTCACTGGAAGCGGAACTACCCCAAGTGATGGGCGGATAAGAAGGATGGCAAAGTGAACATAAGTATATTTGATATACATGTTATTGATGTGTACTTTACTAGTGTTTATAGCAACCCCTTAGTATTTGATGCTAGTTCAGTTGCTAAGAGTAGTAACTTGAAACGGGAGTTGCAGAATAAACAGAGACTAGTTAAGGGTGAAGTGACGATGTGTGTTGGAAGTGGTTCCAAGATTGATATGATCATCATCGCACACTCCCTATACTTTCGGGATTAGTGTTGAACCTAAATAAGTGTTATTTGGTTTTTGCGTTGAGCATGAATATGATTTGATCATGTTTATTGCAATATGGTTATTCATTAAAGTAAGAGAATGAATTGTTGTTCTGTTTACATGAATAAAACCTTATATGGTTACACACCCAATGAAAATAGTTCATTGGATCTCGATCTTAGTGATACACATATTCATAATATTAAAACCAAAAAGATGCGAAGTTAATAATGATAGTGCAACTTATTTGTGGCACTGCCGTTTAGGTCATATTGGTGTAAAGCGCATGAAGAAACTCCATGCTGATGGGCTTTTGGAATCACTTGATTATGAATCAGTTGATGCTTGCGAACCATGCCTCATGGGCAAGATGACTAAGACTCTGTTCTTCGGAACAATGGAGCGAGCAAAAGATTTGTTGGAAATCATACATACTGATGTATGTGGTCCGATGAATATTGAGGCTCATGACAAGTATCATTATTTTCTGATCTTCACAGATGATTTGAGCAGATATGAGTATATCTACTTAATGAAACATAAGTCTGAAACATTTGAAAAGTTCAAAGAATTTCAGAGTGAAGTGAAAAATCATCGTGACAAGAAAATAAAGTTTCTACGATCTGATCGCGGAGACAAATATTTGAGTTACGAGTTTGGTCTTCAGTTAAAACAATGTGAAATAGTTTCACTACTCACGCCACCTGGAACACCACATCATAATGGTGTGTCCGAACGTCATAACCGTACTTTATTGGATATAGTGCAATCTATGATGTCTCTTACCGATTTACCACTATTGTTTTTGGGGTCATGCATTAGAGACAGCTGCATTCACGTTAAAAAGGGGCACCATCTATATCCGTCGAGACGACGCCTTATGAACTATGGTTTGGCAAGAAACCAAAGTTGTCATTTCTTAAAGTTTGGGGTTGCGATGCTTATATGAAAAAGTTTCATCCTGATAAGCTCAAAACTCAAATCGGAGAAGAGCATCTTCATAGGATATCCAAAGGAAACTGTTGGATACACCTTCTATCACTGATCCGAAGGCAAGACTTTTTGTTGCTAAATTCGGAAACTTTCTGGAGAAGGAGTTTCTCTCGAAAGAAGTGAGTGGGAGGAAAGTAGAACTTGATAAGGTAATTGTACCTGCTCCCTTATTGGAAAGTAGTACATCACAGAAAACTGTTTCTGTTACACCTACACCAGTTAGTGAGGAAGCTAATGATGATGATCATGAAACTTCAGAACAAGATACTACTGAACCTCATAGATCAACCAGAGTAAGATCCGCACCAGAGTGGTACGGGAATCCTTTTCTGGAAGTCATGCTACTAGATCATGATGAACCTACGAACTATGAAGAAGCGATGGTGAACCCAGATTCCGCAAAGTGGCTTGAAGCCATGAAATCTGAGATGTGATCCATGTATGAGAACAAAGTTTGGACTTTGGTTGACCTGCCCGATGATCGGCAAGCAATTGAGAATAAATGGATCTTCAAGAGGAAGACAGACGCTGATAGTAGTGTTACTATCTACAAAGCTAGAATTGTCGCAAGAGGTTTTCGACAAGTTCAAGGTGTTGACTACGATGAGAGCTTCTCAATCGTATCTATGCTTGAGTCTATCCGAATCATGTTAGTAATTGCCGTATTTTATGAAATCTGTCAAATGGATAAACAAAACTGCATTCCTTAATGGATTTATTAAAGAAGAGTTGTATATGATGCAACAGAAGGTTTTGTCAATCCGAAAGGTGCTAACAAAATATGCAAACTCCAGCGATCCATATGTGGACTGGTGCAAGCATCTCGGAGTTGGAATATACGCTTTGATGAGTTGATCAAAGCATATAGTTTTATACAGACTTGCGGTGAAGCCTGTATTTACAAGAAAGTGAGTGGGAGCACTACAACATTTCTGATAAGTATATGTGAATGACATATTGTTGATCGGAAATAATGTAGAATTATTCTGTAAAGCATAAAGGAGTGTTTGAAAGGAGTTTTTCAAAGAAAGACTTCGGTGAAGCTGCTTACATATTGAGCTCCAAGATCTATAGAGATAGACCAAGAAGCTTGATAAGTTTTTTCAATGAGTACATACCTTGACAAGATTTTGAAGTAGTTCAAAATGGAACAGTCAAAGAAAGAGTTCTTGCCTGTGTTACAAGGTGTGAAATTGAGTAAGACTCAAAACCCGACCACGGCAGAAGATAGAAAGAGAATGAAAGTCATTCCCTGTGCCTTGGCCATAGGTTCTATAAAGTATGCCATGCTGTGTACCAGATCTATTGTATACCCTACACTGATTTTGGCAAGGGAGTACAATAGTGATCTAGGAGTAGATCACTAGACAGCGGTCAGAATTATCCTTAGTGAAATAAGGATATGTTTCTCGATAATGGACGTGACAAAAGGTTCGTCGTAAAGGGTTACACCGATGCAAGTTTTGACACTAATCTAGATGACTCTAAGTCTCGGTCTAGATATATATTGAAAGTGGGAGCAATTAGCTAGAGTAGCTCCATGCAGAGCATTGTTGACATAGAAATTTGCAAAATACATGTGGATCTAAATGTGGCAGACCCGTTGACTAAAGATTCTCTCACAAGCAAAACATGATCACACCTTAGTACTCTTTGGGTGTTAATCACATAGCGATGTGAACTAGATTACTGAATCTAGTAAACCCTTTGGGTATTGGTCACATGATGATGTGAACTATCGATGTTAATCACATGGTGATGTGATCTAGATTATTGACTCTAGTGCAAGTGGGAGACTGAAGGAAATATGCCCTAGAGGCAATAATAAAGTTATTATTTATTTCCTTATATCATGATAAATGTTTATTATTCATGCTAGAATTGTATTAACCGGAAACATAATACATGTGTGAATACATAGACCAACAGAGTGTCACTAGTATGCCTCTACTTGACTAGCTCGTTAATCAAAGATGGTTATGTTTCCTAACCATGAACTAAGAGTTGTTATTTGATTAACGAGGTCACATCATTAGTTGAATGATCTGATTGACATGACCCATTCCATTAGCTTAGCACCCGATCGTTTAGTATGTTGCTATTGCTTTTCTTCATGACTTATACATGTTCCTATGACTATGAGATTATGCAACTCCCGTTTGCCGGAGGAACACTTTGGGTACTACCAAACGTCACAACGTAACTGGGAGATTATAAAGGAGTACTACAGGTGGCTCCAAAGGTAGATGTTGGGTTGGCGTATTTCGAGATTAGGATTTGTCACTCCGATTGTCGGAGAGGTATCTCTGGGCCCTCTCGGTAATGCACATCACTTAAGCCTTGCAAGCATTGCAACTAATGAGTTAGTTGCGGGATGATGTATAACGGAACAAGTAAAGAGACTTGCCGGTAACGAGATTGAACTAGGTATAGGATACCGACGATCGAATCTCGGGCAAGTAACATACCGATGACAAAGGGAACAACATATGTTGTTATGCGGTCTGACCGATAAAGATCTTCGTAGAATATGTAGGAGCCAATATGGGCATCCAGGTCCCGCTATTGGTTATTGACCAGAGACGTGTCTCAGTCATGTCTACATTGTTCTCGAACCATAGGGTCCGCACGCTTAAGGTTTAGATGACAGTTATTATGAGTTTATGCATTTTGAATCCCGGATGTGATCACGGACATGACGAGGAGTCTCGAAATGGTCGAGACGTAAAGATTGATATATTGGAAGCCTATGTTTGGACACCGGAAGTGTTCCGGGTGAAATCGGGATTTTACCGGATTACCGGGAGGGTTACCGGAACCCCCCGGGAGCCAAATGGGCCAACATGGGCCTTAGTGGAAAGGTGAGAGGGCAGCCCACATAGGGCTGCGCCTCCCCCCCCCCCTCTCCCTAGTCCTATTAGGACTAGGAGAGGGGCCGGCCACCTCTCTCTCTCTCCCCTTTAAGGATTCCTAGTTGGACTAGGATTGGAGGGGGGAGTCCTACTCCCGGTAGGAGTAGGACTCCTCCTGCGCCTCCCTCCTTTGGCCGGCCAGCCTCCCTCCCTCCATCCTTTTTATACGGGGGCAGGGGACACCCCAAGACACACAAGTTGATCCTTGAGATCGTTCCTTAGCCGTGTGCGGTGCCCCCTGCCACCAAATTCCACCTCGATCATACCGTTGTAGTTCTTAGGCGAAGCCCTGCGTCGGTAGTACATCAAGATCGTCACCACGCCGTCGTGCTGACAGAACTCTTCCTCGACGCTTTGCTGGATCGGAGCCCGAGGATCGTCATCGAGCTGAACATGTGCTAAGAACTCAGAGGTGTCGGAGTAACGGTGCTTGGATCGGTCGGATCGGGAAGAAGACGTACGACTACTTCCTCTACGTTGTGAGATCGCTTCCGCAGTCGGTCTGCGTTGGTACGTAGACAATACTCTCCCCCTCGTTGCTATGCATCACCATGATCTTGCATGTGCGTAGGAAAATTTTCGAAATTACTACGTTCCCCAACAAGTAGTCCGACTCCTGCCTGCATCTACTACTATTACTCCACTCATCGACCGCTATCCAGCATGCATCTAGAGTATTAAGTTCATGGAAACAGAGTAACGCCTTAAGCAAGATGACATGATGTAGAGGGATAAATTCATGCAATATGATAAAAACCCCATCTTGTTATCCTCAATGGCAACAATACAATACGTGCCTCGCTGCTCGTACTGTCACTGGGAAAGGATACCGCAAGATTGAACCCAAAGCTAAGCGCTTCTCCCATTGCAAGAAAGATCAATCTAGTAGGCCAAACCAAACTGATAATTCGAAGAGACTTGCAAAGATAACCAATCATCAATAAAAGAATTCAGAGAAGATTCAAATATTGTTCATAGATAATCTTGATCATAAACCCACAATTCATTGGTCTCAACAAACACACCGCAAAAAGAAGATTACATTGAATAGATCTCCACAAGAGAGGGGAGAACTTTGTATTGAGATCCAAAAAGAGAGAAGAAGCCATCTAGCTAATAACTATGGACCCAAAGGTCCGAGGTAAACTACTCACACTTCATCGGAGAGGCTATGGTGTTGATGTAGAAGCCCTCCATGATGGATGCCCCCTCCGGCGGAGCTCCGGAACAGGCCCCAAGATGGGATCTCGTGGATTCAGAAAGTTATGACGGTGGAATTAGGTTTTTGGCTCTGTATCTGATTGTTAGGGGTAGGGGTACGTAGGTATATATAGGAGGAAGAAGTATGTCGGTGGAGCGACAGGGGGCCACAAGGGTGGAGGGCGCGCCTGGGGGGGGAGGGGGGGGGGGGGTAGGCGCGCCCCCTACCTCGTGGTCTCCCAGTTGGTTGCTTGACGTAGGGTCCAAGTCTCCTGGGTCTTGTTCGTTGAGAAAATCACGTTCCCGAAGGTTTCATTCCGTTTGGACTCCGTTTGATATTCCTGTTCTTCAAAACCCTAAAATAGGCAAAAAAACATCAATTCTGGGCTAGGCCTTCGGTTAATAGGTTAGTCCCAAAATTAATATAGAAGTGGATAATAAAGCCCAATAATGTCCAAAACAGTAGATAATATAGCATGGAGCAATCAAAAATTCTAGATACATTGGAGACGTATCAATGGCGCTTTCATTGTTGCAGTAGAGTGGCACATGCTTCAGATGGATGCCGTAGACTTGAGAGTTTGCGTGATCCACAGAAGCTGAGCGCAGCAAGATCCAGCAGCAATGTATTCAGATTCAGCAGTGGAGAGAGACACACGGTTCTGCTTCTATGAAGACCAACAGACTAGAGATCATCCTAGAAAGTGACATGTGCCTGATGTAGACTTGCGATCAACCTTGTCACCAGCATAATCAACATCTTAGAATCCAACTAGATCAAACTCTGATCCCTTTGGATACCATAATCCTAGTGTTGGGGTGTAAGCCAAATATCGAAGAATTGGCTTCACATCTAAGTGATGCGACTCCTTTGGTGCTACTTGGAATCAGGCACACATGCAAACGCTAAGCCTGATATCTGGCCTAGATGCACACAAGTAGAGTAAAGAACCAATCATGGAACAATACACGTTTAGATCGAATTATTTACCATTGTCGTCGGGGCCCAGATGACTTTTGGTTGGCTTAGCGTCATGTATCCCATGCAGTCTTGCATTCCAAACTTCTCCAGGCAATGTTTGAGGTATTTCTCTTGAGATATGAAGATGCCATTGCTTTGCTGACGGATTTGAAGACCAAGGAAGAACTTCAGCTCACCCATCATGGACATCTGATATTGCTCTTGCATCATGTGCCCAAACTCATCACTTTATCTTTTATCAGTGCAACCGAGGATAATGTTATCCACATAGATCTGGCACACAAACAGTTCACCATCGTATGTCTTCGTGAAGAGAGTGGGATCTAGGGAACCAGGTTTGAACGCTTTGCTCTTCAAGAAGTCTTTGAGTGTGTTATACCATGCACGAGGGGCTTGTTTCAAGCCATACAGTGCCTTTTTGAGCTTGTAAAACATATCAGGATGTTTTGGATCTTCAAAGTCAGGTGGTTGTGCAACATACACTTCTTCTTAAATCTTGCCATTGAGAAAGGCACTCCTCACATCCATTTGATATAGGAGGATGTTGTGATGGTTGGCATATGCTAGCAGAATGCAAAAGGCTTCAAGCTTAACCACCGGAGCGAATGTTTCATCGAAGTCAATTCCTTCAACTTGAGTATCTCCTTGAGCAACGAGACGAGCCATGTTTCTGACAACTTGACCATGCTCATCTTGTTTATTGCGATAGATCCATTTTGTGCCTATGATATTGTGCTTGCAAGGATCAAGACGCTTGACCAGTTCCCAGACATTATTCAGCTGGAAGTGTTGAAGCTCTTCTTGCATAGCTTGAATCCATTCAGGTTCCATGAAGGCTTCAACAACTTTCTTGGGTTCAGATATGGATACAAATGCAAAGTGCCCACAGAAATTTGCTAGTTGAGTTTCTCTTGAATGAGTAAGGGGACCAGGTGCATTGATGCTGTCAATTATCTTCTCAATCTATACTTCATTTGCAACATGAGGATGGACTGGACGAAGATTTTGCTGTTGATGATCATTGTCTTCATCTTCAGTATTGGCTTCAGGCTGAGCAGAGTCTTCAGGTTGATTTGGTGCAGAAATTATAAGTTCCTCTTCAGCCTGTGCCTCTGAAGTTATGATTTCTCCAGTACCCGTAAGCTTGATGGATTCACTCGGTGAGACTTCATCTAGGACATTTGGCAGGTGCTCCCTTTGTGAGCCGTTAGTTTCATCGAACCGCACATCCACAGTTTCAACCACTTTATAGTGAAAGAGGTTGAAGACTTTGTAGGAGTGCGAATCCTTTCTGTAACCAAGCATAAAACCTTCATGTGTTTTGGGTGCAAATTTTGATGTGTGATGTGGATCCTTGATCCAGCACCTGGCACCAAATACTCCGAAGTAGCTTATGTTTGGCTTCTTACAAGTTAGTAGCTCATATGATGTCTTCTTTAGAAGCTTGTGAAGATAAACACAGTTGATGAGGCGGCATGCAATATCAATAGCTTCAGGCCAGAACTTCCGTGGAGTCTTGTACTCATCAAGCATCGTCCGAGCCATCTCAATGAGTGTTGTGTACTTGCGCTCCATGATGCCATTCTGCTGAGATGTGTATGGAGCTGAGAATTCAAGAGTGATGCCCAATGTAACAAGATAAGTGTCGAGGCCATTGTTCTTGAACTCTGTGCCATTGTCACTTCTTATGTGCTTGATCTTGATGTTGTAGTTTGTCATTGCACGATTTGGCAAATCATCTGAAGGCATCCTGCACTTCAGTCTTGTAGAGAATTATATGCACCCAGGTATATCTAGAGTAATCATCAACAATAACGAAGTCATAGAGACAAGCAGTGGTAGTAAGAGTGGAGTAATGAGTAGGGCCGAATAGGTCCATGTGAAGCATCTCAAAAGGATGTGATGTCGTCATGATTGTCTTCGAAGGATTCTTGGCCCTAGTCATCTTCCCGGCTTCGCAGGCACCACACAGATGATCCTTTTTGAACTCGATGCCCTTGATGCCTACAACATGCTTCTTCTTCGCGAGAGTGTACAAGTTTCTCATGCCAGCATGCCCTAGCCTCCGATGCCAGAGCCAGCACTCTGAAGCTTTTGCTAGAAGACATACGACCAACTGTGGTCCTATTGAGAAATCTACCATGTACAGATCACCTTTTCGGTACCCTTCAAAGAATAGAGACTTGTCAGATTCCATTAGAACAAGGCAACAATATTTTCCAAATATCACAATCATGTTCAAGTCACACAGCATTGAGACAGACATTAAGTTGAAACCAAGGGATTCTACAAGCATCACTTTATCCATGTGTTGATCTTTGAGATTGCAACTCTACCTCGACCCAATACCTTGCTTTTACCAATGTCAGCAAATGTGATATGACTCTTGTCAGATGGATGTAAGGTTGAGTCCATGAGAAGACTTTGATCGCCGGTCATGTGGTTAGTGCATCCGCTGTCAATAATCCATTCTGAAGCAGCTGGTGTCATACCCTACAGTGTAGTTAGGGGGATAGGCTTCATGAAGGGTATTCTGAAGCATAAACATTTGACGAGCAAGTGGATTATGAAAGCTCAGATCTAGGTTAGGACTGATAGGATGATTGGCAAGAGACTCGGGAACAAAATACATAATAAGACCATTTGGGAATTTTATCTTGCGCCCCACAAGATGTTTTAGGTCCCCATCAATAGCATCTGACGCCTTTGATTTCCGGTTGGAGACCTTTCCCTGCAAAAGAGAGTTAAGTTTTCTTAACCACCCACGTCTTCAGGGGTGGCTTTGAAGCAATGAGTCAAAGTGCAGCATCTGAGAACTTTGGCTTTGGAGCCCTAGCAAACAGTCTTGCAGGAGGTGTATAATACTCATAAGAATAAGCAGAGTAGTTCTTGGTCTTATGAACATGGCGGTTTGATGAAACATGCTCATATTCATAGGCCTGAGTATGGTTTCCCTACAAAACATTTGAGTTAGGGTGACTATGGTGAGTCCTCTGTCTGTATGAAGCCTTTGGACCATGTGAAGCCTTTGGTCTAGGGTTTATCTTCTTCCCAGGTGGTGTCAAGATGTCATTCACCTGAAGTTTTTCAAGACAACTCATGGGCACCCAGATCATCTTCAGAGGTGGTCCATTCCTATAGTTGGTACCAATATACCTGGCAAATACTTCACCATTATGATTCTTAAACAGTTTATAGTTTGCATGAAAGGATTCATCAATGATAATCGGGTTAGCACAAGTGAAGCCAGATAAGGTAGACGGATCCACTGAAGGTCCCTTTGCAGCAACCCATGTGGTTTTGGGGTACTGCTCAGGCTTCCAGTAACAACCATCAACGTTCATTTTCCTTTCAAACCGAAGACCCTCGTTCCTAGGGTTTCGGTTCAGAATCTGTTTCTTGAGGACATCACATAGTGTTTGATGCCCTTTGAGACTTTTGTACATGCCTGTCTCAAGAAATGTATTCAACCTCGCATTCTCATCAGCAATAGTAGTGGTAGCCTCTACAGAGGGGTTAGTTACCACATCAACAGTTGAAGTTATTGCAACAGTAGTAGCAGTAGAACATCCGGCAACAGAAGTACCGTTATCACGCTCAAGGCATTTTAGACATGGTGGTTCAAATCCTTCCTGAGCGGAACTAATATGTTGAGCGTAAAGTGACTCGTTCTCCTTTTGAAGATCTCCATGAGATGATCAAAAGTTCTCAAGCTCTTGCTTCCTTTGAAGATAATCATAGGAGATCTTTTCATGAGTAGTTGAGAGCATTTCATGACGACTTTCAAGTTCTTCGTACTTAGCATGAAGATTTTTGATGTCTTCAATTAAGGACTGAGTTGGAGTCATTTCCGCGTCCAACAGGTCATCGCTTTTATCTAACTGTTTTTGAATATGTTCCATAGCAGTCTATTGTTGTGTTGCAATTTTAGCAAGTGTTTTGTAGCTAGGTTTAGATTTACATTCAGAGTCATCTTCACTTGATGTTTGATAGTGAGCATCGCATGAGTTTACCTTGGCACCACGTGCCATGAAGTAGTAGGTGGGTGCAGAGTCATCCTCGTTAGCATCAGCGTTGGTGAAGAGGCCATCGTCTTCAGTGTTGAAGATGGACTTGGCGACGTATGCGGAAGCTAAAGCCAGGCTTGCCACGCCTGAATAAGATTACTCTTCAGACTCCATCTCCACCTCCTCATATGCAGACTCCTCTTCTGAATCCATTTCCTTGCCAACAAACGCACAAGACTTGCTAGATGAGCTCTTCTTGTCTGATGAAGACTTCAACGAAGAGTTGGAAGAAGAATTTTAGGATTTCTTCTACTTCTTGTCATCAGAATCATATTACTTGCTCTTCTTCTTCTTGTTCTCATTGTCCCACTGAGGACATTCAAAGATGTAGTGACCAGGTTTCTTGCACTTGTGGCACATTCTCTTCTTGTAGTCAAGGGAGGAAGCTTCATCATTCCTTGAGCTGGATCTTGAAGACTGTCTAGAGCCTTTCTTCCTGGTGAACCTTTGGAACTTCTTCTCGAGCATGGCAAGTTCCTTTCCAATGTCTTCAGGATCCTCAGAACTGTAGTCAGATTCTTCTTCGGATGAGGAAACAGCCTTTGCCTTCAAAGCGCGAGCTCGGCCATAGTTGGGACCATAGATATCTCTTTTCTTAGATAGTTGGAACTCATGTCTGGTGAGCCTCTCAAGTATGTCAGACGGATCGAGAGTCTTGAAGTCGGGGTGTTCTTGAATCATCAAGGCCAGGTTGTCAAATGAGCTGTCGAGTGATCTCAAGAGTGTCTTGACAATTTCATGCTTAGTGATCTCAGTGGCGCCGAGTGCATGAACCTCATTTGTGACGTCTATGAGGCGATCAAACGCTAGCTGAACATTCTCATTGTTATTTCTATTGAAGCGGTTGAAGAGATTGCGAAGAACACTGATCCTTGAGTCTCTTTGGGTTGAGACGCCTTCATTAACCTTGGAGAGCCAGTCCCAGACTAGCTTTGCATTTTCCAAAGCACTCACATGGCCATATTGTCCTTTGGTCAGATGACCACAGATGATGTTCTTGGCAGTAGAATCCAGTTGAATGAACTTCTTGACATCAGCTGGGGTGACGCCTTCACCGGCCTTGGGAATGTTGTTCTTGAAGACATACCAGAGGTCGACATCAATGGCTTCAAGATGCATGCGCATCGTATTCTTCCAGTAGGGGTAATCGGTGCCATCAAAGACAGGGCACGCAGCAGAGACTTTGATTATCCTTGCGGTCAACATACCTAAACACCAAGTGGTTAAACCGAACACATCGAACAAGGGAGCACCTTGCTCTGATACCAATTGAAACTGTAGTTATCGACTAGAGGAGGGTGAATAGGCGATTTTTATGAAAGTCTTCAAAACACGGGGGCTTTGAAGACAAACAGTAGTAATGAACCTATTGATATGCAGCGGAAGGTAGACTACACTAGACAAGCCATAGTCAAGTAAGCAATGAAGTGAAAGCACGAAGACTACCAGCAGCTAGGTAGTATGGATTAAGATGGAAGATGGTATGAAGCCAATCAACAACAGTCTTCACACAGTGAAGTCAATCAGATCATGCAAGCAGGCAATGAGTTCATGAAGACAAACAGTAAGCAAAGAGAGGTAAGACATAGAACTAATTGCTTGGTGAGGACAGGTATTTGTTGGACCAGTTCCAGTTGCTGTGATAACTGTGCGTCTAGTTAGGGAGGCTGAGATTTAACTAAGAAGATTGCTTCTTCACCTTATTCCCCTTGAGATAAGGACACACAGTCCTCGCCCAATCACTCTGGTAAGTCTTCAAGGTAGACTTCCAAACCTTCACAGACTTCGTTCACCGGCGATCCACAATGACTCTTGGATGCACAGAACGCGACGCCTAACCGGCTGGAGGGTTCACAGTCCTCAAGTGTAACAAGTCTTTAGATCACACAGACAGAAAGACTTCAGTGATGCCTAACACTCTTTGGATCTGGGTGTTTAGGGATTTGTCCTCGCAAGGATTACTCTCTCAAAAGCTTCGGAGGTGGGTTGCTCTCAAACGACAAAAATCGTGCACTAACGCTGAGCAGCCACCAATTTATGGTGTAGGGGTGGGCTATTCATAGCCAGGAGACAACCCGACCTGATTTGTCCGAAATGACCCTGGGTCAGTAAGGAACTGACACGTGTCCAATGGTCAGATTTCAAACACACGTGGCAGCATGACCTGAGCTACACGTAAGGCTGACTTATCTAGCTCTAGATAATATTTTCTATCATTGTCCTCACTCAACGACTTAGGATTTGGTTGAGCATCACTTTAGTCTCTCTAACTTTGTTCACTTGGACCCCACTTAACAGTACGGTGGTTCCTATGACATGACAAAGAAGAAAAGGAAACTACGAAACAACTATGTTTTCGCAATCCATAGTCTTCACGCAATGTCTTCTCATGTCATAGTCTTCAATGTGAATCTCTTCATAGACCACCATTGTCTTCAATGTCTTCACATATTTTTAGGGGTCATATCTGGTAGGTAAACCGAATCAATGAGGGACTACTACCTGTGTTATCCTGTAATTATCACAAACACATTAGTCCCTCAACCAAGTTTGTCGTCAATACTCCAAAACCAACTAGGGGTGGCACTAGATCCACTTCCAGTCCCGGATGAGATCACGGACATGACGAGGAGTCTCGAGATTATATAGAGGTATAGATTCATATATTCAGAGGTTACATTCGGACACCGGAATGGTTTCGGGAAGTTTCGGAGTACCAGGGGTTACCGGACCCCCCCCCCCCTGGGGAAGTGGTGGGCCTTCATGGGCCTTAATGGAAAGGAGAGGAGGGCCGCGAGGGAGGCCGCCCCCCATGACCAGTCCGAATTGGACTAGGAAGGGCCCCCCTCTTTCCTTCTCCCTTCCTCCTCCATCCCTCTCTCCCTCTCTTGGAAAGGAAGGGGACTCCAACTATGATTGGGAATCCTAGTTGGACTCCCCTATGGCGCGCGCCCCCCTATGGCCAGCCTCCTCCTCCCCACTCCTTTATATGCGTCGGCATGGGGCACCCCAAAGCACAGCAGACAATCTCTTAGCCGTGTACGGTGCCCCCCTCCATAGTTTACAACCTCAGTCATATCGTCGTAGTGCTTAGGCGAAGCCCTGTGTCGGTAGCTTCATCATCATCATCGCCACACCGTCGTACATATATTTCGCCACTTCCAGGTGGTTCTTGACTTCTGGCCACTCTCATCGATCTTCAACGACATGCCCAACCGTGGGCCCGTGTGGTCAAAGTTGTGCATTGTAATTTTGAACATCTCACATACCACCCTTTTCACTCATATATATTTGGGCCACATGCTGGTGTGGCTGTCTTTTGACCCTCTCTAATGTTATTTTTTACTACAAAGACTCTGACAACGCTCAACGGACACGGGGTATAATATCTTAACCGTGTGCGATACAAGTGCAATGTGAATCACCACGTCTGCGCAAGCATAAGCAAATTAATTAGGGTTGAGGTCCTAGCTCAATCGTGTGCGATGCAAGTGCGCTGAAATCACCACAACAATGGAAGTGTGAGCAAATTAAGGTGGAGGTACTAGCTCAACAGTGTGCGCTGAAATCACCACAACCGCGCAAGTGTGAGCAAAGGGTGGAGGTATTGGCGTTACTGTGTGCGATGCAAGTGCACTGTAAAAACCACCACCTGTGCAAGCTAAAGGCGGGTAAGTTTACTTGGAAATTAGGACGAACCATGTGCGATAGACCTGCTAGCTACAAATATAAAAAAAAACTACCTGCCTTGAGCGTTGCAAAAATCGGCGGATCCGCGCCACTTTTCCTTATTATCATACACACATATTGTTATTGGACCATGTGCGATCTTGGGCACTCCCGCCCGCATCAATTACTTTGCCGAAATTTTAGTAGCCACCGTACTTCAACCGTCGCCCATACTCCTCCAGCACCGACCTTATAGTAAAATTGCAGCAGCCGAGGCATTTGAACAGTCACCCTCCCTCGTCCACCACCATCTCCAATGACCTTATAGTAAAATTGCAGTAGCTGAGGCATTTGAACCGTCGCCCTCCCTCGTCCACCACGATCTCCACCCACCATTATTAAAATTTTCAGTAGACGTGGCGTATCCTCAAACACCAACCCCCCTCCAGAGTCCCCCACCCCCTCCCCCCTCTAACCCTAGCTCGCGGCCGCCCCGGCGCCACTGCCAACCCCTGACGGTCTGCCCGTTCCTCCTAGTTTAGATAATAAAGTTCATGTTACCCAGCGATTCTCATACTGTCGCCCCACTCCCCTGAGTTTTTAGATGAGGCCTGTGGTGTCCCACTCGCCAGATCCACATCCCCTGCTCCAAAATGTCGCATCCTATGCTCGACCATGTATCCTAAGGAGACCGACGAGCGTTCGGCCAAGAAGAGGTTTATCATGGCCTCTCCGGCGAGCATTGGCGAGGTGGCCGCCGTTTACCCCACCCTGTCGATCCCAGAGCAACACGTCGACGCGGAAGTCGGCGAAGACGTTGACTACGTTGTCATGCTAAAGGCTTCTAATATGTCTCCAATCTATCAATAATTTATGAAGTATTCATGCCAATATATTATCATTCTTAGATATTTTACAATCATTTTATAGCAACTTTATACCTTTTTGGGACTAACCTATTGACTCAGTGCCCAGTGTCATTTGCTGTTTTTTGCTCATTTTTTACATCGCAGAAAATCAATATCAAACGGAGTCCGAACACCGCGAAACTTTTTGTGGATTTTTAATGGGCCAAAAGACTCCCGATGGTCCAAAGCAGCACTTGGGGGTGCACCGAGGGGGCACAACCCACCAGGGCGCGCTAGAGCCCACTTGCGTGCCTAGGTGGGTTGTGCCCACCTCGGTGGCCTCCCGTACCCCTTCTTTGCACAGTAAATTCCCAAATATTCCGAAACCCCTCGGGGTTAACCTAGATCCGAAGTTCTGCCACCGCAGGGCTCCATAGCCACCGAAAACGTATCTAAACCCGTTCCGGCACCCTGCTGGAGGAGGGGGGTTCATCTCCGGTGGCCATCATCATCATCCCTGCGGCCACCATGATGAGGAGGGAGTAGTCCACCCTTGGGGTTGAGGGCTTGTACTAGTAGCTATGTGTTTTATCTCTCTCTCTCATGATCTATATCATGGGCTTTGTTAGCATAGATGGATCATATGATGTTTCTCCCCTCTATATTCTTGTTGTGATGAATTGAATCTTTATCCTTTGAAGTTTTGTCATGTCGGATTGAATATTTAGAGATGAGAACACATGATATATGTCTTGCAGTATGAATACTTGAGGTGACAATTGGGGTATCTTATTGATTCAATTGATATATGTTATGGCATTCAACTCTCGGATTGCCGCGATGATATTGGGGTAATCTATGCATAAGGGTTGATGCATGTTTTTATTATGTTTTCTCCGACGGAAACTTTGGGGTCTCTTTATATTTCTTTGTGTGGATTGAGTATTATGCATATGAATTTGCTTTGGTGCTATTCTAGCACGAACTCTAGGATAGATCGAACGGAAACAATAGCTTTGTGTTATTTTAGTACGAACTCTTGAATAGATTGAATGGAAAGAATAGCTTTGAGGTAGTCTCGTACCCTGCAAACAAATCCTATCTTTTGTCCTCCGCTAATAGGAACTCGGGAGTGATTCTTCGTTAAACTTTGACGGATAATCATATGATCCAACTATATTAGCATTGTTGAGAGATTGCACTAGCAAAAGTACGAACCCTAGGCCTCATTTCTAAGCATTGAAATACCGTTTTGTGACCATTTACTATTTGCTACCTTTCTGTTTTTATTTATTCAGATTATAAAAATATATTTCTACCATCCATATTACACTTTTATCACCATATATCTCTTCACCGAACTAGTGCACCTATCCAATTTTCCATTGTATTGGGTGTGTTGGGGACACAAGAGATTTCTTGTATTTGGTTGCAGGGTCGTTTAAGAGAGACCATCTTCATCCTACACCTCTCACGATTTGATAAACCTTAGGTCATCCACTTGATGGAAAATTGCTATTGTCCTACAAAACTCTGCGCTTGGAGGCCCAACACGTGTCTACAAGAATAAAGTTGCGTAGTAGACATCAAGCTCTTTCCTGGCGCCGTTGCCGGGGAGGTGAGTGCATGAAGGTATATCTTTAGATCTCGCAATTGAATCTTTTAGTTTCTTGTTTTATCACTAGTTTGGTTTATAAAAGGAAACTACAAAAAATGGAATTGAGGTTGCATCATATTCTTGATCATCTTTATAATATCTTTCTTGAAAATGATGGTTCGGAAAATTGTGCTCAATTGTTAGAAGATGAAGTAAATAAAATATTTGGAACAAAATATTTGATTGATGGTCATGATTTCAATGTTGTTAGTATAAATTCTTTGAATATCCATGATTCTAATGATATGCAAAGCTAGAAGCTTGGCGATGCTATGTTTGATGAATATGATATTTTTAGTCCCCCAAGTTTTGATGAGAAAATTTATTATGATGATTGCATGCCTCCTATTCATGATTATTATGTGATGACATGTATTCTATAAAGAATAATGATAACCATGAAACTTGTCATCGTGATTTTAATTTTCAATCCCATGATAGTTATTTTGTTGAGTTTGCTCCCACTACTATAAATGAGAATGACTTTGCTTATGTGGAGAGTAACAAAATTTCTATGCTTATGCATCATGAAAAGAATGCTTTATGGTATGGCTATATTGCTGAATTCATTCATGATGTTACTGAAAATTATTATGAGAGGGGAACATATGATTTTACATATTGCAAAAATTTCAAATTCCCTCTCTATGAGTTGAAAATTTTGAAGTTATGCTTGTTTTGTCTTCCTATGCTAGTTGATTCTTGTTCCCATGAATTGTTTGCTCAAAAAATCTCGATGCATATGAAGTGGGTTAGTCTTAAATGTGCTTGCCAGGTGTTTCATGATGCTCTTGTTTTTTTGAGGCAATTCATGATGCTCTTGTTATGTTTCAATTCATATTTTTTATGCGAGCATCATTGAAATCATCATGCCTAGCTAAAAGGCATTAAAGAAAAGTGCTTGTTGGTAGACAACCCAACACTATCACCTATTGTTTTTGTGTGTTCACGTGATTATGCTACTGTAGTAATCATGTTTTATTTCTTTTGTTTCAATAAAGTGCAAAGTAAAGCCTTTAGGATCTTGCTGGGTGATAGTTACTTTGATCTTGCTGAAAAACTGAAACTTTTGCATGCAGGAAAATAATTCTCATTTTTAACAAAAGCGTGATAAAATACTTATTCTTTTTGAAGAAGATTAATAAAAGAACTTACCAGGTTTTCCTAATTTTTCAGAAATTTTTGAGTAGCAGAAGTATGGTTTGAGTACAGATTACTACAGACTGTTCTGTTTTTGATAGATTCTGTTTTGAATGCATAGTTTGCTTGTTTTCTAGTTTCTATGGCATATATTGCTCAATATAAATTGAGGAAATGATATTTTACCCTAGGCATTGTGTGAGAACAATTATGAATCTTTTCTTTGACAGTACCAAAAGTGAAATGGTTTGCTCTTTATCATACTAACCTATCTCACAAAGTTCCTTTAAGTTTTGTGTGATTGAAGTTTTCAAGTTGTGGCTGAGATATCGATATGAGGAGAATAAGGAGCGACAAAACCCTAAGATTCACTACTAGGGAAAACCTTATACACATAATCTTACCAGTAGCGCGTGGTAAAAATGAGGCGCTACTGCTACTTAGCAGTAGCGCGTGGTCAGAAAGGGCGCTACTGCTATCCACTTAGTAGTAGCATGGCAGGAATAAAACGCGCTACTACTATAATTGCCCACACCATTGCCGACATGCTAGGTATAGTAGTAGCTCCCTTCTACAAAATGCGCTACTGCTATCAAATTAGTAGTAGCACACTTTTAGGGTAGGGTGCTACTGCTAAGTTTGAACTAGTCCACAAGACGGGCCTAGCTTAGCAGTAGCGAGTTTGTGAGAAGCGCGCTACTGCTACGTATTTTAGCAGCAGCGCATTTTCTTTTCCCACGCTACTGCTAAAACTATTTTGACATAACCCCCCGCGTGGGCTTCCCTCCTGTGCTTCCTCCACAAATTCCCCACTCTCTCTTCTCCCCTTCGTCGCCTCCGCCGAAGCCCTTGCCCTCGCTGGAACCCCTGCCCTCGACGCCTGTGCCTCCTCCTCCTCTACCTCGACCTCGCCGCAGCCCCTACCCTCGCTCTCCGCCGTCGTCTTCCTTGTCCCCACCTCGCCACCGTCACCCCGACCCCACCTCACCGCCATCTCCCCCGACCCTGCCTCGCCGCTGTCTTCCCCGACCCCGCCTCGCCGCGCCTCGGTGTCGCCGTCTCCCCGACCCCATCTCTCTCTCAGCCCTCAGTAAGCATTCTCCCCTCCCCTCTTCTCTGCTCTCTGCTCTCTCTCTCTCTCTCTCTCTCTCTCTTAGTATGAACCCTAGCTATTTAGTGCTGGTTAGTATGAACCCTAGGCTATTTTTAGTGCTAGTTAGTTAATTACTATTAGTACGAACTCTATTCAATTAGGTAGTATGAACCCTAGTTTAAAAAACCTAGGACAGATTAGTGGCTATTTTTTAGTGGTAGTTAGTATGAAACCTAGGTTTCAAACTATTGCTATTTTTTAGTTAAAGCAATTTTTGCTATTTAAAAAAACTTCTTGCATTTTTCTTCAAGTTCTATATTTTCCTTCCTGTTATATGCAAATTTGAAGTGGACATGTGATTTGGAGATGTCATATTTGGAATTCGGACATGTCATATTTGGATATGTGGTGTTTTGGACATGTTATATTTGGAAAATGATGATTATGTGCAGGGTAAATGATCCGAACAGTTATCGGGCGCCAGCCATAAATGGTTCAAAAGCAGACAAGAAGCAGAAGCTAGTTACTTGAGGTTCATGCTAACCCAAGAGAGCACTCATAACCACCGCCTCATGTACCGCATAGTTCCGCTCTCACCCATATAGTGATAGATTTTCTTGTCTATATCATTGTTTAGATGGATGACGATGTAGTTGCAAGTATTCGAGACATCTCATAACTTGTATCGCTATTTCTAGATGATGACGAGAGACAGCATTTTGTGTTGGATGATGATTATGGTGATGACATGATCAATTTGATGAGACTATTTGTATGTGTATGATATGATAAGATTTGTATGTGTATGATATGCTAGAGACTATTATATAAAACACTAAACAAAATTCATCAGCACAAAATATGGAGCAAAAAAAATCAGGAACTAACAACAGTAGCGTGGGGTAGGGCTTTAGTAGCAGGGAGGTCTTAGCAGTAGAGCCTTTTATACTAGGGCACTATATATATTAGTAGCATCACGTTTTTGCGATGACCGCTACTGCTATCCCTAGAGAGCAGTAGTGCGGGTCAATAGGCGCTACTGCTAAGCGTTATATGTAGCGCCGTATCAGTAGCGTGGCTAACCGCGCTACTGCTAGGCTTTTCCCTAGTAGTGATTGGGGATTCCCAAGGGACCCCAAGGTAATATTCAAGGAAGATCCAAGTAATTAAGCTTTGGGATGCCCCGGAAGGCATCCCTTTTTCGTCTCCAACATTATCAGTAACGTCACTTGGAGCTATGTTTTCATTCGTCACATGATATGTGTTTTGCTTGGACTGTCAATTTATTTTGTTAGCATTTTCTTGCTATTATTTATAATAAAGTTTTGCATCTTGTATTTCTATAAAAGTGGCACTGATAGCCTTTGACATGCTTATTTTGCAAGTATAAATGTTGCTGTTTGAAAACAGAAAGTTTGCCGGTGTTGCAAAAATTCCCTAGAAAATTCAGAATGTGATAAAATGTTGAACCTTTTTTGCATAATGAGGTCTGATAAATTTTCTATAGTGTGAAAGTTTCATAATTTTTTGAGTTAGGGAAGTATTGATACTCTTGCATTCTTTATAGACTGTACTGTTTTGGCAGATTGTTGTTATGTTTGCATTGTTTGCATATGTTTGCTTGTGTAATGATTCTATTTGAGGATATGAGTATTAAATATGCAGAGGCATTTAGTAGGCAATGTTGAATAATAATTTTAGTGATTTGCTAAGGTAGAGAATGATAAGTTTTTTGCATGGTTTTATACTAACTTATCTCACGAGTTTTTGTTGAGTTTTGTGTGGATGAAGCTTTTGAGATTTAGGAAAACCATGATATGAGAAGAATTATGGAGACAAAAAAGCTCAAGATTGGTGATGCCCAAGGCATCCCAAGATAATATTTCAAGAAGTCTCAAGCATGTAAGTTTAGGGATGCCCCGGTAGGCATCCCGCCTTTCTCCTTCAACAATTATTGGTTAGTATCGGCTGAGCCTAAGTTTTTGCTTCTCCATATGAGTTGTGCTATTGTTGGAATGTCATTTTATCTTGTTTTGGTTGCTGTTTTAATAAAGTACTTAGATCTGAAAGTTTATAAATAAAATAGAGTCCTCGAATAGTTGCCAGAGAGGCTAACTAAGCGGCATTCACATCCCGTTAATGAAGCTCTTTTCTATGTCATTTACTTTTGTGCTTCACTTATATCCTATGAGTAAATTGCTGAATAAATTGAATGTCGTGAAGTTGAAATCATATCATGCCTAGTGGTAGCTTCACATTGGGTTTAGAAAGTGAATTCTTTTGAGGCTTGACAATCACAATATAGGTCATACAAGAAATTCACGAATATTTAGTATAAGGAAGAGAATTTTCACATGCAAATACACCATCATGGAAATCTTTTGTGATTGTGAGCCCCCATCAAAGTATTGTGATGCTCCGAGACCGTTGCGCCAGGTGTCTTCCAGTTATTCGTGTTGTTGCCTTATCTTTCGCTTGCTTGTTGCATCTTTCCATGTCATCATCCGCATTGCATTTGCATGTTTTCAAAACTTGCATTCATCCAGGTTCCCCCAGTTCCGTCCGTTGTCCGTTCTGAGCCAAACCACACTCGCACGCGCCCGCGCCATGCCCGAAATATTATTTTTATAAGTTGCTGGAAAATGTTCTCGGAATGGGATGAGAGTTGGCGTGCGGTCTTATTATTTTGTAGGTAGACCGTCTGCAAAGTTTCATCGCACATGGAGCTCGTTTGTTAGCCCAACCGTTAAACTATAGCGGCATTATAGCCAGTCAAACGTCGGACGTTTTGGTCCCCGAAACTGCTATCGGGCCCTCTCTCTCTGCTCTCCTCTCAGCCTTGCCACAGCCCACCTAGTCCATCCACCTACCCCTCTTCGCGTCCGGAGCTGTCCGACACGATCACACAATCCGAAAACTCCTCTTTCCTCAATGCACAAACCCCCTCACATGCGTGTCTGAAACTTACCCGAACCCGACCCGGACAGTCGTCACCGTTGGGTTCAGATCATCCCCAAACATCTACAAAACATCTCTGTTTTTCTTTTTGGACTCCCTAGCCTATTTTTCCTGACTGTCCGATTTTGATCGAAGGGACGAGATAGCCCCTAATCTAACCCCCGGCTATAAATATGAGTACAACCCTAATTTCTAGGAGGTTTGTCCCCTGTTGGCGTCGCCACTCCACCAAATCCATCTTCATCGGGATCTACCGCGAGCCAACCACCTCTCCACCTCGCATTCCCCACCACACCAATCCATCCCAGCCATCCCGATCCCCATGAAGATCCTTCTCGATCCCACCGGCGCCTCCCCTGGATCCCCTGATCCAGCCATCGCGGTGTGCCCCATGCTTGTCTTCTATGCACGGACGGGAGAGGAGCTCCCGATCCTTGTGGCTAAGGCGACCTCGTCGCCTTTGCTCGAGCCTCCTCCGGGAGCCGTCACTGGCGACCCCCCCCCACAGGACCCCGTCGTGCCCATTACCTTCCTACTCCTTACTCTTTTCCTTCTTCCCGCCTCTCATCTCTCCCCTTCTTCTCTTGATAGGGAGCCGACACCCATGGAGCTTGCCGCTGCCTCGTCCAAGGTGCGTCCTCACCGGATCTCTCCATCACCGCCGCACCTTGACGTCATCCCGTATCCGCGGTTGGACCCCCCCCCCCCCCCCCCCGCGTAGGTCGCTGACCATTTCTCTCCGTCCTCCATTCTTCCTCTTTTTCCCTCTCTCTCGATCCTTGCTCTCTTATGCCCCTGTCTCTCCCCGCCATGGACAGTTACTGCGAAGCCGGGATCCGCCGCTAGGAATAGACACTTCCCCCTTGTCGGTCCCTCCATCGGCCTCCACCACCTCACCGGAGCTCCTACCGTGTCGCGCCGCCATAGTTGACCCTTGTCTGCATCGCCGGTGTATGCATCTTCTGCATCGTGTAGGTGCTCGCCTGCTCATCCTGCTCGAGGCTCTGCTCGATTGACCCAGCAGCTTCCCCGCGTCAGCCCAGCAGCGTTCTTTCGTTTCCCAGGTCAGCCCTTCTTCCTCAATCGGGCCAAGGCCCATGGTGAGGGAGACCCCTCCAGCACCTCCTTTTTTTTCCCTTCCTTTGGCCTAGCTAGTTTCGGCCCGCGTGTGTTTTTTTATCGTCTGCGAATTTGGTAATTATTCCAGAGACAACAGTTTTGCAGTTCACCCCCTAAGTTTCATGCATTTAATAACTCACAAATGGTGCATCATATTAAAATAAATTTTATATGTAAAATGCTTAGAATTTTGTATAGATTAATAATTTGCAACTTTCATCCATGTTTAAAATGTTTAAAATGCTATTTGTGTTTATTATCTATATTGCCATGCTAAAATGATTTAATTCATAACTAAATAACCATTGCTCGGTTTTAAATAAACTTTATATGTAAATCGGGTAGAAAATGCCTAATTTAACATGGTGCACTCATCTAGCATGTTTAACAACTCTAAAATATGGTTTAGGGCAGAACAGTACCAAATCTAATATATGCTCATGAGGATTTTTTTCGGACTTGTTGCTTATTGTTCCGACCTCATTGAAATTTCTCTAGATAGGTAGTTTTCATATGCTTCATCCCTCGCCATGTTTAACAACATTTAATATTGTTGGGTACATAAACGAGAGAGAACTAAATATTGGAATGTGGTGTTTTCGTCAATATGCAACTCGTTGCATATTGAGCTCCACTTAATTTGTAGGATTGTTTCTGCATTTTGCCATGCCATGCATCATTAAACCGGACATGCATCATACTTGGTTGTGCATCATGCCATGTTTATTCTTGTGTGTTTTACTATGTTGTTTTCTTCTTTCCGGTGTTCCTTCTTTGGGTTGGTTCCGATAACGTCGCGTTTGTGAGGATTCATTCGACTACGCCCGTTTGTCATCTTCATGGACTCGTTCTTCTTCCTTGTGGGATCTCAGGCAAGATGACCATATCCTCGAAATTACTTCTATCTTTGCTTGCTAGTTGCTCGCTCTATTGCTATGCCGCGATACCTTCCACTTGTTATATCATGCCTCCCATATTGCCATGTCAAGCCTCTAACCCACCTTTCCTAGCCAACCGCTGTTTGGCTATGTTACCGCTTTTGCTCAGCCCCTCTTATAGTGTTGTTAGTTGCAGGTGAATCTGAAGTTTGTTCCTTGTTGGAACATGGATATGTTTGGGATATCACAATATATCTTATTTACTTTAATGCATCTATATACTTGGTAAAGAGTGGAAGGCTCGGCCTTATGCCTGGTGTTTTGTTCCACTCTTGCCGCACTAGTTTCCGTCATACCGGTGTTATGTTCTTGATTTTGCATTCCTTACGCGGTTGGGTGTTATGGGAACCCCTTGACAGTTCGCTTTGAATAAAACTCATCCATGAAGGCCCAACTTTGGTTTTAACATTTGGCACCTAAGCCTTTTTCCCTCGGGTTTCCGGAGCCCAAGGGTCATCTTTATTTTAACCCCCAGGTCAGTGCTCCTCTGAGTGTTGGTCCAAACTAGAGCACCTTGCAGTGCCACCTCTAGGAAAATTGAGGGTTGGTTTTAGTTGTACGAACTGCTCATCCGGTGTGCCCTGAGAACGAGATATATGCAGCTCCTATCGGGAATTGTCGGCACATTTGGGCGGCTTTGCTGGTCTTGTTTTACCATTGTAGAAATGTCTTGTAACCGGGATTCCGAGTCTGATCGGGTCTTCCTGGGATAAGGAATATCCTTCGTTGACCGTGAGAGCTTGTGACGGGCTAAGTTGGGACACCCCTGCAAGGTTTGAACTTTCAAAAGCCGTGCCCGCGGTTATGGGCAGATGGGAATTTGTTAATATCTGGTTGTAGAGAACTTGACACTTAATTTAATTAAAATGCATCAACCACGTGTGTAGCCGTGATGGTCTATTTTCGGCGGAGTCCGGGATGTGAACACGTCTTTGGAGTTATGTTTGAATGTAAGTAGTTTGAGAATCACTTCTTGATCACTTCTAGTTCAGGATCGTTGCGTTGCTTCTCTTCTCGCCCTTATTTGCGTATGGTAGCCACCATACATGCTTAGCGCTTGCTGCAGATCCACCTCACTATCCTATCCTACCCATAAGCTTAAATAGTCTTGATCTCGCGGGTGTGAGATTGCTGAGTCCTCGTGACTCATAGATACTTCCAAACATTTTCAGGTGCCGATGATACCAGTTCAGGTGACGCAACCCAGCTCAAGTGGGAGCTCGATGAAGATCTTGTCCGTTGTTTTGCTTCATTTCCCATTGATCAGTAGAGGAGCCCAGTTGGGGCGATCGGGAATCTAGCATTTGGGGTTGTCTTTCTTTATTTTGGTTCTATAGTCGGACCTTGATGGTATTCTGGATGATGTATGATATATTTATGTATTGTGTGAAGTGGCGATTGTAAGGCGACTATTTAGCCCTTTCTTATTCAGTACATGGGATGTGTAAAGATTACCCCTCTTGTGACATGCCTACCATGCGATTATGCCTCTAAGTCATGGTCCAACACGTGGGAGATATAGCTGCATCATGGGTGTTACAAATATTATATGCCATAATTGTTGATGTTGGACAAGGAAGACAACGTAATTGTTTATGTTTGTTCATATTCACATAGAAGTTATATTTTCCTAGATCCTTCAACATGTGATGCTTGTCCCCATCTTTGCTAGCCAAATATTCCGCACCAAGTAGAGATACTACTTGTGCATCCAAAAACCCTTAAACCCAAATATTATTTTCAAGAGTTCACTATATCTACCTATATGCGGTATTCTTTTGCCGTTCTAAGAAAATTTGTATGTGCCATCTCTAATATTCAAAATAAATTTCTCTTTTGTGTGCTCATACCGCTCGCGAGGCGGTGAGGGGTGGCCAATATTTTCCATGCTAGATGTGTTATTCTCACAACGAGTGTTTATTCACTTGTCATTGCACGAGAGTGAGGCAAAGGTATTAGGGATGCCCAGCCCCGAAATGAAGAATGAATTTACTTTATGTTGTCAAATAATAAATTCCTTGGAAAGTGTTGGTATGGAGGGCACCCATGGATACGATTAGCCATGGAAAGTGAAAGTATGGTGGAAAAAGGAATAAACTTTATTTTTTGTTTGGGAACCGCCTATGTTATATCGAGCATGGAAAGTCGTTTTCGTTGGTGGGAAAATTATGCCTCTCAAAATGTTTTTTCTCAAATTTTTCGCTTTGAGATCTGGCACCTCTACAAATCCATACTTCCCTCTCTGAAGGGTCTATCTTTACTTTTCAGTATTTACTTTTATGCAAAGAGTCAAAGTTTTTCTCTCTATTCCTTTTTATTTTTCTCTTTTGGCAAGCATCATGTGGTGAGGAATGATCTAGGCACATATGTCCAGTTGAATATGGGTGGCATGAGTTATTATTGTTGACATCACCCTTGAGGTGAATACGTTCGGAGGCGAAATTATAAGCCCTTATCTTTCTATGTGTCTGGTTAAAACGTTTTGCTCATGTGTACAAGGTGAGTGTTAGCCATCATAGAAGACCATATGATGGTTGACTATGTGGAGCCCTTACTTAAACTCTGTTGAATAAGTTGAATCGCAATTGCTTGGTGACTAAGAACATGGGTTGTTGGGTTTCAAGAGAATTCATTGTTTGAACTTTAACATGTGAATTGGTTGCTACTATAACATGAGAAGTTTCATAAGAAAGAATTGCTGTTATGATGCTAGGAAAACTTATTGAAATTATCATTGATCAAACTTGTGCACTTTGCTAGCATTCACACTTCTTAAATTATTTCTTTTATCATTTACCTACTCGAGGAAAAGTAGCAATTAAGCTTGGTGATGCTGATACGTCTTCAACGTATCTATAATTTATGAAGTATTCATGCCAATATATTATCATTATTGGATGTTTTACAATCATTTTATAGCAACTTTATATCATTATTTGGGACTAACCTATTGACCCAGTACCCAGTGTCAGTTGCTGATTTTTGCTTGTTTTTTACATCGCAGAAAATCAATATCAAACGGAGTCCAAACACCACGAAACTTTGTGTGGATTTTTATGGGGCAGAAGATTCCTGATGGGCCAAAGCAGCACCTGGGGGTGCGGGGGGGGGGGGGGGGCACAACCCACCAGGGCGCGCTAGGGCCCACTGGCGCCCAGGTTGGTTGTGCCCACATCGGTGGCCTCCTGTACCCCTTCTTTGCACTATACATTCCCAAATATTTTGAAACCCCTCGGGGTTAACCTAGATCAAAAGTTTCGCCGCCGCAGGGTTCCGTAGCCACCGAAAACCAATCTAGACCCATCCTGGTGCCCTGCGGCCACCATGACGAGGAGGGAGTAGTCCACCCTCGGGGCTGAAGCTTTGTACCAGTAGCTATGTGTTTTATCTCTCTCTCTCTCGTGATCTATATCATGGGATTTGTTAGCATAGATGGATCATATGATGTTTCTCCCCTCTATACTCTTGTTGTGATGAATTGAATCTTTACCCTTTGAAGTTTTTTCTTGTCGGATTGAATATTCAGAGATGAGAACACATGATATATGTCTCGCGGTATTCAATTGGGGTATCTTATTTATTCACTTGATATACGTGTCGGGGGTGTCTGATCCCACGCACACCTATGGGGATCGGCGGACCGAGCCCCTTTCGGTTCGGCAGGGGGCGGTGGATGCACAAAGAGCAGATCGAGGCGAACGCACGAGCGAGACGATCGATTTACCCAGGTTCGGGCCGCATGAATGCGTAAAACCCTACTCCTGCTTTGATGGTTGTATTGAGTTTTGGCTCGGGAGCGATGAGTGCTACAGTACACTCAAGCAGCTGGCGAGACCGAGCATGAGAATGGCTGTCCTCCCCCTCCTCTGTTGCGCATGGGCCTCCTTTTATATGTCTAAGGGGTCACCGACATGTGGCAACAGAGGTGAGGGTAAAAATGTAAAAGGGGTGGTAGTTGGCGCCACCGCCTGCTACAGTCGTAGCCTACCTAACCCTGATGGCAGGGGACAAAGGCATTAAATGCCTGTCTGTGTCGCTTAGACGGGGCAGAAAGGGACCGTCAGGGGTGCCACCGTTTTCCACGATGGCTCCTTGCCAGCGCCTGCTTGCCACCGCATGCCCCTGGCTGCACAGCCTCCCGCCACGTACGCCAGGAATGGTCTCGGGGCGACACGTTGGTGGGTGAGCTGGAGCGCGGGCTGCGAGGTAGTAGCTTGCGCGGCAAGCGCCTTGCCACGGATGTTGTCTTGTCGCATCCGGGAGCTTGTCGCTCACCGGGTCTTGTCGGGACGCGTAGTGCGCCGCAGCGATCTTCTTGAGATGCTTTGGTTGGTCTTCCCGGCAAGCTCCTCTTGCCGGGGTCTCGTCTCCTTCCCGGCAAGCTCCTCTTGTCGGGGTCTTGTCTCATTCCCGGCAAGCTCCTCTTGCCGGGGCCTTGGATACTTTGTTCTTGAATGGCTCCAAAGGAACCACAGAGGGTCTTGGCGGTCGCCCGGCAAGCCTTGCCGCAGGTCGCTGCGACTGCCCGTGCACAAGTTCGGGATACTAAGGTACCCCTACTTTAGTACACCGATAGGAGCCCCCGGGCCTGGGCCATACACGGTGCCGAGCGCTGTTGGGCCAGGCCCAAAACAGTGCACGGGCACGCGCGGCCTAGGGCACGCCATAAATCACTCCGCACCCACCGCGCCCTCCCCAAACGGCACGCGTCGAACGCGGCGCCGTGCGTGATGTGGGCGGCGTGCGCGGGGCTACGCCTCCACATGCATGCGTCACGTCACGGTAAAAGGGGACGGTTGGCGCGCCCCTCACCGTAAACGGAGGGAGGCGTGGAGGCGTGGTGGGCGGCATCGTGGGTAGTTGTTTATTTGTGACGGCGAAACGTCCGCCCCCTCCCCCTCCCCTCCTTATAAGCAGAGGAAACAGGGGTACGGCACCATCTGCCCGTTGTTGCTTCCAATCTCAAAACCTCCGCCGCTCCCCGTCTTCTCAGAGCAACTAGAGAGCAGCGCCCTGCTCCCCCCCCATTACCACCAGCCCCACCACCACCGTCGGCCTCCTCCACCACCTTCGCCATGGCTCCGAAGGGCGACAAGGGGAAGGCAGTGAAGTCGACCGAGGCACAGCGGCTCGCGGCGATGCGAAAGGAGCGAGCCATCCTCCCCCCCAAGCTCGGCGCGAAGGCGTTGCGGGAGCGGTATTACCTGTTCTGGTCGGCGGAGACATGAGCTCACCCGCAGACCAGGGTGCTCCCGGCTACAGCCCACGCGAAGGCTCCGGACGGGTACCCTTTCTTTGCTGTGTTCTTCTACTGCGGGCTCTGCCCGCCCTTTTCCAAGTTCTTCTATGATATTATGAACACATATGGCTTCTACCTCCTTGACTTCACCCCCAACGCCGTCCACACCATGGCAGTTTTCGCACACCTTTGCGAAAACTTTGTCGGAGTCCACCCTAGTGTTGCTCTCTTCCGCCATTTCTTTATCCCTCGGGTAGAGAGAGGAGAGACTCTGTCCGGTGGAATCGCCTGGGTCTCAAGAGCCGGCAAGAAGGAATCTTATCTAGAGGGGGAGTTCCGCGGCAAGTGGGAGGAGTGGAGAGCAGATTGGTGCTGGATTATCGAGGAGAACCCGAAGCCATTCACCGTCCGGCGTCAAGTAGCCGCAGTGCGCTGCAGTGACTGGAGCAACTTGGCCCCGGAAGACAGCAAGCTGACGATCACCGTCACCAGGATCCAGCGCCTTAGGCTTGCCGGACTCACCGTAGGTGCTGTTGGCGCGGACTTTCTTCGCCGCCACATTGCCCCTCTGCAGGAACGGGGAAGGCCTGCCTGGGAGTTCAAGAATGCGGCGGACATTATGAGGCTGCGCCCAGGCCTCAACTATAATTTCATTGTCCTCGAGCATAATGGCATGCTGCAGGAGCTCTTCAAATATGATTCGGATCACCCCGAAGTCTTCAGGGTGCCGCAAGGCGTCGTCCCTTTGTGCAACAACTCTGCGCTTGACCGCATCCAGGCGATGATGCCGTTGTGCGACTCGCACGAAATCGAGCCGACTTGGCAAGAGCCCGCAGACGAGGTCGTGCAGCAGTTCTTCGACGACCTGGTGGAAGTGCCAATCCGCGCAGACGAGAGGGACGGCCTCATCCGCGACACCACCGAGGCGGAGCTGGCGTACATAGCCACCAGGTTGGAAGAGGCAGCGGCCGCCGCAGCGGCAGGCGAATTTGGGTTTGTTCTGGAGGAAGCGGCGGCAGAAGAGGCAAAAACCCGTGCGGAGCGATAGGAGTTCCTCGGCAAGAAAGAGCTTGCCCGACAAGAGGGACTTGCCAGCAAGGAAGATCTTGCCGGGAGTGGCGCCGAGCCGAGCGAGCCTGCCGGGGATGCGAGCGACTCGCTGCAGATCGACTCTTCCTCCACTTCGTCTTCCGATAGCCCGCCGCCGGCTGCGCCTCCGTCTCCACCAAGAAGACGTCTCCGCAAGGCCGGGGATGTAGCAAGGCGGCAGGCGGATCAACAGCCGCCGCGTCGCACGACGCGCTCTAGCGCGGCCAGCACCGCCGCCGCAGGAGCGCCCCATGCTGCCGCTACAACCGGAGCGGATCTTCCCGGGATGCTGCCTCTGCTCCCGCCAAGCGACCAAGGGAGCCTACCCCTCCTCCTTCCCGCACCAGACGCGGGCCGGATTTGACTTCTCCATGTTTAGCTCCGATGAGGAAGAGGAGTAAGTTCTTCTTTTTGTACTTGCAATTCTTTGTTCCCTGCTGCTTTGTCTTGTATTTCACTTGTCTTTCTCTGAATCCGTTCCTTTTTAGGACTCTGGCCCCGAGAGCGGCAAAGAGGGCCAAGGCGCCGGTGATCGTCATTGAGGACGAGCCCACTGCGTCAGCAGGGGACGCGCCGGAGACCAACTTGTCGGACCCAATGGCTGATCTCCAGAGCAGCCCCTAGCGTAAGCGTCTTGTCTACTTCCCGCTGTTGGGTGCGTACGAAGATCCTTATTATGCCGATACTCGTCTATTGACTTGTGCAGGAGCGGAGCAGCCTCATCAGGGGAGCCTGGAGACTGCTCCCGAAGCGCCAAGGGAGAGTCCTCCGGCAAGGGAGAGGTCTCCAGCAAGGGAGGAGCCCCCGGCGAGGGAGGGGACTCCGGCAAGGGAGGAGCCCTCGGCGAGGGAGGAGACTCCGGCAAGGGAGGAGCCCCTGGCTCGGCAAGGATCTCCGGCAAGGGACCGCGCCAGCGATCCTCCGGCGACGGAGACCACATCGGAAGGCCCTGGCACAGGTAAGTTCCTTGCTTCCAAAACTCCCCTTGGCTTCTTCGGCTTCTTGATCTTCCTCTTGGATTTTGCTTGAATTTTGCTTGAATCTTCTCCCTTCTTCCGGCCATCAGATCCATCTACTGCAGAGCCAATGGAGACGGAGGTCACCGCCGATGAAGCAGCCGGCGCCGGCGAGGAGGCTGCCAGGGCTGCCGCCGCGGAGGCGGGCGGGGAGTCTGGCGGCCGTACTGACGACCGGAGGCCACAGGAGTGCCAGGCACTGCTCCGACCACTGACTCCTCCGCCGCTGCTGCCGTGGCAGGCTCCGAACAGCCCCAGCCTGGCATCTACCTAAAGGCCGGCGAGAACATCTTCATCAGCCTCCCCTGGGCGTCAAGCTCTAGGGCGCCGATTGAGGGGGAGATGTTGGACGGAGAGGTGCTTGCCTCTGCCGGGCTGAAGCTGGTTGACGCGCCAAGCAGCAGCAGCGGCGATCCTGAAGAGGAGCACCTGCTGCGGAAGCTAGTGGCGCTCTACCGCACCCGGCAGGCCAAGCTGGAGTCCCGCGAAGCGCTCGTGGCAAAGGCTGGCGCCGACATCGAGAAGCGCGCAGAAGAGCTCCGAGGCGCCAATCAGGAAGCTCTCCGCTCCTTGGCGAGGGAGCAGGAGCAACTCGCCGTAGCGCGGCAGGCCTTCCTCCTCGAGAAGGCCGACGTAGAAAAGCGCCAATGGCTTGCCGTGGAGAAGTTGTCTTCGCAGGAATGTGTCTTGATGCAGCGGAAGGTCAACCTCGACAGCCACGAGGAGGAACTTGCCGCGCGCGAGCGGGCAGTTGGCGGAGCCATCAAGCAGGCCGAAGACGCCGCCGCAGCTGCCGAGGCCGCCAAGGCTGAGCTGGAGCTGAAGGTGACGCAGCTGGAGGCGGACCTCAAGGCGAGCGGCGACGAGCTTGCCGCGCTCAAGCTTGAGCGTGAGAGGGACGCCAATAGCTATTCGGAGCTGCAGGCCCTCCTCACTGAGAGAGGCAAGGAGCTGGACGCCGCCAAGGCTTCAAATGCTGATCTTGAAGTGAAGCTGGCGGCTCTGACCGAATCTCTGGACGGCGCCAAGCGGCAGGAGGCGGTCGTGAAGGAGGAGGTCAAGTCCGGCAAGGTGCTGCTGGCGAAGGCCGCCGCCGCCCAGAAGACTTTGTCGGAGGATGTGGAGCACTGGACGGAGGGTCTGGTGGATGTCGCCGCCGACGTCGACAAGGAGCTGGCGTAGTTGGGGATGGTGGATCTCGGGTACTCCTCCAACGAGAAACTCCAACCCAGCGCCAAGCTTACTCTGTACTTCAAAGGCGTGGCAACGGCGCTCCAGCGAATCCGGGAGAAATTCCCAAAGTAGCTTGCCGACGAGTCGCGCAAGATCTGCGCGGGAGCTCTCCAGAAGGTGCTGATGAAGGTGGCCTTCCGCAACCCAGGCCTCTGCCTCAACAACGTCCTCCGAAGCCTGCGGCCAGATGCTGATCTGGAGGAGCTCAAGGCCCTTGGCGCACCTATCGTGGACAAGGTGAGCGGAATCAGGAGGGTCGAAGGCGACCGTGTAGACTAGGCCATTTATCTTCTTCTTTCCTTGTCGCTGTCAATCATGTTACGAAAAACAGTCTGTTAGAGCTGCGACAAGTTATTCTGTAATATACTTCTATCTTGGATAGTAATTGCTTATGTTATTTCCTTTACTTGACACTTTCCCTTGTATGCTTCTACCCTACGCTTTTAGGGAACTTGTCAGCGCAGGCTCCTCTACAGTGAGCGCTGAGTGCGGAATGTCAGTAGCCCGCTGGCAGCGCCACAGCTGGCAGAAACCTCGTCACCGAGCTAGTTGCGGCTCGCTTAAGTTGTTGAGCGAACTCGAAACAACAGTAAGGGCGCAACTTAGCTACGAGTTGGTTGGTGCCCGCGCCGACAAGAAACCTTGTCGCAGCTAGCCGCGGCTCGCTTAAGTTGTTGAGCGGGGCTCGAAACAACAGTAAGGGCACGGCTAACCACGAGTCGGTTCCTCCGTGCACAGGTTTTCCATACAAGGGACGATCGCAAGAAGGAAGATAACTCTATAAATTTAATTGCTACGTTATTTCCTTTACTTGACACCTTCCTTTGTATGTTTTTACCCTGCGCATATAGGGAACTTGCCGGCGCGGGCACGCTTGCCGCGAGTGCTGAGTGCGGAACATCAGCGATCTTCGGGCTGTGCTGCGGCCGACAAGAAACCTTGTCGCGGAGCTAGTTGCAGCTCACTTAAGTTGTTGAGCGGACTCGAAACAACAGTAAGGGCGCAACTAGCTACGAGTCGGTTCCTCTGCGCCCAGGTTTCCCATACAAAGCACGGGAGTTCAAGGAAAATAACTCAAAAATCTAAAGGAAATTTGATTGCTCAAACTTTGGCACTTATCTTTTTCTGTTGTTTGCTTTCCCGGGGGTATGTGCTGAGCACATAATCTTTATGCACGGGGTCTGCGCCCGGCTTTGTACAAAGGATTACATGCAAGAGCGGGAAGACTTGTACAAATGGGTGGTTGCCGGACAGGGTCTGACAACCGCGCCTCACGGGCAAAGCTTGCGAACATGCGCAATATTCTAGGAGTTGCTCACTGGTACACCATCTTCGGTCCCAAGGCAGACAGTGCCAAGCCTAGTGACTTGCTTCACCCGGTAAGGGCCTTCCCACTTTGGCGTCAACTTGTTGGAAATCTTGGCGGACTGATCGCGCCAAAGAAACAAGGTTGCCTTCCTCGAAACTTCGGGCGTTAACTTTGCGGCTATGGTAGCGGCGCAAAGCTTGCTGGTAGCGAGCGGCTCGCACAACAGCCTGAAGACGATCTTCCTCAAGGAGCAGCGCGTCATCTTGCCGCAACTGCTCTTGCTCAAGCTCATCATAAGCGAGCACTCGAGGTGACCCGAATACGAGTTCCGTGGGGATAACTGCTTCTGCTCCACAGACTAGAGTAAAAGGTGTCTCGCCGGTGGCTCGATTTGGCGTCATTCTAATCGAGCAAAGAACCACCGGCAGCTCCGTGCCAAAGCCTCTGCCGGAGAGGCGGGCGGTGGCGGCGAACATTTTTGGAGTGGTCGGCGGCGGCAACGAACGGTGCGAGGAGCGAGATATGCTCGAACTTCTAACTGCGTTAGAAGGAGCAACATCTCGTCCAAGCGACCGCGCCGCGCTCGCGCTAGCAGGTTGGCGTGCATGCTGGTCTTAAGCACTCCGGGACCCGCCAGCTTGATCTTGGCCCAGCAGACGTATGGTACCGTGGGTACCATGACGCTGCCGGTCCCGCGCCTCCAGGGACTGGTGCGGTGCGTGTACAGACGCCGAGGTCTTGGGGCGCGCGCAGTCGCTGTGGGAGGCGACCGCACCGCCGACGTGCGGCGCAGCCTGGTCCTTGGACCTGGCAGCGCCACGAGTCTCCTCGTTGGCTCCCGCTCTTCCGCCGGTGCCTACTCCACCAGCCATTCGCTCCGGCGATGGCGGGCTCGGCGCAGACGGAGCCGCTGCCTCAGAAATCTTCTTCATCGGCGGCATGTTGATGAAGGCGATGAAGATTCGGCTCGTGCGAACGCCGGATCAGGTTCGCACAACCTCGACGCGCCCCCTACCTAGCGCGCCAAAGATGTCGGGGGTGTCTGATCCCACGCACGCCTATGGGGATCGGCGGACCGAGCCCCTTTCGGTTCGGCAGGGGTCGGTGGATGCACAAAGAGCAGATCGAGGCGAACGCACGAGCGAGACGATCGATTTACCCAGGTTCGGGCCGCACGGATGCATAAAACCCTACTCCTGCTTTGGTTGTTGTATTGAGTTTTGGCTCGGGAGCGATGAGTGCTACAATACACTCAAGCAGCTGGCGAGACCGAGCGTGAGAATGGCTGTCCTCCCCCTCCTCTGTTGCGCATGGGCCTCCTTTTATATGTCTAAGGGGTCACCGACATGTGGCAACAGAGGTGAGGGTAAAAATGTAAAACGGGTGGTAGTTGGCGCCACCGCCTGCTATAGGCGTACCCTACCTAACCCTGACGGCAGGGGACAAAGGCATTAAATGTCTGTCTGTGTTGCTTAGACAGGGCGGAAAGGGACCGTCAGGGGCGCCACCGTTTGCCACGATGGCTCCTTGTCAGCGCTTGCTTGCCACCGCATGCCCCTGGCTGCACAGCCTCCCTCCACGTACGCCAAGAATGGTCCCGGGGCGACACGTTGGTGGGTGAGCTGGAGCGCGGGCTGCGGGGTAGTAGCTTGCCGCGGCAAGCGCCTTGCCGCGGATGTTGTCTTGTCGCTTTCGGGAGCTTGTCGCTCAACGGGTCTTGTCGGGACGCGTAGTGTGCCGCAACGATCTTCTTGAGATGCTTTGGTTGGTCTTCCCGGCAAGCTCCTCTTGCCGGGGTCTCGTCTCCTTCCCGGCAAGCTCCTCTTGCCGAGGTCTTGTCTCCTTCCTAGCAAGCTCCTCTTGTCAGGGTCTCTGTGCTTCGACTAGCCTTCCCGGCAAGCTCCTCTTGCCGGGGCCTTGGATACTTTGTTCTTGAATGGCTCCAAAGGAACCACGGAGGGTCTTGGCGGTCGCCCGGCAAGCCTTGCCGCGGGTCGCTACGACTGCCCGTGCACAAGTTCGGGATACTAAGGTACCCCTACTTTAGTACACCGACAATATGTTATGGCATTCAACTCGCGGATTCTCGCGGTGATATTGGGGTATATCTATGCAAAGGGGTTGATGCACGTTTTTATTATCTTTTCTCCGATGGAAACTTCGGGCTCTCTTTATATTTCTTTGTGTGGATTGAGTATTATGAATATGAATAAGCTTTGGTGTTATTCTAGTATGAACTCTAGGATATTTTAAATGGAAACAATAGCTTTGTGTTATTTTAGTACAATCTCTTGAATAGATCAAACCGAAAGAATAGCTTTGAGGTAGTCTCATACCCTACGAACAATTCCTATATTTTGTTCTCCGCTAATAGGAACTCGGGAGTGATTCTTCATTAAACTTTGAGGGATAATCATATGATCCAACTATGTTAGCACTGTTGAGAGATTGCACTAGCAAAAGTACAGACCCTAGGCCTCATTTTGAAGTATTGAAATACCGTTTTTGTGCCCGTTTACTATTTTCTACCTTGTTGTTTTTATTTATTCAGATTATAAAAATATATTTCTACCATCCATATTACACTTTTAACACCATCTCTTCGCCGAACTAGTGCACCTATACAATTTGCCATTGTAGGGACACACGAGATTTCTTGTATTTGGTTGCGAGGTCATTTGAGAGAGACCATCTTCATCCTACACCTCTCACGGATTGATAAACCTTAGGTCCTCCACTTGAGGGAAAATTGCTACTGTCCTACAAAACTCTGCGCTTGGAGGCCCAACATGTGTCTACAAGAATAAAGTTGCGTAGTAGACATCAGCTTCATGTCAATGGGCTAGCGTATTACTATATCTCAGGAAAGCTGGCTACGACATCAAGCTCGTCCACACCGACAGCTTCATGCGGGCCATGTCACAGCTTAAGTGGTCCATCCCCACCTCATTTGGTTCAACCACCGTCGATCTCTTCGACGGCCCTACCGCTGATCTCCTCCACCAAGCGGTCAAGGATTTGGAGCTTTATATGCCATCGAGCCCATTTTTTCATTTCTGAAGGACAGTTCTACGGCGGCGGCTTGGGATCCTCAATTACCAAGTCAGATCTCATCGACCACGACCACGAGGAGGGCACCCACGAAGGTTCTTCCAAGGTGAAATAGCCCATCTGTGACATGAGAGAGCGCACCATGGGTTTGTGCTCTTCCAACTGGAAGGATCCCTTCCATGAAATGTGAGGCAACATTCTATCAACAAGTATTACCTTTTCTAGCTTGCCAACCTGTACCCTTTTTTGTAGTAGCATTTGTTGTGCGGTGCTTTAACTATGCCGTGTTTAATTATTTTAGTTATGCAAAAATGTAGTGTTCAATAGGTCTATGTGATGTTTAAGTACGAATTTTCCACTTCAGTTTCACGAATGGCTATATTTGGTTGTTTACAGTGAGTAGATGCCTTGTTTATCTATATTTGGTTGTTAGGTTGGTTGGAGTGAGCATTTTTTCAGTTATCAAGCAGATGCCTTGTTTATCTGTATTTGGTTCTTAGTTTGGTTGCAGTGAGCATTTGTCCTGTTATCAAGCAGATGCCTTGTTTATTTGTATTTGGTTGTTAGGTTGCTTTTTGTAGCATTTGTCCAGTTATCAAGCAGATGCCTTGTTTATCTATATTTGGTTGTTAGGTTGCTTTTTTAGCTTTTGTCTAGTTATCAAGCAAATGCCTTGTTTATCTTTATCTGTTTGTTAGGTTGGTTGTAGTGAGCATTTGTCTAGTTTTCAAGCATATGCCATGTTTATCTGTATTTGCTTGTTAGGTTGGTTGCAGTGAGACTCTGTCCAGTTTTCAATGGCTATATTTGGTTGTTATACTGGTCATTTATGCCTTGTTTATTTCAGTCATTCACAATGTGTTGTTCATTATGTGCAAGTCGGAACTGTGCCGCTCGACTACATCAATACCAGTTTGAACGGCTCTATTTTGTTCCAGTTATTCCTAGTGTAGTTAACACATGCCCTTTTCAGTTGTACACATTTATCCAGTGTGATGTTTGAGCATTACCTATGTTCTATTCATTTTCAACAATACCAATTTGAATTGCAATATTTGATGGTTGTTAAGCCTGTTGTCGGTAACATTGCCTTCCATTTTATATCTGCTTTAACAGCATGCTGAAACCAACACATTCAAGCTATCATTTGGAGATGATGTTTTTACCTTTGCTATATTTGTTTGATGTTAAGGTTGTTATAGTTATCATGCCTTTCCACTACTTATGCAGGACAACAACGGGAGTGGCCACCATTTTCCACCGAGGTTAGCTTCATCCCTCAACTTGTACTCCCCCGTCGTTCCATAATGTAGTGCATATAGATCCAGACTTGGACACTAGTTAGCTTCTAATATTGACTTGTTGCATGTAGGTACATATGCCCTTGGCAAGGATCCATGCATTGACCCTTTTTGCATATGGGGCAATGAGATATTGATGAACAAGCATCAAGTGAAGAAACTGATAAGAATTATTAGCAAAAAGATACAAATGGTGGCAAGCAAATTATTTATTTATGCTCTATCCAACACAAACTCTGCAGACTTCTCTTTTTACTGCCCATAATGAGTTCTTAGACAACAATGTCTGAATCTTTTTCATTCTTAGTGGTTCCCGAAGCAGTTCACTCAAGATTACCTCGCAAAGTGCATGATTGGTGGACACGCAATGAAGGTTAAAGTATTTCATCCAGACTACAATGAGCATCGAGAAGTCCTAATGAATACAGTGACGGATGGACGGGCAACCATCACAAGGGGTTGGCCTATAGAGTCGTGCGTGCATTACGGATGGAGGAGGGCACAATATGGGCATTCCGCTTCACCTTATCCAGCAACCAGAATTTCTTTTGCCTCTCTCTTTATAGTCTTTAGTATAGTTGTGGTTCATCCTTCTTTACTTGGTGCTTCTGTAGTTCTTCAGTACATGTACCTGTGCATCGAAGAATTATGCATTTGTGGTTGAACCTATATTTGTAATAAACATGGTTGTATATGAAATAAGTGATTTCTTACTTTCAAATTCAAAACATGTGATTTTTAAACTATGGATTAATTAGGGATTACACTGCACACGGTTTGTGAAAGCGAAACGTCCGCGATATATGTGGAGATAAAAAACATTTCTAGTTTCCACTACGTGTGCGATCAATCTCCACTGCACACACGACTTTCTGTTGAAAATTGTTTGCATTAGGCCACCTTGCGCAAATTTCTCCCACATAAAAACTGTGTGTGATGGACAGCCTTTGCCACACAATTTCTTCTACGCGGCGTGTGTGATGTATTCAATAACATAAATGATAAAATTATTAATATCGTGTGCAATGTCAATGCTATCACAAATGATTTAACGGGGAAAATTGTGTGTGATGTACCTGCGAATGGAAACGTTTTCCTCGGAGCGACTATGTGGGATGTACATACGAACGGAAACGTTGACTATGTGGGATGTACTTGCGAGCGGAAACAATTTCGCCTATATAATTGTATTTTTTAGCTCTACTGTACGTATTGCCGTATTTGAGCGCCCGCCGGTCGCACATGACCTCATTTTGCCGAGCGTGTGTTCCAGGAGGGCATTTTGTAACGCCCTCGATGCGGCTATATCTCCCATGTGTCGAAGCACGACTTAGAGGCATAACCGCATTGAAAGAAATGTCGCAAGTGAGGTAATCTTCATACCACCCATGTATTACATAAGGGAAAGAGATATATAGTTGGCTTACAATCGCCACTTCACACAATTACATGAATAAAGCATTACAACAACCAAATACAATCAGGGCCCGACTACGGAGCCAAAATAAAAGAAGAACCCCAAATGCGACAAAGGTCCCTGATCGACCCCAACTGGGCTCCACTACTGATCAACTAGAACAAAGCAACACAAAGGACAAGATCTTCATCGAGCTCCTCCTGAGCTTGGTTGCGTCATCTGCTCAGACTCATCGGCACCTGCAAGCTGGTTTTGGAAGTATTTGTGAGCCACGGGGACTTAGCAATCTCGCACCCTCGCGATCAAGACTATTTAAGCTTATGGGTAAGGTAAAGGTATGAGGTGGAGCTGCAGCAAGCGTCTAGCATATATGGTGGCTAACATGCGCAAATGAGAGTGAGAAGAGAAGGCAAAGCACGGTTGATAAGCTATGATCAAGAAGTGATCCTAGAACGACCTACATCAAGCATAACTCCAACACCCGTGTTCACTTTCCGGACTCCGGCGGAAAGAGACCATCACGATTACACACGCGAATGATTCATTTTAATTAAGGTCAACTTCAGGTTTTCTACAACCGGACGTTAACAAATTCCCATCTGCCCATAACCCCGAGCACGGCTTTCGAAAGTTCAAATCCCTGCAGGGGTGTCCCAACTTAGCCCGTCACAAGCTCTCACGGTCAACGAAGGAATAGACCTCCACCCGAGACGTTCCGATCAGACTCGGTATCCCGGTACAACAAGATATTTCGACAGGGTAAAACTAAACCAGCAACACCACCCAGATGTGCCGACAAATCCCGATAGGAGCTGCACATATCTCGTTCTCAGGGCACACCAGATGAGCAAGACGTCGGGTAAGCCAGCCCAGAGTTGCCCCTGGTAGCCTCGGACATCGCTCAGTTGGACTAACACTCAGAGGAGCACTGGCCCGGGGGGGTAAATAATGATGACCCTTGGGCTGGCCGACCCAAGGGAAAGAAAAAGGCTAGGTGGCGAATTGTAAAACCAATGTTGGGCATTGCTGGAAGAGCTTTACTTAAGGCGAACTGTCAAGGGGTTCCCATTATAGCCCAACCGCGTAAGGGACGCAAAATCCGGGAACATAACACCGATATGACGGAAACTAGGGCGGCAAGAGTGGAACAAAACACCAGGCATAAGGCCGAGCCTTCCACCCTTTACCAAGTATATAGATGCATTAAGATAACATAGCAATATAGTGATATCCCAACAAGTAAATAAATGTCCCAACAAGGAACGGCTCCAATCTTCACCCGCAACTAACAACGCTATAAGAGGGACTGAGCAAGGCGGTAACATAGCCAATCAACGGTTTGCTAGGACAATGGTGGGTTAGAGGTTCAACATGGCAATTGGGAGGCTGACAAGCAAGTGGTAGGCATCGTAGCAAAAGAGCGAGCAAACTAGCATAGCAAAGATAGTAGTGATTTCGAGGGTATGATCATCTTGCCTGAGATCCCGCAAGGAAGAAGAACGAGTCCATGAAGAAGACAAACAGATGTAGTCGAACGGATCCTCACAAACTCGACGTTATCGGAACCAACCCGAAGAAGCAAACACTGGAAAAGAGCAAACAACATAGTAAACAACCACGACATGAACATGGCATGATGCACAACCAAATATGATGCATGTCCGGTTTAATGAAGCATGGTATGGCAAAGTGCACAAACAATCCTACAAATTAAGTGGAGCTCAATATGCAACTTCGTTGCATATTGATGAAACACCACATGACTTATTTAGTTCGATCTCGTTTATGTACCCAACAATAATAAATGTTGTTAAACATGGCAAGAGGGTGAAGCAAATGAAAACTACCCAACTAGTCAAGTTTAAATGAGGCCAGAAACAACGACCAACAATTCCGGAAGCTCCTCATATGCATAATTTAAGGTTTGGTACTGTTCTGTCCTAAGCACAATTTTAGAGTTATTAAACATGCAAAACAAGTGAACCAAGTTAAACTAGGCAAAATTCTACCCCATTTACATATAAAGTTTAATAAATTGGGAGCTACGGTAATCTAGTTACGAAATAAATCATTTTAGCATGGCATTTAAGCAAAACTTAAACAAACAACATTTTAAACATTTTAATTGTTGTTATGATGATGCGGATGACATATGCAAGTTTTAAGCAATTTTATGAAAATGTTGACAAGAGCATTATGAAGCATTTGTCCCCGTGGTGGAAGAAAGGGGAGCCACGGCAACGAATCTGAAAGTGATGCCACGGCAACATATCGGTTCTGGTAACTCGATTGAGATCCCGATGCAAACGAAAATGGGGCGGGAGCGTGACATGAGATGAACGGTGGGGTGCTCCCGGTTACCGGGTTCCCACATGACGTGTGACAAGGTGAAAGAGGGCAACGTGCGCCGAAAAATCGAGCACGGTGCAAGCACGAGCATCTCATACGTAGCAAGGATTCGTTTCACGGACGTCGTCTTAGGTTATACCTTCGAAGCGTGTCAACGGGACGGTTCGGGTTCGTCGAGGGGAGTAGAGGAAGTAGTCGTTCTCAAGACATTCGTAGTGGAAGTAGGGGTACATGACGACGGTAGAGGTACTCGTGATCTCGGCGACGGTAGTGGTACATGTAGGCGGTAGACGAACTTGATGGTTCCATTACCCGGTTCTTCGGAGACGGAAGTAGTCGTACACGTTTCGTAGATGTTCATGTCATCGATGTCGTGGTACTTGGGGTCTTCGGACTCTCCGGTCCCGTTCTTGCGACGGCAGTCACTCACATTTGTTCGGAAAGGAACTTGGCGTTTCCATGTTCTTTGGAGCCATTGTGTAGCCATTTGTGTCATAGTCGGACTTGACGAAAAACACACCAGCTGTAGTGGTACACGGCTCGTAGATGTTCGGATCACCGGAAGCGGTACTTGACGTCCACGGAAATTAACAGCGCAGGCCACGGGTCTCAGGTCTCGGGTCTTGGTCCTGAACTTGAGGAGATCGACGGTCGAAGTGGCCCACGCGAGCACGAGGCATGCAAGCGTGCCGGTGGATGCAGAGGGTCGCCGGGTAACGGAGATATGGTGGCGCGCCGGCAGCAGGAGGCGAAGGCATGTAGAAGGTGCTGCAGCAGCGCATCAAGGGAGGTCGCACAAGAGGTGGACGAGGAGCTGCAGGGGAGTGGCCGAAGATGCGGGGACTTGGCGTGGCGGCTGCTTGCCGAGGTGGACGAGCTCCAGGACGGGCGCGTGGAGCAGTGCAGCAGCGCCGAGCTCGAGGAAGGCCAAGGCAGAGGCGGTCGAGGCAGGGGCGCGGGAAGACTCGCGTGGTGGTGGCGCGAGGGAACCGGGCGGCGGCCTACAGGAGACAGCGAGTGGCGACTGCATGGAGCGGGCGGCGGCCATGGCGCGAGGAAGGCGCTGCGAGGACCGTGCTGTTGAGGAGGTCGAGGGAGGTCGAGGGAGTTGAGCGAGGGGATCTGGCCCGTGGCGCTGCGAGCGCGTGCATGGGTAGCAGCGGCGGAAGGGACTACGAGGAAGGAGGGGGTTCGAGGAGAAGGGGAGCGCGGCCCGCGGCGGATCAGGGAAAGTGAGCGAGGGGTGAGGGAGCGATGGGATCGGGGGTTGCTGCGCGGGGGAGATGGGTCTCGGCCCCTGGCGGCGCTGGTGGGAGCGAGAGAGGTGAGGGCTCGATCGGGATGGGGGCGCTAGGGTTAGGTGGCTGGGCTGCGGGAGGGTTGGTGGGCCTAGGAGGCCGACCCAGCGAAGAGGGAGGCTGCTGGGCTCTCCACTCCCTCTCTTTTTAAATCTCTCTTCCTCCTCTCTCTTATTACTTTAGCAGAAAAGACCACAAAAAAGAGAGGAAATGAAAGAGAGGTTTAGGAAAAGATTTTGGACAAGGGGATAATTTTCCCGAACACACAAAAATACGCTTGTTCCGAGAAAATAGAAAAAGCCAAGATTGGAAGATGTAAATTCAAACTCATTTGAATTTAATTCAAATGGGTTTGAACTAGGACTAGGTTCTAGGAGTTTCCAAAAATGTTGAGAATTTTGGTAGAGCTCCGGAAATTATGAAAGAATAAATGGCAAGGTTCGGGGTCAAGCAGCGAGATAACAAAGGCATGGGGAAATTTGCAAGTGTGTTTTTGGTGATTCCATTAGAATGGATTATTTTATAATAGCTCCACTAATATCGGGAGGATATATTATAAAGAGAAGTCATCCTTTCCTCGATTTAAATGGATCTAAGATCCATATGATTTATTTAGTTGAGATGCAAAAGATTTATGAGATGATGGCATGATGACATGATGCAATGCACATGATGCAAAGATTAAATGCAATGGACCAAACAAACTCACATGACGAAAAACCCGAAAACCCTAGAAGGCAAGTGAATCTCCGATCTTGGGGTGTTACAACACTCCACCACTACGAGAGGATCTCGTTCCGAGATCTAGAATAGCACCGGAGGGAAAACGGAAGAGAAAGAGAAGAGGTAAAACTAAGTTTCTTCTTTGACAAACGAGTGAAACCAAAGAACCTTGAGGAGGTTAGGAAAATACGAGAAAAGAATACAACGGAGATGAACGAAGTTGAAAACACTCCGTTAAGAAAGACGAATAAGAAAGAACCGATTCGGGTAGCACTTCGGTTGAAAAGAGATGACAACTTGATAAGGCGAAAAGAACTTGAGCAAAATGGCACAACACTCCGGTTAAATGGGCAATCTTGACAAAACAAAAAGATGGGTTGAAGAGAACAACAACACAATGCCTCCGGAACGAAAGAATAGAAGTTGTATCGATGGAACAAAAGAACGGCGAAGAAAACAACATCTTCTACCTCCAATGATCTCGAAAAGCATCTTAAAGAGAAGGGTCACACGAAGTTGTTGGAACAATCCACAACAAAAAGAATAAACTTGATATGGTCTTATGGAAAACATCTCGAAACTGAGGTGAAATTCTGCCACTAACGGGAAAAAGAATTGGGTTGATAAGAACAAGGAGACAAGAAACTATTTCACCGGGAGGATAAATGAAGAGCTTGGGTCAATTATACGCCTCACAATAGCAAGATCCTTAGGGAAAGCTTTAGGTGAACCATAAGCCAAGATAACTCCAATGAAGAGATTGGTGCATTTAAAATACCTCATCTTAGTAACTTGTGAAACACGAAGCACGAAGGGAAATTATCAAGAATGACATAACACCACCTCAAAAGATATGCGTGAAAGAATTGCACTCCGGATTGCAAGATGAAGAAAACTTGAGCTCCTCTGAAAAGAATCTTGATGAACACTTCGAGAAGGATTTAAATCCTTGATGAAACCATCATGTAGAACCTTCATGAACAACTCTGGTAATGAAAGAATGATCAAACGAGAAGAAAGAGAAGTTGAAAGCACAAGGTGAATCCTTGCGATGATTTAGTTGGATCTCCGTGATGATATAATTGAGAGAACATGGAACTCCGGAAAAGAAAAGATGAAACAAGTGAAACCAAGAATGATTATGATGAGCCACTCCGGAAAAACAGGAATAGAATAAACTCGATGAAACAAGAATAAGAATTACATTATGCGTATCCTTCACCAATTAAAATTGATGACAAGCAATGGAATTGGCATACTACTTATTCTCGTAGAAAGGATTAAGATAGATATAGCGCCAACTTGAGAATGCCTTCCACGAAACACCGGTGGAATCGAAACAACGGATGAATTTGATATGATAACGAAAGAAGAGGAATCTTGCACGAACCACCGTAAGAATTAAAAAAATGATTGGAGAAAAGATAAACAAAAACACCGTGAAGAATTGGAAAACGAATGAGGATACTTGGGGAAATTTAGATACAAGTGAACGAAGGGATCACGAGCCGATTAAAGATCACTTGCACGAAGCACCGGTAAAATTTTGAGAATGATAGCTGAAAACTGAGTATGAATAAACCTGAATTGATGGACTCCGGATGAACAAACTGAAAAGGCTCATGAATTGCTCCGGATGGATAAAAAGAATTCTCACAATCGAACAATTATGAGAGAATGGCAACAAGCTAGAATCACGAATCTTGAAGAGAATGGAGCAAGATTGAGAGAAAAATCTTCTTCGGTCTTCAAAACCTGAGAATGACGATGAGAAATACCATCATGACTTATTTAGAAACTCCAGAAGAATCAAAACACAGAGGTTGAGCCAACGATGAAAAGAATTTGAAAGATCTTGGAGAAAGGCACTTGACTGATGAAAATCATTCTTACGTCAAACTTCGAAAAGAATTTGAGAATACCTCCGGGAAAATAAGAAGAGTCAGGTAAGATCCTGGGAAAAGACCTGTGGGTTAGGGCCCACTCAACAGAAAACACCATTGAAATGATTAAAAAGAGAGAAAGCACCGGTTGAATTAAAAAGGCTTGAATGAGATACCAATCTCGAGAGAGCTTGAACGAATGCAGAGTGGTATCTTCCGCACTCCGGAATAATAAATAGCGAGAAGTTAAAGAATATGAGGAGCACCGGTAAGAGAAGGTACTTGAAACGAGGAAAAAGGATATGATCAACACCAAAACTAGAATTAAATCCACCGGAGAAGAGAAACGAACGAAGGGTGATGAACTAGAGGCACCGTTAGAATCTTCATGAAAATCACCGGGTAAGAACATTCAAAGAAAAGGAAGAAGAGACTTCACAAGAATAAAAGGATGCTTGATTCAGAATTCTGAGTCGTTGAAGAAAAAGGGTGGGTGGGTGGCAAAAACAAAGGCAATTTGGAGACGGATGAAACAAACACCATTGAGAAGAAGTGATAATTGATCTTGCGGAAGTTGAAATGATCGGATCCACTTGAAGAGAAGCACGCCGTTGAAAAGAAATTTAGATGACAAGCTCGATGATCGAGAAGGATTAGTATTCACATCAGAGTATGAGAACATCATTTGGGGAAGGTATGGAATCAAAACTTGACATTGAAGCAACTCGAATACCACAACTCAAAACAAAAACAAAAGGTTGGCTTGCAGAATAAGCCGGAACAAAAATATGATAGACATTTCGTCTGAAGTTTTCGTGGTGGGGCCTGCACGGGCACGATCGTACAGCACCATCATGTACAAGGCAGTGCACATGACATACGAAGCGTCCCCGAGTCAGCATAGGCAAGGACTCTTTAAGACACAACGAGACCACTATAAAACCGACCGTGAATAGGCGGACCACTAGACGTCGAACCCCAATTTCATATCATACATCTGTCGGAAAGATATCATAAGAGCTACTTGAATTCCCACATATGAAACTCCCGAAATTTTCCGGTTATGCAATCAGGTGTTGGGGATACAGGGGAAGCATAATATCTCACCCAAAAACTAGCAAATCCTACATCCAGCTGTATCCATCCTTCAACACATAACCAAGAAACCTTCGAAAACCATTTACCTCAACCTTCGAAAAGCATCTGTTATACAAGTTATGGCAATACTCCCAAACTCCCGCCCCAGTACTGGGTGGCGTCGAGGTTATCTCACCAACGAACTGCATAAAAGAAATTTTCGATGTCGGCGAACTAAACTCAGGTATTCCAGAACTGCAATGATAAAATTATGATGACAACACCTCAGAGCTCAACTCCCCGGGACACTTCCACTAAACCCCTGACAGGAGGCACCAAGACAATGTTCTCATCATAAAACCATCGAAACGATTCCAAGATACCCGCGTGATCCTAAAAAAAAATTTAGTGAAATTTGAGAAGAGAAGAGTCAAAACTCTTACGTCAGGATGCCTTACCAGAGCGATGAGGAGACTGGGGAGTAAAAAGAATTCCTAAACTCTCCGATATATAATTCCTAAAAGACTCAGAACATTTTTCTAGACACAAGTCGGCCGCTAAAAACGATCAAGCAATGGGGCTCCTAAGGTCGGGGAAGGCTTTGATACCAACTTGTAACGCCCTCGATGCGGCTATATCTCCCACATGTCGAAGCACGACTTAGAGGCATAACCGCATTGAAAGCAATGTCGCAAGTCAGGTAATCTTCACACCACCCATGTATTACATAAGGGAAAGAGATACATAGTTGGCTTACAATCGCCACTTCACACAATTACATGAATAAAGCATTACAACAACCAAATACAATCAGGGCCCGACTACGGAGCCAAAATAAAAGAAGAACCCCAAATGCGACAAAGGTCCCCGATCGACCCCAACTGGGCTCCACTACTGATCAACTAGAACAAAGCAACACAAAGGACAAGATCTTCATCGAGCTCCTCCTGAGCTTGGTTGCATCATCTGCTCAGACTCATCGGCACCTGCAAGCTGGTTTTGGAAGTATCTGTGAGCCACGGGGACTCCGCAATCTCGCACCCTCGCGATCAAGACTATTTAAGCTTATGGGTAAGGTAAAGGTATGAGGTGGAGCTGCAGCAAGCGTCTAGCATATATGGTGGCTAACATACGCAAATGAGAGCGAGAAGAGAAGGCAAAGCACGGTCGATAAGCTATGATCAAGAAGTGATCCTAGAACGACCTACGTCAAGCATAACTCCAACACCCGTGTTCACTTTTCGGACTCCGCCGAAAAGAGACCATCACGGTTACACACGCGGTTGATTCATCTTAATTAAGGTCAACTTTAGGTTTTCTACAACCGGACGTTAACAAATTCCCATCTGCCCATAACCGCGGGCACGGCTTTCGAAAGTTCAAATCCCTGCGGGGGTGTCCCAACTTAGCCCTTCACAAGCTCTCACGGTCAACGAAGGAATACACCTCCACCTGAGACGTTCTGATCAGACTCGGTATCCCGGTACAACAAGACATTTCGATAGGGTAAAACTAAACCAGCAACACCACCCAGATGTGCCGACAAATCCCGATAGGAGGTGCACATATCTCGTTCTCAAGGCACACCGGATGAGCAAGACGTCGGGTAAGCCAGCCCAGAGTTGCCCCTGGTAGCCTTGGACATCGCTCAGTTGGGCCAACACTCAGAGGAGCACTGGCCCGGGGGGGTAAAATAATGATGACCCTTGGGCTGGCCAACCCAAGGGAAAGAAAAAGGCTAGGTGGCGAATTGTAAAACCAATGTTGGGCATTGCTGGAAGAGCTTTACTTAAGGCGAACTATCAAGGGGTTCCCATTATAGCCCAACCGCGTAAGGGACGCAAAATCCGGGAACATAACACCGATATGACGGAAACTAGGGCGGCAAGAGTGGAACAAAACACCAGGCATAAGGCCGAGCCTTCCACCCTTTACCAAGTATATAGATGCATTAAGATAACATAGCAATATAGTGATATCCCAACAAGTAAATAAATGTCCCAACAAGGAACGGCTCCAATCTTCACCTGCAACTAACAACGCTATAAGAGGGGCTGAGCAAGGCGGTAACATAGCCAATCAACGGTTTCCTAGGACAATGGTGGGTTAGAGGTTCAACATGGCAATTGGGAGGCTGACAAGCAAGTGCTAGGCATCATAGCATTGGCATAGCAAAAGAGCGAGAAAACTAGCATAGCAAAGATAGTAGTGATTTCGAGGGTATGATCATCTTGCCTGAGATCCCGCAAGGAAGAAGAACGAGTCCATGAAGAAGACAAACGGATGTAGTCGAACGGATCCTCACAAACTCGACGTTATCGGAACCAACCCGAAGAAGCAAACACCGGAAAAGAGCAAACAACATAGTAAACAACCACGACATGAACATGGCATGATGCACAAGAAAATATGATGCATGTCCGGTTTAATGAAGCATGGTATGGCAAAGTGCACAAACAATCCTACAAATTAAGTGGAGCTCAATATGCAACTCCATTGCATATTGACGAAACACCACATGACTTATTTAGTTCGATCTCGTTTATGTACCCAACAATATTAAATGTTGTTAAACATGGCAAGAGGGTGAAGCAAATGAAAACTACCCAACTAGTCAAGTTTAAATGAGGCCGGAAACAACGACCAACAATTCCGGAAGCTCCTCATATGCATAATTTAAGGTTTGGTATTGTTCTGTCCTAAGCACAATTTTAGAGTTATTAAACGTGCAAAACAAGTGAACCAAGTTAAACTTGGCAAAATTCTACCCCATTTACATATAAAGTTTAATAAAGTTGGAGCTACGGTTATTTAGTTATGAAATAAATCATTTTAGCATGGCATTTAAGCAAAATTTAAACAAACAACATTTTAAACATTTCAATTGTTGTTATGATGATGCGGATGACATATGCAAGTTTTAAGCAATTTTATGAAAATGTTGACAAGAGCATTATGAAGCATTTGTCCCCGTGGTGGAAGAAGGGTGCCACGGCAATGAATCCGAAAGTGATGCCACGGCAACATATCGGTTCCGGTAACTCGATTGAGATCCCGATGCAAACGAAAATGCGGCGGGAGCTTGACATGAGATGAACGGTGGGGTGCTCCCGGTTACCGAGTTCCCACATGACGTGTGACAAGGTGAAAGAGGGCAATGTGCGCCGACAAATCGAGCACGGTGCAAGCACGAGCATCTCATACATAGCAAGGATTCGTTTCACGGACGTCGTCTCATGTTATACCTTCGAAGCATGTCAACGGGACGGTTCGGGTTCGTCGAGGGGAGTAGAGGAAGTAGTCGTTCTCAAGACATTCGTAGTGCAAGTAGGGGTACATGACGATGGTAGAGGTACTCGTGATCTCGGCGACGGTAGTGGTACATGTAGGCGATAGACGAACATGATGGTTCCGTTACCTGGTTCTTCGGAGACGGAAGTAGTCGTACACGTTTCGTAGATGTTCATGTCATCGATGTCGTGGTACTTGGAGTCTTCGGACTCTCCGGCCCCATTCTTGCGACGACAGTCACTCACATTTGTTCGGTGAGGAACTTGGCGTTTCCATGTTCTTCAGAGTCATTGTGTAGCCATTTGTGTCATAGTCGGACTTGACGAAAAACACACCGGCTGTAGTGGTACACGGCTCGTAGATGTTCGGATCACCGGAAGAGGTACTTGACGTCCACGGAAATTAACAGCGGAGGCCACGGGTCTCAGGTCTCGGGTCTTGGTCCTGAACTTGAGGAGATCGACGGTCGAAGTGGCCCACGCGAGCACGAGGTATGCAGGCGTGCCGGTGGATGCAGAGGTTCGCTGGGCAACGGAGATATGGCGGCGCGCCGGCAGCAGGAGGCGAAGGCGTGTAGAAGGTGCTGCAGCAGCGCATCAGGGGAGGTCGCACACGAGGTGGACGAGGAGCTGCAGGGGAGTCGCCGGAGATGCGGGGCTTTGGCGCGGCGGTGGCTTGCCGAGGCGGACGAGCTCCAGGACGGGCGTGTGGAGCAGAGCAGCAGCGCGGAGCTCGAGGAAGGCCAAGGCAGAGGCGGTCGAGGCAGGGGCGCGGGAAGACTCGCGTGGTGGTGGCGCGAGGGAACCGGGCGGCGGCCTACAGGAGCCAGCGAGGGGCGACTGCAGGGAGCGGGCGGCGGCCATGGCGCTCGGGAGGCGCTGCGAGGACCGTGCTGTCGAGGAGGTCGAGGCAGGTCGAGGGAGTTGAGCGAGGGGATCGGGCCCATGGCGCTACGAGCGCGTGCATGGGTAGCAGCGGCGGAAGGGACAACGAGGAAGGAGGGGGTTCGAGGAGAAGGGGAGCGCGGCGCACGGCGGATCAGGGAAAGTGAGCGAGGGGTGAGGGAGCGATGGGATCGGGGGTTGCTGCGCGGGGGAGATGGGTCTCGGCCCCTGGCGGCGCTGGTGGGAGCGAGAGAGGTGAGGGCTCGATCGGGATGGGGGCGCTAGGGTTAGGTGGCTGGGCTGCGGGAGGGTTGGTGGGCCTAGGAGGCCGACCCAGCGAAGAGGGAGGCTGCTGGGCTCTCCACTCCCTCTCTTTTTAAATCTCTCTTCCTCCTCTCTCTTATTACTTTAGCAGAAAAGACCACAAAAAAGAGAGGAAAAGAAAGAGAGGTTTAGGAAAAGATTTTGGACAAGGGGATAATTTTCCCGAACTCACAAAAATACGCTTGTTCCGAGAAAATAGAAAAAGCCAAGATTGGAAGATATAAATTCAAACTCATTTGAATTTAATTCAAATGGGTTTGAACTAGGACTAGGTTCTAGGAGTTTCCAAAAATGTTCAGAATTTTGGAAGAGCTCCGGAAAATGATGAAAGAATAAATGGCAAGGTTCGCGGTCAAGTAGCGAGATAACAAAGGCATGGGGAAATTTGCAAGTGTGTTTTTGGTGATTCCATCAGAATGGATTATTTTATAATAGCTCCACTAATATCGGGAGGATATATTATAAAGAGAAGTCATCCTTCCCTCGATTTAAATGGATTGAAGATCCATACGATTTATTTATTTGAGATGCAAAAGATTTATGAGATGATGGCATGATGACATGATGCAATGCACATGATGCAAATATTAAATGCAACGGACCAAACAAACTCACATGACGAAAAACCCGGAAACCCTGGAAGGCAAGTGAATCTCCGGTCTTGGGGTGTTACACATTTCCCCGATGGTTTCTAGGTCGTGTGGGAAGGACGCCCTATCGCCCACACTCACTTGGCGACGGTTCCAAATGTCATCACGATAAGGGGTTAAAAACTGTTTGTATAGCACTGACGCATACCAGTGAGGTATCTCTGGTCCCTCTTAGTAATGCGCATCACTATGAGCCTTGCAAGCAATGTGACTAATGAGTTAGTTACGAGACGATGCATTACAGAATGAGTACAGAGACTTTCCGGTAATGAGATTGAACTAGGTATGAACATACCGACGATCGAATCTTGGGCAAGTAACATACCGATGACAAAGGGAATAACGTATGTTGTTATGCTGTTTGACCGATAAAGATCTTCGTCGAATATGTAGGAGCCAATATGAGCATCCAAGTTTCGCTATTGGTTATTGACCGGAGATGTGTCTCGGTCATGTCTACATAGTTCTCGAACCCGTAGGTTCCGCACGCTTAACATTCGATGATGATTTGTATTATGAGTTATGTGATTTGATGACCGAAGTTTCTCTGGAGTCCTGAATGAGATCATGGACACCATGAGGAGTCTCGAAATGATCGACAGGTAAAGATTCATATATTGGAAGGTTACATTCGGACACCGGAATGGTTTCGGGAAGTTTCGGCTAAGTTTCGGAGTACCGGGGGTTATCGGAACCCCCCCCCCCCCCCCCCCGGGGAAGTGGTGGGCCTTCATGGGCCTTAGTGGAAAGGGGAGGAGGGCCCCAAGGGAGGCCGCCCCCCATGACTAGTACGAATTGGACTAGGGAGTGGGCGGCGCCTCCCTCTTTCGTTCTCCCTTCCTCCTCCTTCCCTCTCTCCCTCTCTTGGAAAGGAAGGGGACTCCAACTAGGATTGGGAATCCTAGTTGGACTCCCCTATGGCGCACGTCCCCCTATGGGTGGCCTCCTCCTCCCCCCTACTTTATATACATGGGCACGGGGCACCCCAAAGCACAACTGACAATCTCTTAGCTGTGTGTCGTGCCCCCTCCGCAGTTCACCACCTCGGTCATATCATCGTTGTGCTTAGGCGAAGCCCTGCGCCAGTAGCTTCATCATCACCGTCGCCACGCCGCCGTGCTGACGGAACTCTCACATGTCCTCAACTGGATCAAGATCTCGAGGGACGTCATCATGCTGAACGTGTGCTGAACACGGAGGTGTTGTACATTCGGTGCTAGGATCGGTTGGATCGTGAAGACGTTCGACTACATCAACCGTGTTACTAAACACTTCCGATTTCAGTCTACGAGGGTATGCGGACACACTCTCCCCTTTCGTTGCTATGCATATCCTAGTTAGATGTTGCGTGATTGTAACAAATTTTTGGAATTACTACGTTCCCCAACAGTAGCATCAGAGCCAGGTTTATGCGTAGATGTTACTAGCAAAAATGCCCGTGCGTTGCAATGGGAAAAAAATATAGGCCCCTAAACCAATAAGTATGGACAAAGACCTTTCACAGGTCGACATCCTCTTTTGCAACACGACATCCCTCCCGTTTCACCGCCTATCCTTCTCCCTATTGTGCTTCACTGTGGAGCAAAGCAGACATTGCTAGAAATGAGTACCATGTGTTTCTCTACATAATTTCCTTTCATTTATAATGAAATCGCACAGAGATAATTTATAGTACATGTTATCAAATTTTATGAGCTTTCAGTGTGTTTGTTTTGGTTAGCAAACAAAGTCACTTTGAGATTATTTAAAAATTATATGTTTCCTCATTAAGGAATCAAACCATTACGTGAGCACCCAATTGGACTTATCTATTATATACTTGAATTAATGCTTTGTTACTCATATTATTTTTATTTAATCTGAAAAAGAAAATAAAATTGTTAATTTATTCCATTATATAGTATGAAGATAAAATGGATTTGACTACCTATTGCGTATCATATGGAATATAATCCCTCCGTTCCTAAATGCAAGTCTTTTTAGAGACTCCAACGAGGACTGCATACGGAGAAAGTGAGTGAATCTACATTTAAAATATTTATATACATCTATATGTGGTCTGCATTAAAATATCTAAAAATACTTATATTTAGGAATGGAGTGAGTAGTTTACTACTTGTATACAAGATATACAATGTTTTATCTTATCGTGACAGATGGTGCTCAACTCAAACAAGAGACGAAACAACATGGCATAATGTACCACTACTAGGGAAAACCTTATACACAAAAACTTATGAGTAGCGCTGGACAAAAAGAAGCTCTACTACAATTTACCACTAGCGCATGTTATCCAAATGCGCTGCAGCTAAGATCATAGCAGTAGCGCGTCTAACTGTAGAGGCGCTACTACTACAATTCCCCTTACTTTTCTTGCCAGGCTACCTACAGTAGTAGCCTGCCTAAGGAAAGCGTGCTGGTGCTAAGATTGTTGTAGCACCGTGTTTCACATAGGAAGCGCTACTGCTAAGGAAAGGAAAATAAAATGGAAAACATATAGAAAAGTAAATGAAAATGAAAGAAATAGAATAAGGGGAAGGAAAAAAAGAAAATGTGAATGAAAATAAATGAAAAAGAAAAATAAAGGAGAAATGCGTAGCAGCAGCGGGCTTTATGGACAGGCGCTATAACTAATGTAGCAGTAGTGCTTTCCGTGGAACACGCTGCAGCTACTTTCCACTTAACCAACCGTCCTTCCCCATGCCCACTTCCTCCAAATCCAACATTCGTGCGTCTGCTGTCGCCGCCGTCATCACCCGACCGCCGCGCGCTCTCCCATCGCCCTCTGCACGCCGTTGATGCCGCCCCAACCCCGACCTTTGACGCCGCCCCCGACCCCGACCTCGACGCCCCCTACATCGCCACCCTCCGCCGTGCGCCTGCCGCCCCGACCCCGACCCTGCCCCGACCCCGACCCCGCCCCGACCTCGATGCCGCGTGCCCCTCTCCCTAACTCCGCCGGCACCCGAGGTGAGCACACCCTCCTCCTCCTGCTGCTCCCCTACCTCTTCCTAGCTAGGGTTCTTAGGGTTAAATTTTAGAGTTCATCTAATTAGTTAGGGTTCATCAAATTAGATGCTAATTATGGCAGTAGTTGTTAAATAGAATTAGTTTTAGAGTTCATCAAATTAGTTAGGGTTAAACTTTAGAGTTCATCAAATTAGTTAGGGTTAAATTTTAGAGTTCATCAAATTAGTTAGGGTTCATTAAATTTTGGAGTTCATCAAATTAATTAGGGTTAAAGTTTAGACTTCATCTAACTAGTTTTTTTACTGTTTTTAGTAAGTGTTTAATAGAATTAGTAAGAAAATTAATACAACTAGTTGAACTTGTTTATTTATAGTAAGTGCTTAATTGAACTAGTTGAGTTAATACAACTATTTTATTTTTAGTACGAAAATTAATAGAACTAGTTTACTTTTTTAGTTAAAGCAATTATTCCCGCATCAACGTCGACGATGCCTATCCCGTATCCTCGTCATCGAGTCGGTGGAGGACACCTGCGTCACCAGATGGGCGCTGTTTGGGACTGGGCTCCGCCGGGGTGGTACTAGGAGGCGCTGCCTACCGGGGGGCACAGGTTGGTGAGGAGTCAGCCCATCGTTGACCCAAACCTTCTTTGGTGGCGGTCTCGTGGGCCAGTGACGGTCCTGAGGCTCGAGGACCCCGTGGAGGTGGTGCGTCACCGTGTCAGTGAGGAAGACGTGCACGTCCATCACTACTTGTTTGCGTTGGAGCACATGTTCTCCAATACCTGGCAGGTTCTCCAAGGATCTCACTAGAGCTATGATCCTGTGATGGTTCCTTCTCCGTCGGTGTCCACCTCCCACGCCGATACCCATCGTGCGCTAGGGTTTTAGTTGTATTAGTGATGTTATATGTATGATACAATTCAGGATGTATTAGTGATAATATTCGACGATGTACGGACGCATGAGATGATTTACTTTTGCTTATTGAATGCTCATGTCAATATGAGTCCTATAAGATATTTTGAAATGTATACCTTGTGTTGCTCAAATAGGATATGTTCTTGCCCAAGTGGCCGGTCATGTTTGCAGGTTACACCTCTGAGTGGCCTATCTTTTGCTGGAGTGTTGATTCATTTCCGTTCCGGCAAATTTCAGGCGCTCGATATGTCCTATTTTAACAAAGGTCATGCCTGATTTTTCCATGAATTTTGGCATGACTTGTGCCAGAATATGTAGGAAATATCGAGTGCCCCGGATTTGTGTGTTGAGTATACTGGTAGTTGCCTTTGATCAATTTTCAATTAATGTTTCAACTATGAACATAGGAAATGTCTAACGATGAAAAGGATTTTGGTATTTGCAAATACTACGAAGATGAGCATGGCCCGTGCGACAGAATCTTCCTTGATGGTGATAGGCGCTTCAGCATCAAGTTGGACGAGAACTTCAAAGTGGATATAGTAAGTCACAACGACAAGTCTTTTTTCTTAATTAAGCATGACATCTACTTCATTTGCTTCAACTTATAATTTAATTTGTTTACTATTCTACTAGCGTATCCCCTTCCATGTAAGAGTTTTTGTCTTGGAGAAGAAAGGTTTCAGTCCTATGAAAACTACTATGGAGGTAAAGAGAGTTTACTTGAAGACCGAGCATGGTTATACTTTCCAAGCAAAATTATACAACACAGACACCTACACCTATTTTGAATGCAAAAACTTGGCAAGCACTATGCAAGGCTCATGCATTTGAGCCTGATATGGTTATCACCTTTGATTTGGGTCCCCATACTTGCCTGCCTGCGGCCCACGGCGTGGCTAAGCCAGCAGGCCGTACGGCCGACCTTTGCCAACAAGGCACCCAAGACCCTCGCGAGGGGCCAAGCCTCGCGAGGCGGACGACGCAAGACCTCCTCAGGAGCGACCTAGTCAGGCAGGGTCACGAGGAGGGGATATATCAAGGCGGGGCAAACCTCACGAGGCTCTCGTGATGTGAGCCATGACGATGGACACCAGGCGGCGCTAGGCGGGCGCCAGCGTGCGCAGCGTCCTTGTTTCCTCTTTGGTGCTAAGGAGGAAAGCGCAGGTGAAGAGTACCGAGGCATCAGGCAATGGTTTCCATATAGGTGCAGCGAGACCAAGACCAAAAGGACGGCAAGACGGAGGTCATCATGGAGCCCAAGATGGCGTCACCGCTAGAGCCTTTCGCAGGATAGCTTGTACTAGTTGCCCCTTTAAATTTACCCGTTGTTGATGGCTCCCTTCCCACTCAATATTTGGGAAGAGGACCAGGGCCTATATAAGTAGAGCTACCCACCACCGTAGGAGAGGGAGAGAGGAGCATATCACTCTCACCCGCACAAGTTAGCCAAGCACAAGAACACCTTAACCTCAGGAGGCTGTTCTTCCCCTTGTATTGTTCATCATCAGCCCAAGAGGCAATCCACCACCACCACACTGGAGTAGGGTATTACACCACAACGGTGGCCCGAACCAGTATAAATCTCGTGTCTTTCCATGTTGCAAGTTCGTCGAGTTCGTCCCCGAGATCTAAGCGAGCTAGGGTGTAGATTGGTAGGAGGGAAAGACTTCGCACGCACCCCAGTGTTCCAACCTTAAGGGTTTGCCGGAACCCCACATCCGACAGTGCATATGCCTCTAGTTATACCATTGTGCGAGTTTCTTAACCATATTTATGCGTTCGATATTGTTTATTCATAAATAGTTGATAACTAATTTCTATTGACAGCTTATTTCCATTCAAGCAAACATATCCGGTGCTTCATAGACATCACCATCCACTGTCCCGGGGCTGAACTACACTGCGAGGAGATAGGTCATTATGTTTCATGGCCTGAGGATCTTCATACTATCAAGACAAATAAATTTCCCGGACTTAAAAATCTTAGTACTCCAAACATGCGACCAATAGTGTTTGTACTGAACTATGGTAACATCTATTTAGGAAATATGGTAAGATTTTTACTACTTTTCCTCAGTGCATCTTTTGCATACATTATTTTTTAAGCTAAATTTCATTGCTAAGTATGTTACTATATGATGTTCTTCAATAGGGACTCCCGATGAATGTTGTGCCTCATTGGATCGAGACTAAAGGTCCCATGAGAATTGTTAGCTTACAAACAAGATATCCTACAATGCACATTAGTGCATTCAGGATTTCTAATAGCGAGGAATTCTTAATAGTGAAAGACTGGAGCAAAATTGTGAACAATCGCAGAGAAGTACTAGGGGGCAGCAATCAGAAGCGCAGCCCACGATTCGGAGACAGGTTCATCTGCATGCTCCAACTTGATGAAGCAAGAGTGCTACACATGTTTTATGTTATTTTACCTAAGAGAGAGCAGCAGGAGTGATTAGCTAGCTATAAATTAGTTATGATGATTAAATAGCTAGTGTTGGTGGTAATGACTATGATTATTATTATTAGCTAGTGTTGGTGGTGATTAGCTAGCTAGAATGACTTTGAAGATGATGATGTGTGCTACACTATGACTATGATGATTATGTTGGAGATAAGCCCTAGAGGCAATCACGTATGATGATATTTCCTATGTGTTTATGAATAAAGATAGTACTTGGACATTATCAATGATGTGTATCAGCAAGTACGTGACTTGTTTGTGGGACTATTCATTGTATGATGACTGTCCTAAAAGGTCCCTAGTCGTAAGGGTTGTGTAGACGCACAACCGACTAGACTAGCATATGACATGGTCGATGGCTTGGTCTCACTAGCCATGGAGCATTGGATGCTTACCGGATAATATGGACTTGGAAGGATTTGGTCGGATTCGACGTGGTCGGATCCGAGTCGAGATAAGGTCCGAGTCCGGCAGACCCAACATATGTTCTATGTCCTAAGACCTGAGCTAACGCATGTACTCGGGATGGTGACAGACTTGCTTTGGGCTGACCAAACACTACTCCGTAACTGCGTAGTTATAAAGGTAGGTTTCGTGTTTGTCCAGAACCATGCTACGAGATGTGGTCGAGCAAGATGGGATTTTCCCCTCCAATCAGGAGAGATATACTCTGGGCCACTCGTGTGATCCGACTAAGATAAGCATGGCCATGTGACATGGATTATGAGATAATCCAGTTTGTGGTCGGCACCACTGGAACGAGAAAGTGGTCGGGCTAGCACAAGGATGACAGACTCGCCTTGAGCCCGACAACATATATCGTGTGGCAAAAGGAATGGAAGTGTGATGTACAGGTTCACCTAACTAACTTCATCGTCTGCTTGGTGGTCGCCACGCTGTGCTAGAGGCCGCTACCAGCCACGTAGTCCGTAGGTGATCCGAACTGCGGCCAAGCCGGCTTGAACCTAAGGGGTTGCGCGCTTAAGGGAAGGAACCAACGAGGTCGGACCCGAGGACACTGTTCAGATGTGATCCGAGCTGTATTCGGATTGTGGCCGAGTAGACTTATGGGCTTTAGGGTCCGTGCAAGGCCCAAGTGTTGAGCCTGCGACGGACGCCTATATAAAGTGGAGGTGCCGCACACTCACGCGATTGATCGCTTCGGCACTATCACTAGTAGTCCGGCACACGACGTTCCTCCTGCACGCGCGGATACCGTTAGAGGTGGTGCACCTGCGCCGCTCCGGCGAACTTGTATGTGGGAACCGACTACCGGCTGTACGAGGGAGATCAGACGAGGAGGAGACGATCCACGCGGATGCACTGCTCGAACTCTTCTTCCGCTGCATGACACTACGCGTCTAGTGGTAACGAATTGTGATCCATCTACCGTAGCAAGTGCTTGGTTGTTCTGCGTGTAGGAAAATTTTAATTTGCAGTCGACGCACCCTACCGTAGAACCCAACAGATTAAATATCTACTGTTGGTGGTAATGACTATGATGATGATTAAATAGCTTGTGTTGGCGGATTAGATTCAAGTGGAGGCAACACGTGGTGCACATCGAAAGTACTACTAGTCCAAACTATATCAAGTTTGGATTAGTAGTATACTTTTGACATGCACTACATGTTCCCTCCACTTGAACCTAATCCATATTCATTGGACACACTGTTATGGACATATTGATATAACAACCTCATAATTGCTATTGTATCAAAATTTGTATAACGGCGTATAAATACACTAAAAATTAAAAAAAATGAGAAAATGAATACTAGTAGCGATGGAGAGTAAACACGCTACTTCTAGCTATATTAGCAGTAACGCTGGAGTGAACAAACTATGCTGCTATATGTCTTAGCAGCAGTGTGTGTAACACGCGCTACTGCTAAGGAATAGCTATAGCGCCTTATTAGTAGCGCGTCCTCCCGTGCTACTGGTAGGCAAAATACCCGCGCTACTGGTAGGGTATTCCCTAGTAGTGTACAAGCATACAGACGAAAAATCAAACGACAGATGACGTGCGAAAATTTGGGAGAAGGAAACCTTTCTTTCCTGATTATAATATATATATATATATATCATTTATATCTAAATCGTTAATCTTTTTCTTCATTTATTTTTATATTATAGGTATATACTATTCACAATATAGTTTTATTTGCTTGTGTGGCACATGCAATACGCTCTCTTTCATATGGACTTTGATTTATAGTATTTTTTGTTAAAATTTTGGAGGATTGGGATTTTTTCAAACTATTCGCCTTCAATACATTTTACAAGTAAATTTCCATCCAACACAAATCTCTAGATTTTTTCTTCTGTTGATATGAAAAAAGATACAAACTTAAATCACATAGAATTTGAGTCGACAACACACTGCAATTCTATTTCTATATTTATTAATCTTGTGATATGGAATAATATTTAATTGTTTGGTAATATTTATGTATTCTGCTAAATGCAAATTCTATGTGCCTCATATGCTACGGAAATAGGCTTCATGTGGTGCGTCTCTTCCTTTTTTTAAAGAAAAACTAGATCATGAAGACGCGCCTTGTTGCGCCCGCCCATATTGAGAAAGTATAGATATAGGGAGCAAATAAAGTCAAAATATGTGTGATGGTATAGATAACAAATGTGTCATTCAACGATATCCCGCATTAACATTACACACTTCAATTTCTAACGGTCTATGGCTAGAAAGAATTAAATAATACATGTAATTATCAGCATTTGGCTATGGGACTTTGTTCCCCGATGATTTGGAATAAAAGAATACATGAGCTGCAAATGATGTCCATCATGATTCATATATCAGGGATATTATACCAATTCCTACTCATTTTAGACAAATGATTTTATTGCTAGAACGATTTAAAAGTGTTGGTAGAAGTAGCATAGGAAAGAAGAAAGCCCTCGTGTTATATACACAAGCCGTACCAAAGAAACCAATCTGCGTAGGTCCAGATCGTGCCACAGATAGATTATATGTAATCAAAAATAAAGAGAATAAAACGGACCAGGCAAAATGGATGTGCACGGCTGGAATAAAAATCAAACAAATTGCATAGAATGCAGAAAATTTGTGGGTAGTCGCACCTGTCCAGCAACCATGTTTGTAATTTGGTGTCACACACAACCCCTGAGAAATTCCAACAGAGGAATTCCAATGAGCGAGAACTGCAACCATGTAAGGAGTAATAGTAATTCAGTTCTGTTGATATGAAGATATGTAGGCAAATTATAGCAAGAAATGAAAAAGTAACTGGTATGTCTAATGAATAGTGGGAGATGTGAAATGAAAAAAAAGGGAGGAAGGATGAGAGGTTTCAAAGCATAATATATCAGGGAGAACGTGAGGGGTTTCAAAGCATAAGTTTCGGTTATGGAAGGGGAAAGGATGCGGTCATGGTGTGATGGTACAGCTCCAACAGCATGGTGGCCTACACACCCGGAGGACTGATAGGGAGCGTGCGGCCGACGCAGAGGAATACATCAGGGCACGACATGGGAAAGACGGGTCTCACCATGGGGCATGCGGAGGAAGAGTAGATGGGACCGATATCGTCTCCTACGCGCACCTGCAGTAGAAGCTTGCCGTCGGGACTCAGGACGGCGGCGGCGCAGCACAGACGAACAGGGATGAAATATTTGGGATGAACGAGCTTTTTCTGTTTCCTCCTGCAACAATGAACGGGTACATATCAGGAAGCTGCGCATATTCACGGACTGGGCAGGCTGCGCATGTTGGACAGGGCCCTATGGGCCTACAACCTGTGCGGCCCGATCAATCACCACTCGTCTCACTCATTCTGAGGAGCAGCAGCCCAATAACGGTGCCTTGAACGGCCTGCGCGGGTGGAGGGGTAATTAACTGTTGTGAATGACCTGTGCGATGACTGAGCTAATCCCGAGCGTACGTGATAGTGATCCAATGGTTGAGAGTGTCAAATCGCTGAGAGGCCTCATAGCTAGTTCTATTATACTGTTTCTCTGGCGCTTCACATGGACGTGCATGCCATACATTTCTCAAACTGAAGGCCTGCTCGGCACAATAAGCCCACCTGGCTATTCAGCTAGCCAGCCAAGCCTCGATCACAATCGGATCGGGAGAGTGTAACATCCCAAATTTTCAATTTGGAATGTTATATATTAGATCATCATGCATATCATATTTTCTTGCATTTTGTTGATCCTAGAAATTTCACGCAACTCAAGGATCGTTGGAGAGAATTGGAGATTTCGTCATTTTCATATTTGAGCTTTCTCAAATTTTGAAAAGAGGATCATTGGTTTTGTCGGAGTTTATTTGCCTTTTATTTGGATAGGGAAAAATGCGCGTTTTCAAAAATTGCATTCTAGGGTCCCGAGAAAAGTTCATTTTGTTCGACTCAATTTTAGGAGTCGAGTAAAATTTACTTTAGCAATTTTGGAGTTCGTTTAGTTCTCTTTTCTTTGTTTTTCTGCGTGCGAAACCGTTTAAAAAAAATCCCGCAGCGCCTGGGCCAAGGCCCAAGCCGCCGGCCAGGCCAGGGCCACCGCGCCGCGCGCGCCTAGCGCAGGGAGCCGCCGCCGCCCTAGGAGTCCTAGTAGGACTTCGTTTGATTTTCTTGGGACTGCCTCTCCTTCTCTTATTTCTTGCCCCCTCCCCCAAGTCTCCTCTCCTCTCCCCTCTTTATATACCCCCACACCCCCCCTCTAAACATCAAATCAAGCCCCTCACCCCCCGTCGCCGCCCCTAGCGCTGCCGCCCCTAGTGCCCCGCCGCCGCCGACCCTTGCCCACGCCGCCGTCGCCCAACGCCGCCGCTGCCGGAGCCCCGTTCGCCGGAACCCCGCCGAGGTTGCCCCGCGTCTCTTTTTCTCCCCTCGGTCGGTTTTTCTTCTAAACCGTTCCGATTCTTTTCTTCTTTTCCGATTCGTTTTCTTTCCGGTTCTTTTCTAAACCGTTCCGGTTTTCTAGATCGGTTTTTCGTTCGGTTTTCTTTTTCCGAAACCCTAGATCGGTTTCGTTCTCTTTTCAGGTTTAGTTGCCTAGAGACCGTTCGCCGGACCGTTCGTCCTAACGAACGTGATCACCGGATTATTCCCGGTTAGCGAACGTCCGTTCGATTAACCGTTCTTCTTTTTCTTTTCGTCGGATTTATTCCGCGATCGCGATCTCAGATCCGATCTTCGTTCTAGTTTATCTTCTCGCTCGTTTATCGGAATCAGGTGATTCAAGCGCCTGGAGTTTCGATTCGAAACCGCCGTTCCGACTAAGCAACTTTAACTAAGTTTTGCTACGGTAAAATTTGACCTAGTTTCAACTTGCTAGAACCGAGTTGTTTTCTTCCGCCGTTTGTTTTCCGTTGCTTTGTTCGGTTCGTTATTTCTTTGCAACTGGAGTTCTTAAGTTGAACTTTCTGGTTCGATCTCTTGTTCGAGTTATACCTGTGCATTAGATGAGTACTTATTTTATGCTTGTTGTTTGTCTATGATAGATTACCCGGATTACGCCGCCTGTTACATCGAATCTCTAGGACTCGCGGATCATCAGCAAGGCAAGTAACAATTTGATCATACCTTTTCTACAACCCAGTTTTATTACATTAGATCCATCCTCACATATTGCATGATTAGGATCTAATTAAATTGTGGGATGGGAAGTATATGAGGTAGTACCTATTACCTGTTTATTATGAAATCTTTCGGAGTTACTTCTACGTTTGCTTATTATGCCATGCTATGCTAGTAGACGTGGATTGGGTGAGTGATATCCATGATAGATGTGAGATTGATAATTTTAATGGTTTATCTAAGGTGGCAACTTAAACACACATCTGGGTGGATTGAGGCACCTGATGTCTATCAGGACTTGCCTGTTTTATTTTGGACCGCCACCCAGGCTCAAAGGGATCATAAGATCTTTCATGCTAAATACTTACGTGTGCAGCCACAAGCCATTATGGGCTCTGGCATAGTTGACTAAATCGTGCGAACTCTTACAGGGTAGACTAGCAGATGTAGGGGAAAGTAGGTGTACCGGTCTATCCATCGTAAGGTGCTAGTGCTTCTGAAAGACTGTGTCTCGGTCATCCGTCTTCTCAAACACCATGTAGTGCGAGAAAACCAACGGAGGCGATCGAGTCTTGTGGGGAAAAGTGCGCAAACCTCTGCAGAGTGTAACAAACTAATCATGATTAGCTGTGTCCCCGGTTATGGACATCTTGAGTATCTAGTACTTGAATATCATGTGAATCTCATCATGTTACTTCTAATTAATATTGTTGGGTTATTGATGACTACTTTTAATTGGGATTGAGAATGTTGTCAACCATTCTCAATGTTTAACAACCACCATTATAGTTAAATAAATTTATTCCTTTGCAGTAGGGAAAAACTGGCTTTACGCAAAACAGTAACCATAGAGCTTTCAACCAGCCAAATATGCATATAGTCTAGCTGTTTCATTCCATCATTCTCTATGTGTTACTTTGCCAGCATATTCCATGTGCTGACCCGTTTCGGGCTGCAACGTTAACGTTGCAGACTTTTTAGACGACGATTAAGGTGCTTTTAGGTCGTGGTTCTATACTCAGTGATGCCGTTGGAGTTGATGGACCCATTTATCTTCCAAGTCTTTCGTTGTTATCGACACTAGATGGCCTTAAGCCATATTTATTGTAATAAGTTCTCTTTTGAGACATCGTTGTAATAAGTGTGTGATTGCCACTCTGCTATAAATCCTTCGAAGTACTGTGTGGTGTAAGCATTACTGATCCAGGGATGACACCGGAGCACAGTAGACTTGATCCATTCCGGTCGGGTCGCCACAGAGATGGTATTAGAGCACACGCTGACTGTAGGACACGACCACTAAGTTAAAGCCATAGATCACTATTCTCTCCTCATTTTCTAACTCCTCATCTTTTCTACTCTTTAGGATGAAGGACGCGAAGATTAAGTACGCTCAACCGGATGAAGGCACATCTTTTGGATTTCACTTGAAGGAAGTCACCAAGTACCTAAACATTGGATTACCAAGTTTCACGGGAACTTTCAACGCCACTCTACCTGAAGAGGAGCGCTGGAAGATTCAAGCTCACGTTCTGGGAAGGACATTCATGCCAATCACGAAGCCCATAGATAGTGTTTTGAATGCACCAACCTGGAGTCTAGGAAAGAGCATGGCAGCCCATATCACCATAGGACGCATTGGAGAAGTTTATCAAGCAGACCTCAAGGACACTATCTATCAGATTTGCGGACGCCGAGATGAACAATGGGAGTTGGTCAGCACCAAGAAGGATAGATCCATTGCAGCATTTATCCAGGAGTTAAACCAGCACATTCGACGCCACGAGAACCAGATGTGCAATGATGTGATAGAGTTGAAGAATGCGAAGGCAAGGATCATCGAGCTAGAAGGAGAACTGAAGGCTACACGCAAGGACTACATGGACGAGATAGTAGCTCTAGCAAGACACAACTGCGATCTTAAGCAAGAGATTGAGGAACTCAAGATGGAGTTAGCATCCAGGAAGGGAGACATGTACGTCGCATGTCCAGACAACTACATCATCATCGACGACACCGATTCGGATCCATGTGAACCCGACTTTGAAGACGAAGCTGGAGTGGACATCATGGAGTCTTCCACCGGTTCAAATTTTTAGATGACCACCAACCATTAGTAGTATTTTTCCCCATGTATACCTTATAGTTCGAGCACTTTTGCGATAGCTAGATCGATTGTAAGCCCTTATTTGAATTGAATGAAGTGATTTTGTGTGAATTTGCTCATGTGCATTGGGGTAGTGTTTTCTCTTTAGACCTCATTCGATTCTTATATCTCTTCTTTTCTAAACCCTCAGATGCCTCCTAGACGTGACAATGGATTTTCACCGGAGCTCACTCAGTTCATCCAACAGCAAAATCAATTGATGCAGATGTTAGTTCAGAACCAGCAGAACAACAACAACAACAACCCACCACCACCACCACCTGTTGACCACTTAGCCCGTTTCCTTAGGCTGAATCCGCTGGTGTTTTCCAGTAGCATCGAGCCGATAGTAGCAGACGATTTGCTCCGCAAGATAGGAAGGGAGTTGACCACTGCAGGATGCGCGGATGGTGAGAAAGTGAAGTTTGCCGCACATCAGCTTGACGGACCCGCGGCAGCATGGTGGGAGAATTTCACAGCCACCTTCCCAGTTGACACTGTCACATGGGATCAGTTTCAGCAAGCTTTCCGCACAGCACATGTTTCAGCAGGAGCTATGGCCACGAAGAAGCGTGAGTTTCACAACTTACGCCAAGGAGGAAGGACAGTTGGCCAGTACGTTGACGACTTCAGCAAGTTAGGACGTTATGCTCCAGATGACGTTGCTACGGATGCAACCAAGCAGGAGAAGTTTCTGGAAGGATTGAATGATGAGTTAAGCATCCAGTTGATGGTAGCAAGTTTAAGCAACTACCAGGAGTTGGTAGATCGTGCCATCATGATTGAAGGGAAGCAACAGCAGATTGAGAACCGCAAGAGGAAGTATGGACAGGGGAAGTATAACTCTGGAGCCCAGCAGAAGCCCCGTTTTACCCCTAAATCAGGATTTCAGTTTCAGCATACCCATGGAGGAGGTAGTTCGCACAACCACAATGGCCACAAGAATGGTAATGGGAATGGAGGAAGCAACGGCCAGAATCGGACCACCCCATCAACCCCAGCCAAGAGAGATTTGTGGAAAAATATAGCCTGCCCACTAGGATTCTTAAAACACCTATGCTAGTAAGTTCGCCAGGAGCAGAATACATTGCCAGGCAAGGATGCTTTCAAGTGCCATTAAGCATAGGAAGGCATGTTTTCCCAACAGATTTAATTATTCTGGAATCCCAAGGTCTGGATGTAATTCACGGTATGGATTGGCTGTCGATGTATGGAGGAAACATCGATTGCGCCAGTAAGACAATTTTACTAACAACGCCAGAAGGAAGAAGGATCAAGTATGTATCCCGGCATGTGCCAAATAGGACACAAGTAAATTGCCTAACAGGAGTAATGCAGGAGGAAGTACCAGTGGTAAACGATTTTCCTGATGTATTTCCTGAAGAATTGCCAGGCATGCCACCGGATAGAGACATTGAGTTTCTGATCGAGTTGTTGCTAGGTACAGGCCCAATATCAAAGAGACCGTACCGGATGCCTGCAAAGGCTTTGGTAGAAATTAAGAATCAGATTAAGGAGTTATTGGAGAAAGGTTACATTCGCCCAAGTTCATTGCCTTGGGGATCACCCTTACTTCTAGTGGAGAAGAAGGATGGATCATTAAGGATGGTTGTTGATTATCGTGGATTGAACGAAGTAACCATCAAGAACAAGTACCCACTGCCAATGATTAATGATCTGTTTGATCGTTTGCAAGGAGCTAAAGTGTTTTCCAAGATCGATTTGCGATCAGGGTACCACCAGTTGAAGATTCGAGAGCAGGACATACCTAAGACAGCATTCACCACAAGATATGGACTGTATGAGTATACCGTTATGTCATTTGGATTGACTAACGCATCTGCCTATTTTATGAACCTGATGAACAAAGTGTTTATGGAATTTTTGGATAAGTTCGTCGTAGTGTTCATTGATGATATCCTGGTTTATTCAAAGAATGAAGAAGAGCATAAGGAACATTTGCGTTTGGTTTTGGAGAAACTAAGGGAACATCAGTTATATGCCAAATTTAGCAAATGTGAGTTTTGGTTGAAGGAAGTAGGATTCCTCGGACACGTTATATCGGGAGAAGGGATAGCAGTTGACCCCGCAAAGGTTGAGACCGTAACCAAATGGGAAGCACCAGCGACAGTTGGAGAGATCCGGAGTTTTCTTGGACTCACAGGATACTACCGGAGATTCATTGAGAACTTTTCAAAGATTGCGAAGCCTATGACGGAGTTGTTGAAGAAGGATGCCAAGTTCAATTGGACTGAGGAGTGTGAGGCTAGTTTCCAGGAGTTGAAGAAAGTTTTGGTTACCTCACCAGTGTTGATTTTGCCAGATCAGACCAAGGATTATGAGGTGTATTGCGACGCTTCACGTCGAGGACTTGGAGCAGTGCTTATGTAGGAAGGAAGAGTTGTTTCGTATGCTTCACGACAACTGAAACCTCATGAGTTGAATTACGCCACACATGATTTGGAGTTAGCAGCCGTAGTGCAGGCATTGAAGACATGGAGACATTTTCTCATTGGAAATCATTGTGAGGTGTACACGGATCACAAGAGTTTGAAGTACACTTTCACGCAGAAGGAGTTGAATCTCAGACAAAGGAGATGGTTGGAGCTCATCAAGGATTATGATATGAGATTGCATTACCATCCCGGTAAAGCTAATGTAGTAGCTAACGCATTGAGCCGCAAGAGCCATGTCAACACGTTAGTGATAGGAGAAATACCCAAGGAGTTAACAGAAAACCTTCGTGAACTAAGTTTGGAGATAGTTCCGAAAGGCTATGTAGCAGCATTGGAGATTCAGTCAACATTGATGGATAAAATCAGAGAAGCTCAGAAATCTGACAAGGAGATTGCTTTTATAAAGGAGAAACTAAGCAAAGGAAAAAGCAAAGGGATTTCGTGAGGATTAGCACGATACCCTATGGTTTGAGGACCGTGTTTATGTGCCAAATGACCCGGAGATCAGGAAGTTGATTCTACAAGAGGCACATGATTCACCCTATTCGATTCACGCAGGAAATACCAAGATGTATTTGGATTTGAAGAAACATTCTGGTGGACCGGAATGAAGAAGGATATTGCAGCATATGTAGCAGTTTGTGATGTGTGTCATAGAGTGAAGGCAGAACATCAGAAGCCAGCCGGATTGTTGCAACCATTGCCGATACCCGAATAGAAGTGGGATAAGATAGGCTTGGATTTTATCACCGGACTGCCCAGGACGAAGGCAGGATATGACTCGATATGGGTAGTAGTTGATCGTTTGACTAAGGTAGCACATTTCATTCCAGTTAAGACCACTTACACCAGTGCTACACTAATAGAAAAAGGGCTATAGATGGGATTGACACTAATGGCGCACCTGACAAGCGGTGCGCCATTAGTATATACTAATGGCGCACCACCATCTGATACGCCATTAGAGTTGAAACTACTAATGGCGCACCTGGCATAGGGTGTGCCATTAGTATCAATTTTTTTTTGAACTAGTGCGCCTGTCCAAACATACTGATGGCGCATCCAGACAAAGTGCGCCATTAGAGTTGAAACTACTAATGGCGCACCTGGCACAGGGTGCGCCATTAGTATCAATTTTTTTTAACTAGTGCGCCTGTCCAAACATACTGATGGCGCATCTAGACAAAGTGCGCCATTACTAGTTGTAACTAGTAATGGCGCACCTGCCGGAAAGTGCGCCACTAATGTTGTTTTTTTATTATATTTTTTATTCCTCTTTTTGCAAAACTACTAATGGCGCACTGTTCCACCGTGCGCCATTACTAGTTCAAACTAGTAATGGCGCATTGCGGGACAGTGTGCCATTAGTTTTTTTTTTGCAAAACTACTAATGGCGCACCACCAGATGGTGCGCCATTAGTAACCTGGATTACTAATGGCGCATTTGGAGTTGGTGCGCCATTAGTAAGTGGGCAGCAACAAGATATTTTGGGGAGCCTCTCCTACCCACACTCACTTTCTCCCCACTTCATTCTCCCCACCTCCTCCTTGTCTCGGGTGCCTCCTCTTTTTCACCTCATTTCCACCATAGATTCATTCAATTTAAGTGGTTAAATTACCTTGTTTTGATTGGTAAGTAATGGGGGAAGCTATATTTATGTATTTCTCCCTACAACAATGTGCACATGCACTTTTTATGGCCTAGCTAGATCTATGTATGTTCGTGGTGTTGCATATGTTTGTGGTGTTGCATATGTGTTTGTGTTTGGAGGTGTACCGGTATTTGAAATGCGATAGTTGCCAATATTTTGCCGGAATGTTGATTCATTTCCGTTTCGGCGAGAATTTTGGAATTAAGCATTCTTTTTGGTCCTATTTTTAGGGAAAGTCATGCCAAATTTTTTCTTGGTTCTAAAATATCGTTTTGCTCTACCCCGCAGGCGACCATGGTCCGCATGATGACCGAAGGCATCGTGAATAGGTTTTTGAGGTCCGTGAAGGCCGAGATGCTTCAATAGAACGAGACGGAGATAAGATGTCTGTGTCGAAGATGCAAGCTGAAGAGCCTTATTGCGGACCCGGAATCCGGGCGGGTGCAGGACCACCTGCTCTTGCGTGGTTTCATGGATGGCTATCGGTGGCAAGGTGATGAAGATGACTACGAAGTCGTCCATGGGGGCCGGGCAAGAAATGAGGAAGGGCAGCAAGACAACCACCGCGGCTCGGGCGGGCGAGAACACGAAGAATCCCCAAGAGATGATCACGACGGTGATGCTGTACACAGTCATCCTGTAGAAGATGCAGGACATGATGATGAGGAAGATGCCGGAGCAGACGACGCTAGACGATCAATGGGCTGGGTGCAGGACCCTCATATTCAAGAGCTGCTTCTCCAGCAGATGGATAACGCAAGAGCTGCCACCCGAGAGAAAGCCAAGATGGATCAACTTGAGTTAGACGCGGTCACTCCATTGTATGAAGGATGCAGGCCCGAGGATACCCGCCTGAAAGTAACGCTCATGGCTCTGGAGATGATGGTAAAACACAAAATGACCGACGCATGCTTCGACGAGAACATGTCATTCTGGCACGAACGTCTTTCCAAGGGGAACAAGTGCCCGACCAGTTTGGAGGAGGCGAAGAAAATCGTGTGTCCTCTGGATTTACCGCACGTGAAATACCATGTGTGCATGAACAATTGCATCATTTATCGGACGAGCACGCGGAGTCTACCTTATGTCTGGTGTGCGGCGTCACTCGATACAAGAAGAGGAAGAAAGCTCCTCAAAAAGTGGTGTGGTACTTTCCGATCACTCCTCGTCTGCAGCGGTATTTCGCGGACCCTAAGGTAGCAAAGCTCCTGCGTTGGCACACGGATATCGAGGAGAAGAAGCGAGAAGATGACGCAAATGATCCGGAGATAGATAAAAAAGACAAGATGCTGAGTCACCCTAAGGATGCAAGCTAGTGGCAAGCGTTGAACTTCGAAGACCCAGAATTGGGGAACGATCCAAGGAACATCGTGCTGGGCGCGAGCACCGATGGAGTCAATCCGTTTGGCAGCCTGAGAAGCACACATAGCACCTGGCCTGTGTTTGTGTGGACGTACAACCTTCCCCCCTGGTTGTGCATGAAGAGGAAGTACATTCACATGAGTATGCTATAGATGAGATTGACACTAATGGCGCACCTGACAAGCGGTGCGCCATTAGTATATACTAATGGCGCACCACCATCTGATACGCCATTAGAGTTGAAACTAGTAATGGCGCACCTGGCACAGGGTGCGCCATTAGTATCAATTTTTTTTGAACTAGTGCGCCTGCCCAAACATACTGATGGCGCATCCAGACAAAGTGCGTCATTAGAGTTGAAACTACTAATGGCGCACCTGGCACAGGGTGCGCCATTAGTATCAATTTTTTTTAACTAGTGCGCCTGTCCAAACATACTGATTGCGCATCCAGACAAAGTGCGCCATTACTAGTTGTAACTAGTAATGGCGCACCTGCCGGAAAGTGCGCCACTAATGTTGTTTTTTTAATTATATTTTTTATTCCATTTTTTGCAAAACTACTACTGACGCACTATTCCACCGTGCGCCATTACTAGTTCAAACTAGTAATGGCGCACTGCGGGACAGTGCGCCATTAGTAGTTTTTTTTGCAAAACTACTAATGGCGCACCACCAGATGGTGCGCCATTAGTAACCTGGATTACTAATGGTGCATTTGGAGTTGGTGTGCCGTTAGTAAGTGGGCAGCAACAAGATATTTTGAGGAGCCTCTCCTACCCACACTCACTTTCTCCCCACTTCATTCTCCCCACCTCCTCCTTGTCTCGGGTGCCTCCTCTTTTTCACCTCATTTCCACCATAGATTCATTCAATTTAAGTGGTTGAATTACCTTGTTGACAGGTAAGTAATGGGGGAAGCTATATTTATGTATTTCTCCCTACAACAATGTGCGCATGCACTTTTTATGGCCTAGCTAGATCTATGTATGTTCGTGGTGTTGCATATGTTTGTGGTGTTGCATATGTGTTTGTGTTTGGAGGTGTACCGGTATTTGAAATGCGATAGTTGCCAATATTTTGCCGGAATGTTGATTCATTTCCGTTTCGGCGAGAATTTTGGCATTAAGCATTCTTTTTGGTCCTATTTTTAGGGAAAGTCATGCCAAATTTTTTCTTGGTTCTAAAATATCGTTTTGCTCTACCCCGCAGGCGACCATGGTCCGCATGATGACCGAAGGCATCGTGAATAGGTTTTTGAGGTCCGCGAAGGCCGAGATGCTTCAAAAGAACGAGACGGAGGTAAGATGTCCGTGTCGAAGATGCAAGCTGTAGAGCCTTATTGCGGACCCGGAATCTGGGCGGGTGCGGGACCACCTGCTCTTGCGTGGTTTCATGGATGGCTATCGGTGGCAAGGTGATGAAGATGACTACGAAGTTGTCCATGGGGGCCGGGCAAGAAATGAGGAAGGGCAGCAAGACAACCACCGCGGCTCGGGCGGGCTAGAACACGAAGAATCCCCAGGAGATGATCACGACGGTGATGCTGTACACATTCATCATGTAGAAGATGCAGGACATGATGATGAGGAAGATGCCGGAGCAGACGAGACTGGACCATCGATGGGCTGGGTGCAGGACCCTCATATTCAAGAGCTGCTTCTCAAGCAGACGGATAACGCAAGAGCTGCCGCCCGAGAGAAAGCCAAGATGGATCAACTTGAGTTAGACGCGGTCACTCCATTGTATGAAGGATGCAGGCCCGAGGATACCCGCCTGAAAGTAACGCTCATGGCTCTGGAGATGATGGTAAAACACGAAATGACCGACGCATGCTTCAACGAGAATATGTCATTTTGGCACGAACGTCTTCCCAAGGGGAACAAGTGCCCGACCAGTTTGGAGGAGGCGAAGAAAATTGTGTGTCCTCTGGATTTACCGCACGTGAAATACCATGTGTGCATGAACAATTGCATCATTTATCGGGACTTGCACGCGGAGTCTACCATATGTACGGTGTGCGGCGTCACTCGATACAAGAAGAGGAAGAAAGCTCCTCGAAAAGTGATGTGGTACTTTCCAATCACTCCTCGTCTGCAGCGGTATTTCGCGGACCCTAAGGTAGCAAAGCTCCTGCGTTGGCACACGGATAGGGAGGAGAAGAAGCGAGAAGATGACGCAAATGATCCGGAGATAGATAAAATAGACAAGATGCTGAGTCACCCTAAGGATGCAAGCCAATGGCAAGCGTTGAACTTCGAAGACCCAGAATTTGGGAACGATCCAAGGAACATCATGCTGGGCGCGGGCACCGATGGAGTCAATCCGTTTGGCAGCCAGAGAAGCACACATAGCACCTGGCCTGTGTTTGTGTGGACGTACAACCTTCCCCCCTGGTTGTGCATGAAGAGGAAGTACATTCACATGAGTATGCTATAGATGAGATTGACACTAATGGCGCACCTGACAAGCGGTGCGCCGTTAGTATATACTAATGGCGCACCACCATCTGATACGCCATTAGAGTTGAAACTACTAATGGCGCACCTGGCATAGGGTGCGCCATTAGTATCAATTTTTTTTGAACTAGTGTGCCTGCCCAAACATACTGATGGCGCATCCAGACAAAGTGCGCCATTAGAGTTGAAACAACTAATGGCGCACCTGGCACAGGGTGCGCCATTAGTATCAATTTTTTTAACTAGTGCGCCTGTCCAAACATACTGATTGCGCATCTAAACAAAGTGCGCCATTACTAGTTGTAACTAGTAATGGGGCACCTGCCGGAAAGTGCGCCACTAATGTTGTTTTTTTAATTATATTTTTTATTCCCTTTTTTGCAAAACTACTAATGACGCACTATTCCACCGTGCGCCATTACTAGTTCAAACTAGTAATGGCGCACTGCGGGACAGTGCGCCATTAGTAGTTTTTTTTGCAAAACTACTAATGGCGCACCACCAGATGGTGCGCCATTAGTGACCTGGATTACTAATGGTGCATTTGGAGTTGGTGTGCCGTTAGTAAGTGGGAAGCAACAAGATATTTTGAGGAGCCTCTCCTACCCACACTCACTTTCTCCCCACTTCATTCTCCCCACCTCCTCCTTGTCTCGGGTGCCTCCTCTTTTACACCTCATTTCCACCATAGGTTCATTCAATTTAAGTGGTTAAATTACCTTGTTTTGATAGGTAAGTAATGGGGGAAGCTATATTTATGTATTTCTCCCTACAACAATGTGCACATGCACTTTTTATGGCCTACCTAGATCTATGTATGTTCGTGGTGTTGCATATGTTTGTGGTGTTGCATATGTGTTTGTGTTTGGAGGTGTACCGGTATTTGAAATGCGATAGTTGCCAATATTTTGCCGGAATGTTGATTCATTTCTGTTTCGGCGAGAATTTTGGCATTAAGCATTCTTTTTGGTCCTATTTTTAGGGAAAGTCATGCCAAATTTTTTCTTGGTTCTAAAATATCGTTTTGCTCTACCCCGCAGGCGACCATGGTCCGCATGATGACCGAAGGCATCGTGAATAGGTTTTTGAGGTCCGCGAAGGCCGAGATGCTTCAAAAGAACGAGACGGAGGTAAGATGTCCGTGTCGAAGATGCAAGCTGAAGAGCCTTATTGCGGACCCGGAATCCGGGCGGGTGCGGGACCACCTGCTCTTGCGTGGTTTCATGGATGGCTATCGGTGGCAAGGTGATGAAGATGACTACGAAGTCGTCCATGGGGGCCGGGCAAGAAATGAGGAAGGGCAGCAAGACAACCACCGCGGCTCGGGCGGGCGAGAACACGAAGAATCCCCAGGAGATGATCACGACGGTGATGCTGTACACATTCATCATGTAGAAGATGCAGGACATGATGATGAGGAAGATGCCGGAGCAGACGACGCTGGACCATCGATGGGCTGGGTGCAGGACCCTCATATTCAAGAGCTGCTTCTCAAGCAGACGGATAACGCAAGAGCTGCCGCCCGAGAGAAAGCCAAGATGGATCAACTTGAGTTAGACGCGGTCACTCCATTGTATGAAGGATGCAGGCCCGAGGATACCCGCCTGAAAGTAACGCTCATGGCTCTGGAGATGATGGTAAAACACAAAATGACCGACGCATGCTTCGACGAGAACATGTCATTTTGGCACGAACGTCTTCCCAAGGGGAACAAGTGCCCGACCAGTTTGGAGGAGGCGAAGAAAATCGTGTGTCCTCTGGATTTACCGCACGTGAAATACCATGTGTGCATGAACAATTGCATCATTTATCGGGACGAGCACGCGGAGTCTACCATATGTCCGGTGTGCGGCGTCACTCGATACAAGAAGAGGAAGAAAGCTCCTCGAAAGGTGGTGTGGTACTTTCCGATCACTCCTCGTCTGCAGCGGTATTTCGCGGACCCTAAGGTAGCAAAGCTCCTGCGTTGGCACGCGGATAGGGAGGAGAAGAAGCGAGAAGATGACGCAAATGATCCTGAGATAGATAAAAAAGAAAAGATGCTGAGTCACCCTAAGGATGCAAGCCAGTGGCAAGCGTTGAACTTCGAAGACCCAGAATTTGGGAACGATCCAAGGAACATCGTGCTGGGCGCGAGCACCAATGGAGTCAATCCGTTTGGCAGCCAGAGAAGCACACATAGCACCTGGCCTGTGTTTGTGTGGATGTACAACCTCCCCCCCTGGTTGTGCATGAAGAGGAAGTACATTCACATGAGTATGCTATAGATGAGATTGACACTAATGGCGCACCTGACAAGCGGTGCGCCTTTAGTATATACTAATGGCGCACCACCATCTGATACGCCATTAGAGTTGAAACTACTAATGGCACACCTGGCACAGGGTGCGCCATTAGTATCAATTTTTTTTGAACTAGTGCGCCTATCCAAACATACTGATGGCGCATCCAGACAAAGTGTGCCATTAGAGTTGAAACTACTAATGGCGCACCTGGCACAGGGTGCGCCATTAGTATCAATTTTTTTAACTAGTGCGCCTGTCCAAACATACTGATTGCGCATCCAGACAAAGTGCGCCATTACTAGTTGTAACTACTAATGGCGCACCTGCCGGAAAGTGCGCCACTAATGTCGTTTTTTAATTATATTTTTATTACCTTTTTTGCAAAACTACTAATGGCGCACTGTTCCACCGTGCGCCATTACTAGTTCAAACTAGTAATGGCGCACTGCGGGACAGTGCGCCATTAGTAGTTTTTTTTTGCAAAACTACTAATGGCGCACCACCAGATGGTGTGCCATTAGTAACCTGGATTACTAATGGCCCATTTGGAGTTGGTGCGCCATTAGTAAGTGGGCAGCAACAAGATATTTTGAGGAGCCTCTCCTACCCACACTCACTTTCTCCCAACTTCATTCTCCCCACCTCCTCCTTGTCTCGGGTGCCTCCTCTTTTTCACCTCATTTCCACCATAGATTCATTCAATTTAAGTGGTTACATTACCTTGTTTTGATAGGTAAGTAATGGGGGAAGTTATATTTATGTATTTCTCCCTACAACAATGTGCACATGCACTTTTTATGGCCTAGCTAGATCTATGTATGTTCGTGGTGTTGCATATGTTTGTGGTGTTGCATATGTGTTCGTGCTTGGAGGTGTACCGGTATTTGAAATGCGATAGTTGCCAATATTTTGCCGGAATGTTGATTCATTTCCGTTTCGGCGAGAATTTTGGCATTAAGCATTCTTTTTGGTCCTATTTTTAGGGAAAGTCATGCCAATTTTTTTCTTGGTTCTAAAATATCGTTTTGCTCTACCCCGCAGGCGACCATGGTCCGCATGATGACCGAAGGCATCGTGAATAGGTTTTTGAGGGCCACGAAGGCCGAGATGCTTCAAAAGAATGAGACGGAGATAAGATGTCCGTGTCGAAGATGCAAGCTGAAGAGCCTTATTGCGGACCCGGAATCCGGGCGGGTGCGGGACCACCTGCTCTTGCGTGGATTCATTGATGGCTATCGGTGGCAAGGTGATGAAGATGACTACAAAGTCGTCCATGGGGGCCAGGCAAGAAATGAGGAAGGGCAGCAAGACAACCACCGCGGCTCGGGCGGGCGAGAACACGAAGAATCCCCAGGAGATGATCACGACGGTGATGCTGTACACAGTCATCATGTAGAAGATGCAGGACATGATGATGAGGAAGATGCCGCAGCAGACGACGCTGGACCATCGATGGGCTGGGTGCAGGACCCTCATATTCAAGAGCTGCTTCTCAAGCAGACGGATAACGCAAGAGCTGCCGCCCGAGAGAAAGCCAAGATGGATCAACTTGAGTTAGACGCGGTCACTCCATTGTATGAAGGATGCAGGCGCGAGGATACCCGCCTGAAAGTAACGCTCATGGCTCTGGAGATGATGGTAAAACACAAAATGACCGACGCATGCTTCGACGAGAACATGTCATTTTGGCACGAACGTCTTCCCATGGGGAACAAGTGCCCGACCAGTTTGGAGGAGGCGAAGAAAATTGTGTGTCCTCCGGATTTACCGCACGTGAAATACCATGTGTCCATGAACAATTGCATCATTTATCGGGACGAGCACGCGGAGTCTACCATATGTCCGATGTGCGGCGTCACTCGATACAAGAAGAGGAAGAAAGCTCCTCGAAAAGTGGTGTGGTACTTTCCGATCACTCCTCGTCTGCAGCGGTATTTCGCGGACCCTAAGGTAGCAAAGCTCCTGCGTTGGCACACGGACAGGGAGGAGAAGAAGCGAGAAGATGACGCAAATGATCCGGAGATAGATAAAAAAGACAAGATGCTGAGTCACCCTAAGGATGCAAGCCAGTGGCAAGCGTTGAACTTTGAAGACCCAGAATTTGGGAACGATCCAAGGAACATCGTGCTGGGCGCGAGCACCGATGGAGTGAATCCGTTTGGCAGCCAGAGAAGCACACATAGCACCTGGCCTGTGTTTGTGTGGATGTACAACCTTCCCCCCTGGTTGTGCATGAAGAGGAAGTACATTCACATTAGTATGCTATAGATGAGATTGACACTAATGTCGCACCTGACAAGCGGTGCGCCATTAGTATATACTAATGGCGCACCACCATCTGATACGCCATTAGAGTTGAAACTACTAATGGCACACCTGGCACAGGGTGCGCCATTAGTATCAATTTTTTTTGAACTAGTGCGCCTGTCCAAACATACTGATGGCGCATCCAGACAAAGTGTGCCATTAGAGTTGAAACTACTAATGGCGCACCTGGCACAGGGTGCGCCATTAGTATCAATTTTTTTAACTAGTGCGCCTGTCCAAACATACTGATTGCGCATCCAGACAAAGTGCGCCATTACTAGTTGTAACTAGTAATGGCGCACCTGCCGGAAAGTGTGCCACTAATGTCGTTTTTTAATTATATTTTTTATTACCTTTTTTGCAAAACTACTAATGGCACACTGTTCCACCGTGCGCCATTACTAGTTCAAACTAGTAATGGCACACTGCGGGACAGTGCGCCATTAGTAGTTTTTTTTTTTGCAAAACTACTAATGGCGCACCACCAAATGGTGCGCCATTAGTAACCTCGATTACTAATGGCGCATTTGGAGTTGGTGCGCCATTAGTAAGTGGGCAGCAACAAGATATTTTGAGGAGCCTCTCCTACCCACACTCACTTTCTCCCCACTTCATTCTCCCCACCTCCTCCTTGTCTCGGGTGCCTCCTCTTTTTCACCTCATTTCCACCATAGATTCATTCAATTTAAGTGGTTAAATTACCTTGTTTTGATAGGTAAGTAATGGGGGAAGCTATATTTATGTATTTCTCCCTACAACAATGGGCACATGCACTTTTTATGGCCTAGCTAGATCTATGTATGTTCGTGGTGTTGCATATGTTTGTGGTGTTGCATATGTGTTTGTGTTTGGAGGTGTACCGGTATTTGAAATGCGATAGTTGCCAATATTTTGCCGGAATGTTGATTCATTTCCGTTTCGGCGAGAATTTTGGCATTAAGCATTCTTTTTGGTCCTAGTTTTAGGGAAAGTCATGCCAAATTTTTTCTTGGTTCTAAAATATCGTTTTGCTCTACCCCGCAGGCGACCATGGTCCGCATGATGACCGAAGGCATCATGAATAGGTTTTTGAGGTCCGCGAAGGCCGAGATGCTTCAAAAGAACGAGACGGAGATAAGATATCCGTGTCGAAGATGCAAGCTGAAGAGCCTTATTGCGGACCCGGAATCCGGGCGGGTGCGGGACCACCTGCTCTTGCGTGGTTTCATGTATGGCTATCGGTGGCAAGGTGATGAAGATGACTACGAAGTCGTCCATGGGGGCCGGGCAAGAAATGAGGAAGGGCAGCAAGACAACCACCGCGGCTCGGGCGGGCGAGAACACGTAGAATCCGCAGGAGATGATCACGACGGTGATGCTGTACACAGTCATCATGTAGAAGATGCAGGACATGATGATGAGGAAGATGCCGGAGCAGACGACGCTGGACCATCGATGGGCTGGGTGCAGGACCCTCATATTCAAGAGCTGCTTCTCAATCAGACGGATAACGCAAGAGCTGCCGCCCGAGAGAAAGCCAAGATGGATCAACTTGAGTTAGACGCGGTCACTCCATTGTATGAAGGATGCAGGCCCGAGGATACCCGCCTGAAAGTAACGCTCATGGCTCTGGAGATGATGGTAAAACACAAAATGACCGACGCATGCTTCGACGAGAGCATGTCATTCTGGCACGAACGTCTTCCCAAGGGGAACAAGTGCCCGACCAGTTTGGAGGAGGCGAAGAAAATCGTGTGTCGTCTGGATTTACCGCACGTGAAATACCATGTGTGCATGAACAATTGCATCATTTATCGGGACGAGCACGCGGAGTCTACCATATGTCCGGTGTGCGGCGTCACTCGATACAAGAAGAGGAAGAAAGCTCCTTGAAAAGTGGTGTGGTACTTTCCGATCACTCCTCGTCTGCAGCGGTATTTCGCGGACCCTAAGGTAGCAAAGCTCCTGCGTTGGCACACGGATAGGGAGGATAAGAAGCGAGAAGATGACGCAAATGATCCGGAGATAGATAAAAAAGACAAGATGCTGAGTCACCCTAAGGATGCAAGCCAGTGGCAAGCGTTGAACTTCGAAGACCCAGAATTTGGGAACGATCCAAGGAACATCATGCTGGGCGCGAGCACCGATGGAGTCAATCCGTTTGGCAGCCAGAGAAGCACACATAGCACCTGGCCTGTGTTTGTGTGGATGTACAACCTTCCCCCCTGGTTGTGCATGAAGAGGAAGTACATTCACATGAGTATGCTATAGATGAGATTGACACTAATGACGCACCTGACAAGCGGTGCGCCATTAGTATATACTAATGGCGCACCACCATCTGATACGCCATTACAGTTGAAACTACTAATGGCGCACCTGGCACAGGGTGCGCCATTAGTATCAATTTTTTTTGAACTAGTGCGCCTGTCCAAACATACTGATGGCGCATCCAGACAAAGTGCGCCATTAGAGTTGAAACTACTAATGGCGCACCTGGCACAGGGTGCGCCATTAGTATCAATTTTTTTTAACTAGTGTGCCTGTCCAAACATACTGATGGCGCATCCAGACAAAGTGCGCCATTACTAGTTGTAACTAGTAATGGCGCACCTGCCGGAAAGTGCGCCACTAATGTTGTTTTTTTAATTATATTTTTTATTCCCTTTTTTGCAAAACGACTAATGGCGCACTGCGGGACAGTGCGCCATTAGTAGTTTTTTTTTGCAAAACTACTAATGGCGCACAACCAAATGGTGCGCCATTAGTAACCTCGATTACTAATGGCGCATTTGGAGTTGGTGCGCCATTAGTAAGTGGGCAGCAACAAGATATTTTGAGGAGCCTTTCCTACCCACACTCACTTTCTCCCCACTTCATTCTCCCCACCTCCTCCTTGTCTCGGGTGCCTCCTCTTTTTCACCTCATTTCCACCATAGATTCATTCAATTTAAGTGGTTAAATTACCTTGTTTTGACAGGTAAGTAATGGGGGAAGCTATATTTATGTATTTCTCCCTACAACAATGTGCACATGCACTTTTTATGGCCTAGCTAGATCTATCTATGTTCATGGTGTTGCATATGTTTGTGGTGTTGCATATGTGTTTGTGTTTGGAGGTGTACCGGTATTTGAAATGTGATAGTTGCCAATATTTTGCCGGAATGTTGATTCATTTCCGTTTCGGCGAGAATTTTGGCAATAAGCATTCTTTTTGGTCCTATTTTTAGGGAAAGTCATGCCAAATTTTTTCTTGGTTCTAAAATATCGTTTTGCTCTACCCCGCAGGCGACCATGGTCCCCATGATGACCGAAGGCATCGTGAATTGGTTTTTGAGGTCCGCGAAGGCCGAGATGCTTCAAAAGAACAAGACGGAAATAAGATGTCCGTGTCGAAGATGCAAGCTGAAGAGCCTTATTGCGGACCCGGAATCCGGGCGGGTGCGGGACCACCTGCTCTTGCGTGGTTTCATGGATGGCTATCGGTGGCAAGGTGATGAAGATGACTACGAAGTCGTCCATGGGGGCCGGGCAAGAAATGAGGAAGGGCAGCAAGACAACCACCGCGGCTCGGGCGGGCGAGAACACGTAGAATCCGCAGGAGATGATCACGACGGTGATGCTGTACACAGTCATCATGTAGAAGATGCAGGACATGATGATGAGGAAGATGCCGGAGCAGACGACGCTGGACCATCGATGGGCTGGGTGCAGGACCCTCATATTCAAGAGCTGCTTGTCAATCAGACGGATAACGCAAGAGCTGCCGCCCGAGAGAAAGCCAAGATGGATCAACTTGAGTTAGACGCGGTCACTCCATTGTATGCAGGATGCAGGCCCGAGGATACCCGCCTGAAAGTAACGCTCATGGCTCTGGAGATGATGGTAAAACACAAAATGACCGACGCATGCTTCGACGAGAGCATGTCATTCTGGCACGAACGTCTTCCCAAGGGGAACAAGTGCCCGACCAGTTTGGAGGAGGCGAAGAAAATCGTGTGTCGTCTGGATTTACCGCACGTGAAATACCATGTGTGCATGAACAATTGCATCATTTATCGGGACGAGCACGCGGAGTCTACCATATGTCCGGTGTGCGGCGTCACTCGATACAAGAAGAGGAAGAAAGCTCCTTGAAAAGTGGTGTGGTACTTTCCGATCACTCCTCGTCTGCAGCGGTATTTCGCGGACCCTAAGGTAGCAAAGCTCCTGCGTTGGCACACGGATAGGGAGGATAAGAAGCGAGAAGATGACGCAAATGATCCGGAGATAGATAAAAAAGACAAGATGCTGAGTCACCCTAAGGATGCAAGCCAGTGGCAAGCGTTGAACTTCGAAGACCCAGAATTTGGGAACGATCCACGGAACATCATGCTGGGCGCGAGCACCGATGGAGTCAATCCGTTTGGCAGCCAGAGAAGCACACATAGCACCTGGCTTGTGTTTGTGTGGATGTACAACCTTCCCCCCTGGTTGTGCATGAAGAGGAAGTACATTCACATGAGTATGCTATAGATGAGATTGACACTAATGGCGCACCTGACAAGCGGTGCGCCATTAGTATATACTAATGGCGCACCACCATCTGATACGCCATTACAGTTGAAACTACTAATGGCGCACCTGGCACAGGGTGCGCCATTAGTATCAATTTTTTTTGAACTAGTGCGCCTGTCCAAACATACTGATGGCGCATCCAGACAAAGTGCGCCATTAGAGTTGAAACTACTAATGGCGCACCTGGCACAGGGTGCGCCATTAGTATCAATTTTTTTTAACTAGTGTGCCTGTCCAAACATACTGATGGCGCATCCAGACAAAGTGCGCCATTACTAGTTGTAACTAGTAATGGCGCACCTGCCGGAAAGTGCGCCACTAATGTTGTTTTTTTAATTATATTTTTTATTCCCTTTTTTGCAAAACGACTAATGGCGCACTGCGGGACAGTGCGCCATTAGTAGTTTTTTTTTTGCAAAACTACTAATGGCGCACAACCAAATGGTGCGCCATTAGTAACCTCGATTACTAATGGCGCATTTGGAGTTGGTGCGCCATTAGTAAGTGGGCAGCAACAAGATATTTTGAGGAGCCTCTCCTACCCACACTCACTTTCTCCCCACTTCATTCTCCCCGCCTCCTCCTTGTCTCGGGTGCCTCCTCTTTTTCACCTCATTTCCACCGTAGATTCATTCAATTTAAGTGGTTAAATTACCTTGTTTTGACAGGTAAGTAATGGGGGAAGCTATATTTATGTATTTCTCCCTACAACAATGTGCACATGCACTTTTTATGGCCTAGCTAGATCTATCTATGTTCATGGTGTTGCATATGTTTGTGGTGTTGCATATGTGTTTGTGTTTGGAGGTGTACCGGTATTTGAAATGCGATAGTTGCCAATATTTTGCCGGAATGTTGATACATTTCCGTTTCGGCGAGAATTTTGGCATTAAGCATTCTTTTTGGTCCTATTTTTAGGGAAAGTCATGCCAAATTTTTTCTTGGTTCTAAAATATCGTTTTCCTCTACCCCGCAGGCGACCATGGTCCGCATGATGACCGAAGGCATCGTGAATTGGTTTTTGAGGTCCGCGAAGGCCGAGATGCTTCAAAAGAACAAGACGGAGATAAGATGTCTGTGTCGAAGATGCAAGCTGAAGAGCCTTATTGCGGACCCGGAATCCGGGCGGGTGCGGGACCACCTGCTCTTGCGTGGTTTCATGGATGGCTATCGGTGGCAAGGTGATGAAGATGACTACGAAGTTGTCCATGGGGGCCGGGCAAGAAATGAGGAAGGGCAGCAAGACAACCACCGCGGCTCGGGCGGGCGAGAACACGAAGAATCCCCAGGAGATGATCACGACGGTGATGCTGTACACAGTCATCATGTAGAAGATGCAGGACATGATGATGAGGAAGATGCCGGAGCAGACGACGCTGGACCATCGATGGGCTGGGTGCAAGACCCTCATATTCAAGAGCTGCTTCTCAAGCAGACGGATAACACAAGAGCTGCCGCTCGAGAGAAAGCCAAGATGGATCAACTTGAGTTAGACGCGGTCACTCCATTGTATGAAGGATGCAGGCCCGAGGATACCCGCCTGAAAGTAACGCTCATGGCTCTGGAGATGATGGTAAAACATAAAATGACCGACGCATCCTTCGACGAGAATATGTCATTCTGGCACGAACGTCTTCCCAAGGGGAACAAGTGCCCGACCAGTTTGGAGGAGGCGAAGAAAATCATGTGTCCTCTGGATTTACCGCACGTGAAATACCATGTGTGCATGAACAATTGCATAATTTATCGGGACGAGCACGCAGAGTCTACCATATGTCCGGTGTGCGGCGTCACTCGAAACAAGAAGAGGAAGAAAGCTCCTTGAAAAGTGGTGTGGTACTTTCCGATCACTCCTCGTCTGCAGCGGTATTTCGCGGACCCTAAGGTAGCAAAGCTCCTGCGTTGGCACATGGATAGGGAGGAGAAGAAGCGAGAAGATGACACAAATGATCCGGAGATAGATAAAAAAGACAAGATGCTGAGTCACCCTAAGGATGCAAGCCAGTGGCAAGCGTTGAACTTTGAAGACCCAGAATTTGGGAACGATCCAAGGAACATCGTGCTGGGCGCGAGCACCGATGGAGTCAATCCGTTTGGCAGCCATAGAAGCACACATAGCACCTGGCCTGAGTTTGTGTGGATGTACAACCTTCCCCCCTGGTTGTGCATGAAGAGGAAGTACATTCACATGAGTATGCTATAGATGAGATTGACACTAATGGCGCACCTGACAAGCGGTGCGCCATTAGTATATACTAATGGCGCACCACCATCTGATACGCCATTAGAGTTGAAACTACTAATGGCGCACCTGGCACAGGGTGCGCCATTAGTATCAATTTTTTTTGAACTAGTGCGCCTGTCCAAACATACTGATGGCGCATCCAGACAAAGTGCGCCATTAGAGTTGAAACTACTAATGGCGCACCTGGCACAGGGTGCGCCATTAGTATCAATTTTTTTTAACTAGTGTGCCTGTCCAAACATACTGATGGCGCATCCAGACAAAGTGCGCCATTACTAGTTGTAACTAGTAATGGCGCACCTGCCGGAAAGTGCGCCACTAATGTTGTTTTTTTAATTATATTTTTTATTCCCTTTTTTGCAAAACTACTAATGGCGCACTACGGGACAGTGCGCCATTAGTAGTTTTTTTTTTGCAAAACTACTAATGGCGCACCACCAAATGGTGCGCCATTAGTAACCTGGATTACTAATGGCGCATTTGGAGTTGGTGCGCCATTGGTAAGTGGGCACCAACAAGATATTTTGAGGAGCCTCTCCTACCCACACTCACTTTCTCCCCACTTCATTCTCCCCACCTCCTCCTTGTCTTGGGTGCCTCCTCTTTTTCACCTCATTTCCACCATAGATTCATTCAATTTAAGTGGTTAAATTACCTTGTTTTGACAGGTAAGTAATGGGGGAAGCTATATTTATGTATTTCTCCCTACAACAATGTGCACATGCACTTTTTATGGCCTAGCTAGATCTATCTATGTTCATGGTGTTGCATATGTTTGTGGTGTTGCATATGTGTTTGTGTTTGGAGGTGTACCGGTATTTGAAATGCGATAGTTGCCAATATTTTGCCGGAATGTTGATTCATTTCCGTTTCGGCGAGAATTTTGGCATTAAGCATTCTTTTTGGTCCTATTTTTAGGGAAAGTCATGCCAAATTTTTTCTTGGTTCTAAAATATCATTTTGCTCTACCCCGCAGGCGACCATGGTCCGCATGATGACCGAAGGCATCGTGAATTGGTTTTTGAGGTCCGCGAAGGCCAAGATGCTTCAAAAGAACGAGACGGAGATAAGATGTCCGTGTCGAAGATGCAAGCTGAAGAGCCTTATTGCGGACCCGGAATCCGGGCGGGTGCGGGACCACCTGCTCTTGCGTGGTTTCATGGATGGCTATTGGTGGCAAGGTGATGAAGATGACTACGAAGTCGTCCATGGGGGCCGGGCAAGAAATGAGGAAGGGCAGCAAGACAACCACCATGGCTCGTGCGGGCGAGAACACGAAGAATCCCCAGGAGATGATCACGACGGTGATGATGTACAAAGTCATCATGTAGAAGATGCAGGACATGATGATGAGGAAGATGCCGGAGCAGACGACGCTGGACCATCGATGGGCTGGGTGCAGGACCCTCATATTCAAGAGCTGCTTCTCAAGCAGACGGATAACGCAAGAGCGGCCGCCCGAGAGAAAGCCAAGATGGATCAACTTGAGTTAGACGCGGTCACTCCATTGTATGAAGGATGCAGGCCCGAGGATACCCGCCTGAACGTAACGCTCATGGCTCTGGAGATGATGGTAAAACACAAAATGACCGACGCATGCTTCGACGAGAACATGTCATTCTGGCACGAACGTCTTGCCAAGGGGAACAAGTGCCTGACCAGTTTGGAGGAGGCGAAGAAAATCGTGTGTCCTCTGGATTTACCGCACGTGAAATACCATGTGTGCATGAACAATTGCATCATTTATCCGGACGTGCACGCGGAGTCTACCATCTGTCCGGTGTGCGGCGTCACTCGATACAAGAAGAGGAAGAAAGCTCCTCGAAAAGTGGTGTGCTACTTTCCGATCACTCCTCGTCTGCAGCGGTATTTCGCGGACCCTAAGGTAGCAAAGCTCCTGCGTTGGCACACGGATAGGGAGGAGAAGAAGCGAGAAGATGACGCAAATGATCCGGAGATAGATAAAAAAGACAAGATGCTGAGTCACCCTAAGGATGCAAGCCAGTGGCAAGCGTTGAACTTCGAAGACCCAGAATTTGGGAACGATCCAAGGAACATCGTGCTGGGCGCGAGCACCGATGGAGTCAATCCGTTTGGCAGCCAGAGAAGCACACATAGCACCTGGCCTGTGTTTGTGTGGATGTACAACCTTCCCCCCTAGTTGTGCATGAAGAGGAAGTACATTCACATGAGTATGCTATAGATGAGATTGACACTAATGGCGCACCTGACAAGCGGTGCGCCATTAGTATATACTAATGGCGCACCACCATCTGATACGCCATTAGAGTTGAAACTACTAATAGCGCACCTGGCACAGGGTGCGCCATTAGTATCAATTTTCTTTGAACTAGTGCGCCTGTCCAAACATACTTATGGCGCATCCAGACAAAGTGCGCCATTAGAGTTGAAACTACTAATGGCGCACCTGGCACAGGGTGCGCCATTAGTATCAATTTTTTTAACTAGTGCGCCTGTCCAAACATACTGATAGCGCATCCAGACTAAGTGTGCCATTACTAGTTGTAACTAGTAATGGCGCACCTGCCGGAAAGTGCGCCACTAATGTTGTTTTTTTAATTATATTTTTTATTCCGTTTTTTGCAAAACTAATAATGGCGCACCACCAAATGGTGCGCCATTAGTAACCTGGATTACTAATGGCGCATTTGGAGTTGGTGCGCCATTAGTAAGTGGGCAACAACAAGATATTTTCAGGAGCCTCTCCTCCCACAGTCACTTTCTCCCCACTTCATTCTCCCCACCTCCTCCTTGTCTCGGGTGCCTCCTCTTTTTCACCTCATTTCCACCATAGATTCATTCAGTTTAAGTGGTTAAATTACCTTGTTTTGACAGGTAAGTAATGGGGGAAGCTATATTTATGTATTTCTCCCTACAACAATGTGCACATGCACTTTTTATGGCCTAGCTAGATCTATGTATGTTCGTGGTGTTGGATATGTTTGTGGTGTTGCATATGTGTTTGTGTTTGGAGGTGTACCGGTATTTGAAATGCGATAGTTGCCAATATTTTGCCGGAATGTTGATTCATTTCCGTTTCGGCGAGAATTTTGGCATTAAGCATTCTTTTTGGTCCTATTTTTAGGGAAAGTCATGCCAAATTTTTTCTTGGTTCTAAAATATCGTTTTGCTTTAGCCCGCAGGCGACCATGGTCCGCATGATGACCGAAGGCATCGTGAATTGGTTTTTGAGGTCCGCGAAGGCCGAGATGATTCAAAAGAACGAGACGGAGATAAGATGTCCGTGTCGAAGATGCAAGCTGAGGAGCCTTATTGTGGACCCGGAATTCGGGCGAGTGCGGGACCACCTGCTCTTGCGTGGTTTCATGGATGGCTATCGGTGGCAAGGTGATGAAGATGACTACGAAGTCGTCCATGGGGGCCGGGCAAGAAATGAGGAAGGGTAGCAAGACAACCACCGCGGCTCGGGCGGGCGAGAACACGAAGAATCCCGAGGAGATGATCACGACGGTGATGCTGTACACAGTCATCATGTAGAAGATGTAGGACATGATGATGAGGAAGATGCCGGAGCATACGACGCTGGACCATCGATGGGCTGGTTGCAGGACCCTCATATTCAAGAGCTGCTTCTCAAGCAGACGGATAACGCAAGAGCTGCCGCCCGAGAGAAAGCCAAGATGGATCAACTTGAGTTAGACGCGGTCACTCCATTGTATGAAGGATGCAGGCCCGAGGATACCCTCCTGAAAGTAACGCTCATGGCTCTGGAGATGATGGTAAAACACAAAATGACCGACGCATGCTTCGACGAGAACATGTCATTCTGGCATGAACGTCTTCCCAAGGGGAACAAGTGCCCGACCAGTTTGGAGGAGGCGAAGAAAAGCGTGTGTCCTCTGGATTTACCGCACGTGAAATACCATGTGTGCATGAACAATTGCATCATTTATCGGGACGAGCACGCGGAGTGCACCATATGTCCGGTGTGCGGCGTCACTCGATACAAGAAGAGGAAGAAAGCTCCTCGAAAAGTGGTGTGGTACTTTCTGATCACTCCTCGTCTGCAGCGGTATTTCGCGGACCCTAAGGTAGCAAAGCTCCTGCGTTGGCACACGGATAGGGAGGAGAAGAAGCAAGAAGATGACGCAAATGATCCGGAGATAGATAAAAAAGACAAGATGCTGAGTCACCCTAAGGATGCAAGCCAGTGGCAAGCGTTGAACTTCGAAGACCCAGAATTTGGGAACGATCCAAGGAACATCGTGCTGGGCGCGAGCACCGATGGAGTCAATCCGTTTGGCAGCCAGAGAAGCACACATAGCACCTGCCTGTGTTTGTGTGGATGTACAACCTTCCCCCCTGGTTGTGCATGAAGAGGAAGTACATTCACATGAGTATGCTATAGATGAGATTGACACTAATGGCGCACCTGACAAGCGGTGCGCCATTAGTATATACTAATGGCGCACCACCATCTGATACGCCATTAGTGTTGAAACTACTAATGGCGCACCTGGCACAGGGTGCGCCATTAGTATCAATTTTTTTTTGAACTAGTGCGCCTGTCCAAACATACTGATGGCGCATCTAGATAAAGTGCGCCATTAGAGTTGAAACTACTAATGGCGCACGTGGCACAGGGTGCGCCATTAGTATCAATTTTTTTAACTAGTGCGCCTGTCCAAACATACTGATGGCGCATCCAGACAAAGTGCGCCATTACTAGTTGTAACTAGTAATGGCGCACCTGCCGGAAAGTGCGCCACTAATGTTGTTTTTTTAATTATATTTTTTATTCCCTTTTTTGCAAAACTACTAATGGCGCACTGTTCCATCGTGCGCCATTACTAGTTCAAACTAGTAATGGCGCACTGCGGGACAGTGCGCCATTAGTAGTTTTTTTTTGCAAAACTACTAATGGCGCACCACGAGATGGTGCGCCATTAGTAACCTGGATTACTAATGGCGCATTTGGAGTTGGTGCGCCATTAGTAAGTGGGCAGCAACAAGATATTTTGAGGAGCCTCTCCTACCCACACTCACTTTCTCCCCACTTCATTCTCCCCACCTCCTCCTTGTCTCGGGTGCCTCCTCTTTTTCACCTCATTTCCACCATAGATTCATTCAATTTAAGTGGTTAAATTACCTTGTTTTGATAGGTAAGTAATGGGGGAAGCTATATTTATGTATTTCTCCCTACAACAATGTGCACATGCACTTTTTATGGCCTAGCTAGATCTATGTATGTTCGTGGTGTTGCATATGTTTGTGGTGTTGCATATGTGTTTGTGTTTGGAGGTGTACCGGTATTTGAAATGCGATAGTTGCCAATATTTTGCCGGAATGTTGATTCATTTCCGTTTCGGTGAGAATTTTGGCATTAAGCATTCTTTTTGGTCCTATTTTTAGGGAAAGTCATGCCAAATTTTTTCTTGGTTCTAAAATATCGTTTTGCTCTACCCCGCTGGCGACCATGGCCCGCATGATGACCAAAGGCATCGTGAATAGGTTTTTGAGGTCTGCGAAGGCCGAGATGCTTCAAAAGAACGAGACGGAGATAAGATGTGCGTGTCGAAGATGCAAGCTGAAGAGCCTTATTGCGGACCCGGAATCCGGGCGGGTGCGGGACCACCTGCTCTTGCGTGGTTTCATGGATGGCTATCGGTGGCAAGGTGATGAAGATGACTACGAAGTCGTCAGTGGGGGCCGGGCAAGAAATGAGGAAAGGCAGCAAGACAACCACCGTGGCTCGGGCGGGCGAGAACACGAAGAATCCGCAGGAGATGATCACGACGGTGATGCTGTACACAGTCATCATGTAGAAGATGCAGGAGATGATGATGAGGAAGATGCCGGAGCAGACGACGCTGGACCATCGATGGGCTGGGTCCAGGAACCTCATATTCAAGAGCTGCTTCTCAAGCAGACGGATAACGCAAGAGCTGCCGCCCGAGAGAAAGCCAAGATGGATCAACTTGAGTTAAACGCGGTCACTCCATTGTATGAAGGATGCAGGCCCGAGGATACCCACCTGAAAGTAACGCCCATGGCTCTGGAGATGATGGTAAAACACAAAATGACCGACGCATGCTTCGACGAGAACATGTCATTCTGGCGCGAACGTCTTCCCAAGGGGAACAAGTGCCCGACCAGTTTGGAGGAGGCGAAGAAAATCGTGTGTCCTCTGGATTTACCGCACGTGAAATACCATGTGTGCATGAACAATTGCATCATTTATCGGGATGAGCACGCGGAGTCTACCATATGTCCGGTGTGCGGCGTCACTCGATACAAGAAGAGGAAGAAAGCTCCTCGAAAAGTGGTGTGGTACTTTCCGATCACTCCTCGTCTGCAGCGGTATTTCGCGGACCCTAAGGTAGCAAAGCTCCTGCGTTGGCACGTGGATAGGGAGGAGAAGAAGCGAGAAGATGACGCAAATGATCCAGAGATAGATAAAAAATACAAGATGCTGAGTCACCCTAAGGATGCGAGCCAGTGGCAAGCGTTGAACTTCGAACACCCAGAATTTGGGAACGATCCAAGGATCATCGTGCTGGGCGCGAGCACCAATGGAGTTAATCCGTTTGGCAGCCAGAGAAGCACACATAGCACCTGGCCTGTGTTTGTGTGGATGTACAACCTTCCCCCCTGGTTGTGCATGAAGAGGAAGTACATTCACATGAGTATGCTAATTGAAGGACCGAAACAACCAGGGAACGACATCAATCTGTATCTGGGGCTGCTAAAAGAGGAGCTTGACACGCTGTGGAAAACGCCAGCCAATATGTGGGACGCCGCAGAGAAAGAATATTTCCCTATGAGAGCCGCACTGCTCATGACGGTGCATGACTATCTCGGTTACGGATATGTCGCGGGGTAGGTGGTCCACGGATTTTCTGGATGCGTCAGGTGCATGGATGACACAACGTATCGCCAGCTAGATAGAGATCCTGGGTCTTCGAAAACCGTGTTCATGGGACATCGAAGGTGGCTTCGCGACGATGACCCGTGGAGAAAACGCAAGGATCTGTTCGATGGTGAAACTGAACCCCGAGGACCCCCGCGTACGAGGAGCGGCAAGGAAATAGACGAGCTGTTGAAAAATTGGAAAGACTGCCCACTGCCGGGAAAGAAGCAAAAGGCACCAGAGCCGGGAAAGAAGCGAAAGGCGCCAGAGCCGCTGCTGAAGGTATGGAAAACGAGGTCTGTTTTCTGGGACTTGCCGTACTGGAAGATCCACCATGTGCCTCACAGCCTTGATGTCATGCATATCACAAAGAATGTGTGCGAGAGTCTGCTTGGTACCCTGCTCAACATGCCAGAGAGGACCAAAGATGGGCCGAAAGCAGGGGCAGACTTGAAATCAATGGGCATCAGGCAGGAGCTTCACACTATATATGATGATCATGATGATGATGATGATGATGATGAGGCGAAGCAGGACACGGAAAGTCGTCGCAAAGGCAAGAAGGCCAAGAAGACCGAAATTGACTACCCTCCCGCGTGCTTCACTCTAAGTCAGGAGGAGATCGAGCAGTTTTTCACCTGCCTCGTAGGAGTAAAACTTCCTTACGGTTACGCGGGGAAGATAAGCAGATACCTAGACCCAGCGAAGCAGAAGTTCAGCGGGATGAAGTCTCACGACGGTCACGTGCTAATGACGCAGATACTTCCAGTTGCAATCCGTGGGATCATGGACGCGCACGTCCGTGAAACCCTATTTGGCCTATGCAACTTTTTCGACGTCATCTCTCGGAAGTCTGTTGGCATGAGGCAACTCAGAAGGCTACAGGAAGACATCGTGGTGATACTATGCGAGCTTGAGATGTACTTCCCACCCGCATTCTTCGACGTTATGGTGCATCTGCTGGTCCATATCATGGACGATATCATCCAACTCGGGCCGACGTTCCTGCACAGCATGATGTCGTTCGAAAGGATGAATGGTGTCATCAAAGGATACGTTCGCAACATGTCACGTCCAGAGGGAAGCATAGCCAGGGGCTTTTTGACCGAAGAGTGCATCTCCTACTGCACGAATTATCTAGGCATCGAGAACCCCATTGGTCTGCCCATCAACAGGCACCTCGGCAGGCTCGCTGGATGGGGTCACCGTGAGGGTCGTCGCGAAATGCATGTCGACTAAGAGGGTCGACTCGCCGACTTTGAAAGAGCAAACCTAGTCGCGCTACAACACATAGACGTGGTCGATCCTTGGGTGGTACAGCACAAAACCTTTATTAAGAAGACGTACAATGACCGAGGCCAATAGAGGACGGAAAGAGATATACTCAAAGAGCACAACTCATGTTTCACGCGTTGGTTCAAGCAGAAGCTTCTGTCGTACCCTTTACATGAGGATTCTTCCGCGGAAGAACAACTCATATTCGCCTTGTCACAGGGCGCCGAGCACAACCTGATGACCTATGAGGCGTACGATATCAACGGCTACACATTCTACACTGAGGCCAAGGACATGAAGAGCGATGGTTATCAAAACTCCGGGGGAACGATGGAATCCTACACCGGTAACGACAAGGACAGATACTACGGAAGGATCGAGGAGATCTGGGAGCTGAGCTACGCTGGAGAGAAGGTCCCGATGTTCCGTGTCAGATGGGCCAAGAGCGTCCTAAAAGAAGACCGGTATTTCACCACCATGGTTATACCCGAAGCCAAATCCAAGACCGCGGGCGCAAACATCACCGCGAAAAATGAGCCATGGGTACTGGCTTCCCAAGTGGACCAATGCTTCTTCATTACCTACCCGTCAAAGCCCATTCGTGTTGTCGTGAGGAGAGGCAAAAGGAAGATCATCGGAATGGATGGAGTAGCCAATGAGCTAGACTTCGACAAGTACGGTGACCCGAGGATCGAACATGACGACGATGATGAAGTAGCAGCATACACCACAAGAAGAAGCAGGACCACCCTACCTAAAGGACGTCCGTTCCACAGAAGAACTCCATTTGCGAAAAAGAAGGGCAAGAAGATTGTGAACAGATAGCTAGCTAAGATCAATTGTATTTAAATCATAGCCTTCATTTCTCGATTGTATTTCATGGGCACTTTTTGAACTATCATGAATATTTTTAAATTTCATGGACACTCGATCTCGATCCCCCTCCATCTCGATCGCTATCCCACCATGCCAGATCCGGTCCCCCTCGCCGCCGAGCACCCCCCGGTCCACCGGCCACCGCCGCCGACCCCCCGCACCCTCGATTCCCCTACTCAACCGCCGCCGCCGACCCCCCGCACCCTCGATTCCCCAACTCAACCGCCGCCGCCGACCCCCCGCACCCCTCCCCTACTCAACCGCCGCCGCCGACCCCGCGCACCCTCCCCCGCTCCACCGACATTACGGTTTGATTATATTTTTTAAAAAATTATTACTGTCTTATAAAAAAATATTCCTGTTACTGTCTTATAAAAAAATATTACTGTTATGATTTAAACTAGTTTAAAAAATTATTATTGTCTTATAAAAAAATACTAATGGCGCACCACGGTGAGGTGCGCCATTAGTATGGATGTACTTATGGCGCACCGGGGGGTAGTGCACCATTAGTATTGTGCCATTGCTATAAGTAAAAAAAATACTAATGGCACACCATGGTGAGGTGCGCCATTAGTGTGGATGTACTTATGGCGCACCGAGGGGTGGTGCCCCATTAGTATTGTGCCCGGCCCCATCCATATTCCCTCCCCGACCCCTCCCTATCCCCTCTCTCTCCCTCGCCCTCGCCCTCGATCCCCTTCCCCTCTCCTCTCCCGACGCCGCTGCCCCGACACCTCGACGCTGCCCCGCCGCCCCGACGCCGCCTCGACGCTGCCCCGCCGCCCCGACGCCGCCTCGACCCCGCCCCGCCGCCCCGACATCCTTGGTGGGAACCCCTACATTGCCGGATTCATCGTCGTCTTCAACCTACAGTCACCGGCACGTCCGCGACGATTGTCGCCGTTCTGCTGCTCCTAAGCCACCAACGGGCCATCGTGTGCCTCCTCGGTGAGGCACTCAACCATTCCCTTCTCCTTCCCATGCGGAACCGCCGTCGTATTCGTCGCTCTGTTCGAGGCCGACGCCATCGTCCGCCATGGCCACGAGCTCGTCGTGGCCGTGCTTTTTCCCCGCATCTCTGGCCGCCCCAGTTCGCGCCAGTTCGCCCACGGCCGCGCCCCGCCCGCTACCTTGCAAAAGCTGCTGCTACGCGCGCCTGTAGCTACCACGGCCGTGTCTAACAGCTGCTGCTGCTAGACATTGAATCGTGCTGCTTCCTTCTTCAGTAAACCCAAGTGTCAATTTTTTTAGTTTCGTCAGTTTTGTGTGATATGGGACTTGGGACTTGGGAATTGGTTCTTTCTTACTACAGTCTTGCTGCTATAGTATGGCTCTGTTCTTGGTGGAGTACAATTTTGTATAAAATAAAATGCAAGGTTGCTGATACTGTAACCCAGATCACACAGATCTTTTTTTTTCAATTTATGCAACTGTAAGAGTAGCAACCAGATTACACAAATCATTTTTGATCTGCAAGGTTGTTGTTGCTGTGATGGAGTAACTCTGTACGTATTTGGTTTGGTTGATTGCCTGGCATGAGCTCGATGAAATGATCTATTTCTCCTGATGTGAAATGATCCCTTTCCCCTGAAATGTTGATTAATTTCCGTTTCGGTTGAGAATGGGGCACTCCTAGGTCAAGAAAATTAGCAAAGGTCATGCCCAATTTTCTTGACCTAGAAGGTGCCCGATTCTCAACCGAAACTTTTATTTGTGAGCCTTGAGAAGATTAATTGGTTCCACAATGCAAGCCAACTTTTATTTCTCTTGCCTGGTTCCACTAAGATGTGTTATTGCAAGCTATTCATTATTTTTCAGTTGTGAGCCTTGAGAAGATTAATTTTTTCCTATATTGTAGCTTTAACAGTTTTCAGTGTTCCATCTTTCTAGTCTCCTATGTTGAATAGAGACATAAAATTTTCAGTGTTAAATCAATTGTGTGATCTCTTTTTCTATGTTTCAAGGACTGCCCAATACAAGTAAAGCAATTTGTTCTGATCAGTCAACTGTGAGTGAATCAGGATGTTGATTAATGTGAGGGATTCACTTGCTTCTCCACTATTATAATTTGGCAGCTCAAAACTATACGTAGTATGCTTTGTGTGGAGTTTTTTCTTCAGTTTTGGCCACTATTGATGTTTAATACTTCATACAAAACACATGATAAAAAAATGACTCGATTTACTATAAAAACTACCTTTTGGCCACTATTTTTTTATTTTTACTACCATGTTACCATTAAAATAGTGGTGAAAGTTTTGCTTGTTACTTAGAGTAGTATAAAAGACATTTTGGACCAAAACAAGTTTCTGGTATAGTTAGAAGATGCCTGACCCATTGCTTGAGCCTTGTATTGCAAGTTGATGAAATTCGATTTGTTAGTGACTAGCTAGCTCATTCATTTCTAAAAAGCATGCGATGAGCTAGAACCCAGACATCTATGCTATCTTACTCCATGAGCCTCTACGCAGACCAAATGTAGCCCAACTTAGAATTCTCCTTGGTGTCGACAAACCCTAAATGATGAGACCATGATCTTGTTCCTTGACAATAACCAAATTTTTGACCAAACTTTGTTCCTATTTAGAGAGAAACATGGCCAACAACGATGAGGCCGGGGGTTCAGGCGTCAAGGCATTCTGGGAGGTGTCCCAGGAGATGGAGGAACAACCTCACTTGTATGAGGCCGCCGCCTTCCCCACCGATCCTGAGACCACTGATGGTACCGCCGAGGATGACCCCACTGATGCCACCACTGATGGTGCAGCCGAGGATGCCACCACTGATGATGGCGGCGCACGCACAGATGGCAGCCAACCGAAGGAGGAAGTTACTGAAGTGGACTCCGACGGGAATCCAACGGTGCCCGAATGAATAGTCAAGGGGTACTCGCTTCACCTTGGGTGCATTCTCCGGAGCACCGTCTTGATCAACACCGAGAACCTTAGGCATCCTGACCGAGGGAATTTGTGCAACCTCCTCTTCACGAAGCTGCACGAACGATACAAGTTCCCCGCTGAATTTGAAAACACAAGCCTGAAAGGGAATAAAGTGAACAATTCTGCCCTCACGAAGATGAGCACGGCCCTGTCTACTTGGAAAAGCAATGTGAAGAGAATGATCCAGAAAGGTGAGAGTTAGGAGAAGATCAAGGAGAAAAATCCTTCGATCACCGAAGATGACTACAACGACTTCAAGATCAATTGCTCGAGCACCGCAAGCTCCGATTCAAGTAAGTGGGGGAAAGAAATGCGGGAGCTGAACTTAGGGGAACACACACTCGGTCCCGGCGGTTACAGGGTGACGGAGCCTATATGGGACAAGGAGGATGCGGACCGTGCCGAGCAAGGCCTACCGCCCCTCTTCGATAAATACGGTGACAAGCAGACCAGGAACTTTGTCAGGGCCCGGTACAAGAAGGACCCGAAAACAAAGGAGCTTACCACGGATCCGAAGACCAGGGAGCTTGAGCTTGTTCTGGTAAGGAATACACCCCTGCGTAATTAGCTTCATATGGTTGCATTCTAATTAATGAAGCCAAATTTCTAAATGGTTCACATTCCTTCCGCAGGCGACTGAAAGCAGTAGCGCGGGGTCAACTAAGAGCAACCCTTGGGACACCACTCTAAATAGGGCGTTGAATGTAATGAAGAACAAGGATAAGCTCAGTAAGCCGACGTCGGCTTGTCGTGTGGCCGACAAAGGCTTGTCGACAAAATGGTCCTCATACTATAACACTGGTGGGCGAAAGGAGAAAAAGACTAGCTCGGAAAGCTAGGCGCGCGAGGTTCAAGAACTCAGGGCACAGGTGGCGCAGATTCCGGAGATGGTCCAAGAGCAAGTGGAACAACAACTCGGAAGGACGATCACCGCCATTGTGCCTACCTTGATCCAGGGGATTAGTGCGTGGATTGCGGGCGGCCAACAGGGGCCGCCCCCGATTCCTAGCTTCACGTCCAGCAACTCGCAGAACGCGATGGCGTGGCCATTGGTGTCTCCGACGGAGGCGGCATTGGTGTCTCCGACGCTGGCACGGGAGCTTAATGCACCCGGGTGTACGCCGGCCGGCACCTCTGCAGCAAGCGGCCCCTCCGTCAACTACACACCCGCCATTGCCGGTGCCTCGACATTAGCCGAGCTCGACGCCATCATCACGGTAACTAATTAAGCCTCTCTCGGCCGAGGACTTCATCTCCTTGCCTTTGACTGGGCATCCCTGACGCCCTACATGTTTTCTCCGGGCGCCGCCGACGTTCCGTGCACTCTCCTGCACTTCGTGAACAACGAGTTGGTCGATGTCGCCAAGGGAAAAATCGTTCAACCGGGCAACCCCTTGTTCCACAGTACCCAGATGCCACCCAACTTGTTTAGGGTTCAACTGGTTCGGGTGCTACCGGGCTGCGGCGAGTTGTTACCTCCGATTCGACCCGTCGGGGCCGACGATGATGATGTGATGACCCTCAGCGCCTGCCTGAGCTGGCCCCTGCTTTGGCCGAAGAGCCAGATTCGTTTGGGGGCCTGGGAGACCACCCCAAAGACAACACCGCCAGTCGTGCCGGCGCCAATTCGGCCCCATGGCAAGACCGCCGCAACGGTGCCGGACATCCCTATGCCACTGGATCCAAACATGCATATGGGACAGGATCAGAACGACGACGACGATGATACATTTGCCAACGTTGATTAGTACTTTGCCGATCATGGCTACGGTGGCGACTTCATGGGGCCTCCTTCTCAAGAACCCAACCCAACAAAAGACGTGCGCGATCTAGCTGGTACCGCGGAGAAGCCAAGTTGCAACAGGCGTCGTCTAGCGTTCAGCTCTCAGGAGACGCCTCCAGCTGCCGACTTCACCGAGCCTCAGATAGGCGAGGAGCGAAATATTATCAGCCCCAACACACTCAAGAAGGCGGTCTGTGAGCAGAACTCGGTCCCATTACAGGAGAAGAAGAAGGCACGCAAAAGAAAGACTAACAAGGGTGCGGGCCAGCCGGCACCGAGTATGATCCGTGCTCAGGACGGGCCACCTGCACTTGAGGATATCTCGAGGAGGGTGCATGTGGCGGGTAGGCCGATGCTAACGAGAAATATGCTCGATGCTGCAACTGGTGCTATGCAGAGTCTGCATGACAGTGTTCTTTCTTTGGAGAAGCGGCGTCTCGGAGAGAAGGATGTGGCATACCCAATTTTCGCGGCCAAGGTGCCAGAGGGCAAGGGCTTTGTGGATAACTCCATCGGGGGTAAGATCGTCCTGCGGTTTGATGACATCCATGCTATGTTGAACCTTCATCCGCTGCACTACACCTTCGTTCGGCTATTTTCGCTGAGTATGGAGATGCGGATCATTCGCGACAAGACCCCAGACATCGTGATAGTCGACCCCTTCTACATGCGTGCCAAGATCTTGGGCAGCGTTGGGGACCGGCAAGTCGCGAGTTCTTACCTCAAAGGCGTCATTCTGGCAAACAAAGATAAGGATAACTTCCTCGTGCTTTACTTTCCCGAGTAAGTCCTCCCCTCAACCGCCCCGTAACATATGAATTCTTAGATTTCGATCGTTTTTCATTTAACATTCCATTTTTCTGCAGTGACACACGTTGCACGCTCATCCTCCTAAGCCCCAAATATTCCATGGCTACATATTTCGACCCGGACCGTCAGTCGAACGTATACTACACAAATGTCAAGAAGGTTCTTGATGATGTTCTCCCCGGCTATATCAAATCTGGAGGCACCTTCACCAGGCCTATTCGTAAGTACGGCAAGCACGTGTTCTCCCACAATACGACATTCTGCTGCGTCAAGTAGCCAACTGGCAGTCAGAAGGGTGCCTACTACGCCATCCATCACATGCGGGCGGTCGTACGGGACCATCATCAACTTCTGCTACCGAGTAGACTCAAAGATTGGGCCGCGAGCATGTCGGCAATCCAGGACGCGGACATCAGACAAGAATTATTTCGCATCCAGTCGGAGTTTGCGGAAATCATCCATCAAGATGTCCTTCGTACCTCGGGGAAATTCTATGTCAGAAATCAACCGTCCAACAGTGACATCGAAACAATCCTACAAATGCAGGCTGACAACGCGCGTTGTTTCATGACTCCCACGACAGACGGCGGCTTCATCCATGCTCCGGTCCCTTGAGTCGAGTCGAAAACAGTGATGCTGTGTCTAGTTCTGAAACATCGATTGGTTCATGTTGTAATTAAACTTTAATGAACTTGTAGTATGTCTCTTTAGTTTCGAGAGTCGTTCAACTTAGATGTAATCGATGCTATTAATGTTTTGCTTTTCTCTTCCGATTTTTCTGTTGCATACTTATATGTTGCTTATGTATTGTCTGTGAATTGGTACTAACGTTTCGTTTGGCTACTGCATAGCGATGCCGTGGTATGTCGTGTACAAGGGTAAGGTTCCCGGAGTCTACAACGACCGGGAGGAGTGTTGGAGACAGGTTCACCGATTCAGCGGTAACAGTTACAAAGGGTACACCACTAGGGCCGAGGCCGAATCTAGATACGCCTGCTATCTAGCGGGAGAGGGGAGGGAGCGTTGGAGGAACCGGATGAAGGCGAGTTTCATCGTGATGATGCTCATCGTGATGACCGCAGCTCTCTTCTATGTGATGGTAGTTTAGATGATCGATATCGACTTGTAATGTGAAGACAAACTCGCGGTCTCGAGACTTGTAATATAATGTTCTATCTTTGTTCGGTCTTTTCAATTCGGAGACTAATATGATGAATTGTATTCGGAGACTAAAATGATGAATTGTATTCAGAGACTAATCTTTTATTTTATTCGATGAATCTGTTGTTGATGTGTGCTGTCTATATTTTGTCCAATTATACATTTTGTAACCTGTGCAAAAAAACAGAAAATTAAAAAATAAAAAAACCTAATATTCATACTAATGGCGCATTACATCATAGTGCGCCATTAGTATGCCAAAGGATACTAATGGCGCATCATTAAACAGTGCGCCATTAGTATGCCGAAGTTACTATTGACGCATCCTATTGTTGTGCACCATTAGTATTCCAAAGCACCTGGGTATACATGGCCCCCTGGGAGGCATACTAATGGCGCACCGTGGGCTATACTAATGGCGCACCGCGTGGTGCGCCATTAGTATACCAGATACTAATGGCGCACTAGTGGTGCGCCATTAGTAAAATATACTAATGGCGTGGTACTAATGGCGCACCACTAATGCGCCATTAATGGCCAAATTAGGTGCGCCATTAGTAGGCCTTTTCCTAGTAGTGTAAGTTGGCAAAGATATACATGACTAGGATCATTTGTTTGCATGGAGTTCTGAGGAGTATTGTATCAGACAGAGGAACCCAATTTACCTCAAAGTTTTGGAATCAGTTGCGTGAAACTTTGGGAACTAGGCTAGAGTTCAGCACCGCTTTTCATCCGCAGACAGATGGACAGACCGAGAGAGTCAATCAGATTTTGGAAGATATGCTGAGAGCTTGTGCACTAGATTATGGATCTAGTTGGGACGATAACCTGCCATATGCGGAGTTTTCTTATAACAACAGTTACCAAACCAGTTTGAAGATGGCACCTTTCGAAGCTTTATACGGAAGGAGGTGCAGGACACCGTTGTCATGGGACGAAGTTGGAGACCGTCAATTCTTTGGACCAGATTTGATTAAGAGTCTGAACGGAAAGTTAAGTTGATTCGCGATAGGCTCATGGTAGACCAGTCCAGGCAGAAGAGCTACACAGATTCTAAACGCAAGGAGACAGTTTACGAAACCGAAGACAGAGTGTATCTCCGAGTATCCCCACTTCGAGGAGTTAAGCGCTTTAGAGTTAAGGGAAAGTTAGCACCGCGTTTCGTTGGACCGTATAAGATCTTGCAACGTATGGGAGAAGTCGCTTATAAGTTGGAATTACCAGAGGGACTGTCAGGAGTTCATGACGTATTCCATGTTTCTCAGCTCAAGAAATGTCACGCCGAGATGGCGGAGGTACCGCTAAGAGATACAGTGCCATTGGAAGCAATTCCGTTGAAGGACGACTTAACGTATGAAGAGAAACCAGTCAAGATTCTCGATTATGCCAGCAGAGTTACCCGCAGCAAGGTTATCAAGTTTTGCAAAGTTCAGTGGAACCACCACTCAGAGGATGAAGCCACCTGGGAGAGAGAAGAAGATTTGCTCAAGGACCGCCCTCACCTATTTCCTAGCCAATCCGAATCTCGAGGGCGAGATTCATCTTAAGGGGGGTAGGTTTGTAACATCCCAAATTTTCAATTTGGAATGTTATACATTAGATCATCATGCATATCATATTTTCTTGCATTTTGTTGATCCTAGAAATTTCGCGCAACTCAAGGACCTTCGGAGAGAGTTGGAGATTTCGTCATTTTCATATTTGAGCTTTCTCAAATTTTGAAAAGAGGATCATTGGTATTGTCGGAGTTTATTTTCCTTTTATTTGGATAGGGAAAAATGCACGTTTTCAAAAATTGCATTCTAGGGTCCCGAGAAAAGTTCATTTTGTTCGACTCAATTTTAGGAGTCGAGGAAAATTTACTTTAGCAGTTTTGGAGTTCGTTTAGTTCTCTTTTCTTTGTTTTTCTGCGTGCGAAACCGTTTAAAAAAAATCCCGCAGCGCCTGGGCCAAGGCCCAAGCCGCCGGCCAGGCCAGGGCCACCGCGCCGCGCGCGCCTAGCGCAGGGAGCCGCCGCCGCCGCCCTAGGAGTCCTAGTAGGACTCCGTTTGGTTTTTTTTGGGAGTCCCTCTCCTTCTCTTATTTCTTGCCCCCTCCCCCAAGTCTACTCTCCTCTCCCCTCTTTATATACCCCCACACCCCCCCTCTAAAGATCAAATCAAGCCCCTCACCCCGCGCCGCCGCCCCTAGAGCCGCCGCCCCTAGTGCCCCGCCGCCGCCGCCCCTTGCCCACGGCGCCGTCGCCCAACGCCGCTGCCGCCGGAGCCCCGTTCGCCGGAACCCCGCCGAGGTTACCCCACGTCTCTTTTTCTCCCCTCAGTCGGTTTTTCTTCTAAACCGTTCCAATTCTTTTCTTCTTTTTCGATTCATTTTCTTTCCGATTCTTTTCTAAACCGTTCCGGTTTTCTAGATCGGTTTTTCGTTCCGTTTTCTTTTTCCGAAACCCTAGATCAGTTTCGTCCTCTCTTCCAGTTTAGTTGCCTAGAGACCGTTCGTCGGACCGTTCGTCCTAACAAACGTGATCACCGGATTATTCCCGGTTAACGAACGTCCGTTCGATTAACCGTTCTTCTTTTTCTTTTCATCGGATTTATTCCGCGATCGCGATCTCAGATCCGATCTTCGTTCTAGTTTATCTTCTCGCTCGTTTATCGGAATCAGGTGATTCAAGCGCCTGGAGTTTCGTTTCAAAACCGCCGTTCCGACTAAGCAACTTTAACTAAGTTTTGCTACGGTAAAATTTGACCTAGTTTCAACTTGCTAGAACCGATTTGTTTTCTTCTGCCGTTTGTTTTCCGTTGCTTTGTTCGGTTCATTCTCTCTTTGCAACCGGAGTTCTTAAGTTGAACTTTTTGGTTCGATCTCTTGTTCGAGTTTTACCTGTGCATTAGATGAGTACTTATTGTATGCTTGTTGTTTTTCTACGATAGATTACCCGGATTTCCCCGCCTGTTACTTCGAATCTCTAGGACTCGCGGATCATCAGCAAGGCAAGTAACACTTTGATCATACCTTTTCTACAACCCAATTTTATTGCATTAGATCCATCCTCACACATTGCATGATTAGGATCTAATTAAATTGTGGGATGGGAAGTAGATGAGGTAGTACCTATTACCTGTTTATTATGAAACCTTTGGGAGTTACTTCTGCGTTTGCTTATTATGCCATGCTATGCTAGTAGACGTGGATTGGGTGAGTGATATCCATGACAGATGTGAGATTGATAATTTTAATGGTTTATCTAAGGTGGCAACTTAAACACACATCTGGGTGGATTGAGGCACCTGATGTCTATCAGGACTTGCCTGTTTTATTTTGGACTGCCACCCAGGCTCAAAGGGATCATAAGATCTTTCATGCTAAATACTTACGTGTGCAGCCACAAGCCATTATGGGCTCTGGCATAGTTGACTAAGTCATGCGAACTCTTACAGGGTAGACTAGCAGATGTAGGGGAAAGTAGGTGTACCGGTCTATCCATCGTAAGGTGCTAGTGCTTCTGAAAGACTGTGTCTCGGTCATCCGTCTTCTCAAACACCATGTAGTACGAGAAAACCAATGGAGGCGATCGAGTCTTGTGGGGAAAAGTGCGCAAACCTCAGCAGAGTGTAACAAACTAATCATGATTAGCCGTGTCCCCGGTTATGGACATCTTGAGTATCTAGTACTTGAATATCATGTGAATCTCATCATGTTACTTCTAATTAATATTGTTCGGTTATTGATGACTACTTTTAATTGGGATTGAGAATGCTGTCAACCATTCTCAATGTTTAACAACCACCATGATAGTTAAATAAATTTATTCCTTTGCAGTAGGGAAAAACCGGCTTTACGCAAAATAGTAACCATAGAGCTTTCCACCAGCCAAATATGCATATAGTATAGCTGTTTCATTCCATCATTCTCTATGTGTTACTTTGCCAGCATATTCCATGTGTTGACCCATTTCGGGCTGCAACGTTAATATTGCAGACTTTTCAGACGACGATTAAGGTGCTTTTAGGTCGTGGTTCTATAGTCAGTGATGCCGTTGGATTTGATGGACCCATTTATCTTCCAAGTCTTCTGCTGTTATCGACACTAGATGGCCTTAAGCCATATTTATTGTAATAAGTTCTCTTTTGAGACATCATTGTAATAATTGTGTGATTGCCACTCTGCTATAAAACCTTCGAAGTACTGTGTGGTGTCAGCATTACTGATCCAGGGATGACACCGGAGCACAATAGACTTGATCCATTCGGGTCGGGTGGCCACAGAGAGATTCAGTGCCACCCCTGTTTCCCACCTCGCGCTCGTCCCGCCCATCTCCGGAGACGTCGTGGATGCATGTCGGAGTAGTGGGCCATGGGTAGGCTAACCCGAGGCTCAAAACCTTTCAAGACATCGGGGCTGACCGCGCCCCTCAAGACTCTAGATCAAGAGCCGCCTTCTAGAGGATGGCTGAAGGAACAGTCGGCTGCCCGCATGCAGCCGCGTCCTAGAGGCGAGGTCAAGACCGGCCGACTGTCGCCTGGCGGCTTCCAGAGAAGCCGGCCATGGGGAGTCGGCCCATGGCACCAACGAAGCCCATGCCCTCATCAAGGGTGATGGGACGGGGAGTGGCAATAGTGAAGCCCACTCCCTCCCCCTTTTCCAGGAGATGGCTAGGCCACATTGCGCTGTACCAACGGAGATCTCCGTCTGGCGCGGCATTGTTGCCATGCCATCCTTAACATCAGCAACAGTGGGCGGAGTCCTGTGCCCATGACGGCCTGCCAGTACGGTCCACGGACGATGGGCCCTACCGGTCAGCGAGAGTCCAGAAGACGGCAAGAGCGCCACCAGTCGGACCCGTAGGGAGCCAGCCCCCGGGAGTCGGCCTGCCCCTCCCACAGGGTTCCCCGCGCCATTAACCAGACGAGATGGGGAGTGGCTACAATGATCACCCGCCAGGCGGCGGGGCTGTAGCCATGACCCCATGACCAAGCCTGCGTCATTAGAAGCACGGCTACAGTAATCAGCAGCCGGCAAGACCCGCAAGCGGCGGGTACGGCCTGTCCGCTCCGTACCGGACCAGTCGGCGGAAGGGCCGGCAGGGGAAGAGACTGACGATTGGGCCCTGCGCCCAGTCAGTTTACCATTGTAACCCTGGGGGGTAGGCCTATATAAACCCCCCAGGGCACCCATGCAAAGGGTTCAGACCCATTAGAACTAGACCAGATCATAGAAGGGGGGAGAGAGCTAGCCCTGCCTTCTCCTACCTTCAGCATACAGCTCGAGGAGCGCCCTTGTATTCACTTTGCCTTAGTGATCATGCGAAGACCCCGCAGAGCACGACTAGGGGTGTTATCTCCTAGGAGATTCCCGAACCTGGGTAAAAAAACGCCGGCTTCGTGTCTACGCCTCATCCCGTTTCCAAGCACTGGCAACGTTCTACTCGCTCCCACCATGATAAGCCATCCATTGGCATATGGCGCACACAACCCCCGACATTTGGCGCCCACCGTGGGGCTTTTTGCACCGTCGTCCGGAGACCTGTTCTGGACGGGAACCCTTTTTCTCACTGGTGAGCGCAGCCAGCCCGGCACGCCAGACGGAGTCTGCGCCGACGCGCTGCATGGCGCTGAAATTGCCTGCGGGGCCAGTTGCATCGCCGACCTTGTCGGGGAGGTCCGCCGCTCCTCGCGGGCCTCCTCGATCAACTCCACGTCGCCGGCAAGCCAGCTGGGGACTTGGAGTCCGTAGGCTACTACGATCCGATGTTGGTCGACTCCGACACCACATTGCTTGACACGTTCCCCACCAACGTGGTGGTCTGCGACGAGCCGCTCCCTTGCGCGGAGAGCGACAGAAGCATCGTCACGGAAGTGCTAGCCATTGATCACGGCAAGCACTCCCGCGGGGGTGATTATGACCCGCTCAACGCGGCGCTGAAAGACCTGGCAGCGCCCATTCCCGAAGACGCCGACGCCGAGATGCTGGAGGCACTCCGCCTTCAGCTAGTCGAAGGCACCAAAAAGCTGGCCAACATGAGACGCCTGTCAGAGGCCTACCAGCGCGAGATGGACCGGGCTGTGAGCGACACGCTGGCTCGATCTGGAACTAGACGCATTGGCATGGTCCGGCAGCGCGGCGTGGCCATTGCGGACCTGTTCGGGGCAAATCTCCCCGTTTACACCATGCTTGCGGAGAACATCCGGGCAGCCCAAGCGTCAGCGGACGAGCTGGACAAATTCGAGGGCGAAGTACGTGGCTTGATGACAGAGCGCGTCCAGCGACTCCTTGACGCGGCTGCGGAGCAGAACTAGGCCGGCTGCCGCACCGATGCGCTGCACCGGCAGAATGACGACATCCCTCCCCGCCGAGACCAAGGCGCGACATCTCGGACACCGACTGGTGGCGTCCGCGGAAGAAAGGATAAGGAGCCGGCTGCCAGCCGCAGTCGGACTCGCGTCACCATAGAACGCGCCCAAGACGGGACAACTGTCCGTCTCCTCCCCCTCGCAGGGAAAGGCGAGTCTCCCCGCCGCCTGTTGATCACCCGACGCTCGGCGACCTCCTTGGCTGCCGAGAGGGAGTCAGAGAGAAGGATGCCCGCCACCGGATCGACCATCTCCACCGATCCCTGTCACTAGAAGAAGAAGATGAGCTGGGTCCGCCATGTTTCGGCCCCCGCATTCAAGATGAGCCCTTTCCCAAAGGGTTCACGCTCCCTAGAGACACACCCAAATACACTAGCTCCATGAAGCCGGAAGACTGGCTAGTCGACTACTCCACGGCCCTCAGCATAGCAAATGGCAACAAGCGTGTTGCCATGAAGTACGTTCCACTCATGCTCCAGGGCACGGCCAGGACATGGCTGAACAGCTTAAAGCCCCGCAGCATCAACAGTTGGGTCAACTTTGTCTCCCTAAACTCTAGCTCGATCGTGAGAGAGAGAGAATTCTGAGAGGAAGAACATGTAGAGACACTGAAGTTTTTTTTGTGCTGTGCTCAACACCTGCAGATTTTCTATTTTTTCTCTTCTTATTCATCAAGAGTACACCAACGTGGCCGAGCAACGTGCTCCACTACTGACCTCGTCCATCCCCATGATCCGAGCTTCGTGCTGGGCCTACTACGACTGAGCCAAGGCGCACAAAACGCAACTAATTGGTGAGAAAAAATGCTAACAGAAAAAACGACTAGCTACTATCGAAACTGAATGTGTCTAGCGACACTTATCTGAAGAAAACAAACTAAATTCAGAGAAGGCGGAGGGAGACAGGGTTTAAGCCAACAATCTCCCCTCAACCCTGGCGAACGAGCTTGACGTCGACGATCCCAATCTTGCCAAGCAGCTCCTGGAAGCCAACACGGCTCAACGGCTTCGTCTGTATGTATGCTTTCTGCTCCCTCGTTCCGATGAACTCCACGGCCACCCATCTCTTCTCAACATAATCACGAATGAAATGACATTGAAGGTCGATGTGCTTACTGCGATCATGGAGAACTGGGTTCTTGCAGAGGGAGATCACAGACTTGTTGTCAATGAATAGAGAGAACGGCGCCGCTGGTTGATTCATCAGCTCACTGAAGAGACGCGCAAGCCAAATGACTTGGCAAGCTACCGTCGCCGCCGCGATGTACTCCGCCTCACAAGATGAGATTGCGACGACCTTTTGCTTCTGAGATTGTCCACGTCATCGGCGTCATCGGAGTCGCTGAGGCATGACATGGACTCACCGTCGCCGTAGCGGTACACGCAGTCGTAGCTCAGCGTGCCTGCTATGTATCGAAGGAGGTGCTTCACTGCGGCATAGTGGTCTGCTGCTGGCGCCTCGATGAACCTGCTCAGGAAACCCACGGTGAACGAAATGTCCAGGCGAGTGTGTACGAGGTACGTTAGGCTGCCAATCACGCTGCGGTAGAGCGTTGTGTCCACTGCGGCTTCCTTGCTTTCCTTTCTCAACGGTCATTGTGGCTCCATAGGAGTGCGAGTTGGATAGCACCCCGTCAGCCCAGTTTTGTCGAGCAGCTTGCAGGCGTACGCTACCTGTGTGATCGTGGTGCGTCCATGCTCCTGCTTCACTTCCAAGCCGAGGTAGTACCGAAGCAGGCCTAGGTCGCTCATGGAGAAGAGATGCTTCATCTCCTCCTTGAACCCAAGGACCTCCTGTTCCTTTGCGCTGGTGATCACCAGATCGTCGATGTACACCCCAACGATGAGCAGGCTCTCGCCGGTTCCACGTGCGTACATGCCGTGCTCCGCGACGCTGCGCGTGAACCCGAGAGATGTGAGACTGGCATCCAGCTTGTCGTTCCGTGCTCTTGGAGCTTGACACAGACCATACAGAGCTTTGTGCAGCCTGTACACAGCCTGCTCACGCTCCTCCATGACGAACCCAGGTGGCTGAGACAGATAGACCACTTCCTTGAGATCGCCGTTCAAGAACGCCGATTTGACGTCCATGTGGTGCACTTGCCAGCCACGGTGCGCCGCCAGCGCCAGGATGAGCCGCACGGACTCCAGTTTGGTCACCGGCGCGAACACCTCCTCGAAGTCCACCCCAGCGCGCTGCATGTAGCCTTTAGCAACGAGACGGGCTTTGTGCTTGACGACATTCCCTTCGTCATCCTTCTTCAGATTGTACACCCATTTTAGGGCTATCGCTTGATGACCTGTAGGGAGCGTGGTAAGCAACCAGGTGTTGTTGTCGTTGATGGACTGCAGCTCGTCGAGCATCGCCCGACGCCAATAGTCCTCGTGCTCGGCTTCGGCGAAGGATGCCGGTTCCTCCCCCGTCACTAGGTGCAGCTCCTCATCATCACCACTGTCCTCTGATGGCGGGGGGTTCTCAGCACCTCCTGGTACTTCAGAGGCTGAGCAAAGCAGCTCCTTGACCAGGCGATATCGATGTGGTGCAGAGATCTTGTCCCCGCTGTCGAACAAATCCGGTTGTACCGCCGGTGGTGACACGAAGGGCACCGGCGTGGTCTCTAGCGTGACCACATCCGCTCCTCCCCCATGGGTGGGCGGCGACGTGGTCGCGGGCGTGTTGCGGACGATGCTGCCTGCAGCAGACGAGGCACGAGACGAACTTGCAGAGGTAGGTGACGACGCTGCTCTTTCTGCTGCAGCAGCCTTGGTGATGCCGGTTCTTGCGGCGTACGTAGATTACTTGACGGTAAAGGAGCATCTCAATGGGGACTCCCCCGGCGCCTCCCAGTTCCAACGCACCTCCTCATCGAATACCACATCTCTGGACACATGTAGGCGCTTCGTCACTGGATCATACCTGCGATACGCCTTGGACCCGATCTCATAGCCGATGACGACCATCGGCGTGCTCCTGTCGTCCAGCTTGCGCAGATGTGATCCAGCTGCCCTGACATGGCCAACGCAACCAAAGATGTGCAGGAACCTGACGTCAGGCTTCCTCCCGTACCACGCCTCGTATGGTGTCATGCCATCGACGGAGCATGTTAAGCTGCGGTTGAGAATGAAGGCAGCGGTGAGCACGGCCTCCCCCCAAAACAGGTTGGGCACCTGCTTCGCCTTGAGCATGCTCCTCGCCATGCCCAGGAGCGTATGGTTATGCCGTTTGACGACGCCATTCTGCTGTGGCGTGTACGGCGCCGTCAGGTGCCGCTGCACACCGCTCTCCTCGCAGTGTTTGTAGAACGTGGCCGAGGTGAATGTGGCCGAGGTGGCGGAGCACGCAAAGCTTGTGCCCGCACTCCAGCTCGGCTGCGGCCTGGAACTTGACGACAGCGCGCGCGGCTTCATCCTTTGTCTTGAGCAGCTCCACCCACATGAAGCGGCTGCGATCGTCGATCAGCACGAGCACGTAACGCCGCCCCCAAGTGTTGGTGGAGAGACGGGGCCGCACAGGTCACGGTGCACAAGCTCTAGTGGTGCCGTCGCCCTGCACTTGGCCTTCTACAGGAATGGGATGCGACGCTATTTCCCTGCGAGACAGGCCTCACACAGTTCCTCGGTGTGAGCAATGTGCGGGAGCCCGCACACCAACTCTTTCTTGGCCATCTTCTCCAGGCCATCGAAGTGCAGGTGGCCGAGCCTTGCGTGCCAGCGCCAGGCGTCAGAGAGCGCCCCCGCAGCAAGGCACGCTGGATGCACAGGCGTGAAGACGAGTTTGTACAGGCGATTGGTGGAGCGCGATACCTTGACGAGGAGCTGCCCGCGATCATCATGGATGGTGAGTACGCCACGCCGGATGTTCACATCGTACCAGCTCTCATCCTGTTGTCCCAGACTGACCACGCTATTCTTCAGTGCAGGTATGTATTACACCTGAGTGAAAGCGTTGTGATCACCCGTCTCGGCGGCGAACACCACCGTCCCACGGCCGGAGATCTGCACCATTGATCCGTCAGCAAAGCGCACTGTGCCAGACTCCAACATGTCCAGCTCTACGAAGGACTCCAAGGAGCCTGTCATGTGATTCGTGGCTCCAGTGTCGAGGAACCACGACTGCCGCCCCTGATCGCCATCGAGGGAGGGCGTGATGACGGCCTTCTCTTCATTCAGAAAGACCTGGCCGCCGTTGTGCACCGCAGAGTTGCACGACACGGTCACCAGTGTTGATGTAGGGGTGGCCGCGAGATCTATGCCCTCGCGCACTTCCTCGACACACGCCATCATGAGGCCAGGACCGCCGTCCTCCTCTGCCTCGGCGAGGTTTGCGGCCGCCGCCGGCGGTGCTGCACATGCCTTGGTAGCCTCGTCATGCTTCTTCTTGCGGCAGTCTTTGGCCCAGTGGCCTTTCTTGCGGCAGTAACGGCACCGGTCCTTGTCCACGCCTTGAGCCGAGCCAGGTTGAGTTGAGGTAGGAGGCGGCTGGCCACTCCTCTTGCCGCGGTCGTCGTTCTTGACGGCAGAACCGCCGCCACGGGGCTGGCACTCGCGTGCTTCCCACTGTTCCTCCGTGAGGAGCAGCTGCCCGCCTGCGGAGCCGCTGCCCTGGTCACCATCGATGCGCTCCTCGATCCCGCGCAGATGGCCCATGGCCTCCTCGACAGTCAATGATGCAGGGTCGAGAAGGGTTTCTATCGAGCAGGCGATCTGCGCAAAACGCGAAGGAACTACTAAAAGGAATTTTCTCACAATCTTTTCTTCGTCGACGGTGTCCCCCAGTGAACGCAGTGCAGTGGCGAGGTTGGACATGCAGATGGCGAAATCCTGGATCTTCTCCCCGTCCGTGAACGCCACGGTCTCGAACTCAGTTCGGAGATGCCGCAGTCGTCCATCGCGCGCACGATCAGGTCCCTGGTACTGGACCCGGATCGCCTCCCACGCCGATTTGGCCGATCCCTTCCCGATCAACATCAGTGCATGTCGGCCGGCGTCGATCGGAGCAGCGCCGCCAGGGTCTTCTTGTCGTCGACGCAAGGGACGATATCGTCCTCAATCGCATCCCAGAGCGATGCGGCCTTGAGGTTTACCTCCATGACCATCGCCCAGTGCGTGTACCCGCCACACGTCAGCATCAGGAACTGCAGATTTGCGCCAGAGCCACTGCTGGACTCGCGCAGGACCTGCTGCGCGACCACTTCACCGCCACCACGTCGAACTCTACTCCTGCCGCGGGTGGGCGAGCGCCGTCGCTGCTTCGCGGGCGGAGGAGTTTGCGACTGGCGCGCCGCGCCGCTCTGCGACATGGCCATAGGTTCTAACTGCTCTGATGCCAATTGTCTACCTAAACTCTAGCTCGATCGTGAGAGAGAGAGAGAATTCTGAGAGGAAGAACACGCAGAGACACTGATGTTTTTTTTGTGCTGCCCTCAACACCTGCAGCTTTTCTGTTTTTGCTCTTCTTATTCATCAAGAGTACACCAACGTGCCCGAGCAACGTGCTCCACTACTGACCACGTCCATCCCCATGATCCGAGCTTCGTGCTGGGCCTACTACGACTGAGCCAAGGTGCACAAAACACAACTAATTAGGGAGAAAAAACGCTAACAAAAAAAATGACTAGCTACTGTCGAAACTAAATTTGTCTGCCGACACTTATCTGAACAAAACAAACTAAATTCAGAAAAGGCGGAGGGAGACAGGGTGAAGCCAACAGACTTCACCGACGCCTTTGTAAGCAACTTCACCAGCATGTACAAGCGGCCACCCAAACCTCGCCAGCTCTCCTTGCGCGTGCAACTTCACCAGCACGTACAAGCGGCCACCCAAACCTTGCCAACTCTCCTTGTGCGTGCAAGGACATTGAGTACTTCACTACAAGATGCCGAGAGGGCACCCTCCTCAAGCACAGGCTTCTGTGCGATGAGCTAGAGACCCTCGACGAGCTGCTAATCATAGCAGACAAATATGCCACGACTGACTCCTCCATGAAGACGGAGATCCAAGTTAGTGAGACGGGCAAGGTGGCTCCCGAGGCTCCTCGAACCCCGGCTGGAGACGCCACAGCCGGCTTCCACCAGTCGGCAGGTGGCGACAGTCGAAGACTAGCAGCCAGAAGGATAGCCTCCGCCCAAATGCAAGAAGCCGTCCAACCACCCCACTCGGAAGTGCCACTGGCTCACCAGGATCGCCAAGGGAGACGGCCTTTTGCCTACCCCACCTGCTGGGCAGCCACCTCCTCCTCCACCCCAGCAGGCGGCGGCCAGACCAGTCGGCACGATACAAGACGAGTACCCAGAATAGCATTGGAACCTATGTCGTGTTCACCAGTGTGGCCGATGATTGATGCAGCAGGCGGCTGCAGCAGCAAGAGGTGAATGCAGTAGCATCTGAGACACCAGAGTTCATGCATTGGTCTGAGAAGCCCATCAGCTGGAGTAGAGCTGACCGCCCGGAAGTAATGCCCAAACACAACTCTTATGCCTTGGTTTTGGACGCCACCTTTGCCACGGACAAGCGAGCTGCTCGCTTCTCCAAAGTCTTGATAGACGGCGGCAGCAGCATCAACATCCTGTACAAGGATACCATGGAGAAATTAGGAATCAGACAGAGGCAGCTTCAGTCTAGCCGGACAGTGTTCCATGGCATAGTTCCTGGCCTTTTCTTCTCACCAATCGGCAAAATTCCGATTGATGTCCTCTTTGGGGACAAAGATCATTTCCGCCAAGAGTCAATTTTGTTCGAGGTGGTGGACCTTGAGAGCGCATACAATGCGTTACTTGGCCGGCCTACCCTGGCCAAATTCATGGCTGTCCCCCACTATGCCTACCTCAATATGAAGATGCAGTTCCAAGGGGATCCTGACCATAACTGGTGACTACAAGAAGTTATCTGCCTGCGCAACAGAAAGCAGTCAGCTGGCCGAGTCCCTCGTGATCACAGCCAAGAAGCGGCTCCTTGATCGGGTTGTGGCGATGGCAAGAAAGCAGCCAGAGATGCCGCCCGATCCCAAGGAGTCGGAAGCTGAGGGCTCGTTCAAGCCGGCTAAAGAAATGAAGAAGATACCCTTGGACCCGGAGCACCTGGAGAGGTACGCTGTCGTAGGTGCAAACCTCGACAGCAAATAGGAAGGCGAGCTCGTCGATTTCCTCCATGAGAATCGGAACATCTTTGCATGGTCCCCCAAAGACATGCCAGGTGTCCCGACGGATTTCGCCGAGCACAAATTACATGTCCGGTCTGATGCCAAGCCAGTCAGGCAGCCCTTACGCTGCTTGTCAGAAGAGAAGAGAAGAGTTGTTGGAGAAGAGATAGCCCGGCTGCTGGCAGCCGGCTTCATGATGGAGGTGTTCTTTCCAGAATGGTAGCCAACCCGGTCCTGGTACTAAAGAAGAACAAGCAATGGTGAATGTGTATTGACTACACTAGCCTCAACAAAGCATGCCCCAAGGACCCGTTCGCTTTGCCAAGGATCGACCAAGTGATAGACTCCACAGCCGGATGCGAGCTGTTGAGTTTCTTGGATGCATATTCGGGATATCACCAGATCAAGTTCATCCCAGCCGATAGGTTGAAGACCGCCTTCATCACGCCGTTTGGAGCCTTCTGCTACTTGACCATGACGTTCGGCTTGAGGAACGCTGGCGTCGCCTTCCAACGTTGCATGCAGAAGTGCCTCCTTAAGCAACTCGGCAGAAATGCCCACGTTTACGTATACGATGTGGTGGTGAAGACGGAGAAACGTGGAACACTGCTGGAAGACCTCTAGGAGACCTTTGAGAACTTGCGCCAATTTCAAATCAAGCTCAACCCAGAGAAATGCATCTTCGGAGTACCAGTCGGCCAGCTTCTTGGCTTCCTGGTCTCTGAACGCGGCATAGAGTGCAACCCTGTGAAGATCAAGGCCATTGAGAGGATGGAGGTACCCAGCCAACTATTGGACATACAAAAGTTCACCGGCTGTTTGGCATCCATCAGCCGATTCATCAGTCGGCTGGGCGAGAAGGCTCTCCCCCTATACCAACTCATGAAGAAGACCACTTTTTTCGAGTGGAACCACAAGGAGGACGAAGCTTTTCTCCAACTGAAGAAGATGTTGACTACTCCACCTGTCCTGGCGGCTCCAACTCCTAAGGAACCCATGCTCCTCTAAATCGCCGCCACCAGCCGAGTAGTCAGCACAGTCATCATAGAAGAGCGCAAGGAGGAAGGCAAGGCACTACCGCTCTAGGGACCGGTATATTATTTAAGTGAAGTACTGTCGACCTCCAAGCAAAACTACCCCCACTACCAGAAGATGTGCTACGGCGTGCACTTTGCCGCCAAGAAATTGAAGCCTTACGTCCAAGAGCATCCAATCACTGTGGTTTGCACGGCACCACTAGCCGAGATCATCGGGAGCCGGGATGCTTCGGGCCGAGTGGCCAAATGGGCCATAGATTTGGCCCCCTACACCATCTACTACCAGCTTCACACCGCCATCATGTCGCAAGCGCTGGCCGAGTTCCTCGTCGACTGGGCCGAGACCCAGTATTTGCCACCAGCGCCCGACTCCACCCATTGGCGAATGCATTTCGACGGCTCCAAGATGCGCACCAGCTTGGGAGCCGGCATCGTCCTCACCTCTCCAAAAGGCGACAAGCTCAAATATGTGCTGCAAATCCATTTTGCCGCCTCCAACAACGTCACCGAATACGAGGCACTCATTCACGGGCTCCGGCTGGCCAAAGAGCTCGCCATTCGCTGAATCCTGTGCTATGGTGACTCCAAGTTGGTGGTCCAGCAGTCATCAGGCGTTTGGGATGCCAAAGACGCAAGCATGGAGAGCTACCGCTTCCTCGTACAGCAACTCAATTGATATTTTGAGGGGTGCGAGTTTCTCCATGTGCCAAGAAACGAAAATGACCAAGCAGACGCCCTTGCTCGAATCGGCTCCACCCATCAAGCAATACCGTCCAGCGTCACCCTTCAGCGCCTCCTCAAGCCGTCTGTCAAGCCATCGCCAGAGTCAGACTCTATCTTCATGCCGGCTCCTCCTGAAGCAGTCGGATCCGACTCGAGAGCCCCCGCAGACGACATGAGTATTCCTGCAGGCGGCGCGGGGATCGTGGCAGTCGCACCCGGCCCGGGGACTGCGGTGGTCAGCCGAGAGACTCCAGAGCCTGGCCCGGGGACTTTATCGACATAGCAAGTAGCTGCCAACTCCAACCCACTGCCTCCCGGCCCAGCCGCCCTCGTCCAAGTCATAGTCCTGACAGTTGCAGAAATTGCAGCCCCTTCATGGGCCCAGCCCATCCTCAAATTCTTGGTGAGCAAAGAGCTGCCAACTGATGAGATCTTAGCTCGACAAGTGCAACGCCGGGCGGCAGCCTACACCATCGTCAATAGAGAGCTTGTAACGCGTAGTGTCACTGGTATCTACCTGCGCTGCGTGGAGCCGGAGCAAGGCCAAGCAATTCTCAAGGACATCCATCAAGGCGAGTGTGGCCACCACGTGGCTTCAAGAGCACTCGTCGCCAAAGCCTTCCGCCATGGTTTCTTCTGGCTGACTGCTCTTGAAGACGCCAAGGACTTGGTCCAAAAGTGCAAAGGGTGCCAGAAGTTCCGCTCCAAGCCACATCCGCCGGCTTCTGCACTCAAGACTATTCCCATTGCCTGGCCCTTTACTGTTTGGGGCCTGGACATGGTGGGACCATTCAAGACAGCACGAGGCGGCTTGACTCACTTACTTGTCGAAGTGGACAAGTTCACCACGTGGATAGAAGCAAAACCAATCAAGAAGTTGAATGGTCCGACTACTAAGACTTTCATCTCTGACATCACAATTCGGTACGGCGTACCGCACAACATCATCACCGACAACGGCACAAACTTTGCCAAAGGTGCCTTGGCCCGTTTCTGCGCAACGCAGGGCATCCGACTGGACTAAGCGTCCGTTGCCCATCCGCAGTCCAACGGCCAGGTAGAGCGAGCAAACGGCCTAATCCTGTCAGGCATCAAGCCTCGACTAGTCGAGCCTTTGGAGCGCTCGGCCGGTTGCTGGCTTGACGAGTTGCCAGCCATCCTCTGGAGCCTGCGCACAACTCCAAACAACTCAACCGACTTCACACCCTTCTTCCTTGTCTACGGTGCCGAAGCCGTCATCCCAACGAACATAGAATTCGACTCCTCTCGAATCTTCATGTACACCGAAGAGGAAGCAGAAGAAGCGTGCCAAGACGGCGTCGATCTGCTGGAAGAGGGCCGGCTATTGGCACTCAGTCGGTCCAGTATCTACCAGCAGAGCCTACGCTGATACTACAACCGGAAGGTCAAGCCGAGATCTTTCCAAGAGGGAGACCTTGTGCTCCGGCTGATCCAGCGAACAGCCGGCCAGCACAAGCTCTCAACACCTTGGGAAGGCCCTTTCATCGTCAGCATAGTATTGGGAAATGACTTGTACTACCTGATCGATGCTCAGAAGCCCCGAGCACGTAAGAGGGACGACTCCGGCAAAGAGATAGAGAAGCCATGGAATGCATACCTCGTCCGAAGATTTTACAGTTAATGCGGTATGTACCACGCTACCTTTTGTATTAAAGTACGAAGACCTCGCCCCCCCCCCCCCGAGAAGAGCTCGGGGACTACCCTCTTTTATCTATATGATAAGAATTATGCCTATGAGTATGTTACTCTTTGTTATGCCGATTGGGCACTGGGTTCGACTAATCGGCCCGGGGACTTGCCGCCTTATACTATGAAATGACTTCCGGCAGCCGGACAAGTAGTGTGTGGCAGTTAAGCCATCTCCTGTCAGAAGCCGCAGTTCGCAGAGCGACTGTCTGGTGGGCAAGAGTAAGGTAGAATGGGTGCCCACAGGAAAAATGGCTAAGGACTGAAAGCATGCACACTGTTTAAGCCGGCTTCTAGCCTTTTACAACCGACACTTGAGTAGCCGGCTCGCCGTTTTCTAATTAAATTGCTAAAAAACTCTCAACGGCTAAGTACTTGCCTGCCCAAAGAAGCTAAGTACTTGATCCAGCAACAGTCCATAGAGCGGCTGTCCAACTGGCAAGACGACAACCAAGGGAAGGCAGCAACGGAAAAAGCCAAAGAGCAATAAGCAGGAAGAGATAGAACACAGAGAAATATTTACATAGGAAAGGCCCTTGGCCGAATCTTCAAAACAGATGTTCAAGATACACCCCACGGGTGGACTTGTGCAAATTAACAAGTTCATCGGCCAAAGATAAAGTGGCAACCTAGGAAACTACAGACGGATTCGGAGGACCGGAGGTGTCGGTGGTGCCAGTTGCCGAAGCGGCCAGCTGGTTGGTCTTCGCTTGGTCACCTCTGGTAGCAGCTGGCTCGGTTGGGCGCGGCTCATTGCTAGAGGCGCGGTCGAGCTTGGGCTGGCCGTTTGCTCCGACCTCTGGCGCCTCCTCCTCGCCTTCTTCCTTGTCACTTGAGTCAATCACCTCCGCCGAGTGCTCGCCGTCGTCCGGGTTCAGCTCGAACCACTCCGGCGGCGCCTCCTCGCCGTTCTCAGGCCGCTCTAGGACGAAGATGCTGGTGTCGGTTTATTCAGCGATCGACGCTGCGTGCTTGACGAGATCGTCTTCCATGACCGCCAACTCCGCCTGAGCTTCCAGCTGGAACGTGGCTCGTTGGGCTAGACTCAGCCCAGGATACCACGCCTTGGCGAACTCCAAGGCCTGGCGCGCTCCAGCCCGGGCCGAAGAGCCCTTCTAGGCCTCAAGGCGGCCAGCCGCTACCTCCAGCCAGTCGGCAGTCCGACTGGGGGTGCGCGGCGCCTGCATATCCGGCCACAGGGCGGAAATTGCCTAGGCGCCGACACGTTGAAGCTGGTGCAGCATCCGGTGAGCCGGCCGAAGGCGGGACTCGATGCTCAGGATCTGATCGCCAAGAGTTCGCGGGGCGTCGGCGGCGATCTGTGCACCATCTGCCCTCCGCCCTTCGCGATCTGCTTCGATGGCTTGGTTGGCAGCAATAGAGTGGCCAGGGAAGAAGTCTGCCAAGGCAGAAGAACGAAGAACAAGATTAAAGACAAGAGGTCGACTCAACTAGCAGTCGGCAGCTTAGAAAAGGAAAATGAGGGGAAGCTCACCGTCGACGAGATCTTCGGTCGCATGGAAGCTGTAGACCAGCGTCGCCTCCGTGTCGGTCCAGGAGGAGCACTCGGACGCGAATTCGGCAAGGAGGGCGGTCTCCTTGTCCTCCGCCTCCTTCTGGGCCTTCTTGAGCAGCTCCTTCTGCTCCGCCAGCTGCGTAGCCAACTGGCCGCGCTCCTCTGCCCGCTGGCCGCACTCCTCCTCCTTGACACGCAATGCAGTGTTGGCCTCGCCCAGCTGCTGCTGCAGGGCGGCGTTGGCCTCTGAAGGAGAAGAAGAAAAGGTGGCAGTCGTCAACCAGGAAGAAAGGTCGTCGGGGAGATCTGGCCTGACTGCTCAGCAGTCGGCCCGAATCTCGGGGACTACAGCCCGCGGTTGCGCCAGCGCGCCCCCGCGAAGAAAGGAATCATCAACAAATAAGAATAGTCGGCGGGGAGATCCGGCCCAACTGCTTAGCAGTCGGCACAAATCTCGGTGACTACAGTCCGCGGGTGCACCAGCGTGCCCCCGCAGAGAAGGAAGAGGACTCACCCCGGTTGTCCGACAAGTCAGCGGTCCACTTGGCCAGCTCCTCAACGTTGGCATTGAAGGCGGTCACGCGAAGATTGTGGTAGTCCTGCAACAAAATTTCAGACAAAGTGTTGGTACTTGGAACTCGCCGATTAGAATTCCGAGCCGCCTGCTCAGCAGCCGGCCCGAAACTCGGGGACTACACCCAGTGGGTGCGCTGGCGCGCCCCCACAAAGAAGAACAAAAAACAGAAACAAAGAAGAAAGGACACGTACCCGGATGGCTGCTCGCGATGCCAGATACACCTTGGTGCATTCCTTCATGGCATCGCCCTCGGCTCGGAGCTTGGCTTGGACGTCCAACAGCGCCCGGTTCAACGGGCCCGTCCCGCATACCCCGCACCCACCCAGTGGGTGCGGCGCTCGTCGCCTCGGTGTTCGGGATCGTGGAGCTCGCGGCGCCGGTCTCCAGCGAGTGCGGCACCGAGGCCGCCTTCACGAGACAGCGGGCGCGGCGCCGAGGCCACCTTCACAAGACGGCGGCGCGCTGATGGTGGCGGCGCAGATTTCAGAGGGACGACGAACACCGCCGACTAGCGGTGTGTGGCTTCTTTAGCATGCTTCTTCTCAGCGTCAGCGGCCTCGGCTTCCGCCAACTTCTTCAGGGCGGCAGCCTCCGCCTTGCTAGCTTCTGCCTTCTTCAGGCGGGCGGCTTCCCGCTCCTCGCGTGCCTCCCACGCGTTCCGCTCCGTCGCCTCCTGGAGGTCGGCGGCCGGATCAATCCACCGGGTGGTGGAGGAGGTCTCCACCGACATCACGACGGAGCCGGCGGCCGACTTCTTAAGAGAGAGCGGGGCCCTAAAATCAAGAATGTAAAGCAAAGGAATCTCAGACGGAGTCAACAAAGAAAAAGTGAAGCTGCAAAGGAAGGAGGCACTTACGCAGAAACCAGCTGCGGCGTCTTCACCACCTTGCGAAAGCGGTTGGCCTTTGCGGCAGCTTCGTCCCGCTTGGTCGCCGCGGCTGAGCCCTTGGGCTTCTTCGGCCGGATGTCGAGCAAGCTCGTCCCGGCCCTACGCTTCTTAGCGCCACCTTGGGCGTCCGGCGCGGGAGACGAGCTCACGCCCGGCTGGTCGGGTCCTGGCTGGTGGCGCGGGGCGACCTCCTCGTCATCATCAGGCCAGTCCTCGAGACTGGCCCCTAGTCTCAGGCCACCCACCGCGCCACTTCCTCCCTCGGCGTCGTCCTCCAGGGCCGCCGCCCGCAAGGCAGGGTCGTCAACGTCGCTCTCCGCTCGGTCGGGGAGGAATTCGCGGTCCGGCCCTGCGGTGCCGGCTGCTAGCTGGAGGAGGGGGTTCTGACGAAAGCCGACTGGTCAGATCATACAAGATGGACTCGGCAACGAAGAAGTCAAGAGAGTCAAAGAAAAAGAGAAAAAGAAACGACTGACCAGAGGCGGAGGGGCGGCACGTGAATACGTCTGCTTGCCGAACTGCCACTCTTCTTTAAGGTCGCAGCTCGCAAGATAATTCAAAATGTAGGCTACCTCCTCGTGAGGCATTTCCTTGGTGCACATCCGACTCGGGTCCCGAGGCCCGCTCATCTGGAAAATCATGTTGGGGCGACCTTGGAGTGGGAGCACTCAGCACGCCATGAAGGCGGCCAACAAATCTGGCCCAGTCAGGCCCTCCGACTGCGTCAGCACTCAGAGTCGCACGACGGCGCCAGCTCCTGCGGGCGTCAGCGTACTCGCCCGAAACGACCAGTTGGGCTGCCTCCCCATCGGCGGGCCGGCTACGTAGGCCGGCAGATTGACCCACTTGCCCTCCGCGGAGACGTTCTTCAGCTTGATGGAGGGAAACTCTATCAGCTTGATGGAGGGAAACGGGTTGTCGGCCCTCGATCTCTGCACGGCGATGAACGCGCCGCAATGAGCCGGCACGCCCGCGGCTTGGGTGCTGATCTTGGAGTAGAAGAACTCCCCCAGAGCTCGATGGTGGGGAGAACGCCGAAGAAGCTTTCGCACAAGGTGGCGAAGGCAGACAGCAGCACAACCGTGTTGGGGGTGATGTGGTGCGGATGGAGACCATAGAATTCAAGAAAAGAGCGGAAGAAGCTACTCGCCAGTAAGCCAAGGCCGCATAGGCAGTGCGAGCAGAAGACGACCCGCTCGTCCTCCTGCGGCGCCGACAAGATTTCCCCCCTCCGCGCGAGACGGACCTGCATGAGGTCCTCGTCGGGCAGCCAACGCGTCTTGCAGAGGAAATTGACGTGATCGTCGTGGACCTCCGAACCGTCCCAGTTGCCGGAGTGCGCCGTAGGGGGCGTGACGGCAGAGGAAGAGCTCATTGTGAGTGGACCACCGCAGCGCTCGACGTAGCTTGAGGCGTCGCGGCGAGAGGGAAAAGAAGAAGAACTATGGGGAGGCGGGGCGCGCGTGCTCCGCCACTCCCCCTCCTCCGCCTACTTATGGACTCATGGGCTGCGAAGCCGAGGGGCGGTTATGGACTCCCCCTCCTCCGCCACACCCCCCATATTTATCACGCAAAGTTACTATGTGCAGTAACTCCCCGGGAACCTCAACCGTCCACCTCGGCCGCAGCGGATCTGCTCGCGCGCCGAGGCGCGGTAGTGGCGGGCCCCACCTGTAGGCATGTCCCGTCACACATGCGGAAGGGCAAACCGGCCCGACCGCACGTTGCCACGTGACGGGCCCGGAACGGGCGGCGGCCTGGAAGCTTAGCTAGTACGCCACCGGGATCCTACCAGAGCGTTCGAAAATTTTGGACAAGTCAAATTCGGCGAGTCCGACTACTGCTAGTCGGCCCAGCAGAAGTCGAACGAGGTTTTCACCTCAAGCACTCGGAGAAAGAAACTACTGAGGCTCCTCGGCTGATCGTCCGCGGCGCCTCATTAGCTTCGGGAACTATTGTCGGAGTAATGGGCCACGGGTAGGCTAACCCGAGGCCCAGAACCTTTCAAGACATCGGCGCTGACTGCGCCGCTCAAGACTCCAGATGAAGAGCCGCCTTCTGGAGGACAGCTGAAGGAACAGTCGGCTGCTCGCATGCAGACGAGTCCTAGAGGCAAGGTCAAGACCGTCCGACTCCCACCTGGCGGCTTCCAGAGAAGCCGGCCACGAGGAGACGGCCCACGGCACCAACAAAGCCCATGCCCTCATCAGGGGTGATGGGACGAGGAGTGGCAATAGTGAAGCCCACTCCCTCCCCCTTTTCCAGGAGATGGCTAGGCCACAATGCGCTGTACCAACGGAGATCTCCGTCTGGCGCGGCACTGTTGCCATGCCATCCCTGACATCAGCACCAGTGGGCAGAGTCCTGTGCCCACGACTGCCTGTTAGTGTGGTCCACGGACGACGGGCCCTAACGGTCAGCGAGAGTCCAGAAGGCGGCAAGAGCGCCACCTATCAGACCCGTAGGGAGCCGGCCCCCGGGAGTCGGCCTGCCCCTCCCACGGGTTCCCCGCGCCATTAACCAGACGAGACGGAGAGTGGCTACAGTGATCACCCACCAGGCGGTGGGGCTGTAGCCACGACCCCATGACCAAGCCTGCGTCATTAGAAGCACGGCTACAGTAATCAGCAGCCGGTAAGACCCGCAAGTGGCGGGTATGGCCTGTCCGCTCCGTGCCAGACCAGTCAGCGGGGCCCAGCAGTCGGCGGAAGGGCCTTCAGGCGAAGAGACTGACGACTGGGCCCTACGGCCAGTCAGTTTACCATTGTACCCCTAGGGGGGTAGGCCTATATAAACCCCCCAGGGCACCCATGCAAAGCGTTCAGACCCATTAGAACTAGACCAGATCATAGAAGGGGGATAGAGCTAGCCCTGCCTTCTCCTACCTTCATCATACAGCTCGAGGAGCGCCCTTGTATTCACTTTTCCTTAGTGATCATGCGGAGACCCCGCAGAGCAAGACTAGGGGTGTTATCTCCTAGGAGAGCCCCGGACCTGGGTAAAGTACGCCAGCGTTCGTGTCTACGCCTCATCCAGTTTCCAGGCACCATGATAAGCCATCCATTGGCATATGTCGCACCCAACCCCCGACAACGCACCAGCCCCTATCGAGCTCGCTGGCAGGCAAGCCTCTTCCGCGCCCCTTCGTCTCCTTTGCAGCCGCAACCTCCCGCGAATGCGCCTCCCTACTCCCTCTGCCATGGCTACCTTGCCATCGCTGATGTCACACCTCAGCCGCCCTTATCTACCTTCGCGTGTACCCTCCAGTGAGCCACCATCGCAGATCTGCCTGCCCCTCCCCTGCATCCTCCTCCGTGACCTCTCCTTTCTCCACTGCTCGCCTCGGGTGCGTCAGCTCGTGGCTGACGGCCTGTCCTCCTGTTCCCCTGCACCGAAGGTCCTCTTCGGTCTGATGCCATCACCTAGCCTCCACCATTCTGTGTGCTGGGTTTTTTTTCCGGATGACCACCATCACTGAGATCCGCCATCTATTGCACCATCATACCATTATATCGGCTTTTCCTTTTCACCCGTTTGTGTGCCTCGAGTTCTTCGTCCAGCTGGTGACATCATGGAGAAGAGAAGCCCCATGCACGGCTGGCTTATATAGGCTTGTAGGTGGTAATCAATCGCGTAATCAACAGGGAAACTGAATGGTGATGCAAATGGAGGCGTGTACCCTACATTCAGATCTGTAACAGGTTCAATGGGGTGTTTATTTTTATTTTTAAATCCTAACTGTTATTCTTGACGGTTTACATAAAATCAACGGATATAAAAAGGGTGACTTATGGAGAACTATGAAAGGCTGCATCCTTTAATATTAGGTAAGATATGCATGAGTAGAAAACAAAGAGTTGTGGGCGATAATAGTCACATGCTTAACACCAACGTCTTACTTAGATTCGGTGGTATTGTTGGATGAAGCGGCCCGGACCAACATTACATGACCGTGTTCATGAGACTGATTCTATCGACGTGCTTCGCACACAGGTGGATGGCGGGTTTCTGTTTTTCCAACTTTAGTTGAATTGAGTTTGACTATGGTTGGTCCTTGTTGAAGGTTAAAACAACACACTTGACGAAAAACAGTTGTGGTTTTGATGCGTAGGTAAGAATGGTTCTTGCTAGAAGCCCGTAGCAGCCACAGGAACATATATAAGTCATAGTCATTGGAACATGTATAAGTTATGGAGAAAGCAATAGCAACAAACTAAACGATCATCGTGCTAAGCTAACGGATGGGTCAAGTCAATCACATCATTCTCTAATGATGTGATCCCGTTAATCAAATGACAACCCATGTCTATGGTTAGGAAACATAACCATCATTGATTCAACGAGCTAGTCAAGTAGAGGCAAACTAGTGACACTCTGTTTGTCTATGTATTCACGCATGTACTAAGTTTTCGGTTAATACAATTCTGGCATGAATAATAAACATTTATCATGATATAAGGAAATATAAATAACAACTTTACTATTGCCTCTAGGGCATATTTCCTTCACTATTGTAGTACCACCATTATTGTTCGACTTCCGGAAGAGGCAAAGAGCCAAGCGCAAGGCTAGCCATAGTGGGAGTAGCATAAGTTGGAGTACCTCTTTTTTTTATTCTAGAAACAACCACACCCGAACATTGGACAGTAGCAGCACAGCAACTGAATCAAAAATCAAAACCTTCCCGCCCGGCGCCAGGTGAGCCCGCCGCTCCACATTGATGGCAAGTCAGGGCAACGTGACCTCTCACTGCTTCCGCCATTGAAGCAGCGCACCGACCGAGGGCATCGCCCGATGCACGCCCGGCATGTTAGAGTACACATACTTTGTGAGACAAAAGGTGGGGCCATTGTTAATGATATAGTATTATACTAAAGGGACTAACTATTGTAAGCAGGCGACGTATTAGGTTGGTTCTAGATGATGTGTCAACTTCATATAGCCGGATGTTGGCTATACTATTAACCATGCTCTAAGTGTGGTGTGAGTCGAAAAATTTATTAAGTCATTAATTAATAATTAACGGATGCCTTAATTACTCAGCCATTTCTGATTCTTTTGGATAGTGGGGCTATTATTGACTTGGACGTGGGGTTTGGGCAAAAGGCCTACTATTATACAGTACTTGGTCCTACTCACACGACCGACCTGACATGCTCTACCCTAGCCGCCGCTGTATCATATGGTTTCGCACCATTCCAGATCTTAGCACCGCCACACAATTCTTTTCCATTCCTCCTTCCAGCGTGCAATGCGAGAAGGGACAGCAGTCCTCCGAACCCCGCCTTTCGTGATCCTGTACAGGAGAGGGGCGATCAGGTTTTTGGGGAACACACTCCTGTGACTGCTGCCAGCAACGACTTCATCAACGGCAGCCTTCTTCCCCGACCTCGGTAACCTCTTCATAAACGACCTGAGTGACAACATCAACCATAGCTATTCTACTCTGGCTGTACAGTCTGTGATTCTGTCCTCCTGGTTTAGTCCGCATCATTACTTTGATCTTTGCAATTGTCGTCATGATCTACTTACGTTGATTCGGGTTACATCTCATAGTAAATTGCTAATATATTCTACAATCCAATCCAAAAACCTGATTATAGGCAATTTACTCCGAGTGGTTTTGCTGCGCTTTTGAAGCCGCCTACTTTTAAGGGGGTGCAATATAAAAGGTGGAGCACAAGAGCAATATATTGGTTACAGATCATGTATTGCTATGACGCCACCAAGGGTAAGCCCGAGGGCGATCTTAATCCTACACAGCAGGAAGCTTTTGAGAACATGGATACCCTCTTCAAAGCCGCCCTGCTGAGTGTTCTTGGCGATTCCATTGTGGATTCATATATGTCGTTTGACAGGGGCAAAGACATGTGGGCTGCGCTCGAGGCCATGTTTGGGGCCTCGGGCGCTGGCAACGAGTTGTACGTCATGGAGCAATTCTATGACTACAAGATGACTGATGAACGCTCTGTTGTTTAGCAGACTCATGAGATACAGTAACGTGCTAAGGAACATGAGTACTTCAAGTGTGTTGCCAGACAAATTTGTTGCTGGGACCATCGTTGCCAAGCTTCCACCTTCATGGAACGATTTTGCTACTTCTCTGAAAAACAAGAGACATGAGTTTTCTGTCTCGGATCTCATTAGCACTCTTAATTTTGAAGAGAAGACGAGAGCAAAAGACACACGTGCTTGGGTCGCTGAGGGAGCTTCTAGTGCCCACATGGTACCCGAGAAGAACTTCCAGCCCAACCAGCCCCAAAACAACAAGAACAAATCTTACGGGAAAGGCAGGTTTGATGCAAAGAACAAGCCGTCACATTCTACCAACTTCAACAATAATTCTCACAACGGGAAGGGATACAAACCTCAATTTTGGTAGCACAGCACAAAACTTATATGGCTGCATCTACCTGCTGTCAGCTAATCTCATGGTGCTCCAGGAATTCCTACATTAATAATAGGTACAATCACCACCGCAAGATGAAATAAGCTTATTCATACATTGACTTGCTGATTGTAGTGCGGAACGATCCTGTCATATGTGGAGTAGCAAACAAGCAGTGCAGACGAAGGTAGAGATCAACCAAGGACTTATGAAATTATATATAATCTTCCTCGGGCAGGTCAGTATCCCCTTCGTCTAGATGATAATGTTTTGTCATGCCGAACTATTGATATGTGTTACTGTTTTGCAACACCGCTTAAGCATAGCTATCGTTTTCCTATCTTTTCAGATTCAGGACAATGAAGATGATTTCAGGGGAACTAAACAATATGGACCCATGTTGAGCCATCTCTATTGCCTCATGTGTTTGCTGCAAATGTGTCAGCATCAATTGCAAGATGAGGCAGCTAGGTAGCTGTGGAGTTGCCAACATGCTCAAAGTGCTCGCAACATTGAGAAGAAACAAGCATGCCTAGGAAATTAAGGAAATTAATGCGTGCGCAGGGAGGCCCTTAGCTCAGAGATGCATAGACCGATTTTCTTTATTTCCACACCTTCTCACAGCTTTGTATTGGTTATAGTATGGTGAATCATTGAGATGCATAAACATGCTGAACTTTTGTTCTTCTGAATGTTAGTATGCATACCATATCTTCTGAAATCTTAGTTTAATGTAAATGTTGACTAGCCTGTGAACCTTCACAATCTAGTAAGTACATTGTAGGCCTGTTATTTGACACCTCACTTTGCCGTGCTACGCGACCAGTGTGAGTGTCTCCATACAGTACAGCATCCTCTAATTTGGTGGATGCCAAGTTGAAAAAGGTTACTGATGAGTAGCCATAAGCTGGATGCGTCTCTTTTTTTCTTTCGGATGGGCAATAAGCTGGAGAGTGTGTTGGGCTGCCTCTAGTGTTAAGGCCCTCTAGTACGAAACACGGGCAGCCGACTGGGCCGATACAAAAGCCTATCCATCTTAAAGCCCATTTGTTTTAGGTTTTTGCAAGGAGAAGCCCATATTTCTTGAAGAGGGGGTGATCCCGGAAAAACCCTCCTTCCTCCTCTCTTCCACTTATACTACAGCTCGCTAGACTCTCCCGCTTCCGTCGCCCCCCAATTCCCCCCGCTCCCCATCTTCCTCACTCATCCAGAAAACCACCGCTCACCTTCTTCCTCACTAGTACAGAAAATGCCTGCTCCTCTTCTTCCACTCCTACAGAAAACCCCAGCCCTCCTTCTTCCCCACTCACACTGCCACTAGGCTCATCTCTGGCTACTCTGCTCAAACCCATAAGCTCAGCGCGACACCCACAAGGAAAATGGAGTCTGCTAGCGCCAGAGCCAAGAAGATGAGGCTCCCGCCACTGGTGATGCCGGTTGTAGATCCCGCACCCGGCAGCGCGAGGAGAAGCGGCGAGCGCCCCCTACATGGATCTGAGTAACTGGTAGAATCTCCGGTGGACCGCATCAGCCATCTCCCCGACATCATCCTTGAGGAGATCATCTCACTACTAGGGAAAACCTTATACACAGAATCTTAGCAGCAGCGCGATTTAAAAACAAATGCTACTGCTAATTAGCAGTAGCGATCTTCAGAAAAGAGCGCTACTAATGACTAAGTAGCAGTAGCGCTCTAGGTGAAAGAGCGCTACTACTATAATTGCCACGGTGTTGCCTCCAGGCTAGATATAGTAGTAGCGCCCTTCCCATGGACGTGCTACTGCTAAAGAACTTAGTAGCAGCGGTTTTCTTCAAAACACGGTACTGCTAAGTATCACCACAACTAATTAAGTTTAGTCCCATACTGCTAAGCGAACAAGGTGTTTACCACATTAAATATGCTACTTCTCAACCTATCTCGAGCACTTGGTCTTCATTGAACTATATGTGTATGATTTGTGGTTGCAATATGAATCCTCGCCTGTACCTATACAGGTACAGTGATGATTCATGTTGACTATTTAGATTATACACAAAAAGATCAATGATGACCAATGTATATTTTTGATATAACTGCTTCCATTAGCAGTAGCGGCTTTCACTAAAGCGCGCTATCGATAAGTTAGCTATAGCGCGTTATCCATATGAACGCTACTGCTAGTTCGAGTTAACCACCCCCCGGCTCAAAATTTCGCTAAGTCCTCCTCCCCCCCCCGGCATGTTCCCCTACTCCTGTCGCCGCCGCCCGAGCCCGAGCGCGTCTGCCCTTGCTGCCGCCACCCGAGCCCGCCCTCAACCTCACCGCCGCCGCCCGTCGCCGCTCTCGACCACACTCTCGCCGCCCTCGACCGAGCCCGCCGCCCAGGACTGCCGCCTCCCGATCCCGAGCCCGCCCTCGCCGCCCCTCTGTCGTCGAGCACCTCCCCGCCACTGTCTCTCTCTCTGTAAGCCCCCCACCCCTCCCCCACCCCCTCTCTCTTTGCTTAGTTAGTAGATGATTTTAGTAGTAGATAATGATTTTTAGAAGTAGTGGATATTAATTACTAGTAGTGATGGTAAACTAGTTGTATAATTAGCAGTAGTAGATGTTAATTAGTAGTAGATGTAGTAGTTAGATGTTAATTAGTAGTAGATGATGTACTAGTTGCTTTATATTTATAGTAAGTTTATATTTAGTAAGAACGAGTTGAATTAATAGAACTAGTTTAGTTTTAGTTGAACTAGTTAAGTTTTAGTTGAACTATTATAGTAAGTAAATTAATAATTAGTTGAACTACTTTATTTTTAGAAAGAACTAGTTTTTTCTTTTTATACTAAGTTTATATTTAGTAAGAACTAGTTGAATTCATAGAACTAGTTGAACATGTCATATTTGTTGTTATTTTTTAGTTTAAGCAATTATTTCATGTTTTGGTACCACCTCCGAGTGGCCTATGTTTTGCCGGAGTTTTCCGTGAATTGTGGCATGACTTGTGCTAGAATATGTACAAGTTTAATCTTTGAATTATGAACGTAGGAAATGTCGTACTCGGACGATGACAGTCTCCCAGGGGAGTGCAGCTGGTGCCACGATGATCGAGGTATGTGCGACAGCATCGTTGAGCTGGATGAAGATCGGCGCTTCAACATTAAGCTCGAGGAGACCTTCGATGTTGAAACGGTACGCAACAACGACAAGTGTTTTTCGTAAATAAGCATGACTTCAACTATTTCAACGTCTAGTTTTCATCTTTTAGAATTCGACTAGCTTATCCCATGCCATGCAAGACGCTATGTCTTGGAGAGGATGGGTTTTGAAGACCATGAAAATTATGAAACAAAGAAAATACACTTAAGGACCCATCATGATACCGATTTTGAAGTAAATCTGTACAATTCTCAGAGCGTAACCCATTTTGTTGCCAAAATTGGGAAGCACTTTGCAAAATGTATGGTTTTTATGAGGGTACAATTGTCACCATGGATCTTGGTAATCCTGACATCGAGCAAGACAATATGGACATTTGGGTCCTTGTTGATACGCTTCCGATTCTACCGCAATGTGAGTTTCTCAAACATAGTTATTAACTAATTTATATTTTTTATTTCAAAATAGTTGACAGCTTATTTCCATTGACAGCTTATTTTGAATCTTCAAAGAATGTGCAGAAGATGGTAGACAAAACCCACTACACTGATGGGTCCGAATTAACTTATAAGGAGAGAAGTCATCTGATTTCTTATTGTACTTCTCTTGAGAATTACGATACCTATTATCGAACTCCTCCAAATTATGGTGAATACATGCCACTAGTGCACGTGTTGAACCACGTTAACTTCTATGGAGATACCCTGGTAAGATTTTTTACTATTACGACATCCGTGCATCTTTTGCATACTTCTAAAACTAGTACATCATTGTTAACTACGAAGTTATTACTATGTTTTTCAACAGGAAATCCCGATAGATTGTGTGCCTCATCTGATGTATCAGAATGGTCGCCTTGTAGTTATGAACATACAGCCAGGTGAATCTAAGGAGCTCACATGTGCACATAGGATTTCTAAAAGCGGTGAACACATGCTAATCAAAGAATGGAAAAAATGTTTCGACATTCGCAAGGAGGTTCTTGGAAGTAACATTAAGCGAAAGGCAAGAATTGGGGACAGGATAATCTCCATTCTCCATAATGGAGAGTCAGAGGCTATCTTGTTTTTTGCTATTTTACCCTAGAGAATATAGTAGGTCCTAAGAGAATGTAGTAGGTCCTATGAGGTACAATATGTTTTTTATGTGATACAATGTGTTAGAGTTGATGACGTGAGGAGTACTTGTGATTACGACTAGTGACCAATGATATGATGATGATGGTGATAAGTTGTTAATGATATGATGATGATGATGATGATATTTATTATATCATTGGGTGAAAGAACCGCGGATTAGTTTCAAGTGGATGTCCATCCACTTGAAACTAATCCACACGGTTCTTTCACCCCGTGATGTAATAACTCATTATGATGTAAAAACAATTTCTAAATTCCTGTTGCATGAAAACTTGTGTAAAGGTGTACGAATACAACATGAAATTAAAAAGAAATAAAATATGAAATAATAGTAGCAGCGCGGGCAGGGAGAAGCGCTACTACTAATTACCAGTAGTGTTCCTCCGGGATCTCGCTACTACTAAGTCGATTTAGCAGTAGCATGGGAGGAGGCACGCTACTGGTACACATTAGCTGTAGCGCCTTATCAGTAGCGCATAACCCTGCGCTACTGATAGGTCTAAAACCCGCGCTGCTGCTAGGCTTTGCCCTAGTAGTGTCTCTCTTCTCCCCACCAAGGATTGCTCCCGTACACAAGTCCTCTCAACTCGGTGGCGCCCTCTATGGCGCACTGCACCCCTCAATCTCGACCATCGTCAGATATCTGTCCTTCCTCAAAGCCATCGTCTCCTCTTGCCAGCAGGGCCTCGTTCAACGCCTCTGCATCCCGACATGCTACCTGCTGTCCATACCCGGCACGATGGACGCTTGGCTGACATCCCCCGAATTCGAAAAACTCTAGCAGTTTGAGTTCTACCATTACCACAAAAGTTTCATACCACGAACACGCCAAGAATTCGTTCCCACACCACCGTTGTCCATCTCGCGGTTTTCCTCCTCTCTCCACACCGCCTCCTTCGCCCGGTGCAATCTACCAGACGATCTGGTACAAATGCTTCGACTCCCATTGCTAAAAACACGTTCGCTTCTGTTGGTTTATTTGTTAGAGGCCTCACTGCAAAGCATCATCCACTCGATGTGATAGCTTGATTTTGCCCTCTCTTATTTGCCTGATTTTCATTTGGATTTATTTTGAAAGTTGGGGTTTCTGAATATTTTCATATGGACTTAAACACTAGGGTACCCTGGGCTTTCACCCAAATGCATCATTCGCCTTTTGATCCATCTCAAAATAATATATGGAATATTTTTTTGAATGAAAAGTATTCATTTTCTTATCTAAAACCCTAGCTAGTTCAATGAGCACCAAAGCAACCCTCATTTTTATGGCCCACAAAAATCTGAGAAAATTCCCAAATATTCTCTGAACCCTAGGGCGCCTTCCTAAGCAAAAATATTTCATCACTTTTTGGAACATTTTTGTTACAGAAAATATTTTCTGTTCTGGACAGAAATGGTGGTTTCTACAACAACTACCATTTTACTTGCTCCCGTGTGCCCGAATTTTTTTGTGCATCATCACCTTAGTAGATTATGGCTAGCCTCCAAAGCACAGCCCCCAACTCCCAACCATTTAACCTTAGTAACACCTCAAAGTTACTGATCAGAAGCATACATGGTGTGTGAAATCTTCTCTACTGCACCTGGAGCCAAACCAAGGCGTGGTAACATTCAAAACTACCACGAACAACGTGCCAAACATGGAGTTTGGGCTTAGGTCGGCATGAGGTCATAGTTCACGCGGTGACCGCGTTCGTCCAAGCGTGCTGGCATGCAGCCGACGCGCTCTGTGACGCGCCCGAGCCTCTGTTGCTCGAGTGCTCGCTTCCCCGCCTACCTAAGCGTGCCAAACCTCGCCACCATCATCGTCTCAATGCCATTTACTCCTCCCTGGCGCTCGCCGACGCCGGAGCCCGCCGCAGCAAGCACGGGCATGGTCCGACCAACCCAACAGTGCGATGCGCACTGTTCTCGTCTCCTTCTCCTCGTTCATGTGCTCGTCCCCGCTCGCAACAGTTGCCGCGTGAGCTGCATCACCTTCCCCCCTCTCACTGACACCGCTCGTCGCCAGGCGCCTTGGACAGGTGTCCACCGGCGGAGACCGAACCCCCCTCTGCGCTCGCCTATAAATGGAGGCGCCCCCAAACTCCTCGAGCACCATCCACCACTCCCACACACCCCACAAACGCATAGGAAGCCGTAGCCCGGCCGGGCAGGCCGCGGGCCGCTGCCCTCGAGCTCGAGCTCGCCGACGATCCCATCTAGTCACCGTAGTAGCTCCAGCCCCTCCTAGGCCAGGTCGATCTTTCCAGGGCCTCCGCCTCTCTCTGGAGAAGCCATCCCTCCCCCTTGGAGCCCCTGGAGCTGCCTCTGCTCACCCTCTTCTTCATCTCCGACGACCCCCGCTCTCGGCCTCCATTTGCTAGGAAGATTCCGACACCGTCCGACCTCCACTAGCTACGCTACGGGTACGGGTAGGTGCGCCTCAACCCCCTGTCTCAATCCCTCCCTTTGGTTTTGGCCAACGAGCCCTCATCGCTGGCGAGAGCTCCGGCGAAGCCGCGACCCTCCTCTGTTTCCTTCTCCCCTCCTTCTCACCTGACTAACAGGACCCACTAGTCAGCCACTCTATACTCCCGCGAAGCGGTACGAGTGGTGGCGCCCTAAGACTTTACACCTTCGACATCACCCCCCTAGTCTGTTTATTTAAATTCAAATTTCATTCAATTCCAGAGAGCTTCAAACAGCCATAACTTTTCAACCATAACTCCAAATGAATTGATTCTTTTTGCATTATGTTCTTTGCAAGGAAATCTTGCAGCTCACGACAAATGAGATTTTTATGAGCTATCTAGAATCTATGGTGATTTTCAGAAGAGTTCTTGATATTTTCTTCTTGTGTTTAAAATTATTTTCAGAGGGTAAGGCTTGTCTTGAGGATCACCAGAAGGCTTGTGAACTTCATCTGCACTAAGGCAAGCCACAACAACATTTTCATGGTGCCATTTCAATATTGATGAATTTCTTACTTGAATTGAACGATTAATCCATGCATTTTAAATAGCTATTATGCTATTTATATGATGTTAAAGTGTGAGCTGGTATTATGCTTGATTTACAGAACTTTGAAACTAGTTTAGTTGGTAAAGAGGCTAAGATCTAATTATGGTAATGATAAAATGAGTTGTTATGTGTATGAATAATTGCTTAAAGTTATTTTCTTGCATACATAAATAGTTAAATTTTCTAGAATATATCCTGTTTAGTGCTGGTGTAGCCATTTTACTTAATCTCCAGAATGTTTGACCTTACTTGATTGGTAAAGAAATTAGGATTTGCTTAAGGTGATGATGGTAGAATCTTTGCTATGGATATGAGGAATCAATCGAAGTTATTTTCTTGCATGAGAAAATAATGTTACTTGCTGAAAAATATATTGTTAAAGTGAGACCAGGAAAGTAAGATAACTTGTTGATGCTTATGCTTAGTGTGAATATGGTTGACATCTGTCATTTTCATATTATATGATGCATGTGTAGTATTGCATTTCATGGCATGCTATGACACCGGTCATTTTCATTTTAAGTTGAACCTGAATATACCTCAACTTGAATATATCGTTGACTGGGTCATGGTGCCGCTGAATCAAGAGTTTCCCAGTGCAACCACATCTGGCTTTGTGGGAAGGCCTTGATTCAGTCCATTGACATGTCTCTGGTCGGTGCCTCCAACTAGGGAAGGTTATGGGCGTGCTTACCCTGGCACGGTAAGCAGGCATAACCTTGTGTGCCCGTTGTTGAGATTTTGGTACTGGGTCCCCGAGTGGGATTGTTTTAGCCACGACGGTGGTCGGTGTGTCTTTGGTAGACACGGGGCCACCCAGGACTAGCCTGTTGGGGACTGGGTCGGAGTGGCTGGGAGAGTGTCATGGAAATGGAAGGGTTTTCCTGCAATGCCGTTGGTCCACCCGAATGGGAGTGCGAGGCCATGGGCTCCGTTGTGTGGGTATAGTGTGCTACCTCTGCAGAGTGTATAATCTATCGATAGCTGAGTCCACGATCACGGACAACTCGTAGTAGGACCCACCATGGGTCAAGGTTTAATAAACATGCACACTAAGTTATGATCATTGCACTGATGATGATGGCGGAAAGGCCATCGAGCTGTTCGAGACCGAATATGGGTCGTGGTGGTGACCACCGAAAGGATCACGAGTTACTTTGGTCAAGACCACGATGGTGGTGTGGTGGTGATCGCCGAAAGGATCACGAGTTACTTTGGTTAAGACCATGATGGTGGTGTGGTGGTGATGGACGAAAGCATCGCGAGTTACTCTAGTTAAGACCACGATGGTGGTGTGGTGGTGATCGCTGTAAGGATCACAAGTTACTATGGTTAAGACCATGATGGTGGTTTGTTTTGTGATCCGATAACGATCACGGTTGGTAAGTTGGTCCTGAGGGACGTTTATCCCAAGAGCATGAGCACAGCATGTTCGAACATTATTGCATTATTAATTGGTCAAATATCATGATATTGTTTGTCATTATGATTATGCCTGTTGTGAGCTTGCAAGTACAATCAATGTACTGACCTGGCATGTCATGCCAGATTTTAGGAAAGTTGCACTTGAGAGGAGCGCTGCTCGAGTCTAGATCGTGTCCACATCGGTGTCCCTGTTCTATGGAGTTACCGCTACGACGTTGTTCCGCTGCCGCATAGTTGATATGATCGAGGCCCCATTATGTTCACTAAATAATGTACATATTGTTCAGCCGCACCGTGTGTGCTGCTCGGCCTCGACATCTGTTGTAATATAAACTCCGACCCGCTAGCATCAATAAAGCGGTTGTTTTGTGTACCAAGATGTTGTGTGTTGCCAGAAGACATGGTCTATGGGCTGGCAATGCAGGGTAAACCGGTCGCTCTGAGCCGGGGTACCACACTCCAGTTTCCCTGCCCTGGAGCGCTTGCTGATTGTTTTGGGAATAGAAATCCCTATTAGTTGTTTCAAAATAAAGTTGCCTCACCTTAAAAGCATTGGAATTTGTTTTAAAGGACAACAGCTCATCATCGAAGATGCCCCTTCACTTCAAAGGTTGCTCCTTCATAATTGCTATAGACCTTCGCAAATAATTGGTGTCTCTGCGCCCAAACTGGAGACCTTGGGTGTAATTCGTGATCCGTTTGATGATCACAACAAGTTTGTGTTTGGCTCCACACTTTTTTAGGTACCGTATATTATCATCTACACATTTGTAATCATAAGCTGCATTTTTCATTTGTGCGCATAAGTTTTATATCATCTTTGTTTACACTTTGGGTACTAATATTATGTTATATGCTCAATGAAAAGTTCGTCCATGGATAGCCTATCAATGTTGTTGGATTCTGTCAAGATCTTACATATCGGAATGTTTAGTTTTCATCTGAACATAATTATTGGCTTGTCGCGATGCTTTTGGTCTCTGGAGAATTTATATATAAAGGTGATGATTTCATGCACATTGAAAGACCGTGTATATTGTACTAGAATTAACCGTTCAGCGGTTGCTCTTTCGACATACTCTTTTTTCAGACCTTAACTGTTTTCAAATCTTCATGTCTACTTAGGTACTGCAACCACATGGAGAAAAGGTATAACCAATCGGTGGCATAATAAGAACCAGGATTTTCTCAGTTCTCATTACATTTGTTTGAAGACAATAACGATGGAAAGATATGCATCCAACCAGGCAAACAAAAGCTTTGTCACATTCTTCCTGTTGAATGCGAGGTTACTATTGTCCATGAGGCTTAAGTTTTACAGCAAGAGATTTCTCACGGATGGACACATTGAACAGCAAAAAAGAAGTTTCAGGTGGACAAATGGGCTTCTAAACGTGCTCGACTTCTCTTTACAACAAGTTGTAGTCATCCTGAAATAATTTTTTTTGCACAGGATGTTGATTTTCTGGATCAGACTGATCTATTTGCTTTGACTGCGAAAAAGAGTGGTTGGGTTAGATATTACTGCCATGTTCAATCTGGGTTTTGTCTAAAAATTTGATGAACAATTAATCCTTGGGCTTTTTGTACCGTTTGTAAGCTTAAGTTGCATGTTCTTGCCCTCGTACTCCCCTCCACCTGCCACTACATTGCCGCATCTTCCACGACTGTTGTTCGTCCCCGCCCGAGGCCTCATCGTCATTCTCCGCTTTGGTTCGCTCGCTGTGCCCGCCGCCGTCTGCCGTTGTCAACATGGTCAACAACCAAGAGGAATCAGGAGATGACGGTACGTGGAGAGGCTGACAGTAGGGACCCACCAGGGTCATTGCATTACGCAAGTAGGTGCCTCGTTATTACAAGCCAAAAAAATACTTCCTCCTAATTGTTTAATAACTAGGTCCCACGTCATTGTCAATGTAGTCAATAAACGAGAAAATTACACAATGTGCGGATAACACCAGGGACCCAGCACCTCGCCCAGTTGTTTTTTAGTTTCAGAGACGGAGCTCAACTGCGCGTTGTGCGAGGGCAGTGGCCCGTCTAGCCCACTCTTACGCTTTTATTTAAGCACATGACGAGCCCAGTTGATATATTTTTTTCTGTCTGAAAATGGCTAGCCCAGTTCTTTTTTTGGAGAATACCAAAACCATGGCCTACTTGCTTTTCTCAGCCCTGCTAGGCTGCAAATCTTTCAAGACGAGGAGGGATGTAAGTAGTAAGAAATGGGCTTCCCTAGAAAATGGGCTATAAGTTGTAAGAAATGGGCTATAAATTTTTAAACCAGAGCCAACCGGTAATTACATTAAAATATCCTTTTTTCTGGATTTCACTACTCTCTACTCTTATAAAACCAAAGCCAACTGGAAATTACATTAAAATATCGTCTTTTCTCCCGCAAGATAAACTACTCATACAAATGCATCTTCATGTTCCGTGCAATGCAGGGGCATATTGCTAGTTAAGATTTTAAATTTCATTCATTTTTTCTATGGAGAATTGTTATTTGAATTTTATGTTGATATAATTTTTTAAATATTATTTTTAAGGTGACTCGAAATTTCGTGATTAAAAGAGTTTGGACCCACCGAAATATGCAAAATTTCATTGAATTTTTTAGCAGTGCCCGGAATATATGGTGTGTAATGCTAATAAAAAGAATATGTGCTTGAAATATACTTAAGAATTAGCAAATGGGATGTAAATTATTGAAAATAATCGAAAATGGGTTGTATGCTGTTTTCCACATATTTGGAGGCTAACTTCTGGCCTACTAGGTTGACGATGATGCTGTCCTAATTTTTTTTGATGCGTACGCAAGGCTTTGTCAACTTAGTCAACACAGAGCAGTGATTGTTGGATGTCCATCCAACGGCCGCCATGCTTGTTCAATCTCTTATCTTCCTGCTCCAGCCTCCCAAACTAGTGCCGGCGGGACTGCCTACTCCCTCCTTCCGTGGCTGGTTGTGCTGCCGCCAGGCCATCCCTCTAACCACTCGCACATCCTGTTATTTTCCGGCGACGTCAGCCTCACCCCGCAGCCGACCAGTCAGCGCTCGTACTCCCCTCAGCGTGGGCATCCACTATGGTGGCTTCGCCGGCTCCGGGTCATTCCCTTCCTGGGCCTTGCCCTCATCCACCGCGTTTCTGCTTTCGGTGCGGCGAGGTCAACATGGTAAACATACAACAGCCATTGGAAGAGGCTGACAGTACGGGCCCACACATGGGAAATGCCTACTTATTACATGCAAAATAATGATTCCTCCACCTGACAGCTGGAACCCACCGGAAGGGCCTTTGCATTTCGCAAAAAAATGTTCCCCCTGCTGACAGCTCGGACCCGCAAGCTATATCTTCGCACACAAGGAAGTGCCTCCTCATTACGCACAAAAAAATGAGGCTGACTTGTGGGCATACTAAGTTGACGGGGACGGAGGGCTTTATCAACTTAGTCAATATGAACGATTCTAGCCGAAGTGACCGTACGATGTCCATCCAATGGTCGTAGTGCTTCTTCAACCTCTGGTCTTCTTGCTACAGCAGCCCAGAGAAGCATCGGTCGTGCCACCTGCTCCTGCCGCCCGTGGTCGGCTATGCTGCCACGGAGGCCTCACTGCCCCCTACTACTCCCACCGCTGGCCAGGCCTTGCGGCGACGGCAGCCTCACACCGCAGCCGAACCAGTGAACCCTAGTACTCCTCCCTGCGTGGGCTTCCACTGTCGCCTCTTCCCTGGCTCCGCGTCGTCCACCACCCTGGTGCTCTCGGCACGGCGTGGTCAACATGGTCAAGGAATGACTTCCATCGGAAGAATACTATACGTGGAGAGGCTGATAGCTGGGTCCGCGGCCGCAGCAAGGAAGTGCCTCCTTATTACGCGCAAAATACTGATTCCTCCACCTAACAGTAGGGACCCACCGGACACGCCACCATATTTCGCGAAAAAAAATGTTTCCTCCTGACTGCTGGACCCATCAGCTACATCTTTGCATGCAAGGAAGTGCACCCATATTACAGGAAAAAAATGATTCGCCCCCTGACTACTGGGACCCACCAGTTACATCTTCGCACGTAAGGAACTACCTAACAGTCGGGACCAGCCTGGTCGAAGCGTATGTAGCGTTGCCATTCTGGTCGCGAATGTGTATGTACATACTAGTCGATGTAGAGGTGCGCACCTGTGGTAGTAAAGGCGCGCACATAGCATGTACACGTACGTACAGCGGCCAGGGTGCAAGAAAGAAAATACAGCAACGTACGTACATACGGGCGGGGTCTCAAATGACTACTCTCGCGTACGTATGGCCAGGGCTCGTGTACATGGCTGTGACTGGGTTGGAACGAAGAAACTGCGTCGTCGTCGTGTTCATGGGGAGGCAACGGAATGCGTCGTGTTCATCAGGAGGCAACGGAATGTATGCTGCTCATCGGGAGCCAACCGGCTTGGATGGAACAGCTAATGGTAACGAGGCCTAGCGTACCGCAGAACGGAGGAAACGACCTTGTGTTCGACTGGCCACGGTGGGAACGGGATCCTGTTCATCGGGAGGTCTCTGGCGTACCGCAAAACGGAGGAAACAGACCTCCTACGGTTTAAACGGGGTCCTGTTGATCAGGAGGGGTGTGGCGTACCGCAAAACAGAGGAAACCGACTTGTGTTGGAGTGCTACGGTCGAAACGGGTGTCTTGTTCGTTGGGAGGGGTGTGGCGTACCGCAAAACGGGACTCCACGAGATACTATTCATCTCGACCATCGACCTCCTCCAGCCTCCACGGGCTCCTGTTCTTCCACCGTTGACCTCCTCCAGCCTCCACCTGCGACTGTTCATCCACGGGCTCCTGTTCATCCAGCCTCCACCGCGCGCTCCTCCACCGGCTACTATTCAACCAGCCCTCCCCACGAGGGTCCTGTTCAACCACCCCTCAACGACTACTGTTCATCCAGCCCTCGATCGGCTACTGTTCAACCAACCCTCCACCGGCTAATGTTCAACCAGCCCTCCACGGGGTCCTGTTCATCCAGCCCTCCATGGGGTCCTGTTCATCCACCATCTCGATCGATCGGGGTATTGTTGATCTAGCGACAATGGCCTCTACTACCACGGGGTCCTGTTCATCCAACCCCCCACCGGGAACTATTCATCCAAAGCCCCTCAACAACGCTCACTGGTCATCCAGAGGCAGCATCGATTGGCTTCAGTTAGCAGCAGTAGCGAAGGAATCACACTCGGGTTCAGTTAACAGCAAGGGATTGATCGATCGCTCGGGTTTAGTAACACATAGCCTGCAGTGCAATCGCTCGGGTTCAGTTTGAGCCCAACGCCTCGCTCGGGTTCAGTTAGAGTGCAACGCCTCGCACAAACGCGCGTTCGTGTATGAGAGAAACACTCAAACCTCTATGCATCTCTTGGCCCCAACAACCCACCGTAACCGGGAACTCCCCGATATTATCCTTGCCCTCGCTTCTACCATGGTTTTTTCCGTCATCGACGGCCCAAAGAATGTCATGCAGCTGCGTCTCCGGCCCACCCAAGATGAAAAGCCCATTTTCTATCATGATTTTTTATGATAGAAGTAGGAGCACACAACATCTATGATGATACCGGACTTTGTCATAATTATCGTCGTAGAAGTGTCATAAGCATGGCACAAAAAAATTGTTCGGCCCAAAATGTCACGGATGTGTCATATTTTGTAGTGAATGGATCTAAACATATACTCTTCCACCAAATAAACCATATAGTAATCAACTACAAGATGTAATCAACACTACTAGTCACCCACAGGTACCAATCTGAGGTTCCGGTACAAAGATTGAACACAAGAGATGAACTAGGGTTTGAGAGGAGATGGTGATGTTGAAGATGTTGATGGAGATTGGCCTCCCAAAGAGGAGAGAGTTGTTGGCGATGACAATCGCTTCAATTTCCCCTCTAGGAGGGAAGTTCCCCAGGCAGAATCGCTACGTCGGAGGGCAAAAGTGCTCCTACCCAAGTTCTGCCTCGAGACAGCGGCGATCCGTCCCGAAAGTCCTCTCTTTATTTTTCTAGATCAAAATGGCTTATATACCAAAAGATGAGCACCGGAGGTAGGCTGGGCTGACTACAACCAGCAGGACATGCCTGGGGGGCCTGGCGCGCCCTGGTGTCTTGTGATCACTAGGTGGCCCCCTCTGGTAGTTATTTGCTCCAGTATTTTTCATATATTCCAAAATAATTCTCCATAAATTTTCAGCGTATTTGGAGTTGTGTAGAATAGGTATCTCTGAGGTAGGTTTTTCAGGTCCAGATTTCCAGCTGCTGACATTCTCCCTCTTTGTGTAAGCCTTGCATATTATGAGTGAAAAGGCATTAGAATTACTCCATAGAGCGTTATTATCAATAAAAACATTATAAGTAATAGTAGGAAAACATGTTGCAAAATGGATGTATCAGCCTTCAAGGATGATGGCCTTGTCTACCTGCTCCTGGTAGTTATTGATGGTAGCCCCATCAATTGCATGCCTAGTTCACCATTGAGTCCTTCGAGAAACTTCTCCTGCTTTATGGCATCTTCTATGGACAGATCATCTCGGGCATAGCGAGCTAACTGACTGAACTCATCCACATACTGCCCCACAGTAAGATTCCCCTGTTGTAAGTTGAGGAACTCGCGCTTCTTCAAACTCATGGCACCAGCTGAGACATGAGTTGTGCAGAAGGCCCGCTGAAACTGATCTCATGTAATTGTGGTGATGGGATAGGTGGAGGTGTAATTCTCCCACCAAGAGGTTGCGTGTCCATCAACCTAATGAGTGGCAAGGGACAACTTCTCCACATCCGTGCATCCAGCAGTTACTAGCTCGCTTCCGATCTTGCGGAGCCAATCATTAGCAACAATCAGCTCACTGCTGCTAGAGAACACTAGCAGATTCAACCTTAACAAACGGATCAAGTTCTCGACATGGGGTGGCGGCGGTGGATTGTTGTTGTTTCCTTGGTTCTGCATGAGCATCTGTATCAAGGCGTTTTGCTGCTAGATTAGCTGGGTGAGCTACGGCGAGAAGCTGAATCCAGGGTCACGTGTCGAAGGCATATGATGTTTGGAGTGGATGAGAAATTAGAATAGAATAAGGGTCTCAAGAGAAAATGACACTACCCATATGCATGCAACAATCATTATCACACCAATCATTCATTTATTCAACTCAATCATAGTTCAAACTCGGGATACAAGTCTTACAACAAAACTAAAACATCGGCCTAATCGATCAACGATAAAATAAAAAATAACATGGTGGTCATGACTAAGTGTTCTTCTCATATATCCTTGCATCCTCCAGCAGTGCGTCTTCTGGTCATGCGTCCTTCGGCGGTGCGTCTCCTCTTGGTGCATCCTTCAGTGGAGCTCTCCTCGTAGTCCTCATCATTGCTCACCGAGGGTCCATCGTCACCATTTGGATAAAGTTCTTCTGCCAGGTCCATCTTCTCTTCCATTGTGGCAATATAAGTCTTCGATTTCTGAATCCTCTCCAGAAAGTCTTTGACTACTTCTTCATGCTCTTCATGATCATCGCGTGCTTTATCCTCCAATTCCAGTTCATGGAACAACAGCTTCCTAAACATCTTCAAGCTTCTATGCATCTGAACCTCCAGAGTTCTGATGTGAGTCTCCAGGCCTTGTTTATATGAGAGAATGGAGTCGTCATCCATGATGCGCACGATCCCTTGATGTCTACTACGCAACTTTATTCTTGTAGACACGTGTTGGGCCTCCAAGCGCAGAGATTTTTAGGACAGTAGCAATTTTCCCTCAAGTGGATGACTAAGGTTTACCAAACCGTGGGAGGTGTAGGATGAAGATGGTCTCTCTCAAATGACCCTGCAACCAAATACAAGAAATCTCTTGTCTCCCCAACACACCCAATACAATGCCAAATTGTATAGGTGCACTAGTTCGGCGAAGAGATGATAATAAAATGTAATATGGATGGTAGAAATATATCTTATATTTACTAATTGGAGGCATCATTAGAGGCTCCACGTTAGTCCACATCAACAAAATTAATTTAGCCATCCGATTTAAAATTTGATGGTTAAGATCTATTAAACGATGTTGCTTCCTTTAAAAAAAAGACCACAGACATAGATTGGAAGTTTAAGTTGACATGTTCAGAAAGGTGTCCCCAACACCCATCTCCAATTAAAAATAAAATAAACACCACACACATAGATAGGAAGTTTAAGTTGACACGTTTATAAAGGAGTCCCCAACACCCATGTCCAATTTCTGTGAAAAATATTAAATAACCCTGCTTCTTTTGTAAAAAATACACCACGTACATAGATAGGATCAAGCTGGATGCTGCTTCTTTTGAAAAAAAATCCTACCATGTACGTTCAGAAGATGAAGATAGCACCGTCCAATTCCTGAGAAAATATTAAATAATGTTGTTTCTTTTGAAGAAAAAAAATCCACCACATACATAGATAGCATCTAGATGGACGCTGCTTTTTTTTAAAAAAAAACACCACATACGTACATAGGATGAAGCTGACACGTACAAAAAAGTGTCCCCAACAGCCACGTCCAATCTCTGAACAAATAAAAATAGTGTGTGTGCCTTCTTCCCTTAGAAGGGCAAACAAAGATATGTCCAAATATTGGCCAAATGAAAAGTCCTGAGGTCCCAAGTCTCATGTGCCAGTCCCAAAAAACCAAATCCATGCACATACAAGAGACTGACCTCAAGCATCACGTTCTCAGAAAAGGAAAGTCTCCCTGATTTTGAAAACTAATTTTTTTATCTTGGGGTAGACGAAGGCCAGACATGTAGCCGACGTCATCGGATCTTCTTTATATTCCCGAAGTTGTAACAAGGGATCATATGCTTGACAGTCTGTGTGGCCTAGCCGACTTTGACAATGGATTCGAAGTCGTTGGGCGGGAATGTGCAAATCTTGTTTTTATAATCTAAATAAATAAAAACAGCAAGGTAGCAAATAGAAAACATGCACAAAACGGTGTTGCAATGCTTGATAATGAGGCCTAGGGTCCGTACTTTCGCTAGTGCAAAGTCTCAACAAAGCTAATATAATGGGATCATATAACCGTCCCACAACATGCAACGAAGAATCACTCCAAAGTTCCTATCTAGCGGAGAACATGCGAAGAAATCATTTGTAGGGTACAAAACCACCTCGAAGCTATTCTTTCCAATCGATCTATCCAAGAGTTCGTACTAAAATAACACCAAATAATTTTAGATTCATAATACTCAATCCAACACAAAGAACTTCAAAGAGTGCACCAAGATTTCTACTAGAGAAACAAAGACAATAACATGCATCAACCCCTATGCGATTTGAGTGCCAAAACACATATCAAGTGAATCAATATGATACCCCATTGTCACCATGAGTATTCATATGAAAGACATATATCAAGTGCTCTCACATCCATAAAAGGTTTCAATCCGATAACAATGAAATCTCAAAGGGGAAAACTCAATTCATCACAACAAGATAGAGATGGGAAAACACTATATGATCTAACTATATTAACAAAGCCCATGATACATCAAGACCGTGACATCTCAAGAACACGAGAGAGCGAGGTTAAACACATAGCTACTGGTACAAACCCTCAGCCCCGAGGGTGGACTACTCCCTCCTCATCATGATGGCCGCCGGGATGATGAAGGTGGCCATCGAAGATGATTCCCCCTCCAACAGGGTGCCGGAACAGGGTCTAGATTGGTTTTGCGTGGCTATAGAGGCTTGCGGTGGCAGAACTTATGATCTAGGGTTACCCCCAGGGTTTTTGGAATATTTGGGAATTTGTATGGCGAAGAGGGGGTGTGGGAGGCCACCGAGGTGGGCACAACCCAGCTAGGAGCGCATGGGCCCCCCGGCGTGCCCTGGAAGGTTGTGGCCCCCTCGGGGCACCCCTAGGTGCTGCTCTGGCCCATTGGTGGTCTTCTGGTCCAAAAAATTCACAAAAAGTTTCGCGCTGTTTGGACTCCTTTTGATATTGATTTCCTGTGATGTAAAAAACGAGCAAAAACACCAACTGGCACTGTGCACTGGGTCAATAGGTTAGTCCCAAAAAAGATATAAAGTTGCTACAAAATGATTGTAAAACATCCAAGAATTATAATATAACATCATGAATACTTCATAAATTATAGATACGTTGGAGACATATCAACATCCCCAAGCTTAATTCCTACTCGTCCTCAAGTAGGTAAAGGATAAAAGAAATAATTTATGAAGTGTGAATGCTAGCAAAGTGCGCAAGTTTGATCAATGTTAATTTCAATCACTTTTCCTAGCATCATAACAATAATTCTTTCTCATAAAATTTCACATGTTAAAGTAGCAACCAATTCACATGTTAAGGTTCAAAACAATGAATTCTCTTGAAACTCAATAACCTATGTCATCAGTCACCAAGCCATTACAATTCAACTTATTCAACAGAGTTTAAGTAAGAGCTCCACATACTCAACGATCATGCATATAGTCTTCTTTGATTGCTAACACTCACTGTATACACATGAGCAAAACGTTTCAACCGGACACATAGAAAGATAGGGGCTTATAATTTCGCATCCCAACGTATTTGATGACCTACAAGTGTAGGGGATCTATCGTAGCTTTTCGCTAAGTAAGAGTGTCAAACCCAACGAGGAGCAGAAGGAAATGATAAGCAGTTTTCAGTAAGGTATTCTCTGGAAGCACTGGACTTACCGGTAATAGATAGTTTTGTGATAAGGTAATTTGTAACGAGTAGCAAGTAATAAAAGTAAATAAGGTGCAGCAATATGGCCCAATCCTTTTTGTAGCAAAGGACAAGCCTGGAAAAACTCTTGTATGAAGGAAATCGCTCCCGAGGACACACGGGAATTATTGTCAAGCTAGTTTTGATCACGTTCATATGATTCATGTTCGGTACTTTGATAATCTGATATGTGGGTGGACCGGTGCTTGGGTGTTGTCCTTACTTGGACAAGCATCCCACTTATGATTAACCCTCATTGCAAGCATCCACAACAACAACGGAAGTATTAAGGTAAACCTAACCATAGCATGAAACATATGGATCCAAATCAGCCCCTTACGAAGAAACGCATAAACTAGGGTTTAAGCTTCTGTCACTCTAGCAACCCATCATCTACTTATTACTTCCCAATGCCTCCCTCTAGGCCCAAACAATGGTGAAGTGTCATGTAGTCGATGTTCACATGAAATCACTAGAGGGATGACAACATACATCTCATCAAAATATCGAACGAATACCAAATTCACATGACTACTTATAGCAAGACTTCTCCCATGTCCTCAGGAACAAACGTAGCTACTCACAAAGCATATTCATGTTCATAATCTGAGGGGTATTAATATGCATAATGGATCTGCACATATGATCTTCCACCAAGTAAACTGATACGTCTCCAACGTATCTATAATTTTTCATTGCTCCATGCTATATTATCTATTGTTTTGGACATTATTGGGCTTCATTATCCACTTTTATATTATTTTTGGGACTAACCTATTAACTGGAGGCCCAGCCCAGAATTGCTGTTTTTTGCCTGTTTTAGAGTTTCGAAGAAAAGGAATATCAAACGGATTCCAAACGGAATAAAACCTTCTGGAACGTGATTTTCTCAATGAACAAGACCCGGGGGACTTAGACCCTACGTCAAGAAAGGAAATAGGAGGCCACGAGGTAGGGGGCCGCGCCCACCCCCACCAGGCGCGCCCTCCAGCCTCGTGGGCCCCCTGTTGCTACACCGATGTACTCCTTCCTCCTATATATCCACGTACCCCCAAACGATTAGAAACAGATCCAAAACCCTAATTCCACCGCCGTAACTTTCTATATCCACGAGATCCCATATTGGGGCCTATTTCGGAGCTCCGCCGGAGGGGGCATCGATCACGGAGGGCTACTACATCAACACCATACCCTCTCCCATCCAATTAAGTGTGAGTAGTTTACCTCAGACCTACGGGTCCATAGTTAGTAGCTAGATGGATTCTTCTCTCTTTTTGGATCTCAATACAATGTTCTCCCCTTCTCTCGTGGAGATCTATTCGAGGTAATCTTCTTTTTGCGGTGTGTTTGTTTAGACCGATGAATTGTGGGTTTATGATCAAGTCTATCTATGAACAATATTTGAATCTTCTCTGAATTCTTTTATGTATGATTGGTTATCTTTGCAAGTCTCGTCCACCATTAAGAAACCTATGTGAAGAATTAATGATGTTCTTATTGTTGCAAATAGGAATTATGTGCCCATAGATTTTATTGTTGTTGACATAGACTGCAATCCTTCATGTCCTATTATTCTTGGTAGACCTTTCCTTAGAATGATTGGTGCAATTATTGATATGAAGGAAGGAAATATTAGATTCCAATTTCGATTAAGGAAAGGCATGGAAAACTTTCCTAGAAAGAAAATTAAATTACCTTATGAATCTATTATGAGATCCACTTATGGATTTCTTACCAAAGATGACAATACCTAGATCTATTCTTGATTATTATGCCTAGCTAGGGGCGTTAAACGATAGCGCTTGTTGGGAGGCAACCCAATTTTATTTTTATTCCTTGCTTTTTGCTCCTGTTTAGTAATAAATAAATAATCTAGCCTCTGTTTTGGTTGTGTTTTTTGTTTAATTAATGTTTGTGCCACGTAGAACCATTGGGAAGACTTGGGGAAAGTCTTGTTGAACTTGCTGTAAAAAACAGAAACTTTAGCGCTCACGAGAACTACTGCCATTTTTATTTGGAAACTGATATTTAGTTAATTGTTTTTTGAGATGATTAATAGATAAATTCCTCACCTCCAGCAATTTATTTTAGAATTTTTGGGGTTCCAGATCTTGTGCTAGCTACAGAATACTACAGACTGTTCTGTTTTTAACAGATTCTGTTTTTCGTGTGTTGTTTGCTTATTTTGATGAATCTATGGCTAGTAAAATAGTTTATAAACCATAGAGAAGTTGAAATACAGTAGGTATAACATAACACCAATACAAATAAAGAATGAGTTCATTATAGTACCTTGAAGTGGTCTTTTATTTTCTTTCGCTAACGGAGCTCAGGAGATTTTCTACTTTAAGTTTTGTGTTGTGAAGTTTTCAAGTTTTGGGTAAAGATTTCATGGATTATGGAACAAGGAGTGGCAAGAGCCTAATTTTGGGGATGCCCATGGGATCCCCAAGATAATCTAAGGACACCTAAAAGCCAAAGCTTGGGGATGCCCCGGAAGGCATCCCCTCTTTCGTCTACTTCTATCGGTAACTTTACTTGGAGCTATATTTTTATTCGCCACATGATATGTGTTTTGCTTGGAGCGTCTTGTATTATTTGAGTACTTGCCTTTTAGTTTACCACAATCATCCTTGCTGTACACACCTTTTCTGAGAGCCATACATGATTCACAATTTGTTAGAATACTCTATGTGCTTCGCTTTTATTTTTTGAGTTATATAATTTTGCTCTAGTACTTCACGTATATCTTTTAGAGCACGGTGGTGGATTTGTTTTATAGAAACTATTGATCTCTCATGCTTCACTTTGATTATTTTGAGAGTCTTAATAGCATGGTAATTTTCTTTAAATCATAATATGCTAGGTATTCAAGAATAAAAAAATTCTCTTATGAGTGTGTTGAATACCATGATAAGTTTGATACTTGATAGTTGTTTTGAGATATGGACATGGTGATATTAAAGTTGTGCTAGTTGAGTAGTTGTGAATTTGAGAAATGCTTCTGTTGAATCTTGTTATTCCCTTAGCATGCACGTATGGTGAACCATTATGTGATGAAGTCGGTGCATGATTTATTTTTTGATTGCCTTCCTTATGAGTGGCGGTCGGGGACGAGCGATGGTCTTTTCCTACCAATCTATCCCCCTAGGAGCATGCACGTAATACTTTTCTTTGATAACTTGTAGATTTTTGCAATAAGTATACGAGTTCTTTATGACTAATGTTGAGTCCATGGATTATACGCACTCTCACCCTTCCACCTTTGCTAGCCTCTCTAATACCACGCACCTTTCGCCAGTATCATACACCCACCATATACCCTCCTCAAAACAGCCACCATACCTACCTATTATGGCATTTCCATAGCCATTCCGAGATATATTGCCATGCAACTTTCAACAGTTCCGTTGATTATGACACACTCCATCATTGTCATATTGCTTAGCATGATCATGTAGTTCACATCGTATTTGTGGCAAAGCCACCATTCATAATTCTTTCATACATGTCACTCATGTATCATTGCATATCCCGGTACACCGCCGGAGGCATTCATATAGAGTCATATTTTGTTCTAAGTATCGAGTTGTAATTGTTTAGTTGTAAGAAAAATAAAAGTGTGATGATCATCATTATTAGAGCATTGTCCTAGTGAGGAAAGGATAAAGGAGACTATGATTCCCCCACAAGTCGGGATGAAACTCCGGACGAAAAAAAAGAGAAAACTAAAAGAGGCCATAACAAAAAGAGAAAAGGCCCAAATGAAAAAAAATGAGAGAAAAAGAGAGAAGGGAGAATGTTACTATCCTTTTACCACACTTGTGCTTCAAAGTAGCACCATGATCTTCATAGTAGAGAGTCTCTCATGTTATCACCTTCATATACTAGTGGCAATCTTTGTTTATAGAACTTGGCTTGTATATTCCAATGATGGGCTTCCTCAAAATGCCCTAGGTCTTCATGAGCAAGCAAGTTGGATCCACACCCACTTAGTTTCTTTTTGAGCTTTCATATACTTATAGCTCTATTGCATCCGTTGCATGGCAATCCCTACTCACTCACATTGATATCTATTGATGAGCATCTCCATAGCCTGTTGATACGCCTAGTTGATGTGACACTATCTTCTCCCTTTTTGTCTTCTCCACAACCACCACTCTATTCCACCTATAGTGCTATGTCGATGGCTCAGGCTCATGTATTGCGTGAAGATTGATCATGTATTGCGTGAAGATTGAAAAAGTTTTGAGAATGTCAAAAGTATGAAACAATTTCTTGGCTAGTCATCGGGGTTGTGCATGATTTAAATATTTTGTGTGGTGAAGATAGAGCATAGCCAGACTATATGATTTTGTAGGGATAACTTTCTTTAGCCATGTTATTTTGAGAAGACATAATTGCTTTGTTAGTATGCTTGAAGTATTATTATTTTTATGTCAATATGAACTCTTGTCTTGAATTTTCGGATCTGAATACACATACCACAATTAAGAAGAATTACATTAAAATTATGCCAAGTAGCACTCCGCATCAAAAATTCTGTTTTTATCATTTACTACTCGAGGACGAGCAGGAATTAAGCTTGGGGATGCTTGATATGTCTCCAGCGTATCTATAATTTTTTATTTCTCCATGCTATATTATATACTGTTTTGGACATTATTGGGCTTTCTTATCCACTTTTATATTATTTTTGGGACCAACCTATTAACCGGAGGCCCAACCCAGAATTGTTGTTTTTGCCTGTTTTAGGGTTTCGAAGAAAAGGAATATCAAACAGAGTCCAAACCCGGGGGACTTGGACCCTACGTCAACAAAGGGAACAGGAGGCCACGAGGTAGGGGCGTGCCCACCCCAACCAGGCGCGCCCTCCACCCACATGGGCCCCCTGTTGCTCCACCGATGTTCTCCTTCCTCCTATATATATCCACGTACCCCCAAACGATGAGAAATAGAGCCAAAACCCTAATTCCACCACCGTAACTTTCTGTATCCACAAGATCCCATCTTGGGGCCTGTTCTGGAGCTTCGTCGGAGGGGGCATCGATCACGGAGGGCTTCTACATCAACACCATAGCCTCTCCGATGAAGTGTGAGTAGTTTACCTCAGACCTACGGGTCCATATTTAGCAGCTAGATGGCTTCTTCTCTCTTTTTGGATCTCAATACAATGTTCTCCCCCTCTCTTGTGGAGATCTATTCGATGTAATCTTCTTTTTGCGGTGTGTTTGTTGAGACCGATGAATTGTGGGTTTATGATCAAGTCTATCTATGAACAATATTTGAATCTTCTCTAAATTCTTTTATGTGTGATTAGTTACCTTTGCAAGTCTCTTCGCATTATCAGTTTGGTTTGGCCTACTAGATTGATCTTTCTTGCAATGGGAGAAGTGCTTAGCTTTGGGTTCAATCTTGCAGTGTCCTTTCCCAGTGATAGTAGGGGCAGCAAGGCACGTATTGTATTGTTGCCATCGAGGATAACAAGATGGGGTTTTCTTCATATTGCACGAGTCCATCCCTCTACATCATGCCATCTTGCTTAAGGCATTACTCTGTTTTTAACTTAATACTCTAGATGCATGCTGGATAGCAGTCGATGAGTGGAGTAATAGTAGTAGAAGCAGGCAGGAGTCGGTCTACTTGTCTCGGACGTGATGGCTATATACATGATCATACCTAGATATTCTCATAACTATGCTCAATTCTATCAATTGCTCAACAGTAATTTGTTCACCCATCGTAGAATACTTATGCTCTTGAGAGAAGCCACTAGTGAAACCTATGGCCCCCGGGTCTATCTTTATCATATTGATCTCCTACTACTTAGTTATTTCCTTTGCTTTTTTACTTTGCCTTTATTTTACTTTGCATCTTTATCATAAAAATACCAAAAAAATTATCTTATCATATCTATCAGATCTCACTCTCGTAAGTGGCCCTATAGGGATTAATAACCCCTATTTGCGTTGGTTGCGAGGATTTATATGTTTTGTGTAGATGCGAGGGACTCGCGCATAGCCTCCTACTGGATTGATACCTTGGTTCTCAAAAACTAAGGGAAATACTTATGCTACTTTGCTGCATCATCCCTTCCTCTTCGGGGAAAACCAACACAGTGCTCAAGAGGTAGCATAAACCAACTAGCATCAACTACAAGGAGTAATCAACACTACTAGCAACCCACATGTACCAATATGAGGTTTGGATACAAAGATTGGATACAAGAGATGAACTAGCGTTTGAGATGAGATGGTGCTGGTGAAGATGTTGATGGATATTGACCCCTTGTCGATGAGAGGATCGTTGGTGATGATGATGGTGATGATTTCCCCCCTCACAGAGGGAAGTTTCCCCGCCATAAAAGCTCTGCCGGAGCCCTAGATTGGTTCTGCCAAGGTTACGCCTCGTGGCGGTGGAGTTTCTTCCCCAAAGCTTGCTTATGATTTTTTTCCTTGACGAAAGAGTCCATATAGCCAAAGATGGTCATCAGAGGGCCACTAGGGGCCCACGAGGGAGGGGGTGCACCCAGGGGGTAGGGCGCGCCCCCACCCTCATGGACAGTGGGTGGCCCCCTCTAGTACTTCTTTCGCCCAATATTTTTTATATATTCTAAAAATAATTCCCGTGGAGTTTCGGGACTTTTGGAGATGTGAAGAATAGGTCTCTAATATTTGGTGCTTTTCCAGCGCAGAATTTCCAGCTGCCGGCATTCCCCCTCTTCATGTAAACCTTTTAAAATAAGAGAGAATAGGCATAAGTATTGCAACATAATGTGTAATAGCAGCCCATAATGCAATAAATATTGATATAAAAGCATGATGCAAAATGGACGTATCAACTCCCCCAATCTTAGACCTCGCTTGTCCTCAAGCGGAAGCCGAAATTGAAAAATATGTCCACATGTTTGGAGATAGAGGTGTCGATAAAAATAAAATACGGACATGAGGTCATCATGATCATTCTTAGAACAGCAACACACACACACACACACACACACATATATATATATTGTCATAGGATCTCTTGTGCTAAAGTAACAATTCAATCACAATTTCAAGTATGAATCATAAACTTCATTGAGAACCAAGAAACTCTAATCTCAGTCATTGAGGCAATAGCAATTTATCATAACATAGGAAAGGGTCAGTATAAGAGCTTTTCAGCAAGACCACATACTCAACCATCTTTTAGTCTTTCATAATTGTTAACACTCACGTGATATTTATGGTCATGAAGTTTTAACCAAACACAGAGAAAGATAGGGGCTTATAGTTTTGCCTCCCAACATTTTACCTAAAGGTTAATGTCAACAATAATAGTTCATGAGAACTCACATCCAATTAGCTATATATATATCAAGATCTTTCCAACACATTGTGCTTGCCAAAGGATAAAATTTAAAAAGGAAAGGTGAATATCAGCATGACTCTTTGCATGAAGTATAAGACAAGAATGAAAGATAGGTCCCTTCGTAGAGGGAAGCAGAGGTTGTCGTGCGCTTTTATGGTTGGATGCACAAAATCTTAATGCAAACGAACGTCACTTTATATTGCCACTTGTGATAAGGACCTTTATTATCTAGTCCATCACTTTTATTTCTTCCATATCACAAGATTTTATAAAGCTTATTTCTCCACATTAATAAGTCATACATATTTAGAGAGCAATTTTTATTGCTTGGACCGTTGACAACTTCCTTCATGGATCTTACTCAATCCATAGGCAGATATGGTGGACTCTCATGGCAAACTGGGTTTAGGGATATTTGGAAGCACAAGTATTATCTCTACTTGGTGCAAAGAAATTGGCTAGCAAGATAGGGAAAGGCAAGCTCAACATGTTGGATCATCCATGACAATATAATTTATCTCAGATGTAAGAAAACATAACCCATTACGTTGTGTTCCTTGTCCAACATCAACTCTTTAGCATGTCATATTTTAATGAGTTCTCACAATCATAAAAGATGTCAAAGATAGTATATTTATATCTGAACCTCTCTTTCTTTATTAATTCCTATTAATTGCAACAATGACCAAAACTATGTTTGTCAACTCTCAACAACTTTTATTCATCATACTCTTTATATGTGAGCTCATTACTCTCCATAAGATCCATATGATCTCTTTATTTCTTTTTATTACTTCTCTTTTATTTTATTCCCTCAAGCTCATAGAAAAATAATCAAGCCCTTGACACAACACTAATCTTTATTATATATAGCTCACGGACTCGATTACATAAGAAGATCATAAAGCAAAACTCACAACTAGATCATACTAAAACTTTATTCTGCTAGATCAAGATATTATCAAAAGTATCAAACTAAGAAAAATAGTAAAGATAAAAGTGATGGTGATATGATACCGGGGCACTCCCCCAAGCTTGGCAGTTGCCAAGGGGAGTGCCCATACCCGATGCTCAGTTCTTCTTTGTTGGTGAAGAAGGTATTGGTGATGATGCATAGTCGCACATCAAGCGTAAGAGATCCTCCAATTTGCGGATAATTCCCTTGAGTGCGATGATATGCTCCTTCAACAAAATATTTTCACTTGTGATACTTGTTTTGAATACGAGCTAACTCAATCATCTTGAAAGCCTCAATATCCGTTGGGGTAAAGAGATTGTGGTGAGGTGGAAAGATGTCTTCTTATGCTACTGCCGGAACTTGATCCCCTATAGCCATCTTGACCCCATCATCCTTGTTGATCTCTCCAGGCTCTTCTATCTTCAGCTCTGTCTTCATTAGCCAAGCATCATTTCCCTCATTTTTGGAGGAGGAGGGAGACCACATGATGCTTGGCCTTGACAACCCTAGCAGAAAATAGCTCAAAACAAAGACAGGAGATAATTACGTGATACGGTGGTCAAAACCTTCGGGAGATTATATAGTGAATTTTTACGGACCAAAAGAAGTATCGTGCAAGAAAACGGAGTCCGGAGAGCACACAAGGTGCCCACGAGGCAGGGGGACGCCCACTGGGGTAGGGCACGCCCTCCACCCTCGTGGAAGCCTCGTGTCCTTTTTGTTCTGCTTCTTATTTTCCTATTTTCTTAAATATTCCAAAACGGAGAAAAATTCCATTAGAACTGTTTTGGAGTCGGTTTACTTACCGTACCACATACCTATTCCTTTTCGGAGTCTGAAACATTCCGGAAAGTGTCCCTTATGTATTCCTCTGGGGTTACGGTTTCAATAATATTAGTTTCAACATTTATGGGATTACTTGAGATATAATGTTTAATTCCTTGACCATTCACCACCTTCGGATTTGTGCCTTCGAAGTTGTTGATTTTTATGGCACCAGAATGATAGACCTCCTCGATGACGTAAGGACCTTCCCATTTAGAGCGAAGTTTGCTTGCAAAAAATCTTTAACAAGAGTTGTATAGCAACACATAATCACCTACATTAAGCTCACGCTTTTGTATCCTTTTGTCATGCCATCTTTTAACTTTTTCTTTAAACAGCTTGGCATTTTCATAAGCATGGGTTCTCCATTCATCAAGCGAGCTAATGTCAAAAATCCTCTTCTCATCGGCAAGTTTGAAGTCATAGTTGAGCTCTTTAATAGCCCAACATGCCTTATGTTCTAATTCGAGAGGTAAGTGACATGCTTTACCATAAACCATTTTATACGGAGACATACCCATAGGATTTTTATATGCAGTTCTATAAGCCCATAATGCATCATCAAGTTTCTTGGACCAATTCTTTCTAGATCTATTAACAGTCTTTTGCAAAATTAATTTAAGCTCTCTATTGCTAAGTTCTACTTGGCCACTAGACAGTGGGTGATAAGGAGTTGCAATTCTATGATTAACATCATACATAGCAAGCATTTTAGGAAAGGCACCATGAATAAAATGTGAACCACCATCAGTCATTAAATATCTAGGGACTCCAAACCTCAGAAAAATAACTTCTTTAAGTATGTTAATAGAGGTCTTATGATCAACACTACTAGTTGGAATAGCTTCTACCCACTTAGTAACGTAATCAACAGCAACCAAAATATGTGTATACCAATTAGAGGAAGGAAAAGGTCCCATATAATCAAAGCCCCAAACATCAAATGGTTCAATAACAAGTGAATAATTCATAGACATTTCTTGAAATCTACTAATATTACTAATTCTTTGACATTCATCACAAGATAAGACAAACTTACGGGCATCCTTGAAGAGAGTAGGCCAATAAAAATTGGATTGCAATACCTTGTGTGCACTTCTATCTCCAGCATGGTGTCCTCCATAAGCCTCAGAGTGACACTTGTGTAGGATATGTTCTTGTTCATGCTGAGGTACACAACGTCTAATAACATCATCTACTCCTTCTTTATAAAGGTGTGGGTCATACCAGAAGTAATGTCTTAAATCATAGAAGAACTTTTTCTTTTGCTGGTATGTGAAACTAGGTGGTATAAATTTAGCAACAATGTAATTAGCATAGTCAGCATACCATGGAGCCGTATGAGAAAGCATTTATGACATCTAATTGTTCATCAGGAAAGCTATCATCAATAGGTAGTGGGTCATCAAGAACATTCTCTAACCTAGACAAGTTGTCTACAACGGGATTCTCAGCTCCCTTTCTATCAATAATATGCAAATCAAATTCTTGTAGTAGGAGAACCCATCTAATAAGTCTAGGTTTAGCATCATTCTTTTCCATAAGATATTTAATAGCAGCATGATCAGTGTGAATAGTTACTTTAGAATCTACAATATAAGGTCTGAATTTATCACAAGCAAATACAACTGCTAAGAATTCCTTTTCACTAGTAGCATAGTTTCTCTCGGCATTGTCTAGAGTTTTACCAGAATATTGAATAACATTTAATTTATTATCAACTCTTTGTCCTAGAACATAATCACTAGCATCACACATGATCTCAAAGGGTAAATTCCAATCAGGTGGCTGAACAATAGGTGCAGAAATCAAGGCTTTCTTAAGTATTTCAAATTCTTCTACACAATCATCATCAAAGACAAAAGGAATATCTTTTTGTAATAGATTAGTCAGAGGCCGGGAATTTTTGAGAAGTCCTTAATGAACCTCCTATAGAAACCGGCATGACCAAGGAAACTTCTTATACCTTTGATGTCCTTGGGACACGACATCTTTTCAATAGCATCAACTTTAGCTTTGTCAACGTCAATACCTCTTTCAAAAATTTTATTGTCAGGACCTCGATTCCAAGTCACATTGATCAAGCTAGTAACACCTCATATCACTTTGCGGCATCACGCACGGTATTCCCACGGTTGTCGCCTTACCAGGGCCCGGGATCGTTTGCGCCTTTTGGCTCACGTATATGATAGTGTCGCTAGCATCCATATGACAGAGAACCCGGGCCGACATGCCTAGTCGTGAACCCAAAGCGGCACTAACCCATGGGGATAGGCATACATGAATCAACTTCGAGCATGTCGGTCAGCGGCGTCTGAATCCGGGCTGTAGCACTGGGCTAACAGGACTTCGGTAACCCGGGCTGTAGCAGGCTAGGAAGGACTTCGGATGTCACCGCGTGACATTTCCCCGAAGGGACAGACACAGGAACAAAGTGAAACACATGCCGGCCAGTCAAGTGTCATGAGCAGTAGTGCTGGGCTAGCAGGACTCCGTTGAATCGGGCTGTAGCGGACAACTATGGCTCATGGAAGCACAAGACTGCATTTCCCCATAAGAGAGGCTACCAAGGATAAACCACTAGATTGTCGGATCCCACACATACCATGCATTTCAATCATACACACAATATGCTCGATATGTGCAAATACAACATGGCATCACAACATAACTCTATGACTCAAAGTATTTATTCATTAGGCTCCGAGGAGCGAGATATTACAAACATGGGCATCATGACCCAACATTCAGAGCATACAAGTCAAACACATGCGGAAGCTTAACATGTCTGAGTAAAGACATCTATAAATGAAAAAGGCGAAGAAGCCTGACTATCTACCAGATCCTGCCAAGGGCACAAGATCGTAGCTGAGGTATCAAGCTAAACGTCAAAGTCCACGCAGAACTACTAGCGAGACTGAAGTCTCTCTGCAAAACATAAAATAATCAAACGTGAGTACAAATGTACCCAGCAGACTTACATCAGAACTATCTACATATGCATCGGTATCAACAAAGGGGTGGTGGAATTTAACTGCAGCAAGCCAGCTTTGAGTCGGTGGCTACCCTGAACTACGACTGCAAGTAACTCTTTTGAGGTGGTGCACATGAGTCCACATATTCACCATATCAATACTCCACTATGGATCCGCTCCCGTCTCCCTACGAGAAGGCCATCCATAGCACTCACGCTTATCTTGCGCATTTTAGAGTATCCACTTCCACTTGTCTATGAACTATGCAAGGGGTCCAAGTTTCCATATCCGAGGAATCCGGCTATTCGAATAGATAATGATAACCCTGCAGGGGTGTACTTCTTCACACACGCTCTCGCCACTTATCGCCCTGTACACATCATGTACCTCGGCAACCTTCAAGCGGAAGCCGGGCGAGGGAGTCGGCCACGACCTGACAAACCAACAAGTCTCTATTCCAGGTTTATCGCCTATTCGGGTTCCATCCGCAAGGAGATCCGGCCGGGGTGTCGCTCACGGCCCCAAACGATGTGTGCAGGGTTCCCAAGCCCACCATCCGGGTGCCACTTGGTACACCGTGCCACTATGCCTAGTCTGTCCCAAGCCCACCTGTACCGGGTGCCACTTGGTAGACTACTAACACTACTACAAACACCAGAAACTAGTTGCAACTCCTGGACAGAGATCGAGTTGATTAATAAGCCGAGAGGGGCCGAGTTACTGGAACCCAATGTGTGGTAGTAACTGTTCATGGATCACAAACACAGGACTCAGTTCCTGAGGATGGCTGCAATGAGACAACCCACCATGTACTCCTACATGGCCTCTCACCGCTACCTTTACCAAATCGTGTTCACACACTTAGCTCTCAACGGTAGGACATGTTCACCACATTTCAATTCATTCCCAATGAATCAGACCGGACTCAACTCTAAGCAGTAGCAGGCATGAAACCAAGCATGAATGAGTAGGCACATCAGGGATCAAACAATTCCTACTCATGCTAGTGGGTTTCATCTATTTACTGTGGCAATGACAGGTCATGCAGAGGAAAGGGGTTCAGCTACCGCAGCATGTAACAGTTGAATCGTTGTTGTCCAAATGTAGTAAAAGAGAGCAGGAGCGAGAGAGTGGGATTGTATCGAAATGAACAAGGGGTTTTTGCTTGCCTAGCACTTCTGAAGATAACATTGAGTGTTCATCAGTGTCAACGATCACAGCGTCGGAGTAGCGTCTACCGAGAGGGGACAATTACCGGCAAACAAGGAAGAACACAATCAATGCTATGCAACAATATGATGCATGATCATGACATGGCAATATGTTGTTGATTAAGCTAATGCAACTAGCAACAAATTAAATGGAGTTGGTTTGAACACTAGGTTCAAATTCAAATTCAAACTATGAATTCAAATAGTGCATTATCATGTTTTCACTTATGCAGGGGTGTAAGTTGGTTGAACATGCATGAAAGTAGCATAAATGGATAGATTGGATTTTTCTGATAATTTTTCATATATAATTTATTTCATTTGGAGTTACGGTTGATTTTCTATGATTTTTAGAAGTTTAGGCAATTTTCTAGAATTTCCTGTAAAAGAATAAATCCAGGAAAGAGTTATTGCATCAGCATGACATCACTGTGAGGTTAGCAGTCAATGGGCGCGGTCCAGGTCAAACCTGACCAGTGGGACCCACTGGTCAGTGTCTCAGTGCTGATTTGGGTGGATGACAGGTGGGACCGGTCAACGCTGACTCGGCCAAAGTCAAACCGACATGTGGGCCTTCTATGGTTAGCTTAATTTAACCAGGGGTTAAATCTGTGGTTAAATAAAAAGTGGGGCCGGGCTGTCAATGAAACATGCGCTAAATAAGTGCCACATTAGTGGCTAATGATGATGCCACGTCATCATCGCCGGAGTCAGGCCGGCGAGGACCAAACCGACGACGGATGACCACCGTGCGCTCGATACGGAGCACCAAATCGCATGCGGTTTGCGGCATTGGGTTGCTGGTGTTGTGCTCCATCGAATCTTAGTGTAGATGGACCAAGAGGTAACCAGAATAGTCGACGGCGACGAGGTTTGGCGGCGGCCGGAGTTCCTGCAAGCACGGACTAGACGCGGGGATGCGATTCTGGACGAGCTAGTGGGAGTGGTAGGCTCTTGGGAGCATGCGGAGTGCGGTGATGGGCTCTTCTGCAAGCTGCAGCGGTTGTTGCCGCGGTGGTGACATGGCCGGCGACGAAGGTCGCTCGGGCTTGACGGTGGCCTAGCTAGGGCGTGCTATCAAAGAAGGGGACAGCGGGAAAGAAGGCGGGGCTCACGGTGAATCTTCTGGTGCGGACGGCGAGCTCGGGGAGGTCCCGTAGCCGGCGAATCGACGATAGCGGTGGTCCGCTCCCGAGGACGAGGACGATGGCGATGGCGAGGTTGAAAGGCTCCCGGGCTTGTTTTGTTCTTCTCGTCGACGCGCGGAGCCGCGGCGGAGCCTAGGGATACGGTGGGAAGGTCAGGCGAGCTCGGTGGGCGCGTTGGCAGCGAGCGGCGGCGACGGCGGCTCTCTGTTCAGGCGAAGAACGAAGAGGAAGAGGGGGAAATGGCCAGGGAAGAAGGGGGGGTCAGCACGACCTCGTCCACGTCTCCTGGTGCGGAGAAGGGAGAGGGATGAGCCTCCAGCGCGAAGCAGGAGGTGGCGACCTCCCAGCGCGCGCGTGCGTGACTTCGCCTCTACCTACTGGCAGAGGTTGAAGAAGACGACAACGCCCCTGGTGGGCTGGGCTGGCCAACTGGGCCGCCAGGTAAGTAGGGCCAGGTTTGCTTCCTTATTTTTAACCTTTCTAATTCTTTTCCATTTACTGTTTTTCTGTAGTCTTTTTTTTTTTGAATTTAGTTTCAGCACCAAATTCAATTTTGTTGCTTCTGTAAATTTATTGTGTGAACTATTTGGATTAATCCAAAGCCTCACAATAATTTTCAGAATTATTGGAGTTACAAAAATAATTATAGGCATTTATAGCCCCAACTCAAATACCTATTGATTTAATTCAATGACCATAAATGTCAAGGAAAAATGGGCATCATCTCTGCTTAGGGTTCTCACCCTATTCCATAAATAATGAACATTTTTGAAAGACATTTTGGGTTCACTGAAAATATTTTAGTTGAACCTATTTGAATTTTATTGATGCTAGGGTTTGAATCATCCCCATTACAAGTTTCAAATAAATTTAGACATGATGCATGGATGCTTATGAAACTATTTGCAATCAAATTCTAGGGCTGTGACATTTATGCCCCAAGACAATACCTTCATTAACCATAAAGTGGCACTTGTCCCAATTCAAGACAAGGTTAGTTTCTTCACATCTCTGCAAAACTCGATCAAGGTTGCTCAAGAAATCATCAAAAGATGATCCATAAACAGAGAAATCATCCATGAAAACTTCACAAATCTTTTCACAAAAGTCAGAGAATATAGCCATCATGCATCTTTGAAAGGTAGCAGGTGCATTACATAAACCAAAAGGCATACGTCTATAAGCAAAGGTACCAAAAGGGCAAGTAAAAGTAGTCTTTTCTTGATCATCAGCTAACACGGGTATTTGAGACAAACCAGAGTAACCATCTAGAAAGCAAAAATGTGTATGTTTGGATAATCTTTCTAGCATTTGATCAATGAAAGGCAAGGGGTAATGATCTTTTTAGTAGCTTTATTTAATTTACGGAAATCAATTACCATCCTGTAACCTGTAATAATTCTTTGTGGAAACAATTCATCTTTATCATTAGGAACGACAGTGATACCTCCCTTCTTAGGGACACAATGGACAGGACTTACCCACTAACTATCAGCAACGGGATAAATTATACCTGCCTCCAGAAGTTTTAATATTTCCTTTCTTACCACTTCTTTCATCTTAGGATTTAGCCGTTGTTGGTTATCAATAACTGGTTTGGCGTCTTTCTCCAAATTTATTTTGTGTTGACATAGAGTGGGACTAATGCCCTTAAGATCATCAATAGTATATCCGATAGCAGCACGGTGCTTCTTCAGAGTTTTCAATAATCTCTCTTCTTCATGCTCTGAAAGGTTAGCACTAATAATAATAGGATATATCTTCTTTTCATCAAGATAAGCATATTTAAGAGTGTCAGGCAATGGTTTAAGCTCAAACACGGGATCACCCTTGGGTGGAGGAGGATCCCCTAGGATTTCAATAGGCAAGTTGTGTTTCATAGTAGGTCCCTATTTAAAGAATACCTCATCTATTTCCCTTCTTTCATTCGTGAACATATCATTTTCATGGTCTAGCAAATATTGTTCCAAGGGATCAGTAGGAGGCACGACAATAGAAGCAAGACCAATAATTTCATCTTTACTAGGCAATTCTTTATCATGGGGTTGTCTACTAAATTTATCAAAATTAAACTCATGAGACATATCCCCTAAACCAACAGAAACAATATCCTTATTGCAGTCTATCTTAGCATTAACAGTATTCAAGAAGGGTCTACCAAATATAATGGGACAAAAGTCATCTTATGGGGAACCGAGACCAAGAAAATCAGCAGGTTATTTAACTTTCCCACACAAGACTTCAACATCTCTTACAATCCCAACTGGTGAAATAGTTTCTCTATTAGCAAGCTTAATTGTAACATCAATTTCTTCTATCTCAGCCGGTGCAATATCATGCATAATTTCTTTGTATAAGGAATGAGGTATTACACTTGCACTAGCACCCATATCACATAAGCCATGATAACAATGATCTCCTATTCCAACGGAAATAACAGGCATGCCTACAACAGGTCTATGTTTATTTTTAGCACCAGGTCTAGCAATTCTGGCAGCTTCATTGCAGAAGTAAATAACATGCCCATCAATATGATCGGCCAAGAGATCTTTAACCATAGCAATTTTAGGTTCAACTTTATTTTGCTGAAGGCGTTTATGTGTCTTAATATAACTTTTGTTGACTATAGTGGGAGCTTTAGCATGATCCTTCATTCTAACAAGGAAAGGTGGTTTCTCAATATAAGCAGCAGGAAAAATAAGATCATCATAAGTGATAGTATTTTCTTCAACTTTAATAGGTGCAACTACTTTTACTTCAATGGGAAGATTATATTTAAACCACTTCTCCTTAGGGAGATCAACATGAGTAGCAAAGGATTCACAGAAAGAAGCTACTATCTCAGAGTCAAGTCCATATTTAGTGCTAAATTCATGGAAAGCATCAGTATCCATAAAAGATTTAACAAAATCAAACTTAGGTGTTATATCTGACTCATTACCTTCATCGAGGTCCCAATCTTCAGAGTTGCGTTTACTTCTTTCCAATAAATCCCATTTGAATTCAATAGTCATCATCATAAAAGATCCAGTACAAGAAGTATCATGCATAGAGCGATTACTAAGAGAAAGCCGAGCATAAATTTTTTGAATGATCATTTCTCTTGAGAGCTCATGATTGGGGCATGAATATAACATTGACTTAAGCCTCCCCCAATCTCGAGCGATGCTTTCTCCTCTATGAGGCCAAAAATTATATATATAATTACGATCACGATGATCAAGATGCATAGGATAAAACTTCTGATGAAATTCCAATTTCAATCGCTTGTAGTCCCATGATCCCATATCATCACATAGCCTATACAATGTCAATGCCTCTCCTTTCAAAGATAAAAGGAAGACCTTCTTATTGATAACATCATCGGGCATACCTACAAGCTTAAATAATCCACAAACTTTATTCACATAGATTAAGTGTAAATCGGGATGCAATGTTGCATCTCCTGCAAAAGGATTAGCTAGCAGTTTCTCTATCATACCCGAAGGAATTTCAAAGTAAACATTTTTAGTAGGTTCAGTAGGTTGTGGAGCAACTCTTTGCTCTACTGGTCGTGGTGAAGATACCCCGAACAAGCCCCTCAAAGGATTATGTTAAATAGTAGCAAGTGAAAATAAATTTCAGCACACTATATAATTTTTTCCTTACCAAATTCCACCTACCAAAGGCGCTTCACTCCTTGAAAACGACGCCAGAAAAGAGTCTTGATGACCCACAAGTGTAGGGGATCAATCATAGCTTTTGGATAAGTAAGAGTGTCCAACCCAATGAGGAGCAGAAGGAAATGATAAGCAGTTTTTAGTAAGGTATTCTCTACAAGCACTGAAATTATCGGTAACAGATAGTTTTGTGATAAGGTAATTTGTAACGAGTAGCAAGTAATAAAAGTAAATAAGGTGCAGCAAGATGGCCCAATCCTTTTTGTAGCAAAGGACAAGCCTGGACAAACTCTTATATGAAGGAAAGTGCTCCCGAGGACACATGGGAATTATCGTCAAGCTAGTTTTCATCACGTTCATATGATTCCCGTTCGGTACTTTGATAATTTGATATGTGGGTGGACCGGTGCTTGGGGGCTGTCCTTACTTGGACAAGCATACCACTTATGATTAACCCCCATTGCAAGCATCCGCAACTACAACAGAAGTAATACGGTAAACCTAACCATAGCATGAAACATATGGATCCAAATTAGCCCATTACGAAGCGACGCATAAACTAGGGTTTAAGCTTTTGTCACTCTAGCAACCCATCATCTACTTATTACTTCCCAATGCCTCCCTATAGGCCCAAACAATGGTGAAGTGTCAGGTAGTCGACGTTCACATGACACAACTAGAGGGATGACAACATACATCTCATCAAAATATCAAACGAATACCAAATTCACATGACTACTTATAGCAAGACTACTCCCATGTCCTCAGGAACAAATGTAACTACTCACAAAGCATATTCATGTTCATAATCAGAGGCGTATTAATATGCATAATGGATCTGAACGTATGATCTTCCACCAAGTAAACCAACTAGCATCAACTACAAGGAGTAATCAACACTACTAGCAACCCACAGGTACAATCTGAGGTTTGTATACAAAGATTGGATACAAGAGATGAACTAGGGTTTGAGATGAGATGGTGCTGGTGAAGATGGTGATGGAGATTGACCCCCTCCCGATGAGAGGATCGTTGGTGATGATGGTGGTGACGATTTCCCCCTCCCGGAGAGAAGTTTCCCTGGCAGAACAGCTCTGCCGGAGCCCTAGATTGGTTCCGCCTCGTGGCGGCGGAGTTTCTTCCCCAAATCTTGCTTACGATTTTTTCCTCGACGAAAGACTCCATATAGCCAAAGATGGTCCTCGGAGGGCCACCAGGGGGCCCACGAGGCAGGGGCTGCGCCTAGCGGGTAGGGTGCGGCCCCACCCACGTGGACGGTGGGTGGTCCCCCTCTGGTACTTCTTTGGCCCAGTATTTTTTTATATATTCTGAAAATAATTCCTGTTGAGTTTCGGGACTTTTGGAGATGTGCAGAATAGGTCTCTAATATTTGCTCCTTTTCCAGCCCAGAATTGCAGCTGCCGGCATTCCCCCTCTTCATGTAAACCTTGTAAAATAAGAGAGAATGGGCATAAGTATTGTGACATAATGTGTAATAGAAGCCCATAATGCAATAAATATTGATATAAAAGCATGATGCAAAATGGACGCATCAGTATTCACCTCAAGGGTGATGTCAAGAATAATAACTCATGCTATCCATATGCAACTGGATATATGTGTCTAGATCTTTCCTCACCACATGATGCTTGCCAAAAGAGAAAAATGAAATGGAATAGAGGGAAGAACTTTGACTCTTTGCATAAAAGTAAATACATAAAAGTAAAAGATAGGCCCTTCGCAGAGGGAAGCAGAGGTTTCCATGCGCTTATTTTTTTGTATGCTCAAACCCTTAGTGCAAAGGAACGTCACGTTGTACTGCCCCCTTTTGATGGCAACCTTTATTATGCAATCTATCATTTTTATTCTTCGCCATCACAAGTTCGTACGATGCTCAATTTTCTCTTACACTAAATGATCTCACACTTTTAGAAGCAACTTGTATTCCCTTATTGCACCAATGACAACTTACTTGAAGGATCTTTCTCAATCCTTAGGTAGGTATGGTGGATGCTTGAAGATAAGATTTGGGTTTAAGGGTTTTTGGATGCACAAGTAGTATCTCCACATGGTGCGGAATTTTTGTCTAGCAAGGATGGGGGGCAAGCACCACAAGTTGAAGAATCTATGACAATATAATTTCTACGTGAATATGAACAAACATAAATCATTATGTTGTCTTCCTTGTCCAACGTCAACAATTTTGGCATATAACATTTTGATGGGGGCTCACAATCAAAAAAGATTTCCAAGATAGTGTATCTGCATGTGAAAGTTATCTTCCTTCTACTAATCATTTGTGAATTGCTTGTATGACCAATATTGTGATCGTCAAGCCTCAAACGATTTCACTTTCTAAACCCAATGTGAAGCTACCACTAGGCATGATATGATTTCAACTTCATGACATTCAATTTATTCAACAATTTACTCATAGGACATAAGTGAAGCACAAGAGTAAATGACAAGCTACTCCAAAAAAGATATAAACAAAGATCAAGCGAGTAGTTATGTAAATGGGTAGCTATTTGAGGACTCTCTCTTGTCAAAAACTTTCAGATGTAAGAATTTTATTAAAATAGCAAGCAAAACAAAACCAACTGACATTCCAACAATAGCATGCATCATGTGAATAAGCAAAAACTTAGGATCAACCGATACTAACCGATAATTGTTGATGAAGAAAGGTGGGATGCCTACCGTGGCATCCCCAAGCGTAGAAGCTTGAGACTTATTGAAATATTATCATGGGATGCCTTGGGCATCCCGAAGCTTGAGCTTTTTGTGTCTCCTTAATTCCCTAAATCTTAAAAATTTCATCCACACAAAAGTCAACAAGAGCTCGTGAGATAAGTTAGTATAAACAAATGGAAAAAAGTTTATCATTCTCTACTGTAGAAAATCACTAAAATTATTATTCAACAATGCACACTAAATGCCTCTACATAATAATGCTTTTTGGAGTAATTCTAATGCATTTTCTCTCATAATTTTCAAGGTACAAACCAAAAGGGAGAATTTCGGCAGCTGGAAATCTGGACCTGGAAATACATTAGGCTACCTATTCTGCACAACTCCAAACAAGCTGAAACTTCACGAAGATGTTTTATGGAACATTTAAGAATTATTGGAGCAAATAACTACCATAGGGGGGCCACTAGGAAGGCACAACCCACATGGGCGCGGTAGGGAGCCCAGGAGCACCCTGGTGGGTTGTGCTCACCCAGGCCCACCTCCGGTGCCCAACTTCTGGTATATAGGTTGTTTTGAACTAGAAAAAATAAGGAGAGGACTTTCGGGATGGAGCACCGCCTCCTCGGGGCAGAACTTGGGCAGGAGCACTTTTGCCCTCCGGTGGAGTGATTCGCCGGGGGAACTTCCCTCCCGGAGGGGGAAATCATCGTCATCATCATCACTAGCAACTCTCCCATCTTGGGGAGGGAAATCTCCATCAACATCTTCAACATCACCATCTCCTCTCAAACCCTAGTTCATCTCTTGCTTTCAGTCTTCTTACCGGAACTATAGATTGGTGCTTGTGGGTGACTAGTAGTGTTGATTACATCTTGTAGTTGATTACTATATGGTTTATTTGGTGGAAGATTATATGTTCAGATCCATTATGCTAATTAATACTCCTCTAATCATGAGCATGTTTATCATCTGTGAGTAGTTACCTTTGTTCTTGATGTCACAAGAGAAATCATGTTGCAAGTAATCATGTGAATTTGATATGTGTTCGATGTTTTGATAGTATGTATGTTGTGATTCGCTTAGTGGTGTCATGTGAACGTCGACTACATGACACTTCACCATATTTCGGCCTAAGGGAATGCATTGTGGAGTAGCAATTAGATGATGGGTTGCGAGAGTGACAAAAGCTTAAACCCCAGTTTATGCGCTATTCTGTAAGGGACCGATTGGATCCGAAAGTTTAATGCTATGGTTAGAATTTATTCTTAATACTTTTCTCATAGTTACGGATACTTGCGGGGGGTTAAACATAAGTGGGAGGTTTGTTCAAGTAAGAACAACACCTAAGCACCGGTCTACCCACATATCAAATTATCAAAGTACCCTCAATAATGCTTTGCTTATCATAAGAGACCGTTTTGGCCTGTCCTTTGTCTCAAAAGGATTGGGATACCTTGCTGCACTTTTTCTACTACTATCGTTACTTTCTGTTAGAAATTATCTTGCTATCAAACTATTCCACTACTTACAATTTCAGCACTTGCAGACATTACCTTACTGAAAACTACTTGTCATTTCCTTCTGCTCCTCGTTGGGTTCGAATCTCTTACTTGTCGAAAAGAGCTAAAATTGATCCTCAATACTTGTGGGTCATCAGGGCTATTGTCTGGCGCCGTTGCCGGGGCATGAAGCGCCTTTGGTAAGGAAACATTTATATAGTGTGCTGAAATTTTTTGTCACTTGTTACTACGAAATACAATCCTTTGAGGGGTTTGTTTGGGGTATCTTCAGCTCGACCAGAACCACATTTAACTACCCCTCAACCTACTGCACCTACTGAAAATATTGCATATGAAACTCCTTTGGGTATGATAGAACAACTGCTAGCTAATCCTTATGCAGGAGATTGAACCGAACATCCTGATATGCACTTGATATATGTAGAACAAATTTGTGGATTGTTTAAGCTTGCAGGTTTACCCAGGGATGAAGTTATGAAAAAGGTTTTCCTTTATCTTTGAAGGGATAAGAATTGGCATGGTATAGGCTATGCGATGATATTGGATCATGGAAGTGGAATCATTTAAAATTGGAGGTCCACCAAAAAAATTATCCTATGCATCTTATTTATTGTGATCGGAATTATATATATAATTTTTGGCCTCGTGAAGGAGAAAGTATTGCTCTAGCTTGGGGGAGGCTTAAGTCAATGTTATATTCATGCCCCAATCATGAGCTCTCAAGAGAAATTATTATCCAGAACTTTTATGCTCGGCTTTCTCATAATGATCAAACCATGCTTGATACTTCTTCTGCTAGTTCTTTTGTGAAGAAGACTATTGAATTTTGGTGGGATCTTTTCGAAATAATTAAATGCAACTCTGAAGATTGGGAACTCAATGAAGGTAAAGAGTCATGTATTAAACTTAAGTATGATTGCATTAAATCTTTTATGGATACCGATGCTTTTCGAAAGTTTCGCACTTAGTATGGACTTGATTCTGAGATAGTAGCCTCCTTTTGTGAATCATTTAATACTCATGTTGATCTCCCTAACGAGAAGTGGTTTAAATATCACCCACCTATTAAAGAAGAAACTAAAGAACCGGTACCGGTTAAAGAAGAAACTATACTTTATATTGCTGATCCAGTTGTTCCTTCTGCTTCTGTTGAGAAATCACCTTTCCCTGTTAGGATAAAGGAACATGCTAAAGTTTCAACTATGGTTAACAAAAGCTATATTAGAACACCTAAACCTGATGAACAAATTAAAGTAGAACCTAGTATTGCTATGGATAAATATCTATTAGAAGAAGATATAGATGGGCATGTTATTTACTTCTGTGAAGAAGCTGCTAGGCAAACCTGGTAAAAAAGATAAACATAGACCTGTTGTTGGCATGCCCATTGAGGGAGTCCTGGATTAGGGGGTCTCCGGACAGTCGGACTATATCCTTTGGTTGGACTGTTGGACTATGAAGATACGAGACTGAAGACTTCATCCCGTGTCCGGATGGGACTCTACTTGGCGTAGAAGGCAAGCTAGGCAATACGGACATGTATATCCCCTCCTTTGTAACCGACCTTGTGTAACCCTAGCCCCTTCCAGTGTCTATATAAACCAGAGGGTTTTAGTCCGTAGGACAACATACAATTGTTGGGGAACGCAGTAATTTCGAAAATTTTCCTACGCACACGCAAGATCATGGTGATGCACAGCAACGAGAGGGGAGAGTGTTGTCTACGTACCAACGCAGACCGACTGCGGAAGCGATCACACAACATAGAGGAAGTAGTCGTACGTCTTCTTTCCGATCCAACCGATCCAAGGACCGTTACTCCGGCACCTCCGAGTTCTTAGCACACGTTCAGCTTGATGACGTTCCTCGGGCTCCGATCCAGCAAAGCGTCGAGGAAGAGTTCCGTCAGCACGACGGCGCGGTGACGATCTTGATGTACTACCGACGCAGGGCTTCGCCTAAGCACTGTAACGGTATGATCGAGGTGGAATTTGGTGGCAGGGGGCACCGCACACGGCTAAGGAACGATCTCAAGGATCAACTTGTGTGTATTGGGGTGTCCCCTGCCCCCGTATATAAAGGTTGGAGGAGGGGGGCCGGCCGGCCAGGGAGAGGGAGGCGCAGGGGGAGTCCTACTCCTACCGGGAGTAGGACTCCCCCCTCCAATCCTATTCCAATTAGGACTCTCGGGGAAAAGGAGAGAGAAGGGGGGGCCGGCCCCTTATCCTAGTCCTACTAGGACTTGGGGAAAGGGGGGGCCCCGGTCAGCTATGGGCTGCCCCTTTTCTCTTTTTCCACTAAGGCCCAATAGGCCCATTAGTCTCCCGGGGGGTTCCGGTAACCCTCCCGGTATTCCGGTAAAATCCCGATTTCACCCGGAACACTTCCTATGTCCAAACATAGGCTTCCAATATATCAATCTTTACGTCTCGACCATTTAGAGACTCCTCGTCATGTCCGTGATCTCATCCGGGACTCCGAACAACCTTCGGTACATCAAAATGCATAAACTCATAATAACTGTCATCGTAACGTTAAGCGTGCGGACCCTACGGTTCGAGAACAATGTAGACATGACCGAGACACGTCTCCGGTCAATAACCAATAGCGGGACCTGGATGCCCATATTGGCTCCTACATATTCTACGAAGATCTTTATCGGTCAGACCGCATAACAACATACGTTGTTCCCTTTGTCATCGGTATGTTACTTGCCCGAGTTTCGATCGTCGGTATCCAATACCTAGTTCAATCTCGTTACTGGCAAGTCTCTTTACTCGTTCCGTAATACATCATCTCACAACTAACATATTAGTTGCAGTGCTTGCAAGGCTTATGTGATGTGCATTACCGAGAGGGCCCAGAGATACCTCTCCGATAATCGGAGTGACAAACCCTAATCTCGAAATACGCCAACCCAACATCTACCATTGGAGACACCTGTAGTACTCCTTTATAATCACCCAGTTACGTTGTGACGTTTGTTAGTACCCAAAGTGTTCCTCCGGTAAACGGGAGTTGCATAATCTCATAGTTATAGGAACATGTATAAGTCATGAAGAAAGCAATAGCAACATACTAAACGATCAGGTGCTAAGCTAATGGAATGGGTCATGTCAATCAGATCATTCAACTAATGATGTGACCTCGTTAATCAAATAAAAACTCTTTGTTCATGGTTAGGAAAGATAACCATCTTTGATTAACGAGCTAGTCAAGTAGAGGCATACTAGTGACACTCTGTTGGTCTATGTATTCACACATGTATTATGTTTCCGGTTAATACAATTCTAGCATGAATAATAAACATTTATCATGATATAAGGAAATAAATAATAACTTTATTATTGCCTCTAGGGCATATTTCCTTCAGTCTCCCACTTGCACTAGAGTCAATAATCTAGATTACACTGTAATGATTCTAACACCCATGGAGCCTTGGTGCTGATCATGTTTTGCTCGTGGAAGAGGCTTAGTCAGCGGGTCTGCAACGTTCAGATCCGTATGTATCTTGCAAATCTCTATGTCTCCCACCTGGACTAAATCCCGGATGGAGTTGAAGCGTCTCTTGATGTGTTTGGTCCTTTTGTGAAATCTGGATTCCTTTGCCAAGGCAATTGCACCAGTATTGTCACAGAAGATTTTCATTGGACCCGATGCACTAGGTATGACACCTAGATCGGATATGAACTCCTTCATCCAGACTCCTTCGTTTGGTGCTTCCGAAGCAGCTATGTACTCCGCTTCACATGTAGATCCTGCTACGACGCTTTGTTTAGAACTGCACCAACTGACAGCTCCACCGTTTAAAGTAAACACGTATCCGGTTTGCGATCTAGAATCGTCCGGATCAGTGTCAAAGCTTGCATCAACGTAACCTCTTACGGTGAGCTCTTTGTCACCTCCATATACGAGAAACATATCCTTAGTCCTTTTCAGGTATTTCAGGATGTTCTTGACCGCTGTCCAGTGATCCATTCCTGGATTACTTTGGTACCTCCCTGCTAAACTTATAGCAAGGCACACATCAGGTCTGGTACACAGCATTGCATACATGATAGAGCCTATGGCTGAAGCATAGGGAACATTTTTCATTTTCTCTCTATTTTCTGCAGTGGTCGGGCATTGAGTCTGACTCAACTTCATACCTTGTAACACAGGCAAGAACCCTTTCTTTGCTTGATCCATTTTGAACTTCTTCAAAATCTTGTCAAGGTGTGTGCTCTGTGAAAGTCCAATTAAGCGTTTTGATCTATCTCTATAGATCTTTATGCCTAATATGTAAGCAGCTTCCCCGAGGTCTTTCATCGAAAAACTTTTATTCAAGTATCCCTTTATGCTATCCAGAAATTCTATATCATTTCCAATCAGCAATATGTCATCCACATATAATATCAGAAATGCTACAGAGCTCCCACTCACTTTGTTGTAAATACAGGCTTCTTCCAAAAGTCTGTATAAAGCCAAATGCTTTGATCACACTATCAAAGCGTTTATTCCAACTCCGAGATGCTTGCACCAGTCCATAAATGGATCGCTGGAGTTTGCATACTTTGTTAGCTCCCTTTGGATCGACAAAACCTTCTGGTTGTATCATATACAACTCTTCTTCCAGAAATCCATTCAGGAATGCAGTTTTGACATCCATCTGCCATATTTCATAATCATAAAATGCGGCAATTGCTAACATAATTCTGACGGACTTAAGCATCGCTACTGGTGAGAAGGTCTCATCATAGTCAACTCCTTGAACTTGTCGAAAACCTTTCACGACAAGTCGAGCTTTATAGACAGTAATATTACCGTCAGCGTCAGTCTTTTTCTTGAAGATCCATTTATTCTCAATTGCTTGCCGATCATCGAGCAAGTCAACCAAAGTCCATACTTTGTTTTCATACATGGATCCCATCTCAGATTTCATGGCCTCAAGCCACTTTGCGGAATCTGGGCTCACCATCGCTTCTTCATAGTTCGTAGGTTCATCATGATCTAGCATCATGACTTCCAGAACTGGATTACCGTACCACTCTGGTGCGGATCTCACTCTGGTTGATCTACGTGGTTCAGTAGTATCTTGTTCTGAAGCTTCATGATCATCATCATTAGCTTCCTCACTGATTGGTATAGGTGCCGCAGAAACAGTTTTCTGTGATGTACTATTTTCCAATAAGGGAGCAGGTACAGTTACCTCGTCAAGTTCTACTTTCCTCCCACTCACTTCTTTCGAGAGAAACTCCTTCTCTAGAAAGTTTCCGAATTTAGCAACAAAAGTCTTGCCTTCGGATCTGTGATAGAAGGTGTATCCAATAGTTTCCTTTGGATATCCTATGAAGACACATTTCTCCGATTTGGGTTCGAGCTTATCAGGTTGAAGCTTTTTCACATAAGCATCGCAGCCCCAAACTTTAAGAAACGACAACTTTGGTTTCTTGCCAAACCATAGTTCATAAGGTGTCGTCTCAACCGATTTTGATGGTGCCCTGTTTAACGTGAATGTGGCCGTCTCTAAAGCATAACCCCAAAACGATAGCGGTAAATCAGTAAGAGACATCATAGATTGCACCATATCTAGTAAAGTACGATTACGATGTTCGGACACACCATTACGTTGTGGTGTTCCGGGTGGCGTGAGTTGCGAAACTATTCCACAATTTTTCAAATGTACACCAAACTCATAACTCAAATATTCTCCTCCACGATCAGATCGTAGAAACTTTATTTTCTTGTTACTATGATTTTCAACCTCACTCTAAAATTCTTTGAACTTTTCAAATGTTTCAGACTTATGTTTCATTAAGTAGATATACCCATATCTGCTTAAATCATCTGTGAAGGTGAGAAAATAACGATATCCGCCACGAGCCTCAATATTCATCGGACCACATACATCGGTATGTATGATTTCCAATAAATCTGTTGCTCTCTCCGTAGTACCGGAGAACGGTGTTTTAGTCATCTTGCCTATGAGGCACGGTTCGCAAGTACCAAGTGATTCATAATCAAGTGGTTCCAAAAGCCCATCAGTATGGAGTTTCTTCATGCGCTTTACACCGATATGACCTAAAAGGCAGTGCCACAAATAAGTTGCACTATCATTATTAACTTTGCATCTTTTGGCTTCTACATTATGAATATGTGTATCACTATCTTCGAGATTCAACAAGAATAGACCACTCTTCAAAGGTGCATGACCATAAAAGATATTACTCATATAAATAGAACAACCATTATTCTCTGATTTAAATGAATAACCGTCTCGCATTAAACAAGATCCAGATATAATGTTCATGCTCAACGCTGGCACCAAATAACAATTATTTAGGTCTAATATTAATCCCGAAGGTAGATGTAGAGGTAGCGTGCCGACTGCGATCACATCGACTTTGGAACCGTTTCCCATGCGCATCGTCACCTCGCCCTTTGCTAGCGTCCGCTTATTCCGTAGTCCCTGTTTCGAGTTGCAAATATTAGCAACAGAACCAGTATCAAATACCCAGGTGCTACTGCGAGCTCTAGTAAGGTACACATCAATAACATGTATATCACATATACCTTTGCTCACTTTGCCATCCTTCTTATCCGCCAAATACTTGGGGCAGTTCCGCTTCCAGTGACCAGTCTGCTTGCAGTAGAAGCACTCAGTTTCAGGCTTAGGTCCAGACTTGGGTTTCTTCTCCTGAGCAGCAACTTGCTTGCTGTTCTTCTTGAAGTTTCCCTTCTTCTTCCCTTTGCCCTTTTTCTTGAAACTAGTGGTTTTGCTAACCATCAACACTTGATGCTCCTTCTTGATTTCTACCTCCCCAGCTTTCAGCATTGCGAAGAGCTCGGGAATAGTCTTGTTCATCCCTTGCATATTATAGTTCATCACGAAGCTCTTGTAGCTTGGTGGCAGTGATTGGAGAATTCTGTCAATGACGCAGTCATCTGGAAGATTAACTCCCATCTGAATCAAGTGATTATTATACCCAGACATTTTGAGTATATGCTCACTGACAGAACTGTTCTCCTCCATCTTGCAGCTATAGAACTTATTGGAGACTTCATATCTCTCAATTCGGGCATTTGCTTGAAATATTAACTTCAACTCCTGGAACATCTCATATGCTCCATGACGTTCAAAACGTCGTTGAAGTCCCGATTCTAAGCCGTAAAGCATGGCACACTGAACTATCGAGTAGTCATCAGCTTTGCTCTGCCAGATGTTCATAACATCTGGCGTTGCTCCAGCAGCAGGCCTGTCACCCAGCGGTGCTTCCAGGACGTAATTCTTCTGTGCAGCAATGAGGATGATCCTCAGGTTACGGACCCAGTCCGTGTAATTGCTACCATCATCTTTCAACTTTGCTTTCTCAAGGAACGCATTAAAATTCAACGGAACAATGGCACGAGCCATCTATCTACAATCAACATAAACAAGTAAGATACTATCAGGTACTAAGTTCATGATAAGTTTAAGTTCAGTTAATCAAATTACTTAGGAACTCCCACTTAGATAGACATCCCTCTAATCTTCTAAGTGATCACGTGATCCAAATCAACTAAACCATAACCGATCATCACGTGAGATGGAGTAGTTTTCAATGGTGAACATTGTTATGTTGATCATATCTACTATATGATTCACGCTCGACCTTTCGGTCTCCGTGTTCCGAGGCCATATCTGTATATGCTTGGCTCGTCAAGTATAACCTGAGTATTCTGCGTGTGCAACTGTTTTGCACCCGTTGTATTTGGACGTAGAGCTTATCACACCCGATCATCACGTGGTGTCTGGGCACGACGAACTTTGGCAACGGTGCATACTCAGGGAGAACACTTCTTGATAATTTTAGTGAGAGATCATCTTATAATGCTACCGTCAATCAAAGCAAGATAAGATGCATAAGAAAGGGATAAACATCACATGCAATCAATATAAGTGATATGATATGGCCATCATCATCTTGTGCTTGTGATCTCCATCTCCGAAGCACCGTCATGATCACCATCGTCACCGGCGCGACACCTTGATCTCCATCGTAGCATCGTTGTCGTCTCGCCAATCTTATGCTTCCACGACTATCACTACCGTTTAGTAATAAAGTAAAGCATTACATCGCGATTGCATTGCATACAATAAAGCGACAACCATATGGCTCCTGCCAGTTTCCGATAACTCAGTTACAAAACATGATCATCTCATACAATAAAATCAGCATCATGCCTTGACCATATCACATCACAACATGCCCTGCAAAAACAAGTTAGACGTCCTCTACTTTGTTGTTGCAAGTTTTACGTGGCTGCTACGGGCTTAAGTAAGAACTCATCTCACCTACGCATCAAAACCACAACGATAGTTCGTCAAATAGACTCCGTTTTAACCTTCTCAAGGACCGGGCGTAGTCACACTTGGTTCAACTAAAGTTGGAGAGACAGTCTTCCGCAAGCCATCTATGTGCAAAGCACGTCGAGGGTATGACATGCTGGTAGGCAGTATGACTTGTATCATCCAACAATACCGCCGAACAATACCGCCGAACCAAAGTATGACATGCTGGTAGGCAGTATGACTTGTATCGCCCACAACTCACTTGTGTTCTACTCGTGCAAATAACATCAAACCATAAAACCTAGGCTCGGATGCCACTGTTGGGGAACGCAGTAATTTCGAAAATTTTCCTACGCACACGCAAGATCATGGTGATGCACAGCAACGAGAGGGGAGAGTGTTGCCTACGTACCAATGCAGACCGACTGCGGAAGCGATCACACAACATAGAGGAAGTAGTCGTACGTCTTCTTTCCGATCCGACCGATCCAAGCACCGTTACTCCGGCACCTCCGAGTTCTTAGCACACGTTCAGCTCGATGATGTTCCTCGGGCTCCGATCCAGCAAAGCGTCGAGGAAGAGTTCCGTCAGCACGACGACATGGTGACGATCTTGATGTACTACCGACGCAGGGCTTCGCCTAAGCACTGTAACGGTATGATCGAGGTGGAATTTGGTGGCAGGGGGCACCGCACACGGTTAAGGAACGATCTCAAGGATCAACTTGTGTGTATTGGGGTGTCCCCTGCCCCCGTATATAAAGGTTGGAGGAGGGGGGCCGGCCGGCCAGGGAGAGGGAGGCGCAGGGGGAGTCCTACTCCTACCGGGAGTAGGACTCCCCTCTCCAATCCTATTCCAATTAGGACTCTCGGGGAAAAGGAGAGAGAAGGGGGGGCCGGCCCCATATCCTAGTCCTACTAGGACTTGGGGAAAGGGGGGGCGCCGGCCAGCTATGGGCTGCCCCTTTTCTCTTTTTCCACTAAGGCCTAATAGGCCCATTAGTCTCCCGGGGGGTTCCGGTAACCCTCCCGGTATTCCGGTAAAATCCCGATTTCACCCGGAACACTTCCTATGTCCAAACATAGGCTTCCAATATATCAATCTTTACGTCTCGACCATTTCGAGACTCCTCGTCATGTCCGTGATCTCATCCGGGACTCCGAACAACCTTCGGTACATCAAAATGCATAAACTCATAATAACTGTCATCGTAACGTTAAGCGTGCGGACCCTACGGTTCGAGAACAATGTAGACATGACCGAGACACGTCTCCGGTCAATAACCAACAGCAGGACCTGGATGCCCATATTGGCTCCTACATATTCTACGAAGATCTTTATCGGTCAGACCGCATAACAACATACGTTGTTCCCTTTGTCATCGGTATGTTACTTGCCCGAGATTCGATCGTCGGTATCCAATACCTATTTCAATCTCGTTACTGGCAAGTCTCTTTACTCGTTCCGTAATACATCATCTCACAACTAACATATTAGTTGCAGTGCTTGCAAGGCTTATGTGATGTGCATTACCGAGAGGGCCCAGAGATACCTCTCCGACAATCGGAGTGACAAACCCTAATCTCGAAATACGCCAACCCAACATCTACCATTGGAGACACCTGTAGTACTCCTTTATAATCACCCAGTTACGTTGTGATGTTTGGTAGTACCCAAAGTGTTCCTCCGGTAAACGGGAGTTGCATAATCTCATAGTTATAGGAACATGTATAAGTCATGAAGAAAGCAATAGCAACATACTAAACGATCAGGTGCTAAGCTAATGGAATGGGTCATGTCAATCAGATCATTCAACTAATGATGTGACCTCGTTAATCAAATAACAACTCTTTGTTCATGGTTAGGAAACATAACCATCTTTGATTAACGAGCTAGTCAAGTAGAGGCATACTAGTGACACTATGTTGGTCTATGTATTCACACATGTATTATGTTTCCGGTTAATACAATTCTAGCATGAATAATAAACATTTATCATGATATAAGGAAATAAATAATAACTTTATTATTGCCTCTAGGGCATATTTCCTTCAACAATGATACCATAGGCTAGCTTGTAGGGTTTAGCCTCTCCAAACTCGTGGTAGATCAACTCTTGTACTACTCATATTAACAAGAATAAATCAAGCAGGACGTAGGGTTTTACCTCCATCAAGAGGGCCCGAACCTGGGTAAAACATCGCGTCCCCTGCCTCCTGTTACCATCCGCCTTAGACGCACAGTTCGGGACCCCTACCCGAGATCCGCTGGTTTTGACAACTACATTGGTGCTTTCATTGAGAGTTCCTCTGTGTTGTCGTCATTAGGCTGGATGGCTCCTTTTATCATCGATAGCGATGCAGTCCAGGGTGAGACTTTTCTCCCCGGACAGATCCTTGTATTCGGCGGCTTCGTACTGCGGGCCAACTCGCTTGGCCATCTGGAGCAGATCGAGAGTTACGCCCCTGGCCACCAGGTCAGGTTCAGAAGCTTAAACTACACGGCCGACATTCGCGGAGACTCGATCTTCGACGGATTCGAGCCCTTGCCAAGAGCGCCGCACGGTCACGATGAGCATGATTTAGCTCTACCATCGGAAAGTGTTCAGGCAACTGCTCCGACCCTCAATTCGGAGCCAAGTGCGCCATCCATGGACGGGTGGATAGACCCCGCCACGGAGGCCGCACTCTCATCGGTGATCGAGCCGAATAGCGACATACTGAACTCATTAAGGTCTCTCTCCCTGGTAGAAGAGTCCGGGCCAAACTATGTTCGGCAGGATTGGGATGCGGATGACGAAGAAATTCGCTGCCCACCCACCACCCACTTAGTAGCCACTGTCGACGATTTGACCGACATGCTTGACTTCGACTCCGAAGAAACCGACGGTATGGACGACAATGCAGGAGACGAACAGGAACCACTGCCCACAGAGCACTGGACGCCCACTCTATCATATGATGTATACATGGTGGACACACCCAAAGAAAACGACGATGAGGAACGGAAGGACGCAGCGAAGGGTTGTTCCCTCGAGAAGCAGTCAAAGTGGTGGCATAAGCGCCGCTCCAAATCCTGCCTCGGCAGAAACAGCGGTCATATAGACCCAGCGATAAAGCAGGGTGAACCATCGCTGGACCAGGGTAATACGAAGAATCGAACCGAACAACCCGACCCCATCGAAGATAACAGTCCGGATGACATCACACCGGACAGGCACTCGGAGCAACAGAATGCCCTTCAAAGGCAGGTTTCCACTGCGAGGAGTCTGAAAAAGCAGAAGCAAAGGCTCAGGGCTGCACAAGACACACACTCAGAATCAAATGGAGTGAAGTACTCAACATTGCAGCAAAGTACAGCGGTAATCGCCACACCAAGAGCTACCCGAAGCGAAAGCTGTTACCTGAATTCGATGAGGAGGCCTTAGATCCCCCGCAATCAAAAAACAAAACGGCCATCCAGTTGTTGGGGAAAGTAGTAATTTCAAAATTTTCCTACGCACACGCAAGATCATGGTGATGCATAGCAACAAGAGGGGAGAGTGTTGTCTACATACCCTTGTAGACCAAAAGCGGAAGCGTTAGCACAACGTGGTTGATGTAGTCGTACGTCTTCACGATCCGACCGATCCAAGTACCGAACACACGGCACCTCCGAGTTCAGCGCACGTTCAGCTCGATGACGTCCCGCGAACTCCGATCCAGTAGAGCTTCATGAGAGAGTTCCATCAACACGACGGCGTGGTGACGGTGATGATGTTGCTACCGACCCAGGGCTTCGCCTAAGCACCACTACGATATGACCGAGGTTGAATATGGTGGAGGGGGCACCGCACACGGCTGGGAGAGATCAACTGATCAACTTGTGTGTCTAGAGGTGCCCCTGCCCCTGTATATAAAGGAGCAAGGGGGGAGGCCGGCCCGGCCCTCTATGGGCGCGCCAGGAGGAGTCCTCCTCCTAGTAGGAGTAGGACTCCCCTTTCCTACTCCTACTAGGAGGAGGAAAGGAAGGAGGAGAAGGAGAAGGAAGGAGAGGGAGGAAAAGGAGGAAAGGGGGGCCGGCCCCCTAGTCCAATCTGGTTTGGGCTAGGGGGGCCGCGCGCCCTGCCTCCTCTCTTCCACCACTTGGCCCATGCGGCCCATTACTTCTTCCTTGTATTCCCGTAACTCCCCGGTACCCCCGAAAATACCTGAATCACTCGGAACCTTTACGATGTCCGAATATAGTCGTCCAATATATCGATATTTACATCTCGACCATTTCGAGACTCGTCGTCATGTCCCCGATCTCATCCGGGACTCCGAGTTACCTTCATACATCAAATCACATAAACTCATAATACAATTGTCACCGAAACTTTAAACGTGCGGACCCTATGGGTTCGAGAACTATGTAGACATGACCGTGACATGTCTCTAGCCAATAACCAATAGCGGAACCTGGATGCTCATATTGGCTCCCACATATTCTACGAAGATCTTTATCGGTCAGACCGCATAACAACATACGTTGTTCCCTTTGTCATCGGTATGTTACTTGCCCGAGATTTGATCGTCGGTATCTCAATACCTAGTTCAATCTCGTTACCGGCAAGTCTCTTTACTCGTTCCGTAATACATCATTCCACAACTAACTCATTAGTTGCAATGCTTGCAAGGCATAAGTGATGTGCATTACCGAGAGGGCCCAGAGATACCTCTCCGACAATCGGAGTGACAAATCCTAATCTCGAAATACGCCAACCCAACAAATACCTTTGGAGACACCTGTAGAGCACCTTTATAATCACCCAGTTACGTTGTGATGTTTGGTAGCACACAAAGTGTTCCTCCGGTAAACGGGAGTTGCATAATCTCATAGTCATAGGAACATGTATAAGTCATGAAGTAAGCAATAGCAACAAACTAAACGATCAAGTGCTAAGCTAATGGAATGGGTCAAGTCAATCACATCATTCTCCTAATGATGTGATCCCATTAATCAAATGACAACTCATGTCTATGGTTAGGAAACATAACCATCTTTGATCAACGAGCTAGTCAAGTAGAGGCATACTAGTGACACTCTGTTTGTCTATGTATTCACACATGTATTATGTTTCTGGTTAATACAATTCTAGCATGAATAATAAACATTTATCATGATATAAGGAAATAAATAATATCTTTATTATTGCCTCTCGGGCAAATTTCCTTCAGTCTCCCACTTGCACTAGAGTCAATAATCTAGTTCACATCGCCATGTGATTTAATACCTATAGTTCACATCACCATGTGATTAACACCCATAGTTCACATCGACATGTGACCAACACCCAAAGGGTTTACTAGAGTCAATAATCTAGTTCACATCACTATGTGATTAACACCCAAAGAGTACTAAGGTGTGATCATGTTTTGCTTGTGAGAGAAGTTTAGTCAACGAGTCTGCCACATTCAGATCCGTACGTATTTTGCAAATTTCTATGTCAACAATGCTCTGCACGGAGCTACTCTAGCTAATTGCTCCCACTTTCAATATGTATCCAGATTGAGACTTAGAGTCATCTGGATCAGTGTCATAACTTGTATCGACGTAACCCTTTATGACGAACCTTTTGTCACCTGCATAATCGAGAAACATATCCTTATTCCACTGAGGATAATTTTGACCAATGTCCAGTGTTCTACTCCTAGATCACTATTGTACTCCCTTGCCAAACTCGGGGCAGGGTATACAATAGGTCTGGTACACAGCATGGCATACTTTATAGAACCTATGGCTGAGGCATAGGGAATGACTTTCATTCTCTCTCTATCTTCTGCCGTGGTCGGGTTTTGAGTCTTACTAAACTTCACACCTTGTAACACAGGCAAGAACTCCTTTTTGACTGTTCCATTTTGAACTACTTCAAAATCTTGTCAAGGTATGTACTCATTGAAAAACTTATCAAGTGTCTTGATCTATCTCTATAGATCTTGATGCTCAATATGTAAGCAGCTTCACCAAGGTCTTTCTTTGAAAAACTTCTTTCAAACATTCCTTTATGCTTTGCAGAATAATTCTACATTATCTCCGATCAACAATATGTCATTCACATATATTTATCAGAAATGGTGTAATGCTCCCACTCACTTTCTTGTAAGTATAGGCTTCACCGCAAGTCTGTATAAAAGTATATGCTTTGATCAACTTATCAAAGCGTATATTCCAACTCCCAGATGCTTGCACCAATCCATAGATGGATTGCTAGAGCTTGCATATTTTGTTAGTACCTTTAGGATTGACAAAACCTTCTGGTTGCATCATATACAACTCTTCTTTAATAAATCCATTAAAGAATGCAGTTTTGTTTATCCATTTGCCAGATTTCATAAAATGCGGCAATTGCTAACATGATTTGGACAAACTTAAGCATAGATACGAGAGAGAAACTCTCATCATAGTCAACACCTTGAACTTTTCGAAAACCTTTTTGCGACAATTCTAGCTTTGTAGATAGTAACACTACTATCAGTGTCCGTCTTCCTCTTGAAGATCTATTTAATCTCAATGGCTCGCAGAGTCTCAAAATTGCTACCACAGAGTCTCAAAATTGCCACCTTATGACGCAATGGATGAATTTGATGGTCAAGGCGGCTGTTGGCTCTGTTTATCCTACTGAACCCGGTGCAACTTTTCACTGCCGGCCGATTCCAGAAGGATATGCTAGGGTGATGGTGGATGAAATAACGGAGGGATTTGAGGACCTCCAGCTTGACCACCCTACCGGTGAAGGGGAGACTAGGCTGGGGTCTGCTTTGAAGACTCCATGCCTATGGCGGAAGGAGCTCATCAACCTTCCGAACCGGACACCTCCGACTCCTCCTCCTCCCCGGCAAGTCAGGGCACTCCGCCTCCTCCACCGCCTCCTCCTCCGGCGAGTCAGGGCACGCCGCCTCGTCCATCGCCTCCTCCTCCGGCGAGGGACGATCAGGGCACTCGACCGGCTCCTTCTCCAGCGCGTGGCGGCACTCCGCCTCCTTCTCCGCCTGCGCCGACGCGCCCGAGCAGCCAGCCTCCTCCTTCTCCACCTCGTCAGCAAGGGCCGAAGAGACCTGCCGCCGCTCCGGCTGCTCCGGTGTGTCGTAGTCCTTCTCCTCCCCCTCGTAAGCAAGGAAAGAAGACAACCCATCCGTCTACTCTGTCGTTGTCTAGCAGTACAGCCAGAGGCGGGAGGAAATAAAGATTTGGTCCTTCTCTGAAGACTCCAGAGAAGTTACCATATGAGAGGACCCCGGAGGAGAACACCGAGATCGCATGAACCGAAGTGGATGACTGGTTCAAGGGTTGAAAGCAAAGAGACATCCACCTCCGGAGGAGAAGGTAGATCTGGTGAAAGCGAAGCGCACTCTGGCTGCCCTGACAAAACCACCCAAGTCTCCGCCGAAAGGAAACTATGAGCGCATTATTGGAAAGGAATTTGCTGAAGTGGAGCGGTCGGGAAGTACTGTTAGTGATCAAAGGCTGAAAGAACGACGAGCTAGGAAACAAATTGCCCAGCTCGGCGAACAAGCGAAGCAATCGTGCCCCCCGCTCAAGGTGCCAAGCAACAACATCACTAATGATCCGAGGATGGTGCCCGGTTATAGCGCTGCCCGATGATGTACATTATGAAACCATGGAGGTGTAGATACAAAGATACGAGTACGGGAAGCCTCTCGTCAAAGACGAAAGATCTCTATCAACGATGATGCGAAGATCGCATGATTGGTACTTGAAAATCTGCAGAGACTCTAGGGGAGGAGTACTTTGTATGTGAAAGTTAAAAAGGAGCATGACCTCGTTGGAATTGAACTATTGCCTATTCAATTTGAGGAGTTCTTTCAGTTTTTCAATCAATTAGCCCTCGATAAAACAACGGTCACCTGCTCTTTCTATAAGTAGTACTACTTCTGTCATTAAGTCTCTCTATATAGCTCAGCTCTTTCATTGCATGTATTTATAATCATCCTCACTATATTATGCAGATTGAATATCGCCGAATTGAAGAAAAGACAAGTCGGTGATATTGGGTTCATTAACACATATCTCATAGATGCAACTCAGGTTAAATTTCATGCCGCAGATAGCGAGGCCAACTTGCTACGATCGTTGGCAACAAATGAAAACATAGATGTAATACTCTTTCCTTACAACTTCAAGTGAGTGTTACTGTCTTGTGCGTATTCGGTTTCCCTTATATATATATATATTAGTCAAGGTTATAGTAATGTAATTGATGAGTTATGCATGTGTATGCAGTTCCCACTATATTCTCCTAAAGATTAAGCTTGAGCAGGGACTCATAACTGTCTTAAACTCAAAACAAAAAGATCCCCAGGACTATGCGGACATGACTCAAATGCTCGAGAAGTAAGTTAAATCGATCATTATCCACCATATCAGCAACTTTGTTTATTTCCTGATATATCAAGTAATTGTTTTCTTTGTCTGGCAGGGTTTGGAAAAAATTCTCCAAAAAAGCTCCAGGACTCCCGAAGAAGCTGCAATTTAGACACCCGAAAGTAAGTACTATAGTTGTCACACCCTAGCTAGGTTATGCATTAGAGTGTGCATCATGTCTACTTTCATCAGAAATGGAAATGGGGAAAGCAGAACCCCCAGCACCCCCCCCTGAAATCAACTAGGGTTTACTAAAAATAAACTCAATGAACCTGAAATGCCCTTCAGATATGTTCACCCTCTTTGCCTTGGGTTAGAACCCTTGGGAAAAATGGTGCATATAATTTTAGGTCAACAAAAGGGGCATTGACTTAATTCATAAATATTTGAATTTGGGCATTTAAATACTATTAAATAATTCAAATGCTCAAATAATGTTGGAATTATTTTTGGGCCACTGAAATAATTCAGAAAGTGTCCATAAATATTTTCAGGATTTTATAAAATGATTTAGTATTTAAACTAAATCAAAACAGAATAACAGAAATAGAAAATAGAAAACAGAATAAATTAGAGAGAGAGAGAGTAGGCCAGTGGGCCACTTACCTGGCGCCACCAGCCGGCTCAGCACTGTAGCTGGACGGCCCAGCCCACCAAGCCGACGCCAGTCGTCCCCTAGCTCCTGCCAGGAGGACGCCGGGCGTGTGCCCGCGGTGCGCCGGCACGCGCGCGGCCACCGACGGCCACCTCCTGCTTCGGCCGCCTCCCCGACGTCGCTATGGACGCCACGCACCCCCTGGCCCTCTCATTCATCTCCCTCGCCCTCATCTCCTCCCCTGTTTCTCTCCCGCACGACCACCCGAACGGGCTCGTCGCCGCCGTTCGCTGCCACCGCGGCCACCGGCCACCCCTCGCCGTGCCGCTGCGCCCAAAAGCTCCGCCTCGACCCACCCTTCCTCCTCACCGCTCCAAGCGACGCCGGGAGCCCTGTAGTGACGCAATTGCCGTCGTCTTCACCGACGGGCACCGAAGATCGCCGGCCCCGATTCTCCGTCTCCAGGTCGTCCCCGAGCCCACCGAGCTGCTCTACGTGCCCCTAGTGAGCTCCTGCTCCGAATTCCCCTCTTCCCCGCTTCATTTGATCGCCATAGCCGTCACCCCCATGATGACCGAAGTGCGCCGCCGCCCGAGCTCGCCGTCGACGATGCTCCAGTGACCAAATGGTCACCCTGGAGTGTCGAACCTACTCCCCGCGATGCGTCGCACCCTCCTAGCCCCCTTGCCCCGCTCTTCTACGCACAGAAACGCAACCCCGCGCGCAACCGAACTCCGGCGGCCGCCAAAGAGCTCGCCGCCGTCAACTCCGGCCATCCTAGCTGCTGCTGCTGCCACCACTAGATCCGCGAGAGCGCCAGCAAGCCGTAGCAACAAACCACGCTCAAAATGGAGCCCTATAGCGCATTCCCGAGCCGCTCCGCCGTCTCTGTCATCGCCGGCGACGAGCCGTGGACCAAGTCCGGCAGGTTTGACCCCCTGGGTCACTGACGCGTGGGCCCAACCCCATTAACCAAGCCAGTTTAGTTTTAATTTAATTAGGATTAGCTACAGACACTGACGTGTGGACCCCACACGTCAGGTTTGACTGGGTCAGCCGCCTTTGACCTGCTGACGTAATGCTGTTGTCATGCTGACGCAGTAAACCATTTTCTAGTTTAAAAATAATTCAGGAAATTCCAGAAAATACCCAAAACATCAAAAATTCATAGAAATTCAACCATAACTCCAAATGAGACAAATTATATATGTAAAATTATCAGAAAAATTCAAGGAATCCATCTGTACCATTTTCATGCATGTTTGAACAACGTTTGTCCCCTGTTTTGGACAAAATGAATAAAGGGCATTTAAATAATCATATATGGGGTTGGAATTTGAATCTTGTACTCAAACCAACTCCATTTAAATTATAGATAGTTGCATTAGCTCAAGACACATCCATATTGCCATGTCATAGCATGCATCATATTGTTGCATATCGTCATGTGCTGATTGTGCTCGGTTGTGTCCTTCGTGGTAGGTTCTGCCTCCGAGGATATTCACGAGTATCCAACTGAAAGGCAGTATCCCGTCACCACTCCATCAGGCAAGCAACCATTGATCATTCCGATACAACCCATGTTCTCGCTCCTGCTCTTGTTTACTGCATTAAGACAACACGATTCAAACTGCTGTGTGCTACGGTAGTTGAACCCTTATCCTCTGCATGACCTGTCATTGCCACAGTAACTAGATGAAACCCTCTAGCATGTGTAGGAGTTGATTGAGCCATGTTTTGTGATTCCTACCTTGCTATGCCTGCTATGCTTAGAGTTGTGTCAGGTCTGGTTCATCTGGGTGATTGGCTAGAGTGAAATGCTTGTGACAGTAATATGTGGGATGTGTTGAACATGTTTTGGTAAAGGTATCGATGAGAGTCCATGTAGGAGTACATGGTGGGTTGTTTCATTGAAGCCGTCCCTAAGAACTGAGTTCTGTATGCGTGAATTAAGATTCAGCTACTACCACACATTGGGCCCTGAAATATGACCCCGCTCGACTTACCGACCCCTCTCGCCTCAGTCCAGGAGTTGCAACTAGTTTCTGGTGTTTGTAGGACATGTGTTGGCAGCCGTGCGTAGCGCTGACCCTAGGGGTGGGCTATGTTGCGGTAGATACACCGTGGCACGGTGTACCGAGTCACCCGTTTGGTGTCTCGGGAACCCTGTTCACATCGTTCGGGGCCGTTGAGGACACCCCGACCGGATTTCCTTGCGGATGGAACCTGAATAGGCGATGACCCTGGACTAGAGACTTGTGAGGTTAGTCAGGTCGTGGTCTACACCCATGTCGGTTTTCGCTTGAAGTCTGCCGAGCACATTTCGTGTGCAGACGCTAAGTGGTGGAAACATGTGTGACGAAGTACACCCCTGCAGGGTATAAAACTATTCGAATAGCCGCGTCCGCGGTAAAGGACTACTTGATTGCATTTACAGTTCATAGACAAGTTAATGGATACTACTAAAAGACTCAAGATAAGTGTGATTACCGAGGATGGCCCCTCGCAGGTTACGAGGGAGGATCCACGGTGGAGTATTGTGATGGTGAGTAGTGGACTCGTGTGCGAAAACTATTTTGCTAAAAGATTCCGTAGGATAGCTTAGCCAAGAGTCAAAGCTGGCTTGCTGCATAAACCCCACCACCTTCTTGAGAATGAGCATGTACGGTAGGTTCTGATGTAAGACTTGCTGAGTACCTTTGTACTCATGTTTGCTTATTTATTGTTTTCAGACGACAACACTGCCCCCTCCGATGGGTTTTACGTAGATCTTGACGTCGACGAGTGACTAGACACCCAGGTGGTGATCCAGGCCATGGAGGGCCCTATGTAGATAGACATGCTTCGAGAAGCCTTCTTTCTTTCTAGAGTCTGTACTCAGACTAGTTGCTTCCGCATGTGCTTGTATGACTGTATGACTTGAGTGTCGGGTCATGTGACCCCTACCTGTATGGATATGTTATGTATGGCTCCCTGGAGCCTTTAAATAAAGTACATGAGTTGTAGAGTTTTGTTGTGATGCCATGTTGTATGTACTCATATCGGGCATATTGTATGTATGATTGAAATGCTTGGTATGAGTGGGATCCGACAATCTAGTTGTTTGCCCTTCGCAGCCTTTCTTATGGGGAAATGTAGTCTAGTGCTCCTCGAGCCATAGTAGTCCGCTACAGCCCGGTTCACCGGAGTCCTGCTAGCCCAGCACTACTGCTCAGGACACTTGACTGGCCGGCATGTGTTTCACTTCGTCCCTATGTCTGTCCCTTCGGGGAAATGTCACGCGGTGATCTCCGGAGTCCTGCCTAGCCTGCTACAGCCCGTGATTCCCCGGAGTCCTGTTAGCCCAGTGCTACAGCCCGGAATCACTCGTTGATGACCGACATGTTCGTTGTGATTCATGTATGCCTGTCTCCATAGGTCTGTGCCGCTTTGGGTTCACGACTAGCCATGTCGGCCCGGGTTCTCGGTCATATGGATGCTAGCGACATTGTCATATACGCGAGCCAAAAGGCGCAAACGGTCCCGGGCCATGGTAAGGCGACACCCGTGGGATACCGTGCGTGAGGCCGCAAAGTGATATGAGGTGTTACCGGCTAGATCGATGTGGCTTAGAATCGTGGTCCTGACAGCGTTGGTATCAGAGCCGGACTGCCTGTAGGTTCGTTCAGCCAAACTGGTCGATGTCGACTCTAGAAATGCTTTAGTTATATGTAAGGGAATTGATTGTGGGAGGGAACGTAAGGTTCTTTTTACTCCTTTACCCTATGCTTCTGATCTGAGTCATTCTCTTCTCATTCAACGTGGGTTAAGGACTAGGCTCTCTTCTTCTATCAGGTTCACGTGTTACTAATCTGTAGTAGCTCATAGGATTATTGCTACGAGTTTCCGTCCAGTTTCTACTATTGTAGTACGTGGCTATTTGAATCAGAACCTTGATATGATGCTGTTGAGCGGTATTGTGAACTGTTGTGGATGTCTCAAATCTTTTTCTAAGCATTTACAGCCGTTATGCTGCCCAATTTTCCCTAGGAATTCTGATGTCTTTGTCTTGTGGCTGTGCTTTCAGATGGCCAACCAGTCTCAAAATCAAGTGGTTCGCCTGACCAGGTGCCTCGACGTGCCCGGTCATACTGCTATGTTGGTCCGGGTCATGATCGAGACAGGATACCGTTGGTATCCCGAATACACTGTTGAAGAGCAGTTCCGCGACTTTAATCAAAGCCAGTATTTATGCACCGTCAGGATATTTCCTTCCTATCCTGGATCTACCGAGCCCCTTCACTGTTCCTATGGACTCGGAGTTACCATTGAGATGGCTGTGCAGGATGCTGCCTATTCCATGATGACCATCTTGCGAGTCCGGACTGGCCTGCTTCGGAACACTGACTTCCGTTACATGCCAGCTTCACTTCCGGGAGCGCAGGGGTATCTTCAGGCTATCTATGCTGACTCCACTCAGGAGGACTCATTAACTCGTACCACCGCTGAGATGCTCGAAGATAAGGACCGAGAGAATCGGGCCTTGAGGCTGGAACTCTTCAATACCCGTGCTGATCATTGGGCCACATTGACTCGGTTTGCACCCGTGGTGCAAGCTGGATGTATGGATACCAGGGATCTGTATCCTGTGAGAGCAGCTCTGCCAGACATGGTGGATTGGCGTGATGTGGGAGGCATCACCCCACCCCTTGGTCCCCGCAGGCCACCGTTTGTTGGTCCAAGACCTTATCCTAGCCCCTATGGTCCACAGGCTCCTCAGGACCGTTTGTTTCCGGATGATCACGTTGAACTTCCAGGCTATGGAGGTGACTTCTATGAGGACTACTACGGAGCTATCTGAGTTAGTAGTAGTACCACTAGTATTGTAGTAGTTGTATCTCCACTGTCCTGTGTGACTTGTGGAATACGACTTGGTGTGTAATCGATTCCGGAGGTGTAGACAAATAATGTATAGGGACTCGGAATGCCTCCGATGAGATGTAACGTCTACCTTCATAGTTGTACTGTAGCATGGGCTTGTACTAAACTATGTATGACGAGTATGACCGTTGGTGTATATATGGCAGTTTTATATTACCATGGCATACGAATGAGCATCTCTGCATTCCGCGTTATCCTTTACATTCTGCACTTCCCTGTTAAGTTTGAGCCATCCTTGTCTAAACCGTTGTCTTGTTTTCCCTCCTAGGATGGTCAACACCCGCGGAAACCCTGCTGCCCCGGAGCAGGGGGAAGCCAATGCAGCTAGAGGTGAAAATTTGCCTCACCCGCCTTCCCTGGCCGAAGTGATGCTGGAGGCGGAAAGGAACAAGCGTGAAACCAACCGCCTGCTGGAGCGGATTGAGCAGAACACTGCACGCCACCCACGAAATGCCTTGGTGTCAATCAACGACTTCATCAAGCTGTACCCACCAAAGTTTAACCATTCCGTCGAGCCCCTCGACGCGGATGATTGGCTTCGCAGCATCACCCACAAGCTACGTTCTGCCAACGTAGCTGAAGCCGACAAGGTTACCTATGCTGCTTATCATCTTGAGGGCCCCGCTAGCCATTGGTGGGAAAACTACGAAGCTATGCGCCCGGTCGGCCAAATCACTACCTGGGCTGAGTTCAGCGAGGCTTTCCGTGAGCATCACATTCCGGAAGGTCTCATGGATCGCAAGAGGGAGGAGTTCTGCAACTTCACCCAAGGAAGGCTGACTGTGGATGCATATAGCCGAGAATTTGGGAACTTGGCACGCTATGCTCCTGAAGAGGTTTCTACTAACGCCAAGAAGCAGGCAAGGTTCCGTAAGGGACTTAGCCCTGAGCTTCGCCGCGATCTCCGTCTGCACGAGTGCACATCCTTCCAGAAGTTGGTCAATAAAGCTATCAGTGCTGAGACAGGCCAGACTGATTATGACGCTTCACGCAAGCATTCTCGTGATTTTGGGTCTTCATCCGGCTCGGGAGCTCAGAAGCGCCGGGTGTGGATTCCAAGCACCGCACTGCCACCCAGATTCACCCCGAGGCCATCCTTTGAGGCGCCTCGTCCCAACCAGCAAATTGCACCGTCCAAGTCCTATGGTGGCCCCGCTGCTAATGTTGCTCCACGCCCCACTGTGGTAACATGCTTCAAGTGTGGAGAACCGGGTCACTATAGTCGAGAGTGTCCCCAGAACAACCCCAATCAAGCTGGAAAGTCCGTTGGCCGTGGTAAGCCCGCGGGAAAGACTTTCTACACCAAGCCGGCCACTACTGCACGTGGCCATGTCAACTATGTTTCAGCCGAAGAGGCTCATGAGGATCCCAACGTCGTCCTTGGTACGCTCCTTGTTAACTGCCATCCGGCATCTGTTCTTTTCGATACTGGAGCATCTCATTCATTCATATCTGAGAATTATGCTCGGTTGCATAACACGACATTCTGTGACATGCCCACTTCCATGGTAATTCAAACTCCGGGTTCCAAATGGCAAACTTCTAGGGTAAGCCATGGGAACGAAATTCTTGTCGATAGGCTTGTCTTCCTTGCATCTTTAATAGCTCTCAAGTCCTCCGACATAAACATCATCTTGGGTATGGACTGGATGTCGGCTCATTACGCCAAGATCGATTGTGCCATTAGAACCGTTCAACTTACTCATCCCTCGGGCAAGACAGTTAATGTCTTAACTCGAATGGCCAAGCGCCAACTTTACTCTCTCAATGCCAACCCTCTTCCAGACCTTGAGGACGTTCCGGTAGTCCGAGACTTCCCGGATGTGTTTCCAGAAGAACTGCCAGGTGTTCCACCTGACCGGGATGTCGAGTTTGTGATAGACCTTGTCCCAGGAACCGTTCCAATTGCTAGAAGACCCTACAAGATGGCACCCTTAGAACTAGCCGAGCTTAAGAACCAACTCGATGAGTCCTTGAACAAAGGGTTCATCCGTCCTAGCTCCTCTCCTTGGGCTTGCCCCGTCCTCTTCGTCAAGAATAAGGATGGAACGGATCGAATGGTTGTGGATTACCGACCTGTCAATCTGGTCACCATCAAGAACAAATACCCGCTTCCCAGGATCAATGACCTGTATGATCAGCTCGCTGGATCCTCAGTCTTCTCCAAGATGGATTTGAGGTTGGGCTACCATCAAATCAAAATCAGAAACGGGGACATTCCCAAAACGGCTTTTGTCACTCGTTATGGCCAATACGAGTACACCGTCATGTCCTTCGGTTTAACCAATGCCCCGGCCACTTTCTCCCGGTTAATGAACTCGGTTTTCATGGAGTACTTGGACAAATTCGTCGTAGTATACCTCGATGACATACTCATCTACTCCAAAAATGAAGAGGAACATGCCGAACATCTAAGACTGGTATTGATGAAACTTCGAGAGCATCGCCTTTATGCCAAATTCTCCAAGTGTGAATTTTGGTTGTCAGAAGTGACCTATCTAGGCCATGTAATCTCTGGTAAGGGTATTGCTGTCAATCCCGAGCGAGTTCAAGCCGTCCTTGATTGGACTCCACCTGTTTCGGTCAAGCAAGTTCGGAGTTTCCTTGGCCTAGCGAGCTATTGCCGCCGCTTCGTCGAGAATTTCTCCAAGGTTGCTAAACCTCTAACTGAACTCCTCAAGAAAGATAAAAAGTTCGAGTGGACTCCACAGTGCGAGTTCAGTTTTCAGGAACTGAAAAGACGCCTGACATCTGCTCCCGTACTGGTACCACCAGATTTCTCCAAGGACTTTATTATCTATTGCGACGCCTCGCGACAAGGACTAGGTTGCATACTCATGCAAGGTCGTCAGGTAATTGCCTATGCCTCACGGCAATTACACCCACATGAGGAAAATTATCCCACACATGATCTAGAGCTTGCAGCTGTAGTCCATGCACTCAAAACCTGGCGACATTACCTCCTCGGTAATCGTTGCGAGATCTTCACCGATCACCAAAGCTTGAAATATATCTTCACCCAACCAGATTTGAATCTCAGGCAAAGACGTTGGGTCGAGTTGATCTCGGATTACGACTTAGGAATAACTTACACCCCTGGCAAAGCCAATGTCATGGCTGATGCACTAAGTCGTAAGTCCTACTGTAACAACCTGATGATACAACAAAGTCAACCACTTCTCCATGAGGAATTTCGTGAGCTTAATCTTCACATTGTTCCTCGTGGATTCCTGTCTACCCTGGTGGCGAAACCTACCCTTATGGATCAAATCATAGCTGCCCAAAAGCGTGATAAGGGCATATCCCGGATTAAGGAAAACATTGTTAGCGGAGTAGCTAAATGTTTTTCCATGGATGAGCAAGGTGCTGTCCTCTTTGAGAACCGCCTGGTGGTTCCCAAGAACCAACATCTACGCCAGATGATCCTTAAGGAAGCTCATGAATCCCCTCTCACCATTCATCCCGGTAGTACTAAAATGTATCAAGACCTACGCCAGAGGTTTTGGTGGACTAGGATGAAGAGAGAAATCGCTCAATACGTTGCTAATTGCGACGTTTGTCGTCGTGTTAAAGCAGAGCATCAACGGCCTGCTGGCACCCTTCAACCTTTGGCTATTCCTGAATGGAAATGGGACAAAATCAGTATGGATTTCATCACTGGGTTTCCCAGGACCAAGAGGGGGAATAATGCCATCTTCGTCGTGATCGACCGTCTTTCCAAAGTAGCCCATTTTCTACCTGTTCGTGAGAGTATCACCGCTAGCCAGCTAGCTGACCTATACATCTCCCGAATAGTGTCTCTTCATGGTGTCCCATTGGAAATTAACTCAGACCGTGGAAGTCTCTTCACCTCTCGATTTTGGGAAAGTTTCCAAAATGCTATGGGAACTCATCTCTCCTTTAGCACCGCCTTCCATCCTCAATCAAGTGGTCAAGTAGAGCGAGTAAATCAAATTCTGGAGGATATGCTCCGAGCTTCTGTTATCTCGTTCGGAATGAGTTGGGAGAAATGCCTTCCATTCGCGGAGTTTGCCTATAACAATAGCTATCAAGCTAGTTTGGGCAAGGCTCCCTTCGAAGTTCTCTATGGACGAAAATGTCGAACGCCTCTTAACTGGTCAGAAACCGGGGAAAGACAACTCTTTGGCCCGGATATGATTCAGGAAGCAGAAGAGCAGGTTCGCGTTATTCGTGAGAAATTGAAAACGGCCCAATCTCGCCAAAAGAGTCAATATGATCATAAGCATAAGCCTATGACATTTGAAATTGACGAGAAAGCTTACCTTCGGGTTACCCCGTTAAAGGGAACCCATCGCTTCGGTATCAAAGGCAAATTGGCTCCTCGTTACATTGGACCCTTTCGCATTCTTGCCAAACGAGGAGAAGTTGCCTACCAATTGGAACTACCTCCGCATCTTTCCAAAGTTCACGATGTCTTCCACGTTTCGCAACTCAGGCGTTGCTTCGCGGATCCTTTCCGTGGAGTGGACCACGAAACGCTTGATTTACAAGATAACCTTTCTTATCGGGAATACCCCGTTCGTATCCTTGATCAAGCCGAGCGTACCACTCGACGTCATAATATCAAGTTTCTCAAGGTTCAATGGTCACACCATTCCGAGGAAGAAGCCACTTGGGAAAGGGAGGATCGTCTTCGACTCGAGTACCCCGCCTTCTTCCCAGATGATCCTAAATCTCGGGACGAGATTCTATTGAGTGGGGGTGAGTTGTCACACCCTAGCTAGGTTATGCATTAGAGTGTGCATCATGTCTACTTTCATCAGAAATGGAAATGGGGAAAGCAGAACCCCCGGCACCCCCCCCCCCTGAAATCAACTAGGGTTTACTAAAAATAAACTCAATGAACCTGAAATGCCCTTCAGATATGTTCACCCTCTTTGCCTTGGGTTAGAACCCTTGGGAAAAATGGTGCATATAATTTTAGGTCAACAAAAGGGGCATTGACTTAATTCATAAATATTTGAATTTGGGCATTTAAATACTATTAAATAATTCAAATGCTCAAATAATGTTGGAATTATTTTTGGGCCACTGAAATAATTCAGAAAGTGTCCATAAATATTTTCAGGATTTTATAAAATGATTTAGTATTTAAACTAAATCAAAACAGAATAACAGAAATAGAAAATAGAAAACAGAATAAATTAGAGAGAGAGAGAGTAGGCCAGTGGGCCACTTACCTGGCGCCACCAGCCGGCCCAGCACTGTAGCTGGACGGCCCAGCCCACCAGGCCGACGCCAGTCGTCCCCTAGCTCCTGCCAGGAGGACGCCGGGCGTGTGCCCGCGGTGCGCCGGCACGCGCGCGGCCACCGACGGCCACCTCCTGCTTCGGCCGCCTCCCCGACGTCGCTATGGACGCCACGCACCCCCCTGGCCCTCTCATTCATCTCCCTCGCCCTCATCTCCTCCCCTGTTTCTCTCCCGCACGACCACCCGAACGGGCTCGTCGCCGCCGTTCGCTGCCACCGCGGCCACCGGCCACCCCTCGCCGTGCCGCTGCGCCCAAAAGCTCCGCCTCGACCCACCCTTCCTCCTCACCGCTCCAAGCGATGCCGGGAGCCCTGCAGTGACGCAATTGCCGTCGTCTTCACCGACGGGCACCGAAGATCGCCGGCCCCGATTCTCCGTCTCCAGGTCGTCCCCGAGCCCACCGAGCTGCTCTACGTGCCCCCAGTGAGCTCCTGCTCCGAATCCCCCTCTTCCCCGCTTCATTTGATCGCCATAGCCGTCACCCCCATGATGACCGAAGTGCGCCGCCGCTCGAGCTCGCCGTCGACGATGCTCCGGTGACCAAATGGTCACCCTGGAGTGTCGAACCTACTCCCCGCGATGCGTAGCACCCTCCTAGCCCCCTTGCCCCGCTCTTCTACGCACAGAAACGCAACCCCGCGCGCAACCGAACTCCGACGGCCGCCAAATAGCTCGCCGCCGTCAACTCCGGCCATCCTAGCTGCTGCTGCTGCCACCACTAGATCCGCGAGAGCGCCAACAAGCCGTAGCAACAAACCACGCTCAAAATGGAGCCCTATAGCGCATTCCCGAGCCGCTCCGCCATCTCTGTCATCGCCGGCGACGAGCCGTGGACCAAGTCCGGCAGGTTTGACCCCCTGGGTCACTGACGCGTGGGCCCAACCCCATTAACCAAGCCAGTTTAGTTTTAATTTAATTAGGATTAGCTACAGACACTGACGTGTGGACCCCACACGTCAGGTTTGACTGGGTCAACCGCCTTTGACCTGCTGACGCAATGCTGTTGTCATGCTGACGCAGTAAACCATTTTCTAGTTTAAAAATAATTCAGGAAATTCCAGAAAATACCCAAAACTTCAAAAATTCATAGAAATTCAACCATAACTCCAAATGAGACAAATTATATATGTAAAATTATCAGAAAAATTCAAGGAATCCATCTGTACCATTTTCATGCATGTTTGAACAACGTTTGTCCCCTGTTTTGGACAAAATGAATAAAGGGCATTTAAATAATCATATATGGGGTTGGAATTTGAATCTTGTACTCAAACCAACTCCATTTAAATTATAGATAGTTGCATTAGCTCAAGACACATCCATATTGCCATGTCATAGCATGCATCATATTGTTGCATATCGTCATGTGCTGATTGTGCTCGGTTGTGTCCTTCGTGGTAGGTTCTGCCTCCGAGGATATTCACGAGTATCCAACTGAAAGGCAGTATCCCGTCACCACTCCATCAGGCAAGCAACCATTGATCATTCCGATACAACCCATGTTCTCGCTCCTGCTCTTGTTTACTGCATTAAGACAACACGATTCAAACTGCTGTGTGCTACGGTAGTTGAACCCTTATCCTCTGCATGACCTGTCATTGCCACAGTAACTAGATGAAACCCTCTAGCATGTGTAGGAGTTGATTGAGCCATGTTTTGTGATTCCTACCTTGCTATGCCTGCTATGCTTAGAGTTGTGTCAGGTCTGGTTCATCTGGGTGATTGGCTAGAGTGAAATGCTTGTGACAGTAATATGTGGGATGTGTTGAACATGTTTTGGTAAAGGTATCGATGAGAGTCCATGTAGGAGTACATGGTGGGTTGTTTCATTGAAGCCGTCCCTAAGAACTGAGTTCTGTATGCGTGAATTAAGATTCAGCTACTACCACACATTGGGCCCTGAAATATGACCCCGCTCGACTTACCGACCCCTCTCGCCTCAGTCCAGGAGTTGCAACTAGTTTCTGGTGTTTGTAGGACATGTGTTGGCAGCCGTGCGTAGCGCTGACCCTAGGGGTGGGCTATGTTGCGGTAGATACACCGTGGCACGGTGTACCGAGTCACCCGTTTGGTGTCTCGGGAACCCTGTTCACATCGTTCGGGGCCGTTGAGGACACCCCGGCCGGATTTCCTTGCGGATGGAACCTGAATAGGCGATGACCCTGGACTAGAGACTTGTGAGGTTAGTCAGGTCGTGGTCTACACCCACGTCGGTTTTCGCTTGAAGTCTGCCGAGCACATTTCGTGTGCAGACGCTAAGTGGTGGAAACATGTGTGACGAAGTACACCCCTGCAGGGTATAAAACTATTCGAATAGCCGCGTCCGCGGTAAAGGACTACTTGATTGCATTTACAGTTCATAGACAAGTTAATGGATACTACTAAAAGACTCAAGATAAGTGTGAGTACCGAGGATGGCCCCTCGCAGGTTACGAGGGAGGATCCACGGTGGAGTATTGTGATGGTGAGTAGTGGACTCGTGTGCGAAGACTATTTTGCTAAAAGATTCCGTAGGATAGCTTAGCCAAGAGTCAAAGCTGGCTTGCTGCATAAACCCCACCACCTTCTTGAGAATGAGCATGTACGGTAGGTTCTGATGTAAGACTTGCTGAGTACCTTTGTACTCATGTTTGCTTATTTATTGTTTTCAGACGACAACACTGCCCCCTCCGATGGGTTTTACGTAGATCTTGACGTCGACGAGTGACTAGACACCCAGGTGGTGATCCAGGCCATGGAGGGCCCTATGTAGATAGACATGCTTCGAGAAGCCTTCTTTCTTTCTAGAGTCTGTACTCAGACTAGTTGCTTCCGCATGTGCTTGTATGACTGTATGACTTGAGTGTCGGGTCATGTGACCCCTACCTGTATGGATATGTTATGTATGGCTCCCTGGAGCCTTTAAATAAAGTACATGAGTTGTAGAGTTTTGTTGTGATGCCATGTTGTATGTACTCATATCGGGCATATTGTATGTATGATTGAAATGCTTGGTATGAGTGGGATCCGACAATCTAGTTGTTTGCCCTTCGCAGCCTTTCTTATGGGGAAATGTAGTCTAGTGCTCCTCGAGCCATAGTAGTCCGCTACAGCCCGGTTCACCGGAGTCCTGCTAGCCCAGCACTACTGCTCAGGACACTTGACTGGCCGGCATGTGTTTCACTTCGTCCCTATGTCTGTCCCTTCGGGGAAATTTCACGCGGTGATCTCCGGAGTCCTGCCTAGCCTGCTACAGCCCGGGATTCCCCGGAGTCCTGTTAGCCCAGTGCTACAGCCCGGAATCACTCGTTGATGACCGACATGTTCGTTGTGATTCATGTATGCCTGTCTCCGTAGGTCTGTGCCGCTTTGGGTTCACGACTAGCCATGTCGGCCCGGGTTCTCGGTCATATGGATGCTAGCGACATTGTCATATACGCGAGCCAAAAGGCGCAAACGGTCCCGGGCCATGGTAAGGCGACACCCGTGGGATACCGTGCGTGAGGCCGTAAAGTGATATGAGGTGTTACCAGCTAGATCGATGTGGCTTACAATCGGGGTCCTGACAATAGTAGCATGTTCCGTGCATCTCCTATTGATTTGGCATTCTTGCTTATCAGTTTGATTGACCTCTATTTCTTGTAAAGTGGTTGTGGCAGGAAAAAGGGAATGATTTCTGTGGATACTACGTTTGCGAGTCCATCCGCTACACAACCTGTGAGCGGAGCTACACTGACGAACAATATGAAGTACGTAAATAACAACATTCACAATTTTATTTTATTACCATCATTTGTGTTGAGTTTCATTCATACATATATATATATATATATATATATATGTATTGACCCCCTTCTCCAAATTAGATGTTTCGGAAGCGGGATGAACTCCTAGCACCAGCTCGCATGCGAGCAGTTCAAGAGGAATTGGCGGCATTCTTTCTTGACCACATGATCGCTGAAGACGGAGAATACTATGTGGACCATGAGTCTGTATGATTATATTTGTAAGAGATAATTATTGTATATATGTAGCCGGTAGTGTCGGATAGATATACGAGAACTTGTTGTTCGACCAATCTCTCGGAGAAGGAGAGGTGGTCGATATCACTTCTCTCTGTATGCATATATGTTCATGACGATCTTCTGTTTCCTTCGTTTGCTTACTAGCTAGCTAGCGTGTATAGTCCTCTCTATACATATGTATAGTACGTAGCGTCGACCAAGCACGGACATAAGAGAGGACACTTCTCTCTATTAATTATAGCTAGCTAACACAATATATGAAACACCTAAATTAACCCCCCAAACCCCCAAACCACCCCCCTTTCAAAAAAAAAACACCCCAGCCACAGAAATGCTGACACGTGGATGCCTATTGGTCCCGGTTGGTGCCACCAACTGGGACCAAAGGGTCTCCTGCCTGGTCTCCGCGCACAGGCCACGTGGAGGCCCATCAGTCCTGGTTCTAGATTGAACCGGGACTAAAGGGGTAGGGTATTAGTACCGACCCTTTAGTCCCGGTTCAGGAACCGGGACAAAAGGCCCTTACGAACCAGGACAATAGGCCCTTTTTCTACCAGTGAGAGATTCCCTCCTGGGTGTGAAACACAGAAGAAAGTGATGGTAGTGAAGCCGATCACATCCCAGATCTTTGGGTGTGAAACTTTTTCTTCGCGTGTGTCCCTTTGCGCCGTAGCCATGGAAAATCTTCATCATTTAACTGGATGCTCGGGTCAATGTTCACTGTGAATGGAGCAATTTCATCAAACTTTTCATAATCTCCTGACATGTCTGTCTTGTCATCCACTCCCATGATGTTTATCTTCCCCGAAAGAACTATGTGCCGCTTTGGCTCATCGTACGATGCATTCGCTTCCTTATCTTTTCTTTTTCTCGGCTTGGTAGACATGTCCTTCACATAGAAAACCTGTGCCACATCATTGGCTAGGACGAATGGTTCCTCTACATTCGTAAGATTGTTGATATCCACTGTTGTCATTCCGTACTACGGGTCTTCTGTTACCACGCCTCGTGTCATATTGACCCATTTGCACTGAAACAAAGGGACCTTCAAACCACGTCGATAGTCAAGTTGCCATATGTCCTGTATATAACCATAATATGTTTGCTTTCCCGTCTTGGTTTCTGCATCAAAGTGGACACCACTATTTTGGTTGGTGCTCTTCTTATCTTGGGCGATCGTGTAAAATGTATTACCATTTATCTCGTACCCTTTGAAAGTCATTATATTCGAAGATGGTAACTGGGACAGCAAGTACAGGTCATCTTCAATAGAGGCGTCATGCATGGTACGTGTCTGCAACCAGCTGGCGAAACTGCTGGTTTGTTCACGTGTAATCCAGTGATCAGACCGCTCCGGGTGTTTCGAGCGTAGCAAATTCTTGTGTTCATCCATATATGGAGCCACCAAGGTGGAATTCTGTAGAACTGTGTAGTGTGCTTCAGTGAGAGAATGTCCGTCCATACATATTATTTGTTCCCCTCCTAGCATGCCTTTTCCATCCAGTTTGCCATTATGCCGCGATTCAGGAACACCAATCGGCTTAAGGTCAAGAATAAAGTCAATACAAAATTCTGTGACCTCCTCATTTTCATGATCCGAGGATGGTGCCCGGTTATAGCAATCTTGCCGATTAGCTGCCCGACGATGTACATTATGAACCCATGGAGGTGCAGATACAAAGATACGAGTACAGGAAGCCTCTCGTCAAAGATGAAAGATCTCTATCAACGATGATGCGAAGATCGCATGATTGGTACTTGAAAATCTGTAGAGACTCTGGGGGAGGAGTACTTTGTATGTGAAAGGTAAAAAGGAGCATGACCTCGTTGGAATTGAACTGTTGCCTGTTCAATTTGAGGAGTTCTTTGAGTTTTTCAATCAATTAGCCCTCGATAAAACAACGGTCACCTGCTCTTTCTGTAAGTAGTACTACTTCTGTCATTAAGTCTCTCTATATAGCTCAGCTCTTTCATTGCATGTATTTATAATCATCCTCACTATATTATGCAGATTGAAGATCGCCGAATTGAAGAAAAGACAAGTCAGTGATATTTTGTTCATTAACACATATCTCATAGATGCAACTCAGGTTAAATTTCATGCCGCAGATACCGAGGCCAACTTGCTACGATCGTTGGTAACAAATGAAAACATAGATGTAATACTCTTTCCTTACAACTTCAAGTGTGTGTTACTGTCTTGTGCGTATTCGGTTTCCCTTATATATATATATATATTAGTCAAGGTTATAGTAATGTAATTGATGAGTTATGCATGTGTGTGCAGTTACCACTATATTCTCCTAGAGATTAAGCTTGAGCAGGGACTAGTAACTGTCTTAGACTCAAAACAAAAAGATCCCCAGGACTATGCGGACATGACTCAAATGCTCGAGAAGTAAGTTAAATCGATCATTATCCACCATATCAGCAACTTTGTTCATTTCCTGATTTATCAAGTAATTGTTTTCTTTGTCTGGCAGGGTTTGGAAAAAATTCTCCAAAAAAGCTCTAGGACGCCCGAAGAAGCTGCTATTTAGACACCCGAAAATAAGTACTGTAGTAGCATGTTCCGCGCATCTCCTATTGATTGGGCATTCTTGCTTATCAGTTTGATTGACCTCTATTTCTTGTAAAGTGGTTGTGGCAGGAAAAATGGAATCATTTCTGTGGATACTACGTTGGCGAGTCCATCCGCTACACGACCTGTGAGCGGGGCTACACTGACGAACAATATGAAGTACGTAAATAACAACATTCACAATTTTATTTTATTACCATCATTTGTGTTGAGTTTCATTCATTCATATATATATATATATATATATGTATGTATTGACCCCCTTCTTCAAATTAGATGTTTCGGAAGCGGGATGAACTCCTAGCACCAGCTCACATGCGAGCAATTCAAGAGGAATTAGCGGCATTCTTTCTTGACCACATGATCGCTGAAGACGGAGAATACTATGTGGACCATGAGTCCGTATGATTATATTTGTAAGAGATAATTATTGTATATATGTAGCCGGTAGTGTCGGATAGATATACGAGAACTTGTTGTTCGACCAATCTCTCGGAGAAGGAGAGGTGGTCGATATCACTTCTCTCTGTATGCATATATGTTCATGACGATCTTCTGTTTCCTTCGTTTCCTTACTAGCTAGCTAGCGTGTCTAGTCCTCTCTATACGTATGTATAGTACATAGCGTCAACCAAGCACGGACATAAGAGAGGACACTTCTATCTATTAATTATAGCTAGCTAACACAATATATGAAACACCTAAATTAACCCCCCCCCCCAAACCCCCGACCCCCCCCCTTTCAAAAAAACCAAAAACCCCAGCCACAGAAATGCTGACGCGTGGATGCCTATTGGTCCCTGTTGGTGCCACCAACCGGGACCAAAGGGTCTCCTGCCTGGTCTCCGTGCACAGGCCACGTGGAGGCCCATCAGTCCTAGTTCTGGATTGAACCGGGACTAAAGGTGCAGGGCATTAGTACCAACCCTTTAGTCCCGGTTCAGGAACCGGGACAAAAGGCCCTTACGAACCGGGACAACAGGCCCTTTTTCTACCAGTGAGAGATTACCTCCTAGCTGTGAAACACAGAAGAAAGTGATGGTAGTGAAGCCGATCACATCCGAGATCTTTGGGTGTGAAACTTTTTCTTTGCGTGTGTCCCTTTGCGCCGTAGCCATGGAAAATCTTCATCATTTAACTGGATGCTCGGGTCAATGTTCACTGTGAATGGAGCAATTTCATCAAACTTTTCATAATCTCCTGACATGTCTGTCTTGGCATCCACTCCCACGATGTTTATCTTCCCAGAAAGAACTATGTGCCGCTTTGGCTCACCGTACGATGCATTCGCTTCCTTATCTTTTCTTTTTCTCGGCTTGGTAGACATGTCCTTCACATAGAAAACCAGTGCCACATCATTGGCTAGGACGAATGGTTCGTCTACATACGTAAGATTGTTGAGATCCACTGTTGTCATTCCGTACTGCGGGTCTTCCGTTACCACGCCTCGTGTCATATTGACCCATTTGCACCGAAACAAAGGGACCTTCAAACCACGTCGATAGTCAAGTTCCCATATGTCCTGTATATAACCATAATATGTTTGCTTTCCCGTCTCGGTTTCTGCATAAAAGCGGACACCACTATTTTGGTTGGTGCTCTTCTTATCTTGGGCGATCGTATAAAATTTATTACCATTTATCTCGTACCCTTTGAAAGTCATTATATTCGAAGATGGTAACTGGGATAGCAAGTACAGGTCATCTTCAATAGAGGCGTCATGCATGGTACGTGTGTGCAACCAGCTGGCGAAACACCTGGTTTGTTCATGTGTAATCTAGTGATCAGACCGCTCCGGGTGTTTCGAGCGTAGCAAATTCTTGTGTTCATCCATATATGGAGCCACCAAGGCGGAATTCTGTAGAACTGTGTAGTGTGCTTCAGTGAGAGAATGTCCGTCCATACATATTATTTGTTCCCCTCCTAGCATGCCTTTTCCATCTAGTTTGCCATTATGCCGCGATTAAGGAACACCAATCGGCTTAAGGTCAAGAATAAAGTCAATACAAAACTCAATGAGCTCCTCATTTTCATGATCCGAGGATGGTGCCCGGTTATAGCAATCTTGCCGATTAGCTGCCCGACGATGTACATTGTGAACCCATGGAGGTGCAGATACAAAGATACGAGTACGGGAAGCCTCTCGTCGAAGATGAAAGATCTCTATCAATGATGATGCGAAGATCGCATGATTGGTACTTGAAAATCTGCAGAGACTCTGGGGGGAGGAGTACTTTGTATGTGAAAGTTAAAAAGGAGCATGACCTCGTTGGAATTGAACTGTTGCCTATTCAGTTTGAGGAGTTCTTTCAGTTTTTCAATCAATTGGCCCTCGATAAAACAACGGTCACCTGCTGTTTCTGTAAGTAGTACTACTTCTGTCATTAAGTCTCTCTATATAGCTCAGCTCTTTCATTGCATGTATTTATAATCATCCTCACTATATTATGCAGATTGAAGATCGCCGAATTGATGAAAAGACAAGTCGGTGATATTGGGTTCATTAACACATATCTCATAGATGCAACTCAGGTTAAATTTCATGCCGCAGATACCGAGGCCAACTTGCTACGATTGTTGGTAACAAATGAAAACATACATGTAATACTCTTTCCTTACAACTTCAAGTGAGTGTTACTGTCGTATGCGTATTCGGTTTCCCTTATATATATATTAGTCAAGGTTATAGTAATGTAATTGATGAGTTATGCATGTGTGTGCAGTTACCACTATATTCTCCTAGAGATTAAGCTTGAGCAGGGACTAGTAACTGTCTTAGACTCAAAACAAAAAGATCCCCAGGACTATGCAGACATGACTCAAATGCTCGAGAAGTAAGTTAAATCGATCATTATCCACCATATCAGCAACTTTGTTCATTTCCTGATATATCAAGTAATAGTTTTCTTTGTCTGGCAGGGTTTGGAAAAAATTCTCCAAAAAAGCTCCAGGACTCCCGAAGAAGCTGCAATTTAGACACCCGAAAGTAAGTACTATAGTAGCATGTTCCGCGCATCTCCTATTGATTTGGCATTCTTGCTTATCAGTTTGATTGACCTCTATTTCTTGTAAAGTGGTTGTGGCAGGAAAAAGGGAATGATTTCTGTGCATACTACGTTTGCGAGTCCATCCGCTACACGACCTGTGAGCGGGGCTACACTGACGAACAATATGAAGTACGTAAATAACAACATTCACAATTTTATTTTATTACCATCATTTGTGTTGAGTTTCACTCATTCATATATATATATATATATATATATATATATGTATTGACCCCCTTCTTCAAATTAGATGTTTCGGAAGCGGGATGAACTCCTAGCACCAGCTCACATGCGAGCAATTCAAGAGGAATTTCCGGCATTCTTTCTTGACCACATGATCGCTGAAGACGGAGAATACTATGTGGACCATGAGTCCGTATGATTATATTTGTAAGAGATAATTATTGTATATATGTAGCCGGGAGTGTCGGATAGATATACGAGAACTTGTTGTTCAACCAATCTCTCCGAGAAGGAGAGGTGGTCGATATCACTTCTCTCTGTATGCATATATGTTCATGACGATCTTCTGTTTCCTTCGTTTGCTTACTAGCTAGCTAGCGTGTCTAGTCCTCTCTATACGTATGTATAGTACGTAGCGTCGACCGAGCACGGACATAAGAGAGGACACTTCTCTCTATTAATTATAGCTAGCTAACACAATATATGAAACACCTAAATTAACCCCCCAAACCCCCCCCCCTTTCAAAAAAACCAAAAACCCCAGCCACAGAAATGCTGACGCGTGGATGCCTATTGGTCCCTGTTGGTGCCACCAACCGGGACCAAAGGGTCTCCTGCCTGGTCTCCGTGCACAGGCCACGTGGAGGCCCATCAGTCCTAGTTCTGGATTGAACCGGGACTAAAGGTGCAGGGCATTAGTACCAACCCTTTAGTCCCGGTTCAGGAACCGGGACAAAAGGCCCTTACGAACCGGGACAACAGGCCCTTTTTCTACCAGTGAGAGATTACCTCCTAGCTGTGAAACACAGAAGAAAGTGATGGTAGTGAAGCCGATCACATCCGAGATCTTTGGGTGTGAAACTTTTTCTTTGCGTGTGTCCCTTTGCGCCGTAGCCATGGAAAATCTTCATCATTTAACTGGATGCTCGGGTCAATGTTCACTGTGAATGGAGCAATTTCATCAAACTTTTCATAATCTCCTGACATGTCTGTCTTGGCATCCACTCCCACGATGTTTATCTTCCCAGAAAGAACTATGTGCCGCTTTGGCTCACCGTACGATGCATTCGCTTCCTTATCTTTTCTTTTTCTCGGCTTGGTAGACATGTCCTTCACATAGAAAACCAGTGCCACATCATTGGCTAGGACGAATGGTTCGTCTACATACGTAAGATTGTTGAGATCCACTGTTGTCATTCCGTACTGCGGGTCTTCCGTTACCACGCCTCGTGTCATATTGACCCATTTGCACCGAAACAAAGGGACCTTCAAACCACGTCGATAGTCAAGTTCCCATATGTCCTGTATATAACCATAATATGTTTGCTTTCCCGTCTCGGTTTCTGCATAAAAGCGGACACCACTATTTTGGTTGGTGCTCTTCTTATCTTGGGCGATCGTATAAAATTTATTACCATTTATCTCGTACCCTTTGAAAGTCATTATATTCGAAGATGGTAACTGGGATAGCAAGTACAGGTCATCTTCAATAGAGGCGTCATGCATGGTACGTGTGTGCAACCAGCTGGCGAAACACCTGGTTTGTTCATGTGTAATCTAGTGATCAGACCGCTCCGGGTGTTTCGAGCGTAGCAAATTCTTGTGTTCATCCATATATGGAGCCACCAAGGCGGAATTCTGTAGAACTGTGTAGTGTGCTTCAGTGAGAGAATGTCCGTCCATACATATTATTTGTTCCCCTCCTAGCATGCCTTTTCCATCTAGTTTGCCATTATGCCGCGATTAAGGAACACCAATCGGCTTAAGGTCAAGAATAAAGTCAATACAAAACTCAATGAGCTCCTCATTTTCATGATCCGAGGATGGTGCCCGGTTATAGCAATCTTGCCGATTAGCTGCCCGACGATGTACATTGTGAACCCATGGAGGTGCAGATACAAAGATACGAGTACGGGAAGCCTCTCGTCGAAGATGAAAGATCTCTATCAATGATGATGCGAAGATCGCATGATTGGTACTTGAAAATCTGCAGAGACTCTGGGGGGAGGAGTACTTTGTATGTGAAAGTTAAAAAGGAGCATGACCTCGTTGGAATTGAACTGTTGCCTATTCAGTTTGAGGAGTTCTTTCAGTTTTTCAATCAATTGGCCCTCGATAAAACAACGGTCACCTGCTGTTTCTGTAAGTAGTACTACTTCTGTCATTAAGTCTCTCTATATAGCTCAGCTCTTTCATTGCATGTATTTATAATCATCCTCACTATATTATGCAGATTGAAGATCGCCGAATTGATGAAAAGACAAGTCGGTGATATTGGGTTCATTAACACATATCTCATAGATGCAACTCAGGTTAAATTTCATGCCGCAGATACCGAGGCCAACTTGCTACGATTGTTGGTAACAAATGAAAACATACATGTAATACTCTTTCCTTACAACTTCAAGTGAGTGTTACTGTCGTATGCGTATTCGGTTTCCCTTATATATATATTAGTCAAGGTTATAGTAATGTAATTGATGAGTTATGCATGTGTGTGCAGTTACCACTATATTCTCCTAGAGATTAAGCTTGAGCAGGGACTAGTAACTGTCTTAGACTCAAAACAAAAAGATCCCCAGGACTATGCAGACATGACTCAAATGCTCGAGAAGTAAGTTAAATCGATCATTATCCACCATATCAGCAACTTTGTTCATTTCCTGATATATCAAGTAATAGTTTTCTTTGTCTGGCAGGGTTTGGAAAAAATTCTCCAAAAAAGCTCCAGGACTCCCGAAGAAGCTGCAATTTAGACACCCGAAAGTAAGTACTATAGTAGCATGTTCCGCGCATCTCCTATTGATTTGGCATTCTTGCTTATCAGTTTGATTGACCTCTATTTCTTGTAAAGTGGTTGTGGCAGGAAAAAGGGAATGATTTCTGTGCATACTACGTTTGCGAGTCCATCCGCTACACGACCTGTGAGCGGGGCTACACTGACGAACAATATGAAGTACGTAAATAACAACATTCACAATTTTATTTTATTACCATCATTTGTGTTGAGTTTCACTCATTCATATATATATATATATATATATATATATATGTATTGACCCCCTTCTTCAAATTAGATGTTTCGGAAGCGGGATGAACTCCTAGCACCAGCTCACATGCGAGCAATTCAAGAGGAATTTCCGGCATTCTTTCTTGACCACATGATCGCTGAAGACGGAGAATACTATGTGGACCATGAGTCCGTATGATTATATTTGTAAGAGATAATTATTGTATATATGTAGCCGGGAGTGTCGGATAGATATACGAGAACTTGTTGTTCAACCAATCTCTCCGAGAAGGAGAGGTGGTCGATATCACTTCTCTCTGTATGCATATATGTTCATGACGATCTTCTGTTTCCTTCGTTTGCTTACTAGCTAGCTAGCGTGTCTAGTCCTCTCTATACGTATGTATAGTACGTAGCGTCGACCGAGCACGGACATAAGAGAGGACACTTCTCTCTATTAATTATAGCTAGCTAACACAATATATGAAACACCTAAATTAACCCCCCAAACCCCCCCCCCCTTTCAAAAAAACCAAAAACCCCAGCCACAGAAATGCTGACGCGTGGATGCCTATTGGTCCCGATTGGTGCCACCAACCGGGACCAAAGGGTCTCCTGCCTGGTCTCCGCGCACAGGCCACGTGGAGGCCCATCAGTCCTGGTTCTGGATTGAACCGGGACTAAAGGGGCAGGGCATTCATACCGACCCTTTAGTCCCGGTTCAGGAACCGGGACAAAAGGCCCTTACGAACTGGGACAACAGGCCCTTTTTCTACCAGTGAGAGATTCCCTCCTGGGTGTGAAACACAGAAGAAAGTGATGGTGGTGAAGCCGATCACATCCCAGATCTTTGGGTGTGAAACTTTTTCTTTGCGTGTGTCCCTTTGCGCCGTAGCCATCGAAAATCTTCATCATTTAACTGGATGCTCGGGTCAATGTTCACTGTGAATGGAGCAATTTCATCAAACTTTTCATAATCTCTTGACATGTCTGTGTTGTCATCCACTCCCACGATGTTTATCTTCCCAGAAAGAACTATGTGCCGCTTTGGCTCATCGTACGATGCATTCGCTTCCTTATCTTTTCTTTTTCTCGGCTTGGTAGACATGTCCTTCACATAGAAAACCTGTGCCACATCATTGGCTAGGACGAATGGTTCGTCTACATACGTAAGATTGTTGAGATCCACTGTTGTCATTCCGTACTGCGGGTCTTCCGTTACCACGCCACGTGTCATATTGACCCATTTGCACCGAAACAAAGGGACCTTCAAACCACGTCGATAGTCAAGTTCCCATATGTCCTGTATATAACAATAATATGTTTGCTTTCCCGTCTTGGTTTCTGCATAAAAGCGGACACCACTATTTTGGTTGGTGCTCTTCTTATCTTGGGCGATCATGTGAAATGTATTACCATTTATCTCGTACCCTTTGAAAGTCATTATATTCGAAGATGGTAACTGGGACAACAAGTACAGGTCATCTTCACTAGAGGCGTCATGCATGGTACGTGTGTGCAACCAGCTGGCGAAACACCTGGTTTGTTCACGTGTAATCGAGTGATCAGACTGCTCCGGGTGTTTCGAGCGTAGCAAATTCTTGTGTTCATCCATATATGGAGCCACCGAGGCGGAATTCTATAGAACTGTGTAGTGTGCTTCAGTGAGAGAATGTCCGTCCATACATATTATTTGTTCCCCTCCTAGCATGCCTTTTCCATCTAGTTTGCCATTATGCCGCGATTCAGGAACACCGATCGGCTTAAGGTCAAGAATAAAGTCAATAGAAAACTCAATGACCTCCTCATTTTCATGATCCGAGGATGGTGCCCAGTTATAGCAATCTTGCTGATTAGCTGCCCGACGATGTACATTATGAACCCATGGAGGTGCAGATACAAAGATACGAGTACGGGAAGCCTCTCGTCAAAGATGAAAGATCTCTATCAACAATGATGCGCAGATCGCATGATTGGTACTTGAAACTCTGCAGAGACTCTAGGGGGAGGAGTACTTTGTATGTGAAAGTTAAAAAGGAGCATGACCTCGTTGGAATTGAACTGTTGCCTGTTCAATTTGAGGAGTTCTTTCAGTTTTTCAATCAATTGGCGCTCGATAAAACAATGGTCACCTGCTGTTTCTGTAAGTAGTACTACTTCTGTCATTAAGTCTCTCTATATAGCTCAGCTCTTTCATTGCATGTATTTATAATCATCCTCACTATATTATGCAGATTGAAGATCGCCGAATTGAAGAAAAGACAAGTCGGTGATATTGGGTTCATTAACACATATCTCATAGATGCAACTCAGGTTAAATTTCATGCCGCAGATACCGAGGCCAACTTGCTACGATCGTTGGTAACAAATGAAAACATAGATGTAATAATCTTTACTTACAACTTCAAGTGAGTGTTACTGTCGTGTGCGTATTCGGTTTCCCTTATATATATATCAGTCAAGGTTATAGTAATGTAATTGACGAGTTATGCATGTGTGTGCAGTTACCACTATATTCTCCTAGAGATTAGGCTTGAGCAGGGACTAGTAACTGTCTTAGACTCAAAACAAAAAGATCCCCAGGACTATGTGGACATGACTCAAATGCTCGAGAAGTAAGTTAAATCGATCATTATCCACCATATCAGCAACTTTGTTCATTTCCTGATATATCAAGTAATTGTTTTCTTTGTCTGGCAGGGTTTGGAAAAAATTCTCCAAAAAAGCTCCAGGACTCCCGAAGAAGCTGCAATTTAGACACCCAAAAGTAAGTACTATAGTAGCATGTTCCGCGCATCTCCTATTGATTTGGCATTCTTGCTTATCAGTTTGATTGACCTCTATTTCTTGTAAAGTGGTTGTGGCAGGAAAAAGGTAATGATTTCTGTGGATACTACGTTTGCGAGTCCATCCGCTACACGACCTGTGAGCGGGGCTACACTGATGAACAATATGAAGTACGTAAATAACAACATTCACAATTTTATTTTATTACCATCATTTGTGTTGAGTTTCATTCATTCATATGTATATGTGTATTGACCCCCTTCTTCAAATTAGATGTTTCGGAAGCGGGATGAACTCCTAGCACCAGCTCGCATGCGAGCAATTCAAGAGGAATTGGCGGCATTCTTTCTTGACCACATGATCGCTGAAGACGGAGAATACTATGTGGACCATGAGTCCGTATGATTATATTTGTAAGATATAATTATTGTATATATGTAGCCGGTAGTGTCGGATGGATATACGAGAACTTGTTGTTCGACCAATCTCTCGGAGAAGGAGAGGTGGTCGATATCACTTCTCTCTGTATGCATATATGTTCATGACGATCTTCTATTTCCTTCGTTTGCTTACTAGCTAGCTAGCGTGTCTAGTCCTCTCTATACATATGTATAGTACGTAGCGTCGACCAAGCACGGACATAAGAGAGGACACTTCTCTCTATTAATTATAGCTAGCTAACACAATATATGAAACACCTAAATTAACCCCCTAAAACCCCCAACCCCCCCCCCCCCCTTTAAAAAAAACAAAAACCCCAGCCACAGAAATGTTGATGCGTGGATTCCTATTGGTCCCGATTGGTGCCACCAACCGTGACCAAAGGGTCTCCTGCCTGGTCTCCGCACACAGGCCACGTGGAGGCCCATCAGTCCTGGTTCTGGATTGAACCGGGACTAAAGGGGCAGGGCATTAGTACCGACCCTTTAGTCCCGGTTCAGGAACCGGGACAAAAGGCCCTTACGAGCCGGGACAACAGGCCCTTTTTCTACCAGTGAGAGATTCCCTCCTGGGTGTGAAACACAGAAGAAAGTGATGGTAGTGAAGCCGAGCACATCCCAGATCTTTGGGTGTGAAACTTTTTCTTCGCGTGTGTCCCTTTGCACCGTAGCCATGGAAAATCTTCATCATTTAACTAGATGCTCGGGTCAATGTTAACTGTGAATGGAGCAATTTCATCAAACTTTTCATAATCTCCTGACATGTCTGTCTTGTCATCCATTCCCACGATGTTTATCTTCCCAGAAAGAACTATGTGCCGCTTTGGCTCATCGTACGATGCATTCGCTTCCTTATCTTTTCTTTTTCTCGGCTTGGTAGACATGTCCTTCACATAGAAAACCTGTGCCACATCATTGGCTAGGACGAATGGTTCGTCTACATACGTAATATTGTTGAGATCCACTGTTGTCATTCCGTACTGCGGGTCTTCCGTTACCATGCCTCGTGTCATATTGACCCATTTGCACCGAAACAAAGGGACCTTCAAACCACGTCGATAGTCAAGTTCCCATATGTCCTGTATATAACCATAATATGTTTGCTTTCCCGTCTTGGTTTCTGCATCAAAGCGGACACCACTATTTTGGTTGGTGCTCTTCTTATCTTGGGCGATCGTGTAAAATGTATTACCATTTATCTCGTACCCTTTGAAAGTCATTATATTCGAAGATGGTAACTGGGACAGCAAGTACAGGTCATCTTCAATAGAGGCGTCATGCATGGTACGTGTGTGCAACCAGCTGGCGAAACTCCTGGTTTGTTCACATGTAATCCAGTGATCAGACCGCTCCGGGTGTTTCAAGCGTAGCAAATTCTTGTGTTCATCCATATATGGAGCCACCAAGGCGGAATTCTATAGAACTGTGTAGTGTGCTTCAGTGAGAGAATGTCCGTCCATACATATTATTTGTTCCGCTCCTAGCATGCCTTTTCCATCCAGTTTGCCATTATGCCGCGATTCAGGAACACCAATCGGCTTAAGGTCAAGAATAAATTCAATACAAAACTCAATGACCTCCTCATTTTCATGATCCGAGGATGGTGCCCGGTTATAGCAATCTTGCCGATTAGCTGCCCGACGATGTACATTATGAACCCATGGAGGTGCAGATACAAAGATACGAGTACGGGAAGCCTCTCGTCAAAGATGAAAGATCTCTATCAACGATGATGTGAAGATCGCATGATTGGTACTTGAAAATCTGCAGAGACTCTGGGGGGAGGAGTACTTTGTATGTGAAAGTTAAAAAGGAGCATGACCTCATTGGTATTGAACTGTTGCCTGTTCAATTTGAGGAGTTCTTTCAGTTTTTCAATCAATTGGCCCTCGATAAAACAACGGTCACCTGCTGTTTCTGTAAGTAGTACTACTTCTGTCATTAAGTCTCTCTATATAGCTCAGCTCTTTCATTGCATGTATTTATAATCATCCTCACTATATTATGCAGATTGAAGATCGCCGAATTGAACAAAAGACAAGTCGGTGATATTGGGTTCATTAACACATATCTCATAGATGCAACTCAGGTTAAATTTCATGCCGCAGATACCGAGGCCAACTTGCTACGATCGTTGGTAACAAATGAAAACATAGATGTAATACTCTTTCCTTACAACTTCAAGTGAGTGTTACTGTCATATGCGTATTCGGTTTCCCTTATATATATGTTAGTCAAGGTTATAGTAATGTAATTGATGAGTTATGCATGTGTGTGCAGTTACCACTATATTCTCCTAGAGATTAAGCTTGACTAGGGACTAGTAACTGTCTTAGACTCAAAACAAAAAGATCCCCAGGACTATGCGGACATGACTCACATGCTCGAGAAGTAAGTTAAATCGATCATTATCCACGATATCAGCAACTTTGTTCATTTCCTGATATATCAAGTAATTGTTTTCTTTGTCTGGCAGGGTTTGGAAAAAATTCTCCAAAAAAGCTCCAGGACTCCCGAAGAAGCTACAATTTAGACACCCGAAAGTAAGTACTATAGTAGCATGTTCCGCGCATCTCCTATTGATTTGGCATTCTTCCTTATCAGTTTGATTGACCTCTATTTCTTGTAAAGTGGTTGTGGCAGGAAAAGGGAATGATTTCTGTGGATACTACGTTGGCGAGTCCATCCGCTACACGACCTGTGAGCGGGGCTACACTAATGAACAATATTAAGTACGTAAATAACAACATTCACAATTTTATTTTATTACCATCATTTGTGTTGAGTTTCATTCATTCATATATATATATATATATATATATATATGTATTGACCCCCTTCTTGAAATTAGAAGTTTCGAAAGCGGGATGAACTCCTAGCACCAGCTCGCATGCGAGCAATTCAAGAGGAATTGGCGGCATTCTTTCTTGACCACATGATCGCTGAAGACGGAGAATACTATGTGGACCATGAGTCCGTATGATTATATTTGTAAGAGATAATTATTGTATATATGTAGCCGGTAGTGTCGGATAGATATACGAGAACTTGTTGTTCGACCAATCTCTCCGAGGAGGAGAGCTGGTCGATATCACTTCTCTCTGTATGCATATATGTTCATGACGATCTTCTGTTTCCTTCGTTTGCTTACTAGCTAGCTAGCGTGTCTAGTCCTCTCTATACGTATGTATAGTACGTAGCGTCGACCAAGCACGGACATAAGAGAGGACACTTCTCTCTATTAATTATAGCTAGCTAACACAATATATGAAACACCTAAATTAACCCCCCAGAACCCCCAAACCCCCCCCCCCCCTTCAAAAAAAACAAAAACCCCAGCCACAGAAATGTTGACGCGTGGATGCCTATTGGTCCCGGTTGGTGCCACCAACCGGGACCAAAGGGTCTCGTGCCTGGTCTCCGTGCATAGGCCACGTGGAGGCCCATCAGTCCTGGTTCTGGATTGAACCGGGACTAAAGGGGCAGGCCATTAGTACTGACCCTTTACTCCCGGTTCAGGAACCGGGACAAAAGGCCCTTATGAACCGGGACAACAGGCCCTTTTTCTACCAGTGAGAGATTCCCTCCTGGGTGTGAAACACAGAAGAAAGTGATGGTAGTGAAGCCGATCACATCCCAGATCTTTGGGTGTGAAACTTTTTCTTCGCGTGTGTCCCTTTGCGCCGTAGCCATGGAAAATCTTCATCATTTAACTGGATGCTCGGGTCAATGTTCACTATGAATGGAGCAATTTCATCAAACTTTTCATAATCTCCTGACATGTCTGTCTTGTCATCCACTCCCATGATGTTTATCTTCCCAGAAAGAACTATGTGCCGCTTTGGCTCATCGTACGATGCATTCGCTTCCTTATCTTTTCTTTTTCTCGGCTTGGTAGACATGTCCTTCACATAGAAAACTTGTGCCACATCATTGGCTAGGACGAATGGTTCGTCTACATACGTAAGATTGTTGAGATCCACTGTTGTCATTCCGTACTGCGGGTCTTCCGTTACCACGCCTCGTGTCATATTGACCCATTTGCACCGAAACAAAGGACCTTCAAACCACGTCGATAGTCAAGTTCCCATATGTCCTGTATATAACCATAATATGTTTGCTTTCCCGTCTTGGTTTCTGCATCAAAGCGGACACCACTATTTTGGTTGGTGCTCTTCTTATCTTGGGCGATCGTGTAAAATGTATTACCATTTATCTCGTACCCTTTGAAAGTCATTATATTCGAAGATGGTAACTGGGACAGCAAGTACAGGTCATCTTCAATAGAGGCGTCATGCATGGTACGTGTGTGCAACCAGCTGGCGAAACTCCTGGTTTGTTCACGTGTAATCCAGTGATCAGACCGCTCCGGGTGTTTCGAGCGTAGCAAATTCTTGTGTTCATCCATATATGGAGCCACCAAGGCGGAATTCTGTAGAACTGTGTAGTGTGCTTCAGTGAGAGAATGTCCGTCCATACATATTATTTGTTCCCCTCCTAGCATGCCTTTTCCATCCAGTTTGCCATTATGCCGCGATTCAGGAACACCAATCGGCTTAAGGTCAAGAATAAAGTCAATACAAAACTCAATGACCTCCTCATTTTCATGGCCCTTGGAGATGCTTCCTTCTGGACTAGCACGGTTATGAACATATTTCTTTAAGACTCCCATGAATATCTCAAAGGGGAACATATTGTGTAGAAATACAGGACCCAAAACGTTAATCTCTTCACATAGGTGAACTAGGACGTGCGTCATGATCTTGAAGAAGGATGGTGGGAACACCAACTCGAAACTGACAAGACATTGCACCAAATCATTCTCTAACCTTGGTATGATTTCTGGCGATTACCTTCTGAGAGATTGCATTGAGGAATGCACATAGCTTCACAATGGCTAATCGAACGCTTTCCGATCGAAGCCCCCTCAATGCAACCGGAAGCAGTTGCGTCATAATCCTGTGGCAGTCATGAGACTTTAGGTTCTGGAACTTTTTCTCTGCCATGTTTATTATTGCCTTTATATTAGACGAGAAGCCAGACGGTACCTTAATACTGAGCAGGCATTCAAAGAAGATTTCCTTCTCTTCTTTGGTAAGAGCGTAGCTTGCATGACCATGATGTATGCCGTCTTATCCGTGCATACGTTGCTGGTCCTCCCGTGCCTCGGGTGTACCTTTTGTCTTCCCATACACGCCCAAGAAGCCAAGCAGGGTCACACAAAGATTCTTCGTCACGTGCATCACGTTGATTGTGGAGCGGACCTCTAGGTCTTTCCAATAGGGCAGGTCCCAAAATATAGATTTCTTCTTCCACATGGGTGCGCGTCCGTCAGCGTCATTTGGAACAGGTTGTCCACCAGGACCCTTTCCAAAGACCACCTTCAAATCCTTGACCATATCATGTACATCAGCACCAGTACGGTGGCGAGGCTTCGTCCGGTGATCCGCCTCACCTTTGAAATTCTTGCCTTTCTTTCTTACGGGATGCCTGCTCGGAAGAAATCGATGATGTCCCAGGTACACATTCTTCTTACAATTAGCCAAATATATACTGTCGGTATCGTCCAAACAGTGCATGCATGCGCGGTATCCCTTGTTTGTCTATCTTGAAAGGTTACTGAGAGTAGGCCAATCATTGATGGTCACGAACAGCAATGCCTTTAGGTCAAATTCTTCCCCCATGTGCTCATCCCACGCACGTACGCCTGTTCCATTCCACAGTTGTAAGAGTTCTTCAACTAATGGCCTTAGGTACACAACAATGTCGTTGCCGGGTTGCTTAGGGCCTTGGATGAGCACTGGCATCATAATGAACTTCCGCTTCATGCACAACCAATGAGGAAGGTTATACAAACATAGAGTCACATGCCAGGTGCTATGGTTGCTGCTCTGCTCCCCAAAAGGATTAATGCCATCTGCGCTTAGACCAAACCATACGTTCCTTGCGTCATCTGCAAACTCCTTCCCGTACTTTCTTTCGATTTTTCTCCACTGTGACCCGTCAGCGGGTACTCTCAACTTTCCGTCTTTCTTACGGTCTTCTCTGTGCCATCGCATCACCTTGGCATGCTCTTTGTTTTGGAACAAACGTTTCAACCGTGGTATTATAGGAGCGTACCACATCACCTTGGTAGGAATCTTCTTCCTTGGGCGCTCACCCTCGACATCACCAGGGTCATCGCGGATGATCTTATAGCGCAATGCACTGCATACTTGGCAAGCGTTCAAATCCTCATACTCACCGCGGTAGAGGATGCAATCATTAGGGCATGCATTTATCTTCTGCACCTCTAACCCTAGAGGGCAGACAGCCTTCTTTGCTTCGTACGTACTCTCGGGAAATTCGTTGTCCTTTGGAAGCATATTCTTTATCATTACCAGCAACTTTCCAAATCCCTTGTCAGATATACCATTCTCTGCCTTCCATTGTAGCAATTCCATTGTGGTGCCCAGCTTTTTCTTGTCACCTACGCAATTCAGGTACAACAATTTTTTGTGATCCTCTAACGTGTGCTGCAACTTCTTCTTCTCCAAATCACTTGCGCGGTTTCTCTTTGCATCGGAAATGGCCCGACCTAGATCATCAATGGGCTCATCCGATGCCACTTCTTCAGCTTCTTCTCGCATTGCCGGCTCAGCTTCTTCCCGCATTACCAGCTCAGCTTCTTCCCTCATTGTTGTATCATCGTATTCAGGGAACCCATGGCCAGGATAGCTATCTCGTCCTCTTCTTCTTCATTGTCTTCCATCATAACCCCTCTATCGGTGTCAAAACCGGCGGTTCTCCGGTAGGGGGTCCCGAACTGTGCGTCTAGGCCGGATGGTAACAGGAGGCAGGGAACACAATGTTTTAACCAGGTTCGGGCCCTCTTGATGGAGGTAAAACCCTACGTCCTGCTTGATTAATATTGATGATATGGGTAGTACAAGAGTGGATCTACCACGAGATTGAGGAGGCTAAACCCTAGAAGCTAGCCTATGGTATGATTGTTGTCTATGGAGTTGATGAAGTTGTCCTACAGACTAAAACCCTCCGGTTTATATAGACACTGGATAGGGTTAGGGTTACATAGAGTCGGTTACAATGGTAGGAGATCTTGAATATCCGCATCGCCAAGCTTGCCTTCCACGCCAAGGAAAGTCCCATCCGGACACGGGACGAATTCTTCAATCTTGTATCTTCATAGTCCAGGAGTCCGGCTACCCGAACACCCCCTAATCCAGGACTCCCTCAGTAGCCCCTGAACCAGGCTTCAATGACGATGAGTCCGGCACGCAAATTGCGGCATTGCAAGGCGGGTTCCTCCTCCAAGTCCTTCATAGAAGATTGTTAACACCAAGAGTAGTGTCCGGCTCTGCAAAATAAGCTTCCACATATTGCCATAGAGAGAATAATATTAACACAAATCAAATCTGCTGACGTATTCTGCAGTGCGCCATCACACCACAACCAAGCCCTTTACTCGAATCATTTTTACTTTTCCTCCTCAGCATGCTCTGCGAGGCAGTTTCCTTGGCACGTCTTGTCAAGCAGAGATCGTGTACCCTTTTTACGGGATTCTCATCAATATGGACGTGGGTAACCCAACCGCGCCATTTATCACGGCGCTCGGGAGGCAAGCGACTTTTATTAGGTAGGTGGGGATGCATAACCGCATCCGCCAATATAAGGGGATAAGGATCCACCCTTTTTACCTACGCCTTCTTCCTCCCTTGCCTATCCATCTCTCGCGCACCCGAGCTCCAGCGCCCAAGCCCGCACATCCCACCTCAACCTTCTCTAGCAATGTCCGGAGCGGGAGGCAAATGGATGGTCTCCTCCGTAACGGAGGGTAAATTAAAAAAGCTAAGGAAGGCCGGATACCTGTCCGAGGACATCGCGCACCGGCTTCCCGAAGAGGGGCAGCTTATCCCCACCCCAAGGCCCCATGAGAGGGTTGTGTTTCTCCCCCACTTCCTCCGCGGACTAGGTTTTCCACTCCACCCATTTGTCCGGGGGCTCATGTTCTACTACGGCCTGGACTTCCACGATCTGGCTCCAAACTTCATCCTCAACATCTCGGCGTTTATCGTCGTGTGCGTGGCTTTTCTCCGTGTCCGCCCCCATTTTGGCCTCTGGCTCAAGACCTTCAACGTCAAGCCAAAGGTGGTGCACGGCAGCCAGGCGGAGTGCGGAGGCATGGCGGGCAAGATGGCCGACGTCCTATGGTTCGAGGGCTCTTTCGTGGAGACCCTAAAGGGATGGCAAGCCGGGTGGTTTTATATCACCGAGCCATGCGATCCGGAATGGACCGCAGCCCCCGAGTTCCGATCCAGACCGCCCACGCGGCTTATGTCCTGGAAAGAGACGGGCCTGTCATTGGGTGATGAAAAAGAGGTGACCGGATTGCAAACATGCATCCAGTCCCTGGTGAACAAGCCAGTCCAGCTTGTTAATATAATCAAGGTTATGCTCGTCCGCCGGATCATCCCGTGCCAACAACGGGATTTTAATCTGTGGGAGTTCGACCCGGCGCAGCACCAAACCCTCAACAGGCTCTTCCACACGACGTATGAAGACGCCTGGAAGGTGCTATTCAAGAGCACCGAGGCTCCCGTATCCGCTTCCGAGGACCGCAGATACAGCTCACAGCGTCACGCTAGCAAGGTATGCCATCTACACCCTTCACAGGATGTTAAGCCCTTTTTCATAGTTTGACACTATGCGGGATCTGAACTCCCTTTCCTCTAATAGGCTTGGTGGGTGATAGCCGAGCCAATTAACTGTCCGGCTCCACCACCAACACCAATGAAGCCACTGACGTTATCATGGCTGAAGCAAATGTGGAGCCTATACCAACCTAAGAACCAAAAGTCAACGAAGCCAATGATGCTACTGCTTCTGTTCCTGCGCCTGCTATTGGTCCTCAGTTTGACTATCATATAGAGCATAAGCCTCAGGTACAAAAGCCCATGCCAAGGTTGCCCGGGTTTCCAGGTCCTGCATCAGCACCTGGATCCTTCAATGTCAACATCTTCAAAGCAGACACCACCTTCTTCAATAGCTCCAAGAACCCGTACTCAAGGGAACAAATATCTTCTGATCGGTTCTGGAGCTATCCGCAGCGAAGCTATTACTCCTGCATTCTGTACAATCAAGGTCGCATCTTTCCACATATGCGTCTTCACCCCGAAGCAATAACTGGTCTGCCCTGCTTGGAAGAAGCTCTGGACTGTTTCAAAGAGGTTGGATTGTTGCCTTTCATCACCGACCAAGAGCACTGGAACGAAGAGCTACTGCTCCAATTTTATGCCACTGGTCTGCCCACTCCTGGAGATCTCTATGAACCTGGATGTCAACTTCGCAGTGAAGCTATGGAGAGCATCTTTTAGAAGCCTGAACCGAACATGAGTCAGATGCTCAGCATGATGAAGCCTTTGCCACAAGACGCTGCATATCCTAAGGAGTTCCTTGTTGAAGACCTGGAGTATCTGCCAAGGACCATCTATCACATTTGAAGGAGAACTGTCTAGCCCATCAAAGGACATTCCCCATATGCAAAGCTGGAAGGTGCAATGAAGACTTTGGTCTTCTATATTCTTCACGGCAAATGCTTCAACGCACAAGACTTCTTCATCCGCCAACTTGCTGCTTCAAGATCTGATCTTTTTGGCTTGAAGTTCTATGCTCCATGGATAATGCGGCTGATCAAACTCCACTCAGGTATCTCATATCAGCCCTCTGCTCGCAATCATCGGATCTTTATGCCTGACGTGGATACGTCTGTTGAAGCCCTCTATCCAGAGCCTGCCAAGGAGCCTCTTAGTCTTTAGACTGCGGAGCATCAAAGTTTCTCTCAGAACATTGAAGGAGTTGAAGCAGTCACTCGTGTTTATCCTTTGGCTGGCACTACACGTGCACCTCATCGTGCCCTCACTGAAGCCACTAAAAGCACCATTGCCAACGGCCCAAAAAGCAGTCTCGTGTTCTCAATGACCGAGAGCTTCTGGTTGCCCTTCATCAGAAACAGGATCGGCATCATGACTGGCTGAAGCGTCAAATGAAAAGCCTCTTGGTGGATGTCAACCGCATTCGCAATCTTGCCACCAAGAATGCCTTTGTTGCCCATGAAACTTGTCGGCGTACATGGAAAGGGCTGACGCTTATGTGCTCTGAGGATGATCTTCAAGAGGATGGCTTCTCTGAATGTTTCAAGTTTGACTCCACACCTCCCCGAAGGGCTGTGCTGCGACGACCTCCCTCTCTTGAAGACTCTGAGTTCTCTTGCTCTGCGGCAACTATGAATGACAGAGTGATCGAGGACGAAGACGATGCTACTTCACCGCCCCCTCCTTCAGCACGCATCGACACTGCCCCGAGCTTGTCTGCACCGCCTAACAACACCGACGATCTTGCTACTTCACCTACTCCTCATGGGAACGAGTAGATACTCTATGTCTTCAAACCTTTTTGGCCCTTACTGACAAAAGAGGGAGAAGCATATGAGTTTGATAGTCTTCAAGCGAGTCCATATGGGCAGTTACTTTATGCTTTGCCTAGTGTTTACAACTCTCGTTTTGATACATTTGGTTCTTTGAGTTGTGACACTTAAACTCGATGGTCGTTTGCTAGTCATTTGCTACTTTGTGATGCGATGATAAATTCCACATGTGCGACGATAAATTCCGCACTTAGATCATTTTGCAGACGTCCATTTTCCATTATGCATGTCATTATCTTCACATACTTTTCATGCATGATGAATTGTCATTATAAGTTGAAGAGGATCTCCACAAGTACAACCTGCCATGTGCATTTGCATTCCAAAAGCAAATCACTTATATGCACATCTTCAGGGGGAGCCCTTACAACTTATGAAGACAATTCCTTATGCTTTACAATTTCACATATTATATTCCGCGTTGAAAACTTCAACTAGTTTGTCATCAATCACCAAAAAGGGGGAGATTGTAAGTGCATCTAGTGCCACCCTAGTTGGTTTTGGAGTATTGACGACAAACCTTGTTGAGGGACTAATGTGTTTGTGAGAATTGCAGGATAGCACAGGTAGAAGTCCCTCATTGATTCGGTTTTCCTACCAGAGATGACCTCTAAAAATGCATGAAGACATTGAAGTCAAACGCGGTATGTGAAGACATTCACATTGAAGACTATGACAAGAGAATACATCGCATGAACAATATGGAGCGCGAAGATTTAGATATTTCATAGTTCTTTTTCTTCTTTGTTGAGTCATAGGAACCACCGTACTGTTAAGTCGGGTCCAAGAGAACCAGTCAGAATGACTAAAGTGATGCTTAACCAAAATCCCATGTCTTCGAGTGAAGACTATGAGAGCGAATCTTGTCCACAGTTGGACAAGTTAGCTTTGCTTGTAGCCCAAGTAATGTTGCCGTGTGTGTTTGAAATCTGACTGTTGGAACACGTGTCAGTTCCTTAGTGACCCAGGGTCATTTCAGACAAATCAGGTCAGGTTTCCTTGTGGCTATAAATAGCCCACCCCCTACAACCATAAATGGTTGGCTGCTCAGAGTTACAGTACGGCTTTTGTCGTTTGAGAGCAACCCACCTCGAAGCCTTTGAGAGAGAATTCCTTGTGAGGATAAAGCCATAAACACCCAGAGCCAAAGAGTGTTAGGCATCACTTAAGTCTTCATGTCTGTGTGATCTGAAGACTTATTACACATGAGGACTGTGAATGCTCCAGTCGGTTAAGCGTCGCGTTCTGAGCATCCAAGAGTCATTGTGGATCGCCGGTGAACGAAGTCTGTGAAGGTTTGGGAGTCTACCTGGAAGACAAACCAGAGTGATTGGACGAGGTCTGTGTGACCTTAGCTCAAGGGGAATACGGTGAGGACTGGGTGTCCTGAGCTGCGTGTTCAGGACTGGGTGTCCGGGACTATGTGTCCTCAGGTTTAAATACCTAGCCGCCCTAACCAGACGTACAGTTGTCACAGAAACTGGAATTGGTCTAACAAATCATTATCTTCAACGAGTCACTGGTTTCATCCTTCCCTTCCCTTTACTTACTGATGGTCCTTGTGAAGTCATTGTATGATTGCATTATCTTTTGTCTTCACTGAGTGACTGCTTGTTCTGATTGGCTTCATAATATCTTCCTACCTGATCCTTACTACCTAGCTGCTATTAGTCATTGTGCTTGCACTTCACTGAATACTTGACTATGGTTTGCCTAGTGTAGTCTACCTTCCACTGCATGGTAATAAGTTTATTTCTATCGTTTGTCTTCGAAATTTTCCATGTTTTGAAGACTCTCATAAAAATCGCCTATTCACCCCCCCTCTAGTCGATATAACGCACTTTCGCCATTACTTCCACATTACTTTTCTACTAAATACTTTGGTGCAGATATTAAGTTTTCCAGGTGTGGTTAAATTGACAACTCAGCTGCTAATACTTGAGAATATTCTTTGGCTCCCCTGGTATCGAATCCATAAATTTGGGTTGAATACTCTACCCTCGAAAACTATTGCGATCCCCTATACTTGTGGGTTATTAAGACTACTTTCTGGCGCCGTTGCTGGGGAGCATAGCTCTATTCTTTGAGTCACTTGGGATTTATATATGTTTATCACTATGAGGAACTTGAAAGATGAAAGAACCAAGATTTATCCCTCAACTACGAGGGAAGGTAAGGAACATCCATCTAGCTCTACACTTGATTCACCTTCTGTTTTGAGTAAACTTGCGACACCTACCCCTGCTATTCATTTTGATATGTCACATGTTATTGATGATGCCACCTCTACTTTGCATGATACTTATGATGAAACCACTTCTGTGCTTGATAATACTGTGCCACTAGGTGAATTTCTTGATGAACAACTTGCTAGGGTTAGAGAGAATGAAATTATTGAAACTGATAATATTGATGAAAGTGACAATGAAGATTCTCTCCCTAGATATGAATTGCCTGTTGTTCCTGAGAGTTATGTTATGGATGAAGAAACTGCTAGAGACTTCTTAGCTTGCAATGATAGATATGATCTTAAGAAATTATGACCTAAGCTTAAAGAAAAATCTTTGAATGCTAGAATGAAATATGACCCTGCTTTTGCTACTTCACCTATCTGTATTTCCGCTAAGGATTATGATTTCTCTGTCGACCCTGAGCTAATTACTTTGGTTGAATTTGATACTTTCTATGGCTATGAATCTAAAACCGTTGTGGCACATCTTACTAAATCATATGATATAGCCACCCTGTTCACTAATGATGAGAAAACTCTCTATTACTTTATCCTTAAGTTGTTTCCGTTCTCATTAGAAACAAGTTGCGTTAATATGGTTTAATTCCCTTGATCTTGGTTGTGTGCGTAGTCCCGGGGATATGATTTATTACTTCTCTGCTAAATATTTCCCCTCTCATAAGAAACAAGCTGCCTTAAGGGAAATATATAATTTTGTGCAAATTGAAGAAGAGAGTCTCCCACAAGCTTGGGGGAGGCTTCTCCGATTACTTAATGCGTTGCCTGATCGTCCTCTCAAGAAAAATGAAATAATTGATATATTTTATAATGGACTTACCGATGCTTCCAGAGACCACTTTGATAGTTGTGTTGGTTGTGTTTTCAGGGGAAAGAACTGTTGATCAAGCTGAATTGCTATTGAATAATAAGTTGAGTAATGAAAATGATTGGGCACTTCCTGAATCAACTCATAAACCAACTCCGAAGAAAAGGAATATTCTATTTCTCAGTCCTGAAGATATGCATGGGGCAAAGAAATCTATGAAAGAAAAAGGTATTAAAGCTGAAGATGTTACGAATTTACCACCTATTGAAGAAATACATGGTCTTGATAACCCGACACAGGTATTAAAGGTAAATTCTCTCTATAGATTTGATGAAGGTGATATTCCCCATAATAAGTCTGCTAGCCAATGCTTAGATGAGTTCGATAATTTTATTGTTAAGCAAGAAAACTTCAATGCCTATGCTGGTAGACTATTGAAATGTAATGCTTATATGATTGAACACTTGAGTTATTATATGTCTAGAGTTAAAGGTGAACTTAAACTTATTAGTAAACATGTTTCTATGGTTACCACTCAAGTAGAACAAGTACTTAAAGCTAAGAATGATTCACTCGATTAATTAAATAAATAGAACAATGATAATTCTATTAGAGTTATGACTAGAGGGGGTAAAATGATTTAGGAACCTTTGTATCCTTAGGGCCACACTAAGAGAATTGAGCAAGATTCTCAGAGAACTAATGTTGATGCACCTAGTTCTTCTAAGAAGAAGAAAAATAAAAATGATAGGACTTTGCATGCTTCTAGTGAACCTGTTGTTGACACACCTAAGAATCCCAATGATATTTCTATTTATGATGCTGAAACACAATCTGGTAATGAACTCGTGCCTAGTGATAATGTTAATGATGATGTTCATGTTGATGCTCAACCTAGCAATGACAATGATGTAGAGATTGAACCTGATGTTAATCTTGATAACCCACAATAAAAGAATCAATGTTATGATAAGAGAGACTTCATTGCTAGGAAGCATGGTAAAGAACGAGAACCATGGGTTCAGAAACCCATGCCTTTTCCTCCTAAAGCATCCAAGAAAAAAGGATGATGAGGATTTTGAGTGCTTTGCTGAAATGATTAGACCTATCTTTTTGCGTATGCGTTTGACTAACATGCTTAAAATGAACCCTTATGCTAAGTACATGAAGGATATTGTTACTAATAAAAGAAAGATACCGGAAGCTAAAATTTCCACCATGCTTGCTAATTACACTTTTAAAGGTGGAATACCAAAGAAACTAGGAGATCCAGGAATACCAACTATACCATGCTCCATTAAGAGAAACTATGTTAAAACTGCTTTATGTGATCTCGGAGCCGGTGTTAGTGTTATGCCTCTCTCTTTATTTGGTAGACTTGATTTGAATAAGTTGACACCTACTGAAATATCTTTGAAAATGGCTGATAAATCAACTACTATACCTCTCGGTATTTGTGAGGATGTGCCTATTGTGGTTGCAAACGTTACTATTTTAACGGACTTTGTTGTTCTTAATATTCCCAAGGACGATAGTATGTCTATTATTCTTGGTAGACCCTTTTTAAATACTACAGGGGCTGTTACTGATTGCAACAAAGGCAATGTCACTTTTCATGTTAATGGTAATGAGCATACAGTACACTTCCCTAGGAAACAACCTCAAGTCCATAGTATCAATTATATTGGAAAAATTTCAATGATTATTATTGGAGGTTTTGAATTTCCTCTTCCTACTGTCAAGAAGAAATATGATATTCTTATTGTTGCGGCTGTGCATATCGTCGTTGAGGTAACCTAGTGTTATTTGAAATTCTTCGGTTTCGTGCGATTCGGAATGAGTTTGTTAACAAGACTTGACAAACCTTGTTGGTGGATTACTTTTGATGAGAAAGAGATGGATGAAGTTAGAAAGCACAACTTTCTGTACCCTCTTTTTACTTTCTGTTATTTAGTTTAAATAAAGAAAAAATAGTATTTTCTATCTGTTTTCTGAATTATCCTTGAATAAAAAATACCCTAAAAATAAAAGTTCTCCAAATGTCCCGAAAATGAAATATGATTTTTTCCAGAATATTTAAGAATTATTGGCACTGAGAACACACCAGGGGACCACCATGTGCCCATGAGGGTGGAGGGCGCGCCCCCTGCCTCGTGGACCCCACATGGGTCCCCTCCAGTTATTGTTGCACCCACGCACTTCGTCTTCCTCCAGAAAAAATCATCCACCAGCACAAACCCATGTTCTAGCTCATCTTGCTGCCATTTTCGATCTCCTTGATCAAAGCTCCATTCACAAAACTTCTTTGGGGGATTGTTCTTCGGTATGTGACTCCTCCAAAGGTCCAATTAGTTTTTGTTCTAGCGCTTTATTTATTGCAAATTTTTTCTTCTTAGGTGACCCTGTTCTGGAGCTTGCATATCAAATTTATGTGGCCAAAAGTAGTTTTAATGTATGATATAGCCTCTAGGCACCTGTAGGAGTAGTTGCTATTAATCTTGTTGAGTTTGGTTCACTTTTATTTTGAGCTACTAAAAATTTCAGAAATTTTTCATAGGAAGAAATATGTTTAGGAAAATCTACCAAGGTGGTTCCTCAAGGAAGCAAGGACCCAAGCCCGCAATATGTGAGCCGGATTATGAACTACCAAGAGAAGCTCAAGTGTGCCCTTGTGAATGGCCGTGAGAAGACTTTATGGTCCAAGCAGGAATTAAGGAGGAATTTGACGCGTATGTGCGTGATGCTAAACTTGAGGGCTTCGTGTTAGATAAGTGCCCCCAATATTATCACCTAACTGATTCCTTTGTGAGAAGGTTTGAATTTACATCATCGCGCAATTCTCACACTTTCCTATTTGATCTCTATGAAAAATCTTATACCATGGACTTAGAAGATTTTAATAATGCTTGTAAACTCCTGTAGTGGGGTAGTGCTAGTGAACCTCACAGTTCTGAATTTAAAGACTTTCTTGCCAGTATCACTGTGGGGGAATCTGGAGAAATAACACAAGCTACCATAGGGATCATTCATTTTATTGCCATAATATTGGAGGAAATGACAACTATGGAATCACTGTGATCCCTTCTACGGTTGGCGGGTGCGGGGTTGTGCAAAGACCAGGTATGGTAGCCAACCCAAAGATCATTTACACAGGTTCGGGCCGCAAGGATGCATCACGTTGCTTTATTGGGGATGGCAGCGAGGCCCGTCCTGACCGTCACAGCTCCGCCTCGCTCTGACACACGTCCAGGGCAACGAGGCATGCAGCGCCACGTAAGATGGCAGGCTGTTGAGATGGAGTGGTGGAAGGGTCTTCACGAAGATCTGCATGCCACCACGCAGGTGCTTGACTAGCTAGATTAGCATCCACGTACTGCCACGTGGGTACTAGCCTCAGTTGCTGGGTTGGCCGCTGAGCTGGGGCGGTGATGGGGCGGCAAGGTCTTGCCGCGGTCCCGCGTATATTCTCGGCAAGGGTCTTGCCAGGGTCTTGTGAGCACCCCTAGCGTCTTTGGCAGGGAGCCTTGTCAGCTCCTCGTGGGCATCCTCGGCAAGGATTCTTGCGATTTTCTTGTCTTCTGGTCATCATCTAGTCTTCTAGGCTCTCTGTCTTCACAAAGATTTGCATGCCACCATGGAGGTGCCTCCCGAGCCTCGGTTCCAAAGTGGTCGATGGTGTTGAAACCCCTGGGCTCAAGGGTGGCAGCTGAGCTGGTGTCGGGCAAGTTGCCCTGGCAAGGCTCTTGCCAGGGCTGCGGCCGCCCCGGCAAGGGCCTTGCCGGGGCAGTGCACCTCGCCCTGCTGCTCTTCATGATGCTGGCTTGGCGTTGTTCTTGTTGTCTTTGCACTTCTACTTCCTTCCTCTGCCCCTCTAGGTGTGGCGACAGGCGCGGCTACAACTGCCCGCGTACAAATAAAGGGGTACATAGTAGGACACCTCCTTTGTGCACGGACAGGAGCCCCGGGGCTTGGGCCATACATAAGCGTGACGCGTTGTTGGGCTAGGCCCAAAACAGTGTGCGGGGATGCGGAGCTGAGTTTTACTGCTGTAACTCTCTCGCCCGTCGCACTTCCCCACGACCCGCGTTAAATGCGCGATGCGGGGGTCGTGCGTGACGTGGGGGTCATGTGTGGAGCGGTTCTTGCCCTCACGCGTCACATTGCAGTGAATGGTGAAGAAGCGGCCCTCGCCTTCCCCATAAGAAAAGGGGAACGTGCGGGCGCGCTGCTCATTTACCTTCCGCCGGCCTCCATTACCCTCAATCTCCCACTGCTCCAGATTCTTCACCTCTTTTCCGGCCGCCATGGCACCCAAAACGATTATGGGCAAGGGAGTGGCCAGAGACGCCGAGGAGAAGGAGATGCCGGAGAGCGAGTCAGCGGCGCTTTGGACACAGCTTGCCTTCTTCGCACGAGGGTTGATGCGGTCCACCTCAGGGACTACTTTAGGCCTCTGCGGGGGGGGGGGGGGGGGGAGAAGTCGACGGGGCATCTAGCCATGCACATCATCCTCGCCGATTTTACCAAGGCCGGCCCAAATCGGTATCCTTTCTTCGTTGACTACTTCTGTTGCGCGCTCTGCCCTCCTTTCCCTTACTTTTTCAATGATATCATGCACACCTACGGCTTCCGTCTTCTTCATTTTACGCTAAAAGCCATGGCGTGCATGGCCCTCTTTGCCCACCTCTGCGAGGGCTTCAACAGAATGCTTCCAAGCATGGTGCTCTTCCGCCACTACTTCTTTCCCCGTATCCAGGAGGGGGATGCCATCTCTGACTGCGTCACCTAGTTCCCATGGCACCAGGAGAAGGGCACTTATCCGGAGGGCACCCAGAAGGAGAGGGGGAGGAGTGGCGGGGCCGGTGGCTACGGATTGAGGAAGAGGATTCGCAGGAGTTCTGCCAAGTTCGTTTGAGCCCGCCAGTCTGTCGCAAGGACTGGAGCGACCTCGACGCCGACGACAACAAGCTCGCGATCGCTACTACCAGAATCCATTGCCTCTCCATGGCCGGTCTCACCCTTGAGGTCATTGGGGCCGAATTCATCTGCTGCCGAATCGCCCCATTGCATAACAAGGGGAGTCCGGCCTGGCTCTTCAGCAATGCGGCCGACATCATGAGGCTTTGCCCCGGCTTGAAGCACAACTTCACGGTGATGGGGAACACTTGTTTTTGTCAGCGGCTTTTCCCGCTCGATGTGGGTGACGGCGGCAGGGCTGAGAGAGCGGGCAAGGCCGAGAAGGCTGTCAAGGCCGTCAAGGGGCCTCTGTTCGGGTTGCCGGCGGGAGTGGTCCCGTGGAGCAACAACTCTCGCCAAACCGACATCATCGCCATGATGCCGGACTTCAACGCACACGACCTTGACCCAAATTGGGCCGAGCTGGAGGTTGAGCAGGTGCAGGAGTTCTTTGACACCTATCAGAGAGGTATGTCCATGATGAACCACTACTTATCAAGGACACCACCAAGGAGGAGCTAGACTACATCGCCGCCAGGGTGGCGGAGGCGGCGCTCGCCAGGGAAGCTGGCAGCGTCGGCCATGTGGAGAACAAGGCTGAGGCGACCGCGGAGGAGGAGGAGCTTGCCGGATGGGCAGTGCTAGGGACTCCAGTAGTGCTGACGCTGCAGCCCCTCTCATCGAAGATGTGGTCGAGGGGGAGTCCGTGCGCCTGACGAGGGACGCGTCAGCGAAGAAGGTGGTGATGGCCGCATTGGTGAAGAAGAAAGCAACCACCTCTTCTTCGTCCAAGCGTCGCCGGACTCCATCCCATTCCCCTCCCCCCGCAGATGTTGACACAGAGGTCGTCTTCGATCTTGGGTCTCTCAGCCCAAGGAGGAAGAGGAATGCAGCGGAAGTGGAGACGGACGATGAGTAAGCATCTTGCCCTTCATCATCTCCGTTCCTTCAGACCATGCTGGTTTTCTTGACTTGTTTTCATCTTTTCGGGATGTGAAGACGCTGGCCCAGAGTGTGGCGAAGAGGGCCACGGCCTCGACGGGCGGCTAGCCCCTGGCGGGCACCTCGAGTACGCCGCTGGTGGTGGAGAGCAGAACATATAGCTGCCCCCGGCGCAGCCCCCAGCGTGCGTTCACTACTCCCTCCACATGAACGTGTGCTAGGGTACGATCCCTTGGCGCTGACCTTGCTGTGGTTGCAGGAGGAGGACAGCAGCAAGAGGAGCCACTGAGGGCCACCCCCAACTTGCCGCCCCCATCAACCACGCCGCCCCGACGGGCGTCCCCCGCAAGGGTGCCAAGCACCGAGCCCATGCGCACGGAGGAGGAGGAGGAGGCAAACCCAGGCGCCAGTGGCTCCGTCCCGGAACCGAATGTTGTCGAGGAGGGGGGCACTTCTTCCCATCCCGGCACGGGTGAGTTATTTTCCTTCTGTCCTTGTTCTTGCTTCTTCTTTTTGAACCTTGGTCTTCGGTTTGCCTCATCCCCTCCTTGGTATCCAGAACCTTCCCCGGTTACTGGGAGGACATTGACACCGTCATTGAGGAGGTCGCCAGGGACACCGGGTGTTGGGGAACGTAGTAATTTCAAAAAATTTCCTACGCACACGCAAGATCATGGTGATGCATAGCAACGAAGGGGAGGGTCTGATCTACGTACCCTTGTAGATCACAACGGAAGCGTTGACACAACGTAGAGGAAGTAGTCGTATGTTTTCTTCCCGGTCCGACCGATCCAAGCACCGGTACTCCGGCACCTCCGAGTTCTTAGCACACGTTCAGCTCGATGACGTTCCTCGGGCTCCGATCCAGCAAAGCGTCGAGGAAGAGTTCCGTCAGCACGACGGCGTGGTGACGATCTTGATGTACTACCGACGCAGGGCTTCGCCTAAGCATTGTAATGGTATGATCGAGGTGGAATTTGGTGGCAGGGGGCACCGCACACGGCTAAGGAACGATCTCAAAGATCAACTTGTGTGTCTTGGGGTGTCCCCTGCCCCCGTATATAAAGGATGAAGGGGGAGGCTGGCCGGCCAAAGGAGGGAGGCGCAGGAGGATTCCTACTCCTACCGGGAGTAGGACTCCCCCCCCCAATCCTATTCCAACTAGGAATCCTTGGGAAAAAGAGAGAGGGAAAGAGAGAGAGGTGGCCGGCCACCTCTCCTAGTCCTAATAGGACTAGGGGAAGGGGGAGGTGCGAAGCCCTCCTTGGCAGCCCCTTTCACCTTTCCACAATGGCCCATGTAGGCCCATTTGGCTCCCGGGGGGTTCCGGTAACCCTCCCGGTAATCCGGTAAAATCCCGATTTCACCCGGAACACTTCCGATGTCCAAACATAGGCTTCCAATATATCAATCTTTACGTCTCGACCATTTCGAGACTCCTCGTCATGTCCGTGATCACATCCGGGACTCCGAACAACCTTCGGTACATCAAAATGCATAAACTCATAATAACTATCATCGTAACGTTAAGCGTGCGGACCCTACGGTTCGAGAACATTGTAGACATGACCGAGACACGTCTCCGGTCAATAACCAATAGCGGGACCTGGATGCCCATATTGGCTCCTACATATTCTACGAAGATCTTTATCGGTCAGACCGCATAACAACATACGTTGTTCCCTTTGTCATCGGTATGTTACTTGCCCGAGATTCGATCGTCGGTATCCGATACCTAGTTCAATCTCGTTACCGGCAAGTCTCTTTACCTGTTCCGTAATACATCATCCCGCAACTAACTCATTAGTTGCAATGCTTGCAAGGCTTAAGTGATGTGCATTACTGAGAGCGCCCAGAGATACCTCTCCGACAATCGGAGTGACAAATCCTAATCTCGAAATACGCCAACCCAACATTGACATAGTTACCTTTGGAGCCACCTGTAGTACTCCTTTATAATCACCCAGTTACGTTGTGACGTTTGGTAGTACCCAAAGTGTTCCTCCGGCAAACGGGAGTTGCATAATCTCATATTCGTAGGAACATGTATAAGTCATGAAGAAAAGCAATAGCAACATACTAAACGATCGGGTGCTAAGCTAATGGAATGGGTCATGTCAATCAGATCATTCAACTAATGATGTGACCTCGTTAATCAAATAACAACTCTTTGTTCATGGTTAGGAAACATAACCATCTTTGATTAACGAGCTAGTCAAGTAGAGGCATACTAGTGACACTCTGTTGGTCTATGTATTCACACATGTATTATGTTTCCGGTTAATACAATTCTAGCATGAATAATAAACATTTATCATGATATAAGGAAATAAATAATAACTTTATTATTGCCTCTAGGGCATATTTCCTTCAGTCTCCCACTTGCACTAGAGTCAATAATCTAGATTACACAGTAATGATTCTAACACCCATGGAGCCTTGGTGCTGATCATGTTTTGCTCGTGGAAGAGGCTTAGTCAATGGGTCTGCAATATTCAAATCCGTATGTATCTTGCAAATCTCTATGTCTCCCACCTGGACTAGATCCCGGATGGAATTGAAGCGTCTCTTGATGTGTTTGGTCCTTTTGTGAAATCTGGATTCCTTTGCCAAAGCAATTGCACCAGTATTGTCACAAAAGATTTTCATTGGACCCGATGCACTAGGTATGACACCTAGATCGGATATGAACTCCTTCATCCAGACTCCTTCGTTCGCTGCTTCCGAAGCAGCTATGTACTCCGCTTCACATGTAGATCCCGCTACGACGCTTTGTTTAGAACTGCACCAACTGACAGCTCCACCGTTTAAAGTAAACACATATCCGGTTTGCGATTTAGAATCGTCCGGATCAGTGTCAAAGCTTGCATCAACGTAACCTCTTACGGTGAGCTCTTTGTCACCTCCATATACGAGAAACATATCCTTAGTCCTTTTCAGGTATTTCAGGATGTTCTTGACCGCTGTCCAGTGATCCACTCCTGGATTACTTTGGTATCTCCCTGCTATACTTATAGCAAGGCACACATCAGGTCTGGTACACAGCATTGCATACATGATAGAGCCTATGGCTGAAGCATAGGGAACATCTTTCATTTTCTCTCTATCTTCTGCAGTGGTCGGGCATTGAGTCTGACTCAATTTCACACCTTGTAACACAGGCAAGAACCCTTTCTTTGCTTGATCCATTTTGAACTTCTTCAAAATCTTGTCAAGGTATGTGCTTTGTGAAAGTCCAATTAAGCGTCTTGATCTGTCTCTATAGATCTTTATGCCTAATATGTAAGCAGCTTCACCGATGTCTTTCATTGAAAAACTTTTATTCAAGTATCCCTTTATGCTATCCAGAAATTCTATATCATTTCCAATCAGTAATATGTAATCCACATATAATATCAGAAATGCTACAGAGCTCCCACTCACTTTCTTGTAAATACAGGCTTCTCCAAAAGTCTGTATAAAACCAAATGCTTTGATCACACTATCAAAGCGTTTATTCCAACTCCGAGATGCTTGCACCAGTCCATAAATGGATCGCTGGAGTTTGCACACTTTGTTAGCTCCCTTTGGATCGACAAAACCTTCCGGTTGCATCATATACAACTCTTCTTCCAAAAATCCATTCAGGAATGCAGTTTTTACATCCATTTGCCAAATTTCATAATCATAAAATGCGGCAATTGCTAACATGATTCTGACAGACTTAAGCATCGCTACGGGTGAGAAAGACTCATCGTAGTCAACTCCTTGAACTTGTCGAAAACCTTTTGCGACAAGTCCAACTTTGTAGACAGTAACATTACCATCAGTGTCAGTCTTCTTCTTAAAGATCCATTTATTCTCAATTGCTTGCCGATCATCGGGCAAGTCAACCAAAGTCCACACTTTGTTCTCATACATGGATCCCATCTCAGATTTCATGGCTTCAAGCCACTTTGCGGAATCTGGGCTCACCATCGCTTCTTCATAGTTCGTAGGTTCATCATGATCTAGTAGCATGACCTCCAGAACAGGATTACCGTACCACTCTGGTGCGGATCTTACTCTGGTTGATCTACGAGGTCCAGTAGTATTGATCTAAAGTTTCATGATCATCATCATTAACTTCCTCTCTTATTAGTGTAGGTCTCACAGAAACAGTTTTCTGTGATGTACTATTTCCCAATAACGGAGTAGGTACAGTTACCTCGTCAAGTTCTACTTTCCTCCCACTCACTTCTTTCGAGAGAAACTCCTTCTCAAGAAAGTTTCCGAATTTAGCAACAAAAGTCTTGCCTTCGGATCTGTGATAGAAGGTGTATCCAATAGTTTCCTTTGGATATCCTATGAAGACACATTTCTCCGATTTGGGTTCGAGCTTATCAGGTTGAAGCTTTTTCACATAAGCATCGCAACCCCAAACTTTAAGAAACAACAACTTTGGTTTCTTGCCAAACCACAGTTCATAAGGCGTCGTCTCAACGGATTTTGATGGTGCCCTATTTAACGTGAATGCGGCCGTCTCTAAAGCATAACCCCAAAACGATAGCGGTAAATCAGTAAGAGACATCATAGATCGCACCATATCTAGTAAAGTACGATTACGACGTTCGGACACACCATTACGCTGTGGTGTTCCGGGTGGCGTGAGTTGCGAAACTATTCCACAATTTTTCAAATGTACACCAAACTCGTAACTCAAATATTCTCCTCCACGATCAGATCATAGAAACCTTATTTTCTTGTTACGATGATTTTCAACTTCACTCTGAAATTCTTTGAACTTTTCAAATGTTTCAGATTTGTGTTTCATTAAGTAGATATACCCATATCTGCTTAAATCATCTGTGAAAGTGAGAAAATAACGATATCCGCCACGAGCCTCAATATTCATCGGACCACATACATCGGTATGTATGATTTCCAACAAATCTGTTGCTCTCTCCATAGTACCGGAGAACGGGGTTTTAGTCATCTTGCCCATGAGGCACGGTTCGCAAGTACCAAGTGATTCATAATCAAGTGGTTCCAAAAGCCCATCAATATGGAGTTTCTTCATGCGCTTTACACCGATATGACCTAAACGGCAGTGCCACAAATAAGTTGCACTATCATTATCAACTCTGCATCTTTTGGCTTCAACATTATGAATATGTGTATCACTACTATCGAGATTCATCAAAAATAGACCACTTTTCAAAGGTGCATGACCATAAAAGATATTACTCATATAAATAGAACAACCATTATTCTCTGATTTAAATGAATAACCGTCTCGCATCAAACAAGATCAAGATATAATGTTCATGCTCAACGCTGGCACCAAATAACAATTATTTAGGTCTAATATTAATCCCGAAGGTAGATGTAGAGGTAGCGTGCCGACCGCGATCACATCGACTTTGGAACCGTTTCCCACGCGCATCGTCACCTCGTCCTTTGCTAGTGTCCGCTTATTCTGTAGTCCCTGTTTCGAGTTGCAAATATTAGCAACAGAACCAGTATCAAATACCCAGGTGCTACTGCGAGCATTAGTAAGGTACACATCAATAACATGTATATCACATATACCTTTGTTCACCTTGCCATCCTTCTTATCCGCCAAATACTTGGGGCAGTTCCGCTTCCAGTGACCAGTCTGCTTGCAGTAGAAGCACTCAGTTTCAGGCTTAGGTCCAGACTTGGGTTTCTTCTCTTGAGCAGCAACTTGCTAGCCGTTCTTCTTGAAGTTCCCCTTCTTCTTCCCTTTGCCCTTTTTCTTGAAACTAGTGGTTTTGTTAACTATCAACACTTGATGCTCCTTCTTGATTTCTACCTCCGCAACTTTCAGCATTGCGAAGAGCTCGGGAATAGTCTTGTTCATCCCTTGCATATTATAGTTCATCACAAAGCTCTTGTAGCTTGGTGGCAGTGATTGGAGAATTCTGTCAATGACGCAATCATCCGGAAGTGTAACTCCCAATTGAATCAAGTGATTATTATACCCAGACATTTTGAGTATATGCTCACTGACAGAACTGTTCTCCTCCATCTTGCAGCTATAGAACTTATTGGAGACTTCATATCTCTCAATCCGGGCATTTGCTTGAAATATTAACTTCAACTCCTGGAACATCTCATATGCTCCATGACGTTCAAAATGTCGTTGAAGTCCCGGTTCTAAGCCGTAAAGCATGGCACACTGAACTATTGAGTAGTCATCAGCTTTGCTCTGCCAGACGTTCATAACTTCTGGTGTTGCTCTAGCAGCAGGCCTGGCACTCAGCGGTGCTTCCAGGACGTAATTCTTCTGTGCAGCAATGAGGATAATCCTCAAGTTACGGACCCAGTCCGTGTAATTGCTACCATCATCTTTCAACTTTGCTTTCTCAAGGAACGCATTCAAATTCAACGGAACAACAGCACGAGCCATCTATCTACAATCAACATAAACAAGCAAGATACTATCAGGTACTAAGTTCATGATAAATTTAAGTTCAGTTAATCAAATTTACTTAAGAACTCCCACTTAGATAGACATCCCTCTAATCCTCTAAGTGATCACGTGATCCAAATCAACTAAACCATAACCGATCATCACGTGAGATGGAGTAGTTTTCAATGGTGAACATCATTATGTTGATCATATCTACTATATGATTCACGCTCGACCTTTCGGTCTCCGTGTTCCGAGGCCATATCTGTATATGCTTGGCTCGTCAAGTATAACCTGAGTATTCTGCGTGTGCAACTGTTTTGCACCCGTTGTATTTGAACGTAGAGCCTATCACACCCGATCATCACGTGGTGTCTCAGCACGAAGATCTTTTGCAACGGTGCATACTCAGGGAGAACACTTCTTGATAATTTAGTGAGAGATCATCTTATAATGCTACCGTCAATCAAAGCAAGATAAGATGCATAAAAAAGATAAACATCACATGCAATCAATATAAGTGATATGATATGGCCATCATCATCTTGTGCTTTGTGATCTCCATCTCCGAAGCACCGTCATGATCACCATCGTCACCGGCGCGACACCTTGATCTCCATCATAGCATCGTTGTCGTCTCACCAATCTTATGCTTCCACGACTATCACTACCGCTTAGTAATAAAGTAAAGCATTACATCGCGATTGCATTGCATACAATAAAGCGACAACCATATGGCTCCTGCCAGTTGCCGATAACTCGGTTACAAAACATGATCATCTCATACAATAAAATAAGCATCATGCCTTGACCATATCACATCACAACATGCCCTGCAAAAACAAGTTAGACGTCCTCTACTTTGTTGTTGCAAGTTTTACGTGGCTGCTACGGGCTTAAGTAAGAACTCATCTCACCTACGCATCAAAACCACAATGATAGTTCGTCAAATAGACTCCGTTTTAACCTTCTCAAGGACCGGGCGTAGCCACACTTGGTTCAACTAAAGTTGGAGAGACAGTCTTCCGCAAGCCATCTATGTGCAAAGCACGTCCAGGGAACCGGTCTCGCGTAAGAGTACGCGTAAGGTTGGTCCGGATCGTCTCGTCCAACAATACCGCCGAACCAAAGTATGACATGCTGGTAGGCAGTATGACTTGTATCACCCACAACTCACTTGTGTTCTACTCGTGCAAATAATATCAAACCATAAAACCTAGGCTCGGATGCCACTGTTGGGGAACGTAGTAATTTCAAAAAATTTCCTACGCACACGCAAGATCATGGTGATGCATAGCAACGAAGGGGAGAGTCTGATCTACGTACCCTTGTAGATCACAAGGGAAGTGTTGACGCAACGTAGAGGAAGTAGTCGTACGTTTTCTTCCCGGTCCGACCGATCCAAGCACCCTTACTCCGGCACCTCCGAGTTCTTAGCACACGTTCAGCTCGATGACGTTCCTCGGGCTCCGATCCAGCAAAGCGTCGAGGAAGAGTTCCGTCAGCACGACGGCGTGGTGATGATCTTGATGTACTACCGACGCAGGGCTTCGCCTAAGCACTGTAATGGTATGATCGAGGTGGAATTTGGTGGCAGGGGGCACCGCACACGGCTAAGGAACGATCTCAAAGATCAACTTGTGTGTCTTGGGGTGTCCCTTGCCCCCGTATATAAAGGATGAAGGGGGGAGGCTGGCCGGCCAAAGGAGGGAGGCGCAGGAGGAGTCCTACTCCTACCGGGAGTAGGACCCCCCCCCCAATCCTATTCCAACTAGGAATCCTTGGGAAAAAGAGAGAGGTGGCCGGCCACCTCTCCTAGTCCTAATAGGACTAGGGGAAGGGGGGAGGCGCGCAGCCCTCCTTGGCAGCCCCTTTCACCTTCCCACAATGGCCCATGTAGGCCCATTTGGCTCCCGGGGGGTTCCGGTAACCCTCCCGGTAATCCGGTAAAATCCCGATTTCACCCGGAACACTTCCGATGTCCAAACATAGGCTTCCAATATATCAATCTTTACGTCTCAACCATTTCGAGACTCCTCGTCATGTCCGTGATCACATCCGGGACTCGGAACAACCTTCGGTACATCAAAATGCATAAACTCATAATAACTGTCATCGTAACGTTAAGCGTGCGGACCCTACGGTTCGAGAACATTGTAGACATGACCGAGACACGTCTCCGGTCAATAACCAATAGCGGGACCTGGATTCCCATATTGGCTCCTACATATTCTACGAAGATCTTTATCGGTCAGACCGCATAACAACATACGTTGTTCCTTTTGTCATCGGTATGTTACCTGCCCGAGATTCGATCGTCGGTATCCGATACCTAGTTCAATCTCGTTACCGGCAAGTCTCTTTACTCGTTCCGTAATACATCATCCCGCAACTAACTCATTAGTTGCAATGCTTGCAAGGCTTAAGTGATGTGCATTACTGAGAGGGCCCAGAGATACCTCTCCGACAATCGGAGTGACAAATCCTAATCTCAAAATACGCCAACCCAACATCTACCTTTGGAGCCACCTGTAGTACTCCTTTATAATCACCCAGTTACATTGTGACGTTTGGTAGTACCCAAAGTGTTCCTCCGGCAAACGGGAGTTGCATAATCTCATAGTCATAGGAACATGTATAAGTCATGAAGAAAAGCAATAGCAACATACTAAACGATCGGGTGCTAAGCTAATGGAATGGGTCATGTCAATCAGATCATTCAACTAATGATGTGACCTCGTTAATCAAATAACAACTCTTTGTTCATGGTTAGGAAACATAACCATCTTTGATTAACGAGCTAGTCAAGTAGAGGCATACTAGTGACACTCTGTTGGTCTATGTATTCACACATGTATTATGTTTCCGGTTAATACAATTCTAGCATGAATAATAAACATTTATCATGATATAAGGAAATAAATAATAACTTTATTATTGCCTCTAGGGCATATTTCCTTCACCGGGGTCGAGGCCGCCAAGATCGCCGCTGAGGAGGCCGCCAAGTGTGCTACCGAGGATGCCGCCGAGGGGCCAGCCGGGGAGACCGGCAATGCCGTTGCCGAAGAGGCCGGGAAGGGGCCTGCCAGGGAGGCCGGCAAGGCCGCTGCCAAGGAGGGTGCGGTTGACGACCAACCTTCCACCTCCGCTGCCTCTGGCTCGGGCATGTACCTGAAGGTGAGCGACGACCTGTTCGTCCACTTCCCAGGGACGGCGAGCACCAGGGCGCCCACCGAGGGGGAAGTGTTTGATGACGAGGTGCTCGCCACCACTAGGCTTGAGGTTGTTGACGAACCAAGCGCCAGTGACGACAGTACCCAGGAAGAGCGGTTATTCCAGGCCATGAGCGCCAACTTCCGGAAGCTCCAGGCGCTTCATTGTGCCCGCTTGGACAAGGCCAAGTCCAAGATGGCGGCGGTGGACAAGGCGGAGGCGGACCTCGAGGAGCGCGTCACCGAGACGAAGGTTGTTTCCGCCAGGCCTGTGAAGAACTGAAGACTGCCCAGGATCATGCAGGAGGCTGTCCTGAAGCAGGCCGACATCGACAAAGCTCAGGAGGTGGTGAAGGAGCAGGCTACCAAGGTCGAGGCCCCTCGGCACCAGCACCTAGCCGAGCTGAACTCCCAGGAGGAGGACCTTGCCACTTGTGAGGCGGCGCTTGCCGCTACACTCCATGGCAAGGACGAGGAGGTCAAGAACGTCGTGGCACAATGGACCCAGGAGCTGCAGCAGCGGCACAGGGAGGCGCTCAACACCCAAGCATTGGTCCATGCCGGCAAATTGAAGCAGTTAGAGGTGGACCGGGATGATCTAAAGGAGCAAGTTCAGGAGCTGGCGAAGGAGAAAGGCACGCTCAACGATGCTTTGATGGAGGCGCAGGCCGCGGTCCTCAGCAAGGCCAACCTGCTCTCCAAGACCAACGCCTCCATCAAAGACCTGCAGTTGAAGCTGGAGGGTCTTGAGGGGACGCTCTCGGATGTCAGGGTTCGGGGGGAGACCCTGACCAAGGACCTGGAGGAGGAGACGCAGCTGTGGAGGAATGACGCCGCCAACCATGAAGATTTCGTGAAGGGAGAAAACCTCTGGATCAGTCGCCTCGCCGACGTCACTGGCAGGATCGCCACGAAGCTGGCGGCCATGGGGGTGCCAGATGTGAGGTACGTCTCGAAGCCGAACGTGAGTCCCAATTCCAAACTGACCCTATTGTTCAAGGGCGTTCTTGGAGCCCTCGAGTAGTTCCACTCCAACAGAGCGACCTCCCTGGCCAATGAGGCCCAGATGCTTTGCCGGGGTACCCTGACCAAGGTCCTCACCAAGGTGGTGTAGTGGAATCCCAACCTCGACTTCGATGCTGTGTTGGAGAGCTTGCCGGAGGACATGGACCTCGGGTCCCTCGAGGAGCGTATCCAGCCCGTCATCAGCCGCATCCACAGAGTTCGGAGGATAGAGGGCCAGCGCCGGAACTAGGCACCCTGTTTCTCATCGGCGCTACAGGCTCGCGACCAAGAAAATTTTGATCTTCAGTTAGAACCGCAACGACAATTGGTGTAATATAACTCTGCAGTACTTTCAAACGATGCATGTTATTTTCTTGTTCGATCTTTCTTTGTATGTACACCCTATGTTCAACTGGATAGGCTTGCCGGTGCCCGTACCCAGGCTAGGCATTTTGATGACGGATCCTCAATAATCTATCGGGTATGCTTGCGGCCAAGTAAGACACCTCATCGTTCTCAGCGCGGCCGCTCGAACAGTTGAGCGGACTCGAAACAGAACAAGGGCGTTACCTATAGTGGGAAGGCCACCTTTCTGTTCTCAACGCAACCGCTCAAACTGTTGAGCGGACTAGAAAAAGAACAAGGGCGTTGCCAATAGCGGAAGGCCCCCATCGCGTGCAGGTTTCTCAAACCAAGAACAAGATCTCCGAGGAAAACAACCTTATACATAATGGAATTACTCAAAGTTTCGAATGACTTAGCTTTCCTGTCGCTCCACAAGCATTTACAGCATCCGCAAATGATGCCGCTTGTCCGGTCGTCTTCTTCCTTGGAGGGACGATCATGAAGAAGCCGCTGCGCCAACTAGACCATATTTTCACAACTGGCCCCCATACCTGGCACGCCAAAGATGCCGGTGGAAACGACACCTATGGAATCATTGGGATCCCTCTATGGTTGACGGATGTGGGGTTGTGCAAAGAGCAGGTCTGGTAGCCAGCACAAAGATCGTTTACCCAGGTTCAGGATGCAAGGATGCGTAATACCCTAATCCTACTTTGGTGTATATTTGAGTGTTCTTGAGCTTTCGAACTAGATGCGGTGCGTGCGTAGTCCAAAAGATCCGAATCCCCGTCCATTACACCTCGGGCCTCCTTTTATAGTTAAAAGGGGTCGCCACAGTGGCACACAGGAGGTGGAAAGGTATATAGTGTACAAGCTTATCTCCTGTCATTATGGGACAAGGTGCATTAAATGCACTCCTTAGGTGTCCCATTGCTCTATTGGGGACGACAACGAGGCCCATCCCGTCCGTCGCCGCTCCGCCTCGCTCCGACACGCGTCCAGGTCAACGAGGCATGCAGTGCCACATAAGCTGGCAGGCTGCTGAGATGGCGTGTTGGAAGGGTCTTTAAAAAGATCTGGATGCCACCACGCAGGTTCTTGACTAGCTGGATTAGCATCCACGTACTGCCACGTGTGTACTAGCCTCAGTTGGTGGGTTGGCCGGTGAGCTGGGTCGGTGATGGCGCGGCAAGGTCTTGCCTCGGTCCCGCGTATATTCCCGGCAAGGGTCTTGTCGGGGTCTTGCGAGCACCCCCGACAAGAGTCTTGCCGGGGCCTTGAGAGCGTCTTTGGTAGGGAGCCTTGCCGAGGCCTCATGGGCATCCTCGACAAGGAATCTTGCGATTGTCTTGTCTTCTAGTCATCATCTAGTCTTGTAGGCTCTCTGTCTTCACAATGATTTGCATGCCACCATGGAGGTGCCTCCCGAGCCTCGGTTCCAATGTGGTCGATGGTGTTCGAACCCTTGGGCTCAAGGGTGGCGGCTCTGCAGGTGTCGGGCAAGTGGCCCCGGCAAGGCTCTTGCCGGGACTGCGGAGGCCACCCTGTCAAGGGACTTGCCGGGGGAGTCCACCTCGCTCTCCTACTCTTCGTATTTCTGGCTTGGCATTGTTCTGGTTGTATTTGCACTTCTGCTTCCTTCCTCTGCACTGCTAGGTGTGTCCATCGGTGCAACTCCAACTTCCCTCGTACAAGTTAAGGGGTACAAAATTGTAGGATAGAAAGTATGTCTAGAGGCGGGGTGATTAGACTACTTGACCAAATAAAAACTTAACCTTTTCCCAATTTTAGCTCTTGGCAGATTTTACCTATCTTAGGGCAAGTCAAGCAATCATCACACAATTCAAGCAAGCATGCAAAGAGTATATTGGCAGCGGAAAGTAAAGCATGCAACTTGCAAGAATATAAAGGGAAGGGTTTTGAGGATTCAAACGCAGTTGGAGACACGGATGTTTTTCCCGTGGTTCGGATAGGTGGTGCTATCCTACATCCACGTTGATCGAGACTTCAACCCACGAAGGGTAACGGTTGCGCGAGTCCACGGAGGGCTCCACCCACGAAGGGTCCACGAAGAAGCAACCTTGTCTATCCCACCATGGCCATCGCCCACGAAGGACTTGCCTCACTAGCGGTAGATCTTCACGAAGTAGGCGATCTCCTTGCCCTTACAAACTCCTTGGTTCAACTCCACAATCTTGTCGGAGGCTCCCAAGTGACACCTAGCCAATCTAGGAGACACCACTCTCCAAGAAGTAACAAATGGTGTGTTGATGATGAACTCCTTGCTCTTGTGCTTCAAATGATAGTCTCCCCAACACTCAACTCTCTCTCATAGGATTTGGATCTGGTGGAAAGAAGTTTTGAGTGGAAAGCAACTTGGGGAAGGCTAGAGATCAAGATTCATATGGTTGGAATGGAATGTCTTGGTGTCAACACATGAGTAGGTGGTTCTCTGTCAGAACATATGAGTTGGAATGGTGTATGTGTTCTGATGGCTCTCTCCACGAGTGAATAGGAGGTGGAGGGGTATTTATAGCCTCCACACACAATCCAACCGTTACACACAATTTACCAATCTCAGTGGGACCGAATCAGAAAACTTGGTCGGACCGAAATAGTAAACCTAGTGACCGTTAGGAACTTTGGTGGGACTGAGATGCAACTCGGTAGGACCGATTCGGTTAGGGTTTGGGCATAACGTAATCTCGGTGAGACCGATTGCACAAACTCGGTGAGACCGAGTTTGGCAATAAGCTAACCAGAGAGTTGGTCAGGCAAACTCGGTGGGACCGACTCGCTCTTTCGGTGAGACCAAAAAGTTACAAGAAGGAAACATAGAGTTTACATTGCAATCTCGGTGGGACCGATTCGCTCTTTTGGTGAGACCGAAAAGTTACGAAAGGGAAACAGAGAGTTTGCAATCCCATCTCGGTGAGACCGAGATCCTTATCGGTAGGACCGAATTGCTAGGGTTTGGCAGTGGCAAATGACAAGTGAAACTCGGTGGCGCCGGATTGAAAGAATCGGTATGACCGAGTTTGGCTTAGGGTTTAGGTCATTTGTGGATATGGGAAAGTAGCTGAGGATTTTGGAGCATATCATTAAGCACATAAAGCAAGAGGCTCATTAAGCAACACCTCATCCCTCCTTGATAGTATTGGCTTTTCCTAAAGACTCAATGTGATCTTGGATCACTAAAATATGGAATGAAGAGTCTTGAACTTTTGAGCTTGAGCCAATTCTTTGTCCTTAGCATTTTGAGGGTTCCACTTTCACATCCATGCCATGCCAATGATTGAGCTTTCCTGAAATAATCATCTTGAAATAGCATTAGCTCAATGAGCTATATGTTGTTGTGAATTACCAAAACCACCTAGGGATAGTTACACTTTCAATCTCCCCCTTTTTTGTAATTGATGACAACATATAGATCAAAGCTTCGACAGATGATAATAAGCATGAAATATATCGTCGCTTTGAGAAGTATGTGACAAATAAGAGCTCCCCCTAAATTTGTGCATATTTAAAATTTGCTTTAGACTGCAAATGCACAAGGAGTTAGAGTCATGGGTTACTCTTCCATGTCACATACATCTTGGTGGAGCGCTCAAAAAATGATAAGATTGAAATACATGCACTCATCACCAAGAATAGTGAGTGATCACATAAGATAGATAGAATAATAATAGCATTAAGCAAACATTAAGTGTAGCTTATGATCAAACACATGATCATCGATGTCTCACACAAATAAGGGCATTGTATCTCACACAAAGGCAAATAAAGTTCAAAAAACCACCAAATAAAACAAGAGAGAATAAAAGCAACACTCTCTCTCTCGAAGCCTATGATCATACATTTTCTCCCCCTTTGGCAACAAGTTACCAAAAAGTTCCTAGAAAATGCATAGTGCTAAGTCGACGCTCAGGCTTGATCTTCAGGTGGTGGTGGAGTCCGGAGCACTCCAAGGACGAAGCCTTCGGTAGACGTGGTCGGAGTTGAGACTGAAGTGGATGCTGGAGCTGGTGGAACTGAGGCTGTGGCTGGCGTAGATGTGGTAGCTCTGGTGTCAGCAACTGGCATTGCACACGACCTCGGGCCTCGTGGCACCCTGGCAAAAGCATCAGTCATAGTCCTGCCTCTCCTCTCATTCATGTCATCCTGGAGCTGCTCCACGGCAGTCTGTATCTCTGTCACCTTGATGTCCAAATCATAGAACCTCTGTTCCATGATCCTCTCTAAGCTGGCCTAGTTCTGAGTTAGGGTGGCTAGTCCTTGCTCAATCCGCAGGGTGGACGCAATCAGGTAACCAAGCTGCTCTTGTTTGGTTTTCAGAAAATATTCAGATGCCTCCTCTTGAGTAGGCATCCTGGCAGCTTTCTCCTTCTTCTTCGCCTTCTCCTTCTTGACTTGTGCTTGGGCAGATGATGGCTCATTCTCAGTCATGACCACTTGGTTATCTTCAAAATCTGGACGGATGGGCAGGTGTTCCTTATCCAAGAGGTATATGCCCGTGCGCATCTTGGAGTTGATGAGCTCCTGAATCTGTGGGGCATACCCACATCTCCTCTTCTGGTCTGCTGCTGTCCTCTTGATTGTTTCCACTATGAGACTCATGACTTTGAATTTTGGAGGCACGTCAAAGACATGAAGCAAATTGATTGCGTGGCCTCTGGTCATCTTGTGATCTCTAGACTTGGGCAATAGGGTGTGCCTCAGTATCCAATTGATAGTGGGTAGTCCTGACAGAAGATAGTGCACTGAGCCAAATTTGAACGTGTCAAGTGCTTCATTCGGAATCTCCTTGTACATGTTGTACAATGAGTTGTGGTCCATCTTCTTCTTGGCATAAATGTCCAAGTCACCATCCTGCTCTTCTGGGGCGTTGATCAGCTGAGCCCATTCAACAACTGTGGACTGGTACCTCATACCCTCTGACATCCAAGTTATCCTACCATCTGGATAAAAGTGGGCTGTGGAGTAGAACTGCATTATGAGTTCCTCGTTCCACTTTGTGAGCTTCTGCCCAACAAAGTCCTCTACTCCACACACCCTAAAGCTGTCATACACTCCAGGATAGTGTTCCTCATATTCCTTCATGTAGGTCCAGTCGACCCATCTCATGTCACACATACTATTGGCTTCTTGTCAAGCAAAACTGTCTCATAGAAATCCTGCTGCTCCTTGGTGTGAAATCTGTAGTCCACTACAGTCCTTCTCCTAGAAGCATACGGATCTGCTTCTCTCGACTTCCTCAGCCCTGAATCTCTCCTGAGCTTCATATCCTCAGCCACAGGATGAGCATCGTTGTGGTCTGGGATCTTGGGCTTGAGCTTTCTAAGGACATTCTCTTCCTCTTCCTCTGCAGCTTCAGGCACTAGGGCCTTGTTCTTTTTAGTGGATGGGATGCTTCTTGTGTTTCTCTTTGGCGTTGGCTTTGGAGCTGACTTGGCCTTGGAAGCAGCTCCCCCTGATTTTATGGCATCTCCCATTAGGTTGGGAGCCTTGGGTGCTGGTGCAGCAACCTCTTCTTCTTCCCCCTCATCTACCATGATGGAGGCCTTGCCAAGCACTCTGGCTACAGTCTTCTTGACCCTTTCCTTTCTCTTTTTGCCTTCAGCAGCAACTGGCTCTGTGGGTGCAGGCTTCTCAGTTGAAGCTCTAACCTTAGACATGGGCTGCCTGCCTGCTGGGGGTGCTCCTGCTGCCATCATCTGAGGAACTTGAGGGGCTAGTGCCCTCACTCAACTGCACTTGCTGCTCTGACAAGTTCTGGCTGTCACTCTGGTCTGACATGATGCAAACTCTGACTGCTGACCCTGTGAATAGATTATAGATGAGATAGAGTGGATGAGCATCACAAAATGCAGAGATATTTGCAAAAGAATAATTCAAAAACTTAGTTTTAGTTTCCTACTGGAATCATCTCGGATCTACCGATTTTCAAACTCGGTGACACCGAAGCAGTTTTGGCACCAGAACTAGTGAACTCGGTCAGACCGAGTCACAGTTTGGTGGCACCGAGACTGCTTGGGTTTCATAGAGTTCTAAAATCGGTCACACCGATAAGTAATTCTCGGTCAGACCGAGTTCTACTTGTGCAATGGCATAAGCCAAATCGGTGGGACTGAGTTTTTCAACTCGGTGGGTCCGAGATGGTTTCGGCGGAAACCTAACCCTAATATTTTCGAATTAAACCTAATCTACGAGTTCATTGACTGGATAGGAGTTTATCAAACATGGCAAGAATCATGATGATCACAATGTGATAGGAATCGGATTGGAGAATAGCACAAAGATCGAGTCCATACCCTAGTTCGACGGAGACTCGCTATGGCGGCAACGGCGGGGCAGAATTCCCGTTGACGGCGACGGAGACCAGCGACTGGAGGCTGCTGGCGGCGAGGAGGACGATCCGGAGGCCCAGGAGGCAGAGTGAGCTATGCACGGGCGAAGAGGTTTCGGAGAAATTTCCAAAATTCTGCCCATCACTATATATAGCCCGACCCTGTCAGTGTGAGCGAGTGGAAGAACTCGGTGGCACCGAGATGCAAAACGGTATACAGTTATTGCAACTCGGTGTGACCGAGTGGTTCAAATCGGTCGCACCGAGATCGAAAACCTAGATCAACTTAATGATCTCGGTAGGACCGAAAATATGGTATCGGTCAGACCGAGAATCACAAAGAGGTTTTGGAAGTTTAAGTCTATGACGAATCGGGGAGTCCGAGCGCTCCTCACACAGAGTGGTTCGAATCTGACTTGATCAAATTTTGTGATGCAGCATGAATAGAGTTTGAGACGAGAAAAGCATAGATAGCTAGAGGAGGTTCTTAGACATTCTTGTCCATCCACTTGGCAAAAGAAGATAAGGCCAAACAATCAAAACAACAAGTGGATGTCCTCGAATGAGTAAAATATGCAACCAACATGCTCACATAATAAGATGGCAAATGAAATATGTGGCAAAGCATGCACAATCAATTCTAGCATCTATCAAGCAATTTGCGATGACTAGGTCATCTATATATGAGTATATTGACTTAGGAGTCAAGTGAGAACACTTGATCGTAGGTCATACTCATCGTTTAAGCTCAAGTGGGGTTAGCACTTTTACATAAAGCATTGTTGTATTCACATCTTTAGAGTTGCTTTAGCTCAAGTCTTAGAGTAAAGCTCCCCCTAGATGTGATATCCCCCCTAAGAGGGATGAACTAACGTTGGGTTTTGTCGATGATGACTTCATGTAGATGTTGAAGACGTGGATGCTCAATGTTGATGTAGATCACTTGGAACAAACAAGGATATCCATAGACATAGAGTGATGCATACACGAGATGATGTCCATGAAAACTTTTGGTTACCTTGTCCCTTGTCTTACCAACAAGAGGGTTTGTGACTCCTTGAACTAGTGCATGATGTGGAAGTTGATTGCACTTGTTCTTGCCAAAATGGTGAGAGTGAAATATGTTGGCGGAGTCACCCTCAAGAACTCTCTAGTTCTTTTTCTTTTGGATCCACACCATCTTGATGGGAATCCTTGGAGTTGTAGTCGTACTTGATGAAGTGGAACTTGACGTGGTCTTGGGAATCGACTTGACTAAGGTCTTAGGAGCTTCTTCAAATGCATCAATCTCCTCTTGAAGCTTGTCCTTGCCTTTTTGCTTGTAGTCTTGTGGTGGAAGGTCATCTTGAGATTGTATCCCCTTGAAAGAGGTGTCATACTTCTCTTGTTGAGGAACAAACTTTGTCTAGGGGTATTGATCTTCTTCCCACTCAACTCCATTGGCATTGAACTTTCGTTCAAAACCAACACCTTGATTCTTCCGGTGCATTCCTTGCTTGCGCACAATTTCCTCGAATTTCTTACTCCCGGCAAGGCTTTTATACACTCCTTTCTCTATAATCCCCTTCAATAAGCTATTTTCTTGCTCAAGTGTAACTTGGCTAAGAGAATCATTAGTGGAATCAAGAGAACTACTAGAAGCAACAATATTGGATTTAGCATGATCATTGTTACTACTAGAGGAAGAATCTTTCTTGTTCTTGTTACTAGACTTGACTTGAGGCATGTAAGTGGATAATAGTAAACGCTTGGCAATGTAAGAAGAACTTTTCTTGCGGAGATCATCATTGATTGCTTTTAAGAACTCATTCTCTTGCTCAAGATTGAGCTTTTCAAAGCTTAATTTCTCATGAGCTCTTAAAAGTTCTCGATGATCTTCGAAGATAGTTTCATGAGCTAACTTAAGAGTGTTTAGTTCTTTAGTTAGAGCCTCAATCTTCTCCTTATCATTGTCATTCGTCTTATTTCGATTAGCGTGATTAATTGATGTTTCATCATAGTACTCATCACTAGAGTTGTCAACAAGCAAGTCATCATCACCTAACAAGTCATCTTCATCACTATTAAAATCAACATACTCGGGGTGTGTTACCTTAGGACCTTTATCCATGAAGCATCTTCCAATTCCTTCATTTGGTGAGTCAAATATGTCGTAGGAGTTGGTTGACACAAGTGCTAGACCGGCAACACCTTCATCTTGAGTATCTTCGGAGTCGAAGTGATAACTTCTCTCGGAGTGGCTGTCGGAGTCGGAGCCGGATACCCATTCAACAACATGAGCTTGATGTCTTCGTTTTGTGTAGCTCCTTGATGATTTTTCCTTCCTTTCTGAATCCTTGCTTCTTCGTGAGTATCTCCGTTCATAACGATCATCTCTACTCCTTCTCTCTCTTGGTGGTGATTCTTTGCTTCTTCTTTTTGGAGAATCTTCTCTTCTCTTGTAGGGAGCCGTACACTCATTGGAATAGTGTCCGGGTCTTCCACAATTATAGCAGTTTCGCTCTCGACTAGAAGATCTTTTGTCATTGTAGGACCTTGACTTGAAGCTTCTATCTTTGCCTCTACTCTTGATTTGTTGTGAAGTTCCTCTTTATCCTTGAGTGACATCTTATGAGAAACAATCCTTCCAATCACTTCCGTTGATTTGAGATCTTTGTAATTGGGCATCATTTGAATCAATGTGCACACGGTATCATATTTCCCATCCAAGGCTCTTAGGATCTTCTTGATGATGAATCTATCGGTCATCTCTTCACTTCCTAAGCCGGCAATCTCATTTGTGATGAGAGCAAGCCTAGAGTACATTTCGGCGACACCTTCACCATCCTTCATCTTGAACTTGTCAAGTTGACTTTGGAGCACATCCAACTTGGATTCCTTGACGGAGTCGGTACTTTCGTGCATATCAATCAAAGTGTCCCAAATTTCCTTTGCATTCTCAAGACGGCTGATTTTGTTGAATTCTTCGGGGCACAATCCGTTGAAGAGAATGTCAAAAGCTTGAGCATTGTATTGCAACATCTTCAACACATCCGCGGTAGCTTCACGGTTTGGTTCCCTCCCATCAAAGAACTCACCTTGCAAACCAACACAAACAATAGCCCATACGGCGGGGTTATGTCCAAGAATATGCATTTTCATTTTATGCTTCCAACTAGCAAAATTAGTATCATCAAAGTAAGGACCTCTACGGTGATAATTTCCCTCGCTAGAAGCCATACTCTCCTAGGTTGTGAAACCAAGGCTATGACCACCAAAATCTATGGAGATCAAGGCAAATGGAGACCAAAGCTCTGATACCACTTGTAGGATCGAAAGTATGTCTAGAGGGGGGGGGTGATTAGACTACTTGACCAAATAAACACTTAACCTTTTCCCAATTTTAGTTCTTGGCAGATTTTACCTATCTTAGGGCAAGTCAAGCAATCATCACACAATTCAAGCAAGCATGCAAAGAGTATATTGGCAGCGGAAAGTAAAGCATGCAACTTGCAAGAATATAAAGGGAAGGGTTTTGAGGATTCAAACGCAGTTGGAGACACGGATGTTTTTCCCGTGGTTCGGATAGGTGGTGCTATCCTACATCCACGTTGATGGAGACTTCAACCCACGAAGGGTAACGGTTGCGCGAGTCCACGGAGGGCTCCACCCACGAAGGGTCCACGAAGAAGCAACCTTGTCTATCCCACCATGGCCATCGCCCACGAAGGACTTGCCTCACCAGCGGTAGATCTTCACGAAGTAGGCGATCTCCTTGCCCTTACAAACACCTTGGTTCAACTCCACAATCTTGTCGGAGGCTCCCAAGTGACACCTAGCCAATCTAGGAGACACCACTCTCCAAGAAGTAACAAATGGTGTGTTGATGATGAACTCCTTGCTCTTTTGCTTCAAATGATAGTCTCCCCAAGACTCAACTCTCTCTCATAGGATTTGGATCTGGTGGAAAGAAGATTTGAGTGGAAAGCAACTTGGGGAAGGCTAGAGATCATGATTCATATGGTTGGAATGGAATGTCTTGGTGTCAACACATGAGTAGGTGGTTCTCTCTAAGAACATATGAGTTGGAATGGTGTATGTGTTCTGATGGCTCTCTCCATGAGTGAAGAGGAGGTGGAGGGGTATTTATAGCCTCCACACAAAATCCAACCGTTACACACAATTTACCAATCTCGGTGGGACCGAATCAGAAAAATCGGTCGGACCGAAATAGTAAACCTAGTGACCGTTAGGAATTTCGGTGGGACTGACATGCAACTCGGTAGGACCGATTCGGTTAGGGTTTGGGCATAACATAATCTCGGTGAGACCGATTGGTGAGACCGATTGCACAAACTCGGTGAGACCGAGTTTGGCAATAAGCTAACCAGATAGTTGGTCAGGCAAACTCGGTGGGACCGACTCGCTCTTTCGGTGAGACCGAAAAGTTACAAGAAGGAAACATTGAGTTTACATTGCAATCTTGGTGGGACCGATTCGCTCTTTTGGTGAGACCGAAAAGTTATGAAAGGCAAATAGAGAGTTTGCAATCCCATCTCGGTGAGACTGAGATCGTTATCGGTAGGACCGAATTGCTAGGGTTTGGCAGTGGCAAATGACAAGTGAAACTCGGTGGCGCCGGATTGAAAGAATCGGTATGACCGAGTTTGGCTTAGGGTTTAGGTCATTTGTGGATATGGGAAAGTAGCTGAGGATTTTGGAGCATATCATTAAGCACATAAAGCAAGAGGCTCATTAAGCAACACCTCATCCCTCCTTGATAGTATTGGCTTTTCCTAAAGACTCAATGTGATCTTGGATCACTAAAATATGAAATGAAGAGTCTTGAACTTTTGTGCTTGAGCCAATTCTTTGTCCTTAGCATTTTGAGGGTTCCACTTTCAGATGCATGCCATGCCAATCATTGAGCTTTCCTGAAATAATCATCTTGAAATAGCATTAGCTCAATGAGCTATATGTTGTTGTGAATTACCAAAACGACCTAGGGATAGTTGCACTTTCAAAAATAGGACACCTCCTTTTGTGCACCGACACATACATTATTTTTCTCTCTTCGTAGGTAGATGCATTAACGGTAAAGATGAGGCTTGCCATGTAACACCCCGGATGTAACTTACCCAATATGTATTCCAACTCTTGCCGTTTTTGGCCTTATGTTATTTTATTTTCTCGGGTTTGGGTTTTGTCTCCATGTGTTATTGTCGCTGTCATGCATCTCATATCATGTCATCAAATGCATTGCATTTGCATACGTGTTCATCTCATGCATTCGAGCATTTTCCCCATTGTCCGTTTTGCATTCCGGCGCTTTGTTCTCCTACGGTGGTCATTTCTACCTTTCTTTTGTGTGTGGGGATTAAAATTTTCCGGATTGGGCCGAGACTTGCCAAGCAGCCTTGGTTTACTACCGGTAGACCGCCTGTCAAGTTTCGTACCATTTGGACTGTGTTTAATACTCCAACGGTTAACCGAGGGACCGAAAAGGCCTCGTGTGTGTTGCAGCCCAACACCCCTCCAATTTGGCCCAAAACCCTCTCCATCATATAGAGCGTTCGATCACGATCGCGTGGCCGAAAACCGCACCTCATTTGGACTCACCTAGCTCCCTCTATGCCTATTTAAAGACCACCCCCGAAAATCTCCTTCTCCTTCCCCCGGATAAAAACCCTAGATCCAAATCAGCATCGCGCGCCACCGGACAGAGTCGCCACTGACGGACATTGTCCGCTCCTCCCCGCCAGCCACTCCAGGCACGCCACGTGGCAACCCGGCGCCCCATATCGTCGTCCGCACCCGCCGCGGCCCGGCCGGCCCGCTGCGGGCGCCCGCGGCCAGGCCGCCGCCTCCCCGCGCCTCCTGCGCCCCGCCGCCAGACGCCGCTGTTTCGCCGCCTTCGCCTCGCCGGCCGGCGCCGCCATGCCGCCGCAGTTGGCCTCGCCACCGACTGCCGACACCGCGCCGCCCCGCTCCGCCGACACCGCGCCGGCGCCGCCTCGTCCTCCTCGCCGCTGGATCCGGCCGGAGGAGGCCGGATCTACTCCTCCCTTGCCTCCCTGCCACTCCATCGGGCTCGCCGGAGCCGCGGCGACCTCGCCGGACTTGCCTCGGGCCGCGTGCCACCGAACCCTAGATGGGAGGTCCAAATATTCTTCTAAGTCCCCCCTTTTCTAGATTCAAATGCCCTTGTTCATCGTGTCGTATCTCCTCATCCGTAGCTCCGTTTTGGGCATATAGCATATCAAAATGTTCGTCTTAGAGAGTACATCATTTCATATCATTGCATCATTTACATTTGAGTTCATCTTGATGCCCGAAATGCTGTTAGAAGAAGGCTACTTGAGATAATTGTCAGATCTGCTGCTCCATTTAGATATTTGTCATTTTTGCCATGATTATTGTGTGCATGATATGACCATGAGCTCTACATGTGTTTTGTTATATGTTTTGCCATCTATCCAGAGGTGCAACCCATGTATTTTTGTGATGTGTGTGGTGACTAGCACAAGCTTGCAAAGTGAGGCACTTGGTAATGCTGATTTCAGGGACTTAGCATTTCCACTAAGTCCTTGGGCTGTTTATCTCATATGGCCATATGTTCATGTTGTTTCCTAGTGATCCGTGCCTCTTTTGAGGATGATCAGTAAGGATGTTTTGTTAATCTTGTAGTGATATATCCATCCATGTATTTGTTTGCATTTATGGAGCACCCTAGCTTGAGTCAATCGAGCTCTACTTTTGCTATTTCGTGAATCTGGGCAGATTGTCTACTTGTTAGCAATTTTGCCGAGGATGTTGTAGTGGATCCGTGCATGATATGTTATTGTTCTTGCCATGTCTAGCTTGCATTTTGTGTATTCTTGATGGGTGTATGCTTAGATTGTCATGACTTGCTCTGCAGTGAGTGCATCGAGCTCGTAAACATGCCTACTTGATATCTGTTTTCAGCATGCTCCAGTTTTCACTAAGTCTGAGAACTGATTATGTTTTTGCCTTGTTCATATGCTTGCAAATGTATTTTCTGATCCCTTTTGGCTCAAGGTCACTAAGGGACTTTTGTTAAGCTCTTTGAGTAGCTCCATGCCATGCTTTACTTTGCCATGTTAAGGTCCTGTAGCATGTAGTTTTGTTGCTCCATAGAGTGCTATCTGATCTGAAATTCCAGACAAGTGTTAATTTCACTTTCTGAAATCTGTTTACCATATGCATTTTTGCCATGCTTGTTTGAACCTGTTAATGGATGAATTTGCCATAGCTCCGTGCTAGTATTTTGTTAAGCATCTTGAGTGGATCCCTGCCATGTATTTTGTTGCCATGTTTGGGTGCTGTAGCATGTTCATCTTGTTGCATTTATATGACTACTTGCTATAAATCGCAGACCGGTGTCATATTTGAATTGCTTGCCATTTCTAAACCGTAACTCCGATTCCAGTGATCTTTATATCATTTTCAAGCGATTTCATCTAATCTTTCTAGTGGCACACTTGGTTTTCCATGTTGAGGCCAGGTTCATGCATTCCTTGTCAAAGCTTGCATATGCATCACATATTGCATCCCACATAGGATATCGCCTTTGCATCATATTGTTGGATCCTTGCACGTGGTTGATTGTGTCCTGGTTGCTTGTTTGTCTTGTTGGGTAGAGCCGGGAGACGAGTTCGCTAACGAGGAGCCCGTTGAGTTTGCTTTCGAGGATCCAGTCAACTCTGACAACTTTGCAGGCAAGATGATCATACCCTCGAAATCACTACTATCTTTGCTTTGCTAGATGCTCCCTCTTTTGCTATGCCATGCTACGATGCCTACCACTTGCTTTCAAGCCTCCCAAATTGCCATGTCAAACCTCTAACCCACCATGTCCTAGCAAACCGTTGATTGGCTATGTTACCCCTTTGCTCAGCCCTCTTATAGCGTTGCTAGTTGCAGGTCAAGATTGGAGACCGTTCCTTGTTGGAACATTATTTACTTGTTGGGATATCATTATATTGCCATGTTATCTTAATATGTCTATATACTTGGTAAAGGGTGGAAGGCTCGGCGTCTCGCCTAGTGTTTTGTTCCACTCTTGCCGCCCTAGTTTCCGTCATATCGGTGTTATGTTCCCGGATTTTGCATTCCTTACGCGGTTGGGTTATAATGGGAACCCCTTGATGTTTCGCCTTGATTAAAGCTTTTCCAGCAATGCCCAACCTTGGTTTTACCATTTTCCACCTAGCCTCTTTTTCCCTTGGGTTTCCGGAGCCCGAGGGTCATCTTATTTTAAACCCCCCGGGCCAGTGCTCCTCTGAGTGTTGGTCCACCTGTTAGCTGCCGGTGGCCACCAGGGGCAACTCTGGGCTGGCCTACCCGTACCTAAGACAATCTGAGTATGCGCTGGGAAAGAGATATGTGCAGCTCCTATCGGGATTTGTCGGCACATTCGGGCGGAGTTGCTGGATTTGTTTTAACCTCTCGAAGTGTCTTGAAGAACCGAGGTAGCGAGTCTCATCGGAACGTCTCGGGAGGAGGTCTATTCCTTCATTGACCGTGAGAGCTTGTCATGGGCTAAGTTGGGACTCCCCTGCAGGGATTTGAACTTTCAAAAGCCGTGCCCGCGGTTATGGGCAGATGGGAATTTGTTAATGTCCAGTTGTAGATAACTTGAACCTTAATTTAATTAAAATGAATCAACTGTGTGAGTTACCGTGATGGCCTCTTCTCGGCGGAGTCCGGGAAGTGGATACGGTGTTGGAGTAATGCTTGCCGCAGGATTGCCCTCTTTAGTTATGCATTCGCGCTTTGCCATCTCTTCTCGCTCTCTTTTGCGAACAGGTTAGCCACCATATATGCTAGTCGCTTGCTGCAGCTCCACATATATTTACCTTGCCTTACCTATTAAGCTTAAATAGTCTTGATCCCGAGGGTGTGATATTGCTGAGTCCCTGTGGCTCACAGATTACTATTACACCAGATGCAGGGCCTGATGATACCGTTCCAGATGGTGTGCGCTTAAGCTCAAGTGGGAGTTCGACGAGGACTCTCAACGATACTATGTTTCTTTTCCTAATGATCAGTAGTGGTGCCCAGTTGGGGTGATCAGGACTGTGTCGCATGTTGGGTTGTCTTTTAGTTTGGCATCGTAGTTGGGCCATGAGTGTTTGAATGTTGTAATGCTATTTATGTACTTGATTGACGTGGCGAGTGTAAGCCAACTATGTTATCTCCCCTTTTATTGTCTATATTACATGGGATGTTGTGAAGATTGCCTAACTTGCGACATATGCCTTCAATGCGATTATGCCTCTAAGTCGTGCCTCGACACGTGGGAGATATAGTCGCATCGAGGGTGTTACAAGTTGGTAATCAGAGCCTTCCCCGACCTTAGGAGCCCCCACTGATTGATCGTTTTTAGCAGCCGAGTTGTGTCTAGAAAAATGTTTTGAGTCATTTAGGAATTATATATCGGAGAGTTTAGGAATTCTTTTTACTTCCCAGTCTCCTCATCGCTCTGGTAAGGCATCCTGACATAGAGTTTTGACTCTTCTCTTCTCAAATTTCACTAAATTTTTTTTAGGGTCACGCGGGTATCTTGGAATCGTTCCAATGGTTTTGTGACGAGAACATTGGCTTGGTGCCTCCTGTCAGGGGTTTTGTGGAAGTGTCCCGGGGAGTTGAGCTCCGAGGTGTTGTCGTCACAATTTTATCGTTGCAATTCTGGAATACCTGAGTTTAGTACACCGACATCGAAAATCTCTTTTATGCAGTTCGTTGGTGAGATAACCTCGACGCCACCCAGTACTGGGGCGGGAGTTCGGGGGTATCGCCATAACTTGTATAACGGATGCTTTTCGAAGGTTGAGCTAGATGGTTTCCGAAGTTTTGCTCGGTTATGTGTTGAAGGATGGATACAGCTGGATGTATGATTTGCTAGATTTGGGTGAGATATTATGCTTCCCCTGTATCCCCAACACCTGATTGCATAACCCGAAATGTTTGGGAGTTTCATAGGTGGGAATTCTTGTAGCTCTAGTTCTTCTTCCACGGATATTTGGTTTGAGATTGGGATTTCTTACCGAGTATTCGTTCTTGATCCGTACCTTGTTGATTTATTTCTCTACCTAAATTCTTAGTGGCTTCTCAATTTATGGATATGTGACCATTTAAAGAGGAATGCATTCGTTCATTTTGTTCGGATGTGAAGACTATATGTTGCAATTTTCATTTCGTTGGTTTCAGCTTCATTTTATCTGTCAATGTGCTAACGGTGGTCAACCTCTTCAGGATGGCTCCCGCTAAGAGCACTAATCAGAACCAGAATCAGGATCCGCCACCACCTCCACCTCCTCCGGAGGCATGGCAAGCTGTGATGGCCTCAACCAATGCAAACACGCAGTTGATCATGCAAATTCTTCAAGAGCGCAATCAAGCGAATCAAGGCAACCAAGGGAACCAAGGCAACAATCAGAATCACTTTGCTACACTCAACCAGTTCCTTGCTAACGGGCCAAAGACTTTCAGCAATTTTGTTGAGGCAACTGATGTTGAAGATTGGCTCGTGGATCTGTGCAAGCATTTCGAGTAAAATAACGTCAGGCCTAAGGACTTTGTCAAGTTCGCTTCCTTCCAACTCAAAGACCAAGCTGCAGAGTGGTTCCAGCAGTACAAGGATTCCAGAGGTGGACGTGTTATTACCTGGGATGAATTCCGTCAAGATTTTAGAGCTCATCATATCCCTCAGAGCGTGGTTGAAAGCAAGCGTGAGGAATTCCGCAACCTGAAGCAAGGCTCTTTGTCTGTCTATGACTACAACAAGTTGTTCCAGAAGCTCGCCCGCTTTACTAAGCAGGATGTCCCTGATGAGAAGAGCATGATATACCAGTTCAGGGGTGGTCTCAGAGAAGAAATCCAGCTAGCTCTTGTTATCTTTGAGCCCTTGAGGTACGACGAGTTCTACAACATGGCACTGAAGCAAGAGGCCGCTCAAATGACGTGTGATGCTTCCAAGAAGCGAGTCAGAGATGCTACTCCTTCTTCCTCTACTCAAGTGGCCAAGCAGCAGAAGTATTGGCTTCCTCCTCCTCCGTTCCGTCAGCCGTATCAGAAGAGCAAAGATGGCAGTGGTTCTTCCCACCCACCCAACCCTGGCTTTCAGAACAAGACTTCGTCTCAAGCTCCAAGATCGAGTGCTCCGCATCACCGTCCGCTTTCAGAGGTCACGTGCAACAAGTGCCAACAGAAGGGTCACTATGCCAACAAGTGTTTCAACCAGAGGTGTCTTCCTCCTCCTCCTCCTGTCAGATCGGCAAGTATAGCTGTGGTCAAGCATAACCCCAAGCACGGCAAGGTCAACTTGATGAACGCAGCTCAGGCAGAGGACTCGTCAGATGTCATCATGGGTAACCTTCTTGTTAATGATATTCTAGCTAAAGTTCTTTTTGACACGGGTGCATCGCATTGTTTCATCTTGAGACCGTTTTCATTTAAGCATGGTTTGGCTTTGCAAATTTTCCTAGTCCATTAGTAGTTGTCTCTCCCGGTAGGCGCATGCATGCTAACTCCATTGCTCCGGATGCTACCATCACTTTGGGTGACTACAAATTTCTTTCTTCTCCAACGGTTCTTGGTGACTCGGATATTGATCTTATTCTCGGAATGGATTGGCTTTCTAAGCACAAGGCTCAGCTTGATTGTGCAGCCAGGCAGATTCAATTGACTCATTCGTCTGAGGATGTAATTATCTTTGCCGCTAGTGACAATACCATCCGTCTATTTTCTCTCAATGAGAAGGGTGAACTGGATGCCATCTCGTAGATTCCAGTCGTTTGCGAATATCAAGACGTATTTCCAGAAGAGCTTCCAGGAATGCCTCCGCACCGACCAGTTGAATTCGTCATTGATCTTCAGCCTGGCACGGAACCAGTGTGCAAGCGTACTTACAAGATCAGACCTGAAGAGTTGAAGGAGCTGAAGAAGCAACTTGATATTCAAGAAAGAATGGGTCTCATCCGGCCTAGTTCTTCTCCGTGGGGTTGTGGTGTTCTTTTTGTAAAGAAGAAGGATGGAACGGACCGACTTTGTGTTGATTACCGTCCATTGAACAAGAAGACCATCAAGAACAAATACCCACTTCCCAACACCAACGAGCTGTTCGAACAACTCAAAGGCGCCCAAGTATTCTCGAAGCTTGATCTCCGTATGGGTTATCATCAGATTCGAATCCGTGAGCAAGATATTCCCAAGACGGCTTTTAGGACAAGCTATGGTTCATATGAATACACTGTCATGTCTTTTGGCCTCGTCAATGCTCCTCCGACTTTCTATCGCATGATGAACTTCATCTTCAATGCCTACACCAATGACTTCGTTTTAGTCTATCTCGACGACATCCTGGGTTTCTCGAAGAACAAGGAAGATCATGCCAAGAACTTGCGTTTGGTACTCGATAAGCTCAGGGAACACTAGTTCTACGCCAAGTTCTCCAAGTGCGAATTTTGGCTCGATGAGGTTCTTTATCTTGGTCATATCATCTCTGCCAAGGGCATTGCGGTGAATCCTGAGAAGGTGTCTGCAATTGTGAATTGGGAACCTCCTCAGAACGTGAAGCAACTCCGTAGCTTCCTCGGTCTCGCAAGCTATTGTCGAAGATTCGTTGAAAACTTTTCTAAGATCGCGAAGCCTCTCTCAAATCTTCTCCAGAAGCACGTCAAGTATGTTTGGTCTCCGGAGTGTGACATTGCTTTCAACACTTTGAAAGAGAAATTGATCACTGCTCCAGTTCTGACTCCCCCTAATGAATCCAAACCGTACGAGGTCTTTTGTGATGCCTCTCTCCAAGGTCTTGGCGCAGTGCCGATGCAAGAGAAGAAAGTTGTGGCTTATACCTCTCGCCAGTTGAAGCCCAATGAGAAGAACTACCCCACTCATGATCTCGAGTTGGCGGCAGTTGTACATGCTCTTTTGACTTGGAGACATCTCTTATTGGGAAGAAAAGTGGACATTTTCACTGATCACAAGAGTCTCAAGTACATCTTCACTCAGCCTAATCTCAACCTCATGCAGACTCGATGGGTTGAAATGATTCAAGAGTATAATCCGAGTATCGAGTATACTCCAGGCAAGGACAATGTGATTGCTGATGCATTGAGCAGGAAGGCTTACTGCAACAGTCTGATTCTCAAGCCTTATCAACCCGAGCTTTGTGAAGCTTTCCGCAAACTAAATCTGCAAGTTGTTCCTCAAGGTTTCCTCGCCAACCTTCAAGTATCCCCTACCTTGGAAGACCATATTCGCCAAGCCCAGCTTCTTGATGCCATGGTGAAAAAGGTGAAGATTGGGATTGCCAAGAGTCAACCCAAGTACAAGTGCTACCGCCTTGATGACAAGGATACTCTCTTCTTCGAGGATCGTATTGTTGTGCCCAAAGGTGACCTTCGTAAAGTGATCATGAACGAGGCTCACAATTCTCTCCTCTCCATCCACCCTGGGAGCACGAAGATGTATCAGGACCTCAAGCAGGCTTATTTGTGGACTCGAATGAAGCGCTAGATTGCTCAGTTCGTGAATGAATGTGATGTCTGCAGAAGAGTGAAGGCAGAACATCAAAGGCCAGCTGGTCTCCTCCAACCTCTTGGCATTCCAGAATGGAAATTTGACCACATTGAGATGGAATTCGTGACTGGCTTTCCAAAGTCCAAACGTGTCAATGATGTTATATTCGTTGTAATTGACAAACTCACTAAAGTGGCTCATTTTCTGCCTGTCAAAGAGTCAATCACTGCAGCTCAATTGGTGGAACTCTATACCTCTCGAATTGTCTCCCTGCATGGTATTCCTCAAGTGATCTCTTATGACCGTGGCTGCATCTTTACCTCCAAGTTTTGGGATTCTTTTCAGAAGGACATGGGCACCAACATCTGCTTCAGCACAGCTTTCCATCCTCAAACTAGCGGTCAAGTCGAGCGTGTCAACCAGATTCTTGAAGATATGCTCAGGGCTTGTGTGATCTCCTTCGGCATGAAGTGGGAGGATTGTCTTCCTTATGCTGAATTCTCCTACAACAACAGTTTTCAAGCAAGTTCGGGCAAGGCCCCATTCGAAATTCTATATGGCAGAAAGTGCCGTACCCCTCTCAACTAGTCTAAAACCAGTGAACGTCAGCTTTTGGGAAATGACTTAAGCACAGAGGCAGAGGAAATGTGCAAAGTCATCCGAGATAACCTCAAAGCAGCCCAATCCCGCCAAAAGAGCTACTATGACAGTAAGCATCGTGATTTGGCTTTCGAGATCGAAGATCATGTTTACCTCCGCGTCTCTCCTATGAAAGGTACTCGTCGCTTCGGTATCAAAGGGAAACTTGCCCCCAGATACGTGGGACCTTTCAAGATTGTCAGCAAGAGAGGCCATCTTGCCTATCAACTCGAGCTTCCTTCAAACTTTGAAAATGTTCATGATGTGTTCCATGTCTCTCAGCTCCGAAAGTGCTTCAAGACTCCTGACCGCACCTTCAACTTCGAGGACATTGAGCTCCAAGAAGATCTCTCTTATCGTGAGCACCCCGTTGCTATTCTTGAAGATACTGAATGCAAGACTCGCAACAAGGCAATCAAATTCCTCAAAGTCAAGTGGTCACACCATTCCGACCGTGAAGCTACCTGGGAATGCGAGGATCACCTCCGTTCTGAGTACCCGGCGTTCTTTCAGTCCCAGATCTCGGGACGAGATCCTTTCGTATTGGTGGGGAGTTGTAACACCCCGGATGTAACTTACCCAATATGTATTCCAACTCTTGTCGTTTCCGGCCTTAAGTTATTTTATTTTCTCGGGTTCAGGTTTTGTCTCCGTGTGTTGTTGTCGTTGTCATGCATCTCATATCATGTCATCATGTGCATTGCATTCGCATACATGTTCATCTCATGCATTCGAGCAATTTCCCCGTTGTCCATTTTGCAATCCGGCACTTCGTTCTCCTCCGGTGGTCATTTCTACCTTTCTTTCGTGTGTGGGGATTAAACATTTCCGGATTGGACCGAGACTTGCCATGCGGCCTTGGTTTACTACCGGTAGACCGCCTGTCAAGTTTCGTACCATTTGGACTATGTTTAATACTCCAACGGTTAACCGAGGGACCGAAAAGGCCTCGTGTGTGTTGCAGACCAACACCCCTGCAATTTTGCCCAAAACCTACCAAAACCCTCTCCATCATCTAGAGCGTTTGATCACGATTGCATGGCCGATAACCACACCTCATTTGGACTCTCCTAGCTCCCTCTATGCCTATTTAAAGACCACCCCCAAAAATCTCCTTCTCCTTCCCCCGGATAAAAACCCTAGATCCAAATCAGCATCGCGCGCCGCCGGACAGAGTCGCCACCGACGGACATTGTCCCCTCCTCCCCGCCAGCCACTCCGAGCGCGCCACGTGGCAACCCGGCGCCCCACATCGCCTTCCGCACCCGCCGCGGCCTGCCCGGCCCGCTGCGGCCCCCCGCGGCCCGGTCGCCGCCTCCCCGGGCCTCCTGCGCCCCGCCGCCCGACGCCGCTGCCTCGCCACGTTCGCCTCGCCGGCCGGCGCCGCCACAGTTCGCCTCCCTGCCGACCGCCGACACCGCGCCGCCCTGCTCCGCCGACACCGTGCCAGCGCCGCCTCGTCCTCCTCGCCGCCGGATCCGGCCGGAGGAGGCCGGATCTACTCCTCCCCTGCCTCCCCGCCGCTCCATCAGGCTCGCCGGAGCCGCGGCGACCTCGCCGGACTTGCCTCGGGCTACGTGCCATCGAACCCTAGATCGGGAGGTCCAAATTTTCTTCCAAGTCCCCGTTTTTCCAAATTCAAATGCCCTTGTTCATCATGTCGTATCTCCTCATCCGTAGCTCCGTTTTGGGGATATAGCATATCAAAATGTTCGTATTGGAGAGTACACCATTTCATCTCATTGCATCATTTTCATTTGAGTTGGTCTTGATGCCGGAAATGCTGTTAGAAGAAGGCTACTTGAGATAATTGTCAGATCTGCTGCTCCATTTAGATATTTGTCATTTTTGCCATGATTATTGTGTGCATGATATGACCATGAACTCTACATGTGTTTTTTTATATGTTTTGCCATCTATCCAGAGGTGCAACCCATGTATTTTTGTGATGTGTGTGGTGACTAGCACAAGCTTGCAAAGTGAGGCACTTGGTAATGCTGATTTCAGGGACATAGCATTTCCACTAAGTCCTTGGGCTGTTTATCTCATATGGCCGTATGTTCATGTTGTTTCCTAGTGATCTGTGCCTCTTTTGAGGATGATCAGTAAGGATGTTTTGTTAATCTTGTAGTGCTCTATCCATCCATGTCTTTGTTTGCATTTATGGAGCACCCTAGCTTGAGTCAATCGAGCTCTACTTTTGCTATTTCGTGAATCTGGGCAGATTGTCTACTTGTTAGCAATTTTGCTAAGGATGTTGTAGTTGATCCTTGCATGCTATGTTATTGTTATTGCCATGTCTAGCTTGCATTTTGTGTATTCTTGATGGGTGTATGATTAGATTGTCATTACTTGCTCCGTAGTGAGTGCATCAAGCTCGTAAACATGCCTACTTGATATCTATTTCCAGCATGCTCCAGTTTTCACTAAGTCTGAGAACTGATTATGCTTGCAAATGTATTTTCTGATCCCTTTTGGCTCAAGGTCACTAAGGGACTTTTGTTAAGCTCTTTGAGTAGCTCCATGCCATGCTTTACTTTGCCATGTTCAGGTCCTGTAGCATGTAGTTTTGTTGCTCCGAAGAGTGCTATCTGATCTAAAATTCCAGACAAGTGTTAATTTCACTAAGTCTGAAATCTGTTTACCATATGCATTTTTGCCATGCTTGTTTGAACCTGTTAATGGATGAATTTGCCGTAGCTCAGTGCTAGTATTTTGTTAAGCATCTTGAGTGGATCCCTGCCATGTATTTTGTTGCCATTTTTAGGTGATGTAGCATGTTCATCTTGTTACATTTAGATGACTACTTGCTGTAAATCGCAGACCGATGTCATATTTGAATTGCTTGCCATTTCCAAACCGTAACTCCGATTCCAGTGATCTTTATATCATTTTCAAGCGATTTCATCTCATCTTTCCAGTGGCACACTTGGTTTTCCATGTTGAGGCCAGGTTCATGCATTCCTTGTCAAATCTTGCATATGCATCACATATTGCATCCCGCGTAGCATACCATCTTTGCATCATATTGTTTGATCCTTGCACGTGGTTGATTGTGTCCTTGTTGCTTGTTTGTCTTGTTTGGGTAGAGCCGGGAGATGAGTTGGCTAACGAGGAGCCCGTTGAGTTGGCTTTCGAGGATCCAGTCAACTCTGACAACTTTGCAGGGAAGATGATCATACCCTCGAAATCACTACTATCTTTGCTTTGCTAGATGCTCGCTCTTTTGCTATGCCATGCTATGATGCCTACCACTTGCTTTCAAGCTTCCCAAATTGCCATATCAAACCTCTAACCCACCATGTCATAGCAAACCGTTGATTGGCTATGTTACCGCTTTGCTCAGCCCCTCTTATAGCGTTGCTAGGTGCAGGTGAAGATTGGAGACCGTTCCTTGTTGGAACATTATTTACTTGTTGGGATATCATTATATTGCCATGTTATTTTAATGTATCTATATCCTTAGTAAAGGGTGGAAGGCTCGGCCTCTCGCCTAGTGTTTTGTTCCACTCTTGCCGCCCTAGTTTCCGTCATATCGGTGTTATGTTCCCGGATTTTGCGTTCCTTACGCAGTTGGGTTATAATGGGAACCCCTTGACAGTTCGCCTTGATTAAAGCTTTTCCAGCAATGCCCAACCTTGGTTTTACCATTTGCCACCTAGCCTCTTTTTCCCTTGGGTTTCCGGAGCCCGAGGGTCATCTTATTTTAAACCCCCCTGGGCCAGTGCTCCTCTGAGTGTTGGTCCACCAGTCAGCTGCCGGTGGCCACCAGGGGCAACTCTGGGCTGGCCTTCCCGTACCTAAGACAATCTGAGTGTGCCCTGAGAAAGAGATATGTGCAGCTCCTATCGGGATTTGTCGGAACATTTGGGCGGTGTTGCTGGATTTGTTTTAACCTATCGAAGTGTCTTGAAGAACCAAGGTACCGAGTTTGATCGGAACGTCTTGGGAGGTGGTCTATTCCTTCGTTGACCGTGAGAGCTTGTCATGGGCTAAGTTGGGGCTCCCCTGCAGGGATTTGAACTTTCGAAAGCCATGCCCGCAGTTATGGGCAGATGGGAATTTTTTAATGTCCGGTTGTAGATAACTTGAACCTTAATTTAATTAAAATGAATCAACTGTGTGAGTTACCGTGATGGCCTCTTCTCGGCGGAGTCTGGGAAGTGGATACGGTGTTGGAGTAATGCTTGCCGCAGGATTGCCCTCTTTAGTTATGCGTTCGCGCTTTGCCCTCTCTTCTCGCTCTCTTTTGCGAACAGGTTAGCCACCATATATGCTAGTCGCTTGCTGCAGCTCCACATATATTTACCTTGCCTTACATATTAAGCTTAAATAGTCTTGATCGCGAGGGTGCGAGGGCCTGATGATACCATTCCAGATGGCGTGCTTGAGCTCAAGTGGTAGTTCGACGAGGACTCTCAATGATACTATGTTTGTTTTCGTGATGAACAGTAGTGGTGCCCAGTTGGGGTTATCGGGACCGTGTCGCATGTTGGGTTGTCTTTTATTTTGTCGTCGTAGTCGGGCCATGAGTGTTTGAATGTTGTAATGCTATTTATGTACTTAATTGACGTGGCGAGTGTAAGACAATTATGTTATCTCCCCTTTTGTTATCTATATTACATGGGATGTTGTGAAGATTGCCTAACTTGCGACATATGCCTTCAATGCGATTATGCCCCTAAGTCATGCCTCGACACGTGGGAGATATAGTCGCATCAAGGGTGTTACATGCCACATGTGCGTTCTAGATCTTAGTGTCCTCAAGAGTGCGGTATTGCGTGATAAAAAATATAACTTGGGGGCTATTGTTGCACGTAGGTTGCATCTTAATAGTTTAAGTGGAGACTTCTTTGGTCGAATTTATGCAACTCATGTAGATAATTTTCTTGAGATACCCATACATGAGAATGATATTGAATTACCTCCCGCTTATCTAGATTATAATGCTATGATACGTCATTAGTTTGTTGAGAGGAACAATCAGTTCCTCCAGTACCGACTAATCTTTGACAGACGGCGCATCGTCCATGTTGCTCTCCCTGCTCCGGCTTTCTTTGACTTTTAGACAAAAGGGAGATATGTTATAACCAGGGAGGAGGCGAACGAGTACGAGAGGAGGACCGAGGCACCTCGCCTCCAAGCTGCAGCTCTTCAAGCAGTAGCTGCTACATCATCTTCGAATATCCACTAGGCCAGCCATGGCCATAGACCAACTTACGCCAAAAGCGTAAGCTTGGGGGAGTACGTATTTCTCAACGACATCACATTCATCACTACAAAAAAAGACACATCCGTGACATTTTGGGCCGAACGAAATATTTTTTCATACTTATGGCACTTCTATGACAATAATTGTGACAAAACATGGTAACATCATAGATGTGGTGGGTTCCTATTTCTATGACAAAAAATCTTGACAGAAAATGGGCTTTTCGTCCTGGGCGGGCCGGAGACGCAGCTGGATGACATTCTTTGGGCCGTCCATGACAGAAAAAACCGTGGTAGAAGCAAGGGCGAGGAAAATGTCAGGGTGTTCCTGGTTACGGTGGGTGGTCGTGGCCGAGCGATTGCACTGCAGGCTACGCGTTACTGAACCCGAGCGATCGATCGATGGCTGTTAACTGAACCCGATCGAGCGATTCCTTCGCAATTGCTGCTAACTGAAGCCGATCGATGTTCCCTCTAGATGAACAGTCAGTGTTGCAGGGGGGGGGGGGGTTGGATGAACGGTTCTCTGTGGGGGTGGATGAACCGGACTGTAACGCCTCGGCTACAACTTTCCATATTTGTAACTCTGACTCTTGCCTTTTCTGGAGATGCGATAGGATATTCCCTTTGTGGTTGGGTTTTTATCTCTCGTTTTGCATTTTGTTCATGTCATGCATTTCATATCATGTCATCATGTGCATCGCATTTTCATTCATGTTCGTCTCATGCATCCGAGCATTTTCCCCATTCTCCGTTTCGCAATCCGACACTCCCTCATACACCCGGCGCCCCCCTCTTGTCTCTTTTCGTGAGCGGGTGTCGAACGTTCTCGGAATGGACCAAGATTTGCCAAGTGGCCTTGGTACACCACCGGTAGACCGCCTGTCAAATTTTGTGCCATTTGGAGTCCGTTTGATGCTCCAACGGTTAACCGGGTAACCCCAAAGGTCTCATGTGTGTTGCAGGCCAACACCCCTCCAAAACGGCCCAATAACCCATCCAAACCTCTTCCATGTCCTCCGTCATCGGATCACGATCGTGTGGCTGAAAACTACACCTCATTTGGACACTCCTACCTCCTCCTACCTATAAATATGTGCACTCCTCCAAAATTCGCGGTCTAACCCTAGACCACTCCTCCCCGTGCCACCGGACATGTCCGTCCGCCGTCGGACGCATCCACCACCACCGCCACGTCCGTTCGGCCAATGAGAGGCAGCCACCTCAGCATCGTCGCCTCTCTCCTCCACTCGCGTGCCGCCACCTGTCCGCTGCCGTCATCCCCGTGGTCGCGGCCCGCTGAGCCCATCGCGAGACCGCCGCTTCGGTTTCCGCATCTCCGGCAAGTCCTCCAGCGACCTCCTCTTCCACCCAGCCCCATGTCCCCCCTCATCCGGCGAAGATCCGGCGAGACTCCCACGACCTCGTAATCCGTGCGAACCCTCGATCTGGGATTCGGAGGTTGATTTTCGCCTAAGTCTTTTCCCCTATAACATTTTCATGCATGCTTCATCATGCCATATCTCCCTGACCATAGCCCCGTTTCGTGCATATGATATATCAGCATGTTCATCGTGAGATGTGATTCATTTCATTCCATTGTGGCATGCTTGTTTGAGTTCATAATGCAAGAGTGCTATAAAATGTTTCCTACTGTTACTTATCGGATTATGCCGTTTTCTCATTTTTGTCACATTTGATGTGTGGTTCATATGGGCATGTGCTCTAAATGTGTTTTGATCTATGCCATGCCATCTTTACAGGAGTGCTTGACATGTATTTTTGTGATCAATGTGGTGTCTAGCACAAGCATGCAAACTAGGTTTCGTGATATTGCTGTTTTCAAGGACTTAGGATTTTGCTAAGTCCTTGTTTTGCTGTTATTTTTATGCCATGTAAACATGATGCTGCAGTGAGATCCATGCTTGTTTTGAGTATCTTCAGTAAGGGTGTTTTGAACATATGGTGATGCTATATCCATCCATGCCCCTGTTTGCAATTATGGAGTGCCCTAGCATGTCTTAATCTTGCTCTACTTTTGCTATAAAATGTTCCTGTCAGATTGTTTACATGTTAATCAATTTTGCCATGGTTGTTGCTAGTGATCCATGCATGCTATGAACTTTCTCTTGCCATTGTTAGCTTCATGAACATGTCATCTTGCTGTTGCCGTGGTTGTTTTGTCATGCAAGGCTATGTGGTGAGTGATTGATGCCTTCATCTTTCTGTTTATGCCATGCTGAGTTTTCTGCTATGTCTGAACTGTTAATAAAACTTGCTATGTTTACACGGGTGCCATCATATCTTCTGCGCCTTTTTTCTCATGATTAGTAAGGGACTTTTGTTCTATGCTTTCAGTCGATTCATGCCATGCCTTTGTTTGCTTGCTCTAAACATGGCTTCCTGATGTTATTTCCTGGCATGTTAGTATTTTCACTAAGTCTGTGAAGGTGATATCTTTGGCATTTTTTCCATGATTATTTGAACCTGCTTTTGTGTGATTTAGCCGTAGCTCAGTGTTCAGGTTTTGTCAAGGATCTTGAGGATATCGCTGCCATATGCTTTGTTGTTATGTTGGAGTGCAGTATCTTAGTTTTTTGTTAAATTCTAGATGGCATCGTGTTGTTAATCGCAGAATTGTGACATTCTTGTTTTGCTTGCCATTTGCAAACCGTGCATCAGTTTCCGGTGATCTTTATATCGATTTCAACCGAAATCATCTCATCCTTCCAGCGGCACAATTGTTTTGCCAAGTAGATGCCTTGATCAATGTTTCCCTTCTGGAGCACGCATATGCATTGCATATCACATCTCGTATATTGCCATGTTTTGCATCATGTTGCTTGTGCATTGCACCGTGTTTGATTATTGGTCCTTTGTTTGTGTTCTTGCTTTGGGTAGAGCCGGGAGATGAGTATGTGATCGACGAACCTGTTGAGTACGCTAACGAGGTTCAAGCTTTCGTCAACTCTGAGAACTTTGCAGGCAAGATGACCGTACCCTCAAAATCACTTCTATCTTTGCTTGCTAGTTGGTCGCTCTAGTGCTATGCCGCGCTACCTACCACTTGCTATATCATGCCTCCCATATTTCGATGTCAAGTCTCTAACCCACCTTCCCTAGCAAACCGTTGTTTGGCTATGTTACAGCTTTTGCTCAGCCCCTCTTATAGCATTGCTAGTTGTAGGTGAAGATTAAGTTTGTTCCATGTTGGAACATGCTTATTGTTGGGATATCATTATTATATCTTATTTAATTTAAATCACCTATATACTTTGTAAAGGATGGAAGGCTCAGCCTTATGCCTGGTGTTTTGTTCCACTCTTGCTGCCCTAGTTTCCGTCATACCGTTGTTATGTTCCTTCATTTTGCGTCCCTTACGCGGTTGGGTGTTATGGGAACCCCTTGATAGTTCACTCTGAATAATACTCCTCCAGCAAGGCCCAACCTTGGTTTTACATTTTCGTAACAACCTATACCTTTCCCTTGGGAGTAATTAACCTGAGGGTCATCTTTATTTTAACCCCCCATGCCAGTGCTTCTCTAAGTGTTGGCCCGAACTGAGTAAACTGCGGGGCCACCTCGGGGAAACTTGAGGGTTGTTTTTACTCGTAGGATGTCTCAAACGGTGTTGCCCTGAGAACGAGATATGTGCAGCTCCTATCGGGATTGTCGGCACATCGGGCGGCTTTGCCGGTCTTGTTTTTCCATTGTCGAAATGTCTTGTAACTGGGATTCCGAGTCATATCGGGTCTTCCTGGGAGAAGGAATATCCTTCGTTAACAATGAGAGCTTGTGATGGGCTAAGTTGGGCCACCCCTGCCTGGTTTGAACTTTCGAAAGCCATGCACGCGGTTATGTGGCAGACGGGAATTTTTTAATATCTGGTTGTAGAGAACTTGACACTTAACTTAACTAAAATGAATCAACCACGTGTGTAGCCGTGATGGTCTCTTCTCGGCGAAGTCCGGGAAGTGAACACGGTTCTTGTGTTATGTTTGAACGTAAGTAGTTTTAGGATCACTTATTGATCACTTCTAGCTTCACGACCGTTGTGTTGCTTCTCTTCTCACTCTTATTTGCGTATGTTAGCCACCATATATGCTTATTGCATGCAGCAGCTCCACCTCACTGCCTTCTCCTACACATAAGCTTAAATAGTCTTGATCTCGCGGGCGTGAGATTGCTGAGTCCTCATGACTCACAGATACTTCCAAACAGTTGCAGGTGCCGATGATGCCAGTGCAGGTGATGCAACCAAGCTCAAGTGGGAGCTCGATGAAGATCTTTCCGTTTTTCTTTCGGTTCCTGTTGATCAGTAGTGGAGCCCAGTTCGGACGATCGGGGATCTAGCAATTGGGGTTGTCTTCTTTTATTTTGGTTCCATAGTCGGACCTTGATTGTATTCTGGATGATGTATGTCTAACTTGTATTTCTGTGAAGTGGCGATTGTAAGCCAACTCTTTATCCCTTTCTTATTCAGTACATGGGATGTGTGAAGATTACCCTCTTGCGACATGCCTACCATGCGGCTATGCCTCTAACTCATGCCCCAACACGTGGGAGATATAGCCGCGTTGTGGGTGTGAGAAGGACCCCGTGGTGTTGCCTCTGGATGAACAGGACCCTGATCGACTGAGCCGGTTGGGGCTGGATGAATAGGACCCCGTAGAGGGTTGGATGAACAGGACAACCCTGTGGAGGGCAAGATGAAAAATAGACGGTGGAGGGCTGGATGAATAGTAGCCCATGGAGGGGTGGTTGAACAGGAGCCCATGGAGAGGGCTGGTTGAACAGTAGTCGGTGGAGTAGCACGTGGTGGAGGCTGGATGAACAGGAGCCCGTGGATGAACAGTTGCAGGTGGAGGCTGGAGGAGGTCGACGGTGGAGATGACCAATATCCCGTGGAGTCCTGTTTTGCGGTACACCAGACCCCTCCCAATGAACAAGACCCCCATTTCGACCGTAGCGCTCGAACACAAGTATGTTTCCTTCATTTTGCGATAAGCCACACCCCTCCCGATCAACAGGACCCCCGTTTCGACCGTAGGAGGTACGCTTCCTCCGTTTTGCGGTACGCCAGACCCCTCCCGATGAACAGGATCCCGTTTCGAACGTGCCCGGTCGAACACAAGGCCGTTTCCTCCGTTCTGCGGTACGCCAGGCCTCGTTTCCATCGGCTATTCCGTCCAAGCCCTCTTGATGAACACGTCGACGCATTCTGTTTGGCTCCCCATGAACACGACGACGATGATGTTTCTCCGTTCTGACCCAGCAATGTACACGACGACTGGCCACTATACTTACGTGTACATGCTACGTGCGCGCCTCTGCTACAACACGTGCGCGCCTCTACATCGACAAGTATGTACGTACACGTTCGCGAACAGAATGACAACGCTACGTACGCTTCGACCAGGTGGGTCCCGACTGTCAGTCACTTCCTTGCGTGCAAAGATGTAGCTGGTGGGTCCCAGCAGTCAAGGGGGTGAATCATTTTTTTGCCCGGACGCACTTCCTTGCGTGCGAAGATGTAGCTGGTGGGTCCCAGCAGTCAGGGGGAAACGTTTTTTCATGAAATACGGTGGCCCGTCCGGTGGGTCCCCGCTGTCAGGTGGAGGAATAATTATTTTGCACGTAATAAGGAGGCACTTCCTTGCTGCCATGGACCCAGCTGTTAGCCTCTCCACGTACAGTCCACGTCTGATGGAAGCCGTTCCTTGACCATGTTGACCACGCCGCGCCGAGAGCACCATGGAGGTGGACGACTACGAGGCCTAGGAAGGGGATGACGTGGACCCGGGGAAGACGCGGCAGTGGATGCCCACGCGTAGAGGAGTACGAGGGTTCATTGGTTCACTGCGGTGTGAGGCTGTCGTCGCCGCGGAATAATAGGGTGTGTGGGTGTGTTGAGGGATGGCATGGCCAGCGGTGGGTATAGTAGGGGGCGGTAAGGCCTTCGTGGCAGCACAGACGGCCACGGCAGGCAGGAGTATGCGGCATGACCGATGCTGCTTTGGGTGGCTGGAGTAGGAAGAACAGAGGTTGAAGAAGCACTACAGCCGCTAGATGGACATCATACGGTCACTGGAGCAAGAATCGTTCATATTGACTAAGTTGACAACGCACTTCGTCCCCATCAACTTAGTAGGCCCACAAGTCAGCCTCCCACCAAGGTGGGTCCCAACCAGCCGGGGGAGTATTCATTTTTTTGTGCATAATAAGGAGGCACTTCCAGTGGGTCCGAGCTGACAATGGGGGAACATTTTTTTCGCGAAATACAGTGGCCCATCCAGTGGGTCCCAGCAGTCACGGGGGAAACACTTTTTTCGCCAAATATGGTGGCCCGTCCGGTGGGTCCCTACTGTCAGGTGGAGGAATAATTATTTTCTGCGTAATATGGAGGAACTTCCTTGCGGCTATCGTGGACCCAACTATCAGCCTCTCCATGACAGTACTCTTCCGATGGAAGTCGTTCCTTGACCGCGTTAACCACGCCGCGACGAGAGCACCAGGGCGGTGGACGATAGTGAGGCCTATGAAGGGGACGATGCGGAGCCGGGGAACACGCGGCAGTGGATGCCCACAGGGAGAGGAGTACGAGGGTTCACTGGTTCGGCTGCGGTGTGAGGATCCTGTCGTCGTAGAATAATAGGGGGTGTGGATGAGTAGAGGGATGCCCTGGCCAGTGATGGTAGTAGTAGGGGGCGGTGAGGCCTACACGGGAGGCGGGAGCAGGCGGTCCTACCGGCACTGGATTTGGTGGCTAGAGCAAGAAGATCAGAGATTGAAGAAACACGACGGCCGTTGGATTGACATCCAATAGTTACGTCTGGTAGAAGCGTTTGTTCACGTATATAATAACTAAAAAAAATCTTGCATACGCGTCACCTTAATAGGCCCATAAGTCAGTCCATTCCCTCTTTTTTAATAATTTATATAGCTCATTGCGACTTCTTATGCAATTATTGTAGTCTTTTTTTGGTTGGCCAGGGCCAATTTCGCATATTTTTGTGGGTTCCAAACTATTTTTAATACTGAAATGTCGAGCCAGATTTAAAGTACTTTGAAGATATACTGAAATTAGGTTAATGCCCAGTGAAATAGGAATCTGAAAATGTGAAAAAATTCAGAAACCATAAAGTAATTGCCAATTTGGCATCTGTTTTTATATTTACAACCAATTTCATATTACTTTCAAGATTTGCAGGCGTCTCTAAAGAGTTACAACCCATCAGGGCGTAGAAAAATAAATAGGCCCGGATTGGGTATTCTTTAGAAAAAATAAACTGCGCTCATTTTCACAAAGAAAAAATAGTTGGGCTGGCCACACGGTGAACATAAAATATAAGCCTGGGCTAGATGGGCCACAACCCAGTTCAAACCCTGCTCCGTCTCAACAATAACAAAAAAATACTGCTCGAGCAGCTACGTCCCAGGTGTCAGCCGATCTTGTGATGTTCTCTTGTCTATTGACTATATACGCTCACAATGTCGTGGGTCCCAGATGTCAGGAAAACACTAGGAGGAAGCATTTCATTTTTCCATACGCTGACATGGTGGGCCCGTGCTGTCATCCTTTCCACGTACGTCTGCCGATTCCTATTGTTTGTTGACCATGTTTACAACGCGAGAGGGCGGTGACGCGGCGAGCGCACCAAAGCGCGTGGAGGATGACGGCGAGGCCTCGGATATCGGCATTAACGATTTAGGAGACGATGGGGCGACGATGCGTGCGCTAAGGCGCAGCCAGCCGTGGGAGGCGGAACCAGGGGGCCCCGCCAGCGCTGGTTTGGTTTTGGCAGCTGGAGGAAGACAGGACTGAAGAAACACGACAGACTGTAAAAGCAGCAGGAGTACTTAACAACCTTAACTGAAACCAGTAGGGGCACTTAACAACCATAGCTGAAAGTAGTATGAGTACTTATACTGGTTCAACCGTACAAAGCATGCCTCCAATAGTGCTACTTTGCCTACCACTACTAGGAAAAGGGCTATAGCTAATATGGACATTAATGGTGCACCATATATGTGGTGCACCACTGCTATATAGCAGTGGCGCACCAGATACATGTGCGCCATTAGTGTCGTCATTACTAATGGCGCACCAGACACATGGTGCGCCATTACTAACAATTTTTTTCCAAAACTAGTAATGGCGCACCAGGGCACAGTGCGCCATTGTTAGTTTCAACTAGTAATGGTGCACCACACACTCTGTGCGCCACTACTAATATTTTTTTTACTTTTTTTTTCAAAACTAGTAATGGCGCACCAGGGTACAGTGCACCATTACTAGTTCAAACTAGTAATGGCGCACCACAACCACGGTGCGCCACTACTAACATTTTTTGTTGCAAAACTAGTAATGGTGCACCACATAACAGGTGCGCCATTAGTAACTAGGGTTACTAATGGCGCATTATTAGGTGGTGCGACGTTGGTAACCTGAGAGGAGCTAGATATTTTGGACAGCCACCTACCACACTCACTTTCCCCACTTCATTCTCTCCGCCTCCTCCTCCAAGGTTGTCTCGGCTGCCTCCACCTCCTCACCTCATTTGCACCATAGATTCACCCAAATTAACTGGTTAAATTACCTTTTTTGATAGGTAAGTAAGGGGAAAGCTTTCTTTATGTTGTAGATCTACTTTTTTGTCCCTCCAACAATGTGCACATGCACTTTTTAGGGCCTAGATCTACGCATGTTTGTGGTGTTGCATATGTTTGTGGTGTTGCATATGTTTGTGTTTGCAGGTACCAGTATTTGAAATGCGATAGTTGCCAATATTTTGCTGGAATGTTGATTCATTTCCGTTTCGGTGAGAATTTGGCACTATGCATTCTTTTTTGTCCTATTTTTAGCCAATGTCATGCCAAAAAAATTGGTTCTAAAATATCGTTTTGCTCTACCCCACAAGCGACCATGGTCCGCACGATGACCAAAGGCATCGTGAATAGGTTTTTGAGCTCCGCGAAGGCCGAGATGCTTCAAAAGAACGAGACGGAGATAAGATGTCCATGTCAAAGATGCAAGCTGAGGAGCCTTATGGACCCGGATTCCGTACAGGTGCGGGACCACCTGCTCTTGCGTGGTTTCATGGATGGCTATCGGTGGCAAGGTGATGAAGATGATTATGAAGTCGTCCATGGGGGCCGGGCAAGAAATGAGGAAGGGCAGCAAGACAACCGCGGCGAGGGCGGGCGAGAAGACGAAGAATGTCCAAGACATGATCACAAAGTAGATGCAGTACACCGTCATCATGTAGAAGATGCCAGACATGATGATGAGGAAGATGCCGGAGCAGACGAAGGGCATGATTGTGAAGATGAAGATGCCAGAGCAAACAACGATGGACCATCGATGGGCTAGGTGCAAGACCCTCATATTCAAGAGTTGCTTCTCAAGCAGACGGATAACACAAGAGCTGCTTCCTGAGAGAAAGCCAAGCTGGATCAACTGGAGATAGTCGCGGTTTCCCCATTGTATGAAGGATGCAGGCTCGAGGATACCCGCCTGAAAGTAACGCTCATGGCTCTGGAGATGAAGGTAAAACACAAAATGACCGACGCATGCTTCGACGAGAACATGTCATTCTGGCACGAACCTCTTCCCAAGGGGAACAAGTGCCCGACCAGTTTTGAGGAGGCGAAGAAAATCATGTGTCCTCTGGATTTACTGCACGTGAAATACCATGTGTGCATGAACAATTGCATCATTTATCGGGACGAGCACGCGGAGTCTACCATATGTCCGGTGTGCGGCATCACTCGATACAAGAAGAGGAAGAAAGCTCCTCGAAAAGGGGTGTGGTACTTTCCGATCACTCCTCGTCTGCAGTGGTATTTCACGGACCCTAAGGTAGCAAAGCTCCTGCGTTGGCATGCGGATAGGGAGGAGAAGAAGAGAGAAGATGACGGAAATGATCCAGAGATAAATAAAAAAGACAAGATGCTGAGTCACCCTAAGGATGCAAGCCAGCGGCAAGCGTTGAACTTCGAACACCCAGAATTTGCGGATGATCCGAGGAACATCCTGCTGGGTGCGAGCACCGATGGAGTCAATCCGTTAGGCAGCCAGAGAAGCACACATAGCACGTGGCCTGTGTTTGTGTGGATGTACAACGTTCCCCCTGGTTGTGCATGAAGAGGAAGTACATTCACATGAGTATGCTAATTGAAGGGCCGAAACAAACAGGGAACGACATCAGTCTGTATCTGGGGCTACTGAAAGAGGAGCTAGACACGTTGTGGAAAACGCCAGCCAATACGTGGGACGCCGCTAAGAAAGAATATTTCCCTATGAGAGCCGCACTGCTCACGACGGTGCACGTCTATCTCGGTTACGGATATGTCGCGAGGCAGGTGGTCCACGGATTTTGTGGATGCATCAGGTGCATGGATAAGACAACGTATCGCCAGCAAGATAGAGATCCCGGGTCTTTGAAAACCGTGTTCATGGTACATCAAAGGTGGCTTCGCGACAATGACTCATGGAGAAAACGCAAGGATCTGTTCGATGGTGAAACCGAACCCCAAAGACGCCTGCGTATGAAGAGCGGCGAGGAAATAGAGGAGCTGTTGAAAAATTGGAAATATTACCCACAGCCAGGAAAGAAGCAAAAGGTGCTAGAGCCGGGAAACAAGTGAAAGGCGCCAGAGCTGCTGCTGAAGGTATGGAAAACGAGGTCTGTTTTTCTGGGACTTGCCGTACTGGAAGATCCTCCGTGTGCCTCACATCCTTGATGTCATGCATATCACGAAGAACGTGTGCGAGAGTCTGCTTCGTACCCTACTCAACATGCCAGAGAGGACCAAAGATGGGCCAAAAGCAAGGGAAGACTTCAAACCAATGGGCATCGGGGAGGGGATTCACGCTAATGATGATGATGATGAGGCGAAGCAGGACACGGAAAGTTGTCGCAAAGGCAAAAAGGCCAAGAAGACCGGAAATGACTACCGTCCCGCATGTTTCACTCTAAGTCTGGAGGAGATCGAGCAGTTTTTCACCTTCCTCATAGGGGTAAAACTTCCTTACGGTTACGTGGGGAAGATAAGCAGATACCTAGTCTCAGCGAAGCAGAAGTTCAGCGGGATGAAGTCTCATGACTGTCACGTGCTGATTATGCAGATACTTCTAGTTGCAATCTGTTGGATCATGGACGTGCACGTCCTTGAAAAGCTATTTGGCCTATGCAACTTTTTTGACGTCATCTCTCAGAAGTAGGTTGGCATGAGGGAACTTAGAAGGCTATAGGAAGAGATCATGGTGATACTATGCGAGCTTGAGATGTACTTCCTGCCTGCATTCTTTGATGTTAAGGTGCATCTGCTGGTCCATATCATGGAGGATATCATCCAACTCGGTCCGACGTTCCTGCACAGCATGATGCCATTTGAAAGGATGAATGGTGTCATCAAAGGATACGTTCACAACATGTCACGTCCAGAGGGAAGCATAGCCAGGGGCTTTCTGACCGAAGAGTGCATCTACTACTGCATGAATTGTCTAGGCATCAAGAACCCCGTTCGTCTGCCCGTCAACAGGCACCCCGGCAGGCTGGCTGGATGGGGTCACCTTGATGGTCGCCGTGAAATGCATGTCGACTTCGAGGGTCGACTCGCCAACTTTGAAAGAGCAAACCTAATCGCGCTACAACACATACACGTGGTCGATCCTTGGGTGGTAGAGCACAAAACCTTTATTGAGAAGACGTACAATGACCGATGCCAACAGAGGACGGACGGAGATATAATCAAAGAGCACAACTCATGTTTCACGCGTTGGTGCAAGGAGAAGCTTCCATCGTACCTTTTACATGAGGATTCTTCCGCAGAAGAAAAACTCATATTCTCCTAGTCACAGGGCGCCGAGCACAACCTGATGACCTATGAGGCCTACTATATCAACGGCTACACAGTCTACACCAAGGACAAGGACATGAAGAGCGATGGTTATCAGAACTCCGGGGTAATGATGGAATCCTACACCGGTAACGACAAGGACAGATACTACGAAAGGATCGAGGAGATCTGGGAGCTAAGCTATGCTGGAGAGAAAGTCCCAATGTTCCGTGTCAGATGGGCCAAGAGCGTCCTAAAAGAAGACCGGTATTTCACCACCATGGTTATACCCAAAGCCAAATCCAAGACCGCGGGCGCAAACGTCACTGGGAAAAATGAGCCATGGGTACTGGCTTCCCAAGTGGACCAATGCTTCTTCATTACCGACCTATCAAAGCCCAATCGTGTTGTCGTGAGGAGCGGCAAAAGGAAGATCATCGGAATGGATGGAGTCGCCAATGAGCAAGACTTCGACAAGTACGGCGACCCGAAGATGGAACTTGACGACGACGATGAAGTGCCATACACCACAAGAAGAAGTAGGACCACCCTACCTAAAGGACGTCCGTTCAAGAGAAGAACTCCATTTGCGAAAAAGAAGGGCAAGAAGATTGTGAAAAGATAGCTAGCTAAGATCGATTGTATTTAAATCGTAGTCTTCATTTCTCGATTGTATTTCGACTACTGTTCAAGAACTCGGCCGAGTTACCATTTAAATGCACATTTAATCACTACTCAGTGCCTAACTAAGGCGAGTAGCACGTACTCGTTTCATTAAATGGTTAAGCCAATTAACTGGCATTTAATCGGTTGTCAGACGATTAACTAGTTGTCAAACCGATTAATCGGTGATGGGTCAGGTAACTGAAGCAGCATCCATAAAAAAAAGGGGGGGTAACCGAAGCGGCAATCCAGGCCATTATGAGTTGTGAGAACTATTTGAGTATTTGTGGTCAGTGAACCTTATTACCTATTATGCTATTTGTGTTGAACCTTGTAGTGAATTATTCCATGTTCACATGTGTGGCTTCTATTTATCTTGTTATGTGTGGCTACATATTGCCAAGTTGTGTCGCTGTCATTTTAATTTATCTTGTCATGTCTCATGTGTGGCTTCTTGTTGTCACATGTATGGCTGTCATTTAATCATTTATCTTGACAATGACAAGTTTAGAGCATATATAAATGCATATCTATCATCAATTATGTAGGTTTGTTGCCTTCCGGTTTGGATGCATCATGGTCAAACCATCCAGGTAACAATTCTACCTCTTGTCCATGCTTTTTATAGGCCTACGAGCTACGCCATTATATTTTAGTACAAATGTATAATACATAGCTATGAGCATTGGATTATGTGGTGTACAACACGTGAAAAACTAGTTACATGTTGCCAATATATTCTCATGTGCAGCCGATTAATGATCGACGGATTAATTCAATTAAATGGCCGATTAACCAATTAATCGCTAATCAGTAGTCGACCGAGCAGTTACCAGTTACCGAGTTCCCGAATAATGATTTCGACATATTGAAATGATATTTCTTCTGTTCTAGTCATGAATATTTATTTATGTTTATTATGGTATTGAATTTCTAACTCACAAAAAGTATTGAATTTGTTAATATTTTTTGAACTCATGAATATTTTTAAATTTCATGGGCACTTTTTGAATTCATGAATATTTTTTCAAATTTGATGATATTTTTCATAGTCATAAATGTTTAACCAACTCAGAAATGAATGCAACTAAAAATCCAAAAAAAGTATTGATGATATTTTAAATAAAAAATTGGATGATGTTTTTCCATATTCATAAATATTTTGAAATAACAAATTTGATGATATTTTTTCACATTCATAAATGTTTACAAATTTGATTGTCATTTTCGAAAAAATTATTAGATGCAACTAAAAAAAGTTACTAATGGCGCACCAGGAGAAGGTGCGCCATTGCTATCAATGTACTTATGGCACACCCCTAGGAGGTGCACCATTGGTATACCAATTTTTATGATATTTTTTCAAATATTTTCAAATAACAAATTTGATGATATTTCCAAATAAACAATTTGATGATATTTTTTCACATTCATAAATATTTTCAAATAACAAATTTGATGATATTTTTCACATTCATAAATGTTTTCAAATTTGATAATCATTTTCTAAAAAAATATTAGATGCAACTAAAAATAAAAAAATTACTAATGGCGTACCAGGAGGAGGTGTGCCATTGCTATCGATGTACTTATGGCGCACCCCTGGGAGGTGTGCCATTACTAAACTTCACCATCTATCTCGCCAGATCCCCCTTGCCCCCCGCGCCAGATCCCCCTCCCCCCAGCCGCCGCCGACGCCCCGCACCCCACGACCCCCGCGCCCGCTCTGCCGTCGGAGTCGCCGCCGGAGCACTAGGAGGAGGAGGCCCGCGTCCACCAGGAGAGGAGGCCCCCAAGCTCGACGGTGCCCACTTCTTCTTCCTCCGACCAAACCCATCTCGTCGTCGCCACCGCTGCTCCGGTCCATCCCCGCGGCAACCCAGGTGTCCACAAGCCCCGTGGTGAGCTCCTCCCTCGTCCCTTCTTCCCACGCCGCATCGAGTTCATCGCTGGATTTATTGACTGATTCATGCACGTGCGTGGATGCAGGGCGCAAGTGCTCTACTACGCGGTGGAGGCGCTGCTCTGGTTAGGGCACAAGGGCTTGTACGCCGCCGTCAAGCGGCCACTCCAGCTCGCGTAGACCGCCGCCATCCTCAAGGTACGCCGCCTGCTGGATCTTGCTTCTTTCTCTCGATCTATTCAGTTCTGACTTCTGAGCTCTGCATCCTGCTAAGTGTGCCTGCCAGATCCTCCACGGGCTGGTGAGGTCGCTGGTGTCAGCCATGCTGCCGCAGATCGGTTCGTGCCTCTTCGTCAGCGGGGGCATCCTCTGGAGCTTCCCCGAGGTGTGGTCTTCTTCTCCATGGCGTCTCTCTCTGCTCTTCTTGCTGCGTGCGTACCTGATGCTGTGTTTCCTCTGTTTTCTTGGTTGGGTCTGCAGACCAGGACACACATCCTGGTGAGCTCCTTGGTAATCAGCTGGTCCATCACCGAGGTATGCATGCTCCTGAATCCTGAGAATCTAGGAATTACAGCTCTTCAAATTAACTGTGTTATCGAGCCGCGAGACGCAGTTGTTGCTGTTAGACTACCTAAAGATGTGCTACTGAACTAATGAAATGCGATGATGATTTTTACGTATGGATGTTGATGTTCCAAGTTGAATTTCAAGATACTTGTGATAGGTGTATCACACAAAATTTCTGCATCTTAATTCACTCTACTGTTAGTATTACATTACACCAGGGGAGGTATGTATCATCAGGGTGGTGCTGAGTCAACTAGAAGTCAGAGGCACCCCAGAAACATGTATATTTTCCAATCATGTATCCTAGTATCTGTATGATTAATCTTAAATGACACAAATCAGGTTAATAATGCTCATGTACCAGAAAAGAACACCAGAAACTTCAAACTTGAATGGAAAGAACCTTTAAAGCAGAGGATGGCAGAGAAATTGTGTTGCATATTATTATTCATCAAGTCCTATAGGTTGGCAAAGTCATGGCATACGGTCTTTCTGCTGGCCCATTCTGGAATTATATTGCTGCTCTAGTACATTTCATTGGTAGTGCACTTAACGTCATTTTATACAGGAAACAAGGTCTCAGTTCTGGAGTTTTATTGTAGTGTCATAGTGAACTAGTAGCCTGTTTTTTAACAGGGTAGTGTGCTAGTACATGCTTTACTTAGTCAAATCCTAGTGCAACAGAAGGCTGTAGAAGGCATTAGCTATTGCCCAGCTGGTGTTGGTTAAATTCTTCACTGCATCCTGATCCTATCCACACAAGGTCTCAGCTTTTTGGTTACAGTGCTGCTGTGTGCATTTTAATGGTAGTGCAATTTCACTGCGTTTTGTCCAAAGAAGGCCTCAGTTTTGGAGTTGTACTGCAACTGCTGTAGCCTGTCAGAGATGTAACGCTTGTGTTACTGTCCTCGGGTTGTAGTGTCACAGTAAACTAGTAAGTTTTCACAGATAATTAACTAGTAACTTGTAGTTATGGAGCAGCCTGAACCGTGGAGATTCACTCTCAAAATGATCATATTGCTTTCCTTTTCCACATTGTATCATCATCCTGATACATATTCAGTCTGTGTATGTGTATCAGTGTATTTGTTTAGCTTGTGTTGCTACATGATACAAATGTGTAGTTCTCAGTTTTCATGTATATACAGGTCACAAAGTTGAAGCCCATATAGATCACCACAAACCGAGCAAACATGCCACAAGTAAATTGTGTTGGCGGCTCTAGCAACAACATTGTTAGAGAAGTTTCTCGACAGGTGGGATAATGATTTTGCAGGAACCCCGAGAGGCCCTTGAGTATGTCGGAATATCGACTAATTTCCGTTCCGGCAAATTCGGGTACTCCATATGTCCTATTTTCAGCAAAGGTCATGCTGAAATTTTCCGTGAATTTTAGCATGACTTTGCTAAAAATAGGACATATGGGGTACTTGCGACTAATTCATGGGTCGGGTATCTTAGTACTTAATCTATAGATTTCCAAAATTGATCCCTGACAATTATTGGCAACTAGTTGTATTCCTCTATCTGAGATATTCTCTGTACATGCAATATATATCCAATCAGTGGGATAAAAAGCCACGAGAAAGTAGAGCTGGACATGTAAGATGCAACCTACTAATGCTTCATTATCACCCTGTTATGCTCATCCCAACACTCCAAGTCAAGATTGGTGATAGATAGATATCGTTCCCATCTTTTGTTATAAGCTAAATTATGTTCCTTGACTCCAAAACCCTTAGTTACACCATCTGCTACTTGATTCCCATATATTACATGATTTAATTTAATTATACCATCATAGAACTTCCCCTTAATAAATAAAGGATCTATCTCCACATACTTGGTTTTGTCGTGTTGGATTGGCTTACCGGTTATGCTTATAGCTGATTTGTTATTAGACCACACCTTCAAAGGACCTTTTCCCAGCACCTTATTTCTGATAGAGGATTTCTACCCATAATATTTCAATAAGTCCTAGTGACATAGCTCTATACTCTACTTTGGCTGTTGATTTGGACACAACTAATTGTTGCTTAAACCCCTTCCCAGGACTGCATCTTAGATACGGCAAAATAGGCTATACTGCATCAATATATGTCCACTCATATGATCAAGCATGTATCTGTCTACCACACTTGCGGCATAGGCAATGCCAGGTCTTATATGCCTTAAGTATAGGAGTCCCCCAACAAATCTGGCATCTCTTAGTACATTCTAAGAGATTTGTAGATTCCCAGGTAGATTCTATAGTTCCAAACAAGTAAGCATGAAATAGGAATTTAAATATGTGCACCTGATTCAAGTAAAAGAAGATTAATGTTGCATATTCCAATAAAAATGTGATAAAGAGAGCACCACCTATATAAATTGAGTATTGATTCAGCATCACATGCTTTTTTGGAGATTGATATAGCAAAAATATTTGTAGAAGAAGATTAGGGGTACCTAGGCAATATCACAAAACATCTCTCTATTGATCCCGAAACACGTAGGAAATATCACAAAAATCTCTCAATTGTTCCTTGACAATAACCAACTTTTTGGCGACATTCCTCGAGAATTAGGTTATTTAGTCAACTTAGAGATCTTCTTCCTTAACAATAACCAACTTTTTGACCAATCTTTTTTCCTATTTAGAGCGAAACATGGCCCACAACGATGAGGCCATTGGTTCGGGCAAGTCATTCTGGGAGCTATCACAGGAGATGGAGGAAGAACCTCACCGCTATGAGGATGCTGCGGAAGACACCGATCCTGACTACACAACCCCTAGTGGCGTTGGGGATGACACCACTGATGGTGCCGCCGAGGATGCCACCACTGATGATGGCAGCGCACGCACAGATGGCAGCCAACCGAAGAGGCAACGGAAGGACCGGCGCCCGAACGTGCTCGGCACCATCAAGGAGGAATTTACTGAAGTGTCCTCCGAGGGGCATCGAACGTCGCCCAAAGAATTAGTCAAGGGGTACGCGGCACAACTTGGTTGCATTCTTCGGAGCACCGTCTCGATCAACACCAAGAACCCAAGGGATTGTGACCGAGGGAATTTGCGCAACCTCCTCTTCACGAAGCTGCACGAACGATACAAGTTCCCCAGTGACTTCGCAAACACACGCCTCTCAGGGAATAAAGTGAGCAGTGCTGCCCTCACGAAGATGAGCATGGCCCTGGCTACTTTGAGAGTCGCGGTGAAGAGAATGATTGAAAAAGGTGATAGTTATGAGAAGATCAAGGAGAAAAATCCTTCGATCAGCGAAGATGAGTACCTGGAGTTCAAGATCAAGTGCGAGAGCAACGCAACCATGGAATCAAGCTAGTGCGGGAAAGAGATGTAGGACTTGAACTTAGGGGTCCACAAACTCGGTCCCGGCGTTTACAGAGTGTCAGAACCTATATGGGACAAGGAGGACACGGAGCATGCCGAGCAAGTCCTACCGTCCCTCTTCAAGAAATTCCATGACAAGCAGAGCAAGAACTATGTCAGGGCCCGGTACAAGATTGACCCGGTAACCAAGGAGCTTACCACAGATCCGAAGACCAAGGCTCTTGAGCTTGTTCTGGTAAGGAATACACCCCCGCGTAATTAGCTCCATATGGTTGCATTCTAACTAATGAAGCCAAATTTCTAAATGGTTCACGTTCCTTCCACAGGACACTGAAAGCAGTAGCGTGGGGTCATCTCAGAGCTCCCCTTTCGACACCCCTTTCAATAGGGTGTTGAACATAATGAAAAACAAGGATAAGCTCAGTAAGCCGTCGTCACCTGGTCGTGTGGCCGGCAAAGGCATGTCCACGAAATGTTCGGAATACTGTACCGCTGGGCGAAAGGAGAGAAAGACCAGCTCGGAAAGCCAGGAGCGCGACGTTCAAGAACTTAAGGCAGAAGTGGCGCGGATTCTGAAGATAGTCGAAGAGCAACTGCGAGACCAACTGGGAGCGACGATCACCACAATTATTCCTACTTGCTTGAGGGACTGCAGGCATGGATTGCGGGCGGCCAACAGGGGCCGCCCCCGATTCCCAGCTTCGTGGGCAGTAACTCGCACAATGCGCCGGTGGCGCCATTGGTGTCTCCGGCGGAGGCGGAATTGGTGTCTCCGGCGGAGGTGGCATTGGTGCCTCCGGCGTCGGTGCCGGCATTGGAGCTTAGTGCACCCGGGTGTGGGGAGAATACGTCGGCCAACACGTCGACAACAAGCGGCCCCTCTGTCACTTGCACGCCCGCCGTTGGCGGTGCCTCGACATTAGCCGAGCTTGACGCCATCACGGTAACTAAGCCTCTCGGCCGATGTCTTCATCTCCTTGCCCTTGACTGGGCATCCCTGACACCCTACATGTTTTCGCAGGGTGCCGCCGATGTTCCATGCACTCTCCAGCACTTTGATGCCACCCGACGTGTATAGGGTTCAACTAGTTCGGGTGCTGCGGGGCTGCGATGACTTGTTACCTCCGTATCGACCCCCAGGGGCCGACGAAGATGATGTGATGACCCTCAACGCCTGCATAGGCTGGTCCATGCTTTGGCCGAAGAGCCATATTCGTTTGGGGGCGATGGACACCACCCCACAGACAACACCGCCAATCGTGCCGGCGCCAAGCCATGTCAAGACAGCCACAACGCTACCGGACGACGACGATCAACATATGGCCGATCCGGACATGCATATGGCACAGGATCCGGACGATGACGACGGTACATTTACCAGGGTCAATAAGTACTTCAATAAACATGGGTACGGTGATGAATTCTTGGGGCCTCCTTCTCAAGAACCCAACACTGCAAAAGACGATCGCGATCGAGCTAGTACCACAGAGAAACCCAATTGCAACAGGCGTCGTCTGGCGTTCAGTTCTCAGGAGACGCCTCCAGCTGCCACCTTCACCGAGCCTCGGATAGCCGAGGTGCGAAATATTATCAGCCCCAACACACTCAAGAAGGCCGTCTCTGAGTAGAACTCGATCCCATTACAGCAGAAGAAGAAGGGACAGAAAAGAAAGAATAACAAGGGTGCGAGCCAGCCGGCACCGAGTACGATCCATGCTCAGGAGAGGTCACCTACCTCTAAGGATATCTCAAGGAGTGTGCATGTGGCGGGTTGGCCGATGCTACCAACTAATCTTCTCAATGCTACAACTGGTTCTATGTGGAGTCTGCATGATAGTGTTCTTTCTTTGGAGAAGCGGCGTCTCTCCTACAATGATGTGGCATACCCGGTTTTTGTAGCCAAGGTGCCAGAGGGCAAGGGCTTTGTCGATAGCACCATCGGGGGTATGATCGTGCTGCGGTTTGATGACATCTTCGCTATGTTTAACCTTCATCCGCTGCACTACACCTTCGTTCAGCTATTTTTGCTGAGTATGGAGATGCGGATCATTAGAGACAAGACCCCGGACATCGTGATAGTCCACCCATTCTACATGCGTGCCAAGATCATGGGCAGCGCTGGGGACCAGCAAGTCGCGAGCTCATACATCGAAGGCGTCATTCTGGCGAACCCAAATAAGGATAACTTCCTCGTGCCTTACTTTCCCGAGTAAGTCATCCCCTCACTGCCCCGTAACATATGATTTCTTAGATTTCGATTGTTCTTTTTTTCTAACATTCCGTGTTTTGTGTAGTGATACATGTTGCAAACTCAACCTCTTAATCCCGAACTATTCCATGGCCACGTATTTTGACTCGGACTATCAGTCGAATAAAGACTACACAAATATCAAGAAAGTTCTTGATGATGTTCTCCCTGGCTACGCCAAATCTGGAGGCACCTTCAGGAGGGCATTTCTTAGGTACGGCAAGCATGTGTTCACCCACATAACGATGTTCCCCTGCGTCAAGGAGCCGCCTGGCGGTCAGAAGGATGCCTACTACGCCCTCCATCACATGCGGGCGATCGTACGGGACCATAATCAACTTCTGCTACCACATAGTCTCAAAGATTGGGCTGCACGCTTCTCAGCAATCCAGGACGCGGACCTCAGATAAGAATTCTTTCGCATCCAGTCAGAGTTTGTAGAAATCATCCATCAAGATGTCCTTCGTACCTCGGGGCAGTTCTACCTCAGATATCAACCGTCCAACAATGAAATAAAAACAACGCTACAAATGCAGGCTGACAACGATCGCGATTTCATGACCATCATGAAAGACGGTGGCTTCATCCACGCTCCGGTCCCTGAGTCGAGTCAAAAGTAGCTCATGTTGTAATTAAACTTAATTGAACATGTATGTCTCTTTGGTTGGGACAGTCGTTCAACTTATATGTAATCGATGTTATTAATTAGTAGGACCATGAATCGTGCTATTAATGTGTAGCTTTTCTCTTCCGATCCTTTTGTTGCATACTTATATATTGCTTATGTATTGTCTGTGAATTGCTACTAACGTTTTGTTTGTCTAGTGCATAGAGATGCCTTCGTATGTCGTGTACAAGGCTAAGGTTCCCGGAATCTACTACGACTGGGAGGAGTGTCAGAGACAGGTTCACCGATTCAGCGGTAACAGTTACAAAGGGTACACCATTAGGGCGGAGGCGGAAGCTAGATACGCGCGCTATCTAGCGGGAGAGAGGAGGGAGCGGAGGAGGAACCAGATGAAGACCAGTTTCATCGTGATTACCACAGCCCTCTTCTATGTGATGGTAATATAGATGATCGATATCAACTTGTAATGTGAAGACAAACTCACTACTCGCGGTCTCGAGACTTATAATGTTCTAACTTGGTTCGGTCTTTTGAATTCAGAAACTAATATGATGAATTGTATTCAGAGACTAATCTTCTATTTGTATTCGATAAATCTATCGTTTATATGTTGTGTTGTCTATATTCTGCGTAGTAATATATTTTGTAACCTGTGCAAATATTAGAAAAGAAAAAAATCCTAATATTCATACTAGTGGCGCACCATACTACACTTTAGTGGCGCACTGCAATAAACATACTAGTGGTGCATTACCTAGAAGTATGCCATTAGTAACACAGAGAACAAGGTAAATATGGCCCCCTGGGAGGCATAGTAATGGCGCACCATGGCACATATTAATAGCGCACTACTAGGTGCACCACTATTATTTGGTATACTAGTGGCGCACCAGGGGTGCGCCATTAGTACTTGTTACTAGTGGCGTGTTAATAATGGCACACCTGTAGTGCGCCATTAATGATGAAAACAGGTGCGCCACTAATTAGCCTTTTCCTGGTAGTGTACAGTTAACCAAGGGTAAGGCCGCGAAGCCCCAGGACAAGGCCGAGGCGCCACCCCGCGCATGCACAACCTTCTGAAAGCAGCTTCATCTCGCAATGTGGTCAATAAACAAGATATTCGCTTTAGAGCCATGGAAAAGCAGGAACATAATCTTTTGTCCTATTCTCCAAGATGGACGGGCCTTCATTATTTGAGACCACCCATGAATAAGTATCTTTTCACCTCCAAGGGGAATGGAGTAGGTCGACATAAACATCATTATGACCAAGCGCAAGTCTGACCGGACCATGGTCAGGCATCTGTATAGGAACAATAGAACAGGGTAGTTTCTATTTCAAGAAGATCACAGCTATAAAATTGTGTATAAGCAATAGTTTGTGAACAACATATATAACAGAAAACAGCTCGTACCATTAGTTTCTCGACACAGTTGGACCTGTTCAATGAGTGCAGTAGTGGCACACATATCCCACGTGGCCTTCCACCATTGAAACGCCCCACAAGCACATCAAGACGATCAATAAAGTGGAGGAACTTGTGGATGTCATCCCAGTCAACTTCAGTCCCATCAGTAACAGCCGAGTTCTTACAGAATAACAAATGAGCATCCTGCTTAACTCTGATAAAACCTACACATGCCACCAATTATAAGAAAACATTAGTTAGAAGTAGCATCTCCGTGAGATATTCGTTGCTACTTCTAAAGTTAAATTTTGATTAGTTAGACAGAATAGGTGGATTAAGAAGTAATCGAGGCAACAAGCAAGAACCAGATACAGAACTAACATGGATGAACAATTGGAATGATGTCGGGGTGGAAGATCGCAGTGAAGATGAGACTAGGTTCTGCTATTTCCATCAACATTCGTGCGCCAACTTTCAGTCTGTAACACATGAGAAAGTTTATCCAAGTTTGCCATAAAAAAGCAGCGATCTTCTTGGTTCATGAACCCAACTCGGAACTTATATCCATGGCTTGTCTTCACTGTGACAATTAAACTGGTGTATTCAGTTATGGCAAGGCCGAGCATCTTGATTACATGTGTTCTGGCAGAGCAAATAATGCACTGCAGGAAAAATAATATGAGAACACAATGTATTCCCAATCCAAATCTAGAAATAACTTCCTCCTTCACGGTAGTGTTGACCATCGTAATGGTAGTACCTTTTATCGAAATATAGAAATCCAAATTTCCAAATTAGTCGACAACATGTTCAAAAAAAACCCACCCTCCAGGATAGAAAAGAGGATTCTAGGAACATACTATGCGCGTTTTAAAATCGTAAGTTGGGATGAGAAGGAACAAGTGTGGCGTCTCGCCGAGGGCGCAGAAACCTGTAGGGTCCTTACACTTTGGGCACTACAAATGAAACACACTAGATTTAGTAGGAAGAAAAATGCATCAACGGTGGTGGCTGCCATCCTAGGATTACCCAAGACCAAGGGACTTGGATTTATCGAGGATGGATGAAGAATTCGTACTTGGTTCTCCATGAGAAAACCCTATGCAATCGCCGAGTGGGGGTATTCTCTGAACAAGCAGATGAGGGAGAAGGGGATTTAGGCCTAGTGAAATATTGCCACTTCATCCGTCCAGCTCACTGCTAAAGCTGGAAAGGGGGTTTTTTGATTTGATGGCTCATTGGGCATTACTGCGGCGCTACGACTGGGGTGTGTCTACCGTGCAGTTGTGCACTCTAATTCGTGCATATGGCACGTAGACCCCGTTGCCGGATGCCCCACATATCAGCAAAAGGAAGTAGAAAGACAGGAGTAACTAGTTACACAAAATATATTTTTGACACAGAGATACTCCCTGTATAAAGAAATATACAAATTTTTTATATCACAACTTTATATATAAGAAAAATCAAGGGGAATATATGTCGGATTTCAGGTTCCGGCAGACCCTTAAGGTTCAAACACTGGGGTGCGCGCGGAGATCTCTCCCCTACCGATCTGCGTCCAATCTCCTCGCGTGATGTGAACTGGAAATAATGAACAACACAAGGGACAAAAGGTTTATACTGGTTCAGGCCACCGTTGTGGTGTAATACCTACTCCAGTGTGTGGTGTGGTAGATTGCCTCAGGGGCTGATGATGATTAGTACAAGGGAAGAACAACCTCGCGAGAGGTGTTCTTGAGCTGGTGCGATGAACTGCTTGGGCAAGTTCAGTCGCCTCTCTCTCTCTACTAGGGTTCTACCAGATCTCTCACTCTCTGGGTGTGTTGATCTCTCCAGGGGTCTCTCCTTCGGTCCTCTCCTACTCAGTGGTGGCTAGCTCTATTTATAGAGGCCCCTGGGCCTCTCCCCAAATAATGAGCGGGAAGGGCGCCAACAATTGGCCATTTTGGATGGGAACATCTAGTAAAAGTTATCTTGACCAAAGGTGGTCTTCGGCTGCCAAAAGCTCTGGTGATGACGCTGTCTTGGGCTCCATGGTGACCTTCGTCCTGCCGCTCTGCTGGTCTTGGTCTCGTTGCACCGGAATGGTAACCTTTGCCCCATGCCTTGGCCTGTGCTTGCCCCTTTGCACCAGAGGGGAAACAAGGACACTGCGTAAGTCGGCGCCCGCCTGGCGCCTGCCTGGTCTCGATCGTCATGGCTTGCATCACCGCCTCCTCACGAGCCTGCCTGATGAGACTGCCTCTGAGGAAGCTTCCGGTCGTCTGCCCCACGAGGCTTGGCCCCTCGCGAGGGTCTTGAGCTTGAGCTGATGAAGATGGGCCGCGCTGGGCCCCCACTTGAGCCACGCAGCAGGCCGTAGGCAGGCAAGTCTGGGGACCCCCGTTCCCAGAACGCCGACAGTAGCCCCGGGCCCAAGGCGCGCCCGGGCTTGGCCTAGCAGGGACGCGAAGGGGCAAGTGCGAAGCGCCGCGGGCCCCAACAGCCTGCGGCCTCGGGCACCACGTGCGATTGACTGGACATGGGCGTTTGCGCTTCCCCACGAGGCCTTGTTACGCGCTCGGCTAAGCGGACCCGTAGTTGCACACAGTTGTTCCTCCTTTCCGCTGCTCGCCCGCCTCCTACCTTTCCTTCTTCTTTGAGCTCTAGCCTCCGCTGCCAATCCGGCTCGAGTTCTTCCTCCTCTTCACCGCCATGGCACCGACGAAGAAAGGAAGGGGAAAGAAGCCTTCGCCCTCGTCCTGCACACCTCCAGCGGCGACCCTCGCCGTCGCCCGGTCGATCATACTCAATCCAGAAGCTTTGGACAAGGTCCGCTCCGCCCTTGCAACTATCTTCAACGAGTGCGGCAGGACAACGGCCTGGCCTGCATCCCATGCCTCCCTCGATAGGATCGTCATGGATGCCCGATTCATCGCCGATGCCCTACGGGCGGGTCTGGTTCCCCCTTTTTCCGCCTTCTTTAACACGGTGCTCTCCCATTATCAGATCCATATGATCCACCTCGGGTCGGAGTCCATTACCCTTCTGGCTGTCTTTGCTTTTGTTTGCGAGGCAATGATAGTCATTCCTCCCTCCGTTGCCCTACTGCGCCACTTCTTTTCCTTGCGCCTGAGCGACCCCACTCAGTGCTCAGGGTGCGTGAGCTTCTTCGCCGTGCTAGAGACGGCCGCTTCAGGGATCGACTTCGGCCTTCCTCCTTCTGAGGCCGAGTTCAGAGAGTGGTGGCTGTATGTGGATGTTGGAGCGCCCAACCCTCGGCTCTCGCACTCGACCTCGCCTGCTGTTCCTCACGCGGGTTGGGACCATGAGGTGCTCGCGAGCCCCCGGCTCGCCTTCGTCTGGCGCCACTTCCAAAGTTTGAGGGCGCTCAATGTGACAGCGCCCAAGGTGGTGAAGGAGCTCCTCCAATGTCGCATTGCTCCTCTTTAGCGCCACTCTCACCAGATGTGGGACTTTGTGGGGCATAGACACCACATGCGGCTTCAGGAGGAGGACTTAGCGCCTAAAGTGCTGCGGACGGTGCTCAGGGTCTTTACTGGCGATACTTCCCCAGGAAGCCTTCGAAGTAATGGTGTCCTGTTGTGTCTTTGCTCCGGCAGGGCTGATTTTGTGAGGCAGATGCCCGGCTTCGACGAGTGGGGACTGGGCCCGGCTGGCTTCACGGGGCCCCGCGAGAACCCAGCCGCTGTGGTTGCTTCTCCTGCCACCCGTAGCGGTCCTTCCTCAGGCGAAAGGGCGGGGAGACAAGAACCGGCGAGAGTTGAGGCGCCCGATTTCGAGGTGCCGATGCTATGAGAAGCCTCGAAGGCGGCGTCTCCCGAGGCCCACCCTGGAGCGGCGGCAGGTGCGGAGTTGTGGCCTATGGTTCCTGAGGCCGGGGCTCCTGAGCCCCCAGCCGTTCCTCGCGAGGCGACGCGTGAAGGCGCCCCCCAGGCTGACTCCTCCAGGGCGGATCATCTTGACGCTTCTTCCGCACTAGGGGCCGACCACTACACCGGGCGCTTAGGTCGGTTCCGCGTAGACTTCGAGGCCCTCTACAAGAGAAAGGAGGCCTTGGGTGGCGACGACCGCCCTTGCCGCTTGTTGTAGCGCAGGAAGTACCTTGCGATGGACGGGTAAGCGTAGGATCGACAGTATGTCTAGAGGGGGGGGGGTGATTAGACTACTTGACCAATTAAAAACTTAGCCTTTTGCCAATTTTAGTTCTTGGCGGATTTTAGCTATCTTAGAGAAAGTCAAGCAATCATCACACAATTCAAGCAAGCATGCATAGAGTTTGTTGGCAGCGGAAAGTAAAGCATGCAACTTGCAAGAATTTAAAGGTAAAGGTTTGGAGGATTCAAACGCAATAGGAGACACGGATGTTTTCCCGTGGTTCGGATAGGTGGTGCTATCCTACATCCACGTTGATGGAGACTTCAACCCATGGAGGGTAACGGTTGCGCGAGTCCACGGAGGGATCCACCCACGAAGGGTCCACGAAGAAGCAACCTTGTCTATTCCACCATGGCCATCACCCACGAAGGACTTGCCTCACTAGCGGTAGATCTTCACGAAGTAGGCGATCTCCTTGCCCTTACAAACTCCTTGGTTCAACTCCACAATCTTGGCCGAGGCTCCCAAGTGACACCTAGCCAATCTAGGAGACACCACTCTCCAAGAAGTAACAAATGGTGTGTTGATGATGAACTCCTTGCTCTTGTGCTTCAAATGATAGTCTCCCCAACACTCAACTCTCTCTCTCTCTCATAGGATTTGGATCTGATGGAAAGAGGATTTGAGTGGAAACCAACTTGGGGAAGGCTAGAGATCAAGATTCATATGGTAGGAATGGAATATCTTGGTCTCAACACATGAGTAGGTGGTTCTTTCTCAGAACGTATGAGTAGGAATGGTGTATGTGTTCTGATGGCTCTCTCTTCGAATGAAGAGGTGGTGGAGGGCTATATATAGCCTCCACACAAAATCCAACCATTACACACAATCTACCAATCTCGGTGGGACCGAATCAGAAAACTCGTCTGACCGAAATGGTAAACCTAGTGACCGTTAGGAATCTCGGTGGGACTGAGATGCAACTCGGTAGGACCGATTCGGTTAGGGTTTGGGCATAACGTAATCTCGGTGAGACCGATCGCACAAACTCGGTGAGACCGAGTTCGGCAATTAGCTAACCAGAGAGTTGGTCAGGCAAACTCGGTGGGACCAACTTGCTCTTTTGGTGAGACTGAAAAGTTACAAGAAGGAAACATAGAGTTTACCTTGCATTCTCGGTGGGACCGATTCGCTCTTTCGGTGAGACCGAAAAGTTACGAAAGGGAAACAGAGAGTTTGCAAGCCCATCTCGGTGAGACCGAGAACCTTATCAGTAGGACCGAATTGCTAGGGTTTGGCAGTGGCAAATGACAAGTGAAACTCGGTGGCGCCGGATTGACAGAATCGGTATGACCGAGTTTGGCTTAGGGTTTAGGTCATTTGTGGATATGGAAAAGGTGGTTGAGGATTTTGGAGCATATCACTAAGCACATAAAGCAAGAGGCTCATTAAGCAACACCTCATCCCTCCTTGATAGTATTGGCTTTTCCTAAAGACTCAATGTGATCTTGGATCACTAAAATATAAATTGAGGAGTCTTGAACTTTTGAGCTTGAGCCAATTCTTTGTCCTTAGCATTTTGAGGGTTCCACTTTCACATCCATGCCATGCCAATCATTGAGCTTTCCTGAAATAATCATCTTGAAATAGCATTAGCTCAATGAGCTATATGTTGTCATGAATTACCAAAACCACCTAGGGATAGTTGCACTTTCAATCTCCCCCTTTTTGGTAATTGATGACAACATATAGATCAAAGCTTCGACAAATGATAATAATCATGAAATACATCGTCGCTTTGAGAAGTATGTGACAAATAAGAGCTCCCCCTAAATTTGTGCATATTTAAAATTTGCTTTGGACTGCAAATGCACATGGAGTGAGAATCATGGGTTACTCTTCCATGTCACATACATCATGGTGGAGCGCTCAAAAATGATAAGATTGAAATACATGCACTCATCACCAAGAATAGTGAATGATCACAGACAATAGATAGAATGATAACATATAGCAAGCATTAAGCAACCATTAAGTGTAGCTTATGATCAAACACTTGATCATCGATGTCTCACGAACATAAGAGAGAATAAAAGCAACAAGTTACCAAAAAGTTCCTAGAAAATGCATAGTGCTAAGTCAACGCTCAGGCTTGATCTTCAGGTGGTGGTGGAGTCCGGAGCACGCCAAGGACGAAGCCTTCAGTAGAAGTGGTCGAAGTCGAGGCTGAAGTGGATGATGGAGCTGGTGGAACTGAGGCTGTAGGTGGTGCAGACGTTGTGGCTCTGGTGTCAGCAACTGGTAGTGCAGACGACCTCGGACCTCATGGCACCCTAGCAAAAGCATCAGTTGTGGTCCTGCCTCTCCTCTCATTCATGTCCTCCTGAAGCTGCTCCACAGCGGTCTGTATTTCTGTCACCTTGATGTCCATGTCATAGAATCTTTGTTCCATGATCCTCTCCAGGCTCGCCTGGTTCTGAGTCAGGGTGGCAAGTCCTTGCTCAATATGCAGGGTGGACGCTATCAGGTAACCGAGCTACTCTTGCTTGGTCTTCAAGAAGTAATCAGATGCCTCTGCTTGAGTAGGCATCCTGGCAGCTTTTTCCTTCCTCGCCTTCTCCTTCTGAGCTTGTGCATGTGCAGATGAGGGTTCATTTTCAGTCATAACCACTTGGTTATCCTCAAAATCTGGATGGATGGGCAGGTATTCCTTATCCAATAAATACACGCCGTGCCCATCTTGGAGTTGATGAGCTCCTGAATCTGTGGGGCATACCAACAACTCCTCTTCTGGTCTGCAGCTGTCCTCTTGATTGTTTCCACAATGAGACTCATGACCTTGAATTTCCGAGGCACGTCAAAGACATGAAGCAGGTCGATCGCGTGACCTCTGATCATCTTGTGATCTCCAGATTTCGGCAGAAGGGTGTGCCTAAGGATCCAGTTGATCGTAGGCAATCCTGAGAGCAGATAGTGCACGGAGCCAAACTTGAACATGTCAAGCGCTTCATTCGGGATCTCCTTGTACATGTTGGACATGGAGTTGTGATCCATCTTTTTCTTGGCATAGATGTCCAAGTCATCAGCTTGCTCCTCTGGGGCATTGATCAACTTCGCCCATTCTTCCACAGTGGATTGGTACCTTGTACCCTCAGACATCCATGTGATCCTGCCATCCGGATAAAAGTGTGATGTGGAGTAGAATTGCATGATGAGCTCCTCGTTCCACTTTGTGAGCTTCTTCCCAACAAAGTCTGCAACTCCACAAGCACTAAAGCTGTCAAATACACCGGGGTAGTGCTCTTCATTGTCCTTGATGTAGGTCCAGTCGACCCATCTCATGTCACAAACGATCGGCTTCTTGTCAAGCAAAACAGTCTCATAGAAATCTTTCTGCTCCTTGGTATGGAATCTGTAATCCACGGCAGTCCTTCTCCTAGAAGCATACGGATCTGCTTCTCTCCATTTCCTCAGCCCTGAATCTCTCCTGAGCTTCATATCCTCAGCCACAGGATGAGCATCGTTGTGGTCTGGGATCTTGGGCTTGAGCTTCCTAAGGACACTTTCTTCCTCTTCTTCGATTGCTTCAGGCATTGGGGCATAGTTCTTTTCTGCAGCTAGGATGCTTCGTGTGTTTCTCTTGGGTGCACTCTTAGGCTTAGATGCAGCCTTAGGTGCTTCCTTGGGCTTGGATGCAGCTGTTCCTGACCTTATAGCATGTCCCATGAGTTTGGCTGCCTTGGGTGCTGGTGCAGCGACCTCTTCTTCTTCTTCCTCCTCATCTACCATGATGGAGGCCTTCCCAAGCACTCTGGCTACAGTCTTTTTCACCCTCTCTTTTCTCTTCATGCCCTCAGCAGCAATGGGCTCAGTGGGAGCAGGTTTCATAGTTGAAGCCCTAGCCTTTGACATGGGATGCCTGCCTGCTGGCCTTTTGATCTTCAGCCCTGGCTTGGTTCCTTGAGCTGGTTAAGCTCTCTTTGATGTGGCCTCTTCCTCTGCCACATAGTCTTCATCCTCAGAATCAGACGTTCTCTTCTTCCTTTGACGTGTGGCAGCCTTAGGCAGATTGCTGGGGGTGCTCCTGCTGCCATCATCAGAAGAACTTGAGGGGCTAGTGCCCTCACTCATCACAACTTGCTGCTCAGACACATTCTGGCTGTCACTTTGATCAGACATGTTGCACACTAACTGCTGACCCTGTGAATAGATTATGGATAAGATAGAGTGGATGAGCATCACAAAAAGCAGAGATTTTTGCAAAAGATTAATTCAAAAACTTAGTTTTAGTTTTCCATAGAAAGCATCTCGGATCTACCGATTTTCAAACTCGGTGACACCGAAGCAGTTTTGGCACCAGAACTGGTGAACTCGGTCAGACCGAGTCACAGTTCGGTGGCACCGAGACTGCTAGGGTTTCACAGAATTTCAGAATCGGTCGCACCGATAAGTTATTCTCGGTCAGACCGAGTTTCACTTGTGCAATGGCAAAAGCCAGATCGGTGGGACCGAGTTTTTCAACTCGGTGGGTCCGAGATGGTTTCGGCGGAAACCTAACCCTAAAATTTTAGAATTAAACCTATTCTACGAGATCATTGACTGGATAGGAGTGTTTCAATCGTGGCAAGAATCATAATGATCACAATGTGCTAGGAATCGGAGTGGAGAATAGCACAAAGATCGAGTCCATACCCTAGTTCGGCGGAGACTCGCTACGGCGGCAACGGCGGGGCAGAATTCCGTTGACGGCGGCGGAGACCAGCGACTGGAGGCTGCTGGCGACGAGAAGACGATCCAGAGACCACGAAGGCAGAGCAGGCTATCGCGCGGGCGAAGAGGTTTCGGAGAAATTTCCAAAATTTTGCCCGGTACTATATATAGCCCGACCCTGTCAGTGTGACCGAGTGGAACAACTCGGTGGCACTGAGATGCAAAACTGTGTGCAGTTATTGCAACTCGGTGTGACCGAAACGTTCAAATCGGTTGCACCGAGATCGAAAACCTAGATCAACTTAATGAACTTGGTAGGACTAAAAATGGAGTATCGGTCAGACCGAGATTCATAAAGAGGTTTTGGAAGTTTAAGTCTATGACGAATCGGGGACTCCGAGCGCTCCTCACACAGAGTGGTTCGAATCCGACTTGATCAAGTTTTGTGATGCAGCATGAATAGAGTTTGAGACGAGAAAATCATAGATAGCTAGAGGAGGTTCTTAGGCATTCTTGTCCATGCACTTGGCAAAAGAAGAAAGCCAAACAATCAAAACAACAAGTGGATGTCCTCGAATGAGTAAAATATGCAACCAACATGCTCACACAATAAGATGGCAAATGAAATATGTGGCAAAGCATGCACAACCAATTCTAGCATCTATCAAGCAATTTGCGATGACTAGGTCATCTATATATGAGTATATTGACTTAGGAGTCGAGTGAGAACACTTGATCGTAGGTCATACTCATCGTTTAAGCTCAGGTGGGGTTACCACTTTTACATAAAGCATTGTTGTATTCACATCTTTAGAGTTGCTTTAGCTCAAGTCTTAGAGTAAAGCTCCCCCTAGATGTGATATCCCCCCTAAGAGGGATGAACTAACCTTGGGTTTTGTCGATGATGACTTCATGTAGATGTTGAAGATGTGGATGCTCAATGTTGATGTAGATCACTTGGAGCTATCCATTTGAGTGAATTGCACTTTCAATACCTACATGGGTTAGTCCCACAAGGAACAAACACGGATATCCATAGACATAGAGTGATGCACACACAAGATGATGTCCATGAAAACTTTAGGTTACCTTGTCCCTTGTCTTACCAACAAGAGGGTTTGTGACTCCTTGAACTAGTGCAATATGTGGAAGTTGATTGCACTTGTTCTTGCCAAAATGATAAGAGTGAAGTATGTTGGCGGAGTCACCCTCAAGAACTCTCTAGTTCTTCTTCTTTTGGATCCACACCGTCTTGATGGGAATCCTTGGAGTTGTAGTCGTACTTGATGTAGTGGAACTTGAAGTAGTCTTGGGAATCCACTTGACTAAGGTCTTAGGAGCTTCTTCAAATGCATCAATCTCCTCTTGAAGATTGTCCTTGCCTTTTTGCTTGTAGTCTTGTGGTGGAAGATCATCTTAAGCTTGTGTCCCCTTGAAAGAAGTGTCATACTTCTCTTGTTGAGGAACAAACTTTGTCTTGGGGTATTGATCTTCTTCCCATTCAACTCTATTGGCATTGAACTTTCGTTCAAAACCAACACCTTGATTCTTCCGGTGCATTCCTTGCTTGCGCACAATTTCCTCGAATTGCTTACTTCCGCAAGGCTCTTGTAAACAGCTTTCTCTATAATTCCCTTCAATAAGCTATTTTCTTGCTCAAGTGTAACTTGGCTAAGAGAATCATTAGTGGAATCAAGAGAACTACTAGAAGCAACAATATTGGATTTAGCATGATCATTGTTACTACTAGAGGAAGAATCTTTCTTATTCTTGTTACTAGTCTTGACTTGAGGCATGTAAGTGGATAATAGTAAACGCTTGGCAATGTCAGAAGAACTATTCTTGCGGAGATCATCATTGATTGCTTTTAAGAACTCATGCTCTTGCTCAAGATTGAGCTTTTCAAAGCGTAATTTCTCATGAGCTCTTAAAAGTTCTCGATGATCTTCGAAGATAGTTTCATGAGCTAACTTAAGATTGTTTAGCTCTTTAGTTAGAGCCTCAATATTCTCCTTATCATTGTCATTCGTTTTAGCATGATTAATTGATGTTTCACCATAATATTCTTCACTAGGGTTGTCAACAAGCAAATCATCATCACCTAACAAGTCATCTTCATCACTATTAAAGTCAACGTACTCGGGGTGTGTTACCTTACGACCTTTGGTCATGAAGCATCTTCCAATTCCTTCATTTGGTGAGTCAAATATGTCGTAGGAGTTGGTTGACACAAGTGCTAGACCGGCAACACCTTCATCTTGAGTATCTTCGGAGTCGGAGTGATAACTTCTCTCGGAGTGGCTGTCGGAGTCAGAGCCGGATACCCATTCACCAACATAAGCTTGATGTCTTCGATTTGTATAGCTCCTTGATGATTTTTCCTTCCTTTCCGAGTCCTTACTTCTCCGTGAGTATCTTCGTTCATAACGATCATCTCTACTCCTTCTCTCTCTTGGTGGAGATTCTTTGCTTCTTCTTTTTGGAGAATCTTCTCTTCACTTGTAGGGAGCCGTACACTCATTGGAATAGTGTCTGGGTCTTCCACAATTATAGCAGTTTCGCTCTCGACTAGAAGATCTTTTGTCATTGTAGGACCTTAACTTGAAGCTTCTATCTTTGCTTCTGCTCTTTTAGAACTTGTTGAAGTTCTTCACCATTAAGCTCGATTCTTCATTGAAGTTTTGTTTCTCACTTGATGATGTGGGGACTTCACATGACGCTTTGTAGGCACCACTTGATTTATTGTGAAGTTCCTCTTTATCCTTGAGTGACATCTCATGAGCAACAATCCTTCCAATCACTTCTGTTGGCTTGAGATCTTTGTAGTTGGGCATCATTTGGATTAATGTGCACACGGTATCATATTTCCCATCCAAGGCTCTTAGGATCTTCTTGATGATGAATCTATCGGTCATCTCCTCACTTCCTAAGCCGGCAATCTCATTTGTGATGAGAGCAAGCCTAGAGTACATTTCAGCGACACCTTCACCATCCTTCATCTTGAACTTGTCAAGTTGACTTTGGAGCACATCCAACTTGGATTCCTTGACGGAGTCGGTACCTTCATGCATATCAATCAAAGTATCCCAAATCTCCTTTGCATTCTCAAGGCGGCTAATTTTGTTGAATTCTTCAGGGCACAATCCGTTGAAGAGAATATCACAAGCTTGAGCATTGTATTGCAACATCTTCAACTCATCCGCGGTAGCTTCACGGTTTGGTTGCCTCCCATCGAAGAACTCACCTGGCAAGCCAACACAAACAATAGCCCATACGGCGGGGTTATGTCCAAGAATATGCATTTTCATTTTATGCTTCCAACTAGCAAAATTAGTGCCATCAAAGTAAGGACCTCTACGGTGATAATTTCCCTCGCTAGACGCCATACTCTCCTAGGTTGTGAAACCAAGGCTATGACCACCAAAAGCTATGGAGATCAAGCCAAATGGAGACCAAAGCTCTGATACCACTTGTAGGATCGAAAGTATGTCTAGAGGGGGGGTGATTAGACTACTTGACCAATTAAAAACTTAGCCTTTTCCCAATTTTAGTTCTTGGCAGATTTTAGCTATCTTAGAGCAAGTCAAGCAATCATCACACAATTCAAGCAAGCATGCAAAGAGTTTATTGGCAGCGGAAAGTAAAGCATGCAACTTGCAAGAATGTAAAGGTAACGGTTTGGAGGATTCAAACACAATAGGAGACACAGATGTTTTCCCGTGGTTCGGATAGGTGGTGCTATCCTACATCCATGTTGATGGAGACTTCAACCCACGGAGGGTAACGGTTGCGCGAGTCCACAGAGGGCTCCACCCACGAAGGGTCCATGAAGAAGCAACCTTGTCTATTCCACCATGGCCATCGCCCACGAAGGACTTGCCTCACTAGCGGTAGATCTTCACGAAGTAGGCGATCTCCTTGCCCTTACAAACTCCTTGGTTCAACTCCACAATCTTGTTGGAGGCTCCCAAGTGACACCTAGCCAATCTAGGAGACACCACTCTCCAAGAAGTAACAAATGGTGTGTTGATAATGAACTCCTTGCTCTTGTGCTTCAAATGATAGTCTCCCCAACACTCAACTCTCTCTCTCATAGGATTTGGATCTGATGGAAAGAGGATTTGAGTGGAAAGCAACTTGGGGAAGGCTAGAGATCAAGATTCATATGGTAGGAATGGAATATCTTGGTCTCAACACATGAGTAGGTGGTTCTTTCTCAGAACATAGGAGTAGGAATGGTGTATGTGTTCTGATGGCTCTCTCTTCGAATGAAGAGGTGGTGGAGGGGTATATATAGCCTGCACACAAAATCCAACCGTTACACACAATCTACCAATCTCGGTGGGACCGAATCAGAAAACTCGGTCTGACCGAAATGGTAAACCTAGTGACCGTTAGGAATCTCGGTGGGACTGAGATGCAACTCGGTAGGACCGATTCGGTTAGGGTTTGGGCATAACGTAATCTCGGTGAGACCGATCGCACAAACTCGGTGAGACCGAGTTCGGCAATTAGCTAACCAGAGAGTTGGTTAGGCAAACTCGGTGGGACCGACTTGCTCTTTCAGTGAGACCGAAAAGTTACAAGAAGGAAACATAGAGTTTACCTTGCATTCTCGGTGGGACCGATTCGCTCTTTCGGAGAGACCGAAAAGTTACGAAAGGGAAACAGAGAGTTTGCAAGCCCATCTCGATGAGACCAAGAACCTTATTGGTAGGACCGAATTGCTAGGGTTTGGCAGTGGCAAATGACAAGTGAAACTCGGTGGCGCTGGATTGACAAAATCGGAATGACCGAGTTTGGCTTAGGGTTTAGGTCATTTGTGGATATGGAAAAGGTGGTTGAGGATTTTGGAGCATATCACTAAGCACATAAAGCAAGAGGCTCATTAAGCAACACCTCATCCCTCCTTGATAGTATTGGCTTTTCCTAAAGACTCAATGTGATCTTGGATCACTAAAATATAAAATGAGGAGTCTTGAACTTTTGAGCTTGAGCCAATTCTTTGTCCTTCGCATTTTGAGGGTTCCACTTTCACATCCATGCCATGCCAATCATTGAGCTTTCCTGAAATAATCATCTTGAAATAGCATTAGCTCAATGAGCTATATGTTGTTATGAATTACCAAAACCACCTAGGGATAGTTGCACTTTCAGTAAGTCTTCTTCTTTCCTTGCTCGTTTACTTTGCTATCCCTATGACTGATTGTGGCCCTTTCAGGCCGTGCCCAGCGGAACCGGCTGAGCCAGCCCGGGGCCATCCGCCCATGCTTCGCCTTCTCCGCTGGCCCCGGGCTCGCCGAGCTCGAGCGGTACCCCTGCTGCCAGACCAGTCGGTGGAGTGGTTCGTTCTATAGGGCACCTCGAGCCTGCACGCCTGCTGTCCATTCTTCCTGAGTTCTTCTAGGGCACATCTGGCTTGCCCTGCGTTCCTCCTCTGATCATAGATGGTGAATGGCTGAAGTCTGTCTTTGGCTCCTCCTCCATGGGTGGAACGATGCCAGGCCGGATTCCCGGAGAGGTCCGTTCTGTGATGGCTAGGGCGCCAGCCCCCAGCTCCCCACCGGGAGGGGGCTTGCCACCTTGGGGCCCTCCGCATGCTTCGATGGAAGAGGGTGATGCGGATGACGTGCTTAGGCGCGTCCAGGAGCGACACGCCCTTCGCGAAGAGTTCCTCCAGAGGGCGGCGGATGCGGTGAGCCAGATCGGGGCACAAACTAAAGGTAGCCATCACCCTCGCGCGTCACCAGCATGATCTCGAAAACGCGAAGGCTAAAGCGTCGCTGGCAGCTTCGCGGGAGGCCTGCTCCCATGCCGTAGAGGAGGCTCAGGAGGCAGACCGACGATGCAAGGATGCGAAGGAGCGCGCACGGGAGCTCCAAGCCTAGATCAGCAACTGGAGCTGCGCAAGGGGGCCCTCGAGTCGATGGGGGCTGGCCGTTGTTGACCGGGCGGAGCTTCTAAAGCGCGAGGAGGCGCTGACACTAGAGGCTGCCGAGCGTAGCCTTGATGTTGAACGGTTGGAGACGAGGGAGCGCCTGGTGGCCCAGGCGGAGGATGACGTTGGCGTGCGCGAAGACCGGGCCCAGGAAGAAGTCGATCGCCATGTGGCAGAAGCTCGCTCGGCCTTCGAGCGCGAATACGAGACGAGGTTGGGGCTTATCAAGGCCGAGGTTGAGGGCAGGACCGCAGCCGTCAGGGCCAAACTGACCGAAGCAACGCAGCGTGCGAACTCCTCCGGAGCCGCCCTTAGCGCGGAGCAGGCGGAGCTGTCCTCTTCCCGGGCCGAGCAGCTTCTTCTCCAATAGAGGGTCCATGACGCTGAGGCCATTGCGCAGCGGAATGAGGACGAGATTTGTCGGCGGCGGGTTCTGGAGCATGTGCATGCCCCCATGCTTCAAACGCTCAGAGAGAGGGCCAACACAGCTTTGGGCTATATCTGCGAGGCTGCAGCCAAGGAGCCGCACGAGGTCAACTACACCGGCAACCTCCAATTTTTCACTGATGTGGTGACGCTACTGGAGATCCGGGATGTCCCGTTGGCTTGTCGAAGAGAGGAGCCGAGCCTTGCTCAGGCGTGCCTTCTCCCGCGTCTTCAGCCATCTGTAGGACAGTGTCGGCATTCTGGGAACTGGAGTCCCCAGACATGCAGGTGCTCTAGCTTGTTTTCAGTGCGGCCGCGGTGGCGCGGCCCACTAGCACCGACGCCCTTAAGCCCAAGGGGCTGCGCCGGCTAAAAAGAAGCAGCTGTTCACCCAAGACAAGGTGGAAACCAAGAAGGTACGAGTCGACGAGGATCGGTCCACTAGGGCCACCTTCACCATAGGGGCCAACCTCGAGCCCGAGCAGGAGAAGACCCTGATCAGGTTCCTGCGTGCAAAGAAGAAGGTGTTCGCGTGGGAACCTGATTCGTTAGCATGGGTCCCAAGGGAAGTGATTGAGCATCACCCAACGTGTGCCCGAATGTGTGCCCGTGAAGCAGAAGGCAAGGCGGCAGTCTACTGAGAAGCAGGCTTTCATCGTTCAAGAAACCCGGAAGCTAGAGGCGGCAGGAGTTATCGGCGAGGTCCGCTACCCTGATTGGCTGGCTAATCCGGTGGTTGTGCCAAAAAAGGGAGGAAAGGAGCGCATGTGCGTCGACTTCACCAACCTCAACAAGGCATGCCCGCAGGATCAATTTCTGCTCCCCCGCATTGACCAGATCGACCCCACCGCAGGGTGTGACCTATTGTGCTTCCTCGATGCCTTGTCGAGTTATCACTAGATCAAGATGGCGGTAGAAGACATGGAGAAGACGGCTTTCCTGACCCCGTGTGTAGTGTACTGCTATACATGCATGCCTTTTGGGTTGCGCAACGCAGGCGCAACCTTTCTGTGGCTGATGCACATCGCCTTAGGCTGGCAGCTCGGGAGGAACGCCGAAGCTTACGTCGATGACATTGTGGTGAAGTCTCGTGAGGCAAGAACCCTGATACAGGACCTGGAAGAAACCTTTGCAAGCCACAACGAAGTGGACCTACGGCTCAACCCAGAGAAGTGTGTATTTGGACTCCGCTCGGGCAAGCTCCTAGGTTTTCTCGTATCCCACAGGGGCATCGAGGCCAACCCGGAGAAGGTCAAGGGAGTCGAAGCCATGAGCCCGCCGAGGACCCTCAGAGAAATGCAGAAGCTCACCGGGCGTGTGACTGCGCTGGGGCTCTTCATCTCCAAGCTGGGGGAATGAGCGCTACCCTTCTTCAAGCTGATGAAGAAAAAGGGCCCCTTCGAATGGACTGAATAGGCCGACAAGGCATTCCAAGACCTCAAGAGCTACCTTACCTGTCCACGAGTGATGGTAGCTCCGCGTCCTCGGGAGCCCCTGGTGCTCTACCTTGCGGCCACCCCGTACTCCGCTAGCGTAGCCCTGGTGGTGTTCAGGGAGGAGCACTGTGCCAGGGCCGCGTCGATCGTCCAAACTGAAGCAAAGCAAAGCCAAGAGGGCCTCCTGAAAGCCGCAACCGCAGCCGGAAAGGAACAGCCGCAGCAGGAGAATGCACCTAGAGCAGGAGAGGCCTCTTCAGGTGACCAAGCACTGGGAGCTCCGTCGTCTCAAGAGACGCCTCGACCTCTGCAGGACGCAAGATGCGCCAGCACCCTCAACATCGTCGAGCATCCCGTGTACTTCGTCAGCACGGTGCTACGGGACGCAAGGGAACGGTATTCCATGCCTCAAAAACTCCTCCTCGTGCTACTAGTGGCCTCACGCAAGATGCGCCACTACTTCCAAGGACATCCCATCAAAGTCGCCTCAACATACCCCTTCGAAAGAATGCTCAGGAGCCCCAACTCAGTTGGAAGGGTTGCTGAATGGAACATCGAGCTACAGGCATTTCAGCAAGAATTCAGTACGCCTAGAGTCATCAAGGGAGCCGCACTTGCGGATTTCGTGGCGGAATGGGCAAAAGCGCCGGGTCTCGAGGCAGGCGAAGACCGATCACTTTCCCCGGGAAGTGAAGCATCGAATGGCTGGGTCATGTACTTTGATGGGGCTTCTCCCGACACGGTGCGGGAGCTGGCGAAGTGCTCGTATCCCCTACCTAGGACAAAATCTACTACGCTGTACAACTTTCCTTCCAGCACGGAGAAAAGGTCTCCAACAACATAGCAGAGTACGAAGGCCTAATAGCAGGCTTGAAGGCTGCAATTGCCTTAGGGGTGAAACGGCTCATCATCTAGGGCGATTCACAGCTCCTCGTCAACTTCTCCAACAAGATATATGAGCCAAAGGATGAGCACATGGAAGCCTACCTCGCTGAGATTCGCAAGATGGAGAAACAGTACTGGGGGCTGGAGTTCCAGCATGTGCCTCGCGGCACCACTCAGGAGGCTGATGACATTGCCAAGAGGGCATCTAGGCGGCTGCCTCAGGAGCCTGGCGTCTTTGAGGAGTGGCTCTTCAAACCCTCGGCGGTGCCGTCACTGTCGAGCACGGCGCAACCAAGGGAAGAGCTCCCTCAGCCGCCTGCCTCAGGAGCCCCGGTCTGCGGCCCAGCCTCAGGGGCACGCCTGCTCCTGGCGTTAGAGCCTCAGGAAGGGTGTTGGATCCCGAAGCTCAATAAACTACCTGATGCAAGGGACTCTGCTGGAGAATGAGGAGGAAGCGGAGCGTGTGGCGCGGCAGGCCACGGCTTATTGCATCAGGGATGGAGAGCTCTACAGGAAGCGACCAAATGATGTGTCCCTACGTTTCATCTCCCGAGAGCAAGGGAAGGAGCTACTGGCCGACATACACGGCGGAGACTGCGGGCACCACTCATCGTCACGGACCCTCGTCAGCAAAGCGTTCCGTAGTGGATTCTATTGGCCCACAGCGCTCAACAACGCCGATGAGCTTGTGAAGGCTTGGAGGCTAGCCAGTTTCACGCTAAGCAGATCCATCAGCCTGCGGGGGGTCTACAGACTATACCCCTCTCATGGCCGTTCGCAGTTTTGGGGCTGGACATTCTGGGCCCGTTTCCTTATGCGCCAGGGGGCTATCGTTACCTTTACGTCGCCATGGACAAATTCACCAAGTGGGCTGAGGTGGAAGCCGTCCGCAAAATCCCGGGAGGCTCAGCGGTCAAATGCATTAAGGGCCTCGTGAGCCGATTTGGGGTGCCCAACCGCATCATCACCGACAATGGTTCGCAATTCACCAGTAATCTCTTCAAAACATACTGTGCCAACCTTGGACCGCAGATATGTTACGCTTCGGTAACACACCCCCAGAGCAACGGCCAGGCCGAGCGGGCCAACGCGGAGGTCCCTAGGGGCATCAAAGCTAGGACCTTCAAGAAGAAGCTGGAAGCCTGCGGCAGGGGCTGGTACGACGAGCTCCAGTCCGTGCTGTGGTTAATCCGCATGACTGCTACCAAGCTGACTGGTGAGACCCTGTTCTTCCTCGTCTACAGAGCAGAGGCTGTTCTCTCTCATGAGGTCAGGCGTCGCTCCGCACGGGTCCTGGCGTTCGACGAGACGCAACAGGACGCCATGCGGGGGACGGATCTCGTGCTGGGGGAGGAACGTCGTCGAGTAGCCGCGTTGCGAGCGGCAAGGTATCAACAGGCGCTGCGATGATACCACTGCCGCAACATCCTCCCCAGAACTCTTGTGGTAGGGGATCTCGTGCTTAGACGGGTTCTCTCTAGGGAGGGGCTGCACAAGCTCTCTCCCATGTGGGAGGGCCCATTCACGGTTGTTCATGTTTCCAGGCCTGGCTCCGCGGGCTTGGAGACCCCGGAGGGGGTACCCGTCCAGAACGCGTGGAACATTCAACATCTCCAGAGGTTCTATCCCTGAGCGAGGCCTGGCGCCTAGGAAAGTCCCAGTGCCTGTGAAGAAGGCGAATGCCTGTGAAGCTGCTGCGTTTTGGGAAAGGCCCGGTGCCTATGAAGAACGCGAATGCCTGTGAAGCTGCTGTGTTTTGGGAAGGGCCCGGTGCCTGTGAAGAAGGCGAATGCCTTTGAAGCTGCTGCGTTTTGGGAAAGGCCCGGTGCCTGTGAAGAAGGCGAATGCCTGTGAAGCTGCTGCATTTTGGGAAAGGCCCGGTGCCTGTGAAGAAGGCAAACGCTTGTGAAGCTGCTGCGTTCAGGGAAAGGCCCGGTCCGTGTGAAGAAGGCAAATGGCTGTGAAGCTCGCTGCCTATGACACTCTCACGCAATAATGAGTGGGCCTGTACACGCCCCGGAGTCTCCGGAGTGCCGCCCTCGGGCCTCGGGGCCTCCCGCCCGCACCCAGTGGCAGCACTTAGCTCCGCGCTGGTGAGAAGACGTCGAAGAGTAGAATAGGTGCCGGACGTGGCTTTCCCATTTGCTTTCTGCAGTTGGCTTGTCTTTTCCCGTTTGAAGATTTATTGGAGTTGCTGACGTTCCTGGCTTGCGACTCTTTGTCTTTCTCGCTCACTTGCCTCGTGTTCTCTCGCAAGCCTCGTGAGGGAGGTTCGCGGGCACCCTCGTGAGTATTTTCTGCCCCGATCGTCTGGAGCTTTCCTACCCGAGTCCTCCGCGGGAGATGCTCCCTCCCAGTCCATGCCCCATGGACATCGCGACACGAGCGCAGGACCTGGGCTGATCGCCCCCACAACCAAGACCGTAAGTTACCCCTCCTACTGATCCTTGCAGGGCACCAAGCGCACGACGAGGCCACAGCCTCGGGAGGCGAGGACCGCGCCAAGCCCCACCGAGCTAAAGTAGTTCCCGCACATGGGTGCGCGACGCAGAAACATAGCGCAGAGATAGCGGAAACAGCGTGATGGTTAAACAACAGCGGTTCTAAGACGCCCCCGCGGGGCCCTACATTACTTTCTATTTCTGCGCAGGATAAGAAAGAAAACAAAACGGGTGCGATTCTTCTTGCGCCAACCCACAACGAAGGCTCGAGCTGCTCCTGGGGCTCAGGCGGATCCCTCCTCTCGCTTCACCGGGGCGCGGCGGCGGGCTGACCCGCTACCTTCACCCAGGCGGGCGCGACGGTGAGGGGGCTGGTCACGGCCACCGCTGGTGGAGCTGCTGCCTGAGAGGGGGTCGCCGAACCTCAGCGAACCCTGAGGACCGCCACCTCTACGCCAGTCGCCATCTTCATCCTGGTCAGTGCCAGGGCTGGGCAGGCGGTCGCGGTCGTCGTCTTCAGGGCAGCACCCGGCACGGCGACCCTCTTCCCCGAACACCCTCACGTAGAGGGTGGCGTCGCCATCAAACTTGAAGTATAGGGTGCACCACCGGCCCAGGCCGCGCGCGTGGGCAAACGTTTGCCAGCCGCATGTCAGAGCCCCATTCCCAGAAACGTAGACCTCCAGCGAAGCCCTGGAGGCCCTGCTGCAGTAGCCGTCTGCCTGGAGCCAGAAACCACACCGAGCGCTGGTCGACAGTTCATCTACGAAGAAACGGGGGAGCTGGAGCCTGGTGCTGGATGGGTCCGCCGACCACATGATGAACTCCGGCAGCATCTCCGCAGAACGAAAGCGTGGCCTAGGGGGGCGCACACCCACGGCGTGCCCCCCGTCGGTAACCGGGCGCTCATGACCGCGCAGGGAACCGCCTCCATGGCTGCGGGAGGCCACCACGGGGACCGTGGTATACTTGCGAGAGCGGCCTCGGTCGCGCTTGGTCGGGGGGGGGGGGCAGGCCCTGCCTGGGGGGCCTTTCCTTCCACCGTGGCCGAGAACCTCTTTGGGGCCATGGGGACGGCGAGTAGCCAAGAGGAAGAAAAGGAGCAGCAAGAGGGGACGGGCTGAAGGCGCTCGCGCTGCCCCGTACTTATAGCCGGAGGAGGCCAACCGCCGAGCACCACGATCGCACATAATCATGATCGGTTTCTCTGCATCCAGGGACTTATCAAGTCGTGCGGTCGCCGAGGCGTCGTGGCGAAGCGCAGTCGCCCACGTCCAATCAATCGCCACGCGGCGCCCAAGGCCGCAGGCTGTTAGAGCCCGTGGCGCTTCGCGCTTGCCCCTTTCGCTATCCTGCTGGGCCAAGCCTGGGCGCGCCTTGGGCCCGGGGGCTACCGTCGGCGTTCTGGGAACGGGGGTCCCCAGACTTGCCTGCCTGTTGCGTGGCTCAAGTGGGGGCCCAGCATGGCCCGTCTTCATCATCTCAAGATCAAGACCCTCGCGAGGGGCCAAGCCTCGCCGGGCGGACGACAGGAAGCTTCCTCAGAGGCATCCTCATCAAGCAGGCTCGCTAGGAGGCAGAGAGATCAAGGCGGGGATACCTCGCGAGGAGCCCGTGACGCAAGCCATGACGATCGAGACCAGACGGGCGCCGGCTTGCGCAGTGTCCTTGCTTCCCCTTTGGTGCAAACGGGGCAAGCACAGGCCAAGGCATCGGGCAAAGGTTGCCATTCTGGTGCAACAAAACCAAGACCAGTAGAGCGGCAGGACAGAGGTCACCATGGAGCCCAAGACGGCATCATCACCAGAGCTTTTGGCAGCCGAAGACCACCATTGGTTAGCATAACTTGTACTAGATGTTCCCCTCCAAAATGGCCAATTGTTGGCGCCCTTGCCGCTCATTATTTGGGGAGAGGCACAGGGCCTCTATAAATAGAGCTAGCCACCACAAAGTAGAAGCACTAGTACAAAAAGGGTCAAACGTGAATCACATTAGTGCCAATTTGAATTTGAGCCGGCACTAATGTGTGCATTAGTGTCGGTTCCAACGGCTAGCCAGCCGCTCTCATTAGTACCGGTTCATGGCGAACCTTTAGCACCGGTTTGTGCCACGAACCAGTACTAAAGTGAGTGGTGGCAGGATGTTGTCAGTCCGGGGCCCCTCCAGCACCTTTAGTACCGGATCGTATCACGAACCGGTACTAAAGGTCGTCCTACATAGACCCTTCGTCCACCCGAGCTCACCCTGTTCTTCCCCTTTCCCCTCTCCTCTCTGTTCTTTTCCCTCTTCCTCTCAAGCTGATCACACATTTTTCCCAAAATTTGTCAAGATTTGAAGGCCCCCATCCATTCAAATGATCACGAAGGTTAGCAGCTTTGTCCATTCATCTATCATTGCTAGATTAGCTCGTGCAATGCTTTATATAGTGATTGAGTTTTGAGTTTAATAATTTGGGAGGAATTATATATACGTGCTAGTATTTGATTTACATGCAATATGAGGTCAAAATAACACTTAGTTTGCATATGTAGGTGTGGTTTACTTAGTACCTTCTAAATCTCCGTCGTAACCACCGTCGATCGCTCGCAACGTCCCGTCGCCGGCACCACCTTGTGCTGAGCCTCTTGTTCATGAAGTTTTATATAAAAAATTGATGTTTTTGTGATTTGGATATATAGTTACTCGTATAATTATCTTACCCATATGTTGTTTGTTATACATAGTGCCATGGTTTTGATATCCGTCCCCGCCGGCCCTCGTCCGAGTTATGATTCGGATGTGGTATATTCTCCTTTAAAGCTATTCATTGCATTTCCTGTTTATGAAAAATTATGCCCGTCAAGTTGACATAGATATTTGTATGTAGGAGGTAGTTGAACCTGAAATTCCAACCGACCCTATTGTCGAGAGGTTAAATTTAGTTGAAAGAGAAAATGACGATTTGAAGGAAAAATTGAATAGAATTGAGGGGGAGAAGATGGAATTGGAGTTGCATGTTGCCGATGTCATCGATGATCACAAGATTAAGATGGAGAAAATGCGCTTGAAGATTAGAAAGATTAGAAAATATGCCATTCATAGTGAGGCTTGGTATCATTATGCTGTTGGATTAATTGTTACCTTAGTTGCGATCTTGATCGCATTTGTTGTTGCATTTAAATTCTTTAGCTAGAGAGTTATTTGTTTGTTGCATTTAAGTGTTGTATGATCTTTATGTATGAACTTTATGTATTGTATTAATTTGGTGTTTTCGGTGCTATTTATTGAAGATGAGCCAGCAATGGATGTACGATGACCGATGCTCTCCCGAGTTCATTAATGGCGTGCGTACTTTTCTGCTTGCGGCTGAGGCAAACAAGCGGGTGGATGGTTTTATGCCTTGTCCATGTGCTGGCTGTAAGAATGGTCACAATTACTCTACGTCAAGAACCATTCACGTCCACCTGTTTGAGTCCGGTTTCATGCCCCACTATAATGTTTGGACCAAGCATGGAGAAAGAGGGGTTATGATGGAAGACAATGAAGAAGAAGAGGACGACGACAGCTATCCTGGCCATGGATTCCTGGATATGATGATACAACAATTAGGGAATAAGCTGAGTCGGTAATGCGGAAAGAAGCTGAGCCGACAATGCGGGAAGAAGCTGAAGAAGAGGCATCGGATGAGGCCGTTGATGATCTAGGTCGGGCCATTGCCGATGCAAAGAGAAACTGCGCAAGTAATTTGGAGAAGAAGAAGAAGTTGCAGCGCATGTTAGAGGATCACAAAAAATTGTTGTACCCGAATTGCGTAGGTGACAAGAAAAAGCTGGGCACCACACTGGAATTGCTACAATGGAAGGCAGAGAATGGTGTATCTTACAAGGGATTTGGAAAGTTACTGGTAATGATAAAGAATATGCTTCCAAAGGACAACAAATTGCCCGAGAGTACGTACGAAGCAAAGAAGGCTGTCTGCCCTCTAGGGTTAGAGGTGCAGAAGATACATGCATGCCCTAATGATTGCATCCTCTACCGCGGTGAGTACGAGGATTTAAAAGCTTGCCCAGTATGCGGTGCATTGCGCTATAAGATCAGCTGCGATGACCCTGGTGATGTCAAGGGCGAGTGCCCTAGGAAGAAGATTCCTGCCAACGTGATGTGGTATGCTCTTATAATACCACGGTTGAAACATTTGTTCCAAAACAAAGAGCATGCCAAGGAGATGCGATGGCCTAGAGAAGACCGTAAGAAAGACGGAAAGTTGAGAGTACCCGCTGACGGGTCGCGGTGGAGAAAAATTGAAAGAAAGTACGGGAAGGAGTTTGCAGATGACGCAAGGAACATGTGGTTTGGTCTAAGCGCAGATGGCATTAATCCTTTTGGGGAGCACAGCAGCAACCATAGCACCTGGCCTCTCACTCTATGTTTGTATAACCTTTGTCCTTGGTTGTGCATGAAGCGGAAGTTCATTATGATGCCAGTGCTCATCCAAGGCACTAAGCAACCCGGCAACGACATTGATGTGTACCTAAGGCCATTAGTTGAAGAACTCTTACAACTGTGGAATGGAATAGGTGTATGTGCATGGGATGAGCACATGGGGGAAGAATTTGACCTAAAGGCGTTGCTGTTCATGACCATCAATGATTGGCCTGCTCTTAGTAACCTTTCAGGACAGACAAACAAGGGATACCGCGCATGCACGCACTGTTTGGACGATACCGATAGTATATATTTGGCTAATTGTAAGAAGAATGTGTACCTGGGACATCGTCGATTTCTTCTGAGCAGCCATCCCGTAAGAAAGAAAGGCAAGTATTTCAAAGGTGAGGCGGATCACCGGACGAAGCCTCGCCACCGTACTGGTGCTGATGTACATGATATGGTCAAGGATTTGAAGGTGGTCTATGGAAAGGGTCCTGGTGGACAACCTGTTTCGAATGACACTGTCGAACGCGATCCCATGTGGAAGAAGAAATCTTTATTTTGGGACCTGCCCTGTTGCAAAGAACTAGAGGTCCTCCCCGCAATCAACGTGATGCACGTGACGAAGAATCTTTGTGTGACCCTGCTTGGCTTCTTGGGCGTGTATGGGAGGACAAAAGATACACCTAAGGCATGGGAGGACCAGCAACGTATGCACGGAAAAGATGGCATACATCAGGGTCATGCAAGCTACGCTCTTACCAAAGAAGAGAAGGAAATCATCTTTGAATGCTTGCTCAGTATTAAGGTACTGGCTGGCTTCTCATCAAATATAAAGGGAATAGTAAACATGGTAGAGAAAAATTTCCAGAACCTAAAGTCTCATGACTGCCACGTGATTATGACGCAACTGCTTCCTGTTACATTGAGGGGGCTTCTACCGGAAAACGTTCGATTAGCCATTGTGAAGCTATGTGCATTCCTCAATGCAATCTCTCAGAAGGTAATCGATCCAGAAATCATACCGAGGTTAGAGAATGATTTGGTGCAATGTCTTGTCACTTTCGAGTTGGTGTTCCCACCATCCTTCTTCAACATCATGACACACGTCCTAGTTCACCTATGTGAAGAGATTAACGTTTTGGATCCTGTATTTCTACACAATATGTTCCCCTTTTAGAGGTTCATGGGAGTCTTAAAGAAATATGTTCATAACCGTGCTAGGCCAGAAGGAAGCATGTCCAAGGGCCATGAAAATGAGGAGGTCATTGTGTTTTGTATTGACTTTATTCCTGACCTTAAGCCGATTGGTGTTCTTGAATCGCGGCATAAGGGCAGACTGGATGGAAAAGGCACGCTAGGAGGGGAACAAATAATATATATATGGACAGACATTCTCTCACTGAAGCACACTACACAATTCTATAGAATACCGCCTTGGTGGCTCCGTATATGGATGAACACAAGAATTTGCTATGCTCCAAACACCCGGAGCGGTCTAATGATCGGATTACACGTGAACAAACCAGGAGTTTGGCCAGCTGGTTGCAGACACGTACCATGCATGACGCCTCTATTGAAGATGACATGTACTTGCTGTCCCAGTTACCATCTTCGAATATAATGACTTTTAAAGGGTACGAGATAAATGGTAATACATTTACACGATCGCCCAAGATAAGAAGAGCACCAACCAAAACCGTGGTGTCCGCTTTGATGCAGAAACCAAGACGGGAAAGGAAACATATTATGGTTATATACAGGACATATGGGAACTTGACTATCGACGTGGTTTGAAGGTCCCTTTGTTTCGATGCAAATGGGTCAATATGACACGAGGCGGGGTAACGGAAGACCCGCAGTACGGAATGACAATAGTGGATCTCAACAATCTTGCGTATGAAGACGAACCATTCGTCCTAGCCAATGATGTGGCACAGGTTTTCTATGTGAAGGACATGTCTACCAAGCCGAGAAAAAGAAAAGATAAGGAAGCGAATGCATCGTACGATGAGCCAAAGCGGCACATAGTTCTTTCTGGGAAGAGAAAAATTATGGGAGTAGATGACAAGACAGACATGTTAGGAGATTATGAAAAGTTTTATGAAATTGCTCCAATCATAGTGAATATTGACCCGAGTATCCAGTTAAATGATGAACATTTTCCATGGCTACTATGCAAAGGGACACACGCGAAGAAAAAGTTTCAGACCCAAAGATCTGGGATGTGATCGGCTTCACTATCATCACTTTCTTCTGTGTTTCACACCCAGGAGGGAATCTCTATAATATTTAGGGTAGCTAGTTATGTGTTTTGGCATTTGAAACGCGAAGAGGTTTTATGTGCAAGCAAATTCTTTCATGCATTTACTGATTTTTTCACCTAAATGACCCTGAAATTGAAAACCATATCAAATGAACTCAGAAAAGGTTGAAAGTTGGCATGGTATCATAATTTCACCCACATAGCATGTGTAAAAAAGTAGAGAGGGTTACCGCAAAAACCGGATGCACTTCGTGTACAAAATGGACAATCTCTTTCGAAGTATCAAGGTTTCGGACGAAAACTCATCCGTTACAAAGGCATTTCATTTTTTAAATAACCTGAGCATTACCAAATTGAATATAATGATAAAACACAGTAATATTAAACATAAGAAAAAAGAATCACTGAAAAATCTATTTTCAAAGTTAAGTTATTCACAAACTAGTGATTCACACAAATTTCAAATAATTCAAAATTTAAACTATTCAAATTTGTAAACTACTGGTACTAACAGAAAGTTTGTAACTTTTTGTACCTAAAGCAAAAATATTCACAAAGAAACTCTAAATACAGCAAAAAACAACTCAAAAAATAAAATAAATAAATAAAGCAAAAAATAAGAAAAAGCCCACCTACTGGGCCACAGCGGCCTGCATACGACTAGAAACCCAAATTCTAGTTGGGCCAGGATGCAGGCCCGCCAGCCGAGTAGGCCCAACAGGCCATCGCAGCAGAGGTAGGCCCAGAAGGCCTGGTTAAGAGAGGAGCTCGAGACAGCAGCGACGGCGGGGCTTATAAGCATGTGCGAGTGCCCCTCGGCTAGCGAGGTGGGACTAAACTTTTGCGCCCCTTGCCTGGTAGCGCACACCCTTTAGTACCAGGTCGTGGCTCCAACCGGTACTAAAGGGGGGGCCTTTAGTACCGGTTGGCGCCACGACCCGGTACTAAAAGGGGTGCGGTTCCCGCCGCTTCGCCTGGCCAAAACAGACCTTTAGTACCGGTTGGTGGCTCCAACCGGTACTAAACGTGGGTTCTATATAAGAAAACACTTCAAAAACATTGTCAGTTTCTCATCTCTCCCTGCTTCTTTCTCCTCGGCCCTGTCGCCGCCGCCCCTCGTCGCCGCCCCCGTCGCCGTCACCGTCGCCGTCCGTCGCCGTCGCCGCGCCCCACCCCATCCTCCCGTCGTCCCTGCCCGGCCCGTCCCCGTCCCGGTCGTCGCCGCCCCGTCCCCGTCACCGTCTCCGTCTCTGTCCCCGTCCCCGTCGCCGCCCACCGTCGTCGCGCCTCGCCGGTGAGCTCCTTCCCCGTCCGCCAACCACACACACACACACACACACACACATTGTCATAGAATTGTTAGCTATCTTTCTGTTTTTTAGTTATAGAATTATTAGAAATGTTAGTTTTAGTTATAGAAATGTTAGTTATATATAAATGTTAGTTATATAGAAATATTAGAAATGTTAGTTATATAGAAATGTTAGTTATATTAGAAATGTTAGTTATATATAAATGTTTTTTAGTTATAGAAATATTAGAAATGTTAGTTTTAGTTATACAAATATTAGAAATCTTAGTTTTAGTTATAAAATTTAGAATTCGCATATATGAAATCACAATCCATCATTTAAAAATGTTAATTTACTTTTGCGGCATATAGTATTTGTTGTCGATGATGCCCGGCCCGCATCCTCGTCGTCGACCCGTTCACGACGACGTCCTGCTTCAGAGGACCCATGTCCGTGACTGGGCTCCGCCGGGCTGGCACTGGGAGGTGCTACCTTCAGGGGCGCGACGCTTGGTGAGGAACCCGGCCCCGGGTCGTGTCGTCGACCCTCTTCTCCTTTTTTGGCGTTTGCATAGGCCACTTTCGGTGCGGAGGGAGCCGGCCCTGCCGGAGGTGGTACGTCGCCGTGTCAGGGAGGAGGACGAGCACGTCCATCGCTACATGGCTGCTATGGACGTTAGGTTCTCAAATACCTGGCAGGTTCTTTTGGGAGTTCACCCAAGCAATGATCCAGTGATGGTTCTTTCTCCTTGGGTGTCCACCGCCCGCACCTCAGGAACCGCGAGTGGCCTAGATTACTCTGTAGTATTCGATCTTTATTAGCTTGCTAGCTAGCTAGCTAGTGATGTATTCGATATTATATCTATTATTCGAGACGATGTATTCGCGATTATATCTATTATTCGAGACGATGTATTCGAGATTATATCTATTATTTGAGACGACATATTCGAGATTATATTCGATGATGCTTATTATGTACTATGATTGATTCAGTTTGTCCTGATTAATTGATTGCATCCATGCATTGTAATTTGAATATATTTCTTTTGGATTAGTTAAACAAAACCTATAGCGGAAAATACCGGCAAAGAGGGAGAAGAGGCCCTGTTCAATATCATACGCAATCCTCGCGGGGCCAGATGATGATCAGAATGAAGAAGATTATGATGGCTCTGAATATCTAAACAACACCGGGGAGGGTGATATGATATTTGATCGCGACGACCGAATTGATGAAGTCATGAACTATGAACATGACGAAGAAAATGTTGATCTTGAAACAACAAAGACCGGCGAGGTATATATATTTATATAAGCAGGCATCTGGTGATCATCACATGTTTTAAATGACTTGAAGATATATTAACGAATCGATCTTTCTTCTTTCAGCCATCCGGATCGAGCAAATCTTCAGGCAACAGGAAACGAGGCCGGAACAAAAAGTTGAAGGAGGGCATAAAGTACAATATCGAGGCCATCAAACCTAATGGCGAACCATTAGCGCCTAAGAAGATTACGGACAACTTCATTCGTCAGTGCGAAGTTCTTGTGAAGGACCAACTCCCAATCTCCCTTCAAGAATGGAGAGAGCCAGCAAAGCCACGTCCAGGAGTTACGTTTGTCGACGACAAACAAAAACTTCTGCTTTCGGAAATGCTCATGGAACATTGCACCCTACCAAATCATTTCACAGATGCGGATGTGGAGAAAGTCAAGGACGCTGCTCTTAGGAAGATGGCGGTTGCATTCAAGAACCACAAGATTCGTGAATGGGCCAAGTACGTCAAGGGAGGAAGGAGGACTCTAGTATTCGAGGGAACAATAGCGGGATTTTTGCTCGACCAGGTCATAGATCCCAAAGGAGAATACTATTACTCGCTACCGCCCCCATGAACCACTTCCAATTGTTATCGTGCTCCTAAGGCATCAATTAGGCTAATGCCACTGGCTCCGAAGGCACCAATTAGGAGAATATATATATATATATATATATATATATAGGGTGGGTCTATTCTCATAACACCCCTTAAGATCTTATTCTCATAACAAAAACCTTATTCTCATAACACCCCTCCCCCTACCGACCTCCTAGCGCGGGAGCGCCCCGGCGGCCAGCGGCCCGCGGCGCCCCCTCCCTCCATGCCTCCTACCGCGGGACCGCCCCGGCGTCCGGCGGCCAGCGGCGTCCCCCTCCCTCCCCGCCTCCTAGCGCGGCAGCGCCCCGGCGGCCGGCGACGTCCCCATCCCCTCCCCGCCTCCTTGCGCGGCAGCGCCCCGGCGGCCGGCGGCGACCCCCACCCCTCCCCACCTTCTTCCGCGGCAGTGCTCCGGCGGCCGGCGGCGACCCGCACCCCTCCCCGCCTTCTTCCGCGCCCAGCACCGTGGAGCGCGCGCCAAGCGGCCGGCGATGCAGTCCGTCCGCGACGATATTTCCGCGACGGCGTTTAGGAAGCGACGCCGCACCTCACCTTCGCCCCAACACCACCTGGGGGATCCGCCGCTGAGGTATCCAGCCTCGGTCATGCATGGCAGGGGGAAGCGAACTGCAAGGATGACTACTCCATCGCATTCATCGTGGATGCGAACTGCAATGGTGCACGTCCAGCCTTCTCCCGCAACAATGGCAAAGGTGGAAAAAGCGCATGAGTTCCTGCAGCGGAGGTGGGCTGCACGCCAACAGCAGCAAGAGCTGCATCTGTAGAAGAGCGGGACTAGATATAAGGTAAGAAAATCACATACCAAACCCCCACATCTAGTTTGCACTACCGTTTTTATACCCATGCAGTGCCCCATCTTGCGTCCACTGCAATCACATGTGTCTCCAGAGTAGAAAAACAGAAAAGGATACTTTGAAAAATAAAAAACGCTATATGGATCAAAATTGCAGTCCACAATGACTTAAAATATGTAGAGCGCTGTGCCTAAAAGTGAAGTGCATTGTTTCTTCATGTTAACTAACAGTGCCCCTGCTGTAGAATGACAAATTGAAGTGCAATTTCTTACAGTTGCAAAAATATAATGATATATAGTACGAAAGATGCAGTTCATTTCACTGTTGACGTGCATAAAAGAAGCTTTGGCTTAATAACCTGCAGGAATTTACTATGCCTCAAAAATAGAAGATGCCTCGAATCATTTACGACCCCGAGCCCCTGAACTGCATTGGAAGAGAAGAGTGGGAGATGCCTGGATGGATAACACCTGAAATACCTAGGGGTTTCTTTAACACAACAAACAGAACTGCATACTCCGTGGAGGAAGATGTAGAGGATAAAGATGAAAACAGTGAACCAAACATCATTCGAGATGGAGAAGGCAGTGAAACAAAAAAACCGCAGGATGAGAAGGAGGACGACGACGATCTGGTCTTCATAGGGGAGCACGCGCAGAAAAATGATGAGGAGGAGGATGATGACGAAGAGCAAATCATAACAGTTATGCAGCCAAGGTACACGCGTGTCTTTGAAACATTTGGTCAGCAGATCAGAACGGATGATATAGCACCTCCAGAAGCCGATGTTGAAACCCAGCAAGTTCGGCAGGTCCATGAGCAAACGATTCGTCAACAAAAGGACAGTGGAATTCCACCAAGACCGCCTACTGCCCGACAAAAGAATCGGAAGCAGAACCAAGGAGGGCCGCAAGCAACCAAAAAAGTAAAGTTCTCCACTCTCCTGCCTCCTCGCGATCCTCAATTACACAGATCTGTTGTCACCCCTCCATGCCCAATAAACATCGGTGAGATGCAAACACCGTTAGAAGAAAAACAGTACACGCACATAAGCATCCTTACCTAATTACTGCAGTTCACTTATTACGCATTCTTTCAGCTTGTGCATTCTCATTAACAAAAAAAACATTCCATATTGTGTGTGTGGAGGATGAGAACATGCTCCAAGAACTTGTGCCTGTGAAAGGTATGCAGTTCACATCACAAGATGCGGCGTGAGAATTCTACAACACGTATGCGAGGCATGCAGGCTTCGACACACGCAAAAACGGCGGATACAGAACAAACAGATACATCGTGTGCTCAAAGGAAGGCAGAAGCAAAGAAACTGTCATAGATTATGACAGAAAGCGAGCAAAAACATCAAAGAGGACTGGCTGCAAGGCGGGAATGAGATTGAAAAAAATCAAGGATGTGTTTGTGATAGCAGAGATTGAGCTCAATCACAACCACAGGATGATTGACAGCCCGGCTATGCTTCTGCACATGCACTCGCATAAGACGGATGATCCGTTGCTCGATAAACTAGTGAAGGACATGCAGAGCGACAACCTGACGCACATGCAGATGATGTCAACCCTGTCAAGGATGTCAGGAGGGCTGCACTTTATGGGGCGCACCAGCCGTGACTGGGTGAACAGGTACATTCACTAAAACAAAAAAACAATATATCGTCTATTTCATGCAGTCCGCTTTGTGCATTTTCTGTATGTCCATAATGCTGCAAGTATATTGTTATTTCGAACTGCAAGAAGCACCAATTCGCGAGGGAGGAAACAGAGGACGATGTGAAGAAACTCCTGGCTTTCTTTGAGAAGATGCAGCAAATAAACCCGGAGTTCTTCTATGATTACGACAAAGATGTCGATAACCGTGTGCGGAACATATTCTGGGCGAACGAAAGCTGCAAGGGATCGTATGAAGATTTTGGAGATTGTGTCACATTTGACACGACCTACAAGACCAACAAGTTCCACATGCCTCTCGCCGTCTTCGTTGGAGTCAACCACCACCTCCAAAGTACAATATTCGCTGTGGCTCTCATCAGAGACGAAACAATATCGACTTTCGAGTGGGTGTTCCGGACGTTATTGCGTTGCATGAACAACAAGCGGCCAATTTGCATACTCACAGGTATGTTGAAAAAAAGAGTGAAATTAAATAACAATGCAGTTCACAGCCAACTTTTGTAGTCCATTTCTTACATCCAAATGAAAAAAAAAGAAAAAAAAGCAGAAAAAGGATATGCAGTTCTCTCAATAACTCGCTGCTTGTTTTTTTTTCAAAAACATGCAGATCAATGCCCCTCCATGGATGTCGCGATAAAAAGTACGCTAATAGGCACGCTGCACAAGTTATGCCGTTGGCATATACTGAAAAAAATACAAGGATCACCTGTCCTTGCTGTACAAAGCGTATGAGAAATTCAAGGATGAGCTGACCTCCGTTCTCAACCACCCGCTGATGTCATCAGAGTTTGAACGCGCTTGGCATGAGCTCATGGAAAAGTATAACCTGCGAAATGATGAGATTATGAAGGCGCTCTGGACAGACAGAAAAGAATGGATATCGGCTTACTACAAGGAGGTGTTCTGTGCACGGATGACGTCGACACAGAGAAGTGAAAGCATGAACCGGATCTTGAAGAGGAACTTTGTCAAGGAAAGACACGACCTACACATCTTTGCATCGCAGGAGGACAGGTGCATCCAGACAAGGAAGGGCGTCGAGCACGCAGAGACCATGGCTAACGAGGTATATAAACAGAGCAAAGTTTTTAAGATGGATGAGCAATTAATAAAAAACACTACTCGCTTTCTTGATTTTTGCTGCGAAAAGACAACTACTTAACTGGTTTTCTTTGTTTCACAGACGGAAATAAAGACTACTACTCAGTTTGGTTTCGAGGTTCAGCTCTCCAAGATTTACACCAGGGCGGTCTTTGCTGACTTCAAGCAAGCGCACTACCGCAGCACTGCATTCAGATCAGAGCATTCCACTGACAACCCGACGAAATATTTGGTGCGCCACTACAACCGGTCTGATGTTTTTGATTGGGCAAGACACGAGTTCCAGGTGGTTGCTGATGTGACAAACGGTATCTACGAATGCGAATGCCAGTTGTGGACACACACAGGTAAGTGAGACAGGAAACCAAAAAAATAAGCACACATAAAGCATAATGAATTTCACTTATTGCTGGTAGCAAAAAAGAGATGAAAAACAAAAAAATATTTAGTGAAGTTCACTATAGTAGCAGACCCAGGACCTATTTATAATGCAGTTCACAAAACCAAAAAAATGAAAAAATGTTGCCTATTTATGTGAAGTTTGCTGGCACGAATAACCCAAAAATTTTCTTTTGCTGCAGGCCTGTTCTGCGTGCACATCATTTGCATGTTGGATCAGCTGCAGGTGGACAAGATACCTGAAGAGTACATATGGAAGAGATACACACGGAACGCACGCCAAAATCCAACTTTTGACCGCAGAGACTATGAGCAAACTGCTCCAGATGGGAGTTTGATGTTCTGCCGTAGGAGACTACTTGCAGAAACTGCAATGGACCTGGCGAACAGAGGTGTCAAATCGGATAGAGGGTACAACAGAGCTTTAGCTGGGATGAGAGAACTCATACAAGAAGTGAATGTAATAAACGAAGAAGAAGAGGCAGAGAAGATCATGGATGCGCGGGGTGTAGAACAAGGAAAGGAGCGCGAGCATGCTGCTGATGGTGCAGTTCATAATATGGATGACACAATTCTTCCCCCGCCTGTTTCAAACACAAAAGGAATAAAGAAAGAGAGCAAATCAGCCAATAAAAAAGCTGCAGCAAATGAAAAAAGCCCTGAAAAAATAGCAGGCCTGAGCCAGAACTGGACAGCGGAGGAAGACCACTGGGGGTAAGGATGTGTAAATCATGCAATAAGATTGCGGGACACAACTCAAGAACATGTAAGGAGAGGCTGAAACAAAACCAGGCTGAAAATGCCACCACAAATCACCGAGCTGACCAACAAGATGATACGACAAAGAGAAGACTATGTAGCGTCTGCAACAAGAGAGAGAAGCATAACGCGAGAACTTGTCCAAATAGAATAGAGGAAAAATATGAAGAAGATGACGAAGATGATGCTGACAGAGAAGAGAGCGAGGAAGCGAGCGAAGCTGATGAAACCGAGGAGGAAGATGGGGAAGAAGAAGAAGAAGACGAGGAAGAAGAAGAAGCAGATGAAGAAATCGAAGAACCATCATCAAAAACGAGTGGGAGAGACAGAACGCAGAATCCAGCGCATAGGCAAGCATCGCGGTCGCACGGTCCTGTTACGAGGGGTAATGCGAACAACAAGAGCAAGACAGAAGCAGCAACAACCATTGAAACAAATGCAGTGCACAATCTGAGAAGAAGCACCCGGAAAAGGACGTAGATCAACACATATGCAGTTTTACATTTTAAAAAACATATTAACTTCATCCTTTATATATATCGTACCGTATATAATATATATAGCTTGTGTTCAGTGGACTGCAAAAAAAAAGAATTCAACATGTAATACTGAAGTTAAAAAATGAAAAGATACAACATATTCCATACATACTTTGTGACCAATGTGCTGCGGGGGGGATGCTTGATAAAATGCAGTTCTCTTCTATATGAAAAGAAAATAAGATGAGAATGCCACTCTCAGAATGCGGTTCTCTTCGATATGAAAAACCTGAGATCGGAATGTCATTTTGAGAATGCAGTTCTCTTCGTCGTATAGAATCTGACATGACCGTGAATCAATACAGAATGCAGTTAGAAAAGAAAAAAATGTAGAGTCAGACTAGGATTCACGTACACTGCAGTGCGTGCGTGGTGTGTTTAAAGCTTGCAGTGCAGTACGCTTCGAGTACACAGTGCAGTGCGCTTAGCGCAAAAAAATGTAAAAAAAACTTGGCTGCAGTGTGGATGAATTTTGAAACTCGATGACAAACACGTTGAATTCGTCTTTGCAGTCCCATGTGATAAGGTGAGATGCAGTGCGGATGCGTATATTTAAAAAAACTTGGCTGCTACTCATATGAGAGAATGCAGTGCGCTGCGAACATGTTGCAACTCACAAGGAGGAGTTGGCTGAAAGCTCCATTATGTACATATTTGACATTGTCACCATCTGCCACCAAAAAAACACAAAAACTAACTAGACCGGTATATACAAAAGCACACAGCATGGTGTTAACAGTTTTGCACATCGAGAACTACACACAGCGACCATACATTACTGTTTACATAAAGTTCTGGAGCACACATGAAAAAGACATCAACACACATAGAAAAAGATCTGCTATTATTTATGCCTCATCCTGCTCCTGCGAATGTAGTCTTGGAGAGAAGCCAAGAGAAATGCGGAGATTTCTTAGATCCTCCGGGAACTCGATGGCAACGACCATGTTTTCTGGGTGGAACAGAATCTGGAACAAAAACTCAGCCTTCCAATCCTGAATAACAGCTTCCTGTGATGAAGAAAAAAATAAAATAAACAAATATACAACGTCATCTACAAAAAAAGAAACTGACGAAAAAAATATCAAGGAATGAGGAGATATTGCTGGGTTAAAAAGAAGATACTTACACTACGCTTTGCGAATTTCACAACAAAGGATTTGCCGTCGTAATACCGAGCCGTCTTCAGAACATAAAAGCCGCACTCGTTGGGGCCCTGCTCAGGGGTGCCCAAATAGCTAGCTTTCTTTGAAACATCGACCTAGTCTACCGACTCCTTTCTCTAGTACTCCTTTTCTCCATAAACCTTCTTCAACAATGCAGTCATCCTGATCATCTGGTGGAAAATAAAAAAAACAAAAATACACATCACAACAAATATTCTTCAACGCGCACACGCATGAAAAAAAACAAGAAAGGTGAAAAAAGGAAAAATTTTACCATTTCAGTGCGGTCGCTGTGGTATTCAGACTTATGCCACCTCATCGTTTGATCAACCGGTCCGCTGTACCTCCTAGTGTCATGGATGTCAAGGGTCTCGCGGTGCCTATTCATCATGTATAGCGAATAATGCTGGTCTTTCATCCGTGGTAACAGAATCTGATTTTGTTTCATCAAATTTGTTATGGGTTTGATGAGTGAAAAAGGATTACTGGGAAAAATAGGGAGAGAAAATAAATACAAAAAGGCTGAACAAAAGCAAATCTGATAACTTACTAATTTGCAATCAAGAAGGTTCTCGTCATCACGAACATAAAGTTTGAACTGCTGTGCTGCATCTTCGACGTTAAACTTGCCGTGGACAAAAGGCAACACAACATTTCCATCTTCATCTCTATCTGCGTGATCATTCATTTGAAGCACATACTGCGTGTGGGTAATTCACAAAAAGAACGTTAATGCAGTTCACCTTAAGATGTTCGCTCTGACGCTTAATAAAAAATGGATCACCCTTCTCTAAAAAACAGTATGCAGTTCACAAAAATTCTTGCCGTAAATTTGTTTCGTCTGAGATGCATGGGTTAAGACACAAAAAAAATATATGCAGTTCAGTACATTCTAAAAACGAATTATTATACACTATTTACTGCAGTTCACTCGAGCAGAAAAAAAATAAGAAAAAAGAGAAATATCGTGATAAACAAAGGGGACAGCAGAACGCGTTCCCCAGATCGATAAACCACATTCATACTCTCGTCATTCTTCCAGAACCTGATGATATGATCCATCAAATCCGAGTCCATAAAACCACCTTTGGTGAAAGTTAGGAACATGTAGTCCACAGTCACGGTGTAGACTTCGATAGGATTCCTGTGCATGAAAAGCGCGCACCTGCACAAAAGAAACGGCGAAGGTGTGGGGGTTAGTAGCACAAAAGCAAAAACACAGAAAAGAACATTACACACATTAAAAATCAAAAAAATATAAAAAACTAACGAAAAAAGAACTGACTCGCTGTATTTCTGCCTGAATTGTGTGCTCGTGATGAGTTGTAAGACTTTCCTCATCTCCACAACATAGCTGAATCTCGCAGGATTCAACTTCTGTATAGGAGATCGAAACTTTGATGACTTCTGCATAGGTCTCCTATTTGATAGAATTAGTGCCTCGCTGTCCGTCGGGCGTTCCACAGCTGCGCTCCTGGTCCTCCTAGGCACTGGTGGTGGCCTCTCAAAATCATCGTCGCTATCTTCAGCATTAGGAGGGCTCACAGCTTTCTTCCCATGCTTGACTTTGACAGGAGATTTCTCAAGAGCTTTTTCATTCGAAGTGCCGGCGCCACTCCTCAACATCTTACACACAGGTTCTTTCACAACCTTAACGGGGGGTTCATCAAGGACAACTATCTGAATAGTTGGAGTATGAACCTGAGTTTCAAACAAGGAAATACCACCTTGGTGTGTGCCTTCATCAAAGCCTGCACAAAAAATGGATAATGAGCAAAATGAAAAAGAATCATCAAGTTCCCTTAGGAAAAGTCATTTTAAACACACAAATGGGGTTCTACTAAAAGCTTAACAAAAGTAGTGGACATCCCCTCTCTGTACCAATGAAGTTCACTTAATAAAAAAGGTGTGTGACTGGAAAAAAATGTAATAACCTTCTTTAAAAATTAAAAGTGAAGTCAGGTCCAGACAGCAATGCGACGAGGTCAGCCAACTATAGAGCATAGCCTTCCTGATGTAGCCAATGTGCTCCTTCCCAAACTTGGCAATCGTTTCACCATCCCAGGTCTACATGAATTGGAACATGTAAACTCCACAATCATGCCTGCAAAAAAAAACCAACACAAAACACATTAATAATGCAGTTCACTCAGTAATGAAATAGCTACTCATGTTAGTAAAACAATGCAGCTCCATACACACAAGAGACCGAGGGAGAAACAACCAATAACACATTAGTAATGCAGTTCGCTCAAGGGAAAAGGTGCTTCTAATTTAGTAAAAACAATGCAGCTCACTTACACAAAAAAATGAAGGAGGAAAAAGAAAAAAGGAGAACAGGTACAAACCCGTTTCCCTGTTGCGGGACATTAATACGAGTCAGCGCAAAGCCGTCCAGGGTGGGAGGGTTCAACGGCTCGTCGCAGCTTGCGCTGCCATCTTTCTAGACTTTTTTGATGTTCCTGACCATTTTCCTGAAGACAACATTTGCAGCAGCGCTGTCTCCTTCATTCAATGAGTCGAGAAGCTCAAAACGCTTCTCTCGCAGGTTCAAAGTGACCAAGCAGTAGTGGCCTATCGCGTCCTTCATTGTTGCGGGAGGAGGGGCAAATGTTGCAAACATAATCTGAAATAAAAAAAGAATAAAACAAACCAGATGAGCAAAAATAGAAAAAACAGAAAACTTATTTTCAAGATGACGAAAAAATGGTCAAGATGCATTACCAAGTTTTTCTTGTCCACACGTTCCTCTGCGCTTGAAGAAAACATCTTTTTCAAAGCCCTATTTGTGGCACCGCCGTTCCAAATGGAATTCTGCAAAAAAGACAAAACTAGAGAGTTAATGAAAAATGGTTATAGCACAAATAAAAATTGGACGAGGGGATAAAATATAAATTGATGAAAATGCTTACACATAGGTTGTACGGGACAATCATAGTTTGAGATCCTTTGAACCTTTCAGCTAGCATAGACGCGCCAGTGTTTGCGAGGCGCGTGCTCAGCGTTCCGTACGACCAAAAAGACTCGCCAACATGACCGATAGAAATATCACCAAACTCGTCCTTGAACGCAACTAGATGCCTTCAGACAAGAAGAAAAAAGCACAGCAAAAAGTGATAAGATGGGAGCGTCCCTGAAAAAATAACATATTAATTAACGGGGGCGTAAGACAAAAAATGTCGTACTTCTTCTTCTTGTCCCTCCTAGCCCTCGTAACAGCGTCATACAACTCATTGTATCTTCTCATAAGAGCTGCATCAATCCTTGAAGGAGTAACAACAGGTAATTCCTCATCTGCATAAAGAGTGCGAGCGATATCAGATGATAAAACACACATGGTCCATTTCGCCCCCGGGAAAAAGAACAAAAATAATGCAGTTCGCTTACCTTCGGTTTCAGAATAAACTTCCTTCTGTTGCTCATATACATCTTCGCTAAGCGTCAAGTGCTCCAGTCCGGTAATATCATCGTCAAGCGGTGCTTGATTGCTCATGTCCTGAGAAAGTCTTGGCTGTTCCTCTTCAGAATCAATCGAAACTGTCTCAGGTGGGACTTTGTTTATATCGGCTGGGAAAGCTAGATTGCCGACAGATTGCTCGGGGGCGCGAGGGACCACACAAAATTTCTCAGGCACCTCGTCGCCAACCAACAAAATAGTAGGCACAACAACACCATCGATGCCAGCGGATGTCCCGACATCGTCAAATCCGACTCTACGAGTTCCTTCTGTCTCTTCTACAACTTCAACTGTAACACCAGGAGCTCCTTCTTTCTCTTCATGCTTATCACAATCCAGGATATCCTCCCTTCCTTCGCTCTCTTGTGCCTTATCAGCCTCAACAGGACACTCCCCTCCTTCTCTACCTTCTGCCTTATCAACCTCCGCATCAGGCTCCTCCCCTCATCTCCCTTCCACATTATCATCCCCAATGTCACGCTCCGCTTGGATTTCAACATTTAATCCGCAGTTCTGATGAGTTAAAAAATAAAACACATTACACAAAAAAGATAGAATGCAGTTCACTAATAAAACGGACCATGAAGCTCCCGTGAAAAATAAAAAATAAAACACAAAAATGCAAAAATTCTCTATACACACCAGGGAAGCGTCGTCGCCTTCCATCTCTTTACACTTGTCAGCCTCCTCATCCTTGCCAGCGTCGTCACCATCTGCCACCTTCACATGTATCTCCACGTTTGATTCGGCAACCTAAAAAACATTAAAACATAAATAAAACTATTATCCAAATCTGCAGTTCTACAACTAAAAAACCAACACCAGATCATGCAGTTCACTGCTAAAAAAAAGATGATGCTTCTTCTCTAGACAACAACTACAGTGCACTACCACTTCTGGTGCATAAAAATACAAAAAAAGTTAAAAACTGCAGTTCGCTACCACTGTTGGTGCAAAAAAATATGATTGTTTGTTTTGGACACTACAAAAAAAATCAAACAATGAAGTTCACTGTAACAAAAAAAAGGAAGAAATCAAACCTTGTTGATGACGACTTCGTCAATAGTATTGTCTTTGGCAGCTTCGTCAACGGGGGATAATGGCCTGTCAAACAAGTAATCAGAATCAACACCGTCGTGGTCCTGGTGGTCATCAACACGACAAGCATTAGCCTTGGAAGATTCTCCAACACACTGCGAAAAGAACAAAATGATAGAAAAAACAAATAGTCAGTGCCACAAAATGCACAGAAAAAATAGATAACAAAATATGGGTAAAAAAACTGTTCACATATGGAAAAAAGACATACATCCACATATGTGGGGTCGGGCGAAGAAGGTCGGACAACATCTTCATGCCTGTTCATTTCCTTCACGATTGCATCCGCTTCCTGCTCATACGTAGCACACCTGTCATCCTGAGACTGCTTAAACTGAACGAATGAAGATCTGATATTCGTTACAGCCTGCCTAAGGAATTCAAGCTGCCCATGGTCAAAGTTATGAGCGGCCTCGATTTCTGCTTCAAAAGGGCCTTTGCCTTCAGGAAACAACCCGGCAATATTCCTCATCCTGGAACCGGATGTTGGCAAATCACTAGTTATATTGATTACCCTATCGAGAAGCTCATCGACCTGAACAAATTTATTACGATCAGCAGAAGCATGGCCAGAAAAACCTCCAGCAGCCACCCTAGCAAAACCACGACCCCGTCGAATTGGAGCCGCCCTAGAAAGAGGCTCACAAAACATTTCAGTGGCTTCGGCAACTGCAGTCCGCTTGTACACAATATCCGCTTCCGCCTTCCACTGAAAAAATTAACAAAAAAAAGAGATGCAGTTCACAAAAAAAAGTACATAAGAGGTTCACATTTAGCATGCGCGAAAAAAAGGAATAAAAACAAAAACAAAGCGTGGCTATGCACTCACCGGCAGCTTGCCAAACTTGTAAGAGTCCAGGTGTATCTTTCCCCTGACAACGATGTCGGCGTTATGAATCTTCTTCAACTGCACATGGGACAGTATTGCGGCGCGTGGAGTGCGTTTATCCATCACCGATACTTTTCGAAGATTCAAGGAATCCAGGTACATGAACAGGGGAACGATGGTGCAACGCTCAGCGCAGTTCTGCTTTCTCCCTTTAGAATTCCACTTGTACACAGCGGCCTGCAGCTCGTCGACAACAAGCTGACAAAAGTCCATGCTAGCCATAGATGCAATATCCAAGTTTTCAACCATAGCAGCTACCCTGGACAACCGAGTTGCGGGGGCTAGGACAAAGCAAGCACTTGAAGACAATGAGAAAAAAAACCTTCACCGTCTTATCAACCTTCGCAGGGTCAGCAGCCAGCGTGCGAAGTAAGGTAAGCAGGTCCTTCGCATCTATGCTGCGAGAACGGTTGAAACCGAGTTCATCCTTCAGATTAGTCAGCGAATCATCATGGCCGCTGGCAGCAGGCCTGGGAGCAGTCTGAGAACCCATAGGGAAGTCAAAAATGTGATGGACAGCCTCGCGATTGATTTCCAGAACCTTGTTTGGCCCACAGTCCAATCTCATCGTGTCGGGGTCGATCTTTCCCATCAGCTTGCACATCAAAACACGAGAAACATTCTTCTCTAATTTCAGGTCAAAGACAATGCCAAAACCTGCTTGCCGCACCAAAGTTCTGTGCACCTCACCCAGCAAAGCGACATCTTTGATTACATTTGGAATGGACAGCCGAACAGTCTTGTTGAAACGCCATTCATGCGCAACATCATCTTCAGACCTCTTCCTCTTCGTACTCTTAGCAGCCTACAAAAAAACAAAGAATAAAAAATGCAGTTCACATCAGCAAACTCATGCCAAAACAACTTGAAAAACAGAAGAAAAAGTAAATAAACAGCGTATACCTTACTAACATCAACATCCTCCTCATCAGAATCGCTGTCCAGAGCTTCTTCAACTGCATTTTCCCGCGCAAGCTTAGATCGACGCTCAGAATCAACACCAGAGTGATCGTCCGCACGTCTCCGCTTTCCTTGAATCCCACCCACATCAACCTCAGCGTAATTAGGTCTCTTTGAGTAATCAACACGCGGGCTCCGGCATGGAGAACTTAAACCTTGCTCTGCGACAGTGTTGAGTTTCCTCTTCACAGGATTCTTTGCGGGGGCAAATTTAGCAGACTTCTTTGAATCTGCAATCCTCCTTCCTATCTCCTTACCCTCCCCTAACTTTACTTGCTTCGCCCTATGAGCCTTCACGAAAGTATTATCGAGCGCAATAGCTTTCTCCTTTCTCCTCTCAACATCGGCTACAATCTGATCAGGGACCATCCAATCCTGTGTAACTGGCTCTGTGCCATCAACAGATTGCGACTGGGTTTCACTCAATTCAGGTGGAATGTTGACCTGATCAGATGTACCGCCACCGACAACATCGGCTGGGAAATAACGTGTAATCAAATAGTTAACACCACCACCCCCTGACCCACCAGGAGATAAAACTGTCGGTGAGAAAAAACATAAGAAAAGATGTGTGTGTGAGATGAAGACCTAAACTTAATGCAGCTCACATCAACTTGGAAAAAACAAAAAAAAAATGTAGAAATGCAGTGCACTTTTCCAGCAGTTTATGTTTAACAATTAAAAACATAACAGTAAACCTAAAAAATGCAGTTCATGTCGCTTGAAATATCATATTCACGCATGTCTGAAAGTGGACATTGGTACAGGGACATATGATGCAGTGCACTAATTCGTTCAAGTGACCAATTGACCGCATATAAAAAAAAGAAGTGCGCTTAGATATGTAAAACAAAACAAATTCATGTGGTTCTGTGAGAGGCAAAACTAAAACTTAATGCAGCTCATATCGATTTCGCAAACCGCATAGTGGATAGACAAAAAAAATACAAAGCAGTGTCCAAAATGCAGTGCTCTTTTAGCAGTTTATGTTTAACAAAAAAACATAACAACTAAATTAATGTCCTTCCAAAAAAGTAAAAAACAATTAACTTGACGCAGTTCATATCAGTTTGCCACACGTGTCTTAAAAAAAGGCCTTACTAAAAAGGAATCTAAGATGCAGTGCACTATTTCGTTCAACACAAAGAAGTAAATTGACCCTGAATGAAAACTGCAGTTCACTTTGATGTAGTTACCAGATGGAGAAGCCGTTCTAACTGGTGACGCATCAATTGGGGAGGAAGAAGCCATATTGTGCCTCCAATCAGCAAGGGATAATGATTAAACCCTAGACAGCAAACCCCAAATTCAGGCAGAGAAAAACTTTCAATCCATAGGGCGTTGCAATTTCAAGCATACAAAACAACCTTAAGAAGAGAATGCTGGCACGAAAAATAACCCTAGCACAAGATCTGGAACGGATTAGGGGCGATTTGGGGCTCACCGTGGGACGAAGTGACGGCCGGACGAGGCGGGTGCGGACGGCAACGGCGGAGGAAGCGCCCTACGAACGGCGGCGGCTGCGGGCGTCGTCGCCCTCCACCACGAGAGAGCCCCTACGGACGGTGGCGGCTGCGGGCGTCGTCGCTCTCCACCACGAGAGCACGAGGAAGGGGGGGGCGGGGTTTCTGTGCGGGCACGGGGGAGAGGGAAGCGGAAGCGGGCAAGGGGGCTGCAAGAGAGACTTAATGAATAAAAGCCCGACCGACAGGCCCACAAGTCATAGACAAAAAATAAAAAAACGTCTCGGTGTTGTAACACGATGCAGTTCGCTTACGGAAAACCGCCTCGGCTTCTGAAGCGTTGCAGTTCGTTTATGGGAAATGATTACGCTTCTGAGGCGATGCAGTTCGCTTACGGCGGAAGGTTCGGTTCGCGTGCCCTAAAATAAATGCGCCCACTATCACCCGAAGCGCCGCCCCCCCTCCTCTATCCCACCGGTTGCACGCCGCACGAACGCCACGATCATCACGAACCCACGATCGCCAACACGGTTGGGAGACGAGATCGTGGCCTCGGCAGAAGTTGATGCCGCTCCCATTTAAATCCCACGCTCCATCAACCAGACCGTCCGCACAAAACACACGACGCTGCCCCTTCCTCCTCCTCTTCCTCCTCTTTGCAGCCATGGGGTTCAGCAGGACCTACGACGACGTCCATGCGCACGGGAACACGAAGCTGAAGGTGATCTACACCACGACATCGACGCCATGGCGACGTACGTCGAACAGTTCAAGACAGTTCTCCAGCGGCGCCGCCAGAAGATCGTTGGCATCAACGTGGAGTACACACCCGACCACGACAGGGCGGCCCTGGTTCAACTATCCATCGACAAGTTCCTCGGCGACCCAAAGTAAGCAATTCTCTCTGCCGAGTACGTGTTGCACTTCTATATGCCTGTGTATGCAGTTCCGAAAGGTATAACTTGCGGTTCACTTTCCTTAGGTTCGAGTTCGCTGGCTTCGCCATCAAGCATGACAAGGAGAAGCTCGCACGCTGCAACCTCCACTTCCCCAACTTCGTCGACATCCAGACGAACTGGAGGGTGCCTGATGGAACGAAGCCACTGGACTCGCTTGGCGATGTAGCTGCTGCCATCATCGACGACGAGTATGCAGACATGAAGACGAAGATGTCAGACCACGACCACAGCCTGTGGACTTCGATTCTCAGCACCAGGCACATCGAGTATGCTGCCAAGGACGCTTACACTGCGTTCGAGATATGGAACCGAATCACCACAATGAAGAAAGGCCTCGCGCGCGCAGAAACAGAGAAGACCAGGAAGCGCCCGAGGTCATCCTGCAGGGGGTGGGGCAAGGGGGCATCAACTTCCACCTCCAGCTCCAACGGGTGGAACTAGTGAAGCAGGCCAGATGCTGAAAGCCAAGGATTCCCTGTCGCAAGTGCTCGATTAGTTTCCCTCTGCGTATGTAGATTAGTTTGCTTTCGTTGTAGTTTGGTTTGGGAAAATGATTGCTTATGCTGTGTTAGTTTGCTTGATGACGCACTATGTTAATTATGAGCGCAGAACCTTGGTTTCTATCTATCAACTATATGCAGTTCTCAGTAGTCTGTTTTCAGTATGTATATTGCTTCAAAACTGCTGTTGTAGCTAGGATACACATAAAAAACAAAACTATCAGAGCAGTTCACATAGACTATTCTTTCACAAAACTGTTGCTATTAAGAAGGTTGATGCAGTCCTCTTTTATTAAAAAAAACTCTAGTTCCGAATGTGCATTTCGCATTGCGTATTACTGCAGTCCACCGCGCTTGATCAAAGCAAAAAAACTATATCAAACTAGTCCCCACACACCCCCATGGCTGTAATGCAGTTCATACAGGCTCGCATTGCATATTAATGCAGTTTGCCGCACTACAAAAATTCACCCGCGCATTGCATATTACTGCAGTTCACCGCGCATTGCATATTACTGCAGTCCACCGCTACTGACCACGATTCACAGACGAAAAACACGGCCTGCAATGCAGTTCTAACAACTATATAATGCAAAAAAATCTCAAAAAACATCTTTGAGAAACGACCAGAGCCAGTCGCGCCGCAAAAAACATGGACAAAAAACTTAAATTCTTCAAAATTAACAACTTAATCCACTCCAATTCATATGGATAGATCAAAGGCAGCCCGTAATTGCCGAACACAATAGAATATTACATACAAAACGCAACAATTTCGATCCGGACGGGGAAGAACAGAGAATAGACGTTTTTCCGCTAGAACAGAGAGATACTCAACAAATTATACTGAAATTTCAATCCTATTAGCAGATTAATCTGTCGCGGAATAACACAAACATCAACGCGATAATGGTAACACACTAGGACCACGCTATAAAATCGAATACGAACAACCAGCAGCAGGATGCGAAACTCCTCCACCACCGGAAGAACGGACGTAGATCCGCCAAATCAAAGGATTTCCGTCATTTTCTCGCTGAATTCAGTGCTTAACCACATATTAAATCAGCACACACACAAATAAACCAATAGAAATCGATCAAACTAGCCAGAAACGCTGCTCCATGAAGGTTTCCTGCTGCACCTCTGTGTGGTTCGCAACAGAAGAGGAAGCAGTGCGCATAGCTTTCCAATGCAGTTTTCCAATGCAGTTCAGAAGTGTTATGAGAATATTATTCTCATACTGTTATGAGAATAGACCGGCTGTATATATATATACATGTGTGTATATATGTGTGAATTATTTAATGGTGGTTGTGATACATTCGATGATATATATATATATATGTATATATATATTATGATCTGTTCTAATAGAAATTCTATTTATATATATGCATAACGTGTACAATATGTAGTATCATAAAATACCAGCAAACGAAAAATAATTAAATGGAAAACACAAAATTAAATGAAAAAGAAATCATAAACTCAAACCCGCACCCCCAACCTTTTAATACCGGTTGGTGACACCAACCGGTACTAAAGGCCTCCCTACCCCCGAAGCTGGCTCATGCCACGTGGTTGCCCTTTAGCACCGGTTCGTGCTGAACCAGTACTAAAGGGAGGGGGGCCTTTAGTGCCTACAGTTTAGCGTCAGTTACCAAACCGGCACTAAACGGCCTTATGAACCGGTGCTACTGCCCGGTTCTGCACTAGTGAAGGGGACCGAAGGAGAGACCCTCAGAGAGATCAACACACCCAGACTGAGAGATCTGGTAGAACCTAGCAGAGAGAGAGAGACAGAGAGGCGACTGAAGTCGCCCAATCAGGTCATCGCACCAGCTCAAGAACACCTCTCGCGAGGCTGTTCTTCCCTTGTACTAATCATCATCAGCCCCTGAGGCAATCCACCACACCACACACTGGAGTAGGGTATTACACCACGACGGTGGCCCGAACCAATTTAAACCTTGTGTCCCTTATGTTGTTCGTTGTTTCCAGTTTAGATCATGCGAGGAGATTGGACGCAGATCGGTAGGGGAGAGATCTCCACGCGCACCCCAGTGTTCGAACCTTAAGTGTCTGCCGGAACCCGAAATCCGACAGACAGGGACCCCCACTTTGACTTTGACGCTACCATCGCACCCATGCCCATTGCCGTCCGGGGCGACCTATCACGGTGGGTGGAGGACAACGTGTACGCCCTCGTCAGGGCCTTTGCATCTAATGACGACGGAGTGGTCGTGGGCGCCAATGAAGGCGGCGTTGTGGACGATCCTGGTGCTGATGGAGGTGCTCGCGGTGGGGGCAATGTCAACGACGCCAGTGATGCCTCCGAGGATGCCCAAGAAGACGCGGTGAGTGATATGTCCGACTGACTACATGTCACTGCTGTTTAACCTGCACGAAGAAGGTTCGGGCTTGGCCCTGAAGGATGTGAGAGCATTTTGGGAGGGGAAGCCCCTCATGTAAAGGTTTTGCAATTAGTACCCTGTTAAGCATAATGTTGCGTGTGAACTTAGCCGCTGGTCCCGGCCATGGGTCAGCTGACTTGTGTACCTTCCGACCCCAATGAGTCCCGAGCGGGCCTGCGGGGGCCGCTGCACCTCGGGTGTCTTCTGATTAACTTCTAGATTCTGCGACGAAAACCTCCGGAAAGGGTGCGGTCACAGCAGTCCTGGTCGTAAACGTGCCTGGCCCAGCCCGGCTCGCGAGGGGCTCGCGAGGGGGGGCAACCGATGTTAACTTTGGACGCAAAGCCGAAACCACAACGTGATAGATTGCTCGAACGAGACTAAACACCCCTTCCCCCAAACACATGCAAGCATCGAGCTCAAATCCAACGTAAAGCCAAATCGAAGAACTTGTCAACAAGGAAAGGCAAAAGCAAAAGGCCGTGTCCGGCACCTATTCTAGTCTTCGACGTCTTCTCACCAGCGCGGAGCTATGTCCTGCCACTGGGAGTGGGGGGGGGGGAGCCCCCGAGGCCCAAGGGTGGCTCTCCGGAGACTCCGGGGCGTGTACAGCCCACTCATTATTACGTGAGAGTGTTACGGGCGGTGAGCTTCACAGGCACTGGGCCTTCTTCACAGGTACCGGCCTTGCTTCATATCGCCAGACGAGGGACCCTCCTTGCGCCTCACTGTGCCGCCATCGACGGCGACCGAAAACTAGGACGACACCAATGGGGCAGAGCGGTCGCCAGTGGTTCCCCCGACGACCATGGGTCCCCTGCCGGGGGCAGGCCTTGGGGCACCTCCCCGACAGGGGGCCTACCTCTTGAGAACGCCTTGCTCCGACGGCCGCGGTGATGAACCTGAATCTCGGCCCCTCTCCTCCAGCCCCCTGCGCCCTCCTACTGAGGGGTATGAGGCTGCAGAATTGAGGCAGCCACCTGCTGCAGCGACCTGTATCTCCTGCGACCCATGGTTAGCATAAGCTTGCTCCTGAGGGATGAGTGGTACACGATAATTGCCGCCGACGGTGCGGTCGTCGAGGATCTCCTAGGGTTCCTGGAAGAGTTCAGATCCTGACGTCTCCTCGCCCCAGCCGGGCCTGAGGAATGAGCCATGATCTTCTTCCAGTGCGCACCCCTGATCCACCATGCGGGCACGTAAGCTTCTGGGGCCACCGCCCCGTGCACCTCGCTGTAGCGCCCCGTATGCCATGCAGCCTGACTTGGAGCGCCGCCTTGGGAATGAGGGTGCGGCGGTCTGCCGAAGCCGAAGGCCACGGCGGGCACCCCTTCGCTGGCCTGAGAAGAGGCCGGCCCGACTTGTCGCCCGGTGCCTACGGGGGTGTTGACGCTGAATGGGCCCTGGAGTCCGCCGGAAGTTGCGTGCGCGTGCACGACGCCGCCATACAGCCCGCCTTGGGTCTGGGGTGGCAGCTGGACGCAGAAAGGAGGTGTCCCTGAGGCGGTGGCGTCCAGGAGCTCGGCGACTCGCTCCAGCAATATGTCACGGCCGCCCTCCTGCAGCCGACACCGTAGCAGCTCTCGGGCCACCATGAGCGCGGCCCTGGAGTTTGCTTGCTCCCGTTGGGTGTACAGCGTCATGGCCATGGCATGGTTTGAGGCCCTTGCTAGGGCCCGCACCTGCCGTGGTGTGAGGGCAGGCAGCGTCTGGCAGCGTCGCCCGCGCCCTGCAGCTACCTGCAGGGCGCAGGCTGCCTGCGGCGCAAGGTTGAGGTCGCCCTGGGCCGTGAAACGGCGTGGGCGGGCCCTGCTGCCTAGCGGTCAGCGTTGGCAGCCGGGTCGCTTGACATCTGAACGGGGAGGCGACGGAACGCGATGCGGAGGAGGAAGGATTCAAGCGCACCCCTACCTGGCGCGCCAAAGGTCGGATTTCGGGTTCCGGCAGACCCTTAAGGTTCGAACACTGGGTGCGCGCGGAGATCTCTCCCCTACCAATCTGCGTCCAATCTCTTCGCGTGATCTAAACTGGAAATAACAAAAAACACAAGGGAGACAAGGTTTATACTGGTTCAGGCCACCGTTGTGGTGTAATATCCTTATCCAGTGTGTGGTGTGGTAGATTGCCTCAGGGGCTGATGATGATTAGTACAAGGGAAGAACAGCCTCGCGAGAGGTGTTCCTGAGCTAGTGCAATGAACTGCTTGGGCGAGTTCAGTCGCCTCTCTCTCTCTCTCATTCTCTCTCTCTCCCTGCTAGGGTTCTACCAGATCTCCCACTCTCTGGGTGTGTTGATCTCTCCTGGGGTCTCTCCTCCGGTCCTCTCCTACTCTGTGGTGGCTAGCTCTATTTATAGAGGCCCCTGGGCCTCTACCCAAATAATGAGCGGGAAGGGCGCCAACAATTGGCCATTTTGGAGGGCAACAACTAGTACAAGTTATCCTGACCAAAGGTGATCTTAGGCTGCCAAAAGCTCTGGTGATGATGCCGTCTTGGGCTCCACGGTGACCTTCGTCCTGCCGCTCTGCTGGTCTTCATCTTGTTGCACCAGAATGGTAACCTTTGCCCAATGCCTTGGCCTATGCTTGCCCCATTTGCACCAAAGTGGAAACAAGGACACTGCGCAAGCCGGCGCCCGCTTGGCGCCCGCGTCGTCTCGATCGTCATGGCTTGCGTCACGGGCTCCTCACGAGGTATCCCCGCCTTGATCTCTCCACCTCCTCGCGAGCCTTCCTGATGAGGCTGCCTCTGAGGAAGCTTCCGGTCGTCCGCCCTGCGAGGCTTGGCCCCTCGCGAGGGTCTTGAGCTTGAGCTGATGAAGATGGGCCGCGCTGGGCCCCCACTTGAGCCATGTCGCAGGCCATAGGCAGGCAAGTCTGGGGACCCCCATTCCCAGAACGCCGACAATATATATAACATATATAATTATAAAAAACAGAGTTGTTTTTAACACAATATAGAAGAGTTGGTGACGATGATGTGGCTGCCATCCTGCAATATAGGCCGTCCGATTTATATCTTACGGATAGGAAGGAAACTATGGCAATTTTGCAAAAAGGTACCCACACACCTCTCCACATTTGCAAATAAGGCCTTCCCTCATTCATCCTTTTCTCTCACAAGACAAAATAATCATACAAATCCATCTTGATGTTACGTGCAATGCACGGGCATTATGGGGGTTCAGTTGAGGATATAATACTCAGACAGGCTCACGGTTTTGGACTTTGGGCCACAGGCCCATCCTGCATGTTTGCTGGTTAGGAATTGTCGTTTGATTTCATTCCAATAGCTGACGTGCTTTATTCAATTTTGTGTATTTGCCTTGTAACAGTATCTAAAACCAGCTCGTGCGTTGCAATTCTATCAACGATATACCATGTGATAAATAATACTTTCATATTACTTATACACACAGGACACTTGTTTCACCATGCCAGATTATTACATCAAAATCTCTTGTAGGATAGATCAGTTCGGCAGTTGCGTGCTACTACTGAATAATTTCAAAGTTGATTTGGACCAGCTCTCTTTGCCGAGAAAGTTCGATTTTGAGATCATCCCCTACCGCAAGATATGATTTCGATTTGTACCTTGACCATCCTTTAGCATCAATCATCATGCGACCATTCTTTGTACTTACGGTATATTAAGCAAGTTCATTCACACCAAGGATGCGCATGGTAAGAGAAACTTGGCCGCTGTCGCCCGGATTGTTGAATGACTCCCTCGTTGCTCTAGGAATTCTCTGTTCGCAAACAAGAAGACATACCCAAACAGTTAGATCAACACAGTGAATCATGCGAAACAACATGGAAAGAAAAAAGAACGAAACACTTGGGCGGCCAATGCTTACTAAGAAGGTGGACATGTCGGTTTTTATAAGGACTTTGTTATATGAAGTGCGAACTGCAGCCTAGTCTGTTGCCGGTGCAACTACTCGTTTGGTTGCCGCTGCACGGGCCAGAGAAGATGCAAGTGCAAGTGTTGGTGCAGGTGGCGAAGCCGCTGCTGCTGCCGGAGATGGTGCTCCTTGTAGAGCTTGTGCCAATGTCAGAGCAGGTGCCGGTGTCGATGCCCGATCCTCCGGTGGATCCGCCTGATCCGCTGATGTGGTGGGTGCCAAATCCTCAGCTGGATCAGACTGAGCTGCTCCCGCTGTCAGTGCTAGAGCAACTATCGCTGCTCGATCCGTTGCTGAAGGTGGTACCGATGTGTGAGACAGCGGTGATCGTATCTGGTCTGCTATGATCAGCTTTCTAACTTGACTAGGCTTCGTGACAGTGATCTATTTTTTTCTTCATTTCTTTTAAATGCGAGAAGGACTAATTGTGGCATTTTTGTTAAACCAAACTGCAGTTCATCATAGGGATTCAACTTGTACTGAGACAACATGCTCGTCCAATTTTTTCCAGTAATATAAGTGATGGACAGTGCATTCGTTACTAACACGACATAAGAAGTGAAACCCGCAAAAATAGCCATCGTAGCGCAAACCAAACGGTTTATTCTGTGATGAATGTCACATGGCAAAACCTGCATCGTAAAATTGCAGGAAAAGAAAGAAAACATGACATTAAATCAATAAGATTTAGACAGTAACTCAATAAGATTTACTTGATGTGACACGAGTGAATCCTTAGCAGGAAATCACTATGTTGAAGTACTAAACAAAAGATTGATCGTCCAATGACGGGTGGCATGCAGGGGCCCCGCCTACTCCCATAAGCAGGACAGTCCAAAGGTCGTTACAAATCATATGGACCAAACATCCACGGGATTTGAAATCATGGTGGCTGCGATAAACCCTCCAGTGCATAAAGATATTGGAGTGTAACCATAATTGATAAATCGTCCGCACAAAAAAGATGATCTAGATACTTCAAAATATATAGACTGAATTGAGTGGACAGACATTAACATAGACCATTCACAGGACTGACCACACAACAAAAGCGGTAGTACTAATAAACAATACAGGGTTCACACACACAAATATTACTTACTACAAACAAGCAAAGTTGCACTACTTAAACTATGCAGACTATTTCTTGCCACCGACCTACAGGATGAACCCCGCATAGCTGACTAGGCCATGGACTTCGTGAGAGATGTCTACATGCACCATCACCATCTCGTCATCCTTGAAGAACCTAACAAAGTGGTCTTTCCACTCATAAGCATGATCATGAAGATAGGCCGCATCAGATTTGTTGGGAAGCTTTACAAGAACCACACCCTTCGTAATCAAAGGCACGGCCAGGAAATTGTTGTGGTCAAGTACAGCCTCGAGAACACGCCTGAGAACAATGCTATAGGAAAACACTAGTTCAGGACACGTGGCGACAAGGACATAGCAGCTGGATAGTTTAGCAGTAGAACTCATCCTTAGGTCTTCCAGTTCACACGGCATGACTTTGAGAACTTCATCTCCACCGCGGACCTGGTTCTAATTCAAACAGAAACCATATTTTATTACTACCTCCGTACATAAATATAACATGATTTTCGATATTATACTCCATATATGACTACATATATGCACAGAAATGAGTGAACAAAGACACTAGAACATGTCTTCAAAGCCATGAGAGCAGATGGATTACTTGCAATATCCATAACACAAGTTACTGAGGCAAATATACCCTCTTCAAAGGTAGCATTGATGTTCCTAAAGTACTCCCTCCGTCCCAAAATTCTTGTCTTAGATTTGTCTAGATACGGATGTATCAACTAACATTTTAGTATCTAGACAAATCTAAGACAAGAAATTTGGGACAAAGGGAGTAGTTGAAAGTAATCAATAAGAAATCAGTGTCAACCTTTCGCATGTTTTGGTCAAAAGAGGAATTTAGAACCGTCATTTGGCACACAAAAATCACATGCAAGATCACCTAGAAAGTTGTACTACTAGAACTAGTACTGCGTGTTAGATGAAAAAACACAATCAAGATCGAGAAAAAGATCGTCAAGAAGAGATATTACCTGGACTTGCTTAATGAGGGATCCCGGAAGGGGGGGGGGCTTGGACAAGGCGATGGCTTTGAGCTTGTCTGCATAGTCTCGGTGGGGTGCTTGTGCTTCTTTGCACCATGAGCCTCGATAGTTTTGTCCAGAGCCATAGACATCACTTCGGCTGGTGCTCCAGCGTCCATCAAGAAACTGTCAAATAGAACTAAAAGAAAGGAAATCATAATCACAAACCCAAAAGAAGAAAAGAGAGGGAGTTATAGGATCAGTCTTGGCGTTGCAAGACCGGGCCATGGCCAGAATCAACACCATTGATGCGCTCACCTTTCCTTCTTTGGGAGAGAAGAACAATGGCAGAAGCAGGTCGGGGTTTTCTTGAAGAAATGAGGAACAAGATGAGGGAGAAGCGAGTTGGGTAGAGAGGAAGCTGAGAGCGAAGAGTGAAATGATGGTTGCTTCGTCCGTCCAACTTACTACTGGAAAGGAGGGGCTTTTGTGATTTGACAGCTCATTGGGCATTACTGTGGCGCTTCGATCGGGGTAGTCTACCGTCACTCTACTACAGAGTAATTTAGTGCATGGCTGGTGGACCCCGATGCTGGCTGTCCCACACATCGGCGAAAGTGAGTAATTTAGTGCATGGCTGGAGGAGGATCTGCACGGTAGAGTGTGTCCACTGTTTTTCTGGAAAAAATGATTACAAAAAGCGTTTCCACTCTTACGACGGAGCAGTGCGAAACACACCACCCACTTGAACATACACAGTGCTCCTACTACTAGGCATCTACAGTGGTTCATACGTCAGTACTACATAATCTTGTTGCTAGTGTAGTAATATATGACGATAACAAATGATGTTGTGCGGATGTCAACTATATGAAGAGTATTGTAGTAACATAGTACCACTTTCTCGACTATCCGGTCGAGAATGAACGGTGCGATCAATGTTAACAGAACTAGGTCTACAGCGCACGGAGAGTACGGTGCTATAGTACTCCATGAAACATGAACCATATGAAGCACGGATATTGTAGGGTGTTTGAAGGGTGCACGGGATGGGAGCAAAAGTTCCCTTCTCGACCCACTTTTGGATGTTTGGCAGAGTGCATGAAGGGTGCATGAGTCCACACTAGTAGGTTAACATAAATACACGAAGTGGAAACAACCACTCCCTTCGTCTAGGTGTGTAAGTCATCTTACGTTGTGCACTGCGACCAAGGCGGAGAGGAAAACGAGAAAACTTAATGTCCTTTTGCTAATTAATAGCATTGCATGCAATGAACTAACCACTGCATGTCATGTTTATTAGTCTCAAGTCATTGAAAGCATGCACGGCCCATGTCTCTTATTGGTTGATATGTCACAAAACAAGAAACAGAGAGGGATTTAATGTACTGTGCTTAAGTGTTTTGGGATTATTTGGTTTTCGTAAGGTGACTTACACACCTAGACAGAGGAGAATATTGAGATGAGAATGCAACCAAACACACCCACACGCATTGTGCTACAGTGACTGATCTGCAACGTCTGAGTTTGATCCAACGGTCATGTTGCGTCGAGACATGGACATGCCCATGCAGAGGGCGCCCAAATACCACCGAAGTCCCTCTGCTTCTCAAGGCGCATGACGTTGTTGATGCAGGGGGTGAAACAGCTGAAAGCCAATGGAATCTATGGGAAGGCGGAGGAAGCCAGCCGAGGAGCGGGGAATCTTTTGGTCTTCACCATGGTAAAACACCAGTTGACGACTTCTCACATCAGGGAGTAGTAGGTTTTAGAGGCGGAGTCACCGCGACTAATTGTTGCCGCGCCTGCTCCCGTCAATCAAAAAATTTAAAAACCTGTCGTGCCTGCTCTTGTCAATCAAAAAATTAAAAATCCTTCTGCACTCAAACACCAAAGCAACGCCGCGGTCGATATTTACATTTACCTTCTGGCAAGTAGATAAAAAAGGGGTAAAAAAACAAATGTGGCGGCGGCCTAGCTAATCGGTCGAACTAGCCCAACTAGCTACCATCGTGCTTCATTGATGTACTCGGCGAGAAAAGTGGTCTTTTGTGATTTGATGACTCATTAACTTGCTTCGGCGAAAATGCGCGGTAGGGCGTCCCACGTCAGGAAGAATATATGCGTGCACCACCCGGGAGGACCCTGAAACCGCGCGGTAGGGTGTTCCATGTCTCAGCACGGAGGAAAAATGTGCGTGTAAAAATGTACTGCATCAGACGTAGTATCTATGGTTCAACCTCGGGACCCAGCCAATCGGTCGAAAACACCCCACTAGCCACACAGCTTCATCATGCTAACATGGCACGGAGGATAGGTGTGGTTAGCTCCGTCTCGACCAGCCACAACGTCTCTTGTTCTAGGCGATTCTTCTATTTTCCAAGCTTTTTTTAGTTGTAATAACACCATGGCAAGCTAGCACCGCTCTTCATGTGTGCCCGTGCAAAGGTTAGGCAATGGAGAGAAGAGAGAGATCGCAGACTTGGGACCCACCAGTAAGTGAGTCAATGGTCATGCACGTGTTGATGAGGCACTCCCTCTACTCTACTCAACGTAATACTGTATAAAATCAAGTTATGGGACAAAGCCAACAACCATTGTTGTTTCAGGCTATCGATTTACGCTTTGTAGTCCAGGTTGCCAGTTTGAATCTCGTCTTTCAGATTTGTTAGTTTTAGGTCCAAATTTGATTAATTACAAGTGGGACCCTCATGTGTTGTTCTGATATTTCAGTGTAGGATGTTTTTTTGAACAAACACTTTGCGCGGTTAGACAAGTAACGGCACAAGTTACACGTATTTTGCAAGTTTACGAACAAAAATGACAGCGGCATAGACTATCACATCCACCACGCAGCTTAGATGCTATGGTGATACGAGTTTTTACACCGTTGGAAGTGAGATCCAATGGCTTGGGAGTAGTCTTTGTAATTATGTGCAATTTCCAAACTCTCCAAAGGTTTTTTTGCAAATAAAACATTCAGGCCTCGTGTGTGCCTCTGCATCATGGATCCAATGGCTCCCCCTTGCTCATATTAGGTGCTCCCCGTAGCTTAATTACCCGCTACGGTGATATGAGCATCTAGGTCGTATGATCAGTGGTCAGATGGCACATGCGTAGTACTTGCACTTTCTGCACAATTCCCAAACTCTCTCAGCTGTATATTGCAAAAACATTCAAACCTCCTACCATGGGCCGTTAGATCTCCGTGAACTCGTATCACCATAGAATCTACGGTGCGGGAGCACCTCATATTCTCCCGTGCGAGAAAACATAAGGTGCTCTCGTAGCTTGGATGCTATGGTCATACGAGCTTCGAGGTCGTTTGATCTGAGATACAATGGCATCTGAGCAGTCTTTGTGCTTGTAAGCAGTGGCCGGATTCTTTGGGGACTTTTCTGCAAAAAACCATTTGAACCACCGAGGAGGTGTTGGGTCACAAATCAAATGGCTCCGAAGATCTTGTATCACCAAAGCATCTAAGCTATGGTAGAACATGATATTCTTACATACAGGAGAATATGATGTCCTCCTTCATCTTGGATGCTACGGTGATACGAGCTTCGAGGTCGTTGGATATGGGATCCAAGGGCATTTGAGTAGTTTTATACAAATTGTGTGCTATTCTCAAAATCATCAAGGTTTCCTGTAAAAATATTAAGACATCATGGAGCTGCTATATCTCAGATCTACAAGCTCCAAGCAACTCGTATCGGCATATAGCATCTAAGGTATGGGGCACATGATATTCTTCCGGGGAGGAGGGGTGGGGGTGCACAACCAATCGGTGGTTGGGAGGGTGGGGACAAATATAATCTAAACAACCCTAAACAAAGCTTCAAAATTTTATAAAAGGGCGAGGGCTGACCCCCGACAATCATAGCTCCGCCTAATTAAACACAACATTTGCATGTATTGTAGTACTAGACTTAATATTCATGTTTCAGTTTCATGTTCGTTTTAAATATTGAATTGAGGACCATGCATGTCTTACATTTAACTCCCTCCGTTCCTAATCATTAGTCATTTTAGAGATTTCAAGTGGATTGGCACATACGGATGTATATAGACATATTTTATAGTGTAGATTCACTCATTTTGCTCCGTATGTAGTCGCTTGTTGAAATCTCTAAAAGATTAATATTTAGGAACAGAAGGAGTATTTTTGAATTCGTGTCATGCATGCATGGTTTGGAAAAAATAGATGCACTATACTTATTGGATTGTTGTTGTGTTCGTGTGTGGGTGTCTTTGTGTGTGTGTGTGTGTGTGGTCATATGCTTGATACATACAAAGTTTTCTCACCTCCATATTATTCATCTTTTCAATTTGAATTTGCATTGAAAAACTTACCAGGGATACCATGAAATGTGAAATCCACGTTGAGATCACTATATCAAAAACTCACTCTAATTCAACAACTCGTCATAAATCAATTACCATGTTGAGATTAGTATTTGCAAGGAAAATACGGGCATTGTAATACACATAGATTCATTCGGAAATTTAAAAGGTTCCTTTCATATTTTCGAATGGTAGGACCCAACGGCGTACCAGGCAGACCTTGGCTCGTGTTGATCCTAAAAAAACCAGGCTCGTGTCCTTCTGGTGGTGTGCGTGGTACGCACATTAGGCAACCCCAACCAGTCGAGCCTCCGCGTTTCCAGTTGAAATATCTGGCGGCCAGAATTCCAGCCCTAGGAAATTCCCCTCATGTCCCCGGTCCATAATAACTACCGATGAACAACAGAGGGATGCTTTAGTAACTACACAACATTACCTACCGTGCCGACCATGGTTCAATTCCCTCGGTTGCCGCTCGCCAGGATGAGCACAGAATTGAGCCCGTTTGTTCGTGCCTGGTACTTGAGTTAATATATCAGGCAATGAACTGGTATGGAGGGATTATCCTTTTGCTCTGAATATATAACTTGTCTGAAGTCTAACTAAGCAAAATGTTTGACCAAATACTTTCTTAAGAAATACAACAGGACAGATGTATGGCTTGAAAATTTATTGGATGATGCAGGTTATGATATTGTTTGAATCCTTGATCTTAAATTTTAGAAAATCCAAAATTGACCACAAATTCTTGAAACTGAGCATGGTCACGTGATACGGCACAAATATTACTTCGTACTTTTTTTCTTCAATTAGAGACAAGCTGCTTATGACAAGTTGCACAAATAAAGAGCCAAGGTATTGGAACAAAGACCTATCACGTTAAGGCGAACGCTTTCACAATTGAAACCGTGGGCATTTACGTGCCACCACGAGTCTCGCTTCCCATTGGCAGCTGCCGTCCGATCAAGCGTGTGAGTCAACAGGAGGCGTGGGAGCAGACCGCTGCGCTGGCTGACAGGGAGGCGTCTAAGCAGACCGCTGTGCAGGCTCACCGGGAGGCGAGCCCTTTGACCAGGCTCCGCCACCCAACTTCGTCCCAACTGCTTCCACTTTTAATGTCGTCGGCGCTGCAGTTTAAAATCAACCCCGCACTACCCAGTATCGCTACAATCTTCTCTCTTCCTCTCCGATTCTCCTGTCGTCTACCTCCAATCAGCCTGACCTAAACGTACGCCATGCCGCATCACGATGGTCTGCCCTTAGTCTTCTAGTTTCCTGAGGAAGACACCCAGCCGGAGTCTCAATAACATAAGGCGCTTTGGGACAAGCTTGAACCGGCCTTGCGGGAAGACACCGCGCCTGACCCCGCTCCCATTACGGCTCCCGTCGCCTCGACTTCGCCAGCGCCCATTCCCGTGGCATTGATGGGCTGGGAGCCGCATATTGTCGCCAAGCTTGATGCCACGGGTTTCCGTGAGGTCCCCGCCGACTTTCACACGTCCGTGCACCTGCCAGTGCATGTGCCTGCGTGTGTGTGCACTGACGCGCACGACCGTGCCAGTGCCCGTGCACCTGCTAGTGCATGCCCCTACATGTGCACTGACATGCGCGCCCATGCCGGTGCCCATGCACACGAATGTCTCCGCCACGCTGTTGACAGTGCCTGTCCCCGTGCGAGTGCCAGTGCCCCCCTCAGCGGCATGGATGGCCGCCGTCGACAGCTTCCTTGCACCAACGCCAGTCGCCTCCTCCCACCAGTTGACTCACTCCGAAGTCCAGAACATTTTGGCTTCCTTGAAGCTAGGCCAACGTCCAGGAGCGTGGCAACAACGGTGCAAGGCGTCGCCATCGTCGTCGGTCAGTGGCTCGATGACACACAGAGCACGATAGAGGAGCCACTTCCCACTACAAGACGCCGCCACCGCCGCATAATCTAAATTTTCCATGAAAAACGTTCGGATTGCCATGCTTAAAATCCGAACATTTATCATTTCCGTTTATTTTAGATCGATCATCATATAATTTAAAATGGGAGTCAGACTGAATGAAATCTATGGTTTGATCGATTGAATATTCTGCTAGAGCTATATCAAATTAAATATAAAACAACATCAAGCCACATGTATTCCTTATCATCCAACGACCTAGACTGCTTCAATGTAGAGCGCTCAACACGTTTAGCGTGCAGTTAATTTGATGCCAAAAATAGCGCTAATCATATAATAACATGCAAATAATATCATACATAATATCCGCATGCACTTAATATACTTCCAAATTAACGTGCATTGCACATACACACTGACTAGTGCTGCTAGCATGTGCAACTGGCGCCATAACATATGAACGCGTCCAGATATGGTCAACGGCAACATCGCCCGCGAGTTCTTCGTGTTTGCCCGTGCATCTAAACGCGGAAGGGGGGGAGAGAGAGAGCACACATGGAACCGACCAGTAAGTGAAGGCGAATAGTACTAAAATTATATTACATGTTGTCAATTAAATAGGCTGTGGTAATATAAAAACATTATGTGAACAAAGGGAGGTATAACAAACATTGTTGTTCTACGTATTTTGCCTATTGACATGCACTTTGAAGGCCCTGGTCGCATTTTCGATACTCGTCCTTTATTTTTTTAATTTGTATATGGGTCCAAATTTGTTTCATGACATGTGGGCCCCTCGGTGTGTAGTTTGTAGCACTTTAATTTGTGGGTCGAAATTTGTTCCATTCCAAGTGGACTATCGGTGTGTAGTTTTGTAGCTTACTTATAATAATTAAAGAGAACAACAGAGTTTTTTACAATAATACCATTGTGCGACGTTGAAGGCGATAAAGGACCTGCGAGAGAGCGATGACCGAGCCAGAGGGAAATCGACTAGGGGAGTTGCGGGGCTTGCAATGGTGTTTCGAGTAGTTGTGGGCCGAATGCTACGAAAATATGATCTAAACTAACCGGAATAAATGCCTACACAAATTAATCCAAGGTTGGAGTGCCCCTCGCAATGTAAATAGCTCCGGCTTTGCGAGTGATGGAGAGGTAGCTTCAATGTGTGGAAGATACGGTGTGAGAAAGCGAGGTCAATCGAGAGACATATAGATAGTGAGACAAAGTGAGTGTGGTCCGACATTGATTGAGCAAATATATATGCTCTGGAGAGATATTGTCCGATTGAGCTTTTGGGAAGGGTGAGGGTTGTAAGATAGAGCTTGAGAGATGATCCAGTCACAGAAGTGTAGATATATTTTGTGCGTGGGAGGAAGCAAGGTCAATAAATCATATAGGGTCGTCGTGCGATCAAAAGAGTGAGATGGGTTGGAGAGAGTGACCTAGATAGACAATGTGCGTGAGAGAGTATACAATGTGAATACGTCGAATTGGGCTCAAACATGGTATATATATATATATATATATATATATATATATATATATATATATAGAGAGAGAGAGAGAGAGAGGGAGAGAGAGTGTGGCCCGCCATGAGGTCGAAAGAGTGGGGGCGGCTTCAATGGACTGACCTAGATAGGCAATCTGGATGAGAGAGTATAGAGTGGGTCTATCGAGGCCCGAACAGGGAGATATATCATTTGTGTGTGAAAGAAAACGATGTTAAATGAGACTCAGATTAAGAGAATGAGATTGAGCGAGTGTGGCCCGCCGTGCAGAAGAAAGAGTGAGACCGTCTCGAGGGAGTGACCTAGATAGACAACGTGCGTTCTTGCGCACGAGAGGTTTGGGGGCTAGATAGGCAATGCATCTATTTAGCGCGAGAGGGTGAGAGGGAGAGGGAGAGAGAGAGAGAGAGAGAGAGCTCGGCATGGGGTGCAATGGTGGGTGTGTGAGGTAAATAGATTTCATAACAGAGTGGAAAAGGGGGGTTGTGTAGTTGAGAGAGTTAGAGATCGAAACATGGAGAGAAAGAATGGGTGTGTGTTGGAAACCGATAGCTTCCTAAGGTGGTTAGGAGAGGATGATTGACTGATACACGAAGTATGTAGCATGTGTGCGCGCGAGGGGAGGGGGCTAAAAACAACATTTGAATGTAGATAGTACGAGACTTAATATCGATGTTTCAATTAGGTGTACATTGTAAGATTTGAACCGAGGACCATGCATATGGGTAATTGACTCGATTTGTTGTGCTATTTTGTAGGTCATATGTTTGAATCCATCCAAAAGTTTTCTCACTACCATGGTGTTCATCATATACATATGAATTTGTATTCAAAAAGTACCGTGGATACAGTCAAATGTGAAATCCACGTTAGAATTGGAGATCGCTATGTGACACACACTCTAATTCAAATAACAAATTATGTAACACACACTCTAATCCACGTTAGCGTGGATACCGTTTCGATTTTTTCAAATGAAAGAAGATACGTTTGCATTCTCAAATGTAGGCGCACCAGGCAGACCAGGGTCGTGTCATGGTGGTCGCGTGTGTCGAACGGACGCTTAGAACCCAGCAACCCATGCCCTCCCTTCCCCCTCCCCCCAAAAAAAGTACGACGACAAAATAAGTTCACGCTTCCACGTTTTGGATTGAAATATCTAGCGGCCCCAATTCCAGTCCTGCAAAATCTCCCTTCTCCATCGCCCCCTTCCGCGCCCAGATTGCTCAAATCCCTAATTTGCCGCCAACCCAAGCAAAGTTCGAATCGCCTCTCGTCTCGTCTCTTTCCCCACCTCTGTGCAGGACGATGATGACGAAGACAACGGTCGCGCTTCACCACCGCACCGGAGCTACCTCATCTACGCCCTCGTCCACCGCACCGGGTGGTCCACCGACAACATCGCCCGCTGCAACCGACGTGCCTCATAGACACCGACTTCCACCGCATTAGTTGTGCTTCACTGACATCATCTCCTAGCTCACCGGGGCTACTTCACCGAGCACATCATCACGCCTCCGCCCCCGAGGCCGCTGGGGCTTCACCAACGGTCGCATCCACCGCATCGTAGCGCTCCGCTGCCACTCAAGATATGCATCCATGCGCGGCCAGCCAACGCCAGCGCATCACACTCAACGACTTTGAAGTGACCCGCGGTCTAGCTAGGTGAGCATGCCCAAATGCCGGCCCGAACTAGGTATCCACACATCACTCCCTTGTGCACTGTTCCAACGATGTTTGGATATCCTTTCCCTGCTCTCTTAGCTTACACGCCTATCCAACTCTGACTTTAACTCTTATTTCTTCTGGAGATATCATCTAAAATAAGCAAATACATTTTTAGCGAAGCATGATGGCGCTACGGGATCAGGTACACATCCTGCACAACCGTATAACCTTGTAATTATCGGTCGTCTCGTACAACAGCAAGGTCGATTCCTCTTATTTGATCAGCCATTCGTCATGTCAAAAATGCAGAGGGGGATGCAAGGAGTACAAGGCATGCACATCCAAGTAAGTGGTAACATGGACACTTACATGGAACATCCCAAGCGCAAGCAGAGCTACAGTGAGCCTGTACAACGAGCTAGCATAAGTCCATGCATTTCATTTAATTTTTACTGGCATTCATGTATGATTTGTGTGAAGTGGTGGATCCATGAATTCAAGTTACCAGGGGCGGACATTTTACTTAAAAAATACGAAAGCGCTTGCACTCCGAAATCAACATAACTTGAGAAATTTGAGGCTACATGAACTTTGAAAACCAGCTAATGATCCAAAGTAGTTCACATTATAAACACTAAATGATGCAAGCACCAAAAACACAATATGCAACATAGTATACAAGGACTACATACATGGTCTGTACCTTCTTGAATTATTTGTTCCCTGGCTGAAAATATCGAAGTGTAATTGCACCTATAACAAGTGCGCAAACTGCATATCAATATATCTATCCTGCACGAGTATGCCAATAGTTTCAAACAACATATTAGAAAATTATTTATGCTACGTTGTCATGATACGGGGACTTTCTGGTAGATGGCCTCGACCTTTCCTCAAGCCATGAAAATGCACTATAATTTGCTTGTCATCAATGCCTCCAAATCTCTATGTCTCTCTCAACATAGCAGATCATCATTAGACACTAAATCCTTCAATGGGAGCTTGCAAAATGCTTGCATTAGATGCCTCATTAGACACTATATGTTCATCACCAGGATCATGTAAAATGTTTGCATCAAATCCTTCATTAGTAGTCTGTTCATTAGACACTTCAGGCTCAAGAAACATGAGCTTGGATGTTTGCACCAGAAACTTGATTAGATTCATCAGATTCAGTCAGTTCAGTATTGATTGGGGGAGTTATAAAATAAGTAGAAATTGGTTTCATTTTCTCATAGATTCCCTACATACAAGCAGTTTTACAACACTGTCAGGTTTAACTATTGGCCAAAAATTGAAGAGTTGAATTAGATATAATCAGGGATGTGATGTACCTGCTCGTTGCGCATGCTACTCTTGCAAGCTGCGGTTGTCCGTTTGCGTAAGCTCGATGCCATGCCTGTGTTGCCGCCACTGCCTCCCACGCAGGCTACACCCAGGGTTGGATCTTCATCTTCTTGTCCTTCCGTTCGCTTGAAGGTCGGCGACTGCCCTCCAACGAGGGCATGAGGAAGTGTTGTGTTAGTCTGTCCAGCGTCAGCTAGGTTAGGAGCAAACCAGACTGGAAGCTGGAGCGGATGAATTGGGATTTTTCCTGCTGTCGATCGATATGGGAGGCGCTCGTTCGGGCCACAAGCTTGCTATAGGGCCTACCTTACACTTATGTTATTCGCCTATCCAAATTGAGACATTTTTCTTCATTTTTTACATTGCCTACTCGTGCGTTGGGACGAACAAAAATAGCCTGGGCCAACCTGGACGACTCAAACTAGGTGCACACTTTCGAGCTACTTGAGGCAGCCACCCATACCAGCCCCTATGGTGGTGTCGCCCCTTTTTGAGTGTATGATAGGGGTAGTGAAAAATATTGCAGTGGGGCGTTTGATTTACCCACCTAATGGTTGAATTGCTTATTTCTATGAACTGAGTTCGCCAATAATGTGAAGGATGCGAGTCTTTTCATCCTATTGTAGATTTCTTAGATCTCGATATGCCAAAAGTAATCGCATGAAATATACGGTAAAAGCTAGTGTTATGTGTGTGGCTACAACTAGTTTGACTACACGTCCTCATATAACATATCAAGGATGCACCATCTTACCAGATTAACCATTCGACTTACCAATGCAGTGTGGGAAGAAAGAAGTATTGGGACTGCGTATCCAAGCAATTGATACCATGGACTTCTTTGTACAACCTTGTAAGCGAAAAAGAAGTTGCAGTGTGACTATACAGAGAACTAGCGTAAGTTCAGGTACATGCTTCTCAGAATTTTAGTTAGCCACTTATTGAAAAATTGTTCAATTACATTGCTTGGCTTAATTTAGTTTGCTACTGATTACATAATGCCATAGCCTGTTAACCCTATTATAGACTGCGCCTATCTATGTGTTTGATACTTACTGTTGAGAATTACCTGTTTGCCTGAACTTAAATAGCTACTTGTTTGTTTAACTGCTTTGCTACTACAACAACGGGTTACAATGATGTTAGTAACTACTTTTTAGCATCGAATTGAAACTCTTTAATTCCTTGTTTTTTTAACTGGTTTGCTGTTATGACTCCCAGTTGAGATGTTTTGCTAACTTCAACTTTTCTGAATCCAATCAGAACTTTAATGGCAAAACAGGTTAGCCCAAGATCAAGAGCGAGGTCCCCATGGACGTTGTATCATCCCACAGCAGTGGCACCGGCCCAATCGTGCATTATGAATTGCCAACTGCTAATGCCCTAGAGGCTAAACTAGTGGTAGAAAGAGATTCTGCTTCTGCACTTAGATATGAAGTTGACATTTTGAGGAAGCAAATGGCACAATCAGTAGCAGTACTCAAGACAACCATTAAATATTTGGTGGATTTCAAAACGAAGCAAGCTATGACTGACCACATTGTTAAGGTCCTGAAGGAAAAAAGGAAATTAAATTCCCACTTGGTAAATCATAGGTGAAATATTCTGCCCATCGTTGAATAACCTTTGTGTTGTTTGTTCATGTAATCAATCAAACCATTTGTTTTATAGATCATGTAATAATTGTTTTTTTGTTTTTTGCTTTGTAGTTTTATTTGAGCACAAGTCTGTATTAATTGCTAAGACTCGAAGACATTTCATTTTGATTGATGTGCCAGACCTACAAATATACCAATCGGGCTGAATGTGCATTCATCAATAATAGTAGTATAGATGGACCATAAGTGGCAAACATCAGAAAGGGCAAAGATGTTGTAGTAGCTTGGCTAAGAAAAGGATGTTGTTGTAGCAAAGAAAAGTACAACGGCCTGGCTTATCTATGTTAGTTGATATTATTGATCTATATACTCTATAAGTGTTTATATGTCTGTTAGTTCTGTACATTCTTGGTTGATTGACTCGGTATTTGAATCTCGATGCATCACTTGTGTACATATCTAAATGGGAGTACACATTATGTTGTGTGTGACATTTGAGTGGGACATGAATTGTTCCAAATATTCGAATTCACCTTAAACTGGATTCTAGCTTCTGAATTTGAGTATCGGTATTTGTAAACCATATTCATATATGACAGTGGAATACATCTTTGTCGTTCTTTTGAAGATATATAAAAACAGATAGAATGATTTATAAAGATTTGTATAGGAATACAAAATGGATTTGAATTTAGTTGCCAGGGTAAACGTGGATGCTTATTGTCCCAAAATTTGAAAGAACTGGCAAAATGTCCACTTCCATGTCGGCTGCCCGAAGCCCAGTGTTTGGGAGATGGAAATTACTGTCTACCCATTACGCGGACAATCCATCGACCCGATTTACACTGCTCTAAATAGGGGTAGCATAGTAACTTCAATTAGATGTGACATGACCGCCTCTGAGCCCATTCCGACATGGTGGGCGCCAAACATGGGCGGCAAAACACATTTGATTCAAGGTCATCCGAAAGACCTCTGTTTCTACCTCCATTTCCCCATTCATACACGGTGGACGGCAAAACAAACTCGACTCCACTGAAATCGACGTAGGCAAACATTTTCAATAGGGGCAGGTTTGTAACTTCACTCAGATGTGACACAACCGCCCTACCTGTCAGCCCCATTCATACACCATGGGCGCCAACCATTGGCGCCAACCACCCTCTCCTCGCTCGAAATCGCTCTTTGCAAATATTGACAAGATGTGCGATTACCAACGTATCCCCAACCGGCGAGACGTCCAAATTTTAAACGAGGGCTAAGTTCGTAACTTTCCCTTATTTTAGACAGGCGCAACCCAAAAACATGGTTCCCCATACCTCTCCCTCCATTTTCCCATTCATACACTGTCCGCGCTAGAACACCATCCCCACACCAGCCTCCGTCTGCCACCCCACCCATCGCCGCCGTCCTCCACCACATCCATCGCCGCCGTCCTCCACCACATCCATCGCCACCATCCTCCACCATGCCAGAGCACCTACCAAGACCGCATCGTCCACTGCTAGAGATGGACGTTTCACATCCACGGCGACGGACCAAGATCCTTGCATCACGTCCTCTCGCTTCATCGGCGTCGTCGTCCTCTTTGTCGGAGCCGCTCACACAACCTACTCTTCCACCGCAACGTGACTTATCCCCCAATGCACCCGTCTACCATCGCAGATCTGCTTCAACGCCACTGACAGCCATAGCAACCCCGATGCCTACACGGCGCCGCAAGAGAGGTGGTTACACTACTTTTTGATCTCAACTAGAAAATAGATCTTAACTTGGTTACACTACTTTCTTTTCAGCTCTTAGAATTTAGTTCTTAGTTCGAAGAAAACAATGGATGCTGAATATCATTTCTCCAGTTTCCCTCTTTTATGATCACGATACGATCAGAATACGTGCTTCGTGTCATAATAGCACTGCTCGACCCATCAAGCTAAACAAGCTTAGTTGTTCAAATACGAATCTGATATTATTAAAATAGATTTGTTTAATTGGTTAGCTAAATGTACCTAAATTAATTTCAAAAATGCATGTTCGCCACTCGGGTGTGTATCTTTACAGGGTGCCCACGGTGGGCCGGCCCACCCTGGGATTTTGGGTCGTCCCAGGCCCCGATTCCCCTATGTTCTGCTGCGCGCTTCCAATCTCTACTCGCCCCCAGCCGCCTGCCTCGCCGATGACTTGCCGTCCCCGGACGACATGACTCTTGGAGGAGACGCTGGACTAATAAGAGGTCAAGAGCCGCTCGCCCAACAACGTCACCGCTGCCCGGGCGCGCCACCGTGCCTACTTTCCTAGTCCGTTCAGGGCTCAGGCATGCAACACCCAGTAAGCCAACTCGATTTATCCTGAGATAAGTCCTCAACACTCAGCAGCCACTCCTCATCACCCATTTTCTAATTGATTCATTACTCATTAGGCAGGACTATCATTGTTTTATGCTCAGTGCTACCTACACTTATGGTTTAGATGTATTTCGGTAATCTTTAGTACCTGTAAAGTTCACAGGGTTTTCAAAATTCCGGCCCTAGGAACAGACACTAGTCATTTTGGATTGTTGGTCGCAGTGACATTGACCCAAATTACTACTGCAAGCCAGGTTTGTTGACAATTTTACTTGTCTTTCTTACTCATTCGATATAATATCCAATTATTCACGTCGATTAGTTGCAAACAATAAGTGCTAGACAAACTTCTTGATTCAGATTTTGGACGATCTCTTACTACAGTTACAATTCTGCATACTTGTCCTAGTAAGCTCACAAGTAAATGATTGATTCACTACATCTATGCTTGCCTTGTCATATTTGTTGTCAATATTCTTTTAAGGTGGACCACCTTGTTTCTAAATACTGCAACCGTAGACATGAGTGAATAGTATTTCTCTATGTGATCTCTTCCATCATGTGTGGGCAACGAACACTGCATTGTATAGAAAGAAAGTGTCATTTCCAGCTTTTACATAGGCTTCGGTCTTTTACATGGAATACAATCTGCCTACTTGCTTTGTGTCGCACTACCAGCACTCCACCCTTGAAGCTAAACATTATGCCACTCATAATTCCTTAGTTTATTTGTTCAAATATGAATTTCATATGATTCTAATGTTCCTAATTCAGTTTTGAAATGTGTATCTGCCTGTTATAGAGACATAAGGGGTTTGTATTTCTGTGTGTGGTCTGGTCAGCATGGTTGGGGTGAACTTTGCATATGCAGGAGTTTATAGGGAGACACTCCTCGAGTTGAATCCGCAATGCATTCCATGGATAATCTGACTACTTTTTATGTTTTCATGAATTTCAGATTCTGAACAACATCACAATGATTATGAGCTTGCGCGCATGAAAAGAATAAAGCAGAACAATGCCATGGCTGTCAAACTTGGCATTAAGGGACTGAAATTAAGTCTGGATGCAATGCAATGCAAACGCTCTCCACCTACAGATTCATGCTCAGAATATGATCCTAAGAGTGATTCTGAGCTAGAGGGAGACCTAAGTCAATGTAGCTCCCTAGTGGAGGAGTCAGAGGAAGATGCCCTATCTTATTCACCCATCAAGGTGCTTGCTCTAACTTTCCAAGGTTATATTTGTCGCACATATCTTGCAATGGATGCTTTGCATTGCTTCTACTTTTTTGAACCACCATTAGCTTAGTTTACACATTGTGTATGTGAATACGCCCTGCCTATCCATTTTCAATACATATTCCATCTGTCATCATACCATATTTATCCATTCAAATGTTGTTCTTGTGTATCAGACGTTTAAAAGGAAGAGGGTGATTGCTGATCATGGAGGAGCAAAAGCAAATTATTTGGAAAAGGTAGTGGCACCTAATAAATCAAATAGCCCATTAGGTGTAGTTGCAATATCACCTGACCCACAAAACACCCCAACTCTAGCAGACTCTAGCCCTACTACACTGGTCATTTCTGATGCACCAACTCAGATGACCCCAACTGCAGCAAACATTATGATTATGCCAGTTGACATAGCACCAGCTCTACGACGCAAAACCCCCATTCCAGCAAAGACTACACCAAATCCAGTTGCCAAATCCCTTTTCGAACCAGAGAGAGCCCCAATTGTAGCACATAGGACCCATGTTCCATTTCTTCCCAGTTTAGAAGACAGAGCTTATATTGTTGTCAGGAACTTTGTGCACATCTTTCCTTCATGGAAAGATTATACCGTAGACACAGAGCAATTTCCAGTCTTCCTCCGCAACTTACGCGTAAGTAATTTACTTATGTTATGCATGGTCATTGTTTCATATGTTTCTGCTGACAAAACACACAAGATTTCATTCTTTTAAATAGGCGAGGACCAAATTGGATTGTGAAGATGAGCAAGGGTTGGTTGCGCTTTTCAAGCACTCATTGAAGAAGTGTCGTTCCTACCTGAGGCAAGCGCACTTCGATGGCAAGCCTCTAAACGAAATTTCTGTAAAGTCTTCGGTTCTACATTTATCTGGTGGCGACTGGAATAATCTTGTTACACATTGGTCTCGGCTGCAGCGTAAGGTACTATCTATGATACCACATCAAAAATTTGAACTACGTTTCTGCATTTGCCTTAATGTCTCACTTGTACGAAAACTGTTAGCAGAAGAACATTCATTCTCAAGGGACCACAGAGTCTCGCAACTATATTGCACACTGCATTGCTCTTGTGAGTACCTCTTGCCCTGTATGACCATACTTACTTTCATAGCTGTTTGATTATGTAGCATCACTGCACATGTTAGCCTCATTATCATCCATTTGGTGGACATTATAAGATCCGTATAGACTCTTACATCAATTTAGAATCAACCCAATGCTTTTGAAGAGGTTTAGCTTTGTAGTCCTCTTGTAAGGACTGAACGTCGTCTATGACTGTACTTACATTAATAGCTACTCCCTCTGTCTCATAATATAGGAAAGTTTGGTACAGTACACCAGTGTTCAAAACACGCTTGTATTATGGGAAGAGGGATTGGTTCATTCTGTAGCATTCTGCATCTTATCTCCCTTTCCCACCATGTAGTAAAAAAGATCAGATATATATTTAATCTTACAAAAAGTAGAATACATAGACAATGCCAGTGCAGAAGTGTAGCCCATTGCTGTTGTCAGTACATTTTGTCCTGTAATGCTTGTACTTCCAGGGATTGGTAATTGATTATGTAGCATGAATCTACATCTAATCTTCATTATCCTCTATCCTTTCCAGTATTATCATATATATAATTACTCTCTACAAAATGTAGAGTACATGCGATGCTTATGAAGAAGATTCTGTGCTGAAATTATTGAGTTATCCTTCCCTTGACATGGAGAAGGGCATTATAAAGCCGGTATTAACTGTTAATGTAAGTCAGTCCTTCTAAAGCCTTTATCATCAACTGCTGTTTAATTTTCTCATACTCCCAATCGTTTACTGCTGTTTAGTTTGTTGTTTCTACAAAAATGCATGTTCGCAAGAATCATAAGTTCTATTTTTTACTTGTAAAACCAGATTCCTTATTCATAGCACGCACATTACTCAATACTCCCTATATGTATGCTTGTTTTTGTGGATCTATAATCCAGTGTGTGGTGATGCAGCCCACGTTTGCACCTTGTCTTCTCCTATTTTATCTCACTAATGTGGCTGATGATACGAACAACATGCCATGCACATTAACCAAAATATATACAATGATTTTCTTTGCCTTTCGTCTATGCTTGTTATGTTGACATGGTAATCCAGTAGTGTGGTGAAGCTCCCTGCATTATGAACAATGCCAAATTATTCTATTGATATTTTGATCTTACTCTTTATTTTTTAATTTGAAATTGGATGGAATTGACAGCACAGTTATCATCTTTGTTTATACACGTGCAAAACATATCATCTCTCTGCTTTGTTTCAGGGTGATATGCCTGATGGCATGCACTAGTCTGCTAAAGGCTGTGAGACTAACCCAACATATATTGCATCAAAGAAGGCAAAACATCTTGAAGATAGCGAGACAACCCCAAAGTCTTTTCTTGATGTAGTGTCCAAGTTACTTGAGACTAGTAGTCAGACAAGCTCACAGAATTCATTGTCTGAATCAGTTCGACTTCTTCAGTCCCAAGTTCTAGCAGAAAGGCATTCTGCAACTAAACTTTGACTTGAAGTCCTATCACTAAGAAATATTGCGGAGAACACCAATGAGAACCTCATCGCTAAACAGCTACACCTGGAAGGTATGACCGACATGCTCGGCCGGTCTCAAAGCCTTGCTCAGCAGCTTGCACAACAGTTCCCGCGAAAGGCTAACCTTTCTTGAACTATCTTGGAAGTGGTCTTGGTTCAGTATTATTTTGTTACGCTGCAATGGTGCCCAGTTTTTGCAATCTCCTTCTTCGTTGCGCGTTATGATCACTGGTGGCAAACTCACTACTAGGAAAAGGCCTGTTAGTGGCGCACCTGTTTTGGCCATTAATGGCGCACTACAGGTGCGCCACTATCATCACACCATTGGTAACTAATACTAATGGCGCACCCATGGTGCGCCGTTAGTATACAGACAGTAGTGGCGCACCAGGCAATGCGCCATTAGTATGTCCCGTGGGGCGCCATTAGGATGCCTCCCAGGGGGCATGTAACGCCCCAAGACCGGAGCTTCAGATGCCTCCAGGGTCTCCGGGTTCGGTCATCTGATTTGTTTGGTTCATTGCATCATGTGCATTGCATCACGTCATCATACCTTGGTTTGCATATTTAAGTTTTGTTGTGTGTTCTTGTGTGAACCCTCTTCTTCTTATCTTCACCTCATTTCTTCACCATGCACATACCCGCAGCCATTCATCAAGTTCACCCAAGTTCCTATCCCATCTAACTTCTCCTTTCATCTTTATTCCATTTATATTTTCTTGTGACATTTTTTATGTTCAGGAAAATGTTCAACCTTTCCCTATAAATCCCAACTGATGCCAATAGTCACCTCTCCAAATTTCAGCTCATTTGGATGTGTTTTGGTTGGGTTAAAAAATGGCTCAAGTTTGAATTTAATTCAAACTTGGATTAGTTTTGCTACCTCTAAAAATCGCCAAGTCAATTTATTAGAGATAGGACAGCCCACCGGTAGTCACTCATATCTCTCTTCACCCTCTCCATTATTCCTATGCTTTTCTGTCTTGTTTTCTGTCTGAAGAAAAGAAAAGAAGAGAAGCAGCAGTGGAAACAGCACAGCCCACCAGTAGTCACTCCCCGCAGCCCACCTGGGCCTTTCTTTCCCCGGCCCAGCTGAGCCGAAGGGCCACCTGCTCCGCTACAGCGCCGTCTCCCTCCTCTGCCTTCAGGATCGCAAACACCATGAGCTCTGCTTCACGGAGGTCGATGCCAGAACGTCCCGCTCCCCTATAAAGCCCGAAGCCCGCGCCCTAGGGTTTTCCCTCTTCCCCATCTCACTGCCGCCAAGGCCTTTACTTCCTCTCATTCTTCTTCTTCTTCTTCAAGAACAGAGAGCATCACCGAGAGCTTCGCCGTCTACTGCTTAGTCGGAGGCCACCACAGTCGTCTCCAGCATGTCCATCTTCTTCGTCGATGTCGACTACGCCCGTTCAGATGTCTTCCCTGAGTCGGATCGCCAAGTTCCACGCCGACGGCCTCCTCCCCTACTTCCTCTGCCTAGCGGACAACAAGTCCACCGGAGATCTTCGCACCCCCGATGTCGATCTGCTGCGTCCCCGGCGACATCTTCTTATCCTACGTATACTAGGTATACCCAGACCCATCCTTCCTCTTTCCTGTTGTTGACCGATACCTGTACGCATCACTAGTTTCGTGCCTTCGTCTAGCTGTCGGTGTTGGGGCAAAGTTTGCAACGTCTTTGTGTAGTTGTTGGGGTTGCTGTATCATGCTCATCCAGCCCCGCTCTGGATCCCCTAGCGCAGACATCGCCCCGCGTCTGACCTCTCTCTGCAGAAGCGCCGCGCCTCTGCTTCGCCTTGCTACCGCGAGTTGCATCGCCCGCGCCGAGCCGTGCTCGTGCACGAGTCCGGCCTCTGCTTCCGCCTCACCCTGCGCATATACGCCACATCCGCTACACGCACGCACCACACATGATTCCGCATGCCCGCTGCTGTAGCGCTTGTCTCACCATGCAACACCACCATGGCCCAAGCTCCTGGTCCCACACATGCCGCTGGCTTCAGTGCTTTACTTCACCTTCGCTGCACACCTCCACGCACACGCATCTGCACACCCACACGCGCACCCTCATCTATTTCCACACCCCCGCCGGCGCTTGGAAACCGTAGCAGTCGCTCCTGTTTGTTCCTGTTGCCCACGAGAAACAGTAATCTGCCATGTAGAAGAAAGCCCCGGCCTTCGCCGCAGTACAGTCGGTTAATCTACAGCCGATTCCCCTATGTATCACAAACATCATACTAGCGCAGTGGTTAGTGCCCTCTGTTTTCTACCGAGAGGTTGTGGGTTTGATTCCAGGGGCCCCAGTTTTGCCCTGTTTTTCTTTTCTTTTGCACACACGCACACTTGGGCCCGATTCCACTTCTGGCCGCACCACTCAAATGCTTTGGGCCCATGCCTTTTCTTTTCCTGCCTGTGGATTTAGTTATTTCCCATTGCATGCATGATTACAGGAATGCCATCATTTTGAATTGTTAATAACTAAATATGCATGCATCCAAATTACACAAACTACATATCTAACATGCTTAGAATTTCATGTATTCTCATAATATGCAACTTTCATCCACGTTTAAAGTGCTTAAATATGTTGTTTGTTTAAATTTTCTCATATGTCATGCTAGAATCCTTTAATTCATAACTAAATAACCGTAGCTCCAAACTTAACAAACTTTATATGTATTTGGGGTAGAAAAATGCCTAGTTTAACATGGTGTACTTACTTTGCATGTTTAATAACTCTAAAATTGCGTTTAGGGCAGAACAGTACCAAACCATAAAATATGCATATGGGGATTTACCGGAATTGTTGTTTGTTGTTTCCGGCCTCATTTAAACTTGCCTAGATAGGTAGTTTTGTTGTGCTTCACAACTTGTCTTGTTAATCAATATTTAATATTGTTGGGTACATAAACGAGACCGAACTAAATAACTTGAATGTGGTGTTTCGTCAATATGAAACGGAGTTGCATATTGATCTCCACTTAATTTGTTGTGTTGTTTGTTGCACTTTGCCATGCCATGCCTCATTAAACCGGGCATGCATCATACTTGGTTGTGCATCATGCCATGTTCATGTGTTGGTTGTTTACTATGTTGTGTCCTTCTTTCCGGTGTTGCTTCTTCAGGTTGGTTCCGATAACGTCGCGTTTGTGAGGACTCATTCGACTACGTCTGTTTGTCTTCTTCGTGGACTCGTTCTTCTTCCTTGCGGGATCTCAGGCAAGATGACCAAACCCTCGAAATCACTTCTATCTTTGCTTGCTAGTTGCTCGCTCTATTGTTATGCTGCGATACCTACCACTTGCAATATCATGTCTCCCATATTGCCTTGTCAAGCCTCTAACCCTCCTTGTCCTAGCAAACCGTTGTTTGGCTATGTTACCGCTTTGCTCAGCCCTCTGATAGCATTGTTCGTTGCAGGTGAAGATGGAGTTTGTTCCTTGTTGGAACATGATTATTGTTTGGGATATCAATATATCTCTTATTTAATTAATGCATCTATATACTTGGTAATGGGTGGAAGGCCCGGCCTTATGCCTGGTGTTTTGTTCCACTCTCGCCGCCCTAGTTTCCGTCATACCAGTGTTATGTTCCTTGATTTTGCGTTCCTTACGCGGTTGGGTTATAATGCGAACCCCTTGACTGTTCGCCTTGAATAAAACACCTCCAGCAAGGCCCAACCTTGGTTTTATCATTTGCCACCTAAGCCTTTTTCCCTTGGGTTCTGCAGACTCAAGGGTCATCTTTATTTTAAACCCCCGGGCCAGTGCTCCTCTGATTGTTGGTCCAATCTGTCAGGCGCCGATGGCCACCAGGGGCAACTCTGGGCTAGCCTACCGGAAGATTGGACAATCCAGTGTGCCCTGAGAACGAGATATGTGCAGCTCATATCGGGATTTGTCGGCACGTCCGGGTGGCTTTGCTGGTCTTGTTTTACCATTGTCGAAATGTCTTGTAACCGGGATTCCGAGTCTGATCGGGTCATCCTGGGACAAGGAATATCCTTCGTTGACCGTAAGAGCTTGTGATGGGCTAAGTTGGAACACCCCTGCAGGGTTTTGAACTTTCAAAAGCCGTGCCCACGGTTATGGGCACATGGGAATTTGTTAATGTCCGGTTGTAGATAACCTTAAACTTAACTTAATTAAAATGCACCAACCGCGTGTGTAGGCGTGATGGTCTCTTCTCGGCGGGGTTCGGGAAGTGAACGCGATGTTGGAGTTATGCTTGAACTTAAGTAGTCTAGGATCACTTCTTGATCATACATTCTCGACCGTGCTTTGCCTCCTCTTCTCGCTCTCATTTGCATAAGCTAGCCACCATATATGCTAGTGCTTGCTGCATCTCCACCTGATACCTTTTATCCTACCTATTAGCTTAAATAGTCTTGATCGCGAGGGTGTGAGATTGCTGAGTCCCCGTGACTCACATTTTACTTCCAAAACCAGTTGCAGGTGCCGATGATACCGTGCAGGTGATGCAACCGAGCTCAAGGAGTAGCTCGATGAAGATCGTGTTCGTTATGTTGTTTCCGTTTCCTGTTGTTCAATAGTGGAGCCCAGTTGGGGCGATCGGGTGTCTATAGCATTAGGGGTAGTCCTCTTTTATTTTGGTTCCATAGTCGGACCTTGTTTGTATCTGGATGATGTAATGCTTTATTCATGTATTGTGTGAAGTGGCGATTGTAAGCCAACTATGTTCCTCTTTCCTTATTCAGTACATGGGATGTGTAATGATTACCTCTCTTGCGACATTGCTTAGAATGTGGTTATGCCTCTAAGTCATGCTTCAACATGTGGGAGATACAGCCGCATCGTGGTCGTTACAAGTTGGTATCAGAGCCTTCCCCGACTTAGGAGCCCCCTACTTGATCAAATCGCTGGCATTGTTGAGTCGAGAAAAATGTTTTGAGTCTTTTAGGATTATATATATCAGAGAGTAGGATTCGTTTTACTCCTCAGTCCCTTCGTCGCTCTGGTGAGGCATCCTGACGTAGAGTTTTGACTCTTCTCTTCTCAAATTTCACTAATTTTTTTAGGATCACGCGGGTATCTTGGAATTGTTCCGATGGTTTTGTGATGAGAACATTGTTCTTGGTGCCTCCTGACATTTAGGGGTTGTGGCAGTGTCCTGGGGAGTTGAGCTCCGAGGTGTTGTCGTCACAATTTTATCGTTGTAGTTCTGGAATACCTGAGTTCGCCGACCTCGAAAATCTCCTTTATGCAGTTGTTGGTGAGATAACCTCGACGCCACGCAGTACTGGGGTGGGAGTTCGGGAGTATTGCCATAACTCGTACAACGGATGCTTTTCGAAGGTTGAGGTAAACAATTTCCGAAGGTTTCTTGGTTTTGTTGTTGAAGGATGGATACAGCTGGATGTAGGAATTGCTAGTTTGGGTGAGATATTATGCTTCCCCTATATCCCCAACACCTGATTCCATAACCAGAAAGTTTCGGGAGTTTATGAGTGGGAATTCAAGTAGCTCCTAGGATATCTTTCCGACATATGTATGATATGAGATTGGGGTTCGACGTCTAGTGGTCTGCCTATCCACGGTTGGTTTTATAGTGGTCTTGTTGTGTCTTAAAGAGTCCTTAGATATGCTGGCTCGGGGACGCTTCGCATGTCATGTGCACTGCCTTGTACATGATGGTGTTGTACGATCGAGCCCGTGTAGGCCCCACCACAAAAACTTCGGGCGAAATCTCTATCATATGTTTCTTCCGGCTTATTCTGCATGCCAATCCTTGTTTTGTTTTCAGTTGTGGTATTCGAGTTGCTTTGAAGTCAAATGTTCATTCCATACCTTTACTAAACGGTGTTCTCATACTCCGATGTGAATACCAATCCCTCATGATAATCGACATTGTCATGTCAATCCTTTTCAACCGGCGTGTTTTCTCTTCAAGTGGATCCGATCACTTCAACATCTGCAAGATCACCTCTTTGTTTTTCAAACGTTGTTTGTTTCATCTGTCCTCAAGTTGCCTTTGTTTTTCCAGCCCACCCACCCTTTTCTTTGAGGGCTCAAATTTCTGAATGAAGTATCCATTGTATTCATGTGAATTTTCTCAATTCCTTTCTTTCAATGTTCTTACCCGATGATTCTCATGAAGATTCTAACGGAGCTTCTAGTTAATAATTCTTTATTTTTTTTTCTTCTCTGGTGGATTCAATTCAAGCTTTGTTAATCATATCCTTTCCTCATTTCAAATGTCTTCTCTTGCAGGTTCCCCGCTCGCTATTATATTGTTCCGGAGTGCTCAAGATATCTCGAAGATTCGTGTTTCCACTCTGCATTCATTCAAGCTCTTTGGAGGTTGTAATCTCATTCAAGACATTTAATTCAACCGGCGCAATCTATCTTTTAAATCATCAACGGTGTTTCTCTTGAGTGGGCCCTAACCCACAGGTCTTTTCCCAGGATCTTACCTGACTCTTCTTATTCCCCCGGAGTTACTCTCAAATTCTTTTCAAAGTTTGATGTAAGTATGATTCTTCATCAGTCATATGGTTTTCTCCAAGATCTTTCAAATTCGTGTCATCATCGGTTCCACCTTTCTAATATTCATCCCAGAATATCTCAACAACCCATGTTGGTGTTTCGCATCGTCATTTTAAACATTTGAAGACCGAAGAAGAGTTTTCCTCCATATCTTGCTCCATTCTCTTCAAGATTCATGGTTCTAGCTAGATGCCTTTCTCTCATAATTGTTTTCGATTGTGAGAACTCTTTTCACCTATCCGGAGTAATTCAAGATTCTTTTCAATTTGATTCTTCGAAGGCCACCATTTCGGGTTTATTAATCCTCAGCTTTCAGTTATCGTTCTCCTAATCTTACCGGTGCATCGCTCAAATATCCTCTAATCAGCTCGTGATCTATTCGTTCTCTTGTATCTAAATTCCTTCAAGTATCTTCATTGGTTTTCCAATTCTTCCCGGTGAATTTGTGCTTTTGCTATTTTCATGTTCGATTCTTACGATGGTTCTTCCAAGTTTCTTCTTCCATCGTTTATCATATCAATGCATTCCTGCTATTCAAATCCTACCGGTGGTTCATTGAAGACCTTCCCAAGTTGGCGCGATATCTCTCTTAATCCTTTCTACGATAATAAGTATTATGCCAAATCTGTTGCTTGTCATCAATTAAATTGGTGAAGGATACGCATAACATAATTCTTATTCTTGTTTCATCCAAGTGATAAATCCTTTCCTTCGAAGTTTGTTCATGATGAATAAATTCTTGATTTTCTTTTGTTCATCTTTTCTTTCTTGAAGTTCCAAGCTCTAATTATCACGGAGATCCATCTAAATCATTACAAAGTTTCACCTTGTGTTTTCGACTTCTCTTTCCTTTCGTTTGATTATTCTTTTCTTACCGGAGATCATCATGGAGGTTCTACATGATGGTTCATAAAGGATTTAATTCCTTCTCCAAGTTTTTCATAGAGATTCTTTTCTAAGAAGCTTAAGCTTTCTTCATATTGTTATCCGGAGTGCAATTCTTTCTACCGTATCATTGGAGGTGGTATTATGTCATTCTTGATAATTTGAGTTCATGTTTCATGATTCACAGGTCGTTAAGAATGAGGTATTTTAAATCCATCAATCTCTTCATTGGAATTATCTTGGGTTATATTTCACCTAAAACTTTCCCTAAGGATTGTTGCTAATTATGGTGCTTATAAATGATCCAAATTCTTCATTTATCCTCCCGGTGAAATAAGTTTCTCGTCTCCTTGTTCATATCAATCCAATCTATTATTTTTCGTCAGTGGCAGAATTTCACCTCATAGTTTTGAGATGTTTTCCATAAGCCCACAACAAGCTTATCCTTTTCGTTGTTGTTAATCCAACAACCCCGTTCAACCCTTATCCTAAGGATGCCTTTTCAATCTCTTTTGTGACAGAAGTTGGCATTTTCTTCTCCATTGTTTTATTTCAATGATCCATCTTCTATTCTCTCTTCCGGAGGCGTTGTGATGTTGCCCTTTTCTCTCATCATCTCGGATGGTGTTCTTTTCGTGCTTACACATTTAACCGGAGTGTTGTGCCCCTTTTCTCAAGTCCTTTTCATTCTATCAAGTCTTGCATCTCTTTTCAACCGGAGTGCTATACGAATTTGTTATTCCTTGTTCCTCTTTTCTAACGGAGTGTTTTCAACTTCATTCATCTCTGATGTGTTCTTTCTTTCAATTTGTTCAACTTTTCAAGGTTCTCTGGTTTCACTCGTTTGTCAAAGAAGCAACTTAGTTTTACCTCTTTTCTCTCTCTTCCGTTTTCCCTTCGGTGCCATTCTAGGTCTCGGGACGAGATCCTCTCATAGTTGTGGAGTGTTGTAACGCCCCAAGACCGGAGCTTCAGATGCCTTCCAGGGTCTCCGGGTTCCGTCGTGTGATTTGTTTGCTTCATTGCATCGTGTGCATTGCATCATGTCATCATACCTTGGTTTGCATATTTAAGTTTTGTTGTGTGTTCTTGTGTGAACCCTCTTCTTCTTATCTTCACCTCATTTCTTCACCATGCACATACCCATAGCCATTCATCAAGTTCACCCAAGTTCCTATCCCATCTAACTTCTCATTTCGTCTTTATTCCATTTATATTTTCTTATGACATTTTTTCTGTTCAGGAAAATGTTCAACCTTTCCCTATAAATCCCAACTGATGCCAATTGTCACCTCTCCAAATTTCAGCTCATTTGGATGTGTTTTGGTTGGGTTTAAAAATGGCTCAAGTTTGAATTTAATTCAAACTTGGATTATTTTTCTACCTCTAAAAATCGCCAAGTCAATTAACTAAACTTCTGCACGATTTCTGAACTCCAGGGATATTCTCATATCTCTCTTCACCCTCTCCATTATTCTTGTGCTTTTCTGTCTTGTTTTCTGTCTGAAGAAAAGAAAAGAAGAGAAGCAGCAGTGGAAACAGCGCTGCCCACCAGCACTCACTCCCCACAGCGCACCTTGGCCTTTCTTTCCCCGGCCCAGCCGAGCCGAACGGCAACCTGCTCCGCTACAGCGCCGTCTCCCTCCTCTGCCTTCAGGAGCGGAAACACCATGAGCTCTGCTTCACGGACGTCGATGCCAGCACGTCCCGCTCCCGTATAAAGCCCCAAGCCCCCGCCCTAGGGTTTTCCCTCTTCCCCCTCTCGCCGCCGCCAAGTCCTCTACTTCCTTCCGTTCTTCTTCTTCTTCTTCTTCTTCAAGAATAGAGCGCATCACCGAGAGTTTCGCCGTCTACTTCTTGGTCGGAGGCCACCACAGTCGTCTCCAGCATGTCCATCTTCTTCGTCGATGTCTACTACGCCCGTTCAGACATCTTCCCTGAGTCGGATTGCCAAGTTCCACGCCGACGGCCTCCTCCCCTGCTTCCTTTGCCTAGCGGACAGCAAGTCCATCGGAGATCTTCACACCCCCGCTGTCGATCTGCTGCGTCCCTGGTGACATCTTCTTGTCCTAGGTATTCTAGGTACACCCAGACCCAACCCTGCTCTTTCCTGTTGCCGACTGATACTTGTACGTGTCGCTAGTTTCGTGCCTTCGTCTAGCTATCGGTGCTCCGGCAAAGTCTGCAATGTCTTTCTGTAGTTGTTGGGGTTGCTGTATAATGCTCGTCCAGCCCTGTTTTGGATCCCCTCATGCAGACATCACCCCACGTCTGACCTCTCTCTGCAGCAGCGCCGCGCCTCTGCTTCGCCTTGCTGCCGCGAGTTGCGTCGCCCGCGCTGAGCCGTGCTCGCGCACGAGTCCGGCCTCTGCTTCCGCCTCACTCTGCGCATATACGCCACATTCGCTGCACGCACGCACCACACATGATTCCGCACGCCCGCTGCTGTAGCGCTTGTCTCACCATGCAACACCACCATGGCCCAAGCTCCTGCTCCCACACATGCCGTTGGCTTCAGTGCTTTACTTCACATTCGCTACACACCTCCACGCACACACATCTGCACACCCACACGCGCACCCTCACCTATTTCCGCACCCCTGCCGGCGCTTGGAAGCTGTAGTAGTCGCTGCTGTTTGTTCCTGTCACCGACAAGAAACAGTCGTCCGCCATGTAGAAGAAAGCTCCGGCCTTCGCTACAGTACAATCGCTTCATCTACAACCGATTCCCCAATGTATCACAAACATCATACTAGCGCAGTGGTTAGTGCCCTCTGTTTTATATTGAGAGGTTATTCCAGGCGCCCCAGTTTTGCCCTGTTTTTCATTTCTTTTGCACACACGCACACTTGGGCCCGATTCGACTTCTGGCCGCACCACTTAAATGCTTTGAGCCCATGCCTTTTTTTCCTGCCCGTGGATTTAGTTATTTTCCACTGCATGCATAATTACAGAAATGCCATCATTTTGAATTGTTAATAACTAAATATGCATGCATCCAAATTACACAAACTATATATCTAAAATTCTTAGAATTTCATATACTCTCATAATATGCAACTTTCATCCACGTTTAAAGTGCTTAAATATGCTGTTTGTTTAAATTTGCTCATATGTCATGCTAGAATGCTTTAATTCATAACTAAATAACCGTAGCTCCAAACCTAACAAACTTTATATGTATTTGGGGTAGAAAAATGCCTAGTTTAACATGGTGTACTTACTTTGCATGTTTAATAACTCTAAAATTGCGTTTAGGGCAGAACAGTGCCAAACTTAAAATATGCATATGAGGATTTACTGGAATTGTTGTTCATTGTTTCCGGCCTCATTTAAACTTGCCTAGATAGGTAGTTTTGCTGTGCTTCACCCCCTTGTCTTGTTAATCAACATTTAATATTGTTGGGTACATAAATGAGACCGAACTAAATAACTTGAATGTGGTGTTTCGTCAATATGCAACGGAGTTGCATATTGATCTCCACTTAATTTGTTGTGTTGTTTGTTGCACTTTGCCATGCCATGCCTCATTAAACCGGGCATGCATCATACTTGGTTGTGCATCATGCCATGTTCATGTGTTGGTTGTTTACTATGTTGTGTGCTTCTTTCCATTTTTGCTTCTTTGTGTTGGTTCCGATAACATCGCATTTGTGAGGATTCGTTCGACTACGTCTGTTTGTCTTCTTCGTGGACTCATTCTTCTTCCATGCAGGATCTCATGCAAGATGACCACTCCCTCGAAATCACTTCTATCTTTGCTTGCTAGTTGCTCGCTCTATTGTTATGCTGCAATACCTACCACTTGCAATATCATGTCTCCCATATTGCCTTGTCAAGCCTCTAACCCTCCTTGTCCTAGCAAACCGTTGTTTGGCTATGTTACCGCTTTGCTCAGCCCCTCTTATAGCGTTGTTTGTTGGAGGTGAAGATGGAGTTTGTTACTTGTTGGAACATAATTATTGTTTGAGATATCACAATATCTCTTATTTAATTAATGCATCTATATACTTGGTAATGGGTGGAAGGCCCAGCCTTATGCCTGGTGTTTTGTTCCACTCTCGCCGCCCTAGTTTCCGTCATACCGGTGTTATGTTCCTTGATTTTGTGTTCCTTACGCGGTTGGGTTATAATGGGAACCCCTTGACTGTGCGCCTTGAATAAAACACCTCCAGCAAGGCCCAACCTTGGTTTTACCATTTGCCACCTAAGCCTTTTTCCCTTGGGTTCTGCAGACTCAAGGGTCATCTTTATTTTAAACCCCCGGGCCAGTGCTCCTCTGAGTGTTGGTCCAATCTGTCAGCCGCCGGTGGCCACTAGGGCAACTCTGGGCTGGCCTACCGGAAGATTGGACAATCCGGTGTGCCCTGAGAACGAGATATGTGCAGCTCATATCGGTATTTGTCGGCACGTCCAGGTGGCTTTGCTGGTCTTGTTTTACCATTGTCGAAATGTCTTGTAACCGGGATTCTATGTCTGATCGGGTCATCCTGAGAGAAGGAATATCCTTCGTTGACCGTTAGAGCTTGTGATGGGCTAAGTTGGGACACCCGTGCAAGGTTTTGAACTTTCAAAAGCCGTGCCAATGGTTATGGGCAGATGGGAATTCGTTAATGTCCGGTTGTAGATAACCTTGAACTTAACTTAATTAAAATGCATCAACCGCGTGTGTAGCCGTGATGGTCTCTTGTCTGCGGGGTCCGGGAAGTGAACACGGTGTTGGAGTTGTGCTTGAACGTAAGTAGTCTAGGATCACTTCTTGATCATAGATTCTCGAACGTGCTTTGCCTCCTCTTTTCGCTCTCATTTGCGTAAGCTAGCCACCATATATGCTAGTGCATGCTGCAGCTCCACCTCATACCTTTATCCTACCTATTAGCTTAAATAGTCTTGATCGCGAGGGTGTGAGATTGTTGAGTCCCCGTGACTCACAGTTTACTTCCAAAACCAGTTCCAGGTGCCGATGATACCGTGCAGGTGACGCAAACGAGCTCAAGGAGGAGCTCGATGAAGATCGTGTTCCTTATGTTGTTTCCCTTTCCAGTTGTTCAGTAGTGGAGCCCAGTTGGGGCGATCGGGGATCTGTAGCATTAGGGGTAGTCCTCTTTTATTTTGGTTCCGTAGTCGGACCTTGTTTGTATCTGGATGATGTAATGCTTTATTCATGTATTGTGTGAAGTGGCGATTGTAAGCCAACTATGTTCCTCTTTCCTTATTCAGTACATGGGATGTGTAATGATTACCCCTCTTGCAGCATTGCTTACAATGTGGTTATGCCTCTAAGTCATGCTTCGACACGTGGGAGATATAGCCGCATCGTGGGCGTTATAGGGCCATATTTACCTTGTGCTCTGGGTTACTAATGGCCCACTACTAGGTAGTGCGCCACTAAAGTGTTGTGTGGTGCGCCACTAGTATGAATATCAGGAATTATTATTTTTCTTTTCTAATATTTGCACAGGTTACAAAATATATTACTGGACAGAATATAGACAGCACCACACAGTAACATCAGACTTATCGAATACAATAGAAGATTAGTCTCCGAATACAATTCATCAAATTAGTCTCCGAATTCAAAAGACCGAACAAAGTTAGAACATTACAAGTCTCAAGACCATGAGTAGCGAGTTTGTCTTCACATTACAAGTCGATATCGATCATCTAAACTACCATCACATAGAACAGAGTTGCGGTCATCATGATTAGCATCATTGCGATGAAACTGGCCTTCATCTGATTCCTCCTCCGCTCCCTCCTCTCTCCTGATAGATAGCACGTGTATCTAGCTTCTGCCTCCGCCCTAGTGGTGTACCCTTTCTAACTGTTACCGCTGAAACGGTGAACCTGTCTGCAACACTCCTCCCAGTCGTCGTAGACTCCAGGAACGTTACCCTTGTACACGACATACGACGACATCTCTATGCACTAGCCAAACAAAACGTTAGTAGCAATTCAAAGACAATACATAAGCAATATATAAGTATGTAACAAAAGGATTGGAAGAGAAAAGCAGGACATTAATAGCAGGATTCATAGTCCTACTAATAAATAGCATCGATTACATATAAGTTGAGCGACTGTCCAAACCAAAGAGACATACAAGTTCATTAAACTCTAATTACAACATGAGCTAATCGATATTTCAGAACTACACATAGCATCACTACTTTCGACTCGACTCAGGGACCGGAGCGTGGATGAAGCCGCCGTCTGTCGTGACGTTCATGAAATCACGGGCGTTGTCAGCCTGCATTTGAAGCGTTGTTTCTATCTCACTAGTGGATGGTTGATATCTGAGGTAGAACTACCCCGAGGTATGACGGACATTTTGATGGATGATTTCCACAAACTCCGACTGGATGCGAAATAATTCTTGTCTGATGTCCGCGTCCTGGATCGCCGACAAGCTTGCGGCCCAATCTTTGAGATTATTTGGTAGCAGAATATGATTATGGTCCCGTATGATCACCCGCATGTGATGGAGGGCGTAGTAGGCATCCTTCTGACCGCCAGGAGGCTGCTTGACATAGGGGAATTTTTTTTTGTGGGCGAACACGTGCTTGTCATACCTACGAATTGGCCTCCTGAAGGTGCCTCCAGATCTGGTGTAGCCAGGGAGAACATCATCAAGAACTTTATTGATATTTGTGTAGTCTTTCTTTGACTGACGGTCCGAGTCGAAATACGTGGCCATGGAATATTTCAGGCTTAAGAGGATGAGTGTGCAATGTGTGTCACTACACAAAACAAGGAATGTTAGGAAAAAAAGAACGATCGAAATCTAAGAAATCATATGTTACGGGGCGGTGAGGGGATGACTTACTCGGGGAAGTAAGGCACGAGGAAGTTATCCTTATCTGGGTTTGCCAGAATGACGCCTTCGAGGTATGAACTCGCGACTTGCCGGTCCCCAGCGCTGCCCAAGGTCTTGGCACGCATGTAGAAGGGGTTGACTATCACGATGTCCGGGGTCTTGTCTCTAACGATCTGCATCTCCATACTTAGCGAAAATAGCCGAACGAAGTTGTAGTGCAACGGATGTAGGTTAAACATAGCAAAGATGTCATCAAACCGCAGGACGATCATACCCCCGATGGTGCTATCCACAAAGCCCTTGCCCTCTGGCACCTTGGCCAAGAAAACCGGGTATGCCACATAATTCTCTTGGAGACGCCACTTCTCCAAAGAAAGAACACTATCATGCAGACTCCGCATAGCACCAGTTGCAGCATTGAGCAGATTCATCGGTAGCATTGGCCTACCCGCCACATGCACCCTCCTCAATAAATCCTTAGGTGAAGGTGGCCCGTCCTAAGCATGGATCGTACTCGGTGCTGGCTGGCTCGCACCCTTGTTAATCTTTCTTTTCCGTCCCTTCTTCTTCTACTGTAATGGGATCGAGTTCTGCACACATACAGCCTTCTTGCGTGTGTTGGGGATGATAAAATTTCGCACCTCGGCTATCTGAGGCTCGGTGAAGGCGGCAGCTGGAGGCATCTCCTGAGAACTGAACGCTAAACAACGCCTGTTGCAACTGGGTTTCTCCGCGGTACCAGCTAGATCGTCTTTTGTAGCGTTGGGTTCTTGAGAAGGAGGCCCAAAGAATTTGTCACCGTACCCATGTTCGTTGAAGTACTTATCAACGTTGGTAAATGAACCGTCATTGTCGTCGTCGGCGTCGTCCGGATCCTGTGCCATATGCATGTCCGGATCCTGTGCCATATCCATGTCTGGCATGTCCGGTAGCGTTGCGGGGGTCTTGCCATGGCTTAGCGTTGCATGTGTTGCCATGGCTTGGCGAGGGTCATCACATCATCTTCGTTGGCCCCATGGGGTTGATACGGAGGTAACATGTCGTCGAATCCCAGCAGCACCTGAAATAGTTGAACCCTATAAACGGTGGATGGGATTTGATTACCGTGGAACACGTGGCTTCCCGGTTGAACAATTCTACACTTGGCGACATCGACCAACTTGTCGTTCACGATGTGCAGGAGAGTGCACGGAACGTCGACGGCACTCTATGAAAACATTTAGGGCATCAGGGATGCCCAGCCAAAGGCAAGGAGATGAAGTCATCGGCCGAGAGGCTTAATTAATTACCGTGATGGCGTAGAGCTTGGCTAATGTCGAGGCACCACCAACGGCGGGTGTGCAAGTGACGGAGGGGACGCTTGCTGCTGAGGTGCCGGCCGGCATATTCTTCCCACACTCGGGTGTATTAAGCTCCAATGTTGGCGCCGCCGCGGGAGATACCAATGCCGCCTCCGCTGGAGACACCAATGGCGCCACCAGCGCGTTTTGGGAGTTGCTTCCCGTGAAGCTGGGAATCGGGCGCGGCCCCTGTTGGGCGCCCGCAATCCATGCCTGCAGCCCAGAAACCAAGGTAGGCATAATGGCGGTGATCGTCGTTCCCAGCTGGTCTCGCACTTGCTCTTCGACGATCTCTAGAATCCGCGCCACTTATGCCTTGAGTTGTTGAACCTCGCGCTCCTGGCTTTCCGAGCTGGTCTTTCTCTCCTTTTGCCCAGTGTGACCATTTCGTGGACAAGCCTTTGTTGGCCACACGACCAGCTGACGTCGGCTTACTGAGCTTATCCTTGTTTTTCATTACGTTCATCGCCCTATTTAAAGGGGTGTCGAAACGGGAGCTCTGAGACGACTCCGCGCTACTGCTTTCAGTGTACTGCGGAAGGAACGTGAACCATTTAGAAATTTGGCTTCATTAATTAGAATGCAACCATATCGAGCTAATTATGCGAGGGTATATTCCTTACCAGAACACGCTCAAGCGCCTTGGTCTTCGGATCCGTGGTAAGCTCCTTGGTTACCGGGTCAATCTTGTACCTTGCCCTGACATAGATCCTAGTCTGCTTGTCACGGTATTTCTCGAAGAGGGGCGGTAGGCCTTGCCTGGCACGCTCCGTGTCCTCCTTTTCCCATATAGGTTTCGCCACTCTGTAACCGCCGGGACTGAGTTTGTGGGCCCCTAAGTTCAAGTCCCGCATCTCTTTCCCCCACTGACTTGATTCCACAGATGCGTTGCTCTCGCACTTGATCTTGAACTCCCGGTAGTCATCTTCGCTGGTCGAAGGATTTTTCTCCTTGATCTTCTCATAACTATCAACTTTTTCAATCATGCTCTTCACCGAGGCTCTCCAAGTAGCCAGGGCCGTGCTCATCTTCGTGAGGGCGGCACTGTTCACTTTATTCCCTGAGAGGCGTGTGTTTGCAAAGTCACCGGGGAACTTGTATCGTTCGTGTAGCTTCCTGAAGAGGAGGTTGCGCAAATTCCCTTGGTCACGATGCCTTAGGTTCTCGGTGTTGATCGAGATGGTGCTCCGGAGAATGCACCCAAGCTGTCCCGCATACCCCTTAACTATTTCTGGGGGCGCCGTTGGATGCCCCTCGGAGGACACTTCAGTAAATTCCTCCTTGACGGTGCCGAGCACGTTCGGGTGCCGGTCCTTCCGTTGCCTCTTCGGTTGGCTGCCATCTGTGCGTGCGCTGCCAATATTAGTGGTGGCATCCTCAACGGCACCATCAGTGGTGTCATCCCCGACACCACTAGGGGTTGTGTAGTCAGTATCGGTGTCGGGGGCGGCGTCCTCATAGCAGTGAGGTTCTTCCTCCATCTCCTGGGACAGCTCCCAGAATGCCTTGCCCGAACTGCCGGCCTCATCGTTGTTGGCCATGTTTCGCTCTAAATAGGAAAAAAGTTTTGTCAAAAAGTTGGTTATATTCAAGGAAAAAGATCTCATCACTTAGGGTTTGTGAGGAATTATCATGGTCTCATCATTTAGGGTTTGTCGACACCAAGGCATCCTAAAAGCTAAGCTTTTATCATTTAAGGTTTGTCGATGCTGAGGCACCCTAAAAGCCTAAGCTTTCATCATTTAAGTTTTTATCGACACCGAGGCACCCTAAAAGCCAAGGTTTTATCATTTAGGGTTTTTGTCGACGCTGAGGCACCCTAAATGCTAAGTTAAGTTTTCATCATTTAGGGTTTATCGATGCCGACGCACCCTAGGTTAACTGATATATATGGGTACTCTAAATGGCAGATTGCATGGGTAGCACCGCCTACTCGAGTGCGTAGGAAAAGAGCGTTGGTGCTTCCGATCATGCTACCCCTTCACAGCCAGAGAAACAGAGAAGGCAACTTGCAGGTTAAACTATCCCAAACAGAGTATTATATCACAGGCACACACATATGTATATATATCACACATACTTGAGATAACACAGACTACAAAATGAAACAAGTTCACAAGGTTGGATACACATATATGGTGACTGATACGTCTCTGTCGTATATACTTTTCCAAACACTTTTGCCCTTGTTTTGGACTCTAGCTTGTATGATTTGAATGGAACTAACCCGGACTGACGCTGTTTTCAGCAGAATTACCATGATGTTGTTTTATGTGCAAAAAACAAATATTCTCGGAATGACCTGAAACTCCACGGGAGGTCTTAGAAAAAATAAAAAAAAACCTCGCCAAATATGAAGACCAGGGGGCCCACACCCTTTCCACGATGGTGGGGGGCGCCCCCCTACCTCATGGGCCCCCTCTTGACCCTCCGACGCCAACTCCAACTCTATATATTTGCTTTCGGAGTGAAAAAAATCAGAGAGAAGAAATCATCACGTTTTACGATACAGAGCCGCCGCCAAGCCCTAAAACCTCTCGGGAGGGCTGATCTGGAGTCCGTTCGGGGCTCCGGAGAGGGGGATTCATCGCCGTCGTCATCATCAACCATCCTCGATCACCAATTTCATGATGCTCACTGCCGTGTGTGAGTAATTCCATCGTAGGCTTGCTGGACGCTAATGGGTTGGATGAGATTTATCATGTAATCGAGTTAGTTTTGTTAGGGTTTGATCCCTAGTATCCATTATGTTCTGAGATTGATGTTGCTATGACTTTGCTATGCTTAATGCTTGTCACTAGGGCCCAAGTGCAATGATTTCAGATCTGAACCTATTATGTTTTCATGAATATATGTGAGTTCTTGATCCTATCTTGCAAGTGTATAGTCACCTACTATGTGTTATGATCTGGCAACCCCGTAGTTATAATAATCGGGACAACTCCCGGTGATGACCTTAGTTTGAGGAGTTCATGTATTCACTATGTGCTAATGCTTTGTTCCGGTTCTCTATTAAAAGGAGGCCTTAATATCCCTTAGTTTCCAATAGGACCCCGCTGCCACGGGAGGGTAGGACAAAAGATTGCATGCAACTTCTTTTCCATAAGCATGTATGACTATATACGGAATACATGCCTACATTACATTGATGAACTGGAGCTAGTTCTGTGTCGCCTTATGTTATGACTGTTACATGATGAACCGCATCCGGCATAATTATCCATCACTGATCCGGTGCCTACGAGTTTTCCATATACTGGTTTACGCTTATTTACCTTTCCGCTGCTACTGTTACAATCACTACAAAATATCAAAAATATTACTTTTGCTGTCTTTACTTTTGTTGCCGCTACGACCACTATCATATTACTTTGCTACTAAACACTTTGCTGCAGGTACTAAGTTTCTAGGTGTGGTTGAATTGACAACTCAGCTGCTAATACTTGAGAATATTCTTTGGCTCCCCTTGTGTTGAATCAATAAATTTGGGTTGAATACTCTACCCTCGAAAGCTGTTGCGATCCCCTATACTTGTGGGTATCAAGACAAATTTCTGGTGCCGTTGCCGGGGAGCATAGGTCTATTCTTTGCGTCACTTGGGATTTATATCTGCTGGACACTATGAAGAACTTGAGAGATCAAAAAACCAAGATTTATCCCTCAACAACGATGGGAGGTAAGGAACTGCCATCTAGCTCTACACTTGATTCACCTTCTGCTATGAGTAAGTTTGCGACACCTACACCTGCTTCTGTTATTCGTTCTGATATTTCGCATGTTATCAATGATGCCACTTCTGCTATGCATGATACTTGTGATGAAACTGCTTCTATGCCTGATACTACTGTGCCCCTTAGTGAATTTCTTGATGAACAAATTGCTAGGGCTAGAGAAAGAGGAATTATTGAATCTGAATACGATGATGATAGTGATGATGAAAACATGCCTGTTATTCCTAAAGGTTCTCTTTTTGATAGGGATGCTTCTTTAGCTATTTTAGCTTGCAGAGATAGATATGAGCTTAAGAGGTTATTAATTAAATGGAACAAAGAATCACTTAGATATAAAATGAAACCCGACCCTGCTTTTGCTACTTCACCTATATGTGTTCCTGATAAGGATTATGAATTCTCTATTGATCCTGATATAATTACTTTGGTTGAATCTGATCCATTTTATGGCTATGAATCTGAAACTATTGTGGCACATCTTACTAAGTTAAATGATATAGCTGCCCTGTTCACTAATAATGAGAGATCACGTTACCTCTATTTACTCAAAATATTTCCGTTCACATTAAAGGGTGATGCTAAGATATGGTTTAATTCTCTTGATCCTGGTTGTGTACATAGAACCCAAGATATGATTTTTTACTTCTCTGCTAAATATTTCCCTGCTCATAAGAAACCAGCTGCTTTGAGGGAAATATACAGCTTTGTGCAAATTAAAGAAGAGAGTCTCCCACAAGAATGGGGGAGGCTTCTCAAGTTACTTAATTCTTTGCCTGATCATCCTCTTAAGAAAAATGAAATACTTGATATCTTTTATAATGGACTAACCGATGCTTCCAGAGATTACCTGGATAGTTGTGATGGTTCTCTTTTCAGGGAAAGAACATCGGATGAAGCCGAAATTCTATTGAATAATATGTTGACAAATGAAAGTAATTGGGCACCTCCTGAGCCAGCTCCTGCTCCAGTTACTGAGCCTATTCCTAAACCAATTCCGAAGAAGAGAGGTGTCCTATTTCTCAGTCCCGAAGATATGAAAGAGGCAAAGAAATCTATGAAAGAAAAAGGTATTAAAGCTGAAGACGTTAAGAATTTACCTCCTATTGAAGAAATACATGGTCTTAATATACCGCCTGTTGAAGAAACATATGATCTCAATTATTTATTTACTGAAGAACCTCCTGATCCCAATATCCCGACACATGTAGTAAAGGTAAATTCTCTCTATAGATATGATACAGCTGAAGTCCCTCCTACTAAAATTGCTAGTCGGTGCTTGGATGAGTTTGATAACTTTATGTTTAAGCAAGACGACTTCAATGCTTATTTTGGTAGACAATTAAAAGAAAATGCTTATATGATTAGACGCTTGGGTGATTATATGGCTGATATTAAAGGTGAACTTAAACTTGTTAGCATACATGCTTCAATGGTTACCACTCAAGTAGAACAAGTACTTAAGGCTCAAAAATAAGTGCTTGATGAAATGAATAGTAAGAAAAATGATTATGCTATTAGAGTGGCTACTAGAACTGGTAGAATGACTTAGGAACCCTTGTATCCTGAAGGCCACCCTAAGAGAATCGAGCAAGATTCTCAGAGAAATAATATTGATGTTCCTAGTTCTTCTAAAAAGAAGAAAAACAAAAATGATGGAACTGTGCAAACTTCTAGTGAACATATTGCTGAACCACCTCATAATCCAAATGATATTTCTATGTCTGATGCTGAAGCACAATCTGGTAAGGAAGATGAACCTAGTAAAAATATTAGTGATGATGTTCATGATGATGCTCGACCTAGTAATGATAATGATGTAGAAATTGAACCTGTTGCTGATCTTGATAACCCACAATCAAAGAATCAACGTTATGATAAAAGAGACTTTATTGCTAGGAAACATGGTAAAGAAAGGGAACCTTGGGTTCAGAAACCCATGCCTTTTCCTCCAAAACCATCCAAGAAAAAGGATGATGAGGATTTTGAGCGCTTTGCTGAAATGATTAGGCATATCTTTTTGTGTATGCGATTAACTGATGTGCTTAAAACAAATCCTTATGCTAAATATATGAAAGATATCATTACTAATAAAAGAAAGATACCGGAAGCTGGGATTTCCACCATGCTTGCGAATTACACTTTTAAGGGTGGAATACCAAAGAAACTTGGAGACCCGGGAGTACCTACTATACCTTGCTCCATCAAAAGAAATTATATTAAAACTGCTTTATGTGATCTTGGAGTCGGTGTTAGTGTTATGCCTCTCTCTCTTTATATCGTAGACTTGACTTGAATAAGTTGACACCTACCAAAATATCTTTGCAAATGGCTGATAAATCAACTGCTATACCTGTCACTATTTGTGAGGATGTGCCTGTTGTGGTTGCAAATGTTACTATTTTAACGGACTTTGTTATACTTGATATTCCCGAGGATGATAGTACGTCTATTATTCTTGGAAGACCTTTTCTTAATACTGCAGGGGCTGTTATTGATTGCAACAAAGGCAATGTTACTTTTCATGCTAACAGTAATGAGCATACGGTACACTTTCCGAGGAAACAACCTCAAGTTCATAGTATCAACTCTATTGGAAAAATTCCATCGATTATATTTGGAGGTTTTGAATTTCCTCTTCCTACTGTCAAGAAGAAATATGATATACTTATTATTGGGGATGTGCATATCCCCATTGAGGTAACTTAGTGATATTCGAAACTTCTTCGGTTTCATGATTATCGGAATGAGTTTGTTAACAAGACTTGATCAACCTTGTTAGTGGACTCTTTTTGATGAGCATGAGATGGATGAAACTAGAAGCACAAACTTCTGTACCCTCTCTATATTTTCTGTTATTTATATTAAATAAAGTAAAAATAGTATTTTTCTATCTGTTTCCTGACTTACCTGTGCAATATAAAAATATCCCAAAAATAAAAGTCCTTAGAATGCCATGCCAATTTAATATGATTTTTTCGGGAATATTTGAGAATTTACTGTGCAAAAATTAGCGCGGGAGGAGCTGCCACCTGGTCACGAGAGTGGTGGGCGCCCCCCCTATAGGGCGCGCCCCCTGCCTCGTGGTCCCACAATGGCCCTCCTCCACTTATCCCAGTACCCATCTTCTTCCTCTCTCTCACACAAACCCGAAAAACCAACTCAAGCATGAGTTCCAACCACTTTTGCTGTGATTTTCGATCTCCTTGCTCAAGGCACCTCTCGCAAAACTGCTTGGGCAGATTGTTCCTTGGTATGTGACTCCTCCATTGGTCCAATTAGTTTTTGTTCTAGTGCTTTATTCTTTGCAAATTTGTGCTGCATAGGTGACCATGTCCTTGAACTTGCATGTCAAATTTATATGGTTCCAAGTAGTTCTAATGCTTGATATAGGCTCTAGGCACTTGTGGGAGTAGTTGCTATCAATATTATTGAAGTTGGTTCATTTTTGTTTGAAGTTACTAAAAATTTCACATTGTTTCAGAAAAATGATGAGGAGATTATTGAGGGGCTCATCAAGCCAAAGCTCAAAGGAAAAGGCACATAAGCCTAAGTATAATTTGCCACGCACCGCGGAGATTCGGGCGTGTGAATGCCCTTATGAAGATTTCTTGAGAGCAGCCGGTATCTATGAAGATTTTCATGAATTGGCTCACAATGCAGGGCTCACCGCTTTCCTCCACGACCAATGCGATCAGTATCTCTTACTCACAAATACCTTTGTGCAAAACATTTATTTTCATCCTAGGAACTCACCACCTACGGTGGAATTTCATTTATATGATGAGCCTAATGAGATGACACTTTATGATTTCTCTCAGATTTGTTTAGTCCCTTTTGAGGGCAAGATAGAAGAATCACATCAAAATGATGTAGCTAGGTTTATTGATAATATCACTGTAGGAGAAACCAGGAAGGTTTCGGAAGCACGAATCACTAGCATACATTTTCCTGTTTTGCGTTACTTTGCATTATTTGCTAGTCGTTGTTTAATTGGATGCGGAAATTCTGGAAACCTTAGTATCCTTGATTTAATTATTATGCTCCAAGGTTTATATAGTGATAACACTTTTAGTTTGGGCGGCATTATTCCTAGACGGTTAAATATGAACAGTACTAAGGGCCCCATCTTTGGAGGCATTTATGCCACACGCCTAGTAGCACATTTTAACATACCTATTAGGCATGCTGAGAAGGAAGAAAAAGTGCTACCCCGTGTTTATCTAGATCATAAAAGTATGGTGGCACATGATTTTATTGTTAAAAATAGGGCAGCGGAGCTTAGATATCAATTGTTCTTTAAAAAACATCATCCTGAGACTATTACCTTGCATGCTCCTTCTTTGTTTGATTTGACTGTAGGCACGTACCTTGTTCCGTTGACGGCTATTCACGCCTATCGGAACCCTGCACCAGTCGAGGAGCCAGAAAAGGAACCACAAGATGAGCCTCCGTGACAATCTGTTTATTCTTGGGATCCAAAGATGACTGTCAGCCAGTGGCAGTCAGAGTCTTCTTCTTCATCACAGTATGATCCCAAATATCCATCCTCATCACAGTACGACCCCAACAACTATTATTATGGATATCCGCCAGGCCAGCCGTGGCCATAGACCAACTTAGGCCAAAAGCCTAAGCTTGGGGGAGTACGTATTTCTCACCGACATTACATTTATGTTCACACACACTCATTGCGAGATGTCGGTGCTCATACTTTTTCACTGTAATATCCATGCTAGTTTATTTTCTTTTTCCTGCTTTCTTCTTGTGTGTTTGTTAGACCTTAAGAAAAACCAAAAAAAATAGTAGTAGTTTATTTTTTTGCTGTAGTATTAATAATTAAAGAGAAAACCCAAAAATATTTCCCATTCTTCTTTTGCTTGTTGGGAGCTTTCCTGTGTAAATTGTTTTATTTCTTTTCTTTTCTTTGGGGTTCAGTAGTATAAGACCATAATTAAATTGTTGAAGTGGCTCTTATATGCATTATTGTTGATTTAACCATGAGCCCATATTGCCTTGTCTTCTCCTGTTTATTGAATGCTCGCAGATTCCAGCTTAGTCCAATGCACGTCCACTCTATTATTATTCACACCGTTCGGTCGCGCAAGTGAAAGGCAATTATGATGATATATATATGATGGACTGACTGAGAGGAGAAAAGCTGGTATGAACTTGACCTCTTTTGTTTTTGTAAATATGATGAGTCCCACGTTCTTGATTCAGCTTATTATGAATGAATATGTTTGCAATGACAATTAGAGATCATAGTTGCTTGTGCCATGCTTGATTAGCTATGAGTTATAATGGTTTACCTTGTATGCCAACATGCTATTGAGGTGATTATGATGTGGTATGATGGGGTGGTATCCTCCTTTGAATGATTTAAGTGACTTGGCTTGGCACATGTTCACGCATGTAGTTGAAACAAAATCAACATAGCGTTCACGATATTTATGTTCATGGTGGATTATATCCTACTCATGCTTGCATCCAATGCTTATTAATTTTAATGCATGTACATGGCTGTTGTCGTTGTTGGTGTCAAAACCGGCGGATCTCGGGTAGGGGGTCCCGAACTGTGCGTCTAGGCTGGATGGTAACAGGAGACAAGGGACACGAAGTTTTACCTAGGTTCGGGCCCGGTCGATGGAGGTAAAACCCTACGTCTTACTTGATTAATATTGGAGATATGGGTAGTACAAGAGTAGATCTACCACGAGATCGAGGAGGCTAAACCCTAGCAGCTAGCCTATGGTATGATTGTTGATGTGTATGTTGTCCTACGGACTAAAACCCTCTGGTTTATATAGACACCGGGTAGGGTTAGGGTTACATAGAGTCGGTTATAATGGTTGGAGATCTGCATATCCGTATCGCCAAGCTTGCCTTCCACGCCAAGGAAAGTCCCGCCCGGACACGGGACGAAGTCTTCAATCTTGTATCTTCATAGTCTAGGAGTCCGGCTGAAGGTATAGTCCGGCTATCCGAACACCCCCTAATCTAGGACTCCCTCAGTAGCCCCTGAACCAGGCTTCAATGACGACAAGTCCGGCGCGCATATTGTCTTCGGCATTCCAAGGCGGGTTCCTCCTCCAAGTACTTCATAGAAGATTTTTAACACAAAGATAGTGTCCGTCTCTGCAAAATAAGTTTCCACATATTGCCATAGAGAGAATAATATTTACACAAATCTAATCTGGTGACGTATTCCGTGGTGCTACATCACACCACGGCCAAGCTTTTATTCAAACCGTTTTACTGTCCCATCTCAGCGCATTATGCGAGGTGGTTTCCTTGGAACGTCTTGTTAAAGCAGAGATCGTGTCCCCTTATTCCGGGATTCTCATCAATACGGGCGTGGGTAACCCAACCGCTTCTAGGACTCCTAGATTATAGGCAAGTCCAAGCGAACATGGAGAGGACGCTTGATATTCACCCTCTTTATAAAGGGGACAAGACTTTTATTTTTTCCTCCCGTGCTCAATTGAATCCTTCCCCTACCTCAAGCTCAAACGCCCGAAGTTCAGGTCAAGTGCTCCGAACCTCCAGTCATGTTCGGATCTAGCCTTCAAGGCCGATGGATGCCTTCCTCCGTCACGGAAGAAGACATCAAGAAGTTGAGGGAGGCCAGATATCTGACCGTCGAGATTTTGCATCGGCTACCTCCCCGAGGGTAGGCTGTGCCCAACCCCGAACCAAACGAGAACGTCGTGTTCGTCTCCCACTTCCTCCGAGGCCTAGGCCTTGCCCTGGATCCTTTCCTCAGGGGTTTGATGTTTTACTACGGGCTAGATTTTCAGGATCTAGCTCCGGACTCCTTTCTTCATATCACGACATTTATTATCGTGTGCAAGGCCTTCCTCTGGGTTACCCCTCACTTTGGCCTATGGCTCAAGACCTTTGAAGTGAAGCCGAAGTTGGTCGAGGGGGAGCATGCAGCGTGTGGAGGTGCCTCAATGCGCAAGATGACGGGAGATCCGTGGCCCAAAGTTTCCATCCCAGAGGTGTCTGAATTGTGGCAACAGGAGTGGTTCTACATCATGGCTCTTAGAAGTGCCAAGTGGGCGCCCCCCCCCCCCCCGGTTTCCTGCTCGGGCCCCCCACCACAACTGATGTCATGGATCAGTAGAGGTCTGAGCTAGGGGCCAGCCAAGGACGTGCCTATATTGCAAGGCCGCATTCCAGATCTCTTCAATGGAGATTTCAGTTTGGTTGCGGTGATACAGGTTATGCTGGTTCGTCAAGTCCAGCCTTGCAAACGCCAGCCTCTTTGTCTGTGGGAGTTCAATCCCGAGGGACCACGTGCCATTCAAAATTTTCTCGGCCCGACGCATGAGGAAATGTACAAATCATTCTTCGGACCTCAGACAGAGTGTCCGGAAATCACCGAGGACGTGGGCCTGAGTATCAACCGCACCGCCGAATAGGTAAGTCATCTTCCGGCCGAACATACTTTCTCTACTTTGTTACGAAGTTATCTCTAAGAGTTCGCTTTTTTACCAGGACTGGCTAACAAAGACGAAGTTGATTCGGTGTTCGGCCCCCCTCCCTGAGGGTTTGGAAAATCCGGTATTGGAAAAGATGCTCCAGACCGCACCTTGCCCGGAGCCCTTGAAGGAAGATAATATGGAGGATAATGCGGGCAGACGCGGGCCCCCAACGCTGCCCATTCTAGCTGAGGGAGCGAGCGTCTCCATGAGGGAGGCGACCAGAAGAGGAAAAGGACTGCGCCCGGGGATTCGGAAGCCGAAGCTTCCAAACAAGAGAAGAAGTCTCCCACAGAGGGTCCCACCTTGGGGGGTGTTGTTGCCGCACAAAGTCCGCGGGGGGACCGATCCTCCCACAAGTCGTAAGTGACCCGAAATACCTTTGATAGTACAGATATGCCATCTTTTTCTTCTGAGAAGTTAACCACCGCATAAATTTTTGCAGTTCGGGCCTTAGCCCCTCTCAAATGAGCTCATCTTCGGGGGATCTTCTTCCAGAGATGATGGAGAGAGAAACGCCTCCTATAGACTCCTCTGCTCCGGAAGTGGGAGACCCTGAAGTGTCGTCGCGGAGGGCCTCTCCAAGTCCGGTGAGGCCAGAAGATAATCCCGTTGACCCCCGAAGCTCCCAATGTCCGGCTCTCGAAGAGAGCAGACAAAAGAGTCCGACACCGTCTAGTGTGCGATCGGATGTTCTGAGGGAGTTGGTGGGGCGAGCAGCCATCTCAGATGAACACCGTGTGTTGATGAATACGGTGATGGAGAGAATATCGTCCGCCGAAAGCGGATTGCATGAAGCTTCTATGAGTCTACTGACAGGCTTTGACGTACATAAAAGAATGTATGATAGTCCTGTGCATGCTAGGTGTGCCCTGTGTAGATAGTAGCCCCTGAGACTCTGGTTGTCGTCGGAAAAGACGACGAACAGAGGAGCATATTCCCAGGTAATAACCATACTGCCTCTATGTGCAGATGATGGAAGCTCTGGTGGCTGCCGGACTAGCGAGTTTGCCCATTTCGAACGGCAGTTGGATGCGGCAGACGCCAACATCGAGCTTGTTAACAAAAGGCTTGACGAGGCACATGGTAAGTGTCAATATCTGGTAAACGCCACATATGAAGAGCAGCATGATGCCAGTATCTTAAATATGTTGTGACTGCAGATGGAGCTGCCACTGTTGAAGCCTTGCGGGCAGAACTTGCCCGAGCCAAGGAACAAGCGAGGTTAGGTAATGCGGCTGCTGTGAAGGCGGCCGAAGAGTTGCAAGCCGAGAAGGCCGCGCATGGCGAGGCCCAAGACAAGGTGGCCAAGATGGCTGTGGAATTAAAAGCCGCCGCCGACCGTTGCCGAGTTCTCAAAAAGGAAAACCAAGCGAAGGCATCGGACCTTGAGAAGCCTGCTATGACGAAAAAGGATATCCGCTCTGCTATGAGGGCAAAGAAGGAGGAGCTGCGGGAAGCCGGGGATATTGTAGCTGGGAATTCCTTTATGTTGCGGAGGAAATTCGGAGATCCACGGTATGCCCCTCTGGATCAGCTGTGGAGTTCGGAGGATGTGTATATGGATTTGGCGGCGAGCACTGCCGATGCGGCTAAGTACTTCCAGAGTCAGACAGACCATGGACTAGACCAGCTGTTTTGGAGACAATTCCATTCTCCCGAGCGTCCATTTTCATTGACTGACCAATTAGCCGAATGGGCCGAACTAAACAGGTTGTACGGACTCTCTATGAGGTCTGTTGTGGATCAGCTGTGGCCGGGAAGGTCAAATCCGAACAGCTATTTCAGCTTGGTGCAGCAGTTCCTTGACGTGGTGCCGCACATTAATGCGATGAAGAGGTCGGCGTGCATAGAGGGCGCATGGATGTCCTTTGCCCGTGTTAAGGCATACTGGGCAGAGGTGGATGCTACCAATGTTGCAGCGCGGGATTCGGCTATAGGTCGAAAGGCTGCTGAGCACTATTTTGAAGAAGTTCTTGAGGGTGCCCGTTGGATAGAGACCCAGTGCTCAAAAAATATGATGTTTGAGTGATATGTAATCTCATTGTAAGCGAAATGCTTTTATAAATTTTTATAAGGCTATTTTTATACTTTTTCCTGAAAGTAATATGATGCCTCCTGTGCGGCCGTTTATGTATACATGTGTATAACCTGAAAGATTGCAGTCGTTGGCTTCAGCCCCCACGCATATAATGCGGAGGTGCTCACAAAAACACGCGTTCACACTTAACCCAACGTCTTGGTCCTATTAAGGAGGTGATAGCGGAACGAGCGAGGCAACCGGACTATAATGCTTTAGCACTTTCACTTAGCCATAGGAGTTTGACAGTGGGGCTACTAGATAGCCCCTGGTGGCTCCGCACTCTCCTTGTTCCGGGGTGCGTACATGCCTGGCTGGAAAACGGCCCTTGGTTAAGGCGGAGGAATTCTAACATTCCCACAGGTCATCGAGTGGTTGACCAGTCTCACGCTATATCATGACAGTCAGTTTTCGGCTTTCTCTACTGAGGTGCTCGTCCGGAAGAACCAGGGCACAATCGCAGTAGTTCTCCTGGTGCTACCTTAGCCGGAAAAGCGGAACGTAAGGCACCAAAACACAGGAGTCGGGCAAACCCAACATTTGACCAAAGGCAATGATTCGGAGCTGATGCATATAGGGCCAAACTCGCGACGCCGAACACTCCCTAAGGTATTCGGTCTTTTGGTATAAACCGGGCCTAAATAATGGCCTTTGTAAGAAGCCCCTTGTGTCCAGGTACGTGCATTGTTCTGGCGTGGCCACATGCCAAGACATCAGCATCCTTCTCAACGGTGGATATGTATCAACAAGAGACAGTAAAAAAGGTTTACGCAGGGTCTTAATCTAAAAGGAATCCTTGGAAAGGGTCCCTGCTGCACGTCTGCGCCTGTGTCTCCATTGTGCCGTATCCTGGACGGGTGTAGCACGATGATCGTCTGCAAAATAGAGGAAGTTAAGTGAAAAAGTTGTCGTCCAAAAAGATAGTTTTAAAAGAAACCATGTGTAATTCAAGATGATAAGAAATTGCCACTTGTCTACGCGTGTTGAGCCCCTTGTATTGAAAATAGGGGTGTGACCACTTATTTCTATATAAATAGCGGCGCCGGACTTGAATAGTTGTATCTGAGGTCTTGACGACCTATTGGATGCTTTCGTTTGTCCGGGCGCCTTTAGTGTGCGGCGGCCAAGGCGGCCTCACTCTCTTCGGCGCGCAGAGATCGCTTCATATTTCCGTGCACTGTAATGATGGCACGTGGACCGGGCATCTTGAGTGTGAGGGAGGCGTAGTGCGGTATTGCATTAAAGTGAGCGAAAGCTTCGCGTCCGAGCAGTGCTTGATAGCCACTTTGAAATGGAGCGATGTGGAAAGTTAAATGCTCGCCACGGAAGTTATCGGGGGAGCCGAATATAACTTGTAGTAAGAGGGAGCCCTACAACGAGCCCCTGGGACTGGCGTTACTCCTTTAAAGGTAGTATTGCTATGGCGAATTTGTGTTGTGTCTAACCCCATCCTGCGGATTGTATCCTGATATATTAGGTTTAGGCTACTGCCGCCGTCCATCAAGACCCTTGTGAAGTGATTTCCGCCAATTACTGGGTCTAATACCAGGGCAGCCCATCCTGCATGTCGGATACTTGCTGAGCAATCGCGATGGTCGAAAGTGATCGGTTGAGATGACCAGTGGCAGGACTTCGTAGTGATAGGCACTTGGGTATACTTTCCTGGGAGCGCCATATTGTTTTTTCCCTTGATTATGTGTAACACATTTACTGTTTTGACTACTGGTGGAAATTTCTTTTGTTCCGCCATCTCTTGCTTGGGAGGCTCGTCCTCGTCTTCACTTGGTGTATCCTCCCCCTTATGTACGGCGTTGAGCTTGCCAGACTTCTTGAAGACCCAACATTCTCTGTGGGTATGATTAGCAGGTTTACCAGGGGTACTATGGATCTCACATACTTGGTCCAGAATTTTGTTGAGGCTGGACAGTTCATCCCTGGTGCCTTTAGGCGGCTTTTGACCTGGCCGAGAGCTTTTGAATCCGGCATTTACTGCCATGCCCTTCGTGTTGTCTTCTTTATTCCGGCGTTTGTTATTGCTGTTGTGCCATGATTTCACGTTTCCATCTCTAACTTCAGATGTACTGGGGTCGCTAGTGCAGCATCTGGCTAGCCAGCTGTCTTCCCCCGCGCAAAAGCGGGTCATGAGGTTTGTTAATGCGGCCATCGTTCTCGGCTTATTTTGGCCGAGGTGTCTGGCGAGCCATTCGTCATGGACGCTATGCTTGAAAGTTGCTAAGCCTTTGGCGTCCGGATATTCTACAATCTAGTTCTTTTTAGTAAGAAACCTGTTCCAAAGCTTTTGGGCTGACTCTCCGGGCTGTTGAGTTATATGACTCAAATCGTCCGCATCCGGAGGTCGGATATAAGTCCCTTGAAAATTTGCCCGAAAGGCGTCTTCGAGCTCTTCCCAACTTCAGATGGAGCTTTCGGGGAGTCCTTTGAGCGAGTGACGAGCTGGCTCTTTGAGCTTGAGGGGTAGGTACTTGATGGTGTGGAGATCATCTCCTTGAGCCATATGGATATGAAGGATGTAGTCCTCAATCCAGACCCCAGGGTCTGTTGTTCCGTCGTATGCCTCTATGTTTACGGGCTTGAATCCTTCTGGAAATTCATGGTCCAGCACCTCATCGGTGAAACATAGGGGGTGTGCGTCACCCCTGTAGCTGGTGTACTCGTTGTTCGGATGTTTGTTGTATTGCATTGTATGCTGGGGCGCGCTTGCGTGGTCCACAGATGGATCTTGTTACACCATCCTTTGGGTGCGAGCCCTCGCATTGTTTGCGTGTTCTATGGTGAGCGGCGTTGTATGCCGCTCTGTATTGGTAGAGGGGTCGTCTATCCGACCAGGTGGCTGCTTCGATATTTGGTTGTGGGGGTTCTGAGGCCTCCTCATAGAATTCGGGTAGCAGCTTTCGCTTCAGGTAGCTCTTGAAGGGGCGATTGTCGCCGTACCTTGCTGCAGTGCTGAGTATTTTACTTCATCTGAATTGGAGTGTGTCTTGCGCGGCCTTGAGCCTTTTCTTCTGCTTTTTCAGGCTCCTCGCGGCGGCAACAAGCCTTTTATGGGCAGTCTGTTGCTCCGGGTGTCTGTCCAGCGTTATGTCGTCCGGCAGCGGTTCGCCCTGCTCCAGCACTGGGTCTGTGTGATCGCTATTTCTGTTGAGGCGGGATTAGGGGCGGCGCTTGTGTCGCCGCTTTGACTGCTTTTCGAGGGAACAAGCCTTCGGTGCGTGCTTCCTCTCCTCATCGTCATCTTTTAGTGTGTCCACCATGTATACGTCATATGACGAGGTGGCTTTCTAGGGCCCAATAGGCGCTGGTTCTTCATCGTCTCCTTCATCAGCGTCCATACCGTCGATGTCTCCGGAGTCGAAGTCGAGCATGTCGGTTAAATCGTCGACAGTGGCTACAAAGTGGGTGGTGGGTGGGCATTGAATTTCTTCATCGTCTGAATCCCAATCTCGCTGACCATAGTTCGGCCAGGGCTCTCCTGATAAAGAGAGAGACTTCAATGACTTCAGGATATCGCCCAAAGGCGAGTGCTGAAAGATGTCCGCGGTAGTGAACTCCATAATCGGCGCCCAATTGGATTCGATTGGCAGGGGCGTGGAGGGTTCGGAGTCCGGAGAGGAGTCCGGCTCCTTGGAGTCACGAGTCTCACAGAGTATGGGGCTGGTGTTCGCAGCCCCCGGGGTGGCGTCCAACCGCCCATCCTCAATCAGCGCAGTTGGCTCCGAATTAAGGGTCGGAGCCGATGCGGGTGTGGCCTCCAGGGCACCGATCGGCGACAGAGCTAGATCATGCTCGTCGTGATAGTGCGGCGCGCTCGGCAGTGGCTCGAATCCACGGAAGATCAAGTCCCCGTGGATGTCAGCCGTGTAGTTCAAACTTCCAAATCTGACCTGACGGCCAGGGGCGTAGCTTTCGATCTGCTCCAGATGGCCAAGCGAATTGGCCCGCAGTGCGAGGCCGCCGAAGCCGAAGATCTGTCTGGGAAGGAAGGTCTCACCCTGGACTGCATCGCTATTGATGAACGTACGAGCCATCGAGCCTGCCGGCGACGACACGGAGGAACTCTCAATGAAAGCACCAATGTCAGTGTCAAAACCGGCGGATCTCGGGTAGGGGGTCCCGAACTGTGCGTCTCGGCCGGATGGTAACAGGAGACAAGGGACACGAAGTTTTATCCAGGTTCGGGCCCTCTCGATGGAGGTAAAACCCTACGTCCTGCTTGATTAATATTGATGATATGGGTAGTACAAGAGTAGATCTACCACGAGATTGAGGAGGCTAAACCCTACAAGCTAGCCTATGGTATGATTGTTGATGTGTATGTTGTCCTACGGACTAAAACCCTCCGGTTTATATAGACACCGGGTAGGGTCAGGGTTACATAGAGTCGGTTACAATGGTAGGAGATCTGCATATCCGTATCGCCAAGCTTGCCTTCCACGCCAAGGAAAGTCCCTCCCGGACACGGGACGAAGTCTTCAATCTTGTATCTTCATAGTCCAGGACTCCGGCTGAAGGTATAGTCCGGCTATCCGAACACCCCCTAATCCAGGACTCCCTCAGTCGCTCTCTAGTTGGTAGCTTCCCAGTCTTTTGCTGACCTTCACCTATACTAAGCGGGAATACTTCTTGTGCATCCAATCCCTTAAACCCCAAAGTTATCCCAGATGAGTCCACTATACCTTCCTATATGCGGTATCTACCTGCCGTTCCAAGTAAATTTGCATGTGCCAAACTCTAAACATTCAAATAAACATTCTGTTTTGTATGCTCGAATAGCTCATGTATCAACAAAGGCTGGCCTTATCTTCCATGTTAGGCGGGTTATTCTCAAGAGGAGTGGACTCCGCTCCTCACTCACGAGAAAATGGCTGGTCACCGGGATGCCTAGTCCCATGTTTTATGCAAACTAAATCAAAATTAATTGCAAACAAAACTCCCCCTAGGACCTGATGTATGTTGGAGGTACTCATTGTTTCGAGCAAGCCATGGATTGATGCTTGTTGGTGGAGGGGGAGTATGAACTTTGCCATTCTATTTGGGAACTGCCTATAATGTGTTTAGCATGGAAGATATCACCATCTCTTAGTTGTTACATTGACAATGAAAGTATACCGCTCAAAATACAATTTATTTCTATTTCAAAATCGATCTCTAGCACCTCTACAAATCCACGCTTCCCTCTGCGAAGGGCCTATCCATTTACTTTTATGTTGAGTCATCACCCTCTTATTAAAAAGCACTTGCTGGAGAGCACAACCGTCATTTGCATTCATCACTTTTAATTTATATTGGGTATGAATATGATTCGATCTCTTTTACCATGAATTACAATGTCGAGTCAGTCCTTGATCTTTAAAGGTGCTCTGCATTTATGTTTTGCATTCTCAGAAAGGGCTAGCGAGATACCATCTTGTTATATCATATTATGATTGTTTTGAGAAAGTGTTGTCATCAGAGATTTATTATTATGACTTGCTAGTTGATTATTCTATTGATATGAGTAATTATGAGACCTGAGAATTATTGCAAATGTGGTTAGTTATGATCTATGCTGAAAACTTGAATGTTGGCTTGACATAGTTACACCAACAAGAGCAAACAGAGTTTGTAAAAGTTTTTCTTTCTTTCAGTTTGTCAACTGAATTGCTTGAGGACAAGCGAGGGTTTAAGCTTGGGGGAGTTGATACGTCTCTGTCGTATCTACTTTTCCAAACACTTTTGCCCTTGTTTTGGACTCTAACTTGTATGATTTGAATGGAACTAACCCGGACTAACGCTGTTGTCAGCAGAATTACCATGATGTTGTTTTATGTGCAGAAAACAAATATTCTCGGAATGACCTGAAACTCCATGGGAGGTCTTAGAAAAAATAATAAAAAATCCTCGCCAAATATGAAGACTAGGGGGCCCACACCCTTTCCACGAGGGAGGGGGGCATGCCCCCCTACCTCGTGGGCCCCCTGTTGACCCTCCGACGCCAACTCCAACTCTATATATTTTCTTTCGGAGAGAAAAAAATCAGAGAGAAGAAATCATTGCGTTTTACGATACGGAGCTGCCACCAAGCCCTAAAACCTCTCGGGAAGGCTGATCTAGAGTCCGTTCGGGGCTCTGGAGAGGGGGATTCGTCGCCGTCGTCATCATCAACCATCCTCCATCACCAATTTCATGATGCTCACCGCCGTGCATGAGTAATTGCATCGTAGGCTTGCTGTACGGTGATGGGTTGGATGAGATTTATCATGTAATCGAGTTAGTTTTGTTAGGGTTTGATCCCTAGTATCCATTATGTTCTGATATTGATGTTGCTATGACCTTGCTATGCTTAATGCTTGTCACTAGGGCCCGAGTGCCATGATTTCAGATCTGAACCTATTATGTTTTCATGAATATATGTGAGTTCTTGATCCTATCTTGCAAGTCTATAGTCACCTACTATGTGTTATGATCCGGCAACCCCGAAGTGACAATAATCGGGACCACTCCCGGTGAAGACCTTAGTTTGAGGAGTTCATGTATTCACTATGTGCTAATGCTTTGTTCCGGTTCTCTATTAAAAGGAGGCCTTAATATCCCTTAGTTTCCAATAGGACCCCGCTGCCACGGGAGGGTAGGACAAAAGATGTCATGCAAGTTCTTTTCCATAAGCACGTATGACTATATACGGAATACATGCCTACATTACATTGATGAACTAGAGCTAGTTCTGTGTCGCCCTATGTTATGACTGTTACATGATGAACCGCATCCGGCATAATTATCCATCACTAATCCGGTGCCAATGAGTTTTCCATATACTGGTTTACGCTTATTTACCTTTCCGCTGCTACTGTTACAATCACTACAAAAGACCAAAAATATTACTTTTGCTGTCTTTACTTTTGTTGTCGCTACCACCGCTATCATATTACTTTGCTACTAAACACTTTGCTGCAGATACTAAGTTTCCAGCTGTGGTTGAATTGACAACTCAGCTGCTAATACTTGATAATGTTCTTTGGCTCCCCTTGTGTCGAATCAATAAATATGGGTTGAATACTCTACCCTCGAAAGCTGTTGCGATCCCCTATACTTGTGGGTATCAGTGACAGATAGAGTAATAACTATGAGTTGATATCACACTTCTATATGTATAACACAAGAGGCAGTTGGTCCTACTTAATTAAGTACTAAGATACCCCGGCCCCATATGTCCTATTTTTAGCAAAGTCATGCTAAAATTAACGGAAAATTTCAGCATGACCTTTGCTGAAAATAGGACATATGGAGTTCCCGAATTTGCCGGAACGGAAGTTAATCGACATTCCGGCAAACTCAAGGGCCTCTCGGGGTACCTGCAAAATCATCACGACACGATGGTCGGAGACAAAGCCCAGCAAACTCCTTCCCTTCACTCGGGGTACAACAATATATCTTCTAGCCATGAAACCCTACCCTGATTCTCCTTTATTCTTCTTGCTGAAGAGAAGTTGCCTGCAAAGGATGGTCCAACTCAGATCAGCCTACAGATGTTCATTGTAAAATTCTGTTTAGTTCCAAGCATATACGAATACTCTTCAGAGTGGGCACAAAGATGGAAGCAAACTAATAGCACAAAGTGAATAGAAAATCAGCTACTGAAACTATACTAAAACCATGCTGAAAATTTACTGAAACTACTCCTTGCAAGCAAACTGAAACTACTCCTTGGAAGCAAATTGTCTGGGAAGGAGTATTGTGTGCACAAATCTACTCTAGCTAGTTGCTTTCACTTAGAGATTGTTAGGTAGCCGATAGCACAAACAGCATGAGTCATTCTTCAAACCGTTACAAATAGAAACAATGGCAACCAAGATTAAAAACCAACAATCCTATATATTGAAATCTTTCGATTGTTTGGTGTTCTAGCTTGGAAGTTGTACCTACCACTATTTTCTAGAGATTACATTCTTAATGGAGGGCTATGGTTGTGCACTCAAAAGTTGTTGGAAAGAAAATACCCTGTATTTTAGTGCATTATAGTACACAAAAGTAGGCAAAGTTCCTGTGAAAATATAGAAGCAAGGAAAAATAAGCAACCAAATAAGAAGTTGTGTACTTCAGAGGATGTAAATGTGTAGTTCCTAGAAAAATATGCAGTCAAACAGACTAGCAATGTTGCTATAATTACTTAAAAGCTTATGTGACTGCTTCAGTAAAATTAAGAAATAGAGAGTGCTTGGAGAGAGTATTTTGCACAAAGTGAATTTGTAGCACACAAAACTTGAGAAAATGACACCTAACACCGAAACTACAAACAGAACTGAAGAAAAATGGCAGCATCATCTATTGTAACAGCATTCTTGCCAGTAAACCCTAACAAGCATGATCTAACTGCTCATGTATTGTCAACAGCATAGCCACCACTATCTATCAACCACACAAACAAGTATTTTAGATTCCAACAACTAGCACCCCTTGCAGTCTGGTGATCCCTCCTATATGCCTGATGGGTCACCGCGATGCGAAAAACTCACAACCATTTTCATTAGCAGCACATGTAAGATGGCAAGCCCCTGTTGCCTAGATCAAACTGAAATGCATCTGTATGCCTAAATTGGTGTCCAACCAATCCGCATCCCCACCCCCTATTACCATCATTCAGAAGGAAGAATCAGGCTATGTGATGCCATGCCATCGGTTTCCCCCCATTGTTGTTTCTATTATAGAACAGAACAACATCGTAGTGACCGCAAAAAACAAGAGAGGCCACCTTACCCTACACTACACGCCGCCACCTAGGGATGCTGAGGAACATAACAGAGATGGCGGAGCGGGTCTCACCACGGGGGAGACGACAACGGTGGTGGCGGATGCTTGGGAGCGGCGGCGACGAAGACGAAGACATGGGCGACGATGAAGACCGCGAAGGAGACGGAGACGGGGGCAGCAACGAAGACGGAGGCGGGGGGCGCACCGCGATTGGTTGGGGGCGGCGGTGGTGGTGGATGCTTGGGAGCGGCGGCGGTGGTGGATGCTAGGGGTTGGCGGTGGCTTGCGGTGGTCAGAGGTGGAAGAGCTACGGTGGTGATGGTTGGAGGAGCGCTGGAGGTGGGGGCGGGGCGCGCTGGAAAGGGGTCGTCGGCGCACTACAAGAAATATGTCAAGTTATGACCTTCTGTCAGTGACCCTGGAAGAATTGGTCATAAATCTATGACCATTTTAGACCAATTGGTCAAAAGCTGTTCGGGGGGCTCCAAACCCTAAACCATTGCGACCATTTTGGTCAGAAAGGTCGTTATTTCCTTACACGAAATGGTCATAAAGCACACAACACTAGTCCATTGCCTTATTTCTAGCTGATCATGACCAATATAGATGGTCATAACCTTGTAAATTGTGGTGGATTGGTATGACTTGGCGCCACCTCATTAGTTTTGCCTATGTGTCATGTCCATTTGTCAATTTTTACCCTAGTTTGTGAAGCAACCTATATTTCTATCATTCTCAAAATTCCCAAAAAAATTACATAAATTCTTTGGGTCATATCTTCATCAAATATATAAAAATCCTTCCTTGCCTAGTTCAAAATAATTCAACAATATTCATTTTCCTATTATGTGCACAACAACACTTTATGAAGGAAGTTCTATTTATATGTTCTTGATTGCCCTCGGAATTCTTGGGCACTCTTTCCTATCCAAATCATTGTCGCATGACAAAATTCCGCTCCATTTGCCTAGCAAATCTTCCTCGTCAAATTCCCAAAGTTTTTGTCCAGCTAGAAGCATTGTGAAGGAAGTACATTTTTTATATATCCAAATGACATGAAATTTATACAGTTCCTTCATATGCCCAAATTATCACCCTCCTCCAAATTGCAGCTTAGTCAAATCATCTATGTGAGCTCAGGTTCAATTTATATTTTATGGCCAGATTGGCACATTGCAAAGCAAGTGTTATGTAGACCCCTCCTATTACCCTCAAACTCTTTGGGCACTCTTCCATACCAAAATCATTGCCACATCATAATATTCAGCTCCATTTTCCTAGTAAATATTTCTCAGGAAATTTCCAAAGTTTCTACCTCGAGAGAAGCTTTGTGAAGTAAGTACAAGCTAGGCTTACACAAATGATCTGAAAATCTACCAAGGCATGACCATACCTATGTAACTTACTTACACCAAATTTGAGCTCATTTAATTCATCCAATTTCTCTCACTAATTTTCCCAAGTTTCTGTCCATAGAAGAGCATTGTGAAGGAAGTACCACTTTGGCATGTCCAAATGGTATCAATTTTTGATGGTGCTTTCCAATGCCCAAATAACCATCCTCCACCAAATTCAGCTCAACCCATTCATTATTTTGAGCCCAGCTTCAACATTCATATTTCTATCCAGTGTGGTACTTTGCAAAGCAAGTTCACCTAGGATCCGCCTTTTAAGTTTGAAAATTTGCAAAGACATTCTCCTTAGTAGATGATCATCCTCAGCCAAAACTCACGCCCATTGGCCATGCGCATTTCCCGTACTGCCAATCAAACACTTGTCTGCTAATTCATCTTTGAGCATAGGTCGGTCTCCTCATGAGATTCTTCCTAGTACCTACTTGGGGAGTTCCCAACCCACTAGACATTCCTAGGCCTCCCAGAACGTATGTCAACGGCAAAGTCATGCGGTGACCACGCACCAGGCATGCGAGTTCACGCACTTTGGAGTTGGGGCCATGGGCCACCATCCAAGCCTCGTCGTATCGCCACCAAACCATGTATTTATGCTTAAATAGATACTTATGTAACTAGAAATGATTTTTGGAAAAAATAAAGAGCAAACAATAAGGCAGTTGCAGTTCAAGTTTGACCCGCTTCCTACTGAATCGGCGGGAATTTGTCTTTTTCACCAGAGGTGGATCAAAACTTTTGACACCCAACCATTTTGTCAATTGTGCATTATATGTCCTATTATTTTATAAAAACTATTTTGTCGAATATTGCAACAAATATATGGTAGGTCCTTCACAAAAAAACTCATTTGGGGCACATGGAAAATATAATGACACAATGCGAAGGTTTTCCAATTTTTTTGAATTTTTTTATGCCTGTTTCAAAAATGTGGTCAAAACTGCGGGCATGACCATTCCTATCTAGTGGTTGAATCTTGGAAATTTTTTGTGTTTCTCTGACTAAATAGATACTTATGTACCTAGAAATAATTTTTGGAAAAAATAAATAGCAAACTATGAGGCAGGTGCAGTTTAAATTTGACCCGCTTCCTCCTGAATCGGCGGAAATTTGTCTTTTTCATGAGAGGTGGATCGAAACTTTTAAGATCCAACCATTTGGTCAATTGTGCATTATATATGGCCTATTATTTTCCAAAAATGATTTGGTCCAAATTTGCAACAAATATTTGCTAGGTCCTTCACAAAAAAACTCATTTTGGACACTCAAAAATTAGAAAAATGATTTTTTTTGTGCAAAGAAAATGAAAGCTACCTTCGGCAACATTGTTTGCCATCCCAAGATGCACCCTTGTGCACAATATCAGATCATTTGAACAAACTATGCCATGAATGTGGCATTAAGATTGATCATTTGGCTTGAAAGCCATGCATCTTCACACATGATAGCTCGTTTCTGAGAACACTTTTTCAAATAATTACCGTATTACAAGTTTATTATTTTTCCTGGTAACTTGGTCACATATAATGACACAATGCGAAGGATTTTCCAATTTTTTGATTTTCTTTAATTTTTTATGCCCGTTTCAAAATGCGGTCAAAACGGCGGGCATGAACGTTCCTAGCTAGTGGTTGAATCTTGGAATTTTTTTGGTGCTTCTCTGATTAAATAGATACTTTTGTACCTAGAAATGATTTTTGGAAAAAATAAATAGCAAACTATGAGCCAGGTGCAGTTTAAATTTAACCCGCTTCCTCCTAAATCGGCGGAAATTTGTCTTTTTCATGAGAGGTGGATCTAAACTTTTAACACCCAACCATTTGGTCAATTGTGCATTATATATGGCCTATTATTTTCTAAAAATGCTTTGGTCCAAATTTGCAACAAATATTTGCTAGGTCCTTCACAAAAAAACTCATTTTGGACACTCAAAAATTAGAAAAATGAATTTTTTGTGCAGTGAAAATGAAAGCTTCCTTAGGCAACATTGTTTGCCATCCCAAGATGCACCCCTGTGCACAATATGAGATCATTTGAACAAAGTATGCCCTGAATGTGGCCATAAGATTGATCATTTGGCTTGAAAGCCATGCATCTTCACACATGATAGCTCGTTTCTGAGAACACTTTTTCAAAATAATTTCCGTATTGCAAGTTTATTATTTTTCCTGATAACTTGGTCACATATAATGACACAATGCGAAGGTTTTCCAATTTTTTGATTTTTTTTCAAATATTTTATGCCCTTTTCAAAATGCGGTCAAAAATCGGGCATGACCGTTCCTAGCTAGTGGTTGAATCTTGGAAAACTTTTGGTGTTTCTCTGATTAAATATATATGTTTGTACTTAGAAATGATTTTTGGGAAAAATAAAGAGCAAACTATGAGGCAACTGCAGTTCAAATTTGACCCGTTTCCACCTAAACCGGCGGAAATTTGTTTTTTTCACAAGAGGTGGATCAAAGCTTTTGACAACCAACCATTTGGTCAATTGTATATTAAATATGAATTAGTATTTTAGAAAATTGGTGGAGTCCAATTTTGCAACAAATATTTGGTATGTTCTTCACAAAAAACCCATTTTTGCCACTCAGAAAATGATTAAAAATAGCTAGAAAGATCAGAAATGCATACAAATTGGTCCTTATCCATAAAATGTGGTTTAACTCTAGTGAAAATTTGTGTGGTGCCCTTTTGAAAAATATTTTTGATAGCTACTTCACAAAATCCCTCTATTTTTAGTACTTCAAAACTATTTTAAACCATTGATTTTCCGAACCAATCAAAACACTTCCCACGGATTGATGACATGGCGTCCATCCGTCCATCCATCCATCTTTGCATCCCACATCCATCCATCCATCCATCTTTCTATAGAAAAAAGAAAAAAAAGAAAACAAAAAGAGACCCCCCACCCATAGCCCAAACCCTAGCTCAGATCGATCCCCCCGTCGCACCCTTCCTCCCATCTCTGCGTCGTCGCCGCCCCCTCCCGAACCATTTCTCTCCTCTGTGGCAACCCTTCCTCCTCACCCACCGCCCTGACCTCACCGCCCCCACATTGCTGGATCCGCACCTCCTCACCCACCCCCAGAACACACTGCTGCCGCCTCTCTCTCCCTCTCTGCCTGATCCAGATCGACGATGACAGCCCCCGGCCCGTCGCCGCCCCCTCCTTCCCCACAATCGCTGCCGCCCCAACCCAAACCATCTCCCTCCCACCTCGATCCGCTGTCACACGACCGTCGACGACCAAAGGGAATGGAAGGGTGAGATTGCCGGCGAGGTGGTGCCGGGTCGCCGCAGCCCCCACATTCTCCTTCCTCTCCCAAGGGAATGGAAGCGAGGGAACAAAAGGAAGGGAGGGAAGGCCGACAAGGAGTTCGGTAGAGCCCCAGATCCACACCGCCGTCGTCGAATTGATCCGCGTCGTCGACCTCGAATGGCCGTAGTGCTCCGGGGTTGCTCCTATCAACCTCAACTGGCCGCAGTGCTCCGGGGCACCTCCCGTCACGCCCTCGCCTACCCTGCCCTCCACGCCGCCATGATCTACTGCACCTCTGCGCTCCCCGACGAGCCCCCAGCGGTCGCCGCCGTTCGCGGGCCTCCGGGCGAGGTCCATGGCCACCTTCATCCGCACGTGAGTGCCCCCTTCCCTACCCTTTCTGCCCAGATCTGCTACAGGGATTGGTAGTTTGGTAGTAATATTTATGCACTTACATGGATTGGTAGTTTGGTACTGGCTACTAAATGATATGTGTGTTTTCTTCAGTTTCAAAAATGTCCCCAATTCTATGCATACGTCTGCCCACTAAGCCACTAAAAAGTTTTTGGCCTTAATATTGCCAATCATGTAAAATTTCTGAATATTGATTGTTTACCTTACACAAGCTTAATATTGACTATTGTCAATTATGTGATTAACCCTCCGAAGAAAGCATGTCCTTTACTGCTACTACCCAGTAGTGACTGTGTCTATGTATTGCTGGTGACTCTGAATTTGTTCTATATAAATGCAAGTATGGACTGTTGTTTGTTAGTGCTTAGATCATATGCCATGGTCTAGATTAACCCAAATGGTCAGTGACTGGGACAGGTTTCTGTATTACCATGTTTCCATTTTGATTTCTCATGTCCTTGTAGTATGCCTTATTACCTCTCTGAAAAAAAACATGTTCTTAACTGCTAGTGTCCAGGATCACTATGTGTCTGTATTGCTGTAGAGGTGACTATGAATTTTTTCTGTACTGCAAGTATGGACTTCTACGAATGATTGTGTGCACCATGATCATATGCCATGTTATTGATTAGCAAAGGATCATTGACTTCGAACAACTTTTCATGCAAATGAGCGGGGTTAACAGGGGTCAGTCATGTATTTTGTTTGACTAATATGCATCTTTCTTCTGTTTGGAATGTGTTCCCTTTTGTTTTTTGTGCAGAGAATTGAACCGCCCACCAGGAAACCAAAATGTTTTAGGGCTTAATATTGTCAATGATGTGACTTTCTGACTATTGAATGTAACTTTCTGACTATTGATTATTTACATACCAGCTGACGGCCAACGTCCAATCAACATATGCTGCTGCAAATGTGTGCTCCAGATGGGGTACTTTTGCAAGAACTCTCAGGTAACAACCATCTTATATATCTTGGTTTATGCAGTATAAATTTTGGGGAAGATCCTTGCAGCATGCATATCTAACTAACTCTTCTGTGTGCTTTTATTCCTCAGTGCAAAGCCAACTGGAAATGAGGTTATTGGAATTCTGAATGGGTGTTGTGGTAGGTACTGGTGGAGGCCGGGAGCGCCAAGGCGGTGGCATTTGATGATATCAACCTTGGTGCTTGCTGCTGACATGTGGAGAAGAAAGCCACAGGAATCACCATCTCAATGGTCTGGCCTTACTGCTTGCTGCTGACATTTTGCTGCTATTGTTCTGCTAGACATGTTGCACTACCTGAGCTTGTGTAGTAGAAGCAAGCACCCAAGTTTTCTTTCTGATTGAGTGCTTAGCGCGTGGATTTGCTTATGAGAACCAACCGGATTTGTTATATATATCCAAGTGAGATGTACTGCTACTTTGACAGTGAATTTTATCTATGTGAGATTAGAAATTGTGTGCCATCATTCATCTTATGCTATTTTGTCCTCTGTAATAACTGTTGACTTGCAAGATACAATGTTGAATTACTATATGATGCATGTTTGTGATGTTAGTATGCGTGCTTTGACTAGTAATATTAGAACTTGCCTTTATTTAGGAATGATGGGAGTAGTTACATATATTTAGGAACGGAGGGAGTAGTTACATGCTACTGTTGATCGTTGTTTTAAGTTTATTTCCCTTATTATTAAAGATATTTTTTCACAATTTAATGTTATGTGAATCTTTTTTACAGTCCATTTACTCTGACCATGTATGCCAGTATTTACTGTATCCGGTAGTCGGTTTGTTTTGTTGCCAATATAGTGCAGTGTAAATTTGGGTTCTGAGGACTGTAAGTCGGTAACTGGTAATGATTAGAGTACTGAGATATCAGCCTCTGCTATTTCTCTAGCCTATGTTCTCTGATCTTCTAGATCCGAGCACCATTTTCATGTAATTATAGTTCTTCTGCTCATGTCTTGCAGTTTTCTAAAAATTTAAAGTTAGTGTAAGTCATCATGTACTAAGTAGCTTGTAATCTACACTAGTTGTACTCTATATCCACATAAGCAAGATCAAAGCACCCATTTTATGTAATTACAGTTCTGTTTGATCACGACTTACTGTACCTATCTTTTGGTTTTACAGTTTTCTAAAAAATTTCATTCCTTGCTAGCTCTAGTGTACTTATGATACATAGTTGTGTGTAATCTGTACTAGCTGAAGTCCTATATGACCTAATTTTGCTGCCCCTTTTGATGTTTTTGGCGAAATCTTTTGGATTTGTAGAGGGAAAGGCAAGGCCCCTGAAGTCCCAATCCCTATGAACAATGCTGGAGAAGCGTAGACAAAGCAAAATTGGGGTGAGGAGGAGGGGATGATCTGCAGCTGGAAGGAGGAGGAGGAGGGGACGAAGTGCATCAAACCACAACGGTGATTTGCTCTCTTCCTGACGCGATAGCAGCTGCAGGCTCAGATGCCACTGCTGCTGGCGATTCTGCTTCACTACTTGCTCCTGTCGCCACGGTGCCGGTGGCTGCTCCTGCTTCCGGTGGAGTCGTCCCGTGCAAAAGTTGCAATGCTGCTCAGGCTCAGGCTCAGGCGTGGTGGGAGAATACCTGCTCCTTCCCGCGTCAAGATGGGAATGGGAACACCGACACACAGCCCCTCCTTGCTTTCCGCTTCGTCTTCGTCGCCGGCAAACTGCAGATTCAGGAGGACCACCTCCACCTCAGCGGCCCTATCCCTAAATTCAGCAACCACAACCACACCCAGGTAACAAATTCCCTACCCCTATTTTTCGTAGACCGGCTCTGTGTTAGACCGAAACTGTATTGCAGGTACGCACAGAAAAACTCACTCTGTTATCTGCTAATAAGTCGTGAGGAATAAATATATGTTGGTAGGTTCTGATGCTTATTGGTTGACACTACTATCTAGTACTATTGCTACTACTGCTGCTGATTAGTACGTACTAGAGCAATAATAATACATCTGCAACGAAGAGTTGCATTGAAATGAAATGACCTGACACTAAAGTAAAGGGTAAACTAACTATACTGTTGGTAATGGATCGGTGAATCAAGTGGCGTCTAATCCTGTTATGTGTCTATGTATGTCTGATGCATCATACCGTTGTACCCGTATGCTTTGCTTTGCTCGCTTGTGAATAACCTTTCTGGGAATTACTTTTACTTAGTGCACAACCTTTGGTTGCTGCAAATTTGCAAATGTCGTGCCGACGTTGTGAATTCAGAACCTATAATAACATCACTAATTCATTCTGCACTAGTGTACTGTAGTAATTTAATCTGCCTAGTGAGTTTGATGCCTATTAAGCTGTTACTTGCAACTGTTCAATTTTTTGAAAGAACAATGTTGTATTGAATATCTTACTAGAGAATTTAAGTTCTAGTTTGAATGGCTACTATTAATGATGAATGGTTGAGTTTTAAAACTTGGAGCAGATACTACTTTCTAATGTGAAATTTCGTTAAATATATATTTTCCTAATAAGTGTATCTGTTGTCATCACCATTTGTTGGCAAATATGTAATCTCATAAATTTCCAATTCTATATTTTTATCTTGTCGTCATCACCCATTTCTTGGGCTGTATAAGTGTATCTATTGTTCGGTTTTCTATCATATTTCCCGATGTACTTCTACATATATATGTTGGTTGTAATCTGCTTGAACGATCCAGTACTTGATATTCCATTCTGTTCTTGTAGGTGAATGGAGCTTGTGTTGTTGGTAGAACTCCGTTGATGGCTTCTTCCTATGTTGAAGAGCATGTTCTGTGGTATCCAAGTGTAGCTAGCATTACACTAGCAGAGCGTTTTTTTGTCGATCGCAATATTTGTGATTGTGTGGCATATTGTATGGTTATCTACGTGAAGTTTGAAGTTCCTGGGCATGCAATATTTGACAGTTAATCTAGCTGTTGTGATGTGAACGAGTGTATGGAGTTTCACATGTTCTGTTCTATATAGAATATATTGTAATAAACCTATTTTGGTTGTTATTTGAAGATTTTCATATGCTTCTGTCTTCTTTCTGTTTGATATATATTGCTTATTAATAATCTGTGAAAAAGTGATTTGGAACCACTGCCAGGAAAAATCTGAAAATTGGGACCCATTAGTGGAGCTGACAAAAAAACAGGAAATTAAAAAGAAATGGACCGCAATTTCTTGAAAATAAAAAGGCCAAATGGTTGGGCTAGGCCCATGTAGCTAGAGAAAATAAACAGAAAAAATATAAAGTAAAAAGGCTGAATTAATGGGCTCGGCCCATCTAAAACACCAAATTGGACCGGGGTGAATCTTATCAACGACCTTTTCAATTGGTCGCAATTTTGCTACGTCGGATCCGACGTGGCCTAGGCAGACCGCCAGTGACCAAAACAAAAGGTCATGGGATCCACGACCTTTTGCTTTGGTCGTAAACGTCTACGACCTTATCCTGAAGAAGGTCAATAATTTCAATTTACGACCACCAGCTTTTGACCTTCTGTTTTTGGTCACAAAAAGGTCGCAAATGAAAAACTATGACCTTTCAGCGACCAATAGTGAGGGTCATAAGTTGACATATTTCTTGTAGTGGCGGCGAGGGGGAAAGGGATCTGGCGCGGGGGGCGAGGGGGCTAGGGATTTGATCTGGCGCGGGGGGCAAGGGGGGAAGGGATAGAGGGGGAAAAGGCATAGCAATGGCGCACCTCCAAGGGGTGCGCCGTAAGTACATCCATAGCAATGGCAAACTGTCAGGACCCCGATTCCAAGTCACATCGATCTAGCCGGTAACACTTCATATCACATTGCGGCCTCACGCACGGTATCCCCACAGGTGTCGCCTTACCATGGCCCAGGACCGTTTGCGCCTTTTGGCTCACGTATATGACAGAGAACCTAGGCCGACATGGCTAGTCGTGAACCCAATGCGGCACAGACCTATGGAGACAGGCATACGTGAATCACATCGAGCATGTCGGTCATCAGCGTGTGAATCCGGGCTGTAGCACTGGGCTAACAGGACTCTGGGGAACCCGGGCTGTAGCAGGCTAGGTAGGACTCCGGATGTCACCACGTGACATTTCCCCGAAGGTACAGACATAGGAATGAAGTGAAACACATGTCGGCCAGTCTAGTGTCCTGAGCAGTAGTGCTGGGCTAGCAGGACTCCGGTGAATTGGGCTGTAGCGGACTACTATGGCTCGAGGAACACTAGACTACATTTCCCCATAAGAAAGGCTACCAAGGATAAACAACTAGATTGTCGGATCCCACACATACCAAGCATTTCAATCATACACAATATGCTCGATTTGTGTAAATACAACATTGCATCACAACAAAACTCTACAACTCAAGTACTTTATTTAAAAGGGTCCAGAGAGCCATACATAACATGTTCATACACGTAGGGGTCAGATGACCCGACACTCAAGTCATACAAGCATACAAGCACATGCGGAAGCAAATAGTCTGAGTACAGACACTAGAAAGAAAGAAGGCTTCTCGAAGCCTGTCTATCTACATAGGGCCGTCCATGGCCAGGATCACCACCTGGGTGGGAAGTCACTCATCGACGTCGAGATCTACATAAAACCCATCGGAGGGGGCGGTGTTGTCGTCTGAAAACAGTAATTAAACAAACATGAGTACAAAGGTACTCAGCAAGTCTTACATCAGAACCTACTATACATGCTCATTCTCAAGAAGGTGGTGGAGTTATTGCAGCAAGCCAGCTTTGACTCTTGGCTAAGCTATCCTACGGGACACCACTAGTAAAATAGTTTTCGCACACAAGTCCACTAATTACCAACACAATACTCCACTGGGGATCCTCCCTCGTCATCCTACGAGAGAGCCATCCTCGGTACTCACACTTATCTTGAGTCTTTTAGTAGTATCCATTAACTTGTCTATTAACTGTATAGGCAACGAAGTAGTCCTTTACCGCGGACGCGGCTATTCAAATAGATGATGTTAACCCTGCAGGGGTGTACTTCTTCATACATGCTCTCACCACTTACCGCCGTTTACACGACATGTACTCGGCAACCTTCAAGCGGAAACCCAACAAGGGTATCGGCCACGGCCTACCTAAACACTCAAGTCTCTAGTCCAAGTTTATCGCCTATCCAGGTTCCATCCGCAGGGAGTCCAGCCATGGTTTCCACATACGACCTCAAACGATGTAAACAGGGTCCCGAGACATCAAACGGGTGACTCGGTACACCGTGCCACGGTCTATCTACCGCAACATAGCCCACCCCTAGGGTCAGCTCTACGCACGGCCGCCAACACATAACCTACAAACACCAGAAACTAATTGCAACTCCTGGACAGAGTACTAGAGTGATTAAGAAGCCGAGAGTGTCCATTGGTTTCGGGCCCAATGTATGGTAGTAACTGAATCTTAAATCACACTTACAGATCTTAGTTCTTAGGGCCGGCCTCAATGAAACAACCCACCATGTACTCCTAGATGGCCTCTCATCGATACCTTTACCAAAACATGTTCAACACATCCCTCACATTACCGACATAATCATTTCACTCTAGCCCATCACCCAGATGAACCAGACGTGACACAACTCTAAGCATAGCAGGAATAGCAAGGTAGGAAACACAAACATGGCTCAATCAACTCCTACACATGCTAGTGGGTTTCATCTAGTTACTTTGGCAATGACAGGTCATGCAAGGGATAAGGGTTCAACTATCGTAGCACACAGCAGTTTGAAACGATGTTGTCTCAATGCAGTAAATGAGAGGAGAGGCGAGAACATGGGATTGTATCGATATGATCAATGGGGCTGCTTTCCTGATGTACTAGTAGTAGGGTACTATCCTTCAGACGGATATTCGGGGTTATCCTCGAAGGCAGGACCTACCATGAAGGACACACAGAACGTAATCAACACATGACAATATGCAACAATATGATGCATGCTATTACATGGCAAAATGATGTGTCCTGCCTAATGCAATGTGAAACAAGTTGAAAAGGGGTCCATTTGAACCAAAGATTCAAATGGAAGTTAAAGTTCTTATGCATAAAAAGTGTATTAGCTTGTTTCACCTAAACAGCAAGGTTAAAGTGGTTTGTCATGCATGAAACCATTACAGATGGATAGATTGAATTTTTCTAATCATTTTTCATATATAATTTGTTTGATTTGGAGCTATGGTTGATTTTCTATGATTTTTAGAAGTTTTGGCTATTTTCTGGAATTTCCTATATAAAAATAAATCCAGAAAATGAATAATTACGTCAGCACTGCGTCACAGTGATGTCAGCGAGTCAAAGGCGCCAGGGCCAATCAAACCTGACTGGTGGGCCCCGTCTATCATTGTCTTAGCTAACTAACAAAGTTAAGTTAGTACTAATTAACTGTCAGTGGGGCCTGGACCCACATGTCAGTGACCTAAACTAACTAAAATTAGTTAATACTAATCCTAAACTAATTAAAAGGTCGGCCCCACCTATCATAGGCTCTGGGAGGAAGTCAACTTGGGCCCACACGTCAGTCCACGGGTCAAAACATGGTCAACTCGCCGGCGGCTTGACGCCGGCAACGACAGACACGGCGGAGGGGCTCGGGTTTGCGTCTCCGGCGACCAAACAAGTGGCCAAGACCATCCACATGGAGCTAGAAGCGAGCCGCGTCGTGTGGTGGAGGAAGTGGAGCTCGGGGAGGCCGGGAACAACGCCGGCGACGACCTTGGTAGTCGCTGGAGCTCGGGTGAGCTCGGGGTCATTGCTACAGCGTCCTAGGTGGGGCGGCGCTAGCATCTATGGCTCCTACGCGATGCGGGGAGTGCGTTGTACACAAGCCCGGGACCATTTGGTCATCGGAGCATGACCGGCGACAACACGGGCGGCGGCGCGTGCGGGTGAGCTTCGTGCAGTCGATACAGGGGACGACAGCGAGAACAGAGAGGATGGGAACATAGCTGAGCTCACAGCGGTTGCGACAATCTAAACGGCGAGGTCGGGGACGAGCTGGAGCAGGGGTGACGGTGAAAGGGATCTCCGGCGGCGATCAGCGAAGACGAGGACGAGGCGGTAACTCCAGGGCGAGCGAGCGCTCGGGGATCGGTCTGCTTGACGGAGAGGAGGGCGGCGGAGCTCCTGGACACGGTGGCGTGGCACGGAGACGACGGAGAGCATGGCTATGGCGACGGTGCGGCTACGACAGCGTCGGCCATCATGGGAGAGAGCAAGGGAGAGAGGTAGGGGCGCGTGTGAGGTGTCCACAGGGTCGGGGCAGTGCCGAAGAGGCGCTTCGAGGCGTCGCGCTGGCGCGGGCAACGGCACACAGGTAGAGAGGTGGCGTGGCGTGCTCCTGTGCTCGCCGTCGAGCACCTGCTCGCCTCGCTGGCTAGGCGAAGCAGCTGCGTGGAGTGGCTGCTGGGCCGGGCCAGCTAAGTGGGCCGGCTGGTGGGCTTCCAGGTAAGCTCTAACTCTCTCTCTCTCTCTCTCTCTGTTTTGCTTTTATTTATTTCCTGCTATGTGTATTGAAATAGAATAAATACTATTTCATTTCCAAAAACTCTGGAAATATTCAGATGCACATTTGGGAATATTCTCAACTGCCTAAAAATGCTTCCAAGATTATTTGAGCACTTTAAAATATTAATAGCATTTAAAATGCCCAAATTCAAATACTTAAGGCTTGTTCAAAAATCCAGAATGGCTCCATAAATTGCAAAACCATTTTTGGCAGAGGTTTTAGTCAAGACCAAAAATGGTGGGCTTTTATGAAGGGCATTTTGGGTTCATTGAAATTCCAATTGTTGGAAATTAGCACTTTCAGGGGGTGTTGTGGTTGATTAGGTCCCATTTCAAGTTTAAAAGAAATTTAAACATGATGCACATGTTCATCCAATCCTAATGCATGACCAAAAGGAGGGATGTGACAACTCACCCCCACTCAAAAGAATCTCGTCCCGAGATTTAGGATCCTCTGGGAAGAAGGTGGGGTACTCGAGTCGAAGACGATCCTCCCTTTCCCAAGTGGCTTCTTCCTCGGAATGGTGTGACCACTGAACCTTGAGAAACTTGATATTATGGCGTCGGGTGGTACGCTCGGCTTGATCAAGGATACGCATGGGATATTCCCGATATGAGAGGTTATCTTGTAGATCAAGCATTTCGTGGTCCACTCCATGGATAGGATCCGCGAAGCAACGCCTGAGTTGAGAAATGTGGAAGACATCATGAACTCTGGAAAGATGCGAAGGTAGTTCCAATTGGTAGGCAACTTCTCCTCATTTGGCAAGAATGCGAAAGGGTCCAATGTAACGAGGAGCCAATTTGCCTTTGATACCAAAACGATGGGTTCCCTTTAACGGAGTAACGCGAAGGTAAGCCATCTCGACGACTTCATAAGTCATGAGCTTATGTTTACGATCATATTGGCTCTTTTGACGAGATCGGGCTGTTTTCAATTTCTCACGAATAACGCGAACCTGCTCTTTTGCTTCCTGAATCATATCCGGGCCAAAGAGTTGTCTTTCCCCGGTTCCTGACCAGTTAAGAGGTGTTCGACATTTTCGTCCATAGAGTACTTTGAAAGGAGCTTTGGCCAAACTAGCTTGATAACTATTGTTATAAGCAAACTCCGCGAATGGAAGGCATTTCTCCCAACCCATTCCGAATGAGATGACAGAAGCTCGGAGCATATCTTCCAAAATTTGATTGACTCACTCTACTTGACCACTTGATTGAGGATGGAAGGCGGTGCTAAAAGAGAGACGAGTTCCCATAGCATTTTGGAAACTTTCCCAAAATCGAGAGGTGAAGAGACTCCCACGGTCTGAGTTAATTTCCAATGGGACACCATGAAGAGATACTATTTGGGAGATGTATAAATCAGCTAGCTGACTAGCAGTGATACTCTCACGAACAGGTAGAAAGTGGGCTACTTTGGAAAGACGGTCGATCACGACGAAGATGGCATTATTCCCTCTCTTGGTCCTGGTAAACCCAGTAATGAAATCCATACTGATTTTATCCCATTTCCACTCAGGAATAGCCAAAGGTTGAAGGGTGCCAGCAGGCCGTTGATGCTCTGCTTTAACACGACAACAGATGTTGCAGCTAGCAATGTATTGAGCAATTTCTCTCTTCATCCTATTCCACCAAAACCTCTAGTGTGGTCTTGATACATCTTAGTACTACCGGGATGAATGGTGAGAGGGGATTCATGAGCTTCCTTAAGGATCATCCGCCTCAGGTTTCGTGCCTTGGGAACCACTAAGCGGGTTCCAAAGTATACGACACCCTGATCATCAACCGAGAAACAATTCGTGACTCCTTTCTTAATGTTTCTCTTAATACGGGAGATTCCCGGATCTACCTTCTGTACCTTGATGATCTGATCCGTAAGGGTAGGTTTCTCCACCAGGGTGGATAGGAATCCTCGAGGAACAATGTGGAGATTAAGCTTACGAAATTCCTCATGGAGAAGTGCTTGACTTTGTTGTAACATCAGGTTGTTACAATAGGATTTACGACTTAGTTCATCAACCATGACATTGGCTTTGCCCGGGTGTAAGTTATTCCTAAGTCATAATCCGAGATCAACTCGACCCAACGTCGTTGTCTGAGATTCAAATCCGGTTGGGTGAAGATATATTTCAAACTTTGGTGATCGGTGAAGATCTCGCAATGATTTCCGAGAAGGTAATGTCGCCAAGTTTTGAGTGCATGGACTACAGCTGCAAGCTCTAGATCATGTGTGGGATAATTTTCCTCATGTGGGTGTCATTGCCGTGAATCATAGGCAATTACCTGGCGATCCTGCATGAGTGTGCAACCTAGTCCTTGTCGCGAGGCGTCGCAATAGATAATAAAGTCCTTGGAGAAATCTGGTGGTACCAGTACGAGAGTAGATGTCAGGCGTCTTTTCAGTTCCTGAAAGCTGAACTCGCACTGTGGGGTCCACTCGAACTTTTTATCTTTCTTGAGGAGTTCAGTTAGAGGTTTAGCAACCTTGGAGAAATTCTCGGTGAAGCGGCAGCAATAGCTCGCTAAGCCAAGGAAGCTCCGAACTTGCTTGACCCTCTCAGGTGGAGTCCAATCAAGGACGGCTTGAACTCGCTCAGGATTGACAGCAATACCCTTACCAGAGATTACATGGCCTAAATAGGTCACTTCTGGCAACCAAAATTCACACTTGGAGAATTTGGCATAAAGGCGACGCTCTCGAAGTTTCATCAACACCAGCCTTAGATGTTTGGCATGCTCCTCTTCATTCTTGGAGTAGATGAGTATGTCATCGAGGTAAACTACGACAAATTTATCCAAATACTCCATGAAGACCGAGTTCATTAACCGAGAGAAGGTGGCTGGGGCATTGGTTAAACCGAAGGACATAACGGTGTACTCGTCTTGGCCATAACGAGTAACAAAGGCCGTTTTGGGAATGTCCCCATTTCTGATTTTGATTTGATGGTAGCCCAACCTCAAATCCATCTTGGAAAAGACTGAGGATCCAGCGAGCTGATCATATAGATCGTTGATCCTAGGAAGCGGATTCTTATTCTTGATAGTGACCAAGTTGACAGGTCGGTAATCTACAACCATCTGATCCGTTCCATCCTTCTTCTTGACGAAGAGGACGGGGCAAGCCCATGGAGAGAACTAGGACGGATGAAACCCTTCTTCAAGGACTCATCGAGTTGGTTCGTAAGCTTGGCTAGTTCTAAGGGTGCCATCTTATAGGGTCTTCTAGAAATTGGAACGGTTCCTGGAACAAGGTCTATCACAAACTTGACACCCCTGTCAGGTGGAACACCTGGCAGTTCTTCTGGAAAGACATCCGAAAGTTCCGGACTACCGGAATATCTTCAAGTTCTGGAAGGGGGTTGGCATTTAGGGAGTAAAGCTGGCGCTTGGCCACTCGAGTTAAGACATTGACTGTCTTGCCCGATGGGTCAGTAAGTTGAACGGTTCTAGTGGCACAATCAATCTTAGCGTAATGAGCTGACATCCAGTCCATACCCAAGATGATGTTAATGTCCGAGGACTTGAGAGCTATTAAGGATGCAAGGAAGACAAGTCTATCAACAAGAATTTCGTTCCCATGGCTTACTCTAGAAGTTTGCCATTTGGAACCCGGAGTTTGAATTACCATGGAAGTGGGCATGTCACAGAATGTCGTGTTATGCAATCGAGCATAGTTCTCGGATATGAATGAATGAGATGCTCCAGTATCGAAAAAAACAGATGTCGGATGGCAAGTAACAAGGAGCATACCAAGGACAACATTAGGATCCTCATGAGCCTCCTCGGCTGAGACATAGTTGAGATGGCCACGTGCAGTGGTGACCGGCTTGGCGTAGAATGCCTTTCCCGCTGGCTTACCACGACCAACGGACTTTCCAGACTGATTGTTGTTGTTGTTGTTCGGGGGACACTCTCGACTATATTGACCCGGCTCTCCACACTTGAAACATGTCATGACATTGGGGCGTGGAGCAGCATTAGCAGCGGGGCCACCATAGGGCTTGGACAGTGCAACTGGTGGTTGGGACGAGGCGCCTCAAAGGATGGCCTCGGAATGAACCTGGGTGGCAGTGCCGTGCTTGGAATCCACACCCGGCGCCTCTAAGATCCAGAGCCGGATGAAGAGCCAAAGTCAAGGGAGTGCTTGCGTGAAGCATCATAATCAGACTGGCATGTCTCAACACTGATGGCTTTATTGACCAAGTTATGAAAGGAGGTGCACTCGTGCAGACGAAGATCGCGGCGAAGCTCAGGGCTAAGTCCCTTGCGGAACCTTGCCTGCTTCTTAGCGTCGGTAGATACTTCTTCAGGAGAATATCGTGCCAGATTCCCAAATTCACGACTATATGCATCCACAGTCAGTCTTCCTTGGGTGAAATTGCAAAACTCTTCCCTCTTGCGATCTATGAGACCTTCCGGGATGTGATGCTCACGCAAAGCCTCACTGAATTCAGCCCAAGTAGTGGTTTGGCCGACCGGGCGCATTGCTTCAAAATTTTCCCACCAAAGACTAGCAGGGCCTTCGAGGTGATAGGCAGCATAAGTAACCTTATCAGCTTCGGCTACATTGGCAGAACGTAGCTTGTGGGTGATGCTGCTAAGCCAGTCATCCGTGTCGAGGGGCTCGACGGAATGGTTAAACTTTGGTGGGTACAACTTGATGAAGTCATTGAATGACACCAAGTCATTTCGCTGATGGCGTGCCGTGTTCTGCTCAATCCGCTCCAGCAAGCGGTTAGTCTCACGCTTGTTTCTTTCCGCCTCCAGCATCACTTTGGCCAGAGAAGGCGGGTGAGGCAGATTTTCACCCCTAACTGCACTGGCTTCCCCCTGCTACGGGGCAGCAGGGTTACTGCGGGTGTTGACCATCCTAGGAGAAAACAAGGCAACGGTTTAGATAAGGATGGCACAACTTAGCAAGGAAGTGCAGAATGTAATGGATAACACGGAATGCAGAGATGTTCATCCGTATGTCATGGTAATATAGAACTGCCATATATATACCAACGGTCATACACACCATACATAGTTTAGTACAAGCCCAGGCTACAGTACAACTATGATGAAAGACGTTACATCTAATCAGAGGCATTCCAAGCTCGTATACATTATTTGTCTACACCTCCGGAATTGATTACACACTAAGTCATATTCCACAAGTCACGCAAGATAGTGAAGATACAACTATGACAATACTAGTGATACTACTACTAACTCAGACAGCTCCGTAGTAGTCCTCATAGAAGTCACCTCCATAGCCTGGAAGTTCAACGTGATCATCCGGGAACAGACGGTCTTGAGGAGCTTGTGGACCAAAGGGGCTAGGATGAGGTCTTGGACCAACAAACGGTGGCCTGCAGGGACCACGGGGTGGGGTGATGCCTCCCACATCACGCCAATCCACCATGTCTGGCAGAGCAGATCTCACAGGATACAGATCCCTCGTATCCATACATCCAGCTTGCACAGCAGGTGCAAACCAAGTCAAAGTGGCCCAATGATCAGCACGGGTGTTGAAAAGCTCCAGTCTGAAGGCCCGATTCTCTCGGTCCTTATCCTCGAGCATCTCGGCAGTGGTGCGAGTTAGTGAGTCCTCACGTGTGGAGTCGACATAGATAGCCTGGAGATACCCTTGCGCTCCCGGGAGTGAAGCTGGCATATAACGGAAGTCGGTGTTCCGAAGCAGGCCAGTCCGGACTCGCATGATGGTCATCATGGAATAGGTAGCATCCTGCACAACCATCTCAACAGTAACCCCGAGTCCATAGGAACAGTGGAGGGGCTCGGTATATCTAGGATGAGAAGGAAATATCCAGACGGTGCAGAAATATTGACTTGATTAAAGTCTCGGAATTGCTCTTCGACAGTGTATTCGGGATAGCAATAGTAACCCGTCTCGATCATTACCCGGACTAACATAGCAGTATGACCTGGCACATCGAGGCACCGAGTCAGGTGAACCACTTGGTTTTGAGCACGAGTGGCCATCTGAAAGCACAACCACAATGCAAAGACATTAGAATTTTTAGGGAAAATTGGACATGATAACAGCTGTAAATTCTCAGAAAAAGATCTGAGACATCCACAACAGTTTGCAATACCACTCAACAACATCATATCAAGGTTCTGATTCAACTGGCAACATACTAAAAGTAGTAGAAATTGTACTGAGCCTTGTAACAACAATCCTATAAGCTACTACGGATTAGTAACACGTGAACCTGGTAGAAGAAGAGAGCCTAGTCCTTAACCCACGTTGAATGAGAAGAGAATGACTCGGATCAGAGGGCATAAGGTAAAGGAGTAAAAGAGCCTGACATTCCCTCCCACAATCAATTCCCCTACATATAGCTAAAGCATTTCTAGACTCGACATCGACCAGTTTGGCTCAATTAACCTACAGGTAGTCCGGCTCTGATGCCAATGCTGTCAGGACCCCGATTCCAAGTCACATCGATCTAGCCGGTAACACTTCATATCACATTGCGGCCTCATGCACGGTATCCCCACGGGTGTCGCCTTAACATGGCCCAGGACCGTTTGCGCCTTTGGGCTCACGTATATGATAGTGTCGCTAGCATCCATATGACAGAGAACCCGGGCCGACATGGCTAGTCGTGAACCCGAAGCGGCACAGACCTATGGAGACAGGCATACGTGAATCACATCGAGCATGTCGGTCATCAGCGTGTGAATCCGGGCTGTAGCACTGGGCTAACAGGACTCTGGGGAACCCGGGCTGTAGCAGGCTAGGTAGGACTCCGGATGTCACCACGTGACATTTCCCCGAAGGTACAGACATAGGAATGAAGTGAAACACATGTCGGCCAGTCTAGTGTCCTGAGCAGTAGTGCTGGGCTAGCAGGACTCCGGTGAATTGGGCTGTAGCGGACTACTATGGCTCGAGGAACACTAGACTACATTTCCCCATAAGAAAGGCTGCCAAGGATAAACAACTAGATTGTCGGATCCCACACATACCAAGCATTTCAATCATACAAACAGTATGCTCGATATGTGTAAATACAACATGGCATCACAACAAAACTCTACAACTCAAGTACTTTATTTAAAGGCTCTAGAGATCCATACATAACATGTTCATACAGGTAGGGGTCACATGACCTGACACTCAAGTCATACAAGCATACAAGCACATGCGGAAGCAAATAGTCTGAGTACAGACACTAGAAAGAAAGAAGGCTTCTCGACGTCGAGATCTACATACGTTGGGTGGTGTTGTCGTTTGAAAATAGTAATTAAACAAACATGAGTACAAAGGTACTCAGCAAGTCTTACATCAGAACCTACTATACATGCTCATTCTCGAGAAGGTGGTGGAGTTATTGCAACAAGCCAGCTTTGACCCTTGGCTAAACTATCCTACGGGACACCACTAGTAAAATAGTTTTCGCACACAAGTCCACTAATTACCAACACGATACTCCACCGGGGATCCTCCCTCGTCATCCTACGAGAGAGCCATCCTCAGTACTCACACTTATCTTGAGTCTTTTAGTAGTATCCATTAAATTGTCTATGAACTGCATAGGCAACCAAGTAGTCCTTTACCGCGGACGCGGCTATTCGAATATATGATGTTAACCCTGCAGGGGTGTACTTCTTCATACATGCTCTCACCACTTTCCGCCGTTTACACGACATGTAGTCGACAACCTTCAAGTGGAAACCCAACGAGGGTGTCGGCCACGGCCTACCTAAACACTCAAGTCTCTAGTCCAGGTATCGCCTATCCAGGTTCCATCCGCAGGGAGTCCGGCTGGGGTTTCCACATACGACCCCGAACGATGTGAACAGGGTTCCCGAGACACCAAACGGGTGACTCGGTACACTGTGCCATGGTGTATCTACCGCAACATAGCCCACCCCTAGGGTCAGCCCTATGAACGGCCGCCAACACATAACCTACAAACACCAGAAACTAATTGCAACTCCTGGACAAAGTACTAGATTGATTAAGAAGCCAAGAGGGTCCATTGGTTTCGGGCCCAATGTATGGTAGTAACTGAATCTTAAATCACACATACATTTCTCAGTTCTTAGGGACGGCCTCAATGAATCAAACCACCATGTACTCCTACATGGCCTCTCATCGATACCTTTACCAAAACATGTTAAACACATCCTTCACATTACCGACATAATCATTTCACTCTAGCCCATCACCAAGGTGAACCAGACCTGACACAACTCTAAGCATAGCAGGCATAGCAAGGTAGGAAACACAAACGTGGCTGAATCAACACCTACACATGCTAGTGGGTTTCATCTAGTTATTGTGGCAATGACAGGTCATGTAGAGGATAAGGGTTCAACTACCGTAGCACACAACAGTTTGGAACGATGTTGTCTTAAGGCAGTAAATGAGAGAAGAGGCGAGAACATGGGATTGTATTGATATGATCAATGGGACTGCTTGCCTGATGTAGTGGTAGTAGGGTACTACCCTTCAGACGGATATTCGGGGTTATCCTCGGAGGCAGAACCTACCATGAAGGACACACAGAACATAATCAACACATGACAATGTGCAACAATATGATGCATGCTATTACATGGCAAAATGATGTGTCCTGCCTAATGCAATGTGAAACAAGTTGAAAAGGGGTCCATTTGAACCAAAGATTCAAATGGAAGTTAAAGTTCTTATGCATAAAAATGTATTAGCTTGTTTCACCTAAAAAGCAAGGTTAAAGTGGTTTGCCATGCATGAAACCATATCGGATGGATAGATTGAATTTTTCTAATCATTTTTCATATATAATTTGTTTGATTTGGACCTATGGTTGATTTTCTATTATTTTTAGAAGTTTTGGCTATTTTCTGGAATTTCCTATATAAAAATAAATCCAGAAAATGAATAAGTGCGTCAGCACTGCATCACTGTGACATCAGCGAGTCAAAGGCGCCAGGGCCAGTCAGACCTGACTTGTGGGCCCCGTCTGTCAGTGTCTCAGCTAACTAACAGAGTTAAGTTATTACTAATTAACTGTCAGTGGGGCCTAGGCCCACATGTCAGTGACCTAAACTAACTAAAATTAGTTAATACTAATCCTAAACTAATTAACAGGTCGGCCCCACTTGTCATAGGCTCAGGGAGGAAGTCAACTTGGGCCCACACGTCAGACCACGGGTCAAAACATGGTCAACTCGCCGGCAGCTTGACGCCGACGACGACAGACGCGGCGGAGGGGCTCGGGTTTGCGTCTCCGGCGACCAAACGGGCGGCCGGGACCAACTACGGGGAGCTGGAAGCGAGCCGCGTCGTGTGGTGGTGGAAGTGGAGCTCGGGGAGGCCAGGAACGACGTCGGCGACGACCTTGGCGGTCGCCAGAGCTCGGGTGAGCTCGGGCTCATTGCTGCAGTGGCCTAGGTGGGGCGGCGCTAGCATCTATGGCTCCTACGCGATGCGGGGAGTGCGTTGGACACATGCCCGGGACCATATGGTCATCGGAGCATGACCGGCGATGACACGGGCGGCGGCGCATGCGGGTGAGCTTCGTGCAGTCGATGCAGGGGACGACAGCGAGAACAGAGATGATGGGAACGCAGCTGAGCTCACAGCGGTTGCGACGATCTAAACGGCGAGGTTAGGGATGAGCTGGAGCAGTGGTGACGGCGAAAGGGATCTCCGGCGGCGATTAGCAAAGACGAGGACGAGGCGGTAACTCCAGGGCGAGCGAGCGCTCGGGGCTCGGTCTGCTCGACGGAGAGGAGGGCGGCGGAGCTCCTGGACACGCACGGAGACGACGGAGAGCACGGCTATGGTGACGGTGCGGCTACAGCAGCGTCGGCCATCATGGGAGAGAGCAAGGGAGAGAGGCAGGGGTGCGTGTGAGGTGTCCATGGGGTCGGGGCGGTGCCACAGAGGCGCTTCGAGGCGTCGCGCTGGCGCGGGTGATGGCAGGCAGGCAAGGAGGTGGCGTGGCGAGCTCCTGTGCTCATCGTCGAGCACCTGCTCGCCTCGCAGGCTAGGCGAAGCAGCTGCATGGAGCGGCTGCTGGGCCGGGCCAGCTAGGTGGGCCGGCTGGTGGGCTTCCAGGTAAGCTCTAACTCTCTCTCTCTCTCTCTCTCTGTTTTGCTTTTATTTATTTCCTGCTATGTGTATTGAAATAGAATAAATACTATTTCATTTCCAAAAACCCTGGAAATATCCAGAGGCACATTTGGGAATATTCTCAACTGCCTAAAAATGCTTCCAAGATTATTTGAGCACTTTAAAATATTTATAGCATTTAAAATGCCCAAATTCAAATACTTATGGCTTGTACAAAAATCCAGAATGGCTCCATAAATTGCATGATCATTTTGGTAGAGGTTTTAGTGAAGACCAAAAATGGTGGGCTTTTATGAAGGGCATTTTGGGTTCATTTAAATTCCAATTGTTGGAAATTAGCATTTTCAGTGGGTGCTGGGGTTGATTAGGCCCCATTTCATGTTTAAAAGAAATTTAAACATGATGCACATGTTCATCCAATCCTAATGCATGACTAAAAGCAGGGATGTGACACACACCACCGAGGGGTGCGCCATAAGTAACTTTTTTTATTGAAAACAATGGCGCACCCTCTCTTGGTGTGCCATTAGTAACTTTTGTTATTATTTTTTATAGATGACAATGGCGCACCCTCTCCTGGTGCGCCATTAGTAACTTTTTTTTAACTATTTTTCATTGATAAAAATTATTACACTATATAAAGGACAGGAGTAGAGGAGGGACGAAGGGAGGGAGCATTTACATTCGTTGACGAGGCGGTGGTTGGCATCGCATCAGAGATGCAGACCGTAGAAGGAGGAGGACGCCGGTCATGGTCGTGGTCGTGGGCCGGCCTCGTCGCGTCCGTCGGCATTCGTTGTCAGCCATCGATGGACTGCTAGTAGCCCCGCTGAAGTCTCCACCTCCGGGCTCTGGTTTACTCATCACAACGGCGGAACATGGTGCAACTGCCGGTGGGGTGGGGTAGGGCGGCTGCGGCGAATGGGGTTAGGGCGCGACGCGACCAAGCCTAACCTAGGTTGGAGCGGGGAGGGTGCGGGGGGTCGTCGTCGGCGGTGGAGCGGGGAAGGGTGCGGGGGGCGTCGGTGTCAGGACCCCGATCCTAGGTCACACCGATCTAGCATGTAACACATCATATCACTTTGTGGTCTCACGCACGGTATTCCCACGGGTGCCACCTTACCTGGCCCGGGACCGTTTGCGCCTTTTGGCTCACGTATATGATAGTGCCGCTAGCATCCATATGACAAAGAACCCGGGCCGACATGGCTAGTCGTGAACCCAAAGCGGCACTAACCCATGGGGACAGGCATGTCGGTCAATAGCGTGTGAATCCAGGCTATAGCACTAGGCTAACAGGACTCCAGTAACCCGGGCTGTAGCAGGCTAGACAGGACTCCGGATGTCACCGCGTGACATTTCCCCGAAGGGACAGACACAGGAACAAAGTGAAACACATGCCGGCCAGTCAAGTGTCCTGAACAGTAGTGCTAGCCTAGCAGGACTCCGGTGAACCAGGCTGTAGCGGACTACTATGGCTTGAGGAACACTAGGCTACATTTCCCCATAAGAAAGGTTGCGAAGGATAAACAACTAGGTTGTCGGATCCTACACATACCAAGCATTTCAATCATACACACAATATGCTCGATATGTGTAAATACAACATGGCATCACAACAAGACTCTACGACTCAAGTATTAATTCATTAGGCTCCGAAGAGCCAGATATTACAAGCATGGGTCTCATGACCCAACAATCATAGCATACAATGCAAAGCACATGCGGAAGCTTAACATGTCTGAGTACAGACATCTATAAATGAAAAAGGCTAAGAAGCCTGACTATCTACCAGATCCTGTCGAGGGCACAAGATCGTAGCTGAGGTATCAAGCTAAACGTCGAAGTCCACGTGCAACTAATAGCGAGACTGAAGTCTCTCTGCAAAACATAAAATAAGCAAACGTGAGTACAAATGTACCCAGCAAGACTTACATCAGACCTAACTACATATGCATCAGTATCAACAAAGGGGGTGGTGGAGTTTAACTGCAGCAAGCCGGCTTTGACTCAGTGGCTAACCTGAACTACGACTGCAAGTAACTCTTTTGAGGTGGCGCACACGAGTCCACATATTCACCATATCAATACTCCACTATGGATCCGCTTCCGTCTCCCTACGAGAAGGCCATCCATAGCATTCACGCTTATCTTGCGCATTTTAGAGTATCCACTTTCACTTGTCTATGAACTATGCAAGGGGTCCAAGTTTCCATATCCGAGGAATCTAGCTATTCGAATAGATAATGATAACCCTGCAGGGGTGTACTTCTTCACACACGCTCTCGCCACTTATAGCCCTGTACACGTCATGTACCTCGGCAACCTTCAAGCGGAAGCCGGGCGAGGGAGTCGGCCACGACCTGACTAACCAACAAGTCTCTCGTCTAGGTTTATCGCCTATTCGGGTTCCATCCGCAAGGAGATCCGGCCGGGGTGTCGCTCACGGCCCCAAACGATGTGTGCAGGGTTCCCAAGCCCACCATCCGGGTGCCACTTGGTACACCGTGCCATGGTGCCTAGTCTGTCCCAAGCCCACCTGTACCGGGTGCCAGTTGGTAGACTACTAACACTACCTACAAACACCAGAAACTAGCTGCAACTCCTGGACAGAGATCGAGTTGATTAATAAGCCGAGAGGGGCCGAGTTACTGGAACCCAATCTGTGGTAGTAACTGTTCATGGATCACAAACACAGGACTCAGTTCGTGAGGACGGCTGCAATGAGACAACCCACCATGTACTCCTACATGGCCTCTCACCGCTACCTTTAACAAATCGTGTTCACACACTTAGCTCACACACAGTAGGACATGTTTACACACCTCCGATCTATCCCTGATGAATCAGACCTGACTCAACTCTAAGCAGTAGCAGGCATGACAAACAAGCATGAATGAGTAGGCACATCAGGGCTCAAACAATTCCTACTCATGCTAGTGGGTTTCATCTATTTACTGTGGCAATGACAGGTCATGCAGAGGATAAGGGGTTCAACTACCGCAACAAGTAACAGATGAATCGTTGTTGTCCTAATGCAGTAAATGAGAGCAGGAGCGAGAGAGTGGGCTTGTATCGGAATGAACAAGGGTGTTGTGCTTGCCTGGCACTTCTGAAGATAATATAGCTCTTCATCGGTGTCATCGATCACATCGTCGGAAACATCGTCGACTGAGAGGGGACGATTACCGGCAAACAGAGAAAGGACACAATCAATGCAATGCTCAATATGATGCATGATCATGACATGGCAATATGCTGTGGTTTGAGCTTATGCAACTAGCAGCAGGTTAAATGAAGTTGGTTTGAACCTAAGATTCAAATTCAAACTCCACATGTGGTTATTTAAATGCCCTTTATTTGTTTTGTCCAAAACAAATGACAAAAGTTGTTCAAACATGCATGAAAATGGTACAGATGGATTCCTTGAATTTTTCTGATAATTTTACATATATAATTTATTTCATTTGGAGTTACGGTTGAATTTCTATGATTTTTAGAAGTTTTCACTAATTTCTGGAATTTCTAAATCATTTCAAAATAAGAAAAACCAGAAAAGCATTTACTATGTCAGCATGACGTCGGTGTGACGTCAGCAAGTCAACAGGGTGCGTCCGGGTCAAACCTGACCAGTGGGACCCACTGGTCAGTGACTAACTAACTAACTTAAGTTAATTAGAGCCTGGGCCTGCATGTCAGTGTCTAATTTACTTAACTAAGTTAATTAGGACTAACTAAATCTAACACTAATTAAAAAGGGGACTGGCCCACACGTCAGTCAACCAGGGGAGGTCAAACCCCTGGTCAACGGGTTCAAACCCGCCGGACTTGGTCCACGGCTCGACGCCGGCAACGGAAGATGCGGCGGAGGGCTTCGGGAATCACCCACAGGCGACCATTTGCACGGCGGAGAGGCTCTACGTGACGAGGGGACTCGTCCACGTCCAGTGGTGCTCACGACAGCAGCTCTAGTGGCCTAAAACGACGGCGGCGGTAACTTGCGCGGCGGCCGGAGTTCGGGAGTTGAACGGATCGGCGTTGTAGGGAACGGCAGGAGTCGCGGGTGGTCGCGGTCGACTCCTGGGAACGTGCTGAGCACGATGGCACGCTCGGTTGCGAGCTTGCACGGCTGTGGTCATGGTGGCGGCATGGCCAGTGGAGCCAAGCTCTCGGGCTCGACGGGAATGGGTGCTACGATGAGCTAGTGGGCATGGAAGTAGGGGGAATCGGTAGAGGAGTTCACCGCGAGTGTAGGGGGCGTCGAAATGGGCTCAGGGAAGCACGGACGACGTCGGGGCATTGCCGGCGATCTCGGAGGCCAGAGTTGAAGACGACGGTGGTGGCGTCATTCCCGGGCACCTGGCGTTGCGTGACTCGGTGGAGAGAACGAGGACGTCGTCGCGGATCTCAGGGGCACGTCTAGGGGCGTAGGGGAGGTCGGTGGCTATGCGAGCGGTGGACGGCGGTGACGGCGGTTCTTGGTCTCACTTGGGGCCGAGAGATAGAGGAGGGGAGGAGCTCCAGGGAGAGAGGGGAAAGTGACAGGGGACCGAGGAGGGTCGCATGGCGATGCTAGAAGGGCCGTGGCATCGCGGTGGAAGCAGGAGGTGGCCGGACGTACGCCGGCGCACGGTGGCCACGCGCCTCTGTCCTTCTGTCAAAGGAGGAAGAAGACCACAGCGCCCCTGGTGGGCTGGGCTGGCCAACTGCGCCGGCCAGGTGGCTTTGGTGGGCGCCAGGTAAGTGGCCCAGGTGGGTTTTCTGCTCTGTTTTAGTTTTTGTTCAATTTTCCTATTTATTTAATCATTTTGCCACTAATTCCAATTCAAAAGAATTTCAAAACAGTGACAAAACCCTTTGAATAATTTTATGTTGCTAGATGGACTTTTCCAACAGCACATAAAACATTTCAAAGTTATTTGAAAATATATCCCATATATTATGAATATAATTCCAAATTCAAATACAATAATGATTTAAATTCAGTGCCAAAATAATTCCTTAAAAATGTTCTAGAATTTTGGTTTGATATATAACTCTTGCCAAAATTCACAAAACTATTTTTAGGGCATTTTGGATTCACAGAATGCTATTTAAAGGGTACTTGCCCTTATTTTAAACAGTTTTCTGAGGTTTCAACAATCCTCAATTCAAGTTTCAGAAATTTAAACATGATGCATAGATGATCTCAGATGCAACTAAATACAAGCAGTTCTAGGGTTGTGACAGTCGGCGGCGAGGGTGATCTGGCGAGGGATGGGGATCGAGATGGAGGGGGATCTGGCGCGGGGGGCGACGGGAAAAGGGATAGAGGGGGGAGAATAGCAATGGCGCACCACCCAGGGGGAAGAATATTCATCAGTTCAAAAAATACTAACAAATTCAATACTTTTCGTGAGTTAGAAATTCAATACCAGAATAAACACATAAATAAATATACATGAGGACTAGAACAGAAGAAATATCATTTCAAAATGTCGAAATGCAATCGAGAAATGAAGACTGTGATTTAAATACAATCGATCTTAGCTAGCTATCTTTTCACAATCTTCTTGCCCTTCTTTTTCGCAAATGGAGTTCTTCTGTTGAACGGACGTCCTTTAGGTAGGGTGGTCCTGCTTCTTCTTGTGGTGTATGGCACTTCATCGTCGTCGTCATGTTCCATCTTCGGGTCGCCGTACTTGTCGAAGTCTTGCTCATTGGCGACTCCATGCATTCCGATGATCTTCCTTTTGCCTCTCCTCATGACAACACGACTGGGCTTTGACGGGTCGGTAATGAAGAAGCATTGGTCCACTTGGGAAGCCAGTACCCATGGCTCATTTTTCGCGGTGAAATTTGCGCCCGCGGTGTTGGATTTGGCTTCGGGTATAACCATGGTGGTGAAATAACGGTCTTCTTTTAGGACGCTCTTGGCCCATCTCACACGAAACATCGGGACCTTCTCTCCAACGTAGCTCAGCTCCCAGATCTCCTCGATCCTTCCGTAGTATCTGTCCTTGTCGTTACCAGTGTAGGATTCCATCATTACCCCGGAGTTCTGATAACCATCGCTCTTCATGTCCTTCTCCTCGGTGTAGAATGTGTAGCCGTTGATATCGTACGCCTCATAGGTCATCAGGTTGTGCTCGGCGCCCTGTGACTAGGCGAATATGAGTTTTTCTTCCGTGGAAGAATCCTCATGTAAAGGGTATGACAGAAGATTCTCCTTGAACCAACGCGTGAAACATGAGTTGTGCACTTTGATTATATCTCCGTTTGTCCTCTGTTGGCCTCAGTCATTGTACGTCTTCTCAATAAAGGTTTTGTGCTCTACCACCCAAGGATCGACCACGTCTATGTGTTGTAGCGTGACTAGGTTTGCTCTTTCAAAGTCGGCGAGTCGACCCTCAAAGTCGACATGCATTTCGCGGCGACCATCATCGTGACCCCATCCGGCGAGCTTGCTGAGGTGCCTGTTGACGGGAAGACCAACGGGGTTCTCGATGCCTAGATAATTCGTGCAGTAGGAGATGCACTCTTCGGTCAGAAAGCCCCTGGCTATGCTTCCCTCTAGACATGACATGTTGCGAACATATCCTTTGATGACACCATTCATCCTATCGAACGGCGTCATGTTGTGCAGCAACGTTGGCCCGAGTTGGATGATATCCTCCATGATATGGACAAGCAGATGCACCATAACATCGAAGAATGCGGGCGGGAAGTACATCTCAAGGTCGCATAGTATCACCATGATCTCTTCCTGTAGCCTTCTGAGTTGCCTCACGCCAACAGACTTCCGAGAGATGACGTCGAAAAAGTTGCATAGGCTAAATAGGGTTTCACGGACGTGCGCGTCCATGATCCCACGGATTGCAACTGGAAGTATCTACGTCATCAGCACATGACAGTCGTGAGACTTCATCCCGCTGAACTTCAGCTTCGCTGGGTCTAGGTATCTGCTTATCTTCCCCGCGTAACCGTAAGGAAGTTTTACTGCTACGAGGCAGGTGAAAAACTGCTCGATCTCCTCCTGACTTAGAGTGAAGCACGCGGGAGGGTAGTCATTTCCGGTCTTCTTGGCCTTTTTGACTTTGCGACAACTTTCCGTGTCCTGCGTCGCCTCATCATCATCATCATCATCATCATCATCATCATCATATATAGCGTGAAGCTCCTGCCTGATGCCCATTGATTTCAAGTCTGCCCTTGCTTTCGGCCCATCTTTGGTCCTCTCTGGCATGTTTAGCAGGGTACCAAGCAGACTCTCGCACACGTTCTTCGTGATATGCATTACATCAAGGCTCTGAGGCACACGGTGGATCTTCCAGTACGGCAAGTCCCAGAAAACAGACCTTGTTTTCCATACCTTCAGCAGCGGCTCTGGCGCCTTTCGCTTCTTTCCCGGCTCTGGCACCTTTTGCTTCTTTCTTGGCAGTGGGCAGTCTTTCCAATTTTTCAACAGCTCAACTATTTCCTCGCCGCTCCTCGTATGCGGGCGTCCTCGGGGTTTGGTTTCACCATTGAACATATCCTTGCGTTTTCTCCACAGGTCATCGTTGCGAATCCACCTTCATGTCCCATGAACATGGTTTTCAAAGACCCGGGATCTCTATCTAACTGGCGATACATTGTGTCATCCATGCACCTGACGCATCCAGAAAATCCGTGGACCACCTGCCCCGCGACATATCCGTAACCGAGATAGTCATGCACCGTCGTGAGCAGCGCAGCTCTCATAGGGAAATATTCTTTCTCTGCGGCGTCCCACGTATTGGCTGGCGTTTTCCACAGCGTGTCAAGCTCCTCTTTTAGCAGCCCCAGATACAGATTGATGTCGTTCCCTGGTTGTTTCGGTCCTTCAATTAGCATACTCATGTGAATGTACTTCCTCTTCATGCACAACCAGGGGGGAAGGTTGTACATCCACACAAACATAGGCCAGGTGCTATGTGTGCTTCTCTGGCTGGCAAACAGATTGACTCCATCGGTGCTCGTGCCCAGCACGATGTTCCTTTGATCGTTCCCAAATTCTGGGTATTTGAAGTTCAACGCTTGCCACTGGCTCACATCCTTAGGGTGACTGAGCATCCTGTCCTTTTTATCTATCTCCAGATCATTTGCGTCATCTTCTTGCTTCTTCTCCTCCCTATCCGCGTGCCAACGCAGGAGCTTTGCTACCTTAGGGTCCACGAAATACCGCTGCAGACGAGGAGTGATCGGAAAGTACCACACCACTTTTCGAGGAGCTTTCTTCCTCTTCTTGTATCGAGTGACGCCGCACACCGGACATATGGTAGACTCCGCGTGCTCGTCCCGATAAATGAAGCAATTGTTCATGCACACATGGTATTTCACATACGGTAAATCCAGAGGACACACGATTTTCTTCGCCTCCTCCAAACTGGTCGGGCACTTGTTCCCCTTGGGAAGACGTTCGTGCCAGAATGACATGTTCTCGTCGAAGCATGCGTCGGTCATTTTGTGTTTTACCTTCATCTCCAGAGCCATGAGCGTTACTTTCAGGCGGGTATCCTCGGGCCTGCATCCTTCATACAATGGAGTAACCGCGTCTAACTCAAGTTGATCCATCTTGGCTTTCTCTTGGGCGGCAGCTCTTGCGTTATCCGTCTGCTTGAGAAGCAGCTCTTGAATATGAGGGTCCTGCACCCAGCCCATCGATGGTCCAGCATCGTCTGCTCCACCGGCATCATCATCTTCATGATCATGCCCGTCGTCTGCTTCGGCATCTTCCTCATCATCATGTCCTGCATCTTATACATGATGACTGTGTACAGCATCACCGTCGTGATCATCTCCTGGGGATTCTTCGTCTTCTCGCCCGCCCGAGCCGCGGTGGTTGTCTTGCTGCCCTTCCTCATTTCTTGCTCGGCCCCCATGGACGACTTGGTAGTCATCTTCATCACCTTGCCACCGATAGCCATCCATGAAACCACGCAAGTGCAGGTGGTCCCGCACCTGCCCGGAATCCAGGTTCGCAATAAGGCTCTTCATCTTGCATCTTCGACACGAACATCTTATCTCCGTCTCGTTCTTTTGAAGCATCTCGGCCTTTGCGGACCTCAAAAGCCTATTCATGATGCCTTCGGTCATCGTGCGGACCATGGTCACCTGCGGGGTAGAGCAAAACGATATTTTAGAACCAAGAAAAATTTGGCATGACTTTCCCTAAAAATAGGACCAAAAAGAATGCTTACTGCCAAAATTCTCGCTGAAACGGAAATGAATCAACATTACGGCAAAATATTGGCAACTATCGCATTTCAAATACCGGTACACCTCCAAACACAAACACATATGCAACACCACAAACATATGCAACACCACGAACATACATAGATCTGGCTACGCCATAAAAAGTGCATGTGCACATTGTTGTAGGGAGAACAACATAAATATAGCTTCCCCCTTACTTACCTATCAAAACAAGGTAATTTAACCACTTAATTTGAATGAATCTATGGTGGAAATGAGGTGAAAAAGAGGAGGCACCCGAGACAAGGAGGAGGTGGAGAGAATGAAGTGGGGAGAAAGTGAGTGTGGGTAGGAGAGGTTGTCCAAAATATCGTGTTGCTGCCCACTTACTAATGGCGCACCAACTCTAAATGCGCCATTAGTAATCCAGGTTACTAATGGCGCACCTTCTGGTGGTGCGCCATTACTAGTTTTGCAAAAAAAACATACTAATGGCACACTGTTCCACAGTGCGCCATTACTAGTTTAAACTAGTAATGGCGCATGGTGGAACAGTGCGCCATTGGTAGTTTTGCAAAAAAAGGAATAAAAAATATAATAAAAAAATAACATTAGTGGCGCACTTTCCGACAGGTGCGCCATTACTAGTTACAACTAGTAATGGCGCACTGTGTCTGGATGCGCCATTAGTATGTTTGGACAGGCGCACTAGTTCAAAAAAAATTTAATACTAATGGCGCACCCTGGGCCAGGTGCGCCATTAGTAGTTTCAACTCTAATGGCGTATCAGAAGGTGGTGCACCATTAGTATATACTAATGGCGCACCGCTTGTCTGGTGCGCCATTAGTGTCAATCCCATCTATAGCCCTTTTTCCAGTAGTGAGACCCTCCCCAGGGTACAAGATCGTAGCTGAGGTAACAAGCTAAACGTCGAAGTCCACGCGGAACTACTAGCGAGACTGTCGTCTCTCTGCAAAAACATTAAATAGGCAGACGTGAGTACAAATGTACCCAGCAAGACTTACATCAGAACTATCTACATATGCATCGGTATCAACAAAGGGGGTGGTGGAGTTTAAATGCAGCAAGCCAGCTTTGACTCGGTGGCTATCCTAAACTACGACTTCAAGCAACTCCTTTGAGGTGGCGCACACGAGTCCACATGCTCACCATATCAATACACAACTATGGATCCGCTCCCGTCTTCCTACGAGAACGCCATCCATAGCATTCACGCTTATCTTGCTTATTTTAGAGTATCCACTTTTACTTGTCTATGAACTATGCAAGGGGTCCAAGTTTCCATATACGAGGAATCCGGTTATTCGAATAGATAATGATAACCCTGCAGGGGTGTACTGCTTCACACATGCTCTCGCCACTTACCACCATGTACACATCGTGTATCTCGGCAACCTTCAAGCGGAAGCCTGGCGTGGGAGTCGGCCACGACCTGACTAACCAACAAGTCTCTCGTCCAGGTTTATCGCCTATTCGGGTTCCATCCGCAAGGAGATCCGGCCGGGGTGTCGCTCACGGCCCCAAACGATGTGAGCAGGGTTCCCAAGCCCACCATCCGGGTGCCACTTGGTACACCGGGCCACTGTGCCTAGTCTATCCCAAGCCCACCTGTACCGGGTGCCTCTTGGTAGACTATTAACACTACCTACACACACCATAAACTAGTTGCAACTCCTGGACAGAGATCAAGTTGATTAATAAGTCGAGACAGCTTGGAGCGCCCGGAGCCCAATGTGTGGTAGTAACTGTTCATGGATCACAAACACAGAACTCAGTTCCTAAGGACGGCTTCAATGAGACAACCCACCATGTACTCCTACATGGCCTCTCACCGCTACCTTTACCAAATCGTGTTCACACACTTAGCTCTCAGCAGTAGGACATGTTCACCACATTCCAATTCATTCCCGATGAATCAGACCCGACTCAACTCTAAGCAGTAGCAGGCATGACAACAAGCATGAATGAGTAGGCACATCAGGGCTCAAACAACTCCTACTCATGCTAGTGGGTTTCATCTATTTACTGTGGCAATGACAGGTCATGCAGAGGAAAGGGGTTCAAATACCGCAGCATGTAACAGTTGAATCGTTATTGTCCTAATGCAGTAGAAGAGAGCAGGAGCGAGAGAGTGGGATTGTATCGAAATGAACAATGGGGGTTTTGCTTGCCTGGCACTTCTGAAGATAATATAGTTCTTCATCGGTGTCATCGAACAATCGTCGGAGCCACGCCTATCGAGAGGGGACAATACCGGCAACAGAGGAAGAAACACAATCAATGCAATGCACAATATGATGCATGATCATGACATGGTAAAATGGATGTGTTGGGCTAATGCAACTACAACCAGAAGGTTTTGAGCTTATTTGAATCAAGGATTCAAATACAAGCCTAAACTATGAACTCATATAAGTGCATTATCATGTTTCATCTAAATAGGAAGGTTAGGTTGCTTTAACATGCATGAGACCAGTACAGATGGATAGATTGCATTTTTTTGATAATTTTTCATATATAAATTATTTCATTGTGAGTTACTGTTGATTTTCTATGATTTTTAGAAGTTTAGGCAATTTTCTGGAATTTCCTGAATAATAAAAAAATCCAGAAAATGTATTACTGCGTCAGCATGAGGTCACGATGATGTCAGCAAGTCAACAGGCGCCGTCCAGGTCAAACCTGACTAGTGGGGTCCACTGGTCAGTGACATAGTGTCAACTCCAGAGGCTGACGTGTGGGTCCGGTCAATACTGACGTGGCCAAGTCAACGCTGACAGGCGGGGGCCCCTAAGATTAGTATTAATCTAATAGAGAAGTTAAACTAATTAATTAGGCACTGGGGGCCCACATGTCAACAAGGGGGGGGATTAATTAGTGCTAACAACGGGGTTTAGCCGGCAACTAATCGCCGGTGCTAAGCAGTGCACGGCGGCGATCATCGGCCGGCCGTTTCCGGCAGCTAGAGTTTGCGCGGGTGGGTGCGGTGGAGAGCCGTTGTTGCGGTGCTTCGAACGGTGGCAGTGGCAGGTGCTCGGGTGCGCTGTGGCGTCGGCAGCGGCGAGCGAGGCGGCGACCGGAGCTCGGCCTCGAGCGGCTAGGGGGCTGCGGTGGACGGTAGAGGTCGGGATTGGTCGTGTTCTTCTCCTGGGGACGCACTGACCACGACGGCATGCTCGATTGCGGGTTCCTGTAGGTATGGCTGCGGTGGCGACATGGCCGGCGGCTAGCGGGCAGCTCAAAGCTCCGGTGACTCGGGCGGCTAGCGGGTGCGTACGGGCACGGGGAGCAGGGGAGAAGAAGGTGGAGCTCACAGCGGGGTCGGGGACTGCCTCAGCAAGCTCGAGGAGGCAGAGACAGCGGCAAATCGACGGTGGCGATCCTCGGTGGCCGAGGAGGGGAACGGCGGAGCTGGTGGTAGCCAGGGCTTTCGGGGCCTTCCGTCTTGGTGAGGAGGAAGAGGGGGACGAGGCGGGGCTTCTTGGTGCGTCGGCGAGGTGAGGGGAGCACGGTGGCCACAAAAAACGGCGACAGTGGCGATGGCTCCGTTCGGTGGAGAGAGGAGCGGGACAGAGGAGGGGACGAGGTCGAGGGAGAGGGTCGAGAGGGCTTTGTGGCGTCGCGGAAGGCGTCCAGGGCGACAAGGGGGTAGCCAGGCAGGGTGGAGGTGGCACGCGCGCGGCGAGCACACGCCCTCCTGCCTACTGGCAGGAGGTTGAAGACGGTGCGACGGCTGGGCTGGGCCAACTACAGTGTTGGGCCGGCTGGGCTGGACAGGTAAGGTTTCTGTCCTTTCCAGTTCTTTCTAATTCTGTTTTGTTTTTCTAGTTTTTGCTATTTGTTTTGATTTAGTAATAATACTAAACCATTTTTTAAAACTCCTGAGAAAATTTGTGGGCACTATTAAAATGTTTACTAACAGCCCTCAAATGTTTTCAGAATTACTGAAGCATTTAAAATATTTATATCCATTAAATGCTCCAATTCAAATACTTATGATTTAATCCAAAAACCCGAAATGACCTGGGGAAAATATGCACCAATTTTTGTCAGAGGTTTTCACCAATTTCAAAAAATGATGGACTTTTCCTGAAGTCACTTTGGGTTTATTGGAAGTGATTTTATTTGAGCCTATTTGAATTCATTTGGTGCTAGGGTTTAGGCATTCCCCATTTCAACTTCAATTGAAAAATTAACATGATGCACACAAGAAGGGCTAGCCTAGTCCATACTAGAACTAGGGATGTGACACTGCATCCTTCATACAGTGGAGTAACTGCGTCTATCTCTAGTTGATCCATCTTGGCTTTCTCTCGGGCGGCAGCTCTTGAGTTATACGCCTGCTTAAGAAGCAGCTCTTGAATATGAGGGTCCTGCACCCAGCCCATCGATGGTCCATCATCGTCTGCTCCAGCATCTTCATCTTCACGATCATGCGCTTCGTCTTGATCTTCCTCATCATGATGTCCGGCATCTTCTGCATGGTGACTGTGTACAGCATCACCGTCGTGATCATGTCCTCGAGATTCTTCGTCTTCTTGCCCGCCCTCACCGCATTGGTTGTCTTGCTGCCCTTCCTCATTTCTTGCCCGACGCCCATGGACAACTTCATAGTCATCTTCATCACCTTGCCACTGATAGCCATCCATGAAACCACGCAAGAGCAGGTGGTCCCGCACCTGTCCGAAATCCGGGTCCGCAATAAGGCTCTTCAGCTTGCATCTTCGACACGGACATCTTATCTCCGTCTCGTTCTTTTGAAGCATCTCGTCCTTCGCGGAGCTCAAAAACCTATTCACGATGCCTTTGGTCATCGTGCAGACCATGGTCTCCTGCGGGGTAGAGAAAAACGATATTTTAGAACCAAGAAAAAATTTCGCATGACTTTCATAAAAATAGGACCAAAAAGAATGCATAGTGCCAAATTCTCGCCGAAACGGAAATGACACAACATTCCGGCAAAATATTGGCAACTATCGCATTTCAAATACCGGTACCTGCAAACACAAACATATATGCAACACCACAAACATACGTAGATCTAGCTAGGTTGTAAAAAGTGCATGTGCACATTGTTGGAGGGAGAAAAAAGTAGATCTACAACATACACAAAGCTTTCCCCTTACTTACCTATCAAAAAGAGGTAATTTAACCACTTAATTTGGGTGAATCTATGGTGCAAATGAGGTGAGGAGGAGGAGGCAGCCGAGAAAAGTTTGGAGGAGGAGGTGGAGAGAATGAAGTGGGGAAAGTGAGTGTGGTAGGTGGATGTCCAAAATATCTAGCTGGTCTCAGGTTACTAATGGCGCACCACCTAAAAATGCGCCATTAGTAACCCTGGTTACTAATGGCGCACCAGTTAGGGGTGCGCCATTACTAGTTTTACAAAAGAAAATATATTTGTTAGTAGTGGTGGACCGTGGTTGTGGTGCGCCATTACTAGTTTGAACTAGTAATGGCGCACTTCACAAAGGTGTGCCATTACTAGTTTTGAAAAAAAAAGTAAAAAAATTGTTAGTACTGGCGCACGGAGCGTGTGGTGCACCATTACTAGTTAAAACTAGTAATGGTGCACTGTATCCTGGTGCGCCATTAATAGTTTTGGAAAAATATTGATAGTAATGGCGCACTGTGTGTCTGGTGCGCCATTAGTAATGAGGAAACTAATGGCGCACCTGTATCTGGTGTGCCACTGCTAAGAATAATCCTACACTATACAATAAAGGATTTATGGTATATTACATCCATTGGTCATCGAAGTCACTACTAGCAAAAGGGCTATAGATAATATGGACATTAATGGCGCATCATGTATGTGGTGCGCCATTGCTATATAGTGACTTCGATGCCTAGTGACTTCGATGCCCAGTGGATGTAATATACCATAAATCCTTTATTTTATAGTGTAGGTTTATTCTTAGTTACTATGTCGTAATTTCTTTATTGTATAGAGTAGGTTTGTTCCTAATTCCTACTAGTTACTGCCATCATTCGCTATCTGAAAAAAATCAGATGTAGTCGACCGGGCTGAAACATTCACCTCCAATGGGCCTGGTGTTTAGCGGGCCACAATTGGGCCGGCCTGCATCTTTCATGGGCCCAAATCATTCGGGCCTTCACACTTTGCGCGAGGCCCACAACTTACATCGACCTATATTTTAGTTGGGCCTCAATTTTCACTAGTCGTCGACGGGCCTTCAGCAGGCTAAATTGTAGACTGGGCCTTTTGGGCCCAGTTATATCATGGGTAGTTACCAGGCCGAAACATATCTCGGGCGTTAGTTGGCCCACTGATATCATGGGCCTTTAAGAGGCCGAAATCTTAGTACACACATCAATGGGCCGAATTATGCGACAGGCCTTTAACATGCCCAAAGTCACGTTGGGCTTAACTGTTGCCACCTTTATCACGGGTTGTTAGTGGGCCCGATGTCCTCTCATACCATATATGGCCCATGGCCAGCACGGGCCATTCCCAGGCCGAAAGTCACACTAGGCTAAAATGGGCCCATGTCTAAATCGGGCCTCTAACAGGTCGAAAGTCACTGGGTTGTAATTGGTCCCAAGTATTCGGCGAACAATTAACGGGCTAGATCTGGCTTCGGGCCGTAAATGGGCCCAAATATTCGGCAAACAATTAACGGGCCAGATCTGGCTTCAGGCCGTAAATGGGCCTTTATTAAGCGGGCCGTTATTGGGCGAGCCCACTAGTACCTGAGTAAGTACTACGGGCGTTTGACCGGGCCGGCCTTTTTAACCTATATGGGCCTTTGTTGGGCCGTGCCACGTGTCGACGTATCATAGGCGCTTTGGGTCCAGTGAGTGGATGACATCTGTCCTAACAGTGAGCCGACACGTGTTTCCTCCAGCCAATGATGATTTTACATTTGGAAAATCCCCATTGGTCGGGGCTATTAACGAGTTATCTGATCCAAAACCGGACCCGATAGCTTAACAGCATTCTGTTACGTTGGATGCCACCTGTCGGTCACCCTTGACGAACGCACTTCTGTGATGCGTGATTTATCGTCATGGAAGTGGACACTTCCGTGATGATAATTTTGGTAATGTCATTGAATACTTCTACGACAGCACAGCTATGACTCTCTTGATTCTGTCATAAATTTGTCATGGATGTACATGCATGACAGAAAACGTGACCTACTGTGACAAACACGTAACATCACAGAAGTGTATTTTTGTAGTGCATGTTCACACACTCATGCCAGTTGTCGATGCTCATACGTTTTCATTGTATCATCCATGCTAGTTGTAACACTCCAAAATTTTTGATTTGGTTTTTATCAAATTCTCTAATTATTTGGAAGGAGGTTATTTAAATTTTTTTCTAAAAGACTCTCCTTCTCAAAAAATTTCTTTTAAGACAAATATTTTATGTGTTCTTCCCAACCTTGACTTTGGTCTTGAGGGTTTTCATCTTGTGTTGGCTCAACACAAATACTTTGCGTGGTTTTACAAATTTTCTTTTTAAAAAGAATTCCTATAATTTTTGGATTTTATCCTTCCCTATTCAAAAGTACCCTCTTGCCAAGGCCTATGTAGAAAACTTTCTTCCAAAACCCCCCTCCCCACCTTGGGTCAAGTCAAGCATCAAGTCCAGCAAAGTTCAACCTCTCCTAGATGTTAATTCTATTTATTTTAAACTCAAAATCTTTTTCTGCCATTTATTTGGACCTTAGTGATTTACAAAGGAACTGCTAGATTTCCTTTGAGTTTTGGTTCCAAATAAATTGCTATGGCTAGTCCTTAGTATCCTCAACCTAGATCGATCAAGATCTGCTGGTCCACAGTTCAAATTTTTTAAAATTTACTTGCTGCAAGTTTGGACCAGATTTGCCATTTTTGGTGAAATTCATTCCTTTCCTTTCCCAAAAATTCTGACGAAATTCAGGCAGTCTCTGGATGCATCAACAGGCCATCCCACCAAGTTTCAGCTCTAGAAAAATTTTCCACGTGCCTAAATCATTTGGTCGAACAGGTGGTCGGCACTGTTCCTGTCAAGTTTCAGAAATTCAGTGTCTCAGTTTCAGTGGCAGTGCCGTTTTCTTCAGAACCTCGGCGTCGATCTCGCCAGTGCACGCGTTGGCGCCTTGCTCACTGCTCCCCCTTCTTATCCAATGGGCCGCACGGTTGTTTGGCTGGTCGCGAACGGCGGTGGCGACGTGTCGCGTCAACTCTGGCGTCTCCCGTGGTGGCAGAACTGCCCGTGGCGGCCAGCAGGGGCCAGCCTGCAGTACGGCGCCGTCCAGCACAGCCCACACTATCAGGAGCCTCCGCATGGCCGTCCTCTTCGCTGTGCGTGCTTCAGAAGTGTTGCCATGGCCTGAGAGGTGCAGAGCGCGCTCTATGCCACCGACGAGCTTGTGAGCTCTGTTCAATCGAAACCACGGGAGCAGGAAAAATCCGACTTGGTTAGCCGTTGAATGGTGCCAGTGGATCACTACGAAGCTGCCTAGTCACCTAAACCTCCATCCTGACCACTGCCTCGCAGTAATCGCTCGCTGGAGTGATCTCGTTCTCGGCAACCGCCTTGGGTCGGCTATAAATGGAGGCCCTGAGCTCGCCTTCAACCCAGCACCACTCCTCCACCTCACAGAACCACGCCCAACCACTAGGAGGACCTCGAGGAGGCCTTCTTCCCCGACTCCGGCTGCCCCGATCCTCTTCGGGCTACAGCAAGATTCTCCCTAGTGAGTGCACCCCCGCTCCCCAAACTGTGCCAGTGGCATCCTAGTGCACCCGCTTGCCTAACCGGCGCTTCAATTTGGAGTTTGCAGCTCCCTTCGGAGAGAATCATCCTCGACCGAACCACCGTCCGCCGGAGTGGAGGCCGCCGTTGACGTGGTGCTCGCCGGTGACTAACTCCACCACCCATCGACGCAGAACTATCCCGTGAGTACAACCATACCCTTGCCCTCCTCTGGATCGCCGGCGATCATCGTTCGCTTCGGTCGACGGTGGGATTTTTAAACCTGACATGCGGGACCCCCTTGTCAGCCTCCCCTCTATTATTTGAACCGTTTTCTGAAGACGCCTTCAGGAAGAATACGTATTCCTTTCGGTTTAACGTATTGCATCCGAAGCGTTTTCTCTTTTTTCTAAACTAGTCCCTGGAAAGTTTCTCTTTCATCACAGATTAGTCCCTGGACTAAAACCTTTATAACTTTTAAAAAAAGATGATTTTGAGCTGATTCTTTTTCTGTCATCTGTATTTTTCTATCTAGTTTTTTATCATATTTATTTGAAAATATTTGGAACAAATTTTATGCATGCACGGTATTTACGTTAGTATCCGATTTCTTTTATAACGTAGATATTGAAGGAGGTGACGGAGCCGCAAACTTCGCCAAGCTAGACTCCGACTACTCTGAACCAGGCAAGCATGTTTGAACCATTGATATGACAAGAGTTTTTCATGATTACTTAAGTGGTTTTCTCATGACATGCTTATATAAGCATTTATGAGTGTTATATTTCATGCAAAGCAAGCCGCAAGTGGGCTTCGAAATTTGATGTGTTCATTTGATGGTGAGATAACCTGATCATGTGGTGGCATGATAGGTTGCAAGCTGGTATTGTTGAAGCATGCCATTTTTATGTCAACCGTTTAACTCCAGTATTAACGTGGACCAAGTCTTGTCCCCGTTCGTCCCCTTTTCGTGCCGCCACATGTCTTCTGCCAAGAATGCGGTTTAGTAAGTTGCAAATCTCTTCCCTTTTACACACCAAATAGAGGGGCCATGATGAGGGTTCCATGGCCCTAGATTAAAGCCCGTCATCCAGTCAGGGGGCATGGGTGTTTCCGGTTGGAACCGATAAGGGGGCACCCCTTAGAGCGCGCGATATAAATTTTATCCCATGCTATTCGAGGTTGTAGCCTCCCCGTCTTAGAGTTTTCTTGAATGTTGCCTAGGGTGATTCCTGGCAGCGGAATGTGGAATGGGTGTGTACTGGTTAGATGTGTTTCTCCTAAAATACCGTAAGCGGAACTAGTCCTTTGCGACTACTGAAATCCGCTGGCTGCGGTTAAAGAGTACAACTCTGCAGAGTCATAACCATTCGAGTAACCGTGTCCATGGTCAAGGACTTTGAACAACATATTAGTGTCAATCTCAGTATTAGTCTTAGTGTCAGTCTCAGTGACAGTCTCCGGAGAATAAGCATGAAACTAATAGTGGTAAAGCCGGCTGAATGTTATTCCTGTGGATGGACTAACCAGTTTATTATCATGTACCGAGTATTCCATGGAATGATGTTACCTTCATGAGCTACTTGAATTCGAATGATGATAAATAAGCCCTTTATGTGATGTCGCTCAGACGTCCGACTATGGCATTCTTGTGATTTACTTTTGGTATAAGCCCTTTACGTGATGTCGCTCAGACGTCCGACTGTGGCATTCTTGTTATTTACTTTTGATATAAGCCCTTTATTTGATGTCGCGCAGATGTCCTACTGTGGCACTCTTGTTATTTACTTTTCATATAAGCCCTTTATGTGATGTCGCTCAGAAGTCCGATTGTGGCATCCTCGTTATTTACTTTCATTATAAGCCCTTTTCGAGATGTCACTTAGAAGTCCGACTGTGGCACGTACTGTCATTTACGTTTCAATATAAGCCCTTTATGTGGTCTCGCCCTACCGCCCGACTGCGACATGTTAAGTTATTTTACCTTTCAAGGCGTTGCTTTAGACACCCGATCGGTCTTCAACTATTTTGTTGGGATTTCGGGAGGACTACCGCCTGACTTCCTTTTTATTTAACGTGCAGTGCAAATTTATTATCATAGTGCGCATTACTAGTCTGCTCATGTGCATCATGTTTGCATTTGTTATATCTTATGTCCAAACTGTCTTGCGAGTACATTCAAAGTACTCACCTGGCTTGTTGATTTGGCCAGATATTGAAGAAGGCGATCTTATGGATGAAGAGTATGATAGCGAGTCTGATGCCTAGAGGAGTCCCAGTAAGTCCCGTGTGATCCTGGAGATGGTCACTTGTATTATATACGCTTCCGCTACCCTAATAAAATCATCAAGCCTCACTCCGGTGCTTGATGAGCTATAAGATTTTGGAGTCATGTCACCCACTTCACTGTGACATATCCACCACCACTTTTATTACGAGTCAGTAGTTGTGCCTCCATACCATTTGTGTCAAATCCGCCTTTATGTATAATATCAGAATGCTTGTAATAAATCGTTGAGCAGCCTCAGCTCAACCTTGTATAATATTTAGTACTTCTGGATTTCTATATCAAGGATTTGTCTACCAGTAAGGAGGATTCTTCTATTCTGGTCTGATAAAATGGTCGGTTTTTCAATAAATGTTTTATTGGAAAACCGGTCTTGACAACCTTGGTATCAGAGCCAGGCTGACTGTAGGAAGCCACTAGGTGCGATCGCTAATTGGTAATTAGCGTAATAAGTGTCATTTTAACATTTTGCAATTGTAGCAATTTTCTATTAGTCATCATAAATTTATGAATTGACTATCTGGAATTTTTGTCTACTTTTGTAGATGGCTGGCAGCGACTGTGAGTCACAGGTGTTCGCCAATGTACCTGAGGGGTTTATCAAGCTTCTCGTCTCCATCACCAAGGTCGCGATCGGGCCATCGACTCGTCCGGAGTTCACCCTCTACCAGCACAAGATCAGCGACAGCGTGTCTATGCACCAGGCCGCGGTGCAATTCAAGGGAGGACGTTCTGAGTTATGCCGCTTCCGATTTGTGGGAAGAGCCATGCCTACGGAGAGGCATGCCATGCACATGGCTGCCCGTGAGGCGATAGCTCGTCTCCGGGATGCCCTCCCTTCGATGAAGGCTCGTCGCTACCGCTACCTCCCATGCCATGTGCCATACACATGTCACTATGCGTTCGCTTGCGCTACGGGGGAGAGAGATGAGGCTATTGAAATGTTGGTTGGGTATCTCATAGTTCTTGAGGCAGCTTTTGATAACCTCGTGGACGACTTTGTGGCTGCTTGTATGGACTTAGTTCAGGGCTGTTCCGCCAACAGGAGGGAGCTCCTCCATACAGCACCACCACTGACTTACATCTCGTCCTCAACATCTTATACACCTGCCATCTTAGCCACCGCTCGCCGCCTGCCTACCACTAAGGAGTTTGACCAAGTCATTGCTCCTACGTGAGTCAGTGCTGCACCACCTACCGCGCCCGCACCAGCTCCTCAACCCAGTACTTCGCGCCTAGAGCCATTAGTGAGGAGGAGGTTGAGTCTCCAGCATCACTGGGTCTTACCCTCAGCAGGCCGAGGGCGAACAAATCCACAACCATTGTTCCACGCCCAAACTAAAAATTTCATGCAAGAGACAAGGATTTTACATATCACCCAGGTGTTACTTGCTACGCTTGTGGAGAGGAAGGACACTATGCCAAATAGTGCCCAAAGCCAAGAAACTCATCCCCCAAGCCGAACAATAGTGGAAATAATTCAACACCCAAGCGTAGCAACTTCAACCCCAATAACAATCACAAGAAGGGTCAGTTGAACCATGTGACCAAGGAGGAAGCACAGAATGCCCAGGATATCGTACTTGGTATGTTCCCTGTCAACACAATACCTGCCACGGTTTTGTTTGATTCTAGAGCTTCTCACTTGTTCATTTCAAAGAAATTTGCTTTGCAACATGATTTTTTGATCCTTCCCTTGGAAAAATCCATGACCATCAAGTCCCCTGGGATTAAGCAAATCACTCAGAGTTACTGCCAAGGTGTGGTTATTGAGATTGAAGGACTAAAGTTTCGGGCAAACCTCATTGTATTGGAAAATAAGGGACTGGATGTCATCCTAGGAATGGACTAGTTAACCACCAACAAGGGATTTATCAACTACTTCAATCGGACTGTAATTCTTACTCATCATCACGGGAAGACGACAAAAATTGAAGCTTAAGAAAGACCAATATCACAACAACCAAGGTTGAGCCAGGTGGACATTTCAGAGTTAAGAAAAGTTCAAGTGGTGTGTGAGTTCCCTGATGTATTTCCCAAAGAACTACCAGGCATGCCACCAGACCGGGAAATAGAGTTCATCATTGAACTAGCACCTGGAAACCACCCCTATTTACAAGAAACCCTATAGAATGGCACCCTCCGATTTGATAGAATTAAAGAAGCAAATAAAAGAATTACTGGACAAAGGATTTATACGGGCCAGCTCCTCACCTTGGGGTTCACCAGTATTATTTGCCAAGATAAAAGATGGAACACTAAGATTACGTATAGACTATCGAGCACTCAACATGGTCACCATCAAAAACAAATATCCGATGCCATGGATAAATGATTTATTTGACAAGCTCGCATAAGCCAAGGTTTTCTCAAAAATTGATTTAAGGTTGGGGTATCATCAATTAAAAGTACAGACAGGAGATATCCCTAAGACAGCATTCACCTCCAGATACAGATTATATGAATTTACAGTAATGCCGTTTGGACTGACAAACGCCCCCGCATATTTTGTCCACCTCATGAACAAAGTGTTTATGAAATTTATGGACAAATTTGTTGTGGTGTTCATTGATGATATTCTGGTATACTCTAAGACACCAGAAGAACATGCTAAACATCTCAGAATTGTACTGGGAGAATTAAGGAAGCATCAATTATACACCAAATTCAGCAAATGTGAATTTTGGTTAAGACATGTTGGTTTTCTAGGCCACGTATTGACCCAAGAAGGTGTTGCCGTGGACCCAGAAAAAGCCAAGGCCGTACTTGGCTGGAAACCACCAGCCAACATAACAGATGTACAAAGTTTCCTAAGAATGGTTGGGTATTACCGAAGGTTTATTGAGGGGTTCTCCACCATAGCAAAACCAATGACACAGTTACTCAAGAAGGATAAGAAGTTTCTATGGACTGAAGCTTGCGAGAAAAGTTCCCAAGAACTCAAAAGGAAATTAACAACAACACCAGTATTGGTTGTGCCAGACATACACAAAAGTTTTGAAGTATATTGTGACGCATCCCGGAAGGGCCTCGGATGCGTACTAATGCAAGAAGGCAAAGTAGTCGCATACGCTTCCAGGCAACTACAAAAGAATGAAGAAAATTATCCTACGCATGACTTGGAATTGGCAGCAGTCATTCATGCACTCAAAGAGTGGCGGCACTTTTTGCTTGGAAAAATCGTTGTGAAATATATACGGACCATAAAAGCCTCAAATATATTTTCACACAACCAGAACTCAATTTACGACAACGGCGCTAGTTGGAATTAGTGAAAGATTATGAAGTTCGCATTCACTACCATCCAGGAAAGGCGAATGTAGTGGCAGATGCTCTTAGTCGAAACCCCAGCTCAGGCAACGATAGTCTACAGAACTTGAGACCTGAATTTTAGCAGGAGTTCGCCAAACTCAACTTGGTGATGGTCGCTGAAGGCAATGTGTCAACTTTGGAAATACAGCCCACCCTAATGGAATGGATTAAGAAGGCTCAGCATGTACACCCCAGCATCAAAGGCATAAAAAGAAAAGTGAGTCTGGGCAAGGTTTCAGAATTCGTCGTAGACAATAAGGGAATATTATGGTACGGAGACAAACTTTGCGTACCAAATATAGAGGACCTCAAACAGCAAATTCTAGCTGAAGGCCACACCGCATCCACCCTGGAGGAACCAAAATGTACAAGGACATTCAGGAAAAAATTTGGTGGCATGGTATGAAGAGGGATATATCCACATTCATTGCATGTTTTGATTCATGTCAGCGCATTAAAGCCGAGCACCAAAACCAGCCGGACTATTACAGCCAAACAGGATACCTGAGTGGAAATGGGACGAAATTGGAATGGATTTTATTGTCGGACTACCTCGTTCACGACACGGAAATGATGCCATATGGGTCGTCACAGATAGATTAACAAAGGTGGCACATTTCATCCCAGTAGAGACAACCCACACCACTCAGAAGCTTGCCAAACTTTATCTCTCCCGTATAGTTTGTCTGGATGGAATTCCAAAGACTATAATATCCGACAAAGGCACTCAATTCGTCTCTAGATTTTGGGATCATTTACAACAAGCTCTGGGAACTCAACTAGTATTCAGTATAGCATACCACGCCCAGACTGGAGGACAAACGGAACATGTGAACCAAATTCTAGAGGGCATGCTAAGAGCATGTGTTCTCACCTATGGAACCAGTTGGGAAGAAAGCTTGCTGTATGCCGAGTTCGCATACAACAACAGTTACCAAGCCAGTCTACAAATGGCACCTTTTGAAGCCTTGTACGGGCGAAGATGTCGTACCCCATTAAATTGGTCAGAAACAGGAGACAGTCGTATCTTCGACAAAAGAGTTATTCCGATCAAAAACATCGTGAAGTCAGCTTTGAACCCGATGAATATGTGTATCTACGAGTATCTCCGATGAGAGGCCTGCAACGATTCAACATTAAAGGAAAGCTAGCACCACGGTTTATTGGACCCTTCTGTGTCATTGCATGAAGAGGCACAGTGGCCTCCCAGCTAGACCTACCCGAAGAACTATCAGACGTCCACCACGTGTTCCACGTCTCACAGTTGAGGAAATGTGTAAGCAACCCAGAAAAGCATGTATCTCACGAGAACATTGACATGCAACCAGACCTCACCTACATGGAACGCCCAATAAAAATATTGGAGGAGTCTGAAAGAAGGACCCGTCAGAAAACAATTAAGTTTTTCAAGGTCCAGTGGAGCAATCACACCGAGGATGAAGCAACATGGGAAAGAGAGGATTTCCTTCGGGCAGAGTACCCACACCTATTTGAGGATCAGCTGAAATCTCGGGGAGGACATTTTTCCTAAGGGGGTAGGTGTTGTAACACTCCAAAATTTTTGATTTGGTTTTCATCAAATTCTTTAATTAATTGGAAGGAGGTTATTTTAAAAAAATTCTAAAAGACTGTCCTTCTCAAAAAAAATCTTTTAAGACAAATATTTTATGCGTTCTTCCCAACCTTGATTTTGGTCTTGAGGGTTTTCATCTTGTGTTGACTCAACACAAATACTTTGGGTGGTTTTACAATTTTTCTTTTTAAAAAGAATTCCTATATTTTTTGCATTTTATCCTTCCCTATTCAAAAGTACCCTCTTGTCATGGCCTATGTAGAAAAATTTCTTCGAAAACCCACCTCCCCACATTGGGTCAAGTCAAGCATCAAGTCCAGGAAAGTTCAACCTCTCCTAGATGTTAATTCTATTTATTTTAAACTCAAAATCTTTTTCTGCCATTTATTCGGACCTTAGTGATTTACAAAGGAACTACTAGATTTCCTTTGACTTTTGGTTCCAAATAAATTCCTCTGGCTAGTCCTTAGTATCCTCAACCTAGATCCATCAAGATCTACTGGTCCATAGTTCAAATTTTTCAAAATTTACTTGCTGCAAGTTTGGACCAGATTTGCCATTTTTGGTGAAATTCATTCTTTCCCTTTTCCAAAAATTCTGAGGAAATTCAGGCAGTATCTGGATGCATCAAGAGTCCATCCCACCAAGTTTCAGCTCTTGAAAAATTTTCCACATGCCTAAATCATTTCGTCGAACAGGTGGCCGGAACTGTTCCTGTCAAGTTTCAGAAATTCGGTGTCTCAGTTTCAGTGGCAGTGTCGTTTTCTTCAGAACCTCGGTGTCGATCTTGCCAGTGCACGCGTTGGCACCTTGCTCACTGCTCCCCCTTCATATCCAATGCGCCGCACGGTTGTTTGGCTGGTCGCGAGCGTCGGTGGTGACGTGTCGCGTAAACTCCGGCGCCTCCCGTAGTGGCAGAACCGCCCGTGGTGGCCAGCAGGGGCTAGCCCTGCAGTACGGCGCTGTCTAGCACCGACACGCCACCAGGAGCCTCCGCGTAGCCGTCCTCTTCCCTGTGCGTGCTGCAGAACCGTCGCCGTGGCCTGAAATGCGCAAAGCGCACTCTTTGCCGCCGACGAGCCCGTGAGCTCCGTTACATCGAAACCACGGGAGCAGGATAAATCCGACCAGGTTAGCCATTGAATGGTGCCACTAGACCAATACGAAGCTGCCCAGTCACCTAAACCTCCAGCCCGACCACTGCCTCGCCGTAATCGCTCGCCGGAGTGATCCCGTTCTCGGCACCCGCCTCAGGCCGGCTATAAATGGAGGCCCTGAGCTCGCCTTCGACCCAACACCACTCCTCCACCTCACAGAACCACACCCAGCCACTAGGAGGACCTCGAGGAGGCCTTCTTCCCTGACTCCGGCCGCCCCGATCCGCTTCGGGCTCCGGCAATATTCTCCTTAGTGAGTGCACCCCCGCTCCCCAAACTGTGCCAGTAGCATCCTAGTGCACCCGCTTGCCTGACCCGCGCTTCAATTTGTTGTTTGCAGCTCCCTTCGGAGAGAATCATCCTCGACCGAACCACCGTCCGCCGGAGTGGAGACCACCGTCGACGTGTTGCTCACCGATGACCAACTCCACCACCCACCGACGCGGAACTGTCCCATGAGTACAACCATACCCTTGCCCTCCTCTGGATCACCGTCGATCATCGTCGACGATCATCGTTCACTTCGGTCGACGGTGGGATTTTTAAACCTGACATACGGGACCCCCTTGTCAGCCTCCCCTCTCTTATTCGATCCGTTTTCGGAAGACGTCTTCGGGCAGAGTACGTTTTCCTTTCGGTTTAACGTATTGCATCCGAAGCGTTTTCTCTTTTTTTAAAACTAGCCAATGGAAAGTTTCTGTTTCATCACATATTAGTCCCTGGACTAAAACCATTATAACTTTTAATCAAAAGATGATTTTGAGCTGATTCTTTTTCTGTCATCTTTATTTTTCTATCTAGTTTTTTATCATGTTTATTTGAAAAATATTTGGAACAAATTTTATGCACGCACGGTATTTACGTTAGTATCCAATTCCTTTTATAATGTAGATATCGAACGAGGTGACAGAGCCGCAAACTTCGCCGAGCTAGACTCCACCTACTCCGAACCAGGCCAGCATATTTGAACCTTTGATATGACGAGTGTTTTTCATGATTGCTTAAGTGGTCTCCTCATGACATGTTTATATAAGTATTTGTGTGTGTTATTTTTCATGCAAAGCAAGCTGCAAGTGAGCTTCGAAATTTGATGTGTTCATATGATGGTGAGATAACCTGATCATGTGGTGGCATGATAGGTTGCAAGCTAGTATTGTTGAAGCATGCCAGTTTTATGTCAACCATTTAACTCCAGTATTAACGTGGACCTAGTCTTGTCCCTGTTCGTCCCCTTTTCGTGCCGCCACATGTCTTCTGCCAAGAATGCAGTTTAGTAAGTTGCAAACCTCTTCCCTTGTACACACCAAATAGAGGGGCCGTGATGAGGGTTCCATGGCCCTCGATGTCAGGATCCCGATTCCAAGTCACATCGATCTAGCCGGTAACACCTCATATCACTTCACGGCCTCACGCACGGTATTCCCACGGGTGTCACCTTACCATGGCCCGGGACTGTTTGCGCCATTTGGCTCACGTATATGATAGTGTCGCTAGCATCCATATGACAGAGAACCCGGACCGACATGGCTAGTCATGAACCCAAAGCGGCACCAACCTATGGGGACAGGCATACATGAATCACATCGAGCATGTTGGTCAGCAGCGTGTGAATCCGGGCTGTAGCACTGGGCTAACAGGACTCCGGGAACCCGGGCTGTAGCAGGCTAGGCAGGACTCCGGATGTCACCGTGTGACATTTCCCCGAAGGGACAGACACAGGAACGAAGTGAAACACATGCCAGCCAGTCAAGTGTTCTAGAGCAGTAGTGCTGGGCTAGCAGGACTCCGGTGACCGGGCTGTAGCGGACTACTATGGCTCATGGAAGCACAAGACTACATTTCCCCATAAGAGAGGCTGTCAAGGATAAACAACTAGGTTGTCGGATCCCACACATACCAAGCATTTCAATCATACACACAATATGCTCGATATGTGTAAATACAACATGGCATCACAACAAGACTCTACGACTCAAAGTATTTATTCATTAGGCTCCGAGGAGTGAGATATTACAAACATGGGTCTCATGACCCATCATTCAGAGCATACAAATCAAGGCACATGCGGAAGCTTAACATGTCTGTGTACAGATGTCTACAAATGAAAAAGGCTGAGAAGTCTGACTATCTACCAGATCCTGCCGAGGGCACAAGATTGTAGCCGAGGTATCAAGCTAAACGTCGAAGTCCACGCGGAACTACTAGCGAGACTGACGTCTCTCTGCAAAACATAAATTAAGAAAACGTGAGTACAATGTACTCAGCACGACTTACATCAAAACTAACTACATATGCATCGGTATCAACAAGCGGGGGGAGGGTGGTGGAGTTTAACTGTAGCAAGCCAGCTTTGACTCAGTGGCTAACCTGAACTACGACTGCAAGAAACTCTTCTGAGGTGGCGCACATGAGTCCACATATTCACCATATCAATACCCCACTATGGATCCGCTCCCGTCTCCCTACGAGAACGCCATCCATAGCACTCACGCTTATCTTGCGCATTTTAGAGTATCCACTTTCAATTGTCTATGAACTATTATAGGCAACCCAAAAGTCCTTTACCCCGGACACGGCTATTCGAATAGACCATTTATAACCTTGAAGGGGTGTACTTCGTCACACATGTTTCCACCACTTAGCGTCTGCACACAACATGTGCTCGGCAGACTTCAAGAGAAAGCCGACGTGGGTGTAGACCAAGACCTGAGTAACCGCACAAGTATCTAGTCCAGGTTTATCGCCTATTCGGGTTCCATCCGCGAGGAGATCCGGCCGGAGTTTCGCGCACAGCCCCAAAGATGTGTGCAGGGTTACCGATACACCAAACGGGCGCCCGGTACACCGTGCCATGGTGTATCTACTTCATCATAGCCTACCCCTAGGGTTAGCGCTATGCACGGCCGCCAACACATATCCTATAAACACCAGAAACTAGTTGCAACTCATGGACAGAGGACAAGAGGGGTCAGTCAGTCGAGCGGGGTCATATTTCAGGGCCCAATGTGTGGTAGTAGTTGTTTCATGGATCACAATGAAATGACCCACCATGTACTCCTACATGGCCTCTCATCGATACCTTTACCAAAACATGTTCACACACTTAGCTCCCAATAGTAGGACATGATAGTGGGTTTCATCTATTTACTATGGCAATGACAGGTCATGCAGAGGATAAGGGGTTCAAGTACCGCATCAAGTAACAGATGAATCGTTGTTGTCCTAATGCAGTAAAAGAGAGCAGGAGTGAGAGAGTGGGACTGTATTGGAATGAGCAAGGGGGTTTTGCTTGCCTGGCAGTTCTAAAGATGATATAGCTCTTCATCGGTGTCATCGAACACGTCGTCGGAAACATCGTCTACCGAGGGGGAACAACCACCGACAAAACAAAGAAGAAGCACAATCAATGCCATGCAACAAAATGATGCATGAATGTGACATGGCAATATGCTGTTGATTGGCCTAATGCAATTAGCAACAAGTTAAATGGAGTTGGTTTGAACACTGGATTCAAATTCGAACTCCATATGTGCTTTCTTAAATGCCATTTAATTGGATTGTCCTAAACAGCAACTTTAAGTTGATCCAACATGCATGAAAATGGTACGGATGGATATATTGGATTTTTCTGATCATTTTTCATATATAATTTGTTTGATTTGGAGCTATGATTGATTTTCTATGAATTTTTGAAGTTTTAAACATTTTCTGGGATTTTCTGAAGTATAAATAATCCAGAAAATGAGTTATGGTGTCAGCACTACGTCACTGTGACGTCAGCAGGTCAACTGACTCGGTCCAGGTCAAACCTAACCAGTGGGGTCGCCACGTCAGTGACACAATTAACTAACAGGGTTAATTAAATCTAACTAATCAAATTAACAGCCACTGGGCCCACTGTCAGTGTCAGTGGAGGGAGGGGGTAATTAGTCATAAACTAATCTAGTTAGGGGCGTTGCCCACGTTTGTTGACCCTAGGGAGGTCAAACCTGCCGGCGACTCGACGTCGGCGAGGCCAGACACGGCGGCGAGGCTCGGAAAACTTCCTCCAGCGACCAAATCAACGGCGGAGCCCATGTACGAGTAGCTGGAGCTCGCGCGCGTCGAGTGGTGCTCTCAGCTTCGCCAGAGATGGCCCGGAACGACTGCAGCGACAATGGCAGCGGCGGCCGAAGTTCGGCCGAGCTCGGGGGCGCGGCTGCAGCGGGCAAAAGCGCGAACTAAAGCGCGGGCAAGGCACTACGCGGTGCGGCGAGCGTGTTTGGCACATTGGCGCAACCAAATGGTCACCGGAGCAACGCCGGCGACGAGCTCTTGCGGCGGAGCGTCTCGGCTCTGTTGGAGGAGGCGGTTAGAGGGCGCAAACAAAGCAAAGAAGAGGGGGAGGCGGCGTAGAAGCTCACGACGGATCCAGCAGAGGCGACGGCGAGGCCGGGGAGAGGCTGGAGCTCGCGAAGACGAGGTTGAGGACGATGCTGCAGGGCTTCCGGAGGGGCATGGCTCGGTGGGGAGGGAGAGGGGGTCGAGGCAGAGCTCCTAAGCTCAGCGGCAGGGCGAGGGGTGGCCGGTGGAGATATTACAACAAGACTCGGACCGACATGGCTAGTCGTGAACCCAAAACGGCACTAACCCATGGAGGCAGGCATACATGAATCAACTTTGAGCATGTCGGCCAGCAGCGTCTGAATCCGGGCTGTAGCACTGGGCTAGTAGGACTCCGGTAAACCGAGCTATAGTAGGCTAGGCAGGACTCCGGATGTCACCGCGTGACATTTCCCCGAAGGGACAGACACAGGAACGAAGTGAAACACATGCCGGCCAGTCAAGTGTCCTGAGCAGTAGTGCTGGGCTAGCAGTACTCCGGTGAACCGGGCTGTAGCGGACTACTATGGCTCAAGGAAGCACTAGACTACATTTCCCCATAAGAAAGGCTGCCAAGGATAAACAACTAGGTTGTCGGATCCCACACATACCAAGCATTTAAATCATAGACACAATATGCTCGATATGTGTAAATACAACATGGCATCACAACAAGACTCTACGACTCAAGTATTTATTCATTAGGATCCGAGAAGCGAGATATTACAAACGTGGGTGTCATGACCCAACAATCATAGCATACAAATCAAAGCACAAGCGGAAGCTTAACATGTCTGAGTACAGACATCTACAAATGAAAAAGGCAGAGAAGCGTGACTATCTACCAGATCCTGCCGAGGGCACAAGATCGTAGCTGAGGTATCAAGGTAAACATCGAAGTCCACGTGGAACTACTAGCGAGACTGGAGTCTCTCTACAAAACATAAATTAAGCAAACATGAGTACAAAAGTACTCAGCAAGACTTACATCAGAACTAGCTACATATGCATCAGTACCAACAAGGGGGTGCTGGAGTTTAACTGCAGCAAGCCAGCTTTGACTCAGTGGCTAACCTGAACTACGACTACAAGCAACTCTTTTGAGGTGGCGCACACGATTCCACATATTCACCATTCAATACACCACTATGGATCTGCTCCCGTCTTACTACGAGAAGGCCATCCATAGCACTCACACTTATCTTGCGAGTTTTAGAGTATCCACTTTCACTTGTCTATGAACTGTTATAGGCAACCCAGAAGTCCTTTACCGCGGACACGGCTATTCGAATAGATCATTTATAACCCTGGAAGGGTGTACTTCTTAACACACGCTCTCGCCACTTACCACCATGTACATGTCGTGTATCTCGGCAACCTTTAAGCGGAAGCCTGGCGAGGGAGCCGGCCACGACCTGACTAACCAGACAAGTCTTTAGTCCAGGTTTATCGCCTATTCGGGTTCCATCCGCGAGGAGATCCAGCCGGAGTTTCGCTCACAGCCCCAAACAATGTGTGCAGGTTTCCCGAAACACCAAACGGGCGCCTGGTACACCGTGCCATGGTGTATCTACAGCATCATAGCCCACCCCTAGGGTCAGCGCTACACACGGCCGCCAACACATATCCTACAAACACAAGAAACTATTTGCAACTCCTGGACAGAGGACAAGGGCAGTTAATAAGTCGAGAGGGTCCATTTGTTTCGGGCCCAATGCGTGGTAGTAGCTGTTCATGGATCACAAACACAGAACTCGGTTCCTAAGAACGGTTTCAATGAGACAACCCACCCTGTACTCCTACATGTCATCTCACCGCTACCTTTACCAAATCGTGATCACACACTTAGCTCACACAAAGTAGGACATGTTGATCACTGTTCCAATTCATCCCCGATGAATCAGACCTAACTCAACTCTAAGCAGTAGCAGGCATGACAAACAAGCATGAATGAGTAGGCACATCAGGGCTCAAACAACTCCTACTCATGCTAGTGGGTTTCATCTATTTACTATGGCAATGACAGATCATGCAGAGGATAAGGGGTTCAACTACCGCAGCAAGTAAAAGATGAATCGTTCTTGTCCTAATGCAGTAAAAGAGAGCAGGAGCGAGAGAGTGGGATTGTACCGGAATGAACAAGGGGGTTTTGCTTGCCTGACAATTCTGAAGATATTATAGCTCTTCATCGGTGTCATCTAACTCATCGTCGGGATACGCCTACCGAGAGGGGACAAGCACCGGCAATAGAGAAGAACACAATCAATGCAAATGCGACAATATGATGCATGATCATGACATGGCAATATGCTATGATTTGTGCTAATGCATCTAGCAACAATTTAAATGAAGTCCATATGATCCAAGGGTTCGTATGCAAACTCCATAAGGGGTATTTAAAATGCCATTATCATGTTTTCACTTATACAGGGGGTATAAGTTGGTTGAACATGCATGAAAGTAGCATAAATGGATAGATTGGATTTTTCTGATAATTTTTCATATATAATTTATTTCATTTGGAGTTACGGTTGATTTTCTATGATTTTTAGAAGTTTAGGCAATTTTCTGGCGCACGCCCGAGACCAAATGGTCACCGAAACGTCACCGGCGACGAGCGTAGGCGGCGGCGCGTTTCAGCCGTGGTGGGGAACGGAGCTAGGGGACGAGGGCGAACGCTAAAGAAGAGGGGAAAAGGAGAGGAGCTCAAGGCAGAGTCGATGAGCAAGCCAGTAGCTCGGGGGAGGCATCGGAGCGAGCGTGGCGGCGAGAACGATCTCCGGCGGGCGCGGTGAAGATGAGCTCGAAGACGACATTGCAGAGCTCCCGCGGTTGAATGGGTTGGTGTAGACGATGCAGGAGTGGACGATGGTTCTTCTGGATGCATCGACAGGACGAGGGGTGGACGGTGGCTATGGCTACGGCGAGCGGCGGCGACGGTGGCGTTCGGCCGTGCGCGTGACAGAGAGACGGAGGGGAGGGGGAGCACGGGGAGACTGAGAGAGAGCCGGAGGGGTTGCGTGGCGCCCTTAGCCAACTCCAGGCGGTCGGCGGCAAGCAGGAGGTGGCGAGCTACGGGCGCGCGCGCGTCGGGCACACGCTCTGCCCCTGGTGGGCTGGGCCAGCCTACTGGGCCGCCAGGTAAGGGTTTTGTCTTTCCTGTGCTTTTCTAATTATGTTCTATTTTCATTTTGCAGGTTTGTTTTGAATTTGGTTTTGAAACCAATTCAATTTTTTTTTGCTTCTAAAAATATTTTTAGGACCTAACAGAATTAAACCAATGCTCCACAAAATATTTCAGAATTATTGGACCTATATTGATTTAATAGTAGATATAAATCCAATTCAAATTGCTATTGACTTAATTCAAATGCCCTAAATAAATGTTTCTAAGACACCAAAAATATTGGTTTCGGTTTTATTTCTTGCCAATATTTCCAAAGGATAACAGGAACATTTTATTGGACTCATTTGATGAGATTCAAATGTTGGTTATTTTTAGAGGTCTTCTGAGGCTTTTGAAAATTCCTCAATTTCAAATTTCATTTGAATTTAAACATGATGCTCACATGAAGGGCTAGCCTAGCGCATACTAGAACTAGGGATGTGACAGTTCACCCCTACTAAACAAGAATCTCGTCCCGAGATTCAATTCATGAGGTAAGAAGACAGAGGGGTCACAAAGCTAACACGATCTTCATGATCCGATTTGCACTTCTCGAAGATGTAGATTCATTTCTCCAATTGATCTTGACGTCTTTGCTTTTTAAATCTTCTTCCAACATGACAAAGAGAAGGAAGGGAAAACCTAAAGAGTCGATCTTCTCGAAGATCGAGCAACTCACGATCAACTCACGAGATGAGACATAGAAACATCTCTTGAGCTGAGATATGAAACATACATTCAGGGGGATGGGGTGTAACAGATGACGAAGGTCCAGTAGGTAGGAAGAAATCCACGCTCGATCACGACGTAGCGAGGAGTTAGCTGCCATAATTCCAATACGGGGCACCTTGGGGGAGGTGACTTGTTGGATTGTTCCCTTAAGTGGCAAAAAGAATTACTTTTGATTCAAAGATCATTGAAACTCTTTATACCAGCCTAAGGAAAATCACAATCGATCATTTGAAGGAGTTTGAAGGAATGACATACTTGGACTAGAATGGATGATGTGGACTACCTTGTTGAAGACAACGTAATGGATGAATTTTCTTGCGCGTGCTCTCAAGAACTTGAGCATTTCCATATTCATCAAGATTCTACCAACATCTGAGTCGAGGATCCTGGCAACACATCTTACAGCCTTGACGAATCGTGATGGACAATGCAGATGCATAGAAAGACAACCCTTTCTCAGATTTCACCTTAGCGAGGCCAAGGGAATGAAATCTGGATGATCGACCGAGAGACATTTTGCACTCCGCTTCTAATGTTCTCCTTGATGTACTGGTTACCATGGTCATGCTTTAAAGCATCAACATTGTCATCAAGTAGTGGTCGGACTTCAGAATACAAAGGATCCATAAGGAACAACTACTGGAGTAAATCCTACGAAATCCTTATGGGGAGGTGGCCAACTTTCTCAATCAAGATACTACAATAATAAGTCTTCCAGTTGGGTGTGTTGGCCACAACATCCAATTTACCGGGTTACAGAGAGACCAATATTACAGTCCTTGAGAAACGTTCCAACCATCATCTCTACTTGGGATTCTGATCTAGATGGTGTCAGGATAATATAGACTCATCGGGTCTGGAAAGAAAAATGAAAGTTTGCAACACAAATCGACAAGATGACGTTGCGAGATTCTCAGGGGAATGAAATACGATAGTAAGCTCCAAAACATGAGCCGGTTCTGCTACAAGCATGTGAACACGCTATCCTAGACAAGCATGGCCACCTGGTAGTGTTACAACGAAACACTACCGAGTTCAGGAGGGAACCATCAACGAGGATATCGAAGTTCTTGCGTAAGTCTAGCTCCTAAGAAGAAACTTCTTCTCCTTGAACAAACCAATCAGTGGCTTGGTGTGCTAGGAACACATATGGAGTGGAGGTAATTAATCGACCAAACCATAGAATACTTCGCACATATACAAGACAGATTTGGGATGATTCCAAGGGAAACATAACAAACCTTTCTCAAATTCATGGCGGCAACTTACACCTAATGAACGTGAACTTGGAGAAAGTCACTTCCTTCATCCAAGCATAAGCTTCATCAACGGAACATGAAGGCATTGCTTACAAAGTTTTCAACACTAGGTTGATGTTCAACATGAATCATGGGGGGACAAAATGTTGCTGATGGGCTCAACAACAACTCATCAGAATTTCCATATCACTGGACTTCCACCGTCATGTGAACACGGTGATAGCATTGGTCAGACCAAAAGATGTAATGGTGTATGCTCGAGGAATCAACCACGAGTAAGACAACATTACGAATATCGTTTGTTCTAACTTGATTTGACGACAGCCCATACTCAAATCAAGGTTTGGACAAGACAATAGGTTCAACAACTGATCACGGGGATTAGTCGATGAAGATATCATCTAGCTTCAACACACACACACACACACACACACATACACACACACACACAAGGATATCCCTTGGCATGAACTAAGTCAGACAAGCTTCCAGCTTCCAACTCTCCAAGTTGTTGTTTAGCTTAACCAACTAGCTCGGGGGTATCCAACACAGATTCTTGGAGAATGGATGGTTTAGAGAAAACCAACATGATCACGAACTTAACATAGCGGTCATGTGACAACCTGGTAGTACTTCCGAGAAGATATTCGGAACATCACGAACCACCGATATGTTATTAAGATTGGGAACAATCTTGCTTTTCAGAGCAAGATGATATGATCAAATAAGCAAGGGATTGAATAATCCTAACTCATTGATCGAAGAGTGCACCAGAAATAAGGACTAGGTGGCACGATTAATCTTAGGATGATGATTTAATAATCAACACTCTAAAAATGAGAATATTGTCCATTTACTACAAGCAACCAGTTGCTCGGAGTATTGATTCACACATCACAATTCACTTGTCGGCATTCCGGTTACAACAAAACGGGACCGAGGAATGAACAATGATGGCAAGAAGTATCACTAAATCAAGAATTCATAAGAAATGGTGCAATTCTCATGACGATCCTTACATAAAGGGGGTAATACTCCGAGGTAGAACAGAACAAAAGCTAGATTGGCATTTGATCTGCGGAATACAACTACTTTGACCCAATCCTAGGAATGGACGAGGTACTAGAGTTTGTTTCTCCTAGTAATCCCGGAATAGAATGGCTTGACGGACCACAAGAATAATAGGCATCGATGAACACGAATGCACAACTATTCCTGACTCTCAATTGATAGGCTAGGGTTGAAATATAGCTGAGGAGGGTCAACTCAAGGAACATATAACTTTCTAAGTTGTGGATGCATAGGTTAGTATGTTGAACCAAGTTCAACATGTTTCTTCCGGATAACTCATGCAGAGTGGTAGGACTGGCAGAGTCACAATTATGAATGGAGAACTCCTCAAGAGTACTCTGATTGTGATCCTTTGGTTCAAATAACTTCTGCCTTAATGGTTCATGGTATTTGGAAGAAGGAAATTCCACGGACCTCGAGGACTGTCGCAAGGTTTCTAATATCCTATAGGAACGGGCAACAATGTCTACACGAATCAAGTAGAGTGAATCTTGGGTTCAAGAACCCAGGAAAGAATACCTACTAACTAATAACATCACGAGATGCTTTCGAGAATGGTGGCCAGAATCATCACACCGAGAACACAAAACATGGCTAGATTACTAGGTGACTCCCTAAAACACCTAGGGTCATAATAATAGCTCCAACATATATGTCGAGGTAGTAGAGTACCTCAACAGACCGTTAGTGTGCTTAATCTGGCCCAAAAGGACAACGGAAACGGGAAGAAAGGATTTGCAAATGCATCAGACTAGTTAGAGACCTGGGATGACTCAGACAGCATAACGGCTATAAATGCTCAAAATGATTTGAGACATCATGCAAAATGGTGGCATAACCACTAAACAACACAATATCAAGGTTCCGAGATCAACTGTCAACACACAGAAGATAGTAGGAACTGAACTGGGGCTTCAACTCAACAATCCTAGGCAACTATGGTTTAGCAACACGTCATCCTGAGAGATAGAAGAGAAGCCTAGTTCTTAACCCCTGCAGAAAAGAAAAGGGTGACTCAGATCAGAAATCATAGGGTATAAGAAGTAAAAGGAGCCTTATGTTCCCTTCCACAATCAATTCCCCTACATAACTAAAGCATTTCTAGACACAACTTCGACCAGTATGGCTTGGTAATCCTATAGGCAGTCAAGCTCTGATACCAAAGCTGTCAGGACCCCGATTCCAAGTCACATCGATCTAGCTGGTAACACCTCATATCACTTTGCGGCCTCATGCACGGTATTCCCACGGGTGTCGCCTTACCATGGCCCGGGACCATTTGCGCCTTTTGGCTCACGTATATGATAGTGTCGCTAGCATCCATATGACAGAGAGCCCGGGCCGACATGGCTAGTCGTGAACCCAAAGCGGCGCTAACCCATCAAGACAGGCATACATGAATCAACTTCGAGCATGTCGATCAGCAGCGTGTGAATCCGAGCTGTCGCACTGGGCTAACATGACTCCGGTAAACCGGGCTGTAGCAGGCTAGGCAGGACTCCGGATGTCACCGCGTGACATTTCCCTGAAGGGACAGACACAGGAACGAAGTTAAACACATGTTGGCCAGTCAAGTGTCATGAGCAGTAGTGCTGGGCTAGCAGGACTCCGGTGAACCGGGCTATAGCGGACTACTATGGCTCAAGGAAGCACTAGACTACATTTCCCCATAAGAGAGGCTGCCAAGGATAAACAACTAGATTGTCAGATCCCACACATACCAAGCATTTCAATCATACACACAATATGCTCGATATGTGTGAATACAACATGGCATCACAGCATAACTCTATAACTCAAGTATTTATTCATTAGGCTCCGAGGAGCGAGATATTACAAGCATGGGTCTCATGACCCAACAATCATAGCATACAAATCAAAGCACAAGCGGAAGCTTAACATGTCTGAGTACAGACATCTACAAATGAAAAAGGCTAAGAAGCCTGACTATCTGCCAGATCCTGCCGAGGGCACAAGATCGTAGCTGAGGTATCAAGCTAAACGTCGAAGTCCATGCGGAACTACTAGCGAGACTGAAGTCTCTCTGCAAAACATAAATTAAGCAAATGTGAGTACAAAAGTACTCAGCAAGACTTACATCAGAACTAGCTACATATGCATCGTTATCAAGAAGGGGGGTGGTGGAGTTTAACTGCAGCAAGCCAGCTTTGACTCAGTGGCTAACCTGAACTACGACTACAATCAACTCTTTTGAGGTGGTGCACACGAGTCCACATATTCACCATTCAATACACCACTATGGATCCGCTCTTGTCTCCCTACGATAAGGCCATCCATAGCACTCACACTTATCTTGCGAGTTTTAGAGTATCCACTTTCACTTGTCTATGAACTGTTATAGGCAACCCAGATGTCCTTTACCGCAGACACGGCTATTCGAATAGATCATTTATAACCCTGCAGGGGTGTACTTCTTCACACACGCTCTCGCCACTTACCACCATGTACACGGCATGTATCTCGACAACCTTCAAGCGGAAGCCTGGCGAGGGAGTCGGCCACGACCTGACTAACCACACAAGTCTTTAGTCCAGGTTTATCGCCTATTCAGGTTCCATCCGCAAGGAGATCCGGCCGAAGTTTCGCTCATAGCCCCAAACGATGTGTGTAGGGTTCCTGAGACACCAAACAGGCACCTGGTACACCGTGCCACGGTGTATCTACCGCATCATAGCCCACCCCTACTGTCAGCATTATGCACGACCGCCAACACATATCCTACAAACACCAGAAACTAGTTGCAACTCCTCGATAGAGGACAAGGGCAGTTAATAAGTCGAGAGGGTCAATTGGTTTCGGGCCCAATGTGTGGTAGCAGCTGTTCATGGATCACAAACACAGAACTCAGTTCCTAAGAACAGTTTCAATGAGACGACCCACCATGTACTCCTACATCACCTCTCACCGCTACCTTTACCAAATCGTGTTCACACACTTAGCTCACACAAAGTAGGACATGTTGATCACTGTTCCAATTCATCCCCGATGAATCAGACCTGACTCAACTCTAAGCAGTAGTAGGCATGACAAACAAGCATGAATGAGTAGGCACATCAGGGCTCAAACAACTCCTACTCATGCTAGTGGGTTTCATCTATTTACTGTGGCAATGACAGATCATGCAGAGGATAAGGGGTTCAACTACTGCAGCAAGTAACAGATGAATCGTCATTGTCCTAATGCAGTAAAAGAGAGCAGGAGCGAGAGAGTGGGATGGTATCAGAATGAACAAGGGGGTTTTGCTTGCCTAACACTTCTGAAGATATTATAGCTCTTCATCGGTGTCATCGAACTCATCATCAGGATACGCCTACCGAGATGGGACAAGCACCGGCAATTGAGAAGAACACAATCAATGCAAATGCGACTATATGATGCATGATCATGACATGGCAATATGCTATGATTTGTGCTAATGCATCTAGCAACAATTTAAATGAAGTCCATATGATCCAAGGGTTCGTATGCAAACTCCATAAGGGGTATTTAAAATGCCATTATCATGTTTTCACTTATACATGGGGTATAAGTTGGTTGAACATGCATGAAAGTAGCATAAATGGATAGATTGGATTTTTCTGATAATTTTTCATATGTAATTTATTTCATTTGGAGTTACGGTTGATTTTCTATGATTTTTAGAAGTTTAGGCAATTTTCTGGAATTTCCTGTAATAGAATAAATCCAAAAAAGAGTTATTGCATCAGCATGATGTCACTGTGATGTCAGCGGTCAACGGGCGCGGTCCAGGTCAACCCTGACCAGTGGGACCCACTAGTTAGTGGTTAGTTAACTAACTAAATTTAGTTAGCGTTACACTAATACTAATCCTAGTTTAGTTAGTGGCCTGGGGCCCACATGTCAGTGAGCCAGGGGAGGTCAAACCCCTGGTCAACTGGGTCAAACTCGCGGGAGTTGACCTGCGTGTCATCGCTGATGACACCAGAGACGGTGGAGGGCGTCGGAAAAGCTCCTCCAGCGACCAAATTAGCGGCCGAGATGCTCTACGTGACGAGGAGACTCGTCCGCGTCCAGTGGTGCTCACAGCAGCAGCTCTAGTGGCCTAAAACGACGACGGCGGCGACTTGCGCGGTGGCCGGAGCTCGGGTGTTCGCGGAAACGGCGCTGCAGTGTGCAAACGAGTGCAACGTGGCACTGGGAGACTCTACGCGCGGCGGTGAGCATGTTGGGCGCACGCCCGGGACAAAATGGTCACTGGAACGTCACCGGCGACGAGCGCAGGCTACGGCGCATTTCGTCCGTAGTGGGGAATGGAGCTAGGGGACGAGGGCGAACGCTAAAGAAGAGGGGAAAAGGAATGGAGCTCATGGCGGAGTCGATGAGCAGGTCAGTTGCTCGGGGGAGGCATCGGAGCGAGCAGGGCGGCGAGAACAATCTTCGGCGGGCGCGGTGCGATGAGCTCGAAGATGACGTTGCAGAGCTCCCGCGGTTGACAGGACGAGGGGTGGACAGTGGCTGTGGCTACGGCGAGCGGCGGCGACGGTGGCAATCGGCCGTGGGCGTGAGAGGGAGCCAGAGGGGAGGAGGAGCACGGGGAGAGTGAGAGAGAGAGAGCCGGAGGGGTTGCATGGCGCCCTTAGCCAACTCCAGGCGGTCGGCGGCAAGCAGGAGGTGGTGAGCTACGGGCGCGCGCGCGTCGGGCACATGCTCTACGTCCGACTGGCGCGAGGTGGAAGACGCCTCTGCCCCTGGCGGGCTAGGCCGGCCTACTGGGCCGCCAGGTAAGGGTTTTGTCTGTCATGTGTTTATCTAATTATGTTCTGTTTTCTATTTTGCAGGTTTTTTTTGAATTTGGTTTTGAAACCAATTCATTTTTTTTTCTTCTGAAAATATTTTTAGGAGCTAACAGAATTAAACCAATGCTCCACAAAATATTTCAGAATTATTGGACCTATATTGATTTAATAGTAGATATAAATCCAATTCAAATTGCTATTGACTTAATTCAAATGCCCAAAATAAATGTTTCCGAGACACTAAAAATATTGGTTTCGGTTTTACTTCTTGCCAATATTTCTAGAGGATAACAAGAACATTTTCTTGGACTCATTTGATGAGATTTAAATGTTGGTTATTTTTAGAGGTCTTCTGAGGCTTTTGAAAATTCCTCAATTCAAATTTCATTTGAATTTAAACATGATGCTCACATGAAGGGCTAGCCTAGCGCATACTAGAACTAGGGATGTGGCATAAATCCAAAGCAAATAATTGTTGGATTAATTCAAATGGCCAAAATAAATGTTTCTGAGCTCATAAAAAATATTGGTTTGAATTTTAGCTCTTGCCAATAATTCTATAGAATAACTGGAACATTTTATTGGACTCATTTGAGAAGATTTTTAAGGTTGGTTATTTTTGAACTGATTTCTGAGGGTTTCAACAAACCTCAATTCAACTTTCAGAAATTAGACATGATGCATGGATGCTCTCTTATGCAACTATTGCAAACAATTCTAGGGCTGTGACAACTCACCCTCACTAAACAAGAATCTGGTCCCGAGATTCAAGATGTGAGGTAAGAAGACAAAAGGGACACAAGACCAGCACAATCTTTGCGATCCAGGGTGCACTACATAAGAATGTTGATTTGATCACCTTCATTGTCTCGATGTCTTGCTCCAGGAACTCCTACCAATATGACAACGAGAGGGAAAAGAAACTCTAGAAGGATCGATCTTCTCAAAGATCGAGCAGCTTAGAATTAACTCACGGAATGAGACATAGATACATCTCACGTGCTGAGACGTGAATCACACACTAGGAGTGATGGAAAGAGGTAGATGACAAGGTTCTACTGGGTAGGCAAAAATCTCACGCTGAAGAGGGTGGGGCAAGATCTCAAGATAGTGACAAAATAATTGCCATGATTCCATAATGGGGCACCTTAGGGGAGGTGACTCGTAGAATTATTCCCTTAAGTGGCAAAAAGAATTACTTTTGATATATAGATCACTGAAACTCTTTATACCAGCCTAAGGCAATCACAATCGATCGTTTGGTGGAGTTCAAAGGAATGGCATGTCCGGATTCGAATGGGTAATGTGGACTACCTTGTTGAAGACAACGCGATGGATGATTTTGCTTATCATCGGAAATGGATGGAACCCATGGTAGTACCACTGTTGAAGATGATCCTGACTAGGAATTACCGAGAAGGTAGTCCAAGATAGAATGGCACAACGGCGGTGCAAGCTGGGAACAAAATGCAAATGTTGGGAATGATTCTAGTAACTGGGGATAAACTCAACAGTAGAGAGTGATTCCACTATTTGAATGGTTCTAGCATAATCGAGGAAACCGAGAGCACAACGACCCCTGAGGAACAACTTCTAGAATAAGTTGCACTAAATCCTCATGGAGAAGATTGTCAAATAGCTCAATCAAGATACTACAATGATAGATCTACCGGCTAGGTGTGTCGGCCAGAACATCAACCTTGTCGGGACCTACATCGAAAATCTTGGAATAGCTCCAACCATCATATCTTCCTGAGATTAAGATCTGGATGGTAACGGGATATTTCAGACAACATGTCCGTAAAGAAAGTTTGCAACACAAACCGATGAGACAACGTTACGAGATTCTCGGGAATTGAACTATGATAGTAAACTCCAAAACATGAGCTGATTCTACTACATATATGTGAACACGTTGTCCAAGACAAGCATGACCATGTAGAAGTCTTGCAACAAAGCACTACCGAGTTCACGTGGGGAACCATCATCGAGGATATCGAAGTCCTTGTGCATGAACTAGTATTCGCACAACAACTCATTTTCCTTGAACAAATCAATCAGTGGATTGGTGTGCTAGGGAATACATATGGAGTGGAGGTAATTAATTGTCACATCCCTAGTTCTGGTATGACCTAAGCTAGCCCTTCATGTTTGCATCATGTTTAAATTCCATTTAAATTTTGAAATGGGGATTTGTGAAACCCTCAGAATCATTTCTGAAAATGACCCAGGTAAAAATTGCTCCAAAATGGTCCAAGAAAATGCTCATGTTGCTCTCTGAAAATATTGGACAGAAATAAAAATCAAACCAATATTTTAAAGAGCTCATAAGTATTTATTTTGGGCATTTGGAGTTAATCTAGTAATTATTTGCGTTGGATAATTTTTTATATATATAAAATATTGTCCAAAAATTATGCCAGTTGTTGAGGAGCTCTGAAATAATACCATTAGCCCGTGCAAAAATTGGAATAAGAAAATAAAATGGTTTAGTATTTTATTTAAACCAAACAAATGTCAGAAAATTACAAAAGAAAACAAAAAGGGAAAGCCTACCTGTGCTTACCTGTGGCCTGGCACTGTGCAGCCGGCCTGGCCCAGCCGCCCAGCAGGCCGGCCCAGCCGACTGGCACCGCCAGTCGTCCCCTTCCTCGTGCCAGGAGGATAGGGGCACGCGCTCGCCGCGCGCGAGCACGCGCCGGCCACCACCTGCTTCCCCGCTCGCTGCTGGAGGCCCCTGACGACGCCACGCACTCCCCTGAACCTCTCTCACTCTCCTCCCGTGCTACCCCCCCCCCCCCTTCTCTGGTCCCCCTCCACCTCACACCCGAGCGGAGCGCAGCGCACCTCCGAGCACCACCGCAGCCACCGGGCACACCTCGCCTCCCCGTGTTGTCCCCTATGTCCGCCTCGACGCCTTGAAGCTCCCACCTCAACACGAGCATCGTCGGACGCCCTGCCGCCTCGCCACCGACCCGTCGTCTCCGCGCACGGCCATGCATCACCGCCGTCAAATCCGTCACCGTCCGGACCTCCCCGAGCTCGCCGAGAAGCTCTTCGTGACCGCGGTGAGCCCTCGGTCATTTCCGCCCTAACCCCGTAGCTTGTCGCTTGCCGTAGCCATTGTTTCATAGATGGACGAAGCGCTGCGCCGCCGTCCATGTCGCCGCCCTCGCCTTGGCCACCGTAGGCCGCAGCCGAGCGCGTCACCCTGCTCCTGGTGACGCCAGGAGGCCGTAGAGCCTCTCCGCTCGCTTCCCCATGCACCGCAGCCCTCGCCCGCACTTGGTCGTGCTCCGGCCGCCGCCCCGAGCTTCGCTCCGGTGAGCTCCGGCCACCCCCGCCTCTCCCACTTGCTCCAATCGGTGCGGACGAGCGCGGGCTACGCCCAAGTGGTCTCCGCCATCCTTTTGGTCACCGGAACGGTGAATCCGAGCCCTTCGCCGCGTTCGGCCTCGCCGGCGGCTAAACGCCGGTGGGGTTGACCGGGTCTAACCCCCCAGTTGACCTGGTGTTTGACCCGTGTGGGTCAGTGACATGTGGGGCCCGTCTCTGCTAATGTAGTTTAGGATTAGTTTAAAAAGTAATTAACGCTATTAATTAACCTGTTACACTGACGTGTGGAGCCCACAAGTCAGGTTTGACCCCAATCAGCGCTGTTGACTTGCCGATGCAAGCATGACACAGTTATTTCTTTTCTGGTATTAAAATAAATTAGGAAATTCCAGAAAATGATATAAACTTCAAAAATTCATAGAAATTCAACCGTAGCTCAAATCGAAATAATTTATATATGAAAAATGATCAAAAAAATTCAATCTATCCATCTGTACCATTTTCATGCATGAAAAACCAATCTATACATGATGTATATATGAAAACACATGTATGGCATTTATAAGAGCTTATTTTGGAGTTGCATTTGAACCCTTGGTTCAAATGGACCTTAACTAAATAAATGCTAGATGCATTAACTCAACAACATCACTTACTCATGCCATGTTCATGCATCATATTGTTGCATAAGCTTATGTTTGATTTCCGACACCGTTCCTTCTCGATAGGTCCTGCTCCGGAGAGTGTTCGAGAGTACCTGTCTGAGGAGCAGTGCCCCCCTGTTGATCTACCAGGCAAGAAACCCCCCTTGTTTATTCCGATACAATCCCACTCTCTCGCTCCTGCTCTCTTTTATTGCATTAGGACAACAACAATTCAACTGCTACTTTATGATGCGGTAGTTGAACCCATTCCTCTGCATGACCTGTCATTACCACAGTAAATAGTTGAAACCCACTAGCATGTGTAGGAGTTGATTGAGCCATGTGGTGTTCTTACCATGCCATGCCTGCTATTGCTTAGAGTTGTGTCAGGTCTGATTCATTGGGAATGAATTGGAGTAGTACGATATGTTCTGGTGCTGAGAGATAAGCGTGTGAACACGATTTGGTAAAGGTAGCGGTGAGAGGCCATGTAGGAGTACATGGTGGGTTGTCTCACTGGAACCGTCCTTAAGAACTGAGTTCGGTGTAAGTTGTCCAATGACTAGTTACTACCACACATTGGGCTCCGGGCGCTCCAAGCTCTCTCGACTTATTAGCCAACTTGATCTCTGTCCAGGAGTTGCAATTAGTTTCTGGTGTTTGTAGGTAGTGTTAGTAGTCTACCAAGTGGCACCCAGCCAGGTGGGCTTGGGACAGACTAGGCACAGTGGCATGGTGTACCATATGGCACCCGGATGGTGGGCTTGGGAACCCTGCTCACATCGTTTGGGGCCGCGAGCGACACCCCGGCCGGATCTCCTTGCGGATGGAACCCAAATAGGCGATAAACCTGGACTACAGTCTTGCGTGGTTAGTCAGGTCGTGGCCGACACCCTCGCCAGGCTTCCGCTTGAAGGTTGCCGAGATACATGACATGTACATGGTGATAAGTGGTGAGACGTGTGTGAAGAAGTACACCCCTGCAGGGTTATCATGGTCTATTCGAATAGCCGTGTCCTCGGTTATGGACTTCTTGGATGCTTACGTGGTACATAGACAACTTAAAGTGGATACTCTAAAATGCTCAAGACAAGTGTGAGTGCTATGGATGGCCTTCTCGTAAGGATACGAGGATGAATCCATAGTAGTGTATTGATGCGGTGCTTAGTGGACTCGTGTGCGCTGCCTCACCTCAAAGAAGTTTCTCGTTGTCGTAGAACAGGATAGCCACTGAGGCAAAGCTGGCTTGCTGCAACTAAACCCTACATTACCTTCTTGATACAAATGCATGTATGATAGGATCTGAAGTAAGTCTTGTTGAGTACCTTTGTACTCACGTTTGCTTTATTTATGTTTTGCAGGTGAGACATCTGTCTCACTAGTAGTACCGCTTGGACTTCGACGAGTAGCTTGTTACCTCAGCTACGATCTTGTCCCCTTGGGACGGACTTGTAGATAGTCAGGCTTCTTAGCCTTTTTCTTTTGTAGTTGTCTGTACTCAGACATGTAATGCTTCCATTGCTTGTATGCTCTGAATGATGGGTCATGTGACCCATGTTTGTATTATGTTATGTGGCTCTTCTGAGCCTTTATCTATATGAGTTTGCGTTATGTGGTGATGCCATGTTGTACAGCACATACTTGCATGTTATGCATCCATGTGATGTGTATTGCTATGTGTGGGATCCGACAAACTAGTTGTTTATCCTTGGCTTCCTCTCATATGGGGAAATGTAGTCTAGTGCTTCCTTGAGCCATGGTAGTCCGCTACAGCCCGGTTCACCGGAGTCCTGCTAGCCCAGCACTACTGCTCAGAACACTTGACTGGCCGGCATGTGTTTCACTTCGTTCCTGTGTCTGTCCATTCGCGGAAATGTCACACGGTGACATCCGGAGTCCTGTTAGCCCAGTGCTACAACTCGGATTCACACGCTGCTGACCGACATGCTCGATGTGAATCATGTATGCCTGTCCCCTTGGGTTAGTTCCACTTTGGGTTCACGACTAGCCATGTCCACCCGGGTTCTCTGTCATATGGATGCTAGCGACACAATCATATACGTGAGCCAAAAGGCGCAAACGGTCCCGGGCCAGGGTAAGGCGACACCCGTGGGAATACCGTGCGTGAGGCCGCAAAGTGATATGAGGTATTACCGGCTAGATCAATGTGACTTGGAATCGGGGTCCCGACATTAATCTACCAAACCATAGAATGCATTCGCACATGCATAGCTGACTTGGGATGGTACCAAAGGAAACAAAAACAACCGTTCTCGAACTCACGACGGCAACTTACACCAAATGCATGTGAACCGGAGAAGGTCACTTCTTTCATCCAACATATGCTTCATGAACGGGACACGAAGGCATTGCTTACAAGTTTTCAACATTAGGTTGATGTTCAACATGAATCATGGGGGAGACAAAATGCGGCTGATGGGCTCAACAGCAACTCATCGGAATTTCCATATCACTTGACTTCCACCATCATGTGAACACGGTGATAGCATTGGTCAGACCAAAGGATGATGGTGTATGCTCGAGGGATCAACCACGAGTAAGACAACATTACGAACATTGTTGGTTCTAATTTGACTTGACGATAGCCCATACTCAAGTCAAAGTTTTGACAAGGCAATAGATCAAACAACTGATCACGAGGACGAATTAATGGAGATATCATCTTTCTTCAAGACACACACACACACACAAAAGATATACCTTAACATGAACTAAGTCAGACAAACTTTTACCTTCCAACTCTCCAAGTTGTTGTTTAGCTTAACCAACTAGCTCAGGGTATCTGACACAGATTCTTGGAGAAAGGGTGGTCTATAAGAAAACCAACTTGATCACAAGCTCAACATAACAGTTGGGGAACAACCTGGTGATACTTCCGAGAAGATATTCGGAAAATCACGAACCACCGATATGTTACTAAGCTCGAGAACAATCTTGCTTTTCAGAGAAGACGATGTGATCCAAAGAGCAAGGGATTCAATCCTAACTCAAAGATCAAAGAGTGCACCAGAAATAAGAACAAGGTAGCACGATCAATCCTAGAATAGTGTTTCGATAACCAACACACTAAGAATGATATTAGTGTCCATTAACTACCAAGCAACACGGTTGCTAGGAGTATTGATTTCACACATCATGGTTCACTTGCCGGCATTCCGGTTGCGACAACACGGGACCGAGGAATGAAAAATGATGGCAAGAAGTTTCACTGCCTCAAGAATTCATGAGAGATGGTGCAATTCTCATGACAATCCTGACATAAAGGGGGTAATAGTCCAGGGTAGAACAGAGCAAAAGCTGGGTTGGCATTTGATCTGCAGAACACAACTACTTTGACCCAATCCTGGATATGGATGAGGTACTGGAGTTTGTATCTCCTAGTCATTCTGAAATATAATGGCTTAACGGACCACAAGAATAATAAACATTGATAACACGGATGCACAATTACTCCTGACTATCAATTGATAGATGATGGTCAGAATACAAATGAAGAGGGACAACTCAAGAGGACATATATCTTTCTGAGTTGTGGATGCATAGATTAATATGTCGAACCAAGTTCAACAGGTTTCTTCCAGATAACCCATGCAGAAAGGTAGAACTGACAGAATCACAATTATGAATGGACAACTCCTCAAGAGTACTCTGATTGTGATATTTTGGTTCAAAGAACTTCTGCCTTAACAGTTCATGGTATTTGGAAGGAAGAAATACGACGGACCTCGAGGACTGTTGCTAGGTTACTAATATCCAAAAGGAACGAGCAAATACTATCAACAGGAGGTAAGTAGGGTGAATCTCGGGTTCAAGAACCCATGAATAGAATACCTACTACTAAATGGCATCACGGGATTCTTTCGAGAATGGTGGCCAGAATCATCACACCGGGAACACAAAACATGGCTAGATTACTAGGTGACTCCCTAAAACACCTAGGGTCATAATAATAGCTCCAACATATATGTCGAGGCAATAGAGTACCTCAACTCACCGATCAGTGTGGTTGAATTGGCCCAATGGGACATCGGGAGCGGTAAGAAGGGATTTGCAAATGCATCAGACTAGTTAGAGACCTGGGATGACTCGGATAGCATAACGGCTGTAAATGCTCATAAGATTTGAGACATCCTGCAAATGGTGGCATAACAACTTAACACCACAATATCAAAATTCCGAGACCAACTATGAACACACGGAAGTACTTGAAACTGAACTGAGACATGAATCCATCAATCCTATAAGTCTATGAATTAGTAACACGTCATCCTGATAGATAGATGAGAAGGCCTAGTTTCTTAACCCCGTAGAAAAGAAGAGGTTAACTCATATCAGAAGGGCATAAGGTATAAGGAGTACAAAGAGCCTTATGTTCCCTTCCACAATCAATTCCCCTACATAACTAAAGCATTTCTAGACTCAACTTTGACCAGTTTGGCTTGGTAATCCTACAAGCAGTCAGGCTCTGATACCAACGTTGTCGGGACCCTGATTCCAAGTCACATCGATCTAGCCGGTAACACATCATATCACTTTGCGGCCTCACGCATGGTATTCCAATGGGTGTCGCCTTACCATGGCCCGGGACCGTTTGCACCTTTTGCCTCACGTATATGATAGTATCGCTAGCATCCATATGACAGAGAACCCGGGCCGACATGGCTAGTCGTGAACCCAAAGCGGCACCAACCTATGGGGACAGGTATACATGAATCACATCGAGCATGTCGGTCAGTAGGGTGTGAATTCGGGCTGTAGCACTGGGCTAACAGGACTCCGGGAACCCGGGCTATAGCAGGCTAGGCAGGACTCCGGATGTCACCGCGTGACATTTCCCCGAAGGGACAGACACAGGAACGAAGTGAAACACATGCCGGCCAGTCAAGTGTTCTAGAGCAGTAGTGCTGGGCTAGCAGGACTTCGGTGACCGGGCTGTAGTGGACTACTATGGCTCATGGAAGCACAAGACTACATTTCCCCATAAGAGAGGCTGCCAAGGATAAACAACTAGGTTGTCAGATCCCACACATACCAAGCATTTCAATCATACACACAATATGCTCGATATGTGTAAATACAACATGGCATCACAACAAGACTCTTCGACTCAAAGTATTTATTCATTAGGCTCCGAGGAGCGAGATATTACAAACATGGGTCTCATGACCCATCATTCAGAGCATACAAATCAAGGCACATGCGGAAGCTTAACATGTCTGGGTACAGACGTCTACAAACGAAAAAGGCTGAGAAGCGTGACTATCTACCAGATCCTGCCGAGGGCACAAGATTGTAGCTGAGGTATCAAGCTAAACGTCGAAGTCCACACGGAACTACTAGAGAGACTAACGTCTCTCTTCAAAACATAAATTAAGCAAAGGTGAGTACAATGTACTCAGCAAGACTTATATCAGAACTAACTACATATGCAACAGTATCAACAGGGGGGTTGAGTTTAACTGCAGTAAGCCATCTTTGACTCAGTGGCTAACCTGAACTACGACTGCAAGCAACTCTTTTGAGGTGGCGCACACGAGTCCACATATTCACCATATCAATACCCCACTATGGATCCGCTCCTGTCTCCCTACGAGAACGTCATCCATAGCACTCACGCTTATCTTGCGCATTCTAGAGTATCCACTTTCAATTGTCTATGAACTATTATAGGCAACCCAGAAGTATTTTACCGCGGACACGACTATTCGAATAGATCATTTATAAGCCTGCAGTGGTGTACTTCGTCACACATGTTTCCACCACTTAGCATCTGCACACAACATGTGCTCGGCAGACTTCAAGCGAAAGCCGACGTGGGTGTAGACCACGACCTGACCAACCGCACAAGTCTCTAGTCTAGGTTTATCGCCTATTCGGGTTCCATCCATGAGGAGATCCGGCCAGAGTTTCGCTCATAGCCCCAAATGATGTGTGCAGGGTTCCCTAGACACCAAACGGGCGCCTGGTACACCGTGCCACGATGTATCTACCGCATCATAGCCCGCCCCTAGGGTCAGCGCTATGCACGGCCGCCAACACATATCCTATAAACACCAGAAACTAGTTGCAACTCCTGGACAGAGGACGAGAGGGGTCAGTAAGTCGAGCGAGGTCATGTTTCAGGGCCCAATGTGTGGTAGTAGCTGTTTCATGGATCACAAACACAGAACTCAGTTCCTAAGGATGGCTTCAATGAAACAACCCACCATGTACTCCTACATGGCCTCTCATCGATACCTTTACCAAAACATGTTCACACACTTAGCTCTCAACAGTAGGACATGTTCGCACACCTTTGATTCATCCCCGGTGAATCATACCTGACACGACTCTATGCAATAGTAGGCATGACAAACAAGCATGAATGAGTAGGCACGTCAGGGCTCAAACAACTCCTACTCATGCTAGTGGGTTTCATCTATTTACTGTGGCAATGACAGGTCATGCAGAGGATAAGGGATTCAACTACCGCAGCAAGTAACAGATGAATTGTTGTTGTCCTAATGCAGTAAAAGAGACCAGGAGCGAGAGAGTGGGATTGTATCGGAATGACCAAGGGGGTTTTGCTTGCCTGCCACTTCTGAAGATGATATAGCTGTTCATCGGTGTCATCGAACACGTCGTCGGAAACATCGTCTACCGAGGGGGAACAACCACCGACAAATGAAGAAGAAGCACAATCAATGCCATGCAACAAAATGATGCATGAATGTGACATGGCAATATGTTGTGGATTGGCCTAATGCAACTAGCAACAAGTTAAATGGAGTTGGTTTGAACACTAGGTTCAAATTCAAACTCCATATGTGCTTTCTTAAATGCCATTTAATTGGATTGTCCTAAAAAGAAGCTTTAGGTTGTTCCAACATGCATGAAAATGGTACAGATGGATAGATTGGATTTTTTTGATCATTTTTCATATATAAATTATTTCATTCTGAGCTACGGTTGAATTTCTATGATTTTTTGAAGTTTTAAACATTTTCTGGGATTTTCTGAATTACAAATAATCCAGAAAATGTGTTATGGCGTCAGCGCTACTTCACTGTGACGTCAGCAGGTCAACTGACCCAGTCCAGGTCAAACCTGACTAGTGGGGTCGACACATCCGTGACACAATTAACTAACAGGGTTAATTAAATCTAACTAATAAAATTAATGGCCACTGGGCCCACTATCAGTGTCAGCGGGGGGGGGGGGGGGGGGTAATTAGTCCTAAACTAATCTAGTCAGGGGCGGGGCCCACGTGTGTTGACCCTAGGGAGGTCAAACCCCGGGTCGAACAGGACAAACCTACTGGCGACTCAACGCCGGCGAGGCCAGACACGGCGGCGAGGCTCGAAAAACTTCCTCTGGCGACCAAATCAACGGCGGAGCCCATATACGAGTAGTTGGAGCTCACGCGCGTCGAGTGGTGCTCTCAGCTTTGCCGGAGATGGCCCGGAACGACGGCGGTGACAACGACAGCGGCGGCCGGAGTTCGGCTGAGCTCGGGGGCGCGGCTGCAGCGGGCGTGTTTTGCACATTGATGCAACCAAATGGTCGCCAGAGCAACGCCGGCGACGAGCTCTTGCGGCAGAGCGTCTTGGCTCTGGTGGAGGAGGCGGTTAGAGGGCGCAAACAAAGCAAAGAAGAGGGGGAGGCGGCGTAGAAGCTCACGGCGGATCTAGTAGAGGCGACGGCGAGGCCGGGGAGAGGCTGGAGCTCGCGAATCCCGGAGAAGTCCGCCGACGGTCAGAGGTTGAAGACGAGGTTGGGGACGATGCTGCAGGGCTTCCAGAGGGGCGTGGCTCGGTGAGGAGGGAGAGGGGGTCGAGACGGAGCTCCTGAGCTCAGCGGCAGGGCGAGGGGTGGACGGTGGCCGCAGGAACGGCGAGCGGCGGCGACGGGCTCCGTTCGGGAAGAGAGCAGAGGAGGGGGCAAATGCTTGAGAGAGTGAGAGAGGGGTAGGGACTGCGTGGCGTCGCGAGGGAGGCCCAGGGCGACGAGGGGGAAGCGGCAGGAAGCAGGAGGTGGCCGGGCGCGTGCCGGCGTGCCTCGGCCACGCGCGCTGCCTACTGGCGCGGGGAGGAAGACGACAGGGGAGGGGCCAGGTGGGCTGGGCTGGGCCGCCAGGTGGCTGCATAGGTGACTTGGCCCAGGTAAGTTTTTGTTCTTTCCTTTCTCTTTTGTTTCAATTTTCTATTTATTTCCTCTCTGTTTTGATTTAGTTTCAGCCACTAAATCATCTTAATAAATTCTGTAGGTTATTATATGGCTTGCCAAAATATATACAAAGCCACTCACAAACTTCGAGAATTATTGAAGTTATATTTAATATATATTAAATATAAATCCAAAGAAAATAATTATTGGATTAATTCAAATGGCCAAAATAAATGCTTCTGAGCTCATAAAAATATTTGTTTGAATTTTAGCTCTTGCCAATAATTCTATAGAATAACAGGATCATTTTATTGGACTCATTTGAGAAGATTTTTAAAGTTGCTTATTTTTGAACTGATTTCTGAGGGTTTCAACAAACCTCGATTCAACTTTCAGAAATTAGACATGATGCATGGATGCTCTCTTATGCAACTATTGCAAACAATTCTAGGGCTGTGACACTGGATTAAAGCCCGTCATCCGGTCAGGGGGCATGGGTGTTTCCGGTTGGAACCGAGAGGGGGCACCCCTTAGAGCGCGCGATATAAATTGGATCCCATGCTATTCGAGGTTGTAGCCTCCCCGTCTTAGACTTTTTCTTGTATGTTGCCTAGGGTGATTCCTGGTAGCGGAATGTGGAATGGGTATGTACTGGTTAGATGTGTTTCTCCTAAAATACCATAAGCGGAACTAGTCCTTTGTGACTACTGAAATCCGATGGCTGTGGTTAAAGAGTACAACTCTGCAGAGCAATAACTTTGAACAACATATTAGTGTCAATCTCAGTATCAGTCTCAGTGTTAGTCTTAGTGACAGTCTTCGGAGAATAAGCATGAAACTGAGAGTGGTAAACCCGGCTGAATATTATTCCTGTGGATGGACTAACCAGTTTATTATCATGTACCAAGTATTCCGTGGAATGATGTTACCTTCATGAGCTACTTGAATTCGAATGATGGGATATAAGACCTTTATGTGATGTCGCTCAGACGTCTGACTCTGGCATTCTTGTGATTTACTTTTGGTATAAGCCCTTTATGTGATGTCGCTTAGACGTCCGACTGTGGCATTCTTGTTATTCACTTTTGTTATAAGCCCTTTATGTGATGTCGCGCAGACGTCCGACTGTGGCACTCTTGTTATTTACTTTTGATATAAGCCCTTTATGTGATGTCGCTCAGACGTCTGACTATGGCGTCCTTGTTATTTACTTTCATTATAAGCCCTTTTCGAGATGTCGCTTAGACGTCCGACTGTGGCACGTACTGTCATTTACGTTTCAATATAAGCCCTTTATGTGGTGTTGCCCTGACGCCCGACTACGGCATGTTAAGTTATTTTACCTTTTGAGGCGTCGCTTCAGACACCCGATCAGTCTTCCACTGTTTTGTTGGGATTTTGGGAGGACTACCACCCGACTTCAGTGCGAATTTATTATCAAAGTGCGCATTACTAGTATGCTCATGTGCATCATGTTTGCATTTGTTATATCTTATGTCCAAACTGTCTTGCGAGTACATTCAAAGTACTCACCTGGCTTGTTGATTTGGCCAGATATTGACGAAGGCGATCTTATGGATGAAGAGTATGATAGCGAGTGCGACGCCTAGAGGAGTCCCATGCGATCCTGGAGATGGTCACTTGTATTATATACGCTTCCGCTACCCTAATAAAATCATCAAGCCTCACTCCGGCGCTTGATGAGCTGTAAGATTTTGGAGTCATTTCACCCACTTCACTGTGACATATCCACCACCACTTTTATTATGAGTCAGTAGTTGTGCCACCATACCCTTTGTGTCATATCCGCCTTTATGTATAATATCGGCATGCTTGTAATAAATCATTGAGCAGCCTCAGCTGAACCTTGTATAATATTTAGTACTTCTGGATTTCTGTATCAAGGATTTGTCTACCAGTAAGGAGGATTCTTCTATTCTGGTCTGATAAAATGGTCGGTTATTCAATAAATGTTTTATTGGAAAATCGGTCTTGACACTAGTTTATTTTTCTTTTTAAGTTTTCTTCTTGTGTGTTTGAAAAACCTTAAGAAAACCAAAAAAGTTAGTTGTAGCTTTTAGCTAGTTTACTTTCCATGTATGTAGTAGTAGTAATTAAAAAGAGAACCCAAAAAGATTTCTCGTTCTTCTTTTGCTTGTTGGGAGCTTTCCCACGTAAATTGTTTTATTTCTTTTCTTTGGATGTCGAGAGGAGAAGATCATAATGAAAATGTTGAGTGGCTCTCCTATGCATTATTGTTGATCTAACAAGGAGCCCATATTACCTTGTCTTCTCCCTTGAATTGAATGCTTGCAGATTCCAGCTTAGTCTAATGCACGTGCACTATTATTATTATCCATACTATTCAGTTGTGCAAGTGAAAGGCAATAATGACGATATATGATGGACTGATTGAGATGAGAGAAGCTGGTATGAACTCGACCTCTCTTGTTTTTGTAAATATGATTAGTTCATCGTTCTTGATTCAACCTATTATGAATGAAACATGTTTGCAATGACAATTAGAGATTATAGTTGCTCATGCCATGCTTAATTTGCTAGGAGTTTATAATGGTTTACCTTGCGTGCCAACATGCTATTAAAATGGTTGTGATGTGGTATGATAGGGTGGTATCCTCCTTTGAACGATTCGAGTGGCCTGACTTGGCACATTTTCACGCATGTAGTTGAAACAAAATCAACATAGCCTCCATGATATTTATGTTCATGGTGAATTATATCCTACTCATGCTTGCACTCAGTGTTGATTAATTTTAATGCATGTTCATGACTGTTGTCGCTCTCTAGCTGGTCGCTTCCCAGTCTCTTTCGAGCCTTCACTTGTACTAAGCGGGAATACTACTTGTGCATCCACTTTCAATAAACCCTAAAAGGTATTCCATATGAGTCCACCATACCTTCCTATATGCGGTATATACCTGCCGTTCCAAGTAGATTTGGATGTGCCAAACTCTAAACCTTCAAATGAAATTATGTTTTGTACGCTCGAATAGCTCATGTATCAACTAGGGATGTCTATATCTTCCATGCTAGGCGGGTTATTCTCAAGAGGAGTGGACTCCGCTCCTCACTCATGAGAAAATGGCTGGTCACCGGGATGCCCAGTCCCATGCTCAAATCAAATCAAAATAATTGCAAAAAAAACTCCCCCAGGATTGTTGTTAGTTGGAGGCACCCGCTGTTTCGGACAAGCCATGGATTGATGTTTGTTCGTGGTTGGGGGAGTATAAACTTTGCCATTCTGTTTGGGAACTGTCTATAATGTGTGTAGCATGGAAGATATCGAGATCTCTCGGTTGTTATGCTGAGAATGAAAGTATACTGCTCAAAATATTATTCATTTCTATTTCAAAATCGAGCACTGGCACCTCTACAAATCCTTGCTTCCCTCTACGAAGGGCCTATCTATTTACTTTTATGTTGAGTCATCATCTGCTTATTAAAGAGCACCAGTTGGAGAGCACCGCTGTCATTTGCATGCATTACTTTTAGTTTACATTGAGTATGACTGTGACCGGATCTCTTTTACCGTGAATTACAATTTCCAGTCAGCTCTTGATCTTCAGAGGTGCTCTGCATTTATGTTTTGTGATCTCAGAAAGGGCTAGCGAGATACCATCTTGTTATATCATATTATGATTGTTTTAAGAAAATGTTGTCATCTGAGATTTACTATTATTGCTTGCTAATTGATTATGTCATTAATATGAGTAAACATGAGACCTAATTGTTATTTTGATTATGGTTAGTTCATAATCTTTGCTGAAAACTTGGACGCCGGCTTTACATATTTACAACAACAAGAGCAAACAGAGTTTGTAAAAGTTTTTATTTATCACTTTCAGTTTGTCAACTGAATTGCTTGAGGACAAGCAAAGGTTTAAGCTTGGGGGAGTTGATACCTGAAAATGAACGGAGAATATTTTTGGAATATATAAAAAATACTAGCGAAAGAATCAAGGCCAGGGGCCCACACCTTGTCCACAAGGTGGGGGCGCGCCTACCCCCTGGTCACGCCCCCTCCCTCATGGGCCACCTTGTCCACCGACCTCAACTCCAACTCTATATATTCACGTTCGGGGAGACAAAAAATAGAGAGAAGGATTCATCACATTTTACAATACGGGGCCGCCGCCAAGCCCTAATCTCTCTCGGGAGGGCTAATCTGTAGTCCGTTCGGGGCTCCGGAGAGGGGAATCCGTCGCCATCATCATCATCAACCTTCCTCCATCACCAATTTCATGATGCTCCCCGTCGTGCATGAGTAATTCCATCGAAGGCTTGCTGGACGGTGATGGGTTGGATAAGATTTATCATGTAATCGAGTTAGTTTTGTTAGGGTTTGATCCCCGATATCCATTATGTTCTGAGATTGATGTAGCTATGTCTTTGCTATGCTTAATGGTTGTCACTACGGCCCGAGTGCCATGATTTCAGATCTGAACCTATTATGTTTTCATGAATATATGTGAGTTCCTGGTCCTATCTTCCAAGTCAATAGTCACCTACTATGTGTTATGATCTGGTAACCCCGAGGTGACAATAATCGGGACCACTCCCGGTGATGACCATAGTTTGAGGAGTTCATGTATTCACTAAGTGCTAATGCTTTGTTCTGGTACTCTATTAAAAGGAGGCCTTAATATCCCTTAGTTTCCGATAGGACCCCGCTGCTACGGGAGGGTAGGACAAAAGATGGCATGCAAGTTCTTTTCCATAAGCATGTATGTCTATATTCGGAATACATGCCTACATTACATTGATGAACTGGATCTAGTTCCGTGTCACCCTATGTTATACCTATTGCATGAGGAATCGCATCCGACATAATTATCCATCACCGATCCAATGCCTATGATCTTTTTACATATTGATCTTTGCTTAGTCACTTTTCCGTTGCCACTGTTACAATCACTACAAAACCAATAATGTTACCTTTGCCACCATTATCGTTAGTTTCATGTTACTCTGCTACTAAATATTTTGCAGCGGATATTAAGTTTTCCAGGTGTGGTTGAATTGACAACTCAGCTACTAATACTTGAGAATATTCTTTGGCTCCCTTGTGTCGAATCAATAAATTTGGGTTGAATACTCTACCCTCGAAAACTGTTGCGATCCCCTATACTTGTGGGTTTTTAGTTCCATGCTGTTATATTATCAATCTTGGATGTTTTATAATCATTTTATATCATTTTTTGTTACTAACCTATTAACATAGTGCCAAGTGATAGTTGTTGTTTTTTGCATGTTCGTTACATCACAGGAAATCAATACTAAACGGAGTCCAAATGCAACGAAACTTTACGGAAATTGTTTATGGACCAGAAGACACCCAATGGACCAAGGCATTGCCTGGGGGTTCTCTGAGGGGAGCACAACCCACCAGTTCACACCAGGAAGCCCAGACGCACCCCCGTGGGTTCTTCCCACCTCGGGTGCCCCCCGGACCGCCTCTTTGCTCTATAAATACCCCAATATTCCAGAAACCCTAGGGGAGTCGATGAAATATTAATCCAGCCGCCGCAGAGTCCAGAACCACTAGATCCAATCTAGACACCATCTCGGATGGGGTTCACCACCTCCATTGGTGCCTCTCCGATTATGCGGGAGTACTCCTTTGTTGACCTTCAGGTCCCTAGTTAGTAGCTAGATGGCTTCCTCTCTCCCTCTCTCTCTCTCTCCCCCTCTCTCTCTCTATCTCTTGATTCTCAATACAATAGTCTCTTGGAGATCCATATGATGTAACTCTTTTGCGGTGTGTTTGTTGGGATCGATGAACTTTGAGTTTATGATCAGATCTATATTTTTATATCCATGAAAGTATTTGAGTTCTTTTGATCTATTTTATGCATGATTGCCTATAGCCTCATATTTCTTCTTCGATATTTGGGGTTTGTTTGGCCAACTTGATCTATCTATCTTGCAATGGGGAGAGGTGCTTTGTAGTTGGTTCGATCTTACGGTGCTTGATCCCAGTGATACAAGGGGAACCGACACGTATGTATCGTTGCTACTAAGGATAAAACGATGGGGTGTATCTCCACATAGATATATCATTTCTAGATCATGTCATCGTTCTTATTGCATTACTCTGTTTCTCCATGAACTCAATACACTAGATGCATGCTGGATAGTGCACTAGTAGAAAACGGAGCTTTAAAACCGGTTTGTAAGGGCCTTTAGTGCTGGTTATGGAACCGGCACTAAAGTGTGGGCACTAAAGCCCCCCCCCCCTTTAGTACTGGTTCGGCATGAACCGGCGCTAAAGTGCCACCACGTGGCGTGAGCTCGCGCCCTGGTATGGGGGACCTTTAGTACCGGTTGGTGTTACTAAAGGTATTTTTTGAAAAAAAAATTGAAAATTTTGGGGAAAAAATTTGAATTTTTTTTCAATTTTTAATTTTTCTGAATTATTTGATGATTTAGTCTCTAATCACCTCTCTTAACTGCTCAAGTGGGGATCACTCATTCCAAATCATCTAACTTCCCCACTGGTCACCCATCCCTCTCACTACTCCAGCCCGAGCACGCTTAACTTTCAGGTTATATTCTCCTTCATTTCCGAGTCTGCACTTGTTGTTTTCCTGACAATAGTAAGATGTCAATCCTATTAACCCTCAGGAGTTTAGCTTGAGCATGAAGTCACACATTTCACCGTTTGAGTTTGAAACTATTATTCTAAAAAAACATTAATTATTTAGTAACGCTAATGTTTCTTGAATAAGTTTGACCATAGTTTGACCAGATTTGACCAAAATTCAAAAAATTGAAATAATTATTTAGTAACACTAATATTCTTGAATAATTATGTAGTAACACTAATATTTCTTGAATAAGTAGTTTGACCATAGTTTGACCACAGTTTGACCAGATTTGACCAAAATTCAAAAAAACTAAGATACTTATTTAGTAACACTAATATTATTGCGTAATTATTTAGTAACACTCTATATTTCTTGAATCAGTTGTTTGACCGGTTTGACAAGATTTAACCAAAATTCAAAAAAACATAAATTAGAGCATATCTTTTTTTCCTTTTGCAATTTTGTCATTTCAAAAATTGTCCTAAACCCTAAACCCGGGACTTAAAACGTCAGAATCTCTATGCTAAACAGTAAAAACTAAGGGTTTAAACCATAAAACCTAACCCTAAACTCTAAAATCTAAACCCTAGCACTAAACGCTAAAAACGTCTAAAATGCCCAAAAACTCTATTTTCTCTTTGGAATTTTGTGATTTCAAAAAATTGTCGAAACGGAAAACTGGTTGTTTTAGCAGATCAACCTTTTTGTTCTGCAAATTTTGATATATTATATGTATTTTTCTGAATTAGGATGATTTAGTTATGATTTTTTCAAGTTTGTGACTCCAACCGGGACTATAGGTTAGACACCTTTAGTGCCGGTTCGTGGCACAAACCGATACTAAAGGTTGGCCCTTTACTACCGGCTTGTGCCACAAACCGGGACTAAAGAGGCTCGTGGGGCCCCGGCCTGACGCCAGCCTGCCACCACCCCTTTAGTACCGGTTCGTGCCACGAACCGGTACTAAAGGTTCAACACGAACAGGCATTAATGCAAATCCGTTCGAACCGGCACTAATGGTACTATTAGTACCGGGCCAAAATCAAACCGGCACTAATGTGCTTCACGTTTGACCCTTTTTCTACTAGTGGTCATCGATGTGTGGAGTAATAGTAGTAGATGCAGGCAGGAGTCGGTCGACTAATCTTGGACGTGATGCCTATGTAATGATCATTTCCTAGATATCGTCATGAGTATTTGAAGTTCTATCAATTGCCCAACAGTAATTTGTTCACCCACAGTTTGCTATTTTTCTCGAGAGAAGCCACCAGTGAAACCTACGGCCCATGGGTCTCTTTCTCATATTATTTGCCTTTGCGATCTATTATTTTCAGATCTATTAAACCAAAAATACAAAAATACCTTGCTGCAATATATCCTTATTTATTTTATTTGGTGTTTGATCTATCAATCTACTACAATTTTATCTCACGTTCGTTTGCCTATCTTTAGGCGTCGTACCCGAAAGGGATTGACAACTCCTTTAACACGCCGGGTTGCGAGGATTTGTTATCTGTGTGCAGGGGCTGTATACGTTGTGTTGCTTGGTTCTCTTACTGGTTCGATAACCTTGGTTTCATATCCGAGGGAAATACCTAGCGTCGTTGTGCTGCATCATCCCTTCCTCTTTGGGGAAATACCGACGTAGCTTCAAGCGACATCATACATCTCCAACGTATCTACAATTTTTGATTGTTTCATGCTATTGTATTATCAATCTTGGATACTTTATATGCTTTATCATGAAATTTCATATCATTTTTGGTAACTAACCTATTAACCCAGTGCCTAGTGCCAGTTGTTATTTCCTACTAGTTTTTTGTTTTCCAAAAAATCAGTACCAAACGAAGACCAAACTCCATGGAATGTTTTGATGATTTTTTCTTGACAAATGAGACCCTAGAAACTTCCGGAGGACACCAAACGACAACAACAAGACAACAAGACAACAGGGCGTTCCCTGGTGGGCGGTAGGCGCACCTTGTTACCTTCTGGGCCCCATGTAGCTCCCTCTGACCTAATTCTACTTCTATAAATTCTCAAATATCGGGAAAACCCCAGAGAGCCACCTGAAATAATTTTTCTGCCATCGCAAGCTTCTGTTCTTCCGCAATCAATATGGAGGCATTTTCCGGTAATCTGCCAGAGGGGAATCGATTACGGGGGGGGGGGGGGGGCTCTACATGAACCTTGCTGCCCTTTCGATGATGCATGTGTAGTTCACCACAAAACTATGGGTCCATAGCTGGTAGGTAGGTGGCTTCTTCTCTCTCTTTGATCTTCAATACAATGTTCTCCTCGATCTTCTTGGAGTTCTATCCGATGTAATCTTGTTTCATGGTGTGTTTGTTGGGATCCGATGAATTGTGGGTTTATGATCAGATTATTCATTGAAGGTAATTGACTCTTTTCTAAAATTTATTATGCATGACTGTGATAGCTTTGTATTTCTCTCCGATCTATCTATTTGTTTTGGCCAACTCGATTGATTTATCTTTAGCGGGAGAGGTGCTTTGTAATGGGTTCAATCTTGTGGTGTCCTCACCTCACTGGTACGCGTCGGTGCTATACAAACGGTTTTTAACCCATTTCCACGATGGAATTTGGAACCGTCGCCTAGTGAGTGACGGTGATAGGGGGTCCTTCCCACACGACCCAGAAACCGCGGGGATCTGCCCTCCTAGCACACATGCTCGGCTAAATGAGGTCGTGTGCGACCGGCGAGCGCTCAAATATGGAAATGCATACTATTTCTCCCTAATATTAAAGGGATGATTGTTTCTTCACTTTTTTTGGTTTACGGTAGGACCGAGATTCGTTTTGGTACGTCCGACCAGTAGTTTTCTGTTCATCCCGCTCTCTTTCTGTCAAAAAAATCGCACACGCACATAGACGAGCCGCGATGGGCCGGCCCACTAGCGGATGTTGTACCAACAGCTAGCCCGAGTGAAAAAAGGCCAAGAAAAAATTAAGGGCCACGGAGACTCGAACCCAGGCGCTCAAGCTTTACGTACCAAAGTGCTAGCCACTGGACTAAACTTTGCATCATGTTTATCTTGCAGGGCGACCTCCTAAATTAGTGACCAGCAACGCGAGACACTAAGAGCAATAGGAAAATCATTTTTTAAGTAGATATATTTAAGAACGCAAATAATTTTCCCAAAAAAAGAACGTGAATAATTTAGCAAATTTCTAAACAAAAAATTGAAACTCGAGTATATTTTTCACAAAGAAAAATATTTCTCTTTTTTAATTTTTTGAAACCTTAACAGTTTTAAAACACCCAAAGATTTTTTGAAAACTAGGAGGTACTATAGCGAACGTTTTCTCGAATTTGAGAACATTTTCTAAAAACACAAATATTTGTTTGAAATTTAAAATTTAAAAAGAAAACATTTTTTTTCAAAATATGAACAGTTTTTAAAAACTGGGAGGTACTGTATCTAACACTTTTTAATTTGTACCTACTAATAAAGAAAGGTGCAATTCTCTGATTCCCATCGCATAGGATTTTTCATCCGTCTCGCACAAGGGCCACACAAGTGAAAGAAAAAATTCCTTTTGTTCCCTGTGAAAGAAAAACCCTTAGCTTTTTTTATTCCTTGGTGTGTTTGCTTTTATGAATGTCTCATGTGTCTCGCTCGGCCTCAGTCTGCGTTGTGGCCCAGCGACGCCGGCCCAAGGCAGGCACGGAAAAAAATATTAGTTCTCGTTTGGAATCAAATTAGCGACCTCCCTCCCCGTGCAGGTAAATTCATCACAACCGATTGAGCTAGATCAATGTTTGTGTTTAGGTGAAGGTTGTTTCGTCTATTAAATAGCCTCACCTTGGTTGCTTATAGATAATCCCTCTAGTTGATATACCTTTTTGAGTTTTAAGGTATCAAGGAGCTGACTTGGGAAGCAATAAGCCAAGGGTAAGGAACGACGTGACAAAAAAAATGAGGGAAATTTATTTGAGACAACTACATGTCAAATGACATGAGACCTGGCAAAGGAATGAAGAACTAGGAGGGAGAGTAATGAAAAGGAAGAGGAGAATTTTTTTAAGGCTAGGAAGAGGAGAACTAGACCTGAGATGGACGGAAGATACATGGTGGATTATTAATAGGTGATGGGCTGGAATTCAAACATACACGTGACATGGAAAGATACATGGTGGACCAAATGGTGATGGGCTGGAATTCAAAACATGAGACATGGCATAGAAATAAAAATTGAAGGAAAGAATTAGACGTGACATGTTTTTTAAAAAAACTAGACCTAACATGGATGGTTTCATGGTGGGGGCCTAGAAGGATTCATGAGACTACGTACTAAACGAGGAATATGTATTGGAAGCGCTGATAAAATATCGGTAAAAGGAATTTAATCATAAAAATGTAATTTTTAATAACATTGTTATGAGGATTAAGGTAATAAAATGCCCACAAATGTATTGTTTACTTAGATTTATTAAACTAGGGATATGGTTCGAAACCTTTTTCTCTGTCACATCTTCACGTACGACTAGCCTCGCTCGGCTCGGTGACACCGGTCATAATGTATGAGGAGTCCAACTAAGGATTCACGGTCTATCTAACACAAACTACTCAATTTACATGATAACATGGACATATATTAGGTATAGTGCTTTTCCCTATTATAGTAGATGAATGTAAAAAAATGTGTTCAACGCTCTTTATCTCGCAGGACACGAAGAAGGCTCAACGACGCAGCTATTGGACCTGGCCAACATTGGTTACTGACAACTGGTACCGTGACCACTTGCGACGAGGACGACAAAGAGGACAAGTGGGAACATGGGTCTGATGTCATATTGAAATGAAGGATGTGGACCTGAGGGTGAGATATTAGTCATGTGGACATATTCAATGGGCAAGGGCGTGTGGGGGTTGTTTTCCCCTGTTGCAACGCACGGGCATGTTTTCTAGTTGAGCTAAAAAATACAATTATACAGGAGAAATTGTTTCCGGTCGCAAGTACATCCCACACAGTCAATCCTCGCTAAATGTTTTCGTTCGTATGTACATCGCACATAGTCGCTCCAAGGAAAACATTTCCGTTCACAGGTACATCACACACAATTTTTCCCGTTAAATTGTTTCTTATTGCATTGCCATTGCACATGATATTAACAATTTTATCGTTTGTGTTATTGAATGCATCACACACGGTCCGTAGAAGATACTGTGTGGCAAAGGTTGTCCATCAAACACAGTTTTTATGTGGTAAACGTTTGCACAAGGTGGTCTAACGCAAGCAGTTTTTAAGAGAAAGTCATGTGTGATTGTTCATTGGTCCAACACGGTTTATTCCTAAAAATTGTGTGTGTTGCCTGAGGTTATCGCTCACGGTATTTTTTCAATAACCGTTTGCAATAGCAAAACCCAGTTAGCAGGCTAATTCGCCATTAGCAGGCTAATTGCCCTATTATTAACAATCCATTTATTAATCTAATTGACATTCATATTAAGCACATAATATATTTCATATCCATATTTAGGAAGTAGAATTTCATAATTGAAATACATCAGAGTACAACATGATATAGCTTCAGCACTCAGCTACCCCATTACACAACTGCACCTGCACCAAGTGTCACATGCAACATGTAGAACCTTTCGAAATTAGCATCATAGACGATATATAGACAGATGCATCTCATATGGAAACTGCTAAAGCATAAGGCGAATATTGTCCGTTCATTCATGTTGAAGGTCTTTGCAACTTTAGGTCAGTGCCAGTGGATGATTGACCGTCTGTCCTTCGTCCTCTTCAGAAACACTTCAATATTGAAACGTGGGTGTTGTATGAAAACCTTCTTCGCCTCATGACCATAGAGCTTGTCGGATGTGGGGTTCTGGCAAACCCTTAAGGTTTGAACATTGGGGTGCGCGCGAAGTCTCTTCCTCCCACCGATCTACGCCCTAGCTCGCTAAGATCTCGCGGACGAACTCGACGAACTCGCAACACAGAAAGACACATGATTTATACTGTTTCAGGCCACCATTGTGGTGTAACACCCTACTACAGTGTGGTGGTGGTGGATTGCCTCTAGGGCTGATGATGAACAATACAAGGGGAAGAACAGCCTATTGAGGTTGAGGTGTTCTTGTGCGTGGCTAACTTGTGTGGGTGAGAGAGTGATCTAAGATGCCATCTCCTCGCCCCCCCATTCTATGGCGGTAGCTAGCCCTACTTATAGAGGCCATGGTCCTCTTCCCAAATATGGAGCGGGATGGGAGCCAACAACGGCGGGCTAATTTGAAGGGGGACAACTAGTACACGCTATCCTGACAAAAGGTGGTCTACGCCTACGAAAGGCTTTGGTGGTGACGCCGACTGGGCTCTACGATGACCTCCGTCTCGCCGTCCTTCTGGTCTTGGTCTTGTCGCACCACAATGGAAACCTTTGCCTGATGCCTCGGTACTCCTCGCCTGCGCTAGTTCCCTTGGCACCAAAGAGGAAACAAGGACGCTGCACATGCTGGTGCCCTCCTGGTGTCGATCGTCATGGCTCATGTCACGAGAGCCTCGTGAGGTTTACCTCTCCTTGATATCTCTGCTCCTCATGAGCCTGCTGTCAGGCTTCAGGCTTCCTAAGCGGAAGCATGTCCCAGTGGATCAGTAAGTGTCTCGAGCTTCACCTTGTCCCTGTTTGCACTCTTCATTTCCTGATGCTAGCCCTTGGTTGGTCAGGTTGACGTCTTCTGCGAAGAAGGTGAAGGAGGGTGTGGCGTCCGTGCCTCCTTCCTTAGGGAAAGGTGGGAGCAGCGCCCACATCTCCCCATCTCGGTCGTCCTCACGGGCCTCACAGTAGTAGGCGGAGATGGAAAGATGGAGGACAGAGTTGGGATGGAGATGCAACGCCTACAGCCCGTAGTGGTCGAGGACTTCATAAAAGAAATCGGAGAAGGGAGGAACCAACCCGACAGCGATGCTGCTCAAGAAGAAGGGGAAGAAGGTGCTTTCCTCGGGGTCCGGCGTGCTTCCTCGGCAACTGCTCTCCCTAACGAAAGGCTGGCGCAGGCTGCACTTACCTTCATTTCTTCTCCCTCGCCTTGCTCCAGATCCCCTTCCTTGCTCTCCGCCAGCGCTATCTCCAGATTCGCTCCAATCTCATTCCGCAGCTGCAATCCATGGCACCGCACAAGGCCAAGGCTTCCTCAGCGCCGGCTTGGTATGAGTCGGCCCTTGAGGCGCCTACCGTTACGGAGAAGAGCCTCGCCTTCGTGCATCTGCTGACGGTTGGCCAGAGTAATGAGTGGGGGAAGACCGAGCTCCGGCTTGCCTCCGATGCGCCGGAGCCCGAGGAAAGCACCTTCTTCCCCTTCTTCTCGAGTAGCGTCGCCGTCGGGTTGGTTCCTCCCTTCTCCGATTTATTTTACGAAGTCCTCGGCCACTATGGGCTGCAGGCGTTGCATCTCCATCCCAACCCTGTCCTCCTCCTTTCCATCTTCGCCTACCACTGTGAGGCGTACTTGGGCGTGATGCCGTCCGTGGCGCTCCTGCGCCATTTCTTCTTCCTCCATGTCAATGAGGGTAACATCTCCAGATGCGCTAACTTCATTGCATCCGGCAAGGCCAACTCGATCTCGAGCACCGGGAAGAGGGCCGATAACATTCGATCCAAATGGGTCATGATGGACGCCGAGTGCGCCGATCCGCGTCTGGTGTTGCCCATGGCGGCGCCCTCTTTCCACGGGGGGTGGCCCAGGGCAGAGCTTGCTGATGAGTAGGCATCATTGGTGTTGGGGCAGATGGTGACCGACCTGAAGCCGGGCGATGCGAGGGCGGCAAAGGTGATGGGGGTCATGCTTCTGAGGGAGTTCTTGACCCTGCGAGTAGCTCCACTACAGGCGCGTGCACGCCCCCTGTGGGAGCTTGAAGAAGAGAGGATCATGACCCGCCTGAGGCCAGGGGCCCTGCCTAACGATGAATTGGTTGTTGTCTTACGCCTCATAGTTGGGGACAAACAAGAGTACCCACCAAGCGCCTTTGTCCCCCTGTTCTAGTGTAAGGATCGGGAGGAATTCGTCGCCTCCAGGCTGTCCTTTGATGCGCGTGGGCTGGTGCCACTGGCGCTCCTGGGAGCCCCCGTGGCACTGCAACCGGCGGAGGTGTATTCTGGCGAGCCCCGCGGGGAGGGGAAGAGAAGGTGCACCCCGAGAAGACTCTGGAGGAGGTGGGGGAGACTTCCCCTCTGAGAAAGACCAAGATCCTCCGCGCCCTTCCTGACGATGCAGAGGCCGACGCCCGCCAAGGGGAGAGGGAGCAGCCCCCCATCCAGACAAGGGGCAGGTCGTCGTTGGTGCCTCGCGATGCCGCCTACGCCCCGATGCTGCCAGGCTTCAGGCTTCCTAAGCGGAAGTATGTCGCGGTGGATCAGTAAGTGTCTCGAGCTTCACCTTGTCCCTGTTTGCACTCTTCATTTCCTGATGCTGGCCCTTGGTTGCTCAGGCTGACATCTTCTGCGAAGAAGGTGAAGGAGGGTGTGGCGTCCGTGCCTCCGTCCTCAGGGAAAGGTGGGAGCAGCGCACGCATCTCCGCAGCTCGGTCGTCCTTGCGAGGCCAAGAGGAGCATCGCCACGTGGAACCAGCCCCCATGGCCCCGCTAGCTCCGGAAGCGCAGGCGCTTGGCGCGACTAACAAAGTCCCAGCTGCTCCGGAGGTCGCGGTCTCCCAGACCCTAGTGATGATGTCGCCTCCTCCCACTGTTGCACCTCTATTCCCAGGTTCTTCTGCTCCCGCTACTACTCTGGAGCGTGCTCTCACGGTGATGACCCAGGTGCAGGTGGATGTCCTGGGCACAGACCCACGCCTTGTGGCCGAGCGCTTGGAGCTGGCTTTTGGCTGGCTCCATTCCGACTTGGCGGTTCATGCGGCACTGGGCAAGGCCGCTGCGGTTTCTGAGAAGGAGATGTAGGGTGCCGCCAACGCCGCAGCTAGTCGTGAGATGGCGTTGAAAGAAGCCGAGGTCGCCCGCGACCGCTGCCAGGCGCTGGAGGACGAATTGCAGGGCATGTGCGCCAAGCTCGCCAAAGAAGCACGCTGCCACCCAGCGAAGGAGGGGGAAATGAAGGCCCGGGAGGATGGCGTCAAGAACTGTGATGCTGAGCTGGCGGAGTTGGGGTGGACGCAGGCCAGCGAGCGCAACCGGTTGGAAGAGCTGGAGTGGGAGGTGAAGGCGAGGGAGGCTAAGCTCGATGCCAAGGCACGAGTCCTGTCCGAAGACCGTGTGGCCTTTGCCGATCTCGAGAAGAGGTCCCGCAAGGCGCTGAAGACGCTTTACGAGCACGGCCTGGAGAGGTCGCTGGCCACCGACGAGGATGGCCCAACCCAGTTGCTTCCTTTCTTGGTGCAGGCGCTCGAGGAAGTTGTTGACGGCGTTGGTCCTATGGCGGAGGCGGAGGCTCGTGTCCTGTCTTCAGCTGCATTGACTCACGTCTTCAGCCACCTGCACCTTCGCGACCCCGACGCTTGCCTTGACGAGCTGCTGGAGCCTGTGGCTGAAGAACAATACGAGGCCGCCACCGCAGCTGTGCAGGGTCAGGTGGAGGCCTTGTTGGAGAAGTTCCGCGGCTTTGTCTCCGCTCCTCTGTCCGGTGATGTCGCCGATCCTGCAGCTAGTGGTGAAGGCAAAGACAACGTTGCTCGCGAGGTAGCGCCTTCTGCAGGTGATGGCGGCGTCCAAGGGTGACATGCGGCTGCTCTCCTGTTTCATTCCTGCAACATGCATTAGGCCTCTGGGAGGCGTTTAGACTTTTCATTTGGTATCATGAGGACGATGCGTGAGGACAATATGTTTGTAATATTTTCTTCAAGATTTTGCGATTTCCTTCCCATTTTCTTTGCGTTCTGAGTCGGCAGAGCCCGGCCCCACGCATACCTCAACCGCCATTGGGTCGACCGGAAACCAGGACGGACCAAGGAGTGAGGGGCTACATGACCAGTTAGGCTCCTGAGTCGCGATGCTTAGGAGTCCCCCTTGATGCGGAAACAGCTTATAGGGAGAGTTCACGAGGATAGACTGATGTTCTACGTCGGCGGGGCCCGGGCCCGAGCATACCTCAACCCCCATTGGGCCGACCGGAGACCAGGACGGACCAAGGAGTGAGGGGCTACGTGACTAGTTAGGCTCTAGAGTCGCGATGCTCAGGAGTCCCTCTTGACATGCAAACAATTTCCATACCTTCCCTCACCGAGGCCTCGGGAGGGGCACGTGATGCCCAGGTCCGAGAGACCTGGTTGGTGTCAGGACCCCGATTCTAAATCACACCGATCTAGCATGTAACACCTCATATCACTTTGCGGCCTCACGCACGGTATTCCCACGGGTGTTGCCTTACCATGACCCGGGACCGTTTGCGCCTTTTGGCTCACGAATATGATAGTATCGCTAGCATCCATATGACAGAGAACCCGGGCCGACATGACTAGTCGTGAACCCAAAGTGGCACTGACTTACGGGGACAGACATACATGAAACAACATCGAGCATGTCGGTCAGTAGCGTGTGAATCCGGGCTGTAGCAACTGGGCTAACAGGACTCCGGGTACCCGGGCTGTAGCAAGCTAGGCAGGACTCCGGATGTCACCGCGTGACATTTCCCCGAAGGGACAGACATAGGAACGATGTGAATCACATGCCGGCCAGTCTAAGTGTTCCGGAGCAATAGTGCTAGGCTAGCAGGACTTAGGTAAACCGGGATGTAGCGGACTACCATGGCTTGGTGGAAGCACTAGAATACATTTCCCCATAAGAGAGGCTACCAAGGATAGACAACTAGGTTGTTGGATCCCACACATAACAATAGACGTTACACGTACGCATAACATGCAATTATGTGATGTACAACATGGCATCACAACATAATGCAAACTCATATAGATAAAGGCCCAAAAGAGCCACATAGCAATTAATTCAAACAGGGGTCTCATGACCCATCATTCAGAGCATACAAGCAACGGAAGCATTACACGTCTGAGTACAGACAACTACAAAAGAAAAAGGCTAAACACCCTGACTATCTACATGTCCCTCCCAAGGGTACAAGATCGAAGCTGGGATAATAAGCTACTCGTCGAAGTCCAAGCGGAACTACTAGTGAGACAGAAGTGTCATCTGCAAAACATAAATAAAGCAAACATGAGTACAAAGGTACTCAGCAAGACTTACATCAGATCCTATGATACATGCATTAGTATCAAGGAGGCAATGTGGGGTTCAGTTGCAGCAAGCCAGCTTTGACTCAGTGGCTATCCTATTCTACGACTACGAGTAAGTCCTTTGAGTTAAGAAAGCGCACACGAGTACACTAATCACCACATCAATACACTTCTATGGATTCATTCCCGTCTCCTTAAAGAAGGCCATCCATAGCACTCACAGTTGTCTTGAGCATTTTAGAGTATCCATTTCAAGTTTTCTATGTACCACATAAGCATCCAAGAAGTCCATAACCGAGGACACGGCTATTTGAATAGATCACGATAACCCTGCAGGGGTGTACTTCTTCACACACGCTCTCGCCACTTACCGCCATGTACATGTCATGTACCTCGGCAACCTTCAAGCAAAAGCCTGGCGAGGGAGTCAGCCACGACCTGACTAACCACACAAGTCTCTCATCCAGGTTTATCGCCTATTCGGGTTCCATCCGCAAGGAGATCCGGCCGGGGTGTCGCTCACGGCCCCAAACAATGTGAGCAGGGTTCCCAAGCCCACCATCTGGGTGCCATGTGGTACACCGTGCCACTGTGCCTAGTCTGTCCCAAGCCCACCTGGCCGGGTGCCACTTGGTAGACTAATAACACTACCTACAAACACCAGAAACTAGTTGCGACTCCTGGACAGAGATCAAGTTGGTTAATAAGTCAAGAGGGGTCGAGTTACCGGAACACAATGTGTGGTACTATCGAGTCATTGGACAACATACATAGAACTCAGTGCTTAAGGACGATTCTAGTGAGACAACCCACCATGTACTCCTACATGGCCTCTCACCGCTACCTTTACCAAATCATGTTCACACACTTCACTCTCAGCATCAGAACATAGAACACTGCACTCCAATTCATTCCCAATGAATCAGACCTGACACACTCTAAGCAATAGCAAGCATGGCATGGTAGGAACACAACAATGGCTTCAATCAACTCTTACACATGCTAGTGGTTTTCAACTAGTTACTGTGGCAATGACAGGTAATGCAGAGGAATGGGTTCAACTACCGCAGCACAAAGTAGCAGTTGAAACGTTGTTGTCCTAATGCAATAGCTGAGAGCAGGAGCGAGAGTAGGATTTTATCGGAATGAACAAGGGGGTTTGCTTGCCTGGTAGATCAACAGGGGGGCACTGCTCCTCAGACAAGTACTCTGGAGCACTCTCCGGAGCAGGACCTATCGAGAAGGAACGGTGTCGAAAATCAGTACACAATCATATGCAACAATATGATGCATGAACATGTCATGTAGATGTGATGTTGTTTGAGCTAATCCATTTAGCATTCAACTTGGAAGAGGTCCATTTGAACCAAAGGTTCAAATGCAACTCTAATTTAAATCCCTTTAAATGCCATAAGTGTGTTTTCATATATACAACATGTATAGGTTGGTTTGTCATGCATGAAAATGGTACAGATGGATAGATTGAATTTTTCTATTCACTTTTCATATATAACTTATTCCAATCTGAGCTACGGTTAAATTTCTATGAATATTTGAAGTTTATATCATTTTCTAAAATTTCCTACTTTATTTATAAACCATAAAATGATATATTGCATCAGCATGACGGTGGCATGACGTCAGCGAGTCAACTGTGGCTGACCAGGTCAAAACTGACGTGTGGGGTCCACATGTCAGTTTCACAGTTAGTTAACATGGGGTTTAACTAATCCTAATACACAGTTAGTGGCGCCGGGGCCCACTGGTCAGTTTCTCAGAGGTTTAGTTAGATGGTGAATAGCCTTAAGCTAATCACCTGACCCATGGGGCCCACCTGACGGGCTGGTGTGGTCAAAGGTCAAACCACACCGGCGTTTAGCCGCCAGCGAAGCCGAACGCGGCGGAGGGGCTTGGGAATGCGTCTCCGGCGACCAAATGGGCCACGGAGACCATCCCCGAGGAGCTGGTTCTCGCGCGCATCCAGGGGAGCAGACGAGAGGCTGCGGGGGCGGCGAAGCTCGCTGGAGCGGAGCTTGGGGCGGCGGCCGAAGCACGGCTACGGGCGGGAGCGGGCTGCGGGGCACGAGGAGGCCACCCGAGGGGCTCTGCGGCACCCGCGTGGCACCAGGAGCACGGCTGGGTGCTCGGGGCGGCTGGCTCTTGCTCTGGCCAAGGTGGCGCCATGGTCGGTCGCGATGAGGTCTCGGGCGCGGCAGCTGAGCTAGCTAGGCGGGGCAAACGAGCACGGGGAGGAGGAGAGAACAAAGTAGAGCTCACAGGGAGACCGTAGACGTTGTCAGCGAGCTCGGGAATGCGCTGAGGTCGACGGTGCAGCAATGGGGATCCACGGCGACCGGAGATGAAGACGACGGCGATGGAGGCGCTCCAGGGCCTCCCGAGGCGCGTGGCTCGACGGAGAGGTAGACGGAGACGTGGCGGAGCTTGCAGACACGGAGAGAGGGCTAGGGGAGTCGGTGGCTACGGCAACGGCGAGCAACTGCGATGGCAGCGCTCGGGCGGGTCAAGAGAGAGGGATCCAGGGGAGGAGGGAGAGCGAGAGAGAGACGTGCGGGGCGGTGCATGGCATCGCGCAGAGCGTCCAGGGCGACGAGGGGGAGGCCAGGCAGGCAGGTGGCATGGCGGCACTGCAGCACGCGCGCGTCGGCCACACGCCCTGTCCTCCTGGCGAGAGGTCAGGGACGACTAGCGTCGGCCAGCTGCCATGGCTGGCCTGCTGGGCTGCCAGGTAGGAGGCCCAAGTAAGGGGTTTTTTTCCCTTTTCTGTTTCCTTTTCTATTTTTTTGACATTTGTTTGATTAAAAACAACACCAAACTAATTTATCTACTTATGCCAATTTCTGCAGGAGCTAGTGATATTATTCCAAAGCTCCTCATCAACTAGCATAATTTTTGGACATATATGAAACATATAACACTTATATATCCAAAGCAAATAAGTATTGCATTAATTCCAAATGGCCAAAATAAATATTTATGAGCTCAATAAAATATTGGTTTGAATTTTACCTCTGACCAATATTTTCAGGGAGCAACATGAACGTTTTCTTGGACCTTTTTGGAGCAGTTTTTTTCTGGGTCATTTCTAGAAATGATTTCTGACGGTTTCACAAATCCCCAATTCAAATTTACATGGAATTTAAACATGATGCACACATGACTAGCTAGCCTTGAGCATACCAGAACTAGGGATGTGACAACTCACCCCCACTTGAAGGAATCTCGTCCCGAGATTCAGGGGCGACGAAAAGAAAGTAGGGTACTCCAGTCGAGGACGATCTTCTCACTCCCAAGTAGCTTCTCTCTCGGAATGATGAGACCACACTAGCGCAGAACCGGGCAATAGCACCGGTTCGTAAGGCCCTTTAGTGCCGGTTTGGTAACCGGCGCTAAAGTGTAGGCACTAAAGCCCCCCCCCCCCCTTAGTATCGGTTCAGCACGAACCGCTGCTAAAGGGCAACCACGTGGCACGAGCCAGCTTAAGGGGCAGGGAGCCCTTTAGTACCGGTTGGTGTCACCAACCGGTATTAAAAGGTTGGGGGGTTTTGGGTTTATGATTTCTTTTTCATTTAATTTTGTGTTTTCCATTTAATTCTTTTTCGTTTGCTGGTATTTTACGATAGTACATATTGTACACGTTATGCATATATATAAATAGAATTTCTAGTAGAACCGATCATTATATATATATATATATCATCGAATATGTCTCACAACCACACTACAAGAAATATGTCAACTTATGACCTTCTGTTAGTGACCCTCGAAGAATTGGTCATAAATTTATGACCATTTCAGACCAATTGGTCAAAAGCTGTTCGGGGAGCTCCAAACCCTAAACCATTGCGACCATTTTGGTCAGAAAGGTCGTAATTTCCTCACACGAAAAGGTCATAAAGCAAACAGCGCTAGTCCACTGCCTTATTTCTAGTTGTTGACGACCAATATAGATGGTCATAGCCTTGTAAATTGTGGTGGGTTGCTATGACTAGGCGCCACCTCATCAGTTTTGCCTATGTGGCATGTCCATGTGGCAGTTTTTGCCCTAGGTTGTGAAGCAACCTATATTTCTTTCATTCCCAAAATTCCCAAAAAAATCTCATAAATTCTTTGGGTCATATCTTCGTCAAATATGTAAAAACCTTCCTTGCCTAGTTCAAAAATAATTAAAAAATATTCATTTTCCTATTTTGTTCAGAACAACAGTTTGTGAAGGAAGTACCACTTTGGCATGTCCAAATAGTATCCATTTTCTACAGTGCTTTCCTATGCCCAAATAAACATCCTCCACCAAATGCCAGCTCAATCTATTCATTATTTTGAGCCGAGCTTGAACATACGTATTTATGTCCAGTGTGGTAGTTTGCAAAGCAAGGACTAGCTAGGCTCCTCCTTTTGAGCTGAAAATTTGTGAAGATGGTCTTCTTAGTAACTGATCATCCTCAGCCAAAACTCACGCCCATTAGCCATGTACATTTCCTGTATCGCTAATCAAACACTTGGGTGCTAATTCATGTTTGAGCACCGATCGGTCTCCTCGTGAGAATCTTATGTTGTAATTTTCTTCCTAGCACCTACCTGGGGAGTGCCCAACCAACTAGACATGTCTAGGCCACCCAGAACACATGGCAACGCCACGGTCACGCGGTGACCACGCGGCGGGCATGCGAGTTTACGCGCTCTAGAGATGGGGCCCTCGGCCACCGCCCAAACCTTGACGTATCGCCACCAAACCATGTATTTATGATTAAATAGATACTTATGTAACTAGAAATGATTTTTGGAAAAAATAAATAGCAAACTATGAGGCAGCTGCAGTTCAAATTTGACCCGCTTCCAGTTGAATCGGTGGAAATTTGTCTTTTTCACGAGAGGTGGATCAAAACTTTTTACACCCAACCATTTTGTCAATTGTGCATTAAATATGTCCTAGTATTTTAGAAAATTGATTTGGTCCAATTTTGCAACAATTATTTGGTAGTTCCTTCACAAAAAAAAACCTCCTTTCGGGCACTCAGAAAATGAAAAATGGTTTTTTCATCCAAAGAAAATGAAAACTTCCTTAGTCAACATTGTTTGCCATTCCAATATGCACCCTTTTGCACAATATGAGATCATTTGAACAAACTATGCCACGAATGTGGCCATAAGATTGATCATTTGGCTTGAAAGCCATGAATCTTCAGAGATGATAGCTCATTTCTGAGAACATTTTTTTAAAATAATTGCCGTATTACAAGTTTGTTATTTTTCTTGGGAACTTGGCCACATATAATGACACAATGCGAAGGTTTTCCAATTTTTTTGATTTTTTTGAATTTTTTATGCCCGTTTCAAAATGCGGTCAAAACGACGGGCTTGACCGTTCCTAGCTAGTGGTTGAATCTTGGAAAACTTTTGGTGTTTCTCTGATTAAATAGATACTTATGTACCTAGAAATGATTTTTGTAAAAAATAAATAGCAAACTATGAGGTAGCTGCAGTTCAAATTTGACCCGCTTCCAACTAAATCGGCGGAAATTTGTCTTTTTCACGAGAGGTGGATCAAAATTTTTTACACCCAACGATTTTGTCAATTGTGCATTAAATATGTCCTAGTATTTTATAAAATTGATTAGGTCCAATTTTGCAACAAATATATGGTAGGTCCTTCACAAAAAAACTCATTTCAGGCACTCAGAAAATGGAAAATGGTTTTTTCGTCCAAAGAAAATGAAAACTTCCTTAGGCAACATTGTTTGCCATTCCAATATGCACCGTTGTGCATAATACGAGATCATTTTAACAAACTATGCCATGAATGTGGCCATAAGATTGATCGTTTGGCTTGAAAGCCATGAATCTTCACACTTGATAGCTCATTTCTGAGAACACTTTTTTAAAATAATTACCGTATTACAAGTTTATTATTTTTCCTGGAAACTTGGTCACATATAATGATACAATGGGAAGGTTTTCCAATTTTTTGATTTTTTTTTGAATTTTTTATGCCCGTTTCAAAATGCGGTCAAAACGGCGGGCTTGACCGTTCCTAGCTAGTGGTTGAATCTTGGAAAACTTTTGATGTTTCTCTGATTAAATAGATACTTACGTACCTAGAAATGATTTTTGGAAAAAATAAATAGCAAACTATGAGGCAGCTGCAGTTCAAATTTGACCCGCTTCCAATTGAATCGTCGGGAATTTGTCTTTTTCACCAGAGGTGGATCAAAACTTTTGACACCCAACCATTTTGTCAATTGTGCATTAAATATGTCCTAATATTTTATAAAAATGATTTGGTACAATTTTGCAACAAATATATGGTAGGTCCTTGACAAAAAAACCTCATTTTGGGCACTCGAAAAATGGAAAATGAATTTTCCGTGCAAAGAAAATGAAAACTCCCTTTGGCAACATTGTTTGGAATTCCAAGATGCACCCTTGTGCACAATATGAGATCATTTGAACAAACTATGCCATGAATGTGACCATGAGATTGAGCGTTTGGGTTGAAATCCATGAATCTTCACACATGATAGCTCATTTATGAGAACACTTTTCTAAAATAATTTCCGTATTACAAGTTTATTATTTTTCCTGGAAACTTGGTCACATATAATGACACAATGTGAAGGTTTTCCAATTTTTTGATTTTTTTGAATTTTTTATGCCCGTTTCAAAATGCGGTCAAAACGGCGGGCTTGACCGTTCCTAGCTAGTGGTTGAATCTTTTAATTTTTTTGGTGTTTCTCTGATTAAATAGGTACTTATGTACCTAGAACTGATTTTTGGAAAAAATAAATAGCAAACTATGAGGCAGCTGTAGTTCAAATTTGACCCGCTTCCAACTGAATCGGCGGAAATTTGTCTTTTTCACGAGAGGTGGATCAAAACTTTTTACACCCAACCATTTGGTCAATTGTGCATTAAATATGGCCTAGTATTTTAGAAAAATGATTTGGTCCAATTTTGCAACAATTATTTGGTAGGTTCTTCACAAAAAAACCTCATTTGGGGCACTCAAAAAATGGAAAATAATTTTTTCGTCCAAAGAAAATGAAAATTTCCTTAGACAACATTGTTTGCCATTCCAATATGCACTCTTGTGCACAATATGCGATCATTTGAACAAACTATGCCATGAATGTTAAGGTAGATTCTTTTTTGAAACATAATTTGTCTTTTTGATGAGAGGTGGATCGAAAGCATTTTACATGTTAAGATTTGGTCCACTGTACATAAAATGCACTCTTATAGTTTTGGAAAATGGTGTGGTGCCATTTTCAAACAAATATTTGGTAGATTCTTCACAAAAAAAAGAATTTTGTCACTCCGAAAATAGAAAATGATTTTTTCCTAGAACTCATTTCTCAAAACACTTTTTAAAGATATTTGTCTTATTCCAATTCCAAGTTTGTTAGTTTTCCTAAAAACTATGTCACATTTGTGACACAATGAGAATGTTTTTTTTATTTCTCATATCAGAAAACTGTTTATATGATTCGACACCTTTTTTTGAAACAACATGATTCAACACCTTATTTTTAGTCGATTACGACCAATTTAGAAGGTCATAACATGTACCGAATTTTGATTGGTCCAATGGCATGTCACGCGGATCGTGCCTCAAACGCCGTCGGATGCTCCCGGATCCGACGGCAGCCCTTTCTCCCTCACCCCCCTCTTTGTCTCAAAAAAAAGAAAAAGAAAAAGAAAACTACCTCACCCTCTCACCCCACGAACCCTAGGGCTCCAGATCCGCACCCCGCCGCTCTCACCTCGTCTCCCACATCGCCGCCACCACCCACACCGATCCCATCCCTCCCCTTGTCTCCCTCCCAAACATTGCCGCCGGCGGCCTCTCCCCCTCCTCTCCGCTCCCCCCCCACCTCAGGCGGAGCCCCCCACCTATCCATCTCTCTCCAGCGACCCCTCTCTCTCCCCCGGGACTCATCTTCGCCGCTAGGGTTTGCGATGGCTTTGCCCCACGCTCGCCATGGCTCTTCGGCAACCAGGACGCAACAGCGTCGACGGGATCCGACGGCCGCGTTGCTCCGGCGATCCGGTGACTTAGGTCAGTCCCTCCAGTCCTCCTCGTCGCATCCCTCCCTCTCTTCCTCACCATGTTCCCTCTCCCTCTCAGATCCGTCATCGCTCGAGGAATGGAATGCCATGGACGGGATGGCCACATCCTCCCCTGCTCCGACGCCATGGAGGCCGCCTTCTCGCTGCAGCGTCTCCTCACCGCCGAGTCTCTCTGGGGTGGTCTGGTGGCTGTGATCTCGACCCGCCCCAATGGATTGTCCAGCGTTGGCGTACATAGCAGAGGTGCTGCTGTTCTGCTACGCCAACCCCATCTTCCAGCCCTCCGTCGCCCCACTAGCAAGCTGCAAGGTGAGGCCGGCTGGGATTATGTTGTGTGCATTTGTGCACACTTGTTCATTTAGCTGATCTGGGATTCTGTAAGGAAGATCATCACAATTATAGATTTGTAGTTTCTTTGGTTGAAGAATCTGTTCTAGTTTCGTCGGCTGTAGCGTGTATTAAGAAAATGTAGTGATGGTTTAGTCCTTATGTTTCAAAAATTTATTTATCTGTGATGTGATAAGAACATTTAGACATTGCATTGTTGCATTCTGAATTAGACAATGAATAATGTTTTTATGTTGCTAACTTTTTATTGTTGGGCCTCGAGGATGACAACGCCTCGCATCACTCGCGCAAAGGGGTGCCCAACTCCGCCTGGAGCGCTAGCATGCGCGGCTGCCAGGGTAGCCATGGGTAACAGCGCTGCGGCAGTTGTCTCGTTTCGCCTACTCGGATGTTTTCGGTTGTTTGTTTGTTTGTCAAGGAGTAATTCTGTTTAGTATGCATACTAGTATATCTTACTGGCTAGTAGTAGTAGTCTAATAAAGGATGCATTGATGCTTTATTTTATCCACAATTCCATCATTCTAGCTTTTGAGATCTGGCGCTTTAGCCCAGAAACTTAAAATAGTACTAGTGTCTATCGATGGGATGCATCCAACATTTTTCAGTGTGTTATTATCCACCAAAAAATGCTCTGCAGAATGCATGGGCAGGAGATCAGTCTGCTTTGCACTGCCATTGTCATCAGTAGTCAAGGCATGGTAGGAAGTTTTGTCTGTTGGATGTCGTATGGATTTTTTTTGCTACTAGAGCGCTCCATTTCAGTGCAGTGTGCACCGTTGACAGTGATGCAAGAAGAGGGGAGAGGAATTTTTGAGTCACTGGGGAGTCCATTCTGTCTGGCTGCTGTATGCCTGTATATATGTAGAGATGACTGGATTTTGGTAGGTGTTTTGTCGCCTTCTTGGCCGTTTATTGCTAGTACAAAACTGATCTTCATATTGAAGAAGTGGCTACTCATTTACTAAGTTGGATACTGATGTCTGCACCAAATGGGAGAAGTGTGATTGCTGTAGTAATTATGTTACCACTCTTGCGCTTGCTGGCTTTGTATCCAACCACGTGGTGCCACATGCAAACTGGAACTAAGTGTAGTTCCTATGGCCTTCACTACACAAGGATTTGTACTACACTGCTGCTGAAACATGATGCTGCGATTGCTATTTTTTTGTCTTAATGCCCATCTGTTGTTATTTGCTTGGGGTGTTCTTTATTAAAATACAAACAGTGGCCATTCTGAAATTCAAGCTATTGAAGAATGGTGATAAAATACTTTTTTAAACAGTGGGTTGAGGCTTAGTGTAATTGATGTACTAGTGCACTGCTTGGCGTAAAATTATAGCAGTACACATAGATATGCAATGAAACGCTTCTAGTATCTTACACATGTATATTTGACATGAATGTGTACTGCTTGGCTTAAAGTTGCAGCAACAATGTTTTCTGAATAACTATAGTTGCTTTCAAAAGCTGCAATTTATTGGCGATGTTACCTTATTATTTGTTCTCTTTAATTGTTTTTGCAGGTCCATGACATATCGCTGAACCACTACTAGATGTGGCGTCGATGAAGCACTACACCCGGCTTGCTCGCCGGCGCGTGTGTGCATGCTTCGATGCGCGGCGCTTCGTCGAGCTCGACGGACCGCAGCTGGAGCCAGAGCCGGAGGAGGCGACAAGATGCTGCTGCTGCGGCTGCATCCTCGGAGGCAGCAGCTGCCCCTCGCCGACCTCACCAACCTCCGACGTCCGCCATAAGCTCTGCGCAGGACCCCTTCTACATCGTCCGGGAGGAGATCCAGGGCTCAGTAATCCCCCCATCCCCGTCCGCCCTCCCTCCCTCCGTTGTGGCCCTTTCTCTTCCTCTAGTTGCGAATTTTGGTATGCTGCCACTGTTTATTTGGCTGCGCCATGGCGTACTGTCTGCTAAAAACTGCTTCTGTATTTTCTACTCCAGTACTGTATGGAGTAGTATATAAGGACGTCTTACTGTAGTATGGCTGAGGCAGTGCCAGCTTGGTAGTTAGTACTAGCTGAGAAAATTCATGATGCTGGCTGGGAGCAAAACATTTATAGGCTTAGTTGTTGTATTGGTTCTGTTGTTGTATGGGAGTTTGTGAGGGATGTTCTATAGAGCTCTGCAACTGCTCTTCTTTGTCTGTTAATCTATGTCCTCTTATAGTTGAGAAAGTCGATTAGTTACAGTATGTGTGCTGCTACGTCCCTTGTAGTTTTAGAAACACCTGAATTTTTCTGTCTTGTTCTATTAATCCTGAAGATAAAACTCATATGTATATGTTGCTTAACTGTACCGTAGCTTCAGAAACATATTGCATGATCAAACTGCATGTATATGTGTTCTTCTTCTGGTCCTGAGGATAAAGATCATCTTTATTTCGCAGATTGGTAAGCTACAGACTATGCTCCATCGTTGGGAGCAAGTTTCTTCAAACAGCGAAGAATATGTTCATCTGACAATATCATTGCTGGGAGCAAGTTTCTTCAAACCTGATTACTTTGTCATCAGGCTCGCTGATTGCATCCAGCTCAAAGTGTTCCACATTTCTAGCTTAAGGGTTCCACTTGCACATGATGGCCCCCCAACTCCTTATGGCAAGCAGTTTCTCCAGCTAACAACAAGGTAAGGAAACATCTAGCTCATAGAATTATATTGGTGCAAAGTACTTGTTTTCCTTGAAAGTTTTCCTGGTTATTATTCTTTTTTATGTGCAATTTATCTTACACAATGTATTCATGTAAATTCCGTCAAGCGTGTTAATGTCTTCTTGGATCTAAATGTTATCATAGAAAAATCTGAACTTAAGCACGCTGAAACTGGGTTACTTGCCTTGAGTACTTGTATTCTCAATACCATGCTACTTATTTTGCCTCCTGAGGTTTCTAGTCTGCTATTTCTTGCTTTCCTTTATCTTCATACTTATTATGATGGTAATTTGACTTGCAGTGCTCATGTAGGTTAATAATTAAGCATACCTGAACATATTCATGAGGTGGATGGCTTCTAGTTCTAAATGGTATACTCAACAAACTGAACTTATTTGAAGAAGACACAACATATTCATTCATCTTTTGTAACACCAAGTTTGGTCTATTAACATGGCGTTGATTTTGTGCTGCAGATTTGGAAGCTGGGAATTTGGGGAATGCGAAGTTGAGGAGACCTGGAGTATCTAGACTGTGATTGCCATTGTATATGTGTTATATGATGATGTAACACAATGATTCTGCTATTGTATCTTTGTTGTATGATGTATCAAACTGATTCTGGTTGTTATGTGAAGTACTATGTGTGTTCTCTATTTGTTCCCATTTGAATGTTGGTGATTTATTTACTAGCAAATTGAAATTTAAAGAAAATGACCTTGAAAATTGGGACCCACTTATAAGAAGAACCTGACAATTGGGACCCATCTGAATAGTGGACCCATCTTAAAAAGAAATACTTTTATTGCTTAGGCAAAATGGCCATGGCCCAAAAATAAACAGGCTGCGATGTTGGGCTTGGCCCGTAAAGCTAACAGAAATTGACAGAAAAATATACTAAATTGGCTGAATTAATGGGCTTGGCCCATATAAACACCCAATTGGACCGGGCCGATTCTAATTTTTGACCTTTTCAATTGGTCGCAATTTTGCCATGTCAGATTGCCACGTCGGATCGGACGTGGCCTAGGCAGAGAGCTAGCGACCAAAACAGAAGGTCATGGAATCAACGACCTTTTGTTAAAGGTCGCTATAGTTAGTTTACGACCGCCAGCTTTTGACCTCCTGTTTTTGGTCACAAAAAGGTCGTAAATGGAAATTTGTGACCTTTCAGTGACCAATAGTGGTGGTCACAAGTTGACATATTTCTTGTAGTGCCACCATTAATTAATTCACACATATATACACACATGTATATATATATATACAATTTCTCCTAATTGGTGCCTTCGGAGCCAGTGGCATTAACCTAATTGGTGCCTTCGGAGCACGATAACAATTGGAAGTGGTTCATGGGGGCGGTAGCGGGTAATAGTATTCTCCTATGGGATCTATGACCTGGTCGAGCAAAAATCCCGCTATTTCCTCTTGAATTGCTTCTAAGCGGTCCTCTGTTAGGAGCTTCTCCCGCACCTCTTTGAACTGTTAAGAATTAGATCAATATGCATGTGTATTAGTTGTGTGACTAGATATCGATAATGGTGTAAAAATTGTGAATAGTGTTCTGACAAACGTACCCACTCCTGTCTTTGAGATTTGCTCCTTTCGGACGCCATCATGCGAATGTTCTCGCAAACGTAGTATGCACACAGATTATTCCCCGGCGCCTGCTTCAGGGCCTTTACGAGAATGGAATTTGCTCAGATAATAATTAATCAAGCATGATAATTAAAGATATGGCAGCTAGCTAGTACTACTTAATTACTTACTTGGGGTCGATACCATTTCAGATTTTGTTTCCATGGGCCTGGAGTGACCCTGATGAACTTTACCCAAGCCCTGCCCGCCGACAAAGAAAATGAATAAATGGGTTATTAAATAGTTGTTATTAGGAAATGACGAACTAATCAAATAGGCCGAGATATAGTTTATAATGATTGAAATTACCTGTTGACTATCCCCTTCACGATGGTGTAGTCCCTTGCTTTCTTAAGTAGTGACTCTAGTACTTCAACTGTTCCTTCATCAACTTTAATGATTAACAAGATCCAGTGAAATCTGCATGCACACACATTTGCATGTCTTAATTAAGCAGGCATAGGTAAGCAAAAACATGCATGTAGCTAGCTAGTAGGCAAAAACAGAATTTGTAGTACAAGAAAGTGTGACTCACTCGAAGTTGTAAGGAAGTAGTATATCTTCATTGTATTTGCGGCGCTTGAAGAACTCTAGCATGCTTTCCTCTACCCTTTTTTAGTAATATGAATCTATTTTCTATGTGTATTCATTAATGGTATTTGGGTCAATGAACCCAATGGCATAGCGTCTACCTTTTTTCTTTTCATAAATCTTCATCCTGCATAATACCACAGAAAAGAATATAGTGAGGATAATTATAGGTAATGATTGATCAAAATGATCACTACAGCTAGCTTGAGACTTAAATTACAGAAAGCAATCACTTACAGACAATAGCAACTGACGATAGACTTGTCGAGTGCGTCTTGATTGTATAGCTGAAATAGTTCTGAATACTCAACGGTCACAACTTTCTCATGGTAGTAATGATCCTTCTTGACATTCACCATGAGGGACTCTCGATTGGAAATCTTGGTAATGTCCATGTACCATTGATGCAATTCATACATTCTCATTGGGAATGTCCAAAGGTTGGCCCCGGACATATTTCCGTTTTATTTCCTCCTCTCTAGTCAGAGACATGTGCTCGATATTGAGGAGTTGTCCAACAGTGATCCCGATCATTTTAGCCTGCGCAATATGCTCCTCGGTTATTACCACATCGCCCACCCCCGGGAACGTTAATGGTTTGCCCACAATAATATTGGGTGTGCCTACTCTCATGTCTTGTTGGCACAACAAGCGGGGGGATTGATTGCGCCGCCTTTTCTCCCAGCTGGGGAACGGTTTTACCGCTCCTTTTGCCAGCTGATTTTCTTGAGCTCGAGCTCGCCTCTTTCTGTAGACGTGCTCGATTTAACTTCTTGATGTGGCGCTCATAGTACGTGTCAATAGGCTTGGGAGCTGGTGCTCTAGCCATACGAATGAAGTGGTCAATCTTTTCCACATGCACTTTCTCCCTTGGCAGCGGTGGCGGTTTCGGTGCAAAATGTGCTTCCACCTCGGCCTTCGATATGGCTACGTTTTCCTCCTCGGACTTGTCGTAAGGCCTCTGCGGAACAGGCATGAGGCTTGGACCATAATGGAATCGCTTGCCTCCGCCTGTACCTCCAGTACTACCTCAACTTGTACCGCTACGCACCATAGCTGAGGCGGCTCTCTTTCGTGATTACTGAGGCGGCGAAGACGGCTGACGTGGCTGAGTTGGAGGAGGAGGAGTGGCCTGAAGCTGTGTCGGACTTGGAGGAGGAGTGGCCTGACGCTTTGCCGGACTTGGAGGAGGAGGATTGGCCTGAAGCTATGCCGGACTTGGAGGAGGAGTGGCCTGACGCGTTGGTGGACTTGGAGGAGCGGGAGTCTACTGACTCAGTGGCGGACATCGACGAGGAGTCAGATGACGCGGTGTCGGTGGCCTTCGAAAGATGATGCAATCCTTTATCCATAGGATGATATGATGGTTGGCCTCTCCCAGTGTGTGCTCATCGTCACCTCCAGGAATGTCAAGCTCTAGCCCTGAATATTGGTCCACCACCTCATCAACCAAGACATGAGCATAGCCCGCTGGAATCGGGTTGCAATGGAAGGTTGCCTCGGGGGGATTTGTAAAAGCAAGGGCGTCCGCCACCTTCATGGATATGTTCTTCATTTTGAAGTGTAGCTCGCAGTTAGTGTTCTCCATGATGTCATCCACTGGGTAGCTATCCAGAAATGCGTCGCCCGGGGCGGAACCCACGCAGCTTCTCGGCATGGATGGGATGGTGCTATCCAATGGTGGATCATCAGCTAGCTGCTAAGACCCCCTTTGCTGGCTAAGTGAGTCGATCTCCTCCTGCTGCCGCTGGAATTTGACTGCCAAGTCCGCGTGTGCTGATTCTAGGCCTTGATGGCGTTCATAGTCTAGCTTCCTCTGCTCCTCCTCCATCTTCCTCTTCTTCTCCTCCGCAATCGTCTTTCTCGCACGGGTTCTGTAGTCGGCGTTCCAGTCCGAAAACCCCTCATACCACGGAATAGCGCCCATGCCTCGTGTTCTTCCCGGGTGTTCAGGATTTCCCAGGGCACGCGTAAGCTCGTCGTTCTCTCTGTTGGGCTCGAACAACCCCGATCGAGCCTCTTCTATTGCAACAAGTAGCTTATCTTCGGCTCCGTCCAGACATGCCTTCTTCGAAACTTTGCCTGTCTTCGGGTCCAACTCCCCCCATGCGCATAGAACCAAGTCCTGCACCTGGGGGGCCAGCTGAATGTTTCTGGAGTGACACCTGCATCCAACATCTCTTTGTCAGACTAACCCCACTTAGGCATTCCCACCGCATAGCCACTTGGCCCCAGCTTATGGAACTTAGGCATCCCTTTTTTGCGGCATTGGCCTTGTTTATTCTCGACCGTTCCTTAGATAATTCCGAATCCTTGAATTTCACGAAATCGTCCCCAATGAGCACTTTGCTTCTCTAGTGTTCCTCGAATACTCGAGTCTTCCTTCATCCCTTGACGTACTTGGCCCATTCATGAATCTTGTGGTTCTTGAATGCAACCACCATCTTCCTAAGAGCAGCGTCCTTGACTTTCTCCACATCTGCATCTGTGAAATGATCTGGTAGGGTGAAATGCTCCATGAGCGTTTCCCAAAGCAGAAGTTTTTGTCTGTCGTCAACAAAAGTAACTCCTGGACATGGCTTTGCTGGCTCTTCCCATTCTTGAAAGGAGATCGGGAGTTGGTCCTTCACAAGAACTCCGCACTAACGAATGACCTTGTCCACAATCTTCTTAGGCGCTAATGGTTCGCCATTAGGTTTGATGGCCTCGATATTGTACTTTACGCCCTCCTTCAACTTTTTGTTCAGGCCTCGTTTCATGTTTCCTGAAGATTTGCTCGATCCGGATGGCTGAAAGAAGAAAGATCGATTTGTTAACATATCTTCAAGTCATTTAAAACATGTGATGATCACCAGATGCTTGCTTCTATAAATATATATACCTCACCGGTATTTGTTGTTTCAAGATCAACATTTTCTTCTTCATGTTCATAGTTCATGACTTCATCAATTCGGTTGTCGCGATCGAATATCATATCACCCTCCCCGGTGTTGTTTAGATATTCGGAGCCGTCATAATCTTCTTCATTCTGATCATCATCTGGCTCATGAGGATTGCGTATGATATTGAACAGGGCCTCTTCTCCCTCTCTGCCGGTATTGTCCGCCATAGGTTTTGTTTAACTAATCCAAAAGAAATATATTCAAATTACAATGCATGGATGCAATCAATTAATAAGGAAAAATTGAATCAATCATAGTACATAATAAGCATCATCGAATATAATCTCGAATACGTCGTCTCGAATAATAGACATAATCTCGAATACATCGTCTCGAATAATATATATAATCTCGAATAAATCATCTCGAATATTATATATCGAATACAACACTAGCTAGCTAGCAAGCTAATAAAGATCGAATACTAGAGAGTAATCTAGGCGGTGGACAACCAAAGTGAAGAAACATCACTGGATCATAGCTCGGGTGATCTCCCCAAAGAACCTGCCAGGTATTGGAGAACCTGACGTCCATAGCAGCCATGTAGCGATGGACATGCTCGTCCTCCTCCCTGACACGGCGACGTACCACCTCCGGTGGGGCCGGCTCCCTCCGCACCGAAAGTGGCCCACACGAACGCCACCAAAGGAGATGAGGGTCGACGACGGGACCCGGGGCTGGGTTCCTCACCAAGCGTCGCGCCCCTGAAGGTAGCACCTCCCAGTGCCAGCCCGGCGGAGCCCAGTCCTGGACATGGGTCCTCTGAAGCAGCACGTCATCGCGAACGGGTCGACGGCGAGGATGCGGGCCGGGCATCGTCGACAACAAATACTATATGCCGCAAAAGTAAAGTAACATTTTTTAAATGATGGATTGTGATTTCATATATGCAAATTCTAAATTTTATAACTAAAACTAACATTTCTAATATTTCTATAACTAAAACTAACATTTCTAATATTTCTATAACTAAAAAACATTTCTATATAACTAACATTTCTATATAACTAACATTTCTATATAACTAACATTTCTAATATAACTAACATTTCTATATAACTAACATTTCTAATATTTCTATATAACTAACATTTCTATAACTAAAACTAACATTTCTAATAATTCTATAACTAAAAAACAGAAAGATTGCTAACAATTCTATAACAATGTGTGTGTGTGTGTGGTTGGTGGACGGGGCAGGAGCTCACCGGCGAGGCGCGACGACGGTCGGCGGCGACGGAGACAGCAACGGGGACGGGGCGGCGATGACGGGGACGGGCTGGGCGGGGACGACGTACGGGAGGACGCGGCAGGGCGCGACGACGGGGTGCGGCGCGACGACGGGGACGGGGACGGGGACGGCGACGGCGACAAACGGCGATGGGGGCGGCGACGAGGGGCGGCGGCGACGGGGCAGAGGAGAAAGAAGCAGGGAGAGATGAGAAACTGACAATTTTTGGCCAGGTTTTCTTATATAGAACGCACCTTTAGTACCGGCTAGAGCCACCAACCGGTACTAAAGGTCTGTTTTGGCCAGGCGAAGCGGCGGGAACCGCACCCCCTTTAGTACCCGGTCATGGCCCCAACCGGTACTAAAGGCCCCCCCTTTAGTACCGGTTGGAGCCACGACCCGGTACTAAAGGGTGTGCGCTGCTAGGCGAGGGGCGCAAAAGTTTATTCCCACCTCGCTAGCCGAGGGGCACTCGCACCTGCTTATAAGTCCCGCCGTCGTTGCTGTCTCGAGCTCCTCTCTTAAGCAGGCCTTCTGGACCTACCTCTGCTATGATGCCCTGTTGGGCCTACTGGGCTAGCGGGCCTGCATCCTGGCCCAACTAGAATTTGGGTTTCTAGTCGTATGCAGGCCGCTGTGGCCCAGTAGGTGGGCTTTTTTTCTTTTTTGCTTTATTTATTTTTGTTTTATTTATTTTTGAGTTGTTTTTTGCTGTATATAGAGTTTCTTTGTGAATATTTTTGCTTTAGGTACAAAAAATTACAAACTTTCTGTTAGTACCGGTAGTTTACAAATTTGAATAGTTTAAATTTTGAATTATTTGAAATTTCTGCGAATCACTAGTTTGTGAATAACTTAAGTTTGAAAATAGATTTTTCAGTGATTCTTTTTTCTTATGTTTAATATTAGTGTGTTTTATCATTATATTCAATTTGGTAATTCTTAGGTTATTTAAAAAATGAAATGCCTTTGTAATGGATGAGTTTTCGTCCGAAACCCTCATACTTCGAAAGAGATTGTCCATTTTGTACACGAAGTCCATCCAGTTTTTGCGGTAACCCTCTCTACTTTTTTGCACATGCTATGTGGGTGAAATTATGACACCATGCCAACTTTCAACCTTTTCTGAGTTCATTTGAAATGCTTTTCAATTTCAGGCTCATTTAGCTGAAAAAATCAGTAAATGCATGAAAGAATTTGCTTGCACATAAAATTTCTTCGCGTTTCAAATGCCAAAACACATAACTAGCTACCCTACTATTACAGAGATTCCCTCCTGGGTGTGAAACATAGAAGAAAGTAATGATAGTGAAGCCGATCACATCCCAGATCTTTGGGTGTGAAACTTTTTCTTCGCGTGTGTCCCTTTGCGCCGTAGCCATGGAAAATCTTAATCATTTAACTGGAGGCTCGGGTCAATATTCACTATGAATGGAGCAATTTCATCAAACTTTTCATAATCTCCTAACATGTCTGTCTTGTCATACACTCCCACGATGTTTCTCTTCCCAGAAAGAACTATGTGCCGCTTTGGCTCATCGTACGATGCATTCGCTTCCTTATCTTTTCTTTTTCTTGGCTTGGTAGACATGTCCTTCACATAGAAAATCTGTGCCACATCATTGGCTAGGACGAATGGTTCGTCTGCATACACAAGATTGTTGAGATCCACTATTGTCATTCCGTACTGCGGGTCTTCCGTTACCCCGCCTCATGTCATATTGACCCATTTGCACCGAAAAAAAGGGACCTTCAAACCACGTCGATAGTCAAGTTCCCATATGTCCTGTATATAACCATAATATGTTTCCTTTCCCGTCTTGGTTTCTGCATCAAAGCGGACACCACTGTTTTGGTTGGTGCTCTTCTTATCTTGGGCGATTGTGTAAAATGTATTACCATTTATCTCATACCCTTTGAAAGTCATTATATTCGAAGATGGTAACTGGGACAGCAAGTATAGGTCATCTTCAATAGAGGCGTCATGCATGGTACGTGTCTGCAACCAGCTGGCGAAACTCCTGGTTTGTTCATGTGTAATCCAGTCATTAGACCGCTCCGGGTGTTTGGAGCATAGCAAATTCTTGTGTTCATCCATATACGGAACAACCAAGGCGGAATTCTGTAGAACTGTGTAGTGTGCTTTAGTGAGAGAATGTTCGTCCATACATATTATTTGTTCCCCTCCTAGCATGCCTTTTCCATTCATTCGGCCCTTATGCCGCGATTCAGGAACACCAATCGGCTTAAGGTCAGGAATAAAGTCAATAAAAAACTCAGTGACCTCCTCATTTTCATGGCCCTTGGAGATGCTTCCTTCTAGCCTAGCACGGTTATGAACATATTTCTTTAATACTCCCATGAACCTCTCAAAGGGGAACATATTGTGTAGAAATACAGGACCCAAAACGTTAATCTCTTCACATAGGTGAACTAGGACATGCATCATGATGTTGAAGAAGGATGGTGGGAACCCCAACTCGAAACTGACAAGCCATTGCACCAAATCATTCTATAACCTTGGTATGATTTCTGGATCGATCACCTTCTGAGAGATTGCATTGAGGAATGCACATAGCTTCACAATGGCTAATCGAACGTTTTCCGGTAGAAGCCCCCTCAATGCAACCAGAAGCAGTTGCGTCATAATCACGTGGCAGTCATGAGACTTTAGGTTCTGGAACTTTTTCTCTGCCATGTTTATTATTCCCTTTATATTCAACGAGAAGCCAGATGGTACCTTAATACTAAACAGGCATTCAAAGAAGATTCCCTTCTCTTCTTTGGTACGAGCGTAGCTTGCATGACCCTGATGTATGCCGTCTTTTCCATGCATGTGTTGCTGGTCCTCTCGTGCCTCAGGTGTATCTTTTCTCTTCCCATACACGCCCAAGAAGCCAAGCAGGGTCACACGAAGATTCTTCATCACGTGCATCACGTCGATTGCGGAGCGGACCTCTAGGTCTTTCCAATAGGGTAGATCCCAAAATATAGATTTCTTCTTCCACATGGGTGCGCGTCCGTCAGCGTCATTCGAAACAGGTTGTCCAGCAGGACCCTTTCCAAAGACCACCTTCAAATCCTTGACCATATCATGTACATCAGCACCAGTACGGTGGCGAGGCTTCGTCCGGTGATCCGCCTCACCTTTGAAATGCTTGCCTTTCTTTCTTACGGGATGCCTGCTCAGAAGAAATCGACGATGTCCCAGGTACACATTCTTCTTACAATTAGCCAAATATATACTATCGGTATCGTCCAAACAGTGCGTGCATGCACGGTATCCCTTGTTTGTCTGTCCTGAAGGGTTACTAAGAGCAGGCCAATCATTGATGGTCACGAACAGCAACGCCTTTAGGTCAAATTCTCCCCCCATGTTCTCATCCCACGCACGTACACCTGTTCCATTCCATAGTTGTAAGAGTTCTTCAACTAATGGCCTTAGGTACACATCAATGTCGTTGCCGGGTTGCTTAGGGCCTTGGATGAGCACTGGCATCATAATGAACTTCCACTTCATGAACAACCAAGGAGGAAGGTTATACAAACATAGAGTCACAGGCCAGGTGCTATGGTTGCTGCTCTGCTCCCCAAAAGGATTAGTGCCATCTGCGCTTAGACCAAACCATACGTTCCTTGCGTCATCTGCAAACTCCTTCCTGTACTTTCTTTCGATTTTTCTCCACTGCGACCCGTCAGCGGGTACTCTCAACTTTCCGTCTTTCTTACGGTCTTCTCTGTGCCATCGCATCGCCGTAGCATGCTCTTTGTTTTGGAACAAACTTTTCAACCGTGGTATTATAGCAGCATACAACATCACCTTGGCAGGAATCTTCTTCCTGGGGCGCTCGCCCTCGACATCACCAGGGTCATCGCGGCTGATCTTATAGCGCAATGCACCGCATACTTGGCAAGCGTTCAAATCCTCGTACTCACCGGGTAGAGGATGCAATCATTAGGGCATGCATGTATCTTCTGCACCTCTAACCCTAGAGGGCAGACAGCCTTCTTTGCTTCATATGTACTCTCGGGCAATTCGTTGTCCTTTGGAAGCATATTCTTTATCATTACCAGCAACTTTCCAAATCCCTTGTCAGATACACCATTCTCTGCCTTCCATTGTAGCAATTCCAGTGTGGTGCCCAGCTTTTTCTTGTCACCTACGCAATTCGGGTACAACAATTTTTGTGATCCTCTAACATGCGCTGCAACTTCTTCTTCTCCACTGCGACCCGTCTGAATTTTCTGTTGTGCCTGAGGTATCTCTGAAGCGGGCAAGGAAGTCTCAAGCCTCAAGAATTATTGTTGATACTAAGTTTCGGCGTAGTGCACGTCTGAGCGCTCTCTATGATGGCTACCGCAAAGTTTGTCCCAAGAAGTCTCATACTTTGAAGAAGCACAAGGCCAGCAACTCCTAGTCTGACAACAGTCCTTCTGTGCCACCACCAACTGCTATTGCAGATCTCCAACGCGTTGGCGCCCGTCTCCGCATTGCACCTGAGAAGATCTCTACGGATAAGCTTGTTGCTGATCCGGCCAAGTCCAGCAGCAGCCGGGGTTCTAATGATTAGTTACTTCCTGCAGGGTTCTGGTCTATGGCGTACCATAATCGCCATTTATCTTTCTTTTCTTGTTGAGAACTATGTTATGCTTGTCTGCTGTGTGGGTCGGTGTAGGTCATTGCGTGGCCTATTTACTATGATTTTACTTTTGGTTTGTAATGAATCAGACAAGATTTAAGGAGTGGAAGGTGCTATGTTGGAATGTTCGTGGCCTCAATACTGAAGCACGTCAGCTTGCAGTTAGGCAGAAGATCGATGAAAGTGGTTGTTTTGTTGTCTGTCTTCAGGAAACTAAATGCATGCAAATGGATCAGCGATTCATTAGGAAGTTTTGCCCGAGGCGTTTTGATAATTTTGTTTACGTACCTTCGGCTGGTGCGTCTGCTGGGATGGTGGTCGTTTGGGATTCATCCTTTTTCATAGGTTCTTTAACCGAGTCCAAATCCTATGGGCTAATTGTGGAGTTTAAATCCAAACATACGTCAGAAACTTGGTCTCTAGTCTCTGTTTATGGCCCGTGTCAAGTCCCTACCCGTGATGAATTTGTTCAATGGTTATGTAATCTTGATATTTGGTTTGGTCAGAACTGGCTGCTTTTGGGTGATTTCAACTTCATGAGATCGTTGGAGAACCGCAATCTTCCGGGAGGTAATGTTAACGATATCTTCTTGTTTAATGAGATAATTGGTCATTTGGGACTTGTTGAGTTGCCAATCAAGGGGCGTCAATATACTTGGTCGAATATGCAAACCTCACCGCTTCTAGAACAGATAGATTGGTTTTTCACATCGGTTACTTGGACATCAGACCACCCCAACACAATGGTTTTTCCACTTGCACGCACTGCCTCCGACCATGTGTCATGCGTGGTCTTGATTGCCACTTGTATCCCCAAGGCAAAGGTTTTCCGTTTTGAGAATTATTGGGTGGATTTGCCCGGGTTTGCTGACTGTGTTGCTGAAGTTTGGAATAGGCCAGTGGTAAAATCATCGATTGCATTAACAATTTCAGCTAAGTTTAAGTACCTCCGATATGCTATCAAGAAATGGCATTTAAACCTGTCCACAGTCAAAGCTTTAATTGCTGATTGTAATAAAGTGATTATTTTCCTGGATAATCTAGAGGAAATTAGGCCTTTGAGTTGGCCGCAGTTCAATTTTTGTAGAATTGTTAAATTGCATCTTGAGGATATCTTACATTGGCAATTTATCTATTGGAAGCAGCGTTGCACGATCAGAAACATAAAAGTTGGAGAAGAGAATTCAAATTTTTTCATGCCATGGCTACGGAAAGATTCCATAGGAATACTATCTCCTCGATCAAGTCTGTGGAGGGGGATGTGGTCACGGACCATCAACAGTTGGCGGGAATGTTCTGGGATGATTTTAATCAGCGAATGGGCCAATCAAAAGGCATTCAGATGGGTTTTGATCTAGACACATTAATTACCCGAATTGATGGGCTAGAGGAGTTGTCTTTACCGTTCACTGATTCTGATGTGGATACGGTAATTAAGAATATGCCTACTGATCGTGCTCTCGGACCAGACGGCTTTACTGGGCTTTTCTTAAAGAAATGTTGGCCTATTTTGAAGGAGGACTTTATGAAACTTGTGCAAGAATTCTATGAGGGAAAATGTAATTTGGAGTGTCTCAACACATCTCTTATCACCCTCATTCCGAAGAAGCTAAGCCCTGAATATGTTGGCGATTTTAGGCCCATATCTTTGACTAATACTTGTTTAAAGTTCTTAACCATGCTTTTGGCAAATCGTCTTCAGGGTGTGATCCTGAAATGTATCCACCGCAACCAATATGGGTTTCTACGGTGTCGATCCATATAGGACTATCTGGCGTGGTGTTTTGAATACATTCACCAATGCAAAGCTTCCAAGAGGCCTATCATTCTTCTTAAACTTTACTTCACAAAGGCGTTTGACACCATTGAGCATGAGCTGATTCTTAGGATTTTGAAATGTAAGGGATTTGATGATCGTTGGACAAGTTGGATTGACAGCATTCTGTCCACAGGCTCCTCTTCGATTCTTTTGAATGGAGTGCCTGGTAACCACTTTGTTTGTCGATCAGGTGTTCACCAAGGTGATCCGCTATCTCCCGTACTCTTTGTGATCGTGGTGGACTTACTTCAATCGGTTGTAAATGAGATGTGCTCCAGGAATATTCTCACCTTGACAATCCCAACTACATCGATGGACTATCCGATCGTACAATATGCTGACGATACACTCATCGTTCTTCCCGCTATTGATAGCCGGCTCATTGCATTCAAATAAATGCTTGAAGTCTTTGCCAAATCAACCGGACTAAGGGTGAATTTCAGTAAGTCCTCTTTGATATCCATCAATATGACTAATGACGAGGGCACGCGTGTTGCTGCCTTGCTTCGATGTGATGTTGGTTCCATGCCATTCACTTACCTGGGCCTACCAATGGGTACTTCCCGGCCAACAATTTATGATCAGTTGCCTTTGGTGGATCGTATTGAGAGACGATTAGCTGCATCCTCTTGTCTCTTGAGTCAAGGAAGCCGGCTCCAACTTTTACAGTCTATCCTTAGTTCTATGCCAATATATTTCTTGTGCACCCTTTCGCTACCGCAGGGTATCTTGAAGCAGATTGAGCGGATTATGCGGCAATGCTTGTGGAAAGGGAACACAGATACGCCCCGGCAATCTTTGGCGGCTTGGGACTTGGTATGTTGTCCTAAATCTTTTGGTGGTCTGGGAGTTATGGACTTGGGCATTCAAAACGATGCCTTGCGCATCAAACATCTTTTTAAGTTCTTCAATAAGATGGACGTACCATGGGTATATCTTATTTGGGACACTTATTACGCCTCTGCGCCCCCCAAGTCACGCAAAGCTACGGTTCTTTCTAGTGGAGAGATGTTTTCAAGCTGTATGATAAGTATTGCAAGTTGGCAGTTCCACTAGTTCGATCGGGGGATACAGTGATCTTCTGGCTTGACCGTTGGCAACTTGGCAACAATACGATTAGCATGCAACATCAGTTTCCGAGGCTCCACTCCTTTTGTGATCGACGACACTCTAACAGACAAGGATATTCTGGAGCTACCAGACCCAACTGACAATCTCCATCTGCCACTGTCTGCTGAGGCCTTTGAGGAGTTTAATCAACTTCAGGTGTTGCTTACTATGGTTAATCTTCAAGATGGGCAAAATGATGTCTGGAAATGGCCTTACAAGTCTGGGGACTACCAGTCCAGGATTTATTACTTGTCATGCTTTTTGGACACAGTGGTTGATCCCATATTCAGGTGGATTTGGAAATGTCCTTGTACTCTGAAGTTTAAGGTTTTTGGGTGGCTCCTTTTGATGGATCGCCTAAACACTAGAGACATGATGCAGTGGCGGCATTGGATTATCCAGGATGACACTTGTGTTCTATGTCACTTGGCATCACATAAGGACAGAACCCATCTCTTCTTCGCTTGCAATTTTAGCCAGCGTATCTGGAACTACCTGGGTATTTCATGGAGTCCTCAACCAAACCAAACCACTTATGACATGGCTTCTGATGCTAGGAGGGATTTTGGACATCCTTTTTTCTCTGAGATAGTGTTCACTACCACTTGGAATATTTGGACACAAAGAAATGGGAAGATCTTCAGGAATAAATCACCTTCTTTCAGGGCATGGAAGTGGAATATTTTGCATGACATTTCTCTTTTAGCACATAGAATCAAATGTAAATATAGGAATAGTATAATCTCTTGGATAGCTTCCTTACCCTAATCATTTCTTTTGTAAGTATTACTCTCTCCTCCTCTCTCTTAACTTTGTAACTTTGTACACTTTGGCTTTGTGGTTTAATAAAAGACTGTGAGGCTGTTGCCTTGCAGTACATAGTCAAAAAACTTCTTCTTCTCCAAATCACTTGCGCAGTTTCTCTTTGCATCGACAATGGCCCGACCTAGATCATCAACAGGCTCATCCGATGCCTCTTCTTCAGCTTCTTCCTGCATTGCCGGCTCAGCTTCTTCCCGCATTACAGGCTTAGCTTCTACCCTCATTGTTGTATCATCGTATTCAGGGAATCCATGGCCAGGATAGCTGTCATCGTCCTCTTCTTCTTCATTGTGTTCCATCATAACCCCTCTTTCTCTCCATGCTTGGTCCAAACATTATAGTGGGGCATGAAACTGGACTCAAACAGGTGGACGTGAATGGTTCTTGACATAGAGTAATTGTGACCATTCTTACAGCCAGCACATGGACAAGGCATAAAACCATCTGCCCGCTTGTTTGCCTCAGCCGCAAGCAGAAAAGTACGCACGACATTAATGAACTCGGGAGAGCATCGGTCATCATACATCCATTGCCGGCTCATCTTCAATACACATCACCGAAAACACCAAATTAATACAATACATAAAGTTCATACATAAAGATCATACAACACTTAAATGCAACAAACAAATAACTCTCTAGCTAAAGAATTTAAATGCAACAACAAATGCGATCAAGATCGCAACTAAGGTAACAATTGATCCAACAGCATAATGATACCAAGCCTCACTATGAATGTCATATTTTCTAATCTTTCTAATCTTCAAGCGCATTTTCTCCATCTTAATCTTGTGATCATCAACGACATCGGCAACATGCAACTCCAATTCCATCTTCTCCCCCTCAATTCTTTTCAATTTTTCCTTCAAATCCTCGTTTTCTCTTTCAACTAAATTTAACCTCTCGACAATAGGGTCGGTTGGCATTTCCGGTTCAACTACCTCCTACATTCAAATATCTATGTCAACCTGATGGGCATAATTTGTCATAAACACGAAATGCAATGAATAGTTTTAAAAGAGAATATACCACATCCGAATCATAACCCAGACGAGGGCCGACGGGGACGGATATCAAAACCATGGCACTATGTATAACAAACAACGTATGGGTAAGATAATTATACGAGTAACTATATATCCAAATCACACAAACATCAATTTTTATATAAAACTTCATGAACAAGAGGCTCACCACAAGGTGGTGCCGGCGACTTGACGTTGCGAGCGATCGACGGTGGTTACGACGGAGATTTAGAAGGTACAAAGTAAACCACACCTACATATGCAAACTAAGTGTTATTTTTGACCTCAAATTGCATATAAATCAAATATTAGCACATATATATAATTCCTCCCAAATTACTAAACTCAAAAATCAATCACTACATAAAGCATTGCACGAGCTAATCTAGCAATGAGAGATGAAAGGACAAAGTTGCAAACCTTTGTGGTCATTTGAATGGATGGGGGCCTTCAAATCTTGACAAATTTTGGGCAAAATGTGTGATGAGCTTGAGAGGAAGATGGAAAAGAATAGAGAGGAGAGGGGAAAGGGGAAGAACCGAGCGATCTCGGGTGGACGAAGGGTCTATGTAGGACGACCTTTAGTACCGGTTGATGATACGACCCGGTACTAAAGGTGGTGGAGGGGCCCCGGACTGACAACATCTTGCCACCACTCACTTTAGAACCGGTTCATGGCCCGAACCGATGCTAAAGGTTCGCCACGAACAGGTACTAATGAGAGCGGCCGGCTAGCCGTTGGAACCGGCACTAATGCACACATTAGTGCCGGCTCAAATTCAAACCGGCACTACTGTGCTTCACGTTTGACCCTTTTTCTACTAGTGCCACTGAACCTTGAGAAACTTGATGTTATGACATTGGGTGACACGCTCTACTTGATCAAGGATGCAAATAGGGTACTCTCGATATGTGAGGTTATCTTGGAGATCAAGCGTTTCGTGGTCCACTCCGCGGATGGGATCCGAGAAGCAATGCCTGAGTTGAGAGACGTGGAAGACATCATGTACTCGGGAAAGATGTGGGGGTAGTTCCAACTGGTAGGCAACCTCTCCTCGTTCAGCGAGAATGCGAAAAGGACCAATGTAACGGGGAGCCAACTTGCCCTTGATACCGAAACAATGGGTACCCTTCAAAGGGGTATTCCGAAGGTAAGCCTTGTCGCCAACTTCATAAGCCACTTCCTTATGACGACGGTCATACTGGCTCTTTTGACGAGATTGGGCTGTTTTCAAATTATCACGAATGATGCGAACTTGCTCTTCTGCGTCCTGAATCATGTCCGGTCCAAACAATTGTCTTTCACCGGTTTCGGACCAGTTCAGAGGTGTTCGACATCTTCGTCCATACAGAACCTCAAAAGGAGCTTTCTTGAGGCTGGATTGGTAGCTATTGTTATAAGCAAACTCGGCGAAGGGAAGACACTTCTCCCAATCCATACCAAATGAGATAACACAAGCTCTAAGCATGTCTTCGAGAATTTGGTTGACCCTTTCCACCTAACCACTTGATTGAGGGTGGAAAGCGGTACTGAAGGAAAGATGGGTGCCCATGGCAGTTTGGAAACTCTCCCAGAAATGGGAAGTGAAAAGACTACCACAGTATGAATTGATCTCTAGTGGAACACCGTGAAGTGAAACTATTTGAGTAATATATATAAGTCAACGAGCTGACTAGCGGTGATATTCTCTCGAACAAGTAGGAAGTGAGCCACTTTGGAAAGACGATCAATGACTACAAAGATAGCATTATTCCCTCTGTTGGTCCTGGGAAAACCGGTGATGAAGTCCATACCAACTTTATCCCATTTCCACTCAGGACTAGCTAGAGGTTGAAGGGTGCCAGCAGGCCTCTGTTGTTTTGCCTTAACACGACAACAAACGTCACATTTAGCAATGAACTCAGCGATTTCTCTCTTCATCCTAGTCCACCAGAACCTCTGGCATAGGTCCTGATACATCTTAGTACTACCAGGAGGAATCGTGAGAGGAGATTCATGGGCCTCCTTAAGGATTAGTTGCCGAAGATGCTGCTTCTTGGGGACCACCAGGTGATTCCCGAAGAAAACAACACCTCGATCATCTATAGAGAAGCTACCAGCAATGCCCTTGGCAATGTTTCTCTTGATCCGGGTAATCCCCGTATCATGCTTCTGGGCTTCTATGATATGATCCACAAGGGTAGGCTTTGCCACCAAGGTAGAAAGGAATCCTTGAGGAGCAATGTGAAGGTTAAGCTTACAGAATTCCTCATGGAGAAGTGGTTGGCCCTACTGTAACATAAGATTGTTGCAATAGGACTTACGACTTAGCGCATCAGCCATGACATTGCCCTTGCCTCGGGTGTAAGTAATACCTAAGTTGTAATCTGAGATCAACTCCAACCAACGTCTTTGCCTAAGGTTCAAATCTGGTTGGGTGAAGATATACTTGAGACGCTGGTGATCGGTGTAAATCTCGCAATGTTTACCAAGAAGGTAATGCCGCCATTTCTTAAGTGCATAGACTACGGCTGCAAGCTCTAGATCATGTGTAGGATAATTCTCCTCATGTGGATCTAACTATCGAGATGCATAGGCAATCACATGGAGTTCTTGCATAAGAATGCAACCTAGTCCCTGTCATGAGGCGTCGCAATAGATAACAAAGTCCTTAGTGAAATCCGGTGGCACAAATATGGGAGCAGAAGTCACGCGTCTTTTCAGTTCCTGAAAACTGTGCTCACACTATGGGGACCACTCAAACTTTTTATCTTTCTTGAGAAGTTCCGTGAGAGGCTTGGCCACTTTGGAGAAGTTCTCAACAAAGCGGCGGCAATAACTGGCTAGACCAAGGAAACTCCTAACTTGTTTAACTGTTTCAGGTGGAGTCCAATCAAGAACGGCTTGAACTCTCTCGGGATTGACAGCAATGCCCTTACTGGATATCACGTGGCCCAGGTAGGTCACTTTTGGCAACCAAAATTCGCACTTGGAGAACTTGGCATAAAGGCGGTGCTCTCTGAGTTTTTCTAACACAAGTCTAAGATGTTCGGCATGCTCTTCCTCGTTCTTCGAGTAAATAAGAATATCATCGAGGTAAACCACTACGAACTTATCTAAATACTCCATGAAGATCGAGTTCATCAAGCGGGAGAATGTAGCTGGAGCATTGGTTAGACCGAAAGACATAACGGTGTACTCGTACTGGCCATAACGAGTGACAAAAACCGTCTTAGGAATATCCCCATTTTCGATCTTGATTTGGTGGTAGCCTAACCTCAAATCCATCTTTGAGAAGACCAAGGATCCAGCGAGCTGATCATACAGGTCGTTGATCCGGGGAGCGGATATTTGTTCTTTATCGTGACCAAATTAATAGGACGATAATCTACAACCATCCGGTCCGTACCATCCTTCTTCTTGACGAAGAGGACGGGGCAAGCCCAGGGAGAAGAACTAGGACAGATCAAACCCTTTTGCAAGGACACATCAAGTTGTTTCTTAAGCTCGGCTAGCTCTAAGGGTGCCATCTTGTAAGGTCTCCTAGAGATTGGAGCGGGTCCTGGGATAAGATCTATGACAAACTCTACATCTCTGTCAGGTGGAATACCTAGCAGTTCCTCCAGAAAGACATCCGGAAAGTCACGGACTACCGGAATATCTTCAAGCTCTGGAAGAGGGCTGGCATTAAGAGAATAGAGTTGACGCTTTGCAACTCTGGTGGAGACAGTGACTATCTTGCCAGATGGGTCTGTAAGCTGAACAGACTTGGTGTAACAATCAATCTTGGCATAATGAGCTTTCATCCAGTCCATACCCAAGATGATGTTAATATCTATAGACTTGAGGGCTATAAGTGATGCAAGGAATACAAGTCTGTCAACAAGGATTTCATTACCATGGCTTACACTAGAAGTTTGCCATTTGGATCTAGGAGTTTGAATGACTAGTGGAGAGGGCATATCACAAACTGAAATGTTGTGCAAGTTAGCATAGATTTTAGAAATGAAGGAGTGAGATGCTCCAGTATCGAACAGAACCGATGCTGGATGGCAGTTGACAAGGAGTGTACCAAGAACGACATCCGGATCATCATGAGCATCTTTAGCTGAGACGTGATGCACATGTCCACGTTTAGTGGAAGCTGACTTGACACTGATTGTCTTGCGTGATGGCTTACCACGAAGAACAGACTCCTCGGGCTAGGGTGGAGCATAGTTGGCTTGAGAACAGTCACGTGCGTAGTGTCCTGGCTCTCCGCATGTGAAACAAGTCCCTGAGGTAGGACGTGGACCCGCATTGACAAGCGATCTACCAATAGGCCTGGGTGGAGCATACTGCTGAACTGGGTCAGGCGCCACATAAGAGGGCCTCAGTGAATATCCGGGTGGAACAGCGGAGTTCGGAACCCAAATCCGGCGCTTCTGCGAACTAGAACAGGAGGAAGAACCCAAATCACGCGTGTGCTTACGAGACTCCTCGTAAGTGAGTTGAGCTGTCTCCGCATTAATGGCCTTGTTCACAAGAGCCTGGAATGTATCACAGTGATGCAGGTGGAGATCACGACGCAACTTGGGGTTGAGACCATTCCAGAATCTAGCCTGCTTCTTGGCATCTATGGACACTTCTTTTGTAGCATGGCGGGCGAGGTTCTCAAACTCTCTGTTGTAAGCATCAACAGCCATCTTACTCTGGGTGAAACTACAGAACTCTTCTCGCTTGGGGTCAACGAGAGCCTGAGGAATGTGATGCTCGTGAAAAGCCTCAGTGAAATCTCTCCAGGTGGGTATCTGGCCGGCTGGAAGCATAGCCTCATAGTTCTGCCACCAAAGACTAGCAGGACCTTCCAGATAATAAGCAGCATAGGTAACCTTGTCACCTTCAGCTACGTTCGTAGAACGCATCTTGATAGTGATACTACGGAGCCAGGCATCGAGTGGCTCAATGGAATGATGGAAGGTAGGTGGTTTCAGGCTAATGAAATCATGGATGGTCGTTGAATCCTTGTACTGATGGGCGGTGTTCTCCTCAATACGTGCTAACAAGCGGTTAGACTCTCACTTGTTCTTCTCCATCTCTAACATGAACTCTGCCAACGAAGGCTGGTCGGGAGGATCCTCATCCCTACCATCTCTGTGGTTCTGACTACGAGCAACAGAACTCCGGTTAACTGACGACATCCTGAAGAACCAACCAAGGAAACAAGGGTGGATTCAGCATCATCATAAGGATGTAGAATATAGTACAAGGAAAATACTATCTCTTGAGCTCCTAGGACAATTCCGGCAGCATAACGGCAGTAAAATGCTCAAAATGAGACATCCTGCAAACGAAGGGGTAGTACCATACTCAACATCATCACTCAAGGTTCTGAGATATTACTAAACAGACTACGCCGGAAGTACTTGAAAACTGGAATATGACTCTGATCAACCAATCCCAAGAGACTACGGAGTAGTAACACGTGATCCTGATAGACAGAAGAGAAAGCCTAGTTCCTTCACCCCATAGGAAAGTTAGTGTCGGAGTAATGGGCCACGGGTAGGCTAACCCAGGCCCAGAACCTTTCAAGACATCAGGGCAGGCTGCGCCCCTCAAGACCCCAGGACGAAGAGCCGTCTTCTGATAGTCGGCGGCGAGGGAGTCGACTGCCCACTCGCGGGTGAGTCCCAGGGACGACTTCAGGATGAGCCGACTCCTAACTGGCGACTTCCAGAGAAGCCGGCCATGGGGAGTCGGCTCGAGACGCCAACCACCCCCATGCCCTCATAAAGAGGGACGGGACCGGGAGTGGCCACAGTAAGGTCCACTCCCATCCTTTTCCAAGGGCAGGCGTGGCCACAGTACACCGTACCCGCGGAGATCCCCGCCCGGCGCAGCACAGTTGCCATGCGGGCCCTGACGTCAGCCCTAGTGGGCGGAGTCATGTGCCCACGGCGGCCTGACGGTACGACCCAGGGACGACAGGTCCCACCAGTCGGCGGGCGTACAGAAGACGGCGAGAGCGCCACCAGTCGGCCCCCAGGAGTCGGCCAACCCCTCCCATGGGCCCCACGCGCCATTAACCAGACGCGATAGGGAGTGGCAACAGTGATTGCCCGCCAGACGGCGGAGCTGTTGCCACGACCCCATGACCGAGCCCGCGTCATTAGAAGCACAGCTACAGTAATCTGTAGCCGGCAAGACCCGCCCGCGGCGGACGCGGCCTATCGGCTCCGTACCGAGCCAGTCGGCGGGCCCCAGGAGTCGGCAGATAAGACGGCGGCCAGAGAGACCGACTGGTGGGCCCGCGTCCAGCCGGATTACCATTGTACCCCTGGAGGGTAGGCCTATATAAACCCCCCAGGGCACCCATGCAAAGGGTTCGAACCCATTAGCACTAGACCAGATCATATAGGAAGGAGAGAGCTAGCCTTGCCTTCTCCTACCTCCAGGAAATAGTTCAAGGAGCAACCGTGTACACACTTTGCCATAGTGATCATGCGGAGACCCCGCACAGCAGCAGTAGGGGTGTTATCTCCACGGAGAGCCCCGAAGCTAGGTAAGATTCGCCGGCGTGCATGCCTTCGCCTTATCCCGTTTCTAGGCACCGGCGACTGTAACGCCCTCGATGCAGCTATAGCTCCTACGTGTCAAGGCACGACTTAGAGGCATAACCGCATTGAAAGCAATGTCGCAAGTTAGGCAATCTTCACAACATCCCATGTAATATAGATAATAAAAGGGGAGAAACATAGTTGGCTTACACTCACCACGTCAATCAAAGTACATAAATAGCATTACATCATCCAAACACTCATGGCCCGACTACGGCGCCAAAATAAAAGAACAACCCAACATGCGACACGGTCCCGATCGCCCCGACTGGGCACCACTACTAATCATCAGGGAAAGACACGTAGTATCGGCGTGAGTCCTCGTCGAACTCCCACTTGAGTTCAACCACGTCATCTGGAACGGAGTCATCGGGTCCTGCATCTGGTTTTCGAAGTAATCTGTGAGCCACAGGGACTCAGCAATCTCGCACCCTCGCGATCAAGACTATTTAAGCTAATGGGTAAGGCAAGGTAAATATGTGGAGCTGCAGTAAGCGACTAGCATATATGGTGGCTAACCTATTCGCAAAAGAGAGCGAGAAGAGGAGGCAAAGCACAAACGAATAACTAGGGAACAACCTGCACAAGCATTACTCCAATACCATGTTCACTTCCCGGACTCCGCCGAGAAGAGACCATCACGGCAACTCACACAGTTGATTCATTTTAATTAAGTTAAGGTTCAAGTTATCTACAATCGGACATTAACAAATTCCCATCTGCCCATAACCGCGGGCACGGCTTTCGAAAGTTCAAATCCCTGCAGGGGAGTCCCAACTTAGCCCATGACAAGCTCTCATGGTCAACGAAGGAATAGACCTCCTCCCGAGACATTCTGATCAGACTCGGTATCCCGGTTCTACAAGACACTTCGACAAGTTAAAACCAATCCAGCAACACCGCCCGAATGTGCCGACAAATCCCGATAGGAGCTGCACATATCTCATTCTCAGGGCACACTCAGATTGTCCAAATTCCGGTAGGCCAGCCCAGAGTCGCCCCTGGTGGCCACCGGTGGCTGACGAGTTGGACCAACACTCAGAGGAGCACTGGCCCGGGGGGTTTAAATAAGATGACCCTCGGGCTCCGGAAACCCAAGGGAAAAAGAGGCTAGGTGGAAAATGGTAATACCAAGGTTGGGCATTGCTGGAAAAGCTTTAATCAATGCGAACTATCAAGGGGTTCCCATTATAACCCAACCGCGTAAGGAACGCAAAATCCGGGAACATAACACTGATATGACGGAAAACTAGGGCGGCAAGAGTGGAACAAAACACTAGGCGAGAGGCCGAGCCTTCCACCCTTTACTAAGTATATAGATGCATTAAGATAACAAGGCAATATAATGATATCCCAACAAGTAAATAATGTTCCAACAAGGAACGGTCTCCAATCTTCACCTGCAAGTAGCAACGCTATAAGAGGGGCTGAGCAAAGCGGTAACATAGCCAATCAACGGTTTGCTAGGACATGGTGGTTAGAGGTTTGACATGGCAATTTGGGGGCATGATAAGCATGTGGTAGGCATCGAAGCATAGGCATAGCAAAAGAACGAGCATCTAGCAAAGCAAAGATAGAAGTGATTTCGAGGGTATGATCATCTTGCCTGCAAAGTTGTCAGAGTTGACTGGATCCTCGAAAGCAAACTCAACGGGCTCCTCATTAGCGAACTCGTCTCCCGACTCTACCCAAACAAGACAAACAAGCAAATGGAACACAATCAACCACGTGCAAACTCAAACAACATGATGCAAACATGGTATGCTATGCGGGATGCGATATGCGATGCATATGCAAGATTTGACAAGGAATGAATGAACCTCGCCTCAACATGGAAATCCAAGATTGCCACTGGAAAGGTGAGATGAAATTGCTTGAAAACGATATAAAGATCACCGGAATCGGAGTTACGGTTTGGAAATGGCAAGCGATTCAAATATGACACCGGTCTGCGATTTACAGCAAGTAGCCATCTAAATGCAACAAGATGAACACGCTACAGCACTCAAACATGGCAACAAAATACATGGCAGGGATCTGTTCATGATGCTTAACAAAAGATGAACACTGAGCTACGGTCAATTCATCCATTAACAGTTTCAAACAAGCATGGCAAAAATGCATTTGACAAACAGATTTTAGACTTAGTGAAATTAACACTTGTCTGGAATTTCAGATCAGATAGCACACTTTGGAGCATGAAAACAATATTCTACAGGACCTGAACATGGCAAAGTAAAGCATGGCATGGAGCTACTCAAAGAGCTTAACAAAATTCCCTTAGTGACCTTGAGCCACAAGGGATCAGAAAATACAATTTCAAGCATGTGAGCATGGCAGAAACATAATCAGATCACAGACTTAGTGAAAACTGGAGCATGCTGAAACAGATATCAAGTAGGCATGTTTACGAGCTCGATGCACTCACTACAGAGCAAGTCATGACAAACTAAGCATGCACCCATCAAGAATACCCATTTTACAAGCTAGACATGGCAAGAACAATAACATAGCATGCACGGATCAACTACAACATCCTCGGCAAAATCGCTAACAAGTAGACAATCTGCCCAGATTCACGAAATAGCAAAAGTAGAGCTCGATTGACTCAAGCTAGTGTGCTCCATAATTGCAAACAAAGACATGGATGGATAGAGCACTACAAGATTAACAAAACATCCTTACTTATCATCCTCAAAAGAGGCATAGATCACTAGGAAACAACATGAACATATGGCATATGGAAATAAACAGACCAAGGACTTAGTGGAATTGCTAAGTCCCTGAAATCAGCATTAACAATTGCACCACTTTGCAAGCTTGTGCTAGTCACCACACACATCAAAAAAATACATGGGTTTCACCTCTGGATAGAAGGCAAACCATATAACAAAACACATGTACAGCTCAGGGGCATATCATGCAGACATTAAACATGGCAAAAATGACAAATATCTAATTGGAGCAGCAGATCTGACAATTATCTCAAATAGCATTCTTCCAACAGCATTTCGGGCATCAAGATGAACTCAAATGAAAATGATGCAATGAGATGAAATGATGTGCTCTCTGAGACGAACATTTTGATATGCTATATGCCCAAAACGGAGCTACGGATACGGAGTTACGGCATGACCAACATAGCAAAATAATTAGGGTTTCGGGCAAAAAGTCAACCCGATCTATTCCCAGATCTAGATCCAGCGCAGGTTACGAGGTTCGTCAGAGAAGTTGCCGGAGTAGAAGCCGAGGTTGCCGGAGGAAGGAGGTCCCGAGGTAGCCGGGACCGGCGAGGGGCGCCACGGTGGTGACGGTGGCCGGCACCCGACCGGCGACGAGGCGGATGGGCGGCCCGGCTACCGGCGACGAGGGGCGCCGAGACGCCGCGAGCCGCCGACGATGGTGGCGGTGGCCGGCGTGGGCTCCGGGCGCCGACGACGAAGGAGAAGGCGGCGGGGCGAAGGGAGACGAATCCCCGGGCGGCGGCGGTGGATCCCAGGCCGCGGGGCCCCTGCTGGGCCCGGGCGGGCCGACCGGCGGCGATGTGGGCGCGAGGGCGCGGGCGAATGGTGGAGCACCACGTGGCGGCGGCGGGGCGGATCCGGACGTGTCCGTCGGTGAAGGTTTGTCTGGCGGCGGGCGGACGTTGTCCGGCCGCGCGGATGGAGCGGGGCTAGGTTTGGAAGAGGGGATCCAGGATTTCAAGGAGGGTCTATTTATAGAGGTAGAGGGAGCTAGGAGTGTCCAAATGAGGTGCGGTTTTTTGCCACGCGATCGTGATCGAACGCTCTAGGTGATGGAGAGGGTTTTGGGCTAAATTTGAGGGGTGTTGGGCTGCAACACACACGAGGCCTTCTCGGTCCCTCGGTTAACCGTTGGAGCATCAAACAAAGTCCAAATGGTACGAAACTTGACAGGCTGTCTACTGGTAGTAAACCAAGGCCGCTTGGCAAGTCTCGGTCCAATCCGGAAATGTTTAATCCCCACACACGAAAGAAAGGTAGAAATGACCACCGGAGGAGAACGGAGCGCCGGAATGCAAAACGGACAACGGGGAAAATGCTCGAATGCATGAGAAGAACTTGTATGCAAATGCAATGCACATGATGACATGATATGAGATGCATGACAACGATAACAACACACGGAGACAAAAACCCGAACCTGAGAAAATAAAATAACTTAACGCCGGAAACGGCAAGAGTTGGATTACATATTAGGTAAATCATATCCGGGGTGTTACAACACTCCACCACTACGAAAGGATCTCATCCCGAGATCTAGGACTGAAAGAACGCCGGGTATTCAGAACGGAGGTGATCCTCGCGTTCCCAGGTAGCTTCACGGTCGGAATGGTGTCACCACTTGACTTTGAGGAATTTGATTGACTTGTTGCGAGTCTTGCGTTCAGTCTCTTCAAGAATAGCAATGGGGTGCTCACGATAAGAGAGATCTTCTAGGAGCTCAATGTCTTCGAAGTTGACGGTGCGTTCAGGAGTCTTGAAGCACTTTCGGAGCTGAGAGACATGGAACACGTCATGCACATCTGCAAAGTTTGAAGGAAGCTCGAGTTGATAGGTGAGATAGCCTCTCTTGCTGATGATCTTGAAAGGTCCCACGTATCTGGGGGCAAGCTTCCCTTTGATACCGAAGTGACGAGTACCTTTCATAGGAGAGACGCGGAGGTAAACATGATCTCCGATCTCGAAAGCCAAATCACGGTGCTTACTATCATAGTAGCTCTTCTGGCGGGTTTGGGCTGCTTTGAGGTTATCTTGAATGACTTTACACATTTCCTCTGCCTCTGTGATTAAGTCATTACCCAAAAGTTGACGTTCACTGGTTTCAGACCAGTTGAGAGGGGTACGGCACTTCCTGCCATACAGAATTTCAAATGGGGCCTTGCCCGAACTTGCTTGAAAACTGTTGTTGTAGGAGAATTCAGGATATGGAAGACAATCCTCCCACTTCATGCCGAAGGAGATCACACAAGCCCTAAGCATATCTTCAAGAATCTGGTTGACACGCTCGACTTGACCGCTAGTTTGAGGATGGAAAGCTGTACTGAAGCGGCTGTTGGTGCCCATGGCCTTCTGAAAAGAATCCCAAAACTTGGAGGTAAAGATGCTGCCACGGTCTGAAGAGATCACCTGTGGAATACCGTGCAGAGAGACAATTCGAGAGGTATAGAGCTCCGCCAATTGAGCTGCAGTGATTGACTCTTTGATAGGCAGAAAGTGAGCCACTTTAGTGAGTTTGTCGATGACAATGAATATAGCATCATTGCCACGCTTGGACTTTGGAAACCCAGTCACGAAGTCCATCTCAATGTGGTCAAACTTCCATTCTGGAATGGCAAGAGGTTGGAGGAGACCAGCTGGCTTTTGGTGTTCTGCCTTCACTCTTCTGCAGACATCACATTCATTCACGAACTGAGCAATCTCGCGCTTCATTCGAGTCCACCAATAAGCCTGCTTGAGGTCCTGATACATCTTCGTGCTCCCAGGGTGGATGGAGAGGAGAGAATTGTGAGCCTCGTTCATGATCACTTTACGAAGGTCACCTTTGGGGACAACAATACGATCCTCGAAGAAGAGAGTATCCTTGTCATCAAGGCGGTAGCACCTGTACTTGGGTTGACTCTTGGCAATCCCAATCTTCACCTTTTTCACCATAGCATCAAGAAGTTGGGCTTGGCGAATCTGGTCTTCCAAGGTAGGGGAGACTTGAAGGTTGGCGAGGAAACCTTGAGGAACAACTTGCAGATTAAGTTTGCGGAAAGCTTCACAAAGCTCGGGTTGATAAGGCTTGAGAATAAGACTGTTGCAATAAGTCTGCCTGCTCAATGCGTCAGCAATCACATTGGCCTTGCCTGGAGTATACTCGATACTCAGATTATACTCTTGAATCATTTCGACCCATCGAGTCTGCTTGAGGTTGAGATTAGGCTGAGTGAAGATGTACTTGAGACTCTTGTGGTCAGTGAAGATGTGCACTTTTCTTCCCAATAAGAGATGTCTCCAAGTCAAAAGAGCATGCACAACTGCCGCCAACTCGAGGTCAAGAGTGGGGTAGTTCTTCTCGTTGGGCTTCAACTGGCGAGAGGTATAAGCCACAACTTTCTTCTCTTGCATCAACACTGCGCCAAGACCTTGGAGAGAGGCATCGCAAAAGACCTCATATGGTTTGGATTCATCAGGCGGAGTCAGAACTAGAGCAGTGACCAATTTCTCTTTCAAGGTGTTGAAAGCGATGTCACATTCCGGAGACCAAACGTACTTGATGTGCTTCTGGAGAAGATTTGAGAGAGGCTTCGCGATCTTAGAAAAGTTTTCAATGGATCTTCGGCAGTAGCTTGCGAGACCGAGGAAGCTACGGAGTTGCTTCACGTTCTGAGGTGGTTCCCAATTCACAATTGCAGACACCTTCTCAGGATTCACGGCAATGCCATTGGCAGAGATGATATGACCAAGATAAAGAACCTCATCGAGCCAAAATTCGCACTTGGAGAACTTGGCGTAGAACTGGTGTTCCCTGAGCTTGTCCAGTACCAAACGCAAGTGCTTGGCATGATCTTCCTTGTTCTTCGAAAAGACCAGAATGTCGTCGAGATAGACCAAAACGAAGTCATTGGTGTAGGCATTGAAGATGAAGTTCATCATACGAGAGAAAGTCGGAGGAGCGTTGACGAGGCCAAAAGACATGACAGTGTATTCATATGAACCATAGCTTGACCTGAAAGCCGTCTTGGGAATATCTTGCTCACGGATTCGAATCTGATGATAACCCATATGGAGATCAAGCTTGGAGTATACTTGGGCACCTTTGAGTTGTTCGAACAGCTCGTTGATGTTCAGAAGTGGGTATTTGTTCTTGATAGTCTTCTTGCTCAATGGACAGTAATCAACACAAAGTCGGTCGGTTCCATCCTTCTTCTTCACAAAAAGAACACCACAACCCCACGGAGAAGAACTAGGTCGTATGAGACCCATTCTCTCTTGAATATCGAGTTGCTTCTTCAGCTCCTTCAACTCTTCAGGTCCGAGCTTGTAAGGACGCTTGCACACTGGTTCCGTGCCAGGCTCAAGATCAATGACAAATTCAACTGGCCGGTGCGGAGACATTCCTGGAAGCTCTTTTGGAAATACGTCTTGATATTCGCAAACGACTGGAATCTGCGAGATAGCATCTAGTTCACCCTTCTCATTAAAGAAAACAGACGGATGGTATTATCCCGAGCGGCAAAGACAATTACATCCTCAGACGAATGAGTCAATTGAATCTGCCTGGCTACACAATCAAGCTGAGCCTTGTGCTTAGAAAGCCAATCCATCCCGAGAATAAGATCAATATCTGAGTTACCAAGAACCATTGGGGAAGAAAGGAACTTGTAGTCGCCTAAGGTGATAGTAACATCTGGCACCTCCAGACTTGCACTCAAGCATTTGCCAGGAGAAATGATATCCATTTGTTTACCCAAATGAGAAGAAACAAACTCATGCTTGGTAAAAAAATGGCTTTGACATGAAACAATGTGATGCACCAGTGTCAAAAAAAACTCTTGCGGGAACATCGTTAACAGGATGGTTACCCATGATGACATCTGACGAGTCCTCTGCCTGAGTCGTGTTCATCAAGTTGACCTTGGCATGCATGGGGTTATGCTTGACCACAACTGTACTTGCCGATCTCACAAGAGGAGGAGGAGGGAGACGCCTCTGGTTTAAGCATTTGTTGGCAAAGTGACCCTTCTGTTGGCACTTGTTGCATGTGACCTCTAAAAGCGGACGGTGGTACGGAGCACTTGATCTTGGAGCTTGAGACGAAGTCTTGTTCTGAAAGCCAGGGTTGGGTGGGTGGGAAGATCCACTGCCACCTTTGCTCTTCTGATACAGCTGACAAAACGGAGGAGGAGGAAGCCAATACTTCTGCTACTTGGCCACTTGAGTAGAGGAGGAAGGATTAGTGTCTCTGACTCGCTTCTTGGAAGCATCACACCTCAGTTGAGCAGCCTCTTGCTTCAATGCCATGTTGTAGAACTCATCGTACCTCAAGGGCTCAAAGAGAACAAGAGCTAGCTGGATTTCTTCTCTGAGACCACCCCTGAACTGGTATATCATGCTCTTCTCGTTAGGGACGTCCTGCTTAGCAAAGCGGGCGAGCTTCTGAAACAACTTGTTGTAGTCATAGACAGACAAAGAGCCTTGCTTCAGGTTGCGGAATTCCTCACGCTTGCTTTCAACCACGCTCTGGGGAATATGGTGAGCTCTGAAATCTTGACGGAATTCATCCCAAGTAATCACACGGCCTCCTCTGGAATCCTTGTACTGCTGGAACCACTCTGCAGCTTGGTCTTTGAGTTGGAAGGAAGCGAACTTGACAAAGTCCTCAGGCCTGACGTTACTGCAATCGAAATGCTTGCACAAGTCCACAAGCCAATCGTCAGCATCAGTTGCCTCAACACAATTGTTGAAAGTCTTTGGCCCGTTAGCAAGGAACTGGTTGAGTGTAGCAAAGTGATTCTTATTGTTGCCCTGGTTGCCTTGGTTTCCTTGGTTCGCTTGATTACGCTCTTGAAGGATCTGCATGATCAACTGCGTGTTTGCATTGGTTGCGGCCATCACAACTTGCCATGCCTCCGGAGGAGGTGGAGGTGGTGGCAGATCAGGATTCGGAGTCGTGCGCGTTGGAGGGGCCATCCTGAAGAGGTTGACATCCATTAGCACATTGATAGACGAATATTGAAGCTGAATCCAACGGAATGAAAATTGCAACATATAGTCTTCACATCCGAACAAAATGAACGAATGCATTCCAATTGAAATGGTCACATATCCATAAATTGAGAAGCCACTTAGAATTTAGGTAGAGGAATAAATCAACAAGGTACGGATCAAGAACGAATAATCGGTAAGAAATTCCAATCTCGAACCAAATATCCGTGGAAGAAGAACTAGAGCTACAAGAATTCCCACCTATGAAACTCCCGAACCTTTCCGGTTATGCAATCAGGTGTTGGGGATACAGGGGAAGCATAATATCTCACCCAAATCTAGCAATTCCTACATCCAACTGTATCCATCCTTCAACACATAACCGAGAAAAACTTCGGAAAACATCTACCTCAACCTTCGAAAAGCATCTGTTATACAAGTTATGGCGATACTCCCGAACTCCCGCCCCAGTACTGGGTGGCGTCAAGGTTATCTCACCAACGAATTGCATAAAAGAGATTTTCGATGTCGGCGAACTAAACTCAGGTATTCCAGAACTGCAACGATAAAATTGTGACGACAACACCTCGGAGCTCAACTCCCCGGGACACTGCCACAACCCCTAAAGACAGGAGGCACCAAGAACAATGTTCTCGTCACAAAACCATCGGAACGATTCCAAGATACCCACATGATCCTAAAAAAAAATATTTAGTGAAATTTGAGAAGAGAAGAGTCAAAACTCTACGTCAGGATGCCTTACCAGAGCGATGAGGAGACTGGGAAGTAAAAAGAATTCCTAAACTCTCTGATATATAATTCCTAAATGACTCAAAACATTTTTCTAGACTCAACAACGGCTGCTAAAAGCGATCAATCAGTGGGGGCTCCTAAGGTCGGGGAAGGATCTGATTACCAACTTGTAACGCCCTCGATGCGGCTATAGCTCCTACGTGTCGAGGCACGACTTAGAGGCATAACCGCATTGAAAGCAATGTCGCAAGTTAGGCAATCTTCACAACATCCCATGTAATACAAATAATAAAAGGGGAGAAACATAGTTGGCTTACACTCGCCACATCAATCAAAGTACATAAATAGCATTACATCATCCAAACACTCATGGACCGACTACGGCGCCAAAATAAAAGAACAACCCAACATGCGACACGGTCCCGATCGCCCCGACTGGGCACCACTACTGATCATCAGGGAAAGACACGTAGTATCAGCGTGAGTCCTCGTCGAACTCCCACTTGAGTTCAAGCGCGTCATCTGGAACGGAGTCATCGGGTCCTGCATCTGGTTTTGGAAGTAATCTGTGAGCCACAGGGACTCAGCATTCTCGCACCCTCGCGATCAAGACTATTTAAGCTAATGGGTAAGGCAAGGTAAATATGTGGAGCTGCAGCAAGCGACTAGCATATATGGTGGCTAACCTATTCGCAAAAGAGAGCGAGAAGAGGAGGCAAAGCGTGAACGAATAACTAGGGAACAACCTGCGCAAGCATTACTCCAACACCGTGTTCACTTCCCGGACTCCGCCGAGAAGAGACCATCACGACAACTCACACAGTTGATTCATTTCAATTAAGTTTAGGTTCAAGTTACCTACAACCGGACATTAAAAAATTCCCACCTGCCCATAACCACGGGCACGGCTTTTGAAAGTTCAAATCCCTGCAGGGGAGTCCCAACTTAGCCCATGACAAGCTCAAACGGTCAACGAAGGAATAGACCTCCTCCAACGAAGGAATAGACCTCCTCCCGAGACATTCCGATCAGACTCGGTATCCCGGTTCTACAAGCCACTTCGACAAGTTAAAACCAATCCAGCAACACCGCCCGAATGTGCCGACAAATCCCGATAGGAGCTGCACATATCTCGTGTCACACCCTAGCTAGGTTATGCATTAGAGTGTGCATCATGTTTACCTTCATCAGAAATTGAAATGGGGAAAGCAGAACCCGCAGCACCCCCCCCCCCTGAAATCAACTAGGGTTTACTAAAAATAAATTCAATGAACCTGAAATGCCCTTCAAATATGTTCACCCTCTTTGCCTTGGGTTAGAACCCTTGGGAAAAATGGTGCATATAATTTTAGGTCAACAAAAGGGGCATTGACTTAATTCATAAATATTTGAATTTGGGCATTTAAATACTATTAAATAATTCAAATGCTCAAATAATGTTGGAATTATTTTTGGGCCACTGAAATATTTCAGAAAGTGCCCATAAATATTTTCAGGATTTTATAAAATGATTTAGTATTTAAACTAAATCAAAACAGAATAACAAAATAGAAAAAACAGAATAAATTAGGAAAGAACAGAGGCTCACCTGGACTTACCTGGCGGCCCAGCTGTGGCCCAGCACTGTTGGCCCAGCCCACCTCCTTCCTTGTCTTCTTCCAGCTGCTGCCAGGAGGACGCCGGGCGTGTGCCCGCGGTGCGCCGGCACGCGCGCGGCCACCGACGGCCAGCTCCTGCTTGTCACGCCCCCCCCTCGACGCCTGGACGTCGCTATGGACGCCACGCACCCCCTGGCCCCCTCATATCCCTCTCCCTCGCTCTCCCTCCTCCCCTGGTTCTCTCCCGCGCGACCACCCGAACGCGCCGTCGCCGCCGTTCGCTGCCACCGCGCTCCCCGACCCCCTCTCGCCTTCCCGTGTTGCGTGGAAGCTCCGCCACTGTCGCCTACGCCTTCTGCACCGAGCCAAGCGAGCCGAGAAGCCTTGCTTCGTCCTCGGCGTTCTCTTCTTCAACCTCGGGACCGCCGGCCATCTCCGTCAAATTCGTCGGCTCCGGACCGTCCCCGAGCCCACCGAGCTGCTCTACGTGACCCCAGTGAGCTCCTGCTCCGAATCCCCCTTCTCCCCGCCATTATTTCAAGCTCAAACTGCTGACTCCCTACTGACCGATCTCAACGCCGCTCGGGCTCGTCGCCGGCGTCGCTCCGATGCCCATTTGGTCGCGCCAACGTGCCAAACGACACCTCTGCATCGCGTAGTGCCTTGCCCGCGCTTTATTTTGCGTGTTTGCTCGCTGCAGCCGCGATCCTGCGCGCAACCGAACTCCGGCGGCCGCCAAAGAGCTCGCCGCCGTCAGCTCCGGCCACCCCAGCTGCTGCCGCTTGTCTCTCTGGATGCGCCTCACTCCCAGGAACCCGTAGGAGGAAACCGCGCATCAAATGGTGGCCTGTAGGCGAAACCCGAGCCGTTCCGCCGTGTCTGGCCTCGCCGGCGTCAAGTCGCCGGCAGGTTTGACCCTGCTGGCCAGGGGTTTGACCCCCCCTGACTGACTGACGTGTGGGCCAGGCCCCTTTTTAATTAGTGTTAGATTTAGTTAGTCCTAATTAACTTAATTACGTTAAATAGACACTGACATGCGGGCCCAGGCTCTAATTAATTTTAGTTAGTTAATTAGTCACTGACCAGTGGGTCCCACTGGTCAGGTTTGACCTGGAGGCAGCTCAGTTGACCAGCTGACGTCACCCTGACGTCAAGCTGACGCAGTAAATCATTTTCTAGTTTAAAAATAATTCAGGAAATTCCAAAAAATACCCAAAACTTTGAAAAATCATAGAAATTCAACCATAACTCCAAATGAGAAAAATTATATATGAAAAATTATCAGAAAAATTCAAGGAATCCATCTGTACCATTTTCATGCATGTTTGAACAATGCTTGTCCTCTGGTTTGGACAAAACAAATAAAGGGCATTTAAATAATCATATATGGGGTTGGAATTTGAATCTTGTACTCAAACCAACTTCATTTAAATCATAGCTAGTTGCATTAGCTCAAGACACATCCATATTGCCATGTCATAGCATGCATCATATTGTTGCATATCGTCATGTGTTGATTGTGCTCGGTTGTGTTCTTCGTGGTAGGTTCTGCCTCCGAGGATATTCACGAGTATCCAACTGAAGGGCAGTATCCCGTTACCACTCCATCAGGCAAGCAACCATTGATCATTCCGATACAACCCATGTTCTCGCTCCTGCTCTTATTTACTGCATTAAGACAACACGATTCAAACTGCTGTGTGCTACGGTAGCTGAACCCTTATCCTCTGCATGACCTGTCATTGCCACAGTAACTAGATGAATCCCACTAGCATGTGTAGGAGTTGATTGAGCCATGTTTTGTGATTCCTACCTTGCTATGCCTGCTATGCTTAGAGTTGTGTCAGGTCTGGTTCATCTGGGTGATGGGCTAGAGTGAAATGCTTGTGCCAGTAATATGAGGGATGTGTTGAACATGTTTTGGTAAAGGTATCGATGAGAGGCCATGTAGGAGTACATGGTGGGTTGTTTCATTGAGGCCGTCCATAAGAACTGAGATCTGTATGTGTGATTTAAGATGCAGTTACTACCGTACATTGGGCCCGAAACAAATGGACCCTCTCGGCTTCTTAGCCACCCTAGTACTCTGTCCAGGAGTTGCAAATAGTTTCTGGTGTTTGTAGGATATGTGTTGGCGGCCGTGCGTAGCGCTGACCCTAGGGGTGGGCTATGTTGCGGTAGATACACCGTGGCACGGTGTACCGAGTCACCCGTTTGGTGTCTCGGGAACCCTGTTCACATCGTTCGGGGCCGTATGTGGAAACCTCGGCCGGACTCCCTGCGGATGGAACCTGGATAGGCGATAACCTAGACTAGGGGCTTAGGTGTTTAGGTAGGCCGTGGCCGACACCCTCGCTGGGCTTCCGCTTGAAGGTTGCCGAGTACATGTCGTGTAGACGGCGGTAAGCGGTGAAAGCGTGTATGACGAAGTACACCCCTACAGGGTATAAAACTATTCGAATAGCTGCGTCCGCGGTAAAGGACTACTTGGTTGCCTATACAGTTCATAGACAAGTTAATGGATACTACTAAAAGACTCAAGATAAGTGTGAGTACCGAGGATGGCCCCCTCGCAGGATACGAGGGAGGATCCACGGTGGAGTATTGTGATGGTGAGTAGTGGACTCGTGTGCGAAAACTATTTTGCTAAAAGATTCCGTAGGATAGCTTAGCCAAGAGTCAAAGCTGGCTTGCTGCATAAACCCCACCACCTTCTTGAGAATGAGCATGTATAGTAGGTCCTGATGTAAGACTTGCTGAGTACCTTTGTACTCATGTTTGCTTATTTATTGTTTTCAGACGACAACACTGCCCCCTCCGATGGGTTTTACGTAGACCTTGACGTCGACGAGTGACTAGCCACCCAGGTGGTGATCCAGGCCATGGAGGGCCCTATGTAGATAGACAGGCTTCGAGAAGCCTTCTTTCTTTCTAGAGTCTGTACTCAGACTAGTTGCTTCCGCATGTGCTTGTATGACTGTATGACTTGAGTGTTGGGTCATGTGACCCCTACCTGTATGGATATGTTATGTATGGCTCCCTGGAGCCTTTAAATAAAGTACCTGAGTTGTAGAGTTTTGTTGTGATGCCATGTTGTATGTACTCATATCGAGCATATTGTATGTATGATTGAAATGCTTGGTATGAGTGGGATCCGACAATCTAGTTGTTTGTCCTTCGCAGCCTTTCTTATGGGGAAATGTAGTCTAGTGCTCCTCGAGCCATAGTAGTCCGCTACAGCCCGGTTCACCGGAGTCCTGCTAGCCCAGGACTACTGTTCAGGACACTTGACTGGCCGGCATGTGTTTCACTTCGTCCCTATGTCTGTCCCTTCGGGGAAATGTCACGCGGTGGTCTCCGGAGTCCTGTCTAGCCTGCTACAGCCCGGGATCCCCCGGAGTCCTGTTAGCCCAGTGCTACAGCCCGGAATCACTCGTTGATGACTGACATGTTCGTTGTGATTCATGTATGCCTGTCTCCATAGGTCTGTGCCGCTTTGGGTTCACGACTAGCCATGTTGGCCCGGGTTCTCGGTCATATGGATGCTAGCGACATTGTCATATACGCGAGCCAAAAGGCGCAAATGGTCCCGGGCCATGGTAAGGCGACACCCGTGGGATACCGTGCGTGAGGCCGCAAAGTGATATGAGGTGTTACCGGCTAGATCGATGTGGCTTAGAATCGGGGTCCTGACAGCGTTGGTATCAGAGCCGGACTGCCTGTAGGTTCGTTCAGCCAAACTGGTCGATGTCGAGTCTAGAAATGCTTTAGTTATATGTAAGGGAATTGATTGTGGGAGGGAACGTAAGGTTCTTTTTACTCCTTTACCCTATGCTTCTGATCTGAGTCATTCTCTTCTCATTCAACGTGGGTTAAGGACTAGGCTCTCTTCTTCTATCAGGTTCACGTGTTACTAATCCGTAGTAGCTCATAGGATTATTGTTACGGGTTCCAGTCCAGTTTCTACTATTTTAGTACGTTGCTATTTGAATCAGAACCTTGATATGATGCTGTTGAGCGGTATTGTGAACTGTTGTGGATGTCTCAAATCTTTTTCTGAGCATTTACAGCCGTTATGCTGCCCAATTTTCCCTTGGAATTCTGATGTCTTTGTCTTATGGTTGTGCTTTCAGATGGCCAATCAGTCTCAAAATCAAGTGGTTCGCCTGACCAGGTGCCTCGACGTGCCCGGTCATACTGCTATGTTGGTCCGGGTCATGATCGAGACAGGATACCGTTGGTATCCCGAATACACTGTGGAAGAGCAGTTCCGTGACTTTAATCAAAGCCAGTATTTATGCACCGTCAGGATATTTCCTTCCTATCCTGGATCTACCGAGCCCCTTCACTGTTCCTATGGACTCAGAGTTACCATTGAGATGGCTGTGCAGGATGCTGCCTATTCCATGATGACCATCTTGCGAGTCCGGACTGGCCTGCTTCGGAACACTGACTTCCGTTACATGCCAGCTTCACTTCCGGGAGCGCAGGGGTATCTTCAGGCTATCTATGCTGACTCCACTCAGGAGGACTCATTAACTCGTACCACCGCTGAGATGCTCGAAGATAAGGACCGAGAGAATCGGGCCTTGAGGCTGGAGCTCTTTAATACCCGTGCTGATCATTGGGCCACATTGACTCGGTTTGCACCCGCTCTGCAAGCGGGATGTATGGATACCAGGGATCTGTATCCTGTGAGAGCAGCTCTGCCAGACATGGTGGATTGGCGTGATGTGGGAGGCATCACCCCACCCCTTGGTCCCCACAGGCCACCGTTTGTTGGTCCAAGACCTTATCCTAGCCCCTATGGTCCACAGGCTCCTCAGGACCGTCTGTTTCCGGATGATCACGTTGAACTTCCAGGCTATGGAGGTGACTTCTATGAGGACTACTACGGAGCTATCTGAGTTAGTAGTAGTACCACTAGTATTGTAGTAGTTGTATCTCCACTGTCCTGTGTGACTTGTGGAATACGACTTGGTGTGTAATCGATTCCGGAGGTGTAGACAAATAATGTATAGGGACTCGGAATGCCTCCGATGAGATGTAACGTCTACCTTCATAGTTGTACTGTAGCATGGGCTTGTACTAAACTATGTATGACGAGTATGACCGTTGGTGTATATATGGCAGTTTTATATTACCATGGCATACGAATGAGCATCTCTGCATTCCGCGTTATCCTTTACATTCTGCACTTCCCTGTTAAGTTTGAGCCATCCTTGTCTAAACCGTTGTCTTGTTTCCTCCTAGGATGGTCAACACCCGCGGAAACCCTGCTGCCCCGGAGCAGGGTGAAGCCAATGCAGCTAGAGGTGAAAATTTGCCTCACCCGCCTTCCCTGGCCGAAGTGATGCTGGAGGCAGAAAGGAACAAGCGTGAGACCAACCGCCTGCTGGAGCGGATTGAGCAGAACACTACACGCCACCCACGAAATGACTTGGTGTCGATCAACGACTTTATCAAGCTGTACCCACCAAAGTTTAACCATTCCGTCGAGCCCCTCGACGCGGATGATTGGCTTCGCAGCATCACCCACAAGCTACGTTCTGCCAACGTAGCTGAAGCCGACAAGGTTACCTATGCTGCTTATCATCTTGAGGGCCCCGCTAGCCATTGGTGGGAAAACTACAAAGCTATGCGCCCGGTCGGCCAAATCACTACCTGGGCTGAGTTCAGCGAGGCTTTCCGTGAGCATCACATTCCAGAAGGTCTCATGGATCGCAAGAGGGAGGAGTTCTGCAACTTCACCCAAGGAAGGCTGACTGTGGATGCATATAGCCGAGAATTTGGGAACCTGGCACGCTATGCTCCTGCAGAGGTTTCTACTGACACCAAGAAGCAGGCAAGGTTCCGCAAGGGACTTAGCCCTGAGCTTCGCCGCGATCTCCGTCTGCATGAGTGCACATCCTTCCAGAAGCTGGTCAATAAAGCTATCAGTGCTGAGACAGGCCAGACTGATTATGACGCTTCACGCAAGCACTCTCGTGATTTTGGGTCTTCATCCGGCTCTGGAGCTCAGAAGCGCCGGGTGTGGATTCCAAGCACTGCACTGCCACCCAGATTCACCCCAAGGCCATCCTTTGAGGCGCCTCGTCCCAACCAGCAATTTGCACCGCCCAAGCCCTATGGTGGCCCCACTGCTAATGTTGCTCCACGCCCCACTGTGGTAACATGCTTCAAGTGTGGAGAACCGGGTCACTATAGTCGAGAGTGTCCCCAGAACAACCCCAATCAAGCTTGAAAGTCCGTTGGCCGTGGTAAGCCCGCGGGAAAGACTTTCTACGCCAAGCCGGCCACTACTGCACGTGGCCATGTCAACTACGTCTCAGCCGAAGAGGCTCATGAGGATCCCAACGTCGTCCTTGGTACGCTCCTTGTTAACTGCCATCCGGCATCTGTTCTTTTCGATACTGGAGCATCTCATTCATTCATATCCGAGAATTATGCTCGGTTGCATAACACGACATTCTGTGACATGCCCACTTCCATGGTAATTCAAACTCCGGGTTCCAAATGGCAAACTTCTAGGGTAAGCCATGGGAACGAAATTCTTGTCGATAGGCTTGTTTTCCTTGCATCTTTAATAGCTCTCAAGTCCTCCGACATAAACATCATCTTGGGTATGGACTGGATGTCGGCTCATTATGCCAAGATCGATTGTGCCACTAGAACCGTTCAACTTACTCATCCCTCGGGCAAGACAGTTAATGTCTTAACTCGAGTGGCCAAGCGCCAACTTTACTCTCTCAATGCCAACCCTCTTCCAGACCTTGAGGACGTTCCGGTAGTCCGAGACTTCCCGGATGTGTTTCCGGAAGAACTGCCAGGTGTTCCACCTGACCGGGATGTCGAGTTTGTGATAGACCTTGTTCCAGGAACCGTTCCAATTGCTAGAAGACCCTACAAGATGGCACCCTTAGAACTAGCCGAGCTTAAGAACCAACTCAATGAGTCCTTGAACAAAGGGTTCATCCGTCCTAGCTCCTCTCCTTGGGCTTGCCCCGTCCTCTTCGTCAGGAAGAAGGATGGAACGGATCGAATGGTTGTGGATTACCGACCTGTCAATCTGGTCACCATCAAGAACAAATACCCGCTTCCCAGGATCAACGACCTGTATGATCAGCTCGCTGGATCCTCAGTCTTCTCCAAGATGGATTTGAGGTTGGGCTACCATCAAATCAAAATCAGAAACGGGGACATTCCCAAAACGGCCTTTGTTACTCGTTATGGCCAATACGAATACACCGTCATGTCCTTCGGTTTAACCAATGCCCCGGCCACTTTCTCCCGGTTAATGAACTCGGTTTTCATGGAGTACTTGGACAAATTCGTCGTAGTATACCTCGATGACATACTCATCTACTCCAAGAATGAAGAGGAACATGCCGAACATCTAAGGCTGGTATTGATGAAACTTCGAGAGCATCGCCTTTATGCCAAATTCTCCAAGTGTGAATTTTGGTTGTCAGAAGTGACCTATCTAGGCCATGTAATCTCTGGTAAGGGTATTGCTGTCAATCCCGAGCGAGTTCAAGCCGTCCTTGATTGGACTCCACCTGAAACGGTCAAGCAAGTTCGGAGTTTCCTTCGCCTAGCGAGCTATTGCCGCCACTTCGTCGAGAATTTCTCCAAGGTTGCTAAACCTCTAACTGAACTCCTCAAGAAAGATAAAAAGTTCGAGTGGACTCCATAGTGCGAGTTCAGTTTTCAGGAACTGAAAAGACGCCTGACATCTGCTCCCGTACTGGTACCACCAGATTTCTCCAAGGACTTTATTATCTATTGCGACGCCTCGCGACAAGGACTAGGTTGCATACTCATGCAAGATCGTCAGGTAATTGCCTATGCTTCACGGCAATTACATCCACATGAGGAAAATTATCCCACACATGATCTAGAGCTTGCAGCTGTAGTCCATGCACTCAAAACCTGGCGACATTACCTCCTCGGTAATCGTTGCGAGATATTCACCGATCACCAAAGCTTGAAATATATCTTCACCCAACCAGATTTGAATCTCAGGCAAAGACGTTGGGTCGAGTTGATCTCGGATTACGACTTAGGAATAACTTACACCCCTGGCAAGGCCAATGTCATGGCTGATGCACTAAGTCGTAAGTCCTACTGTAACAACCTGATGTTACAACAAAGTCAACCACTTCTCCATGAGGAATTTCGCAAGCTTAATCTTCACATTGTTCCTCAAGGATTCCTATCCACCCTGGTAGCGGAACCTACCCTTACGGATCAGGTCATCAAGGCACAGAAGATAGATCCGGGAATTTCCCGTATCAAGAGAAATGTTAAAAAAGGAGTCGTGGATTGTTTCTCCATTGATGATCAAGGTGTTGTATACTTTGGGAATCGCCTAGTGGTTCCGAAGGCGCGAAACCTGAGGTGGCTGATCCTTAAGGAAGCTCATGAATCCCCTCTCACCATTCATCCCGGTAGCACCAAAATGTATCAAGACCTACGCCAGAGGTTTTGGTGGACTAGGATGAAGAGAGAAATCGCTCAATACATTGCTAATTGCGACGTTTGTCGTCGTGTTAAAGCAGAGCATCAACGGCCTGCTGGCACCCTTCAACCTTTGGCTATTCCTGAATGGAAATGGGACAAAATCAGTATGGATTTCATCACTGGGTTTCCCAGGACCAAGAGGGGGAATAATGCCATCTTCGTCGTGATCGACCGTCTTTCCAAAGTAGCCCATTTTCTACCTGTTCGTGAGAATATCACCGCTAGCCAGCTAGCTGACTTATACATCTCCCGAATAGTGTCTCTTCATGGTGTCCCATTGGAAATTAACTCAGACCGTGGAAGTCTCTTCACCTCTCGATTTTGGGAAAGTTTCCAAAATGCTATGGGAACTTATCTCTCCTTTAGCACCGCCTTCCATCCTCAATCAAGTGGTCAAGTAGAGCGAGTAAATCAAATTCTGGAAGATATGCTCTGAGCTTCTGTTATCTCGTTCGGAATGAGTTGGGAGAAATGCCTTCCATTCGCGGAGTTTGCCTATAACAATAGCTATCAAGCTAGTTTGGGCAAGGCTCCCTTCGAAGTTCTCTATGGACGAAAATGTCGAACGCCTCTTAACTGGTCAGAAACCGGGGAAAGACAACTCTTTGGCCCGGATATGATTCAGGAAGCAGAAGAGCAGGTTCGCGTTATCCGTGAGAAATTGAAAACGGCCCACTCTCGCCAAAAGAGTCAATATGATCGTAAGCATAAGCCTATGACATTTGAAATTGACGAGAAAGCTTACCTTCGGGTTACCCCGTTAAAGGGAACCCATCACTTCGGTATCAAAGGCAAATTGGCTCCTTGTTACATTGGACCCTTTCGCATTCTTGCCAAACGAGGAGAAGTTGCCTACCAATTGGAACTACCTCCGCATCTTTCCAGAGTTCACGATGTCTTCCACGTTTCGCAACTCAGGCGTTGCTTCGCGGATCCTATCCGTGGAGTGGACCACGAAACGCTTGATTTGCAAGATAACCTCTCTTATCGGGAATACCCCGTTCGTATCCTTGATCAAGCCGAGCGTACCACTCGACGTCATAATATCGAGTTTCTCAAGGTTCAATGGTCACACCATTCCGAGGAAGAAGCCACTTGGGAAAGGGAGGATCGTCTTCGACTCGAGTACCCCGCCTTCTTCCCAGATGATCCTAAATCTCGGGACGAGATTCTATTGAGTGGGGGTGAGTTGTCACACCCTAGCTAGGTTATGCATTAGAGTGTGCATCATGTTTACCTTCATCAGAAATTGAAATGGGGAAAGCAGAACCCCCAGCACCCCCCCTGAAATCAACTAGGGTTTACTAAAAATAAATTCAATGAACCTGAAATGCCCTTCAAATATGTTCACCCTCTTTGCCTTGGGTTAGAACCCTTGGGAAAAATGGTGCATATAATTTTAGGTCAACAAAAGGGGCATTGACTTAATTCATAAATATTTGAATTTGGGCATTTAAATACTATTAAATAATTCAAATGCTCAAATAATGTTGGAATTATTTTTGGGCCACTGAAATATTTCAGAAAGTGCCCATAAATATTTTCAGGATTTTATAAAATGATTTAGTATTTAAACTAAATCAAAACAGAATAACAAAATAGAAAAAAACAGAATAAATTAGGAAAGAACAGAGGCTCACCTGGACTTACCTGGCGGCCCAGCTGTGGCCCAGCACTGTTGGCCCAGCCCACCTCCTTCCTTGTCTTCTTCCAGCTGCTGCCAGGAGGACGCCGGGCGTGTGCCCGCGGTGCGCCGGCACGCGCGCGGCCACCGACGGCCAGCTCCTGCTTGCTGCGCCCCCCCTCGACGCCTGGACGTCGCTATGGACGCCACGCACCCCCTGGCCCCCTCATATCCCTCTCCCTCGCTCTCCCTCCTCCCCTGGTTCTCTCCCGCGCGACCACCCGAACGCGCCGTCACCGCCGTTCGCTGCCACCGCGCTCCCCGACCCCCTCTCGCCTTCCCGTGTTGCGTGGAAGCTCCGCCACTGTCGCCTACGCCTTCTGCACCGAGCCAAGCGAGCCGAGAAGCCTTGCTTCGTCCTCGGCGTCGTCTTCTTCAACCTCGGGACCGCCGGCCATCTCCGTCAAATTCGTCGGCTCCGGACCGTCCCCGAGCCCACCGAGCTGCTCTACGTGACCCCAGTGAGCTCCTGCTCCGAATCCCCCTCCTCCCCGCCATTATTTCAAACTCAAACTGCCGACTCCCTACTGACCGAGCTCAACGCCGCTCGGGCTCGTCGCCGGCGTCGCTCCGATGCCCATTTGGTCGCGCCAACGTGCCAAACGACACCTCTGCATCGCGTAGTGCCTTGCCCGCGCTTTATTTTGCGTGTTTGCTCGCTGCAGCCGCGATCCCGCGCGCAACCGAACTCCGGCGGCCGCCAAAGAGCTCGCCGCCGTCAGCTCCGGCCACCCCAGCTGCTGCCGCTTGTCTCTCTGGATGCGCCTCACTCCCAGGAACCCGTAGGAGGAAACCGCGCATCAAATGGTGGCCTGTAGGCGAAACCCGAGCCGTTCCGCCGTGTCTGGCCTCGCCGGCGTCAAGTCGCCGGCAGGTTTGACCCTGCTGGCCAGGGGTTTGACCCCCCCCTCCCCCCTGACTGACTGACGTGTGGGCCAGGCCCCTTTTTAATTAGTGTTAGATTTAGTTAGTCCTAATTACCTTCATTACGTTAAATAGACACTGACATGCGGGCCCAGGCTCTAATTAATTTTAGTTAGTTAATTAGTCACTGACCAGTGGGTCCCACTGGTCAGGTTTGACCTGGAGGCAGCTCAGTTGACCAGCTGACATCACCCTGACGTCAAGCTGATGCAGTAAATCATTTTCTAGTTTAAAAATAATTCAGGAAATTCCAGAAAATACCCAAAACTTTGAAAAATCATAGAAATTCAACCATAACTCCAAATGAGACAAATTATATATGAAAAATTATCAGAAAAATTCAGGGAATCCATCTGTACCATTTTCATGCATGTTTGAACAATGCTTGTCCTCTGTTTTGGACAAAACAAATAAAGGGCATTTAAATAATCATATATGGGGTTGGAATTTGAATCTTGTACTCAAACCAACTTCATTTAAATCATAGCTAGTTGCATTAGCTCAAGACACATCCATATTGCCATGTCATAGCATGCATCATATTGTTGCATATCGTCATGTGTTGATTGTGCTCGGTTGTGTTCTTCGTGGTAGGTTCTGCCTCCGAGGATATTCACGAGTATCCAACTGAAGGGCAGTATCCCGTTACCACTCCATCAGGCAAGCAACCATTGATCATTCCGATACAACCCATGTTCTCGCTCCTGCTCTTATTTACTGCATTAAGACAACACGATTCAAACTGCTGTGTGCTACGGTAGCTGAACCCTTATCCTCTGCATGACCTGTCATTGCCACAGTAACTAGATGAAACCCACTAGCATGTGTAGGAGTTGATTGAGCCATGTTTTGTGATTCCTACCTTGCTATGCCTGCTATGCTTAGAGTTGTGTCAGGGCTGGTTCATCTGGGTGATGGGCTAGAGTGAAATGCTTGTGCCAGTAATATGAGGGATGTGTTGAACATGTTTTGGTAAAGGTATCGATGAGAGGCCATGTAGGAGTACATGGTGGGTTGTTTCATTGAGGCCGTCCATAAGAGCTGAGATCTGTATGTGTGATTTAAGATGCAGTTACTACCGTACATTGGGCCCGAAACAAATGGACCCTCTCGGCTTCTTAGCCACCCTAGTACTCTGTCCAGGAGTTGCAAATAGTTTCTGGTGTTTGTAGGATATGTGTTGGCGGCCGTGCGTAGCGCTGACCCTAGGGGTGGGCTATGTTGCGGTAGATACACCGTGGCACGGTGTACCGAGTCACCCGTTTGGTGTCTCGGGAACCCTGTTCACATCGTTCGGGGCCGTATGTGGAAACCTCGGCCGGACTCCCTGCGGATGGAACCTGGATAGGCAATAACCTGGAATAGGGGCTTAGGTGTTTAGGTAGGCCGTGGCCGACACCCTCGCTGGGCTTCCGCTTGAAGGTTGCCGAGTACATGTCGTGTAGACGGCGGTAAGCGGTGAAAGCGTGTATGACGAAGTACACCCCTACAGGGTATAAAACTATTCGAATAGCCGCGTCCGCGGTAAAGGACTACTTGGTTGCCTATACAGTTCATAGACAAGTTAATGGATACTACTAAAAGACTCAAGATAAGTGTGAGTACCGAGGATGGCCCCCTCGCAGGATACGAGGGAGGATCCACGATGGAGTATTGTGATGGTGAGTAGTGGACTCGTGTGCGAAAACTATTTTGCTAAAAGATTCCGTAGGATAGCTTAGCCAAGAGTCAAAGCTGGTTTGCTGCATAAACCCCACCACCTTCTTGAGAATGAGCATGTATAGTAGGTCCTGATGTAAGACTTGCTGAGTACCTTTGTACTCATGTTTGCTTATTTATTGTTTTCAGACGACAACACTGCCCCCTCCGATGGGTTTTACGTAGACCTTGACGTCGACGAGTGACTAGCCACCCAGGTGGTGATCCAGGCCATGGAGGGCCCTATGTAGATAGACAGGCTTCGAGAAGCCTTCTTTCTTTCTAGAGTCTGTACTCAGACTAGTTGCTTCCGCATGTGCTTGTATGACTGTATGACTTGAGTGTTGGGTCATGTGACCCCTACCTGTATGGATATGTTATGTATGGCTCCCTGGAGCCTTTAAATAAAGTACCTGAGTTGTAGAGTTTTGTTGTGATGCCATGTTGTATGTACTCATATCGAGCATATTGTATGTATGATTGAAATGCTTGGTATGAGTGGGATCCGACAATCTAGTTGTTTGTCCTTCGCAGCCTTTCTTATAGGGAAATGTAGTCTAGTGCTCCTCGAGCCATAGTAGTCCGCTACAGCCCGGTTCACCGGAGTCCTGCTAGCCCAGCACTACTGTTCAGGACACTTGACTGGCCGGCATGTGTTTCACTTCGTCCCTATGTCTGTCCCTTCGGGGAAATGTCACGCGGTGGTCTCCGGAGTCCTGTCTAGCCTGCTACAGCCCGGGATCCCCCGGAGTCCTGTTAGCCCAGTGCTACAGCCTGGAATCACTCGTTGATGACCGACATGTTCGTTGTGATTCATGTATGCCTGTCTCCATAGGTCTGTGCCGCTTTGGGTTCACGACTAGCCATGTCGGCCCGGGATCTCGGTCATATGGATGCTAGCGACATTGTCATATACGCGAGCCAAAAGGCGCAAACGGTCCCGGGCCATGGTAAGGCGACACCCGTGGGATACCGTGCGTGAGGCCGCAAAGTGATATGAGGTGTTACCGGCTAGATCGATGTGGCTTAGAATCGGGGTCCTGACATCTCGTTCTCAGGGCACACTCAGATTGTCCAAACTTCCGGCAGGCCAGCCCAGAGTCGCCCCTGGTGGCCACCGGCGGCTGACGAGTTGGAGCAACACTTAGAGGAGCACTGGCCCGGGGGGTTTAAATAAGATGACCCTCGGGCTCCGGAAACCCAAGGGAAAAAGAGGCTAGGTGGCAAATGGTAAAACCAAGGTTGGGCATTGCTGGAAAAGCTTTAATCAAGGCGAACTATCAAGGGGTTCCCATTATAACCCAACCGCGTAAGGAACCCAAAATCCGGCAACATAACACCGATATGACGGAAAACTAGGGCGACAAGAGTGGAACAAAACACTAGGCGAGAGGCCGAGCCTTCCACCCTTTACCAAGTATATAGATGCATTAAGATAACAAGTCAATATAATCATATCCCAACAAGTAAATAATGTTCCAACAAGGAACGGTCTCCAATCTTCACCTGCAACTAGCAACACTATAAGAGGGGCTGAGCAAAGCGGTAACATAGCCAATCAACGGTTTGCTAGGACATGGTGGTTAGAGGTTTTACATGGCAATTTGGGGGGCATGATAAGCATGTGGTAGGCATCGAAGGATAGTCATAGCAAAAGAGCGAGCATCTAGCAAAGCAAAGATAGAAGTGATTTCGAGGGTATGATCATCTTGCCTGCAAAGTTGTCAGAGTTGACTGGATCCTCGAAAGCAAACTCAACGGGCTCCTCGTTAGCGAACTCGTCTCTCAGCTCTACCCAAACAAGACAAACAAGCAAACGGAACACAATCAACCACGTGCAAACTCAAACAACATGACGCAAACATGGTATGCTATGCGGGATGCGATATGCGATGCATATGCAAGATTTGACAAGGAATGAATGAACCTGGCCTCAACATGGAAATCCAAGTTTTCCACTGGAAAGGTGAGATGAAATCGCTTGAAAACAATATAAAGATCGCTGGAATCGGAGTTACGGTTTGGAAATGGCAAGCGATTCAAATATGACACCGGTTTGCGATTTATAGCAAGTAGCCATCTAAATGCAACAAGATGAACTCGCTACAGCACTCAAACATGGCAACAAAATACAGGGCGGGGATCCATTCATGATGCTTAACAAAAGATGAACACTAAGCTATGGTCAATTCATCCATTAACAAGTTCAAACAAGCATGGCAAAAATGCATTTGACAAACAGATTTTAGACTTAGTGAAATTAACACTTGTCTGGAATTTCAGATCAGATAGCACACTTTGGAGCATGAAAACTGTATGCTACAGGACCTGAACATGGAAAAGTAAAGCATGGCATGGAGCTACTCAAAGAGCTTAACAAAAGTCCCTTAGTGACCTTGAGCCAAAAGGGATCAGAAAATACAATTGCAAGCATGTGAGCATGGCAAAAACATAATCAGATCACAGACTTAGTGAAAACTGGAGCATGCTGAAACAGATATCAAGTAGGCATGTTTACGAGCTCGATGCACTCACTACAGAGCAAGTCATGACAAACTAAGCATGCACCCATCAAGAATACACATTTTACAAGCTAGACATGGCAAGAACATTAACATAGCATGCACGGATCAACTACAACATCCTCGGCAAAATTGCTAAAAAGTAGACAATCTGCCTAGATTCACGAAATAGCAAAAGTAGAGCTCGATTGACTCAAGCTAGGGTGCTCCATAATTGCAAACAAAGATATGGATGGATCCGGGATTTCGAGGAGGGGTCTATTTATAGAGGTAGAGGGAGCTAGGAGTGTCCAAATGAGGTGCGGTTTTCCGCCACGCGATCGTGATCGAACGCTCTAGGTGATGGAGAGGGTTTTGGTGGGTTTTGGGCTAAATTGGAGGGGTGTTGGTCTGCAACACACACGAGGCCTTCTCGGTCCCTCGGTTAACCGTTGGAGCATCAAACGAAGTCCAAATGGTATGAAACTTGACAGGCGGTCTACCGGTAGTAAACCAAGGCCGCTTGGCAAGTCTCGGTCCAATCCGGAAATGTTTAATCCCCACACACGAAAGAAAGGTAGAAATGACCACCAGAGGAGAACGGAGCGGCGGAATGCAAAACCGACAACGGGGAAAATGCTCGAATGCATGAGACGAACAGGTACGCAAATGCAATGCACATGATGACATGATATGAGATGCATGACAACGATAACAACACACGGAGACAAAAACCCGAACCCGAGAAAATAAAATAAGTTAACGCCGGAAACGGCAAGAGTTGGATTACATATTAGGTAAATCATATCCGGGGTGTTATAGCGATGTTCTACTCGCTCCCACCATGATCAGCCATCCTTTGGCATAGGTCGCACCCAACCCCCGACATTTGGCGCCCACCGTGGGGCAGAGTGCACCGTCGTCCGGAGACCTGCTCTGGACGGGAACCCTTTTCCTCCTTGGCGAGCGCAGCCAGCCCGGCATGCCATACGGAGTTTGCGCCGACACGCTGCAAGGCGCTGAGATCGCCTGCGCGGCCAGCTGCCTCACCGATCTTGTTGGCGAGGTTCACCTCTCCGACGAGCCTTCATCCGACGCAGGCACGGGCAGCCTCGAGATCCTCCTCGCGGGCCTCCTTGACCAACTCCACGTCGTCGGCGAGCCTGCCGTGGACTTGGAGTCTGTAGGATCCACCGACCCGATGCTGGTCGACTCCGACACCGCGTCGCTCGACGCGTTCCCCACCAACGTGGTGGTCTACGACGAGCCGCTCCCTCGCGCGGAGAGCGACGGAAGCACCGTCATAGAGGTGCTCGTCATCGGTCATGATGAGCATCCTGGCGGAGGAGCACATGACCCACTTGGCGCGGCACTGCAAGACCTGACCGCGCCCATTCCAAAAGACGCTGACGCAAAGACGCTGGAGGCGCGCCGCCTTCAGCTCGTCAAAGGCGCGAAGAATCTAGCTAGCATGAGACGCTTGTCAGAAGCCTACCAGCGTGAGATGGATCACGCTGTGGGTGGCTCGCCAGCCCCAACTGGGCCCAGCCGCCTAGGCGCGGTCCAGCAGCGCGGCATGGCCATCGCCAACATGTTCGGGGCAAATCGCCCTGTATACGCCACGCCTGCAGAGAACATTCGAGCCGCCCAGGCGGCGGCGGACGAGCTGGACAACTTCGAGGGTGAAGAGCGCCGCCTGATGATGGAGCAAGTCCAACAGCTCCTCGACGCGGCTGCCACGCAGAACGAGGCCAGTTGCCGCCCAAAGGGGCCATAGCGACAAAACGACAACCTGCCTCCACGCCGAGACCAAGGCGCGACGTCTTGGACGCTGACTGGCGGCGCCCGCGGAAGAAAAGAAAAGGATCCGACTGTCAGCCGCAGTCGGACTCGCGTTACCATAGAGCGCGACCAAGACGGCCGCCCAAGATGAGTGGAACGACGAGACGACTGTCCGCCTCCTCCTCCTCGCAAGGAAAGGCGAGTCTCCCCGCTGCCTGTTGACCATCCGACTCTCGGCGACCACCTTGGCCGCCGAGAGGGAGTCGGAGAAAACGACGCCCGCCACCGGATCGACCGACTTCACCGATCCCTGGCGCTGGAAGAAGAAGACGAGTTGGGTCCGCCTTGTTTCGGGCCCCGCATTCGAGACGAGCCCTTTCCCAAAGGGTTCATGCTCCCAAGAGACACGCCCAAGTACACTAGCTCCGTGAAGCCGGAGGACTGGCTGGTTGACTACTCCACAACCGTCAACATAGCGAACGGCAACAAGCATGTTGCCGTAAAATACGTTCCACTCATGCTCCAGGGCACGGCACGGACATGGCTGAATAGCCTGAAGCCCCGCAACATCAATAGCTGGGTCGACTTCACTGATGCATTCGTCCGCAACTTCACAAGCACGTACAAGCGTCCTCCCAAGCCTCGCCAGCTTTCCTTGTGCGTGCAAGGCCCCAACGAGTTGACTCGCGACTACCTCACGCGTTGGGCCGAGCTTCGGAACTCCTGCGAGGGCGTGCACGAGGTGCAGGCTATCGAGTACTTCACCGCCGGGTGCAGAGAAGGCACCCTCCTCAAGCATAAGCTCCTCTGCGACGAGCCAGAAACCCTCGACGAGCTGCTGATCATAGCAGACAAGTATGCCACGGCCGACTCCTCCATGAAGGCGGAGATTCAAGTTAGTACGACTAGCAAAGTGGCCCCTCGGGCTCCTAGAACTCCGGCTGGAGATGCCAGTCGGCGACAAGAGCAGAGCGACCACAAGCGCAAGGCCTCACAGCCGGCTTCCAGCAGCCGACAGGTGGCGACAGTCGAAGACCAGCAGCCGGAAGGGCAGCCTCCACCCAAGCGATAGAAAGGTGGCAAGCCCAACTGGTTGCCGGCTTTCTCATACGAGCAAACTCTGGATGGTCCTTGCAAGTTCCACAGCGGCGCGAAGCCGTCGAACGACACCACCCGGAAGTGCCACTGGCTCACCAGGATCACCAAAGGAGACAGCCTCCTGCCTCCCCCGCCTGCTGGGCAGCCGCCTCCGCCTCCGCCCCAGCAGCCGGCTGTCAGGCCAGTCGGCGCAGTACAAGACGAGTACCCTGATTCAGGATATCACTAGATCAAGCTGAACCCGGCTGACAGACTGAAGACCGCATTCATCACACCGTTTGGAGCCTTCTTCTACCTGACCATGACGTTTGTCTTGAGGAATGCCGACGCCACCTTTCAGCCCTGCATGCAGAAGTGCCTCCTCAAGCAACTCAGCAGAAATGCCCATGTTTACGTGGATGATGTGGTGGTGAAGACGGAGAAGCATGGAACACTGCTGGAAGACCTCAAGGAGCCCTTTGAGAACCTGCGCCGATTCCAGATCAAGCTCAACCCTAAGAAGTGCGTCTTCGGAGTACCAGCCGGCCAACTCCTTGGCTTCCTGGTCTCTGAACGCGGTATAGAGTGCAACCCTGTAAAGATCAAGGCCATTGAGAGGATGGAGGTACCCAGCCGACTGCTGGACGTGCAAAAGTTCACTGGCTGCTTGGCGTCCATCAGCCGATTCATCAGTCGGCTGGGCGAGAAAGCTCTCCCCTTATACCAGCTCATGAAGAAGACCACTTTTTTGAGTGGAACCACAAGGCGGACGAAGCCTTTCTCCAGTTGAAGAAGATGTTGACTACTCCACCCGTTCTGGCAGCTCCGACTCCTAAGGAGCCCATGCTCCTATACATTGCCGCCACCTACAGGGTAGTCAGCACAGTCATTGTAGTGGAAGGCAAGGAGGAAGGCAAGGCACTACCTATCTAGAGACTGGTATATTACCTGAGCGAAGTGCTGTCGACCTCCAAGCAGAACTACCCCCACTACCAGAAGATGTGCTATGGCGTGCACTTTGCTGCCAAGAAGTTGAAGCCTTACTTTCAAGAGCATCCAATCACTGTGGTCTGCACGGCCCCACTTGCCGAGATCATCGGAAGCCGAGATGCTTCTGGCCAAGTGGCCAAATGGGCCATAGAGTGGCTCCCTACACCATCTACTACCAGCCCCACACCGCCATCAAGTCACAAGCACTGGCTGACTTCCTCATCGACTGGGCCGAGACCCAGTACCTACCACCAGCGCCCGACTCCACCCATTGGCGGATGCATTTCGAAGGCTCCAAGATGCGCACCGGCTTGGGAGCCGGCGTTGTCCTCACTTGTCCTAAAGGCGACAAGCTCAAATACGCACTGCAAATCCACTTTGCCGCCTCCAACAATGTCGCCGAATACGAGGCGCTCATTCACGGGCTCCGGCATGCCAAAGAACTTGGCATTCGCCGGATCCTGTGTTATGGCGACTCCGACTTAGTGGTCCAGCAGTCGTCTGGCGACTGGGACACCAAAGATGGAAACATGGCAAGCTACCGTTTCCTCGTGCAGCAACTCAGTGGATATTTCGAGGGGTGCGAGTTCCTCCATGTGCAAAGAAACGACAACGACCAAGCAGACACCCTGGCACGAATCGGCTCAACCCGCCAAGCAATACCATCCGGCATCGCCCTTCGGCACCTCCTCAAGCCGTCTGTCAAGCCTTCACCAGAATCAGACTCCATCTTTGTGCCGGCTCCTCCCGAAGAAGTCGGATCCGACTCCAGAGCTCTAGCAGACGGTACGAGGATTTCGGCAGATGGCTCCAAAGCCGCCACATTCGAAGCCGGCCCAGGGATTGCAGAACCCGGCCCAGGGACTGCGGCAGCCAGCCCGAAGACTCCAGAACTTGGCCCGAGGGCTGCACCAGTCGGCCTGGGGACTTCATTAATCCAGCAAGTGGTTGCTGACTCCAGCCCGCCACCTCCCAGCCCAGCCGCCCTCGTCCAAGTCGCAGTTCTGGCAGTCAAAGAAATAGCAGCACCCTCATGGGCCTAGCCCATCCTCAAATTCCTGGTGAGCAAAGAGCTGTCGACTAATGAGATCTTAGCTTGGCAAGTACAACGCCGAGCGGCAGCCTACACCATAGTCAACAGAGAGATAGTTAGGCGAAGCGTCACTGGTGTCTACCAGCGCTGCATAGAGCCAGAGCAAGGCCAAGCAATTCTCAAAGACATCAATCAAGGCGAGTGCGGCCACCACGCGGCTTCAAGAGCACTCGTCACCAAAGCCTTCCGACACGGTTTCTTCTGGCCAACGGCCTCAGAAGAGGCCAAGGAATTGGTCCAAAAATGCAAGGGGTGCCAGAAGTTCCGCTCCAAGCCGCATCAGCCGGCTTCTGCACTCAAGACCATCCCCATTGCCTGGCCCTTCACAGTTTGGGGCCTAGACATGGTGGGACCATTCAAGACGGCACGAGGTGGCCTAACTCACTTACTTGTCGCGGTGGACAAGTTCACCAAGTGGATAGAAGCGAAGCCAATTAAGAAGCTGAATAGTCCGACTGCCGTGACTTTCATCTTCGACATCACAATTCGGTACGGCGTACCACACAGCATCATCAACGACAACGGCACGAATTTTGCCAAAGGCACCTTGGCCCGTTTCTGCGCGACACAGGGCATCTGACTGGACCTAGCGTCTGTCGCCCAGCCACAGTCAAACGACCAGGTGGAGCGAGCAAACGGCCTCATCCTGTCCGGCATCAAGCCCTGACTGGTCGAGCCTCTGGAGCGCTCGGCTGGCTGCTGGCTCGATGAGTTGCCATCCGTCCTCTGGAACCTGCGTATGACTCCAAACAAGTCAACCAGCTTCACGCCTTTCTTCCTCGTCTACGGTGCTGAAGCCATCATCCCAACGGACATAGAGTTCGACTCCCCGCGAGTCACCATGTACACCGAGGAAGAAGCAGAAGAAGCACGTCAAGACGGCATCGATCTGCTGGAAGAGGGTCGGCTGTTGGCACTCAGCCGGTCCAGCATCTACCAGCAGAGCCTGCGCAGATACTACAACAGGAAGGTCAGGCCGAGATCTTTCCAAGAGGGCGACCTTGTGCTCCGACTGATCCAGCGAACAGCCGGCCAGCACAAGCTGTCGGTGCCTTGGGAAGGCCCTTTCATCATCAGCAAAGTGCTTGGCAATGACACCTACTACCTGATCGACGCTTAGATGCCCCGAGCATGCAACAGGGATGACTCCGGCAAAGAGACAGAGCGGCCATGGAATGCAAATCTCCTCCGAAAATTTTACAGTTAAACGCATTATGTACCACGCTACCTTTTGTATTAAAAGTACCAAGACTTCGCTCCCCCCCCCCCCGAGAAGAGCTCGGGGACTGCCCTCTTTTACCAATATGATAAGAAATATGCCTTCGAGTATGTTACTCTTTGTTATGCCACTTGGCACCGGGTTTGACTAGTCGGCCCGGGGACTTGCCGCCTTGCGCTATGAAATGCTTCCTGCAGCTGGAAAAGTAGTGTGTGGCGCCTAAGCCATCTCCTGTCAGAAGCCGCAGCTTGCAGAGCGACTGTCGGGTGGGAAGGAGTAAGGAAGAATGGGCGTCCACATGAAAAATGGCTAAGGACTCAAAGCACAAACATAGCTTAAAGCCGGCTTCCAGCCTTTTTTTCACAAACCGACTCTTGAACAGTCGGCTTGCCGCCTTCTATCCGACTTGCTAACCAACTCTGAAACGGCTAAGTACATGCCTTCCCAAAGTGACCAAGAATTTGATCTAGTAGCAGTCCGCAGAGCGGCTGTCCGACTGACAAAGACGGCAACTGGGGGAAGGCAGCAAAGGAAAAAGCCAAAGGAGCAATGAGCAAGAAAAGATAGAAGTCGAATGAATATTTAAATAACAAAGGCCCTTGGCCGAATCTTCGAGCAGAAGTTCAAAATGCACCCCACGGGTGGAATTGTGCGAATTAACAAGTTCTTCAAAGACTATTAAAGCAGATAAAACAAAGATAAGGTGGCTGCCTAGGAGGCGGCAGACGGGTTTGGAGGATCGGAGGAGATGGCGGTGTCAGATGTTGGGGCGGCCGGCTGGGCGGTCTCGGCTTGATCACCTCTGGAGGCAGTCGGCTCGGGTGGGCATGGCTCGTTGCTGGAGGCGCGGTCGAGCTGAGGCTGGCCGTCTGCTCCGTCTTCCCGTGCCTCCGTCTCACTTCCGTCCTCCACCTCGTCTTCCTCCTCGACACTGGAGCCGATCACCTCCGCCGAGTCCTCACCGTAGTCTGGGTTCATCCCAAACCACTCCGGCGGTACCTCTCCGCCATCTTCAGCCTGCTCGGGGACAAAGATGCTGGTGTCGGTGTACTCAGCGATCGCCGCCGCGCGCTTGACAAGGGCGTCTTCCGCGGCTGCCAGCCCCGGCTGGGCCTCTGACCGGAGTGTGGCCAGCCGGTCTAGGTCCAGCCCCAGATACCACGCCTTGACAAATTCCAAGGCTCGGCGTGCTCCAGCCCGGGCCGAGGAACCCTTCCAGGCCTCAAGACGGCCAGCCGCGACCTCCAGCCAGTCGGTAGTCTGACTGGGGGTGCGCGGAGCCTGCATGTCTGGCCACAGGGCAGCGATCGCTTGGGCACCGACACGTTGAAGCCGGCGCAGCATCCGATGGGCCGGCTGCAGACGAGCCCCAATGCTCAGATTATGCTCGTCAAGTGTCCGGGGGCATCGGCGGCGATCTCCGCGCCATCTGCCCTCCGCCCCTCGTGATTAGCCTCGATAGCTTGATTGGCGGCCTGCGAGTGGCCGGGGAAGAAGGCTGCCAAGACGAAAAGAATGAAGAACAAGTGAGAAAACCAGGAGTGGGCTCGACCTATAGTCGGCAGCTCAAAGAAGAAAAGCAAAGAAGCTCACCGTTGACGAGGTCCTCGATCTTGTGGAAGCTGGAGGCCAGCATTGCCTCCTTGTCAGTCCAGGAGGAGCGCTTGCTCGCGAACTCGGCCAGGAGGGCGTTCTCCTCTTCTTCCGCCTCCTTCTGCGTCTTCTTAAGCAGCTCCTTCCGCTCTGCCAGTTGTGCGGCCAGCAGATCGCACTCTGCGGCGAGCTTGCTGCACTCCTCCCCCTTGGCGCGCAACACAGTGTTGGCTTCGCTCAGCTGCTGTTGAAGAGTGGCGTTGGCCTCTGAAGAGAAAGAAGAAAGAAGGTGTTAAGTCATCAACAAAGAAGGTCGCCGGGGAGATCCGGCCCGACTGCTCAGCAGTCGGCCCGAATCTTGGGGACTACAGCCCGCGGGTGCGCCAATGCGCCCCCGCAAAGAAGAAAAAGGACTCACTCCAACTCTCTGACAAGTCGACGGTCCGCTTGCCCAGCTCTTCAACGTTGCGGTTGAAGGCGGTGACACAGAGGTTGTGATAGTCCTGTGACAAGTATTTCAGACAAAAGTTAGTACCTGGAACTCACCAATTGGAGTTCCGAGCCGCCTGCTCAGCAGCCGGCCCGAAACTCGGGGACTACACCCAGTGGGTGCGCTGGCGCGCCCCCACAGAGAGGAACAAGAAAACAAAGACAAAGGAGAAAACATACGCGGATGGCTGCCCGTGACGCCAGGTGCGACTTGGTGCAGTTTTGGATAGCGTCGCCCTCAGCTCACAGCTTTGTCTGGACATCCAGAAGCGCCTGGTACAGCGGGCCTGTGCCACCTCCTCGCACCCACCCAATGGGCGCGGCGCTCGTCGCTTCTACGTCTGGGATCGTCGAACTGGCGGCGTCGGTCTCCAAGGGGCGTGGCACCGAAGTTTCCTTCTCAAGACAGCGGCGTGTTGGCGAGCTGACTTGAAGGAGTAGCATCGCCACGGCCTTGTCTTCAGTCGGCAGCAAGGGCGGGTCTGCCGGCTATTTGCCTTGCGCGCTCCTAGACGGCGGCGGGGGCGACGGTGGCGGCACGTCCGCGTCCGGCATGGAGGCGTCGTCGCCGCCCCTCTCCATGATCGGGAACCCGCCGGCGGCTTCCCCTAACTGCCCCGTGAACTCCGGGGGCGGTGGCGCAGAGTTCAGAGGGGTGACGAACACCGCCGATCGCCGGTGCGCGACTTCCTCAGCCTGCCGCCTTGCCGCGACGGTGGCCTCGGCCTCCTCCAGCTTTTTCAGGGTGGGAGCCTCCGCCTTCTCGGCCTCCGCTTTCTTCAGGCGGGCGGCCTTTTCCTCCTCGCGCTCCTCCTGCGTGTTCCGCTCTGTCGCCTCCCGGAGGTCGGCGGCGGGGTCAATCCGTCGAGTGGTGGCAGACGTCTCCGCCGACCCCATAACGGAGGCGGCGGCAACCCTCTCAAGAGTGAGGGGAGCCCTGAAGCGAGGGAAGCATATGAAAGACTCAGACAAGATCAACAAAGAGAAAATAAAGATGAGGGACGGAGGCGCTTACGCAGAGACCAGCGGCGGCTTCTTCACTTCCTTGCGGAAGCGGTTGGCTTTCGCGGCCGCCTCTTCCCGCTTGGTCGCAGCGGACGCTCCCTTAAATTTCTTCGACTGACCACCAAGTGTACTCGGCCCGGCCCGACGCTTCTTCGCGCCGCCTTGAGCGTCCAAGACGGCAGAGGCTGGCCAACCTTTGGCTGGTGACGCGGGGCGACTTCTCCCTCTACATCGTCATCAGGCCAGTTGGTGAAAGTGGTCGTGGGCCTGAAGCCGCCTGCTTCTCCTCCTCCCTCGGCGTCGGCCTCCATGGCCGCCGCCCCCAAGTCAGGATCGTCGACATCGCTCTCCGCCCGATCGGGGACAAACTGACGAGACGGCCCCGTGGTGCGGGCCGAAGGATGGACGAGAGGGTTCTGATTCAAAAACAAAAACGGTCAGACTGGACAAGTCAGACTCGGCAACGAAAGAAACAGAAGAAGAAGGAAGACGACTTACAATAGGCGGGGGGTTGGCGCGTTAGTACGGCTCCTTACCGAACTGCCAATCCACCGTGAGACCGCAGTTCGCGATGTAGTTCACCGTGTCCGCCACCTCCGCGTGAGGCATGTCCTTGGAGCACATCCGACTCGGGTCCCAATGACCGCTCATCTGGCAGATCAGGTGAGGTCGGCCTTGGAGTGGGAGGACTCGGTGCGCCACAAAGGCGGCCAGCAAGTCGGCCCCGGTCAAGCCCTCCGACTGTGTCAGCACTCGGAGTCGCGCGACGTCAGCGGCGCCAGCAGGAGACAACGTCCTGGCTCGGTGTGACCAGCTGGGGAGCCTTCCAGCCGGTGCGCCGGCTTCGTAAGCCGGCAGGTTGACCCAGTCGCCTTCTAGGGCGACGTTCTTCACATAAAAGTAGGACCGCTTCCACATCTTCACCAACTTGATCAGCGCGATGGTGGGAAATGGATTGTCGGCCCCTGGTCTCTGCATCGCAATAAACGCACCGCACTGGGCCGGCACGCCGGTGACGTGTGTGCCAAGCTTGGACTGCAAGAACTCACCCCAGAGCTCGATGGTGGGGAGAACGCCGAGGAAGCCTTCGCATAGGGTGGCGAAGGCAGCCAGCAGCACCACCATGTTCGGAGTAGGTGGTGTGGCTGGAGCCCGTGGAACTCCTAGAAGGAGCGGAAGAAGCCGCTCACCGGTAGCCCCAAGCCGCGCATAAGGTGCGAGCGGAATATGACACGCTCGCCCTCCTCCGGCGCCGGCGATATTTCCCCCTCCGGTGCTAGGCGGACCCGCACTAAGCCCTTGCCGGGCAGCCACCGCGTCTTGCGGAGGATCTCCACATCGTCGTCATTGACCTCGAGCCGTCCCACACTCCAGAGCGCACAGCAGGAGGCGCGGCGGCGGAGGAGAGCTCATCGCTGCGGGCGCGGCGTGGTTCGGAGCAACAGCAGCGAGAGGAGGAAGAAGCAAGAAGGAGCGAAAGGGAGTAGGGAAGATGGGCGCACGTGCTTCGCCGCCCCCCTCCCCCCGCCTACTTATAGGCTCGTGGGCTGAGAAGCCGATGGGGCAGTCGTGGGATTAACTCCGCCCAGGACCCCACGACCCCCACGATTTACCACACGAAGTTATTGCGTGCAGTAACTGTGCGGGAACCCCAACCGTCCGCACGACCACAACGGATCCGTTCACAGGCCGAGGCGCGGTAGTGGCGAGCCCCGCCTGTACGCCTATCCCCTCGCCCGCGTGGGTGGGCAGACTGGCCCAGCCACGTGGCGCCTCGCGACGGGTCCACAACGGGCGGCAACCTGGAGGCTTATCAGGCACGCCGCCTAGACTCCGCCACGACGGTCAAACTTTTTCGGGGGCAGGTCGTCCTTAAACAAGTCCGGCTCCAACTAGTCGGTTTGATAGAAGACGGCGAGCGAGGCCCAGATCCAACCGCCGGAAAGAAGAAACTGTTGAGGCTCCTCGACATATCACCCTCGGTGCCTCACCAGCTTCGGGGACTACTATCGGAGTAATGGGCCACGGGTAGGCTAACCCAGGCCTAGAACCTTTCAAGACATCGGGGCAGGCTGCGCCCCTCAAGATCCTAGGATGAAGAGCCGCCTTCTGAGAGTCGGCGGCGAGGCAGCCGACTGCCCACTCGCGGCCGAGTCCCGGGGACGACTTCAGGATGAGCCGACTCCTAACTGGCGACTTCCAGAGAAGTCGGCCATGGGGAGTTGGCTCGAGATGCCAACCACCCCCATGCCCTCATAAAGAGGGATGGGACGGGGAGTGGCCACAGTAAGGTCCACTCCCATCCTTTTCCAAGGGCAGGCGTGGCCATAGTACGCCGTACCCGCGGAGATCTCCGCCCGGCGCAGCACTGTTGCCATGCCGGCCCTGACGTCAGCCCTAGTGGGCGGAGTCCTGTGCCCACGACGGCCTGACGGTACGACCCAGGGATGATGGGTCCCACCAGTCGGCGGGCGTACAAAAGACGGCAAGAGCGCCACTAGTCGGCACAGTTGGGAGTCGGCCCCCAGGAGTCGGCCAGCCCCTCCCATGGGCCCCACACGCCATTAACCAGACGCGACAGGGAGTGGCAACAGTGATCGCCCGCCAGACGGCGGAGCTATTGCCACGACCCCGTGACCGAGCCCGCGTCATTAGAAGCACAGCTGCAGTAATCTGCAGCCGGCAAGACCCGCCCGCGGCGGACGCGGCCTGTCGGCTCCGTACCGAGCCAGCGGCAGGGCCCACCAGTCAGCGGGCCCCAGGAGTCAGCGGATAAGACGGCGACCAAAGAGACTGATGGTTGGGCCCGCGTCCAGACGGATTACCATTGTACCCCTGGGGGGTAGGCCCATATAAACCCCCCAGGGCACCCATGCAAAGGGTTCGAATCCATTAGCACTAGACCAGATCATATAGTAAGGAGAGAGCTAGCCTTGCCTTCTCCTACCTCCAGGAAACACTTCAAGGAGCAACCATGTACACACTTCGCCATAGTGATCATGCGGAGACCCCTCAGAGCAGCAGTAGGGGTGTTATCTCCACGGAGAGCCCCGAAGCTGGGTAAGATTCGCTGGCGTGCATGCCTTCGCCTTATCCCGTTTCCAGGCACCCGTGACGTTCTACTCGCTCCCACCATGATAGGCCATCCTTTGGCATATGTCGCACCCGACCCCCGACAGATAGGATGACTCAGATCAGAAGGCATGAGGTATAAGGAGTAAAAAGAGCCTTACGTTCCCTTCCACAATCAATTCCCCTATATAGCTAAAGAATTTCTAGACTCAACTTCGACCAGGTTGGCTTGGAAATCCTACAGGCAGTCAGGCTCTGATAGCAAAGCTGTTAGGACCCCAATTCTAAATCACACCGATCTAGCATGTAACACCTCATATCATTTTGCGGCCTCACGCATGGTATTCCCACGGGTGTTGCCTTACCATGACCCAGGACCGTTTACGCCTTTTGGCTCACGTATATGATAGTATCACTAGCATCCATATGACAGAGAACCTGGGCTGACATGACTAGTCGTGAACCCAGAGTGGCACTAACTTACAAGGACAGGCATACATGAAACAACATCGAGCATGTCGATCAGCAGCGTGTGAATACGGGCTGTAGCAATTGGGCTAACAGGACTCCGGGTACCCGGGCTGTAGCAGGCTAGGCAGGACTCCGGATATCACCGCGTGACATTTCCCCGAAGGGACAGACATAGGAACGATGTGAATCACATGTCGGCCAGTCTAAGTGTTCCGGAGCAGTAGTGCTGTGCTAGAAGGACTCCGGTAAACCGGGCTGTAGCGGACTACCATGGCTCGGTGGAAGCACTAGACTAAATTTCCCCATAAGAGAGGCTACCAAGGATAGACAACTAGGTTGTCGGATCCCACACATAACAATACACGTTACACGTACGCATAACATGCAAGTATGTGATGTACAACATGGCATCACAACATAACGCAAACTCATATAGATAAAGGCCCAAAAGAGCCGCATAGCAATTAATTCAAATAGGGGTCTCATGACCCATCATTCAGAGCATACAAGAAACGGAAGCATTACATGTCTGAGTACAGACAACTACAAAAGAAAAAGGCTGAGCAGCCTGACTATCTACAAGTCCCTCCCAAGGGTACAAGATCGTAGCTAGGATAACAAGCTACTCGTCGAAGTCCAAGCGGAACTACTAGTGAGACAGAAGTCTCATCTACAAAACATAAATAAACCAAACGTTATTACAAAGGTACTCAGCAAGACTTACATCAGATCCTATCATACATGCATTAGTATCAACGAGGCAATGTGGGGTTCAGTTGCAGCAAGCGAGCTTTGACTCAGTGGCTATCCTATTCTACGACTACGAGTATGTCCTTTGAGGTAAGAAAACGCACATGAGTCAACTAATCACCACATCAATACACTACTATGGATTCATTCCCGTCTCCTTACGAGAAGGCCATCCATAGCACTCACACTTGTCTTGAGCATTTTAGAGTATCCATTTCAAGTTGTCTATGTACCACGTAAGCACCCAAGAAGTCCATAACCAAGGACACGGCTATTCGAATAGATCACGATAACCCTGCAGGGGTGTACTTCTTCACACACGCTCTTGCCACTTACCGCTACGTACATGTCATGTACCTCGACAACCTTCAAGCGGAAGCCTGGCGAGGGTGTCGGCCACAACCTGACTAACCACACAAGTCTCTCATCCAGGTTTATCGCCTATTCAGGTTCCATCCGCAAGGAGATCCGGCCGGGGTGTCACTCATGGCCCCAAACGATGTGAGCAGGGTTCCCAAGCCCACCATCCGGGTGCCACTTGGTACACCATGCCACTATGCCTAGTCTGTCCCAAGCCCACCTGGCCGGGTGCCACTTGGTAGACTACTAACACTACCTACAAACACCAGAAACTAGTTGCAACTCCTGGACAGAGATCAAGTTGGTTAATAAGTAGAGAAGGGTCGAGTTACCGGAACCGAATGTGTGGTAGTATCGAGTCATTGGACAACATACATATAACTCGGTGCTTAAGGACGGTTCTAGTGAGACAACCCACCATGTACTCTTACATGGCCTCTCGCCGCTACCTTTACCAAATCATGTTCACACACTTCACTCCCAGCATCATAACATAGAACACTGCACTCCAATTCATTCCCAATGAATAAGACCTGACACACTCTAAGAAAATAGCAAGCATGGCATGGTAGGAACACAACAATGGTTTCAATCAACTCCTACACATGCTAGTGGGTTTCAACTAGTTACTGTGGCAATGACAGGTCATGTAGAGGAATGGGTTCAACTACCGCAGCACAAAGTAGCAGTTGAAACGTTGTTGTCCTAATGCAATAACTGAGAGCAGGAGCGAGAGTAGGATTGTATCGGAATGAACAAGGGGGTTTGCTTGCCTGGTAGATCAATAGGGGGCACTGCTCCTTAGACAGGTACTCTGGAGCATTCTCCGGAGCAGGACCTATCGAGAAGGAACGGTGTTGACAATCAATAAACAATATGATGCATGAACATGGCATGTAGATGTGATGTTGTTTGAGCTAATGCATTTAGCATTCAACTTGGAAGAGGTCCATTTGAACCAAAGGTTCAAATTTAACTCTAATTTAAATCCCTTTAAATGCCATACATGTTTTTTCATATATACAGCATGTATTGGTCGGTTTGTCATGCATGAAAGTGGTACAGATGGATAGATTGAATTTTTCTGATCATTTTTCATACATAACTTATTTCAATCTGAGCTACGATTAAATTTCTATGAATTTTTGAAGTTTATATCATTTTCTGGAATTTCCTAATTTATTTATAAACCAGAAAATGATACATTGCGTCAGCATGACGGTGGCATGACATCAACGAGTCAACCATGGCAGACCAGGTCAAACCTGATGTGTGGGGTCCACATGTCAGTGTCACAGTTAGTTAACATGGGGTTTAACTAATCCTAATACAGGGTTAGTGGTGCTGGGGCCCACTGGTTAGTTTCTCAGAGGTTTAGTTAGATGGTGATTAGCCTTAAGCTAATCACTTGACCCATGGGGCCCACCTGACGGCCCGGTGTGGTCAAAGGTCAAACCCCATTGGCGTATAGCCGCCGGCGAGGCCGAACGCGGCGGAGGGGCTCGGGAATGCGTCTCCGGCGACCAAATGGGCCGCGGAGACCATCCTCGAGGAGCTGCGGGGGCGGCGGAGCTCGCCGGAGCAGAGCTCGGGGCGGCGGCCGGAGCACGGCTATGGCGGGAGCGGGCTGCGGGGCACGGGGAGGCCACCCGAGGGGCTCTCCGGCACCCTCGTGGCACCAGGAGCACGGCTGGGTGCTCGAGGGCGGCTGGCTCGGGCTCTGGCAATGGTGGCGCCATGGCCGGCGGCGATGAGGTCTTGGGCGCGGCAGCTGAGCTAGCTAGGCGGGGCAAACGAGCACGGGGAGGAGTAGAGAACGAAGTAGAGCTCACAGGGAGACCATAGACGTCGTCAGCGAGCTCGGGGACGCGCTGAGGTCGACTGCGCGGCGATGGGGATCCACGGTGGCCGGAGATGATGACGACGGCGATGGAGGCGCTCCAGGGCCTCCCGAGGCGCGTGGCTTGATGGAGAGGTAGACGGAGACGTGGCGGAGCTTGCAGTCACGGACAGAGGGCTAGGGGGAGTCGGTGGCTACAGCAACGGTGAGCGACGGCGACGGTGGCGCTCGGGCGGGTCGAGAGAGAGGGATCCAGGGGAGGAGGAAGAGCGAGAGAGAGTGAGAGAGGTGCGGGGCGGTGCGTGGCGTCGCGTAGAGTGTCCAGGGCGAAGGGGGGGCAGGCAGGCAGGTGGCGTGGCGGCACGGTGGCGCGCGCGCGTCGGCCACACGCCCTGTCCTCCTAGCGAGAGGTCAGGGACGACTGGCATCGGCCAGCTGGCTGGGCTGGCCTGCTGGGCCACTGGGCTGCCAGGTAGGAGGCCCAGGTAAGGGTTTTTTCCTTTTTTGTTTCCTTTTCTATTTTTCTGACATTTGTTTGATTTAAAAAAAATACCAAACTAATTTATCTACTTATGCCAATTTTTGCAGGAGTTAGTGATATTATTCCAGAGCTCCTCATCAACTAGCATAATTTTTGGACATATATGAAATATATAACACTTATATATCCAAAGCAAATAAGTATTGCATTAATTCCAAATGGCCAAAATAAATATTTATGAGCTCAATAAAATATTGGTTTGAATTTTACCTCTGACCAATATTTTCAGGGAGCAACATGAACATTTTCTTGGACCTTTTTGGAGCAATTTTTATCTGGGTTATTTCCAGAAATGACTTCTGAGGGTTTCACAAATCCCCAATTCAAATTTACATGGAATTTAAACATGATGCACACATGACTAGCTAGCCCTGAGCATACCAAAACTCGGGATGTGACAGTTGGGCGGCGTGCGCTTGGGTGTGGCCCGAGCACAGCCCCCGTGCCCAGCCCCCTCGCGCGGCTCTCCCGAGGGGAGGCGTCGCGGTGAGGCCGAACGCTGAGCCCTGGGCTCCATGAGGTTGATACGACCGTGGGGCCGCCTTAGTTGTTTATCACCAGCGCAGAGCATAGTGCTTCCGCTTGTGCACGGGCATAGCCGATCCACGGCAGTGTCGACGGCCAGCGCGGAGCATGGTGCTTCCACTTGTGCGTGGGATGGGGGGGCCCTCCGGGAGGAGGCCCCGAGGCGTGGTCAGCCCCGCCCTGACATATGGCTTGCACGACAGGGCTGCGAGGTGTATCTGGGCACTCGTGAGCCAGCGCGGGACTCACGAGGCCCTACCTCAAGGTGGGTTGCACCTGGTCTCGAGTCTTGGTGTCTGTGAGTTCCTGCAAGTCGGTCAAGTGCAAGCACTCTACCTCCTCAGGTCCCGGCCCTCGAGCGAGCTCAGCCACCGCTGGTATGCTAGGTCGCGATGCCGTGGTCAAGGCTAGGGGTGAGGGCTAGTGAGCCAGTAAGAGCTCCTGAGTCGCGATGCTCAGGAGCCCCCCTTTTAACACGCAAGCGAATTGCACAGGGTGAATGTATCCGCGGCGGGTGGCAATCGAGCTAGCGATAACCGTATGCAGGTTAAGCAGGGAAGGTAAATCGGCTTGGGTAAATGCTGGAAGATACATGCCACTGGGTCCGGCCCGAGCGGCTTGGGGATGATGCAGCCCGAGGGGCGCCCCCAGCAAGGAAAGCTAAAGACATAAGCAAATGGGATACATGCCGTAGGGATGGACCCACACGGCCTGTGAATGATGCAACCCATGGGGCGCTCCCAGCATAACGAGCTTGGAAGATGTCACCTGGTTCTGTAGACGAAGCAGAGTTGGTGCAGCAGAAGGTGTGCGTCGAAGAAACGACTCCTCGTGAGCCACCGGAGCCCTGAGCCTCGGGAGGCTCTGGGGCTCAAGAGGCTCCCTGAAGACAGTCTCCATTCCCTCCAGGACGACGCGGTACCTGGCCTCTTGAGTCGCCAGGTCACGCCGCATGGCACGCTGATAGGCCGATGCCACGCTCAGCAAGCCGAGGGGCATGCGAACGTAGCTGTGTGGTGGGCCTCCGTAACGGCCCACACGTGAAGGCCAGAAGCGCTACTAAGACGCGGCCCTGTTGAGCCCTGGAATGTTGATGCAGACAAGCAGCTCGGCACCCTCGCCTGGGTGGTGAGTCGCGCCCTGTGAGCGGCTATCGCCGCGCATGGCTCTTGCGTCTTGCAGTTCCTGTGTGGTCTTGGTGATGAACTCCTGAGTGGCGGGCACCCCTTGCCTGATGTTCTCCTGAGGAAAACGTGCCACGTAGCACGCCTCCAAGTGGTGCCCAAGCGCCTCCCTCGTGAGGTGGGCAAGGTATGAGGCCCTCCAGAAGAGAGCCCCCGAGCCCTACCCGAGGTGGGCGCCGGGCGCGCCTTCCTATGCGATGGAGGGAGGCGCCACTGGGACGGACGCTGATCCTGACGAGGCTCCTGCCGTGACGCCATCCTCCTGAGGTCCTGTGCAGTGCGGCTGCTTCTTCTTGGGGATGGCCTCCAGAGGACCCTTACTTCTGCTGTCGGGGTCGTCGATTGCTGCAGCTTGGAAGGCGCACTCAAGGGAGGACACCACATCCCTCTCTCCACACGGTCCCGTGATCACTCCAATACTTCCAGGCATCTTGAGGACGTTGTAGCCATGGTGGGTGACTGCCATGAACCTCGCCAGGGCCGGATACCCAAGGATGGCGTTGTACGGCAGGCGGATGTGCACGACGTCGAAGTTGATGAGCTCAGTGCGGTAGTTGTCACGTGTGTCGAAGGTGACACGCAGGCGGACCTGCCCTATCTATGTGGTGGAGCCGTCGGTCACTCCCGAGAAAGGTTTGGTAGGCTGGAGCTGCTCATACGGCACTTGGAGATTGTCAAAAGTGTCAACGGACAGGACGTTGAGTCCTGCACCACCGTCGATGAGAGTCTTGGTAACCTGCACCTTGCTGATGACTAGGGAACACAACATCGGGAGGAAGCCGGCGGTGGCCGCGCACTTGAGCTGATCTGCCGAGTCAAAAGTGATGGCACACTGGGACCACTTGAGCGGGCGTGTGGCCTCAAGCTTGGGGAGCGCCGTGTTCACCTTGCGAGCGAATCGTTTGAAGATGCGCTAACAGGCGAGGGCCTGGGCGCCGCCCAAGATGCAGACGATTGCACGTGGCTCCTGGAAGCCCCCAGCCCCCTCATCCTAATGATGGTCGTCGTTCCTTCTTGGTGGCGGTAGTGGAGGAAGACCGGTGTTGCCTTGGGGGCAATCCTCACGAGGCTGGTCCCTCCAGGGCCTATCGCGAGGATGGTCCTGCCAGTGGTCATCACGAGGCCTGTCGCGCCATTCCTAGCGCGGGCCGCGGTCGTCCCATCGTCTGCCTCCTTGTCCTCCTCCACGGTCATAGCCCCGGTCGCCGCGCTCAGGGCATCAACCGTAGCGTCCCTCGTGTAGGGCTCGGAGCTCTTGGCAGTCGCTGGTGTTCTGGGTGTTCAGGTTGTGGAAGGCACAGAACGGTCGGTTGTTCTTGGATGACTCGGGCTGATCTCTGCCCCGTTTGGTGTCGGGCTCCGCAGCTAGCACTACCGCTTCCTTGCGCTTCACGTCCTTGGCCTTGGCTTTCTTCTCCTCTGTGCCTGCGGCTGGCAGCTCAAGGAGGGAAAGGCGCCCCTCCTCAGCTCTTGCGTACTTGGTCGCCAGGTTGAACAGCTCCTGAGACATGCAGAACTCCTCATGGATGGTGAGCTCTTCTTTCATCTTGACATCATGGACGCCGTCGGAGAACGTGGAGATGATGGCCTCATCTGTGACCTTGGGGATCTTGAGGCGGGTGTTTTTGAAGCACTGGATGTACTTCTGGAGGGTCTCCCCTGGTTGTTGCTTGTTGCGGCGCAGATCGGTCGCAGCCGGCGGGCGGTCGCGAGTGCCCTGGAAGTTGGCGACGAAGCGGTCTCGGATCTCGTCCCAGCAGGGAGATCGAGCGGTGCTGCAAGTTCAGGAGCCAGGTGCGGGCCCCATCCTTGAGAGCCATGGGAAACCAGTTCGCCGTGACTTTCTCGTCGCCGTTTGCTGCTTCGATGCTCAGCTCGTAGAGCTGCAGGAACTCTGCAGGGTCAGCGGTGCCGTCGTAGCGAGGAGGAAGATCCGGCTTGAATTTGCCCGACCAGCCGACGTTGCGGAGCTCAGGGGTGAAGGCACAGCAGCCGGCCGTGGTTACTGGGGCCCGCCTCAGAGGTGGAGCTTCGTCTTGTCGGGGTCCACGCGGCGCCACCGCAAGTGGCGCACGGTCTTGACGAGGCGGCGCGGGAAGCGCGGGTGCAGCTTCTCGCGGCCGCGGGATTTCTTGGCAGCTTCTCTCTTACCACGCGGGCACCGGTCATGGCGCATCGCATCGCGGGGCCGCACGCCTTGGTGCCAAGGCGCCGTCTTTGGACTGGGGTGGTGGAGGCGCGCCTCGGGCCTCGTCGCCCATGGCTGGCTGAGGGTGAGGCCGAGAGAGGGATGGCGCCGGGGAGACCCCTGCGGCGCGGAAGACCTCGGCGACACGGTCGAGCCACTCCATGTAGAGGTCGTCGACTGGGCGGTAGCGCAGGAGCTCGTTTGCGGCGTGGAGTGCGGCCCGCACCTCCATGGGAGCGCGGTGTGCGTGAGACGAAGAACCGACTGGGGCCAGCGATGGAGTGGCCGTGCGGCCGTCCTGCGCACCGAAGGATGCAGCGAAGACGCTTGCTACTCGTTCCCCATCGGGCCGGTGGCAGCGTTGGCGGCGGGGGATGGAGAACGACGTGGTGGCCCGCCGATGGGAGTTGTCTGAGCAATGCGGGCGATGAGAGCAGCCTAACGCTCAGCTCGAGCACGGCGAGCGTCCGCCATGGAGACGATGGAGCGACGGAGAGACGAACTGGCAGATGGAAAGCTACGGCGCACCCCTACCTGGCGCACCAAATGTCAGATGTGGGGTTCCGGCAAACCCTTAAGGTTCGAACACTGGGGTGCGCGTGAAGTCTCTTCCTCCCACCGATCTACGCCCTAGCTCGCTAAGATCTCACGGACGAACTCGACGAACTCGCAACACAGAAAGACACATGATTTATAATGTTTCGGGCCACCGTTGTGGTGTAACACCCTACTCCAATGTGGTGGTGGTGGATTGCCCCTTGGGCTGATGATGAACAATACAAGGGGAAGAACAGCCTCCTGAGGTTGAGGTGTTATTGTGCGTGTCTAACTTGTGTGGGTGAGAGAGTGATCTAAGATGCTGTCTCCTCGCCCCCGTTCTATGGTGGTAGCTAGCCCTACTTATAGAGGCCCTGGTCCTCTTCCGAAATATTGAGCGGGAAGGGAGCCAACAACGGCGGGCTAATTTGAAGGGGGCCAACTAGTACAAGCTATCCTGACAAAAGGTGGTCTGCGCCTGCGAAAGGCTCTGGTGGTGACGCCGACTAGGGCTCCATGATGACCTCCGTCTCGCCGTCCTTCTGATCTTGGTCTTGTTGCACCAAAATGGCAACCTTTTCCTGATGCCTCGGTACTCCTCGCCTACACTAGTTCCCTTGGCACCAAAGAGGAAATAAGGACGCTGCGCGTGCTGGCGCTCGCCTGGTGTCGATCGTCATGGCTCACATCACGAGAGCCTCGTGAGGTTCGCCTCGCCTTGCTATCTCTGCTCCTCGTGAGCCTTCCTGACTAGGCCACTCCAGAAGAGATCTCGTGTCGTCCTCCTCGCGAGGGTCTTGGATGCCTTGTTGATGAAGATGGGTCGTACGGCCTGCTGGCTCAGCCACGCAGCGAGCCGCAGGTAGGCAAGTCTGGGGACCCCCGTTCTCAGGACGCCGACAGAGGTGGTTTGAGAGGTAATCATTAGTGAACTGCTTTGGAAAGGCCTGAAAACAAGGATGTGCATAAATATCTTCTCTATATTGGGAATGGGGCAAAGGAATAAAAAAAGGGAAGGTACAATAGTTAGTACCATCTTGTAGTGAACTGATGTCTTCTTCATTGTGCAGACAAAGATCTTGTTGTTTTTTGTCGCTAATTTCTTTATCCTAACAATCTTTCTGAGTTTCTTGACTTGATTGATATTCATGGACAACTCATTTCCCCATATGCAATAAGGGTCGAACAGTGGGTCAAAACCTGTGACAGAAGGACCTACATGTGCAAGATCAAATTGTTAAAAACCTAAATATTAGAATGATTCCTGCAATTGCATAATAATGTGCTATTAGACAATGGACCATGCACGTGCAGTTAACTAAACACCACAGCAAATGAACCAAACGTTAACTGAGCATCACATTGCACAATATAACATACTCGTAATAGAAGATGAGATAGTTAACCAAACCAACACTACTAGGAAAAACCTTACCAGTAGCGTGGGTTTTTAGACTACCAGTAGCGTAGGTTCCCACGCTACTGCTATGACGCTACAGATATTTTTTAGCAGTAGCGTATGTTTTACCCCACACTACTACCAAACAAACATACCAGTAGAGCTGGTGCCCCACGCTACTAGTATTTCACACCCACGCTACTAGTAAAGGAATAGCAGTGGCGCTTCTATGATACACCCACGCTAGTAGTAACAAATTAGGATTTAAAAAAATAAAAGTCTACCTATTTCAATTTAGACATGCATTTCACAATACGTACATGTTATGCATACGGTCAATCATCAATCATACATATCTGATGTAGATAATTAACACACGCACACGCGCACACGCATGCACGCGCGCGCGCACACACACAATATATGCCACGCGTCTACGTCGTCGGCGTCGGCGCCTCCACAAGGCCGTGTAGATGGTGTTGTTGTCGTCGCCGCCGCCGCAGCACCATGACTATGTCGTCGTCTTCGTCGCCGCCGTAGCCCTGTGTCGATGTCGATGTCGTCGTCATCATCGTCGCCGCAGCCCCATGTCGATATCGTCTTCGTCGCCGCCGTAGCTTCATGTCTATGTGTTCCCTTCTAGGAACTCACAAATCCTGGAATTAAACAACGTACCAACACCACTACTAAGAACTCAAAAGAACCTGGAGCATTAGTACAGTATAACAGTAACCTATAGAGCACTAAGTAACAATAGCAGAAACAAAAGCATATAGCAGCAGCATAGTATATATGAATTATAAGTAGTAACTAACAGACCAATCCTAGAAATTGGGGAAAACTCAACTTAAGAATGACACAATGCTAGGCATGACCAAATCTTATTATAGATTCTGAATCCAAGCTTTTGAGGCAAATTGCAACAAGCGAAGTTTGTGCACCAAGTAGGAGTAATTCCCAGGTCATTCGCAAGCAAGCAAGCAAGCAAGCAAGCAAGAAGGCATCAACAATAGTAGATTATTACCAACATTGTACCCTTTAATGTCAGGTCATTTCAATTTAAGGCCTCTTTTGGTTCATAGGATACGATTATCATAGGAATAGGAATTTCGTAGGAAATGAGATGGCATGTATCTCAAATCCTATGAGTAGGAATAGGAAACGATATGTCATTTGATTGACGCCAAAGGAATTTTTCCATTGAGTCTAGGCTCATTTTTATTTTCCTATGAAATGTGGAGGATAGGAACCAATCCTATGTAGGAATATGAATCTATTCCTATGAACCAAAGGGCTCTAAAGGAAAAAAATCCTATAAGAATCCTATCCTCTAAAATTCCTATGAAATTCCTCCAAACCAAAGGAGGCCTAACTCTTGGTTGCAGATGTATTCTTGTTGTATTACTAGTAATCATCAGCAGTAACAACACTTGGTCATTATAAATATCACTGGCCATTATAGTCGACATGACAACTTCCCATTTATTACTATTCAAGTAAATTTAATCCTTGATTCCTCCTAATAAAGAACTATATCTTGAGGGACTACATAGAGTATCATACTGTTGCAAAAATTATGAGTGAAAAAGTAAAATTATAGGCAATTTTGCCTTGATGGGCAAGTTAGTTCTCCTATAAGAAGGGACTTAATCCCAATAACAAAAGCAAGCCAATGCAGAGTATTTACTTTACCATAGCTGCCTAGAGTAACTAGAAATTCGAGTTCTTCCAGAATGCTGAATTGTAACATCTCATCCTAAAACAAAATCATATAGATGGAGAGTATTGTCATCACCTAACGAACTGTCATATCGGCAAGTACCAGGAGTTGATGGATTGAGTGGTGAGCATGTACAAGAAAAGATGTGCATGTTTAATCTTTTGCAGCCTGAATAAATAGGCAAAAAAGAGTTTGGACTTCAGAGAAAATGGCACTCAAGAAGTTTTCACTTATCAACATTTGGCGTAGGTGTCTGAGGCCCAGCTTTATTGTTCTTAGTCTTTGATTTAGAATTCTTAACAGCTTTTCCAGACACTGGGGTGAGTAGCGGATTGCCAGTAACTCCAGTGGTGACAATCATACAGTCACTTGACTCAGACGCATTATTTTCTTCATGTGTGGCTTTTCTTTTTAGCTGCAGAAGAGGGGACTTGTGTTATATGATGGTAAGACAGACTATCTGACATCTGGCAAGGATGTCTATCATTAACTATTTCAGATTTTGGAGAAAATGCATCAGCTCAATCACATACAAAACCCAATGTCCTGACAACAGAATTCCTGGATAATCTTACATATTCGATAAAGTCATTTTGAATGCTAAATATTCAGAAGCATCAAAGATAGTTATTTTGAGAATGGAAATATATACCATAACTTGTTGGTTGTTTCTTGTAAGAGTATGTAGATAGAGTACCATCTAGAAAGACTCTCATGGCTCAGTGGTTGTTGCTTGTAATGCTATACAGATCGAGGACCATCCAAAAAGACTAAGCTATCAAAATTTTCCAATGCTCGCCTTAACTTCACTACCAGTTGTTGAAATAATAAAAATAGTAACCATAGAATCAAAGTTTGATGGATAAAACTATAGGACTGCAGCATTGTAGTTGGTATTATTTTTTTGAAGTAAGGCCTTACTGGGAACCTGAATTGCATAACATCCTTTATGTGGATTGATATATTGTAGACCAAAATACCCATGCCGTTAGAAATAATGCTATATGAAAAGATACAGTTTTATACCTGAACTATCAACGACATGACCCTTCCTTCCCAGTCACGAGTAGTAGATGGACCAGAACCGACTGCTCCAAGCTATCAGCGACACGAGAATCACAATCACGCGGACTGCTGCAACATAGGCATGAATAGAAAATTTTATACCTGAACTACACTCAAGTTGAGCAGCACCACAATGAACGAAAACTGAACTTGACATTACTGAACTAATTGTGCATCTATCTGCTAACATCTAATTTGTTTGTCATACACTAGTACTACTGAACTATAACTGATATCCCAAAGCCTACATAGTACTACACTTAACTAAAACTGAACTTGGCTGTTGCACTTACGAAAATTCAGAAATTGCACTTGGCATAGCTAGCCGCATTACTGAAAATTCAAAAACGAGCAGCTCCAGCGGCGTCCAAGAGCAATTGGCCGTCAGCCAACCACCGGAATCCATGGAAGACATCGCCTCACCACGACTCCGGCCGGCCACAAACGACGAGCTGACCTGGCAGTCACCAGATCCGCCGCCGCCACATCTTCTCCTGCTGCCGCGCCAGCACTCGTCTCCATCCGCGGCCAATCCCCGTACTGCTCGTCTGCCTGGGCACGCGCAGGTGTGGGGTGCTACTCGTTGGCCAGCGGGCCGACTTGGGCACTCGCGGCAAGAACAGGGGGCGCCCGAATCCCTAGCCGCGGGCAAGGGTGCAGACCTTGAGGCATGGATCTGGATGAAGGGGAGGGCGGGGCGGAGCTTGGGGGCATGTTGCATGCAGCCGGAGATCGCCGGAACCGGCCGGCGTGGGTGGTGGCAGCGGCGATGAGATCGTGGGGGAGAGGAGGTCGACCGAGAGCCAGGGTACGGTGGGGTTGAGATTTGTGTGAGAGAGTTTTTTTTTATCTTGTCGCTTGGCATGTGGAGGCAGTGGACACGCTGAGTAGTAGCGTGGGTGTATCCACTACTAGAAAAAGGGCTATAGATGATATGGTCACTAATGGCGCACCAGACATGTGGTGCGCCACTATTATATATATCAGTGGCGCACCATGAGTTGGTGCACCATTAGTGTGATAGACACTAATGGCGCACCAGACACATGGTGCGCCACTAGTAACAATTTTTTTTATTTTTCCAAAAATATTAATGGCGCACCTGCCACACAGTGTGCAACTACTATATTTTTTTGCAAAACTACTAATGGCGGGTTACTAATGGCGCATATGTGAGTGGTGCCCCATTAGTAACCTGAGACCAGCTAGATATTTTGGACAGCCACACCTACACACTCACTTTCCCCACTTCATTCTGCCCACCTCCTCCTCCAAGCTTGTGTCGGCTGCCTCCTCCTCCTCACCTCATTTGCACCATAGATTCATCCAAATTAAGTGGTTAAATTACCTTTTTTTGATAGGTAAGTAAGGGGAAAGCTATCTTTATGTTGTAGATCTATTTTTTTTCTCCCTCCAACAACGTGCACAGCACTTTTTATGCCCTAGCTAGATCTATGTAGGTTTGTGGTGTTGCATATATTTGCGGTGTTGCATATATGTTTGTGTTTGCAAGTACCGGTATTTGAAAATGCGATAGTTGCCAATATTTTGCCGGAATGTTGATTCATTTTCGTTTCGGTGAGAATTTTGGCACTATGCATTCTTTTTGGTCCTATTTTTAGGGAAAGTCATGCCAAAAATTTTCTTGGTTCTAAAATATCGTTTTGCTCTACCCCGCAGGCGACCATGGTCCGCACGATGACTGACGGCATCGTGAATAGGTTTTTGAGCTCCGCGAAGGCCGAGATGCTTCAAAAGAACGAGACGGAGATAAGATGTTCGTGTCGAAGATGCAAGCTGAAGAGCCTTATTGCGGACCCGGATTCCGGGCAGGTGCGGGACCACCTGCTCTTGCGTGGTTTCATGGATGGCTATCGGTTGCAAGGTGATGAAGATGACTATGAAGTCGTCCATGGGGGTCGGGTAAGAAATGAGGAAGGATAGTAAGACAACCACCGCGGCGAGGGCGGGCGAGAAGACGAAGAATCTCCAGGACATGGTCACGACGGTGATGCTGTACACAGTCATCATGTAGAAGATGCCGGACATGATGATGAGGAAGATCAAGACGAAGGGCATGATCATGAAGATGAAGATGCCGGAGCAGACGACGATGGAGGCTGGGTGCAGGACCCTCATATTGAAGAGCTGCTTTTCAAGCAGACGGATAATGCAAGAGCTGCCGCCCGAGAGAAGGCCAACCTGGATCAACCGGAGAAAGACACAGTTATTCCATTGCATGAAGGATGTAGGCCCGAGGATACCCGCCTGAAAGTAACGCTCATGGCTCTGGAGATTAAGGTAAAACACAAAATGACCGACGCATGCTTTGACAAGAACATGTCATTCTGGCACGAACATCTTCCCAAGGGGAACAAGTGCCCGACCAGTTTTGAGGAGGCGAAGAAAATCGTGTGTCCTCTGGATTTACTGCACGTGAAATACCATGTGTGCATGAACAATTGCATCATTTATCAGGACGAGCACGCGGAGTCTACCATATGTCCCGTGTGCGGCGTCACACGATACAAGAAGAGGAAGAAAGCTCCTCGAAAATTTGTGTGGTACTTTCGGATCACTCCTCATCTGCAGCGGTATTTCGCGGACCCTAAGCTAGCAAAGCTCCTGCGTTGGCACGCGGATAGGGAGGAGAAGAAGTGAGAAGATGATAGAAATGATCCGGAGATAAATAAAAAGACAAGATGTCGAGTTACCCTAAGGATGCGAGCCAGTGGCAAGCGTTGAACTTCGAACACCCAGAATTTGGGGACGATCCAAGGAACATCGTGCTTGGCGCGAGCACTGATGGAGTCAATCCGTTTGGCAGCCAGAGAAGCACACATATCACTTGGCCTGTGTTTGCGTGGATGTACAACCTTCCCCCCTGGTTGTGCATGAAGAGGAAGTACATTCACATGAGTATGCTAATTGAAGGGCCGAAACAACTAGGGAACGACATCAATCTGTATCTGGGGCTGCTGAAAGAGGAGCTAGACATGCTGTGGAAAACACCAGCCAATACGTGGGACGCCGCAGAGAAAGAATATTTCCTTATGAGAGCCGCACTACTCACGACGGTGCACAACTATCTCGGTTACGGATATCTCACGGGGCAGGTGGTCCACGGATTTTCTGGATGCGTCAGGTGCATGGATGACACAACGTATCGCCAGCTAGATAGAGATCCCAGGTCTTCGAGAACCGTGTTCATGGGACATCGAAGGTGGCTTCGCGACGAAGACCCATGGAGAAAACGCAAGGATCTGTTCGATGGTGAAACCGAACCCCGAAGACGCCCGCGTACGAGGAGCGGCGAGGAAATAGATGAGCCGTTAAAAAATTGGAAAGATTGCCCACTGCCGGCAAAGAAGCAAAAGGCGCCAGAGCCGGGAAAGAAGCGAAAGGCGCCAGAGCCGCTGCTGAAGGTATGGAAAACGAGGTCTGTTTTCTGGGACTTGCCGTACTGGAAGATCCACCGTGTGCCTCACAGCCTTGATGTCATGCATATCACGAAGAACGTGTGCGAGAGTCTGCTTGGTACCCTGCTCAACATGCTAGAGAGGACCATAGATGGGCCGAAAGCAAGGGCAGACTTGAAATCAATGGGCATCAGGGAGGAGCTTCACGCTAATGATGATGATGATGATGATGATGAGGCGAAGCAGGACACGGAAAGTCGTCGCAAAGGTAAAAAGGCCAAGAAGACCGGAACTGACTACCCTCCCGCGTGCTTCACTCTAAGTCATGAGGAGATCGAGCAGTTTTTCACCTGCCTCGTAGGAGTAAAACTTCCTTACGGTTACACGGGGAAGATAAGCAGATACCTAGACCCAGCGAAGCAGAAGTTCAGCGGGATGAAGTCTCACAACTGTCACGTGCTGATGACGCAGATACTTCCAGTTGTAATCCGTGGGATCATGGACGCGCACGTCCGTGAAACGCTATTTGGCCATGCAACTTTTTCGACGTCATCTCTCAATAGTCGGTTGGTGTGAGGCAACTAAGAAGGCTACATGAAGAGATCGTGGTGATACTATGCGAGCTTGAGATGTACTTTCCGCCCGCATTCTTCGACGTTATGGTGCATCTGCTGGTCCATATCGTGGAGGATATCATCCAAATCGGGCCGACGTTCCTGCACAGCATGTTGCTGTTTGAAAGGATGAATGGTGTCATCAAAGGATACGTTCGCAACATGTCACGTCTACAGGGAAGCATAGCCAGGGGCTTTCTGACCGAAGAGTGCATCTCCTACTGGACGAATTATCTAGGCATCGAGAACCCCGTTGGTCTACCCGTCAACAGGCACCTCGGCAGGCTCGCTGTATGGGGTCACCGCGAGGGTCATCACGAAATGCATGTCGACTTCGAGGGTCGACTCACTGACTTTGAAAGAGAAAACCTAGTCGCGCTACAACACATAGACGTGGTCGATCCTTGGGTGGTAGAGCACAAAACCTTTATTGAGAAGACGTACAATGACCGAAGCCAACAGAGGACGGACGGAGATATAATCAAAGAGCACAACTCATGTTTCACGTGTTGGTTCAAGCAGAAGCTTCTCTCGTACCCTTTACATGAGGATTCTTCCGCGGAAGAACAACTCATATTCGCCTTGTCACAGGGCGCCGAGTACAACCTAATGACCTATGAGGCGTACGATATCAACGGCTACACATTCTACACCGAGGACAAGGACACCAAGAGCGATGGTTATCAGAACTCCGGGGTAACGATGGAATCCTACACTAGTAACGACAAGGAAAGATACTACGAAAGGATCGAGGAGATCTGGGAGCTGAGCTACGCTGGAGAGAAGGTCCTGATGTTCCGTGTCAGATGGGCCAAGATCGTCCTAAAAGAACACCGGTATTTCACCACCATGGTTATACCCGAAGCCAAATCCAAGACCGCGGGCGCAAACGTCACCGCAAAAAATGAGCCATGGGTAATGGCTTCCCAAGTGGACCAATGCTTCTTCATTAACGACCCGTCAAAGCCCAGTCGTGTTGTCGTGAGGAGAGGCAAAAGGAAGATCATCGGAATGGATGGAGTTGCCAATGAGCAAGACTTCGACAAGTACGGCGACCCAAAGATGGAACATGACAACGACGATGAAGTAGCAGCATACACCACAAGAAGAAGCAGGACGACCCTACCTAAAGGACGTCTGTTCCACAGAAGAACTCCATTCGCGAAAAAGAAGGGCAAGAAAATTGTGAACAGATAGCTAGCTAAGATCGATTGTATTTAAATTGTAGCCTTCATTTCTCGATTGTATTTCATGGGCACTTTTTGAACTCATGAATATTTTTAAATTTCATGGGCACTTTTTGAATTCATGAATATTTTTTCAAATTTGATGATATTATTTCATATTCAATATGAAAAAATATTGAATATTCATGAGAACACTCGATCTCGATCCCCCTCCATCTCGATCGCTATCGCCCCTCGCCAGATCCCCCTTGCCGCCGAGCACCCCCGCACCCTCCCCCGCTCCACCGCCGCCGACGACCCCCTGCACCCTCCCCCGCTCCACCGTCACAAATGAATGCAACTAAAAATAAAAAACAAATTTGATTATATTTTCAAATAACAATTTTTTTGATATTTTCAAATAACAAATTTGATGATATTTTTTTATATTCATGAATATTTTCAAATAACAAATTTGATGATATTTTTAAAAAAATTATTACCGTTTTTATAAAAAATTATTACTGTTTCACATTCATATTCATTTTCTAAAAAATTATTAGATGCAACAAAAAATAAAATAAAAAAATTACTTATGGCGCACCGCTGGCAGGTGCGCCATTGCTATCTAAAAAAATATTACTTATGGCGCACCATCCCGGGGGTGCGCCATTGCTATCAAAAAAAACATTCTAATGGCGCACCGCCAGGGGGTGCGCCATTAGTAATCTTCCCCCCTATAGCTAGTCGCTCGATCCCTTCGTCCCTCCCTCGCCAGATCCACTCCCCCCTCGCCACACCCTCACGCCCCCTCCTTCCACCGCTCCGACGACCCCCGCGCCCTGCCTCGCAGTCTCGGTCCTCGCCGCCGACGGCCTGCCCCGCTCCTTCCCTCCACTCCTCAATCGCCCTCTCGGTCCTCGCCGCCGACGACCTGCCCCGCTCCTACGCCCACCACCACGACACTGCCAGGCTGCTCAAGGCCTTCAGCCGCACCGTCGAGCCGCGCAACTTCGGCATCGGCCTCGTCGCCGGCTTCCTCCTCATCACCTGCGCATACTTCTCCACCGCCAAGTTCGACGCCATCCACATCGCATCCCTCGGTAAGCCACGCCCCTCTCCTCCTCCTCCCCTCCCTCCGCGCATCTGCATTCGCCTCCCGCTTCGTCCCTCCTCTCGTCGGCCACTGATCTGACTAACCAATCTTGATGTGTGGGTTTGTGTGTGCAGTCAGCCCCTTTGAGACCCGGATTGGCTCGCCGGTGACCGCCGCCGCCGCCACTCTTCTTCTTGTCTTCAGATTTGGGCGTGCCGGGGCTGGACGCGGCATCATCCAGGGAGGGGAGCAAGGCCGAGGTGCTGGACACAGACGGTGAGGACCACACGACCACATCCCCCTCCTCCTCCTCCTCCTCCTCGGCACAAGGTACTGCAAGCTTATATTGCAAGAAAGTTTAAAATTCAATCTAAAACTCAATCTAAAATTCAATTAAAGTGATCTGAATATAAAAACTCTTGGAGTAAAAATTCAGTCTAAAAGTCAGTTAAAGTTTCAGTTTTAGAGTTATTTTCAGTTTGTAAAAATGAGAAGTGTATTTTTATATTTTGAAACTTAGTGTTTACTTTAGCTAAGTTAATCAACTTTGAGTAAGTAAGCTAAGATAAAAAAGTCAGTTAAAGTTTTAGTTAAAGTGAACGGAAGTTAATCAACTTGGAGTAAAACTTAGAGTAATTTTCTATTTTAAAACTGAGAAAAATAGGCATTCTGTTGTTTCTATCGCGTACAATCATTTCAGCTTATTTCTCTACAGCAAGGGAGATTTATTTAGACAATAGAATTAGCTTCCAACCATAAGGCAACACGAGCTGCCTTCCAAGTGTAAATGTGCAGTTGATTTGGTGAACTATAAGAAAAGGAAGTGAGTTGAATTGCAAAAAAATGGAAGGTGAAATGAAAAGAACATTGCTCTACATGAAAACTGTATGTGCAATCTACAAATGTGAAAAAATGTATGTGCTGTCATAGGTGATGTGCTGTCAAAAACTGTATGTGCAATCTCCAGAACAATTATGCTTATGTGAAAATTGTATGTGAAATCTCCAAATGTATCATCATAACGTAGGTGCTGTGTTGTGTGATTCTTGATGCTGAGAACTTCAGCTTTTTCAACTTGCTGGACTATATGTTCATTGGTACTACTTGTGATGCTGCTGCTGTACTACTTGGAATTTTTGTCAACTTGTGATGCTGCTGATGTACCCCGAGAGGCCCTTGAGTTTGCCTTATGCTTATGTGAAAATTGTATGTGAAATCTCCAAATGTATCATCATAACGTAGGTGCTGTGTTGTGTGATTCTTGATGCTGAGAACTTCAGCTTTTTCAACTTGCTGGACTATATGTTCATTAGTACTACTTGTGATGCTGCTGCTGTACTACTTGGAATTTTTGTCAACTTGTGATGCTGCTGATGTACCCCGAGAGGCCCTTGAGTTTGCCGGAATGTCGATTAACTTCCGTTCCGGCAAATTCGGGTACTCCATATGTCCTATTTTCAGCAAAGGTCATGCTGAAATTTTCCGTGAATTTTAGCATGACTTTGCTAAAAATAGGAGATATGGGGTACTTGCGACTAATGCATCGGCCGGGGTATCTTAGTACTTAATTAAGTAGGATCAACTGCCCCTTTATTCTTGTTGCATTAAACACATATGATGAATTCATGTGTGGACAGAAGAAATAGCAACTGCCATAGTTGGCAATAGAGCCAAGTGATTAGGCCCAACTTAGAAATTATCCTTCCCTTTTCTTGATAGGGTATATTATTAGAAGATACCCATATATATCAGTCAACCTAGGATGCCTCGGCATCGATAAACCCTAAATGATGAAAACTTAACTAAGCATTTAGGGTGCCTCAGCGTCGACAAACCGTAAATGATAAAACCTTGGCTTTTAGGGTGCCTCGGTGTCGATAAGAACCTAAATGATGAAAGCTTAGGCTTTTAGGGTGCCTCGGCGTCGACAAACCCTAAACGATAAAACCTTAGCTTTTAAGATGCCTCGGTGTCGACAAACCCTAAATGATGAGATCTTGTTCCTTGACAATAACCAAACTTTTTTCCTATTTAGAGCGAAACATGGCCCACAATGATGAGGCCGGTGGTTCGGGCAGCAAGGCATTCTGGGAGCTGTCCCAGGAGATGGAGAAAGAACCTCTCTATGAGGATGTCGCGGAAGACACCGATCCTGACTACACAACCCCTAGTGGTGTCGGGGATGACACCATTGATGGTGCCGCCGAGGATGCCACCACTGATGATGGCAGCGCACGCACAGATGGCAGCCAACCGAAGAGGCAAAGGAAGGACCGGCGCTCGAACGTGCTCCGCACCGTCAAGGAGGAATTTACTGAAGTGAACTCCGGCGGGCATCCAATGACACCCAAAGAAATAGTCAAGGGGTACTCGATTCAGCTCGGGTGCATTCTCCGGAGCAACGTCTCGATCAACACCGAGAACCTAAGGCATAATGATCGAGGGAATTTGCGCAACCTCCTCTTCACGAAGCTACACGAAAGATACAAGTTCCCCGCTGAATTTGAAAAGACACGCCCCTTAGGGAATAAAGTGAACAGTGCCGCCCCCACGACGATGAGCACGACCCTGTCTAATTGGAGAAGCGCGGTGAAGAGAATGATTGACAAAGGTGATAGTTATGAGAAGATCAAGGCGAAAAATCCTCCGATCAGCGAAGATGACTACAAGGAGTTCAAGATCAGGTGCGAGAGCAGCGCAACCTCCGAATCAAGTCAGTGGGGGAAAGAAATGTGGGAGTTGAACTTAGGGGAACACAAACTTGGTCCCAGTGGTTACAGAGTGGCGGAGCCTATATGGGACAAGGAGGACGCGGAACGTGCCGAGCAAGGCCTACCGCCCCGCTTTGAGAAATACCGTGACAAGCAGACCAGGAACTATGTCAGGACCCGGTAACAAAGGATCTTACCACGGATCCGAAGACCAGGGTGCTTGAGCTTGTTCTGGTAAGGAATACACCCCCGCGTAATTAGCTCCATATGGTTGCATTCTAATTAATGAAGCCAAATTTCTAAATGGTTCACATTCCTTCCGTAGGAGACTGAAAGCAGTAGCGCGGGGTCGTCTCAGAGAACCCCGTGGGACAACACTCTAAATAGGGCGTTGAACGTAATGAAAAACAAGGATAAGCTTAGTAAGTCGTCATCAACTGGTCGTGTGGCCGGCAAAGGCTTGTCCAGAAAATGGTCGTCATACTATAACGCTGGTGGGTGAAAGGAGAGAAAGACCAGCTCAGAAAGCCAGTCACGCGAGGTTCAAGAACTCAAGGCACAAGTGGCGCGGATTCCGGAGGTTTTCCAAGAGCAAGTGCAACCACAACTGGGATCGACGCTCACACTACTAGGGAAAAGGCTAGCAGCAGCGCGGGTTTTAGGCCTATCGGCAGCGCGGGTACCCGCGCTACCAATAAGGCTCTAGAGCTAACTCTTAGTAGTAGCGCTGCCTGTACCCGCGCTACCACTATTGACTATAGCAGCAGCGCTTTTCAGGAACGCGCTGCTATTACTTAGCTGTAGCGATTTCCCGGTCCAGCGCTACTGTTATATCTTTCACCATTTCCCCATTCTGGCTTCGATAAACTGCAATTTCCAGATACTAGGTACTACTAGATATCAATTTCATAAAGCATTATAGGTACTAGGTAGTACTCCCTCGGTTCGAAATTACTCGTCGTGGTTTTAGTTCAAATTTGAACTCAAACCACGACGAGTAATTTGGAACCGAGGGAGTACTAGATAACAATTTCATATATACTCAACATGCATCCTCAAGCAATACAAGGTGACATCGACAACAATCATCATATTTAGTTGTAGATGATATCGACGACGATCATCATATGTAGTTCTACATGATATCGACGACGATCATCATATGTAGTTCTAGATGATATAGCCACATACACATATGTAGTTCTAGATGATATCGACGACGATCATCATCCTCAAGCCTGGGCGTTGGGTGTTCCTGATAGTAATTAGGATGGCCTGTCCAACACGAAGATTCTTGCCAACGAGGAATCTCTTCCACCCAACCGAGTTCAAGTGTGTGCGACCATCTGTGCCCATGCGGTAAGTACATGTGGTGACGGAGCCCCTTGCAGTAAGGCGTAGTCCAACTGAGCCTTCTTCATCAGGCCCGGTACCACAACTCACAGATAGGTTCTTTGGCAATCTCTGAATAAGAAAAACATATCAATTAATAAATAGCCTAAGCATGTGATCAGACTCTACACTAAAGTATATCATCGACTAGATTCCACAAAGCATATCATTGGACTCTACACTAAGCATATCATCGGATTCACTAAGCATATAATCGGATAATTTGCATTTGTAAGTATAACAATAAAGCATATATATATATATCATCAAATTACTACATGCAGTACGTATAACATACCATTTCATGCCGATCGACCATGGTACTTGTCAGGCGGGTCACGAATGGCACCCCGACAAAGTCATCACGTGGCGGAATTATGTCCCATAGGTTGCACACCTCCTCCTCGCTCAGCCTCATTCTTTGAGCTATGATGGCTTCATGAAGTGGGTTCTCATCATCTTCATTGAGTGGGTCCTCATTATCTTCATCATCTTCGTCATCTTCCACCAGGTTGATATAAATGACAACCAGCTTGGGTCTTTCTGCTCTGAATGAGAATCTGATCAACTCACCACCAGTAAGACGCATGCGAGCGAGGAAACGGGCCCATCCATCTCCTCCAATCTGCGACATATTGCGTCCTTTCTCGACCTCCATAGTGTACAGCCCCCCAGGAGCCTCAAATGTCACAGTGTCTCCTGTCATCTTGTTGAATTTCAACCTCACATTGCATGGGATGATCTGTGTAAGAAAAGCAAAATGACACAATGCAGTAATGCCAACACTAAAAATAAAATAGTTGTTACATTTCATCTAATTTCTTACCGCCGCATGACGAAAACTCGGATGGAAGTAGATGCCGAACAGCTTGCCAGTTGCAAGGCTGCTGGCGCACCTTGACTTGCACAGTCGACATAGTGATGTTGGTGGTGGCGCCATTTTACTAAATCAAAATGTTCTAAATCAACTAGCCTACTAAATCAACTAAATCAACTAGCCTACTAAATAAACTAAATCAAAATGTTCTAAATCAACTAGCCTACTAAATCAACTAAATCAACTAGCCTACCAAATAAACTAAATCAAAATGTTCTAAATCAACTAAATCAACTAGCCTACTAAATCAACTGAATCATATCAACTAAATCGACTAAATCAACTGGCATACTAAATCAACTAGCATACTAAATCCACTAGCATACTAAATCAACTAAATCAAAATGTTACATATGAAAGCCTACTAAATCAAAATGTATCAGGGAGGAGGGACAAGGAGGGGCGACTCGAGGAGGGAGAAGATAGTAGGACGGAGAAGGAAGGCGGAGCGAGGAGGGGCCGGCCGGCGGCGATTGGAGTGAGGACGGATCGAGGAGGAAGGCGGAGCGAGGAGGGGGCGGCCAACGGCGAGTGGAGGGAGGATGGAGGAGGAGGCCGGTACCGAGTCCGGCGAGGAGGATGAGGCGACAGCGGCGCAGATCGGGGGAGGGGCGACGGGGGAGGACCGCCGGCGCGGGGGGTGAGGAGGAGACCGTGAGTGTGTGTGAGTGTGATCTGTGGATGAGGCTAGTGAGATCTGTAGTTAATTTAGCAGTAGCGATTATTGCCTGAATGCGCTGCTGCTACGTTACGTAGCAGTAGCGCTGTCTATTTTAAGGCGCTACTGCTATAACTGGCCTCACGGCGGCGTCGTGGGAATTTTAGCAGTAGCGCCGCTTGGAGTGCGCGCGCTACTGATAAACTTGTTTCAGCAGCGAGTTTCCACAGCCCGCGCTACTGCTACTTAGCAGCAGCGCCTGATTTTATAGCGCGCTGCTGGTAAGATTCTGTGTATAGGCTTTTCAATAGTAGTGTCACTGCCATTGTGCCTACCTTGATTTAGGGGCTGACAATGTGGATTGCGGGCGGCCAACAGGGGCCGCCCCCGGTTCCCAGCTTCACGGCGACCAACGCGCACAATGCGCAGGCGGCGCCATTGGTGTCTCCGACGAAGGCGGTATTGATGTCTCCGACGTCGGCACTGGTATTGGAGCTTAATGCACCCGGGTGTATGCTAGCCGGCAACTCAGCAGCAAGCGGCCCCTCCGTCAGTTGCACGCCCGCCGTTGGCGGTGCCTCGACATTAGCCGAGCTCGACGCCATCACGGTAACTAATTAAGCCTCTCGGCCGATGACTTCATCTCCTTGCCTTTGACTAGGCATCCCTGACGCCCTACATGTTTTCGCAGGGCGCCGCCGACGTTCCATGCACTCTCCTGCACTTCGTGGGCGGCGAGTTGATCGATGTTGCCAAGGGCAGAATCGTTCAACCAGGCAACCCCGTGTTCCACGGTAATCCGATAACACCCACTGTGTATAGGGTTGAACTGGTTCGGGTGCTGCCAGTCTTCAATGAGTTGTTACCTCCGATTCGACCCGCTGGGGCCGACGAAGATGATGTGATGACCCTCAGCGCCTGCGTAAGCTGGCCCCTGCTTTGGCCGAAGAGCCAGGGGGCGAGGGACACCACCCCACAGACAACACCGCCAGTCGTGCCGGCGCCAAGCCATGGCAAGACCGCCGCAACGCTACAGGACATGCCGGACATCCCTATGGCATAGGATTCGAACATGCATATGGCACAGGATCCGGACAACAACGACAACGACGACGGTACATTTACCAACGTCGATAAGTACTTTGCCGAACATGGGTACAGTGGTGAATTCTTCAGGCCTCCTTCTCAGGAACACAACTGTGAAAAAGACGATCACTGTCATGCTGGTACCACAGAGAAACCAAATTGCAACAGGCGTCGTCTGGCATTCAGTTCTCAGGAGACGCCTCCAGCTGCCGCCTTCACCGAGCCTCAGATAGCCGAGGTGCCAAATATTATCAACCCCAACACACTCAAGAAGGCGGTCTGTGAGCAGAACTCGGTCCCATTACAGCAGAAGAAGAAGGGACGAAAAAGAAAGAGTAACAAGGGTGCCAGCCAGCCGGCACCGAGTACGATCCATGCTCAGGACGGTCCACCTTCACCTAAGGATATCTCGAGGAGGGTGCATGTGGCGGGTAGGCCGATGCTACCGACTAATTTGCTCAATGCTGCAACCGGTGCTATGCGGAGTCTGCATGACAGTGTTCTTTCTTTCGAGAAGCGGCGTCTCTCCGAGAATGATGTGGCATACCAGGTTTTTGTGGCCAAGGTGCCAGAGGGCAAGGGCTTTGTGTATAACACCATCGGGGGTACGATCATCCTGTGGTTTGATGACATCTTCGCTATGTTTAACCTTCATCCGCTGCACTACACCTTCATTCGGCTATTTTCGCTGAGTATGGAGATACGAATCATTAGAGACAAGACCCCGGACATCGTGATAGTCAACCCCTTCTACATGTGTGCCAAGACCTTGGGCAGCGCTGGGGACCAGCAAGTCGCGAGTTCTTACCTCGAAGGCGTCATTCTGGCAAACCCAGATAAGGATAACTTCCTCGTGCCTTACTTTCCCGAGTAAGTCATCCCCTCACCGCCCCGTAACATATGATTTCTTAGATTTCGATCGTTCTTTTTTTTTCTCTAACATTCCGTGTTTTATGCAGTGACACACATTGCACACTCATCCTCTTAAGCCCGAAATATTCCATGGCCATGTATTTCGACTTGGACCGTCAGTCACAGAAAGACTACACAAATATCAAGAAAGTTCTTGATGATGTTCTCCCCGGCTACGCTAGATCTGGAGGCACCTTCACCAGGCCAGTTCGTAGGTATGACAAGCACATGTTCGCCCACACTACGATGTTCCCCTGCGTCAAGCAGCCGCCTGGCGGTCATAAGGATGCCTACTACTCCCTCCATCACATGCGAGCGATCGTACGGGACCATAATCACCTCTTGCTACCAAATAATCTCAAATATTGGGCCGCAAGATTGTCGGCAATCCAGGACGCGGACAATAGACAAGAATTCTTTCGCATCCAGTCAGAGTTTGTGGAAATTATCCATCAAGATGTCCTTCGTACCTCGGGGCAGTTCTACCTCAGATATCAACCGTCCAACAGTGAGATAGACACAACACTACAAATGCAGGCTGACAACGCCCGCGATTCATGACCATCACGAGAGACGGCGGCTTCATCCACGCTTCGGTCCCTAAGTCGAGTCGAAAGTAGTGATGCTATGCGTAGTTCTGAAACATCGATTGGCTCATGTTGTAATTAAACTTTAATGAACTTGTATGTCTCTTTGGTTTGGACAGTCGTTCAACTTAGATGTAATCAATGCTATTTATTAGTAGGACCATGAACCGTGCTATTAATGTGTTGCTTTTCTCTTCTAATCCTTTTGTCGCATACTTATATATTGCTTATGTATTATCTGTGAATTGCTACTAACGTTTTGTTTGTCTAGTGCATAGAGATGCCGTCGTATGTCGTGTACAAGGGTAAGGTTCCCGGAGTCTACGATGACTGGGAGGAGTGTCGAAGACAGGTTCACCATTTTAGCGGTAACAGTTACAAAGGGTACACCACTAGGGCGGAGGCGTAAGTTAGATACGTGCGCTATCTAGCGGGAGAGAGGAGGGAGCGGAGGAGGAACCGGATGAAGACCAGTTTCATCGCGATGATGCTCATCGTGATGACCGCAGCTCTCTTCTATGTGATGGTAGTTTAGATGATCGATATCGACTTGTAATGTGAAGACAAACTCGCTACTCGCGGTTTCGAGACTTGTAATGTTCTAACTTTGTTTGGTATTTTAAATTCGGAGACTAATATGATGAATTGTATTCGGAGACTAATCTTCTATTGTATTCGATAAATCTATTGTTTATATGTTGTGCTCTCTATATTCTGTCCAATAATATATTTTGTAACCTGTGAAAATATCAGAGAAAAAAAATCCCTAATATTCATACTAGTGGCGCACCACTTAGAACACTAATGGCGCACTGCAAAAAGGACTCTAATGGCGCATCATGCACTAGTGTGCCATTAGTATGCCAAAGCACATGGGTAAATATGTCCCCCTGCGAGGCATACTAATGACGCACTACGTGGTGCGCCATTAGTATAATACCAGATACTAATGGCGCACAAGTGGTGTGCCATTAGTAAAACATTCTAATGGCGTGGTGCTAGTGGCGCGCCTATAGTGCGACATTAGTAGGCAAAACAGGTGCGCCACTAGAAGGCCTTTTCTTAGTAGTGATCGCTTGCGCTGTAGCTATTCACTTAGTAGTAGCGTAGGATTTACTACCCGTGCTACTAATATTTGTTGATCTAGTGGTGTGGTGTGGCACACTTAGCAGTAGCATGCCCACAAGAAACCAACGCTGCTACTATGTCATACCAGTAGCGCGCTTTGTACCCAGCGCTACTGGTAATTACCAGTAGCGTGGGGACACAAACAAACGCTACTGGTAAACTTCTATGTATAAGCATTTTCCTAGTAGTGCAAGCATGCTTAACAACTTGGAAATATAGCAATTGTATTAGTTTCTTGTGTATTTAGTACAGCCAAATTCGATTTATTTGTCACATGGTATACAAGAACAGGATGCAGCCACAACAATTGAATATCGCATTGCAGAATGGAACCATGCAATTAAGTAATCACCACAACAAATGAACCAAACGTTAAATGAGCACCATATTGCACAATATAACATACTCCTAATAGAAGATCAGACAGTTAACCAAACCAAGCATGCTTAACAACTTGTAAATATAGCAATTGTATGTCACATCCCTATAATTTGGTTACAGATACTGGCATTGCATCCATGCATCATGTCTAAAGTTATGTGAAATTGAAATGGGGATTGTTCCAAACCCTAGCACCAAAATTAAATCAACTAGGTTCAACTGAAAATTGCATTCAATGAACCCAAAATGCCTTCATCAATGTTTGATATTTTTGGCACGGCTTTGAGTCCAAACCAAAAATGGTGAACATTTTTGTGGAATATTTTGGGCACTGAATTTAAATCATTATTGTATTTGAATTTGGAATTATGTTCATAATATATGGAATATGTTTCAAATAACTTTGAAATGTGTTATGTGCTATTGGAAAAGTCCATCCAGCAACATAAAAATATTCAAAGGGTTTTTGTCACTGTCTTGAAATTGTTCTGAATTTTAAATAGTGGCAGAATGTTAATCAAAACAAAACAAAACAGAAAGTTAAAAAAGGGCAAAAACCTCACATGGCCTCCCTGTAGCCTGGCCCAGCTTCTCTCGGCCCAGCCCACCAGCCCAACCGCTAGGAGCTTCTTCAAGCTCCTGCTAGTAGGAGCTGCTTCATGCCCGCATCACAGCCGACCGCGGCCACGTCTCCCCGCCACCTCCTGCTTCCTTCCCCGTCCTCGACCGGGCGCCTGGAGACGCTCGAGCCCCCCTGGTTCTTCCCCTCTCTCGCAGCTCACTCTCCCTTCCCCTGTTCTCTCTGTACCACGCCCGAGCGCGTCTGTCGTCGCAGCTCGCCATAGCCACGGCCACCGGCCACCCCACGCCTCACCAACGCGCTAGGAAGCTCTGCTACCTCGTCCTTGCCCCTCCTTGCTGAGCCACGCGACGAGGAGAGCCCCGAAGCGACACCCGTAACATCATCTCCAGCCACAGCCGGCCGAAATTGCCGCCGCCGTCTTGTCGCCCCCAGGCCTTCCCCGAGCACGCTGACCTTCCCTACGTCTCCGCTGTGAGCTCACGGACCGAACCCCCCTCTCCTCCGCCTTGATTGCTCGCCGTAGTCATCGATTCATTAGATACAGAAACCCGCCGCCGCCCGAGCTCATTGCCGGTGATGCTCTGGTGGCCTTTCAATCACAATGACCTATACAACACAATCGCACACACACGTAGTTGTTGCCCCGCTGCTCTCTTTGCTCGCCCGCTTGCTCTAGCCGCAGTTGCCCTACACACCGAACTCCGGCCGCCGCCCAACTCGCCGTCCCCGCCGTTGCACGCCACTCTAGCGCCGCCCGAGGCCACCAACGGACGCGCCTCGTTGCGCCGCTTCCAACGCGCCCGGCCGCGCGACCTCTCGTTGCCGGAGTTGGCCGGACGGGCAACCCCGCCGTGTCCCGATTAGCACCGGCGGCTAACCGCCGTTTTGGATGACGTGGACACGTCATTAGCGGCTGATTGCACCACTAATTAAACCTCTGATGAAACTGACAGCCGGGCCCCACCGCCTAACTAACCGGCTAACTAAATAAGATTAAGTTTAATCTAACAATAGTGGGCCCGCGTGTTAGTGTTGACTATCCTGACATGGCCGTTGACCCGACCCCACCTGTCTGTGACTTTAGCCAGTGTTGTGTCGCTGACCAATGGACCCCACGGGTCAGGTTTGACCCGAACTGGGTTAGTTGACCTACTGACCTCATCATGACGTAATGCTGGCGCAGTAATTGTTTTCTGGAGTTTTAAATAAATCAGAAATGATTTATGAATTCCAGAAATGCTATAAACTTCTAAAAATCATAGAAAATCAATCGTAAATCCAAATGAATTAATTTATATATGACAAATTATCAGAAAAATCCAATATATCCATTTATGATACTTTCATGCATGAAAAACCAACTTATACCTGCTGTATAAGTGAAAACATTCAAATGACATTTTAAATGCTCAAACTAGAGTTTGCATTTGAACCTTTGGTTCAAATGGACTCCCTTGCACTTGTTGCGAGCTGCATTAGCTCAATTCATAGCATATTGCCATGTCACATTCATGCATCATATTCTTGCATTGCATTGATTGTGTTTCCTCTCTGTTGCCGTTGTCTGTCCCCTCTCAGTAGACGATGTTCTGACGATTTGATCGATGACACCGATGAAGAACTATATTATCTTCAGAAGTGCCAGGAAAGCAAAACCCCCTTGTTCATTCTGATACAATCCCACTCTCTCACTCCTGCTTTCTTTTACTGCATTAGGACACCAATGATTCAACTGTTACATGCTGCGGTAGTTAAACCCCTTTCCTTTGCATGACCTGTCATTGCCACAGTAAATAGATGAAACCCACTAGCATGAGTAGGAGTTGTTTGAGCACTGGTGTGCCTACTCATTCATGCTTGTTTGTCATGCCTGCTATTGCTTATAGTTGAGTCAGGTCCGATTCATCGGGGATGAATTAGAGGTGTGAGAACATGTCCTACTATTGTGAGCTAAGTGTGTGAACACGATTTGGTAAAGGTATCGGTGAGAGGCCATGTAGGAGTACATGGTGGGTTGTCTCATTGAAGCCGTCCTTAGGAACCGAGTTATGTGTTTGTGATCCATGAACAGCTACTACCACGCATTGGAATGCTTAAGTGGCACCAAGTGGCACCCGGTACAGGTGGGCTTGGGACAGACTAGGCACAGTGGCACGGTGTACCAAGTGGCACCCGGATGGTGGGCTTGGGAACCCTGCTCACATCGTTTGGGGCCGTGAGCGACAACCCGGCCGGATCTCCTTGTGGATGGAACCCGAATAGGTGATAAACCTGGACTAGAGACTTGTTGGTTAGTCAGGTCGTGGCCGACTCCCTCGCCAGGCTTCCGCTTGAAGGTTGCCGAGATACATGATGTGTACATGGTCGTAAGTGGTGAGAGCGTGTGTGAAGAAGTACACCCCTGCAGGGTTATCATTATCTATTCGAATAGCCGGATTCCTCGGATATGGAAACTTGGACCCCTTGCATCGTTTATAGACAAGTGAAAGTGGATACTCTAAAATGCGCAAGATAAGTGTGAGTGCTATGGATGGCGTTCTCGTAGGGAGACGGGAGCGGATCCATAGCGGTGTATTGATATGGTGAATATGTGGACTCGGGTGCGCCACCTCAAAGAGTTATTTGCAGTCATAGTTCAGGATAGCCACCGAGTCAAAGCTGGCTTGCTGTAGTTAAACTCCACCACCCCTTTGATGATACCGATGCATATGTAGATAGTTCTGATGTAAGTCTTGCTGGGTACATTTGTACTCATGTTTGCTTATTTTATGTTTTGGAGAGAGACTTCAGTATATTAGTAACCTTTGGGATAGTCTTTGAGGTGTTGATAGTGTTGCTCGTACCTTTAGTATATTAGTAACCTTTGCGATAGTCTTTGAGGTCCGTGATATATCATTCTTCCTAATACCACGAACCATTATGGAAGAAATGCGTTAGGACAATGATCACAACAAGAGTGCTCTTGATGAGTTCTCCATTCAAATTTGTGAATCTGCCAGTCCTCCCTCTTCTGCATGGGTTATCCGGAAGAAAAATGTTGAGCTATGCATCCATAACTCAGAAAACCATATGTTCCTTTGAGTTGTCTCTCTTTAGCTGTATTCTGACCTCTGTCTATCAATTGATAGTCAGGACTAGTTATGCATTCGTGTTATCAATGCCTATTATTCTTGTGGTTTGTCGAGCCATTCTATTCCGGAATGACTAGGAGAAACAAACTCCAGCACCTCATCCATTTCTTGGACTGGTCAAAGTAGTTGTAATTCGCAGATCAAAATGCCAATCGAGGTTTTGTTCTGTTCTACCTTGGAGTATTACCCCTTTTATGTCAGTATTGTCATGAGAATTGCACCACCTCTTATGAATTCTTGACGCAGCGATACTTCTCGCCATCATTATTGATTCCTCAGTTCCGTGTCATTGTAACCGGAATGCCGACAAGTGATCTGTGATGTGTGAAATCAATACTCCTAGCAACATTGCTTGGTAGTTAATGGATAATACTCTCACTCTTAGCGTGTTGGTTATTGAATCATCATCCTAGGACTGATCATGCTACCTAGTCCATTTCTGTTGGTGCACTCTTTGATCGATGAGTTAGGATTTTGTCAAACCCTTGCTCTGTTGATCACATCATCCTACCTTGAAAGGCAAGATTGTTCTCGAGCTTAGTAACATATCGATGGTTCGTGATTTTCCAAATATCTTCTCGGAAGTGTTACCAGGTTTTCACCTGACCGCTATGTTGCTTTCGTGATAAAGTTGGTTTCTTGTAAACCACTCCTTCTCCAAGAATCCGTGTTGGATACCCCTGAGCTAGTTGGTTAAGCTAAACAAGAACTTGGAGAATTGGAAGATAAAAGCTTACCAAATTTAGTTCATGTTAAGGGATATATTTTGTGTGTGTGTGTGTGTGTGTTGAAGAAAGATGATATCTTCATCGATTGGTCCTCATGATCAGTTGTTGGATCTATTTGTCTTGTCAAAACTTGACTTGAGTATGGGCTATCGTCAAGTCAAATCAGAACCAACGATGTTCGTAATGTTGTCTTACTCGTGCTTGATCCCTCGAGCATACACCATTACATGTTTTGGTATGACCAATGCTATCACCGTGTTCACATGATGGTGGAAGTCCAGTGATATGGAAATTCCGATGAGTTGCTGTTGAACCCATCAGCAGCATTTTGTCTCCCCCATGATTCATGTTGAACATCAACCTAGTGATGAAAACTTTGTAAGAAATGCCTTCGTGTTCCATTCACGAAGCTTATGCTTGGATGGAAGAAGTGATTTTCCCCAAGTTCACGTGCATTAGGTGTAAGTTGCCGCCATGGATTTTAGAAAGGTTTGTTTTGCTTCCCTTGGAATCATCCCGAATCATTCATGCATACGTGCGAAATACTCTATGGTTTGGTATATTAATTACCTCCACTCCATAGGTGTTCCTAGCACACCAAGCCATTGATTGATTTGTTCAAGGTGAAGAAGTTCCTTCTTAAGAATCATGACTTATGTTAGGACTTCGCTACCCTCATTCATGGTTCCCCTCCGGAACTCGATAGTGTTTTTTTTGTAAGACTACTATGTGGCCATGCTTGTCTGGAATAGCGTGTTCACATGTATGTAGTAGAACCAGCTTGTTTAGTGGGGGTGAGTTGTCACAGCCCTATAATTTGGTTGCAGATAGTGGCATTGCATCCATGCATCATGTCTAAAGTTTGTGAAATTGAAATGGGGATTGTTCCAAACCCTAGAACCAAAATTAAATCAACTAGGTTCAACTGAAAATTGCATTCAATGAACCCAAAATGCCTTCATCAATGTTTGATATTTTTGGCAAGGCTTTGAGTCCAAACCAAAAATGGTGAACATTTTTGTGGAATATTTTGGGCACTGAATTTAAATCATTATTGTATTTGAATTTGGAATTATGTTCATAATATATGGAATATGTTTCAAATAACTTTGAAATGTTTTATGTGCTATTGGAAAAGTCCATCCAGCAATATAAAAATATTCAAAGGGTTTTTGTCACTGTTTTGAAATTGTTCTAAATTTTAAACAGTGGTAGAATGTTAATCAAAAGAAAACAAAACAGAAAGTTAAAAAAAGGGCAGAAACCTCACCTAGCCTCCCTGTAGCCTGGCCCAGCTTCTCTCGGCCCAGCTCACCAGCCCAACCGCCAGGAGCTTCTTCAAGCTCCTGCCAGTAGGAGCTGCTGCGTGCCCGCATCACAGTCGACCGCGGCGACGTCTCCCCGCCACCTCCTGCTTCCTTCCCCATCCTCGACCAGGCGCCTGGAGACGCCCGAGCCCCCCTGGTCCTTCCCCTCTGTCGCAGCTCACTGTCCCTTCCCCTACTCTCTCTTTGTAGCACGCCCGAGCGCGTCTGTCGTCGCCGCTCGCCGTAGCCACGGCCACCAGCCACCAGCCACCCCACGCCTCGCCAACACGCTAGGAAGCTCCGCTACCTCATCCTCGCCCCTCATTGCTGAGCCACGCGACGAGGAGAGCCCCGAAGCGACGCCCGCAACATCATCTCCAACCACGGCCGGCCGAGATCGCCCCCGCCATCTCGTCGCCCCCAGGCCTTCCCCGAGCACGTTGACCTTACATACGTCTCCGCTGTCAGCTCACGGACCGAACCCCCCTCTCCTCCGTCTTGATTGCTCGCCAAAGTCATCGATTCATCGGATACAGAAACCCGCCGCCACCCGAGTTCATCACCGGTGATGCTCCGGTGGCCTTTCAATCACAATGACCTATAAAACACAATCGCACACGCATGTAGTTGCTGCCGCGCTGCTCTCTTTGCTCGCCCGCTTGCTCTAGCCGCAGCTGCCCTACACACCGAACTCCGGCCGCCGCCCAACTCGCTGTCCCCGCCGTTGCACGCCACCCCAGCGCCGCCCGAGGCCACCAATGGACGCGCCTCGTTGTGCCGCTTCCAACGTGCCCGGCCGCGCGACCTCTCGTCGCCGGAGTTGGCCGGACGGGCAACCCCGCCGTGTCCCGATTAGCACCGGTGGCTAACCGCCATTTTGGATGACGTGGACACGTCATTAGCGGCTAATTGCACCACTAATTAAACCTGTGGTGAAACTGACAGTCGGGCCCCACCACCTAACTAACCGGCTAACTAAATAAGATTAAGTTTAATCTAACAATAGTGGGCCCGCGTGTCACTGTTGACTATGCTGACATGGCCGTTGACCCGACCCCACCTGTCTGTGATTCTAGCCAGCGCTGTGTCGCTGACCAATGGACCCCACGGGTCAGGTTTGACCCGAACCGGGTCAGTTGACCTGGTAACCTCATCATGATGTAATGCTGATGCAGTAATTGTTTTCTAGAGTTTTAAATAAATCAGTAATGATTTATGAATTCCAGAAAATGCTATAAACTTCTAAAAATCATAGAAAATCAATCGTAACTCCAAATGAATTTATTTATATATGAAAAATTATCAGAAAAATCCAATATATCCATTTATGCTACTTTCATGCATGAAAAACCAACTTATACCTGCTTTATAAGTGAAAACATTCAAATGACATTTTAAATGCTCAAACTAGAGTTTGCATTTGAACCTTTGGTTCAAATGGACTCCCTTGCACTTGTTGCGAGCTGCATTAGCTCAATTCATAGCATATTGCCATGTCACATTCATGCATCATATTCTTGCATTGCATTGATTGTGTTTCCTCTCTGTTGCCGGTGTTTGTCCCCTCTCAGTAGACGATGTTCTGACGATTTGATCGATGACACCGATGAAGAACTATATTATCTTCAGAAGTGCCAGGAAAGCAAAACCCCCTTGTTCATTCTGATACAATCCCACTCTCTCGCTCCTGCTTTCTTTTACTGCATTAGGACACCAATGATTCAACTGTTACATGCTGCGGTAGTTGAACCCCTTTCCTTTGCATGACCTGTCATTGCCACAGTAAATAGATGAAACCCACTAGCATGAGTAGGAGTTGTTTGAGCACTGGTGTGCCTACTCATTCATGCTTGTTTGTCATGCCTGCTATTGCTTATAGTTGAGTCAGGTCTGATTCATCGGGGATGAATTAGAGGTGTGAGAACATGTCCTACTATTGTGAGCTAAGTGTGTGAACACGATTTGGTAAAGGTATCGGTGAGAGGCCATGTAGGAGTACATGGTGGGTTGTCTCATTGAAGCCGTCCTTAGGAACCGAGTTATGTGTTTGTGATCCATGAACAGCTACTACCACGCATTGGAATGCTTAAGTGGCACCAAGTGGCACCCGGTACAGGTGGGCTTGGGACAGACTAGGCACAGTGGCACGGTGTACCAAGTGGCACCCGGTACAGGTGGGCTTGGGACAGACTAGGCACAGTGGCACGGTGTACCAAGTGGCACCCGGATGGTGGGCTTGGGAACCCTGCTCACATCGTTTGGGGCCGTGAGTGACACCCCGGCCGGATCTCCTTGCGGATGGAACCCGAATAGGTGATAAACCTGGACTAGAGACTTGTTGGTTAGTCAGGTCGTGGCCGACTCCCTCGCCAGGCTTCCGCTTGAAGGTTGCCGAGATACATGATGTGTACATGGTCGTAAGTGGTGAGAGCGTGTGTGAAGAAGTACACCCCTGCAGGGTTATCGTTATCTATTCGAAAGCTAGATTCCTCGGATATGGAAACTTGGACCCCTTGCATCGTTTATAGACAAGTGAAAGTGGATACTCTAAAATGCGCAAGATAAGCGTGAGTGCTATGGATGGCGTTCTCGTAGGGAGACGGGAGCGGATCCATAGCGGAGTATTAATATGGTGAATATGTGGACTCGTGTGCGCTAGCTCAAAGAGTTATTTGCAGTCGTAGTTCAGGATAGCCACCGAGTCAAAGCTGGCTTGCTGCAGTTAAACTCCACCACCCCTTTGATGATACCGATGCATATGTAGATAGTTCTGATGTAAGTCTTGCTGGGTACATTTGTACTCACGTTTGTTTATTTTATGTTTTGCAGAGAGACTTCAGTCTCGCTAGTAGTTCCGCATGGACTTCGACATTTAGCTTGTTACCTCAGCTACGATCTTGTACCCTTGGGAGGGTCTTGTAGATAGTCAGGCTTCTCAGCCTTCTTCATTTGTAGTTGTCTGTTCTCAGACAAGTTAAGCTTCCGCATGTGCTTGATGCTTGTATGCTCCGTATGTTGGGTCATGAGACCCATGTTTGTAATACTTGGCTCCTCGGAGCCTAATGAATAAATACTATGAGTCGTAGAGTCTTGTTGTGATGCCATGTTGTATTTGCACATATTGAGCATATTGTGTGTATGATTGAAATGCTTGGTAATTATGGGATCCGACAATCTAGTTGTTTATCCTTGGTAGCCTCTCTTATGGGGAAATGTAGTCTTGTGCTTCCATGAGCCATAGTAGTCCGCTACAGCCCGGTTCACCGGAGTCCTGGTAGCCCAGCACTACTGCTCCGGAACACTTGATTGGCCGGCATGTGAATCACTTCGTTCCTATGTCTGTCCCTTCGGGGAAATGTCACACAGTGACATCTGGAGTCCAGCCTAGCCTGCTACAGTCTGGTTCACCGGAGTCCTGTTAGCCCGGTGCTACAGCCCGGATTCACGACTAGTCATGTCGGCCCGGGTTCTCTGTCATATGGATGCTAGCGACACTATCATATATGTGAGCCAAAAGGCGCAAACGGTCTCGGGCCATGGTAAGGCGACACCCGTGGGGATACCATGAGTGAGGCCGCAATGTGATATGAGGTGATATAGGCTAGATCGGTGTGACCTGGAATCAGGATCCTGGCAGCTTTGGTATCAGAGCCTGACTGCCTGTAGGATTACCAAGCCAAGCTGGTTGAAGTCATGTCTAGAAATGCTTTAGTTATATAAGGGAATTGATTGTGGATGGGAACGTAAGGCTCTTTTTACTCCTTATCCTCATGACCTTCTGATATGAGTCATCTTATCTTTTCTACGGGGTTAAGAACTAGGCTTCTCTTCTATCTCTCAGGATGACGTGTTACTAGACCGTAGTTGCCTAGGATTGTTAGATTTAAGCCCCAATTCAGTTTCTACTACTTCCGTGTGTTCATAGTTATTCTCGAAACCTTGATATTGTGTTGATAAGTGGTTATGCCACCAATTTGCAGGATGTCTCAAATATTTTTGAGCATTTACAGCCGTTATGCTGTCCGAGTCATCCCAGGTTTCTAGATAGTCTGATGCACTTGCAATGATTCCTCCATGTTCCTGATGTCCATTTGGGCCAGATTAATCACACTAATCGGTGAGTTGAGGTACTCTGTTGCCTCGACATATATGTTGGAGCTATTATTATGACCCTAGGCATCTTAGAGAACCACCCATAATCTAGCCATGCTTTATATTCCCAGTGTGATGATTCTGGCCACCATTCTCGAGAGCATCCCGCGATGCTACTTAGTAGTAGGTATTCTACTCTTGGGTTCTTGACCCAAGATTCACTCTACTTACGTCGTGTTGATAGTGTTGCTCATACCTTTAGTATATTAGTAACCTTTGCGATAGTCTTTGAGGTCCGTGATATATCATTCTTCCTAATACCACGAACCATTATGGAAGAAATGCGTTAGGACAATGATCACAACAAGAGTGCTCTTGATGAGTTCTCCATTCAAATTTGTGAATCTGCCAGTCCTCCCTCTTCTGCATGGGTTATCCGGAAGAAAAATGTTGAGCTATGCATCCATAACTCAGAAAACCATATGTTCCTTTGAGTTGTCTTTCTTTAGCTGTATTCTGACCTCTGTCTATCAATTGATAGTCAGGACTAGCTATGCATTCGTGTTATCAATGCCTATTATTCTTGTGGTTTGTCAAGCCATTCTATTCCGGAATGACTAGGAGAAACAAACTCCAGCACCTCATCCATTTCTTGGACTGGTCAAAGTAGTTGTAATTCGCAGATCAAAATGCCAATCGAGGTTTTGTTCTGTTCTACCTTGGAGTATTACCCCTTTTATGTCAGTATTGTCATGAGAATTGCACCACCTCTTATGAATTCTTGACGCAGCGATACTTCTCGCCATCATTATTGATTCCTCGGTTCCGTGTCATTGTAACCGGAATGCCGACAAGTGATCTGTGATGTGTGAAATCAATACTCCTAGCAACATTGCTTGGTAGTTAATGGATAATACTCTCACTCTTAGCGTGTTGGTTATTGAATCATCATCCTAGGACTGATCATGCTACCTAGTCCATTTCTGTTGGTGCACTCTTTGATCGATGAGTTAGGATTTTGTCAAACCCTTGCTCTGTTGATCACATCATCCTGCCTTGAAAGGCAAGATTGTTCTCGAGCTTAGTAACATATCGATGGTTCGTGATTTTCCAAATATCTTCTCGGAAGTGTTACCAGGTTTTCACCTGACCGCTATGTTGCTTTCGTGATCAAGTTGGTTTCTTGTAAACCACTCCTTCTCCAAGAATCCGTGTTGGATACCCCTGAGCTAGTTGGTTAAGCTAAACAAGAACTTGGAGAATTGGAAGATAAAAGCTTACCAAATTTAGTTCATGTTAAGGGATATATTTTGTGTGTGTGTGTGTGTGTTGAAGAAAGATGATATCTTCATCGATTGGTCCTCATGATCAGTTGTTGGATCTATTTGTCTTGTCAAAACTTGACTTGAGTATGGGCTATCGTCAAGTCAAATCAGAACCAACGATGTTCGTAATGTTGTCTTACTCGTGCTTGATCCCTCGAGCATACACCATTACATGTTTTGGTATGACCAATGCTATCACCGTGTTCACATGATGGTGGAAGTCCAGTGATATGGAAATTCCGATGAGTTGCTGTTGAACCCATCAGCAGCATTTTGTCTCCCCCATGATTCATGTTGAACATCAACCTAGTGATGAAAACTTTGTAAGAAATGCCTTCGTGTTCCATTCACGAAGCTTATGCTTGGATGGAAGAAGTGATTTTCCCCAAGTTCACGTGCATTAGGTGTAAGTTGCCGCCATGGATTTTAGAAAGGTTTGTTTTGCTTCCCTTGGAATCATCCCGAATCATTCATGCATACGTGCGAAATACTCTATGGTTTGGTATATTAATTACCTCCACTCCATAGGTGTTCCTAGCACACCAAGCCATTGATTGATTTGTTCAAGGTGAAGAAGTTCCTTCTTAAGAATCATGACTTATGTTAGGACTTCGCTACCCTCATTCATGGTTCCCCTCCGGAACTCGATAGTGTTTTTTTTGTAAGACTACTATGTGGCCATGCTTGTCTGGAATAGCGTGTTCACATGTATGTAGTAGAACCAGCTTGTTTAGTGGGGGTGAGTTGTCACAGCCCTATAATTTGGTTGCAGATAGTGGCATTGCATCCATGCATCATGTCTAAAGTTTGTGAAATTGAAATGGGGATTGTTCCAAACCCTAGAACCAAAATTAAATCAACTAGGTTCAACTGAAAATTGCATTCAATGAACCCAAAATGCCTTCATCAATGTTTGATATTTTTGGCAAGGCTTTGAGTCCAAACCAAAAATGGTGAACATTTTTGTGGAATATTTTGGGCACTAAATTTAAATCATTATTGTATTTGAATTTGGAATTATGTTCATAATATATGGAATATGTTTCAAATAACTTTGAAATGTTTTATGTGCTATTGGAAAAGTCCATCCAGCAATATAAAAATATTCAAAGGGTTTTTGTCACTGTTTTGAAATTGTTCTAAATTTTAAACAGTGGTAGAATGTTAATCAAAAGAAAACAAAACAGAAAGTTAAAAAAAGGGCAGAAACCTCACCTAGCCTCCCTGTAGCCTGGCCCAGCTTCTCTCGGCCCAGCTCACCAGCCCAACCGCCAGGAGCTTCTTCAAGCTCCTGCCAGTAGGAGCTGCTGCGTGCCCGCATCACAGTCGACCGCGGCGACGTCTCCCCGCCACCTCCTGCTTCCTTCCCCATCCTCGACCGGGCGCCTGGAGACGCCCGAGCCCCCCTGGTCCTTCCCCTCTGTCGCAGCTCACTGTCCCTTCCCCTACTCTCTCTTTGTAGCACGCCCGAGCGCGTCTGTCGTCGCCGCTCGCCGTAGCCACGGCCACCAGCCACCGGCCACCCCACGCCTCGCCAACACGCTAGGAAGCTCCGCTACCTCATCCTCGCCCCTCATTGCTGAGCCACGCGACGAGGAGAGCCCCGAAGCGACGCCCGCAACATCATCTCCAACCACGGCCGGCCGAGATCGCCCCCGCCATCTCGTCGCCCCCAGGCCTTCCCCGAGCACGTTGACCTTACATACGTCTCCGCTGTCAGCTCACGGACTGAACCCCCCTCTCCTCCGTCTTGATTGCTCGCCGAAGTCATCGATTCATCGGATACAGAAACCCGCCGCCACCCGAGTTCATCACCGGTGATGCTCCGGTGGCCTTTCAATCACAATGACCTATAAAACACAATCGCACACGCATGTAGTTGCTGCCGCGCTGCTCTCTTTGCTCGCCTGCTTGCTCTAGCCGCAGCTGCCCTACACACCGAACTCCGGCCGCCGCCCAACTCGCTGTCCCCGCCGTTGCACGCCACCCCAGCGCCGCCCGAGGCCACCAATGGACGCGCCTTGTTGTGCCGCTTCCAACGTGCCCGGCCGCGCGACCTCTCGTCGCCGGAGTTGGCCGGACGGGCAACCCCGCCGTGTCCCGATTAGCACCGGTGGCTAACCTCCATTTTGGATGACGTGGACACGTCATTAGCGGCTAATTGCACCACTAATTAAACCTGTGGTGAAACTGACAGTCGGGCCCCGCCACCTAACTAACCGGCTAACTAAATAAGATTAAGTTTAATCTAACAATAGTGGGCCCGCGTGTCACTGTTGACTATGCTGACATGGCCGTTGACCCGACCCCACCTGTCTGTGATTCTAGCCAGCGCTGTGTCGCTGACCAACGGACCCCACGGGTCAGGTTTGACCCGAACTGGGTCAGTTGACCTGGTAACCTCATCATGATGTAATGCTGATGCAGTAATTGTTTTCTAGAGTTTTAAATAAATCAGTAATGATTTATGAATTCCAGAAAATGCTATAAACTTCTAAAAATCATAGAAAATCAATCGTAACTCCAAATGAATTTATTTATATATGAAAAATTATCAGAAAAATCCAATATATCCATTTATGCTACTTTCATGCATGAAAAACCAACTTATACCTGCTTTATAAGTGAAAACATTCAAATGACATTTTAAATGCTCAAACTAGAGTTTGCATTTGAACCTTTGGTTCAAATGGACTCCCTTGCACTTGTTGCGAGCTGCATTAGCTCAATTCATAGCATATTGCCATGTCACATTCATGCATCATATTCTTGCATTGCATTGATTGTGTTTCCTCTCTGTTGCCGGTGTTTGTCCCCTCTCAGTAGACGATGTTCTGACGATTTGATCGATAACACCGATGAAGAACTATATTATCTTCAGAAGTGCTAGGAAAGCAAAACCCCCTTGTTCATTCTGATACAATCCCACTCTCTCGCTCCTGCTTTCTTTTACTGCATTAGGACACCAATGATTCAACTGTTACATGCTGCGGTAGTTGAACCCCTTTCCTTTGCATGACCTGTCATTGCCACAGTAAATAGATGAAACCCACTAGCATGAGTAGGAGTTGTTTGAGCACTGGTGTGCCTACTCATTCATGCTTGTTTGTCATGCCTGCTATTGCTTATAGTTGAGTCAGGTCCGATTCATCGGGGATGAATTAGAGGTGTGAGAACATGTCCTACTATTGTGAGCTAAGTGTGTGAACACGATTTGGTAAAGGTATCGGTGAGAGGCCATGTAGGAGTACATGGTGGGTTGTCTCATTGAAGCCGTCCTTAGGAACCGAGTTATGTGTTTGTGATCCATGAACAGCTACTACCACGCATTGGAATGCTTAAGTGGCACCAAGTGGCACCCGGTACAGGTGGGCTTGGGACAGACTAGGCACAGTGGCACGGTGTACCAAGTGGCACCCGGATGGTGGGCTTGGGAACCCTGCTCACATCGTTTGGGGCCGTGAGCGACACCCCGGCCGGATCTCCTTGCGGATGGAACCCGAATAGGTGATAAACCTGGACTAGAGACTTGTTGCTTAGTCAGGTCGTGGCCGACTCCCTCGCCAGGCTTCCGCTTGAAGGTTGCCGAGATACATGATGTGTACATGGTCGTAAGTGGTGAGAGCGTGTGTGAAGAAGTACACCCCTGCAGGGTTATCATTATCTATTCGAATAGCCGGATTCCTCGGATATGGAAACTTGGACCCCTTGCATCGTTTATAGACAAGTGAAAGTGGATACTCTAAAATGCGCAAGATAAGTGTGAGTGCTATGGATGGCGTTCTCGTAGGGAGACGGGAGCGGATCCATAGCGGTGTATTGATATGGTGAATATGTGGACTCGGGTGCGCCACCTCAAAGAGTTATTTGCAGTCATAGTTCAGGATAGCCACCGAGTCAAAGCTGGCTTGCTGTAGTTAAACTCCACCACCCCTTTGATGATACCGATGCATATGTAGATAGTTCTGATGTAAGTCTTGCTGGGTACATTTGTACTCATGTTTGCTTATTTTATGTTTTGGAGAGAGACTTCAGTCTCTAGTAGTTCCGCGTGGACTTCGACGTTTAGCTTGTTACCTCAGCTATGATCTTGTACCCTTGGGAGGGTCTTGTAGATAGTCAGGCTTCTCAGCCTTCTTCATTTGTAGTTGTCTGTTCTCAGACAAGTTAAGCTTCCGCATGTGCTTGATGCTTGTATGCTCTGTATGTTGGGTCATGAGACCCATGTTTGTAATACTTGGCTCCTGCTCAGAGCCTAATGAATAAATACTCTGAGTCATAGAGTCTTATTGTGATGCCATGTTGTATTTGCACATATTGATCATATTGTGTGTATGATTGAAATGCTTGGTATGTGTGGGATCCGACATTCTAGTTGTTTATCCTTGGTAGCCTCTCTTATGGGGAAATGTAGTATTGTGCTTCCATGAGCCATAGTAGTCCGCTACAGCCCGGTTCAACGGAGTCCTGCTAGACCAGCACTACTGCTCCGGAACACTTGGTTGACCGGCATGTGATTCACTTCGTTCCTATGTCTGTCCCTTTGGGGAAATGCCACACTGTAACATCCGGAGTCCTGCCTAGCCCGCTACAGCCCGGTTCACCGGAGTCCTGTTAACCCGGTGCTACAGCCCGGATTCGCACGCTGCTGACCGACATGCTCGATGTTGATTCATGTATGCCTATCCCCGTAACTTAGTGCCACTTTGGGTTCACGACTAGTCATGTCGGCCTGGGTTCTCTGTCATATGGATGCTAGCGACACTATCATATACGTGAGCCAAAAGGCGCAAACTGTCCCGGGCCATGGTAAGGCGACACCCGTGGGGATACCATGCGTGAGGCCGCAAAGTGATGTGAGGTGTTACAGGCTAGATCGGTGTGACCTGGAATCGGGGTCCTGAAATTGTGTTAGTTTTTCATGTTTTTAGTACAGCCTAATTCGATTTATTTCTCACATGGTATACAATAACAGTATCCACCCACAATAATTGAACATCCTATTGCAGAATTGAACCAAACAGTTAACTAAACACCACAACAAATGAACCAAACGTTAACTGAGCACCACATTGCATAATATAACATACTCCCAATAGAAGATCGGACAGTTAACCAAAGCAAGCATGCTTGACAACTTGGAAAATTGCACCCTGAAGAATTAAGCATCACATTTGCAGAATTGAACCAAACAGTTAACTGAACACCACATTGCACGACATATAGAACATATACCCTAGAGCAGAAGATTGCATGGTGAAACTAGATAGCACAATTCACTAGAATTTGTTAAGGAAAGGCAGTAGCTAGCAAACTGAACATGGGTCCTTATAGTAAGCTAATAAGACAAGCTACTCCTCATTGTCGGAGATATCGATGACGATTGGCTCCTTGGACATGGAAGAGGGCGAGGCCTCCGCTTCGTGGCTGCCCTCGTCGTAGTTGTGAGTTGCATGAGCCACTCCAGGAACCAACCTGCTGGCTCTTGAGATGAGGTAACCATGTGCACCCTGAGAAAACACTTCGTAGTCTTCGTTGAAGGCACCTACGGTGGCCTCGATAAAACGTGACGGACTATCGTTTAAAGCAGCCAACTGCATCATGGCATTGGCGCACGAGGTGTCGACGATGGCCTTGACAGCGAGGAGTTCCTCCAAGATCAAGGGGTCGCATGAATGGCAGCCATCGCGACCTCATCCGCGCGTGCGGCCACGATTTGCTTCTCCACTACCAAATGCTCCTTGAGATCCTGGCTATATTGCGTGCACCATGTCTTAGGGCGGCACTTATTTGGTGGAGGGGTCTATGATTTCGGTGGGCGCCGACGGTCGGGGCATGTGAGATGTGGAAGGAGGAGGAGGATGGGGGTCGGGTGTAGATTACCTGCCTGGATATGCGAGGCCGAGCAGCGTGAAGGAGGGTCGCCGACGAGGAGGTGGCGCTGCAAGCAAGGACTGATGGTTTCAACTTGGAAAGGAAGGTAAAAACAGGGGAAATGTGGCTTTTAGTAAGGGGGAGGGGTGGGGAGGTAGATATTTCCGCGGAAGCCCAAAATTTGGAATCGCTTCAGCGAAAAAACTGGGGCGAAAAGTGTCATCAGGCACGGTCCCTTATCCAGAGTGGGCTGTGGACTATAACCGTCGCACCTTCTCGCATAAGCCGTATGCGTACTATAATCTGACTGTGCTCCAAGATATTTTGTGTTGCATCTCACACGGTTGGTGATAATAAACTGTGTCGGATCAACTTGATTTTTCGTCTTGATTTGTATTACGTAATGGGGTCACAGCGGCAATGGACAGTGTTGCAATTGCTACACCTCTTATCTGTAGTGAACATTTAACTATATGTGTGTCGTAAAAAATTGGAATCATTCATAGTTCGTTTGGAAATTTTATATATTAAATTGGTTTCTAGCCATTTCAGGTGCACAATTCAAAATTAAAGCACATGCACATGGTCTGGTGCACTAACATGGGTTGTAAAATCATATATGTGTCCATGGGTTTATGCTTATGTCCCATGCAAGAAATGGGGATGAATTTCGAACACCACGGCACCGTGGCTCTCCGGCGAATGTTGAGGTACTTGCTTTTGTAATTCTAGTAAATCCAAAACCCGTCTGAAATTCATGAACCTTGGCATGCTATCATGGAATGGCATTAACATGTTGGGGAAAAAAGTATTGTACCATTTAGGGCAGGTTGTGGTATAAGCTTCTCACAAACCAGAGCTTCTCACAAGAAAGCCTCATGGTTCCATTAGGGAAACGTGTCACCTTTGTGGACAAAACGATATTCGTCGCCTCTTCTTCATTTCAATTTTTTTCCTGGTGTCAACATAAAACAACAGGAGTGTTGTGTTAAATTTTGCATTTTTTGGGGATCATTTGGACATTTTATACGTTAATTGAGTTTTGTAGGCATTTATGTGCATAATACAAAATTGAACTACATGCATGTGCTCCGTGCATCAAAACGGGTTGCAAAATCAAATGTTTGTCCTTGGTTGCATTTTTAGGTCCCATGCAAGAAATGGGAATGAATGTCAAACACCCTGCGACGGTAACTTGGCCGCAAACATTGAGATACCTAGTTTTTAAATGCTAGTAAATCCAAACCTTGTCTGAAATTCATGAAACTTGGCATGCTATCATGGAGCGGCATCAGCATGCCGTGGTAAATTTTTGTCCCATTTGGGGCAGGTTTGGGGATATGCTTCTCACAAACGAGAGCTTCTCTCACAACAAGCCTGATGGTTTTGGTAGGGAACGTCCCATCTTTGGTGACGAAACGATATCTGTTGCCTCTTATTGCTTTCAAAAATTTTCTCGCGTCAACATAGAACAACAAGAGTGTTGTGTCAAGTTTTGGGATTTTTTGGGGTTCGTTTGGACATTTTATGCATTAATTGAGTTTTCAATGCATTTATGTGCAGAATTCAAATTTGAACTACATGCACATGCTCTAATGCATATAAATTGGTGAAAATTCAAATTTATGCCCTTGGTTGCATGCTTAGGTCCCGTACAAGAAATGGGAAAGAAATTCAAACACCCTGCCACAGTCACTCGGCCGCAAAAATTGAGATACTTGGTTTTTAAATTCTAGTAAATCCAAAACTCGTCTGAAATTCATGAAACTTTTCATGCTATCATGGAGCAGCATCAACATGCCGTGGTAAATGTTTTGTCCCACTTGGGGCAGGTTTGGGGATATGCTTCTCACAAACCAGAGCTTCTCACAACAAGCGTGATGGTTTCGGTAGGGAACGTCCCACCTTTGGAGACGAAACGATATCCATTGCCTCTTATTGCTTTCAAAACTTTTCTTGTGTCAACATAGAACAACAGGAGTGTTGTGTCAATTTTTGGGATTTTCGGGGTTCGTTTGGACATTTTTATGCATTAATTGAGTTTTCAATGCATTGATGTGCATAATTCAGATTTGAAATACATGCACATGCTCTAATGCATATAAATTGGCTGAAAATTCCAATTTGTGCCACAAATGTATGATGGTCCAAACACGACACTACGATTAGAGACCCTTCGACGAAACTATGTGCGATGCCATAATCGCAAACGGTGGTGTAAAATAACCGTCAAAAAAGGTGCAAAACGTTTGCGATGGCGGAGCTATCAAACACGGTTCACATTTTAGTTGCGTGTGCGATGCAGGGCATACGGTTCAGCTCAATGAACTGTTTGCGATGAGGCGGAACAAAAGAAACGAGCAGCCCGATGAAGGCGTGTGCGATATAGAGCATACGGTTCACTCGGATGAACTGTTTCTGATTAGGCAACACAAAAGAAACGGTTAGCCAGATCAAGGTGTGTGTGATACGCGGCAAACAGGTCCGTAATCATAAATGTGTGGAAAGACGAATAATAACACAAACGATTGCTGCTAATAAGCCATGTGATTTTCTCTGTCTATAGTAGAATAACATATATATATATAACTGAAATAAACATCCAATTACATAAGTGACTATACAGATCATTCACACACACCTCAATAAACAATTGCGTGCATTCTAAAGTAGGAGAAATGATCGTCTAGTCATCTATTTCTCGTGACGCTCCTGCCACAGCTATGTGGCTTGATCCCTCGTCTGGGTCAGGAAGAAGACAGTTCCTCATGTCAACGATCCGCCTGTACATCTCATAGCTTGTGTACACGTCCATGGCCAAATACTTAACATGTTGTTCATCCAGTCTCTTATGCCACACACTATGCCAGGCGTTCCTTTCCTTATTTCTCTCATTCTTCATCTTCATGTAGTAGGGGTCGATGATGGCCGAGGCTAGGTCAACCAGGGAGTTCAGTCTGTTTTTGTCGCTGCCCCAGACCTTGTAGTGGCTTTGGATGTTGACAAGATTCGGGCATTTCAAGTCTGAAACCTTGAGCGCCTTTAGATCATTGGTGGTGTCCACCGTAGTGAAACTGTAGTCAGAGCTGTTGATAAACCTGGAGAAACGATCGCAAGGCCTTGTGGCAAGGTGGTAGTGGTAGACGAGGACGCCATGTCGCATGCACAACTGGGCGACGACAACCTTCTGATTGTGCCCGGCACGACCAATGGTGTACTCGAGGCCGAAGCCGACCGCTCGGTACTTGTCCTCGGCAAGGAACTGGTCCATAGTTTGGATGGAGCTCTCTAGCGAGACCGGATTATTCCTGTACACCACCGAGAGGGCCTTCCCCTCACGTGGGTGTCCACTATGTGATGCGTGGTGAACTGCCCGCCATTGTCGTCGTTTGCCGCTGGGAGCGCCATTGGAGCCACGAGGAGCACCATTGGAACCGCTGGATGTTCTCTCTATATGTGTCCCCGTGGGTGTGCTTATTGTGTCATGTGAGACGAGCGATGAAGGTAAATGGCCGTAGGAATAAAGGGGAGCCGGGCGGCATGGATTCTTGGCACGTTTGCATGGCAGTTTTTGCAGCGGGTAACTGCATCCTCGCGCCCCGCCCGGCACAACCGCTTGCACTCGAACGTGCGTGATCATGCACCGGCCCCAAACACTGGCAGCGCGCGTGGAGGGACAAGGGCAGAGCACCCGGAGGGACGCGAGAGTAGGGCGCGCGTGGCGGGACGCGAGCAGAGCGCGCCGCGGCTGCCTGAACCGCAAGCAACCACACGCATAGAGTAGTTGAACAAGCAAGAAATGGTCGTCTACAAGCCGGCCGAAGGTTGCGTCGCTGCGTAGAGAGCGGCCATGTGCTATCACCTCCGTCTATTCTATAGTCTCCTTTATATTCTGTGCCATACTTTGCCCTCAAATTTAACCAACAAAATGTTAACGCATGTTTTAAAAATTATACAATTGGAAACTATGTTCAAATACAAATCCAACTATATAATCTTTGGCGACATGCATTCGTATTTTATTAGTTAAATTATACTTATAAACCAGGACGGTGGTATAGTAGGTAATTAAATTGCAAATGTTTTTTTATTAACCGTGTGTGTACGTGGCCTTTCGTCCTCCTCTCGCACGTCTTGTCACTCCGCTGCCGCAGACGGCTTACAATGCAAGCTTGCGCAGCGCGTGGGGGCGTTCTTTTGGCCAAACGGTGGCGCCAATGAATCATCGATGAGCCCATTCCCGCACAACCTCGCAGGTTCCCGCGCAAGCTTCCCGCCCTACTCGGTGAAATCCCCCAAAATCCCAATGGTTACCGGCCTGCTATAAAAATCCTCATGGCTGGCGAGTCATGCTTCTCCTACAATCGCCAATGGCACCGGTCTGTCATCATCACTCAGCCAATCCTCTATCATCAAAGGACAGCTCCAGCTGGGAGGCTACACCACGGCAGCGGCGCAGTCCCCGGTGTAGTGTAGTGTGTGTGGCGTCCCTGTTGGGTGTGTGTGGAACACCCACCACACGCTCCTCCGCTGGTGCCCGTTGGCAGCTATTGCCGGCCGCCGTTGCCGCCACACCACCGTCGAAAGCCAGGGCCATAGTGCACTCCACTGATACCTCTCTGTCGTATCTATAATTTTTGATTGTTCCATGGCAATATTATACAACTTCATATACTTTTCACAACTTTTTGTACTATTTTTGGGACTAACATATTGATCAAGTGCCCAGTGCCAGTTCCTGTTTGTTGCATGTTTTTTTGTTTCACAGAAAATCCATATCAAACGGAGTCCAAATGGGATAAAAACTAACGGAGATTTTTTTTTGGAATATATGTGATTTTTGGGAAGAAGAATCAACGCGAGACGATGCCCGAGGGGGCCACGAGGCAGGGGGGCGCACTCTAGGGGGTCAGGCGTGCCCTGGGTCCTCGTGGCCACCTCATAAAGTGGTTTTTTGCCTTCTTTCCCCACAAGAAAGCAAATATCCGGATAAAAATCGTGTCCAAAATTCTGCCCAATCGGAGTTACGGATCTTTGGGAATTTAAGAAACAGTGAAAGGGCAGAATCTAGAACGCAGAAACAGAGAGAGACAGAGAGGCAGATCCAATCTCGGAGGGGCTCTCGAACCTCCCATGCCATGGAGGCCATGGACCAGAGGGGAAACCCTTCTCTCATCTAGGGTGGATGTCAAGGAAGAAGAAGAGGAAGGGGGGCTCTCTCCCCCTCTCTTCCGGTGGCGTCGGAACGCCGCCAGGGTCATCATCATCACCGCAATCTACACCAACAACTTCACCGCCATCATCACCAACTCTTCCCCCCTCTATGCAGCGGTGTAACCCCTCCTTTATCCGCTGGAATCTCTACTTAAACATGGTGCTCAACGCTGTATATTATTTCCCAATGATGTATGGCTATCCTATGATGTTTGAGTAGATCCATTTTGTCCTATGGGTTAATTGATGATCGTGATTGGTTTGAGTTGCATGTTTTATTATTGGTGCTGTCCTTTGGTGCTCTCCGTGTCGCGCAAGCATGAGGGATCCCCTCTGTAGGGTTTGCAATATGTTCATGATTTTCTTATGGTGGGTGGCGTGAGTGATAGAAACACATACCCGAGTAAGTAGGTTGTTTGCGTATGGGAATAAAGAGGACTTGATGCCTTATAATGCTATAGTTGGGTTTTACCTTAATGATCTTTAGTAGTTCTGGATGCTTGCTAGAGTTCTAATCATAAGTGCATATGATCCAAGAAGAGAAACTATGTTAGCTTATGCCTCTCCCTCAAATAAAATTGCAATAATGATTACCGGTTTAGTTATCGATTGCCTAGGGACAAATAACTTTCTCGTGACAAAAAGATCTCTACTAAAACTAACTTAGTTGTGTCTTCATCTAAAATCCCCTACTTTTATTTACGCGCTCTTTATTATCTTGCAAACCTATCCAACAACACCTACAAAGTACTTCTAGTTTCATACTTGTTCTAGGTAAAGCGAATGTCAAGCATGCGTAGAGTTGTATCGGTGGTCGATAGAAGTTGAGAGAATATTTGTTCTTCATTTAGCTCCTCGTTGGGTTCTACACTCTTACTTATCGAAAGAGGCTACAATTGATCCCCTATACTTGTGGGTTATCAATCCCTTTTTCTGGCGCCGTTGCTAGGGAGTTATAGCGTGGGGTGAATATTCTCGTGTGTGCTTGTTTGCTTTATCACTAAGTAGTTTTTATTTTGTGCTCTTGTTTTCTATCTTTAGTTATGGGTAGGAAACGCAAAATACCAAAAAAATAGTTGTACCCACTACACCAATGGTTGAAGAACCACTCAAAAATCTATCAGACTCCTAAAGCTTTTTACTTGGATCATCTTCGATCCCTATATGCTCGTGCTGAAAGCCCAACTAGCTTAGTTGAGGGCAAATCTTTAGATGAGCATGCTTGTTATGTGCGTCACCGCATATCTGAAAAAGGGAAACTTTTACTGGATCAAATTCATCGTTTGCAATGCTATGCTTGGATTTTATGTGAAATATATGATGTTACTTGTTGTTCTGAAAACCCTAAGAAACACCTTCCCTACCAATGTGAGTTTAGTGATAATGGATTGTATCTTCGCATGCTAAGGGTGTTTATAATTACTATGATGTTCAAAAAATTGAAGAATTTATTGCTTTTAAGGGTGCTTATGAAATTGCTTCTTTGATTGAAACGTATGATGCTACTCTTTACAAATCTGAAAATTTTGTCATACTTAAATATTGTTATGATATTATGCTTCTAATGCCTATGTTAAACCATATATTGAGGACTCCTCCGCTGTCCAAGAAGAGACTAATATTTTGCAGGAGTCTATGGAAGAAGGAATTGATGAAACTACGAGCTCATTGGATGAAAAATATGATGAGGACAACGGAGAACAAAAGGAGGAAGAGCGGATTCGCTACCCGTGCCCACCTTCTAACGAGAGTAACTCTTCAACTAATACATTGTTTAATTTCCCTTCGTGCTTACCGAAGGATGATTGCTATGACGATTATTATGATCTCGTTGATTCTTTTGAAATATCCCTTTTTGATGATGCTTGCTATGCTTGTGGCCAAGATGCCAATATGAATTATGCTTGTGGAGATGAACTTGCTATAGTTCCTTATGTTAAACATGAAATTGTTGCTATTGCACCCACGCACGATAGTCCTATTATCTATTTGAATTCTCCCGACTACACTATATCAGAGAAGTTTACCATTATTAAGGATTATATTGATGGGTTGCGTTTCACTACTACACATGATGATTTTGATAGATATAATATGCATGTGCTTGCTGCTCGTACTTGCAATTATTATGAGAGAGGAACTACATCTCCGCCTCTCCATGTTTCTAATATGATAAAATTGTAAGAACTGCTTATACTATGAATTGGCCTTTACTATGTGTGCATGAATTGTTCTTTTATGACATGCTGATGCATAGGAAGAGAGTTAGACTTCGTCATTACATGATATATGCTGCTTTGTGCTCACTACTAAATTACAAATCATTGTTAATTAAAATTGGCTTTGATATACCTTGGGATCCGGGTGGATTCATTACTTGAGCACCTTATGCCTAGCTTAATGGCTTTAAAGAAAGCGTTGCCAGGGAGACAACCCGGAAGTTTTAGAGAGTCATTTATTTCTATTGAGTGCTTTTATATAGTTTAAAAACAAAAATAATAAAGAGGGGAACCCAAAACTTTTCAAAAAGGAAAGTGAAAGTGAGAAAGACAAGCATTGTTGAAGTGGGGGAGCTTCTTGAACTTTGTGAATCTTGATTACAGAAACTTTTCAAAAAAAAATAATTATCCCCTTGTGCAATTCCATTGTATTATAAAAATAATGTGCCAAGATTTGCCTTTAGGATGTTTACATTGCTTGTTGGTTTGTGCGGTGCAGAACAGAAACTTTGGCTGTAGTGCGCGATTTTACGTTTCTTACTGGAACCTCAAACGGTTCTGAAACTTTTTGCACTGTATTTCTATAGAAATATTTTATTTTTCCAAATTTTGTCAGAATTTTTGGAGTAGCAGAGGTGTGGTGAATGTTCAGATTACTACAGACTGTCCTGTTTAAGACATATTCTATTTTTGATGCATAGTTTTCTTGTTTTGATAAAACTATCAATTTCTATCAGTGGATTAAGCCATGAAAAAGTTATATTACAGTAGCTACAATGAAAAAATAAAATATGAATTGGTTTGCAACAGTACTTAGAGTAGTGATTTTCTTTATTATACTAACGGATCTTACCGAGCTTTCTGTTGAGTTTTGTGTGATTGAAGTTTTCAAGTTTTGGGAGAGTTCATGATGGATGAAGGAATAAGGACAGGAAAGAGCCTAAGATTGGGGATGCCCGAGGCGCCCCAAGGAAATATTCAAGGACTCCCAAGCAACCAATCTTGGTGATGCCCCGGAAGGCATCCCCTCTTTCTTCTAACGATCATCGGTAATTTCACTTGGAGCTATATTTTTATTCGTCACATGATATGCATAAATCATGGAGCGTTTTTTGCATTTAGTTTTCACTTTTATTTGATGCACCATGCTGGTATGAGATAGTCCTTGGTTGTTTTATAGAATTCTCTTTGTACTTCACTTATATCTTTTGAATATGGCTTTATAGAATGCTTCATGTGCTTCACTTAATTATATCATTTGAAGTTTGGATTGCCTGTTTCTCTTCACATAGAAAACCGCCATTTGTAGAATGCTCTTTTGCTTCACTTACATTTGTTAGAGCGTGGGAATATCTTTTGTAGAAAGAATTAAACTCTCTTGCTTCACATATATCTATTTAGAGACATGATAGGAACTGGTCATTCACATGGTTAGTCATAAAATCCTACATAAAACTTGTAGATCACTGAATATCATATGTTTGATTCCTTGCAATAGTTTTGTGATATAAAGATGGTGATATTAGAGTCATACTAGTGGGTAGTTGTGGATTGTAGAAATACTTGTGTTGAAGTTTGTGATTCCCGTAGCATGCACGTATGGTGAACCGTTATGTAACAAAGTTGGACCATGAGGTATTTATTGATTGTCTTCCTTATGAGTGGCGGTCGGGGACGAGTGATGGTCTTTTCCTACCAATCTATCCCCCTAGGAGTGTCACATCCCTAGTTCTGGTATGACCTAGGCTAGCCTTCATGCTTGCATCATGTTTAAACTCCATTTAAATTTGAAATGGGGATTTGTGAAACCCTCAGAATCATTTCTGAAAATAACCCAAATAAAAAGTGCTCCAAAAGGGTCCAAGAAAATGTTCATGTCTCTCTCTGAAAATATTGGTGAGAGGTAAAATTCAAACCAATATTTTTAGGAGCTTATAAATATTTATTTTGGCCATTTGGAATTATTGCATAATTATTTGTATTGGATTTATATTTGTTATATATTCAAATATACTCCAATAATTCTGATTTTTAATGTGGGGCTTTGGAATAATCCAATTAGTTCCTACAATAATTTTCAGAAGCATATAAAATGGTTTAGTATTTTATTTAAATCAAAACAAATGTCAGAAAATTAGAAAAGAAAACAGAAAAGGGAGAGAGACCTACCTGGGCGCTTACCTGGTGGCCCAGCTGGCCAGCCCACCTGGCGGCCCAGCCCACCAGGGGCAGCCCCGTCTTCTACCTCTTGCCAGTAGGCAGAGGAGAAGCCGGGCACGACGCTCGCCGTGGCCACGTCGCCCCGCCACCTCCTGCTTCCCTCCTCCTCGCTCTGGCCTCCCTGAATGATGCCACGCGCCGCCCCGTTCCCCTCTCACTCTCCCGTGCCCTCTCCTCTCCTCTCCCTCGCCTTCTCGCTCACGGCCGAGCGCTGCTGTCGCCGCCGTTCGCCATTGCCGCGGCCACCGGTCACCCCTCGCCCTGCCGCTGCGCCCAGGAGCTCCGCCACATCGCCGGCTACCTCTCCGTCAAGTCACGCGCCTCGGGAAGCCCTGCAGCGTCGCCTTCAAGCTCTTCCTCAACCTGCGGCCGCCGGCGACTTCGTCGTCGATTCGCCGAACCCCGTGCCTCCCCTGCCTCGCCAGCAGCACCAGAAGAACCGCGGTGAGCCGTTGACCCAGTTCCCCCTTGCCCCGTCGTCCCTCGCGTCCTCTAGCGCTAGCACCACCGCGCCCGCGACCTCCTCGCCGCTAGCCATGGCGCCACCATGGCCAGGGGCCGAGCCAGCCGCACCCGCGCACGTTGTCGTGTTCCTGGTGACGCCAGGAGCCCGTAGAACCTATCCGCATGCCTCCCCGTGCCTTGTAGCCTCGAACCTGAGCTCGCCCGAGCTCCGGCCGCCGCCTCGAGCCTGATTCCGGCGAGCTCCGGCCGCCCCGCAGCCTCCCGTGTGTCCCACTGGATGCGCGTGAGTCTGGGCATCGCGTAGATGAGCTCCGCCGCCCGAATGGTCACCGGAGCGGCGATCCCGAGCCCCTCCGCCGTGTCTGGCTCGCCGGCGTCAAGCCGCCGGCGGGTGTTGACCCCGCTGACCAGGAGGTTTGACCTCCCATGGGTCGCTGACATGTGGGGCCCGGCCCTATTAATCTTTAGTTAGGATTAGTTTAACAACTAATTTAACCCTTTTAATTAAATGGGTCACTGACGCGTGGGCCCAACCCCATTAACCAAGCCAGTTTAGTTTTAATTTAATTAGGATTAGCTACAGACACTGACGTGTGGACCCCACACGTCAGGTTTGACTGGGTCAGCCGCCTTTGACTTGCTGACGCAATGCTGTTGTCATGCTGACGCAATATATCTTTTCTGGAATTAAAATAAATTAGGAAATTCCAGAATATATTCAAAACTTCAAAAATTCATAGAAATTCAACCATAACTCAGATTGAAATAATTTATATATGAAAAATTATCAGAAAAATTCAATCTATCCATCTGTACCATTTTCATGCATGACAAACCAACCTATACATGTTGTATATGTGAAAACACACTTATGGAATATTTAAGAGCTTATTTTGGAGTTACATTTGAATCTTTAGTTCAAATGGACTTTAACCAAATGAATGCTAGTTGCATTAGCTCCAATAACATCACATCTTCATGCCATGTTCATGCATCATAATGTTGCATATGCTTGTGTTTGATTGCCGACACCGTTCCTTCTTGATAGATCCTGCTCCGGAGACCGTTCCAGAGTACCTGTCTGAGGAGCAGTGCCTTCCTTGTTGTTCTACCAGGCAAGCAACCCCTTTGTTCATTCCGATACAATCCCACTCTCTCTCCCCTGCTCTCATTTATTGCATTAGGACAACAACGATTCAACTGCTACTTTATGCTGCGGTAGTTGAACCCATTCCTCTGCATGACCTGTCATTGCCACAGTAAATAGTTAAAACTCACAAGCATGTGTAGGAATTGATTGAGCCATGTTGTGTTCCTACCATGCCATGCCTACTATTGCTTAGAGTTGTGTCAGGTCTGATTCATCGGGAATGAATTGGAGTGTTATGATATGTTCTGGTGCTGAGAGTTAAACGTGTGAACACGATTTGGTAAAGGTAGCGGCAAGAGGCCATGTAGGAGTACATGGTGGGTTGTCTCATTGGGACCGTCCTTAAGAACTGAGTTCTGTGTGAGTTGTCCAATGACTAGCTACTACCACACATTGGGCTCCGGGCGCTCCAAGCTCTCTCGACTTATTAACCGCCTTGAGCTCTGTCCAGGAGTTGCAAATAGTTTCTGGTGTTTGTAGGTAGTGCTATTTTTCTACCGAGTGGCACCCGGCAGGGTGGATTTGGGACAGACTAGGCACACGTGGCCCGGTGTACCGAGTGGCACCCGGATGGTGGGCTCGGGAACCCTGTACACATCGTTTGGGCCGTGAGCGAAACCTCGGCCGGATCTCCTTGCGGATGGAACCCAAATAGGCGATAAACCTGGACTAGAGTCTTGCGTGGTTAGTCAGGTCGTGGCCGACACCCTCGCCAGGCTTCCGCTTGAAGGTTGCCGAGATACATGACGTGTACATGGCGGTAAGTGGCGAGAGCGTGTGTGATGAAGTACACCCCTGCAGGGTTATCATGATCTATTCGAATAGCCGTGTCCTCGGTTATGGACTTCTTGGATGCTTACGTGGTACATAGACAACTTAAAGTGGATACTCTAAAATGCTCAAGACAAGTGTGAGTGCTATGGATGGCCTTCTCGTAGGGGGACGAGGATGAATCCTTAGTGGTGTATTGATGTGGTGATTAGTGGACTCGTGTGCGCTGCCTCATCTCAAAGAAGTTTCTCGTTATCGTAGAACAGGATAGCCACTGAGTCAAAGCTAGCTTGCTGCAACTAAACCCCACATTACCTTCTTGATACTAATGCATATATGATAGGATCTGATGTAAGTCTTGCTGAGTACCTTTGTACTCACGTTTGCTTTATTTATGTTTTGCAGATGAGACATCTGTCTTACTAGTAGTTCCGCTTGGACTTCGACGAGTAGCTTGTTACCTCAGCTACGACCTTGTACCCTTGGGAGGGTCTTGTAGATAGTCAGGCTTTCCAGCTCTTTTCTTTTGTAGTGGTCTGTACTCAGACATGTAATGTTTCCGCTTGTTGCTTGTATGCTCTGAATGATGGGTCATGTGACCCCTGTTTGTATTTATGCTATGTGGCTCTGTTGAGCCTTTATATATATGAGTTTGCGTTTTGTTTTGATGCCATGTTGTATAGCACATACTTGCATGTTATGCGTACGTGTGACGTGTATTGCTATGTGTGGGATCCGACAATCTAGTTGTTTATCCTTGGCAGTCTCTCTTATGGGGAAATGTAGTCTAGTGCTTCCTTGAGCCATAGTAGTCCGCTACAGCCCGGTTCACCGGAGTCCTGCTAGCCCAGCACTACTGCTCAGGACACTTGACTGGCCAGCATGTGTTTCACTTCGTTCCTATGTCTGTCCCTTCAGGGAAATGTCACGCGGTGACGACCGGAGTCCTGCCTAGCCTGCTACAGCCCGGGTTCCTCGGAGTCCTGTTAGCCCGGTGCTACAGCCCGGATTCACACGCTGCTGACCGACACGCTCGATGTGAATCATGTATGCCTGTTCCCATAGGTTAGGGCCGCTTTGGGTTCACGACTAGCCATGTTGGCCCGGGTTCTCTGTCATATGGATGCTAGCGACACAATCATATATGCGAGCCAAAAGACGCAAACGGTCCCGGGCCATGGTAAGGCGACACCCGTGGGGATACCGTGCGTGAGGCCGCAAAGTGATATGAGGTGTTACATGCTAGATTGGTATGACCTAGAATCGGGGTCCCGACAGCCTTGGTATCAGAGCCTGACTGCCCGTAGGATTGCCAAGCCAACCTGGTTGAAGTTGAGTCTAGAAATTCTTTAGCTATATAGGGGAATTGATTGTGGAAGGGAACGTAAGGCTCTTTTTACTCCTTATGCCTCATGCCCTCTGATCCGAGTCATCCTATTTCTCCTACGGGGTTAAGGAACTAGGCTTTCTCTTCTGTCTATCAGGATCACGTGTTACTACTCCGTAGTCTCTTAGGATTGGTTGATCAGAGTCATATCCCAGTTCGAGTACCTTTGGTGTAGCCTGTTTAGTAACATCTCAGAACCTAGAGTAATGATGTTGAGCATGGTGCTACCCCATCTTTTGCAGAATGTCTCATTTTGAGCAGTTTACTGCCGTTATGCTGCCGGATTTGTCCTAGGAGTTCAAGAGATAGTATTTTTCTCGTACTATAATCTACATCCTCGTGATGATGCTGAATCCATCCTTGTTCCCTTGGTTGGTTCTTCAGGATGTTGCCGGCTAACCGAAGTTCTGTTGCTCATATCCGGAACCACGGAGATGGTAGGGATGAGGATCCTCCTGACCAGTCTTCGTTGGCAGAGTTCATGTTAGAGATGGAGAAGAACAAGCGAGAGTCTAACCGCTTGTTAGCACGTATTGAGGAGAACACCTCCCGCCAGCACAAAGAGTTTGTGTCCATCCATGACTTCATCGGTCTGAAACCACCCACCTTCCATCATTCCATTGAACCACTCGATGCAGATGACTGGCTCCATAGTATCACACACAAGATGCGTTCTGCGAACGTAGCTGAAAGTGACAAGGTCACCTATGCTGCTTATCACCTGGAAGGTCCTGCTAGTAATTGGTGGCAGAACTATGAGGCTATGCTTCCAGCTGGCCAGATAATCACCTGGAGAGATTTCACTGAGGCTTTCCGCGAGCATCACATTCCTCAGGCTCTCGTTGATCGCAAGAGAGAAGAGTTTTGTAGTTTCACCCAGAGTAAGATGGCTGTTGATGCCTATAGTAGAGAATTTGAGAACCTCGCCCGCTATGCTACAGAAGAAGTGTCCACAGACGCCAAGAAGCAGGCTAGGTTCTGGAAGGGTCTCAACCCCAAGTTGCGTCATGATCTCCACCTGCACCATTGCAATACATTCCAGGCTCTTGTGAACAAGGCCATTAATGCGGAGACAGCTCAGCTCACTTACGAGGAGTCTCGTAAGCACACCCATGATTTGGTTTCTTCCTCCGGCTCTACCTTGCAGAAGCGCCGGTTTTGGGTTCCGAACTCCGCTCTTCCACCCGGTTACTCACCGAGGCCCTCTTATGTGGCACCTCACCCAGTTCAGTTACATGCTCCATCCAGGCCTATTGGTAGACCGCTTGTCAAGGCGGGCCCACGTCCTACTTCAGGGACTTGCTTCACATGCGGAGAGCCAGGACACTATGCACGTGACTGCTCTCAAACCAGTTATGACCCACCCCAGCCTGAGAAGTCTGTTGGCTGTGATAAGCCATCACGCAAGATGATTAGTGTCAAGTCAGCTCCCACTGAACGTGGATGTGTGCATCACGTCTCAGCTAAAGACACTCGTGATGATCCGGATGTCGTTCTTGGTACCCTCCTTGTCAATTACCATCCAACTTCGGTTTTGTTCGATACCCGAGCATCTCACTCCTTCATCTCTGAAGGCTATGCTCGTTTGCACGACATGTCATTTTGTGATATGCCAACTCCACTTGAAATCCAAACTCCAGGGTCTCGATGGCAAACTACCAGAATAAGCCATGGTAATGAAATCCTTGTTGACAGACTTGTATTCCTTGCATCACTTATAGCCCTTAGGTCTACAGATATTAATATCATCTTGGGTATGGACTGGATGAAAGCTCATCATGCCAAGATTGATTGTTACACAAGGTCTGTTCAGCTTACACACCCATCTGGCAAGATAGTCACCGTCTCCACTAGAGTTGCAAAGCGTCAACTCTATTCTCTTAATGCCAACCCTCTTCCAGACCTTGAAGATATCCCGGTAGTCCGTGACTTTCCGGATGTCTTTCTAGAGGAACTGCCAGGTATTCCACCTGACAGAGATGTAGAATTTGTCATAGATCTTATCCCAGGAACCGCTCCAATCTCTAGGAGACCTTACAAGATGGCACCCTTAGAACTAGCTGAGCTTAAGAAACAACTCGATGAATCCTTGCAAAAGGGTTTCATCCATCCCAGTTCTTCTCCCTGGGCTTGCCCCGTTCTCTTTGTCAAGAAGAAGGATGGTACGGACTGGATGGTTGTAGATTATCATCCCGTTAATTTGGTCACGATAAAGAACAAGTATCCGCTCCCCAGGATCAACGGCCTGTACGATCAGCTCGCTAGATCCTCAGTCTTTTCCAAGATGGATTTGAGGTTAGGCTACCACCAAATCAAGATTAGAAATGGGGACATTCCTAAGACGGCTTTTGTCACTCGTTATGGTCAGTATGAGTATACCGTCATGTCTTTTGGTCTAACCAACGCTCCAGCTACTTTCTCCTGCTTGATGAACTCGATCTTCATGGAGTACTTAGATAAGTTCGTCGTGGTTTACCTCAATGATATCCTTATTTACTCGAAGAACGAGGAAGAGCATGCCAAACATCTTAGACTTGTGCTAGAAAAACTCAGAGAGCACTGCCTTTATGCCAAGTTCTCCAAGTGCGAATTTTGGTTGCCAGAAGTGACCTATCTCGGCCACGTAATCTCTGGTAAGGGCATTGCTGTCAATCCCGAAAGAGTTCAGGCCGTTCTTGATTGGACTCCACCTGAAACAGTTAAGCAAGTTAGGTGTTTCCTTGGTCTAGCCAGTTATTGTCGCCGATTCGTTGAGAACTTCTCCAAAGTGGCCAAACCTCTCACGGAACTTCTCAAGAAAGATAAAAAGTTTGAGTGGTCCCCACAGTGTGAACACAGTTTTCAAGAACTGAAAAGACGTCTTACTTCTGCTCCCATACTTGTGCCACCGGACTTCACTAAAGACTTTGTTATCTACTGCGACGCCTCACGACAGGGACTAGGTTGCATTCTTATGCAAGACCGCCATGTGATTGCCTATGCATCTCGACAGTTGCATCCACATGAGGAGAATTATCCTACCCATGATCTAGAGCTTGCAGCCGTAGTCTATGCACTTAAGACCTGGCGACATTACCTTCTTGGTAAACGTTGCGAGATTTACACCGATCACCAGAGTCTCAAGTATATCTTCACCCAACCAGATTTGAACCTTAGGTAAAGACGTTGGTTGGAGTTGATCTCAGATTATGACTTAGGGATTACCTACACCCCAGGCAAGGGGAATGTTATGGCTGATGCGCTAAGTCGTAAGTCCTATTGCAACAATCTCATGTTGCAGCAGGGCCAACCACTTCTCCATGAGGAATTATGCAAACTTAACCTCCACCTTGCTCCTCACGGATTCCTTTCTACCTTGGTGGCGAAACCTACTCTTGTGGATCAGATCATCTCTGCTCAGAAGCAGGATACGGGAATTTCCCGGATCAAGAGAAACATTAACAAGGGAGTTGGTGGTAGTTTTTCTATAGATGGTCGTGGTGTTGTTTTCTTTGAGAGTCGCTTGGTGGTTCCCAAGAATCAACATCTTCGACAATTAATCCTTAAGGAGGCGCATGAATCTCCTCTCACGATTCATCCCGGTAGTACTAAGATGTATCAGGACCTACGCCAGAGGTTCTGGTGGACTAGGATGAAGAGGGAAATTGCTCAATTTATTGCTAACTGTGACGTTTGTCGTCGCGTTAAGGCAGAGCATCAAAGACCTGCTGGCACCCTTCAACCTTTAGCTATTCCTGAGTGGAAATGGGATAAAGTTGGCATGGACTTCATCACCGGCTTTCCCAGGACCAAGAAAGGGAATAACGCTATCTTCGTAGTCATTGATCGTCTTTCCAAAGTGGCTCACTTCCTACCTGTTTGAGAGAGTATCACTGCTAGTCAGTTCACTGACTTATATATTTCTCGAATAGTGTCACTTCATGGTGTTCCACTAGAGATCAATTCAGACCGTGGTAGTCTTTTCACTTCTCATTTCTGGGAGAGTTTCCAAACTGCCATGGGCACCCATCTTTCTTTCAGTACCGCTTTCCATCCTCAATCAAGTGGTCAGGTGGAAAGGGTCAACCAGATTCTTGAAGACATGATTAGAGCTTGTGTTATCTCATTCGGTATGGATTGGGAGAAGTGTCTTCCTTTTGCCGAGTTTGCTTATAACAATAGCTATCAATCCAGCCTCAAGAAAGCTCCTTTTGAGGTTCTGTATGGACGAAGATGTCGAACACCTTTGAACTGGTCAGAAACCGGTGAACGGCAATTCTTTGGACCGGATATGATCCAGGAGGCAGAAGAGCAAGTTCGCATCATTCGTGAGAATTTGAAAACAGCCCAATCTCGTCAAAAGAGCCAGTATGACCGTCGTCATAAGGAAGTGGCTTATGAAGTTGGCGATAAGGCTTATCTTCGGGTTACTCCTCTAAAGGGTACCCATCGATTCGATATCAAGGGCAAGTTGGCTCCTCGTTACATTGGTCCCTTTCTCATTCTCGCTAAATGAGGAGAGGTTGCCTACCAGTTGGAACTACCACCACATCTTTCTCGAGTTCATGATGTCTTCCACGTCTCTCAACTCAGGCGTTGCTTCTCGGATCCCATCCGCGAAGTGGACCACGAAACGCTTGATCTCCAGGATAACCTCACCTATCGAGAGTACCCTGTATGCATCCTTGATCAAGCAGAGCGTGTCACCCGACGTCATAACAACAAGTTCCTCAAGGTTTAGTGGTCTCATCATTCTCAGAGAGAAGCCACTTGGGAGCGTGAAGATCGTCTTCGACTTGAGTACCCCGCTTTCTTCCCGCCGACTCCTGAATCTCGGGACGAGATTTCTTCGAGTGGGGGCGAGTTGTCACATCCCTAGTTCTGGTATGACCTAGGCTAGCCTTCATGCTTGCGTCATGTTTAAACTCCATTTAAATTTGAAATGGGGATTTGTGAAACCCTCAGAATCATTTCTGAAAATAACCCAAATAAAAAGTGCTCCAAAAGGGTCCAAGAAAATGTTCATGTCTCTCTCTGAAAATATTGGTGAGAGGTAAAATTCAAACCAATATTTTTAGGAGCTTATAAATATTTATTTTGGCCATTTGGAATTATTGCATAATTATTTGTATTGGATTTATATTTGTTATATATTCAAATATACTCCAATAATTCTGATTTTTAATGTGGGGCTTTGGAATAATCCAATTAGTTCCTACAATAATTTTCAGAAGCATATAAAATGGTTTAGTATTTTATTTAAATCAAAACAAATGTCAGAAAATTAGAAAAGAAAACAGAAAAGGGAGAGAGACCTACCTGGGCGCTTACCTGGTGGCCCAGCTGGCCAGCCCACCTGGCGGCCCAGCCCACCAGGGGCAGCCCCGTCTTCTACCTCTTGCCAGTAGGCAGAGGAGAAGCCGGGCACGACGCTCGCCGTGGCCACGTCGCCCCGCCACCTCCTGCTTCCCTCCTCCTCGCTCTGGCCTCCCTGAATGATGCCACGCGCCGCCCCGTTCCCCTCTCACTCTCCCGTGCCCTCTCCTCTCCTCTCCCTCGCCTTCTCGCTCACGGCCGAGCGCTGCTGTCGCCGCCGTTCGCCATTGCCGCGGCCACCGGTCACCCCTCGCCCTGCCGCTGCGCCCAGGAGCTCCGCCACATCGCCGGCTACCTCTCCGTCAAGTCACGCGCCTCGGGAAGCCCTGCAGCGTCGCCTTCAAGCTCTTCCTCAACCTGCGGCCGCCGGCGACTTCGTCGTCGATTCGCCGAACCCCGTGCCTCCCCTGCCTCGCCAGCAGCACCAGAAGAACCGCGGTGAGCCGTTGACCCAGTTCCCCCTTGCCCCGTCGTCCCTCGCGTCCTCTAGCGCTAGCACCACCGCGCCCGCGACCTCCTCGCCGCTAGCCATGGCGCCACCATGGCCAGGGGCCGAGCCAGCCGCACCCGCGCACGTCGTCGTGTTCCTGGTGACGCCAGGAGCCCGTAGAACCTATCCGCATGCCTCCCCGTGCCTTGTAGCCTCGAACCTGAGCTCGCCCGAGCTCCGGCCGCCGCCTCGAGCCTGATTCCGGCGAGCTCCGGCCGCCCCGCAGCCTCCCGTGTGTCCCACTGGATGCGCGTGAGTCTGGGCATCGCGTAGATGAGCTCCGCCGCCCGAATGGTCACCGGAGCGGCGATCCCGAGCCCCTCCGCCGTGTCTGGCTCGCCGGCGTCAAGCCGCCGGCGGGTGTTGACCCCGCTGACCAGGAGGTTTGACCTCCCATGGGTCGCTGACATGTGGGGCCCGGCCCTATTAATCTTTAGTTAGGATTAGTTTAACAACTAATTTAACCCTTTTAATTAAATGGGTCACTGACGCGTGGGCCCAACCCCATTAACCAAGCCAGTTTAGTTTTAATTTAATTAGGATTAGCTACAGACACTGACGTGTGGACCCCACACGTCAGGTTTGACTGGGTCAGCCGCCTTTGACTTGCTGACGCAATGCTGTTGTCATGCTGACGCAATATATCTTTTCTGGAATTAAAATAAATTAGGAAATTCCAGAATATATTCAAAACTTCAAAAATTCATAGAAATTCAACCATAACTCAGATTGAAATAATTTATATATGAAAAATTATCAGAAAAATTCAATCTATCCATCTGTACCATTTTCATGCATGACAAACCAACCTATACATGTTGTATATGTGAAAACACACTTATGGAATATTTAAGAGCTTATTTTGGAGTTACATTTGAATCTTTAGTTCAAATGGACTTTAACCAAATGAATGCTAGTTGCATTAGCTCCAATAACATCACATCTTCATGCCATGTTCATGCATCATAATGTTGCATATGCTTGTGTTTGATTGCCGACACCGTTCCTTCTTGATAGATCCTGCTCCGGAGACCGTTCCAGAGTACCTGTCTGAGGAGCAGTGCCTTCCTTGTTGTTCTACCAGGCAAGCAACCCCTTTGTTCATTCCGATACAATCCCACTCTCTCTCCCCTGCTCTCATTTATTGCATTAGGACAACAACGATTCAACTGCTACTTTATGCTGCGGTAGTTGAACCCATTCCTCTGCATGACCTGTCATTGCCACAGTAAATAGTTAAAACTCACAAGCATGTGTAGGAATTGATTGAGCCATGTTGTGTTCCTACCATGCCATGCCTACTATTGCTTAGAGTTGTGTCAGGTCTGATTCATCGGGAATGAATTGGAGTGTTATGATATGTTCTGGTGCTGAGAGTTAAACGTGTGAACACGATTTGGTAAAGGTAGCGGCAAGAGGCCATGTAGGAGTACATGGTGGGTTGTCTCATTGGGACCGTCCTTAAGAACTGAGTTCTGTGTGAGTTGTCCAATGACTAGCTACTACCACACATTGGGCTCCGGGCGCTCCAAGCTCTCTCGACTTATTAACCGCCTTGAGCTCTGTCCAGGAGTTGCAAATAGTTTCTGGTGTTTGTAGGTAGTGCTATTTTTCTACCGAGTGGCACCCGGCAGGGTGGATTTGGGACAGACTAGGCACACGTGGCCCGGTGTACCGAGTGGCACCCGGATGGTGGGCTCGGGAACCCTGTACACATCGTTTGGGCCGTGAGCGAAACCTCGGCCGGATCTCCTTGCGGATGGAACCCAAATAGGCGATAAACCTGGACTAGAGTCTTGCGTGGTTAGTCAGGTCGTGGCCGACACCCTCGCCAGGCTTCCGCTTGAAGGTTGCCGAGATACATGACGTGTACATGGCGGTAAGTGGCGAGAGCGTGTGTGATGAAGTACACCCCTGCAGGGTTATCATGATCTATTCGAATAGCCGTGTCCTCGGTTATGGACTTCTTGGATGCTTACGTGGTACATAGACAACTTAAAGTGGATACTCTAAAATGCTCAAGACAAGTGTGAGTGCTATGGATGGCCTTCTCGTAGGGGGACGAGGATGAATCCTTAGTGGTGTATTGATGTGGTGATTAGTGGACTCGTGTGCGCTGCCTCATCTCAAAGAAGTTTCTCGTTATCGTAGAACAGGATAGCCACTGAGTCAAAGCTAGCTTGCTGCAACTAAACCCCACATTACCTTCTTGATACTAATGCATATATGATAGGATCTGATGTAAGTCTTGCTGAGTACCTTTGTACTCACGTTTGCTTTATTTATGTTTTGCAGATGAGACATCTGTCTTACTAGTAGTTCCGCTTGGACTTCGACGAGTAGCTTGTTACCTCAGCTACGACCTTGTACCCTTGGGAGGGTCTTGTAGATAGTCAGGCTTTCCAGCTCTTTTCTTTTGTAGTGGTCTGTACTCAGACATGTAATGTTTCCGCTTGTTGCTTGTATGCTCTGAATGATGGGTCATGTGACCCCTGTTTGTATTTATGCTATGTGGCTCTGTTGAGCCTTTATATATATGAGTTTGCGTTTTGTTTTGATGCCATGTTGTATAGCACATACTTGCATGTTATGCGTACGTGTGACGTGTATTGCTATGTGTGGGATCCGACAATCTAGTTGTTTATCCTTGGCAGTCTCTCTTATGGGGAAATGTAGTCTAGTGCTTCCTTGAGCCATAGTAGTCCGCTACAGCCCGGTTCACCGGAGTCCTGCTAGCCCAGCACTACTGCTCAGGACACTTGACTGGCCAGCATGTGTTTCACTTCGTTCCTATGTCTGTCCCTTCAGGGAAATGTCACGCGGTGACGACCGGAGTCCTGCCTAGCCTGCTACAGCCCGGGTTCCTCGGAGTCCTGTTAGCCCGGTGCTACAGCCCGGATTCACACGCTGCTGACCGACACGCTCGATGTGAATCATGTATGCCTGTTCCCATAGGTTAGGGCCGCTTTGGGTTCACGACTAGCCATGTTGGCCCGGGTTCTCTGTCATATGGATGCTAGCGACACAATCATATATGCGAGCCAAAAGACGCAAACGGTCCCGGGCCATGGTAAGGCGACACCCGTGGGGATACCGTGCGTGAGGCCGCAAAGTGATATGAGGTGTTACATGCTAGATTGGTATGACCTAGAATCGGGGTCCCGACAGCCTTGGTATCAGAGCCTGACTGCCCGTAGGATTGCCAAGCCAACCTGGTTGAAGTTGAGTCTAGAAATTCTTTAGCTATATAGGGGAATTGATTGTGGAAGGGAACGTAAGGCTCTTTTTACTCCTTATGCCTCATGCCCTCTGATCCGAGTCATCCTATTTCTCCTACGGGGTTAAGGAACTAGGCTTTCTCTTCTGTCTATCAGGATCACGTGTTACTACTCCGTAGTCTCTTAGGATTGGTTGATCAGAGTCATATCCCAGTTCGAGTACCTTTGGTGTAGCCTGTTTAGTAACATCTCAGAACCTAGAGTAATGATGTTGAGCATGGTGCTACCCCATCTTTTGCAGAATGTCTCATTTTGAGCAGTTTACTGCCGTTATGCTGCCGGATTTGTCCTAGGAGTTCAAGAGATAGTATTTTTCTCGTACTATAATCTACATCCTCGTGATGATGCTGAATCCATCCTTGTTCCCTTGGTTGGTTCTTCAGGATGTTGCCGGCTAACCGAAGTTCTGTTGCTCATATCCGGAACCACGGAGATGGTAGGGATGAGGATCCTCCTGACCAGTCTTCGTTGGCAGAGTTCATGTTAGAGATGGAGAAGAACAAGCGAGAGTCTAACCGCTTGTTAGCACGTATTGAGGAGAACACCTCCCGCCAGCACAAAGAGTTTGTGTCCATCCATGACTTCATCGGTCTGAAACCACCCACCTTCCATCATTCCATTGAACCACTCGATGCAGATGACTGGCTCCATAGTATCACACACAAGATGCGTTCTGCGAACGTAGCTGAAAGTGACAAGGTCACCTATGCTGCTTATCACCTGGAAGGTCCTGCTAGTAATTGGTGGCAGAACTATGAGGCTATGCTTCCAGCTGGCCAGATAATCACCTGGAGAGATTTCACTGAGGCTTTCCGCGAGCATCACATTCCTCAGGCTCTCGTTGATCGCAAGAGAGAAGAGTTTTGTAGTTTCACCCAGAGTAAGATGGCTGTTGATGCCTATAGTAGAGAATTTGAGAACCTCGCCCGCTATGCTACAGAAGAAGTGTCCACAGACGCCAAGAAGCAGGCTAGGTTCTGGAAGGGTCTCAACCCCAAGTTGCGTCGTGATCTCCACCTGCACCATTGCAATACATTCCAGGCTCTTGTGAACAAGGCCATTAATGCGGAGACAGCTCAGCTCACTTACGAGGAGTCTCGTAAGCACACCCATGATTTGGTTTCTTCCTCCGGCTCTACCTTGCAGAAGCGCCGGTTTTGGGTTCCGAACTCCGCTCTTCCACCCGGTTACTCACCGAGGCCCTCTTATGTGGCACCTCACCCAGTTCAGTTACATGCTCCATCCAGGCCTATTGGTAGACCGCTTGTCAAGGCGGGCCCACGTCCTACTTCAGGGACTTGCTTCACATGCGGAGAGCCAGGACACTATGCACGTGACTGCTCTCAAACCAGTTATGACCCACCCCAGCCTGAGAAGTCTGTTGGCTGTGATAAGCCATCACGCAAGATGATTAGTGTCAAGTCAGCTCCCACTGAACGTGGATGTGTGCATCACGTCTCAGCTAAAGACACTCGTGATGATCCGGATGTCGTTCTTGGTACCCTCCTTGTCAATTACCATCCAACTTCGGTTTTGTTCGATACCCGAGCATCTCACTCCTTCATCTCTGAAGGCTATGCTCGTTTGCACGACATGTCATTTTGTGATATGCCAACTCCACTTGAAATCCAAACTCCAGGGTCTCGATGGCAAACTACCAGAATAAGCCATGGTAATGAAATCCTTGTTGACAGACTTGTATTCCTTGCATCACTTATAGCCCTTAGGTCTACAGATATTAATATCATCTTGGGTATGGACTGGATGAAAGCTCATCATGCCAAGATTGATTGTTACACAAGGTCTGTTCAGCTTACACACCCATCTGGCAAGATAGTCACCGTCTCCACTAGAGTTGCAAAGCGTCAACTCTATTCTCTTAATGCCAACCCTCTTCCAGACCTTGAAGATATCCCGGTAGTCCGTGACTTTCCGGATGTCTTTCTAGAGGAACTGCCAGGTATTCCACCTGACAGAGATGTAGAATTTGTCATAGATCTTATCCCAGGAACCGCTCCAATCTCTAGGAGACCTTACAAGATGGCACCCTTAGAACTAGCTGAGCTTAAGAAACAACTCGATGAATCCTTGCAAAAGGGTTTCATCCATCCCAGTTCTTCTCCCTGGGCTTGCCCCGTTCTCTTTGTCAAGAAGAAGGATGGTACGGACTGGATGGTTGTAGATTATCATCCCGTTAATTTGGTCACGATAAAGAACAAGTATCCGCTCCCCAGGATCAACGGCCTGTACGATCAGCTCGCTAGATCCTCAGTCTTTTCCAAGATGGATTTGAGGTTAGGCTACCACCAAATCAAGATTAGAAATGGGGACATTCCTAAGACGGCTTTTGTCACTCGTTATGGTCAGTATGAGTATACCGTCATGTCTTTTGGTCTAACCAACGCTCCAGCTACTTTCTCCTGCTTGATGAACTCGATCTTCATGGAGTACTTAGATAAGTTCGTCGTGGTTTACCTCAATGATATCCTTATTTACTCGAAGAACGAGGAAGAGCATGCCAAACATCTTAGACTTGTGCTAGAAAAACTCAGAGAGCACTGCCTTTATGCCAAGTTCTCCAAGTGCGAATTTTGGTTGCCAGAAGTGACCTATCTCGGCCACGTAATCTCTGGTAAGGGCATTGCTGTCAATCCCGAAAGAGTTCAGGCCGTTCTTGATTGGACTCCACCTGAAACAGTTAAGCAAGTTAGGTGTTTCCTTGGTCTAGCCAGTTATTGTCGCCGATTCGTTGAGAACTTCTCCAAAGTGGCCAAACCTCTCACGGAACTTCTCAAGAAAGATAAAAAGTTTGAGTGGTCCCCACAGTGTGAACACAGTTTTCAAGAACTGAAAAGACGTCTTACTTCTGCTCCCATACTTGTGCCACCGGACTTCACTAAAGACTTTGTTATCTACTGCGACGCCTCACGACAGGGACTAGGTTGCATTCTTATGCAAGACCGCCATGTGATTGCCTATGCATCTCGACAGTTGCATCCACATGAGGAGAATTATCCTACCCATGATCTAGAGCTTGCAGCCGTAGTCTATGCACTTAAGACCTGGCGACATTACCTTCTTGGTAAACGTTGCGAGATTTACACCGATCACCAGAGTCTCAAGTATATCTTCACCCAACCAGATTTGAACCTTAGGTAAAGACGTTGGTTGGAGTTGATCTCAGATTATGACTTAGGGATTACCTACACCCCAGGCAAGGGGAATGTTATGGCTGATGCGCTAAGTCGTAAGTCCTATTGCAACAATCTCATGTTGCAGCAGGGCCAACCACTTCTCCATGAGGAATTATGCAAACTTAACCTCCACCTTGCTCCTCACGGATTCCTTTCTACCTTGGTGGCGAAACCTACTCTTGTGGATCAGATCATCTCTGCTCAGAAGCAGGATACGGGAATTTCCCGGATCAAGAGAAACATTAACAAGGGAGTTGGTGGTAGTTTTTCTATAGATGGTCGTGGTGTTGTTTTCTTTGAGAGTCGCTTGGTGGTTCCCAAGAATCAACATCTTCGACAATTAATCCTTAAGGAGGCGCATGAATCTCCTCTCACGATTCATCCCGGTAGTACTAAGATGTATCAGGACCTACGCCAGAGGTTCTGGTGGACTAGGATGAAGAGGGAAATTGCTCAATTTATTGCTAACTGTGACGTTTGTCGTCGCGTTAAGGCAGAGCATCAAAGACCTGCTGGCACCCTTCAACCTTTAGCTATTCCTGAGTGGAAATGGGATAAAGTTGGCATGGACTTCATCACCGGCTTTCCCAGGACCAAGAAAGGGAATAACGCTATCTTCGTAGTCATTGATCGTCTTTCCAAAGTGGCTCACTTCCTACCTGTTTGAGAGAGTATCACTGCTAGTCAGTTCACTGACTTATATATTTCTCGAATAGTGTCACTTCATGGTGTTCCACTAGAGATCAATTCAGACCGTGGTAGTCTTTTCACTTCTCATTTCTGGGAGAGTTTCCAAACTGCCATGGGCACCCATCTTTCTTTCAGTACCGCTTTCCATCCTCAATCAAGTGGTCAGGTGGAAAGGGTCAACCAGATTCTTGAAGACATGATTAGAGCTTGTGTTATCTCATTCGGTATGGATTGGGAGAAGTGTCTTCCTTTTGCCGAGTTTGCTTATAACAATAGCTATCAATCCAGCCTCAAGAAAGCTCCTTTTGAGGTTCTGTATGGACGAAGATGTCGAACACCTTTGAACTGGTCAGAAACCGGTGAACGGCAATTCTTTGGACCGGATATGATCCAGGAGGCAGAAGAGCAAGTTCGCATCATTCGTGAGAATTTGAAAACAGCCCAATCTCGTCAAAAGAGCCAGTATGACCGTCGTCATAAGGAAGTGGCTTATGAAGTTGGCGATAAGGCTTATCTTCGGGTTACTCCTCTAAAGGGTACCCATCGATTCGATATCAAGGGCAAGTTGGCTCCTCGTTACATTGGTCCCTTTCTCATTCTCGCTAAATGAGGAGAGGTTGCCTACCAGTTGGAACTACCACCACATCTTTCTCGAGTTCATGATGTCTTCCACGTCTCTCAACTCAGGCGTTGCTTCTCGGATCCCATCCGCGAAGTGGACCACGAAACGCTTGATCTCCAGGATAACCTCACCTATCGAGAGTACCCTGTATGCATCCTTGATCAAGCAGAGCGTGTCACCCGACGTCATAACAACAAGTTCCTCAAGGTTTAGTGGTCTCATCATTCTCAGAGAGAAGCCACTTGGGAGCGTGAAGATCGTCTTCGACTTGAGTACCCCGCTTTCTTCCCGCCGACTCCTGAATCTCGGGACGAGATTTCTTCGAGTGGGGGCGAGTTGTCACATCCCTAGTTCTGGTATGACCTAGGCTAGCCTTCATGCTTGCGTCATGTTTAAACTCCATTTAAATTTGAAATGGGGATTTGTGAAACCCTCAGAATCATTTCTGAAAATAACCCAAATAAAAAGTGCTCCAAAAGGGTCCAAGAAAATGTTCATGTCTCTCTCTGAAAATATTGGTGAGAGGTAAAATTCAAACCAATATTTTTAGGAGCTTATAAATATTTATTTTGGCCATTTGGAATTATTGCATAATTATTTGTATTGGATTTATATTTGTTATATATTCAAATATACTCTAATAATTCTGATTTTTAATGTGGGGCTATGGAATAATCCAATTAGTTCCTACAATAATTTTCAGAAGCATATAAAATGGTTTAGTATTTTATTTAAATCAAAACAAATGTTAGAAAATTAGAAAAGAAAACAGAAAAGGGAGAGAGACCTACATGGGCGCTTACCTGGTGGCCCAGCTGGCCAGCCCACCAGGCGGCCCAGCCCACCAGGGGCAGCCCCGTCTTCTACCTCTTGCCAGTAGGCAGAGGAGAAGCCGGGCACGACGCTCGCCGTGGCCACGTCGCCCCGCCACCTCCTGCTTCCCTCCTCCTCGCTCTGGCCTCCCTGAACGACGCCACGCGCCGCCCCGTTCCCCTCTCACTCTCCCGTGCCCTCTCCTCTCCTCTCCCTCGCCTTCTCGCTCACGGCCGAGCGCTGCTGTCGCTGCTATTCGCCATTGCCGCGGCCACCGGTCACCCATCGCCCTGCCGCTGCGCCCAGGAGCTCCGCCACATCGCCGGCTACCTCTCCATCAAGTCACGTGCCTCGGGAAGCCCTGCAGCGTCGCCTTCAAGCTCTTCCTCAACTTGCGACCGCCGGCGACTTCGTTGTCGATTCGCCAAACCCCGTGCCTCCCCTGCCTCGCCAGCAGCACCAGAAGAACCGCGGTGAGCCTTTGACCCAGTTCCCCCTTGCCCCGTCGTCCCTCGCGTCCTCTAGCGCTAGCACCACCGCGCCCGCGAGCTCCTCGCCGCCGGCCATGGCGCCACCATGGCCAGGGGCTGAGCCAGCCGCACCTGCGCACGTCGTCTTGTTCCTGGTGACGCCAGGAGCCCGTAGAACCTATCCACATGCCTCCCCGTGCCTTGTAGCCTCGAACCCAAGCTCGCCCGAGCTTCGGCCGCCGCCTCGAGCCTGATTCCGGCGAGCTCCGGCCGCCCCGCAGCCTCCCGTGTGTCCCACTGGATGCGCGCGAGTCTGGGCATCGCGTAGATGAGCTCCGCCGCCCGAATGGTCACCGGAGCGGCGATCCCGAGCCCCTTCGCCGTGTCTGGCTCACCGGCGTCAAGCCGCCGGCGGGTGTTGACCCCGCTAACCAGGAGGTTTGACCTCCCATGGGTCGCTGACATGTGGGGCCCGTCCCTATTAATCTTTAGTTAGGATTAGTTTAACAACTAATTTAACCCTTTTAATTAAATGGGCCACTGACGCGTGGGCCCAACCCCATTAACCAAGCCAGTTTAGTTTTAATTTAATTAGGATTAGCTACAGACACTGACGTGTGGACCCCACACGTCAGGTTTGACTGGGTCAGCCGCCTTTGACCTGCTGACGCAATGCTGTTGTCATGCTGACGCAATATATCTTTTCTGGAATTAAAATAAATCAGGAAATTCCAGAATATATTCAAAACTTCAAAAATTCATAGAAATTCAACCGTAACTCAGATTGAAATAATTTATATATGAAAAATTATCAAAAAAATTCAATCTATCCATATGCACCATTTTCATGCATGACAAACCAACCTATACATGTTGTACATGTGAAAACACACTTATGGCATATTTAAGAGCTTATTTTGGACTTACATTTGAATCTTTAGTTCAAATGGACTTTAACCAAATGAATGCTAGTTGCATTAGCTCCAATAACATCACATCTTCATGCCATGTTCATGCATCATAATGTTGCATATGCTTGTGTTTGATTGCCGACACCGTTCCTTCTCGATAGATCCTGCTCCGGGGACCGTTCCAGAGTCCCGGTCTGAGGAGCAGTGCCTTCCTTGTTGTTCTACCAGGCAAGCAACCCCCTTGTTCATTCCGATACAATCCCACTCTCTCGCCCCTGCTCTCATTTATTGCATTAGGACAACAACGATTCAACTGCTACTTTATGCTGCGGTAGTTGAACCCATTCCTCTGCATGACCTGTCATTGCCACAGTAAATAGTTAAAACTCACAAGCATGTGTAGGAATTGATTGAGCCATGCTGTGTTCCTACCATGCCATGCCTGCTATTGCTTAGAGTTGTGTCAGGTCTGATTCATCGGGAATGAATTGGAGTGTTATGATATGTTCTGGTGCTGAGAGTTAAACGTGTGAACACGATTTGGTAAAGGTAGCGGCAAGAGGCCATGTAGGAGTACATGGTGGGTTGTCTCATTGGGACCGTCCTTAAGAACTGAGTTCTGTGTGAGTTGTCCAATGACTAGCTACTACCACACATTGGGCTCCGGGCGCTCCAAGCTCTCTCAACTTATTAACCGCCTTGAGCTCTGTCCAGGAGTTGCAAATAGTTTCCGGTGTTTGTAGGTAGTGCTATTTTTCTACATAGTGGCACCCGACAGGGTGGACTTGGGATAGACTAGGCACACGTGGCCCGGTGTACCGAGTGGCACCCGGATGGTGGGCTCGGGAACCCTGTACACATCGTTTGGGCCGTGAGCGAAACCTCGGCCGGATCTCCTTGCGGATGGAACCCGAATAGGCGATAAACCTGGACTAGAGTCTTGCGTGGTTAGTCAGGTCGTGGCCGACACCCTCGCCAGGCTTCCGCTTGAAGGTTGCCGAGATACATGACGTGTACATGGCGGTAAGTGGCGAGAGCGTGTGTGATGAAGTACACCCCTGCAGGGTTATCATGATCTATTCGAATAGCCGTGTCCTCGGTTATGGACTTCTTGGATGCTTACGTGGTACATAGACAACTTAAAGTGGATACTCTAAAATGCTCAAGACAAGTGTGAGTGCTATGGATGGCCTTCTCACAGGGGGACGAGGATGAATCCTTAGTGGTGTATTGATGTGGTGATTAGTGGACTCGTGTGCGCTGCCTCATCTCAAAGAAGTTTCTCGTTGTCGTAGAACAGGATAGCCATTGAGTCAAAGCTGGCTTGCTGCAACTAAACCCCACATTACCTTCTTGATACTAATGCATATATGATAGGATCTGATGTAAGTCTTGCTGAGTACCTTTGTACTCACGTTTGCTTTATTTATGTTTTGCAGATGAGACATCTGTCTTACTAGTAGTTCCTCTTGGACTTCGACGAGTAGCTTGTTACCTCAGCTACGACCTTGTACCCTTGGGAGGGTCTTGTAGATAGTCAGGCTTTCCAGCTCTTTTCTTTTGTAGTGGTTTGTACTCAGACATGTAATGCTTCCGCTTGTTGCTTGTATGCTCTGAATGATGGGTCTTGTGACCCCTATTTGTATTTATGCTATGTGGCTCTGTTGAGCCTTTATATATATGAGTTTGCGTTTTGTTGTGACGCCATGTTGTACAACACATACTTGCATGTTATGCGTACGTGTGACGTGTATTGCTATGTGTGGGATCCGACAATGTAGTTGTTTATCCTCGGCAGTCTCTCTTATGGGGAAATGTAGTCTAGTGCTTCCTTGAGCCATAGTAGTCCGCTACAGCCCGGTTCACCGGAGTCCTGCTAGCCCAGCACTACTGCTCAGGACACTTGACTGGCCGGCATGTGTTTCACTTCATTCCTATGTCTGTCCCTTCGGGGAAATGTCACGCGGTGACGACCGGAGTCCTGCCTAGCCTGCTACAGCCCGGGTTCCCCGGAGTCCTGTTAGCCCGGTGCTACAGCCCGGATTCACACGCTGCTGACCGACACGCTCGATGTGAATCATGTATGCCTGTTCCCATAGGTTAGGGCCGCTTTGGGTTCACGACTAGCCATGTCGGCCCGGGTTCTCTGTCATATGGATGCTAGCGACACAATCATATACGCGAGCCAAAAGATGCAAATGGTCTCAGGCCATGGTAAGGCGACACCCGTGGGGATACCGTGCGTGAGGCCGCAAAGTGATATGAGGTGTTACATGCTAGATTGGTATGACTTAGAATCGGGGTCCCGACAAGGAGCATGCGCGTAGTACTTTGTTTCAGTGACTAATAGATTTTTGCAATAAGTATGTGAGTTCTTTATGACTAATGTTGAGTCCATGGATTATGCGCACTCTCACCCTTCCATCATTGCTAGCCTCTTCGGTACCGTGCATTGCCCTTTCTCACCTCGACAGTCAGTGCAAACTTTAGCGGTGCATCCAAACCGCGTGATACGATACGCTCTATCACACATAAGCCTCCTTATATCTTCCTCAAAATAGCCACCATACCTACCTATTATGGCATTTCCATAGTGATTCCGAGATATATTGCCATCCAACTTCCATCATCATCATATACATGACTTGAGCATTTATTGTCATATTGCTTTGCATGATCATTAGATAGCTAGCATGATGTTTTCATGGCTTGTCCATTTTTTGATGTCATTGCTACGCTAGATCATTGCACATACCGGTACACCACCGGAGGCATTCATATAGAGTCATATTTTGTCCTAGTATCGAGTTGTAATATTGAGTTGTAAGTAAATAAAAGTGTGATGATCATCATTATTAGAGCATTGTCCCATGTGAGGAAAGGATGATGAAAGCTAGGATTCCCTCACAAGTTGGGATGAGTCACCGGACTTTACAAAAACATTAAAAGAGGCGAAAGAAGCCCACAAAAAATGAAAGAGGCCAAAGAAGCCCACCAAGAAAACAAAAAAAATGTGAAAAAAATAAAAAAATGAGAGAACAGAGAGAAGGGACAATGTTAATATCCTTTTACCACACTTGTGCTTCAGAGTAGCTCCATGTTCTTCATAGAGAGAGTCTCCAATGTTGTCACTTTCATATACTAGTGGGAATTTTTCATTATGGAACTTGGCTTGTATATTCTGATGATGGGCTTCCTCAAATGCCCTAGGTCTTCATGAGCAAGCAAGTTGGATGCATAACCACTTAATTTTAGTTATATCATTCATACAATTATAGCTCTAGTGCATCCGTTGCATGGAATCCCTACTCCTCACATTGACATCAATTGATGGGCATCTCCATAGCCCGTTGATTAGCTGCGTCGATGTGAGACTTTCTCCTTTTTGTCTTCTGCACACAGCCTCCACCATCATATTCTATTCCACCTATAGCGCTATATCCATGGCTCATGCTCATGTATTGCATGAAAGTTGAAAGGGTTTGAGAACGTCAAAAGTATGAAACAATTGCTTGGCTTGTCATCGGGGTTGTGCATGATTTTGAATATTTTGTGTGGTGAAGATGGAGTATAGCCAGACCATATGATTTTGTAGGGATAACTTTCTTTGGCCATGTTATTTTGAAAAGACATGATTGCTTTATTAGTGTGCTTGAAGTATTATTGTCTTAATGTCAAATGATAGACTATTGCTTTGAATCACGCGTGTCTTAGTATTCATGCCATGATTAGATTACATGATCAAGATTATGCTAGGTAGCATTCCACATAAAAAATTATCTTTTTTATCATTTACCTACTCGAGTATGAGCAAGAATTAAGCTTGGGGATGCTGTTACGTCTCCGTCGTATCTATAATTTTAGATTGTTCCATGCCAATATTATACAACTTTCATATACTTTTGGCAACATTTTATACTATTTTTGGGACTAACATATTGATCCAGTGCCCAGTGCCAGTTCCTGTTTGTTGCATGTTTTTTGTTTCACAGAAAATCTATATCAAACAGAGTCCAAATGGGATAAAAAGTGAAGGAGATTCTTTTGGAATATATGTGATTTTTGGGAAGAAGAATCAACGCGAGACGATGCCCGAGGGGGCCACGAGGCAGGGCGGCGTGCCCCAGGGGGTCAGGCACGCCCTGGGCCCTCGTGGCCACCCTGTAATGCGGTTGGTGCCCTTCTTTCGCCGCAAGAAAGCTAATATCCGGATAAAAATCGTGTCCAAAATTCAGCCCAATCGGAGTTACGGATCTCTGGTTTTTTAAGAAACGGTGAAAGGGCAGAATCTGGAACACAGAAATAGAGAGAGATAGAGAGACATATCCAATCTGGAGGGGCTCTCGACCCTCCCATGCCATGGAGGCCATGGACCAGAGGGGAAACCCTTCTCCCATCTAGGGGGAAGGTCAAGGAAGAAGAGAAGAAGAACGGGGCTCTCTCCCCCTCTCTTCCGGTGGCGCCGGAACGCCGCCGGGGCCATCATCATCACCGCAATCTACACCAACAACTTCACTGCCCTCATCACCAACTCTTCCCCCCTCTATGCAGCGGTGTAACCCCTGTTTTACCCGCTGTAAACTCTACTTAAACATGGTGCTCACGCTATATATTATTTCCCAATGATGTATGGCTATCCTATGATGTTTGAGTAGATCTGTTTTGTCCTATGGGTTAATTGATGATCGTGATTGGTTTGAGTTGCATGTTTTATTATTGGTGCTATCCTTTGATGCTCTCCGTGTCGTGCAAGCATGAGGGATCTCCGCTGTAGGGTTTGCAATATGTGCATGATTTGCTTTTGCTGGGTGGCGTGAGTGATAGAAACACAGACCCGAGTAAGTAGATTGTTTGCGTAAGGGAATAAAGAGGACTTGATGCCTTATAATGCTATGGTTGGGTTTTACCTTAGTGATCTTTAGTAGTTGCGGATGCTTGCTAGAGTTCCAATCATAAGTGCATATGATCCAAGAAGAGAAAGTATGTTAGCTTATGCCTCTCCCTCAAATAAAATTGCAATAATGATTACCGGTTTAGTTATCGATTGCCTAGGGACAAATAACTTTCTCGTGACAAAAAGGTCTCTAATAAAACTAACTTAGTTGTGTCTTCATCTAAACAGCCCCTACTTTTTATTTACGCGCTCTTTATTATCTTGCAAACCTATCCAACAACACCTACAAAGTACTTCTAGTTTCATACTTGTTCTAGGTAAAGCGAACGTTAAGCGTGCGTAGAGTTGTATCGGTGGTCGACAGAACTTGAGGGAATACTTTTTCTACCTTTAGCTCCTCGTTGGGTTCGACTCTCTTACTTATCGAAAGAGGCTACAATTTATCCCCTATACTTGTGGGTTATCATCCACCGCCGTGGCCCGAAGGCGAGAGGTGGTCGTCATGGCCTCCACCCCACGGCCGGCCATTGTGGCCATCACCCACTCCGCCACCGCGGCCCGAAGGTGGGAGGTGGTGGTCGTGGCCGCCACCCCATCGTCGGCCATCGTGGCTGCCAGCCCACCGTCAATCGCCAGGGTCATCACCCGCTCCACCACCACTGCCCGAAGGCGGGAGGTGGAGGTGGATGCCAGCACGTGCGTCAGTGACCTTACGTGCTACACCGAGTTCCTGCGGGAGGAGGAGGAGCGCCTCGTCGAGCACGCAAACAGACTTACCGCCACCGTGGCCGCGACACACGCTTCCTTAGAGGCAAGGAATAAGGAGATCTACGAGGAGAACCAGCGCTTTGAGAGGGGTCATCTGAAGAGGCAGAGGGCGGTCGAGGTGAGCGTCGTTGAAGCTGCAATAGCGGCAGGCACCGTATTGCGGTTGCCCAGCTCGTCGGTAGGCTCCTCCTCCTCCGCCTCTTATGGAGCGTGCTCAATAGAGGAGAGGCAACCGGAAGTAGTACAAAGCCCCTCCGCAGTAGTAGTATTTAGGGGCTATTTTGTTCAGTTCATCTGACTATGGATGTGGTGGAAATGTACAACGTACTTAAAATTAGCTAGTATACATAGTTGAACTAGCTATTTCAGTACATGGTTGGCAACAATTGGGAAAAATTTGGTCGGTTCAGCTGTCGAGTTGAACTGTTTGTATAAATTAAGAATGACTGCTTAATCTATGAATGAAATCTATGCTTAATTACTGAATTTTAGTTGCAAAAATTAGATACTACTAGTGATTTTAGCTTCATATTTTGACAAACCATAGTGTTACAAGGATTGAAAATCTTACCAAATTGTTTGCATGTGGTTGCACATTGGTCATCCAAAACAACCGTTTGCGTTGAAGGGATGCACAAATCCTGCACTGCTCTCACTTTGCATACGGGTGTTCTATCTAAAAAGTTTGCGATCAAGAGCAGCAGAAATCCTACTCAACACATTTTCATTTGGCTTCCTGGGGAAGCTGTCGATTTGCATACGGGTGTTCTAACTAAAATGTTTGCGATGATTGTTTTATATTTAAAAAGAGAATTAAACCGCGGCTTCAGTGCCATTACTGGAGAGGATGCGATCAAGGCGGGCGGCCATGGAAGTCAAAGGGCTCGCTTCCCAGTGACCCTACGCAGCGTATAGCTTGCACGCTTCCCGGTGAGCCTACGCATTCGAGGACAACTTGCATGCCTCTCGGTTTGCCTGCGCACCGGACGGCGCTCGCACGCCTCCCGTTTAGTCAAGGTCAAGCAGCTGACCGCACGGCACCTCCTACAACCATTAAAACCAAGACACATGGCGTCATGTGAATGGTTAACATAACGCACACGGTTTGAATTATACAAATGTTTGAGATATTAAAGTGGCAGCTATTTTTTCAAAATGCCTTTGTTGGCTATCATTATTCAAGTGTTCCTTCTCTCAAAATGCACACGAAAATACCATAGCATGTCGGGTGCCATTCCATGATAGCATGCCAAGTTTCATGAATTTTAGATGAGTTTTGGATTTACTAGAATTTAAAAACCAGGCATCTCAATGTTTCGCCGGCAATCAACGGTGCCCTCGTGTTTGAAATTCATTCACATTTCTTACATGGGACCTAAGCATGCACCCAAGGACACATATTTTGATTTTTCAACCAATTTATATGCACTGGAGCATGTGCATGTAGTTCAAATTTGAATTATGCACATAAATGCATTGAAAACTCAGTTAATGCATAAAAATGTCCAAACGAGCCCCAAAAAATCATAAAAATTTACACAACACACCTGTTCTTCTATGTTGACACGAGAAAATTTTCGGAAGCAATAAGAGGCAGCGGATATTGTTTCATCCCCAAAGGTGGGACATTCCCTACCGAAACCATGATGCTTGTTGTGAGAAGCTCTGGTTTGTGAGAAGCATATACCCAAACCTGCCCCAAACGGGACATCAATTTTACCATGACATGTTGATGCCGCTCCATCAAAGCATGCCAAGTTTCATGACTTTCAGACGAGTTTTGGATTTACTAGAATTTAAAAACAAGGCATCTCAATATTTTGCCGACAATCAACGGTGCCCTGGTGTTTGAAATTCACTCCCATTTCTTGCATGGGACCTAAGCATGCACCCAAGGACACATGCTTAGGATTATGCACATGATTTTTCAACCAATTTATATGCACTGGAGCTTGTGCATGTAGTTCATATTTGAATTATGCACATAAATGCATTGCAAACTCAGTTAATGCATGAAAATGTCCAAACGAATCCCGAAAAATCGCAAAAATTCACACAACACTCATGTTCTTCTATGTTGACACGAGAAATTTTTTGGAAGCAATAAGAGGCAGTGGATATTGTTTCGTACCTGAACGTGGGACGTTCCCTACCAAAACCACGATGCTTGTTGTGGGAAGCTCTGGTTTGTGAGAAGCATATACCCAAACCTGCCCCAAACAGGACAATTTTTTTACCATGGCATGTTGATGCCACTCCATCATAGCATGCCAAGTTTCATGAATTTCAAACGAGTTTTGAATTTACTAGAATTTAAAAATAAGGCATCTCAATGTTTTGTGGGCAATCAACGGTGCCCTAGTGTTTGAAATTCATTCTCATTTCTCGCATGGGACCTAAGCATGTACCCAAGGATATAGATTTGATTTTTCAACCAATTTGTATGCACTGGTGCATGTGCATGTAGTTCAGATTTGAATTATGCACATAAATGCAATGAAAACTTAGCTAATGCATAAAAATGTCCAAACGAACCCCAAAAAATCACAATTTTTTTACATAACACTCATGTTGTTCTATGTTGACATGAGAAATTTGTTGGAAGCAATAAGAGGCAGTGGATATCGTTTCGTCCCCAAAAGTGGGACGTTCCCTACCAAAACAATGATGCATGTTGCGAGAAGCTCCGGTTTGTGAGAAGCATATACCCAAACCTACCGCAAATGGGACACAAAATTTACCATGGCATGTTGATGCCGCTCCATGAAAGCATGCCAAGTTTCATGAATTTCAGACGAGTTTTGGTTTACCAGAATTTAAAAACGAGGCATCTTAATGTTTTGTGGGCAATCAACGGTGCCATGGTGTTTGAAATTCATTCCCATTCCTCGGATGGGACCTAAGCATGCACCCAAGGACACAAATTTGATTTTAAACCAATTTATATGCACTGGAGCATGTGCATGTAGTTCAACTTTGAATTATGCACATAAATGCATTGAAAACTCAGTTAATGCATAAAAATGTCCTAACAAACCCCAAAAAATCACAAAAATTGACACAACACTCATATTGTTCTATGTTGACATGAGAAATGTTTTGGAAGTAATAAGAGGCAATGGATATCAGTTCGTCCCCAAAGGTGGGACGTTTCCTACCGAAACCATGATGCTTGTTGTGAGAAGCTCTGGTTTGTGAGAAGCATATACCCAAACCTGCCCCAACCGGGACAAAATTTTTACCACGGCATGTTGATGCCGCTCCATGATAGCATGCCAAGTTTCATGAATTTCAGACGAGTTTTGGATTTACTAGAATTTAAAAACCAGGCATCTCAATGTTTTGCTAGCAGTCAACGATGCCCTGGTGTTTGAAATTCATTCCCATTTCTTGCATGGGACCTAAGCATGCACCCAAGGACACGTATTTGATTTTTCAACCAATTTATATGCATGGGAGCATGTGCATGTATTTCAAATTTGAATTATGCACATAAATAAATTGAAAGTTCTGTAAATGCATAAAAATGTCTAAACGAACCCCAAAAAATCACAAAAAAATGACACAGCACTCATGTTGTTCTATGTTGACACGAGAAATTTTTTGGAAGCAATAAGAGGTAGTGGATATTGTTTTGTCCCCATCGGTGGGACGTTCCCTACCGAAACCATGATGCTTTTTGTGAGATGCTCTAGTTTGTGAGAAGCATATACCCAAACCTGCCCCAAACGGGACAAATATTTTACCAGGGCATGTTGATGCCGCTCCATGATAGCATGCCAAGTTCCACGAATTTCAGGCGAGTTTTGCATTTACTAGAATTTAAAAACCACACATTTCAATGTTTTGCCGGCGATCAACGGTGCCCTGGTGGTTGAAATTCATTCCCATTTCTTGCATGGGACCTAAGAATGCACCCAAGGAGCACTAGAGCATGTGCATGTAGTTCATATTTGAATTATGCACATAAATGCATTGAAAACTCAGTTAATGCATAAAAATGTCCAAACGAACCCCGAAAAAATCACAAAAATTGACACAACACTCCTGTTGTTCTATGTTGACACGATAAAAAATTTGGAAGCAATAAGAGGCAGCGGATATCGTTTCGTCCCTAAAGGTGGGACATTCCCTACTGAAACCATGATGCTTGTTGTGACAAGCTTTGGTTTGTACGAAGCATATACCCAAACCTGCCCCCAACGGGACAACAATTTTACCACGGCATGTTGATGCTGCTCCATCAAAGCATGCCAAGTTTCATGAATTTCAGACGAGTTTTGGATTTACTAGAATTTAAAAACGAGGCATCTCAATATTTTGCCGACAATCAACGGTGCCCTAACGTTTGAAATTCATTCCCATTTCTTGCATGGGACCTAAGCATGCCCCCAAGGACACAGATTTGATTTTTCAACCAATTTATATGCACTGGAGCATGTGCACGTAGTTCAAATTTGAATTATGCACACAAATGCATTGAAAATTCAGTTAATGCATAAAAATGTCCAAACGAACCCCAAAAATCACAAAAATTCACACAACACTCATGTTATTCTATGTTGACACAAGAAAATTTTTGGAAGCAATAAGAGCCAGTGGATATCGTTTCGTCCCCAAAGGTGGGACATTCCCAACAAAAACCATGATGGTTGTGAGAAGCATATACCCAAACCTGCCCCGAACGGCACAAAATTTTTACCACGGCATGTTGATGCCGCTCCATGATAGCATGCCAAGTTTCATGAATTTTAGACGAGTTTTAGATTTACTAGAATTTAAAAACCAGGAATCTTAATGTTTTGCCGGCAATCAATGGTGCCATGGTGTTTGAAATTCATTCCCATTTCTTACATGCGTCCTTATTAGCATGCACCCAAGTATATAGATTTGATTTCTCAAACAATTTATATGCACTCGAGCATGTGCATTTAGTTCAAATTTGAATTATGCACATAAATGCATTAAAAATCAATTAATGCATAAAAATGCCCAAAAGGAACCCCGTAAAATCCCAAAAATGGACACAACACTCCTGTTGTTCTATGTTGACACGAGAAATTTTTTAAAAGCAATAAGTGGCAACAGATATCATTTCGTCCCCAAAGGTGGGACGTTCCCTACCGAAACCATGATGCTTGTTGTCAGAAGCAAATACTCAATCCTGCCCCAAATGGTACAAAATTTTTACCACGGCATGTTGATGCCGTTCCATGAAAGCATGCCAAGTTTCATGAATTTCAGTTGAGTTTTGGTTTACTAGAATTTAAAAACAAGGCATCTCAATGTTTTTCGGGCAATCAACGGTGCCATGGTGTTTGAAATTCATTCACAATTCTTGCATGGGACCTAATCATGCACCCAAGGACACAAATTTGATTTTTCAACCAATTTATATGCATTGGAGCATGTGCATGTAGTTCAACTTTCAGTTATGCACATAAATGCATTGAAAACATAGTTAATGCAAAAAAATGTCCAAACGAACCCCAAAAAATCACAAAAATTGACACAACACTCATGTTGTTCTATGTTGATACGAGAATTTTTTTGGAAGTAATAAGAGGCAGTGGATAAGGTTTCGTCCCCAAAGGTGGGACGTTCCCTACCGAAACCATGATGCTTGTTGTGAGAAGCTCTGGTTTGGGAGAAGCATATACCCAAACCTGCCCCAAAGGGGACAAATTTTTCACGACGGCATGTTGATACCACTCCATGATAGCATGCCAAGTTTCATGAATTTTAGATGAGTTTTGGATTTACTAGAATTTAAAAACTAGGGATCTCAATGTTTTGCCGGCAGTCAACGGTGCCCTGGTGTTTGAAATTCATTCCCATTTCTTGCATGGGACCTAAGCATGCACCCAAGGACACAGATTTGATTTTTCAACCAATTTATATGCACGGGAGCATGTGCATGTAGTTCAAATATGAATTATGCACATAAATGAATTGAGAACTCAGTTAATGCATAAAAATGTCCAAACGAACCCCAAAAAATCACAAAAAGTTGACACAACACTCCTGTTGTTCTCTGTTGACACAAGAATTTTTTTGGAAGCAATAAGAAGCAGTGGATATCGTTTCATCCCCAAAGGTGGGACATTCGCTACCGAAACCATGATGCTTCACTACAAAAAAATGAAACAACCGTGACATTTTGGGCCGAACAAATTTTTTTTCTGTCATACATATGACACTTCTATGACGATAATTGTGAAAAAACCCAGTATCATCATAGATGTGGTGGGCTCCTACTTCTATGACAAAAAATCATGATAGAAAATGGGTTTTTCGTCCTGGGCGGGCCGGAGATGCAGGTGCATGACATTCTTTGGGCCATCCATGACGGAAAAAACCGTGGTAGAAGCGAGGGCGAGGAAAATTTCGGGGAGTTCCCGGTAACGGTGGGAGGTCGGGGGCCGAGCGATGCGCGCTTCTCTCATACACGTACGCGCGTGTGTGCGAGGCGTTGGCTCTAACTGAATCCGAGCGAGGCGTTGGGCTCTAACTGAACCCGAGCGATTGCACTTCAGGCTACGCGTTACTGAACCCGAGCGATCGATTGATGGCTGTTAACTGAACCCTATCGAGCGATTCCTTCGCTACTACTGCTAACTGAAGTTGATCGATGCTGCCTCTGGATGAACAGTGAGCGTTGCGCGCGCGCGGGGGGGGGGGGGGGGGGGTGGATGAACAGTTCCAGGTGCGGGTGGATGAACAGGACCCCGATCGATCGAGCCGGTTGGGGCTGGATGAACAGGACCACGTGGAGGGCTGGATGAACAGCAGACGGTGGAGGGCAGGATGAACAGTAGCCCGTGGAGGGGTGCTTGACCAGGAGCCCGTGGAGAGGGCTGGTTGAACAGTAGCCGGTGGAGTAGTGTGCGGTGGAGGCTGGATGAACAGGAGCTCGTGGATGAACAGTAGCAGGTGGAGGCTGGAGGAGGTCGACGGTGGATGAACAGTAGCTCATGGAGGCTGGAGGGGGTCGACGATGGAGATGAACAGTATCCCGTGCAGTCCCGTTTTGCGGTACGCCACACCCCTCCCGATGAACAGGACCTGCGTTTCGACCGTAGTCCTCCAACACAAGTCCGTTTCCTCCATTTTGCGGTACGCCACACCCCTCCCGATCAACAGGACCCCCGTTTCGACCGTAGGAGGTCTGTTTCACTACTAGGAAAAGGGCTATAGATGGAATTTACACTAATGGCGCACCAGACATGTGGTGCACCATTACTATATACTAATGGCGCACCATGTGTTGGTGCGCCATTAGTGTGCAAATGCTAATGGTGCATCACATCCACGGTGCCCCATTAGTAATTTTTTTAATTTTTTCAAAACTACTAATGGCGCACCGTGGGAGTGGTGCGCCATTACTAGTTGAAGTAGTAATGGCGCACCACATCCATGGTGCGCCATTAGTAATTTTTTTTAATTTTTTCAAAACTACTAATGGCGCACCGTGGGAGTGGTGCGCCATTACTAGTTAAACTAGTAATGGCGCACCATGCCACGGTGTGCCATTAGTAACTTGCCCCAAACATTCGCCCAAATGCACCCCCCCCGCGTGGACCGCCTTTTCAGTTTAAAAAAAAATAAAAGAAAATGATAGAAATGTCAAAAAAATAAAAGAAAATAAGATTCCCATGTGATATGTGGTCTAGTTGTTAGCAAAATTTACCAACATGAATTTTCGACTTTTTTCGCAAAATCTCTCGAGAATTTATAAAAATGGGCATAACTTTTGCGTACGAACTCGGATGAAAAAGTTTTTTATATGAAAAATCATCTACTCAAAAAGTTACACCGAGTGTTTCGCTCACAGCCCCAAACTATGTGTGCAGGGTTCCCGAGACACCAAACGGGCGCCCGCTACACCGTGCCATGGTGTATCTACCGCATCATAGCCCACCCCTAGGGTCAGCGCTACGCATGGCCTCCTGAGGACGCTTTCAATGAGACAACCCACCATGTACTCCTACATGGCCTCTCACCGCTACCTTTACCAAATCATGTTCACACACTTAGCTCACACATAGTAGGACATGTTCATCGCCATTCCAATTCATCCCCGATGAATCATACCTCACTCAACTCTAAGCAGTAGCAGGCATGACAAACAAGCATGAATGAGTAGGCACATCAGGGCTCAAACAACTCCTACTCATGCTAGTGGGAACACCGTTAAACATTTTCAAAATCCTCAAAAACCTAATAGAAAAAAGATACAGGGCTTTTAAGAGCTGGAGAGGCAAAAAAATTAAAAAAAATTCAAACTTACTAATGGCACACCTGCCATGGTGCGCCATTAGTATCTTCCCGCCTTCAAAATTCAAAATAAGTCAAAAAAATAAAAAAAAAGTTACTAATGGCGCACCTGCCCATGGTGCGCCATTAGTATCTTCTCCCTTCAAAATTCAGAGTAAATCAAAAAAATAAAAAAAAGTTAGTAATGGCGCACCTGCCCATGGTGCGCCATTACTATGCCGTATATATGGCTAGGCGTGCTCCTCTCCTCCTTACCTCTTCATTCTTCTCCTCCACTCCACCTCTCCTCCACTCCATCTCCTCCTCTCCTCCACTCCATCTTCCCTTCTCTCCTCCACCATACTACCCTCCTCCTCCTCCTCTCCGGCGACCTCCTCCTCCCTCCTCTCCTCCCCTCCCCTCCCCTCCCCTCACGGTTTCTCCTCCCTCCTCTCCGGTGAGCTCATCCTCCCTCCTCTCCGGTGAGCTCCTCCTCCCTCCTCTCCGGTGAGCTCCTCCTCCCTCCTCTCCTCCCATTCCCTCATGGTTTCTCCTTCCTCCTCTCCGATGCTTCGGTGAACTCCTCTCCGGTGACCTCCTCCTCCTCTCCGGCGAAAGAACACGGCAAAAGAACGTACAAGATCCAAAAACAGGAACAAAATTTGAAATAATATCGTGCCAAAAAACGAGCAAAAAATGGGCAAAAAAATCACGATCCAGATCCAAATTCAAAATTCAAAAATAGCAATGGCGCACGGTGGGGGTTAGAAGGTGTGCCACTACTATTTTCCCTCCTTCAAAATTCAAAAATACTAATGGCGCACCATGGCCTATACTAATGGCGCACCAGTGGCCTATACTAATGGCGCACCGTGGCCTATACTAATGGCGCACCAGTGGTGCGCCATTAGTAAAAAGTACTAGTGGCGTGATACTAATGGCGCACCAGTGATGCGCCATTAGTAGGCAAAACTGGTGCGCCATTAGTAGCCCTTTTGCTAGTAGTGTTTCCTCCGTTTTGCGGCACGCCACACCCCTCCCGATCAACAGGACCCTCGTTCCGAACGTAGGAGGTCCGTTTCCTCCGTTTTGCGGTACGCCACACCCCTCCCGATGAACAGGATCCCGTTTCGAACATGGCCGGTCGAACACAAGGCCGTTTCCTCCATTCTGCGTTACGCTAGGCCTCGTTTCCATCGCCTGTTCCATCCAAGCCCTTCCGATGAACACGACGCATTCCGTTGCCTCCCCATGAACATGATGCATTCTGTTGCCTCCCCATGAACACGACGACGACGCTGTTTCTCCGTTCCGACCCAGCCATGTACACGAGCCCTGGCTATACGTATGCGCGAGTAGGCGTTCGAGACCCCGCCCGTATGTACACATACGTGGCCGTATTTTATTTCTTGCACCCTGGCCGTTGTACCCAGTGTGCGCCTCTACATTTCTCATTACTGATGGGCCATTTTCTCTGCCAGCCGAATGAAAGCTCTCCTCGTCTTGAAAGATTTGCAACCCAACAGGCCTAACAAAGTGACTTACTTGGCAAATCACAAAAAAAACTGGGCTGTGGCCGTGGACCCAGCTGTCAGCCTCTCCACGTACAGTACTCTTCTGATGGAAGTCGTTCCTTGACCACGTCGCGCGAAGAGCACCACGGCGGTGGACGACGGTGAGGCCTAGGAAGGGGACGACGCGACAGTGAAAGCCTGCGCGGAAAGGACTGCGATGGTTCACTGGTTCGGCTGTGGTGTGAGGCTGCCGTCGCTGCAGGGCCTGGCCAGCGGTGGGAATAGTAGGGGGCGGTGTCAGGACCCCGATTCCAAGTCACATCGATCTAGCCGGTAACACCTCATATCACTTTGCGGCCTCACGCACGGTATTCCCATGGGTGTCTCCTTACCATGGCCCGGTATCGTTTGCGCCTTTTGGCTCACGTATATGATAGTGTCGCTAGCATCCATATGATAGAGAACCCAGGCCGACATGGCTAGTCGTGAACCCAAAGCGGCACCAACCTATGGGGACAAGCATACATGAATCACATCGAGCATGTCGGCCAACAGAGTGTGAATCCGGGCTGTAACACTGGGCTAACAGGACTCTGGGAACCCAGGCTGTAGCAGGCTAGGTAGGACTCCGGATGTCACCGCGTGACATTTCCCCGAAGGGACAGACACAGGAACAAAGTGAAACACATGCCGGCCGGTCAAGTGTCCTGAGAAGTAGTGCTAGGCTAGCAGGACTCCGGTGAACCGGGCTGTAACGGACTACTATGGCTCATGGAAGCACTAGACTACATTTCCCCATAAGAGAGGCTGCCAAGGATCAATAACTAGATTGTCGGATCCCACACATACCAAGCATTTCAATCACACACACCATATGCTCGATATGTGTAAATACAACATGGCATCACAACATAACTCTACGACTCAAATATTTATTCATTAGGCTCCGAATAGCCAGATAAAACAAACGTGGGTCTCATAACCCAACATTCAGAGCATACAAGTCAAAGCACATGCGAAAGCTTAACATGTCTGAGTGCAGGCTTCTACAAATAAAAAAGGCTGAGAAGCCTGACTATCTACCAGATCCTGCCGAGGGCACAAGATCGTAGCTGAGGTATGAAGCTAAACGTCGAAGTCCACACGGAACTACTAGCAAGACTGAAGTCTCTCTGCAAAACATAAAATAAGCAAACGTGAGTACAAATTTACCCAGCAAGACTTACATCAGAACTAACTACATATGCATCGGTATCAATAAAGGGGGTGGTGGAGTTTGACTGCAGCAAGCCAGCTTTGACTCAGTGGCTATCCTATACTACGACTATGAGTAACTCTTTTGGGGTGGCGCAGACGAGTCCACATGTTCACCATATCAATACACCACTATGGATCCGCTCCCGTCTCCCTACGAGAACGCCATCGATAGCACTCACACTTATCTTGGGCATTTTAGAGTATCCACTTTCACTTGTCTATGAACTGTTATAGGCAACCTAGAAGTCCTTTACCGCAGACACGGCTATTCAAATAGATCATTTATAACCCTGCAGGGGTGTACTTCTTCACACACGCTCTCGCCACTTACCACCATGTACACGTCGTGTATCTCGGCAACCTTCAAGCGGAAGCCTGGCGAGGGAGTCGGCCACGACCTGACTAACCACACAAGTCTCTAGTCCAGGTTTATCTCCTATTCGGGTTCCATCCGCTAGGAGATCCAGCCGGAGTTTCGCACACAGCCCCAAACATTGTGTGCAGGGTTCCCGAGACACCAAACGGGCGCCCGGTACACCGTGCCATGGTGTATCTACCGCATCATAGCCCACCCCTAGGGTCAGCGCTACGCATGGCCGCCAACACATATCCTATAAACACAAGAAACTAGTTGCAACTCCTGGACAGAGGACTAGGGCAGTTAATAAGTCGAGAGGGTCAATTAAGGATCCAAATGAGTGGTAGTAGCTGTTCATGGATCACAAACACAGAACTCAGTTCCTGAGGACGGTTTCAATGAGACAACCCACCATGTACTCCTACATGGCCTCTCACCGCTACCTTTACCAAATCATGTTCACACACTTAGCTCACACATAGTAGGACATGTTCATCGCCATTCCAATTCATCCCCGATGAATCAGACCCGACTCAACTCTAAGCAGTAGCAGGCATGACAAACAAGCATGAATGAGTAGGCACATCAGGGCTCAAACAAATCCTACTCATGCTAGTGGGAACCCCGTTAAATGTTTTCAAAATCCTCAAAAACCTAACAGAAAAAAGATATGGGGCTTTTAGGATCTGGAGAGGCAAAAAAGTTCAAAAAACTTCAAACTTACTAATGGCGCACCTGCCCATGGTGCGCCATTAGTATCTTCACGCCTTCAAAATTCAAAATAAGTCAAAAAAATAAAAAAGTTACTAATGGCGCACCTGCCCATGGTGCGCCCTTAGTACCTTCCCGCCTTCAAAATTCAAAAAAATAAAAAAAATAGTAATGGCGCACCTGCCACGGTGCGCCATTACTATGGCGTATATATGGCTGGGCGTGGTCCTCTCCTCCTTACATCTTCATTCTTCTCCTCCACTCCACCTCTCCTCCACTCCATCTCCTCCTCTCCTCCACTCCATCTTCCCTTCTCTCCTACACCATACTACCCTCCTCCTCCTCCTCTCCGGCGACCTCCTCCTCCTCTCCGGCGACCTCCTCCTCCCTCCTCTCCTCCTCTCCAACGACCTCCTCCTCCTCTCCGGCGACCTCCTCCTCCCTCCTCTCCTCCCCTCCCCTCCCGGTTTATCCTCCCTCCTCTCCGGTGAGCTCATCCTCCTTCCTCTCTGGTGAGCTCCTCCTCCCTCCTCTCCTCCCATTCCCTCATGGTTTCTCCTTCCTCCTCTCCGATGCTTCAGTGAACTCCTCTCCAGCGACCTCCTCCTCCTCTGTGCCGATGTAGGCGAGCGCCTCTCCGGTGACCTCCTCCTCCTCCTCTCCGGCAAAAGAACACGGCAAAAGAACGTACAAGATCTAAAAACAGGAACAAACTTTGAAATAATATCGTGCCAAAAAACGAGCAAAAAAAGAGCAAAAATGGGCAAAAAAATCATGATCCAGTTCCAAATTCAAAATTCAAAATAGCAATGGCGCACGGTGGGGGTTAGACGGTGCGCCACTACTATTTTCCCGCCTTCGAAATTCAAAAATACTAATGGCGCACCGTGGCCTATACTAATGGCGCACCAGTGGCCTATACTAATGGCGCACCGTGGCCTATACTAATGGCGCACCAGTGGTGCGCCATTAGTATACCAGATACTAATGGCGCACCAGCGGTGCCCCATTAGTAAAAAATACTAGTGGCGTGATACTAATGTTGCACCAGTGATGCGCCATTAGTAGGCAAAACTGGTGCGCCATTAGTAGCCATTTTCCTAGTAGTGTTTCCTCTGTTTTGCGGCACGCCACATGTAGCGCCCCGAGACCGATGTGCCAGGTGTCCTCTAGTTATTCGTTGTTGTTGCCTTGTCATTGCTTGCATATCATGCATTGCATATCATGTCATCATGTGCATTTCATTTGCATACGTGTTCGTCTCATGCATCCGAGCATTTTCCCCGTTGTCCGTTTGGCAATCCGGCGCTCCTATCTCCTCCAGTGGTCATTTCTACCTTCTTTTCATGTGTGGGGGTTAAACATTTCCGAATTGGACCGAGAATTTCCAAGCGGCCTTGGTTTACTACCGGTAGACCACCTGTCAAGTTTCATACCATTTGGACTTTGTTTGATGCTCCAATGGATAACTGAGGGACCAAAAAGGCCTCGTGTGTGTTGCAGCCCAACACCCTTCCAAAGTGGCCCAAAACCCACCTAAACCTCCTCCATCATCTCGGCCGTGTGTGTTGCCTCCCCATGAACACGACGCACTCTGTTGCCTCCCCATGAACACGACGAGGACGCTGTTTCTCCATTCCGACCGAGCCCTGTACACGAGCCCTGGCCATACGTATGCGCGAGTAGGCGTTCGAGACCCCGCCGGTATGTACACATACGTGGCCGTATTTTCTTTCTTGCACCATGGCCGCAATACGTACGTGTACATGCTACGTGGGCGCCTCTACTACGACACATGCGCGCCTCTACATCGACCAGTATGTACGTACATGGTCGCGACCAGAATGACAACGCTATGTATGCTTCGACCAGGTGGGTCCCGACTGTCACGCACTTTCTTGCCTGCGAAGATGTAGTTCGTGGGTCCTAGCAGTCAGGGGGCGAATCATTTTTTTGCCCGGACGCACTTCCTTCCATGCGAAGATGTAGCTGGTGGGTCCCAGCAGTCGGGGGGAAACATTTTTTCCGCGAAATACAGTGGCCTGTCCGGTGGGTCCCAGCTATCAGGTGGAGGAATCATTATTTTCCGTGTAATAAGGAGGCACTTCCTTGTTGTGGCCGTGGACCCAGCTGTAAGCCTCTCCACGTATAGTCCACGTCCGATGGAAGTCGTTTCTTGACCACGTTGACCACGCCGCGCCGAGAGCACCAGGGCGAGGCCTAGGAAGGGGACGACACGGAGGCAGGGAAGACTCGGCAGTTGTTTCCCACGCGGAGGGGAGTACGACTGTATGAGGTTTTACTTGTTCGTTTGCCGTCGCTGGAGAATAACAGCAGGTGCGGGTGAGTAGAGGGATGGCTAGGCCAGCGATGGGAGTATGGTCAGGCGGTGAGGCCTGCGCGGCAGCACAACCGGCCGCGAGGAGGAGGGAGCAGGCAGTCCCACCGACGCTTGTTTGAGCGGCTGGAGCAGGAAGAGCAGAGATTGAATAAGCACGATGGCCGTTGGATGGACATCCAACAGTCAGTGCTTGTGCGTCAACCTTTTTTTAGGAAAGCCTCAAATCTGTGGAAAACAGCATACAACCCTTCTGCCATTATTTCTAATAATTTACAGCCCATTTGCTAATTCTTAAGGTTTTTTTAGAGCCCATATTCTTTTTGTTAGCATTACATCCAATATTGTGGCAACGGTTAAAAAATTATACGAAATTTTGCATATTTCGGTGCGGTCCGAACTGTTTTTAATCTCGAAATTTCGACTCACATTCAAACTGATTTTAAAAATAAATGTATATCAATATAAAATGCAACAAATTCTCCACACATAAAAATTAATGTAATTTAAAATCTTGAAATGAAAAAAAGATATTGAAACTAATTGCCAGTTTGATGTGTTTTAAAATTGTGTAACCCATTTCTCATTACTGATGGGCCATTTTCTCTGCCAGCCGAATGAAAGCTCTCCTCATCTTGAAAGATTTGCAGCCCAACAGGCCTGACAAAGTGACTTACATGGCAAATCACAAAAAAAACTAGGCTGTGGCCGTGGACCTAGCTGTTAGCCTCTCCACGTACAATACTCTTCTAATGGAAGTCGTTCCTTGACCACGTTGCGCGGAGAGCACCACGGCGGTGGACGACGGCGAGGCCTAGGAAGGGGACGACGCGGCAGTGAAAGCCCACGCGGAGAGGACTGCGAGAGTTCACTGGTTCGGCTACGCTGTGAGGCTGCAATCGCCGCAGGGCCTGGCCAGCGGTGGGAATAGTAGGGGGCGGTGTCAGGACCCCGATTCCAAGTCACATCGATCTAGCCGGTAACACCTCATATCACTTTGCGGCCTCACGCATGGTATTCCCACGGGTGTCACTTTACCATGGCCCGGGACCGTTTGCGCCTTTTGGCTCACGTATATGATAGTGTCGCTAGCATCCATATGATAGAGAACCCGGGCCGACATGGCTAGTCGTGAACCAAAAGCGGCACCAACCTATGGGGACAGGCTTACATGAATCCCATCGAGCATTTCGGTCAGCAGCGTGTGAATCCGGGCTGTAACACTGGGCTAACAGGACTCCGGGAACCCGAGCTGTAGCAGGCTAGGTAGGACTCCGGATGTCACCGCGTGACATTTCCCCGAAGGGAAAGACATAGGAACAAAGTGAAACACATGCCGGCCGGTCAAGTTTCCTGAGCAGTAGTGCTGGGCTAGCAGGACTCCGGAGAACCGGGCTGTAGCGGACTACTATGGCTCATGGAAGCACTAGACTACATTTCCCCATAAGAGAGGCTGCCAAGGATAAACAACTCGATTGTCGGATCCCACACATACCAAGCATTTCAATCATATACACCATATGCTCGATATGTGTAAATACTACATGGCATCACAACATAACTCTACGACTCAAGTATTTATTCATTAGGCTCCGAAGAGACAGATAAAACAAACGTTGGTCTCATAACCCAACATTCAGAGCATACAAGTTAAAGCACATGCGGAAGCTTAACATGTCTGAATACAGACTTCTACAAATGAAAAAGGCTGAGAAGCCTGACTATCTACCAGATCCAGACGAGGGCACAAGATCGTAGCTGAGGTATCAAGCTAAACGTCGAAGTCCACACGGAACTACTAGCGAGACTGAAGTCTCTCTGCAAAACATAAAATAAGCAAACGTGAGTACAAATGTACCCAGCAAGACTTACATCAGAACTAACTACATATGCATCGGTATCAATAAAGGGGGTGGTGGAGTTTGACTGCAGCAAGCCAGCTTTGCCTCAGTGGCTATGCTATACTACAACTGTGAGTAACTCTTTTGGGGTGGCGCAGACGAGTCCACATATTCACCATATCAATACACCACTATGGATCCGCTCCCGTCTCCCTACGAGAACGCCATCCATAGCAATCACACTTATCTTGCGCATTTTAGAGTATCCACTTTCACTTGTCTATGAACTGTTATAGGCAGCCCAGAAGTCCTTTACCACGGACATGGCTATTCGAATAGATCATTTATAACCCTGCAGGGGTGTACTTCTTCACACACGCTCTCGCCACTTACCACCATATACACATTGTTTATCTCGGCAACCTTCAAGAGGAAGCCTGGCGAGGGAGTCGCCCATGACCTGACTAACCACACAAGTCTCTAGTCCAGGTTTATCTCCTATTCGGGTTCCATCCGCGAGGAGATCCAGCTGGAGTTTCGCTCACAGCCCCAAACGATGTGTGCAGGGTTCCCGAGACACCAAATGGGCGCCCGGTACACCGTGCCATGGTGTATCTACCGCATCATAGCCCACCCCTAGGGTCAGCGCTACGCATGGCCACCAAAACATATCCTATAAACACCAGAAACTAGTTTGAACTCCTGGACAGAGGACTAGGGCAGTTAATAAGTCGAGAGGGTCAATTAAGGATCCGAATGAGTGGTAGTAGCTGTTCATGGATCACAAACACAGAACTCAGTTCCTGAGGACGGTTTCAATGAGACAACCCACCATGTACTCCTACATGGCCTCTCACCGCTACCTTTACCAAATCATGTTCACACACTTAGCTCACACATAGTAGGACATGTTCATCGCCATTCCAATTCATCCCCGATGAATCAGACCTGACTCAACTCTAAGTAGTAGCAGGGATGACAAACAAGCATGAATGAGTAGGCACATCAGGGCTCAAACAACTCCTACTCATGCTAGTGGGAACCCCGTTAAACATTTTCAAAATCCTCAAAAACCTAACAGAAAAAAGATACAGGGCTTTTCAGATCTGGAGAGGCAAAAAAAATTCAAACTTACTAATGGCGCACCTGCCCATGGTGCGCCATTAGTATCTTCCCGCCTCCAAAATTCAAAATAAGTCAAAAAAATAAAAATAAAAGTTACTAATGGCGCACCTGCCCATGGTGCGCCATTAGTATCCTCCCGCCTTCAAAATTCAAAATAATTTTTTTTTATAAAAAGTTAGTAATGGCGCACCTGCCCACAGTGCGCCATTACTATGTCGTATATATGGCTGGGCGTGGTCCTCTCCTCCTTACCTCTTCATTCTTCTCCTCCACTCCATCTCCTCCTCTCCTCCACTCCATCTTCCCTTCTCTCCTCCACCATACTACCCTCCTCCTTCTCTCCGGCGACCTCCTCCTCCTCTCCGGCGACCTCCTCCTCCCTCCTCTCCTCCCGTCCCCTCCCCTCACAGTTTCTCCTCCCTCTTCTCCTCCCCTCCCCTCCCCTCATAGTTTCTCCTCCCTCCTCTCCGGTGAGCTCATCCTCCCTCCTCTCCGTTGAGCTCCTCCTCCCTCCTCTCCGATGTGCTCCTCCTCCCTCTTCTCCTCCCATTCCCTCATGGTTTCTCCTTCCTCCTCTCTGATGCTTTAGTGAACTCCTCTCCGGCGACCTCCTCCTCCTCTCCGGCGATGTAGGCGAGCGCCTCTTCGGTGACCTCCTCCTCCTCCTCTCCGTTGAACTCCTCTCCGGCAAAAGAACGTACAAGATCCAAAAACAGGAATGAAATTTGAAATAATATCGTGCCAAAAAAAGAGCAAAAAAACAAGCAAAAAATGGGCAAAAAAATCACGATCCAGATCGAAATTCAAAATTCAAAAATAGCAATGGCGCACGATGGGGGTTAGAGGGTGCGCCACTACTATATTCCCGCCTTCAAAATTCAAAAATACTAATGGCGCACCGTGGCCTATACTAATGGCACACCAGTGGCCTATACTAACGGCGCACCGTGGCCTATACTAATGGCGCACCAGTGGTGCGCCATTAGAAAAAATACTAGTGGCGTGATACTAATGGCGCACCAGTGATGCGCCATTAGTAGGCAAAACTGGTGCGCCATTAGTAGCCCTTTTCCCAGTAGTGTTTCCTCCGTTTTGCGGCACGCCACACCCCTCTCGATCAACAGGATCCTGTTTCGAACGTGGCCGGTCGAACACAAGGCCGTTTCCTCCATTCTGCAGTACGCCAGGCCTCGTTTCCATCGCCTGTTCCATCCAAGCCCTCCCGATGAACACGACACATTCTGTTGCCTCCCCATGAACACGATGCATTCCGTTGCCTCCCCATGAACATGACGACGACACTGTTTCTCCGTTCCAACCTAGCCATGTACACGAGCCCTGGCCATACGTATGCGCGAGTAGGCGTTCGAGACCCCGCCCGTATGTACACATACGTGGCCGAATTTTCTTTCTTGCACCCTGGCCGCTGTACGTACGTGTTCATGCTACGTGCGCGCCTCTACTACGACACGTGCGCGCCTCTACATCGACCAGTATGTACGTACACGGTCGCGACCAGAATGACAATGCTATGTACGCTTCAACCGGGTGGGTCCCGACTGTTAGGCACTTCCTTGACTGCGAAGATGTAGTTGGTGGGTCCCAACAGTCAGGGGGCGAATCAAATTTTTTTGCCCGGACGCATTTCCTTGCGTGCGAAGATGTAGCTGGTGGGTCCCAGCAGTCGGGGGGAAACATTTTTTCGCGAAATACAGTGGCCCGTCCGGTGGGTCCTAGCTGTCAGGTGGAGGAATCATTATTTTCTGTGTAATAAGGAGGCACTTCCTTGCTGTGGCCGTGGACCCAGCTGTCAGCCTCTCCACGTACAGTCCAAGTCCGATGGAAGTCGTTTCTAGACCATGTTGACCACACCGCGCTGAGAGCACCAGGGCGAGGCCTAGGAAGGGGACGACACGGAGGCAAGGGAAGACTCGGCAGTTGTTTCCCACGCGGAGGGGAGTACGACTATATGAGGGTTTACTGGTTCGTTTGCCATCGCCGAAGAATAACAGCAGGTGCGGGTGAGTAGAGGGATGCCTAGGCCAGGGATGGGAGTACGGTCGGGCGGTGAGGCCTGCGCGGCAGCACAGCCGGCCGCGAGGAGGAGGGAGCAGGCAGTCCCGCCGATGCTTGTTTGAGCGGCTGGAGCAGGAAGAGCAGAGATTGAAGAAGCACGACGGCCATTGGATGGACATCCAACAGTCAGTGCTTGTGCGTCAACCTTTTTTTAGTAAAGCCTCAAATCTATGGAAAACATCATACAACCCATCAGCCATTATTTCGAATAATTTACAGCCCATTTGCTAATTCTTAAGGTTTTTTTGGAGCCCATATTCTTTTTGTTAGCATTACATCCAATATTGTGGCAACGGTTAAACAATTATTCAAAATTTTGCATATTTCGGTGCGGTCCGAACTGTTTTTAATCTCGAACATTCGACTCACATTCAAACTGATTTTAAAAATAAATGTATATCAATATAAAATGCAAAAATTCTCCACGCATAAAAATTAATGTAATTTAAAATCTTGAAATGAAAAAAAGATATTGAAACTAATTTCCAGTTTGATGTGTTTTAAAAAAGTACAACCCATTTCTCATTACTGATGGGCCATCTTCTCTGTCAGCCGAATGAAAGCTCTCCTTGTCTTCAAAGATTTGCAGCCCAACAGGCCTGACAAAGTGACTTACTTGGCAAATCACAAAAAAACTGGGCTGTGGCCGTGGACCCAGTTGTCAGCCTTTCCACGTACAGTACTCTTCCGATGGAAGTCGTTCCTTGACCACGTCACGCGGAGAGCACCACGGAAGTGGATGACGGTGAGGCCTAGGAAGGGGACGACGCGGCAGTGAAAGCCCGCGCGGAGAGGACTGCGAGGGTTCACTGGTTCGGCTGCGGTGTGAGGCTGCCGTCGCCGCAGGGCCTGGCCAGCGGTGGGAATAGTAGGGGGCGGTGTCAGGACCCCGATTCCAAGTCACATTGATCTAGCCGGTAACACCTCATATCACTTTGCGGCCTCACGCACGGTATTCCCACGGGTGTCACCTTACCATGGCCCGGGACCGTTTGCGCCTTTTGGCTCACGTATATGATAGTGTCGCTATCATCCATATGATAGAGAACCCGGGCCAACATGGCTAGTCGTGAACCCAAAGCGGCACCAACCTATGGGGACAGGCATACATGAATCACATCGAGCATGTCGGTCAGCAGCGTGTGAATCGGGGCTTTAACACTAGGGTAACAGGACTCCGAGAACCCGGGCTGTAGCAGGCTAGGTAGGACTCCGGATGTCACCGCGTGACATTTCCCCGAAGGGACAGACATGGGAACAAAGTGAAACACATGCCGGCCGGTCAAGTGTCCTGAGCAGTAGTGCTGGGCTAGCAGGACTCCAGTGAACCGAGCTGTAGCGGACTACTATGGCTCATGGAAGCACTAGACTACATTTCCCCATAAGAGAGGCTGCCAAGGATAAACAACTAGATTGTCGGTTCCCACACATACCAAGCATTTCAATCATACACACCATATGCTCGATATGTGTAAATACAACATGGCATCACAACATAACTCTACGACTCAAGTATTTATTCATTAGGCTCCGAAGAGCCAGATAAAACAAACATGGGTCTCATAACCCAACATTCAGAGCATACAAGTCAAAGCACATGCGGAAGCTTAACATTTCTGAGTACAGACTTCTACAAATGAAAAAGGCTGAGAAGCCTGACTATCTACCAGATCCTGCCGAGGGCGCAAGATCGTAGCTGAGGTATCAAGCTAAACGTCGAAGTCCACACGGAACTACTGGCGAGACTGAAGTCTGTCTGCAAAACATAAAATAAGAAAACATGAGTACACATGTACCCAGCAAGACTTACAACAGAACTAACTACATATGCATCGGTATCAATAAAGGGGGTGGTGGAGTTTGACTGCAGCAAGCCAGCTTTGACTCAGTGGCTATCCCATACTGCGACTGTGAGTAACTCTTTTGGGGTGGCGCAGACGAGCCCACATATTCACCATATCAATACACCACTCCCGTCTCCCAACGAGAACGCCATCCATAGCACTCACACTTATCTTGCGCATTTTAGAGTATCCACTTTCACTTGTCTATGAACTGTTATAGGCAACCCAGAAGTCCTTTACCACGGACACGGCTATTCGAATAAATTATTTATAACCCTGCAGGGGTGTACTTCTTCACACACGCTCTCGCCACTTACCACCATGTACACATCGTGTATCTCGGCAACCTTCAAGCGGAAGCCTGGCGAGGGAGTCGGCCACGACCTGACTAACCACACAAGTCTCTAGTCCAGGTTTATCTCCTATTCGGGTTCCATCCACGAGGAGATCCAGCCGGAGTTTCGCTCACAGCCCCAAACGATGTGTGCAGGGTTCCCGAGACACCAAACGGGCGCCTGGTACACCGTGCCACGGTGTATCTACCGCATCATAGCCCACCCCTAGGGTCAGCGCTACGCATGGCCGCCAACACATATGCTATAAACACTAGAAACTAGTTGCAACTCCTGGACAAAGGACTAGGGCAGTTAATAAGTCGAGAGGGTCAATTAAGGATCCAAATGAGTGGTAGTAGCTGTTCATGGATCACAAACACAGAACTCAGATCCTGAGGATGGTTTCAATGAGACAACCCACCATGTACTCCTACATGGCCTCTCACCGCTACCTTTACCAAATCATGTCCACACACTTAGCTCGCACATAGTAGGACATGTTCATCACCCTACCAATTCATCCCTGACGAATCAGACCTGACTCAACTCTAAGCAGTAGTAGGCATGACAAACAAGCATTAATGAGTAGGCACATCAGGGCTCAAACAACTCCTACTCATGCTAGTGGGAACCCCGTTAAACATTTTCAAAATCTTCAAAAACCTAACAAAAAAAAGATACGGGGCTTTTAAGATCTAGAGAGGCAAAAAAATTCAAAAAATTCAAACTTACTAATGGCGCACCTGCCCATGGTGCGCCATTAGTATCTTCCCACCTTCAAAATTCAAAATAAGTCAAAAAAATAAAAAAAAGTTACTAATGGCGCACCTGCCCATGGTGCGCCATTAGTATCTTCCCACCTTCAAAATTCAATATAAATCAAAAAAATAAAAAAGTTAGTAATGGCACACCTGCCCACGGTGCGCCATTACTATGTCGTATATATGGCTGGGCGTGGTCCTCTCCTCCTTACCTCTTCATTCTTCTCCTCCATTCCATCTCCCCCTCTCCTCCACTCCATCTTCCCTTCTCTCCTCCACCATACTACCCTCCTCCTCCTCTCCGGCTACCTCCTCCTCCTCTCCGGCGACCTCCTCCTCCCTCCTCTCCTCCTCTCCGGCGACCTCCTCCTCCTCTCCGGCGACCTCCTCCTCCCTCCTCCCCTCCCCTCCCCTCCCCTCATGGTTTCTCCTCCCTCCTCTCTGATGAGCTCTTACTCCCTCCTCTCCGGTGAGCTCCTCCTCCCTCCTCTCCGGTGAGCTCCTCCTCCCTCCTCTCCTCCCATTCCCTCATGATTTCTCCTTCCTCCTCTCCGATGCTTCGGTGAACTCCTCTCCGGCAACCTGCTCCTCCTCTCTGGCGATGTAGGCGATAGCCTCTCCAGTGACCTCCTCCTCCTCCTCTCCGGTGAACTCCTCTCCAGCAAAAGAACACGGCAAAAGAACGTACAAGATCCAAAAACAGGAACAAAATTTGAAATAATATCGTGCCAAAAAACGAGCAAAAAATGAGCAAAAAATGGGCAAAAAAATCACGATCCAGATCCAAATTCACCATTCAAAAATAGCAATGGCGCACGGTGGGGTTAGACGGTGCGCCACTACTATTTTCCCGCCTTCAAAATTCAAAAATACTAATGGCGCACCGTGGCCTATACTAATGGCGCACCGTGGCCTATACTAATGGCACACCGTGGCCTATACTAATGGCGCACCAGTGGTGCGCCATTAGTATACCAGATACTAATGGCGCACCAGTGGTGCGCCATTAGTAAAAAATACTAGTGGCGTGATACTAATGGTGCACCAGTGATGCGCCATTAGTAGGCAAAACTGGTGCGCCATTAGTAGCCCTTTTCCTAGTAGTGTTTCCTCCATTTTGCGGCACGCCACACCCCTCCCGATCAACAGGACCCTCGTTCCGAACATAGGAGGTCCGTTTCCTCCGTTTTACGGTACGCCACACCCCTCCCGATGAACAGGATCCCATTTCAAACGTGGCCGGCCGAACACAAGGCCGTTTCCTCCATTCTGCGATACGCCAGGCCTCGTTTCCATCGCCTGATCCGTCCAAGCCCTCGCGATGAACACGACGCATTCTGTTGCCTCCCCATGAACACGACGCATTCTGTTGCCTCCCCATGAACACGAGGACGACGATGTTTCTCCGTTCCGACCCAGCCATGTACACGAGCCCTGGCCATATGTATGCGCGAGTAGGCGTTCAAGACCCCGCCCGTATGTACACATACGTGGCCATATTTTCTTTCTTGCACCCTGGCCGCTGTACGTACGTGTTCATGCTACGTGCGCGCCTCTACTACGACACGTGCGCGCCTCTACATCGACCAGTATGTACATACACGGTCGCGACCAAGTGGGTCCCGACTGTCAGGCACTTCCTTGCCTGCGAAGATGTAGTTGGTGGGTCCCAGCAGTCAGGGTGCGAATCATTTTTTTTGCCCGGACGCACTTCCTTGCGTGCGAAGATGTAGCTGGTGGGTCCCAGCAGTCGGGGGAAATGTTTTTTTCGCGAAATACAGTGGCCCGTCCGGTGGGTCCCAGCTGTCAGGTGGAGGAATCATTATTTTCCGTGTAATAAGCAGGCACTTCCTTGCTACGGCCGTGGACCCAGCTGTCAGCCTCTCCATGTACAGTCCACGTCCGATGGAAGTCGTTTCTTGACCACGTTGACCACGCCGCACCGAGAGCACCAGGGTGAGGCTTAGGAAGGGGACGACACGGAGGCAAGGGAAGACTCGGCAGTTGTTTCCCACGCGGAGGGGAGTACGACTGTATGAGGGTTTACTGGTTCGTTTGCCGTCGCCGGAGAATAACAGCAGGTGCGGGTGAGTAGAGGGATGGCTAGGCCAGCGATAGGAGTACGGTCGGGCAGTGAGGCCTGCGCGGCAGCACAGCCGGCCGCGAGGAGGAGGGAGCAGGCAGTCCCGCCGGTGCTTGTTTGAGCGGCTGGAGTAGGAAGAGCAGAGATTGAAGAAGCATGATGGCCGTTGGATGGACATCCAACAGTCAGTGCTTGTGCATCAACCTTTTTTTTAGGAAAGCCTCAAATCTGTGGAAAACAGCATACAGCCCATCTCCCATTATTTCTAATAATTTACAGCCCATTTGCTAATTCTTAATTTTTTTGGAGCCTATATTCTTTTTGTTAGCATTACATCCAATATTGTGGCAACGGTTAAAAAATTATATGAAACTTTGCATATTTCGGTGCGGTCCGAACTGTTTTTAATCTCGAAATTTCGACTCACATTCAAACTGATTTTAAAAATAAATGTATATCGATATAAAATGCAACAAATTCTCCACGCATAAAAATTAATGTAATTTAAAATCTTGAAATGAAAAAAAAGATATCGAAACTAATTGCCAGTTTGATGTCTTTTAAAAATGTACAACCCATTTCTCATTACTGATGGGCCATTTTCTCTGCCAACCGAATGAAAGCTCTGCTCGTCTTGAAAGATTTGCAGCCCAACAGGCCAGACAAAGTGACTTACTTGGCAAATCACAAAAAACTGGGCTGTGGCCGTGGACCCAGCTGTCAGCCTCTCCACGTACAGCACTCTTCCGATGGAAGTCGTTCCTTGACCACGTCGCGCGAAGAGCACCACGGTGGTGGATGATGGGGAGGCCTAGGAAGTGGACGACGCGGCAGTGAAAGCCCGCGCGGAGAGGACTGCGAGGGTTCACTGGTTCGGCTGCGGTGTGAGGCTGCCGTCGCCGCAGGGCCTGGCCAGCGGTGGTAATAGTAGGGGGCGGTGTCAGGATCCCGATTCCAAGTCACATCGATCTAGCCGGTAACACCTCATATCACTTTGCGGCCTCACGCACGGTATTCCCACGGGTGTCGCCTTACCATGGCCCGGGTCCGTTTGCGCCTTTTGGCTCATGTATATGATAGTGTTGCTAGCATCCATATGACAGAGAACCCGGGCCGACATGGCTAGTCGTGAACCCAAAGCGGCACCAACCTATGGGGACAGGCATACATGAATCACATCAAGCATGTCGATCAGCCGTGTTTGAATCCAGGCTGTAGCAGGCTAGGTAGGACTCCGGATGTCATCGCGTGACATTTCCCCGAAGCGACAGACACAGGAACAAAGTGAAACACATGCCGGCCGGTCAAGTGTCCTAAGCAGTAGTGCTGGGCTAGCAGGACTCCGGTGAACCGGGCTGTAGCGGACTACTATGGCTCATGGAAGCACTAGACTACATTTCCCCATAAGAGAGGCTGCCAAGGATAAACAACTAGATTGTCGGATCCCACACATACCAAGCATTTCAATCATACACATCATATGCTCGATATGTGTAAATACAACATGGCATCACAACATAACTCTACGACTCAAGTATTTATTCATTAGGCTCCGAAGAGCCAGATAAAACAAACGTGGGTCTCATAACCCAACATTCAGAGCATACAAGTCAAAGCACATGCGGAAGCTTAACATGTCTGAGTACAAACTTCTACAAATGAAAAAGGCTGAGAAGCCTGACTATCTACCAGATCCTGCCGAGGGCACAAGATCGTAGCTGAGGTATCAAGCTAAACGTCGAAGTCCACACGGAACTACTAGCGAGACTGAAGTCTCTCTCTCCAAAACATAAAATAAGCAAACGTGAGTACAAATGTACCCAGCAAGACTTACATCAGAACTAACTACATATGCATCGGTATCAATAAAGGGGGTGGTGGAGTTTGACTGCAGCAAGCCAGCTTTTACTCAGTGGCTATCCTATACTACGACTGTGAGTAACTCTTTTGGGGTGGTGTAGACGAGTCCACATATTCACCATATCAATACACCACTCCCGTCTCCCAATGAGAACGCCATCCATAGCACTCACACTTATCTTGCGCATTTTAGAGGATACACTGTCACTTGTCTATGAACTGTTGTAGGCAACCCAGAAGTCCTTTACCGCGGACATGGCTATTCGAATAGATCATTTATAACCCTGCAGGGGTGTGCTTCTTCACACACGCTCTCGCCTCTTACCACCATGTACACGTTGTGTATCTTGGCAACCTTCAAGCGGAAGCCTGGCGAGGGAGTCGGCCACGACCTGACTAACCACACAAGTCTCTAGTCCAGGTTTATCTCCTATTCGGGTTCCATCCACGAGGAGATCCAGCCGGAGTTTCGCTCACAGCCCCTAACGATGTGTCCAGGGTTCCCGAGACACCAAACGGGCGCCTCGTACACCATGCCATGGTGTATCTACCGCATCATAGCCCACCCCTAGGGTCAGCGCTACGCATGGCCTCCAACACATATGCTATAAACACCAGAAACTAGTTGCAACTCCTGGACATAGGACTAGGGCAGTTAATAAGTCGAGAGGGTCAATTAAGGATCCAAATGAGTGGTAGTTGTTGTTCATGGATCACGAACATAGAACTCAGTTCCTGAGGACGGTTTCAATGAGACAACCCACCATGTACTCCTACATGGCCTCTCACCGCTACCTTTACCAAATCATGTTCACACACTTAGCTCGCACATAGTAGGACATGTTCATCACCATACCAATTCATCCCCGATGAATCAGACCTGACACAACTCTAAGCAGTAGCAGGCATGACAAACAAGCATTAATGAGTAGGCACATTAGGGCTCAAACAACTCCTACTCATGCTAGTGGGTTTCATCCATTTACTATGGCAATGACTGGTCATTGAGAGGAAAAGGGGTTCAACTACCGCAGCATGTAACAGTTGAATCGATGTTGTCCTAATGCAGTGAAAGAGAGCAGGAGCAAGAGAGTGGGATTGTATCGGAATGAACAAGGGGGGTTTTGCTTGCCTGGCACTTCTGAAGATAATATAGCTCTTCATCGGTGTCATCGAACTCATCGTCGGAACCACGTCTATCGAGAGGGCACAACCACCGGCAACAGAGAGGAAAGACAATCAATGCAATGCACAATATGATCCATGATCATGACATGGCAAAATGAGTGTCTTGGGCTAATGCAACAAAAAGTCATTTTAATTGAAGTGGAATTCAAAGCTAGATCAAATTCCAACTCCAAATCTATTATCAAATTTGTCCTAATCATGTTTCATCCTAAACAGTGAGGTTAACTTGCTCGAACATGCATGAAAACAGTACAGATGGATAGATTGGATTTTTCTGATCATTTTTCATATATAATTTATCTTATTTGGAGTTATAGATAATTTTCTACGATTTTTAGAAGTTTTGGGCATTTTCTGGAATTTCTTGATTATTCTAATTTAAACTAAATCCAGAAAATGTCTTACTGCATCAGCATGTCGTCGACGTGATGTGAGCAGGTCAAAGGCGTCGACCAGGTCAAACCTGACCAGTGGGACCCACTGGTCAGTGACCCAGTCAACTAACTAAGTTAGTTAGTCCTAACTAACTAGCCTGGGCCCACTGGTCAGCGACTGTAGTAACTAACCTAACTAGTTAATTAGTGCTAACTAGAGTAATTAGTCGGGCGGGGCCCGTAAGTCAGTGAGAGAGAGGGGGAGGTCAAACCGGGCAGTGGGGGCAACCCACGCCGTTCAACGGGTCAGCGGTCGCCGGCGTTTAGCCACCGGCGACGACAGAGACGGCGGGGCGGATCAGAAATACTCTACCGGGCACCATTCGAAGCGCGGGTTGCACCTACGGCTTCCTGGGAGTGAGGCGCATCCATTGGTGGTGGTGGTAGGAGCTGCGGTGGTCAGGATCGACGGCGGTGACCAAATCGGCGGCGACCAGAGTTCGGACAAGTTCGGTTTGGCGCTAGGGGGGACAACAGGTCGAACGGGTGGTCGCGCCCGGCTCCTGGGAGAGTGCTGAGCACATGGCAAAGCTAGAACACGGGTGGCAGTAGCTATGGCCGCGGCGGCGTTGAGGCACGACGCCAGTGAGCTTCGGCGTCCGCGCAACTACGGCCTAGAGGAGGCGGCGAGCAACGGGGTTCGAAGGAGGAGGAGGAAGAGAAGCTCACCGCGAGCACGATGGGAAGGTCAGTGGGAGCGGGGGAGGTCCAGAGCGAGCAGGGCGACGGTGGCTATCTCGGCGACCCGAGGAGGAAGAAGAGGTCAGGGCCGGCACTTCGGGGCGTTTGGCGTCGCATGAGTCAACAGAGAGATGTCGGCGATGGTGGCGGTGCTCCTGGGCATGTCAGAGAGGCGAGGGGGAGGTGGTGGCCGTGATGAACGGTGTCGGCGGCGACGAGCTCCGCTCGGGCTGCCCGGGACAGAAAGCAAAGGAGGGGAGGGGTCCGGAGCGAGAGGGGAGAGACGCAGGGGGTCGAGGGCGTCTCCGTGGCGTCGTCTAGGCGCACCGGGGAGGAGCCAGGCAGGCAGGGAGGGAGGAGGTGGTCGGCGCGTGCACGCGCGCGTCGGGCATACGCGCGTTGTCCTCCTAGCAGGAGGTAGGCGATGACTCGCCTGGGCCAACAGTGCTGGGCCGGCACAAGTAAGGCCCAGGTGAGTCATTCTCTCTCTCATTCCTCTCTAATTCTTTCTGTTTTCTAATTTTTTCCAGTTTGTTTGTGATTAAGTTTTAACACCAAATCAACCTCAAACTTCATGAAAATAATTGTGCTAGCTAATTGGACTTATCCAAAGCCACACAACAATTTTCAGAATTATTGAACATATATTTATTATATAATAAATATATATCCAATTCAAATAGTTATTGAATTAATTTGAAATTACCAAAATAAATATAACTGAGACTCCAAAAATATTGGTTTGAATTTCACCTCTTGCCAATATTTTACAGAATAACAGGAACATTTCCTTGGACTGATTTGAAAAGATTTTTTTAATGTTGATTATCTCTGAAGTGATTTCTGAGGGTTTCAACTAACCTCAATTCAATTTTCAGAATTTAGACATGATGCATGGATGCTCTCTAATGCAACTAATTACAAAAAAATTCTAGGGCTGTGACAACTCACCCCCACTAAACAAGAGTCTCGTCCCGAGATTCATGACGTGAGGTAAGAAGACAAAGGGGTCACAAAACTATCATAGTCTTCTTGATCCAGCCTCCCTTCTCAGAGATGTTGATTCATTGCTCCAATTGATCTTGACATCTTTGCTTTCGAGATCTTCATCCAACATGATGATAATGGAAAGCAACTCTACCGAAATAGGTCTTCTCGAAGATCGAACAACTCACGATCAACTTATGGGGTGAGATGTGGGAACATCTCTCGAGCTGAGACACAAAACACATATCAAGAGGGGAGGAAAGAAACAGACGACGAGGTTTCAATTTGGCAGGCTACAATTCCACACTTGAAAAAGATGGAGCATGAATTTCAAAGTAGTAAGGAGATAATTGCCATGATACCATATCGAGATATATTAAGGAAGATGACCCGCAGAAATTTTCCTTAAGTGGCAAAAAGAATTACCTTTGATTCATAGATCATTGAGACTCTTTATACCAACCTAAGGCAATCACAACTGATCATTCGAAGGAGTTCAAAAGAATGACATACTCAGACTAGAATGGATGATGTGGAGCAAAGACAAGCTCCCTCGAATTCACGGTGGCAACTTGCATCGGTTGCACGTGAACTTAGAGGAAGTCACTACTTTCATCCAAACATATACTTCATGAACGGGGCATGAAGAAAATGCTTACACAAGTTTCCAACACTAGCTGGATGTTCAACATGAATCATGGGGGAGACAAAATGTTGCTGATGGGCTCAACAACAACTCATTGGAATTTCCGTATCACTGGACTTCCACCATTATGTGAACATGGTGATAGTATTGGTCAGACCAAAATATGTAATGGTGTATGCTCGAGGAATCAACCATGAGTAGACAACATTACGAATATTGTTGGTTCTAACTTGATTTGACGATAGCCCACACTCAAATCAAGGTTTGGACAAGACAACGGGTTCAACAACTATCAGGACCCCGATTCCAAGTCACACCAATCTAGCCGGTAACAGCTCATATCACTTTGCGGCCTCACGCACGGTATCCCACGGGTGTTGCCTTACCATGGCCCGGGACCGGTTGCGCCTTTTGGCTCATGTATATGATAGTGTCGCTAGCATCCATATGACATAGAACCTGGGCCGACATGGCTAGTCGTGAACCCAAAGCGGCACTAACTTATGGGGACAGGCATACATGATTCACATCGAGCGTGTCGGTCAGCAGCGTGTGAATCCGGGCGGTAGCACTGGGCTAACAGGACTCCGGGAACCCGGGCTATAGCAGGCAAAGCAGGACTCCGGATGTCACCGCGTGACATTTCCCCGAAGGGACAGACACAGGAACAAAGTGAAACACATGCCGGCCAGTCAAGTGTCCTGAGCAGTAGTGCTGGGCTAACAGGACTCTGGTGAACCGGGCTGTAGCGGACTACTATGGTTCATGGAAGCACTAGACTACATTTCCCCATAAGAGAGGCTGCCAAGGATAAACAACTAGATTGTCGGATCCCACACATACCAAGCATTTCAATCATACACACAATATGCTCGATATGTGTAAATACAACATGGCATCACAACATAACTCTACAACTCAAGTATTTATTCATTAGGCTCCGAGGAGCGAGATATTACAAACATGGGTCTCATGACCCAACAATCATAGCATACAAGTCAAAGCACATGCGGAAGCTTAACATGTCTGAGAATAGACATCTACAAATGGAAAAGGCTAAGAAGCCTGACTATCTACCAGATCCTGCCGAGGGCACAAGATCATAGCTGAGGTATCAAGCTAAACGTCAAAGTCCACGCGGAACTACTAGCGAGACTGAAGTCTCTCTGCAAAACATAAATTAAGCAAACGTGAGTACAAAGGTACTCAACAAGACTTACATCAGAACTAGCTACATATGCATCGGTATCAAAAAAAAGGGGGGGGGGGGTGGAGTTTAACTGCAGCAAGCCAGCTTTAACTCGGTGGCTATCTGAACTACGACTTCAAGCAACTCTTTTGAGGTGGCGCACACGAGTCCACATATTCACCATTCAATACACCACTATGGATCCGCTCTCGTCTCCCTACGAGAAGGCCATCCATAGCACTCACACTTGTCTTGCGAGTTTTAAAGTATCCACTTTCACTTGTCTATGAACTGTTATAGACAACCCAGAAGTCCATTACGGCGGACACGGCTATTCGAATCGATCATGTTAACCCTGCAGGGGTGTACTTCTTCACACACGCTCTCACCACTTACCGCCGTTTACACGACATGTACTCGGCAACCTTCAAGCGGAAGCCCAACGAGGGTGTCGGCCACGGCCTACCTAAACACTCAAGTCTCTAGTCCAGGTTTATCGCCTATCCAGGTTCCATCCGCAGGGAGTCCGGCCGAGGTTTCCACATATGGCCCCGAACGATGTGTACAGGGTTCCGAGACACCAAACGGGCACCCAGCATGCCCGGCCACGGTGTATCTACTGCAACATAGCCCACCCCTAGGGTCAGCGCTACGCACGTCCGCCAACACATATCCTATAAACACCATAAACTAGTTGCAACTCTTGGACAGAGGACAAGGGTGATCAAGAAGCCGAGAGGGTCCATTGGTTTCGGGCCCAATGCATGGTAGTAACTGTTTCATGGATCACAAACACAGAACTCAGTTCCTAAGAACGGTTTCAATGAGACAACCCACCATGTACTCCTACATGGCCTCTCACCGCTACCTTTACCAAATCGTGTTCACACACTTGGCTCACACATTGTAGGACATGTTTACACGCCTCCGATCCATCCCCGATGAATCAGACCTGACTCAACTTTAAGCAGTAGCAGGCATGACAAAGAAGCATGAATGAGTAGGCACATCAGGGCTCAAACAACTCCTACTCATGCTAGTGGGTTTCATCTATTTACTGTGGCAATGACAGGTCATGCAGAGGATAAGGGGTTCAACTACCACAAGAAATAACAGGTGAATCGTTGTTGTCCTAATGCAGTAAAAGAGAGCAGGAGGGAGAGAGTGGGCTTGTATCGGAATGAACAAGGGGGTTGTGCTTGCCTGGCACTTCTGAAGATAACATTGGGTCTTCATTAGTGTCAACGATCACAGCGTCGGTACATCGTCTATCGAGAGGGGACATTTACCGGCAAACAAGGAAGAACACAATCAATGCGATGCAACAATATGATGCACGATCATGACATTGCAATATGCTGTTGATTGAGCTAATGTAACTAGCAACAAGTTAAATGGAGTTGGTTTGAACACTAGGTTCAAATTCAAATTCAAACTATCAATTCAAATAGTGCATTTTCATGTTTTGGACTAAACAGTGAGGTTAACTTGCTCAAACATGCGTGAAAATGCCATAAACAGATTCTTTGGATTTTTCTGATAATGTTTCATATATAAATTATTTCATTTGGAGTTACGGTTGATTTTTTAAGATTTTTAGAAGTTTTGGGTATTTTCTAAAAATAGTAAATCATTTAAGATTTATTTAAATTCCAGAAAGGAATTATTGCGTCAGCATGACCTCACAGTGACGTCAGCAGGTCAACGGCTCGGTCCAGGTCAATCCTGACGTGTGGGGTCCACACGTCAGTGACACAGTTAACTAATATGGTTAATTAAAATTAAACTAAACCTAATCTAGTTTAGTTAAGGCCTGGGCCCACATGTCAAAGGCTAATTAAACTAAGTAAATACATTAACACTAACCTAGGTTAATTAGTAGGGCTGGCCCCACGCGTCAGTGACCCAGGGTGGTCAAACCCTGGTCAGACGGGGTCAAACCCCCGGGTCAACTCAGTTAGACCTGCCGGCGACTAACCGCCGGCGAGGTCCGAGACGGCGGCGATGCGCGGAATCGCAGCACAGGCCACGGTTCGAGGCGCGGATGGCACCGTTGGGACCCTGAGCCTTGTCTGCGTCGGCTGGTGCTAGCGGGGTCGCCGGAGACGACCTAGATCGACGGCGGTGTCCGCTTCCGCGGCGGCCGGAGTTCGGTGAAGATGGACAGCGTGCTACGATGCACGGGAGGACGAGTGGGTAAGTGTTCTGGGTTCCTAGGAACACGCTGAGGACGAAAACAAGCTCGGACGCGACGTTTGTGGGCTCTAGCCACGGCGGCGACATGGCCGGCGGCGAGCAAGCTTTCGGGTAGGGTGGTGGAGCTAGCTAGGGCGCAAATTAGGCAACGGGGCATGGGGGAAACGGTGCAGCGGCTCACCGCAGTTCTTCTGGTGCTGCTGGCGAGGCAGGGGAGGCACGGGGTCCGGCGAATCGACGACGAGGTCGCCGGCGGCCGAAGGTTGAAGAACAGCTCGAAGGCGATGCTGCAGGGCTTCCAGCGGGGCGTGGTTCGGTGAGGGGGTCGAGGACGACGTCGCGGAACTCGTGGGCACAACCGAGGGGCGAGGGGATTGCTGTGGCCGTGGTGGTTCTCGTCGGCGGCGGCGGCCGCGTTCGGTGGTGCAAGGGAGAGAGCCAGAGGAGGGGGAGGAGCACGGGAGAGAGTGAGAGAGGGTCGAGGGGCTACGTGGCGCTCGTCTAGAGCCGTCCAAGAGGAACTAGACAGGCAGGGAGGGAGGAGGTGGCCTGGGCGTGGGCGTGCGGGCGTCGGGCACGCGCTCGTCCTTCTATCCGATGAGGAAGACGACAGGAGGAGCTGCGCTGGTGGGCTGGGCCAGTTGGCTGGGCCGGCCAGCTGCGGTGCTGGGCCGCACAGGTAGGTGGGCTGCTCAGGTGTGGCCAGGTGGGTTTCCTCTCTCTCTGTTTTTATTTTATTTCTCTTTTCTATTTTGTTATTTTGTTCTGGGCTTTATTAAAAATACTTAGGCACACTCAAAAATCTCCAAACTGATCATGGCCACTGTTTGGAATATATCCAACATGGAACATTTCAGTTTAGGATTATTTGAACATTTAAATTGTTTTATAGTATTTAAATGCCCAAATTCAAATACTATATGATTTAGTTCAAAAAAATCCAGAATGGCCTAGAAATATGTGCATGACTTTTGGTAGAGGTTTTCACCTTTAACAAAAATCATGAACTTTTCTAAAGGGCAATCTGGTCATTGAAAATATATTTTTAATGAACCTAGTTGAATTCATTTGGTGCTAGGGTTTAGGCAATCCCCATTTCAGGTTTAACTGAAATTTAAACATGATGCAACACCAGATGCTAGCACTAGGCATTAATAGAACTAGGGATGTGACAACAACTGATCATGGGGATAGGTAGATGAAGATATCATCTTTCTTCAACACACACACACAAAAGATATACCTTTGGAATGAACTAGGTCAGATAAAGCTTTATCATCCAACTCCCCAAATTGTTGTTTAGCTCAACCGACTAGTTCAGGGTATCCAACACAGAATCTTGGAGAATGGTTGGTTCGGAGGAAAACCAACATGGTCACGAACTCAACATAGCGGTCAGGTGACAACCTGGTAACACTTCCGAGAAGATATTCGGACAATCACGAACCACCGATACGTTACTATGCTCGAGAACAATCTTGCTTTTCAAGGTAAGATGATATGATTAAAAGAGTGAGGGATTGAGATAATCCTAACTCATTGATCAAAGAGTGCACCAAGAAATAAGGACTAGGTAGCACGATCAATCCTAGAATAGTGTTTCGATAACCAACACGCTAAGAATGATATTAGTGTCCATTAACTACCAAGCAACATGGTTGCTAGGAGTATTGATTTCACACATCATGGTTCACTTGTCGGTATTCCGGTTACAATAACACGGGGACCGAGGAATGAATAATGATGGCAAGAAGTATCACTGTACCAAGAGTTCATAGGATGGTGTGCAATTTCCATGACATTCTTGATATAAAGATGGTAATACTCCAAGGTAGAACAGAATCAAAAGCTAGATTGGCATTTGATTTGCGGATTACAACTGCTTTGACCCAATCCCGGATATGGATGAGGTACTGGAGTTTGTTTCTCCTAGTCATTCTGGAATAGAATGGCTTGACAGACCACAAGAATAATAGGCATCGGCAGCGAATGCACGCATACCCTTGACTATCAATTGATAGGCTAAGGTCGGAATACAACTAAAGGGGGACAACTCAAAGAACATATAATTTTCTGAGTTGTGGACGCATGGATTAGTATGTCGAACAAAGTCCAACATGTTTCTTCCGGATAACACATGCTGAAGATAGAACTGGCAGAGTCACAATAAAATGGAGAACTCATCAAGAGCACTCTGGTTGCGATCTTTTGGTTCAAAGAACTTCTGCCATAAGCGGTTCATAGTATTTAGAAGAAGGAAATACCACAAACCCCGAGGACTAATGCAAAGGTTACTAATTACCTAAAAGAACGAGCAAACAGTATGAACATGAGGTAAGTAGGGTGAACCTCGGGTTCAAGAACCCAGAAATAGAATACCTACTACTAAATGGCATCACGGGATGCTTTTGAGAATGGTGGCCAGAATCATCACACGGGGAAGACTAATCATGGCTAGACTACTAGGTGATCCTCTAAGACACCTAGGGTCATAATAATAGCTCGAACATATATGTCGAGGAAGTAGAGTACCTCAACAGACCGTTAGTGTGCTTAATCTGGCCCAAAAGGACATCGGAAACGGAAAGAAGGGATTTGCAAATGCATAATACTAGTTAGAGACCTGGGATGAATCGGACAGCATAACGGCTGTAAATGCTCAAAAGATTTGAGACATCCTGCAAAATGGTGGCATAACCACTCAACAACACAATATCAAGGTTCCGAGATCAACTATCAACATACAGAAGTAGTAGGAATGGAACTGAGGCTTGAAACTATCAATTCTATAAGTCTATGGATTAGTAACACGTCATCCTGATAGATAGATGAGAAGGCCTAGTTCTTAATCCCCATAGAAGAGAAGAGGATGATTCAGATCGGAAGGCCATAAGGTAAAGGAGTAAAAAGAGCCTTACGTTCCCTTCGATAATCAATTCCCTTATATAACTAAAGCATTTCTAGACACGACTTCGACCAGTTTGGCTTGGTAATCCTATAGGAAGTCAGGCTCTGATATCAAAGCTGTCAGGACCCCGATTCTAAGTCACATTGATCTAGCCGGTAACACCTCATATCACTTTGCGGCCTCCCGCACGGTATTCCCACTAGTGTCTCCTTACCATGGCCCGGGACCGTTTGCGCCTTTTGGCTCATGTATATGATAGTGTCGCTAGCATCCATATGACAGAGAACCCGGGCCGACATGGCTAATCGTGAATCCAAACGGGCACCAACCTATGGGGACAGGCATACATGAATCACATCGAGCATGTCGGTCAGTAGAGTGTGAATCCAGGCTGTAGCACTGGGCTAACAGGACTCCGAGAACCCGGGCTGTAGCAGGCCAGGCAGGACTCCGGATGTCACCGCGTGACATTTCCCCAAAGGGACAGACACATGAATGAAGTGAAACACATGCCGGCCAGTCATGTGTCCTGAGCAGTAGTGCTGGGCTAGTAGGACTCCGATGAACCGGGCTGTAGCGGACTACTATGGCTCATGGAAGCACTAGACTACATTTCCCCATAAGAGAGGCTGCCAAGGATAAACAACTAGATTGTCGGATCCCACACATACCAAGCATTTCAATCATACACACAGTATGCTTGATATGTGTAAATACAACATGGCATCACAACATAACTCTACGACTCAAGTATTTATTCATTAGGCTCCGAAGAGCTAGATAAAACAAACATGGGTCTCATGACCCAACATCCAGAGCATACAAGTCAAAGCACATGCGGAAGCTTAACATGTCTGAGTACAGACTTCTACAAATGAAAAAGGCTAAGAAGCCTGACTATCTACCAGATCCTGCCGAGGGCACAAGATCGTAGCTGAGGTATCAAGCTAAACATCGAAGTCCACACGGAACTACTAACGAGACTGAAGTTTCTCTGCAAAACATAAAATAAGCAAATGTGAGTACAAATGTACCCAGCAAGACTTACATCAGAACTAACTACATATGCATTGGTATCAATAAAAGGTGTGGTGGAGTTTGACTGCGGCAAGCCAGCTTTGACTCTGTGGCTATCCTATACTACGATTGCGAGTAACTCTTTTGGGGTGGCGCACACGAGTGCACATATTCACCATATCAATACACCACTATGGATCCACTCCCGTCTCCCTACGAGAACGCCATCCATAGCACTCACACTTATCTTGCGCATTTTAGAGTATCCACATTCACTTTTATATGAACTGTTATAGGCAACCCAGAAGTCCTTTACCACGGAAACGACTATTCGAATAGATCATTTATAACCCTGCAGGGGTGTACTTCTTCACACACGCTCTCGCCACTTATCACCATGTACATGTCGTGTATCTCGGCAACCTTCAAGCAGAAGCCTGGCGGGGGAGTCGGCCACGACCTGACTAACCACACAAGTCTCTAGTCAAGTTTATCGCCTATTCGGGTTCCATCCGCGAGGAGATCCGGCCGGAGTTTCGCTCACGGCCCCAAACGATGTGTGTAGGGTTCCCGAGACACCAAACGGGCGCCCGGTACACCGTGCCATGGTGTATCTACCGCATCATAGCCCACCCCTAGGGTCAGCGCTACGCACGGCCGCCAACACATATCCTATAAACACCAGAAACTAGTTGCAACTCCTGGACAGAGGACTAGGGCAGATAATGAGTGGTAGTAGCGGTTGATGGATCACAAACACAAAACTCAGTTCCTGAGGACAGTTTCAATGAGACAACCCACCATGTACTCCTACATGGCCTCTCACCACTACCTTTACCAAATCGTGTTCACACACTTAGCTCACACATACTAGGACATGTTCATAACCATTCCAATTCATCCCCGATGAATCAGACCTGACTCAACTCTAAGCAGTAGCAGACATGAAAAACAAGCATGAATGAGTAGGCACATCAGGGCTCAAACAACTCCACCTCATGCTAGTGGGTTTCATCTATTTACTGTGGCAATGACAGGTCATGCAGAGGAAAAGGGGTTCAGCTACCGCAGCATGTAACCGTTGAATTAGTGTTGTCCTAATGCAGTGAAAGAGAGGAGGAGCGAGAGAGTGGGATTGTATCAGAATGAACAAGGGGGGTTTTGCTTGCCTGACACTTCTGAAGATAATATAGCTCTTCATCGGTGTCATCGAACTCATCATCAGAACCATGTCTATCGAGAGGGGACAACCACCGGTAACATAGAGGAAACACAATCAATGCAATGCACAATATGATGCATGATCATGACATGGCAAAATGAGTGTGTGCGATAATGCAACAAAAAGTCATTTTAATTGAAGTGGAATTCAAAGCTAGATCAAATTCCAACTCCAAATCTATTATCAAATTTGTCCTAATCATGTTTCATCCTAAACAGTGATGTTAACTTGCTCAAACATGCATGAAAATAGTACAGATGGATAGATTGGATTTTTCTGATCATTTTTCATATATAATTTATCTTATTTGGAGTTATAGATAATTTTCTATGATTTTTAGAAGTTTTGGGCATTTTCTGGAATTTCCTGATTATTCTAATTTAAACTAAATCCAGAAAATGTATTACTGCATTAGCATGTCGTTGAGGTGATGTCAGCAGGTCAAAGGCGTCGACCAGGTCAAACCTGACTAGTGGGACCCACTGGTCAGTGACCCAGTCAACTAACTAAGTTAGTTAGTCCTAACTAACTGGCCTGGGCCCACTGGTGAGCGACTGTAGTAACTAAACTAACTAGTTATTTAGTGCTAACTAGAGTAATTAGTCGGGCGGGGCCCGTAAGTCAGTGAGAGAGAGGGGGAGGTCAAACCGGGCAGTGGGGTCAACCCACGCCGGTCAACAGGTCAGCGGTTGCCGGCGTTTAGCCGCCGGTGACGACAGAGACGGCGGGGCGGCTCGGAAATGCTCTACAGGGCACCATTCAATGCACGGGTTGCGCCTACGGGTCAGGATCGACGACGGTGACCAAATCGGCGGCACCCGGAGTTCGGACAGGTTCGGTTTGGCGCTAGGGGCACAGCAGGTCAAACGTGTGGTCGCGCCCGGCTCCTGGGAGAGTGCTGAGCACGGGGCAAAGCTAGGACGCGGGTGGCAGCAGCTGTGGCCGCGGCGGCGATGAGGCACGACGCCGGCAAGCTTCGGCGTCCGCACAACTATGGCCTAGAGGAGGTGGCGAGCAACGGGGTTCGGAGGAGGAGGAAGAGACGTTCACCGCGAGCATAATGGGAAGGTCAGTCGGCGCGGGGGAGGTCCGGAGCGAGCAGGGCGACGGTGGCTATCTCGGCGACCCAAGGAGGAAGAAGAGGTCAGGGCTGGCGCTTCGGGGCGTTTGGCATCGCGTGAGTCGACAGAGAGACGTCGGCGATGGTGGTGGAGCTCCTGGGCATGTCGGAGAGGCGAGGGGGAGGCGGTGGCTGCAGTGAACGGTGTCGGCAGCGACGAGCTACGCTCGCGCTGCGCGGGAGAGAGAGCAGAGGAGGGGGAGGGGTCCAGAGCGAGAGGGGAGAGATGCAGGGGGTCGAGGGCGTCTGCGTGGCGTCGTCTAGGCGCACCGGGGAGGAGCCAGGCAGGCAGGGAGGGACGAGGTGGCCGGCGCGTGCACGCACGCGTTGGGCACATGCGCGTTGTCCACCTGGCAGGAGGTAGGCGATGACTGGCCTGGGCCAATAGTGCTGGGCCGGCACAGCTAAGGCCCAGGTGAGTCATTCTCTCTCCGTCCTCTCTAATTCTTTTTGTTTCTAATTTTTTCCAGTTTGTATGCGATTTAGTTTTAACACCAAATCAACTTTAAACTTCATGAAAATAATTGTGCTAGCTACTTGGACTTATCTGTAACGCCCCAGATATAACTTTCCCAATTTGTACTCCAACTCTTGCCGTTTCCGGCGTTAAGTTATATTTATTTCTCGGGTTCGGGTCTTTGTCTCCGTGTGTTGTTTTCGTTTTCATGCATCTCATTTCATGTCATCACGTGCATTGCATTTGCATACATGTTCATCTCATGCATTCGAGCATTTTCCCCGTTGTCCGTTTTGCATTCCGGCGCTTCGTTCTCCTCCGGTGGTCAAATCTAGCTTTCTTTCGTGTGTGGGGATTAACCATTTCCGGATTGGACCGAGACTTGTCATGCGGCCTTGGTTTACTACCGGTAGACCGCCTGTCAAGTTTCGTACCATTTGGACTTCGTTTGATACTCCAACGGTTAACCAAGGGACCGAAAAGGCCTCGTGTGTGTTGCAGCCCAACACCCCTCCATTTTGGCCCAAAACCCACCAAACTCTGCTCCATGTCCTAGAGCGTTCGATCACGATCGCGTGGCCGAAAACCGCACCTCATTTGGAATCTCCTAGCTCCCTCTATGACTATATATACCCCCTCCATTTTCGGATCTCTCCCTGTCCCCGAAACCCTAAAAGAATCCTCTCCGCCACACCGGACGTGTCCGGACGGGCCGGACAATGTCCGGATCGCACCCGCCGCCGCCCGCAGCCAGTGGCTTGCTGCCACGTGGCAACCGCCGCCGTCGCCGCCTCGGAGGCCCGCCGAGCCCACGCCCGGCCCATCGCCTCCCGCCGCCCGCCTTCACCTTGCGCCGCTGCCTGCTTCGTCTCCAGCCGCCGCGAGCCCGCGCGGGCGACCTCTCCGAGACGCTGAGCTCCGGTGACCTCGCTGCCCCGTCGCGCCCGGCCGCCGTTCGCCTCGGCTTGCGCGCCCGTAAGCACCACCAACGCCGGCGCCTCCTCCGACCGGCCCCGGATCCGGCGACGGCCCCACCTCCGGCGAGCTCCTCCTCTCCTCCGGCGTCCTTCTCCGGCGAGCGTGAACGCCGGCGCCGATCTGCTACAGTGCCGTGAAGAGTAACCCGGGCAAACCCTAGATCCAGATCTGGGGAGGTTGACTTTCTTCCCTCTCCCCCTGATTTTTGTGCTAAGTTTGACCGATGATATCTCCGCATCCGTAGCTCCATTTTGGACATATAGTATATCAAAATATTCGTCTCGACATGAACATCATTTCATTCCATTGCATCATTTTCATTTGATTTCATCTTGATGCCCGAATTGCTGCTAGAAGGAGGCTTCGTGAGATAATTGTCAGATCCGTTAGTTCATCATAGACTTTTGTCATTTTTGCCATGATTAATGTGTGCATGATATGCCTGTGAGTCCTGGATATGAATTGTTAAGCATTTTGTCTTCTTCCAGAGGTGCAACCCATGCATTTTTAGGATGTGTGTGTTTACTTGTGCAAGCTTGCAAAGTGAGGCACTTGGTAGATCTGTTTTCAGGGACTTAGTGGATTTCACTAAGTCTGGGATTATTTAGTTCGTGAAGCCATATATTCAGCTTGTTTCCTTGTGATCCGTGCCTCTTTTGAGGATGATCAGTAAGGGAGTTTTGTTAATCATGTTATGCTCTATCCATCCATGTCTTTGTTTGCACATGTGGAGTACTCTAGCTTGAGTCAATCGAGCTATACTTTTGCTTCGTGGTAAATCTGGGCAGATCGTCAACTTGTTTGCGATTTTGCCGATGCTATTGTTATTGATCCGTGCATGCTATGCCATTGTTCTTGCCATGTATAGCTAGCATTTTGTGTCTTATTAATGGATATATGATTGCCTTGCCATGACTTGCACCGTAGTGAGTGCATCGAGCTCGTTTACATGCCTTCGTGAGTTAAATTTCAGCATGTCTCAGTTTTCACTAAGTCTGAAAACTGATTGTGCGTGAGCTATGTTCGTGTGCTTGTTAGTATATTTTGTGATCATTTTTGGCCCCAGATCACTTTGGCACTTTTTATAAGCTTGTTGAGTAGCTCCATGCCATGTTCTTACTTTTCATAATCAGCTCATGTATCATGTTATTTTGCTGCTCCGAAGAGAGCTTCGTGATCTGAAATTTCAGACTAGTGTTAATTTCACTAAGTTTGAAATCTGTTTTGCATTTGCGTTTTTGCCATGCTTGTTTGAACCTCATAATGGATGAATTTGGCCGTGGCTCAGTGCTAGTGTTTTGTTAAGCATCTGGTGGGCATCCCTTCCGTGTATTTTGTTCTCATGTTTGGTGGCTGTAGCATGTTCATTTCGTTGCATTTATATGTCTACTTGCTGTAAATCGCAGACCGGTGTCATGTCTTAAAACGCTTGCCATTTCCAAACCGTAGCTCCGATTCCAATGATCTTTATATCATTTTCAAGCGATTTCATCCCCTCTATCCAGTGGCACACTTGGTTTTCCAAGTTGAGGCCAGGTTCATGTATTTCCTGTCGCGTCTTGCATTTTACATCCCGCAACGCATCTCGCATAGCATACCATCATTGCATCTTATTGTTGGAGTTTGCACGTGGTTGATTGTATTCTTGTTGCTTGTTTGTGTTGTTTGGGTAGAGCCGGGAGACGAGTTTGCTAACGAGGATCCAGTCAACTCTGACAACTGTGTAGGCAAGATGATCATACCCTCGAAATCACTACTATCTTTGCTATGCTAGTTTGCTCGCTCTTTTGCTATGCCAATGCTACGATGCCTACCACTTTCTTGTCAGCCTCCCAATTGCCATGTTGAGCCTCTAACTGACCATTGTCCTAGCAAACCGTTGATTGGCTATGTTACCGCTTTGCTCAGCCCCCTTCTTATAGCATTGTTAGTTGGAGGTGAAGATTGGAGCCGTTCCTTGTTGGGACATTTATTTACTTGTTGGGATATCATTATATTGCCATGTTATCTTAATGCATCTATATACTTGGTAAAGGGTGGAAGGCTCGGCCTCTCGCCTAGTGTTTTTTTCCACTCTTGCCGCCCTAGTTTCCGTCATATCGGTGTTATGTTCCCGGATTTTGCGTCCCTTACGCGGTTGGGCTATAATGGGAACCCCTTGATAGTTTGCCTTGAATAAAGCTTTTCCAGCAATGCCCAACATTGGTTTTACCATTTGCCACCTAGCCTCTTTTTCCCTTGGGTTTCCAGAGCCCGAGGGTCATCTTTATTTTAGCCCCCCCACGGGCCAGTGCTCCTCTGAGTGTTGGTCCGAACCAGAGCCCCTTGCAGCGCCACCTCGGGGAAACTCGAGGGCTGGTTTTTAGTTGTACGGACTGCTCATCTGAGTGTGCCCTGAGAACGAGATATGTGCAGCTCCTATCGGGATTTGTCGGCACATTCCACTACTGGAATCAGCTAATTTGCCATCTGCCAGCTCTTTGCCGTCTGCTAGCTGACGGCAAAGCAACTCTTTGCCATCAGCTACAAAAAAGCAGACGGCAAAGAACTGGCAGACGGCAAAGAAGCTCTTTGGCGTCCGCCAGTTCTTTGCCGTCTGCTGGCAGATGGCAAAGATCTTTGCCGTCAGCTGGCAGACGGCAAAGAGAGAGGTGGCCCCCACCCCCCGCCCGTTTGGGAAAAACTTAACGGGCCACCTCTTTGCCGTCTGCCAGCAGACAGCAAAGAGGCAAAATGGCGGACGGCAAAGAGAGGCGGACGGCAAAGAGGGCACTATCTAACGGCCCGTGCCCCCGTCCCTCTCTATTCTCACCACTTCTTCCCACCACCCCCGCCGCCGCCGCCCGCCGCGCGCCGCCGCCCCGGCCCCCCACCGCCCCGTCGCCCCCCCCCGCCCCGGCCCCCCGCCGCCCCGGCGCCCCAGCCCCCCGCCGCCCGGGCGCCCCAGCCCCCCGCCACCCCGGCGGCCCGCCGCCCCGCGCCCCACCGCGCCGGGCCCGGCCCCCCGCTGCCCCAGACCGCCCCGCACCCCGGCCAGCTCCTCCACCGCCCCGCCCCCTCCTCCACCGGCGCTGCAGAAGGTGAGCCCCCCTCCTTTTTTCTGTTTTTTTCTGTTTTTTTTCTTTTTAGTTTTAGTTTAGATTTAGTTTTAGTTTTAGTTTTAGTTTTAGGTTTAGTTTTAGTTTAGTTTTAGGTTTAGATTTAGTTTTTTCCTTTTTTCTGTTCTATTTGTTTTAGGTTTATGTTTAGTTTATATTTAGTTTTAGTTTTAGTTTTAGTTTTAGTTTTAGGTTTAGTTTAGTTTGAGGAAAGAAGAAGAAGAAGAGAAAAAGAGGAGAGGAGGAGAAGAAGAAGAGGAAGAAGAAGAAGAGGAGGAGGAGAAGAAAAAAGAAGAAGAGGAAAAAGAAGAAGAAAAAAGAGGTGAGGAGGAGAAGAAGAAGAGGAAAAAGGAAAGGAGGAAGAAGAAGAAGAAGAAGAAGAAGAAGGAAAAAAGGAAGAAAAGGAAGAAAAGGAAGAAGAAGAAAAGGAAAAAAAGAGGAAAAACCCCCGACCCGACACGGCACCCCGACCCGACACGGCACCCCGACCCGACACCGCACCCCGATCCCGACCCGGCACCCCGACCCCTAGACCCCGACCCCGACGCCCCAACCCCGACACCCCGCCCCCGAGCCTGACCCGACACCCCGACCCCGACACGGACACGGCACCCCGACCCCAACCCGACACCTCGACCCCGAGACCCCGACCCCGACACCGACACGACACCCCGACACCGACACCCTGACACCACACCCACCCTTACCCCGACACCGACACGGCACCCCGACCCCGACCCGGCACCCCGACTAGACACCCCGACCCTGAGACCCCGACCCCGAGCCTGACCCGACACGGCGACCCCGAGACCCCGACCGCGACCCGGCACCCAATCCGACACCCCGACCCCGAGACCCCGGGCCTGACCCGACACCCCGACCCCGACACTGACACGGCACCCCGACCCCGACCCGGCACCCCGACCCGACACCCCGACCCCGAGACCTCTACCCCGACCCTGACCCCGACCCCGACCGCGAGTCGGACCCGACACCCCGACCCCAACACCGACACGGCACCCCGACCCCGACCCGGCACCCCGACCCGACACCCCGACCCCGAGACCCCGACCCCGACACGGCACCCCGACACCGACAGGGCACCCCGACCACCGACACCTCCCGAAAATTAAGGTGTTCTTTGGCCTTCCAGAGGCCGACGGGGTCATATATTTGTGAATTATTAGTTAGGTCATATATTTTTCGATTTAGTTATGAAAAACATCATATATAATTGTGTTGATCATGTAGTTTTGGATGTGCAGTTGTTTCATCGCTGCGAGGTTTGGTGTTCGACGACCTCGCCGTGCGTTTGACGAGCTCTGCCCCTTCGTTCGTGGGTGAGCACAAATGACAAGTCCTCCTCCCCCATTAATTATTTGATCTATTCCGATGAAACTTGATAGCTAGCTATATATGTGTCTTGAATCATCAGTATGCGTAACCAATATGTGTCTCCCGTTCGAAAGCGTCATAGTTATAAATATGCATGCATTTGCATATTTATAACCTTGATTCTTTCGAATTGTCCAACGCTATCCATGGACATCCCGAGTATGTGTAGATTGGGTTCCTTTTCCCATATGCTTTGCTCTGGATCCGACGCATATATTTCGTCAGTGCCTCCCCTGTTGTTCTCCGGGTACACATCCTCTCTGTTTATTGCAGAGACGTGTATCAGGAGAACAGCGGGGAGGTGCTGCCGAAATTTTGCGTCGGATCCGGAGCATAGCATGGGAAAATGAACCCAATCTACACATACACGGGTGGGATTAGGACCTATCATTACCTATTAGAGTGTAGGTTGCATGGACGTAATAAAATTGACAAAGTAGATCAACTGATGAATATATACATGGTGAATTACATATATAATTGTTGTGTGTCTAGTAGCTCTGAAAGTCAAGATGAGTGACCGTGCTTGGATGTATACCGGTCACACTGGTCAGAACAAATGGAGCGCTGAATGGTTCACAAAAACTAGGGGGTTTGTGCAAGCCGCATTTGCAAATGGCCAAAAGAAAACCTGGTGCCCCTGTTTCCGGTGCGACAATTGGGAAAAGAAGACAGAGGCTGAAATGGGCAAACACCTGCAGAAGAGTGGTTTTACGCCCGATTATACGGTGTGGACATTTCATGGTGAGTCTGCCCAACGTGACCGAGCTGAGGTGGATCGTCGTCGCACCGACGAGCATGGTACCGGGATGGAAAACATGGTGCAAGACTATGATGATGCTCGGGATTCGGACGAGGAGATGGAGGAATCTGCAAAGGCCTTCAATGAAATGTTGGAGTCTTCGAAACGTCCGCTCCACGAGCACACTGAGCGTTGTCAGTTGGATGCCATCTCACAAGTAATGGCTCTGAAGGCTCAGTTCAACTTGGGCAGAGAATGCTATGACACAATTATGACAGTATTTGGACACTTTCTACCCAAAGGCCAAGTAATGCCTGCAAACCTGTACCAGTCGGACAAAATCCTCCGTGCACTGAAGATGCCCTATGAGAAGATACATGCCTGTGAGAAAGGATGTGCCTTATTTAGGCTTGACTATGCGGACTTGAACTATTGTCCCATTTGCAAGTCTTCCAGGTATATTGTGGTAGACAATGGTATGGGTGAGAAGACACAGACCAAAATCCCCGTTAGTGTTCTTCGGTATATGCCAATCGTACCAAGACTTCAACGTCTTTTCATGGTCGAAGAGACGGCCAGACAGATGACATGGCAAAAAATAGGCAAAAGAACCGAACTAGATGCAGATGGGAATCTGATGATGGTACACACATCGGATGGTGTTGCGTGGAAAAAGTTTGATGAATTACATGCTGACAAAGCGGCAGATCCGAGGCATCCTCGAGTCGGCATCAGCACAGATGGGTTCAGTGTGTTTGGTATGACGGCAGCCCAATATAGTTGTTGGCCCGTATTTGTCTTTCCACTCAATCTCCCCCCCGGACAGATTATGCAAAGAAAGAACATTTTCCTGACGTTGATAATTCCAGGACCCAACTATCCGAGCAAAAATATGAATGTGTACATGCAGCCGCTTAAGGATGAATTGCAAGAAGCTTGGGATAATGGGTTCAAGACATACGACGCCTTTAGCAAACGGAACTTCATAATGCGTGTCTGGTACATGTACTCGACGCATGACTTGCCGGCGTATGCGCTATTCGTTGGCTGGTGTGTGCATGGAAGGTTCCCGTGCCCCACATGCAAGGGAGCTCTTGAGTTTCGTTGGCTTTAGGCCGGTCGCAAGTTTTCTTGCTTCGACATGCATAGACAGTTCCTGGATCCTCGCCATAAGTTCAGGAAAGACAAGAAGAACTTCATCAGGGGTAGAGTTGTCAAAAAATCTGCACCACCTGCATTGACAGGCCAACAGACCCTGGATCAGTTAAACGCTCTCGAGCCAGATCCACAACGTCCAGGGTACTTCAAGGGGTATAATACTAAGCACGCGTGGACTCACAAAACATGCTTATGGGATCTGCCTTACTTCAAAGACCTCCTTTGCCCACACAACATCGACGTGATGCACACTGAGAAGAATATCGCCGAGGCACTTTTTGGTACATTGTTCGGCATAGATGGGAAGTCAAAGGATAATACTAAGGCTAGAGTCGATCTGGAGGCGCTATGTGATAGGCCGTTACAAAACATGAAAGAACCAAAAGGAAAGCAGAACTGGACGAAGCCAAAGGCATGGTTCAATCTTGGAAGGCCAGCTATGAGGGAAATTCTCTTGTGGGTGCAACAGCAGTTGATGTTTCCCGATGGGTATGTAGCAAATCTAAAGAGGGGAGCGAATCTTGATAAACTGAAGATATTTGGTCTCAAGAGTCATGATTGGCACATATGGATTGAGCGGGTAATGCCGGTGATGTTGCGTGGCTTCATCCCTGAGGATGAATGGCTAGTACTGGCAGAACTCAGCTATTTCTTCCGTGTTCTTTGTGCAAAGGAACTATCGCCTTGCGTGCTAGAAGAAATGGAAGAGTTGGCGCCGAGTTGATCTGCAAGTTAGAGAAGATCTTTCCACCGGGCTTCTTTAATCCAATGCAGCATTTGATTTTGCATCTCCCGACCGAGGCAAGATTGGGGGGGCCCATGCAAAATCGTTGGTGCTACCCAACTGAGAGGATGCAGAAGACGCTTCGAGAAAAATGTAAAAATAAACGTAGAATTGAAGCATCGATGGCTGAGGCATTCATTACAGAGGAGGCGGCAAACTTCATAACAGCGCACTACGAAGCCAAAAATCGTCATTTGCATAATCCGAAGCCTCGGTACAATGCTGACGAGCCTAAAAAGGGTGGATCCAACCTCAGCCTATTCAAAGGGAATCTCGCACCAGCTAGTGTTTCACATCCAGTATCTTTGGATAACGAAGAATGGTGGACCATTTCGTTGTATATCTTCAACAACCTGATAGAAGTGCGGCCGTACATCGAGTAAGTTCTCGGTACATTGTTTCGCAACTTCTATTTCCTTTGAACTACTCTTATTCCTGGATATGTCATACAGTCGATATGTCACCATATTCTCGTATGGAGCGGAGATCCAAAAGGATTCCGTCGAAGAGTATGAGCTTCTCGCAAAGCAAGGAGGTGGCTATCCCGGTTTCATCTCTTGGTTCAAACAAACGGTAATTTCTATTAGACAATTTCATTTCATTCGCTAATTTGTGCATAATGCAACAATCCTTTCATATTAAACCTGTAGGCTAATTCAGAGTCTATGTACGCCGAATTGAGACAAGTCGCTAATGGTTTTGACTATAAGGTCCGTTCATTTGACAAGTACGACATCAACGGGTATCGCTTTCGTACCTATGGCAAAGAGCTATCTATGGCGGACCGAAAGTCAACAAATTGTTGTGTATCTGCTATCGGCGAAGGAGGTACCGAGTATTATGGGAGAGTTGAAGCAATTTATGAACTTCTATTCTATGGTGAAAACCCACCAAATGTCGTAGTCTTCAAATGTTATTGGTTTCAGCCGAAGGAGACTAGAAGGACTCATGAACATGTAGGGCTAGTTGAAATCAACCAAAGCACTCATTTAGATGTTCCTGATGTCTATATTATGGCTCAACAGGTGACCCAAGTATTCTATCTACCGTGGGCCTGCCAAACTAATCCAAATCTGAAAGGTTGGGATGTCGTTTATGAAGTGCCGCCACGTGCTAGACTTTCTCCCCCAAAGGAAGAGGATTATGAACCTCACATTAACCCGGACACATATGAAGGAGAATTCTTCCAAGAGACACGTCTTTCCAAAAAGCGTTTCAAGAACCGCTATACTTCACCCCAAAACATTGAAGTAGACAGCGACAATGAATCCGACATCACCCCAGAGGAGGAACAAGAAGAGCCGGAACAAGAAGAGGTTACTGCTGCGGATGATCTGTCAATGCTTGACCGATTACGTCAAGGTGGCCTTGCACATGTTGATGCCAATGAACCTTATGAGCCCATCATTGATTATAGTGATGATGATGATTATGCATTTATTGATGATACTGATCGAGATTATTAGTAGTGTCAGGTATTACATTTTTTTATGTTGTACTTGATGATGATACACTTAAGTGATACACATATCATTATTCATGTCGGTATTTTTTTATGTTGTACTAATTTCGTTTACTGTTTGTCATGGCAGGTGTTGAAAGATGGTGGGCACTGGTCGGGAGCGTGGTCTGAGGTCTTCCATTCCAGACGCACCTCTCCGCGGAGCATTGCTGGACAGTATGGCCACACCGCCGGGCCCTTCTTCGTCGACCGTGGTGCCCAGCAGGGGACGAGGTAGGAAGAGAGGAGGTGGGGCACGTGGTCGTGGGAGAGGAGGTAGGGTGACTGCTACGGTGCCTTCCTCGCCGCCACCCCCAGCCATTTCACCCGAGCACGTGACTGCTAGGGTGGACTCGTCCGAGGAGGAGGCTACATGGACTCCGGTCCACGAGCCTCCGGTCCACGGGTCTTCGGCCCACGAGATTCGGCCCATGTGACCCCGGAGGAGCACACATCCGGATGGGGTACCTGGCCGGATCAGCCCGAGGAGCCGAGTGGCCATGCTGATGATGGTGGGGAGCCGACTGATCTTGAGGATGGGGGCACCGTCTACCAGCGTGGTGCTACACGGCTCCCGTCCGTGCTGGTGACCTGCGAGCAGAGGTGGTTGATTTTCCCTGATGGGGAGAGGTACGTAAGTGCATTTAATATTTTTGTACCTTGTGCATTCACGTTTTTTCAAATAACTAATGCGTTGGCCTTGTCATGCTGTAGGGGTTGGGACCACCATCATAGTGTCCGCCGGCCCAACTCCGTCCTTGGAGTTCTTTGCCAGCAAAACTTCCCGGGGTTTGTCACGTTGCCTGGTGAGGGTCGGCTTCCAGAGCTTGGATTGAGCTGGGAGCACTACGTGGCTGCCCCGGCCCCGCCAAATGAGATTATCGACGGTGTCGGGTGCGACACGAGGGCAGACATGGTGATCAGAAAGTTCTGGGTAATTTCTCCTTTACACATTTAAAAATCTTCAACTAGCTAGTTATTAATTGTACTAATCAACATTGTCTCATTTGATTGTAGACATTCTACAGGTGTGAGGAGGGATACGAGGAGGACGCGGCACATGTTATCGAGAACGTCTGCAAGCGCCTACTCCAGAACTTACGGCACGAGGCTCGGGTGCAGTCTGTTCGAGACTACTACGCCTTGCGTGGTATCAAGAAGACCAAGCCGGCATGCCGCGATAAGTTCCTGAGTAAGGAGCAGTACATGAAGGTAATTCTTAAGGCCTTCTCTACTTAAGTTCCTTCATTTAGTAATTCTTAGCTGTAGCGCTCAAGTTTCTATTTGCTAACTTAGGCGCCTCCGAGATGGTGTGCGGATCGGATGGATTGTTGGGAGGTGTTGGTCGATGAGTGGTGCTCACAACGATGGCTAGCCCTCCACAAGGAGGCCAAGGACAAACGTGCCCAAATGGAAGGTGTGCCACACCATCAAGGCAGCTCCAACTTATATCAGTTCGGGCGCAACTGGGTATGTGGTTTGCTTCATGATTCATGCAATTCATTCATCATGCTAGCTTGAGCCCTTTAATTACTAATTTTCATTGCTTCTCTCTTCAGGCACGCTACAATAAGGCGGATAAGGTGCCAGAGGTGTACGACCTGTATGCCATGGCCCACACTGCCTCTTTCAAGAAAGTCAAGGCTTTCTCTTAGTCTGACCTCGATGATGCAAACAACTTCACCAACATCTCCTCCCACAACAAGCTCGTGAGATATAGAGATGAGGGGAAGGCGAGGAAAGGGGAGGACTTTAACCCGAGCCAGGGTCCCATTGATCCAGAGCTGTTGATGATATCTAGTGGCGGGAGGTCCCATGGCTCCATAGCCATTGGAGATGGACTTATCCGTTGTCCTAGCACTCTCCCGGAGATCAAGGCGCGCCAGTCGAGCTCCGCTCCTGAGATAAGGCCTCGTGAACGGCCAGTGTAACTCGCCATCAAGGTTAGTGATACGTACTCAGTTATCTTTCTCCATTACATTGTGTGCGCTTCCATCAATGATTACAAATGGTCATGTGAGTGGTGTTGCAGGCTGCTATACAGAGTGAGAGAGATAGAACAGAGAAACTTCTGGCGGAGGCGGCGGAGAGGCAGCGGGAGTTGGAGGAGAGGACGACAAAGATGGTGGAGGAGGAGAGGGCACGAAATGACATGCAGGCAAGGGCCATGTACGAGCTCCTTGTGGTAAGTTTCTTCTGCAGATTAGCCAAAACATTCATGTAGTGTTTGTCTCATTACTAACCAGTATGACTGAGTCGTCAGAACCAAATGTGCAGTCTGTGTGCGAGAAGACAGGTCAGACCGCTCCGCCGATGCCAGTGATTGCTCCTGGGACCACGGTGAGTTTTATTTGAATGGACATTACTTGCTAGTCTTAACATTTGAGTGTCATCATGCTAACAAGACATTGGAAATGATCTTTGGTGCAGCGTAACTCCAGACAAGCATCGCACGATCCTTCTCCAGCTACCGACACGAGCCACCCCGCTCCTACACCTCCTGGATCTTGGTAAGTTTATCTAGTGTTTTGCTTAACACATGCATAAAGACCTAGACTTAGCTTTATTTCCTCCAATGCTTACCATAATGACCTAGACTTAGCTTCTTCTCCTCCAAAATGACTTAATAAGCTTACTGACCTCCAAAACCATCCATTTTACCTAAGTTAGCTCTAAAACGATCTATACTTAGCTTACTTATGTCAAAAATTGCATAATTAGCTTAGTTAGCTCATAGACGATCCATTTTACCTAAGTTAGCTCCAAAATGACCCATCTTACCTAGGTTAGCTTATAAATGATCTAGTTTATCCAAGTTAGCTCTAAAATGACCCAATTTACCTAGAGTAGCTCCTAAATGATCCATTTCACCTAAGTTAGCTAAAAACGATCCATTTCACCTAAATTAGCTCTTAAATGATCCATTTCACCTAAGTTTGCTCAAAAACGATCCATTTCACCTAAATTAGCTCTTAAATGATCCATTTCACCTAAGTTTGCTAAAAAACGATCCATTTCACCTTAGTTAGCTCAAAAACGATCCATTTCACCTAAATTAGCTCTTAAATGATCCATTTCACCTAAGTTTGCTCAAAAACGATCCATTTCACCTTAGTTAGCTCAAAAACAATCCATTTCACCTTAGTTAGTTCAAAAACGTGGCATTTCACCTTAGTTAGATCATAAATGACCCATTTCAACTAAGTTAGCTCAAAAACGATCCATTTTACCTTAGTTAGCTCAAAAACGATTCATTTCACCTTAGTTAGCTCAAAAACGATCCATTTCACCTTAGTTAGCTCAAAAATGATGCCCTTCACCTTAGTTAGCTCAAAAACGATTCATTTCACCTTAGTTAGCTCAAAAACGATCCATTTTACCTAAGTTAGCTCATAAACGATCCATTTTACCTAAGTTAGTTCTAAAATGATCCATTTTACCTTAGTTAGCTCATAAACGATCCATTTTACCTACGTTAGCTCTAAAATGACCCATTTAACCTTACTTAGCTCATAAATGATCCATTCTACCGAAGTTAGCTCTAAAATGACCCATTTTACCTAGGTTAGCTCCAAAATGATCCATCTTACCTAGGTTACCTCTAAAATGATGCATTTTACCTAAGTTTGCTCATAAGGGATCCATTGCACCTAGTTTAGCTCATAAACGATCCATTTCACGTAAGTTAGCTCACAAATGATCAATTTCACCTAAATTAGCTCATAAATGTCATATATTCTTCTTCTTCTTCATTTTCTTCTTCTTCTTCTTCTTCTTCTAATCTTCTTCTTCTAACTTTCTTATTTCCCATTTTGAGGAATCCATTCACTTCACGGAAGCTTGCATAGATGGAGTGCTTGTTTGGATGAACTATGTTTCCTTTGTATCTATGAACTACGCATGTATGGTAGGATGACACTATTGTAATATGTATGGCTGGATGCATGTATGTCGAACTTGCTATGTATGTTTGAGGGAACTATGCATGTATGATGAAATTATATGTGTTGGATATCTCATATGTTTCCTGTGAACTTGCCATGTGAAAAATATATATGTATCATCTATTTGCTGTGAAAATGGTTGGGTATATGAAAAAACAGAAACAAGAGCCAATGTGCAGGCTCTTTGCCGTCTGCCACCGACGGCAACGGGCTCTTTGCCGTCTGCCGCGGACGGCAAAGAAGCCACGTGGCGTCCACCTGTGCTTCCTGGGAGCTGACCCATTTGGTCAGTTTGCCTACAGTGGCAGACGGCAAAGACTTTGCCGTCAGTGGCAGACGACAAAGAACCTGCCACGTAGTGATGTGTAGATGACATCATACGGTGGACGACAAAGACCCTAGAAATTTTGCCGTCAGCGGCGGACGGCAAAGGCCTTCCATTAGCCACTTAATGGACTGACAGCGCAATTATTGCCGTCCGCTCTCTTTGCCGTCTGCCACTCTCTCTTTGCCGTCTGCCGCAGACGGCAAAGACTTTGCCGTCAGTAGCAGACGGCAAAGAACCTGTTTACCGAAGCCTACTTTGCCGGAGCCTTTTGCCGTCCGCGGCTGACGGCAAAGGCCTTTGCCGTCCGCCGTTCAGGCCTTTGCCGTCCGCCGTGGCAGACGGCAAAGTAGCTGATTCCTGTAGTGTTCGGGCGGTGTTGCTGGACCTGTTTTAACCCATCGAATCGTCTTGTTGTACCGAGATACCGAGTCTGATCGGTGTGTCTTGGGTGGAGGTCTATTCCTTCGTTGACCGTGAGAGCTTGTTATGGGCTAAGTTGGGACCCCCTGCAGGGATTGATCTTTCAAAAGTCGTGCCCGCAGTTATGGGCAGATGGGAATTTGTTAATGTCCGGTTGTAGATAACTTGAACCTTAATTAACTAAAATGAATCAACTGAGTGTGTTGCCGTGATGGCCTCTTCTCGGCGGAGTCCGGGAAGTGGACACAGCGTTGGAGTTATGTTTGCGCAGGTTGCTCTCTAGTTTCTCGCTCGTGCTTTGCCCCCTCTTCTCGCTCTCTTTTGCGAATAAGTTAGCCACCATATATGCTAGTCGCTTGCTGCAGCTCCACTTACATTACCCCCTTTCCTACCTATTAAGCTTAAATAGTCTTGATCGCGAGGGTGCGAGATTTCTGAGTCCCTGTGGCTCACAGATTACTATTACACCAGATGCAGGGATAGATGATACCGCTCCAGATGGCGCACTTGAGCTCAAGTGGGAGTACGACGAGGATTCTCAGTGTTACTATGTGTCTTTTCCTGATGATCAGTAGTGGTGCCCAGTTGGGGTTCGATTCAGGGCCTTGTCGCATGTTGGGTTCTTTTTCTATTTTGGCGCCGTAGTCGGGCCATGAGTGTTCTGTATGATGGATGTTATTTATGTACTTTGATGTGATGTGGCGAGTGTAAGCCAACTATGTACCTCCCCTTTTATATTATGTTACATGGGATGTGTGATGATTTCCTAACTTGCGACATTGCTTTCAATGCGGTTATGCCTCTAAGTCATGCCTCGACACGTGGGAGATATAGCCGCATCGAGGGCGTTACATTATCCAAAGCCACACATCAATTTTCAGAATTATTGAACATATATTTATTATATAATAAATATATATCCAATTAAAATAGTTATTGAATTAGTTTTAAATGCCCAAAATTAATATTTTTGAGACTCCAAAAATATTGGTTTGAATTTCACCTCATGCCAATATTTTTAGAGAATAACAGGAACATTTCCTTGGACTCATTTGAAAAGATTTTTTTAATGTTGATTATCTCTGAAGTGATTTCTGAGGGTTTCAACTAACCTCAATTCAACTTTCAGAATTTAGACATGATGCATGGATGCTCTCTAATGCAACTAATTACAAACAGATTCTAGGGCTGTGACAGGCGGTGAGGCCTCTGCGGCAGCACAGCCGGCCACGGGAGGCAGGAGCATGGGGCACGACCGGCGCTGCTTTGGGCGGCTGGAGCAAGAAGACCAGAGGTTGAAGAATCACTATGCCCGTTGGATGGACATCGTACGGTCACTGGAGCTAGAATCGTTCATATTGACTAAGCTGACAAAGCCCTTCGTCCCCGTCAACTAAGCCGAGTTGTGTCTAGAAAAAAAATGTTTTGAGTCATTTAGGAATTATATATCGGAGAGCTTAGGAATTCTTTTTACTTCCCAGTCTCCTCATCGCTCTGGTAAGGCATCCTGACATAGAGTTTTGTCTCTTCTCTTCTCAAATTTCACTAAATTTTTTTTAGGATCACGCTAGTATCTTGGATTTGTTCCGATGGCTTATGATGAGAATACTGTCTTGGTGCCTCCTGTCAGGGGTTTAGTGGAAGTATCCCGGGGAGTTGAGCTCTGAGGTGTTGTCATCATAATTTTATCGTTACAATTTTGGAATACTTGAGATATGTTCGCCGACATCGAAAATCTCCTTTATGCAGTTCGTTGGTGAGATAACCTCGACGCCACCCTGTACTGGGCGGGAGTTCGGGAGTATCGCCATAACTTGTATAACGGATGCTTTTCGAAGGTTGAGGTAGATGGTTTCCGAAGGTTTCTTGGTTATGTGTTGAAGGATGGATACAGCTGGATGTAGGATTTGCTAGTTTGGGTGAGATATTATGCTTCCCCTGTATCCCCAACACCTGATTGCATAACCGGAAATTTCGGGAGTTTCATAGGTGGGAATTCAAGTAGCTCTTAGGATATCCTTCTGACAGATGTATGATATGAAATTGGGGTTCGACGTCTAGTGGTTCACCTATTCACGGTCGATTTTACAGTGGTCTCATTGCGTCTTAAAGAGTCCTTGGCTATGCTGACTCGGGGATGCTTCGTATGTCATGTGCACTGCCTTGTACATGATGGTGCTGTACGATCGAGCCCGTGTAGGTCCCACCACAAAAACTTCGGACGAAATCTCTATCATATGTTTGTTCCGGCTTATTTCGCAAGCCAATCCTTGGTTTTATTTTGAGTTGTGGTATTCGAGTTGCTTCGAAGTCATATGTTGATTCCATCCCTTGTTGAATTACCTCTTCTACCTAATTCTACGTGGCTTCGCAATTTAGGGATATGTGACCACTTCAAGAGAAGTGCATTCGTTCATTTTGTTCGGATGTGAAGACTTTATGTTGCAATTTTCATTCCGTTGGATTCAGCTTCAATATTTTGTCTATGTATGTGCTAATGGTGGTCAACCTCTTCAGGATGGCTCCTCCAACGCGCACGACTCCGAATCCTGATCCGCCACCGCCTCCACCTCCTCCGGAGGCTTGGCAAGCTGTGATGGCCACAACCAATGCAAACACACAGTTGATCATGCAAATCCTCCAAGAGCGCAATCAAGGCAGTCAAGGGAATCAAGGCAATAATCAGAACCATTTTGCTACTCTGAACCAGTTCCTCGCTAATGGTCCAAAGACGTTCAGCAATTGTGTTGAGGCTACCGATGTTGACGATTGGCTAGTGGACCTGGGCAAGCATTTTTAATGCAGCAACGTCAGGCCTGAAGATTTCGTCAAGTTCTTTTCTTTGCAGCTCAAAGATCAGGCTGCAGAGTGGTTCCAGCAGTACAAGGATTCCAGAGGTGGACGTTTGATCACTTGGGATGATTTCCGTCGAGATTTCCGAGCTCATCACATCCCTCAGAGTGTGACTAAAAGCAAACGTGAGGAATTCCGCAATCTGAAGCAAGGCTCTTTGTCTGTCTATGACTACAACAAGTTGTTCCAGAAGCTCGCCCGCTTTGCCAAGCAGGACGTACCTGATGAGAAGAGCATGATATACCAGTTCAGGGGTGGTCTCAGAGAAGAAATTCAGCTCGCTCTTGTCCTCTTTGAGCCGTTGAGGTACGATGAGTTCTACAACATGGCACTGAAGCAAGAGGCTGCTCAGTTGAGGTGTGATGCTTCCAGGAAGCGAGTCAGAGACACTGTGCCTTCTTCCTCTACTCGAGTGGCCATGCAGCAGAAGTATTGGCTTCCTCCTCCTCCGTTCCGTCAGCCGTATCAGCAGAAGAGCAAAGGTGGTAGTGGTTCTTCCCACCCACCCAACCCAGGCTTTCAGAACAAGACTTTGTCTCAAGCTCCAAGATCGAGTGCTCCGTACCACTGTCCGCTTTCAGAGGTCATGTGCAACAAGTGCCAACAGAAGGGTCACTACGCCAACAAGTGTTTCAACCAGAGGCATCTTCCTCCTCCTCCTCCTGTCAGATCGGCAAGTACAACTGTGGTCAAGCATAATCCAAAGTACGCCAAGGTCAATATGGTGAATGCAGCTCAGGCAGAGGATTCTTCGGATGTCATCATGGGTAACCTTCCTGTTAATGATATTCTTGCAAGAGTTCTTTTTGACACTGGTGCATCGCATTGTTTCATGTCGAGACCTTTTGCATCTAAGCATTGTTTTTGTACTCAAGTGTTGTCGAAACCGTTGGCGATTGTTTCTCCAGCCCATCAAATGACATCTCGAGTATGTGCTCCGGATGTTACAATCACTTTGGGCTATTATAAGTTCTTGGCTTCTCCAAATGTTCTTGGTGATTCAGATATCGATCTTACTCTCGGGATGGACTGGCTCTCCAAGCACAAGGCTCAGCTCGATTGTGCAGCCAGGCAGATTCAACTGACTCATTCGTCTGAGGATGTCATTGTCTTTGCCGCTCGTGATGATACAATCCGGTTGTTTTCTCTCAATGAGAAGGGTGAATTGGATGCTATTTCGTAGATTCCAGTCGTTTGTGAGTATCAAGACGTCTTCCCAGAAGAGCTCCCAGGAATGCCTCCGCACCGGCCCGTTGAATTTGTTATTGAACTTGAGCCCAGTACGGAACCGGTGTGCAAACGTCCTTACAAGCTCGGCCCTGAAGAGTTGAAGGGGCTGAAGAAACAACTCGATGTTCAAGAAAGAATGGGTCTCATTCGGCCTAGTTCTTCTCGTGGGGTTATGGTGTTCTTTTTGTGAAGAAGAAGGATGGAACGGACCGACTTTGTGTTGATTATCGTCCATTGAACAAGAAGACCATCAAGAACAAATACCCACTTCCCAACATCAATGAGATGTTCGAACAACTCAAGGGTGCCCAAGTATTCTCCAAGCTTGATCTCCGTATGGGTTATCATCAGATTCGAATTCGTGAGCAAGATATTCCCAAGACGGCTTTCAGGACAAGCTATGGGTCATATGAATACACTGTCATGTCTTTCGGCCTCGCCAATGCTCCTCCGACGTTCTCTCGCATGATGAACTTCATCTTCAACCCCTACACCAATGACTTCGTTTTGGTCTATCTCGATGACATTCTGGTTTTCTCCAAGAACAAGGAAGATCATGCCAAGCACTTGCGTTTGGTTCTTGACAAGCTCAGGGAACATCAATTCTACGCCAAGTTTTCCAAGTGTGAATTTTGGCTCGATGAGGTTCTTTATCTTGGCCATATCATCTCTGCCAAGGGCATTGCCGTGAATCCTGAGAAGGTGTCTGCAATTGTTAATTGGGAACCTCCTCAGAACGTGAAGCAACTCCATTGCTTCCTCGGTCTCGCAAGCTACTGCCGAAGATTCGTTGAAAACTTTTCCAAGATCGCGAAGCCTCTCTCAAATATTCTTCAGAAGCACGTCAAGTACGTTTGGTCTCCGGAGTGTGATATTGCTTTCAACACTTTGAAAGAGAAGTTGATCACTGCTCCAGTTCTGACTCCGCCTGATGAATCCAAGCCGTACGAGGTCTTTTGTGATGCCTCTCTCCAAGGTCTCGGTGCTGTACTGATGCAAGAGAAGAAAGTTGTTTCTTATACCTCTCGCCAGTTGAAGCCTAATGAGAAGAACTACCCCACTCATGATCTTGAGTTGGCGGCAGTTGTGCATGCTTTGTTGACTTGGAGACATCTTCTATTGGGAAGAAAAGTGGATATTTTCACCGATCACAAGAGTCTCAAGTACATCTTCACCCAGCCTAATCTCAACTTCGGGCAAACTCGATGGGTCGAAATGATTCAAGAGTACAATCCGAGTATCGAGTATACTCCTGGCAAGGCCAATGTGATTGCTAACGCTTTGAGCAGGAAAGCATATTGCAACAGTCTGATTCTGAGGCCCTATCAACCCGAGCTTTGTGAAGCTTTCCGCAAACTTAATCTGCAAATTGTTCCTCAAGGTTTCCTCGCCAACCTTCAAGTCTCTCCTACCTTGGAAGACCAAATTCGCCAAGCCCAGCTTCTTGATGCTATGGTGAAAAAGGTGAAGATTGGGATTGCCAAGAGTCAGTCCAAGTACAAGTGCTACTGCCTTGATGACAAGGACACTCTCTTCTTCGAGGATCGAATTGTGGTACCCAAGGGTGACCTCCGTAAAGTGATCGTGAATGAGGCTCACAACTCTCTCCTCTCCATCCACCCTGGGAGCATGAAGATGTATCAGGATCTCAAGCAAACTTATTGGTGGACTCGAATGAAGCGCGAGATCGCTCAATTCGTGAATCAATGTGATGTCTGCAGAAGAGTGAAGGCAGAACACCAAAGGCCAGCAGGTCTCCTCCAACCTCTTGCCATTCCAGAATGGAAGTTTGACCACATTGAAATGGACTTCGTGACTGGGTTTCCAAAGTCCAAGTGTGGCAATGATGCTATATTTGTTGTCATCGACAAGCTCACCAAGGTGGCTCACTTTTTTCCTATCAAAGAGTCGATCACTGCAGCTCAATTGGCGGAACTCTATACCTCTCGAATTGTCTCTCTGCACGGTATTCCTCAAGTGATATCTTCAGACCATGGCAGCATCTTTACCTCCAAGTTTTGGGATTCTTTTCAGAAGGCCATGGGCACCAACATCCGCTTCATCACTGCTTTCCATCCTCAAACAAGCGGTCAAGTCGAGCGTGTCAACCAGATTCTTGAAGATATGCTCAGGGCTTGTGTTATCTCCTTCGGCATGAAGTGGGAGGATTGTCTTCCTTATGCTGAATTCTCATACAACAACAGTTTTCAAGCAAGTTCGGGCAAAGCCGTATTTGAAATTCTGTATGGTAGGAAATGTCGTACCCCTCTCAACTGGTCTGAAACTGGTGAACGTCAGCTGCTGGGTAATGACTTAATCACAGAGGCAGAAGAAATGTGCAAGGTCATTCGTGATAACCTCAAAGCAGCCCAATCCCGCTAGAAGAGCTACTATGATAGTAAGCACCGTGATTTGGCCTTCGAGATCGGAGACCATGTCTACCTCCGCGTCTCTCCTATGAAAGGGACTCGTCACTTCGGTATCAAAGGGAAGCTTGTCCCCAGATACGTCGGACCTTTCAAGATTGTCAGCAAGAGAGGCGACCTCGCCTATCAACTCGAGCTTCCTTCAAACTTTGCAAATGTTCATGATGTGTTCCATGTCTCTCAGCTCCGAAAGTGCTTCAAGGCGCCTGAGCGCATCGTCAACTTCGAGGACATTGAGCTCCAAGAAGATCTCTCCTATCGTGAGCACCCAGTTGCAATCCTTGAAGAGACTGAACGCAGGACTCGCAACAAGTCAATCAAATTTCTCAAAGTCAAGTGGTCACACCATTCCGACCGTGAAGCTACCTGGGAACGCGAGGATCACCTCCGTTCTGAGTACCCGGAGTTCTTTCAGTCCTAGATCTCGGGACGAGATCTTTTTGTAGTGGTGGAGTGTTGTAATGCCCCAGATATAACTTTCCCAATTTGAACTCCAACTCTTGCCATTTCCGGTGCTAAGTTATATTTATTTCTCGGGTTCGGGTCTTTGTCTCCGTGTGTTGTTTTCGTTTTCATGCATCTCATTTCATGTCATCACGTGCATTGCATTTGCATACATGTTCATCTCATGCATTCGAGCATTTTCCCCGTTGTCCGTTTTGCATTCCGGCGCTTCGTTCTCCTCCGGTGGTCAAATCTAGCTTTCTTTCGTGTGTGGGGATTAAACATTTCCGGATTGGACCGAGACTTGTCATGCGGCCTTGGTTTACTACCGGTAGACCGCCTGTCAAGTTTCGTACCATTTGGACTTCGTTTGATACTCCAACGGTTAACCGAGAGACCGAAAAGGCCTCGTGTGTGTTGCAGCCCAACACCCCTCCATTTTGGCCCAAAACCCACCAAACTCCGCTCCATGTCCTAGAGCGTTCGATCACAATCGCGTGGCCGAAAACCGCACCTCATTTGGACTCTCCTAGCTCCCTCTATGCCTATATATACCCCCCTCCATTTTCGGATCTCTCCCTCTCCCCGAAACCCTAAAAAACTCCTCTCCGCCGCACTGGACATGTCCGGACGGGCCGGACAACGTCCGGATCACACCCACCGCCGCCCGCAGCCAGTGGCTCGCTGCCACGTGGCAACCGCCGCCGCCGCCGCCTCAGAGGCCCGCCGAGCCCACGCCCGGCCCATCGCCTCCCGCCGCTCGCCTTCGCCTCGCGCCGCCGCCTGCTTCGTCTCCGGCCGCCGCGAGCCCTCGCGGGCGACCTCTCCGAGACGCCGAGCTCCGGTGACCTCGCCGCCCCGTCGCGCCCGGCCGCCGTTCGCCTCGGCTTCCGCGCCCGCAAGCACCACCAGCGCCGGCGCCTCCTCCGACCGGCCCCGGATCCGGCAAAGGCCCCACCTCCGGCGAGCTCCTCCTCTCCTCCGGCGTCCTTCTCCGGCGAGCGCGAACACCGGCGCCGATCTGCTACAGTGCCGTGAAGAGTAACCCGGGCAAACCCTAGATCCAGATCTGGGGAGGTTGACTTTCTTCCCTCTCCCCCTGATTTTTGTGCTAAGTTTGACCGATGATATCTCCGCATCCGTAGCTCCGTTTTGGACATATAGTATATCAAAATATTCGTCTCGACATGAACATCATTTCATTCCATTGCATCATTTTCATTTGAGTTCATCTTCATGCCCGAATTGCTGCTAGAAGGAGGCTTCGTGAGATAATTGTCAGATCCATTAGTTCATCATAGACTTTTGTCATTTTTGCCATGATTAATGTGTGCATGATATGCCTGTGAGTCCTTGATATGAATTGTTGTCTTCTTTCCAGAGGTGCAACCCATGCATTTTTAGGATGTGTGTGTTTACTTGTGCAAGCTTGCAAAGTGAGGCACTTGGTAGATCTGTTTTCAGGGACTTAGTGGATTTCACTAAGTCTGGGATTATTTAGTTCGTGATGCCATATGTTCAGCTTGTTTCCTAGTGATCCGTGCCTCTTTTGAGGATGATCAGTAAGGGAGTTTTGTTAATCATGTTATGCTCTATCCATCCATGTCTTTGTTTGCACATGTGGAGTACTCTAGATTGAGTCAATCGAGCTCTACTTTTGCTTCGTGGTAAATCTGGGCAGATCGTCAACTTGTTTGCGATTTTGCCGATGCTATTGTTATTGATACGTGCATGCTATGCCATTGTTCTTGCCATGTATAGCTAGAATTTTGTGTCTTCTTGATGGATATATGCTTGCCTTGCCATGACTTGCACCTAGTGAGTGCATCGAGCTCATTTACATGCCTTTGTGAGTTAAATTTCAGCATGTCTCAGTTTTCACTAAGTCTGAAAACTGATTGTGCGTGAGCTATGTTCGTGTGCTTGTTAGTATATTTTGTGATCCCTTTTGGCCCCAGATCACTTTGGGACTTTTGATAAGCTTGTTGAGTAGCTCCATGCCATGTTCTTACTTTTCATAATCAGCTCATGTATCATGTTGTTTTGCTGCTCCGAAGAGAGCTTCGTGATCTGAAATTTCAGACTAGTGTTAATTTCACTAAGTCTGAAATCTGTTTTGCATTTGCGTTTTTGCCATGCTTGTTTGAACCTCATAATGGATGAATTTGGCCGTGGCTCAGTGCTAGTGTTTTGTTAAGCATCTGGAGGGCATCCATGCCATGTATTTTGTTCTCATGTTTGGTGGCTGTAGCATGTTCATTTCGTTGCATTTATATGTCTACTTGCTGTAAATCGCAGACCGGTGTCATGTTTTAAAACGCTTGCCATTTCCAAACCGTAGCTCCAATTCCAATGATCTTTATATCGTTTTCAAGTGATTTCATCCCCTCTATCCAGTGGCACACTTGGTTTTCCAAGTTGAGGCCAGGTTCATGCATTTCCTGTCACGTCTTGCATTTTGCATCCCACATCGCATCTCTCATAGCATACCATCATTGCATCTTATTGTTGGAGTTTGCACATGGTTGATTGTATTCTTGTTGCTTGTTTGTGTTGTTTGGGTAGAGCCGGGATACGAGTTCGCTAACGAGGAGCCCGTTGAGTTTGCTTTTGAGGATCCAGTCAACTCTGACAACTGTGTAGGCAAGATGATCATACCCTCGAAATCACTACTATCTTTGCTATGCTAGTTTGCTCGCTCTTTTGCTATGCCAATGCTACGATGCCTACCACTTGCTTGTCAGCCTCCCAATTGCCATGTTGAGCCTCTAACCAACCATTGTCCTAGCAAACCGTTGATTGGCTATGTTACCGCTTTGCTCAGCCCCCTTCTTATAGCGTTGTTAGTTGCAGGTGAAGATTGGAGCCGTTCCTTGTTGGGACATTTATTTACTTGTTGGGATATCATTATATTGCCATGTTATCTTAATGCATCTATATACTTGGTAAAGGGTGGAAGGCTCGGCCTCTCGCCTAGTGTTTTGTTCCACTCTTGCCGCCCTAGTTTCCGTCATATCGGTGTTATGTTCCCGGATTTTGTGTCCCTTACGCGGTTGGGCTATAATGGGAACCCCTTGATAGTTCGCCTTGATTAAAGCTTTTCCAGCAATGCCCAACATTGGTTTTACCATTTGCCACCTAGCCTCTTTTTCCCTTGGGTTTCTAGAGCCCGAGGGTCATCTTTATTTTAGCCCCCCCACGGGCCAGTGCTCCTCTGAGTGTTGGAAAGAACCAGAGCCCCTTGCAGCGCCACCTCGGGGAAACTCAAGGGCTGGTTTTTAGTTGTACGGACTGCTCATCTGAGTGTGCCCTGAGAACGAGATATGTGCAGCTCCTATCGGGATTTGTCAGCACATTCGGACAGTGTTGCTGGCCTGCCGAATCGTCTTATTGTACCGAGATACCGAGTCTGATCGTTGTGTCTTGGGTGGAGGTCTATTCCTTCGTTGACCGTGAGAGCTTGTTATGGGCTAAGTTGGGACCCCCCTGCAGGGATTGATCTTTCGAAAGTCGTGCCCGCGGTTATGGGCAGATGGGAATTTGTTAATGTCCGGTTGTAGATAACTTGAACCTTAATTAACTAAAATGAATCAACTGAGTGTGTTGCCGTGATGGCCTCTTCTCGGTGGAGTCGGGGAAGTGGACACGGCGTTGGAGTTATGTTTGCGCAGGTTGCTCTCTAGTTTCTCGCTCGTGCTTTGCCCCCTCTTCTCGCTCTCTTTTGCGAATAAGTTAGCCACCATATATGCTAGTCGCTTGCTGCAGCTCCACTTTCATTACCCCCTTTCCTACCTATTAAGCTTAAATAGTCTTGATCGCGAGGGTGCGAGATTGCTGAGTCCCTGTGGCTCACAGATTACTATTACACCAGATGCAGGGACAGATGATACCGCTCCAGATGGCGCGCTTGAGCTCAAGTGGGAGTACGACGAGGATTCTCATCGTTACTATGTGTCTTTTCCTGATGATTAGTAGTGGTGCCCAGTTGGGGTTCGATTCAGGGCCTTGTCGCATGTTGGGTTCTTTTTCTATTTTGGCGCCGTAGTCGGGCCATGAGTGTTCTGTATGATGGATGTTATTTATGTACTTTGATGTGACGTGGCGAGTGTAAGCCAACTATGTACCTCCCCTTTTATATTATGTTACATGGGATGTGTGATGATTTCCTAACTTGCGACATTGCTTTCAATGCGGTTATGCCTCTAAGTCGTGCCTCGACACGTGGGAGATATAGCCGCATCAAGGGCGTTACATTATCCAAAGCCACACATCAATTTTCAGAATTATTGAACATATATTTATTATATAATAAATATATATCCAATTAAAATAGTTATTGAATTAGTTTTAAATGCCCAAAATTAATATTTTTGAGACTCCAAAAATATTGGTTTGAATTTCACCTCATGCCAATATTTTTACAGAATAAAAGGAACATTTCCTTGGACTCATTTGAAAAGATTTTTTTAATGTTGATTATCTCTGAAGTGATTTCTGAGGGTTTCAACTAACCTCAATTCAACTTTCAGAATTTAGACATGATGCATGGATGCTCTCTAATGCAACTAATTACAAACAGATTCTAGGGCTGTGATAGGCGGTGAGGCCTCTGCGGCAGCACAGCCGGCCATGGGAGGCAGGAGCATGGGGCATGACCGGCGCTGCTTTGGGCGGCTGGAGCAAGAAGACCAGAGGTTGAAGAAGCACTATGCCCGTTGGATGGACATCGTACGGTCACTGGAGCTAGAATCGTTCATATTGACTAAGCTGACAAAGCCCTTCGTCCCCGTCAATTTAGTAGGCCCACAAGTCAGCCTGCCACTAAGGTGGGTCCCACCTAGCAGGGGTGTATTCATTTTTTTGTGCGTAATAAGGAGGCACTTTAGGTGGGTCTGAGCTGACAGCAGGTGGAACGTTTTTTTCGCGATATATGGTGGCCCGTCAGGTGGGTCCCAGCAGTCAGGGGCAAACGTTTATTTCCCGATATACTAGTGGGCGTCCGATGGGTCCCTGCTGTGAGGTGGAGGAATAATTATTTTCCGCGTAATAAGGAGGCACTTCCTTGCCGCTGCCGTGGACCCAGCTGTCAGCCTCTCCATGTACAGTATTCTTCCGATGGAATTCGGTCGTTGACCACATTGACCACGCCGCGCCGACAACACCACAGCGCTGGACGACGGCGAGGCCTAGGAAGGGGACGATGCAAAGCCGGGGAAGGCGCGGCAGTGGATGCCCATGCGGAGAGGAGTATGAGGGTTCACTGGTTCGGCTGTGCTGCTGTCGCCGCAGAATAACAGGGGGTGTGGGTGAGTGGAGTGGAGGGATGGCCTGGCCAGCGGTGGGAGTAGTATGGGGCGGTGAGGCCTCCGCGGCAGCACAGCCGGCCACAGGAGGCAGGACCAGGCGGCACGACCGGCGCTGCTTTGGGTGGCTGGAGCAAGAAGACCAGAGGTTGAAGATGCACTACGGCCGTTGGATGGACATTGTACGGTCAGTGAGCTAAAATCGTGCATATTGACTAAGTTGACAAAGCCCTTCGTCCCGGTCAACTTAGTAGGCCCACTATACTGGGTCCCAGCTAGCAGGGGGAGTATTCATTTTTTTGTGCGTAATAAGGAGGCACTTCGTTGCGTGCGAGGATATAGCTGGTGGGTCCGAGCTATCAGCGGTGGTAACGTTTTTTCACGAAATACAGAGGCCATTTCGGTGGGTCCCAGATGTCAGGTGGAGGAAATCATTATTTTGCGCGTAATAAGGAGGAATTTCCTTGCGTGCGGCGTGGACCCAGTTGTCAGCTTCTCCACATGCAGTCCACTTCAGATGCATGTCGGTCGTTGACCACGCCACGCCAAGAGCACCACGGCGGTGGACGACGGCAAGGCCTAGGAAGGGAATGACACGGAGGCAGGGAAGACTCGGCCGTTGTTTTTGTTTCCCACGCGGAGGGGATTACGACTGTACGAGGGTTTACTGGTTCGTCTGCCATTGCCGGAGAATAATAACATGTATGGGTGAGTAGAGGGATGGCTAGGCGAGCGATGGGAGTACGGTGGGGAGGTGAGGCCTGCGCGGCAGCACAGCCGGCCGCGGGGAGGAGGGAGCATGCAGTCCCGCCGGCGCTTGTGTGAGCGGCTGGAGCAGGAAAGCAGAGATTGAAGAAGCACGACGGCTGTTGGATGGACATGCAACAGTATACAGGCCATTTGTGGAAAGCCTCAAATCTATGGAAAACAGCATACAGCCCATCTGCCATTATTTCAAATAATTTACAGCCCATTTTCTAATTCTTACGGGTTTTTTTGGAGCCCATATTGTTTATGTTAGCATTATAGTCCATATTGTGGCCACGGTTAAAAAATTACGAAATTTTGCATATGTCGGTGCGGTCTGAAATGTTTTTAATCCCAAAATTTCGAGTTACATTCAGACTGATTTTAAAAATAAATGTATATCAATATAAAATCCAATAAATTGTCCACGCATAAAAATCAATGCAATTTAAAATCTCGAAATGAAAAAAAGATATTTGAAAATAATTTCCGGTTTGATGTGTTTTAAAAATGTACAACCCATTTCTCATTACTGATAGGCCATTTTCTCGGCCAGCCGAATGAAGCTCTCCTCGTCTTGAAAGATTTGCAGCCCAGCAGGCCTGATAAAGCGACTTACTTGACAAATCACAAAAGAACTGGCCTAGCCATTTTCAGAAAGAAAAAAACTACTAGGCTGGTCTGTGGTAAACATAAAAGGAAAGGCTATCTAGACAGGCCAGAGTGTCCCGCACAGCCCAGTTGACACCCTGCTTCCGTGTCAAAAACAAATTAGATAAATGCCACTCCAATTATGGCGATTCATAAAAATGCCACTACAATATCCAAACTTTGAAAAATGCCACTTCAATTTTTGCAAACTTTGAAAAATGCCACTGCAGTTTGCAAACTTTGAAAAACGCCACTCCAGACTTCGAAAAATGCCACTAGAAATGGCATGAAATGGCATTTTTCAAAGTTTGGAAATTGCAGTGGCATTTCTCGGATACACCAGATTTGGAGTGGCATTTATCAAATTAACCCAAAACAAAAATAACTGGGCGAGCTGCTGGGTCCCTGGTGTCAGCTGCTCGTTGTGCAATTCTCTCGTTTATTGACTACGTTGACAATGGCATGGGACCCAGATGTCGGAAATCCACTAGGAGGAGCCATTTTTTATTGGCTTGAAATAAGGAGGCACTTGCTTGTGTACTGCCATGACTTTGGCGGGTCCCTGTTGTCATCCTCCCCACGTATACTACCAGTTAGTCATGCTTCAAAACTGATCGGCATGCCATTAAAAAAACAAAGGTCGATAACTAATGCGGCACCTCGGGCCAGCGCGGCCACATCGCATTTTGCATGAGAAATTACACACCATGTTTCGTTGACATGTGGTCCCGTTCCAACATATCAGTGAGACGACGGCGAGTAGTAGGAGTATTTCCGTACGGACGTGTAGGCCGGGGCGCCTCTTCGTGAACCGTGGCAAACTTGCAACCGTCCACCGACTCTTCGCCTTTCCCTCTCGATTTGGAACTGCTGTCGCACGCTCTTCCTCTCCCTCCTCCATTTTCCTTAAGCCCTTCACCCTTTCTTCTGCCATTGTTCGATCGTCTTCTCCATGGAGGGAATAGGCCGGAAACGATCCAGTTATTCTTGCCCCGGTCTGAAAGATGACATGGTGGAGAAACTCATTGATCGGTGCGACGTCATCACCTCAGCTAGCATGGCAGGTTCGTTCAAGCCCATTCTCGACTCAACTAATAACATCATTACAAAGAACCCAAGAGTCAAGGAGCGGTTTGATCTCCCCTATCTTCTTTGCCTTAACCCTAATGACTGGCGCCGACACGACGGAGGCCTCGCCCTGTGCCAGTTGATGCCGCTTGATAATGATACGTATGATGTTAAGATGCCATCTCTTTAGGGCAAGGCTTGGGCGGGGGCAAATAGAGATTGGGTTGTTTACATTGGGTCCAACTGCTAGTGGGAACTTGTGAATGTGTACACTCGTCACCGGGTTCCAGTTCCAAAAATCTCAGCACACTACCCAGAGGTTGAGCACACCGGTAATGTATGCACGTTCAAATACGATCATGGTGATTGTCTTCTATGGAAGATAGAAATTTGTCGAGTTCCCAACCGCTCTTGGAATTACAACAACTATCAAGTTGTTGCTATCTTCGACAAGCTTGTTGCCGTCCTTCGTTGTTCGACTCGATGGATATTGCTCAAAAATCAGTTTCTGTACACGGATGAGTACTGTGATGCAATTCAATACGAGGGCCTTGTGCTTGCTGCCACCACTCGTGGCACTGTTTTTGCATGGCATCCTAGTAGTTTCGGTAGGTTTGTCTTCCACCGTAATTATAATTGTTTCATCCACATGCATGCGGGTTAGCAAGTTTCCTTTACTAATTAACCTTCTTCTTGTATTTCCAAGGTCCTGTGAACATCCCACCACCTATACTTAAATATTTTTATAACCAAAGGGGAGATGCCGATGGTGATGATCACGAGCATGAGGACGAGCAGCGCCCATATAATCTGTGGCGCCTGGCAACTAATTCTGATGGATGACCTCTTCTTGTGTGTATACAGCCCACTGATGATGTTACTGCTAAGGAAGCAGGTGTCTCCCATGGTCGCACTCTCCGGACCTATTCCAATACCCGTTGCATGGTATTCAGGATGGATACTAGTGTGCTAGCGCCAACTCCTTCTCCCTGGCACAGAATTGATAGTCTTGGAGAAAACTCGCTCTTCCTTCGACAAAACTATCCGATGATGGTGAAAGGCGATCCAACTGTTGTTGACACATTTATGAGAAGCAACTATGTCTATACCTCGGACATTTGGGTGGTTCCCTACCCTGGTACTAATATAGTAGGCCGCTTCAACCTGGATGATCGGTCCTACGTTGGTCTCCAGATCGACAACGGATGGCCCGTCCCAGAGAATCACTTGTGGTTCAAAGCAAGCGTTTCCAACACCGCGGAATGGTTGAGTTGAAGTTCATTTCATCGCTTGTTATTTGTTGTGTGGTGAAAACTTTAGTATTTATAATGTATCCTCGTTGTCGATGTGGGTTGATGACCTGTTGTATGTAATAAAATGATATGCGTGTGATAAACTTACTAAATTTATAAATGGCTTTCGAGTCGCTTCTCTGAGTGAGTGGTGCGACGAGGCAAAAAAATATTTTCTAAATACATAAGTGTACGTGCATTGCAACAGGTTATCGGATGAGGCCAATCAACAATAGTAGTACACTATTTGTACTAGCTTCACATGCTTCGCACGTCGGGCGGGTGTTTTTACTGTAGCCATATGTTAATGTGTTCGCTGTACATAACCAGCACCTCGAATCCTTGATACTAGTACTATATAGTAGGAGTAAGTAGTAGGAGTAGTAGGGTGGCATGGGCCAGAACAAGCATTCACGTCCAGGAGTACGGCACACGCCACCACCACGACATCCATCTGACACCATATTATTTCTTGGAGTCCATGCTAGAGCAATCTCTTCAACCTCGTCGTTTCTCTAAATTCAGCCATCGCATGGTGGGCGAGGTGGGGGTTTGCCGATAGTCGGTTTCCTTAACTGCGGTCCCACTTGTAAGTCCAACTCCAACGCACGACCCCAGAAGCACCTCCGTTGTGCATGAACTCCAACGATAATTTTGACTAGAAAAGCAAGACCAAAGAAAACAAGAACAACAAGAATACATTTTACTACTCCTGTAAGTTGGATTAGTGCCTTCTCAATGCATTCATTGTTGATCTGCGGAGGCTCGATCTTGCGTACTTCTTTCTTCTTCGAGTGTAAAGATGTAGACGTTGCTTCCTCGCATCTAGTCTCATGTCTAGCCTCTATTCTAGTAGGAGTATCAACAAGTGCACTAATCTCATCCGAGAGCAGAACCGAAGATTTGGTCAGGTGCTTCCTCCTTTTGCCGACACGTGGGACATCTAGCATCTAGGTCGTGTCATGAAAGAAAATAGAGTGGTAGTTGAAGCCACAAGATGTGCATCTTGGGTTAAACTATAAATAGAATCTTACTACTCTTGAGTAACTCCAAAAGCGGCCACCGAAGATCTTTATTAGATTTGTTTTTCATCACCAGCACGTCGAAGTGAAAGATGTGCAGGTTCAGTGGGTCCTCTTACGTTTTCACTGACATGTGGGGCCGCATGTGAGCAAACAGACGATGGGCTCCGCGCGTCCGCTGGCTGGCTGAGAAGAGAGATAGAGGAGGGCTGAGCACGGACTGCAGGAAATTTGTTCTATGTACCTTGATATAGGATCGATATAGTGGGGTGGCATCGGCCATAACTAGCATTCACGTCTAGCTGTACGGCACACGGCACCCACACGACTCCCATATGACACCATTTTTCTTGGAGTCTGTGCTACAGCCATCTCTTCTCCCTCTTGTTTTCTCAGCCATCAAGCGGTGGATGGGGTGGGAGTTTGCCGATAGGCGGTTTGCTCAACTGCGGCCCCACTTGTAAGTGAAAATGCAACACCGCACGCATTCTCGCTTGAGCGGCGTGCCGGACCAACCGTGTGGGGGTGCAACGCGAACACGGTAGGCTTTTCCTTTTGAACTCGTAACTTGTAAAATTTGGTTCTACTCCATGGCGCGATCGATAGATAGAAAATAACAATTTTGCCTAGAGTAATGAGAAGTTTGGTTCTGGCACCGTTCATGCACGGAGTACGTACAAAAATTATGAAGTTGATGCGAAAGGTAAGATATTTATTATAGTATACAGATCCATCAACGTTCAATGACATCCTCACGCCCTAGTGCGCCAGGTCACCAACCGACGTGTGAGGAGCAGCGGCGTTGGCGGCGAGCTCAACGTGCTTCTGAACAGTGTCGTCCAAGGTTGCCCTGCGCTCCAAGAAGTCCAGCGTCCTATCATCCTCCTCTTGCATGTAGTAGTCCTTGTGGACGATTTGCGCGTAGACGTGGGTGGACATTCTCCAGCGCGACGGCGGGCAGTCGCAGGGCTACCAGTGCGTCGAAGAGGTTGTTACCATAATGGCCGTTGAGGGTGGTGGGCATCGCAGAGCCTCGGCGCATCGGCTGGAGGCTTACGTCAAAGTCGTCCGCAAGCTTCTTGACGACGGTGAACTTGTCGAGGAAACCGACGAGGACCTCGTCGAACAAGGAGACGAACTTGTCGCCCAAGCGGCCCCTCGCCCTGGCGGCCTCAAGCAATACTACCTGGAGGCGTTCCTTGGTGCCGGGCCGCAGGCCGGCGTCGTGGACCATCTGGCACAGCCGGCTGATGCTCGCGCTCATCGCCTCCATGGGTCTAGCGTAGCTTCTAGTCAACTGATCTTGCGATTCAAGTGATTACTCAGCCCTAGGTTAGCGTGCGTTGGTGCGTAGGATTTCGTACTACTCGTCGGCCCTCTACTACACCTACCTTTGGCTATATGATAGGTGGGCCAGCTACCCCTGGGGCCATGTGTCATTCACCCAAAGGCAGTTCCTCACAGTGAATATTCGTTGGTCAAATTATTATGTGCTGCTCCTCATAGTGAAGTGACAAGACCCTGCGCCGGAGATGACACCTGAGTATAGGCGCCATGTTCGGCATACCATAGTCAGCCTCACCGTCTGCAGTCACTATCATCATGGCTGTAGAGCTAGCCTACTTACAACTAGCCCTGTTCGACATAATCTCCCATGCATTGATGCCCGTGCATTGCATGGAACACCAAGATTGGGGGTGGATGGCTCCGGCAGCGGCCATCGCGCCAGATTTTTCTACGGCCTTCTACTCCTAGATGTGGTGGGGAGGAGATGAGGCTGATTGTGAGAGACAAAGATTTTTTTGTAAATAGGGAACAAGTGCGGGCATCTTTTGCCAAAAATGGGGAAGCTTGGTTTGTATACGTCAGATCTAGATCCAACGGCTATTGGTGAAAGATGGGAGGCACATCATCATCACCAACTCAGGACCTGTTTGATTCGCAGGATTTTGAAAACGCATGAATAGGACCCGGCAATATTACAAGTTTCAAACTAATATTACAAATGTTAGGAGTAATGCTGCACCTACAAAGAGGGAATTACTAGGAAGTTTACGTAAGAACTTTTGTTACTTTAGGTGGATGCAGCATTATCGTACAAACTAAAATCCACCGCCAGGACAAGTCACTAATGGGCAAATAAGTTTTCGAGTCTCTGGCCACTTGATGTTTCAAAAACGAATTCAGCTTCTGTGGAGAAATGAGCTCTACCGTGTACACGCGCGGGTGTGGCTGGGCATGAAGCGTGAGTACGTGCATGGTGCACCTATTCTCTTCTTGTATACATACACCACCTACGTGGGGTTGTGTGAGAGAGATACAAACCTAGAGAGATATAGTGTGTGGGTTCTTGAGAGTTGTTTTGGGGGGGGGGGTCAATCAAAATATTTAACATATGCAATGTGTGTGAAATAGAGTCTTGGATATAACATATATATAGAGGAGGCGATCCATGAGAAGAGAGTGGAGGTATCATCGGCTTGAGGTGTCCATAGAATCGAAGAGAGGGATGATGTGTGTGTGTGTCTGCGTGTGCGATCGATAAAGAGTGCCGTCGAATTTGTGTGTGCCCACGTCAAAGATATAGAGTGGCTGGCCTACTGGAACGTGAGATGGGACATGTGTAGTTCGTCTCTGTGGCATGGATACCTACCTACAGCGCTCGACTATCGGTGTGTGGTGGGGGAAGAGGGAGGCCCAATTAACTATAGAGGTACAATGGCTGGTATATGTGTGGACGAGGAGAGAGGCCTACCTCGTGTATTAAGGAGATCGATCTGCCTCATGTATTAAGGGAGATCGAGCGACATCCATGCATATGTGCAGGAGATGAATAAGGTTGGGAGAGAGACAGAGCTAGAGTGTTGGAGGGGGTGGTAGTGGAGTTGCTTCTAACAACTGCTTGGATAGGCTTTCTAGACAAACGGAGGGCACGCCCGCAATATCAATAAGAGAGGAGATGGCTGCTTGTTGTTTGTGCACGTGTGTGTGAGAGACGGGTCAGGAGGGATGCACGAATGATGATGGGGGACGATGTGGCTGTGGTAAGCAGACGTAACTACATAGGAAGATCAATTGCTCTTTTTAAGAGAAAGGAGAGACATAACTTGTGAGGTACGTTGATCGATGGGGGGGGGGTAGTTAAAGTCGATCTAGGTATATGTTGGGAGATCGATCGGTATACACGCATGTGTGTGTTAGAAGCAAATGAGGCACGAGGAGAAGGATAGAGAGAGAGGGATGCATGTAGGAGGTGGTATGAGAGGCATACTATATCGAGGGGGAGGAGTGTGCGAGTACGAGAACGATGAAAACAGTGGTGGGAGTGAGGCATGGACGGTGAGAAGACAAGAGGGGAAGCTTGTGTTTGTGCTAGGCACACCGAGCTAGAGAGGCATATCGATCGATGTGTGCCGTAAAGAAGGAGCTGGGGGCCTACACACACCGTGGGTGAACGACCTAAAGTGAAAAGACGAATTTGCGCGATGGAGCTAGAGAATGCTGAGGGAGGTTGAGAGGGATGCAGGCGTGTGCATGCACAAGACAAAAGTTAGCGCTAGCTACAAAGATAAGAGGGTTGTGTGGGTGTAAAAGACGAATAGAGATCATATATACTTTGTTATAAAAACCGAATTAGGATATTTGAAGAATTTGTCATAGTGTTTCAAATCGACGGATGTGTGAATATATATAACGCTGATACACATGGTGTGGTTATGAACATGGTATACTACATTTAATATATTTTATCTCTACTCTTATAAAAAACAGAGTTGTTGATGATGGCGTGCCTGCCATCCTGCATTATAGGCCGTCTGGTTTATATCTGGCGGATAGGAAGGAAACTATGATGGTTGAAGTTAGCAACAATCATGATTGTAGATTCTTATTGAAATAGAGAAACGAATTCAAATTTAGTTCGAATTGCAGCAGTAGTATAGACATTTGGAATGCACTAAAATGTTGGTATGAGTAGGTTACATGCATTATACAGCAAGCGAAAAAATTTAATCGGACATAACATGGATCATACTCCCTCCTTCCATCTATATAGGGCGTAACGAGATTTTTAAGACCGCCTTTGACTATTGACAAGATTAATAGTACATGACATGCACAATGTGAAAATTATATCATTGAAAGAACCTTTCATAGACGAATTTAATGGTGTGCTTTGTGTAAGTTGCATGTCATATATCATTGCTCTAATATTTGGTCAAAGTTAGCATCGAAAAACGCATTAGGCCGTATATAGATGGAATGAGGGAGTTGCTTTGAATAGCATTTGTATAGTAAAACGGGGCAAGACTCTCTCTTTGTGTGGTGTGAATAGTTATATTTTTTTGTTTTATTTTTGGTTGAGGGAAGTGCGAATTGATTTGGTACGTACAAGTACAATATTACTACACGTTAGGCTTGTCCCTAAAATTCAACCCGCTTCTTGTTATATCTTGAAAATTTAGATATCGTGCTCCCAAAACTGGCGCCTTCACAACCCGCGCCTTGCTATCCCAAAATTACAACGCGCGCGAAAACTCCCTCAAGCTGCCCAATCCCGACACGTGAAATCCCCCTTCTAACCCTGAGCCAAAAGGGCCCCTAGTTCAAATCGGTGGGGGGGGGGTACTTTTGTAACACACCCTACATTTTGGACAAGCGCTTTCCTAAGTCATGCTTCACCCCCTCCCATCGCCCCCTTTTCGCCATTCGAAATCCCAGGCCGCCATAACCTCTCCGCTCCAGCCACGAAACCCCACCCTCCTCCGTCCGCCACGTCGCCGCTGCCCAGCCAGAGCCTCTTCCCCGACAACGTCGTCCACCGCAACAGCTCGACGTCCCTCGTCCACCTCCCCGGATGAGGATCCATCGTCCATCTGACCGTCCCGCCGGTTCAGTCGCCCCATCCTCCACCTCCAAGGAGCTGCTCCGATGATCGCCTGGTCTATCGCGGCTGCTCCATCCCCACAGCGCTGCCTTAACCTGCTCCACTAGAACCGCATCATCCCCACAAAGCCGAGGCCTACTCGGCGCCACCAAAGAGGTTGTACACTCATCGCATCGCACCTTCTCCTCAACTCGACCTCCCGGCGCTGACGGTGCTCCATCCCGCACCCCCATGGAGTGGCTTCCTTGAAGCCGGTGCCGCGGGCGACATCTCCACGGCGGCTCTCCCCCAATGTGAGGCCCCTTCGGTGGCGGCGTCCATACCAGACGGATCTGCTGCTGCTGCTCCGGCTCTCGCTCGATCGCTCGCTCGCCCAGCTGCTGCTGCTGCTCTCCCCCTCACTCGTGCTGCTACTCTGCTCCGATTAAGCCACACTTCAGTCGACTGAATCAACTTTTGGGTCAGTCGATTTTCAGGGGTTCGGGGGCTCGCCGGAGTTAAGGAAGAACCACCCGCAGCGGGGACGGGGGCTCGCCGGAGAGGTACCCCACTATCTATCTCAGGGTTCAGGGTGGGGGCGGGGGAGGCTAGAGGGCTAGCAGGGGCGGCAGTGGCGAGTTGTTTCAAGGCGGCGAGGTGGCGCTGGGGCCGGTGGTGGCTGGCGGCTCAGGGGGGTGCAGGTTGAAGATGAACTGCATGCCCTCGCTAAACTACATGTCAAGTGCCTCTCTGCTACCATTGCGTTCAATTTCGACACTAGCATTCAGATTCCACAGTAAATTTCAGTTTCGACAGTTAAGTTCAGAGTCAACAGAACTATTGGAGATGCTATTAGAACTCTTTGTAGTTAGGTGGTTTTTGGTGATGTTAATTTTACATCCATTTTACATCATCTATTGGAGATGCTATTAGAATACCACTTGAGATTGACGATGTCTGTCTTGTGCTGCTTCAGCCTTGACGTCTTACGGCTCACCAGAGCAGCTCCAACGACAAAACGATCCATCACAACAGAGCAGTGCCCTAGACGGCGTCTACAGATTCCTCAGATCTTCCTCCACACCTCCGACATCCACCTCTGCCTCAACTGCTTCAGCGACCAACCCAATGATGTCAAGGTCGACATGGCTACGACAAAGAGGTTGTACACTTGTTGCATCACTTATTACTATACATTCATGTCGATCCATTAGGGCTATTTTGGTTCAACGGAAAAACATCGATCCACTGGTTGTTACCATCACTCTAAATTTCTGCATGCTCTCCTTACATAATCTCACCATATTTTTTTCGTATGCATGTCAGATATTGTACACATTCATGCTGAACATGTAGAGAAAAAGAGAAGAGTTTTGCGCGGCAATACAATGTCATGTAGACATCGCTCCATGGTGGGTTCAATGGCAAACCCTCCCCACCCCTCTCCAGATTGTAATCCAGAGGAAGATATCTGTTCTGAGGCGGATTCAGACGCCGCTGACCACTCCTATTTACCCCCAAGGTGTTTGCTCTACCTTGGCATGATGATGTTGGTCATATCATGCATATGTTGCCTTACAGTGCCTACTTTTGACATCATATATGTCATCTACTTAGTTTAGACATGTTTCTGTAGTGCCACCTGTTTAGTTTCTATATCATATATGGGAATTATGCAGTCTCATGTCTTTTAGGCAGCCATAATATATGTGAAATGTGCAATGCCATCCTGTTTAACCAGGCATCATATATTTGCATGATATCTTGCCCATCCTTTTCTTCATTACATTTCCATTTGTCGACAATGTTTGTACATTAAACTACTCTTCCTATGAATCAGCCATTTGGGTGGGAGATGGAAAAATCTGGAGTGAAAACAAGGCCTTCAGAGCAGGCAGTGCTACCTGTTGAAGCACATCTCTTGTTGGGTCCCGATAGCTCCTTAGAGATGGATTTAGAGATAGATGACCAGTCCTATTCCCCCACTGAGGTGTATACTCTAACTTGGCACAGTTATACTACTCATATCATGCATACGGTGTCTTGCATTGCATAGTTTAGACATCATATACACAATATTCAACACCATGTTCTTAGTTCAGACATCATATCGAATGCCCTCTGTTTAGCATATAAATCACATATGTGAATTAAATGATGCGATCCTGATTACTTAGATAACATGTAGGTGAATTATGTCATGCAATCCTGTTTAGTTATTCATCATATCTTTGAATTATGTTATGCTATGCTATCATGTTTAGATAGACATCATATATGTGAAATTATGTCATGCTATCCGTTTTAGTTAAACAATATACGTGTCAACTATTTCATGCCCTCTTTTTTCCACACTATCTATTGCATCTGTCTCTCATACAATGTATTTACATTCAACTATGTTTCCTATTTATCAGCCATTTGAATTGGAGCGGGTGATGCCAGTATCTAGCGGACTATGTTTCCTTTTTTCCACACTATCTATTGCATCTGTCTCTTGGTGGAGATAGCACCCCGATTGTACATGCACAAGAACCAGCCCTACCACACATAACCCAAACTCTCGCAGATTGTACCCCTACTATGATGGACAGATAACCAGCTTCACCCAATCTAACCCCAACGCCAGCCGATAGTAACCAAGTTCCTGTTGACACAGCACCATCTCGACCACAGAGCTCCCAAACAAGAGTAGTTAGTAAGGCAGCTCCAGTGCCCAAAGGGCCAGTACTATCACGGCGAACCCCATCTCCACCAGTTATTACGCCTATTCCTGTGGAGGAAGCACAACCAGCTAGTCATAGTTTAGCATCTATCGCATTTGATGTTGTTAAATCGTATGTGCGTATCTTCCCATCTTGGAAATATTATATTGAAGATGAAGGAAAATGCCAGTTGCAGGTGTTTGTATAGGAGTTATGTGTAAGTAATGTTATTCATGGCAATTACTTTGCTTCGTCCCACACATACTACCTCCATGATGGTTATAATACATCAAATTTTCCCATTTTTCTCTATAGAGAAGGACTGATTTGGAAACTCAGGATGAGGTAACCTGTGCTAATACCTCTGCTATCTTCAAGAATGCTTGGTGGCAGTATCAGAATTACCTGAAGAAAACGTACTTCACCGGCAAAGAAACTCATCAAATTCCCTTACGTTCTCCTGAGACACATTTACTAGACGATGACTGGGAATGCCTTGTTCTGTACTACTCCCGATCCAAGAATGTGGTAAGGTCTATGAGCTCATTTTCTATTTTTAAGTATTATATTCTTGCGTCTTAATGTACTCTGTTCATGTAGAACAAGTGCCTAAACCTGAAGATCAACTATTCTAATTTAAGATTCCATTGCTACCGTAGGACATAGATATATGTTTGTTTGATGCTTTTATTATGTACTAGTACTTGGCAATACAAGACTTGGTAGTTTAATCCTGTCCACCTTACTAATGAACTGGTTCACCGAAATGAGTTTCATATACTAGTACATGCTAAACTTGTTATGTGTCTGCTTGTTTCTTCTTTTGGAATGCTGACAGAATATTGGGGAAGAGTGCCTCACTAAGCAATGGTAAAGGAAGTAATGCAGATAAGGTTCAGGAGTCTAAATCAGTTCAAACTGGCCACTACCGCTTGGTTTAGTGTTGGAGTTACTGGCCACTACCGCTTGCACAATCTATTCAAACTCACTGTCTAAATCAGTTCGGTTTCTTGAGTCTCAACTACAAGCTGAAAGACATTGTTCAGTTGTCCTGTGACAAGAAGCGGAAGGACTGCGGAAGTCCCTGGAGCATTTAGATGCATACTTTCTGGTGCAACAGCAAGTGTTGGAGCATTTTAGCGCCAAACAAGACAAAGCTAATCAGCTTGCTAAGCTTATTGCCAGCATGGTGGATACCCAGGATAACGTTTCTTGAGCTCTTCTAAAGTTGTTTCAATTATGCTCTTGTTCTGTTGCCGCGTTTATTTGCACTGGTGGCCAATTTTGACGGCCAGTGTATATGATATGCTGCTTTGTTCCCTATATTTGCACTGGTGGCGAACTTTGATGCCCAGTGGATGTAATATGTGTAATAGCCGTGATAGCCTAGCGTTAGTTGCTTGCTTATTTATTTCCTTGTTGTCTTGTTTATTTGTTTGCTTGTAGTCATTGCAGTTCTTTTTCCGCGGTTAACTAGTGGCTGCAATAACCTATTTTTTAAAACTAGGCCACAATAACCATGGGCTAATATTTACTGTAGTGACACTAGGCCTCCTACGGGCCATAGAAACAGTGGGCCTTCTACGGGCCATAGAAACAGTAGGCCTTCTACGGCCGGTAGAAACAATGGGCCTTCTACAGGCCGTATCATCAATGGGCCTTATACGGGCCGTATGATCGATTGGCCAAACATGGGCCAATAACAGGCCGCATTATGGCCGTAAACGGGCTAGAGTTGGCATCGTCCGTTCATGGGCCGACCGTAACGGGCCATCGTTAATAGTCTGTATTTGATGACGCTATGAAAACGACCCAACGTATTAACGGACCACAAACGGTCCGATTGTAACCACGGGCTGAATTTGGCCCACAACCAGAAAATGACAGTAATGGGCCGTAAGTAAATGAATGCTGGAAATGAGCCCAAGAATAAATGGGCTCTGAGAAGGCCGAAAGATAACAGGGGCTGGAAACGGCCCAACGGAATAACAGGCCGTTAATGGGTATAAAGTGATACACTGTTCATTACGGGCCAGTTTCAGGACGGGCCGTTATTAGGCCAAGAGTTACATAGGGCCTCATATGGGCCGAAAGACGTCATGGGCCATACATGGGCCAGAAGTGAAAATGGGCTGGAATCATATTGGATGGCCCAGATGACGCTACTTGGCCTAATTCGGATAGGGCGTAACGGGCCTTGGGTTAGCGGGCTGTAAATGGGCTATATGCGAACAGGCCGTTAACAGGCTTTCCATGGGCCGGCCCGCCACCTTTTGACCAAGTCAAACAGGCCGGCCTTTTTGCAGGAATGGGCCTCTTTAGGGCCGTGCCACGTGTCGACGTATCATAGGCGCCTATCTGACCCACTGACGAGCTAACACGTGTTTCGTCCGGCCAATAAGAATTTTACACGTGGAAATTTCCCATTGGTTAGGGCTGTTAACGTGTTATTGGATCCAAAACCCGACCTGATAGCTTAACGGCATTCCGTTACGGTGGATGTGACGTGTCGGTCACCCTTGACGAAAGCACTTCTGTGACGCGCGATTTATCGTCATGGAAGTGGACACTTCCGTGATGATAATTTTGGTAATGTCATGGAACACTTCTACGACAGCACAGGTATGACTATCTTGATTCTGTCATAAATTTGTCATGGATGTACATGCATGAGAAAAAAAAGCGACCTACTGTGACAAACACGTATCATCACGGAAGTGTATTGTTTTGGTAGTGCTTGTTGTGAGAAGCTCTGGTTTGTGAGAAGCATATACCCAAGCCAGCCCCAAACGGGACAAAAAATTTACCATGGCATGTTGATGCCGCTCCATGATAGCATGCCAAGTTTCATGAATTTAAGACGAGTTTTGGATTTACTAGAATTTAAAAACTGGGCATCTCAATGTTTTCCCGGCAGTCAACAGTGCCTAATATTTGAAATTCATTCCCATTTCTTGCATGGGACCTAAACATGCACCCAAGGACATGGATTTGATTTTTCAACCAATTTATACGCACGGGAGCATGTGCATGTAGTTCAAATTTGAATTATGCACATAAATGCATTGAAAACTCATTTAATGCATAAAAATGTCCAAACGAACCCCAAATAATCACAAAAAATTGACACAACACTCCTGTTGTTCTATGATGACACGAGAAAATTTTTGGAAGCAATAAGAGACTGTGGATATCCTTTCGTCCCCAAATGTGGGATGTTCCCTACAAAAACACTGATGCTTGTTCTGAGAAGCTCTAGTTTGTGAGAAGCATATACCAAAACCTGCCCCAAACGGGACAAAATTTTTACCATGGCATGTTGATGCCGCTCCATGATAGCATGCCAAGTTTCACGAATTTCAGACGAGTATTGGATTTACTAGAATTTAAAAACGAGGCATCACAATGTTTTGTCGGCGATCAACGATGCCTTGGTGTTTGAAATTCATTCCCATTTCTACCATGGGACCTAAGCATGCACCCAAGGACACATATTTGATTATTCAACCAATTTATATGCACTGGAGCATGTGCATGTAGTTCAAATTTGAATTATGCACATAAATGCATTGAAAACTCAGTTAATGCATAAAAATGTCCAAACGAACCCCGAAAAATCACAAAAATTCACACAACACTCCTGGTGTACTATGTTGACACGAGAAAATTTTGGAAGAAATACGAGGCAACGGATATCATTTCGTCCCCAAAGGTGGGACATTCCCTACCGAAACCATGATGCTTTTTGTGAGAAGCTCTCTGGTTTGTGAGAAGCATATACCGCAAACTGCCCCAAACGGGACAAAATTTTTACCACAGCATGTTGATGCTTCTCCATAAAAGCATGCCAAGTTTCATAAATTTTAGACGAGCTTTGGATTTACTAGAATTTAAAAACGAGGCATCTCAATGTTTTGCCGGCAATCAACGGTGCCCTGGTATTTGGAATTCATTACCATTTATTGCATGGGATCTAAGCATGCACCCAAGGACACGGATTTGTTTTTATACCAATTTATATGCATTGGAGCATGTGCATGTACTTCAAATTTGAATTATGTACATAAATGCATTGAAAACTCAGTTAATGCATAAAAATGTCGAAACGAACCCCGAAAAATCACAAAAATTCACACAACCTCATGTTGTTCTATGTTGACACGAGAATTTTTTTTTGAAGGAATAAGAGGAAGTGGATATCGTTTCATCCCCAAAGGTGGGACGTTCCTTACCGAAACCATGATGCTTGTTGTGAGAAGCTCTGGTTTCTGAGAAGTATATACCAAAACCTGCCCAAAATGGGACAAAATTTTACCCCGGCATGTTCATGCCGCTTCATGATAGCATGCCAAGTTTCATGAATTTCAGCCGAGTTTTGGATTTACTATATTTAAAAAATAGGCATCTCAATGTTTTCCCGGCAATCAACGATGCCTTGGTGTTTGAAATTCATTCCCATTTCCTACATGGGACATAAGCATGCACCCAAGGATACAGATTTGATTTTTCAACTAATTTATATGAAATTGAGCATGTGCATGTAGTTCAAATTTGAATTATGCACATAAATGCATTGAAAACTCAGTTAATGCATAAAAATGTCCAAACGAACCCCAAAATCACCAAAAATCGACACACCACTCCTATTGTTCTATGTTGACACGAGAAAAAATTTAGAAGCAATAAGAGGCAGTGGATATCGTTTCGTCCCCAAAGGTGGGACGTTCCCTACCGAAACCACGATGCTTGTTGTGACAATCTCTGGTTTGTGAGAGGCATATAACCAAACCTGCCCCAAACGGGACAAATATTTTACCACAGCATGTTGATGCCGCTCCATGCTAGCATGCCAATTTTCATGAATTTCAGATGAGTTTTGGATTTACTAGAATTTAAAAACGAGGCATCTCCATGTTTTGCCAGCAATCAACGGTGGCCTGGTGTTTGAAATTCATTCCCATTTCTTGCATGGGACCTAAACATGCACCCAAGAACACATATTTGATTTTTCAACAAATTTATATGCACTGGAGTATGTGCATATAGTTCAAATTGAATTATGCACATAAATGCATTGAAAACTCAGTTAATGCATAAAAATGTCCAAACGAACCCCGAAAAATCATAAAAAATCACACAACACTCATTTTGTTCTATGTTGACACGAGAAACTTTTTGGAAGCAATAAGTGGCAGTGGATATCGTTTTGTCCCCAATGGTGGGACGTTCCCTACCGAAACTATGATGCATGTTGTGAGAATCTCTGGTTTGTGAGAAGCATATACCCAAACCTGCCCCAAATGACACAAAATTTTCACCACGGCATGTCGATGCCGCTCCATGATAGCATGCCAAGTTTCATGTATTTCAGATAAGTTTTGGATTTACTAGAATTTAAAAACCAGGCATCTCAATGTTTTGCCGGCAATCAACGGTGCCCTCGTGTTTGAAATTCATTCTCGTTTCTTACATGGCACCTAAGCATGCACCCAAGGATACAGATTTGATTTTTCAACCAAGTTATATGCACTGGGGCATGTGCATGTAGTTCAAATTTGAATTATGCACATAAATGCATTGAAAACTCAGGTAATGCATAAAAATGTCCAAACGAACCCCGAAAAATCACAAAAATTGACACATCACTCCTCTTGTTCTACGTTGACACGAGAAATTTTTTGGAAGCAATAAGAGGAAGTAGATATCGTTTCGTCCCCAAAGGTGGGACGTTCCCTACCGAAACCATGATGCTTGTTGTGAGACGCTCTGGTTTGTGAGAAGCATATACCCAAACCTGCCCCAAACGGGACAAAAATTTTACCACGGGCTGTTGATGCCGCTCCATGATAGCATGCCAAGTTTCTTGAATTTCAGATGAGTTTTGGATTTACTGGAATTTAAAAACCAGACATCTCAATGTTTTGCTGGCAATCAACGGTGCCCTGGTGTTTGAAACGCATTCTCATTTCTTACATGGGACCTAAGCATGCACCCGAGGATACATTTTTGATGTTTCAACCAATTTATATGCACTGGAGCATGTGGCATGTAGTTCAAATTTGAATTATGCACATAAATGCATTGAAAACTCATTTAATGCATAAAAATGTCCAAACGAACTACAAAAAATCACAAAGGATTGACACAACACTCCTGTTGTTCTATGTTGACACGAGAAATGTTTTGGAAGCAATAAGAGGCAGTGGATATCTTTTCGTCCCCAAAGGTGGGACGTTCCCTACCGAAACCATGATGCTTGTTGTGAGAAGCTCTGGTTTGTGGGAAGCATATACCCAAACCTGCCCTAAACGGGACAAAATTTTTACCATGCCATGTTGATGCCGCTCCATGAAAGCATGCCAAGTTTCATGAATTTCAGATGAGTTTTGGATTTACTAGAATTTAGAAATGAGGCATCTCAATGTTTTACCGACAATCAACGGCGCCCTGGTGTTTGAAATTCATTCTCATTTCTTGCATGGGACCTAAGCATGCACCCAAGGAAACATATTTGATTTTCAACCAATTTATATGCACTGGAGCATGTGCATGTAGTTCAACTTTGACTTATGCACATAAATGCATTGAAAACTCAGTTAATCCACAAAAACCAAATGAACCCCCAAAACTCAGAAAAATTCACACAACACTCATCTTGTTCTATGTTGACACGAGAAAATTTTAGGAAGGAGTAAGAGGGAGTGGATGTCGTTTCGTCCCCAAAAGTGGGACGTTCCCTACCGAAACCATGATGCTTGTTGTGAGAAGCTCTGGTTTGTGAGACGCATATACCCAAACCTGCCCCAAATGGGACAAAAAGTTTACCATGGCAAGTTCATGCCGCCCCATGATTTCATGCCAAGTTTCATGAATTTCAGACGAGTTTTGGGTTTACTAGAATTTAAAAACGGGGCATCTCAATGTTTTGCCATCAATCAACGGTGCCCTGGTGTTTGAAATTCATTCCCATTTCTTGCATGGGACCTAAGCATGCACCCAAGGACACGGATTTGATTTTTCAACCAATTTATATGCACGGGAGCATGTCCATGTAGTTCAAATTTCAATTATGCACATAAATGCATTGAAAATTCAGTTAATGCATAAAAATGTCCAAACGAACCCTAAAAATCACAAAAAATTGACACAACACTAATGTTGTTGTCACATCCCTAGTTCTGGTATGCACTAGCCTAGCCCTTCATGTGAGCATCATGTTTAAATTCAAATGAAATTTGAATTGAGGAATTTCCAAAGCCTCAGAAGACCTCTAAAAATAATCAACATTTAATTCTCATCAAATGAGTCCAAGGAAATGTTCCTGTTACTCTGTGAAAATATTGGTAAGAGGTAAAATTCAAACCAATATTGTTTGAGTCATAGAAATATTTATTTTGGGCATTTGGAATTGTTGTGGGGCTTTATATTAATGTCACTACTATACACCGATGGTGCTCCAGGATATTTTGTGCTGCATCTCACATGGTTGCCGATAATAAACTATGTGTGGTATACTTGATTTTTCATCTTGATTTTAATTACACAATGGGGTTACAGCTTCAATGGACGGTGTTTGAATTGCTAGACCTTTTATCTGGAGTGAACATGCAACTATATGTGTGTCGTAAGAGAATTGGATTTATTCAGGGTTCGTTTGAACATGTCATAGATTAAATTGGTTTTCTAGCCATTTCAGGTGCATAATTTAAATTTGAACTACATGCACATGCTCTAATGCATATAAATTGGTTGAAAAATCAAATATATGTCCTTGGGTGCATGCTTAGGTCCCATGCAAGAATTGGGGATGAATTTCAAACACCAGGGCACCGTTGATTGCCGGCAAAATGTTGAGATACTTTGTTTTTAAATTCTAGTAAATCCAAAACTCGTCTGAAATTCATGAAACTTGGCATGCTATCATGGAATGGCACCCGAGATGTTGTGGTATTTTTCATGTCCATTTTGAGAGAAGGCGCACGCGAATAACAACCAACAAAGGCATTTTGAAAAAATAGTTGGCACTTTAATACCTCAAACGTTTGTATAATTCAAATCATGTGCGTTCTGTTAACCATTCACGTGACACCATGTGTCTTCATTTCAATGCCAATAGGAGGTGCCGTGCGGACACCTGCTTGACCTTGACTGAAAGGGAGGCATGTGAGCGGAGTCCGGTGCGCAGGCTGACCGAGAGGCATGCAAGCTGTCCTCCAATGTGTAGGCTCATCGAGAAGCTTACGAGCTGTATGTTGTGCAGGCTCACTGGGCAACAAGCCCTTTGACTTCCATGGTCGCCCGCCTTCCCCTCCATTAATGGCACCCGAGCCACTGTTTAATACGGGCGACCATACTGTTCGCCTCCTGTTCCCCTCCCTCCCGCAGAGCTCCACTAAAGCCATGGCGCAGAATGATCATCTGCCACTAGTCTTCAAGTTTGGAGAAGTCGACTCCGAGCTGGAGGAGAAAGAAAATAAGGGGGAATGGGGCCTCATGGACATGGCCCAGAACGAGCTGGCCGCGGCGGATGCTGCCCCTGCTCCCGTCCCAGCTCCCATCCCCGCGCCCGCGCAAGCGACCATCCCCGTAGCATTTACGGGCTGGTCGGTGAGCACTATTTCAGAGCTTGAAGCCATGGGCATCAGTGAGGTCCCCACGGACCCGCACGAGCTCGTGTACATGCCAGCGCCAGCGCCCGTCCTCGTGCGCGCCCCTCCACCAGCCGTGGCGCCGGTTCCCGTGCGTTTGGCTGCACCCGCCGCCCCCGTGCACCTGCCCGTGCGCGCCCCTCCACCCACCGTGGCGCCAGTCCCCGTGTGTTTGTTTGCACCCGCCGTGCTCGTGCCCCTGCGCGCGCCCCCTCACTGGCATGGGACACTGTCGTCGTCCGCTACCTCTCAGTGGCGCCAGTTGTCGTCCTCGTGTGCCCCGCTCATCGGTCGCACGATGACATGATGTTTGATTTACAATTGAAGAACATTTTGTGCTGCCTTGAAGACTTCTACAATGGTGTCACGGAGGACGACAACGACAACGACGGCGCGGCACGCCGCCTCCGCCGGCAGAAATAGTTTTTTTGGGGTTTAATACTGTATCACAAATTCTCGATTATATGAATATAATGTCACAGTGTGACTGAATGAAAGATATGGTTTGACCGAACTTGCGTTTTTCTCTCTAAATGTATAGACTTATCAAACAATTTTATTTTGAAAAAAATGTCAATGGTTTTTAAATATAAAACAGTCATCACAAATGTTTAAGTTAGAACACCCATATGCAAACCGACAGCTTCCCCAGGAAGCCAAGGGAAAATGTGCTGAGCAGGAAATCCGCAGCTCTTGATCGCAAACGTTTTAGATAGAACACCCGTATGCAAAGTGAGAGCTATGGTCTTCCCTCGCAGTGCAGGATTTGCTCATCCCTTCAACACAAACGGTTGTTTTGGATGACCCGTGTGCAACCACGTTCAAACAATTGGGTAAGATTGCATCTGTCATTTTGGGTATGTTGCCATTCGTCAAACTGGAAATATTGACATTTTTATCTAGTAACATTGCCATTTGTCAACCTTTTAACACTGCGATTTGTCAAAATATGCAGCTAAATATCACTAGCACTATCTAATTTTTGCAACTAAAATCACTAGCACGATTCATATGGACACCACTAGCAGGCGTGAGTTGATGGATGCATATGCAAATCTACCATCGATTACATACAACAAGTCATCAACCCACAATGACTATGAAGATACATGTTGGATTATAGATCATTTCCAACGAAACATTCTAGTAAAGGAAAGTTTTTCTCACACAACAAATAAAAAAGTGATGAAATGAACTTCAGCTCAACCACTCACCAGAAGTGATTCTCTGGGAAGGGCCAACTACTGTCAATCTCGAGACCAATGATAACCCACAAGTATAGGGGATCGCAACAGTTTTCGAGGGTAGAGTATTCAACCCAAATTTATAGATTCGACACAAGGGGAGCCAAAGAATATTCTCAAGTATTAGCAGCTGAGTTGTCAATTCAACCACACCTGGATAACTTAATATCTGCAGCAAAGTACTTAGTAGCAAAGTAATATGATAGTAGTGGTAACGGTGGTAAAAGGTAATGTCGGGGGTAGCTGATCCCACGGACACCTATGGGACCGCGGCGGACCGGTGCCCCTTTCGGTTCGGCAGGGGGGCGGAGAGTGCACAAAGAGCAGATCGAGGCGAACGCACGAGCACACGCAATTAGTTTACCCAGGTTCGGGCCGCACGGATGCGTAAAACCCTACTCCTGCTTTGGTTTGTATTGTGTTCTTGCTCGAGAGCGATGAGTGCTACAGTACACTTGGGTGGCTAGCGAGACCGAGCGTGAGAATGGTTCCCCCCCCCTCACTGTTGCGCATGGGCCGCCTTTTATATGTCAAAGGGGTCACCAATAGGTGGCAACAAAGATGAGGGTAAAAAGGTAAAAGAGGTGGTAGTTGGGCGCCACCGCTTGCTACAGTTGCATCATACCTAACCCTGACGGCAGGGGACAAAGGCATTAAATGCCTGTCTGTGTCGCCCAGACGGTGCGGAAAGGGACCGTCAGGGGCGCCACCGTTTGCCACGATGGCTATCTTGTCAGCGCCTGCTTGCCACCGCATGCCCCTGGCTGCACAGCCTCCCGCCACGTATGCTAGGAACGGTCCCAGAGCGACACGTTGGCGGGTGAGCTGGAGCGCGAGTTGCGGAGTAGTAGCTTGCCGCGGCAAGCGCCTTGCCGCGGATGTAGTCTTGTCGCGTCCGGGAGCTTGTCGCTCACCGGGTCTTGCCGGGATGCGCAGCGCATCGCAGTAAGCTTCTTGGGATGCGTTGGTTGGTCTTCCCGGCAAGCTCCTCTTGCCGGGGTCTTGGATACTTTGAGTGGCCTTCCCGGCAAGCTCTTCTTGCCGGGGCCTTGCGCCTTGGCTTGAGTACTTTGTTCCTGAATGGCTCCAAAGGAACCACGGAAGACCTTGGCGGTCACCCGGCAAGCCTTGCCGCGGGGCGCTGCGACTGCCCGTGCACAAGTTCGGGATACTAATGTACCCCTACTTTAGTACACCGACAGGAGCCCCCGGGCCTGGGCCATACACGGTGCTGAGCGCTGTTGGGCCAGGCCCAAAACAATGCACGGGCACGTGCGGCCTGGGTCACGCCGTATCTGACTCCACTTCCACCGCACCCTCCCTGCACGGCACGCGTCGAATGCGGCATCGTGGGAGAGATCGTGGGCGGTTTTCGAGGCATCCACTCCCCACGATCACGGGGTGGGGAGGGGTGGCCTCATCTGTCGCCTCGGTTCTGCACGCCTGCCACGCGGCTCTCATGCACTTGGGGTCGCGGACGGCGGAGGCGGGAAACTGGGCCGTCACGGGTCGAGGCAGCGGGTCGGCCGCAGCTCCCTGCCTTCCCGTGCCATGATTCGCTGAGCGGGGCGGCCGAGCCCCCACCTCGCTCCTTTATAAAGAGCGGGAGGGGAGGACGGAAGCCTGCATTCTCTCATCTCCTCCTTCCTTCAGCTTCTGCTCCCCTTTCTCCCATCCGCCATGGAGAAAGGGAATCCTGGTCCCTCATCGGTGGCGGCGAGGGTTGCCGCCAGACAGCGCATCCCTCCCTCTCCCGCACCCGCGGTGGCAGAGCCAGCCGTAAGGGGAAGAGGGAGGGGGTGAGGTCGTGGACGAGGTCGAGGACGAGGTCGAGGTGCTCAGGGAAGAGGTGGACGGGGCGGCGCGCCGGCTTCGCCTCCACCGGCGGCTCTTCTTCCCGCGGCGGTCCATACTGGGGACGACCCTTGCGAGTTCTTCGTCAGGCTGCACCGGGCGCCTCGTCGTCGCCTCCGACGCCCAGCTCCGTTTGCGAGCGTGGTGCAGTTGGACCCGCCCGAGACACCGAGACTGCACATGAGGGGCTGTGGGATCAGCGGCACGCGAGTCCGCGTCGAATTCCCAGCCCCTGGTGTGATGTATCTTGGTCGAGGGTGGAAGACGTTCGCCCGTATCCACAGCTTGACAGCGGGGCTCACCCTCCATTTTAAGTTGTTGGAGGGCGATCTCCTCTCCTTCAAGGTCTTCGGGTGCTTCGGCATCCGGGCAAGGTGCTGCATGGATAGCTCCTCCGATAGCGAAGGCTCCTCCTCGAGCGAGAGTGACGAGGAGGGGAGCGACAGCGACGACGAGGGTAGCGGGCGGCAGGATGACGGGTCCGACTAGGTGTCGGGCGCCACTCCGTGCGGCACCGACAACCCCATCATCCTTGTCACCGGCTCCCTGAACTCCCCGGGGTCGTCTCCTTGGGCGGCTGGCGTAGGGAGGCTGCAGAAGAGGAAGAGGGCTGGCGGCAAGGCCGTCAAGTCGGAGTACGAGGGCGTGGTGCCCTCGACAGCGTGCTGACGTCCTGCCGCCTCGTCTTCGAGCCCCGCTTCCGGTGCCGCCATCACCGTCCAGCCTTCGGATGGCCCCCGGGGTGTTCTCTTGGTGTCTTCTGGCACCCGTAGCCCGCCTAGGCGCTCCTTTTGCCCTTTTCGCCTGCTTGACCTACCTCCTGAAGAGAGGGACAAGAAAGGGATTACGGGCATCTTATCTTTTTAATTTGCAAGCCTTCGGGCCTTAGTTGCATTTAAAACTTGTAATCCCCTCTTTCATGTTTTTCATCCTCTATGGACTGTACCTGAGTGGAATGTTTTTTTTAATGAAAAGGGGATGTTTGCCGGGTCATTCTGTCTCGCGGGTAGAACCCACGTCAAGGAGCAAATCCTTGGTATCTTTCAGATAGACACTTCTTCGGCCGGCAACAGGCCCTGCCGTCTTCCCACGTCGCTCGACCTTTCTCACATTTTTGACGGAGGCAGGGGCAAGGCGGGTGCGGCCCTTCGTTTCATCCCTTTGCTACCGCGACTAGGACCAAACTTGGCCCCAGGAACGAGCCCCAGGGCCTAGAGTTAAGGGAGCACGGTAGTTTTCGGGAAGAAACGAGGTTTCGTAATTCCCAGTCCATAAGAGAATGCATGGTGAGGGATGAAAGACTTATCTGAGATTGCAGCCCCCAGCAACTCTGCCTTGCCGTGGGTGAATCTTGGCACTTGCAGCCCCCGGCAACACTGGCTTGCCGGGGTCCAGATGCCGGTACGTCCTTCTTCTCCTTTTCGTCCTCGAGCGGTCCGGCAAGGATATGCGAGCCCTGCGAACCAAAGGAAACAAAAGAAAGACAAAGGGACGCACACTCGACCTCTAAGTTAGGGGTTAGCCACTGTTAAGCACTATCAACCCTAACCAAGGACGAGACTCAACCTAGCACGCATGCTATAACTCAGGGTGCCAGCGCTTCATTTACTTGTGCTCAGGGTCTGCGCCTGGCTTTGTACAAAGGATTACATGCAGCGGCGGCAAGACTTGTACAAAAGGGTTCTTGCCAGACGGGGTCCGACAACCGCGCCTTACGGGTAAAACTTACGAAGATGCTTAATATTCCAAGAGTTGCTCACTGGGACGCCATCTTCGGTCTCCAGGCGGACAGCGCCAGGCCTGGTGACTCGTTTCACCCGGTAAGGGCCTTCCCACTTCGGTGTCAACTTGTTGGAATTCTTGGCGGACTGAACGCGCCGAAGAACAAGGTCGCCTTCCTCGAGACTTCTGGCGTTAACTTTGCGGCTATGATAGCGGCGCAAAGCTTGCTGGTAGCGAGCGGCTCGCACAGCAGCCTGAAGACGATCTTCCTCAAGGAGCAGCGCGTCATCTTGCCGCAGCTGCTCTTGCTCAAGCTCATCGTAAGCGAGCACTCGTGACCCGTATACGAGTTCCGTGGGGATAACTGCCTCTGCTCCATAGACTAGAGCAAAGGGTGTCTGGCCAGTGGCTCGATTTGGCGTCGTCCTGATCGACCAAAGAACCACCGGCAGCTCCTTGATCCAGTTGCGCCCGCACTTGTGCAGCCTGTCGAAAGTCCTGGTCATGAGCCCGCGCAGCACTTCAGCATTTGCCCTCTCCGCTTGACCGTTGCTTCTCGGGTGAGCAACAGAAGCGAAGCAGACCTTGGCGCCAAGATCTTGGACGTACTGCATGAAGGTGCGGGTCATAAATTGCGTACCATTGTCGGTAATTATCCTGTTAGGGATCCCGAAACGGCAAACAATCGACCTGAAGAACTTGACTGCTGACTGTGCTGTCACCTTCCTCACTGGTTCCACTTCTAGCCACTTTGTGAACTTGTCGATTGCAACGTACAAGTACTCAAAGCCCCCGACAGCTCGGGGAAAGGGGCCGAGGATATCGAGCCACCAGACCGAAAATGGCCAGGATAAAGGGATCATCTGGAGAGCTTGAGCTGGCTGGTGTATCTGCTTGGAATGGAACTGGCACGCTTCACACTTGGTTACTTGTGCAGTTGCATCCTGGAGGGCTGTCGGCCAGAAGAAACCTTGCCGGAATGCTTTTCCGACAAGGGCTCTTGCGCCAATGTGGTGACCACATATGCCTCCATGTATCTCTACCAACAGCTTCTGTCCATCTTCCCGGGGAATACACTTCAATTTCACACCGTTGAGTCTTCTTCTGCACACTGTGTTGTCGACAAACTGGTACATACTAGACTGCCGGGCTACTCTTTCCGCTTCTTCTTGCTCTTCGAGAAGTTCTCATGTCTGAAGGAAACGGACAATCTGTTGCGCCCATGTTGGAGCCTGTGGCTCGACAGCAAGGACTAAAGGCAATTCTGCTGCTGCGAGAACATCTGCTTCTACGGCAAGAGCCTGCGGCTCTGCCAGAGCTTGACGTTCCCCGGCAAGCTTGCCGGAGCAAAACTTGTCGGGAGCGTCTGCTTCAACGGAACAAACCCTGGGGCTTGCCGGAGCAGACTGCTCCTCAGCTTTCTTGGTGTTGATCTTGGGGACTTTCTTGGTGGCGGCTTCGGGAAGCTCTGCCGAAAAGTAGTCACCAGAAACCAACTTCCTCTTCCTGCTCTGTCCAGTTGGTGGCATTACGGACGGCTGAGTTAGCTTGAGCACAAAAATCCCTGGTTCCACAGGTAATTTAAGTGCAGCCCACTTCGACAGGCCATCAGCAATGTCATTCTGAGCTCTTGGAATGTGCTCCATTTGCAGGCCGTCAAAGTGCTCTTCTAGCTTTCTCACTTCATCGACGTAAGCTTCCATTAACGGACTCTGGTAATTCTTGTTCACTTGGCGGACGACAAGCTACGAGTCACCCCTGACTATGAGCTTCTTAATCCCAAGTTCCGCCGCGATCCTGAGACCGGCAAGCAAGCCTTCATACTCTGCAGTGTTGTTTGTCGCTTGTTCCTTGGGGAAGTGCATCTGGACTATGTACTTGAGGTGCTCTCCGGTTGGTGCGATAAGCAGCACGCCAGCACCGGCGCCTTGCAGCGAGAAGGCACCATCAAAGTACATGAGCCACTCTTTGCTTGTTTCCTTGGCGGGGATGCTTGTCTCCGGAATTTCTTCATCTGGGTTTGGCGTCCATTCTGCTATGAACTCTGCCAATGCTCTGCTTTGGATTGTTGATGTACTCTCAAATTTGAGGCCAAAGCTTGACAGTTCCAGTGCACACTCGACAATCCTGCCTGTTGCTTCTGGATTTTGCAATATCCTCTTCAGCGGAAAGCGAGTGACAACTGTGATCTCATGTGCTTGGAAGTAATGGCGCAGCTTTCTCGAGGCCATGAGAAGGCCGAAAAGCAACTTCTACACACCAGAGTAACTTGACCTAGCCCCCTGCAAAAGGGAACTGACAAAGTAAACTGGGCGCTGCACCATCTTCTTCTGTATCTCCTCTTGCATCTGCGCAGATCCATGCTTGTCGGGACCAAAGCTTGTCGGGGAAGCCCCCTGCTTGTCGCTGGATGTGCTTTCCGTGGTTGCTGGCTCGTCATCTGCCTCCCTCTCCGCTACTAACGCAGCACTAACCACTTGATTGGTTGCCGCTATGTACAGCAGCAACTTCTCTTGTGGCTTAGGTGCGACAAGTGTTGGAGTGGAGGACAGGTATCTCTTCAAGTCCTGCAGCGCAGCCTCCGCTTCCGGAGTCCATTTCATTGGACCTGCCTTTTTCAAAATTTTGAAAAACGGCAGGGCGCGCTCAACAGACCGAGAGATAAACCTGCTGACAGCAGCCATGCAACTGGCAAGCTTCCGTACATCCTTGACGCGCTTTGGTGCTTCGATCTGCTCGATGGCCTTGATTTGGTCGGGATTGGCTTCGATTCCCCGCTGAGACACAAAGAACCCGAGAAGCTTGCCGAAAGGGACTCCAAACACACACTTCTCGGGGTTGAGCTTGAGGTTGACCTTGCGCAGATTTGCAAAAGTCTCTTCTAAATCTTGGGTTAGAGTTGCCCTGTCCTTGCTTTTGACCACTATATCATCCATGTAAGCTTCTACATTTCTGTGTATCTGTGGCTTCAAAGCGACATGGACTACTCTGGCAAATGTTGAACCAGCATTCTTTAATCCGAAAGGCATCCGTACGAAACAGTACGTGCCACATGGAGTAATGAATGCGGTTTTCTCCTCATCCTCTTCTGCCATGAAGATCTGATGGTATCCTGAATATGCGTCAAGAAATGAAAGCAAATCACATCCGGCTGTGGAGTCAACAATCTGGTCAATGCGCGGCAAGGGAAATGGATCCTTGGGACAAGCTTTATTAACATCAGTAAAGTCAATACAAAGCCTCCATTTTCCATTTGCCTTGCGCACGACAACAGGATTGGCCAACCAAGTGGGATGGAGCACTCCTCTGACAAGGCCTGCTGCTTCCAATTTCTTGATTTCTTCTGCTATGAATTCTTGGCGCTCCACTGCTTGTTTTCTGACCTTCTACTTGATGGGCCGCGCATGAGGTCAAACGGCAAGATGGTGCTCAATTACTTTCCTAGGAACGCCGGGGATATCAGACGGTTGCCATGCAAACACGTCGACATTCGCCCGGAGGAAAGCAACGAGCACGCTTTCCTATTTAGGGTCAAGCGTGGCACTGATGGTGAAGGTACCACCAGTGCCGTCCTCCTTGGCGGACACCTTCTTGGTATGTGGTGGAGCTGCCATAGCCTTCTTACACTTGCCGGTGGAGCTCGATGGTGCGTCCTCGACGGCAGCGCAGCACTCCGAGGAGGTGCGCTTGCCGGAGTGGGCATCAGAGCTCTTGCCGGACTTGGTCTTCTTCTTCCCCCCGGGAGCTTCAGCGGCAAGTGCCTTGTGATCTGTCGCAGTAGCTGCTTCCTGGTAGATCTTGTCGGCGCAGATAAGGGCATCCTTCTTGTCGCCAGGGATAGAGATGACGCTTATCGGGCCTGGCATCTTGAGCAAGTTGTACGCATAGTGAGAGGCTTCCTTGAACTTGGCCAGTGCTGGACGGCCAAGTATGCCATTGTAGGGCAATGGGAAATCGGCAACGTCAAAGGTGACCCTCTCGGTTCTGAAGTTCATTTCGCTGCCAAACGTCACCGGCAACGTGACCTTCCCCTTTGGCTTGCTCCTTCCCGGGTTAATTCCTTGGAATGTGCCGGTCTCTTCGAGCTCGCTGTCGGGGATCTGGAGTTTTTGGAGTACAGCAGAGGAGATCAGATTTAAGCCAGCCCCGCTGTCAACTAACATCTTGGTGACCTTGAGGTTGCGTAAGGTTGGTGAAACCAACAGCGGCAAGCACCCGACCGCAGTTGTGCGATCAGGGTGGTCCTCAATGTCAAAGATGATAGGCGTGCTGGACCATTTCAGAAGTTTGCGCGACTCGACAGGCGGCTCTGCCGCATTAACTTCCCGCAGCCACTGTTTGAGTTGGCGGTGGGAAGTACGCAGATATAACACCCTCGATGCGACTATAGCTCCCACGTGTCGAGGCACGACTTAGAGGCATAATCGCATTGAAGGCAATGTCGCAAGTGAGGTAATCTTCACACAACCCATGTAATAATAATAAGGAAAGAGATGCATAGTTGGCTTACAATCGCCACTTCACACAATTACATGAATGAACATTACATCAATCAAATGCACTCATGGTCCGACTACGGAACCAAAATAAAAGAAGAACCCCAAATGCGACAAAGGTCCCCGATCGACCCCAACTGGGCTCCACTACTGATCAACTAGAACGAAACAACACAAATAAACAAGGTCTTCAACGAGCTCCTCCTGAGCTGGGTTGCGTCATCTGCTCGGTCTCATCGGCACCTGCAAGCTGGTTTTGGAAGTATCTGTGAGCCACGGGGACTCAGCAATCTCGCACCCTCGCGATCAAGACTATTTAAGCTTATGGGTAAGCTAAAGGTATGAGGTGGAGCTGCAGCAAGTGACTAGCATATATGGTGGCTAACCTATTCGCAAACGAGAGCGAGAAGAGAGGGCAAAGCACGGTCGATAAAATATGATCAAGAAGTGATCCTGGACTACCTACGTCAAGCATAACTCCAACAACCGTGTTCACTTCCCGGACTCCGTCGGAAAGAGACCATCACGGTTACACACGCGGTTGATTCATTTTAATTAAGATCAAGTTCAAGTTTTCTACAACCGGACGTTAACAAATTCCCATCTGCCCATAACTGCGGGCACGGCTTTCGAAAGATCAAATCCCTGCAGGGTGTCCCAACTTAGCCCATGACAAGCTCTCACGGTCAACGAAGGAATAGACCTCCACCCGAGATATTCCGATCAGACTCGGTATCCTAGTACAACAAGACATTTCGACAGGGTAAAACTAAACCAGCAACACCGCCCGAATGTGCCGACAAATCCCGATAGGAGCTGCACATATCTCTTTCTCAGGGCACACTCAGATTGTCCTAGGTACGGGCGAGCCAGCCCAGAGTTGCCCCTGGTGGCCACCGGCAGCTGACAGGTTGGACCAACACTCAGAGGAGCACTGGCCCGGGGGGGTTAAAATAAAGATGACCCTCAGGAGCGCGACTCCCAAGGGAAAAGAAAAGGCTAGGTGGCAAATGGTAAAACCAATGTTGGGCATTGCTGGAGAAGCTTTACTTAAGGCGAACTGTCAAGGGGTTCCCATTATAGCCCAACCGCGTAAGGGACGCAAAATCCGGGAACATAACACCGATATGACGGAAACTAGGGCGGCAAGAGTGGAACAAAACACCAGGCATAAGGCTGAGCCTTCCACCCTTTACCAAGTATATAGATGCATTAATTAAATAAGATATATTGTGATATCCCTACAAGTAAACATGTTCCAACAAGGAACGGTAACTCCATGTTCCAACAAGGAACAAACTTCAATCTTCACCTGCAACTAACAACGCTATAAGAGGGGGCTGAGAAAAGCGGTAACATAGCCAATCAACGGTTTGCTAGGACATTGGTGGCTTAGAGGCTGAACATGGCAATTTGGGAGGCTGACAGGCAAGTGGTAGGCATCGTAGCATTAGCATAGCAAAGAGCGAGCAAAACTAGCATAGCAAAGATAGTAGTGATTTCGAGGGTATGATCATCTTGCCTGAAATCCCGCAAGGAAGAAGAACGAGTCCATGAAGAGGACAAATGGACGAAGACGAACGGGTCCTCATCAACTCGACGTTATCGGAACCAACCCGAGGAAGCAATCACCGGAAAAGAAGCACACAACATGGTAAACAACCAACACATCAACATGGCATGATGCACAATCGAGTATGATGCATGTCCAGTTTAATGAAGCATGGCATGACAAAATGCACAAGCAATCCTACAAATTAAGAGGAGCTCAATATGCAACGAGTTGCATATTGACGAAACACCACGTCAATTATTTAGTTCGATCTCGTTTATGTACCCAACAATATTAAATGTTGTTAAACATGGCAAGAGGGTGAAGCAAGGCAAAACTACCTATCTAGTCAAGGTTAAATGAGGCTGGAAGCAACGAACAACAATTCCGGAAACTCCCCATAGCATATTTTAGGTTCGGTCCTGATCTGTCCTAAACACAATTTTAGAGTTGTTAAACATGCAAGCTGAGGCCACCACGTTAAACTAGGCAAAATTCTACCCCATTTACATATAAAGATTATTTAATTCCGAGTTACGGTTATTTAGTTATGAAATAAATCATTTTAACAAGACATAGGGGCAAATATATGCAAACAACATTTTAAACATTTTGAACATGGGTGAAAGTTGGATATTATTAATCTACACAAAATTCCGAGCAAGTTTCATATATAATTCATTTTAACAAGATGCACGGTTAATTAGTTATTAAAGGCATGATGTGAAAGGGGTTTTCTGCAATTCTGTCGTCTCAGGATAAAAGGAAAAACGTTCAGGCGAAAAAAATAGAGCTGGGCCGAAACTTCCTGGCCCAACAGTGAACAGGGGGCTGGAGGGGTGCTGCTCACCCAGTGGGCTTGGCCCGGTTGGTGAGGAGGCAAGGCAGGCCAGCTGGGCTTGGAGGCGGTCCGCTGGGCCTCAGGTGGTGGATGGGAGGCAGGCCGACGCAGCGAGGGAGGCAGCCCAGGTGAGCGAGGGCGTCACCCTCCCCGCGCCTGGCGCATGAACAGGAACAGGGCGGCGGCGCCCTAGGTTTAACGGCGAGGCGGCAACGGGGACTCCGGCAGGCGGGCACGGCGGAGATCCGCGGGAATGGACGGATCTGGCCACGGGGATCCTAGACCCGGTGACAGAGGTAGCCGGCGGCGCTCGGGGAAGCGGAAGCCGGCGAAGTGGGGCTCGTCCATGGCGGCTCGGGTCGAGGCCGCAGCCACCGCGAGGGAGGGACGCAGGCTCCGGCGGCCGGAACATGAACAGATCCGGTTGCAACGGCCCCAGTTCGGCGATGGTCGACGGGATCCGGCGAGGTTGAAGCAGCGGGAGCTCGGGGACATGGGGTGACGGTGGCACAGGTACGACGGGGAAGGAGCTCCTGCGGGATCGGGCTCCTCCCGATCCAGAGCGAGACGGCGGCGCTGTGCGTGCACCTCGGCCCAGATCGGCCCGAGGCGGGCCGCGGATGGGCCACGAGGCCGCGGCGAAGTGGGCACTGGGGGGGGGGGGCGACGTGGCACATGCGGAGTGGAGGAGGGCTCCTGGCTCGTGGCGGCTGGCCAGTTGGGCGGCGCCAAGTGGCGCTTGAGGGGTTGGCCGGCGCCGGAATTTGAGGAGAGGAGGTGGGAGTCGGCTGGGAGGTGATTGGGGCACGGAAATTTGGGAGGAGGGGGTAGGTAGCTGCCCAAAATGGAAGGGCGTAGGTTTATATAAGGCAGGTTTAGGGTTTGAGGGGTTAGGAGAGGTTTTTGGAGCCTCCGATCACGATCCGACGGCTCCGGACGCGAGGAGGGGTAGGTTGGAGCTTGTGGGCTGTGCAGAAGGCTCGAGCTGAGAGAAGAGAGAGAGGGCCCGGCATCTGTTTCCGAAGACCGCAAACGTCCGACGTTAGACCGGCTACTATTGCCGCTATATTTATCCGTTGGGGCGTCAAACGAACTCCGATTGCGATGAAACTTGACAGGCGGTCTGTCTACACTATAATAAGACCACACGTCAAATCTCATCCCATTCCGAGAACATTTTCCGGCCACATATAAAATAATATTTCGGACGTGCCACGGGCGCGTGCGAGTGTGGTTGGGCTCAGAACGGACAACAGAGAGGACGAGGAGACCGGGACGGATGCAAGTTTTGAAAACATGATGATGCAATGCACATGATGACATGATGAAATGCAAGACGCAAGCAAATGACATGGCAACGACGGCGAATAAGCGGAGGACACCTGGCACATCGGTCTCGGGGCGTTACAGCAGAGAAGCACCGCCGTCAACGCACAAAACTTCCGTGGCTTTCTGGAACTGCTGCTCACTGTTCTCAACATCATCCATGTCTTCGTCGTCGTCTTCGTCTTCGTCCTTGTCGCGGCCGTGGGGAGGTCTATCTCCTTGCCGCTGCTTGGCCTTGCCGCGGCTTCCTCCGTGGACAGCGCGCTTCTTGCCGGCTTCTCCACCGCCTCCTTGGGCTCTCTCCTTGTCACGCCGCTCGTACTCAGCTTTTTGTTGCTAGACAAGCTGCTCGACCTTCTTGCAGCCCTGGAGATCATGGCCCTTGGTGCGGTGAATCTTGCAGTATTGCTTGTCGGAGCTGTCCTGCTTGTCGGCGGCCGCCACAGCTTGGCAGTTGGTGCACGCGGCAACCTCCTTGCCGGAGCTGCCAACTTTGGTTTGCTTGGCGGCGCCATCATTGCCGGACTGCTCAACGACTAGTACCTCTTTGCCTCTCTTATTCCTGTTGCGCCTCCGGTTTTTCTTTGCTGGGGAAGCATCTTCACTGTCAGATCCTCCTGCTCCAGTGTCCTCTCTGGGGAGTTTCCTCCCTTCTTCAGCGCGTGCGCACTTGTCGGCCAGGGAGTAAAGCTCGCTGACGTCTCTGATCCTGCTCATCGCCATCTCCTCCTGCATCCTGCGGTTCCGCACGTTCTGATGGAACGCGCTGATAACCACGGCAGGGTGGATGTCTGGGATGTTGCGCTGCACACGGCTGAACCTCTGAATATACTTGCGTAGGGGCTCTCCTTCCTTCTGGGCAAGCAGGTGAAGGTCACTTTCCTGGCCATGTGGCTTGTGGCCGCCTGTAAAGGCGCCGACAAACTGATGGCACAAGTCCGCCCAAGAAGATATGGAGTTGTCCGGCAAGTGCATGAGCCAGGATCTGACTTCGGGCTTGAGCACGAGCGGGAAGTAGTTGGCAAGGACCTTGTCGTCTCGCCCCCCGGCAGCTTGCACCGCAATGGTGTAGATGTTGAGGAACTCTGACGGGTGCGACTTGCCGTCGTACTTCTCCGGTACATCTGGCTTGAAATGTTTCTGGCTGGGCCACTGGACTTGCCGCAGCTCGCGGGTAAACGCAGGGCAACCTACCGCGTACGGCAAGTCGCCTGGTTCTCCGGGCGCATGCATGTCAACAGAAGGCCCAGCGCGCAGGTCTGATCGACGCCGCGCTTCTCTTCGGCGCTCGATGCATGTTCGAGCGTCTTCTTGCTGCCTCTCATGAAGAACTTGGCGCTGATCGCGACGAGCTCGCGGATCTGACGACGCGGTGGAGCCGCTGTCGAGGTGGATCCGGCGAGTCGGCGATCTTGGCCTTCTGGGCGGAGAGTGCACAGTGGTTGCACCCTCGCCGATCTTGTCACCACCGGCTCGCGCCTGGCTGGCTTGCCGCGGCAGCGATGCGCTCGGCTGCCGTGGGTTGTCGCCGTTGGCGAAGCCGATGAGGCTCTGGATAGTGGCCCTCCAGTCATTGATCTTCTCTGGTGCTGGAGGGTAATCTAGGAGTAGCTGGGCCCGCGCCAACGCTTCTGCCGGAGTGGCAGGCGGCGGCGGCGAGCGGTGCGAGGAACGGGATATGCTCGGACTTCTAACTACGTAGAAGGAGCAACATCTCGTCCAAGCGACCGTGCCGGGCCCGTGCCAGCATGTTGGCGTGCATGCTGGTCTTGAGCGCTCCGGGATCCGCCAGCTTGATCTTGGCCCAGCAGACATATGGTACCCTGGGTACCATGACGCTGCTGGTCCCGCGCCTCTTGGGAAGGGCGCGGTGCGTGTACGGACGCCGAGGTCTTGGAGTGTGCTCGGTCGTTGTGGGAGCCGACCTTGCCGCCGATGTGCAGCGCCGTCTTGTCCTTGGACCTGGCGGCACCACGAGCCTCCTCGTCGACGCCCGCTCTCCCGCCGGCGCCCACCCCGCCAACCGTTCGCTCCGGTGATGGTGGGTTCAGCGCAGACGGAGCAGCTGCCTCCGAAATCTTCTTCTTCGGCGGCATGTTGATGAAGATGATGAAGATTCGGCTCGTGCGAACACTGGATCAGATTCACACAGCCTCGACGCACCCCCTACCTGGCGCACCAAAGATGTCGGGGGTAGCTGATCCCACGGACACCTATGGGACCGCGGCGGACCGGGGCCCCTTTCGGTTCGGTAGGGGGGCGGAGAGTGCACAAAGAGTAGATCGAGGCGAACGCACGAGCACACGCGATCAGTTTACCCAGGTTCGGGCCGCACGGATGCGTAAAACCGTACTCCTGCTTTGGTTTGTATTGTGTTCTTGCTCGGGAGCGATTAGTGCTACAGTACACTTGGGTGGCTCGCGAGACCGAGCGTGAGAATGGTTCCCCCCCCCCTCACTGTTGCGCATGGGCCTCCTTTTATATGTGAAAGGGGTCACCAACAGGTGGCAACAGAGATGAGGGTAAAAAGGTAAAAGAGGTGGTAGTTGGACGCCACCGCTTGCTACAGTTGCATCATACCTAACCCTGACGGCAGGGGACAAAGGCATTAAATGCCTGTCTGTGTCGCCCAGACGGTGCGGAAAGGGACCGTCAGGGGCGCCACCGTTTGCCACGATGGCTATATTGTCAGCGCCTGCTTGCCACCGCATGCCCCTGGCTGCACAGCCTCCCGCCACGTACGCTAGGAACGGTCCCAGAGCGACACGTTGGCGGGTGAGCTGGAGCGCGGGCTGCGTAGTAGTAGCTTGCCGCAGCAAGCGCCTTGCAGCGGATGTTGTCTTGTCGCGTCCGGGAGCTTGTCGCTCACCGGGTCTTGCCGGGACGCGCAGCGCGTCGCAGCAAGCTTCTCGGGATGCGTTGGTTGGTCTTCCCGGCAAGCTCCTCTTCCCGGGGTCTTGGATACTTTGAGTGGCCTTCCCGGCAAGCTCTTCTTGCTGGGGCCTTGCGCCCTGGCTTGAGTACTTTGTTCTTGAATGGCTCCAAAGGAACCACGGAGGACCTTGGCGGTCACCCGGCAAGCCTTGCCGTGGGGCGCTGCGACTGCCCGTGCACAAGTTCGGGATACTAAGGTACCCCTACTTTAGTACACCGATAGGTAACGGTAGCAAAAGTAATATTTTTAGTATTTTGTAGTGATGATAACAGTAGCGGCGGAAAAGTAAATAAGCGAAGAACAATATATGGAAAGCTCGTAGGCAATGGATCGGTGATGGAGAATTATGCCGGATGCGGTTCATCATGTAACAGTCATAACCTAGGGTGACATAGAACTAGCTCCAGTTCATCAATGTAATGTAGGCATGTATTCCGAATATAGTCATACGTGCTTATGGAAAAGAACTTGCATGACATCTTTTGTCCTACCCTCCCGTGGCAGCGGGGTCCTATTGGAAACTAAGGGATATTAAGGCCTCCTTTTAATAGAGTACCGGAACAAAGCATTAACACATAGTGAATACATGAACTCCTCAAACTTCGGTCATCACCGGTAAGTATCCCGATTATTGTCACTTCGGGGTTAACAGATCATAACACATAATAGGTGACTATAGACTTGCAAGATAGGATCGAGAACTCTCATATATTGGTGAAAACATAATAGGTTCAGATCTGAAATCATTGCACTCGGGCCCTAGTGAAAAGCATTAAGCATAGCAAAGTCATAGCAACATCAATCTCAGAACATAGTGGATACTAGGGATCAAACCCTAACAAAACTAACTTGATTACATGATAAATCTCATCCAACCCATCACCATCCAGCAAGCCTACGATGGATTTACTCACGCACGGCGGTGAGCATCATGAAATTGGTGATGTAGAATGGTTGATGATGACGATGACGATGGATTCCCCTCTCCAGAGCCCCGAACGGACTCTAGATCAGCCCTCCCGAGAGAGTTTAGGGCTTGGCGGCGGCTCCGTATCGTAAAACGCAATGAATCCTTGGTTTTTTCTCCCCAAAAGTGAATATATGGAGTCCAGATTGAGGTTGGTGGAGCATGAGGGCGCCCACGAGGCAGGGGGCGCGCCCCCACCCTCATGGACAGGTGGGAGCCCCCTGACGTGGATCTTCCTTCCATTATTTATTATATATTCCAAAATAATGCTCCATTGATTTTCAGGTCATTCCGAGAACTTTTATTTCTGCACAAAACTAACACCATGGCAATTCTACTGAAAACAGCGTCAGTCCAGGTTAGTTCTATTCAAATCATGCAAGTTAGAGTCCAAAACAAGGGCAAAAGTGTTTGGAAAAGTAGATACGACAGAGACGTATCAACTCCCCCAAGCTTAAACCTTTGCTTGTCCTCAAGCAATTCAGTTGATAAACTGAAAGTGATATAGAAAAACTTTTGCAAACTCTGTTTGCTCTTCTTGTTGATAAACTAACCATATTCACAATAACATTTAGGTCTCATGTTTACTCATATCAATGGCATAATCAACTAGTGAGCAATGATAATAAATCTCGGATGACAACACTTTCTCAAAACAATCATGATATGATATAACAAGATGGCATCTCGCTAGCCCTTTCTGAGACCGCAAAACATAAATGCAGATCACCTTTAAAGATCAAGGACTGACTAGACATTGTAATTCATGGTAAAAGAGATCCAGTCAAGTCATACTCAATGTAAACTAACGATAATACATGCAAATGATAGCGATGCTCTCCTATTGGTGCTTTTTTATAAGAGGATGATGACTCAACATAAAAGTAAATAGATAGGCCGTTCATAGAGGGAAGCAGGGATTTGTAGAGGTGTCAGAGCTCGGTTTCGAAATAGATATGAATAATATTTTGAGCGGTATACTTTCATTGTCAACATAACAACGAAGAGATGGCGATATCTTCCATGCTACACAGATTATAGGCAGTTCCCAAACAGAATGATAAAGTTTATACTCCCCCTCCACCAACAAACACCAATCCATGGCTTGCTCGAAACAACGAGTGCCTCCAACTAACAAGAGTCCCGGGGAGTTTTGTTTGTAGTTATTTTGATTTGATTTGCATAAAGCATGGGACTGGGCATCCTGGTGACCAACCATTCTCTCCTGAGTGAGGAGCGGAGTCCACTCCTCTTCAGAATAACCCGCCTAACATGGAATATGCGGACAGCCCTAGTTGATACATGAGCTATTCGAGCATACAAAACAAGATATTTATTTGAAGGTTTAGAGTTTGGCACATACAAATTTACTTGGAACGGTAGGTAGATACCGTATATAATAGCATATAGTCGTTCAAAAGAAGATACCACCCTATCATACCACATCACAATCATTTTAATAGCATGTTGGCACGCAAGGTAATCATTATAATCTCCTGGCTAATTAAGCATGGCATAAGCAACTACAATCTCTAATTGTCATTGCAAACATGTTTATTCATAATAAGCTGAATCAGGAATGATGACCTAATCATATTTACAAAAACAAGCACTACAAAAAAACACACATCCGTGACATTTTGGGCCGAACGAATTTTTTTCTATCATACATATGACACTTCTATGATGATAATTGTGACAAAACCCGGTATCATCATAGATGTGGTGGGCTCCTACTTCTATGACAAAAAATCATGACAGAAAATGGGCTTTTCGTCCTGGGCGGGCCGGAGACGCAGCAGCATGACATTCTTTGGGACGTCCATGACGGAAAAAACCGTGGTAGAAGCGAGGGGGAGGAAAATTTCGGGGAGTTCCCGGTTACGGTGGGATGTCGGGGGCCGAGTGATGCGTGTTTCTCTCGTACACGTACGGGCGTGTGTGCGAGGCGTTCGCTCTAACTGAACCCGAGCAAGGCGTTGGGCTCTAACTGAACTTGAGCGATTGCACTATAGGCTACGCGTTACTGAATCCGAGCGATCGATCGATGGATGTTAACTGAACCCGATCGAGCGATTCCTTCGCTACTGCTGCTAACTGAAGCCGATCGATGCTGCCTCTGGGATGAACAGTGAGCGTTGCGGAGGGGTTTGGATGAACAGTGAGCGGTGGCGTTGCCTCTGGATGAACAGGACCTAGTGGTGTGGTGGAGGGCTGGATGAATAGTAGACGGTGGAGGGGTGCCCGTGGAGGGGTGGTTGAACAGGACCCCGTGGTGTGGAGGGCTGGATGAACAGTAGACGATGGAGGGGTGCCCGTGGAAGGGTGGTAGAACAGGACCCCGTGGTGTGGAGGGCTGGATGAACAATAGACGGTGGAGGGGTGATTGAACAGTAGCCGATGGAGTAGCGCGCGGTGGAGGCTGAATGAACAGGAGCCCGTGGAGGCTGGATGAACAGGAGCCCGTGGAGGCTGGATGAACAGGAGCCCGTGGAGGCTGGAGGAGGTCGACGGTGGAGATGAACAGTATCCCGTGGAGTCCCGTTTTGCGGTACGCCACACCCCTCCCGATGAATAGGACCCCCGTTTCGACCGTAGTGCTCCAACACAAGTCTATTTCCTCCGTTTTGCGGTACGCCACACCCCTCCCGATCAACAGGACCCCCGTTTCAACCGTAGGAGGTCCGTTTCCTCCATTTTGCGGCACGCCACACCCCTCCCGATCAACAGGACCCTCATTTCGACCGTAGGAGGTCCGTTTCCTCCATTTTGCGGTACGCCACACCCCTCCCGATGAACAGGATCCCGTTTCGAACGTGGCCGGTCGAACACAAGGCCGTTTTCTCCATTCTGCGGTACACCAGGCCTCGTTTCCATCGCCTGTTCTGTCCAAGCCCTCCCGATGAACACGACGCATTATGTTACCTCCCCATGAACACGACGCATTCCGTTGCCTCCCCATGAACACGACGCATTCCATTGCCTCCCCATGAACACGACGACATGATGTTTCTCCGTTCCGACCCATCCATGTACACGAGCCCTGGCCGTATGTATGCGCGAGTAGGCGTTCGTGACCCCACCTGTATGTACACATACATGGCCATATTTTCTTTCTTGCACCCTGGCCGCCTCTACTACGACACATGCGCGCCTCTACATCGACCAGTATATGTGTACGTACACGTTCGCGACCAGAATGACAACGCTACGTATGCTTTGACCAGATGGGTCCCTACTGTCAGGCACTTCCTTGCGTGCGAAGATGTAGCTGGTGGGTCCCAGCAGTCAGGGTGCGAAATACAGTGGCCTGTCCAGTGGGTCCTGCTATCAGGTGGAGGAATAATTATTTTGCACGTAATAAGGAGGCACTTCCATGTCGTGGCCGTGGACCCAGCTGTCAGCCTCTCCACGTATAGTCCACGTTTGATGGAAGCCGTTCCTTAACCACATTGACCACGCCGCGTCGAGAGCACCAGGGCGGTGGATGACAGCGAGGCCGAGGAAGGGGACGACGCGGAGCCGGGGAAGACGCGACAGTGGAGGCCCACGCGTAGAGGAGTATGAGGGTTCACTAGCTCGCTGTGGTGTGAGGCTGCCGTTGCCGCAGAATAACAGGGGGTGTGGGTGAGTAGAGGGATGGCCTGGCCAGCGGTGGGAGTAGTAGGGGTCGGTGAGGCCTCCGCCGCATCGCAGCCGGCCACGGGAGGCAGGAGCTTGAGGCACGACCGGCGCTAGTTTGGGCGGCTGGAGCAAGAAGACCAGAGGTTGAAGAAGCACTACGGCCGTTGGATGGACATCGTACGGTCAGTGGAGCTAGAATCGTGCATATTGACTAAGTTCACAAAGCCCTCCGTCCCTGTAAACTTAGTAGGCCCACAAGTCAGCCTGGCACTATACTGGGTCCCAGCTAACAGGGGGAGTATTCATTTTTTTTGTGCGTAATAAGGAGGCACTTCCTTGCGTGCGAAGATATAGCTGGTGGGTCCGAGCTGTCAGTGGCGGTAACATTTTTTTTTTGCGAAATACAGAGGCCCTTTCGGTGGATTCCTGATGTTAGGTGGAGGAATCATTATTTTGTGCATAATAAGGAGGCATTTCCTTGCGTGCAGCCGTGGACCCAGCTGTCGGCCTCTCCACGTAAAGTCCACTTCAGATGCATGTCGGTCATTGACCACATTGACCAGGCCGCGCCGAGAGCTACAGGGCAGTGGACGACGGCGAGGCCTAGGAAGGGAACGACACGGAGGCAGGGAAGACTCAGTAGTTGTTTCCCACGCGGAGGGGAGTACGACTGGTTCGTCTGCCATCGCCGGAGAATAACAGCAGGTGTGGGTGAGTAGAGGGATGGCTAGGACAGCGATGGGAGTACGGTGGGGCGGTGAGGCCTGCGTGGCAGCAGAGCCGGCCGAGGGGAGGAGGGAGCAGGTAGTCCCGCCGGTACCTGTTTGAGCGGCTGGAGCAGGAAGAGCAGAGATTGAAGAAGCACGACAGCCATTGGATGGCCATCCATCAGTCACTGCTTGTGGGTCAACCTTTTTTTAGGAAAGTCTCAAATCTGTGGAAAACAGCATACAACCCATCTGCCATTATTTCTAATAATTTACAGCCCGTTTGCTAATTATTAAGGTTTTTTTGGAGCCCATATTCTTTTTGTTAGCATTACAGCCCATATTGTGGCCACGGTTAAAAAATTATACGAAAATTTGCATATTTTAGTGCGGTCCGAACTGTTTTTAATCCCGAAATTTCGACTCACATTCAAACTGATTTTAAAAATAAATGTATATTAATATAAAATCCAACAAATTCTCCATGCATAAAAATTAATGTAATTTCAAATCTCAAAATGAAAAAAAAGATATTTGAAACTATTGCCGGTTTGATGTGTTTTAAAAATGTACAACCCATTTCTCATTACTAATGGGCCATTTTCTCGGCTAGCCGAATGAAAGCTCTCCTTGTATTGAAAGATTTGCAGCCCAACAGGCCTGAGAAAGGAACTTACAAAAAACTAGGCTGTGGCCATGGACCCAGCTGTCAGCCTCTCCATGTATAATACTCTTCTGATGGAATGTCGTTGACCACGTTGACCACACCGTGCTGAGAGCACCAAGGCGGTGGACGACGGAGAGGCCTAGGAAGGGGACGACGCATAGCCGGGGAAGACGCGGCAGTGGATGCCCACACAGAGAGGAGTACAAGGGTTCACTAGTTCGGCTGCGGTGTGAGGCTGCCGTCACCGCAGGGCCTGGCTAGCTGTGGGAGTACTAGGGGGCGATGAGGCCTCATCGGCAGCACAGCCGGCCACTGGAGGCAGGAGCAGGTGGTCTTCCCGGCGCTGGTTTGGGCGGCTGGTGCAAGAAGAGCAGCGATTAAAGAAGCAGTAGGATCGTTCGATTCAAATCCAAAGGTTACTGCTGCTAGAATCGTTTGTTGACTAAGTTGAGAAGCCCCGCATACACATCAACTTAGTAGGCCCACAGGTAAGCCTCCCTAGCGGTGCGCCCCAGATGTCTGTGGGAGGAATCATTTTTTTCGCGTAATATGAAGGCAGTTGATTGCGTGCAGCCAGGCCAGCGGAGGGAGTAGGGTGGGCCGGGGAAGCATGCGCGGCAACACTACAGGCCACAAGAGGAGGGAGCAGGCAGTCCTGCCGGCGCTAGTTTAGGCGGCTAGAGCAGGAAGATCAAAGATTGAAGAACCACGTCGGCCGTTGGATGAACATCCAACACTAACTACTGCTAGAATCGTGTGTTCACTAACAAAGCCTTGCGTAAACAAGTCAGCCTCGAAATATGTGGCGTGTACAGCCATTTGCTATTATTTTTATAATTTTTACTCATTTTCTAATGCATATGGAATTTATTGCATCCCGTTTTCCACTTTTAGAATTGTTGACCATTTTCTGGAGTACTAGGGTCAAAAAATTGACTAAATATGTGAGAAATTTTGAAAATTCGCAAATTTTTGCTGAGGAACGAAATATTCTTAATCCAAAAGTTAATAGCCATACTAAAACAAATTTAAAACTAAATTAGTACTATGTAATGTTAAATCCAATGAATTACGTATAAGATATCACTGAAGAACAAAAACAAAAAAAAGAAACTTATATCCCACTTGCTATAATTTTTTTAGAATTTTCAACCCCTTTTGATATTACTTTTAACAGACATTGACCATACTCTTAAGCCAGGCCGGAATGCATCCCTCCTCGTCTTGAAAGATTTGCAGCCCATTAATTCGGAGAAAATAAATAGGCCCAGCTTGGGTATTCTTCAAAAAGAAATACTGGGCTACCTATTTTCCCAAATAACTGGTGCATGAGCATTTAGCTTTATTTATTTATTTATTTATTTACTTATTTATGTTTAGGGGACCATGAGAATGTACCTGGGCCGGATTCATGTTAGAGCCTCCCTTCCAGTTAATTATGGACTTCTCTATTGGGCCTTCATCAGTGGGCTGCATGTTATCAACAAATGGAAAATGTGTTCCGAGTTTCAAAAAAATGTGTTCAGTACGATAAATAGTATGCGCCACGTACGCTACGGGGCACTAAAGGATCGAACCGTGCAACGACTTCCAAAACATTGTGTTTGTCGTTCTAACAACACATTTATTCAACCAACAGACAAAATATACTACTGATTGTACATTGAAAACAGCAGCAGTAGCAACTAGGGTTGGGGGTGCAACAGAAGCAGTAAGTAGGCTAGAAGAGTGAAGACGCAACTCTCTCTTCCAAACCAAACATCAGCCATCATTACAAAAGGGCTACCAAAAAAGAACATGTCTATGCATCAAACTAAATAAAGAACCTACTACACCAAGTGTACGCATCTACTAACTGGCTCAGTTAGACATTACTATTTATTAAGCTGTGGAGATTGGCTGACGGCTTGAACCAGATGGGTGCCTGGCGGGCGAAACTCCAGCCAACGGGTCGAAGTCTGATACTTGCAACCCTCTCTCCTACGCTGGGCTGCAGAGTGTGGCGGCACATATCAGGGTATGGTGCATGCAGAGACGCATGGTACGCTGTGTACACACAGTTTTGCCTGATGAATGAAACCGCGCTGCCATCATGATCCTTGCCGTCAGTTATCTCCTGGTTAATCGGATAATTCAGTCCGACAAACAGAGAGCGTGTACCAAGGCTACTTACCAGCCTCCAGTCAAAATTCCAGAAGGCCCAGAGAAGCTGTGATCCTGCTCAAAGACCTTGCAGTGGCTGTGATTGTATTCCGCAAAACAACACGTCTGGTACGTGCGAACGATCATCAATCTTTCGCCGTCGTCTGATCGAGCCAGGAACCACCTGCAACTGCCATGCTGCTTTTCTTTGAAAGGTTCTAGGATTAGGAAGGGTAGGGACACCAGGCGGCGTACAACATCATATCAAGTTGGGGTCAAATAAAAAGGGCTCTTGGTTTAGTCAATCTTAAGAACAGCATGTTATGAGCATGAATATTTTTTTAGCAAATGTTGACAGTAATATAAGAAAGCCATCATGATATCATAGGAAAGTAACATATTGCTGTAACAGCCGTTTGTAGCGATGACTGGAGTAGGCCAGCAATACGTCCAACCATAGAAGGAGTCGACAGCGTAAATGAAGCCCTTGTGTTCAATGGCATCAGAGAATCATGGAGGATGTATGATCCTGCGGTGGACGTGCAGATTTATCCACTTACCGCAGTGACCCATTACAGAGGCGAGACCGCGGTTGAAGAAGGCAATTAGCCTGAAGTCTTTATAATTCGCAGATCTTGTGGGCACTTGGCAGATTGCAACCTTGAGAAAATGAAACTTGGTATCATGTTGGCTATTGTAAGATTCCGAGTATTCTGGGCCGCGGTGCCTAAGCAGTGAAGTGTTAATCGATGGAAGGGGGGTCAATCGCCGGGTGTAGACCTCCACGAGCATCCAGCTGCCGCGACCGTCGACGAGCACCATCCAAGATGTGTTCATGCCGACCCAGTACATACCGTTAATGTAGTTGAGGCTGACGGTGATCGGATCGCAGTCAAGGGGGTTGATGCTCGCCACCCTACGATCGTTATGCTGCATGACACGCTGTTTCTAAAGATCAGGCGGCATCAGCAAGCAAGGAGCCGACTTAAAAAGCTCCGGTCTGAGGGCTTTGAGTAAACGGTACAGCCTCGACGAGCACTCGGCGAGCGGCATGGTACTGAGATTGTCCACACGCGAAACAATGAGCATGATTACCTCTGTGGGGAGTGAATTCCAGCCACTCTTTTGGCGGACGCTGCTCGGTTCTGCCATTGTTAGTGCTTGGGTTTCGGACAAGGGGGGGAGGCGCCTTAGCAGGGATGGAAGATTGGATGAGATTATGTGCGGACAAAGATGGAGAAGCGAATATGTGCTGTGGGAAGTGGAGAGGTGATGATGACTACAGCATGCCGCTTGACTTACGAGACACATCCCAGCAGCGTAGGGTCATGTCGATGCCAGACAACTTGCTTGAGTGATCACAATACTGGTACTCCCTACAATGATATGCCCTAGCTTGCTTGAGTAGAGTTGTAGAGTAGGACTCTGCTCTACTACTAGCACCGGAGGAGTAGTATATTCTAATCTAAAACTGTTACAAACTTCAATGCCCGAGCGTGGAACGACTATGAACCGTGCTCAAAGACCATGTCTACGTGGTGTTTGGACATGGGCGCCAACCTCAACGCCAACAGTGCTGCTCCCGTTGCACCGTATGTGTTTCTGTCCTTCTTGTTCAAAATCGTGGTAGAATTCATGTTTCTACTCTGTATCCTACTACTATGCTAGTCCACATGATTAGTTTCATCCCTATTATAGCCATCATGATTTATTTTGTGCTTATTCGGATTAAATCTCGTAGTAACTTGCTCATATATTCAACTGTCACAACGTCCCCTACATCCACTCCCGTTTCATGGACGGCCTGATCGATGGTGAGCTCTTCTACCACTTGTATGAGCATGAGAACAGGAGACCTACACGCGCGCTCCTCCTCCTCGCTCGCCTCGCCACGCCATGCCTCGTCACGACGCGTCACGGGTTGCGGGATTGAGCCAAGCCGAGGACAGAGCTATACTCCCACGACCTACCCGGCCCGCACTATATAGTTTCTCACCACCGTTCCAGATCATTGCGCCGCCAAGCAAGTCTTCTCCATCCCTCCTTTCGGTGTGCACTGGGAGAAGGGACAGCAGGCTTCCGGAACCCCGCCTCTCGTGATCCTATACTGGAGAGGGGCGATCAGGTTTTTGGGGAGCACACCCGCGTGACTGCTTGCGGCGACGACTTCGCGAATGATGACTTCTTCCCTGACCTCGGCAACCTCATCCTCGACATGGGCGACAACGTCAACGCCGGCAACCAGTGAGATGCAGGGTGTAGGAAGCGGTTTGGGAATTTGCATGCCTTTCCAACCAGTGAGATACTCCGTACAAAGTACGACAGAGAAATAACCACAGAGAAGGAAGCTAAAAGTAAAGAATCAAACAAGCATTTTTGCATTTGTTTTGCATTGAATTATTTCACAAGCTTGACTTGTGCTGTTTTTCTACTTTTACAAAAACCGCATCATAATGTTAAAATGTGCATTTGCACGTACATAAGTAACAGTAGTACTCCCTCCGTCTAGGTGTATAAGTCTTCCCTCCTTCTTGGTCATGGTGCACAACCAAAGATGACTTATTGGCCTAGACGGAGGGAGTAGCACAGTCTGCAAGCATATATGGAGAGAGACATGTAGTGCGATAGTATATAGTAAAGTTTGTGCTATATGCACGTACTTGCAAAATGCGTACGAATACACAAGGTTTCCAAACTTTCCCTTTTACATACTTCATTAAGGACGCTAAAAATTCCTGAACATTCGGGATTTATCATTTGCGTCCCAAAACTAATGAGATCGCCTTACGAAACAAAAATTATACTCCTCCTAATATCCACGGCGCTCGCAGGAGCGCTTGCGGCACACCACGAGTGCCCTGGTGCGCGGCCGTTTCCCAGCGCGCCGACACAACGCCTCTTCCTTAGCCTCGCAACTCGCGAGGTGCTGATTGGCGGCTTGCCGGCGGGCGAGAGCGATCTCACCGAAGTGGTGATCCGGTGCCAACAGGTACTCCTCGCTGGAAGCGTGCACCCGGTCCACGTACCGCCAAGCGTAGATGAGGCGCTTGGGCCCGACTGCACTCAGGGCGTCGGAACGGGCGTCCTCCGCCACCCTCACAGCCCTCGCACGAGCCTTCTGCCAAAGTGCCAATTGCCTGACTCTCTCGGACGCGACATAGGCCTCCTAGGCAGCTTGTTCCGTGGTGCGCTTCTCTTCCTTAGCCCTCTTCTCCGCCTCTATTTTGGCGCGCTCTACTGGAGGCAAAGCCTCCCACGAGGCGACATCCATTTCTTTCCAAAGCTCCTCAAGGCTGGGGGGCTCGGCGGGCGCGCGCGGCATTCTCCTCGTAGCGGGGAGCCGACGCGTCCTCCGGCGCGCGTGCTGGCGAAATTGGGAACGCCGACGCGTCCACCTCGACGCGTCGCGGCGAGGAGCAGAACACCGACGCGTCCTCCTTGACTAGTGGTGGCGAGGAACAGAATGGCGACACGTCGCGTCGCGGCGAGGAGCGGAACACCAATGCGTCCTCCTCGACTAGTGGCAGCGAGGAATGGAACGACGACGCATCGCGTAGCGGCGAGGAGCGGAACACCGACACGTCCTCCTTGACTAGTGGTGGCGAGGAACAAAACGCGACGCGTGACCATCCGCGCGGTGCAGCGAGGGGCTCCTAGGGCTTGGGAGGGGCAATGCCATGGTGGTCGACATGAGAGGGAGGGGAGAAGATAGCGATGAATGTGAACATGAGGGGGAGGAGATAGTGATGTCGTGGGAGGCGCAATATTTATAGGGAGCAATGGCACACCTACGTAAGATATGGACTGAGCTGCACTGACTTAACTGTCAGTCCAGTTGCGTCACTGACATGTGGGCCAGACCCCTGTTAGGCCCATATGTAAGTGACCGAATGCACCTGCAGTTAAGTAACAACTACATGGGCATATTTGTTGGAGTAAATTACGGGGGAGCGAAGGGGTGGAAATATTGCTGGTCACAACGGTTTGGATGAGCGTGGGGGGAGGATAGTCATGCATGTAGGTTTTTTCACATGGGGTGGAGTGGTGGGACCACTGGAGGGAGAAGGAGAGTTTGGCAGGCATATTGTTTCCACACATGGAGAGGAAATGATTTGGAGACGAACGGGCTTCCTGCAGGTATGGGGAACGGTGCATAATAAGTCATCTTGCATGTTGGGCTAGGTATAGTCTCAAGTCATTAAAAACAAACACGCCCCACACATGTTCATATTTCAAGGTGCACTAAATTATTGCATGCGATGATTAAGGCCGGTCATAATGGTGGTATCTTAGCTAGTATCATGCACACGGGAATAGCAAACATGCTGATGTGGCAAAGAATTAAAGAAGAGAGGGGGGTTAGAGTAACTAGTGTTCATGCATGCATTGGTAAACACATTTTTTTGTGGACAATGACAGCACTAGTTGAGTACTTTTGCAGACTTCAAAAACTATTCCGCAATGTGTCAACATTTACAATGTCAAATCAATATTTTTACACTCATTATAAAACGTAATTCTTACACTCATTATAACCAGTACTCCCTCCGTCTAGGTGAGCAAGTCATCTTAGATTGTGCACTGTGAGCAAGGAGGAGGGGAAAACGAGAGATCTTAATGTTTATTTGCTAATTAATAGCATTGCATGCAATGAACAAACCACTGCATGTCGTGTTTGGTAGTCTCAAGTCATTAAAAGCATGCACACCCACATCTCCTATTGGTTGATATGTCAAGAAACAAGAAACGAGGTAGAAGTTAATGCACCACGCCTAAGTGTTTTGGGAGTATTGTAGATATTGATATTTTTAGTATAAATTTGGTCGTGGGATTTCATTGATGCATGTCAAAGCGTTGACAGGTCTGCTATGCGTGACCTGAAGATCAAAGCATTGAGCATTTAGAAGTTGATCAACAATATTCGATTGTGAAAGATTAGCCGTTCGGCCAATAAGGTGGCACAATTAATCGCTAAGTATAGCTTTGACAATATATTAGATGGTATTCTTGTAAATAACATACCGCTGTGTGTGGTGAATATTGTATCGAATGAGTGTACTGGTGTGGCCTGTTAATTAATATAAGGTGGTGTTCAAAAAACGTATATATTTGGTCAAACACTTTGCAAACGGTTGACGGGAGTAAAAAGGACCAGAGGGAGTATCATGCATGCAGAGTAGGCAAAAGAAATTGCTTGTCTAAAAAAAGGCAAAAAATTGCTCATTTAAAGCCAGCCGAAGTCTCAAAGGGCGCGACCCCGCGAGGGAGGCGAAGGTCATGGGAGGCGCAACGTTTGACGGAATTAAGTGAAGTTACATCCACGCGCCGGCATGGCGTGCGAACAGGCAGAAGCTATACCGGTTCAATGCCCGCGCTATGAGAGGTCGCGTCCGTGTCAGAGCAATCACTCCCTCCAGTCCTTTTTTGTTTGGGTATAACAAAATCTCGTTTTCCATTCACATTTTACAAGTAAAGTTCATGGACAAACTTTGAGCCAACGTACGATGGGGACTAGTAAACCAGAATGTAGGTAGTAGTTTTTTTAATCAAAGAAGGGTTTCCCCTTCCGATTTTCATTAAAGAAAACCAGCATCTAAATCTAAACCATAGTATTTGCCCTAGAACTATCAGGTTCAACATCTCGCAACATAAACCCATACAACCTCCATGGGAAAAAAACAAACCATACCACCATACGCCAAGGAGGTACGTAGTACTATGAATTCCATTTTCGCTCCATACCAATCGTTCTAAAAACTACTTACTACTTATAATGCGCCATTGAAAATCAAAACTCTTAACCCCGCTAAAAAATGATATTTTAAACATGGTTACTCGATCTGTGGCAACTGGCGAGCCACCGCGCTCCAAGTCGTTCACCTGTGGTCCCGACCATCAACTCCTACGGATCAAATTATCATGCGAGCTGACTATTCCTACAAAGGTGCTCCACCACGTACCCGGTACCCGCGAATGCAGCAATCATGCCCCTAGGGTTTTAGGGTTTATCTGTTAATGTCGCCTTTACATAACACTCATGTGTGCGAGACAACGAGAGGCCGACTGTGGGCGTGTGCCTCTTCTCTTCGTATATGTACTCCACCGTTTGTCTGGTGTCCAAAAAATTATAATAACTACTAGCAATGTGCCAATGCGTTGCCACATGATCAAAGTAGATTAATACAGTGGCGGAGCTAGATGCAGACTACGCCTGGGGCTATGCTATGTTCAGTGATAAACTTCTATGATTTTCTATGCTTTGCATGAAGAAATTACAAAGGAAGTTGTTTCTAGGCCTGGGGCTATAGCCCTAGCTGCCCCAGGCCTTTCTCTGCCACTGGATTAATACATATTCACCGATTTGATAGAAAAAAGTCTAGCTTTGAAATACGTATATCACTAAAAATATGTTATGTTTCACTCAAAGTATATTCCTTTGGCGGTTTTGATGAGATAAGGGAGGAATGTTGTTGGTTTCAAGATTCGAGAAGTGGTATATGTCTAATTTCTACTCTTAGTAGCAAGATGCCTGTGCGTTGCACGGAACATCAAGATCTTGTGGGAGAAAAGGATGAACGAGGGAAGGCCTTATCTGCAAATGTGGTGAAGAGTGCGGGTAAATTGCCATATTTTCCTTCCTATCCGTCAGATATAAATCAGACGACCTACATTGCAGGATGGCAGGCCCACCATCATCACCAACTCTATTTTTTATCCCTACTCTTATAATAAGCATTGTCGGTGATGATCGTGTGCCTGCCATCCTGCAATATAGGCCGTCCGATCTATATCTGACGGATAGGAAGGAAACTATGGCAATTTTGCAAAAAGATACCCACACCCCTCTCCACATTTGCAAATAAGGCCTTCCCTCGTTCATCCTTTTCCCCCACAAGATAAACTACTCATACAAATGCATCTTGATGTTCCATGCAACGCATGGGCATCTTGCTAGTTGTTGCAAAAGCCCATGTGTGTGTGAGAGAGAGGGCGAGTGGAGGAGGACAGAGTGCATGTGTGACAAAGACACAAGGAGTGTGTGTGCGATAGGTATCAGCTTAAAATGAGGCAATAGTGTCTGTGTGCACGATCGAGAGGGCGTGTCTCAAGAAGGGAAGAAAAATCGACATAGATACAAGGAGCGGGGGAGAGACAAGTATGCGATGGTGGAAGCACGAGTGTGCGGGTGTATAAACCTATCTAGAGGCTAGCTAGTCGATAAATGTTTGTGAGAGAAATATGAGTCGGGGTGCGAAAGCGATAGTTTTGTGTGTGAGAGAGAGAGACGGTAGTCAGGAAGGGGAGTGGAAGCAGGAGTTGTGCGTGTGTGTCTGTGAGAGAGAGAGAGGAGACGGTAGTCGGGGTTGTCTGATCGGTAAACAAATGAATAATGTCAGTCTGGGATGGAGACGAAAAGGAATCGCAACAAATGTTGTGTCTACAGGAGAGATAGAGAGAGTAATTTTAGTGGTATGAGTCATATGTAGAGACATATAGGGTGTGTGAGAGAATCCCATAGAGACAAAGACAAAGTGAAAGACGAGTGGAGACCATGTGTTTGGCGGTGAAAAAGAAAGCTTATGTACCGAGTGATACCAAAGAACAGTAGAGACGTGAGAGATAATGAAAACCGTGTAATTTATAATGATAGGGAGAGTGTGACACTTCTCAAGGGAGACGTCGAGAGACCATGTTTGCGAGGATAGGAGAAACATGAAGTGAGCATGCGGGTGAGCTGGAGAAAAGAGAGTGATAGCTACCTGAAGGAGAATGCATGCGAGAGAGATGGGCGTGAAAGGGGTGAACAAAAAAGGGATTCAAATATTTGAATTCAACATGATGATACATGTAATCCATACTCAAACCAAAATTGATCTATCAAACATGCATACTCATATGAATTCACGCACATCTATGTTATTTAATATGTACATATTACTGATCCATACACTTTAGTAGAACATAATTTGGATAAAAAATCGAATTCAACCTTAAGATTTCGAGATCGTTGTATTTGTAAATCATATTATACATATAAAGCAGCGGAATTCTTTGTTGTGCTTTTGAAAGTATATATAAAAAAATGATGTATATAGAATGTAATTCCAATTGAAAATGGATCCCGCCCGAAAAAAATAGAATGCAAATGGGATTCGAATTGTGTTGGCATGGTAAACCTGCACTCTGCAAAATTTGAACGAAGCGGGGAAAGTCGTAGTAACTGCCTGAAACCAGAATCTGCAAGATGGAAATCACTACTGCCTATCCCTGCCATGCAAAGCCTATATGCTGGATTTCTATAGGTTTCGATATGGGTAGGTTTGTAATTTCACCCAAATGTGATGTAACTGCCTCCCACCCGGATTCATACACGGTGGGCGCCAAAACACAGTGTGTCCTCGGCCGAAATCGACTCCCTCCCCGATTCATATTCATACATGGTGGGCGCCAAAAACAAACTCTCGTCGGCAAATATTCGGTGTATGCGAGATTACCATCCTATCCCCAACAGACTAGTGTTGCTGTGATGTAGTAGAAATTTGAAACGGGGGCTAAGTTTGTAAATATCCTCGCATTTGAGACAAGCGTGCCCTGAATACATGGTTTCCCCTTCCTCTCTACCTCCCTTTTCCCCATTCGTACTCCGTGGACGCCAAAACATCCTCTCCACCTCACCCTCCTCCGTCCGCCGCCGTCCGCCACCCCATCCACCGCCGTCCTCCACCATGCCGAAGCTGATACCCTGATGCCGCCGTCCATTACAAGAGATCGACCTCTCTCATCCACGGCTTCAGACCGGGATCCTTGCATCCCGTCCTCTCGCTTCATCCCCGTCATCGTCCACCTTGCCGGCGCCGCTCCTACGACCGTCTCGTCCACCGCGCCCCGCCGCCACCGTCTACCCTCCTAGATCAGCTTCCATGCCGCCGACAGCCATCGCTACCGCAGCACCGTCAAATTCTCAACAGATGCATACACGACGCCGCACCAGAGGCGGTACTCTTTCATATCTGCTCAACTTATTTATCGCAACAAGAAAATAGATCGCCACTGCTTTACTCTGATTTCTTGTCTTGGTTGCCAAGTTGCCTTTGTCCGGTTTGCACCTTCAGATCCGCCATGGCACGCTCAACACCATACTCTCAATGCTTATGGTTTTCCCCTTTTATATTCCACACTAGGTAAATCACAGTAGAGTAAATTTCAAAATTGGGTCAGTCGATTTTTCAGAGCTCGCCGGAGTTTGCCGGTGCGATCGAAGGGGCTTGGGTGGGGACGATGGTTGTGGGGGTGGTGGTGGGCCCTCGTCGAATGAAGAAAACTCGACGCGGGTGGGGGCGGGGGTGGGGGTGGGGGAGGAACACAGGCGGTGGGGCCAGTGGTTCGGCCGGCAGCCCATGCGGTGTTCTATATGGGAAGCACAGTATGTTCCTTGTCAGGAAGGGGGGCAGGGACATCTGCAGTCAACAGCTGATAGAGCTGTCCTGTACGTGATCGATTGTCTTTCAATTACTAGCTGGAAGACAACACCGTAATTTCCTGCTAGTTCCATTTTCCCGATTTATATGTCCTGGTATGGTGTACCCCTGTTATGTACACTATGATATGCCTAGTTGTTGTGTGCTCTTGTTATCATGGCTTGGCAATAAACTCTCTATACATTATATTATGAACCTATCATCTGCCAGCTATCCTTACTTTTGGAGCCTATTTTTTCGTGTACTTGTGCCAGATTATATAAATGCACGCACCATATTACAGCACACATGAGCCTCTCATTAGAATCCAGTTTTAGCACACAAGTGTTTACAGGGGCGCCCATATATTAGAATATCATCTGCATTACAAAGATAATCTCACAACTATTTATGATTTCATGGTTCTCAGATATTATACGCAATTACAGTGAATATCAGAATCCGCGCATCAGAAGAATATTGTGGAACACTGCAATGACTTACAAAATTGGCAGCAAGGCATTGAGTGTCATTCTAGAAGCAATGAAACTCGTACGCTCCCCACATGTTGATTCTTGTTCAGAATATCATCCTAATGACTATTCTAACCTCGAGGAGTCAAAGGCAGATGGCCTGTTCTGTTCACCCATCAAGGTGACTGTTCTAATTTGGCAAGGTTTTATTGATTGCACGTATCTTGCATATGTTGTCTTGCATTTATTCTACTTTGTTGCACCGCCATCTGATTAGTTTACTCATCATATATGTCGAGATGACATGCCCATCGATTATACAAACATATTCCATCTGTCATCATACCATGTTTTTCCACTCAAATGCTGTTCTTGTGCATCAGACATCAAAAAGGAAGAGGGTGATTGCTGAACCTGAAGAAGCACCAGCAAAGTCCTTGAAAAACATGGTGGTGCCGGAGAAATCAGACAGCACCCCACTTATATTGGTTGTACAACCAGTGACACAAAACTTAGGACCGACTCCAGCTGACTGTACCCATACTTCACTAGCCACACCACTGGCCCCACCGCACATGACGTGCATTTCAGCAAAAGGTATACCGATTTCATTTGCCATAGCACCAGTTGTACCACAGAAAAATCCAACTCCAGCAAATAGTACAGCAAGTCCACCGGCCGAAGACCTATCACAACTGCAGAGACAGCCAATTCCTACAGATTGGAACCCCATTCCATTTGTTCCCAGTTTAAAAGACAATGCTTTCAATGTTGTTAGGGACTACGTGCATATATTCCCATCATGGGAAGATTATTGTGAAGACAAACACCATTTTCACATCTTCCTATCCAACTTACGTGTAAGTGATATTATTCCTGGTTATTATTTTCCTGTTTTCTGCCGATTGAACTCATCAATGATTTACATTACATTGTTGTAACTAGGCGAGGGTCAATCTGGATAGTCATGATGAGCAAAGCTTGCTTGTGCTTTTCAAGGAAGCATTGCAGCAGTATCGGTGTTACCTGAGGAAATCACACGTTGATGTCAAGTATATAAATGAATTTCCGGTGAAAGTCTCCTGTGCTAAATTTAGAAGACATTGAATGGAAAAACCTTGTTATCCACTGGTCTCGTTCCCACGATGAGGTACTGTCTATGAAATCACATGACAATTTGAACTTCTACTTTTCCGCATGTGCCTTACGGATCCTTTTACAGGAAATCTGCTCGAAGAAGAATTCCGGTTTGAAAAGAACGACAGGATATCGCAAATATGATGCCCGCTGCTTTGCTCTTGTTAGTACCTATTGTCCTGTATCACTGTACTTGCATACATACCTGGTTCATTATGTGACAGCAGTATGCATGATAGCTTGCTTATCAATTGTTCGCTCCAAATTATCTGATCTGTATGAATGGTTACATTAGTGTAGAATATATCCAATGCCAATGATTTTTTAGCTCTGCATTGTTCTTGTAAGTACATGTTGTCCTTTATCAGTGTACTTATAATGACAGGTAGTTGTTCATGTACCATCACTCTGCATCTTATTTTCCTTTGCCCTCGACTTTCTACACATCAGATCTATATTTACTATTACCATAAGGTTGGTACTGAAGAAGTTTAGCTGTGCATTGCTCTTGGCTGTGCCTTTTGCCCGTATCGCGGCACTTACATTTATAGCTACTTGGTTATGTAGTATCACTCTTCATCTTATCTTAAATATTCTCCATTTTTTCATATATTATCACATCTATATTTACTCTTAACAAAATGTAGAATAAAGGCAATGCTTTTGAAGAAGATTATGTGTTAAACTTCTTGAATTGCCCCCCCCCATCAGCATGTACAAGGCCTTTATAGAGCCTGTCTTCACCAATAATGTAAGTTTGTCCATCTCAAGCCTTCAAACTTTGTTGTATATATTTGGTTAGGCATGACTGCAATAGCTGTTTATTTTTGGTGTTTGCATCAAATTGCTTGTTTAAAGTTTATTATATGTAGTTCATAAACAAAAGTTCATCCTTTCTCAATTTAAGTTTTCAGTTGTACAACCAAGTTACTTCTTCATACCATGTAAATTAAACTATATCGAGCAAGTGATCTTCTTTTGCACTGCATGTATGCTTCTGTTCTTCATCTGTAATCCAGTGGTGTGGTGAACCTACCCATTACAGCACAATGTCATATTCTGCAATGTCTTAACTATGAAAAATGTCATATCATTCTACTATTATTTAAACTGTCTCTTTATTTGCCAATGTGAAATGGTATAAATTGACAGCACACTAAGCATTGATACTTATGAGTTCTTGATCTGTAATCCAGTGGTGTCGTGAAGCTGCCAACTCCTTCACAATATCATTTCCTGCCATGTCTTTACCTGAACAATACCATATTGTGTTAATGCAAATTTAAACTGTGTCACTTTATTCGTCATTAAGAAATGTGATGAATTGTCAGCACTGGTACTTTTATGTGCAAAACCTGCCATATGTCTGCTTGTTTATCTTTTAGAGTGAGGAAGATATAAGTGTTGAACAAGCGCGGTCTCATCATCTTGCTCAGATGCTTGCGTTGCAGCTGCCCAGTAGGGCTAACCTTTCTTGAACTCTATTGAAGTGCTGTCGGTTTTGTATATTATTTTGTCGGCGTGTTTATTTGCACTGGTGGCGATCTTTGATGCCCAGTGTATGTAATCTGCTGTCTGCTCGTGCTTTATTATCATAGTGGCAAACTTTGATGCCCAGTGGATGTAATATGCCATAATTTCTTTACTGTATAGTATAGGTTTTTTCTTATTCACGATGTTGAAGTTATTTTACTATATATATATCCTGTCTTCGCAGTAAACCGGCCAAACCATAAAATTACGTTACATAATCGGGCCGTCATGCAATCACGATGTAGGTTGGGCCTGAAACATGACGATAAGCTCACGGGCCGCCAGCAGCCCAAAATGAACCCCGGCCCATGATTGTGCGAATCAAATCACGGGATTTTAACAGGCCAAAAAATTGTCTCAGTCCTTGTTTGGCCCAATCAGATATCGGGTGCGAGCAGGCCGGATGCAAACCGGGCCGTAGTTAGGCCCAACTATATGACGGGCTTTTAACAGGCTGAAATTAACATAGGGCCGAAATGTTAAACGGGCCCTTAACAGGCCAAAACTAATATCAGGCCGAATTACTAAGTGGGCCTTTAGCAAGTGGGCCCAAAAGCATAGTGTCCAGTTGACGGGCCGAATCTGATATGGGCCATAATTAGGCCCAAAACCTCTTAAAGGGCCGGACCTGATCTGGGCCGTAATTTGGCCCAGAACATGGTAGGCTTTTAACAGGCCGGATCTCATATGGGCCACTATTAGGCCCGGAGCGTGGCAGGCCATTAATAGACCGTATCAAATATGGGCCGGCATTTGGCCCAAAACATGGCAGCCAGTCAACGGACCGGCCTACTAGGGTCCTCAAAATCTTGTGGGCCTACAGCTGGGCCGGCCCATTATGATCCGCAAGAATTTTGTGGGCCTTTACCTAGGCCCGCCTATTATGGCACACAAAAATCTTGTGGGCCTTTACCTGGGTCGGCCCATTATGGCCCGCGAAATCTTGTGGGCCCTTAGCTGGGCTAGCCCATTATGGTCCGCAAAATCTCGTGGGCCTTTAGCTGGCCCGGCCCATTATGGTCCGCAAAATCTTGTGGGCCTTTAGTTGGGCCGGCCCATTTAAACTTGTTGGGCCATGCCACGTGTCGACGTATCATAGGCGCCTTCTGTCCAGTGAGTGGATGACATCTATCCCGATGATGAGCCGACACATGTTTCCTCTAGCCAATGATGATTTTACACGTGGAAAATCCCCATTGGTCGAGGTTATTAACGGGTTATCGGATCCAAAACCCGACCCGATAGCTTAACGGCATTCCGTTATGGTGGATGCCACGTGTCGGTTAGCCTTGACGAAAGCACTTCTGTGATGCGCGATTTATCGTCATGGAAGTGGACACTTCCGTGATGATAATTTTGGTAATGTCATGGAACACTTCTACGACAGCACATGTATGACTATCTTGATTCTGTCATAAATTTTTCATGGATGTACATGCATGACAAAAAAAGTGACCTACTATGACAAACACGTATCATCACGGAAGTGTATTTTTTGTAGTGATATTTAGTGCTAAATTTACGAAAAACATCGGTATCCATAAAAGATTTAACGCAATCAAATTTAGCTGTCATACCTGACTCCTTACCTTTGCCGAGGTCCCAATCTTCAGAGTTACATTTAATTCTTTCTAATAAATCCCATTTGAATTGAATAGTCTTCGTCATAAAAGAGCCAGCACAAGAAGTATCGCGCATGGTGCGATTGTTATCAGAAAGCCGAGCATATAAATTTTGAATAATCATTTCTCTCAAGTGCTCATGATTGGGGCATGAATATAACATTTATTTAAGCCTCCCCCAAGCTTGAGCGATGCTTTCTCCTTCGCGAGGCCAGAAATTATATATATAATTGCGATCTCGATGAACAAGATGCATAGGATAAAACTTCTGATCAAATTCCAATTTCAATCGTTTGTAGTTCCATGACCCCGTATCATCACATAGCCTATACCATGTCAATGCATCTTCCTTCAAAGATAAAGGGAAGGCCATTTTCTGAATAACATCTTTGGGTACACCTGCAAGCTTCAATAATCCACAAACTTCATCCACATACATTAAGTGCTCATCAGGATGCGTTGTTCCGTCTCCGGCAAAAGGATTAGCTAGCAGTTTTTCTATCATACCCGAAGGAATTTCAAAGCAGACATTTTCATTTTCAGTAGGTTCACTAGGTTGAGGAGCAACTCTTTCTTCTACTGGTCGGGGTGAAGATACCCCGAACATGCCCCTCAGAGGATTACTTTCCATAGTAACAAGTGACAGTAAATTTTAGCACAATATATAAAAATTTTCCTTACCAAATTCCACCTACCAAAGGCGCTTCACTCCCCGGCAACGTGAAAGTGCGTTATATCGACCAGAGGGGGGGTGAATAGGCGATATTTATGAAATTCTTCACTGAGGAATTTGCCGATGAGGAAATTCCTTAATGAAGAACTACTAGCAGCAGAATAAGTACTGAAAAGTAGACATAACAGAATACAAGCATAGTCATCATGATGAAATGAAGACAGGTACAGAGTACAGGAAGCGTAAGCACATGATAACACAGGATGAAGACAAATAGACTGAAGAAATATAACTGAGGAAATTGAGAAAGTCAAATTCAAAGTCTTCAAACACAGATATGAACAAGTACACAACTCAATTATGAGGAAATGAAAGAGTTGGGGAAATGGAACCAGTAAGCTTGGTGAAGACAATGATTTGGTAGACTAGTTCCAACTGCTGTCTCAGTTGTACGTCTGGTTGGAGCGGCTGAGTATTTAAACTCGAGGACACACAGTCCCAAACGCCAGTCCTGAACACGGAGCTCAGGACACCCAGTCCTCACCGTATTCTCCTTGAACTAAGGTCACACAGACCTCGTCCAATCACTCGTGGTAAGTCTTCAGGTGACTTCCAATCCATCACAAACTCGGTCACTCGGCGATCCACAATTCCTCTTGGATGCTCTAGACCATGACTCCTAACCGTCTGGAAGAAGCACAGTCTTCAAAGGTAACAAGTGTTGGCTCCACGCAGGATCAATCTCTTCAGTGATGGCCAATCACTTGGGGTTTGTAGGTGTTTGGGTTTTGGGTTTTTGGTTTTTCCTCACTTGATGATTTTTAGCCTAGGGAGCAGCCCGACATGATAGGACATAAATGCCCTTCAATGATATGACCGTTAGGTGGATAGATAGTTTGGGACAGCTGGCGCATAGCACAGCAACGGTCAGAATTTTGAGTAGCAAAATCCTCATGGCTATCATGTTCCTCACTGTGTAGGCAATCCGCACTAGCGAATTCCTAACTCCTCAGTCAGGACAAATTCCTTAGAGACCAGAAGAACTTCGTCTCTATCACTGAAGAAATTGACTGAACTGTATGAGATTTCCAATGGCTTCACTCGAAGGGATTGGTAGGTGTAGGATTTTGAGTTGAGCATCACATGGAAATTTTTCCTTAGTATTTCCTCGACCCCCTTTAACAGTACGGTGTTTCCTATGACTCAGGAAAGAGAAAATGAAACTACGAAAACAGAAGTCTTCACGCTTCATGTTCCTTGAATGAATACCAAGTCTTCACGGTCACACCAATTTCTTCACTTTCAAAGTCTTCAGAAAGTCTTTAGAGATCCAAAGTCTTTAGTCGAAGAACTTTGTTTTTAGGGGTCAACTTTCTCTGTAAATATCAAACTCCTCATAGACTTATAAACCTGTGTACACTCACAAACGCATTAGTCCCTTAACCTATAAGTCTTCAATACACCAAAATCACTAAGGGGGCACTAGAAGCACTTACAATCTCCCCCTTTTTGGTGATTGATGACAATATAGGTTAAGTTTTCAACGGGGATAAATATATGAAGTGTAAATACTGATATTGGGCAATTTGATTTCAAGATATAGAAGAACTCCCCCTGGAGATGTGCATAGTGAGGAATTTGCTTTTGAAGCAATGCACACTTGAAGAATTGAATCATGGAGATCTCCCCATATATCTTGTAATTCATACACGCATTTTACATATAATAGTGAAGAATTTGAAATGCATGATGAAACATGGTGACTGATGTAATTCAGCATGCGTGCAATAATATTAGCGAGGAATAAGCATGCAGAAAAATGACTCAAAAGTATCAGAGCACCTTCGGGTTTAAGATTACAACTCGATCCAATAAAGTCTCATAAGAATGAGAGTTGTAACTTAACAAAAAAACGCCCATATAGAAAGACCCGCTTGAAGACTAACTCAAAATTCTCCCCCTTTGTCATCAAATGACCAAGAGGATCGAATATGAGGACTAACGCCCCTGAAAAATATCAAGTTGATGAAGGAGCGCCAGCGTTGTTGGGGTCGTTTGTTGTAGTAGGTCCTGCCGCAGTGTCGTCCAAGTCTTCATGTTCATCAGTGTCCCGCGATGAAGAATATGATCTGGCCACCAGAGAAGGAACCTTGACCTTCTTGAATTTCTTCGGTGGAGGTGCAGACCAGTCAAAATCTTCTTTGAGACACATTTTCTTCAGATCGTCTTCACCATACATATGTGACAGGATTGCCCAGGTGCGACCGAAGACTTGATGGAGGTAGTAATGGTTTTTCTTCACTGCATTGTGTGTGGCAGTCATGTTGTGAAGAAGTGAACCAAACTGACGCTTAACCCATTTGTGATTTTGATCCACCTTCTGGTGAAGACTAAGCAGAAGTTCATGGTCAGTCATCACACGTGGAGCAGTGGCTTTGTCACATCCCTAGTTCTATTAATGCCTAGTGCTAGCGTCTGGTGTTGCATCATGTCTAAATTTCTGAAACTTGAATTGAGGAAAATTGAAAGCCTCAAAATTTTATTTAAAAGAAGGGCAAATAACCCTGGAAATGCATCCAATGTTTCCATAATGCTCCCCAATGGTGTTTAATATTTATGGCAAGGGTTTTGGTCCAAACCAAAAATATGGAACATTTTTGAGGAATTATTTTGGCCATTTGGATTTAAATCAATAAATATTTGAGTTGGATTTAATTCTTATATAAAAGAATTGCAGGTCCAAAAATCCTGAAAACCTGTGAGTGGCTTTGAATATATTGCATCAAGCCACATAAATATTTTCAGGAGCTACTAAATGATTTGGTCTGTGAATCAAATCAAAACAGAATTGAAATATTAGAAAACAGAAATTAAATAGGTTCAACCAAAATATTTTCAATGACCTCAAATATCCTTTTAAAATGTTCATGATATATGGAAAAGGGTGAAAGCCTCTACCAGAGATGATGCATATTTTTCAAGGACATTTTGGTCATTGAATTAAATCATTATGGTTTTTGAGTTGGAGTTTAAAAGTTACCATTAAATATTGGTTGCTCCAAATATTCTGAAATTTACTGTGTGGTTTGGAAATAATTCAAATATCCCTCGCAAAAATTTACAGAAATAACCAAAGTGTTTTGGTTGGTATTTTATTTGCAAACATAAAGCAGAATATAGAAAACAGAATAAATTAGAATAAAACAGACAAGGGAAAGGGCCTTACCTGGCTCACCTGTAGGAGAGCCGGCCCAGCTCAATGCCCCAGCCCACCAGCACCTCGCCCGTCGTCTTCCTCCCCTCGCCCCGAAGCAGCTGCGTGCTAGCAGCAGCGCACATAGGAGGATTCCACCTCCTGCTTCGTGTTGGCGGCCTCCTCTTTGAGCCTATCCACGCCTGGATACGCCCGCGACCCCCTGGACCCTCCCGCTCACTCTCTCGAGCTCCTCCCCCTCCTCTGCTCTCTCTCTCCCACGCAACCGCCATGAGCCCAAGAGCGCCGGCGAGCACCACCACAGCCACCGGCCCTCCCTCGCCCCGTCGATGCTTCCAGAAGCCCCGTCGTGTCCTCCTCTTCCTCTCCACCGAGCCATGGAACGACGAACGCACCACAACGTCGCCACCATCTCGTCTTTCACATCGGCCGCCGTGGATCGCCGCCGTCGAATTCGCGGCCACCGAAGCTTCCCCGAGCCCATTGAGCTGCTCTGCGAGATCACCGTGAGCTCCTGCACGTTTTGCCCCTAACCCCGTGGCTTGCCGCTCGCCGTAGCCGTCGTTTCGTAGCTGGCCGTAGCACGCCGCCGCCTGAGCTCATCATCGGCGCAGCTCCGGTGACCATTAGGTCACCCCGGCGTGCCTAATCTACTCCCCGCATCGCGTAGCGCTCCGCTAGCCCCTCGCCTCGCTCGTTAGCACACCACAGTGCTAACCCGCACCAGCCCCGAACTCCGGCCACCGCCGCGAGCTTGCCTCCGGCGAGCTCGGGCCACCTCAGCCCCTGCCGTGTGCACAGATGGATGCGGGCGAGTCCCAGCTCCGCGTAGATGCCCTCCGCTGGCCATTTGGTCGCCGGAGGAGGAATTCCGAGCCCCTCCGCCGTCTCTGGCCTTGCCGGCGACGAGCGCTGGGTCAACTCCGGCGAGTTTGACCCGGGTCGACCCTGTTTGACTTTCCCCTGAACCACTGGCATGCGGGCCCCGCCCGGCTAACTAAGTTAGTTAGCGCTAATCCTATTTAGGTTAGTTAGGTTAGTCGCTGACCAGTGGGCCCAATCCAGTTAGTTAGGGCTAGCTAACTTGGTTAGTTGACTGGGTCACTGACCAGTGGGTCCCACTGGTCAGGTTTGACCTGGTCGATGCCGTTGACCTGCTGACGTCACTGTGACGTCAAGCTGACGCAGCAAATGATTTTCTGGATTTTAAATAATTCAGGAAATTCCAGAAAATACCCAAAACTTCTAAAAATCATAGAAATTCAACCGTAACTCCAAATGAGATAAATTATATATGAAAAATTATCCAAAAAATTCAAGGAATCCATCTGTACCATTTTCATGCATGTTAGAGCAACTTAAGGCCACTGTTTAGGACAAATTCAATAAAGGGCATTTAAATAATCATATATGGAGTTGGAATTTGAATCTTATATTCAAACCAACTTCATTTAATTGTGTTGCTAGTTGCATTAGCTCAATCAACAACATATTGCCATGTCATTATCATGCATCATGTTGTGCATTGCATTGATTGTATTCCTTCTCTATTGCCGGTAAATGTCCCCTCTCGATAGACCATGTACCGGCGTTGTGATCGTTGACACTGATGAAGACTCAATGTTATCTTCAGAAGTGCCAGGCAAGCAAAACCCCCTTGTTCATTACGATACAATCCCCCTCTCTCGCTCCTGCTCTCTTTTACTGCATTAGGACAACAACGATTCATCCGTTACTTGTTGCGGTAGTTGAACCCCTTATCCTCTGCATGACCTGTCATTGCCACAGTAATTAGATGAAACCCACTAGCATGAGTAGGAGTTGCTTGAGCCCTGATTGTGCCTACTCATTCATGCTTGTTTGTCATGCCTGCCACTGCTTAGAGTTGAGTCAGGTCTGACTCATCGGGGATGAATCGGAGGTGTGTAAACATGTCCTACTGTTGAGAGCTAAGTGTGTGAACACGATTTGGTAAAGGTAGCGGCGAGAGGCCATGTAGGAGTACATGGTGGGTTGTCTCATTGCAGCCGTCGTCAGGAACTGAGTTCTATGTCTGTGATCCATGAACAGCTACTACCACTCATTGGGATACTTAATTGACCCTCTCGGCTTCTTAATCACCCTAGTACTCTGTCCAGGAGTTGCAACTAGTTTCTGGTGTTTGTAGGTTATGTGTTGGCGGCCGTGCGTAGCGCTGACCCTAGGGGTGGGCTATGTTGCGGAAGATACACCGTGGCAAGGTGTACCGGGCGCCCGTTTGGTGTCTCGGGAACCCTGCACACATCATTTGGGGTTGTGAGCGAAACTCCGGCCGGATCTCCTCGCGGATGGAACCTGAATAGGCGATAAACTGGACTAGAGACTTAAGTGTTTAGGTAGACCGTGGCCGACACCCTCGCCCGGCTTCTGCTTGAAGATTGCCGAGGTACATGACGTGTACAGGGCTATAAGTGGTGGGAGCGTGTGTGAAGAAGTACACCCCTGCAGGGTTATCATTATCTATTCGAATAGCCGAATTCCTCGGATATGGAAAGTTGGACCCCTTGCATAGTTCATAGACAAGTGAAAGTGGATACCCCTAAAACTCGCAAGATAAGCGTGAGTGCTATGGATGGCCTTCTCGTAGGGAGACGGGAGCGGATCCATAGTGGTGTATTGAATGGTGAATGTGTGGACTCGTGTGCGCCACCTCAAAAGAGTTGCTTGCAGTCGTAGTTCAGAATAGCCACCGAGTCAAAGTTGGCTTGCGGCAGTTAAACTCCACCACCCCTTTTTGTTGATACCGATGCATATGTACCTAGTTCTGATGTAAGTCTTGCTGAGTACCTTTGTACTCACGTTTGCTTAATTTATGTTTTGCAGAGAGATTCAGTCTCGCTAGTAGTTCCGCGTGGACTTCGACGTTTAGCTTGATACCTCAGCTACGATCTTGTGCCCTCGACAGGACCTGGTAGATAGTCAGGCTTCTTAGCCTTTTTCATTTGTAGATGTCTGTACTCAGACATTTTAAGCTTCCGCATGTGCTTTGCATTGTATGCTATGATTGTTGGGTCATGAGACCCATGTTTGTAATATCTCGCTCCTCGGAGCCTAATGAATAAATACTTGAGTTGTAGAGTTATGTTGTGTTGCCATGTTCTATTTACACATATCGAGCATATTGTGTGTATGATTAAAATGCTTGGTATGTGTAGGATCCAACAACCTAGTTGTTTATCCTTCGCAGCCTTTCTTATGGGGAAATGTAGTCTAGTGTTCCTCGAGCTATAGTAGTCAGCTACAGCCCGGTTCACCGGAGTCCTGCTAGCCCAGCACTACTGTTCAGGACACTTGACTGGCCGGCATGTGTTTCACTTCGTCCCTATGTCTGTCCCTTCGGGGAAATGTCACGCGGTGATTTCCGGAGTCCTGCCTAGCCTGCTACAGCCCGGGATCCCCGGAGTCCTGTTAGCCCAGTGCTACAGCCCGGAATCACTCGTTGATGACCGACATGTTCGATGTGATTCATGTATCCCTGTCTCCATAGGTCTGTGCCACTTTGGGTTCACGACTAGCCATGTGGGCCCGGGTTCTTTGTCATATGGATGTTAGCGACACTATCATATACGTGAGCCAAAAGGCGCAAACGGTCCCGGGCCAGGTAAGGTGGCACCCGTGGAGATACAGTGCGTGAGGCCACAAAGTGATATGATGTGTTACATGCTAGATCGGTGTGACCTAGGATCGGGGTCCTGACAGCGTTGGTATCAGAGCCTGACTGCCTGTAGGATTACCAAGCCAAACTGGTCGAAGTTGAGTCTAGAAATGCTTTAGTTATATAAGGGAATTGATTGTGGAAGGGAATGTAAGGCTCTTTTTACTCCTTATCCTTATGACCTTCTTATCTGAGTCACCTTATCTTTCTACGGGGTTAAGAACTAGGCTTCTCTTCTATCTCACAGGATGACGTGTTACTAAACCATAGTTGACTAGGATTGTTGAGTTCAAGCCTCAGTTCAGTTCCTACTACTTCCATATATTCATAACTGGCCTCAGAACCTTGATAATATGATTCTGAGTGGTTATGCCACCATTTTGCAGGGTGTCTCAAATCATTTTGAGCATTTACAGCCGTTATGCTGTCCGAGTCATCCCAGGTTTCTAAATAGTCTAATGCATTTGCAAATCCTTTCCCCTGTTCCTGATGTCCATTTGGGCCAGGTTAATCACACCAATCGGTGAGTTGAGGTACTCCGTTGCCTCGGCATTTATGTTGGAACTATTATTATGACCCTAGGTGTTTTAGGGAGTCACCTAGTGATCTAGCCATGTTTTGTATCCCCAGTGTGTGATTCTGGCCATTATTCTCAAAAGCATCCCGTGATGCCGTGTAGTGGTAGGTATTCTATTCGTGGGTTCTTGAACCCGAGATTCACCCTACCTCCTTCATGTTGATAGTGTTTGCTAGTTCCTTAGGACATTAGTAAACCTTGTGATAGACCTCGAGGTCTGTGGTATTTCCTTCTTCCAAATGCTATGAACCACCTATGGCAGGAGTTCTTTTGAACCAAAAGGTCACGACAGAGTGCTCTTGATAAGTTCTCCATTCTATATTGTGTCTCTGTCAGTTCTACCTTTCTGCATGGGTTATCCGGAAGAAATATGTTGAACTCGTTCGACATACTAATCTATGCATCCACAACTCAGAAAGTTATATGTTCCTTTGAGTTGTCCCCCTTCCGTTATATTCCGACCCTTATCTATCAATTGATAGACAAGAGTATGTGAGCATTCGTTCATCGGTGCCTATTATTCTTGTGGTCCGTCAAGCCGTTCTATTTCAGAATGACTAGGAGAAACAAACTCCAGTACCCCATCCATATCCAGGATTGGGTCAAGGCAGTTGTATTCCGCAGATCAAAATGCAACCCAGCTTTTGGTTCTGTTCTACCCTGAAGTATTACCCACTTTATGTCAAGAATGTCATGGGAATTGCACACCATCTTATGAATTTTTGACACAGTGATACTTCTCGCCATCATTATTCATTCCTCGGTGTCGTGTTGTCGCAACCGGAATGTCGACAAGTGAACCGTGATGTGTGAAATCAATACTCCTAGCAACTGTGTTGCTTGGTAGTTAATGGACAATACTCTCGTTCTTAGCGTGCCGGTTATTGAATTATCATTCTAAGACTGATCGTGCTACCTAGTCCTTATTTCCTGGTGCACACTTCGATCAATGGATTAGGATTCTGCCAATCCCTCACTCTTTGATCATATCATCTTGCCCTGAAAAGCAAGGTTGTTCTCGAGCTTAGTAACATACCGGTGGTTCGTGATTTTCCGAATATCTTCTCGGAAGTGTTACCAGGTTGTCACCTGACCGTTATGTTGAGTTCGTGATCAAGATGGTTTTTCAATAAACCACTTTTACCCAAGAATCTGTGTTGGATACCCCTGAGCTAGTTGGTTAAGCTTAACAACAACTTGGAGAGTTGGAAGATGAAAACTTGTCCGACTTCGTTCATCCCTAAGGGATATCCTTGTGTGTGTGTGTGTGTTGAAGAAAGATGATATATTCATCGACTGATCCCCGTGATCAGCTGTTGGATCTATTATCTTGTCCAAACCTTGATTTGAGTGTGGGCTATCGTCAAATCAAATCAGAACCAACGATGTTCGTGATGTTGTCTTACTTACGGTTGTCCCTCGAGCATACACCATTATATCTTTGGTCTGACCAATACTATCACATTGTTCACATAGTGGTGGAAGTCCAATGATATGGAAATTCCGATGAGTTGCTATTGCGCCCATCAGCGGCATTTTGTCTCCTCCATGATTGTGTTGAACATCCAGCTAGTGTTGGAAACTTTATAAGCATTGCCCTCATGTCCCGATCATGAAGCATATGTCCGGTTGAAAGATGTGGCTTCCTCTAATTCATGTGCATCTGATGTAAGTTGCCGCCGTGAATTCGAGAAAGTTTGTTTTTGCTTCCTCTGGAATCATCCCAAGTCAGTCATGCATGTGCGAAGTATTCTATGGTCTGATAGACTGATCATCTACATTCTATACGTATCCCTAGCACACCAAGCCACTGATTGATTTGTTCAAGGAGAAGAAGTTTCTTCTTAAGGGTTAGACCTACGCAAGGACTTCGATATCCTCGTTGATGGTTCCCCCTGAACTCGGTAGTGTTTCATTTTAAGACTACCAGGTGACCATGCTTGTCTAGGACAACGTGTTCACATGCTTGTAGCAGAACCAGCTCATGTTTTGGAGCTTACTACCGTACTTCATTCCCCCGAGAATCTCACAACGCCGTCTCGCCGATTTGTGTTGCAAACTCTCATTTTGTTTCTAGACCCGATGAGTCTGGAATATCCTGTCACCAACCAGATCTGAATCTTAGGCAGATATGATGGTTGGAGCATTTTCCAAGAACTATAATATTGGTCTCTCGATAACCGGTAAAGTGGATGTCGTGGCCAACACATCCAGCCGGAAGACCTATTATTGTAGTATCTCGATTGAAGAAAGTTAGCCACATTCCCATGAGGATTTCGTAGGATTTACTCCAGAAGTTGTTCCTTATGGATCTATTGTATTCCCAAGTCCGACCACTACTTGGTGGCTATGCCGATGCTTAAAGCATGACCGTGGTAACCAATACATCAAGGAGAACATTAGAAGCAGAGTGCTAAATGTCTCTCGGTCGATCATCCAGATTTTGTTTCCTTGGCTTCGCTAAGGTGAAATCTGAGAAAGTGTTATCTTTCTTTGCATCTGCATCTTCCACCATTATTCATCATGGTAGCATGTTGTGTTGCCAGGATCCTTGACATGGATATTGGCAGAACCTTGATGAGTATGGATATGCTCAAGTTCATGAGAGCACACCCATGCACTAGGTTCTGATGTTGTCGTTAACTGGAATGTGCCTTCGTTCTCTCAGTTGTTCGATATCCATCCAATTGGTGGAATCACCTTTGCAGATGAACCTTCTCCCCAGTTACTAGAATCATTCCCAACATTTGCATTTTGTTCCCAGCTTACACCTCAGTAGCTGTTGTTCAGGATCATCTTCACAAGTGGACTTACCACGGGTTCCATCCATTTCCGATGATAAGCAAAAATCATCCATTGCGTTGTCTTCAACAAGGTAGTCCACATCATCCATCCTAGTCCAAGTATGCCATCTCTTCAAGCTATCTCAAACGATCAATTGTAAATTGCCTTAAGCTGGTATGAAGAGTTTCAACGATCTCTGAATCAAAAGTAATTCTTTTTGCCACTTAAGGGAATATTTCTGCGAGTCACTTTCACTAAGGTGCCTCGTATGGTATTATGGGCAACATAACTTCTCGCTACTTTGAAACCCCCTCACCATCTATTTAGGCGTGGAATTGTTGTCCACCAAATCAAACCCCGTCGTTGTTCTTCCATCCCTCTCGATGTGTCTTGTGTCTCAACTTGAGATGTTTCAACATCTCATTTCACGAGTTGATATTGTTTAGTTCAATCTTCGAGAAGATCAATCCTAGTTGAGTTTCTTTCCGTCGTCATCGCGTGGATGAAGATCTCAAAAGCAAGGATGCCAAGATCGACATGATGCAATGAATCAACATCTTTGAGAAGGGCAATCGGATCGTGAAGCTTCTTTATTGGCGTTCCCTCTGTCTTCTTACCTCACGTCTTGAATCTCGGGACGAGATTCTTGTTTAGTGGGGGCGAGTTGTCACATCCCTAGTTCTATTAATGCCTAGTGCTAGCATCTGGTGTTGCATCATGTCTGAATTTCTGAAACTTGAATTGAGGAAAATTGAAAGCCTCAAAATTTTATTTAAAAGAAGGGCAAATAAGCCTGGAAATGCATCCAATGTTTCCAAAATGATCCCCAATGATGTTTAATATTTATGGCAAGGCTTTTGGTCCAAACCAAAAATATGGAACATTTTTGAGGAATTATTTTGGCCATTTGGATTTAAATCAATAAATATTTGAGTTGGATTTAATTCTTATATAAAAGAATTGCAGGTCCAAAAATCCTGAAAACCTGTGAGTGGCTTTGAATATATTGCATCAAGCCACATAAATATTTTCAGGAGCTACTAAATGATTTGGTCTGTGAATCAAATCAAAACAGAATTGAAATATTAGAAAACAGAAATTAAATAGGTTCAACCAAAATATTTTCAATGACCTCAAATATCCTTTTAAAATGTTCATGATATATGGAAAAGGGTGAAAACCTCTACCAGAGATGATGCATATTTTTCCAGGACATTTTGGTCATTGAATTAAATCATTATGGTTTTTGAGTTGGAGTTTGAAAGCTACCATTAAATATTGGTTGCTCCAAATATTCTGAAATTTATTGTGTGGTTTGGAAATAATTCAAACATCCCTCGCAAAAATTTACAGAAATAACCAAAGTGTTTTGGTTGGTATTTTATTTGCAAACATAAAGCAGAATATAGAAAACAGAATAAATTAGAATAAAACAGACAAGGGAAAGGGCCTTACCTGGCTCACCTGTAGCAGAGCCGGCCCAGCTCAATGGCCCAGCCCACCAGCACCTCGCCCGTCATCTTCCTCCCCTCGCCCCGAAGCAGCTGCGTGCCAGCAGCAGCGCACACAGGACGATTCCACCTCCTGCTTCGTGCTGGCGGCCTCCTCTTCGAGCCTATCCACGCCTGGAGACACCCGCGACCCCCTGGACCCTACCGCTCACTCTCTCGAGCTCCTCCCCCTCCTCTACTCTCTCTCCCGCGCAACCGCCATGAGCCCGAGAGCGCCGGCGAGCACCACCACGGCCACCGGCCCTCCCTCGCCCCGTCGATGCTTCCAGAAGCCCCGTCGTGTCCTCCTCTTCCTCTCCACCGAGCCATGGAACGACGGACGCACCACAACGTCGCCACCATCTCGTCTTTGACATCGGCCGCCGTGGATCGCCGCCGTCGAATTCGCGGCAACCGAAGCTTCCCCGAGCCCATTGAGCTACTCTGCGAGATCACCGTGAGCTCCTGCATGTTTTGCCCCTAACCCTATGGCTTGCCTCTCACCGTAGCCGTCGTTTCGTAGCTGGCCGTAGCACGCCGCCACCTGAGCTCGTCGTCGGCGCAGCTCCGGTGACCATTAGGTCACCTCGGCGTGCCTAATCTACTCCCCGCATCGCGTAGCGCTCCGCTAGCCCCTCGCCTCGCTCGTTAGCACACCACAGCGCTAACCCGCACCAGCCCCGAACTCCGGCCACCGCCGCGAGCTTGCCTCCGGCGAGCTCGGGCCACCTCAGCCCCTGCCGTGTGCACAGATGGATGCTGGTGAGTCCCAGCTCCGCGTAGATGCCCTCCGCTGGACATTTGGTCACTGGAGGAGGAATTCCGAGCCCCTCCGCCGTCTCTGGCCTTGCCGGCGGCGAGCGCCAGGTCAACTCCGGCGAGTTTGACCCGGGTCGACCGTGTTTGACTTTTCCCTGAGCCACTGGCATGCGGGCCCCGCCCGGCTAACTAAGTTAGTTAGCGCTAATCCTATTTAGGTTAGTTAGGTTAGTCGCTGACCAGTGGGCCCAATCCAGTTAGTTAGGGCTAACTAACTTGGTTAGTTGACTAGTTCACTGACCAGTGGGTCCCACTGGTCAGGTTTGACCTGGTCGACGCCGTTGACCTACTGACGTCACTGTGACGTCAAGCTGACGCAGTAAATGATTTTCTGGATTTTAAATAATTCAGGAAATTCCAGAAAATACCCAAAACTTCTAAAAATCATAGAAATTCAACCGTAACTCCAAATGAGATAAATTATATATGAAAAATTATCCGAAAAATTCAAGGAATCCATCTGTACCATTTTCATGCATGTTAGAACAACTTAAGGCCACTGTTTAGGACAAATTCAATAAAGGGCATTTAAATAATCATATATGGAGTTGGAATTTGAATCTTATATTCAAACCAACTTCATTTAATTGTGTTGCTAGTTGCATTAGCTCAATCAACAACATATTGCCATGTCATTATCATGCATCATGTTGTGCATTGCATTGATTGTATTCCTTCTCTATTGCCAGTAAATGTCCCCTCTCGATAGACGATGTACCGACGCTGTGATCGTTGACACTGATGAAGACTCAATGTTATCTTCAGAAGTGCCAGGCAAGCAAAACCCCCTTGTTCATTCCGATACAATCCCCCTCTCTCGCTCCTGCTCTCTTTTACTGCATTAGGAAAACAACGATTCATCTGTTACTTGTTGCAGTAGTTGAACCCCTTATCCTCTGCATGACCTGTCATTGCCACAGTAATTAGATGAAACCCACTAGCATGAGTAGGAGTTGCTTGAGCCCTGATTGTGCCTACTCATTCATGCTTGTTTGTCATGCCTGCTACTGCTTAGAGTTGAGTCAGGTCTGACTCATCGGGGATGAATCGGAGGTGTGTAAACATGTCCTACTGTTGAGAGCTAAGTGTGTGAACACGATTTGGTAAAGGTAGCGGTGAGAGGCCATGTAGGAGTACATGGTGGGTTCTCTCATTGCAGCCGTCCTCAGGAACTGAGTTCTGTGTCTGTGATCCATGAACAGCTACTACCACTCATTGGGATCCTTCATTGACCCTCTCGGCTTCTTAATCACCCTAGTACTCTGTCCAGGAGTTGCAACTAGTTTCTTGTGTTTGTAGGTTATGTGTTGGCGGCCGTGCGTAACGCTGACCCTAGGGGTGGGCTATGTTGCGGTAGATAGACAGTGGCACGGTGTACCGGGCGCCCGTTTGGTGTCTCGGGAACCCTGCACACATCGTTTGGGGCTGTGAGCGAAACTCCGGCCGGATCTCCTCGCGGATGGAACCCGAATAGGCGATAAACCTGGACTAGAGACTTAAGTGTTTAGGTAGGCCGTGGCCGACACCCTTGCCCGGCTTCCGCTTGAAGGTTGCCGAGGTACATGACGTGTACAGGGCTATAAGTGGTGGGAGCATGTGTGAAGAAGTACACCCCTGCAGGGTTATCATTATCTATTCGAATAGCCGAATTCCTCGGATATGGAAACTTGGACCCCTTGCATAGTTCATAGACAAGTGAAAGTGGATACCCCTAAAACTCGCAAGATAAGCGTGAGTGCTATGGATGGCCTTCTCGTAGGGAGACGGGAGCGGATCCATAGTGGTGTATTGAATGGTGAATGTGTGGACTCGTGTGCACCACGTCAAAAGAGTTGCTTGCAGTCGTAGTTCAGAATAGCTACCGAGTCAAAGCTGGCTTGCTGCAGTTAAACTCCACCACCCCTTTTTGTTGATACCGATGCATATGTAGCTAGTTCTGATGTAAGTCTTGCTGAGTACCTTTGTACTCACGTTTGCTTAATTTATGTTTTGCAGAGAGATTCAGTCTCGCTAGTAGTTCCGCGTGGACTTCGACGTTTAGCTTGATACCTCAGCTACGATCTTGTGCCCTCGACAGGAGCTGGTAGATAGTCAGGCTTCTTAGCCTTTTTCATTTGTAGATGTCTGTACTCAGACATGTTAAGCTTCCGCATGTGCTTTGCATTGTATGCTATGATTGTTGGGCCATGAGACCCATGTTTGTAATATCTCGCTCCTCGGAGCCTAATGAATAAATACTTGAGGTGTAGAGTTATGTTGTGATGCCATGTTGTATTTACACATATCGAGCATATTGTGTGTATGATTAAAATGCTTGGTATGTGTAGGATCCGACAACCTAGTTGTTTATCCTTCGCAGCCTTTCTTATGGGGAAATGTAGTCTAGTGTTCCTCGAGCTATAGTAGTCCGCTACAGCCCGGTTCACCGGAGTCCTGCTAGCCCAGCACTACTGTTCAGGACACTTGACTGGCCGGCATGTGTTTCACTTCGTCCCTATGTCTGTCCCTTCGGGGAAATGTCACGCGGTGATTTCCGGAGTCCTGCCTAGCCTGCTACAGCCCGGGATCCCCGGAGTCCTGTTAGCCCAGTGCTACAGCCGGGAATCACTCGTTGATGACCGACATGTTCGATGTGATTCATGTATGCCTGTCTCCATAGGTCTGTGCCGCTTTGGGTTCACGACTAGCCATGTCGGCCCGGGTTCTTTGTCATATGGATGTTAGCGACACTATCATATACGTGAGCCAAAAGGCGCAAACGGTCCCGGGCCAGGTAAGGTGGCACCCATGGAGATACCATGCGTGAGGCCACAAAGTGATATGATGTGTTACATGCTAGATCGGTGTGACCTAGGATCGGGGTCCTGACAGGCTTGAGGAGTGGACTTGGGTGCATTGGCAGAGTCATGTGTGGCAGAGTCATCATTGGTGGAATAAGATGCAGCTTTGCGAAACTGACCATCCAATGGATGAATGCCTTCATCTATTACAGCTGGTGCCTTGCCCTTTCCATCAACTGAGGAATATGTCTGCTTGAGGACTTCAATTGGGGGCAAGTAGCTGAGGTGATTCTGGAAATCAGCTTTGTAGTTGAGTGAAGTCCTTGCCCTGAGGAATCTCATAATTCAAGGTGCATAAGGCTTCAGCTCAAACGGAGACAGTGCAACATTTGCCATAGTCCTCATGAAGAAATCGTGATAATTGACAGGAATGCCATGAACGATGTTGAATACCAGATTCTTCATGATGCCAACAATTTCCTCATCAGATGAGTTCTGGCCTTTGATAGGACTGATTGTCCTCGTAAGAATACGATAGACAGTTCTGGGCACGTACATCAATTCCTTCACGAGGAATTTGGTTCTTGGTGCTTGACCTGGCTTCAAAGGTTTCATCAGCACCTGCATGTAATGATGTGTGAGCTTAGGTTCACCGTAGATGCAGCGAGCTTCTTCAAGGGGAGGACTGAGTGGTAGAGCACGAAGCAATTCAAAGGCTGGTGCGGTGTAGTGAGTATTTTCAGACATCCAGTCCAGCATCCATGACTTCACATCTCCAGCATTTCGAGTGATGTGCAGCGTTGCATAGAATTGAAGAATCAGTTCTTCATTCCAATCGCAGATGTCAGAGCAAAAGTTTAGCAGTCCAGCGTCGTGAAGAACACTGAGGACAAGTGCGAAGCATGGCAGAGATTCCATATCCACATGAGGAATATGCTCATGGTAGAAGATTTTCTCCTTGTTGAACAGCACTGAGGAATAGAAATTGGCTTGACTAGCAGTCTAGAAATGCCTCTTCCTAATGCGAGCAGAGTTATATGGGTTGTAATCTTCGAAGAATACGTGCTCGCCGAAGAAATCATCAGCCTTGAACTTTTGCTCGCGTGATAATGGATCCTTTGGCTTCGGCAGAGGAGTGTCAGTGAGTTGCATCACGACCTCAGGAATCTCAATCACAGGTTCTTCAGGCTGAGGAATTTTTGGTTCCTCCTTAGTGGAAGTCTGTGTTGTTGGTTGTTCAGCAGCAGCAGTTTGTTCAGCGCTAGTGGCTAGAATTTCGTCATGGACAGATGCAGTGGGATGAGTTTCTTCAGAGCCCATTTGAACAGTTGGTGCAAGCGACTGAGGTATTTGCTGCAGCGGTGTGAACATTGGAGAGTTTGGATGTTGACTGTCCCAGAATTCATCACTGATTACGGGTGTGGAGCAGCCAACGTCCACATCTTCATCTTCCATTTCTTCAACGCCAGCCTCTTCAGCTGTGAACTGAGGCATGGGCGAGGAGATGACATGTGTTGAAGGGATCGCATCCACTTCAATTTCTTCATCCAACAGCTCAGACGAAACAGTAGAAGGAGTTTCTTCATCAGATCCACTGGGGATCACATATTCTTCATCAAAAGGAACAAGGTCCTTTGATGGCTTGGTTGAGATGGGAACAACATCAATGGGATTTGCAAATGAACTTGTCATAGGCTTCATTTTCTTCGGAGCTAAAGAATCTGAAGCAGCTGATGCTTTCATTTTCTTCAATGCAACACGCTCTGCAGCATTGGTCTTCGTCACATCTGATGCAGATGGAAGGATTGGAGTTGAAGTTGGTGCAGGAGCAGCTGAGGAATTTGGTTGGTTTTCTTCAGGCACAACTGATGCAGTTGCCCAGAGTTCTTCATTTTCTTCGGGCACACCACTAGTGGGTGCCCTCGCAATTTCTTCAGTGGCTGGAATGCAGTCATCAGCCCTGGAACTCACATTTTCATCAGCAGCCTGATTTTCATCAGCGGTGCTGGCATTTTCTTCAGTAGGCTGAGCAGATGCTTCAGCCTGAGGAATTTCCTAATGCGTTGGGGCTGCAACATTGGAAGTGAAGTTATCTGCAAGTTTCACAAAATGAACCTTGGCTCCAAGCCAATCAACGCGATATGCGTCAAAGTCATCACTGAGTTTCTTGATCTCAGTCTGAATAGTGACAAGTTCTTCAGTTGTCATAGAGACAACGTTTTTCATCAGATAGCGCTATTTCTTGTACTGCGTTTTCTTGATCTGCCTGGCCTTCTCAAATTTCCACTTTTCTTCTTGAATGAAGTGGGTTAGCATGTGACTTTGGCCAAGAGTCAGCTTGAAGTCAGGTATGGGAGTGTTGGGGTCCTTGTGCCAAACATCAATTTAGTAGAGGATCAACTTGGGATCCAAGAGCAGTGGCACCCCTGTTCCTTTGGCTCTAGTGGCCCTGACTTGCATGTCTCTGATGATTTCTGCAAGTTCATCATCATCAGCTTCGTCTTCTTCAGACGGCACTTGGAAAGCGACTTGTTTCTTCTGAGGACTTGGGCGAGGACCTCGTCCAGCAGTGGCCTTTGTCTTCAGCAGTGAGGGGCCAGCTGAGGAACTTGGTGCAGCTGAGGAACTAGCTGAGACACCTGAGGCAATGGAGATGCCTGCAGTCCTTTCGCATGAGGCGAGATGCACAGTTGCTGAGGATTTAGTCGGAACAGCTGAGGGCTTTGGCAGAGGAGCTGAGGACTTTGGAGGAACAGGAGCAGCATGAGGAATTGGCCGTGAGGGCTTTGAGGATTCTGGCCATGAGGGCATTGCTGAGGAACTTGGCCTTGAGGGCATTGTTGGTGAAGCACTTGGCTTACGCGCAGGCTTCTTTGACATAGCCTTCTTTGGCTTGACAGCAGAGGCCTCAGCAGAGGCAGTAGCAGCAGAGTCTTCATTGAATTTCCTCACTGCTTCTTTGGCTTGCTTAGCCAACTTGGCTTGGCGCTTGGCCCATTCATCAGGATAGTCCTCACCGCGCTTGAGGCTGGGGGGATCAGCGATTTGGCCAGGTGCCAATGGAGCTTATGGGCATGGAGGATTGAGTGCGAATTTCTTCATGTACTTTGGAGTTACATACATGTACTCCCTCCACTCTCTTGCCCAACTCCTTTCTATTTTATGAATGCGCACCTTGCGCTCATTCTTGGTTTCCTCAGTAGGTGTGCAGTACCCAGCATATATTTCATCAGGGATCTCAAATGTTGTATTGACCTCAGGCCTCTTTCCTCCCTTCTATGCCTTCTTACCGTCAGCCATTTTCTTCAGTTGAGGAATTTGGACAATTGAATTCTTTGAAGAAGTATGCAACTTTTGTTCAAGGAACGCTGCAAATGAGTGAAGTTGATGAGAACCTAGTGATTCAGCAGCTGACATGTGTACCTGTGAACAGAGTATAGTTGCGAGGAATTTGGAGAGGTCATATGCGTTCTCAGAGGGTTTTTCAAAAAAACAAGTTTGAGGAATTTGACCAGATGAATCTTGAAGAATTTCACTAAGCGTTCTTTGTCTTAGGTTCCAGAGTTGTATAGATCGAAGATCCACACAATTGAGGAATCTTGAAGAAAAATGATGCTTAGAGAAACGAATCAAGAACAGATGACTTGTGAGGTGTTTAGTGTGTGAAGCTATGAAGAAAAACACCTTTGAAGATTTTGAAGATAATCATTCGAATCAACGAGGGAAGTAAAAGTAACTTTTAATTACCCTGGACGAAGAACGCGACGAACTGGAGTGAGGAGATGTGAAGTTCGTCTGTGCCGATCTTCCATGCCCTAACTTGGCGGAGGAAGACGGCTACGGCGGCGGTGGAGTGAAGATTTCCGCGGTCGGCGCGAGTATGTCGGCACCGAGGTCGAGGCAGTCAAGCTCTTCCTCACCGGCGGTGATGAAGTAGCGGCGGCGCTATGGTTTGAGAAGCTCGAGCTAGAGAGAGAGGTCGAGCGGAGTAAAAGAAGTGAGGAAGGGATGGAGGGGTATTTATAGCCACAGTGAAAAACTACTCGCCCGAAGAAATTGGACGAACGTGCTCCTGACCCTTCTCATTCTCTTTACATGTGTCACCCACGTACTGAGAGGTGGAGATCGTGTTAGATCGTGGGTGAGTGGATAAGTATATCGTGGGATGCGGAACGGTTTGAGCGGCAAAGCCGAAAATTTAGATAAGATAGGTTTTAAATTTCCATTCGCAATTTCTTTAGCTGACAAGGACACAGTGAAGATTTTGAATGAGTTTCAAATAGAACGCACATGAAGAATTTGTGAATAGATTGGGCTGAGTATAGCATAGAGGGGGAAGGGTCCGATCACATTCACTTAGAAGAAAAAACAACTTGAAGAATTAGCAATAAGTGAATGTTGTAGAGGACATAAACTTATATATATATATAGTCAATGAATAAAAACGATGGAAGCAGTGAAGACAATGCAAAGTTGAAGAATATGAATAATTGAGGAATTTCAACTTTTGGTGGTGGCGTGACCCACCGTATGACAATGATGATTTCAGACACCGCGTACAATTATCGTAGGGTTCTGAGAATCAAATTCTTCGTTAATTTCTTCACACTAAGAGTGTTATACTTTATTGATTGAAGAAAAACATTTATTCATGTGTTGCACATCTAAGTTATCAATTTTGCATAAGTGTTAGGATGAGTGTCCTTTTCAAAGAACATTCGAAGATCCTAGGATATTTAGCTCACACCGCAACTTGCTAAATCTCTTCTCATCCAAGGGCTTTGTGAAGATATCGGCTAGCTGCTCTTCAGTCTTCACATGCTAAATAGAAATGTCGCCCTTCAACACATGATCACGAAGAAAATGATGACGAATCTGAATGTGCTTTGTCTTCGAGTGCTGAACTGGGTTGTGAGCAATCTTGATGGCACTCTCATTGTCACAGTAGAGAGGCACATTCTTCATGTTGACGCCGTAGTCCTTGAGAGTTTGCTTCATCCATAGCAATTGAGCACAGCAAGAACCAGCGGCAATATACTCAGCTTCAGCAGTAGATAGTGATACGCAGTTCTGTTTCTTCGAGCACCAACAGACCAAAGATCGTCCGAGGAAATGACATGTACCAGATATTGACTTGCAGTCCACACGATCAACAGCATAGTCAGAGTCAGAATATCCAATGAGATCAAAAGCCGAGCCCTTGGGGTACCATAATCCAAGTGTTGGTGTGTGAGCTAGATATCGAAGAATATGCTTCACAGCCTTATTGTGTGATTCCTTCGGTGTAGCTTGAAATCGGGCACACATGCAAACACTAAGCATTATATCTGGCCTAGATGCGCATAAGTACAATAAAGACCCAATCATGGAGCGGTATACCTTATGATCGAAGTCAATACCATTTTCATCAGTGCACAGATGGCCATTTGTGGGCATAGGAATTTTGACGCCTTTGCAATCTTGCATGCCGAATTTCCTTAGTACATCCTTGAGGTATTTCTCCTGAGATATGAATATGCCATTGCATTATTGACGAATTTGAAGTCCTAAGAAGAATTTCAGCTCTCCCATCATAGACATTTGATATTCTTCACTCATCATATAGGCAAATTCATCACTATAACGTTGGTTAGTACAGCCAAAGATAATATCATCAACATATATTTGGCACACAAACAATTCACCATCATAAGATTTAGTAAAAAGAGTAGGGTCGAGTGAACCGGGTTTGAAGCCTTTCGTCATGAGGAATTCCTTCAAAGTATCATACCACGCCTGTGGGGCCTACTTGAGGCCATAGAGAGCCTTGTTGAGTCTGAAGACTTTGTCAGGATTCTTTGGATCTTTATAATCTGGGGGTTGAGCAACATATACTTCTTCCTCAAGCTTACCATTGTGGAATGCACTTTTCACATCCATTTGATATAAAGTGATATCATGATGGTTAGCATAAGCAAGCAGAATGCGAATAGCCTCAAGTCTAGCAACAGGTGCAAAAGTTTCATTGAAATCAATTCCTTCAACATGTGTGTAGCCTTGAGCTACAAGCCGTGCCTTATTCCTCACCACAAGGCCATTTTCATCTTGCTTGTTGCAGTAGATCCACTTTGTGCTGATGATATTGTGCTTGCGAGGATCTGGACGTTTGACCAGTTCCCAGACATTGTTGATCTCGAACTGATGTAATTCTTCTTGCATGGCTTGAATCCACTCAGGCTCCAGAAATGCTTCATCTACCTTAGTGGGCTCTGTAATAGAGACAAAAGCATAGTGCCCACAAAAGTTAGACAAATGTGAAGCTTTCGAGCATGTGAGAGGACCTGGCGCTTTGATGTCATTGCTGATCTTTTCAACTTGCACTTCTTTTGCAATGCGAGGATGAGTTGGTTGCCGTTGAAGAATTTGATCAGTGTTTTCTTCAGCACCATTTTCGTCAACATTTTCTTTAGGTGCATTAGCTCGACGTTCTTCATGTTCTGGAATGAATTCTTCAGCAGATTCTTCAGTAGGAATGACATCCTCAGTAGCCTTGAACTTGATAGTTTCCTCAGGTGCTGGTTCATCTATCACAGTAGGTAGGTGCTCTCTTTACGAGCCATTAGTTTCATCGAACCACACTTCTATAGTTTCAACAACCTTATGTAGAACGTTGTTGAAGACTCTATAGGTGTGCGAGTCCTTTCCGTAACCAAGCATAAAACCTTCATGTGCTTTCGGTGCAAATTTTGAGTTGTGATGAGGATCTCTAATCCAACATTTAGCACCGAAGACTTTGAAATAACTTACATTGGGTTTCTTATCAGTGAGGAGTTCATAGGCAGTCTTCTTGAAGGATTTGTGAAGATATATTCTGTTGATGATGTGGCACACATTATCAATTGCCTCAGTCCAAAACCGACGAGGTGCTTTGTATTCAACAAGCATAGTGCGAGCCATCTCAGCAAGAGTCCTGTTCTTGCGCTCCACGACGTCGTTCTGCTGAGGAGTGTAAGGAGCAGATAACTCATGAGTAATACCAAGTTCATCAAGATAGTCATCGAGACCAGAATTCTTGAACTCAGTGCCATTGTCACTTCTGATGTGCTTGATCTTCACACCAAAGTTGGTTGAAGCCCTCGAGGAAAATCTTTTGAAGACTTCCTACACTTCATGTTTGTAAGTAACAAGGTGTACCAATGTGTAACGAGAAAAATCATCAACAATAACAAAGCCATATTGAGATGCTTCATTTGAAATAGCAGAATAATGATTAGGACCAAAGAGATCCATGTGAAGCAATTCAAATGGGCGAGTGGTGGTCATGATAGTCTTTGCTGGATGCTTGGCCTTCGTCATCTTCCCAGCTTCACAGGCTCCGCATAGGTGATCCTTGAGGAATTTGACATTCTCGATGCCAGTGACATGCTTCTTCTTTGCAAGCGTGTGCAAATTCCTCATGCCTGCATGGCCAAGTCGTCGATGCGAGAGCCAGCCTTCTGAAGCTGTTGCAAGTAGACACACGGCTGGTTGTGGTCCTGTAGAGAAATCAACAATATACAGGTCTCCTCTCCTAAAGCCTTCAAAGAATTTGGAATTGTCAGCTTCCATAACCACAACACAACGGTACTTGCCAAAGACAACAACCATATCAAGATCACAAAGCATTGAGACAGACATAAGGTTGTATCCTAGGGACTCAACAATCATGACTTTGTCCATGGATCGATCATTTGTGATCACAACCTTACCTAGACCCAATACCTGACTTTTGCCTTTGTCAGAAAAGATGATATGCTTCAGATGCGACGGAGATAATGGAGCATCCATCAATAGATTCTTCTCACCAGTCATGTGGTTTGTACATCCACTATCGAGGACCCACTCAGTGGCTTTGGGTTGATCATCCTGCAGATGAATTAGTGCAACTTACAAACTCATATACTTCATCAGTGAAGAATATGACATCAATTCATTAGATCAATTTCATCAGGCAAGAGAACAGATAAAGCAATATGAGGACGTGAGAAATGAAAGTTCATTTCTTCATGATTAGCATGCGTCATATCAGGTATTCTCAGGTCTCCAGCACATTCTTTAGATGATTACATATGTCTGGAGACCTGACCCTGCAGAAGAGATTAGTTCTTTTTCTTCACCACCCACATCTGAAGGCGTGGCAAAGAGTTCATCATTCTGGGAGCTCCATACGAGAAGGATGGCATAGAAGCCAGTCCATTTCGTTTCACATAAGATGGGTTAGAATAAGCATACGAGTAAGCAGAGTAATTCTTCGAGGACTTATGGACATAATGATTTTAAGAATAATGCACATATCCATAATCCTTAGATCTTCCCTGTGAAACAGACGGGTTAGCACGATGATGTTCATTTGAGGACTTTGATCCTTTTGAGGAATTTGATCCATGTGAGGAGTTTGGTCCGTATGAGGACTTGGATCCGTATGAAGAATTTGGTCCATATGAAGAATTTGATCTGGGCATCCTATTCTTCACAGGTGGCGTCATGATGACATTCACCTGAAGATTTTCAAGGCATCTTTTGGGAACCCAGATTATCTTCATAGGGGGCCGTTCCTGCAGTTAGTGCCACCACATCTAGCAAATACTTCACCATTCTGATTTTTGAATATTTTGTAGTTGGAGTCAAATGACTCATCATCATAATGAGGAGATTCGCATGCATATCCAGATAGGTTAGATGGATCAACTAGAGGTCCCTTTGCAGCAACCCATGTAGTTTCGGGGTACTGCTCAGGCTTCCAATATGTACCATCAGCATTGAGTTTCCTCTCAAAGGCAATACCCTCTTTCCTAGGGTTCCTGTAGAGGATCTACTTTTTGAGCACATCACAAAGAGCCTGATGCCCTTTGAGGCTTTTGTACATGCCTGTCGTGTACAATTCCTTCAACCCTGCATCGTCAGTGATACTAGCAATGTCCTCAGATGAGGAATTAGTGATAGCAGAGGCATGTGAAGAATTTGAAACATTAGCAGCATTTGAGCATTCAGGTGAAGAATTAGCAGATTGACGTTCAATGCATTTCAAACATGGAGGAACAAATTCTTCCTGAGAAGCGCTGATATGTTGAGCAAGTAATGAATTGCGCTCCTTCTGAAGATCTTCATAACTCATTCTTAGCTTTTCAAGATCTTGCTTTCTTTGAAGAAATTCATAAGAATGCTTCTCATGATCGGATAAGAGAGTGTTATGATGACTTTGAATATTGTCAAACCTAGTCTGAAATCTCTGAAGATTTTCAGTCAAGGCTTTAGTGCAATCCATTTCTTCACCCAACATATCATCACTTTTGTCTAGCATGTTTTGAACCTTTTCTAAAGCCCTTTGTTGTTTTACAGCAATCTTAGCAAGTTTAGAACAGCTGGGCTTAAGGTTTTCATCAGATTCATTCTCACTTGATTCAGATGAGGTATATTTGAGTACCTTGGCACCCTTTGCCATGATGCAATAGGTGGGAGCGTAGTCATCATCCCCTTCATTAGCTTTGTTGGTGAGGTCATTTTCTTCAGTGTTGAAGATGGACTTGCTAATGAATGAAGTAACGAGAGCTAGGCTCGCCACTCCGGATTCAGACTCCTCGGATGACTCTTCTTCCTCATTTTCTTCAGATTCAGCCTTAGAGTCCATTTCTTTGCCAATGAATGCCATGGCCTTCTTGGAGCTACTCTTCTTGTGATATGAAGGCCTTGAGGATTTTGATGATGAGGATTTTGTGGATTTCTTCTTTTTCTCGCATCATCAGAACTGTAATCCTTGCATTTCTTCTTCTTTGATTCCTTTTCCCATTGAGGTCAATCTTGAATGTAATGTCCAGGGTTCTTGCATTTGTGGCAGAGCCTCCTCTTGTAGTCACTGGATGAGGAATCACTGCTCCTTGAGGGTCTTCCAAGGCGACTACGTCTTGAGAACTATTGGAACTTCTTCACAAGCAGAGCTAGATCATGGCTTAGTTCTTCAGGATCACCAAGGCTGCTACCAGAGTCTTCATCTTCGGACTCAGATACTGCCTTGGCCTTCAGTGCACGTGTTCTGCCATAGCTTGAACCATAGAGATCTCTCTTTTCAGCAAGTTGGAACTCATGAGTATTTATCCTTTTGAGAATATCAGCGGGATCAAGTGACTTGTAATCAACACGTTCTTGTATCATCAATGCCAGAGTGTCAAATGAGGAATCAAGCGATCTCAGCAATTTCTTCACCACCTCATGGTCGGTGATGTCAGTGGAACCAAGTGCTTGAAGCTCATTTGAGATGTTAGTGAGGCGATTGAAGGTTTGTTGAACATTTTCATTGTTGAGTCTTTTGAAGCGGTTGAAGAGATTGTGCAGAACATCAACTCGAAAGTCACATTGAGTTGAGACTCCTTCATTCACTTGGACAACCTGTCCCAGATAAGCTTTGTTGTCTCCAAAGCACTCACTCTGCCATACTGTTCTTTGCTCAGATGGCCACATATGATATTCTTCGCTTGAGAGTCGAGTTGCTTGAATCTCTTCACATCAACAGCATTCAGAGAAGGTGTGACTGAGGGAACACCATTTTCCACAACATACCAGAGATTGTTATCAATTGCTTCAAGATGCATTCGCATCTTATTCCTCCAGTAGGGGTAGTCTGTCCAATCGAAGGTAGGACACCCAGTAGAGACCTTGATCATACCTGTGGTCGACATAACTAAAACTCCAAGCGGTTAAACCAAAATCACACAGAACAAGGGAGTACCTTGCTCTGATACCAATTGAAAGTGCGTTATATCGACTAGAGGGGGGTGAATAGGTGATATTTATGAAATTCTTCACTGGGGAATTTGCCGGTGAGGAAATTCCTTAGCGAAGAACTACTAGCAGCGGAATAAGTACTCAAAAGTAAACACAACAGAATACAAGCATAGTCATCATGATGAAATGAAGACATGTATAGAGTACAGGAAGCGTAAGCATAGAATAACACAGGATGAAGACAAACAGACTGAAGAAATCAAACTGAGGAAATTGGGAAAGTCTTCAGTCAAAGTCTTCAAACATAGATATGAACAAGTACACAACTCAATTATGAGGAAATGAAAGAGTTGAGGAAATGGAACCAGTAAGCTTGGTGAAGACAATGATTTGGTAGACCAGGTCCAACTGCTGTCTCAGTTGTACGTCTAGTTGGAGCGGCTGAGTATTTAAACTCGAGGACGCACAGTCCTGGACACCCAGTCCTGAACACGCAGCTCAGGATACCCAGTCCTCACCATATTTTCCTTGAACTAAGGTCACACAGACCTCGTCCAATCACTCGTGGTAAATCTTCAGGTGACTTCCAAACCTTCACAAACTCGGTCACTCGGTGATCCACAATTCCTCTTGGACGCTCTAGACCATGACGCCTAACCGTCTGGAAGAAGCACAGTCTTCAAAGGTAACAAGCGTTGGCTCCATGCAGGATCAATCTCTTCAGTGATGCCCAATCACTTGGGGTTTGTAGGTGTTTGGGTTTTTGGTTTTTCCTCACTTGATGATTTTCGCTCAAAGTCCTCAGAGGATGAGTTGCTCTCAAATGACAAGTGTCAGTTTCTCTTGGAGCAGCCAACCAACAAGTGGTTGTAGGGGCGACTATTTATAGCCTAGGGAGCAGCCCGACATGATAAAACATAAATGCCTTCAATGATATGACCGTTAGGTGGATAGATATTTTGGGACAGCTGGCGCATAACACAGCAACGGTCAGAATTTTGAGTAGCAAAATCCTCAGGGCTATCATGTTCCTCACTGTGTAGGCAATCCGCACTGGCGAATTCCTAACTCCTTAGTCAGGACAAATTCCTCATACACCAGAAGAACTTCGTCTCTGTCACTGAAGAAATTGACTGAACTGTATGAGATTTCCAATGGCTTCACTCGAAGGGATTGGTAGGTGTAGGATTTTGAGTTGAGCATCAAATGGAAATTTTTCCTTAGTATTTCCTCGAGCCCCTTTAACAGTATGATGTTTTCTATGATTCAAGAAAGAGAAAATGAAACTACAAAAACAAAAGTCTTCACGCTTCATGTTCCTCGAATGAATACCAAGTCTTCACGGTCACACCAATTTCTTCACTTTAAAAGTCTTCAGAAAGTCTTCAGAGATCCAAAGTCTTCAGTCGAAGAACTTCATTTTTAGGGGTCGACTTTCTCTGTAAATATCAGACTCCTCATAGACTTATTAACCTGTGTACACTCACAAACGCATTAGTCCCTTAACCTATAAGTCTTCAATACACCAAAATCACTAAGGGGCACTAGATGCACTTACACAACGGAGCCAGAAAGGTGGCCCAATCCTTTTTGTAGCTGAGGACAAGCCTGGACAAATTCTTATATAGAGAAAAGCGCTCCCGAGGACACATAGGAATTATCGTCAAGCTAGTTTTCATGATGATCATATGATTCGCGTTTGGTACTTTGATAATTTGGTATGTGGGTGGACCGGTCCTTGGGTACTGTCCTTACTTAGACAAGCATCCCACTTATGATTAACCTCTATTGCAAGCATCCGCAACTACAACAAAAGTATTAAGGTAAACCTAACCATAGCATGAAACATATGGATCCAAATCAGCCCCTTACGAAGCAACGCATAAACTAGGGTTTAAGCTTCTGTCACTCTAGCAACCCATCATGTACTTATTACTTCCCAATGCCTTCCTCTAGGCCCAAATAATGGTGAAGTGTCATGTAGTCGACGTCCACATAACACCACTAGAGGAGAGACAACATACATCTCATCAAAATATCGAACAAATACCAAATTCACATGACTACTAATAGCAAGACTTCTCCCATGTCCTCAGGAACAAACGTAACTACTCACAAAGCATATTCATGTTCATAATCAGAGGGGTATTAATATGCATATAGGATCTGAACATATGATCTTCCACCAAATAAACCAACTAGCATCAACTACAAGGAGTAATTAACACTACTAGCAACCCACAGGTACCAATCCCGGACTTGGAGATAAGAATTGGATACAAGAGATGAACTAGGGTTTTGAGAGGAGATGGTGCTGGGGAAGATGTTGATGGAGATTGCTCTCTCCTGATGAGAGGAGTGTTGGTGATGACGATGGCGATGATTTCCCCCTCCCGGAGGGAAGTTTCCCCGGCAGAACAGCTCCGCCAGAGCCCTAGATTGGTTCCGCCAAGGTTCCGCCTCATGGCGGCGGAGTCTCGTCCGGGAAGATAGATTATGATTTTTTTCTCATCGAAAGACTCCATATAGCAGAAGATGGTCATCGGAGGGCCACCAGGGGGCCCACGAGGTAGGGGGTGCCCAGGGGGTAGGGCGTGCCCCCACCCTCGTGGGCAGGGTGTGGCCCCCCTGGTGAACTTCTTGCGCTCAGTATTTATTATATATTCTGAAAATGTCTTCTGTGAAGTTTCAGGACTTTTGGAGCTGTGCAAAATAGGTATCTAATATTTGCTCCTTTTCCAGTCCAGAATCCTAGCTGCCAGCATTCTCCCTCTTTATGTAAACATTGTATAATAAGAGATAATAGGCATAAGTATTGTGACATAATGTGTAAGAACAGCCCATAATGCAATAAATATCGATATAAAAGAAATATGCAAAATGGACGTATCACTCTTGCTCAAGTGTAACTTGGCTAAGAGAATCATTAGTGGAATCAAGAGAACTACTAGAAGCAACAACATTGGATTTAGCATGATTGTTGTTACTACTAGAAGAAGAATCTTTCTTGTTATTGTTGCTAGATTTAACTTGTGGCATGTAAGTAGACAAGAGTAAATGCTTGGAAATGTAAGAAAAAAACTTTTCTTGCGAAGATCATCATTGATTGCTTTTATGAACTCATGCTCTTGTTCAAGGTTGAGATTTTCAAAACGTAGATTCTCATGACTCTTTAAAAGTTCTCGATGATCTTACAAGGTAGTTTCGTGAGCTAACTTGAGAGTTTTTAGTTCTTTAGTTAGACGCTCAATCTCCTTCTTATCATTATCATTCGTTTTATCTTGATTAGCATGATTAATAGCAAGTTGATCATTGTTTTCATAACTAGAGTTGTCAACAAGTAAATCACCTAGCAAATCATCTTCATCACTATTGAAATCAACATACTCGGGGTGCGATACCTTTGGGCCTTTAACCATGAAGCATCTTCCAATTCCTTCATTTGGTGACTCAAATATGTCGTAGGAGTTGGTTGACACAAGTGCTAGACCGGCAACCCCTTCATCTTGAGTATATTCGGAGTCGGAGTGATAACTTCTCTCGGAGTGATCGTCGGAGTCGGAGCCGGATATCCATTCACCAACATGAGCTTGATGTCTTCGTTTTGTGTAGCTCTTTGATGACTTGTCCTTCCTTTCCGAATCGTTGCTTCTCCGTGATGTTCTTCATTCATAACGATCATCTCTACTCCTTCTCTCTCTTGGTGGTGATTCTTCTCTTCTACTTCTTCTTTTGTAGGGAGAATCTTCTCTTTTTTTGTAGGGAGTCGTACACTCATTGGAATAGTGTCCGGGTCTCCCACAATTGTAGCAATTGCGCTCACGACTAGAAGATCTTTTATCATTGTAGGACCTTGTCTTGGAACTTCTTTCCTTGCTTCTACTCTTGTAAAACTAGTTGAAGTTCTTCACCATTAGGCTCAATTCTTCGTTGAAGGTTTGTTTCTCACTTGATGATGTGGGAGCTTCACATGAGGCTTTGTAAGCACCACTTGACTTGTTGTGAAGTTCTTCCTTATCCTTGAGTGACATCTCATGAGCAACAACCCTTCCGATGACTTCCGTTGGCTTGAGATCTTTGTAATTTGGCATCATTTGGATCAATGTGCACACGGTATCATATTTTCCATCCAAGGCTCTTAGAATCTTTTGATGATGAATCTATCGGTCATCTCTTCACTTCCTAACCCGGCAATCTCATTTGTGATGAGAGCAAGCCTAGAGTACATTTCAGCGACACCTTAACCATCCTTCATTTTGAACTTGACAAGTTGACTTTGAAGCACATACAATTTGCATTCCTTGACGGAGTCGGTACCTTCGTGCATATCAATCAGAGTATCCCAAATTTCCTTTGCATTCTCAAGACGGCTGATTTTGTTGAATTCTTCGAGGCACAATCCATTGAAGAGAATATCACAAGCTTGAGCATTGTATTGCAGCATCTTCAACTCTTCCGCGGTAGCTTCACTGTTCGCTTCTCTCCCATCAAAGAATTCACCTTGCAAGCCAATATACACAATAGCCCAAATGGTGGGGCTATGTCCAAGAATATGCATTTTCATCTTATGCTTCCAACTAGCAAAATTAGTACCATCAAAGTAAGGACCTCTACGGTGGTAATTTCCCTCACTAGACGCCATACTCTCCTAGGTTGTGAAACCAAGGCTATTATCACCAAAAGCTATGGAAATCAAGGCAAATGGAGACCAAATCTCTGATACCACTTATAGGATCGTAAGTATGTCTAGAGGGGGGTGATTAGACTACTTGACCAAATAAAAGTCTAGCCTTTCCCAATTTTAAGTCTTAGCAGATTTTAGCAACTTAGCACAAACAAGTAATCAACCTGCACATGCAATTGTAAGAGTATAGTAGCGGAATATAAAATAATTGCATATGAAGGTAAAGGGAGGAATTTGGAGGGAGCAAATGTAATGTAAACATGGAGATTTTGGCGTGGTTCCGATAGGTGGTGCTATCGTACATCCACTTTGATGGAGACTTCAACCCAGGAAGGGTAATGGTTGCATGAGTCTACGGAGGGCTCCACCCACGAAGGGTCCATGAAGAAGCAACCTTGTCTATCCCACCATGGCCATCGCCCACGAAGGACTAGCCTCACTAGGGTAGATCTTCACGAAGTAGGCGATCTCATTGCCCATACAAACTCCTTGGTTCAACTCCACAATCTTGACGGAGGCTCCCAAGTGACACCTAACCAATCTAGGAGACACCACTCTCCAAAAGGTAATAGATGGTGTGTTGATGATGAACTCCTTGCTCTTGTGCTTCAAATGATAGTCTCCTCAACACTCAACTCTCTCTCAGAGGATTGGATTTGGTAGAAACATGATTTGAGTGGAAAGCAACTTGAGGAAGGCTAGAGATCAAGATTTATGTAGTTGGAATGGAATATCTTGACCTCAACACAAGTGTAGGTGGTTCTCTTTGAGAAAATGTATGTTGGAAGTGTAGGCATATTCTGATGGCCCTCTCCACGAATGAAAAGTGGGTGGAGGGGTATATATGGCCTCCACACAAGATCTAACCATTACACACAAATCACCAAGCTCGGTGGGACCGAATCATACAACTCGGTCAAACCGATTTAGTTCATAATGTGACCGTTAGGGTTTTCGATGGGACCGACATGTCAACTCGGTGGGACCGATTCCATTAGGGTTAGGGCATAACCTAATCTCAGTGAGACCGATTACACAAACTCGGTGGGACCGATTCGCTCATCTCGGTTAGACCGAAATGTTATGAAGGGGAAACAGAGAGTTTGCATTGCAATCTCGGTGGGACCGATCGCTCATTTTGGTTGGACCGAAACGTTACGAAGGGAAACAGAGAGTTTGCAAGACCATCTCAGTGAGACCGAGATCCCTATCGGTGAGACCAAATTGATTAGGGTTTCTGACAGTGGCTATGTCAAATGCACTTAGTGGCGCCGGATAGAAGATTTTGGTGGGGACGAGTTTGGCTTTTGGTTTGGGACTATGTGGATATGACAAAGTAGTTCAGGGTTTTTGGAGCATATCACTAAGCATTTTGAGCAAGTAACTCATTAAGCAACACCTCATCCCCTTTTAATAGTATTGGCTTTTCCTATGGACTCAATGTGATCTTGGATCACTAAAATGAAAAAAGTAGAGTCTTGTGCTTTGAGCTTGAGCCAATATTTTGTGCTTAGCATTTTGAGGGGTCCACTTTCTAATCCATGCCATGCCGATCATTGAGCTTTCCTAAAATATTTGTCTTCAAATAGCATTAGCTCAATGAGCTATATGTTGCTAAGAATTACCAAAACCACCCAGGGATAGTTGCACTTTCACCTGCTCGTGATCATCAGCATCGTCATCTCCCCCTTGGTTATAAGATATTTCAAGTATAAGTGGTGGAATGTTGACAGGACCTTGGAAACACAGGAAGGTTTATTAGTAAAGGGAAACTAGCTAACCCCCATGCATGTGGATGAGACAATTATAATTATGGTGGAAGACAAACATACAGAAAGCATCAGGATTCCATCCAAAAACAGTGCCACGAGTGGTGGCAGCAAACACAAGATTCTCGTATTGAATTGCATCACATTACTCATCCATGTACAGAAATTGATTTTGAGCAATATCCATCGAGGCATGGAAGTAAGGACGATAACAAGCTTGTCGAAGATAGCAACAACTTCATAGTTCGTGTAATCCCAAGAGCGGTTGGGAACTCGACAAATTGCTATCTTCCATAGACGACAGTCACCATGATCGTAATTGAACTCACGTAGAATACCAGTGTATTCAACCTCTAGGCAGTCTGAGATTTTTGGAAGTGGAACCCGGTGACGAGTGTACATATTCACAAATTTCCACTCGCTATTGTACCCAATATAAACAACCCAATATTCATTTGCACCAGCCCAAGCCTTGCCCTCAAGTGATGGCATCTTAACATCACATGTATCATTATCAAGCGGCATCAACTTGCACAAGGCAAGGCTTCCGTCGTCCCTGCGCAAGTCAGCAGGGTCATGGCGAAGAAGATAAGGGAGATCAAACCGCTCATGGACCCTTGGTTTGCTTGACTCGAGAATGGTCTTGAATGAACCTGCCATGCTAGCCGAGGTGATGATGTCGCACCGATCAATGAGTTCCTCCACCACATCATATTTCAGATCGGGGCAAGAATAACGGGGGTTTTTCGGCCCATTCCCTCCATGCAGAAGATGATCAAAGAATGGCAGAAGGAAGGGTGGAGGCAAATGGAGGGAGGAAGAGCGTGCGACAGTAGTTCCAAATCGAGAGGGAAAGGCGAAGAGGCGGTGGACGGTTGCCACCATACAAGAAGAGGCTAGTGTGGAGCGAACGGTTACCATAGAGGTCACACACTAATGACAAGGCCGACTGAGCCGCATGTTGTATATCGCACACACCTTGATCTGGCTAACCATTTCTTTTGTGTTGCCTAATCACAAACAGTTCATCCGAGTGAACTGTATGATGTACATTGATCACACCTACATCTGGTTGCCCGTTTCTTTTGTGTTGCCAAATCACAAAAAGTACATCCGAGTGAACCATATGATCTATATCGCACACAGCTTCATCTAGCTACCCGTTTCTTTTGTTCCTCCTCATTGCAAACAGTTAATTGAACTGAACCATATGCCCTGCATCGCACACACAACCAAAATACGAATCGTGTTTGATGCATCCGTCATCGCAAACAGTTTGCACCTTTTTTGACAGGTTTTTACACCACCGTTTGCGATTATTGCATCGCACAAAATTTCGTCGAAGGGTCTCTGATCGTAGTGTTGCGTTAGCAGCATCCTATAGTAGTGCCTTATGACAAAAGGGGTAGCGAGGCACATATTTGTATTGTTGCCATTAAGGATAAATGATGGGGTTTATTGATATTGCTTGAGTTTACTTTGTCTACATCGTGTCACCTTGCTAAAAGTGTTACTCTGTTTGTCGTGAACTTAAAATACCATGTATGCATGTTGGATATCGGTCGATTGGTGGAGTAATAGTAGTAGGTGCTGGTAGGAGTCATTCTACTTATCACGAACGTGATGCCTATGTATGTGATCATTTCCATGAATAACATCATAACTATGTGCTTTTGTATCATTGCCCAACAGTAATTTATCTACTCACCAAATGCTAGTGTTTCAAGAGAGAAGCTTCTAGTAAAAACTATGGCCCCCGGGTCTATCTTAAACATATTAATAAAACTAAAAATACCTTGTTAAAATTTTATACCTTTTATTTTCTTTTTTCTTTTTATCTATCTACCACTATCATAATTAATCCTTGCAAGTAACAAGTAACAAGTTCAAGGAGATTGACAACGCTCTTTCCCGCATTGGGTGCAAGTAACTGCTTTTGTGTGTGTAGGTGATGACGATGTGAATTTGTGTGGTTCTCGTACTGGTTCGATAACCTTGGTTCTCACTAAGGGAAATACTTCTCTGCTACCATATTACTGCACCCTTCCTCTTCGGGGAAAATCCCAACGCATCTCACAAGTAGCAATGTTTTTCAATATATCCCCTCACTTTGAACAAAATATACAATGTACATGCATATCTACGTACATTATCAACACATGATATTACACAAACACATCATTCATACATCTTCCAAAAGGGTGGGGGCTAAGTTGTGCTAGCACATACTTGCAAAAAAAAGTTGTGCTAGCGTATCACCTAATCATGGATTTTCCAAGACTGCAAACGGAGACCCATGCATGGGATACCTTGGTATCATGGCTTCTGCATCTTTACGGTGTCTAGAATGAAACAAACATGTATGACTCTACCTGCACTAAGCAAGGCCGCATGGAAGAAATGGGGAGGTTGCGTGGCGGGGGAAAGACCCATGCATGGGATGCATGGTAGGCCGTGGGGGCGCCGATGAGAGGCTCTATTGCATGGGCAGGCCATCGGTGGCGACGCAGAGCGGCCTCACGGAAAATTGATACTGGCATGGTCCATAGGGAGACAAGGAGGAGACATCGCAATGTCATGGGAGAATCAAGCAACCACCGCTATGGCAGAAATCACAGCCGCCCCGGTAGCCATCGCAGGAGGGGACAGGGTCAGGGTGGGTGGTAGGCTAACCCTGGGCCACCACGGGCCAGGGTCGTGCATGCTTCCGTTCCTTGAGAGATAGAGTTGGGTGTAGATAAACTGTCACCACCTTGATTTGCGGGCTGGCCTAAGCTCCTGGGCCGTCACCACTTCGGTTTGTAACGAAAAATCGTGATGGGTGCAGATAAACTCACGATGGAAAAGTGAAATTTTGGTGGGGGTAGAGTGTGGGCCATTGGTACAATCCCTAATGATTAGAAAGAGGGAATGTGAACGTGAGGGAGATGGAAAGTCCTTGCTCTCTGGGGAGATAATTTCAAGACTTTATTTCACGGATGGTTGATAAGGCTGGTCATAGTGGGGAGTAACTTATACTAGTGTCATGCATATGACACTAGTCTAAGTTACTACCTTCATAGTGCAAAGTAACATAGTAGTAGTGTCATAGATGGCTTCATTTATTAGCTTGTATACTCATCTTGTATTGGGAAGCGCGATGTTACTGTAACATATTATGTTACTACTTCTCATTCACTACTTGCCACATAAGCAAAAATTTCTTGAAGTGTGCTATGTTACTCGCTAAGTTACTCCCACTATGACTAGCCTTAGGATCTTATGGCTTGGAATATATCTCCATGCATGGCACTGAGGGATAGTTGATCAATGTTATTATATTGCATGCCTATTATTGAAAAGAGGGTATTGCGTCCGGATTCCTTCTCTCTGGAGAGATTTGCTGCATTTGATCATGGCACTCATATAGGGCCAATCAATTTAATAAGATTTCATCCGATTTAGAATAGGGGGATTGATTTTGGATTCTTTCCCTCGCGAGAGATTTGCTACATAGAAAAATCATGGAGTGGAACAATTTATAGGAAAAACAAATCAAAGGAGGAAAAGTCGAATGTGGAAGGTGGAGGGAAAAATCTTTTTTACTTTTTGTTTTCTAGGGTCATAGAAAAATTATATCATAAAAAGGAAACTTAAAAAAATGAAATATAAGAATGTGCACACGCGTCAAATGGGCCAACCAACTTGGCAAAGTAGTGGAAGTCAAGTAAAGTTTGGATTTAGTTGAGATTTTGTAAAGATTTGATTTGAATGAGTTAATGCATGAAATTGTTTTAGGAAAGTGCAAATTTGATTGAGTTAACGAATGCATCAAATGGGCTGGCCCAACTTGGCTGCGCTTCAGCGAAAGGTCGCCTGTGTGACGCTCACGGGCGAAATATAGGGTTTGCCGAGGGTTTGGTGGGAGTGAGGCGAGATTACCATGTTCCCTTTAGGAGTAGAGACGAGAGGCTTTGGTGCTTTTTGAACATACAAGTTTTGGAGCCCCCTCTAGTTCTTTAGTACTAGTTCTAGTTGAGATAATTATACCTGGTTGAAGTCGATCTAATCCTCATAATTAGAAGCCCCATGTGGCTATAATATTTTCCTCTAATTATATGGTGGTGATTAGCTCTGGATGGTGAAGCATTGGCGAATCATGAAGACCGTACGCTTGCAACCAAGTCGAGAGGCCGTGCTTTCGGTCTTCCATTTGAGGGATCATTCGTGGGCGGTTCACGGGATCGTTCATCTACGGTTCGAGGGCTCCACGTACGATCTACACCCACTCGTCTACTTCGATTGCACTCCAGAGTCGGTAATGATCATGATCCAAAGCTTATATGCATCTTCATATTGTTCCTAGGAGATCGTAGGTTGAATTTTTTTTTCTTTTCTACTATGTTGCCCAACATTAATATGACCATCCTTCTATACTGGAGATTCATGATGGTGCCAGGACAAATGAACAAGTTGAACATTGTGATTTATCGGTTTCTAGGATCGTGGCAGCAATGCAATGGCACACAAAAGAACAAGTTGAACGTTTTGATTTGTCGCTTTCCTAGATCGTGGGGGCAATGCGAAGGACACACAAAAGAACAAGTTGAACATTATTATTGGTCGCATTCATCGATCGGGAGGGCCGATAATGACCCCCACCATTACATGTGAATATTGAATATAAATTAAACAAGATTATAATACCACTTTCACATGGGTACTTAAAGGGAAATGACACAATATCCATTTTTGGCACTAGATGCTTGCTGTACAAAATCAACATAAGCTGGAACCTTTCATGAATAGAAATCATCAACATAAGTAACAGTGTTCTATCATGCAAACAATGTGATCATCTAATGGGAAAACACCATCATCAATGTATGTGTTGTTATTTTGCATTAGGGATTCATGCTTATTCACTTACGGATATTCCTAAATCATAGTTAACCTTAATATCAAGTCGGGCATTGGGAAAGAACCCCTAGGCACAAAGGCTGGAGGTTTGTTTTTGTCTAAGGTGATTTCATCCTTTGTGTAAGGTGTCCCGTCCTTTTGTTTCTCCCTTTTAACTCATTCGTCATGTTTAGAAAACCCCTAAATTCTAGATTTAGTAATGAAAGTGAGGAGCTCGTAGGTCCAAATAACCCACAGAAACCTAGTTGTCCACCCTATGTTCATATGGTACTAAAACTTTATTTTTCTAATGAGGGTGCTACACATATAACGGAGTGGCAACCATTTTCCCCACTTGATTTGAGATTGTTGAGTTTTTTGGCATTGTTACAATACAGTCATGTATACTTCGAGATGGTCTCTCCCTCGATGGTTAACACCACCGGTGAACAACAGTCCACGACCCCTCGCGGCGACATGTACCCTTGCTCAGAGAGATGATGGATATGCGCAATGGTCGTTGTAGAGGCCATTGACCTCCCTTTGTTGTTGGAGGCGACCCTCAACTTCCCTTGCTTCGGTGGCGCCATTGCCGATGACAACCTATTTGCCCACAGCACCGCCCTTTGCTAGTTGCCCTTTGGTTGTCTTGGGACCCATCGATCATCGGTAGGCGCGTGGAGAATAAAGTGTGGCGAATAAAGAGAGAGAGAGAGAGAGAGAGAGCTATGTTGATGGGAGAAATGGATGCGAAGGCACATGAGAGAGGAAAACGGACAGATATGAGCAAGTCTGTTCCCTGGAGCATTTACCCTTATGAAGCTCTCGGGGGAGAGGAAAAGACGGTGGTCATGTCATCATATGTAGAAGGATAACCCTTACCACTTCCAACTAAGGCCTCTTTTGTTTCATAGGATAGGATTATCATAGGAATAGGAATCTTATAGGAAATGAGATGACATGTATCCCAAATCCTATGAGTAGAAATAGGAAACAAGATGTCATTTGGTTGACACCAAAGGAATTTTTCCATTGAGTCTAGGCTTTTTTTTAATTTCCTATGAAATGTGGAGGATAGGAAGTAATCCTATGTAGGAATAGGAATCCATTCTTATGAACCAAAGGGCTCTAAAGGAAAAAAATCCTATAAAAATCCTATCCTCTAGAATTTGTATGAAATTCCTCTAAACCAAAGGAGGCTTAAGAATGTGTATAAGCCATCCGGGAATCGAGCCATCCCACTAATGACGCTGGGTGCCCGAGATGCTATGTCTAGTCATATCGCCTTAAATGATAGGACATGTCCTCGATGGGGCCTGGTTCCCTGAGCGCATGTCTTGTTGTTCAGTGGGTTCGTCCATCTCCACCAGATGGGCCGAGATTCTGGTCTGGTCTCCCCAAGGTCGGCGCTCCATTTGAAAATTTTCATAAATATTCCCAGGAAACCGGCTTCACGGGAAGCTTTTCGTGAAGGTCAACTATCCACACCTACTAAATAAGGCTAAGTGTGGTCGGTCTTGAAGAACTACACATTCCTTTAGAAGAGTCGGTTGTGCAGATCTACTTTCAGGGGAGCTTCCTGAACTAGTTGCGATCCTGACAACCTTATAGAGGATGGCACATCTAGATCGGCCCCGACCAAGGCACAACCAATCTCGAACAAAAGTTCATGGGCTACTAGCAGTTTTATGGCCTAGGGGTGCTTCATCATATCGGAAGCCAGTTTGAGTAGGTCAGCATGTGCCCCTAGGTCAGTTTATGCCCTGGGCAGACGTCTCTGTCCGTCGTCCAAATAGAGAGAAGTACTAGGATTAGAGTATATAAGACAAGGATGCTGACGTCTAGGATGACTCCTCCATGACAAACCAACTAGGACTATAACCATAGACTACGGTATCCATATAAGCCTGGTCTAGGCTAGTCGATAACGACATCCCTATACATCAATCAATACAACACAAGAGTCAACCCCGAGTCCTGCATCTAAGAAAATCGTCTCTTGTTGCCCCTATGGTCTACTCTCCTATCTGTAATACTCTATCGAGAAATATGTTGGAAAATACTCTGACACCTTGGAAAGAATATAAGAGGAAGGATTAGATATTGCCATCTTAGATTATTTTTTCCGCTCCAGTATTGCAACAGCAACATGCCATTGTATGTTACCTATTGAGGAAAAAATGGAAATAATAGAAAAGAGTAGGAGAAAATTTGATTTACAGAACCCGTCAAAATAATGTTGATTTAGAGAAGTAAGTATTAAATTTGCCATCATGAGTTTATGTTTCCTTTCTGGGAGTTACAATAATAGCATGCAATTGTAGGCTACCAACTAGAACAATCATGAAAATACTAGGAAAGAGTAGCAGGGACCGTAGAAGTAAATTTTATATTTAGAAAAGGGAAGATTTGATTTCGCAATAGTAGTGTGCAAACATATTTTGTGGTACAAGAATGGTAGCATTTTTTTGGAAATATAATAATTCAATATTCTTTTAACTTGAAGATCAAGTGGGTTATTGTCACAAAGTTGTTATTGTTTATCATGGTCGCATTACACCAGGTGCATCCTTCATTATTTGTAAATAAAAATGTAATACACCATCAACTCTCACAATAGGTGAGAACTATTTCATTTCTAGATTGAACATATAATGCAAGATCATCTCTTGAGTTAGATAAGTGTCATTACCATAAATTTGCTAAAGTAATAGAAATGTGCCCATAAAGAGGCAAACGCAACATGATGGACTTTTGAACTTATGATAATTCAAGAGCAAGAATGGATGAGAAGAAAATTACTATAAAATAAATGAAAGTTTGAACAATTAAATTACTAGTGAAAATCCAACTGAATGGTGCCAAAAATGGATCAAAATAATCTATTCAATTGATAAATATTATATAATATTGTAAATGCGTAATATTATGGAAAGAGGGCTCAAACACATAGATAATACTTAAGGTGGCATAGAGGAGTAGGAGTGGGGAGAAAATCATCTCCTTGTCTTCTTGCAAGGAGAGGGTGGGTAAGGACACACCACAACCGTCGGGGATGAGTGTAGCACGAAAGAGAATTAATTTTAGCTATATGAATGAAACCATATGTGCTCATTTTGACGCACATTTTTTAAGACCAACAATTGTCTGAGTGCTATGTTTTTTTATTATATGACAACACACATGCATTCTACTAGTAATTCCTAATCACATACTTGCCTACCTTAACTATCTTGTTAGATTGCACTACCATTATATTGCTCTTCTGAATATGTTATGTAATAGCATTAATATATACATCCTTTTATAGTGTAGATACACAATGGTACCCAGGACAAAAAGAACAAGTTGAACGTTGTGATTTGTTGCTTTCTTGGATCATGGGAGCAATGCATTGGACACACAAAAGAACAAGTTGAAAGTTATTATTTGTCGGATTGATGGGTGGGAGGGCCTATAGGAACCTCTTGTTCACCGTTACATTTGACTATTGGATATAAGTTTAACAACATTCACACACCACTTTCGGATGACTACTTAATGGGAAATGACACAAACTGTCCATTTGTGGCTTCGAATCCTTATCATATGAATTTGACATAGTAAACATTTAACATTCATTCTATTTTACTACAATATCAACCATATCCTAGCCATAAACAAGAACCTTTCATGGATGGAAATCATTAACATACATACTTGTGTTCTATTATGTAAGCAATGTGAACATCTCATGGATAAACACCATCAACAATGTTTGTGCTTCTTCACTTATGGATATTTCTAAATGCTCTAAAAATATATAAATAAAGTCCACCTTAATATCTCAAGCTGTGCATGGGGAGTCAACCCCTAGGCATATAGGGCGGAGGTTTGTTTCTCTCTATGGTGATTTCATGCTTGGCGTGAAGTTTTTTTTCAAAAGATCATATCAAAGATTTCAAAAAACAAATTCAAAAGAATCTCAATTTGTTTTGAAATACAAATAAGTGTTTTAAAGTGACTAAACTTATCTATATTTGTGTGAAATATTTGTTTTAACTTAAGAATAAGTTTTTTATTGACACTAGACCTACCTATTCTGAGTGTTACAACCGATTTTCTTTCCATTGTCTTTTTCTTTCAATATTTTGATCTATATTCGCAAAACACCGTATGCATTATTTTGAACTTTAAAATGTGTTAATTGCACAACTACAAAATGTTCATGAACTTTATAAAGTATCCATAATATTTTTTAAATGTTAATTAATTTAATAACATATTCCATTTTGAAAAGTTCACGATAATAAAAATATTATTATTTTTAAGTACAAATTAAAATGTTCACTGGTTTTTTAAAAGTTGTATCTCCATAATTTTTCACGTTTTCTATTAATTCCTATAATATTTTAACATTTTTGTAGAAAAACTTCATGAATTTATAATAATTGTATAAAAGGGAAATGGGAAAATGTAGAAGAAAGGGCAAAACCCAAAGGAAAAAGTAAACCAGAGGTAATTAGTAGAATACAACAACAGAACCTTCCAAACAAACAACAAGATAACCAAAAGAAGAGGAATAAAAACTGGAAAAAAATTGCCTAACATGGGTGGAAGGAAAATCAACTACACTTATAAACAAAGAAAAAACAGAAAGGAGCCTTCCCAAAGAAAGCATCACTGAATCCAACCTAATATTTGGCCTGGACAATCACGTTTTTCTTCGCCCCATCAGGCTAGCCCATACAAAACCTTTTTCTTTGTAGATTGGCCCATATTACTATAGCAGACGGACTCACATTTGCATGCATGCATAGTTCTTCCCCTACAAAAATACATGCATAGTTCTGGAAAGGAAACAGACGGGACATGCGGTGCACTAGAAGCAAACACGCGCCTTGCCGTGCCGTTTTTCTTTTTCTTCGAGAAGAGTTTCGATTAACAAACATGAAGCAAATGCTCAACCACCAAGGACCCACCGATCTCTTAATAGACCTTTTAATAGCCAATATTTGTATATCCCAGCCTAATTTTCTAGCCACAAATTTTGACAGGCCTATCAACTCTTAGCTTTTGGAGCCAAACGAAATACAAAAAGCCTCTTGGGCATACTTCTAAACAAGATGGTGAGATTTCGCACACACAAAAAACATGATGGTGACATTAATGTCGTTTTTCTCTCATCCATAAAAATAGTGTGATACATTACATCTTAATTAGCTATAAGACTGTGGTATATGGTATGGTTCGCACCACAGACGTCTGAGATGCATCTCAGAACGACACACCAGATGCCACTAGCATCGAAACCATGAAGGGTAAAATGATGGCTTGTGTAGTGAGTTCTGATAAGTATTAAACATCTAGTGTGCACCTGATACATATTATACAAATGATTAGTTCATTTCATCCCAAATAGATGGGTAAATGGGCTTAAAATGGAATCAGAAAGGCTGACAAAATATATAAAAACACGTAATTTGTAGGTACAAAAAATTACCTTTTCTTTTGTGGCTTAAAACAGAATCAAAAAGACTGACAAAATATATAAAAACATGTAATTTATAGGTACAAAAAATTACCTTTTCTTCTGAACTGAACAGTTTGCTTTTACCACTCCATGCTCCACGGTTCAGATGAGCCTGGGTTGCCGACCCATTGCAAACTCTCACGTAAAAAATGATCATAGTTGCTAACATATACTATATTAGTTTATAAAATTAACCATATAATCCTCCAGCTTGTCTCATGTGTAGAAGTCCAATGTTTTGAAGAGTTTGGATACAAAAGAATGCATCTAATTACCTTCTCTGTATGAAAAATCGAGGTGGCATAACCGAGATAAATTTGTAATTTCCAGATATTCAAGAGAAACATTAAAGAATGTATCTAATTACCTTCTATGTATTACCTTCTATGTATGAAACATAAAGGGGGCATAACATTGAATTTTTTATTGTAACTCGTTTTCTATAACTGCTTTAAGGAGCTGCAACTATTGTGCTTATAGTTTGAGTTGAACAAAAGGTGGATTCTAAGTAATGGACATGAAAACATGCTTGAAAGCTAACATTGCCAAGGAACCAGATACACAAACTTTGTTCTAACAAACATTCTGAAAACCACTTCATAAGTGTGCATAGCAAACAAAAAACACTCCTAACAAAATGGTGTAACAAATTTTCAATAAATCAGATGTGATCAAGCAACCAGAGAGTGATTTTAACTCTATAAACAATGTGTAAACACTCAAGAGTCACCAGTGGGAAACACGTGGCGTCAATCAAGGTGAAGAAATGAAAAAACAAACATCACCAGCTTAGTTGACATGACCTGTAAGCGTATAGCACTCATATTCGCTATTAGACACAACAAAAGAGAGAGATTAACACTAAGTCTATCGAGTCGCAATTAACATCTAAATTGATAGTTGATATGTCTCCAATGTATCTATATTTTTTTGTTCCATGCTATTATATTATCTGTTTTGGATGTTAATGGGCTTATTTATACACTTTTATATTATTTTTGGGACTAACCTACTAACCCAAGGCCCAGTGCAAATTGTTGTTTTTTGACTATTTCAGTGTTTCGCAGAAAAGGAATATCAAACGGAATCCAAACGGAATGAAACCTTTGGGAGAGTTATTTTTGGAACAAACGTGATCCAGAGGACTCGAAGTGGACATCAAGAAATCACGAGGAGGCCACGATGCAGCGAGGCGCGTCTGCCCCCCTAGGCGCGCCCCCACCCTCGTGGGCCTCTCGTGGCTCCATCGACCTAGTTCTTCCTCCTATATATGTCCATATACCCTAAAAACATCCAGGAGCACCAAGAAACCATATTTCCACCGCCTCAACCTTCTGTACCCAAGAGATCCCATCTTGGGGCCTTTTCCGGAGCTCCGCAGGAGGGGGAATCGATCACGGAGGGCTTCTACATCAACACCATAGCCTCTCCGATGATGTGTGAGTAGTTTACCACAGACCTTCGGGTCCATAGTTGTTAGCTAGATGGCTTCTTCTCTCTCTTTGGATCTCAATACAAAGTTATCCTCGATCTTCTTGGAGATCTATTCGATGTAACTCTTTTTGTAGTGTGTTTGCCGAGATCCGATGAATTGTGGGTTTATGATCAAGTTTATCTATGAACAATATTTGATTCTTCTCTGAAATCTTTTATGTATGATTGGTTATTTATGCAAGTCTCTTCGAACTATCAGTTTGGTTTGGCCTACTAGATTGATCCTTCTTGCAATGGGAGAAGTGCTTAGCTTCGGGTTCAATCTTGTGGTGTCCTTTCCTAGTGACAGCAGGGGCAGCAAGGCATGTATTGTATTGTTGCCATCAAGGATAAAAATATGGGGTTTATATCATATTGCTTGAGTTTATCCCTCTACATCATGTCATCTTGCCTAATGTGTTACTCTGTTCTTATGAACTTAATACTCTAGATGCATGCTGGATAGCGGTCGATGTGTGGACTAATAGTAGTAGATGAAGAATCGTTTCGGTCTACTTGTCGCGGATGTGATGCCTATATACATGATCATTCCTAGATAATCTCATAATTATGCACTTTTCTGTCAATTGCTCGACAGTAATTCGTTCACCCACCGTAATACTTATGTTGTATTGAGAGAAGCCACTAGTGAAACCTATGGCCCCTGGGTCTATCTTTTATCATATAAGTTTCCAATCTATTTTATTTGGCAATCTTTATTTTCCTATCTATATCATAAAAATACCAAAAAATTATATTATTATTATTATCTCTATCGGATCTCACTCTCATAAGTGACTGTGAAGGGATTGACTTGACCCATTCCGTTAGCTTAGCACTTGATCGTTTAGTATGTTGCTATTGCTTTCTTCATGACTTATACATGTTCCTATGACTATGAGATTATGCAACTCCCGTTTACCGGAGGAACACTTTGTGTGCTACCAAACGTCACAACGTAACTGGGTGATTATAAAGGTGCTCTACAGGTGTCTCTAAAGGAACTTGTTGGGTTGGCGTATTTCGAGATTAGGATTTGTCACTCCGATTGTCGGAGAGGTATCTTTGGGCCCACTCGGTAATGCACATCACTTAAGCCTTGCAAGCATTGCAACTAATGAGTTAGTTGCGGGATGATCTATTACGGAACGAGTAAAGAGACTTGCCGGTAACAAGATTGAACTAGGTATTGAGATACTGACAATCGAATCTCGAGCAAGTAACATACCGACGACAACGGGAAAAATGCATGTTGTTATGCGATCTGACTAATAAAGATCTTCGTAGAATATGTGGGAGCTAATATGAGCATCCAGGTTCCGCTATTGGTTATTGACCGGAGACGTGTCTCCGTCATGTCTACATAGTTCTCGAACCCGTAGGGTCCGCACGCTTAAAGTTTCGATGACGGTTAACTACTAGGAAAAGGGCTACTAATGGCGCACCAGTTTTGCCTACTAATGGCGCATCACTAGTGCGCCATTAGTATCACGCCACTAGTATTTTTTACTAATGGCGCACCATTGGTGCGCCATTAGTATAGGCCATGGTGCGCCATTAGTATAGGCCACTGGTGTGCCATTAGTATAGGCCACTGGTGCGCCATTAGTATTTTTGAATTTTGAAGGCGGGAAAATAGTAGTGGCGCACCGTCTAACCCCCACCGTGCGCCATTGCTATTTTTGAATTTTGAATTTGGATCTAGATCGTGATTTTTGTTTCCCATTCTTTGCTCATTTTTTTTGCTTGTTTTTTGGCACAATATTATTTCAAATTTTGTTCCTGTTTTTGGATCTCGTACGTTCTTTTGTCGTGTTCTTTTGCTGGAGAGGAGTTCGCCGGAGAGGAGGAGGAGGAGGTCACCGGAGAGGCGCTCGCCTACATCGCCGGAGAGGGGGAGGAGGTCGCCAGAGAGGAGTTCACCGGAGCATCAAAGAGGAGGAAGGAGAAACCATGAGGGGATGGGAGGAGAGGAGGAAGGAGGAGCTCACCGGAGGGGAGGGAGGAGGAACTCACCGGAGAGGATGGAGGAGAAACCGTGAGGGGAGGGGAGGGGAGTGGAGGAGAGGAGGGAGGAGGAGGTCGCCGGAGAGGAGGAGGAGGAGGTCGCCGGAGAGGAGGAGGGTAGTATGGTGGAGGAGAGAAGGGAAGATGGAGTGGAGGAGAGGAGGAGATGGAGTGGAGGAGAGGTGGAGTGGAGGAGAAGAATGAAGAGGTAAGGAGGAGAGGACCATGCCCAGCCATATATACGGCATAATAATGGCGCACAGCGGGTAGGTGCGTGATTACTAACTTTTTTTATTTTTTTTTGATTTATTTTGAATTTTGAAGGCGGGATGATACTAATGGCGCACCATGGGCAGGTGCGCCATTAGTAACTTTTTAAAAAAAATTGACTTATTTTGAATTTAGAAGGCGGGAAGATAGTAATGGCGCACCATGGGCAGGTGCACCATTAGTAAGTTTGAATTTTTTTGAATTTTTTTGCCTCTCCAAATCTTAAAAGCCCCATATCTTTTTTTTCTGTTAGGTTTATGAGGATTTTGAAAATGTTTAACGGGGTTCCCACTAGCATATTCGGATGTAACTTTTCGAGTAGATGATTTTTCATATAAAAAACTTTTTCATCCGAGTTCGTACGCAAAAGTTATGCCCATTTTACAAATTCTCGAGAGATTTCGCAAATAAAGTCAAAATTCATATTTGTAAATTTTCACAACAACTAGACCACATATCACATGGGAAACTTATTTTCTTTTATTTTTTTGACATTTCTATCATTTTTTATTTTTTAAACTAAAAGGCAGTCCACGGGGGGGGGGGGGGGGTGCTTTCGGTGGAAGTGGTGGCCAAGTTACTAATGGCGCACCGTGGCATGGTGCGCCATTACTAGTTCAACTAGTAATGGCGCACCACTCCCACGGTGCGCCATTAGTAGTTTTGAAAAAAAAACACTAATGGCGCACCATGGATGCGGTGCGCCATTAGTATTTGCACACTAATGGCGTACCAACACATGGTGCGCCATTAGTATTTAGTAATGGCGCACGACATGTACAGTGCGCCATTAGTGTCAATTTCATCTTTAGCCCTTTTCCTAGTAGTGGTTATATTATGAGTTTATGAGTTTTGATGTACCGAAGGTTGTTCGGAGTCCCAGATGTGATCACGGACATGACAAGGAGTCCCGAAATGGTCGAGACATGAAGATTGATATATTGGAAGCCTATATTTGGATATCGGAAGTGTTCCGGGTGAAAAATCGGGATTTTACCGGAGTACCGAGGGGTTACCGGAACCCCCCGGGGGCTTAATGGGCCATAGTGGGCCTTTTTAGAGAAGAGGAGAGGCGGTCAGGGCAGGGCCGCGCGCCCATCCCCCCTAGTCCGAATAGGACAAGGAGAGGGGGGCGGCACTCCCCCTTTCCTTCCTATCTCCCTCCTCTTTCCCCCTCCATTCCTAATCCAAGATGGAAAAGGGAGGGAGTCCAACTACCGGTGGGAGTAGGACACCTCCTGGTGCGCCCCCTCCTGGCCGGCCACACCTCCCCCCTTACTCTTTTATATACGGGGGCAGGGGCACCCTATAGACACAACAATTGATCGTTTGATCTTTTAGCCATGTGCGGTGCCCCCTCCACTATAGTCCACCTCGATAATACTGTAGCGGTGCTTAGGCGAAGCCCTGCATCGGTAGAACATCATTATCCTCACCACGCCGTCGTGCTGACGAAACTCTCCCTCAACACTCGGCTGGATCGGAGTTCGAGGGACGTCATCGGGCTGAACGTGTACTGAACTCGGAGTCGACATACATTCGGTACTTGATCGGTCGGATCATGAAGACGTACGACTACATCAACCGCGTTGTGCTAACGCTTCCACTTTTGGTCTACGAGGGTACGTGGACAACACTCTCCCCTCTCGTTGCTATACATCACCATGATCTTGCGTGTGCGTAGGAATTTTTTTGTAATTACTACGTTCCCCAACAGTGGCATCCGAGACTGGTTTTATGCGTTGATGTTATATGCACGAGTAGATCACAAGTGAATTCTGGGCGATATAAGTCATACTACTTACCAGCATGTCATACTTTGGTTCGGCGGTATTGTTGGATGAAGCGGCCCGGACCGACGTTACGCGTACACTTACGCGAGACTGGTTCTACCGACGTGGTTTGCACACAGGTAGCTGGCGGGTGTCAGTTTCTCCAACTTTAGTTGAACCGAGTGTGGCTACGCCCGGTCCTTGCGAAGGTAAAACAGCACCAACTTGACAAACTATCATTGTGGTTTTGATGCGTAGGTAAGAATGGTTCTTGCTAAGCCCAGTAGCAGGCACGTAAAACTTGCAACAACAAAGTAGAGGACGTCTAACTTGATTTTGCAGGGCATGTTGTGATGTGATATGGTCAAGACATGATGCTAAATTTTATTGTATGAGATGATCATGTTTTGTAACCGAGTTATCGACAACTGGCATGACCATATGGTTCTTGCTTTATTGTATGCAATGCAATCGCCCTGTAATGCTTTACTTTATCACTAAACGGTAGCGATAGTCGTAGAAGCATAAGATTGGCGAGACGACAACGATGCTAAGATGGAGATCAAGGTGTCGCGCCGGTGACGATGGTGATCATGATGGTGCTTTGGAGATGGAGATCACAAGCACAAGATGATGATGGCCATATCATATCACTTATATTGATTGCATGTGATGTTTATCTTTTATGCATATTATCTTGCTTTGATTGACGGTACCATTATAAGATGATCTCTCACTAAATTTCAAGATAAAAGTGTTCTCCCTGAGTATACACCGTTGCCAAAGTTCGTCGTGCCCAGACACCACGTGATGATCGGATGTGATAAGCTCTACATCCATCTACAACGGGTGCAAGCCAGTTTTGCACACGCAGAATACTCAGGTTAAACTTGATGAGCCTAGCATATGCATATATGGCCTTGGAACACTAAGACCGAAATGTCGAGCATGAATCATATAGTAGATATGATCAACATAGTGATGTTCACCATTGAAAGCTACTCCATTTCACGTGATGATCGGTTATTGTTTAGTTGATTTGGATCACGTGATCACTTAGAGGATTAGAGGGATGTCTATCTAAGTGGGAGTTCTTAATTAATATGATTAATTGAACTTAAATTTATCATGAACTTAGTACCTGATAGTATCTTGATTGTCTATGTTGATTGTAAATAGATGGCCCGTGCTGTTGTTCCGTTGAATATTAATGCGTTCCTTGAGAAAGCAAAGTTGAAAGATGATGGTAGCAATTACACGGAATAGGTCCGTAACCTGAGGATTATCCTCATTGTTGCACAGAAGAATTACGTCCTAGAAGCACCACTGGGTGCCAAGCCTGCTGCAGATGCAACTGACGACGCTAAGAACGTCTGGCAAAGCAAAGCTGATGACTACTGGATAGTTCAGTGTACCATGCTTTACGGCTTAGAACCGGGACTTCAACTACGTTGTGAACGTCATGGAGCATATGAGATGTTCCAGGAGTTGAAGTTAATATTTCAAGAAAATGCCCGGATTGAGAGATATGAAGTCTCCAATAAGTTCTACAGCTGCAAGATGGAGGAGAATAGTTCTGTCAGTGAGCATATACTCAGAATGTCTTTGTATAACAATCACTTGATTCAATTGGGAGTTAATCTTCCGGATGATAGCGCCATTGACAAAATTCTTCAATCACTGCCACCAAGCTACAAGAGCTTCGTGATGAACTATAACATGCAAGGGATGGATAATACGATTCCCCGCTCTTCGCAATGCTAAAGGCTGCGGAGGTAGAAGTCAAGAAGGAGCATCAAGTGTTGATGGTCAATAAGACCACTAGTTTCAAGAAAAAGGGCAAAGGGAAGAAGAAGGGGAACTTCAAGAAGAACAAAAAGCAAGTTGCTGCTCAAGAGAAGAAACCCAAGTCTGGACCTAAGCCTAAAACTGAGTGCTTCTACTACAAGCAGACTAGTCACTGGAAGCGGAACTGCCCCATGTATTTGGCGGATAAGAAGGATGGCAAGGTGAACAAAGGTATATGTGATATACATGTTATTGATGTGTACCTTACCAGAGCTCGAAGTAGCACATGGGTATTTGATACTGGTTCTGATGCTAATATTTGCAACTCGAAACAGGGACTACGGATTAAGCGAACACTGGCCAAGGACGAGGTGACGATGCGCGTGGGAAACGGTTCCAAAGTCGATGTGATTGCCATCGGCACGCTACCTCTACATCTACCTTCGGGATTAGTATTAGACCTAAATAATTGTTATTTGGTGCTAGCGTTGAGCATGAACATTATATCTCGATCTTGTTTGATGCGAGACGGTTAGTCATTTAAATAATAGAATAATGGTTGTTCTATTTATATGAGTAATATCTTTTATGGTCATGCACCCTTGAAGAGTGGTCTATTTTTAATGAATGTCGATAGTAGTGATACACATATTCATAATGTTGAAGCCAAAAGATGCAGAGTTGATAATGATAGTGCAACTTATTTGTGGCACTGCTGTTTAGGTCATATAGGTGTAAAGCGCATGAAGAAACTCCATACTGATGGACTTTTGGAACCACTTGATTATGAATCACTTGGTAATCGCGAACCATGCCTCATGGGCAAGATGACTAAAATGCCGTTCTCCAGTACTATGTGGAGAGCAACAGATTTGTTAGAAATCATACATACAGATGTATGTGGTCTGATGAATGTTGAGGCTCGCTGCGGATATCGTTATTTTCTCACCTTCATAGATGATTTAAGCAGATATGGGTATATCTACTTAATGAAATATAAGTCTGAAACATTTGAAAAGTTCAAAGAATTTCAGAGTGAAGTTGAAAATCATCGTAACAAGAAAATAAAGTTCCTACGATCTAATCGTGAAGGAGAATATGTGAGTTACGAGTTTGGTCTACATTTGAAACAATGCGGAATAGTTTCGCAACTCACGCCACCCGGAACACCACAGCGTAATGGTGTGTCCGAACGTCGTAATCATACTTTACTAGATATGGTGCGATCTATGATGTCTCTTACTGATTTACCATAATCGTTTTGGGGTTATGCTTTAGAGATGGCTGCATTCATGTTAAATAGGGCACCATCGAAATCCGTTGAGACGACGCCTTATGAACTGTGGTTTGGCAAGAAACCAAAGTTGCCATTTCTTAAAGTTTGGGGCTATGATGCTTATGTGAAAAAGCTTCAACCTGATAAGCTCGAACCCAAATCGGAGAAATGCGTCTTCATATGATACCCAAAGGAGACAATTGGGTACACCTTCTATCACAGATCCGAAGGCAACACATTCGTTTCTAAGAATGGATCCTTTCTAGAGAAGGAGTTTCTCTCGAAATAAGTGAGTGGGAGGAAAGTAGAACTTGATGAGGTAACTGTACCTGCTCCCTTATTGGAAAGTAGTTCATCACAGAAACCGGTTCCTGTGACGCCTACACCAATTAGTGAGTAAGTTAATGATGTTGATCATGGAACTTTAGATCAAGTTGTTACTAAACCTCATAGGTCAACCAGACACTGGTAGAAAAAGGGCCTATTGTCCCGGTTCGTAAGGGCCTTTAGTCCCGGTTCCTGAACCGGGACTAAAGGGTCGGTACTAATGCCCTGACCCTTTAGTCCCGATTCAAACCAGAACCGGGACTAAAGGCCTTCCACGTGGCCGGTCCACCTTTAGTACCGGTTGGTAACACCAATCGGTACTAAAGGTAATTTTCTGATTTTCTTTTGAAATTTTTCTTGAAACTTTTTTTTTGAAATTTTTTTATTTTCAAACTTCTGAATTATTTTAACCTCTAATCTCTAATCACCCCTCAACACTGCTCTATTTAATCTCTAATCACCCCTCATCATTCCAAATCATCTAACTTCCTGGACGGTCACCCATCCTCCCACTCCCCCAGCCTGAGCACGCTTAACTTCCGGGTTCTATTGTCCCTCGTTTCCAAGTCTACACTCGTTGTTTTCCTGACAATAGTAAGATGTCAATCCTATTAACCCTCAGGAGTTTAGCTTGAGCATGAAGTCACACATTTCACTGTTTGAGTTTGAAACTATTGTTCTAAAAAACAATAATTTTTTAGTAACACTAATATTTCTTGAATAAGTAGTTTGACCATTGTTTGACCACAGTTTGACCATAGTTTGACCAGATTTGACCAAAATTTAAAAAAACTGAAATAATTATTTAATAACACTAATATTCTTGAATAATTATTTAGTAACACTAATACTTCTTGAATAAGTAGTTTGACCATAGTTTGACCAGATTTAATGAAAATTTAAAAAAACTGAAATTTGAGCATAACTTTTTTTCCTTTTGGAATTTGAGGATTCTAGAAATTTGCAAACTGGCCATAGGCCGTCTCCATCGGATGTAACTTTTCGAGTAGATGATTTTTCATATAAAAAACTTTTTAATCCGAGTTCGTATGCAAAAGTTATGCCCATTTTACAAATAAAGTCGAAATTCATATTTGTAAATAAAGTCGAAATTCATATTTGTAAATTTTCCCAACAACTAGACCACATATCACATGGGAAACTTATTTTATTTTATTTTTTTGACATTTCCATCATTTTCTTTTCTTTTTTCTAAAACTGAAAAGGCGGTCCATGGGGGGGAGAGTTTGAAAATGGGACCTTTAGTACCGGTTCGTGCCATGAACCGGTACTAATGCCTCAAAGGCCATTAGTCCCGGTTGGTGGCACCAACCGGTACTAAAGGTTAGACCTTTAGCCCCGGTTGGTGCCACCAACCGGGACTAATGGCCTTCGCACCGTTTAGTCCCGGTTCGTGGCACGAACCGGGACTAAAGGGCCCTGGTGAACCGGGACTAATGCCTTAGCCTCACGAACCGGGATAAATGCACCCATTGGTCCCGGTTCTGGACTGAACCGGGACTAATGGTGTTACCCGGCCTGGACCAAAGCCCCCTTTTCTACTAGTGAGAGTAAGATCCGCACCAGAGTGGTACGGTAATCCTATTCTGGAGGTTATGTTACTATACCATGATGAACCTACAAACTATGAAGAAGCAATGGCGAGCCCAGATTCCGCAAAATGGCTTGAGGCCATGAAATTGGAGATGGGATCCATGTATGAGAACAAAGTGTGAACTTTGGTTGACTTGCTCGATGATCGGCAAGCCATTGAGAATTAATGGATCTTCAAGAAGAAGACTGACGCTGACGGTAATGTTACTGTCTATAAAGCTCGACTTGTTGCAAAAGGTTTTTGACAAGTTCAAGGGATTGACTCGATGAGACTTTCTCACCCGTAGTGATGCTCAAGTCTGTCTGAATCATGTTAGCAATTGCCGCATTTTATGATTATGTAATTTGGCAAATGGATGTCAAAACTGCATAACTGCATTCTTGAATGGATTTCTGGAAGAAGAGTTGTATATGATGCAACCAGAAGGTTTTGTCGATCCAAAGGGAGCTAACAAAGTGTGCAAGCTCCAGCGATCCATTTATGGACTCATGCAAGCCTCTCGGAGTTGGAATAAACGCTTTGATAGTGTGATCAAAGCATTTGGTTTTGTACAGACTTTTGGAGAAGCCTGTATTTACAAGAAAGTGAGTGGGAGCTCTGTAGCATTTCGGATATTATATGTGGATGCCATATTCTTGATTGGAAATGATATAGAATTTCTGGATAGCATAAAGGGATACTTGAATAAGAGTTTTTCAATGAAAGACCTCGGTGAAGCTGCTTATATATTGGGAATCAAGATCAATAGAGATAGATCAAGACGCTTAATTGGACTTTCACAAAGCACATACCTTGACAAGATTTTGAAGAAGTTCAAAATGGATCAAGCAAAGAAAGGGTTCTTGCCTGTGTTACAAGGTGTGAAGTTGAGTCAGACTCAATGCCCGACCACTACAGAAGATAGAGAGAAAATAAAAGATGTTCCCTATGCTTCAGCCATAGGCTCTATCATGTATGCAATGCTGTGTACCAGACCTAATGTGTGCCTTGCTATAAGTTTAGCAGGGAGGTACCAAAGTAATCCAGGAGTGGATCACTGGATAGCGGTCAAGAACATCCTGAAATACCTGAAAAGGACTAAGGATATGTTTCTCATATATGGAGGTGACAAAGAGCTCACCGTAAGAGGTTACGTCGATGCAAGCTTTGACACTGATCCGGACGATTCTAAATCGCAAACCGGATATGTGTTCACACTGAACGGTGGAGCTGTCAGTTGGGGCAGTTCTAAACAAAGCGCCGTGGCGGGATCTACGTGTGAAGCGGAGTACATAGCTGCGTCAGAAGCAGCAAATGAAGGAGTCTGGATGAAGGAGTTCATATCCGATCTAGGTGTCATACCTAGTGCATCGAGTCCAATGAAAATCTTTTGTGACAATACTGGTGCAATTGCCTTGGCGAAGGAATCCATATTTCACAAGAGAACCAAGAACATCAAGAGACGTTTCAATTCCATCCGGGATCTAGTCCAGGTGGGAGACATAGGAATTTGCAAGATACATACAGATCTGAATGTTGCAGACCCGTTGACTAATCCTCTTCCATCAGCAAAACATGATCAGCTCCAAGGCTCCATTGGTGTTAGAATCATTAATGTGTAATCTAGATTATTGTCTCTAGTGCAAGTGGGAGTCTGAAGGAAATATGCCCTAGATGCAATAATAAAGTTATTATTTATTTCCTTATATCATGATAAATGTTTATTATTCATGCTAGAATTGTATTAACCAGAAACATAATACTTGTGTGAATACATAGACAAACAGAGTGTCACTAGTATGCCTCTACTTGACTAGCTCGTTAATCAAAGATGGTTATGTTTCCTAGCCATTGACATGAGTTATCATTTGATTAACGGGATCACATCATTAGGAGAACGATGTGATTGACTTGACCCATTCCGTTAGCTTAGCACTCGATCATTTAGTATGTTGCTATTGCTTTCTTCATGAATTATACATCACTACTAGGGAAAACCCTAGTAGTAGAGCGGGGTAATTGCTAGCAGTAGCGCAGGGGCCTGCGCTACTTCTAGGGCGCTACAGCTAACTTTTAGCAGTAGCGCGGGTGGTACCCGCGCTACTGCTACTTCTAGTAGAGTAGCGCGGTTGCCACCTGCACTACTACTACTTAGTTGTAGCGCGGGTCAGGGCCCCGCGCTACTACTAACCAATTCAGAATTAAAAAAATTAATTTCGGCCATGGCGGCTGCTTCTGCTCGGCATCATCGTCCTCTACATTCATGGTTGCTACTGGTCCTAGAGGGGATGAAGTTGTTCGTGGTGATGGTGCACCCAACTTGTGCCCGCACCTCTCCTCTACTGCTGCTACAAAAGAAGAGAAAATTATTAGAAAGAGGAAGGGAGAGATAGAGAGTAGCAGGAGGAGGAACTCACGGTTGCCTCCGGAGTTGGAGCCGACGCCCAAAACCCTAGATGAAGCTCGGTGACCGCCGCCATGTGGCTGCTTCCATGGCGGATCTGACCGCCGCCATGTGTACGACGCTCTGCTTGTTTCCCTTTCCTTCCAATAGCGGAGAAGAAGGATGATGGAGGAGGAGGGGAGGGGTCTGCTAGAGGAGGTCGCCGGATTTGTGAGTGGCGGCGAGAGGCGAGGCTGGCAGTGGTTGAACTAGGTATTGAGATACCGACGATCGAATCTCGGGCAAGTATCATATCGATGACAAAGGGAACAACGTATGTTGTTATGCGGTCTGACCGATAAATATATTCGTAGAATATGTGGGAGCCAATATGAGCATCCAGGTTCCGCTATTGGTTATTGACCGAAGACGTGTCTCGGTCATGTCTACATAGTTCTCAAACCCGTAGGGTCCGCATGCTTAATGTTTCGATGACGTTTATATTATGAGTTTTGATGTACCGAAGGTTGTTCGGAGTCCCGGATGTGATCACGGACATGACGAGGAGTCTCGAAATGTTGGAGACATGAAGACTGATATATTGGAAGCCTATATTTGGATATCGGAAGTGTTCCGGGTGAAATCGGGATTTTACTAGAGTACCGAGGGGTTAATGGGCCATAGTGGGCCTTTGTGGAGAAGAGGAGAGGCGGCCAAGGCAGGGCCGCGCGCCCCTCCCTCTAGTCCGAATTGGACAAGGAGAGGGGGCGGCACTCCCCCTTTCCTTCCTATCTCCCTCCTCTTTCCCCCTCCACTCCTAATCCAACAAGGAAAATGGAGGGAGTCCTACTCCCGGTGGGAGTAGGACTCCTTCTGGCACGCCCCCTCCTGGCCGGCCGCACCTTCCCCCTTACTCCTTTATATACGGGGGCAGGGGCATCCTAGAGACACAACAATTGATCATTTTATCTTTTAGCCGTGTGCGGTGCCCCCCTCCAATATAGTCCACCTCGATAATACTATAGCGGTGCTTAGGCGAAGCCCTGCGTCGGTAGAACATCATCATCGTCACCATGCCGTCGTGCTGACGAAACTCTCCCTCAACACTCGGCTAGATCAGAGTTCAAGGGACGTCATTAGGCTGAACGTGTGCTGAACTCGGAGGTGTCGTACGTTCGGTACTTGATTGGTCGGATCGTGAAGACGTACGACTACATCAACCACGTTGTGCTAACACTTCCGCTTTCGGTCTACAAGGGTATGTGGAAAACACTCTCCCCTCTCGTTGCTATACATAACAATGATCTTGCGTGTGCGTAGGAATTTTTTTGAAATTACTACATTCCCCAACACTCTTATCCCTCGCATTACATTTTTGCCATTTGCCTCTTGTTTTCCTCTCCCCCACTTCACCCTTGTCGTTTTATTCACCCTCTTTTCCGTTCGCCTCTTTTTCGCTTGCTTCTTGTGTGCTTGTGTGTTTGATTGTTTGTCACGGTGGCTCAAGAGAATACTAAATTGTATGATTTTTCCTATACCAACAATAATGATATTATTAGAACTCTCATTGCTCCCCTTACTGATGTTGAATCTTGTGAAATTAATACTGCTTTGCTGAATCTTGTCACGACAGATCCGTTTTCCGGCCTTCCTAGTAAAGATGCCGCTACTCATCTGAATAGCTTTGTTGATTTGTGTGATATGAAAAAGAAGAAAGATGTGGATAATGATATTGTTAAATTGAAGCTATTCCCGTTTTCACTTAGAGATCATGCTAAAACTTGGTTTTCTTCTTTGCCTAAAAATAGTATTGATTCATGGAATAAGTGCAAAGATGTTTTATCTCTAAGTATTTTCCTCCCTCTAAGATCATCTCTCTTAGAAACGATATTATGAAATTTAAGCAACTAGATCATGAGCATGTTGCACAATCTTCGGAGAGGATGAAATTAATGATTCGCAATTGCCCTACTCATGGTTTGAACTTATGGATGATCATACAAAAAATTTATGCTGGATTGAATTTTACTTCAATAGATCTTTCAGATAAGGCCGTGGTAGGCACTTTTATGGAAATCACTTTAGGAGAAGCTACCAAACTTCTAGATAATATAATGGTTAATTATTCTCAATGGCACACCGAAAGATCTACTAGTAAAAAGGTTTATCCTATAGAAGAAATTAATGTTTTGAGTGGAAAGATGGATGAACTTATGAAATTGTTTGCTAATAAGAGTGTTTCTTCTTATCCTAATGATATGCCTTTGTCTACTTTGATTGAGAATAATAATGAATCTATGGATGTGCATTTTTTGGTAGGAAAATTTTTGGTAATAACGCATATAGAGGTAATTTTAATCCTAGGCCTTTCCCTTGTAATTCCTATAATAATTATGGTAATTCCTACAACAATTCTTATGGAAATTATAATAAGATGCCCTCTGATTTTGAATCTAGTATTAAAGAATTTATTAGTTCGCAAAAGAGTTTTAATACTTTGATTGAAGAAAATTTGTATAAGACTGATGAGTTGGCTAGGAACATGGATAGAATTTCTCTTGATGTTGATTCTTTGAAACTTAGATCTGTTCCACCTAAGCATGATATCAATGAGTCTCTCAAAGCCATGAGAATTTCCATTGATGAGTGCAAAGAAAGAACCGCTAGGATGTGTGCTAAAAAAGATTGCTTTATAAAAGCATGTTCTTCTAGTTTCGATGACAATAAGGATGAAGATCTAAAAGTGATTGATGCGTCTCCTATTAAATCTTTGTTTTGCAATATTAATATTGAGCATGATGGTACTGTAGATCCCAATGATTCGGAGTTTTTAGATCTTGATGCAAAAATTTATAAAAGTGGGATTGGAGAGGTCAAACCTTTTACATAGCAATGAACCCATTATTTTGGATTTCAAGGAATTTAATTATGATAATTGCTCTTTGATAGCTTGTATTTCCTTGTTTCAATCCGTGCTAAATTCTCTACATGATTATAATCAAAATAAAGCTTTTACCAAACATATCGTTGATGTTTAACGCAGTCTTATGAAGAAAAGCTTGAATTGGAAGTTTCTATCCCTAGAAAACTTCATGATGAATGGGAGCCTACTATTAAAATTAAAATTAAATATCATTAATGCTACGAGTTATGTGGTTTGGGTGATAGTGTTTCCATGATTCCAAAAACTTTGTGTGATGTGTTAGGTTTCCGTGAATTTGATGATTGTTCTTTAAATTTGCATCTTGCGGATTCCACTATTAAGAAACCTATGAGAAGGATTAATGATATTCTTATTGTTGCAAATATGAATTATGTGCCCGTAGATTTCATTGTTCTTGATATTGATTGCAATCATACATGTCCTATTATTCTCTGTAGACCTTTCCTTAAAACGATTGGTGCAATTATTGATATGAAGGAAGGTAACATTAGTTTCCAATTTCCATTGAGGAAAGGCATGTAACACTTTCCTAGAAATAAAATTAAATTTCCTTATGAATCTATTATGAGAGCCACTTATGGATTGCATACCAAAGATGACATTACCTAGCTCTATTCTTGCTTTTATGCCTTGCTAGGGGCGTTAAACAATAGCGCTTGTTGGGAGGAAACCAAATTTTATTTTTGTTTCTTGATTTTTGGTTCTGTTTAGTAATAAATAATTCATGTAGCCTATGTTTATATGTGGTTTTATGCTTTTAATTAGTGTTTGTGCCTAGTAGAACCTTTGGGAAGACTCGGGGAAAGTCTTTGCGATCTCTCTGTAAAAAACAGAAACTTTAGCGCTCACGAGATTTGCTGCCATTTTTTACTGGAGAGTGAGATTAGGTTGATTATTTTTTCAGATGATTAATAGATAAATACCTCACGACCAGAAATTTATTTCAGAATTTTTGGGGTCACATAAGTATTCGAAACCTATAGATTACTACAGACTGTTCTGTTTTTGACAGATTCTGTTTTTCGTGTGTTGTTTGCTTATTTTGATGATTCTATGCCTAGTATCGGAGGGTATGAACCATAGAAAAGTTGGAATAAAGTAGGTTTAACACCAATATAAATTAAGAATGAGTTCATTATAGTACCTTAAGTGGTGGTTCTTTTTCTTATACTAACGGAGCTACTGAGATTTTCTGTTTAAGTTTTGGGTAAAGATTTGATGGATTATGGAATAAGGAGTGGCAAGAGCCTAAGCTTGGGGATGACCAAGGCACCCCAAGGTAAAATTAAAAGACAACCAAAAGCCTAATCTTGGGGATGCCCCGGAAGGCATCCCCTCTTTCGTCTTCTTCTATCGGTAACTTTATTTGAGGTTATATTTTTATCCACCACATGATATGTGTTTTCCTTGTAGCGTCTTGTATGATTTGAGTCTTTGCTTTTTAGTTTACCACAATCATACTTGATGTACACACCTTTTGAGAGAGACACACATGAATTGGAATTTATTAGAATACTCTATGTGCTTCACTTATATCTTTTGAGCTAGATAATTTTGCTCTAGTGCTTCACTTATATCTTTTAGAGCACGGTGGTGGTTTTATTTTATAGAAATTATTGATCTCTCATGATTCACTTATATTATTTTGAGAGTCTTTTAGAACACCATGGTAATTTTCTTTGGTTATAAAATTAGTCCTAATATGATAGGCATCCAAGATGGGTATAATAACAACTATCATAAAAAGTGCATTGAATACTATGAGAAGTTTGATACTTGATGATTGTTTTGAGATATGACGATGGTGATATTAGAGTCATGCTAGTTGAGTAGTTGTGAATTTTATAAATACTTTTTCTAAAGTTTGTGATTCCCGTAGCACGCACGTATGGTGAACCGTTATGTGATGAAGTCGGAGCATGCTTTATTTATTGATTGTCTTCCTTATGAGTGGCGGTCGGGAATGAGCGATGGTCTTTTCGTACCATTCTATCCCCCTAGGAGCATGCGCGTAGTACTTTGTTTTGATAACTAATAAATTTTTGCAATAAGTATGTGAGTTCTTTATGACTAATGTTGAGTCCATGGTTATACACACTCTCACCCTTTCACCATTGCTAGCTTCTCTAGTACTACGCAACTTTCGCCGGTACCATAAACCCACCATATACCTTCCTCAAAACAGCCACCATACCTACCTATTATGGCATTTCCATAGCCATTCCGAGATATGTTGCCATGCAACTTTCCACTGTTCCGTTTATTACGACACGCTTCATCATCGTCATATTGCTTTGCATGATCATGTAGTTGACATCGTATTTCTGGCAAAGCCACCGTTCATAATTCTTTCATACATGTCACTCATGAGTCATTGCACATCCCGGTACACCGCCGGAGGCATTCACATAGAGTCATATTTTCTTCTAAGAACTGAGTTGTAATTCTTGAGTTGTAAGTAAATAAAAGTATGATGATCATCATTATTAGAGCATTGTCCCAAGTGAGGAAAGGATGATGGAGACTATGATTCCCCCACAAGTCGGGATGAGACTCCGGACGAAAAAAAGAGGCCATGAAAAGAAGAAGAGAAAAGGCCCAAATAAAAAATAGAAAAAATGAAAAATGAGAGAAAAAGAGAGAAAGGACAATGTTACTATCCTTTTACCACACTTGTGCTTCAAAGTAGCACCATGATCTTCATGATAGAGAGTCTCCTATTTTATCACTTTCATATACTAGTGGGAATTTTACATTATAGAACATGGCTTGTATGTTCCAATGATGGGCTTACTCAAAATGCCCTAGGACTTCGTGAGCAAGCGAGTTGGATGCACACCCACTTAGTTTCTTTTTGAGCTTTCATACACTTATAGCTCTAGTGCATCCGTTGCATGGTAATCCCTACTCACTCACATTGATATCTATTGATGTGCATCTCCATAGCCCGTTGATACACCTAGTTGATGTGAGACTATCTTCTCCTTTTTGTCTTCTCCACAACCACCATTCTTTTCCACCTATAGTGCTTTGTCCATGGCTCACGCTCATGTATTGCGTGAAGATTGAAAAAGTTTGAGAACATCAAAAGTATGAAACAATTGCTTGGCTTGTCATCGGGGTCGTGCATGATTTAAATATGTTGTATGGTGAAGATAGAGCATAGACAGACTATATGATTTTGTAGGGATAACTTTCTTCGGCCATGCTATTTTGAGAAGACATAATTGCTTATTTAGTATGCTTGAAGTATTATTATTTTTATGTCAATATTAAACTTTTGTCTTGACTCTTTCGGATCTGAACATTCATGCCACAATAGAGAAAATTACATTGAGAATTATGCTAGGTAGCATTCCACATCAAAAATCCTATTTTTATCATTTACCTACTCGAGGACGAGCAGGAATTAAGCTTGGGGATGCTTAATACGTCTCCAACGTATATATAATTTTTTATTGCTCCATGCTATTATGTTATCTATTTTGGATGTTAATGGGCTTATTATACACTTTTATATTATTTTTGGGACTAACCTACTAACCCAAGGCCTAGTGCAAATTGTTGTTTTTTTTGCCTATTTTAGTGTTTCGCAGAAAAGGAATATCAAACGAAATCCAAACGGAATTAAACCTTTGGGAGAGTTATTTTTGGAACAAACGTGATCCAGAGGACTTGGAGTGGACGTCCAGAAATCTACGAGGAGGCCACGAGGCAGGGAAGCGCGCTTGCCCCCTGGGCGCGCCCCCACCCTCGTGGGCCCCTCGTGGCTCCAGCGACCTACTTCTTCCTCCTATATATGTCCATATACCCTAAAAACATCCAGGAGCACAACAAAACCCTATTTCCACTGCCGCAACCTACTGTACCCAAGAGATCCCATCTTGGGGCCTTTTCCGGAGCTCCGATGGAGGGGGAATTGATCACGGAGGGCTTCTACATCAACACCATAGCCTCTCCGATGATGTGTGAGTAGTTTACCATAGACCTTCGGGTCCATAGTTATTAGCTAGATGGCTTCTTCTCTCTCTTTGGATCTCAATACAAAGTTCTCCTCGATCTTCTTGGAGATCTATTTGATGTAACTCTTTTTGTGGTGTGATTGTCAAGATCCGATGAATTGTGGGTTTATGATCAAGTTTATCTGTGAAAAATATTTGATTCTTCTCTGAAATCATTTATGTATTATCAGTTTGGTTTGGCCTACTAGATTGATCTTTCTTGCAATGGGAGTAGTCTTAGCTTTGGGTTCAATCTTGGGGTGTCCTTTCCCAATGACAGCAGGGGCAGCAAGGCACGTATTGTATTGTTGCCATCGAGGATAAAAAGATGGGGTTTATATCATATTGCTAGACTTTATCCCACTACATCATGTCATCTTGCCTAATGCGTTACTCTGTTCTTATGAACTTAATACTCTAGATGCATGCTGGATAGCGGTCGATGTGTGGAGTAATAGTAGTACATGAAGAATCGTTTCGGTCTACTTGTCGCGGACGTGATGCCTATATACATGATCATGCCTAGATATTCTCATAATTATGCACTTTTCTATCAATTGCTCGACAGTAATTCGTTCATCCACCGTAATACTTATGCTATCTTGAGAGAAGCCACTAGTGAAACCTATGGCCCCCGGGTCTATCTTTTATCATATAAGTTTCCAATCTATTTTATTTTCCAATCTTCATTTTCCTATCTATATCATAAAAATACCAAAAATATTTTTCTTCTTATTATTATCTCTATCAGATCTCACTCTCGTAAATGACCGTGAAGGGATTGACAACCCCTTTATCGCGTTGGTTGCGAGGTTCTTATTTGTTTGTGCAGATACGAGGGACTTGCATGTAGTCTCCTACTAGATTGATACCTTGGTTCTCAAAAACTAAGGGAAATACTTACGCTACTTTGCTGCATCACCCTTTCGTCTTCAGGGGAAAACCAACGCAGTGCTCAAGAGGCAGCAATAGCCAAGGCTAAATGACCTACAGGATCTCTCCCATGTTAGGTGGAGTAAATAGTAACCACCTAGAGATTCTGAATTGATCACCAAATCAACACCTTCAACTAAGGATGAAAAATATGAAGCAAATAGTAACATGCAGAATGACCTCCTAGATTATCATGAGCAGAAGAGCATTCCTCCGTTATGATTTTAGAACCATTTTGTCTTTTTTGCAGGAATACAATTCCAAGAGTATAAACACACAGTATTAGACTATTTGCTGGTCTATTTACCCATCCATGTTGAACATGATGTTAAAGCTCTGTCCGTATTACAAATAAGAGCAAGAAACTTAAAATCGCCATTGAATATTCTCACAAGAAGCCAAAACTTCCTTGTTTTGGCCACTTCTATACATCAAATATGTGCACCTTCCACTCCATTTAAGTGTCCTTTAATCTCTAACTGAACCAAATAACAAATGCTTACGCTTAAGCATCCACACACACACACATACATACACACACAGAGAGAGAATGCCAAAAAAATAAGAAAAAACGTCACCTGAAACTGACCCGAATCGGATACAAAGGAAGTATAAGGTGAGGTGCTCACATTTGTTACTGGAAACAGAACCATAGGCTGTGATTGCTTCTCCAGGTGGTATGTTATGATTGCTTCTCCAAGTAGTATGATGTGATTGCTTTCTGGTGTGCTTGAAGCTCTACCGTCTGTTAGCCCATATGCACCTGATGCAACAATACGACATCTTGCTATTCATTCATGACTTGTCTCACATTCATTTACACACTAAAAAGAGTTAACATTTTCTCGAGCTTACATATTCTTGGATGTATTAAGTATTTAAGTATCAGGTCCAGTCTTGTGTTATATACAAAAATATGATTGCGGATCTAGTAGTTTGTTTACTTAAGCATGTAACCTCAGGACCAACGGTGACACCACAAGCAAACTAAAAAACTTAAGCAGCCGCACAAACCACATATCGAGCAACCATTCTGGCAAGACATACCACGCCACCCCTCCCAACCTCCAAAATTCAGAGCTCCCTCCACCCAACCCCCAACCCTCAAATCACACCCGCAATCCACAACTCTTCACATTACATAATAAATGAAACAACCAAGACATAGCAAAAGAGGAGAGAAAAGAGATTGAACCCTCAGATGTAGCACACGAACACGAACAACTCGACAAAGCCCCGCATCCGGACGCCCTGTCAACACCTTCAAGGTTGTCGGCGCCCTCAACACCACACATCAGGAACCTCCATTCCCAAGTTGCGTGCTCACTGTCCTGTCCAGTGAATCCCGACTCATTGGATTAAGCGGTTGACTGGTCGATGCTATACGGGGAAGGAGCGCAACAAGGGTGGGCAGCGGGCAATCTTTGGGTTGCTCACTGATCTGATGGGGTTGGGGTAGGCCGACAGGGGCAGGCGATGCACGGTGGAGGCACGCCGATCAGGGAGGGCCACGACGGCTAGAGTTAGAAGGGCGGCGGCCGAAACTCTAGGTCGAAGGGGGAACAGGAAAGATGAAAAATAGAGATCGATGGCGTGGTGGTATGGTGGATGGCAAACCGACCTGTTAGCTGGACATAACCGATGACGGCGAATGGACGCATCACACGCGATGGTCAAACAACCGACTAATGACCTGTAACGCTAACGATGCGGCTATATCTCCCACGTGTCGAGGCACGACTTAGAGGCATAACCACATGGTGGTTTTGTCGCAAGAGGGGTAATCTTCACACAATCCCATGTACTAAATAAGAAGGGGATAAAGAGAGTTGGCTTACACTTGCCATGTCACACAATGCATAGATAATTCACACATCATCCAAATACACTCATAGACTGACTACGGTCAAATCCGAATAAAAGGAACATAAACCCCAAATACTAGATCCCCAATCGTCCCAACTGGGCTCCACTACTGATCATCAGGAAACGACACATAGTAACGATCAAGGTCCTCGTTGAACTCCCACTTGAGTTTGCTAGCATCACCTACACTGGTATCGTCAGCACCTGCAACTGTTTGGAACTATCCGTGAGTCATGAGGACCCAGTAATCTCACACCCGCGAGATCAAGACTATTTAAGCTTATGGGTAGGATAAGGTAGTGAGGTAGAGCTGCAGCAAGCACTAAGCAAATATGCTGGCTAACATGCGCAAATAAGAGTAAGGCGAGAAGCTACGCAACGGTCGAAAAGCTATAGGTGATCAAGAAGTGATCCTGAAGCTACTTAAGTTTAGGCATAACAGAAGATCGTGTTCACTTCCCGGACTCCGCCGAAAAGAGACCATCATGGGTACACACACGGTTGATGCATTTGAATTAAGTCAAGTGTCAAGTTCTCTACAATCGGATATTAACAAATTCCCATCTGCCACATAACCGCGGGCACGACTCTCGTTATACCCTGCAGGGGTGTCCCAACTTAGCCCATCACAAGCTCCCACAGTCAACGAAGGATATTCCTTCTCCCGGAAAGACCTCATCAGTCTCGGAATCCCGGTTACAAGACATTTAGACAATGGTAAAACAAGACCAGCAAGGCCACCCGACTATGCCAACAAATCCCGATAGGAGCTGCTCATATCTCGTTCTCCGGGCACACCGGATGAGCACTCCGTACAACTAAAACCAGCCCTCAAGTTTCCTCGAGGTGGCGCTGCAAAGGACACTAGTTCGGAACAACGCTCAGAGGAGCACTAGCCCGGGGGGGGGGGGGGGTAAATAAAGGTGACCATCGGTGAGGGAGTCTTGGGTTAGGGGGTATCCGGACAGCCGTATTACATCCTTTGGCCGGACTATTGGACTATGAAGATACAATATTGAGGACTTCGTCCCGTGTTCGGATGGGACTCTACTTGGCATGGAAGACAAGCTAGGCAATACGGATATGTATATCTCCTCCTTTGTAACCGACCTTGTGTAACCCTAACCCCCTCCAGTGTCTATATAAACCGAAGGGTTTTAGTCCGTAGGATAACAGACAATCATACCATATGCTTGCTTCCAGGGTTTAGCCTCTCCGATCTCGTGGTAGATCAACTCTTGTACTACCCGTATTATCAAGAATAATCAAGCAGGACGTAGGGTTTTACCTCCATCAAGAGGGCCTGAAGCTGGGTAAAACATCGTGTCCCCTGCCTCCTGTTACCATTCCCCTTAGACACACAGTTCTGGACCCCCTACCCGAGATCCGCCGGTTTTAACACCGACATTGGTGCTTTCATTGAGAGTTCCTCTGTGCCGTCACCATAAGGAAGGTTGCCTCGTCTCGTTGTTAAGAACAACATCACCGCCGGGGGAGCCCTGGCTGTCGGCCCAACTCTCCGGCTAGGCAGTTTCATCATGACCGCCCGTTCGGTTGCTGCCCCGATGATGACTTCTCGGGTCATCGAAAACAACCTCCATGCCGGCTCGGAATTCGCCGAGCAGATGGATCCAATGGAGCTCTCTTCCCTAAACGAGCTCTTAGATCGCATCACTGCCTTGGGAGTCGCTACGGACAATGATCGGATTAGGCTTAAACCCGATCAAAGGGAGATTAACTCTCCACCTGTCACCCTCCATGTTGCGGTGGTGGAGGAACAATGCGGCGATTCCTCTTCTATCTTGAGGACTAACTATGTTAGGATTCCTGAAGTCTCCGAGCCAGATACCCGTTTACAGGAGGACATCACCCAAGCCCTGAACCTAGAGTCAGGCAGCGGGCCAGACTTATCGGGCAACATACCGGAACCCGAAATTCCAATATTGGAAACACCTCGGCCCCTGGGTCTCAGATTGGGTAAGGGTTCGGACTCAATTCCACCCACCCACCCAGACATAAACGATCTTCCCTACATCAGGCAAGAGCCCCATGAAACAGTACATCATTTTTGGGCCAGATTCCTCCCTGTGATGAACAAGGTTAAGGACTGTCGCGAGGAAGACACAATCTAATTTTTCTGCAATAATTGCACGGACAAGGGAATCCTTAACGCCTTAAGTCGCCGTGACATATCATGCTTCGCTGACTTGGCGTCCATAGTACGAAAGTGCTGTGCGATGGAAAGCGCCTGGAAAACCGAAACAAAATTTTGGGATAATCCGGCTCAGAATATACACCCAGTCCGAAGTAAAAGGGTGCACTATAATAAGACACCCGAGTTAGTTGCAAAGAAACAAAACACTCTACACGGCATGGAACCGTATTGGAGGGATGGCTTAACGGACCCTGCAAAATTCATAGCATAGCGGATACCATACCAACGCACAGCCTTAGAGCATGTTGGATACTCCGGCAAGTGGCCAAAAGTGGTGAGGATCTTCTTATCCCAAATGCCACAGAGCACCATCCCGTGGATAACAATACGGTATTAACAGTCTTTGAAACCTTCGCATCAAATAATAGGCGCAAGCGAACACTCTGCAGCCTCGCCGAAATCTGCCACGTAGCAGCAATGAATCCATGGAGTGACACGGCTATTACCTTCAATGCCAGTTATGAACCTAAATTCCGAACTGCCCAAGCACCAGCTCCACTGGTCCTCAGTCCAATTGTGGATGGCTTTTGACTCACCAGAGTACTGATGGACGGCGGAAGTGGATTAAACCTCATCTATGAGGAAACTCTTCAAAAAAATGGAAATAGACTGGAACCGCATTGAGCAAAGCAGCACAACCTTCAGAGGAATCATCCCTAGTAGGGAAGCACGCTGTGCTGGGAAAATCACATACTAAGTATAGGTCCGAAGAACTATTCGGCACGCCGGAGAACTATAGGTCCGAAGAAATTACATACTAAGTGGCCTTGTTCAGTAGTGGATACCACGCCCTTTTAGGACGGGAGGCATTCACGATCTTCCAAGCCATACCCCATTATGGGTACATGAAGCTCAAAATGCTCGGGCCCAACGGAATCATCACTCTCGCTAGTGATCCAGACACAGCACTCCGCGCCGAAAACAAAACAACCGCATTGGCCCTCGAGGCATTATCCGAATTAACTGCGCTACGCTCCACGGTGGACAGGGACAACGTAATACTTGACAAGAGATCCAAGTCCACCTCTTTTAAACCAGCGGACGAAATAGTCAAATTCCAAGTCCACCCAACAGACCCTACAAAAACAGCCTCCATCGGGGCACAGTTAAACCCCGCCGTGGACGCCGCACTACGAGAGTTCCTGCACGAGAATTGGGACATATTCGCCTGGCACTCCTCAGATATGCCAGGAATCCCACGCAGGCTGGCCGAGCACAGCCTCAATATCCTAAAGGGATTCAAGATGGTCAAGCAGGCTCTTCGGTGTTTCTCTGAACCTAAGAGACAGGCTATGGGAGAGGAACTAGCCAAGTTATTGGAGGCCGGATTCATTAGAGAAATAGAACACCCGGACTGGCTAGCAAACCTGGTGATGGTACCAAAGAAGGACAAATCCTGGAGCCTATGTGTGGATTTCAAGGACCTCAACAAGGCTTGCCCAAAGGATCCCTTCCCCCTCTCCCGCATCGATCAAATTATCGATGCTACCGCAGGACATGGGTCATTGTGTTTCCTCGACGCATACTCCGGTTACCACCAAATCAAGATGGCGGAGTCTGACCAAGCCGCAATGGCATTTATAACACCATACGGCCCCTTCTGTTTCAACACAATGCCTTTTGGGCTCAAAAACGCCGGCGCAACATATCAGCGCATGATCCAGACATGTATGGAGAAACAGATCGGCAAAACGGTAGAGGCATACATAGATGATGTGGTCGTTAAAACAAAACACGTCGACTCTCACATTCGACACCTCCGAACATACGACATCAAGCTCAATCCGGAAAAATGTGTTTTCGACATACAAGCAGGAAAGCTCCTTGTCTTCATTGTCTCCAGTAGAGGAATTAAAGCTAATCCGGCCAAAATCCAAGCTCTGTCACAGTTGGCGACCCCAACAGACCTCAAACAAATCCAGAAGTTAACTATATGCGTGGCGGCTCTAAGCTGCTTTATCTCCCGCTTAGGAGAAAAGGCATCACCCCTTTATCGGCTCCTTCGGCGCACCGAACACTTCGAGTGGACGGATGCTGCCACAGCCGGATTGGAAGAAATAAAAGCCATACTGGCAACCAACCCAATCCTGGCCGCGCCAAACCTCGGCGAACCAATGTTATTATACATTGCGGCAACCCATCAAGTTGTAAGCGCAGTGCTCGTCGTCGAACAAGAAGCGGACGGGCATAAATTCCCTCTTGAAAAGCCGTTATATTATGTATCCACCGTCCTCACTCCATGCAAACCACGGTACCCACATTATCAAAAGATAGCTTATGCGGTATTCATGGCATCCCGGAAGCTGCGTCACTACTTTCAAGAGTGTTCGATTACAGTAGCCTCGGAAGTGCCACTTAATGGTACCCACAATAAATCACAAGTATTGGCCGACTTTGTCGCCGAATGGAGGGAAGCCGAACTCCGTAAAGAGTACGGCGCATACTCCAATTGGGTCATACACTGCGACGGCTCTAAAATGATGGCTGGTCTAGGTCCTGGCGTCATCCTGACGTCCCCAACCGGAGACACTGTTCAGTACGTACTGCAGATACTGTATACAGACTCCAACAATGCAGCCGAATACGAAGCTCTGTTGCATGGTCTTCGGATGGCAGTCTCCATGGGCATTCAATGCCTGGAGGTGCGTGGGGATTCAAACCTCGCAATATCCCAAAGGAATGGAGACTTTGATGCCAAGGATCTGAAGATGGCGGCCTATTGAAACGATGTCCTAAAGATGTCAGCTCGGTTTGAGGGGCTCGAATTTCACCATGTGGCTCGGGAAAACAATCAGGCGGCGGATATCCTCGCCCGCATTGGCGCAAAACGTGATGCGGTCCCCCCAACATCTTTTTGGAGAGGTTGTTTAAGACATCGGTGGTATGGGAAGGGGACACCGGTAACAATAGTCCGGACCCAGCCAAAACACCCGATACCGAACACTCTGACATAATCAGAACCATTCATGGCCTACCTAACTAGGCAAGAACTTCCCAAAGACCAAAATGAGGCACGCTGCATAGTGCGGCGATCTAAAGCCTACAGGGTCCATGAGGGAGAGCTATACAAGAAAAGCACTACCGGAGCCCTTCAAAGGTGCATCTTCGAAGAGGAAGGGCGAACGTTTTTGGCAGAAATTCACGCCGGACTCGGCGGCCACCACGCGGCAGCCTGGGCCCTTGTAAGCAAGGCCTTCCGTACCGGTTTTTATTGGCCGACAGCCCGGGCAGACGCGCAGGACTTGGTCCAATGCTGCGCTGGTTGCCAGCTTTTTGCAAACCAAAGCCATATGCCACCCACCGCCCTCCAAACAATGCCCATTACCTGGCCTTTCACAGTCTGGGCACTTGACATGGTTGGACCCCTTAAAGGGGGAACCCATAAGAAAAAATACTTATTGGTCATGGTAGATAAATTCACCAAATGGATAGAAGCCAAACCTGTTAAAACAACTGAATCCGGACCGGTGATAGACTTCATATCCGGGGTTGTACGCCGTTATGGCGTCCCCCATAGCATCATCACTGACAACGGCACAAACTTCACGGCCGACGAGGTAAAACTCTGGTGCAGCAACATGGGCATCAAGCTCGATTATGCTTCCGTCTATCACCCACAAACCAACGGCCAAGTTGAGCGTGAAAATGGTCTTATCATGAGCGGCATTAAACCCAGATTAGTGCGGTCCTTAAAGGAGTCTAACACGCACTGGGTAGAGGAGCTTGACTCCGTACTCTGGGGGCTGCGGAGCACGCCGAATCGCACTACCGGATATACACCCATCTTTATGGTGTACGGCACAGAGGCAGTTTTTCCCTGCGACATAATTCGTGAGTCACCTCGAGTGCGCATGTACGAAGAAAGAGAAGCCGAGCTCGATCGGTAGGACAGTCTGGACACCCTAGAGGAGGAGCGCGACGTGGAAAAAGCCGGTTCCGCATTTTATCAGCAACAGGCTCACAGATACCAAAGCAGAGAAGTACGGGCCAAAACTTATAACGTTAGCAAGTTAGTTCTACGCCTGCCAGAGAAGAAAAAGTCCAATCTCGAGCCCAAATGGGAAGGTCTCTTCATTATTGACCAAGTTCTGACCGGTGGATTGTACCGTCTGTGGGATGTATCGAATAATCGACTTGAGCCGAACCCATGGAACGCAGCTAGGCTCCGAAGATTCTACGCCTAGCGCCGAACTCTATGTTCATCTCCTTCCTCTGTCCATTTTTTGCATATACATTATCTGTCTTTTTTCTCCTTCTTTCTTTTACTCTTTCTCTAGGCCTTCAAGGGCCACCTTGTGCCTCACTTGCATGTTATAGATGCGCTAACCGCGCTCATTATACTTGGGGGCTTCTTACACAGAAACTTAATTATCTATCTGGGCTTCACGCCCCGCACATGTGTTATTCTTCCGCATGTACATTTTCTTCGCCACTATATCCATCGATATGACTTAAGTTTTGGCCAAGTTGGGTTGCCTGGCTCTTGTATTTATGCCCTACGTTCCCGTTAATTTGGCTAGGGCATAAGGGGAGCACCTCTGCGATTGTTACTACCGGGTCAGCCGGATGTGTACCTCAGACAGGGTGAAGCCGAAAGCTAACATTCCTAAGGGAATATTCGATCGGCGAACAAAAGATGATTTTTATTTATTTATTTTCCATATGTGCCCCCAGATGTTTCTTTCCTGCGTTTCCTCTCGCAGTCCGGACATGCACTTTAGGGCATGCGTACCCAGGGAAAGGAACCCTTAACGGAACTATTCTCCCTGGAAGATGTTTCTTACTACCCATCTAATATAACATAACTAGTTGGGCACTTGTCTGTTCAAGCACTAATGACCCCTACGCCTGGTCTCCATGCATACCCCGATTCTTATATAACTGAGCGGGTATTCGGATACACTCCGGACTGTTCGGTCCCGAGGTTGAAGCGAAAAGGTCCGCCATGACAAATGATCTACAATCCCGCTAGAAGGCATTATAAATGTCACTTTAATTACATAGTCATGTTGACTGACTAAATTCCTCTTCTATACCATCCAACAGGCGGTCTAGCCTACAATCCTGTTGGGAATATTTTGCGGCTAATTCTACTTGCCCATAGACTAAGCTAACGGGGATCTCTTTCCCGTCAGGCCCCACAGGTCCGACCTCGGCCATGTGATTTGGGTCAGCCTTGGTATACCGCGTCTTCACCATGGCCCAGGCTTCCCTGGCACCTTGACGGCAGGCAGATATCTTCCATAATCGGAAGAGCCGCCGTGCTCCCTTGAGCTTCTCCACAAGCTCTCCAACGCTTTCTGGCAGGGAGGCGGGTGGCCACAAGGCCTGGGCAATGCCTTGCATCACCTGTCGAACTTGTTCGTGCAGTTGTGAGAGCTCGGATAGAAGATCATCCGCAGACCCGGGCATTTCCTCCGCGGGACGACCCGTCAGCATACCTACAGACATAACGCTGTTAGTCGGCTTCTTCGCCTAACTTCTTCAAAAGAATTCGTTCAAGCACTTACTGAAAATGCCGCGCCGAAGCCACTTATTCTCCTTCTCGGAGTCTGCAAGCTGGGCTCGAACGTCTTTTAGTTCCATGCTCAGCATGATATTGGCGTCTTGGAGATTGTTTTTCTCCCGCCTAACCTCAGTCGGTACGCGTTTGCCAGCCTCTTGCTGTCGCACGACATGCTAGTTCTCCGGATTCATCTGCAACATCTATTGTTAGATCTGCAGCTACGCCGCACACTATATGGTAACCACCATTTTTTAAAGTAAATGTTACCGGTGGGAGACTTTTTCGGTTCCTTCAATGCGGCAACAGCGGCCCGCAGTTGGGTCTTGCATTCCTCCAGCTCTTGTGACAGCCTAGTATTCTTCTCTGTAAGAACTTGCACAAGAAAGATGATCCCTAAATCAGTTCTGCTAACTATTTCAAGTCTCAGGGGATACTGATACATATAAATCATCAGATTTACTTACCCGCACATCCTTTACATACTGATTCGTGGCTCTGGCTAGACCATCTTGAGCAGCACGGAGGTACGCCTCTCCAGAATTGAAGGAATCAAATGCCTCTGGTGAGAAACAAGCGTCACGGAGTACGGCCCGGCGGCGCCCATGATTCATTACGGTTTCCACATCTGAGTTTGTAGCGGATAATCTATCTACATCCTCTTTAGGGGGATTATCCGGTGCCAGCCTCATATCGGCTTCCGCCTCTATGTGCGGTCCTGGCGCCCGACTGGTGGAAGCGTGATTAGCAACATCGCCGGACATATTCCGGCGAGCGTTTTTTCTGTTAAAGAAACACGGGAGTGGTTACATTTCGAGAAAGACGACAACCACAGAGCAGGGTTTCTATTATACCTTTGCGTCGGCGTCTCTGTCCTGACCGCCTTCCTTTTTGGCCTGCCCGGCCTCGGTGCCTCTTGTTGGCAAGTTGTTGCGGGTTCGGCAGGGCGTCCCGAATGCCTTCCCAATAAAAACGCCATATGTATATGGTAGGTGAAGTGTCTAATAGGGGATCCTAGTTTTTGGAGCTGGCATTTTTTAGTTTTCTTATGTGCGATGCAGGAAGCAGTCCGGGATAGTCGGCCGTAATGGCCACCATGGCATCATCGCAGCTTAACTGATAGAACTCCCGGTCTATCAGCTCCACGAATATAACCGGATCTTCTTCAAGTCCGATTTCGTGGGCCCGGTCATGGTCCTCTGGTTGTGGAGAAGGGCTGCTGGCCTCCTTTATGGCTTTTCGAAGTTCCTGCCGCAAAGTGGCAAGGTGAATACTTACGACAAAGAATGCGGAAAAATGGGAGTAAGGAGATATAACTTACCCAGCTTGGAGGATTGTACATGGAGAATCCATCCCGTGGCTTAATGCGGATGAACTCCTCTTCCTCTCCCTTGAACAATTCGGACAGAATTTTTGCTAAAGCGGCAGCATTGTCCGGACCCTTATGCCCGCAGCGGGTGGCATCATCTGCCCCGTTAAAACACCACAAGGGGGGCCACGATACTGAAGTGGTTGCACTCCCCGCATTATGCAAATCAACATAACTTCGATTATTGTCAATCCTGATTGAGCCAGTGCTTTAATCCGGTTGATCAGGTAGAGGACTTCTCCATTGTCTTCCACCTGGGGCCTCCGTGGGCGCCAACTTCGGCGTTTCTTCAGAGGAGCATTGCTGAGCTCAGGAAGACCCCGCCGAACAGGGTCCGGAAGGGGAACGTCCTCCATATAAAACCATTCCGAAGGCCAGTCTTCGGACGACTTCTTCGGGGTACCGGACAGGTATCCGGTACCGGCGATGCGCCATATTTCGGCTCCGCCCACTTGATAAAGTGACCCCCTCTGTGTGCGAGGGACGAGGCAAAATAGCCTCTTCCACAGTTCGAAGTGAGCCTCGCAGCCCAGGAACAACTCGCAGAGAGCAACATAGCCGGCGATATGTAGAGTAGAGGCAGGGGTAAAATTGTGTAATTGGAGGCCGTAGAACTCCAGGAACCCGTGGAGGAACGGATGAATTGGAAATCCGAGTCCTCTTAATAAATAAGGAACAAGGCAGACCCGCTCCCCCATAGAGGGACTGGGAAAGCTCTCCGCTTGCTCCCCGCCATTGTAGGTGGCAAGCCCGGCTCGAACGGCCACCATGTATGCTGGAGGGAGAAATCCCTTAGGCTGCAGTTCGATTAATCGACTGTGTGGGACTGAACACCTCTCCCAATCACTGGTCTTAGGGCTGCGGGGGCGGGAGGAGGAGCTGCGGAGGTCGGCCATGCTGGAATGGATCTTTCCGAAGCGTGCTCTGATGGATTCTCACTGGGGGAGAATGGTGTGGATCGGATCTGAGAATCCCCGTCCTTTTAATAGACAATTTATTTGTCTGGCTAGGGGGGTGAATGTAAAAATGCCCTGGCGCCTCATATTCATTAAACACGTGGGAGATAGCCCTTATTGGGCACAGAAGCCAAGAGGTCCAAACATTTATGGGACCAGACACTGCTTTACAAACGTTTGAAATAAGGAGAAGAACCCGCCTTGCAATGCCGAAGAAAACACTGCATGTCAGACTCATCATCATTGAAGCCTGGTTCGGGGGCTACTGAGGGAGTCCTGGATTAGGGGGTATCCGAACAGCCAGATTATATCCTTTGGCCGAACTGTTCGACTATGAAGATACAAGATTGAAGACTTCGTCTCGTGTCCGGATGGAACTCTACTTGGTGTGGAAGGCAAGCTAGGCAGTACGGATATGGATATCTCCTCCTTTGTAACCGACCTTGTGTAACCCTAGCCCCCTCCGGTGTGTATATAAACCGGAGGGTTTGAGTCCGTAGGACAACATACAATCAGACCATAGGCTAGCTTCTAGGGTTTAGCCCCTCCGATCTCGTGGTAGATCAACTCTTGTAATACTCATATCATCAAGAATAAATCAAGCAGGACGTAGGGTTTTACATCCATCAAGAGGGCCCGAACCTGGGTAAAACATCGTGTCCCCTGCCTCATGTCGGTGTACAAAAAGAGGGGTACACTTTTTGTACCCCTATAATTGTGCACGGGCAGTCTGAGCCACGGGCACCACCACATTGAGCAAGGCAAGGGAGGTGAGCCAAGGTAAGGCCGAAGCTCAGGAGAAGCAGAACGACGCTAAGACCAAGACCACAAAGAGCAAAGGGGACGAAGTGGACCCCCCGGCAAGATCCTTGCTGGTTGGCGGTTTTAGCAAACCCGGCAAGACCCTTGTCGTGGCAGCTCGCTCCACACCTACAGAGTAAGTCACCTTTGAGTCCACTGCCCCCATGGGACAAGGATTCAGGAGACATCCCCGTGGTGGCATGCGGATCTTTGTGAAGACATTCAAGATCAAATACACCCTTTAGAAGATGATGATCCTTGGTGGGATCCCAACCAAGGAGGACCACAAGGCTCACGGCAAGATCCTTGCCGGGGATGACAGCAGGCGCCACGGCAAGACCCTAGCCGGGGCCCCGGCAAGGCCCTTGCCAAGAACACCCGTAGGGCCACCATCAGGCCCATGCCAGTCAAACCTCCACCACCGTTCGCATGCAGCTGCTGACCCAACCAGCTGGGCAGGCACCTGCGTGGCGGCATGTGGATCTTCGTGGAGACCCACCACTGCGCCACCTCAGCTGCCTGCCTGCCTACAAGGCACCGCGGGCGCCGCTGGCCAGGGCGCGTCTCGACAAGAGAGGGAGCGGCGACGGACGAGACAGGGCTCTCCCCCGTCCCCGATAAAGCAAGGACACCTGGGCAAGACGCATTAAATGCTCCTTGTCATGTAATGCGAGGGATAACCTCACATCACTGTACCCTTTCCACCTCCTGTGTGCCACTGTGGCAACCCCTTTCCTATAAAAGGAGGCCCGGGGCGACCAGGAGGAGGATTCGGCTTTTTGGAGCTCATCACGACCCATAGCTAGCTCAACAACACAGATATACAATCCACCAAAGCAGGTGTAGGGTTTTACGCATCATCGCAGCCCAAACCTAGATAAACGAACCGTGTGCTATCTGTTTGATCCGCTCTTCTCACGACCCCGCGCCCCGCAACCGTAGTAGGGATTCTTGTGATCCCATAGGTGTCGTTCCCACCGACATCTTTGGCGCGCTAGGTAGGGGGCGCAGTTGTGAGAATCGGCTCTAGCAATCAGCTCAGCACTCCTTCATCTTCGTGGCTCTTGGAGAAGGACGGAGGCCGGAAGATTAGCGCTCGAGGGACTACAAACAGAAGCTAAGTTGCACTGAACCCTTATTTGTTCTATCATTTTTATATGAGGTTATTCCCCCTTGGAGATGTCACGCCTTTGTATGAGAAACCTGCACGCCAGGGGGCTCTCCCACGATCGGCAATGCCCTTGCCTTGTTTCGAGTCCGCTCAATAGCTCAAGCGGTTGCATCGAGAATGGCAGAGTAGCCTTCCGCGACCAACAACACTCTCGATTCTGACTTGAGTCAAGCTCGACAGTTCGAGCGGCCGCGTTCGGAACGGAAAGGTGGCTCGTCCGGCAGCACGCGTACCCAGCAGCCCCATGGGGATCCGTCCCCAAAACGCCGCTCGGGGCTTCCGCGCTGGCGAGCCTACCCAATCGGCATAGGGCACGCATACAAAGAGGAATTGCACGGGGAAATAACGTGCATGAAATTAAAAGTACCGCAAAGTTATATTACATCACATCATTGCTGCGGTTCTAACTAAAGATGAAATTTGTCTTGGTCATGAACCTGCAGCGGCGGTAAAGAACAGGATGCCTAATCCCGGCGCTGGCCTCCCACCCTCTTGATTTCGTCGATAATGCTAATGACGGGCTTGATTCGCTCCTTAAGCACTGTGAGGTCAACACCCTCGGGCAAGCTATCCATCATGGCACCGAAGTCGAGGTCGGGATTCCAGTACGCTATCTTGGTGACGACCTTGGTCATGACCCCCGGCAAAGTCATCGAGCATCCCCGGCCAACATGGCCGGTCGGTTGGAGTGAAGATAAGCCAAGGCTCCGAGGACGCCCTCGAAGAACAGGGTCAACTTGGTGTTGACGGTCCCGCTGCGCTCAGGGGCGTACCTCACATTTGGCATCCCCATGGTGTCCAACTACGAGGTGACCCTGCCAGCGACCTCCTCCAGACGGCTGATCCATCTGTTCTCGCCCGCCACATAATCCTGGTGGGAGGCGGCCTCCTTCGCCCGCAGCTGCTTCTCCTCCTCCAGGCTCCTGGTCAAGGTCTCCTCCCGAGCCCTGCTCTCCGACAGCATCTTCTCGAGATCCTCCAGCTTCAGCTTGAGATCTCTGATGGAGTTTTGCGCTTCGGAGAGCTCCCCAGCCCTGCTGATGACCGCTCCTTGCGCCTCCACCAAGGCGCTGTTGAGCGTTCTCTTCTCGTTGGACACCTTGAGGGCCTGCTCCTTCAGATCGTCCTGCGCCACCTCCAACTCCCTTACCTTGCCGGCATGGGCCAGAGCCTGGGCATCGAGTGCCTCCTTGTGCCTCTGCTCCAGCTCACGAGTCCGCCATGCGACAAGGGCCTCGAGCTCCTCATCCTTGCCATGGAGCGCTGCGGCAAGCTTTGCCTCACGTACGGTGAGGTCCTCTTCCTGGGAATCCAGTGCGGCTTGATGCTGGTTCCGGACGGCCTCGGCCGCGGCAGCCAAGTTCGCTGCCTGTTCCTGGGCCTTCTCGATGTCAGCCATCTTCATGGTGAGCTCGACATTGCACTTGACCAATTCCTCCTGAAAGGCCCTCTACTCCTCACGAGTCTGGTGGAACAAGGTCTGCATCTCGGCAACGCGCGCCTTGAAGTCCACCTCCGCGTTGTCCACCATTGCCATCATGGACTTTACCTTGTCCAGGCGAGCACGATAGAGCACTTGGAGCTTCCGGAAATTGGCCCCCATGGCACGGAAAAGCTACTCTTCTGGAGAACCGTCGCCACCAACGCCCGGCTCATCAACCACCTCGAGCTCGGTGGCGGCAACCACCTCGTCGTCAAAAACTTCCCCTTCGGCGGGCGCCCGGCTTGACGCCCCTGGGAGGTAGACGAAGAGATCGTCGCCCACCTTCAGATATCTTCCGGGGCCCGAGGTTGAGGAGGAGGGAGGCTGGTCACCCACCACCTCTTCCTCGGCAGAGGCTTTGCCGGCCTCACCGGCAGGTCCACCGCATGTGCCCTCGGCAGAAGCCCCGCCGGCCGCCTTGGCGGCCCCCGCAGCGGCGTCCCCAGTGGCACCCTTGGCGGCTTCGCCGGCGGCGGCCTCATTAGCGTCTTTGGCGGCCTCCTCGGGGGCAATCCTGCTAGCCTCCACCGCGGCCTCCTTAGCAATATCCCCAACAATAGTGTCCACATCCTCCATGTCTGTTGAAGGAGGGCCTGGGCAGCAACGGGAGCAATGAAGCCAAGAAAAGAATAAGGGAAAAATAGAGACGAAGGACAGGCGACTCACCAGTGCCAGGCTGTGAAGAAGAAGTCCCCTCTCCGCCAGCATTTGGCGCCGTGGCAGAGCCACCAGCGCCCAAGTTCCCCTCTTCCTCCATGGGTGTGGGCTCCGTGCCTGATGCCCTTGCCGGGGACGCCCCCCGCGGCGGCGTAGTCGATGGGAGTGGTGTGTTAGGAGTAGCCCTCTGTGGCCCCTCCTCCTGCCGCTCCCCTCCTGCAAACCCGTCAAGGTCAGCATCATAGCATCGAGCGCTTACGACATGTCGAGTAAGAAGAGGGTGACGAACTTACGCTGGGGGCTGCACCAGGGGCTGCTATGCGGGCTGCTCAGCACCACCAGTGGCATCCTTGAAGCCCCAGCTGGGGGCTGACTGCTCGCCGAGGCCTTCGCCCTTTTCACCCTTTGGGCCAACGTCTCTGCATCCCTGCAAAAGGGAAAATGGATCAAGATGGGTGGCTTAATTCAGAGGAATGGAGTACTTACTCGTCATCCACCTCCTCCTCTTCCCCGCTTTCCTCTTCCTCTTCGGGCTGAGAGGCCCAAGATCAAAAGTGACCTCCACGTCAACATTCGAGTCGACATCTGCCGGAGGAGGCGAAGACGGCGGGGTTTGTGCGCGCACAGATGAGGAAGGGGCTATTGTCTTCTTCTTCTCAGTGGCCTTCGTCAGCCTCTTGGCTGCCGTGGCCCTCGTGTGGCGCCCAGACCCCTCCAGGGTCAATTGAGGCTGCGCAGCCCTGCCGGGCCGGACCGGCTCACCGGAGCCAGCCCACCGTGGGACTCGCCCTCTTCCCCTGGTTGGCATCGAGCCCGCCGCCACATCCTCCTCCTCCGACGACGACTCGTCGGCCGCGTCTTCGACGAGTGGAGATCCAGTGTCGGCGCTGCTGACCTCCCCGGAATCCGCCGCCCACCGGGTGAGCTCCTCTTCCTCCGCCATCATTGCGGCCTTGTCCTCCACGCCCCCGGCGCTGCCGGCCTCCATGGCAAGCTGTGCCTCACTCACCCTAGTGGCGATGTAGTCCAGCTCTGCCTGGGTGGTGTCCATGATAAGCCATTGCTCGACGTCGGCATTTACGTACACCTTGATCAGGGTGTCAAAGAATTGCTGCACATCCTCGTCCTTCAGCTCCTCCCAGCTCGGGACAGGGCCGCGTGCATTACAGTCCGGCATCATGGCGATGATCTCGGACTGACGCGAATTGTTGCATAACGGGACCACCCCTGCTGGCAGCTTGAAAAATGGCCCCTTGAGGGCCTTGCCAACCTTTGCGGCAGCCCTCGCGGCCTTGCCGATCCGCTCGACCTCGCCATTGCGACCCACATCAAGCTGGAGAAGCCGCTGACAGAAGTGGGCATGCGCCAGCACTGTGAAGTTGTGATCGAGGCCGGGGCGGAGTCGCATAATGTCAGCCGGGTTCGTAAAGAGCCAAGCTGGCCTCCCCTTGCTATGCAACGGGGCAATCCGGCGGAGAATGAAGTCCGCCCCGATCATCTCAAGGTTGAGTCTGGCCTGGGTGAGCCGAAGAATCCTGGTGGTGGCGACGGTGAGCCTCCCATCGGCGGCGTCGACATAGCTCCAATCGCTGCCATGGACCGGCGACACTCGGCGGACCTTGAAGAATTCCAGCGAGTTTTCATCTTCAATCTAGCACCACCGGACACGCCATTCCTCCCACCTCTCCTTCACCGCACCGTCCGGGTACGCCCCCTTGGATCTTGGGATCTAGGTGACGCAACCGGAGACGGCTCCTCCCGGCTGTATTCGAGGGAAGAAGTAATGGCGGAAGAGCGCCGTGTTGTGTTGCACCCCAGCAAAGCCTTCGCAAAGATGCGCGAAGAAAGCCATGCACGCCACCGCATTCGGAGTAAAATCCAAGAGGCGAAAGCCAAAGGTACGCATAACATCATAGAAGAAATCGGAGAAAGGGGGCATAACCCGCAAGAAAAGTAATCAGCGAAGAAGGGGTACCGATTTGGGGCAGGATCACCGCAAGCGGCAGGAATGACACGCGTCACCGGGTGTCCCGAATCCTCTCCCCCTGTCTTCACTCCCCATAGGGGCTTGAAGGAGGCCCGGAGCTCTTGAACATCAACCATCGAGGGGAACAAGAAGGCGGACTTCGTCCGGTCCCCCGACAGCGCGCTCTCCGACGGCTCCACCGTCCCGACGCCCTTAGCCACCCCCTTGCCCTTGGCGAATTTGGGAGCCATGGCGACCGAGAAGTTCAGAGGGCTGAGGGGGGATGGCGAAGCAACGACGGCGGGGGATGGCGGAAGCTTAGGAAGGAAGGAAGAGAGGAAAGGGCGACTCTGAGATTGGAAAAGGCATGAGGAAAGAGGAGAAAGTGAGCAGCGCGCCCGCGGTTATACCTTTCTTATGGGGGAAAACAACGGGCCGCCTCCTTTCACATTAACTATGATGTGACGCATGCCCGCGGGAAGCAACCCCACGCATGCCCCCCACGTCACACACGCCTCCCCACGCCGCGCCATGAGCGGGAAGCATGGGAAGCGCAACGCGCGAAGAGACTTACCGCGGTAAAAACTGCACCGCCTGCCCGTGCACCGTTTTTGGGCCTAGCCTAACAACGCGATTGCGCTTACGTGTGGCCCAGGCCCGGGGGCTCCTGTCGGTGTACAAAAAGAGGGGTACACTTTTTGTACCCCTATAAATGTGCACGGGCAGTCTGAGCCACGGGCACCACCACACTAAGGAAGGCAAGGGAGGTGAGCCAAGGTAAGGCCGAAGCTCAGGAGAAGCAGAACGACGCCAAGACCAAGACCACAAAGAGCAAAGGGGACGAAGCGGACCCCCCCCCCCCCCGGCAAGATCCTTGCCGGGAGGCGGTTTTAGCAAACTCGGCAAGACCATTGCCATGGCAGCTCGCCCCACACCTATGGAGTAAGTCACCCTTGAGTCCACTACCCCCATGGGACAAGGATTCGGGAGACATCCCCGTGGTGGAATGCGGATCTTTGTGAAGACATTCAAGATCAGATACACCCTTTAGAAGATGATAATCCTTGGCGGGATCCCAGCCAAGGAGGACCACAAGGCCCCCGGCAAGAGCCTTGCCGGGGATGACAGCAGGCGCCACGCATGACCCTTGCCGGGGCCCCGGCAAGGCCCTTGCCAAGAACACCCGTAGGACCACCATCGGGCCCACGCTAGTTAAACCTCCACCGCCGTTCGCATGCAGCTGCCGACCCAACCAGCTGGGCAGGCACCTGCGTGGCGGCATCCGGATCTTCGTGGAGACCCACCACTGCGCCACCTCAGCTGCCTGCCTGCCTACATGGCACCGCGGGCGCCGCTGGCCAGGGCACGTGTCGACACGACAGGGAGCGGTGACGGACGAGACAGGGCTCTCCCCCGTCCCCAATAAAGAAAGGACAGCTAGGCAAGACACATTAAATGCGCCTTGTCATGTAATGCGAGGGATAACCTCACATCATTGTACCCTTTCCACCTCCTGTGTTCCATTGTGGCAACCCCTTTCCTATAAATGGAGGCCCGAGGCGACCAGGAGGAGGATTCGGCTTTTTGGAGCTCCTCACGCCCCATAGCTAGCTCAAGAACATAGATATACAATCCACCAAAGCAGGAGTAGGGTTTTACGCATCCTCGCGGCCCGAACCTGGATAAACGAACCGTGTGCTATCTGTTTGATCCGCTCTTCTCATGACCCCGCGCCCCGCAACCGTAGTAGGGATTCTTGTGATCCCATAGGTGTCGTTCCCACCGACACCTCATGTTACCATCCGCCTTAGACGCACAGTTCGAGACCCCCTACCTGAGATCTCATCGTCATTGAAGCCTGGTTCAGGGGCTACTGAGGGAGTCCTGGATTAGGGGGTATCCGGATAGCCGGATTATATCCTTTGGCCGGACTGTTGGACTATGAAGATACAAGATTGAAGACTTTGTCTCGTGTCCAGATGGGACTCTACTTGGCGTGGAAGGCAAGCTAGGCAATATGGATATGTACATCTCCTCCTTTGTAACCGACCTTGTGTAACCCTAGCCCCCTCCGGTGTCTATATAAATCGGAGGGTTTTAGTCCGTAGGACAATAGACAATCATACCATAGGCTAGCTTCTAGGGTTTAGCCTCTCCGATCTTGTGGTAGATCAAATCTTGTACTACTCGTATTATCAAGAATAATCAAGCAGGACGTAGAGTTTTACCTCCATGAAGAGGGCCCGAACCTGGGTAAAACATCGTGTCCCCTACCTCCTGTTACCATCCGCCTTAGACGCAAAGTTCGGGACCCCCTACCGAAGATCCGCCGGTTTTGACACCGACACTCGGGCTTGCGAAAACCCAAGGGAAAGGCTTAGGTGAGGCACATGTAAAACCAAGGTTGGGCCTTCCTGGAGGAGTTTTATTCAAAGCAAACTGTCAAGGGGGTCCCATAACCCAAACCGCGTAAGGAACGCAAAATCAAGGAACATAACACCGGTATGACGGAAACTAGGGCGGCAAGAGTGGAACAAAACACCAGGAAAAAAGCCGAGCCTTCCACCCATTACCAAGTAAATAGATGCATTAATTGAAATAAGAGATATTGTGATGCCCATTACCAAGATATATCCCAACATGGAACAAAATTCAACTTCACCTGCAACTAGCAACGCTATAAGAGGGGCTGAGCAAAAGCAGTAACATAGCCAAACAGCAGTTTGCTAGGAAGGTGGGTTAGAGGCTTGACATGGCAATATGGGAGGCATGATATAACAAGTGGTAGGTAGTGCGACATAGCGATAGAACGAACAACTAGCAAAGCAAAGATAGAAGTGATATTGAGGGTATGGTCATCTTGCCTGCAATGTTCTCAGAGTTGTCGAAAGCTTGCTCCTCGTTAGCGTACTCCACAGGTTCCTCGTTCACGTACTCGTCTCCCGGCTCTACCCAAGGCAAGAACACAAGCAATGGAATAACAATCAATCATGGTGCAATGCACAAGCAACATGATGCAATACATGGCATGATATGTAAGATATGATATGCAATGCATATGCGTGCTCTGGAAGGGAAAGAATGATCAAGGCATCAACCTGGTAAACCAAGTATGCCGCTGGAAAGATGAGGTGATTTCGGTCAAAATCAATATAAGGATCACCGGAAACGGATGCACGGTTTGCAAATGACAAGCAATACAAGGATGATGCAAACATGTGATTAACAGCATGATAGCACTTAGAATGCAAGAAGAAACTAAGCTACTACACTCCAACATAGCAACAAAGCATATGGAAGTGATTTACAAGATATGCTCGACAAGACATGAACAATGAGCTACGGCTAGATCACATAAAACAGGTTCAAGCAAGCATGGAAAAAGTGCAAAAGATATCAGCTTCACAGACTTAGTGAAAATACTAACATGGCTTAAACAGCATCTGGAAGCATAGTTTAGAGCTAGCAAAAACATGCTACATGAACATATCATGGAAAACAAAGGAATGACATGCTTCTAATAAGAGCATAGAAGAAAACTCCATTACTGAACATGAGCCAAAAAGGCACAGAAGATATGATGGCACCCATGTAAACATAGCAAGTTTTCTAAACAGATTCAGACTTAGTGAAATTCAGGACATGGCAGACATAGATTCATGATAGCAACTTTGCAAGCTCATGCCACTCACCATAAAGCATTACATGACAACACAAGCATACCAACAGTAAGAAGACATGTTCATGAAGCTAAACATGGCAAGATCAAGTTCATAGGATGCATGGATCACTAGAAAAACACATGGCAATATTGATTAACATGTTAACAATCTTCCAGGAATAATATTTGCAAACGTAGAGCATGGTAATGACAATCCAGAGTACCCCATAATTGCAACCAGAGGCATGAATGGATAGAGCACAACCGCATGTTCAGAACATCCTTACTGAACTACCTCAAAATGTGCATGGATCTCATGGTGGCAGCAAGTTTACATGGCATCAAAATAACATTAGGGAAATGAGTTAGCAAAATCCTAAGTGCCTGAAAACAGCAACATCACGGAGCCTACTTTGCATGATTGTACTAGTCACCAAATAGATCACAAAAATACAATACTTGCACCCCTGTAAAGATGTCATGATGGAGATCATAAAACATGTAGACATCATGCTCATAGGATGCACACACAAAATGCAACGAAATTGACAAATCATCAAATTCTGCTGAGATCCACTAGACAACATTTTTATAGCACTCTTGCAACGAGGACAATGGCATTAATATCGATAGTAACACGCATGCAAATGCCACTAACACGAAGAGCTTAACGACATGAACATTTTGACATATCGTATGCATGAAATGGAGTTACGGACATGGAGATATGATGCGATGAACATGCACACATGATATGGACATTTAGGGACTTAGCCATTTTCGGAGGAAAAATAGATGAGCGCAAGATAGTAAATGTCGCACGGGGCGAGAGATAAGGGCTCGGCCCAGGAAGGAGGAGGAGGCAGGCGGGCCTTGGAGGCTGGTTGGACTAGGCCGAGGAGAGGCTCGGGAGCTGGGTGGGCTCGGGGTGCGGCCCATGGAGTTGGCTCCACCAATCCCTCCTGGATCGGGGAGGCAGAGCGAGGCGGCGGCCCCAACACAACACCGGCGAGGCAGGGCGACGAGCTGGAGAGGGGGCGGTGCCGTGAGAGGCGGTGGCGGCGGATCCCAGTCCGGCGGGGACAGATCCGCCGGAGGCGGGCCAGGCGATGATGTAAAGCCGCGGTGGGGGCGCGGACGAGCTCGAAGCTGTGCTCCATGGCGGTGGAAGGCGGCGCAGGATGGCATGCTTCAGTCGCCGGCGATGGCGCGAAGGCGACGAGCTGTCAGGACCCCGATTCTAAGCCACATCGATCTAGCCGGTAACACCTCATATCACTTTGCGGCCTCACGCACGGTATCCCACGGGTGTCGCCTTACCATGACCCGGGACCGTTTGCGCCTTTTGGCTCACGTATATGACAATGTCGCTAGCATCCATATGACCGAGAACCCGGGCCGACATGGCTAGTCGTGAACCCAAAGCGGCACAGACCTCTGGAGACAGGCATACATGAATCACATCGAACATGTCGGTCATCAACGAGTGATTTCGGGCTGTAGCACTGGGCTAACAGGACTCCGGGGATCCCGGGCTGTAGCAGGCTAGACAGGACTCCGGAGATCACCACGTGACATTTCCCCGAAGGGACAGACATAGGGACGAAGTGAAACACATGCCGGCCAGTCAAGTGTCCTGAACAGTAGTGCTGGGCTAACAGGACTCCGGTGAACCGGGCTGTAGCGGACTACTATGGCTCGAGGAACACTAGACTACATTTCCCCATAAGAAAGGCTGCGAAGGACAAACAACTAGATTGTCGGATCCCACTCATACCAAGCATTTCAATCATACACACAATATGCCCGATATGAGTACATACAACATGGCATCACAACAAAACTCTACAACTCAAGTACTTTATTTAAAGGCTCCAGGGAGCCATACATAACATATTCATACAGATAGGGGTCACATGACCCGACACTCAAGTCATACAGTCATACAAGCACTTGCGGAAGCAACTAGTCTGAGTACAGACCCTAGAAAGAAAGAAGGCTTCTCGAAGCATGTCTATCTACATAGGGCCCTCCATGGCCTGGATCACCACCTGGGTGGCTAGTCACTCGTCGACGTCAAGGTCTACATAAAACCCATCGTAGGGGGCAGTGTTGTCGTCTGAAAACAATAAATAAGCAAACATGAGTACAAAGGTACTCAGCAAGTCTTACATCAGAACCTACTATACATGCTCATTCTAGGTGGTGGAGTTTATGCAGCAAGCCAGCTTTGACTCTTGGCTAAGCTATCCTACGGAACCTTTTAGTAAAATAGTTTTCGCACACGAGTCCACTACTCACCAACACAATACTCCACTGTCGATCCTCCCTCGTATCCTGCGAGAGGGCCATCCTCGGTACTCACACTTAACTTGAGTCTTTTAGTAGTGTCCATTAACTTGTCTATGAACTGTATAGGCAACCAAGTAGTCCTTTACCACGGACGCGGCTATTCGAATAGTTTTATACCCTGCAGGGGTGTACTTCGTCACACATGTTTCCACCACTTAGCGTCTGCACACGAAATGTGCTCGGCAGACTTCAAGTGAAAACCGACGTGGGTGTAGACCACGACCTGACTAACCTCACAAGTCACTAGTCCAGGGTCATCGCCTATTCAGGTTCCATCCGCAAGGAAATCCGGCCGGGGTGTCCTCAATGGCCCGGAATGATGTGAACAGGGTTCCCGAGACACCAAACAGGTGACTCGGTACACCGTGCCACGGTGTATCTACCGCAACATAGCCCACCCCTAGGGTCAGCGCTACGCACGGCCGCCAACACATATCCTACAAACACCAGAAACTAGTTGCAACTCCTGGACTGAGGCGAGAGGGGTCAGTAAGTCGAGCGGGGTCATATTTCAGGGCCCAATGTGTGGTAGTAGCTGAATCTTAAATCACGCATACAGAACTCAGTTCTTAGGGACGGCCTCAATGAAACAACCCACCATGTACTCCTACATGGCCTCTCATCGATACCTTTACCAAAACATGTTCAACACATCCCACATATCACTGACACAAGCATTTCACTCTAGCCCATCACCCAGATGAACCAGACCTGACACAACTCTAAGCATAGCAGGCATAGCAAGGTAGGAAACACAAAACATGGCTCAATCAACTCCTACACATGCTAGTGGGTTTCATCTAGTTACTGTGGCAATGACAGGTCATGCAGAGGATAAGGGTTCAACTACCGTAGCACACAGCAGTTTGAAACGCGTTGTCTTAATGCAGTAAACAAGAGCAGGAGCGAGAACATGGGTTGTATCAGAATGATCAAGGGTTGCTTGCCTGATGGAGTGGTAACGGGATACTGCCCTTCAGTTGGATACTCCTGAATATCCTCGGAGGCAGAACCTACCACGAAGAACACAACCGAGCTCAATCAATACATGACGATATGCAACAATATGATGCATGCTATGACATGGTAATATGAATGTGTTTTGGCCTAATGCAAGCTAAAACAGAAAGGGGTGAACTCATTTGAATCCAAGATTGAAATATTAGCTCATTAATTATTGCATTTATAGGGCTTTTCCTTATTCTACTTAAACAGTAGGGTAAACTTGTTTTGTCATGCATGAAACCATTACAGATCGATAGATTGAATTTTTCTGATAATTTTTCATATATAATTTGTCTCATTTGGAGTTATGGTTGAATTTCTATGAATTTTTGAAGTTTAGGCTATTTTCTGGAATTTCCTGAATTAAATTAAATCCAGAAAAGTAATACTGCGTCAGCACTAGGTCATGCCGACGTCAGCAGGTCAACAGGCCCGGTCCAGGTCAAACCTGACCTGTGGGACCCGCGTGTCAGTGTCACATCTAACTAACAGTGCCTGTTAGTGCTAAGTAGGTGATTAACTTAACTAACCTAGGGCTGGGCCCGCATGTCAGTGGCTCATCTAGTTAACTAACTAATTAGACGTTAATTAGCAACTAACCTAGCTTTGACCAGGGACTGGGCCCACATGTCAATGACTCCAACGACTCAAAGGGTGGTCAAACCCGGTCAAAACGACTGGCGGTTAGCCGCCGGCGACAGCAGTCGCGGCGGAGGGGCTCGGAAATCGCCCACGGGGCGCCGTTTTGTGCGTGGTTTGCTGCTGTAGCTTGCTAGCACTCGCGCGCATCTAGTGGTGGCCGCGTTTGGGCAAAGGGTGGCCGGAATCGAGCCCGGCGACGACTTTGGCGGTCGCCGGAGTCGGGCGAAAGTGAACCCGTGGCTGTGTGGCACGGCGAGGTGCGTGGAGTAGTGCGTTGAGTTCCTGGTGATGTGGTGAAGTGTTCGGACACGGTGGCGTGGCCAGAATTTGGCCGGAGCCACGTCGGCGACGAGCTCCGCGGCGGTGTGTGCGGGTGAGCTTCGTGCAGTTGCTACGGTGCACGAGGAAGCAAACGGAGAGGATGGAGAGGTAGCTGAGCTCACGGCGGTCTCGTAGAGCTAGACGGCGCGGTCGGGGACGAGCTGGTGCGGCAACGACGGCGAAGGGGATCTTCGGCAGTGCTCGGTGAAGACGAGGTCGAAGAGGACGATACAGAGCATGTGAGCGCTCGGGGCTCGGGCTGTTCGACGAAGTCGACGATGGCGGAGTTGTTGGACACGGTAGCTCGGTACAGGGGCGACGGTGGACGCGGTTTCACGGTGGCGCGAGCACGGTAGCCTCGGCCATGGTGGAGGGAGAGCGAAGGAGAGGAGCCAGAGGGGCGTGCGGGTGTCTGCGAGGTCGGGGAGAGAGCGGGGGGTTCGTCCCGCGTCGATAGTGCGACGAGGGGAGCGGCGAGGCGGCGGCAGCTGCGTGGCGTGCATGTGGGTGCTCGGCGTCGAGCACCTGGGTGCCTGCCTGGCGAGGACGAAGCAGCTGGCTGGCATGGGCCAACACAGTGCTGGGCCGCTAGGTGGGCCGGCTACTGGGCTGCGGCCAGGTTAGTCTTTCTGATTTGTTTCCTTTTCTATTTTCCTGTAACTTTGTGGACTTATTTAAAATACCAAAACACTTCCAAAAATCCTGAAAATAATTGTGGTCTCTGTTTGGATTATTTCCAACAGCAAACATTTACTTTCAGAATTATTTGAGCAATTTAATTATTTAATAGCATTTAAATGCCCAAATTCAAATACTTATGATTTAAATCAATGACCTTTTGTTGACCTAAAAATATGTGCATCATTTTTGCCAGAGGTTTAAGACCAAAGCAAAGATGATGAACATTTTAGAAGGGTATTTCAGGTTCATTGTAATTGCTTTTAGTAAACCCTAGTTGATTTCAGGGGGGGTGCTGGGGGTTCTGCTTTCCCCATTTCAAGTTTCTGATGAAAGTAAACATGATGCACACTCTAATGCATGGTCTAGCTAGGGTGTGACAACTCACCCCCACTCAATAGAATCTCGTCCCGAGATTTGGGATCATCTGGGAAGAAGGTGGGGTACTCGTGTCGAAGACGATCCTCCCTTTCCCAAGTGGCTTCTTCCTCGGAGTGGTGTAACCATTGAACCTTGAGAAACTTGATATTATGACGTCGAGTGGTACGCTCGGCTTGATCAAGGATACGAACGGGGTATTCCCGATAAGAAGGGTTATCTTGTAAATCAAGCGTTTCGTGGTCCACTCCACGGATAGGATCCGCGAAGCAACGCCTGAGTTGCGAAACGTGGAAGACATCGTGAACTCTGGAAAGATGCGGAGGTAGTTCCAATTGGTAGGCAACTTCTCCTTGTTTGGCAAGAATGCGAAAGGGTCCAATGTAACGAGGAGCCAATTTGCCTTTGATACCGAAGCGATGGGTTCCCTTTAACGGGGTAACCCGAAGGTAAGCCTTCTCGTCAACTTCAAATGTCATGGGCTTATGTTTACGATCATATTGACTCTTTTGGCGAGATTGGGCTGTTTTCAATTTCTCACGAATAACGCGAACCTGCTCTTCTGCTTCCTGAATCATATCCGGGCCAAAGAGTTTTCTTTCCCCGGTTTCTGACCAGTTAAGAGGCGTTCGACATTTTCGTCCATAGAGAACTTCGAAGGGAGCTTTGCCCAAACTAGCTTGATAACTATTGATATAAGCAAACTCCGCGAATGGAAGGCATTTCTCCCAACTCATTCCGAACGAGATAACAGAAGCTCGGAGCATATCTTCCAGAATTTGATTGACTCGCTCTACTTGACCACTTGATTGAGGATGGAAGGCGGTGCTAAAGGAGAGATGAGTTCCCATAGCATTTTGGAAACTTTCCCAAAATCGAGAGGTGAAGAGACTTCCACGGCCTGAGTTAATTTCCAATGGGACACCATGAAGAGACACTATTCGGGAGATGTATAAGTCAGCTAGCTGGCTAGCGGTTATACTCTCACGAACAGGTAGAAAATGGGCCACTTTGGAAAGTCGGTCAATCACAACGAAGATGGCATTATTTCCTCTCTTGGTCCTGGGAAACCCAGTGATCAAATCCATACTGATTTTGTCCCATTTCCATTCAGGAATAGCCAAAGGTTGAAGGGTGCCAGCAGGCCGTTGATGCTCTGCTTTAACACGACGACAAACGTCGCAATTGGCAATGTATTGAGCGATTTCTCTCTTCATCCTAGTCCACCAAAACCTCTGGCGTAGGTCTTGATACATTTTAGTACTACCGGGATGAATGGTGTGAGGGGATTCATGAGCTTCCTTAAGGATCATCTGGCGTAGATGTTGTTTCTTGGGAACCACCAGGCGGTTCTCGAAGAAGACAGCACCTTGTTCATCCATGGAAAAGCATTTAGCTACTCCGCTAGCAATGTTTTCCTTAATCCGGGATATGCCCTTATCACGCTTTTGGGCAGCTATGATTTGATCCATAAGGGTAGGTTTCGCCACTAGGGTAGATAGGAATCCTCGAGGAACAATGTGAAGGTTAAGCTTACGAAATTCCTCCTGGAGAAGTGGTTGACTTTGTTGTAACATCAGGTTGTTACAGTAGGACTTACGGCTTAGGACATCAGCCATGACATTGGCCTTGCCGGGGTGTAAGTTATTCCTAAGTCGTAATCCGAGATCAACTCGACCCAAAGTCTTTGCCTGAGATTCAAATTTGGTTGGGTGAAGATATATTTCAAACTTTGGTGATCGGTGAAGATCTCGCAACGATTACCGAGAAGGTAATGTCGCCAGGTTTTGAGTGCATGGACTACAGCTGCAAGCTCTAGATCATGTGTGGGATAATTTTCCTCATGTGGGTGTAATTGCCGTGAAGCATAGGCAATTACCTGACGATCTTGCATGAGTATGCAACCTAGTCCTTGTCGCGAGGCATCGCAATAGATAATAAAGTCCTTGGAGAAATCTGGTGGTACCAGTACGGGAGCAGATGTCAGGCGTCTTTTCAGTTCCTGAAAACTGAACTCGCACTGTGGAGTCCACTCGAACTTTTTATCTTTCTTGAGGAGTTCAGTTAGAGGTTTAGCAACCTTGGAGAAATTCTCGACGAAGCGGCGGCAATAGCTTGCTAGGCCAAGGAAACTCCGAACTTGCTTGACCGTTTCAGGTGGAGTCCAATCAAGGACGGCTTGAACTCGCTCGGGATTGACAGCAATACCCTTACCAGAGATTACATGGCCTAGATAGGTCACTTCTGACAACCAAAATTCACACTTGGAGAATTTGGCATAAAGGCGATGCTCTCGAAGTTTCATCAATACCAACCTTAGATGTTCGGCATGTTCCTCTTCATTCTTGGAGTAGATGAGTATGTCATCGAGGTATACTACGACGAATTTGTCCAAGTACTCCATGAAAACCGAGTTCATTAACCGAGAAAAAGTAGCCGGGGCATTGGTTAAACCGAAGGACATGACTGTGTACTCGTATTGGCCGTAACGAGTAACAAAGGCCGTTTTGGGAATGTCCCTGTTTCTGATTTTGATTTGATGGTAGCCCAACCGCAAATCCATCTTGGAGAAGACTGAGGATCCAGCGAGCTGGTCATACAGGTCGTTGATCCTGGGAAGCGGGTATTTGTTCTTGATGGTGACCAGATTGACAGGTCGGTAATCCACAACCATTCGATCCGTTCCATCCTTCTTCTTGACGAAGAGGACGGGGCAAGCCCAAGGAGAGGAGCTAGGACGGATGAACCCCTTGTTCAAGGACTCATCGAGTTGATTCTTAAGCTCGGTTAGTTCTAAGGGTGCCATCTTGTAGGGTCTTCTAGCAATGGGAACGGTTCCTGGAACAAGGTCTATTACAAACTCAACATCCCTGTCAGGTGGAACACCTGGCAGTTCTTCTGCAAACACATCCGGAAAGTCTTGAACTACCGGAACGTCCTCAAGGTCTGGAAGAGGGTTGGCATTTAGGGAGTAAAGTTGGCGTTTGGCCACTCGAGTTAGGACATTAACCATCTTGCCCGAGGGGTGAGTAAGTTGAACGGTTCTAGTGGCACAATCGATCTTGGCATAATGAGCCGACATCCAGTCCATACCCAAGATGATGTTTATGTCGGAGGACTTGAGAGCTATTAAAGATGCAAGGAAGACAAGCCTATCAACAAGAATTTCGTTCCCATGGCTTACCCTAGAAGTTTGCCATTTGGAACCCAGAGTTTGAATTACCATGGAAGTGGGCATGTCACAGAAGGTCGTGTTATGCAACCGAGCATAATTCTCGGATATGAGTGAATGAGATGCTCCAGTATCGAAAAGAACAGATGCCGGATGGCAATTAACAAGGAGCATACCAAGGACGATGTTGGGATCCTCATGAGCCTCTTCGGCTGAAACATAATTGACATGGCCACGTGCAGTGGTGGTCGGCTTGGCGTAGAAAGTCTTTCCCGCGGGCTTACCATGGCCAACGGACTTTCCAGCTTGATTGGGGTTGTTCTGGGGACACTCTCGACTATAGTGACCCGGTTCTCCACACTTGAAGCATGTTACCACAGTGGGGCGTGGAGCAACATTAGCAGCGGGGCCACCATAGGGCTTGGGCGGTGCGAATTGCTGGTTGGGACGAGGCGCCTCAAAGGATGGCCTCGGGGTGAATCTGGGTGGCAGTGCTGTGCTTGGAATCCACACCGGCGCTTCTGAGCTCCAGAGCCGGATGAAGACCCAAAATCACGGGAGTGCTTGCGTGAAGCGTCATAATCAGTCTGGCCTGTCTCAGCACTGATAGCTTTATTGACCAACTTCTGAAAGGATGTGCACTCGTGCAGACGGAGATCGCGGCGAAGCTCAGGCCTAAGTCCCTTGCGGAACCTTTCCTGCTTCTTGGCATCAGTAGAAACCTCTTCAGGAGCATAGCGTGCCAGGTTCCCAAATTCTCGGCTATATGCATCCACAGTCATCCTTCCTTGGGTGAAGTTGCAGAACTCCTCCCTCTTGCGATCCATGAGACCTTCCGGAATGTGATGCTCACGGAAAGCCTCACTGAACTCAGCCCAGGTAGTGATTTGACCGACCGGGCGCATAGCTTCGTAGTTTTCCCACCAATGGCTAGCGGGGCCCTCGAGATGATAGGCAGCATAGGTAACCTTGTCGGCTTCGGCTACGTTGGCAGAACGTAGCTTGTGGGTGATGCTGCGAAGCCAATCATCCGCGTCGAGGGGCTCGACGGAATGGTTAAACTTTGGTGGGTACAGCTTGATAAAGTCGTTGATTGACACCAAGTCATTTCGTGGGTGGCGTGCAGTGTTCTGCTCAATCTGCTCCAGCAGGCGGTTGGTCTCACGCTTGTTTCTTTCCGCCTCTAGCATCACTTCGGCCAGAGAAGGCGGGTGAGGCAGATTTTCACCTCTAGCTGCACTGGCTTCCCCCCGCTCCGGGACAGCAGGGTTGCCGCGGGTGTTGACCATCCTAGGAGGAAACAAGACAACGGTTTAGACAAGGATGGCTCAAACTTAACAAGGAAGTGCAGAATGTAAAGGATAACACGGAATGCAGAGATGCTCATTCGTATGCCATGGTAATATAAAACTGCCATATATACACCAACGGTCATACTCGTCATCTATAGTTTAGTACAAGTCCATGCTACAGTACAACTATGAAGGTAGACGTTACATCTCATCAGAGGCATTCCGAGTTCCTATACATTATTTGTCTACACCTCCGGAATCGATTACACGCCAAGTCATATTCCACAAGTCACGCAGGACAGTGGGGATACAACTACTACAATACTAGTGGTACTACTACTAACTCAGACAGCTCCGTAGTAGTCCTCATAGAAGTCACCTCCATAGCCTGGAAGTTCAACGTGATCATCCGGAAACAGACGGTCCTAAGGAGCCTGTGGACCATAGGGGCTAGGATGAGGTCTTGGACCAACAAACGGTGGCCTGCGGGGACCACGGGGTGGGGTGATGCCTCCCACATCACGCCAATCCACCATGTCTGGCAGAGCTGATCACACAGGATACAGATCCCTGGTATCCATACATCCAGCCTGCACCGCAGGTGCAAACCGAGTCAATGTGGCCCAATGATCAACACGAGTATTAAAAAGCTCCAGCCTCAAGGCCCGATTCTCTCGGTCCTTATCTACGAGCATCTCCGCGGTGGTACGAGTTAATGAGTCCTCCCGAGTGGAGTCAGCATAGATAGCCTGAAGATATCCTTGCGCTCCCGGAAGTGAAGCTGGCATGTAACGGAAGTCGGTGTTCCGAAGCAGGCCAGTCCGGACTCGCAAGATGGTCATCATGGAGTAGGCAGCATCCTGCACAGCCATCTCAACGATAACCCCGAGTCCATAGGAACAGTGAAGGGGCTCGGTAGATCCAGGGTAGGAAGGAAATATCCTGACGGTGCAGAAATACTGGCTTTGATTAAAGTCGCGGAACTGCTCTTCAACAGTATATTCGGGATACCAACGGTATCCTGTCTCGATCATGACCCGGACTAACATAGTAGTATGACCGGGCACGTCGAGGCACCTGGTCAGGCGAACCACTTGATTTTGAGAACGGTTGGCCATCTGAAAGCACAACCACAAGACAAAGACATCAAAATTCCTAGGGAAAATTGGACAGCATAATGGTTGTAAATGCTCAAAAAAAGATTTGAGACATCCACAACAGTTCACAATACCGCTCAACAGCATCATATCAAGGTTCTGGTTCAAATAGCAACATACTAAAATAGTAGAAACTGGACTGGGACTCGTAGCAATAACCCTATAAACTACTACGGATTAGTAACACGTGAACCTGATAGAAGAAGAGAGCCTAGTCCTTAACCCACGTTGAATGAGAAGAGAATGACTCAGATCAGAGGCATAGGGTAAAGGAGTAAAAGAACCTTACGTTCCCTCCCACAATCAATTCCCTTACATATAACTAAAGCATTTCTAGACTCGACATCAACCAGTTTGGCTCAACGAACCTACAGGCAGTCCGGCTCTGATGCCAACGCTGTCAGGACCCCGATTCTAAGCCACATCGATCTAGCCGGTAACACCTCATATCACTTTGCGGCCTCACGCACGGTATCCCACGGGTGTCGCCTTACCATGGCCCGGGACCGTTTGCGCCTTTTGGCTCGCGTATATGACAATGTCGCTAGCATCCATATGACCGAGAACCCGGGCCGACATGGCTAGTCGTGAACCCAAAGCGGCACAGACCTATGGAGACAGGCATACATGAATCACATCGAACATGTCGGTCATCAACGAGTGATTCCGGGCTGTAGCACTGGGCTAACAGGACTCCGGGGATCCCGGGCTGTAGCAGGCTAGACAGGACTCCGGAGATCACCACGTGACATTTCCCCGAAGGGACAGACATAGGGACGAAGTGAAACACATGCCGGCCAGTCAAGTGTCCTGAACAGTAGTGCTGGGCTAACAGGACTCCGGTGAACCGGGCTGTAGCGGACTTCTATGGCTCGAGGAACACTAGACTACATTTCCCCATAAGAAAGGCTGTGAAGGACAAACAACTAGATTGTCGGATCCCACTCATACCAAGCATTTCAATCATACACACAATATGCCCGATATGAGTACATACAACATGGCATCACAACAAAACTCTACAACTCAAGTACTTTATTTAAAGGCTCCAGGGAGCCATACATAACATATTCATACAGATAGGGGTCACATGACCCGACACTCAAGTCATACAGTCATACAAGCACTTGCGGAAGCAACTAGTCTGAGTACAGACCCTAGAAAGAAAGAAGGCTTCTCGAAGCATGTCTATCTACATAGGGCCCTCCATGGCCTGGATCACCACCTGGGTGGCTAGTCACTCGTCGACGTCAAGGTCTACATAAAACCCATCGTAGGGGGCAGTGTTGTCGTCTGAAAACAATAAATAAGCAAACATGAGTACAAAGGTACTCAGCAAGTCTTACATCAGAACCTGCTATACATGCTCATTCTAGGTGGTGGGGTTTATGCAGCAAGCCAGCTTTGACTCTTGGCTAAGCTATCCTACGGAACCTTTTAGTAAAATAGTTTTCGCACACGAGTCCACTACTCACCAACACAATACTCCACCGTGGATCCTCCCTCGTATCCTGCGAGAGGGCCATCCTCGGTACTCACACTTAACTTGAGTCTTTTAGTAGTATCCATTAACTTGTCTATGAACTGTATAGGCAACCAAGTAGTCCTTTACCGCGGACGCGTCTATTCGAATAGTTTTATACCCTGCAGGGGTGTACTTCGTCACACATGTTTCCACCACTTAGCGTCTGCACACGAAATGTGCTCGGCAGACTTCAAGCGAAAACCGACGTGGGTGTAGACCACGACCTGACTAACCTCACAAGTCTCTAGTCTAGGGTCATCGCCTATTCAGGTTTCATCCGCAATGAAATCCGGCCGGGGTGTCCTCAACGGCCCCGAACGATGTGAACAGGGTTCCCGAGACACCAAACGGGTGACTCGGTACACCGTGCCATGGTGTATCTACCGCAACATAGCCCACCCCTAGGGTCAGCGCTACGCACGGCCGCCAACACATATCCTACAAACACCAGAAACTAGTTGCAACTCCTGGACTGAGGCGAGAGGGGTCAGTAAGTCGAGTGGGGTCATATTTCAGGGCCCAATGTGTGGTAGTAGCTGAATCTTAAATCACGCATACAGAACTCAGTTCTTAGGGACGGCCTCAATGAAACAACCCACCATGTACTGCTACATGGCCTCTCATCGATACCTTTACCAAAACATGTTCAACACATCCCACATATCATTGACACAAGCATTTCACTCTAGCCCATCACCCAGATGAACCAGACTTGACACAACTCTAAGCATAACAGGCATAGCAAAGTAGGAAACACAAAACATGGCTCAATCAACTCCTACACATGCTAGTGGGTTTCATCTAGTTACTGTGGCAATGACAGGTCATGCAAAGGATAAGGGTTCAACTACCGTAGCACACAGCAGTTTGAAACGCATTGTCTTAATGCAGTAAACAAGAGCAGGAGCGAGAACATGGGTTGTATCGGAATGATCAATGGTTGCTTGCCTAATGGAGTGGTAACGGGATACTGCCCTTCAGTTGGATACTCCTGAATATCCTCGGAGGCAGAACCTACCACGAAGAACACAACCGAGCTCAATCAACACATGACGATATGCAACAATATGATGCATGCTACGACATGGTAATATGAATGTGTTTTGGCCTAATGCAAGCTAAAACAGACAGGGGTGAACTCATTTGAATCCAAGATTCAAATATTAGCTCATTAATTATTGCATTTATAGGGCTTTTCCTTATTCTGCTTAAACAGTAGGGTAAACTTGTTTTGTCATCCATGAAACCATTACAGATGGATAGATTGAATTTTTCTGATAATTTTTCATATATAATTTGTCTCATTTGGAGTTATGGTTGAATTTCTATGAATTTTTGAAGTTTAGGCAATTTTCTGGAATTTCCTGAATTAAATTAAATGCAGAAAAGTAATACTGCGTCAGCACTAGGTCATGCCGACGTCAGCAGGTCAACAGGTCCGGTCCAGGTCAAACCTGACCTATGGGACCCGCGTGTCAGTGTCACATCTAACTAACAGTGCCTGTTAGTGCTAAGTAGGTGATTAACTTAACTAACCTAGGGCTGGGCCCGCATGTCAGTGGCTCATCTAGTTAACTAACTAATTAGAGGTTAATTAGCAACTAACCTAGCTTTAACCAGGGACTGGGCCCACATGTCAATGACTCCAAGGAGTCAAAGGGTGGTCAAACCCGGTCAAAACGACCGGCGGTTAGTCGCCGGCGACAGCAGTCGCGGCAGAGGGGCTCGAAAATCGCCCACGGGGTGCCGCTTTGAGCGTGGTTTGCTGCTGCAGCTTGCTAGCACTCGCGCGCATCTAGTGGCGGCCGCGTTTGGGCAAAGGGTGGCCGAAATCGAGCCCGGCGACGACTTTGGCGGTCGCCGGAGTCGGGCGAAAGTGAACCCATGGCTGTGAGGCACGGCGAGGTGCGTGGAGTAGTGCGTTGAGTTCCTGGTGATGCGGTGAAGTGTTCGGACACGGTGGCGTGGCCAGAATTTGGCCGGAGCCACGTCGGCGACGAGCTCCGCGGCGGTGTGTGCGGGTGAGCTTCGTGCAGTTGCTACGGTGCACGAGGAAGCAAACGGAGAGGATGGAGAGGTAGTTGAGCTCACGGCGGTCTCGTAGAGCTAGACGGCGCGGTCGGGGACGAGCTGGTGCGGCGGCAACGGCGAAGGGGGTCTCCGGCAGTGCTCGGTGAAGACGAGGTCGAAGAGGACGATGCAGAGCGTGTGAGCGCTCGGGGCTCGGGCTGTTCGACTAAGTCGACGACGGCGGAGTTGTTGGACATGGTGGCTCGGTACAGGGGCGACGGTGGACGCGGTTTCACGGTGCCGCGAGCACGGCAGCGTCGGCCGTGGTGGAGGGAGAGCGAAGGAGAGGAGCCAGAGGGGCGTGCGGGTGTCTGCGAGGTCGGGGAGAGAGCGGGGGATTCGTCCCGCGTCGACAGCGCGACGAGGGGAGCGGCGAGGCGGCGACAGCTGCGTGTCGTGCATGCGGGTGCTCGGCGTCGAGCACCTGGCTGCCTGCCTGGCGAGGACGAAGCAGCTGGCTAGCATGGGCCAGCACAGTGCTGGGCCGCCATGTGGGCCGGCTACTGGGCTGCGGCCAGGTTAGTCTTTCTGATTTGTTTCCTTTTCTATTTTCCTGTAACTTTGTGGACTTATTTAAAATACCAAAACACTTCCAAAAATCCTGAAAATAATTATGGTCTCTGTTTGTATTATTTCCAACAGCAAACATTTACTTTCAGAATTATTTGAGCAATTTAATTATTTAATAGCATTTAAATGCCCAAATTCAAATACTTATGATTTAAATCAATGACCTTTTGTTGACCTAAAAATATGTGCACCATTTTGCCAGAGGTTTAAGACCAAAGCAAAGATGATGAACATTTTAGAAGGGCATTTCAGCTTCATTGGAATTGCTTTTAGTAAACCCTAGTTGATTTCAGGGGGGGTGCTGGGGGTTCTGCTTTCCCCATTTCAAGTTTCTGATGAAAGTAAACATGATGCACACTCTAATGCATCGTCTAGCTAGGGTGTGACACGAGCGGTGAGCAAGGGCGGCGGCCTCGGGCGCTGGAGGAGCACGGTGGCGCGGGGTCCGGCCAGGCCGGACGTCGGAGATCTGGGCCCGCGATGGGCTCCGCGGGCCGCGGCGATGTAACATCCCAAATTTTCAATTTGGAATGTTATACATTAGATCATCAATGCATACCATATTTAATTTTGCATTTTGGTTGATCCTAGAAATTCTACGCAACTCAATGACCCACGGAGAGAGTTGGAGATTTCGATATTTTCATATTGGAGTTTTCTCAAATTTTAAGAATAGGATCATTTGATTTTATTTATTTTATCATCAATTATTTCTATTACAAAAATATGAGAGAGGGAATAAAATGACTTTCCCAAAATAAAGAAATATTGAGGATTTAATAATAAAATCAAATAAGATTTTATTTCGGAGTTTTTTCGGTGTTTCATTTGAATTTAGGAAAAAGTGTGTTTTTCAAAATTGCATTTAGGTCCCAAATAAATGTTCACCTTGTACGGCTTGATTTTAGAAGCCCGTGAAAATTTATTTCGGAATTTTTGAAGTCAGTTTAGTATTTCTTTTTATTTTTTTTCTTCCGAGCGAAATATTAAAAAAAAGTGTGAACCGACCTACGGGCCGTGTCCGGATAGGACTCCGGCCCGAGGGGGCCTTTATAAGCCGAGGCCCAGCCCCGGGGAATCCCAAGCCGCCCCAGCCCCAAGCCGCGCCGCCGCCGCCTCCTGCCCCGCGGCCCCGCCGGACGCCGCCGCCGCCGCACACGTGCCGAGGTTCGCCGCGCCTCGACTTCTGTGCCATCGGTTTTTTTTAAATATAGATCGGTTTTTCGTTGGTTTTTTTTAGGTTCGGTTTTTTTAAATAGATCGGTTTTCCAGTTTATTTAAATAGCAAGCGTTCGTCCGTTCGTTCTTTCTAACGAGCGTTTGTCATTTTTCTTTTTCTCGGATTAAATCCGCGATTTTTCTGATCGTGATTCCTGATCCGATTTTCGTTTTAGTATAACTTTTCGCTCGTTTATTGGAATCAGGCGATTCAAGCGCCTAGAGTTTCCTCTCGAAACCCTCTATCCGTTTAACCAACTTAAACAAGATTTTGCTACTGTAAAATTTGCCTTAGATCTAGATTACTAGAACGAAGTTGTTTTCTTTCGCCGTTTGACTTTCGTTGCTTCGTTCGATTTGATTCTATTTGCCAACCGGAGTTTTTAAGTTGAAACTTCTGGTTAAATCTCTTATTTGAGTTTTACTTGTGCATTAGATGAGTACTTATTCCAAGCTTGTTTGTTTTTCTGCGATAGAATACCCGGAGTGCGCCGCTTGTTACTTCGAATCTCTAGGTTTCCTAGATCATCAGCAAGGCAAGTAACACTTTGATCATACCTTTTCTACTACCCAGTTTTATTGCATTAGATTAATACTCACACATTGCATGATTAGGATCTAATTAAATTGTGGGATGGGAAGTAGTTGAGGTAGTACCTATTACCTGTTTATTATCAAACCTTTGGGAGTTACTTCTACATTTGCTTATTATGCAATGCTATGCTAGTAGACATGGATTGGGTGAGTGATATCCATGACAGATGTGAGTTTTGTTAATTAATGGTTTATCTAAGATGGCAACTTAAACACACATCTGGGTGGATTGAGGCACCTGGGTATTCCAGGACTTGCCTGTTTTTCTTTTGGACCGCCACCCAGGCTCAAAGGGATCATGAGACTATTCATACTAGAAACTTCTGTGTGCAGCCACAAGCTATTATGGGCTCTAGCATAGTTGACTAAGTCGTGCGAACTCTTACAGTGGTAGACTAGCAGATGTAGGGGATGTAAGTGGTACGGTCTACCCGATCGTAAGGTGCTAGCGCTTCTGAAAGACTATGTCTCGGTCATCCGTCTTCTCAAACACCATGTAGTGCGAGAAACCAAACGGAGGTGATCGAGTCTTGTGGGGAAAAGTTCGCAAACCTCTGCAGAGTGTAATAAACAAATCATGGTTAGCCGTGTCCCCGATTATGGACATCTTGAGCATCTAGTACTTGGATTTTCATGTGAATCTCAACATGTTACTCTAAATTAATTTTGTTGGGTTTTGTTTAATGATGATGCTTAATTGGGGTTGAGAATGCTGTCAACCATTCTCAATGTTTAACAACTACCATGATAGTAAAATAAAATTTATTCCTTTGAAGTAGGGAAAAATTGGCTTTACGCAAAACTGTCACCATAGAGCTTTCCACCAGCCAAATATGCATATAGTATAGCTGTTTCATTCCATCACTCTCTATGTGTTACATTGCCAGCATATTCCATGTGCTGACCCGTTTTCGGGCTGCAACATTAATGTTGCAGACTTTTTAGACGACGAATATGGAGTTTTTAGGTCGTGGTTCTATACTCAGTGATGCCGTTGGAGTTGATGGACTCACTTATCTTCCAAGCCTTCCGCTGTTATCGTTATTAGATGGCCTTAAGCAATATTTATTGTAATAAGCTCTCTTATGAGACACTCGATGTAATAAGTGTGTGATTGCTACTCTGCTATAAATCCTCCGAGTACTATGTGGTGTCAGCATTACTGATCCAGGTATGACACCGGAGCACAGAGATCAGACTGTTTGAGGTCTGGTCGCTACAGAGATGGTATCAGAGCACACGCTGACTGTAGGACACGACCACTAAGCTAAAAGACCTAGATCACTATTCACTCTCCTCTCTTCTGACTTCTCATCTTTTCTACTCTTTAGGATGGCGGATGCAAGGAACAAGTTCACGCAACCGGATGAAGATACACCCTTTGGACGTCACTTGAAGGAAGTCACTAGATACCTGAACATAGGAGTACCAAGTTTCACCAGAACCTACAACGCCACTTTACCTAAAGAAGAGCACTGGATGATTCAAGTCCAAGTTCTAGGGAGGACGTTCATGCCAGTCACTGAGCCCATAGAGTTTTCTTTTGATGCACCCACTTGGAGTCTAGGAAAGAGCATGGCAGCTCACATCGCCATGGGACGCATTGGAGAAGTCTACCGCAATGATCTCAAGGATACTATCTACCAGATTTGTGGGCGCCGAGATGAACACTGGGAGATGATCAGCACCAGGAAGGATAGATCAATCGCAGCTTTTATCGAGTTGTTAAATCAGCACATTCGACGACAGGAGAACCAGATGTGTGCCGACATGATAGCTCTAAAGAAGGCTAAGACCAGAATCAAGGAACTAGAGGAAGAACTCAAGGCTACACATGAATATTATGAAGAGGAAATTGAAGTATTGGTGGAGAAGAATGAAGACCTGATCAAGAAGATCGGAATATTTATGGGCGGCCCTACAGCAATAGAGGAAGACGAAGAACCCAAGGAGATTAGCCCAGAAGACTACATCATCATCGACGGCACCGACTCGGAACCAAATAGTAGCAATGATGACTATGTTGATGAAGCTGGAGCAGATATCATGGAGTCTGCAACCGAAGAATATTTCTAGTAGACCACCTCATCAGTAGTAGTAGTCCACCATGTAAATATAGTAGTCCGAGCACTTTTGCAATAGTTAGATCGATTGTATGCCCTTGTTTGATTGATTGAAGTGAATTGTTTGCTTTTGCCTCATGTGCATATGGGTAGTGTTTTCTCTTTAGACCCCCTCTATTCTTACATCTCATCTTTTCTAAACCCTTAGATGCCTCTGAGACGTGACCCCGGATTTACCTTTCCACCGGAGCTCACCCAGTTGATCCAGCAGCAGAACACATTGATGCAGTTGCTAGTCCAGAATCAGAATCAGGGGAACAACAACAACAACAACAACCCACCACCACCACCACCTGTTGACCACTTAGCCCGTTTTCTTAGGCTGAATCCACCGGTGTTTTCCAGCAGCACCGAGCCGATAGTAGCAGATGATTGGCTCTGCAAGACAGCTAGGGAGTTGACCACAGCAGGATGCACAGATCCGGAGAAGGTGAAGTTTGCCGCACATCAGCTAGAAGGACCCGCAGCATCATGGTGGGAGAATTTCACAGCCACTTTCCCAGTCGACACTGTCACATGGGACCAGTTTCAGCAGGCATTTCATACTGCGCATGTTTCAGCAGGAGCTATGGCCATGAAGAAGCATGAGTTTTGCAACTTGCGCCAAGGAGGACGGACAGTTGGCCAATATGTGGAGGACTTTAGTAAGTTAGCACGTTATGCCCCAGATGACGTCGCGACGGATGCAGCAAAGCAGGAGAAGTTTCTGGAAGGACTGAATGATGAGTTGAGCATGCAGTTGATGGTAGCCACCTTCAACAACTACCAGGAGTTGGTAGATCGTGCTCTTATGATTGAAGGGAAGCAGCAGCAAATTGAGAATCGCAAGAGGAAGTATGGACAAGGAAAGTACAATTCAGGAGCTCAGCAGAAGCCACGTTTTACCCCTAGACCAGGAGGGAATTTTTAGCATACCCATGGAGGAGGTAGCTCGCACAATCGCAATGGCACCAAGAATGGTAATGGCAATGGAGGAAGCAACGGCCAGAATCGCACCAACCCACCAACCCCAGCCAAGAAGGACCTAAGTCAAGTCACTTGTTTTAAGTGTCAGAAGACCGGACATTATGCCAATGAATGTCCTGAAGGCCAAAATGGCAATGGAAGTTCTGGGAAGAAGCCGAACCCTTTCAACAGGGGACAGGTGAACCATTTTAGCGTGGAGGATGTTGAAGCTCAGCCCGATGGAGTAATAGGTAAGTTTTTGGTTAAGTCATTTACTGCACTCGTTCTTTTTGATACTGGTGCATCGCATTCATACATCTCAACAGGATTTGTGGATAAGTATAACCTACCAACCCAAGCCCTTAGGTCACCCATGTTAGTAACCTCGCCTGGAGCAGAGTATGTGGCTAGTCTATGGTGTGATCGGTTACCATTAAGGATTGGTAACTATGTTTTTCCCTCAGACCTAATAGTATTGGAATCTCAAGGATTGTATGTGATAATAGACATGGATGGTTATCAAAGTATGAAGGGAACATTGAATGTGCTAGTAAGTCAATTTTGCTTACCACCACAGAAGGGAGAAGGATCAAGTATGTATCCCGGCATGTGCCAAAGAGGACTCAAGTAAATTGCCTAACAGGAGTTGTGCAGGAGGAAGTACAAGTGGTAAGGGATTTTCCTGAAGTATTTCTAGAGGAGTTGCCAGGCATGCCACCAGACAGAGATATTGAGTTTTTGATTGAGCTAGTGCCAGGCACAAGGCCAATATCAAAGAGACCATATAGGATGCCAGCAAAAGATTTAGTGGAAATTAAGAAGCAGCTTAAGGAGTTACTGGATAAGGGATATATTCGCCCAAGTTCTTCGCCTTGAGGATCGTCAGTACTTCTAGTGGAGAAGAAAGATGGATCGTTAAGGATGGTTGTTGATTATCGAGGATTGAATGAAGTAACGATCAAGAACAAGTACCCACTACCAATGATCAATGATCTGCTTGATCGATTGCAAGGAGCTAAGGTATTTTCCAAGATCGATCTACGATCGGGATACCACCAGTTGAAGATTCGAGAACAGGATATTCCGGAGACAGCTTTTACCACCAGGTATGGGCTGTATGAGTATACCGTTATGTCATTTGGTCTGACTAACGCCCCTGCCTATTTTATGAACATGATGAACAAAGTGCTTATGGAGTTTCTGGATAAGTTCGTCGTAGTGTTCATTGATGATATCCTAGTTTATTCGAAGAATGAAGAGGAGCATAAGGAGCATTTGTGTTTGGTACTTGGAAAGCTCAGAGAACATCAATTATATGCCAAGTTCAGCAAATGTGAGTTTTGGTTGAAGGAAGTAGGATTCCTCGGACACGTTATATCTAGAGAAGGTATAGCAGTTGATCCCACTAAAGTTGATACCGTGACCAAGTGGGAAGCCCCAACAACAGTTGGAGAGATCCGGAGTTTTCTTGGACTCGCGGGATACTACCGGAGATTTATTAAGAATTTCTCAAAGATTGTGAAGCCTATGACGGAGTTATTGAAGAAAGATACCAAGTTCATATGGACGGATGAATGTGAGGCTAGTTTCTAGGAGTTGAAGAAATGTTTGGTTACCTCACCAGTATTGATTTTGCCAGACCAGACCAAAGATTATGAGGTGTATTGCGACGCTTCAGGTCGAGGACTTGGAGCAGTGCTTATGCAGGAAGGGAGAGTTGTTTCATATGCCTCAAGACAACTGAAGCCTCATGAGTTGAATTATGCCACGCATGATTTGGAGTTAGCAGCCGTAGTGCATGCATTGAAAACATGGAGACATTTCCTCATTGGAAATCATTGTGAGGGGTACACGGATCATAAGAGTTTGAAGTACATTTTCACACAGAAGGAGTTAAATCTCAGACAAAGGAGATGCTTGGAGCTTATCAAGGATTATGATATGAAATTGCATTATCATCCTGGAAAGGCTAATGTAGTAGCTGACGCATTAAGCCGTAAGAGCCATGTTAATACATTAATGACGGGAGAAATACCAAGTGAGTTACCAGCAAATCTTCGTGAACTATGTTTGGAAATAGTTCCGAGAGGCTATGTAGCAGCATTGGAGATTCAGTCAATTTTGATGGATAAAATCAGGGAAGCTCAGAAAACTGACAAAGAGATTGCCGCTATAAAGGAGAAACTGAGCAAAGGAAAAGCTAAGGGATTTCGTGAGGATGAGCACGATACCCTATGGTTTGAAGACTGCGTTTACGTGCCCAATGACCCGGAGATCAGGAAATTGATACTGCAAGAGGCACACGACTCACCGTATTCAATTCACCCAGGAAATACCAAGATGTACTTGGATCTGAAGGATATTTTCTGGTGGACCGGAATGAAGAAGAATATTGCGGAGTATGTAGCAGTTTGTGATGTATGTCAGAGAGTAAAGGCAGAGCATCAAAAGCCAGCAGGATTGTTACAACCATTGCCGATACCCGAATAGAAGTGGGATAAGTTAGGCATGGATTTTATCACGGGATTGCCCAGTACTCGTTCAGGCTATGACTCGATTTGGGTTGTAGTTGATCGATTGACGAAAGTAGCTCATTTCATCCCAGTAAAGACCACTTACACCAGTGCTAAGTTGGCAAAGATATACATGACCAGGATCGTATGTTTGCATGGAGTTCCAAGGAGTATCGTATCAGATAGAGGAACCCAGTTTACCTCAAAGTTCTAGAAGCAGTTGCACGAAACTTTGGGTACCAGGCTAGAATTCAGTAAAGCTTTTCATCCACACACAGATGGACAGACCGAGAGAGTAAATCAGATTTTGGAGGATATGCTGAGAGCTTGTGCGCTAGATTACGGATCTAGTTGGGATAACAATTTGCCATATGCAAATTTCTCTTACAACAACAGTTACCAAACCAGTTTGAAGATGGCCCCTTTCGAAGCCTTGTACGGAAGGAGGTGCAGGACACCGTTGTCGTGGGACGAAATTGGAGACCGCCAATTGTTTGGACCTGACTTGATTAAAGAGTCTGAACAGAAGGTGAAGTTGATTCGCGATAGGCTCAACGTAGCCCAATCCAGACGGAAGAGTTACGCAGATTCTAAACGTAAGGAGACAGTTTACGAAGTTGGAGATAGAGCTTATCTTCGAGTATCTCCACTTCGGGGAACAAAGCATTTTGGAGTTAAAGGGAAGTTAGCGCCACGATTTGTAGGACCATATCGAGTTTTGGAGCGTATGGGAGAAGTGCCTACAAGTTGGAATTGCCCGAAGGATTGTCAGGAGTTCATGATGTGTTCCACGTTTCTCAGTTAAAGAAGTGCCACGTGGAGATGGCTGACATACCTTTGAGAGACACATTGCCTTTGGAAACTATTCCGTTGGATAACGATTTGACCTACGAGGAGAAACCAATTAAGATCCTCGAGTTTGCCAGCCGAGTTACCCGCAACAAGGTTATCAAGTTTTGTAAGGTTCAGTGGAGTCACCACACAGAGGATGAAGCCACCTGGGAGCGAGAGGAAGATTTGCTCAAAGACCACCCTCACCTACTTTCTAGCCAACCCGAATCTCGAGGGCGAGATTCATCTTAAGGGGGCTGGTTTGTAACATCCCAAATTTTCAATTTGGAATGTTATACATTAGATCATCAATGCATACCATATTTTATTTTGCATTTTAGTTGATCCTAGAAATTCTACGCAACTCAATGACCAACGGAGAGAGTTGGGGATTTCTATATTTTCATATTTGTGTTTTCTCAAATTTTGAGAATAGGATCATTTGATTTTATTTATTTTATCATCAATTATTTCTATTAAAAAATATGAGAGAGGGAATAAAATGACTTTACCAAAATAAAGAAATATTGAGGATTTAATAATAAAATCAAATAAGATTTTATTTCAGAAATTTTTCGGTGTTTTATTTGAATTTAGGAAAAATGTGCATTTTTCAAAATTGCATTTAGGTCCCAAATAAATGTTAACCTTGTGCGGCTTGATTTTAGAAGCCCGTGAAAATTTATTTCCGAATTTTTGGATTCTGTTTAGTATTTCTTTTTATTTATTTTTCTTCCGAGCGAAATATTAAAAAAAGTGCGAACCGACCTACGGGCCGTGTCCGGATAGGACTCCGGCCCGAGGGGGCCTTTATAAGCTGAGGCCCAGCCCCGGGGAAACCCTAGCCGCCCGAGCGCCAAGCCGCACCGCCGCCACCCGCCGCCACCGCCTGCGCCCGCCGCTGCGCCGCCGCCGCCCGCCGCCCCGCCGGACGCCATCGCCGCCGCACGCGTGCCGAGGTTCGCCGCGCCTCGACTTCCGTGCCATCGCTTTTAAAAAAAAATATATATATATATATATATATCGGTTTTTTGTCGGTTTTTTTAGATTCAGTTTTTTTAAAATAGATCGGTTTTCCGGTTTATTTAAATAGCGAGCATTCGTCCGTTCGTTCATTCTAACGAGCATTCGTCGTTTTTCTTTTTCTCGGATTAAATCCGCGATTTTTCTGATCGCGATTCCTGATCCGATTTTCGTTTTAGTATAACTTTTCGCTCGTTTATCGGAATCAGGCGATTCAAGCGCCTAGAGTTTCGTCTCGAAACCCTCTATCCGTTTAACCAACTTAAACAAGATTTTGCTACTGTAAAATTTGCCTTAGATCCAGATTACTAGAACGAAGTGGTTTTGTTTTACTGTTTGACTTTCGTTGCTTCGTTCGATTTGATTCTTTTTGCCAACCGGAGTTCTTAAGTTGAAACTTCTGGTTAGATCTCTTATTTCAGTTTTACATGTGCATTAAATGAGTACTTATTCTATGCTTGTTTGTTTGTCTACGATAGAATACCCAGAGTGCGCCGCTTTTTACTCCGAATCTCTAGGTTTCCCGGATCATCAGCAAGGCAAGTAACACTTTGATCATACGTTTTCTACTACCTAGATTTATTGCATTAGATCAATCCTCACACATTGCATGATTAGGATCTAATTAAATTGTGGGATGGGAAGTAGTTGAGTTAGTACCTATTACCTGTTTATTATCAAACCTTTGGGAGTTACTTCTATGTTTGCTTATTATGCCATGCTATGCTAGTAGACGTGGATTGGGTGAGTGATATCCATGACAGATGTGAGTTTTGTTAATTAATGGTTTATCTAAGGTGGCAACTTAAACACACATCTGGGTGGATTGAGGCACCTGGGTATTCCAGGACTTGCCTGTTTTTCTTTTGGACCGCCACCCAGGCTCAAAGGGATCATGAGACTATTCATACTAGAAACTTCTGTGTGCAGCCACAAGCTATTATGGGCTCTAGCATAGTTGACTAAGTTGTGTGAACTCTTACAGTTGTAGACCAGCAGATGTAGGGGATGTAGGTGGTACGGTCTACCCGATCGTAAGGTGCTAGCGCTTCTGAAAGACTATGTCTCGGTCATCCGTCTTCTCAAACACCATGTAGTGCGAGAAACCAAACGGAGGCGATCGAGTCTTGTGGGGAAAAGTGCGCAAACCTCTGCAGAGTGTAATAAACTAATCATGGTTAGTCGTGTCCCCGGTTATGGACATCTTGAGCATCTAGTACTTGGATTTTCATGTGAATCTCAACATGTTACTCTAAATTAATTTTGTTGGGTTTTGTTTAATGGTGATGCTTAATTGGGATTGAGAATGCTGTCAACCATTCTATGTTTAACAACTACCATGATAGTAAAATAAAATTTATTCCTTTGAAGTAGGGAAAAATTGGCTTTACGCAAAACTGTAACCATAGAGCTTTCCACCAGCCAAATATGCATATAGTATAGCTGTTTCATTCCATCACTCTCTATGTGTTACCTTGCCAGCATATTCCATGTGCTGACCCGTTTTTGGGCTGCAACGTTAATGTTGCAGACTTTTCAGACGACGAATAAGAAGTTTTTAGGTCGTTGTTCTATACTCAGTGATGCCGTTGGAGTTGATGGACTCACTTATCTTCCAAGCCTTCCGATGTTATCGTTATTAGATGGCCTTAAGCCATATTTATTGTAATAAGCTCTCTTATGAGACACTCGATGTAATAAGTGTGTGATTGTTACTCTGCTATAAATCCTCCGAGTACTGTGTGGTGTCAGCATTACTGATCCAGGGATGACACCAAAGCACAGAGATCAGACTATTTGAGGTCTGGTCGCTACAGGCGAAGTGGGGCTCGGGAAGGGCAGGTGGCACGCGCTGGTTGGCTGCGGGAGGCGGCGGCGATGATGTGGCATCACGGGATTGGCCCGGGCGACGTAGAGGGAAGTAGCGGACATGTCCGACGCGGCGCGAGGAAGAAGACTGCTAGGATTTGGACTGCGAATTTCGCAGGGGGGTGTATTTATAGGTAGGGGAGCTAGGAGAGTCCAAATGAGGTGCGCTTTTCGCCCACACGATCGTGATCCAACTACGGAGAGCATGGAGGGGTTTAGATGGGTTAGTGGGCTGCTTTGGAGGGGGGTTGGGCTGCAATACAAAAGAGGCGTTTGCGGTTACCCGGTTAACCGTTGGGGCATCAAACGATCTCCAAATGGAACGAAATTTGACAGGCGGTCTACCGGTGATGTACCAAGGCCATTTGGCAAATCTCGACCCATTTCAAGAACGTTTTCCTCCTGCTCACGAAATGAGGTTAGAAGGGTGCAACGGGGTACGAGAGAGCGTTGATTGCGAAACGGACAACGGGGAAAATGACCGGATGCATGAGACGAACACAAATGCAAATGAGATGCACATGATGACATGATATGAAATGCATGACATGTACAAAATGCAAAACGAAAGACAAAAACTCAACCACAAAGGGAATATCATATCACAAAGCCGAAAATGGCAAGAGTCGGGGTTACAAATATGGAAAGTAACATCCGGGGTGTTACATGACCTACGAACCACCAACTTACTGGTGGAGCTACTAACGTCAGCCAATGCCTTGTTGAACCACAAGCGAGTAAATCCGGGAGCTTAGTAACTCTAGAGATGCATGCATTCTGCCTATTTTCGGACACGTAAGAGCATCTCCAACAGGTGCACAAAAGTGTCGCGCCCTAAAATAGTCATAGCGTGCCACTGTAGCACTTTTAGGGCGCCGGACCTAACATTGTTTTAGCAGATGCCCAAAAACACGCGCCCAGAAGAACATGCAATGTAAATTGTGAAGCGCGCGCAATCCGGCGCCTCAAATTTGCAGTATGCGATAGCGTTTTTCACCGTGCTCCCAACCCTTTTTTGTGTGTGCATTATTTAGAGCTTAAGCTGGAGCTGTCTGACGCCCAAAAATTCCGAATTTAGGTGTGCAGAGAGCAGTTTTTGGGCGGCTGTTGGAGATGCTCTAATGCATGTCGGCTTTTAGACTGAACCGAGGGTCGTGTGGTGCCTGAAGAAAGACAAAAGGAAGCTTCCTTTGGGCAGCTCGAACGGTTTTGCTTGATGACATTTAAGGGCATGTATAATGGTTCTATATTAGCAGTGCCACAAAAAATAAATGCTGAGGTGGAGGAAAGAGAAATTGGAAAAAGAGGCTTTGCCTTAATTATCTTATCTAAGAGATGATCTCTTAGCAACAAATCTCTCACCACATTTTTAGGAATAACTAGTTACTAAAGATAAAATTAAGAGAGAATCCATTGTATGACCTATTTTTCTGTCATCTTTAGATTATGTGGTTGGATTAAGATAAGACTGTCTTATCAACCATTGTACATGCGTTAACTATTTAAGATTAGTTGCATGAATCATAAACGCCGCGCGCGTCTTTGCCTGCTTTTTGTCAGATTCCAATGTGACATTTCGCCTTTTAATTAGTTCTTTATATGATCGACAACTCGCCCTTTGCGCGCCTTGCGTTTCCTCGTCTCACTCATGCTGCGTGTTTCACTCCCATCACACATGCTTTACACAACCACTGTCACCCATAATGTTTTACTCCCTCCTGTCATTTTTACTCCACATATAAGATTTGTTTGAAGTTAAATTTCACAAATTTTTACCATATCTATATGAAAGAACATCAACATCTACAATACTAAAGTTATATAACATCAAACTAAATTCATGACGCATCCAATGATATTTTTTATTATAACACTTGATATTGTTTTCTATAAAGTTGATCAAATTTTAGGAAGCTTGACTTCAGAAAAAAATGCAAAGTAAAAAGGACCAGAGAGAGTACCATATAGTCTGGTTATGCGGGCACAGTTACAGTTGAGATGGGCATACATGTTTGGATAGGATGAATTGACCAAAAATTTATAATAAAAAGACTAGTTATTTAGCCAAAGAATTAATTATTTACTCCAAACATTAATTTGCCAACATCACTCCCGTCCTTCCTCACTTCCTGCACAGGAACATGGCAAGAAGAGCTCCAGGTCTACAAACATGATACCAAACTTCAAACATGTAGGGAAAAAGAAGGATTCGTCTATGGACAGTCACTGGTAGAAAACGAGGCTTCCATACGCCCCCATTAGTCCCCAAAACAATCGAACCGCGACCAAAGGGGTCTTTAGTCGCGGTTCGGGAGAAGACCCGCGACCAACTACCTGGGCCCAGCGCGCTCGGTCGACAGCTGGCGGACGGGAGGGGCTTTAGTCCCGGTTGGCGTGGCCAACTGGGACTAAAGGTCCAAGAAGGCCTTTAGTCGCGGTTGGCCAGGCCAACCGGGACTAAAGCCCATCCAGCTGGCGGACGGGAGGGGCTTTAGTCCCGGTTGGCCTGGCCAACCGCGACTAAAGGCCCTATATATACTCAGCTCACTTCACTTCACTCGGCTCACTTCACAATTTTCAGAAGGTGGTGGTGGGGTGGTGGTGGGTTTGCTTTTGGTTTCTCCTATGCACACAAGGTGTTTGATGAAATGCTCGAGAGCCTGAAACAAGCCACATTTGAGCTTTCTCATTTATTTTTCCTCCGCGATCGCGGTTAGCAACTCGAACCTTTCATGTGTCATTGATAAAATACGCATGTGTGTAGTTCATTGTTTAATTTGTATTATTTCTAGCTAGTTAGTTTAACAAATGCATGATGGTTAATTATATACTTTATATAATAATAATGCAGATGAATCGGCAATGGATGTACGGTTCCCGACTCTCCGGCGAGTTCACTACGGGTTTGAAAGATTTCCTCGTAGTGGCAAATGCGAACAAGCAGCAAGGTTTTATTATCTGTCCATGTGCTGTCTGTAAGAATGAGAAGGGTTACTCCTCCTCAAGAAGAGTTCACATGGACCTGCTTAAGCATGGTTTCATGCCAAGCTATTATTGTTGGACCAAGCATGGAGAAAGAGGGGTTAGAATGGAAGAAGATGAAGAAGGGGATGATATCGATGACAACTATCGTGATCTTTTCGGTGATACTTTCATGGAGGATGATGCTGAAGGTGTGGAAGGGTTAGGTGAAGGTGAAGAAGAGGCACATGATGAGCCCGCTGATGATCTTGGTCGGACCATTGCTGATGCACGGAGACGCTGCGAAACTGACAAGGAGAGGGAGAATTTGGATCGCATGTTAGAGGATCACAAAAAGTCGTTTTATCCAGGATGCGATAATAGTCTGAAAAAGCTGGGCTGCACACTGGATTTGCTAAAATGGAAGGCACGGGAAGGTGTAGGTGACTCATCATTTGAAAATTTGCTGAAAATATTGAAGAATATGTTGCCGAAGAATAATGAGTGGCCCGCCAGTACGTACGAAGCAAAGAAGGTTGTCTGCCCTCTAGGTTTAGAGGTTCAGAAGGTACATGCATGCATTAATGACTGCATCCTCTACCGCAGTGAATACGAGAATTTGAATGAATGCCCTGTATGCACTGCATTGTGTTATAAGATCAGAGGCGATGACCCTGGTGACGATGTTGAGGGCGAGAAACCCAGGAAGAGGGTTCCCGCCAAGGTGATGTGGTATGCTCCTATAATACCACGGGTGAAACGTCTGTTCATGAACGAAAAGCATGCCAAGTTGTTGCGATGGCACAAAGAGGACCGTTTGTCCGACAGGCAGTCGAGACACACCGCTGATGGAACGCCATGGAGAAAGATCGACAGCGTTTTCAAAGATTTTGCAGCTGACGCAAGGAACTTAAGATTTGGTCTAAATACTGATGGCATTAATCCTTTTGGCGAGCAGAGCTCCAACCATAGCACCTGGCCCGTGACTCTATGCATCTACAGCCTTCCTCCTTGGTTGTGCATGAAGCGGAAGTTCATTATGATGCCAATTCTCATCCAAGGCCCTAAGCAACCCGGTAACGACATCGATGTGTACCTAAGGCCATTAGTTGAAGAACTTTTACAGTTTTGGGCGAAACCTGGTGTATGTGTCTGGGATGAGCACAAAGGAGAGGAATTTGACCTACAAGCGTTGCTTTTTGTAACCATCAACGATTGGCCTGCTCTCAGTAACCTTTCGGGACAGAAAAATAAGGGATACAATGCATGCACGCACTGCTTACATGAGACTGAAAGTGTACGTTTGGTTAATTGTAAGAAGAACGTGTACCTGGGTCATCGTCGATTTCTTCCCCGAAATCATAATGTAAGAAAGAAAGGCAAGCATTTCAACGGGAAGGCAGATCACCGGCCGAAGCCTGCGGAACGTACTGGTGCTGAGATATTTGATATGGTCAAGGATTTGAAAGTCATCTTTGGAAAGGGTCCTGCCGGACAATCAGTTCCGCGGGGAGTTGACGGGCACGCACCCATGTGGAAGAAGAAATCTATATTTTGGGAGCTAGAATATTGGAAAGTCCTAGATGTCCGCTCTGCAATCGACGTGATGCATGTTACGAAGAATATTTGCGTGAACCTGCTAAGCTTCTTGGGCGTGTATGGGAAGACAAATGATACAAAGGAAGCACGGCAGGACCAGCAACTTTTGAAAGACCCAGATGACCGGCATCCAGAATGGTTTCAAGGTCGTGCCAGCTACGCTCTTACCAAAGAAGAGAAGGTCATTTTTTTTGAATGCCTGAGCAGTATGAAGGTCCCGTCTGGCTTCTCGTTGAATATAAAGGGAATAATAAACATGCCGGAGAAAAAGTTCCAAAACCTGAAGTCTCACGACTGCCACATGATTATGACGCAATTGCTTCCGATTGCTTTGGGGGGGCTCCTACCGGAAAATGTTCGAGTAGCCATTGTGAAGCTATGTGCATTCCTCAATGCAATCTCTCAGAAGGTAATCAATCCAGAAGATCTACCACGGTTACAGAACGATTTGGTCCAATGCCTTGTCAGTTTCGAGTTGGTGTTCCCACCATCCTTCTTCAATATTATGACGCACCTCCTGGTCCACCTAGTCGAAGAGATTTCCATTCTCGGTCCTGTATTTCTACACAATATGTTCCCCTTTGAGAGGTTCATGGGAGTATTAAAGAAATATGTTCGTAACCGTGCTAGGCCAGAAGGAAGCATCTCCAAGGGCCATCAAAATGAGGAGGTAATTGAGTTCTGTATTGACTATGTTCCTGACCTTAAGCCGATTGGTATTCCTCAATCGCGGCACGAGGGGAGACTAAGTGGAAAAGGTAAGATCGGAAGGGATACCACGATATGTATGGACGGTCATTCTATGACTGAAGCACACCACACAGTTCTGCAAAATTCCAGCTTGGTGGCTCCGTACTTCGAGCAATACAAGAATATTTTACGCTCGGACAACCCGGGGAAGCCTGAATCCTGGATTAGAAAGGCCCACATGGAGACTTTCGGCAGTTGGTTGCGAAAAAATTTAATGAATGACAATGATGTTGGAGATCAGCTGTACATGTTGGCCAAGAAACCATCTTCGACTATAACGACTTTCCAAGGGTACGAGATAAATGGGAATACATTTTACACCATCGCCCAAGATAAAAAGAGCACCAACCAAAACAGTGGTGTCCGCTTTGATGCAGCAACCAAGAATGGGCAAAAGGTCACATATTATGGTTACATAGAGGAGATATGGGAACTTGACTATGGACCCTCCTTTAAGGTCCCTTTGTTCCGGTGCAAATGGTTCAAGCTAACAGGAGGTGGGGTAAAGGTGGACGAGCAATACGGAATGACAATGGTGGATTTCAACAATCTTGGTTACCTTGACGAACCATTCGTCCTTGCCAAAGATGTCGCTCAGGTTTTTTATTTGAAGGACATGAGTAGCAAACCGAGGAAACGGAAAGATAAGAAAACGATCAGTACATCATGCGATGATCCAAAGCGCCACATTGTTCTTTCAGGGAAAAGAAACATCGTGGGAGTGGAGGACAAGACAGACATGTCAGAAGATTATAATATGTTTGGTGAAATTCCGCCCTTCAAAGTGAACACTGACCCAAGCATTAAGTTAAATGATGCGGATGCTCCATGGATACGGCACAATCGTAAGCAAGCAGGGACGTACAAGGGAAGAATTGATGTGTAATAATTTATTGTACCAAACTTTGTATTTGGTCGAACCTTCAAGGGATTTTAAAATGAATTAGTTTTATTTTTCTGATTTTTTTGATATATAATTGTATTTTTAAGATTTTAAAATGTCAGAAGATTTTAAAAAAGGAAAAAGGAAGAAAGGAAGAAAAAAAAGAAGAAAAACAAGAAAAAGGAAGAAGAAAAAAACAAAAGAAAACAAAAAAACAGAAGAAAAACAAAGGAAGAAGAAAAAAACAAAAGAAAACAAAAAAACAAACAGAAGAAAAAAACAATAAAAAGGAGGAAAGAAAGAATAGAAAGGAAGAAGAAAGAAAGAATAGAAAGGAAGAAGAAGAAAGGAAGAAGAAGAAAGAAAGAAGAAGAAAGAAAGAAAGAAGAAGAAAGAAAGAAGAAGAAAGAAAGAAGAAGAAAGAAAGAAAAAAGAAAAAGGAAGAAGAAGAAAGAAAGAAGAAAGCAAGAAGAAGAAAGAAAGAAGAAAAAAAGGAAGAAGAAAAAACAAGAAAGAAAAAGGAAGAAGAAAAAAATGAAAACCAAATAAAAATCAAATGAAAACCAAGAAAAAGGAAAAAGGAAGAAGAAGAAAGAAAGAAAGAAGAAGAAAGGAAGAAGAAGAAAGAAAGAATAGAAAGGAAGAAGAAGAAAGGAAGAAGAAGAAAGAAAGAAGAAGAAAGAAAGAAAAAAGAAAAAGGAAGAAGAAGAAAGAAAGAAGAAAGGAAGAAGAAGAAAGGAAGAAGAAGAAAGAAAGAAGAAGAAAGGAAGAAGAAAAAGAAGAAAAACAAGAAAAAGGAAAAACAAATAGAAGAAAAAAACAGAAGAAAAAAGGAAGAAAAAAACAGAAGAAAAACAAGAATTTAAAATGAATTAGTTTTATTTTCTGATTTTTTTGATATATAATTGTATTTTTAAGATTTTAAAATGAATTAGAAACAAAATAATATAAACTTTAATAAAATAAAATAATTATCATAAAGTAAAATAAATAAGTAATTATCATAAAGTAAAAATAAATAAGTAATTAAAAACAAAATAAAATAAAATAAATAAGTTTTTTGTTGTAAGTAGAAACAAAACAAAATAAATAAAGCAAAAATGAAAACAAAAAACAGGCAAAAAAAAGAATATGCCACCTACTGGGCCACCACGGCCTGAATACGACTAGAAACCCATTAATGGGCCAGGATTCAGGCCCGCAGAAGGCCCAGTAGGCCCACAGGCACATAGTAACAGAATAGGCCCGGAAACCTGCATTCGAGAGGAGCTCAAAGTGGTGAGCGCAGCCGCGCTTATAAACCACTGTCGAAGCCTCTCGGCTAGCGAGGTGGGACTAAACATCCCACCGCACCGCGCCAGTTCAGCACAGACCCTTTAGTCCCGGCTGGGTAGGCGGACCGCGACTAAAGGGTACCCTTTAGTCGCGGTTGTTGTCCCCAACCGCGACTAAAGGGTCTTTCTGCGCGGGAAAGGAAGCGGCGCCAAAACCCTTTAGTCGCGGTTGGGGAGGGGGGCCGCGACTAAAGGGTACCTTTAGTCGCGGTCCGCCTCCCCAGCTGCGACTAAAGGGTACCTTTAGTCGCGGTCCTCCTCCCCAACCGCGACTAAAGGTGCGTCTATATATACACTTAGCCGATCGATCTCCTCTGTCTCCCCAACGCCGATCGACGCCGACGCCGAAGCCCTGCCCCGACGCCGACACCGACGCCGAAGCCCTGCCCCGACGCCGACGCCGAAGCCCTGCCCCGACGCCGACGCCGAAGCCCTGCCCCGACGCCGACGCCGAAGCCCTGCGCGCCGCCGCCCCCGTCCCCAGTGAGCGCCGCCCTTGCTCGCCGCCCTTGCTCGCCGCCCTTGCTCGCCGCCCTTGCCCGCCGCCCTGCCGCCCTTGCCCGACGCCCTGCCGCCCGCCGCCCGCCGCCCTGCCGCCCTCCGCCCGCCGCCCGCCGCCCTGCCTGCCGTCCTCCGCAGGAAGAAAGAAAGAATAGAAAGGAAGAAGAGAAGAAAGGAAGAAGAAGAAAGAAAGAAGAAGAAAGAAAGAAAAAAGAAAAAGGAAGAAGAAGAAAGAAAGAAGAAAGGAAGAAGAAGAAAGAAAGAAGAAGAAAGGAAAAAGGAAGAAGAAAAAACTCAAGAAAAACAAAAGAAAACAAAAAACAGAAGAAAAACAAAGGAAGAAGAAAAAAACAAAAGAAAACAAAAAAACAAACAGAAGAAAAAAACAATAAAAAGGAGGAAGAAGAAAAGAAAGAAGAAAAAAAGGAAGAAGAAAAAACAAGAAAGAAAAAGGAAGAAGAAAAAAATGAAAACCAAATGAAAACCAAAAGAAAGAAGAAAGAAAAAGGAAGAAGAAAAAAAGAAGAAGAAAGGAAGAAGAAAGGAAGAAGAAGAAAGAAAGTAAAAAGGAAAAGGAAAGAAGAAGAAAGGAAGAAGAAGAAAGGAAGAAGAAGAAAGGAAGAAGAAGAAAGGAAGAAGAAGAAAGAAAGAAGAAGAAAGAAAGAAGAAGAAAGAAAGAAAAAGGAAAAAGGAAGAAGAAGAAAGAAAGAAGAAAGGAAGAAGAAGAAAGGAAGAAGAAGAAAGAAAGAAGAAAGGAAGAAGAAGAAAGGAAGAAGAAGAAAGAAAGAAGAAGAAAGGAAAAAGGAAGAAGAAGAAAGGAAGAAGAAGAAAGAGGAAGAAGAAAGGAAGAAGAAGAAAAAAAGAATTTTTACTTAAAGAATCTTATTTTTTTAATTCCTCCTCCTCTATGTCCCCTTAATCTTATTTTTTAATTCCTTTATACTTAAAGAATTTTTACTACATGCAGGAGTGACATATGGCGGACGACAGAACCGAGCCGCTTAGGGATCCGGAGGCTGAACGTTATTTAATGGACATCATCAACAACGAGATTCCTTATGTGCCGGGCTCAGAATATGAGCAACAAGAGGATGTAGTCTCTTCTTATATGAACCTTGACGGTGACGATGATCGAGAAGGTGAAGGAACGGACATTGTCGACGGAGGTCAACCGTCAACAACCGACGATCTCCAATTGCAAGAAGCAACCACCTCCGGCGAGGTATATATATACATTGAGAGCCTCTCGTGATACAAACTTACTGAAATGTGAATACATATGTATTAACGCGCGCGACTCTCTTTCTTTTTTTAGCCCTCCGGATCGAGTACGACAAAGCAGCGTGGCAAATCCAAGGCGATGAAAACAGGAGAAACATATGCCATTGAGTCTGTCAGTGAAACCGGCAAGCCCCTACAGCACACCTCAAAGTTTGTCAACCAATGCGGAGTCGTTGTTAGAGACAACGTCCCGATCACCGTCCAGGAATGGAAAGAGCCAAAGAAGGCACGTCTTGGTTTCAGTTTTGTCGACAAGAGAACGAAAAAGGATTGCTGGAGAAAGCTTATGGAACATTTCATTCTACCTCCGGAATACAACAAAGTCGATGAATTCGGTAACGAGGTTCCGGGTGGACGTCAGAGGAGGAGGCTAGTTAAAGAGTTCGCTCTTCAGAAGATGGCCGATGCATTCCGGAACTTCAAGAAAAATTTAACCCGTGACTATGTCAACAAGGGCAAGACTCCGGATTTCAATGGACAATATGAGAAACTGAAAGATGATTGGCCAGAATTTGTGAGGCAAAAGCAATCGGACCATTTCAAGGAAATATCAAAAAAAAAATAAGGATAATGCGGCTAAGAAAAAGTACCATCATATTATGGGGCCAGGAGGATACCGCCTTGCAGACCCTAGGTGGCAGAAGATGGAGGAGGACCTGAGGGTGCGAGGAATCCCTCTAGGTACAGAGGGATGGGACCCAAGGGCCAAAAGCTGGTGGTACGGGCATGGGGGATCGCTAGACCCGGAGACAGGGGTGTGTGTTCACCGGCATCGACGCTTTGCTCCGACCCAAGCCCTTATTGACGCAATGACCCAAGCTCAAGCGGGCTTGATCAAGTTCAACAGAGAGAAAGACGCACTGACTTTAGCCCTCGGGAATGATGAACACGGAGGACGTGTACGAGGCAAAGGCAAAGTTTCGTGGAAAGTAGGGTTTTCCCAAGACAATGACCCGTACGGTTACAGAAGCCGTAAGAGAAAGACGGACCGGGATGCAGATCTTATGACGAAGTTTGCATCGGAACTCCATGAGTTGAAGCAGACCGTGCATGAACTATTGAAAGAAAAATCGGCTGCAGGGCCGCATGAAGATCATGAAGCGGATTGCGGAAGCCAGCAGCGGAGAAGCAGCGTGGCTTCCACGGATGCCCCGCCTGGTGCTAGTGCACCGATGATCGAGATTCGTGCACCGGAGCCTCACTACCCCGTGGATGATGTAAAGAAGATGAAAGACTGTGATCTGCATTATCCCGTGGGGAACGTTTCCACGAAGGTAGCTAGCGGCAGTGCTTTACCCTGTAAACCTGGAGCACTCCACCACAACAACCCCATTCCATATGGCTATGCTTGTGTCACGGTGGAAGACATAGTCCAAGGGTTTGAGGACCTGGAGATTGACAAACCTACACCCGAAGGGGATAGCAGACTTGGAGATGTCAAGCGCCAGTTCATTCTATGGAAAAAGAAGTACATAGTGTTTCCAGACGAGGCGCCAAGGCTAGCAAGTCCACCCCCCTCCGATGGTGGTGGTGGTGGTGGCGGTGGTGGCGGTGGTGGTGGTCGTGGTGGTTCACCTACACCTCCTTCACGCCATTCGACGCCGTCCCCCGATCCACAACCTCCGGCGGGTACGACGCCCCCCAATCCTCCTTCGGCGGGTACGACGCCCCCCAATCCACCTCCGGCAAAGAAGCAGAAGCAGGCGGACAGCAAGGAAACCTGCTCCTGGACTATTAACCCGGACCCTTATGTACCTAAGACCACAAGGGTACCGGAGCCATCGCTGAAGCCTCTCCTCCCAAGGCCTGGGGAACTTAGTGAAGCTGACCTCACATTGGCCGCGTCTACTGATTATGAGAAATGGAAGGCGGATATGAAGGCGAAAAAAGTACCTGAGCCCAAGCAAGTATTCACTGAGAAGCAAAAGAAGTGGGCTAAGGATTTTTTGACGACACCGTCCCAAGCCGAGCTGAATATGCCTGACGACTATGGACATGAACTTCGTAGGCAAGCAAAAATATTGAAGGAGGAAGAAAGTAAAAAAAGCGGGAAACAAGTTGACCAGCTCGGGATGCAGAAGAAACAATCGACCCCCCCGCTCATAGTGAAAGCCGGTCCGGAAGAGGACCCCGAGATCATAGCAGCTGCGGCAGCACTTGGATTGACTGTAGCGGCTGCCATGAAACAAGCGTCCGAGATGGGTTTGACTGTTCGTGCCTTCTTAGACCTTGAGGATGCGCCTGCAGGTGAGATAACATTACAATATGTGCGGAAGGGGCCTCTCGTCGAGCCTGAGAAGGAAAATAGTCTACCAACACAAATGCGAAATCTGCTACGTTGGTACAAGCAATTCATAACATGGGCCGACAAAGAATATGTTTATGCGGATGTTACACATGAGCATCACATCAAACGGTACTCTGTAGAAGTTCATATGAGTGAATTATTCCAGCTGTTCAATCTGCGCGCCCTCGACAAATCTATGCTGAGTTGCTACGTTCTGTAAGTGATTTATTTCTACCTCATCTCGTTCTTCATTGCCTGCACTATATATATATATATTGTCCTAACTATATTGTTGCGTACGCTATTATGCAGATTGAAGATTTGGGAATGCAAAATAAGAAACATCCATGATGTTGGGTTCATTGACCCACATATCGTTAATGGACATGTGTTAGAACATCACCCCAAAGACATGGAGAAAGACCTGTACAAGTTTCTTAAAAAGCATCAACTCAAAAGTCATATTCTATTTCCTTACCATTTTGGGTGAGTGTTTCTCTCTTGTGCCCATTCTATTTTGTTTACTCCATGCATGGTATGTCTAATCGATGAGTTATGCATGACTGTGCATGTAACGTGTCCGCGGGTTCCACTGGATTCTGCTAAATATTGAACTTCACACCTCCACAGTTCTAATCATGGACTCTAAGGATTCGGATCCAAAGCGTTGGGCCGACATGAGAAAAATGCTGCAAAAGTAATTATTTTCAATCATTTGAGCTCTATATCGATCGGTCTCTTCATTTCCTAATATCAACTAACTAATAAATCCCTTATTCATTTAATTTTCTTTGCCCTGTAGGGTTTGGAGACGGTTCTCAGAAGAAACTGTCGGTGAATTCAAACATGAGCTAGATTTCAGAAAGTTAGTTAATGTGGATAAGCAGCCATCGGGGACCGATCTATGTGGATACTATGTTTGTGAGAACATCCGGAGACAAACCACTGAGCGGAAGGCATCAGCTAGCGTGCGGAACGCGACGGATAACTTGCGGAGGAGGCTTAGTCCAGAAGCTCGCTTCCGACCAATTCAAGAAGAATTAGCAGGATTTTTCATGAGGGAAGTCATCAATCCTAAAGGACAACACTATACCGAGGACGAAGAAATTTATATGCATACCCGAGGTTGAAACTTGTTCGAAGTTGTATATGGTCATCCATCCTAATTGTGTATGGAAACTTGTTCGAAGTTGTATATGGTCACCCGAGATTGAATATATATTATATATTCCTCTTGAATTCTTCTTGTTTGAAATTTCATATGCATGTATATAGAAGGGTAGAATATGTGTACTGAAACTTCATCCAAAATAAAATAAAACACAAAATAAAATATAAAACAAATAAAACACTACAAATTAAAAAGAAACCAGGTTTAGGGGGGCTAAAACCCTAAACCTGCGGAGGAGGCCTTTAGTCCCGGTTGGCCACGAGAGCCGGGACTAAAGGTCCTCGGCCCCGACGGACCACGGGCGCCCACGTGGCGGGCCTTTGGTCCCGGTCAGCCACAAGAACCGGGACTAAAGGCTTTTGTCGCGGTCCGTAAGAGCCGCGGCTAAAGGGGGGGGGTCTTTAGTCGCGCTTATTTAGTCCCGGTTGCACAGCCGGGACTAAAGGCTGTTGCGAACCGGGACTAAAGGGCTTTTTTCTACCAGTGAGTGTAAAGAGACACACGAAAAAAATGGACGCCATTTTTAGTTAGGTTTCTCTCTTTCCCCTATGTGTAGATCAAATTTCAATATGAAGTTATGTGGGACCATAGACATCTTTTGTCAACCTGTTAAATTTTACAAAAAATATGCGATCAAGCATTGATAGCCCCGACATTGGCCGAGACTACGGTTGAATTGAGGGGGATGGGCCAAGCCTTTAGAATTTCGGCATACCATTAAACAAATATCAAATTACAATATGAACTCGCAAAAACCACAAGAAGAAAGGACAGACGACACAGGTTTAGAAACACTGGCAAGAAATCTTCATCTAAGTGGATTTCTGCAACCACCATGCTCACCACTTGCCGTCTTCGGACACGAAGAAGAACCATCGCCCCATGAGGGCTTAGTGAGCCGAAGAAGAGGCATGCCACCCGCAAGGCCATTGTTGTTGTGGCATGTCGACCGGGGATCATCCTCGTGCTCCTAGAAACCCGGATCTACCACATGTCGTCGAGGCAGAACGCTGGAATAGCCACCCACGAGCCACCAACATTCTTCTTGGACCTTCATGTTCCCCAACACAAAGATGACACCACACGAGACGGAATCCACCACAGACACAAAAAACACCATGAGATTCATCGCTCCAAGGAAACGATGAAACAAGATGACTCCATATCCCTCAAGTTCCTCACCATGGGTGCGTCGAGATAGGCCTGATATCAAGCAAAATTTATTCCAAAAGCCGGCATCACCCTCCATCCAAACGTGTTGTAGGGCACACTAACCCTAACCCTAAGTACATCCAAGGCAGAGAGTTGGGGTTTCCCCACCCAACCGTCAATGGAATGATGACTGGAGCGGGAGAGAACCATAGCCTCAGCGGTAGGGCGAGGGAGGAGTTCGTCATCTTCCTGGTTGCCTTTTTTTCCAGGACCAGAGGGAGTGAAGCGGTTAGTAAATTATGAGCCATTGAAGTACCTTGGTCCTTGAAGAAAAATTGAAATAATTATGGCCAACGGCTATGACCATCTTTAATCCGTACCAGAGCACAGTTGACGTGTGTCGGTGTCTAACAACCTGACATTGGGTTGTATGCAACAACTCTTTGTGAGTTCTGCCAAGGGCTGAACGTGTTTGGGTTTCCTAAGTCATCGATCGCCGGGGAGTGGATGGCAGGTAATAAAGTACACCGGAACTACCCAGGTTCATGCCACCATCGAGGTGTGATACCATACTCCTACTAAGAGTGATATTTCGTGATGAACTGACTAAAATGTGTTTGTTGTGTCCGCCTTAATTGGTCTATCATTACTCTATAATATAGGTGCATGGGGATTTCATCTACTTTACCATCATTGTGAGCCATGGAAAGACCTAGGCCCTCAAAGAAAAATGAAAAGAAGCATGGGCACCACGGCTATGTCCATCATTATTCTCTGCCAGCGGACAGTGGCATGGTAACACCTATATCAATAACGACGGACCCATACCGTTTACCGTTAGTAAAAGACCTCGACAATAATTCTTAACCACGAACATGCCTAACTTAAATCTTCATAGCTTATTTTCCCATTAGCGATACAAAACGCTCATAGTACCATTTTATTGCTCCTTTGGATATGTAACGTCATCACAATTATGTATGCATCCGTTTATATTCTAGATACACTACGGTACCTGACATGAACTAGTCACACAAACTGATTTGTCGCTTTTTCGTGAATCGTGGTTGCGACGTGGCCAACCCACAAAGAACAAGTTGCATATTCTAATTTGTGTCACTTTCATATATCCCGAAGGCCTATAATGATCCACTCATTTTCCGGTACATGTAACTGTATTCGATATATAATCGATAAGATCAGTGCCACTTTTGCATGCACCTTTAGTGAGAATCTTAGTAAAATATCCATTTGTGGTATTGGATGCTTATCATACAAATTTGGTGTGGTAAAGACTTATCACTTATTTTTAATTAACTACTACGAAATACATAAACTTGTGTTTCTGGAATAGATTAAAAAACGACTGAAATAATTATTTGTTATGAGTATTTCCAAAATTGATTGAATCGGTCTGAAAATAATTAAAACTTTTACATGCACACCAAATAATTGATTAAATAGACATTGATTGAAATTCTACGTAAATAATTATCTGTATCAAATGAGCTTGACTAATGCCTATGGCACTGTACCACTAAGAATGCAAATGAAAATGAGCTAATATCTGTGGAATATTAATTGTAAGCCAATGTACTAATTTTTACGATCGAATTCCACTCGAAAAGGCAATCTCAAATTGACAAAAAAAAGAATTCCACTGGAAAAAGTTTTCACTGGGATCTTACTGGCAAGAGCCATTTATGCGCATACGGACATATCTATATTTGGAAGTTTGTATGGAGCAGCGCCTCCCTGTCAGCTGTAACAAACTCGTCATCCAAACTGGCTCTTGCTTGCTCGAGTGAGATGTAACCGACAGCCCGGGCCCCACCGCGCAACAACCGACTCCTGAGAAACTTGTACGCTTGGTCTACATGGGCGACAGAGACAGAGATGGGATCCAAGGGCCGATCTTCGCTGCTCCGGTGAGCCGCTGCGGAATATGTGTACTTTGAACGTCATATTTTATGAAGGTTTCCCACCGTCGGATTGAAGTGGGCCCGGAAATTAAAGGCTGAGGCGGCACTTCCTCCTCTATATGATGCGGGTCCCTGGATCTTCGTCTCGACAGCGACTTGCCTTCTCCCCTGTGTCAGACACTTCCTCTCTCTCGCTCAATTCCCCCGAAATTCCATCCCCTTCGCAGCTCCCCCCTTCCTTCCGACCTCCGGCCGAGCGGATGGCGTCGTTGCGTGACATGCTTTTGAGCCAGGAGCTGGCGGCGGCCGCGGCCATGTCCGCGGACGCGTACGGGAGGTTCGAAAGGTACAGTATGAGCTCTGCCCATGGTTTTCCCCACTACAAGCAAGCTGGTAACGCTTCGGGCGGATTCCCCGACACGGGGTTTCTCGTTTCCGGCTTTGGCATGCCTCCCTCCACCTTCATCATGCCGGCGGGGACCCACGCGGCCGCTGGTTATGGCGCTGAGGCCGTCCCGGTGGAGATCCCCGTGGTCCGGCGACAGACACCTGCCTCCAGGAACGCCAGGGCGACGCCGTCCAGAGGACCGTGGACGGAGGAAGAGGACGAGTACATGAAACCTCTGAATCTGATTTGTTTTTTGAGCAGATTGATCTCGCGGCATGCATTTTGTTCTCCTTTAATTGATCAATGTGCTTTCTTTTGTTTGCAGACTTCTCAGGAGATTGGTAGATGAGCATGGAGAGCACAAGTGGGCGACCATTTCAAAGCACCTCCCGGGACGGATCGGCAAGCAGTGCCGTGAGCGATGGACAAATCACGTGCGCCCCGGCATCAAGGTGATGCATCATCGCAGCTTATAGTCTTGATTTGATTCTAATTAGCCGAAATCTTCCATGGATCTATATGATTCGGAAGTCTTGTTTTAGTTTAGTTTTTACGACGTTCGAAGCATGCTGAACTTTTGGTCGTACAATTCGGAAGTGGGTATTAAGTGAGGAATGAATAGTTCGCCATGCTGCATGCCTTTATTTTAATCATTATTAATTGCGCCAATTTTATCAAGGTCACTAATTGTTCGCATGAGTAATTCTGTCCGTGGCTCTTGTGAAGAGATTTGGGGGAGACAATTGCAAACATTAGTTCTATACCATTTATTTTTGTAGAATTGCAGATGCACAAGCTAGCGTCTGAAAATCGCGCAAGTTTTAGTCGACTTCTTTGAGAGGACAGAAGGGGCATATTAGAAATGTCAGGATCCAAATAAAAGTGGGGTGGGGCGGGGGGTGGGGGTGAAACATAGTATGAATGTGTGTGGGGGGCTGGGGGAGGGGGGTCTCATATTTTTGTTAGGACCGCAATTTGGAGTTTTTTTAGTATGAACCAATTAATTGCGCTCATAGTTTATACATGCCAATTTTGAACTTTCAATATAGATCGAATGTCACACAAGTTTCTAGAGTCGTCGTCGGGTTGTGGGTGCGATGGCTGATGAATGGGACGTGTGTCAATGGTGGTACACCATATTTTATGTGTGTTATATGATTAGCCAGGTCAGCCAGTTGATGCGCTTCATATGGCGGTCCTCCGGATCTAGTTTAGCGGCGTGGTGGCCTACTGTATTTGTTTTCGGCATTTTTTCTTTCTAATTAACCAAGCATCATACATGGTTTTAGCACAGCTTTCCTTGTAGACATGACCAATTCATCTCCACCATATGAATTGCTGGAGGACCTTGTCCACTCAAGACGTTCGGAAAAAGCCGCTCAATTTGTAGTGAATATTTGTCGCTCTTTCGTGATGCTATTAAAGTTTCAGCCAGGCTATTCTAGCCTAGCCAAGCTTCAGATGTCTGTATATATCATTGGGCTTTGTTGCGAGGATTCAGCGACGCAATTTATTTGTACAAAATAAGGCGCCTTTAAAAAACTGCCACGTCGATCAGCAGCATGTCTGATCCAATATACTATCACTATTTCCAGTATGATATTCAATTAAATTACACTTGATTGTGCCAATCATCCAGAGGCATGCACTAACATTGCTTCACATAATCCCATTCCAGAAGGACCACATCTGGACTGAGGCGGACGACATACTGCTGATCCACGCGCACAAGATCCACGGAAACCGTTGGTCGACGATCGCGAGGTGCCTCCCTGGCCGGTCGGAGAACGCCATCAAGAACCACTGGAACGCGACAAAGCGGAGCCTCAAGTCCAAGCGCCGTCAAAAGAAGAAGACAAGCCAACAAGCCGCCCCGGGGCAGTTCACCCTCCTCGAGGAGTACATCCGCGACAAAATGATGGCTGACGAGAACGTGGCTCCACTGCCTCCGTCGTCCGGCCACGGGTATGACGGCCAGGTTTTTCCAAATGCCGCTGCAATGCTGGCCGTCTCCACCCCACCGGGGATGGGTCAGTACCTCCACCCAGCCAACGCGGCCGGGTCATCGTCCCAAGCAGGGATGATGAACCTGAGAGCGCCCTTGCCGGACCTCAACGCCTACAGCGGCGAGATGCTGGAGCGATACTACTACCCGGCCTCCCTCCCGACCTACAGCAACAACAACCTGCTGCACCATGGACCAGAGCCTGCATTTCCTCAGATGGTTAGTGCCCAGGGACGCATGCTTGCTGCATGCACGAACCTGAAATTGTTCCCGCTCCCTCAGTACCTCGGTGGGGGCTACTACGGCAGCGAGACGGGCAGCAGCAGCGCCGGTGGCAGCAGTGATCAGGACGAAGACGTGGTCCAGATGGCCCCGAGGGAGTTCCAGACGTCCGATGACGAGACCACACTGGACCTCACTGGCTTCAACTGACACGGTCCGTCCACCGGATCGATCCACTACCCTATCCATTAATTTTAGGTTGTCGTTTTTACCTTTCCGAACATTTTAGTTTGTCGTTCGTTAAATCAGCTGCTGTGTTGTATACTGTTGCCCGAAGAACACTACACTTGTGTGTTTGTGCGGCGTGGCATGCATGTATCTTTAATTTCCGCATTCTGAGTACTTTGTAAAAGTAACTTTTACCAAAACAATTTGTTGGACAACCTTGGTTGTACCTGTGTTGTTTGTAGAGAGATAGCGATTCAGCATATGTACTTCTGTTTCCGATATTATACTCCATCGACACTGTTGTGTGTTGTGCAACGCACGAAGGGTGCGCGGCTTTCGTCACGTGACACGGCCTTCAGTTCTGCTCGCGGGCAAGGAGAGAACAGAGAAGATAGAGTTCTGTTTGGTTCATAAGTCTTAGAGGGTGTTTGTTTCCAGAGACTTATTAGTCTAGGGACTTAAATAAGTCTTTATAAGTCCCATCTAAACCAAACAGGAGGGACTTATAGGGACTTAAAGTGGTCATTTGAGACTTATGAAATAAGACTTTCAAGTAGGGACTTATAGTTGTAATATGGTCTTATAGAGACTTATAAGTCACAGGAACCAAACAGGTAGGGACTTGAGACTTATAAGTTAGGACTAAAAAAAGTCCTCGGACTTATGAACCAAGCAGGGCCTTAGTACTTTTTTTAGCCCTAACTTATAAGTCCTAAGTCCCGAAAAAGTCCCTATCTGTTTGGATTCTGTGACTTATAAGTCTCTATAAGACCATATTACAACTATAAGTCCCTATAAGTCCCTCCTTTTGAGTCTTATTTATAAGTCTCAAATGCCCACTTTAAGTCCCTATAAGTCCCTTTTGTTTGGTTTAGATGGGACTTATAGGGACTTATTTAAGTTCCTAGACCAATAAGTCCCTGGAAACAAACACCCTCAGAGTCGGTTGTCTGGTTGCACGCCACCACCGGTTGTGTATGCTCTCTCCCTTGGCAATTTGACTTTGCCCGTGCATGCTCCTCTACGTCTGCAAGCTCCTCTCAGAAAAATAAGAGAACTTGATATTTATTTGCTAATTAATATCATTGTATGTGAAGAGCTGATCGTTGCTATGATGGTCATCACGCAGACATATTTTAAAAGAAAACACAAGTGGTATTAGGGAAACTTGAGAAATTTCTTCGAAAGGTGTTCAAGATACTCAGCCAAACGCCTAAACCGTCGGCGCACCAAGCACGATAGTCATCATCAATGCCTTCATGCATGCACTACGCCCTGAAGAATTGAACCATGCTCTCAGTTGCGACCCACCGATCACTATCGAAGAGTTGGAGCATCTCTAGACCATGCATGTGGTTGAGGCCTTCGCTCGTGGTGATACTCGTGGGCTACCTGCGATCAACAACTCGCTCGTCACCCTTCTACCCAAAAAGGTTGGTGTCGTGGATTTAAAGGACTTTCAGCCAATTTGCTTGACCCGTGGGGCGGCGCACATCATCATGAAGGCACTTGCGAATCCGATTGTGCTGGAGCTGCCTCTCCTCATTGAATCCCACCAGAGCGTGTCCATCAGGGGCCGTGCACTTCACAACAATTTCATGGTCGTGCAAGCTACTGCCCGTCGGCTACATGCCATTTGCATGCTGGCATGCTTGATCAAGATTCACATATAAAAAGCTTTTGATACGGTTGGTTGGGCATTCCTTCTACACGTTCTTGTCAAGATAGGTTTGACCTGAGGTGGATCTGTGGATTACTATCAACATAAACTACATGGATTTTGGTGAACTGCATCCTTGGGCACAAGTTAGACAATGGTCGGGCCGGGTCTTCGGCAAGGAGATTCCCTCTCACCATTGCTCTTCTTATTAGTGATGGAAGGCCTCGAGCACTCGTTCAAGTTCAGGCGACTCACGGATTGCTGGCCCCTTTGGCAAGGAGGGGATTATCCCATTGGTTATCATTCTTCGCAAATGTTGTGATGATATTTCTGAAGTCATGGCCTAGTGATGTCGGCGTTTGCGCGACAATCCTTTCAGACTTCGGTGATGTTCAGGTTTGCGAATCAACCCAGCGAAGTGTAACGCTATCCCTATCTGCTGCTCTAAAGATCGGGTGAGCTTAATCTGCGATGGGATGGAATGTAAAGTGGAGACTGTTAGGGCATCTCAAGGATTCATCTCCAATTTCATGGCGAATTCGAATACAAGGAGAAGTGTTGAGGGAAGGAGGGAGGAGACCCTGCTTACAAGTCACGCACTCACATGCTACCTAGCTGTTTGCCAGCCGCCGCTCGAATCTTATCACTTACAGGTATAAGTACAACTCTTAACGGGCCCATTCTGGGCTGGAAAGCCGAGCCGGTGGGCGAGGCTGTCTTCTAGGCTGGCTTGTGGTTTGAATCTGTTCTTGGCGCTCGCTCTGGTCGCTAACAATCCCTCCTTCCTTAGAAACGGCTTGCCCCCAAGCCGGTGCTCGCGGAAACCTCTGTTTCAGCGCAATCTTGTCCTCCCAAGTAGCCAGATCCACCGGGGTTGAGTTCCACTTGATCAGTACTTGAACAACCGAATCAGCGCCACGATGTACCACTCTTTGTTGTAGCACTTGTTCAGGAAACTAGAACTGGTCGTCAGGGGAAGGAAGTAGAGGTAGAACTGGGTGATGAGGGGCTAGCACCTTCTTGAGAAGGGAAACATGGAAAACCGGATGAACCTTACTGGTCGCTGGTAATGCTAGCTTGTATACCACTTTGCCAATGCGCTCCAGCACTTCAAATGGCCCGTAGAATTTGAACGCCAATTTGTGATTTGCCCGTGGAGCCACCGAAGACTGGAGATAAGGTTGGAGCTTGAGAAACACCTTATCTCCCACCGCGAACTCACAATTTGATCGATGCTTATTAGCCTAACTTTTCATGCGCTGCTAAGATCATAACAGGTGTTTCTTAACTGAATCCATGTCAACCGAGCAATCAGAAAGCCATTGCTGCAAGTCGACTGACTGAATTGTGTCATCAGGAGCAAGGCCAAAATGGCGCTGGCTGTGGCCGTAGATTATTTCAAACGGAGTTTTTCAATTGGCTGAATGCCAGTTGGTGTTGTACCAATACTCACACAAAGGAATCCATTTTGCCCAGCGAGATGGATGTCCACTGACAAAACAGCGAAGGAAACATTCCACCTATTGATTCACGCGCTCGATTTGGCCATCAGACTGGGGGTGACGAGCTGAACTCATGTGTAGCAAGATACCACACTTTTGAAAGAGCTCGCTCCAGAATTTGCTGGTGAAAATCCGATCGTGGTCAGAGACAATTGAAAGAGGCATACCATGCAGTTTGCACACAAAATTCAGAAATGCTTCAGCAACCGTTTCAGCCGAAAATGGATGGTGTAGAGGAATAAAGTGTCCCTACTTAGATAGCTTATCAATGATAACCAGCAGGCAATTGTAACGACCTGAGGTAGGTAAACCCTCCACAAAATCCATAGTTACCATTTCCCAAGGAAGAGAAGGAACCGGTAATGGCTGGAGTAATCCAGGGTAAGGTATTCTTTCTGGTTTAGCTTGTTGGCAGGTGATGCATTGCTGCACATGCTTCTTGATGTCACTCAACCCTTTCCATCTGAACATCTGCTTGATTCGTTTGTAAGTAACAGGAAAACCAGAGTGTCCACCCAAGGCACTGTCATGAAATGCAGCACAATTTTTGCTATGGAGTGCAGGGTCACTGTCAATCCAAACACATTTGCCTTGTTTCAGAATACCAGCATTGAGAGAGAACTTGTCACTAGCTATAGGGGTCACTGCCAGTTGTAGTATCAATTCAGATGCAACTGGATCAATAAGATAACTTTGCATGATTTCCTCCAGCCAGGCAGGTTGTGCTGAGGAGATGTGATGTAGTTATGACAGTATATCAACTGAAGTAGCAGGTCTCCTCGACAAAGAATCAGCAGCACTGTTTTCTACTCCCTTTTTGTATTCAATGGAATATTGCAGTCCCAAGAGTTTAGTAAATGCTTTCTATTGCCATCTTGTGTATAACCTCTGCTCAGATAGGCAAGCTAGACTGCGCTGGTCAGTTTTGATAACAAACTCTGAAAATTGCAAGTATTGTCTCGATTGCTCTACTGCCAACAGAATTGCCAAATATTCTTTTTCATAGACTGACAGTGTTTGATTTCTGGGTCCTGGCGCTTTACTAACATAAGCAATAGGATGCCCTTTTTGCATTAGCACTGCCCCAACACCAACATCACATGCATCAGTTTCTACTACAAACCTTTGAGTGAAATCTGGTAATGCTAGTACAGGAGCTGAAATCAAAGCTTGCTTCAAATTCAGAAAAGCTTGTTGTTCATTCTGAGTCCAATGGAAGGGTACCCCTTTCTTTAACAAATTTGTTAATGGCTTGCTGATCATACCATAGTGGGCAATGAATTTCCTGTAGTAACTAGCAAGACCCAGAAATCCTCTCACCTCCTTAGTAGATTGAGGCACTGGCCAGTCCTGGATAGTAGTAATTTTAGAAGGATCAGTAGAAACCCCTTGGCCACTTATAATATGCCCTAGATAAGCAATCTGACTCTGAGCAAAAGCACATTTAGATAGCTTGACTTGCCACTGATGTTGGAGCAGTAATTTCAATACCTTAGCTAAATGTTGCATGTGCAATTCATAAGAAACACTGAAAATTAAGATATCATCAAAGAAAACCAGGACATTCTTCCTGATGAGAGGGGGGGGGCAAGGTATCATTCATTCCAAAATTGAAAGTGTTGGGCCCTCCAGTAAGTCCAAAGGAAAGTACTAGAAATTCAAAATGCCCAAAATATTTTTGAAAAGCAGTTTTATGTTCCTCTCTAGGTGCTAGTCTGATCTGATGGTATCCAGATCTAAGGTCTTACTTAGAAAACCATTTAACACCTGCTACTTCATCAAGTAGTTCATAAATAATGGGGATTGGATATTTGCTCTTCACTGTGATAGTATTCAGCTTTCTGTAATCAAAAACTGTCCTCTAGGTTTTATCCTTTTTCTGAACCATAATCATTGGAGAGGAAAAAGCACTGTTGCTGGGTCTGATAATGCCAGATGCTAGAAGATCTTTGACCCATTTCTCCATTTCATCCTTTAGAGCAGGGGAAATTCTGTAGGGTCTGTTGTATACTGGCTATGCAGCAGGGACCAATGGAATAGTGTGGTCATATTTCCTTCTTGGAGGAAGACCAGTGGGAGCCTCAAACACAGGAGCAAAATTTTGCAATATTTCTTGAACTTCAGGAGGGACATCAGTTAAAAAAGGAGTTTCAGTCACCAGTAAAGCAGATAATTCCACAAGAGCAAGCATTTGTGGAGCAGCATCTTGACCTAGCAGTGTGACCAGTTTGTCCTCTAGATGAAATGACATCCAATGAGCAGCCCAGTCCACTTGCATGGGGCTGTGTGCAGCCAGCCAATCCAATCACAATATTTCATCATAAGATCCTAGGGGAAACACCTTAAAAGTGATGGTGAATTCATGTCCAGCACAAGACCAAAGTCATTTTAACAATTGTTGATTGCCGGGAACCATACTTCCATTAGCTTCTTTGACCATGGTCACAGAAATTTGAGTGATCCCTTTAACAGTGATTGCAACAGCAGCATCTAGGAATGTGTGGGTACTTCCTGAATCCACTAAGAAAACCAGAGATCTCCCTCACAGTTGCACTTTCAATTTCATTGTAGTTGTTGCTGGAGCTGTTATGTCTCCCATTGCCGCAGCTGAAATACTTATTGCATTAGCTTCACCAGAAACAGAATCATCTGAGTCGCTTTGTTCTGAAGGCATGCTCTTAACATAGTCCAGCATCTCTTGTACCACGTGCAGTTGCTCCTCTTGCTTGCAGCGATGGTCTCGACCCCAGTGCTCCCCACAGGTGAAGCACAGGCCCTTGGATTTTCGGTAAGCATGAAGAGCAGACCATCGATCATTAGTGGAAGTCGAGCGATGTGTGTTAGTTGGACGTTTGTCCTCCACAGGTTTACTGATAGAAGTTCGACTAGAAGAAGGTGTGCTGCGTTTACTGGAAACTGATCCAACTGAATTTTCGCTCAATTCTTCAGACAACAGCCCCAAAGCATAAGCAGAGTCCAGGTCGGCTGGTTGCTATATTCCCACAATAAGCCTGACTGATGGTATCAGTCCCTCCATGAACCATGTCACATAATGCATAGGATTGGGATCTGTTTCATAAGCAGTCAGTTGATCATACAGCTCTGAAAAATGTTCAACATACTCCTCCACAGTGCTAGTCTGACGAACATGAAACAACCGCCTCAGAGTGTTTTGATGTTTATTGCGACCAAAACGGGATTAAAGCAGTTCGCAGAATTCTGTCCAGGATACGTTTGGGGCACGACGTTGCACCGATTCAAGCCAACATGTCGTTGTTCCTTCAAACAAAGCAGAAGCAAAAAGAATCCACTGGGTTGGTGGTGTGTTCCAGAACTTGAAATAATCTTCGCAGCGAGACTACCACAACTTGGGGTTAGACCCATGGAATCGCGAAAACTCAATTCGACGACCAAAACTCATGCCATGCAACTGATATGGCATGAATCCTTCACCAACACTAACAATCTGACGCGAATGGAACGGATCTGCAGTCGTACCTCGAACAGGTGGAGGCACATATTTTGGACCTAAATTGCATTGTTCAACTTCAGAGCGAAATCCGTCAGAACCGCTGGAGCCGTTGCTCGGTGGTGGAACATGCGCGGGTGCCGGGGCTACACATGGAGAAGGAGGCGTGAGCGGGAATGACGCAGGGCCTCACTCGGTACCGATCTCGTCCCGTAGCTCGTCCAGATCGACACCGATGGCGAGCTTAACGTTGTCGATGCGGCCGGAGAGCTGGTCCAGCTTGGAGTCCAACTTGGCGAAGGCCGCCGTCATCTCCTTGTTGCGCTCCGCCGTGGTCTTGGACAGGGTGGCGTCGAAGTCAGCGCGAAGGAGCTCGTAGATCGCCTTCGTCTCATGAGAAATTTTCTCCATGGCTTCTGCTTGCTGCCGGTTAGCGAGACGCGTGCGGTGGCGGTGGCCGGGAAACTCCAGAGTGGAAGGGTGGGGAGGGGAAGGGCAGCTCTGATACCAGATTGTTAGGGCATCTCAAGGATTCATCTCCAATACAAGGAGAAGTGTTGGGGGAAGGAGGAAGGAGACCCTAGTTACAAGTCACGCACTCACACGCTACCTAGCCGTTTGCCAGCCACCACTCGAATCCTATCGCTTACAGGTATAAGTACAACTCTTAACGGGCCCATTCTGGGTCGGCAAGTCGAGCCGGTGGGCGAGGCTGTCTTCTAGGCCGGCTTGTGGTTTGAATCCAGTCTTGGCGCTCACTCTGGTCGCTGACAGAGACTTTTCCTATAAAATATCTGGTTGTACCATTGACGATCAAGAAACCATACGACACACAATTTTAGGAGATCATCGATGGGGATCGCTGGGAAGTTGCCAAATTGGTGCGCCTCCACTCTCAACAAGGTTGGGCGCCTAAACCTTCTGCAGTCAGTTCTATTTGAAATGCCTATCCATGTTGGCTTTGGATCCCCCCAAGGTTCTGACAAAGATCATCAGGATATGCCGTTGTTTTTTGTGGGCAGGTGCCTCGGATGCGAGGGGCGCCCAGTGCGCTGGGAGGTTATTTGTCAACCGAAGTGGGTTGTTGGCCTATAATTGCCCAACTTGAGGTGTCTCAATGTCGCCATGAGGGCGCAATGATTATGTCTTAAGGGGAGCAATGACATGAGACATGTGGTGGCGTTCGACTTTACGACACCACTGGAGTCTATGCAACTATACCAAGCAACTTTTTTCATGGATTTGGGCGACGACAACTCCAATTTTTTTGTAGGAGGAGCAATGGCGAGAGGGATGTATGATCGAGAAAATTTTGCCACTTGTTTACGCCAAGATCAAGCCGCGTCCGAGGGCTTCAAGAATGGTGGATGATGCTTTGGGAGGTGCCTGGGGAGGGGCCTTGGCTCACACCTCTCTCTGGCAGAGTTGGTTGAATTCCTCATGTGTTATGGGACAGATTGACTATGATCCAACTGCGGCCTAGAGTTGTTGATTCGGTTCGTTGGGTGTGGGAGCCTTCAGTGTCTACTCAGTACGATCGGCTTATGAAAGCAAGTTCTTGGGAAGAGAGCACGATCAAGGAGAGAGCTTCATCTGGCGAGAAAGGGCACCTCTCAGGTGCAAAGACTTCACTTGGCTGGCTCCCAAGAACATGGTGTGGACTTTAGACAGGCTGGCATAGAGAGGATTGCCTCATCAGGATGCCTGCCCCTGTGTGACCACGAGTATGAATCCATTGATCATTTGCTGATCTCTTGCAACTTTGCCCATTCGGTCTGGTTTTATGGCCCTTTCTGCTCAGGGTAAAGGAGAGTGGAGTCCCAAGATGTTGGGAAACATTGCATGGAAAACAAAAAAATTCTACGCACACGCAATGATCTATCTGTGGAGATGCATATCAACGAGGGGGAGATTGTGTCTACACACCCTCATAGATTGTAAGCGAAAGCGTTTGAAAATGAGGTTGATGTAGTCGAACTTCTTCTAGCTCCGACCGATCAAGTACTGAACGTACGACACCTCCGAGTTCTGCACACGTTAAGCTCGGTGACGTCCTCGCCTTCTTGATCCAGCAAGGTGTCGAGGTAGTAGATGAGTTTCGTCAGCACGACGACATAGTGACGGTGATGGTGAAGTGATCCTCGCAGGGCTTCGCCTAAGCACTACGAAAATATGACCACAGGAGTAAACGGTGGAGGGGGCACCGCACACGGCTAGGCAATTTTCTGGTGTGTCTTAGCCCCCCCCCCACATATATATAGGTGGAGGGAGCGAGGAGAAGCCAGGGAGGGAGGAGCAGCCAAGTGGTGTGCCCCAAGTAGGCATCCCCCCTGCCATAATTGTCGGAAAGAAAAATGGAAGAGGGAAGAAGAGAAGGAAGGGGGGGGGCGAACCCCCTCTACTCCTCCAATTCAGCCTCCTACCATAAGGGGGGGGCACCCCTTGTGGGCTGGTGTGCTCCCCTCCCATGGCCCATGTGGCCCATATGTTCCCCCCAGGGGTTCCGGTAACCCCTGTGGTACTTCGATAAATACGCGATATAGTCCGGAACACTTCCGGTGTCCGAATACTATCGTCCTATATATCAATCTTTACCTCTCGACCATTTCAAGACTCCTCTTCATGTCCGTGATCTCATTCGGGACTCCGAACAATAACCGGTCACCAAATCACATAACTCATATAATACAATATCGTCATCGAACGTTAAGCGTGCGAACCCTATGGGTTCGAGAACTATGTAGACATGACTGAGACACCTCTCTAGTCAATAACCAATAGTGGAACCTATATGCTCATATTGGTTCCTACATATTCTACGAAGATCTTTATCGGTCGAATCGTTATGACAACATACGCTATTCCGTTTGTCTATCGGTATGTTACTTACCCGAGATTCGATCGTTGGTATCTGCATACCTAGTACAATCTCGTTACCGGCAAGTCTCTTTACTCGTTTCATAATACATCATCTTGTAACTAACTCATTATTCACTTTGCTTGCAAGGCTTCTTATGATGTGTTTTACCGAGAGGGCCCAGAGATACCTCTCCGAACTTGGAGTGACAAATCCTAATCTTGATCTATGCCAACTCAACAAACACCTTCGGAGATACCTGTACAACATCTTTATAATCACCCAGTTACGTTGTGACATTTGATAGCACACAAGGCATTCCTCTAGTATCTGGGAGTTTCATAATCTCATAGTCGAAGGAATATGTATTTGACATGAAGAAAGCAATACCAATAAAACTGAATGATCAATATGCTACGCTAACGGATGGGTCTTGTCCATCACATCATTCTCCTAATGATGTGATCTCGTTATCAAATGACAACTTATGTCCATGGTTAGAAAACCTCAACCATCTTTGATCAACTAGCTAGTCAAGTAAAGGCTCACTAGGACACATTGTGTGTCTATGTATTCACACATCTCTTCTCTACTCCTAATGTCTCAGTTGGTAGTCTCCGCCGGTTAATTTTCGTCCCAACTCCACCTTCGTCCGGTTTAATTTCGTTGGTTATTTTTCGTAGGGTAATTTTCCGTCTCACCTCTCGGTCTCCCACCGATTTTTTTATTGTTCAACTCGCACCCATGAGACGCTCCTCTCATCCGTCTCCTATGCACTCGATCCCCTCTCACGCCTAGGGTTCGTAGAGGTTGCGCCGCCACCGCTCGGCTCCGCATCCTCCTTCCCTTCCCTCCCCCACCTCCAGCCACACCCGTCCGACCACCTGCCGGATCCCGTGTCGCCACGCCTGCATCGCTCCGGTCTTCTCGCACAACGGCGCATCGCAACGGCGCTCGCACCCGCGCGGTCTCCTCCATAGCCACTCTCCCTTGCGGCGGCCCTCTCACGCCTAGGGTTCGTAGAGGTTGCGCCGCCACCGCTCGGCTCCGCCTCCTCCTTCCCTTCCCTCCCCTACCTCCAGCCACACCCGTCCGACCACCTGCCGGATCCCGTGCCGCCACGCCTGCATCGCTCCGATCTTCTCACACAACGGCGCTCGCGCCCACGCGGTCTCCTCCATGACCACTCTCCCTTGCGGCGGCGGTGGCACACATGACGCATGCGACGGTGAGCTCCAAAGGTCAACACATCCTCTCTTCTCGCCCATGGAAGTCCCTCCCCTCTCACATCTCTCTCTGTCTACGAGCGGTGGCGCCGAGAGGAACGAGGGCGGCGGCGGCCGGCTGCGCGAGAGGTCCATCCGGCTTGGCTGAGTCACGGACACGCGAAACCCACCTCCGCCGCCAGCAGCGATGGGTATTTCCTGTTGCTCCATGGCCTTTCCCTCAAGGAGACTAGGCACATGACTTCTCCTCCATCAACCCTCGCAGATCCAGCGAACAACAACCCTCTCTGCATCCACACCAATTCGGAGGTGAGGAGGAGGACGACAACGCCATCACACCGTTGCACACCTCCATAAGGGGAGGACCATGTAGTTCCCGGGGCGAGGAGCCTACCTCTGCACCACTCCCTGAGGCGAGGGGCTCCCCAGAACTGCTGCTCCATTGCGCTCCTCTCTTGAGATATTTGTTCTTCGGCTTGAGAATTATTGTTCAGCTCCTGCACATAGTTCTTAGTTTGTTCCATTGACATTCAGCTTATACATTGGCATATGAATTAGATGAACATGGAGCAAAGGAGTATGCATGGTTGTACCTTGCCCGGAATCATATATTTCCATAGCCATGAGTATGTCATCTTGATCCTCTATACCGGTTATGTACTACAATATGGTTACATCTACTCCATTCACCATGGTGATAATGAATTAAATTTTTTTCCCTTTCCATTGTTTGATTGTATTGCCTTTAAGTCATATATGAGAGATTTTAGTAGAGTCAAGTCTCTACCAGCGAAAGTCATATATGAGAGATTTCCCCCCTCCGCCATCGGGGACAAGACGTCATGACGCAGTTGCGATGAGGTGTGGCGCAAGCGTGCCTGTAGGATCCCTCCTACGAAGCCAGGCAACAACATCATCAGATCCTCACTCATACGCAGAGGTGTCGTGGGATCCGACGAGGTGGCGGGGGCATGTGACTAATCAGGTACATGGCCTTGGTTCCACAAATAATGTTACCAAGTTCTTACTTTGTCATATCGTTTCTATCATTCAGATATCTGATGCCATTACAGATGGTGCTGAAGGATCTTTGTAACACCCCGGATATGATTTACCTAATATGTAATCCAACTCTTGCCGTTTCCGGCATTAAGTTATTTTATTACCTCGGGTTCGGGTTTTTGTCTTTGTGTGTTGTTGTCGTTGTCATGCATCTCATAATCATGTCCTCATGTGCATTGCATTTGCATACGTGTTCGTCTCATGCATCCGAGCATTTCCCCCGTTGTGCGTTTTGCATTCCGGCGCTCCGTTCTCCTCTGGTGGTCATTTCTACCTTTCTTTCATGTGTGGGGATTAAACATTTCCAGATTGGACCGAGACTTGCCAAGCGGCCTTGGTCTACTACCGGTAGACCGCCTGTCAAGTTTCGTACCATTTAGACTTCGTTTGATGCTCCAACGGTTAACCGAGGGACCGAAAAGGCCTCGTGTGTGTTGCAGCCCAACACCCCTCCATTTTGGCCCAAAACCCACCAAAACCCTCTCCATCATCTAGAGTGTTCGATCACTATCGCGTGGCCGAAAACCGCACCTCATTTGGACTCTCCTAGCTCCTCCTATACCTATAAATAGCCCCCCTCCGAAATCCATGGGCTCTTCTTCCCCGAAACCCTAAAAAAATTGCCTCCTCCACGCGGCCGGACACGTCCGCCGGCCGCCGGACACGTCCGCCGCCCGCTCGGACCTCTCCTGCGCCGCCACGTGTGCACCGAGCCCCACATCGTCGCCGCTCCCGCTGAGGCCCGCGAGGCCCGGGGCCGGCCCTCCCCGCCGACCGACTGGGCCAGAGACGCCCGACAGCCCCGCCGCCTCCTTCCTCCGGGCCGTCCGCCGCCGCCCACGCACCGCCTCTCCGCCGGCGGAGCCTTCGCCGGGCCGCCGCACCAACCCCGGCCGCCACGCCGGTGACCGCGCCCCTGGCAGCGCCTCCACCACGCCGGACCAGATCCGGTGACCCGGCCCTCTCTCAGGCGTCCTCCACCGCCTCCCCGAAGATCTCCGGCGATCCCCGTCGACATTTCCGGCGATCCTCGGTTTCCGTGCCGATCCGGATCAGATCTGGGAATAGTGCTTCAGTTGACTTTTTCTCAGAAACCCTAACTATATTGCATATTTCTTCGTGCCGTAACTTTGCATCCGTAGACCCGTTTTGGGCGTGTAGCATATCAAAATGTTCGCCTTAGAGAGTACATCATTTCATCTCATTGCATCATTTTCATTTGAGTTCATCTTGATGCCCGAAATGATGTTGGAAGAGTGCTATTTGAGTTAATTGTCAGAACTGCTGCTCCAAATAGCTTTTTGTCATTTTTGCCATGATTAATGTGTGCATGATATGCTCATGAGCTCTACATATGTTTTGTTATATGCTTTGCCATCTTTCCAAAGGTGCAATCCATGTATTTTTGTGATGTATGTGGTGACTAGCACCAGCTTCCAAAGTGGTGCATTCGTTAATGCTGATTTCAGGGACTTAGCAATTCCACCAAGTCCTTGATCTGTTTTTATCAATATGCCATATGTTCATGTTGTTTCCTAGTGATCCGTGCCTCTTTTGAGGATGATCAGTAAGGATGTTTTGTTAATCTTGTAGTGATATATCCATCCATGTCTTTGTTTGCAATTATGGAGCAACCTAGCTTGAGTCAATCGAGCTCTACTTTCGCTATTTCGTGAATCTGGGCAGATTGTCTACTTGTTAGCGATTTTGCCAAGGATGTGGTAGTTTATCTGTGCATGCTATGTTGTTGTTCTTGCCTTGTCTAGCTTGTGTAATGTGAATTCTTGATGGGTGTATGCTTAGATTGTCATGACATGCTCTGTAGTGAGTGCATCGAGCTCGTAAACAGGCCTACTTGATATCTGATTTGCATGTTCCAGTTTTTCACTAAGTCTGTGATCTGATTATGTTTTTGCCATGTTCACATGCTTGCAATTGTATTTTCTGATCCCTTTTGGCTCAAGATCACTAAGGGACTTTTGTTAAGCTCTTTGAGTAGCTCCAAGCCATGCTTTACTTTTCCATGTTAAGTTCCTGTAGCCTCTAGTTTTCATGCTCCAAAGTGTGCTACCCGATCTGAAATTCCAGACAAGTCTGAAACATGTTTACCAATTGCACTTTTGCCATGCTTGTTTGAACTTGTTAATGGATGAATTGGCCATAGCTCAGTGTTCATCTTTTGTCAAGCATCATGAATGGATTCCTTCCATGTATTTTGTTTCCATGTTTGAGTGCTGTAGCATGTTTAACTTGTTGCATTTAGATGGCTACTTGCTGTTTATCGTAGACCGGTGCCATATTTGTTTTGCTTGCCATTTCCAAACCGTGCACCCGATTCCGGCGATATTTATATCGATTTCAACCGAAATCACCTCACCTTTCCAGTGGAACACTTGGATTTCCAAGTTGAGGCCAGGTTCATTCATTCCTTGTCAAATCTTGCATATGCATCACATATCGCATCCCGCATAGCATACCATGTTTGCATCTTGTTGTTTGAGCTTTGCACGTGGTTGATTGTGTTCCTTTTGCTTGTTTGTCTTGTTTGGGTAGAGCCGGGAGACGAGATCGCTAACGAGGAGCCCATTGAGTTTGCTTTCGAGGATCCAGTCAACTCTGACAACTTTGCAGGCAAGATGATCATACCCTCACTTCTATCTTTGCTATGCTAGATGCTCGCAATTTTGCTATGCCTATGCTACGATGCCTACCACTTGCTTATCATGCCTCCCAAATTGCCATGTCAAACCTCTAACCCACCATGTCCTAGCAAACCGTTGATTGGCTATGTTACCGCTTTGCTCAGCCCCTCTTATAGCATTGCTAGTTGCAGGTGAAGATCGGAGACCGTTCCTTGTTGGAACATTATTTACTTGTTGGGATATCACTATATTATCTTGTTATCTTAATGCATCTATATACTTGGTAAAGGGTGGAAGGCTCGGCCTCTCGCCTAGTGTTTTGTTCCATTGTTGCCGCCCTAGTTTCCGTCATATCGGTGTTATGTTCCCGGATTTTGCGTTCCTTACGTGGTTGGGTAATAACGGGAACCCCTTGACAGTTCGCCTTGAATAAAACTCTTCGAGCAATGCCCAACCTTGGTTTTACCATTTGCCACCTAGCCTCTTTTTCCCTTGGGTTTCCGGAGCCCGAGGGTCATCTTATTTAAACCCCCCCCCCCCCCCCGGGGGGGGGGGGGGGGGCAGTGCTCCTCTGAGTGTTGGTCCAATCGAGCGATGTCCGGGGCTACCAGGGGCAACTATGGGCTGGCCTACCCGATGTCTGGCTCATCTGAGTGTGCCCTGAGAACGAGATATGTGCAGCTCCTATCGGGATTTGTCGGCACATTCGGGCGGTGTTGCTGGATTTGTTTTAACTTTTCGGAGTTGTCTTGTAGAACCGGGATGCCGAGTCTGATCGGAATGTCTTGGCAGAAGGTATATCCTTCGTTGACCGTGAGAGCTTGTCATGGGCTAAGTTGGGACTCCCCTGCAGGGATTTGAACTTTCGAAATCCGTGCACGCGGTTATGGGCAGATGAGAATTTGTTAATGCCTGGTTGTTGATAACTTGAACCTTAACTTAATTAAAATGAATCAACTGTGTGAGTAACCGTGATGGTCTCTTCTCGGCGGAGTCCGGGAAGTGAACACGGTGTTGGAGTAATGCTTGCCGCAGGTTGTTCTCTAGTTATTCGTTCGTGCTTTGCCTTCTCTTCTCGCTCTCTTTTGCGAACAGGTTAGCCACCATATATGCTAGTCGCTTGCTGCAGCTCCACATATTACCTTGCCTCGCTTATAAGCTTAAATAGTGTTGATCGTGAGGGTGCGAGATTGCTGAGTCCCTGTGCCTCACAGATTACTTCCAAACCAGATGCAGGGCCTGATGACTCCATTCCAGATGATGCGCTTGAGCTCAAGTGGGAGTTTGATGAAGCTTCCCGTCGTTACTATGTGTCTTTCCCTGATGATCAGTAGCGGTGCCTAGTTGGGGTGATCGGGACCGTGTCGCATGTTGGGTTGATCTTTTATTTTGGCACCATAGTCGGGCCATGAGTGATTGGATGATGTAATGCTGTTTATGTACTTTATTTGACGTGGCGAGTGTAAGCCAACTATGTACCTTCCCCTCTTTATTATCTATTTACACGGGATGTTGTGAAGATTGCCTTACTTGCGACATTGCTTTCAATGCGGTTATGCCTCTAAGTCGTGCTTCGACACGTAGGAGATATAGTCGCATCGAGGGCGTTACAAGTTGGTATCAGAGCCAACCCTCACGGTTACACGGATGTTTGCGGATAGGTGCGCGGTCATGTTGTTCATGACGTTTGTGACCCGTCGTGGCACCCCACATGGCACATGTACCAGACTGGATGCACAGACGTATGTGCCAAGAGGGAACGTTCCTGTGGCCCGACGAGGACGTCGATTCCTCTGAGCGGGGGTGTATGTGATAGCCTGGTTTATTAGGGATGATAGACTACTCATATTAATAAGAAATTCCTTCTTTTCCGGGAGCCCATTCGGACAGAACTCCAAAGTTAAGCGTGCTCAGCTTGGAGTAGTGTCAGGATGGGTGACCGACCGGGAAGTTGCTCCCAGGTGCGCATGAGTGAGGACAAAAGTGCGTAGAAAAGACTAGTATTGATTTGTGGGGCCAGTCTAGATCCCGCCAGGAGTAACGACCACCGGCGGGTGTGTCCGAGGCGTTACAATCTTTTAGTATGCAAGTATGGAGCAATTTCTGAAATGTCTTGCATGATGTCACTTGTCATCCTTGGCATCTATCTCTTTCGCACTAATACCTGCAGCTGGAGGCATCAGTCCTAGGAAGGTGATTCCGTACTGTTTTTCTGAAACCTCGGTTGTACTCGTGATTTCTTGTCTCATTAATCTAACAGCTGTATATTCAACCTACTTTAATCTACAATGAACAGAAGTAAAGTATGTCATGAACAAATTTATAAAAGGAAAAGGGATGGGGGTGATGATGGCAAGGATGTATGCTGTTGGCATGTTTGTTACAATAATGCTTCTCAATAGTCTTTCTGTCCAATAACTAGCATTGTCATCTATGCAACATTTTATGTTTGGCTTGGAGTATAGATTCACCTGATTCAATGAACGTTACGAACAGTAAGTCTCTTGCAAGCATGACTTTTTTTTCCACCATTAAATCTACTCATGTAGCAGTTGTTTACATGCCCCGACATATTTTAGGGTTCAACTTTTTCCAACTAAACGTGGATTAGTTCATAAAAGTTATACCATTGAATTTCTATTATAAAATAGTTTCCAGCGGTATATATATTTTCTGACGTGTGAATCATCTATTATTGGTCAATGTTCAAACACAAAACCCGAGGGCACCATGTATACAAAACCCGAGACGGAGGTAGTAGTTATTAGTTTTCGCGATGTATACACTTTTAAACTATTAGTGGTAATTCTTTTAAAAATTGATGCGCACACGTTCATAAAATAAAAGGATTGGAGCAACAGTTTATTGGAAAGTACTACAATGCGACCAACACTGGAAATTTGAGTGGATAGTCTTGGTACTCTTTTATATATAGTATTCAATTTTCACATGGAAAGTCCATATATTTTTGAATACATTGATATTCACTTTTAAAACTTGGACTATGAGCATTCTAAAACATCAGACAAAATGGGTATAATTACCAGAAATGGAGAAACAGTAAAATTTGATTTGATGATATAACTCATACAAAAAATGGGCGACCTCTCTGAAATCAAAAGTAAGTTTGCTGATTGATTGCTGTAACTGATCCACATTATGTGCTTGTAGCTGAAACCCAACATGTATATATTTCATCTGTTGTGGCATGAGAGAGGGATCATGTGTGAGGAAGCAAGCAGCGGCAGGCGTGGAGGGAGGGGAGGAGTCGGAGGCTCATAGGGAGGCGGAGCAGCGGCAGGTGGCGTGCAGGTTGGGGAGCTCGGTGACGACGGCACGACGCGAAGTCGTGGTGGCGTGTGCCAGTGCTGATTATATGTGACTCGCAACATGGAATTCAGGAAGATAAGAGTCGAAGAGTATAAGAGAAGATGGAAGGTAGTTAAGGATGAGTCTGTAGGCGGTGATTTATATGTGAGTGCAATAGTTTTTCTTTCGTAAAAATAGACTTCCAGTTAGTTTCACATACACAACATTTGACAATTATATTTTTAGTGAATTGTTTGCTGACATTTATGGAAGTATGTTTGTTTGAAAGAAGTATGTTGCATATATAATTATTTTTCAATACTTCATAGGAAGTATGGGTTCAGATCTCCAAACCTTACATAATATGTTAAAAAAGTAAAAAACTAGAACGCTTATTAAAGAATTAACATGTTACAGAAAATGGTTGATTCAACAGTAAACGTTACATGTCGCGTATTCAACAAGTGCTTTGATGTCTCTGTCTACAACTTTGTGAGTTAGATTGGTTCAAACTTTATTTATCAATAAAATATACATGTTGGTGGGATAGGCTGCCGCCAGGGCCATGTGGGGAAGAGGAACCCGCGATCGAGCTGAAGCCATGTCAGCGGATCAGCAGTGTCGTGCTCAGGGCTGTGTGGATGGGAGAGCGGTGGTCACGTCGCGGAGTGGGCTGAGCAGCTGGGACATCATGGTGTGGGTGGAGCAGCAGCAGCAGCTGTGGGGTTGTGCTGGGGCAAATGAAAAGGATGGCACTGCGCTGGTATAAGGAAGGTAGAGCACAGGGTGGTGGCGAAGGAGCATCGCTATGGAGCACGGGTATGAATGACAAATTATTGAGTATAAGTCAACATATTTTCACAGCTTTTGGATGTTGTGTTTTATTTTGAGGTACCGGTGCCAAGTGTCCATTCATGAGTGCCATGACAAAAAAGCAATATATGGCAACTGGATAAATTGGGCTGGTGTGTTCTTGATGTTCTTTTTTCATCAAAATATGACAAGGTTGAACAGATTGTTGCAACACAAATTTATTTGCGCAGAAGAGAAATGCTCACTGTATGAAACATGACTTTTTAGTTGCTATGTTTCATTCTTGTTGTCTTTAGTATTGCTAGCTCATTGTTGTTCGGGTCAATTTTTTTTCAAGGGATGCGTCAAGGTTGATGCATCAGGATCATAGATATAATAGGTGGCCAGAAGAAAAAGCCATTGTTGTTAGAACAACCCTACGGCTGCTAGAGCCCTAAAGAATCCCCATGCGGATTACTCGCTCTCGTCCCGCCTATCTACCATACAAATGACTGAGCCACGTTCGCGCAGCAGGCCAGCCGCTCTCCAATCCTGAGCCTCTAACTCGATCTTAACAAGTAGGTCGTCCACAGATGGCGACGCTCCATTGAAAACAATGTCGTTTCGGTGCTTCCATAACATCCATAACACCAGGGTTATCACCGTTGTTTCGGGTCAATTATGTGTAGATAGAACCACATGACAGTCCCTTCACAAAGAAAATAACTAGATGACAGTTTCTTAAGAGTTGTTGGATGCTAAAAACAGGCATTGTCCTATTCTGCCTATACGTACTATCTGCCTAGGTGATTATTGCATAGATTTACTGGAAATTCATGCTAAAGGAGCTCTTCATCAAGTAAAGAGAAATTCCATATTCATGGCACTTACTTTTCTCAAATATCTAGACTGAATTTTTCATACAACCATGTCAGATCCTTTGTGTGATTTCACTGCACATTTTAGCACTTCATTCAATAGGACAGATTTTGTTGCTTAAACACATATATACTGACAGGAATAAGCATCGGGTGTGTAAAGTGAATTTCAGTCTGAGCTCATGCTAAATTCACCGTGAGCTTTGAAAATTATATTAGGACAATGTGCATATAGGCTACAACAATCAAAAATGTATATGCGCCTACAATATTTTTTATCACATTAACAATATGTTGCATAAGCATGGGAAATGTACCTTTTACCGAAATTGTAATTTCGAAGGGGAGCCCTAGCGCAGTGGTAAAGCTGCTGCCTTGGGACCATGAGGTCATGTGGGTTCAAGTCCTGAAAACAACCTCTTACAGAAATGTACGAAAATGCTGCGTACAATAGACCCAAAGTGGTCGGACCCTTCCTCGGACCTTGTGTAAGCGGGAGCTACATGCACCGGGCTGCCTTTCTACCGAAATTTTAATTTATACTGTAGTGTCAGACGGAATCAAGATTTATTATGAAATCTTGGATAGTGTAGAACTCCATTCTTGCATGTTCAGAACTTTTTTGCAAACTCGCGTTAGGATCCAGGTAAAATGATTCAATTTCACTTTGGTTTTTTATACAAATCTATCAATTTTTATCAAACGGTCAAGCCTCTTGACTATTATTGGGACATTTTCAGTACTAACATCTACTTAATCTCATATGCAAGTTGCCATTAGGGGGGGGGGGGCTATTTTTTCTTAAAAAATCTCTCCTACTTAAAAAATAAATAGAAATGTTTAAACTACTAAAATTTGAGTTGTATATTTAGACACGGTCCTAAATGTATATTCTTACATGATTGGAGTTGAACCACTAAATATGCATGCCCCGTTGTAATGCACAAACCCTTTTGCTATTGATATTACATTTAAACCTTTGTGATTGCTAGACAGTACAAATAACTGAAAATATTCTTTTCTTTGCTTTCCAATTGGTAGTATTCAAGATAACACGAAATCCAATATTGGTGTTTCTTATGAAATCCCTTCCTGTTAGAGCTACTGCTTGATATCTAGGGCCTAAACAATTTGTGACCATAGACTGCTCAGAGTTATCCTATTTGATCTTCAAGTGCAATCCTTCGGTTGTTCTATTGCATCTCCGAGCCATATTAACATACATTTCCAATCAACAATTGACTACTAGGTCGTTATTACTATCTCTTAGAAATTCTTTCTTGATTTGTCCTATAAACAATTAAATTCAATATCGGCCTTGAAGTTCACTGCAAATTTGCTGCGCAGTTTTTATTTGAGTTATACATGTGAGCTTTTTTTTTGTTTTTTTGTTTACAATTGCTGAATTTGAATAGTTAATTTGAGATCCCTCTAATCGAACATGATAAGGGGATGAATTAACCTACATGGGAGGCATGATCGAGGTCACCGCTCATGCATGTTTGATGGCATTGTTTTGGGCGCCCACTGATGTAGGGTAGAACCCTAGTGGCCTGATCTTTCACGAAAGGAGCGGATCCCACGATGAACACGAAGAACACGAGGGGGGAAACGAGGGGAATCATGAGGGGAAACATGAGAGAACACTCAAACCAACAAGAATGATCACACATGCGCTAGATCCATGAACACAAACGGAGATACAAGATCCAAGGTCAACAATGGACGATACAAGAGGTAACCGATTCTTCTCCGTGAGGAGGTCTTGAATCCACAAGGGGATCTTCCCGTGAGGGGTCTTGAATCCAAGGTGGATCTTCTCCGTAGAGGGGCCGCGGTCTCTCTCATGGAGTAGATCCGCCTTGGATTCAAGACCCCTCATGGGAAGATCCCCTTGTGGATTCAAGACCTCCTCACGGAGAAGAACCGGTTACCTCTTGTATCGTCCGTTGTTGACCTTGGATCTTGTATCTCCATTTGTGTTCATGGATCTAGCACATGTGTGATCATTCTTGTTGGTTTGAGTGTTCTCTCGTGTTTCCCCTCGTGATTCCCCTCGTTTTCCCCCTCGTGTTCTTCGTGTTCATCGCGGGATCCGCTCCTTTCGTGAAAGATCGGGCCACTAGGGTTCTACCCTACATCATCTTGGATCAGAGCCAGCTTGTCTCTTGATACCATCATCTTGGTATCATGAGCCACGTTGATCACGATTTCGGAGCCTCCCCGTTGTGTTTTCTAGCCTAATTTTGTTGATTTGGTCCTAAATTCAAAAATCCCCACCAAAAATAGCCCCCAAATTTTTTGTGATTTGTTGGAGAGATGTCAGGACCCCGATTCTAAGCCACATCGATCTAGCCGGTAACACCTCATATCACTTTGCGGCCTCACGCACGGTATCCCACGGGTGTCGCCTTACCATGGCCCGGGACCGTTTGCGCCTTTTGGCTCGCGTATATGACAATGTCGCTAGCATCCATATGACCGAGAACCCGGGCCGACATGGCTAGTCGTGAACCCAAAGCGGCACAGACCTATGGAGACAGGCATACATGAATCACAACGAACATGTCGGTCATCAACGAGTGATTCCGGGCTGTAGCACTGGGCTAACAGGACTCCGGGGAATCCCGGGCTGTAGCAGGCTAGGCAGGACTCCGGAGATCACCGCGTGACATTTCCCCGAAGGGACAGACATAGGGACGAAGTGAAACACATGCCGGCCAGTCAAGTGTCCTGAGCAGTAGTGCTGGGCTAGCAGGACTCCGGTGAACCGGGCTGTAGCGGACTACTATGGCTCGAGGAGCACTAGACTACATTTCCCCATAAGAAAGGCTGCGAAGGGCAAACAACTAGATTGTCGGATCCCACTCATACCAAGCATTTCAATCATACATACAATATGCCCGATATGAGTACATACAACATGGCATCACAACAAAACTCTACAACTCAGGTACTTTATTTAAAGGCTCCAGGGAGCCATACATAACATATCCATACAGGTATGGGTCACATGACCCGACACTCAAGTCATACAGTCATACAAGCACATGCGGAAGCAACTAGTCTGAGTACAGACTCTAGAAAGAAAGAAGGCTTCTCGAAGCCTGTCTATCTACATAGGGCCCTCCATGGCCTGGATCACCACCTGGGTGTCTAGTCACTCGTCGACGTCAAGATCTACGTAAAACCCATCGGAGGGGGCAGTGTTGTCGTCTGAAAACAATAAATAAGCAAACATGAGTACAAAGGTACTCAGCAAGTCTTACATCAGAACCTACCGTACATGCTCATTCTCAAGAAGGTGGTGGGGTTTATGCAGCAAGCCAGCTTTGACTCTTGGCTAAGCTATCCTACGGAATCTTTTAGCAAAATAGTTTTCGCACACGAGTCCACTACTCACCATCACAATACTCCACCGTGGATCCTCCCTCGTAACCTGCGAGGGGCCATCCTCGGTACTCACACTTATCTTGAGTCTTTTAGTAGTATCCATTAACTTGTCTATGAACTGTAAATGCAATCAAGTAGTCCTTTACCGCGGACGCGGCTATTCGAATAGTTTTATACCCTGCAGGGGTGTACTTCGTCACACATGTTTCCACCACTTAGCGTCTGCACACGAAATGTGCTCGGCAGACTTCAAGCGAAAACCGACGTGGGTGTAGACCACGACCTGACTAACCTCACAAGTCTCTAGTCCAGGGTCATCGCCTATTCAGGTTCCATCCGCAAGGAAATCCGGCCGGGGTGTCCTCAACGGCCCCGAACGATGTGAACAGGGTTCCCGAGACACCAAACGGGTGACTCGGTACACCGTGCCACGGTGTATCTACCGCAACATAGCCCACCCCTAGGGTCAGCGCTACGCACGGCCGCCAACACATGTCCTACAAACACCAGAAACTAGTTGCAACTCCTGGACTGAGGCGAGAGGGGTCGGTAAGTCGAGCGGGGTCATATTTCAGGGCCCAATGTGTGGTAGTAGCTGAATCTTAATTTACGCATACAGAACTCAGTTCTTAGGGACGGCTTCAATGAAACAACCCACCATGTACTCCTACATGGCCTCTCATCGATACCTTTACCAAAACATGTTCAACACATCCCACATATTACTGTCACAAGCATTTCACTCTAGCCCATCACCCAGATGAACCGGACCTGACACAACTCTAAGCATAGCAGGCATAGCAAGGTAGGAATCACAAAACATAGCTCAATCAACTCCTACACATGCTAGAGGGTTTCATCTAGTTACTGTGGCAATGACAGGTCATGCAGAGGATAAGGGTTCAACTACCGTAGCACACAGCAGTTTGAATCGTGTTGTCTTAATGCAGTAAACAAGAGCAGGAGCGAGAACATGAGTTGTATCGGAATGATCAATGGTTGCTTGCCTGATGGAGTGGTGACGGGATACTGCCTTTCAGTTGGATACTCGTGAATATCCTCGGAGGCAGAACCTACCACGAAGGACACAACCGAGCACAATCAGCACATGACGATATGCAACAATATGATGCATGCTATGACATGGCAATATGGATGTGTCTTGAGCTAATGCAACTATCTATAATTTAAATGGAGTTGGTTTGAGTACAAGATTCAAATTCCAACCCCATATATGATTATTTAAATGCCCTTTATTCATTTTGTCCAAAACAGGGGACAAACATTGTTCAAACATGCATGAAAATGGTACAGATGGATTCCTTGAATTTTTCTGATAATTTTACATATATAATTTGTCTCATTTGGAGTTATGGTTGAATTTCTATGAATTTTTGAAGTTTTGGGTATTTTCTGGAATTTCCTGAATTATTTTTAAACTAGAAAATGGTTTACTGCGTCAGCATGACAACAGCATTGCGTCAGCAGGTCAAAGGCGGCTGACCCAGTCAAACCTGACGTGTGGGGTCCACACGTCAGTGTCTGTAGCTAATCCTAATTAAATTAAAACTAAACTGGCTTGGTTAATGGGGTTGGGCCCACGCGTCAGTGACCCAGGGGGTCAAACCTGCCGGACTTGGTCCACGGCTCGTCGCCGGCGACGACAGAGACGGCGGAGCGGCTCGGGAATGCGCTATAGGGCTCCATTTTGAGCGTGGTTTGTTGCTACGGCTTGCTGGCGCTCTCGCGGATCTAGTGGTGGCAGCAGCAGCAGCTAGGATGGCCGGAGTTGACGGCGGCGAGCTCTTTGGCGGCCGCCGGAGTTCGGTTGCGCGCGGGGTTGCGTTTCTGTGCGTAGAAGAGCGGGGCAAGGGGGCTAGGAGGGTGCTACGCATCGCGGGGAGTAGGTTCGACACTCCAGGGTGACCATTTGGTCACTGGAGCATCGTCGACGGCGAGCTCGGGCGGCGGCGCACTTCGGTCATCATGGGGGTGACGGCTATGGCGATCAAATGAAGCGGGGAAGAGGGGGATTCGGAGCAGGAGCTCACTGGGGGCACGTAGAGCAGCTCGGTGGGCTCGGGGACGACCTGGAGACGGAGAATCGGGGCTGGCGATCTTCGGTGCCCGTCGGTGAAGACGACGGCAATTGCGTCACTGCAGGGCTCCCGGCGTCGCTTGGAGCGGTGAGGAGGAAGGGTGGGTCGAGGCGGAGCTTTTGGGCGCAGCGGCACGGCGAGGGGTGGCCGGTGGCCGCGGTGGCAGCGAACGGCGGCGACGAGCCCGTTCGGGTGGTCGTGCGGGAGAGAAACAGGGGAGGAGATGAGGGCGAGGGAGATGAATGAGAGGGCCAGGGGGGTGCGTGGCGTCCATAGCGACATCGGGGAGGCGGCCGAAGCAGGAGGTGGCCGTCGGTGGCCGCGCGCGTGCCGGCGCACCGCGGGCACACGCCCGGCGTCCTCCTGGCAGGAGCTAGGGGACGACTGGCGTCGGCCTGGTGGGCTGGGCCGTCCAGCTACAGTGCTGGGCCGGCTGGTGGCGCCAGGTAAGTGGCCCACTGGCCTACTCTCTCTCTCTCTAATTTATTCTGTTTTCTATTTTCTATTTCTGTTATTCTGTTTTGATTTAGTTTAAATACTAAATCATTTTATAAAATCCTGAAAATATTTATGGACACTTTCTGAATTATTTCAGTGGCCCAAAAATAATTCCAACATTATTTGAGCATTTGAATTATTTAATAGTATTTAAATGCCCAAATTCAAATATTTATGAATTAAGTCAATGCCCCTTTTGTTGACCTAAAATTATATGCACCATTTTTCCCAAGGGTTCTAACCCAAGGCAAAGAGGGTGAACATATCTGAAGGGCATTTCAGGTTCATTGAGTTTATTTTTAGTAAACCCTAGTTGATTTCAGGGGGGGGGGGGTGCTGGGGGTTCTGCTTTCCCCATTTCCATTTCTGATGAAAGTAGACATGATGCACACTCTAATGCATAACCTAGCTAGGGTGTGACAAGAGATGAAGTTTTGTTGATTTTGATCCATGGATTTGCTTGGTTTCGAGTGGATCTAGCATATCCCCAAGTTTCCCCACTTTCCACCCACGAAATCCCATCAATTTTGCCCCCAAAATCATCTATTTCTGCCCCAAATCGAGTTTCGAAGTCCAAATCCCGATCTGGAATCGTCGGGCCGGACATCTGGGCCTCAGGCCGGACATCTGGGCCCCAAGCCGGACATCCGGCTCCTGGAGCATAAAATCTGCACGGTTCTGGACATTAGGTCCTGGATTTCCAGCCCCGAGCCCGGATGTCCGGCCCCTGTACATTTCAGCTTTCCCGTTTCACCGTTTTGTCCATAACTAATTCATCCGGAGTCCGATTTTCGCGTTCTTTAGCTCGTTGAAAAGCTCTTGAAATCCCCCTTCCAAAACATACTACCAAAACCATTTGACTCCATCAAATTTTTGGAACTTTGACATCTTTGCCTAGGGCTTCCACCACAACCTCCGCATAACCACCACCGACTTCCGCAACCTAACCAATTTTGTTCCCCATCGCATTAGTGGTTGCTTGAGGAGTGATTTGAGTCTCCTAAGGTGTCTAGGCTACTTAGGGACGGTTGCTTCTTCATCAACCACCACCACCACTACCGCATAGGCTTGACCACCATACACTTCCACCATCCCAACTTAACCCAATTGTGTTTGTGTTGTGAGTTGTGTCTCCTAAGGTGTTTCGGCTACTTAGGGACCGTGCTTCCAACTCCGACACTGTGTATAGTCCACCACCTGACTCTCGACTTCCACATTGCATACTCCACAACCCATCATTGCCATTTCCGCAATCCCATTGAGCTTCCGCAACCACCGCCGCATTCCCGCTACCACCATTTGACATTTGAGATTTTGAGTTCGCGGTTTTTCCGTTTCCTAAGGTGTTTCAGCTACTTAGGGACGAGTCTCCATCATCTTGGGATCTCCATCAAGATCACGGCTACTCATCATTGCCAAGGACAGTAACCTCCATATCATCTTGGTATCATGGTATCCATCCATTGTATATTTCCCTTGCCATTGCATTGTTAACCCCTAGCCCATTTTGCGTTACTTGCCTATCGAGACTAGCCATTTGAGTATTGCCCGCAACGTTACTTGTGCATATTAGTGATCATACCATATCATATTGGTATCATAGCATCCCTTGTGCCACAAGATTGTTCCCGCATATACCCAATTGCTATCTTGGTTTGTACATTTCGCATTCTGTCCATACAAAAAAAAGAAAGGAGAATAAAGCTTTTAAGCAAAATAGAAAGAGCAAAGAAGCTTGTAAGAAAGTGACATAGCATCGTACCACATTGCATAAGATTGTCATATCCGATCATCTTGGATCATACCACCGGAACATCATATACATAGCATACTTGGGATAGAAGTTCATACATTTTGCGTCTTCTAGATTGTGCACAAGTGTCGTATCCGCCTATTGAGCAATCATGCTAGCGTCTCTCTTGAGTTGTGCAACACAAGCGTTTTCCATGGATTCCACATTTTGAGCTCATTCCTTGGTTGCACGACCCCATTTATCTATCCGTGTGTGTGTTTCCGTGTGCCACCCATATTGCTATTGGTCTACTTGTTACACTTGCGTATTTGTGAATCTCTTTCAACATTATTGACTCTTGCTAACATTTTACATCAAATTTTTGTGCCACTATCCTCACCGAGCTCCACCATAAGCCTTATTTGTGTAGGTGTGAGAAACCGACAAGAATTGGTACCAATTGTGCTATTTCCTTGTCCACATTGGAGTGATCATTGATCCACTTTCAACTTCGTTCAAGGTACATTTGGTAGTCGTTATTCTCTTTTTCCCACTCATATTTGCTCGAGTCTTGTGATGGATAGGCAAGGCATTTCATCTTCGGTCTACAACAACAACGATGAGCTCGATGCCATGCAAAACACCAACGACGCCAAGATGCAAGCTCAAATGGAGGAGATCAAAGCCCTCATCAAGTCCCACAAGCGGTCTTCCTCATCTTCGAGAAGACGCTCAAGAGCACATGCCTCCGAGCTACCATCTCCGGCAAGATCACATCGGTATCGACACCATCACCAACAAAGATGTGAAGGTCAAGAGCTCAACACCAACAACCGCCCAACGACTTCACCATCTCCCTTGGCATCTTCGCCAAGTGACTTCAAGGCATCTTCGCCTTCGGATATATGGCATCTTCGCCAACAAGGACCACAAGCACTTCAAGAGAAGCTCCGCAAGCTCAAGTCTGCGACTTCCACGAGGTACTATGACCTCGACATCGACCACGCGATTCCTTTCTATGGGACTCAAGAACCCAAGGAGTATCTCGAGTGGGAGCGTTGGATGGACAACTACCTTAAGCTACATCAAGTTCCTCCCGAAGATCAAGTGAAGTGCGCCACAAGGAACTTCCATGACTACGCGTCCACATGGTGGCTTCACGCACCTTCGGAGACCTACAACATGAGTTGGCCCAAGACGAAGAGAGCGTTGCGGTGCGAGTTCGTGCCCCCAACCTACACGGAGCAACTTCAACGCCAATTGGAGAACACCATCCAAGGATCCAAGTCCATCGACGAGTACTTCAAGGAGATGAAGATTGCCTTGCGACGAGCCGGTGTGGACGACCTCATTTTGATGAAGTTCCACTTCATGATGGGATTGCACAACGACATCTCCAAGACGATCTTCCTCGAGAACTACAAGTCCCTCGACGACAACTACATTGGTGCTCTCAAGGCGGAACAAGAACTCATGAAGGCCAAGGCTTCTCGACCCCAAGCACACTTCTCTAAGACCAAGCCCCATGAGAACGAGCATGAGGCTTGTACCACCAAGATGTCTAAGCCCGACGAGCTCCAAGACGATGCTCACAAGTTCGACTTCACCACCATCCCTCTTTTGTGGCATTAATGATGCCGAGTCCTCCATGACTCTTTTTCAATACAGTGCGGCGACGAGTACAACTCCGCAGACCCTCAAGGACCACGCTTTGGAGGCGAGCGACAAGGTGACGAGCAAGGTTGATGCTTCCATCTTAGGAGGCGAGAGTGATGATGTGCCATCTTCGGCCTTCATCCACGGTGATGACAACAAGATGGTTGAGCATGGGAGTTTCCTTTCGACCACGGCGACTTATGATGACTTGAGTGACTTGTGCCACCATATTGAGAGTGAGAGTGACTTCACCACTAGCCACATATATGTGTTGCCACAAATCCCATGTGAGGAGGGCCACAACCCCCACCACTTGAGTGAGATGAGTGACTCCACCATATGTGAGTTTGAGCGCACCTATTTTGAGGGAGTGACTGAACCACCACATAGAGAGAGTGAGATAGTTGATAGGTCATGTGAGGCCACTTTCAACACTAACGACTTGACCTCTACCTCTATTGTGTCTTCTCAATTGGTGCTAGGTCCCATCTATGATGATGCGCCGATTCGTGATGACTTCGTCCTCCCTTTGGACAAGACGATGGCCATGGTGGAATATGATGCACCCCCACATGGTTCCATCAAGATGATGATATTGACCACCATTTGGTCATTCCCACCTCACCTACACCACTTGAGTGTAATGAAAATGGTAACATAGGTGACGGTAATGCTCTAGTCCCACTAGTGGACATTCTTGACATTGATTGCTTTCATGATGTTGATCCCCCTATTAACATGCTTCACGCTAGTATGATTTCCCCATGCGATGATTTACCCATTTATGATGAGTATGATGATTGCCATGTGGAGTCTCTTAGTTGTGATGCCATGTTACATAGGATTTCTTGTGACAATTATCTCGGTCACATCATGTCTGCCAATCCGCTTGACTTGTCATATGCTATGCATGAGATCGACCACATGTCATATTTGCAACCTCTTCATAGTGACTATGCATATGCCATTAAGATTAACCCAATTTGCACTTATGGCATAGATGACAAGCCCATGGTTATTGGCATTTGTTTTTCGTGTGATGATATTGATATGCTCCCTTTGCATCCTTTATCTCATATGCCATGCCATGACCACCTAGCTTCGGATATGCATTGTTTTGGATGTTGTCCATTTTCTCCATGTGATGTTTACAATATTGCTCACGAGGAGACCCCCATAGTTTCCTCATACAATTTAGGAGATTTTGATTCATCCCATCCATTGCATGATCCTTATACTTGTATGCTCAATTTGCATCCCCATCGTATTATACACAATAACTATTCTTTCATGATGGATGACATGTTCTTATACCATGCATCAAATCTCTTTGAGCGATGCTTATCTTGTGCTAACTCTCACGTGCACATACACATCATGATGGATGATGTGTACATTTACCACACACACAATATCTTTCGTTTGTGTCTCTTTTGTGTAGGTACACATGAATTCTTGTCAACCTCGCAATCCCACGAGTTGACAAAACGAGCTCTAGAGAGCAATGATGACTTGGGATCCCATGGGTTGACTTTCCCACCGCTCTCTTCACGCGAAGTCTTCGCGGATTTCTTCTACATGACCCTCACTTGGCTATGGGTTATTGTCCATTACATATTATATGCCATCTTGCCATGTTCACTTTGCATGATATGCTCATTCCTATGCCTTTGCCATGTATTTGTGAGCCATGCTTTGCATTACACATGATGATTGCTTCTAGTACTTTTATGTGTATTTGCAAGCTTGGTGGAGATATCACTTATTATTGCCACGTTTGCTTTGTGCCCCATGCCTATGATTATACTATGATCTTGCTTTGTGTTCGTGCTTGCGATATGTCATGTGCATTGCCTATGCCTATTATTTACTCACATGATGTCAGGACCCCGATCCTAGGTCACACCGATCTAGCATGTAACACATCATATCACTTTGTGGCCTCACGCACGGTATTCCCACGGGTGCCACCTTACCTGGCCCGGGACCATTTGCGCCTTCTGGCTCACGCATATGATAGTGTCGCTAGCATCCATATGATAAAGAACCCGGGCCGACATGGCTAGTCGTGAACCCAAAGCGGCACTAACCCATGGGGACAGGCATACATGAATCAACCTCGAGCATGTCGGTCAACAGCGTGTGAATCCGAGCTGTAGCACTAGGCTAACACGACTCCGGTAACCCGGGCTGTAGCAGGCTAGGCAGGACTCCGGATGTCACCGCGTGACATTTCCCCAAAGGGACAGACACAGGAACGAAGAGAAACACATGCCGGCCAGTCAAGTTTCCTGAGCAGTAGTGCTGGGCTAGCAGGACTCCGGTGAACCGGGCTGTAGCGGACTACTATCGCTCAGAAAGCACTAGACTACATTTCCCCATATGACAGGCTACCAAGGATAAACAATTAGATTGTCGGATCCCACTCATACCAAGCATTTCAATCATACACACAATATGCCCGATATGAGTACATACAACATGGCATCACAACAAGACTCTATGACTCAAGTATTTATTCATTAGGCTCCGAAGAGCAAGATATTACAAACATGGGTCTCATGACCCAACATACAGAGCACACAAGCAACAAGCACATGCGGAAGCTTAACTTGTCTGAGTACAGACAACTACAAATGAAGATGGCTGAGAAGCCTGACTATCTACCAGATCCTGCCGAGGGCACAAGATCGTAGCTGAGGTAACAAGCTAAACGTCGAAGCCCACGTGCAACTAATAGCGAGACTGAAGTCTCTCTGCAAAACATAAAATAAGCAAACGTGAGTACAAATGTACCCAGCAAGACTTACATCAGAACTAACTACATATGCATCAGTATCAACAAAGGGGGTGGTGGAGTTTAACTGCAGCAAGCCAGCTTTGACTCAGTGGCTAACCTGAACTACGACTGCAAGTAACTCTTTTGAGGTGGCGCACACGAGTCCACATATTCACCATATCAATACTCCACTATGGATCCGCTTCCGTCTCCCTACGAGAAGGCTATCCATAGCACTCACGCTTATCTTGCGCATTTTAGAGTATCCACTTTCACTTGTCTATGAACTATGCGAGGGGTCCAAGTTTCCATATCCGAGGAATCCGGCTATTCGAATAGATAATGATAACCCTGCAGGGGTGTACTTCTTCACACACGCTCTCGCCACTTATAGCCCTGTACACGTCATGTACCTCGGCAACCTTCAAGCGGAAGCCGGGCGAGGGAGTCGGCCACGACCTGACTAACCAACAAGTCTCTCGTCCAGGTTTATCGCCTATTCGGGTTCCATCCGCAAGGAGATCCGGCCGAGGTGTCGCTCACGGCCCCAAATGATGTGTGCAGGGTTCCCAAGCCCACCATCTGGGTGCCACTTGGTACACCGTGCCATGGTGCCTAGTCTGTCCCAAGCCCACCTGTACCGGGTGCCACTTGGTAGACTACTAACACTACCTACAAACACCAGAAACTAGTTGCAACTCCTAGACAGAGATTGAGTTGATTAATAAGCCGAGAGGGGCCGAGTTATCGGAACCCAATGTGTGGTAGTAACTGTTCATGGATCACAAACATAGGACTCAGTTCCTGAGGACGGCTGCAATGAGACAACCCACCATGTACTCCTACATGGCCTCTCACCGCTACCTTTACCAAATCGTGTTCACACACTTAGCTCTCAACAGTAGGACATGTTCACCACATTCCAATTCATCCCCGATGAATCAGACCTGACTCAACTCTAAGCAGTAGCAGGCATGACAAACAAGCATGAATGAGTAGGCACAACAGGGCTCAAACAACTCCTACTCATGCTAGTGGGTTTCATCTATTTACTGTGGCAATGACATGTCATGCAAAGGAAAGGGTTCAACTACCGCAGCATGTAACAGTTGAATCGGTGTTGCCCTAATGCAGTAAAAGAGAGCAGGAGCGAGAGAGTGGGATTGTATCGGAATGAATAAGGGGGTTTTGCTTGCCTGGAACTTCTGAAGATAATATAGCTCTTCATCGGTGTCATCGATCACATTGTCGGAACGTCGTCTACCGAGAGGGAACAAATACCGGCAACAGAGAAGATATACAATTAATGCAATGCAACAGTATGATGCATGAATGTGACATGGCAATAATGTTATGATTTGAGCTAATGCATCTAGCTATGGTTTAAATGAAGTTGGTTTGAATACATGATTCAAATTCCATCTCCATATATGATTATTTAAATGCCCTTTATTTGTTTTGTCCAAAACAGAGGACAAACATTGTTCAAACATGCATGAAAATGGTACAGATGGATTCCTTGAATTTTTCTGATAATTTTTCATATATAATTTATTTCATTTGGAGTTACGGTTGAATTTCTATGATTTTAGAAGTTTTGTGCATTTTCTGAAAACAAATAAATCATTTAAGATTTATTTAAATTCCAAAAAGGAATTATTGCATCAGCATGACCTCACAGTGACATCAGCAAGGTCAACAGCTCGGTCTAGGTCAAACCTGACGTGTGGGGTCCACACGTCAGTGACACAGTCAACTAACTAAGTTAGTTAGCCCTAACTAACTGGGTTGGGCCCACTGGTCAGCGACTAACCCAGCTAACCTAACTAGCTAATTAGCGCTAACTAAGTAATTAGTCGGGCGGGGCCCGTGGGTCAGTGAGAGAGAGGGGGGAGGTCAAACCGGGCAGTGGGTCAACCCACGCCGGTCAACGAGTCAGCGGTCGCCGGCGTTTAGCCGCCGGCGACGACAGAGATGGCGGGGCGGCTCGGGAATGCTCTACAGGGCACCATTCGATCCGTGGGTTGCACCTACGGGTTCCTGGGAGTGAGGCGCATCCATTGGGGGAGGTGGTAGGAGCTGGGGTGGCCGGAAAAGTAGCCGGCGACGAGGTTCAGCGGCGGCAGCAGCTCGGGCATCCTCGGGATAGCGCTACAGAGCACGGGAGGGGCGCCGTGGTTGTCTGCGGGCTCATGGGATCGTGCTGAGCACGATGGTGTGCTCGGACACGAGCTGCAGTGGCTGTGGCCACGGCGGCGACATCGCCGACGGCGTGGAGTGCTCGGCCAAGATGGGGCTATGGCCTAGAGGTCAAAACAACCAGAGAAAAAGGGGGAAACGACTCGGGGGCTCACTGTGGTGACGTAGGGATGGCCAGCGTGCTCGGGGAAGCGTCGGTGGCGGCGAATCGACCTGCGAAGTCCGGCGAGCAGAAGCGGTGGTGACGAGCTCGAAGACGACGGCATGGTGATCCTCGGCTTGCGTGGCTTGGCGAGGAAGAAGAAGGGCACCAGGCGGAGCTCGGGGGTGCATCGGGGAGGCTCAAAGATGGCCGTGGCCTTGGGGGAGCTCGTCGGCGGCGACGGCTGCGTTCAGTTGCGCGCGTGAGAGAGAGACAGAGAAGGGAACGAGGGCGAGGGAGAGTGCGAGAGCGTCAAGGGGGTCCAGGGGGTAGCGTGGCGTCGCAGAGGCCTAAGGGGGGGAAAGGGGAGCTCGCCAGCGTGAAGCAGGAGCTGGCGCAGCCGGCGTCGTGCTCTGGTCTGCCTCTGCCAGTAGGCAGAGGTTGAAGACAGGTATGCCCCTGGTGGGCTGGGCCGCCAGGTGGGCCAGCACAGGAGCTGGGCCGGTTGCTGGCGCCAGGTAAGCTCTCTCTCTGCTTTTCTAATTTATTACTGTTTTCTATTTTCTGCAATTTGTTTTGGTTTAGTAAAAATACTAAACCATTTAATAAAATCCTGAAAATATTCATGGACACATGCTGAATTATTTCAGTGGCCCAAAAAATAGTTCCAACATTATTTGAGCATTTAAATTATTAATAGTGTTTAAATGCCCAAGTCAAAGACAATAATGATTTAAATTCAGTGCCAAAATAATTCCTTAAAAATGTTCAATATTTTTGGTTTGGACACAAACCCTTGCCAAAATTATCAAACATTAATGAAGGCCATTTTGGTTTCACTGAATGCCAGCTTAAGGGTTCTTGCCCCTTTTTTTATTTAAGTTTTTGAGGCTTCCACTTTCCTCAATTCAAGTTTCAGAAATTTAACATGATGCATGGATGCAAGCAAAGTCAAGCAAGGCCTGAACTAGGGCTGTGACAGCTCACCCCCACTAAACAAGAATCTCGTCCCGAGATTCAAGACGTGAGGTAAGAAGACAGAGGGGCACAACTAACACGGTCTTCATGATCCAGGTTGCATCTCATAAGGTTGTTGATCTGATCACCATCTTTGTCTTGATGTCTTGCTCTAAGAATTTCATCCACTCATGACAATGAGAAGGAAGGAAAACCCTAAGAGTCGATCTCCTCGAAGATCAGGCAACTCACGATCAACTCACGTAGTGAGACATAGAAACATCTCGCGAACTGAGAGGCAAAACTTGCATCAGGAGCGATAGAAGAAACAATTTGACGAGGGTTTCAAAGTAGCGAGGGAAATTGCCACGATTCTAAAACAGGGCACCTCGGGGAAGGTGACTCGAGGAACTATTCCCTTAAGTGGCAAAAAGAATTACTTTTGATCTAGAGATCATTGAAACTCTTTATACCAGCCTAAGGCAATCACAATCGATCGTTTGAAGGAGTTCAAAAGAATGACATACTTGGACTAGGAAGGATGATGTGGACTACCTTGTTGAAGACAACGCAATGGATGATTTTTGCTTATCATCGGAGATGGAAGGGACCCATGGTAAGTCCACTTTTGAAGATGATCCTGATCAACAACTACTGAGGTGCAAGCTGGGAACAAAATGCAAATGTTGGGAATGATTCTGGTAACTGGGGAAGAACTCAACAGTCGAGAGTGAGTCCACTGTTTGAAAAGGTTATAACATAACCGAGGAAACTGGAAGCAAATCCCAGTTAACGCCAACGGTAAAACCTAGTTCTTGGGTGTGCTCTCAAGAACTTGAGCATCTCCATATTCATTAAGGTTTTACCAATATCCATGTCAAGGATCCTGGCAACACAACATACCACCATGAAGAATGGTGATGGATGATGCAGATGCAAGGGAAGATAACACTTTCTCAGGTTTCACCTTAGCGAGGCCAAGGGAACAAAATCTGGATGATGGACCGAGAGACATTTAGCACTCCGCTTCTAATGTTCTCCTTGATGTGCTAGTGTAATCCATTTATAGATATGGTTTGATATCTAGAACATCAAGTAAAAGGTCGGACTTCGGAAGCTCAAGAATCCGTAAGGATTAACTATGGAGGTAAATCCTACGAAATCCTCATGGGGAGGTGACCAACTTCTTCAACAAGATACTGCAATAATAGGCCTTCCGGCTAGGTGTGTTGGCCATGACACCCACGTTACCGGTTACAGAGAGACCAACATTATAGTTCTTGGAGTATGTTCCAACCATCATATCTGCCTAAGATTCAGATCTGGTTGGTGTCAGGATATTCCAGACTCATCAAGTCTAGAAAGAAAAATGATGTCTGCAACGCTATTCGACGAGATGACATTGCAAGATTCTCGGGGAATGAGCTACGGTAGCAAGCTCCAAAACATGAGCTGGTTCTGCTACAAACCTGTGAACACGCTATCCAAGACAAGCATGACCACATGGTAGTCTTATAATAAAACACTACCGAGCGCAGGTGGGGAACCATCACCGAGGATATCGAAGTCCTTGTGCACTTATCGATGTACTTCTTATCCGTGAGCAAGTCAGTCAGTGGCTTGGTGTGCTAGGAACACATATGGAATGGAGGCGGCCAACCTACCAAACCATAGGGCACTTCGCACGTGCATGACTAACTTGGGGTGATTCCAGAGGAGGCAAAAATAAACTTTCTCGAATTCACGGCAGCAACTTGCATCGAGTGCACGTGAACCAGAGGAGGTCACTTCTTCCATCCAGACAGATACTTCATGAACGGGGCATGAAGAAAATGCTTACACAATTTTCCAATGCTAGCTGGATGTTCAACACGCGTCATGGAGGAGACAAAATGCTGTTGATGGACTCAACAACAACTCATCGGAATTTCCATATCACTAGACTTCGACCATCATGTGAACACGGTGATAGCATTGGTCAGACCAAAAGATGTAATGGTGTATGCTCGAGGGATCAACCACGAGTAAGACAACATTACGAACATCGTTGGTTCTGATTTGACTTGACGATAGTCCATACTCAAGTCAATGTTTTGACAAGGCAATAGATCCAACAACTGATCACGAGGACCAATCGATGGAGATATCATCTTTCTTCAACACACACACAAACACAAAGATATCCCTTAGTGATGAGCTAAGTGGATTAAGCTTTCATCTTCCAACTCTCCAAGTTGTTGTTTGGCTTAACCAACTAGCTCACGGGTATCCCACACAGATTCTTGGAGATTGGGTGGTTTGGAGGAAAATCAACATGATCACGAACTCAACATAGCGGTCAGGTGACAACCTGGTAACACTTCCGAGAAGATGTTCGGAAAATCACGAACCACCGGTATGTTACTAAGGTCGAGAACAACCTTGCTTTTCATGGCAAGATGATATGATCAAAAGGGTGAGGGATTGGCACAATCCTAACTCATTGATCGAGGTGTGCACCAGGAAAATGGACTAGGTAGCACGATCAATCTTAGAATGATAATTCAATAACCACACGCTAAGGATGAGAATATTGTCCATTAACTACCAAGAAACACGGTTGCTGGGAGTATTGATTTCACACATCATGGTTCACTTGTCGGCATTCCGGTTGTGACAACACGGGACCGAGGAAAGAAAAATGATGGCAAGAAGTATTACTTCGTCAAAATTTCATAAGAGGTGGTGCAATTCTCATGACATTCTTGACATAAAGATGGTAACACTCCAAGGTAGAACAGAGCAAAAGCTGGGTTGGCATTTGATCCATGGAATACAACTACTTTGACCCAATCCTAGATATGGATAAGGTACTGGAGTTTGTTTCTCCTAGTCATTCTAGAATAGAATGGCTTGACGGACCACTAGAGTAATAGGCATTGATAAACATGATTGACAAATACTCCTTACTATCAATGGATAGATGAAGGTCGGAATATAACTGAAGGGGGGACAACTCAAGGAACATATAACTTTCTGAGTGGTGGATGCATAGATTAGTATGTCGAACGAGTTCAACATATTTCTTCCGGATAACCCATGCAGAAAGGTAGAACTGGCAGAGCCACAATATAGAATGGAGAACTCATCAAGAGCACTCTGGTTGTGATCCTTTGGTTCAAGAACTTCTGCCATAAGTGGTTCAAGGTATTTGGAAGAAGGAAATACCATGGACCTCGAGGTCTATCACAAGGTTTACTAATGTCCTAAGGAACTAGCAAACACTATCAACATGAAGCAGGTAGGGTGAGTCTCGGGTTCAAAACCCAGGAATAGAATGCCTACTAACTAAATGGCATCACGGGATGCTCTTGAGAATAATGGCCAGAATCACACACTGGGGACACAAAACATGGTTCGATTACTAGGTGATCCTCTAAGACACCTAGGGTCATAATAACAGTTCCAACATAAATGCCGAGGCAACGGAGTACCTCAACTCACCAATTAGTGTGATTAACCTGGCCTAAATGGACATCAGGAACAGGGGAAAAGGTTTGCAAATGCATCAGACTATTTAGAAACCTGGGATGACTCGGACAGCATAACGGCTGTAAATGCTCAAAAATATTTGAGACATCCTGCAAAATGGTGGCATAGCCACTCAACATCACAATATCAAGGTTCCAAGACCAATTATGAACACACGAAAGTAGTAGAAACTGAGCTGGGGCTTAAATCCAACAATCTTATAAGTCTATGGATTAGTAACACGTCATCCTGATAGATAGATGAGAAGACTAGTTCTTAAACCCCGTAGAAGAGAAGAGGATGACTCAGATCAGAAGGTCATGAGGGTAAGGAGTAAAAAGAGCCTTACATTCCCATCCACAATCAATTCCATTATATAACTAAAGCATTTCTAGACACGACTTCGACCAGTTTGGCTTGGTAATCCTACAGGCAGTCAGGCTCTGATACCAAAGCTGTCAGGACCCCGATCCTAGGTCACACCGATCTAGCATGTAACACATCATATCACTTTGTGGCCTCACGCACGGCATTCCCACGGGTGCCACCTTACCTGGCCCGGGACCGTTTGCGCCTTTTGGCTCACGTATATGATAGTGTCGCTAGCATCCATATGAAAAAGAACCCGGGCCGACATGGCTAGTCGTGAACCCAAAGCGGCACTAACCCATGGGGACAGGCATACATAAATCAACCTCGAGCATGTCGGTCAACAGCGTGTGAATCCGGGCTGTAGCACTAGGCTAACAGGACTCCGGTAACCCGGGCTGTAGCAGGCTAGGCAGGACTCCGGATGTCACCGCGTGACATTTCCCTGAAGGGACAAACACAGGAACGAAGAGAAACACATGCCGGCCAGTCAAGTGTCCTGAGCAGTAGTGCTGGGCTAGCAGGACTCCGGTGAACCGGGCTGTAGCGGACTACTATCGCTCAGAAAGCACTAGACTACATTTCCCCATATGACAGGCTGCCAAGGATAAACAACTAGATTGTCGGATCCCACTCATACCAAGCATTTCAATCATACACACAATATGCCCGATATGAGTACATACAACATGGCATCACAACAAGACTCTACGACTCAAGTATTTATTCATTAGGCTCCGAAGAGCGAGATATTACAAACATGGGTCTCATGACCCAACATACAGAGCACACAAGCAACAAGCACATGCGGAAGCTTAACTTGTCTGAGTACAGACAACTACAAATGAAGATGGCTGAGAAGCCTGACTATCTACCAGATCCTGCCGAGGGCACAAGATCGTAGCTGAGGTAACAAGCTAAACGTCGAAGCCCACGTGCAACTAATAGCGAGACTGAAGTCTCTCTGGAAAACATAAAATAAGCAAACATGAGTACAAATGTACCCAGCAAGACTTACATCAGAACTAACTACATATGCATCAGTATCAACAAAGGGGGTGGTGGAGTTTAACTACAGCAAGCCAGCTTTGACTCAGTGGCTAACCTGAACTACGACTGCAAGTAACTCTTTTGAGGTGGCGCACACGAGTCCACATATTCACCATATCAATACTCCACTATGGATCCGCTTCCGTCTCCCTACGAGAAGGCCATCCATAGCACTCATGCTTATCTTGCGCATTTTAGAGTATCCACTTTCACTTGTCTATGAACTATGCGAGGGGTCCAAGTTTCCATATCCGAGGAATCCGACTATTCGAATAGATAATGATAACCCTACAGGGGTGTACTTCTTCACACACGATCTCGCCACTTATAGCCCTGTACACGTCATGTACCTCGGCAACCTTCAAGCGGAAGCCGTGCGAGGGAGTCGGCCACGACCTGACTAACCAACAAGTCTCTCGTCCAGGTTTATCGCCTATTCGGGTTCCATCCGCAAGGAGATCCGGCCGGGGTGTCGCTCATGGCCCCAAACGATGTGTGCAGGGTTCCCAAGCCCACCATCCGGGTGCCACTTGGTACACCGTGCCACGGTGCCTAGTCTGTCCCAAGCCCACCTGTACCGGGTGCCACTTGGTAGACTACTAACACTACCTACAAACACCAGAAACTAGTTGCAACTCTTGGACAGAGATCGAGTTGATTAATATGCCAGGAGGGGCCGAGTTATCGGAACCCAATGTGTGGTAGTAACTGTTCATGGATCACAAACACAGGACTCAGTTCCTGAGGACGGCTGCAATGAGACAACCCACCATGTACTCCTACATGGCCTCTCACCGCTACCTTTACCAAATCGTGTTCACACACTTAGCTCTCAATAGTAGGACATGTTCACCACATTCCAATTCATCCCCGATGAATCAGACCTGACTCAACTCTAACCAGTAGCAGGCATGACAAACAAGCATGAATGAGTAGGCACAACAGGGCTCAAACAACTCCTACTCATGCTAGTGGGTTTCATCTATTTACTGTGGCAATGACATGTCATGCAAAGGAAAGGGTTCAACTACCGCAGCATGTAACAGTTGAATCGGTGTTGCCCTAATGCAGTAAAAGAGAGCAGGAGCAAGAGAGTGGGATTGTATCGGAATGAACAAGGGGGTTTTGCTTGCCTGGCACTTCTGAAGATAATATAGCTCTTCATCGGTGTCATAGATCACATTGTCGGAACATCGTCTACCGAGAGGGAACAAATACCGGCAACAGAGAAGATATACAATTAATGCAATGCAACAGTATGATGCATGAATGTGACATGGCAATAATGTTATGATTTGAGCTAATGCATCTAGCTATGGTTTAAATGAAGTTGGTTTGAATACATGATTCAAATTCCATCTCCATATATGATTATTTAAATGCCCTTTATTTGTTTTGTCCAAAATAGAGGACAAACATTGTTCAAACATGCATGAAAATGGTACAGATGGATTCCTTGAATTTTTCTGATAATTTTTCAGATAATTTTTCATATATAATTTATTTCATTTGGAGTTACGGTTGAATTTTTATGATTTTAGAAGTTTTGGGATTTTCTGAAAATAAATAAATCATTTAAGATTTATTTAAATTCCAGAAAGGAATTATTGCATCAGCATGACCTCACAGTGACGTCAGCAAGGTCAACAGCTCGGTCCAGGTCAAACCTGACGTGTGGGGTCCACACGTCAGTGACACAGTCAACTAACTAAGTTAGTTAGCCCTAACTAACTGGGCTAGGCCCACTGGTCAGCGACTAACCCAGCTAACCTAACTAGCTAATTAGCGCTAACTAAGTAATTAGTCGGGCGGGGCCCGTGGGTCAGTGAGAGAGAGGGGGGAGGTCAAACCGGGCAGTGGGTCAACCCACGCCGGTCAACGAGTCAGCGGTCGCCGGCGTTTAGCCGCCGGCGACGACAGAGATGGCGGGGCGGCTCGGGAATGCTCTACAGGGCACCATTCAATCCGTGGGTTGCACCTACGGGTTCCTGGGAGTGAGGCGCATCCATTGGGGGAGGTGGTAGGAGCTGGGGTGGCCGGAAAAGTAGCCGGCGACGAGGTTCAGCGGCGGCAGCAGCTCGGGCATCCTCGGGATAGCGCTACAGAGCACGGGAGGGGGTGCCGTGGTTGTCTGCGTGCTCATGGGATCGTGCTGAGCACGATGGTGTGCTCGGACACGAGCTGCGGTGGCTGTGGCCACGGCGGCGACATCGCCGGCGGCGGGGAGTGCTCGGCCAAGATGGGGCTATGGCCTAGAGGTCAAAACGACCAGGGAAAAAGGGGGAAATGACTCAGGGGCTCACTTTGGTGACGTAGGGATGGCCAGCGTGCTCGGGGAAGCGTCGGTGGCGGTGAATCGACCGGTGAAGTCCGGCGAGCAGAAGCGGTGGTGACGAGCTCGAAGACGACGGCATGGTGATCCTCGGCTTGCGTGGCTTGGCGAGGAGGAAGAAGGGCACTAGGCGGAGCTCGGGGGTGCATCGGGGAGGCTCAAAGATGGTCGTGGCCTTGGGGGAGCTCGTCGGCGGCGACGGCTGCATTCGGTTGCGCGCGTGAGAGAGAGACGGAGAAGGGGACGAGGGCGAGGGAGAGTGCGAGAGCGTCAAGGGGGTCCAGGGGGGTAGCGTGGCGTCGCAGAGGCCTAAGGGGGGGGAAGGGGAGCTCGCCAGCGCGAAGCAGGAGCTGGCGCAGCCGGCGTCGTGCTCTGGTCTGCCTCTGCCAGTAGGCAAAGGTTGAAGACAGGTATGCCCCTGGTGGGCTGGGCCGCCAGGTGGGCCAGCACAGGAGCTGGGCCGGTTGCTGGCGCCAGGTAAGCTCTCTCTCTGCTTTTCTAATTTATTACTGTTTTCTATTTTCTGAATTTGTTTTGGTTTAGTAAAAATACTAAACCATTTAATAAAATCCTGAAAATATTCATGGACACATGCTGAATTATTTCAGTGGCCCAAAAAATAGTTCCAACATTATTTGAGCATTTAAATTATTAATAGTGTTTAAATGCCCAAGTCAAAGACAATAATGATTTAAATTCAGTGCCAAAATAATTCCTTAAAAATGTTCAATATTTTTGGTTTGGACACAAACCCTTGCCAAAATTATCAAACATTAATGAAGGCCATTTTGGTTTCACTGAATGCCAGCTTAAGGGTTCTTGCCCCTTTTTTTTATTTAAGTTTTTGAGGCTTCCACTTTCCTCAATTCAAGTTTCAGAAATTTAACATGTTGCATGGATGCAAGCAAAGTCAAGCAAGGCCTGAACTGGGGCTGTGACACATGACATCATTGCCATGATTTCCTCTAGTGTTTTGCATCTTCGCTCCACTAGTTTGCACGACATGATTGTTATTGCTTCTTGTCATATATCTCCATGTGTTGCATCTATCATGCTAGATGATTTCCCATGTATTGAGTGCACCAATGATTTTAGTTTTGCTTGTGAGATTGCCCCCATAGCATTCTCATATCTATTTGGAGAATTTGACATATTCCTTGTGAAGCATGCTTGCCTTACCTCTTTGCACCATATACCTAGTGCCATGAATATTGCCATTGTTTCGTCATATTATTCTTGCACTTGTGTTTCTAATGGTCATGTGCAAGAGAAGAGAACCATCATGATGGATGATGTGTTTATCTACCATGCACATACGTTCTTTTTGTTGTGTGCATGTGTATGATACATGGACTTCGTGTCGACTTCCACGTCACGTGAGTTAACAATCCGAGCTCTTGAGAGCAAACCACCTTCTACCACGACGATTCTACATCGCACTTGCTTGTACTTCGGCATTGTGAAGGACGCACAAGAACATGATTTCAAGGTGATATCCTTCTCTTTTGAGAACCCCCAAACCATGAGCATGCATATTGTGGATCATACTACTTGTGTTGCTTGCACCATGCGACTTATTTGTCATCTTGGACCCCTTGCTTGCGCACATGTTAGAGATGTTGCTTCAACTTGTCATTTTCACAATTCCATGCATCATGATATATATGCCTTGTGTGTTGCATCCAATTTTCGGATTACTTGCTCCTCTCATATGTTTGGTTGCAACAATGTCATCACTTCACATATGCCATGTCCCATTGATTGCTACATGCTTGAATTGATTGCCTCACACATGATGAACAATTGCTCTTTCCATTGTGTTGAGTGCCACACGATATTCACTACACCCAATGCACATTATGCTTGGATTGTCTTGCACTTGACCCATGTGTTTAGACACTTCATTTTATTTGGTGTTGTGAATGCTTCTTATGTCTACCATAGACCTTTCATTGAGCAATTTTCCCATGCTTGCTATGAACTTGAGGTAGATGCTTCTTCTCTTGTCACACATATGTGCATCACTACCTCACGTTCACATGATTGTCCCCACGATTTCTTTGCTTGTGCTCGATTGATATGCTTTAATCTCATGTCACAATCCTTTATCACACCATATGCTTTGCATGATGACGACACTTGTTTGGTGAATCACCTCTTGAATGCTTGGTTTTGCACTAACCCTAACCACATTTGTTTTTCCAAGTGTTTGTTTTCTTTGCTACTTTTGAAGCAATCCCAAGATGGTGCGACATTGGAGAGTGCCCATTTCGTGCTTCAAGATGACGAGAAATTGGTGATCGACCACACCTACACGGCGACGCCATCTCTTTCCCATGGTGATTTGGATTTCGATCCGAGGTCGGATCTTTCCCAAGGGAGGGGAGATGATGCGGAGCATCCTATGGACATCACCATGTCAAGAGTCCGTTTGTCAAGTGACACGTGCGACATCTACTTCACATACATAAAGGTGAATCATCTCCTTTACACGTTCTCACTTAACCCCTTCGAGGATGGTATACTACTTGATACCCCTCTCGTGTGCATGCATAGGTATTGTCAGAGCACTACGGACGATGAGGAGGAGTGCAAGCGCCAAGGAACAACTACACCATCCGCGAGGGAAGCATGGAAGCAACGATGGAAGAAGACGGAGACAGCTTCCCGAACCCGGACATCCGACCCTAGCCCAGACATCCGGCCCCTGGACGTGTCACCAGCAGCAAGGAGCCAGGGGCCAAGTCTACACGGCCCGGACATCCGGCGACCAGCCCAGACATCCGGCGCGTCCCGAGCCCCCGGACATCCGGCCTCCAACCCGGAAATCCGGACCCCGCCATTCCAGGGAGCAAGAAGGTTGGACCCTGCCAGCCCGGACATCCAGCGTCTCGGGAAGGCCCAGACATCCGGCCCGATGCCCGGACTTCCGGCCCCCCTGCCTGCGTGCAGCGCATCTGGGCCGTGGCCCATGTACCCCTTCGCCCCTTAGACTATATATACTCCCCTCCACCCACGTTTTAGGGTTAGCATTGTGATAGCTCATTTGAGAGATAGAGCTTCGCTCATCCATATCGGATCTACTCCACGAGAGAGACCGTGGCCCCTCTATGGAGAAGATTCACCTTGGATTCAAGACCCCTCACGGGAAGATCCCCTTGTGGATTCAAGACCTCCTCACGAAGAAGAACCGGTTACCTCTTGTATCGTCCGTTGTTGACTTTGGATCTTGTATCTCTCTTTGTGTTTCGAGGATCTAGCACATGTGTGATCATGCTTGTTGGTTTGAGTGTTCTCTTGTCTTCCCCTCGTTTTCCCCCTCGTGTTCTTCGCGTTCTTCGCGGAATCCGCTCCTTTCGTGAAAGATCGGGCCACTAGGGTTCTACCCTACATCACCCACCGACGGTGTGTATGCCTGTTACCTACGGTGTCGTTGTTGCTTCCCTCGGTCGGGCGTGGTCCACCAACCACTGCCTGTAGGCAATAGCATTAGGCTAGCAACTATCACTGATCAAGGGTACGGATCAACCAGACTATGAGAGGGGGTGATGGTCTACGTAGTGGTTGGGAGAGGTGCCATGAAGAGGAAGCGATGGCTAACACCAAGGCTGGGAGAGGAGCTGGAAGACGGCGCTATGGTGGGACAAGAGGAGCAGTGGCGGGAAGAGAAAGCAGCAACTACGCCATGTGAGTTGCTGAAGTTGTGCCTTGTGAGGTGGGGATAAGCAGGGATGTGTGCTGCCCCTATGTAGTGAGAGGCGATTTTCCTTTTTGAGTGAGGTTGTTTATTTGTCTAGAACAAATTAGCTTATTTTCCTTTCTCCCTTGTGAACTGAGAGGAGTGGCTATTATGCCATGAGAGAAGTGTCAAATATTCTTGAAATAGCAAAAAATATTTTAAAAATGATAGCCAAACAAGTGATCTAGAGAATGTACTATGTTGCTACAAAGTGGGATGCTACTCACTCCACTCAAAGAAAAACATGATGTGACCCAATCGGCTCAAGGTGGTCACACGCTTGCATCTAGTGGCTGGCCGATGTATACAGATTTTGCTTCCATATACATTCATTGGCCAGTTCATCATGTTCACCATCAAACCACATGCATACCATGTATATATTTTGGACTCACTCTCTACATCACATTCGGTAGAGAATAAAGCTATGAGATATTGAAATTACTGAGATTTTCAAGGGACTTCAATAATGCACTTGAAATAGCATTTCACAACTTATATTCTCTGCTGGCTAATATTCCAATGAGCACAGACAAGTATATTTATCTATTTTATTTTCATATTCAAGATTCATGTAATTATTTTATCATCATCATATTTATATTTGAGATAATAATAATTTATTCATTAAAAGAGAATTCTATACAAACTACATACGGATGTATATAGACATATTTTAGAGTGTAGATTAACTCATTTTTCTTCGTATGTAGTCCATATTGGAATCTCTAAAAAGACTCATATTTAGGAACGGGAGGAGTATATGATTTTACGCTCTTCATGTATATGTTGTCAAATTAAATTTGTAATACATTGCAACTAAAAAGAAATAATGGAGACGCAAGAGAAGTGGGAAAATGGAAATACATTGCATCAATTATATTTGTGGAGTGTTACTAGAAATCTTTTTTACATGTGAAATTTGAAGTGCATTATGTTTCAATATGTAACCAACAAAAATATTATAAGGCCCATGGGAACGCACGGTCAATATCCTTGTGTATTTAGGTTTCCGATCAATACAATTCTAGCATGAATAATAAACATTTATCATGAATAAGGAAATACAAAATAACAACGTTATTATTGCCTCAAGGGCATATTTCCTTCCGTCTAACACTTGTACTAGAGTGAATAATCTAGATTACATTTTAATGATTCTATCACCCATGGAGTCTTTGTGCCGATCATGTTTTTCTCGTGGAAGAAGCTTAGTCAACGGGTCTGCTACATTCAGATCTGTATGTACTTTGCAAATCTCTATGTCTCCCTCCTTGACTTGATCACGGATGGAGTTGACGCGCCTCTTGATGTGTTTGGTTCTTTTGTGAAATCTGGATTCCTTCGCTAAGGAAATTGCTCCAGCATTGTCACAAAATATTTTCATTGGTCCTGATGCACTAGGTATTACACCTATACTGGATATGAACTCCTTCATCCAGACTCCTTCATTTGCTTCTTCCGAAGCAGCTATGTACCTCGCTTCACACGTAGATCCCGCCACAACGCTCTACTTGGAACTGCACCAACTGACAGCTCCACCATTCAATATAAATACATATCCGGTTTGTGACTTAGGGTCATCTGGATTAGTGTAAAATCTAGCATCGACGTAACCATTTACGACGAGCTCTTTGTCACCTCCATAAACAAGAAACATATCCTTGGTCCTTTTCAGGTACTATAGGATGTTCTTGACCGCTATCCAGTGATCCACTCCTTTTTTTGAAGGTGAACGACAGTGGGAGAGGCTCCCACTAACTTTTGTATTACTCACGAAGGAACAGTTACATATGTGTTACAAAGGGTTTTAGACGGCCCCCGACCGTTTAAGCTAAGGTAATTACAACACTAAAGTCCCTAGTTTACAATGTAACTAGTCAGGAAAGGATGAAACTCCTCTCCACAATTATGGATCAGTAGCTCCAGAAGATGTTTGAATCTAGCTAGCCACGCCCCGACTGAATGCTGGATTCCTCTGAAGTGTTGGTTGTTTCTTTCCATCCACAAACTCCTGGCAGCCAACAGAAAGATGTCCATGAATAGAGGCTGCCGCCAGTCACTTTTGCCCCGATGCAGTAGTGCTATTCTGTTGTCTCTTACCGGCCAGGTCAATCCAACCATACTCCAACACTGTTGACTAAAGGGGCACAGAAAGAATAGGTGTTCAACAGTTTCCTCAGGGGGGGGGGGGGTTGACAGAACATGCAGGCATAACTGTTCCCCACGACGGCAAAGTGCGTACGCTTGAGCATGTTTCTAGTGTTCAATCCATCCACAAGAAGCAACCACCCAAACATTTTAAACTTGATCGGGCTCTTGGCCTTCCAAAGCTAACCGAATGCCTCATCAGCCACCATCTCCTTAACAGTGGTTATAGTATTTCTTTGAGGAGAAGCGCCTGAGCATGCATTCCCAAGTGTCACAACAGTCATTGGCCAGTGGATGGATCCCTGCTGGATCTCTCTGACCTTCTCTCTGGCCTGGGTCGAAAGAGGTAAGCTGAAGATCATGGCCGGGTCCGTGGCAGTAAGCACCTTAGGAATGGAATCATCCTCATTCAAGCAAAAGGAGAAAGCCCGCGGGTACACTTCCATGAGTGGAGTGTCATTACCGCTTTCAAACCAGACATCTTTCCAAAACAAAGAGCTAGAACCATCTCCTGGAATGACTTTGGTGATCCCACGAAAAACCCCATTGAGTTGCATTATGTCTTTCCACCAGAAAGAGCCCGCCGCGTCAGGTGCATGCGGGATTTTGTTCCTATAGTATGCATCCCAAATCAACTCCACCCAGGGGACATCCTCATGGTTATAGAATTTGAAAAGATGTTTTAGGAGAAGGGCTACATTTTGGGTCTTGATATCAATGACACCAAGGCCTCCATGCCACTTCTGACGGCAAACAAGTTCCCAGGCCGCACGGGAGTTGTTTTTTATTCCATCACGCGAGTTTTTTTGCCCAGAGACAATATCTGCGTAGTTTGTCCAGATGTTCAACCACCTTCGGGTGCAGTTTAATTGTGTACATTTCATAGATCAACATCGACGTCACAACAGAATTGACCAAGGTCAATTTTGCCCCAGACGACATCAGAGATAGCGCTGTGGATGTCTTCCTCTCAACTGCATGCACCATCGTCCTGAGATCAAGTACGCTAGGCCTCGTCGTTCCCATCAGGAGACCGAGGTAAGTGAATGGTAGGGAACCAACAGAGCATCCAAACACCCCCGCCAACTCACTAGCACGCTGGTGATCGATGTTAATTGGGATAAGAGTTGATTTATGAAAATTGATTTTCAGACCAACCGATGCAACGTAGTCTTCCAGGATAGCTTTCATGCGGGCAGCTTGTTCAGGACATGCCTACATCACCAATATCGTGTCGTCAACGTACTGCACGACCGGGAAATCACCAGCACTGTCACGAGGGATAGGCAGGCCAACTAGTCCGCGAGAAAAAGCATCGTTACTCGCTGCTTGGAGGAGGTCAGCGGCAAGTATAATGATTAGCGGTGAGAGAGGGTCACCCTGCCGCACTCCACACTTGCGTTGAAATTTCCGACCAGGAACTCCATTAAGGAGTACAGAAGAAACCCCCGAGCCAAAAATTGTTTCCATCCATCCTAGCCACTTGTCATCAAAACCCATGTGCTTCATGATCTCTAGCATGGGAGCATGCTCAATCGTGTCAAACGCCTTAGCAAAATCAAGCTTCAGGAGGATTATCTCCCGCGTCAAGGTATGCCATTGGTGGATATATTCAAAAGTCCATGCCAGGCAGTCCCGGATTGTCCCCTCCCCTTAATGAAACCGTACTGGTTCTTGTGAATGATTTTAAGGATGATTTCTGCAGCCGATTAGCCAGGATTTTTGTGATGATTTTCTGACAACAATTCAGCAAAGTGATTGGTCTGTAGTCATTCGCAGTTTCTGGACAAGAGATCTTTGGGATCAAGGTGATGTAACCCTCACTAATGCTGGTGATATCTAGCCCCCCTGCATGAAAATCATGGCACATCTTATAGAAATTCGTTTTGATGATCTGCCAACAACTCTTAAGAAAACATCCATTAAAGCCGTCAAGGCCAGCAGCTTTGTCGCTGGGCATTTCCTTAATTACAACATCAATCTCTTCATTGGAAAAGGGTGCTGACAATTGGTCTAGTCCCTCAATTCGGTGGATAATTCTAGAGTGATCCACTCCTGGATTACTTTGGTACCTCCCTGTCAGACTTATGGCAAGGCACAAATCAGGTCTGGTACACAACATAGCATACATGATAGAACCTATAGCTGGGGCATAGGGAATGACTTTCATTTTCTCTCTATCTTCTGTAGTGGTCGGGCATTGAGTCTGACTAAATTTCACACCTTGCAACACAGGCAAGGACCCTTTCTTTGAATGATCCATTTTGAACTTCTTCAAAACTTTGTCAAGGTATGTGCTTTGTGAAAGTCGTATTAAGCGTCTTGATCTATCTCTATAGATGTTGATGCCCAATATATAAGCAGCTTCACCGAGGTCTTTCATTGAAAAACTCTTATTCAAGTAACATTTTATGCTATCCAGAAATTCTACATCATTTCCAATCAACAATATGACATCCACATATAATATTAGAAATTCTATAGAGCTCCCACTCACTTTCTTGTAAATAGAGGCTTCTCTGAAAGTCTGTATAAAACCATAAGCTTTGATCACCTCATGAAAGCGTATATTCCAACTCCGAGATGCTTGCACCAATCCATAGATGGATCGCTGGAGCTTGCACACTTTGTTAGCACCTTTAGGATTGACAAAACCTTCTGGTCGCACCATATGCAACTCTTCTTTAAGGAATCCATTAAGGAATGCAGTTTTGACATCCATTTTCCAGATTTCATAATCATAAAATGTGGCCATTGCTAACATGATTCGGACAGACTTAAGCATCACTATGGGTCAGAAAGTCTCATTGTAGTCCACTCCATGAACTTGTCAAAAACCTTTCGCGACAAGTCGAGCTTTGTAGACAGTAACATTACCATTAGCGTCAGTCTTCTTCTTGAAGATCAATTTATTCTCTATGACTCGGTGATCATCGAGCAAATCCACACTTTGTTCTCATACATGGATCCTATCTCAGATTTCATGGCCTCAAGCCATTTATCAGAATCTGGGCTCATCATAGCTTCTTCATAGTTCGCAGGTTCGCCATGATCCAGTAACATAACTTCTGGAACAGGATTACCATACCACTCTCATGCCGAACGTGCTCTGTTCGACCTACGAGATCCAGTAGTAACTTTATCTGAAGTTTCATGATCATCATCATTAACTTCCTCTCTAGTTGGTGTAGGCATCACGGGAATGGATTTCTCTTATGTGCTACTTCCAATTCGAGAGAAGGTACCATTACCTCATCAAGTTCTACTTTCCTCCCACTCACTTCTATCGAGTGAAACTCCATCTCTAGAAAGGTTCCATTCTTGGCAACAAAGCTCTTGCCTTCGGATCTGTGGGAGAAGGTGTACCCAATTGTTTCCATAGGGTATCCTATGAAGACGCACTTCTCCGATTTGGGTTCAAGCTTATCAAGCTAAAGCCTTTTGACATAACTGTCGCAACCCCAAACTATAAGAAACGATATCTTAGGTTTCTTGCCAAACCACAGTTCATACGGTGTTGTCTAAACGGATTTAGACGGTGCCCTATTTAACGTGAATGTAGTTGTCTCTAATGCATAAGCCCAAAACGATAGTGGTAAATAGGTAAGAGACATCATAGATTGCACAATATCTAATAAAGTACGGTTACGACGTTCGGACACACCATTATGTTGTAGTGTTCCTGGTGGCATGAGTTGTGAAACTATTCACATTGTTTAAAATGAAGGCCAAATTCATAACTCAAATATTGGCTCGCTCCATTGTTTTCTTGTTACGGTGATTCTCCACTTCACTCTGAAATTCTTTGAACTTTTCAAATGTTTCAGACTTGCGTTTCATTAAGTAGATATACCCATATATTCTCAAATCATCTGTGAAGGTCAAATAACGATACCCGCCGCATGCCTCAACACTCAATGAACCGCATACATCGGTATGTATTATTTCTAGTAAGTCATTGGCTCGCTCCATTGTTTTGGAGAACGGAGTTTTAGTTGAAGGAAATATGCCCTAGAGGCGATAATAAAGTTGTTATTTATATTTCCTTGTATCATGATAAATGTTTATTATTCATGCTAGAATTGTATTAACCGGAAACTTAGTACAGTTGTGAATACATAGACAAAACAGAGTGTCCCTAGTATGCCTCTACTTGACTAGCTCGTTAATCAAAGATGTGTTGTCATTTGATGAACGGGATCATATCATTAGAGAATGATGTGATGGACAAGGCCCATCCATTATCTTATCATAATGATCGTTTAGTTTTATTGTTGTTGCTTTCTTCATGACTTATACATGTTCCTCTGACTATGAGATTATGCAACTCCCGAATACCGGAGGAACACCGTGTGTGCTATCAAACATCACAACATAACTGGGTGATTATAAATATGCTCTACAAGTGTCTCCGATGGTGTCTGTTGTGTTGACATATATCGAGATTAGGATTTGTCACTCTGTGTATCGGAGAGGTATCTCTGGGCCCTCTCAGTAATGCACATCACTATGAGCCTTGCAAGCAATGTGACTAATGATTTGGTTACGAGGTGATGCATTACGGAATGAGTAAAGAGAGTTGCCAGTAACGATATTGAACTTGGTATGAAGATACCGATGATCGAATCTGGGGCAAGTTACATAACGATTACAAAGGGAACAACGTATGTTGTTATGTGGTATGACCGATAAAGATCTTCGTAGAATATGTAGGAACTAATATGAGCATCCAGGTTCTGCTATTGTTTATTGACTGGAGATGTGTCTCGGTCATGTCTACACACTATGCCGATTTGTATTATGAGTTATGTGATTTGATGACCGAAGTTTGTTCGGAGTCCCGGATGAGATCACAGACATGATGAGGAGCCTCGAAATGGTCGAGAGGTAAAGATTCATATATTGGAAGGTTGTTTTCGCACACTGGAATGGTTTCGGGAAGTTTCGGATAAGTTTCGGAGTTCGGGGGGTTATCGGAACCCCCCGGAAGTTAATGGGCCAACTTGGGCCTTAGTGGAGAAGAGAGAGGGTCGGCCAGGAGGTGGCGCGCGCCCCCCTTGTCAATCCAAATTGGACAAGGGGTGGGGGTGGTGCCCCCCTTCCCTCTCCTACTCCTCCTCTCTTTCCCTCTTTGCTACTCCGGAAAAAGGAAAAAGGAGAGGGAATCCTACTAGGACTAAGGAGTCCTAGTAGGACTGCCCACACTTGGCGCGCCCCCTTGTGCCGGCCTCCTCCTTCCCCCTCCTTTATATACGTGGGAGAGGGGCACCCCAAAGACACACCAAGTCTTCTCTTAGCCATGTGCGGTGCCCCCCTCCACAGTTACACACCTGGTCATATGGTCGTAGTGCTTAGGAGAAGCCCTGCGCCGGTAACTTCATCATCACCATCGCCATGTCGTCGTGCTAACAAAACTCTGCCTCGTCCTCAACTAGATCAAGAGCTCGAGGGACGTCATCGTGTTGAACGAGTGCAGAACACAGAGGTGCCGTACGTTCGGTACTTAGATCAGTTGGATCGTGAAAACGTTCGACTACATCAACCACGTTACTAAACGCTTGTGCTTTTGGTCAACGGAGGTACATGGACACACTCTCCCCTCTTGTTGCTATGCATCTCATAGATAGATCTTGCGTGCTCGTAGGAATTTTTTTGAAATACTGCATTCCCCAACAGTGGCATCCGAGCTAGGTCTATGTGTAGATGTTATATGCATGAGTAGACCACAAAGATTTGTGGGTGATAATAGCCATACTTCTTACCACTAACGTCTTACTTTGACTCGGCGGTATTGTTGGATGAAGCGGCCTGGACTGACATTACATGACCACATTCATGAGACTGGTTCTACTGTCGTGCTTCGCTCACAGGTGGGTGGCGGGTGTCTGTTTCTCCAACTTTAGTTGAATCGAGTTTGACTACGGCCGGTCCTTGTTGAAGGTTAAAACAACACACTTGACGACAAATTGTTGTGGTTTTGATGCGTAGGTAAGAACTGTTCTTGCTAGAAGCCCACAACAGCCAAGTAAAACTTGCAACAACAAAGTAGAGGACGTCTAACTTGTTTTTGCTGGGCATGCTGTGATGTGATATGGTCAAGACATGATGAGATATAAATTGCTGTATGAGATGATCCTGTTTTGTAGAAGTTATCGGCAACTCACAGGAGCCTTATGGTTGTCACTTTATTGTATGAAACGCAATTGCCATGTAATTGCTTTACTTTATCACTAAGCGGTAGTGATAGTCGTAGAAGAAATAGTTGGTGAGACGACAATGATGCTACGATGGAGATCAAGGTGTCAAGCCGGTGATGATGGAGATCGTGACGGTGCTTTGGAGATGGAATCAAAGGCACAAGATGATGATGGCCATATCATGTCACATATTTTGATTGCATGTGATGTTTATCTATTATGTATGTTATTTTTCTTAGTACGACGGTAGCATTATAAGATGATCTCTCACTAAATTTCAAGGTACAAGTGTTCTCCTTTAGTATGCACCGTTGCTATAGTTCATCGTGCCGAGACACCACGTGATGATCGGGTGTGATAAGCTCTACGTTCACATACAATGGGTGCAAGCCAGTTTTGCACGTGCAGAATACTTGGGTTAAACTTGATGAGCCTAGCATATGCAGATATGGCCTCGGAACACTGAGACCGAAAGGTCGAACGTGAATCGTATAGTATATATGATCAACATAGAGATGTTCACCATTGACAACTACTCCATCTCACGTGATGATCGGACATGGTTTAGTTGATATGGATCACTTGATCATTTAGATGACTAGAGGGATGTCTATCTAAGTGGGAGTTCTGAAGTAATATGATTAATTGAACTTTAACTTATCATGAACTTAGTACCAAATAGTATTTGCATGTCTATGTTGTTGTAGATCAATGGCCCGTGCTACCGTTCCCTTGAATTTTAGTGCGTTCCTAGAGAAAGCTAATTTGAAAGATGATGGTAGCAACTACACGAACTGGGTCCGTAACTTGAGGATTATCCTCATTGCTGCACAAAAGAATTACGTCCTGGAAGCACCGCTAGGTGCAAGACCTGCTACTCGATAGATGAACGTCTGGCAGAGCAAAGATGATGACTACTCGATAGTTCAGTGTGCCATGCTTTGCGGCTTGGAATTGGGACTTCAAAGATGTTTTGAACATCATGGAGCATATGAAATGTTCCAGGAGTTGAAGTTAATATTTCAAGGAAATGCCCGAATTGAGAGATATGAAGTCTCTAATAAGTTCTATAGCTGCAAAATGGAGGAGAATAGTTTTGCCAGTGAACATATACTCAGAATGTCTGGGTACCACAACCACTTGACTCAACTGGGACTTAATCTTCCTGATGATAGTGTCATTGACAGAGTTCTTCAATCACTCCCACCAAGCTACAAAAGCTTCGTGATGAACTATAATATGCAAGGGATGGATAAGACAATTCCCGAGCTCTTCACAATGCTAAAGGTTGCGGAGGTAGAAATCAAGAAGGAGCATAAATTGTTTATGGTTAACAAGACCACTAGTTTCAAGAAAAAGGGCAAAGGGAAGAAGGGGAACTTCAAGAAGAACGACAAGCAAGTTGTTGTTCAAGTGAAGAAGCCCAAGTGTGGACCTAATCCTGAGACTGAGTGCTTCTACTGCGAAGGGACTAGTGATACGTCTCCGTTGTATCTACTTTTCCAAACACTTTTGCCCTTGTTTTGGACTCTAACTTGCATGATTTGAATGGAACTAACCCGGACTGACGCTTTTTTCAGCAGAATTACCATGGTGATATTTATGTGCAGAAACAAAAGTTCTCGGAATGACCTGAAACTTCACGGAGCAACTTTTTGGAAAATATAAAAAATACCTGCAAAAGATGAAGGCCAAGGGGCCCACCACCTGTCCACGAGGGTGGGGGCGCGCCTGCCCCCCTACCTCGTGGGCCCCCTGGAGCTCCTCCGACTCCAACTCCAACTCTATATATTGTGTTTTGGGGAGAAAAAAATCAGAGAGAAGAATTCATCACGTTTTACGATATAGAGCCGCCGCCAAGCCCCAAAACCTCTCAGGAGGGCCGATCTGGAGTCTGTTTGGGCCTCCGGAGAGGGGAATCCGTCGCCATCGTCAGCATCAACCATCCTCCATCACCAATTTCATGATGCTCACTACCGTGCGTGAGTAATTCCATCGTAGGCTTGCTAGACAGTGATGGGTTGGATGGGATTTATCATGTAATCGAGTTAGTTTTGTTAGGGTTCGATCCCTAGTATCCACTATGTTTTGAGAATGATGTTGCTATGACTTTGCTATGCTTAATGCTTGTCACTAGGGCCCGAGTGCCATGATTTCAGATCTGAACCTATTATGTTTTCATCAATATATGAGAGTTCTTGATCCTATCTTGCAAGTCAATAGTCACCTATTATGTGTTATGATCCGTTAAGCCCGAAGTGACAATAATCGGGATACTTACCGGTGATGACCGTAGTTTGGGGAGTTCATGTATTCATTATGTGTTAATGCTTTGTTCCGGTACTCTATTAAAAGGAGGCCTTAATATCCCTTAGTTTCCGTAAGGACCCCGCTGCCACGGGAGGGTAGGACAAAAGATGTCATGCAAGTTCTTTTCCATAAGCACGTATGACTATATTCGGAATACATGCCTACATTACATTGATGAAGTGGAGCTAGTTCTGTGTCACCCTAGGTTATGACTGTTACATGATGAACCGCATCCGGCATAATTCTCCATCACCGATCCATTGCCTACGAGCTTTCCATATATTGTTCTCCGCTTATTTATTTTTTCGTTGCTATTGCTATCATCATTACAAAATACCAAAAACATTGCTTTTACTACTGTTACCTTTTTGCTACCATTACCACTACTATCATATTACTTTGCTACTAAATACCTTGCTGCAGATACTAAGTTTCCTGGTGTGGTTGACACTGGTAGAAAAAGGGCCTATACTCCCGGTTCGTAAGGGCCTTTAGTCCCGGTTCCTGAACCGGGACTAAAGTGTCGGTACTAATGCCCCGACCCTTTAGTCCCGGTTCAATCCAGAACCGGGACTGATGGGCCTCCACGTGGGCAGTGCGCAGAGCCCAGGCAGGAGACCCTTTGGTCCCGGTTGGTGGCACCAACCGGGACCAATAGGCATCCACGCGTCAGCATTTCTATGGATGGGGTTTTTGTTTTTTTAAAGGGGGGGGGGTTGGGGGTTTTGGGGGTTAATTTAGGTGTTTCATATATTGTGTTAGCTAGCTATAATTAATAGAGAGAAGTGTCCTCTCTTATCTCCGTGCTTGGTCGACGCTACGTACTATACATACGTATAGAGAGGACTAGACACGCTGGCTAGCTAGTAAGCAAACGAAGGAAACAGAAGATCGTCATGAACATATACGCATACAGAGAGAAGTGATATCGACCACCTATCATTCTCCGGGAGGTTCGTCGAACAACAAGTTCTCGTATATCTATCTGACACTACCGGCTACATATATACAATAATTATCTCTTACAAATATAATCATACGGACTCAGGGTCAACATAGAATTCTCCGTCTTCAGGGATCACGTGGTCAAGAAAGAATGCCGCCAATTACTCTTGAATTGCTCGCATGCGAGCTGGTGCTAGGAGTTCATCCCGCTTCCGAAACATCTAATTTAAAGAAGGGGGTCAATACATACATATATATATATATATATATGAATGAATGAAACTCAACACAAATGATGGTAATAAAATAAAATTGTGAATGTTCTTATTTACGTACTTCATATTGTTCGTCAGTGTAGCCCCGCTCACAGGTCGTGTGGCGGATGGACTCGCAAACATAGTATCCACAGAAATCATTCCCTTGTTCCTGCCACAACCACTTTACAAGAAATAGAGGTTAATCAAACTGATAAGCAATAATGCCAAATGGTATTGATGAAACTAGCGCTTGAATGACTAGTAGATGCACTTAAAATGCTACTATAGCTAGTACTTACTTTCGGGTTTTTTTTTTATTTTTTTTATTTCTACTTAAAACTAAATACTTACAGTTTTTTAGTGATTTCTTTTTGCTTTTAGGTCACAAAAATTATAAACTTTCTGTTAGTGCCATTAGTTTTAAATTTTGAATAGTTTAAATTTGAATTTTTAAAAATTTGTGTGAATCACTAGTTTATGAATAACTTTACTATAAAAATAGAATTTTTTTCTATTTATTTTTTATTTATACTTACAACTAAATACTTATAGTTTTTTAGTGATTTCTTTTTGATTTTAGGTCACAAAAATTATAAACTTTCTGTTAGTGCCATTAGTTTTAAAATTTTGAATAGTTTAAATTTGAATTTTTAAAAATTTGTGTGAATCACTAGTTTATGAATAACTTTACTATAAAAATAGAATTTTTTTCTATTTATTTTTTATTTATACTTACAACTAAATACTTATAGTTTTTTAGTGATTTCTTTTTGATTTTAGGTCACAAAAATTATAAACTTTCTGTTAGTGCCATTAGTTTTAAAATTTTGTATAGTGTAAATTTGAATTTTATAAAATTTGTGTGAATCACTAGTTTATGAATAACTTTACTATAAAAATAGATTTTTTTTCTTCTTTGCTATTTATTTTTTATTTATACTTACAATTAAATACTTATAGTTTGATTTTAGGTCACAAAAATTATATTCTTTTTTCTATTAAAGAATATTATAGTTTTATTTTAGTTGATCATAACATAATATTTTAATTGATTGTTTTTATTTTCATAAAAGTTTTGTAGTTCATTCTGTTTGCTATTAATTCATTCTTTGAGCTAAATGACTCTGAAATTGGAAAGCATTTCAAAATGAACTCTGAAAAGGTTGAAAGTTGGCATGGTATCATCATTTCACCCACATAGCATGTTTCAAAAAGTAGAGAGGGTTATGACAAAAACTTGATGCACTTCGTGTACAAAATGGACAATCACTTTCGAAGTATCAAAGTTTCGAACCATAAGACATGAAAGCATTTCAAATGAACTCTGAAAAAGTTGAAAGTTGGGATGGTATCATAATTTCACCCACATAGCATGTGCATGTACAAAACGGACAATGGTAGCATGTTTGTCTGTTACAAATTTGGCATGGTATCATCATAATAGTTGCAGGAGAAAGTCTTCACTTTTTCTTCGCTTGTGTCATTTGCTTATTGCGCCGTAACCATGGATAATCTTCATTGTTTATCAGGATGCTTGGGTCAGCCTTGACATTGAAGGGACGAATTTCATGAAACTTTTCATAATCTTCAGACATGTCTGTCTTGCCGTCCACTCCCAGGATGTCCCTTTTTCCTGAAAGAACTATGTGGCGCTTTGGCTCATTGTATGATGTATTCGCTTCCTTATCTTTTCTTTTCTCGGTTTGGTAGACATGTCCTTCACATAGATAACCTGTGCCGCATCATTGGCTAGGACGAACGGTTCGTCAGTGTACCCAAGATTTTTCAGATCCACTGTTGTCATTCCGTACTGTGGGTCTACCTGTACCCCGCCGCCTAACAGATTGACCCATTCACACTTAAACAAAGGGACCTTAAAATCAGGTCCGTAGTCAAGTTCCCATATGTCCACTATGTAACCATAATATGTGTCCTTTCCGCTCTCGGTTGCTGCATCAAAGCGGACACCGCTGTTTTGGTTGGTGCTCTTTTGATCTTGGGCGATCGTGTAAAATGTATTCCCATTTATCTCGTATCCTTTGTAAGTCAATACAGTCAAAGATGGTCCCCTGGAAAACAAGTACAACTCATCACAAATAGTGTTGTCACCTCTGAGACGTGTTTCCAACCAACTGCTGAAAGTCCTGATGTGTTCACATGTAATCCAGTCGTCGCATTGCTCCGGGTATTTGGAGCGCAGACTGTTCTTGTGTTCATCGACATACGGGGTCACCAAGGTAGAGTTCTGTAGAACTGTGTAGTGTGCTTGAGACAAAGAATATTCGTCCCTGCATATTATTGAGTCTCTTCCAAGAGTGCCTTTTCCAGTCAGTCTCCCCTCATACCGCGATTTAGGGAGACCTATCTTGTTAAGGCCAGGAATGAAGTCAACACAAAACCCGATAACATCCTCTGTTTGATGGCCCATGGAGATGCTTCCTTCTGGCCTAGCACGGTTATGGACATATTTCTTTAGGACTCCCATGAACCTCTCGAAGGGGAACATATTGTGTAGAAATACGGGCCCCAGGATGACAATCTCATCGACTAGATGAACTAGGACGTGCGTCATGATATTGAAGAAGGATGGTGGGAACACCAGCACGAAACTGACAAGACATTGCGCCCCATCACTCCTTAGCCTTGGTACGATTTCTGGATCGATCACCTTCTGAGAGATTGCATTGAGGAATGCACATCACTTCACAATGGCTAATCGGACGTTTTCCGGTAGAAGCCCCCTCAATGCAACCGGAAGCAGTTGCGTCATAATCACGTGGCAGTCATCAGACTTTAGGTTCTGAAACTTTTTCTCTGGCATATTTATTATTCCCTTTATATTCGACGAGAAGCCAGTCGTGACCTTCATACTGAGCAGGCATTCAAAGAAGATTTCTTTCTCTTCTTTCGTAAGAGCGTAGCTGGCAGGACCTTTATACTGCTTCGGAGGCATGCCGTCTTTTTCGTGCAAATGTTGTAGGTCCTCCCGTGCCTCAGGTATATCTTTTGTCTTCCCATACACGCCCAAGAAGCCTAGCAGGTTAACGCAAAGGTTCTTTGTCACGTGCATCACGTCGATTGAGGAGCGGACCTCTAGGTCTTCCCAGTAGGGTAGGTCCCAAAATATAGATTTCTTCTTCCACATGGGTGCGTGTCCCTCAGCGTCATTCGGAACAGCTAGTCCACCGGGACCCTTTCCGAAGATTACGTAGTGTAAATCATTGACCATAGCAAGCACGTGATCACCGGTGCGCATGGCGGGCTTCTTCCGGTGATCTGCCTCGCCTTTGAAATGCTTGCCTTTCTTTCGACATTGATGGTTGGTCGGAAGAAATCGACGATGGCCCAGGTACACATTCTTCCTGCATTTGTCCAGGTATATACTTTCAGTGTCATCTAAACAGTGCGTGCATGCATGGTATCCTCTGTTTGTCTGTCCTGAAAGGTTACTGAGAGCGGGCCAATCGTTGATGGTCACGAACAGCAACGCCTTCAGGTTAAATTCCTCCTGTCTGTGCTCATCCCACGTACGTACACCGTTTCCATTCCACAGCTGTAAAAGTTCTTCAACTAATGGCCTTAGGTACACATCAATTTTGTTGCTGGGTTGCTTAGGGCCTTGGATGAGAACTGGCATCATAATGAACTTCCGCTTCATGCACATCCAAGGAGGAAGGTTATACATACATAGAGTCACGGGCCAGGTGTTGTGATTGCTGCTCTGCTCCCCGAAAGGATTAATGCCATCCGCGCTTAAAGCAAACCATACATTCCTTGGGTCCTTTGCAAACTCATCCCAGTACTTTCTCTCGATTTTTCTCCACTGCGACCCGTCAGCGGGTGCTCTCAACTTCCCATCTTTCTTTCGGTTCTCACTGTGCCATCGCATCAACATGGCATGCTCTTCGTTTCTGAACAGACGTTTCAATCGTGGTATTATAGGAGCATACCACACCACCTTTGCAGGAACCCTCTTCCTGAGGGGCTCGCCGTCAACATCACCAGGGTCATCTCGTCTGATCTTATACCGCAACGCACCGCATACCGGCATGCGTTCAGATCCTTGTATGCACCGCGGTAGAGGATGCAGTCATTAGGGCATGCATGTATCTTCTCCACCTCCAATCCTAGAGGGCATACGACCTTCTTTGCTGCGTATGGACTGTCGGGCAATTCGTTATCCTTTGGAAGCTTCTTCTTCAATATTTTCAGTAGCTTCTCAAATCCTTTGTCAGCCACAGCATTCTCTGCCTTCCACTGCAGCAATTCCAGTATGGTGCCGAGCTTTGTGTTGCCATCTTCGCAATTGGGGTATAACCCTTTTTTGTGATCCTCTAACATGCGATCGAACTTCAGCTTCTCCTTTTGACTAATGCATTGCGTCCTTGCATCGACAATGACCCGGCGGGGATCATCATCATCGGGCACATCGTCTGGTTCCTCTTGATCTTCAGCAGCTTCACCCATTGTAGCATCATTGGGCACATCGTCTGGTTCCTCTTGATCTTCACCAGCTCCCCCCGTTGCAGCATCACCGTATTCAGGGGGCACATAGTTGTCATCATACTCTTCTTCTTCACCGTCTTCCATCATAACCCCTATTTCTCCGTGCCTCGTCCAAACATTATAGTGTGGCATGAAACCCTTGTAAAGCAGGTGGGAGTGAAGGATTTTACGGTTAGAGTAAGACCTCGTATTCCCACATTCAGTTCATGGACAACACATAAAACCATTCTGCTTGTTTGCCTCAGCCGCATCGAGAAACTCATGCACGCCCTTAATGTACTCATGGGTGTGTCTGTCACCGTACATCCATTGCCGGTTCATCTGCGTGCATTATATATAATTAAGTGTCCAAATTAATAGAAGTTCATCATCACATTAAAACCAAAGTGCATACATAGTTCTCATCTAATAACATATAGCTCTCGAGAGCATCTAATTAATTAAACCATACATTGAAACTATGTAAAACATTTCAATGCGAAAACAAATGCGATCATAATCGCAACCAAGGTAACAATTGATCCAACGGCATAATGATACCAAGCCTTGGTATGAATGGCATATTTTCTAATCTTTCTAATCTTCAAGCGCATTGCATCCATCTTGATCTTGTGATCATCGACGACATCCACAACATGCAACTCCAATATCATCTTCTCCTCCTCAATTTTTTTTATTTTTTCCTTCAACAAATTGTTTTCTTCTTCAACTAAATTTAACCTCTCGACAATAGGGTCGGTTGGCATTTCCGATTCACATACATCCTAGATAAATAAAATATATGTCACGTTGGTCGGCATAATTTTCATAAACAACAAATGAACCAATAGTTATAAAGATAATATACACACCAAATCCGAATCATAGACAGGATGAGGGCCGACGGGGGCGGATACCAAAACCATCGCACTATATAAGATGCAATAATAAATGTAAGAAAATGATACAAGTATCTATCTAAACATACAAGTAAGAATATTTTTCCTTTCAAAAAGAAGATAAGAACAAGAGGCTCACCACGGTGGTGTCGGTGATGAGATCGGCGCGGGTGATCGACGGCGGTGAAGACGGGGACGGGGCGTGACGGACCGCTAAATCTAGACAAATCTCGAGGAAAATGGAGCTTGGAGGTCGAGCTTCGAGAGGAGAAAGCTTAAGTAGGGTGGCTCGGGCATTCCATCGAACACCTCATGTGCATAGGAGGTGAGCTAGAGCACCACAAAGCCCTCTCCCCCTCGGCCAAAAAAATGGAGCACTGTGCTCTGCTCTTGCACGAGGGGGTATATATAGGCACCTCATTGGTCCCGGTTGATGACATGAACCGGGACTAAAGGGAAGCCTTTGGTCCCGGTTCAAGCCACAAACTGGGACCAATGGTGGTGGGCCAGGAGCGAGGCCCATTGGTCCCGGTTCGTCCCACCAACCGGGACCAATGGCCCACGTGGCCCGGCCGGCCCCCTGGGCTCACGAACTGGGACCAATGCCCACATTGGTCCCGGTTCTAGACTGAACCGGGACTAATGGGCTGAGCCGGCCTGGACCATAGCCCTGTTTTCTACTAGTGGAGAGATACCTAAGAGACGATGAACGCGTATAGGTCCAGAGAGATAGTCCTATATAAGCATGAGAGATAGCTATATGAGACGAATATCTGGATTAAAGGGGATTCAAATATTTAAACTGGAGATCACGACATCGATAATATAATAACGCAAATTGGTGTATCAAACATGCATATTCATTTGAATTTGGGCACACGTGTAATGTTATATAGTTTATCAATATTGGTGGTCCATAGATTCTTCAATTACAAAGAATGCATGGTTTATATGCAATTAATGTCTAAACAGGATTACACTATATGTTGCGTGTGTGAAACACATTATACATGTTTGAGAAGTAAAAAACCCGCACGAAACACACATTAATTGGAGACAGTTAGCGAGGAATGCATACATTGGATTTCAACATAAAGTGGTTTCAAATATTTGAAAATCCAAATTGATGGATACAACCTTATGAATCTGAGATCATGCCATTTGTAAACAATAATTATGTATAAATGGTGTTGTGCTTTTGAAAGTATATATAAAAAATGATGTATATAGAATGTAATTCCAATTGAAAATGGATCCCGCCCGAAAAAATAGAATACAAACAGGATTCGAATTGAGTTGGCACGGTAAACGTGCACTCTACAAAATTTGAACGAAGTGGGGAAAGTCGCAGTAACCGCCCGGAACCAAAATCTGCGTGATGGAAATCACTGCTGCCTATCCCTGCCACACAAAGCCTATATGATGGATTTCTATAGGTTTCGATAGGGGTAGGTTTGTAATTTCACCCAAACGTGACGTAACCGCTTCTCACCCGGATTCATACATGGTCGGCGCCAAAACACAGTGTGTCCTCGGCCGAAATCGACTCCCTCCCCGATTCATATTCATACACGGTGGGCGCCAAAAACAAACTCTCGTTGGCAAATATTCGGTGTATGCGAGATTACCGTCCTATCCCCGACCGACTTGTGTTGCTGTGATGTAGTAGAAATTTGAAACGGGGGCTAAGTTTGTAAATTTCCTCGCATTTGAGACAAGCGCGCCCTGAATACATGGTTCCCCCCTTCCTCTCTACCTCTCTTTTCCCCATTCGTACTCCGTGGGCGCCAAAACACCCTCTCCACCCCACCCTCCTCCGTCCGCCGCCGTCCGCCACCCCATCCACCGCTGTCCTCCTCCACCATGCCGGAACTGATACCCCGACACCGCCGTCCATTACAAGAGATTGAACTCTCTCATCCACGGCTTTGGACCGGGATCCTTGCATCCCGTCATCTCGCTTCATCCCCGATGTCTTCCACCTTGCTGGTGCCGCTCCTACGACCGTCTCGTCCACCGCGCCCTGCCGCCACCGTCTACCCTTCTAGATCTGCTTCCACGCCGCTGACAGCCATCGCTACCACAGCACCGTCAAATTCTCAGCAGATGCGTACACGGCGCCGCACCAGAGGCGGTACTCTTTCGTATCTGCTCAACTTATTTATCGCAGCAAGAAAATAGATCGCCATTGCTTTACTCTGATTTCTTGTCTTGGTTGCGAAGTTGCCTTTGTCCGGTTTGCACCTTCAGATCCGCCATGGCACGCTCAACACCATACTCGCAATGCTTATGGTTTTCCCCCTTTTATATTCCACACTAGTTAAATCACAGCAGACTAAATTTCAAAATTGGGTCAGTCAATTTTTCAGAGCACGCCGGAGTTCGCCGGTGTGATCGAAGGGGCTCGGGTGGTTGTGGGGCCTCGCCGAACGAAGAAAACTCGACGCGGGTGGGGGTTGGGGTGGGGGTGGCGGAGGAACATAGACGATGGAGCCGGTGGTCCGGCCGGCGGCCCGTGCGGTGTTTTGTATGGGAAGAATTAGAGACGAGGAAGAAGAAGGGTTAGGAGACGTAGGATCTTCATCCAACCGCCTGAAATGGTCGAGAGACAGCTAGGAGTTGCATTCTTAATGCGCTCTGGTTCATCATGTGCGGGCACTGCGCAACCAACATTTTATTATCCAAAATCTGCTTGCTCTTCTTTACCATGTTCCTCTTCCATTCTTCTTTAATATGTACTCTCTCTGTTCCTAAATACAAGTCTTTGTATAGATTCCACCATGGACTACATATGGAGCAAAATGAGAGAAACTACACTCTGAAATGTACCTGGATACATCTGTATGTGATCCATAGTGGAAATCTCTACCAAGACTTATATTTTGGAACGGAGGGAGTATGATAGTAGTACAGTATGTTCCTTGTACTAAAGATGAGCAGGGACATTTGCAGTGTAGAGGTCTATACGGTCGGTTGTGATGGACACTTTGAGCCTCTTTGATTCGTAGGATCTTGTAAACATAGGAATAGGATTTGTAGTGGCATGCACACTTGAATCCTATAAGAATAGCCAGGAAATGCGGGGAGTTGTGTCGCCTTTGAGAGTTACATTGTTATTAGCAGTACCGCACCTTCACTTGAAGAGAGCTGGTATCCGAAGCCTTTCTAGCCGTACCGGCAATACTAGCACATATATTCCAGCAAGGTCCACTTTGCTGATTTTACTCTGATGCTTAAGGTTTTCCCGTTATATCTACACTATGATCTGTGTAGCTGCTTTAGGTTGCACTAGCAACAGTCCACTCTTGAAGGTAAACACTACAATGACTTACAAAATTGGCACCAAGGCATTGAGTGCCATTCTGGATGCAATGAAACTCATACGCTCCCCACCTGTTGATTCTTGTTCAGAATATGATCCTAATGACTATTCTAACCTCGAGGAGTCAAAGGCAGATGGCCTGTCCTGTTCGCCCATCAAGGTGCCTGTTCTAATTTGGCAATGTTTTATTGATTGCGGGTATCTTGCATATGTTGTCTTGCATTTCTTCTACTTTGTTGCACCGCCATCTGCTTAGTTTACTCATCATATATGTCGAGATGCCATGCCCATCCATTATCAATACATACTCCATCTGTCATCATACCATGTTTTTCCACTCAAATGTTGTTCTTGTGCATCAGACATCAAAAAGGAAGAGGGTGATTGACGAACCTGAAGGAGCACCAGCAAAGTCCTTGAAAAACGTGGTGGTGCCAGAGAAATCATACAGCACCCCACTTATATTGGTTGTACAACTAGTGACACAAAACGTAGGACCGTCTCCAGCAGACTGTACCCATACTTCACTGGCCACACCACTAGCCCCACCACACAGGACCTGCACTCCAGCAAAAGGTATACCGATTTCATTTGCCATAGCACCAGCTGTACCATAGAAAAATCCCACTCCAGCAAAAAGTACAGCAAGTCCACCGGCCGAAGACCTATCCCAACTTCAAAGATGGCCAATTCCTACAGATTGGAACCCCATTCCATTTATTCCCAGTTTAAAAGACAATGCTTTCAATGTTGTTAGGGACTACATGCATATATTCCCATCATGGGAAGATTATTGTGAAGACAAACACCATTTTCACATCTTCCTGTCCAACTTACGTGTAAGTGCAATTGTTCATGGCTATTATTTTCCTGTTTTCTGCTGATTGAACACATCAATGATTTACATTACATTGTTGTAACTAGGCGAGGGTCAATCTGGATAGTCATGACGAGCAAAGCTTGCTTGTGCTTTTCAGGGAAGCATTGCAGCAGTATCGGTGTTACCTGAGGAAATCACACTTTGATGGCAAGTCTATAAACGAATTTCCGGTGAAGTCTCCTGTGCTAAATTTAGAAGACATTGAATGGAAAAACCTTGTTATGCACTGGTCTCGTTCCCAGGATGAGGTATTGTCTATGAAATCACATGACATTTTGAACTTCTACTTTTCCGCATGTGCCTTACGGATCTTTTTTGCAGGAAATCTGCTCGAAGAAGAATTCCGGTTTGACAAGAACGGCAGGATATCGCAAATATGCTGCCCGCTGCTTTGCTCTTGTTAGTACCTATTGTCCTGTATCACTGTACTTGCGTACATACCTGGTTCATTATGTGACAGCAGTATGCATGATAGCTTTCTTATCAATTGTTCGCTCCAAATTATCTGATCTGTATGAATGGTTACATTAGTGTAGAATATATCCAATGCCAATGTTTTTTTAGCTCTGCATTGTTCTTGTAAGTACATGCTGTCCTTTATCAGTGTATTTATAATGATAGGTAGTTGTTCATGTACCCTGCAGCTTATTTTCCTTTGCCCTCCATTTTATACACATCAGATCAATATTTACTCTTACCATAAGGTTGGTACTAAAGAAGTTTAGCTCTGCATTGCTCTTGGCTGTACCTTTTGCCTGTATCGCTGCACTTACATTTATAGCTACTTGGTTATGTAGCATCACTCTTCATCTTATCTTAAATATTCTCCATTTTTTCGTATATTATCACATCTATATTTACTCTTAACAAAATGTAGAATAAAGGCAATGCTTTTGAATAAGATTCTATGGTAAACTTCTTGAATTGCCCCCCCCCCCCATCAGCATGGACAAGGCCTTTATAGAGCCTGTCTTCACCAATGATGTAAGTTTGTCCATCTCAAGCCTTCAAACTTTGTTGTATATATTTGGTTAGGCATGACTGCAACAGCTGTTTATTTTTGGTGTTTGCATCAAATTGCTTGTTTAAAGTTTATTATATGTAGTTCATAAACAAAATTTCGTCCTTTCTCAATTTAAGTTTTCAGTTGTACAACCAAGGTCCTTCTTCATACCATGTAAATTAAACTATACAGAACAAGTGATCTTCTTTTGCACTGCATGTATGCTTCTGTTCTTGATCTGTAATCCAGTGGTGTGGTGAACCTACCCACTACAACACGATGTCATATTCTGTAATGTCTTAACTATGAAAAATGTCATATCATTCTACTATTATTTAAACCATCTCTTTATTTGCTAATCTGAAATGGTATAAATTGAAAACACACTAACCATTGATACTTATGAGTTCTTGATCTGTAATCCAGTGGTGTCATGAAGCTGCCAACTCCTTCATAATATCATTTCCTAGCATGTCTTGACCTAAACAATACCATATTGTGTTAATGCAAATTTAAACTGTGTCACTTTATTCGTCCATAAGAAATGTGATGAATTGTCAGCACTGATACTTTTATGTGCAAAACTTGTCATCTGTCTGCTTGTTTATCTTTCAGAGTGAGGAAGATATAAGTGCTGAACAAGCGCAGTCTCCTCATCTTGCTCAGCTGCTTGCGCTGCAGCTCCCCAACAGGGCTAACCTTTCTTGAACTCTATTGAAGTGTTGTCGGTTTTGTATATTATTTTGTCGGCATGTTTATTTGCACTGGTGGCGATCTTTGATGCCCAGTGTATGTAATATGTTGTCTACTTGTGCTTTATTATCATAGTGGTGAACTTTGATGCCCAGTGGATGTAATATGCCGTAATTTATTTATTGTATAGTATAGGTTTTTTCTTATTCACGATGCTACAGTTATTTTACTGTATATATATCGTGTCTTCGCAGTAAACCGGCCAAACCGTAAAATTACGGTACATAATCGGGCCGTCATGCAATCATGATTTAGGTTGGGCCTGAAACGTGCCGATCATCTCACGGGCCGGCAGCAGCCCGAAATGAACCCCGGCCCATGATTGTGCGAATCAAATCACGGGCTTTTAACAGGCCGAAAAATTGTCTCAGTCCTTGTTTGGCCCAATCAGATATTGGCTGGGAGCAGGCCGAATGCAAACCGGGCCTTAGTTAGGCCCAACTATATGACGGGCTTTTAACACGCTGAAATTAATATAGGGCTGAAATGTTAAATGGGCCCTTAACAGGCCAAAACTAATATCAGGCCGAATTACTAAGTGGGCCTTTAGCAAGTGGGCCCAAATGCATAGTTTCTAGTTGATGGGCCGAATCTGATATGGGCCATAATTAGGCCCAAAACCTCTTGAAGGGACGGACCTGATCTGGGCCATAATTTGGCCCAGAACGTGCTAGGCTTTTAATGGGCCGGATCTCATATGGGCCACTATTAGGCCCAGAGCGTGGCAGGCCATTAATAGACCGTATCAAATATGGGCCGGCATTTGGCCAAAACATGGCAGCCAGTTAACGGGCCGGCCTACTAGGGTCCTCAAAATCTTGTGGGCCTACAGCTGGGCCAGCCCATTAATGGTGGCGAAATCTCGTGGGCCTTTAGCTCGGCCGGCCCATTATGACCCGCAAGAATTTTGTGAGCCTTTACCTGGGCCAACCTATGATGGCACACAAAAATCTTGTCGTCCTTTACCTGGGCCGGCCCATTATGGCCCGCGAAATCTTGTGGGCCTTTAGCTGGGCCAGCCCATTATGGTCTGCAAAATCTCGTGGGCCTTTAGCTAGGCCGGCCCATTATGGTCTGCAAAATCTTGTGGGCCTTTAGTTGGGCCGGCCCATTTAAACTTGTTGGGCCATGCCACATGTCGACATATCATAGGCGCCTTCTGTCCAGTGAGTGGATGACATCTGTCCCGACGATGAGCCGACACGTGTTTCCTCTAGCCAATGATGATTTTACACGTGGAAAATCCCCATTGGTCGGGGTTGTTAATGGGTTATCGGATCCATAACCCGACCCGGTAGCTTAACGGCGTTCCGTTACGGTGGATGCCACGTGTCGGTCACCCTTGACGAAAGCACTTCTGTGACGCGCGATTTATCGTCATGGAAGTGGACACTTCCGTGATGATAATTTTGGTAATGTCATGGAACACTTCTACGACAGCACATGTATGACTATCTTGATTCTGTCATAAATTTGTCATGGACGTACATGCATGAGAAAAAAGCGACCTACTGTGACAAACACGTATCATCACGGAAGTGTATATTTTTTTGTAGTGTTACGAAGCAACGCATAAACTAGGGTTTAAGCTTCTGTCACTCTAGCAACCCATCATCTACTTATTACTTCCCAATGCCTTCCCCTAGGCCCAAACAATGGTGAAGTTTCATGTAGTCGACATTCACATAACACCACTAGAGGAAAGACAACATATATCTCATCAAAATATCGAACGAATACCAAATTCACATGACTACTTATAGCAAGACATCTCCCATGTCCTCAGGAACAAACGTAACTACTCACAAATCATATTCATGTTCATAATCAGAGTATTAATATGCATAAAGGATCTGAACATATAATCTTCCACTGAATAAACCAACTAGCATCAACTACAGGGAGTAATCAACACTACTAGCAACCCACAGGTATCACTATGAGGTTTTAAGACAAAGACCGGGTACAAGAGATGAACTAGGGTTTGAGAGGATATGGTGCTGGTGTAGATGTTGATGGAGATTGACCCCCTCCCGATGAGAGGATCGATGGTGACGATTTCCCCCTCCCGGAGGGATGTTTCCCAGGCAGAACAGCTCCGCTGGAGCCCTAGATTGGTTCCGCCAAGGTTCCGCCTCGAGACGGCGGAGCTTTGTCCCAAAATCTTCCTTCTGATTTTTTCCAGGGCGAAAGACACCTTATACCAGAAGATGGGCATCGGGGGGCTTCTAGGAGGCCCACAAGTCAGGGGGCGTGCCCAGGGGGGTAGGTGTAACGCCCTCGATGCGGCTATATCTCCAGCGTGTCGAAGCACGACTTAGAGGCATAACCGCATTGAAAGCAATGTCGCAAGTGAGGTAATCTTCACCCAACCCATGTAATACATAAGGGAAAGAGATACATAGTTGGCTTACAATCGCCACTTCACACAATTACATGAATAAAGCATTACATCAACCAAATACATACAAGGTCCGACTACGGAACCAAAATAAAAGAAGACTACCCCAAATGCTACACAGATCCCCGATCGTCCCGACTAGGCTCCACTACTGATCAATTAGAACGAAACAACATAAAGGTCAAGATCTTCGAAGAGCTCCTCCTTGAGCTTGGTTGCGTCACCCGCACGGTTCAACGGCACCTGGAAACTGGGTTTGGAAGTATCTGTGAGTCACAGGGACTCAGCAATCTCACATCCTCATGATCAAGACTATTTAAGCTTATAGGAAGGGTAAAAGGTATGAGGTGGAGCTGCAGCAAGCGACTAGCATATTTGGTGGCTAACATACGCAAATGACAACGAGAAGAGAAGGCAAAAGCACGGTTGAGAAACTATGATCAAGAAGTGATCCTAAAACAACCTACGTCAAGCATAACTCCAACGCCGTGTTCACTTCCCGGACTCCGCCGAGAAGAGACCATCACGGCTACACACGCGGTTGATGTATTTTAATTAAGGTCGTCTTCAGGTTTTCTACAACCGGACATTAACAAATTCCCATCTGCCCATAACCGCGGGCACGGCTTTCGAAAGTTCAAAACCCTGTAGGGGTGTCCCAACTTAGCCCATCATAAGCTCTCACGGTCAACGAAGGATATTCCTTCTAGCGGGAAGACCCGATCAGACTCGGAATCCCGGTTACAAGATATTTTGACAATGGTAAAACAAGACCAGCAAAGCCACCCGAATGTGCCGACAAATCCCGATAGGAGCTGCACATATCTCTTTCTCAGGGCACACCGGATTGTCCAAGGTTACGGTAGGCCAGCCCAGATTTGCCCCTGGTGGCCACCGGCAGCTGACAGGTTGGACCAACACTCAGAGGAGCACTGGCCTGGGGTTTTTAATAAAGATGACCCTTGGGCAGGCCTACCCAAGGGAAAGAAAAGTCTAGGTGGCAAATGGTAAAACCAATGTTGGACCTTGCTGGAAGAGTTTTATTCAAGGCGAACTGTCAAGGGGTTCCCATTATAACTCAACCGCGTAAGGAACGCAAAATCTGGAAACATAACTCCGATATGATGGAAACTAGGGCGGCAAGAGTGGAACAAAACACCAGGCATAAGGCCGAGCCTTCCACCCTTTACCAAGTATATAGATGCATTAATTAGATAAGAGATATTGTGATATCCCAACAAGTAAACATGTTCCAACAAGGAACAACATCTCCATGTTCCAACAAGGAACAAACTTCAATCTTCACCTGCAACTAACAATGCTATAAGAGGGGCTGAGCAAAGCAATAACATAGCCAAACAACGGTTTGCTAGGACAAGGTGGGTCGGAGGCTTGGCTTAACAATATGGGAGGCATGATAAGCAAGTGGTAGGTATCGCTGCATAGGCATAGCAAACGAGCGAGCAACTGGCAAGCAAAGATAGAAGTGATTTCGAGGGTGTGGTCATCTTGCCTGAAATCCCTCAAGGAAGAAGAACGAGTCCATGAAGAAGACAAATGGACGTAGTCGAATGGTTCCTCACAACTCCGGAATGAAACCGAAGATAACGCGAGAAGTAACCCGGAAAGAAGCAAACAACATAGTAAACAACTATCACACGATCATGGCATGATTCACAACAAGTATCATGCAAGTCCGGTTTAATGATACATGGCATGGCAAAGTGCACAAGAAATCCTACAAATTAAGTGGAGCTCAATATGCAACGGGATGCATATTGATGTAACACCACATTCGAGTTACTTAGTTCGATCTCCTTTATGTACACAACAAGATTAAATGTTGTTTAGCATGGCAAGGGGTGAAGCAAAGTAAAACTACCTATCTAGGCAAGTTTAAATGAGGCCAGAACAACAAGCAACAAGTCTGGAAAAATCCTCATGTGCAAAATATGGATTTGGTACTTTTCTGCCCTAGACACAATTTTAGAGTTGTTAAACATGCAAAGTAAAGCCACCATGTTAAACTAGGCATTTTTCTACCCAATTTACATATAAAGGTTATTTAATTCGGGCCTATGGTTAATTAGTTATGAAATAAAGCATTTTAGCAAGTTATTTAAGCAAATTTAAACAAACATCACATTAAATATTTTTAACATCGATGAAAGTGGCACATTATGAAACTAGATAAAATTCTAAGCATCTTTCATATTAAGTTTGTTTAGTTTGGATGCACGATTTGAGAGTTATTATATGCATGAACAGCTGGGGCTTTTCTGTAAAATAGTAATTCGCTGGATAAATGGACAAATCGTTCAGGGAAAAAAATACAACATGGGCCCAAACTGGCTGGGTGAGGGTTGCTCACTTTGGGCCAAGCCCAGGTCGGATCTGGAGGTGAAGCAAGCTGGGCCTGCTCCGTGGCCTGCAGGAAGAGGTGGCCATGGGCCTGTCCAAAGGAAGCAGGGGAGCGCTAGGCCTGTGCGTCGCGGTCAACGGGAGGGGCGCATGTTCGTCCTCGTCTGGACGCAAGGGAGGCAGTGACGCGATGAAGCTCCGGCGATGACGAGGTCCGGTGACGCTGGTGAGGCCGGGAACGGTTCGCAGGGCCCTGGATCCGGTGGATCCCGGCCGGATCTGGCGAAGGCGGGGTCAATGGCGAACTCCCTGGGCGGTGGCAGCAGGCACCTAAGAGAGAGAGAGCACTTAGAGAGAGAGAGACGACGGGAGGAGGAGAACGAATGGAGGGAGAGGGACGAGGCCGGTCCTGGCGGCTTCGGTGGTGGTGGTTGAGGTTGCTAGCGGCGGCGCTGGTTAAGACGGCGACGAGGGGTCGCAGGGCATCCACGGCAGCGACGAGGGAGATGCAGGGAGCAAGGGGCCTCGAGCGCCAGAGATGTTACAGAGAGAGGGAGAGAGAGCAGTGGGGAAGAAGAGAGGCGACGAGGAGCTGCACGAAGCCGGCCTTGGAGCACTGGCCTGGGGCGACGAGATGAGGCCGAGCACTCCTGCTCGGCCACGGGCGTGGAGAGAGACGAGGGGAAGCACTGCCTCATGCTGTTGCTTGTGAGGAAAAACAAGGGAGAGGGTAGCGGCGATTGGTTGGGCGTGGAAATCTGAGGAGGAGCAGTGGCGATGGTGGTTTTTTGGATCAGGAGGGGATCCCAAGGAGGACGAGACAGTGGGCTGGCGGCGGAGGAGGATGGGACAAGATCCCTAGTTTTTAGGGTTGGACTAGAGTTTATATATATACAAAAGGGGGGTGATTTGGATCCTCCGATAGCGATCAGGCAGTCGAGAAAATATAGGTAGGGAGTCCAAATAAGAAAACGGTGACGTTTTGTAGATGTTTGGGGATGATCCAGACACGACGGTGACGACTGCTCAAGTCGGATCCGGGACAACTTTCGGACACGCGCGCGAGGAGGGCCGCGGGCTGACGAGAGAGGTTAGGTTGGACCTGGCGGTAGGTAGTGGGCTGTGTAGACGGTCTCGAGCTGAGAGAAGAGAAGAGAGGGAGGCCCGGCGACTGTTTCCGGAGAACGAAAACGTCCGACGTCAGACCGGCTACTATTGCCGCTATATTTATCCGTTGGGGCGTCAAACGGACTCCGAATGCGATGAAACTTGGCAGGCGGTCTACAGACAACAAAACAACACCGCATGCCAACTTTTAACCCATTCCGAGAACATTTTCCGGCCACTTATAAAATAATATTTCGGACATGTCGCGGGCGTGTGCAAGTGTGGTTGGGCTCAGAACGGACAACGGAGAGGACGAGGAGACTGGGGCGGATGCAAGTTTTGAAAACATGATGACATGAGAAGATGCGACACGCAAGAAAAAGACAAGGCAACAACAGTGAATCACTGGAAGACACCTGGCGCGACGGTCTCGGGGCATTACAACACTCCACCACTACGAGAGGATCTCGTCCTGAGATCTAGAAAGGCACCGGAGGGAAACGGAAGAGGAAGAGAAAAGGTAAAACAAAGTTGCTTCTTTGACAAACGAGTGAGACCAAAGAACCTTGAAAAGGTTAAGCCATTTCAAGAAAAGAATACAATGGAGATGAACGAAGTTGAAAACACTCCGTTAGAAAAGAGAAACAAGGAAGAACAAATTCGAACAGCACTCCGGTTGGAAAGATATGCAAGGCTTGATGATATGAAAGAACTTGAGCAGCGGCCACACACTCCGGTTAAGTGGATAAGCACGAAAAGAACAAGGTCCTGACAAGAACAAGAAGAAGGGTTGAAGAGAGCAACATCACAAAGCCTGCGAAACAAAAGTAAGAATGGAATGGAATGAACTAAGGGAAACACGATCTTGAGAGAGCACGCTTACAACCAATGCTAGAACGGAGTTGTTGGAAAACCAACAACGAAAAGAATAAGCTTGATATGGTCTTATGGAATACGTCTCAAAATATGAGGTGACAACCTGCCACTCAAGGGAAGAAGAATTGGATTGATATGGACAAAGAGACAAGAAAGTTATTTCACCGGGAGGATAAAAGAAGAACTTGGGTCATTTATGAGCACCATAAACAAGACACAAGATAACTCCAACAGAGAGGTTGATGGATTTAATATATCTCATTCTTAACAACAAGTGAATCATCAAGCATGACTCAAAATATCAAGAATGACAGAATACCACCTCCAGTGATACAGAAGGAAGAATTGCACTCCGGATTGCAAGATGAAGAATGCTTGAGCTCCTTAGAAAAGAACCTCAATGAACACTTCGAGAATGAATTAAATCATAGATGAACCATCATGTAGAACCTCCGTGAAGAACTCCGTTAAACAAAAGAATGATCAAATGGAAGGAAAGAGAAGTTGAAAACATAAAGTGAAACCTTGCGATGATTTTGATGGATCTTTGTGATGAAATAATTGCGAGAGCTTGGAACTCCGGAAAAGAAAGATGAGCTATTGAAACCAAGAATTTAATCATCGTGAACAAACTCCGGAAGAAAAGATTAACATATGGACGAAACAAGAATAAGAATTACATTATGCTTAACCTTCACCAATTAAATTGATGACAATCAACGGATTTGACATATTACTTATTCTCATAGAAAGGATTAGCATAACTTGAGAACGTCTTCAACAAGTTACCAGTAGGATTTGGGGACAATGAATGAATAATTAGAATAGCAACAGAAGAGTTCTTGAACGAACCACCATAAGAATTGAAAATGATTGAAGAAAAGATAAAGAAACACCGAGAAGAATTAGAGAACGAATGGAGAAACTTGAGGGGATTTAGCTATATGAGGACGAAGAGATCACGAGCTGATTAGAGGATATTTGAACCATGCACTGGTAAGATTTGGAGAAAGTGAGCTGAAAGCTGGAATGAATAAATCTGAGATGATGGGCTTCGGATGATCAAACTGAAAAGACTCCTGAATTGCTCCGGAAGGATCAAAATAATTCTCACAATCTAAAATAATTATGAGAGGATGGCAAAAGGCTAGAACCATGAATCTCTGAAAAGAATGGAGCAAGATTTAAGGGAAACTCTTCTTTGGTCTTCAAAATCTAAGAATGACGATGAGAAACACCACCAAATTGTTGAGATACTCCGGGATGAAAATTAGAAAGGTTGAACCAACGATGAAAAGAAAAGAAAGATCTTGGAGAAAAGCATTTGACTAATGATAATCATTCTTATGTCAAACCTGGAAAAGAATTTGGGAGTAACTCCGGAAAAGAATTAGACGAGTCAGGTAAGATCCTGGAAAATACCTGTGGGTTAGGGCCCACTCAAGAGAAACACCGTTGAAATGATTTAAAAGAGAGAATGCACCGGTTGAATTAAATGGCTAGAATGAGATAACATCCTTGAAAGAGTTTGAACGAAAGCAGAGTGGAAACACGAATCTTCGAGATATCTTGAGCACTCCGGAACAATTGAATAGCGAGAAGTGGATGATTATGAGGTGCACCGGCATGAGAAGGCATTAGAAACGTGGAAAGGATAAAGAAACACCAAAAGCTTGAATTGAATCCACCGGAGAAAAAAAGAGTGAAGAGTGACGAACTTGAAGCTTCGTTAGAATCTTCCTGAGAATCACCGGATACGAATATTGACGGAAAAGAATGGAGAGACTTCTCATCAATAACAAGATAGTTGATTAAGAAATCTGAGTCCTTGAAGAAAAAGGGTGGGTGTGCGGGAAAACAAAGGCAACTTGGAGACGGATGAAACAAACACCGTTGAGAAGAACTGATAATTGATCTTGCGAATGTTGAAGTGATCGGATCCACTTGAAGAGAGACACACCGGTTGAAAAGGATTGACATGACAGACTCGATGATCGAGAAGGATTAGTATTCACATCGGAGTATAAGAACACCATTTAGCAAAGGTATGGAATCAACACTTGACTTCGAAGCAACTCGAATACCACAACTCAAAACAAAACAAAGGATTGGCTTGTAGAGTAAGCCGGAACAAACATCTGATAGAGATTTCGTCAGAAGTTTTCGTGGTGGGGCCTACACGGGCTCGATCGTACAACACCATCATGTACAAGGCAGTGCACATGACATACGAAGCGTCCCCGAGTCGACATAGCCAAGGACTCTTTAAGACACAACGAGACCACTGTAAAACCAACCGTGGATAGGCGGACCACTAGACGTCGAACCCCAATTTCATATCATACATCTGTCGGAAAGATATCCTAAGAGATACTTGAATTCCCACTTATAAACTCCCGAAATTTTCCCAGTTATGCAATCAGGTGTTGGGGAAACAGGGGAAGCATAATATATCACCCAAAACTAGCAAATCCTACATCCAGCTGTATCCATCCTTCAACACATAACTAAGAAACCTTCAGAAATCGTCTACCTCAACCTTCGAAAAGCATCCGTTATACGAGTTATAGCAATACTCCCGAACTCCCGCCCCAGTACTGGGTGGCGTCGAGGTTATCTCACCAACAACTGCATAAAAGAGATTTTCGATGTCGTCGAAACTAATCTCAGGTATTCCAAAATTGCAACGATAAAATTGTGATGACAACACCTCGGAGCTCAACTCCCCGGGACACTGCCACAACCCCTAAATGACAGGAGGCACCAAGAACAATGTTCTCGTCACAAAATCATCGGAACGATTCCAAGATACCCGCGTGATCCTAAAAAAATTTAGTGAAATTTGAGAAGAGAAGAGTCAAAACTCTACGTCAGGATGCCTCACCAGAGTGACGAAGGGACTGAGGAGTAAAAAGAATTCCTAACTCTCCGATATATATAATCCTAAATGACTCAAAACATTTCTAGACTCAATAACGCCAGCGATTCGATCAAGCAGGGGGCTCCTAAGGTCGGGGAAGGCTCTCATACCAACTTGTAATGCCCTCGATGCGGCTATATCTCCCACGTGTCGAAGCACGACTTAGAGGCATAACCGCATTGAAAGCAATGTCGCAAGTGAGGTAATCTTCACACAACCCATGTAATACATAAGGGAAAGAGATACATAGTTGGCTTACAATCGCCACTTCACACAATTACATGAATAAAGCATTACATCAACCAAATACATACAAGGTCCGACTACGGAACCAAAATAAAAGAAGACTAGCCCAAATGCTACACAGATCCCCGATCGTCCCGACTGGGCTCCACTACTGATCAATTAGAACGAAACAACATAAAGGACAAGATCTTCATAGAGCTCCTCCTTGAGCTTGGTTGCGTCTTCTGCACGGTTCAACGGCACCTGCAAACTGGTTTTGGAAGTATCTGTGAGTCACGGGGACTCAGCAATCTCACACCCTCGCGATCAAGACTATTTAAGCTTATAGGAAGGGTAAAAGGTATGAGGTGGAGCTGCAGCAAGCGACTAGCATATTTGGTGGCTAACATATGCAAATGAGAGCGAGAAGAGAAGGCAAAATCACGGTCGACAAACTATGATCAAGAAGTGATCCTAAAACAACCTACGTCAAGCATAACTCCAACACCGTGTTCACTTTCCGGACTCTGCCGAGAAGAGACCATCACGGCTACACACGCGGTTGATGTATTTTAATTAAGGTCATCTTCAGGTTTTCTACAACCGAACATTAACAAATTCCCATCCGCCAATAACCACGGGCACGGCTTTCGAAAGTTCAAAACCCTACAAGGGTGTCCCAACTTAGCCCATCACAAGCTCTCACGGTCAAAGAAGGATATTCCTTCTAGCAGGAAGACCCGATCAGACTCGGAATCCCGGTTACAAGACATTTCGACAATGGTAAAACAAGACCAGCAAAGCCACCTGAATGTGCCGACAAATCCCGATAGGAGCTGCACATATCTCTTTCTCAGGGCACACTGGATTGTCAAAGGTTACGGTAGGCCAGCCCAGAGTTGCCCCTGGTGGCCACCGGCAGCTGACGGGTTGGACCAACACTCAAAGGAGCACTGGCCCAGGTTTTTTTAATAAAGATGACCCTTGGGCAGGCCTACCCAAGGGAAAGAAAAGGTTAGGTGGCAAATGGTAAAACCAATGTTGGACCTTGCTGGAAGAGTTTTATTCAAGGCGAACTGTCAAGGGGTTCCCATTATAACCCAACCACGTAAGGAACGCAAAATCCGGGAACTAGGGCGGCAAGAGTGGAACAAAACACCAGGCATAAGGCCGAGCCTTCCACCCTTTACCAAGTATATAGATGCATTAATTAGATAAGAGATATTGTGATATCCCAACAAGTAAACATGTTCCAACAAGGAACAACATCTCCATGTTCCAACAAGGAACAAACTTCAATCTTCACCTGCAACTAACAACGCTATAAGAGGGGCTGAGCAAAGCGGTAACATAGCCAAACAACGGTTTGCTAGGACAAGGTGGGTTAGAGGCTTGGCTTAACAATATGGGAGGCATCATAAGCAAGTGGTAGGTATCGCAGCATAGGCATAGCAAAAGAGCGAGCAACTGGCAAGCAAAGATAGAAGTGATTTTGAGGGTATGGTCATCTTGCCTGAAATCCCGCAAGCAAGAAGAACGAGTCCATGAAGAAGACAAAAGGACGTAGTTGAGCAGTTCCTCACAACACTGGAACGGAACCGAAGATAGCGCGAGAAGTAACCCGAAAAGAAGCAAACAACATAGTAAACAACTATCACACGATCATGGCATGATGCACAACAAGTATGATGCATGTCCGGTTTAATGATACATGGCATGGCAAAGTGCACAAGCAATCCTACAAATTAAGTGGAGCTCAATATGCAACGGGATGCATATTGAAGGAACACCACATTCGAGTTACTTAGTTCGATCTCGTTTATGTACACAACAAGATTAAATGTTGTTCAGCATGGCAAGGGGTGAAGCAAAGTAAAACTACCTATCTAGGCAAGTTTAAATGAGGCCGGAACTACAAGCAACAAGTCCAGAAAAATCCTCATGTGCAAAATATGGATTTGGTACTGTTCTGCCCTAAACACAATTTTAGAGTTGTTAAACATGCAAAGTTAAGCCACTATGTGAAACTAGGAATTTTTCTACCCCATTTACATATAAAGATTATTTAATTCGGGGCCACGGTTAATTAGTTATGAAATAAAGCATTTTAGCAAGTTATTTAAGCAAATCTAAACAAACAACACATTAAACATTTTTAACATCAATGAAAGTGGCACATTATGAAACTAGATAAAATTCTAAGCATCTTTCATATTAAGTTTGTTTAGTTTGGATGCACGGTTTGAGAGGTATTAAATGCATGAACAGCAGGGGCTTTTCTGTAAAATGGTAATTCACTGGATAAATGGACAAATCGTTCAGGGGAAAAATACAACATGGGCCCAAACTGGCTGGGTGAGGGTTGCTCACTTTGGGCCAAGCCCAGGTCGGATCTGGAGGGGAAGCAAGCTGGGCCTGCTCTGTGGGCTGCAGGAAGAGGTGGCCATGGGCCTGTCCAACGGAAGCAGGGGAGCGCTGGGCCTGTGCGTCGCGGTCAACGGGAGGGGCGCGTGTTCGTCCTCGTCTGGACGCAGGGGAGGCAGTGGCGCGACAAAGCTCCGGCGACGACGGGGTTCGGTGATGCTGGTGAGGCCGGGAACGGTTCACAGGGCCCCGGATCCGGTGGATCCCGGCCGGATCTGGCGAAGGCGGGGTCAATGGCGAACTCCCTAGGCGGCGGCAGCGGGCACCTGAGAGAGAGAGAGAGACGACGGGAGGAGGAGAACGAAGGGAGGGAGTGGGACAAGGCTGGTCCTGGCCGCTTCGGTGGTGCTGGTTGAGGTCGCTAGCGGCGGTGCTGGTTAAGACGGCGACGAGGCATTGCAGGGCATCCACGGCGGCGGGGTCTTCCTCGGCAGCGATGAGGGAGATGCAGGGAGCAGGGGGCCTCAGGCGCCAGAGATGTTACAGAGAGAGGGAGAGAGAGCAGCGGGGAAGAAGAGAGGCGACGAGGAGCTGCACAAAGCGAGCCTTGGAGCACTGGCCCGGGGCGACGAGATGAGGCCGAGCGCTCCTGCTCGGCCACGGGCGTGGAGAGAGACGAGGGCAAGCGCTGCCTCATGCTGTTGCTGGTGAGGAAAAACAAGGGAGAGGGTAGCGGCGATTGGTTGGGCATGGAAATCTAAGGAGGAGCAGTGGCGATGGTGGTTTTTTGGATCGCGAGGGGATCCCAAGGAGGAGGAGACAGTGGGTTGGCGACGGCGGAGGATGGGACAAGATCCCTAGTTTTTAGGGTTGGACTAGAGTTTATATATATATATACAAAAGGGCGATGATTTGGATCCTCCGATAGCAATCAGGCGGTCGAGAAAATATAGGTAGGGAGTCCAAATAAGAAAACGATGACGTTTTGTAGATGTTTGGGGATGATCCGGACACGACGGTGACGACTGCTCGGGTCGGGTCCGGGACAATTTTTGGACGCGCGCCCGAGGAGCGCCGCGGGCTTACGAGAGAGGTTAGGTTGGACCTGGCGGTAGGTAGTGGGCTGTGTAGACGGTCTCGAGCTGAGAGAAGAGAAGAGAGGGAGGCCTGGCGACTGTTTCCGGAGACCGAAAACGTCCGACGTTAGACCGGCTACTATTGCCGCTATATTTATCCGTTGGGGCGTCAAACAAACTCCGAATGCGATAAAACTTGGTAGGCGGTCTACTGACAACAAAACAACACCGCATGCCAACTTTCAACCCATTCCGAGAACATTTTCTGGCCACTTATAAAATAATATTTCAGACATGTCGCGGGCTTGTGCAAGTGCGGTTGGGCTCAGAACAGATAACGGAGAGGACGAGGAGACCGGGGCGTAGGGGTGGAAACGGATCGGATGCGGATCGGATAGTGCTCTTACCACTTCCATTTTCATATTTTCAAAATGAATACGAATCCGAATACGGATGTTCTCGGATACGGATGCGGCTTGGATATTATTCGAATACGGATATGTATCGGATATTTTCTTGATTCGGAACGGATACGAATAATATCAACATGTTGCTTAAGTAAATTAGTCGATAGCTATGTGACCTAAATTAATCAACTTGCGACATACAATAAGTCAATGATAAATAGGTTTATGAATAAATACTATTGTAATGCATAATAATTTATAAGTTTAATCATATAAAGAGTAAAATTTAACCACTTATTTGGCTTTTATGTTGGATAATTGGAATATTGGGCCTAGAATTTAAAAAAATACCTCCCATAATCTTCTTCGGATACGGATATATCCACTTCCATATCCATATTTGTGTCAAAATCTCCTACCATATTTTATTTTGTATTTGTTTAATAAATTCGGATACGGACAATTTCCATTTCCATTTTGGTTCGGATGCGGATGTTTCGGATACGAATAGGCATTTTCTCAAATACGAATATCGGATATTTCAGATTATCCGCTACCACTTTCCACCTCTACCGGGGCGGATGCAAGTTTTGAAAACATGATGACATGACAAGATGCGACACGCAAGCAAAAGACAAGGCAACAACAACGAATCACTGGAAGACACCTGGTGCGACGGTCTCGGGGCGTTACAGTAGGGCGTGCCCCCAGCCTTGTGGACGGTGGGTGGCCCCCCTCTGGTGCTTTCTTCATCTAATATTTTTTATATATTCCAAAACTGACTTTCATGGATTTTCAGGACTTTTGGAGTTGTGCAGAATAGGTCTCTAATATTTGCTCCTTTTCCAGCCCAGAATTCCAGCTGTCGGCATTCTCCCTCTTCATGTAAACCTTATAAAATAAGAGAGAAAAGGCATAAGTATTGTGACATAATGTGTAATAACAGCCCATAATGCAATAAATATCGATATAAAAACATGATGCAAAATGCACATATCAACTCCCCCAAGCTTAGACCTCGCTTGTCCTCAAGCGGAAGCCGATATCGAAAAATATGTCCACATGTTTAGAGATAGAGGTGTCGACAAAATAAAATACAGACATGAGGGCATCATGATCATTCTTAGAATAGCAACACACACACACACACACATATATATATATATATGTATATATATTGTCATATGATTTCTTATGCTAAAGTAACAATCGATTCACAATGCCAAGTATGAATCAAAAACTTCATTGAAAACTAACAAACTATAATCTCAGTCGTTGAAGCAATTGCAATTTATCATAACATCGGAAAGAGTCAATATAAGAGCTTTTCAGCAAGTCCACATACTCAACTATCATTTAGTCTTCCACAATTGCTAACACCCACGCCATACTTATGGGTATGAAGTTTTAATCGGACACAGAGAAAGATAAGGGCCTATAGTTTTGCCTCCCAACTTTTTACCTCAAGGGTAACATCAACAATAATGTTTTATGAAAACTCACATCCAATTGGATATATATATCAGGATCTTTCCAACACATAGTGCTTGCCAAAGGATAAAGTATAAAAAGGAAAGGTGAAGATCACCATGACTCTTGTAGAAGGTATAAGACAAAAATAAAAGATAGGCCCTTCGCGGTGGGAAGTAGAGGTTGTCATGTGCTTTTATGGTTGGATGCAAAAAATCTTAATGCAAAAGAACGTCACTTTATATTGCCACTTGTGATAGGGACCTTTATTATGCAGTCTGTCACTTTTATTTATTCAATATCACAAGCTCATATAAAGATTATTTTCTCCACACTAATAGATCATACATATTTAAAGAGCAATTTTTATTGCTTGCAACAATGACAACTTACTTGAAGTATCTTACTCAATCCATAGGTATATATCGTGGACTCTCAGGGCAAAACTGGGTTTCAGGATATTTGGAAGAACAAGTAGTATCTTTACTTGGTGCAAACGTTGCTGTGCGTCGGTCATAAACAAATGATTTTTAACCCCTTTCCGCGACGGCATTCGGAACCGTCACCAAGTGAGTGTGGGCAATAGGGGGTTCCTTCCCACACGACCCAGAAACCGTTGGGGATATGCCCTCCTGGCACACACGCTCGGCAAAATGAGGTCATGTGCGACCGGCGAGCACTCAAATACAGAAATACGTACAATAGTGCTAAAAATACAATTATACAGGCGAAATCATTTCCGGTCGCAAGTACATCCCACACAGTCAGTCACCACTAAACGTTTCTCTTCGTATGTACATCCCACACAGTTGCTCCAAGGAAAACGTTTGCGCAAGGTGGCATAAAGCAAACAGTTTTGAAGAGAATGTCATGTGTGATTGTTCATTGATCCAACACGGTTTATTCCTAGAAACTGTGTGGTTGCCTGAGGTCATCGCCCACGGTGGTTTCTCATTAACCGTTTGCAATAGGAAAACCCAATTAGCAAGCTAATTGGCCCATTAGCAAGCTAATTGCGGTATTATTAATAATCCATTTACTAATCTAATTGACATTCATATTAAGCACATAATATATTCCATTGCCATATCAAGGAAGAAGGATTTCATAATTGAAATACATCATAGTACTACATGATATAGCTTCCGCACTCAGCTACCCCATTACACAACTGCACCAGCAGCAAGTTTCGCATGAAACATCTAGAACCTTTCGAAATTAGCATCTTAGACGGTACATAGAGAGATGCATCTCATCTGGAAAACTGCTGAAGCGGAAGGTGAATATTGAGCCTTCATTCATGTTGAAGGTCTTTGAAATTTTAGGCCAGTGCCTGTGGATGATTGACCGTCCATCCTTCGACCTCTTCAGGAACACTTCAATATTGAAGCATGGGTGTTGTATGAAAAATTTCCTCGCCTCCTGACCATAGAGGTGGTTTGAGAGGTAATCATCAGTGAAGCCTGAAAACAAGGATGTGCATAAATATCTTCTCTATATTGGAAATGGGGCAAAGGAATACAAAAATGCAAGGTATAATAGTTAGTACCATCTTGTAAACCTCAGTGCTTCCCATTGTTTCCCTGCAACACATATAAGGTAGTTAGTCATCAGGTTAAGTAAGGGTTCGCATGCTATCAGTAAAATATGTTGATGATAAATTAGCACATTGCAGATTCATCAGATTAATTCAAGCCACATGGAAAACCCATTTATCCAAACCAAGCATGATTAAGGGCCTGTTCGGTAGCCCGCTGGCTCCCAGCTTCCGCAAATCTGTGGGCGGAGCTAGCCCGAACGGCCCATCTCCAAGAAGCTGGCTTCCTGGATCGGAGCGGCACGCGCGTACAAAAAGTTGGAGCTACGGTTTCAGCGATCTCAAAAATCGGGAATCTGGAGTTGGTGTTATTTACGAGCAGCTATCACCGCAAAGTGAATCGAGGGGGTTACGTACCAGTTCGCTACTTCTATTTCCCCTGTGCTCGTGTGTTTGACTGGGCCCTAAGCCCACCTTACCAGTTGAGCCGGCTGGGCTCCAGCCCGTCCAGCCAAGTTGGCCTGCTGACGCGTACCAGAAGCTGGAGCGAGGAGCCGAACGAATTTCTGAGCGCTAGCGCTTGCATCGGAAGCTGGCGACCGGAAAAAGAAGCTGGATTTGAGGATTTATCGGAGTTGGGGAGCTGCCGAACAGGCCCTAAGAACTAAGAAATATAACACTTGTATATGTTTCTCATGTATTAAGTGCAGCCAAATTTGATTTATTTCTCATATGGTATACAATAATAGAATGCAGCCACAACAATTGAACATCGCATTGCAGAATTGAACCAAGCAGTTAACTAAACACCACAACAAATGAACTAAATGTTAACTGAGCACCACATTGCACAATATAACATACTCCTAATAGAAGATCTGATAGTTAACCAAACCAAGCATGCTTAACAACTTGGAAATTTAGCAATCGTATTTGTTTCTCATGTATTTAGTACAGCCAAATTCGATTTATTTCTCACATGGTATATAATAAGAGAATGCAGCCCACAACAACTGAACATCGCATTGCAGAATTGAACCAAGCAGTTAACTAAACACCACAACAAATGAACCAAACGTTAACTGAGCACCACATTGCACAATATAACATATTCCTAATAGAAGATCAGACAGTTAACCAAACCAAGCATTCATAACAACTTGCAAATATAGCAATTGTATTTGTTTCTCATGTATTTAGTACAGCCAAATTCGATTTATTCCTCACATGGTATACAATAACAGAATGCAGCCACAACAATTGAACATCGCATTGCAGAATTGAACCAAGCAGTTAACTAAATGACACAACAAGTGAACCAAGCCACAACAAATGAACCAAGCAGTTAAGTAAACACCAATTGAACGATATAACATACTCCTAATAGAAGATCAGACAGTTAACCAAACCAAGCATGCTTAACAACATGGAAATATTGCACCCTGAAGAATTGAACATCACATTTGCCGAATTGAACCAAGCAGTTAATTGAACACCACATTGCACGACATATAGAACATATACACTATAGAAGAAGATTGCATGGTGAAAGTAGATAGCACAATTCACTAGAATTTGTTAAGGAAAGGCAGTAGCTAGCAAACTGAACATGGGTCCTTATAGTGAGCTAATAAGACAAGCTACTTCTCATTGTCGGAGATATCGATGACGATTGGCTCCTTGGACATGGAAGATGGTGAGGCCTCCGCATCATGGGTGCCCTCATTGTAGTGGTGAGTTGCCTGAGCCGTTTCGGGCACCAACCTTCTGGCTCTCGAGATGAGGTAAGCACGTGCACGCTGAGAAAACACCTCGTAGTCTTCATCGAAGGCACCGTCGGTGGCCTCGAGCAAATGCCACGATCTGTCGTTTAAAGCAGCCAACCGTCTCGCGGCGTCGGCGCACGAGGCGTCAATGGTGGCCTCGACGGCGAGGTGCTCCTCCAAGATCTGGGGGTCGGCATGAATGGCAGCCATCATGACCTCATCCGCGCATGCGGGCGTGATTTTCTTCTCCGCTGCCAAATGCTCCTTGAGGTCCTGGCTATACTAAGTGCACCATGGCTTAGGCCGGCGCTTATTTGGTGAACGGGTCGGTGATTTGGGTGGAAGGTTTCGCTCTCGCGCCCGTGGTCGGGGCATGTGGGATGTGGAAGGAGGAGGAGGATGGGGGTCAAGTGTGGATTACCTGCCTAGATAGGCGAGGCCGAGCAGCGTGAAGGAGGGTCGCCGGCGAGGAGGCGGCGGTGCTGCAAGCAAGGAGTTAAGGTTTCAACTTGGAAAGGAAGGCAGAAAGAGGGGAAATATGGATTTTGGTAAGGGGGAGGGGGCGGGGAGGTAGATATTTCCGCGGAAGCCGAAAATTTGGAATCGCTTCAGACAAAAAACTGGCGCGCAAAGTGTCATCAGACACGGTCCCTTATTCAGACACGGTCCAAAGATATTTTGTGCTACATCTCACACCGTTGGTTATAATAAACTGTGTGGGATCTACTTGATTTTTGGTCTTGATTTAAATTACATAATGGGGTCACAGCGGCCATGGACGGTGTTTGAATTGCTAGACCTTTTATCTGCAAGGATCATAAAAGAATTGGAATTATTCAGGGTTCATTTGGACATTTTTATGCACTAAGTGAGTTTTCAATGCATTTATGTGCATAATTAAAATTTGAACTACATGCACATGCTCTAGTGCATATAAATTTGTTGAAAAATCAAATATTTGTCCTTGGGTGCATGCTTAGGTCCCATACAAGAAATGGGAATGAATTTCAAACACCATGGCACCGTTGATTGCCGGCAAAACATTGAGATGCTTGGTTTTTAAATTCTAGTAAATCCAAAACTCGTCTAAAATCCATGAAACTTGGCTTGCTATCATGGAGCGGCATCAACATGCCGTGGTACAAATTTGGTCCCATTTGGGGCAGGTTTGGGTATATGCTTCTCACAAACCGGAGCTTCTCACAACAAGCATGGTGGTTTTCGGTAGGGAACGTCCCACCTTTGGGGACGAAACAATATCCGTTGCCTCTTATTGCTTTCAAGTTTTTTTCTCATGTCAACATAGAACAACAGGAGTGTTGTGTGAATTTTTGTGATTTTTTGGGGCTTGTTTGGACATTTTTATGCATTATCTGAGTTTTCAATGCATTTATGTGCATAATTCAAATTTGAACTACATGCGCATGCTCCAGTGCATATAAATTGGTTGAAAAATCAAATCTGTGTCCTTGGGTGCATGCTTAGGTCCCATGCAAGAAATGGGAATGAATTTCAAACACCTGGGCACCGTTGATTGCCGGCAAAACATTGAGATGCCTGGTTTTTAAATTCTAGAAAATTCAAAACTCGTCTGAAATTCATGAAACTTGGCATCCTATTATGGAGTGGCATCAAAATGCCTTGGTACAAATTTTGTCCCATTTGGGGCAGGTTAGGTATGTGCTTCTCACAAACCGGAGCTTCTCACAACAAGCATGATGGTTTTCGATAGGGAACGTCCCACCTTTGGGGATGAAACGATATCCATTGCCTCTTATTGCTTTCACATTTTTTCTTGTGTCAACATAGAACAATAGGAGTGTTGTGTGAATTTTTGTGATTTTTTGGGGCCCGTTTGGACATTTTTATGCATTAACTGAGTTTTCAATGCATTTATGTGCATAATTCAAATTTGAACTACATGCGCATGCTCCAGTGCATATAAATTGGTTGAAAATCAAATATGTGTCCTTGGGTGCATGCTTAGGTCCCATGCAAGAAATGGGAATGAATTTCAAACACCAGGGCACCGTTGATTGCCGGTAAAACATTGAGATGCATGGTTTTTAAATTCTAGTAAATCCAAAACTCGTTTGAAATTCATGAAACTTGGCATGCTATCACGGAAGGGCATCAAATGTCATGGTACAAATTTTGTCCCACTTGGGGAAGGTTTGGGTATATGCTTCTCACAAACCGGAGCTTCTCACAACAAGCATGATGGTTTTCGGTAGGGAACGTCCCAGCTTTGGGGACAAAATGATATCCATTGCCTCTTATTGCTTTCACCTTTTTTATCATGTCAACATAGAACAGTAGGTGTGTTGTGTGAATTTTGGTGATTTTTCGGGGTTCGTTTGGACATTTTTATGCATTAACTGAGTTTTCAATGCATTTATGTGCATAATTCAAATTTGAACTACATGCGCATGCTCCAGTGCATATAAATTGGTTGAAAAATCAAATATGTGTCCTTAGGTGCATGCTTAGGTCCCATGCAAGAAATGGGAATGAATTTCAAACACCAGGGCACCGTTGATTGCCGGCAAAACATTGAGATGCATGGTTTTTAAATTCTAGTAAATCCAAAACTTGTTTGAAATTCATGAAACTTGGCATGCTATCACGGAAGGTCATCAAATGCCGTGGTACAAAGTTTGTCGCATTTGGGGAAGGTTTGGGTATATGCTTCTCACAAACCAGAGCTTCTCACAGCAAGCATGATGGTTTTCGGTAGGGAACGTCCCAGCTTTGGGGACAAAATGATATCCATTGCCTCTTATTGCTTTCACCTTTTTTTATCATGTCAACATAGAACAGTAGGTGTGTTGTGTGAATTTTGGTGATTTTTCAGCGTTCGTTTGGACATTTTTATGCATTAACTGAGTTTTCAATGCATTTAGGTGCATAATTCAAATTTGAACTACATGTGGATGCTCCAGTGCATATAAATTGGTTGAAAAATCAAATATGTGTCCTTTGGTGCATGCTTAGGTCCCATGCAAGAAATGGGAATGAATTTCAAACACCATGGCACCGTTGATTGCCGGCAAAACATTGAGATGCCTGGTTTTTAAATTCTAATAAATCTAAAACTCGTCTGAAATTCATGGAACTTGGCATGCTATCATGGAAGGGCACCCGACATGCTGTGGTATTTTTCTTGTCCATTTTGAGAGAAGGCGCACTCGAATAATGACAGCCAACAAAGGCATTTTGAAAAAAAAATAGCTGCCACTTCAATATCTCAAATGTTTGTATAATTCAAACCTTGTGTGTTCGGCTAACTATTCATGTGACACCGCATGTCTTTGTTTTAATGGCTATAGGAGGTGCTGTGTGGATAGCTGCATGACTGAACGGGAGGCATTCGAGCGCAGTCCGGTGCGCAAGCTCACCGGGAAGCGTACAAGCTGTTCAACGCAGGATCTCTGCATCTCTTCAACACAAACGGTTCAGATTACAGTATGCAAATTAAAGCCAGACTTCGGCGCTAAGCCAAGAGACACTACGATTTGTTAAAATATGCAGGTGAAAGTCAATATCACTATCTATTTTTTGCAACTAAAATTTAGTAATTAAGCATAGATTTCATTCATACTAGAGGTTAAGCACTCGTTCTCACCGGGAAGCGAGACAGACTTGGACCGTCGCCCGCGTCGCTCCCACTGGTCTGTATTAATGGCGCTGCCGAGCGGCCGCACCCCCCATCCTCGCTACACACACAATTCCTCTCTCTCCGCCCACATCCTCGATGCCACTCTGAGTCCTCAAAGCCGTCAGTGTACGAGGATGCCGCCAAAGCGCCCCATCGTAGGGAGTGGCGACGCCAGGGCTGCTGAAGCACTAGAGCATAGCGTGAATATGGAGACAGAGGTTCCTATCCCTGCCGACGAGGTGGAGAACGAGGCTGCCAACAAGTGGAGGCGGGTCGAGAAAGAACCGCAAGTGACTCCAGCGGGCCTAGACTTCATCAACAACCTCCCTGATGATATGTCGATAGTCATCATATCCCTCCTCTCAATTAGAAATCGGGCGAGGACAGCCGCCGTTTCCCGGCGGTGGCGCACCCTATGGCTCTGCACCCTTGTCAACCTCCTCCACGCCCACAAGCTCGGCCATGGCTATTGCCAAAGCTTGGATGTGTTCTCCCAGATGCTTGGCAGTCACCATGGCCTAATAAAAGGCCTTATCGCGGGCAAGTTCCTTTCCAATGTCAAGGAGCAAGCCAAGCTTGACGAGTGGTTCAGATCCCGTGCCATAGATCAGCTCGATAAGCTAAGTTATAAGGATGGGCATATGAGCTTGCTGCCAACGTCCACACTCCGCTTCGCGCCCATGCTGCGCCTCGCCAAGTTCATGAACTGCCATTCCCCCCCCCCCTAATGACGTGCCTTCTCTTTTTCTACCACGACTGAAGCACCTCGAGCTCGTCGATGTCCGCATCCCAAAGGATGACATGGAGCGCCTGCTCTGCGGCTGTACTACACTCGAGTTCCTTCGTCTTCAGGAGATGAATTGGTCGAGTACCTTGCACATCACCTCCAGGAATCTTCGCACTATTTATGTGTGCTGCTGGTGCTGCAACGGGAGATCACATGAGGTGGACCACAATATGGTCATCCAGGACACACCTTCACTTGAGAGATTGCTTGTAGTTGATCAACAAGGTCCAACAAGAATCAATGTCATTTCTGCACCGAAATTGGAAGTGGTCGGCTACTCGTCTGTCAAATACTACAACTTTCAGGTACAATAGACACCTTATATACCTCTCCTTCTTGATATCAATGTTATTTCTAGTTTTGAAGATGTATGTTCGTCTGTCATCCAGCGAAGCTTCACCCAGACTCTGGGCACAGTGAAGGTCTTGGCACTAGAATCTGTCGTCCCCAACCTGGACCAAGTTTTCAGTTGCCTGAGATGTTTTCCGTGCCTGAAGAAGTTGTATATCGAGGTGATGTTCCTTTCCTGTTAAATGTTAACTATAAGGGAGTTCAATTTTTTGCACCATTTCCCAAGTTTACAATGACTATGTGCTACGATTTCTGAAGGAATTTTGGAGGATTTTAGGACATACACCCCCACCCCATATTGATTGCGTCATTCATATGGTTACAATTGTCCATAAGCATTTCTCCTTTGGATTCATCTGTACTAGTGTTCTTAGGGAATTTTTCATCCAATCCAACCTCTTGTGAAGAAGGCTACATGTTTCTACATTGTAATCAAATTAATGCCCACGTTAATCATGACAGATCGAAGATGGCACGTTGGTGCATTTTACAAATCCTGCAAACCAAATGGGCGTGTAGCAGTGTTCAAAACTGCATGTAGGCACTAACACGTTCTCTTCTTTTCTAGTGCATATTAGGCCTGATGGAAGATGTTGATAATGGCAATCACATCGAATGACTGGATCTGCATCTCTCAAATATTACTTTGAACTCCTACCGAGAGACCCCACCAAAGATTACCCTCACCATGTTCTTTCTTGCCAAAGCAAAGGTGATGAGGGTACTAAGGTTGAACACGCATTTAATTAGGAAAGATTATTTGGTATGATTCTCAGAGTCAGCTGGTACTACGGAATGGAAGTGCCTCCAAAAATGCCAAACTTCGTATTGGAAGAGCATATGGCAAAGCAATTGGAAGTTATTGTGTCAAATCCATACATGACTTGTCAGCGGCTGATCCCTTTTTAGAAATGACGCAGCTTCCAATGTTTGAATTTGGGCGTTGTAATCTTTGAACTTAAACCTTGCAATATTTATGGTATTTGTTATATTGAACCATTTATGTTCTCTTGTCTCAACGCAAACAGTTCATCCGGGTGAACCGCATGTCGTACATCGCACACACCTTGATCTGGCTGACCGTTTCTTTTGTGTTGCCTAATCACAAATAGTTCATCCGAGTGAACTGTATGTTGTACATCGCACACTCCTTGATCTGGCTGACTGTTTCTTTTGTGTTGCCTAATCACAAACAGTTCATCTGAGTGAACCGTATGCTGTACATCGCACACGCCTTCATTAGGTTGCCTGTTTCTTTTGTTCCGCCTCATCGCAAACGGTTCATTGGACTAAACCGTATGCCCTGGAACGGACACGCAACTAAAATCTGAAAAAAGTTTGATGCATCCTCCATTGCAAACGTTTTGCACCTTTTTGACGAGTTCTTTACATCCCCCTTTGTGATTAATGCATTGGAGACAGTTTCGTGAAAGGGTCTCTGATCGCAGTGTCACATTAGCAGCATCCTGCAGTAGTTAAAGAATTTGGCTAGCATGAGGGGGAAAGGCAAGCTCAACATGTTGGATGATCCATGACAATATAATTTATTTCGGATATAAGGAAACATAACCCATTATGTTGCCTTCCTTGCCCAACATCAACTTTTTAGCATGTCATATTTTAATGAGTGCTCACAATCATAAAATATGTCCAAGATAGTATATTTATATGTGAAAACCTATCTTTGTTTATTACTTTCTATTAATTGCAACGATGACCAAAACTATGTTTGTCAACTCTCAACAACTTTTATTCATCATACTCTTTTATGTGTGAAGTCATTACTCTCCATAAGATCAATATGATCTCTTTATTTCTTTTTATTCTTTTCTCTTTACTTTTATTCCCTCAAGATCATAATAAGGTAACCAAGCCCTCAACTCAAGACTAATCTTTATTATATATAGCTCACGGACTCGATTACATAGATAAGGATCAACATAAAAAACTCAAAGCTAGATCATACTAAACTTTATTCTACTAGATCAAGATATAACCAAAAGGATCGAACTAAGAAAAACGGTAAAGATAGAAGTGTGATGGTGATACGATACCGGGGCCCCTCCCCCAAGCTTGGCAGTTGCCAAGGGGAGTGCCCATACCCGATACTCAGTTCTCCTTTGGTGATGAAGAAGATGGTTGTCACGCCCTCGATGCGGCTATATCTCCCACGTGTCGAAGCATGACTTAGAGGCATAACCGCATTGAAAGCAATGTCGCAAGTGAGGTAATCTTCACACAACCCATGTAATACATAAGGGAAAGAGATACATAGTTGGCTTACAATCGCCACTTCACACAATACATGAATAAAGCAATACATCAGCCAAATACACTTAAGGTCCGACTATGGAACCAAAATAAAAGAAGACTGCCCCAAATGCTACACAGATCCATGATCATCCCAACCGGGCTCCACTACTAATCAACTGGAAAATGAAACAACTTAACGAACACGAACTTCATCGCGCTCCTCCTTGAGCTCGATTGCGTCACCTGCACGATATCATCGGCACCTGCCAGCTGGTTTTGGAAGTATCTGTGAGTCACGGGGACTCAGCAATCTCACACCCTCGCGATCAAGACTATTTAAGCTTATAGGTAAGGTAAAGGTATGAGGTGGAGCTGCAGCAAGCGACTAGCATATATGGTGGCTAACCTATACGCAAAAGAGAGCGAGAAGAGAAGGCAAAAGCACGATCGGGAATCTATGATCAAGAAGTGATCCTAGAGCAACCTACGTCAAGCATAACTCCAACACCGTGTTCATTTCCTGGACTCCGCCGAGAAGAGACCCTCACGGTTACACACACGGTTGATGTATTTTAATTAAGGTCAACTTAAGGTTTTCTACAACAGGACATTAACAAATTCCCATCTGCCCATAACCGCGGGCATGGCTTTCGAAAGTTCAAAACCCTGCAAGGGTGTCCCAACTTAGCCCATCACAAGCTCTCACGGTCAACAAAGGATATTCCTTCTCCCAAGACAATCCGATCAGACTCGGCATCCCAGTTACAAGACATCCTCGACAATGGTAAAACAAGCCCAGCAACACCGCCCGAATGTGCTGACAAATCCCGATAGGAGCTGCACATATCTCGTTCTCGGGCACACTCAGATTGTCCAAACTTCCGGTAGGCCAGCCCAGAGTTGCCCCTGGTGGCCACTGGCGGCTGACGAGGTGGACCAACACTCAGAGGAGCACTGGCCCGGGGGTTTAAATAAAGATGACCCTTGAGTCTGCAGAACCCATGGGAAAGAAAAGGCTAGGTGGTCAATGGTAAAACCAATGTTGGGCATTGCTGGAGGAGTTTTATTCAAGGCGAACTGTCAAGGGGTTCCCATTATAACCCAACCGTGTAAGGAACGCAAAATCCGGGAACATAACACCGATATGACGGAAACTAGGGCGGCAAGAGTGGAACAAAACACTAGGCATAAGGCCGAGCCTTCCACCCTTTACCAAGTATATAGATGTATTAATTAAATAAGAGATATTGTGATATCCGAACAAAATATCCATGTTCCAACATGGAACAAGCTCCAATCTTCACCTGCAACTAACAACGCTATAAGAAGGGCTGAGCAAGCGGTAACATAGCCAAACAACGGTTTGCTAGGACAAGGTGGGTTAGAGGCTTGGCTTAACAATATGGGGGCATGATAAGCAAGTGGTAGGTATCGCAGCATAGGCATAGCAAAAGGGCGAGCAACTAGCAAGCAAAGATAGAAGTGATTTCGAGGGTATGGTCATCTTGCCTGAAATCCCGCAAGGAAGAAGACCGAGTCCATGAACAAGACAAACGGACGTAGACGAACGGATCCTCCAAAATGCGACGTAATCGGAACCAACCCGAAGAAGCAACACCGGAAAGAAGCACACAATATAGTAAACAACAATCATATAAACATGGCATGATGCACAACCAAGTATGGTGCATGTCCGGTTTAAATATGCATGGCATGGCAAAGTGCACAAACAAAACTACAAATTAAGTGGAGATCAATATGCAACGAGTTGCATATTAATGAAACACCACATGACTTATTTAGTTCTCTCTCGGTTATGTACCCAACAATATTAAATGTTGTTAATCATGTCAAGAGGTGAAACATAAAGGGATTATCTATCTAAACAATTTAAATGGAGCCAGATATAGCAAACAACAAATCCGGTAAATCCCCATATGCATTAGTAAATTAATGCAAACAACAAATTTAACCAATCTTGAAGTTGTTATCATGATGCGGATGACATGAGCAAGTTTTATGCAATATTTTATGAAAATGTTGATACAAGCAAATTAAGAAGCATTTGTCAAAGTGGCGGAAATGAAAGGGTGCCACGACAACAAATCCGAAAATGATGCCACGACAACATCTCGGTTTCGGTAGCTCATGGAGATACGATGCAAAAGGAAAAGTGACAGAAGCGTGCATCAGATGGTGGGGTGATCCCGGTTACCGGGTTCCCACGGGTCGACGATGATGACAAGGCAAAAGAGGGGCAACGTGCACCGACAATTCGAGCACGGAGCAAGCTCGAACATCTCATACATCACACATGCATTTGTACACGGGCGGTCGTCTCGGGGTTATACTTTCGAAGCATGCGTTATCGGAGGGGTTCGAGTTTGATGCGGTGTAGGGGAAGTAGACGTTCTCGGGGCGTTGAGGGAAGTAGTGGTACTTTTCCGAAGAGGAACTTGATGAACCCAACATCTCCAAGGCGACGGTAGCCGTACACGGCAACGATAACTTGGAGGGTCATCCATTACGTGGTACTTAGGTGAATCCACGAGAAACGGTAGTCGTACATGGTTCATCGAGGAACTTGACGTTTCGCATGTAGTCGTTCGAGCGTCTGACGGTAATGGTACTCAGTCGTTTCGAAGAGGTACTTGGGGTCATTCAAACTTGCCGGTCCCGTCATCTCGAAGGGGTACTTGACGTCCTTAGCGATTCCGAAGACAATGGTAGAGGTACACTTATTTTAGGGGTACTTGTCGGATCCACGGCGACGGTAGATGTACAAATGTTCCCGCGGTACTTGACAGTCCGGTCATGGTGTAGATGTACATGGCAACCGTAGGAATACTCTGGCATCTTGTCGAACCCAAGTGACGGTAAACGTTCTCGCGGACGAAACCGGGAGGCGAAGGCAAGGCAACGCAGCGGCGGCATGTGCTCACCGGTGAAGCAACAGCAGAAGACGAAGGTGGTGGTCAGCGGCAGGTGCTCGAGGCGAGAGGAGTAGAGGAACGCGGCAGGGTCGGCCCTGGTGTCACTTGACCAGGAAGATGGCGGAGGGACGCAGGATCCCACCGGCGACGGCCTTGAGATGACGACGCCATGGGTACCCTAAACGGCATCCACGGGAGTTGCAGAGAGGCGAGGTGGAAGGAGCTGGCGCCTGGGCGACGCAGGCTCCTGGTGGAGGTCGGCAACGGCGTCGCAGGCCGGCGGGGAACTTGAGGGCGCAGCGGCGCTGGGAACCCGGCGGGCTCGAGCAGCTCCAAGCGGCGGCGGATGTCGACGACGGCCGGAGCAGAGGACGGGGAGGCCGGAGGAGCTGTCCTGGGGCGGCGGAGATGCAGCGAGAAAGGCCGCGGCGATAGGAGGAGAAAGACGAGGGAATCGAGCTCGAGGCCATGGCGAAGAGGGGGCGAGCTCCTGGCGCTAGCTGCGGGGTGTTGTGCGGGTGTGCGACAGCGTTGGGAGGAAACGAGGGAGACTGAGGCGATGGGATCGGGAGAGAGCGACGAGATCGAGCGCAGGGCCTCTCCCGTGGGTTCTCCTGGCGGCGGGGTGAAACGAGAGGGAGAACTAGAGGTGAGGGTTAGGGTTAGAGCCGGTGCGGGCTGGCTGGGCCGGCGCTGGTGTTGTGAGGCCCAGGTGGGCAGTGGAAGCCTTTGACCAAATGGGCCGCAGGAGGCCCAAGTGGCATGGCTGGACTCTCTCTCTCTCCCTCTTCTTATTTCTTTTAAAAGAAAAGAAATAGAGAGCAAAAAAAGAAAAAGAGGGTTAAGGAAAGGATTGTGAGCATGGGGATAATTTTCCCGAACTCACAAAAATATGCTCGTTCCGAGAAAAATAGAAAAAGCCCGATCGAACAAAAGATTTCAAACTCATTTGAATTTAATTCAAATGGGTTTGAACTGGGATGAGGTTTCCGGAGTGACCAAAAATGTTGAAATTTTAGCTGAAGCTCCGGAAAATGACAAAAGGATATAAGGCAAGGTTAGAGAGTCAACACTTGAAGAAGAAAAGGCCAAAGGAATTAATATGCAAGTGTGTTAAGGTAAATTTCAAAAGAATGGATTATTTATCATAGCTCCATAAATATTAGGAGGATAATGTTATAAAGAGAAGTCACTCTTCCCTCGATTTAAATGGACCGAAGATCCACACAAATTATTTAGTGTGTTTTAAGATGGGTTGCATATTGACATGATGACATGATGCAAGGCACATGATGCAAAGGGGAAAGCAACAAGCAAACAAAACACATGACGAAACCCGGAATCCATGGATTGGATGGCATCTGAATCTCCGGTCTTGGGGCGTCACAACACTCCACCACTACGAGAGGATCTCATCCCGAGATCTAGGATGGCACCGGAGGGAAAAGGAAGAGGGAGATAAGAGGTAAAACTAAGTTGTTTCTTTGACAAATGAGTGACAATAAAGAACCTCGAGAGGTTGAACAAATAGAAAGGAAGAATGCCACGAAGATGAACAAAGTTGAAAACACACTGTTAGAAAAGAGGAACAAGGAACATTACGAGAACCTTGTAGGTTGAAAGCATAAGAAAAAAGGTTGCAATGGACGAGAAGTACATGCAAGCACTCCGGTTGAAACGAGATGTACAAGGGACAACAGGGATCAATTACGATAAGAGTCCGGTTGGAAATGGAAAACATAGACTATGAACTTCGCGAAATGAAAGCACTCCGTTACGAAAGAGGAAGAGAAAGAAACGATTCAGGTAGCACTTCCGTTGAAAAGAGATGAAAAGAACTTGAGCAGAGGGCACAACAATCCGGTTAAAAAGGATAAGCATGAAAAGATCATGATGTTGACAAAAGAAGATGATGGGTTGAAGAGAGCAACATCACAATGCCTCCGAAAGAAATGAAAGAATAGAAGATAGACAATTGAAATAACAGAATGGAGAAGTAAAAGCCAACTTCTGATACAAAAGAGCTTGAAAAAACATTCTTAGGGGAAGGGTCGAACGGAGTTGTTGGAAAACCAACAACGAGAAGAGTAAGCTTGTTGTGGCCTTTTTGGAAAACATCTCAAAACTTGAGGTGAAAACTTGCCACAAACGGGAAAGAATGGATTGGATTGATATGAACAAGAAGTAAGTGACATGCTTTTCCATAAACCATTTTATACGGAGACATACCCATAGGATTTTTATATGCAGTTCTATAGGCCCATAATGCATCATGAAGTTTCTTGGACCAATTCTTTGTAGATCTATTAAAAGTCTTTTGCAAAATTAATTTAATCTCTCTATTACTCGGCTCTATGGTTAACATCGTACTTAGCAAGCATTTTACGGAAAGCACCATGAATAAAATGTGAACCACCAACAGTCATTAAATATCTAGGGACTCCAAACCTCAGAAAAAGAACTTCTTTAAGAATCTTAATAGGGCGTCGTATCACGTGAATCCGGCATTCATTGTGTATCCATGTATCCGCTCCTTTTCAATCATCTGATTTAAATCGTGCATGTCTCCTTGTCTAAATGTATTTTGACAATAAACCGCCCACCTCCAGATTTCTTATTTGCAAAAGTGCCCCCCTGGACAATGAAAAACATCACGACCTCAATCTGTTCCCAATCCCTTCCGCCCACTCCGCTCTCCCGACGGCCCCACCGATCTGGTTCGTCCTGTCCAGGCGCTGGTGAACCTCTGCACTCGTACAGCTCGTCGGAGGTCTCCGTCGCCAAGTCAACCACACTCCCCAACCTCCGGAGTCGTCCACCTCGTCGCCGGCCCAGTTGCCGACGCCACCGACGGCCATAACCTCTGGACTCCGGACTCGTCCAGCACATCGGCAGTCCCCGCTGCCGAGGCACTCCGGACTCGGCCTACCCCAACCTTTGCAGTTGTCCACCTCGTCGCCGACCCAGCCGTCAAGGCCGCTGACGGCCATTATGTCTGCACCTTGTACTTACACACTGCAGACTCGCGTGGGCAGAGTACAGAGTGTAGTGCGACTTGCTGCAGATTCCCTTGGAGAGCAATGGCAACCAAGTCTCTGCATGCCTGTACTACTTGCACACTAATCTTCTGAATCCTTGTACTACTTGTTCTTGTTTGATGTATGCATGTAGTACTTGCAAATGAGCTTCTGAATGTGGATTGCGATCTTGTAGAGTTGTGACCTTGTACAGCTTCAGAGCTGTGATTGGAAATTAAAGAAACACACATCTATTTCTTATTACCTGTTTCTATTGGCATTTCAGGTGTCCCTTACATACTGCATGATGCAATATAACTCAAATAATGGTAGTCTGATGTACCTTCAAAATTTCTAGACATGATGCAGGCTAACAGTTGCTAGCAGCCCAAATGCTCCATGGATAAAAAGCCTGTTGCTGCTCCTTGGAAACCTAGTGCCTCTGTCTGCACTCAAATTTTCTTGACCAATACATAAACAAGAACAAGCTCCCAAAGCACTAGACACAACTGGAACTCAAAGCTTGTTCTGACCACAACATAGATTGAATTAAACACGCATCCAATGTGATAGAAAAAGACAAAAGCTGGAGAATAAAAATAAATTTTCATCCATTACACAGATTAAAAAATTCAGTAAAACTAACAAAATGGAATTAATAAGCCATGTGTCTTTTACGGAGTTGCGGCTATCATGATTGAGCATTTGGAAGCATGTCTTGCACATTCATGGTTCCTTTCCCTTGACCTTTTTTGCTTGGACAATTGCGACTAGCATGAAAACCTATTTGGTTGCATGTCTTGCACAAGCGTGCAACCTTGGCCTTGGCTTCTTTGTACCTCTCCTTTTATTTTTCCCCATTCATTTCCTTTCCTCTTTTTATTCTTTTACATCTCCCAACCAAATGCGCATCATTTGGTGGGTGTATGTCAATTTGAGTAGGAATGTTGCAACCAATAAATGCCTCGCATTCCTCTTGCCTACTGTGCTTGACTGCATTAGGAACCATTTGGTTTAGAGGCTCCTCAATGCTCAGAACACTTGACACCAAAAAGTCCATGCCTTCATCTAATTGCTTGGCTCTTTGAATTAGATCTTCCAACTTGTTTCGCACCGTTGAATCTTCTTCCTCGCAGCTGCATCCAAGGAGTCGTCAGGCTTTTCTTCTAGAAGGTTCCCTTGTTCAGAGTAAACACTCTCACTACAAAAAAATGATGTCAACCATATGATTTGGAAAAAAAATAATAGTAGTAATTATTATAACTTTCATATCGTTTACACCGTTTCTACCATCTTTCCATGATATAGAAGGTTGGAAGCTCCTGTTGATTTTCAGTTCGCATCACTTGGATAATATGGCGGCATGGGATTCCATGTGACTCAAATAACTTACATGAACAGTTAGCTATCATGGTTTTCGTGTCACATCGGACCTCCCTTACCCTACTAACACCTGTTTTGAAGGTCACTATCTTAATTCCCTCATCTTGTGCAATTCCTTGAACACAACAGTGGTCTCTTGTAGCAATAACTTGTTCCTGAAATTTCACAAACACCTCATATGTGAATACTTCACTACCTTGTCTCTCCATTGCCCACGGTGTCACTAATTGGCGGGTCCTATGCATGCTTGAATTGTTTGCAATTAACTCCTCTTGATGTTGGCATTCTAAAGTTGTCTCAAATCTAAGCCAGAACTCAACAAAAGTGAGCTTGTAGTGAATGAATCGGTTAAAAATGAATTTGCACTTTCAGACCTTGAAGTAGTTCGCAGAATGCCTGCTAGTGATATGTCCATGAAATAGGCTGGTATCCACAACTCTCTAAGGCTAAACCTTTTAGTCAACCACTCATTATCCTCCAACCCAAAGTCTAAAATTATGGAATTCCACTCTAACTCAAACTCGATCACGGTTTTGAACCCCATACACATGCGTTCATCCTCTTCCAATATTTAGATTCTTATCTAATCACGGGTGCAATCTTCTCGGGAAGTTTTTCCATTATATGCCACATGCACAATCTGTGTACTGAGGTTGGAAAAACTTTATCAATTCCATTCTTGATGCTGGTAGTTTCATCGGTTATGATGAGTCTCGGCGCTACACCCCCATTGCTCTCAGGAAGGTATCAAACAACCAAATAGATGACTCTTTATTCTCGTTTAGTAAGAATGCAGCACCAAAGAACACACTTTGTAAGTGATGATTAACTCATGTAAATGGTGCGAAGATCATGTCATACTGATTAGTAGTATATGTAGAATCAAAGGATACCACACTACCGAAATGTTTGTAGTTCTTCCTACTTGTGACATCTGCCCAGAACACGTACACCAACTTTCCTTCATCACTCACAACGAAATCATAGAAAAATGCCGAATTAACTTCATGCTTTCTACCTAGCTGAGCCACAAACATTTGTGCATCTGCATCCCTGATTTTTAATTTGAGGCCACAATAGTAGTTTTGCAAGTCTCTCTTTGTGCATCCAGCCTCCACAAACCCACCCTCGCTGACGTGGAGGAGCATGTATGCCTGGCAGGTGCCTATACTTGCTTTGCTGCATGTGTACAATGTGTTCTTTGCTCTCTCGCTAACTCGACGATTTGATCTGATTAAATGACGCTTATCAGGTGACACAAGACCATGGCTATGGTGCTCGACCCATGATTCTATCTTGTAGGTATCATTAGCACACAACTTCACAACCACACCTTGTGTCCGTGTTCTTACGCCTTTTCTTTGATGGATCGCCAATCATGTTACCCTTCTCTGACTTGAATCCTTCCCTGTTACACATGTATCGTTTAGTATGAACTACTTCATTTTCCAACTTCTTTTGCTGTCCGATACGAACTCCAAAACCAGAGTGATGTGCATAAGATTTGTAGGACTCCTCCACAGCCTTCAGTCCTTCAAATGTCATCCCCACTTTAGGCTTCAAATTATCTTTACACTCAGGTATAAAAGACGAGCACTGGAACATAAATAATGAATAAATAAGCACCTTCATTAACCAAAAACTGAACTGAATAAAACCATAGTCAGTGAAAGCAATTGAATTACAAAGAGAGGCGCACTTGCTTTCTTTATGGGTGTACTAAATCCATTCCTGCTCATCTATATTAGCCAGCTACTCGTTGATCCCATTGCTGCACCCACATGTACATGATAAGCCATGTAACTTAACCAGAGAAATGACACAATATTGGCATAGGTAGTACATCCCAATCTATATTCAGCCAACAATGCTAACGGAAAGGACTGAAGCAAAGTGATCTAATACATAATTTAGTATATAATGGTGCTCCTGGAACTTGGTAAACTCCATGCAACATGGCAACAATTCATAAAAAATAACAGAGAGACATTTTCATAAAAAAGACTTATTATTCATCCATTACAACAAAAATCAGTTAGAGTTCTTTCTGATTTGTTACCTGACGCTCCATGAGTCGTACTTAAATTTAGTTCACTGTCTGCAGTTGTAGCGGTTTTTGTGGCCATAGCAGTGCAAGTGAGATGGGCTTCCTGATGGGTACATGCTGAGGAAAATTCAGGGTCCCCACATGAATTAGGGAGGAACAAGGGCAAGCAGGTTCTAGCCATCAAAGTCGATGCAGATTCATTGTCCCTGACAATAGAAGTCGCCATGGTAGTTGGTTGCGGTATATTTAGCAAGGAGGACTTGTCCGCCATGCTGATTGGGAGTTGGGAGATGGATTCCTTCGTGGTCGTCGTGGTGATTACCCGTGCCCGTGATTGATCAGGCAAATGCATGTCGCCATGACCGTCATTGGGATACAGGTTGCGGGCTTCCTCTGAGATTGGAAAACGATTATGGAGTGGTGAACTGGGAGAGCGGCCTCGCTGGGGTTTATTTTGCAAAATTGACAGGGCAAACGCGGTTGGAGGCGAGCATGTTTGTGCAAAAAGTGGCCGAACTAACAGCAGGCACAAGATCTTGATCAAAGGATTGGCGATGAGCGGATGCATGGATGCACGATGGATGCCAGATTCACGTGATACGACGCCTCTTAATAGAGGTGTTATGATCAACACTACTAGTTGGAATAGCTTCTACCCACTTAGTAACGTAATCAACAGCAACTAAAATATGTGTATACCCATTAGAGGAAGGAAACGGTCCCATATAATCAAAGCCCCAAACATCAAATGGTTCAATAACAAGTGAATAGTTCATAGGCATTTCTTGACGTCTACTAATATTACCAATTCTTTGACATTCATCACAAGACAAGACAAACTTACGGGCACCTTTGAAAAGAGTAGGCCAATAAAAAATGGATTGCAATACCTTATGTGTAGTTCTATCTCCAGCGTGGTGTCCTCCATAAGACTCGGAGTGACACTTGCGTAGGATCTGTTCCTGTTCATGCTCAGGTACACAACGTCTAACAACACCATCTACTCCTTCTTATAAAGGTGTGGGTCATCCCATAAGTAATGTCTTAAATCATAGAAAAACTTTTTCTTTTGCTGGTATGTGAAACTAGGTGGTATAAATTTAGCAACAATGTAATTAGCATAATCAGCATACCATGGAGCAGTACGAGAAGCATTTATGGCAGCTAATTATTCATCAGGAAAGCTATCATCAATAGGTAGTGGGTCATCAAGAACATTCTCTAACCTAGACAAGTTGTCTGCAACAGGGTTCTCAACTCCCTTTCTATCAATAATATGCAAATCAAATTCTTGAAGCAAGAGAACCCATCTAATAAGTCTAGGTTTAGCATCTTTCTTTTCCATAAGATATTTAATAGCAGCATGATCTTTAGAATCAACAATATAAGGTCTGAACTTATCACAAGCAAATACAACTGCCAAAAATTCTTTTTCAGTAGTAGCATAATTTCTGTAGGCACTGTCTAGAGTTTTACTAGCATATTGGATAACATTTAATTTCTTATCAACTCTTTGTCCTAGAACATCACCTATAGCATAATCACTAGGATCACACATAATTTTAAAGGGTAAATTCCAATCAGGTGGCTGAACAATAGGTGCAGAAAGCAAGGCTTTCTTAAGTATTTCAAATGCTTCTACACAATCATCATCAAAGCCAAAAGGAACATCTTTTTGTAAGAGATTAGTGAGAGGCCTAGATTTTTTTGAGAAGTCTTTAATGAACCTCCTATAAAAACCTGCATGAACAAGGAAACTTCGTATACCTTTAATGTCCTTAGGACATGACATCTTTTCAATAGCATCAAATTTAGCTTTATCAACTTCAATACCTCTTTCAGAAATTTTATGCCCCAAGACAATACCTTCATTAACCATAAAGTGGCACTTCTCCCAATTCAAGACAAGATTAGTTTCTTCACATCTCTAGAAAACTCGATCAAGGTTGCTTAAGCAATCATCAAAAGAAGTTCCATACACGGAGAAATCATCCATGAAAACCTCAATAATGTTTTCACAAATGTCAGAGAATATAGCATTCATAGATATTTGAAAGGTAGCAGGTGCATTACATAAACCAAAAGGCATACATATATAAGCAAATGTACCGAAAGGGCAAGTAAAAGTGGTCTTTTCCTGATCCTCTTTGACACAAGTATTTGAGAGAAACCAGAATAACCGTCTAGAAAGCAAAAATGTGTATGTTTGGATAACCTTTCTAGCATTTGATCAATAAAAGGTAAAGGGTAATGATCCTTTTTAGTAGCTTTATTTAATTTGTAGAAGTCAATTACCATTCTATAACCTGTAACAATTCTTTGTGGGATCAATTCATCTTTATAATTAGGAACAACAGTAATACCTCCCTTCTTAGGGACACAATGGATAGGACTTACCCACTGACTATCAGCAACGGGATAAATTATGCCTACCTCCAGAAGCTTTAGTATTTCTTTTCTTACCACTTCTTTCATCTTAGGATTTAACAGTCGTTGGTGATTAACAACCGGTTTAGCGTATTTATCCAATTTTATTTTGTGCTGGCATAGAGTGGGACTAATGCCCTTAAGATCATCAAGAGTATATCCAATAGCAGCACGGTGCTTCTTCAGAGTTTTCAATAATTTCTCTCCTTCCTTCTCTGAAAGGTTAGCACTAAAAATAACAGGATATATCTTCTTTTCATCAAGATAAGCATATTTAAGAGTATCAGGTAATGGTTTAAGCTCAAACACGGGATCACCCTTGGGTGGAGGAGGATCCCTAGAATTTCAACAGGCAAGTTGTGTTTCAAAATAGCTCCCTGTTTAAAGAATACTTCATCTATTTCCCTTCTTTCATTCATAAACAAATCATTTTCATGGTCTAGCAAATATTATTCTAAAGGATCATTAGGAGGCACGGCAATACAAGCAAGACCAATAATTTCATCTTTATTAGGCAATTCTTTATCATGGGGTTGTCTATGAAATTTAGCAAAATTAAAATCATGAGACATATCCCCCAAACCAATAGTAACAATATCCTTTTTGTAGTCTATCTTAGCATTAACAGTATTCAAGAAGGGTCTACCAAATATAATGGGACAAAAGTCATCTTGTGGGGAACCAAGAACAAGAAAATCAGTAGGATATTTAACTTTCCCACACAAGACTTCAACATCTCTAACAATCCCAATTGGTGAAATAGTATATCTATTGGAAAGCTTAATTGTAACATCAATATCTTCTATCTCAGCAGGTGCAGTATCATGCATAATTTCTTCGTATAAGGAATGAGGTATTGCACTCGCACTAGCACCCATATCACATAAGCCATGATAACAATGATCTCCTATTTTAACAGAAACAATAGGCATGCCTACAATAAGTCTATGTTTATTTTTAGTATCGGGTCTAGCAATTCTAGCAGCTTCATTACAGAAGTAAATAACATGCCCATCAATATTATCGACCAAGAGATCTTTAACCATAGCAATACTAGGTTCAACTTTAGTTTGCTAAGAGGGTGTAGGTGTTCTAGCATTACTCTTACGAACCACAGTTGAAGATTTAGCATGATCCTTTATTCTAACAGGGAAAGGTGGTTTCTCAATATAAGCGGTAGGAACAATAGGATCAACATTATAAGTGATAGTCTTTTCTTCAACTTTAATATGTTCAACTACTTTTACTTCTATAGGAGGATGATATTTAAACCACTTCTCCTTAGGGAGATCAACATGAGTAGCAAATGATTCACAGAAAGAAGCTACTATCTCAAAGTCAAGTCCATATTTAGCGCTAAATTCACGAAAAGCATCAGTATCCATAAAAGATTTAACACAATCAAACTTAGGTGTTATACCTGAGTCCTTACCTTCGTCGAGTTCCCAGTCTTCACAGTTGAGTTTAATTCTTTCCAATAAATCCCATTTGAATTCAATAGTCTTCATCATAAAAGAACCAGTATAAGAAGCATCGAGCATGGAGCGATTATTGAGAGAAAGCCGAGCATAAATTTTTTGAATAATAATTTCTCTTGAGAGCTCATGATTGGGACATGAATATAACATTGACTTAAGCCTCTCCCAAGCTTGAGCGATACTTTGTCCTTCGCGAGGTAAAAATTTATATATATAATTAGGATCGTGATCGTAATTATATATATAATTTTTTACCTTCAATCGATTGTCGTTCCAATTTTATACTTTCTCCTTCTGATGAAATTCCAATTTCAATCGATTGTAGTTCCATGATCCAATATCATAACATAGCCTAAACCATGTAAATTCCTTTCCCTTCAAAGATAAAGGGAAGACCTTCTTCTTGATAACATCCTTGGGCATACCTACAAGCTTAAATAATCCACAAGCTTCATCCACATAGATTAGGTGCATATCGGGATGTAATGTTCCATCTCCTGTAAAAGGGTTAGCTAGCAGTTTCTCTATCATACCCAAAGGGATTTCAAAGTAAACATTTTCAGTAGGTTCAGTAGGTTGAGGAGCAACTCTTTGCTCTACTAGTCGGGGTGAAGATACCCCGAACAAGCCCCTCAAAGGATTATTTTCCATAGTAACAAGTGACAGTAAATTTCAGCACACTATATAAATTTTTCCTTACCAAATTCCACCTACCAAAGGCAGTCCACTCCCCGGCAATGGAGCCAGAAAAGAGTCTTGATGACCCACAAGTATAGGGGATCTATCGTAGTCCTTTGGATAAGTAAGAGTGTCGAACCCAACGAGGAGCAGAAGGAAATGATAAGCGGTTTTCAGCAAGGTGTTCTCTGCAAGCACTGAAATTATCAGTAACACATAGTTTTATGATAATGTAATTCATAACTGGTAGCAAGTAAAATAAGTAAACAAGATGCAGCAAAGTGGCCCAATATTTTTTGTAGACAAACTCTTATATAAAGGAAAGTGCTCCCGAGGACACATGGGAATTATCATCAAGCTAGTTTTCATCATGCTCATATGATTCGCGTTCGTTACTTTGATAATTTGATATGTGGGTGGGCCGGTGCTTGGGTACTGCCCTTCCTTGGAGAAGCATCCCACTTATGATTAACCTCCCTCGCAAGCATCCGCAACTATGAAAGAAGAATTAAGGTAAACCTAACTATAGCATGAAACATATGGATCCAAATCAGCCCCTTACGAAGCAACACATAAACTAGGGTTTAAGCTTCTATCACTCTAGCTACCCATAATCTTATTACTTCCCAATGCCTTCCCCTAGGCCCAATCAATGGTGAAGTGTCATGTAGTCTACGTTCACATAACACCCACTAGAGGAAAGACAACATACGTCTCATCAAAAGATCGAACGAATACCAAATTCACATGACTACTTATAGCAAGACTTATCCATGTCCTCGGGAATAAACGTAACTACTCACAAATCATATTCATGTTCATAATTAGAGGGGTATTAATATGCATAAAGGATCTGAACATATAATCTTCCACCGAATAAACTACAAGGAGTAATCAACACTATTAGCAACCCACAAGTACCAATTTGAGGTTTTGAGACAATGATCGGGTACAAGAGATGAACTAGGGTTTGAGAGGAGATGGTGCTGGTGAAGATGTTGATGGAGATTGACCCCCTCCCGATGAGAGGATCGATGGTGATGACGATGGTGACGATTTCCCCCTCCCGGAGGGATGTTTCCCCGACAGAACAGCTTCGTCGGAGCCCTAGATTGGTTCCACCAAGGTTCCACCTCGAGATGGCAGCGCTTCATCCCGAAAGCTTCCTTATGATTTTATCTAGGGCGAAATACACCTTATACCAGAAGATGGGCATCGGGGGTCTTCCAGGTGGCCCATAAGGCAGGGGGCGCGCCCAGGGGGTAGGGCGCACCCCGCCCTCGTGGACGGTGGGTGGCCCACCTCTGGTGCTTTCTTCGCCCAATATTTTTTATATATTGCAAAACTAACTTTCGTGGATTTTCAGGACTTTTGGAGGTGTGCAGAATAGGTCTCTAATATTTGCTCCTTTTCTAGCCCGGAATTCTAGCTGCCGGCATTCTCCCTCTTCATCTAAACCTTGTAAAATAAGAGAGAAAAGGCATAAGTATTGTGACATAATGTGTAATAACAGCCCATAATGCAATAAATATTGATATAAAAGCATGATGCAAATGGACGTATCACTACCCGAAAGGGATTGACAACTCCTTTTACACGTCGGGTTGTGAGTAGCTGTTATTTGTGTGCATGTCTGTTTACGTTGTGTTGCTTGGTTCTGCTACTGGTTTGATAACCTTGGTTTCATATCTAAGGGAAATACCAACCGCTGCAGTGCTGCATCATCCCTTCCTCTTTGGGGAAATACCACGTAGCTTCAAGTGACATCGAAAGGAATTTCTGGCGCCGTTGCCGTGGAGGGTCAGGTCAAGATAGTCTCCCGACAACTCGCCAATTTCTGGCACCATTACCAGGGAGGATCTTCAACATATACCAGGTTCCTAATCACAAATCTCATCTCCTCGCAATTTACATTATTTGTCATTTGCCTCTCGTTTTCCTCTCCCCCAATTCACAAAAATTTGTTGTTTTATTCGCTCCTCTTTTCCATTCGCCATTTTCTTGTCGGATCTATTTTTGAGTGCAATCTTGTTGCATAGTCATCATGACTCAAGAGAACACCAAATTGTGTGATTTCTCAAATACCAACAACAATGATTTTATTAGCACTCCGCTTGCTCCTCCCGCCACTAGTGCGGAGTCTTGTGATATTAATATTGCTTTGCTGAATCTTGTTATGAAAGATCAATTTTCCGGTACTCCTAATGAGGATGCTGTGTCCCATCTTAATACCTTCATGGATTTATGCGATATGAAAAAGAAAAATGATGTGGAAAATGATGTGGTGAAGATAGAAATATTTCCGTTCTCTTTGCCTGATTCTGCAAAAATTTGGTTCTCATCTTTGCCTCGCAATAGTATCGATTCTTGGAATAAGTGCAAAGATGCTTTTATCACTAAGTATTTTCCGCCCACAAAAATTATTTCCCTTAGAACCTAGATCATGAATTTCAAGCAATATGAACATGGGCATGTTGCACAATCTTGGGAAAGGATGAAAATGATGCTAACGAATTGCCCAACTCATGAGTTAAATCTTTGGATGATCATACAAAATATTTATGCAGGATTGAATTTTGTTTCTCGTAATCTTTTAGATTCCGCTGTGGGCGGTACATTTATGGAAATTACGTTGGGTGAAGCCACCAAATTGCTTGATAATATCATGGCAAATTGTTCACAATGGCACACCAAAAGAGCTCCTACTAGTAAAAAAGTTAATTCGGTTGAAGAAATTTCTTCTTTGAGTGAAAAAATTGATGCTCTTATAAAATTGGTGCTAGTAGATGTGCTCCTATTTATTTTAATGATATGCCTTTGTCTATTTTGATTGAGAAAAATATTGATGACGTAGATGTGAATTTTATCTCTCGAAATAATTTCAACAACAATGCTTATAGAGGTAATTTTAATCCTAGGACTTTTCCTAGTAATTCCTCTAATAATTATGGTAATTCATATGGAAATCAATCTTATAGTAATAGGAACACCTATGATCTTCAGAATAATATTAAAGAATTTATCAACACACAAAAAGTTTTCAACACTACCATAGAGGAAAAGTTGAATAAGATTGATGATTTGTCTAGAAGTGTTGATAGAATTTCTCATGATGTGGAAAATCTGAAGATGAAAATTTTTGTGCCTAAGGTTGAGGAATCAATTAAAGCTCTTTATGTTTCTATGGATGGAATTAAGAAAAGAACCACTATGCTTAGAGCTAAAAGAGAATTTTTAGAAAAAGCGTTTTCTAGTGATTACTTTCACAAAAGTGATGAAGATTTTAAAATGATTGGTGTTTCTTCTATTGATTCCTTGTTTAGTAATATTAATATTGATGAAAAAGGGACTGGAGAAGAGTCAACTTTAGCTAGAAGGCGTCCCGATATTTCGGAGGGCGAAAATCTTGTTGAGAAAATTGATAAAAGTTGGTTTGAAGAGGTCAAAATTTTAACTAGTGATATGCCCACTCTTTTGGATTACAAAGACTTAAATTATGATAGTTTCTCTTTGATAAATTGTATTTCTTTGTTGCAATCCATGATAAATTCACCCCATGCTTATGAACAAAATAAAGCTTTTACTAAACATATTGTTGATGCTATGATGAAAGCTTTAGAAGAAAAGTTGGAATTATAAGTTTCAGTTCCTAGAAAATTGCGTGATGAATGGGAACCTACTATCAAAGTCAAGATCAAAAAACATGAGTGCTTTGCTTTGTGTGACTTGTGTCGTGGTTTTGTCACGGCAGATGTCCTAGAGAAAGGACTTCGTCGTGGAGCCATCGCGACGGGTTAGCTTGAAGGGGTTAAAGCGGACACAGGGACGCAAGAGAGTTTATACTAGTTCGGCCCCTTCGATGAAGGTAAAAGCCTACGTCTAGTTGTGATGGAATTGATGGGGTTTCGATGACTAGGGAGCAAACAAGCTTCACCTATGTCTCGAGTTGTTGTCTGTCGTCCTTGAACCACCGCCGGGTCGTCCCCTTATATACACGGGTGACTCCCGTCGGTTTACAGAGTCCCAACATCGGCTCATAGATGTGTCCGGTTTGGTCTCTACTTGTTCCTAACTTACAATACAAGTTAACTACTAACGCCGGTTTACGGCTACAAGCCTTGAACCGACCATGGGCCTTGAGCCCTCGTCTGCCTTCTTGGGCTTTAACATACTTAACTACTGATGAAGTTAACCTGGCCCAGATAGGCCGGTTTACGCCCAGTAGTAATATCCCCAACATTAGGCCCCAGATTGATTTGAACGGGTTCATGTCAATCCTTTAACAAAAGCTTCATCTTCAACATCCTCTCATCAATTGGTAAACCGCCATGACGTCATCTTCTCTGATTGCTGTAAACCGGAGTGACGTCACCTGACATAACGAAGCTATCCATTATGCATCTTTGTTTAATAGATCTGCGGAAATTGAGGTGACAGCTCCGTTTCGTGGCCCCTTGATTGTCGCGCCTGACACATGTCTTTTTGCCTTATTAATAGGACCAAAGGGTCATTTCCTTTCTGTTTCCCTTCGTCCCCTTCTGCTTCGTCTTCCTCGCATCGCCCGGCTTTAGAGCTCCGCCGCCACCGTCGACCTCTGCCTCAACCTTCGCCGCTGCATCAACCTGGGCGCACTAGAGCATCGCGGAAACCTTCCGCATCTTCCTCAGCTCCGGTAAACCTTCTATCCTTTCCCCCGCAGATCTGTTTTAGGGTTTCATAGTTCTTCAGTATTCATCGTCTGCCTCTTGCTCATACGATAGATCTTTAGATGAATCCGCAAATCTTTATTCTGTGCAATGGTAGTTGTTTAGCCTTCGCCTTCACTTACGCATCTCAAAACCATAGATCTGCATGAACGTTTTGCTCATTGATTCGGTACTGCTCCTTTTGAACCTCTAAGTATTTATCTTTTTCTAAACTTGCTTCGGATCCAATGGTGTAGAGAAATCTTGTGAAACCTGTTTCTGCATACTTATCCATCCGTAGCTGTTTCAATGTTTTAGATCAGGCGGTTTAACCTTGTAGAAAAATTTGCCAAACCGGTATATACCATTAGTCCCCTTGTTGAACCGCCAGATGTTGTTGCTTCATGAAACTCCGGTTCAGATAGATCTGTCTCTGGTTTAACATTGTACATACCAATGTACCTTGATCGATGCATTTTTGAACCGGGATCTTCTACCTTGCCATTGGGTTCCTTCTCACGTCACAGAGTCTTAGCTGGCCGATTTAGTCCTGATCGGCGCTTTAGGCAGCAAAGATACCATCCATTGGAGGGCTCCCGGCAAAGAATGTGCTCCCACACCTCAAGAAGGAGAGGTCGTTGTTTTCGTAGATCACTTCGCCCGGGGCTTTAAGCCGCCCGGTTCTAAATTTTACTGGGATGTTTTAGCCGATTTCCAACTCCATCCACAAGATACTGGCCCCAACTCTGTTACAAATGTGTGTCACTTCCAAGTGCTCTGTGAGGCGTTTTTTCAAGAGGAGCCCACAGTGGAATTGTTCAGAGATCTTTTCCATCTAAACCGCCGTACTGAGTTTACTGATGGCTCCAATACAGAGTTGGGTGGCGTGGCGATTCACAAAAGGAAAGAGGTCACATACCCTCACGCCAAACTGCACAGCCACCCCAAAGAGTGGAATCAGACATGGTTCTACTGCAAAGACACCTCCCCTGCTGGTGAGAATCCCTTGCCTGGCTTTCGTCCGGAGCAGCTCAGCAATACACACCCTTTTCCACAAAGATTGACTGCCCAGGAGAGAAGCAAATATTCTCCTCAATTGTCAAAGCTCAGAGCCTTTATGGCCAACGGTTTAACAGGGGTTGATCTCGCTCATTGTTGGATATCATGGAGCATACTGCCCCTTAGTCAGCGCTCCAGTTTGATGTGCGAGTATACTGGCAGTGTTGATGACCCACGGCGACATTCCAAAATCCAGCTCACCGATGAAGAAATCACAGAGGCTGTAAATAAGATGCTGAATGAACTGGAACACGTCTGTGCTAGAAATGGCCTGCTTCCCTTCTGTGCCACCAACAAACCGCCAGCTGTAAGACTTTGATTTTTCTTTTTGCTGAATCTGCTATTGATATATCTGGTCATTGTTTAATATCAGTGTCTGTGTAATCAGGGCAATGATCCATTTTGGAGCAAGAAACTACCGCAGGAGAAGCCAGAAAAACCAGACAAACCGGAAAGAGCAACTCGGCAAAAGACTAAAGCTGTGAAGAAGACTGCCCACAGGAAAAGAACCACTGTATCCTCTAATCCAGCCCATGATGATGATGTGGATAATCTAGACCTTGAGGTAGAGCTTGACTCACTTGGTTTATTTTTCATGCGTCTTATTGATGATGATATTTGTCAGGATGATGCCGAAGCCAGCCACGCGGATGCTGCAGAGGTAATTATTCTCTCTTCCGATTCAGAACCTTTGCCTTCGCTAAAAATCCGTCAGGCAAACCGGAAAGTTAAATTTTCTCATCCTCTTGCTTATTTGGATCCCAAATTTCTTATGAAGACCCAACAACACGAAGCTCGTCGCACAACCTGGCACAGCGGCCAGGTAGTTACCTCCGCCGGTTTACCGAACAGTCCGGTTCAGAAACGCCGTTCTGAGGTCTCTAATTTGCCTATCAGTTATTGTCCTAAAGCGGGCTGCTTTCGTCAACCTCTTAATCCATCTGACTCCAATTACCAGGTTACTTCCCACTCATCTTCTGGCGAGTCATCGGCTACTCAGCTGCCACCGCTCAAAACGGTGCTTGGGTAAGCTATACTTATTGTTATTTGCAGCACATCGCCTTAGAACATATGCTGTATTTGATTTTGTTATTGTTCTCAGGGCCAAACCTAGGCCAAGCAAGAAGGCCTGCCTGGATAAAGCGGCCGAAGAAGATGCCGTTCTTGAACCAGGCAAGACACCCGATCTTGAAACGACTATTCCTAAGGATATACCCAACGATCCACCGCAGCAAGACGACGATGTTATTGCTGAAGAGAGACCTACTGATGCCTTAGGTCCTGTCAATCAGCCCACAGGCTCCATCCGGATTGAAAGATCCACCGGTCCAGCAAAACCTACTGACAAGCCAACAACCCTAGTGCAAACCGGCGATACTCAGGAGGATGAAGTTGTCATTACTGGCACTGGCCATACCGAGCCAAGCAATCCTGTTGCTTTGTCCAAACATTCTGCCAAGGAAGAATTTGTTTCTTTTGGCAAAGGCAATTGGAATGCTGATCTGACGACTTACGCCGCTCTGAACGCCCCAAGATATTCATTCCGGCTACCTGAACCGGCTGTATACCAGTCGTGACTATGAAGCCGGTCTGGTTAATATAATGAAGGATAAATACGAGGTAACTTCCATACGCTCTTTCCTGCTTGTATGCATCAATACTTGCTGACTCTCCTAGCCCCCAAGGGCCGGTTTGTAATCTTCTTTCAAACCAGGACTTACTAATAGAGATCTCTAATACTTTGAAATTCGCCGATGTAGCCCCCAAGGGCCGGTTGAACTTAGCGTAGTTAAACCGGTACTAGTAATTGATATTGCCGCATCAGAATATAGATGAGCAAATAGCCATTAGCCCCCAAGTACCAAGTTGAATACTTGTATTGACCTTGGGACTTTGTAAGCAATTGAAAGATGAAGATCGAATATGCATTAGCCCCCAAGTGCCAAGTGCATAACTTGTTATGTGGTTGGTACTTCAATCCTTGTACCGTTTTGCTGAAGCATATAACTGTCTGCATGCAGGCTGAGCTGAAGACGGAAGAAAACCAAGTCGCCGATCTCCAAGAAAACCTGAAAACCCAACAAGCTGAAACCTCAAAAGCAAAAGAGGAATTAGCTAGCACTTTAAGTGCCATGGAACAGCTTAAAGAGAGCTTCAAGAAGAAACAGGCGGATTGGGCCTATGAAAAATCCACTTTAATCAAACGAGCAGAGGAAGCCGAGGCTGCACTAAAACCGGTGGCGGATGAACTGACCAGTATAAAGCGGCACGTGCATGCTATGACCACTGCTATCTTTGGTAAGTTAATTTGACTTATGAATTGACTCGGCCTTCTTATACAGCTACCTGTTTAACCCTTATGATATTTCAGGGACACACACTGGTCACTTGGGGTCAGATGTGCGGAAGAAACTGAAAGCCGTCTACACGTTGGTCGAACAGTTGTACACTGGTGCACAGCGGATCATCTGTACCACATCCCACAACAAACCGGCGCCCACTTTGATTCAAGATACTCTGATGAAACTGTCGATGCTTCCTGCCCGGGTTGAAGAGCTCAAGAAATCTGCTGCTCGAACCGGTGCAATCAATGCCTTAATGCGGGCAAAAGCCTGGGTGCCAGATTTTGATCCTATTGAAGCGGCTCAGGGTTATCCTAGCTTGAAAGAAGACGGGTCAGAGTTTAGCAAAGCGGATCAGCGAGCCATAAACCGGGAGGTGCGTCCGCTAGCTTGTCAATTGGCTGAAGAAGCAGACTTATCTCATTATCAAGCCAAATATGACAATCAGAACAAGCGAATAGCTGCAACAATTCATGAGTCGGAAAATCTTATTCCTCCAATCCGTAAGCACACTAACGCTCCCGATATTGACCCGTCATTGCTGATCCATGATGAAGCTGTTTTTCAAGCATTAATGGGAATCGACTGGACAACTGTTGATTTCCAGCCACTGGGTAGAGAAACGGAGGTTGAAGCAGCGCAGGATGACCCACAACCATCAGGCCAGGCTGGTGACCTAGCTTGAACTGGAAGCCAGTTTTAAAACTGCCTCTCCTTTGCGAAAAACAATGATATTATTATGGGCATCGTGTTGCCTTGTAATAGGCTAGCTGATACTTTGGATGTTGATATGCCTTCGTGCATAATTTGTTCTTCCTGTGGTGATGAACTTTCCAAAGCGCTTTCTGCAATAAGAAAACTCTTCAAGTGCCACCGTGGTTGTACCGTCAGGCAGAATATGATGTCTGCATATATGAAGTCAAAACATCCAAGAATTTTTAAGTATATGACCAAATTTTTAAGATATATGATACCTGCCATCATTGATCGTGAAGTTGGCTTGGCCAATCTTGAAGCGGATTTTTATAAGCCCACATTGTTAGAGGAGATAGAAGCTCCCATACATATATGCGCTGATTTACCATGTAAACCGTGCCGGGTTATAATAAACACCATGTTACTCCATAAGAGGATGTTAACAACAAGGATCAAACCGGGCAAATAGTGTCCGGATTGACGTGAACTGTGTTCCGTCAATTGATTGGTTGAAAAACTTTGTAGGTTTGAAAAACACAATAAAAAGCAAGAAAGACCCTTCCAAGAAAAATGTAAAGCAAATGCAATGACAAAACCGTTGCAAAAAAGGTTTATTTAAGCTGATCAGATGGCATTACCATGGCCGAACATGACCAAGCTCCCGTTAGGTGTAACTATGGTTCTAGTCAGCCAGGTCCCCAAATGAAACCGTGGCATTTATGCCGACCAAGTGGCATGGTCATGGTTCGGGTTCGACCAAGCCCCCAAGTGATTCTGTGGCCTTAGGCCGATCAAGAGGCATGACTGGTTCAGACATGACCAAGTCCCCAAGTGATCTGGTGGCTCTCGCCTATCAAGAGGTATGGTATTGTTTCGGACACGACCAAACCGTCAAGTGATATAACATGATGCTTTTTAAAAAGAGAACTCAAGGGGTAAACCGGAGGCCGCTCTAGAGCAACTCCGTGTAACCTCACATGATGTAAAAGAACAGATACCCCGCTTTAGCTGAGGTTCCGGTTTATTATATTTTAATCATAATATATACATTGTCGTAATATGTACATAAGTATAGCCAATGGCTCAGGTATAATAAGGCCGAAGATGAGCTATGTTCCACGGCCTGTTGGTCTCCTCCTCTGATGTGCGTGAGTCCTTATGCTCTCGAATATCGATCAGATAGTACGACCCGTTGTGCAGATTCTTGCTGACCACGAAAGGCCCCTCCCAAGGTGGGGATAGCTTATGCATATCAGTCTGATCTTGGATGAGCCGAAGCACCAAATCTCCTTCCTGAAAGGTTCTGGTTCTGACTCGGCGACTGTGATAACGACGAAGATCATGTTGGTAAGTCGCTGATCGGGCGGCTGCGATGTCACGCTCTTCATCCAACCGGTCCAAAGCATCTTGCCGTGTTGTCTCGTTGTTCGCTTCAATATAAGCCGTCACACGAGGTGAATCATGACGGATATCACTGGGGAGAACTGCCTCCGCTCCATAAACCATGAAGAACAGTGTGTATCTTGTTGATCTGTTGGGTGTTGTATTGATGCTCCATAACACATATGGTAATTCTTCTACCCAACAACCCGGCGTTCTCTGCAAAGGAACCATGAGCCGGGGCTTGATGCCTCTCAAGATCTCTTGATTAGCTCTTTCTGCTTGACCATTGGACTGTGGGTGTGCCACTGATGAAACGTCGAGCCGGATGTGCTCCCGTTCGCAGAACTCCTTCATGGCACCTTTGGACAAATTGGTACCATTATCTGTGATGATACTGTGCGGAAAGCCAAACCGGAAAATCACCTTTTTGATGAACTGAACCGCCGTGGCCGCATCACACTTGCTAACAGGTTCTGCCTCCACCCACTTTGTAAACTTGTCAACCGCCACCAGGAGGTGGGTCTTCTTATCTTTGGACCTTTTGAAAGGCCCAACCATATCCAGCCCCCAAGTCGCAAACGGCCAAGTAATTGGAATCATTCTCAATTCTTGAGCCGGTACATGAGCACGTCTTGAAAACCTTTGGCAACCATCACATCGTCTGACCAGATCCTCTGCATCAGCATGAGCAGTTAACCAATAAAAGCCATGGCAAAATGCTTTAGCCACCAGAGACTTTGAACCGGCATGGTGACCACAATCTCCTTCGTGAATCTCACGCAAAATTGCACGGCCTTCTTCATGAGACACGCAGCATTGAAAAGCTCCTGACACACTGCAATGATGCAACTCGCCGTTGATAATAGCCATAGACTTGGATCGCCGGATTATCTGCCGGGCCAGAATCTCATCCTCTGGTAACTCGCCCCGGTTCTGTTACGCCAGGTAAGGAAGCGTCCAATTCGGAATAACATGAAGAGCTGCCACCAATTGAGCCTCCGGATCAGGAATAGCCAAATCCGCTTCACCAGGGATCTTGACCGACGGGTTGTGCAGCACATCCAGAAAAACATTGGGCGGGACCGGTTTGCGCTGAGAGCCCAGCCGGCTTAAAGCGTCCGCCGCTTCATTTTTCCGCCGATCCACGTGGTCCACATGATAGCCTTTGAAATGACCTGCAACAATATCCACCTCACGACGATATGCTGCCATGAGTGGGTCCTTGGAGTCCCAAGTGCCAGACACTTGCTGAGCCACAAGGTCCGAGTCACCGAAGCACTTAACTCGACTTAGATTCATCTCCTTAGCCATCCGGAGACCATGGAGCAAGGCTTCATACTCAGCTGCATTGTTAGTACAAGGGAACATTAAGCGGAGAACATAACAGAACTTATCACCTCGTGGGGAAGTTAATATGACTCCAGCCCCCAAGCCTTCCAATTGCCTGGATCCGTAAAAATGGATGGTCCAATACGTGTGATCCGGCTTTTCTTCAGGTGCTTGCATTTCCGTCCAATCATTGATGAAATCAACAAGTGCTTGAGACTTAACCGCCGTCCGAGGTACATTCTTTAAACCGTGCGGCCCAAGCTCTATAGCCCACTTGGTAATCCAGCCAGTTGCTTCCCGGTTCTGGATGATATCTCCCAAAGGAGCAGAACTAACCACCGTAATTGGGTGCCCTTGGAAGTATTGTTCAAGCTTCCGGCTTGCCATAAAAACTCCATACACCAGCTTCTGCCAATGCAGATACCTTTGCTTGGACTCGATTAGTACCTCGCTGATATAATAGACCGGACGTTGAACCGGATGCTCCTTACCTGCCTCCTTTCGCTCCACCATAATAGCCACGCTGACCGCCCGAGCATTGGCAGCAACATAGAGCAATAACGGCTCCTTGTCAATGGGAGTGGCGAGCACAGGCGGATTGGCCAATTGCCGCTTTAAGTCCTCAAATGCTTCATCAGCGGCTGAACTCCAGACAAACTGATCCGTCTTTTTCAACATCTGATACAAAGGGATTGCCTTCTCACCAAGACGACTGATAAACCGGCTTAATGCTGCAATCCGGCCGGCCAGTCATTGAACATCATTGATACACTTTGTTTAGCCTGGGAGGTGATGGCCGTGATCTTCTCCGAATTAGCCTCAATTCCCCTGTTGGACACCAGAAAACCCAATAGCTTGCCCGCCGGTTCACCAAAGACACACTTATCCGGATTAAGCATCATCTTGTATGTCCTCAGGTTATCAAAGGTTTCCTTCAAATCATCAATCAAAGTCTCCTTCTCCCTGGACTTAACCACGATATCATCCACGTAAGCATGTACATTACGGCCAATCTGCTTGTGAAGACAATTTTGTACACACCGTTGATAAGTTGCCTGGGCACTCTTGAGCCCGAAGGGCATAGACACATAGCAGAAGGCTCCAAAGGGAGTTATAAATGCCATCTTCTCCTGGTCCTTAACTGCCATTTTGATCTGATGATAGCCAAAATATGCATCCAAAAAACTTAAACGCTCACAACCCGCCGTAGCATCAATAATTTGATCAATACGGGGGAGGGCAAAAGGATCTGCTGGACAAGCTTTATTAAGATCTGTGTAATCCACACACATGCGCCAGGTGCCGTTTTTCCTGAGGACCAGCACCGGATTGGCAAGCCACTCAGGGTGAAAAACTTCAACAATAAAGCCAGCTGCTAAGAGCCTGGCTACCTCTTCTCCAATCGCCTTGCGTCTTTCTTCGTTAAACCGGCGGAGGAACTGTTTCACCGGTTTATATTTAGCATCCACATTAAGGGTGTGCTCAGCGAGTTGCCTCGATACACCTGGCATGTCAGAGGGCTTCCATGCAAAAATGTCTCGATTCTCACGGATGAACTCGATGAGCGCGCTTTCCTATTTCTGATCCAAGTTGGCACTGATGCTGAACTGCTTGGACAAATCGCCAGGTACGAAGTCAACAAGCTTAGTTTCTGCTGCCGATTTGAACTTCAGGGCTGGATCATGCTCCGTAGTTGGCTTCTTTAATGGAGTCATGTCCGCCGGATCAACATTGTCCTTATAGTACTTCAACTCCTCGGTGGCACAAACCGACTCTGCATAGGCCGCATCTCCTTCCTCGCACTCCAAAGTGATTTTGCGGCTTCCGTGAACCGTTATTGTCCCCCTGTGACCCGGCATCTTGAGCTGCAAATACACATAAAAGGGTCGTGCCATAAACTTGGCGTAAGCCAGTCGCCCAAACAGGGCGTGATATGGACTTTGGATTTTCACCACTTCAAACGGCAATGTCTCCGACCTGGAATCATGACCATCCCCAAAGGCCACTTCCAGAGCTATCTTACCAACGGGATATGCTGATCTGCCTGGCACTACGCCGTCGAACACTGTATTAGACGGTTTGATATTTTTATCTGTTAGCCCCATACGACGGAAGGTCTCATAATACAGGATGTTAATGTTGCTCCCTCCGTCCATGAGCACTTTGGTGAACTTATAACCTCCCACCTGAGGCGCCACCACTAGAGCCAACTGACCCGGATTATCAACCTGGGGAGGGTGATCCTCTCTGCTCCATATGATTGGCTGTTCAGACCAACGTAGATAACGGGGTATGGCCGGTTCAACAGAGTTGACCGCCCGCCTCTGAACCTTCCGGTCTCGCTTGTCCAAGCTAGTGGTGAAGACATGGTACTGCCCACTACTCAACTGCTTTGGGTTGCTCTGGTAACCTGACTGTTGCTGCTGTTGGTTGTAACCACCCTGGTTGTTCTGACTATTTTGACCATTATGTCCGCCCAGATTACCATTAAATCCTGAACCGGAACTTCCTCCACCATAACCCGGCCCGGATCCTGAGCCACCGCCAGATTCGTGATCATACCGGAAATTATTAGAATTATTGAACTCCTGCATAATAAAGCAATCCTTCCAAAGGTGGTTCGCTGGCGCATCCTTCGTCCCATGTCTTGGACAGGGCTGGCTTAGCAGATAGTTTAGGCGGTCTGGGTTAGGCTTGGGTGCCCCATTACGATTTTTCGATTTACCCTTGCGTCACTGGCCATTGTCCTGTGCGTTGGTATTAGCCACAAAGTCCATGTTACCATCCGCTTTACGCTTGCCTCCACCACCATTGCCTGCCCAGTGATGCTGCTAACCTTTGGAGCTGCTATTCCTCTTCCCCTTCCCTGTCTTGTCATCATCAGATTCGGGATCCTTGGTACTATCAGAATCAGCATATTTCACCAAAGCGGCCATGAGGGTCCCCATGTCGGTGCAATGACGCTTCATCCGTCCCAACTTCAGCTTCAGGGGCCCAAACCGGCAGTTGCCTTCTAGGGTTAATACTACGGTGTCAGCGTTGATGCGGTCTGAGGAGTGCAACACCTGTGAAACCCGGCGCACCCAATGAGTCGTTGACTCTCCTTCCTCCTGGACGCAGGCAGCTAAGTCCACTATCGACATAGGCTGTTTACATGTATCCTTGAAATTGTTGATAAACCGAGCTCGTAATTGGGCCCATGAACTGATAGAATTAGCCGGCAAACTTTTTAACCATGTATGGGCCGTTCCCTCAAGCATCATGGTGAAGTATTTCGCACACGCCGCGTCATCCACATCAAGCATCTCCATGGCCATCTCATAGCTCTCCACCCATGTCTCTAGAGGTTGATCCGCCATGTAATTTGGTACCTTGCGCGGACCTTTGAAATCCTTGGGCAGGCGCACGCTGCGTAAAGTGGGAATAAGGCAAGGCACCCCCAAAGAACTAGAGGTAACCCCAGGTTCGATCGAGATAGTTGGACGAACCGGCGTGAGCTGCCGAGCCTGATGATGTGCGGCTAACTCAGCCTCCCTGCGCGCGGGGGCCCGGTCCACCACTCCCTGAGCGTTATCAGCACCACCTGCCGGGTTGTTGCCACGGGGTGCTCCACATCGTTCATTACTCGATACTGCTGGTTCATCCATATGTCTGCTATAGCTCTGGCTTGGATGGGGTGTCGAGTGGATCTGGTCGCGGCTGTACGAGTATGCTTCCTGTTGGACCAAAGCTGTCCTCAGAAGTTCCTTGACCCGTCGCGTCTCTACTGCCTGCGGCGAGTCACCTTCAATTGGAATGGCCTCCAGCCGTGCAGCAGCGGCAACAAGATTGTCCATTGGGTTGGAATAGTGACCTGGAGGTGTTAAAGCAGCCTGAGGTATAACGGTGTTTTGACGAGGCGGGTCCATCTGACGAGGCTGAACCGGTGCACCGGTCTCGGGAGCTTCTGCCCGGTTTCCCTCCAGCGGATTGCCGGTTCCTACTCCTGGAGTGTTGAAAAGGTCTCTGGCCTCAAAAACTGAAGGCAAACGGGATCGGTACTTCCTCCTCATGACTTCCTGCGACGCACTCTGGTCCAACATGACCCTGTAGGTTTGTGCGTCTAAAGCGGCCCGCTCCGTGGCCATCCTGGTGTCCTCAGCTGCCGGATCTGCCTTGGCCTGGGTGATCTGTTCCTTCACTTTTGCAATCTCAGCGTTGTGAACACCCTGATCCGCCGGATTAGCCTACGCCATATGCAGAGCCAATGCATCAAATAGCTCCGATAGAACTTGAGCCGGCGGGCGCACAGGGCCTCCTGCCCCAGCAGCCATCGCTGCTGCTGAACCGGAGGTTGTTGCCGCAGCGGTCAAAGAATGAAGCGCTGCTTGCGTGCCAGTCATGAATATTCCAACCCGGTTGGGAAGATCAGAGGGGTCCGAAATACTGTCACCACCGGAACCGCCCCCAATCCGGCCGTCTTGTAGCTGATAAACAGATTCGGTTTCTCCGGTTGATGACTCATCATCAGAATAAACGACGGTATCGCCGCCAGATTCCGATCCATCCTCATAACTTCCTCCATGGATGACTCCCACGAAGGCACGCTTCATGGCCGGTTTAACCCGGGCGGATCGCGCACGCTGAGCCGTCTTGACGAGGTCAGTGCAGATGTCCGGCTCAGGGCCCGGTTCACCGACCTTGCCAACGAAAACGTGAATGCCACCAAAGGGGACCCGGTACCCGTACTCAATTGAGATGGCCTCGGGGCCCGAGCCTGCGTCGTCGATGTAGAGCTTGCCGCGACGACTCTTAGTCATCCGCCCTACAGCGTAGCCCTCGAGTCCTTCAAAGCGGCCCTCCAAGAACCGGAAACCATCATGCGATAGCACCACGGTGGGCGCCAACTGTCGTGGTTTTGTCATGGCAGATGTCCTAGAGAAAGGACTTGGTCTTGGAGCCATCGCGATGGGTTAGCTTGAAGGGGTTAAAGCAGACACAGGGATGCAAGAGAGTTTATACTAGTTCGGCCCCTTCGATGAAGGTAAAAGCCTACATCTAGTTGTGATGGAATTGATGGGGTTTCGATGACTAGGGAGCAAACAAGATTCACCTATGTCTCGAGTTGTTGTCTGTCGTCCTTGAACCGCCGCCGGGTCGTCCCCTTATATACATGGGTGACTCCCATCGGTTTACAGAGTCCCAACATCGGCTCATAGATGTGTCCGGTTTGGTCTCTACTTGTTCCTAACTTACAATACAAGTTAACTACTAACACCGGTTTACGACTACAAGCCTTGAACCGACCATGGGCCTTGAGCCCTCATCTGCCTTCTTGGGCTTTAACATACTTAACTACTGATGAAGTTAACCCGGCCCAGATAGGCCGGTTTACGCCCAGTAGTAATATCCCCAACAACTTGGGTGCTAGTGTTTCTACTATTCCGAAATCTTTATGTGATTTGCTTGTTGGAAATATGCCCTAGAGGAAATAATAAAGTGGTTATTATTATATCTTCAAGTTCATGACAATTGTTTATTGTTCATGCTATAATTGTATTAACCGGAAACCGTAATACATGTGTGAATACATAGACCATAATATGTCCCTAGTAAGCCTCTAGTTAACTAGCTCGTTGATCAATAGATAGTTGTAGTTTCCTGACAATGGACATTGGATGTCGTTGATAACGAGATCACATCATTGGGAGAATGATGTGATGGACAAGACCCAATCCTAAGCATAGCACAAGATCGTGTAGTTTGTTTGCTAGAGCTTTTCAAATGTCAAGTATCATTTCGTTAGACCATGAGATTGTGCAATTCCCGGATACCATAGGAGTGCTGTGGGTGTATCAAACGTCTGAAACATAACTGGGTGACTATAAAGGTGCACTATAGGTATCTCCAAAAGTGTCTGTTGGGTTGGCACGAATCGAGACTGGGATTTGTCACTCCGTATGACGAAGAGGTATCTTTGGGCCCACTCGGTAATGCATCATCATAACGAGCTCAATGTGACTAAGGAGTTAGCCACGGGATCATGTGTTACAGAACGAGTAAAGAGACTTGCCAGTAACGAGATTGAACAAGGTATGGGGATACCGACGATCGAATCTCAGGCATGTAACATACCGATGGACAATGGGAATTGTATACGGGATTGATTGAATCCCCGACATCGTGGTTCATCCGATGAGATCGTCGTGGAACATGTGGGAGCCAACATGGGTATCCAGATCCCGCTATTGGTTATTGGCCGGAGAGATGTCTCGGTCATGTCTGCATTGTTCCCGAACCCGTAGGGTCTACACACTTAAGGTTCGGTGACGCTAGAGTTGTTATGGGAAATTGTATGTGGTTACCGAGGGTTGTTCGGAGTACCGGATGAGATCCCAGATGTTACGAGGAGTTCCGGAATGGTTCGGAGGTAAAGATTTATATATGTGAAGTCCAGTTTTCAGTCGCCGAAATGATTTTGGGGGTTATCAGTATTGTACCGGGACCACCGAAAGGTGTCCGGGGTTCAACCGGGTGGGGCCACCTACCCCACGGGACTTAATGGGCTGAATATGGGAGGGAACCAGCCCCCTAGTGGGCTGGTGCAACCCCCCCCCCCCAAGGGCCCAAGGAGCCTAGGGTTGGAATCCCTAGGGGGAGGGGGCGCCTCCCACCTTGCTTGGGTGGTAAGTCTCCACCCTGGCCGCCCCCCTCTAGATGCATCTAGGGGAGCGGCCCCCTCTTCCCTCCCCCCTATAAATAGTGGGGGGTGGGAGGGTAGCCGCACCCCCTTCCCTGGTGCAGCCCCTACTTTATCCTCCGTAGTGCTTAGCGAAGTTCTGGCGGAGAACCACGAGCTCCACCGCCACCACGCTGTCGTGCTGCCGGAGTTCTCCCACAAGTTCTCCTCTCCCCTTGCTGGATCAAGAAGGAGGAGACGTCCCCGGGCTGTACGTGTGCTGAGCGCAGAGGAGTCGTTGATACGTCCAATTTGCATCATGTTTCCTTACTGTTATTTATAATGTTTTTATCCATAATAATGCTTTTTGGAGTAATTATAATGCCTTTTCTCTCATAATATGCAAGGTACACACCAAGGGGGTGAATTCAGGCGGCTGGAAATCTGGACCTGGAAAAGCTACGTCAAGCTACCTATTTTGCACAACTCCAAATGAACTGAAACTTCACGGGGATTTTTTATGGAATATATATGAATTATTGGAGCAAATAAATACCAGAGGGGGGCCACCAGGTGGGCACAACCCACCTGGGCGTGCCAGGCCCCCCTGGCGTCCCCTGGGGTTGTGGCCTTCGCGGCCCACCTCCGGTGGCCATCTATCGGTATATAAGTCATTTTGACCTAGAAAAAAAATAAGAGGAGGACTTTCGAGACGAAGCGCCGCCGCCTCGAGGCGGAACTTGGGCAGGAGCACTTTTACCCTCCGGCGGAGCGATTCTGCCGGGGGAACTTCCCTCCCAGAGGGGGAAATCATTGTCATCATCATCACCAACAACTCTCCCATCTTGGGGAGGGCAATATCCATCAACATCTTCAACAACACCATCTCCTCTCAAACCCTAGTTCATCTCTCGTGTTCAATAGATTGGTACTTGTGGGTGACTAGTAGTGCTGATTACATCTTGTAGTTGATTACTATATGGTTTATTTGGTGGAAGATTATATGTTCAGATCCAATATGCTATTTAATACCCCTCTGATCATGAGCATGTCTATCATTTGTGAGTAGTTACCTTTTTTCTTGAGGTCATGGGAGAAATCATGTTGCAAGTAATCATGTGAATTTGATATGTGTTCGATATTTTGATAGTATGTATGGTGTGATTCCCTTAGTGGTGTCATGTGAACGTTGACTACATGACACTTCACCATATTTGGGCCTAAGGGAATGCATTGTGGAGTAGCAATTAGGTAATGGGTTGCGAGAGTGACAGAAGCTTAAACCCCAGTTTATGCGCTATTCCGTAAGGGACCGATTGGATCCAAAAGTTTAATGCTATGGTTAGAATTTATTCTTAATATTTTTCTCGTAGTTGCGGATGCTTGTGGGGGGGGGGGGGGGTTAATCATAAGTAGGAAGTTTTTTCAAGTAAGAACAGCACCTAAGCACCGGTCCACCCACATATCAAATTATCAAAGTAGCGAACACAAATTAAACCAACATGATGAAAGTGACTAGATGAAATTCCCGTGTAATTCCGATCACGATGAACTAGATGCATCGGATAATTTTCTCTTTCACGAGGGAAATTAATCCCGTGTAATTCCCGTGTAATTCCAATCATGAGCTCTCAAGGGAAATTATTATCCAGATTTTTTATGCTCGGCTTTCTCGTAATGATCAAACCATGCTTGATACTTCTTGTGATGGTTCCTTTATGAAGAAGACTATTGAATTCCGGTGCAGTCTTTTGGAAAGAATTAAACGCAACTCCGAAGATTGGGAACTCAACAAAGGTAAAGAGTCAGCTAGGTATTAAACTTGAGTATGATTGTGTTAAGTCTTTTATGGATACCCATGCTTTTCAAAAGTTTAGCACTAAATATGGACTTGACTCTGAGATAGTAGCCTCCTTTTGTGAATCTTTTGCTACTCATGCTGAACTCCCTAAGGAGAAGTGGTTTAAATATCATCCACCTTTTAAAGAAGAAATTAAAGAACCGGTACCAGTTAAAGAAGAAACTATACTTTATAATGTTGATCCAGTTGTTCCTTTTGCTTATATTGAGAAACCACCTTTCCATGTTAGGATAAAGGAACATGCTCAGGTTTCAACTATGGTTAACAAAAGATATGTTAGAACACCTAAACCTGATGAACAAATTAAAGTTGAACCTAGTATTGCTATGGTTAAAGATCTCTTGGAAGAAGATATGGATGGGCATGTTATTTACTTCTGTGAAGAAGCTGCTAGAATTGCCTGTCGGGACCCGATCCTAAGTCACACCGATCCAGCACGTAACATATCATATCACTTTGCGGTCTCACGCACGGTATCCCCACGAGTGCCACCTTACCTGGCCCGGGACCATTTGTGCCTCTTATCTCACGTATATGATAGTGTTGCTGGCATCCATATGACAGAGAACCCGGGCCGACATGACTAGTCGTAAACTCAAGGTGGCACTAAATTACAGGGACAGGCATACATGACCCAGCAACAAATGTGTCGGTCATCAACGTATGAACCCAAGTCATAGCAATCTACAAGGACTTAAAAGGAACAACGCATGACATTTCCCCGAAGGGACAGACACAGGAACGAAGAAGGACACATGCCGACCAGCCTAAGTGTTCCGGAGCAGTAGCAAGCTACCATTGCTTAGTGGAAGCACTAGGAGACATTTCCCCATAAGAGAGGCTACCAAGAATAAACAACTAGGTTGTCGGATACCACACATAGCAATAGACGTAACACATACGCATAACATGCAAGTATGTGATGTACAACATGGCATCACAACATAACTCAATAACTCAAATAAATAAAGGCCCAAAAGAGCCACATAGAATTTATTACAAACAGGGGTCAAATGACCCAACATACAGAGCATACAAGCAATGGAAGCATAACATGTCTGAGTACAGACAGCCACAAATGAAAAAGGCTGAGAAGCCTGAGTATCTACAAGACCCTCCCAAGGGTACAAGATCGTAGCTGAGGTAACGAGCTAAACGTCGAAGTCTACGTGGTACTACTAGTGAGACTGAAGTCTCTCTGCAAAAACATAAATTAAGCAAACGTGAGTACAAATGTACCCAGCAAGACTTACATCAGAACTATCTACATATGCATCAGTATCAACAAAGGTGGTGGTGGAGTTTAACTGCGGCAAGCCAACTTTGACTCAATGGCTATCCTAAACTACGACTGCTGGTAACTCTTTTGAGGTGGTGCACACGAGTCCACATATTCACCATATCAATACACCACTATAGATCTACTCCCGTCTCCCTACGAGAAGGCCATCCATAGCACTCACACTTATCTTGCGCATTTTAGAGTATCCACTTTCACTTGTCTATGAACTGTATAAGAAACCTAGAGGTCCTTTACCACGGACGTGGCTATTCGAATAGATCATTTATAACCCTGCAGGGGTGTACTTATTCACACACTCTCTCGCCACTTACCGCCATGTACACGTCATGTATCTCGGCAACCTTCAAGCGGAAGCCTGGTGAGGGTGTCGGCCACGACCTGACTAACCACACAAGTCTCTAATCCAGGTTAATCGCCTATTTGGGTTCCATCCGCAAGGAGATCCGGTCGGGGTGTCGCTCACGGCCCCAAACAATGTGTACAGGGTTCCCAAGCCCACCAAATGGGCGACGCTTGGTATACCCGGCCACAATGCCTAGTCTTTCCCAAGCCCACCTGTACTGGATGCCACTTGGTAGACTATTAACACAACCTACAAACACCAGAACTAGTTGCAACTCCTGGACAGAGATCATGTTGATTAATAAATCGAGAGAGCTGGGAGTGCCCGGAGCCCAATGTGTGGTAGTAGTTGTTCATGGATCACAAACATAGAACTCAGTTCCTGAGGACGTTTTCAATGAGACGACCCACCATGTACTCCTACATTGCCTCTCACCGGTACCTTTACCAAATCGCGTTCACACACTTAGCTCTCAACAGTAAGACATGTTCACCACATTCCAATTCATCCCCGATGAATCAGACCTGACTCAACTCTAAGCAGTAGCAGGCATAACAACAAGCATGAATGAGTAGGCACATCAGGGCTCAAACAAATCCTACTCATGCTAGTGGGATTCATATATTTACTGTGGCAATGACAGGTCATGCAAAGGAAAGGGGTTCAACTACCGCATCATGTAACATTTGAATCGCTGTTGTCCTAATGCAGTAAAAGAGAGTAGAAGTGAGAGAGTTGGATTGTATCGGAATGAACAAGGGGTTTTTGCTTGCCTGGCACTTCTGAAGATAGTATAGCTCTTCATCGGTGTCATCGATCTCATCACGGGAACATATGTCTACTGAGGGGGAACAACCACCGGCAAACAAGAGGGACCACAATCAATGCAATGCAACTATATGATGCATGATCATGACATGGCAATATGATGTTGATTGAGCTAATGCAACTAGCAACCAGATTAAATGAAGTTGGATTGAACCAAAGGTTCAAATTCAAACTCCATATAATACATTTCAAATGAAATTTATTCAAATTGTCATATACGGTGGTTGTAAGTTGTTCAAACATGCATAAGGATGGTACAGATGGATAGATTGCATTTTTTGATAATTTATCATATATAAGTTATTTCATTCGGAGTTATAGTTTAATTTCTACGAATTTTAGAAGTTTATAGCATTTTCTAGAATTTCCTGAATTATTACAAACCTAGAAAATCATTACTGCATCAGCATGACAGCAACATGATGTCACCGGGTCAACTGAGGCCGACCAGGGTCAAACCTGACGGCTGGGACACACATGTCAGTGACCCAGTGTTAACAGTGGGTCATTTTAACTAACTAATTGTTTTGCCCGATAATTAAACAAGCAGGGGCCACATGTCAGTGTCACTAAGAGGGGGTGATTAGCCTTAACTAATCTCTTGACCGGCAGGGGCCACCGATTAGCGGCTCGGGTGACGGCTCATCGCTGAAGACCACTGGTCGCGGTGGAGTCCATGTTTGAGGCCTCAGGAGTGGCGGCTAAGGGCACCAGGAGGTAGCCCGAGCACACGCGCATCCAGGGAAGCAGGCGGTTGGGTGCGGGGGCACCGGAGCTCGTCAGAAACGAGGCCGTGGTGGCGGTGGTTCTCGGCCAGGATGGAAACGGCGGCTTCTGCGGCCAAACAAGAACGGAAGCTAGGAGGAGACGCAGAGGAGCTCACAGAGAGGTCGGCGGAGGTTTCATCGGGCTCGGGGACGGCTCAAGCGAAGCAAACCGACGACGGTGATCTTGGGCGCCAGAGGAAGGAGATGATGATGGCGACGAGGATGCAGGGCCTCCGGGCTCGTGATCTTTGGTGGAGAGACGTGGCTCAGCACGTCGTAGCTCTGGGGCCGGCCAGTGGCACTTGGTGACGATGGCGGCCACGCGAGCGAAGCACGGCGGCTGGCTCTCGGGTGGTTGCGGGAACGCGAGGGGAAGGGGGAGAACGACCAGAGAGAGGGGAGAGGTGCAGGGGGGTCACGGGACGTCTTCAGATGCTCAGAAAAGGAGAGGGACAAGCCTCCAGTGTGAAGTAGGAGGTGGCGACCTCCCAGCGCGCGCGTGCGTGACTTCGCCTCTGCCTACTGGCAGAGGTTGAAGAAGACCACAACGCCCCTGGTGGGCTGGGCTGGCCAACTGGGCCGCCAGGAAAGTCGGGCCAGGTTTGCTTCCTTATTTTTTTAACCTTTTCGAATTCTTTTTCTATTTTTTGCTCTATTTTGATTTAGTAATAATACTAAACCATTTCATAAAATCCTGGAAATAATTATGGGTGCTTTCAGAATTATTCCAGTGACCCTTAACAATTTCCAACATTTTTGGAGCATCTAAAATATATATAGCATTCAAATAGCTCCAATTCAATTATGATTGAATTAATTCAAAGTCCAAATATGTCATGCAAAAATGTAAACCATTTTTGGTAGATGCTTCCACCTTGATCCAAAAATGATGAACATTTTTAAAGGGCATTTTGAAATCATTGAAAAAGATTTTAGTTGAACCGATTTGGATTCCTTTTGATGCTAGGGTTTGAACATCCCCATTTCAAATTTCCATGAAAGTTAAACATGATGCATGGAAGCCATTCACTGATGCAACTAAATACAAAAGTAGAATTCTAGGGTTGTGACAACTCACCCTCACTAAACAAGAATCTCGTCCCGAGATTCAAGATGTGAGGTAAGAAGATGGAGGGGACACAAAAGTAGCACAATCTTCACGATCCATGTTGCACTTCATAAGAACGTTGATTCGATCATCATCTTTGTCTCGACTGCTCGGAGAACTCCATCCAACATGAAAATGAGAAGAAAGGGAAAACTCTAGATGAATCGATCTTCTCAAAGATCGAACAACTCAGGATCAACTCATGGAGTGAGACATTGAAATATCTCTTGAGTTGAGACACAAAACATACATCCAGAGGAATGGAGTGAAAACATGACGAAGGTTCACTTGGTAGGCAACAACTCCACGCTTAAGTAAGATGGGGCATGGTGTCAAAGTAGTGAGGAGTTATTTGCCCTGCATACCACAACAGGGCACCCTGGAAGAGGTGACTCATAGGATTATTCCGTTAAGTGGAAAAAAGAATTACTTTTGATGCAAAGATCATTGAGAATCTTTATACCAGCCTAAGGTAATTCGTAAACGATCTTTTGAAGGAGTTCAAAGAAATGGCATACCGAACTAGAATGGATGATGTGGACTACCTTGTTGAAGACAACACAGTGGATGATTTTATGCTTACCATTGGAAATGGATGGGACCCACGGTAGGACCACTTTTGAAGATGATCCTGAACAGAAATTACTAAGAAGGCGGACCATAGTAAAATGGCACAATGGCGGGTGCAAGCTGGGGACAAAATGCAAATGTTGGGAATGTTCCAACCATCATATCTGCCTGAGATTCAGATCTGATTGGCATCAGGATATTCCAGACTGCATGTCTGGAGCAGAAAGTTTGCAACACAAACCCATGAGATAAAGTTGCGAGATTCTTGGGAAATGAACTACAATAGCAAGCTCCAAAACACGAGTTGGTTTTGCTACACACATGTGAACACGCTACCCAGACAAGCATGACCACATGGTAGTCTTACAACAAAACACTACCGAGTTCAGGTGGGGAACCATCATTGAAGATAACGAAGTCTTGTGCATGTCCGTCTGGGCCCTTCAGGAATAGCATTTGAACTTCTTATCCTTGAACAAATTAATCAGTGGCTTTGTGTACTAGGAGATACATATGGAATGGAGGTAGCGAGCCTGTCAAACCATAGAATACTTCGCACATGCATGACTGACTTGGGATGGTACCATAGGAAACAAAAACAATCTTCCTCGAACTCACGGCGGCAACTTGCCCCAAATGCACGTGACTCAAAGAAAGTCACTTATTTCATCCAACATATGCTTCATGAATGGGACATGAATATAATGCTTTTAGAAGTTTCCAACACTAGCTGGATGTTCAACACAAATCATGGAGGAGATAAAAATGTTGATGATGGGCTCAACAACAATTCATCAGGATTCCCATGAAGATGGAATTCCACAACTACGTGAACAATTCGATAGCATTGGTCAGAACAAAAGATATAACGGAGTATGCTCGAGGAAAAACCATGAGTAAGACAACATTATGAACATTGTTGGTTCTGATTTGACTTGAGGATAGCGCACACTCAAATCAAAGTTTTGATAAGACTATAGGTCCAACAACTGATCACAGGGACCAATCGATGAAGATATCATATTTCTTTAACACACACAAATATATCCCTTGAAATGAACTAAGCTAGGCAAGATTTTATCTTCCAACTCTCCAAGTCGTTGTTTGTCTTAACCAACTAGCTCATGGGTATTCAACACGGGTTCTTGGAGAAGGGGTGGTTTACAAGAAACCAACTTGATCACGAACTCAACATAGCGGTCAGGTGACATGGTAACACTTCCAAGAAGATATTCGAAAAATCACAAACCACTGATATGTTATTAAGATCAAGAACAATCTTGCATTTCAGGGCAAGACGATATGATCAAAAGAGTAAGGTATTAACACAACTCAAACTCATTGATCGAAAGGTGCACCACGAAAATGGACTAGGTAACACAACCAATCTTAGAATAGTGATCCAATAACCAACACGCTAAGAATGATATTATTGTCCATTAACTACCAAACAACAGGGTTTCTAGGAGTATTGATTTCACACATCATCGTTCACTTGTCAGCTTACCGGTTGTGACAACACAGAACCGAGGCATGAATGATGGTGGCGAGAAGTATCGCTGCAACAAGAATTCATAAGAGTTGGTACAATTCTCATGACACTCCTGACATAAAGAGGGCAACACTCCAAGGTAGAACAGAACAAAAGCTGGATTGGCAATCTTAATCTACGGAATACAACTGCTTAGACCCAATCCTAGATATGGATGAGGTGATGGAATTTGTTTCTCCTAGTCATTCTGGAATAGAATGGCCTGACGAATCACATGAATAATAGGCTTTGATGAATGAATGCAATGATATACCCTCGACTATCAATTGATAGACGGAGGTCAGAAGACAACTAAAGAGAGACAACTCAACTAAGCATATAACTTTCTGAGTGGTGGATGCATAGATTAATATGTCGAACCAAGTTCAACAGGTTTCTTCCGGATAATCCATGCAGAGAGGTAGGACTAGCAGAGTCACAATGTAGAATGGGGAACTCATCAAGAGCAATCTGGTTGTGATCTTTTGGTTCAAAAGAATTTCTGCCATAATGGTTCATGGTATTGAAAGAACGATATACCACGGACCTCAAAGACTATCACAAAGGTTACTAATATCCTAAAGGAACTAGCAAACACTGTCAACATGAATGAGTAGAGTGAAACTTGGGTTCAAAACCCAGAAATAGAATGCCTACTAACTAAATGGCATCACGAGATGCCTTGGAAAATGATGGCTAGAATCATCACACTGGGAACATAAAACATGGATAGAATACTGGGTGGTTCTCTAGGATGCCGAGGGTCATAATACTAGCTCAAACATATATGTCAAGGCAATGGAGTACCTAAACAAACCGTTGAGTGTGCTAAATCTGGCCCAAAGAAACATTGGGAACGGAAAGAAGGGATTTGCAAATGCATCGGACTATTTCGAAACCTGGGATGACTCGGATAGCATAACGACTGTAAATGCCCAAAAGATTTGAGACATCCTGCAAATATGGTGGCATAACCACTGAAAATCACAATATCAAGGTTATGAGATCAATTGTCAACATACATAAGTAGTAGGAACTAAACTGAGGCCTGAAGCCAACAATCCTATAAGTCTACAGATTAGTAACATGTGATCCTGATAGAAAGATGAGAAGCCTAGTTCCTTAACCCCGTAGGAAAGATAAGATGACTCGGATCAGAAAGGCATAAGGTAAAGGAGTAAAAAGAGTCTTACGTTCCCTTCCACAATCAATTCCCTTATATAACTAAAGCATTTCTAGACTCAACTTCGACCAGTTTGGCTTGGTAATCCGACATGCAGTCAGGCTCTGATACCAAAGCTGTCAGGACCCCGATCCTAAGTCACACCGATCTAGCATGTAACAGATCATATCACTTTGCGGCCTCACGCACGGTATCCCCACGGGTGCTACCGGGGATATACCCTGTGGTATGACCCGGCCGGAAGTATGACCCGGCCGGACTTGGCGACTCACTAATAACCCACCCTAACTTGGCGACTCACGAAGTGACCCGCCCAGATCTCTCCACTCACTGATGACCCGGCTGGGCCTGGTGACTCATTGGTAACCCAACGGGCGGGTCATACGGACGACAAGGTCCAAGGCCCAGTAGGCCGGTTCGTATGATGGTGGGCCGGCTTAAGAGGAAAGGCGTAAGGAATATTCTTCTATGAAGGAAGCAAGACTAGGACTCCACTTGTAATAGAGTAATCCTAATCCTACTAGGGCTAGTCATGTAACCCACCCCTTCAACATATATAAGGAGGGGTAGGGCACCCCAAGAGGGGCAGAAATAATCGGTAAGGCTAGACACAACTAAAGGGGAGCCGACTTATGCGGCGACTCCCTCATGAGCATAATGAGACCTAGCCACAAACAGCATGTAGGGCTATTACCGGATGATGTTTCCCGGGGCCCGAAGCTGTCTAAATCCTTGTCTTGTGTGTTGATCCGCCTCGCTTCCCTCGATTCCGACCAACCCTTCAAGCTATCGCATAGATGCGTTGGCCTCACGACTAAGTCCTCACACTAGGACATCTGCCGTGATAATTTCATGATAGTTGGCGTCCACCGTAGGGCCAGCGCACAGTGGTGTTGAGTTCTTGGAGGGAGCCCTTCAAAGGATCAAGAAATTCATGATCGGCCGGATCAAGAAGAACCGATTTGAAAGTACATCAACTATGAGTTCATTAATCAAGATTGAAAGGTCAAAGAAGTAACTTCGACGGCGACCATGATGACGTGAACAACTTTTGAGATCTAGGGTTTGGTGTTACAATTGTTGGTTATCACTGATGCCACGCGATCCGTCGAATCCTTAGAAGGTTAATTTTTTGCTGCTACAATGGCCAGTCGCCGAGGCCGACAGGAATTGGACTGCAGACACCATATGCCGCGTCAGATCAATCTGCATCAACACGCGGGTATTAAAGACCCGGCACAAACCCTGAGGCAATGTTATTACAGTACTACTCCGCAGCTACTGTTCGTGTAAAAGGTCCACTAAGTATTTGAGTGCAGACCACATAAAAGCTCGGATTTTGAGGAGGAGTAATCTATCCAACAAGCAACTAGTGCTAGTACGTGGAGCTGTTGCTAGTATTGGTTTGGTTTTTCAATTACCAAAAGAAGAAGAGGAAAGAAGACCCAACTTGGAGGAGGACACGAACATGAGCCAATGGATCCATCCACGACCCAGAAGTGGACGTCTCCGCGGACTCGGGCTCCGCAGTTGACTTGCGTCTGCCTCTGCCACAGCTCGCGCGGCCACTATGCCAAGCTGGCCTCACCTTGCTCTGCATCAAGTTGCCTCGCCGACCTTGTTTTCTCAATCGCGGTCATCATCTCTGCATGCTACAACTGTTGTCGTGCCTTTGGCGTGCCGAGCCGCCGATTCCAGGACGCCGGCCTCTGGAGCCTCCTTCGTTTCAAGTTGTCGGCGTTCTTCTACCATGACCGCTGAGCCGCCGCCTGCAAGCTCTCCTATGCTAAATCGCCAACCTGCCGCACCTTCAAGCCACCACCAGCAAGCCGCCATTTCCACCTCGAGGCTACTGTTGATGCAAGTTGGTGCCTCGTTGACCCATCTTGACGGAATCTCATCGCAGCGACCCGTCTCCACATGCCTGTGACGCCCGCATTGGCTACAGCCCTGCTTTAACAGTCAACACTGCCAAGAGCCACCCGTGCTACAAATCGTTGCGTCCACTATGGAGTCGTGCACCTTAAGCCAGCCGGTCTAGCTGCTAGCTGGTTTAGCCTGTGTCGACCCGCCGCTCCTATGTTGTTGCGGCTCTACCATTGCCGATGCATCATTCCGCCATTGCAGCTTCGAGTCAGATACTCACCACTGCCCCCATGCCTTTGCCAAGTCACCGCCTTCGCCATTGTTGATCTGCGGCTGCCTTCGCTGCTGTGGCCGCAGGTTTGCCTTGAGCCGCTGGCCATCTCATCTCACTTCGAGTGCCTCCACAACTGAGACCCACAGCCAGGCCGCCGGGTTATACACGGCGGTGCGGCCTGCTTCAGCTGCCGTCATCGAGCTGCTGTGACTCGCCACCGCATTCTCGTTTGCTTCTCGAACTCACTGATATGTCTCTGTCATATCTATAATTTTTGATTGTTCGATGTCAATATTCTACGACTTTTTTAGACTTTTGGCAACTTTTTATACTATTTTTGGGACTAACATATTGATCCAGTGTCCAGTGCCAGTTTCTGTTGGTTGCATGTTTTTTGTTTCATAGTAAATCCATATCAAACGGAGTCCAAACGGGATAAAAACTGACGGAGATTTTTTAGAATATATGTGATTTTTGGGAAGAAAAATCAACGCGAGACGATGCCCGAGGGGGCCACGAGGCAGGGGGCGCGGCCCAGGGGGCAGGCGCACCCTGGGCCCTCGTGGCCACCCCATAAGGCGGTTGATGCCCTTCCTTCCCCGCAAGAAACTTAATATCCAGATAGAGATTGTGTTAAAATTTCAGCCCAATCGGAGTTACGGATCTCCGGGAATTTAAGAAACGGTGAAAGGGCAGAATCAAAGAACGTAGAAACAAAGAGAGACAGAGAGACAGATCCAATCTCGGAGGGTCTCTCGCCCCTCCCATGCCATGGAGGCCATGGACCAGAGGGGAAACCCTTCTCCCATCTTGGGAGAAGGTCAAGGAAGAAGAATAAGGGGGGGGGGGCTATCTCCCCCTCGCTTCCGGTGGCACCGAAACGCCACCGGGGGCCATCATCATCACCATGATCTTCATCAACACCTCCGCCATCTCCATCACCTTCCCCCATCTATCTACAGCGGTCCACTCTCCCGCAACCCGCTGTACCCTCTACTTGAACATGGTGCTTTATGCTTCATATTATTATCTAATGATGTGTTGCCATCCTATGATGTCTGAGTAGATTTTCGTTGTCCTATCGGTGGTTGATGAATTGCTATGATTGATTTAATTTTCTTGTGGTTATGTTGCTGTCCTTTGGTTCCCATCATATGAGCGTGCGCGTGGATCACACCATAGGGTTAGTTGTATGTTGATAGGACTATGTATTGGAGGGCAAGAGTGTCAGAAACTTTAGCCTAGCATAGAAATTGATGCATACGGGATTAAAGGGTGACCAATATATCTTAATGCTATGGTTGGGTTTTACCTTAATGAACGTTAGTAGTTCCGGATTCTTTGCTAATAGTTCCAATCATAAGTGCATAGAATTGCAAGTCAGGGATGACATGCTAGTAGTGGCCTCTCCCACATAAAACTTGATATCGGTCTAGTAAAGTAGTCAATTGCTTAGGGACAATTTCGCAACTCCTACCACCACTTTTCCACACTCGCTATACTAACTTTATTGCTTCTTTATATAAACAGCCCCTAGCTTTTATTTACGAGCTCTTTATTATCTTGCAAACCTATCCAAAATACCTACAAAGTACTTCTAGTTTCATACTTGTTCTAGATAAAGCAAACATAAAGCATGCGTAGAGTTGTATCGATGGTCGATAGAACTTCAGGGAATATTTGTTCTACCTTTAACTCCTCATTGGGTTCTACACTCTTACTTATCGAAAGAGGCTACAATTGATCCCCTATACTTGTGGGTTATCAAGACCTTTTTCTGGCGCCGTTGCCGGGGAGCAATAGCGAGGGGTGAATATTCTCGTGTGTGCTTGTTTGCTTTATCACTAAGTAATTTTTATTTGCTGTTCTAAGTTGTTCTCTATCTTTAGTTATGGATATGGAACACGAAATACCAAAAAAAATAGGTGTACCTGCTACTCATGGAGACGGGGAACCTCCTAAAACCCTTGATGCTCATTATGTGAAAGATATTATGTACTACTTTGATAATCATGAGAAACCCTCATTCAATTATGTTATGGGAGACACGTTGGATCAACGTGAACAATTTAGGGATTATCGCTTGACTCAAAAAGGGAAACTATTATGGGATCAAATTCATATGTTGCATTCGTATGCTCGGGAACTATGCTTGAGATATGACTATACTTGTTGCTCTAGGATGAAGGCTCTACACCTTCCCTTTTCATGCAAATTTAATGATGATAAAACCTTGGATTCTTATGCTAATGGTATATATGATTACTATGATGGGGAATAAATAGAAGAATTTGTTGCTTATGAAATTGAATCTCTGTTTAAAGAGTGTGCTAATTCTGATGATTCAGTTTATAGACCTAAAAATTTAGCTGTCCTTAAATATTGCTATGAGTACAATGCCGATATTGATGCGTTTATTGAGAAAGTCTCTGTTGTCCAAAAAGAGACTAATATTTTGCAGGAGTCTATGGAAGAAGAAATTAATGACATTGTGAGCTCATTGGATGAAAAAGATGACGAGGAGAGCGAAGAAGAAAAGGAGGAAGAGCGGATTGATCATCCGTGCCCACCTTCTAATGAGAGTAACTCTTCAACTCATACATTGTTTAATTTCCCTTCGTGCTTACCGAAGGATGATTGCTATGATGACTGTTATGATCCTGTTGATTCTCTTGAAATATCCCTTTTTGATGATGTTTGCTATGCTTGTGGACAAGATGCCAATATGAATTATGCTTATGGAGATGAACTTGCTATAGTTCCTTATGTTAAGCATGAAATTGTTGCTATTGCACCCACGCATGATAGTCCTATTATCTTTTTGAATTCTCCCAACTACACTATATCACAGAAGTTTACCCTTATTAAGGTTTATATTGATGGGTTGCGTTTTACTATTACACATGATGATTTTGATAGATATAATATGCATGTGCTTTCTGCTCCTATGTCGGATTTCGGGTTCCGGCAGACCCTTAAGGTTCGAACACTGGGGTGCGCGCGGAAATCACGTCCTCAACCTCGCCATCTCGCAAAGATCTAAACTACTAAGGGAATCACACAAGAGACACAAGGTTTATACTGGTTCGGGCCACCAATGTGGTGTAATACCCTACTCCAGTGTGTGGTGGATGGATTGCCCCCTGGGGCTAGTGAGGATGAACAATACAAGGAAGAACAGCCTCGCGAGGGTCTGTTCTTGGCTGGGGTGATGAACTGCTATGGGGAGTTCAGCCACCTCTCTCTATCTCTCTCTTTCTCTCTTCCTCTCTTCCAGATCCCAACTGACCAACCCAACCCCTTGCTATGTGGGCGGCTAGTCCTATTTATAGAGGCCCTGGTCCTCTTCCCAAATATTGAGCGGGAAGGGATCCAACAATGACGGGCTAATTTGAAGGGGGACAGCGAGTACGTCTATCCTGACAAAAGCAGTCTTCGCCTGCCAAAGGCTCTGGTGGTGACGCCGGGCTGGGCTCCATGGTGACCTCCGTCTCGTAGTCCGCTTGGTCTTGGTCTCGTTGCACCGAAGTGGCAACCTTTGCCTGATGCCTCGGTACTCCGTGGATATGCTTGTCCCCTTTGCACCAAAGAGGAAAGAAGGATGCTGCGCGCACTGGCACCCGCCTGGTGCCTCGAGTCGTCATGGCTTGCGTCATGGGCACCTAGCGAGGTACCCCGCCTTAAACTCTCCGCCTCCTCGCGAGCCAGCTTGAGGATGCGCCGTGTCGTCCGCCTCGCGAGGCTTGGCCCCTCGCGAGGGTCTTGAGTCTTGTGCTTGATGAAGATGGGCCACGCTGGGCCCCCACTTGAGCCACGCCGCAGGCAGGCAAGTCTGGGAACCCCCGTTCCCAGAACGCCGACAGTAGCCCCCGGGCCCAAGGCGCGCATGGACTTGGCCGTGCCGAGAGGCGAAAGGGCAAGGGCGAAGCGCCGCGGGCCCTAACAGCCTGCGGCCTTGGACGCCGCGTGGTGGTTGACTGGACGTGGCATCTCTGCTTCCCCATGATGCCTTGGTGATCGTGCGAGTCGGACAAGTCCCTGCATGCAGAACGTGTTATGATTACCTGTGATCGTGGAGACCGGCGGTTGGCCTTCGCCGGCTATAAGTACGGCACCGCGCGTGCCCGTCCAGTCCATCTCTTCTTGCTCTCTCCTTCGCCTCAGGTCTTGCTCCGTCTTGGTGTGATGGCTCCGATTCGCCGGTTCTCGCAGCGGAGAAGGGAAAGGCTTCTCGAGAAGGGCCAGACCCTCTCCCGCCGAAGAAGCGACTCGCCCATTGCAGCCGGGACGAAGAGGACCATCCGGCGGCGGCAAGGCCCTGGGGCGAGCGGGCTCCGCCGGGATTCCCACTGCCCTTGTATGCCCACGTCGAGGGTCCCGGAGGTGTTGATGCTGATCTCCGCGGTCAGCGCCATCGTCGGCGTCGTCGGGTTACGAAGGCATGGGTGGTTCCTCCTGGAGTCCATGCCGAGGGATCCTCCCGTGAGTTCGTGCTCCATGTCGTCACTCCCCTTCAACCCTGGATCCGTCTTCCTCCCTTCTTCGCCTCCATCGTTCCTCCAGGAGGGCCCCTGGAGCTCCAGCTGCAGCACGCCGACTGCAGCGCCTCCACGACTGAGGCCGAGGTCGTCGTCGCTGCCCCGGGTGCGGTCTACATGTCCAGCGGCTGGAGGGAGATCGCCCGGGTCTGCAGGGAAAGAGGCGTCTTCGTGGTCCACCTGGAGTACGACGGCGCGGCGGTGATGTTCTTCAAGGTCTTCGATGCGATCGGGCGCCGGCTGGAGTGCTGCCGTGGGAGAGGTGGCCATGACCTCGCCCTGGTGAGGGCTAGGCCCATCGACCGTCCCCTGGGCAGAGGCGCCCGAGGGTCCAGCGATTCCAGCAAAGGCTTCGCGGCTCCGGAGACGAGCGACGACAGCTACGAGCCCCCGAGTCGTCGCTGCTCGAGGAGCAGGGCGGATGCGTCAGGTCGTCGCCAACCCTGATCTGGATGGAGTTGGCGCTGGTGCGTGACGGCCCACTGTTGATGATGGCGTCTCCCGCAGTAGCTCATGTAGTTAGCATCCCTTAAGATTTGTTCCCTGCGAGGAATCAGAATGCACCCCGTGGGGGCTTGTAAGGTGTCTGTAGTCCTGTTTGTTAATATGTATAACCTTTTGACGTGGATCCGTGTGAGTTTCCGACTCCGTTATAGTTCAGCCTTCCCTTTCGCACCACACGAGGGCTTGGTGCTCTACGCCGACAGGTCCCAGTCCCAAGGCGGCGTCAGCCATCGCTGGTATGCCAGGTCGCAATGCCGTGGTCAAGGCCAGGAGGTGAGCGACCCGAGGTCCGGTAAGAGCCCCTGAGTCGCGATGCTCAGGGGGTCCCCTTTGGCGCCCAAGCAGTCGTCGCTTAGTGAGAAAGGGAAGCAACGTCGCTAGTACGGAGTTGCTTTAGGTGCGGGGGTAGTGCTGCAGCAGCCAGTGCCGTGGGTGGTAACTTATCTTGAGGATCAGGGGCCGTTCCAGGTGTGCCGTTGGGTCCGTGCGTAGGCAGGAGCGGAATCGCTCGGCAAGGTCCTCGCGAGGCCCCCTCTTCCCCGCCTCTGCTCCCCTTTCTGCTCTACGTCCTCGGGTCCCGGCCCTTGAGCTTGTCTCAGCCGTCGCTGGTATGCCAGGTCGCGATGCCGTGGACAAGGCCAGAGGGTGAGGGCTGGAGAGCCAGTAAGAGCCCTGAGTCGCGATGCTCAGGCGCCCCCCTTTAACGTGCAAGCGGTTCGCGCAGGCAAGGGCGAAGGAAACCTCGTGAGGGCCTCGGCTTGCGCGGTTCCCTCCAGGGATCCTGCAGGGTCATCACAGAAAGAAGATGGTGTTGCCATGGCGGCTGTTAGTCGGTCGTTAGTCACTCAAGAGCTTGCTGGTTGGAGTAGGCGAGGTGTATCTGGGCACCCGTGAGCCAGCGCGGGACTCACGAGGCCCTACCTCTGGGCGGGTTGCGCCCAGCACTAGGCCGTATCTTGGAATGTGTCCCTGCAAAATTTGGTTAGATGCCGGTACTCTACGTCCTCGGGTCCCGGCCCTCGAGCTTGTCTCAGCCGTCGCTGGTATGCCAGGTCGCGATGCCATGGACAAGGCCAGAGGGTGAGGGCTGGAGAGCCAGTAAGAGCCCTGAGTCGCGATGCTCAGGCACCCCCCCTTTAACGTGCAAGTGGCCGACATGGGAAGAAAACATGCCGCGGACGGGCACCATGCAGCTAAGCGTGATAGGCAATGCATAGTTGGAAATAAACGCTAGGGGGATACACGCCGCTGGGTCTGGCCCGAACGGCTTGGGGATGATGTAGCCCGAGGGGCGCCCCCAACAAGGCAAACTAACGACGGAAAGGTAAATGCAGATACATGCCGCAGGGACGGACCCACGCGACCTGGGAGTGACGCAACCGTGGGAGGGTGCTCCCAGCTAAGAACGGAACTTGAAAGATGTCACCTGAGGATGTCGTCGGTGTAGTGGCGTTGGTGCAGTAGACTTGACGGGCTGCAGAAGCCGATCCTCACGAGCCCCCAGGCCCCGGGGCCTCGGGAGGCTCCGGAGGCGCTGGTGACTCCTCGCGAGCTACCTCCATCTCCGCCAAGGCCGCGGAACGCCTGTCTTCCTGAGCCTCCACGATGCCCCTCATGAGGCGCTGGTACGCCGCCGCCATGCTCGGCAGGCCATAAGGCATGCGAACATAGCTGTGGGGTGGACCTCCGCAGCGCCCCACTTGCGAGGGCCAGAGGCACTCCGTTGTGGCGATCTGATTGAGCCCTGGTACGTCGACGGAGACGCGCAGCCCACCATCCTCGCCTGGATGTGGGGCCACAGCTGGCAAGCGGCGGCAACCTCTCATGATCCTTGTCTCCTGTAGCTCTTGAATGGCCTCGTCAGCGAACTCTTGCTGGTCTGATCTTCCTCGCCTGGCTCCCTCTCGAGGGAAACGTGCTGCGAAGCACGCCTCCACATGGTGCCCAAGCGCCTCCCTCGTGACCCTGGCTAGGTCGGTGGCCCTCCAGGTGAGAGCCCCCGAGCCCTGCCTGAGGAGGGCGCCGGGCGCGCTTTCCTATGCAATGGATGGAGGGTCCTCCCGAGCAGGCACGGGCCCTGAGGGGCCTGCCTCCTGGGGGCTGAGCCTGACGACGTCTTTTTCTTCTTGGGGGTGGTCTCAGGAAGCCTCCTGCTTCCGCGATCTGGGTCTTCTAGCGACGCGGCCTGAAAGGCTCGCTCCAGGGAACACACTGCATCTCTCTCCTCACAGGGCATCGTGATGACGCCGCCACTTCCTGGCATCTTGAGGACGTTGTAGCCATGGTGGGTCATGGCCATGAACTTGGCCAGTGCTGGGTACCCGAGGATGGCGTTGTACGGCAGGAGGATGTGGGCGATGTCGAAGTCGATGAGCTCGGTGCGGTAGTTGCTGCGAGCCCCGAAGGTGACAGGGAGGCGGACCTGCCCGATCGGGACTGTGGAACCGTCGATGATCCCGGAGAAAGGCCTGGTTGGCTGAAGCTAGTCGTAGGGCACTTGGAGGTTGTTGAATGTTTCCACGGACAGGACGTTGAGCCCCGCCCCGCCATCGATGAGGGTCTTGGTGACCAGCACATTGCTGATGACTGGGGAGCAGAGCATCGGGAGGACTCCTGCAGTGGCCGCACACTTGAGCTGGTCTGCCGAGCTGAACATGATGGGGCACGCCGACCACCTGAGGGGGCGCGTTGCTTCGAGCTTGGGGAGAACTGCATTCACTTCGCGGGCAAACTGCTTGAAGATACGTTGGGAGGCTGGGGCTTGAGCTCCGCCCAGGATGCAGGCGATCGCGCACGGCTCCTGGAAGCCCCCAGCCCCCTCGTCTTGATGGCGGTCTTCGTTCCTTCTTGGTGGAGGCGGCAGCGGAGGTAGGCCTGCATTGCCATGAGGGCGACGCTCGCGAGGTTGATCCCTCCAGTCTCCCTCACAAGGCAGGTCCCGCTAGCGGTCCTCGCGAGGCTGGTCGCGCCACCCCGGGGGCGGGCCGTGATCTTCCCAGCGTCCTGGGTTTCATCCTCCTCCCCGGCCGTAGCCCCGGTCAGCACGGTCAAGGCGACGGCCGATCCTTCCTTCTCGCACGGCGCGGAGCTCTTGACATTCGTTGGTGTTGTGGGTGTGGAGGTCATGGTACACACAGTACCGGCTGCCTCTGGAGGGTTCGGGCAGATCCTTGCCCCGCTTGGTGTCTGGTTCTTCCGCGAGTACGGCAGCCCCCTTGCGCTTCGCGTCCATGGCTTTGGGCTTCTTCTCTTCTGGGTCCGCGGCAGGCAGCTCGAGGAATGAGAGACGTCCCTCCTCAGCCCTGGCGCACTTGTTCGCCAAGTTGGACAGCTCCAGGGAGGTGCAGAGGTCTTCATGCATCGCCAGCTCCTCCTTCATCTTGACGTCACGCACACCGTCAGAGAAGGCGGAGATGATGGCCTCCTCGGACACCTTGGGGATCTTGAGGCGCGCGCTGTTGAAGCGCTGGATGTACTTTTGCAGGGTCTCTCCGGGTTGTTGCTTGATGCGGCGCATGTCGCTCACGGCGGGCGGCCGGTCGCGAGTACCTTGGAAGTTGGCGATGAAGTGGGCGCGCATCTGGTCCCAGGAGGAGATCGTGCCTGGAGCCAGATTCAGGAGCCAGGTGCGCGCCCCTTCATTCAGCGCCATGGCGAACCAGTTAGCCATGACCTTCTCATCCCCGCCGACAGCCTCGATGCCCAGCTCATAGAGCTGGAGGAACTCTGCGGGATCGGTTGTGCCGTCGTAGCGAGGAGGCAGGTCGGGCTTGAACTTGCAGGGCCACGCGACGCTGCGCAGCTCAGTGGTGTAGGCATGGCAGCCCGCGGTGGCCACGAAAGGCCACGGTTGGTGGAGAGCTTGGTCTTCAGGGTCCCCACGCGCTGCAGCTAGGAGCAGGGCGGGGTCTTGGCGCGCCGGAGCTGGACCAGGGTCGCGGCGTGCCGGAGCAGGGAGCGCCCTGGCAGCCCCTTGCGGGCGAGGAACTTCTTGGCAGCTTCGCCCTTGCTGCGCTGGTGCCTGACGGAGCGGGTTCCGCCCAGGGACCAAGCGCCTTGGAGCCATGGCATCTTCTTGGAGGGGAGGCGGCTGGTGCACCTCTGGAGCTTCGTTGCCCGCGCGGGGCGGAGTGCGGCGCAGAGGGACGGACGGCGCGGACAAGCTCGGCGACGCGGTCGAGCCGTTCTTCGTAGACGTCGTCGACAGGACGGTAGCGCAGGAGCTCGTTTGCTGCGAGGAGCGCAGCCCGAGCCTCCAAGGGTGCGCGGAGCGCGCGGGACGAAGAACCGGCTGGAGGGAGTGATGGAGTGGCGGTGCGGCCGTCTTGCCGCACGGACGGGTGCTGAGACGATGCCTGCTACTCGCCCCCCGCCGGGCCGGTGGTGGCGTTGACGGTGGGCGACGGGGAACGACGAGGACGCCCATCGACAGGGGCCGTCTGGGCGATGCGGGAAGCGATGGCGGCCCGATGCTCGGCGTGGGCCCGACGAGCGTCAGACATGGATGCGACGGTCGGAGGAGAGCGGAGCGGTGGAAGACAAATTCCGGCGCACCCCTACCTAGTGCGCCAAATGTCAGATTTCGGGTTCCGGCAGACCCTTAAGGTTCGAACACTGGGGTGCGCGCGGAAATCACGTCCTCAACCTCCCCGTCTCGCAAAGATCTAAACTACTAAGGGAATCACACAAGAGACACAAGGTTTATACTGGTTCGGGCCACCAATGTGGTGTAATACCCTACTCCAGTGTGTGGTGGATGGATTGCCCCCTGGGGCTGGTGAGGATGAACAATACAAGGAAGAACAGCCTCGCGAGGGTCTGTTCTTGGCTGGGGTGATGAACTGCTATGGGGAGTTCAGCCACCTCTCTCTATCTCTCTCTTTCTCTCTTCCTCTCTTCCAGATCCCAACTGACCAACCCAACCCCTAGCTATGTGGGTGGCTCGTCCTATTTATAGAGGCCCTGGTCCTCTTCCCAAATATTGAGCAGGAAGGGATCCAACAATGGCGGGCTAATTTGAATGGGGACAGCGAGTACATCTATCCTGACAAAAGCAGTCTTCGCCTGCCAAAGGCTCTGGTGGTGACGCCGGGCTGGGCTCCATGGTGACCTCCGTCTCGTAGTCCGCTTGGTCTTGGTCTCGTTGCACCGAAGTGGCAACCTTTTCCTGATGCCTCGGTACTCCGCGGATATGCTTGTCCCCTTTGCACCAAAGAGGAAAGAAGGACGCTGCGCGCGCTGGCACCCTCCTGGTGCCTCGAGTCGTCATGGCTTGCGTCATGGGCACCTCGCGAGGTACCCCGCCTTGAACTCTCCGCCTCCTCGCGAGCCAGCCTGAGGATGCGCCGTGTCGTCCGCCTCGCGAGGCTTGGCCCCTCGCGAGGGTCTTGAGTCTTCTGCTTGACGAAGATGGGCCACGCTGGGCCCCCACTTGAGCCACGCCGCAGGCCGCAGGTAGGCAAGTCTGGGGACCCCCGTTCCCAGAACGCCGACATCCTACTTGCAATTATTTTGAGAGAGGAACTACATCTCCGCCTCTTTATGTTTCCAATACGAAAAAATGCAAGAAACTGTTTATACTATGCATTGGCCTTTACTTTGTGTGCATGAATTGTTATTTTATGACATGCCGATGCATAGGAAGAGAGTTAGACATCGTAATTACATGATATATGTTACTTTGTGCTAACTACTAAACTACAAATCATTGTTAATTAAAATTGGCTTGATATACCTTGGGATCTGGGTGGATCCATTACTTGAGCACTATATGCCTAGCTTGATGGCTTTAAAAAAGCGCTGCCAGGGAGACAACCCGGAACTTTTAGAGAGTCATTTATTTATGTTGTGTGCTTTTATAAAGTTTAAAAACAAAATAAAAATAAAGAGGGAACCCAAAACTTTTTCAAAAAGGAAAGTGAAAGTGAGACAGACAGGCATGGTTGAAGTGGGGGAGCTCCTTGAACTTTGTTCATGCTCATGGAAACTTTGTGAATCTTGATTACAGAAACTTTTCAACAAAAATAATTATACCCTTGTACAATTCCATTGTATTATAAAAATAATGTGCCAAGGTTTTCCTTTAGGATGTTTTAGATGCTTGTTGGTTTGTACGGTGCAGGACAGAAACTTTGGCTGTAGCGCGCGATTTTACATCTTTTGCTGGAACTTCAAATGGTTCTGAAACTTTTTGCACTGTATTTCTATACAAATTTTTTCTTTTTCCTAATTTTGGTAAAATTGTTGGAGTACCAGAGGTATGGTTAATGTTCATATTATTATAGACTGTTCTGTTTTAGACAGATTCTGTTTTTGATGCATAGTTTGCTTGTTTTGATGAAACTGTCGATTTATATCAGTGGATTAAGCCATGGAAAAGTTGTATTACAGTAGCTACAATGAAAAAACAAAATATGAATTGGTTTGCAACAGTACTTAGAGTAGTGATTTGCTTTATTATACTAACGGATCTTACCGAGCTTTCTATTGAGTTTTGTGTGGATGAAGTGTTCGAAGATCGAGGAGGTCTCAATGTAAGAAGAAGGAAGAGATGCAAGAGATCAATCTCGGGGATGCCCGAGGCACCCCAAGTAAATATTCAAGGGGACTCAAGCATCTAAGCTTGGGGATGCCCTGGAAGGCATCCCATCTTTCTTCAACAAGTATCGGTATGTTTTCAGATTCGTTTCGTTCATGCGATATGTGCAATCTTGGAGCGTCTTTTGCATTTACTTTTCACTTTTCTTTTATGCACCATGATGGTATGAGATAGTCCTTGGTTGATTTATAGAATGCTCATTGCACTTCACTTATATCTTTTGAGTATGGCTTTATAGAATGCTTCATGTGCTTCGCTTATATCATTTGAAGTTTGGATTGCCTGTTTGTCTTCACATAGAAAACCGCCATTTGTAGAATGCTCTTTTGCTTCACTTATATTTGTTAGAGCATGGGCATATCTTTTGTAGAAAGAATTAAACTCTCTTGCTTCACTTGTATCTATTTAGAGAGATGACAGGAATTGGTCATTCACATGGTTAGTCATAAAATCCTACATAAAACTTGTAGATCACTGAATATGATATGTTTGATTCCTTGCAATAGTTTTGTGATAGTTGTGGATTGTAGAAATACTTGTGTTGAAGTTTGTGATTCCCGTAGCATGAACGTATGGTGAACCGTTATGTGATGAAGTCGGAGCATGATTTATTTATTGATTGTCTTCCTTATGAGTGGCGGTCGGGGACGAGCGATGGTCTTTTCCTACCAATCTATCCCCCTAGGAGCATGCACGTAGTACTTTGTTTCGATGACTAATAGATTTTTGCAATAAGTATGTGAGTTCTTTATGACTAATGTTGAGTCCATGGATTATACGCACTCTCACCCTTCCATCATTGCCAGCCACTTCGGTACCGTGCATTGCCCTTTCTCACCTCGAGAGTTGGTGCAAACTTCGCTCGTGCATCCAAACCCCGTGATACGATATGCTCTATCACACATAAGCCTCCTTATATCTTCCTCAAAACAGCCACCATACCTACCTATCATGGCATTTCGATAGCCATTCCGAGATATATTCCCATGCAACTTCCATCATCATCATATACATGACTTGATCATTCATTGTCATATTGCGTTGCATGATCGTAAGATAGCTAGCATGATGTTTTCATGGCTTGCCCGTTTTTTTATGTCATTGCTACGCTAGATCATTGCACATCCCGGTACACCACCGGAGGCATTCATATAGAGTTATATTTTGTTCTAGTATCAAGTTGTAATATTGAGTTGTAAGTAAATAAAAGTGTGATGATCATCATTATTAGAATATTTTCCCATGTGAGGAAAGGATGATGGAAGCTATGATTCCCTCACAAATTGGGATGAGTCTCCGGACTTTACAAAAAAATTACAAGAGGCCAAAGAAGCCCACAAAAAAAGAGGCCAAAGAAGCCCACCAAAAAAAGAGAGAAAGTAAAAATAAAATAAAAAATGAGAGAAAAGAGAGAAGGGACAATGTTACTATCCTTTTACCACACTTGTGCTTCAGAATAGCACCATGTTCTTCATATAGAGAGTCTCTTGAGTTATCACTTTCATATACTAGTGAGAATTTTCATTATAGAACTTGGCTTGTATATTCCGATGATGGGCTTCCTCAAATGCCCGAGGTCTTCATGAGCAAGCAAGTTGGATGCACACCCACTTAGTTTCTAGTTTGAGCTTTCATACACTTATAGCTCTTAGTGCATCCGTTGCATGGCAATCCCTACTCCTCACATAGACATCAATTGATGGGCATCTCCATAGCCCGCTGATTAGCCGTGTCGATGTCAGACTTTCTCCCTTTTTGTCTTCTCCACACAACCTCCACCATCATATTCTATTCCACCTATAGTGCTATATCCATGGGTCACGCTCATGTATTGCGTGAAAGTTGAAATGGTTTGAGAACATCAAAATTATGAAACAATTGCTTGGCTTGTCATCGGGGTTGTGCATGATTTGAATATTTTGTGTGGTGAAGATGGAGCATAGCCAGACTATATGATTTTGTAGGGATAACTTTCTTTGGCCATGTCATTTTGAAAATACATGATTGCTTTATTAGTATCCTTGAAGTATTATTATCTTAATGTCAAATGATAGACTATTGCTTTGAATCACTCGTGTCTTAATATTCATGCCATGATTAGATTACATGATCAAGATTATGCTAGGTAGCATTCCACATCAAAAATTATCTTTTTTATCATTTACCTACTCAAGGACGAGCAGGAATTAAGCTTGGGGATGCTGATACGTCTCCGTCGTATCTATAATTTTTTATTGTTCCATGCCAATATTCTACAAGTTTCATATACTTTTGGCAACTTTTTATACTATTTTTGGGACTAACATATTGATCCAGTGCCTAGTGCCAGTTCCTGTTTGTTGCATGTTTTTTGTTTCGCAGTAAATCCATATCAAACGGAGTCCAAACCATATAAAAACTGATGGAGATATTTTTTGGAATATATGTGATTTTTGGGAAGAAAAATCAACGCGAGACGATGCCCGAGGGGGACATGAGGCAGGGGGCGCGCCCTAGGCCCTCGTGGCCACCTCGTAAGGCGGTTGATGCCCTTCTTTCGCTGCAAGAAAGCTAATATCAGGATAGAGATCATGTTAAAATTTCATCCCAATCGGAGTTACGGATCTCCGGGAATTTAAGAAACGGTGAAAGGGCAGAATCAGAGAACGCAGAAACAGAGAGAGAGAGAGAGAGAGAGAGAGAGAGAGAGAGAGAGAGAGAGAGAGAGAGAGAGAGATCCAATCTCAGAGGGGCTCTTTCCCCTCCCATGCCATGGAGGCCATGGACCAGAGGGGAATCCCTTTTCCCATCTAGGGAGAAGGTCAAGGAAGAAGAAGAAGGAGGGGGCTCTCTCGCCCTCGCTTCCGGTGGCGCCGGAACGCCGTCGGGGGCCATCATCATCACCACGATCTTCATCAACACCTCCGCCATCTTCACCAACATCTCCATCACCTTCCCCCATCGATCTACAACGGTCCACTCTCCTGCAACCCGCTGTACCCTCTACTTGAACATGGTACTTTATGCTTCATATTATTATCCAATGATGTGTTGCCATCACTACAAAAAAAAGACACATCCATGACATTTTGGGCCGAACGAAAAAAATTATGTCATACATATGACACTTCTATGATAATAATTGTGACAAAACCCGGTATCATCATAGATGTGGTGGGCTCCTACTTCTATGACAAAAAATCATGACAGAAAATGGGCTTTTCGTCCTGGGCGGGCCGGAGACGCAGCTGCATGACATTCGTTGGGCCGTCCATGACGAAAAAACCGTGGTAGAAGCGAGGGGGAGGAAAATTTCGGGGAGTTCCCGGTTACGGTGGGAGGTCGAGGGCCGAGCGATGCGCGTTTCTCTTGTACACGTACACGCGTGTGTGCGAGGCGTTGGCTCTAACTGAACCCGAGCGAGGCGTTGGGCTCTAACTGAACCCGAGCGATTGCACTGCAGGCTATGCGTTACTGAACCCGAGCGATCGATCGATGGCTGTTAAATGAACCCGATCGAGCGATTCCTTCGCTACTGCTGCTAACTGAAGCCAATCGATTGGATGAACAGTGAGCGTTGCGGGGGGTGGGGGGGGGGTTGGATGAACAGTGAGCGGTGGCGTTGCCTCTAGATGAACATGACCCCGTGGTGTGGACGGCTGGATGAACAGTAGACGGTGGAGGGGTGCCCGTGGAGGGGTGGTTGAACAGGACCCCGTGGTGTGGAGGGCCGGATGAACAGTAGACGGTGGAGGGGTGCCCGTGGAGGGGTGGTTGAACAGTAGCTGGTGGAGTAGCGCGTGGTGGAGGCTGGATGAACAGGAGCCTGTGGAGGCTGGAGGAGGTCGACAGTGGAGATGAACAGTATCCCGTGGAGTCCCGTTTTGCGGTACGCCACACCCCTCCCGATCAACAGGACCCCCGTTTCGACCGTAGCGCTCCAACACAAGTCCATTTCCTCCGTTTTGCGGTACGCCACACCCCTCCCGATCAATAGGACCCCTGTTTCGACCGTAGGAGGTCCGTTTCCTCCGTTTTGCAGTACGCTAGACCCCTCCCAATGAACAGGATCCCGTTTCGAACGTGGCCGGTCGAACACAAGGCCGTTTCCTCCATTTTGCGGTACGCCAGGCCTCGTTTCCATCGCATGTTCTGTCCAAGCCCTCCCGATGAACACGACCACGCATTCCGTTCCGATCCAGTCGGTTGGCTCCCACGCGTTCCGTTCCCTCCCGATGAACACGACGCATTCTGTTGCCTCCCCATGAACACGACGCATTCCGTTGCCTCCCCATGAACACAACGCATTCCGTTGCCTCCCCATGAACACGACGACAACGTTGTTTCTCCATTCCAACCCAGCCATGTACATGAGCCCTGGCCATACGTATGCGCGAGTAGGCGTTCGAGACCCTGCCCGTATGTACGTACGTGGCCGTATTTTCTTTCTTGCACCCTGGCCACTGTACGTACGTGTACATGCTACGTGCGCGCCTCTACTACGACACGTACGCGCCTCTACTACGACACGTGCGCGCCTCTACATCGACCAGTATATATGTACGTACACGTTCGCGACCATGATACGTCTCCAACGTATCTATAATTTTTGATTGCTCCATGCTATATTATCTACTATTTTGGACATTATTGGGCTTTATTATCCACTTTTATATTATTTTTGGGACTAACCTATTAACCAGAGGCCCAGCCCAGAATTGTTGGTTTTTGCCTGTTTTAGGGTTTCGAAGAAAAGGAATATCAAACGGAGTCCAAACGGAATGAAACCATTGGGAACATGATTTTCTCATCGAATACAACTCAGGAGACTTGGACCCTACGTCAAGTCACATAACAGGAGCCCACGAGGTAGGGGGCGCGCCTACCCCCCCCCCTCCCAAGCGCGCCCTCCACCCTCGTGGGCCCCATGTTGCTCCACCGACGTACTTCTTCCTTCTATATATACCCACGTACCCTCAAACGATCAGATACGGAGCCAAAACCCTAATTCCACCGTCGTAGCTTTGTGTATCCATGAGATCCCATCTTGGGGCCTGTTCCGGAGCTCTGCCGGAGGGGGCATCGATCACGGAGGGCTTCTACATCAACACCATAGCCCCTCCGATGAAGTGTGAGTAGTTTATCTTAGACCTACGGGTCCATAGTTAGTAGCTAGATGGCGTCTTCTCTCTTTTTGGATCTCAACACAATGTTCTCCCCCCTCTCTTGTGGAGATCTATTCGATGTAATCTTCTTTTTGCGGTGTGTTTGTTGAGACAGATGAATTGTGGGTTTATGATCAAGTCTATCTATGAATAATATTTGAATCTTCTCTGAATTATTTTATGTATGATTGGTTATCTTTGCAAGTCTCTTCGAATTATCAGTTTGGTTTGGCCTACTAGATTGATCTTTCTTGCAATGGGAGAAGTGCTTAGCTTTGGATTCAATCTTGTGGTGTCCTTTCCCGGTGACAGTAAGGGCAGCAAGGCACATATTGTATTGTTGCCATCGAGGATAACAAGATGGGGTTTTCTTCATATTGCATGAGTCTATCCCTCTACATCATGTCATCTTGCTTAAGGTGTTACTCTGTTTTTAACTTAATACTCTAGATGCATGCTGCATAGCGGTCGATGAGTGGAGTAAGAGTAGTAGATGCAGGCAGGAGTCGGTCTACTTGTCTCGGACGTGATGCCTATATACATGATCATACCTAGATATTCTCATAACTATGCTCAATTCTGTCAATTGCTCAATAGTAATTTGTTCACCCACCGTAGAATACTTATGCTCTTGAGAGAAGCCACTAGTGAAACCTATGGCCCCCGGGTCTATCTTTATCATATCCATCTCCTACTACTTAGTTATTTACTTTGCCTTTATTTTACTTTGCATCTTTATCATAAAAATACAAAAAATGTTATCTTATCATATCTATCAGATCTCACTCTCGTAAGTTGCCCTATAGGGATTGACAACCCCTATTTGTGTTGGTTCCGAGGATTTATTTGTTTTGTGCAGGTGCGAGGGACTGGCGCGTAGCCTCCTACTGGATTGATGCCTTGGTTCTCAAAAACTGAGGGAAATACTTACGCTACTTTGCTGCATCATCCCTTCCTCTTCGGGGAAAACCAACACAGTGCTAAAAGAGGTAGCAAGAAGGATTTCTGGCGCCGTTGCCGGGGAGGTCTATGCAAAAGTCAACATACCAAGTACCCATCACATACCCTTATCTCCCGCATTACATTATTTGCCATTTGCCTCTCATTTTCCTCTCCCCCATTTCAACCATGCCGTTTTATTTGCCCTCTCTCTCTATCCTCCCTCTTTTTGCCTCTTTTTGCCCACTTGCTTTTTGTTTGGTTGTGTGTTAGTTTGCTTGCTTGTCTTGATGGCTCAAGATAATACTAAATTGTGTGACTTCACCAACACCAACAACAATGATTTTATTAGCACTCCGATTGCTCCTCTTACCGATGTTGAATCTTGTGAAATTATTGCTGCTTTGCTGAATCTTGTTGTGAAAGATCCGTTCTCCGGCCTTCATAGTGAAGATGCCGCTACCCATCTAAATAGCTGTGTTGATTTGTGTGACATGCAAAAGAAGAAATATGTGGATAATGATATTGCTAAATTGAAGCTATTTCCTTTTTCGCCTAGAGATCGGGCTAAAGCTTGGTTTTCGTCTTTGCCTAAAAATAGTATTGATTCATGGAACAAGTGCAAAGATGCTTTTATCTCTAAGTATTTTTCCTCCTGCTAAGATCATCTCTCTCAAAAACGATATTATGAAATTTAAGCAACTTAATCATGAACATGTTGCACAAGCTTGGGAGAGAATGAAATTAATGATACGTAATTGCCCTACTCATGGTTTAAATTTATGGATGATTACACAAAAAATTTATGCCGGATTGAATTTTGCTTCTAGAAATCTTTCAGATTCGGCCGCGGGAGGCACTTTTATGGAAATCACTTTAGGAGAAGCTACTAAAATCCTAGATAATATTATGGTTAATTATTCTCAATGGCATACTGAAAGATGTACTAATAAAAAGGTGCATGCGATAGAAGAAATTAATGTTTTGAGTGGAAAGATGGATGAACTGATGAAATTATTTGCTAATAAGAGTGTTTCTTTGGATCCTAATGATATGCCTTTGTCTACTTTGATTGATAATAATAATGAATCTATGGATGTGAATTTTGTTGGTAGGAACAATTTTGGTAACAACGCGTATAGAGGAAATTTCAATCCTAGGCCTTATCCTAGTAATCCCTCTAATAATTATGGTAATTCCTACAACAATTCTTATGGAAATTATAATAAGATACCCTCTGATTTTGATTCTAATATTAAAGAATTTATTACTTCACAAAAGAATTTTAATGCTATGATTGAAGAAAAAATGCTTAAGATTGACGATTTGGCTAGGAACGTTGATAGAATTGCTCTTGATGTTGATTCTTTGAAACTTAGATCTATTCCACCTAAGCATGATATCAATGAGTCTCTCAAAGACATGAGAATTTCCATTGATGAGTGCAAAGAAAGAACCGCTAGGATGCGTGCTAAGAAAGATGCCTTTATAAGAGCGTGTTCTTCTAGTTCCTATGAAAATAATGATGAAGATCTAAAAATTATTGAGGTGTCCCCTATTAAATATTTGTTTTGCAATATGAATCTTGATAATGATGGGACTGAATATGATCCACCTTTACCTAGAAGGCTTTCCAAGAATTCTGAATCTTTTGATCTTGATGCTAAATTTGATAAAAGTGGGATTGAAGAAATTAAAACCCTAGATGTTGCTAAACCCACTATTATGGATTTCAAGGAATTTAACTATGAAAATTGCTCTTTGATTGATTGTATTTCCTTGTTGCAATCCGTGCTAAATTCTCCTCACGCTTATAGTCAAAATAAATCATTTACTAAACATATCGTTGATGCCTTGATGCAATCTTATGAAGAAAAACTTGAATTGGAAGTTTATATCCCTAGAAAACTTTATGATGAGTGGGAACCAACTATTAAAATTAAAATTAAAGATCATGAATGCTATGCTTTATGTGATTTGGGTGCTAGTGTTTCCACGATTCCAAAGACTTTGTGTGATTTGTTAGGTTTCCGTGATTTTGATGATTGCTCTGTAAACTTGCACCTTGCGGATTCCACTATTAAGAAACCTATGGGAAGAATTAATGATGTTATTATTGTTGCAAATAGGAATTATGTACCTGTAGATTTTATCATTCTTGACATTGATTGCAATCCTTCATGTCCAATTATTCTTGGTAGACCTTTCCTTAGAACGATTGGTGCAATTATTGATATGAAGGAAGGAAATATTAGATTCCAATTTCCATTAAGGAAAGGCACGGAACACTTTCCTAGAAATAAAATTAAATTACCTTATGAATCTATTATGAGAGCCACTTACAGAGTGCCTACCAAAGATGGCAATACCTAGATCTATTCTTGCTTGTTATGCCTAGCTAGGGGCGTTAAACGATAGTGCTTGTTGGGAGGCAACCCATTTTTATTTTTATTCCTTGATTTTTGCTCCTGTTTAGTAATAAATAAATTATCTATCCTATGTTTTGGTTGTGTTTTTTTGTGTTTAATTAGTGTTTGTGCCAAGTAGAACCGTTGGGAAGACTTGGGGAAAGTCTTGTTGAACTTGCTGTAAAAAACAGAAACTTTAGCCCTCACGAGAACTGCTGTCATTTTTATTTGGAAGTGCTATTTAGTTAATTCTTTTTGAAGATGATTAATAGATAAATTCCTCACGTCCATCAATTTATTTTAGAATTTTTGGGGTTACAGATCTTGCGCTAGCTACAGATTACTACAGACTATTCTGTTTTTGACAGATTCTGTTTTTCGTGTGTTGTTTGCTTATTTTCATGAATCTATGGCTAGTAAAATAGTTTATAAACCATAGATAAGTTGTAATACAGTAGGCATAACACCCATATAAATGAAGAATGATTTCATTACAGTACCTTGAAGTGGTCTTTTGTTTTCTTTCGCTAACGGAGCTCACGAGATTTTCTACTTTAAGTTTTGTGTTGTGAAGTTTTCAAGTTTTGGGTAAAGATTTGATGGATTATGGAACAAGGAGTGGCAAGAGCCTAAGCTATGGGATGCCCATGGCAGCCCCAAGATAATCTAAGGACACCTAAAATCCAGAGCTTGGGGATGCCCCAGAAGGCATCCCCTCTTTCGTCTACTTCTATCGGTAACGTGCATTGCCCTTTCTCACATTGTGAGTTGGCGCAAACTTCGTCGGTGCATCCAAACCCCATGATATGATACGCTCTTTCACACATAAACCTCCTTATATCTTCCTCAAAACAGCCACCATACCTACCTATTATGGCATTTCCATAGCCATTCCGAGATATATTGACATGCAACTTTCCATCATTCCGTTCATCATGACACATTCATCATTGTCATATTGCTTAGCATGGTCATGTAGTTGACATAGTATTTGTGGCAAAGCCACCATTCATAATTCTTTCATACATGTCACTCTTGTTCCATTGCATATCCCGGTACACCGCCGGAGGCATTCATATAGATTCATCTTTTGTTCTAGTATCGAGTTGTAATCATTGAGTTGTAAATAAATTGAAGTGTGATGATCATCATTTTCTATAGCATTGTCCCAAGTGAGGAATAAATAAAAAAAGAGAAAGGCCATAAAAAAGAGAAGGCCCCAAAAAGGAAGAGAAAGGCCATAAAAAAGAGAAGGCCCAAAAAAAGAAGAAAAAAGAAAAAATGAGAGAAAAAGAGAGAAGGGACAATGTTCGACCGAGGAGTCGTCAAATCATGAAAGACAACCTTTCCCGCCGAGTACATCAGTGAAGCACGGTGGCTAGCTAGTTGGGCTAGTTCGATCGATTAGCTAGGCCGCCGCCACATTTGTTTTTTCACCCCTTTTTTATCTACTTGCCGGCAGGTAAATTTAAATATCCACCGCGGCGTTGCTCTGGTGTTTGGGTGCGGCAGGATTTTTAATTTTTTGATTGACGGGAGCAGGAGTGGCAGGATTTATAATTTTTTGATTGACGGGAGCAGGCGCGGCAGCAATTAGTCATGATGACTCCGCCTGTAAAAACCCACTGGTCCCTGATGTGAGAAGTCGTCGACTGGTGTTTTACCATGGTGAAAACCAAAAGATTCCCCGCTCCCTCCGCCTTCCCGTAGATTGCATTGCCTTTCAGCCATTTCGCCCCCTTTGCTTCCTCCCCCATTGCTTCTACCTGGTGCCATGGCGGCGCAGCAGATCACGAAGTCCGAGATGAGGCGCTTGACACTGGCTCCCGTCGACAGGGAGCGGGCTCTACGGGCGGTTGCACCCTGCATCACCAACGTCGTGCGCCTCAAGAAGCAGAGGGACTTCGGTGGTGTTTAGGCGCCCTTTGCATGGGCATGTCCATGTCTCGGCGCAACATGACCGTTGGATCAAACTCAGACGGTGCAGATCAGTCATTGTAGCACAAAGCGTGTGGGTGTGTTTGGTTGCATTCTCATCTCAATATAGTTGTTTCCTCTTCGTGTATTTTTGTCAACCTACTACTGTGGACTCATGCACCCTTCATGCACTCTGCCAAACACCCAAAAGTGGGTCGAGAAGGGAACTTTTGCTCCCACCCCGTGCACCCTTCATACACCCTGCCTAACACTATTCGTGCTTCATATGGTTCATCTTTCGTGGAGTACTGTAGCACCGTACTCTCCGTGCGCTGTGGACCTAGTTCTATTAACATTGATCTCACCGTTCATTCTCGACCGGACAGTCGAAAAAGCAGTACTATGTTACATATAGGAGTAGTTGACATGCACACAACATCATTTGTTATCGTCATATCTTTCTACACTAGCAACAAGATTGTGTACTACTGACGTATGAACCACTTCACATGCCTAGTAGTAGGAGCATTGTGTATGTTCAAGTGGCTGCTGTGTTTCGCACTCCTCCGTCGTAAGAGTGGAAACGCTTGCTGTAATCATTTTCTTCTTCAGAAAAACAGTGGACACGCTCTACTATGCAGATCCTCCTCCAGCCATGCACGAAATTACTCACTTTCACCGACGTGTGGGACAGCCAGCACCTGGGTCCACCAGCCATGCACTAAATTACTCCGTAGTAGAGTGACAGTAGACTACCCCGACCGAACTACCGCAGTAATGCCCAATGAGCCGTCAAATCACAAAACCCCCTCCTTTCCAATAGTAAGTTGGACGGACGAAGCAACCATCATTTCACTCTTCTCTCTCAGCTTCCTCTCTTGAAGAAAACCCCCACTCGCTTCACTTCTTCCTCATCTCGTTCTTCCTTTCACTCTTCTCTCTCAGCTTCCTCTCTTGGATGGAAGCCGGAGCACCGGCCGATGTGATGTCTATGGCTCTGGCCAAAACCGTCAAGGCTCATGGTACGAAGAGCGCAAGCACCCCGCCGAGACTACCGCAGACAAGCTCAAAGCCATCGCCCTGTCCAAGCCCCCCTCTCCGGGATCCCTCATTAAGCAAGTCTAGGTAATGTCTCTTGTTGATGATCTTTTTCTGGATCTTGATCGTGTTTTTTCATCTAACACGCAGAGGAGGACCCAGAAAATGCACGGTAGGGCATCCCACGTCAGGAAGAATATATGCGTGCACCACCCAGGAGGACCCCAAAACCGCGCGGTAGGGTGTGCCACATCTCGGCACGGAGGAAAAATGTACATGTAAAAATATACTATATCAGACGTAGTACCTATGGTTCGACCTTGGGACCCAACCAGTCGGTCGAAAACACCCCACTAGCCACACAGCTTCATCATGCAAATGTGGCACGGAGGATAGATGTGGTTAGCTCCGTCTCGACCAACCACAACGTCTCTTGTTCTAGGCGATTCTTCTGTTTTCCAAGCTTTTTTAGTTGTAATAACACCACGGCAAGCTAGCGCCACTCTTCGTGTGTGCCCGTGCAAAGGTTAGACGATGGAGAGAAGAGAGATTGAGATCGCAGACCTGGGACCCACCAGTAAGTGAGACAACGGGCATGCACGTGTTGACGAGGCACTCCCTCTTCTCTACTCAACGCAAGTACTGTATAAAATCAAGTTATGGGACAAAGCCAACAACCGTTCATTTTTTCAGGCTATCGACTTAAGCTTTGTAGTCCAGGTTGCCAGTTCGAATCTCGTCTTTCAGATTTGTTAGTTTTAGGTCCAAATTGGATTAATGACAAGTGGGACCCCCGTGTGTTGTTCCGATATTTCAGTGTAGGATGGTTTTTTTGAACAAACACTTTGCGCGGTTAGACAAGTAACGGCATGAGTTACACATATTTTGCAAGTTTACGAACAAAAATGACAGCGGCATAGAATATCACATCCACCCCGCAGCTTAGATACTATGGTGATATGAGTTTTTACATCGTTGGAAGTGAGATCCAATGGCTTGGGAGTTGACTTTGTAATTATGCGCAATTTCCAAACTCTCCAAAGCTTTTTTGCAAATAAAACATTGAAGCCTCGTGTGTGCCGCTGCATCTTCGATCCAACGGCTCCCCGGTGCTCATATTAGGTGCTCCCCATAGCTTAATTACCCGCTACGGTGATATGAGCATCTAGGTCGTATGATCAGTGATCAGATGGCACATGCGTAGTACTTGTACTTTCTGCGCATTTCCCAAACTCTATCAGCCGTATATTGCAAAAACATTCAAACCTCCTACTATGGGCCGTTAGATCTTAGTGAACTTGTATCACCATAGAATCTACGGTGCGGGAGCACCTCATACTCTCCCGTGCGAGAAAACATAAGGTGCTATCGCGGCTTGGATGCTACGGTGATACGAGCTTGGAGGTCGTTTGATCTGAGATCCAATGGCATCTGAGCAGTCTTTGTGCTTGTAAGCAGTGCTCGAACTCTTTTGGGTCTTTTCTGCAAAAAACCATTCAAACCACTGAGGAGGTGTTGGGTCACAAATCCAACGCCTCCGAAGAGCTTGTATCACCAAAGCATCTAAGGTGTGGTAGCACATGATATTCTTACATACAGGAGAATATGATGTCCTCCTTCATCTTAGATGCTACGGCGATACGAGCTTCGAAGTCGTTGGATATGGGATCAAAGGGCATCTAAGTAGTTTTTGTACAAATTGTGTGCAATTCTCAAACTCATCAAGGTTTCCTACAAAAATATTAAGACACATCATGTGAGTTGCTATATCTCAGATCTACAAGCTCCAAGCAACTCATATCGGCATATAGCATCTAAGGTATGGGGCACATGATATTCTCCCGAGGAGGAGGGCTGGGGGTGCACAACCAATCGGTGGTTGGGACGATGGGGACAAATATAAGTTCGAGGGGTTGACCCCCGACAATCATAGCTCCGCCTAAACACAACATTTGCATGTACTATAGTACTAGACTTAATATTCATGTTTCAATTTCATGTTCATTTTAAATATTGAACTAAGGACCATGGATGTCTTACATTTTACTCCCTTCATTCCTAAATATTAGTCTTTTTGGAGGCTTCAAATGGACTAGCACATACAGATGTATATAGACATATTTTAGAGTCTAGATTCACTCATTTTGCTCCGTATGTAGTCACTTGTTGAACTCTCTAAAAGACTAATATTTAGGAATAGAAGGAGTATTTTTGAATTCGTGTCATACATGCATGGTTTGGAAAAATAGATGCACTATACTTATTGGATTGTTGTTGTGTTCGTGTGTGTGTGTGTCTCTCTCTGTGTGTGTGTTCATATGCCTGATACATACAATGTTTTCTCACCTCCATATTGTTCATCTTTTAAATTTGAATTTGCATTGGAAAACTTACTAGAGATACCATGAAATGTGAAATCCACATTGAGATCACTATATCACAAACTCACTCTAATTCAACAAATCATCATAAACCAATTACCATGTTGATATTAGTATTTGCAAGGAAAATACGGGTATTGTAATACACATAGATTCGTTCGGCAATTTAAAAGGTTCCTTTCGTATTCTCGAATGGTAGGACCCAACAGCGTACCAGCCAGACCTTAGCTCGTGTTGATCCTAAAAAAACCGGGCTCGTGTCCTTCGGTGGCGTGCGTGGTATGCACATTAGGCAACCCCAACCAGTCGAGCCTCAGTGTTTCAAGTCGAAATATCTAGCGGCCAGAATTCCAGCCCTAGGAAATTCCCCTCATGTCCCCGGTCCATAATGACTACCGATGAACAACGGAGGGATGCTTTAGCAACTAGACAACGTTACCTACCGTGCTGAGCACGGTTCAATTCCCTCGGTCGCCGCTCATCAAGGTCACCCGTCAACTGCATTGCCTAGTACTACTACTACTACACCAGGATGAGCACAGAATTGAGCCCGTTTCTTCGTGCCTAGTACTTGAGTTAATATATCAGGCAATGCACTGGTACGGAGGGATTATCCTTTTACTCTGCATATATAACTTGTGTGAAGTCTAACTAAGCAAAATGTTTGACCAAATCCTTTCTTATGAAATACAACAGGACAAATGTACGGCTTGAAAATTTATTGCATGATGTAGGTTATGATATTGTTTCGAACCCTGGATATTAAATTTCAAAAAATCCAAAAGTGAGCATAAATTCTTGAAACTAAGCATGGTCACGTGATATGGCACAAATATTATTTCATAAGTTTTTTCTTCAATTTGAAACAAGCTGCTTATGACAAGTGGCACAAATGAAGAGCCAAGGTATTTTGGAACAAAGACCTGTCACGTTAAGGTGAACACTTTCACTATTGAAACCGTGGGCGTTTACATACCGCCACGAGTCCCCGCTTCTCATCGGCAGGTGCCGTTCGAGCAAGCGTGTGAGTCAATGGGAGGCGTGCAAGGAGACCGATGCGCCCGCTGTCACGGAGGCGTGCGAGCAGACTGCTGTGCAGGCTCACCGGGAGGCGAGCCCTTTGACCAGGCTCCGCCGCCCACCATTGTCCCAACTGCTCCCACTTTTAATGTCATCGGCGCCGCAGTTTAAAATCAACCCCGCACTACCTGGTATCGCTACAATCCTCTCTCATCCTCTCCGATTCTCCTGTCGTCTACCTCCAACTAGCCTGACCTAAACGTACGCCATGCCGCATCACGATGGTCTGCCCTTAGTGTTCCAGTTTTCTGAGGAAGACACCCAGCCGGAGTCTCAAGAACATAAGGCGCTTTGGGACGAGCATCAACTGGCCTTGCGGGAAGACATCGTGCCTGTCCCCGCTCCCGTTCCGGCTACCATCGCCCCGACTGCGCCAGCGCCCATCCACATGGCATTGATGGGCTGGGAGCCGCACATTGTCGCCGAGCTTGATCCCACGGGGTTCCACGAGGTCCCCGCTGACTTTCACGCACCTGTGCACCTGCCAGCGCATGCGCCTGCGTGTGCACTGACGCGCACGCCCGTGCCGGTGCCCGTGCACCTGCCAGCGCATGCGCCTGCGCGTGCACTGACGTGCGCGCCCGTGCTGGTGCCCGTGCACACGAATGTCTCCGCCGCGCCATTGACAGCGCATGTCCCCATGCGGGTGCCAGTGCCCCCCTCAGCGGCATGGATGGCCGCCGTCGACCGCTTCCTTGCACCGACGCCAGTCGCCTCCTCCCACCAGTTGACTCGCTCCAAAGTCCAGAACATTTTGGCCTTCCTTGAAACCAGGCCAACGTCCAGGAGTACGCCAACAACGGTGCAAGACGCCGTTGTCGCCGTCGGACAGTGCCCCGACGACACACAGAGCACGGCACAGGAGCCGCTTCCCACCGCGAGACGCCCCCGCCACCGCCGCATAATCTAAGTTTGCCATGAAAAACGTTCGGATTGTGTCGTGGGTTTGTCATGGCAGATGTCCTTGTGAAAGGACTTAGTTGTGGAGCCATCGCTACGGGTTAGCTTAAGGGGGTTAAACCGGACAAGGGGACACGGGAAATTTTATACTAGTTCGGCCCCTTCGAGGAAGGTAAAAGCCTACGTCTAGTTGTGATTGGTATTGCTAGGGTTTCGAAGGCCAGGGAGCGAATCCGCTTTGTCTGGCTCTCGAGTTGTTGTTTCTCCCTAAACCGTTGCCGGGTCGTCCCTTTATATACATAGGTTGACGCTCGCCGGTTTACAGAGTCCCGAAGCCGGATCATAAACGTATCCAGTTCGATCTCTATCCTTCCTATCTTACAATACAAGTTACATGACTAAGCCGGTTTACATTTGCAGGCTTTAACCCGCCTTTGGGCCTTGGGCCTCCATGAAGCGCCATCATCCTTGCATCTTTCTGGGCTTCTAATCTTCAAGGAGTCAACCCAGCTACATAAGGCCAGTTTACCTCCAGTAGTAATATCCCCAACATTAGGCCCAGATTGGTTTGAACTCGTTAATGTCAATCTTCTATAGTTAGAAAAATTCTTCCCTCATATCTTCACCTCGATCTTGTAAATCACCGTGACGTCACACTTCAAGATTATGATAAACCATCCTGATGTTGAAGATGACCTTCATTTAATATGTCTTCAGCCATCGAGGCGACACCCTTATTAACTTATCCATTTTTGGGCTCCTCGATTCCCGCACTTGCCGTTTCATCTCTTCGCCTTATAAATAGGGACAGCGGACCCCTTTCCTTTTCTTTCCGCTACCCGTTCATCTCTTCTTCCTCTCGATGACCGCGCACCCGAGCGCCGCCGTCATCTTCGAACTCCGCCTCTGCTTCTCCATTGGCCGCTGCATCAACCTGTTCGCACCAGAGTTCCACAACGCCCTTCCGCTGCTTCCGCCGTCACAGTAAGACTTTTCCCCTTTCTTTCTTAGATCCACTAGGGTTTCCTTGTTCTTCGCTGTTCTTGAGGTTCATCAGAGCTTTCAGTGTTGCTCTTTCATGGCCTTTAGGTGAATACTTCGTATCTGACGTACTCCTTGCCGTAGCTAACCTTCCATTGTCACCACAAACCCTTATGCGCAAAGAACTGATCTAGTCCTTCATAAGTTGCTTCGGTTCTGCACCCCTTCTAGATCCAATTATTTTTACTTTTCTGTCTTATCTTAGATCCGAAAATTTCATATGTCACTGCGAGATCTGTTTCTATGTCCCTGTGAGATCTGTTTCTCCTTACGCCAACATAGGCGGTTTAACCTTGTATAAGCAGTCTATGCCATTAGCCCTCTGATAAACCGGAGGAGCATTTTACCTTCATAATTATGCTCCGGTTTAACAGTGTCTGAGTAATCCTGTGCTAGTATTACCTTTTTCCGTTATTGCATTAGTCTCTGATTTACACCATTTCACATATCAGTATGTTTCTTACTCCCTTGTATATTGCATATAATCTGGCGTAATTTATAAACCGGCCTTTCATTTTCAGCTTTATTTGTTCCACAATGGCCAAACAATTCACTACCTGCAACTGGGCTTGTTCTCGGGTTACTGAGACTCGGTTGAATGAGATGGTTACCATCGGCTCCTTGCCTAAGAAAACTGAAATCAATTGGCGAGTTCCAGGAACAGAAAATCCTCCAACCCCAAGGCAAGGCGAGGTGGTGGTCTTTCTTGACCATATAGGTCGTGGCTTCAAACCATCAAAGTTTTATTGAGATGTGCTTGCCAGCTTCCACCTTCATCCGCAAGATATTGGTCCCAACTCGGTTTCCAATTTATGAAACTTCCGGGTCTTCTGTGAAGTATATTTACAAGCAGAACCAACTGCAGAACTGTTCCGGGATTTCTTTCACTTAAACCGGCGCACAGAGGTTGTAAATGGCCCGAACACAGAACTTGGTGGTGTCTCGATTCAAAAGCGGAAAGAAGTTGAATTTCCTCATGCCAAACATCATAGCCACCCAAAGGAATGGAATCAAACTTGGTTTTATTGCAGAGACACTTCGCCTGAATATGAAAATCCCCTCCCCGGCTTTCGTGATCACAGACTATCCAATACTCGCCCAATGCCACAACGCCCGAGCTCTTCAGAAAGGGCGAAATACGCTCCTCAACTCGCCAAACTCTGGGCCTTTATGGCAAACGGTTTAACAAGCGTGGACTTTGTGCGCTGTTGGATATCCTGGAGTATCTTGCCGCTAAGCCGGCATCCTGGTTTAATGTGCGAATATACTGGTGAGGTTGACGACCCTCAGCGCCATTGCAACATCCAATTATCTGAGGAAGAAGTCACGGAAGGCGTAAAGAAGATTCTGAATGAGTCGGAACTTATCTGTAGTCAAACAAGTCAGAGTCCCTTCTATGCCAAGAACAAACCGCCTGTTGTAAGCATTATATTTCCCCCTCATTTCTAATGTTTTTAGCTTATGCAACCTGTAATCCTTCTTCTTTGTATATAGGTAGATGACCCCTTCTGGAAACGGAAAACCATAGAGAAAGCGGCAAAGCCGACTGGAGATAAAGCGGTCAAGCCATCCCGCTTGAAGACCAAAGCCGTAAAGCGGACGTCAAAATGGAAAACGGCTGACCGGATTAACATGGAGCTTGATGATGACATTGATGATCCAGAAGTTGAGGTAGAACTTGACTCACTTGGCTCTCTTTTCATGCATCTCATTAACAATGATCTTCCTCAGGAGGACGCAGAAGCTAGCCAAGCTGATGATGTAGAGGTAATTACCCTTTCCTCCGGTTCAGACTCTATGCCAACACAAAAAACTCGCCAAGCAGTCCAGAAAGTAAGCTTTTCTCATCCTCTTGCTCACTTGGATCCAACATTTATTTTGGAGACTCAGCAGCATGAAGCTTGCCGGACAACCCGACACAGTGGCCAACAGGTCACTTTAGCCGGTTTACCTGATACTCCGATTCAGAAGTGCCGGTGTGAGGTCTCTCCTACTTCTGACCATTCTTACCCCAAGGCAAGTTATTTCAGACAACCTCTTAATCCGTCTGATTCAAATTATCAGGAGACACCTCCCTCATCATCTGGCGAGTCAACCACAACTCAACTCCCTCCGCTGAAAACTGTGGCTGGGTAAGTTGTAAAACCTTTTCCTTTATCGCATTGCAGAATTTGAATAAGATGTTAATCCTTTATCTTTATTTGCAGAGCCCAAGCTAGACCTAGCAAGAAAGCTCGGGTCACCAATCCATCCGAAGACCCGGTCGTCGAAGAAGAAGAACCCAGAGGTGAACTGGTACAAACATGTGAACCGGAAGGTCCTCATCCTGAAGCTACTTCTGATGACCCGCCCCTTGAAGGCCAAAATACTGATGGGCCCATATACGCTGAGCCTACCATGCCCGATTCTGAACCGGCAGAACCAAACCGGTCTAGTCCGGTGAAAGATGTTGAAATTCCAGTATCATCAACCAAAAATCCTGAAGGCCAAGGTGATGATGTTATTATTACTGGAATGGGCCACAACTCTCCTGGCCATCCCGTCATTTTGGCTCAGCACAGTGCCAAAGAAGAGCAAGTTGCCCGGGATAAAGGTAAATGGAGCAGCGACTTATCAAGCTATGCTCATCTTAACGCTGATGAGCTTCATTCTGGCTTCTTGAACCGGCTGCACTCAAACCGGAATTATGAAGCCGGTTTGGTGAACTTGATGAAAGAGCGATATGAGGTAAATTCCTCTCCCTTTGTTGATTGATTTATAGCTGAACTATTATCCCAAGTAGCCCCCAAGGGCCATTTGTATGATTATTAATCATAAACCGGGTCTTTGTAACACTTTATGCTTCTCATCATTGATCCTTGCACTGGCAGATCTCTAATAATAGATAAGACTCATATTGAAATAATTAGATAACTTTCTGCAGCATAGCCCCCAAAGGCCGGTTTAACTTGGCAAGTTAATCCGGTTTTTTGATCAACACATCCGTTTTAGAACAGACGTACATTAGCCCCCAAGTGTCAAGTATAATGCTTGCATTATTCTGGAGACTTGTATAAAACATTGCACTTGAGAGCAAAATAGGCATTAGCCCCAAGTATGAAGTGCATAACTTGTTATACGCTTTGTACTTAGCACATATATATGTTGTTTGTGTAATATACCTTCAATGTGGCAGGCTGAACTGAAAAGCAAAGATGCCCAAAATTCTGACTTGCAAGAGAATGTGAAATCACAACAAGCCGAGGCTGAAAAAGCCAAAGAGGAGCTGACGCAGGCCCTGACCGTGATGGAAAAATTGAAAGAATCTTTCAATAAAGATTGTGCTAACTGGGAAACCGAGAAATCCGGTTTAACCAAAAGAGCTGTAGACGTCGAGGCAGCCCTGAAGCCAGTGGTTGATGAACTAGCCGGTTTGAAACGTCAAATCAATGATATGACCTCTGCTATCTTTGGTAAGTGCCTGCTTATGTGTGTTGCACAAGTCAATGAACTTTACAGCTGACCAAAATGTTGATAAAATCTTTGGCAGGCACTCGTATCACTCATCTTGGTTCGGATATGCGGATGAAGCTCAAAGCGACATACACATTGATTGAACAGTTGTACTCTGGGTCGCAGCGGGCTATTTGCACGGCATCTTTTAACAAACTGGCTACCTCCTTGATTAAAGAAACTCTTGAGAAGTTGGCCATGTTACCAGCCTGCATCGCCGAGTTGAAGAAAACTGGCTACCTCCTTGATTTCGGATCTTGAAGTAGAAGACATCATCAAAGGATACCCAAGTGTTAAAGAAGATGGTTCCAACTTTGACAATGATGATCTCCGGCGGCTGACTAAACAGATGCGTCCATCAGCTAGCAAGTTGGCCGATGAGACCGATTTGTCCTATTTTCAACCATTTTACAATGCGGAGGGGAAAAGGCAGCCGACCGACATCCATGAAGTTGAAGAGCTTGTGCCTCCGATTCGTAAGCACACTTATGCTCCTGATATTAACCCCTCCAATCTTATCCGTGAAGAAGCAGTGTTTCAAGCTTTAACTGGAATCGATTGGTCATCGGTTGATTTCCAGCGACTGGGGAGGGATGAAGAAGTGCCTACACCAACGGACCCTCAACCATCAAACCATCTTGACGAAGCGTCCTGAACCGGTCGCCGGTTTACAGTCCACCGTGTGCCGATTTTATGAAAAACAATTATGCCATTGGAGCCGCTTTCAAGGCTTCTTGTAATAGGACAGCCAAAACTCCTTTATTTGCCATGCCTTTGAGCATGTTTTGTAATACCTCATGACAACTTTTGCCACCCTATGGGATTTATTTATGCATAACCCATGATGAGTTGTGTTCCTGGTTTCAACAACTTAAAAATGTCTAGCGGTTTACCGCTAGATGGGTCAATATATCCAAGAAGTGTACAGGATATAGATGAAATAATCAAAGTGTTTGTATAAAAAAAGAATATACATAGCATACCTCATTGGTTGACCAACGGTGCATACGGCAAAGGTGTTAATACCAATCCGGAATGTTGATAACCTTATCTCTGTATTACCAGTTTAAACTGGACCAGGATAACTACCGAGCATTCTTTATAACACTGGTTATTTAGTCAAACCAGACCGGGTCAATAAACACCAGTTTATAACTGATCATGTGCCAACAACTTGTAGTTGAGAAGCAAGCCGGGTCAAGGACGCCGGTTTATCAAAAAATACTTATGATTTTCAACAAACAAAATTCAAACAGAAAAATATGCAAGGCTTTTTACGAGCTGCCAGGCTCCAAATCGAGGCTTTTCATGGGCTGCTAGGCCTCTGAGTTAAACCATTTAACAAAGCCTTTTAAGATGGGCCTCCAATTAACCAATCATCGTTTTAACTATGACAAGTTCAGGATCTGTAAAAGATTGACTTGTCAAATGTTTGATGGGTCATACCAGGATTACCTGGACAGGAGTGGCTTACTTAATGAAGGCAGGTTAACCCGGGTTTTTAGGTGAATACACCAGGCTTCCAAGCCGTGGCTTGATAGCTAATTACGAGGGTCCTTTCAAACTCTTTGTTGCTTGCACAAATAGCCCCCAAGTAATTTTGTGAGTTGTGCTCAGTGGGTGCCCATGTTTGAGTTTGTGCTTTGTGCAACACTCTCTTTGGCCCCACATAATTACCTTTCTGGCTAAACGCCTATCAAGAGGTGTAGCTGTGGTGTGATAACAACCAAGCCCCCTAGTGATATCCCTTTGTCGTTTCAAACTGATCAAGAGGTGTAGCTATGGTTCAGATATGACCAAGCCCCCTAGTGATATTCTTTACACCCGTGCGGCGGTAGAAACTGGTTTAACAAAAACTCCGCTTTGTTTGTAGAAACTCTTGTGAGTGCACACATGATGTAAAAAGAACAGAGACCCCGTTTTAATGGCGGCTCCAGTTTATTATATAATATATACATTATCATAAATATGTACATAGGAAGAACCTATTGCTCAAGTATAGTAAGGGCGAAGAAGGGATATATTCCATGGACGCTTGGTCTCCTCCTCTGATTGACGTGAGTGTTTATGCTCTCGAACATCAATGACATAGTAAGAGCCGTTGTGCAGATTTTTGCTGACCACAAAAGGTCCTTCCTAAGGTGGGGATAACTTATGCATATCAGTCTGATCCTGGATGAGCCGGAGCACCAAATCGCCTTCTTGAAAGGTCCTGGTTTTTGTTGATAAATCGCCGACCGTGCTGCTGCAAAATCACGTTCTTCATCCAACAGGTCCAGAGAATCCTGACGTGCATTCTCATTATCAGCTTCAACATAAGCTGTCACACGGGGTGAATCATGACGGATGTCACTAGGAAGAACGGCCTCCGCTCCATAGACCATGAAGAAAGGTGTGTAACCCGTAGACCTATTGGGTGTGGTGTTGATGCTCCATAACACAGAAGGTAGCTCGTCAACCCAACAACTCGGCATCCGCTTCAAGGGAACCATAAGCCTGGGTTTGATACCTCGTAGAATTTCTTTATTTGCCCTCTCTGCTTGACCATTAGATTGGGGATGAGCCACCGACGCTAGATCGAGCCGGATGTGCTCACGTGGAAAAAATTCTTCCATCTCCCCTTTTGACAAGTTAGTACCATTATCTGTTATAATGCTGTGCGGAAAGCCAAACCGGAATATCACCTACTTGATGAATTGAACCGATGTGGCTGCATCACACTTGCTGACTAGCTCTGCCTCCACCCATTTAGTGAATTTATCAACTGTTACTAACAGGTGGGTCTTTTTGTCCTTAGAACACTTGAAGGGTCCAACCATATCAAGCCCCCAAGTTGCAAACGGCCACGTAATTGGAATCCTCCGCAACTCTTGAGCCAGAACGTGCACACGGCGGGCAAATTTTTGACATCCATCACATCTCTTGACTCAATCCTCCGCATCAGCATGCGCCGTCAACCAGTAAAAACTGTGGCGAAAAGCTTTGGCAACCAACGACTTTGAACCGGCGTGGTGACCCCAATCCCCTTCATGGATTTCTCGCAAAATATCACAACCTTCTTGAGGAGAAACACAGCGCTGAATTGCTCCTGAAACACTGTAACGATGTAACTCCCCGTTGAGTATGGTCATGGACTTGGAACGTCGGATTATCTGTCGAGCCAACGTTTCATCGTCTGGTAACTCGCCCTGGTTCATGTAAGCTAGATATGGGATCGTCCAATCCGGTATGGCATGCAGAGCTGCCACCAACTGAGCCTCCAGATCAGGAATTGCCAAATCTTCTTTGGTTGGCATATGGACTGACGGATTATGCAACACATCAAGAAAGACATTGGGCAGCACCGGTTTATGCTGGGAACCAAGACGACTTAATGCGTCCACCGCTTCATTCTTCCGCCGGTCTATATGGTCCACCTGATAACCTTTAAAGTGACCAACCACTACGTCCACCTCTCGCCGATATGCAGCCATGAGTGGGTCCTTAGAATCCCAAGTGCCAGACACCTGCTGAGCCACTAGATCTGAATCACCGAAGCACTTAACCCGGCTCAAATTCATCTCCTTAGCCAGTCGAAGACCATGGAGCAAAGCCTCATATTCAGCTGCATTATTAGTATAAGGGAACATTAAACGGAGGACATAACAAAACTTGTCACCTCGTGGGGAAGTTAGTATGACTCCGGCCCCCGAGCCCTCCAACTGTCTGGACCCATCAAAATGAATAGTCCAATATGTATTATCTGGCTTCTCCTCCGGTGCCTGCAACTCCGTCCAATCATTAATGAAGTCCACGAGTGCGTGGGATTTTATCGCTATGCGGGGTATATACTTGAGCCCGTGAGGTCCAAGTTCAATAGCCCACTTGGCAGTCCGGCCAGTTGCTTCTCTGTTTTGGATGATGTCGCCCAAAGGAGCTAAACAGACCACTGTGATGGGATGGCCCTGAAAATAATGTTTAAGCTTTCGGCTCGCCATAAACACCCCATACACCAGCTTCTGCCAATGCGGATACCTCTGCTTTCACTCAATGAGCACCTCGCTGATATAATAAACCGGGCGTTGAACCAGATATTCCTTGCCAAGCTCCTTGCGCTCTACCACAATGGCTATGCTAACAGCCCGGGCTTTAGCATCCACATATAATAATAATGGCTCTTTATCGATCGGCACTGCAAGGACGGGCGGTTCAGCTAGCTGCCTCTTTAGATCCTCGAACGCCTTATCAGCTGCCTCACTCCAGACAAAGTTATCTGTTTTCTTGAGCATCTGATATAAGGGGATGGCCTTCTCTCCAAGGAGACTAATAAACTGGCTCAAGGCTGTAATCCGGCCGGCCAAACGTTGAACATCGTTGATACACGTCGGTTTAGCCAAGGATGTAATTGCTGCAATTTTTTCCGGATTAGCCTCAATGCCTCTGTTTGACACCAAAAAACCCAAGAGCTTGCCTGTCGGGACACCAAAAACACACTTCTCCGGATTGAGCATCATCTTGTAAATCCGGAGATTGTCAAGGGTTTCTCTTAAATCCTCTATTAACGTTTCCCCCTTTCTGGACTTTACCACAATATCATCCACATATGCATGAACATTGCGCCCAATTTGTTTATGAAGGCAATTCTGAACACATCGCTGGTAAGTTGCCTGGGCACTCTTGAGTCCAAAACGCATGGAAAAAAGCAGAAGGCTCCAAAGGGAGTTATGAAAGTTGTCTTCTCCTGGTCCTTAACCGCCATTTTGATCTGATGATAACCAGAATAAGCATCCAGAAAACACAAACGGTCACAACCCGCCGTAGCATCAATTATCTGATAAATGCGAGGGAGAGCAAAGGGGTCTACAGGGCAAGCCTTGTTTAAATCTGTGTAGTCCACACACATGCGCCAAATGCCGTTTTTCTTAAGAACCAGCACCAGATTAGCTAACCACTCTGGATGAAAAACTTCGACAATAAACCCTGTGGCCAATAGACGGGCTACCTCTTCACCTATAGCCTTATGTCTCTCTTCATTGAAACGGCGGAGGAACTGCCGGACTGGTTTAAACTTAGGATCAATGTTGAGTGTGTGCTCAGCGAGTTCCCTCGATACACCTGGCATGTCAGAAGGTTTCCATGCAAAGATGTCCCGATTCTCATGGATGAACTCGATGAGCGCGCTTTCCTATTTGGGATCCAGGTTAGCGCTGATGCTGAACTGTTTGGATGAATCGCCGGGAACAAAGTCAACCATCTTAGTGTCTATAGCTGATTTGAACTTCAACGCTGGATCATGTTCTGTAGTTGGCTTTTTCAAAGAGGTCATGTCTGCCGGATCAACTTGCTCCTTATAGAATTTCAACTCTTCCGTGGCACAAACCGACTCAGCATAAACTGCATCACCTTCTTCACACTCCAAAGCAATCTTTCTACTTCCATGTACTGTGATAGTCCCTTTATGACCTGGCATTTTAAGCTGTAGATAAACATAACATAGCCTCGCCATGAATTTAGCATAGGCTGGCCACCCAAACAAGGCGTGGTACGGACTTTTGATCTTTACCACCTCAAACGTCAATGTTTCTGACCTTGAATCATAGTCATCTCCAGAAGCTACCTCCAAAGCTATCTTGCCAACAGGATATGCAGACTCAGGCACCACACCATGAAAGACCGTATTCGACGGTTTAAGATTCTTATCTGTCAACCCCATACGGCGGAATGTATCATAATACAAAATGTTGATACTACTTCCCCCATCCATGAGTACTTTGGTAAACTTGTATCCTCCAACTTGAGGGGCTACCACCAGGGCCAAGTGACCTGGATTGTCAACCCGGGGTGGGTGATCCTCTCTACTCCACAGAATAGGTTGCTCGGACCAGCGTAAATACTGAGGTACTGCCGGTTCAACAGAGTTTACTGCCCTTTTGTGAAGCTTCTGATCACGTTTACACAAACTAGTAGTGAAGACATGATATTGCCCGCTGTTTAGCTGTTTGGGATTACTCTGATAACCCGACTGCTGCTGCTGCTGATTCCCCTAATGGTTGTAACCTCCCTGGTTGCCTTGGTGCCCTTGATTGAGGTGTCCGGTTTGGTTGCCTTGAAACCCTAAACCGGAACCACCACCTCCGTAGCTCGGCCCATGGAAACCTCCTCCTAAACTGCCGGGTGGGTTGTTATCATACTGGAACATATTGGAATTCTTGAAATCCTGCATGATATAACAGTCCTTCCAAAGATGTGATGCTGGCTTCTCCTTTGATCCATGCTTTGGACAGGGCTGGTTTAACAGGCGCTCTAAATTGGGGCCTGAACCTCCGCCCCTCTGGGGCTGCTTGCCCTTACGGCGCTGGCCATTCTCTTGTGCATTGGTGTTAGCAACAAAGTCCAAGCTACTGTCGGCCTTGCGCTTACCACCGTTTCCATGGCCTGCCGAATTATGTTGTTGACCCTTGGCATTGCCGTTCTTCTTACCTTTCCCCGGTTTGTCCTCCTCTGAATCCGGATCCTCTGTATTATCTGAATCGGCGTATTTAACCAAAGCGTCCATGAGTGTTGACATATCATTGCAGTGACATTTGAGCCTTCCCAATTTCTGTTTCAGCGGTAAGAAATGACAATTGCCCTCTAATGTTAACACTGTAGTGTCTGCATTGATACGATCTAATGAATGCAAAATTGCTGAGACCCGTTTGACCCAATGGGTCGTGGACTCCCCTTCCTCTTGGACACAAGCGGCCAGATCCATGATTGGCATTGGCTGCTTACACGTATCCTTGAAGTTCTGGATAAACCGGTGCTTCCATTCAGCCCATGATCCAACAGAGTTGGTCGGCAAGCTCTTCAACCAAGTGCGAGCCGTTCCTTCCAACATCATGGTGAAATATTTAGCACACACTGCCTCATCCACATCTAACATCTCCATTGCCATATCATAGCTCTCCACCCATGCCTTTGGTTGCAAATCGGCGGTGTAATTTGGTACCTTACGAGGTCCCTTGAAATCCTTGGGCAGTCTCACATTACGCAAAGCAGGGGTTAGACACGGCACCCCTAAGGAACTGAACACCACACCTGGCTCCACGGAGGCCGTGGGGTGAACCGGAGTATGTTGTTGTGCTCTGTGTCGAGCTTCCAACTCGGCCTCTCGACGTGCACGGCCATGGTCCACAACATCCTGCGCATTAGCGCCTCCCCAGGCCGGGTTGTTTCCTCGTGGTGAATTTTGGCGACGTGCACTACTATACACGGTCGGTTCGTCCTCCACGTGTCTCCTATAGCTCCAGCTTGGACGGGAAGTGGAATGAATCCTGTCACGACTGTGTGAATACGCCTGCCGTTGATTTAGTGCTGTTTGAAGGAGATCCCTGGCCCGACGTGCTTCCACTGCAACTGGTGACTCGCCGTCGGTTGGGAGGGCCGCCAGGCGTGAAGCAGCGGCCACAATGTTGTCCAACGGGTTGGAATAATGCCCGGGTGGCATCGGTACATACTGTGGCGCAACGTTGTTCTGGCGAGGCGGGTCCGTCGTGCGCGGTTAAACCGGCGCTCCTGCTCCCGGCGCCTCCGCCCGGTTTAGTATCGGTTGGCTACCAGCTCCTGCTCCTGGTGTGTTGAAGACATTCTGTGGCTCATAAACCGACGGGAGACGTGATCAATACCTTCTTCTCATGACTTCCTGTGAAGCATTCTGATCCAGCCTAATCCGGTAGGCCTGTGCATCCAATTCAGCCCGCTCTGTAGCCATCCTAGCATTCTCTGTCGCCAGGTCCGCTTTAGCCTGGGCTATCTGATCTTTCACCTTTGCAATCTCCGCATTGTGCTGATCCCTGGTTGCCGCATCCACCTCTGCGGCCATCAACGTTGCCAAAGCGTCAAACAAATCAGACAGGACTTGGGCTGGAGGCGGCGCTAAGCTTCCTGCCCCTGCCGGTGTGGCCGTTGTTGAACCGAAGAGCATCGCTACGGCGGTAGATGAATGGGGCGCCGATTGTGTGCCGGCCATGAAGATGGCCGCCCGGTTTGGCAAATCAGGGAAATCTAGAATACTGTTGCCCTCGGATCCTCCATCAATCCAGCCGTCCTGCAACTGGTAAAATGATTCGGTCTCTCCAGAAGACTCGTCAACAGAGCAAACCACGGTCTCTCCATCGGACACCGGCCCGTCCTCATACCTTGGTCCATGGACGACACCCACGAAAACATGCTTTGCCTCGGGCTGAACCGGCGAAGAATTTGCACGCCGAGCCGTCTCGATGATGTCGGTGCAGATGTCGGGCTCAGGGGCCGGTCCGCCGATCTTGCCGATGAAGACATGAATCCCACCAAAGGGGACCCGGTACCCGTATTGGATTGAATCGGCCTCGGGACCCCATCCTGCATTGTCGATGTAGAGCTTGCCGTGACGACTCTTCATCATCCGGCCCACAGTGTATCCCTTAAGTCCATCGAAGCTGCCCTTCAAGAACTCAAAACCATCGTGCGATAGCCCCATGGTGGGCACCAACTGTCGTGGGTTTGTCACGGCAGATGTCCTTGTGAAAGGACTTAGTCGTGGAGCCATTGCTACGGGTTAGCTTAAGGGGGTTAAACCAGACATGGGGACACGGGGAATTCTATACTAGTTCAGCCCCTTCGAGGAAGGTAAAAGCCTACGTCTAGTTGTGATTGGTATTGCTAGGGTTTCGAAGGCCAGGGAGCGAATCCGCTTTGTCTAGCTCTCGAGTTGTTGTCTGTCCCTAAACCGCTGCCGGGTCGCCCCTTTATATACATAGGTTGACGCCCGCCAGTTTACAGAGTCCTGAAGTCGGATCATAAACATATCCAGTTCGGTCTCTATCCTTCCTATCTTACAATACAAGTTACATGACTAAGCCGGTTTACATTTGCAAGCTTTAACCCGCCTTTGGGCCTTGGGCCTCCATGAAGCGCCATCATCCTTGCATCTTTATGGGCTTCTAATCTTCAAGGAGTCAACCCGGCTACATAAGGCCGGTTTACCTCCAGTAGTAATATCCCCAACAGATTGCCATGCTTAAAATCCGAACGTTTATCATTTCTGTTTATTTTATATCGATCGGCGTATAATTTAAAGTCGGAGTCAGACTGAACAAAATGTATGGTTTGATCGATTGAATGTTCTACTAGAGCCGTATCAAATTAAATATAAAACGTCATCAAGCCACATGTATTCCTTGTCATCCAACGACCTAGACTGCTTCAATGTCGAGCGCTCAACATGTTTAGCGTGCAGTTAATTTCATGCCAAAAATAGTGCTAATCACATGACAACACGCAAATAATATCCTAGTAGTTAATATCCGCATGCACTTAATATACTTCCAAATTAACATGCATTGCACGTACACACTGACTAGTGCTGCTAGTACATGAAACTGGTGCCGTGACTTGTGAACGCGTCCAGATATGATCAATGGCAACATCACCCATGAGTTCTTCCTGTTTGCCCGTGCGTCTAAACGCAGAAGGGGAGGAGAGAGAGAGCACACATGGAACCCACCAGTAAGTGAAGGCGAATAGTACTAAAAATAATATTACATGTTATCCATTAATTAGGTTGTGGTAATATAAAAACATTATGTGAACAAAGGGGGTACAACAAACATTGCTATTCTACGTATGTTGCCTATTGACGTGCGGCTTGAAGGCCCGGTCGCATGTTCGATCCTCGTCCTTTATTTTTTTTAATTTGTATATGGGTCCAAATTTGTTTCATGACATGTGGGACCCTCGGTGTGTAGTTTGTAGCACTTTAATTTGTGGGTCGAAATTTGTTCCATTCCAAGTGGACTATCGGTGTGTAGTTTTGTATCTTATTTATAATAATTAAAGAAAACAACATAGTTTTTTCAATAATACCATGGTGCGACGTTGAAGGTGAGAAAGGACGTGCGAGAGAGCGATGACCGAGCCAGAGGGAAATCAACTAGGGGAGTTGCGTGGGTTGCAATGGTGTTTGGAGTAGTTGTGGGCCGAATGCTACGAAAATATAATATAAACCGACCAGAATAAATGCCTACACAAATTAATCCAAGGTTGGAGTGCCCCTCGCAAGGTAAATAGCTCCGGCTTTGAGAGGGATGGAGAGGTAGTAGCTTCAACGCGTGGAAGATACGGTGTGAGAAAGCGAGGTCAATCGAGAGACATATAGATAGAGAGACAAAGTGAGTGTGGTCCGACATTCATTGAACAAATATATATGCTCTGGAGAGATATTGTCTGGTTGAGCTTTTTGGCAAGGGTGAGGGTTGTAAGATAGAGCTTGAGAGATGATCCAGTCACAGACGTGTAGATATATTTTGTGTGTGGGAGGAAGCAAGGTCAACCGATCACATAGGGTCGACGTGTGATCGAAAGAGTGAGACGGGTTGGAGAGAGTGACCTAGACAGACGATGTGCGTGAGAGAGTATACAATGTGAATAGGTCGAATTGGGCTCAAACATGGTGATATATCATTTTTGTTCAAAAAAGAGCGAGGTCAATTGAGACATACAGAGAGAGAGAGGGAGAGAGATTGAGTAAGCGTGGCCCACCATGAGGTCGAAAGAGTGGTGGTGGCTTGGATGGACTGACCTAGATAGACAATCTGCGTGAGAGAGTATAGAGTGTGTCGATCGAGGCCCGAACGGGGAGATATATCATTTGTGTGTGAAAGAAAACAAGGTTAAACGAGGCTCGGATAAAGAGAGTGAGATTGAGCGAGTGTGGCCCGCCGTGCGGAAGAAAGAGTGAGACAGTCTCGAGGGAGTGCCCTAGATATACAATGTGCGTGCATGCGCATGAGAGGTTGGGGGACTAGATAGGCAATGCATGTATTTAGCACGAGAGGGTGAGAGTGAGAGGGGGAGAGAGAGAGAGAGCTCAGCATGGGGCGCAATGGTGGGTGTGTGAGGTAAATACATTTGGTAACAGAGTGGAAAAGGGGGTTGTGTAGTTGAGAGACTTAGAGATCGAAACATGGAGAGAAAGAATGAACGTGTGTTGGAAACCGATAGCTTCGTAAGGTGGTTAGGAGAGTAAGATTGACCGATACAAGAAGTATGTAGCGTTTATGCGAGGGGGGGGGGGGCTAAAGACAACATTTGAATGTACATAGTACGAGACTAAATATTGATGTTTCAATTCGGTGTACATTGTAAGATTTGAATTCGTGCCATACTAAGTTTCGAAAAGTTGATATTGACTTAGTTTGTTGTGCTATTTTGTAGGTCATATGTTTGAATTCATCCCAAAAAATTCTCACTACCATGGTGTTCATCATATACATATGAATTTGTATTAAAAAAGTAGCGTGGATACAGTGAAATGAGAAATCCATGTTAGAATTGGAGATCGCTACGTGACACACACTCTAATTCAAATAACTAACTACATGACACACACTCTAATTCAAATAACTAATTATGTGGCACACACTCTAATCCACGTTAGTGTGGGTACCGTTTTGATTTTTTTTTCAAATAACTCCTCATTAGTTAATTTATTGTACTCCTCTGTTCACTTTTATAAGACCTTGAAGACATTTCAGACAATGTGCAAAATAGTTCATTTTAAGTTGTCTGGAACGACTTACAAAAGTGAACGGATGGAGTATCTTGTTTCGAATGACTAATTATTGCAAGGAAAACACGGGCATGGTAATACATACAGATTAGTTTGCAAATGAAAGAAGATTCGTTTGCATTCTCAAATGTAGGCGCTCCAGGCAGACCAGGGTCGTGTCGGGGTGGACGTTGTTTCGGTGCCTTAAAGGAAACTGCCTTAGGGTCACTGACATGTGGGCCAGCCACCTGTTGGGCCCACATGTCATGGACACAAAGGCAGGTGCCTTAAGGCACCGAAGCATAGTCCTGTCGGGGTGGTCGCGTGTGTCGGACGGATGCGTAGCACCCAGCCACCCACCCCCTCCCCCCCCCCCAAAAGGACGACGATAATATAAGTTCACGCTTCCATGTTTCGGATTGAAATATCTGGTGGCCCCAATTCCAGCCCTGCAAAATCTCTCTTCTCCACCGTCCCCTTCTGCGCCCAGAATTTTCTCAAATCCCTAATTCGCCGCCAACCCTCGAATCTCCCCTCGTCTCGTCTCTTTCCCTACCGTTCTCCACCTCTGTGTCGGACGATGAAGACGACGGTCACGCTTCACTACCGCACTGGAGCTACCTCATCTACGCCCTCATCCATCGCACCGGGTGGTCCACCGACAACGTAGGCCGCCACAACCGACGTGCCTCACAGACACCGAGTTCCACCGCATCAAGTGCGCTTCACCGACGTCATCTCCCAGCTCACTGGGGCTACTTCACCGAGCACATCATCGCACCTCCGCCCCTCGAGGCCATTGGGGCTTCACCAACGGTCTCGTCCACCGCATCGTAGCGCTCCACTGCCACTCAAGATTTGCATCTGTGCGCGGCCATCCAACGCCAGCGCATCACCCTCAACGGCTCTGAAGTGACCCGCACTCTAGCTAGGCGAGCATGCCCAAACGTCGGCCCGAACTAGGTATCGACACATCACTCCCTTGTGCACTGTTTCGACGATGTTTGGATATCCTTTCATTGCTATCTTAGCTTACACGCCTATGCAACTCTGACTTTAACTCTTATTTCTTCTGGAGATATCATCTGAAACAAGCAAATCCATTTTTTAGCGAAGCATGACGGTGCTACGGGATCGGGTACACATCCTGCACACCTGTATAATCTTGTAAGTATCTGTCCTCTGGTACAACATCAAGGTCGATTCCTCTTATTTGATCAACCATTCGCCGTGTCAAAAATGCAGAGGGGGAGGCAAGGAGCACAAGGCCTACACATCCAAGCAAGTGGTAACATGGACTTGTACATGGAACATCCCAAGCGCAAGCAGAGCTGCAGTGAGCCTGTACAATGAGCTAGCGTAAGTCCCTGCATTTCATTTAATTCATACCGGCATTCGTGTATGATTTGTGTGCAGTGGCTGATCCACGAATTCAAGTTGCCAGGGGTGAACATTTAACTTCAAAAATACGAAGGCACTTGCACTCCGGAAATCAACATAACTTGAGAAATGTGAAGCTACATGCACTTTGAAAACCAGCTAATGATCCAAAGTAGTTCAGATTATAAACACTAAATGATGCAAGCACCAAATAACACAAAATGCAACATGGTGTACAAGGACTACAAACATGGTCTGTACCTGCTTGAATTATTCGTTCTCTGGCTGAAAATATCGAAGTGTAATTGCATGTATAACCACTGCGCAAACTGCATATCAATATATCTATCCTGCACAAGTATGCCAATAGTTTCAAACAACAGATTAGAAAAGTATTTATGCTATGTTGTCATGATACGGGGACTTTCTGGTAGATGGCCTCGACATTTCCTCAAGCTATGAAAATGCACTATAATTTGCTTGTCATCAATGCCTGCAAATCTTTGTCTCTCTCAACATAGTAGATCATCATTAGACACTAAATCCTTCAATGAGCTTGCAAAATGCTTGCATTAGATCCCTCATTAGACACTATATGTTCATCACCAGGAGCGTGTAAAATGTTTGCATCAAATCCTTCATTAGCAGTCTGCTCATTAGACACTTCAGGCTCAAGAACAACATGAGCTTGTATGTTTGCACCGGAAACTTAATTAGATACATCAGATTCAGTCAGTTCAGTATTGATTGGGGGAGTTATAAAATAAGTAGAAATTGGTTTCATTTTCTCATAGATTCCCTACATACAAGCAGTTTTACAACACCGTCAGGTTTAACTATGGGCCAGAAATTGAAGAGTTGAATTGGATATAATCAGGGATGTGATGTACCTGCTCGTTGTGCATGCTACTCTTGCAAGCTGCGACTGTCCGTTTGCGCAAGCTCGATGCCATGCCCGTGTTGTCGCCGCTTCCTCCCACGTAGGCTACACCCAAGGTTGGATCTTCATCTTCTTGTCCTTCCGTTTGCTTGAAGCCCGGCGACCGCCCTCCAACGAGGGCGCGAGGAAGTGTTGTGTCGGTTTGTCCAACGGTGGCTAGGTTAGGAGCAAACCAGAGTGGAGGCTGGAGCGAATGAATTGGGATTTTTCCTGCTGTCGGTCGATATGGGAGGCGCTCGTTTCGACCGCGGGCCTGCTATAGGGCCTGCCTTGCACTTATGTTATTGGCCCATCCAAATTGAGACATTTTTCTTCATTTTTTTACATTACCTGCTCGTGCGTTGGGACAAACAAAACTAGCATGGGCCAACCTAGACGACTCAAACTAGGTGCACACTTTCCAGCCACCTGAGGCGGCCGCCCATACCAGCCCCTATGGTGGCGTCGCCCCTTTTTGCGTGTCTGATTGGATAGTGAAAAATATTCCAGTGGCGCTTTTGATTTACCCACGGAATGGTTGAATTGCTTGTTTCTATGAATTGAGTTTGCCAATAATGTGAAGGATGCCAGTCTTTTCATCCTATTATAGATTGCTTAGATCTCGATATGCCAAAAGTAATCACATGAAATATATAGTAAAAGCCAGTATGATGTGTTTGGCTACAACTAGTCTGACTACACGTCCTCATATAACATATCAAGGACGCACCATCTTACCAGATTAACCATTCGACTTACCCATGCAGTGTGGGAACAAAGAAGTATTGGGACTACGTATCCAAGCAATTGATGACATGGACTCCTTCGTACAACCTTGTAAGCGAAAAAGAAGTTGCAGTGTGCCTGTACAAAGAACTAGCGTAAGTTCAGTTACCTGCTTCTCGGAATTTTAGTTAGCCACTTATTGCAAAATTGTTTAATTACGTTGCTTGGCTTAATTTAGTTTGCTACTGATTACATAATGGCACAACCTGTTAATCGTATTGTAGACTGCGCATATCTATGTGTTTGATACTTACTGTTAAGAATTACCTGTTTTCCTTAACTTAAATATCTACTTGTTTGTTTAACTGCTTTGCTGCTGCAATAGCAGGTTACAATGATGTTAATAACTACTTTTAAGCATCCAATTGAAACTCTTCAATTCCTTGTTTGTTTAACTGGTTTGCTGTTATAACTCCCAGTTGGGATGTTTTGCTAACTTCAACTTTTCTGAATCCAATCGGAACTTTAATGGCAAAACAGGTTAGCCCAAGATCAAAGAGCGAGGTCCCCATGGACGTTGCATCATCCCACAGCAGTGGCACCGGCCCAATCATGTGTTATGAATTGCCAACTACTGATGCTCTAGAGGCTAAACTAGTGGTAGAAAGAGATTCTGCTTCTACACTTAGAGATGAAGTTGACATGTTGAGGAAGCAAACAACACAATTACAAGTAGTACTCAAGACAACCATTAAATATTTGGTGGATTTCAAAACGAAGCAAGCTGAGACTGACCAGATTGTTAAGGTCCTGAAGGAAAAAAGGAAGTTAAATTCCTACTTGGTAAATCATAGGTGAAATGTTCTTTCCATAGTTGAATAACCTTTGTGTTGTCTGTTCATGTAATCAATCAAACCATTTGTTTTAGAGATCATGTAATAATTGTTTTTTTTTGTTTTTTGGTTTGTAATTTTATTTGAGCACAAATTTGTATTAATTGATAAGACTCGGAGACATTTCATTTGGATTGTTGTGCCAGACCTACAAATATGCAAATCGGGCTGAATGTGCATTCAACAATAGTAGTCGTATAGATGGACCATAAGTGGCACGCATCGGAAAGGGCCAAGATGTTGGCTAAAAAAGGATGCTGTTGTAGCCAAAAAAAAGTACAGCGGCCTGGCTTATGTATGTTAGTTGATATTATTGATCCATATACTCCATAAGTGTTTATATGTCTGTTAGTTCTGTACATTCTTGGTTGATTGACTCGGTATTTGAATCTTGATACATCGCTTGTGTACATATCTAAATGGGAGTACACATTATGTTGTGTGTGACATTTGAGTTGGACATGAAGTGTTCCAAATATTCGAATTCACCTTAAACTGGATTCTAGTTTCTGAATTTGAGTATCGGCATTTGTAAACCATATTCATATATGATAGTGGAATACATCTTTGTCGTCCTTTTGAAGATATATAAAAGCACATAGAATGATTTATAAAGATTCATATAGGAATACAAAATGGTTTGAATTTAGTTGCCAGGGTAAACATGGATGCTTATTGTCCCAAAATTCGAAAGAAGCAGCAAAATGTCCACTCCCACGTCGGCTGCCCGAAGCCAAGTGTTTGGGAGATGGAAACGACTGTCTACCCATTACACGGACAATCCATCGGCCCAATTTCCACTGCTCTAAATAGGGGTAGGTTAGTGACTTCAATTAGACGTGACACGACTGCCTCTGAGCCCATTCCGACACGGTGGGCGTCAAACATGGGCGGCAAAACTCATTTGATTCAAGCTCGTCCGAAAGACCTCTGTTTCTCCCTCCATTCCCCATTCATACACGGTGGGCGGCAAAACAAACTCGACTCGGCCGAAATCGATGTAAGCAAATATGTTCAATGGGGGCAGGTTTGTAACTTCACTCAGACATGACACAACCGCCCTACCTGTCAGCCCTGTTCATACACCGTGGGCGCCAACCATGGGCGCCAACCACCCTCTCCTCGCCCAAAATCGCTCAGGGCAAATATTGGCGAGATGCGAGATTACCGTCCTATCCCCAACCGACGAGACGTCCAAATTTTAAATGGGGGCTAAGTTCGTAACATTCCCATATTTCAGACAGGCCCGTCCCAAAAACATGGTTCCCCATACCTCTCCCTCCATTTTCCCATTCATATACCGTCTGCGCTAGAACACCCATTGTCAGCGTTCTGGGAACGGGGGTCCCCGGACTTGCCTGCCTGCGGCCTGCGGCATGGCTCAAAGGGGGGCCCAGCACGGCCCATCTCCACCAATGCAAACCCAACACCCTCGCAGGGCGGACGATGAGGAGCTTCCTCAGGCACGGCCTCATCAGGCTTACTCACGAGGAGGCGGAGAGATCAAGGCGGGGTACCTCATGGGGTGCCCGTGACGCAAGCCATGACGACTCAGGGCGCCAGGTGGGTGCCAGCTAGCACAGCGTCCTCCTTTCCTCTTTGGTGCAAAGGGGGCAAGCGCAGCCGCGGAGTACCGAGGCATCAGGCAAAGGTTGCCATTTCGGTGCAACGAGACCAAGACCAGGAGGACTACGAGGCGGAGGTCACTATGGAGCCCAAGACGGCGTCACCGCCAGAGCTTTGTGCAGGCGAAGACTACTTTTGTCAGGATAGCTGGTACCAGCTGTCCCCTTTCAAATTAGCCCACCATTGTTGGCTCCCTTCCCGCTCGATATTTGGGAAGAGGACCAGGGCCTCTATAAATAGGACCAGCCACCCACCAAAGAGGGAGAGAGTTTTTCGAGAAGCAGCCAGAGAGAGAGAGAGAAGGGCGATTGAACTCTCCTCAGCAGTTCATCCCCCCAGCCAAGAATTGACCCTCGCGAGGCTGTTCTTCCTTGTATGGTTCATCATCATCAGCCCAAGAGGCAATCCACTACACCACACACTGGAGTAGGGTATTACACCACAACGGTGGCCCGAACCAGTATAAACCCTGTGTCTCTTGTGTTGTTCTTTCCATAGTTTTAGATCCTAGCAAGGCTGAGTGGTGCAGGTAGGTAGGAGGCGGAATCTCCGCGCGCACCCCAGTGTTCGAACCTCAAGGGTCTGCCGGAACCTGAAATCTGACAATTGGCGCACCAGGTAGGGGGTGCACCGTAGTTTTCTCTTCTGCCATCGCCACGGCCTGCCTCGCGATGAGCAGCGCGTCGCCCGCTCCAGCCGCCGGCACCGGCACAGGGGCCAGGGGGCTTCGAGCCCGGGTCCCAGCCCTGCAACGGGTACGGTGGCCGGACAAGCTCAAGCCAACGACGCCGCCGCGCTACGGCGGCGCGACAGATCCGCTGGCCTTCTTGTTGGCGAGCGGGGAGGCCCTCCTCGAAGCAGGGGGTAACGATAGGGTTGCGGCCAACTAGCTCCCTGCGGCCCTCACCGGCGCTACGCACGCATGGCTGCCCCACCCGCCGGCAGCCTCCGTGGCCTCTCGGGAAGATCCCCGCGACCTCTTCCCCGCCCATCGCGCTACACCGACACCCCCGGTTGTCGCGGCCCTCCTGGGCGGCTCGCAGGCGCCGCCCACAAGTCACCACGTCAAGCCGTTCATCCACCGGGTCAGCGCCGCTTCCACGCGGCAGGGGGCTCACCTGGATCGGGCGGCGCCCGAGACCGGCCTGACCTTCATCTCGGAGGACCACCCCTCCAACTCGGCCTGCTCGAGTGCGCTCCCCATGCTGTGCACCCCCACCATCTACCAGGTGGCCGTCACCAGAACCCTCATTGATGGCGGCACGGGCCTCAGCATGCTCTCGGTCGAGGCCTTCAATCTCCTCTGCATACCCCAGGAACGGCTGCGACCCAGCCGGCCCTTCTTAGGCATTAGGGGCGGATCGTCCAGCTCCTTGGGACAGATCCGGCTCCCAGTAACCTTCGGCACCTACGACAACTTCCGCACGGAGCTGGTCGACTTCGACATCGCTCCCATCGGCCTCCCCTACAACGCCATCCTCGGCTACCCAGCGCTGGCCCAGTTCATGGCCGCGACGCACCCGGCGTACAACCTCATGAAGATGCCCGGGAGCAGCGGTGTCCTCACCGTGCACGGGGACACCGGGGACGCTCTGCGGGTGCTCAAGCTCGTCTTCAAGACAGCGGTGTCGGCACAGCCCACCGACTTGGAGGCCCCCCGAGCCCAAGGGAGCTGCACCCGCCAAGAAGAAACAGTTGTTCACCCAAGACAAGGCAGAAACCAAGCAGATACCCATCGATGAGGACGGGTCCACCAACGCCACTTTCACCATAGGCGCCCACCTCAAACCCGAGCAGGAGGAGGCCCTGGTCGGGTTCCTGCACGCAAACAATAAGGTATTCGCTTGGGAGCCAGACCAGTTGGCAGGGATCCCCAGGAGTGTAATTGAGCATCACCTCAACGTGTGCCCTGTGAAGCAGAAGGCTAGGCGGCAGTCCACAGAAAAGCAGGCCTTCATCGTCCAAGAGACCCGCAAATTAGAGGCTGTTGGGGTCATTCGCGAGGTCCGATACCCAGATTGGTTGGCCAACCCTGTCGTTGTGCCAAAGAAGGGATGGAAGGAACGCATGTGTGTCGACTTCACCAACCTCAACAAAGCGTGCCTGCAAGATCCGTTCCCGCTCCCTTGCATCAACCAGATCGTCGATTCCACTGCGGAATGCGATCTGTTATGCTTCCTAGATGCCTTCTTTGGGTATCACCAGATCAAGATGGTGGTAGAAGACGTCGAGAAGACAGCCTTCCTAACCCCGTGTGGGGTGTACTTCTACACATGCATGCCATTCGGGCTGCGTAACGTAGGGGTGACCTTTCAGCGGCTGATGCACATCACCTTGGGCCCGCAGCTCGGGAAGAATGTTGAAGCTTACGTCGATGACATTGTGGTAAAGTCTCGGGAGGCCAGGACCTTGATACAGGACCTGGAGGAAACCTTCGCGAGCCTCAACGCAGTGAACCTACGTCTCAACCCAGAGAAGTGTGTGTTCGGAGTCCCCTCAGGCAAGCTCTTGGGTTTCCTCATGTCCCACCGAGGCATCGAGGCTAACCCGGAGAAGGTCAAGGCAGTGGAAGACATGAGCCCGCCAAAGACCCTCAGAGAAATGCAGAAGCTCACGGGGCGTGTGACCGCGCTAGGGCGCTTCATCTCCAAGTTGGGGGAGCAAGCGCTACCCTTCTTCCAGCTAATGAAGAAAAATATGCCCTTAGAGTGGACTAAAGAGGCCGACAAGGCGTTCCAGGATCTCAAGAGATACCTGACCAGTCCACCGGTCATGGTGGCTCCGCGCCCTCAAGAGCCCCTGGTGCTTTACCTCGCCGCCACTCCCTACTCCGCCAGCGCAGCCTTGGTGGCAGTCAGAGAGGAGCGTCGAATCAAAACCGCGGCAACAGCCTGGGACAAGGCGGAACAGGAATGAGGAAGGCCCACAGAAACCGCCGCAGCGACTGAGGAGGATTAGCCACTGCAGAGGGGCGCACCGGAGGTGGAAGAGGCCCCTCTCCCGGATGGCCAGTCTCAGGAGGCCTCGTTGCCTCAAGAGGCGCCATGGTCTCTGAAGGGAGACACCAGCACTGACGCACTCCACCTCGTTGAGCACCCAGTGTACTTCGTCAGCACGGTGTTGCGGGATGCAAGGGCGCGGTACCCCATGCCTCAGAAACTCCTCCTCGCGCTACTGGTGGCCTCGCGCAAGCAGCGGCACTATTTTCAGGGGCACCCCATCAAGGTCGTCTCGTCATACCCCCTGGAGAGAGTGCTCAGGAGCCCCAATTCAGCTGGAAGGGTTGCTGAGTGGAACATAGAACTGCAAGCATTTCAGCTCAAATTCAGCATGACCAGAGTCATCAAGGGAGCTGCGTTGGCGGATTTTGTGGCAGAATGGACGGAGGCGCCAGGCCTCAAGGCTGACGAGGATCGGTCCCTATCCCTGGGAAGCGAGGCGCCAGAAGGCTGGGTCATGCACTTCGATGGGGCGTTCTCCAGGCATGGCGCTAGAGCTGGGGCAATGCTTATATCGCCCACTCAGGACAAGCTCTATTATGTTATGCAGCTCTGTTTCCAGCACGGTGAAAAGGTCTCCAACAACATAGCGGAGTATGAAGGTTTAATAGCAGGCTTGAAGGCCGCAGCTGCCCTGGGGGTGAAACGCCTCACCATCAAGGGCGATTCGCAGCTCCTTGTGAATTTCTCCAACAAGGTGTACAAGCCGAAGGATGAGCACATGGAAGCCTACCTTGCGGAAGTCCGCAGGATGGAGAAGCAGTACTGGGGGTTGGAGTTGCAGCATGTGCTCCGTGGCACCAATCAGGAGGCCGACGACATCGCCAAACGGGCGTCCAGGCGGTTACCTCAGGAGCCTGGCGTTTTTGAGGAGCGGCTCTTCAAGCCCTCGGCCCTGCCGTCAATGTCAAACACGGCTCAGCCTCGGGAGGAGCTCCCCCAGCCACCTGCCTCAGGAGCTCCGACCTGCGGCCCGGCCTCAGGAGCACGCCTGCTCCTGACGATGGAACCTCAGGAGGGATGCTGGATCACGGAGCTCCGGAGTTACTTAACGCAAGGGACCTTGCCGTAGAAGGAGGAGGAGGAAGCAGAGCGAGTGGCACGCCAGGCCACGGCATACTTCATCAAGGATGGAGAGCTCTACCGGAAGCGACCGAATGATGTATCCCTGCGCTGCATCTCCAGGGAGCGAGGGAAGGAACAACTGGAAGATATACACTGTGGAGACTGCGGACATCATTCATCATCATGGACCCTCGTTGGCAAGCCGTTCCGCAGTGGGTTTTATTGGCCCACCGCGCTCAATGACACCATCGAACTAGTGAAAGCTTATGAGGCCTGCCAGTTCCACGCCAAGCAGATCCATCAGCCAGCAGGAGGCCTGCAGACTATCCCCCCTTTCGTGGCCATTCACAGTCTGGGGGCTGGACATCTTGGGCCCGTTTCCTCGGGCGACAGGGGGCTACCGCTACCTTTACGTTGATGTGGACAAGTTCACCAAGTGGGCTGAAGTAGAGGTCGTCCGCACCATTCCCGCGGGTTCCGCGGTCAAGTTCATCAAGGGCATCGTGAGCCGGTTCGGGGTGCCGAATCGCATTATCACGGACAACGGTTCGCAGTTCACCAGTAACCTCTTCAAAACATACTGTGCTAACCTTGGAACGCAGATATGCTACACTTCAGTGGTGCACCCCCGGAGCAACGGCCAGGCCGAGCGAGCCAACGCGGAGGTCCTGAGGGGCCTCAAGACCAGGACGTTCAAGAAGAAGCTAGAGGCATGCGGCAGAGGTTGGTACGACGAGCTTCAGTCCGTGTTGTGGTCCATCCGCACAACCGTGACCAAGCCGACTGGGGAGACCCCGTTCTTCCTGGTCTACGGAGCCGAAGCGGTCCTCCCTCACAAGGTCAGGCGTCGCTCTGCGCGGGTCCTGGCGTTCGATGAGACGCAACAGGACGCCATGCGGGGGATGGACCTCGTGCTGGGGGGGACATTGCCGAGAAGCCGCGCTACGAGCGGCGAGGTACCAACAAGCTCTGCGGCGATATCACTGCCGGAACATCCGCCCCAGAACTCTCGAGGTAGGAGACCTCGTGCTCAGGCGGGTCCTCTCCAGGGAGGGGCTGCACAAGCTCTCTCCCATGTGGGAGGGCCCGTTCAAAGTTGTTCATGTTTCCAGGCCCGGCTCCATGCGCTTGGAGACTCAGGAGGGGGTGTCAGTCCAGAACGCATGGAACATCCAGCACCTCCGGAGGTTCTACCCCTAAAAAGGCCCAGAGCCTGTGAAGAAGGCGAATTCCTGTGAAGCTATCGCATTTTGGAAAAGGCCCAAAGCCTGTGAAGAAGGAGAATGCTTGTGAAGCTATCGCGTTTTGGAAAAGGCCCAGAGCCTGTGAAGAAGGCGAATGCCTGTGAAGCTATCGCGTTTTGGAAAAGGCCCGGAGCCTGTGATGAAGGCGAATGCGTGTGAAGCTATCGCGTTTTGGAAAAGGCCCAGAGCCTATGAAGAAGGCGAATGCCTGTGAAGCTATCGCGTTTTGGAAAAGGCCCGGAGCCTGTGAAGAAGGCGAATGCCTGTGAAGCTATCGCATTTCGGAAAAGGCCCGGAGCCTGTGAAGAAGGCCAACGCCTGTGAAGAAGGCCAACGCCTGTGAAGCTCGCCGCCCGTGACACTCTCACGTAATAATGAGTTGGGGTTGTACACGCCCCGGAGTCTCAGGAGCGCCGGCCTCAGGCCCTGGGGCTCCCTCCCATGCCCAGTGGCAGCACTTAGCTCCGCGCTGGTGAGAAGACGTCGAAGACTAGATTAGGTGCCGGACGCGACTTTTCATTTGCTTTCCGCAGTTGGCTTGTTTCTTCTCATTCGAAGTTTTATTGAAGTTGTTGTCGTCTTTGGCTTGTGGTTCTTCGACTTTTCATTTTCCTGCCTCGATTTCTCTTGTGCAAGGCCTCGCGAGGGGGGCAGCCGAGCGCCCTCATGAGTATTCCTATCCTAGTCATTCAAAGGGTTCGCGACCTGGGCCCCTTGCAGGAGCACCCCTCCAGTCCGTGCCCCTCGGGCACCGTGACACAAACACAGGGCCTGGGTCGGTCGCCCCCACGGCCGGGGCTGGGAACTATCCATGTGCGGGCATGTAGCTGGAAGGTACGATAAAGAAAGCAAAACGATGATTAACAGCAATAACCCATACACACCCCTGCGGGGCTCCACACTACTGTCCTTTTTACGCAGGAAAAAGGAAAAGAAAGAACAAATATGGTGCAGCTCGCCTCACACCGGCCCGCAGGGAAGCCCGAGCTGCCTCCGGAGCTTAGGCGGACTCCCTCTCGTGCTTCACCAGGGCGCGACGGCGGGCGGACACGCTACCACCTCCCAAGAAGATACGATGGCGTGGAGGCTGACCGCGGCCACCGCTAGAAGAGTCGCCGCCTGAAGAAGAATCGGAGAAGCTTGAGGAACCCTGAGCGCCGCCAGCCGCGCGAGCACTGCCCTCTCCATCATCGCCGGAGCCGGGTTCCTAGCCGCGGTCGTCACCCTCGGGGCAACACCCTGCGCGGCGACCATCTTCCCCAAACACCCTCACATAGAGGGTGGCATCGCCGTCGAACTTGAAGTGTAGGGTGCACCGACGGCCCAGGCCACGCGCGCGGGTAAACGACTGCCAACCGCGGGCCAGGGCCAGGCTCCCGGCTGCGGAGACCTCCAGTGAAACCCATGAGGCCCGGCAGCAGCAGCCGTCGGCCTAAAGCCAGAGGCCGCCCGGGGCGCCGGCCGGGAGCTCGCCCAGGAGGAAGTGAGGAAGTGGAAGCCGGGTGCTAGTCGGCTCCGCCGACCACACGACGAACTCCGGCAGCACCTCAGCAGCGCGAAAGAGCGGCATAGGGGGATGCGCAGCCGTAGCGCACCCCCCCCCCGGCCGCAGCATTCCGCCCGCCACCGTGCTGGAAAGCTTCTCCGCGGCCGCGGGGAGCTGCCGTGGTGGCCATAGGATGTTTGCGGGGGCGCCCTCGGCCGCGCTTGGGCGGGGGAGAGGCATGCTCAACCTGGCAAGCCTTTCCCTTCTTCGCGGCCGAGAACCTCCTCGACGGGGCCATGAAGAAGAAGGAGAACCAAGGAGAGATGAACTGGAAGGGCGCGTGTCGATCAGTACTTATAGCTGGCGAGGGCCAACCGACAGCCCCATGATCGCAGGTAATCCTGACCCGCTTTGCATGCAGAGACTTGTCCAATCCGTGCAGTTGCCGAGGCGCCATGGGGAAGTGGAGACACCCACGTCCAATCAACCGCCATGCAGCACCCAAGGCCGCAGGCTGTTAGGGCCCGCGGCGCTTCGCTCTTGCCCTTTTGCCTCCCTGCACGGCCAAGCCCGGGCGCGCCTTGGGCCCGGGGGCTGCTGTCGGCGTTCTGGGAATGGGGGTCCCCAGACTTGCCTACCTGTGGCCTGTGGTGTGGCTCAAAGGGGGGCCCAGCACGGCCCATCTCCACCAACGCAAACCCAAGACCCTCGCGAGGGGCCAAGCCTCGCGGGGCGGACGACGCGAAGCTTCCTCAGGCACGGCCTCATCAGGCTGGCTCACGAGGAGGCGGAGAGATCAAGGCGGGGTACATCACGAGGTGCCCATGACGCAAGCCATGACGACTCAGGGCGCCAGGCGGGTGTCAGCCAGCACAGCATCCTCCTTTCCTCTTTGGTGCAAAGGGGGCAAGCGCAGCCGCGGAGTACCGAGGCATCAGGCAAAGGTTGCCATTTCGGTGCAACGAGACCAAGACCAGGCGGACTACGAGGCGGAGGTCACTGTGGAGCCCAAGACAGCGTCACCGACAGAGCTTTATGCAGGCAAAGACTACTTTTGTCAGAATAGCTGGTACCGGCGGTCCCCTTTCAAATTAGCCCACCATTGTTGGCTCCGTTCCCGCTCGATATTTGGGAAGAGGACCAGGGCCTCTATAAATAGGACCAGCCACCCACCAAAGAGGGAGAGAGTTTTTCGAGAAGCAGCCAGAGAGAGAGAGAAGGGCGATTGAACTCTTCTCAGTAGTTCATCCCCCCAGCCAAGAACTGACCCTCGCGAGGCTGTTCTTCCTTGTATGGTTCATCATCATCAGCCCAAGAGGCAATCCACTACACCACACACTGGAGTAGGGTATTACACCACAATGGTGGCCCGAACCAGTATAAACCCTGTGTCTCTTGTGTTTTTCTTTCCATAGTTTTAGATCCTAGCAAGGCTGAGTGGTGCAGGTAGGTAGGAGGCGGAATCTCCACGCGCACCCCAGTGTTCGAACCTCAAGGGTCTGCAGGAACCCGAAATCCGACACCCATCCGCACAACAGCCTCCGTCCGCCACCCCATCCATCGCCGCCGTCCTCCACCACATCCATCGCCACCGTCCTCCACCATGCCGAAGCGCCTACCAAGACCGTGTCGTCCACTGCTGGATATGGACGATTCTCATCCACGGCGATGGACCAATAGCCTTGCATCGTGTGGGGACCCTGACTCATAAGTCGTGATCACCGAATGCACGTGTACCGTGATCCCAGGGATCAATGCTCACTGAACAGACAGAAGCTGAATAACAAGAGTCTTACATCCATACATACCGTCTTACACAAATTATGACCATTATGGTCAAGTATTACATAGATAGAGCCTTAAGGGCTGAATATCAAATGAAACACAAGCAGCAGAAATCTTCGTCGAAAAGCAGAACCCATGCCATCTGCCTTAACCCTACAGGCATTCTGACTGGGAAGCGTCCTAGTTTGCGTGTTCATCACCAAAGAACTCTTCCTTGAACTCCTGTTCTTCCATGCCTGGCCAATTAAATAACCAGTGGCAAGCCAATGAGTACTTTGAATGTACTCGCAAGCAACCCATGTTTTGGTTCAAGGTACAGCAATGCATGATATAGGTAAATTTTTGCGGAAAGCTAGTTTTGAGTGCAATGACATGTTCAACAACTTGTAAGACATGCATCAGGAGAATTCAAGTAACCATGAAGACAGGTTACAGATATCAACATAATTAGAGTGGGCACCAACCCAACTCAATCATGTCAAGTCCTCGACTTGACCCAAGTAGTTCTTCCCACTTATCCAAACACACACACTAGTTTGTAAACATGTGGACGTAGTTTAAGCAGCACCGCCCAACTATCCTTGACCATGGACACAGCTATTCGAATAGTTTTACACTCTGCAGAGGTTGCACACTTTACCCACAGATCCGGGGAACTTCCGTGTCATCCACGTCCCGCGGTACCTCAAGTACCCGGGGTAAGCACCCGATCACTATCTTTCCCTAGACGACACTAACAAGGAGTCCACTCGTTGTTCCATATCCTCACGATGTACATCATACGAGGCTCGCTCGAGATCGTAACATCCGAGAGGGGACACAACGGTGTATCCGGTGCCCTGTGAAAACAGTCGTGGCCGCCCTACCTGGCACGACCCCGTCCCGAGAGAGAGCACCAACTCTCCCCCGTCACTAGTAATGCGGGCTCCAAGCTAGTATCGGCCTAAGTAATCAATAATGCCCTTTCCCATATAAGGGTAGAGTGGTTGCGCATGTAAGGTTGGGACAGTCAACAAATCTTAAATCTAATCCATTTTTGAAAACAACACGCACACTTGCCTCGGTACACCAGTTCGTCATCAAGTGGTTACCCAACTCATCATCTCCCTCGGGCATAAGTGGCACCCGAGGGGGTTTTCGAAAGTCCTTTGAAAATACTTTGCCTCCATCACTATGCATATTCCCGTCCCTTTTTGCGTAGCACTACTTAGCATCCTGTCTATTCCCACTGGCGTAACCCTCGTAAGAAGGTAGGGTCATGCATAATGCAGGTATCAATGAGGAAGTAACGAAGGCAACCCACCAAGTTGTTACCATCTCACCATGATCTCGATGCAAACAATAAAAGTGCCATATGACATGGATAAAAAGGGTTTCATAGACATGGTTAAAGGGCTGCTTGCCTTGATTGGCTTGTTCTTCGAGGTCTTCAAATCCTTCTCCTCCTTCCTCTTCAGCTACTTCGTCAAGTACAGGATCTAAACGTCGTAGGAAAATAACAAAAAAATAAGACAATGATAAAAACAGAAAAATCAAAGTGCTCAGAAAAATGTCAACTTATTTTTGTAAAATACTAGGAGGAAAACTAGAAAGGGGAAAATTCTTAGTTTTGTATTTGGAGTTGTATAAGAGGGGATATGGATTTCCAAACAGAGATTAAACTGCTCAAATTTGAATTTAAATTTGAACAGTACATAAAAGTTGGTTGGATTTGAATGAAAGTTGCACCATTAAATAGGTGGGATTTTTACAAGATTTTAGGAACTGGAATCACTTCATTTGGATAAATATTTTATCCTGTGGGATTTTTGGAAGGGTGACAGAAAAAGAAAAGAAAAGTGGCGCTGTGCCACTGGGCCAGAGAGGCCACGGGCAGCAGGCCCAGAGGGGAAATCGGCCCGTGCGAGGCCGCCACGTCGAAGGCGTGAAGGCGGAGTATGCCTTCTGCCGACGGGCGAACTAGTGCGCGCGTGCGTGCGTTTAAACCTGACGGGTGGATCCCACCCGTCAGGGCGTGAGGCTGACGGGCAGGGCCCACGGCCGTCGTCGTCTACCTCCGTCCAGAGGCAACGGCGAGCTCGCCGGCGGCGATATAGGGCACGGGGAGGTGCATGGTTGGTACCGTTGGACTCGGGAGGATGTCGCCGTTCGGTTGGTGGTGGAGACGGTCGCCGGAATAGCCTGGTTCGCCGGCGACGAGGTCACGCGGCGGAGGTGCCTCGGGCATCGATGGCTCCGGCCGTTCCCGACTACAAAAAGAGTGGGGAAGAGAGGGGAAAGGGTCAGCGTGGCCGCGCGGTTCCAGATCGAGAGAAAACGGGGGCGGAGAAGGCCCGTACCGCGCGAACGCCGACGAGCCGAGGTTGCGGGTATCGAGCTCGATCTCGAGCTCGAGCGGCTCTGGAGACCAATGGGTGGTGTGGCAGGTGGATTAAGAGTGTGGGGGAGTGACAGGGAGCGAGAGAGAGGCTCGGGGTCGCCTTTTATAGGCTGGCCGAGGTCCACCATGTGCGCGGCCTACGGGTTCCCACGGGATCGGCTCGGGGGTGTTCGTGGGAGTGGTGTAGGGTGCCAGGGAGAGAGAGGAGGAGCGGGAAGAGCTGCACGCGGGCCACAGGAGTGGCGCGAGCATTGGCCGAGCGGGGTGGCGCTCTGGCGCGAGCTGCAGGAGAGAGAGGAGGGCACGGGAGCAAGTGGGCGGCCTGCTGGCGTGGAGCGGACGTCGAGGGGCATCGACTGGCGCGCGGGGGAGGCTCGAGGTGGTCGGGAGACGTGGCGTCAACGGTCGGGTGCTCTGGCAGGCGCTCCAAAGCGCGACTTTGGCCGGCATCCGCGGCTTTCCCGCGTCCGCGCGCATCCACTTGTGTCTGGAGGCTGCAGGGGGCATGGGCAAAAGCTGGAACGAGCCTTGGATGCTCTGGAAAGCTGAGGGGAGAGAAGGAGGCTGAGAGAGAGAGGGAAATCTGCTGTCCAAAGAAGAAAAATGGGGTTCTCCCCCCTTCATCATTGCTTCCTTGGGCAGCAAAGCACACAGGTGCTAGAGGGGGACTAGGAGGTGCCGTGGTAAAAAGTTGAGCCTACGGAGATTAGTGGAAGAGGCCAAAAATGGGATTTTTGCAAAGTGGCAGAAGGTGTTTGATGCTGGTTTGGGCAAGTAGATGGCTTCCATTTGCCATGAGACTCCACAGGGTGAAATGACACATATATTCAGGGCCTTCCACCAATTTGGGGCTTATTTGAGCAAAGTTGCCAATGCAACTTTTGTAAACCCTAGAAATGAGCAGAAATAGACTTGTGTAGATCTAGTTGAGCAAATCACTTCTCCTTGATGCACCACTTGGTGTGCTGGCCTCATTTGGTCATGTGAACATGCTCACAAAAGTTGGGGTCAAGGAGAGAAAGTTGGTAGTACAAACTTGATCAAATTTGATTCTGGTCAGAGAGGGTTTTGGGGCATTTTGGTGAATCAAAATGACTTTAATTGACATGAGGCTTTGCAAGGTGATCACAATATGCATTTGTGACTTGCTGGATTTTCCTTGGATTTTTATGAAAATATTTCCTGTAGAAATATTTCAAATCCTTGAAATGGGCAGAAATAGTTTTGGGAGGTTTTGTCCAATATTTTGATCATAACCATATGTTGAAACTCATATATATGGAAAATATATGTCCATTGAGTCTCCCTAATGTTTCTCAAATATTTCTAAAGCTTTTAAATAATTTTAACCTATTTAAGACCATTTCTGGCCTTAAGAAAAATCCTTTAAATAAAATAGGAAAATAACTTTCAAAATTATATTTTTGTGGTTTCTGGGTATCCTATATCTAATAGGTGTCAAATATATCTTTGGAAATATTTTTACTGCCCTTGATTAAGTATTTGCAGTGCAAACCTCAATCCAGGGGTTTTTGGAAAACTAATTTTTGAAAATACTTTTTGGCCAAATTATTTTTGTAATAAAATACTATATTGCTCTATACATGGCATGATCATTGGGCAGAAGTTTGGGACAAGGAGATGAAGTATAGAATGTGGAGTAGCTGACTTTAAAGAGCACTTGAAAAACCACACAGAGAAAACCAGCTTCAAAATAAAAGCCAAATAATGCAAAAGTTTTTGTTGGTCCAAATTTTCATGCTTTATTAATGCAATTGACATGTTACAAAATGCAGGTTGTGACAGACCTACCCCCCTTACAAGAATCTCGTCCCCGAGATTCCTAAACTAGGCTTTAAAAAGATAAGGAAACTCGGATCTAAGGTAGTCTTCACGTTCACAGGTTCCTTCTGCTTCAGAGTGGTTGCTCCACTGGACCTTGAAGTACTTGATGATGCGGCTTCGAGTGCGCCGCTCAGCCTTATCCAAAATGCAGATGGGCCTTTCACGGTAAGTCAAATCAGGCTGAAGGTCAATGGCTTGGTGATTGACGTCCTTGTAAAGATCAGGCTTGTCTGGGACTTGGAGACACTTCCAGAGTTGTGACACGTGGAATACGTTGTGCACATCGGATAGTTCAGGTGGCAGTTCCAACAGGTAAGCCACTTCTCCACATCGTGCGGTGATCTTGAAAGGGCCGATGAATCTTGGTGCGAGCTTTCCCTTAACATGGAAACGCTTGGTTCCCTTAAGAGGAGTTACCCGTAGGTATGCATGGTCTCCGACTTGTAAGTCCACTCGTCGGCGTCGAGTGTCAGCATAGCTCTTCTGTCTGGACTTAGCGGTCTTCAGTTGCTCTCTCACTAGCTGAACTTGCTCTTCTGCTTCACGGAGGATTTCAGGCCCAAATACTAGTCCTTCTCCGGTTTCTGACCAATTGAGGGGTGTGCGGCACTTCCGACCGTACAATACCTCAAATGGTGCCATCTGGAGGCTTGACTAATAACTATTGTTGTAGGAGAACTCGGCAAAAGGGAGGCAATCTTCCCACCTAGCCCCATATGCTAAGACACAGGCTCGGAGCATGTCTTCGAGTATCTGATTCACTCGTTCTATCTGACCTCCGATCTGTGGGTGGAAAGCAGTGCTGAAGGATAACTTGGTCCCCATGGCCTCTTGGAACTTCTTCCAGAACCTTGAGGTAAACTGGGTTCCTCGGTCTGACACAATCTCCTTGGGAACACCATGAAGGCTTACGATTCTGCCGATGTATAGAGTTGCTAGCTGGTTGCCATCATAGGTAGTCTTCACCGGAATGAAATGGGCTACTTTAGTCAGATGATCGACTATGACCCAGATGGAGTCATGTCCCTTGTTTGACCTAGGCAGTCCAGTGATGAAATCCATCCCGACTTTATCCCATTTCCACTCGGGAACCTTGAGTGGTTGGAGTAATCCAGCGGGTCGCTGATGTTCAGCCTTGACCCTTTGGCATACATCACACTTTGCAACATAGGTGGCAATCTCCCTTTTCATCCCGTGCCACCAGAATTTTTCCTTCAGGTCTTGATACATCTTGGTTCCTCCAGGGTGGATGGAATATGGAGTGTCATGAGCTTCTTGTAAGATCAAATTCTTGAGCTCAATCTTGTTGGGTACGCAAATGCGATTCCCAAACCACACGATTCCTTGCCCATCCTCTGAGAATCCTGGGGCCTTGCCTGCCTTGATCTTCCTCTTAATGCCTTCAATACTTTCGTGTCCCTTTTGAGCTTCCTTAATATCATCCATCAGGGTAGGCTTGACTTCAAGGTTGGCTAAGAATCCTGGTGCAACCAGTTCCAACCCGAAGCTTTCAAGTTCTTCATACAAGGCAGGTAGACTTTTCTTAAGCATAGCTTTCAAGGTACAAGCCTTTCTGCTTAATGCATCTGCTACCACATTAGCCTTCCCGGGATGGTATTGAACACTGAGGTCATAATCCTTGATCAACTCTAGCCATCTCCTTTTCCTCATGTTCAATTCCTTCTGAGTGAAAATATACTTCAGACTTTTGTGATCGGTGTATATCTCACACCGCTTCCCTGGGAGGTAATGTTGCCATGTCTTCAGGGCATGAACTACAGCGGCCAACTCGAGGTCATGAGTAGCATAGTTCTCTTCATGAGGCCGTAGTTGCCTTGAAAGGTAAGCTACGACTCTGCCCTCTTGCATCAGAACACCTCCCAGTCCGGTTCTTGACGCATCACAGTATATCACAAACTCCTTGTGTATATCTGGTGTGGCCAGAACTGGGGCGGTGGTCAATCTCTTCTTCAGCTCCTGGAAGCTCTCTTCACACTTTGGCGTCTATTCAAACTTCTTATCCTTCTTCAAGAGCTGAGTCATGGGTCGGGCAATGCTTGAAAATCCTTCAACGAACTTGCGGTAATATCCCGCGAGTCCGTGGAAGCTTCTGACTTCCTTCACATTGCTTGGGGATTGCCATTCAGTCACGGCTTCAATCTTAGCGGGATCGACTGACAATCCTTCTTTAGTCAAAACATGACCCAAGAATCCAACCTCATGCAGCCAAAATTCACACTTGCTGAACTTGGCATACAGTTGGTGCTCTCGAAGCTTGTCTAGGACCATCCTCAAGTGTTGTTCATGCTCTTCTTCCGTCTTTGAAAAGACAAGAATGTCATCAATGAAGACAACGACAAACTTGTCCAAATATTCCATGAAGACCTTATTCATGAGATACATGAAGTAAGCTGGGGCATTGGTCAATCCAAAGGACATGACTGTACACTCATACATGCCATATCTGGTTACAAATGCCGTCTTCGGAATGTCTTGGGGTCTGATTTTCAGCTGGTAGTACCCAGATCTGAGGTCAATCTTGGAGAACACCTTGGCCCCATTGAGTTGACCAAATAGATCTTCAATCTTGGGAAGTGGATACTTGTTCTTTATTGTAACTTCATTGAGGGAGCGGTAGTCAATGCATAAGCGGATGGTACCATCCTTCTTTGCCACAAACAGAACAGGTGATCCCCAAGGGGAAGCAATAGGGCAGATAAATCCCTTCCTCAACTGCTCTTCCAGTTGCTTCTTCAGTTCCGCTAACTCTTCCGAACCCATTCTATAAGGCTTCTTATAGATGGGTCCTGCTCCGGGCATGAGCTCGATGATGAACTCAATGTCTCGGTCAGGAGGCATTCCCGGTAGCTCATCAGGAAAGACATCGGGGTATTCACATACTACCGGCACTTGTTCCAATCCAACTTCTGACAGACAGTTGACTTGGGTTCCTTGAGCAGAGGAGGGGTTGGGAGCAAACTTTACTTCGACTCCTTGGTCATTGGTCACAGTGACTGACCGGTTAGCACAATCTAACAAGCCTTGGTGCTTGATGAGCCAATCCATTCCTAAGATCACATCCAAGCCTTGTGATCTTAAGATGATAAGGTCTGCTTGGAAGTCTACCCCATTAATGACAATCCCGACTCCCTTACATCCTATCTTGGCTCTCATCTCTGCTCTGGGGGTTTGTACCACCATAGGGTTATTCATGGGTGTAGGGGTCACGCCACTTTTTGATGCAAACCTTTGGGTGACAAATGAATGTGTGGCTCCAGAATCAAACAAGACAGTTGCAGGTGTTGAGTTCACAAGGAACGTACCTAGCACAACGTCCGGGTCTTCCTGGGCTTCTTCTGCAATGACATGATTCACATGACCCTTGCCGTTGTTGGGCGGGTTGCCGGGAGCTTGGTTCCTTGGTGGCATTCCACGGCCTTGTCCTGGGTTCTGTGCATTGGGGCGCGGGGCGTCGGGCTTCTTGTTGGGGCAATTCTTGGAGTAATGTCCTGGCTGACCACATCCGAAGCAAGTGACTTGATTGGGGTTGCTGCTCCTGCCGGCATTGTTATTGGGGTTGTTGTAAGCCGGCCTGGGGTTGACATACTGCTGAGGTGGATAGTTGGTGCGGGGTGCAGGAGCTCTTGGCTGCTGATAGGTTGGCTTGACCGGGGCTGGCTGCCACGGGCGAGGCTTCTGGTTGCTGGAGCTACCGTTGCTGATCATCTTGCGCTTACGGGTATCATCCAAAGCACGTCGCTTGTCCTCAAGCATGAGTGCCTTGTTCACTAGATCAGGAAAGGTCGGGCAGTCACACACAACAAGCGAGTACTGCAGAGTCTGGTTAAGGCCTTCCATGAAGCGCTCCTTTTTGGCAGCATCAGTGCTGACATCTTCAGGGGCATACCTTGAGAGAACACTGAACTTCTGCATGTACTCCTTGACAGTGCTACTACCTTGCTTCAGGGCTCGGAACTCACGCTTCTTGATGGCCATGATTCTAGAAGGAATGTGGGCCTTGCGGAATTCTGCCTTGAAGTCATTCCAAGTGATGTTTCGCTCAGCATGCATGGCCTTGAATCCATCCCACCAAGCTCTGGCAGTTCCCCCGACACAGTGAACAGCATATGCCACCTTCTCACGGTCCTCAGTGCATCCGACTAGTTCCAGCAAATCCTCAATGGTGTGGACCCAGCCGTCTGCATCCAGGGGTTCGGCAGTCTCGATGAAGGTGGGTGGTGCATGCTTCTTGAACTCCACCAACGTGGAACGTCCATTGCCGTTCCCCGCCGGCTGGCGGTTGACCGCTTGAGCAATCATCTGGAGGGCTGCTGTGTTGGCTTGGCATTCCTCTCGGAAGGCTTGGAGGAGCTGAGCCATGTCCATGTTCGGGGGCGGTGGCGGTGGTGGAGCTTGTCCTCGGGCTTGGTCCTGGTTGGTTCCTGCTTCAGCAGAACCTCTGGCTTCTTGCTGCTGGGTAGAGGTACCAGTACGTGTTACAACAGGCATCCTGTTGGAGCGGTCAAGGTCTCATAATTGGGAAAGATGGGAGAAAAATAATAATAATAATAATAATAATAATAATAATAATAATTATATAGATGGGATGCCTAGTAAGGGGGTGGGCGTGACACAATTTTAAGTTAAGCAAGGGCCAGAAGGGCCAAACTCAAGCATTAAAACCAAATGGGTGATGTAGTCGTTTACAAGTTCCCGAAGGAAAGTACGACTTCCATCAAAACAAGTTGAAAGCGAACACAACATGGTTTCATTTGAACCATTACATGGAGTCGACTTCGCATAGGGGTACACGACCTATCCTACCTTAAGGGTTGCGGACTGGCCTATCCTAGTCTCGAACGGTGTCTAAGTGGTGGATTGCTCTGTCGCGTATTCCGGCTCCTCTGGGTCTTCCTCCTCATCTTCATCTGTCTCAGTATCTTCGTCACTTGAGGGAATGGGGGAGTGGAGGAGCTGAACACGGCGCTGCTTCGTCGGTGGCACCATGAAGAGGTTGCGGTATTCCTTCGCCGTCATACGGCATGGCTGAGATGATCCTCTGGCATGCGTAACCTGTGGGGGTCGTCCACCTCGATAGGCAACAACAGGTTGTCCAGGGGGTGCACCATCCTTCTTGATCATGTCCGCCCTTGTCTGAGCTAGGCGGAGGAGTTCCTTGGTCTCATGGAGTTCCCTCCGAAGCTCCATCGACTCTGAGGCCAAGTGCTGTGCAAGGCTGTCAGCACACAAGCTGAAGTAGGTCTGGAAATGGAGGGGAAGTCCCTCGTCCATGGGTGGAGCTGGTGCGCTGCTCTCGTCATCACCTTCCTTACGATAAGGCAGGTAACGAGTGGCTGGCTCACTCGCCATCTCTGGCAAGAGATCCTGAAGGCGAGTCAGCGCCTTGAGGGCAGCAGTCTCAACAGCGAGGAGCAGGGTCGCCATCTGGGGTCCCTCAAAGAACCAGCTCGTCGGGGAGTCATTCGCCCGCACGACTACCTCCACGTGATACTCCTTAGTGCTGTTGATCCAGTGCTCGTGGTAGGAGAAAGTGGGGGCTCGAGTGAACTGGCACTTCTTGAGGCTGTCCTCAAGGAGCACGGGAAATCCAGTGGTCAGGAGGTCCTCCGATACGACGGCCATCTACAAAAGTGGAAAGGGAAGGGTCAATAGAGGAGATACAACCCATGTTCGGGATATTTCTAGAAAGCGTGGGTATATAGGTAGTTCTATGGATAGTCTCACTCTAACTAACGTCCATGCTAACTAAGGCTTCCTACAGTCAGGATGGCTCTGATACCAGCTCTGTGGGGACCCCGACTCATAAGTCGTGATCACCGAATGCACGTGTACAGTGATCCCAGGGATCAATGCTCACTGAACACACAGAAGCCGAGTAACAAGAGTCTTACATCCATACATACCGTCCTACACAAATTATGACCATTATGGTCAAGTCTTACATAGATAGAGCCTTAAGGGCTGAATATCAAATGAAACACAAGCAGCAGAAATCTTCGTCGAAAAGCAGAACCCATGCCATCTCGCTTCATCAGCGTCATTGTCCTCTTTGCCGGGGCCGCTCACATGACCTTCTCTTCCACCGCAACAAGACTTATCCCCCGATGCACCCATCTACCGTCACAGATCTGCTTCAACGCCACCGACAGCCATCGCACCCCCGATGCCTACACGGCGCCGCAAGAGAGGTGGTACTTCATATCTCCTCAACTTCTTGATCTCAACCAGAAAATAGATCTTAACTTGGTTACTCTACTTTCTTTTTAGCTCTTAGAATTTAGTTCTTAGTTCGAAGCAAACAATGGATGCTAAATATCATTTCTCCGGTTTGCAGCTTCAAATCTGCCATGGTACAGCCATAATACGGTTTAATTGATCATGCTTAGGGTCTAATTGATCATGTTGGTTCTGTGGTGGTTTCTCTAATATAAATCAGAGGGGAAACTCACTTTTCCTAAAAAAATATGCTTAGAGTTTCCCCCTTTTATGATCACTATACGATCAGAATACGTGCGTGTCCTAATAACACTGCTCCACCCATCAAGCTAAACAAGCTTAGTTGTTCAAATACGAATCTGATATTATTAAAACAGAGTTGTTTAATTGGTCAGCTAAATGTTCCTAAATTAGTTTCGAAAATGCATGTTCGTCGCTCAGGTGTGTATCTCTACAGGGTGCCCACGGTGGGTCGGCCCACCCTGGGATTTTGGGTCGTCCCAGGCCCTGATTCCCCTCTATTCTGTTGCGCGCTTCCAATCTCTACTCGCCCCCAGCCACCTGCCTCACCGGCGACTTGCCGACCCCAGACGGCATGACTCTAGGAGGAGACGCCGGACTAATAGGAGGCCAGGAGCCGCTCGCCCAACAGCGTCACCGCTGCTCGGGCGCGCCGCCATGCCTACCTTCCCAGTCTGTTCACGGCTCAGGCATGCAGCACCCACCAAGCCAACCCGATTTATCCGGAGATACGTCCTCAACACTCAGCAGCCACTCCTCATCACCCATTTTCTAATTGATTCATTACTCATTAGGCAAGACTGTCGTTAGGGTTTGTTGTGTGCTCACTCCTACCTACACTTAATGGTTCAGATGTATTCCAGTAATCTTTAGTACCTCTAAAGTACACAGGGTTTTCAAAATTCCGGCACTCAGAACAGAAACTAGTCATTTTGGATTGTTGGTCGTAGTGACATTGACCCAGATTACTACTGCAAGCCAGGTTTGTTGAAAATTTTACTTGTCTTTCTTACTCATTCGATATAATGTCCAATTATTCACGTCGATTAGTTGCAAACAATAAGTGCTAGACAAACTTCTTCATTCAGATTTTGGACGGTCCCTTAATGCAGTTACAATTCTGCATACTTGTCCTAGTAAACTCACAAGTAAATGATTGATTCATTACATCTATGCTTGCCTTGTCATATTTGTTGTCAATATTCTTTTAGGGTGGACCACCCTGTTTCTAAATACTGGAACCGTAGACATGAGTGAATAGTATTTCTCTATGTGATCTCTTCCATCATGTGTGGGTAACGAACACTGCATTGTATAGAAAGAAAGTGGCATTTCCAGCTTTTACATAGGTTTCAATCTTTTACATGGAATACAATCTGCCTACTTGCTTTGTGTCGCACTACCAACACTCCACCCTTGAAGCTAAACATTACGCCACTCATAATTGTTTAGTTTATTTGTTCAAATACAAATTTCATATGATTCTAATGTTCCTACTTCAGTTTTGAAATGTGTGCCTGTCTGTTATAGAGACATAAGGGGTTTGTATTTCTGTGTGCGGTCTGGTCAACACGGTTGGGGAGGTGAACTTTGCATATGCAGGGGTTTATAGGGAGACACTCTCCGAGTTGAATCCGCAATGCATTCCATAGATAATCTGACTACTTTTTATGTTTTCATGAATCTCAGATTCTGAACAACATCATAATGATTATGAGCTTGCGCGCATGAAAAGAATAAAGCAGAACAATGCCATGGCAGTCAAACTTGGCATTAAGGGACTGAAATCAAGTCTGGATGCAATGCAATGCAAACGCTCTCCACCTACAGATTCATGCTCAGAATATGATCCTAATAGTGATTCTGAGCTAGAGGGAGACCTAAGTCAATGTAGCTCCCTAGTGGAGGAGTTAGAGGAAGATGCCCTATCTTATTCACCCATCAAGGTACTTGCTCTAACTTTCCAAGGTTACATTGCTCGCACATATCTTGCAACTGATGCTTTGCATTGCTTCTACTTTGCTGAACTGCCATTAGCTTAGTTTACACATCGTGTATGTGAATACGCCCTGCCTATCCATTTTCAGTACATATTACATCTGTCATCATACCATATTTATCCATTCAAATGTTGTTCTTGTGTATCAGACGTTCAAAAGGAAGGGGGCGGTTGTTGATCGTGGAGGAGCACAAGAAAAGTATTTCGAAAAGGTAGTGGCACCTGATAAATCAAATAGCCCATTAGGTGTAGTTGCAATATCACCTGAACCACAAAATACCCCAACTCTAGCAGACTCTAGCCCTACTACACTGGTCATTTCTGATGCCCCAACTCAGCAGACCCCAACTCTAGCAAACAGTATGATTATGCCAGTTGACATAGCACCAACTATACGACGCAAAACCCCCATTCCAGCAAAGAGTACACCAAATCCAGTTGCCAAATCCTTTTTCGAACCAGAGAGACCCCCAATTGCAGCAAATAGGACCCCTGTTCCATTTCTTACCAGTTTAGAAGACGAAGCTTATGTTGTTGTCAGGAACTTTGTGCGCATCTTTCCTTCATGGAAAGACTATACCGCAGACACATAACAATTTCCAGTCTTCCTCCGCAACTTACGCGTAAGTAATGTACTAATGTTATTCATGGTCATTACTGCATATGTTTCTGCTGACAGAAGACACAAGATGTCACTCTTTTAAATAGGCGAGGAGCAAACTGGATTGTGATGACGAGTAAGGGTTGGGTGCGATTTTCAAGCACTCGTTGATGAAGTATCATTCCTACCTGACGCAAGCGCACTTCGATGGCAAGCCTCTGAACAAAATTTCTGTAAAGTCTCCGGTGCTACATTTATCCAACGGTGACTGGAATAATCTTGTTACACATTGGTCTCGGCTGCAGCGTAAGGTACTGCCTATGATATCACATCACAATTTGAACTACATTTCTGCATTTGCCTTAATATCTCACTTGTACGAAAAACTGTTAGCAGAAGTACATTCATTCTCAAGGGACCACAAAATCTCGCAACTATACTGCACACTGCATTGCTCTTGTGAGTACCTCTTGCCCTGTATGACCATACTTACTTTCATAGCTGTTTGATTATGTAGCATCACTGCACATGTTAGCCTCGTAATCGTCCATTTGGTGGACATTATAAGATCCGTATGGACTCTTACATAAATTTAGAATCAACCCAATGCTTTTGAAGAGGTTTAGCTTTGCAGTCCTCTTGTAAGGACTGAACGTGGTCTATCACTGTACTTACATTAACAGCTACTCCCTTCGTCCCATAATATAAGAACGTTTTGTACAGTACACCAGTGTTCAAAACACTCTTGTATTATGGGAAGAGGGATTGGTTCATTTTGTAGCATTCTGCATCTTATCTCACTACCCACCATTTACTAACAAAGATCAGATCTATATTTAATCTTACCAACAAGTAGAATACACAGACAATGCCAGTGCAGAAGTGTAGCCCATTGCTCTTGTCAGTACATTTTGTCCTGTAACGCTTGTACTTCCAGGGATTGGTAGTTGATTATGAAGGAAATATGCCCTAGAGGCAATAATAAAGTTATTATTTATTTCCTTACATCATGATAAATGTTTATTATTCATGCTAGAATTGTATTAACCGGAAACATAATACATGTGTGAATACATAGACCAACAGAGTGTCACTAGTATGCCTCTACTTGACTAGCTCGTTAATCAAAGATGGTTATGTTTCCTAACCATGAACAAAGAGTTGTTATATGATTAACGAGGTCACATCATTAGTTGAATGATCTGATTGACATGACCCATCCCATTAGCTTAGCACCCGATCGTTTAGTATGTTGCTATTGCTTTCTTCATGACTTATACATGTTCCTATAACTATGAGATTATGCAACTCCCGTTTACCGGAGGAACACTTTGGGTACTACCAAACGTCACAACGTAACTGGGTGATTATAAAGGAGTACTACAGGTGTCTCCAATGGTAGATGTTGGGTTGGCGTATTTCGAGATTAGGGTTTGTCACTCCGATTGTCGGAGAGGTATCTCTGGGCCCTCTCGGTAATGCACATCACATAAGCCTTGCAAGCACTGCAACTAATATGTTAGTTGTGAGATGATGTATTATGGAACGAGTAAAGAGACTTGCCGGTAACGAGATTAAACTAGGTATTGGATACCGACGATCGAATCTCGGGCAAGTAACATACCGATGACAAAGGGAACAACGTATGTTGTTATACGGTCTGACCGATAAAGATCTTCGTAGAATATGTAGGAGCCAATATGGGCATCCAGGTCCCGCTATTGGTTATTGACCGGAGACGTGTCCCGGTCATGTCTACATTGTTCTCGAACCGTAGGGTCCGCACGCTTAACGTTACGATGACAGTTATTATGAGTTTATGCATTTTGATGTATCGAAGGTTGTTCGGAGTCCCGGATGAGATCACGGACATGACGAGGAGTCTCGAAATGGTCGAGACGTAAAGATTGATATATTGGAAGCCTATGTTTGGACATAGGAAGTGTTCCGGGTGAAATCGGGATTTTACCGGAATACCGGGAGGGCTACCGGAACCCCCCGGGAGACTAATGGGCCTATTGGGCTTTAGTGGAAAAGAGAAAAGGGAAGCCCACAAGCTGGCCGGCGCCCCCCCCCCCTTTCCCCAAGTCCTAGTAGGACTAGGATAGGGGGCCGGCCCCCCTTCTCTCTCCTTTTCCCCCCGGGAGTCCTAATAGGATTAGGATTGGAGGGAGGAGTCCTACTCCCGGTGGGAGTAGGACTCCCCTGCGCCTCCTCTCCCTGGCCGGCCGGCTCCCCCTCCTCCAACCTTTATATACGGGGGCAGGGGCACCCCAAGACACACAAGTTGATCCTTGAGATCGTTCCTTAGCCGTGTGCGGTGCCCCCTGCCACCAAATTCCACCTCGATCGTGCCCTTACAGTGCTTAGGCGAAGCCCTGCGTCGGTAGTACATCAAGATCGTCATCATGCCGTCGTGCTGACGGAACTCTTCCTCGACGCTTTGCTGGATCGGAGCCCGAGGAACGTCATCGAGCTGAACGTGTGCTAAGAACTCGGAGGTGCCGGAGTAACGGTGCTTGGATCGGTCGGATCGGGAAGAAGACGTACGACTACTTCCTCTACGTTGTGTGATCGCTTCCGCAGTCGGTCTGCGTTGGTACGTAGACAACACTCTCCCCTCTCGTTGCTGTGCATCACCATGATCTTGCGTGTGCGTAGGAAAATTTTCGAAATTACTACGTTCCCCAACAGTGGCATCCGAGCCTAGGTTTTATGGTTTGATGTTATATGCACAAGTAGAACACAAGTGAGTTGTGGGCGATACAAGTCATACTGCCTACCAGCATGTCATACTTTGGTTCGGCGGTATTGTTGGGTGAGACGATCCGGACCAACCTTACGCGTACTCTTACGCGAGACCGGTTCCCTCGACGTGCTTTGCACACAGATGGCTTGCGGAAGACTGTCTCTCCAACTTTAGTTGAACCAAGTGTGACTACGCCCGGTCCTTGAGAAGGTTAAAACGGAGTCTATTTGACGAACTATCGTTGTGGTTTTGATGCGTAGGTGAGATGAGTTCTTACTTAAGCCCGTAGCAGCCACATAAACTTGCAACAACAAAGTAGATGACGTCTAACTTGTTTTTGCAGGGTATGTTGTGATGTGATATGGTCAAGGCATGATGCTGATTTTATTGTATGAGATGATCATGTTTTGTAACCGAGTTATCGGCAACTGGCAGGAGCCATATGGTTGTCGCTTTATTGTATGCAATGCAATCGCGATGTAATGCTTTACTTTATTACTAAACGGTAGTGATAGTCGTGGAAGCATAAGATTGGCGAGACGACAACGATGCTACGATGGAGATCAAGGTGTCACGCCGGTGACGATGGTGATCATGAAGGTGCTTCGGAGATGGAGATCACAAGCACAAGATGATGATGGCCATATCATATCACTTATATTGATTGCATGTGATGTTTATCCTTTTATGCATCTTATCTTGCTTTGATTGACGGTAGCATTATAAGATGATCCCTCACTAAAATTATCAAGAAGTGTTCTCCCTGAGTATGCACCGTTGCCAAAGTTCGTCGTGCCCAAACACCACGTGATGATCGGGTGTGATAAGCTCTACGTCCAAATACAACGGGTGCAAAACAGTTGCACACGCAGAATACTCAGGTTATACTTGACGAGCCAAGCATATACAGATATGGCCTCAGAACACGGAGACCGAAAGGTCGAGCGTGAATCATATAGTAGATATGATCAACATAACGATGTTCACCATTGAAAACTACTCCATCTCACGTGATGATCGGTTATGGTTTAGTTGATTTGGATCACGTAATCACTTAGAAGATTAGAGGGATGTCTATCTAAGTGGGAGTTCCTAAGTAATTTGATTAACTGAACTTAAACTTATCATGAACTTAGTACCTGATAGTATCTTGCTTGTTTATGTTGATTGTAGATAGATGGCTCGTGCTATTGTTCCGTTGAATTTTAATGCGTTCCTTGAGAAAGCAAAGTTGAAAGATGATGGTAGCAATTACACTGACTGGGTCCGTAACCTGAGGATTATCCTCATTGCTGCACAGAAGAATTATGTCCTGGAAGCACCGCTGGGTGACAGGCCTGCTGCTGGAGCAACGCCGGATGTTATGAACGTCTGGCAGAGCAAAGCTGATGACTACTCGATAGTTCAGTGTGCCATGCTTTACGGCTTAGAATCGGGACTTCAACGACGTTTTGAACGTCATGGAGCATATGAGATGTTCCAGGAATTGAAGTTAATATTTCAAGCAAATGCCCGAATTGAGAGATATGAAGTATCCAATAAGTTCTATAGCTGTAAGATGGAGGAGAACAGTTCTGTCAGTGAGCATATACTCAAGATGTCTGGGTATAATAATCACTTGATTCAGATGGGAGTTAATCTTCCAGATGACTGCGTCATTGACAGAATTCTCAAATCACTGCCACCAAGCTACAAGAGCTTCGTGATGAACTATAATATGCAAGGGATGAACAAGACTATTCCCGAGCTCTTCGCAATGCTGAAAGCTGCGGAGGTAGAAATCAAGAAGGAGCATCAAGTGTTGATGGTTAGCAAGACCACTAGTTTCAAGAAAAAGGGCAAAGGGAAGAAGAAGGGAAACTTCAAGAAGAACAGCAAGCAAGTTGCTGCTCAGGAGAAGAAACCCAAGTCTGGACCTAAGCCTGAAACTGAGTGCTTCTACTGCAAGCAGACTGGTCACTGGAAGCGGAACTGCCCCAAGTATTTGGCGGATAAGAAGGATGGCAAAGTGAGCAAAGGTATATGTGATATACATGTTATTGATGTGTACCTTACTAGAGCTCGCAGTAGCACCTGGGTATTTGATACTGGTTCTGTTGCTAATATTTGCAACTCGAAACAGGGACTACAGAATAAGCGGACGCTAGCAAAGGACGAGGTGACGATGCGCGTGGGAAACGGTTCCAAAGTCGATGTGATCACGGTCGGCACGCTACCTCTACATCTACCTTCGGGATTAATATTAGACCTAAATAATTGTTATTTGGTGCCAGCGTTGAGCATGAACATTATATCTGGATCTTGTTTAATGCGAGACGGTTATTCATTTAAATCAGAGAATAATGGTTGTTCTATTTATATGAATAATATCTTTTATGGTCATGCACCCTTGAAGAGTGGTCTATTCTTGTTGAATCTCGAAGATAGTGATACACATATTCATAATGTAGAAGCCAAAAGATGCAAAGTTAATAATGATAGTGCAACTTACTTGTGGCACTGCCATTTAGGTCATATCGGTGTAAAGCGCATGAAGAAACTCCATACTGATGGGCTTTTGGAACCACTTGATTATGAATCACTTGGTACTTGCGAACCATGCCTCATAGGCAAGATGACTAAAACACCGTTCTCCGGTACTATGGAGAGAGCAACAGATTTATTGGAAATCATACATACCGATGTATGTGGTCCGATGAATATTGAGGCTCGTGGCGGATATCGTTATTTTCTCACCTTCACAGATGATTTAAGCAGATATGGGTATATCTACTTAATGAAACATAAGTCTGAAACATTTGAAAAGTTCAAAGAATTTCAGAGTGAAGTTGAAAATCATCGTAACAAGAAAATAAAGTTTCTACGATCTGATCGTGGAGGAGAATATTTGAGTTACGAGTTTGGTGTACATTTGAAAAATTGTAGAATAGTTTCGCAACTCACGCCACCCGGAACACCACAACGTAATGGTGTGTCCGAACGTCGTAATCGTACTTTACTAGATATGGTGCGATCTATGATGTCTCTTACTGATTTACCGCTATCGTTTTGGGGTTATGCTTTAGAGACGGCCGCATTCACGTTAAATAGGGCACCATCAAAATCCGTTGAGACGACACCTTATGAACTATGGTTTGGCAAGAAACCAAAGTTGTCGTTTCTTAAAGTTTGGGGCTGCGAAGCTTATGTGAAAAAGCTTCAACCTGATAAGCTCGAACCCAAATCGGAGAAATGTGTCTTCATAGGATATCCAAAGGAAACTATTGGATACACCTTCTATCACAGATCCGAAGGCAAGACTTTTGTTGCTAAATTCGGAAACTTTCTAGAGAAGGAGTTTCTCTCGAAAGAAGTGAGTGGGAGGAAAGTAGAACTTGACGAGGTAACTGTACCTGCTCCCTTATTGGAAAATAGTACATCACAGAAAACTGTTTCTGCGACACCTATACCCATAAGTGAGGAAGCTAATGATGATGATCATGAAGCTTCAGAACAAGATACTACTGAACCACGTAGATCAACCAGAGTAAGATCCGCACCAGAGTGGTACGGTAATCCAGTTCTGGAAGTCATGATGCTAGATCATGATGAACCTACGAACTATGAAGAAGCAATGGTGAGCCCAGATTCCGCAAAGTGGCTTGAGGCCATGAAATCTGAGATGGGATCCATGTATGAAAACAAAGTATGGACTTTGGTTGACTTGCCCGATGATCGGCAAGCAATTGAGAATAAATGGATCTTCAAGAAAAAGACTGACGCTGACGGTAATATTACTGTCTATAAAGCTCGACTTGTCGCAAAAGGTTTTCGACAAGTTCAAGGAGTTGACTACGATGAGACCTTCTCACCCATAGCGATGCTTAAGTCCGTCAGAATAATGTTAGCAATTGCCGCATTTTATGATTATGAAATATGGCAGATGGATGTCAAAACTGCATTCCTGAATGGATTTCTGGAAGAAGAGTTGTATATGATACAACCAGAAGGTTTTGTCGATCCAAAGGGAGCTAACAAAGTATGCAAACTCCAGCGATCCATTTATGGACTGGTGCAAGCATCTCGGAGTTGGAATAAACGCTTTGATAGTGTGATCAAAGCATTTGGGTTTATACAGACTTTTGGAGAAGCCTGTATTTACAAGAAAGTGAGTGGGAGCTCTGTAGCATTTCTAATATTATATGTGGATGACATATTGCTGATTGGAAATGATATAGAATTTCTGGATAGCATAAAGGGATACTTGAATAAAAGTTTTTCGATGAAAGACCTCGGGGAAGCACCTTACATATTAGGCATAAAGATCTATAGAGATAGATCAAGATGCTTAATTGGACTTTCACAAAGCACATACCTTGACAAGATTTTGAAGAAGTTCAAAATGGATCAAGCAAAGAAAGGGTTCTTGCCTGTGTTACAAGGTATGAAATTGAGTAAGACTCAATGCCCGACCACTGCAGAAGATAGAGAGAAAATGAAAGGTGTTCCCTATGCTTCAGCCATAGGCTCTATCATGTATGCAATGCTGTGTACCAGACCTGATGTGTGCCTTGCTATAAGTTTAGCAGGGAGGTACCAAAGTAATCCAGGAATGGATCACTGGACAGCGGTCAAGAACATCCTGAAATACCTGAAAAGGACTAAGGATATGTTTCTCGTATATGGAGGTGACAAAGAGCTCACCGTAAGAGGTTACGTTGATGCAAGCTTTGACACTGATCCGGACGATTCTAAATCGCAAACCGGATACGTGTTTACTTTAAACGGTGGAGCTGTCAGTTGGTGCAGTTCTAAACAAAGCGTCGTAGCGGGATCTACATGTGAAGCGGAGTACATAGCTGCTTCGGAAGCAGCAAACGAAGGAGTCTGGATGAAGGAGTTCATATCCGATCTAGGTGTCATACCTAGTGCATCGGGTCCAATGAAAATCTTCTGTGATAATACTGGTGCAATTGCCTTGGCAAAGGAATCCAGATTTCACAAGAGGACCAAACACATCAAGAGACGCTTCAACTCCATCCAGGATTTAGTCCAGGTGGGAGACATAGAGATTTGCAAGATACATACGGATCTGAACGTTGCAGACCCGTTGACTAAGCCTCTTCCACGAGCAAAACATGATCAGCACCAAGGCTCCATGGGTGTTATAATCATTACAGTGTAATCTAGATTATTGACTCTAGTGCAAGTGGGAGACTGAAGGAAATATGCCCTAGAGGCAATAATAAAGTTATTATTTATTTCCTTACATCATGATAAATGTTTATTATTCATGCTAGAATTGTATTAACCGGAAACATAATACATGTGTGAATACATAGACCAACAGAGTGTCACTAGTATGCCTCTACTTGACTAGCTCGTTAATCAAAGATGGTTATGTTTCCTAACCATGAACAAAGAGTTGTTATTTGATTAACGAGGTCACATCATTAGTTGAATGATCTGATTGACATGACCCATCCCATTAGCTTAGCACCCGATCGTTTAGTATGTTGCTATTGCTTTCTTCATGACTTATACATGTTCCTATAACTATGAGATTATGCAACTCCCGTTTACCGGAGGAACACTTTGGGTACTACCAAACGTCACAACGTAACTGGGTGATTATAAAGGAGTACTACAGGTTTCTCCAATGGTAGATGTTGGGTTGGCGTATTTCGAGATTAGGGTTTGTCACTCTGATTGTCGGAGAGGTATCTCTGGGCCCTCTCGGTAATGCACATCACATAAGCCTTGCAAGCACTGGTACGACTACTTCCTCTACGTTGTGTGATCGCTTCCGCAGTCGGTCTGCGTTGGTACGTAGACAACACTCTCCCCTCTCGTTGCTGTGCATCACCATGATCTTGCGTGTGCGTAGGAAAATTTTCGAAATTACTGCGTTCCCCAACAGATTATGTAGCATCAATCTGCATCTTATCTTCATTATCCTCTATCCCTTCCAGTATTATCATATCTGTAATTACTCTCTAGAAAATGTAGAGTACAGGCAATGCTTATGAAGAAGATTTTGTGCTGAAATTCTTGAGTTATCCTTCCCTTGACATGGAGAAGGGCATTATAAAGCCAGTGTTAATTGTTAATGTAAGTCAGTCCTTCTAAAGCCTTTATCCTCAACTGCTGTTTAATTTTCTCATACTCCCTATCGTTTATTGCTGTTTAGTTTGTTGTTTCTACCAAAATGCATGTTCGTCAGAACCATAAGTTCTAAGTTTTACTTGTAAAACCAATTCCTTATTCATACCATGCACATTACTTAATACTCCCTATATGTATGCTTGTTTTGTGGATCTATAATCCAGTGTGTGGTGAAGTAGCCCACGTTTGCACCTTGTCATCTCCTGTTTTATCTTACTGATGTGGCATGCTAGGTCGGTCTCACAGCCTTGCTCAGTAGCTTGCGCAGCAGTTCCCCCGCAAGGCTAACCTTTCTTGAACTGTCTTGGAAGTGGTCTCGGTTCAGTATTATTTTGTTACGCTGTAATGGTGCCAAGTTTTTGTAATCTACTTCTTCGTTGCGCTTTATGATCACTGGTGGCGAACTTCGATGCCTAGTGGATGTGATATACCTTAAATCCTTTATTGTATAGTGTAGGTTTATTCTTAATTACTATGTCGTAATTTATTTATTGCATAGAGTAGGGTTGTTCTTAATTCCCACTAGTTACTGCCATCATTCGCTATCTGAAAAAAAATTAGATGTAGTCGACCGGACCGAAACATTCGACTCTAACGGGCCAGATTTTTAGCGGGCCACAATTGGGCTGGCCTACGTCTTTCTTGGGCCCGAATGATTGGGGCCTTCACACATTGCGCCAGGCCCAAACTTACACCGGCCTATATTTTAGTTGGGCCTTTTGTCGACCCAGCACTTAGTTTGGCCCAGGTAGCGTTGGGCCATTAACAGGCTGAATATTGTACTGGCCTGTTACGGCCGAGATGAAACCACGGGCTTTTAGCAGGCCAAAATGCATGTTCGGCCTCAATTTTTACTAGTCGTCGACGGGCCTTCAACAGGCCGAAATGTAGACCGAGCCGTTTTGGGCCCAGTTAGCTCATGGGTCGTTACCAGGCTGAAACATATCTCAGGCCTTAGTTGGCCCACTGATATCATGGGCCTTTAAGACGCCGAAAGCTTAGCACAGGCATCAACGGGCCGAATTACGCGATAGGCCTTTAACAGGCCCAAAGTCAAGTTGGGCTTAACTGTTGCAACCTTTAGCACGGGCCGTTAGTGGGCCCGGTGTCCCGTCAGACCATATATGGCCCATGGGTAGCACGGGCCATTCCCAGGCCGAAAGTCACACCGGGCTAAAATGGGCCCATGTCTACATCAGGCCTCTAACAGGCCGAAAGTCACTAGGCTGTAGTTGGCCCAAATATTCGGCGAACAATTAACGGGCCAGATCTGGCTTTGGGCCGCAAATGGGCCCAAATATTGGGCGAACAATGAACGGGCCAGATCTGGCTTCGGGCCATAAATGGGCCCAAATATTGGGCGAACAATTAACGGGCCAGATCTGGCTTCGGGCCGTAAATGGGCCTTCATTAAGCAGGCCGTTATTGGGCTGGCCCACTAGTACCTGATTAATTTCTATGGGCCTTTTACTGGGCCGGCCTTTTTAACCTATATGGGCCTTTGTTGGGCCCAGCCACATGTCGACGTATCATAGGCATGTCTCCTCCAATGGACGGGCGACATCTGGCCCACTAACGAGCTGGCTGGTGTTCCCTTCGGCCAATCAGAATTTTACACGTGGAAATTTCCCATTGGTTGGGGCTGTTAATAGGTTATCGGATCCAAAATCTGACCTGATAGCTTAACGGCGTTCCGTTACGGTGGATGCCACGTGTAGGTCACCCTTGACGAAAGCACTTCTGTGACGCGCGATTTATCGTCATGGAAGCGGACACTTCCGTGATGATAATTTTGGTAATGTCATGGAACACTTCTACGACAGCACAGGTATAACTATCTCGATTCTGTCATAAAATCATCATGGATGTACATGCATGACAAAAAATGCGACCTAGTGTGACAAACACGTATCATCACGGAAGTGTATTTTTTTGTAGTGCATCCTATGATGTCTGAGTAGATTTTCGTTGTCCTATCGGTGGTTGATGAATTGCTATGATTGATTTAATTTGCTTGTGGTTATGTTGTTGTCCTTTGGTGCCCATCATATGAGTGCGCGCGTGGATCACACCATAGGGTTAGTTGTATATTGATAGGACTATGTATTGGAGGGCAAGAGTGACAGAAACTTCAGCCTAGCATAGAAATTGATGCATACGGGATTGAATGGGGGCCAATATATCTTAATGCTATGGTTGGGTTTTACCTTAATGAACGTTAGTAGTTGCGGATGCTTGCTAATAGTTCCAATCATGAGTGCATAGAATTCCAAGTCAGGGATGACATGCTAGCAGTGGCCTCTCACACATAAAACTTGCTATCGGTCTAGTAAAGTAGTCAATTGCTTAGGGACAATTTCGCAACTCCTACCACCACTTTTCCACACTCGCTATACTAACTTTATTACTTCTTTATCTAAACAGCCTCTAGCTTTTATTTACGAGATCTTTATTATCTTGCAAGCCTATCCAAAAATACCTACAAAGTACTTCTAGTTTCATACTTGTTCTAGGTAAAGCGAACGTAAAGCGTGTTAGAGTTGTATCGGTGGTCGATAGAACTTGAGGGAATATTTGTTCTACCTTTAGCTCCTCGTTGGGTTCGACACTCTTACTTATTGAAGGAGGCTACAATTGATCCCTTATACTTGTGGGTTATCACTCACCAACACCGGACCATCGGCCTCGCCTCGCCTTCAAGTTAAACTGACGCGTCTCCGCGGCCTCAAGGAACCACCACCGGAGCCTCCTCTATTTATCTCTGTTGTTCGGTTTCAAGACACCGTCGCCAAGTTGCACCGCTCCGGGTCGCTGAGCCGCCCTGCTGCTCTAAACCGTGGTTGCAAGCTCCGCCTATATTGTTATTGTCACACCCTAGCTAGTCCATGCATTGAGTGTGCATCATGTTTACTTTCATCAGAAACTTGAAATGGGGAAGGCAGAACCCCCAACACCCCCCCTAAAATCAACTAGGGTTTACTAAAAATTATTTCAATGAACCTGAAATGCCCTTCTAAAATGTTCACCCTCCTTGCCTTGGGTTAGAACCTTTGGGAAAATAGGTGCACATTTTTCTAGGTCAACAGAAGGTCACTGATTTAATTCATAAATATTTGAATTTGGCCATTTAAATGCTATTAAATAATTCAAGTGCTCAAATAATTCTGGAAATAATTGTTTGCTGTTAGGAATAATCCCAATAGAGCCCACAATTATTTTCAGGATTTTAGGAAGTGCCTAGGTATTTTAATTAAAGCCCTAAAGCTACAAAATAATAGAAAAGGAAAACAAAAATCAAAAAAGGGGAAAGTAGCCCACCTGGGCCTTACCTATGCTGGCCAGCCCACCTGGCTCGAACCAGCCTACTGGCGCTGCCAGTCGTCGTCCTCCTCGCGCCAGAAGGACGCGGAGCGCGTGGCCGGCGCCCGCGGCCACACGCCGGCCACCTCCTGCTTCCGTCGATGCCGGGAGACGTCCAGGGAATGCCACGCGACCCCCCACGTCCCCCTCTCATCCTCTCTCACTCTCCTCCTCGTCTCCCTCTCCCTCTCCCGCGATGGCCGATGCACCCGTCGCCGTCTCACCGTCGTAGTCGCACCCTCCGTCACCCCCTTGCCTCTCTGACCTTCCAGAAGCTCTGCCGTGACGCCCTCGCCCTCCCCACCGAGCCACGCATCGCCGGAGGCCCTGCATCGCCGTCATCAGATCATCTTCAACCTCGGTACCCGCCGGACGCCGCTCATCGATTTGCCTCACTCCGGTCGCCCCCGAGCCCACTGAGCTGCTCATCGACCTTCCTGTGAGCTCCGCCACCTTTCCCCTCTTCTTTTCCACGCGTTTGCACCCTCTAGGCCCTAGTTCCACCATGGCCGAAGCTCGTCTCCGCTCGAGCTTTTCGCCGGCGCCGCTCCGGCGACCATTTGGTCATCCCGTGCTACGCAATGTGCTTGCTACATCGCGTAGTGCCTCGCTAGCGCCTTAGTTTCAACGTTTGCACGCCGCAGCCCACACCCCGCACATGGCCGAACTCCGGCCGCCGCCTTGGAGCTCGCCGTCGTCGTCTCCGGCCACCGTAGGCCCGGCCACCTCCACCACTAGATGCGCGACTGCAAGAGCTCTCCAACGAGCCCAAGAACGGCCTCGCTCGTGCCCTGTAGGCGTTTTCCGAGCTGCGCCACCGTCTCGGGCCTCGCTGGCGGCTCAACGCCGGCGAGTTTGACCCAGTTTGACCCTGGGTGGGCCCAGGTAGACCCCCCCTGAGTCTATGACAGGTGGGGCCGGTCTGCTAACTAATCTAGGATTAGTTTTAACTAATTTTATTTTACTCAGTCACTGACATGTGGGCCCAGGCCCCACTAACAGCTAATTAGTGTTAATCTAATCATGTTATCTAACTGAGAGACTGACAGAAGGGGCCCACCAGCCAGGTTTGACCTGGGCTGGCGCCTTTGACCTGCTGAGGTCAGCATGACGCAATGCTGACGCAGTAATGCATTTTCTAGAATTATTTTTATTCAGGAAATTCCAGAAAATAGTTCAAACTTCAAAAATTCATAGAAATTCAACCATAACTCCAAATGAGATAAATTATATATGAAAAATTATCAGAAAAATTCAATCTATCCATCTGTAATGGTTTCATGCATGACAAAACAAGTTTACCCTGCTGTTTAAGCAGAATAAGGAAATGCCCTATAAATGCAATAATTAATGAACTAATATTTGAATCTTGGATTCAAATGAGTTCACCCCTTTTTGTTTTAGCTTGCACTAGGCCAAAACACATTCATATTGCCATGTCATAGCATGCATCATATTGTTGCATATCGTCATGTGTTGATTGTGCTCGGTTGTGTTCTTCGTGGTAGGTTCTGCCTCCGAGGATATTCACGAGTATCCAACTGAAGGGCAGTATCCCGTTACCACTCCATCAGGCAAGCAACCATTGATCATTCCGATACAACCCATGTTCTCGCTCCTGCTCTTATTACTGCATTAAGATAACACGATTCAAACTGCTGCGTGCTACGGTAGTTGAACCCTTATCCTCTGCATGACCTGTCATTGCCATAGTAACTAGATGAAACCCACTAGCATGTGTAGGAGTTGATTGAGCCATGTTTTGTGATTCCTACCTTGCTATGCCTGCTATGCTTAGAGTTGTGTCAAGGCTGGTTCATCTGGGTGATGGGCTAGAGTGAAATGCTTGTGTCGGTAATATGTGGTATGTGTTGAACATGTTTTGGTAAAGGTATCGATGAGAGGCCACGTAGGAGTACATGGTGGGTTGTTTCATTGAGGCCGTCCCTAAGAACTGAGTTATGTATACGTGATTTAAGATTCAGCTACTACCACACATTGGGCCATGAAATATGACCCCGCTCGACTTACTGACCCCTCTCGCCTCAGTCCAGGAGTTGCAACTAGTTTCTGGTGTTTGTAGGTTAAGTGTTGGCGGCCGTGCGTAGCGCTGACCCTAGGGGTGGGCTATGTTGCGGTAGATACACCGTGGCACGGTGTACCGAGTCACCCGTTTGGTGTCTCGGGAACCCTGTTCACATCGTTCGGGGCCGTTGAGGACACCCCGGCCGGATTTCCTTGCGGATGGAACCTGAATAGGCGATGACCCTGGACTAGAGACTTGTGAGGTTAGTCAGGTCGTGGTCTACACCCACGTCGGTTTTCGCTTGAAGTCTGCCGAGCACATTTCGTGTGCAGACGCTAAGTGGTGGAAACATGTGTGACGAAGTACACCCCTGTAGGGTATAAAACTATTAGAATAGCCGCGTCCGCGGTAAAGGACTACTTGGTTGCCTATACAGTTCATAGGCAAGTTAATGGATACTACTAAAAGACTCAAGATAAGTGTGAGTACCGAGGATGGACCTCTCGCAGGATGACGAGGGAGGATCCTCGGTGGAGTATTGTGTTGGTGAGTAGTGGACTCGTGTGCAAAAACCATTTTACTAGAGAGGTTCCGTAGGATAGCTTAGCCAAGAGTCAAAGCTGGCTTGCTGCATAACCCCACCACCTTCCTGAGAATGAGCATGTATAGTAGGTTCTGATGTAAGACTTGCTGAGTACCTTTGTACTCATGTTTGCTTATTAATTGTTTTCAGACGACAACACTGCCCCATCCGATGGATTTTATGTAGACCTTGACGTCGACGAGTGACTAGCCACCCAGGTGGTGATCCCGGCCATGGAGGGCCCTATGTAGATAGACAGGCTTTGAGAAGCCTTCTTCTTTTTTAGAGTCTGTACTCAGACTGGTTGCTTCCGCACGTGCTTGTATGCTTGTATGACTTGTGTGTCGGGTCATGTGACCCCTATCTGTATGAACATGTTATGTATGGCTCTCGGGAGCCTTTAAATAAAGTACTTGAGTTGTAGAGTTTTGTTGTGATGCCATGTTGTATGTACTCATATCGGGCATCTTGTGTGTATGATTGAAATGCTTGGTATGAGTGGGATCCGACAATCTAGTTGTTTATCCTTCGCAGCCTTTCTTATGGGGAAATGTAGTCTAGTGTTCCTCAAGCTATAGTAGTCCGCTACAGCCCGGTTCACCGGAGTCCTGCTAGCCCAGCACTACTGTTCAGGACACTTGACTGGCCGGCATGTGTTTCACTTCGTCCCTATGTCTGTCCCTTCGGGGAAATGTCACGCGGTGACTTCCGGAGTCATGCCTCGCCTGCTACAGCCCGGAACCCCCAGAGTCCTGTTAGCCCAGTGCTACAGCCCGGAATCACTCGTTGATGACCGACATGTTCAATGTGATTCATGTATGCCTGTCTCCATAGGTCTGTGCCGCTTTGGGTTCACGACTAGCCATGTCGGCCCGGGTTCTAGGTCATATGGATGCTAGCGACATTGTCATATACGTGAGCCAAAAGGCGCAAACGGTCCCAGGCCATGGTAAGGCAACACCATGGGATACCATGCGTGAGGCTGCAAAGTGATATGAGGTGTTACCGGCTAGATCGATGTGGCTTGGAATCGGGGTCCTGACAGTTATGACCCGCCGTGGCCACGGCCTGAGCCGCCTTGTTGCAGACGCTTCACCCGATCGAGCCGCATGCCGCTTCAAGTTGCTGCAATGGCTTCGATCCACTCTCTGCCGCCATGGGTTTGAACCGCCCCTGCTACCGTGGTTTTCGCCGCTACTAACGGGTGCTGTTGTTTCTGCGCAGGCTGTTTCTGCCTCGCCGGTCGCCCGATGCTTTCCTCTGACTGCTGAGCCGCCCGATTCCTACTGAAGGGGATAAGGGGGACTGGTTTGAAGAAAAGTAAAAGTGGTCAGCAACTGTGTTGAAAAATTATTCACGGACGTTATATATACGGACCATCTGTCGTCCGAACAAATCAGGTGATATCCATCTGAGTCTATTTTATTAACACATATTGTTTCCATCATAGAACAATTACTTTGGTCTATGTATTTTTATGTGCAGGACAATGATTCATTATCAAGGTGGTGCCATGCTGTGCTTATGAAGTGTGTGTAGCATCATCATGCATCGGTGTCCGCGCCCGCTTGCTAATGAATGGACACGCACAAGCCGCCACCCTTGCGACCCGGTCTACATCGAATTCTCAAGATTGCGTTTGCTCGCTGTTCAATGGACGTGCACAAGTCGCCGCCCCTGTGGATTGATCTACATCAACTAGCCGGGACCGCGCCTGCGGTTGACTCACCCATCTGCATGTCTTACCGTGACTATGATTGACTCACCCATCCGCACCGGCTTACAATGCCACAGCCGACTCATCTGTCTGTGCTACCTTTGATGTTGCAATCGTCTTTACCATCCGTCTCTCTCGGGCTGGTCTACATCAACACACCATGTCGCATCTGTCTGCATGAGCTGTTTATTGAGTACAAGCAAGTCACTGCTCGGGTAGCCCGGTTCTTTCTTCCAACAATTTGGAGGCAAATTATTATATATGGTCAGCTGCCGTCTGTGCTGGATGGCTTAATGGGCGGGTGCACAACCCGCCACTGCAGCTTGGTTAACTTCAAAACCGCCAGTCGGATTTAACCATTGGCTGAGTTGCTGACACAGCTCATACGGGATCATCTATAACCCGCCGCAGTCACCTCCGCATGCTCTGGATTCCCATCATGTTATCAACACCAATGATATGCATCTTATGCTATGGTCAAAATATGAAGAATCTCAAGCCAACTCTTTGAGTCGTCTTAAGACTCGGGGGCTATGATGACATGACCTAGCAAATGTTGCCAGTTTCAGCAAAATTCAAGAACTCTAGGTCATTGGAGGGAAAAATAACCCGACCTTGGAGGCTACTGCCCTGTTGGTGAAAAATTGAAGGCCGTCCGGAAATTTCCCGCTTAAAAAAGTGATTGACAATCAGAGAGTTCCGGCTCAATAGAAGAATTCTGGGTTATCAGGAAGGATTCTGGTTCAAAATCCAGCTCAGGGGAAAGTTGTCTCCCGCAAAGCTCTAAAGCTCTCAATATCCGGTTCAAAATCTCGGTTCAAAAAGAATTTATCTCTTGCAAAAAGTTAAAGGGTGCCGAAGAGGACCTGTTGCTATGATGCGCGGTTCAAACATGGGTATCCTGCCTTATTGGCCTATCATATTATTGGTTACATGGAGGCTTATTGCTCATTGAGCGAATCTATGATTACCCTTTGATCCGGCTTATATGCCATGCTTACAAAACACTTGGGGGCTTTCTACCCAGGTTAACAGGGACCAAAGAGAGTCTGTTGCAAAAACACAACTCAAACATAGGCGCCCATTGAGCACAGCTCAAAAATATTGCTTGGGGGCTCTTTTGTTCTAAAGAACAAAGAGTTTTTATAACCCTTGTAATAGGCTTAAAAGCCAGGCTTGGAAGCCAGGTGTATTCACCTAAAACCCGGGTTATCATGCCTTTTTAAGTAAGCCACTCCGCCCAGGTAATCCTGGAATGACCTGTCGAACGTTTCATAAGTCAATCTTATGCAGACACTGAACTTGTCAAAGTTAAAATGACGATTGGTTATGTGAGGTCCATCTTATAAGTTTTGTATATAGGTTTAGCTCGGTGGCCTGGCAGCCCATGAAAAGCCTCGATTTTCGGCCTGGCAGCCCATGAAAAACCACGTTTCTCATTTATTTTTTATTCAACAGATTCTTTCTTTTTGAGGTGTATTTGATAAGGCTTATAAAGTTTTATGATTATAATTCACCGGTGTTTATTAACCTGGCCTGGCTTTTGACTATAAGTCGCCAGTATGAGATAATATCCGGTGTTTATTAACCTGACCTGGCTTTTGACTATAAGTCGCCAGTGTATGATGAGAAATTATCCGGTGTTTATTAACCCGGCCTGGCTTTGTCTATAAGTCACTAGTGTATGATGAGAAATTATCCGGTGTTTATTAACCCGACCTGGCTTTGGACTATAAGTCGCTAGTATATGATGATCTTATATATTTGGAAGCGTTGTGCTCTAAGTTTTGGGATATTACCGCTTGCTTCATACGGCATTGTAAGCCGGCGATATATGTCAATTGAACAGGGCATTATGCGCTCAATCTTTTGGGTTCTAACCCTTACTACACAGGTATGATAAGCTGGCAGTGTGAGCAAATATCACAGGTATGATATTTTGTTCTGATTATATATGGTTATGATTAAACCGGCCCTGGTTTTTGATGTTAAGTCGCCAGGGCATATGTTGTTTAAAACTCTGTGCAGGATTTGCAGAGCTATGACTTAAATAAATGATTAAGCTCAAGCCCATCATCAAAAGGGTTATCAATTATTGATTTTCACAAAGGCTATAAGCCAGCGGGTTACAAACATCCCGGATTACAATGGATGCGCATTAAGTCACTATTGGCCAAGAGCCACTGAGTATTTAAACTTCGGATTTACTTGTCAACCAATAAGGTATTCAAATCTTTAATAGCCAAACTTGGCTGGTTGTCATGATGATATTGAATGATTGAGGTTTTCATATCGGATTATATTATTCAAATCTTAAATAGCCAACATGGCTGGATTTTTATTATGGTTATCAATAACCAATGTTATGGTCGAGGTTTTCAAAGTCACTTCAGTACAATGGCTATTATTTTATCAATGGATATGATTTATTCTACAATGTAAGGAATAGTCCCGAGTCGCTGCAGGCTTACGACCCGGCACTTGGTTGCTACATTATTCAAGTTGAGATTACATCAAATATCAAATATGCAAGTCTCATGTTGCTGCAAGCATGCACCATGACACTTGGGGGCTAATGCAAAGTCATTTTTACTGGCCTTATTGAAGACCTGACTCATCACATCATAGTGAGCTGGCCCTTGGGGCTACCAATTGCTCCTGTCAACAATTCAAGGTACACAAGTCTTATTCCATTATATTGAAGGGTCCACTGCTCAGTTGGTAAAGCACAAAGCTCTTAACCTTGTGGATGTGGGTTCTAGCCCCATGGTGAGGGTTACATCATATGATATTCTTTTCAAAGAAGTATACGTAAAGTCCCAGCTCAGTATTATCTTACTAAACCGGCCCTTGGGGGCTACACATTGTTGTTCAAATCTACATGATCATATCTACAAAGTCCCTACTCATTATTTCTTAATGACCCGGCCCTTGGGGGCTATATTGGTTGAAGTTTTTATGGGCATCAGGCAATTACAAGTCCCAGGTTGCTGCAAGCATGACAACCCGGCACTTGGGGGCTACATATATGGAGTATTTAGTCTTAACTAGTGACTAGGATGAACTAACATGGATTTCTTCAAAGTGGCAGTATTTATATTGAAGCAAGTCTTAAGTCATCACTTTGTTATGCTCAAGACTTGGGGGCTACAAGTAATATGGATATAAGGGAGAAATATTTTCCAATTTTCAGTTTTGAGCAAACCAGATTGACCCGGTGTCTGCGACAATCATGGCACGCAGTCACCAACAATCATGACTCGACGTCACCAATAACTATGACCTGGTGTGGGCAACAAATTATGACCCGGTGCTATCAATATTTACAAACCGGATATTTTGGCAATGTTAAACCGGCAAGTTCTACAAGCCAGCTGAAAATCAGACGAGTATTTCAAGACCAATATTTTTGTTAAGCATTGGGAGCTGAATCAAATATTCTTCACAATATATTTCTGTGAGAAGCCAATGTCAGCAAATTGATTATGAAGCTGGTCTATTGACTCGGACTGTCCAGAAGAAGGAAATGACAAGGACTTAAGGATGATTAGGTGTCGGCTTACAAGAATTTTTAACCCGGAGCACAAGCTGTCAAATTTGTTCTTCTATTTATTTTGCAGGATCAGTTTAAAATGGATAAATCCAAATTAAACTTGGGTCTAATGTCGGGGATATACCTCGTGGTATGACCCGGCCGGACTTGGCGACTCACTAATAGCCCGCCCTAACTTGGCGACTCACGAAGTGACCCGCACGGATCTCTCCACTCACTGATGACCCAGCTGGGCCTGGTGACTCATTGGTAACCCAGCGGGCGGGTCAGATGGATGACAAGGTCCAAGGCCCAGTAGGCCGGTTCGTATGATGGTGGGCCTGCTTAATAGGAAAGGTGTAAGGAATATTCTTCTACAAAGGAAGCAAGACTAGGACTCCACTTGTAATAGAGTAGTCCTAATCCTACTAGGACTAGTCATGTAACCCGCCCCTTCGACATATATAAGGAGGGGTAGGGCACCCCAAGAGGGGCAGAAATAATCGCTAAGGTTAGACACAACTAAAGGGGAGCCGGCTTATGCGGCGACTACCTCATGAGCATAATGAGACCTGGCCACAAACAGCATGTAGGGATATTACCGGATGATATTTCCCGGGGCCCGAAGCTGTCTAAATCCTTGTCTTGTGTGTTGATCTGCCTCACGTCCCTCGATTCTGACCAACCCCTTCAAGCTACCGCACAGATGCGTTGGCCTCATGACTAAGTCCTCACACTAGGACATCTGTCGTGACAATTCCACGACAGGTGCCACCTTACCTGGCCCGGGACCGTTTGCCCCTTTTGTCTCACATATATGATAGTGTCGCTAGCATCCATATGACAGAGAACCCGAGCCTACATGACTAGTCGTAAACTCAAGGTGGCACTAACTTACAGGGACAGGCATACACGACCCAGCAACAAACGTGTCGGTCATCAACGTATGAACGCAAGTCGTAGCAAGCTACAAGGACTTAAAGGAACAACGTGTGACATTTCCCCGAAGGGACAGACACAGGAACGAAGAAGGACAAATGCCGGCCAGCCTAAGCGTTCCGGAGCAGTAGCAAGCTACCATGGCTCAGTGGAAGCACTAGGAGACATTTCCCCATGAGAGAGGCTACCAAGAATAAACAACTAGGTTGTCGGATCCCACACATAGAAATACACGTTACACGTACGCATAACATGCAAGTATGTGTTGTACAACATGGCATCACAACATAATTCAACAACTCAAATAAATAAAGGCCTAGAAGAGCCACATAGCATTTATTACAAACAGGGGTCACATGACCCAACATACAGAGCATACAAGCAACGGAAGCATAACATGTCTGAGTATAGACAACTACAAATGAAAAAGGTTGAGAAGCCTGACTATCTACAAGACCCTCCCAAGGGTACAAGATCGTAGCTGAGGCAACGAGCTAAACGTCGAAGTCCATATGGAACTACTAGTGAGACTGAAGTCTCTCTACAAAAACATAAATTAAGCAAACGTGAGTACAAATGTACCCAACAAGACTTACATCAGAACTATCTACATATGCATCAGTATCAACAAAGGGGGTGGTGGAGTTTAACTGCAGCAAGCCAGCTTTGATTCAGTGGCTATCCTGAACTACGACTGCTGGTAACTCTTTTGAGGTGGTGCACACGAGTCCACATATTCACCATATCGATACACCACTATGGATCCGCTCCCGTCTCCCTATGAGAAGGCCATCCATAGCACTCACACTTATCTTGCGCATTTTAGAGTATCCACTTTCACTTGTCTATGAACTGTATAAGCAACCCAGAGGTCCTTTACCACGGATGCGGCTATTCGAATAGATCATTTATAACCCTGCAGGGGTGTACTTCTTCACACACGCTCTCACCACTTACCACCATGTACACGTAATGTATCTCGGCAACCTTCAAGCGGAAGCCTGGCGAGGGTGTCGACCACGGCCTGACTAACCACGCAAGTCTCTAGTCCAGGTTTATCGCCTATTCGGGTTACATCCGCAAGGAGATCCGGCCGGGGTGTCACTCACAACCCCAAACGATGTGTACAGGGTTCCGAAGCCCACCAAACAGTGACGCTTGGTATACCCGGCCACGATGCCTAATCTTTCCCAAGCCCACCTGTACTGGGTGCCACTTGGTAGACTACTAACACAACCTACAAACACCAGAACTAGTTGCAAATCCTGGACAGAGATCAAGTTGATTAATAAGTCGAGAGAGCTTGGAGTGCCCGGAGCCCAATGTGTGGTAGTAGCTGTTCATGGATCACAAACACAAAACTCAGTTTCAGAGGACGATTTCAATGAGACAACCCACCATGTACTCCTACATGGCCTCTCACCACTACCTTTACCAAATCGTGTTCACACACTTAGCTCTCAATAGTAAGACATGTTCACCACATTCCAATTCATCGTCGATGAATCAGACCTGACTCAACTCTAAGCAGTAGCAGGCATGACAACAAGCATGAATGAGTAGGGACATCAGGGCTCAAACAACTCCTACTCATGCTAGTGGGTTTCATCTATTTTACTGTGGCAATGATAGGTCATTCAAAGGAAAGGGGTTCAACTACCGCAGCATGTAACAGTTGAATCGTTGTTGTCCTAATGCAGTAAAAGAGAGCAGAAGCGAGGGAGTGGGATTGTATCGGAATGAACAAGGGGGTTTTGCTTGCTTGGCACTTCTGAAGATAGTATAGCTCTTCAGCGGTGTCATCGATCTCATCGCCGGAACATACGTCTATCGAGGGGGAAAAACCATTGGCAAACAAGAGGGAACATAATCAATGCAATGCAACAATATGATGCATGATCATGACATGGCAATATGATGTTGATTGAGCTAATGCAACTAGCAACCAGATTAAATGAAGTTGGTTTGAACAAAAGGTTCAAATTCAAACTCCATATAATACATTTCAAATGCCATTTATTCAAATTGTCATATACAGTGGCTGTAAGTTGTTCAAACATGCATAAGGATGGTACAGATGGATAGATTGCATTTTTTGATAATTTTTCATATATAAGTTATTTCATTTGGAGTTACGGTTTAATTTCTATGAATTTTAGAAGTTTATAGAATTTTTTGGAATTTCCTGAATTATTATAAACCCAGAAAATCATTATTGTGTCAGCATGGTAGCAGCATGATGTCACCGGGTCAACTGAGGCCGGCCAGGGTCAAACCTGATGGCTGGGACCCACACGTCAGTGACACGGTGTTAACAGTGGGTTAATTTAACTAACTAATTGTTTTGCCCGCTAATTAAACAAGCAGGGGCCACCCGTCAGTGTCACTAAGAGGGGGTGATTAGCCTTAACTAATCTCCTAACCGGCAGGGGCCACCGATTAGCGGCTCAGACGACGGCTCATCGCCGACGACCATTGGTCGCGGCGGAGTCCGCGTTTGAGGCCCCGGGAGCGGCGGCTAAGGGCACCAGGAGGTAGCCCGACCACGCACGCATCCAGGGAAGCAGGCGGCTGGGTGTGGTGGCGCCGGAGCTCATCGGAAATGAGTTCGTGGCGGCGGTGGTTCTCGACCGGGATGGAAACATCGGCTTTGGATGCCAAACAAGAATGGAAGCTAGGGGAGAGGCGGACGAGCTCACAGAGAGGTCGGCGGAGGTCTTAGCGGGCTCAGGGATGGAACGAGCGAGGCAAACCGATGACGGCAATCTCGAGCGCCCGAGGAAAGAGACGATGATGGAGACGAGGATGCAGGGCCTCCGGGCTCGTGATCTTCGGCGGAGAGATGTGGCTCAGCACGACATAGCTCTAGGGCCGGCTGGTGGCGCTTGGTGATGATGGCGGCCACGCGAGCAAAGCACGGCGGCGACGACTGGTTCTCAGGTGGTTGCGGGGACATGAGGGGAAGGGGGAGAATGACCAGAGAGAGGGAGAGGTGCAGGAGGGTCACGGGACGTTTTCAGGTGCGGAGAAGGGAGAGGGATGAGCCTCCAGCGCGAAGCAGGAGGTGGCGACCTCCCAGCACGCGTGCGTGACTTCGCCTCTGCCTACTGGCAGAGGTTGAAGAAGACCACAACGCCCCTGGTGGGCTAGGCTGGCCAACTGGGCTGCCAGGAAAGTCGGGCCAGGTTTGCTTCCTTATTTTTTTAACCTTTTCTAATTATTTTTCTATTTATTTTGCTCTGTTTTGATTTAGTAATAATATTATACCATTTCATAAAATCCTGGAAATAATTATGGGTGCTTTCTGAATTATTCTAGTGACCCTTAACAATTTCCAACATGTTTGTAGCATCTAAAATATATATAGCATTCAAATAGCTCCAATTCAATTATGATTGAATTAATTCAAAGTCCAAATATGTCCTGCAAAAATGTGAACCATTTTTTGTGGATGCTTCCACCTTGATCCAGAAATGATGAACATTTTTAAAGGGCATTTTGAAATCATTGAAAGAGATTTTAGTTGAACCTATTTGGATTCCTTTTGATGCTAGGGTTTGAACATCCCCATCTCAAATTTCCATGAAAGTTAAACATGATGCATGGAAGCCACTCACTGATGCAACTAATTACAAAGTAGAATTCTAGGGCTGTGACATTGCCAAACCTGATAAGAAAGATAAACATAGACCCGTTGTTGGCATGCGTGTCATCTCAGTTAAAATAGGAGATCGTTGTTATCATGGTTTATGTGACATGGGTGCTAGTGTGAGTGTTGTTCCTTACACATTATATCAAGAAATTATGAAAGACATAGCACCTGCAGAGTTAGAAGAAGTAGATGTTACTATTAAACTGGCTAACAGAGACACCATATCACCTTTTGGGATTGTTAGAGATGTTGAATTCTTGTGTGGAAAAATAAAATACCCTACTAATTTTCTTGTTCTTGGTTCCCCACAAGATGACTTTTGTCTCATTATATTTGATAGACCTTTCTTGAATACAGTTAATGCTAAGATAGACTATAAGGAACAAACTGTCGGTGTTAGCTTTGGTGATGAGTCTCATGAGTTTAATTTTTCCAAGTTTAGTAGAAATCCTCATGAAAAAGAATTGTCTAGTAAGGATGAATTAATTGGTCTTGCTTCTATTGATGTACCACCTACTAATCCTTTAGAACAATATTTGCTAGACCATGAAAATGATTTACATATGCATGAAAGAAATGAAATAGACAAAATTTTCTTTGAACAACATCCTCTATTTAAACACAATTTGCCTATTGAAACTCTAGGAGGTCCTCATCCACCTAATGATAAGAATTAAAACAATTGCCAGACACTTTGAAATATGCTTATCTTGATGAAAAGAAGATATATCATGTTATTATTAGTGTTAACCTTTCAGAACATAAGAAAGAAAGATTATTGGAAGTTCTAAGGAAGCACCGAGCTGCTATTGGATATACTCTTGATAATTTAAAGGGCATTAGTCCCACTCTATGTCAGCACAAAATTAATATGGAACCTGATGCTAAACCCGTTGTTGATCCCCAATGTTGGTTAAATCCGAAGATGAAGGAAGTGGTAAGAATGGAAATATTAAAACTTCTGGAAGCAAGTACAATCTATCCTATAGCTGATAGTAGATGGGTAAGTCATGTTCATTGTGTCTTTAAGAAAGGAGGTATTACCGTTGTTCCTAATGATAAGAATGAACTTATTCCACAAAGAATTGTCACAGGCTATAGAATGGTAATTGATTTTAGAAAATTAAACAAAGCAACTAGAAAATATCATTACCCTTTGTCTTTCATTGATCAAATGCTTGAAAGATTATCTAAGCACACACACTTTTGCTTCCTTGATGGATATTCTGGCTTTTCACAAATACTTGTTTCTCAACCCGATCAAGAAAAGACCACTTTTACTTGTCCCTTTGGAACTTATGCTTATAGACGTATGCCTTTTGGTTTATGTAATGCACCTCCTACCTTTCAAAGATGTATAACTGCTATATTCTCTGACTTTTGTGAAAAGATTGTTGAAGTTTTCATGGATGACTTTTGTGACGCCCGGATAATTAAGCTACAGTAATCCTCTGCTAATGATGCCATGTCATCACTTTATTGTTGCTAATCCTCGCTTGATTCAAATCTTAATTCAAATTCAAATTTAAAATAAAAGTCCAAAATTCAAATTTTTTAAACATGCAAACTAAAATGTTCATCTATTGGAAAATATTCCATAACTAATTATGGCGGTGAACTAGCATTTTTGCAAGGTGTTAAATGCCTTAAACTAGTCAGCACAGTGGCCTAGATAATTATTTAGTTGCTTTTTAAATTGTAAAAATACTAAACTATTTTATTTTTAATCTCAAACTATCTGTGGCAGTGGCATAGGTTACTAGTGTTGATTTAGGGGCTAGTGATATATTTCGTAAAACTAAAAATAAAAGGAAACTAATTAGAAAATAGAAAAGAAAAATGAAAATAAAATGAAAAGGCCTCCCCTGACCCCCCAGGCCTCGGCCCATCTCACCGAGCCAGCCCACCTACCCCCACCGGTCGCCTTCTCATCCTGTTCTCCTAGCGCGGCCGCTACAGGGGCGTGTCCCCGTCGGACCACCTCGTCGGCGCCGACGCCGGGAGGGGATACGGACCCCACGCCCCGACCCCTCGATCACATCCCCTACCCCACTCACCCATCACTCCGCCCTCCTCTCCCTCCTGCTCCACCTCCCCCTCCAGATCCATCTCTCGCCGACGCGCCCGTCGCCATCGTTGCTATGCCACCGCGGTAGCCGTCCTCTCCGCGTCCGCGGCTCGTGTCCATGGACCCCGCTAGCCTCCGCCTCGTCTTCTGGTGCCCTCTGCTGGAGCCGGGGAGCAACGCTGCGACCACAACGGCTCCGTCTTCCTCCTCCAACCACCGCCGTTCTCCTCCGACCCCGGCGTCTTCTCCATCTGCAACGAGCTCTGCTACTACTAAGCCACTCACCAGGCCTTCCTTGTACCTCTTCGTGAGTCCCTCTCCCCTTCCACCTCACTCCCGTGCGGATCCTCTGCCGTATATCGCTGTCTCCGCCACGCTCCGGCCATGTTCTGGCGCGCCCGCACCTTTCTGGCCGCGTCTCGGCGCGCTCAGTGCTCGCCTCCCGCTGGCCCCGGCGCGCGGCCGCTAGCCGCGAGGCCACGCCCGCTGCTGCGCTTACCCCCCCTACGCGTGCGCCTGCCCGTAGGAGCTCGAGCCCCGACTGCTTCCCCGCGCGCTTCTGCTTGCCTACTGCAGCCGCTAGCTGCTACCGCTGCCTCCAGCGCCGCCGCGCGTGCCCGCGTCACAGTCGTCCTGTGCCCGCATGCTCGCAACACCGCTGCATCCCCTGCTCGCCCGTTGCCACCTTGCCGCTCCCCGGTGTGCCTGCTCCTGCCACCGCTGACTGTCGGCGGAGCGCCGTGGCCGCCGTCCCGCCACTGCCACGCGCGAGCCCCACCCCGTGCTCTGTTGCGCCCCGTCCCACCGACCGGGGCTACCGGCTCCGCCCGCCGTGGACCTCGCGACCCGCCCCTTCGTCGGCCGGTGGCCTCGCCCGGGCGTAGCGCCCCTCGGGCACGGGCGCCCGCCCGTTAACCCGCCCTGGCCCGCTGGCCTTGTGCCATTGGCATAAGGCACCCACTGGCCCCCTTTTCTTAAAAAAATGTGTGTAAAACAAACTATAATAAAAATATAATTAATTAACTTAAGTAAAATGGTTTAATTAAACTAAGTAATTAGTTAGCTGAGTCAATGACAGGGGGCCCCACCCCTCTATTGACCAGTCCAATGTTGATTGGTCAATTGGGACCCCTGGCCCACCTGTCAGCCATTGGATGCACTTTTGTGTACCCTGTGCTGGGTGCCCATAGCGTTTTAATCATTATTTTTGAATTATAATAATTCCAGAAATAGTTTAAAATCTTTGAAAATTGATAGAAAATAATCAGTAGCTCGGATGAAAAAGTCGAGGACATCAAGGGTGATTTCCTCCATAACCACTTCTGTTGCGGCTCCGTCGTGCAACCCCTCAAGTGTGAACCTCGAGGGTGGATGCTCTTACGTTCACCTTGATGACAACATCGAAGGGAATTCACCGGGGGTGATTCCTCGGGTTTTCCCCTTGGTGTTAGATACACAGTTACTATGGTTACTATGACTTTGCACTGAGCCATGTTACTAAAAACGGGTCGGCCCTGAGGGGTACCCGCGCGAGCTTAATAGCGAGTGATGTGGAGTCGGGTTGACCTGGAAGGTGCCCGCGAGATACTTACGAGGCATGGCCGAGCATTCTTAGCCCTTGTCGCAAGTACTCGAGACAGGGCGACGGGGTCACATCTTTCATGAGTCTCTGCTTGTTACCGCGCCTTCCTAATCCACAACGATTTAGATATTTGATCCGAGGGGCCTTTGGCCTGATAGCACTAACCATCACGTGGGCATTGTATGGGTGTCCTGCGTCGTATGCATCAGCCGAAGTTTAATAGACGTTAGCGATTGAGCGGCGCGCGCCAGGTTGGACTGGGACACCTCACCTTGTATAAGGGAGGCTAGGTCTGCTCACCGGCCGCCCACACAACAAGCAGGAGTTCCCGGGGCGATGGCCCAAGACCCCTGGGGGCATAGGCTTAGTCCGGCGTGCTGACCTCTCTATTAAGCCTAGGTTGGGTTGCGGCGTATTGTTTGGCCGAGGTTGGGCATTGTTGGAAATATGCCCTAGAGGCAATAATAAATTGGTTATTATTATATTTCCTTGTTCATGATAATCGTTTATTATCCATGCTAGAATTGTATTGATAGGAAACTCAGATACATGTGTGGATACATAGACAACACCATGTCCCTAGTAAGCCTCTAGTTGACTAGCTCGTTGATCAATAGATGGTTACGGTTTTCTGACCATGGACATTGGATGTCCTTGATAACGGGATCACATCATTAGGAGAATGATGTGATGGACAAGACCCAATCCTAAGCATAGCACAAGATCGTGTAGTTCGTATGCTAAAGCTTTTCTAATGTCAAGTATCATTTCCTTAGACCATGAGATTGTGCAACTCCCGGATACTGTAGGAATGCTTTGGGTGTGCCAAACGTCACAACGTAACTGGGTGGCTATAAAGGTGCACTACGGGTATCTCCGAAAGTGTCTGTTGGGTTGGCACGAATCGAGACTGGGATTTGTCACTCCGTGTGACGGAGAGGTATCTCTGGGCCCACTCGGTAGGACATCATCGTAATGTGCACAATGTGATCAAGGAGTTGATCACGGGATGATGTGTTACGGAACGAGTAAAGAGACTTGCCGGTAACGAGATTGAACAAGGTATTGAGATACCGACAATCAAATCTCGGGCAAGTAACATACCGATAGACAAAGGGAATTGTATGCGGGATTGATTGAATCCTCGACATCGTGGTTCATCCGATGAGATCATCGAGGAGCATGTGGGAGCCAACATGGGTATCCAGATCCCGCTGTTTGTTATTGACCGGAGAATGTCTCGGTCATGTCTGCATGTCTCCCGAACCCGTAGGGTCTACACACTTAAGGTTCGGTGACGCTAGGGTTATAGAGATATTAGTATGCGGTAACCCGAATGTTGTTCGGAGTCCCGGATGAGATCCCAGACATCACGAGGAGTTCCGGAATGGTCCGGAGGTAAAGAATTATATATAGGAAGTGCTATTTCGGCCATCGGGACAAGTTTCGGGGTCACGGGTATTGTACCGGGACCACCGGAAGGGTTTCGGGGGTCCACCGGGTGGGGCCACCTGCCTCGGGGGCCACATGGGCTGTAGGGGTGTGCACCTTGGCCTATATGGGCCAAGGGCACCAGCCCCAAGAGGCCCATGCGCCAAGAGATAAGGAAAGGAAGAGTCCTAAAGGGGGAAGGCACCTCCTAGGTGCCTTGGGGAGGAGGGACTCCTCCCTAGCCGCACCCTTCCTTGGAGGAAGGGCCAAGGCTGCGCCCCCCCCTCTCCCTTGGCCCTATATATAGTGGGGGGAAGGGATGGCAGCCGCACTTGAGCCCTGGCGCCTCCCTCTCCCTCCCGTGACACATCTCCCTCCTCCCGCAGCGCTTGGCGAAGCCCTGTTGGAATCCCGCTACTTCCACCACCACGCCGTCGTGCTGCTGGATCTCCATCAACCTCTCCTCCCTCCTTGCTGGATCAAGAAGGAGGAGACGTCGCTGCTCCATACGTGTGTTGAACGCGGAGGTGCCGTCCGTTCGGCGCTAGGATCATCGGTGATTTGGATCACGACGAGTACGACTCCATCAACCCCGTTCTCTTGAACACTTCCGCTTAGCGATCTACAAGGGTATGTAGATGCACTCTTCTTCCCCTCGTTGCTAGTTTCTCCATAGATAGATCTTGGGTGACACGTAGGAAAATTTTGAATTTCTGCTACGTTCCCCAACAGTGGTATCAGAGCTAGGTCTATGCGTAGTTACTATGCATGAGTAGAACACAAAGTAGTTGTGGGCGTTGATTTTGTTCAATATGCTTACCGTTACTAGTCCAATCTTGATTCGGCGGCATCGTGGGATGAAGCGGCCTGGACCAACCTTACACGTACGCTTACGTGAGACCGGTTCCACCGACTGACATGCACTAGTTGCATAAGGTGGCTGGCGGGTGTCTGTCTCTCCCACTTTAGTCGGATCGGATTCGATGAAAAGGGTCCTTATGAAGGGTAAATAGCAATTGGCATATCACATTGTGGTCTTTGCGTAGGCAAGAAACGTTCTTGCTAGAAACCCATAGCAGCCACGTAAAACATGCAAACAACAATTAGAGGACGTCTAACTTGTTTTTGCAAGGTATGCTATGTGATGTGATATGGCCAAAGGATGTGATGAATGATATATGTGATGTATGAGATGATCATGTTCTTGTAATAGGAATCACGACTTGCATGTCGATGAGTATGACAACCGGCAGGAGCCATAGGAGTTGTCTTTATTTATTGTATGACCTGCGTGTCATTGAACAACGCCATGTAATTACTTTACTTTATTGCTAATCGTAAGTTGTAGTAGTAGAAGTAATAGTTGGCAAGCAACTTCATGGAGACACGATGATGGAGATCATGGTGTCATGCCGGTGACAAGATGACCATGGAGCCCCAAGATGGAGATCAAAGGAGCTATATGATATTGGCCATATCATGTCACTATTATTTGATTGCATGTGATGTTTATCATGTTTATACATCTTATTTGCTTAGAACGACGGTAGTAAATAAGATGATCCCTCGTTAAAATTTCAAGAAAGTGTTCCCCCTAACTGTGCACCGTTGCGACAGTTCGTTGTTTCGAAGCACCACGTGATGATCGGGTGTATAGATTCTTACGTTCGAATACAACGGGTGTTGACGAGCCTAGCATGTACAGACATGGCCTCGGAACACATGAAAAACACTTAGGTTGACTTGATGAGCCTAGCATGTACAGACATGGCCTCGGAACATAGAAGACCGAAAGGTCGAGCATGAGTCGTATGGCAGATACGATCAACATGAAGATGTTCACCGATGTTGACTAGTCCGTCTCACGTGATGATCGGACACGGCCTAGTTGACTCGGATCATGTAATCACTTAGATGACTAGAGGGATGTCTATCTGAGTGGGAGTTCATAAGATGAACTTAATTATCCTGAACATAGTCAAAAGGTTTTCGCAAATTGTGTCGTAGCTCACGCTTTAGTTCTACTGTTTAGTTATGTTCCTAGAGAAAATTTAGTTGAAAGTTGATAGTAGCAATTATGCGGACTAGGTCCGTAAATTGAGGATTGTCCTCATTGCTTCATAGAAGGCTTATGTCCTTAATGCACCGCTCATTGTGCTGAACCTCGAACGTCGTCTGTGGATGTTGCGAACATCTGACATACACATTTTGATAACTACGTGATAGTTCAGTTAAACGGTTTAGAGTTGAGGCACTGAAGACGTTTTGAAACATTGCGAAACATATGAGATGTTTCGAGGGCTGAAATTGGGATTCCAGGCTCGTGCCCATGTCAAGAGGTATAAGACCTCCGATGATTTTCTTAGCCTGCAAACTAAGGGAAAAAAGTTCAATTGTTGAGCTTGTGCTCAGATTGTCTGAGTACAACAATCATTTGAATCAAGTGGGAGTTGATCTTCCAGATGAGATAGTGATGTTTCTCCGAAGTCATTACCACCAAGCTGCTAGAGCTTCGTGATGAACTATAATATATCAGGGATAGATGTGATGATCCTTGAGATATTCGCGATGCTTGACACCGCGAAAGTAGAAGTCAAGTAGGAGCATCAATTGTTGATGGTTAGTTAAAAACCACTAGTTTCAAGAAGGGCAAGGGCAAGAAAGGGATACTCATGAAACGACAAGTCAGTTGCTGCTCAAGTGAAGAAACCCAAGGTTGAACCCAAACCCGAGACTAAGTGCTTTTGTAATAGGGGGAACAGCCACTGGAGCAGAATTACCCTAGATACTTGGTAGATGAGAAGGCTGGCAAGGTCGATAGAAGTATATTGGATATACATTGTGTTGATGTGTACTTTACTAGTACTCCTAGTAGCACCAGGGTATTAGATACCGGTTCGGTTGCTAAGTGTTAGTAACTCGAAATAAAAGCTACGGAATAAACGGAGACTAGCTAAAAGTGAGCTGACGATATGTGTTGGAAGTGTTTCCAATGTTGATATGATCAAGCATCGCACGCTCCCTCTACCATCGAGATTGGTGTTAAACCTAAATAATTGTTATTTGGTGTTTGCGTTGAGCATAGACATGATTGGATTATGTCTATCGCAATACGGTTATTCATTTAAGGAGAATAATGGCTACTCTGTTTATTTGAATAATACCTTCAATGGTCTTACACCTAAAATGAATGGTTTATTGAATCTCGATCGTAGTGATACACATGTTCATGCCAAAAGATAGTAATGATAGTACCACCTACTTGTGGCACTGCCACGTAAGTCATATCGGTATAAAACGCATGAAGAAGCTCCATGTTGATGGATCTTTGGGCTCGCTCGTTTTTGAAAAGTTTGAGACATGCGAACCATGTCTATTGGTGTATATGCATGAAGAAACTCCATGCAAATGGACCGTTTGGACTCACTTGATTTTGAATCACTTGAGACATGCAAATCATACCACATGGGCAAGATGACTGAAAGCCTCGTTTTCAGTAAAATGGAACTAGAAAGCAACTTGTTGGAAGTAATACATTTTGATGTGTGCAGTCCAATGAGTGCTGAGGCATGTAGTGGATATCATTATGTTCTTACTTCATAGATGATTTGAGTAGATGTTGAGTATATTTACTTGATGAATCATGAGTCTGAATTATTGAAAGGTTCAAGTGATTTCAGGGTGAAGTTGAAAGATCGTCGTGACAAGAGGATAAAAGATCTATGATATGATCATAGAGATGAATATCTAAATTACGAGTTTGGCAGAGAATTAAGACATTGTGGAAATTGTTTCACAACTAATACAGCCTGGAACACCATAGTGCGATGGTGTGTCCGAACATCATAATTGCACCCTATTGGATATGATGCATACCATGATGTCTCTTATCGAATTACCACAATAGTTTATGGGTTAGGCATTAGAGACAACCACATTCACTTTAAATAGGGCACCATGTAATTCCGATGAGATGACACCGTATGAACTATGGTTTAAAGAAACCTAAGTTGTCATTTCTTAAAAGTTTGGGGCTGCGACGCTTATGTGAAAAAGTTTCAGGCTGATAAGCTCGAACCCAAAGCGGATAAATGCATCTTCATAGGACACCCAAAACAGTTGGGTATACCTCCTGTCTCAGATTCGAAAGCAATAAGGGATTGTTTCTATAATCGGGTCCTTTCTCGAGGAAAAGTTTCTCTCGAAAGAATTGAGTGGGAGGATGGTGGAGACTTGATGAGGTTATTGAACCGTCTCTTCAACTAGTGTGTGGCAGGGCACAGGGAGTTGTTCCTGTGGCACCTACACCAATTGAAGTGGAAGCTTATGATAGTGATCATGAAACTTCAGATCAAGTCACTACCAAACCTCGTGGGATGACAAGGATGCGTACTACTTCAGAGTGGTACGTAATCCTGTCTTGGAAGTCATGTTGCTAGACAACAATGAATCTACGAGCTATGGAGAAGCAATGGTGGGCCTGGATTCCAAAATGGCTCGAAGCCATATAATCCGAGAGAGGATCCATATATGAAAACAAAGTGTAGACTTTGGAAGAACTACTTGATGGTCGTAAGGCTGTTAGGTACATAGGGATTTTAAAGGAAGACGGACAATGATGGCAAGTATCACCATTAAGAAAGCTCGACTTGTCGTTAAGATGTTTTCCGACAAGTTCAAGGAGTTGACTACGATGAGACTTTCTCACTCGTAGCGATGCTAAGAGTCTGTTGGAATTATATTAGCGATTACTGCATTATTTATGAAATCTGGCAGATAGGATGTCAAAACCCATTGTTTCCTCGACGATTTTCTTGAGGAAAGGTTGTATGTGATACAACCGGAAGGTTTTGTCTATCCTGAAAGATGCTAACAAGTATGCAAAGCTCCAGCAATCCTTCTAAGGACTGGAGTAAGCATCTCGGAGTTGGAATGTATGCTTTGATGAGATGATCAAAGATTTTGGGTGTATACAAAGTTTATGAGAAACTTGTATTTCCAAAGAAGTGAGTGGGAGCACTATAGAATTTCTGATGAGTATATATTGTTGACATATTGTTGATCAAAAATGATGTAGAATTTCTGGAAAGCATATAGGGTTATTTGGAAAGTGTTTTCAATGGAAAGCCTGGATTAAGCTACTTGAACATTGAGCATCAAGATCTATAAGGATAGATCAAAATGCTTAATGGTACTTTCAAATGAGCACATACCTTGACATGATCTTGAAGGTGTTCAAGATGGATCAGTCAAAGAAGGAGTTCTTGCCTGAGTTGTAAGGTATGAAGTTAAGACTTAAGGCTCGACCATGGCAGAACAGAGAGAAAGGACGAAGGTCGTCCCCTATGCTTAGACATAGGCTCCATAGTATGCTATGCTGTGTACCGCACCTGATGTGTGCCTTGCCACATGTCTGGCTAGAGGGTACGAAGGTGATCTAGGAGTAGATCACCAGATAGCGGTCAAAATTATCCTTAGAGGAATAAGGATATGTTTCTCGGTTATGGAGGTGATAAAGAGTTCGACGTAAAGAGTTACGTTGATGCAAGCTTAACACCTATCCGGATAGCTCTTAGTAGAGATACCGGATACGTATAATGGAGCAACGATTTGGAATAGCTCCAAGTAGAACAGTTATTTGGAATAGCTCCAAATAGAACGTGGTAGCTGCATCTAGGAGATGACATAGAGATTTGCAAAGTACATACGAATCTGAATGTTGCAGACCCGCTGACTAAAACCTCTCTCACAAGCAACATGATCAAACCCAGAACTCATTGAGTGTTAATCACATAGTGATGTGAACTAGATTACTGACTCTAGTAAACTCTTGGGTGTTAGTCACATGGCGATGTGACCTGTGAGTGTTAATCACATGGCGATGTGAACTAGATTATTGACTCTAGTGCAAGTGGGAGACTATTGGAAATATGCCCTAGAGGCAATAATAAATTGGTTATTATTATATTTCCTTGTTCATGATAATCGTTTATTATCCATGCTAGAATTGTATTGATAGGAAACTCAGATACATGTGTGGATACATAGACAACACCATGTCCCTAGTAAGCCTCTAGTTGACTAGCTCGTTGATCAATAGATGGTTACGGTTTCCTGACCATGGACATTGGATGTCCTTGATAACGGGATCACATCATTAGGAGAATGATGTGATGGACAAGACCCAATCCTAAGCATAGCACAAGATCGTGTAGTTCGTCTGCTAAAGCTTTTCTAATGTCAAGTATCATTTCCTTAGACCATGAGATTGTGCAACTCTCGGATACTATAGGAATGCTTTGGGTGTGCCAAACGTCACAACGTAACTGGGTGGCTATAAAGGTGCACTACGGGTATCTCCGAAAGTGTCTGTTCGGTTGGCACGAATCGAGACTGGGATTTGTCACTCCGTGTGACGGAGAGGTATCTCTGGGCCCACTCGGTAGGACATCATCGTAATGTGCACAATGTGATCAAGGAGTTGATCACGAGATGATGTGTTACGGAACGAGTAAAGAGACTTGCCGGTAACGAGATTGAACAAGGTATTGGGATACCGACGATCAAATCTCGGGCAAGTAACATACCGATAGACAAAGGGAATTGTATGCGGGATTGATTGAATCCTCGACATCATGGTTCATCCGATGAGATCATCGAGGAGCATGTGGGAGCCAACATGGGTATCCAGATCCCGCTGTTTGTTATTGACCGGAGAACGTCTCGGTCATGTCTACATGTCTCCCGAACCCGTAGGGTCTACACACTTAAGGTTCGGTGACGCTAGGGTTATAGAGATATTAGTATGCGGTAACCCGAATGTTGTTCTGAGTCCCGGTGGAGATCCCGGACGTCACGAGGAGTTCCGGAATAGTCCGGAGGTAAAGAATTATATATAGGAAGTGCTATTTCGGCCATCGGGACAAGTTTCGGGGTCACCGGTATTGTACCGGGACCACCGGAAGGGTCCCGGGGGTCCACCGGGTGGGGCCACCTGCCTCGGGAGCCACATGGGCTGTAGGGGTGTGCACCTTGGCCTATATGGGCCAAGGGCACCAGCCCCAAGAGGCCCATGCGCCAAGAGATAAGGAAAGGAAGAGTCCTAAAGGGGGAAGGCACCTCCTAGGTGCCTTGGGGAGGAGGGACTCCTCCCTAGCCGCACCCTTCCTTGGAGGAAGGGCCAAGGCTGCGCCCCCCCTCTCCCTTGGCCCTATATATAGTGGGGGGAAGGGAGGGCAGCCGCACCTGAGCCCTGGCGCCTCCCTCTCCCTCCCGTGACACATCTCCCTCCTCCCGCAGCGCTTGGCGAAGCCCTGTTGGAATCCCGCTACTTCCACCACCACGCCGTCGTGCTGCTGGATCTCCATCAACCTCTCCTTCCCCCTTGCTGGATCAAGAAGGAGGAGACCTCGCTGCTCCGTACGTGTGTTGAACGCGGAGGTGCCGTCCGTTCGGCGCTAGGATCATCGGTGATTTGGATCACGACGAGTACGACTCCATCAACCCCGTTCTCTTGAACGCTTCCGCTTAGCGATCTACAAGGGTATGTAGATGCACTCTTCTTTCCCTCATTGCTAGTTTCTCCATAGATAGATCTTGGTGACATGTAGGAAAATTTTGAAAATCTGCTACGTTCCCCAACAGGCATGACCCAGGAAAGTGTGTCCAGCCAGAGTTAATCGAGCATGGTGGGTAAGTTGGTGCACCCCTGCAGGGAAGAAAACATCTATCAATAGCCTGTCCTACGGTAACGTACACTTGGAGTTGTATCCCGATCGATACAACTAGAATTGATTACTTGAGATGAGAAATGGTTATGAGATATGGATTGTGATGACTAATGGATATGAAAAATGGATAGTATGGCTCTGGGATTGCTTTCTCGCAGGGAGTCAAGAAAGGATCTCTGGCCGAGGTTGATAACACTACTACTTTACATTATGTTGATCTGTACTCTTCTATATGTTGCAAGATGCTTGAAGATGCTAGTCTTGGATTGGCTAGGTTTTCCCCTTCTTTCTAGCATTCTGCAGTTTAGTCCATAGATACAACCCATTCCTTTGATATAGATGCATACTTAGTTTAGATCTGATGTAAGTCTTGCGAGCACTTTGGATGAGTACTCACGGTTGCTTTGCTACTTATTTTTCCCCCATACCCGATTTGTTGCGACCAGATGACGGATCCCAGGAGCCAGACGACGCCACTGATGACTACTACTACCCCGAGGATTCCTACTACTACGTGACGGCCGCTGGTGACCTGGAGTAGTTAGGAGGCTCCCAGGCAGGAGGCCTTGCCTGTTCGATCGTTGTTGCTTTTGTGCTAGCCTTCTTAAGGCGGACTTATTTAACTTATGTCTGTACTCAGATATTGTTGCTTCCGCTGACTCTTGTGTATTCGAGCCCTCGAGGCCCCTGGCTTGTAATATAATGCTTGTATTATTTTAATTTGTGTCTAGAGTTGTGTTGTGATATCTTCCCGTGAGTCCTTGATCTTGATCGTACACATTTGCATGTATGATTAGTGTACGGTTGAATCGAGGGTGTCACAACTTTTCTGTTTGCGGGAAGTCTTTTGATGATTGTTTAAGCAATCTTGATCGAGTTTTGCACAGATGTGAACAAAAAAATCTTGTCTTGAATTGGGAGAAGTGCCACTTTATGGTTAATGAAGACATTATTTGGGTCATAAAATTTCTGAAAGAGGTATTTGAAGTGGACCATGCTAAGGTTGATGCAATTGAGAAAATGCCATGTCCTAAATATATAAAAGGTACTCGTAGTTTCTTAGGTCATGCTGGTTTCCATAGGAGATTTATCAAAGGCTTTTAAAAAAATTCTAGGCCTCTTACTAATCTCTTGCAGAAGGATATTCCTTTTGTTTTTGATGATGATTGTTTAGAAGCCTTTGAAACACTTAAGAAAGCTTTAATTTCTGCACCTATTGTTTAACCACCTGATTGGACCTTGCCTTTTAAAATTATGTGTGATGCTAGTGATTATGTTGTTGGTTCTGTTCTAGGACAAAGAGTTGATAAGAAACTTAATGTTATTCATTATGCTAGTAAAACTCTAGAGAGTGCTCAAAGAAATTATGCTACTACTGAAAAGGAATTCTTAGCAGTTGTGTTTCCTTGTGATAAATTTAGACCTTATATTGTTGATTGCAAAGTAACTGTTCACACAGACCATGCTGCTATTAAATATCTTATGGAAAAGAAAGATGCTAAACCTAGACTTATTCGATGGGTTCTCTTGTTACAAGAATTTGATTTACATATCATTGATAGAAAAGGAGCTGAGAACCCGGTTGCTGCTAATTTATCTAGGGTTGAAAATGTGCTTGATGACCCTCTACCTATTGATGATAGTTTTCATGATGAGCGGTTAGCTGCAATAAATGTTTCTCATGGTACTCCTTGGTATGCTGATTATGCTAATTACATTGTTGCTAAACATTTACCACCTAGCTTTACATACCAACAAAAGAAAAAATTCTTCTATGATTTAAGACATTACTTTTGGGATGACCCACATCCTTATAAAGAAGGAGTAGATGGTATTATTAGACGTTGTGTACCTGAGCATGAACAGGGATAAATCATACGGAAATGTCACTCCGAGGCTTATGGAGGGCATCATGCTGGAGATAGAACTGCTCACAAGGTATTTCAATCTGGATTTTATTGGCCTACTCTCTTCAAGGATGCCCGTAAGTTTGTCTTATCCTGTGATGAATGTCAAAGGATAGGTAATATCGGTAAGCGTCAAGAAATGCCTATGAATTATTCACTTGCTATTGAACCATTTGACGTTTGGGGATTTGATTACATGGGACCTTTTCCTTCCTCTAATGGGTATACACATATTTTAGTTGTTGTTGATTATGTTACCAAATGGTAGAAGCTATTCCAATTAGTAGTGCTGATCGCAACACCTCTATTAAAATGCTTAAGGAAGTTATTTTCCCAAGGTTTGGAGTCCCTAGATATTTAATGATTGATGGTGGTTCACACTTTATTCATGGTGCTTTTCATAAAATGCTTGCCAAGTATGATGTTAACCATAGAATTGCATCACCCTATCATCCTCAATCTAGTGGTCAAGTTGAACTTAGCAATAGATAAATAAAATTAATTTTGCAAAAGATTGGCAATAGGTCCAGGAAGAATTGGTCTAAGAAATTAGATGATGCACTTTGGGCTTATAGAACAGCATATAAAAATCCTATGGGTATGTTTCCTTATAAAATGGTTTATGGAGAAGTTTGTCATTTGCCTCTCGAGTTAGAACATAAAGCATATTGGGCAATCAAAGAACTCAATTATGATTTCAAACTTGCTGGCGAAAATAGGTTATTTGATATTAGCTCATTAGATGAATGGAGAATCCAATCTTATGAAAATGCAAAATTATTTAAAAAAAAGTAAAAAGATGGCATGACAAAAGAATTCAAAAGCGCGAGTTTAAAGTCGGAGAATATGTTCTTTTGTACAACTCTCATTTTAGATTCTTTGCAGGAAAACTCTCAAAATAGCAAGGTCATACGTCATCGAGGAGGTTTACCGGTCTGGAGCCATAAAAATAAATAATTCCGAAGGTACTAACCCGAAGGTTGTCAATGGGCAACAAATAAAGCATTATATCTCAGGTACGCCTATTAATATTGAAAGTAATATTATCCAAACCATGACACCGGAAGAACACATAAAAGAGTCCTTCCGAAACACTCTAGAATCGTGAAAATAAGGAGGTACATGATACGGTAAGTAAACAGACTCCGAAAAATCCGCAAAAATATTTTTTAACAATTTTGGAATATTTTAGAATTTTGGAAATAAAGAAACTTTCAGGAAGCGTCCCCTGGTGGGCACAAGACACCAGGGCGTGCCAGGCTTGCCTGGCGCGCCCAGGTGTGTTGTGCCCGCCTAGCACGCCCTGGTGTCTTGTGCCCACCTGGGACACCTTCCGTACTCCGTTTTTCTACCATATGCTTGTCCTCCTAGATAAAAAAAACTATATATACTTCCCGAACCTGTTGATCACCGTATCATGGAGAAATCCTCTGATCTCTTTTTCCTTGCTATTTTCTGTCAGATCCCATCTGCCATCGCCTCCTCAAGCTCCTCCAAGGACAAGTTCTTCAAGAACGTCATCAACCCATATCTGCGGGAGGTGGTGCAGCACCCTCAGGTCATCCAGATGCATGAGGGGGTGCTTCACCTCCGCGATGTGCCATGTCCCAAGGGACAGGAACTGTGGAGGCTAGGCTCGAAGTTGTGGAGCAAGACGTCTTCTAGTGCAAGGGGATGGTGGAGCGTGTGCTCAATGCCAATCACCTCATGATCATGGACATTTCCCGTGATCTCAAGGTGGATGGCAAGCCCATGAAGGACATCATCTTCACCCTCAACGAGCAAATCAAATTCCTACAAAGCCAGATCTATGATCTTCAAAACCAAGTCTTTGAATATGAGGCGAGGTTTAAAGGTATGAGTTTGGATGCTAGTTGCAGGACCCGTGAGACTCACTTCTCTCACGATGGTGGACCACTGCCATGGAAAACCGAGGAAAAGATCTCTTCTTCATCACCATCATCTTCTTCACCACCAAAGGAGAACTGAGTATCGGGTATGGGCACTCCCCTTGGCTTCTGCAAGCTTCGGGGAGGTGCCCCAGTATCGTATCATCCCACTATTTTTTTACTTTCACTTATTTTAGTCCGATCCTTTTGCTTTAGATGAATAAAAGTTTAGTTCGATCCTTTCTTCTTTGAGAGTTTCCTTAGTCATCTATCCTTGTAATCGTGTGCAAGTTATATAATAAAGTTTAGTATGAATATTTGCTTTCTTTACTTTCATGTTGCAAATAAAAGAAAAGAAATAAGAAAGGAAATAAATAAAGAAAAGATTATATACTAATCCTATGGTATGTGATGGCACCACATAAGGAAAAGTATAAGTAGAAAATTTTATTAGCGATTGACAACCATAGCATTAGTCAATGATGCAACTCATGAAAGAATTAACAAGGGAAGAGAAGATTCACATATAAATACACTATCCTAGAAATCTTTTGTGATTGTGAGCCCTCATCAAAATATTATATGCCAAAATTGTTGATGTTGGACAAGGAAGAAAACTTAATGATTTATGTTTGTTCATATTCACATAGAAGTCATATTGTCATAGATCCTTTAACATGTGGTGCTTTCCCCCTATCTTTGCTAGCCAAAAATTCTGCACTAAGTACAGATACTACTTGTGCATCCAAAAACCCTTAAACCAAATCTATTTTCAAGTGTCCACCATACCTACCTAGGGATTGAGCAAGATCCCTCAAGTAAGTTGTCATCGGTGCAAAAAGGCAATAAAAATTGCTTCTAAAAGTGTGAGATCATTTAGTGTAAGAGAAAATTGAGCATTACACGATCTTGTGATGGTGAAGAATAAAAGCGACAGACTGCATAATAAGGTTTCTATCATAAGGGGCAATGTAACGTGACGTTCTTTTGCACTAAGGGATTGAGCATACAAACAAATAAGCGCATGGCAACCTCTGCTTCCCTCTGCGAAGGGCCTATCTTTTACTTTTATGAAAGAGTCAAAGTTTTTCTCTCTATTCCTTTTATTTTTCTCCTTTGGCAAGCATCATGTGGTGAGGAAAGATCTAGGCACATATTTCCAATTGAACATGGGTGGCATGAGTTATTATTGTTGACATCACCCTTGAGGTGAGTATGTTGGGAGGCGAAAGCATAAGCCCCTATCTTTCTATGTGTCCGGTTGAAACGTTTTGCTCATGGGTATGAGGTGAGTGTTAGCAATCATAGAAGACTACATGATGGTTGAGTATGTGGACTTGCCTAAATGCTCCGACACATGACTCTTCCTGAAAAGACGATGAATTGTATTTGCAAAGTTGACTGAGAACATAGTTTGTTGGTTTCTAATAGTGTCTTTGCTTTATACTTCGATTGTGCGACGGACTATACTTATTCATGAGAAGTATACGATGAAAGTTCTATGATAAAAGTCCTATGTTTAATTCTATTGTTGTTATAATAATCAACATGATGCTTCTATGCCTGTATTTTGTTTTTATCGACACCTCTCTCTCAAAGCATGTGGACATGTTTTTCGATTTCGGTTTTTCGCTTGAGGACAAGTGAGTTCTAAGCTTGGGGAGTTGATACTTCCACTTTGCATCATGTTTTCTTACTGTTATTTATAATGTTTTTATCCATAATAATGCTTTTTGGAGTAATTCTAATGCCTTTTCTCTCATAATATGCAAGGTACACACCAAGGGGGAGAATTCTGGCGGCTGGAAATCTGAACCTGGAAAACCTACGTCAGGCTACCTATTCTGCACAACTCCAAATGAGCTGAAACTTCACGAAGATTTTTTATGGAATATATAGGAATTATTGGAGCAAATAAATACCAGAGGGGGGCCACCAGGTGGGCACAACCCACCCGGGGGCGCCAGCCCCCCTGGCGCGCCCTGGGGGGTTGTGGCCTCCTCGGCTCACCTTCGGTGCCCATCTTTTGGTATATAAGTCATTTTTACCTAGAAAAAATAAGAGGAGAACTTTCGGATGGAGCACCGCCGCCTCGAGGCGGAACTTGGACAAGAGCACTTTTGCCCTTCGGCGGAGCGATTTCGCCGGGGGCACTTCCCTCCCGGAGGGGGAAATCATCATCATCATCATCATCATCATCATCATCATCATCACCAACAACTCTCCCATCTTGGGAAGGGAAATATCCATTAACATCTTCAATAGCACCATCTCCTCTCAAACCCTAGTTCATCTCTTGTGTTCTCTTGTTGCCGAAACTATAGATTGGTACTTGTGGGTGACTAGTAGTGTTCATTACATCTTGTAGTTGATTACTATATGGTTTATTTGGTGGAAGATTATATGTTCAGATCCAATATGCTATTTAATACCCCTCTGATCCAATATGCTATTTTATACCTTTGTTCTTGAGGTCACGGGAGAAATCATGTTGCAAGTAATCATGTGAATTTGATATGTGTTCGATATTTTGATAGTATGTATGTTGCGATTCCCTTAGTGGTGTCATGTGATCGTCGACTACATGACACTTCACCATATTTGGGCCTAAGGGAATGCATTGTGGAGTAGCAATTAGGTGATGGGTTGCGAGAGTAACAGAAGCTTAAACCCCAGTTTATGCACTATTCCGTAAGGGACCGATTGGATCCAAAAGTTTAATGCTATGGTTAGAATTTATTCTTAATACTTGTCTCATAGTTGTGGATGCTTGCGGGAGCGTTAATCATAAGTAGGAGGTTTGTTCAAGTAAGAACAACACCTAAGCACCGGTCCACCCACATATCAAATTATCAATGTAGCGAACACAAATTAAACCAACATGATGAAAGTGACTAGATGAAATTCCCGTGTACCCTCAAGAACGCTTTGCTTATCATAAGAGACCGTTTTGGCATGTCCTTTGCCTCAAAATGATTGGGCTAACTTTCTGCACCTTTGTTACTACTATCGTTACATGCTCATTACAAATTATCTTGCTATCAAACTACCCTACTACTTACAATTTCAGCACATGCAGACATCACCTTACTGGAAACTACTTGTCATTTCCTTCTACTCCTCGTTGGGTTCGACACACTTACTTATCGAAAGAGCTACAATTGATCTCCTATACTTGGGGGTCATCAACCGTTAGTTCGGCGCTGGATCGGATCTTCCGCGATTTGAATTGTCGTGAGTATGACTCCATCAACCACGTTCTTGTAATGCTTCCGCTTAGCGATCTTCAAGGGTATGAAGATGCACTCCTTCTCTCTTGTTGCTAGCATCTCCTAGATTGATCTTGGTGACACATAGGAAAATTTTGAATTATTTACGTTCCCCGATAGTGGTATCATGAGCTAGGTCTATGCGTAGATTCTATGCATGAGTAGAACACAAGTAGTTGTGGGCGATGATTTGTTCAATTTGCTTACCATTACTAGTCTTATCTTGATTCGGCGGCATTGTGGGATGAAGCGGCCCAGACCGACCTTACACGTATGCTTACGTGAGACTAGTTCCACCGAATGACATGCACTTGATGCATAAGGTGGCTAGTGGGTGTCTGTCTCTCCCACTTTAGTCAGATCGGATTCGATGAAGAGGGTCCTTGTGAAGGGTAAATTGCAATTGGCATATCACCATTGTGGCTTTTGCGTAGATAAGAAACATTCTTGGTAGAAACCCATAGCAGCCACGTAAAACATGCAACAACAATTAGAGGACGTCTAACTTGTTTTTGCAGGGTATGCTATGTGATGTGATATGGCCAAAAGGATGTGATGTATGAGATTGATCATGTTCTTGTAATAGGAATCACGACTTGCATGGCGATGAGTATGACAACCGGCGGGAGCCATAGGAGCTGTCTTAATTTATTGTATGACCTGCGAGTCAATGTAAACGCCATGTTAGTACTTCACTTTATTGCTAACCATTAGCCATAGTAGTAGAAGTAATGGTTGGCGAGACAACTTCATGAAGGCACGATGATGGAGATCATGGTGTCATGCCGGTGACGAAGGTGATCATGTCGCGCCTCGAAGATAGAGATCAAAGGCGCAAGAGGATATTGGCCATATCATGTCACTTTATGATTTGCATGTGATGTTTGTCATGTTTACATCTTGTTTTCTTAGAACGACGGTAGCATAAATAAGATGATCCCTCACTAAAATTTCAAGAGATGTGTTCCCCCTAACTATGCACCGTTGCGAAGGTTCGTTGTTTCGAAGCACCACGTGATGATCGGGTGTGATAGATTCTAACGTTCGCATACAACGGGTGTAAGCCAGATTTACACATGCAAAACACTTAGGTTGACTTGACGAGCCTAGCATGTACAGACATGGCCTCAGAACACAAGAGACCGAAAGGTTGAACATGAGTCGTATAGTAGATGCGATCAGCATGGAGATGTTCACCGTTGATGACTAGTCCGTCTCACGTGATGATCGGACACGGCCTAGTCGATTCGGATCATGTATCACTTAGATGACTAGAGGGATGTCTATCTGAGTGGGAGTTCATTAAATAATTTGATTGGATGAACTTAGTCTAAACTATCTTTACAATATGTCTTGTAGATCAAATGGCCCACGCTAATGTTGCCCTCAACTTCAACGCGTTCCTAGAGAAAACCAAGCTGAAAGACGATGGTAGCAACAATACGGACTGGGTCCATAACTTGAGGATCATCCTCATAGCTGCCAAGAAAGCATATGTCCTTGAAGCACCACTAGGTGACGCACCCATTTTCCCAGCAACTCAAGACGTTGTGAATGTCTGGTAGTCGCGTATTGATGATTACTCCCTGGTTCAGTGCGGCATGCTTTATAGCTTAGAACCGGGGCTCCAAAAGTGTTTTGAGCAACACGGAGCATATGAGATGTTCCAAGAGCTGAAAATAGTTTTCCACGCTCATGCCCGGGTCGAGATATGAAGTCTCCAACAAGTTCTACAGTTGTAAGATGGAGGGAAAATAGTTCTGTCAGCGAGCATATACTCAAAATGTCGGGGTTGCACAACCGCTTGTCTCAGCTGTGAGTTAATCTTCTAGATGACTCGGTCATTGACAGGATCCTCCAGTCGCTTCCACCTAGCTACAAGAGCTTTGTGATGAACTACAATATGCAACGGATGGAGAAGACCATTCCTGAGTTATATTCAATGCTGAAATCGTTCCAAGGTCGATGTGATCGCCGTCGGCATGCTACCTCTACATTTACCTACAGGATTAGTTTTAAACCTCAATAATTGTTATTTAGTGCCAGCTTTGAGCATGAACATTGTATCTGGATCTCGTTTAATGCGAGATGGCTACTCATTTAAATCCGAGAATAACGGTTGTTCTATTTATATGAGATATATGTTTTATGGTCATGCCCCGCTGGTCAATGGTTTATTTTTATTGAATCTCGAACATGATGTTACACATATTCATAGTATGAATGCAAAAATATGTAAGGTTGATAATGATAGCCCCACATACTTGTGGCACTGCCGCCTTGGTCACATTGGTGTCAAACGCATGAAGAAACTCCATGCAGATGGACTTTTGGAGTCTCTTGATTATAAATCATTTGACATGTGCGAGCCATGCCTCATGGGCAAAATGACCAAGACTCCATTCTCCAAAACAATGGAGCGTGCAACCAACTTGATGGAAATCATACATACTGATGTGTGCAGTCCAATGAACGTTGAGGCTCGCGGTGGCTATCGTTATGTTCTCACCCTCACTAATGACTTAAGTAGATATGGGTATGTCTACTTAATGAAACACAAGTCTGAGACCTTCGAAAAGTTCAAGGAATTTCAGAGCGAGGTAGAGAATCAATGTGACAAGAAAATAAAGTTCTTACGATCAGATTGTGGAGGAGAATATTTGAGTCACGAGTTTGGCACGCACTGAAGGAAATGTGGAATTGTTTCACAACTCATGCCGCCTAGAACACCTCAGTGTAATGGTGTGTCCGAACGTCGTAATCACACTCTACTGGATATGGTGTGATCTATGATGTCTCTTACTGATCTACCACTATCATTTCGGGGTTATGCTTTAGAGACTGCTGCATTCAATTTAAATAGGGCTCCATCGAAATCTGTTGAGATGACACCGTATGACTTATGGTTTGGGAAGAAACCTAAGCTGTTGTTTCTGAAAGTTTGGGGGATGTGATGCTTATGTCAAGAAACTTCAACCTGAAAAGCTCGAACCCAAATCGAAAAAATGCATCTTCATAGGATACCCTAAGGAAACTATTGGGTATACCTTCTACCTCAGATCTGAAGGCAAGATCTTTTTTGCCAAGAATGGATCCTTTCTGGAGAAAGAGTTTCTCTCGAAAGAAGTAAGTGGGAGGAAAGTAGAACTTGATGAGGTACTGCCTCTCGAATCGGAGAGTAGCATAGCTCAGGAAGATGTTTCTTTGGTTCCTGCACCGACTAGAGAGGAAGTTCATGATGATGATCATGAAACTTTTGATCAAGTTGCTACTGAACTTCGTAGGTCCACAAGGACACGTTCTGCACCAAAGTGGTACGGCAACCCTGTCCTAGAAATCATGTTGTTAGACAACGGTGAACCTTCGAACTATGAAGAAGCGATGGCGGGCCTGGATTCCAACAAATGGCTTGAAGCCATGAAATCCGAGATAGGATCCATGTATGAAAACAAAGTATGGACTTTGACATACTTTCCCGATGATCGGCAAGCCATAGAAAATAAGTGGATCTTTAAGAAGAAGACTGACGCGGATGGTAATGTGACCATCTATAAGGCTCGGCTTGTCGCTAAGGGTTATCGACAAGTTCAAGGGGTTGACTATGATGAGACCTTCTCACCCATAGCGAAGCTGAAGTCCATCTGAATCATGATAGCAATTGCCGCATTCTACGATTATGAGATATGGCAAATGGACGTCAAAACAGCATTCCTTAATGGTTTCCTTAAGGAAGAATTGTATATGATGCAGCCGAAAGGTTTTCTTGATCCTAAGAATGCTGACAAGGTATGCAAGCTCCAGCGCTCCATCTATGGGCTGGTGCAAGCATCTCGGAGTTGGAACATTCTCTTTGATTAAATGATCAAAGCATTTGGGTTTATGCAGACTTATGGAGAAGCCTGTGTTTACAAGAAAGTGAGTGGGAGCTCTGTAGCATTTCTCATATTATATGTGGATGACACACTATTGATGGGAAATGATATAGAACTTTTGGAAAGCATAAAGGCCTACTTGAATAAGTGTTTTTCAATGAAGGACCTTGGAGAAGTTGTTTACATATTAGGCATCAAGATCTATAGAGATAGATCGAGACACCTCATTGGTCTTTCACAAAGCATGTACCTTGACAAGATATTGAAGAAGTTCAATATGGATCAGTCCAAGAAGGGGTTCTTGCCTGTATTGCAAGGTGTGAGATTGAGCACGGCTCAATGCCCGACCTCGGCAGAAGATAGAGAAAAGATGAGTGTCATCCCCTATGCCTCATCCATAGGCTCTATTATGTATGCCATGTTGTGTACCAGACCTGATGTGAACCTTGCCGTAAGTTTGGTAGGGAGGTACCAAAGTGATCCTGGTATGGAACACTGGACATCGGTCAAGAATATCCTGAAGTACCTGAAAAGGACTAAGGATATGTTTCTCATTTATGGAGGTGACGAAGAGCTCTTCGTAAAGGGTTACGTCGATGCTAGCTTCGACACAGATCTGGATGACTCCAAGTCACAAACCGGATACGTGTACATTTTGAATGGTGGGGCAATCAGCTAGTGCAGTTGCAAGCAAAGCGTCGTGGCAGGATCTACATGTGAAGCGGAGTACATAGCTACCTCGGAGGCAGCACAGGAAGCAGTCTAGATGAAGGAGTTCATCACTGACCTAGGAGTAATTCTCAATGCGTCGGGCCCAATGAATCTCTTCTGTGACAACACTGGAGCTATTGCCCTTGCCAAGGAGCCCAGGTTTCACAAGAAGACTAGACACATCAAGCGTCCCTTCAACTCCATTCGTGAATATATTCAAGATGGAGACATAGATATTTGTAAAGTGCACATAGATCTGAATGTCGCACATCTGTTGACTAAACCTCTTCCACGAGCAAAACATGATAAACACCAAAACTCTATGGGTGTTCGATTCATCACAATGTCACTAGATTATTAACTCTAGTGCAAGTGGGAGATTGTTGGAAGTATGCCCTAGAAGCAATAATAAAGTGGTTATTATTATATTTTTCTTGTTCATGATAATTGACTATTGTTCATGCTATAACTGTATAAACCGGAAACCGTAATACATGTGTGAATACATAGACCGTAATATGTCCCTAGTAAGCCTCTAGTTGACTAGCTCGTTGATCAATAGATGGTTGTGGTTTCCTGACCATGGACATTTGGATGTCGTTGATAACGGGATCACATCATTGGGAGAATGATGTGATGGACAAGACCCAATCCTAAGCATAGCACAAGATCGTGTAGTTCATTTGCTAGAGCTTTTCTAATGTCAAGTATCGTTTCCTTAGACGGTGAGATTGTGCAACTCCCGGATACCGTAGGAGTGCTTTGGGTGTATCAAACATCACAACGTAACTGGGTGACTATAAAGGTGCACTACAGGTATCTCCGAAAGTGTCTATTGGGTTGGCATGAATCGAGACTAGGATTTGTCACTCTGTATGACGGAGAGGTATCTCTGGGCCCACTCGGTAATGCATCATTATAACGAGCTCAATGTGACTAAGGAGTTAGCCACAAGATCATGCATTACGGAACGAGTAAAGAGACTTGCCGGTAACGAGATTGAATGAGGTATGGGGATACCGACGATCGAATCTCGGTCAAGTAACATACCAATGGACAAAGGGAATTGTATACGAGATTGATTGAATCCCCGACATCGTGGTTCATCCGATGAGATCATCATGGAACATGTGGGAGCCAACAAGGGTATTCAGATCCCGTTGTTGGTTATTGGCTGGAGAGATGTCTCGATCATGGCTGCATGGTTCCCGAACCCGTAGGGTCTACACACTTAAGGTTCGGTGACGCTAGAGTTGTTATGGGAAATTGTATGTGGTTACCGAAGGTTGTTCAGAGTCCCGGATGAGATCTCGAACGTCACGAGGAGTTCCAGAATGGTCTAGAGGTAAATATTTATATATCGGAAGTCCAGTTTCAGCCACCAAAATGATTTTGGGGGTTATTGGTATTGTACCAGGACCAGTGAAAGGTGTCCGAGGGTCCACCGGGTGGGGCCACCTGCCCCGAGGGACTTAATGGTCTGAATATGGGAGGGAACCAGACCCCTAGTGGGCTCGTGCGCCCCCAAGGGCCCAAGGCGCCTTGGGTTGGAAACCCTAGGGGGAGGGGGCGCCTCCCACCTTGCTTGGGGGGCAAGTCTCCCCCCCTAGCCGCCCCCCTCTAGATGCGTCTAGGGGGGTCGGCCCCCTCTTCCCCCCCTATAAATAGTGGGGGTGCGAGGGCAGCCGCACCCCCTTCCCTGGCGCAGCCCCTCCCTCCTCCAACACCTCCTCCTCCTAGTGCTTAGCGAAGCTCTGCCGGAGAACCACGAGCTCCACCGCCACCACGCCGTCGTGCTGTCGTAGTTCTCCATCAACTTCTCCTCTCCCCTTACTGGATCAAGAAGGAGGAGATGTCCCCGGGCTATACGTGTGTTGAACGCGGAGGCGCCGTCCGTTCGGCGCTTGGATCGGATCTTCCGCGATTTGAATCGCCGTGAGTAAGACTCCATCAACCGCGTTCTTGTAACGCTTCCGCTTAGCGATCTTCAAGGGTATGAAGATGCACTCCTTCTGTCTCGTTGCTAGCATCTCCTAGATTGATCTTGGCGGTTGATGTCTACTACACAACCTTCTTCTTGTAGACGTTGTTGGGCCTCCAAGTGCAGAGGTTTGTAGGACAGTAGCAAATTTCCCTCAAGTGGATGACCTAAGGTTTATCAACCCGTAGGAGGCATAGGATGAAGATGGTCTCTCTCAAGCAACCCTGCAACCAAATAACAAAGAGTCTCTTGTGTCCCCAACACACCCAATACAATGGTAGATTGTATATGTGCACTAGTTCGGCAAAGAGATGGTGATACAAGTGCAATACAGATAGTAGATAAAGGTTTTTGTAATCTGAAAATATAAAAACAGGAAGGTAACTAATGATAAAAGTGAGCACAAACGGTATTGCAATGCGTTGAAATAAGGTCTAGGGTTCATACTTTCACTAGTGCAAGTTCCCTCAACAATAATAACATAATTGGATCATATAGCTATCCCTCAACATGCAACAAAGAGTCACTCCAAAGTCACTAATAGCGGAGAACAAACGAAGAGATTATGGTTGGGTACGAAACCACCTCAAAGTTATTCTTTCCAATCAATCCGTTGGGCTATTCCTATAAGTGTCACAAACAGCCCTAGAGTTCGTACTAGAATAACACCTTAAGACACAAATCAACCAAAACCCTAATGTCACCTAGATACTCCAATGTCACCTCAAGTATCCGTGGGTATGATTATACGATATGCATCACACAATCTCATATTCATCTATTCAACCAACACATAGAACCTCCAAGAGTGCCCCAAAATTTCTATTGGAGAGTCAAGATGAAAACGTGTGCCAACCCCTATGCATAGGTTCATGGGCGGAACCCGCAAGTTGATCACCAAAACATACATCAAGTGGATCAATAGAATACCCCATTGTCACCACGGGTATCCCACGCAAGACATACATCAAGTGTTCTCAAATCCTTAAAGACTCAATTCGATAAGATAACTTCAAAGGGAAAACTCAATTCATTACGAGAGAGTAGAGGGGGAGAAACATCACGGGATCCAAATATAATAGCAAAGCTCGCGATACATCAAGATCGTAACACCTCAAGAACACGAGAGAGAGAGAGATCAAACACATAGCTACCGGTACATACCCTCAGCCACGAGGGAGAACTACTCCCTCCTCGTCATGGAGAGCACCGGATGATGAAGATGGCCACCGGAGAGGGGTTCCCCCTCCAGCAGGGTGCCGGAACGGGTCTAGATTGGCTTTCGATGACTACGGAGGCTTCTGGCGGCGGAACTCCCGATCTATTGTGCCCCCCGAAGTTTTTAGGGTATATGGGTATATATAGGAGGAAGAAGTACGTCGGTGGACCTCCAGGCTGTCCACGAGGCAGGGGGCGCGCCCCCTCCCCTCGTGGGTAGCCCGGGACTCTCCTGGTCCAACTCCGATGCTCCGTGGGCTTCTTCTGCTCCAAAAATAAGTTCCGTGAAGTTTCAGGTCAATTGGACTCCGTTTGATTTTCCTTTTTTGTGATACTCTAAAACAAGGAAAAAACATAAACTGGCACTGGGCTCTGGGTTAATAGGTTAGTCCCAAAAATAAGATAAAAGTGCATAATAAAGCCCATAAACATCCAGAACAGATAATATAATAGCACGAAACAATCAAAAATTATAGATACGTTGGAGACATATCAGCATCCCCAAGCTTAATTCATGCTCGTCCTCGAGTAGGTAAATGATAAAACCAGAATCTTTGATGTGGAATGCTACCTAACAAATTTCTCTAAGTAATTCTCTTCATTTTGGCATAAATGTTCAGATCCATAAGATTCAAGACAAAAGTTTAATATTGACATAAAAATAATAATACTTCAAGCATACTAACTAAGCAATCTTGTCTTCTCAAAATAACATGGCCAAAGAAAGTTCATCCCTACAAAATCATATAGTTTAGTCATGCTCCATTTTCGTCACACAAGAATGCTCTCATCATGCACAACCCCGATGAGAAGCCAAGCAATTGTTCCATACTTTAGTAATCTCAAACTTTATAAACCTTCATGCAACACATGAGCGTGAGCCATGGATATAGCACTATGGGTGGAATAGAATATAATGAGGGGGTTATGTGGAGAAGACAAAAAGGAGAAAGTCTCACATCGACGCGGCTAATCAATGGGCTAGGGAGATGCCCATCAATTGATGTCAATGCAAGGAGTAGGGATTGCCATGCAATGGATGCACTAGAGCTATAAATGTATGAAAGCTCAACAAAAGAAACTAAGTGGATGTGCATCCAACTTGCTTGCTCACGAAGACCTAGGGCACTTGAGGAGGCCCATTGTTGGAATATACAAGCCAAGTTCTATAATGAAAATTTCCCACTAGTATATGAAAGTGACAAAACAAGAGACTCTCTATCATGAAGATCATGGTGCTACTTTGAAGCACAAGTGTGGAAAAAAAGGATAGTAGCATTGTCCCTTTTATTTTTATTTTTTTTATTTGGCCCTTTTTTTAGCCTTTCTTTTCTTTTCTTTTTTATTTGGCCTTTTTTTGGCCCCCTTTTTTGGGGACAATGCTCTATTAATGATGATCATCACACTTCTATTTATTTACAACTCAAGAATTACAACTCGATACTAGAACAAAGTATGACTCTAGATGAATGCCTCTGGCGGTGTACCGGGATGTGCAATGACTCAAGAGTGACATGTATGGAAGAATTATGAACGGTGGCTTTGCCACAAATACGATGTCAACTACATGATCATGCAAAGCAATATGACAATGATGAAGCATGTCATAATAAACGGAACGGTGGAAAGTTGCATGGCAATATATCTCGGAATGGCTATGGAAATGCCATAATAGGTAGGTATGGTGGCTGTTTTGAGGAAGATATAAGGAGGTTTATGTGTGAAAGAGTGTATCATAGCCTTGCTGCTGCGGGGCAGCCGACTTATAATTCTAGTTACTGTCCTTCTTGTTCATGTAGTGCCTGCCTCTCTCCAAAACTCCTTCCCGCACTTGATTGAGCAAAAGATGCAGCTTCACTAATTGAGTTAGGCACCTGCACTTCCACTGCAGCTCTGAGTTCATTCTTCAGACCCAAAAGAAATTGTGTCACCAGCAGCAGTCCTCCTACATTCAGATCATACAATTTAACACGGGGTTTGGATGCACAGGCGAAGTTTGCACCAACTCTCAATGTGAGAAAGGGCAATGCACGGTACCGAAGAGGCTAGCAATGATGGAAGGGTAAGAGTGCGTATAATCCATGGACTCAACATTAGTCATAAAGAACTCACATACTTATTGCAAAAATCTACAAGTCATCAAAAACCAAGCATTACGCGCATGCTCCTTGGGGGATATATTGGTAGGAAAAGACCACAGCTCGTCCCCGACCGCCACTCATAAGGAAGACAATCAAATAACACCTCATGTTTCAAATTTGTTACACAACGTTTACCATATGTGCATGCTACGGGACTTGCAAACTTCAACACCAGTATTCCTCAAATTCACAACTACCCAACTAGCACAACTTTGATATCACTATCTCCATATCTCAAAACAATCATCAAGTATCAAACTTCTCTTAGTATTCAATGCACTTATATGAAAGTTTTTATTATATCAAAAGCAAATTACCATGTTGTTCTAAAGGACTCTCAAAATAATATAAGTGAAGCATGAGAGATCAATTATTTCTATAGAATAAAACAACCACCGTGCTCTAAAAGATATAAGTGAAGTACTAGAGCAAATGACAAACTACTCCAAAAGATATAAGTGAAGATCAATGAGTAGTTGAATAATTATGTAACTATGTGACGACTCTCTAACATTTAAGAATTTCAGATCTTGGTATTTTATTCAAACAGCAAGGAAAACTAAATAAAATAAAATGATGCTCCAAGCAAAACACATATCATGTGGTAAATAAAAATATAGCTCCAAGTAAAGTTACCGATGAACGAAGACGAAAGAGGGGATGCCATCTGGGGCATCCCCAAGCTTAGGCTTTTGGCTGTCCTTGAATTTTACCTTGGGGTGCCTTGGGCATCCCCAAGCTTAGGCTCTTGCCACTCCTTATTCCATAGTCCATCGAATCTTTACCCAAAACTTGAAAACTTCACAACACAAAACTTAACAGAGAACTCGTAAGCTCCGTTAGCGAAAGAAAACAAAACACCACTTCAAGGTACTGTAATGAACTCATTCTTTATTTATATTGGTGTTAAACCTACTGTATTCCAACTTCTCTATGGTTTATAAACTCCTAGCAAAAAACTTGTGCGTTGCAACGGAGACATAAATATTTTGTAGCTCAATACCAATTATATGTGACATTTCTGTTAACCTGCAGAACGTCAAAAATTATAGAATAATGACGCCTACAAATAACAATGCACCAGGAGAAACAAAATCACCTTTTTAAGTAAAAAAACCCTGAGTTAACATTCAAGTAATTTTGGTGCTGATCTTTGTGCATAGTACTCCCTCCGTAAAAAATAAATATAGGAACGCTTAGGTTTTTAAAAGTAGTGATCTAAACGCTCTTATATTTCCTTTACAGAGGGAGTACTATGCACGGTGGTGAAGATACAAGCAGACACTGGTGGAGCTATGGGTAATGCCCCGAGACCGATGTGCCAGGTGTCCTCCAGTTATTCGCTGTTATTGCCTTGTCTTTGCTTGCGTGTCATGCATTTCATATCATGTCATCATGTGCATTGCATCATCATGTTTTCAAAACTTGCATTAGCCCGGGTTCTCCCAGTTCCTTCCGTTCTCCGTTCTGAGCCCAGACACACTTGCACGCGCCCGCGGCATGTCCGAAATATTATTTTATAAGTGGCCGGAAAATGTTCTCGGAATGGGATGAAAATTGGCATGTGGTGTTGTTATGTTGTTAGTAGGTCGCCTGCCAAGTTTCATCGCAATCAGAGTTCGTTTGACGCCCCAACGATTAACTATAGCGGCAATATAGCCGGTCTAACGTCGGACCTTTTCGGTCTCCGGAAATAGTCGTCGGGCCTCCCTCTCTTCTCTCTCTCAGCTCGAGACTGTCTACACAGCTCACTATTCACCGCCAGGTCCAACCTAACCTCTCTCGTCAGCCCGCGACCCTCCTCGCGCGCGCCCGAAAGTTGTCCCGGACCCGACTCGCGCTGTCGTTACCGTTGTGTCCGGATCATCCCCAAACATCTACAAAATGTCTCCGTTTTGTTAATTGGACTTCCTAACATATTTTTTTCTCGATCGCCCGATTACGATCGAAGGGACGAGATCGTCCCTAATCTAACCCACTCACTATATAACTAGTCTAACCCTAGATCCTAGGAGGGCTGTCCCATCCAATACTTCTCCCCGCCGCCACTCCTCTCCCACATCGGGATCTCCTCCCGATCCAAATCCATCCCCTCCCAAATCCCTCTTGTTTTCAACACCAGACCAACCCGAGCTCCTCCCTCGCTTGAACATGCCGCCGCCATCCACTCTTGCTCGATCTCTTCGGTGCTCAAGCCCTCATCGCCCCCACCTCCTTCCTCTCCCTTCCCTGTCTTTCTCCCTCACCTCACATCTCTCCCTCTTCGTTTGTTCGAACAGGAGACCACGTCGCCGCCCAGGGACGCCAAGCCATCAAGCTCCGTCGTCACCGAGAGCAAGTTCCTCCTGCCCCATGGAGCTACACGGCAGGTCCTCCTCTGCTTCGAACCCAAGTCAGGCGCCCATGTCGACCCACCCTCGTTGATCCGCTTCTGCTTCGGCCTGCATCGGATCCCGGTGTCCCCAGCTCACCTGCTGCGCCACCAAGCCCGGCCGGCCTGCTCTTCACCGTTTCCCGCCTCTCCTGCTTCGGCCTCCAAGTTCCGGTACCAAGTCCCACTCCCGTTGGCCGAGCTCGACCCTGCCTCCGGCTAGGTTGGGATCCCCAAGGCCGGATCCGCCCGTCCGCTCCAACCCCGCCGTCCCGCCAGAGCACCTCTACCTCACCGCTGCCCACCAGTGCCGCCGCGCCCCTGCTTCCTCTACATCCTAGACGAGCACCTCGACCCCGCTTGACCCATTGACCGCGCCTCCGCGCGCTTGGGCCGCCTCCTCTTCGCCCGTAGACCGAGGCCCAGTTCCACCTCACCGATCTGGGCCGAAGCCCATGGTGAGCCTCCTGAGAGCCCTCTGCCCTGCGAACTAATGGGCCAGCCAGTTTCAGCACGTGGATGTTTTTCCAGTCTCTGCGATTTTAGCTTTTTTCCACAGAACGCAGATTTACAGAATAACCCCTAAGCTCCATGCATATTGTAACTCTCAAACCGTGCATCTCATGTAAATAACGTATATATGAAAAATGCTTAAAATTGTGTCTAGTTTCATAATATGTCACTTTAACCCATGTTTAAAATATTTAAAATGTTGTTTGTTTAAATTTGCTCCTATGCCATGTTAAAATGACTTAATTCATAACTTATTAACCGTAGCTCGGTTTTAAACAAACTTTATATGTATTTGGGGTAGAAAAATGCCTAGTTTAACATGGTGACCTTACTTTGCATGTTAAAAAACTCTAAAATTGTGTTTAGGGCAGAGCAGCACCAAATCTAAAATATGCATATGAGGAGTTTCCGGAATTGTTGTTCGTTGTTTCCGGCCTCATTTAAACTTGACTAGATATGTAGTTTTCATTTCCTTCACCCTCTTGCCATGCTAACAACATTTAATCTTGTTGGGTACATAAACGAGAGAGAACTAAATAAGTCATGTGGTGTTTTCTTCAATATGCAACTCTGTTGCATAATGAGCTCCACTTAATTTGTAGGATTGTTTGTGCACTTTGTCATGCCATGCCTCATTAAACCGGACATGCATCATGCTTGTTTGCGCATCGTGCCATGTTGTTGTAGTGGTTGTTTACTATGTTGTTTGCTTCTTTCCGGTGTTGCTTCTTCGGGTTGGTTCCGATAACGTCGCGTTTGTGAGGATCCGTTCGTCTATGTCCGTTTATCTTCTTCATGGAATCGTTCTTCTTTCTTGCGGGATTTCAGGCAAGATGACCATACCCTCGAAAACACTTCTATTTTTGCTTGCTATTTGCTCGCTCTTTTGCTATGCCTATGCTGCGATACCTACCACTGGCTTGTCATGCCTCCCATATTGTTGAACCAAGCCTCTAACCCACCTTGTCCTAGCAAACTGTTGTTTGGCTATGTTACCGCTTTGCTCAGCCCCTCTTATAGCGTTGTTAGTTGCAGGTGATGATTTCATTTTGTTCCTTGTTGGGACATGGAGATGTTGTTCCTTGTTGGAACATGTTTACTTGTTGGGATATCACAATATATCTTATTTAATTAATGCATCTATATACTTGGTAAAGGGTGGAAGGCTCGGCCTTATGCCTGGTGTTTTGTTCCACTCTTGCCGCCCTAGTTTCCGTCATATCGGTGTTATGTTCCCGGATTTTGCGTTCCTTACGCGGTTGGGCTATTATGGGAACCCCTTGACAGTTCGCCTTGAGTAAAACTTCTCCAGCAATGCCCAACATTGGTTTTACCATTTGCCACCTAGCCTTTTCTTTTCCATTGGGGGTCGCACGCCCAAGGGTCATCATTATTTTACCCCCCCCCCCCCCGGCCAGTGCTCCTCTGAGTGTTGGTCCACCTGTCAGCTGCCGGTGGCCACCAGGGGCAACTCTGGGCTGGCCTACCCGTACCTAAGACAATCTGAGTGTGCCCTGAGAAAGAGATATGTGCAGCTCCTATCGGGATTTGTCGGCACATTCAGGCGGTGTTGCTGGTTTAGTTTTACCCTATCGAAATGTCTTGTAGAATCGGGATACCGAGTCTGATCAGAATGTCTCGGGAGGAGGTCTATTCCTTCGTTGACCGTGAGAGCTTGTGATGGGCTAAGTTGGGACACCCCTGCAGGGATTTGAACTTTCGAAAGCCGTGCCCGCGGTTATGGGCAGATGGGAATTTGTTAATGTCCAGTTGTAGAAAACCTGAAGTTGACCTTAATTAAAATGCATCAACCGCGTGTGTAACCGTGATGGTCTCTTTCCGGCGGAGTCCGGGAAGTGAACATGGTGTTGGAGTTATGCTTGACGTAGGTTGTTTTAGGATCACTTCTTGATCATACTTTTATCGACCATGCTTTGCCTTCTCTTCTCGCTCTCATTTGCGTATGTTAGCCACCATATATGTTAGTCGCTTGCTGCAGCTCCACCTCATACCTTTTACGTTACCCATAAGCTTAAATAGTCTTGATCGCGAGGGTGCGAGATTGCTGAGTCCCCGTGGCTCACAGATACTTCCAAAACCAGCTTGCAGGTGCCGATGAGACCGTACAGATGACGCAACCAAGCTCAGGAGGAGCTCGATAAAGATCTTTTTCTTTACATTGTTTCGTTCTAGTTGATCAGTAGTGGAGCCCGGTTGGGGTCGGCCGGGGACCTTGTCGCATTTGGGGTTCTTCTTTTATTTTGGTTCCGTAGTCGGACCTTGATTGTATCTGTTTGATGTAATGCTTTATTCATGTAATTGTGTGAAGTGGCGATTGTAAGCCAACTATGTATTTTTTCCCTATTGTATTACATGGGTTGTGTGAAGATTGCCTCACTTGCGACATTGCTTTCAATGCGGTTATGCCTATAAGTCGTGCTTTGACATGTGGGAGATATAGCCGCATCGAGGGCGTTACAAGTTGGTAATCAGAGCCTTCCCCGACCTTAGGAGCCCCCACTTATTGATCGTTTTTAGCAGCCGAGTTGTGTCTAGAAAAGTGTTTTGAGTCAATTAGGAATTATATATCAGAGCGTTTAGGAATTCTTTTACTTCGCAGTCTCCTCATCGCTTTGGTAAGGCATCCTGACGTAGAGTTTTGACTCTTCTCTTCTCAAATTTCACTAAAAAAATTAGGATCACGCGGGTATCTTGGAATCGTTCCGATGGTTTTGTGACGAGAATATTGTCTTGGTGCCTCCTGTCAGGGGTTTTGTGGCAGTGTCCCGGGGAGTTGAGCTCTGAGGTGTTGTCGTCACAATTTTATCGTTGCAGTTCCGGAATACCTGAGTTTAGTACGCCGACATCGAAAATCTCTTTTATGCAGTTCGTTGGTGAGATAACCTCGACGCCACCCAATACTGGGGCGGGAGTTCGGGAGTATTGCCATAACTTGTATAACGGATGCTTTTTGAAGGTTGAGGTAGATGGTTTCCAAAGTTTTTCTTGGTTATGTGTTGAAGGATGGATACAACTGGATATAGGATTTGCTAGTTTTGGGTGAGATATTATGCTTCCCCTGTATCCCCAACACCTGATTGCATAACCGGAAAGGTTCGGGAGTTTCATAGGTGGAAATTCAAGTAGCTCTTAGGATATCTTTCCGACAGATGTATGATATGAAATTGGGGTTCGACATCTAGTGGTCCGCCTATTCACGGTCGGTTTTACAGTGGTCTCGTTTCTTGCGACGGAAGGAAAAGAGTTAATAAAGAAAATTCCTATTCAGTATGTTCACAAAAAAATGGTCACATAATGATAGATGACTTGATTCAAAAAATTGTGAGGAATAAATCCGCCGACGATGAATTTCTTCAGATGGCTGTTCTTGTTTTGCTGGGGACCATTATTGCACCCATGTCGGCTGTCTCCATACCAAAGGAGTACTACGCGTTGGTGCATGACGTGAAGCGGATAAGCACGTTGAATTTTAACGTGTTTACTTTGCGAACTTGTTTGACGGAGATTGGTAAACTCAAGCAGGACGGCCGTGTGAGGGAATGGCCATGTGGCAACCTAGCCCTACTCCAGGTATGCTATTAATTAATACTATTTCATATTCCTTTAATTTATGTGTTCGTAAATTATTTTGTCTTTTGTTTTGTAGTACTTATATTGGGAGAAGGTGCAGCCAACCACCGGCCCGAAAAATGACCCATTGTCGTTGCAAGTTCCCCTAATGAAAAATTGGACTGAATCTAAAGCGGAGAAACGAGACAAGTACGACCTGGAAAATTGTCGTGGCCATGGATTGGTAATATTATAATGCTTATTTACTTGTACATTGATTATGCATTGAGAATGTTATGTACTCATGTTGTCATTGCATACTCACTTTGCAGATTGATGACTGCATTACGAAGGAGTAGAGAATGAAAAAACTAGCAGATGAACAAGCTGAAAGCACTAAGAAACATAGTAGCCGAAAGTCATCCGTTACGGGAAAGAAAAAAGTGGAGAACGTGTCCGAGGTCCCTGCTAATCTAATGCCTTTTATGGACCGGGTTATGAATGATATGAAGGAAATTCGCAAGGAATTGTTTCGTATGCCGGAGTTATGCGCACAGGTAAAAATGTAATTACTCTGGTATGCACTTTATTAAACTCTGAGGAACATGGCATGATGATCATAGCAAAGAAATGTTTGAATAAAAAGAACAACTTCTGATTACAGTTGACGATTTATTTGGTTGTCTTAAAAAATAGTATTTACATATTTGTTTCGTTACATTGATACGGAAGACTTGTAATGGGTGTTTATTTATGTCATATTTGTTGGCACTATACTCGTTGTTCTTAATATGATATGCGACCTACAAATTTTACGTTATGTCATATTTGTTGGCACTATACTTGTTGTTCTTAATATGATATGCGACCTACAAATTCCACATGCTACAGTGTGGCACACAAGCACGCCTGCAAAATTTGGGTGTGTTTCGACACTCGATGCATTTACTATGATTTTCTTCGTGAAAATATCCAGAGAACGTCTCTCGACGTGACGCGACTTCCGTTCGTACTCCGATTCCGTCGTAATCTGACATGCGAGACCGTGGGGGTCACTCATGCGTGCATGCAAAAGTTGGGTGCGTTTCGTGCATGTTGACATGTACTCATAGTACAAACCTGAGGTATCGGTCTGGGGTGTGACATGCATTCAGTATGTGTTCCCTGTCGCAAAGCCATGAAACGTCGGGATTTTTTCTCCACACGCTACAGTGTGGCACACAAGCACGCCTGCAAAATTTGGGTGTGTTTCGACACTCGATGCATTTACTACGATTTTCTCCGTGAAAATATCCAGAGAACGTCTCTCGATGTGACGCGACTTCCGTTCATACTCCGATTCCGTCGTAATCTGATGTGCGAGACCATGGGGGTCACTCACACGCGCATGCAAAAGTTGGGTGCGTTTCGTGCGTGTTGACATGTACTCATAGTACAAATCTGAGGTGTCGGTCTGGGGTGTGACATGTATTCAGTATGTGTTCCCTTTAATAAAGCTGATTATCATTTTTTAATAAACTCAAAAATGTTAGGCAGTAACCAGAAAGTCATAATCAATTGATTATTAGTACTTATAATTTATAATAAACAACTTATTATTCTTACTTACAAAGTAAATAATAAAATTGAGGTGCCATTTTCTATATTAACTAGTTCTATATTAAGTAGTTTTTTAATATAATTACATAATAAATTCTACATTAAGTATTGTTCTTAACATAACTACTTAATAAATTTCATAGAAAGTACTTTTTTTATGTATGAGTATTTTCCAAATTATAACAAATAACATTTTACTATTATGAAAACAACTGTAGCCATTAATGCAAAACAAATAACAAATAAATAATGAACATTACATAAGTTATAAATCATTTATAACAAATAAAAATGAACATTTTTAAACAATAAATAAATAAATAAAACTCCTCTGATCCCCGCCCCGTCCTGCCGCTGTCCCGTTGGCCTGTTCTGGCAGCCATAGCTGGGCCGAATGGCCGGCCGTTTCGCCACACGGCTTGATCTGGCCGGACCCATTAGGCGCACTTGAGGCCTGCCAGCACAGGCGGGCTTATTTTTTTAATCATTATTTTTTTAATCATTATAATATCAGCTCGTCAATTCGCGCAGATATAACAATACTAAAGTTTTCTTATATATAATTTAAATACGAAATAAATTCTGTATGAAATACTTTTTTTAATATACTTACTTAATCTTATGTGGTAAATCCGTCAACACTACAGGTATTTTTCGACAGTCTTGTATCATCATGAATAGGATGCATGACAAATTTCGTGGCTTTTTGCCATTTTAAGAATTTTCTATAATTTTTTCGGTCGAAACACTTTAAATGCTGACCGGACGTGACGCAACGTGCTCTTCGTATCGAAATACCATAAATTTTTCGATTATGTGCGGGAGTGGGCATACTAAGTCACATGCAAAATTTCAGGCCATTCTGAAGATGTCTAAAAATTGACCTTCTTCTCCGTATATCGTTCGGGTAGGAGCAAAGGCCGTGTCCGAAAACGAGTTATTTTTCGACATCCTTCAAATGAACCCAATTTTTTTTCCATAGTCTTGTACCATCATGAATAGGATGCATGACAAGTTTCATGCCTTTTTGCCATTTTAAGAATTTTCTATTATTTTTTCGGTCGAAACACTTTAAATGCTGACCGGACGTGACGCAACGTGCTCTTCATATCGAAATACCATAAATTTTTGGATTATGTGTGGGAGTGGGCATACTAACTCACATGCAAAATTTCAGGCCATTCCGAAGATGTCAAAAAATTGACCTTCTTCTCCGTAGACCGTTCGGGTAGGAGCAAAGGCCCTGTCCGAAAACGAGTTATTTTTCGACATCCTTCAAATGAACCCAATTTTTTTCCATAGTCTTGTACCATCATGAATAGGATGCATGACAAGTTTCGTGGCTTTTTGCCATTTTAAGAATTTTCTATAATTTTTTCGGTCGAAACACTTTAAATGCAGACCGGACGTGACGCAACGTGCTCTACGTATCGAAATACCATAAATTTTTGGATTGTGTGTGGGAGTGGGCATACTAACTCACATGCAAAATTTCAGGCCATTCTGAAGATGTCAAAAAATTGACCTTCTTCTCCGTAGACCGTTCGGGTTGGAGCAAAGGCCCTGTCCGAAAACGAGTTATTTTTCGACATCCTTCAAACGAACCCAATTTTTTTTCCATAGTCTTGTACCATCATGAATAGGATGCATGACAAGTTTCGTGGCTTTTTGCCATTTTAAGAATTTTCTATAATTTTTTCGGTCGAAACACTTTAAATGTTGACCGGACGTGACGCAACATGCTCTTCATATCGAAATACCTTAAATTTTTGGATTATGTGTGGGAGTGGGCATACTAACTCACATGTTAAATTTCAGGCCATTCTGAAGATGTCAAAAAATTAACCTTCTTCTCCGTAGACCGTTCGGGTAGGAGCAAAGGCCCTGTCCGAAAACGAGTTATTTTTCGACATCCTTTAAATGAACCCAATTTTTTCCATAGTCTTGTACAATCATGAATAGGATGCATGACAAGTTTCATGGCCGTTTGCCATTTTAAGAATTTTCTATAATTTTTTCGGTCGAAACACTTTAAATGCTGACTGGATGTGACGCAACGTGCTCTTCGTATCGAAATACCATAAATTTTGGGATTATGTATGGGAGTGGGCATACTAACTCACATGCAAAATTTCAGGCCATTCTGAAGATGTCAAAAAATTGACCTTCGTCTCCGTAGACCGTTCGGGTAGGAGCAAAGGCATTCGGAAACGAGTTATTTTTTGACATCCTTCAAATGAACCCAATTTTTTTCCACAGTCTTGTACCATCATGAATAGGATGCATGACAAGTTTCGTGGCTTTTTGCCATTTTAAGAATTTTCTATAAATTTTTCGGTCGAAACACTTTAAATGCAGACCGGATGTGACGCAACGTGCTCTTCGTATCGAAATACCATAAATTTTTGGATTATGTGTGGGAGTGGGCATACTAACTCACATGCAAAATTTCAGGCCATTCTGAAGATGTCAAAATATTGACCTCCTTCTCCATAGACCGTTCGGGTAGGAGCAAAGGCCGTGTCCGAAAACGAGTTATTTTTCGACATCCTTCAAATGAACCCAATTTTTTCCATAGTCTTGTACCATCATGAATAGGATGCATGACAAGTTTCGTGGCTTTTTGCCATTTTATGAATTTTCTATAATTTTTTCGGTTGAAACACTTTAAATGCTGACCGGACATGACGCAACATGCTCTTCGTATCGAAATACCATAAATTTTTGGATTATGTGTGGGAATGGGCATACTAACTTACATGCAAAATTTCAGACCATTCTGAAGATGTCAAAAAATTGACCTTCTTAATATGATGCATGAATTTGAAACAACTAAAACGCTGACCGGACAAAAATATTACAAAACTTTATGTATAAATAAAACAAACTTTGCATAAAATGCTAAACTATTAAAAATAAGATACATAATAATGATGTGATCTGAATTTACAATGCACTAGCAGCACTACCGCAACTGCCCGGACAGTATACACTGTCCGGGAAGCTGCGGCAGAGCTGCCCGGGCAATGCAAAGTCAACTCACATTATTACTATCTATCGTATCTGATAAGGTGCATGAATCCGCCTATATAAGCCGGTCTGGGCGTCCTTCGGCGGGCGAGGTGGGACTAAACGAAACCATCCACCCCGCCCCTGCGCCCTCGACCGCTCGCAGGCGCGCCTTCCAGTGGCCCACTAGGCCTACTGAAATCGGCCCACCTCGTCAGTCGACGCGCAGCGCCGCGGCAAGCCGCTCGCACTGCGCCTTACAGCGGCCCACCTCGCCAGTCAACGCGCAGCACCGCGGCAGGCCGCTCGCACCTCGCCTGCCGGAGCTCGCCCGCACCAGTTTAAATAGGTTTTTTTCATAAGTTTTTTTCAATTCAAGTTTAATTTTTATTTTATATTTTATTGTTACAATACAATTTTTTTTAAATATATATCTTCTAATTTGTTTTGCGAGTATTATGTCAATTTTTTATTGTTTGGTTTTATATTTACTTTTCTAGTTTACATAGGTTTTTTCAATTCAAGTTTACTTTTTTCTGAATTTTATTTTTTACAATACAATAGTTTTTTTTTAAAAAAATCTTCTAACTTGTTTTGTAAATATTACGTCAATTTTTTATTGTTTGGTTTTATATTTACTTTTCTAGTTTAATTCTTTTCTCATTTTTTTACGATACAACTCTTTTTAAAACTAAAAATAACAGTATCGATTTCAACACTTGATTGTTCAACAACATTTAAAAACCATCCATTCAAACACTCGATATTTCATTAGAGTTTTCATAGATATTTTACATAGTACTAGAAATAAAACTTAACTAAAGAACATTACGAAAATAATTAAACATTACTAAACGATATTTTCAAATAAACCCTAAACTACTCGTCCTCCACGCCACCGAAGTCTGCCTCGTCATGCAGGCCGTCGCCGTTATCGCAGTCGTCGCTGCTACTGCTGCTGTCGTCGAGGGGCACCACGGGCACGGCCGGCGCAGCCATCGAGTCCTCGAGCGCGGCGTGGTACCCGGGAAAGTCCTCTGGGTCCTCCGGGTGGACGGCGCCCGAGGCGACCTGAAGGTACTCCTGAACGAGCGGCGGCGGCTACGGCATGTTCTCCGACTCACGGAGCACCGTCAGGTAGCCCGGCATGTCGTCCGGGTCGCTGGCCTCCGCCGCCAGGCGCCTGTACTCCGCCACCAATGCCGGCTCTGGCGGCTGCTGCGGCTCGGGCGGAGGGGCGAGGCTGGACCCTGCGTCGTTCCTGCCCGCCGTACGGCGATCGCCAGGGCCGAGGCGGACAGCGCCGTGGTCACCGCCTCGGCCTCCGCGTGGCGGGGGCGGGTGCATGGCGCCGAAGTCGAGGCGGGCGCGGGTCGAGCGCGCCTCGCCGCGGCGGTACAGCTGAAAGCCGTCCCCCGGCGGAGCAGACACGACGCCGGCGACCGCTTGCGCGCGGTACGGCGCGACCACCTCCTCGAAGGTGCGGCCGTCCCAGAGTTGATGCCGCCGCGTGTGGTTGTGCTTCGTGGGGGGCGCGGGCCGGCGTAGGCGTGGAGACGCCGCAGCTGATCGTCGGCGAGGCGGTCCACCCAGCCGGGGTTGTTGGGGGCGTACTGGGGGTCAACGAGCTCCTCCGGCGACAGGCGCGCCCTGTACAGGCCGACGGCGCAGGCGAAGAGGTGGGTGCCGACCTCGGGCACCGGCGCAACGCGGACGCCGTCGATGCTCAGGCGCCACCTCACCGACTGGCGCACGTCGGGCGCGGCGGGGATACCAAAGTGGGAGAGCTCCTCCGCCTCCTCCATCGTCAAGTTGGGGCGGGTCATCGTCGGCGAGAGGGAGTGGTAGGGCGCGCGAGGTGGTGAAGGGCGCAAGAGGAGGACGCCGGCGACAATGGGGGAGAAGGAGAGGCGAGGCGAGGGCAGTGTGCGAGCCGACGGAGGGCGCGAGGCGCTTTTTATAGGGCACAGTGGTGGTTGGGGCAGGGGTGCCGGCGATCAATGCCGGTGGACAGCCGAGCGGTCAAAGGGCGCAGAAGGGTAGGCGGCGGCGTGCGAATCGGCGCTGGCAATTAATGCCTGAGTATGAGCGGGCGGCGTGCGCGGGCGGTCAAGCGGTGGCGTGCGCATGCGCGCGGTAGGCGGCGGCGTGCGCATGCGTGAGGTAGGCGGTGGCGTGTGAATCCGCGCCGCCCGCGGACCGACGCCGGTGATGGGCATGCGCAGGCGCGCGGTAGGCGGCGGCGTGCGCATGCGTGAGGTAGGCGGTGGCGTGTGAATCCGCGCCGCCCGCGGAGCGACGCCGGTGATGGGCGTGCGCAGGCGCGCGGCAGGCGGTGGCGTGTGAATCCGCGCCGCCTGCGGACCGACGCCGGTGACGGGATTGAAGGAAATACGCCCTAGAGGCAATAATAAAGTTATTATTTATTTTCTTATATCATGATAAATGTTTATTATTCATGCTAGAATTGTATTAACCGGAAACATAATACATGTGTGAATACAAAGACAAACTTAGTGTTACTAGTATGCCTCTACTTGACTAGCTCGTTAATCAAAGATGGTAATGTTTCCTAACCATGAACAAGGTGTTGTTATTTGATTAACGAGGTCACATCATTGGTTGAATGATCTGATTGACATGACCCATTTCATTAGCTTAGCACCCGATCGTTTAGTATGTTGCTATTGCTTTCTTCATGACTTATACATGTTCCTATGACTATGAGATTATGCAACTCCCGTTTCCCGGAGGGACACTTTGTGTGCTACCAAACGTCACAACGTAACTGGGTGATTATAAAGGAGCTCTACAGGTATCTCCAAAGGTAGATGTTGGGTTGGCGTATTTCGAGATTAGGATTTGTCACTCCGATTGTCGGAGAGGTATCTCTGGGCCCTCTCGGTAATGCACATCACATAAGCCTTGCAAGCATTGCAACTAATGAGTTAGTTGCGGGATGATGTATTACAGAATGAGTAAAGAGACTTGCCAGTAACGAGATTGGTTGTTCGCCTAATCCGCGGCGAATTAATGGATTAGGTTTTAGTACGTGTGGGCCCGCCCTCCTCCTCACGCGGCGTACACCGCCCACGTACGGGCGTAGAGCGGGCCGTACGAACACGCGCCTCGCTACGCCGCGGTACGCCTCCCCCACCTTGATTTCCCATCCTACCCCTACTCACTTATTCTCATGAAAGGGTATCTTTTAATCTGGACCGTTGATGTGTCCAAGGGGGGTTGTACCGAAGAAGAAGTGATAAGAACATGACCGTTTGTTATAAACATCACCATGACCGTTTGTTATAAACACGTTCCTCAATAATGGTATCAGAGCCTAGGTTTTATGGTTTGATGTTATATGCATGAGTAGAACACAAGTGAGTTGTGGGCGATACAAGTCATACTGCCTACCAGCATGTCATGCTTTGGTTCAGCGGTATTGTTGGACGAGACGACCCGGAACAACATTACGCGTACGCTTACGCGAGACCGGTTCCCCCGATATGCTTTGCACACAGGTGGCTTGCGGGCGACTGTCCCTCCAAATTTAGTTGAACCGAGTGTGGCTACGCCCGGTCCTTGCGAAGGTTAAAACGGAGTCTATTTGACAAACTATCGTTGTGGTTTTGATGCGTAGGTGAGATTGGTTCTTGCTTAAGCCCGTAGCAGCCACGTAAAACTTGCAACAACAAAGTAGAGGACGTCTAACTTGTTTTTGCAGGGCATGTTGTGATGTGATATGGTCAAGACATGATGCTAAATTTTATTGTATGAGATGATCATGTTTTGTAACCGAGTTATCGGCAACTGGCAGGAGCCATATGGTTGTCGCTTTATTGTATGCAATGCAATCGCGATTTAATGCTTTACTTTATCGCTAAGCGGTAGCGATAGTCGTGGAAGCATAAGATTGGCGAGACGACAACGATGCTACGATGGAGATCAAGGTGTCGCGCCGGTGACGATGGTGATCATGACGGTGCTTCGGAGATGGAGATCACAAGCACAAGATGATGATGGCCATATCATATCACTTATATTGATTGCATGTGATGTTTATCTTTTTATGCATCTTATCTTGCTTTGATTGACGATAGCATTATAAGATGATCTCTTACTAAATTATCAAGAAGTGTTCTCCCTGAGTATGCACCGTTGCCAAAGTTCGTCGTGCCCAGACACCACGTGATGATCGGGTGTGATAAGCTCTACGTCCATCTACAACGGGTGCAAGCCAGTTTTTGCGCACGCAGAATACTCAGGTTAAACTTGATGAGCCTAGCATATCCAGATATGGCCTCGGAACACGGAGACCGAAAGGTCGAGCGTGAATCATATAGTAGATATGATCAACATAACGATGTTCACCATTGAAAACTACTCCATCTCACGTGATGATCGGTTATGGTTTAGTTGATTTGGATCACGTGATCACTTAGAGGATTAGAGAGATGTCTATCTAAGTGGGAGTTCTTAAGTAATTTGATTAAATTGAACTTAAACTTATCATGAACTTAGTACCTGATAGTATCTTGCTTGTTTATGTTGATTGTAGATAGATGGCTCGTGCTGTTGTTCCGTTGAATTTTAATGCATTCCTTGAGAAAGCAAAGTTGAAAGATGATGGTAGCAATTACACGGACTGGATCCGTAACTTGAGGATTATCCTCATTGCTGCTCAGAAGAATTACGTCCTGGAAGCACCGCTGGGTGCCAGGCCTGCTGCTGGAGCAACACCAGATGTTATGAACGTCTGGCAGAGCAAAGCTGATGACTACTCGATAGTTCAATGTGCCATGCTTTACGGCTTAGAATCGGGACTTCAACGACGTTTTGAACGTCATGGAGCATATGAGATGTTCCAGGAGTTGAAGTTAATATTTCAAGCAAATGCCCGGATTGAGAGATATGAAGTCTCCAATAAGTTCTATAGCTGTAAGATGGAGGAGAACAGTTCTGTCAGTGAGCATATACTCAAAATGTCTGGGTATAATAATCACTTGATTCAGATGGGAGTTAATCTTCCAGATGATTGCGTCATTGACAGAATTCTCCAATCACTGCCACCAAGCTACAAGAGCTTCGTGATGAACTATAATATGCAAGGGATGAACAAGACTATTCCCGAACTCTTCGCAATGCTGAAAGCTGCGGAGGTAGAAATCAAAAAGGAGCATCAAGTGTTGATGGTCAGTAAGACCACTAGTTTCAAGAAAAAGGGCAAAGGGAAGAAGAAGGGGAACTTCAAGAAGAACGGCAAGCAAGTTGCTGCTCAAGAGAAGAAACCCAAGTCTGGACCTAAGCCTGAAACTGAGTGCTTCTACTGCAAGCAGACTGGTTACTGGAAGCGGAACTGCCCCAAGTGTTTGGCGGATAAGAAGGATGGCAAGGTGAACAAAGGTATATGTGATATACATGTTATTGATGTGTACCTTACTAGAGCTCGCAGTAGCACCTGGGTATTAGATACTGGTTCTGTTGCTAATATTTGCAACTCGAAATAGGGACTACGGATTAAGCGAACACTGGCGAAGGACGAGGTGACGATACGCGTGGGAAATGGTTCCAAAGTCGATGTGATCGCGGTCGGCACGCTACCTCTACATGTACCTTCGGGATTAATATTAGACCTAAATAATTGTTATTTGGTGCCAGCGGTGAGCATGAACATTATATCTAGATCTTGTTTGATGCGAGACGGTTATTCATTTAAATCAGAGAATAATGGTTGTTCTATTTATATGAGTAATATCTTTTATGGTCATGCACCTTTGAAGAGTGGTCTATTTTTGATGAATCTCGATATTAGTAACACACATATTCATAATGTTGAAGCCAAAAGATGCAGAGTTGATAATGATAGTGCAACTTATTTGTGGCACTGCCATTTAGGTCATATCTGTATAAAGCGCATGAAGAAACTCCATCCTGATGGACTTTTGGAACCACTTGATTATGAATCACTTGGTACTTGCGAACCGTGCCTCATGGGCAAGATGACTAAAACACCGTTCTCCGGTACTATGGAGAGAGCAATAGATTTGATGGAAATCATACATACCGATGTATGTGGTCCGATGAATATTGAGGCTCGTGGCGGATATCGTTATTTTCTCACTTTCACAGATGATTTAAGCATATATGGGTATATCTACTTAATGAAACATAAGTGTGAAACATTTGAAAAGTTCAAAGAATTTCAGGGTGAAGTTGAAAATCATCGTAACAAGAAAATAAAGTTTCTACGATCTGATCGTGGAGGAGAATATTTGAGTTACGAGTTTGGTGTACATTTGAAAAATTGTGGAATAGTTTCGCAACTCACGCCACCCGGAACACCACAGCGTAATGGTGTGTCCGAACGTTGTAATCGTACTTTACTAGATATGGTGCGATCTATGATGTCTCTTACTGATTTACCGCTATTGTTTTGGGGTTATGCTTTAGAGACGGCCGCATTCACGTTAAATAGGGCACCATCAAAATCCGTTGAGACGACGCCTTATGAACTATGGTTTGGCAAGAAACCAAAGTTGTCGTTTCTTAAAGTTTGGGGCTGCGATGCTTATGTGAAAAAGCTTCAACCTGATAAGCTCGAACCCAAATCGGAGAAATGTGTCTTCATAGGATACCCAAAGGAGACTGTTGGGTACACCTTCGATCACAGATCCGAAGGCAAGATATTCGTTGCTAAGAATGGATCATTTCTAGAGAAGGAGTTTCTCTCGAAAGAAGTGAGTGGGAGGAAAGTAGAACTTGACGAGGTAACTGTACCTGCTCCCTTATTGGAAAGTAGTACATCACAGAAAACTGTTTCTGCGACACCTATACCAATTAGTGAGGAAGCTAATGATGATGATCATGAAACTTCAGGACAAGATACTACTGAACCTCGTAGATCAACCAGAGTGAGATCCGCACCAGAGTGGTACGGTAATCCTGTTCTGAAAATCATGTTGCTAGATCATGATGAACCTACGAACTATGAAGAAGCGATGGTGAGCCCAGATTCCGCAAAGTGGCTTGAAGCCATGAAATCTGAGATGGGATCCATGTATGAGAACAAAGTATGGACTTTGGTTGACTTGCCCGATGATCGGCAAGCAATTGAGAATAAATGGATCTTCAAGAAGAAGACTGACGCTGACGGTAATGTCACTGTCTATAAAGCTCGACTTGTCGCAAAAGGTTTTCGAAAAGTTCAAGGGGTTGACTACGATGAGACCTTCTCACCCGTAGCGATGCTTAAGTCTGTCCGAATCATGTTAGCAATTGCCGCATTTTATGATTATGAAATTTGGCAGATGGATGTCAAAACTGCATTCCTGAATGAATTTCTTGAAGAAGAGTTGTATATGATGCAACCGGAAGGTTTTGTCGATCCAAAGGGAGCTAACAAAGTGTGCAAGCTCCAGCGATCCATTTATGGACTGGTGCAAGCCTCTCGGAGTTGGAATAAACGCTTTGATAGTGTGATCAAAGCATTTGGTTTTATACAGACTTTCGGTGAAGCCTGTATTTACAAGAAAGTGAGTGGGAGCTCTGTAGCATTTCTGATATTATATGTGGATGACATATTGCTGATTGGAAATGATATAGAATTTCTGGATAGCATAAAGGGATACTTGAATAGGAGTTTTTCAATGAAAGACCTCGGTGAAGCTGCTTACATATTAGGCATAAAGATCTATAGAGATAGATCAAGACGCTTAATTGGACTTTCACAAAGCACATACCTTGACAAGATTTTGAAGAAGTTCAAAATGGATCAAGCAAAGAAAGGGTTCTTGCCTGTGTTACAAGGTGTGAAGTTGAGTCAGACTCAATGCCCGACCACTACAGAAGATAGAGAGAAAATAAAAGATGTTCCCTATGCTTCAGCCATAGGCTCTATCATGTATGCAATGCTGTGTACCAGACCTAATGTGTGCCTTGCTATAAGTTTAGCAGGGAGGTACCAAAGTAATCCAGGAGTGGATCACTGGACAACGGTCAAGAACATCCTGAAATACCTGAAAAGTTCTAAGGATATGTTTCTCGTATATGGAGGTGACAAAGAGCTCACCGTAAGAGGTTACGTTGATGCAAGCTTGGACACTGATCCGGACGATTCTAAATCGCAAACCGGATACGTGTTTACATTAAACGGTGGAGCTGTCAGTTGGTGCAGTTCTAAACAAAGCGTCGTAGCGGGATCTACATGTGAAGCGGAATACATAGCTGCTTCGGAAGCAGCAAACGAAGGAGTCTGGATGAAGGAGTTCATATCCGATCTAGGTGTCATACCTAGTGCATCGGGTCCAATGAAAATCTTTTGTGACAATACTGGTGCAATTGCCTTGGCAAAGGAATCCAGATTTCACAAGAGGACCAAGCACATCAAGATACGCTTCAATTCCATCCGGGATCTAGTCCAGGTGGGAGACATAGAGATTTGCAAGATACATATGGATCTGAATATTGCAGACCCGTTGACTAAGCCTCTTCCACGAGCAAAACATGATCAACACCAAGGCTCCATGGGTGTTAGAATCATTACTATGTAATCTAGATTATTGACTCTAGTGCAAGTGGGAGACTGGAGGAAATATGCCCTAGAAGCAATAACAAAGTTATTATTTATTTCCTTATATCATGATAAATGTTTATTATTCATGCTAGAATTGTATTAACTGGAAACATAATACATGTGTGAATACATAGACAAACTTAGTGTCACTAGTATGCCTCTACTTGACTAGCTCGTTAATCAAAGATTGTTATGTTTCCTAACCATGAACAAGGCGTTGTTATTTGATTAACGAGGTCACATCATTGGTTGAATGATCTGATTGACATGACCCATTTCATTAGCTTAGCACCCGATCGTTTAGTATGTTGCTATTGCTTTCTTGATGACTTATACATGTTCCTATGACTATGAGATTATGCAACTCCCGTTTCCCGGAGGAACACTTTGTGTGCTACCAAACGTCACAACATAACTGGGTGATTATAAAGGAGCTCTACAGGTATCTCCAAAGGTAGATGTTGGGTTGGCATATTTCGATATTAGGATTTGTCACTCCGATTGTCGGAGAGGTATCTCTGGGCCCTCTCGGTAATGCACATCACATAAGCCTTGCAAGCATTGCAACTAATGAGTTAGTTGCGGGATGATGTATTACAGAACGAGTAAAGAGACTTGCCAGTAACGAGATTGAACTAGGTATTGGATACCGACGATCGAATCTCGGGCAAGTAACATATCGATGACAAAGGGAACAACGTATGTTGTTATGCGGTCTGACCGATAAAGATCTTCGTAGAATATGTAGGAGCCAATATGAGCATCCAGGTTCCGCTATTGGTTATTGACCGGAGATGTGTCTCAGTCATGTCTACATTATTCTCGAACCGTAGGGTCCGCATGCTTAACATTACGATGACAGTTATTATGAGTTTATGCATTTTGATGTATCGAAGTTAGTTCGGAGTCCCGGATGTGATCACGGACATGACGAGGAGTCTCAAAATGATCGAGACATAAAGATTGATATATTGGAAGCCTATATTTGGATATCGGAAGTGTTCCGGGTGAAATCGGGATTTTACCGGAGTACTGGGAGGTTACCGGAACCCCCCGGGAGCCATATGGGCCTTGATGGGCTTTAGTGGAAAGGAGAAAGGGGCAGCCCAAGGTGGCCGCGCGCCTCCCCCCTCCCCTAGTCCTATTAGGACAAGGAGAGGTGGCCGGCCCCCCTCTCTCTTTCCCCCTCGGGGAATCCTATTCCAACTAGGATTGGGGGGGGGGGGGAGTCCTACTCCCGGTAGGAGTAGGACTCCTCCTGCGCCCTCCTCCTGGCCGGCCGCCCCCTCCCCCTTGGCTCCTTTATATACGGAGGCAGGGGGCACCCTAGACACACAAGTTGATCATTGAGATCGTTCCTTAGCCGTGTGCAGTGCCCCCTGCCACCATATTCCACCTCGATCATATTGTAGCGGTGCTTAGGCGAAGCCCTGCGACGGTAGAACATCAAGATCGTCACCACGCCGTCGTGCTGACAGAACTCCTCCCCGACGCTTTGCTGGATCAGAGCCAGGGGATCGTCATCAAGCTGTACGTGTGCTAAGAACTCGGAGGTGTCGGAGTAACGGTGCTTGGATCGGTCGGATCGGGAAGACGTACGACTACTTTCTCTACGTTGCGTCAACGCTTCCGCTGTTGATCTACAAGGGTACGTAGATTACATTCTCCCCTCTCGTTGCTATGCATCACCATGATCTTGCGTGTGCGTAGGAAATTTTTTGAAATTACTACGTTTCCCAACAGGGATGGCTCACTGCGCCGGCGTTAATGGTTCGCCTAATCCGCGGCGAATTAATGGATTAGGTTTTAGTACGTGTGGGCCCGCCCTCCTCCTCACGCAGCGTACACCGCCCACGTACGGGCATAGAGCGGGCCGTACGGACACGCGCCTCGCTACGCCGCGGTACGCCTCCCCCACCTTGATTTCCCATCCTACCCCTACTCACTTATTCTCACGAAAGGGTATCTTTTAATCTGGACCGTTGATGTGTCCAAGGAGGTTGTATCGAAGAAGAAGTGATAAGAACATGACCGTTTATTATAAACACGACCATGAATGTTTCCCCTGATTTGCATTGAAATCAACAAATCGAATCAAAACCCAAAAGACATGAAGAAGAAGCAGGGATTCTTTTTTAGCCGAAGCACAACAAACTCGAATAGAAATCATCTGTGCACGCACAGGACGCAGAACTCGTGCTGCTCTTCATGAACCAAAAATATTATTTCCATGGGCATGACGCTGCACAATCCAAGTGCGTATTCCTCTCAAGAACAAAAACCAAGATCAAGACCGGGACCCTCGAGGGGAGGCGGGGAGTCGAGATTAAGGCGTCATCGGCCAGGAAAAATTCACAGCGTGTAATTCTGACGAACATGAGAAAAAAAACGATTCAAGAACAGCAAGGAGCGAATAGATAGGAAAATTTTCCAAGGTGGAAACGACAACCCAAAAACCCATCACGAATTTACATGGTTTCAGGTGGGTTTTCGTCAACCACTACCAACACAAGAACAAGCTGACGGAACCCCTCAAGCGGGGCACATATGAGATCGTTCTTGCAAAGAGAAAAAGAGAGCAGGTTCTTTCAGAGACGACAGCCAAGGAACAGAACGGAAGCCAAGGCACATAGCGCGAACGAAAACCCCGCTTCCAAGAACAAGACTCGGGCCCTCTAGGGGGAGGGGGGATGAGACTAAGGCGTCACCGGCAAGTACGAACTCGCAGCGTGCGTTCCCGACGAACAAGCGGAAGAAGCGGCCGATGCAAGAACAGCGAGATGGTTTCAGGTTTGCGCCAAGGACAACCAACTCAAAAGTGAAACAAAATACGCAAGAACAGGCCGATCGAGCGCCCCAAGCGGGGTACATATGAGATCACTCTTGGTTCTTGCAAACAAATAAGAGGGTAAATAGCGCCGTTCTTGCAAATATCACAGAGAAAACCATCAAGAATCATCATAGAAACAGGACAAGGACCGAGCTAATCAGGAAATCAAGAACAGATTTGCGTCATGGAGCACCTACATTGGTCTTGGAGAACAAGATTCAGCAGGAGTCGACAAGGGGGAGGGGTTTTTGCTTTTGGGTCGGTCGGGAGGGGAGGGGAGGCGAGGGGAGTGTTGGAGCCAGTCTACACCAGCCCTCCATAACGCACGCCTCACGCATGCTCGGGCTTCAACTGCCCACGATCGGCTGAGCTAGATTGTAGGGCTGTTAGCTAGTCAGTTAGAGTAGTGCGGCTCCCTCCTTGTAATGAGTGTATATATCTCTCACAGTGGATGAATACAAACTGATTATTCCTTCTTTCCTGTTCTACATGGTATCATCTTCCTAGTTCCTCGGACACTCTCGCTTCCGCCTCCCTCTGCTCCGATGAACATTTTCTCCGAAGCCTTATCCGGCGGCAGCGGCACCAACCCGTTCGCCGGCAGCGACCCATCTTCGGTTCCTTCCACTCCATCCTCACTCTCAATATCCAGTCCGCCGTGCCCACCCTCGAGCTCGTTCCTTCCAATTACACCCTCTGGCTCTCCTTCATGAACGCGCTTCTCCAGTCCTTCGCCATCACTGGCCATGTCGACGGCAGCGTCGACGCGCGCTCCCGTCGCTCCGATCCCATCTGGACGCAAATTGATTGGTGCATCATCCGCTGGCTGTACGGCTCCGTCTCCAAGGACATCGTGGCCGCCATCCGCGTCGACAACCCGACGGCGTACGTCCTCTGGACGGCCATCCGCACGCTGTTCCTCTCCAACCACACCCAGCAAGGCGTTCATGCGCTCGAGGAGTTCCACTCCCTCTTCCAAGGGCACCTCTCGATCCAGGAGTACTGCACCCGGCTCAAGACGATCGCCGACACCCTCGCCGACTGCGGTCTTCGCCAGGACGACAAGGCCATCGTCACCAACATGATCCGCGGCCTGAGTCGCAAGTTCGACCACGCCGTCGCCATCCTCACCTACGACGAGACGAAGTAGCCGACGTTTCTTCAGGCCCGGACATATCTGCTGCGCGAGGAGAGCCGCCTCGCTCATCTGGCGGCGCACGACACCGCCACGGCGCTCTACGCCGGGCGCGCCCCCGCGCCTCCTGCTCCCCCGGCCCCCGCGCCGGCGCCGCTGCAGGCTGCTCCTCCATCGGGTGGCCAACGCGGCCGCAAGCGTCGCAAGGGCACTAACGGTGGTGGTCCGCCCCCGCCTGCCGCCCCCGCTGTACCTCCACACCAGCCCACGCCCGCGGCGTCCCCCGTCTTCAACCCCTGGACGGGCACTTTTCAGGCTTGGCCGGTGCAGCAGCGTCCCCCGGCCGCCGGTGTTCTAGGGCCCCGCCCTGCGGCCTTCGGCTTCTCCGCAACAGGCTACGGCGCCCCTTCGTCTGCGGCGGGCTACGGCGCGCCCCCATCCGCGCTGGGCTACGGCGTCGCCCCCTCACCGACGGGTTCCGGCGCCTTCCCTACCGCGCAGTACGGCCCCTACTCGCCTGTCGGCTCGGTCATGCCGGCCCCTACACCAGCGCCCGCCCCCATGGCCGGCAACCCATGGGAGACGTCGGCGCTCCAGCATGCCCTCCTCTCGATGCAGCAGCAACCCTACTCGGGGGGAGGTGATTGGTTCCTTGACACGGGAGCATCTTCACACATGGCTGCCCATCCCGGTACTCTCTCTCTCACCTCTTCTCATCACCATCCCACTCAAATCATCGTTGGTGACGGCACATCTCTCCCTGTATCACATGTCGGCTCTACTTCTCTTCCCACCTCCTCTCGGCCTCTCCATCTTAATAACATCTTAGTCTCCACTTCTCTCATTAAGAACTTAATTTCTGTTCGTGCACTTACTCGTGAAAATTTTGTCTCCGTGGAATTTGACCCGTTTGGCTTCTCTGTTAAGGATCTGCATTCCGGGACGGTGGTGCTCCGATGTGATAGCCCCGACGAGCTCTACCCGCTTCGTGTCGCTCCTCCCACCACCTCGACTGCCCTCCTCGCCGACAAAACTAGCTCCACGCTCTGGCATGCCCGCCTCGGCCATCCTGGGCACGCCGCTTTATCTAGGGTTTTAGCTACCTTTCCCTTCCAATGTAATAAAGTGCACGAACATTCATGCCATGCTTGTCAGCTCGGAAAACATACTCGACTCCCTTTTCAGGAATCCTCCCATGTTGCTCCCTCTCCCTTTCATACGTTGCATTGTGATGTCTGGACATCTCCCGTTGTGAGTAATTCAGGTTTTTCTTTCTTTCTTGTTGTGTTGGATGATCACACCCATTATGCTTGGACGTTCCCATTGCGTCGTAAATCAGATGTCTTTGAGATACTCATCACTTTCCATGCGTATGTAGCCACCCAATTCCAGCGCCCCATCCTCCAATTCCGTACCGACAACGGATGTGAGTTCGACAACCGCGCGTTTCGCTCGTTCCTCGCCTCTCATGGGATCCTATTCCAATTATCTTGCCCATACACGTCCCAGCAAAATGGTCGCGCTGAGCGCATCATCCGCACCCTCACCGACGGCATGCGCACCCTTCTCTTTCATTCGCATGCCCCCACCACCTTCTGGCCCGATGCCCTCTCCACCGCCACATATCTCCTCAATCGTCGTCCCTGTCGCCCACGCCGCCGTCACACACCGTACGAACTGCTCTTCGGCTCCCCGCCGTCGTACGCACACCTCCGCGTTTTTGGGTGCCTATGCTACCCCAATACGGCTTCTACTGCTACCCACAAACTCGCACCGCGGTCCATTGCTTGTGTGTTCCTCGGTTATCCTACTGACCACTCTGGCTATCGTTGCTACGATCCAATCTCCGGGCGTGTGCTTCTATCTCGTCATGTTAACTTCGACGAGACACAGTTCCCTTTTGTGCAGGCTGCTGGATCATCAACGGCCACTACACCACCGCCGCTGCTCGTCGGCTCTGTCGACCAGCCGCTGCCCCAGCCTCGTTCCGGGCTGCCTGCTCCTCGCCGGGGTCGACGCGGCCCTCCCGTGCCTTCTGCTTCGACTCCCGCAGCGTCAACCCCGTCGGACGCGGCGGCCGTGCCCACTTCGAGCGACCCGGCTGCCCCGGCCGGCCCTTCGTCACCCGGCCCCACTCCCTCCGGCTCCGCTACCCTGGCGGAGGACTCCCCCGCCCACTTGACTACATCCGCTGGCACGGCCGCCTCTTTCGGGTCCGCTCCACCTGGCTTCGATGCCTCTACAGATCGGTCGGCGGCACCCTCTCCTTCGCCTACAGTTGCCGTCCCGGGGCCCTCCATCGCCGCTGGCCACCCCATGGTCACCCGTGCACGCGCTGGTGTTCGTTGTCGTAACACGGCCTACGATCGCGACTACGTCCTCACCGCCATGACGTCGCCCGTCTCGCCGATCCCCACCTCTATCCGCATGGCCCTGCGCGACGACAACTGGAGGGTGGCCATGAAGGAGGAGTTCGACGCTCTTCGCTCCAACGGTACGTGGTCGCTGGTCCCTCGGCCAGCGGGTGCCCGCGTCATTACCGGCAAGTGGGTTTTCCGGCACAAGCACCTGGCCGACGGCAGTCTCAACCGATACAAAGCGCGCTGGGTCGTCCGCGGCTTCAACCAGCGCCCCGGCATCGACTTCCACGACACGTTTTCACCCGTCGTCAAGCCTGCGTCCATTCGCCTCGTTCTGCAGCTCGCCGCCGCTCGTTCATGGCCTGTTCACCAGCTTGACGTGAAGAATGCTTTTCTCCATGGCGAGCTTGCCGAGCACGTCTACTGTCAGCAGCCGACGGGCTTCGTCGACACCGGGCGCCCTCATGACGTTTGCCTTCTCTCCAAATCGTTGTATGGTTTGAAGCAGGCACCTCGGGCGTGGTTCACAACGTTCGCCGCCTGCCTGCGCCACCTGGGGTTCACGGCCACTCGCTCCGACGCCTCACTTTTCGTTCTTCGTCACGCCATGGGGACTGCCTACCTCCTCTTGTACGTGGATGACATCGTCCTGGCTGCCTCGACTGATGCTCTGCTCCAGCACATCATCACCCGGCTACACGTCTCCGTCGCGCTCAAAGACCTCGGGCCGTTGCATTTTTTCCTTGGGATTCAAGTGCACCGCTCGGCGGCTGGGTTCTTCCTCAACCAAGCCCAGTATGCCGCCGAGCTCCTCGATCGCGCTGGTATGACCGACTGTCACCCCATGCCCACGCCGGTGGACACCAAGGCCAAGCTATCTTCCTCCAAGGGCAAGCTCATCTCCGACGCCACCCACTACCGCAGCATCACCGGCGCCCTGCAGTACCTTACGTTTGACGCGTCCGGACATCGCGTATACCGTGCAGCAAGTCTGCCTGCACATGCACGCGCCTCGCCAGCCGCATTGGGCTATGGTCAAGCGCATCCTGCGCTATATCCGTGGCACCACCACTCACGGCTTGACGATCGCCGCCTCTTCTCCGACCGACCTTGTCGCCTACAACAACGCTGACTGGGCGGGCTGCCCGGATACACGGCGCTCTACGTCAGGCTACTGCATCTTCCTCGGTGGCTCGCTCGTGTCTTGGTCGTCAAAGCGCCAGGCCACGGTCTCTCGCTCCAGTGCAGAGGCTGAGTACCGTGCCGTCGCCAACGCCGTGGCTGAATGTTGCTGGCTGCGTCAGCTGCTCCACGAGCTCGGCTCCGACCTACCCAAGGCCACGATCATCTACTGCGACAACGTCTCCGCCGTCTACCTCGCCCAAAACCCTGTGCATCACCGCCGCACCAAACATATTGAACTTGACATTCACTTTGTTCGCGAGAAGGTCGCCCTCGGCGAATATCGTGTTCTTCACGTCCCCATGAGTCAACAAGTTGCCGACGTGATGACCAAAGGGCTCCCCACCGCTGCATTTGCTGAGTTCAGAACCAATCTTTGTGTCACCAACGACGACGCTGTGATTGCCGGGGGGTGTTGGAACCAGTCTACACCAGCCCTCCATAACGCACGCCTCACGCATGCTCGGGCTTCAACTGCCCACGATCGGCTAAGCTAGATTGTAGGGCTGTTAGCTAGTCAGTTAGAGTAGTGCGGCTCCCTCCTTGTAATGAGTGTATATATCTCTCACAGTGGATGAATACAAACTGATTATTCCTCCTTTCCTGTTCTACAGGGAGAATGGCGCAGCGCTGCGCTGCGCTGATGTATGTAAAGCTCCTCCCATCACCAAACCGAGGTGCAAAGGAGGAGGGAGAGAGCCGCAGAACAACGTCTGATTTGTGGGGCAGGCCGAGCGGGGGGCAGCTGCAAGCGAGACAGAGATAGGCTAGCACCGGTCACTGCTGTTTCAACACCCGCTCTGCACCGTCTCTGCGTCCCTCTCCTCGCATGCAACTGACTGTACTTGGAGACGACAGCCAAGGCACAGCCTTTGAATGACAAGCGGGCCCTCTCTCTTGCCGAGCCCACAGCCCCACACTCATGTTAATACGTATTCATCAAGACAAATAAGGCCTGAGACACTTTACTGGAAAAAGATTCCCTGGAAATCAAAACTACCTACCCATGGAGAACTGGCTGCGCCACTTTTGCATTTCAGTTCCCTTCTTTGTCACGGAGCGAGGCATGGGGAAGTTGAGTTCGTGCCCTGTCCGGTAAAAGAAGAGAGGACCGGTGAGAGACACACCGAACGCCTATGCATGCAACACGCAGCGAGCACTCCCAGAATTAAACCATTCCATCTCTGCTGCGTTCATCGTCGCTGATCCTAGCCCAAACGGTCACATGCCAGCGAGATGGAGCGCGGCAGTCCATGCGGCATGCCAAACGATCACCAGCCAGATTAGCTAGCCCAAATTCTTTTTTTTCTTTTTTTTTCTTTTTACGGGGGAGCGAGCCCAAATTCTTTGGTGGAGCCGCCGGTGGTACATTGTTCTGAACATGGCAAATGTATGTGTCTTTGAAACGTTACACTGCATACTCTCTGTGTAATTTACGTTTGATTATTATTATTAGTATCCATTGGAACCGCGAATCAACCTGTGGTTGAGTTGGTTAGGTGGACAATGGCATCCCCAACCCAACAGGGTTCAAATCCTGGTGCTTGCATTATTCCTGGATTTATTTCAGGATTCCGGCGATGCGCTTTCAGTGGGAGGAGACATTCCCGTCGACGACGAGACGCCTACGATGATTTCGTAAATCTCAAGATGATATGCCGGCTCAGTCTCTCAGAGGTGCTCATAGAGGTACGGTGTACGTGTGTGCGTTCATAGGGATGAGTGCATGTGCGTGTATATGAGCGCTTGTGTCTGTACTGATGCTCAAAAAAAAGTATCCATTGGAACCACACTTTATTAAACTAAAATATTGTCTGGGATACAAACAATGTTGGGTGTGGTATTGGGGAGGGCCTTTTTTAAAAAATAAGTAGTATTTTTTTTCATAGTTTCTGATTTTTCTTGTGGATCTTCATGTTAGTCTAACAAACGTGCTTGACAACTTTCATACGAAACGGTATAGCAATGCTTCGTCGGTGAAAAAATTAAGTGTAACATTTGGAGGTAACAACTGGCGTTTGAATTGTTTTTTTTTGCTCGGGTCAAATAGCTTAAGCTTTCTTCACTAAAAATTTGCAGGTGGCACTTGGGCGTGACAATAAACACATCATTTAAAAAAAATGAAATTTACAAAGACATTTTGGCGGGTAGGAGCATATGCTCCCAACAGCCGAATTGGATTTTTTGTGGTATTAAGCCAAACAAAAGGACCAAGCTCCAAATTAACAGAAGCTCTAGCTAGATCATGTGCTCCCTCGTTCAACTTACGTTGCAAAATACGACGGCGAGCTTCATTGTGTGGAGCTGTTGGTGGTGACCGGTTCTTGTTGTGGCTCGACTTCTGCTTGTGCGAACATGGTCTTCACTTGCGTGTCATCTCACGTCAAGACCGTGCTATGCATGTAGCTGCTTGGATCACGGAAAGTGGTGGCGACAACACTAGATGACTTAGATTTGATGGTGCTTCTCAATCATCGGTCTAGAGTTTTGGGGTGAAACCCCAAGGTCTGGCCCTTATTGGTTGTATTTGGCAATGACATTATTTCTTGTGTCGTTACCTTGTTGAATTCATTGCTCGAAGTTGCACGTACTATTTCTTCTCGTTGAAAACTCATGATCTGGCCTTCGATGGTTGGATCCAGCAACGACGACACTTGAACTTCGTACCCTTCTTGATGCCATTGTTGTTAAAAAATATTTCTCGTTGTACCGGTGATGTCAAGAGATGGTTGGAGCAGATCTGGTTGTTATTGTAGATTGTTGATCATTGTTGATCACTTCAGACATTCTTTTTTTTCTTTTTTTACTCCACAAAGGTGTAGCTTAGGTCTTGTTGGCTTTGCTAGTTGTCTGTGTGATTTCTTTTTTGTTGATCATTGTTGATCGCTTCAGAGATATTTTTTTCTTTCTTACTCCACCAAGGTGTAGCTAAGTATTGTTGGCTTTGCTAGTTGTTGGTGTGATTTTTTTGTGTGTGTGTGTGTGTGTGTTTGTTGGTGTTGGCTATGTGCATTTGTAACTATGCATGCAGAGGTCGGATGGGTGCTCATTTGTATCCCCTTGATGCTCCATTTTGAGCTAATAAAATCCACTCTTTGTCAAAAAAAGATCATGTGCTTCTTTATTTGTTTCTCTCTTCTCATGAACAACCTTTGCTTCGTCGAAATCTTCTGTCATTGAATTGATATCACTCAAGATCATTTTGTTTGGTCCCATATTAGGTCTCACAAAGATGCTTCACCGCAGTGCTGCAGTCAGATGCAAAGATTTACTTCCTCACATATATATCCTTGGCTAGAGCTAAGCCTTCATGCATGTCATGGCTTCACTTTTCAGGATCAACAAGATCAAGAACAACTACCGAAGAGGCTCCCAAAAACTGCCCCTGGCCATCAAGACATACCGCAAAGATGGCAACCATGTCTTCTTTCTAGACACCAATGCATTTACATTGATTTTCACGAACCCTCGGCAGGTGCAGTCCATCTAGAAGTGCTTGTAGAAGTATATGTAGGAGTCCTTGATGCCACCGATGGAATAAGAGCCAGATCCTCCAGAAACTTGCTATTTCCAATAGATAGCTCTCCAAACTTGTCTCGGGTGGCTAGCCAGCTCAACTTGCAATAGCACACCATTAGGGTAGTGGGCTGCTTTCAAGATTCTGGCACTTCAGGACTGTAATCTTGCAAAATCCTCCACGAGTGTTCAGCAAATATGGCCAAGTTGACCAACTGGGTGTCTCAAAAACCAAGACGCCCATATACTTAGGCATCATCATGGACTCCCATGATACCCATGTCTCTTTTCTCTCCTCATTGTTATCCCACCAAAACTTCCTCAACATACTATCGATTTGCAAACGCAATCCTCTAGGCAATAAAAAGTAAGACATGGAGAAGGTAGGAATCGCCTAAGCCACATTTGCTTCCCAGCCGAGGCCATACATTTCCTTCCCTACAATCTATCTTGTATATATTTGAAGGACTCATTCTTGGACTTGCCTGCATTAGAAGGTAACCCAATAAAACACTCTGAACAAAACTCATTAGGGGAATCCAGGATACCATTGATAATTTACTCTTATCGTCCGTACATCCCTTGCCAAAAGGGTGCTTGATTTGGCCAAATTAACTCTCTGACTGGATGCATTGCAGTATGTATGGATCAAATGCTTCATAATAATTGTACCATCTCCATTCTCCCTAAACATCGATAAACAATCATCAACAAACAAAAGATGATTAACAGAGTGCACCGCGGGGACAACAATCACACCCTTTACATTATCGTTTGTGCTTCTGGCCTCCAACAAGCATGGTAAGCCCTCCATAGCCAACAAAAACAAGTTGTTAGGGTTTAACTATGTCAACTGACAACACAAGGATTAGTACTAGGAACTTGCGCTGCATAATGAACTCCACAATGGTACGATTACTATGTAGCCCATTATCCTGCCATGGATTTATTTTATTTTACGTCTCGACCATTTCGAGACTCCTCGTCATGTCCCTGATCTCATCCCGGACTCCGAACAAACTTAGGTCATCAAATCACATAATCACAAGACAAATCATCATTGAACGTTAAGCGTGCGGACCCTACGGGTTCGAGAACTATGTAGACATGACCGAGACACATCTCCGGTGAATAACCAATAGCGGAACCTGGATGCTCATATTGGCTCCTACATATTCTACGAAGATCTTTATCGGTCAAACCGCGTAACAACATATGTTGTTCCCTTTGTCATCGGTATGTTACTTGCCCGAGATTCGATCGTCGGTATCCTCACACCTAGTTCAATCTCATTACCAGAACGTCTCTTTACTCATTATGTAATGCATCATTCTGCAACTAACTCATTAGTCACATTGTTTGCAAGGCTTATAGTGATGTGCATTACCGAGAGGGCCCAGAGATACCTCTTCGACAATCGGAGTGACAAATCCTAATCACGATCTATGCCAACTCAACAAACACCATCAGAGACACCTGCAGAGCATCTTTATAATCACCCAGTTACGTTGGGACGTTTGATAGCACACTAAGTGTTCGTTCGGTATTCAGGAGTTGCATAATCTCATAGTCATAGGAATATGTATAAGTCATGAAGAAAGCAATAGTAATAAACTAAACGCATAGTGCTAAGCAAATGGATGGGTCTAGTCCATCACATCATTCTCTAATGATGTGATCCCATTCATCAAATGACAACACATGTCCATGGCTAGGAAACTTAACCATCTTTGATTAACGAGCTAGTCAAGTAGAGGCATACTAGGGACACTCTGTTTGTCTATGTATTCACACGTGTACTAAATTTCCGGTTAATACAATTCTAGCATGAATAATAAACATCTATCTGTTGGGAACACAGTAATTTCAAAATTGTCCTACGCACACGCAAGATCATGGTGATGCATAGCAATGAGAGGGGAGAGTGTTATCTACGTACCCTCGTAGACCGTAAGCAGGAGCGTTATGACAACGCGGTTGATGTAGTCGTACGTCTTCATGATCGACTGATCCTAGTACGGAACGTACGGCACCTCCGCGATCTGCACACGTTCAGCTCGGTGACGTCCCGTGAACTCACGATCCAGTAGAGCTTCGTGGGAGAGATTCGTCAGCATGACGGCGTGATGACGGTGATGATGATGCTACCGGAACAGGGCTTCGCCTAAGCACCGCTACAATATAACCGAGGTGGATTATGGTGGAGGGGGGCACCGCACACGGCTAAAAGATCAATGATCAACTTGGTGTGTCCATGGGGTGCCCCCCTCCCCCGTATATAAAGGAGTGGAGGAGGGGAAGGGCCGGCCCTCTCTATGGCGCGCCCTGGGGAAGTCATACTCCCTCCGGGAGTAGGATTCCCCCCTTTCCTAGTAGAAGTAGGAGCCCTTCCAAGTAGGAGTAGGAGAGGAAGGAAGGAGGAGAGAGGTAGGAAGGAAAGGGGGCCGGCCCCCTTCCCAATTCGGATTGGGCTTGGGGGGCGCGCCTCCCTCTTTTCCCTTCCCTCTCCTCTATTCCACTAAGGGCCAATAAGGCCCATATACTCCCCGGGGGTTCCTGTAACCTCCCGGTACTCCGGAAAAATGCTCGAACCAGTTGGAACCATTCCGATGTCCAAATATATGCTTCCAATATATCGATCTTTACGTCTCGACCATTTCGAGACTCCTCGTCATGTCCGTGATCAAATCCGGGACTCCGAACTACCTTCGGTACATCAAAAGACATAAACTCGTAATACCGATCGTCATCGAACATTAAGTGTGCGGACCCTACGGGTTCGAGAACTATGTAGACATGACCGAGACTCATCTCCGGTCAATAACCAATAGCGGAACCTAGATGCTCATATTGGTTCCTACATATTCTACGAAGATCTTTATCGGTCAAACAGCATAACGGTATACGTTGTTCCCTTTGTCATCGGTATGTTACTTGCCCGACAAGTCTCGTTCCATAATGTTACATCACGTAACTAACTCATTAGCTACATTGCTTGCAAGGCTTATAGTGATGTGCATTACCGACAGGGCCGAGAGATACCTCTCCGACAATCGAAGTGACAAATCCTAATCTTGATCCATGCCAACTCAACAAACACCATCGGAGACACCTGTAGAGCACCTTTATAATCACCCAATTACGTTGTGACGTTTGGTAGCACACAAAGTGTTCCTCCGGTATTTGGAAGTTGCATGATCTCATAGTCATAGGAACATGTATAGTTACAGAGAAATCAATAGCAACAAACTAAACGATCATCGTGCTAAGCTAACGGATGGGTCAAGTCAATCACATCATTGTCTAATGATGTGATCCCGTTAATCAAATGACAACTCATGTCTATGGTTAGGAAACATAACCATCATTGATTCAACAAGCTAGTCAAGTAGAGGCAAACTAGTGACACTGTGTCTATGCATTCACACATGTACTAAGTTACCGGTTAATACAATTCTAGCATGAATAATAAACATTTATCATGATATAAGGAAATATAAATAACAACTTTATTATTGCCTCTAGGGAATATTTCCTTCAGTCTCCCACTTGCACTAGAGTAAATAATCTAGATTACATTGTAATGATTCTAACACCCATGGAGTCTTGGTGCTGACCATGTTTTTCTCGTGAGAGAGGCTTAGTCAACAGGTCTGCAACATTCAGATCCGTATGTATCTTGCAAATCTCTATGTGTCCCTCCTTGACTTGATCGTGGATGGAATTGAAGTGTCTCTTGATGTGATTGGCTCTCTTGTGAAATCTGGATTCCTTTGCCAAGGCAATTGCTTCAGTATTGTCACAAAAGTTTTTCATTGGACCCGATGCACTAGGTATGACACCTAGATCGGATATGAACTCCTTCGTCCAGACTCTTTCATTTGCTGCTTCCGAAGCAGCTATGTATTCCGCTTGACACGTAGATCCCGCCACGACGCTCTGCTTGGAGCTGCACCAACCGACAGCTCCACCATTTAATAAAAACACGTATCCGGTTTGTGACTTAGAGTCATCCGGATCAGTGTCAAAGCTTGCATCGACGTAACCGTTTACGATGAGCTCTTTGTCACCTCCATATACAAGAACCATATCCTTAGTCCTTTTCAGGTATTTCAGGATGTTCTTGACCGCTGTCCAGTGATCCACTCCTGGATTACTTTGGTACCTCCCTGCTATACTAATAGCAAGGAACACATCAGGTCTGGTACACATCATTGCATACATGATAGAGCCTATGGCTGAAGCGTAGGGAACACCTATTTTCTCTCTATCTTCTGCAGTGGTCAGGCATTGAGTCTGACTCAACTTCACACCTTGTAATACAGGCAAGAAACCTTTCTTTGCTTGATCCATTTTGAACTTCTTCAAAACTTTATCAAGGTATGTGCTTTGTGAAAGTCCAATTAAGCATTTTGATCTATCTCTATAGATCTTGATACCCAATATATAAGCAGCTTCACCGAGGTCTCTCATTGAGAAACTCTTATTCAAATATCCTTTTATGCTATCCAGAAATTCTATATCATTTCCAATCAACAATATGTCATTCACATATAATATTAGAAATGCTACAGAGCTCCCACTCACTTTCTTGTAAATATAGGCTTCTGTAAAAGTCTGTATAAAACCATATGCTTTGATCACACTATCAAAACGTTTATTCCAACTCCGAGAGGCTTGCACCAGTCCATAAATGGATCGCTGGAGCTTGCACATTTTGTTAGCACCCTTTGGATCGATAAAACCTTCAGGTTGCATCATATACAACTCTTCTTCTAGAAATCCATTCAGGAATGCAGTCTTTACATCCATTTGCCAAATTTCCTAATCATAAAATGCGGCAATAGCTAAGATGATTCGGACGGACTTAAGCATCACTACAGGTGAGAAGGTCTCATCGTAGTCAACTCCTTTCGCAACAAGTCGAGCTTTGTATACAGTAACATTACCATCAGCGTCTGTCTTCTTCTTGAAGATCCATTTATTCTCGATGGCTTGCCGATCATCGGGCAAGTCAACCAAAGTCCATACTTTTGTTCTCATACATGGATCCCATCTCAGATTTCATGGCCTCTAGCCATTTTGCGGAATCTGGGCTCATCATCGCTTCCTCGTAGTTCGTAGGTTCGTCATGGCCTAGTAACATGACCTCCAGAACAGGATTACCGTACCACTCTGGTGTGGATCTTACTCTAGTTGACCTACGAGGTTCGGTAGTAATTTGATCTGAAGTTTCATGATCATCATAATTAGCTACCTCACTAATTGGTGTAGGTGTCACGGGAACCGGTTTATATGATGAACTACTTTCCAAGAAGGGAGCAGGTACAGTTACCTCATCAAGTTCTACTTTCCTCCCACTCACTTCTTTCGAGAGAAACTCCTTCTCTAGAAAGGATCCATTCTTAGCAACGAATATCTTTCCTTCGGATCTGTGATGGAAGGTGTATCCAACAGTCTCCTTTGGGTATCCTATGAAGACACATTTCTCCGATTTGGCTTCGAGCTTATCAGGTTGAAGCTTTTTCACATAAGCATCGCAGCCCCAAACTTTAAGAAACGACAACTTGGGTTTCTTGCCAAACCACGGTTCATAAGGTGTCGTCTCAATGGATTTAGATGGTGCCCTATTTAACGTGAATGCAGCCGTCTCTAAAGCGTAACCTCAAAACGATGGCGGTAAATTAGTGAGAGACATCACAGATCGCATCATCTCCAGTAAAGTACGATTATGACGTTCGGACACACCATTACACTGTGGTGTTCCAGGTGGCGTGATTTGTGAAACTATTCCGCATTGTTTCAAATGAAGTCCAAACTAATAACTCAAATATTCACCTCCACGATCAGATCGTAGAAACTTGATTTTCTTGTTACGATGATTTTCCACTTTACTGTGGAATTCTTTGCACTTTTCAAATGTTTCAGACTTATGTTTCATTAAGTAGATATACCCATATCTGCTTAAATCATCTGTGAAGGTGAGAAAATAACGATATCCGCCGTGAGCTTCAATGTTCATTGGACCACATACATTAGTATGTATGATTTCCAATAACTCTGTTGCTCGCTCCATTGTTCCAAAGAACGAAGTTTTAGTCATCTTGCCCATGAGGCATGGTTCGCAAGTACCAAGTGATTCATAATCAAGTGATTCCAAAAGTCCATCAGAATGGAGTTTCTTCATGCGCTTTACACCAATATGACCTAAATGACAGTGCCACATATAAGTTGCACTATCATTATCAACTCTGCATCTTTTGGCTTCAATACTATGAATATGTGTATCACTACTATCAAGATTTAGTAAAAATAGACCACTCATCAAGGGTGCATGACCATAAAAGTGTAACATCCCAAATTTTCAATTCGGAATGTTATACATAGATCATTCATTGCATATCATATTTTGTTGCATCCCGTTCCGCGATCCTCGAAATCCTAAGCAACTCAAGGACCCTCGGAGAGAGTTGGGGATTTCCCTGTTTTCATATTTGAGTTTTATCAAATATTGAAACGAGGATTTTTGGTTTTAATTATTTTTCTCTCTGACAATATTTCATATTAAAATATACGAGAGGAGATAATATGACTTCTCCAAAAAATGAAATATTGGTGGGAAAACATTAAAATCAAATATTTGATTTTATCCAGAGTTTATTGCTATTTTATTTGAATTAGAAAAATTGCACATTTTTCAAAGTTGCATTTTAGGGCCAAGAAAATGTTCATCTTGTTCTACACATTTTACTTAGACGGTGAAAATTTGTTTTGGCATTTTTAGATTTTTATTTCATTTTCTAGGATTTATTTGGTTCCGGCGAAATTATTTATAAAAAAACTCCCGCGCCCGACTAGGCCGAAGCCCAGCCGAGCCAGGCCGCCGTGCCACGCCGCCTTCCCTCGCGCGCCCATGCCCGCACCGGACTCTGCCGGAGTCCAGGAGTCCGCCGTCGCCGCCTACGCCACCCAGCCCCGCCGGAGCCCCCCGCCCCGTCGGATCCGACGAGGTAGCCGCCGCCGCTGGTTTTCTCTAGAAAACCAATCCGGTTTTTTTGTTAGAAACCCTAGTTCGTTTTTTTACAAATCGGTTCGCCGGTTTTTCTCGGTTCAGTTACTTTGCGGACATTCGTCCGTATGTTCGTTCTAATGAACGTGTTCACTCGTTAGCCGCAGACAACGAACGCTCGTTCGTTAACCTGTTCGTCAGTTTTCTTTTTCTCGGATTTTTCTGTGATTATTTTTAATCGCGATTTTCGTGTTAGTTTATCTTTTTGCTCATTTGTCGGAATCAGGCGATTCAAGCGCCAAGATCTTCATCTCGAAACCCTCTTTCCGTTTAACCAACTTGAACAAGCTTTTGCTACTGTAAAATTTGATCTTAGTCCATACTAGTAAACGGATCTTATTTCTTTCGCAGTTTGAGTTTCGTTGCTCCGTTTGATTTGATTCTTTTTGCAAACCGGAGTTCTTAAGTTGAACTTTCTGGTTAGCTCTTATTATTTGAGATTTACCCGTGTTTCTTTTCTTGATTGCTTATGTATGCTATTGTTTGTTTGTGATAGAACACCCGGAGTGCGAAGCATGCTACTACGAGTCCCTAGGTTTTGCGGATCATCAGCAAGGCAAGTAACAGTTTGATCATACCCCTTTATCACCTAGTTTTTATGCATTAGTTCCAATCCTCAAACATTGCATGGTTAGGATGTGATTACATGTGGGTTGGGAAGTAGTTGATGAGGTAGAACCTATTGCCCTGTTATATTCAAACCCTTGGGAGTTACTTCTACGTATTGCTTTTATTGCTATGCTATGATCGTAGACGTGGTTGGGTGAGTGAAATCCATGACAGATGTGAGATTGTTAATTAATGGTTCAACTTAAAGTGGCAACTTGAATACACATCTGGGTGGATTGTTTGTTGGGCACCTGGGGAATCCAGTGTTGTCCTAGGATATCCCAGAGTACCCGTGTGATAATCCTATGGTCCGCCACCCAGCCTCAAAGGGAACTGAGATATTTTCATGCTAGAAACTGCCGTGTGCAGCCACAAGCTATTATGGGCTCTAGCATAGTTGAGAAAGTTGTGTTAAGCTCCCGAAGAGGTGGATCAACAGGTAGAGGGATGTAGGTTGGTATGGTCTGCCCGAAGTAAGGGGTTAATGCTTCTGAAAGACTGTGTCTCGGTCATCCGTTTCTCAAACACCATGTAGTGCGAGAAAATCCAACGGAGGAGATTGGGTCTTGTGGGGAAAAGTGTGCAAACCTCTGCAAAGTGTATAAACTAATCATGGTTAGCCGTGTCCCCGGTTATGGACATCTTGAGTATCTAGTACTTGGAGTATCATAAGTATCTCATCACTCTAAAATAATATTGTTGGGTTGTTAATTACTTTAATTGGGATTGAGTTGGAGGAACCTTCTCAATGATGTTTCAACTACCATGATAGTTAAATAAAATCTATTCCTTTGTTGTAGTAAAAAATTGGCTTTTCGCAAAAACCATAACCATAGAGCTTTCCACCAGCCAAATATGCATGTAGTGATAGCATTATTCTGTTCTTGCTCTACTATGTTACTTTGCCAGCATATTCCATGTGCTGACCCCGTTTTCGGGCTGCAACGTATTATGTTGCAGACTTTTTAGACGAGGAGTAAGGTTCGTTAGGTCGTTGTCATGCAGCTCAGCTATACCGTTGGAGTTGATGGACTCACTTTATCTTCCAAGCCTTCCGTTGTTATCGTATTAGATGGCCTTAAGCCATATTTATTGAAATAAGTTCTCTTTTGAGACATTCGATGTAATAAGTGTGTGATTGCTACTCTGTTTTAAATCCTCGAGTACTGTGTGTGTTAGCATTACCGATCCAGGGATGACATTGAAGCAGAGAGACTTGACCGTCTGAGGTCGGGTCGCTACAAGATGGTATCAGAGCACACGCTGAGCGTAGGACACGACCGCTAAGCTAAAGCCCTAGATCAGTATTCTCTTCTCATTTCTGACTCCTCTCCATTTTCTACTCTTTAGGATGGCGGACGCAAGGAACAAGTTTGAAAAACCAGATGAAGAAGCACCTTTTGGACTACACTTGAAGGAAGTCACTAGGTACATGAACATTGGAATACCAAGCTTCGCCGGGACTTACAATGTCACTTTACCAGAAGAGGAGCGATGGATGGTTCATTTTCAAGTTCCAGGAAGGACATTCACGCTAGTCACTAAGCCCATAGAGTTTTCCTTCAATGCACCAACGTGGAGTCTAGGAAAGACTATGGCAGCTCACATCACCATGGGACACATTGGAGAAGTTTATCACAAGGAGCTTAAGGATACTATCTATCAGATTTGTGGGCGCCGAGATGAGCAATGCAAATGATCAGAACCAGGAAGGATAGATCAATTGCAGCTTTCATCCAGGAGTTAAACCAACACATTCGTTGCCGGGAGAACCAGATGTGCGCAGGAATGATAGACCTGAAGAAGGCGATGACAAGGATCACAGAACTGGCGGAAGAACTCAAGGCTACACGCAAAGATTATGAGGAGGAAATAGTCATACTAGTGGATAAGAATGCCGACCTAACAATGAAGCTAGGAGTATTCATGGGAGACCCCGCACCAGGAGGAGAAGATGAAGAACCCAAGGAGATTCACCTGGAGGACTACATTATGATCGACGACACCGACTCGGACCCCGACAATAGCGATGATGACTATGAAGACGAAGCTGGAGCATTCATCATGGAGTCTTGAACCGAAGAATATTTTTAGTAGACCACCACATCAGTAGTAGTATTCCACCATGTAAATAGTATAGTCCGAGCACTTTTGTCACGATAGTTAGATCGATTGTATGCCCTTGCTTGATTGATTGAGTGAAATGTTTGTGTTTGTCTCATGTGCATATGGGTAGTGTTTTCTCATTAGACCTCGTTCTATTCTAAATGTCTCCACTCTAAACCCATCAGATGCCTCCGAGACGTGACCCTGAATTTACCTTCCCACTGGAGCTCACTCAGTTGATCCAGCAGCAGAATACCCTGATGTAGTTGTTAGTTTAGAACCAAGGCAACAACAATAACAACAACAACAATAATCCACCGTCACCACCAGCAGTTGATAACTTAGACCATTTTCTGAGGTTGTAGCCATCGGTGTTTTCCAGTAGCACCAAGCCCATAGTAGCAGATGAGTGGCTCCGCAGGATTGGAAGGGAGTTAACCGCTGCAGGATGTACCGATGCTGAGAAGGTGCGTTTTGCCGCACATCAGTTGGTGGGAGAATTACACTGTCACCTACCCTATAGCCACTGTTACATGGGATCAGTTTCAGCAAGCTTTCCGTACAGCCCATGTCTCAACTAGAGCTATGAGTATGAAGAAGCGTGAGTTTTGCAACTTACGCCAGGGGAGCCGTACTGTGGCTCAGTACGCGGATGAGTTTAGCGAGTTATCTAGTTATGCCCCTGATGATGTGGCCACAGATGCCGCAAAGCAAAAGAAGTTTATGGAAGGGCTGAATGATGAGATGAGCATGCAGTTGATGGTGGCAACATTCAACAACTACCAGGAGTTGGTAGAGAAGGCTCTTATGATTGAAGGGAAGCAGCAGCAAATTGAAAGCCGTAAGAGGAAGTATGGACAAGGAAGGTATAATTCAGGAGCTCAGCAGAAGCCTCGCCTAACCCCGAACTCGGGAGAACTTGTTCATAACCATGGAGGCCACCCCCTTAATGGAGGAAGTAACCATAATCATACTGGCCCAAGGAATGGGAATGGGAATGGAGCAAGCAACAATCAGAACCACTCCAACACAGCCACACCCGCGAAGAGAGATCTAAGCCATGTTACTTGTTTCAAGTGCGGGAAGACTGGACACTATGCCACGGAGTGCCCTGAAGCAAAGAATGGAAACGGCAACGGGTGCGCTGGAAAGAAGCCCAATCCATTCAACAAAGGACAAGTGAACCATGTCAATGTGGAGGAGGTTGAAGAGCAGCCAGACGCGGTTATTGGTAAGTTTTTGGTTAAGTCTTTTACCGCCCTTGTTCTTTTTTATACTGGTGCATCGCATTCATACATATGAAGGGAATTCGTGGATAAGTTTAAACTACCAACCCAAACCCTTAGGACCCATCTGTTAGTGAGTTCACCTGGAGCAGAGTATATGGCTAGTCGATGGTGCGACCAGATACCCTTAACCATTGGTGGCCATGTTTTTCCATCCGACCTAATAATCTTGGAGTCACAAGGATTGGATGTGATATTAGGAATGGACTGGATGTCAAAGTATGGAGGAAGCATTGACTGACTTAGTAAGTCAATTTGTCTCACCACCCCTGAGGGAAAAAGGATCAAGTATGTATCTAGGCATGCACCAAGAAGTAGCCAATTAAATACCCTCACGGAAGTTGTTCAAGAAGAAGTGCCTATAGTGAAGGATTACCTGGATGTTTTTCCAGAGGTGTTACCAGGCATGCCACCGGATCGAGACATCGAGTTTTTGATAGAGTTACTGCCAGGCACCAGGCCTATCTCAAAGAGACCATACCGGATGCCCGCAACAATCTGGAGGAGATTAAGAAACAAATCAAGGAGTCATTGGAGAAAGGTTACATTCGACGGAGCTCATCACCATGGGGAGCCCCAGTGCTTTTGGTCGACAAAAAGGATAAGTCTCTAAGAATGGTTGTTAATTATCGAGCATTAAATGAGGTGACGATCAAGAACAAATACCCACTACCGATGATCAATGATTTGTTCGACCAGCTGCAAGGAGCTAAGGTGTTTTCAAAGATCGATCTCCGATCTGGATATCACCAGCTGAAAATAGGAGAGAAGGACATACCAAAGACAACATTCACCACACGTTACGGGTTGTATGAATATACGGTCATGTCGTTTGGACTGACTAACGCCCCTGCCTACTTCATGAGCATGATTGAGGGAGTCCTGGATAAGGGGGTGTTCGGATAGCTAGACTATACATTCAGTCGGACTCCTGGACCATGAAGATACAAGATTGAAGACTCCGTCCCGTGTCCGGAAGGGACTTTCCTTGGCGTGGAAGGCAAGCTTGGCGATACGGATATGTGGATCTCCTACCATTGTAACCGACTTTGTGTAACCCTAACCCTCTCCGGTGTCTATATAAACCGGAGGGTTTTAGTCCGTAGGACAACATACACAACAACAATCATACCATAGGCTAGCTTTTAGGGTTTAGCCTCTCTGATCTCGTGGTAGATATACTCTTGTACTACCCATATCATCAATATTAATCAAGCAGGACATATGGTTTTACCTCCATCGAGAGGGCCCGAACCTGGGTAAAACTTCGTGCCACTTTCCTCCTGTTACCATCCGGCCTAGACGCACAGTTCGGGACCCCCTACCCGAGATCCGCCAGTTTTGACACCGACATTGGTGCTTTCATTGAGAGTTCCTCTATGTCGTCGCCATCAGGAAGGATGCCTCGCCCTGTCTTTAAAGATGGCACCGTTGCTAAGGGAGCTTTGGCTGTCGGCCAAACCCTTCGGCTAGGTGGTTTTCTTATGACCGCCTGTTCGGCTTCTGCGCCAATGATGACCTCTCAAGCCATCGAAAACAATCTTCATGTCAGCTCGGAACTCGCCGAGCAGTTAGATCCAATGGAGCTCTCCTCCATACACGAGCTCTTGGATCGCATCGCCGCCCTGGGAGTCGCTATGGATTACGAACAGAGTGGGCCCAAGTCCGATCTGAGAGAGATTAACTCTCCCCAAGTCACCCATCATGTTGCCGTGGTAGAGGGACAGTGCCGCCACCCCTCATCTATCTTAAGTACTAGCTACGTCCGGATTGCCGATCCCTCCAAGCCGGATACCCGCGGAGGGGAGGATATCACTCAAGACCTGAACTTAGAGTCAGGCAACGGACTGGATTCATTGGACAACATCCAGGAATCCAAATTTTCGAGTTTGGAAATTCCTCGGCCTTTGAGCCTCAGATGGGGTGAGGCTTCGGATTTAATTCCACCCACCCACCCGAACATTAGCGATCTATCCCAAATTAGGCAAGAGCCCGAAGAAACAGTACATCATTACTGGGCCAGATTCCTCCTAGTTATGAACAGGATAAAGGACTGCCACGAGGAAGACACGATTTCATTATTCTGCAATAATTGCACGGACAAGGGAATTCTCAACGCCATAAGTTGCCGTGATATTGCACGCTTCGCTGACTTGGCGTCCATAGTACGAAAGTACTGTGTGATGGAAAGCGCCTGGAAAACCGAAATAAAATTTTGGGACAATCCAGCCCTGAATGCAAACCCAGTCCGAAATAAAAGGGTGCATCATCGCCAGACACCCAGGTCAAACACCAAAATGCAAAAACCCTCTACAGGGCATGGAACCGTATTGGAAGGATGGCTCAATGGACCCTATAAAATTCACAGTACACAGGACGCCACACCAACTCACAGCCTTAGAGCATGTTGGATACTCCGGCAGGTGGCCAAAATTGGCGAAGATCTCCTAATTCCGGAGGCCACAGAAAGCCACCCCAGAGACACCAATACGGTATTAACAGTCTTCGAGACTTTCGCATCAAATAACTGAAGGAAATATGCCCTAGAGGCAATAATAAAGTTATTATTTATTTCCTTATATCATGATAAAGTTTTACTATTTATGCTAGAATTGTATTAACCGGAAACATAATACATGTGTGAATATATAGACAAACAAAGTGTCACTAGTATGCCTCTACTTGACTAGCTCGTTAATCAAAGATGGTTATGTTTCCTAACCATGGACAAAGAGTTGTCATTTGATTAACGTGATCACATCATTAGTTGAATGATCTGATTAACATGACCCATTCCATTAGCTTAGCACCCGATCGTTTAGTATGTTGCTATTGCTTTCTTCATGACTTATACATGTTCCTATGACTATGAGATTATAAAGGTGCTCCCGTGTGCCGGAGGAACACTTTGTGTGCTACCAAACGTCACAACGTAACTGGGTGATTATAAAGGTGCTCTACAGGTGTCTCCAAAGGTACATGTTGGGTTGACGTATTTCGAGATTAGGATTTGTCACTCCGATCGTCGGAGAGGTATCTCTGGGCCCTCTCGGTAATGCACATCACTTAAGCCTTGCAAGCATTGCAGCTAATGAGTTAGTTGCGAGATGATGTATTACGGAACAAGTAAAGAGACTTGCCGGTAACGAGATTGAACTAGGTATTGGATACCGATGATCGAATCTCGGGCAACTAACATACCGATGACAAAGGGAACAACGTATGTTGTTATGCGGTCTGACCGATAAAGATCTTCGTAGAATATGTAGGAGCCAATATGGGCATCCAGGTCCCGCTATTGGTTATTGACCGAAGACGTGTCTCGGTCATGTCTACATTGTTCTCGAACCCGTAAGGTCCGCACGCTTAAGGTTTCGATGACAGTTATATTATGAGTTTATATGTTTTGATGTACCGAATGTTGTTCGGAGTCCCGGATGTGATCACGGACATGACGAGGAGTCTCGAAATGGTCGAGACATAAAGATTTATATATTGGAAGCCTATGTTTGGATATCGGAACTGTTCCGAGTGAAATCGGGATTTTACTGGAGTATCGGGAGGTTACCGGAACCCCCCCCCCCCATGAGGTATATGGGCCTTAGTGGGCCTTAGTGGAAAAGAGAAGAGGCAGCCGGAGATGGGCCGCGCGCCCCTTCCCTCCCTTGGTCCGAATAGGACAAGGAGAGGGGGCCGGCCCCCCTTCCTCTTTTCCCCCCTCCGCGAATCCTATTCCAACTAGGATTGGGGGGGGGGGGGAATCCTACTCCCAGAGGGAGTAGGACTCCTCCTGTTGCGCCTCTCCTAGGCCGGCCGCACCCCCCCTTGAGCCTTTATATATGGAGGTAGGGACACCCCAGAGGAACACAAGTTGATCCACATGATCATATTCTTAGCCGTGTGCGGCGCCCCCTGCCACCATACTCCTTGATAATAATGTAACGGTGCTTAGGCGAAGCCTTGCGACAGTAGTACATCAAGATCGTCACCACGCCGTCGTGGTGACGGAACTCTTCCCCGACACTTTGCTGGACCGGAGTCCGGGGATCGTCATCGAGCTGAACGTGTGCTAGAACTCGGAGGTGCCGTAGTTTCGGTGCTTGATCGGTCGGGCCGTGGAGACGTACGACTACATCAACCAAACGCTTCCGTTGCCGATCTACTAGGGTATGTAGATCACAGTCTCCCTTCTCGTTGCTATGCATCACCATGATCTTGCGTGTGCATAGGAATTTTTTTGAAATTACTACGTTCCCCAACAATAACATGCGAAAAAGGACACTCCGCAGCCTTGCCGAAATCTACCAAGTGGCAACAATAAACCCATGGAGTGACACGGCTATTACCTTTAACGCCAGTGATGAACCTAAATTCCGAACAGCCCGATTACTAGCTGCATTGGTCCTCAGTCCAATAGTGGACGGCTTTCGTCTTACCAAGGTACTCATGGACGACGGCAGCGGATTGAACATCATTTACGAGGAAACCCTCCAAAAAATGGAAATAGACTGGAACTGCATTGAGCGAAGCAGCACAACCTTTGGAGGAATAATCCCCAGTCGGGAAGCGCGCTATACAGGAAAAATCACACTAGATGTGGTGTTCGGCACGCCGGATAATTACAGGTCCGAAGAGGTCACGTTCCATGTGGCTCCGTTCAGCAGCGGTTATCACGCTCTACTAGGACGGGAAGCATTTACAATCTTCCAAGCAATACCCCATTATGGGTACATGAAGCTCAAGATGCCCGGGCCCAACGGGATCATCACTCTCGCTAGTGATCCGGACATAGCACTCCACGCCGAAAACAAGACAGCCGCACTGGCCCTTGAGGCACTATCCGAAGAAATAGCGGCTGAGGAACTGACTGCGCTGCGCTCCATGGTGAAAAGATCCAAGTCCACCTCCTTTAAACCGGCGGACGAAATAGTCAAATTCCAGGTCCATCCAACGGACCCCAATAAAACAGCTTCCATCGGGGAACATTTAAACCCTGATGTAGATGCCGCACTGTGAGAGTTCCTACGAGAGAACTGGGATATTTTCGCCTGGCACCCTTCAGACATGCCAGGAATCCCACGCAGCCTGGCCGAGCACAGCTTAAATATCCTAAAAGAATTCAAACCTGTCAAGCACGCTCTTCAGCATTTTTCCGAACCTAAGAGACATGCCATGGGAGAGGAGCTAGCAAAGCTATTGGAGGCCAGATTCATCAGAGATACAAAACATCCAGACTGGCTAGGAAACCTGGTGATGGTACCAAAGAAGGACAAATCCTGGCGCCTGTGCGTTGATTTTAAAGACCTTAACAAGGCTTGCCCAAAGGATCCCTTCCCCCTCCCCCGCATCGATCAAATTATCGATGCTACCGCAGGACACGACTCGTTGTGTTTCCTCGACGCATATTCCGGCTACCATCAAATCAAGATGGCAGAATCAGACCAAGCCTCAACGGCATTTATCACACCATACGGCCCATTCTGCTTCAACACAATGCCCTTCGGGCTCAAAAACGCCGGCGCAACATATCAGCGCATGATTCAGACATGTCTGGCAAACCAGATCGGCAAAACGGTGGAGGCATATGTAGATGATGTGGTCGTCAAAACAAGACATGTCGAATCTCTAGTAGACGACTTGAGGCTCACATTCGATAACCTCCGAACATACGACATCAAGCTCAACCTGGAAAAATGCGTTTTCGGCGTCCCAGCCGGAATGCTCTTGGGCTTCATTGTATCCGGTAGAGGAATTGAAGCAAATCCAGCCAAGATCCGAGCTCTGTCACAATTGGATATCTCAAAGGACCTCAAACAAATACAAAAATTAACCGGATGCGTGGCGGCTCTAAGCCGCTTTATCTCCCGCTTGGGAGAAAAGGCCCTACCCCTTTACCGCCTCCTTCGGCGCACCGAACACTTTGAATGGACGGATGCAGCCACGGCCGGACTCGACGAAATAAAAGCCATACTGGCAACAAACCCAGTCCTGGCCGCGCCAAACATTGGCGAACCAATGCTATTATACATTGCAGCAACACATCAGGTTGTAAGCGCAGTGCTCGTCGTTAAACGAGAAACGGATGGACACAAATCCCCCCTTCAAAAGCCAGTCTATTATGTGTCCACTGTCCTCACTCCCTACAAATCACGGTACCCGCATTATCAAAAGATTGCGTACGCGGTATTCATGGCATCCCGGAAGCTACGACACTACTTTCAAGAGTGTTCAATAACAGTAGCCTCGGAAGTACCACTTAACGATATTATAAACAACCGTGATGCAACGGGCCGGATTGCAAAATGGGCCATTGAGCTCCTCCCGTTCGACATAACTTATAAGCCACGGCGAGCCATCAAGTCGCAAGTCTTGGCCGACTTCGTCGCAGAATGGACGGAGGCCGAACTCCCTAAAGAGTACGGCACATATTCAAATGGGATCATGCATTTCGACGGCTCCAAGATGTTGGCCGGACTGGGGGCTGGCGTCGTTTTGACGTCCCCCACAGGAGACACAGTTCAATATGTACTCCAGAGTATGTACACGGACTCCAACATGCAGCCGAATATGAGGCCCTTTTACATGGTCTCCGGATGGCAGTATCCATGGGCATTCAACGCCTAGAGGTGCGCGGGGACTCGAACCTCGCAATATCCCAAATAAATGGAGACTTCGATGCCAAGGATCCAAAAATGGCAGCTTACCGCAACGTCGTCCTAAAAATGTCAGCTCGGTTCGAAGGGCTTGAATTCCACCATGTAGCCCGGGAAAATAATCAGGCGGCAGATGTCCTGGCACGCATCGGCGCAAAACGCGATGTAGTCCCCCCCAACATCTTCTTGGAAAGGCTGTTCAAGCCATCCGTAGTATGGGAAGGGGAGCCAAACAATAACAGCCCAGACCCAACCGCACTCGGAGGCTCTACCAATGAAATAACACCTTCAGCCCACGTAATAATGGCCGTTATCGCCCCGTGGACGGAACCATTCCTCGCCTACCTTACTAGGCAGGAACTCCTCGAGGACCAAAATGAGGCACGCTGCATAGTGCGGCGATCCAAAGCCTACAAAGTCCACGAGGGAGAGCTTTATAAGAAAAGCACTACCGGAGTCCTTCAAAGGTGCATATCCGAAGAGGAAGGGCGGAACCTCTTGGCTAAAATTCATGCCGGACTCGGCGGTCATCACGCGGCAGCTCGGTCCCTTGTAAGCAAGGCCTTCCGTACAGGCTTTTATTGGCCGACGGCCCGGGCAGACGCCCAGGACTTAGTCCAACGATGCACTGGTTGCCAGCTCTTTGCAAACCAAAGCCATATGCCACCCACCGCCCTCCAAACTATCCCCATCACTTGGCCCTTCGCGGTCTGGGGGCTTGACATGGTTGGACCCCTTAAAGCCGGAACCCACAAGCAAAAATACTTACTGGTCATGGTGGATAAGTTCACCAAATGGATAGAAGCCAAGCCTGTTAAGACGGCCGAATCCGGACCGGTGATAGACTTTATATCCGGTGCTGTACACCATTACGACGTCCCCCACAGCATCATCATGGATAACGACACGAACTTTACGGCCGACGAGGTAAAACTCTAGTGCAAAAACATGGGCATCAAGCTCGATTATGCTTCTGTCTATCACCCACAAACTAACGGCTAGGTCGAACGTGCAAATGGTCTTATCATGAGCGGCATCAAACCCAGATTAGTGCGGTCCCTCAAGGAATCTAACATGGACTGGGTAGAGGAGCTCGACTCTGTACTCTGGGGGCTGCGGACCACGTCGAATCGCACCACCGGATACACACCATTCTTTATGGTGTATGGCGCAGAGGCAGTTTTGTCTTGCGACATAATTCATGACTCCCCTTGAGTGCGTATGTACGAAGAAACACTGGTAGAAAAAGGGCCTATAGTCCCGGTTCGTAAGGGCCTTTAGTCCCGGTTCCTGAACCGGGACTAAAGTGTCGGTACTAATACCTCCCACCTTTAGTCCCGGTTCAATCCAGAACCGGGACTAAAGCCCATCCACGTGGGCAGTGTGCAGAGCCCAGCCAGGAGACCCTTTGGTCCCGGTTGGTGGCACCAACCGGGACCAATAGGCATCCACGCGTCAGCATTTCTGTGGCTAGGGTTTTTGTTTTTTTTTGAAAGGGGGGGGGGTTGGGGGTTTTGGGGGGTTAATTTAGGTGTTTCATATATTGTGTTAGCTAGCTATAATTAATATAGAGAAGTGTCCTCTCTTATGTCCGTGCTTGGTCGACGCTATGTACTATACATACGTATAGAGAGGACTAGACACGCTGGCTAGCTAGTAAAGCAAACGAAGGAAACAGAAGATCGTCATGAACATATATGCATACAGAGAGAAGTGATATCGACCACCTCTCCTTCTCCGAGAGATTGGTCGAACACAAGTTCTCGTATATCTATCTGACAGTACCGGCTACATATATACAGTAATTATCTCTTACAAATATAATCATACGGACTCAGGTTTAACATAGAATTCTCCATCTTCAGGGATCACGTGGTCAAGAAAAATGCCGCCAATTCCTCTTGAATTGCTCGCATGCGAGCTGGTGCTAGGAGTTCATCCCGCTACCGAAACATCTAATTTGAAGAAGGGGGTCAATACATATATATATATATGAATGAATGAAACTCAACACAAATGATGGTAATAAAATAAAATTGTGAATATTGTTATTTACGTACTTCATATTGTTCGTTAGAGTACCCGCCCCGCTCACACGTCGTGTGGCGGATGGACTCGCAGATGTAGTATCCACAGAAATCATTCCCTTGTTCCTGCCACAACCACTTTACAAGAAATAGAGGTCAATCAAACTGATAAGCAAGAATGCTAAATGGTATTGATGAAACTAGCGCTTGAATCACTAGTAGATGCGCAGAACATGCTACTATAGTACTTACTTTCGGGTGTCTAAATTCCAGCTCCTTCGGTAGTCCCGGAATTTTTTTGGTGAATTTTCTCCAAACCCTGCCGGACAAAGAAAACAATTACTTGATATCAGGAAATGAACAAAGTTGCTGATATGGTGGATAATGATCGATTTAACTTACTTCTTGAGGATTTCAGTCATGTCTGCATAGTCCTGGGGATCTTTTCGTTTTGAGTCTAAGACGGTTACTAGTCCCTGCTCAAGCTTAATCTCTAGGAGAATATAGTGGAAACTGCACACGCATGCATAACTCATGAATTACATTACTATAACCTTGAGTAATATATAAGGGAAACCGAATACGCACAAGACAGTAACACTCACTTGAAGTTGTAAGGAAAGAGTATTATATCTTTGTTTTGATTTATTACGAACGATTGTAGCAAGTTGGCCTCGGTAGCTGCGACATGAAGTTTAACCTGAATTGCATCTATGAGATATGTGTTAATGAACCCAATATCACCGACTTGTCTTTTCTTCAATTCGACGATCTTCAATCTGCATAATATAGTGAGGATGATTATAAATACATGCAATGAAAGGGCTAAGCTATATAGAGAAACTTAATGACAGAAGTAGTACTACTTACAGACAGTAGCAGGCGACCGTTGTTTTATCGAGGGCCAATTGATTGAAAAACTGATAGAACTCCTCAAATGGAACAGGGAACAGATCAATTCCAACGAGGTCATGCTCCTTTTTAACTCTCACATACAAAGTACTCCTCCCCCCAGAGTCTCTGCAGATTTTCAAGTACCAATCATGCAATCTTCGCATCATCGTTGATAGAGATCTTTCATCTTTGACGAGAGGCTTCCCGTACTCGTATCTTTGCATCTGCATGTCCATGGGTTCATAATGTACTTCGTCGGGCAGGTAATCTGCAAGATTATTATAACCGGGCACCATCCTTGGATCATTAGCGACGTTGTGGCTAGGCACCTTGAGCGGGGGGCATGATTTCTTCGCTTGTTTGTCGAGCTGGGCAATTTGTTTCCCAGCTCATCGTTTTTTCAGCCTTTCATCACTGACAGTAGTTCCCGACCGCTCCGCTTCGGCAAATTCCTTTCCAATAATGCGGTCATAGTTTCCTTTCGGCGGATCAGACTTTGGTGGTTTTGTCAGGGCAGCCAGAGTGCGCTTCACTTTCACCCCATCTACCTTCTCCTCCGGAGGTGGATGTTTCTTTGCTTTCACCCCTTCAAAGAGTTTCCTCACTTCTTCTCGCGTGATCTCGGCGTTCTCCTCCTGGGTCCTCTCGTATGGTAACTTCTCTGGAGTCTTCAGAGAAGAACCAAATCTGTATGTCCTCCCGCCTCTGGTTGTACTGCTAGACGCCGACCGAGCAGACGAAGCGGTTGTCTTCTTTACTTGCTTAAGAGGCGGAGGAGAAGGACTACGACCCGCCGGAGCAGCTGGAGCGGCGGCAGGTCTCTTCTGCCCTTGCTGACGAGGCGGAGAAGGAGGAGGTTGGCTGCTCGGGCGCGTCGGCGCAGGCGGAGACGGAGGCGGAGTGCCGCCACGCGCTGGAGAAGGAGCCGGCCGAGGGCCCTGATCGTCACTCGCCGGAGGAGGAGGCGGTGGAGGAGGCGGAGTTCCCTGACTCGCCGGAGGAGGAGGAGGAGGCGGAGGCGTCCAGTTCGGAAGGTTGATGAGGTCGTTCCGCCATAGGCATGGAGACTTCAGAGTAGACCCCAGCCGAGTCTCCCCTTCACCGGTAGGGTGGTCAAGCTGGAGGTCCTCAAATCCCTCCGTTATCTCATCCACCATCACCCTAGCATATCCTTTTGGAATCGGCATGCAGTGAAAAGTTGCGCCGGGTTTAGTAGGGTAAACAGAGCCAACAGCCGCCTTGACCTTCAAATTCATCCATTGCGTCATAAGGTGGCAATTTTGAGACTCCGTTATAGCATCCACAGGATAGCTGGCAGGAGCCGTCAAGGCATGCTGCAGCTGAAGCTGCTCGGTGGAAGCCACGCTGCTTCTGCGCTGAGATGGCGGGGTAGCTTCGGGGGAGGTTTCGGTAGTACGTTTGCTGCGATTTGCTTCTCGTTCCTCTATCGCTTGTACCCTTGCGTGCAATGCCTGCAGTTCGGTCTGCTGCACTTTTTTCCTCCTCTCATGGGATTTGTAACCGCCTGCGTCCGGAAACCCAACCTTCCACGGAACGGAGCCTGGCGTGCCTCGTGTCCGTCTAGGGTGGTCAGGATTCCCGAGGGCCATTGTGAGCTCGTCGTGCTCTCTGTCTGGAAAGAACGTCCCTTCCTGCGCTGCGTCGATATAGTGCTTAAGCTTACTGACTGGTATGTCCATTTGTTCGTTCGTCCAAATGCATTTCCCTGTTTCAGGGTCCAAGGTTCCGCCAGCCCCGAAGAACCAAGTCCGGCAACGGTTTGGCCAGTTATTTGTCTCTGGTCCGATCCCTTTATGAACCAGATCATTCTCAACCTTGGACCACTTAGGCCGGGCTACGAGGTAGCCACCTGACCCCGTGCGATGGTGAAGCTTCTTCTTCGCGGCATTCTGCTTGTTTGTCGCCGACATCTTCTTACTCTTTTCCGATGTCTTGTAGGCCACAAATGCGGGCCAGTGATCTCTGATCTTCTCATATCTGCCCTTGAATTCTGGTGTCTCTTTTTTATCGACAAACCTATTCAGCTCTTTCTTCCACCTCCTGAATAGATCTGCCATACTCTTCAGAGCAAAAGACTTGATTAATTTCTCTTTAATTGGGTTCTCTGGATTATCCTCTGGAGGTAGGGTGAAATTTGACATCAGCTCAGTCCAAAGATCATTTTTCTGCATATCATTGACATAAGACACCTCAGGGTCTTCTGTAGCTGGCTTAAACCATTACTGGATGCTTATCGGGATCTTGTCCCTAACCAGAACCCCGCACTGAGCAACAAATGCCCTCTTTGTCCGGAGGGGTTCAATAGGTTGGCCGTCGGGCGCGATTGCTGTGATCTCAAGCTTTTCATCCAAGCTCAACTTTTTCTTCGGGCCTTGTCTCTTTACCGAAGTTGTGCTCGATCCAGAGGGCTAGAAAAAAGAACAAAGACTTAATTAATATGTGTACATACCAAAACAATGAATGCGTCAATCAGCTAGTCAGCATAGGCTTAACTAATATATATACCTGGCCGGACTCGGTTCGGTCACCGGAGCTGTCATCACGGTCTCCTTCTTGCACCGGCATTGGGTCACCGGCGCCGTCCTCATGTTCTTCTTCTTGCACCGGCATTAGGTCACCGTAGCCAGCTTGTTCACCCTCTCCTTCCGGACCATCGATGATATCGTTGAGATAGTACGAGACGGCATCACTTCCTTGTGCGATTATCTCCCTCAACAATGCTTCTTTTGTTGCTTCGTCTAGGGCGGTGTCCATAGTTTCTACAAATATTTACAACATGGCAATTATTATTCAAACATGATAGATGGATATATTAGTGCCAAACGTAGAACTAGCTACCTAATCATAGTAAGCTATCGGGAGGGGGTATATATCGACAACGACGACACTACATCTATATATGTCCCTCGATGACCCTCGTTCCCGATAAAAAAAGAGGAAGAAGAAAAAAAAAGAGGAGAAGAAAGAATAGAGGAGAAGAACTCCTCTATTCTTTCTTCTCCTCTTTTTTCTTCTTCTTCCTCTTCTTTTTTTATCCTCTTCTTCCTCTCATGTTCGAGAGGCTCGCCTTGGGGTCGGGAGGTTGCCTAGTGTCAAAGGATTCAACAAAACCATGTCTTCATCATTAGGCAAAAGTAACATGTGCATGATGGTAGGAAGCTCTTCAAAGTTGTTCTGGAACGGAGTCCCAGATAGGATAATTCTCTTTTTGGTACAAAGTTCAGCAAGAGCCTTCCGAATATCGCTATTTGGAAGGCCTTTGCTGAATTCGTACCAAAAGGCGGATTATTCTATCCGGGACTCCATTCTAGAACAACTTTGCATAACTTCGGACCAACATGCCCTGGTTACTTCCGGCTAATGATGAAGGCATGGATTTCTTCAATACTTTGACACTAGGAAACCTCTCTCGACCCCTCGGCGATTCTTGACCCCTCGAACCCTCTACGACCCTGAAACCCTCGACCCTTGACCCCTTAACGACCCTCGACCCTCTACCCTAGTTCCCGACCCTCGACCAATAGAGGAGAAGAAGAAAGGAATAGCTAGAGGAGAAGATCGAAGAAAAAAAGAAGAAACAAAAGAGGAGAAGAAGAAAGGAATAGTGGAGAAGAAGAGAAAATAGAATATATTCTATTTTATCTTCTTCTCCACTATTCCTTTCTTCTTCTCCTCTTCTTTTTCTTCTGTTTTCTTCTTCTTATTTATTTCTCCTCTTCTTTTCGGTAGAGGAAACCCTAAATAGCTAGCAAGTATCGTGGGTGTGAGATACATGTGGCCTTCGGTGTCGGACACTAAATCCACGTCCCACAAGTGACGTGGGCGTCGAAACCCGCGCCACTTGTGGGCTGTGGATGTAGTGTCCGACACCGACGGTACATGTATCTCACACCGACGATACTTTCTATTTAGGGTTTCTCCTCTACCACTCGGCGGCCCTCTCAACGACCCTCGTTCCCGATAAAATAAAGAGGAAGAAGAAGAAGAAAAAGAAGAGAAGAAAGAATAGAGGAGAAGAACCCTCGAACCCTTGAACCCTAGACGACCCTCTTCTTCCTCTCATGTTAGAGAGGATTGCCGAGGGGTCAGGAGGTTGCCTAGTGTCAAAGGAAACCCTAAATAGCTAGCAAGTATCGTGGGTGTGAGATACATGTGGCCTTCGGTGTCGGACACTACATCCACGTCCCACAAGTGACGTGGGCGTCGAAGCCCGCGCCACTTGTGGGATGTGGATGTAATGTCCGACACCGACGGTACATGTATCTCACACCGACGATACTTTCTATTTAGGGTTTCTCCTCTACCACTCGGCGGCCCTCTCGACGACCCTCGTTCCCGATAAAATAAAGAGGAAGAAGAAGAAGAAAAAAGAAGAGAAGAAAGAATAAAGGAGAAGTCTCCTCTATTCTTTCCTCGCCTCTCTCATGAATGTCCGGCGTTCTTGACCCCCCCTCCCCACGTGTCGAAGAAAAAAAAGAAGAAAAAAAAGAGGAGAAGAAGAAAGGAATAGAGGAGAAAAGAGAAAAATAGAATATATTCTATTTTTCTCTTTTCTCCTCTATTCCTTTCTTCTTCTCCTCTTTTTTTTTCTTCTTTTTTCTTCTTCTTATTTATTTCTCCTCGTCTTCCTCTCCCCTCTCGGCGACCCTAGACCCCCTCTCGACCCTCGACCCCTAGGCGACCGTCAACCCCTCTCTTTTTTTTCTTCCTCTTCTATTTTATCCTCTTCTTCCTCTACCGCTCGGCGACCCTCGACGACCCTCGTTCCCGATAAAAAAAGAGGAAGAAGAATAAAAAAGAGAGGAGAAGAAAGAATAGAGGAGACTCCTCTATTCTTTCTTCTCCTCTTTTTTTCTTCTTCTTCCTCTTTTTTTTATCCTCTTCCTCCTCTCATGTTCGACGACCCTCGACCCCTCGGCGACCCTAGACCCCCTCTCGACCCCCTCTTCTTCTCCGTCTTCTAATTCATTTGTTCATATGAATATAAAAACAATTTCATATTTACAATAATTAATATCACGAAAAAATCCTAATTTTTCTAAAGAACTATTTTTTTTGCATATATACATGAACATAGATATATACACAGAGAACATATATACACATATATATAAAAAGCAAGCATATATATGAAAAAATATCTATGAACAGAAAAAAATTCCTAATATAGCTATGAAAAAATATCTATGAACAGAAAAATATCTATGAAAAAACAAGCATATATATACATATATATTTTTTGCATATATACACGAAAAAAGCATATAGCAGAAAAAAAGCATATAACAGAAAAAAAGGGCGCCGCGGCCGGACCAGAGGAGGACCGCGACGGCGACGATGGGGGCGGGCGGGCGACGGCGACGGCGACGGCGGGGCGGCGCGCGGGAGGGCGACGGCGACGGGGCAGGGACGGCGAGCACGGGGCAGCGACGGCGAGCAAGGCGCGCGGGGGCGCGACGAGGACGGCGGGGGCGGCGAGGGCGCCGGCGCGCGGGGGCAGGGGCGCGGGGCGACGGCGACGGCGAGCACGGGGCAGGGGAGCAGGGCGACGACGGGGCAGGCCGCGGCGACGGCGACGAGGAGGACGAGCAGCCTGGCGGCGTCGGCGACGGGGAATGGAGTAGTTGGTGAAAATTTCGCAAGGGTTGTATATATAGCCAGAGCAATGGTCCCGGTTCGTGGCACGACCCGTGACCAATGCCCCCCTTTGGTCCCGGTTGGTGCCACGAACCGGGACCAAAGGCCAATTTTCAGCAGCCCAAAGGGCGGGAAGCGGCGGCCTTTGGTCCCGGTTGGTGGCACCAACCGGGACTAAAGGGGGGCAATGGTCACGGTTGGTGCCACGAACCGTGACCAATGCCACCTTTAGTCCCGGTTGGTGCCACCAACCGGGACCAATGCCCTTGTGCGCCCCGCGCCCAGAAGTTTAGTCCCACATCGCTAGCTGAAGGGCGCCGATACTGGTTTATAAGCGCTGCTCTGCCTCCCCTTTCGAGCTCCTCTCAAATGCAGGCTTTCAGGCCTAAACTGCTACTGCCTGTGGGCCTATTGGGCCTCTGCGGGCCTGAATGCTTGCCCATGTAGGGTTTCTAGTCGTATTCAGGCCGTGGAGGCCCAGTAGGAGGCATTTTTTTGGTTTTTTCTTTTTTGTTTCTATATTTTTTTGGTTTTTTATTTTTTTATTTCTACTTACAACTAAATACTTACAGTTTTTTAGTGATTTCTTTTTGCTTTTAGGTCACAAAAATTATAAACTTTCTATTAGTGCCATTAGTTTTAAATTTTAAATAGTTTAAATTTGAATTTTTAAAAATTTGTGTGAATCACTAGTTTATGAATAACTTTACTATAAAATTAGAATTTTTTTTCTATTTATTTTTTATTTCTACTTACAACTAAATACTTACAGTTTTTTAGTGATTTCTTTTTGCTTTTAGGTCACAAAAATTATAAACTTTCTGTTAGTGCCATTAGTTTTAAATTTTAAATAGTTTAAATTTGAATTTTTAAAAATTTGTGTGAATTACTAGTTTATGAATTTTTTTCTTCTTTGCTATTTATTTTTTATTTATACTTACAATTAAATACTTATAGTTTGCTTTTAGGTCACACAAATTATATTCTTTTTGCTATTGAAGAATATTATAGTTTTATTTTAGTTGATCATAACATAATATTTTAATTGATTGTTTTTATTTTCATAAAAGTTTTGTTGTTCATTCTGTTTGCTATTAATTCATTCTTTGAGCTAAATGACTCTGAAATTGGAAAGCATTTCAAAATGAACTCTGAAAAGGTTGAAAGTTGGCATGGTATCATCATTTCACCCACATAGCATGTTCCAAAAAGTAGAGAGAGTTACGACAAAAACTTGATGCACTTCGTGTACAAAATGGACAATCACTTTCGAAGTATCAAAGTTTCAAACCATAAGACATGAAAGCATTTCAAATGAACTCTGCAAAAGTTGAAAGTTGGGATGCATGGTATCATAATTTCACCCACATAGCATTTTCTTATTGCGGGAGAAAGTCTTCACTTTTTCTTCGCTTGTGTCATTTGCTTATTGCGCCGTAACCATGGATAATCTTCATTGTTTATCAGGATGCTTGGGTCAGCCTTGACATTGAAGGGAGGAATTTCATGAAACTTTTCATAATCTTCAGACATGTCTGTCTTGCCGTCCACTCCCAGGATGTCCCTTTTTCCTGAAAGAACTATGTGGCGCTTTGGCTCATCGTATGATGTATTCGCTTCCTTATCTTTTCTTTTTCTCGGTTTAGTAGACATGTCCTTCACATAGATAACCTGTGCCACATCATTGGCTAGGACGAACGGTTCGTCAGTGTACCCAAGATTTTTCAGATCCACTGTTGTCATTCCGTACTATGGGTCTACTTGTACCCCGCCGCCAAACAGAATGACCCATTTGCACTTAAACAAAGGGACCTTAAAATCAGGTCCGTAGTCAAGTTCCCATATGTCCACTATGTAACCATAATATGTGTCCTTTCCGCTCTCGGTTGCTGCATCAAAGCGGACACCGCTGTTTTGGTTGGTGCTCTTTTGATCTTGGGCGATCGTGTAAAATGTATTCCCATTTATCTCGTATCCTTTGTAAGTCAATACAGTCAAAGATGGTCCCCTGGACAACAAGTACAACTCATCACAAACAGTGTTGTCACCTCTGAGACGTGTTTCCAACCAACTGCTGAAAGTCCTGATGTGTTCACATGTAATCCAGTCATCGCATTGCTCCGGGTGTTTGGAGCGCAGACTGTTCTTGTGTTCATCGACATACGGGGTCACCAAGGTAGAGTTCTGTAGAACTGTGTACTGTGCTTGAGACCAAGAATATCCGTCCCTGCATATTATTGAGTCTCTTCCAAGAGTGCCTTTTCCAGTCAGTCTCCCCTCATACCGCGATTTAGGGAGACCTATCTTGTTAAGGCCAGGAATGAAGTCAACACAAAACCCGATAACATCCTCTGTTTGATGGCCCATGGAGATGCTTCCTTCTGGCCTAGCACGGTTACGGACATATTTCTTTAGGACTCCCATGAACCTCTCAAAGGGGAACATATTGTGTAGAAATACGGGCCCCAGGATGACAATCTCGTCGACTAGATGAACTAGGACGTGCGTCATGATATTGAAGAAGGATGGTGGGAACACCAGCTCGAAACTGACAAGACATTGAGCCACATCACTCCTTAGCCTTGGTACCATTTCTGGATCGATCACCTTCTGAGAGATTGCATTGAGGAATGCACATAGCTTCACAATGGCTAATCGGACGTTTTCCGGTAAAAGCCCCCTCAATGCAACCGGAAGCAGTTGCGTCATAATCATGTGGCAGTCATGAGACTTTAGGTTCTGAAACGTTTTCTCTGGCATATTTATTATTCCCTTTATATTCAATGCGAAGCCAGTCGTGGCCTTCATACTAAGCAGGCTTTCAAAGAAGATTTCTTTCTCTTCTTTCATAAGAGCGTAGCTGGCAGGACCTTTATACTGCTTCGTAGGCATGTCGTCTTTTTCGTGCAAACGTTGCAGGTCCTCTCGTGCCTCCGGCGTATCTTTTGTCTTCCCATACACGCCCAAGAAGCCTAGCAGCTTCATGCAAAGGTTCTTCGTCACGTGCATCACGTCGATTGAGGAGCGGACCTCTAGGTCTTTCCAGTAGGGTAGGTCCCAAAATATAGATTTTTTCTTCCACATGGGTGCGTGTCCCTCAGCGTCATTCGGAACAGCTAGTCCACCGGGACCCTTTCCAAAGATGACGTAGGGTAAATCATTGACCATAGCAAGCACGTGATCACCGGTGCGCATGGCGGGCTTCTTCCGGTGATCTGCCTCGCCTTTGAAATGCTTGCCTTTCTTTCGACATTGATGGTTGGTCGGAAGAAATCGACGATGGCCCAGGTACACATTCTTCCTGCATTTGTCCAGGTATATACTTTCAGTGTCATCTAAACAGTGCGTGCATGCATGGTATCCTTTGTTTGTCTGTCCTGAAAGGTTACTGAGAGCGGGCCAATCGTTGATGGTCACGAACAGCAACGCCTTAAGGTTAAATTCCTCCTGTCTGTGCTCATCCCACATACGTACACCGTTTTCATTCCACAGCTGTAAAAGTTCTTCAACTAATGGCCTTAGGTACACATCAATTTCATTGCCGGGTTGCTTAGGGCCTTGGATGAGAACTGGCATCATAATGAACTTCCGCTTCATGCACATCCAAGGAGGAAGGTTATACATACATAGAGTCACGGGCCAGGTGCTGTGATTACTGCTCTGCTCCCCGAAAGGATTAATGCCATCCGCGCTTAAAGCAAACCATACATTCCTTGGGTCCTTTGCAAACTCATCCCAGTACTTTCTCTCGATTTTTCTCCACTGCGACCCGTCAGCGGGTGCTCTCAACTTCCCATCTTTCTGTCGGTTCTCACTGTGCCATCGCATCAACTTGGCATGCTCTTCGTTTCTGAACAGACGTTTCAACCATGGTACTATAGGAGCATACCACATCACCTTTGCAGGGACCCTCTTCCTGAGGGGCTCGCCGTCAACATCACCGGGGTCATCTCGTCTGATCTTATACCGCAAAGCACCGCATACCGAGCATGCGTTCAGATCCTTGTATGCACCGCGGTAGTGGATGCAGTCATTAGGGCATGCATGTATCTTCTCCACCTCCAATCCTAGAGGGCATACGACCTTCTTTGCTGCGTATGTACTGTCGGGCAATTCGTTATCCTTTGGAAGCTTCTTCTTCAATATTTTCAGTAGCTTCTCAAATCCTTTGTCAGCCACAGCATTCTCTGCCTTCCACTGCAGCAATTCCAGTACGGTACCGAGCTTTGTGTTGCCATCTTCGCAATTGGGGTATAACCCTTTTTTGTGATCCTCTAACATGCGATCGAACTTCAGCTTCTCCTTTTGACTAATGCATTGCGTCCTTGCATCGACAATGACCCGGCGGAGATCATCATCATCGGGCACATCGTCTGGTTCCTCTTGATCTTCAGCAGCTTCACCCGTGGCAGCATCATTGGGCACATCATCGTCTGGTTCCTCTTGATCTTCACCAGCTCCCCCCCGTTGCAGCATCACCGTATTCAGGGGGCACATAGTTGTCATCGTACTCTTATTCTTCGCCGTCTTCCATCATAACCCCTATTTCTCCGTGCCTCGTCCAAACATTATAGTGTGGCATGAAACCCTTGTAAAGCAGGTGGGAGTGAAGGATTTTCCGGTTAGAGTAAGACCTCGTATTCCCACATTCAGTGCATGGACAACACATAAAACCATTCTGCTTGTTTGCCTCAACCGCATCGAGAAACTCATGCACGCCCTTAATGTACTCGCTGGTGTGTCTGTCACCGTACATCCATTGCCGGTTCATCTGCGTGCATTATATATAATTAAGTGCCCAAATTAATAGAAGTTCATCATCACATTAAAACCAAAGTGCATACATAGTTCTCATCTAACAACATATAGCTCTCCAGAGCATCTAATTAATTAAACCATACATTGAAACTATGTAAAACATTTCAATGCGAAAACAAATGCGATCATAATCGCAACCAAGGTAACAATTGATCCAACGGCATAATGATACCAAGCCTCGGTATGAATGGCATATTTTCTAATCTTTCTAATCTTCAAGCGCATTGCATCCATCTTGATCTTGTGATCATCGACGACATCCGCAACATGCAACTCCAATATCATCTTCTCCTCCTCAATTTTTTTATTTTTTCCTTCAACAAATTGTTTTCTTCTTCAACTAAATTTAACCTCTCGATAATAGGGTCGGTTGGCATTTCCGATTCACATACATCCTAGATAAATAAAATCTATGTCACGTTGGTCGGCATAATTTTCATAAACAATAAATGAACCAATAGTTATAAAGATAATATACATACCACATCCGAATCATAGACAGGACGAGGGCCGACGGGGGCGGATACCAAAACCATCGCACTATATAAGGTGCAATAATAAATGTAAGAAAATGATACAAGTATCTATCTAAACATACAAGTAAGAATATTTTTCCTTTCAGAAAGAAGATAAGAACAAGAGGCTCACCACGGTGGTGTCGGTGATGAGATCGGCGCGGGTGATCGACGGCGGTGAAGACAGGGACGGGGCGTGACGGACCGCTAAATCTAGACAAATCTCGAGGAAAATGGAGCTTGGAGGTCGAGCTTCGAGAGGAGAAAGCTTAAGTAGTGTGGCTCGGGCATTCCATCGAACACCTCATGTGCATAGGAGGTGAGCTAGAGCACCACAAAGCCCTCTCCCCCTCGGCCAGAGAAAACAGAGCACTGGGGTGCTCTGCTCGCGAGCGAGGGGTATATATAGGCACCTCATTGGTCTCGGTTGGTGGCATGAGCCGGGACTAAAGGGAAGCCTTTGGTCCCGGTTCAGGCCACCAACCGGGACCAATGGTGGTGGGCCAGGAGGGAGGCCCATTGGTCCCGGTTCGTCCCACCAACCAGGACCAAAAGGTCCGTACGAACCGGGACCAGTGGCCCACGTGGCCCGGCCGGCCCCCTGGGCTCACGAACCGGGACCAATTCCCACATTGGTCCTGGTTCAAGACTGAACCGGGACTAATGGGCTGAGGCGGCCTGGACCATAGCCCCTTTTTCTACTAGTGAAAGAGAAGCCGAGCTCGATCGACAGGACAGCTTGGACGCATTGGAGGAGGAGCGTGACGTGGCAAAAGCCCATTCCGCATTCTATCAACAGCAGGCTCGAAGATACCAAAGCAGAGAAGTACGGGCCAAAAATTACAACGTTGGTGAATTAGTTCTACGACTACCGGACAAGAAAAAGGACAAACTCAAGCCCAAGTGGGAAGGTCCCTTCATAATTGAACAAGTCCTGACCGGTGGAGCGTACCGCATGTGAGATGCATCGGATAACCGACTCAAGCCGAACCCATGGAACGCAGCCCGTCTCCGAAGATTCTATGCCTAGCGCCGGACTCTGTGTTCATCTCCTTCCTCTGTCCATTTTTATATACTTTCTGTCTTACATTCTTCTTCCTCTCTCTCTCTCTCTCCCTTTAAAGGCTCATAAAGTGACGCGCTATCCGCGCTCATTAAACCTGGGGGCTTCCTTAAACAGAAGCTTATTTATACGGGCTTCATGCCCAACACATGTGTCACACTTCCGCATGTACCATTTATTCGCCATTATATGCATCGATATGACTTAAGTTTTGGCCAAGCTGGGTTGCCTGGCTCCTGTGCTTACCCCTACGTTCCCGATTGTTCGGCTAGGTGGTAAAGGGAGCACCTCTGCGATTGTTACTGCCGGGTCAGCCGGACGTGTACCTCAGACTAAGTGAAGCCGAAAGCTAGCGTTCTTAAGGGAATATTCGGTCGGTGAACTAAAGATGATCTTTTTTATTTTATTTATCTATACGCCCCTAGATGTTTTTCCCGCGTTTCTTTTCGCAGCATGGACATGCACTTTAGGGCATGCCTCCCAGTGAAAGGAACCCCTAACAGAACTATTCTCCCTGGAAGATGTTTCTTACTAACCATGTAATATAACATAACTAGTCGGGCACTTGTCTGTTCACGCACTAATGACCCCTACGCCTGGTCTCCATGCATTCCCCGGTTCCTGTATAACCGCATGGGAATTCGGACACACTCCGGACCGTCAAGTCCCGAGGCTGAAGCGAAAAGGTCGGCCATGACAAATGATATACAATCCGACTAGAAGGCATTATAAATGTCAATTAAATTACATAGTCATTTTGACTGATTGTATTCCTCTTCAATACCATCTAACAGGCTGTCTAATTTATAGTCCTGCTGGGAATACTTTGCGGCCAACTCTACTTGGCCGTATACTAAGCTTACAGGGATCTCCTTCCCATCGGGCCCTATAGGACCGACCTCGGCCATGTGGTTGGGGTCGGCCTTTGTGTACCGTGTCTTCACCATGGCCTAGGCCTCCCTAGCGCCTGACGGCAGGCCGATATCTTCCACAATTGGAAACGCCACCGTGCTCCCTTTAGCTTCTCCGGAAGCTCTCCAAGACCTTCGGGCATGGAGATGGATGTCCACAGGGCCTGGGCGACGCCTTGCATCGCCTGCCGAACTCGATCGAGCAGTTGCGAGAGCTCGAGAAGAAGGTCACCCGTAGAACCGGGCATCTCCTCTGCAGGACGACCTGTTAGCACACCTACAGACATTGCTCTGTTAGTCGACTTCCCCGCTGATCTTTCTTTCAAAGGTTCGTTCAAGCACTTACTAAATATGCTACGCCTAAGCCGCTGATTCTCCTTAACGGAGTTTGACAGCTAGGCACGAACATCTTTTAGCTCGACGCCCAGCTTGGTATTGGCATCTTGGAGATTGTTCTTCTCCCGCCTCACCTTTGTCAGCACCTTCTCACCAGCCTTTAGCTGGCGTAGGAGGTGTTGCCTTTCCGGATTCAATCCGGCGCCATCTGCAATTTCATTTGTTAGATTCGCACCCATGCCGTGCTTCACAAAATACTTATCTTTCGAAGTGTATATTACCAGAGGGGATCTCCTTGGGCTCCCCTGCCGCGGCTAGTGCGGCCTCAAGTTGGGCTTTGCACTCTTCCAGCTCCTTGGACAGTAGGGAATTCTTTTCTGTAAGAACCTGCATAACAAATGATCCTTAAATCAGTTATTCTAATTGTTTCAAGTCTCGAGTGCTACTGGTATATATATATAATTACCAAAATTTTCTTACCCGTATGTCTTTTACATATTGCTCCGTGGCTCTGGCTAGACCATTTTGAGCGGCACGGAGGTACGCATCTCCCGAATTAAAGGCATCTAATGCCTCTTGGGAGAAACAAGCATCGCGAAGAATTGTCCGGCGACGCCTGTGGTTCATGGCACTCTCCACCTCAGAGTTGGTGGCAGACAACCTGTCCACATCCTCCATTGGAGGAGTGTCCGGTGCGTGCCTTGTGTTCGCCTCCGCCTCCGGACCAGGCTTTGGAGCCTGGCCGGTGGAGGCGCGGTTGGCAGCCTCTCCGGGTATAGTCCGGCGAGGTCTCTTTGTCCTGAAGAGAGCACGAGTGTTAATATGCCTCGCAGGTGTAACACCTGGGATAAGGGGGCGCGCCATCCCTTTGCGCTGACACCTCGGTCCAGACTGCGCCTCTTTTCTGCCCACGGGGCCCTGCGGCCCCTCGTTGGCTTGCCGCCGCAGGTTCGGCCTCCCGTCTCAAAAACCTCCCCTGCAAAGCTCGGTTGTAATCAGGAAACTGAAAGCACAAGAGGGCGGACACCTATTCGGGGTACTGGGACTTCGATCTCAGTTACCTGGGAGGCCGGGATTAGCCCTGGGTAATCGGCCGTAATGGCCACCAAGGCGTTGTCCTTGCTCAATTGATGGAACACTCCATCGATCAGCTCCACAGATATGTCCGGATCCTCTTGAGAGGCCAGGTCGAAGGACCGTCATGGGTCCTCGGGTTGTGGAGGAGGGATGTTTATTTCCCTAACAGCCCGGCGCAGTTCCTGCGTTGAAGTCGTTAGACTGAATATTTAACAATGGGAATACAAAATGGATGGGCAAGTAAATGTGATCGCTTACCCAGCTTGGGGCATTGTGCATAGAGAATCCACCTTGTGGGTTGATGCGGAGAAATTCCTCCTCTTCTCCCTTGTACAAAGTGGACAAGATCTTCAGTAGAGCGGCAGCTGAATCCGGCCCCTTACAGCCGTAGCAGGTGGCGTCGTCCTCCCCGTTGAAGTCCCACATGGGGTGGCTTCTATACTGAAGCGGCTGCACCCCCTGCATGATGCATTCGGCCATAACCCCGATCATGGTCAGTCCGGAATGGGCTAACAATCTTATCCGGCCCATCAGGTAAATGATGTCCCTGTCACTTTCCCTCTGAGGGCTCCGTGGACGCTAGCTTAGGCACTTCTTTAAGGGAGCACTATCGAATTCAGGGAGGCCGATCCGGACAGGATCCGGCAGCGGGACGTCCTCTATATAGAACCATTCCGAGGGCCAGTCTTCGGACGGCTTCTTTGGGGTTCCGGACAGATATCCGGTCCCGGCGATGCGCCACACTTCGTCTCCGCCCACTTGATACATTGACCCCTCCTTAGAGTGGGGCACAAGGCAGAATAACCTTTTCCATAGCCCGAAATGAGCCTCGACACCCAAAAACAACTCACAGAGGGCTACGAAGCCCGCGATATGCAATACGGAGGCAGGCGTGAGATTGTGTAGCTGGAGGCCGTAGAACTCCGGCAGCCCCCGGAGAAATGGATGGATTGGAAACACGAGCCCCCTTATTAAATAAGGGACGATGCATACCCGCTCTCCTTTGGAGGGATTAGGGGCACTCTCCGCTTGCTTTCCGCCGTTATAAATGGCAAGACTAGCTCGAACCGGGATCATATAGGCCGGGGGGAGAAATCCCTTGGTCTAGAGCATCACTAGCTCGCTATGCGGGACGGAGCATCTCTCCCAATATCCAGGCTGAGGGCTGGAAGGGCGAAAGGAGGAGTTGCAATGGCTGGCCATGGTGGAATGGACCTTTGTCGGATGCGCTCTGATGAACACTCGTGAAGGGGGGAAGATGCGGTTTGGATCTAAATCCTCGTCCCCTTAAATAGGGCAGCTCATTTACGCGGCTAGGGGTGTGAATGTAAAAACACTCAGACTTTTCATATTTGTTTGACACATGGGAAACGACCATTATTGGGCGTAGAAGCCAAGGAGCGCAACATCTACAAGAAACCGGACTTTATTCAACAGGTACACAGAATTTGGAGGAGAACCCGCCTTGCAATGCCGAAGACAATCTGTGCGCCGGACTCATCGTCATTGACGCCTAGTTCGGGTGCTACTGAGGGAGTCCTGGATAAGGGGGTGTTTGGATAGCCGGACTATACCTTCAGCCGGACTCCTGGACCATGAAGATACAAGATTGAAGACTCCGTCCCGTGTCCGGAAGGGACTTTCCTTGGCGTGGAAGGCAAGCTTGGCGATACGGATATGTGGATCTCCTACCATTGTAACCGACTTTGTGTAACCCTAACCCTCTCCGGTGTCTCTATAAACCGGAGGGTTTTAGTCCATAGGACAACATACACAACAACAATCATACCATAGGCTAGCTTCTAGGGTTTAGCCTCTCCGATCTCGTGGTAGATCTACTCTTGTACTACCAATATCATCAATATTAATCAAGCAGGACATATGGTTTTACCTCCATCGAGAGGGCCCGAACCTGGGTAAAACTTCGTGCCCCTTGCCTCTTGTTACCATCCGGCCTAGACGCACAGTTCGGGACCCCCTACCCGAGATCCGCCGGTTTTGACACCGACAATGATGAAAAATATGTTCCTGGAATATTTGGATAAGTTCGTTGTGGTGTTCATTGATGATATAATGGTATACTCGAAGAACGAGGAGGAACACGAAGATCATTTGCGTTTAGTTCTCGATAAACTCAGGGAACATCAGTTGTACGCCAAGTTCAGCAAATGCGAGTTTTGGCTGAAGGAAGTTGGATTCCTTGGACATGTTATATCAGGAGAAGGTGTAGCAATAGATCCTACCAAGGTTCAGTCAGTCACTGAATGGTTGGCACCCACTTCAGTTAGCGAGGTCCGCAGTTTTCTTGGACTCGCGGGATACTATCGGAGATTCATTGAGAATTTTTCCAAAATTGTGAAGCCAATGATGGAGTTATTGAAGAAGGATATCAAATTTAAATGGATAGAAGAATGTGAAGCGAGTTTTTAGGAGCTAAAGAAACATTTGACTACAGCCCCAGTGCTGATTCTGTCGGACATACGCAAGGAGTTTCAAGTGTATTGCAACGCCTCTCGCCTAGGACTTGGAAGTGTGCTTATGCAGGATGGAAGAGTTGTTTCGTATGCCTCGCGACAACTGAAACCGCACGAGTTAAATTATGCCACGCATGATTTGGAGTTGGCTGCTGTAGTGCATGCGTTGAAGACCTGGAGGCATTACCTTATTGGAAATCGTTGTGATGTGTATACGGATCATAAGAGTTTGAAGTACATTTTCACACAGAAGGAACTGAACCTTAGGCATAGGAGATGGTTGGAGCTTATAAAGGATTATGACATGAAGCTTCACTATCATCCAGGCAAGGTCAATGTCGTAGCAGATGCCTTGAGCCGGAAGAGTTATGCTAATACCCTAGTGAGCACGGGATTGCCGAAGGAGTTAGCAGATGATCTCAGGGAACTTCGATTGGAGATTGTTCCAAGAGGTTTTGTTGCAACAATGGAGGTTCAGTCTACATTGTTAGCAAAGATTCGAGAAGCTCAGAAGGATGACAAAGAGGTTGCTAAGATAAAAGAGAGAATGAGCGAAGGAAGGGCCAAATGTTTTCGTGAGGATGAGCACGACACCTTATGGTTCGAGGACCATGTTTATGTGCCCAATAACACAGAGATCAGGAAGTTAATACTTTGGGAGGCTCATGACTCACCATACTCGATACACCCCGGAAACACCAAGATGTATTTGGATTTGAAGGAACGTTTCTGGTGGACTGGTATGAAGAAGGATATTGCTGAATATGTAGCCGTATGTGATGTATGTCAGAGAGTGAAGGCTGAGCATCAAAAGCTAGCAGGATTGTTACAGCCTATGTCGATACCCGAATGGAAGTGAGATAAACTTGGCATGGCTTTTATCACCGGATTACCCAGAACCAAATCAGGATATGATTCTATATGGGTAGTAGTTGATCGCTTGACCAAAGTAGCTCACTTTATCCCAGTGAAAACCACCTATACAAGTGCAAAGTTGGCCAAGATATATATGACCAGGATCGTATGTCTGCATGGAGTTCCGAGGACCATCGTATCAGATAGAGGGACACAGTTTACTTCAAACTTTTGGCATTAGCTGCACCAAACTTTGGGGACAAGGTTGGAGTTCAGTACGACATTCCACCCGCAGACAGATGGACAGACCGAGAGAGTCAACCAGATTCTGGAGGATATGTTGAGGGCCTGTGCGTTAGATTATGGATCTAGTTAGGATGACAATTTTCCCTACGTGGATTTCTCATACAACAATAGCTACCAAGCCAGTTTAAAGATGGCACCATTCGAAGCCATGTACGAACAAAGATGCAAAACACCGTTGATGTGGGATGAAGTCGGAGACCGACAGTTGTTTGGACCAGATTTGATCAAAGATTCGGAAGAGAAAGTTAAGTTGATCGGAGATAGACTAAAGATAGCTCAGTCCTGGCAGAAGAGTTATGCAGATTCGAAACGCAAGGAAATAACCTATGAAATTGTAGACATAGCATATCTGCGAGTTTCAACCCTGCGAGGAGTGAAACATTTTGGAGTTAAGGGAAAGTTAGCCCCGAGATTTGTAGGACCATATCGAATTTTGGAACGTATGGGAGAAGTTGCCTACAAGTTGGAGTTACCTGAAGGACTGTCAGGAGTTCATGATGTATTTCATGTTTCACAGCTGAAGAAGTGTCATGCTGAGATGGCCGATATACCATTAAGAGATACAGTACCCTTAGAGGCGATTCAGTTGGACAGTGATTTGACCTATGAGGAGAAGCCCGTCAGGATCCTTGAATTTGCCAGCCGAGTCACCCGCAGCAAAGTCATCAAGTTTTGCAAAATTCAGTGGAGCCACCATACCGAGGATGAAGCCACCTGGGAACAAGCGGATGATCTTCGCAAAGACCAACCACACCTATTCTCTAGCCAACCCGAATCTCGAGGGCGAGATTCATCTTAAGGGGGGTAGATTTGTAACATCCCAAATTTTCAATTTGGAATGTTATACATAGATCATTCATTGCATATCATATTTTGTTGCATCTCGTTCCGTGATCCTCGAAATCCAAAGCAACTCTAGGACCCTCGGAGAGAGCTGGGGATTTCCCTGTTTTCATATTTGAGTGTTATCAAATATTGAAACGAGGATTATTGGTTTTAATTATTTTTCTCTCCGAAAATATTTCATATTAAAATATACGAGAGCAGATAATATGACTTATCCAAAAGAAATGAAATATTGGTGGGAAAAATTAAAATCAAATATTTGATTTTATCCAAAGTTTATTGCTATTTTATTTGAATTAGAAAAATTGCACGTTTTTCAAAGTTGCATTTTAGGGCCAAGAAAATATTCATCTTGTTCTAAATATTTTATTTAGACGGTGAAAATTTGTTTTGGCAGTTTTAGATTTTTATTTATTTTCTAGGATTTATTTGGTTCCAGCGAAATTATTTAAAAAAACTCCCGCGCCCGACTGGGCCGAAGCCCAGCCAAGCCAGGCCACCGCGCCGCGCCGCCTTCCCTCGCGCGCCCGTGCCAGCACCGGACTCCGCCGGAGTCCGGGAGTCCACCGACTCCGCCGATGCCACCCAGCCCCGCCGGAGCCCCGCGCCGCACCAGATCCGACGAGGTAGCCGTCGCCGCAGGTTTTCTATAGAAAACCGATCCGGTTTTTTGTTAGAATCCTAGTTCGTTTTTTTACAGATCGGTTCACTGGTTTTTCTCGGTCCAGTTACTTTGTGGATGTTCGTCCATACGTTCATTCTAACGAACGTGTTCAGTCGTTAGCCGCAGACAACAAATGCTCGTTCGTTAGCCTGTCCGTCAGTTTTCTTTTTCTCGAATTTTTCTGCAATTATTTTCCATCGCGATTTCTGATCCGATTTTCATTTTAGTTTATCTTTTCACTCATTGGTCGGAATCAGGCGATTCAAGCGCCTAGATCTTCGTCTCGAAACCCTCTTTCCGTTTAACAACTTAAACAAGCTTTTGCTACTATAAAATTTGATCTTAGTCCAGACTAGTAAACGGATCTTGTTTCTTTCGTAGTTTGAGTTTCGTTGCTCCGTTTGATTTGGTTCTTTTCGCAAACTGAAGTTCTTAAGTTGAACTTTCTGGTTAGCTCTTCTTATTTGAGATTTACCCGTGTTTCTTTGCTTGATTAATTATGTATTCTATTGTTTGTTTGTGATAGAACACCCGGAGTGCGAAGCATGCTACTACGAGTCCCTAGGTTTTGCGGATCATCAACAAGGCAAGTAACACTTTGATCATACCCCTTTATCACCCAGTTTTTATGCATTAGTTCCAATTCTCAAACATTGCATGGTTAGGATGTGATTAACATGTGGGTTGGGAAGTAGTTGATGAGGTAGAACTTATTGCCCTATTATATTCAAACCCTTGGGAGTTACTTCTACGTATTGCTTTTATTGCTATGCTATGCTCGTAGACGTGGTTGGGTGAGTGAAATCCATGACAGATGTGAGATTGTTAATTAACGATTCAACTTAAAGTGCCAACTTGAATACACACCTGGGTGGATTGTCTGTTGGGCACCTGGGTAATCCAGTGTTGTCCTAGGATATCCCGGAGTACCCGTGTGATAATCCTATGGTCCGCCACCCAGCCTCAAAGGGAACTGAGATATTTTCATGCTAGAAACTGCCGTGTGCAGCCACAAGCTATTATGGGCTCTAGCATAGTTGAGTAAGTTGTGTGAAGCTCCCGAAGAGGTGGATCAGCAGGTAGAGGGATGTAGGTTGGAATGGTCTACCCAGAGTAAGGGGTTAATGCTTCTAAAAGACTGTGTCTCGGTCATCCGTTTCTCAAACACCATGTAGTGCGAGAAAATCCAACGGAGGAGATCGGGTCTTGTGGGGAAAAGTGCGCAAACCTCTGCAGAGTGTATAAACTAATCATGGTTAGCCGTGTCCCCGATTATGGACATCTTGAGTATCTAGTACTTGGAGTATCATAAATATCTCATCACTCTAAAAATAATATTGGTGGGTTGTTAATTACTTTAATTGGGATTGAGTTGGAGGAACCTTCTCAATGATGTTTCAACTACCATGATAGTTAAATAAAATATATTCCTTTGTTGTAGGGAAAAATTGGCTTTTCGCAAAAACCATAACCATAGAGCTTTCCACCAGCCAAATATGCATGTAGTGATAGCATTATTCTGTTCTTGCTCTACTGTGTTACTTTGCCAGCATATTCCATGTGCTGACCCGTTTTCGGGTTGCAACATACTATGTTGCAGACATTTCAGACAAGGAGTAAGGTTCATTAGGTCGTTGCCGTGCAGCTCAGCTATGCCGTTGGAGTTGATGGACTCACTTTATCTTCCAAGCCTTCCGCTGTTATCGTATTAGATGGCCTTAAGCCATATTTATTGTAATAAGTTCTCTTTTGAGACATTCAATGTAGTAAGTGTATGATTGCTACTATGTTATAAATCCTCTAGTACTGTGTGTGTCAGCATTACCGATCCAGGGATGACACTGAAGCACAGAGGCTTGACCGTTTGAGGTCGGGTCGCCACAAAAAGATATTATTCATATAAACAGAACAACCATTATTCTCTGATTTAAATGAATAACCGTCTCGCATCAAATAAGATCCAGATATAATGTTCATGCTCAACACTGGCACCAAATAACAATTATTCAGGTCTAAAACTAATCCCGAAGGTAGATGTAGAGGTAGTGTGCCGACAGTGATCACATCGACTTTGGAACCATTTCCCACGCGCATCGTCACCTCGTCCTTAGCCAATCTCCGCTTAATTTGTAGCCCGTGTTTCGAGTTGCAAATGTTAGCAACTGAACCAGTATCAAATACCCAGGCATTACTGGGAGCATTAGTATGGTACATATCAATAATATGTATATCAAATATACCTTTCACTTTGCCATCCTTCTTCTCCGCCAAATACTTGGGGCAGTTCCGCTTCCAGTGACCAGTTCCTTTGCAGTAGAAGCACTCACTCTCAGGCTTAGGTCCAGACTTGGGTTTCTTCACTTGAGCAGCAACTGGCTTGCTGTTCTTCTTGAAGTTACCCTTCTTCCCTTTACCATTTTTCTTGAAACTGGTGGTCTTGTTGACCATCAACACTTGATGCTCCTTCTTGATTTCTACCTTCGCTGCCTTTAGCATTGCAAAGAGCTTGGGAATCGTCTTATCCATCCTTGCATATTATTGTTCATCACGAAGCTCTTATAGCTTGGTGGCAGTGATTGAAGAACTCTGTCAATGACACTATCATCAGGAAGGTTAACTCCCAGTTGAGTCAAGTGGTTGTGGTACCCAGACATTCTGAGTATATGTTCACTGACAGAACTATTCTCCTCCATCTTGCAGCTGTAGAACTTATTGGAGACTTCATATCTCTCAATCCAGACACTTGCTAGAAATATTAAATTCAACTCCTGGACCATCTCATATGTTCCATGACGTTCAAAACGTCGTTGAAGTCCCGGTTCTAAGCCGTAAAGCATGGCACACTGAACTATCGAGTAGTCATCAGCTTTGCTCTGCCAGGTGTTCATAACATCTGGCGTTGCTCCTGTAGCAGGTTTGTCACCTAGCGGTGCTTCCAGGACGTCATTCTTATGTGAAGCAATGAGGATAATCCTCAAGTTATGGACCCCGTCCGTGTAATTGCTACCATCATCTTTCAACTTAGCTTTCTCTAGGAACGCATTAAAATTCAACAGAACAACAGCACGGGCCATCTATCTACAACAACATAGACATGCAAAATACTATCAGGTACTAAGTTCATGATAAATTAAAGTTCAATTAATCAAATTATTTAAGAACTCCCACTTAGATAGACATCTCACTAATCATCTAAGTGATCACGTGATCCATATCAACTAAACCATGTTCGATCATCACGTGAGATGGAGTAGTTTTCAATGGTGAACACCACTATGTTGATCATATCTACTATATGATTCATGCTCAACCTTTCGGTCTCCAGTGTTCCGAGGCCATGTCTGCATATGCTAGGCTTGTCAAGTTTAACCCGAGTATTCTACATGTGCAAAACTGGCTTGCACCCGTTGTATGTGAACGTAGAGCTTATCACACCCGATCATCACGTGGTGTCTCAGCACGACGAACTGTAGCGATGGTGCATCTTAGGGAGAACACTTATACCTTGAAATTTAGTGAGAGATCATCTTATAATGCTACCGTCGAACTAAGCAAAATAAGATGCATAAATGATAAACATCACATTCAATCAATATAAGTGATATGATATGGCCATCATCATCTTGTGCCTCTGATCTCCATCTCCAAAGCACCGTCATGATCACCATCGTCACCGGCTTGACACCTTGATCTCCATCGAAGCATCATTGTCGTCACGCCAACTATTGCCTCCATGACTATCGCTACCGCTTAGTGATAAAGTAAAGCAATTACATGGCGATTGAATTTCATACAATAAAGCGACAACCATATGGCTCCTGCCAGTTGCCGATAACCGTGTTACAAAACATGATCATCTCATACAATAAAATTTAGCATCATGTCTTGACCATATCACATCACAACATGCCCTACAAAAACAAGTTAGACGTCCTCTACTTTGTTGTTGCAAGTTTTACGTGGCTGCTACGGGCTGGGCAAGAACCGTTCTTACCTACGCATCAAAAACCAAAATGCGGTATAGTGATTGCTTTTTGATCTTCAGAAAGAACCCTGTTCATTGAATCTGATTCAACTAAAGCTGGAGAAACAAACACCCACTAGCCACCTGTGTGCGAAGCACGTCGGTAGAACCAGTCTCGCGTAAGCGTACACGTAATGTCGGTCTGGGCCGCTTCATCCAACAATGCCACTGAATCCAGAATCAACTAGTGATGGCAAGTGTCGGTGTCAAAACCGGTGGATCTCGGGTAGGGGGCCCCGAACTGTGCGTCTAAGGCGGATGGTAAAAGGAAGCAGGGGACACGATGTTTTACCCATGTTCGGGCCCTCTTGATGGAGGTAATACCCTACGTCCTGCTTGATTGTTCTTGATGATATGAGCATTACAAGAGTTGATCTACCACGAGATCGTAGAGGCTAAACCCTAGAAGCTAGCCTATGGTATGATTGTATATATTGTCCTACGGACTAAACCCTCCATTTTATATAGACACCGGAGGGGGCTAGGGTTACACAGAGTCGGTTACAAGGGAGGAGATCTCCATATCGTATTGCCTAGCTTGTCTTCCACGCCAAGGAGAGTCCCATCCGGACAGGGGACGAAGTCTTCAATCTTGTATGTGCATAGTCCAATAGTCCAGCCAAAGGATATAGTCCGGCTGTCCGGAGACCCCCTAATCCAAGACTCCCTCAGTAGCCCCTGAACCAGGCATTAATGACGATGAGTCCGGTGCGCAGTATTGTCTTCGGCATTGCAAGGAAGGTTCCTCCTCCGAATACTCCATAGAAGATTTTGAACACCAGAATAGTGTCCGGCTCTGCAAAACAAGTTCCACATACAACCGCAGAGAGAATAATATCTGCACAAATCTAATCTGCTAACGCGTTCTGACCGCACGATGTTATGTCATGGCTTGGTCATTATTCAAAGCATTTTTCTCAACCAGCACCGCACATAACATGGGGCGGTTTTCTCGGCACGTCTTGTCAAAGCAGAGATCGTGTCCCTGATACGTCTCCAAAGTATCTATAATTTTTGATTGCTCCATTCTATATTATTTACTGTTTTGAATGTTTATGGGCTTTATTATACACTTTCATATCATTTTTGGGACTAACCTATTAACCTAGAGCCCAGTGCCAGTTTCTGTTTTTACCCTGTTTTAGGGTTTCAATGAAAAGAAAAATCAAATGGAGTCCAATTGACCTGAAACTTCATGGAACTCATTTTTGGAAGGAAAGAAGCCCAGAAGACTTGGAGTGCACGTCGGGGGATCTGCGAGGAGGTCACGAGGCAGGGGGCGCGCCCTCCACCCTCGTGAGCCCCTCATGGCCCCCCTGACGTACTTCTTCTGCCTATATATCTCCATATACCCTAAAAACATCCATGAGCACAATAGATCGGGTGTTCTGCCGCCAGAAGCCTCCATAGCCACCGAAAACCAATCTAGACCCGTTCCGGCACCCTGCCGGAGGGGGTAATCCTTCTCCGGTGGTCATCTTCATCATCCCGGTGTTCTCCATGACAAGGAGGGAGTAGTTCACCCTCGGGGCTGAGGGTATGTACCAGTAGCTATGTGTTTGATCTCTCTCTCTCTCTCTCTCGTGTTCTTGAGATGATACGATCTTGATGTATCGCGAGCTTTGCTATTATATTTGGATCCTATGATGTTTCTTCCCCCCTCTACTCTCTTGTAATGAATTGAGTTTCCCCTTTGAAGTAACCTTATCGGATTGAGTCTTTAAAGATTTGAGAACACTTGATGTATGTCTTTCCGTGGATATCTATGGTGATAATGGGATATCACGTGATTCACTTGATGTATGTTTTGGTGATCAACTTGCGGGTTCCGCCCATGAACCTATGCATAGGGGTTGGCACATGTTTTCGTCATGATTCTCCGGTAGAAACTTTGGGGCACTCTTTGAGGTCCTTTGTGTTGGTTGAATAGATGAATATGAGATTGTGTGATGCATATCGTATAATCATACCCACGGATACTTGAGGTGACATTGGAGTATCAAGGTGACATTAGGGTTTTGGTTGATTTGTGTCTTAAGGTGTTATTCTAGTACGAACTCTAGGGCTGTTTGTGACACTTATAGAAATAGCCCAACGGATTGGTTGGAAAGAATAACTTTGAGGTGGTTTCATACCCTACCATAATCTCTTCGTTCGTTCTCCGCTATTAGTGACTTTGGAGTGACTCTTTGTTGCATGTTGAGGGATAGTTATGTGATCCAATTATAATATTATTGTTGAGGGAACTTACACTAGCGAAAGTATGAACCCTAGGCCTTATTTCCACACATTGCAATACCGTTTACGCTCACTTTATCATTAGTTACCTTGCTGTTTTTATATTTTCAGATTACAAAAACCTTTATCTACTATCCATATACCACTTGTATCACCATCTCTTCGCCAAACTAGTGCACCTTTGCAATTCACCATTGTATTGGGTGTGTTGGTGACACAAGAGACTCTTTGTTATTTGGTTGCAGGGTTGCTTGAGAGAGACCATCTTGATCCTACGCCTCCTACGGATTGATAAACCTTAGGTCATCCACTTGAGGGAAATTTGCTACTGTCCTACAAACCTCTGCACTTGGAGGCCCAACAACGTCTGCAAGAAGAAGGTTGTGTAGTAGACATCAAGCTCTTTTCTGGTGCCATTGCTGGGGAGGTTAGATCTTGAAGGTATATCTTTAGATCTTGCAACTGAGTCTTTTAGTTTCTTGTTTTATCACTAGTTTAGTTTATAAAAGAAAACTATAAAAAATGGAATTGAGTTTGTCTCATATGCTTCACCTTTTTAATATTTTTTGTAAGTATGATGGAAAGGAAAACTGTGCTCAAGTGCTAGAAGAATAAATCTATAAAATGTTTGGCACTAAATCTTTGAATGATGAGCATGATTGCAATGTTGTTAGTACGAATTCTTTGAATATCCATGATACTAATGATGATCGCACTAGTTATGATGAAAATGTCTCCTATAAACATGTCAATTTTTGTGGAGTGCATTGGGTTTGTAAGTACACACCAAATAGAGAAGATAGATATTGCAAGAAGCATAAGTACTTAGAAACTAAATTGTTGCAAGAAGAGCTAGATGATTGTGCTGAAAATATAAATTTTCTTGGCCATACTGGTGAGCTTTGTAATGAACGTGGTCATTTAATTATCCGATGCAAATTGTTTCATGATCTAATCGTGTCCAAAAATGGTGATGACTTGATTTCCCTTGCACATTATAATGAACTTAGTTTGCTTATGGTCTACGAAGAAATGAAACGTATAACTAAGGATATTCCGGAATTTTCCCTTGATAAAGTTCTTCATTTTGATCTAGAGAAAATTTATATGTATTGTGCGGTGAATTGCATTGCAAATCCTTATAGTGCCAACTACATAAAGAAAATAAAACAAATAGAAGATGAAGAGAATAATAATGAAAGGGAAGAGACTTCCCAATATCCTCCTATTATTTCTTATGATGAATCAGGTAACGAGGAGGAGCCTCCTATTCAACCAATCTCATTAATAAGGAGCTCCAAAAAGAGGATTGAACCAACATATGATGTGGTGAAGAAGAAGAAAAGAAAAAGGAAGAGAGGTAAAAAGATATCTCTATCAAATAATGCTGCTCCTATTACTTTTGTGCCTCCTGAAAATATAATTGTGGAAGATAATGATACTTCTTATGATCTTGAAAATCTTTTAGGCACTTGCTTGGAAGAATATGATAATTGTTATACTATTGGTGCTATCTATACTATTAATGATGAGAGTGATTATGCTTATGATATGAAAAGGCCCAAGCTTGGGTATGCTATGTTTGATGAAGATGATGTTTTTGAGAATATATTTGCTGCAATTAATGTTTGTCCCATTCTTGGGGATGCTACGGTTAATGAAGATGATAGTTTTAGTATCCCAAGTTTTGATATGCAAATTTATAATGATGATAGCATGCCTCCTACTTATGATAATTATAGCGATGATACATATGCTATAAAAAGTAGTGATTATATTTATAAAACTTGTCATGATTATGATTATCCCTTCTCTGAACATTACTCTTTTAATGTGGAAACAATTTATAGTATCAAAGTCTCTTATGATACTCCCACTATCCCGAATGAGAAGAATTTTGCTTATGTGGAGAGTAATAAAATTTCTATGCTTGTAGATCATGAAAAGAATGCTTTAGGTGCTGGTTATATTGTTGAATTCATTCATGATGCTACTGAAAATTATTATGAGAGAGGAACATATGCTTGTAGGAATTGCAATAATATCAAGTTTCCTCTCTATGTGCTTACAGTTTTAAAGTTATGCTTGTTTTGCCTTCCTATGCTAGTTGATTATTGTTCCCATAAGTTGTTTGCTCGCAAAATCCTTATGCATAGGAAGTGGGTTAGACTTAAATATTCTAGTCATATTCTTCATGATGCCCTCTTTATGTTACAATTCTTATCCTTTATGTGAGCATCATTGAAATCATCATGCCTAGCTAGGGGCGTTAAACGATAACGCTTGTTGGGAGGCAACCCAATTTTATTTTTATTCCTTGATTTTTGCTCCTGTTTAGTAATAAATAAATTATCTAGCCTCTGTTTTGGTTGTGTTTTTTGTGTTTAATTAGTGTTTGTGCCAAGTAGAACCGTTGGGAAGACTTGGGGAAACTCTTGATTGAACTTGCTGTAAAAAACAGAAACTTTAGCGCTCACGAGAACTGCTGTCATTTTTAATTGGAAAGTGATATTTAGTTAATTATTTTTGCAGATGATTAATAGATAAATTACTCATGTCCAGCAATTCATTTTAGAATTTTTGGGGTTCCAGATCTTGCGCTATCTACAGATTACTACAGACTGTTCTGTTTTTGACAGATTCTGTTTTTTGTGTGTTGTTTGCTTATTTTGATGAATCTATGGCTAGTAAAATAGTTTATAATCCATATAGAAGTTGGAATACAGTAGGTATAACACCAATATAAATAAATAATGAGTTCATTACAGTACCTTGAAGTGGTGATATTTTCTTATACTAACGGAGCTTACGAGTTTTCTGTTAAGTTTTGTGTTGTGAAGTTTTCAAGTTTTGGGTAAGGATTCGATGGAATATGGAATAAGGAGTGGCAAGAGCCTAAGCTTGGGGATGCCCGAGGCACCCCAAGGTAATATTCAAGGATAGCCAAGAGCCTAAGCTTGGGGATGCCCCGGAAGGCATCCCCTCTTTCGTCTTCGTTCATCGGTAACTTTACTTGGAGCTATATTTTTATTCACCACATGATATGTGTTTTGCTTGGAGCGTCAATTTATTTTGTTAAGATTTGCTTGCTGTTATTTAGAACAATGTTTTGCATCTTCTATTTCAATAAAAGTGGCATTGATAGCCTTTACTATGCCTATGTTACAAGTATACATGTTGCTGTTTGAAAACAGAAAGTTTACCGCTGTTGCAATAATTCCCTAGAAAAATCAGAATGTGATAAAATGTTCAGACCTTTTGCATATGAAGCTCTGATAAATTAACTACAGTGGGAATTTTCTTTCATAATTTTTGGAGCTAGGGGAGTATGGATGTTGCAGCATTCTTTACAGACTATCCTGTTTAGGCAGATTGCTGTTATGTTTGCATTGTTTGCATATGTTTGCTTCTTTAATGATTCTATTTGAGGATAGGACTATGAAATATGCAGAGGCATTTAGTATGCAATGTTTAATAATAATTTTAGTGATTTGCTACAGTAGAGTATGATAAGGTTTTGGCAATGGTTTATACTAACTTATCTCACGAGTCCTTGTTGAGTTTTGTGTGGATGAAGCTTTTGAGATTTAGGGAGACTGTGATATAAGAGGAATTAAGGAGACACAAAAGCTCAAGCTTGGGGATGCCCAAGGCACCCCAAGATAATATCTCAAGAAGTCTCAAAAAAGAGAAAGGCCATATAAAAAAGAGAAGGCCCAGAAAAAAGAGAAAGGCCATAAAAAAGAGAGAAGGCCCAAAAAAATGAGAGAAAAAGAGAGAAGGGACAATGCTACTATACTTTTACCACACTTGTGCTTCAATGTAGCACCATGATCTTGATGATAGAGAGTCTCCTATGTTGTCACTTTCATATACTAGTGGGAATTTTTCATTATAGAACTTGTCTTGTATATTCCAACAATGGGCCTCCTCAAGTGCCCTAGGTCTTCGTGAGCAAGCAAGTTGGATGCACACCCACTAGTTTCTTTTGTTGAGATTTCATACATTTATAGCTCTAGTGCATCCATTTCATGGCAATCCCTACTCCTCGCATTAACATCAGTCGGTGGGAATCTCCATAGCCCATTCATTAGCCTCGTTGATGTGAGACGTTCTCCTTTTTTTCTTCTCCACATAACCCCCCTCATTATATTATATTCGACCCATAGTGCTATATCCATTGCTCGCGCTCATGTATTGCGTGAAAGTTTATGAGTTTGAGATTACTAAAGTATGAAACAGTTGCTTGGATTGTCATCGGGGTTGTGCATGATGAGAGCATTCTTGTGTGATGAAAATGAAACATGACTAAACTATATGATTTTGTAGGGATGAACTTTCTTTGGCCATGTTATTTTGAGAAGACATAATTGCTTAGTTAGTGTGCTTGAAGTATTATCATTTTTATGTCAATATGAACTTTTGTCTTGAATCTTTCGGATCTGAATATTCATACCACAATTAAGAAGAATCACATTGAAATTATGCCAAGTAGCACTCCGCATCAAAAATTCTGTTTTTATCATTTACCTACCCGAGGACAAGCAGGAATTAAGCTTGGGGATGCTGATACGTCTCCAACGTATCTATAATTTTTTATTGCTCCATGCTATATTATTTACTGTTTTGAATGTTTATGGGCTTTATTATAGAATTTTATATCATTTTTGGGACTAACCTATTAACCCAGAGCCCAGTGACAGTTTCTGTTTTTTACCCTGTTTTAGGGTTTCGAAGAAAAGGAAAATCAAACGGAGTACAATTGACCAGAAACTTCACGGAACTCATTTTTGGAAGGAAAGAAGCCCAAAAGACTTGGAGTGCACATCGGGGGATCTACGAGGAGGTCACGAGGCAGGGGGCGCGCCCTCCACCCTCGTGAGCCCCTCATGGCCCCCTTAACGTACTTCTTCCGCCTATATATCTCCATATACCCTAAAAACATCCGTGAGCACAATAGATCGGGAGTTCCGCCGCTAGAAGCCTCCGTAGCCACCGAAAACTAATCTAGACCCGTTCCGGCACCCTGCTAGAGGGGGCAATCCTTCTCCGGTGGCCATCTTCATCATCCCGGTGCTCTCCATGACGAGGAGGGAGTAGTTCTCCCTCGGGGCTAAGGGTATGTACCAGTAGCTATGTGTTTGATCTCTCTCTCTCTCTCTCGTGTTCTTGAGATGATACGATCTTGATGTATCGCGAGCTTTGCTATTATATTGGGATCCTATGATGTTTCTTCCCCCCTCTACTCTCTTGTAATGAATTGAGTTTCCCCTTTCAAGTAATCTTATCGGATTGAGTCTTTAAAGATTTGAGAACACTTGATGTATGTCTTGTCGAGGATATCTATGGTGACAATGGGATATCACGTGATTCACTTGATGTATGTTTTGGTGATCAACTTGCGGGTTCCGCCCATGAACCTATGCATAGGGGTTGGCACATGTTTTCGTCGTGATTCTCCGGTAGAAACTTTGGGGCACTCTTTGAGGTCCTTTGTGTTGGTTGAATAGATGAATATGAGATTGTGTGATGCATATCATATAATCATACCCACGGATACTTGAGGTGATATTGGAGTATCTAGGTGACATTAGGGTTTTGGTTGATTTGTGTCTTAAGGTGTTATTCTAGTACGAACTCTAGGGCTGTTTGTGACACTTATAGGAATAGCCCAACGGATTGATTGGAAAGAATAACTTTGAGGTGGTTTCGTACCCTACCATAATCTCTTCGTTCGTTCTCTGCTATTAGTGACTTTGGAGTGACTCTTTGTTGCATGTTGAGGGATAGTTATGTGATCCAATTATGATATTATTGTTGAGGGAAGTTACACTAGCGAAAGTATGAACCCTAGGCCTTATTTCCACACATTGCAATACCGTTTACGCTCACTTTTATCATTAGTTACCTTGTTGTTTTTATTTCAAAAACCTTTATCTACTATCCATATACCACTTGTATCACCATCTCTTCGCCGAACTAGTGCACCTATACAATTTACCATTGTATTGGGTGTGTTGGGGACACGAGATACTCTTTGTTATTTGGTTGCAGGGTTGCTTGAGAGAGACCATCTTCATCCTATGCCTCCTACAGATTGATAAACCTTACGTCATCCGCTTGAGGGAAATTTGCTACTGTCCTACAAACCTCTGCACTTGGAGGCCCAACAACGTCTACAAGAAGAAGGTTGTGTAGTAGACATCAGTCCCCCTTATTACGGGACTCTCATCAATACGGACGTGGGTAACCCAACCGCGCCAACAATTACGGCGCCTGGGGAATAAGCAGTTTTACCAGGCAAGTGGGGAAACGCATCGCCTCTTCCGCCCTTATAAAGGGACAATGATTCACTCTTTTCACCCACGCCTTCTTCCTCCTTGATTACCCATTCCCGCACACTCGAGCTCTAGCGCCCAAGCTCGCGTTCCTCTTCTCAAACCACTCCAAGCATGTCCGGAGAAGGAGGCAAGTGAATGGTCTCCTCCGTCACGGAAGAGAACATCAAAAACTTACAGGAAGCCGGATATCTGGCCGCGGATATCGCGCACCAGCTGCCAAATGCGGGGCAGATCATCCCAACGCCCGAACCGCATGAGAGGGTAGTTTTTCTTACCCATTTTGTCCACGGACTGGGATTTCCCCTCCACCCATTTGTCTGTGGGCTCATGTTCTACTATGGGATGGATTTTCATGATCTGGCCCCCAATTTCATCCTCAACATCTCGGCGTTTATCGCCGTGTGCGAGGCCTTCCTCCGCATCAGTCCCCACTTCGGCCTATGGTTGAAAACCTTCAATGTTAAACCGAATGTGGTGGGTGGCCAGCAAGCAGAGTGCGGAGGCCCATGGTGGGCAAGATGCCCAATGTCACCTAGCTCGAGGGCACCTATGTGGATACCATAAAGGGGTGGCAATCGGGGTGGTTCTACATCACCGAGCCGCGCGACACCAACTGGTGGCAGCCCCCAAATTTCGATCCGGAATCCCCACGCGGCTCACCTCCTGGAAAAAGATGGGCCTGTCCTGGGGTTCTTCGGTAGAGTTGACCGAACTCCAGACCTGCATCCGGAACATGACGAGCAGGAAATTCAAGCTCGTCAACGTGGTCCAGGTCATGCTCTTCTGCCGGATCCTCCCGTGCCAACGACGAGCATTCGATTTGTGGGAGTTCGACTCGGCCAAGCACCAAACGCTGCGAGAGCTCTATGACACGACGCACGAGGACGTCTAGAGGGTGCTGTTCAAGGGCGCCGAGATTCCTCCTTCCCTCACCGAGGACCGCGGACTCAGCGCAAAACGTTGCGCTAATCTGGTAAGTTTTTATATCTCTCAGGGTATTTATTTTCCCTGATTTAGTCATATGCAGGATCTAAGGTTCTATGCCATTAACAGGACTGAATAAAGACAGTGGAGCAGCTTGATTGCCCAGCCCCCTGCCCAAAGATCCTACAGGCGCTCTCCTAATGGAGATGCTGACTCCAGCACCTTACAAGGTGCCGGTGAAGAAGACCAAGAAGAAGGCCGCGGGGTCCCGAAAGGGTCTCTGGTGCAAGGTTGTATTGGACTCATCGTCCGATGACTCCGACGCGCACTCCTCTCATGAACACTAGGAGGGGGAAGAGGAAAGTCCCCCCCCCAGCCGGGGGAGACAAGAAAAGGAAGGCCGACCCAACCGGGGAGGCCGAAGGGTCCAAGAAGGGCAAGACCCTCCCTCCGGACTGTGCCAGGACGGCCGCCTACAGCAGCGACGAGTGGCTACCCAGGGTTAAGCCCCTGGCGAAGTCGTAAGTATCCGGACACCATAGTAATTCATGGTATGTTTTGTTGCACTGATTCTTCTCATGTCGAACATGATTATGCAGTCTATCCCAAGCTCATCTCGACGTAGTTTCGTCGAGCGGTTCGTTGGACTCTTCGGATATGAACAACGGTTCTCTTCCGACCGCCTCCACTCCTTTCCCTGCGGACAACATCAAGGTGTTGTCTCAACAGACACCGGGCCAAGGGGAGGCAGTCCTGGGGGCGCCTCGAGGCGACCTTCCGGACCCTGGGCGCAAAGGGAGCCGGACTCCCATGGGCTCCAGGTTCGCCCCCCAGCCGAACACTACACCGGAATCTTCAGTGGTTCCGGACTCCGGCGGGTGACCCCTGTTAAGGGGGGAAAGCCGCCCGTGCCGATGTCCTATGTCTATCCAGAGGCACCGGACAACTTGCTGGAAGCGCTTCACAGCGCTTCCATCGACGAAGAGCACCGTACTATCATGAGTGCGGTGATCGAGAAAGTTCAGTCCGCCAAAAAAGGACTGACTGAAGCTTGCGCCAGCCTCCTAACAGTTTTTGAGGTAAGCAATGAAGATATAGGGAAATATGCCCGCATGGATACTAGCCCCTGATGCTCTGTTCGGCGTTCGGAAAGAAAGGCCGGATAGAGGATCGAATGATAACTCAGGAGCCTAATCAGAAAAATGTCTATGTGTATGTGCAGGCTTCACTGCTGGCCGCTGCCGCACGTACTGCGGAGGTCTCTGCGCTGAGGCAGGACCTGGAGCGGTCCCAGGATGAGCTCGACCGTACCAAGAGGTAGCTCGAGGAGAGCAATGGTAAGCAATACCCGTGTCTATATAGTTAAAAAGAAATTCGGGTGTAAAGTAATAGGATCATCATGGATTTGCCAGGGGCCACGACCGAAGTGGCAACCCTGAGGAAGGCGCTGTCCGAGGCCGAAGACAAAGCGGCCAAGGAGCGCATTGAACGGGAGAAGCAAGAAGCCTGAGTAGGCGAGGTGCAGCAAGAGCTCGAGGCTCTCGCCAAAAAGCACGAGTCCTTGGAGCTTCACTCTAAGACGCGAGAGTCCGAGCTCGCGCAGGCGCTTGAAAGCGTCCGGAGCGCCAAGGCTGAAGCCCACAAGGCCCTCCAGGAGATTGATGCGGTGAAGAAGATAGCAGTGGGTAAAGCATTCATTATGCGAAGCAAGCACATGTAGGAGACTTTCCTTTTTCTTACCCAAGTTCGGAGCTCTCCAGGCGCGTTTGCAGATCTTCCCTGCAGTGTACTAGATGCTACGGATTTTACCGAGCTGAGGAGGGGAGCTCGAGAGAGAAGTTGTTCTGGTCTCGGTATACTGGGACCGAACACCCTATGCCCTTGAGCGACCAGCTGAAGCAGTTGGTCGAGCTTCACAAGGCGGCCGAACAAGCCATCAAGGGCCTTATAGTCCGGATGTGGCCTGGTGAGCCCCTGTTCGGCAGCTACTTTGGTCTGGTAAGGCGGCTCGTCGACGCCTGCCCATGGCTTGAAGTCATAAAGCGATCCGTCTGCATCGAGGGTGCGCAGGGCTTTTGCCCGAGCGAAGGTGCACTGGGCGAAGCTGGACGCCGTGAAGCTGGTAAAGGAGAGGCCGCCTGAGGGCAAGGAGCATCGCTGCGCCGAGATTTACTATGAGAGTGTCCTGAAGGGTTCCCGCCTTGTGGCAGATGAGTGTGCCAAGGATGTAATTTTTGAATGAACATGCTCATGTGATCCTGTAATATGAAACAAGTTCATTTGCGCCATGCAACGCTTTTTTAAATTTAAAATATTACCTTCTGTGCGGCCGTTTATAAAATCTGAGAGTTGGCCAGTCGTCGGCTTCTGCCCCCATGTAACTAGTACTGGGGTGTTTGGGATAAACCTGAGCACTCTTTACCCCAATTTTGGGTCCTTCAAGGGAGGTGTTCAGCGCAACGAACCAGGCAATCGGACTATAATGCTTTATCACTCTCACTTAGCCATAGAAGTCCACAATTTTAAATTTTGGCAAAGCCCATGGTATTCGGAAGGCCGAATTTGGCGCGCTATACACGCCGAAGCCAGGAAAGGCCGACTCCTTGCCCTAAGCGGAAAAAGTCTTAAGGACTTGAGATCTCTCGAACAGCGACCAGTCTCTCGCCTTATTATGACAGTCAGTTTTCGGCTTTCTCTACTGAGGTGCTCGTCCGGAAGAACCAGGACACAATTGCAGTAGTTCTCCCACCACTACCTTAGCCGATATAGCGGAACGTAAGGTACCAAAGCATGGGAGCCGGGCAAACCCAACTATTGACCCAAGACATGATTCGGAGCTGATGCATATAATGCTATAAGTTCGGGGTGCCTTACTGTCGAAAGTGTGCGGACTTCTCGCGCCGTATAATGGGGTAAACGAAAGCCCCTGGCGTACTGACCGTACCCGAATTAACGGGTGTGGATTGTCGTAAATGGACATAAAGGAAAAAAAGAAGAATGAATAATGCAATAATAGACTAATGCTATGCATTGTTATTTAAATAATACGTCGAAGTATACTGGTACAGGTAATGCAATAAGCAGAAAGTAGGACTATTTGAAATGTCCTATCCAAGGGCAAGCTGCATATAGAAAGCGGGTATTATTATTAGAGACCACCTGGGGGTTCCCGTGTATGTACTAGCTTCTTGCCACCTTGGTTGTTCCTTCACGTAATGTGTCCGGCAATCATACTGTGTAGCGACCAGACCTCAAACAGTCTGATCTCTGTGCTCAGGTGTCATCCCTAGATCAGTAATGCTGACACCACACAGTACTTGAAGGATTTAAAACAGAGTTGCAATCACACACTTATTACATCGAGTGTCTCAATAGAGAACTTATTACAATAAATATGGCTTAAGGCCATCTAATAACGATAACAGCGGAAGGCTTGGAAGATAAGTGAGTCCATCAACTCCAACGGCATCACTGAGTATAGAACCACGACCTAAAAACTCCTTCATCGTCGTCTGAAAAGTCTGCCACATTAACATTGCAGCCCGAAATGGGTCGGCACATGGAATATGCTGGCAGGGTAACACATAGAGAGTAATTGAATGAAACAGCTATTCTATATGCATATTTGACTGGTGGAAAGCTCTATGGTTACAGTTTTGCGTAAAGCCAATTTTTCCCTACTGCAAAGTAATAAATTTTATTTAACTATCATGGTAGTTGTTAAATATTGAGAATGGTTGACAACTTCCTCAATCCCAATTAAGCATCATCATTAAACAAAACCCAACAAAATTAAATTTTACAGTAACATGTTGAGATTCACATGATAATCCAGGTACTAGATACTCAAGTTGTCCATAACCGGGGACACGGCTAACCATGATTAGTTTATACACTCTACAGAGGTTTGCACACTTTTCCCCACAAGACTCGATCGCCTCCATTTGGTTTCTCGCACTACATGGTGTTTGAGAAGACGGATGACCGAGATATACTCTTTCAGAAGCACTAGCACCTTACGATGGATAGACCGTTACACCTACTTTCCCCTACATCTGCTAGTCTACTCTGTAAGAGTTCGCATGACTTAATCAACTATGCTAGAGCCCATAATAGCTTGTGGCTGCACACAGAAGTTTCTAGTATGAAAAATCTCATGATCCATTTGAGCCTGGGTGGCGGTCCATAAAGAAAAATAGGCAATCCTGGAATACCCAGGTACCTCAATCCACCCAAATGTGTGTTTAAGTTGCCACCTTAGATAAACCATTAATTTAACAAACTCACATCTGTCATGGATATCACTCACCCAATCCACGTCTACTAGCATAGCATAGCAATAGTAAGCAAACGTAGAAGTAACTCCCAAAGGTTTGATAATACAACAGGTAATAGGTACTACCTCAACTACATCCCAAACCCACAATTTAATTAGATCCTAATCATCCAATGTTTGAGGATTGATTTAATGCAATAAAACTGGGTAGTAGGAGGTATGATCAAAGTGTTACTTGCCTTGCTGATGTTCCGCGAAACCTAGAGATTCGAAGTAACAGGCGGCGCACTCCGGATATTCTATCGCAGACAAACAAACAAGCATACAATAAGTATTCCTCTAATGCACAGTTAAAACTCAAATAAGAGAGCTAACCAGAAAGTTCAACTTAAGAACTCCGGTTGGCAAGAAGAATCAAACCAAACAAAGCAACGAAAGTCAAACGGCAAAAGAAACAGGCTTCGTTTACTATTCTGGATCTAGGGTAATTTTTAAAATGGCAAAAACTTGTTTAAGTTGGTTAAACGGAGAGAGGGTTTGGAGACAAAACTCCAGGCGCTTGAATTTCCTGATTCCGATAAACGAGCGAAAAGTTATACTAAAACGAAAATCGGATCAGAAATCGCGATCAGAAAAATCGCGGATTTAATCCGAGAAAAGATAAAAACGACGAACGTTCGCTAGAACGAACGAACGCTCGCTATTTAAATAAATCAGAAAAACCGATCTATTTAAAAAAACTGAAACTAAAAAAACGAACAAAACCGTCGGAAAAACCTAACGGTTTTTTTAAAAGAAAAAAACCGGCGTCTAAAAAAACTACCCGGCAATTCCGGTGAAGTTCCGGTGACGGTGGTCGGCGGCGGGATCCGGCGACGAGGCGGCGTGGCGCGGGCGGCGGTGGGATCCGGCGGCGAGGCAGCGGGGTGGCGCGGGCAGCGCTATGGTTCGGGGCGGCGGGGCGGCTCGGTGGGCTGCGGGGTCGGGCGCCCCGGCTTTAAAGGCCGGTCCGGGAGGAGTCCGGGCCTAACACGGCCCGTAGGTTGGTTACGTTTTTTTAATTATTTCGCGCAGAAAAACAGATAAAAGAAATACTAAACGGACTCCAAAAAGCCCGAAATAAAATTTCCCGGGCTTCTAAAATCAAGCCGCACAAGGTGAACATTTATGTGGGACCTAAAGGCAATTTTGAAAAATGCACATTTTTCCTAAATTCAAATAAAATAACGAAAAACTTTGAAATAAAATCTTATTTGATTTTATTATTAAATCCTCAATATTTCTTTATTTTGGGAAAGTCATTTTATTCCCTCTCTCATATTTTTGTAATAGAAATAACTGATGATAAAATAATTAAAATCAAATGATCCTATTCTTAAAATTTGAGAAAACTCAAATATGAAAATAACGAAATACCCAACTCCCTCCGTGGGTCCTTGAGTTGCGTAGAATTTCTAGGATCAAAACCAAAAGCAAATAAAATATGATATGCAATGATGATCTAATGTATAACATTCCAAATTGAAAATTTGGGATGTTACAAACCTACCCCCCTTAAGATGAATCTCGCCCTCGAGATTCGGGTTGGCTAGAAAATAGGTGAGGGTGGTCCTTGAGCAAATCTTCCTATCGCTCCCAGGTGGCTTCATCCTCCGAGTGGTGGCTCCACTGAACCTTACAAAACTTGATACCTTGTTGCGGGTGACTCGGCTGGCATATTCTAGGATCTTAATTGGTTTCTCCTCATAGGTCAAATCACTGTCCAACTGTATTGCTTCCAATGGCACTGTGTCTCTCAAGGGTGTGTCAGCCATCTCCGTGTGGCACTTCTTCAGCTGAGAAACATGGAACACATCATGAACTCCCGACAATCCTGCGGGCAATTCCAACTTGTAGGCCACTTCTCCCATACGTTCCAATACTCGGTATGGTCCTACAAACCATGGCGCTAACTTTCCCTTAACACCAAAACGCTTTATTCCCCGAAGTGGGGATACGCAAAGATAAACTCTGTCTCCGACTTCGTAAACTGTCTCCTTGCGTTTAGAATCTGCATAGCTCTTCTGCCTGGACAGGGCTACCTTGAGCCTATCGTGAATCAATTTCACTTTCTGTTCAGACTCCTTAATCAGATCCGATCCAAACAACTGGCGGTCTCAAACTTCATCCCATGACAGCGGTGTCCTGCACCTCCTTCCGTACAAGGCTTCGAAAGGGGCCATCTTTAAACTGGATTGATAGCTGTTGTTGTAAGAGAATTCTGCATATGGCAAATTGTCGTCCCAACTAGATCCATAATCTAGCGCACAAGCTCTCAGCATGTCCTCTAAAATTTGATTGACTCTCTCGGTCTGTCCATCTGTCTGTGGATGAAAAGCTGTGCTGAACTCTAGCCTGGTACCCAAAGTTTCGTGCAACTGATTCCAGAACTTTGAGGTAAACTGGGTTCCTCTATCTGATACTATACTCTTCGGAACTCCATTTAAGCATACAATCCTGGTCATGTATATCTTTGCCAACTTAGCACTGGTGTAAGTGGTCTTTACCGGGATGAAATGAGCTACCTTCGTCAACCGATCGACTACAACCCAAATCGAGTCATAGCCTGAACGAGTCCTGGGTAATCCCGTGATAAAATCCATGCCTAGCTTATCCCACTTCCATTCGGGTATCGGCAATGGCTGTAGCAATCCTGCTGGCTTCTGATGCTCTGCCTTTACTCTCTGACATACATCACAAACTGCTACATACTCCGCAATATCTTTCTTCATTCTGGTCCACCAGAAAGTATCCTTCAAATCCAAATACATCTTGGTATTTCCTGGGTGAATCGAATATGGTGAGTCGTGTGCCTCTTGCAGAATCAACTTCCTGATCTCCGGGTCATTGGGCACATAAACACGGTCTTCAAACCATAGGGTGTCGTGCTCATCCCCACGAAATGCTTTAGCCTTTCCTTCGCTCATTTTTCCTTTATAGAGGCAATCTCTTTGTCAGTCTTCTGAGCTTCTCTTATTCTATCCATCAAAGTTGATTGAATCTCCAATGCTGCTACATAGCCTCTCGGAACTATTTCCAAACATAGCTCACGAAGATCCTTAGCTAACTCCTTTGGTATTTCGCCCGTCATTAGTGTATTGACATGGCTCTTACGGCTCAATGCGTCAGCTACTACATTAGCCTTTCCGGGATGGTAATGCAATCTCATATCATAATCCTTGATGAGCTCCAACCATCTCCTTTGTGTGAGGTTTAACTCCTTCTGCGTGAAAATGTATTTCAAACTCTTGTGGTCCGTGTACACCTCATAATGATTTCCAATGAGGAAATGTCTCCATGTTTTCAATGCATGCACTACGGCTGCTAACTCCAAATCATGCGTGGCATAATTCAATTCGTGGGGTTTCAGTTGTCGTGAGGCATATGAAACAACTCTCCCTTCCTGCATAAGCACTGCTCCAAGTCCTCGTCGTGAAGCGTCGCAATACACCTCATAATCCTTGGTCTGGTCTGGCAAAATCAACACTGGTGAAGTAACCAAGCGTTTCTTAAACTCCTGGAAACTAGCCTCACACTCCTCAGTCCATATGAACTTGGTATCCTTCTTTAATAACTTCGTCATAGGTTTTGCAATCTTGGAGAAATTCTCAATAAATCTCCGGTAGTATCCTGCGAGTCCAAGGAAACTCCGGATCTCTCCAACCGTGGTTGGTGCTTCCTACTTGGTCACGGTATCAACTTTAGTGTGATCTACTGATATACCTTCTCCGGATATAACGTGTCCGAGGAATCCTACTTCCTTCAACCAAAACTCACATTTGCTGAACTTGGCATACAACTGATGTTCTATGAGCTTCTCAAGTACCAAACGCAAATGTTCCTTACGCTCCTCTTCATTCTTTGAGTAAACTAGGATATCATCAATGAACACCACGACGAACTTATCCAAGAACTCCATAAACACTTTGTTCATCATGTTCATAAAATAAGCAGGTGCGTTAGTCAGACCAAATGACATAACGGTATACTCGTACAACCCATACCTGGTAGTAAAAGATGTTTTAGGTATATCATGTTCTCGAATCTTCAACTGGTGGTATCCTGATCGCAGATCGATCTTGGAAAACACTTTAGCTCCTTGCAATCGATCAAACAGATCATTGATCATTGGTAGTGGGTACTTGTTCCTGATCGTTACTTCATTCAACCCATGATAATCAACAACCATCCTTAACGATCCATCCTTTTTCTCCACTAGAAGTACTGGTGATCCCCAAGGCGATGAACTTGGGCGAATGTAACCTTTATCCATTAACTCCTTAATCTACTTCTTAATCTCCACCAAATCCTTTGCGGGCATCCTGTATGGTCTCTTTGATATTGGCCCTGTGCCTGGCAATAGCTCAATCAAAAACTCAATATCTCTATCCGGTGGCATGCCTGGCAACTCTTCTAGAAATACTTCAGGGAAATCCCTTACCACTGGTACTTCCTCCTGCACAACTCCTATTAAACAATTTACTTGAGTCCCTTTTGGCACATGCCGGGATACATACTTGATCCTTCTCCCTTCTGGGGTGGTAAGCAAGATCGACTTACTGGCGCAATCGATGTTTCCTCCATACATCGACAGCCAATCCATACCCAGAATTACATCCAATCCTTGTGATTCCAAAATGATTAAATCCGAGGGAAACACATGCCTACCTATACTCAATGGCACTTGAAAACATCCTTGACTTGCCATATACTCCGCTCCTGGTGAGCTTACTAGCATATGTGTTTTAAGAACCTTAGTGGGCAGGTTATACTTATCCACAAATCCCCTTGATATGTATGAATGCGATGCACCAGTATCAAAACGAACGAGTGCAGTAAATGACTTAACCAAAAACTTATCGATTACTGCATCCGGCTGCTCTTCAACCTCTTCCACGTTAACGTGGTTCACCTGTCCCCTGTTGAAAGGGTTCGGCTTCTTCCCAGAGCTTCCATTGCCATTCTGGCCTTCAGGACATTCATTGGCATAATGTCCGGTCTTCTGACACTTAAAGCAAGTGACTTGGCTCAGGTCTTTCTTGGCTGGGGTTGATGGGTTGGTACGGTTCTGGCTGTTGCTTCCTCCATTACCATTACCATTACCATTTTGGTGCCATTGTGATTGTGCGAGCTACCTCCTCCATGGGAACCCTGAAGATGTCCTCCCGATCTAGGGGTAAATCATGGCTTCTGCTGAGCTCCTGAATTGTACTTTCCTTGTGCATGCTTCCTCTTGCGATTTTCAATTTGCTGCTCTGCTTGCCTTCAATCATAAGAGCACGATCTACCAACTCCTGATAGTTGTTGAAGGTTGCTATCATCAACTGCATGCTCAACTCATCATTCAATCCTTCCAGAAACTTCTCCTGCTTAGCTGCATCCGTAGCAACGTCATCTGGGGCATAACGTGTTAATTTACTAAAGTCCTCCACATACTGGCCAACTGTCCGTCCTCCTTGGCCCAAGTTGTGAAACTCACGCTTCTTCATGGCCATAGCTCCTGATGAAACATGGGCAGTTCAAAACGCCTGCTGAAACTGGTCCCATGTGACAGTGTCGACAGGGAAAGTGGCTGTGAAATTCTCCCACCACGATGCTGCGGGTCCTTCAAGCTGATGTGCGGCAAACTTCACCTTCTCCGCATCTATGCATCCTGCTGTGGTCAACTCTCTAGCTGTCTTGCGGAGCCAATCATATGCTACTATCGGCTCGGTGCTACTGGAAAACACCGGCGGATTTAGCCTAAGAAAACGGGCTAAGTGATCAACAGGTGGTGGTGGGTTGTTGTTGTTGTTCCCCTGATTCTGATTCCGGACTAGCAACTACATCAATGTGTTCTGCTGCTGGATCAACTGGGTGAGCTCCGGTGGAAAGGTAAATCCGGGGTCACGTCTCGGAGGCATCTGAGGGTTTAGAAAAGATGAGATTTAAGAATAGAGGGGGTCTAAAGAGAAAACACTACCCATATGCACATGAAGCAAAAAAGCAAACAATTCACTTCATTCAATCAAACAAGGGCATACAATCGATCTAACTATCGCAAAAGTGCTTCGAACTACTGTATTTACATGGTGGACTACTATTACTGATGAGGTGGTCTACTAGAAATATTCTTCGGTTGCAGACTCCATGATATCTGCTCCGGCTTCATCAATATAGTCATCATCGCTATCATCTGGGTCCGAGTCGGTGTCGTCGATGATGATGTAGTCTTCCGGGCGAATCTCCTTGGGTTCTTCATCTTCATCTACTGGTGTAGGGCCTCCCATAAATATCCCGATCTTCTTGATCAGATCGTCATTCTTCTCCACCAATACTTCGATTTCCTCTTCGTAATCTTCACGTGTAGCCTTGAGTTCTTCCTCCAGTTCTTTGATTCTTGTCCTACCTTCTTCAGGTCTATCATGTCGGCACTTATCTGGTTCTCCCGACGTCGAATGTGCTGGTTTACCTCCTGGATAAAAGCTGCAATTGATCTATCCTTTCTGGTGCTGATCATCTCCTAGTGCTCATCTCGGCGCCCACAAATCTGGTAGATAGTATCCTTGAGATCATTGCAGTAGACTTATCCAATGTGTCCCATGGCGATGTGAGCTGCCATGCTCTTTCCTAGACTCCAAGTTGGTGCATCAAAAGAAAACTCTATGGGCTCAGTGACTGGCATGAACGTCCTTCCTGGAACTTGAACTTGAATCATCCAGCGCTCTTCTTCAGGTAAAGCGGCGTTGTAGGTTCCGATGAAGCTTGGTACACCTATGTTCAGGTATCTAGTGACTTCCTTCAGGTGACGTCCAAAGGGTGTATGTTCATCCGGTTACGTGAACTTGTTCCTTGTATCCGCCATCCTAAAGAGTAGAAAAGATGAGAGGTCAGAAGAGAAGAGATTGAATAGTGTTCTAGGTCTTTAGCTTAGTGGTCGTGTAATACAGTCAACGTGTGCTCTGATACCATCTTTTTAGTGACCAGACCTTAAACAGTCTAATCTCTGTGCTCAGGTGTCATCCCTAGATCAGTAATGCTGACACCACACAATACTTGAAGGATTTATAACAGAGTAGCAATCACACACTTATTACATCGAGTGTCTCAATAGAGAACTTATTACAATAAATATGGCTTAAGGCCATATAATAACGATAATAGCGGAAGGCTTGGAAGATAAGTGAGTCCATCAACTCCAACGACATCACTGAGTATAGAACCACGACCTAAAAACTCCTTAATCATCGTCTGAAAAGTCTGCAACATTCACGTTGCAGCTCGAAAAGGGTCACCACATGGAATATGCTGGCAAGGTAACACATAGAGAGTAATGGAATGAAACAGCTATTCTATATGCATATTTGGCTGGTGGAAAGCTCTATGGTTACAGTTTTGCGTAAAGCCAATTTTTCCCTATTGCAAAGGAATAAATTTTATTTAACTATCATGGTAGTTGTTAAACATTGAGAATGGTTGACAGCATCCTCAATCCCAATTAGGCATCATCATTAAACAAAACCCAAAAAAATTAAATTTTAGAGTAACATGTTGAGATTCACATGATAATCCAGGTACTAGATACTCAAGTTGTCCATAACCGGGGACACGGCTAACCATGATTAGTTTATACACTCTGCAGAGGTTTGCACACTTTTCCCCACAAGACTCGATCGCCTCCGTTTGGTTTCTCGCACTACATGGTGTTTGAGAAGACGGATGACCGAGACATAGTCTTTCAGAAGCACTAGCACCTTACGATGGATAGACCGTTACACCTACTTTCCCCTACATCTGCTACTCTACCCTGTAAGAGTTCACACGACTTAATCAACTATGCTAGAGCCCATAATAGCTTGTCGCTGCACACGGAAGTTTCTAGTATGAAAAATCTCATGATCCCTTTGAGCCTGGGTGGCGGTCCATAAAGAAAAACAGGCAATCCTAGAATAGCCAGGTACCTCAATCCACCCAGATGTGTGTTTAAGTTGCCACCTTAGATAAACCATTAATTTAACAAACTCACATCTGTCATGGATATCACTCACCCAATCCACGTCTACTAGCATAGCATAGCAATAGTAAGCAAACGTAGAAGTAACTCCCAAAGGTTTGATAATACAACAGGTAATAGGTACTACCTAAACTACTTCCCAAACCCACAATTTAATTAGATCCTAATCATGCAATGTTTGAGGATTGATCTAATGCAATAAAACTGGGTAGTAGGAGGTATGATCAAAGTGTTACTTGCCTTGCTGATGTTCCGCGAAACCTAGAGATTCGAAGTAACAGGCGACGCACTCCGGGTATTCTATCACAGTCAAACAAACAAGCATACAATAAGTATTCTTCTAATGCACAGTTAAAACTCAAATAAGAGATCTAACCAGAAAGTTCAACTTAAGAGCTCCGGTTGGCAAGAAGAATCAAATCAAACGAAGCAACGAAAGTCAAACGGCAAAAGAAACTGGCTTCGTTTACTATTATGGATCTAGGGCAATTTTTACAGTGGCAAAAACTTGTTTAAGTTGGTTAAACGGATAGAGGGTTTCGAGACGAAACTCCAGGCGCTTGAATCGCCTGATTCCGATAAACGACCGAAAACTTATACTAAAACGAAAATCGGATCAGAAATCACGATCAGAAAAATCACGGATTTAATCCAAGAAAAGAAAAAAAACGACGAACGTTCGCTAGAACGAACGAACGCTCGCTATTTAAATAAATCAGAAAAACCGATCTATTTAAAAAAATCTGAAACTAAAAAAACGAACAAAAACGTCGGAAAAACCGAATGGTTTTTCGAAAAGAAAAAAACCGGCATCTAAAAAAACTACCCGGCAATTCCGGCGGCGGCGGCGGGGCTCCGGCGACGGTGGTCGGCGGCGGGATCCGGTGGCGGTGTCACACACTGATTTTCATGCCACAACACTTAAGCTAATAAATCATGATAAAATGTGGTTTGACAAAAACTTTTGAGTGTTTTGGACTTTGCCTTGTTTGGATTTTGTCTCTTGTTTGCAAAGTGCTCAAAAAATCAAATAAATCCTCCAACTCCTATACTTCATCTCCTTGCTCCAAACTCTTGAACCAATGATCATGCCATGTGTATAGGACATAAAAATAATTTCTTACAAAAATAATTTGGCCAAATAGTATTTTTAAAAATTAGTTTTCCAAAAACCCCTGAATTGAGTTTTGCACTGCAAGTACATAATTAAGGGCAGTAAAAATCTTTCTAAAAATATTTTTGACTCCTACTAGATATAGGATACCCAGAAACCACAACAATATAATTTTAAAAATTATTTTCCTATTTTATTTAAAAGCTTTTTCTTAAGGCCAGAAATGGTCTTTAATAGGTTAAAATTATTTTAAAGATTTAAAAATATTTGAGAAAAATTAGGGAGACTCAATGGACATATATTGTCCATATATAAGAGTTTCAACACATGGTGATGTTCAAAATATTGGTCAAATCCCTCAAAAACCATCTCTGCCCATTTCAAGGATTTGAAATATTTCTACAGGAAATATTTTCACAAAAATTCCAAGAAAATTCTATCATGTCACATATGACATGTTTGATGATCTTGCCAAGTACCATGTCATGGAGAATAGCATAACCCCATGAAACCCTCTCAAAACCACTTCTGTCCTTTTTCAAGTTTGAACATTTTTGCACTGTCAAACATGTCCAAATGCTCTAAAACTTGGTGCACATGCTCAAATGGTGTAATAATGCATCTAGACCAAATGGCACAAGTTGGAGAGAATGTTATCTTGATCAGAGTACCCCAAAACCCTTTCTGTCCAGAACCAAATTTGAACAACTCTACATTGCCAAGTGTGTCCTTTTGATCTAAATTTTTGTGGACATGTTCAAATCCTCAAATTATGACACTACACCAAGTGGTGCATCAAGGAGAATAGATTTGCATGACTAAATCTTGGTAAAGCCATTTCTGCTGATTTCTAGGGTTTACCAAAGTTACATTGGCTACTTTGCCCAAATGAGCTCAAACTTGGTGGAACACCCTACTTCTATGTGCCATTTCCTCCTGTTAATTCTCATGGCAAGTGGAATTAATTTACTTGCCCAAACCATCAACAAACACCTTCTGCCATTTTTCCAAAATCATCATTTTGACCTCTTCCACTAATCTCCTTGAGCCCAACTTTTTACCACATCTCCTCCTAGTCCTTTCCTACCTCCAGTAACTCTTCTCTGGCCTCAGCTCAATTATTTGGGGGTGAAACCCTCACTTTCTCTCTCTGGACAGCCTCTTTCTCTCTCTCCCTCAACCTCTCTCCCCTCCTAGTAGCTCTCCAAGGCATCCAAAGCTCCTCCCCACTTGTTTACTCCCCCCTAGAGCTGCTGGACACTATTGGCCGCACCCACATTGCCAAAAAATGGCCATGCCAGCCACACACGCGCTCTGGAGCGCGCTACAGTGCGCACCCGCACTGTAGCGGCTCCCTGCCCAACACCTCCGACCACCTCGGCCCTCCCCCACGCGCCCGGCGAGGCGCCTCTACGTCCACAACACGCAAGGATGTCGGGCCCCTCCTCCCTTGCCCTCTTTCTACCTCCGCAGAGCTCGCCGAGCGCTCCCTAGGTCACGCCCACGGTGCACCGCAGCCCCGACCATATAAGGCTACCCCGAGCACTACTCTGGCCTCTCCCCGCTCTCCCTCTCTCCCTTACACCTCCCTGACAGCCTCCCTCTCCCTCTCACGCCCTCTTCCCACCTCCATGACCGGAGTACCGCCGTCGTGCCCTCAGGCGTAGCCGAGCCATCGTTGCTTTCCCGCTCCCACTAACCCATCCCGAGGACTCCCACGACCCCAAGAAGCCTCCCCCGCACACTAGGACCTCCTCCCCATGCCTGCCTCGCCGTGCCCATCCTCGCCGTCGCCGGTCTCCGCCATGGCCGACGCTCAGCCCAAGTCTGGCGCTCCCAGCGTCCAGCGCAACCACCCCGGGCGCAGTGGAGCGGCCGGAATCGTCGTCGGCGCGCTCGCCGTCTGTCCCCTGCCTCTGCCCATCGGGAGGAAGGAGGAGGCGGGAGAGAGAGTTGGTGCGGGACTTGCGGGTCAGCGACCCAGCAGGCGGCCCCCGCCCGTTTAAGTGGAGACGGACCGGGTGAAAAGCCGCTTCCTGCGCAGCAAAGGCGTACTCTGTCTGGGGCGCCTCCGACGTCACCCTCCTCGCCCGCGCGGCTGAGCCAGTGGGCCGGCCCACTTCTAAACTGCGCCCAGTGCGCTGGATAAGGGTAAAACCCTTTTTCCTTTCCTTTTTCTTTTCTAGATAGCTTCAAAACTCTCTAGAGAATTCAAATAGTGTCCAAATTCGATGAATCAAATTTATACTGACTCCATAAATCAAGTCCTAATTAATGGGCCATAGTGGACATTTTTGTTGTTCTTAGTTTTCGCTGGACACTTAAAAAAGTTCATTTATCCACATAAGTCCACTTCAAAAATCCATATTATATTCATTTCAACTCCACATCCAGTGAAACCAATTTCTAAATGTTTCTAAAATCATGCATGTTTTAACGGGTAATTTTACTCATTTTTATAAAAAAAAGGCATTCTGTAGACAACTTGCAGATCCATTAAATCCCTTGTTCCATCATATCGAAATGTTTAGAAATATCCATTGACCAACTTTCAATGAAATCACCTTGGTCATTCCTCATATGACCACAGGCATCCTAGAAAAGTCCAACTCTCATTTTTAGAGCACTTTTATTTTCTGTCTTGTTGTGTTGCTTATTATGGTTGCTTTCAACGATAGTTGACGATGTAGATGAAGTGCTTGGAGTTGGACCAGAGATATTTGAAGACCTTGAAGACTTTGTTAAAACGGGCAAGCATCCCTTTGACCATGTCTATGAAACTCTTTTTATGCATTTTATATAGCACTTTATTATTGTTGCATCGGAATCATGATGAGAGGGTAGCCACTTTGGTGGGTTACCTTCATTTCCTCCTCATTGATACTTGCATTGTGCATGACCCTACCTCCTTATGAGGGTTATGCCGGTGGGAGTAGATAGGATGCTAAGTAGTGCTACGCAAAAGGGATGGGAATATGCATGGTGATGGAGACAAAGTATTTTTGAAAGGACTTTTCGAAAACCCCATCGGGTGCCACTTATGCCCGAGGGAGATAATGTGATGGGTAACCACTTGATGACGAAGTGGTGTATCGAGGCAAGTGTGTGTGTGTGTGTGTGTTGCTTTCAAAAAAGGATTGGTTTAAGTTGCGACCGTTATTCCAACCTTACATGCGCAACCACTCTACCCTTGTATGGGAAAGGGCATTATTGATTACCTAGGCTGATACTAGCTTGGAGCCCGCATTACTAGTGACGGGGGAGAGTTGGTGCTCTCTCTCGGGACGGGGTCGTGCCAGGTAGGGCGGCCATGACTGTCTTCACAGGGCACCGGACACACCGTTGGTACCCCGTGCTTGTGGTATGTGATGAAAATGGGAGCGAGGCTCCACAATTTTGAGATGTGAAATGTTGGGCACGGGGGTTACTACCAATCGAGTGGACTCTATGTTAGTGTCGTCTAGGGAAAGATAGTGATCGGGTGCTTACCCCGGGTACTTGAGGTATCGCGGGTCGTGGATGACACGAAAGTTCCCCGGATCTTGTGGGTAAAGTGTGCAACCTCTGCAGAGTGTAAAACTATTCGAATAGCCGTGTCCACGGTCAAGGACAGTTGGGTAACTGCTCTTCGGCTACGTCCACTTGTTTACAAACCAGTGTGTGTGGGAAGAACTACTTGGGTCAAGTCAAAGGACTTGACATGATTGAGTTGGGTTGGTGCCCACTCTTTTTATGTTGATACCACTACTTGGGTCAAGTCAAAGGACTTGACATGATTAAGTTGGGTTGGTGCCCACTCTTTTTATGTTGATATCTGTAACCTGTCCTCATGGTTACTTGAATTCTCCTGATGCATGTCTTACAAGTTGTTGAACATGTCATTGCACTCGAAAACTAGCTTTCCGCAAAAATTTACCTATATCATGCATTGTTGTACCTTGAACCAAAACATGGGATGCTTGCGAGTACATTCAAAGTACTCATTGGCTTGCCACTGGTTATTTTATTGGCCAGGCATGAAAGAACAGGATATGATGAAGAATACTTCGGTGACGAACATGCGAGCTAGGATGCTTCCCAGTCAAAATTCCTGTAGGGTTAAGGCACATGGCATGGGTCCAAGTTGTGATTGAAGATTTCTGCTGCGATGATACACTCAAGACTTGACCATAATGGTCATACTTGTGTAATACGGTATGTATGGATGTAAGTCTCTTGTTATTCAGCTTCTGTTTGTTCAGTGAGCATTGATCTCTGGGATCACTGTACACGTGCATTTGGTGATCACGACTTATGAGTCGGGGTCCCCACAGGCGGGGCGGCGCGAGCGGCGGCGGGATCCGGCGGCGAGGCGGCAGGGCGGCACGGGCGGCGCTAGGGTTCGGGGCGGCGGGGCGGCTCGGTGGGCCGCGGGGTCGGGCGCCCCGGCTTTAAAGGCCGGCCCCGGAGGAGTCCGGGCCTAACACGGCCCGTAAGTCGGTTTCGTTTTTTTAAAATTATTTCGCGCAGAAAAACAGATAAAAGAAATACTAAACGGACTCCAAAAATCCCGAAATAAAATTTCCCGGGCTTCTAAAATCAAGCCGCACAAGGTGAACATTTATTTTGGGCCTAAATGCAATTTTGAAAAACGCACATTTTTCCTAAATTCAAATAAAATAACGAAAAATCTGAAATAAAATCTTATTTGATTTTATTATTAAATCCTCAATATTTCTTTATTTTGGGAAAGCCATTTTATTCCCTCTCTCAAATTTTTTTAATAGAAATAATTGATGATAAAATAATTAAAATGAAATGATCCTATTCTCAAAATTTGAGAAAACTCAAATATGAAAATAACGAAATCCCCAACTCTCTCCGTGGGTCCTTGAGTTGCATAGAATTTCTAGGATCAAAACCAAAAGCAAATAAATTATGATATGCAATGATGATCTAATGTATAACATTCCAAATTGAAAATTTGGGATGTTACATACTGCCGGAAAGGGCTTCCAGAGAGTCAGGCCCTGAAAGAAAAAGAAATGATAAATATATACAGCCCTTAGGGCGGTTAAGCCGCATTGTGGGACGTGCCCCGATCATTCCCCCGCCTATGTCCATGGTATTTTTAGTGCGTAATTATGTATGCGCGGCACGGATTTTGTCGCTTGACTGGGACTGGGATGGGCGCCGAATTGCTAGGCGTGCTCTGAACGTGCCAGGCGATCCTGTTGCAGTTTACTCCGGACACGCTTGAAGGTGTTCGGGGGCTGTATCGCTGAATTGGTGGTTTGCCTTGAAAGGCTACTTTGTGCTTCTGTTGCGAGGGCCACAGTGTTCTCTTCTGTATGGAGCGAGCGTTTTGTGTTTCCATTCACTGTTATGACCCCCCGAGGTCCTGGCATCTTGAGCTTGACGTATGCGTAATGCAGTATTGCATTGAATTTTGCAAATGCAGTTCGTCCGAGCAGTGCATGATAGCCAGTTCAAAACAGGACGATGTCGGAGATTAACTCCTTGCTTCGGAAGTTGTCCGGTGATCCAAAGACTACTTCCAGTGTGACTGAGCCCGTGCAATGGGCCTCTACACCTAGGATGACGCATTTAAAGGTGGTTTTGGTGGGTTTGATCCTCAAGGGATCGATACCCATTTTTCGCACTGTATCCTGATAGAGCAGGTTCAGGCTGCTGTCGCCGTCCATAAGGACTCGAGTGAGAAGAAATCCGTCGATGATGGGGTCTAGGACCAGTGCGGCGGATCCGCCGTGACGGATACTAGTGGGGTGATCCCTGCGATCAAAGGTGATCGGGCAAGCAGACAATGGGTTGAACTTTGGGGCGACGGGCTCCATCGCATAGACGTCCCTTCGTGCACGCTGCCGCTCCCTCTTGGGAACGTGGGTTGCGTATATCATGTTCACCGTCTTCACTTGTGGGGGGAACCCCTTCTGTCCTCCCGTGTTCGGCGGCCGAGGTTCTTCCTCGTCATCACTATGCAGCCCCTTGTCCTTGTTTTCAGTATTTAACTTGCCGGCCTGCTTGAACACCCAGCATTCTCTGTTGGTGTGATTGGCTGGCTTGTCGGGGCTGCCATGGATTTGACACGAGCGATCCAGTATGCGATCCAAACTGGACGGAACCAGAGTACTTCTTTTAAATGGCTTTTTCCGCTGACCGAATCTAGAGCCTCTGAATCCGGCATTGGCTACCGTATCCTCGGTGTTATCGCCGTTATTGCGGCGCTTTGGTCTATTACGACGTTGTCTGCCGTTGGCATCTTTAGTATCCAAAGTGCTCGGATTCCTTGATGTGTTACTGCTGCGAGCCAGCCAGCTATCCTTGCCCGCGCAAAAGCGGGTCATGAGTGTCGTGAGGGATACCATAGACTTCGGCTTCTCCTGGCCAAGGTGGCGGGCAAGCCACTCGTCACGGATGTTGTGCTTGAATGCCGCGAGGGCCTCTGCGTCCAGACAGTCGACAATTTGGTTTTTCTTAGTTAGGAACTGAGTCCAGAATTGTCTGGCCAATTCCCCTGGCTGCTGAGTTATATGGCTCAAGTCATCAGCATCCGGTGGTCGCACATAAGTGCCTTGGAAGTTGTCATGGAATGTGTCTTCCAGATCCTCCCAACTACCGACGGAGTCTGCTGGCAAGCTATTCAACCAATGCCGAGCTGGTCCTTTGAGTTTTAGTGGGAGGTACTTGATGGTGTGTAGATCATCACCGCTGGCCATGTGGATGTGAAGGAGGAAATCCTCAATCCATATGGCGGGATCTGTTGTACCATCATATGATTTGATATTTACGGGTTTGAAACCCTCCGGGAATTCGTGATCCATAACTTCATCAGTGAAGCATAGGGGTTGTGTGGCGCCTCTGTGTCGGGCTATATCACGACGCGGTTCATGAGTCTTGTCTGCTGTATCCGGCCCGGCCAGATTTACCTTTGATGTATCGGCGCGACGATCATCATCCCTCATTGGCACACGCGCCCGTGACCCGTATATTGACCTAGCGAGTTTTGCCTTACTATCCAATACGTATCGCAGGTCCCGTGTGTTGCCCCGGGCCTTGGTATTTTTGGTTGAGCGGCAGCGGGGTGCGGGCTAAACTTCAGGCTGAAACACCTCTCCGGCTCGGCCACGCCATGGCCGGTCAGCCGCATCGTACACTGGTGATGGAGGTTTCAATGCTTCCTTCTCGAGGTGAGGTAGCAACCTACGTTTTGGGTAACTCTTAGAGGGGCGCTCGAGTCTGAATTCCTCGACCGCAAGGACTTCGGTCCATCTGTCTACTAGCAAGTCTTCATCAGCTTGAAGCTGTTGTTGCTTTTACTTCAGGCTATTTGCTGTGGCCATAAACCGGCGCTTGAAGCGCTCCTGTTCGACGGGGTCCTCAGGCACGATAAATTCTTCGTCGCCGATGCTCGCCTCGTCTTCGGAGAGAGGCATCTAATTGTCCTCCTCTGGTTCTGCATCTGTTGCCTGCTCTAGAGGGCTGGCTTGTTCATCCTCTGGCTCTACATCATGCAGGAGGGGATTGTGATTATCGTCGGCACTATCTGGAGTGTTATTATCTCCTATGCCGGTATCACTACTTTTGCTATGGCGGGACTTAGAGCAGCACCGCTGACGTCGGTGCTTGGGTTATTTCTTGGAGGGGTCATCCTCCGTTGTCTCGTCGCATTGCCTTCTTTAGGGGTGTCCACCATATATATGTCGTATGATGATGTAGTCGTCCAGTGCCCTATGGGCGGTGGTTCCTGCTCGTCTCCTGCATCGTTGTCCATACCGTCGATGTCTTCGGAGTCGAAGTCGAGCATGTCAGTTAAATTGTCAACAGTGGCTACTAACTGGGTGGTGGGTGGGCAGCGAATTTCTTCGTCGCCCGCATCCCATTCTTGCCGACATAGTTCGGCCAAGGTTCTCCTGACAGGGAGAGGGACCTTAATGAGTTTAGCACATCGCCGAAGGGCGAGTGCTGAAAGATGTCCGCGGAGGCGAACTCCATGATCGGCGCCCAGTCGGATTCGACGGGCACGGATGTAAGAGGCTTGGAGTCCGTGGCCGAAGGTGAATCCAGAGGTTCGGCGACACTGCTCTCGTAAGGGGTGAAGTAAGTATCCGGCTCCATCGCCACTGAGAGTGCGGTCTCCATGGCGGGGTCTATCCCTCCGCTCTCGGATGGCGCGATTTGCTCCGGATTGACGGTCGGAGTAGTTGCAGATGCGATCTCCCGAACAATGTTCGACGGCAGAGTTACGTCGTGCTCGTCGTGACTGTGTGGTGCACCTGACACGGGCTAGAATCCATCGAAGATCAAGTCTCCGTGGACGTCAGCAGTGTAGTTTAAGTTTCCGAATCTGACCTGATGGCTAGGGGCGTAGCTCTCGATCTGCTCCAGATGGCCAAGCGAACTGGCCCATAGTGCGAAGCCGCCAAATACAAAGATCTGTCCGGGGAGGATAACCTCACCCTGGACCGCATCACTACCAATGATCGAAGGAGCCATCAAGCCTTATGGTGACGACACAGTGGAACTCTCAATGAAAGCACCAATGTCGGTGTCAAAACCGGCGGATCTCGGGTAGGGGGTCCCAAACTGTGCGTCCAAGGCGGATGGTAACAGGAAGCAGGGGGCACAATGTTTTACCCAGGTTCGGGCCCTCTTGATGGAGGTAATACCCTACGTCCTGCTTGATTGTTCTTGATGATATGAGTATTACAAGAGTTGATCTACCACGAGATCGTAGAGGCTAAACCCTAGAAGCTAGCCTATGGTATGATTGTATATACTGTCCTACGGACTAAACCCTCCGGTTTATATAGACACTGGAGGGGGCTAGGGTTACACAGAGTCGGTTACACGGGAGGAGATCTCCATATCGTATTGCCTAGCTTGGCTTCCACGCCAAGGAGAGTCCCATCCGGACACGGGACGAAGTGAAAGTGCAACTATCCCTAGGTGGTTTTGGTAATTCATAACAACATATAGCTCATTGAGCTAATGCTATTTCAAGATGGTTATTTTAGGAAAGCTCAATGATTGGCATGGCATGGATGTGAAAGTGGAACCCTCAAAATGCTAAGGACAAAGAATTGGCTCAAGTTCAAAAGTTCAAGACTCTTCATTTTATGTTTTAGTGATCCAAGATCACATGGAGTCTTTAGGAAAAGCCAATACTATCAAGGAGGGATGAGGTGTTGCTTAATGAGCCTCTTGCTTTATGTGCTTAATGATATGCTCCAAAATCCTCAGCTACTTTCCCATATCCACAAATGACCTAAACCCAAAGCCAAACTCGGTCATACCGATTCTTTCATTCCGGCGCCACCGAGTTTCACTTGTCATTTGCCACTGCCAAACCCTAGCAATTCGGTCCTACCGATAAGGATCTCGGTCTCACCGAGATGGGCTTGCAAACTCTCTGTTTCCCTTTCGTAACTTTTCGGTCTCACCGAAAGAGCGAATCGGTTCCACCGAGAATGCAAGGTAAACTCTATGTTTCCTTCTTGTAACTTTTCGGTGTCACCGAAAGAGCAAGTCGGTCCCACCGAGTTTGCCTGACCAACTCTCTGGTTAGCTTATTGCCAAACTCGGTCTCACCGAGTTTGTGCAATCGGTCTCACCGAGATTACGTTATGCCCAAACCCTAACCGAATTGGTCCTACCGAGTTGCATGTCAGTCCCACCGAAATTCCTAACGGTCACTAGGTTTACCATTTCAGTCCAACCGAATTTTCTGATTCGGTCCCACCGAGATTGGTAAATTGTGTGTAACGGTTGGATTTTGTGTGGAGGCTATAAATACCCCTCCACCTCCTCTTCACTTAAGGAGAGAGCCATCAGAACACTTCTACACTTCCAACTCATATGTTCTGAGAGAGAACCACCAACTCATGTGTTGAGACCAAGATATTCCATTCCTACCATATGAATCTTGATCTCTAGCCTTCCCCAAGTTGCTTTCCACTTAAATCTTCTTTCCACCAAATCCAAATCCTGTGAGAGAGAGTTGAGTGTTGGGGAGACTATCATTTGAAGCACAAGACCAAGGAGTTCATTATCAACACACCATTTGTTACTTCTTGGAGAGTGGTGTCTCCTAGATTGGCTAGGTGTCACTTGGGAGCCTCCGACAAGATTGTGGAGTTGAACCAAGGAGTTTGTAAGGGCAAGGAGATCGCCTACTTCGTGAAGATCTACCGCTAGTGAGGCAAGTCCTTCGTGGGCGATGGCCATGGTGGGATAGACAAGGTTGCTTCTTCGTGGACCCTTCGTGGGTGGAGCCCTCCGTGGACTCGCGCAACCGGTACCCTTCGTGGGTTAAAGTCTCCATCAACGTGGATGTAGGATAGCACCACCTATCCGAACCACGGGAAAAACATCCGTGTCTCCAATAGCGTTTGAACTCTCCAAACCCTTCCCTTTATATTCTTGCAAGTTGCATGCTTTACTTTCCGCTGCCAATACACTCTTTGCATGCTTGCTTGAATTGTGTAATGATTGCTTGACTTGTCCTAAGATAGCTAAAAACTTCCAAGAACTAAAATTGGGAAAAGGTTAAGTTTTTATTTGGTCAAGTAGTCTAATCACCCCCCTCTAGACATACTTTCGATCCTACAAGTGGTATCAGAGCTTTGATCTCCATTTGCCTTGATCTCCATAGCTTTTGGTGGTCATAGCCTTGGTTTCACAACCTAGGAGAGTATGGCGTCTAGCGAGGGAAACTATCACCGTAGAGGTCCTTACTTTGATGGTACTAATTTTGCTAGTTGGAAGCATAAAATGAAAATGCATATTCTTGGACATAACCCCGCCGTATGGGCTATTGTTTGTGTTGGCTTGCAAGGTGAGTTCTTTGATGGGAGGGAACCAAACTGTGAAGCTACCGCGGATGAGTTGAAGATGTTGCAATACAATGCTCAAGCTTGTGATATTCTCTTCAATGGATTGTGCCCCGAAGAATTCAACAAAATCAGCCGCCTTGAGAATGCAAAGGAAATTTGGGACACTTTGATTGATATGCACGAGGGTACCGACTCCGTCAAGGAATCCAAGTTGGATGTGCTCCAAAGTCAACTTGACAAGTTCAAGATGAAGGATGGTGAAGGTGTCGCCGAAATGTACTCTAGGCTTGCTCTCATCACAAATGAGATTGCCGGCTTAGGAAGTGAAGAGATGACCGATAGATTTATCATCAAGAATATCCTAAGAGCCTTGGATGGGAAATATGACACCGTGTGCACATTGATTCAAATGATGCCCAATTACAAAGATCTCAAGCCAACGGAAGTGATTGGAAGGATTGTTGCTCATGAGATGTCACTCAAGGATAAAGCGGAACTTCACAACAAATCAAGTGGTGCCTACAAAGCCTCATGTGAAGTCCCCACATCAAGTGAAAAGCAAACCTTCAATGAAGAATTGAGCTTAATGGTGAAGAACTTCAACAAGTTCTACAAGAGTATAAGCAAATATAGAAGCTTCAAGTCAAGGTCCTACAATGACAAAAGATCTTCTAGTCGAGAGCGAAACTGCTACAATTGTGGAAGTCCCGGACACTATTCCAATGAGTGTACGGCTCCCTACAAGAGAAGAGAAGAGTCTCCAAAAAGAAGAAGCAAAGAATCACCACCAAGAGAGAGAAGGAGTAGAGATGATCGTTATGAACGGAGATACTCACGGAGAAGCAAGGATTCAGAAAGGAAGGAAAAATCATCAAGGAGCTACACAAAACGAGGACATCAAGCTCATGTTGGTGAATGGGTATCCGGCTCCGACTCCGACAGCCACTCCGAGAGAAGTTATCACTCTGACTCCGAAGATACTCAAGATGAAGGTGTTGCCGGTCTAGCACTTGTGTCAACCAACTCCTACGACATATTTGACTCACCAAATGAAGGAATTGGAAGATGCTTCATGGCCAAAGGTCCTAAGGTAACACACCCCGAGTACGTTGATTTTAATAGTGATGAAGATGACTTGTTAGGTGATGATGACTTGCTTGTTGACAACTCTAGTGATGAGTACTATGATGAAACATAAATTAATCATACTAAAACGAATGACAATGATAAGGAGAAGATTGAGGCTCTAACTAAAGAACTAAACACTCTTAAGTTAGCTCATGAAACTATCTTCGAAGATCATCGAGAACTTTTAAGAGCTCATGAGAAATTACGCTTTGAAAAGCTCAATCTTGAGCAAGAGCATGAGTTCTTAAAGGCAATCAATGATGATCTCCGCAAGAAAAGTTCTTCTTACATTGCCAAGCGTTTACTATTATCCACTTACATGCCTCAAGTCAAGTCTGGTAACAAGAACAAGAAAGATTCTTCCTCTAGTAGTAACAATGATCATGCTAAATCCAATATTGTTGCTTCTAGTAGTTCTCTTGATTCCACTAATTATTCTCTTAGCCAAGTTACACTTGAGCAAGAAAATAGCTTATTGAAGGGAATCATAGAGAAGGGAGTGTACAAGAGCCTTGCCGGGAGTAAGCAATTCGAGGAAATTGTGCGCAAGCAAGGAATGCACCGGAAGAATCAAGGTGTTGGTTTTGAACGAAAGTTCAATGCCAATGGAGTTGAATGGGAAGAAGATCAATACCCCAAGCCAAAGTTTGTTCCTCAACAAGAGAAGTATGACACTTCTTTCAAGGGGACACAAGCTCAAGATGATCTTCCACCACAAGACTACAAGCAAAAAGGCAAGGACAAGCTTCAAGAGGAGATTGATGCATTTGAAGAAGCTCCTAAGACCTTAGTCAAGTGGATTCCCAAGACCACGTCAAGTTCCACTTCATCAAGTACGACTACAACTCCAAGGATTCCCATCAAGATGGTGTGGATCCAAAAGAAGAAGAACTAGAGAGTTCTTGAGGGTGACTCCGCTAACATATTTCATTCTCATCATTTTGGCAAGAACAAGTGCAATCAACTTCCACATCATGCACTAGTTCAAGGAGTCACAAACCCTCTTGTTGGTAAGACAAGGGACAAGGTAACCTAAAGTTTTCATGGACATCATCTTGTGTATGCATCACTCTATGTCTATGGATATCCTTGTTTGTTCCTTGTGGGACTAACCCATGTAGGTATTGAAAGTGCAATTCACTCAAATGGATAGCTCCAAGTGATCTACATCAACATTGAGCATCCACATCTTCAACATCTACATTAAGTCATCATCGACAGAACACAAGGTTAGTTCATCCCTCTTAGGGGGCATATCACATCTAGGGGGAGCTTTACTCTAAGACTTGAGCTAAAGCAACTCTAAAGATGTGAATACAACAATGCTTTATGTAAAAGTGGTAACCCCACTTGAGCTTAAACGACGAGTATGACCTACGATCAAGTATTCTCACTTGACTCCTAAGTCAATATACTCATATATAGATGACCCAGTCATCGCAAATTGCTTGATAGATGCTACAATTGTTTGTGCATTCTTTGCCACATATTTCATTTGCCATCTTATTGTGTGAGCATGTTGGTGCATATTTTACTCATTCGAGGACATCCACTTGTTGTTTTGATTGTTTGGCTTTATCTTCTTTTGCCAAGTGGATGGACAAGAATGCCTAAGAACCTCCTCTAGCTATCTATGCTTTTCTCGTCTCAAACTCTATTCATGCTGCATCACAAAACTTGATCAAGTCAGATTCGAACCACTCTATGTGAGGAGCGCTCGGAGTCCCTGATTCGTCATAGACTTAAACTTCCAAAACCTCTTTGTGATTCTTGGTCTGACCGATACCATACTTTCGGTCCTACCGAGATCATTAAGTTGATCTAGGTTTTCGATCTAAGTGCAACCGATTTGAACCACTCGGTCACACCGAGTTGCAATAACTGTATACAGTTTTGCATCTCAGTGCCACCGAGTTGTTCCACTCGGTCACACCGACAGGGTCGGGCTATATATAGTGACGGGCAGAATTTTGGAAATTTCTCCAAAACCTCTTCGCCCGCGCATAGCTCGCTCTGCCTCCTGGGTCTCCGGATCGTCCTCCTCGCCGCCAGCAGCCTCAAGTCGCTGGTCTCCATCGCCGTCAACGGAATTTCTGCCCCGCCGTTGCCGCTGTAGCGAGTCTCCGCCGAACTAGGGTATGGACTCGATCTGTGTGCTATTCTTCAATCCGATTCCTAGCACATTGTGATCATCATGATTCTTGCCACGTTTGATAAACTCCTATCCAGCCAATGAACTCGTAGATTAGGTTTAATTCGAAAATTTTAGGGTTAGGTTTCCGCCGAAACCATCTCGGACCCACCGAGTTGAAAAACTCGGTCCCACCGATTTGGCGTATGCCATTGCACAAGTAAAACTCGGTCTGACCGAGAATTACTTATCGGTGTGACCGATTTTGGAACTCTGTGAAACCCTAGCAGTCTCGGTGCCACCGAACTGTGACTCGGTCTGACCGAGTTCACTAGTTCTAGTGCCAACACTGCTTCGGTGACACCGAGTTTGAAAATCGGTAGATCCGAGATGATCTCAGTGGGAAACTAAAACTAAGTTTTTGAATTATTCTTTTGCAAAAATCTCTGCATTTTGTGATGCTCATCCACTCTATCTCATCTATAATCTATTCACAGGGTCAGCAGTCAGTTTGCATCATGCCAGACCAGAGTGACAGCCAGAACTTGTCAGACCAGCAAGTACAGTTGAGTGAGGGCACTAGCCCCTCAAGCTCCTCAGATGATCGCAGCAGGAGCACACCCAGCAACCTGCCTAAAGCTGCTACACGTCAAAGGAAGAAGAGAACCTCAGATTCTGAAGATGAGGACTATGTGGCAGAGGAAGAGGCCACATCAAAGAGAGCTGAGCCAGCAGCAGGCACAAAGCCAGGCCTGAAAATCAAAAGGCCAGCAGGCAGACAGCCCATGTCAAAGGCTAGGGCTTCAACTGTGAAGCCTGCTCCCATTGAGCCCATTGCTGCTGAGGGCAAAAAGAGGAAAGAACGAGTGAAGAAGACTGTGGCCAGAGTGCTTGGGAAGGCCTCCATCATGGTAGATGAGGAGGAGGAAGAAGAAGAGGTTGCTGCACCAGCACCCAAGGCAGCCAAACTTATGGGAGATGCCATAAGGTCAGGGACAGCTGCATCCAAGCCCAAGCTGCATCTAAGCCTAAGAGTGCTCCCAAGAGAAACACCAGAAGTGTCCCAGCCACTGAGAAGAACAAGACCCCAATGCCTGAAGTTGCAGATGAAGAAGAAGAAGAAGAGCATGTCCTTAGGAAGCTCAAGCCCAAGATCCCATACCACAACGATGCTCATCCTGTGGCTGAGGATATGAAGCTTAGGAGAGATTCAGGGCTGAGAAAGTGGAGAGAAGCAGATCCGTATGCTTCTAGGAGAAGGACTGCAGTGGACTACCGATTTCATACCAAGGAGCAGCAGGATTTCTATGAGACTGTTTTGCTTGACAAGAAGCCAATTGTGTGTGACATGAGATGGGTCGACTGGACCTACATAAAGGAGAATGAGGAACACTACCCTGGAGTACATGACAGTTTCAGTGCGTGTGGAGTGGCAGACTTTGTTGGGCAGAAGCTCACAAAGTGGAACGAGGAGCTAATCATGCAATTCTACTCGACATCACACTTTTATCCGGATGGCAGGATCACTTGGATGTCAGAGGGTACAAGGTACCAATCCACTGTTGAGGAATGGGCGAGGTTGATCAATGCCCCAGAGGAGCAAGCATATGACTTGGACATTTATGCCAAGAAGAAGATGGACCACAACACCATGTCCAACTTGTACATGGAGATTCCAAATGAAGCACTTGACACGTTCAAGTTTGGCTCAATGCACTATCTTCTTTCAGGATTGCCTACGATCAACTGGATCCTTAGGCACACTCTTCTGCCCAAGTCTGGAGATCACAAGATGATCAGAGGTCACGCGATCAATTTGCTATATGTTTTTGACGTGCCTCAAAAATTCAAAGTCATGAGTCTCATAGTGGAAACAATCAAGAGGACAGCAGCAGACCAGAAGAGGAGCTGTGGATATGCCCCACAGATTCAGGAGCTCATCAACTCCAAGATGGGCACGGGCATATACCTCTTGGATAAGGAACATCTGCCCATCCGTCCAGATTTCGAGGATAACCAAGTGGTCATGACTGAGAATGAGCCATCATCTGTCCATGCACAAGCTCAGAAGGAGAAGGCAAAGAAGGAGAAAGCTGCCAGGATGCCTACTCAAGCGGAGGCATCTGATTACTTCTTGAAAACCAAACAAGAGCAGCTTGGTTACCTGATTGCATCCACCCTCCGTATTGAGAAAGGACTTGCCACCCTGACTCAGAACCAGGCAAGCCTAGAGAGGATCATGGAACAGAGGTTCTATGACATGGACATCAAAGTGACAGAGATACAGATCACCGTGGAGCAGCTTCAGGAGGACATGAATGAGAGGAGAGGCAGGACCACGACTGATGCTTTTGCGAGGGTGCCACGAGGTCCGAGATCGTCTGCACTGCCAGTTGCTGACACCAGAGCCACAACGTCTGCGCCAGCCACAGCCTCAGTTCCACCAGCTCTAGCATCCACTTCAGCCTCGACTCCGACCACGTCTACTGAAGGCTTCGTCCTTGGAGTGCTCCGGACTCCACCACCACCTGAAGATCAAGCCTGAGCATCGACTTAGCACTATGCATTTTCTAGGAACTTTTTGGTAACTTGTTGCCAAAGGGGGAGAAAATGTATAGATCATAGGCTTTGAGAGAGAGTGTTGCTTTTATTCTCTCTTGTTTATTTGGTGGTTTTTCGAACTTTGTTTGCTTGTGTGTGAGATACTACGTCCTTATGTTTGTGAGACATCGATGATCATGTGTTTGATCATAAGCTACACTTAATGTTTGCTTAATGCTTCTTAAATATTATCATTCTATCTATCGTTTGTGATCATTCAGTATTCTTGGTGATGAGTGCATGTATTTCAATCTTATCATTTTTGAGCGCTCCACCAAGATGTATGTGACATGGAAGAGTAACCCATGATTCTAACTCCTTGTGCATTTGCAGTGCAAAGCAAATCTTAAATATGCACAAATTTAGGGGGAGCTCTTATTTGTCACATACTTCTCAAAGCGACGATATATTTCATGCTTATTATCATTTGTCGAAGCTTTGATCTATATGTTGTCATCAATTACCAAAAAGGGGGAGATTGAAAGTGCAACTATCCCTAGGTGGTTTTGGTAATTCATAACAACATATAGCTCATTGAGCTAATGCTATTTCAAGATGGTTATTTCAGGAAAGCTCAATGATTGGCATGGATGTGAAAGTGGAACCCTCAAAATGCTAAGGACAAAGAATTGGCTCAAGCTCAAAAGTTCAAGACTCTTCATTTTATGTTTTAGTGATCCAAGATCACATTGAGTCTTTAGGAAAAGCCAATACTATCAAGGAGGGATGAGGTGTTGCTTAATGAGCCTCTTGCTTTATGTGCTTAATGATATGCTCCAAAATCCTCAGCTACTTTCCCATATCCACAAATGACCTAAACCCAAAGCCAAACTCGGTCATACCGATTCTTTCATTCTGGTGCCACCGAATTTCACTTGTCATTTGCCACTGCCAAACCCTAGCAATTCGGTCCTACCGATAAGGATCTCGATCTCACCGAGATGGGCTTGCAAACTCTCTGTTTCCCTTTCGTAACTTTTCGGTCTCACTGAAAGAGCAAATCGGTTCCACCGAGAATGCAAGGTAAACTCTATGTTTCCTTCTTGTAACTTTTCGGTCTCACCGAAAGAGCAAGTCGGTCCCACCGAGTTTGCCTGCCAACTCTCTGGTTAGCTTATTGCCAAACTCGGTCTCACCGAGTTTGTGCAATCGGTCTCACCGAGATTATGTTATGCCCAAACCCTAACCGAATCGGTCCTACCGAGTTGCATGTCAGTCCCATCGAAATTCCTAACGGTCACTAGGTTTACCAGTTCGGTCCAACCGAGTTTTCTGATTCGGTCCCACCGAGATTGGTAAATTGTGTGTAATGGTTGGATTTTGTGTGGAGGCTATAAATACCCCTCCACCTCCTCTTCACTTAAGGAGAGAGCCATCAGAACACATCTACACTTCCAACTCATATGTTCTAAGAGAGAACCACCTACTCATGTGTTGAGACCAAGATATTCCATTCCTACCATATGAATCTTGATCTCTAGCCTTCCCCAAGTTGCTGTCCACTCAAATCTTCTTTCCACCAAATCCAAATCCTGTGAGAGAGAGTTGAGTGTTGGGGAGACTATCATTTGAAGCACAAGACCAAGGAGTTCATTATCAACACACCATTTGTTACTTCTTGGAGAGTGGTGTCTCCTAGATTGGCTAGGTGTCACTTGGGAGGCTCCGACAAGATTGTGGAGTTGAACCAAGGAGTTTGTAAGGGCAAGGAGATCGCCTACTTTGTGAAGATCTACTGCTAGTGAGGCAAGTCCTTCGTGGGCGACGGCCATGGTGGGATAGACAAGGTTGCTTCTTCGTGGACCCTTCATGGGTGGAGCCCTCCGTGGACTCGCGCAACTGTTACCCTTCGTGGGTTGAAGTCTCCATCAACGTGGATGTAGGATAGCACCACCTATCCGAACCACGGGAAAAACATCCGTGTCTCCAATAGCGTTTGAACTCTCCAAACCCTTCCCTTTATATTCTTGCAAGTTGCATGCTTTACTTTCCGCTGCCAATACACTCTTTGCATGCTTGCTTGAATTGTGTAATGACTGCTTGACTTGTCCTAAGATAGCTAAAAACTGCCAAGGACTAAAATTGGGAAAAGGTTATTTTTTATTTGGTCAAGTAGTCTAATCACCCCCCCCCCCTCTAGACATACTTTCGATCCTACACAAAGTCTTCAATCTTGTATCTTCATAGTCGAATAGTCCAGCCAAAGGATATAGTGCGGCTGTCCGGAGACCCCCTAATCCAGGACTCCCTCAGCAAGAAATATGTATATACCCACGCCCACAACTCATATGTGTTCTACTTGCAAATAACATCTACGCATAAACCTGGCTCGGATGCCACTGTTGGGGAACGTAGTAATTTCAAAAAAAATCTACGCACACGCAAGATCATGGTGATGCATAGCAATGAGAGGGGAGAGTGTTGTCTACGTACCCTCGTAGACCGTAAGCGGAAGTGTTATGACAACGCGGTTGATGTAGTTGTACGTCTTCACGATCGACCGATCCTAGTACCGAACGTACGGCACCTCCGTGATCTGCACACATTCAGCTCGGTGACGTCCCGCGAACTCTCGATCCAGTAGAGCTTGGTGGGAGAGTTTCTTCAGCACGACGGCGTGATGACGGTGATGATGATGCTACCGAAACAGGGTTTCGCCTAAGCACCGCTACACTATAACCGAGGTGGATTATGGTGGAGGGGGACACCGCACATGGCTAAAAGATCAATGATCAACTTGTGTGTCCACGGGGTGCCCTCCTCCCCCATATATAAAGGAGTGGAGGAGGGAGAGGTCCGGCCCTCTCTATGGCGTGCCCTGGGGAAGTCCTAGTAGAAGTAGGAGCCCTTCCAAGTAGGAGTAGGAGAGGAAGGAAGGAGGAGAGAGTGAGGAAGGAAAGGGGGGCCGGCCCCTTTCCCAATTCGGATTGGGCTTGGGGGCGCACCTCCCTCTTTTCCCTTCCCTCTCCTCTATTGCACTAAGGCCCAATAAGGCCCATATACTCCCCGAGGGGTTTCGGTAACCTCCCGGTACTCCAGAAAAATGCCCGAACCACTCGGAACCATTCCGATGTCCAAATATAGGCTTCAAATATATCGATCTTTATGTCTCAACTATTTCGAGACTCCTCGTCATGTCCGTGATCAAATCCGGGACTCCGAACTACCTTCGGTACATCAAAACACATAAACTCGTAATAGCGATCGTCACTGAACGTTAAGCGTGCGGACCCTACGGGTTTGAGAACTATGTAGACATGACCGAGACTCATCTCCGGTAAATAACCAATAGCGGGACCTGGATGCTCACATTGGCTCCTACATATTCTACGAAGATCTTTATCGGTCAAAACCACATAACGGTATACGTTTTCCCTTTGTCATCGGTATGTTACTTGCTCAAGATTCGATCGTCGGTATCTCAATACCTAGTTCAATCTCGTTACCGGCAAGTCTCTTTACTCGTTCCATAATGTTACATCCCGTAACTAACTCATTAGCTACATTGCTTGCAAGGCTTATAGTGATGTGCATTACCGAGAGGGCCCGGAGATACCTCTCTGACAATCAAAGTGACAAATCCTAATCTTGATCCATGCCAACTCAACAAACACCATCAGAGACACCTGTAGAGCACCTTTATAATCACCTAGTTACATTGTGACGTTTGGTAGCACACAAAGTGCTCCTCCGGTATTCGGAAGTTGCATGATCTCATAGTCATAGGAACATGTATAGTTATGGAGAAAGCAATAGCAACAAACTAAACGATCATCGCGCTAAGCTAACGAATGGGTCAAGTCAATCACATCATTATCTAATGATGTCATCCCATTAATCAAATAACAACTCATCTCTATGGTTAGGAAACATAACCATCATTGATTCAACGAGCTAGTCAAGTAGAGGCAAACTATGACACTCTGTTTGTCTATGTATTCACACATATACTAAGTTTCCGGTTAATACAATTCTAGCATGAATAATAAACATTTATCATGATATAAGGAAATATAAATAACAACTTTATTATTGCCTCTAGGGAATATTTCCTTCAGTCTCCCACTTGCACTAGAGTCAATAATCTAGATTACATTGTGCTACCTCTTGAGCACTGCGTTGGTTTTCCCCGAAGAGGAAGGGATGATGCGGTAAAGTAGCGTAAGTATTTCCCTCAGTTTTTGAGAACCAAGGTATCAATCCAGTAGGAGGCTACGCGCGAGTCCCTCACACCTGCACAAAACTAATAAATCCTCGCAACCAACGCGATAAGGGGTTGTCAATCCCTACACGGCCACTTACGAGAGTGAGATCTGATAGATATGATAAGATAATATTTTTGATATTTTTATGATAAAGATGCAAAGTAAAATAAAATCAAAGTAAAAAAGCAAAGGAAATAACTAAGTATTGGAAGATTAATATGATGAAGATAGACCAGGGGGCCATAGGTTTCACTAGTGGCTTCTCTCAAGAGCATAAGTTTTTTACGGCGGGTGAATGAATTACTGTTGGGCAATTGACAGAATTGAGCATAGTTATGAGAATATCTAGGTATGATCATGTATATAGGCATCACGTCTGAGACAAGTAGACCGACTCCTGCCTGCATCTACTACTATTACTCCACTCATCGACCGCTATCCAACATGCATCTAGAGTATTAAGTTCATGAAAACAGAGAAACGCCTTAAGCAAGACGACATGATGTAGAGGGATAAATTCATGCAATATGATGAAAAACCCATCTTGTTATCCTCAATGGCAACAATACAATACGTGCCTTGCTGCCCCTACTGTCACGGGAAAAGGACACCGCAAGATTGAACCCAAAGCTAAGCACTTCTCCCATTGCAAGAAAGATCAATCTAGTAGGCCAAACCAAACTAATAATTCGAAGAGACTTGCAAAGATAACCAATCATACATAAAAGAATTCAGAGAAGATTCAAATATTGTTCATAGATAGACTTGATCATAAACCCAGAATTCATCGCTCTCAACAAACACACTGCAAAAAGAAGATTACATCGAATAGATCTCCACAAGAGAGGGGGAGAACCTTGTATTGAGATCCAAAAAGAGCGAAGAAGCCATCTAGCTAATAACTATGGACCTGTAGGTCTGAGGTAAACTACTCACACTTCATCGGAGGGGCTATAGTGATGATGTAGAAGGCCTCCGTGATGGATACCCCCTCTGGCGGAGCTCCGGAACAGGCCCCAAGATGGGATCTCATGGATATAGAAAGTTACGGCGGTGGAATTAGGGTTTTGGCTCCGTATCTGATCGTTTGGGGGTACGTAGGTATATATAGGAGGAAGGAGTACATCGGTGGAGCAACAGGGGGCCCACGAGGGTGGAGGGCGCGCCTGGGGGAGGGGGGGTAGGCGCGCCCCTACCTCGTGGCCTCCTCCTTTGTTTCTTGACGTAGGGTCCAAGTCTCCTGGATCATGTTCGGTGAGAAAATCATGTTCCCAAAGGTTTCATTCCGTTTGATATTCCTTTTATTCGAAACCCTAAAATAGGCAAAAAAACAGCAATTCTGGGTTGGGCCTCCGGTTAATAGGTTAGTCCCAAAAATAATACAAAAGTGGATAATAAAGCCCAATAATGTCCAAAACAGTAGATAATATAGCATGGAGCAATCAAAAATTATAGATACATTGGAGACGTATCACATTGTAATGATTCTAACACCCATGGAGTCTTGGTGCTGATCATGTTTTGCTCTTGAGATAGGCTTAGTCATGAGGTCTGCAACATTCAGATCTGTATGTATCTTGCAAATCTCTATGTCTCCCTCCTTGACTTGATCGCGGATGGAATTGAAGCATCTCTTGATGTGCTTGGTTCTCTTGTGAAATCTGGATTCCTTTGCCAAGGCAATTGCTTCAGTATTGTCACAAAAGTTTTTCATTGGACCTGATGCACTAGGTATGACACCTAGATCGGATATGATCTCCTTCATCCAGACTCCTTCATTTGCTGCTTCCGAAGCAGCTAAGTATTCCGCTTGACACGTAGATCCCGCCACGATGCTCTGCTTGGAGCAGCACCAACTGATAACTCCACCATTTAATAAAAACATGTATCCGGTTTGTGACTTAGAGTCATCTGGATCAGTGTCAAAGTTTGCATCGACGTAACCGTTTATGATGAGATCTTTGTCACCTCCATATACGAGAAACATATCCTAAGTTCTTTTTAGGTATTTCAGGATGTTCTTGACCGCTGTCCAGTGATCCGCTCCTGGATTACTTTGGTACCTCCCTTCTATACTAATAGCAAGGCACACATCAGGTCTGGTACACAGCATTGCATACATGATAGAGCCTATGGCTGAAGCATAGGGAACACCTTTCATTTTCTCTCTATCTTCTACAGTGGTCAGGCATTGAGTCTGACTAAACTTCACACCTTGTAATACAGGCAAGAACCCTTTCTTTGCTTGATCAGTTTTGAACTTCTTCAAAACTTTATCAAGGAATGTGCTTTGTGAAAGTCCAATTAAGCGTCTTGATCTATCTCTATAGATCTTGATGCCCAATATATAAGTAGCTTCATCGAGGTCTATCATTGAGAAACTCTTATTCAAATATCCTTTTATGCTATCCAGAAATTCTATATCATTTCCAATCAACAATATGTCATCCACATATAATATTAGAAATGCTACAGAGCTCCCACTCACTTTCTTGTAAATACACGCTTCTCCAAAAGTCTGTATAAACCATATGCTTTGGTCACACTATCAAAACATTTATTCCAACTCCGAGAGGCTTGCACCAGTCCATAAATGGATCGCTGGAGCTTGCACACTTCGTTAGCACCCTTTGGATTGATAAAACCTTTAGGTTGCATCATATACAACTCTTCTTCCAGAAATCCATTTAGGAATGCATTCTTTACATCCATTTTCCACATTTCATAATCATAAAATGCGGCAGTAGCTAACATGATTTGGACGGACTTAAGCATCACTAAGGTTGAGAAGGTCTCATCGTAGTCAACTCCTTGAACTTGTCAAAAACCTTTCGCAACAAGTCGAGCTTTGTAGACAGTAACATTACCATCAGCGTCTGTCTTCTTCTTGAAGATCTATTTACTCTCGATGGCTTTCTGATCATCGGGCAAGTCAACCAAAGTCCATACTTTGTTCTCATACATGGATCCCATCTCAGATTTCATGGCCTCTAGCCATTTTGCGGAATCTGGGCTCATCATCGCTTCCTCATAGTTCGTAGGTTCATCATGGTCTAGTAGCATGACCTCCAGAACAGGATTACCGTACCACTCTGGTGCGGATCTTACTCTGGTTGACCTACGAGGTTCAGTAGTAATTTGATCTGAAGTTTCATGATCATCATCATTAGCTACCTCACTAATTGGTGCAGGTGTCACACGAACCGGTTTCTGTGATGAACTACTTTCCAATAAGGGAGTAGGTACAGTTACATCATCAAGTTCTACTTTCCTCCCACTCACTTCTTTCGAGAGAAATCCTTCTCTAGAAAGGATCCATTCTTAGCAACGAATATCTTGCCTTTGGATTTATGATAGAAGGTGTACCCAATAGTCTCCTTTGGGTATCCTATGAAGACACATTTCTCTGATTTGGGTTCAAGCTTATTAGGTTGAAGCTTTTTGTAACATCCCAAATTTTCAATTTGGAATGTTATACATTAGATCATCAATGCATATCATATTTTATTTGCTTTTGGATTTTGATCCTAGAAATTCTACGCAACTCAAGGACCCACGAAGAGAGTTGGGGATTGGATGGGTGATATCCATGACAGATGTGAGTTTGTTAATTAATGGTTTATCTGAGGTGGCAACTTAAACACACATCTGGGTGGATTGAGGCACCTGGGTAATCTAGGATTTGCCTGTTTTCTTTTTGACCGCCACCCAGGCTCAAAGGGATCATGAGATTATTCATACTAGAAACTTCCGTGTGCAGCCACAAGCTAATAGGGGCTCTAGCATAGTTGACTAAGTCATGCGAACTCTTACAGTGGTAGACTAGCAGATGTAGGGGATGTAGGTGGTACGGTCTACCCGATCGTAAGGTGCTAGCGCTTCTGAAAGACTATGTCTCGGCCATCCGTCTTCTCAAACACCATGTAGTGCGAGAAACCAAACGGAGGCAATCGAGTCTTGTGGGGAAAAGTGCGCAAACCTATGCAGAGTGTATTAAACTAATCATGGTTAGCCGTGTCCCCGATTATGGACATCTTGAGTATCTAGTACCTGGATTATCATGTGAATCTCAACATGTTACTCTAAATTAATTTTGTTGGGTTTGTTTAATGATGATGTTTAATTGGTATTGAGGATGCTGTCAACCATTCTCAATGTTTAACAGCTACCATGATAGTCAAATAAAATTTATTCCATTGTAGTAGGGAAAAATTGGCTTTACGCAAAACTGTAACCATAGAGCTTTCCACCAGCCAAATATGCATATAGTATAGCTGTTTCATTCCATTACTCTCTATGTGTTACCTTGCGAGCATGTTCCATGTGCTGACCCGTTTCGGGCTGCAACGTTAATGTTGCAGACTTTTCAGACGACGATTAAGGAGTTTTAGGTCGTGGTTCTATACTCAGTGATGACCTTGGAGTTGATGGACTCACTTATCTTCCAAGCCTTCCACTGTTATCGTTATTAGATGGCCTTAAGCCATATTTATTGTAATAAGTTCTCTATTGAGACACTCGATGTAATAAGTGTGTGATTGCTACTCTGTTATAAATCCTCCGAGTACTTTGTGGTGTCAGCATTACTGATCCAGGGATGACACCGGAGCACAGAGATTGGACCGTTTGAGGCCTGGTCGCTACAGAGATGGTAGCAGAGCCCGCGCTGACTGTAGGACGCGACCACTAAGCTAAAGACCTAGATCACTATTCATTCTCTTCTTTTCTGACCTCTCATCTTTTTCTACTCTTTAGGATGGCGGATGCAAGGAACAAGTTCGCGCAACCGGATGACGATACACCCTTTGAACGTCACTTGAAGGAAGTCACTAGATACCTGAACATAGGAGTACCAAGCTTCACCGGAACCTACAACGCCACTTTACCTGAAGAAGAGCGTTGGATGATTCAAGTTCAAGTTCCAGGAAGGACGTTCATGCCATAGAGTTTTCTTTTGATGCACCAACTTGGAGTCTAGAAAAGAGCATGGCAGCTCACATCGCCATGGGACGCATTGGAGAAGTCTACCGCAATGATCTCAAGGATACTATCTACCAGATTTGTGAACGCCGAGATGAGCACTGGGAGATGATCAGCACCAGGAAGGATAGATCAGTTGCAGCTTTTTTCCAGGAGTTAAACCAACACATTCGACGACAGGAGAACCAGATGTGCACCGACATGATAGACCTGAAGAAGGCAAGAACAAGAATCAAGGAACTGGAGGAAGAACTCAAGGCTACCCGTGAAGATTATGAAGAAGAAATTGAAGTACTAGTGGACAAGAATGCCGACCTAACATTGAAGATCAGGATATTTATGGGAGGCCCTACACCAGTAGATGAAGACATAGAACCCAAGGAGATTCACCCAGAAGACTACATCATCATCGACGACACCGACTCGGATCCAGATGATAGCGATGATGACTATGTTGATGAAGCCGGAGCAGGTATCATGGAGTCTGCAACCGAAGAATATTTCTAGTAGACCACCTCATCAGTAGTAGTAGTCCACCATGTAAATATTATAGTCCAAGCACTTTTGCGATAGTTAGATGATTGTATGCCTTTGTTTGATTGAATGAATGAAGTGAATTGTTTGCTTTTGCTCTTTAGACCCCCTCTATTCTTAAATCTCATCTTTTCTAAACCCTCAGATGCCTCTGAGATGTGACCCCGGATTTACCTTTCCACCGAAGCTCACTTAGTTGATCTAGTAGCAGAACACATTGATGCAGTTGCTAGTCCAGAATCAGAATCAGGGGAACAACAACAACAACCCACCACCACCACCACTTGTTGATCATTTAGCTCGTTTTCTTAGGCTGAATCCGCCGGTGTTTTCCAGTAGCACCGAGCCAATAGTAGCAGATGATTGGCTCCGCAGGACAGCTAGAGAGTTGACCACAGCAGGATGCATAGATGCGGAGAAGGCGAAGTTTGCCGCACATCAGCTTGAAGGACCCGCAGCATCGTGGTGGGAGAATTTCACAGCCACTTTCCCTGTCGACACTGTCACATGGGACCAGTTTCAGCAGGCTTTTCGAACTGCCCATGTTTCATCAGGAGCTATGGCCATGAAGAAGCGTGAGTTTCGCAACTTGCGCCAAGGAGGACGGACAGTTGGCCAGTATGTGGAGGACTTTAGTAAATTAACACGTTATGCCCCAGATGACGTTGCTACGGATGCAACTAAGCAGGAGAAGTTTCTGGAAGGACTGAATGATGAGTTGAGCATGCAGTTGATGATAGCAACCTTCAACAACTATCAGGAGTTGGTAGGTCGTGCTCTTATGATTGAAGGCAAGCATCAGCAAATTGAAAATTGCAAGAGGAAGTATGCACAAGGAAAGTACAATTTAGGAGCTCAGCAGAAGCCATGATTTACCCCTAGATCGGGAGGACATCTTCACGATACCCATGGAGGAGGTAGCTCACACAATCACAATGGCACCAAGAATGGTAATGGTAATGGAGGAAGCAACAGCCAGAACTGTACCAACCCATCAACCCCAGCCAAGAAAGACCTGAGCCAAGTCACATGCTTTAAGTGTCAGAAGACCGGACATTATGCCAATGAATGTCCTGAAGGCCAGAATGGCAATGGAAGCTCTGGGAAGAAGCCGAACCTTTCAACAGGGGATAGGTGAACCACGTTAGTGTGGAGGAGGTTGAAGCTTAGCCTGATGCAGTAATAGGTAAGTTTTTGGTTAGGTCATTTACTGCACTTGTTCTTTTTGATACTGGTGCATCGCATTCATACATCTCAAGGGGATTTGTGGATAAGTATAACCTGTCAACCCAAGCCCTTAGGTCACCCCTGTTAGTAACCTCGCCTAGAGCAGAATATATGGCCAGTCGATGGTGTGATCGGTTACCATTAAGGACTGGTAACTATGTTTTTCTCTCAGACCTAATAGTATTGGAATCCCAAGGATTGGATGTGATATTACGCATGGATTGGTTATCAAAGTATGAAGGGAATATTGAATGTGCTAGTAAGTCAATTTTGCTTACCACCCCAGAAGGGCGAAGGATCAAGTATGTATCCCGACATGTGCCAAAGAGGACTCAAGTAAATTGCCTAACAGGAGTTGTGCAGGAAGAAGTACCAGTGGTAAGGGATTTCCCTGAAGTGTTTCTAGAAGAGTTGCCAGGCATGCCACCGGATAGAGATATTGAGTTTTTAATTGAGCTATTGCCAGGCACAGGGCCAATATCAAAGAGACCATACAAGATGCCTCTAAAGGATTTGGTGGAAATTAAGAAGCAGATTAAGGAGTTACTGGATAAAGGATATATTCGCCCAAGTTCTTCGCCTTGGGGATCGCCAGTACTTCTAGTGGAGAAGAAGGATGGATCGTTAAGGATGGTTGTTGATTATCGAGGATTGAATGAAGTAACAATCAAGAACAAGTACCAACTACCAATGATCAATGATCTGTTTGATCGATTGCAAGGAGCTAAGGTATTTTCCAAGATCGGTCTGCGATTAGGATACCACCAGTTGAAGATTCAGGAACAGGATATACCTAAGACAGCTTTTACCACTAGGTATGGGCTATACGAGTATACCGTTATGTCATTTGGTTTGACTAATGCACCTGCATATTTTCTGAACATGATGAACAAAGTGTTTATGGAGTTCTTGGATAAGTTCATAGTGGTGTTCATTGATGATATCCTGGTTTACTCGAAGAATGAAGAGGAGCATAAGGAACATTTGTGAATGGTACTTGAGAAGCTGAGAGAACATCAGTTGTATGCCAAGTTCAGCAAATGTGAGTTTTGGTTGAAGGAAGTAGGATTCCTCGGACACGTTATATCCGTAGATGGAATAGCAGTTGATCCCACTAAAGTTGACACCGTGACCAAGTGGGAAGCACCAACCACGGTCGGAGAGATACGGAGTTTTCTGGGACTCGCAAGATACTACCGGAGATTTATTGAGAATTTCTCAAGATTGCGAAGCCTATGACGGAGTTGTTGAAGAAAGATACCAAGTTCATATGGACAGAGAAATGTGAGGCTAGTTTCCAGGAGTTAAGGAAACGTTTGGTTACTTCACCAGTGTTGATTTTGCCAGACCAGACCAAGGATTATGAGGTGTATTGCGACGCTTCACGTTGAGGACTTGGAGCAGTTCTTATGCAGGAAGGGAGAGTTGTTTCATATGCCTCAAGACAACTGAAACCTCATGAGTTGAATTATGCTACGCATGATTTGGAATTAGCAGCCATAGTGCATGCATTGAAAACATGGAGACATTTCCTCATTGGAAACCATTGTGAGGTGTACACAGACCATAAGAGTTTGAAATACATTTTCACACAGAAAGAGTTAAACCTCAGACAAAGGAGATGGTTGGAGCTCATCAAGGATTATGATATGAGATTGCATTACCATCCCGGAAAGGCTAATGTAGTAGCTGACGCATTAAGCCGTAAGAGCCAAGTCAATACATTAATGACGGGAGAAATAGCAAGGGAGTTAGCAGAAAATCTTCGTGAACTATGTTTGGAAATAGTTCCGAGAGGCTATGTAGTAGCATTGGAGATTCAGTCAACTTTGATGGATAGAATCAGAGAAGCTCAGAAGATGGACAAGGAGATTGCCTCTATAAAGGAGAAAATAAGCGAAGGAAAGGCTAAAGGATTTCGTGAGGCTGAGCACGACACCCTATGGTTTGAAGACCGTGTTTACGTGCCCAATGACCCGGAGATTAGGAAGCTAATTCTACAAGAGGCACACGATTCACCATATTCGATTCACCCAGGAAATACCAAGATGTATTTGGATTTGAAAAATATTTTCTGGTGGACCGGAATGAAGAAGGATATTGCGGAGTATGTAGCAGTTTGTGATGTGTGTCAGAGAGTAAAGGCAGAGCATCAGAAGCCAGCAGGATTGTTACAACCATTGCTGATACCTGAATGGAAGTGGGATAAGTTAGGCATGGATTTTATCACGGGATTACCTAGGACTCGCTCTGGCTATGACTCGATTTCGGTTGTAGTTGATCGATTGACGAAAGTAGCTCATTTCATCCCAGTAAAGACCACGTACACCAGTGCTAAGTTGGCAAAGATATACATGACCAGGATCGTATGTTTGCATGGAGTTCCGAGGAGTATCGTATCAGATAGAGGAACCCACTTTACCTCAAAGTTCTGGAAGCAGTTGCATGAAACTTTGGGTACTAGGCTAGAATTCAGTACAGCTTTTTATCCACAGACAGATGGACAGACCGAGAGAGTCAATCAGATTTTGGAGGATATGCTGAGAGCTTGTGTGCTACATTACGGATCTAGTTGGGACGACAATTTGCCATATGCAGAGTTCTCTTACAACAACAGTTACCAAACCAGTTTAAAGATGGCCCCTTTCGAAGCTTTGTACGGAAGGAGGTGCAGGACACCGTTGTCGTGGGACGAAGTTGGAGACTGCCAGTTGTTTGGACCTGATTTGATTAAAGAGTCTGAACAGAAGGTGAAATTGATTCGCGATAGGCTCAAGGTAGCTCAGTCCAGACAGAAGAGTTATGCATATTCTAAACGCAAGGAGACTATTTACAAAGTTGGAGATAGAGCTTATCTTCGAATATCCCCACCTCGGGGAACAAAGCGTTTTGGAGTTAAAGGAAAGTTAGTGCCACGATTTGGAGGACCATATCGAGTTTTGGAGCGTATGGGAGAAGTGGCCTACAAGTTGGAATTGCCCGAAGGATTGTCAGGAGTTCATGATGTGTTCCACGTTTCTTAGTTGAAGAAGTGTCACGCGGAGATGGCTGACATACCCTTGAGATACACAGTGCCATTGGAAACAATTTAGTTGGACAACGATTTGACCTATGAGGAAAAACCAATTAAGATTCTCGAGCTTGCCAGCCGAGTCACGCGCAGCAAGGTTATCAAGTTTTGCAAAGTATAGTGGAGCCACCACACGGAGGATGAAGCCACCTGGAACCGAGAGGAAGATTTGCTCAAGGACCACCCACACCTATTTTCTAGCCAACCCGAATCTCGAGGGCGAGATTCATCTTAAGGGGGGTAGGTTTGTAACATCCCAAATTTTCAATTTGGAATGTTATACATTAGATCATCAATGCATATCATATTTTATTTGCTTTTGGATTTTGATCCTAGAAATTCTATGCAACTCAAGGACCCACGGAGAGAGTTGGGGATTTCGTTATTTTCATATTTGAGTTTTCTCAAATTTTGAGAATAGGATCATTTGATTTTTATTATTTTATCATCAATTATTTCTATTACAAAAATATGAGAGAGGGAATAAAATGACTTTCCCAAAATAAAGAAATATTGAGGATTTAATAATAAAATCAAATAAGATTTTATTTCAGAGATTCCCGTTCGGTTTTCCGTCATTTTTTTTAGTTTCCGTTTATTTATTAGACCGGCTCTATTTTCGGTTTAGTCTAATTAGCGAGCGTTCGCTCATTCGTTCGTTTTAACGAACGTATTCATCGTTTAGATTCGGTTAACGAATGTTTTTCGTTAATCCATTCGTCGTTTTTCTTTTTCTTGGATTTTCCGCGATTATTATCTGATCGCGATTCCTGATCCGATTTTCGTTTTAGTATAACTTTTCGGTCGTTTATCGGAATCAGGCGATTCAAGCGCCTGGAGTTTCGTCTCGAGACCCTCTATCAGTTTAACCAACTTAAACAAGTTTTTGCTACTGTAAAAATTTGACTTAGATCCAGATTAGTAGAACGAAGTTGTTTTCTTTCGCCGTTTGACTTTCGTTGCTTCGTTCGATTTGATTCTTTTTGCAAACCGGAGTTCTTAAGTTGAACCTTCTGCTTAGATCTCTTATTCGAGTTTTACCCGTGCATTAGATGAGTACTTATTGTGTGCTTGTTTGTTTGCGATAGAGTACCCGGAGTGCGCCGCTTGTTACTTCGAATCGCTAGGTTTCGCGGATCACCAGCAAGGCAAGTAACACTTTGATCATACCTTTTCTACTACCCTATTTTATTGCATTAGATCAGATCCTCAAACATTGCATGATTAGGATCTAATTAAATTGTGGGATGGGAAGTAGTTGAGGTAGTACCTATTACCTGTTTATTTTCAAACCTTTGGGAGTTACTTCTACGTTTGCTTATTATGCCAGGCTATGCTAGTAGACGTGGATTGGGTGAGTGATATCCATGACAGATGTGAGTTTGTTAATTAATGGTTTATCTAAGGTGGCAACTTAAACACACATCTGGGTGGATTGAGGCACCTGGGTAATCCAGAATTTGCCTGTTTTCTTTTGGACCGCCACCCAGGCTCAAAGGGATCATGAGATTATTCATACTAGAAACTTCCGTGTGCAGCCACAAGCTATTAGGGGCTCTAGCATAGTTGACTAAGTCATGCGAACTCTTACAGTGGTAGACTAGCAGATGTAGGGGATGTAGTTTGTACAGTCTACCCGATCGTAAGGTGCTAGCGCTTCTCAAAGACTATGTCTCGGTCATCCATCTTCTCAAACACCATGTAGTGCGAGAAACCAAATGGAGGCGATCGAGTCTTGTGGGGAAAAGTGTGCAAACCTATGCAGAGTGTATTAAACTAATCATGGTTAGCGTGTCCCCGGTTATGGACATCTTGAGTATCTAGTACCTGGATTATCATGTGAATCTCAACATGTTACTCTAAATTAATTTTGTTGGGTTTGTTTAACAATGATGTTTAATTGGGATTAAGGATGCTGTCAACCATCTCAATGTTTAACAACTACCATGATAGTTAAATAAAATTTATTCCTTTGTAGAAGGGAAAAATTGGCTTTACGCAAAACTGTAACCATAGAGCTTTCCACCAGCCAAATATGCATATAGTATAGCTGTTTCATTCCATTACTCTCTATGTGTTACCTTGCCAGCATATTCCATGTGCTGACCCGTTTTGGGCTGCAACGTTAATGTTGCAGACTTTTGAGACGACAATTAAGGAGCTTTAGGTCGTGGTTCTATACTCAGTGATGCCATTGGAGTTGATGGACTCAGTTATCTTCCAAGCCTTCCGCTGTTATCGTTATTAGATGGCCTTAAGCCATATTTATTGTAATAAGTTCTCTATTGAGACACTCGATGTAATAAGTGTGTGATTGCTACTCTGTTATAAATCCTCTGAGTACTGTGTGGTGTCAGCATTACTGATCCAGGGATGACACCGGAGCACAGAGATTGGACCGTTTGAGGTCTAGTCGCTACACTTTTTCACATATGTATCTCAGCCCCAAACTTTAAGAAACGACAACTTGGGTTTATTGCCAAACCACAGTTCATAAGGTGTCATCTCAATGGATTTAGATGGTGCCCTATTTAACGTGAATGCAGTTGTCTCTAAAGCGCAACCCCAAAACGTTAGCGGTAAATCAGTGAGAGACATCATAGATCGCACCATATCCAGTAAAGTACGATTATGACGTTCGGACACACCATTACGCTGCGGTGTTCCAGGTGGCGTGAATTGCAAAACTGTTCCGCATTGTTTCAAATGAAGTCCAAACTCATAACTCAAATATTGTCCTCCATGATTAGATCATAGAAACTTGATTTTCTTGTTACGATGATTTTCCACTTCACTCTGAAATTCTTTGCACTTTTCAAATGTTTCAAACTTATGTTTCATTAAGTAGATATACCCATATCTGCTTACATCATCTATGAAGGTGAGAAAACAACGATATCCGCCGCGAGCTTCAATGTTCATTGGACCACATACATCAGTATGTATGATTTCCAATAACTCTGTTGCTCGCTCCATTGTTCCGGAGAACGGAGTTTTAGTCATCTTGCCCATGAGGCATGGTTCGCAAGTACCAAGTGATTCATAATCATGTGATTCCAGAAGTCCATCAGAATGGAGTTTCTTCAGGCGCTTTACACCAATATGACCTAAATGGCAGTGCCACAAATAAATTGCACTATCATTATCAAGTCTGCATCTTTTGGCTTCAATACTATGAACATGTGTATCACTACTATCAAGATTTAGTAAAAATAGACCACTCATCAAGGGTGCATGACCATAAAAGATATTATTCATATAAACAGAACAACCATTATTCTCTAATTTAAATGAATAACCGTCTCGCATCAAACAAGATCCAGGTATAATGTTCATGCTCAACGCTGGCACCAAATCTCTCCCTAATAATAAACCACGGATTGAGTCTCCAGGTTCACCGTCGTGCATCTTTTGCATAATAGTCCCTAGGTTTTGGCATATCTAACCCGCAGTACACCGAGCAAAAAACAATTCGCCAGGTAATTCACCCCCAATTTTCCCTTCTGCGCCGACACCCCTAATTTCCCCTCTGCGCCGCCACGCGCCAGAGATGACCGCGCCCTACCACCCGATTCCGCGCCTCTCGCAGGGCACCACCGCCAACGAGGGCCACGCCGGCGATCTCCCCTCAGCCCGCCTGACTCCTCTTTCCTCTCTGTTCTCCTCCTCTCTCCGCCCCCTGTTCAGCAGCGACCGCCCAAACTCACCCCGATCCATGGCCATCTCCTTCCGCCCAGCTCCGGTCCGTCACCGGTCGTCCGTGGCAGGAGCGTTGTGCCTCCTCCTCAACCTCCTCATTCCGCTCCACTCCTCCTGGACTTCCCACGTGCGCCTCCCGAGCCCCCATGGACGCCTTCTGTGAAGCAGCGGTATCGATGGTTGACCGCTGCCATGACCGGCCTTGTGCGCAGCTCCATGTCACCATCCCCTACGCCTCCTCCCGCGTCTCCCCCATCTCACCTATGCAGCACCGTGGCTGCACGTCGCCAGCACCGTCTGCTGCAGACCCGCTCTCAACTCCCTGCGGTATGGAATTTCTCTTGCTGGAGCGTTTCAGTGAAAAGGAATTTGGTTCTGAAGCTTACGATCTGAAAAACATAGGAGAATTATTTTGTTCTATGTTGTGTTGTGGTTCCTGCTCAATAGGTGTTTATTTTTGTGCCTAAAAGGAAGTATGTGCTTTTCAGAATAAGCTCCATATATGTATATATGCATTGCCTGTGCTTGCCACTAACTGAAACAAGCTTAGTCAGTTTCAACATTATTTATTCCGTGAAGAGTGTATAGTGTATTTCTTTCTTTCCTGCTCCATCTCAGAGGAAAAATAAAATATCTGAATTATGTGTTTGAGCTATGAGGAACGCCTGTTATATCATTTATTCTCCTACAGGACATCTTAGTAGCTTTTCTTCTTGAAGTTATATTAGAAATAGGTAACTAGCTTCATTTCGCATAGGACATTCAAGAGTGAGTTGTTTTCTAAGGCTGGAAGGGAAGGAAGCAATGCAAGTGAGACACTTATATAATTCATTTGACCGCTCTTCTTTTCTTCATGTTCTTATTGGTCTCTTCTTTGGATGAGCTTTCTGAACACAATTTGAAGCTTCCAAGAAGCAAATTCCATACTCTACTACTGACTTGCTTTCCGGTGTTCTGGTGAGAGAAAATTTAGAAGCCAAGTTGTGCTATAGTACATAGGTAAACCTGCTTATCTCATTTAACTTATGTTCTTGGAAACTATCCTAATATCCTCCTGATGCTTCCTATTATGTTCACACATACCACTCTATGGCAACGTGAAGATATACTATGCCAAGGAGCTAAAAAAGGCCCTTGTTTTATGAGTGCTATTCCCATAGCCTTGGGGATGAATTCTAGAAGCTATGTATTTTAGGCAAGATCCGTCAATGACAAGGTACCTGAGTCTGATGCAATTCAGGAGAAGCTGATGCCTGAAAAGTACACCACAGCAAACGTCCAAGTGATTCTCCTGACCACAGCGGGGTACCCAGCACAATGTGATTAAGAGGTAGACACGGCAGTAGCAGAGTTGATCAGCTTCAAGCAGCTTTGCAATTGTATACATATATTCTCACCACAATTAATTACACGTAGGCTCTGTCTCCCTCCTCTCCTGAGAATTTGACAAATGTTGTTATCAAGGCATTTTGTTCTTCTAATCGATTCTAGAATAGATAAACATGTACTATGTGTTTCATATGAACTATTAAGAACCCAACAACACATGGTTATTTCATCAATCTTATCAAATTTTAGTTAATGGAATTATCTATTGATTGTAGTATTAAGTTTGCTTGCGTTTTCAGCTAAAAGAAAGGGAAAAAGGAACAACATACATTTCTGCATTGCTTCATCCTTGCGACTGAGAGAGGCATGCGTTCTCCTGTGAAGAGTGCATAAATTGTTTTCATTGTCTTGATATTTATTTATACCAGCTAATTTGCAGGTCTTACAATTAATACTAATATTTAGGCACAGGACCAGGACCATGTGGATTGCATCATCTGGTATATCTCAATGGATTATGCTTTTGTTTTTTCCATGTTACTTGGTGTTACGTTTTGTTTCTTGCCTAACCACCATTTTCTTTTGGCATATCCTAGGTTTATGAAATACTGAATAATGTTGTTGATGAAGCTCAAGCAGGCTATGCTACTGAGATTAATGCAGTCCTCCATGATGACAATTCCGTTAGTGTAACTGACAACTGTCGTGGGGTATGTAGTTCCTAAAGCCTATGAAAGACTTCCTGAATGTTCAATGGTTCTATAAATATTGTGGAAAAAGTAACTATCATGTATTCAGTTTTGTGCTGCTGCACGGTGTTGAACACCCTGAACATGGCAATTTCGGGGCCTATATGATGGTAGATGTCTGGGCCCATGGCTGTGAGCTCGGCCATATAAGCCCTTGTAAACTGACGGCGACACCTCTCTTCGGGCAGAATGTTATGCACGAGCACAATGCGCGACAATTTTTAGAGTCATAGACCCGCTGGGAATTAGTGTTTGCATTTTTGTTTTTACGACGTCTGAACTTTAGCGGACAATGTTCACTCACACATGGCACATGTGCTAAACCAGCAGGCTGTTCATTGGAAAGTTATACGAAATCCGAAGGAATCCAGCCTTCAAGTGTATCACCCATGATATCTCTGCTTTGTTCTTCTTTGCTCTGCTTTTCAGGAAGAAGGTGGATTGGTGGCCATTTCCTGTATTCAGAGGGGATGGCAACGACTGTTCCTTGGTTGAAGGATGCAATGCATCTCGCTGAATTTCAAGCTGTACGATTTTGGGTCTGCCTAGATACCTATGCAGGGGAGAAGAAATCTGCAAGTTGGGTAGAAAACTAGGCATGATTCTCAGTAATATTCTTTACTTGGTACTTGATGATTACTCTTTACTTGGTACAAGGTACTTGATGATTCTAATATAGTCTGACCCTACTGCAGATAGTAGTTTACATACATGCCTAAATGTGTTGGAGATGCATTGCACTGTGTTTCAGAGGTGGCCGTGATCGTGAAGGGTGACTAAAAGTAATCCATCATCACATCAAGTTTCTGGAATTCCTTGGATCAAAAACAGATCAAGATGCATCTGGTTAAATTTCAGGGATCGAAATCCATACAGATAAAAAATGGCTCAATGAAAGTTGTATTATCTGCATACTCTTTGTTGGTATATAAATCATGGCTCCCCCAATACTTTATTCCCATGTAAAATATCTAATTCCTGCATTACTTTGGAGTGCACACATCAGTTAAGAAAGGAGACTGCAAGTTATATATAGTGATCTGTATTGCTTACATCTAATATATAATCTATACATGATGGTTTCAAGTTATGTGCTAATGGTTGTACAATCGTCTTTCAACTGAATTACAGCCAAAGTGTTCATCTTGGCTACTTCTTTACTTCTGCACAAGTTAAATGGTGGAGTATGACCACTACCAGCTATGGTAAAATGTGGTAGCCTTAAATTGTCTTCGGTTTAGTCTCTTCTGTTTTCTTCTATTCTACATAAGTCTATGAGCCTTATGTCTCAATAAAATAAAATGTGCGAGAATAGGACTGAAAATCAAAGCTATTCATCATTTCGTGTGGGATGTGAGTCTGGTTGAAACTTGAGTGTACCAGCTGGAATTTTGTTGTTCGACAATTGGAAAAATAGCCTACTCGAGGGTGTTTGGACTTTTGCGCATCACCAGCCATTCGCGGCGCTCACACAAGCATCATATTTTGGTCTGGCATCAAAAGTCCAAGCATACAAGTGTTACAATTATTTATAGCAATATGAAATATACTTACCATTATATGCATAGATAATCACTCTTTTTTATGTTACGCCCTCCGTTCCAAATTACTCGTCATGGTTTTAGTTCAATTCAACTAAAACCACCATGACTAATTTGGAACAGAGGGAGTATTAAACAAGAAATTCAGGCATTTGCCATTAACCAGAAATTAAGAAAAATGAATAAAGGTCTAATTTGCCTCCATTCACAGTTTTATCTGGTCCAATTTGGCTATGTATTAAATATTGTTCTACTGGTCATGAAACAAACCATGTATAGAGCTAGGTCCAGGCGAGGTGGAGGATTCATTAGTATAAGTTAGGAAATGCCCATCAAAGAAATGGAAGCTGCTTGGCCAAAGAAGTTTCAGGGTGGTGCCTTAGAGCATCAAGCGGTGATAATGTCGTCACGTCTTAAAATTTCCAAATGGTCTCCTAAAAATTCTTATCTCATCCTGGACTATTTTCACCAATGAATCTCAAGCACGACCTCATCATCAATGCGGCATGTATGTGGTTAGCAAAAGAAGAAAAACACTGAAAGTGCCTTCCTTCAGGCCATGACCCCTGCATGTTGCATGTCCCTTAGGTCTTTACCAATGGCCATGAGGGCCATTCAGTGCAGTACATAACATACAATGATCTTCCACATTAAGTCTTACACATAAAAAATCCAGGCAATAGTTCATTATTTATATTGTGCTAGATATGTTTTTGCGTTCTGGTTGAATTTTGTTTTGAAAAAAGAAATAGTACTCATGGCAACATACTATGTTTTGGCCAAAGAATATTTTAGATGTCCCTTAGGAAATCAAGAGGCGATAACACCGTCAAATTTAAATTTTCCAAATGGCTTTTTAGAAGTCCTTATCTCATTCTCATGTATGTTTGCACGATGGATCTCAAGCACAAATCATCGATGATTTTGCACATAAGCTTAGAACCAAATAAGAATTGCATCGTCTGGACGCACGAGGGAGTCTGATGTTACGAGAGCACATGAAGAAAAGGCACCTATTGTTCCTGCTCAAGATGTCAATCACATATTCATAGCCTGATTCTGGTGCCTTTCGTGTTGTGTTCTCCCATTGCAATGCACGGGCCCTTTTGCTAGTAACAATTATTCAGGTATAAAACTAATCCCGAAGGTAGATGTAGAGGTAGTGTGCCGACGACGATCACATCGACTTTGGAACCATTTCCCACGCGCATCGTCACCTCGTCCTTAGCCAATCTTCGCTTAATCCATAGCCCATGTTTCAAGTTGCAAATGTTAGCAACTGAACCAGTATCAAATACCCAGGCACTACTGCGAACATTAGTAAGGTACACATCAATAATATGTATATCAAATATACCTTTCACTTTGCCATCCTTCTTCTCCGCCAAATACTTGGGGCAGTTCCGCTTCCAGTGACTAGTTCCTTTGCAGTAGAAGCACTCAATCGCAGGCTTAGGTCCAGACTTGGGTTTCTTCACTTGAGCAGCAACTGGCTTGCTGTTCTTCTTGAAGTTACCCGTCTTCCCTTTACCATTTTTCTTGAAACTGGTGGTCTTGTTGACCATCAACACTTGATGCTCCTTCCTGATTTCTACCTCCGCAGCCGTTAGCATTGCGAAGAGCTCAGGAATCGTCTTATCCATCCTTGTATATTATAGTTCATCATGAAGCTCTTGTAGCTTGGTGGCTATCGGTGTCAAAACCGGCGGATCTCGGGTAGGGGGTCCCGAACTGTGCGTCTAGGCCGGATGGTAACAGGAGGCAAGGGACACGAAGTTTTACCCAGGTTCGGGCCCTCTTGATGGAGGTAAAACCCTATGTCCTGCTTGATAAATATTGATGATATGGGTAGTACAAGAGTAGATCTACCACGAGATCGGAGAGGCTAAACCCTAGAAGCTGGCCTATGGTATGATTATTGTTTTGTATGTTGTCCTACGGACTAAAACCCTCCGGTTTATATAGACACCGGAGAGGGTTAGGGTTACACAAAGTCGGTTACAATGGTAGGAGATCTACATATCCGTATCGCCAAGCTTGCCTTCCACACCAAGGAAAGTCCCATCCGGACACGGGACGAAGTCTTCAATCTTGTATCTTCATAGTCCAGGAGTCCGACTGAAGGTATAGTCCGGCTATCCGGACACCCCCTAATCCAGGACTCCCTCAGTAGCCCCTGAACCAGGCTTCAATGACGACGAGTCCGGCGCGCAGATTGTCTTCGGCATTGCAAGGCGGGTTCCTCCTCCAAGTACTTCATAGAAGATTTTGAACACAAAGATAGTGTACGGCTTTGCAAGATAAGTTTCCACATATTGCCATAGAGAGAATAATATTTACACAAATCTAATATGCTGACGTATTCCGTAGTGAGACATCGCACCACGGCCAAGCCTTTATTCGAATCGTTTTATTGTCCCACCTCAGCGTGTCGTGCGAGGCGGTTTCCTTGGCACGTCTTGTTAAAGCAGAGATCGTGTCCCCTTATTCCGGGATTCTCATCAATACGGGCGTGGGTAACCCAACCGCGCCATTGATTACGGCGCTTGGGGATAAGCGAGTTTTACCAGGCCGGTGGGAACACGTAGTTGCGTCCATCCATATAAGGGGATAAGGATCCACCTTTTCACCTACGCCTTCTTCCTCCTTTGCCTATCCATTCGTGCGCACTCGAGCTCCAGTGCCCAAGTCCGCACTCCCCACCTCAACCTTCTCCATCCATGTCCGGAGCAGGAGGCAAGTGGATGGTCTCCTCCGTCACGGAGGGACACATCAAAAAACTGAGGAAGGCCGGATACTTGTCTAACGACATCGCGTACTGGCTTCCCGAAGAGGGGTAGCTCCTCCCCACCCCAAGGCCCCATGAGAGGGTAGTGTTCCTTCCCCACTTCCTCCGCGGACTGGGCTTTCCTATCCACCCATTCATCCGGGGACTCATGTTCTACTACGGCCTGGATTTCCATGATCTGGCCCCGAACTTGATCCTCAACATCTCTGCGTTTATCGTCGTGTGCGAGGCTTTCCTCTACATCCGCCCCCATTTCATCCTATGGCTCAAGACTTTCAATGTCAAGCCGAAGGTGGTGCACGGCAACCAGGCGGAGTGCGGAGGCGCCATGGTGGGCAAGATGCCCAACATCTTATGGCTCGAGGGCTCCTTTGTGGAGACCCTAAAGGGGTGGCAATCAGGGTGCTTTTACATCACCGAGCTGCGCGACCCTGAGTGGGTCGCAGCCCCTGAGTTCCGATCTGGACCCCCAACGCGGCTCACGTCCTGGAAAGAGACGGGCCTGTCGTGGGGCAGCAAAGGAGAGGTGACTGGACTGCAAACATGCATCCAAACCCTGGTGGACAAGCAGCTCAAGCTTGTCAACGTAGTCCAGGTCATGCTCATCTGCAGGATCCTCCCGTGTCAACAACGGGCCTTCAATCTGTGGGAGTTCAACCCGGCGCAGCACCGAACTCTGAGCAGGCTCTTCGACACGACGTACGAAGATGTCTGGAAGGTGCTTTTCAATGGCGCCGAGGCTCCCGCATCCGCTGCCGAGGATCGCAGATTCAGCGCGCAGCGTCACGTCAGCGCGGTAAGTTGTTTGTGCCTTTTACAGGGTATTAGTTTTTCATAGTTTAACTCTATGCGGGATCTAAGCTCCCTTACCTTTGACAGGTTTGGCAGGCAAAGTCCGGACAGGTTGACTGTCCGGCTCCTTTACCCGAAGACCCAGCCGATGCCCGCTTGGCGAAGTTCCTGGTTCCGGCACCCTATATGGTGCTGGAGAAGAAGGCCACGAAGAAGGCCACGGGGACTCGAAAAAGTGCCCGGCGCCGGGAGGTGTCGGGTTCATCATCCGACGGCTCCAAGGCGCATTCCTCCCATGAAGACGAGGAGGAGGAAGAAGAGACCTCTCCCCCTCCAGCGGGGGGAGAGAAGAAAAGGAAGGCCGCCCTCACTTGGGAGGCCGAAGGGTCCAAGAAGGGGAAAACCCTTCCTCCGGACTACTCCACTGACGCCAACAACGGCGGAGAGGAGTGGCCGCTCAGGGCCAAGCCCCTGGCGAAATCGTAAGTATCCAGATACCGGAGTAATTCATAGTATTCCTTTATTGCATAGCGTTCCCTTATGGCGAATATGTTTATGCAGCCCACCCAAAGACCAGCTCGACGCGTCGTCGAGCGGTTCACTGGACTCGTTGGATGTGAATTCGCTTCCGACGGCTTCCTCCCCCCGCCCTACGGACGACGCCGAAGTGTTGTCCCAACAGGTTCCAAGCCAGGAGGAGGTGGTCCTGGAGGCGCCGCAAGGCGACCTCCCGGACTCCAGGAGTAAAGGGGATAGAACCCCACCAGGGCTCCAAGTCCGGCTCTAGACCGGACACCGCTCCAGAACCTTCAAAGGTTCCAGAGTCTGGCGGGCGACCTCCTTCCAAGAGGAGCAAGCCCACCATGCCGGTGACCCCCGTCCAACCAGAGGCGCCGGACAATCTGTTGGAGGTCCTCAAAGGCGCCTCCATCGACGAGGAGCACCGCACCATTATGAGTGCGGTGGTCCATAAGGTTCAGTCCGCCAAGAGCGGACTGACTAAAGCTTGTACTAGCCTTTTAACGGGCTTTGAGGTAAGTAAAGAATGTGTAAATAATATTACCGCATAGACAGTAGCCCCTGATGCTCTGTTTGGCTTTCGGGAAGAAAAGCCGAAGAGAGGATCAAATAAAATTCGCAGGAGTCTAACGAAAAGGAGTCAATATGCGTATGCAGGCTTCTTCGCTGGCGTCCGCCGCACTGACTGCGGAAGTGGACACGCTAAAGCAGAACCTCGAGCAGGCCGAGCAAGAGCTCGGGCGTGCCAAGAAGCAGCTTGAGGACAAGGAAGGTAAGAAATACCTTGTTTAAATATATATAAAAAAAAGTGCAATTGCAAAAAATGACAGGATTATCGTGGCTATTGTAGGGGCCACGTCGGAGGTGGCGACCCTTAAGCAAGCGCTGGTCGAGGCCGAGAAGAGGGCGGCCACAGAGCGCACCGAGCGGGAGAAGTATGAGGCCCAGGTTGGCAAGGTGCAGCAAGAGCTCCAGGCTCTCATGAAAAAACATGAGAGTTTGGAGCTTGACTCAAAGACGTGAGCGTCCGAGCTCGCGATGGCTGTTGAAAATGCCAAGTCTGCCAAGGCCGAATCCCAGAAGACCCTCCAGGAGTTGGATGCGGTGAAAAAGATAGCGTCGGGCAAGGCATTCTTTATGCAAAGCAAACACATAAGCGTGAGTTACTTGTTACTTACCCGAATCCTGAGCTCTCCAGGAGCATTCGTAGATCTTCCCCGTAGCGTGTCCGATGCTGCCGCATTCTATCGAGCCGAGGAGGGCAGCTCGACAGAGAAGGTGTTCTGGTCTCAGTATGCTAAGGCCAGACACCCCATGCCCCTGAGCAACCAGCTGAAGCAACTGGTCGAGCTCCACAAGGCGGCCGAAGAGGCCATGAAGGGCCTCATAGTTCGGCTGTGGCCTGGAGAGGCTTTGCCTGGGAGCTATTTCGGGCTGGTGCGGCGGCTGGAGGGGGCCTATCCAAGGCTCGAAGTCATCAAGCGCTCCGTCTGCATTGAAGGTGCCCGTAGGGCCCTTGCCCGTGCTAAGGTGCACTAGGGCAAGCTGGATGCTGCGAAGCTTGTGAAGGACGGGCCACCGCCAGGGAAAGAGCATCGCAAGCCCGAGAATTATTATACGGATGTTCTGAAGGGTGCCCGCCTTGTGGCGGATGAATGTTCCAGGGATGTAATTTTTGAGTAAAACTCGCCCGTTTTGTCCTATGCGCTGAAAACTTATTCATATGCGCTAAGCAATGCTGTTGGAATTTAAAATATTACCTTCTATGCGGCTGTTTATCAATTCTGAGAGATGGCGAGTCGTCGGCTTCTGCCCCGTGCCGCTAGTGCTGGGGTGTTCGGGGATAAACCTGAGCGCTCTTTTTCCCATGTTTGGGTCCTTTGAGGGAGGCGCTCAGCACAACGAACAAGGCAATCGAACTATAATGTGTGAACACTCTCACTTAGCCATAGAATTCTATAATTTTAAATTTCAGCGAAGCCCCTGGTATTCGGAAGACCGAGTTCGGGGCGCTATCCACGCCTTGGCCGGACAGAGCCGACTCCTCGCTCTAAGCGGCATAAGTCTTTAGGGACTCGAAAAACCTCTCGAACAGTGACCGGCTCTTGCTTCATCATGACAGTCCATTTTAGCTTTCTCTAACGAGGTGCTCGACCCTGCTCAACTGGGGCACAATCGCAGTAGTTCTCCTAGTGCTACCTTAGCCGATATAGCGGAATGTAAGGCACCAGAACATAGGAGCCGGGCAAACCCAACTATTGACCCAAGACATGATTCAGAGCCGATGCATATAATGCTATAAGTTCAGGGTGCCGCACTTGTTAAAGTGTTCGGACTTCTCACACCATATTGAGGGGTACTAAAGCCCCTGGCATATTTTGGCCGTACCAAAGTGTACGGGTGCAACATGTCGTTAAGGAACATATATTTGTAAAAAAAGGTAATGCAAAGAGAGACAAAAGCTATGCATTGTTTATTAAAAAGGGTTGCGACCAAAGAAGAACGATACAAATAATGTGATAAGAAAACGGTTGGAGTATTTAACATGTCCGTTCCAGGGGCAGGCTGCGGAATTGTATGCGAAACAGGTATACTACTCGTGATAGAGACGACCTGGGAGTTCCGTAATGCGGCATGGCTTGTCTGCTTCCCTGGTTCTTGCATGGTTTGTGTGGCAATTGAACTGCCGAACAGGCCTTTTAAAGAGTGGAGTCCTGAAAGTAAGAGAAAATTAAAAGATCGGCAGCCCCTGGTGCGGTTTAAGCCGTGTTTCGGCGTGCCGTGATGGTGCCCCTCCCCCTGTACCCATGGTATTTCTAGAGCGTAATTATGTACGCGAAGTACTGGTGTCGCATTTTTGCGAGGGCTGGGGTTGGGGCCATATTGCTACACCTGCTCGGAACGTGCCAGGTGGTCTTGTTGTAGGCTACTCCGGGCGCGCTTGACGGTGTCCGGACGTTTAATGGCCGGACTAGAGAACTGGCTAGAGAGGCTGCTTTGTACTTCCGTAGCAAGGGCCGCCGTGTGCTCCTCCGTTCGGAGAGAGCGTTAGGTGTCTCCATTGACCTTAATTACACCTCAAGGGCCTGGCATCTTGAGCTTAAGGTATGCGTCGTGCGGTACCGCATTGAACTTGGCGAATGCGGTTCACCCGAGCAGTGCGTGATAGCCACTGCGGAATGGGACTATGTCGAAGACTAACTCCTCGCTTCGAAAATTATCCGGAGATCCGAAGACCACTTCAAGTGTGACTGAGCCTGTATAGTTGGCCTCTACACCTGATATTATGCCTTTAAAGGTCGTTTTGGTGGGCTTAATCCTCGAGGGATCTATGCCCATTTTCCGCACTATATCTTGGTAAAGCAGGTTCAGGCTATTGTCGCCGTCCATAAGGACTCTAGGGAGATGAAATCCGTCAATGATTGGGTCTAGAACCAATGCGGCGAATTCGCCATGACGGGTGCTAGTGGGATGGTCCCTTCGATCAAAGGTGATCGGACAGGAGGACCATGGGTTGAACTTTGGGGCGACTGGCTCTACCGCGTATACGTCCCTTAATGCGCGCTTCTGCTCCCTCTTGGGGATGTGGGTTGTGTATATCATGTTCACCGTCCGCACTTGTGGGGGAAAACCCTTTTGTCCACTGTTGTTCGGCGGCCGAGGCTCTTCATCGTCATCGCTATGCAGCCCCGTGTCTTTATTTTCGGCATTTAACTTGCCTGCCTGCTTGAACACCCAACAATCCCTGTTGGTGTGATTAGCCGGCTTTTCGGGGGTGCCATGTATCTGGCACAAGCGGTCAAGTATTCGGTCTAAACTAGACGGGCCCCTAGGATTTCTTTTGAATGGCTTTTTCTGCTGACCGGATTTATAGCCTCTGAATCCGGCATTAACTGTCGTATCCTCAGCATTGTCGCCGTTAATGCGGCGCTTCTGCTTGTTCCGACGTGACCTGCCACTACTGTCCCTGGTATCCGAATTACCAGGGTTCTTGGTCATATTGTTGCTACGAGCAAGCCAGCTGTCTTCTCCCGCACAAAAGCGGGTCACGAGTGTCGTGAGTGCTGCCATAGATTTCGGCTTTTCCTGTCCAAGGTGCCGGGCAAGCCACTCGTCACGGACATTGTGCTTGAAGGCTGCTAGGGCCTCTGCGTCCAGACAGTCGACTATTTGATTTTTCTTTGTTAGGAACCGTGTCCAGAATTGCCTGGCCGATTCCTCTGGCCGCTGAATTACGTGGCTGAGGTCATCGGCGTCTGGTGGTCGCACATAAGGGCCCTGGAAATTGTCGAGGAATGCGGCTTCCAGGTCCTCCCAACAACCGATTGATCCTGCTGGCAAGCTGTTAAGCCAATGCCGAGCTGGTCCTTTAAGCTTGAGTGGGAGGTATTTGATGGCATGGAGATCATCGCCGCGGGCCATGTGGATATGAAGGAGATAATCCTCGATCCATACCGCAGGATCAGTTGTGCCATCATATGATTCGATGTTTATGGGTTTGAAACCCTCGGGGATTTGATGATCCATTACTTCGTCTGTGAAGCATAGTGGGTGTGCGGCGCCTCCGTACTGGGCTATATCACGATGTAGCTCCAATGAGCTTTGTCTACTATGTTCGGCCCTACCGGATTTGTGTCCGGCGTGACGGTTACTGTCTCGAGTCGTGGGGCACCCACGCGATCCGTAGATCGATCTTGTTTGCCTTGCCTTGTCCTCCAACATATCTCGCAGGTCTGCTGCATTTTCCCGTGCCTTGGTACGGGGTGCGGCTTGAGTGGAGGGCCAAGAGGCCTCTCTATCGCGGCCACGAGGTGGCCGGTCGGCCGTATCAAGTGCTGGTGATGTAGGTTTAAGTGCTTCCTCCTCTAATCGGGGTAGCAACCTGCGATTTGGGTAGCTCTTGGAGGGGCGTTCGAGTTTATGCTCTTCGATCGCAAGGACTTCAGTCCATCTGTCGACTAGCAAATCTTGATCAGCTCTAAGCTGTTGCTGTTTTTTCTTGAGGCTTCTTGTCGTGGCCATAAGCCTGCATTGAAAACGCTCTTGCTCGACGGGATCCTCTGGAACGACGAATTCGTCGTCGTCGAGGCTTGCCTCGTCTTCGGAGGGAGGCATACAATTATCGTCCTCGACCTATCTGTCTACCGCTGTCTCATGAGGGCTGGCTTCTTCATCCTCCTGTGCTGAATCTTGATGGAGGTGGTTTTCTTCGGCACTCTCCGGAGTATTATTATCTCCCATGCTGGAATCACCGTATTTGCTTTGGCGGTATTTTGAGCGGCGTCGCTGACGCCGGCGCTTAGGCTGTTTCTTGGAGGGGTCATCCCCCGCTATTCCATCGCCATCTCCTTCTTTTGGGGTGTCCACCATGTATATGTCATATGACGAGGTGGCTTTCCAGGGCCCAATAGGCGCTGGTTCTTCATCGTCTCCTGCATCGGCGTCCATAACGTCGATGTCTTCGGAGTCGAAGTCGAGCATGTCGGTTAAATCATCGACAGTGGCTACAAAGTGGGTGGTGGGTGGGCTTTGAATTTCTTCATCGTCCGTATCCCAACCTTGCTGACCGTAGTCCGGCCAGGGTTCTCCTGATAAAGAGAGAGACTTTAGTTCTTCAGAATATCACCGAAAGGCGAGTGCTGAAAGATATCCGCGGCAATAAACTCCATGATCTGCGCCCAATCGGATTCGACCGGCAGGGGCGCGGAGGGTTCGGAGTCCGGAGAGGAGTCCGGCTCCTTGGAGTCACGAGTCTCGCGGAGTGCAGGGCTGGTGTTTGGCTCGATCACCGTTGGGATCTCAGCCCCCGAGGCGGCGTCCAACCACCCATCCTCGATCGGCCCAGTTGGCTCCGAATTAAGGGTCGAAGCCGATGCGGGTGCGGCCTCCAGGGCACTGTTCGGTGGCAGAGCTAGATCATGCTCGTCATGACAGTGCGGCGCGCTCGACAGTGGATCAAATTCGTCGAGGATCAAGTCCCCGCGGATGTCAGCTGTGTAGTTTAAATTCCAAATCTGACCTGACGGCTAGGGGCATAGCTTTCGATCTGCTCCAGATGGCCAAGTGAATTGGCCCGTAGTGTGAAGCCGCCGAAGACGAAGATCTATCCGGGGAGGAAGGTCTCACCCTGGACTGCCTCGCTATTGATCATCGTAGGAGCCATCAAGCCTAACGGCGACGACACAGAGGAACTCTCAATGAAAGCGCCAATGTCGGTGTCAAACCGGCGGATCTCGGGTAGGGGGTCCCGAACTGTGCGTCTAGGCCGGATGGTAACAAGAGGCAAGGTACACGAAGTTTTACCCAGGTTCGGGCCCTCTTGATGGAGGTAAAACCCTACGTCCTGCTTGATTAATATTGATGATATGGGTAGTACAAGAGTAGATCTACCATGAGATCAGAGAGGCTAAACCCTAGAAGCTAGCCTATGGTATGATTGTTGTTCTGTATGTTGTCCTATGGACTAAAACCCTCCGGTTTATATAGACACCGGAGAGGGTTAGGGTTACACAAAGTCAGTTACAATGGTACGAGATCTACATATCCGTATCGCCAAGCTTTCCTTCCACGCCAAGGAAAGTCCCATCCGGACATGGGACGAAGTCTTCAATCTTGTATCTTCATAGTCCAGGAGTCCGGCTGAAGGTATAGTCCGGCTATCCGGACACCCCCCAATCCAGGACTCCCTTAGTGGCAGTGATTGAAGAACTCTGTCAATGACACTGTCATCAGGAAGATTAACTCCCAGTTGAGTCAAGTGGTTGTGGTACCCAGACATTCTAAGTATATGTTCACTGACAGAACTATTCTCCTCCATCTTGCAGCTGTAGAACTTATTGGAGACTTCATATCTCTCAATCCAGGCATTTGCTAGAAATATTAAATTCAACTCCTGTTACATCTCATATGCTCCATGACGTTCAAAACATCATTGAAGTCCCAGTTCTAAGCCATAAAGCATGGCACACTGAACTATCGAGTAGTCATCAGCTTTGCTCTGCCAGGTGTTCATAACATCTGGCGTTGCTCCTGTAGCAGGTTTGTCACCTAGCGGTGCTTCCAGGACGTAATTCTTATGTGCAGCAATGAGGATAATCCTCAAGTTGCGGACCCAGTCCGTGTAATTGCTACCATCATCTTTCAACTTAGCTTTCTCTAGGAACGCATTAAAATTCAACGAAACAACAGCACGGGCCATCTATCTACAACAACGTAGACATGCAAAATACTATCAGGTACTAAGTTCATGATAAATTAAAGTTCAATTAATCAAATTATTTAAGAACTCCCACTTAGGTAGACATCTCTCTAATCATCTAAGTGATCATGTGATCCATATCAACTAAACCATGTCCGATCATCACGTGAGATGGAGTAGTTTTCAATGGTGAACATCACTATGTTGATCATATCTACTATATGATTCACGCTCGACCTTTTGGTCTCCAGTGTTCCGAGGCCATGTCTGCATATGCTAGGCTCGTCAAGTTTAACCCGAGTATTCTACATGTGCAAAACTGGCTTGCACCCGTTGTATGTGAACGTAGAGCTTATCACACTGGATCATCACGTGGTGTCTCGGCACGATGAACTGTAGCAACGGTGCATACTTAGGGAGAACACTTATACCTTGAAATTTAGTGCGATATCATCTTATAATGCTACCATCAAACTAAGAAAAATAAGATGTATAAAGGATAAACATCACATGCAATCAATATAACTGATATGATATGGCCATCATCTTGTGCCTGTGATCTCCATCTCCAAAGCACCATCACGATCACCATCATCACCGGCTTGACACCTTGATCTCCATCGAAGCATCATTGTCATCACGCCAACTATTGCCTCCACGACTATCGCTAGCGCTTACTGATAAAGTAAAGCAATTACATGGCGATTGAATTTCATACAATAAAGCGACAACCATATGGCTCCTGCCAGTTGTCGATAACTGTGTTACAAAACATGATCATCTCATGCAATAAAATTTAGCATCATGTCTTGACCATATCACATCACAACGTGCCCTGCAAAAACAAGTTAGATGTCCTCTACTTTGTTGTTGCAAGTTTTACGTGGCTGCTACGGGCTGAGCAAGAACCGTTCTTATCTACGCATCAAAAACCACAACACAGTATAGTGATTGCTTTTTGATCTTCAGAAAGAACCATGTTCACTGCATCCGATTCAACTAAAGCTGGAGAAATAGACACCCACTAGCCACATGTGTGCGAAGCACGTCGGTAGAACCAGTCTCGCGTAAGCGTACATGTAATGTCGGTTTGAGCTGCTTCATCCAATAATACTGTTGAATCAAGAATCAACTAGTGACGGCAAGCAATATGTATTTACCCACGCCCACAACTCCTTTGTGTTCTACTCGTGCAAATAACATCTACGCATAAACCTGGCTCGGATGCCACTGTTGGGGAACGCAGTAATTTCAAAAATTTCCTACGCACACGCAAGATCATGGTGATGCATAGCAACGAGAGGGGAGAGTATTTTCTACGTACCCTCGTAGACCGTAAGCGGAAGCATTACGACAACGCGGTTGATGTAGTCGTACGTCTTCACGATCGACCGATCCTAGTACCGAACGTATGGCACCTCCGCGATCTGCACACGTTCAGCTTGGTGATGTCCCGTGAAGTCATCATCCAGTAGAGCTTCATGGGACAGTTTCATCAGCACGATGACGTGATGACGGTGATGATGATGCTACCGGAACAGGGCTTCGCCTAAGCACCTCTATGCTATAACCGAGGTGGATTATGGTGGAGGGGAGCACCGCACATGGCTAAAAGATCAATGATCACCTTGTGTGTCCATGGGGTGCCCTCCTCCCCCGTATATAAAGGAGTGGAGGAGGGCGAGGTCATGCCCTCTCTATGGCACGCCCTGGGGAAGTCCTACTCCCTCCGGGAGTAGGATTCCCCCCTTTCCTAGTAGAAGTAGGAGTAGGAGAGGAAGGAAGGAGGAGAGATGGAGGAAGGAAAGGGGGGTCGGCCCCCTTCCCAATTCAGATTGGGCTTGGGGGCGCGCCTCCCTCTTTTCCCTTCCCTCTCCTCTATTCCACTAAGGCCCAATAAGGCCCATATACTCCCCGGGGGGTTCCGGTAACCTCCCGGTACTCCGGAAAAATGCCCGAACCACTCGAAACCATTCCGATGTCCAAATATAGGCTTCCAATATATCGATCTTTACGTCTCGACCATTTCGAGACTCCTCGTCATGTCCGTGATCAAATCCAGGACTTTGAACTACCTTCGGTACATCGAAACACATAAACTCGTAATACCGATCGTCACCGAACATTAAGCGTGCTGACCCTACGGGTTCGAGAACAATGTAGACATGACCGTGACTCATCTCCGGTCAATAACCAATAGCGGAACCTGGATGCTCATATTGGTTCCTATATATTCTATGAAGATCTTTATCGGTCAAAACCGCATAACGGTATACGTTGTTCCCTTTGTCATCGGTATGTTACTTGCCAGAGATTCAATCATCGGTATCACAATACCTAGTTCAATCTTGTTACCGGCAAGTCTCTTTACTCGTTCCGCAATGTTACATCCAGTAACTAACTCATTAGCTACATTGCTTCAAGGCTTATAGTGATGTGCATTACCGAGAGGGCCCAAAGATACATGTCCGACAATCGAAGTGACAAATTCTAATCTTGATCCATGCCAACTCAACAAACACCATAGGAGACACATGTAGATCACCTTTATAATCACCCAGTTACGTTGTCCCGTTTGGTAGCACACAAAGTGTTCCTCCGGTATTCGGAAGTTGCATGATCTCATAGTCATAGGAACATGTATAGTTATGGAGAAAGCAATAGCAACAAACTAAACGATCATCGTGCTAAGCTAACGGATGGGTCAAGTCAATCACATCATTCTCTAATGATGTGATCCGTTAATCAAATGACAACTCATGTCTATAGTTAGGAAACATAACCATCATTGATTCAACGAGCAAGTCAAGTAGAGGCAAACTAGTGACACTCTATTTGTATATGTATTGACATATGTACTAAGTTTCTGGTTAATACAATTCTAGCATGAATAATAAACATTTATCATGATACAAGGAAATATAAATAACAACTTTATTATTGCTTCTAGGGCATATTTCCTTCACTATCATTATATAAGGAAATAAATAATAACTTTATTATTGCCTCTAGGGCATATTTCCTTCAGTATCCCACGTGCACTAGAGTCAATAATCTAGTTCACATCGTCATGTGATTTAACACCAATAGTTTCACATCTTTATGTGATTAGTTCACATCTCCATGTGACTAATACCCAAAGGGTTTACTAGAGTCAATAATCTAGTTCACATTGCTATGTAATTGACACCCAAAGGGTGATCATGTTTTGCTTGTGAGACAAGTTTAGTCTACGGGTCTGCAACTTTCAAATCCGTATGTATTTTACAAATTTCTATGTCTACAATACTCTGCGCGGAGCTACTCTAGCTAATTTCTCCCACTTTCAATATGTATCTAGATCGAGACTTAGAGTCATCTAGATCGGTGTCAAAAGCTTGCATTGATTTAACTCTTTACAACGAACTCTTTTATCACCTCCATAACCGAGAAATATTTCCTTAGTCCTTTAAGGATAATTTTGACCGTTGTCCAATGATCTACTCCTAGATCACTATTGTACTGCTACCTCTTGAGCACTATGTTGGTTTTTCCTTGAAGAGGAAAGGGTGATGCAGCAAAGTAGTGTAAGTATTTCCCTCAGTTTTTGAGAACCAAGGTATCAATCTAGTAGGAGACAACATGCAAGTCACCTCGCACCTACACAAGCAAATAGGAACCTCGCAACCAACGCGATAAAGGGGTTGTCAATCCCTTCACGGTCACTTACGAGAGTGAGATCCGAGAGAGATAATAAGATAAATATTTTTTGTATTTTTATTATAAAGATTGGAAAATAAAGATTGCAAAATAAGATAGATTGGAAACTTATATGATGGAAAATAGACCCGGGGGCCATAGGTTTCACTAGTGGCTTCTCTCAAGATAGCATAAGTATTACGGTGGGTAAACAAATTACTGTCGAGCAATTGATAGAAAAGTGCATAATAATGACAAGGCATGATCATGTATATAAGCATCACGTCCGCGACAAGTAGACCCAAGCGATTCTGCATCTACTACTATTACTCCACACATCGACCGCTATCTAGCATGCATCTACAGTATTAAGTTCATAAGAACAGAGTAACACATTAGGCAAGATGACATGATGTAGAGGGATAAACTCAAGCAATATGATATAAACCCCATCTTTTTATCCTCGATGGCAACAATACAATACGTGTCGTGCTGCCCCTGCTGTCACTGTGAAAGGACACCGCAAGATTGAACCCAAAGCTAAGCACTTCTCCCATTGCAAGAAAGATCAATCTAGTAGGCCAAACCAAACTGATAATTCAAAGAGGCTTGCAAAGATAACAAATCATACATAAAAGATTTTAGATAAGAATCAAATATTGTTCATAGATAATCTTGATCATAAACCCACAATTCATCGGATCTTGACAAACACACCGCAAAAAGAATTAAATCTAATAGATCTCCAAGAAGATCGAGGAGAACTTTGTATTGAGATCCAAAGAGAGAGAGAAGAAGCCATCTAGCTAATAACTATGGACCCGAAGGTGTGTGGCAAACTAGTCACACGTCATCGGAGAGGCTATGGTTTTGATGTAGATGCCCTCCGTGATTGATTCCCCCTCCGGCGGAGCTCCAGAAAAGGCCCCAAGATGGGATCTCTTGGGTACAAAAGGTTGCGGCAGTGGAAATAGGGTTTTGTAGTGCTCCTGGATGTTTTTGGGGTATATGGATATATATATATAGGAGGAAGAAGTAGGTTGGTGGAGCTGCGAGGGGCCCACGAGGGTGGGGCGCGCCTCCCTGCCTCGTGGCTTCCTCGCTCCTTTCTTGACGTCTACTCCAAGTCCCCTGGATCACATTTGTTCCAAAAATAACTCTCCCAAAGGTTTCATTCCGTTTGGATTCCGTTTGATATTCCTTTTCTGCGAAACACTGAAATAGGCAAAAAAAATAACAATTTGCACAGGGCCTTGGGTTAGTAGGTTAGTCCCAAAAATAATATAAAAGTGTATAATAAAGCCCATTAAACATCCAAAACAGATAATATAATAGCATGGGACTATTAAAAATTATAGATACGTTGGAGACGTATCATGTACTCCCTTGCCAAAATCATGCTAAGGTATACAATAGTTCTGGTACACAGCATAGCATACTTTATAGAACCTATGACTGAGGCATAGGGAATGACTTTTTCATTCTCTTTCTATTTTATGCCGTGGTCGGCTTTTGAGTCTTTACTCAACTTTACACCTTGTAACACAGTGAAGAACTCCTTCTTTGACTGTTCTATTTTGAACTACTTCAAAAACTTGTCAAGGTATTTACTCATTGAAAAATTTATCAAGCGTCTTGATCTATCTCTATAGATCTTGATGCCCAATATGTAAGCAACTTTACCGAGGTCTTTCATTGAAAAATTCTGATTCAAGTATCCTTTTATGCTATCCAGAAATTCAGTATCATTTCCGATCAACAATGTGTCATCCACATATAATATCAGAAATGCTACAGAGTCTGTATAAAAGTCCGTATAAAACTATATGCTTTGATCAACTCATCAAAGCGCATATTCCAACTCTGAGATGCTTGCATCAGTACATAGCTGGATCGTTGGAGCTTGCACACTTTGTTAGCCTCTTTAGGATTGACAAAACCTTTTGGTTGCATCATATACAAGTCTTTAATAAATCCATTAAGGAATGTAGTTTTGATATCCATTTGCCAGATTTAATAAAATGCGGCAACTGCTGACATGATTCGGACAGAATTTTAAGCATTGATATGAAGGAAATATGCCCTAGAGGCAATAATAAAGTTATTATTTATTTCCTTATTTAATTATAAATGTTTATTATTCATGCTAGAATTGTATTAACCGGAAACTTAGTACATGTGCGAAAACATAGACAAAACAAAGTGTCCCTAGTATGCCTCTACTTGACTAGTTCGTTTATCAAATATGGTTATGTTTCCTAACCATAGACATGTGTTGTCATTTGATGAACGGGATCACATCATTAGGAGAATGATGTGATGGACAAGACCCATTCGTTAGATTAGCATTATGATCGTTACAGTTTCATTGCTACTGCTTTCTTCATGACTTATACATGTTCCTCGGAATATTAGATTATGCAACTCCCAAGTACCAGAGGAACACCTTGTGTGCTATCAAATATCACAATGTAACTGTGTGATTATAGATATTCTCTACAGGTGTCTCCGATGGTGTTTGTTGAGTTGGCATAGATCGAGATTAGGATTTTTCACTCCATGTATCGGAGAGGTATCTCTGGGCCCTCTCGGTAATACACATCACTATAAGCCTTGCAAGCAATGTGACTAATGAGTTAGTTGCGGGATGATGCATTACGGAACGAGTAAAGAGACTTGCCGGTAATGAGATTGAACTAGGTATGATGATACCGACGATCGAATCTCGGGCAAGTAACATACCGATGACAAAGGGAACAACGTATGTTGTTATGCGGCTTGACCCATAAAGATCTTCATAGAATATGTAGGAGCCAATATGAGCATCCAGGTTCCCCTATTGGTTATTGACCGGAAATGAATCTCGGTCATGTCTACATAGTTCTCGAACCTGTAGGGTCCACACGCTTAACGTATTGTGACGATTTGTACTATGAGTTATGTGATTTGATGACCGAAGTTTGTTCGGAGTCCCGGATGATATTGGGGACATGACGAGGAGTCTCGAAATGGTCGAGACGTAAGGATCAATATATTGGAAGGCTATATTCGGACATCAGAAAGGTTCCGAGTGATTCGGGTATTTTTCGGAGTACCGGAGAGTTACGGGAATTCGTATTGGGCCTTAATGGGCCATACGGGAAAGGAGAGAAATTCCTCAAGGGTGGCCGCGCCCCTTCCCCATGGACTGGTCCGAATTGGTCTAGGGAAAGGGGGCGCCCCCTTCCTTCCTTCTCCTTCTCCCTTCCCTTTTTCCTATTCCGTATGGGAGGTGGAATCCTACTAGAACTAGGGAGTCCTAGTAGGACTCCACACTTTGGGCACGCCCTATGAGGGCCGGCCTCCTCCTCCCTCCATCCTTTATATACGTGGCTAGGGGCACCCCATAGACACACAAGTTGATCATTGATCTCTTAGCCGTGTGCGGTGCCCCCCTCCACCATAATCCACCTCGGTCATATCATAGTGGTGCTTAGGCGAAGCCCTGTTCCAGTAGCATCATCATCACCGTCATCACACCCTCGTGCTCTCCCTCGAGACTCTGCTGGATCATGAGATCGTGGGACGTCACCGAGCTGAACGTGTGCAGATCGCGGAGGTGTCGTACTTTCGGTACTAGGATCGGTCGATCGTGAAGACGTATGACTACATCAACCGCGTTCTCATAACGCTTCCGCTTACGGTCTACGAGGGTACGTAGAAAATACTCTCCCCTCTCGTTGCTATGCATCACCATGATCTTGCGTGTGCATAGGATTTTTTTTTAAATTACTACATTCCCCAACAGTGGCATCCGAGCCAGGTCTATGCGTAGATGTTATACGCACGAGTAGAACACAAAGGAGTTGTGGGCGTGGGTAAATACATATTGCTTGCCGTCACTAGTTGATTCTTGATTCAGCGGTATTATTGGATGAAGCAGCTCAAACCAACATTACACGTATGCTTACGCGAGACTGGTTCTACCGACGTGCTTCACACACAGGTGGCTTGTGGGTGTCTATTTCTCCAACTTTAGTTGAATCGGATTCATTGAACAGGGTTCTTTCTGAAGATCAAAAAGCAATCACTATATCGCGTTGTGGTTTTTGATGCGTAGGTAAGAACGGTTCTTGCTAAGTGATACGTCTCCAACATATCTATAATTTGTTATTGTTCCATGCTATTATATTATCTATTTTGGATGTTTAATGGTCTTTATTATACACTTTTATATTATTTTTGGGACTAACCTACGAACCAAAGGCCCAGTGCAAATTGTTGTTTTTTTGCCTATTTCAGTGTTTCGCAGAAAAGGAATATCAAACGAAATCCAAACGGAATGAAACCTTTGGGAGAGTGATTTTTGGAACAAACGCAATCCAGGAAACTTGGAGTGGACGTCAAGGAAGCATCGAGGAGGCCACGAGGCAGGGAGGCGTGCCCCCCACCCTCGTGGGCCCCTCGTGGATCCCCTAACCGACTTCTTTCGCTTATATATTCTCATATACCCCAAAAACATCCGAGAGCACCACGAAACCCTATTTTCCACCGCCGTAACCTTCTATACCCAAGAGATCCCATCTTGAGGCCTTTTTCGGAGCTTCGCGGAAGGGGGAATCGATCACGGAGGGCTTCTACATCAATACCATAGCCTCTCCGATGATGTGTGAGTAGTTTACCACAGACCTTCGGGTCCATAGTTATTAGCTAGATGACTTCTTCTCTCTCTTTGGATCTCAATTCAAAGTTCTCCTCGATCTTCTTGGAGATCTATTCGATGTAATTCTTTTTTGTGGTGTGTTTGTCGGGATTCGATGAATTGTGGGCTTATGATCAAGATTATCTATGAACAATATTTGGTTCTTCTTTGAATTCTTTTATGTATGATTTGTTATCTTTGCAAGTCTCTTCGAATTATCAGTTTGGTTTGGCCTACTAGATTGATCTTTCTTCCAATGGGAGAAGTGCTTAGCTTTGGGTTCAATCTTGCGGTGTCCTTTCCCACTGACAGCAGGGGCAGCAAGGCACGTATTGTATTGTTGCCATCGAGGATAAAAAGATGGGGTTTATATCATATTTCTTGAGTTTATCCCTCTACATCATGTCATCTTGCCTAATGCGTTACTCTGTTCTTATGAACTTAATACTCCAGATGCATGCTGGATAATGGTCGATGTGTGGAGTAATAGTAGTAGATGCAGAATCGTTTCGGTCTATTTGTCGCGGACGTGATGCCTATATACATGATCATGCCTAGATATTCTCATAATTATGCACTTTTCTATCAATTGCTCGACAGTAATTTGTTCACCCACCATAGAAATTGCTATCTTGAGAGAAGCCACTAGTGAAACCTATGGCCCCGGGGTCTATTTTCCATCATATAAGTTTCCAATCTATTTTACTTTGCAATCTTTACTTTCAATCTATATCATAAAAATACCAAAAATATTTATCTTATTATCTCTATCAGATCTCACTTTTGCAAGTGGCCGTGAAGGGATTGACAACCCCTTTATCGCGTTGGTTGCAAGGTTCTTATTTGTTTGTGTAGGTGCGAGGCGACTTGCGTGTAGTCTCCTACTGGATTGATACCTTGGTTCTCAAAAACTGAGGGAAATACTTACGCTACTTTCCTGCATCACCCTTTCCTCTTCAAGGGAAAACCAATGCAGTGCTCAAGAGGTTGCACTAAGCCCGTAGCAGCCACGTAAAACTTGCAACAACATAGTAGAGGACGTCTAACTTGTTTTTGCAGGGCTTGTTGTGATGTGATATGGTCAAGACATGATGAGATATAAGTTGTTGTATGAGATGATCATGTTATGTGGAAGTTATCGGCAAATGGAAGAAGCCTTATGGTTGTCTCTTTATTGCATAAGATGCAAGTGCCAAATAATTGCTTTACTTTATGGCTATGCGATAGCAATAGTTGCAAGAGCAATAGTTGGCAAGACGACCATGTGACGACACATTGATAGAGATCAAGATGATTGGAGATCATGGTGTCATGCGGGTGACGATAGAGATCATGACAGTACTTTGGAGATGGAGATCAAAGGCGCAAAATGATCATGGCCATATAATGTCACATATTTTAATTGCATATGATGTTTATCCTTTATGCATCTTATTTTGCTTAGTTCGGCGGTAGCATTATAAGATGATATCGCACTAAATTTCAAGGTATAAGTGTTCTCCCTAAGTATGCACCGTTGCTACAGTTCGTCATGCCGAGACACCACGTGATGATCCAGTGTGATAAGCTCTACGTTCACATACAACGGGTGCAAGCCAGTTTTGCACATGTAGAATACTCGGGTTAAACTTGACGAGCCTAGCATATGCAGACATGGCCTCAGAACACTGGAGACCAAAAGGTCGAGCGTGAATCATATAGTAGATATGATCAACATAGTGATGTTCACCATTGAAAACTACTCCATCTCACGTGATGATCGGACATGGTTTAGTTGATATGGATCACATGATCACTTAGATGATTAGAGGGATGTCTATCTAAGTGGGAGTTCTTAAGTAATACGATTAATTGAACTTTAATTTATCATGAACTTAGTCCTGGTAGTATTTCCATAACTATGTTGTAGATCAATAGCTCGCGATGTAGCTCCCCGTTTATTATGATATGTTCCTAGAGAAACATATGTTGAAAGGTGATAGTAGCAATGATGCGGATTGGATCCGTGATCTGAGGATTATCCTTGTTGCTGCACAAAAGAATTATGTCCTTGATGCACTGCTAGGTGACATAACTATTGCAGGAGCAAATGCAGACGTTATGAATGTCTGACAAAGCTTAGTATGATGACTACTTGATAGTTTAGTGCACCATGATTTACGTCTTAGAACCAGTACTTCCAAAATGTTTTGAATGCCACGGAACATATAAGATGTTCCAAGAGCTGAAATTTGTATTTCAGGCTCATGCCCGAGTCAAGAGGTATGAGACTTCTAACAAGTACTTTGCCTACAAGATGTAGGAGAATAGCTCAACCAGTGAGCATGTAATCAGATTGTCTGAGTACTGCAATCACTTGAATCAATTGGGAGTTAATCTTCCAGATAAAATAGTGATTGACAGAGTTCTCTAGTCACTATCACTAGGTTACTGGAACTTCATGATGAACTATAATATGCAAGGGATAACGAAAACGATTCCCGAGCTCTTCGCGATGCTGAAATCGACGAAGGTAGAAATCAAGAAAAGCATAAAACGTTGATGGTTGACAAGACCACTAGTTTCAAGTAAAAGGGCAAGGGAAAGAAAGGGAACATCAAGAAGAATGGCAAGCAAGTTTCCACTCCCATGAAGAAGCCCAAAGCTAGAGCCAAGCCTGGAACTGAGTGCTTCTACTACAAAGGAAATGGTCACTGGAAGTGCAACTGTTGGAGAACGTTGCAGAAAACAAAAAAAATTCCTATTCGTTTCACCAAGATCATCTAGGAGTTCATCTAGCAACGAGTCACGAGATGCATCTACATACCTTTGTAGATCGCGTGCGGAAGCGTTCAACGAACGGGGATGATGTAGTCGTACACAACGTGATCCAAATCACCGATGACCAGCGCCGAACGGACGGCACCTCCGCGTTCAACACACGTACGGGACGGGAGACGTCTCCTCCTTCTTGATCCAGCAAGGGGGAAGGAGAGGTTGACGAAGATCCAGCAGCACGACGGCGTGGTGGTGGATGCAGGGCATCGCAGTAGCAGGGCTTCGCCTATACTACGAGGAAGAGAGACGTAACGGGGAGAGAGGGAGGCGCCAGGGGCTGGTGTGTCAAGTCCCTCCTCTCCCCCACTATATATAGGGGTGCCATGGGGGGGGCGCCGGCCCTAGTAGATGGAATCTACTAGGGGGGCGGCGGCCTAGGGTGGGGCTTGCTCCCCAAGGCAAGGGGGCGCCCCTTCTAGGGTTTCCCCTTAGCCCTAGCCGCATGGGCCCCCTAGGGGCTGGCGCCCCAGCCCACTATGGGCTGGGTTCCCTCCTATTTCAGCCCATGGGGCCCTCCGGGATAGGTGGCCCCACCCGGTGGACCCCCGGGACCCTTCCGGTGGTCCCGGTACAATACCGGGTACCCCGAAACTTGTCCCGATGGCCGAAACTGCACATCCTATATATAATTTTTTACCTTAGGACCATTCCGGAACTCCTCGTGACGTCCTGGATCTCATCCGGGACCCCTAACAACATTCGGGTTACTGCATATACTTATCTTCACAACCCTAGCGTCACCGAACCTTAAGTGTGTAGACCCTACGGGTTCGGGAGACAAGCAGACATGACCGAGACGACTCTCCGGTCAATAACCAACAGCGGGATCTGGATACCCATGTTGGCTCCCACATGCTCCACGATGATCTCATCGGATGAACCACGATGTCGAGGATTCAATCAACCCTGTATGCAATTCCCTTTGTCAATCGATATATTACTTGCCCGAGATTCGATCGTCGGTATCCCAATACCTCGTTCAATCTCGTTACCGGCAAGTCACTTTACTCGTACCGTAATGCATGATCCCGTGACCAGACACTTGGTCACTTTGAGCTCATTATGATGATGCATTGCCGAGTGGGCCCAGTGATACCTCTCCGTCATATGGAGTGACAAATCCCAGTCTTGATCCGTGTCAACCCAACAGACACTTTCGGAGATACCCGTAGTCTATCTTTATAGTCACCCAGTTACGTTGTGACGTTTGGCACACCCAAAGTACTCCTACGGTATTCGGGAGTTACACGGTCTCATGGTCTAAGGAAAAGATACTTGACATTGCAAAACTCTAGCAAACGAACTATACGATCTTTATGCTATGTTTAGGATTGGGTCTTGTCCATCACATCATTCTCCTAATGATGTGATCTCGTTATCAATGACATCTTATGTCCATAGCCAGGAAACCATGACTATCTGTTGATTAACGAGCTAGTCAACTAGAGGCTTACTAGGGACATGTTGGTGTCTGTTATTCACACATGTATTACGATTTCCGGATAACACAATTATAGCATGAATAAAGACAATTACCATGAACAAGGAAATATAATAATAATGCTTTTATTATTGCCTCTAGGGCATATTTCCAACAGTCTCCCACTTACACTAGAGTCAATAATCTAGTTACATTGTGATGAATCGAACACCCATGGAATTCTGGTGTTGATCATGTTTTGCCCTAGGGAGAGGTTTAGTCAACGGATCTGCTACATTCAGGTCCGTATGTACTTTACAAATATCTATGTCTCCATCCTGAACATTTTCACGAATGGAGTTGAAGCGACGCTTGATATGCCTTGTCTTCTTGTGAAACCTGGGCTCCTTGGCAAGTGCAATAGCTCCAGTGTTGTCACAGAAGAGCTTGATCGGCCCCGACGCATTGGGTATGACTCCGAGGTCGGTGATGAACTCCTTCACCCAGATTGCTTCATGTGCTGCCTCCGAGGCTGCCATGTACTCCGCTTCACATGTAGATCCCGCCACGACGCTCTGCTTGCAACTGCACCAGCTTACAGCCCCACCATTCAAAATATACACGTATCCGGTTTGTGACTTTGAGTCATCCAGATCTGTGTCGAAGCTAGCATCGACGTAACCCTTTACGACGAGCTCTTCGTCACCTCCATAAACGAGAAACATCTCCTTAGTCCTTTTCAGGTACTTTAGGATATTCTTGACCGCTGTCCAGTGTTCCTTGCCGGGATTACTTTGGTATCTTCCTACCAAACTTACGGCAAGATTTACATCAGGTCTGGTACACAGCATGGCATACATAATAGAACCTATGGCTGAGGCATAGGGGATGACACTCATCTCTTCTATTTCTTCTGCCGTGGTCGGACTTTGAGCCGAGCTCAATTTCATACCTTGCAGTACAGGCAAGAACCCCTTCTTAGACTGATCCATATTGAACTTCTTCAATATCTTATCAAGGTATGTGCTTTGTGAAAGACCTATGAGGCCTCTTGATCTATCTCTATAGATCTTGATGCCTAATATATAAGCAGCTTCTCCAAGGTCCTTCATTGAAAAACTCTTATTCAAGTAGGCCTTGATGCTGTCCAAGAGTTCTATATCATTTCCCATCAAAAGTATGTCATCTACATATAATATGAGAAATGCTACAGAGCTCCCACTCACTTTCTTGTAAACACAGGCTTCTCCATAAGTCTGCGTAAACCAAATGCTTTGATCATCTCATCAAAGCGAATGTTCCAACTCCGAGATGCTTGCACCAGCCCATAAATCGAGCGTTGGAGCTTGCATACTTTTCAGCATTCTTAGGATCGACAAAACCTTCTGGCTGCATCATATACAATTCTTCCTTAAGGTAACCATTAAGGAATGCCGTTTTGACGTCCATTTGCCATATTTCATAATCGTAGAATGCGGCAATTGCTAACATGATTCGGACGGACTTTAGCTTCGCTACCGGTGAGAAAGTCTCATCGTAGTAAACCCCTTGAACTTGTCGATAACCCTTAGCGACAAGCCGAGCTTTATAGATGGTCACATTACCATCCGCGTCTGTCTTCTTCTTAAAGATCCATTTATTTTCTATGGCTCGCCATTCAATGGGCAAGTCAGTCAAAGTCCATACTTCGTTTTCATACATGGATCCTATCTTGGATTTCATGGCTTCTAGCCATTTGTCGGAATCCGGGCCCGCCATCGCTTCTTCATAGTTCGAAGGTTCACCGTTGTCTAACAACATGATTTCCAAGACCGGGTTGCCGTACCACTCTGGTGCGGAACGTCTCCTTGTGGACCTTCAAATTTCAGTAGTAACTTGATCAGAAGTTTCATGATCATCATCATTAACTTCCTCTCCAGTCGGTGTAAGCACCTCAGGAACATTTTCTTGAGTTGCGCCATTTTCCGGTTCAAGAGGTAATACTTCATCAAGTTCTATTTTCCTCCCACATACTTCTTTCGAGAGAAACTCTTTCTCTAGAAAGGATCCATTCTTGGCAACAAAGATCTTGCCTTCGGATCTGAGGTAGAAGGTATACCCAATAGTTTCTTTTGGGTATCCTATGAAGACGCATTTTTCCGACTTGGGTTCGAGCTTTTCAGGTTGAAGTTTCTTGACATAAGCATCGCATCCCCAAACTTTCAGAAACGACAACTTAGGTTTCTTTCCAAACCATAATTCAAACGGTGTCGTCTCAACGGATTTTGACGGAGCCCATTTAAAGTGAATGCAGCAGTCTCTAAAGCATAGCCCCAAAAAGATAGTGGTAAATCGGCAAGAGACATCATAGACCGCACCATATCTAATAGAGTGCGATTACGATGTTCGGACACACCGTTACGCTGAGGTGTTCCAGGCGGCGTGAGCTGTGAAACTATTCCACATTTTCTTAAGTGTGTGCCAAATTCGTGACTCAAGTATTCTCCTCCACGATCTGATCGTAGAAACTTGATTTTCCTGTCACGTTGATTCTCAACCTCACTCTGAAATTCCTTGAACTTTTCAAAGGTTTCAGACTTGTGTTTCATTAAGTAAATATATCCATATCTACTCAAATCATCAGTGAGAGTGAGAACATTACGATAGCCGCCGCGAGCCTCAACACTCATTGGACCGCACACATCAGTATGTATGATTTCCAATAAGTTGGTTGCTCGCTCCATTGTTCCTGAGAACGGAGTCTTGGTCATTTTACCCATAAGGCATGGTTCGCACGTGTCAAATGATTCATAATCAAGAGGCTCTAAAAGTCCATCTGCATGGAGCTTCTTCATGCGTTTGACACCTATGTGACCAAGGCGGCAGTGCCACAAGTATGTGGGACTATCATTATCAACCTTACATCTTTTGGTACTCACACTATGAACATGTGTAGCATTACGTTCGAGATTCATAAAGAATAAACCATTCACCATAGGAGCATGACCATAAAACATATCTCTCATATAAATAGAACAACCATTATTCTCGGATTTAAATGAGTATCCATCTCGAATTAAACGAGATCCCGATACAATGTTCATGCTCAAAGCTGGTACTAAATAACAATTATTGAGGTTTAAAACTAATCCCGCAGGTAAATGAAGAGGCAGCATGCCGACGGCGATCACATCGACTTTGGAACCATTCCCGACGCGCATCGTCACCTCGTCCTTTGCCAGTCTTCGCCTATTCCGTAGTTCCTGCTGTGAGTTACAAATGTGAGCAACTGCACCGGTATCAAATACCCAAGAGCTACTACGATTACTGGTAAGGTACACATCAATTACATGTATATCACATATACCTTTTGTTTTGCCGGCCTTCTTGTCTGCTAAGTACTTGGGGCAATTCCGCTTCCAGTGACCGCTTCCCTTGCAATAAAAACACTCAGTCTCGGGCTTGGGTCCATTCTTTGGCTTCTTCCCGGCAGCTTGCTTGCCGGGCGCGGCAACCTCCTTGCCGTCCTTCTTGAAGGCTTTCTTACCCTTGCCCTTCTTGAACTTAGTGGTTTTATTGACCATCAACACTTGATGTTCCTTCTTGACTTCTACCTCTGCTGATTTCAGCATAGCAAATACTTCAGGAATGGTCTTTTCCATCCCCTGCATATTGAAGTTCATCACAAAGCTCTTGTAGCTCGGTGGAAGCGACTGGAGGATTCTGTCAATGACCGCATCATCCGGGAAATTAACTCCCAGCTGAGTCAAGCGGTTATGTAATCCAGACATCGTGAGTATGTGCTCACTGACAGAACTGTTTTCCTCCATCTTACAGCTGAAGAACTTGTCGGAGACCTCATATCTCTCGACCCGGGCATGAGCTTGGAAAACCATTTTCAGCTCTTCGAACATCTCATATGCTCCATGTCTCTCAAAACGCTTTTGGAGCCCCGGTTCTAAACTGTAAAGCATGCCGCACTGGACGAGGGAGTAGTCATCGGTACGTGCCTGCCAAGCGTTCATAACGTCTTGTTCAGCAGGGAGGACAGGTGCGTCACCCAGCGGTGCTTGTAGGACATAATCTTTCTTGGCAGCTATGAGGATGATCCTCAGGTTCCGGACCCAGTCCGTATAGTTGCTGCCATCGTCTTTCAGCTTGGTTTTCTCTAGGAACGCGTTGAAGTTGAGGATTACATGGGCCATTTGATCTACAAGACATATTGTAAAATATTTTAGACTAATGTTCATGATAATAAAGTTCATCGAATCAAATTATAATGAACTCCCACTTAGATTAGACATCCCTCTAGTCATCTAAGTATTACATGATCCTAGTTAACTAGGCCGTGTCCGATCATCACGTGAGACGGACTAGTCAACGTCGGTGAACATCTTCATGTTGATCGCATCTTCTATACGACTCATGCTCGACCTTTCGGTCTTCTGTGTTCCGAGGCCATGTCTATGCACATGCTAGGCTCGTCAAGTTAACCCTAAGTATTTTGCATGTGTAAAACTTTCTTACACCCGTTGTATGTGAACGTAAGAATCTATCACACCCGATCATCACGTGGTGCTTCGAAACGACGAACTTTAGCAACGGTGCACAGTTAGGGGAGAACACTTCTTGAAATTGTTATGAGGGATCATCTTATTTACTACCGCCGTTCTAAGTAAACAAGATGCAAAACATGATAAACATCACATGCAATCAAATAATAAACGTGACATGATATGGCCATTATCACATAGCTCCTTTGATCTCCATCTTGGGGCTCCATGATCGTCTTGTCACCGGCTTGACACCATGATCTCCATCATCATGATCTCCATCATCGTGTCTCCATGAAGTTGCTCGCCAATCATTACTTCTACTACTATGGCTAACGCGTTTAGCAATGAAGCAAAGTAATTTACATGGCGTTTCTCAATGACACGCAGGTCATATAAAAGAATAAAGACAACTCCTATGGCTCCTGCCGGTTGTCATACTCATCGACATGCAAGTCGTGATTCCTATTACAATAGCATGAACATCTCATACATCACATATAGATCATTCATCATTCATCACAACTTTGGCCATATCATATCACAAACCACTTGCTGCAAAAACAAGTTAGACGTCCTCTAATTGTTGTTGCAAGTTTTTACGTGGCTGAATTAGGGTTCTAGCAAGAACGTTTTCTTACCTACGTGAAAACCACAACGTGATTTGTCAACTTCTATTTACCCTTCATAAGGACCTTGTTCATCGAATCCGCTCCAACTAAAGTAGGAGAGACAGACACCCGCCAGCCACCTTATGCAACTAGTGCATGTTAGTCGGTGGAACCGGTCTCACGTAAGCGTACGTGTAAGGTTGGTCCGGGCCGCTTCATCCCACAATACCGCTGAAGCAAGAAAAGACTAGTAGCGGCAAGAAAGTTGACAAATCCACGCCCACAACAAATTGTGTTCTACTCGCGCAAGAAGAACTACGCATAGACCTAGCTCATGATGCCACTGTTGGAGAACGTTGCAGAAAACAAAAAAAATTCCTATTCGTTTCACCAAGATCATCTAGGAGTTCATCTAGCAACAAGTCACGAGATGCATCTACATACCTTTGTAGATCGCGTGCGGAAGCGTTCAACGAACGGGGATGATGTAGTCGTACACAACGTGATCCAAATCACCGATGACCAGCGCCGAACGGACGGCACCTCCGCATTCAACACACGTACGGGACGGGAGACGTCTCCTCCTTCTTGATCCAGCAAGGGGGAAGGAGAGGTTGACGAAGATCCAGCAGCACGACGGCGTGGTGGTGGATGCAGGGCGTCGCAGTAGCAGGGCTTCGCCTATACTACGAGGAAGAGAGACGTAACGGGGAGAGAGGGAGGCGCCAGGGGCTGGTGTGTCAAGTCCCTCCTCTCCCCCACTATATATAGGGGTGCCATGGGGGGGGCGGCCCTAGTAGATGGAATCTACTAGGGGGCGGTGGCCTAGGGTGGGGCTTGCTCCCCAAGGCAAGGGGGCGCCCCTTCTAGGGTTTCCCCTTAGCCCTAGCCGCATGGGCCCCCTAGGGGCTGGCGCCCCAGCCCACTATGGGCTGGGTTCCCTCCTATTTCAGCCCATGGGGCCCTCCGGGATAGGTGGCCCCACCCGGTGGACCCCCGGGACCCTTCCGGTGGTCCCGGTACAATACCGGGTACCCCGAAACTTGTCCCGATGGCCGAAACTGCACATCCTATATATAATTCTTTACCTCCGGACCATTCCGGAACTCCTCGTGACGTCCTGGATCTCATCCGGGACCCCGAACAACATTCGGGTTACTGCATATACTTATCTTCACAACCCTAGCGTCACCGAACCTTAAGTGTGTAGACCCTACGGGTTCGGGAGACAAGCAGACATGACCGAGACGACTCTCCGGTCAATAACCAACAGCGGGATCTGGATACCCATGTTAGCTCCCACATGCTCCCCGATGATCTCATCGGATGAACCACGATGTCGAGGATTCAATCAACCCTGTATGCAATTCCCTTTGTCAATCGATATATTACTTGCCCGAGATTCGATCGTCGGTATCCCAATACCTCGTTCAATCTCGTTACCGGCAAGTCACTTTACTCGTACCGTAATGCATGATCCCGTGACCAGACACTTGGTCACTTTGAGCTCATTATGATGATGCATTACCGAGTGGGCCCAGTGATACCTCTCCGTCATACGGAGTGACAAATCCCAGTCTTGATCCGTGTCAACCCAACAGACACTTTCGGAGATACCCGTAGTCTACCTTTATAGTCACCCAGTTACGTTGTGATGTTTGGCACACCCAAAGTACTCCTACGGTATCCGGGAGTTACACGGTCTCATGGTCTAAGGAAAAGATACTTGACATTGCAAAACTCTAGCAAACGAACTATACGATCTTTATGCTATGTTTAGGATTGGGTCTTGTCCATCACATCATTCTCCTAATGATGTGATCTCGTTATCAATGACATCTTATGTCCATAGCCAGGAAACCATGACTATCTGTTGATTAACGAGCTAGTCAACTAGAGGCTTACTAGGGACATGTTGGTGTCTGTTATTCACACATGTATTACGATTTCCGGATAACACAATTATAGCATGAATAAAGACAATTACCATGAACAAGGAAATATAATAATAATGCTTTTATTATTGCCTCTAGGGCATATTTCCAACAGGAACTGCCCAAGATACTTGGCGGATAAGAAGGATGTCAAAGTGAACAAAAGTATATTTGATATACATGTTATTGATGTGTACTTTACTAGTGTTTATAGTAACCCCTCAGTATTTGATACTGGTTCAGTTGCTAAGAGTAGTAAATCGAAATGGGAGTTGCAAAATAAACAGAGACTAGTTAAGGGCGAGGTGATGATGTGAGTTGGAAGTGATTCCAAGGTTGATAAGATAGCCATCGCACTCTCCCTTTACCTTCGAGATTAGTGTTGAACCTAAAATAAAAGTTATTTGGTGTTTGCATTGAGCATAATATGATTGGATCATGTTTATTGCAATACGGTTATTCATTTAAGACAAAGAATAATTGTTATTTTGTTACATGAATAAAACCTTCTGAGGTCATACACCCAAGGTGAAAGGTTCATTGAATCTCGACCATAGCGATACACATATTCATAATATTGAAGCCAAAAGATGCAAAGTTAATAATGATAGTGCAACTTATATGTGGCACTGCCGTTTAGGTCATATTGGTGTAAAGCGCATTGAAAGCACAAGTGCTCCCTAGGTGGTTTTGGTAATTAATGACAACATATCTCTTGTTGGACTAACATTTCTATCTAGTATATTTCAGATAAGTTCAACAATGGAGTGGCATGAACTAAAGGCTGTGGGAAGTTCTCCAAGATGCTAAGGACAAAGGATTGTCTAAAGCTCAAAGCTCAAGACTCTTCATTTTATATTTTAGTGATCCAAGATCACATTGATTCCATAGGAAAAGCCAATACTATCAAGGAGGGATGAGGTGTTGCTTAATGAGCCTCTTGCTCAAGTGCTTAATGATATGCTCCAAAATCCTCAGCTACTTTCCCATATCCACATATGACCTAAACCTAAAGCTAAACTCGGACCTACCGATTATTTCTATCCGGCGCCACCGAGTTTCATATGTCATAAGCCACTGCCAAACCCTAATCAGTTCGGTCTCACCGATGGGATCTCGGTCTCACCGAGATGGACTTGCAAACTCTCTGTTACCTATTGCAATACTCTCGGTTTCACTGAGATATGCAATCGGTTCCACCGAGTTTGCTTGGCCAACTCTCTGTTTCGCCTATTACCAAAATCGGTCCCACCGAGTTTGAGTAATCGGTCAAACCGAGTTTTGGATTTACCCTAACCCTAGCACATCGGTCCCACCGAGTTGATCCAGTCGGTCCCACCGAAAATCTCTAACGGTCACTAGGTTTACCTTTTCGGTCCGACCAAGTTTGTTGATTCGGTCCCACCGAGATTGGTAAATTGTGTGTAATGGTTGGGTTTTGTGTGGAGGCTATATATACCCCTCCACCTCCTCTTCATTCGAAGAGAGAGCCATCAGACTAAGCCTACACTTCCAGCATTCTATTTCTGAGAGAGAACTACCTACTCATGTGTTGAGGACAAGATACTTCATTCCTACCATATGAATCTTGATCTCTAGCCTTCCCCAAGTTGCTTTCCGCTCAAACCTTCTTTCCACCAGATCCAAATCCTATGAGAGAGAGTTGAGTGTTGGGGAGACTATCATTTGAAGCACAAGAGCAAGGAGTTCATCATCAACACACCATTTGTTACTTCTTGGAGAGTGGTGTCTCCTAGATTGGCTAGGTGTCACTTGGGAGCCTCCGACAAGATTGTGGAGTTGAACCAAGGAGTTTGTAAGGGCAAGGAGATCGCCTACTTCGTGAAGATCTACCGCTAGTGAGGCAAGTCCTTCGTGGGCGATGGCCATGGTGGGATAGACAAGGTTGCTTCTTCGTGGACCCTTCATGGGTGGAGCCCTCCGTGGACTCGCGCAACCGTTACCCTTCGTGGGTTGAAGTCTCCATCAACGTGGATGTAGGATAGCACCACCTATCCGAACCATGGGAAAACATCTGTGTCTCCAATTGCGTTTGAATTCTCCAAACCCTTCCCTTTACATTCTTGCAAGTTGCATGCTTTACTTTCTGCTGCCTATACACTCTTGGCATACTTGCTTGATATGTATTGTGAATGTTCAAATTATGCCTAAACTCCACTTAAACCGAAAAATCTTAAAAAATGCAACTTTAGCATTAAGTGTCTAATCACACCCCCCCCCCTCTAGACACATCTACTTCAAGGTCCTACAAGTGGTATCAGAGCTTTGGTCTCCATTGCCTTGGTTTAATCACCATTGGAGGAAGATGGATGTGTCTACTTTAGGGAGTCTTAGACATAGAGTGTCTATTCTTGATGGAGAATATTTTCATGAGTGGAAAAATGAGATGCTTGTAATCTTCAACCAATATCATTTGAACAAGTATATTGCTAGCGCTTGTGCACCTCATATTGATCCCTTGCATCCTACCCTAGATGAAGATATTGACATGATTCGCAATCTTAGAACTATCGAGCTCATCATTAGAGGATTGCCCAAAAATTTGATTGCTAGTTTGCCTACTCTTAATTGTGCCTCTACTATATGGAAATTTCTTAAGGAACGATTTCCCGATCATTCCTTGAAAAATTTAGATGAAATTCTCCATAAATCTATTGCCTTGAGTAAGATGAACTCTAGTGATCCTAGTTTTGGTGATTGTCTATTTGAGCTTACCAATCTCAAGCATGCTAAAGGAGATGGTGGAATCATTAGTGATATTATATCCGAAGCTATAAGAATTCATAAAAGTGACCACTTTGATGATCATTTATCTAATGAATTACCCTCTCAAGGAAATGATGAGTCACAAGATCATAGTGAACATGGATACTATGATAATGATGATGATAGTGACTTCGATCTTGATGATGCAATGAGACATTTGGTCTTATGGCAAATCTTCGGGGATATGAATCTGGAGGAAAGGAATGGGTTCTTGATAGTGGATGTACTGATCATATGACCGGAGATGAAGAGATGTTTCGTGAGCTTGCTGAAAATGACGGCCCTCGAAAATATGTCACTTTTGGTGATAATTCAAAGGGTAAAGTGGTTGGCCTTGGTAAGGTGGCCATCTCACATGATAGTTCCATTCAAAATGTCATGCTCGTTGAATCTCTCGGCTACAACTTACTTTCAGTATCTAGACTTGCTGATTTCGGTTTGAATGTCCTATTTACTGAGGTAGATTGCCAAGTGTTTTGTCGAGACAATCATAAAATGGTCTTTACCGGTATACGTAGAGGTGATCTTTACATTGTCGATTTCTCTAAAAAGGCACAACCTAAAACTTGCTTTATTGCTAAATCATCAAAAGGTTGGTTGTGGCATAGACGACTAGGTCACGTTGGCATGAGAAACCTTGACAAGCTTATTAAAGGAAATCATATCCATGGAGTCAAGGATGTCATATTTGATAAGGATAGACTTTGCAGTGCTTGTCAAGCAGGTAAACAGGTTGGAGGAAGGCATCCGTGAAAAACATCATGACCACAAGGAGGCCACTCGAGCTACTTCATATGGATCTTTTTGGTCCCAACGCCTACAAGAGTATCGGTGGAAATTCCTTTGGTCTAGTTATAGTTGATGATTTTTCAAGATTTACGTGGGTGTTCTTTCTTAATGACAAGTCGCAGGTCCAGAAGATCTTCAAAAACATCGCTAGGAAGGCCCAAAATCAGTTTGACGTGAAGATCAAGAAAGTTCGGAGTGACAACGGAACGGAGTTCAAGAACGCAAATGTGGACACCTTTCTTGAAGAAGAAGGGATTTCACACGAGTTCTCGGCTACGTACACACCTCAACAAAATGGAGTTGTTGAGAGGAAGAACCGAACGCTCATCGAAATGGCAAGAACGATGCTTGATGAATACAAGACGCCGAAGCACTTTTGGTCAGAAGCGGTTGAGACGGCTTGTCACGCAACAAATTGCTTGTACCTTCACAAGCTACTCGGCAAGACGGCATACGAGCTCCTCACCGGTAACAAACCCCAAGTTGGATACTTTCGAGTATTCGGCTCAAAGTGATACATTCTTGATAAGCATCGTCGTTCAAAGTTTGCTCCTAAATCTCATGAAGGTTTCCTACTTGGTTATGGCTCAAACTCTCACACTTACCGTGTCTACAATAATTTCACCCGAAAGGTTGAAGAGACGGTAGATGTGAAGTTTGATGAATCTAATGGCTCGCAAGTAGAGCAACTGCCAATTGATGTAGGAGACAAAGACCCTTCAGAAGCAATCCAAGACTTGTCCATTGGCAAAATTCGTCCAACGGAGGTGAAGGAGAGTACTTCATCCGTCCAAGTGGAAGCTTCTACTTCACAACAAGGTGAACCAAGAATCGACACGGAAGCATCCACAAGTGGGACACACCAAGATGAAGAAGACAAGGAAATGCATCAAGACGAACATCAACAACCTCCTTCTCCACCACGACAAGAAAACGACAACGTCAACAATGAAGAAGGCCAAGAAGAAGAACAAGATGAAGAAGATGTTCAACGAAGACCCAAGCAAAAGCTCTCACGAGTTCGAGCAAGAATCGCCAAAGATCATCCCGTCGAGCAAATCTTCAATGATATACAAACCGGGAGAATCACTCGCTCAAAAACTCGTTTAGCTAACTTTTGTGAAAACTATTCATTTATCTCTAGCATTGAACCTATGAAGGTTGAAGAAGCATTGGAAGATCCAGATTGGATAAACGCTATGCATGAAGAGCTACACAACTTTGAGAGAAACCAAGTTTGGACATTGGTTGAGAAGCCCGACGACAACCACAACATCATTGGTACCAAATGGGTGTTTCGCAACAAGCAAGATGAAGATGTACAAGTGGTTCGCAATAAAGCACGTCTCGTCGCCCAAGGGTACACACAAGTCGAAGGTATGGACTATGGTGAGGCATATGCTCCTGTTGCTAGACTTGAGTCCATTCGCATCTTACTTGCCTATGCTAATCACCATAACATCACCTTGTACCAAATGGACATTAAAAGTGCTTTTCTAAATGGTGAAATAGAGGAGGAAGTTTATGTCAAACAACCTCCCGGCTTTATCAATCCTAAGAAACCAAATCATGTTTACAAACTTCACAAAGCTCTTTATTGTCTTAAACAAGCTCCTAGAGCTTGGTACAAATGCTTGACCAAGTTCCTTATTGCAAGTGGTTTTGAAATTGGTAAAATTGATTCTACTCTTTTTACTAAAAGGGTTAATGGAGAACTATTTGTATGCCAAATTTATGTTGATGATATCATATTTGGTTCAACTAACCCTTTCTTTAGTGAAAAGTTTGTAAAGCTAATGTCAGAGAAGTTTGAGATGTCTATGATGAGTGAACTCAAATTCTTTCTCGGTTTGCAAATCAAGCAAACTAAGGAAGGTACATTTGTCTCTCAAACGAAGTACACCAAGGACTTATTCAAGAAGTTCAATATGCAAGAATGCAAAGGTATGTCTACACCCATGCCTACTAGTGGACCTAATGATTTGACCAAAGATGGTGAACCGGTTGATCAAAAGGTTTATCGCTCTATGATTGGTTCATTGTTATACCTATGTGCTTCACGTCCCGATATTATGCTAAGTGTGTGCATGTGTGCACGATATCAAGATGCTCCTAAAGAATGTCATCTTAAGGCCGTAAAAAGGATAGTTAGATACTTAATTCATACACCAAACTTTGGCATTTGGTATCCTAAGAGGTCTTCTTTTGATCTTGTTGGCTATTCCGACTCGGATTATGCCGGAGACAAGGTTGATAGAAAGTCCACTTCGGGTACTTGTCAATTTCTTGGTAGATCTCCTGTGTCTTGGTCTTCCAAGAAACAAAACTCGGTGTCCTTATCCACCGCCGAAGCGGAATACATTGCCGCTGGTTCATGTTGTGCTCAATTACTTTGGATGACCCAAACTCAAAGATTATGGGATCTATGTGAAACATGTTCCACTGCTTTGTGACAATGAAAGTGCTATCAAAATTGGTCATAATCCTGTACAGCATTCTCGAACTAAGCATATTGAAGTTCGTCATCATTTCATTCGAGACCATGTTGCTAAGGGCGACATTAATCTTAAGCATGTTCGCACCGATAAGCAATTAGCGGATATATTTACTAAGCCACTTGATGAGAAAGTGTTTTGCAGGTTGAGAGGTGAATTGAACATTATTGATGCTTCGAACTTGGAGTAGAAACTCCATTGGATACATGCAAGACATGAGCTTATGACTAATCCATGATATATCTCTTATGATGACTATCTTATATCTTGGATATATATTTGTATCTTGCATGTTATCTAACCCATGTAGGTGCTTGATTGAATCTAATTCCATGAGATTGCGACTCACTCACATCTTGAGCAATCTCTACATCACCAAGTCTCTACACGATGGTGGTTGATGACAAGGAAGCACAAAACCATTCAAACATATCCTTTGACAAATTCTATGTTGAGCTTCATGATTGTCATATTTGGATACACAAGTGCTCTTCCTTGCAAGGACTAACCCATGTAGGTAGATGAACTCAAACTCCAAGTGGTGCTCCCAACTCTTGATGAGCTACATCAACCTTGCGCACCCACACAAGTTCAACTACATGAGCAAGAACCACACCACCACCCAAGGTATGTTATTCCATCTTAGAGAAGCTTTACTCCAAGACATGAGTCAAAGAAACTCAACAAGATGTGAATACATCAAGATGCTTAAACGAAAAATGGTAACCCCATTTTGAGCTCAAACGATGAGTATGACCTCTGATCAAGTGTTCTCACTTGACTCCCAAGTCAATATACTCTAACATAGGTGACTATGTCACCGCCCAACTCTAGATGAAGTTCTCTTGTGTTCTTTTTGTGTTATTGCATTTGTCTCATGCATGTTTATTTTTCTTTCTCCTTTTTCAACTTCATCTAGATCCTTCAGCTTCTTCTATTTTCCTTTTGTTTTTGTTCTGCATTTTCCGCATTTAATTCCTTGCAAATCTTTGTGAGATCCTACATGTCTAGTGAGTTGAGGTGACAAGTGTTTTTCTCTGTGTGAACTCGGTTTCACCGACTTGTAATCTTCGGTCCAACCGAATCTTTTCGGTACCACCGAAACATGCCACTCGGTGCCACCGACTTTGCAACAGGAAAAACAGCTTGCCCCTTGTTCTATATTTCTTCTAACCTCTCCAAGCATCATAGTTTTATCCATTGCTTTGTGCTGAGTCTCAAGGACCAAACCTATACGACGGATTCCAGAAAGCCCTTCTTGGAAATTGATGTCAAAGGGGGAGAGAGAGATCACATCAAAGCTTGTAGGAGAGAGATCACATCAACAAAAAGTCTCAAGGACCAAACCTACAAGAGAGAAAGTATTAAGGGGGAGAAAGAGATTTCCAGGGGGAGAGAAAATACTCAAGGATCCCAGATGCTTGATGTTGAAGAGGAGAGATGTCACATGTCTTTTTAGGGGGAAAGACGTGTTCATATGTACCTTTCAGCTCTGATTTTCTGTTCCCTATCTTCTCCCAATATCCCATGTAATATTTAGGGGAAGCAAGACACCTAAGGGAAATAAATCAGTCAAATTCATTGCATATCTTTACTCTTGGGGACATGTTGAATCCAATATAGTGCCTAGTACTTACTCTCTACATGTCATCCCAATCTTGGTATTCTTGTGGTTTCTCTTGTTTGCTCTGGCTAGTGGAGGTACCTGTGTTATCTAACTTTGTTTGTGCAGGTTCATTCCATCCTAAGCCAACTCAAGACTACAAGGTAAGTATATGCATTAAAATCATGAGTATGAGGAGTTCTTGCTTATGTACATACTGTTTGCAAGAAGGACTCATGAGCATGAAGGTATTTTCCTTAATAATCTTTTGCTCTGATGCATATGGCCAAGATACATGTAACACATTGCCTACTTTGTCATGATTATGCTCTCACATGCTTCTATATTTCATATTCACATGATTGCATACATGTAGGGGGAGTCTATGTTTGTTACATGTCCTTCCAAAGCTTTACTTGCTGCTCTTTATATCTTTCTCTAAAGCTTTGATGTATGTTGCCATCAATTACCAAAAAGGGGGAGATTGAACGCACAAGTGCTCCCTAGGTGGTTTTGGTAATTAATGACAACATATCTCTTGTTGGACTAATGTTTCTATCTAGTATATTTCAGATAAGTTCAACAATGGAGTGGCATGAACTAAAGGCTGTGGGAAGTTCTCCAGGATGCTAAGGACAAAGGATTGGCTAAAGCTCAAAGCTAAAGACTCTTCATTTTATATTTTAGTGATCCAAGATCACATTGAGTCCATAGGAAAAGCCAATACTATCAAGGAGGGATGAGGTGTTGCTTAATGAGCCTCTTGCTCAAGTGCTTAATGATATGCTCCAAAATCCTCAGCTACTTTCCCATATCCACATATGACCTAAACCTAAAGCCAAACTCGGACCTACCGATTATTTCTATCCGGCGCCACCGAGTTTCATATGTCATAAGCCACTGCCAAACCCTAATCAGTTTGGTCTCACCGATGGGATCTCGGTCTCACCGAGATGGGCTTGCAAACTCTCTGTTACCTATTGCAATACTCTCGGTTTCACCGAGATATGCAATCGGTCGCACCGAGTTTGCTCTCTGTTTTGCCTATTACCAAAATTGGTCCCACCGAGTTTGAGTAATCAGTCAAACCAAGTTTTGGATTTACCCTAACCCTAGCACATCCGTCCCACCGAGTTGATCCAATCGGTCCCACCAAAAATCTCTAACGGTCAGTAGGTTTACCTTTTCGGTCCGACCGAGTTTGTTGATTCGGTCCCACCGAGATTGGTAAATTGTGTGTAACGGTTGGAATTTGTGTGGAGGCTATATATACCCCTCCACCTCCTCTTCATTCGAAGAGAGAGCCATCAGACTAAGCCTACACTTCCAGCATTCTATTTCTAAGAGAGAACTACCTACTCATGTGTTGAGGCCAAGATACTTCATTCCTACCGTATGAATCTTGATCTCTAGCCTTCCCCAAGTTGGTTTCCACTCAAACCTTCTTTCCACCAGATCCAAATCCTATGAGAGAGAGTTGAGTGTTGGGGAGACTATCATTTGAAGCACAAGAGCAAGGAGTTCATCATCAACACACCATTTGTTACTTCTTGGAGAGTGGTGTCTCCTAGATTGGCTAGGTGTCACTTGGGAGCCTCCGACAAGATTGTGGAGTTGAACCAAGGAGTTTGTAAGGGAAAGGAGATCGCCTACTTCGTGAAGATCTACCGCTAGTGAGGCAAGTCCTTCATGGGCGATGGCCATGGTGGGATATACAAGGTTGCTTCTTCATGGACCCTTCATGGGTGGAGCCCTCCGTGGACTCGCGCAACCGTTACCCTTCGTGGGTTGAAGTCTCCATCAACATGGATGTAGGATAGCACCACCTATCTGAACCATGGGAAAACATCCGTGTCTCCAATTGCGTTTGAATTCTCCAAACCCTTCCCTTTACATTCTTGCAAGTTGCATGCTTTACTTTCCGCTGCCTATACACTCTTTGCATACCTGCTTGATATGTATTGTGATTGTTGAAATTATGCCTAAGCTCCACTTAAACCGAAAAAGCTTAAAAATTGCAACTTTAGCATTAAGTGTCTAATCACCCCCCCCCCCTCTAGACACATCTACTTCAAGGTCCTACATGCATGAAGAAACTCCATGCTGATGGGCTTTTGGAATCACTTGATTATGAATCATTTGATGCTTAAGAACCATGCCTCGTGGGCAAGATGACTAAAACTCCGTTCTCCGAAACAATGGAGCAAGCAACTAACTTATTGGAAATAATACATACTGATGTATGCAATCTGATGAGTGTTGAGGCTCGCGGCGGGTATCGTTATTTTCTGACCTTCACAGATTATTTGAGTAGATATGGGTATATCTACTTGATGAAACATAAGTCTAAAACATTTGAAAAGTCCAAAGAATTTCAGAGTGAAGTGGAAAATTATCGTAACAAAAAATAAAGTTTCTGTGATCTGATCGCGGAGGAGAATATTTGAGTTACGAGTTTGGTCTTCATTTGAAACAATGTGGAATAGTTTCGCAACTCACGCCCCCTGGAACACCACAGTGTAATGGTGTGTCCGAACGTCATAACCATACTTTATTAGATATGGTGCGATCTATGATGTTTCTTACCGATTTATCACTATCGTTTTGGGGTTATGCATTAGAGACAGTTGCATTCACGTTAAATAGGGCACCATCTAAATCCGTTGAGATGACACCATATGAACTGTGGTTTATCAAGAAACATAAGTGGTCGTTTCTTAAACTTTGGGGCTATGATGCTTATGTGAAAAAGTTTCAACCTGATAAGCTCGAACCCAAATCAGAGAAATGCGTCTTCAAAGGATACCCAAAGGAAACTGTTGGCTACATCTTCTATCACAGATCCGAAGGCAAGATATTTGTTGCCAGGAATGGATCCTTTCTAGGGAAGAATTTTCTCTCGAAAGAAGTGAGTGGGAGGAATGTAGAACTTGATGAGGTAATTGTACCTTCTCCCGAATTGGAAAGTAGTTCATCACAGAAATCAGTTCCAGTGATTCCTACACCAATCAGTGAGGAAGTTAATGATGATGATCATGAAACTTTAGATCAAGTTACTACCGAACTTCTTAGGTCAACCAGAGCACGATCCGCACTGGAGTGGTATATGGTAATCCTGTACTGGAAGTCATGTTACTAGACTATGATGAACTTACGAACTATGAGGAAGCAATGATGAGCCCAGATTCCGCAAAATGGCTTGAGGCCATGAAATCTGAGATGGATCCATGTATGAGAACAAAGTATGGACTTTGATGGACTTTCCTAATGATCGGCAAGCCATGAAGAATAAATGGATCTATAAGAGAAAGACGGACGCTGATAGTAGTGTTAGTATCTACGAAGCTTAAATTGTCGAAAACAGTTTTTGACAAGATCAAGGTGTTGACTACGATGATATTTTATCATTCGTAGCGATGTTTAAGTCTGTCCGAATCATGTTAGCAAATTGCCACATTTTATGAAATCTGGCAAATGGATATCACAACTACATTCCTTAATGGATTTCTTAAAGAAGAGTTGTATATGATGCAACCAGGAGGTTTTGTCAGTCCAAAAGGTGCTAACAAAGTGTGCAAGCTCCAGTGATCCATTTATGGACTGCTGCAAACCTCTCGGAGTTGGAATATACACTTTGATAGTGTGATCAGAGCATATGGATTTATACAGACTTTTTGAGAAGCATGTATTTACAATAAAGTGAGTGGGAGCACTGCAGCCTTTCTGATAAGTATATGTGAGTGACATATTCTTGACCGGAAATGATGTAGAATTTTCTGGAAAGCATAAAGGAGTTTTTCAAAGAAAGACCTCGGTAAAGCTGCTTACACATTGAGCATCAAGATCTATAGAGATAGATCAAGACGCTTAATAAGATTTTTCAATGAGTACATACCTTGACAAGATTTTGAAGTAGTTCAAAATGGAACGATCAAATAAGGAGTTCTTGCATGTGCTTCAAGGTGTGAAGTTGAGTAAAGAATCAAAACCCGACCACGGTAGAAAATAGAAAGAGAATGAAAAGTCATTCCCTATGCCTCAGTCATAGGTTCTATAAAGTATGATATGCTGTGTACCAGACCTGTTGTATACCTTAGCATGATTTTGCCAACGGAGTACAATAGTGATCTAGGAGTAGATCACTGGACAGCGGTCAAAATTATCCTTAGAGGACTAAGGAAATATTTCTCAATTATGGAGGTGATAAAAGAGTTCGTCGTAAAGAGTTACGTCGATGCAAGATTTTTACACCGACCTAGATGACTCTAAGTCTCGATCTACATACATATTGAAAATGGGAGCAATTAGCTAGAGTAGCTCCATGCAGAGTATTCGAGACAAAGAGATTTTCAAGATACATACGGATCTAAATGTTGCAGACCCGTTGACTAAGCCTCTCTCACGAGCAAAACATGATCAGCACCAAGACTCCATGGGTGTTAGAATCATTACAATGTAATGTAGATTATTGACTCTAGTGCAAGTGGGAGACTGAAGGAAATATGCCCTAGAGGCAATAATAAAGTTATTATTTATTTCCTTATTTCATGATAAATGTTTATTATTCATGCTAGAATTGTATTAACCGGAAACTTAGTACATGTGTGAATACATAGACAAAACAAAGTGTCCCTAATATGCTACTACTTAACTTGTTCGTTTATCAAAGAAGGTTATGTTTCCTAACCATAGACATGTGTTGTCATTTGATGAATGGGATCACATCATTAGGAGAATGATGTGATGGACAAGACCCATTCGTTAGCTTAGCATTATGATCGTTACAGTTTCATTGCTACTGCTTTCTTCATGACTTATACATGTTCCTCAGACTATGAGATTATGCAACTCCCGAATACCGGAGGAACACCTTGTGTGCTATCAAACGTCACAACGTAACTGGGTGATTATAAAGATGCTCTACAGGTGTCTATGATGGTGTTTGTTGAGTTGTCATATATCGAGATTAGGATTTTTCACTCCATGTATCGGAGAGGTATCTCTGAGCCCTCTCGGTAATGCACATCACTATAAGCCTTGCAAGCAATGTGACTAATGTGTTAGTTGCGGGATGACGCATTATGGAACAAGTAAAGAGACTTGCCGGTAACGAGATTGAACTAGGTATGATGATACGGATGGTCGAATCTCGGGCAAGTAACATACCAATGACAAAGGGAACAACGTATGTTGTTATGCGGTTTGACCGATAAAGATCTTCGTAGAATATGTAGGAGCCAATATGAGCATCCAGGTGAAGGAAATATGCCCTAGAGGCAATAATAAAGTTATTATTTATTTCCTCATATCATGATAAATGTTTATTATTCATGCTAGAATTGTATTAACCGGAAACTTAGTACATGTGTGAATACATAGAGAAACAGAGTGTCACTAGTATGCCTCTACTTGACTAGCTCATTAATCAAAGATGGTTATGTTTCCTAACCATAGACATGAGTTGTCATTTGATTAATGGGATCACATCATTAGGAGAATGATATGATTGACTTGACCCATTATGTTAGCTTAGCACTTGATCGTTTAGTTTTCTGCTATTGCTTTCTTCATGACTTATACATGTTCCTATGACAATGAGATTATGCAACTCCCGATTACCGGAGGAACACTTTGTGTGCTACCAAACGTCACAACGTAACTGGGTGATTATAAAGGTGCTCTACAGGTGTCTCCAATGGTACTTGTTGAGTTGGCATAAATCAAGATTGGGATTTGTCACTCCGATTGTCTGGGAGGTATCTCTGGGCCCACTCGGTAATGCACATCATTATAATCCTTGCAAGCATTCTAACTAATGAGTTAGTTGTGGGATGATTCATTACGGAACAAGTAAAGAGACTTGCCGGTAACGAGATTGAACTAGGTATTGAGATACCGACGATCAAATCTCGGGCAAGTAACATACGGATGACAAAGGGAACAATGTATGTTGTTATCCGGTTTGACCGATAAAGATCTTCGTAGAATATGTGGGAGCAATATGAACATCCAGGTTCCAATGTTGGTTATTGACCGGAGACGTGTCTCGGTCATGTCTACATAGTTCTCGAACCCGTAGGGTCCACACGCTTAAAGTTTGGTGACGATTGGTATTATGAGTTTTTCTGTTTTGATGTGCTGAAGGTTGTTCGGAGTCCCGGATATGATCAAATACATGACGAGGAGTCTCGAAATGGTCGAGACATAAAGATTGATATATTGGACGACTATATTCGGAAATCGGAAGTGTTCCGGATGGTTTCAGAGAAAACCGGAGTGTCGGAGGGTTACCGGACCCCCCCCCCCCCCCGGAGAAATAGTGGGCCTTATGGGCCTTAGGGGAGAGAGAGAGGGCTGGCCTAGGGCTGGCGGCACGCCCCTCCCCCTCTGGTCCGAATTGGACTAGGAGAGGGGGGCGGCGCCCCCCTTTCCTTCTCCCTCTCCCCCTTCCTTTCCCCCTCCTAGTAGGAGTAGGAAAGAGGGGAATCCTACTCCTACTAGGAGGAGGATTCCTCCTCCTCGCACGCCTACAGGGGCCGGCCGGCCTCCCCCCTTGCTCATTTATATACGGGGGCAGGGGCACCTCTAGACACACAAGTTGATCTATTGATCTATTCCAACCGTGTGTGGTGCCTCCCTCCACCATAATCCACCTAGATTATATCATAGAAGTGCTTAGGCGCAGCCCTGCGTCGGTAGCATCATCATCACCGTCATCACACCGTCGTGCTGATGAAACTCTCCCGTGAAGCTCTGCTGGATCGGAGTTAGTGGGACGTCATCGAGCTGAACGTGTGCTGAACTCGGAGGTGCCGTGCGTTCGGTACTTGGATCAGTCGGATCATGAAGACGTACGACTACATCAACCACGTTGTGCTAACGCTTCCGCTTTCGGTCTACGATGGTACGTAGACACACTCTCCCCCCACGTTGCTATGCATCACAATGATCATGTGTGTGTGCGTAGGATTTTTTTTGAAATTACTATGTTCCCCAATAGTGGCATCCGTGCCAGGTTTATGCGTAGATGTTATATGCACGACTAGAACACAAGTGTGTTGTGGATGATACAAGTCATACTGCTTACCAGCATGTCACACTTTGGTTCGGCGGTATTGTTGGATGAAGCAGCCCGGACCGACATTATGCGTACGCTTATGCGAGACTGGTTCTACCAACATGCTTTGCACACAGGTGGCTAGCGGGTGTCAGTTTCTCCAACTTTAGTTGAATCGAGTGTGGCTACGCCAGGTCCTTGAGAAGGTTAAAACAGCACTAACTTGACAAACTATCATTGTGGTTTTGATGCGTAGGTTGATACATATTGCTTTAGGTGTCTGGCGCGTGTCAGTTTTTACCTACGCATATTGCACTAACTTTGCAATCCGATTCAACCCTGTTCAACCCTGTTCACAACAGCACTAACTTTGCACACAAGCAATACGTAGGTTGATACATATTGCACTAACTTGCTCAACCCTGTTCACAACAGCACTAACTTTGCACATAGGTGGCTGGCGGGTGTCAGTTTCTCCAACTTTAGTTGAATCGGATTCAATGAGCAGAGTTCTTTCTGAAGATCAAAAAGCAATCACTATACCGCGTTGTGGTTTTTGATGCGTAGGTAAAAACGGTTCTTGCAAAGCCCGTAGCAGCCACGTAAAACTTGCAACAACATAGTAGAGGACGTCTAACTTGTTTTTGGAGGGCATGTTGTGATGTGATATGGTCAAGACATGATACCGTATTTTATTGTATGAGATGATCATGTTTTGTAACCGAGTTATCGGCAACTGGCAGGAGCCATATGGTTGTCGCTTTATTGTATGCAATGCAATCGCCCTGTAATGGCTTCACTTTATCACTAAGCATTAGCGATAGTCGTAGAATCAATATTTGGTGAGACGACAACGATGCTACGATGGAGATCAACGTGTCGCGCTAGTGACAATGGTGATCACGACGGTGCTTTGGAGATGGAGATCACAAGCACAAGATGATGATGGCCATATCATATCACTTATATTGATTGCATGTGATGTTTATCTTTTATGCATCTTATTTTGCTTAGATCAATAGTAGCATTATAAGATGATCTCTCACTAAATTTCAAGTGACAAGTGTTCTCCCTGAGTATGCACCGTTGTGAAAGTCTGTCGTGCTGAGACACCACATGATGATCGGGTGTGATAAGCTCTACGTTTACATACAACAGGTGCAAGCCAGTTTTGCACATGCAGAATACTCGGGTTAAACTTGACGAGCCTAGCATATGCAAATATGGCCTCGGAACACTAGAGACCGAAAGGTCAAGCGTGAATCATATAGAAGATATGATCGACATAGTGATGTTCACCATTGAAAACTACTCCATCTCACGTGATGATCAGACATGGTTTAGTTGATATGGATCACGTAATCACTTAGATGATTAGAGGGATGTCTATCTAAGTGGGAGTTCTTTAATAAGTTGATTAACTGAACTTTAATTTATCATGAACTTAGTACCTGATAGTATTTTGCATGTCTATGTTGTTGTAGATAGGTGGCCCGTGATGTTGTTCCGTTGAATTTTAATGTGTTCCTTGAGAAAGCAAAGTTGAAAGATGATGGTAGCAATTACATGGACTGGGTCCATAACTTGAGCATTATCCTCATTGCTGCATACAAGAATTACGTCCTAGAAGCACCGCTAGGTGCCAAACCTGCTGCAGGAGCAACACCAGATGTTATGAACGTCTGGCGGAGCAAAGCTGATGACTACTCGATAGTTTAGTGTGCCATGCTTTACGGCTTAGAACTGGGACTTCAACAACGTTTTGAACGTCATGGAGCATATGAGATGTTCTAGGAGTTGCAGTTAATATTTCAAGCAAATGTCTGGATTGAGAGATATGAAGTCTCCAAAAAGTTCTACAGCTGCAAGATGGAGGAGAATAGTACTATCAGTGAACATATACCCAGAATGTCTGGGTACCATAACCACTTGACTCAACTGGAGTTAATCTTCATGTTGATAGTGTCATTGACAGAGTTCTTCAATCACTGCCACCAAGCTACAAAAGCTTCGTGATGAACTATAACATGCAAGGGATGCATAAGACAATTCCCGAGCTCTTCGCAATGCTAAAGGCTGTGGAGGTAGAAATCAAGAAGGAGCATCAAGTGTTGATGGTTAACAAGACCACCAGTTTCAAGAAAAAGGGTAAAGGGAAGAAGAAAGGGAACTTCAAGAAGAACGGCAAACAAGTTGCTGCTCAAGAGAAGAAACCCAAGTCCGGACCTAAGCCTGAGACTAGGTGCTTCTACTGCAAAGGAACTGGTCACTTGAAGCGGAATTGCCCCAAGTATTTGGCGGATAAGAAGGATGGCAGGGTGAACAAAGGTATATGTGATATACATGTTATTGATGTGTACCTTACTAATTCTCGCATTAGTGCCTGGGTATCTGATACTGGTTCTGTTGCTAATATTTGATACGAGGTCGACGCTATTGCGGGGCATTTTAAGGGTTATCAAGTGGAGCACATTGACCACAGAAAGAACGAAGCGGCCAATGCCTTGAGCCGGTTGGGATCTCAGCATAAGCCGGTACCGCCTGACACCTTTCTGGATGTTTTACATAACCTGTCTGTTAAGTTGCCTACAGAGGAAGATTTGGCCATTCCTGACCCGAAGGCACAGTTAGTGGCGGCTCTTCATGTTATTCCAGATTGGACAGTACCATTCTTGTCTTATATGACCCGGGGCGAGTTGCCAGAGGACGAGACCCTGGCCCGACAGATAACCCGGCGGTCCAAGTCAATGACAATTTCTCACAGTGAGTTGTATCACCGCAGCGTCACTGGAGCGTTTCGACGATGTGTTTCTCCCGAAGAAGGGCAAGAAATTCTTCATGACATCCATGAAGGGGATTGTGGTCACCATGCCAGATCAAAGTCTCTTGTGGCCAAAGCTTTTCGTCATGGGTTTTACTGGCTAACGGCTCACGCTGATGCGGAGGAGCTGGTCAGTAGGTGTGATGGATGTCAAAAATTTGCACGACAAGCGCACGTGCCGGCTTAAGAGTTGCGGATGATTCCAATCACTTGGCCGTTTGTAGTCTGGGGGCTTGACATGGTTGGGCCTTTCAAAAGGTCCAAAGATAAAAAAGACACATCTTTTGGTAGCAGTTGACAAATTCACGAAGTGGGTTGAGGCGGAGCCAGTGAGCAAGTGTGATGCAGCCACGGCGGTTCAGTTCATGAAAAAGGTGATTTTTCACTTTGGTTTTCCACACAGCATTATAACCGACAATGGCACTAATTTGTCTCAAGGTGCTATGGAGGAGTTTTGTCAACGTGAGCATATCCGTCTTGATGTTTCTTCAGTAGCTCACCCCCAATCCAATGGTCAAGTTGAGAGAGCAAATCAAGAAATTCTAAAAGGTCTCAAACCCCGGCTTATGGTTCCCTTACAACGGACGCCGGGTTGTTGGGTAGAGGAATTACTTTCGGTGTTGTGGAGCATCAATATCACCCCTAACAGGTCTACAGGTTATACATCTTTCTTCATGGTTTATGGGGCAGAAGCAGTGCTGCCTAGTGACATCCGTCATCACTCGCCTCACGTGGCGCCTTACGTTGAAGCTGATAATGAACAAGCCCGTTAGAACACACTTGATTTGTTAGATGAGGAGAGAGATTTGGTAGTGGCTCGATCAGCAATTTATCAACAGGACATGCGCCGTTATCACAGCCATTGGGTTAAGTCTAGAACCTTTCAAGAAGGTGACCTGGTGCTCTGGCTCATCCAGGATATGTCTGATGCACACAAGCTATCCCCGCCTTTGGAAGGACCCTTTGTGGTCAGCAAGAACTTAAACAACGGGTCATATTACCTCATTGAAGTTCGAGAGCATAAAGACTCACATAAGTCAGAGGAGGAGACCCGCCGGCCATGGAACATTGCTCAACTTCGGCCATACTATACTTAAGACACCGGCTCTCATCATGTACATACTTTGACGTTGTATATATTATGATAAGTAATAAAGCAGGACCTCTGTCCTTTTTTCCCTTTCAATGATCATATATCCTTATTATTTTCATTGTTTAAATGGAGTCCCGTCTTCCTTCACGGTAGGGTACCCCTTAGCCACATCCACCGGGTCTAGATCTGGCACCCAGGCTTTGGAGCGGCTCAGGGCAGTCAGGGTTCCGGCTCTGGCACAGGATCGTTTGACCTCTTGAAACCTGGCGGGTAAGATCGATAACTTCTTCAAGACATCGCTCAATCGATTGGGTCCTTGGTTGGCAGGGGAGATAGTGGCAAGTGCTCGTTGAGCGCCAGTATACAATTGCTCCACCAAGGTATAAACCGCCTTCAGCTTTGTCACACTATCTTGGCTCATATTTCTACTTCGTGGACCTGCGAGTGTTTTTAACATAGGTTCAGCAAGCGGCTTATATTCCTAGCCAAAATAAAGTATAAGTGATTAATACAAAAGACTTATCGAAGATGGCGGAGACCATTTGAGACACATGGTTTTTTAAACCTGTGAGCTCCGTGGTGACCTCCTCAAGAGCTGCCTCAGCTGTTTCAGCACATTGTATCAGAAGTGTCTTCTCTTCGGCCCAGGACTTCTTCTTAGCAGCTAATCTGGTCTTCAATTTCTCGGATTCAGAGAGGCTCAATTGGAGTTTAAAGTCAGTGGTTTTTATCTCTGTCTCCTACTCCACCAACGGGTCTTGGCATCCGTCAATTGAGAACCCAACTCAGATAAGGCGTTCTACAAAACATTCACAGGTGTGTCAGGACTTAAAATGCAAGGTCACAAAGGTTCAAGTCTCAAGTACTTTGCTCTGCAATACCACTTGATACTTGGGGGCTAATGTCTACCAAAGCAATTTTTATGGCTTTTATATGTTTCAAGTCCCAAGTGTTTTACAAAGTAACAACGCTTGCCACTTGGGGGCTAATGCATAATATTTAGAAAGTTTTTTACGATTGAGCCGGATCTCAAAACTTATTGAGACTAGTCAAAGACAGTTATGTGATTAATTACCGGTTCATTTATGATAAATTGAGCCACCCCTTGGGGACTACAGGTGAAGTTTATGTTACTCTATTGGACTTCTGAAAAGCCTAGAGGCAAAGTGTCAACTTATATCATAAAGTCTACAAATCATTCAAGTTCATCATCTGAAGACTTGGGGGCTGGCAGAGTATAAGTAAACCGGAGAACATACCTCATATTTTAGCTACAATTGTTTGACCATCTCGATTTCCGAATCACGGCTGGAGTGAACATGACTGAGATAGCCGGACAGCACATCATTGACATTGAGGTGAGTGTAATGGGAGATATCAAAACGCACTTTCTGCTTCTCCAAGGCTTCTTGCTTAGCAGTGTGCCGGGCTAATACGGTGGGGGTCCCCGGTTCAACAAACCGGCTACCAGTAATCAACACGTTAGTATCAGAAGTTGTTGGTGGGTTAGCTGAGCTAGATGGTTCCGTGATAGTCGGATTAAGGGTGATCTCATCAGCTGACAACTCAGGAGGATCCAATTGAGTATGAATAGTCGAGTCTTCAGGTGCTTCAGCTTTAGAGGGAGGAGTTCGCATGGCCGGCTCAGGTGCAGGAACCTTCGGGTCTTCTTGCGGCTTAATCACCTTAGCCTTCTTGGATTTGGCTTGGCCGCTAGGAAAGGTCTTATGAGACAGTTAGTGTAAGGATGCAGTTTTAAAAGATACAGAGGAAAGATGATTTTTCCTTACCCAAGAGTAGTTTTGAAAGCCGGAAACTGAGTCTAAGATGAGTCGCCAGAAGAGCGAGAAACCTCCTGCAAAAGGTAAAATAAAGTCAGTGATGCAAGGGAATAGATCCATTAATGAAAGCAAAAGACGAAGATGAAAGAAACCTCATTTTGGCATTTTCGAGGAGTTTGTTGTAAAATTGGAAGGCGGTTCATCGTCATCATTAGTCCGGGTCTGACGGCGGCTCTCATGTTGCTGTTTTTTCAAAAGAAAATGAGGGTCCAGATAAGCCAAAGGGTGCGAAAACCTTACTTTCCGGGTTACCAGTCGAAGTTTCTGTCTTGGCAAAGGAGCTGAGTCGGAGGAAATAGTTACCTCTTCTTCCATGGCCTGGCTGGCCCCTGTGTCGTCCTGGCAATAGTCAGTGTCAATAAGATAGTTAAAAAATTGGCCAAGGGAGTCAAGGGCTACCTCCGACTCAGAAGCATCATCCAGCGGGAACATGTCAGACGCAGTCTTCTTCTTCTTCGGCTTCCGAGCCATTCTCCTGGCGGCTTTGGCAGCGGTTCTGGCCTTGTTGGCAGCTTCATGATCATATTTAACCTTCTAGAAGTCAGATTTGACCTGTAAATAAATAAATAGGTTGAAGGGTCATGCAAGTATTTAGACTACTGAGGAAAGCACAAAACGAGAGAGGTCAGGGGCTTTCACCTCTGGGGCCGGGTTGAGTTCGCAAAAGGGGTTTAACCCAACCTTACAGCAGTCCTCGTATTTGCCATTCATGAGGATGGTTGACATTGCAACAACATCTTCTTCAGTCAATTGAACAGATCTATAACGGAGAGAGTCATTTGGGCCTCCGCCATACTCATACATTAATTTGGATCGGCGGCTTAGAGGGATAACCCGCCGTGTGACCCAGCAACGGGTCAGGTCAACTCCAGTTAAGCCGTTCCCCAACAAAGCTTGAATCCTCTTAATAGATGGAATAAGTTTCTTGCGTTCAGCAGTGGTAAGCTTGTTAGGGAGCACAAACTTGGAATCCAGACACTCTGCGCGATAACCTGGCAGTGGTTTTTCATTAGCCGGTGACGTGTCTTGGCAGTAGAACCAGGTCTGATTCCAATCTTTGGGATGGCTCGGTAAGACTATTAAAGGAAAGACGCACCCTGCCGGCGCTGAATTGAGATTCCACCAAGCTCCAAACTAAGGCCGTTGGTGCATTCATTCTGGCGGTTCAAGTAAAAGTATTCTCTGAAGAGTTCCACAGTCGGTTCTTCTTGAAGATACACCTCACAAAGGACTTGAAAATTGCAGATATTGGAGATAGAGTTGGGTCCAATGTCTTGTGGACGGAGCTTGAAAAAATGAAGAACGTCTCGGAAGAACTTTGAGCCGGGTGGAGAAAAGCCCCAGTTCATGTGATCAGTGAAAATGATAACTTCACCGTATTTGGGCTGAGGTTGTTCTTCCTCCGGGTCAGGTGCACGATAAGACATAACATTTTTATTTGGTAAAAATCCTATGGTGAAAAATTCCTTCAAGGTATCCTCAGTAACTGTGGAAGGGACCCAGTTGCAGACAGTTGGTGCCTTTGACGGCATGATGAGCAAAGGACAACTGAAAAGAAAGTAATGTGCCAGTTCAATTCAATGGTGAAATTAAAGGTTAAATGATGATGGTGCAAATGAGTAATGGCGGCTTAAGTAAGGGCTAATGACATATAAGGGAAAAGTAAGCCGACGTGATAAGCCGCCATTACTAGAGACATTCGAAGGAAACCAGAAACAGAATCGGCTAAGTGTTGAGACAAACGGATTTCACAAAGCTATCACTAGTATTCTGGATCAAAATGGGTCAGAAAAGAAAAATAAATTTAGACCTAAAAAATGAAGCGTGGAGGAGTTCATCAGCTCTAAGAAGGTATCTGTGCAAAGGAATAGGATCTGCTAGCATCTAAAATGGGTGTAAAACCACTACCGCATAAGTTCTACTTTTCTTCTGGATCAAAAGAGGGTACAGAGAAAAAACTACAAGGAAGTCTGTGATGAACGGCAAAGAACGCCGATGAACTCATAATCCTAAAACAGATCTAAGGGTGCGGGAAGGTAGGAACTTACGAATGTAGAGCTTCCACGAAGGGTCGCCTGATAACCCACAAGTATATGGGATCGCAACAGTTTTCGATAAGTAAGAATGTCGAACCCAACGAGGAGCTAAAGGTAGAACAAATATTCCCTCAAGTTCTATCGACCACCGATACAACTCTACGCACGCTTGACGTTCGCTTTACCTAGAACAAGTATGAAAGTAGAAGTACTTTGTAGGTGTTGTTGGATAGGTTTGCAAGATAATAAAGAGTACGTAAATAAAAAGTAGGGGCTGTTGTAAGTAAAGAAGCAATAAAGTAAATATAGCGAGTGTGTAAAAGTGGTGGTAGGAGTTGCGAAATTGCCCCTTAAGCAATTAACTACTTTACTAGACAGATAGCAAGTATTATGTGGGAGAGGCCACTGCTAGCATGTCATCCCTGACTTGGAATTCTATGCACTTATGATTGGAACTATTATCAAGCATCCGCAACTACTAATGTTCATTAAGGTAAAACCCAACCATAGCATTAAGATATATTGGTCCCCCTTCAATCCTGTATGCATCAATTTCTATGCTAGGTTGAAGCTTCTGTCACTCTTGCCCTCCAATACATAGTCCTATCAACATACAACTAACCCTAGGGTGTGATCAACGCGCGCAATCATATGATGGGCACCAAAGGACAGCAACATAACCACAAGCAAATTAAATCAATCATAGCAATTCATCAACCACCGATAGGACAACGAAAATCTACTCATACATCATAGGATGGCAACACATCATTGGATAATAATATAAAGCATAAAGCACCATGTTCAAGTAGAGGGTACAACGGGTTGCGGGAGAGTGGACCGCTATATATAGAGGGGGAAGGTGATGGAGATGTTGGTGAATATGGCGGAGGTGTTGGTGTAGATCGCGGTGATGATGATGGCCCCCGGTGGCACTCCGGTGCCACCGGAAGCAAGGGGGAGAGAGCCCCCCTCCTTCTTCTTCTTCCTTGACCTCCTCCCTAGATGGGAGAAGGGTTTCCCCTCTGGTCCATGGCCTCCATGGCACGGGAGGGGCGAGAGCCCCTCCGAGATTGGATCTGTCTCTCTGTCTCTCTCTGTTTCTGCATTCTCAGATTCTTCCCTTTCACAGTTTCTTATATTCTCGGAGATCCGTAACTCCGATTGGGCTGACATTTTAACACGATCTCTATCTGAATATTAGCTTTCTTGCGGCGAAAGAAGGGCACCAACCGCCTTACAGAGTGGCCACGAGGGTCAGGGGGGCGCCCCTCTACCTCGTGGGCCCCTCAAGCATCGTCTCGCGTGGATTATTCTTCCCAAAAATCATATATATTCCAAAAAAATCTCCGTCAGTTTTTATTCCGTTTGGACTCCGTTTGATATGGATATTCTGCGAAACAAAAAACATGCAACAAACAGGAACTAGCACTGGCACTGCGTCAATATGTTAGTCCCAAAAATAGTATAAAAAGTTGCCAAAAGTATATGAAAGTTGTAGAATATTGGCATGGAACAATCAAAAATTTTAGATACGACGGAGACGTATCAGCATCCCCAAGCTTAATTCCTGCTCGTCCTCGAGTAGGTAAATGATAAAAAATATAATTTTTGATGTGGAATGCTACCTAGCATAATCTTGATCATATGTCTAATCATGGCATGAATATTAAGACACGAGTGATTCAAAGCAATAGTCTACCATTTGACATAAAAAAATAATACTTCAAGCATACCAACCAAGCAATTATGTCTTATTGAAATAACATAGCCAAAGAAATCTCGTCCCTACAAAACCATATAGTCTGGCTATGCTCCATCTTCACCACACAAAATATTCACATCATGCACAACCCCGATGACAAGCCAAGCAATTGTTTCATACTTTTGACGTTCTCAAACCTTTTCAACTTTCACGCAATACATGAGCGTGAGCCATGGACATAGCACTATAGGTGGAATAGAATAATGATGGGGATTATGTGGAGAAGACAAAAAAGGAGAAAGTCTCACATCAACGAGGCTAATCAATGGGCTATGGAGATGCTCATCGATTGATGTTAATGCAAGGAGTAGGGATTGCCATGCAACGGATGCACGAGAGCTATAAATGTATGAAAGCTCAACAAAAGAAACTAAGTGGGTGTGCATCCAACTTGCTTGCTCACGAAGACCTAGGGCACTTGAGGAGGCGCATTGTTGGAATATACAAGCCAAGTTCTATAATGAAAATTCCCACTAGTATATGAAAGTGATAACTCAAGAGAATCTCTATATGAAGAACATGGTGCTACTTTGAAGCACAAGTGTGGAAAAGGAATAGTAGCCTTCCCCTTTTCATTTATTTATTTTTGTTTGGCCTTTCTTTTTTTGGCCTTTCTCTTTTTTTTATTTGGCCTTTTTTTGGGGGGACAATGCTCTATTAATGATGATCATCACACTTCTATTTTTTTACAACTCAATGATTACAACTCGATACTAGAACAAAGTATGACTCTATATGAATGCCTCCGACAGTGTACCGGAGTGTGCAATGATCTAGCGTAGCAATGACATCAAAAAACGGACAAGCCATGAAAACATCATGCTAGCTATCTTACGATCATGCAAAGCAATATGAAAATAAATGCTCAAGTCATGTATATGATGATGATCGAAGTTGCATGGCAATATATCTCGGAATGGCTATGGAAATGCCATGATAGGTAGGTATGGTGGCTGTTTTGAGGAAGATATAAGGAGGTTTATGTGTGATAGAGCGTATCGTATCACGGGGTTTGGATGCACCGGCGAAGTTTGCACCAACTCTCGAGGTGAGAAAGGGCAATGCACGGTACCGAAGAGGCTAGCAATGATGGAAGGGTGAGAGTGCGTATAATCCATGGACTCAACATTAGTCATCAAGAACTCACATACTTATTGCAAAAATCTATTAGTCATCAAAACAAAGTACTACACGCATGCTCCTAGGGGGATAGATTGGTAGGAAAAGACCATCGCTCGTCCCCGACCGCCACTCATAAGGAAGACAATCAATAAACACCTCATGCTTCGACTTCGTTACATAACGTTCACCATACGTGCATGCTACGGGACTTGCAAACCTCAACACAAGTATTTCTCAATTTCACAATTACTCAACTTGCATGAATCTAATATCACCACCTTTATATCGCAAAACTATTGCAAGGAATCAAAGATATCATATTCAGCGATCTACAAGTTTATGTAGGATTTTATGACTAACCATGTGAATGACCAGTTCCTGTCATCTCTCTAAATAGATATAAGTGAAGCAAGAGAGTTTAATTCTTTCTACAAAAGATATTCCCATGCTCTAACAAATATAAGTGAATCAAAAGAGCATTCTACAAATGGCGGTTGCCTATGTAAAGAGAAACAGGCAATCCAAACTTCAAATGATATAAGTGAAGCACATGAAGCATTCTATAAAGCCATACACAAAAAATATAAGTGAAGTGCAATGAGCATTCTATAAATCAACCAAGGACTATCTCATACCAGCATGGTGCATAAAAATAAAAATAAAAACCTAAATGCAAAAGACCCTCCAAGACTTGCACATATCGCATGAACGAAACGAATCCGAAAACATACCGATACTTGTTGAAGAAAGAGGGGATGCCTCCCCAGCATCCCCAAGCTTAGACGCTTGAGTCTACTTGAATGTTTACTTGGGGTGCCTCAAGCATCCCCAAGCTTGAGCTCTTGCCTCTCTTCCTTCTTCTCACATCGAGACCTTCTCAATCATCGAACACTTCATCCACACAAAACTTCAACAGGAAACTCGGTAAGATCCATTAGTATAATACAGCAAATCACTACTCTAGGTAATGTTGCAAACCAATTCATATTTTGTTTTCACATTGTTTCTACTGTAATATAACTTTTTCATGGCTTAATCCACTGATATAAATTGATAGTTTCATCAAAACAAGCAAACTATGCATCAAAAACAGAATCTGTCTAAAACAGAACAGTCTGTAGCAATCTGAACATTAACCATACTTCTGATACTTGAAACATTCTACAAAAATTAGTAAAAATAAAAAATTTGTATAGTAAGACAGTTAAAAAATAATCAGAACCATTTGACGTTCCAGCTAAAAATGTAAAATCGCGCACTACAGCCAAAGTTTCTGTCCTGCACCATACAAACCATCAAGCAAATGTAAACATCCTAAAGGCAAACCTTGGCACATTATTTTTATAATACAATGGAATTGTAAAAGGGGATAATTATTTTTATTGAAAATTTTATGTAAGTAAGATTCACAAAGTTCCCATGGGCATGAACAAAGTTCAAGGACGTCCCCCACTTTCACAATGCTCGTCTCTCTCACTTTCACTTTTCTTTTAGAAAAAGTTTTGGGTTCCTCTATTTATTTTTGTTGTTTTTAAACTATATGAAAGCACTCAACAGAAATAAATGACTCTCTAAAACTTCCGTGTTGTCACCCTGGCAGCGCTTTCTTTAAAGCCATTAAGCTAGGCATATAGTGCTCAAGTAATGGATCCACCCGGATCCCAAGGTATATCGAAGCCAATTTTAATCAACAATGATTTGTAATTTAGTAGTGAGCACAAAGCAGCATATATCAAGCAACAACGAAGTCTAACTCTCTTCCTATGCATCGGCATGTCATAAAAGAACAATTCATGCACACATAGTAAAGGCCAATGAATAGTATAAATAGTTACTTGCAATTTTATCATATTGGAAACATAGAGAGGTGGAGATATAGTTCCTCTCTCGTAATAATTGCAAGTAGGAGCAGCAAGCACATGCATATTATATTCACCAAAATCATCAAGTGCAACAGTAAAAGGCAACCCATCAATATAATCCTTAATAAGTGCAAACTTCTCCGATATAGTGTAGTTGGGAGAATTCAAAAAGATAATAGGACTATCATGCGTGGGTGCAATAGCAACAATTTCATGTTTAACATAAGGAACTATAGCAAGTTCATCTCCATAAGCATAATTCATATTGGCATCTTGGCCACAAGCATAGCAAGCATCATCAAAAATGGATATTTCAAAAGAATCATAGGGATCATAACAGTCATCATAGCAATCATCCTTCGGTAAGCACGAAGGGGAATTAAACAATATATGAGTTGGAGGGTTACTCTCATTAGAAGGTGGACACGGGTAGCTAATCCGCTCTTCCTCCCTTTGTTCTTCGCTCTCCTCATCATCTTTTTCATCCAATGAGCTCACAGTATCATCAATTTCTTCTTCCACAGACTCCTGCAAAATATTAGTCCCTTCTTGGACAGCAGAGTAGTTCTCAATATATGGTTTAACATAAGCATTAGAAGCATAATTATCATAGCAATATTTAAGTATAGCAAAATTTTCAGATTCGTGAAAAGTAGCATCATACTTTTCAATCAAAGAAGCAATTTCAAAAGCACCCTTAAAAGCAACAAATTCTTCAATTTTTTGAACATCATAGTAATTATAAACACCCTTAGCATATGAAGATAAGATTCCATTATCAATAAACTCACATTGATAGGGAAGGTGTTTCTTAGGGTTTTTAGAACAACAAGTAAAATCATATATTTCACATAAATTCCAAGCATAGCATTGCAAACGTTGAATTTGACCCCATAATAGTTTCCCTTTTTCAGATATACGGTGTCGCACATAACAAGCATGCTCATCTAAAGATTTTCCCTCAACTAAGCTAGTTGGGGTTTCAGCACGAGCACATAGGGATCAAAGATTATCCAAGTAATAAGCTTCATGTCACACCCTAGCTGGTTCATGCATTAGAGTGTTGCATCATGTCTACTTTTACAGAAACTTGAAATGGGGATGACAGAACCCCCAGCACCCCCCTGGAAACAACTAGGGTTTACTAAAATTATTTTCAATGAACCCAAAATGCCCTTCACAAAATGTTCATCATTTCTGGATTGGGTTAAAACCCCTGGCAAAAATGGTGCACTCTTTTCTAGGACATTCTGGATTCTTTGAATTAAATCATAAGTATTTGAATTTGGGCATTTAAATGCTATAAAATATTTTAAATGCCCAAATAATTCTGGATTTAAGTGAGGGCTGTTAGGAATAATCCCAACAGAGCCCACAATTATTTTCAGGATTTTAGTAAGTGCCTAAGTATTTTTAATAAAGCCCTAAAGTTACAGAAAAATAGAAAAAGAAAACAAAACAGGAAAGAGAGAAAGAGAAAGGCTTACCTGGCGCCACCCAGCAGGCCCACCTGCCGGCCCAGCCCAGCCACCGCTCCAACGAGCTGCTTGGCTTGGCCAGGCAGGCAAGCAGCTGCTCGACGGCGAGCACAGCATGCGTGCCACGCAGCTGCCCGCCGCCTCGCCGCTCCCTCGTCGAGCTGTAGATGTGGGACGAACCCCCTCTCTCTCCCCGACCTCGCAGACACTCGCTCTCCCCTCTAGCTCCTCTCTCTCACCCTCCCCGACATCGCCCGAGACGTTGCCGTCGCCGCCACTCGCCACACCCACGTCCAACGCCGTCCCCGTGCCCTCTCATCGTGTCCGGACGGTTCGCCGTTGTCGACTACGTCGACTAGCCAAGCCGCACGACGCTGGAGCCCCTGCAACATCGCCGTCGCCGTCGTCTTCAACCTCGGGCCGCCCGAGATCGCCGTCGCATTCCGACCGCACCGAGCCTTCCCCGAGCACACTGACCCTCCCTGCGGCTTCCCTTTGAGCTGCTGAACCTCCTCGTGCTTTCCGTTTCACCCCTAGAATACCGTAGACATCGCATCTCTTGTGCCCGAACGCGCCGCCACCTGACCATGTCACCGGCGATGCTCCGGTGACCATTTGGTCACGGGCTTCTGCCCGTCACACTCCCCGCGCCGCATAGATGATGTAGGTGCTAGCGCCATGCCGCCTAGGCCACTGCAGCCACGCGCACGAGCTGACCCGAGCTTCGGCCTCCGCCAAGCTCGTGGCCGGCGATGCTCCGGCCACTCCCCGGCCAAGCCATCACCACGGCTGGATGCGGGCGAGCACCAGCTGCCCGTAGCTACTCTCCGTGCATCAAATGGTCCCCTGTGGGCAAATCCCACAGCACGCCACCGCATCTGGCCTCGCCGGCGGCTAAACGCCGGCAGGCTTTGACCCGCTGACCGGCGAGTTGACCACGTCTGACCCGTGTGGGCCCAAGTTGACTTTCCCCCTGAGCCTATGACAGGTGGGGCCGACCTGTTAATTAGTTTAGGATTAGTGCTAACTAATTTTAGTTAGTTTAGGTCACTCACATGTGGGCCCAGGCCCCACTGACAGTTAGTTAGTATTAACTTAATTCTATTAGTTAGCTGAGACACTGACAGACAGGGCCCACCAGTCAGGTTTGACTGGCCCTGGCGCCTATGACTCGCTGACGTAGTGCTGACCCAATTATTCATTTTTTGGATTTATTTTTATCTAGGAAATTCCAGAAAATAGCCTAAACTTCTAAAAATCATAGAAAATCAACCATAGCTCCAAATCAAACAAATTATATATGAAAAATCATCAGAAAAATTCAATCTATCCATCTGTAATGGTTTCATGCATGACAAACCACTTTAACTTTGCTGTTTAGGTGAAACAAGCTAACTCACCCATTATGCATAAGAACTTTAACCTTCATTTGAATCTTTGATTCAAATGGACCCATTTCAACTTGTTTCACATTGCATTAGGCAGGACACATCATTTTGCCATGTCATAGCATGCATCATATTGTTGCATATTGCCATGTGTTGATTATACTCTGTGGTGTCTTTCGTGGTAGGTTCTGCCTCCGAGGATATCTCCGAGTATCCAACTGAAGGGCAGTACCCTACTACCACTCCATCAGGCAAGCAGCCCCATTGATCATATCGATACAATCCCATGTTCTCACCTCTGCTCTCATTTACTGCATTAAGACAACAATGTTTCAAACTGCTCTGTGCTACGGTAGTTGAACCCTTATCCTCTGCATGACCTGTCATTGCCACAGTAACTAGATGAAACCCACTAGCATGTGTAGGAGTTGATTGAGCCATGTATGTGTTCCTACCTTGCTATGCCTGCTATGCTTAGAGTTGTGTTAGGTCTGGTTCATCTGGGTGATGGGCTAGAGTGAAATGATTATGTCGGTAATGTGAGGGATGTGTTGAACATGATTTGGTAAAGGTATCGATGAGAGGCCATGTAGGAGTACATGGTGGGTTGTTTCATTGAGGTCGTCCATAAGAACTGAGATCTATATGTATGATTTAAGATTCAGTTACTACCATACATTGGTCCTGAAACCAATGGACCCTCTTGGCTTCTTAATCACCCTAGTACTCTGTCCAGGAGTTGCAATTAGTTCCTGGTGTTTGTAGGTTACGTGTTGGCGGTCGTGCATAGCGCTGACCCTAGGGGTGGGCTATGTTGCGGTAGATACGCCGTGGCATGGTGTACCGAGTCACCCGTTTGGTGTCTCGGGAACCCTGTTCACATCGTTCGGGGCCGTATGTGGAAACCTCGGCCGGACTCCCTGTGGATGGAACCTGGATAGGAGATAAACCTGGACTAGAGACTTGAGTGTTTAGGTAGGCCGTGGCCGACACCCTCGTTGGGCTTCTGCTTGAAGGTTGCCGAGTACATGTCGTGTAAACTGCGGTAAGTGGTGAGAGCGTGTATGAAGAAGTACACCCGTGCACGTTTAATATCATTTATTCGAATAGATGCGTCCGCGGTAAAGGACTACTTGGTCACCTCTACAGTTCATAGACAAGTTAATGGTTACCACTAAAAGACTCAAGATAAGTGTGAGTATCGAGGATGGCCCTCTCGTAGGATGACGATGGAGGATCCTCAGTGGAGTATTGTGTTGGTGTTTAGTGGACTCGTGTGCGAAAACTATTTTACTAGTGGTGTCCCGTAGGATAGCTTAGCCAAGAGTCAAAGCTGGCTTGCTGCAATAACTCCACCACCTTCTTGAGAATGAGCATGTATAGTAGGTTCTGATGTAAGATTTGCTGAGTACCTTTGTACTCATGTTTTCTTAATTACTGTTTTCAGACGACAACACCGCCCCCTCCGATGGGTTTTATGTAGATCTCGACGTCGATGAGTGACTTGCCACCCAGGTGGTGATCCTGACCATGGAGGGCCCTATGTAGATAGACAGGCTTCGAGGAGCCTTCTTTCTTTCTAGTGTCTGTACTCAGACTATTTGCTTCCGCATGTGCTTGTATGCTTGTATGACTTGAGTGTCAGGTCATGTGACCCCTACCTGTATGAACATGTTATGTATGGCTCTCTGGAGCCTTTAAATAAAGTACTTGAGTTGTAGAGTTTTGTTGTGATGCCATGTTGTATTTGCATATATCGAGCATATTGTGTGTATGATTGAAATGCTTGGTATGTGTGGGATCTGAAAATCTAGTTGTTTATCCTTGGCAGCCTTTCTTATGGGGAAATGCAGTCTAGTGCTCCTCGAGCCATAGTAGTCCGCTACAGCCCGGTTCACCGGAGTCCTGCTAGCCCAGCACTACTGCTCAGGACACTTGACTGGCTGGCATGTGTTTCACTTCGTTCCTATGTCTGTCCCTTCGGGGAAATGTCACGCGGTGACTTCCGGAGTCCTGCCTAGCCTGCCACAGCCCGGGTTCCCCGGAGTCCTGTTATCCTAGTGCTACAGCCCGGATTCACGCGCTGATGACCGACATGCTCGATGTGATTCATGTATGCCTGTCCCCATAGGTCTGTGCCGCTTTGGGTTCACGACTAGCCATGTCGGCCCGGGTTCTCTGTCATATGGATGCTAGCGACACTATCATATACGTGAGCCAAAAGGCGCAAACTGTCCCGGGCCACGGTAAGGCAACACCCGTGGGGATACCATGCGTGAGGCCGCAATGTGATATGAGGTGTTACTGGCTAGATTGATGTGACTTGGAATCGGGGTCCTGACAGCGCTGGCATCAGAGCCGGACTGCCTGTAGGTTCGTTGAGCCAAACTGGTCGATGTCGAGTCTAGAAATGCTTTAGTTATATGTAGGGGAATTGATTGTGGGAGGGAACGTAAGGCTCTTTTACTCCTTTACCTTATGTCCTCTGATCTGAGTCATTCTCTTCTCATTCAACGTGGGTTAAGGACTAGGCTCTCTTCTTCTATCAGGTTCACGTGTTACTAATCCGTAGTAGCTTATAGGATTGTTGTTACAAGCCTCAATATTGTTTCTACTACTTTTAGTATGTTGCCAGTTGAATCAGAACCTTGGTATGATGTTGTTGAGTGGTACTGCAAACTGCTGTGGATGTCTCAAATCTTTTTCTGAGCATTTACAGCCATTATGCTGTCCGATTTCCCCTAGAAAATTCTAATGCCTTTGCATTATTCTGTGCTTTCAGATGGCCACCCATTCGCAGAACCAAGTGGTTCGTCTCACCCGGTGCCTCGATGTGCCCGGCCACACGGCCATGTTAGTTCGAGTGATGGTTGAGTCAGGCTATCGGTGGTATCCGGAATATATCGTCGAGGAGCAGTTCAGAGATTTCAACCAGACCCAGTACCCCTGTACCGTCAGGATATATCCCTCTTATCCTAGAGCCACTGAGACCCTTCACTGTTCCTATGGACTTGGGGTCACTATTGAGATGTCTGTCCAGGATGCAGCCTATTCAATGATGACTATCATTCGAGCTAGGACTGCCTTGCTACAGAACACCGATTTCCGATACATGCCAGCCTCACTTCCCGGAGCACAGGGGTACTATCAGGCCTTGTACTATGACTCTACACATGAGAAGTCACTACTCCGCACCACTGCCGAGATGCTCGAGGATAAGGACCACAAAAATCGGGCCTTGCGTATGGAGCTTTTCCACACTCGTGCTGATCATTGGGCCACTTTGACTCAGTTTGCACCTGCGGTGTAGGCAGGATACATGGACATGAGAGACTTGTACCCTGTACGGTCTGGATTGCCATATTGTATGGAGTGGCGCGATGTAGGAGGCATCACCCCTCCTCGTGGTCCCCGTCTGCCACCACCTGTGGGACCAAAGCCACATCCGAGTCCCTATGGTCCGCAGGCTCCGCAGGACCGTCTGTTCCCAGATGATCATGTTCCACTTCTAGGCTTTGGTGGCGACTTCTATGAGGATTACTACGGAGCCGTCTGAGCTAGTAGTAGTTTCACTAGTATTGTAGTAGTTGTATTCTCCACAGTCCTGTGTGACCGTGAGATACAACTTGGTGTGTATCACGCTCCGGAGGTGTAGAACAATAATGTATAGGAGCTTGGAATGCCTTCGATGAGATGTAATGTCTTTCACCGTAGTTGTACTCTAGCCTGGGCTTGTACTAAACTATGTACGGTGTGTATGACCAATGGTATATATATGGCAGTTTCTATATTACCATGTCGTGCAATGAACATCTTAGCATTCCATGTTGTCCATTACATTCTGCACTTCCTTGCTAAGTTTGTGCCATCCTTATCTAAACCGTTGTCTTGTTTTCTCCTAGGATGGTCAACACCCGCAGCAACCCTGCTGCCCCGGAGCAAGGGGAAGCCAGTGCAATTAGGGGTGAAAATCTTCCTCCCTCGCCTTCTCTGGCCGAAGTGATGCTGGAGGCAGAAAGAAACAAGCGTGAGACTAACCACTTGCTAGAGCGGATTGAGCAGAACACTGCACGCCATCAACGAAATGACTTGGTGTCAATCAATGACTTCATCAAGTTGTACCCACCAAACTTTAACCATTCCGTCGAGCCCCTCGACGCGGATGACTGGCTTCCCAGCATCACTCACAAGCTACGTTCTGCCAACGTAGCCGAAGATGATAAGGTTACTTATGCTGCCTATCACCTTGAAGGCCCTGCGAGCCTTTGGTGGGAAAATTTTGAAGCTATGCGCCTAGTCGGCCAAATCACTACTTGGGCTGAATTCAGTGAGGCTTTCCATGAGCATCACATCTCAAAAGGTCTCATAGATCGCAAGAGGGAAGAGTTCTGCAATTTCACCCAAGGAAGACTGACTGTGGATGCATATAGTCGTGAATTTGGGAATCTGGCACGATATGCTCCTGAAGAGGTATACACCGACACTAAGAAGCAGGCAAGGTTCCGCAAGGGACTTAACCCCGAGCTTCGCCGTGATCTTCATCTGCACGAGTGCACCTCCTTTCAGAAGTTGGTCAATAAAGCCATCAATGTTGAGACATGCCAGACAGACTATGACGCTTCACGCAAGCACTCTCATGATTTTGGCTCTTCATCCGGCTCTGGGTCTCAGAAGTGCCGGGTGTGGATTCCAAGCACGGCACTGCCACCCAGGTTCATTCCGAGGCCATCCTTTGAGGCGCCTCGTCCCAACCAGCAGTTTGGACCATCCAAGCCCTATGGTGGCCCCGCTGCTAATGCTGCTCCACGCCCCAATGTTGTGACATGTTTCAAGTGTGGAGAGCCGGGTCACTATAGTCGAGAGTGTCCCTAGAACAACAACCCCAATCAGTCTAGAAAGTCCGTTGGTCGTGGTAAGCCAGCGGGAAAGACATTCTACACCAAGCCGATCACCACTACACGTGGCCATCTCAACTATGTCTCAACTGAGGAGGCTCATGAGGATCCTAACGTTGTCCTTGGTACGCTCCTTGTTAATTGCCATCCGGCATCTTTTCTTTTCGATACTGGAGCATCTCATTCATTCATATCCGAGAACTATGCTCGATTGCATAACACGACATTCTGTGACATGCCCACCTCCATGGTAATTCAAACTCCGGGTTCCAAATGGCAAACTTCTAGAGTAAGCCATGGGAACGAAATTCTTGTCGATAGACTTGTCTTCCTTGCATCTTTAATAGCTCTCAAGTCCTCGGACATAAACATCATCTTGGGTATGGACTGGATGTCAGCTCATTATGCTAAGATTGATTGTGCCACTAGAACCGTTCAACTTACTCACCCATCGGGCAAGACAGTCAATGTCTTAACTCGAGTGACCAAGCGCCAGCTTTACTCCCTAAATGCCAACCCCCTTCGAGACCTTGAAGATATTCCGGTAGTCCGAGACTTCCCAGATGTCTTTCCAGAAGAACTGCCAGGTGTTCCACCTGACAGGGCTGTCGAGTTTGTGATAGACCTTGTTCCAGGAACCGTTCCAATTTCTAGAAGACCCTATAAGATGGCACCCTTAGAACTAGCCGAGCTTAAGAACCAACTCGACGAGTCCTTGAAAAAGGGTTTCATCCGTCCTAGTTCCTCTCCTTGGGCTTGCCCCGTCCTCTTCGTCAAGAAGAAGGATGGAACGGATCGAATGGTTGTATATTACTCACCTGTCAACTTGGTCACTATCAAGAACAAGTATCCGCTTCCCAGGATCAACGATCTGTATGAAAAGCTCGCTGGATCCTCGGTCTTTTCCAAGATGGATTTGAGGTTGGGCTACCATCAAATCAAAATCAGAAATGGGGACATTCCCAAAACGGCCTTTGTTACCCGTTATGGCCAATACGAGTACACCATTATGTCATTTGGTTTAAGCAATGCCCCAGCCACCTTCTCCCGGTTAATGAACTCGGTCTTCATGGAGTATTTGGATAAATTCGTCGTAGTATACCTTGATGACATACTCATCTACTCCAAGAATGAAGAGGAACATGCTGAACATCTAAGGCTGGTATTGACGAAACTTCGAGAGCATCGCCTTTATGCCAAATTCTCCAAGTGTGAATTTTGGTTGCCAGAAGTGACCTATCTAGGCCATGTAATCTCTGGTAAGGGTATTGCTGTCAATCCTGAGCGAGTTCGAGCCGTCCTTGATTGGACTCCACCTGAGACGGTCAAGCAAGTTCGGAGCTTCCTTGGCTTAGCGAGCTACTGCCGCCGCTTTGTCGAGAATTTCTCCAAGGTTGCTAAACCTCTAACTGAACTCGTCAAGAAAGATAAAAAGTTCGAGTGGACCCCACAGTGCGAGTTCAGCTTTCAGGAACTGAAAAGACGCCTGACATCTGCTCCCGTACTGGTACCACCAGATTTCTCCAAGGACTTTATTATCTATTGCGACGCCCCGCGACAAGGACTAGGTTGCATACTCATGCAAGATCGTCAGGTAATTGCCTATGCCTCACGGCAATTACACCCACATGAGGAAAACTATCCCACACATGATCTAGGGTTGCAGCTGTAGTCCATGCACTCAAAACTTGGCGACATTACCTTCTCGGTAATCGTTGCAAGATCTTCACCGATCACCAAAGTTTGAAATATATCTTCACCCAACCGGATTTGAATCTCAGGCAAAGACGTTGGGTCGAGTTGATCTCGGATTACGACTTAGGAATAACTTACACCCCGGGCAAAGCCAATGTCATGGCTGATGCATTAAGTCGTAAATCCTATTGTAACAACCTGATGTTACAACAAAGTCAACCACTTCTCCATGAGGAATTTTTTAAGCTTAATCTTCACATTGTTCCTCGAGGATTCCTATCCACCTTGGTGGCGAAACCTACCCTTACGGATCAGATCATCAAGGCATAGAAGGTAGATCCGGGAATCTCCCGTATTAAGAGAAACATTAAGAAAGGAGTCATGAATTGTTTCTCCGTTGATGATCAAGGTGTCGTATACTTTGGAAACCGCTTAGTGGTTCCCAAGGCACGAAACCTGAGGCAGCTGATCCTTAAGGAAGCTCATGAATCCCCTCTCACCATTCATCCCGGTAGTACTAAGATGTATCAAGACCTGTGCAAGAGGTTTTGGTGGACTAGGATGAAGAGAGAAATTGCTCAATACATTGCTAGTTGCGACGTCTGTCGTCGTGTTAAAGCAGAGCATCAACGGCCTGCTAGCACCCTTCAACCTTTGGCTATTCCTGAGTGGAAATGGGATAAAATCAGTATGGATTTCATTACTGGGTTTCCCAGGACCAAGAGAGGGAATAATGATATCTTCGTCGTGATCGACCGCCTTTCCAAAGTAGCCCACTTTCTACCTGTTCGTGAGAGTATCACCGCTAGCCAGCTAGCTGATTTATACATCTCCCAAATAGTGTCTCTTCATGGTGTCCCATTAGAAATTAACTCAAACAGTGGGAGTCTCTTCACCTCTCGATTTTGGGAAAGTTTCCAAAGTGCTATGGGAACTCGTCTCTCTTTTAGCACCGCCTTCCATCCTCAATCAAGTGGTCAAGTAGAGCGAGTCAATCAAATTTTGGAAGATATGCTCCGAGCTTCTGTCATCTCATTCGGAATGGGTTGGGAGAAATGCCTTCCATTCGCGGAGTTTGCTTATAACAATAGTTATCAAGCTAGCTTGGGCAAAGCTCCTTTCGAAGTTCTCTATGGATGAAAATGTCGAACGCCTCTTAACTGGTCAAAAACCGGGGAAAGACAACTCTTTGGCCCGGATATGATTCAGGAAGCAGAAGAGCAGGTTCGCATTATTCGTGAGAAATTGAAAACAGCCCAATCTCGTCAAAAGATCCAATATGATCGTAAACATAAGCTCATGACTTATGAAGTCGGCGAGAAGCCTTACCTTCGAGTTACTCCGTTAAAGGGAACCCATCGTTTCGGTATCAAAGGCAAATTGGCTCCTCGTTACATTGGACCCTTCTGCATTCTTGCCAAATGAGGAGAAGTTGCCTACCAATTGGAACTACCTTCGCATCTTTCTAGAGTTCATGATGTCTTCCACGTTTCTCAACTCAGGCGTTGCTTCGCGGATCCTATTCGTGGAGTGGACCACGAAGCACTTGATCTACAAGATAACCTCTCATATCAGGAATATCCCGTTCGTATCCTTGATCAAGCCGAGCGTACCACTCGACGCCATAATATCAAGTTTCTCAAGGTTCAATGGTCACACCATTCCGAGAAAGAAGCCACTTGGGAAAGGGAGGATCGTCTTCGACTCGAGTACCCCACCTTCTTCCCGGAGGATCCTAAATCTCGGGACGAGATTCTTTTGAGTGGGGGTGAGTTGTCACACCCTAGCTGGTCCATGCATTAGAGTATTGCATCATGTCTACTTTTACAGAAACTTGAAATGGGGATGACAGAACCCCCAGCACCCCCCTGGAAACAACTAGGGTTTACTAAAATTATTTTCAATGAACCCAAAATGCCCATCACAAAATGTTCATCATTTCTAGATTGGGTTAAAACCCCTGGCAAAAATGGTGCACTCTTTTCTAGGACATTCTGGATTCTTTGAATTAAATCATAAGTATTTGAATTTGGGCATTTAAATGCTATAAAATATTTTAAATGCCCAAATAATTCTGGATTTAAGTGAGGGCTGTTAGGAATAATCCCAAAAAAACCCACAATTATTTTCAGGATTTTAGTAAGTGCCTAAGTATTTTTTAATAAAGCCCTAAAGTTATAGAAAAATAGAAAAAGAAAACGAAACAGGAAAGAAAGAAAGAGAAAGGCTTACCTGGCGCCACCCAGCAGGCCCACCTGCCGGCCCAGCCCAGCCACCGCTCCAGCGAGCTGCTTGGCTTGGCCAGGCAGGCAAGCAGCTACTCCACGGCGAGCACAGCACATGTGCCACGCAGCTGCCCGCCGCCTTGCCGCTCCCCTCGTCGAGCTGTCGACGTGGGACGAACCCCCTCTCTCTCCCCAACCTCGCAGACACTCGTTCTCCCCTCTGGCTCCTCTCTCTCACCCTCCCCGACGTCGCCCGAGGCATCACCGTCGCCGCCGCTCGCCGCAGCCACGTCCAACACCGTCCCTGGGCCCTCTCATCATGTCCGGACGGTTCACCGTCGTCGACTACGTCAACTAGCCAAGCCGCACAATGCCGGAGCCCCTGAAACATCGTCGTCGCCGTCGCCGTCGTCTTCAACCTTGGGCCGCCCGAGATCGCCGTTGCTGTTGCGACCGCATCGAGCCTTCCCCGAGCACACTGACCCTCCATGCGGCTTCCCTGTGAGCTGCGCAACCTCCCCGTGCTTTACGTTTCGCCCCTAGAATACTGTAGATGCCGCGTCTCTTGTGCCCGAATGCGCCGCCGCCTAACCACGTCACTGGCGATGCTCCGGTGACCATTTGGTCACGGGCTTGTGCCCGTCACACTCCCCGCGCCGCGTAGATGCTGTAGGTGCTAGCGCCACGCCGCCTAGGCCACGCACACGAGCTGACCCGAGCTTCGGCCTCCGCCAAGCTCGTCGTCGGCGATGCTCCGGCCACTCCCCGGCCAAGCCATCACCACGGCTGGATGCGGGCGAGCACCAGTTGCCCGTAGCTGCTCTCCGTGCATCAAATGGTGCCGTGTGGGCAAATCGCACAACACGCCGCCACGTCTGGCCTCGTCGGTAGCTATTCGCCGGCAGGCTCTGACCCGCCGACCGGCGAGTTGACGATGTCTGACCCGTGTGGGCCCAAGTTGACTTTCCCCCTGAGCCTATGATAGGTGGGGCCGACCTGTTAATTACTTTAGGATTAGTGCTAACTAATTTTAGTTAGTTTAGGTCACTGACGTGTGGGCCCATGCCCCACTGACAGTTAGTTAGTATTAACTTAATTCTGTTAGTTAGCTGAGACACTGACAGACAGAGCCCACCAATCAGGTTTGACTGGCCCTAGCACCTTTGACTCGCTGACGTCATAGTGATGCAGTGCTGACGCAATTATTCATTTTCTGGATTTATTTTTATATAGGGAATTCCAGAAAATAGCCTAAACTTCTAAAATCATAGAAAATCAACCATAGCTCCAAATCTAACAAATTATATATGAAAAATGATCAGAAATATTCAATCTATCCATCTATAGTGGTTTCATGCATGACAAACCACTTTAACTTTGTTGTTTAGGTGAAACAAGCTAACACACCCATTATGCATAAGAACTTTAACCTTCATTTGACTCTTTGATTCAAATGGACCCATTTCAACTTGTTTCACATTGCATTAGGCAGGACACATCATTTTGCCATGTCATAGCATGCATCATATTGTTGCATATTGCCATGTGTTGATTATACTCTGTGGTGTCTTTCATGGTAGGTTCTGCCTCCAAGGATATCTTCGAGTATCCAACTGAAGGGCAGTACCCTACTACCACTCCATCAGGCAAGCAGCCCCATTGATCATATCGATACAATCCCATGTTCTCGCCTCTGCTCTCATTTACTGCATTAAGACAACAATGTTTCAAACTGCTGTGTGCTACGGTAGTTGAACCATTATCCTCTGAATGACCTGTCATTGCCACAGTAACTAGATGAAACCCACTAGCATGTGTAGGAGTTGATTGAGCCATGTATGTGTTCCTACCTTGCTATGCCTGCTATGCTTAGAGTTGTGTGAGGTCTGGTTCATCTGGGTGATGGGCTAGAGTGAAATGATTATGTCGGTAATGTGAGGGATGTGTTGAACATGATTTGGTAAAGGTATCGATGAGAGGCCATGTAGGAGTACATGGTGGGTTGTTTGATTGAGGCCGTCCATAAGAACTGAGATCTGTATGTGTGATTTAAGATTCATTTACTACCATACATTGGGCCTGAAACCAATGGACCCTCTCGGCTTCTTAATCACCCTAGTACTCTGTCCAGGAGTTGCACTTAGTTTCTGGTGTTTGTAGTTTACGTGTTGGCGGCCGTGTGTAGCGCTGACCCTAGGGGTGGGCTATGTTGCGGTAGATACACCGTGGCACAGTGTACCGAGTCACCTGTTTGGTGTCTCGGGAACCCTGTTCACATCGTTCGGGGCCGTATGTGGAAACCTCGGCCGGAGTCCCTGCGGATGGAACCTGGATAGGCGATAAACCTGGACTAGAGACTTGAGTGTTTAGGTAGGCCGTGGCCGACACCCTCGTTGGGCTTCCGCTTGAAGGTTGCCAAGTACATGTCGTGTAAACGGCGGTAAGTGGTGAGAGCGTGTATGAAGAAGTACACCCCTGCAGGGTTAATATCATCTATTCGAATAGCCGTGTCCGCGGTAAAGGACTACTTGGTCGCCTATACAGTTCATAGACAAGTTAACGGTTACCACTAAAAGACTCAAGATAAGTGTGACTACCGAGGATGGCGCTCTCGTAGGATGACGAGGGAGGATCCCCGGTGGAGTATTGTGTTGGTGTTTAGTGGACTCGTGTGCGAAAACTATTTTACTAGTGGTGTCCCGTAGGATAGCTTAGCCAAGAGTTAAAGCTGGCTTGTTGCAATAACTCCACCACCTTCTTGAGAATGAGCATGTATAGTAGGTTCTGATGTAAGACTTGCTGAGTACCTTTGTACTCATGTTTGCTTAATTACTGTTTTCAGATGACAACACCGCCCCCTCCGATGGGTTTTATGTAGATCTCGACGTCGATGAGTGACTTGCCACCCAGGTGGTGACCCTGACCATGGAGGGGCCTATGTAGATAGACAGGCTTCGAGAAGCCTTCTTTCTTTCTAGTGTCTGTACTCCGACTATTTGCTTCCGCATGTGCTTGTATGCTTGTATGACTTGAGTGTCGGGTCATGTGACCCCTACCTGTATGAACATGTTATGTATGGCTCTCTGGAGTCTTTAAATAAAGTACTTGAGTTGTCGATTTTTGTTGTGATGCCATGTTGTATTTGCACATATCGAGCATATTGTGTGTATGATTGAAATGCTTGGTATGTGTGGGATCCAACAATCTAGTTGTTTATCCTTGGCAGCCTTTCTTATGGGGAAATGTAGTCCAGTGCTCCTTGAGCCATAGTAGTCCGCTACAGCCCGGTTCACCGGAGTCCTGCTAGCCCAGCACTACTGCTCAGGACACTTGACTAGCCGGCATGTGTTTCACTTCGTTCCTATGTCTGTCCCTTCGGGGAAATGTCACGCGGTGACTTCCGGAGTCCTGCCTAGCCTGCTACAGCCTGGGTTCCCCGGAGTCCTGTTAGCCCAGTGCTACAGCCCGGATTCACACGCTGATGACCGACATGCTCGATGAGATTCATGTATGCCTGTCCCCATAGGTCTGTGCCGCTTTGGGTTCACGACTAGCCATGTCGGCCCGGGTTCTCTGTCATATGGATGCTAGCGACACTATCATATATGTGAGCCAAAAGGCGCAAACGGTCCCGGGCCACGGTAAGGCGACACCCGTGGGGATACCGTGCGTGAGGCCACAATGTGATATGAGGTGTTACCGGCTAGATCGATGTGACTTGGAATCAGGGTCCTGACACTTCAGCAGTGTGATAGATTTTGAGTGGTTCTTCAGCAATTGGTTCAGTAGGTGCAACTATTTTTTGGTATTTTGCGTTTCCTACCCATAACTAAAGATAGAAAACAACTAAGAACAGCAAATAAAAATTACTTAGTGATAAAGCAAACAAGCACACACGAGAATATTCACCCCACGCTATTGCTCCCCGGCAACAGCGCCAGAAAAAGGTCTTGATAACCCACAAGCATAGGGGATCGCAACAGTTTTCGATAAGTAAGAGTGTTGAACCCAACGAGGAGCGAAAGGTAGAACAAATATTCCCTCAAGTTCTATCGACCACCGATACAACTCTATGCACGCTTGACGTTCGCTTTATCTAGAACAAGTATGAAACTAGAAGTACTTTGTAGGTGTTGTTGGATAGGTTTGCAAGATAATAAAGAGTACGTAAATAAAAAGTAGGGGCTGTTGTAAGTAAAGAAGCAATAAAGTAAATATAGCGAGTGTGGAAAAGTGGTGGTAGGAGTTGCGAAATTGCCCCTTAAGCAATTGACTACTTTACTAGACCGATAGCAAGTATTATGTGGGAGAGGCCACTGCTAGCATGTCATCCCTGACTTGGAATTCTATGCACTTATGATTGGAACTATTAGCAAGCATGCGCAACTACTAATGTTCATTAAGGTAAAACCCAACCATAGCATTAAGATATATTGGTCCGCCTTCAATCCCGTATGCATCAATTTCTATGCTAGGTTGAAGCTTTTGTCACTCTTGCCCTCCAATACATAGTCCTATCAACATACAACTAACCCTAGGGTGTGATCCACGCGCGCAATCATATGATGGGCGCCACCGGAAGCGAGGGGGAGACAGCCCCCCTCCTTCTTCTTCTTCCTTGACCTCCTCCCTAGATGGGAGAAGGGTTTCCCCTCTGGTCCATTGCCTCCATGGTACGGGAGGGGCGAGAGCCCCTCCGAGATTGGATCTGTCTCTCTGTCTCTCTCTGTTTCTGCGTTCTCAGATTCTTCCCTTTCACCGTTTCTTATATTCCCGGAGATCCGTAACTCCGATTGGGCTGAAATTTTAACATGATCTTTATCCGGATATTAGCTTTCTTGCGGCGAAAGAAGGGCACCAACCACCTTACGGGGTGGCCACGAGGGTCAGGGGCGCGCCTGACACCCTGGGACGCGCCCCCTACCTTGTGGGCCCCTCGAGCATCGTCTCGCGTGGATTCTTCTTCCCAAAAATCATATATATTCCAAAAAAATCTCCGTCAGTTTTTATTCCGTTTGGACTCCGTTTGATATGGATATTCTGCGACACAAAAAAACATGCAACAAACAGGAACTGCCACTGGGCACTGGATCAATATGTTAGTCCCAAAAATAGTATAAAAAGTTACCAAAACTATATGAAAGTTGTAGAATATTGGCATGGAACAATCAAAAATTATAGATACGACGGAGACGTATCATCGCCGCGGTTCTCGGGACGAGCTCAGGGTGATGCAGCGGCCGGCGTTGAGAGGCGACGGCGAAGCTCGAGAGGAAGAGAGGTGGCGAGAAGATGGAAGGAAGAACAAGAAGAAAGGGGAAAGACCGGCCAAGCCTATTTATAAGGGGTGAACAGGCAGGCGTGAAAATTAAGGAAGACCAAAATAATGACTATCCAGCTAAACGAACGCCTCGTTTCTCGGAAGATATTAAAAGATAAAGATCTGTTGAAGATGACGTCATAGCAAGCTTTCATATTTTCGAAAGATGACATCATGGAGGGTTACATAGTTTTACAGACAGAGGAAGATGGATTTCGTCTAAGTGTTGAAGATTGACAAAGAACAAAGTTCAAGTCAACCAGGGGCCTAATGTTGGGGATATAACTACCAGGTATGACCCGCCCAGGAGGGGCCGGGTCAACCCCAATGGCGGATTACGAAAAGAAGCCCAGTAGTATTCAAGATGATAGTTTATTAAGACTTATAGAAAGCCTAAGCCCAGAGATGGCTTAAGGCCCAATATTTTGAACCGCCATATGTAGAGAAAGACTTGTAAAGAAAGGCATATAAAAGAAGTCACTGAGCCAGACACGTTTTATGAGCCGGCCGGGACTCTATAGGTCGCCAAACGTCAACCCGTGTATATAAGGGGAAGACCCGGTGGCGGCATAGGAGAAGAAACAATAGATTGATAGCCAAGCTAGCGGATTCGCTCCTTGGTCATCAAAACCTAGCAATACAACATCAACTGGACTAGGCCTTACCTTCACCGTAAGGGGCCAAACCAGTATAAACCTCTCGTGTCCTTTGTCCCGGTCAACCCCTTCAAGCTTCCTAGTTGCGATGGCCCTACGACTAAGTCCTTTCGCTAGGACATCTGTTGTGGCAATTCTACGACACGAATATTGGCAAAGGACGAGGTGACGATGCGTGTGGGAAATGGTTCCAAAGTCGATGTAATCGCGGTCGGCATGCTACCTCTACATCTACCTTCGGGATTAGTATTAGACCTGAATAATTGTTATTTGGTGCCAGCGTTGATCATGAACATTATATCTGGATCTTGTTTGATGCGAGACGGTTATTCATTTAAAATCAGAGAATGATGGTTGTTCTATTTATACGAGTAATATCTTTTATGGCCATGCACCCTTAAAGATTGGTCTATTATTTTTGAATCTCGATAGTGGAGATACACATATTCATATTATTGAAGCTAAAAGATGCAGAGTTGATAATGATAGTGCAACTTATTTCTGGCACTGTCGTTTAGGTCATATTGGTATAAAGCGCATGAAGAAACTCCATTCTGATGGACTTTTGTAATCACTTGATTATGAATCACTAGGTACTTGAGAACCGTGCCTCATGGGCAAGATGAGTAAAACGTCATTATCCCGAACTATGGAGCGAGCAACATAATTGTTGGAAATCATACATACTGATGTATGTGGCCCGATGAATATTTAGGCTCGCGGCGGATATCGTTATTTTCTCACCTTCACAGATGATTTGAGCAGATATGGGTATATCTACTTGATGAAGCATAAGTCTGAAACATTTGAAAAGTGCAAAGAATTTCAGAGAGAAGTGGAAAATCATTGTAGCAAGAAAATAAAGTTTCTACGATCTGATCGTGGAGGAGAATATTTGAGTTACAACTTTGGTCTTCATTTGAAACAATGCGGAATGGTTTTGCAACTCACGCCACCCAGAACACCACAGCATAATGGTGTGTCCGAACGTCGTAATCCTACTTTACTAGATATGGTGCAATCTATGATGTCTCTTACTGATCTACCGCTACCATTTTGGGGTTATGCTTTAGAGATGGTTGCATTCACGTTAAATAGGGCACCATCTAAATCTCTTGAGACGACTCCTTATGAACTGTGGTTTGGTAAGAAACCAAAGTTGTCGTTTCTTAAAGTTTGGGGTTGCGACGCTTATGTGAAAAAGGTTCAACCCGATAAGCTCGAACCCAAATCGGAGAAATGTGTCTTCATAGGATACCCAAAAGAAACAGTTGGTTACACCTTCTATCACAGATCCGAAGGCAAGACTTTTGTTGCTAAGAATGGATCCTTTCTAGAGAAGGAGTTTCTCTCGAAAGAAGTGAGTGGGAGGAAAGTAGAACTTGATGAGGTAACTGTACCTGCTCCCTTATTGGAAAGTAGTGAAGGAAATATGCCCTAGAGGCAATAATAAAGTTATTATTTATTTCCTTATATCATGATAAATGTTTATTATCCATGCTAGAATTGTATTAACCGGAAACATAATACATGTGTGAATACATAGACAAACTTAGTGTCACTACTATGCCTCTACTTGACTAGCTCGTTAATCAAAGATGGTTATGTTTCCTAACCATGAACAAGGTGTTGTTATTTGATTAACGAGGTCACATCATTGGTTGAATGATCTGATTGACATGACCCATTTCATTAGCTTAGCACCCGATCGTTTAGTATGTTGCTATTGCTTTCTTCATGACTTATACATGTTCCTATGACTATGAGATTATGCAACTCCCGTTTCCCGGAGGAACACTTTGTGTTCTACCAAACGTCACAATGTAACTGGGTGATTATAAAGGAGCTCTACAGGTGTCTCCAAAGGTAGATGTTGGGTTGGCGTATTTCGAGATTAGGATTTGTCACTCAGATTGTCGGAGAGGTATCTCTGGGCCCTCTCGATAATGCACATCACATAAGCCTTGCAAGCATTGCAACTAATGAGTTAGTTGCGGGATGATGTATTACAGAACGAGTAAAGAGACTTGCCAGTAACGAGATTGAACTAGGTATTGGATACCGACGATCGAAACTCGGGCAAGTAACATACCGATGACAAAGGGAACAACGTATGTTGTTATGCGGTCTGACTGATAAAGATCTTTGTAGAATATGTAGGAGCCAATATGAGCATCCAGGTTCCGCTATTGGTTATTGAACGGAGATGTGTCTCAGTCATGTCTACATTATTCTCGAACCGTAGGGTCCGCACGCTTAACGTTACGATGACAGTTATTATGAGTTTATGCATTTTGATGTACCGAAGTTAGTTCGGAGTCCCGGATGTGATCACGGACATGACGAGGAGTCTCGAAATGGTCAAGACATAAAGATTGATATATTGGAAGCCTATATTTGCACATCGGAAGTGTTCCGGGTGAAATAGGGATTTTACCGGAGTACCGGGAGGTTACCGGAACCCCCCGGGAGCCATATGGGCCTTGATGGGCTTTAGTGGAAAGGAGAAAGGGGCAGCCCAAGGTGGCCGTGCGCCTCCCCCCTCCCCTAGTCCTATTAGGACAAGGAGAGGTGGCCGGCCCCCCTCTCTCTCTTTCCCCCTCGGGGAATCCTATTCCAAGTAGGATTGGGGGGGAATCCAACTCTCGGTAGGAGTAGGACTCCTCATGCGCCCTCCTCCTGGCCGGCCGCCCCCTCCCCCTTGGCTCCTTTATATACGGAGGTAGGGGCACCCTAGACACACAAGTTGATCATTGAGATCGTTCCTTAGCCATGTGCGGTGCCCCCTGCCACCATATTCCACCTCGATCATATTGTAGCGGTGCTTAGGCGAAGCCCTGCGACGGTAGAACATCAAGATCGTCACCACGCCGTCGTGCTGACGGAACTCCTCCCCGACGCTTTGCTGGATCGGAGCCAGGGGATCGTCATCGAGTTGTACGTGTGCTAAGAACTCGGAGGTGCCGGAGTAACGGTGCTTGGATCGGTCGGATCGGGAAGACGTACGACTACTTCCTCTACGTTGCGTCAATGCTTCCGCTGTTGATCTACAGGGGTACGTAGATTACACTCTCCCCTCTCGTTGCTATGCATCACCATGATCTTGCGTGTGCGTAGGAAATTTTTTGAAATTACTACGTTCCCCAACAGTGGCATCCGAGCCTAGGTTTTATGGTTTGATGTTATATGCACGAGTAGAACACAAGTGAGTTGTGGGCGATACAAGTCATACTGCCTACCAGAATGTCATACTTTGGTTCGGCGGTATTGTTGGATGAGACGACCCGGACCAACATTACGCGTACGCTTACGCGAGACCGGTTCCCCCGACGTGCTTTGCACACAGGTGGCTTGCAGGCGACTGTCTCTCCAACTTTAGTTGAACCGAGTGTGGCTACGCCCGGTCCTTGCGAAGGTTAAAACGGAGTCTATTTGACAAACTATCATTGTGGTTTTGATGCATAGGTGAGATTGGTTCTTGCTTAAGCCCGTAGCAGCCACGTAAAACTTGCAACAACAAAGTAGAGGACGTCTAACTTGTTTTTGCAGGGCATGTTGTGATGTGATATGGTCAAGACATGATGCTAAATTTTATTGTATGAGATGATCATGTTTTGTAACCGAGTTATCGGCAACTGGCGGGAGCCATATGGTTGTCGCTTTATTGTATGCAATGCAATCGCGATGTAATGCTTTACTTTATCACTAAGCGGTAGCGATAGTCGTGGAAGCATAAGATTGGCGAGACGACAATGATGCTACGATGGAGATCAAGGTGTCGCGTCGGTGACGATGGTGATCATGACGGTGCTTCGGAGATGGAGATCACAAGCACAAGATGATGATGGCCATATCATATCACTTATATTGATTGCATGTGATGTTTATCTTTTTATGCATCTTATCTTGCTTTGATTGACGGTAGCATTATAAGATGATCTCTCACTAAATTATCAAGAAGTGTTCTCCCTGAGTATGCACCGTTGCCAAAGTTCGTCGTGCCCGGACACCACGTGATGATCGGGTGTGATAAGCTCTACGTCCATCTACAATGGGTGTAAGCCAGTTTTTGCACACGCAGAGTACTCAGGTTAAACTTGACGAGCCTAGCATATGCAGATATGGCCTCGGAACACGGAGACCGAAAGGTCGAGCGTGAATCATATAGTAGATATGATCAACATAACGATGTTCACCATTGAAAACTACTCCATCTCACGTGATGATCGGTTATGGTTTAGTTGATTTGGATCACGTGATCACTTAGAGGATTAGAGGGATGTCTATCTAAGTGGGAGTTCTTAAGTAATTTGATTAAATTGAACTTAAACTTATCATGAACTTAGTACCTGATAGTATCTTGCTTGTTTATGTTGATTGTAGATAGATGGCTTGTGTTGTTGTTCCATTGAATTTTAATGCGTTCCTTGAGAAAGCAAAGTTGAAAGATGATGGTAGCAATTACACGGACTGGGTCCGTAACTTGAGGATTATCCTCATTGTTGCTCAGAAGAATTACGTCCTGGAAGCACCGCTGGGTGCCAGGCCTACTGCTGGAGCAACACCAGATGTTATGAACGTCTGGCAGAGCAAAGCTGATGACTACTCGATAGTTCAATGTGCCATGCTTTACGGCTTAGAATCGGGACTTCAACGACGTTTTGAACGTCATGGAGCATATGAGATGTTCCAGGAGTTGAAGTTAATATTTCAAGCAAATGCCCAGATTGAGAGATATGAAGTCTCCAATAAGTTCTATAGCTGTAAGATGGAGGAGAACAGTTCTGTCAGTGAGCATGTACTCAAAATGTCTGGGTATAATAATCACTTGATTCAGATGGGAGTTAATCTTCCAGATGATTGCGTCATTGATAGAATTCTCCAATCACTGCCACCAAGCTACAAGAGCTTCGTGATGAACTATAATATGCAAGGGATGAACAAGACTATTCCCGAACTCTTCGCAATGCTGAAAGCTGTGGAGGTAGAAATCAAAAAGGAGCATCAAGTGTTGATGGTCAGTAAGACCACTAGTTTCAAGAAAAAGGGCAAAGGGAAGAAGAAGGGGAACTTCAAGAAGAACGGCAAGCAAGTTGCTGCTCAAGAGAAGAAACCCAAGTCTGGACCTAAGCCTGAAACTGAGTGCTTCTACTGCAAGCAGACTGGTCACTGGAAGCGGAACTGCCCCAAGTATTTGGCGGATAAGAAGGATGGCAACGTGAATAAAGGTATATGTGATATACATGTTACTGATGTGTACCTTACTAGAGCTCGCAGTAGCACCTGGGTATTTGATACTGGTTCTGTTGCTAATATTTGCAACTCGAAACAGGGACTACGGATTAAGCGAACACTGGCGAAGGACGAGGTGACGATGCGCGTGGGAAACGGTTCCAAAGTCGATGTGATCGCGGTCGGCACGCTACCTCTACATCTACCTTTAGGATTAATATTAGACCTAAATAATTGTTATTTGGTGCCAGCGTTGAGCATGAACATTATATCTGGATCTTGTTTGATGCGAGACGGTTATTCATTTAAATCAGAGAATAATGGTTCTTCTATTTATATGAGTAATATCTTTTATGGTCATGCACCTTTGAAGAGTGGTCTTTTTTTGATGAATCTCGATAGTAGTAACACACATATTCATAATGTTGAAGCCAAAAGATGCAGAGTTGATAATGATAGTGCAACTTATTTGTGGCACAGCCGTTTAGGTCATATCGGTATAAAGCGCATGAAGAAACTCCATACTGATTGACTTTTGGAACCACTTGATTATGAATCACTTGGTACTTGCGAACCGTGCCTCATGGACAAGATGACTAAAACACCGTTCTCCGGTACTATGGAGAGAGCAACAGATTTGTTGGAAATCATACATACCGTTGTATGTGGTCCGATGAATATTGAGGCTCATGGCGGATATCGTTATTTTCTCACTTTCACATATGATTTAAGCAGATATGGGTATATCTACTTAATGAAACATAAGTCTGAAACATTTGAAAAGTTCAAAAAAATTCAGAGTGAAGTTGAAAATCATCATAACAAGAAAATAAAGTTTCTACGATCTGATTGTGGAGGAGAATATTTGAGTTACGAGTTTGGTGTACATTTGAAAAATTGTGGAATAGTTTCGCAACTCACGCCACCCGGAACACCACAGCGTAATGGTGTGTCCGAACGTCGTAATCGTACTTTACTAGATATGGTGCAATCTATGATGTCTCTTACTGATTTACCGCTATCATTTTGGGGTTATGCTTTAGAGACGGCCGCATTCACGTTAAATACGGCACCATCAAAATCCGTTGAGACGACGCCTTATGAACTATGGTTTGGCAAGAAACCAAAGTTGTCGTTTCTTAAAGTTTGGGGCTGTGATGCTTATATAAGAAAGCTTCAACCTGATAAGCTCGAACCCAAATCGGAGAAATGTGTCTTCATAGGATACCCAAAGGAGACTATTGGGTACACCTTCTATCACAGATCCGAAGGCAAGATATTCGTTGCTAAGAATGGATCATTTCTAGAGAAGGAGTTTCTCTCGAAAGAAGTGAGTGGGAGGAAAGTAGAACTTGACGAGGTAACTGTACCTGCTCCCTTATTGGAAAGTAGTACATCACAGAAAACTGTTTCTGCGACACCTATACCAATTAGTGAGGAAGCTAATGATGATGATCATGAAACTTCAGGACAAGATACTACTGAACCTCGTAGATCAACCAGAGTGAGATCCGCACCACAGTGGTACGGTAATCCTATTTTGGAAATCATGCTGCTAGATCATGATGAACCTACGAACTATGAAGAAGCGATGGTGAGCCCAGATTCCGCAAAGTGGCTTGAAGCCATGAAATCTGAGATGGGATCCATGTATGAGAACAAAGTATGGACTTTGGTTGACTTGCCCGATGATCGGCAAGCAATTGAGAATAAATGGATCTTCAAGAAGAAGACTGACGCTGACGGTAATGTCACTGTCTATAAAGCTCGACTTGTCGCAAAAGGTTTTCGACAAGTTCAAGGGGTTGACTACGATGAGACCTTCTCACCCGTAGCGATGCTTAAGTCTGTCCGAATCATGTTAGCAATTGCCGCATTTTATGATTATGAAATTTAGCAGATGGATGTCAAAACTGCATTCCTGAATGGATTTCTGGAAGAAGAGTTGTATATGATGCAACCGGAAGGTTTTGTCGATCCAAAGGGAGCTAACAAACTGTGCAAGCTCCAGCGATCCATTTATGGACTGGTGCAAGCCTCTCGGAGTTGGAATAAACGCTTTGATAGTGTGATCAAAGCATTTGGTTTTATACAGACTTTCGGTGAAGCCTGTATTTACAAGAAAGTGAATGGGAGCTCTGTAGCATTTCTGATATTATATGTGGATGACATATTGCTGATTGGAAATGATATAGAATTTCTGGATAGCATAAAGGGATACTTGAATAGGAGTTTTTCAATGAAAGACCTCGGTGAAGCTGCTTACATATTAGGCATAAAGATCTATAGAGATAGATCAAGACGCTTAATTGGACTTTCACAAAGCACATACCTTGACAAGATTTTGAAGAAGTTCAAAATGGATCAAGCAAAGAAAGGGTTCTTGCCTGTGTTACAAGGTGTGAAGTTGAGTCAGACTCACTGCCCGACCACTGCAGAAGATAGAGAGAAAATGAAAGATGTTCCCTATGCTTCAGCCATAGGCTCTATCATGTATGCAATGCTGTGTACCAGACCTGATGTGTGCCTTGATATAAGTTTAGCAAGGAGGTACCAAAGTAATCCAGGAGTGGATCACTGGACAGCGGTCAAGAACATCCTGAAATACCTGAAAAGTACTAAGGATATGTTTCTCGTATATGGAGGTGACAAAGAGCTCACCGTAAGAGGTTACATTGATGCAAGCATTGACACTGATCCGGACGATTCTAAATCGCAAACCGGATACGTGTTTACATTAAATGGTGGAGCTGTCAGTTGGTGCAGTTCTAAACAAATCGTCGTAGCGGGATCTACATGTGAAGCAGAATACATAGCTGCTTCGGAAGCAGCAAACGAAGGAGTCTGGATGAAGGAGTTCATATCCGATCTAGGTGTCATACCTAGTGCATCGGTTCCAATGAAAATCTTTTTTGACAATACTGGTGCAATTGCATTGGCAAAGGAATCCAGATTTCACAAAAGGACCAAGCACATCAAGAGACGCTTCAATTCCATCCGGGATCTAGTCCAAGTAGGATACATAGAGATTTGCAAGATACATACGGATCTGAATATTGCAGACCCGTTGACTAAGCCTCTTCCACGAGCAAAACATGATCAGCACCAAGGCTCCATGGGTGTTAGAATCATTACTGTCTAATCTAGATTATTGACTCTAGTGCAAGTGGGAGACTGAAGGAAATATGCCCTAGAGGCAATAATAAAGTTATTATTTATTTCCTCATATATCCTGATAAATGTTTATTATTCATGCTAGAATTGTATTAACCGGAAACATAATACATGTTTGAATACATAGACAAATAGAGTGTCACTAGTATGCCTCTACTTGACTAGCTCATTAATCAAAGATGGTTATGTTTCCTAACCATGAACAAAGAGTTGTTATTTGATTAATGGGATCACATCATTAGGTGAATGATCTAATTGACATGACCCATTCCATTAGCTTAGCACCCGATCATTTAGTATGTTGCTATTGCTTTCTTCATGACTTATACATGTTCCTATGACTATGAGATTATGCAACTCCCGTTTGCCGGAGGAACACTTTGTGTGCTACCAAATGTCACAACGTAAATGGGTGATTATAAAGGTGCTCTACAGGTGTCTCCAAAGGTATATGTTGGGTTGGCGTATTTCGAGATTAGGATTTGTCACTCCGATTGTCGGAGAGGTATCTCTGGGCCCTCTCGGTAATGCACATCACATAAGCCTTGCAAGCATTACAACTAATGAGTTAGTTGCGAGTTGATGTATTACGGAACGAGTAAAGAGACTTCCGGTAACGAGATTGAACTAGGTATTGGATACCGACGATCGAATCTCGGGCAAGTAACATACCGATGGCAAAAGGGAACAACGTATGTTGTTATGCGGTCTGACCGATAAAGATCTTCGTAGAATATGTAGGAGCCAATATGGGCATCCAGGTCCCGCTATTGGTTATTGACCGGAGATTTTTCTCAGTCATGTCTGCATTGTTCTCGAACCGTAGGGTCCGCACGCTTAACGTTACGATGACAGTTATTATGAGTTTATGCATTTTGATGTACCGAAGTTAGTTTGGAGTCCCGGCTGTGATCACGGACATGAGGAGGAGTCTCGAAATGGTCGAGACATAAAGATTGATATATTGGAAGCCTATATTTGGACATCGGAAGTGTTCCGGGTGAAATCGGGATTTTACCGGAGTACCGGGAGGTTACCGGAACCCCCCGTGAGCCATATGGGCCTTGATGGGCTTTAGTGGAAAGGAGAAAGGGGCAGCCCAAGGTGGCCGCGCACCTCCCCCCTCCCCTAGTCCTATTAGGACAAGGAGAGGTGGCCGCCCCCCCTCTCTCCCTTTCCCCCTCGGGGAATCCTATTCCAACTATGATTGGGGGGAGTCCTACTCCCGGTAGGAGTAGGACTCCTCCTGCGCCCTCCTCCTGGCCGGCCGCCCCCTCCCCCTTGGCTCCTTTATATATGGAGGCAGGGGGGCACCCTAGACACACAAGTTGATCATTGAGATCATTCCTTAGCCGTGTGCGGTGCCCCCTACCACCATATTCCACCTCGATCATATTGTAGCGGTGCTTAGGCGAAGCCCTGCGACGGTAGAACATCAAGATCGTCACCACGCCGTCGTGCTGACGGAACTCCTCCCCGACGCTTTGCTGGATCGGAGCCAGGGGATCGTCATCGAGCTGTACGTGTGCTAAGAACTCGGAGGTGCCGGAGTAACGGTGCTTGGATCGGTCGGATCGGGAAGACGTACGACTACTTCCTCTACGTTGCGTCAACGCTTCCGCTGTTGATCTACAAGGGTACGTAGATTACACTCTCCCCTCTCGTTGCTATGCATCACCATGATCTTGCGTGTGCGTAGGAAATTTTTTTAAATTACTACGTTCCCCAACAAGTAGTTCATCATAGAAACCAGTTCTTGTGACACCTAACCAATTAGTGAGGAAGCTAATGATGATGATCATGAAACTTCAGATCAAATTACTACCGAACCTCGTAGGTCAACCAGAGTAAGATCCGCACCAGAGTGGTACGGTAATCTTGTTCTGGAGGTCATGTTACAAGACCATGATGAACTTACGAACTATGAGGAAGCGATGATGAGCCCAGGTTCCGCAAAATGGCTAGAGGCCATGAAATCTGAGATGGGATCCATGTATGAGAACAAAGTATGGACTTTGGTTGACTTGCCCGATGATCGGCAAGCCATCGAGAATAAATGGATCTTCAAGAAGAAGACAGACGCTGATGGTAATGTTACTGTCTACAAAGCTCGACTTGTTGTGAAAGGTTTTTCGACAAGTTCAAGGAGTTGACTACGATGAGACCTTCTCACCCGTAGTGATGCTTAAGTCCGTCCGAATCATGTTAGCTATTGCCGCATTTTATGATTATGAAATTTGGCAAATGGATGTAAAGAATGCATTCCTGAATGGATTTCTGGAAGAAGAGTTGGAAAAAGTATGATGCAACCTGAAGGTTTTATCGATCCAAAGGGTGCTAACAAGGTGTGCAAGCTCCAGCGATCCTTTTATGGACTGGTGCAAGCCTCTCGGAGTTGGAATAAACGTTTTGATAGTGTGATCAAAGCATATGGTTTTATACAAACTTTTGGAGAAGCGTGAGTGGGAGCTCTGTAGCATTTCTAATATTATATGTGGATGACATATTGTTGATTGGAAATGATATAGAATTTCTGGATAGCATAAAAGGATATTTGAATAAGAGTTTCTCAATGAGAGACCTCGGTGAAGCTGCTTACATATTGGGCGTCAAGATCTATAGAGATAGATCAAGATGCTTAATTGGAATTTCACGAAGCATATACCTTGACAAAGTTTTGAAGAAGTTCAAAATGGATCAGGCAAAGAAAGGGTTCTTACCTGTGTTACAAGGTGTGAAGTTGAGTAAGACTGAATGCCTGACCACTGCAGAAGATAGAGAGAAAATGAAAGATGTTCCCTATGCTTCAGCCATAGGCTCTATCATGTATGCAATGTTGTGTACTAGACCTGATGTGTGCCTTGCTATTAGTATAGCAGGGAGGTACCAAAGTGATCCAGGAGTGGATCACTGGACAATGGTCAAGAACATCCTGAAATACCTGAAAAGGGCTAAGGATATGGTTCTCGTTTATGGAGGTCACAAAGAGCTCATCGTAAATAGTTACGTTGATGCAAGATTTGACACTGATCCGGACGATTCTAAATCGCAAACCGGATACGTGTTTATATTGAACGATGGAGCTGTCAGTTCGAGCAGTTCTAAACAAAGCATCATGGCAGGATCTACGTGTGAACTGGGGTACATTGCTGCTTCGGAAGCAGCAAATGAAGGAGTCTGGATGAAGGAGTTCATATCCGATCTAGGTGTCATACCTAGTGCATCGGGTCCAATGAAAATCTTTTGTGACAATACTGGTGCAATTGCCTTGGCAAAGAATCCAGATTTCACAGAGAACCAAGCACATCAAGAGACGCTTCAATTCCATCCACGATCAAGTCCAGGTGGGAGACATAGAGATTTGCAAGATACATACGGATCTGAACGTTGCAGACCCGTTGACTAAGCCTCTTCCACGAGCAAAACATGATCAGCACCAAGACTCCATGGGTATTAGAATCATTACTGTGTAATCTAGATTATTGACTCTAGTGCAAGTGGGAGACTGAAGAAAATATGCCCTAGAGGCAATAATAAAGTTATTATTTATTTCCTCATATCATGATAAATGTTTATTATTCATGCTATAATTGTATTAACCGGAAACTTAGTACATGTGTGAATACATAGACAAACAGAGTGTCACGAGTATGCCTCTACTTGACTAGCTCATTAATCAAAGATGGTTATGTTTCCTAACCATAGACATGAGTTGTCATTTGATTAATGGGATCACATCATTAGGAGAATGATATGATTGACTTGACCCATTCCGTTAGCTTAGCACTTGATCGTTTAGTTTTCTCATATTGCTTTCTTCATGACTTATACATGTTCCTATGACTATGAGATTATGCAACTCCCGATTACCGGACGAACACTTTGTGTGCTACCAAAAGTCACAACGTAACTGGGTGATTATAAAGGTGCTCTACAGGTGTCTCCGATGGTACTTGTTGAGTTGGCATAAATCAAGATTGGGATTTGTCACTCCGATTGTCGGAGAGGTATCTCTAGGCCCATTCGGATTTGCACATCATTATAAGCCTTGCAAGCATTGTAACTAATAAGTTAGTTGCGGGATGATTTATTTCGGAACGAGCAAAGAGGCTTGCCGGTAACGAGATTGAACTAGGTATTGAGATACCGAAGATCAAATCTCGGGTAAGTAACATACCGATGACAAAGGGAACAACGTATGTTGTTATGTGGTTTGACCGATAAAGATCTTCGTAGAATATGTGGGAGCAATATAAACATCCAGGTTCCGCTGCTGGTTATTGACCGGAGACGTGTCTCGGTCATGTCTACATAGTTCTCGAACCCGTAGGGTCCGCACGCTTAAAGTTTGGTGACGATTGGTATTATGAGTTTTTTGTGTTTTGATCTACTGAAGGTAGTTTGGAGTCCCATATATGATCTCGGACATGACAAGGAGTCGATATCGATTTATTGGACGACTATATTCGGACACCGGAAGTGTTCCGGATGGTTTCAGAGAAAACTGGAGTGCCAGAGGTTTACCGAAACCCCCCGGGAGAAACAATGGGCCTTATGGGCCTTAGTGGAGAGAGAGAGAGGGCTAGCCTAGGGCAGGCTGCGCGCCCCTCCCTCTCTAGTTCTAATTGGACTAGGAGAGGGGGGCGCCCCCCCCCCCTTTCCTTCTCCCTCTCCCCTTCCTTTCACCCTCCTAGTAGGAGTAGGAAAGAGGGGAATCCTACTCCTACTAGGAGGAGGATTCCTCCTCCTGGCGTGCCTACAGGGGCCGGCCGGCCTCCCCCCCCCCCTGCTCCTTTATATACGGGGGCAGTGGGGCACCTCTAGACACACAAGTTGATCTATTGATCTATTCCAGCCATGTGCGGTGCCCCCCTCCACCATAATCCACCTCGATTATATCGTAGCAGTTCTTAGGCGAAGCCCTGCATCGGTAGCATCATCATCACCGTCTTCACGCCTTCGTGCTGACGAAACTCTCCCGTGAAGCTCTGCTGGATCGGAGTTCGTGGGACGTCATCGAGCTGAACGTGTGCTGAACTCGGAGGTGCCATGCATTCGGTACTTGGATCGGTCGGACCGTGAAGACGTATGACTACATCAACCGCATTGTGCTAACGCTTCCGTTTTCGGTCTACGAGGGTACGTAGACACACTCTCCCCTCTCATTGCTATGCATCACCTTGATCCTGTGTGTGTGCGTAGGAATTTTTTTGAAATTACTACGTTCCCCAACACCAGGTTCTGTTATTGGTTATTGTCCGGAGATGAGTCTCGGTCATGTCTACATAGTTCTCGAACCCATAGGGTCCGCACAATTAACGATCTATGACGATTTGTATTATGAGTTATGTGATTTGATGACCGAAGTTTGTTTGGAGTCCCGAATGAGGTCGGGGACATGATGAGGAGTCTCTAAATGGTCGAGACGTAAATATCGATGTATTGGAAGGCTATATTCGGACATCGGAAAGGTTCCGAGCGATTTGGGTATTTTTCAGAGTACCGGTGTAGGATCGAAAGTATGTCTAGAGGGGGGATGATTAGACTACTTGACCAAATAAAAACTTAACCTTTTCCCAATTTTACTTCTTGGCAGATTTTAGCTATTTTAGGACAAGTCAAGCAATCATCACACAATTCAACCAAGCATGCAAAGAGTATATTGGCAGCGGAAAGTAAAGCATGCAACTTGCAAGAATGTAAAGGGAAGGGTTTGGAGAATTCAAATGCAATTGGAGACACGGATGTTTTTCCCGTGGTTCGGATAGGTGGTGCTATCCTACATCCACGTTGATGGAGACTTCAACCCACGAAGGGTAACAGTTGCGCGAGTCCACGGAGGGCTCCACCCATGAAGGGTCCACGAAGAAGCAACCTTGTCTATCCCACCATGGCCATCGCCCACAAAGGACTTGCCTCACTAGCGGTAGATCTTCACGAAGTAGGCGATCTCCTTGCCCTTACAAACTCCTTGGTTCAACTCCACAATCTTGTCGGAGGCTCCCAAGTGACACCTAGCCAATCTAGGAGACACCACTCTCCAAGAAGTAACAAAAGGTGTGTTGATGATGAACTCCTTGCTCTTGTGCTTCAAATAATAGTATCCCCAACACTCAACTCTCTCTCATAGGATTTGGATCTGGTGGAAAGAAGATTTGAGTGGAAAGCAACTTGGGGAAGGCTAGAGATCAAGATTCATATGGTAGGAATGGAATATCTTGGTCTCAACACATGAGTAGGTGGTTCTCTCTCAGAACATATGAGTTGGAAGTGTAGATGTGTTCTGATGGCTCTCTCCACGAGTGAAGAGGAGGTGGAGGGGTATATATAGCCTCCACACAAAATCCAACCGTTACACACAATTTACCAATCTCAGTGGGACCGAATCAACAAACTCGGTCAGACCGAAATAGTAAACCTAGTGACTGTTAGAGATTTTCGGTGGGACTGGCATGCAACTCGGTAGGACCGATTTTGGTAGGGTTAGGGCATAACGTAATCTCGGTGAGACCGATTACACAAACTCGGTGAGACCGATTTTGGTAATTAGCTAACCGGAGAGTTGGTCAGGCAAACTCGGTGGGACTGATTTGCTCTTTCGGTGAGACCGAAAAGTTGCAAAAAGGAAACACTGAATTTACATTGCAATCTCGGTGGGACCGGTCCGCTCTTTCGGTGAGACCGAAAAGTTACAAAAGGGAAACAGAGAGTTTGCAATCCCATCTCGGTGAGACCGAGATCCCTATCGGTAGAACCGATTTGCTAGGGTTTGGCAATGGCTATGACAAGTGAAACTCGGTGACGCCGGGTTGAAAGAATCGGTAGGGTCGAGTTTGGCTTAGGGTTTAGGTCAAATGTGGATATGGGAAAGTAGTTGAGGGTTTTGGAGCATATCACTAAGCACATGAAGCAAGAGGCTCATTAAGCAACACCTCATCCTTCCTTGATAGTATTGGCTTTTCCTAAAGACTCAATGTGTTCTTGGATCACTAAAATATAAAATGAAGAGTCTTGAGCTTTTGAGCTTGAGCCAATCCTTTGTCCTTAGCATTTTGAGGGTTCCACTTTCACCATCCATGCCATGCCAATCATTGAGCTTTCCTGAAATAATCATCTTGGAATAGAATTAGCTCAATGAGCTATATGTTGTTATGAATTACCAAAACCACCTAGGGATAGTTGCACTTTCAACCGGAGAGTTACAGGAATTCGTATTGGCCTTAATGGGCCGTACGGGAAAGGAGAGAAAGGCCTCAAGGGTGGTCGCGCCCCTTCCCCATGGACTGGTCCGAATTGGACTAGGGAAAGGGGGCGCCCCCTTCCTTCCTTCTCCTTCTCCCTTCCCTTTTTCCTATTCCATATGGGAGGTGGAATCCTACTAGGACTAGGGAGTCCTAGTAGGACTCCACACTTTGGGCCCGCCCTTTGACGGCTGGCCTCCTCCTCGCTCCATCCTTTATATATGTGGTCAGGGGGCACCCCACAGACACACAAGTTGATCATTGATCTCTTAGCCGTTTGCGGTGCCCCCTCCACCGTAATTCACCTCGGTCATATTGTAGCGATGCTTAGGCGACGCCCTGTTCCGGTAGCATCATCATCACTCACACCGTCATGCTGATGAAGCCCTCCCTCGACACTCTACTGGATCGTGAGTTCGTGGGACGTCACAGAGCCAAACATGTGTAGATCGCGGAGGTGTCATACTTTCGGTACTAGGATCGGTCGATCGTGAAGACGTACGACTACATCAACCGTGTTGTCATAACGCTTCCGCTTACGGTCTACGAGGGTACGTAGACAATACTCTCCCCTCTCGTTGCTATGCATCACCATGATCTTGCGTGTGTAGGAATTTTTTTTGTAATTACCGCGTTCCTCATCACGATACGAGTGAGAAAATCTCATCCTAGTCAACACCTTGAACTTGTCGAAAACCTTTTGCGACAATTCGAGCTTTGTAGATAGTAACAATACTATCAGCGTCCGTCTTCCCCTTGAAGATCCATTTATTCTCAATGGCTCGCCGATCATCGGCAAGTCAATCAAAGGCCATACTTTGTTCTTTGTACATGGATCCCATCTCAGATTTCATGGCCTCAAGCCATTTTGCGGAATCTGGGCTCATCATCACTTCCTCATAGTTCGTAGGTTCGTCATGGTCAAGTAACATGACCTCCAGAACAGGATTACTGTACCACTCTGGTGCAGAATGGACTCTAGTTGACCTACGAGGTTCGGTAGTAACTTGATTTGAAGTTTCATGATCATCATCATTAACTTCCTCACTAATTGGTGTAGGCATCACTAGAACTGATTTCTATGATGAACTACTTTCCAATTCAGGAGAAGGTACAATTACCTCATCAAGTTCTACTTTCCTCCCACTCACTTCCTTCGAGAGAAACTCCTTCTCTAGAAAGGATCCACTCTTAGCAACTAAGATCTTGCCTTCAGATCTGTGATAGAAGGTGTACGCAACAGTTTCCTTTGGGTATCCTATGAAGACGCACTTCTTTGATTTGGGTTTGATCTTATCAGGCTGAAACATTTTCACATAAGCATTGCAACCCCAAACTTTAAGAAACGACAACTTTGGTTTCTTGCCAAACCATAGTTCATACGGTGTCGTCTCAACGGATTTAGATGGTGCCCTATTTAATGTGAATGCAGTTGTCTCTAATGCATAACCCCCAAAACGATAGTGGTAAATAGGTAAGAGACATCATAGATCGCACCATATCAAATAAAGTACGGTTACGATGTTCGGACACACCATTACGCTGTGGTGTTCCAGGTGGCGTAAGTTGCGAAACTATTCCACATTGTTTCAAATGAAGGTCAAATTTGTAACTCAAATATTCGCCTCCGTGATCAGATCACAAAAAATTTATTTTCTTGTTAGAATGATTCTCCACTTCACTCTGAAATTCTTTAAACTTTTCAAAATGATTCAGACTTGTGTTTCATTAAGTAGATATACCTATATCTGCTCAAATCAACTGTGAAGGTTAGAAAATAATGATACCTGCCATGAGTCTCAACACTCATCGGACCGCATACATCGGTATGTATTATTTCCAATAAGTCAGTGGCTCGCTCCATTGTTCCGGGGAACAGAGTTTAGTCATCTTGCCCATGAGGCATGGTTCACAAGTATCAAATGATTCAAAATCAAGTGATTCCAAAAGTCCATCTGCATGGAGTTTCTTCATGCGCTTTACACCAATATGATCAAAACGGCAGTGCCACAAATATGTTGCACTATCATTATCAACTTTGCATCTTTTGGCATCAATATTATGAATATGTGTATCAATACAATCGAGATTCAGTAAACCATGCACCTTTGGTGCATGACCTCAGAAGGTATTATTCATATAAACGGAATAACAATTATTCTTTGGCTTAAATGAATAGCTGTATTGCAATAAACATGATCCAATCATATTATGCTCAACACAAACACCAAATAACATTTATTTTAGGTTCGACACTAATCCGGAAGGTAAAGGGAGTGTGTGATGGTGATCTTATCAACCATGGAATCACTTCCAACACACATCGTCACATTGCGCTCAACTAGTCTCTGTTCATTTTATAACTCTTGTTTCAAGTTACTAATCATAGCAACTGAACCAGTATAAAATACCCAAGGGCTGCTATGAATACTAGTAAAGTACACATTAATAACATGTATATCATATATACTTTTGTTCACTTTTCCATCCTTCTTATCCGCAAAGTATTTGGGGCAGTTCCGCTTCCAGTGACCATTTCCTTTGCAGTAGGAGCACTCAGTTTCAGGCTTGCGTCTAGCTTTGGGCTTCTTCATGGGAGTGGCAACTTGCTTGTCATTCTTCTTGAAGTTCCCTTTCTTTCCATTTTACTTGAAACTAGTGGTCTTGTCAACCATCAACACTTGATGCTTTTCTTGATTTCTACCTTCGCCGATTTTAGCATCGCGGACAGCTCAGGAATTGTTATCCCTTGCATATTATAGTTCATCACGAAGTTCTAGTAACTTGTTCATAGTGACTGGAGAACTTTGTCAATCATTATTTTATCTGGAAGATTAACTCCCACTTGATTCAAGCGATTGTAGTACTCAGACATTCTGAGCACATGCTCACTGGTTGAGCTATTTCTCCTGCATCTTGTAGTCAAAGTACTTGTCAAAGGTCTCATACCTCTCGACTCAGGCATGAGTCCAAAATACCAATTTCAGCTCTTGGAACATCTTATATGCTCTGTGGCATTCAAAAAAAATTGAAGTCCCAGTTCTAAGTCGTAAAGCATGGCGCACTAAACTATCAAGTAGTCATCATACCGAGCTTGCCAAACATTCGTAGCGTCTGCATCTGCTCCTGCAATAGGTTCGTCATCTAGCGGTGCATCAAGGACATAATTCTTCTGTGCAGCAATGAGGATAATCCTCAGATCACGGATCTAGTCCGCATCATTGCTACTAACATCTTTCAACATAGTTTTCTCTAGGAACATATCATAAATAAAACAGAGAAACTATACGCGAGCAATTGATCTACAACATAGATATGCAAATACTTTTAGGACTAAGTTCATGATAAATTTAAGTTCAATTAATCATATTACTTAAGAACTCCCACTTAGATAGACATCCCTCTAATCACCTAAGTGATCACGTGATCCATATCAACTAAACCATGTCCGATCCTCACGAGAGATGGAGTAGTTTTCAATGGTGAATATCACTATGTTGATCATATCTACTATATGATTCACGCTCGACCTTTCGGTCTCAGTATTCCGAGGCCATATCTGCATATTCTAGGCTCGTCAAGTTTAACCCGAGTATTCTGCGTGTGCAAAACTGGCTTGCACCCGTTGTATGTGAACATAGAGCATATCACACTCGATCATCACGTGGTGTCTCGGCACAGCGAACTGTCACAGTGGTGCATACTCAGGGAGAACACTTGTACCTTGAAATTTAGTGAGAGATCATCTTATAATGCTACCGCCGTACTAAGCAAAATAAGATGCATAAAGGATAAACATCACATGCAATCAATATAAGTGATATGATATGGCCATCATCATCTTGTGCCTTTGATCTCCATCTCCAAAGCACCATCATGATCACCATCATCACCGGCTTGACACCTTGATTTCCATCGAAGCATCGTTGTCGTCTCGCCAACTATTGCTACCGCTTAGTGATAAAGTAAAGCAATTACATGACGATTGCATTTCATACAATAAAGCGACAACCATATTGCTCCTGCCAGTTGCCGATAACTGCGTTACAAAACATGATCATCTCATACAACAATTTATATCATCACGTCTTGACCATATCACATCACAACATGCCCTGCAAAAACAAGTTAGACGTCCTCTACTTTGTTGTTGCAAGTTTTACGTGGCTACTACGGGCTTAGCAAGAACCGTTTTTACCTATGCATAAAAAACCACAACGCGGTATAGTGATTGCTTTTTGATCTTCAGAAAGAACCATGTTCATTGAATCCGATTCAACTAAAGTTGGAGAAACTGACACCCGCCAGCCACCTATGTGCAAAGCACGTCGGTAGAACCAGTCTCATGAACGCGGTCATGTAATGTCGGTCCAGGCCATCCAATAATACCGCCGAATCAAGAAACAACGAGTGACGGCAAGCAATATGTATATACCCACGCCCACAACTCATGTGTGTTCTACTCGTGCATATAACATCTACGCATAGACCTGGCTCTGATGCCACTGTTGGGGAATGCAGTATTTCAAAAAAATTCCTACGATCACGCAAGATCTATCTAGGAGATGCATAGCAACGAGAGGGGAGAGTGTGTCTATGTACCCTCGTAGACCAAAAGCGGAAGCATTGAGTAACGCAGTTGATGTAGTCGAACGTCTTCGCGATCCAACCGATCAAGTACCGAACGCACGGCATCTCCGCGATCTGCACACGTTCAGCTTGGTGACGTCCCTCGAAATCTAGATCCAGCTGAGGACGAGGGAGAGTTTTGTCAGCACGACGGCGTGTTGACGGTGATGATGAAGTTACCGATGCAGGGCTTCGCCCAAGCACTACGACAATATGACCGAGGTGGAAATCTGTGGAAGGGAGCACCGCACACGGCTAAGAAATCAACTTGTGTGTCTATGGGGTGCCCCCCTCCCCCGTATATAAAGGAGGGGAGGAGGAGGAGGAGGGTCGTTCTCAAGGGGCGTGCCCAAATGGGGGATTCCTACTCCTAGTAGGAGTAGGTTTCCCCCTTTCCTAGTCCATGTAGGAGAAGAAGGAAGGAGAGGAGAGGGAGAAGGAAAGAGGGGGGCGCCGCCCCCTCCCTAGTCCAATTTGGACCAACCCATGGGGGGCGCGCGTCCACCCCTTGAGGCCCTTCTCTCCTTTCCTGTATGGCCCATTAAGGCCCACTACTTCCTCCGGCAAATTCCCGTAACTCTTCGATACTCCGAAAAATACCCGAATCACTCGGAACCTTTCCGATGTCCGAATATAGCCTTCCAATATATCGAACTTTACGTCTCAACCATTTAGAGACTCCTCGTCATGTCCGTGATCTCATCTGGGACTCCAAACAACCTTCGGTACATCAAATCACATAACTCATAATACAAATCGTCATCGAACGTTAAGCGTGCGGACCCTACGGGTTCGAGAACTATGTAGACATGACCGAGACACATCTCCGGTCAATAACCAATAGCGGAACCTGGATGCTCATATTGGCTCCCACATATTCTACGAAGATCTTTATCGGTCAAACCGCATAACATACGTTGTTCCCTTTGTCATCGGTATGTTACTTGCCCGAGATTCGGTAGTCGGTATCCTCATACCTAGTTCAATCTTGTTACCGGAAACTCTCTTTACTCGTTCCATAATGCATCATTCCACAACTAACTCATTAGTCACAATGCTTGCAAGGCTTATAGTAATGTGCATTACCGAGAGGGCCCAAAGGTACCTCTCCGACAATCGGAGTGACAAATCATAATCTCGATCTATGCCAACTCAACAAACACCACCGGAGACACCTGTAGAGCATCTTTATAATCACCGAGTTACGTTGTGACATTTTATAGCACACTAAGTGTTCCTCCGGTATTCGGGAGTTGCATAATCTCATAGTCATAGGAACATGTATAAGTCACGAAGAAAGCAATAGCAATAAACTAAACGATCATAGTGCTAAGCTAGCGGATGGATCTAGTCCATCACGTCATTCTCTAATGATGTGATCCCGTTCATCAAATGACAACACATGTCCATGTCTAGGAAACTTAACCATCTTTGATTAACGAGCTAGTCAAGTAGAGGCATACTAGGGACACTCTGTTAATCTATGTATTCACACATGTACTAAGTTTCCGGTTAATACAATTATAGCATGAATAATAAACATTTATCATGATATAAGGAAATAAATAATAACTTTATTATTGCCTTCAGGGCATATTTCCTTCATCACTATGGGCTGGACCAAAACCTAGAGGATTTTTTTGAAGGTATGAATCTTCATGAGAAGATGAGGAGGATCTGGATCTGTCGAGAGAGGTGGAAGAACTTATCAAAGAAGTGAGGTGGTTTGGGCTATTTATGTTTATACTATGAGACATTTTAGTCATTCATCATTACTAAACACCATATGGAACGTGTGGGCGTGAGCCCAAGGTGTGACCTTAAATATCAATGGGGTGAACTTGTTCTTGGTCCATTGTCATTGTTTGGGTGACTGGAAAGGAGTGATAGATGGTGGACCTTGGTTGTTCAGATGGGACCAGATGGTGATTGTCGAGTATATTATGGATTCTCCAATGTGTATGATCATACCCTAGATAAAGATTCCAGTGTGGGCTTGGATAAGGGGCTTACCAGATGGCCTTACAAGGAAGAAGGATCTCGTTGAGAAGGTTGCAAAGAAGGTGAGAATGCCACCGTTTACTGGGATAGTCAACGAAGGAAAAAATCAATCCACGAGCGTCGGGCGGCTGCCGGGGGAGCCCTGCTGCGAGGCCGCCGCCCGAAGCCCGACAATGTCGACTCCGTTGCCGAATCGGGCGACGACAACGGAGGAGGAGCTACCGGCCAGCCCCACATGGCCTACAAGGTCATGGTCAATTATAAAGTAGCTTAGGATTTAAATTTTAAGTCTTTTAGTCCGTCGGACGAAATAACGTCCGGTTTTATGTAAAAATTATCCTAGTTTAAATGAATTTCGTTCGATTTATATGAAATTCATCGTGTTTGCATGAACTTCGTCCGGTTTGTTCAAAATTTTGTTGAAGTGTATGCGGGCAGCGCTGGATGGCCGCCTACCGTATTCGTGTCCGCGGATTGGTCCCCCTATCCGTAAACGAATGTTGAGGAATTTGCAGGTCGCCATTAAAGATTCCCTTAAGTTAGGTTATGGACCTCGTGGAGCACCGGAGCTTGCGTCCCCAGATTGTAATATGGTTGTTCTCTCAAAAAAAGATCGTAATATTGGTTTTTTTAACTGAAGATGGTAATATTGTTGGAGTTGAGTAATAAAAGTTTCGATTCAAAAAAAAAACTGTCATGGCTAAAACCGGCTTATATAGTTTTTGTAAAAGCGAGAAATGAGTAGCATATGCTTGGCTTGGCCCACCTTTTACCATCGCATCAGTTGCGCTCGCACAGAGGACACTGCAGACTGCAGGAGAAGCCGCTCTATGCCAAGAACAGCTGACGGCTGACGGCGAAGTATCTTCCTTTTTCTTTTTCCAAAAGTGGAGTCTCCTTTGCGTTTCGGCTCCCATGGTACTTCCTTCTTTGATTTGACAAAAAAGGTGATTCTAGCGCTGTGCACGTTAGTTTTTGACCGGCTCGCTTTACTTCGTTCCGTTCCGTTCCCTTCATTCTGTTTCATCGTTTGTACCGGAGCGAGATATGGAGAGGTGCGTAGTTCGTACGCGGCAGAGCTCCACATGCGTAGTTCGTACGCGGCTATATAGCGCAGAATCATTAATCGGACCCGTCACTACTACTCCTCTTTTTTAGTTTCTTTTTTTGTGCGTGTGCGTGTGATAGCCACTGGCGGAGCTAGGAAGAAAGTCTAGGGAGGCAAATGATAAAACTGACAGACCTGAGGAGCCAAATACTAAATTTATACTCATCTAAACCCTTTAAAAAAATTCCTTCACACTTTTTGCTTAGGCTGGGGGGGCCACAGCACCTCCAGAAGCACACATAGCTCCGCCATTGGTGATAGCCATGTACTATCTCCGTTTCTAAATATAACTCTTTTTAAAGATTTCACTATAGACTACATACGAAGCAAAATAAGCGAATGTATGTTAGAAATATGAGCAATGTATCAAATAACTTTGCTAACAGAAATACTAGATAAAGCATGACTAATATAGCAGAGATAAAGCAAGTCATGCAATTTGACAAAGAGAAGGTAAACATCATCTTCATATATGAACTGTAACTAAACATATCTAGAACAGACAGTATAGCAAGTTGCATATATGAAACAGAGTCTAACATATCTAGGACAAATACTAGAACAAGGAACTGTAGCAGGACCTCTAATAGAAAGGAGAAAAACCCGTACGGGACAGCAGCAGCAGAAGCGCTGGACTTGGGGTCGGTGTCCTCGTCTGCCATGTCGTCGAGGAGGCCGTGGATGTCGGGGAAGAAGTCGTCGGAGTCCGTGATGAAGAAGCCAGTAGTCGCGTGGAACGCTCCCCAAAAACCTTATCACCCTTCTCCCGTACAGGACTCCGGAGGCCTACTGTCCTACTGTCTCGACGTCGGCTCGGCTCATTCCCGCAACCCGCGGCGCGACGGGGCGGGGTGGAGGAGGAGCGCGCGTGGATGTCTCTCTTATTCTCATGCGCATACATATGGGGAAAGAATCTCCCTTATAAAGAGGTCCAACTCCCTCTAAACTAGCAATGTCGGACTAAATTTTTGTTCCACCTCTTGCCTTGCACGAATGGGCTGCGTGGGCCTCTAGGATTTATTAGAAATTTCTGAAACTGCTATTGGGCTAGGCCTAAAATAGACAAAATTCTAGCAATGTACATTTTAAAATATGTTTATATACATCCGTATATAATTTATAATGAAATCTTTAAAAAGATTTACATTTAAAAACGGAGGGAGTATGTTGTATTGGTTCGAAAATCATGTACCGCGCTGAAATCTACACGTGTTACTTACTGCATTGGTTCTTGATGATATGGCAAGCTAATTATCATTCAAGCATGGAAATGGGAGAGGACAAAACCGAAATGACAATTAGCACTTCCTCAAGATCATTTTGGTTTAGGCAAGATGCATGGCGTATTTTTGTGATGAATGGAGCCTTTTGCCACATTTTGCAACAGTGTTGAGTGCTCTTTGATAGCGGTACAGGTTAGGTGCATTTGTAGCATTCTTTGTCAAGATTTAATGATCATCGAATTTAAGCTCGTAAACTAGAGCATTGTTTTCGCCGGTTCATAGTCCATTTTGTTCAACTTTTTCTGAAAGGAGAATCGTAATGGTTCAGACAATTTTCACATGAGAGTTCGAAATTGGTCCTTTATTCATGTTACCAGTTTACAGGCATAAAATCCATGTTTAAACATATATGATGATGATGATGAGTGTATTTACTTTGGTGCTCTCCGAACTGCATACAACTGCCACAGCCCACAGACGATGTGCCTCGAACATGAGCGGGCCACCAGTTTGTGTGGGTTGATGTATTCCTCCTGAGCTTTCTGCAGGTGTTTCTGCCTTGTGTTTCAATAGAATAACATAAAGTAAAGGGGCGAATCAACCTGTGGTTGAATTGGTTAGGTGGACAGTTGTATTCCCAACCCATCAGGGTTTAAATCCTGGTGCTCGCATTATTTCTGGATTTATTTCAGGATTTCCGGTGATGCGCTTTCAGTGAGAGGAGACGTTCCCGTCGACGACGAGGCGCCTACGGTGACTTTATAAATCTCAAGATGATATGTCGGATCAGTCTCTCGGAGATGCTCATAGGGGTAGGGTATGCGTGTGTGCGTTCATAGGGGTGAGTGTATGCGCGTGTATATGAGCGCTTGTGTCTATATTGATGCTAAAAAAAACATAAAGTAAAGGGGGAGTTTGCAGTTCGGCCCATACAAATGCGCATGGTAGAAAACAAAGATATAGTGGGCCTCTTTACCTGGGCTACAAATTAGCCTGGACGTGCCAAAACAAGGGACCTCCTATATATATGACGCTAAGTGCGTCTAAATGCCCAGCAAACGCACAAGAACAACGCGACTGGCCCGGCACATTGATGCTGGGATTGTAGCGACTCGGACGATCTTAGCAGATGATATTTTTTGGACTTTGCTCTGTCAGATTTCTGACCATGGCAAATCGAACGTTTCTCATGTCATTTATAGTTGTCGCGAGGATGACAAATGTCTTAAGAAAGCATGGCAAACCCTTAACATCTTTATTTTTTTGCCAGGATTTGCCATGCTTCCTAAAGAAAATTGTCATCATCACGATAACTATAACTGCCATAAAAACATTCCATTTGCCATGGTTAAAAAAACTGACCAATAGCAGGTCCTCTACAATCTTTTTTTTCATTTGGTTTTCCAAAAACAATATGGTGAAATTATTCATCTTACAAAGTCACATTTTTTAAATTTTAGAATATTTTTAAGAAGGTCTGAAAAATTTGTGAAACTTCTATGCACATTTATTTAAAATTCAGAACATTTTTTAGACACAACCTTTTTCTGAAATTTGGGACTTGTTTAAGAACATATATGTTTTTTTCGAAATTGTGAGCATTTTTTAAAATGTATGAGAATTTTCTGAAATACTAGAACTTTCTAAAATTTTACAAACATTTTTTAAGAATACTTGAACAAAATAGGAACTACAAATAAAAAACTGAAAGAAACACAGTAAATGACAAAATAGGAAAAAAAATGAAAAAAACTTGATTAGGACCTTGTAGAAGGTTCTAAAACCAGATTCCTCTAGGGGCTAAGAAAACTGGAAGTTGCCCCCTTACGTGATTTCAGTAATTGACATGCTCCGCCATAGAGTGGGGTTTTTGCTTGTGATGATGCATGAAAATGGGCGTTTGCGTCATTTGCTTGGGAGGGTGCATAAAAGGGCCTTTTTCATTGATTTGACCTTCTCAGCAAATCTTAGTGTAAAATAAACTCCTTCAGAAACTATTTCACAATCTGACTCTTTTCAGAAACACCACAAACCGTGGCGTTACTGCACTATACAGAAACGTCAACCTAGCTCACGTTGCTGGCCTGGTCGAGACACTACGTGGCAGGTCAGAAACGCTAAAGCGTGCGGCGTTGCTGGAAACGCCAAGCCCCTTGGGGTTGCTGCCCAAGTGCCAAACGCCAATGCTAGTGGTGTTTCACTAGCTTACTCAGATTTGTCAATTATTTATAATGGGGAGCAACGCGGGCTAGTTCGGTGTTTCTAAATAGAGAAGAAACCCACGGCTTGTGGCATTACCAAAAGGGTTAAACCGTGAAATAGTTTTTGATGGAGTTCATTTTATGCTAAGATTTGCTGAGAAGGTCAAAACAATGAAAAAGGCCGCATAAAAGCGAAGGGGGCTTCGCAGGCGGGATTGGACGCACCAAAGAGTGTTCCCTCACAACTATTTAGAGATAATAATGTTCACTTACGGAACTGTTCTCTTCATCGACCAGCCATATCCAACAAAAAAGTATTTACATTAAACGAACCGCAAATGAAGTTACATCAAGCTACTTGATCTAATTGAATGTATCTCCGTTAAATACTCTGTAATAGGACACTAGAAGTCTAGAACAGATGGCATCACAAGTCACAACACACACATGTATGAGTATATGTACTCATCAATCGCTACTGAAATGAATCACTATAGGACTGCAGGCTGGATCATAGGTGACTTCTAGCCTGCAAAATCACGGGTCGTCGGCGTGGCAAGTGGCAACCCATCTAGCCGCGGTATTTCGGCGTTTCAAACCTTCAGCTGCGCCCTGACGGAACAGAGGCGGCGGCCATGTGCTGAACCCAGTAGTCGGCCAAGAACGTCTTGGCAGCGTCGAGGCTGGGGAAGTAGGGCGGCTCCAGGAACATCTGCGACAGCGGGTCCGTCCCCTCCGCCGGCACGAACAGCGCCCGGTTGCCCGACGCCTCCGCCGTGCCACACACCGCCGCCACGACCTGCCGGTACGCGAAGAAGAACCTCCGCACGGCCGCCTCCACGGCCTGGAAAGCCTGCAGCAGCTCGATCTTGCCGGCGTCCTCGCCCTCGCCGCGCCTCCGGCCGTGGTACAGCCTCATGGCCGCCTCCTGCACCCTCGGCCCGCCATTGGGGTCCGCCTCCACGCCGATCACCCACGGCACCAGCTTCTTGATGTCCCTCGTGGCGTTCGCGGCGTGCAGCAGCGCTCTGGACCGGAAGCAGAAGGACGCGTCGGTGCCGTCCGGCGCCGACCGTATCGCGAGCTGGCTCTTGAGCCGCAGGAAGTCGTCCGGGTCCATGAGCAGGTGCAGGTCCTCGATGTCGGCGAGCAGCTTCCAGATCCGCTCCAGGATCCAGCAGTCGCTCGCCGCCGCCTCCCACTCCTTCGCTTCGATCCGGCTGTTCAGGCGGGTGAGAAGCTGAGACGCCGCGCACAGCCAGGATTCAAGAATCTGGTGGATGGTGAAGAGCGCCTCGTTCTCCCGGTTGCGGTAGCCGGTCTTGGGCTCCGGCGCGACCCTGGGCTTGAGGGCGTGCAGCTCGTGCGGCTGCACGACGCGGTCGTACTCCAGCACCGGCTTGCCGACGAGGTTGGGCTCGCCGAGGCCGAGGGAGAAGGCGCAGCCCTGCATCTGGCTCTCGATGGCGTACTTGATCTTGGCCGCCAGGGTCTCAGACTTGTCCCACGCGGCGAGGCGCGGGAGCAAGCTGGCCTCACTGGCATGGCACACCACCGCAGCCGCGCTCCCCGGCAGCTGCCACACCTCCGAGGCACTCCGCTCCCGGGGGAGCACGCCCTCGGACGCGCTGAGCTCGGCCAGCGGCGCGCCGCGGTCCCCCTCGCAGAGCGCGGCCACCACCTCCACCTCCCGCGCGGCGAGCGACTCGAGCCGCCGCGCGAGCTCGCGGCGGCTGGCGTAGCCCCGCGGGTCGGAGAGCGCGACGGAGACGAAGCGGAAGGTGATCTCCAGCGCCTGCAGCGCGGGCTTGACCAGGCCCTCGTCGGGCCAGCCCGGGCAGCACGCGGCCTTCCACAGCCTGGACAGCTCCGGCAGCCGCAGGTACTGCTCGTACGCCTCGGCCGCGGAGCTGTCCTGCACCTTGAGCACCACCGACGCCGCCGGCGCGCGCCGCTTGTCGTCCGGCCGCACAGGCGAGAGCGGGGACAGCTTGGTCGTCGCCATTTCTTTCAGCTCCTCAACCCTCGGGTTAACTGACAACCTCTCGTTTGAAATCTCTACCGTTCCTTGCTCTAAACAGAAACTGCGTTGCTTCTTGTGTTCTGCTCTCGGGTGTGGCCTCGAGGATTAGAAGGCGAGGCTGCTTATATACTGCTCGTGTGCGTATAGATAGGGAGGAGCGGAGCTGAGGTAGCGCGTGGCGTGTGGACCGCGGCGCGGGGTGGTTTGAAAACGAAGTCTCTCAAACCGCGGGGGTGGGCACGCAGAAAGCCATTGAAATCAGCGAGGAGGAAGAAAAGGCGCTCCGAGCTTATCCGGAGGGAGGGAGGGAGGCGTGGGCGGGCTGGCTGTCATCTGTCATCAGCTGTGATGCGCGATGCGATGCGGTTTTGTGCCGTCCGAGTCGTCGTGAATCGTGGTGTTTTCTTGCGTTCCGGCAGCGCACGTCGCTGTACCTCGTGGAACGCGGCCGTCTCTATCTATCCGCAGCTGCGCATCCATCCATCCATCCTGGGCCGGCACGAGGTTCGCCGTGGAAGATGTTGGGATTATCACTTTTTTATTATATATCGCTTAGTTTAGTGGGAAAACTTCATCGATTTCTCCTTTGCTTGCGTAAGTAATTCTGTAGGTGAAGACTAATTTTGCCCTAGCAAGCGACGTTAAAATAGTTTGTGATATTGGTCGGCAATGTCGTAAGCTACGGCCGCCATTGTTTTTGGTTTTGGGATTTACCATGTACTTGCTTCCATTGAAATGCTTCCTGGATTCGGCTAGGACGGCTTTCGGTGGTTGACTTTACTGGCTTTCTTTCTTTGGTTATTGAGCACTATTATATCCAAAGGTCAACTGGTTTCCTAATGGTTTTAGTCGCATTCTTTTTATCCTCTCGGAGTGGTGAGCATGCAGATGATCTCGCCCCCCGAACTCTAGACCGCTCTCATGAATTGGGTAGTACTCTCTTCATAAAGAAATATAACTCTAAAAAAATATAAGATCATTTAAATCACTAGAGTAATACTTTCTCCGTTTCAAATTACTCGTCGTGGTTTCAAATTACTTATCGTGGTTCTAAAACCACAACGAGTAATTTGAAACGGAAGGAGTATTTGACAATTCTTTGTTTCATTCTTTTAAGCAACTACATACATTTGGACACAACTATTGTATTCCTTCATTAATTAGGAGACTTCTCGAACTGCCTGGGCAGGTTTCACTTCAAGAAGCCTCACTAACTACTTGAAATAAGGATAAGTCGCATCAACCAATACTAAAAATCTAATGAAACAAGGCAAAAGACTTGTCATTTCTATTACTTAAGAATGGAGTTTTGCTACACACGCCGCCAAACGGCAAAAGTCTAAACGAATTACTCTCGTGGCGTTACATTACTTGAATACTTGTCACCCACAATGGCCCAAAGAGACACTTCATCTTTAACGTTCCGCGTGATGATAGCCACCGGCGCCGCCTTGCTCTTGAAAACGTGTGTATTCCTTTCCGTCTAGATTTCCCATCCCACAAGTAGCAGTAGAGAAGACAATGTTTTCACTGGTTGAGCATTGCTAGTGAGGAGCTCATCCCACAAGTAGCAGTAGAGAAAACAATGTTTTCACTGGTTGAGCATTGCTAGTGAGGAGCTCATCCCACCAAGATTTAACCATGCCAAACCGATGCCAAAGAGTCGTGGAGATATAAGACTAAGCAAGGAGAACATCTCATTCCAACACATGGATAGAGAACCTGCACTTGGAAACGAGGTGAGCCGCAGATTCTTGCACTGGATTGCATAACGGGCATCGGGCGTAGTTTGGCCATCCTCGGCGTTGGAGCCTATTCATAGCCCAAATTCTATTTTGAGTGACTAGCCATGCAAAGAATTACACCTTCCAGACTGTAACATGTAAGCTTATATAGTGGAGTAGTTTTTCATCGTTGTGAGCTTCCACATAATGGTATCCTTGGCACTCGACCGGATGAGGACACTCGCAAGCTTCTCGTAGAGGGGCGTGAATTGTTAAAGGTTCTCAAGCGTCAGGACGATTTGGGTATCGATTTGAGTTATCCAGTGCCCTTTCCTTAAGGCCGTTGCTCCATATCCATCTTTTTTACTAAACATCTCAAAAATCTTTGGAGCAATATTTTCGGGTCTGAGACCCTGCAGCCAAGATGACTCTCAAATTTTTGCCTTAAAAGATGTTGCTATCATCACTTTTTTATTATCAATTAATTTACAAGGAAAATTTCAACCATTTCCTCCTTTGCTTGCGTAGGTAAATTATGTAGGAGGAGAGTAAGTTTTCCCTAGCAAGCGAGGTTAGTATAGTTTGTGATATTGGTCGGCAATGTCGTAAGCTACGGCAGCCATTGTTTTTCATCTGGGGAGTTACATTGTATGTAGTACTTGCTTGCATTGAAATGCTTCCTGGATTCGGCTAGGACGGCTTTTGACAGTTGACTTTGGTGGCTTTCTTTCTTTGGTTACTGAGCACTATTTTATACTCCAAAGGTCAACTGCTTTTCTAAGGGCTTATAGTCGTATTCTTCTTATCTCCTCGGAGTGGGGAGCATGCAAATGATCTTGCCCTGATCCTGTAGCTTAATTTCTCCATGAATATATATAGCCTGCTAATGGGACATTATTTGACCATTGTTTGTTTCATAAAAAAAAAAGAAAAACACTAGCCTTCAGCCGACGGATACAAGCGCGACGTCCGCCGCTTCCTTAGTCGCCAGATCAATCCCGAGCACTCACGCTGGCCACAAGTGAGTGCCACAGCCAGTTTTTTTCCCATGGTAAGGGTCTTGTTTCAGTAGATTTCTGCAACACAGGACTAGTTTCAGAAAAAGAAAAAGCAATTTCATGGTGAGGTTTTTTTTTCTTGCAACGGGTGTTGGGGAACGTAGTAATTTCAAAAAAAAATCCTACGTACACGCAAGATCATGATGATGCATAGCAACGAAAGAGGAGAGTGTCGTCCACGTACCCTCATAGACCATAAGCGGAAGCGTTATGAGAACGCGATTGATGTAGTCGTACGTCTTCACGATCCGACCGATCCAAGTACCAAACATACGGCACCTCCGAGTTCAGCACACGTTCAGCTCGGTGACGTCCCAGGAACTCCGATCCAGCAAAGCTTCGAGGGAGAGTTCCGTCAGCATGATGGAGTGATGACAGTGATGATGATGCTACCGACGCAGGGCATCACCTAAGCACCGCTACGATATGACCGAGGTGGATTATGGTGGAGGGGGGCACCGCACACGGCTAAAAGATCAACTAATCAACTTGTGTGTTCATAGGGTGCTCCCCTCCCCCGTATATAAAGGAGTGGAGGAGGGGAGGGCCGGCCCTCTACTATGGCGCACCCTAGGGAGTCCTACTCCCACCGGGAGTAGGATTCCCCCCTTCCATGTAGTAGGAGTAGGAAAGAAGGAAAGGGAAAAGAGAAGAGAAGGAAGGAGGGGGAGCCGCCCCTCCCCCTAGTCCAATTCAGACTAAGCCTTGGGGGGGAGCCTCCCCTCTCTCTTTCCCTTAAAGCCCAATAAGGCCCATATACTCCCCGGCAAATTCCCGTAACTCTCCGGTACTCCGAAAAATACCCGAATCACTCGGAACCTTTCCGATGTACGAATATAGTTGTCCAATATATCGATCTTTACGTCTCGATCATTTCGAGACTCCTCGTCATGTTCCCGATCTCATTCGAGACTCCGGACTACCTTCGGTACATCAAAACACATAAACTCATATTACCGATCGTCACCGAACGTTAAGCGTGCGGACCCTACGGATTCGAGAACTATGTAGACATGACCGAGAATCGTCTCCGGTCAATAACCAATAGCGGAACCTGGATGCTCATATTGGCTCCTACATATTCTACGAAGATCTTTATCGGTCAAACCGCATAACAACATACGTTGTTCCCTTTGTCATCGGTATGTTACTTGCCCGATATTCGATCGTCGGTATCTCAATACCTAGTTCAATCTCGTTACCGACAAGTCCCTTTACTCGTTCCATAATGCAACATCCCGTAACTAACTCATTAGTCACATTGCTTGCAAGGCTTATAGTGATGTGCATTACCGAGAGGGCCCAGAGATACCTCTCCGACAATCGGAGTGACAAATCTTAATCTTGATCTATGCCAACTCAACAAGTACCATCGGAGACACCTGTAGAGCACTTTTATAATCACCCAGTTACGTTGTGACATTTGGTAGCACACAAAGTGTTCCTCCGGTATTCAGGAGTTGCATGATCTCATAGTCATAGGAATATGTATAGTTATGGAGAAAGCAATAGCAACAAACTAACCGATCATCATGCTAAGATAACGGATGGGTCAAGTCAATCACATCATTCTCTAATGATGTGAGCCCGTTAATCAAATGACAACTTATGTCTATGGTTAGGAAACATAACCATCATTGATTCAACGAGCTAGTCAAGTAGAGGCAAACTAGTGGCAATCTGTTTGTCTATGTATTCACACATGTATTAAGTTTTCGGTTAATACAAATCTAGCATGCATAATAAACATTTATCATGATATAAGGAAATATAAATAACAACTTTATTATTTCCTCTAGGGCACCTCCAGTCTCCCACTTGCACTAGAGTCAATAATCTAGTGCACATCTTTATGTGATTAGTTCACATCTCCATGTGACTAATACCCAAAGGGTTTACTAGAGTCAATAATCTAGTTCACATCGCTATGTGATTAACACCCAAAGAGTGATCATGTTTTTCTTGTGAGAGAAGTTTAGTCTACGGGTCTGCAACATTCAGATCCATATGTATTTCGCAAATTTCTATGTCTACAATGCTCTGCACGGAGCTACTCTAGCTAATTTCTCCCACTTTCAATATGTATCCAGATTGAGACTTAGAGTCATCTAGATCGATGTAAAAAGCTTGCACCGACGTAACTCTTTACGACGAACTCTTTTATCACCTCCATAACTGAGAAATATTTCCTTACTCCTCTAAGGATAATTTTGACCGTTGTCCAGTGATCTACTCCTAAATCACTATTGTACTTGTAACACCCTCGATGCGACTATATCTCCCACGTGTCGAGGCACGACTTAGAGGCATAATCGCATTGAAGGCATATGTCGCAAGTGAGGTAACCTTTACACAACCCATGTAATATAATAAGGAAAAGGATACATAGTTGGCTTACAATCGCCACTTCACACAATTGCATGAATAAAGCATTACATCAATCAAATACACTCATGGTCCAACTACGGAACCAAAATAAAAGAAGAACCCGAAATGCGACAAAGGTCCCCGATCGACCCCAACTGGACTCCACTACTGATCGACTAGAACAAAACAATATAAAGGGCAAGATCTTCATCGAGCTCCTCCTGAGCTTGGTTGCGTCATCTGCTCGGACTCATCGGCACCTGCAAGCTGGTTTTGGAAGTATCTGTGAGCCACAGGGACTCAGCAATCTCGCACCCTCGTGATCAAGACTATTTAAGCTTATGGGTAAGGTAAAGGTATGAGGTGGAGCTGCAGCAAGCGACTAGCATATATGGTGGCTAACATACGCAAAAGAGAGCGAGAAAAGAAGGCAAAGCACAGTCGATAAAAGTATGATCAAGAAGTGATCCTGGACTACCTACGTCAAGCATAACTCCAACAACCGTGTTCACTTCCCGGACTCCGCCGGAAAGAGACCATCACGGTTACACACGCGGTTGATTCATTTTAATTAAGGTCGACTTCAGGTTTTCTACAACCAGACGTTAACAAATTCCCATCTGCCCATAACCGCGGGCACGGCTTTCGAAAATTCAAATCCCTGCAGGGTGTCCCAACTTAGCCCATGACAAGCTCTCACGGTCAACGAAGGAATAGACCTCCACCCGAGACGTTCCGATCAGACTCGGTATCCCGGTACAACAAGACATTTCGACAGGGTAAAACTAAACCAGCAACACCGCCCGATGCGCCGACATCCTGATAGGAGCTGCACATATCTCGTTCTCAGGGCAACAACGGATGAACACTACATACAGCTAAAACCAGCCCTCAAGTTTCCCCGAGGTGGCGCCGCAAGTCGCTCTAGTTTGGACCAACGCTTAGACAAGCACTGGCCCGGGGGGGTTAAAATAAAGATGACCCTCAAGATGCGCGACTCCCAAGGGAAAAAGGCTAGGTGGCAAATGGTAAAACCAATGTTGGGCATTGCTGGAAAAGCTTTACTTAAGGCGAACTGTCAAGGGGTTCCCATTATAGCCCAACCGCGTAAGGGACGCAAAATCCGGGAATATAACACCGATAAGATGGAAACTAGGGCGGCAAGAGTGGAACAAAACACCAGGCATAAGGCCGAGCCTTCCACCCTTTACCAAGTATATAGATGCATTAATTAAATAAGATATATTGTGATATCCCAACAAGTAACCAATGTTCCAACAAGGGACAACATCTCCATGTTCCAACAAGGAACAATCTTCAAACTTCACCTGCAACTAACAACGCTATAAGAGGGGCTGAGCAAAGCGGCAACATAGCCAATCAACGGTTTGCTAGGACATTGGTGGGTTAGAGGCTGAACATGGCAATTTGGGAGGCTGACAAGCAAGTGGTAGGCATCGTAGCAATGGCATAGCAAAAGAGCGAGAAAACTAGCATAGCAAAGATAGTAGTGATTTCGAGGGTATGATCATCTTGCCTGAGATCCCGCAAGGAAGAAGAACGAGTCCATGAAGAAGACAAACGGACGAAGTTGAACGGATCCTCACAAGCTCGACGTTACCGGAACCAATCCGAAGAAGCAACACCGGAAAAGAAGCACACAACATAGTAAACAACCAACACATAAACATGGCATGATGCACAATCAAGAATGATGCATGTCCGGTTTAAAGAGGCATGGCATGGCAAAATGCACAAACAATCCTACAAATTAAGTGGAGCTCAATATGCAACGAGTTGCATATTAACGGAGCACCACATCAATTATTTGGTTCGATCTCATTTATGTACCCAACAATGTTAAATGTTGTTAAACATGGCGAGAGGGGAAACATGATGAAACTATCTAATCTAGGCAAGTTTAAATGAGGCCGGAAGCAACGAACAACAATTCTGGAAAATCCTCATAGCATATTTTAGATTTGGTACTGTTCTGCCCTAAACATAATTTTAGAGTTGTTAAGCATGCAAAATAAGGCCACCATGACAAACTAGGCAAAATTCTACCCCATTTACATATAAAGTTTATTTAATTCGGAGTTACGGTTATTTAGTTATGAATTAAATCATTTTAGCATGGCATAGGGGCAAATTAATGCAAACAACATTTTAAACATTTCAAACATAGGTGAAAGTTGGATATTATTAATCTACACAAAATTCTGAGCAAGTTTCATATATAAATCATTTTAATCCGATGCACCGATTGTGAGATATTAAATGCATGAAGTGCAAGGGGCTTTCTGTAAAACTGCAAACTCTGGAATATTAGCTAAATGCAGCAGCAGGAAAAAAAACACGCAACGGGCTGAATCTGGTTGGCCCAACAAGAGGAAGAAAAAAAAGAGACGGGGCGCTGGGGCGGCTCACCCTGGGCCTGGCCCAGACGGGGAAGAGGCAGGCCGAGGCGGCGCTGGAGATGGGCCTTGGGAGGCGCTGGGCCGCGGAGAAGGAGGTGGCCCACGCGGGCGTGGAGGTCAACGGGCAGGGCGGTTGGATCGAACAAAGAAGCCCATGGGCGAGGCAGGGGAAGCTGGGTTCTGGCGCTCGTCCTTGCTGGCTCGGGTCGAGGCCGCAGCCAACGCGAGGGAGGGACGCAGGCTCCGACGGCCGGAATAGAACAGATCCGGGTGCGGCGCCCCATTTTCGGCGATGGTCGAAGGGATCCGGCGAGGGTGAAGCAGCGGGAGCTCGGGGATGGGCGCGGATGGAGCTCCGAGCGGTGGCGCCATGGATCCCTGTGAGAGAAACAGGACGAGGGGGTGGTCAGAGAGAGCTTCAACGAAGAAGAGAAAGGGAAGGGAGCAGGGGCGACGAGGACGTCCTGCGGTTTCAGGCGAGGAACAGAGCAGCTTCGGTGGTGGCGCTCGCCGGCATGGTGGTGGAGCGCGGGTTGAGGAAGGCTCTCGGGCAGAGGCGGTTTCCTCGATCCAGATCGGATCGAGCGCTGCGGGAGGTGGAGGCATGGTAGGCTGGGGCCACTGGCTGTGGTAGGTGGATCGGGAGGGGATGGATCCCAAGGAAGGGGATTGGGTCGATGGGGATAACGAGGAGGAGACCAGGGGAGGCGCTGCGGGATCCAAGGAGGATGGCGGCGCAATGATGGGATGGATGGGACATGAGGCCTAAAATTTAGGGTCTGGTCTGATATATATAGCAAAAGGATTTTTGGATAGGGGCATTTGGTCCCTTCGATCTTAAACGGACGGTCGCGAATAAAATAGCTAGGGAGTCCAAATAAGAAAACGGAGACGTTTTGTAGATGTTTGGGGATGATCCGGACACAGCGGTGACGACTGCCCGGGTCGGGTCCGGGACAGTTTCGGACGCGCACGTGAGGGGGGTCGCGGGCTGACAAGAGAGGTTAGGTAGGGCCTGGCGGTGAGTAGTGGGCTGTGTAGACGGTCTCGAGCTGAGAGAAGAGAAGAGAGGGAGGCCCGGCATCCATTTCCGGAGACCGAAAACGTCCGACGTTTTGACCGGCTACTATTGCCGCTATATTTATCCGTTGGGGCGTCAAACGAACTCTGATTGCGATGAAACTTGACAGGCGGCCTACTAACAACAAAACAACACCGCACGCCAACTTCCACCCCATTCCGAGAACATTTTCCGGCCACTTATAAAATAATATTTCGGACATGCCGCGGGCGCGTGCAAGTGTGGTAGGGCTCAGAACGGACAACGGACGGAACTGGGGAACCCGGACGGATGCAAGTTTTGAAAACATAATGATGCAATGCACATGATGACATGACAAGATGCAACACGCAAGCGAAATGACATGGCAACACAGCGAATAAGCAGAGGACACCTGGCACATCGGTCTCCGGGCGTTACAGTACTCCTTTTCCAAACTCAGGGCGGGGTATACAATAGTTCTAGTACATAGCATGGCGTACTTTATAGAACCTTTGACTGAGGCATAGGGAATGACTTTTCATTCTCTTTCTATTTTCTGCCATGGTCAGGTTTTGAGTCTTTACTCAACTTCACACCTTGCAACACAGGCAAGAACTCCTTCTTTGACTGTTCCATTTTGAACTACTTCAAAATCTTGTCAAGGTATGTACTTATTGAAAAAACTTATCAAGCATCTTGATCTAGCTCTATAGATCTTGATGCTCAATGTGTAAGCAGCTTCATCGAGATCTTTCTTTGAAAAACTCTTTTCAAACACTCTTTATGCTTTCCAGAAAATTCTACATTATTTCTGATCAACAATCTGTCATTCACATATACTTATCAGAAATGTTGTAGTGCTCCCACTCACTTTCTTGTAAATACAGGCTTCACCGCAAGTCTGCATAAAACCATATGCTTTGATCACTTTATCAAAGCATATATTCCAACTCCGAGATGCTTGCAACAATCCATAGATGGATCGCTGGAGCTTGTTCACTTTGTTAGCACCTTTAGGATCGACAAAACCTTCTGGTTGCATCATATATAACTCTTCTTTAAGAAATCCATTAAGGAATACAGTTTTGACATCTATTTGCCAGATTTCATAAAATGTGGCAACTGCTAACATGATTCGGACAGACTTTTAAGCATCACTATGAGTGAGAAAATCTCATCATAGTCAACACCTTGAACTTGTCGAAAACATTTTACGACAATTCGAGCTTTGTAGATAGTAACACTACTATCAGCGCCCGTCTTCCTCTTAAAGATCCATTTATTCTTAATGACTCAGCAATCATCGGGCAATTCAATCAAAGTCCATACTTTGTTCTCATACATGGATCCCATCTCAGATTTCATGGCCTCAAGCCATTTTGCGGAATCTGGGCTCATCATCGCGTCCTCATAGCTCGTAGGTTCGTCATGGTCTAGTAACATGACTTCCAGAAAGGATTACCGTACCACTCTGGTGTAGACCATACTCTGGTTATCCTACGAGGTTCAGTAGCAACTTGATCTAAAGTTTCATGATCATCATCATTAGCTTCCTCATTAATTGGTGTAGGAATCACTACAACTAATTTCTGTGATGAACTACTTTCCAATTCGGGAGAAGGTACAATTACCTTATCAAGTTCTACATTCCTCCTACTCACTTCTTTCGAGAGAAACTTCTTCTCTAGAAAGGATCCATTCTTAGCAACGAATATCCTGCCTTCGGATCTGTGATAGAAGGTGTACCCAACAATTTCCTTTGGGTATCCTATGAAGACACATTTCTCCAATTTGGGTTTGAGCTTATTAGGTTGAAACTTTTTCACATAAGCATCATAGCCCCAAACTTTAAGAAACGACAGATTAGGTTTCTTGCTAAACCACACTTCATATGGCGTCGTCTCAACGGATTTAGATGGTGCCCTATTTAACGTGAATGCAACTGTCTCTAATGCATAACCCGAAAACGATAGTGGTAAATCGGTAAGAGACATCATAGATTGCCCCATATCTAATAAAGTACAGTTACGATGTTTGGACACACCATTACGCTGTGGTGTTCTAGGTGGCGTGAGTTGTGAAACTATTCTGCATTGTTTCAAATGAAGACCAAATTCGTAACTCAAATATTCTCCTCCATGATCAGATTGTAGAAACATTATTTCCTTGTTACGATGATTTTCCACTTCACTCTGAAATTATTTGAACTTTTTCAAATGTTTCAGATTTATGTTTCATTAAGAAGATATACCCATATCTTACTCAAATCATCTGTGAAGGTCAGAAAATAACGATACCTGCCGCGAGCCTCAACACTCATCGGACTGCATACATCAGTATGTATTATTTCCAACAAGTCTGTTGCTCGCTCCATTGTTCCGGGGAGCGGAGTCTTAGTCATCTTACCCATGAGACATGGTTCGCAAGCATCAACTGATTCATAATCAAGTGATTCCAAAAGCCCATCAACATGGATTTTCTTTATGCGCTTTACACCAATATGACCTAAACGGCAGTGCCACAAATAAGTTGCACTATCATTATTGACTTTGCATCTTTTGGCTTCAATATTATGAATATGTGTATCACTACGATCGAGATTCAATAAACCATTCACCTTGGTTGTATGACCATTGAAGGTTATATTCATGTAAATAGAACAACAATTATTCTCTGACTTTAAATGAATAACCGTTTTTCAATAAACATGATCAAATCATATTCTTGCTTAACGCAAACACCAAATAACATTTATTTAGGTTCAACACTAATCCCAAAAGTATAGGGAGTGTGCGATGATGATGATATCAATCTTGGAACCACTTCCAACACACATCTTCACTTCACCCTTTACTAGTCTCTGTTCATTCTGCAACTCTCGTTTCAAGTTACTAATCTCGACAACTGAACTAGTATCAAATATTGAGGGGTTTCTATAAACACTAGTAAAGTACACATCAATAACATGTATATCAAATATACCTTTGTTCACTTTGCCATCCTTCTTATCTGCCAAATACTTGATGCAGTTCTGCTTCCAGTGACTAGTCCCTTTGCACTAGAAGCACTTAGTCTCAGGCTTAGGTCTAGAATTGGGCTTCTTCACTTGAGCAACAACTTGCTTGACATTCTTCTTGAAGTTCCCCTTCTTCCCTTTGCCCTTTTCTTGAAACTAGTGGTTTTGTCAACCATCAACAGTTGATGCTTTTCTTGATTTCTACCTTCGTCGATTTCAGCATCACAAAGAGCTTGGGAATCATTTCCGTTATCCCTTGCATATCATAGTTCATCACGAAGTTCTAGTAGCTTGGTGATAGTGACTAGAGAACTCTGTCAATCACTATCTTATCTGGAAGATTAACTCCCACTTGATTCAAGTGATTGTAGTACTCAGACATTCTGAGCACATGCTCACTAGCTGAGCTATTCTCCTCCATCTTGTAGGCAAAGTACTTGTTAGAGGTCTCATACCTCTCGACTCAGACATGAGTCTGAAATACCAATTTCAACTCTTAGAGCATATTATATGTTCCGTGGCATTCAAAACATTTTTTGAAGCCCCGATTCTAAGCCGTAAAGCATGGTGCACTAAACTATCATGTAGTCATCATATCGAGCTTGCCAAACGTTCATAACGTCTGCATATGCTCCTGCAATTGGTCTGTCACCTAGCGGTGCATCAAGGACATAATTCTTCTGTGCAGCAATGAGGATAATCCTAAGATCACGGACCTAGTCTGCATCATTGCTACTATCATCTTTCAACATAGTTTTTCTCTAGGAACATATCAAAAATAAACGGGGAGCTACATCACGAGCTATTGATCTACAACATAGTTATGCAAATACTATCAGGACTAAGTTCATGATAAATTAAAGTTTAATTAATCATATTTAAGAACTCCCACTTAGATAGACATCCCTCTAATCATCTAAGTGATCATGTGATCCAAATCAACTAAACCATGACCGATCATCACGTGAAATGGAGTAGTTTTCAATGGTGAACATCACTATGTTGATCATATCTACTATATGATTCACGCTCAACCTTTCGGTCTCAGTGTTCCGAGGCCATATCTGCATATGCTAGGCTCGTCAAGTTTAACCCGAGTATTTCTGCGTGTGCAAAACTGGCTTGCACCTATTGTATGTGAACGTAGAGCTTATCACACCCGATCATCACGTGGTGTCTCGGGACGACGAACTTTGGCAACGGTGCATACTCAGGGAGAACACTTGTACCTTGAAATTTAGTGAGAGATCATCTTATAATGCTACCGCCGAACTAAGCAAAATAAGATGCATAAAGGATAAACATCACATGCAATCAAAATATGTGACATGATATGGCCATGATCATCTTGCGCCTTTGATCTCCATCTCCAAAGTACCGTCATGCATGGTCTCTATCGTCATCGGCATGCCACCATGATCTCCATCATCTTGATCTCTATCAATGTGTCATCAGATGGTCGTCTCGCCAACTATTGCTCTTGCAACTATTGCTATCTCATAGCGATAAAGTAAAGCAATTGTATGGCTCTTGCATCTTCTGCAATAAAGAGACAACCATAATGCTTCTGCCAGTGGCCGATAACTTTAACAAAACATGATCATCTCATACAACAATTTATATCTCATCATGTCTTGACCATATCACATCACAACATGCCCTGAAAAAACAAGTTAGACGTCCTCTACTTTGTTGTTGCAAGTTTTACGTGGCTGCTACGGGCTGAGCAAGAACCGTTCTTACCTAGGCATCAAAACCACAACGATATTTCGTCAAGTTAGTGTTGTTTTAACCTTCAACAAGGATTGGGCATAGTCACACTCGGTTCAACTAAAATTGGAGAAACTGACACCCGCCAGCCACCTGTGTGCAAAGCACGTCGGTAGAACTAGTCTCGCATAAGCGTACGCGTAATGTTAGTCCGGGCCGCTTCATCCAACAATACCGCCGAACCAAAGTATGACATGCTGGTAAGCAGTATGACTTGTATCGCCCACAACTCACTTGTGTTCTACTCGTGCATATAACATCTACGCATAAACCTGGCTCGGATGCCACTGTTGGGGAACGTAGTAATTTCAAAAAAAATCCTACGCACATGCAAGATCATGGTGATGCATAGCAACGAAAGGCGAGAGTGTCGTCCATGTACCCTCGTAGACCATAAGCGGAAGCGTTATGAGAACGCGGTTGATGTAGTCGTACGTCTTCACGATCCAACCGATCCAAGTACCGAACGTACGGCACCTCCGACTTTAGCACACGTTCAGCTCGGTGACGTCCCACAAACTCCGATCCAGCAGAGCTTCGAGGGAGAGTTCCGTCAGCATGACAGAGTGATGACGGTGATGATGATGCTACCAAAGCAGGGCTTCACCTAAGCACCGCTACGATATGACCGAGGTGGATTATGGTGGAGGGGGGCACCGCACACGGCTAAAAGATCAACTGATCAACTTGTGTGTTCATGGGGTGCCCCCTCCCCCGTATATAAAGGAGTGGAGGAGGGGGAGGGCTGGCCCTCTACTATGGCGCGCCCTGGGGAGTCCTACTCCCGGTCCTACTCCCACCGGGAGTAGGATTCCCCCCTTCCATGTAGTAGGAGTAGGAAAGAAGGAAAGGGAAAAGAGAAGAGAAGGAAGGAGGGGGCACCGCCCCTCCCCCTAGTCCAATTCGGACTAAGCCTTGGGGGGCGCATAGCTCCCCTCTCTCTTTCCCTTAAATCCCAATAAGGTTCATATACTCCCCGGCGAATTCCTGTAACTCTCCGGTACTCCAAAAAATACCCGAATCACTCGGAACCTTTCCGATGTCCGAATATAGTCGTCCAATATATCGATCTTTATGTATCGACCATTTCGAGACTCCTCGTCATGTCCCCGATCTCATCCGGGACTCTGAACTACCTTTGGTACATCAAAACACATAAACTCATATTACCGATCGTCACCGAACGTTAAGCGTGTGGACCCTACGGGTTCGAGAACTATTTAGACATGACCGAGACTCGTCTTCGGTCAATAACCAATAGCGGAAACTGGATGCTCATATTGGCTCCTACATATTCTATGAAGACTGAGGGAGTCCTGGATTAGGGGGTCTCTGGACAACCGGATTATATCCTTTGGCCGGACTGTTGGACTATGAAGGTACAAGATTGAAGACTTCGTCTCGTGTCCGGATAGGACTCTACTTGGCGTGGAAGGCAAGCTAGGCAATACGGATATGGATATCTCCTCCTTTGTAACCGACCTTGTGTAACCCTAACCTTCTCCGGTGTCTATATAAACCAAAGGGTTTTAGTCCGTAGGACAACATACAATCATACCATAGGCTAGCTTCTAGGGTTTAGCCTCTCTGATCTCATGGTAGATCTACTCTTGTACTACCCATATCATCAATATTAATCAAGCAGGACGTGGGGTTTTACCTCCATCAAGAGGGCCCGAACCTGGGTAAAACATTGTGTCCCCTGCCTCCTGTTACCATCCGGCCTAGACGCACAGTTCGGGACCCCCTACCCGAGATCCGCCGGTTTTGACACCGACAGTGGTGATTTCATTGAGAGTTCCGCTGTGACGTCGCCATCAGGAAGGATGCCTCATCCCGTCTTTCGAGACGACACTGTTGCCAAGGGAGCTTTGGCTGTCGGGCAAACTCTCCGGCTAGGTGGTTTTCTTATGACCACCTGTTCGGCCGCTGCGCCGACGATGACTTCTCGGGTCATCGAAAGCAATATTCATGTCAACTCGGAACTCCCCGAGCAGTTAGATCCAATGGAGCTCTCTTCCCTAAACGAGCTCTTGGATCGCATCACCGCCCTGGGAGTCGCTATAGACTACGATCAGATTGGGCCTAAACCTGATCTGAGAGAGATCAACTCTCCCCAGGTCACCCATCACGTTGCAGTGGTGGAGGAACAATGCGGCAACCCTTCATCTATCTTATGGACTAGCTATGTCCGGATTCCCGACCCCTCCAAGCCAGATACCCGCGGAGGGGAGGACGTCACTCAAGACATGAACCTAGAGTCAGGCAACGGGCTAGATTCATTGGAAAACATCCAAGAATCCAAACTTCCGAGTTCGGAAACTCCTTGGCCCCTGAGTCTCAGATTGGGTGAGGATTCAGATTCAATTCCACCCACCCACCCAAACATAAGCGATCTATCCCAAATTAGGCAAGAGCCCGAAGAAACAGTACACCATTACTGGGCCAGATTCCTCCTGGTCATGAACAGGATAAAGGACTGCCGCGAGGAAGACGCAATTTCATTCTTCTGCAATAATTGCATGGACAAGGGAATCCTCAACGCCATAAGTCGCCGCGAAATTACATGCTTTGCCGACTTGGTGTCCATAGTACGAACGTACTGTGCGATGGAAAACGCCTGGAAAACCGAAACAAAATTTTGGGATAATTCGGCCCTGAATACAAACCCAGTCCAAAATAAAAGGGTGCATTATCGCCAGACACCCGGGTTAAACACCAAAAAGCAAAAACCCTCTACAGGGCATGGAACTGTACTGGAGGGATGGTTCAATGGACCCTATAAAATTCATAGTACAGAGGGCGCCACACCAACTCATAGCCTTAGAGCATGTTGGATACTCCGGCAGGTGGCCAAAAGGGGTGAAGATCTTCTAACCCCAGAAGCCACAAAGCACCAGCCCAGGGATACCAGTACAGTATTAACAGTCTTCGAGACTTTCGCATCAAATAATATGCGAAAACGAACACTCCACAGCCTTGCCGAGGTCTACCACGCGGCAACAATAAACCCATGGAGTGACATGGCTATTACTTTTAATGCCAGTGACGAATCTAAATTCCGAACAGCCCGAGCACCAGCCGCATTGGTCCTCAGTCCAATAGTGGACGGCTTTCGACTCACCAAGGTACTCATGGACGGTGGCAGCGGATTGAACCTCATTTATGAGGAAACCCTTTGAAAAATGGAAATAGACTGGAACCGCATCGAGCGAAGCAGCACAACCTTTAGAGGAATAACCCCCAGTCAGGAAGCGCGCTGTACAGAAAAAATCACACTAGATGTGGTGTTCGGCACGCCGGATAATTACAGGTCCGAAGAGGTCACGTTCCAAGTGGCCCCGTTCAGTAGCGGATACCACGCTCTATTAGGGCGGGAGGCGTTTACAATCTTCCAAGCCATAGCCCATTACGGGTACATGAAGCTCAAAATGCCCGGTCCCAACGGAATCATCACTCTTGCTAGTGATCCAGATATAGCACTCCGCGCCGAAAATAAGACAGCCGCACTAGCCCTCGAGGCACTATCCGAAGCCCTAGCGTCCGAGGAACAGACTGCGCTGCGCTCCATGGTGAACAGGGACGACGTGATACTCGATAAAAGATCCAAGTCCACCTCCTTTAAACCGGCGGACAAAATAGTCAAATTCCAAGTCCATCCAACGGACCCTACAAAAACAGCTTCCATCGGGGCACAATTAAACCCTGATGTCGACGCCGCACTACGAGAGTTCCTACGCGAGAACTGGGACATTTTTGCCTGGCACCCTTCAGACATGCCAGGAATCCCATGTAGGCTAGCCGAGCACAGCCTAAATATCCTAAAAGGATTCAAGCCAGTCAAGCAGGCTCTTCGGTGTTTCTCCGAACCTAAGAGACAAGCCATGGGAGAGGAACTAGACAAGCTATTGGAGGCCGGATTCATCAGAGACATAAAACATCCAGACGGGCTAGCAAACCTGGTGATGGTACCAAAGAAGGACAAATCCTGGCGCTTGTGCATCGATTTTAAGGACCTTAACAAGGTCTGCCCAAAGGAACCCTTCCCCCTCCCCTGCATCGATCAAATCATCGATGCTACCGCAGGATACGATTCATTGTGTTTCCTCGACGCATACTCCGGCTACCATCAAATTAAAATGGCAGAGCCAGACCAAGCCGCAACGGCATTCATCACACCGTACGGCCCATTCTGCTTCAACACAATGCCCTTCGGGCTCAAAAACGCCGGCGCAACATATCAGCGCATGATTCAGACATGTCTGGCAAACCAGATCGGCAAAATAGTGGATGCATACGTAGATGACGTGGTCGTCAAAACCAAGCATGTTGAATCTCTAGTAGACGAGTTGAGGCTCACATTCGATAACCTCCGAACATACGACATCAAGCTCAACCTGGAAAAATGCATTTTCAGCGTACCAGCCGGAAAGCTCTTGGGCTTCATTGTATCTGGTAGAGGAATTGAAGCAAATTCAGCCAAGATCCGAGCTCTGTCACAATTGGACACCCCAAAGAACCTCAAACAAATACAAAAATTTACCGGATGCGTGGCGGCTCTAAGCCGCTTCATCTCCCGCTTGGGAGAAAAGGCATTACCCCTTTATCGCCTCCTCCGGCGCACCGAACACTTTGAGTGGACGGATGCCGCCACGGCCAGACTCGATGAAATAAAAGCCATATTGGCAACAAACCCAGTCCTGGCCGCGCCAAACATTGGCGAACCAATGCTATTATACATTGCGGCAACTCATCAAGTAGTAAGCGCAGTGCTTGTCGTCGAACGAGAAACGGACGGACACAAATTCCCCCTTCAAAAGCCGGTTTACTATGTGTCCACTGTCCTTACTCCATGCAAGTCACGGTACCCGCATTATCAAAAGATAGCGTACGCGGTATTTATGTCATCCCGGAAGCTGCGACACTACTTTCAAGAGTGTTCGATAACGGTAGCCTCGGAAGTACCACTTAACGATATTATAAACAACCGCGACGCGACGGGCCGGATTGCCAAATGGGCCATTGAGCTCCTCTCATTCGACATAACTTACAAGCCACGGCGAGCTATTAAGTCACAAGTTTTGGCCGATTTCGTCGCCGAGTGGACGAAAGCCGAACTCCCTAAAGAGTACGACACATATTCAAACTGGATCATGCACTTCAACGGCTCCAAAATGTTGGCCGGTCTGGGGGCTGGCGTCGTTTTGACGTCCCCAACAGGAGATACAGTTCAATACGTACTACAGATAATGTATACGGACTCCAACAAAGCAGCCGAATATGAGGCCCTTCTACATGGTCTCCAGATGGCAGTATCCATGGGCATTCAACGCCTAGAGGTGCGCGGGGATTTGAACCTCGCGATATCGCAAATAAATGGAGACTTTGATGCCAAGGATCCGAAAATGGCAGCTTATCGCAATGCTATCCTAAAAATGTCAGCTCGGTTCGAGGGGCTCGAATTTCACCATATAGCCCGGGAAAACAATCAGGCAGCAGACGTCCTGGCATGCATCGACGCAAAACGCGATGCCGTCCCCCCAAACATCTTCTTGGAGAGGCTGTTCAAGCCATCCGTAGTATGGGAAGGGGAACCCGGAAATAACAGCCCGGACCCAACCGCACTGCCCGACACCGAATATTCTGACATAATTGGAGGCTCTGCCAACGAAATAACATCTTCAGCCCACGTAATAATGGCAGTCATCGCCCCGTGGACAGAACCATTCCTAGCCTACCTAACTAAGCAGGAACTTCCCGCTGACCAAAACGAGGCATGCTGCATAGTGCGGCGATCTAAAGCCTATAAAGTGCATGAGGGAGAGCTTTATAAGAAAAGCACCATCGGAGTGCTTCAAAGGTGCATCTCTGAAGAGGAAGGGTGGAATCTTCTGTCTGAAATTCATGCCGGACTCGGCGGTCACCACGCGGCGGCCCGGGCCCTTGTAAGCAAGGCCTTCCGTAGAGGTTTCTATTAGCCGACGGCCCGGGCAGACGCTCATGACTTAGTCCAACGATTCGTTGGTTGCCAGCTTTTTGCTAACCAAAGCCATATGCCACCCACCGCCCTCCAAACTATCCCCATCACCTGGCCCTTTGCGGTCTGGGGGCTTGACATGGTTGGACCCCTTAAAGGAGGAACCCACAAGCAAAAATACTTACTGGTCATGGTGGATAAGTTCACCAATGGATAGAAGCCAAGCCTATTAAGACGGCCGAATCCGGACCGGTGATAGACTTCATATCCGGGGTCGTACACCGTTAAGGTGTCCCCCACAGCATAATCACTGATAACGGCACGAACTTTACGGCCGACGAGGTAAAAGTCTGGTGCAGAAACATGGGCATCAAGCTTGATTATGCTTCACTCTATCACCCACAAACTAACGGTCAGGTCGAGCGAGCAAATGGTCTTATCATGAGCGGCATCAAACCCAGATTAGTGCGGTCCCTCAAGGAATCTAACACGCATTGGGTAGAGGAGCTCGACTCCGTACTCTGGGGGCTGCGGACCACGCCGAATTGCACTACCGGATACACACCATTCTTTATGGTATATGGCGCAGAGGCGGTTCTGCCCTGCGACATTATTCATGACTCACCTCGAGTGCGCATGTACGAAGAAAGAGAAGCCGAGCTCGATCGGCAGGACAGTTTGGACGCCTTGGAGGAGGAGCGTGACGTGGCAAAAGCCCGTTCCGCATTCTATCAACAGCAGGCAAAGATACCAAAGCAGAGAAGTACGGGCCAAAACTTACAATATTGGCGAGTTAGTTCTACGCCTGCCGGATAAGAAAAAGGACAAACTCAAGCCCAAATGGGAAGATCCCCTCATCATTGACCAAGTCCTAATTGGTGGAGCGGACCGTCTGCGGGATGCATCGGATAATCGACTCGAGCCGAACCCATGGAACGCAGCCCGACTTCGAAGATTCTATGCCTAACGTCGGACTCTGTGTTCATCTCCTTCCTCTGCTCATTTTTTATACACTATCTGTCTTATATTTTTCTCCTTCTCCTTCTCTTTTCTCTCACAGCCTTTAGGGGCCCATTCGTGCCTTGTGTGCACGCAACTGACGCGCTATCCGCGCTCATCATACCTGGGGGCTTCTTTAACAGAAGCTTATTCATACGGGCTTTATGCCCAACACATGTGTTATCCTTCCGCATGTACCCTTTATTAACCATTATATGCATCGATATGACTTAAGTTTTGGCCAAGCTGGGTTACCTGGCTCTTGTATTTATGCCCTATGTTCCTGTTAATTCGGCTAGGGCATAAGGGGAGCACCTCTGCGATTGTTACTGCCGGGTCAGCCGGATGTGTACCTCGGACTGGGTGAAGCCGAAAGCTAGCGTCTTCGGGTATAGTCCGGCGAGCGCTCTTTTTCCTAAAAAGAAGGCATGGGCGTTAGTATGCCTCTGAGAATAATGTCTTGGAATAAAGACGGCGCGTCGTGCCGCTGCGCCGGTGTCTCAATCCGGACCGCGTGTCTTTTCAGCCTGCCTGGCCTCGCGGCCCCTTGTTGGCTAGTCGCCGCAGGCTCGGCCTTCTGCCTCGAGGACCTCCCCTGCAAAACACGGTTGTTATACGGTAATCAAAAACACGCAGGGACAGATCCCTTTTCAAAGTACTGGGACTTCGGTCTCAGTTACCTGTGAGGCTGGAAGTAGCCCAGGGTAATCGGCCGTAATGGCCACCAGGGCGTTGTCATTGCTCAATTGGTAAAATACCCCATCAATCAGCTCCACAGATATGTCCGGATCCTCCTGGGAGGCCGGGTCAAGGGACTGTTCCGGGTCCTCGGGCTGTGGAGGGGGGTTGTTTATCTCCCTTACAGCCTGGCGCAGCTCCTGCGTTGAAATCGCTAGGCTGAATACTTAACTATGGGAATATGAAACGGATGGGCGAGACAAAGTCTCCGCTTACCCAGCTCGGAGGATTGTACATAGAAAATCCGCCCTGCGGGTTGACCCGGAGGAATTCCTCCTCTTCTCCCTTGTACAAAGTGGATAAGATCTTTATTAGACCAGCAACCGATCCCGGCCCTTTATGGCCGTAGCTGGTGGCGTCATCCTCCCCGTTGAAATCCCACATGGGGTGGCCTCTATACTGAAGCGGTTGCACCTCCTGCATAATACATGTGGCCATGACCTCGATCATGGTCAATCCGGATCGAGCTAACAAACTTATCCGGCTCATCAGGTAAAGAACGTCCATGTCATCTTCCTCCAGGGAGCTCCATGGACGCCAGCTCCAGCGCTTCTTCAAAGGAGCGTTGTCAAACTCAGGGAGGCCGATTCGAATAGGATCCGGGAGGGGGACGTCTTCTATATAAAACCATTCTGAAGGCCAGTCTTCGGATTTCTTCTTTGGGGTTCCGGACAGATATCCGGTCCCGGCAATATGCCACACTTCGGCTCCGCCCACTTGATATATTGACCCCTTCTGAGAACGGGGCACAAGGCAGAACAACTTCTTCCACAGCGTGAAATGAGCCTCACAGCCCAAAAATAGCTCACAAAGGGCTACGAATCCCGTGATATGCAATATGGAGGCAGGCGTAAGGTTGTGCAACTGGAGGCCGTAGAACTCCAGGAGCCCCCGGAGAAACGGATGAATTGGAAATCCAAGCCCTCTTACCAAATGAGGGACAAGGCATACCCGCTCTCCCTTGGAGGATTGGGAAGGCTCTCCGCTTGCTCTCCGCCATTATAGGTGGCGAGCCCGGCTCGAACCGGGACCATGTACGCTAGGGGAAGAAATCGCTTGGTCTGAAGCATCACTAATTTGCTGTGCGGGACGAAACATCTCTCCCAATCTCCAGGCTTGGGGCTAGTGGAGCGAGAGGAGGAGCTGTGTCGACCGACCATGATGGAATGGATCTCTGTCGGATGCGCTCCGATGAAGGCTCACCAAGGGAGTATGGTGTGATTTGGATCTGAATCCTCGTCTTCTTAATAGGCAGCTCATTCACACAGCTAGGGGGTAAATGTAAAAACACCCTAGCTCTTCACATTCGCTCGACACATGAAAAGTGGCCATTATTGGGCGTGGAAGCCAAGGAGCGCAACATTCACAGGAGGCCGGACACTATTTCAACAGGTACACAGAATTTGGAGAGGAACCCGCCTTGCAATGCCAAAGACAATACTGCGCGCCGGACTTATCGTCATTGAAGCCTGGTTCAGGGGCTACTGAGGGAGTCCTGGATTAGGGGGTCTCCGGACAGCCGGATTATATCCTTTGGCCGGACTGTTGGACTATGAAGGTACAAGATTGAAGACTTCGTCTCGTGTCCGGATAGGACTCTACTTGGCGTGGAAGGCAAGCTAGGCAATACGGATATGGATATCTCCTCCTTTGTAACCGACCTTGTGTAACCCTAATTCTCTCCGGTATCTATATAAACCGGAGGGTTTTAGTCCGTAGGACAACATACAATCATACCATAGGCTAGCTTCTAGGGTTTAGCCTCTCTGATCTCGTGGTAGATCTACTCTTGTACTACCCATATCATCAATATTAATCAAGCAGGACGTAGGGTTTTACCTCCATCAAGAGGGCCCGAATCTGGGTAAAACATTGTGTCCCCTGCCTCCTGTTACCATCCGGCCTAGACGCACAATTCGGGACCCCCTACCCGAGATCCGCCGGTTTTGACACCGACAAAGATCTTTATCAATCAAACCGCATAACAACATACGTTGTTCCCTTTGATCGGTATGTTACTTGCCCAAGATTCGATCGTCGGTATCTCAATACCTAGTTCAATCTCATTACGGACAAGTCTCTTTACTTGTTCCGTAATGCAACATCACGTAACTAACTCATTAGTCACATTGCTTGCAAGGCTTATAGTGATATGCATTACCGAGAGGGCTCAGAGATACCTCTCCGACAATCGGAGTGACAAATCCTAATCTTGATCTATGCCAACTCAACAAGTACCATCGGAGACACCTGTAGAGCACCTTTATAATCACCCAGTTACGTTGTGACGTTTGGTAGCACACAAAGAAGCAGTAGCAACAAACTAAACGATCATCATGCTAAGCTAACGGATGGGTCAAGTCAATCACATCATTCTCTAATGATGTGATCCCGTTAATCAAATGACAACTCATGTCTATGGTTAGAAAACATAAGCATCATTGATTCAATGAGCTAGTCAAGTAGAGGCAAACTAGTGACAATCTGTTTGTCTATGTATTCACACACGTATTAAGTTTCCGGTTAATACAAATCTAGCATGAATAATAAACATTTATCATGATATAAGGAAATATAAATAACAACTTTATTATTGCCTCTAGGGCACCTTCAACAGGGGTCTTGTTTCAAAAGGGTTCTGCAACAGATGTCTTGTTTCACAAAATTAAAAATGGTTCGATGATGAAGTTTTTTTTTGCAAAAGGGTCTTGTTTTAGAAACACGTTCTGAGCTGCAGAAAAGCGTTGGAGTAGCGTCTCACATTACAGAGTGAGTGGTCAGATTTTACAACGTGAGGCATGTTTCAGAAACATTGCTCCAGTTGCAGAAAACGCCAAAGGAGCGCCGGCGTGAGAGTGTCGCCGTGGTGCTGGCAGCTGCTCGCGGGGCTGAGGCGGAGGAAGAGCAGCAACTCCGCGGGGGGGGGGGGGGGGGGGGGGGGGGGGACGACACCTAGGCGTGTGGCGAGCTGTCTCGGCGGACCTTTGCAACAAGGTCCTTGTTACAAACCCCCTAAGCGCAACAAGGTAGCTGTTGCAAAGGTCTTTGACTGGTTGGGACTGTAGATCGGGCGACTATTGTTATAAATGTATCTGCAACACCGTTTTTGTTGCAAGGGAGGTCACGCACGTGGATGGACTTCCTCACGTCCATCCAACGGCCAGTTAGGCGGCGGATGTTTTCTACTTATCCACCGGCCGACGCGTAGTGAGACCATAAAAAAATTGAAGACAAATTTTCTTTCATTATTTGTCAGAAGACCACAACATTCACCTCTTTTTTTTTGAAGGGAGACCACAATATTCTCCAGTTACACGTTATTAAAATGACAGGTCAACCAATTCCATTTAAGCATATGACAATTAGTTAAGGTTTCAAATGTTTATCGTGCATATCAAGTCAACCAATATCAATCAAACAGTCCCCCTAAAAAAATCAATCGAACAGATGGCAGGGGCAGACCCACGTTCATGGGAGTGGGGGCCTAGGACCCACTCAAAATATGAAACTTCAATGAAATTTCTTTGAAATTTCAGAAAAAAAAAGCCAAAACTAAGTGAATTTGTACACAGTGTGCCCCCACTCCTATAGTTTGCCCCCACTTAGAGTAGCTTCTAGGTCCGCCCCTGGCAGATGGAGCAGCATATGCTGTTTGGCGCGGATTACATGTAGAAATCTCCAGAGTATCATGATTTGTGGAAAAAAAAAATCAGAATTCCTTCCCTTACATTAACTTCGGTAGCCAACTTTACTGGCCGGCACAAAACCACCGAATTCCAGCCGGACGTGCAATGAAATGCTGACACGGCATGCACCCGACCCACTTCTCGTTCGGCAACGCTACTTTTCTTACCCCATACCGGGGTTTGCTCGAAGTATCGACACAGTTGACCGAAACATGAAGCGAAGCACGTCCTACATCCATGGCACCTGCCGCCTTTGTCTGGCGCTCTGCAGGACCGACCGCCGCTGCCAAACTTTGACGTTCGGCGGACCCGACGAGAGCAAAGTCTACGGTAAATCTGAAACCAACCACCTCGTCCTGACCAGCGGGAGCGGAAGCAGCCGAGAACCTTATCTTGGTTTTGGGGAACGCCGTGATCACATTGCTACTACTGCTAGTTTGCTACGCTCGGTGGTGCTTATCCATGGTTTAGTAGCCTAATAATGTTCATATGGTTTGACCAAGTATATTCCGTGCGTGTATGTTGACCTGTGCTGCTGCTTTGGACATTGGCTGAGAACTCAGTTTATCAGCTAGCTATTGTTAGTCGCGATAACTACGAACTTTGTAAGGTAGCTGTTACTTTCTTTAGTCCGCCGCAGATTTAGGCATTGAGCGCATCCTTTTGCTACCATAGGGACGTTGACAATTGGCTCACACTTCATACCATGTAGGAGAAAGACGTGCAGTGCATAAACAAGAGGCACAGCACAGGGGGGGATAACTGAAGAAGGCATGTCGGTAAGCAACCGCATACGGTTTACCTGCCTGCCTAATTAAGTTTATTACCCGGACGCCATAGCATACGCGCACCGACTACACGACATGTGAGCGCAACTCTGCGAATTGAAAAGATTTATCCAAAACGTGAGTATAAACCATATTATTGGTCTCGCTGGTACATAAATCATATTATTGGTCGCCCCGCAACAAAAGATCATATTAGGTGTCTTGCTAGTTGAGATAAGAATGGAACATAGACAACACAAAACGGAACATTGGTTTCTTTCGACCAGCTAATCCGCATATCTGAGCACACGAGGCGAAGACGTCTTGTGGTTAACTCCAAACAGCTAATGATACAGGCGTATGGAGCACGTCGGACTATTGGAGAATCAACCGAGTCGCGCCCCCCTGCCAACAAAAATTCGAAAAAATGTTCTCGCTTCAAAACCAAACCTTCTGCCAGCTCTTTGGATCCACATACACAGCTCCCATAAAGTTAGCACGAGCATGTTCGCCGGTTCATGACCGCATACATCGACGCCGAGTCGCCGACGACGACGCGTATGGTATGCTCATTAAAACCCGTCGTAAACCCGGCAAGACCACGCTCGGTGCATGCATCCATCAATCACGTTGATTGCTCGCCACGGTCGTTTATTAGGCGCGGCCCATGATTCGTGGATCGTTGGTTGGCGCCGATCGGGGGATCGACCGGTGCGTGACGTCTCGGCCGGGCGGGCGGGCGGGCCACCAGCGCCGGACCGGGACCCCCATCGAAGGTTTTCGGATAAGATGGAGCGGCTCGGCTGACCCGACCGGCTCTCCGGTCCTCTCTCGCCCGCGTGCTGCGACCGGTTGAACCGTCGACCGGCCGGAGCGGATCGCGGAGCGATCGCCGGGGCAACCGTACGATTTTCTAGAAAGTGACGAGCATGGAGTAGAGCCCCACGCTAACGCGCCCGCGTCGCTGTCGCTGAAAAGGCCGCGCGTACGCTGTTCCACTCTTCGGAGAAATCCGCCCCGATCGCATCTGGACGACCGGTGGATGGGTCGATCGGAGAGTGACGTGCGTGTTTGGGTGAGACGCCGTTGGCAAAGCGGCTCTGCGGGTTTACTCGGCCGCCGGTGGGTCGTGCGAGTGCGACCGACCGGGCCAACGTCGCCGGCGGATGGATGGCAGTCGATTTGCGACGCAGCCGTCGGCGCCTTCGTCTCGGCCACGGGATCGCGTACGCGCCTTCACGCGCGGCGGGATGGAGCTTTGGGGGCATGGGGGGGTTGAAGGCACACGGTTTGAACGTTTGGGGATCCCGGCAAACGGCGGCGGAGGGCAGGAAGGAGGTCCCGCCGGCCGCCGCCGGCCACATGGCGCGCCGCACGGGCCGGTGGGACGGCTCGGACGCGGCCCATCATGTGAGATGCCCGGCCAGCCCGGCTGGCTTGTCGGATAAGATTGCGGAGGCGGGACAGATGGAGCACGTTGCCTGTTGCCGTCTCGCCGAGGTCGCCGTGGTGACGGTCACGCTACGTTGCAGCTCGTCCGCTTGATACGGCTCGATTCACACGGAGGATATGGATCAACTGGGGCCAAGCATACGAGGCATCCACGTACTCTCCACTCCGTCCTTGTTATCGAGAACTCTACAAGGTCAAAGCGTGTCGACCCTCTGGAGACTGGAACCATCACCATGACGAGGGTCAAACGAAGCGCATCGACTCTGCAAGGTCCGGTTTGCTCGGTTCAGTTTAGATCGTGCTCCTATGCTGAGGCGCTCCGTCTAAACATCTATAGACTTGGATAAGATCTGCCCTTGGGTGAGATCAATGTGATCAATTTTATTAAAGATACAAAACATGTTAAAAAATTCTGAAAAAAATTGGAGACACACATTCATGTGTGATGTACAAACTCAAAAAGTTTCAGCTCCTAATTCGAACTACACTTAGTGGACCAAAAAGGACAAAATTAGATGTGAATAGTGTCGAATACTATTCGTTCCAAACCTGACACTATTCATAGTCAAACTTGTCTTTTCCGAATCTCTATCTACAGATTGAGTTTTGAGCTGATTCTTTTTTGGAGTTGTAGATATACCTCGCAGGTATGTTGTACATTTTTTTCAGATTTTTTTGGATTGTCTAAATATGAAATGATTGGGTTGATCCTACGATCTCATCTAAAAGACTGATCCTATACTAGTCTCCCCCATGATAATATTGATGAAGGTATGATGCATGAATAGTAAATTTACCGGAGCCGGGAGCTACCGGTGGACTCTCACTAAATGCCTATACACAGGAGTTTAGTAGTAGCGCTTTTTAGAAGGCACCGCTGCTACTATTTATCAATAGCGTCCGACCTCTGAAAGCGCTGCTACTACACACTTACCAGTAGCGCTGTATTGATAAAACACGCTACTACTATAATTGTCAGACCGTTGCCGGCAGGCCAGATATACTAGTAGCGCTTGTATGTAGAAAGCGCTACTACTACATGCACCTTATCCACGCTCCGGCCCACGCTCGACCTCACTCTTCCCCTCACAAACTCTCACTCGCGCACCTCTGCCGTGCGTCGCCGCTGCCGCCGTCCCCTGTGCCGATCTTCTCCTGCCGGCCGCCCTCGCCTGCGTCGGCTCTCCTCCCCCGCCGGCCACCCTCCCCCACGCCGCCCTCCTCCCCCGCCAGCTGCCCTCCCGTGACGGCCCTCCTCCCCCGCCGGCCGCCCACCCCGCGCCGGTCGTCCTCCACCGAGAGGTACTCCTCCCTCCTTCCTCCTCCTCCCTAGTTAATTTTGAACCCTAGCTAGCTGAAAAATGTAGTTAAATCTTAGAATAATGTAGTAGGTTATGATCTTAGGTGTTTAATTTTAGAATAATGTAGTATGAACCCTAGCTAGTTATGATCAAACCATGTTCAAAATGTAGGTTTTTAATTAGGTGTAGTTAATATAATTTAGGTATTTTAGGTGTTTAATCTTAGAATAATGTAGTATGAACCCTAGTTATGACCGAACCATGTTCAAAATGTAGGTTTTTAATTAGGTGTAGTTAATAGAATTTAGGTGTTTTAGGTGTATTTAACAGAATTCTAGGTTGATTCATTTTGAAGTGGACATGTCATATTTTGAACATGTCACATTTGTTGTTAATTTTTTTAGTTAAAGCAATTATTCTCGCATCGACGTCGACGATGCCTATCCCGCATCCTCATCGCCGACTCGACGGAGGAGGCCTACTTGATCAGAGGGGCCATGTCCGGGATTGGGCTTCGACAGGTTGGTACTGAGAGGTGCTACCTTTCAGGGGGCGCAGCTAGGTGAGGAGTCAGCCCGTCGTTGACCCGAACCTTCTTTGGTGGCGGTCGCGTGGGCTAGTGATGGTGCAGAGGCTTGAGGACCCCGCAGACGTGGTACGTCACCGTGTCAGCGAGGAGGACGAGCACGTCCGTCGCTACATGGTTGCGTTGGAGGGTAGGTTCGACAATACCTAGCAGGTTTTTCAGGGATCTCACTGGAGCTATGATCCTGTGATGGTTCCTTCTTTTTGGGCGTCCACCGCCCGCGCCGATACCCGTTGTCCGCTAGGGTTTTAGCTGTATTAGTGATGTTATATGTATGATACTATTCGAGATGTATTAATGATAATATTCGACGATGTACGGACGCAAGAGATGATTTAGTTTTGCTTATTGAATGCATGCTAATTTAAATACTTTTATGATTTTGTTTTGCTTATTGAATGCTAAAATTAGAGAACTACTCCTATTTTGAATTCTCAAATTAGAGAGCACTATGCAAGGCGTATGCATTTGATTTGTTGATAACTTATCAAGTTTCACTAAATCTTAAGATGAGGATAATAATGTTTTTGTTTATATTTTGTTTTTGCAGAAATCAAGGAGCCCCTTCATCATCCCCGCCTTCGCCCCGGTCACCGACCCCCTCCGACCTCGAGGTGAGACCAGTCGGCCATGTATATCTTGTGTTGCTCAAATAGGATATTTGCTTGCCCAAGTGGCTGGCCATGTTTGCAGGTAACACCTCCAAGTGGCCTATATTTTGCCGGAGTGTTGATTAATTTCCGTTCTGGCAAATTTCAGGCGCTCGATATGTCCTTTTTTAGCAAAGGTCATGCTGGATTTTTCCATGAATTTTGACATGACTTGTGCTAGAATATGTAGGAAATATCGAGTGGCCTGGATTTTCTAGAAAGATAATTAAACGACAGTTTGGGTTGACTTTAAGTCTGTCGAGGCTCCATACATGACAATCAATAAATGAGTGAGGGAGAAAGTCTGCACCATATATGAGAGAAGAAGAATCCCGACTATTGTCGCGGGAGTCGTTTTTCCTTCTTCTCCTTGTGCTAGACTTTTGTTATGCATTAGGGGAAGGAGGAATAATGACCATCACCGACGGTCGAAAAATCAATGAGGGAATGTGTCCACCATATATGAGAGAGGAGGAAGAATCCCGACTGTTGTCGTGGGGGGCGTTTCTTCTTCTTCTCCTTGTACTAGACCTTTGTTATGCACTAGGGGAAGGAGGAGTAACGACCATCACCGACGGTCGCAAATATCAGAGAGGAATCAGTGAGAGTGAGTCTCCACCATATATGAGAGGACAAAAAATCCTGACTGTTGTCGTGGGGGTCGCTTCTCCTTCGTTCCCATGTGCTAGAAATTTTGGTGCAATGCACTCGGGGATGAAAGGAGGAGCGATCATCACCAACGATTGAATGTATACATCACGTGAGCTGAGAGTTTTCAAGAAAAAACTCGGTAGGCCGATAGTCAACCCGTGATGAATAATAATGATCTAATTTAGTTTTTGTAGTACACATATATTTAATTGTACAAGTTTAATCTTTGAATTATGAACCTAGGAAATGTCATCATCGGACAATGAAAGTATTCCGAGGGAGTGCGTCTGGTGCGGCGACGAGCGGGTTCTGTGCGACAGGCCTCACCTGGACGAAGGTTGGCACTTCAACAGTAAGCTCCAGGAGACCTTCAATGTTGAAATAGTACACAACGACGACAAGTATTTTTTTATAATTAAGCACGACTTCTGCTACTTCAACGTGTAATTTTCTTCTTTTACAATTCGACTAACTTATCCCATGCCATGCAAGATGCTATGTCTTGGAGAGGATGGATTTCGAAGATCATGAAAGTATGGAAACAAAGATAATTCACGTAAGGACCCATCATGGTATGGATTTTGATGTAAATCTACACAATTCCTAGAGCATATCCCATTTTGGTTGTCTTAATTGGGAAGCACTATGCAAGATGTATGATTTTCATGAGGGTATACTTGTCACCATGGATTTTGGTGATCTTGACATCGCCCAAGACAATATGGAAATTTGGGTCCTTGTTGATACGCTTCCAGTTCTACCACTATATGAGTTTCTCAAACATAGTTATTAAGTAATTTATATTGTTTATTTCATAATAGTTGACAACTTATTTCCATTGATATCTTATTTTCATCCTTCAAAGAATGTGCGGAAGATGGTAGACAGAACCTACTACACTGATGGCTCAGAATTAACTTATCAGGATAAAAATCATCTGATCTCATTTATTGCTGATCTTGAGAATTACAATATCTATTATCAAACTCCTTCACATTATGGTCAATACGTGCCACTAGTGCACGTGTTGAACTACGATAACATCCATGGAGATGTCATGGTAAGATTTTTTACTATTACGACATCCGTGCATCTTTTGGATAAATTCTTCTAAAACTCAACTACATTGCTAACTACAAAGTTATTACTATGTTTTTCAATAGAAAATCCTGAAAGATTGTGTGCCTCATCTGATGTTTTTGAATGGTCACCTTAATGTTATGAAGTTACGACCAGGGCATCCTACACATCACTGCTATTCATACCGGATTTCTAAAACCGATCAAGACATGACAATGAAAGATTGGAAAATGTATGGTCAATCATGGGGAGCTACTGTTGGGGAATGTAGTATTTCAAAAAAATTCCTACGATCACGCAAGATCTATCTAGGAGATGCATAGCAACGAGATGGGAGAGAGTGTCCACGTATCCTCGTAGACCGAAAGCGTAAGTGTTCAGTAATGCAGTTGATGTAGTCGAACGTCTTCACGATCCAACCGATCCAAGTATTGAACGTACAACACCTCCGTGTTCAACACATGTTCAGCACGATGACGTCCCTCGAGCTCTTGATCCAGTAGAGGGTCGAGGGAGAGTTCCGTCAGCACGATGGCGTGTCAACGATGTTAGTGATGTGATCCGCGCAGGGCTTCGCCTAAGCACTACGACAATATGACCGAGGTGGTAAACTATGGAGGGGGCACCACACATGGCTAAGAAACAACTGTTGTCTTTGGGGTGCCCCCTACCCACGTATATAAAGGAGGGAGGGAGGAGGATGAAGGAAATATGCCCTAGAGGCAATAATAAAGTTGTTATTTATATTTCCTTATATCATGATAAATGTTTATTATTCATGCTAGAAGTGTATTAACCGGAAACTTAGTACATGTGTGAATACATAGACAAACAGAGTGTCACTAGTATGCCTCTACTTGACTAGCTCGTTGATCAAAGATGGTTAAGTTTCCTAGCCATGGACAAAGAGTTGTCATTTGATAAACGGGATCGCATCATTAGAGAATGATGTGATTTACTTGACCCCTCCATTAGCTTAGCACGATGATTGTTTAGTTTACTGCTGTTGCTTTCGCCATAACTTATACATGTTCCTATGACTATGAGATTATGCAACTCCCGAATACTGGAGGAACACTTAGTGTGCTATCAAACGTCAGAACGTAACTAGGTGACTATAAAGATGCTCTACATGTGTCTCCGATGGTGTTTGTTGAGTTGGCATAGATCAAGATTAGGATTTGTCACTCCGTGTATCGGAGAGGTATCTGTGAGCCCTCTCGGTAATGCACATCACTATAAGCCTTGCAAGCAATGTAACTAATGAGTTAGTTACGGGATGTAACTGTCACACCCTGATTTTCATGGCACAACACTTAAGATGATAAATCATGATAAAGTGTGGTTTCACAAAAACTTTTGCATTATTTGACTTTTTATTTGAATTGGTTTTCTCTCTGTGTTTTTCAAGTGCTCTTAAAAGTCAACATAGCTTCACCTTCTATACTTCATCTCCTTGCTCCAAACTTCTGCCCAATGATCATGCCATGTGTATAGTGCAATATAGTATTTTCTTACAAAAATAATTTGGCCAAAAAGTATTTTCTAAAAGTAGTTTTCCAAAAACCCTTGAATTGAGATTTGCACTTCAAGTACTTGATTTGAGGTATGAAAAATCTTTCAAAAGGTATATTTGAAACCTATTAGATATAGGATACCCAGAAACCACAAAAATATAATTTTAAAAGTTATTTTCCTATTTTATTTAAAAGCTTTTTCTTAAGGCCAGAAATGGTCTTTAATAGGGAAAAATTATTTTATTGTTTTAAAAATATTTGACAAAAATCAGGGAAACTCAGTGGGCATATATTTCCCATATATAAGAGTTTCAACACATGGTCATGTTCAAAATATTGGTCAAATCCCCCAAAAACCCTTCCTGAATATTTCAAGCTTTTGAAATATTTACAAAGGAAATATTCTCCAAAATTTCCAAGAAAATTCTAGCATGTCACATATGACATGTTTGATGATTTTGGCAAGTATCATGTCATGGAGAATAGTATAACCCCATGAAATCCCCTCAAAACCATTTCTGTCCATTTTGAAGTTTGAGCAACCTTACATTGCCAAACATGTCCAAATGTTCTCAAACCTTGTGAAAATACTCAAATGGTCTAATAATTCATCTAGACCAAATGGCACAAGTTGGAGAAAATGTTATATTGATCAAAGTGCCCCAAAACCCTCTCTGACCAGAATCAAATTTGAACAAGTTTGTACTACCAACTTTCTCTCCTTGACCTCAACTTTTGTGGACATGTTCAGAGCCTCAAATTATGACACTAAACTAAGTGGTGCATCAAGGATAATAGATTTGCATGACTAAATCTTGAAAAGTTCATTTCTGCTAATTTCTAGGGTTTACAAAAGCTGCATTGGCAACTTTGCCCAAATGAACTCAATCTTGGTGGAACCCCTTATTATCTCATGCCATTTGACCCTGTCAAGCCTCATGACAATAGGAGTTCAGCTTCTTGCCCAAACCAGCAACAAACACCTTCTGCCATTTTACTAAAACCCTTGTTTTGACCACTTCCACTCTTCTCCATGGCCTCAACTCTTTACCACAGCCCTGTTGGGGAACGTAGTAATTTCAAAAAAATTCCTACGCACACGCAAGATCATGGTGATGCATAGCAACGAGGGGGAGAGTCTGATCTACGTACCCTTGTAGATCGCAACGGAAGCGTTGACACAACGTAGAGGAAGTAGTCATACGTCTTCTTCCCAATCCGACCGATCCAAGCATCGTTACTCCGGCACCTCCGAGTTCTTGGCACACGTACAGCTCGATGACGATCCCCGGGCTCCGATCCAGCAAAGCTTCGGGGAGGAGTTCCGTCAGCACGACGGCGTGGTGACGATCTTGATGTTCTACCAACGCAGGGCTTCGCCTAAGCACTACAACGATATGATCGAGGTGGAATATTGTGGCAGGGGGCACCGCACACGGCTAAGGAACGATCACAATGATCAACTTGTGTGTCTAGAGGTGCCCCCTACCCCTGTATATAAAGGAGCAAGGGGGGAGAGGTGCGGCCAGCCTTGGGGCGCGCCAGGAGGAGTCCTACTCCTACCGGGAGTAGGACTCCCCCCAAATCCTAGTTGGAATAGGATTCATCAAGGGGGAAAGAGAGAGAGGGGGCCCGGCCACCTCTCCTAGTCCTAATAGGACTAGGGGAGGGGGGAGGCGCGCGGCCACCTTGGGCTGCCCCCTTCTCCTTTCCACTAAGGCCCACTATGGCCCATATGATTCCCGGGGGGTTCCGGTAACCTCCCGGTACTCCGGTAAAATCCCGATTTCACCCGGAACACTTCCGATGTCCAAATATAGGCTTCCAATATATCAATCTTTACGTCTCGACCATTTCGAGACTCCTCGTCATGTCCGTGATCACATCCGGGACTCCGAACAACCTTCGGTACATCAAAATGCATAAACTCATAATAACTGTCATCGTAACGTTAAGCGTGCGGACCCTATGGTTCGAGAATAATGTAGACATGACTGAGATAGATCTCTGGTCAATAACCAATAGTGGGGCCTGGATGCCCATATTGGTTCCTACATATTCTATGAAGATCTTTATCGGTCAGACCGCATAACAACATACGTTGTTCCCTTTGTCATCGGTATGTTACTTGCCCGAGATCCGATCGTCGGTATCCAATACCTAGTTCAATCTCGTTACCGGCAAGTCTCTTTACTCGTTTCGTAATACATCATCCCGCAACTAACTCATTAGTTGCAATGCTTGCAAGGCTTAAGTGATGTGCATTACAGAGAGGGCCCAGAGATACCTCTCCGACAATCGGAGTGACAGATCCTATTCTCGAAATACGCCAACCCAACATCTACCATTGGAGACACCTGTAGTACTCCTTTATAATCACCCAGTTACGTTGTGACGTTTGGTAGCACCCAAAGTGTTCCTCCGGCAAACGGGAGTTGCATAATCTCATAGTTACAGGAACATGTATAAGTCATGAAGAAAGCAATAGCAACATACTAAACGATCGGGTGCTAAGCTAATGGAATGGGTCATGTCAATCAGATCATTCACCTAATGATGTGATCCCGTTAATCAAATAACAACTCTTTGTCCATGGTTAGGAAACATAACCATCTTTGATTAACGAGCTAGTCAAGTAGAGGCATACTAGTGACACTCTGTTTGTCTATGTATTCACACATGTATTATGTTTCCGGTTAATACAATTCTAGCATGAATAATAAACATTTATCATGATATAAGGAAATAAATAATAACTTTATTATTGCCTCTAGGGCATATTTCCTTCAGTCTCCCACTTGCACTAGAGTCAATAATCTAGCTCACATCGCTATGTGATTAACACCAATAGTTCACATCTTTATGTGATTGGTTAACATCTCCATGTGACTAACACCCAAAGGGTTTACTAGATTCAATAATCTAGTTCACATCGCTATGTGATTAATACCCAAAGAGTGATCATGTTTGGTTGTGAGAGAAATTTAGTCAACGGGCCTGCCAAATTCAGATCCGTATGTATTTTGCAAAATTCTATGTCTACAATGCTTTGCACGGAGCTACTCTAGCTAATTGCTCCCACTTTCAATATGTATCCAGATTGAGACCTAGAATCATCTGGATTAGTGTCAAAAACTTGCATCGATGTAACCCTTTACGACGAACCTTTTTGTCACGTCCATAATCGAGAAACATATCCTTATTTCACTAAGGATAATTTTGACCGCTGTCCAGTGGTCTACTCCTAGATCACTATTGTACTCCCTTGCCAAATCAGTGCAGGGTATACAATAGATCTGGTATACAGCATGACATACTTTATAGAACCTATGGCCAAGGCATAGGGAATGACTTTCATTCTCTTTCTATCTTCTGCCGTGGTCGGGCTTTGAGTCCTACTCAACTTCACACCTTGTAATACAGGCAAGAACTCTTTCTTTGACTGCTCCATTTTGAACTACTTCAAAATCTTGTCAAGGTATGTACTCATTGAAAAAACTTATCAAGCATCTTGATCTATCTCTATAGATCTTGAAGCTCAATATGTAAGCAGCTTCACCGAAGTCTTTCTTTGAAAAACTCCTTTTAAACACTCCTTTATGCTTTATAGAATAATTCTACATTATTTCTGATCAACAATATGTCATTCACATATACTTATCAGAAATGCTGTAGTGCTCCCACTCACTTTCTTGTAAATACAGGCTTCACCGCAAGTCTGTATAAAACTATATGCTTTGATCAACTCATCAAAGCGTATATTCCAATTCCGAGATGCTTGCACCAGTCCACAGATGGATTGCTGGAGTTTGCACATTTTGTTAGCACCTTTCGGATTGACAAAACCTTCTGGTTGCATCATATACAACTCTTCTTTAATAAATCCATTAAGGAATGTAGTTTTGTTTATCCATTTGCCAGATTTCATAAAATGCGATAATTACTAACATGATTCGGACAGACTCAAGCATAGATACGAGTGAGAAACTCTCATCATAGTCAACACCTTGAACTTGTCGAAAACCTTTTGCGACAATTCTAACTTTGTAGATAGTAACACTACTATCAGCGTCCGTCTTCCTCTTGAAGATCCATTTATTCTCAATTGCTTGCCGATCATCGGGCAAGTCAACCAAAGTCCATACTTTGTTCTCATACATGGATCCCATCTCAGATTTCATGGCTTCAGGCCATTTTGCGGTATCTGGGCTCACCATCGCTTCTTCATAGTTCGTAGGCTCATCATGATCTAGCAGCATGATTTCCAGAACAGGATTACCGTACCACTCTAGTGCGGATCTTGCTCTGGTTGATCTACGAGGTTCAGTAGTATCTTGTCCTGAAGTTTCATGATCATCATCATTAGCTTCCTCACTAATTGGTATAGGTGTCGCAGAAATAGTTTTCTGTGATGTACTACTTTCCAATAAGGGAGCACGTACAGTTACCTCATCAAGTTCTACTTTCCTCCCACTCACTTCTTCCGAGAGAAACTCCTTCTCCAGAAAGTTTCCGAATTTAGCAACAAAATTCTTGCCTTCGGATCTGTGATAGAAGGTGTACCCAACAGTAACTTTTTGGGTATCCTATGAAGACACACTTTTCCAATTTGGGTTTGAGCTTATCAGGATGAAACTTTTTCACATAAGCATTGAAACCCCAAACTTTGAGAAACGACAACTTTGGTTTCTTGCCAAACCACAGTTCATACGGTGTCATCTCAACAGATTTAGATGGTGCCTTTTTAACGTGAATGCAGCTGTCTCTAATGCATAACCCCAAAACGATAGTGGTAGATCGGTAAGAGACATCATAGATTGCACTATATCCAATAAAGTATGGTTATGACGTTCGGACACACCATTATGCTGTGGTGTTCCATGTGGCATGAGTTTGTGAAACTATTCCACATTGTTTTAACTGAAGACCAAACTCGTAACTCAAATATTTGTCTCCGCGATCAGATCGTAGAAACTTTATTTTCTTGTCACGATGATTTTCCACTTCACTCTGAAATTCTTTGAACTTTTCAAATGTTTCAGACTTATGTTTCATCAAGTAGATATACCCATATCTGCTCAAATCATCTGTGAAGTTTAGAAAATAACGATAATTGCCGTGAGCCTTAACACTCATCGGACCGCATACATCAGTATGTATTATTTCCAATAAGTCAGTTGCTCGCTCCGGAGAACGGAGTCTTAGTCATCTTGCCCATGAGGCACGGTTCACAAGCATCAAGTGATTCATAATCAAGTGATTCCAAAATCCCATCAGCATGGAGTTTCTTCATGCGCTTTACACTAATATGACCTAAACGGCAGTGCCACAAATAAGTTGCACTATCATTATTAACTTTGCATCTTTTGGTTTCAATATTATGATTATGTGTATCACTATGATCGAGATCCAACGAACTATTTTCATTGGGTGTGTAACCATATAAGGTTTTATTTATGTAAACAAAACAACAATTTATTCTCTTACTTAAATGAATGACCGTATTACAATAAACAAGATCAAATCATATTCATGCTCAACGTAAACACAAAATAACACTTATTTAGGTTCAACACTAATCCCGAATTTATAGCGAGTGTGTGATGATGATCATATCTATCTTGGAACCACTTCCAACACACATCATCACTTCACCCTTAACTAGTCTGTGTTTATTCTGCAACTCCCATTTCGAGTTACTAATCTTAGCAACTGAACTAGTATCAAATGCTGAGGGGTTGCTATAAACACTAGTAAAGTACACATCAATAACATGTATATCAAATATACTTATGTTCACCTTGCCATCCTTCTTATCTGCCAATCACTTGGGGTAGTTCCGCTTCCAGTGACCAGTCCCTTTGCAGTAGAAGCACTCAGTCTCAGGCTTAGGTCCAGACTTGGGCTTCTTCATTTGAGCAGTAACTTGCTTGATGTTCTTTTTGAAGTTCCCCTTCTTCCCTCTGCCCTTTTCTTGAAACTAGTGGTCTTGTCTACCATCAACACTTGATGTTTTTCTTGATTTCTACCTTCATCGATTTCATCATCATGAAAAGCTCGGGATCCGTTTTCGTCATCCCTTGCATACTATAGTTCATCACGAAGTTCTACTAACTTGGTGATGGTGACTAGAGAACTCTGTCAATCACTATCTTATCTGGAAGATTAACTCCCACTTGATTCAAGCGATTGTAGTACCCAGACAATCTGAGCACATGCTCACTAGTTGAGCGATTCTCCTCCATCTTTTAGCTATAGAACTTGTTGGAGACTTCATATCTCTCAACTCGGGTATTTGCTTGAAATATTAACTTCAACTCCTGGAACATCTCATATGGTCCATGACGTTCAAAACGACTTTGAAGTCCCGATTCTAAGACGTTAAGCATGGTGCACTAAACTATCAAGTAGTCATCATATTTAGCTAGCCAAACGTTCATAACGTCAGCATCTGCTCCTGCAATAGGTCTGTCACCTAGCGGTGCATCAAGGACATAATTCCTCTGTGCAACAATGAGGATAAACCTCAGATCACGGATCCAATCCGCATCATTGCTACTAACATCTTTCAACACAATTTTCTCTAGGAACATATCAAAATAAACACAAGGAAGCAACAACGCAAGCTATTGATCTACAACATGATTTGCAAAATACTACTAGGACTAAGTTCATGATAAATTTAAGTTCAATTTAATCATATTACTTAAGAACTCCCACTTAGATAAACATCCCTCTAATCCTCTAAGTTATCACGTGATCTAAATCAACTAAACCATAACCGATCATCACGTGAGATGGAGTAGTTTTCAATGGTGAACATCGCTATGTTGATCATATCTACTATATGATTCATGCTCGACCTTTCGGTCTCCATGTTCTGAGGCCATATCTGCATATGCTAGGCTCGTCAAGTTTAACCTGAGTATTCTGCGTGTGCAAAAACTGGCTTGCACCCGTTGTAGATGGACGTAGAGCTTATCACACCCGATCATCACGTGGTGTCTGGGCACGACGAACTTTGGCAACGGTGCATACTCAGGGAGAACACTTCTTGATAATTTAGTGAGAGATCATCTTATAATGCTACCGTCAATCAAAGCAAGATAAGATGCATAAAAAGATAAACCTCACATGCAATCAATATAAGTGATATGAAATGGCCATCATCATCTTGTGCTTGTGATCTCCATCTCCGAAGCACCGTCATGATCACCATCGTCACCGGCGCGACACCTTGATCTCCATCGTAGCATCGTTGTCGTCTCGCCAATCTTATGCTTCCACGACTATCGCTACCGCTTAGTGATAAAGTAAAGCATTTCATCGCGATTGCATTGCATACAATAAAGCGACAACCATATGGCTCCTGCCAGTTGCCGATAACTCGGTTACAAAACATGATCATCTCATACAATAAAATTTAGCATCATGTCTTGACCATATAACATCACAACATGCCCTGCGAAAACAAGTTAGACGTCCTCTACTTTGTTGTTGCATGTTTTACGTGGCTGCTACGGGCTTAAGCTAGAACCAATCTCATCTACGCATCAAAACCACAACGATAGTTTGTCAAATAGACTCCGTTTTAACCTTCTCAAGGACCGGGCGTAGCCACACTCGGTTCAACTAAAGTTGGAGAGACAGTCGCTCGCAAGCCATCTATGTGCAAAGCACGTCGAGGGAATCGGTCTCGCGTAAGCGTACGCGTAATGTTGGTCCGGGTCGTCTCGTCCAACAATACCGCTGAACCAAAGTATGACATGCTGGTAGGCAGTATGACTCATATCGCCCACAACTCACTTGTGTTCTACTCGTGCAAATAACATCAAACCATAAAACCTAGGCTCGGATGCCACTATTGGGGAACGTAGTAATTTCAAAAAAATTCCTACGCACACGCAAGATCATGGTGATGCATAGCAACGAGGGGGAGAGTCTGATCTACGTACCCTTGTAGATCGCAACGGAAGCGTTGACACAACATAGAGGAAGTAGTCGTACGTCTTCTTCCCGATCCGACCAATCCAAGCACCGTTACTCCGGCACCTCCGAGTTCTTGGCACACGTACAGCTCGATGACGATCCCCGGGCTCCGATCTAGCAAAGCTTCGGGGAGGAGTTGTTGGGGAACGTAGTAATTTCGAAAATTTTCCTACGCACACGCAAGATCATGGTGATGCATAGCAACGAGGGGGAGAGTATTGTCTACGTACCAACGCAGACCGACTGCGGAAGCGATCTCACAACGTAGAGGAAGTAGTCGTACGTCTTCTTCCCGATCCGACCGATCCAAGCACCGTTACTCCGGCACCTCCGAGTTCTTAGCACATGTTCAGCTCGATGACGATCCTCGGGCTCCGATCCAGCAAAGCGTCGAGGAAGAGTTCCGTCAGCACAACGGCGTGGTGACGATCTTGATGTACTACCGACGCAGGGCTTCGCCTAAGCTCTACAACGATATGACCGAGGTGGAATTTGGTGGCAGGGGGCACCGCACACGGCTAAGGAACGATCAACAATGATCAACTTGTGTGTCTATGGGGTGCCCCCTGCCCCCGTATATAAAGGAGCAGGGGGAGGGGTTCGGCCGGCCAGGGAGAGAGGCGCAGGGGGAGTCCCACTCCTACCGGGAGTAGGACTCCCCCCCAATCCTATTCCTAATAGGACTCTTCAAGGAGAAGAGAGAAGAGAGGGGGGCCGGCCCCCTTCTCCTAGTCCTAATAAGACTAGGGAAGGGGGGGAGGCGCGCAGCCCTTGTGGGCAGCCCCTTTTCACTTTTCCACTAAGGCCCAATAGGCCCATTTGCCTCCCGGGGGGTTCCGGTAACCCTCCCGGTATTCCGGTAAAATCCCGATTTCACCCGGAACACTTCCGGTGTCCAAACATAGGCTTCCAATATATCAATCTTTACGTCTCGACCATTTCGAGACTCCTCGTCATGTCCGTGATCACATCCGGGACTCCGAACAACCTTCGGTACATCAAAATGCATAAACTCATAATAACTGTCATTGTAACGTTAAGCGTGCGGACCCTACGGTTCGAGAACAATGTAGACATGACCGAGACACGTCTCCGGTCAATAACCAATAGCGGGACCTGGATGCCCATATTGGCTCCTACATATTCTACGAAGATCTTTATCGGTCAGACCGCATAACAACATACGTTGTTCCCTTTGTCATCGGTATGTTACTTGCCCGAGATTCGATCGTCGGTATCCAATACCTAGTTCAATCTCGTTACCGGCAAGTCTCTTTACTCGTTCCGTAATACATCATCTCACAACTAACATATTAGTTGCAGTGCTTTCAAGGCTTATGTGATGTGCATTACCGAGAGGGCCCAGAGATACCTCTCCGACACTCGGAGTGACAAACCCTAATCTCGAAATACGCCAAACCAACATCTACCATTGGAGACACCTGTAGTACTCCTTTATAATCACCCAGTTACGTTGTGACGTTTGGTAGTACCCAAAGTATTCCTCCGGTAAATGGGAGTTGCATAATCTCATAGTTATAGGAACATGTATAAGTCATGAAGAAAGCAATAGCAACATACTAAACGATCGGGTGCTAAGCTAATGGAATGGGTCATGTCAATCAGATCATTCAACTAATGATGTGACCTCGTTAATCAAATAACAACTCTTTGTCCATGGTCAGGAAAGATAACCATCTTTGATTAACGAGCTAGTCAAGTAGAGGCATACTAGTGACACTCTGTTTGTCTATGTATTCACACATGTATTATGTTTCCGGTTAATACAATTCTAGCATGAATAATAAACATTTATCATGATATAAGGAAATTAATAATAACTTTATTATTGCCTCTAGGGCATATTTCCTTCAGTCTCCCACTTGCACTAGAGTCAATAATCTAGATCACATCACCATGTGATTAACATCGACAGTTCACATCATCATGTGACCAATATCCAAAGGGTTTACTAGATTCAGTAATCTAGTTCACATCGCTATGTGATTAACACCCAAAGAGTACTAAGGTGTGATCATGTTTTGCTTATGAGAGAATCTTAGTCAACGGGTCTGCCCCATTCAGATCCACATGTATTTTGCAAATTTCTATGTCAACAATGCTCTGCATGGAGCTACTCTAGCTAATTGCTCCCACTTTCAATATATATCTAGACCGAGACTTAGAGTCATCTAGATTAGTGTCAAAACTTGCATCGGCGTAACCCTTTACGACGAACCTTTTGTCACGTCCATAATCGAGAAACATATCCTTATTTCACTAAGGATAATTCTGACCGCTGTCTAGTGATCTACTCCTAGATCACAATTGTACTCCTTTGCCAAAATCAGTGTAGGGTATACAATAGATCTGGTACACAGCATGGCATACTTTATAGAACCTATGGCCAAGGCACAGGGAATGACTTCCATTCTCTTTCTATCTTCTGCCGTGGTCGGGTTTTGAGTCTTACTCAATTTCACACCTTGTAACACAGGCAAGAACTCTTTCTTTGACTGTTCCATTTTGAACTACTTCAAAATCTTGTCAAGGTATGTACTCATTGAAAAAACTTATCAAGCTTCTTGGTCTATCTCTATAGATCTTGAAGCTCAATATGTAAGCAGCTTCACCGAAGTCTTTCTTTGAAAAACTCCTTTCAAACACTCCTTTATGCTTTATAGAATAATTCTACATTATTTCCGATCAACAATATGTCATTCACATATACTTATCAGAAATGTTGTAGTGCTCCCACTCACTTTCTTGTAAATACAGGCTTCACGGAAAGTCTGTATAAAACTATATGCTTTGATCAACTCATCAAAGCGTATATTCCAACTCCGAGATGCTTGCACCAGTCCACAGATGGATCGCTCGAGCTTGCACATTTTGTGAGCAACTTTAGGATTGACAAAACCTTCTTGTTGCATCACATACAACTCTTCTTTAATAAATCCATTAAGGAATGCAGTTTTGTTTATCCATTTGCCAGATTTCATAAAATGCGGCAATTGCTAACATGATTCGGACAGACTTAAGCATAGATACGAGTGAGAAACTCTCATTGTAGTCAACACTTTGAACTTGTCGAAAACCTTTTGCTACAATTCTAGCTTTGTAGATAGTAACACTACTATCAACGTCCGTCTTCCTCTTGAAGATCCATTTATTTTCTATGGCTTGCCGATCATCGGGCAAGTCAACCAAAGTCCATACTTTGTTTTCCTACATGAATCCCATCTCAGATTTCATGGCCTCAAGCCATTTTGCGGAATCTGGGCTCATCATCGCTTCCTCATAGTTCGCAAGTTCATCATGGTCTAGTAACATGACTTCCAGAACAGGATTACCGTACCACTCTGGTGCGGATCTCACTCTGGTTTACCTACGAGATTCGGTAGTAACTTGATCTGAAGTTACATGATCATCATGATTAGCTTCCTCACTAATTGGTATAGGTGTCGCAGAAACAGTTTTCTGTGATGTACTACTTTCCAATAAGGGAGAAGGTACAATTACCTTATCAAGTTTTCTACTTTCCTCCCACTCACTTCTTTCGAGAGAAACTCCTTCTCTAGAAAAACTCCGAATTTAGCAACAAAAGTCTTGCCTTCGGATCTGTGATAGAAGGTGTACCCAACTGTCTCCTTTGGGTATCCTATGAAGACATATTTCTCCAATTTGAGTTTGAGCTTATCGAGATGAAACTTTTTCACATAAGCATCGCAACTCCAAACTTTAAGAAACGACAGCTTAGGTTTCTTGCCAAACCATAGTTCACACGGTGTCGTCTCAACGGATTTAGATGGTGCCCTATTTAATGTGAATGCAGCTGTCTCTAATGCATAACCCCAAAACGATAGTGGTAGATCGGTAAGATACATCATAGATTGTACTATATCCAATAAAGTACGGTTATGACGTTCGGACACACCATTATGCTGTGGTGTTCCAGGTGGCGTGCATAGTGAAACTATTTCACATTGTTTTAACTGACGACCAAACTCGTAACTCAAAAATTTTACCTCTGCGATCATATCGTAGAAACTTTTATTTTCTTGTCACAATGATTTTCCACTTCACTCTGAAATTCTTTGAACTGTTCAAATGTTTCAGACTTATGTTTCATCAATTAGATATCCCCATATCTGCTCAAATCATCTTGTGAAGGTCAGAAAATAATGATACCTGTTGCAAGCCTTAAATATTCATCGGGCCACATACATCAGTATGTATGATTTCCAACAAATCTGTTGCTTGCTTCATTGTTCCGGAGAACGGCGTTTTAGTCATCTTGCCCATAAGGCATGGTTCGCAAGCATCAAGTGATTCATAATCAAGTGATTCCAAAAGCCCATCAGCATGGAGTTTCTTCATGCGCTTTATACCAATATGACCTAAACGGCAGTGCCACAAATAAGTTGCACTATCATTATTAACTTTGCATCTTTTGGTTTCAATATTATGAATATGTGTATCATTACGATCGAGATTCAACGAACTTGTTTCATTGGGTGTATGACCATCGAAGGTTTTATTCATGTAAACAGAACAACAATTATTCTCTAACTTTAATGAATAACCGTATTGCAATAAACATGATCAAATCATATTCATGCTCAACGCAAAAACCAAATAACACTTATTTAAGTTCAACACTAATCCCGAAAGTATAGGGGAGTGTGCGATGATGATCATATCAATCTTGGAACTACTTCCAACACCCATCGTCACTTCACCCTTAACTAGTCTCTGTTTATTCTGCAACTCCTGTTTCGAGTTACTACTCTTAGCAACTGAGCCAATATCAAATACCGAAGGGTTGCTATAAACACTAGTAAAGCACACATCAATAACATGTATATCAAATATACTTTTGTTCACTTTGCCATCCTTCTTATCCGCCAAATACTTGGGGCAGTTCCGCTTCCAGTGACTAGTCCCTTTGCAGTAGAAGCACTTAGTCTCAGGCTTAGGATCAGACTTGGGCTTCTTCACTTGAGCAGCAACTTGCTTGCCGTTCTTCTTGAAGTTCCCCTTCTTCCCTTTGCCCTTTTCTTGAAACTAGTGGTCTTGTCAACCATCAACACTTGATGTTTTTCTTGATTTCTACCTTCGTTGATTTCAGCATCACGAAGAGCTTGGGAGTTGTTTCTATTATCCCTTGCATATTATAGCTCATCACGAAGTTCTACTAACTTGGTGATGGTGACTAGAGAATTCTGTCAATCACTATCTTATCTGGAAGATAAACTCCCACTTGATTCAAGCGATTGTAGTACCCAGACAATCTGAGCACATGCTCACTGGTTGAGCGATTCTCCTCCATCTTTTAGCTATAGAACTTGTTGGAGACTTCATATCTCTCAACTCGGGTATTTGCTTGAAATATTAACTTCAACTCTTGGAACATCTCATATGGTCCATGACGTTCAAAACGTCTTTGAAGTCCCGATTCTAAGCCATTAAGCATGGTGCACTAAACTATCAAGTAGTCATCATATTGAGCTAGCCAAACGTTCATAACGTCTGCATCTGCTCCTGCAATAGGTCTGTCACCTAGCGGTGCATCAAGGACATAATTCTTCTGTGCAGCAATGAGGATAAACCTCAGATCACGGATCCAATCCGCATCATTGCTACTAACATCTTTCAACACAATTTTCTCTAGGAACATATCAAAATAAACACAGGGAAGCAACAACGCGAGCTATTGATCTACAACATGATTTGCAAAATACTACCAGGACTAAGTTCATGATAAATTTAAGTTCAATTTAATCATATTACTTAAGAACTCCCACTTAGATAGACATCCCTCTAATCCTCTAAGTGATCACGTGATCCAAATCAACTAACCATAACCGATCATCACGTGAGATGGAGTAGTTTTCAATGGTGAACATCGTCATGTTGATCATATCTACTATATGATTCACGCTCGACCTTTCGGTCTCTGTGTTCCGAGGCCATATCTGCATATGCTAGGCTCGTCAAGTTTAACCTGAGTATTCTGCGTGTGCAAAACTGGCTTGCACCCGTTGTAGATGGACGTAGAGCTTATCACACCCGATCATCACGTGGTGTCTGGGCACGACGAACTTTGGCAACGGTGCATACTCAGGGAGAACACTCGATAATTTAGTGAGAGATCATCTTATAATGCTACCGTCAATCAAAGCAAGATAAGATGCATAAAAGGATAAACATCACATGCAATCAATATAAGTGATATGATATGGCCATCATCATCTTGTGCTTGTGATCTCCATCTCCGAAGCACCGTCATGATCACCATCGTCACCGGCGCGACACCTTGATCTCCATCGTAGCATCGTTGTCGTCTCGCCAATCTTATGCTTCCACGACTATCACTACCGCTTAGTAATAAAGTAAAGCATTACATTGCGATTGCATTGCATACAATAAAGCGACAACCATATGGCTCCTGCCAGTTGCCGATAACTCGGTTACAAAACATGATCATCTCATACAATAAAATCAGCATCATGCCTTGACCATATCACATCACAACATGCCCTGCAAAAACAAGTTAGACGTCCTCTACTTTGTTGTTGCAAGTTTTACGTGGCTGCTACGGGCTTAAGTAAGAACTCATCTCACCTACGCATCAAAACCACAACGATAGTTCGTCAAATAGACTCCGTTTTAACCTTCTCAAGGACCGGGCGTAGTCACACTTGGTTCAACTAAAGTTGGAGAGACAGTCTTCCGCAAGCCATCTATGTGCAAAGCACGTCGAGGGAACCGGTCTCGCGTAAGAGTACGCGTAAGGTTGGTCCGGATCGTCTCACCCAACAATACCGCCGAACCAAAGTATGACATGCTGGTAGGCAGTATGACTTGTATCGCCCACAACTCACTTGTGTTCTACTCGTGCAAATAACATCAAACCATAAAACCTGGCTCTGATACCACTGTTGGGGAACGTAGTAATTTCGAAAATTTTCCTACGCACACGCAAGATCATGGTGATGCATAGCAACGAGGGGGAGAGTATTGTCTACGTACCAACGCAGACCGACTGCGGAAGCGATCTCACAACGTAGAGGAAGTAGTCGTACGTCTTCTTCCCGATCCGACCGATCCAAGCACCGTTACTCCGGCACCTCCGAGTTCTTAGCACACGTTCAGCTCGATGACGATCCTCGGGCTCCGATCCAGCAAAGCGTCGAGGAAGAGTTCCGTCAGCACAACGGCGTGGTGACGATCTTGATGTACTACCGACGCAGGGCTTCGCCTAAGCTCTACAACGATATGACCGAGGTGGAATTTGGTGGCAGGGGGCACCGCACACGGCTAAGGAACGATCAACAATGATCAACTTGTGTGTCTATGGGGTGCCCCCTGCCCCCGTATATAAAGGAGCAGGGGGAGGGGTTCGGCCGGCCAGGGAGAGAGGCGCAGGGGGAGTCCCACTCCTACCGGGAGTAGGACTCCCCCCCAATCCTATTCCTAATAGGACTCTTCAAGGAGAAGAGAGAAGAGAGGGGGGCCGGCCCCTTCTCCTAGTCCTAATAGGACTAGGGAAGGGGGGGAGGCGCGCAGCCCTTGTGGGCAGCCCCTTTTCACTTTTCCACTAAGGCCCAATAGGCCCATTTGCCTCCCGGGGGGTTCCGGTAACCCTCCCGGTATTCCGGTAAAATCCCGATTTCACCCGGAACACTTCCGGTGTCCAAACATAGGCTTCCAATATATCAATCTTTACGTCTCGACCATTTCGAGACTCCTCGTCATGTCCGTGATCACATCCGGGACTCCGAACAACCTTCGGTACATCAAAATGCATAAACTCATAATAACTGTCATCGTAACGTTAAGCATGCGGACCCTACGGTTCGAGAACAATGTAGACATGACCGAGACACGTCTCCGGTCAATAACCAATAGCGGGACCTGGATGCCCATATTGGCTCCTACATATTCTACGAAGATCTTTATCGGTCAGACCGCATAACAACATACGTTGTTCCCTTTGTCATCGGTATGTTACTTGCCCGAGATTCGATCGTCGGTATCCAATACCTAGTTCAATCTCGTTACCGGCAAGTCTCTTTACTCGTTCCGTAATACATCATCCCGCAACTAACTCATTAGTTGCAATGCTTGCAAGGCTTAAGTGATGTGCATTACAGAGATGGCCCAGAGATACCTCTCCGACACTCGGAGTGACAGATCCTATTCTCGAAATACGCCAACCCAACATCTACCATTGGAGACACCTGTAGTACTCCTTTATAATCACCCAGTTACGTTGTGACGTTTGGTAGTACCCAAAGTATTCCTCCGGTAAACGGGAGTTGCATAATCTCATAGTTATAGGAACATGTATAAGTCATGAAGAAAGCAATAGCAACATACTAAACGATCGGGTGCTAAGCTAATGGAATGGGTCATGTCAATCAGATCATTCAACTAATGATGTGACCTCGTTAATCAAATAACAACTCTTTGTCCATGGTCAGGAAAGATAACCATCTTTGATTAACGAGCTAGTCAAGTAGAGGCATACTAGTGACACTCTGTTTGTCTATGTATTCACACATGTATTATGTTTCCGGTTAATACAATTCTAGCATGAATAATAAACATTTATCATGATATAAGGAAATTAATAATAACTTTATTATTGCCTCTAGGGCATATTTCCTTCAGGAGTTCCATCAGCATGACGGCGTGGTGACGATCTTGATGTTCTACCGACGCAGGGCTTCGCCTAAGCACTAACACGATATGACCGAGGTGGAATATGGTGGCAGGGGGCACCGCACACGGCTAAGGAACGATCACAATGATCAACTTGTGTGTCTAGAGGTGCCCCCTGCCCCTGTATATAAAGGAGCAAGGGGGGAGAGGTGCGGCCAGCCTTGGGGCGCGCCAGGAGGAGTCCTACTCCTATCGGGAGTAGGACTCCCCCCCCCAAATCCTAGTTGGAATAGGATTCATCAAGGGGGAAAGAGAGAGAGGGGGACCGGCCACCTCTCCTAGTCCTAATAGGACTAGGGGAGGGGGGAGGCGCGTGGCCACCTTGGGCTGCCCCCTTCTCGTTTCCACTAAGGCCCACTATGGCCCATATGATTCCCGGGGGGTTCCGGTAACCTCCCGGTACTCCGGTAAAATCCCGATTTCACCCGGAACACTTCCGATGTCCAAACATAGGCTTCCAATATATCAATCTTTATGTCTCGACCATTTCGAGACTCCTCGTCATGTCCGTGATCACATCCGAGACTTCGAACAACCTTCAGTACATCAAAATGCATAAACTCATAATAACTGTCATCGTAACGTTAAGCGTGCGGACCCTACGGTTCGAGAACAATGTAGACATGACTGAGACAGATCTCTGGTCAATAACCAATAGCGGGACCTGGATGCCCATATTGGTTCCTACATATTCTACGAAGATCTTTATCGGTCAGACCGCATAACAACATACGTTGTTCCCTTTGTCATCGGTATGTTACTTGCCCGAGATTCGATCGTCGGTATCCAATACCTTGTTCAATCTCGTTACCGGCAAGTCTCTTCACTCGTTTCGTAATACATCATCCCGCAACTAACTCATTAGTTGCAATGCTTGCAAGGCTTAAGTGATGTGCATTACCGAGAGGGCCCAGAGATACCTCTCCGACAATCGGAGTGACAAATCCTATTCTCGAAATACGCCAACCCAACATCTACCATTGGAGACACCTATAGTACTCCTTTATAATCACCCAGTTACGTTGTGATGTTTGGTAGCACCCAAAGTGTTCCTCCGGCAAACGGGAGTTGCATAATCTCATAGTTACAGGAACATGTATAAGTCATGAAGAAAGCAATAGCAACATACTAAACGATCGGGTGCTAAGCTAATGGAATGGGTCATGTCAATCAGATCATTCACCTAATGATGTGATCCCGTTAATCAAATAACTACTCTTTGTCCATGGTTAGGAAACATAACCATCTTTGATTAACGAGCTAGTCAAGTAGAGGCATACTAGTGACACTCTGTTTGTCTATGTATTCACACATGTATTATGTTTCCGGTTAATACAATTCTAGCATGAATAATAAACATTTATCATGATATAAGGAAATAAATAATAACTTTATTATTGCCTCTAGGGCATATTTCCTTCAAGCCCCTCGTAGTCCCCTTGCACCTCCAGTAGCAACGGCAAACCCATAGCTCAATTATTGGGGGGATAAAACACCACTTTCCCTCTCTGGACAGCCCATTTCCCTCTCTCCCTCAACCTCTCTCCTCTCCTACTGGCTGTCCAGGGCATCCAAGGCCCTCTCCCCTTTGTTTACTCGTCCCTAAGCAATCTAGACACAAGTGGCCGCGCCCTACAAGCCAAAGGCATGCCCTGGCATGCAATTGGCATGCTCCAGAGCGCGCTACAGTGCACACCCGCACTGTAGCCGCCCCCTGCCAAGCACCTCCGGCCACCTCGGGCCTCCCCAGCGCGCTCGACGATGCTCCTCGACGTTCGCGTCACGCTACACTGTCGGCCCCCAACTCCCTCTCCCTCTCCGGCTCTCCTCGCATGCGAACAGAGCGCCGCCCGAGCGCGCCAGTCATTGCCCGCGATGGGGTCCCGCTCTGCCGCATTCCCCGCTCCCTCTCTTCTCCCCCTGGGCGTAGTCGACCCCCACGAGCACCCCAGACACACTCAAATAGGCCCCCGTGACCCGTGGCGACGGCAACGAGCTCGCCGGCGCACAAGTCCATGGTGGACCATCGCGCGGCTATATAAGCCCGCCCCGGGCCGTTCCAGTGGCATCCGCCTCCTCCTCACACCCCCAAGAACGTGCCCGCACCACCCAATCAACCCCGGAGAGCTTCTATGCTCGGGATCGACCGGAGCTCCGCAGCCTCAGTCGACCGTTGATCTCGCGGTACAGCCCCTCTCCGCCCCCGCTCTTGCTCGATCTGGAACCACCAGACCTCACTGACCCATTCCCCTCTTTCTCCCGCTCCTATTGCAGCTCGGAACGAGCTAACCAAGCACCTCCCGAAGCTCCTCCGCCGTGCCTCCTCGTCGCCGGCGAACCAGGCCACCCCGGCGACCAACTCCGGCACCACCCGAACGGCAACACGACGAGGAGTCCAGCGGTGCCATCAGCTCACCCCGCCGTGCCCGGAAACGTCGCCGGTGAGCTCGCCGCCCTCTCTGACCCTAGGTTGACGACGACGGCCGTGGGGCCCGTCAGTCAGCCTCACATACTGACGGGTGGGCCCCACCCGTCAGGTTTACAACGCACGCGCGCGCGTACCGGTTCGCTGCATCGGCTGAAGGCGTATTTTGCCTTTACGCCTTCGACGTGGCAGCCTCCCGCGGGCTGAATCCCCTCTGGGCCTGCTGCACTGTGGCCCTTCTGGCCCAGTTGTACAGTGCTGCTTGTCCTTTTTTCTTTTTCTGGAAACTTGCAAAAATTCCACAGGATGAAATATTAATCCAAATGCAATAATTCCAACTCCCATATTTTTCTAAAAATCCCACCTATTTAATGGTGTAACTTTCATAAATATCCATCAAACTTTTCTGCACTATTCAAATTTTAATTCAAATTTGAGCATTTATATTCCCCTCTAAAAATCCATTTCTCCTATTATACAACTCCAAATCCATAACTAATAATTTTCCCCTTCTTAGAGTTCCCCCTAGTATTTATCAAAAATAAGTTGACATTTTTCTGAGCACTTTGGTTTTTCTGTTTTACTATTGCCTTATTTTCTCGTTATTTTCTTGCGATGATTAGATCCCGTATTAGACGAAGTTGCTGAAGAAGAAGAAGAAGGAGAAGGATTGGAAGAACTTGAAGAATTTGAAGACCAAGGCAAGGAACCCTTTGACCATGTCTAAGAAACCCCTTTTATGCATGTCATGTGGCCCTTTTATTGCTTGCATCGAGTCATGATAAAATGGTGACCACTTGGGGTGGTTTGCCTCCGTTGCTTTTCTCGTTGACACTTGCATGATGCATGACCCTACCTTTCTATGAGGGCTATGCCGGTGGGAGTAGATAGGATGCTAAAGTAGTGCTACGCAAAAAGGGACGGGAATATGCATAGTGATGGAGACAAAGTATTTTCAATGGACTTTTCGAAAACCCCGTCTGGTGACACATATGCCCGAGGGATATGATGAGTTGGGTAACCACTTGATGATGAAGTGGTGTACCGAGGCAAATGTGTGTTTTGTTTTTCAAAACGGATTAGTTTAAGTTGCAACCGTTATTCCAACCTTACATGCGCAACCACTCTACCCTTATATGGGAAAGGACATTATTGATTACCTAGGCCGATACTAGCTTGGAGCCCGCATTACTAGTGACGGGGGAGAGTTGGTGCTCTCTCTCGGGACGGGGTCGTGCCAAGTGGGGCGGCCATGACTGTCTTCACAGGGCACCGGACACACCGTTGTTACCCCGTGCTTGTGGTATGTGATGAAAATGGGAGCGAGGCTCCACAATTTTAAGATGTGAAATGTTGGGCACGGGGGGTTACTGCCAATCGAGTGGACTCTATGTTAGTGTCGTCTAGGGAAAGATAGTGATCGGGTGCTTACCCCGGTTACTTGAGGTACCGCGGGTCGTGGATGACACGGAAGTTCCCCGGATCTTGTGGGTAAAGTGTGCAACCTCTGTAGAGTGTAAAACTATTCGAATAGCCATGTCCACGGTCAAGGACAGTTGGGTAACCGCTCTTGGGCTACGTCCACATGTTTACAAACCAGTGTGTGTGTTTGGATAAGTGGGAAGAACTACTTGGGTCAAGTCAAAGGACTTGACATGATTGAGTTGGGTTGATGCCCACTCTATTTATGTTGATATCTGTAACCTATCCTCATGGTTAATTGAATTCTCCTGATGCATGTCTTACAAGTTGTTGAACATGTCATTGCACCCAAAACTAGCTTTCCGCAAAAATTTACCTATATCATGCATTGTTGTACCTTGAACCAAAACATGGGTTGCTTGCGAGTACATTCAAAGTACTCATTGGCTTGCCACTGGTTATTTAATTGGCCAGGCATGGAAGAACCGGAGTTTGAAGAAGAGTTCTTTGGAGACGAACATGCGAACTAGGACGTTTCCCAGTCAGAATGCCTGTAGGGTTAAGGCAGATGGCATGGGTCCAAGTTATCGACGAAGATTTCCGCTGCAGTGTTATACTCAAGACTTGACCATAATGGTCCTAGTTGTGTAATACAGTATGTATGGATGTAAGACTCTTGTTATTCAGCTTCTGTGTGTTCAGTGAGCATTGATCTCTGGGATCACTGTACACGTGCATTCGGTGATCACGACTTATGAGTCGGGGTCCCCATAGAGCTGGTATCAGAGCCATCCTGACTGTAGGAAGCCTTAGTTAGCATGGACGTTAGTTAGCTTGAGACCATCTAAACTTCTCTTATTTTCTAAGCTTACCAAACCCGAGGGATATTTTCCATATTGACCTCCCCTATTCAACTTTTGTAGATGGCTGTCGCTCCCTTGAGACTCCTTATGACAGGATTTCCATCACTCCTAAAAGACTGCCTCCAACAATCCCACTATCCCTTGCTGCGCATATACACTCTTGCATGAACTGGAAAATGATGTGCTCGAGAAGGAATTCTATGCCAAGGTTTTTTGCCTGCCAAGACCTCACCCCAGGGGTGGTTCTTCATTGGACCACCCATGCCAACAAAAGACCTGGCCATTCAGCAAGTGGCATATGAAGCGCTCCTCCATCTTCGAGGCCTCCTTCCAGAAATGAAAGAAGAACACGCCACCCGCTACCTACCTGGAAAGAACGGATTTGGAGCCCCAGCTCAAGTGATGATTTCCCCAGAAGATGAGGATCCAACCCTCAAGTACCAGATCCGCTTCATCAACGCAGGAGACTACCTTCTACGTCACCTTACCAAAGCATTCCTTAAGGCTCGCCAAGACCTCCCTTCACTTCTGCACCTCCACTACATCGAGAAGAAGAAGGTGGCCGAGCAAGGACTGCAAATCAGTGCCTTACAAGCCCACCTTGCCAATCAAGAGCAACAAATCAAGGAACTTCGGAAAACCCACAACCAAACCCCATGGAGGAGGCATAGGAACGAATTTCCATATCCACCTCGTAGAAGATCATCGTCAGGCCATCGATGACATAACCCAAGACTGGATAACAACCTTTTTGCTTCTGTCACTTGTCACGGGTGTGGTGAACTTGGGCACATTAAAAGGATGTGTCCCAACAAGCAGCCGGCTGTCGCATACCCTTTGGCACCACAAGGGGAACCCAGAAACTGAAGACTGAGCGCCCTTCTCTCCGAGAAAGCGCGACTACCGAGTCCGAGGACCCCTAGGGTAGGATAAGTCGTGTACCCCCATATGCGAAGTCGAGTCCGTGAGATGGTTCGAATGGAACCACATTTTGTGTTGCTTGTTTTTACTTGTTTGTGTTTTGATATAAGTCGCACATTTTCCCTAGGCATCTTGTACGCGACTGTATCACCTATCTTATCTTAATGAATGTGCGTGGCCTTAACGACACTGCTTGAACTTGCACTATAGAACCCCCTTTAGGTATTCCCCTCCTCGATGCTACTTTTCCCTCTCATCTCTCTCCTCAACTGAAGTCAAGCAAGACAAGATGCACCTAGGGTTCTACTTCGGCGACCAACTAGCACTGAAGAACTTTTCTACAGCCTCCCTGACCAAGTGAAACCCCGTAGAGTATGTTTAACCCTCCAGACTAGAAACCCATTCCTAGACCCTTCAAGACTTCACGAGATACCCCAGCTCGAATCCTTAACCATGAGCTTAACCTACGGAATCACAACAGGACCTGTTAAGCCTCCATAACCTTGCATAGCACCGGGTTCATTATGGAACTAGTAGACATAGTGAACGAGTACGTTGTCATCCTAATATAGCACAAGAACTAATGATGCCATAGGGAAGACCAATTTGAGGATGTAGGAATAGAGGACAAATGACTTGATGGGTTTATATCAATGACTTTGAGGAATCATCTAAGAATATTTGGTGGATTATGAGGCTTTCATGTTGGTAGATGAACGTGCCTGGATTATGATTATAGAGCAGCATAGCTTTCATTACCCCTGGATAAATTGGATTTAGTGGGATGATTAAGATCGCAAGCTGAATTCTTGGAAGTATGAGGATTTGAATTAGCCAGGGGATATTGATAGGAGATAGTTGACATTACGATAATGACTTTAGGGAAGCATGTAAGAATTCTCATTGGACATAAGATTTGGATTTAAATAGGCGATCCTAGTGAGTATAGGGGTGAGTAAGTCTACATGGTTCGGAGTAAATTGGATTTAGACTGATGATCTTGATCATGATACCATGTTTCTCGATGGACAATAAACTAGGAGATTGGAATTGATTTAAGGATCTGTATAAGCTAGAGGTTGGAAGTTACTTGACCCCGATAATGGGAATTGGTGGACTGACTATAGTAAAGATAACCCTTTTCAGGTATTTGAGGATTATAGGACATTAGAAGATCATGTGGAACACCATAAACATTGGATTTGTAGAATTAAATGGATTAGGTAGTGATTGATGGAAGTTAATGGGTTGTTGGAGTTGATTCATAGGAAGGAAACAAGATCTTGGAGTGGCTTACGACGTGTTTCCTTAGGATAGAGGTGCTTTATCTTAGACCTTTGAAGAATAGGCGGAGCACTTGGATTGTCGTGTTTTATTCCAGCCTGGAAGCTTGTATGCTCTACCCATGGATTTTTAGGGGTAGACATACATATGAGTTTGGGGATTGTAGGCATATATGATTTTGTTAGACCTCCCCTTGGGAGTCATGAGGATAATAATATCATGAGTGATGATTGGAGTTGACCTATAGGAGATGATGCTATCGCATATATGATGTGATTTGTTTAAAGGACTAGATAGAACAATTGGCATCTCAGGAACCGTGCTTAAGGATAAGGTGACAAACGTTCGCTCGCACACTAGATCCTTGAAACCCTTAAGCCCTACCAAGCTACAACATGGTTGGATCATAACTTTGGGTCTTGGCTCTAGATCGAAAACACCTTGGCCCACACTCAACCGTTACCACCACCAATGCCCCAGCCTACCTTATGTACCCCATGAACAGAAACTTCATGGAGTACTTGGTCACGTTGGTTGTCACTTTTACTTGGTGACCTACTCGTCTAACTGAAGATGGAAGAAGAATCGTTCAGCTGGTTAAGGAACATCTGAAGATCGCCATGCCAAGGAGGAAGAACTATACCAACCACTACCGTCAAGAAGTGAACTTCCTCGTCGAAGACCGTGCGTATCTGCAAACCACTTCTCTCTAAGGAACCAAGCATTTCCATGACAAGGAAACCCACACCAAGATTTAACAACCCCCTCTGAGCTCACTACAAGACGAAGAGAAGACAGTTACCAGCTGGAGTTGCCACCCGAGTTACCTGATGTGCACACCGTTTTCCAGGCGACACACCCCCGAAAGTGTTTCCAACTTCCTAACTAGCCCGATCCCTACCAGGGCATCAATCACCGAACCATTGACCCCCAGCCCAACCTGACCTAACATGAGGGACCCCCTAGCAACCTGGATCAAGCAAGAACGTCATACACGAAGCCACACCATCAAGTACTTCAAGGTTCAATGGAGCACCACTCGGAAGCACAAGCGGTATGAGGACAAGAAGACTACCCCGGATCCAGTTTTCGTATTCCTTTCCACGCCTAGTTTGAGAATCTCGGGGACGAGATTCTTGTAAGGGGGGTAGGTCTGTCACACCCTGATTTTCATGGCACAACACTTAAGATGATAAATCATGATAAAGTGTGGTTTGACAAAAACTTTTGCATTATTTGACTTTTTATTTGAATTGGTTTTCTCTCTGTGTTTTTCATGTGGTCTTAAAAGTCAACATAGCTTCACCTTCTATACTTTATCTCCTTGCTCCAAACTTCTGCCCAATGATCATGCCATGTGTATAGTGCAATATAGTATTTTCTTACAAAAATAATTTGGCCAAAAGGTATTTTCTAAAAGTAGTTTTCCAAAAACCCTTGAATTGAGATTTGCACTTCAAGTACTTGATTTGAGGTATGAAAAATCTTTCAAAAGGTATATTTGAAACCTATTAGATATAGGATACCCAAAAACCACAAAAATATAATTTTAAAATTTATTTTCCTATTTTATTTAAAAGCTTTTTCTTAAGGCCAGAAATGGTCTTTAATAGGGAAAAATTATTTTATTCTTTTAAAAATATTTGACAAAAATCAGGGAAACTCAGTGGGCATATATTTCCCATATATAAGAGTTTCAACACATGGTCATGTTCAAAATATTGGTCAAATCCCTCAAAAACCCTTCCTGGATATTTCAAGCTTTTGAAATATTTACAAAGGAAATATTCTCCAAAATTTCCAAGAAAATTCTAGCATGTCACATATGACATGTTTGATGATTTTGGCAAGTATCATGTCATGGAGAATAGTATAACCCCATGAAATCCCCTCAAAACCATTTCTGTCCATTTTGAAGTTTGAGCAACCTTACATTGCCAAACATGCCCAAATGTTCTCAAACCTCGTGAAAATACTCAAATGTTCTAATAATTCTTCTAGACCAAATGGCACAAGTTGGAGAAAATGTTATATTGATCAAAGTGCCCCAAAACCCTCTCTGACCAGAATCAAATTTGAACAAGTTTGTACTACCAACTTTCTCTCCTTGACCTCAACTTTTGTGGACATGTTCAGAGCCTCAAATTATGACACTAAACTAAGTGGTGCATCAAGGAGAATAGATTTGCATGACTAAATCTTGAAAAGTCCATTTCTGCTAATTTCTAGGGTTTACAAAAGCTGCATTGCCAACTTTGCCCAAATGAACTCAATCTTGGTGGAACCCCTTATTATCTCATGCCATTTGACCCTGTCAAGCCTCATGACAATAGGAGTTCATCTTCTTGCCCAAACCAGCAACAAACACCTTCTGCCATTTTACTAAAACCCCTGTTTTGACCACTTCCACTCTTCTCCATGGCCTCAACTCTTTACCACAACCCCTCCTAGTCCCCTTGCACCTCCAGTAGCAATGGCAAACCAATAGCTCAATTATTGGAGGGGTAAAACCCCACTTTCTCTCTTTGGACAGCCCATTTCCCTCTCTCCCTCAACCTCTCTCCTCTCCTACTGGCTGTCCAAGGCATCCAAGGCTCTCTCCCCTTTGTTTACTCCTCCCTAAACAATCTAGACACAAGTGGCCGCGCCCTACAAGCCAAAGGCATGCCCTAGCATGCAATTGGCGTGCTCCAGAGCGCGCTACAGTGCACACCCGCACTGTAGCCGACCCCTGCCAAGCACCTCCGGCCACCTCGGGCCTCCCCAGCGCGCCCGACGATGCTCCTCGACGTCCGCGTCATGCTACACTGTAGGCCCCCTCCTCTCTCTCCCTCTCCGGTCTCCTTGCATGCGGACAGAGCACCGCCCGAGCGGACCAGTCATTGCCCGCGATGGGGACACGCTCCGTCGCGTTCTCCGCTCCCTCTCTTCTCCCCCTGGGCGTAGTCGACCCCCACGAGCACCCCAGACACACTCAAACAGGCCCCCGTGACCCGTGGCGACGGTAATGAGCTCGCCGGCGCACAAGTCCACGGTGGACCATCGCGCGGCTATATAAGCGCGTGCCGGGCCGTTCCAGTGGCATCCGCCTCCTCCTCACACCCCCAAGAACGCGCCCGCTCCACCCAATCAACCCCGGAGAGCTTCTATGCTCGGGATCGACCGGAGCTCCGCCGCCTCGGTCGACCGTTGATCTCGTGGTACAGCCCCTCTCCGCCCCCGCTCTTGCTCGATCTGGAACCACCAGACCTCACTGACCCATTCCCCTCTTTCTCCCGCTCCTATTGCAGCTCGGAACGAGCTAACCAAGCACCTCCCGAAGCTCCTCCGCCGTGCCTCCTCGTCGCCGGCGAACTAGGCCACCCCGGCGACCAACTCCGGCACCACCCAAACGGCAACACGACGAGGAGTCCAGCGGTGCCATCAGCTCACCCCGCCGTGCCCGGAAACGTCGCCGGTGAGCTCGCCGCCCTCTCTGACCCTAGGTTGATGACGGCGACCGTGGGGCCCGTTAGTCAGCCTCACATACTGACGGGTGGGCCCCACCCATCAGGTTTAAAACGCACGCGCGCGTGTACCGGTTCGCTGCATCGGCTGAAGGCATATTTTGCCTTTACGCCTTCGATGTGGCATCCTCCCGCGGGCTGAATCCCCTCTGGGCCTGCTGCACTGTGGCCCTTCTGGCCCAATTGCACAGTGCTGCTTCTCCTTTTTTCTTTTTTTGGAAACTTGCAAAAGTTCCACAGGATTAAATATTAATCCAAATATCCAAATACAATAATTCCAACTCCCATATTTTTCTAAAAATCCCACCTATTTAATGGTGTAACTTTCATAAATATCCATCAAACATTTCTGCACAATTCAAATTTAAATTCAAATTTGAGCATTTATATTCCCCTCTGAAAATCCATTTCTCCCATTATACAACTCCAAATCCATAACTAATAATTTTCCCCTTCTTAGAGTTCCCCCTAGTATTTATCAAAAATAAGTTGATATTCTTCTGAGCACTTTGGTTTTTCTGTTTTACTATTGCCTTATTTTCTCGTTATTTTCTTGCGACGATTAGATCCCGTATTAGACGAAGTTCCTGAAGAAGAAGAAGAAGGAGAAGGATTTGAAGAACTTGAAGACTTTGAAGACCAAGGCAAGCAGCCCTTTGACCATGTCTAAGAAACCCCTTTTATGCATGTCATGTGGCCCTTTTATTGCTTGCATCGAGTCATGATAAAATGGTGACCACTTGGGGTGGTTTGCCTCCGTTGCTTTTCTCGTTGACACTTGCATGATGCATGACCCTACCTTTCTATGAGGGTTATGCCGGCGGGACTAGATAGGATGCTAAAGTAGTGCTACGCAAAAAGGGACGGGAATATGTATAGTGATGGAGACAAAATATTTTCAAAGGACTTTCCGAAAACCCTGTCTGGTGACACATATGCCCGAGGGAGATGATGAGTTGGGTAACTACTTGATGACGAAGTGGTGTACCGAGGCAAATGTGTGTTTTGTTTTTCAAAACGGATTGGTTTAAGTTGCGACCGTTATTCCAACCTTACATGCGCAACCACTCTACCCTTATATGGGAAAGGGCATTATTGATTACCTAGGCCGATACTAGCTTGGAGCCCGCATTACTAGTGATGGGGGAGAGTTGGTGCTCTCTCTCGGGACGGGGTCGTGCCAAGTAGGGTGGCCATGACTGTCTTCACAGGGCATCGGACACACCGTTGGTACCCCGTGCTTGTGGTATATGATGAAAATGGGAGCGAGGCTCCACAATTTTAAGATGTGAAATGTTGGGCACGGGGGGTTACTGCCAATCGAGTGGACTCTATGTTAGTGTCGTCTAGGGAAAGATAGTGATCGGGTGCTTACCCCGGGTACTTGAGGTACCGCGGGTCGTGGATGACACGGAAGTTCCCCGGATATTGTGGGTAAAGTGTGCAACCTCTGTAGAGTGTAAAACTATTCGAATAGCCGTGTCCACGGTCAAGGACAGTTGGGTAACCGCTCTTGGGCTACGTCCACACGTTTACAAACCAGTGTGTGTGTTTGGATAAGTGGGAAGAACTACTTGGGTCAAGTCAAAGGACTTGACATGATTGAGTTGGGTTGATGCCCACTCTATTTATGTTGATATCTGTAACCTGTCCTCATGGTTAATTGAATTCTCCTGATGCATGTATTACAAGTTGTTGAATATTTCATTGCACCCAAAACTAGCTTTCCGCAAAAATTTACCTATATCATGCATTGTTGTACCTTGAACCAAAACATGGGTTGCTTGCGAGTACATTCAAAGTACTCATTGGCTTGCCACTGGTTATTTAATTGGCCAGGCATGGAAGAACTGGAGCTCGAAGAAGAGTTCTTTGGAGACGAACATGCGAACTAGGATGTTTCCCAGTCAGAATGCCTGTAGGGTTAAGGCAGATGGCTTGGGTCCAAGTTATCGACGAAGATTTCCGCTGCAGTGTTATACTCAAGACTTGACCATAATGGTCCTAGTTGTGTAATACGGTATGTATGGATGTAAGACTCTTGTTATTCAGCTTCTGTGTGTTCAGTGAGCATTGATCTCTGGGATCACTGTACACGTGCATTCGGTGATCACGACTTATGAGTCAGGGTCCCCACAGTAACATTACGGAATGAGTAAAAAGACTTGCTAGTAACGAGATTGAACTAGGTATTGAGATACCGACGATCGAATCTCGGGCAAGTAACATACCGATGACAAAGGGAACAACGTATGTTGTTATGCGGTTTGACCGATAAAGATCTTCATAGAATATGTAGGAACCAATATGAGCATCCAGTTTCTTCTATTGGTTATTGACCGGAGATGACTCTCAGTCATGTCTACATAGTTCTCGAACCTGTAGGCTCCGCACGCTTAACGTTCGGTGACGATCGGTATGATGAGTTTATGTGTTTTGATGTACCGAAGGTTGTTCGGAGTCCCGGATATGATCACAGACATGATGAGGAGTCTCGAAATGGTCGAGACATAAATGTCGATATATTGGCTCACTATGTTTGGACATCAGAATGGTCCCGGGTGAGTTCGGGCATATACCGGAGTACCGGGAGGTTACCGGAACTCCCCGGGAAGTATATGGGCCTTATTGGGCCATAGTGGGAGAGAGGATAAGGGAGCCTAGGAGGGGTGCCCCCCAAGACCAATCCGAATTGAGTGGGGGGCCAGCCCCCCTTTCTTTCCCCCTCTCTCCCCCTTCCTTCCTCTCCTAATCCAACTAGGGAAGGGGGGAATCTTACTCCCGGTGGGAGTAGGACTCCCTTGGGCGCACCATAGAGGGCCGACCCCTCCCCCTCCTCCACTCCTTTATATATGGGGGAGGGGTAAACCCCATAGACACACAAGTTGACAATTGTCATAGCCGTGTGCGGTGCCCCCCTCCACCATAATCCACCTCAGTCATATCATTGCAGTGCTTAGGCAAAGCCCTGTTCCGATAGCTTCATCACGCCGTCGTGCTGACGAAACTCTCCCTCGACACTCAGCTGGATCTAGCGTTCGCGGAATGTCACTGAGCTGAACATGTGCAGATTGCGGAGGTGCCGCACCTTCGGTGCTAGGATCGATCAGACCGTGAAGACATTTGACTACATGAACCACGTTGTCATAATGCTCCCACTTACGGTCTACGAGGGTACATGGACAACACTCTTCCCCTCTTGTTGCTATGCATCACCATGATAGATCTTGCATGTGCGTAGGAATTTTTTTATATTACCGTGTTCCCCAACAGTGGCATCCGAGCCAGGTCTATGCGTAGATGTTATATGCACGAGTAGAACACAAAGGAGTTGTGGGCGTGTGTATATACATATTGCTTGCTGTCACTAGTTGATTCTTGATTCAGTAGTATTGTTGGATGAAGTGGCTCAGACCGACATTACGCGTACGCTTACGCGAGACTGGTTCTACCGACGTGCTTCGCACATAGGTGGCTGGTGGGTGTCAGTTTCTCCAACTTTAGTTGAATCGGATTCAGTGAACAGGGTTCTTTCTGAAGATCAAAAAGAAATCACTATACCACGTTGTGGTTTTTGATGTGTAGGTAGGCACGATTCTTGCTCATCCCGTAGCAGCCACATAAAACTTGCCACAACAAAGTAGAGGACGTCTAACTTGTTTTTGCTGGGCATGTTGTGATGTGATATGGTTAAGACATGATGCTAAATTTTATTGTATGAGATGATCATGTTTTGTAACAGAGTTATCGGCAACTGGCAAGAGCCATATGGTTGTCGCTTTATTGTATGAAATGCAATCGCCATGTAATTGCTTTACTTTATCACTAAGCGGTAGCGATAGTCGTAGTAGCAATAGTTGGCGAGACAACAACGATACTTCGATGGAGATCAAGGTGTCAAGTCGGTGACGATGGTGATCATGACGGTGCTTTGAAGATGGAGATCAAAGGCACAAGATGATGATGGCCATATCATATCACTTATATTGATTGCATGTGATGTTTATCCTTTATGAATCTTATTTTGTTTAGTTAGGCGGTAGCATTATAAGATGATCTCTCACTAAATTTCAAGGTATAAGTGTTCTCCCTGAGTATGCACCGTTGCTACAGTTCGTCGTGCCGAGACACCACGTGATGATCGGGTGTGATAAGCTCTACGTTCACATACAACGGGCGCAAGCCTGTTTTGCACACGCGGAATACTTGGGTTAAACTTGACAAGCCTAGCATATGCATATATGGCCTCGGAACACTGAGACCGAAAGGTCGAGCGTGAATCATATAGTAGATATGATCAACATAGTGATGTTCACCATTGAAAACTACTCCATCTCACGTGATGATCGGACATGGTTTAGTTTATATGGATCACGTGATCACTTAGATGATTAGAGGGATGTCTATCTAAGTGGGAGTTCTTAAGTAATACCTGATAGTATTTTGCATGTCTATGTTGTTGTAGATAGATGGCCCGTGCTGTTGTTCCGTTGAATTTTAATGCGTTCCTAGAGAAAGCTAAGTTGAAAGATGATGGTAGCAACTACACGGACCTGGCAGAGCAAAGCTGATGACTACTCGATAGTTCAGTGTGCCATGCTTTACGGCTTAGAACCGGGACTTCAACGACGTTTTGAACGTCATGGAACATATGAGATGTTCCAGGAGTTGAAGTTAATATTTCAAGCAAATGCACAGATTGAGAGATATGAAGTCTCCAATAAATTCTACAACTGCAAAATGGAGGAGAATAGTTCTGTCAGTGAACATATACTCAGAATGTCTGGGTACCACAACCACTTGACTCAGCTGGTAGTTAATCTTCCTGATGATAGTGTCACTGACAGAGTTTTTCAATCACTGCCACCAAGCTACAAAAGCTTCGTGATGAACTATAATATGCAAGGGACGGATAAGACGATTCCCGAGCTCTTCGCAATGCTAAAGGCTGCAGAGGTAGAAATCAAGAAGGAGCATCAAGTGTTGATGGTCAACAAGACCACCAGTTTCAAGAAAAAGGGTAAAGGGAAGAAGGGGAACTTCAAGAATAACGGCAAGAAAGTTGCTGCTCAAGTGAAGAAGCCCAAGTCTGGACCTAAGCCTGAGAGTGAGTGCTGTTGGGGAACGTAGTAATTTCAAAAAAAAAAATTCTATGCACACGAAAGATCATGGTGATGCATAGCAACGAGAGGGGAGAGTGTAATCTATGTACCCTTGTAGACCGACAGCGGAAGCGTTGTGACAATGCGGTTGATGTAGTCGTATGTCTTCACGGCCCGACGGATCAAGCACCGAAACTACGGCACCTCCGAGTTTTAGCACACGTTCAGCTCGATGACGATCCCTGGTCTCCGATCCAGCAAAGTGTCGGGGAAGAGTTCCGTCAGCACGACGGCGTGGTGATGATCTTGATGTTCTACCGTCGCAGGGCTTCGCCTAAGTACCGCTACAATATTATCGAGGATTATGGTGGAAGGGGGCACCGCACACGGCTAAGAAAATGATCACGTGCATCAACTTGTGTGTCTAGGGGTGCCCCCTGCCCCCGTATATAAAGGAGCAAGGGGAGGAGGCCGGCCGGCCCTATGGCGCGCCAAGGAGGAGGAGTCCTCCTCCTAGTAGGAGTAGGACTCCCCTCTTTCCTACATCTACTAGGAGGGGGAAAGGAAGGGGGGAGGGAGAAGGAAAGGGGGGCGCTGCCCCCCTCTCCTAGTCCAATTTGGACCAGGGGGGAGGAGGCGCGCGGCCCACCCTGGCTGCTCCTCTCTCTCTCCACTAAGGCTCATAAGGCCCATTACTTCTCCGGGAGGGGGGGGGGGTTCCGGTAACCCTCCGGCACTCCGGGTTTCTCCGAAATCACCCGAAACACTTTCGGTGTCCGAATATAGCCGTCCAATATATCAATCTTTATGTCTCGACCATTTCGAGACTCCTCGTCATGTCCGTGATCACATCCGGGACTCCGAACTAACTTCGGTACATCAAAACTCATAAACTCATAATATAACTGTCATCGAAACCTTAAGCGTGTGGACCCTACGGGTTCGAGAACAATGTAGACATGACCTATACATGTCTCCGGTCAATAACCAATAGCGGAACCTGGATGCTCATATTGGCTCCCACGTATTCTACGAAGATCTTTATCGGTCAGACCGCATAACAACATACGTTGTTCCCTTTGTCATCGGTATGTTACTTGCCCGAGATTCGATCGTCGGTATTTCAATACCTAGTTCAATCTCGTTACCAGCAAGTCTCTTTACTCGTTTCATAATACATCATCTCGCAACTAACTCATTAGTTGCAATGCTTGCAAGGCTTATGTGATGTGCATTACCGAGAGGGCCCAGAGATACCTCTCCGACAATCGGAGTGACAAATCCTAATCTCGAAATACGCCAACCCAACATTTACCTTTGGAGACACCTATAGAGCTCCTTTATAATCACCCAGTTACGTTGTGACGTTTGGTAGCACACAAAGTGTTCCTCCGGCAAACGGGAGTTGCATAATCTCATAGTCATAGGAACATGTATAAGTCATGAAGAAAGCAATAGCAACATACTAAAAAATCGGGTGCTAAGCTAATGGAATGGGTCATGTCAATCACATCATTCTCCTAATAATGTGATCCTGTTAATCAAATGACAACACATGTCTATGGTTAGGAAACATAACCATCTTTGATTAACAAGCTAGTCAAGTAGAGGCATACTAGTGACGTTTTAGTTTGTCTATGTATTCACACAAGTATTCTGTTTCCGGATAATACAATTCTAGCATGAATAATAAACATTTATCATGATATAAGGAAATAAAATAATAACATTATTATTGCCTCTAGGGCATATTTCCTTCGGTCTCCCACTTGCACTAGAGTCAATAATCTAGATTACACAGTAATGATTCTAACACCCATGGAGCTTTGGTGCTGATCATGTTTTGCTCATGGAAGAGGCTTAGTCAACGGGTCTACAACATTCAGATCTGTATGTATCTTGCAAATCTCTATGTCTCCCACCTGGACTAGATCCCGGATGGAATTGAAGCATCTCTTGATGTGCTTGGTTCTCTTGTGAAATCTGGATTCCTTTGCCAAGGCAATTGCACCAGTATTGTCACAAAAGATTTTCATTGGACCCAATGCACTAGGTATGACACCTAGATCGGATATGAACTCCTTCATCCAGACTCCTTCGTTTGGTGCTTCCGAAGCAGCTATGTACTCCGCTTCACATGTAGATCCCGCTACAACACTTTGTTTAGAACTGCACCAACTGACGGCTCCACTGTTTAATCTAAACACGTATCCGGTTTGCGATTTAGAATCGTCCGGATCAGTGTCAAAGCTTGCATCAACGTAACCATTTACGATGAGCTCTTTGTCACCTCCATATATGAGAAACATATCCTTAGTCCTTTTCAGGTATTTCAGGATGTTCTTGACCGCTGTCCAGTGATCCACTCCTGGATTACTTTGGTACCTCCCTGCTAGACTTATAGCAAGACACACATCAGGACTGGTACACATCATTGCATACATGATAGAGCCTATGGCTGAAGCATAGGGAACATCTTTCATTTTCTCTCTATCTTCTGCATTGGTCGGGCATTGAGTCTTACTCAATTTCACACCTTGTAACACAGGCAAGAATCCTTTCTTTGCTTGATCCATTTTGAACTTTTTCAAAATTTTGTCAAGGTATGTGCTTTGTGAAAGTCCAATTAAGCATCTTGATCTATCTCTATAGATCTTAATGCCCAATATGTAAGCAGCTTCACCGAGGTATTTCATTGAAAAACTCTTATTCAAGTATCCCTTTATGATATCCAGAAATTCTATATCATTTCCGATTAGTAATATGTCATCTACATATAATATCAAAAATGCTACAGAGCTCCCACTCACTTTATTGTAAATACATGCTTCTCCAAAAGTCTGTACAAAACCAAATGCTTTGATCACACTATCAAAGCGTTTATTCCAACTCCGAGAAGCTTGCACCAGTCCATAAATGGATCGCTGGAGCTTGCACACTTTGTTAACTCCCTTTGGATCGACAAAACCTTCCGGTTGCATCATATACAACTCTTCTTCCAAAAATCCATTCAGGAATGCAGTTTTGACATCCATCTGCCAAATTTCATAATTATAAAATGCGGCAATTGCTAACATGATTCGGACAGACTTAAGCATCGCTACGGGTGAGAAGGTCTCATCGTAGTTAATCCCTTGAACTTGTCGAAAACCTTTTGCGACAAGTCGAGTTTTATAGACAGTAACATTACCGTCAGTGTCAGCCTTCTTCTTGAAGATCCATTTATTCTCAATTGCTTGCCGATCTTTGGGCAAGTCAACCAAAGTCCATACTTTGTTCTCATACATGGATCCCATCTCAGATTTTATGGCTTCAAGCCATTTTGCGGAATCTGGGCTCACCATTGCTTCTCCATAGTTGGTAGGTTCATCATGATCTAGTAGCATGACTTCCAGAACAGGATTACCGTACCACTCTGGTGCGGATCTTACTCTGGTTGATCTACGAGGTTCAGTAGAATCTTGTTCTGAAGTTTCATGATCATCATCATTAGCTTCCTCACTAATTGGTGTAGGTGTCACAGAAACTGGTTTCTGTGATGTGCTACTTTCCAATAAGGGAGCAGGTACAGTTACCTCGTCAAGTTCTACTTTCCTCCCACTCACTTCTTTCGAGAGAAACTCCTTCTCTAGAAAATTTCCGAATTTAGCAACAAAAGTCTTGCCTTCGGATCTGTGATAGAAGGTGTATCCAATAGGTTCCTTTGGATATCCTATGAAGACACATTTCTCCAATTTGGGTTCGAGCTTATCAGGTTGAAGCTTTTTCACATAAGCGTCGCAGCCCCAAACTTTCAGAAACGACAACTTTGGTTTCTTGCCAAACCACAGTTCATAAGGCGTCGTATCAACGGATTTTGATAGTGCCCTATTTAATGTGAATGCGACCGTCTCTAGAGCATAACCCCAAAATGATAGCGGTAAATCAGTAAGAGACATCATAGATCGCACCATATCAAGTAAAGTACGATTACGACGTTTGGACACACCATTACGCTGTGGTGTTCCGGGTGGCGTGAGTTGCGAAACTATTCCGCATTGTTTCAAATATACACCAAACTCGTAACTCAAATATTCTCCTCCACGATCAGATCATAGGAATTTTATTTTCTTATTACGATGATTTTCATCTTCACTCTGAAATTCTTTTAACTTTTCAAATGTTTTAGACTTATGTTTCATTAAGTAGATATACCCATATCTTCTTAAGTCATCCGTGAAGGTGAGAAAATAACGATATCCGCACGAGCCTCAACATTCATCGGACCACATACATCTGTATGTATGATTTCCAACAAATCTGTTGCTCTCTCCATAGTACCGGAGAACGGTGATTTTGTCATCTTACCCATAAGGCACGGTTCGCAAGTACCAAGAGATTCATTATCAAGTGGTTCCAAAAGTCCATCAGTATGGAGTTTCTTCATGCGCTTTACACCGATATGACCCAAACGGCAGTGCCACAAATAAGTTGCACTATCATTATCAACTCTGCATCTTTTGGCTTCAACATTATGAATATGTGTGTCACTACTATCGAGATTTAATAAGAATAGACCACTCTTTAAGGGTGCATGACCATAAAAGATATTACTCATATAAATAGAACAACCATTATTCTCTGATTTAAATGAATAACCGTCTCGCATCAAACAAGATCTAGATATAATGTTCATGCTCAACGCTGGCACCAAATAACAATTACTTAGGTCTAATACTAATCCCGAAGGTAGATGTAGAGGTAGCGTGCCGACCGTGATCTCATCGACTTTGGAACCATATTTCCCACGTGCATCGTCACCTCGTCCTTAGCCAATCTTCGCTTAATACGTAGTCCCTGTTTCGAGTTGCAAATGTTAGCAACAGAACCAGTATCAAATACCCAGGTGCTACTGCAAGCATTAGTAAGGTACACATCAATAACATGTATATCACATATACCTTTGTTCACCTTGCCATCCTTCTTATCCGCCAAATACTTGGGGCAGTTGCGCTTCCAGTGACCAGTCTGCTTGCAGTAGAAGCACTCAGTTTCAGGCTTAGGTCCAGGTTTGGGTTTCTTCTCTTGAGCAGCAACTTGCTTGCTGTTCTTTTTGAAGTTCCCCTTCTTCTTCCCTTTGCCCTTTTTCGTGAAACTAGTGGTCTTGTTGACCGTCAACACTTGATGCTCCTTCTTGATTTCTACCTCCGCAGCTTTCAGCATTGCGAAGAGCTCGGGAATAGTCTTATTCATCCCTTGCATATTATAGTTCATCACGAAGCTCTTGTCGCTAGGTGGCAGTGATTGGAGAATTCTGTCAATGACGCAATCATCTGGAAGATTAACTCCCAATTGAATCAAGTGATTATTATACCCAGACATTTTGAGTATATGCTCACTGACAGAACTGTTCTCCTCCATCTTGCAGCTATAGAACTTATCGGAGACTTCATATCTCTCAATCCGGGCATTTGCTTGAAATATTAACTTCAACTCCTGGAATTTCTCATATGCTGCATGACGTTCAAAACGTCGTTGAAGTCCCGATTCTAAGCCGTAAAGCCTGGCACACCGAACTATCGAGTAGTCATCAGCTTTGCTTTGCCAGACGTTCATAACATCTGGTGTTGCTCCAGCAGCAGGCCTGGCACCCAGCGGTGCTTCCAGGACGTAATTCTTCTGTGCAGCAATGAGGATAATCCTGAAGTTACGGACCCAGTCCGTGTAATTGCTACCATCATCTTTCAACTTTGCTTTCTCAAGGAACGCATTAAAATTCAACGGAACAACATCACGGGCCATCTATCTACAATCAAACATAAACAAGCAAGATACTATCAGGTACTAAGTTCATGATAAATTTAGGTTTAATTAATCATATTACTAAAGAACTCCCACTTAGATAGACATCCCTCTAATCCTCTAACTGATTACATGATCCAAATCAACTAAACCATGTCCGATCATCACGTGAGATGGAGTAGTTTCATTGGTGAACATCACTATGTTGATCATATCTACTATATGATTCACGCTCGACCTTTCGGTCTCCGTGTTCCGAGGCCATATCTGTATATGCTTGGCTTGTCAAGTATAACCTGAGTATTCCGCGTGTGCAATTGTTTTGCACCCGTTGTATTTGAACGCAGAGCCTATCACACCCGATCATCACGTGGTGTCTCAGCACGAAGAACTTTCGCAACGGTGCATACTCAGGGAGAAAACTTCTTGATAATTAGTAAGAGATCATCTTAAAATGCTACCGTCAATCAAAGCAAGATAAGATGCATAAAAGATAAACATCACATGCAATCAATATAAGTGATATGATATGGCCATCATCATCTTGTGCTTGTGATCTCCATCTTCGAAGCACCGTCATGATCACCATCGTCACCGGCGCGACACCTTGATCACCATCGTAGCATCGTTGTTGTCTCGCGAATCTTATGCTTCCATGACTATTGCTACCGCTTAGTGATAAAGTAAAGCATTACAGTGCAATTGCATTGCATACAATAAAGCGACAACCATATGGCTCCTGCCAGTTGCCGATAACTCGGTTACAAAACATGATCATCTCATACAATAAAATTTAGCATCATGTCTTGACCATATCTCATCACAACATGCCCTGCAAAAACAAGTTAGACGTTCTCTACTTTGTTGTTGCAAGTTTTACGTGGCTGCTACGGGCTTAAGCAAGAACCAATCTTACCTACGCATCAAAACCACAACGATAGTTTGTCAATTTGGTGCTGTTTTAACCTTCGCAAGGACTGGGCGTAGCCACACTCGGTTCAACTAAAGTTGGAGAAACTGACACCCGCTAGCCACCTTTGTGCAAAGCACATCGGGAGAACCGGTCTCGCGTAAGCGTACGCGTAATGTTAGTCCGGGCCGCTTCGTCCAACAATACCGCCGAACCAAAGTATGACATGCTAGTAAGCAGTATGACTTATATCGCCCACAACTCACTTGTGTTCTACTCGTGCATATAACATAAACACATAAAACCTAGGCTTTGATACCATTGTTGGGGAACGTAGTAATTTCAAAAAAATCCTACACACACGCAAGATCATGGTGATGCATAGCAACAAGAGGGGAGAGTGTAATCTACGTACCCTTGTAGACCGACAGCGGAAGCGTTGTGACAACGCGGTTGTTGTAGTCGTACATCTTCACGGCCCGACCGATCAAGCACCGAAACTACGGCACCTCCGAGTTTTAGCACACATTCAGCTCGATGATGATCCCCGGTCTCCGATCTAGCAAGGTGTCGGGGAAGAGTTCCGTCAGCACGACGGCATGGTGACGATCTTGATGTTCTACCGTCACAGGGCTTCGCCTAAGCACCGCTAAAATATTATCGAGGATTATGGTGGAAGGGGCACCGCACACGGCTAAGAAAACGATCACGTGGATCAACTTGTGTGTCTAAGGGTGCCCCCTACCCCGTATATAAAGGAGCAAGGGGAGGAGGCCGGCCGGCCCTATGGCGCGCCAAGGAGGAGGAGTCCTCCTCCTAGTAGGAGTAGGACTCCCCTCTTTCCTACTCCTACTAGGAGGGGGAAAGGAAGGGGGAGGGAGAAGGAAAGGGGGGCGCTGCCCCCCATCTCCTAGTCCAATTCGGACCAGGGGGGAAGAGGCACGCGGCCCACCCTGGCTGCTCCTCTCTCTCTCCACTAAGGCCCATAAGGCCAATTACTTCTCCCGGGGGGCTTCCGGTAACCCTCCGGCACTCCGGTTTTCTCCGAAATCACCCGGAACACTTCTGGTGTCTGAATATAGCCGTCCAATATATCAATCTTTATGTCTCGACCATTTCGAGACTCCTCGTCATGTCCGTGATCACATCCGGGACTCCGAACTAACTTCGGTACATCAAAACTCATAAACTCATAATATAACTGTCATCGAAACCTTAAGCGTGCGGACCCTACGGGTTCGAGAACAATGTAGACATGACCGAGACATGTCTCCGGTCAATAACCAATAGCGGAACCTGGATGCTCATATTGGCTCCCACATATTCTACGAAGATCTTTATCGGTCAGACCGCATAACAACATATGTTGTTCCATTTGTCATCGGTATGTTACTTGCCCGAGATTCGGTCGTTGGTATTTCAATACCTAGTTCAATCTCGTTACCAGCAAGTCTCTTTACTCGTTTCGTAATACATCATCTCGCAACTAACTCATTAGTTGCAATGCTTGGAAGGCTTATGTGATGTGCATTACCGAGAGGGCCCAGAGATACCTCTCCGACAATCGGAGTGTCAAATCCTAATCTTGAAATACGCCAACCCAACATTTACCTTTGGAGACACCTGTAGAGCTCCTTTATAATCACCCAGTTACGTTGTGACGTTTGGTAGCACACAAAGTGTTCCTCCGGCAAACGGGAGTTGCATAATCTCATAGTCATAGGAACATGTATAAGTCATGAAGAAAGCAATAGCAACATACTAAACGATCGGGTGCTAAGCCAATGGAATGGGTCATGTCAATCACATCATTCTCTTAATAATGTGATCCCGTTAATCAATTGACAACACATGTCTATGGTTAGGAAACATAACCATCTTTGATTAACAAGCTAGTCAAGTAGAGGCATACTAGTGACGTTTTAGTTTGTCTATGTATTCACACAAGTATTATGTTTTCGTATAATACAATTCTAGCGTGAATAATAAACATTTATCATGATATAAGGAAATAAAATAATAACATTATTATTGCCTCTAGGTCATATTTCCTTCAAGTGCTTCTACTGCAAAGGGACTGGTCACTGGAAGCGGAACTGCCCCAAGTATTTGGCGGAGAAGAAGAATGGCAAAGTGAAAGGTATATTTGATATACATGTTATTCATGTGTACCTTACTAACGCTCGTAGTAGCTCCTGGGTACTTCATACTGGTTTCGTTGCTAATATTTGCAACTCGAAACAGGGGCTATGTATTAAGCGAAGATTGGCTAAGGACGAGGTGACGATGCACGTGGGAAATGGTTCCAAAGTCGATGTGATCACCGTCGGCATGCTACCTCTACATCTAACTTCGGGATTAGTTTTAGACCTAAATAATTGTTACTTGGTGCCAGCGTTGAGCATGAACATTATGTCTGGATCTTGTTTGATACGAGACGGTTATTCATTTAAATAAGAGAATAATGGTTGTTCTATTTATATGAATAATATCTTTTATGGTCATTGAGGGACTCCTGGATTAGGGGGTGTCCGGATGGCCGGACTATACCTTCGGCCGGACTCCTAGACTATGTAGATACAAGATTGAAGACTTCGTCCCGTGTCCGGAAGGGATTTTCCTTGGCGTGGAAGGCAAGCTTGGCGATACGGATATGTAGATCTCCTACCATTGTAACGGACTCTGTGTAACCCTAGCCCTCTCTGGTGTCTATATAAACCGGAGAGGTTTAGTCCGTAGGACGAACAACAATCATACCACAGGCTAGCTTCTAGGGTTTAGCCTCTCTGATCTCGTGGTAGATCTACTCTTGTACTACCCATATCATCAATATTAATCAAGCAGGACGTAGGGTTTTACCTCCATCAAGAGGGCCCGAACCTGGGTAAAACATCGTGTCCCCTGCCTCGTGTTACCATCCGGCCTAGACGCGCAGTTCGGGACCCCCTACCCGAGATCCGCCGGTTTTGACACCGACATTGGTGCTTTCATTGAGAGTTCCTCTGTGTCATCACTTTTAGGCCCGATGGCTTCTCCGATCATCAACAGTGATGCGATCCAGGGTGAGACTTTTCTCCCCGGACAGATCTTCGTATTCGGCGGCTTTGCACTGCCGGCCAGTTCGCTTGGTCATATGGAGCAGATCGAACTACACGGCCAGACAATCAGGTCAGATTTGGAAGTTTGAACTACACGGCCGACATCCGCGGAGGCTTGATCTTCGACGGATTTGAGCCACGGCCGAGCGCGTCGCACTGTCACGATGGGCATGATTTAGCTCTGCCGCCGAACAGTGCCCTGGAGGCCGCACCTATGTCCGCTCCGACCCCTAGCTCGGAGCCGATCACACCAACCGAGGGTGGGTGGTTAGACACCACCTCGGGGGCTGCAATCTCTACGGCGATCGAGCCGAACACCAGCCCTATTCTCTGCGAAGCCCGTGACTCCAAGGAGCCGGACTCCTCTCCAGACTTCGAGCCCTCCGCGCCCCGACCGATCGAACCCGGTTGGGCGCCGATCATGGAGTTCACCGCCGCGGACATCTTTCAGCACTCGCCCTTCGGCGATATTCTAAATTCACTAAAGTCTCTCTCTTTGTCAGGAGAGCCCTGGCCGGACTATGGTCAGCAAGGTTGGGATGCGGATGATGAAGAAATTCAAAGCCCACCCACCACCCACTTCATAGCCACTGTCGATGATTTAACCGACATGCTCAACTTTGACTCCGAAGACATCAACGGTATGGACGCCGATGCAGGAGACGATCAAGAACCAACGCCTATATGGCACTGGAAAGCCACCTCGTCGTATGATATATACATGGTGGACATCCCAAAAGAAGGTAATGGCGATGGAACAACGGAGGATGACCCCTCCAAGAAGCAGCCTAAGCGCCGGCGTCAGCGGCGCCGCTCTAAATCCCGCCAAAACAAAAACGGTGATTCCGACATGGGAGATAATAACACCCCGGACAGTGCCGAAGACAACCACCTCTAGCAAGATTCAGCACAGGAGGATAGAGAAGCCAACCCTCATGAGAGAGCGGCAGATAGAGAGGTCGAGGACGATAATTATATGCCTCCCTCTGAAGACGAGGCAAGCCTCGACGACGACGAATTTGTCGTGCCAGAGGATCCCGTCGAACAAGAGCATTTCAAACGCAGGCTTATGGCCACGGCGAGCAGCCTCAAGAAAAAACAACAATAACTTAGAGCTGATCAAGATTTGCTAGCCAACAGATGGACTGAAGTCCTTGCGGCCGAAGAGTATGAACTCGAACGCCCCTCCAAGAGCTACCCAAAGCGCAGGTTGCTACCCCAATTAGAGGAGGAAGCACCTAAACCTACATCACCAGTGCATGATGCGGCCGACCGGCCACCCCGTGGCCACGACAGAGAGGCCTCTCGGCCCTCCACTCAAGCCGCACCCCGATGCCACTCAAAAAATACCAAGGCATGGGAAAATGCGCCAGAGCTGTGAGAAATATTAGAGGACAAGGCAAGGCAAACAAGATTGATCTACGGATCACGTGGGCGCCCCACGGCACGAGACGGTACTCATCACGCCGGATATAGTAAATCCGGCCGGGCCGAACACAATAGACAAAGCTCATTTGAGCTGCGTCGTGATATAGCCCAATACAGAGGCAGCACACACCCACTATGCTTCATAGATGAAGTAATGGATCATCAAATCCCCGAGGGTTTCAAACCCATGAACATCGAATCATACGATGGCACAACAAGATCCTGCGGTATGGATCGAGGACTATCTCCTTCATATCCACATGGCCCGCGGTGATGACCTACACACCATCAAATACCTCCCACTCAAGCTTAAAGGACCAGCTCGGCATTGGCTTAACAGCTTGCCAGCAGAATCAATTGGTTGTTGGGAGGACCTGGAAGCCGCATTCCTCGACAATTTCCAGGGCACTTATGTGCGACCACCAGATGCCGATGACCTAAGCCACATAATTTAGCATCTAGAGGAATCGGCCAGACAATTCTGGACACAGTTCCTAACCAAGAAAAATCAAATTGTCGACTGTCCGGATGCAGAAGTCCTAGGAGCCTTCAAGCATAACATCCGCGACGAGTGTCTTGCACGGCACCTAGGACAGGAAAAGCCGAAATCTATGGCAGCCCTCACGACACTTATGACCCGCTTTTGCACGGGAGAAGACCGCTGGCTAGCTCGCAACAATAACATGACCAAGAGCCCTGGTAATTTGGATACCAAGGACAGCAGTGGCAGGTCGCGTCGCAACAAGCAAAAACGCCGCATTAACGGCAACAACACTGAGGATACGACAGTTAATGCCGGATTCAGAGGCTCTAAACCTGGTCAGCGGAAAAAGCAATTCAAAAGAAATACTCCGGGCCCGTCCAGTTTGGACCAAATACTCGAGCGCTCATGCCAGATACATGGCACCCCCGAAAAACCAGCCAATCACACCAACAGGGATTGTTGGGTGTTCAAGCAGGCAGGCAAGTTAAATGCCGAAAGCAGAGACAAGGGAATGCATAGCGATGACGAGGAGGAGCCCCGGCCGCCGAACAACAGTGGACAGAAAGGTTTTCCCCCACAAGTGCGGACGGTGAACATGATATACGCAACCCACGTCCCCAAGAGGGAGCGGAAGCGTGTGCTAAGGGACGTATACATGATGGAGCCAGTCACCCCAAAGTTCAACCCATGGTATTCCTGCCCGATCACTTTTGATCGAAGGGACCACACCACTAGCATCCGTCATGGCGGATTTGCCGCATTGGTTCTAGACCCAATTATTGATGGATTTCACCTCACTAGAGTCCTTATGGACGGCGGCAGCAGCCTGAACCTGCTTTATCAGGATATAGTGCGGAAAATGGGCATCGATCCCTCGAGGATTAAACCCACCAGAACGACCTTTAAAGGCGTCATACCAGGTGTAGAAGCCAACCATACAAGCTCAGTTACACTTGAAGTGGTCTTCGGATCTCCGGATAATTTCCGAAACGAGGAGTTAATCTTCGACATAGTCCCGTTCCGCAGTGGCTATCACGCACTGCTCGGGTGAATCGCATTTGCCAAGTTCAATGTGGTGCCGGACTATGCATACCTCAAGCTCAAGATGCCAGGCCCTCGAGGCGTCATCACGGTCAATGGAAACACCGAACGCTCGCTCCGAACGGAGGAGCATATGGCGGCTATTGCAGCGGAAGTACAAAGGAACCTCTCATGGCAATTCTCTAGTCCAGCCATTAAACATCTGGACACCGTCAAGCGCGCCCGGAGTAACCTACACCAAGACCGCCCGACACGTTCAGAGCAAGCGTAAAAATGCGGCCCCAACCCCAGCCCTCGTGAACTTGCGAAACCAGTGCTGCGCGTATATAACTACGCTCTGGAAATACCATGGGCACAGGGGGAGGGGCACCATCACGGCACGCCCAAAATGCGGCTTAAACCGCACAAGGGGCTGCCGATTTCTTAATTTTCTCTTATTTCTAGGACTCCATTCTTCGGAAGGCTTGTCCAGCAGTACAATTGCCGCACAAACGATACAACCAGGGAAGCAGAAAGCTACGCCGCACTACGAAACTCTAAGGTGGTCTCTATAACGAGCAATATACCTGTTTCGCATAACATTCCACAGCTCGCCCCTGGAAAGGACATATTTGATAGTCCCATCTTTTGCTTATCGCACTATTTGTATCGTCCTGCTTTGATCGCAGCCCTTTTTAAATAAACAATGCATAGCTTCCGTCTATTATTCCATTACTCTTTTTTACGAATATATGTTCATTAATGACATGTTGCACCCGTACACTTTGGTCCGGCCAATACGCCAGGGGCTTAAGTACCCCACAACATGGTGTGAGAAGTCCGAACACTTTCACAAGTGCGGCACCCTGAACTTATAGCATTATATGCATCGGCTCCGAATCATGTCTTGGGTCAATAGTTGGGTTTGCCGGGCTCCTATGTTTGGTACCTTACGTTCCGTTATATCGGCTAAGGTAGCACTAGGAGAACTACTGCGATTGTGCCCCAGTTGAGCTGGGCTAAGCACCTCAGTAGAGAAAGCTAAAACTGACCGTCATGATGAGGCGAGAGCTGGTCGCTGTTCGAGAGGTTTTCGAGTCCCTAAAGACTTATGCCGCTTAGAGCGAGGAGTCGGCTTTGTCCGGCCTAGGCGTGGATAGCGCTCCGAACTCGGTATTCCGAACACTAGGGGCTTCGCCAAAATTTAAAATTATAGAATTCTATGGCTAAGTGAGAGTGTTCAAGCATTATAGTCCGATTGCCTTGTTCGTTGTGTTGAGCACCTCCCTCGAAGGACCCAAGAATGGGAAAAAGAGCGCTCATGTTTATCCCGAACACCCCAGCACTCGTGCCATGGGGGCAGAAGCCGACGACTCGCCATCTCTCAAATTTGATAAACGGCTACACAGAAGGTAATATTTTAAATTCAAAAGTGTTGCTTAACGCATATGAACAAGTTTTCAGCGTACAGGATCACAAATGCGAGTTTACTCAAAAATTACATCTTTGGAGCATTCATTCGCTATAAGGCGGGCACCCTTCAGGACGCCCTCATAATACGCTTCCGGGACGCGATGCTCCTTGCCCGGCGGCGGCCCGTCCTTCACCAGCTTCTCCGCATCCATCTTGCCCAGTGCACTTTAGCACGGGCAAGCGCCCTACGGGCACCTTCGATGCAGACGGAGCGCTTGATTACTTCAAGCCGTGGATAGGCATCCACCAGCCACCTCACCAGCCCGAAGTAGCTCCCGGGCAGAGCCTCTCCAGGGCACAGCCGAACTATGAGGCCCTTTATGGCCTATTCGGCAACCTTGTGGAGCTCGACCATTTGCTTTAGCTGGTCGCTCAAAGGCACCAGGTGTCCGGCCTCAGCATACTGAGACCAGAACACCTTCTCCGTCGAGCTCCCCTCCTCGGCTTGGTAGAAGGTGGCGGCATCAGACGCACTACGGGGCAAATCTGCGAATGCTCCTGGAGAGCTCCGGACTCGGGTAAGTAACAAGTAATTCACTTTCACGTGCTAGCTTTGCATAATGAATGCCTTACCCGCCGCTATATTCTTCATATCTCCAATTTCTTGGAGGGCTTTCTGGGCTTTGGCCTTGGCAGACTTCGCGCTTTCGAGGGCTGCCGCAAGCTCGGACGCTTGCGTCTTCGAGTCAAGCTCCAAACTCTCGTGTTTTTTCACGAGAGCCTGGAGCTCTTTCTGCACCTCCTCCACCCGTGCCTCCTGCTTCCCTCTCTCTGTATGCTCCGCGACCGCTCTGTTTTTGGCCTCGGATAGCGCTTTCTTAAGGGTTGCCACCTCGGTCGTGGCCCCTATAATAGCACGTTGATCCTGTCATTTTTTGCAACCACATCTTCTCTATATACTTGCGCAAGGTATTACTTACCTTCCTTCTCCTCGAGTTGCCTCTTGGCATGGCCGAGCTCGTTCTCGGACCGCGTGAGGTTTTGCTTCAGCATCTCCACCTCCGCAGTCAGTGCGGCGGAGGCCAGCAGTGAAGCCTGCATACGCATATTGACTTGATTATGTTAGACTCCTGCGAATGTTATTAGATCCTCTATTCGGCTTTTCTTTCCGAACGTCGAACAGAGCATCAGGGGCTACTGTCTATGCGGTAATATTTTTTATTCTTTACTTACCTCAAAGCCTATTAGCAGGCCGGCACAGGCTTCAGTCAGTCCGCTCTTGGCGGACTGAACCTTCTGGATCACCGCACTCATAATAGTGCGGTGCTCCTCGTCGATGGAGGCGCCGTTAAGCGTCTCCAGCAAATTGTCCGGTGCCTCCGATTGGACAGAGGTCACCGGCTCGGTAGGCTTGCTCCTCTTGGAAGGAGGCTGCCTACCGGAGTCCGGAATCGTTGAAGGTTTCGGCGCGGTGTCCGGCTCAAAGCCGGACTTAGAGCCCTTGGGGGTTCTACCCCCTTCACGCCTGGAGTCCGAGAGGTCGCCTTCCGGTGCCTCTAGGGCCACCTCCTGCTGGCTTGGAACCTGTTGGGACAGCACCTCGGCATCGTCCGTAGGGTGGGGGGAGGTAGTTGTCGGAAGCGAATTCACATCCGACGAATCCAGGGAACCGCTCGACGACACGTCGAGCCGGTCTTTGGGTGGACTGCATAAACATGTTCGACATAAGGAAAAGCTATGCAATGGAGGAATACTATGAGTCACTCTGGTATCCGGGCACTTACGATCTCGCCAGGGGCTTGGCCCTGTGCGGCCACTCCTCTTTGCCGTTGTTGGAGTTGGTGGAGCCGTCCGGAGGAAGGGTTTTCCCCTTCTTGGACCTTTCGGCCTCCCCAGTTGGGGCGGCCTTCCTTTTCTTCTCTCCCCCCGCTGGAGGGGGAGAGGTCTCTTCTTCCTCCTCCCCATCTTCACGGGAGGAGTGCGTCATGGATTCGTCGGATGATGAATCCGACACCCCCAGGCGCCAGGCACTCTTTCGAGTCCCCGTGGCCTTCTTCTTGGCCTTCTTCTCCGGCACCACATAGGGTGCCGGAGCCAGCAGCTTCGCCAAGCGAGCGTCCGCTGGGCCTTCGGGCAAAGGAGCCGGACAATTGATCTGTCCGGACGTCTCCTGCCAATCCTGTCAAAGGTGAGGGAGTTTAGATCCCGCATGGAGTCAAACTATGAAAAACTAATACCCTGTAAAAGGTAAAAACAGCTTACTGCATGAGCGCGATGCTGTGTGCTGAATCCACGATCCTCGGTAGCGGATGCGGGGGCCTCGGCACCCTTGAAAAGCACCTTCCAGGCATCTTCGTACGTCATGTCGAAGAGCCTGCTCAGAGTTCGGTGCTGCGTCGGGTCGAACTCCCACAGGTTGAAAGCCCATTGTTGACACGGGAGGATCCGACGGATGAGCATAACCTAGACTACATTGACAAGTTTGAGCTTCTTGTCCACCAGGGTTTGGACGCATGTTTGGAGTCCGGTCAGCTCTCCTTCTTTACCCCACGACATGCCCGTCTCTTTCCAGGAGGTGAGCCGCGTAGGGGGTCCGGTCCGAAACTCGGGGGCAGCAACCCATTCAGGGTCGCGCGGCTTGATGATGTAAAACCACCCCGATTGCCACCCCTTTAGGGACTCCATGAAGGAGCCCTCGGGCCATAGGACGTTGGGCATCTTGCCCACCATGGCGCCCTCGTACTCCGTCTGGGTGCCGCGCACCACCTTCGGCTTGACATTGAAAGCCTTGAGCCATAGGCCGAAATGGGGGTGGATGCAGAAGAAAGCCTCGCACACAACGATAAACGCCGAGATATTGAGGACAAAGTTCGGGCCAGATCGTGGAAATCCAGGCCATAGTAGAACATGAGCCCCGGGACAAATGGGTGTAGAAGGAAGCCCAGTCCGCGGAGGAAATGGGGGAGGACCACCACCCTCTCATGGGGCCTAGGGGTGGGGATGAGCTGCCCCTCTTCGGGAAGCCGGTGCGCAATGTCGTTAGACAAGTATCCGGTCTTCCTCGGTTTTTTGATGTGTCCCTCCATGACGGAGGAGACCATCCACTTGCCTCCCGCTTCGGACATGGCTGGAGAAGGTTGAGGTGGGGTGTGCGAACTTGGGCGCTGGAGCTCGAGTGCGCGGAAATGGATAGGCAAAGGAGGAAGAAGGCGTGGATGAAAAGGTGGATCCTTATCCCCTTATATGGGCGGACGCGACTATGCGCCCCCACCAGCCTGGTAAAACTCGCTTATCTCCCAAGCACCATAGTCAATGGCGCGGTTGGGTTACCCACACCCGTATTGATGAGAATCCCGGAATAAGGGGACACGATCTCTGCTTTAACAAGACGTGCCAAGGAAACCGCCTCGCTAAACGCACTGAGGTGGGACAGTAAAACGATTCAAATAAAGACTTGGCCGTGGTGTGATGTCACGCAACGGAATACTTCAGTAGATTAGATTTGTGTAAATATTATTCTCTCTATGGCAATATGTGGAAACTTATTTTGCAGAGCTGGACACTACCTTTGTGTTCAAAATCTTCTATGAAGTACTTGGAGGAGGAACCCGCCTTGCAATGCCGAAGACAATCTGCGCGCCGGACTCATCGTCATTGAAGCCTGGTTTAGAGGTTACTGAGGGAGTCCTGGATTAGGGGGTGTCCGGATGGCCGGACTATACCTTCGGCCGGACTCCTGGACTATGAAGATACAAGATTGAAGACTTCGTCCCGTGTCCGGAAGGGACTTTCCTTGGCATGGAAGGCAAGCTTGGCGATACGGATATGTAGATCTCCTACCATTGTAACCGACTCTGTGTAACCCTAGCCCTCTCCGGTGTCTATATAAACCGGAGAGGTTTAGTCTGTAGGACGAACAACAATCATACCATAGGCTAGCTTCTAGGGTTTAGCCTCTCTGATCTCGTGGTAGATCTACTCTTGTACTACCCATATCATCAATATTAATCAAGCAGGACATAGGGTTTTACCTCCATCAAGAGGGCCTGAACCTGGGTAAAACATCATGTCCCCTGCCTCCTGTTACCATCCGGCCTAGACGCACAGTTCGGGACCCCCTACCCGAGATCCGCCGGTTTTGACACCGACAGTCATGCACCCTTGATGAATGGTTTGTTTTTACTAAATCTTGATAGTAGTGATACACATGTTCATAGTATTAAAGCCAAAAGATATAAGTTTAATAATGATAGTGCAACTTATTTGTCGCACTGTTGTTTAGGTCATATTGGTGTAAAGCGCATGAAGAAACTCCATGCCGATGGACTTTTGGAATCACTTGATTATGAATCACATGATGCTTGCGAACCATGCCTCATGGGAAAGATGACTAAGACTCCATTCTCTAGAACAATGGAGCGAGCAACAAACTTGTTGGAAATAATACATACTGATGTATGCGGTCCAATGAGTGTTGATGCTCGCGGCGGGTATTGTTATTTTCTTACCTTCACAGATGATTTGAGCAGATATGGGTATATCTACTTGATGAAACATAAGTCTGAAACATTTGAAAAGTTCAAAGAATTTCAGAGTGAAGTGGAAAATCATCGTAACAAGAAAATTAAGTTTCTACGATCTGATCGTGGAGGTGAATATTTGAGTTATGAGTTTGGTCTTCATTTGAAACAATGCAGAATAGTTTTGCAACTCATGCCACCTGGAACACCACAACGTAATGGTGTGTCCGAACGTCGTAACCACACTTTATTAGATATGGTGCGATCTATGATGTCTCTCACTGATTTACCGCTATCGTTTTGGGGTTATGCTTTAGAGACAGCTGCATTCACGTTAAATAGGGCACCATCAAAATCCATTGAGACAACACCTTATGAACTGTGGTTTGGCAAGAAACCCAAGTTGTCGTTTCTTAAAGTTTGGGGCTGCGATGCTTATGTGAAAAAGCTTCAACCTGATAAGCTCGAACCCAAATGGGAGAAATGTGTCTTCATAGGATACCCACAGGAAACTGTTGGGTACACCTTCTATCACAGATCCGAAGACAAGATATTCGTTGCTAAGAATGGATCCTTTCTAGAGTAGGAGTTTCTCACGAAAGAAGTGAGTGGGAGGAAAGTAGAACTTGACGAGGTAATTGTACCTACTCTCTTATTGGAAAGTAGTTCATCACAGAAATCAGTTCCAGTGATTCCTACACCAGTAACTAAGGAAGCTAATGATGATGATCATGAAACTTCTGATCATTTTACTATCAACCTCGTAGGTCAACCAGACTAAGATCCGGACCAGAGTGGTACGGTAATCCTGTTTTGGAGTTCATGTTACTTGACCATGACGAACCTACGAACTATGAGGAAGCAACGATGAGCCCAAATTCCGCAAAATGGCTTGAGGCCATGAAATCTGAGATGGGATCCATGTATGAGAACAAAGTGTGGACTTTGGTTGACTTGCCCGATGATCGGCAGACCATAGAGAATAAATGGATCTTCAAGAAGAAGACTGACGCTGATGGTAATGTTGCTGTCTACAAAGCTCGACTTGTTGCAAAAGGTTTTCGACAAGTTCAAGGAGTTGATTACGATTAGACCTTCTCACCCGTAGCGATGCTTAGTCCATCCGAATCATGTTAGCAATTACCGCATTTTATGATTATGAAATTTGGCAAATGGATGTCAAAACTGCATTCCTTAATTAAAGAAGAGTTGTATATGATGCAACCAGAAGGTTTTGTCGATCCAAAAGGTGCTAACAAAGTGTGCAAGCTCTAGTGATCCATTTATGCACTGGTTCAAGCATCTCGGAGTTGGAATATACGCTTTGATAGTGTGATCAAAGCATATGGTTTTATACAGACTTTTGGAGAAGCCTGTATTTACAAGGAAGTGAGTGGGAGCTCTGTAGCATTTCTGATATTATATGTGGATGACATATTGCTAATCGGAAATGATACTGAATTTCTGAATAGCAGAAAAGGATACTTGAATAAGAATTTTTCAATGAAAGACCTCGGCGAAGCTGCTTATATATTGGGCATCAAGATCTATAGAGATAGATCAAGACACTTAATTGGACTTTCACAAAGCACATACCTTGATAAAGTTTTGAAGAAGTTCAAAATGTATCAAGCAAAGAAAGGGTTCTTGCCTGTGTTACAAGATGTGAAGTTGAGTCAGACTCAATGCCCGACCACTGCAGAAGATAGAGAGAAAATGAAAGTCATTCCCTATGCTTCAGCCATAGTTTCTATCATGTATGCAATGCTGTGTACCAGACCTGATGTGTGCCTTGCCATTAGTTTAGCAGGGAGGTGATGTCTACTACACAACCTTCTTCTTGTAGACGTTGTTGGGCCTCCTTGTGCAGAGGTTTGTAGGACATTAGAAAATTTCCCTCAACTGGATGACCTAAGGTTTATCAATCCATGGGAGGCATAGGATGAAGATGGTCTCTCTCAAGCAACACTGCTACCAAATAACAAAGAGTCTCTTGTGTCCCCAACACACCCAATAGAATGATAAATTGTATAGGTGCACTAGTTCGGCGAAGAGATGGTGATACAAGTGCAATATGGATGGTAGATATAGGTTTTTGTAATCTATAAATATAAAAACAGCATGGTAGCAAGTGATAAAAGTGAGCGTAAACGGTATTGCAATGCTAGGAATCAAGGCCTAGGGTTCATACTTTCACTAGGGAAAGTTCTCTCAAAAATAATAACATAATTCGATCATATAACTATCCCTCAACATGCAACAAAGTCACTCCAAAGTCACTATTAGCGGAGAACAAATGAAGTGATTATTGTAGGGTACGAAACCACCTCAAACTTATCCTTTCTGATTGATCTATTCAAGAGTCTGTAGTAAAATAACACGAAGCTATTCTTTCTGTTCGATCTATTCTAGAGTTCATACTAGAATAACACCTTAAGACACAAATCAACCAAAACCCTAATGTCACCTAGATACTCCAATGTCACCTCAAGTATCTGTGGGTATGATTATATGATATGCATCACACAATCTCAGATTCATCTATTCAACCAACACAAAGAACTTCAAAGAGTGCCCCAAAGTTTCTACCGGAGAGTCAAGACAAAAATGTGTGCCAACCCCTATGCATAAGTTCACGAGGTCACGAAACTCGCAAGTTGATCACCAAAACATACATCAAGTGGATCACGTGAATATCCCATTGTCACCACAGATAAGCACATGCAAGACATACATCAAGTGTTCTCAAATCCTTAAAGACTCAATCCGATAAGATAACTTCAAAGGGAAAACTCAATCCATTACAAGAGAGTAGAGGGGGAGAAACATCATAAGATCCAACTATAATAGAAAATCTCACGATACATCAAGATCGTGCCGAAGCAAGAACACGAGAGAGAGAGAGAGATCAAACACATAGCTACAGGTACATACCCTCAGCTCCGAGGGTGAACTACTCCCTCCTCGTCATGGAGAGCGCCGGATGATGAAGATGGCCATCAGAGAAGGATCCCCCCCTCCGGCAGGGTGCCGGAACGGGAGTAGATTGGTTTTCGATGGCTACTGAGGCTTGCAGTGGTGGAACACCCCGATCTAGGTTTCTTTCTAAAAGTTTGGGTATATAAGAGGTGTTGGAGTCGGGAACAAGTCAGGGGGTCCCTGAGGTGGCCACGAGATAGGGGGTGTGCCCAGGGTGTAGGGCGCGCCCCCCACCCTCATGGTGGACTCGGGACTCCTCTGGTCCATCTCCGGTACTCCGTGGGCTTCTTCTGGTCCAAAAACAATCTCCGTGAAATTTCTGGTCAATTGGACTCCGTTTGGTTTCCTTTTCTGCGATACCCCAAAACGAGGAAAAAACATAAACTGGCACTGGGCTCTAGGTTATAGGTTAGTCCCAAAAATCATATAAAATAGCATATAAATGCATATAAAACATCCTAGATGGATAATATAATAGCATGGAACAATCAAAAATTATAGATACGTTGGAGACGTATCAAGCATCCCCAAGCTTAATTCCTGCTCGTCCTTGAGTAGGTAAATGATAAAAACAGAATTTTTGATGTGGAATGCTACCTAACATTTATCAATGTAATTTTATTTATTGTGGCATGAATGTTCAGATCCGAAAGATTCAAGACAAAAGTTTAATATTGACATGAAAATAATAATACCTCAAGCATACTAACAAAGCAATCATGTCTTCTCAAATTAACTTGGCCAAAGAAAGCTATCCCTACAAAATCATATAGTCTGGCTATGCTTTATCTTCATCCCACAGAATATTTAAATCATGGACAACCCCGATGACAAGCCAAGCAATTGTTTCATACTTTTGATGTTCTCAAACTTTTTCAATCTTCACGCAATACATGAGCGTGAGCCATGGACATAGCACTATAGGTGGAATAGAGTGGTGGTTGTGGAGAAGACAAAAAGGAGGAGATAGTCTCACATCAACTAGGCGCATCAATGGGCTATGGAGATGTCCATCAATAGATATCAATGTGAGTGAGTAGGGATTGCCATGCAACGGATGCACTAGAGCTATAAGTGTATGAAAGCTCAAAAAGAAACTAAGTGGGTGTGCATCCAACTCGCTTGCTCACAAAGACCTAGGGCATTTTGAGGAAGCCCATCATTGGAATATACAAGCCAAGTTCTATAATGAAAGATTCCCACTAGTATATGAAAGTGATAACATAGGAGACTCTCTATCATGAATATCATGGTGCTACTTTGAAGCACAAGTGTGGTAAAATGATAGTAGCATTGCCCCTTCTCTCTTTTTCTCTCATTTTGTTTTTGTTTTTTGGGCCTTCTCTTTTTTATGGCCTCTTTTTTCTCTTTTTTTATTTTTTGTCCGGAGTCTCATCCCTACTTGTGGGGGAATCATAGTCTCCTTCATCCTTTCCACACATGGGACAATGCTCTAATAATGATGACCATCACAATTTTATTTACTTATAACTCAAGAATTACAACTCGATACTTAGAACAAAATATGACTTTATGTGAATGCCTCGTGTGGTGTACCGGGATGTGCAATGAATCAAGAGTGACATGTATGAAACAATTATGAACGTTGGCTTTTCCACAAATACGATGTCAACTACATGATCATGCAAAGCAATATGACAATGATGAAGCGCGTCATAATAAATAGAACGTTGGAAAGTTGCATGGAAATATATCTCGAAATGGCTATGGAAATGCCATAATATGTAGGTATGGTGGCTGTTTTGAGGAAGGTAATGGTGAGTGTATGGTACCGGCGAAAGATGCGCGGCACAAGAGAGGCTAGCAATGGTGGAAGGGTGAGAGTGCGTATAATCCATGGACTCAACATTAGTCATAAATAACTCACATACTTATTGCAAAAATATATTAGTTATCGAAATGAAGTACTATGCGCATGCTCCTAGGGGGATAGAGTGGTAGGAAAAGACCATCGCTCGTCCCCGACCGCCACTCATAAGGAAGACAATCAAAAAATAAATCATGCTCCGACTTCATCACATAACAGTTCACCATACGTGCATGCTACGGGAATCACAAACTTCAACACAAGTATCTCTCAAATTCACAACTACTCTACTAGCATGAATCTAATATCACCATCTTCATATCTCAAAATAATCATAAAGAATCAAACTTCTCATAGTATTCAATGCACTTTATATGAAAGTTTTTATTATATCCCTCTTGGATGCATATCATATTAGGACTAAATTCGTAACCAAAGCAAACTACCATACTGTTTAGAGACTCTCAAAATGATATAAGTGAAGCATGAGAGTTCATCTATTTCTTAAAAATAAAACCACTGCCGCGCTCTAAAATGATATAAGTGAAGCACTAGAGCAAATGACAAACTACTCCGAAAGATATAAGTGAAGATCAATGAGTAGTTGAATAATTATGCAACTATGTGAAGACTGTCTAACATTTAAGAATTTCAGATATTGGGATATTATTCAAACAGCAAGCAAAACAAAATAAAACAAAATGACACCCCAAGCAAAACACATATCATGTGCTGAATAAAAATATAGCTCCAAGTAAAGTTACCGATGAACGAAGAGGAAAGAGGGGATGCCATCCGGGCATCCCCAAGCTTAGGCTCTTGGTTGTCCTTGAATGTTACCTTGGGGTGCCTTGGGCATCCCCAAGCTTAGCTCTTGCCACTCCTTATTCCATAGTCCATCAAATCTTTACCCAAAACTTGAAAAGTTCACAACACAAAACTCAACAGAAAATCTCATGAGCTCCCTTAGTATAAGAAAATAAATCAGCACTTTTGGTACTGTTGTGAACTCATTCTAAATTCATATTGGTGTAATATCTACTGTATTCCAACTTCTCTATGGTTCATACCCTCCGATACTACTCATAGATTCATCAAAATAAGCAAACAACACATAGAAAACAGAATCTGTCAAAAACAGAACAGTCTGTAGTAATCTGTAGGTTTCGAATACTTCTGTAACTCCAAACATCCTGAGAAATTAGGAAGTCCTAGGAAATTTGTTTATTAATCTACTGCAAGTGGAATTGGTATTTTATAGCTCTTTGGTAAAAAATGAAAATTATTCTCGCGAGCGCATACTTTCTATTTTTTACAGCAAGATCAAATAACAATCACCCAAGAAGATCCTAAAGGCTTTACTTGGCACAAACACTAATTAAAACATAAAAACACAATCATAAAAGAGGATAGATGATTTATTTATTAATAAACAGGAATAAAAATCAAGGAACAAAAATAAAATTGGGTCGCCTCCCAACAAGCGCTTACGTTGAACGCCCCTAGCTAGGCATGATGATTTCAATGATGCTCACATAAAAGATAAGAATTGTAACATAAAGAGAGCATCATGAAGAATATGACTATCACATTTAAGTCTAACCCACTTCCAATGCATAGGGATTTTTTGAACAAACAATTTATGGGAACAATAATCAACTAGCATAGGAAAGCAACACAAGCATAACTTCAAGATTTTAAGCGCATAGAGAGGAAACTTGATATTACTGCAATTCCTAGAAGCATATATTCCTCCCTCATAATAATTTTCAGTAGCATCATGAATGAATTCAACAATATAAGTATCACATACATCATTCTTTTCATGAGCCACAAGCATAGAATTTTTATTACTCTCCACATAAGCAAAAAATTTCTCATTCGGAATAGTGGGAGTAAACTCAACAAAATAGCTATCATGTGAGGCATAATCCAATTGAAAACTAAAATCATGATGCAAAGTTTCATGGTTCTCATTATTCTTAGTAGCATACAAGTCATCATAATAATCATCATAGATAGCAACTTTGTTCTCATAATCAATTGGAACCTCTTCCGAAATAGTGGAATCATTACTAAATAAAGTCATGACCTCTCCGAATCCACTTTTATAATTATCACAATAAGATTCAACATCCTCCAAAATAGTGGGATCATCACTTACTAAAGTTGGCACTGTTCCAAACCCACTTTCATCAATATAATCATCATAAATAGGAGGCATGCTATCATCATAATAAATTTGCTCATCAAAACTTGGGAGACAAAAAATATCATCTTCATCAAACATAGCTTCCCCAAGATTGTGGCTTTGCATATCATTAGCATCATGGATATTCAAAGAATTCATACTAAAAACATTGCAATCATGCTCATCATCCAAAGATTTAGTGCCAACCATTTTAATACATTCTTCTTCTAACACTTTGGCACAATTATCAGAATCCTTATTTTCACGAAAGACATTAAAAAGATGAAGCATATGAGGCAACCTTAATTCCATTTTTACTTTTCTTTTATAAACTAAACTAGTGATAAAACAAGAAACAAAAAGATTCGATTGCAAGATCTAAAGATATACCTTCAAGCACTAACCTCCCCAGAAACAGCGCCGGAAAAGAGCTTAGTGTCTACTACACAACCTTCTTCTCGTAGACGTTGTTGGGCCTCCAAGTGCAGAGGTTTGTAGGACAATAGCAAATTTCCCTCTCCTAAGGTTTATCAATCCGTGGAAGGTGTAGGATGAAGATGGACTCTCTCAGGCAACCCTGCAACCAAATAACAAAGCGTCTCTTGTGTCTCCAAGACACCCAATACAATGGTAAATTGTATAGGTGCGCTAGTTCAGCGAAGAGATGGTGATACAAGTGCAATATGGATGGTAGATATATGTTTTTGTAATCTGAAAATATAAAAACAGCAAGGTAGCAAGTGATAAAAGTGAGCGTAAACGGTATTGCAATGCTAGGAAACAAGGCCTAGGGTTCATACTTTCACTAGTGCAAGTTCTCTCAATAATAATAACCTAATTGGATCATATAACTATCCCTAGACATGCAACAAAGAGTCACTCCAAAGTCACTAATAGTGGAGAACAAACGAAGAGATTATTGTAGGGTACGAAACCACCTCAAAGTCATCCTTTCTGGTCGATCTATTCAAGAGTCCGTAGTAAAATAACACGAAGCTATTCTTCCCGTTCAATCTATCCTAGAGTTCGTACTAGAATAACACCTTAAGACACAAATCAACCAAAACCCTAATGTCACCTAGATACTCCAATGTCACCTCAAGTATCTGTGGGTATGATTATATGATATGCATCACACAATCTCAGATTCATCTATTCAACCAACACAAAGAACTTCAAAGAGTGCCCCTATGCTTAAGTTCACGAGGTCACGGAACTCGCAAATTGATCACCAAAACATACATCAAGTGGATCACGTGAATATCCCATTGTCACCACAGATAAGCACATGCAAGACATACATCAAGTGTTCTCAAATCCTTAAAGACTCAATCCGATAAGATAACTTCAAAGGGAAAACTCAATCCATTACAAGAGAGTAGAGGGGGAGAAACATCATAAGATCCAACTATAATAGCAAAGCTTGCGATACATCAAGATCGGGCCGAATCAAGAACACGAGAGAGAGAGAGATCAAACACATAGCTACTGGTACATACCCTCAGCCCCGAGGGTGAACTACTCCCTCCTCGTCATGGAGAGCGCCGGGATGATGAAGATGGCCACTGGAGAGGGATTCCCCCCTCTGGCAGGGTGCCGAAACGGGTCTTGATTGGTTTTCAGTGGCTACTGAGGCTTGCGACGGCGGAACTCCCCGATCTAGGTTTCTTTCTGGAAGTTCGGGTATATATAAGAGGTGTTGGAGTCGGGAACTAGTCAAGGGGTCCTCAAGGCGGCCACGAGATAGGGGGGCGCGCCCAGGGGGTAGGGCGTGCCCCCACCCTCGTGGTGGCCTCGGGAATCCTCTAGTATATCTCCGGTACTCCATGGGCTTCTTGTGGTCCAAAAACAATCTCCGTGAAATTTCAGGTCAATTGGACTCCGTTTAGTTTTCCTTTTCTGCAATACTCAAAAACAAGGAAAACATAAACTGGCACCGGGCTCTAGGTTAATAGGTTAGTCCCAAAAATCATATAAAATAGCATATAAATGCATATAAAACATCCTAGATGGATAATATAATAGCATGGAACAATAAAAAATTATAGATACATTGGAGGCGTATTAGGAGGTACCAATGTAATCCAGGAGTGGATCACTGGACAGTGGTCAAGAACATCCTAAAATACCTGAAAGGACTAAGGATATGTTTCTCGTTTGTGGAGGTGACAAAAAGCCCATCATAAACGGTTACATCGATGCAAGCTTTGACACTAATCGGGATGACTCTAAGTCACAAACCGGATACATATTTTTATTGAATGGTGGAGCTGTCAATTGGTGCAATTCCAAACAGAGCGTCGTGGCGGGATCTATGTGTGAAGCGGAATACATAGCTGCTTCGGAAGCAGCAAACGAAGGAGTCTGGATGAAGGAGTTCATATCCGATCTAGGTGTCATACCTAGTGCATCAGGTCCAATGAAAATCTTTTGTGACAATACTGGTGCAATTGCCTTGGCAAAGGAATCCAGATTTCACAAGAGAACCAAGCACATCAAGAGACGCTTCAATTCCATCCGCGATCAAGTCAAGGAGGGAGACATAGAGGTCTGCAAGATACATACGGATATGAACATTGCAGACCCATTGACTAAGCCTCTCTCACAAGCAAAACATGATCATCACCAAGACTCCATGGGTGTTAGAATCATCACAATGTAATCTAGATTATTGGCTCTAGTGCAAGTGGGAGACTGAAGGAAATATGCCCTAGAGAAATATTTCCTTCAGTCTCCCACTTGCACTAGAGTCAATAATCTAGATTACATAGTAATGATTCTAACACCCATGGAGTCTTGGTGCTGATCATGTTTTGCTCGTGAGAGAGGCTTAGTCAACGGGTCTGCAACATTCAGATCCGTATGTATCTTGCAAATCTCTATGTCTCCCTCCTTGACTTGATCGCAGATGGAATCAAAGCGTCTCTTGATGTGTTTGGTTCACTACTAGGAAAATGCTAATTAGTGGTGCACCTGTTTTGGCCATTAATGGTGCACTACAGGTGCGCCACTATTAACACGCCACTAGTAACAAGTACTCATGGTGCACCCCTGGTGCGCCATTAGTATCCCAGATAATAGTGGCGCACCTGGAAGTGCGCCATTAATATGTCCCCTGGTGCGCCATTACTATGCCTCCCAGGGGGCCATATTTACCTTGTGCTCTAGGTTACTAATGGTGCACTTCTAGGTAATGCGCCACTAGTATGTTTATTGCAGTGCGCCACTAAAGTGCAGTATGGTGCGCCACTAGTATGAATATTAGGATTTTTTCTTTTCTGATATTTGCACAGGTTACAAAATATATTACTGCACAGAATATAGACATCACAACATATAAACAACAGATTTATCGAATACAAATAGAAGATTAGTCTCTGAATACAATTCATCATATTAGTCTCCGAATTCAAAAGACCGAACAAAGTTAGAACATTACAAGTCTCGAGACCACGAGTAGCGAGCTTGTCTTCACATTACAAGTCGATATCGATCATCTAAACTACCATCACATAGAAGAGAGCTGCGGTCATCACGATGAGCATCATCGCGATGAAACTGGTCTTCATCCGGTTCCTCCTCCGCTCCCTCCTCTCTCCCGCTAGATAGCGCGCGTATCTAGCTTCCGCCTCCTCCCTAGTGGTGTACCCTTTGTAACTGTTACCGCTGAAACGATGAACCTGCCTCCGACACTCCTCCCAGTCATCATAGACTCTGGGAACCTTACCCTTGTACACGACGTACGACGACATCTCTATGCACTAGAAAAACAAAACGTTAGTAGCAATTCACAAACAATACATAAGCAATATATAAGTATGCAACAAAAGGATCGGAAGAGAAAAGCAACACATTAATAGCATGATTCATGGTCCTACTAGTAAATAGCATCGATTACATATAAGTTGAACGACTGTCCAAACCAAAGAGACATACAAGTTCATTAAAGTTTAATTACAACATGAGCTAATTGATATTTTAGAACTACATAGTATCACTACTTTTGACTCGACTCAGGGACCAGAGCGTGGATGAAGCCACCGTCTTTCGTGATGGTCATGAAATCGCAATCGTTGTCAGCCTGCATTTGTAGCATTGTTTATATTTCACTATTGGATGGTTGATATCTGAGGTAGAACTGCCCCGAGGTACGAAGGGCATCTTGATGGATGATTTCCGCAAACTCCGACTGGATGCGAAAGAATTCTTGTCTGAGGTTTGCGTCCTGGATTGCCGACAAGTGTGCTGCCCAATCTTTGAGACTATTTGGTAGCAGAAGTTGATTATGGTCCCGTACGATCGCCCGCATGTGATGGAGGGCGTAGTAGGCATCCTTCTGACCGCTAGGCAGCTGCTTGACGCAGGGGAATGTCGTTACGTGGGTGAACACATGCTTGCCGTACCTAAGAATTGGCCTCCTGAAGGTGCCACCAGATTTGGCGTAGCCGGGGAGAACATCATCAAGAACTTTCTTGATATTTGTGTAGTCTTTATTCGACTGATGGTCTGAGTCAAAATACATGGCCATGGAATAGTTCGGATTTAAGAGGATGAGTGTGCAATGTGTGTCACTGCACAAAACACGGAATGCTAGAAAAAAAGAACGATCGAAATCTAAGAAATCATATGTTACGGGGTGGTGAGGGGATGACTTACTCGGGAAAGTAAGGCACGAGGAAGTTATCCTTATCTGGGTTTGCCAAAATGACGCCTTCGAGGTATGAACTCGCGACTTGCCGGTCCCCAGCGCTGCCCAAGATCTTGGCGTGCATGTAGAATGGGTCGACTATCACGATGTCCAGGGTCTTGTCTCTAATGATCCGCATCTCCATACTCAGCAAAAATAGCCGAACAAAGGTGTAGTGCAACGGATGAAGGTTAAACATAGTGAAGATGTCATCAAACCGCAGGATGATCATACCCCTGATGGCGCTATCAACAAAGCCCTTGCCCTCTGGCACCTTGGCCATGAAAACCGGGTATGCCACATCATTCTCAGAGAGACGCCGCTTCTCCAAAGAAAGAACACTGTCATGCAGACTCCGCATAGCACCGGTTGCAGAATTGAGCAAATTAGTCGGTAGCATCGGCCTACCCGCCACATGCACCCTCCTCGAGATATCCTTAGATGTAGGTGGCCCGTCCGGAGCACGGATCGTACTCGGTGCCGGCTAGCTCGCACCCTTGTTATTCCTTCTTTTCCGTCCCTTCTTCTTCTGCTGCAATGGGATTGAGTTCTGCTCAGAGACAGCCTTCTTGAGTGTGTTGGGGCTGATAATATTTGGCACCTTGGCTATTTGAGGCTCAGTGAAGGCGGCAGCTGGATGCGTCTCCTGAGAACTGAATGCCAAACGATGCATGTTGCAATTGGGTTGCTCCGCGGTACCAGCTAGATCGTGATCGTCTTTTGTAGGATTGGGTTCTTGAGAAGGAGGCTCCAAGAATTCGTCACCATACCCATGTTCGTTGAAGTACTTATCGACCCTGGTAAATGTACCGCCGTCATTGTCCGGATCTTGTGCGATATGCATGTCTGGATCGGCCATATGTTCGTCGTCGTCCGACAACGTTGCGGCGGTCTTGCCATGGCTTGGCGCCGGCACGACTGGCGGTGTTGTCTGTGGGGTGGTGTCCCCCGCCCCCAAACGACTCTGGCTCTTCGGCCAAAGCATGGACTAGCCTATGCAGGCGCTGAGGGTCATCACATCATCTTCATCGGCCCCAGGGGGTCGATACGGAGGTAACAAGTCGTCGTAGCCCCGTAGCACCCGAACTAGTTGAACCCTATGCACGTTGGGTGGCATCGGATTACCGTGGAACAGGCGGTTGTCCGGTTGAACGATTCTGGCCTTGGCGACATCGATCAACTCGCCGTTCACGAAGTGCGGGAGAGTGCATGGAACGTCGGCGGTGCCCTGCAAAAACATGTAGGGCGTCAGGGATGCCCAGTCAAAGGCAAGGAGATGAAGTCATCGGCCGAGAGGCTTAGTTACCGTGATGGCGTCGAGCTCGGCTAATGTTGAGGCACCGCCAATGGCGGGCGTGCAAGTGACGGAGGGGCCACTTGCTGCCGAGGTGCCGGCTGGCGTATTCTTCCCACACCCGGGTGCATTAAGCTCCAATGCCGGCACCGACTCCGGAGACACCAATGCCGCCTCCTCCTAAGACACCAATGGCACCGCCGGCGAGTTGTTGCCCGTGAAGCTGGGAATCGGGGGCAACCCCTGTTGGCCGCCCGCAATCCATGCCTGCAGCCCCTCAAGCAAGGTAGGCATAATGGCGGTGATCATCGCTCCCAGTTGGTCTCACACTTGCTCTTCGACTATCTCCGGAATCCGCGCCACTTTTGCCTTGAGTTCTTGAACCTCGTGCTCCTGGCTTTCCGAGATGGTCTTTCTCTCCTTTCGCCCAGCGGTATAGTATTCCGACCATTTCATGGACAAGCCTTTGCCGGCCACACGACCAGCTGACGCCGGCTTACTGAGCTTATCCTTGTTTTTCATTATGTTCAACGCCCTATTTAAAGGGGTGTTGAAAGGGGAGCTCTGAGACGACCCCGCGCTACTGCTTTCAGTGTCCTGCGGAAGGAACGTGAACCATTTAGAAATTTGGCTTTATTAATAAGAATGCAACCATATGGAGCTAATTACGCGGGGGTGTATTCCTTACCAAAACAAGCTCAAGCGCCTTGGTATTCGGATCCGTGGTAAGCTCCTTGGTTACAGGGTCAATCTTGTACTGGGCCCTGACATAGTTCCTGGTCTGCTTGTCACGGTATTTCTCGAAGAGGGGCGGTAGGCCTTGCTCGGCATGCTCCGCATCCTCCTTGTCCCATATAGGTTCCCCCACTCTGTAACCACCGGGACCGAGTTTGTGGACCCCTAAGTTCAAGTCCCGCATCTCTTTCCCCCACTGACTTGATTCCACGGTTGCGTTGCTTTTGCACTTGATCTTGAACTCCAGGTAGTCATCTTCGCTGATCGAAGGATTTTTTTTCCTTGATCTTCTCATAACTATCACCTTTTTCAATCATTCTCTTCACCGCGGCTCTCCAAGTAGCCAGGTCCGTGCTCATCTTTGTGTGGGCGGCACTTTTCACTTTATTCCCTGAGAGGTGTGTGTTTGCGAAGTCACCGGGGGACTTGTATCGTTCGTGCAGCTTCGTGAAGAGGAGGTTGCGCAAATTCCCTCGGTCACCATGCCTTAGGTTCTCGGTGTTGATCGAGACGGTGCTCCGGAGAATGCACCCAAGCTGTCCCGCATACCCCTTGACTAATTCTTTGAGCGCCATGGGATGCCCCTCGGAGGATACTTCAGTAAATTCCTCCTTGACGGTGTCGAGCACGTTCGGGCGCTGGTCCTTCCGTTGCCTCTTCGGTTGGCTGCCATCTGTGCGTGCGCTGCCATCATCAGTGGTGGCATCCTCGGTGACACCATCAGTGGTGTCATCCCCGACGCCACTAGGGGTTGTGTAGTCGAGATCGGTGTCTTCCGCGGTGTCCTCATAGCGGTGAGGTTCTTCCTCCATCTCCTGGGACAGCTCCCAGAATGCCTTGCCCGAACCGCCGGACTCATCGTTGTGGGCCATGTTTCGCTCTAAATAGGAAAAAAATTGGTCAAAAAGTTGGTTATTGTCAAGGAACAAGATCTCTAAGTTGAACAAAATCTACAGAATGAACAAGCTAAGGGCTGCAAATGCCTGCAAGGCTTCACGGGTGACGGCATAATGGCTCAGTGTTATTTAAGCGTTGGTTTGTGAGGAATTATCATGGTCTCATCATTTAGGGTTTGTCGACACCGAGGCATCCTAAAAGCTAAGTTTTTATCATTTAAGGTTTGTCGACGCTGAGGCACCCTAAATGCTAAGTTAAGTTTTCATCATTTAGGGTTTATTGATGCCTCGACACCCTAAAAGCTAAGGTTTTATCATTTAGGGTTTGTCTACGCCGAGGCACCCTAAAAGCCAAGGTTATATCATTTAGGGTTTGTCGACGCCGAGGCACCCCAAAAGCTCATTTAGGGTTTATCGATGACCAGGCACCCTAAAAGCCATCATCATCATATCATCTTGAAAATATTATAACAACTAAGTTCATCCTACTTAATTAAGTAATATTGACATTTTGTTAAATCTTAATTAAGTAATAGAGTTTCATTCACTTCTTGCACTAATAGATCGCATTCCCAAGTTCTTATAAGTTATAACGGAGACTCTACGAGGACCTGGAAGCTTGCATGCGTTCTAGGGAAAATTCTAGTGGAGTTCTTCTAATAAGGAGTTGATTGGTTGATATAACAAGTTCTAGGGAAAATTCTAGTGGATAAATGGAACTGGTTAAGAGTTGAAAGAAAGGTAACTAATTAGAAACATAGGTGGAGGGTCTTGTAGAGGATAGATAGGTGGAGGGTCTTGTAGAGGGTAGAAACATAGGTGGTAATTTTGAGAACAAATGGTTAGGATGAGTGGTTTCTCTTTCCTGTTTAGCTTAACAATAGAATATTGTTAGTCATGCACACTTGTGCATTTTTAGCCAGGCCCAGTGGAGTTGGCCTAAAAACATTTCTTTCTTTAAGGCTGCTACATCCATCTCAAGTATTTATGGTCAAGGGTTAGCAGGGCCATCCAAATAGAATATGTGGTATGGGCTTTTTTAGTAGGTCATCCTACCAGATTAGGGTTTATCGATGACGAGCAACTCACACTAGTAATAACTATGAGTTGATATCACACTTCTATATGTATAACACAAGAGGCAGTTGATCCTACTTAATTAAGTACTAAGATACCCCGGCCCATGCATTAGTCGCAAGTACCCCATATGTCCTATTTTTAGCAAAGTCATGCTAAAATTCATGGAAAATTTCAGCATGACCTTTCCTGACAATAGGACATATGGAGTACCCGAATTTGCTGGAACAGAAGTTAATCGACATTCCGGCAAACTCAAGGGCCCCTCGGGGTACCTGAAAAATCATTATCCAATGAAGGAATTGCGCTGCACACTGTTGCCACACACTGCTGCCAAAATCATTATCAACATGCTGGTACTGTGTTTCTCAAAAAACATCTTGCAAAGAGTTGCACCACAGACTGCTACCTAAATAGTTTAAGCAATGATTTCCCAATGAAGGAATTACAGCAAATGATTTATAATACTTGAATCTAGGCAAAGAAAAAAAATCTAGAGGCCTCCTCTTTGCTAGCACAACTGAACTGGTATTTCACTCTGCATAGCTAAACAGGCTAAAAACCAAATGATGCCTGAATGTGCACTGCGGGTGTGTCGGTCTGAGAATGAGACCAGTGCCTACTGCATACCAAGTTAACTCATGCTGACAGCAACAAACTTATAACAACATAAATGAAATTGCAGTTGTACGAAACAGAAAGACCATAGTGCTAGTCACTAGGCTAGATAGCCCTGCTGACTGAACAAACTTGCAGAAATTGGTGCCACTAAACATTTTCATCTAACTCAATCAGTGCATAGACTTGACAAACAAAAATAAAATTGCGCCAAATTAACCAGCTTCCAACAGTACAAGTACAGATTGTACAACTTAACAGTAAAGCAGAAGTTTTGCTTGCATGAAAACAAGTGAAACAAGTTATCTAGCAGACCAACACAAACACAGGTGGTACAAGAGGGAGTATATATGTAACTTCTATGGCACAAAAAGCCCCAATCAAACATATAAAGAGATTAAATTTCCAGAATTTGTTTCACTGGAAAGAAAACCCTGGCCATGGGAGTGTGGGTGCGTGCACGCTGTAGGCCGCAGCCGGGCGCGGTACGCTGGCCATGGCGGATGGACAGGGGGAGTTCCGGAGCGTGGGGCTCCTTGGCCATGGCGGACGCTGGCTTCGGCCTCGTCCAAGACAGTGCTATGACAAAAAATCAAGCGTGGGGAGAGAGGGGATACGAACGGCGGCTCATAGTGAGGTCAGGGCATGCTTGGAGAGGTCGGGGGGTCTTGCAGGTCGAGGCGGCGGCAGCGGCGATGCCGACGCTGGTGGAGCGAGGAGATCTGGCAGAGGAGAGCTTCCCGGCTCCAGCTGGTGGTCCCGGAGGAAGAAGCAGTGGGTAGTGCACCTCGTCGGAGCGGGCCCGGGGGTCGTCGGAGCGGGTGCAGGGGGTCGGCGGCGGCGGTGGAGCGGGTGCGGGGATCTGGTGAGGGAGGGAAGGGGGATCTGGCGAGCGATGGACAGAACGCACATACATAGCTAGAGGGGGGAAGGTTAGTAATGGCGCACCATCTAGGGGTGCGCCATAAAAACAGTGATAGCAATGGCGCACCCTCCACTGGTGTGCCATAAAAATAGTGATAGCAATGGCGCACCCTTTGGTGCGCCATAAAAACAGTGATAGCAATGGCGCACCCTCCTTTGGTGCGCCATTTGTAACTTTTTTTAATTATTTTTTGTTGCTTCTAATAATCTTTTAGAAAATGATGATCAAATTTGAAAACATTTATGAATGTGAAAAATATCATCAAATTTGTTATTTGAAAATATTTATGAATATGGAAAAATATCATCAAATTTGTTATTTGAAAATATCATCAAATTTGTTATTTGAAAATATCATCAAATATCATCAAATTTGTTTTTTTGGATTTTTAATTGCATTCATTTGTGAATTGGTAAAACATTTATGAATATGAAATAATATCATCAAATTTGAAAAAATATTCATGAATTCAAAACGTGCCCATGAAATTTAAAAATATTCATGAGTTCAAAAAATATTAACTAATTCAATACTTTTTGTGAGTTAGAAATTCAATACCATAATAAACATAAATAAATATTCATGAGGACTAGAACAGAAGAAATATCATTTCAATATGTCGAAATACAATCGAGAAATGAAGACTACGATTTAAATACAATCGATCTTAGCTAGCTAGCTATCTTTTCACAATCTGCTTGCCCTTCCTTTTCGCAAATGGAGTTCTTCTGTTGAACGCACGTCCTTTAGGTAGGGTGGTCCTGCTTCTTCTTGTGGTTTATGGCACTTCATCGTCGTCATCATGTTCCATCTTCGGGTCGCCGTACTTGTCGAAGTCTTGCTCATTGGCGACTCCATCCATTCCGATGATCTTCCTTTTGCCTCTCCTCACGACAACACAACTGGGCATTGACGGGTCGGTAATGAAGAAGCATTGGTCCACTTGGGAAGCCAGTACCCATGGCTCATTTTTTGCGGTGACGTTTGCGCCCATGGTCTTGGATTTGGCTTCGGGTATAACCATGGTGGTGAAGTACCGGTCTTCTTTTAGGACGCTCTTGGCCCATCTGACACGGAACATCGGGACTTCTCTCCAGCGTAGCTCAGCTCCCAGATCTCCTCGATCCTTCCGTAGTATCTATCCTTGTCGTTACCGGTGTAGGATTCCATCGTTACCCCGGAGTTCTGATAACCATCGCTCTTCATGTCCTTTCCCTCGGTGTAGAATGTGTAGCCGTTGATATCGTACGCCTCATAGGTCATCAGGTTGTGCTCGGCGCCCTGTGACAAGGCGAATATGAGTTTTTCTTCCGCGGAAGAATCCTCATGTAAAGGGTACGACAGAAGCTTCTCCTTGAACCAATGTGTGAAACATGAGTTGTGCTCTTTGATTATATCTCCGTCCGTCCTCTGTTGGCCTCGGTCATTGTACGTCTTCTCAATAAAGGTTTTGTGCTCTACCACCCAAGGATCGACCACATCTATGTGTTGTGGCGCGACTAGGTTTGCTCTTTCAAAGTCGGCGAGTCGATCCTCGAAGTCGACTTGCATTTTGCGGTGACCATCACGGTGACCCCATCCAGCGAGCCTGCCGAGGTGCCTATTGACGGGCAGACCAATGGGGTTCTTGATGCCTAGATAATTCGTGCAGTAGGAGATGCACTCATCGGTCAGAAAGCCCTTGGCTATGCTTCCCTCTGGACGTGACATGTTGTGAACGTATCCTTTAATGACACCATTCATACTTTCGAACGGCATCATGCTGTGCAGGAACGTCGGCACGAGTTGGATGATATCCTCCATGATATGCACCAGCAGATGCACCATAACATCGATGAATGCGGGCGGGAATTACATCTCAAGCTCGCATAGTATCACCACGATCTCTTCCTGTAGCCTTCTGAGTTGCCTCACGCCAACCGACTTCCGAGAGATGACGTCGAAAAAGTTGCATACGCCAAATAGCGTTTCACGGATGTGTGCGTCCATGATCCCACGGATTGCAACTGGAAGTATCTGCGTCATCAGCACGTCACAGTCATGAGACTTCATCCCGCTGAACTTCTGCTTCGCTGAGTCTAGGTATCTGCTTATCTTCCTCGTGTAACGGTAAGGAAGTTTTACTCGTATGAGGCAGGTGAAAAACTGCTCGATCTCCTCCTGACTTAGAGTGAAGCAGGCGGGAGGGTAGTCATTTCCGGTCTTCTTGGCCTTTTTGCCTTTGCGACGACTTTCCGTGTCCTGCTTCGCCTCGTCATCATCATCATTAGTGTGAAGCTCCTCCTCGATGCCCATTGATTTCAAGTCTGCCCTTGCTTTTGGCCCATCTTTGGTCCTCTCTGGCATGTTGAGCAGGGTACCAAGCAGACTCTCGCACACGTTCTTCGTGATATGCATGACATCAAGGCTGTGAGGCACACGGAGGATCTTCCAGTACGACAAGTCCTAGAAAACAGACCTTGTTTTCCATACCTTCAGCAGTGGCTCTGGCGCCTTTCACTTCTTTCCTAGCTCTGGCGCCTTTTGCTTCTTTCCCGGCTGTGGGCAATCTTTCCAATATTTCAACAACTTGTCTATTTCCTCGCCGCTCATCGTACGCGGGCGTCTTCGGGGTTCGGTTTCACCATCGAACAGATCCTTGCGTTTTCTCCATGAGTCATCGTCGCGAAGCCACCTTCGATGTCCAATGAACATGGTTTTCGAAGACCCGGGATCTCTATCTAGCTGGCGATACGTTGTGTCATCCATGCACCTGACGCATCCAGAAAATCCGTGGACCACCTGCCTCGCGACATATCCGTAACCGAGATAGTCGTGCACCGTCGTGAGCAGTCCACTCTCATAGGGAAATATTTTTTCTCAGCAGTGTCCCACGTATTGGCTAGAATTTTTCACAGCGTGTCTAGCTCCTCTTTCAGCGGCTCCAGATACAGATTGATGTCGTTCCCTGGTTGTTTTGGCCCTTCAATTAGCATACTCATGTGAATGTACTTCCTCTTCATGCACAACCAGGGGGAAGGTTGTACATCCACACAAACACAGGCCAGGTGCTATGTGTGCTTCTCTGGCTGCCAAACGGATTGACTCCATTGGTGCTCGCGCCCAGCACGATGTTCCTTGGATCGTCCCCAAATTCTGGGTGTTCGAAGTTCAACGCTTGCCACTGGCTCGCATCCTTAGGGTGACTCAGCATCTTGTCTTTTTTATTTATCTCCGAATCATTTCCGTCATCTTCTCACTTCTTCTCCTCCCTATCCGCGTGCCAACGCAGGAGCTTTGCTAGCTTAGGGTCCGCGAAATACCGCTGCAGACGAGGAGTGATGGAAAGTACCACACCACTTTTCGAGGAGCTTTCTTCCTCTTCTTGTATTGAGTGGCACCGCACACTGTACATATGGTAGACTCCGCCTGCTCGTCCCGATAAATGATGCAATTGTTCATGCACACATGGCATTTCACGTGTGGTAAATCCAGAGGACACATGATTTTCTTCGCCTCCTCGAAACTGGTCGGGCACTTGTTCCCCTTGGGAAGACGTTCGTGCCAGAATGACATGTTCTCGTCGAAGCATGCGTCGGTCATTTTGTGTTTTACCTTCATCTCTAGAGCCATGAGCGTTACTTTCAGACTCGTATCCTCGGGCCTGCATCCTTCATACAATGGAGTAACCGCGTCTATCTCCAGTTGATCTAGCTTGGCTTTCTCTCGGGCGGCAGCTCTTGCGTTATCCATCTGCTTGAGAAGCTGCTCTTGAATATGAGGGTCCTGCACCCAGCCCATCGATGGTCCATCATCGTCTGTTCCGACATCTTCATCTTCATGATCATGCCCTTCGTCTTCTCTGGCATCTTCCTCATCACCATGTCCGGCATCTTCTACATGATGACTGTGTACTGCATCTACTTCGTGATCATGTCTTGGAGATTCTTCGTCTTCTCGCCTGCCCTCGCCGCGGTTGTTTTGCTACCCTTCCTCATTTCTTGCCCGGCCCCCATGGACAACTTCATAATCATCTTCATCACCTTGCCACCGATAGCCATCCATGAAACCACGCAAGAGCAGGTGGTCCCGCACCTGTACGAAATCCGGATCCATAAGGCTCCTCAGCTTGCATCTTCAACACAGACATCTTATCTCCGTCTCATTCTTTTGAAGCATCTTGGCCTTCGCGGAGCTCAAAAACCTATTCACGATGCCTTCGGTCATCGTGCGGACCATGGTCGCTTGTGGGGTAGAGCAAAACGATATTTTAGAACCAAGAAAAAATTTGGCATGACTTTCCCTAAAAATAGGACCAAATAGAATGCATAGTGCCAAATTCTCGCCGAAACAGAAATGAATCAACATTCCGGCAAAATATTGGCAACTATCGCATTTCAAATACCGGTACCTTAAAACACAAACCTATGCAGCACCACAAACATATGCAACACCACAAACATACGTAGATCTAGGCCATAAAAAGTGCATGTGCACGTTGTTGGAGGGAGAAAAAGTAGATCTACAACATAAAGAAGCTTTCCCCTTACTTACCTATCAAAAAAAGGAAATTTAACCACTTAATTTGGGTGAATCTATGGTGCAAATGAGGTGAGGAGGAGGAGGCAACCGAGACAAGCTTGGAGGAGGAGGTGGAGAGAATGAAGTGGGGAAAGTGAGTGTGGTAGGCGGCTGTCCAAAACATCTAGCTACTCTCAGGTTACCAATGGCGCACCACCTAATAATGCGCCATTAGTAGCCCTGGTTACTAATGGCGCACCTGTTACGTGGTGCGCCATTACTAGTTTTGCAAAAAAAATTGTTAGTAGTGGCGCACCGTGGCTGTGGTGCGCCATTACTAGTTTTGAAAAAAAAGAAAAAAATTGTTAGTAGTGGTGCACAAAGTGTGTGGTGCGCCATTACTAGTTAAAAGTAGTAATGGCGCACTGTGCCTTGGTGCGCCATTAATAGTTTTGGAAAAAAATTGTTAGTAATGGCGTACCGTGTGTGTGGTGCGCCATTAGTGATGAGGACACTAATGACGCACTTGTATCTGGTGTGCCACTGCTATATAGCAGTGGCGCACCACATACATGGTGCGCCATTAATGTCTATATTAGCTATAGCCCTTTTCCTAGTAGTGGTTCTCTTGTGAAATCTAGATTCCTTTGCCAAGGCAATTGCACCAGTATTGTCACAAAAGATTTTCATTGGACCCGATGCACTAGGTATTACACTTAGATCGGATATGAACTCCTTCATCCAGACTCCTTCATTTGCTACTTCCGAAGCAGCTATGTACTCCGCTTCACACGTAGATTCCACCACGACGCTCTGCTTGGAACTGCACCAACCTATAGCTCCACCATTCAATATAAATATGTATACGGTTTGTGACTTAGAGTCATCCAGATCAGTGTCAAAGCTTGCATCGACATAACCATTTACAACAAGCTCTTTGTCACCTCCATAAACAAGAAACATATCCTTAGTCCTTTTCAGGTATTTCGGGATGTTCTTGACCGTTGTCTAGTGATCCACTCCTGGATTACTTTGGTACCTCCTTGCTAAACTTATAGCAAGGCACACATCGGGTCTGGTACACAACATTGCATACATGATAGAACTTATGGCTGAGGCATAGGGAATGACTTCATTTTCTCTATATCTTCTGCAGTGGTCGGGCATTGAGTCTAACTCAACTTCACACCTTGTAACATAGGCAAGAACCCTTTCTTTGACTGGTCCATTTTGAACTTCTTCAAAACTTTGTCAAGGTATGTGCTTTGCGAAAGTCCAATTAAGCATCTTGATCTATCTCTATAGATCTTGATGCCCAATATATAAGCAGCTTCATCGAGGTCTTTCATTAAAAATTCTTATTCAAGTATCCTTTTATGCTATCCAGAAATTCTGTATTATTTCCAATCAACAATATGTCATCCACATATAATTTTAGAAATGCTACAGAGCTCCCACTCACTTTCTTGTAAATACAAGCTTCTCTAAAAGTCCGTATAAAACCATATGCTTTGATCACACTATCAAAGTGTATATTCCAACTCCGGGAGGCCTGGACTAGTCCATAAATGGATCGCTGGAGCTTGCACACTTTGTTAGCACCTTTAGGATCGGCAAAACCTTCTAGTTGCATCATATACAACTCTTCTTTAAGATATCCATTAAGGAATGCAGTTTTGACATCCATTTGCCAAATTTCATAATCATAAAATGCGGCAATTGCTAACATGATTCAGACAGACCTAAGCATCGCTACGGGTGAGAAGGTCTCATCGTAGTCAACTCCTTGAACTTGTCGAAAACCTTTCGCAACAAGTCGAGCTTTGTAGACAGTAACATTACCGTCAATGTTAGTCTTCTTCTTGAAGATCCATTTATTCTCTATGTCTTGCCGATCATCGGGCAAGTCAACCGAAGTCCACACTTTGTTCTCATACATGGATCCCATCTCAGATTTCATGGCCTCAAGCCATTTCGCGGAATCTGGGCTCATCATCGCTTCCTCATAGTTCATAGGTTCGTCATGGTCAAGTAACATGACCTCCAGAATAGGATTACCATACTACTCTGGTGCGGATCGTACTCTGGTTGACCTACGAGGTTCGGTAGCAACTTGATCTGAAGTTGCATGATCATCATCATTAGCTTCCTCACTAATTGGTGTAGGAATCACTGGAACTGATTTCTATGATGAACTACTTTCCAATTCGGGAGAAGGTACAATTACCTCATCAAGTTCTACTTTCCTCCCACTCACTTCTTTTGAGGGAAACTCCTTCTCTAGAAAGGATCCATTCTTAGCAACGAATATCTTGCCTTTGGATCTGTGATAGAAGGTGTACCCAATAGTCTCCTTTGGGTATCCTATCAAGACACATTTCTCCGATTTGGGTTCGAGCTTATCAGGTTGAAGCTTTTTCACATAAGCATCATAGCCCCAAACTTTTAAGAAACGACAGCTTAGGTTTCCTGCTAAACCACAGTTCATTTGGTGTCGCCTCAACGGATTTAAATGGTGCCCTATTTAACATGAATGCAGCCATCTCTAAAGCATAACCCCAAAACAATAGCGGTAAATCGGTAAGAGACATCATAGATCGCACCATATCTAATAAAGTATGGTATGACGTTTGGACACACCATTACGCTATGGTGTTCCAGGTGGCGTGAGTTGCGAAACTATTCCACATTGTTTCAAATGAAGACCAAACTCATAACTCAAATATTCACCTCCACGATGAGATCGTAGAAACTTTATTTTCTTGTTATGATGATTTTCCACCTCACTCTGAAATTCTTTGAACTTTTCAAATGTTTCAGACTTATGTTTCATTAAGTAGATATACCCATATCTGCTCAAATCATCTGTGAAGGTTAGAAAATAACGATACCCGCCACGAGCCTCAACACTCAACGGACCGCATACATTAGTATGTATTATTTCCAATAAATCAGCTGCTCACTCCATTGTTCCGGAGAAGAGAGTCTTAGTCATCTTGCCCATGAGGCATGGTTCACAAGCATCAAGTGATTCCAAAAGTCCATCAGCATGGAGTTTCTTCATGTGATTTACACCCATATGACCTAAATGGCAGTGCCACACATAAGTTGCACTATCATTATTAACTTTGCATCTTTTGGCTTCAATATTACGAATATGTGTATCACTACAATCGAGATTCAACAAAAATAGACCACTCATCATGTGTGCATGACAAAAAGATATTACTCATATAAATAGAACAACCATTATTCTATGATTTAAATGAATAACCGTCTCGCATTAAACAAGATCAAGATATAATGTTCATGCTCAACACTGGCACCAAATAACAATTATTTAGGTCTAAAACTAATCTCGACGGTAGATGTAGAGGTAGCGTGCCGACGGCGATCACATCGACTTTGGAACCATTTCCCACATGCACCGTCACCTCGTCCTTAGCCAATCTTCGCTTAATCCATAGCCCCTGTTCCGAGTTGCAAATATAAGAAACAGAACCAGTATCAAATACCCAGGCGCTACTACAAGCATTAGTAAGGTACATATCAATAACATGTATATCAAATATACCTTTCACTTTGCCATCCTTCTTATCCACCAAATACTTGGGGCAGTTTCGCTTCCAGTGACCAGTCCCTTTGCAGTAGAAGCACTCAGTCTCAGGCTTAGGTCTAGACTTGGGCTTCTTCCCTTGAGATGCAACTGGCTTTCTGTTCTTCTTGAAGTTCCCCTTCTTCCCTTTACCCCTTTTCTTGCAACTAGTGGTCTTGTTCACCATCATCACTTGATGCTCCTTGTTGATTTCTACCTCTGTAGCCTTTAGCATCGCGAAGAGCTCAGGAATTGTCTTTTCTATCCCTTGCATATTATAGTTCATCACGAAGCCGTTATAGCTTGGTGGCAGTGATTGAAGAACTCTGTCAATGACAGTATCATCAGGAAGATTAACTCCCAGATGAGTGAAGTGGTTATGGTACCCAGACATTCTGAGTATGTGTTCACTGACAGAACTATTCTCCTCTATTTTGCAGCTGTAGAATTTATTGGAGACTTCATATCTCTCAACTCGAGCATTTGCTTGAAATATTAACTTCAACTCCTGGAACATCTCATATGCTCCATGACGTTCAAAACGTCTTTGAAGTCCCGATTCTAAGCCGTAAAGCATGGCACACTGAACTATCGAGTAGTCATCAACTTTGCTCTGCCAGATGCTCATAATGTCCGGAGTTGCTCCTGCAGTGGGTCTTGCACCTAGGGTGCTTCTAGGACATAATTCTTCTGTGCAGCAATGAGGATAATCCTCAAGTTATGGACGTAGTCCGTGTAGCTGCTACCATCATCTTTCAACTTAGCTTTCTCTAGGAACGCATTAAAATTCAATGGAATGGTAGCACGGGCCATTGATCTACAAAAACATAGCCATGCAAAAAGTATCAGGTACCAAGTTCATGATAAATTAAAGTTCAATTAATCATATTACATAAGAACTCCCACTTAGATAGACATCCCTCTAGTCATCTAAATGATCATGTGATCCATATTAACTAAACTATGTCCGATCATCACGTGATATGGGAGTAGTTTTCAATGGTGAACATCACTATGTTGATCATATCTACTATATGATTCATGTTCGACCTTTCGGTCTCAGTGTTCCGAGGCCATATCTGCATATGTTAGGCTCGTCAAGTTTAACGCGAGTATTCTGCATGTGCAAAACTGGCTTGCACCAGTTGTATGTGAATTATCACACGCGATCATCACGTGGTGTCTCGGTACGACGAACTATAGCAACGGTGCATACTCAGGCAGAACACTTATACCTTGAAATTTAGTGTGGGATCATCTTGTAATGCTACCATTGTACTAAGCAAAATAAGATGCATAAAAGATAAACATCACATGCAATCAAAATATGTGAGATGATATGCCCATCATCATCTTGTGCCTTTGATCTCCATCTCCAAAGCACCGTCATGATCTCCATCGCCACCGGCTTGATGCCTTGATCTCCATTGCAACATCGTTGTCGTCTCGCCAACTATTGCTTCCACGATTATCGCTACCGCTTAGTGCTAAAGTAAAGCAATTGCATGGCGATTGCATTTCATACAATAAAGCGACAACCATAAGGCTCCTGCCAGTTGCCGATAACTTTTACAAAGCATGATCATCTCATACAACAATTTATATCTCATCACGTCTTGACCATATCACATCACAACATGCCCTGCAAAAACAAGTTAGACGTCCTCTACTTTGTTGTTGCAAGTTTTACGTGGCTGCTACGGGCTTCTAGCAAGAACCGTTCTTACCTACGCATCAAAACCACAATGATTTTCGTCAAGTGTGTTGTTTTAACCTTCAACAAGGACCGGACGTAGTCAAACTCGATTCAATTAAAGTTGGAGAAACAGACACCCGCCAGCCACCTGTGTGCGAAGCACGTCGATAGAACCAGTCTCATGAATGCGGTCATGTAATGTCGGCCCGGGCCGCTTCATCCAACAATACCGCAGAACCAAAGTAAGACGTTGGTGGTAAGTAGTATGACTATTATCGCCCACAACTCTTTGTGTTCTACTCATGCATATATCATCTATGCATAGACCTGGCTTAGATGCCACTGTTGGGGAACGTAGTATTTCAAAAAAATTCCTACGATCATGCAAGATCTATCTAGGAGATGCATAGCAATGAGACGGGAGAGTGTGTCCACGTACCCTCGTAGACCGAAAGCGGAAGTGTTTAGTAACGCGGTTGATGTAGTCGAACATCTTCACGATCCAACCGATCCAAGTACCGAACGGATGACACCTCCGTATTCAGTACATTTTCAACATGATGACTGATACGTCTCCAACGTATCTATAATTTTTGATTGCTCCATGCTATATTATCTACTGTTTTGGACTATATTGGGATTTATTTTCCACTTTTATATTAATTTTATGACTAACCTATTAACCGGAGGCCCAGCCCAGAATTTCTGGTTTTTGCCTATTTCAGTGTTTCGGAGAAACATAATATCAAACGGAGTCCAAACGGAATAAAATCTTCGGGAACGTGATTTTCTCACCGAACGTGGTCCAGGAGACTTGGACCCTACTCCATGGACTCAAAGAGGAGGTCACGAGGGTGGGGGGCGCGCCCCCCTGCCTCGTGGGCCCCTCGGTGCTCCACTGACATACTCCTTCCTCCTATATATACCTACGTACCCCCAAACGATCAGAACAGGGGCCAAAAACCTAATTCCGGCGCCGCAACTTTCTGTATCCATGAGATCCCATCTTGGGGCCTGTTCCGGAGCTCTGCCGGAAGAGGGCCATCAGCATGGAGGGCTTCTACATCATCCTAGCCTCTCCGATGAAGTGTGAGTAGTTTACCTTAGACCTTCGGGTCCATAGTTAGTAGCTAGATTGCTTCTTCTCTCTTTTTGGATCTCAATACAAAGTTCTCCCCCTCTCTTGTGGAGATCTATTCGATGTAATCTTCTTTTTGTGGTGTGTTTGTTGAGACCGATTAATTGTGGGTTTATGATCATGCCTAGATATTCTCATAACTATGCTCAATTCTGTCAATTGGTGAACAGTAATTTGTTCACCCACCGTAGAATACTTATGCTCTTGAGAGAAGCCACTAGTGAAACCTATGGCCCCCGGGTCTATTCTCATCATATCAATCTCCATCACTTTAACCTTGCTTTGCTTTTTACTTTTTACTTTGCATCTTTATACCAAAAATTCCAAAAATATTATATCTATCAGATCTCACTCTCGTAAGTGACTGTGAAGGGATTGACAACCCCTAATCGCGTTGGTTGCGAGTAGCTATCGTTTTGTGCAGGTACGAGGGACTTGAGAGTGGCCTCCTACTGGATTGATACCTTCGTTCTCAAAAACTGAGGGAAATACTTACGCTACTCTGTTGCATCATCCCTTCCTCTTCGGGGAAAACCAACGCAAGCTCAAGACGTAGCAAGAAGGATTTCTGGCGCCGTTGCTGGGGAGGTTCGCGCAAGTCAAGATTTGACTCCCGACAATGAGCCATTTCTGGCGTCGTTGCCGGGGAGTCTACGCAAAAAGTCAACATACCAAGTACCCATCACAATCCCTATCTCTCGCATTACATTATTTGCCATTTGCCTCTCGTTTTCCTCTCCCCCACTTCACCCTTGCTGTTTTATTCGCCCTCTCTCTCTATCCTCCCTCTCTATTTGCCTCTTTTGCCCGTTTGCTCTTGTTTGCTCACGTGTTAGATTGCTAGTTTGTCGCGATGGCTCAACCGAGATTTGGTGATCTTCACCTTAAAAGGTTAGAGGAGATCGAAACCAATGTTAGGAAGTTTATGGTTTTACAATTTGAGCATAATAATTTCTTTAGAAACGAGCTTAAGGAACAAAAAAAATTTATGAGTTATATGAATAAAGAGCTAGATGATATGTCTAAAGAATTTGATGGTATACGATCCCAAATTGCTCGTCTAGAAAAGATGACTGCTGAAATTTCGGATATGCAAGCCACCTTAGTCAATAAGATGGCCGCTAAACCGAATGCCTATGAAAATCAAGATGAAGATCTAAAAGTTATTGATCTGTCCCCTATTAAATCTTTATTTTGCAATGTAAATCTTGATGGAATTGAATATGATCTTCCTTTACCTAGAAGGTGTTCTAAAAATTCAGAGTATTTAGATCTCTATGATGAAATTGATGAAAGTGGGATTGAAATAAATAAAAATCTAGATGTTGCTAAACCCACTATATTGGATTTCAAGGAATTTAATTATGAAAGTTGCTCTTTAATTGATTGTATTTCCTTGTCACAATCCGCGCTAAATTCTCCACATGCTTATAGTCAAAATAAAGCCTTCACCGAACATATTGTTGATGCCTTGATGCAATCTTATGAAGAAAAACTTGAGTTGAAAGTTTCTATCCCTAGAAAACTCTATGATGAGTGGGAAACAACTATTAAAATTAAAATTAAAGATCATGAGTTTTATGCTTTGTGTGATTTGGGTGCTAGTGTCTCTACTATTCCCAAGACTTTGTGTGATTTACTAGATTTCCGTAATTTTGATGATTTCTCTCTAAACTTGCATCTTGCGGATTCCACTATTAAGAAACCTATGGGAAGTATTAATGATGTTCTTATTGCTGCAAATAGGAATTATGTGCCTGTAGATTTCATTGTTCTTGATATAGATTGCAATCCTTCTTGCCCTATTATTCTTGGTAGACCTTTCCTTAGAACGGTTGGCGCGATTATTGATATGAAGGAAGGGAATATTAGATTTCAATTTCCATTAAAAAAGGGGATGGAACACTTTCCAAGAAATAAAATAAAATTACCATATGAAACTATCATGAGAGCCACTTATGGATTGCCTACCAAAGATGGCAATACTTAGATCTATCCTCGCCTTTATGCCTAGCTAGGGGCGTTAAACGATAGCGCTTGTTGGGAGGTAACCCAATTTTATTTTTATTCCTTGATTTTTACTCATGCTTAGTAATAAATAAATTATTTAGCCTATATTTTGGTTGTCTTTTTTGTGTTTAATTAGTGTTTGTGCCAAGTAGAACCGTTGGGAAGACTTGGGGAAAGTCTTGTTGAACTTGCTGTAAAAAACATAAACTTTAGCGCTCACGAGAACTGCTGTCATTTTTATTTGAAGAGTGAGTTAATTCTTTTTTCATATGATTAATAGTTAAATTCCTCATGTCCAGAAATTTATTTTAGAATTTTTGGGGTTCCATATCATGCGCTAGCTACAGATTACTACAGACTGTTCTGTTTTTGACAGATTCTGTTTTTCGTGTGTTGTTTGCTTATTTTGATGAATCTATGGTTAGTAAAATAGTTTATAATCCATAGAGAAGTTGGAATACAGTAGGTTTAACACCAATATAAATAAATAATGAGTTCATTGCATTACCTTGAAGTGGTCTTTTGTTTTCTTTCGCTAACGGAGCTCACGAGTTTTCTATTTTGAGTTTTGTGTTGTGAAGTTTTCAAGTTTTGGGTGAATTCTTTTGATGGATGATGGAACAAGGAGTGGCAAGAGCCTAAGCTTGGGGATGCCCATGGCACCCCCAAGACAATCCAAGGACACCAAAAAATCAAAGCTTGGGGATGCCCCGGAAGGCATCCCCTCTTTCGTCCACTTCCATCAATAATTTACTTGGAGCTATATTTTTATTCACCAACATGATATGTGTTCTGCTTGGAGTGTCTTGTATTATTTGTGTCTTTGTGTCTTAGTATGCCACAATCATCCTTGCTGTACACACCTTTTGAGAGGGACATACATGAATTAAAATTTGATAGAATACTCCATGTGCTTCACTTATATCTTTTGAGCTATGTAGTTTTGCTCTATGTGCTTCACTTATATCTTTTGAGCTAAGTAGTTTTGCTCTATGTGCTTCACTTATATCCTTTGGGCGTTATAATTTTGCTCTATGTGCTTCACTTAGATCTTTTAGAGCACGGTGGTGGATTTGTTTTAAAGAAACTATTGATCTCTCATGCTTCACTTAAATTATTTTGAGAGTCTCTTAATAGCATGGTAATTTGCTTAATAATAATATGCTTGGTATTCAAGATTTGTGAAACTTCCTTTTGAGTGTGTTGAATACTAAGAAAAGATTGAAACATGATAATTGTTTTGAGATATGGTGGTGATAATATTAAAGTCATGCTAGTTGAGTAGTTGTGAATTTAAAGAATACTTGTGTTAAAGTTTGTGATTCCCGTAGCATGCACGTATGGTGAACCGCTATGTGATGAAGTCGGAGCATGATTTATTTATTTATTGTCTTCCTTATGAGTGGCGGTCAGGGACGAGCGATGGTCTTTTCCTACCAATCTATCCCCCTAGGAGCATGCGCGTAATACTTTGCTTTGATAACTTCTAGATTTTTGTAATAAGTATATGAGTTCTTTATGACTAATGTTGAGTCCATGGATTATACGCACTCTCACCCTTCCACCTTTCCTAGCCTCTCTAATACCGCACACTTTTCGCCGGTATCATACACCTACCATATACCTTCCTCAAAACAGCCACCATACCTACCTATCATGGCATTTCCATAGCCATTCCGAGATATATTGCCATGCAACTTTCCACCGTTCCGTTCATGACACATTCCATCATTGTCATATTGCATATCCCGGTACACCGCCGGATGCATTCACATAGAGTCATATTTTGTTCTAAGTATCGAGTTGTAATTTTTGAGTTGTAAGAAAAATAAACGTGTGATGATCATCATTATTAGAGCATTGTCCCAGTGAGGAAAGGATGATGTAGACTATGATTCCCCCATAAGTCGGGATGAGACTCCGGACGAAAAATAAATAAAAGAGGCCAAAGAAGCCCAAATAAAAAGAGGCCATAAAATAAAAAAGAGAAAAGGCCCAAATAAAAAAATATAAAAAATGAGAGAAAAAGAGAGAAGGGACAATGTTACTATCCTTTTACCGCACTTGTGCTTCAAAGTAGCACCATGATCTTCATAGTAGACAGTCTCTCATGTTATCACTTTCATATACTAGCGGGAATTTTACATTATAGAACTCGGCTTGTATATTCCAATGATGGGCTTCCTCAAATTGCCCTAGGTCTTCATGAGCAAGCAAGTTGGATGCACGCCCACCTAGTTTCTTTTTGAGCTTTCATATACTTATAGCTCGAGTGTATCCGTTGCATGGCAATCCCTACTCACTCACATTGATATCTATTGATGGGCATCTCCATAGCCCGATGATACGCCTAGTTGATGTGAGACTATCTTCTCCTTTTGTCTTCTCCACAACCACCATTCTATTCCACCTATAGTGCTATATCCATGGCTCACACTCATGTATTGCGTTAAGATTGAAAAAGTTAGAGTATGAAACAATTGCTTGGCTTGTCATCGGGGTTGTGCATGATTTAAATACTTTGTGTGGTGAAGATAGAGCATAGCCAGACTATATGATTTTGTAGGGATAACTTTCTTTGGCCATGTTATTTTGAGAAGACATAATTGCTTTGTTAGTATGCTTGAAGTATTATTATTTTTATGTCAATATAAACTTTTGTCTTGGATCTTACGAATCTGAATATTCATACCACAATTAAGAAGATTTGCATCGAAATTATGCCAAGTAGCACTCCGCATCAAAAATTCTCTTTTTATCATTTACCTACTCGAGGACGAGCAAGAATTAAGCTTGGGGATGCCTGATACGTCTCCAACGTATCTATAATTTTTGATTGCTCCATGCTATATTATCTACTGTTTTGGACTATATTGGGCTTTATTTTCCACTTTTATATTATTTTTGGGACTAACCTATTAACCGGTGGCCCAGCCCAGAATTGCTGTTTTTTGCCTATTCCAGTGTTTCGGAGAAACGGAATATCAAACGAAGTCCAAACGGAATAAAATCTTTGGGAACGTGATTTTCTCACCGAACGTGATCCAGGAGACTTGGACCCTACTCCAAGGAGTCAAAGAGGAGGTCACGAGGGTGGGGGCGCGCCCCCTGCCTCGTGGGCCCCTCGGTGCTCCACTAACGTACTCCTTCCTCCTATATATACCTACGTACCCCCAAACGATCAGAATAGGAGCCAAAAACCTAATTCCACCGCCGCAACTTTCTGTATCCACGAGATCCCATCTTAGGGCCTGTTCCGGAGCTCCGCCGGAAGAGGGCCGTCATCACGGAGGGCTTCTACATCATCCTAGCCTCTCCGATGAAGTGTGAGTAGTTTACCTCAGACCTTCGGGTCCATAGTTAGTAGCTAGATGGCTTCATCTCTCTTTTTGGATCTCAATACAAAGTTCTCCCCCTCTCTTGTGGAGATCTATTTGATGTAATCTTCTTTTTGCGGTGTGTTTGTTGAGACCGATGAATTGTGGGTTTATGATCATGCCTAGATATTCTCATAACTATGCTAAATTCTGTCAATTGCTCAACAGTAATTTGTTCACCCACCGTAGAATACTTATGCTCTTGAGAGAAGCCACTAGTAAAACCTATGGCCCCCGGGTCTATTCTCATCATATCAATCTCCATCACTTTAATCTTGCTTTGCTTTTACTTTTTACTTTGCATCTTTATACCAAAAATACCAAAATTATTATATCTATCAAATCTCACTCTCGTTAGTGACCGTGAAGGGATTGACAACCCCTAATCGCGTTGGTTGCGAGTAGCTATCATTTTGTGCAGGTACGAGGGACTTGAGCATGGCCTCCTACTGGATTGATACCTTGGTTCTCAAAAACTGGGGGGAAATACTTATGCTACTCTGCTGCATCATCCCTTCCTCTTCGGGGAAAACCAACATAAGCTCAAGACGTAGCAATGGCGTCCCTCGAGCTCTTGATCCAGTAGAGGGTCGAGGGAGAGTTCCGTTGAGGGAGTCCTGGATTAGGGGGTGTTCGGATAGCCGGACTATACCTTCAACCGGACTCCAAGACTATGAAGATACAAAATTGAAGACTTCGTCCTGTGTCCGGATGGGACTTTCCTTGGCGTGGATGGTAAGCTTGGCGATGCGTATATTCAAGATCTCCTACCATTGTAACTGACTCTATGTAACCCTAACCATATCCGGTGTCTATATAAATCGGAGGGTTGTAGTCCGTAGGCAATCAACTCCATATACAACAATCATACCGTAGGCTAGCTTCTAGGGTTTAGCCTCCTTGATCTCATGGTAGATCTACTCTTGTACTACCCATATCATCAATATTAATCAAACAGGACGTAGGGTTTTACCTCCATCAAGAGGGCCCGAACCTGGGTAAAACATCGTGTTCCCTGCCTCCTGTTACCATCCGGCCTAGACGCACAGTTCGGGACCCCCTACCCGAGATCCTCCGGTTTTGACACCGACATTGGTGCTTTCATTGAGAGTTCCACTGTGCCGTCTCAATTAGGAAGGATGCCTCCTCCCGTCTTTAAAGACGGCGTTGTTGCTAAGGGAGCCTTGGCTGTCGGCCAAACCCTCCGGCTAGGTGGTTTCCTCATGACCGCCTGTTCGGCTGTTGCGCCGACGGTGACCTCTCGGGTCATCAAAAGCAACCTACACGTCAGCTCGGAGCTCGTCGAGCAGCTAGATCCAATGGAGCTCTCTTCCGTAAAAGAGCTCTTGGATCGCATCGCCGCCCTGGGGGGTTGCTACGGATTACGACCAGGTTGGGCTTAAACCCGATCTAAGAGAAATTAACTCTCCCCAAGTCACCCACCACGTTGCTGTGGTAGAGACGCAGTGCGGCGACCCTTCATCTATTTTAAGGACTAGCTACGTCCGAATTCCCGACCCCTCCAAGCCGGATACCCGCGGAGGGGGAGATGTAACTCAAGACCTGAGCTTAGGATCAGGCAACGGGCCAGATTCACTGGACAACATCCAAGAATCTGAACTTCAGAGTTCGGAAACTCTTTGGCCTCCGAATCTTGGATTGGGTGAGGTTTCATATTCAACAACACCCGCCCACCCAATCATAAGCAATCTCTCCCAAATCAGGCGGAGGCCCGAGGAAACAGTACATCATTACTGGGCCAGATTCCTCCTGGTTATGAACAGGACAAAGGATTGCCGCGAGGAAGACGCAATCTCAATTTTCTGCAGTAATTGCACGGACAAGGGAATCCTTAACGTCGTAAGTCATCGTGATATCACACGCTTCGCTCACTTGGCGTCCATAGTACAAAAATACTGTGCGATGGAAAGTGCCTGGAAAACCGAAATAAATTTTTGGGATAATCCGGCCTTGAATAGTAATCCCGTCCGAACTAAGAGGGTGCATCATTACAGGACACCCGGGATAAACACCAAACGCCAAAACCCTCTACAGGGCATGGAACCGTACTGGAAAGATGGCTTGATGGACCCTGTAGAATTCACAGTACACAGGACGCCACACCAACTCACAGCCTTAGAGCATGTTGGATACTCCGGTAGGTGGCCAAAATCGGCGAGGACCTCTTAATTCCGGAGGCCGCAAAAAGCCAGCCCAAGGACACCAGTACCGTTCTCACAGTCTTCAAGACTTTCGCATTAAACAATGTGCAAAAAAGAACACTCCGCAGCCTCGCCGAAGTCTATCAAGTTGCAACAATAAATCCATGGAGCGACACTGCCATTACCTTCAACGCAAGTGATGAACCTAGATTCCGAACAGCCCGAGCACCAGCCGCATTGGTCCTCAGTCCCATAGTGGACGGCTTTCGCCTCACCAAGGTGCTCATGGATGGAGGCAGCGGACTGAACCTCATTTATGAGGAAACCCTTCAAAAAATGGAAATAGACTGGAACCGCGTCGAGCGAAGCAGCACAACCTTTAGAGGAATAATCCCCAGTCGGGAAGCGCGCTGCACAGGAAAAATCACACTAGATGTGGTGTTCGGCATGCCGGATAATTACAGGTCCGAAGAAGTCACGTTTTACTAGGGCGGGAAGCATTCACAATCTTCCAAGAAATACCCCATTACGGGTACATGAAGCTTCAGATGCCCGGGCCGAATGGAATTATCACTCTAGCTAGTGATCCGGACATAGCACTCCGCGCCGAAAACAAGACGGCCGCATTAGCCCTTGAGGCGCTATCCGAAGCCTTAGCGGCCGAGGAACTGATTGCGCTGCGCTCCACAGTTAACAGGGATGATGTGATACTCGATAAGAGATCCAAATCCACATCCTTCAAGCCAGCTGACGAAATAGTCAAATTCCAGGTCCATCCAACGGACCCCAATAAAACAGCTTCCATCGGGGCACGACTGAACCTTGACGCAGACGCCACACTGCGAGAGTTCCTATGAGAGAACTGGGACATCTTCGCCTGGCACCCTTCAGACATGCCAGGGATCCCACGCAGGCTGGCCGAACACAGCTTAAACATCCCAAAAGGATTTAAACCTGTCAAACAAGCCCTTCGGCGTTTTTCCGAACCCAAGAGACAGGCTATGGGAGAGGAACTAGCCAAGCTATTAGAGGCCGGATTCATCAGAGACATAAAACATCCAGACTGGCTAGCAAACCTGGTGATCGTAGCAAAGAAGGACAAATCCTGGCGCCTATGTGTCGATTTCAAAGACCTTAACAAGGCTTGCCCAAAGGATCCCTTCCCCCTCCCCCGTATCGATCAAATTATCGATGCCACCGCAGGACACGATTTGTTGTGTTTCCTCGATGCATACTCTGGTTACCATCAAATCAAGATGGCAGAATCAGACCAAGCTGCAACAGCATTCATCACACCATACGACCCATTCTGCTTCAACACAATGCCCTTCGGACTGAAAAACGCCGGCGCAACATATCAGCGCATGATCCAGATATGTCTGGCAAACCAGATCGGCAAAACAGTGGAGGCGTATGTGGACGATGTGGTCATCAAATCAAGACATGTTGAATCCCTAGTAAACGACTTGAGGCTTACATTCGATAACCTCCGAAAATATGACATCAAGCTCAACCCAGAAAAATGCGTCTTCGGCGTTCCAGCCGGAAAGCTCTTGGGCTTCATTGTATCCAGTAGTGGAATTGGAGCAAACCCAGCCAAGATCCAAGCTTTGTCACAATTGGATGTCCCAAAGGACCTTAAGCAAATACAAAAATTCACCAGGTGCGTGGCGGCTTTAAGCCGCTTCATCTCGCGCTTGGGAGAAAAGGCACTACCCCTTTATCGCCTCCTTCGGCGCACCGAACACTTCGAGTGGACGGATGCCGCCACGGCCGGACTTGATGAAATAAAAGCCATATTGGCAACAAACCCAGTCCTGGCTGCGCCAATCACTGGCGAACCAATGTTATTGTACATTGCAGCAACAAACCAAGTTGTCAGCGCAGTGCTCGTTGTCGAGCGGGAAACGGACGGACACAAATTCCCCCTTCAAAGGCCGGTCTACTACGTGTCCACTGTCCTCACTCCATGCAAATCACGGTACCCGCATTATCAAAAGATTGCATACGCGGTATTCATGGCATCCCGGAAGCTACGACACTACTTTCAAGAGTGTTCCATAACAGTAGCCTCGGAAGTGCCACTAAACGATATTATCAACAACCGCGATGCAACGGGCCGGATTGCAAAATGGGCCATCGAGCTTCTCCCGTTCGATATAACCTATAAGCCATGGCGAGCTATTAAATCGCAAGTTTTGGCCGACTTCGTCGCAGAATGGACGGAGGCCGAGCTCCCTAAAGAGTACGACACATATTCAAACTGGATTATGCATTTCGACGGCTCCAAAATGTTGGCCGGACTGGGGGCCGGCGTCGTCCTGACGTCCCCCACAGGAGACACAGTCCAATATGTGCTCCAGATCATGTACATGGATTCCAACAATGCAGCCGAATATGAGGCCCTCCTACATGGCCTCCGGATAGCAGTATCCATGGGTATCCAGCGCCTAGAGGTACACGGGGATTCAAACCTCGCGGTATCCCAAATAAATGGAGACTTCGACGCCAAGGACCCAAAAATGGCAGCTTACTGCGACGCTGTCCTAAAAATGTCAGCTCGGTTCGAAGGGCTGGAGTTTCACCATATAGCCCCAGAAAACAATCAAGCGACGGACGTCCTAGCACGCATCGGAGCAAAACGCGATGCAGTCCCCCCCAATGTCTTTTCGGAAAGATTGTTCAAGCTATCCATAGCACGGAGGGGGAACCCGCAAATAACACCCTGAACCCAGCCGCACCACTCGACGCCGAACAATCTGACACAATCGAAGGCTCTGCCAACGAAATTACACCTTCAGCCCACGTAATAATGGCGGTTATCGCCCCGTGGACAGAACCATTCCTAGCCTACCTTACTAGGCAGGAACTCCTCGAGGACCAAAATGAGGCCCGCTGCATAGTGCGGCGATCTAAGGCCTACAGAGTCCATGAGGGAGAACTTTATAAGAAAAGCACTACCGGAGTCCTTCAAAGGTGCATCTCCGAAGAGGAAGGGCGGAACCTCCTGGCTGAAAATCATGCCGGACTCGGTGGTCACCACGCCGCTGCTCGGTCCCTTGTTAGCAAGGCTTTCCGTACAGGCTTTTACTGGCCGACGGCCCGAGAAGACGCTCAGGACTTAGTCCAACGATGCGCCGGTTGCCAACTTTTTGCCAACCAAAGCCATATGCCACCCACCACACTCCAAACTATACCCATCACCTGGCCTTTTGCGGTTTGGGGGCTTGACATGGTCGGACCCCTTAAAGGTGGAACCCATAGGAAAAAATACTTACTGGTCATGGTGGATAAGTTCACCAAATGGATAGAAGCCAAGCCTGTTAAAATGGCCGAATCCGGACCTGTGATAGACTTCATATCCGGGGTTGTACACCGTTATGGCGTCCCCCACAGCATCATAACAGACAATGGTACAAACTTTACCGCCGACGAGGTAAAACTCTGGTGCAAAGACATGGGCATCAAGCTCGATTATGCTTCCGTCTATCACCCACAAACCAACGGCCAGGTCGAACGTGCAAATGGTCTTATCATGAGTGGCATTAAACCCAGACTGGTGCGGTCCCTCAAGGAATCTAACACGCACTGGGTAGAGGAGCTCGACTCCGTGCTATGGGGGCTGCGGACCACGCTAAATCGCACCACCGGGTACACACCATTTTTTATGGTATACGGCGCAGAAGCAGTTCTGCCCTGCGACATAATTCATGACTCACCTAGAGTGCGCATGTATGAAGAAAGAGAAGCCGAGCTCGATCGGTAGGACAACTTGGACGCCTTGGAGGAGGAGCGCAATGTGGCAAAAGCCCGTTCCGCATTTTATCAACAGCAGGCCCGAAGATATCAAAGCAGAGAAGTACGGGCCAAAAATTACAATGTTGGCGAACTAGTTCTACGCCTGCCGGATAAGAAAAAGGACAAACTCAATCCCAAGTGGGAAGGTCCATTCATAATCGACCAAGTCCTAACTGGTGGGGCGTACCATCTGCGAGATGCGTCGAACAACCGACTCGAGCCGAACCCGTGGAACGCCACCCGTCTCCGAAGATTCTATGCCTAGCGCCGGACTCTGTGTTCGTCTCCTTCCTCTGTCCATCCCTTTTTGTATTTTTCTGTCTTACATTTCTCTCCTTCCCATTTTTTTCTTTCATAGCCCTTAAAGGCTCATCTAGTGACGCGCCACTCGCGCTCATTAAACCTGGGGGCTTCTTTAACAGAAGCTTATTTATACGGGCTTCACGCCCAACACATGCGTCAAACTTCCGCATGTACCCTTTTTCTTCACCATTATATGCATCGATAGGACTTAAGTTTTGGCCAAGCTGGGTTGCCTGGCTCCTGTGCTTACCCCTACGTTCCCGATTGTTCGGCTAGGCGGTAAAGGGAGCACCTCTGCGATTGTTACTGCTGGGTCAGCCGGATGTGTACCTCAGACTGGGTGAAGCCGAAAGCTAGTGTTCTTAAGGGAATTTTCACGCAGTCCGGACATGCACCTTAGGGCATGCCTCCCAGCGAAAGGAACCCTTAACGGAACTATTCTCTCTGGAAGATGTTTCTTACTAACCATGTAATATAACATAACTAGTTGGGCACTTGTCTGATAAAGCACTGATGACCCGAACGCCTGGTCTCCACGCATACCCCGGTTCTTATATAACCGCTAGTGTATTCGGACACACTCCGGACCGTCAGGTCCCGAGGTTGAAGCGAAAAGGTCGGCAACGACAAACGATCTACAATCCGGCTAGAAGGCATTACACATGTCAATTCAAAATTACACAGTCATTCTGACTGATTGTATTCCTCTTCTATACCATCTAACAGGCTGTCTAATTTACAGTCCTGCTGGGAATACTTCGCGGCCAACTCTACTTGGCCGTATACTAAGCTTACAGGGATCTCCTTCCCGTCAGGCCCCACTGGTCTAACCTCGGCCATGTGGTTTGGGTAAGACTTCGTAAAACGGGTCTTCACCATGGCCCAGGCCTCCCTAGCGCCTTGTCGGCAAGCCGATATCTTCCACAACCGGAAGCGCCGCCGAGCTCCCTTCAGCTTCTCCGCAAGCTCTCCAAGGCCCTCGGGGACGGAGTGGGCAGGCCATAAGGCTTGGGCAATACCCTGCATCGCCTGCCGAATTCACTCGTGCAGTTGCAAGAGTTCGGGAAGAAGGTCACCCGTAGAACCAGGCATCTCCTCTGCAGGATGACCTTTGAGCATACCTACAGACATTACTCTGTTAGTCGACTTCCTCGCCGAACTCTTTTTTTCAAAGTTCGTTCAAGCACTTACTAAAAATGCCGCGTCAAAGCCGCTGATTCTCCTTCATGGAGTCCGACAGCTGGCCATGAACATCTTTAAGTTCGACATCCAGCTTGGTGTTGGCATCCTGAAGATCATTCTTCTCTCGCCTCACCTTTGTCAACGTACTCTCACTGGCCTTTAGCCGGCGTAAGAGTTGTTACTTGTCCGGATCGAGCCCGACGCCATCTGCAAAATGATTTGTCAGATTTGCACCCACACCGCACAATACTAATCTTTCGAAGTTTATCTTACCTGAGGGGGTCTCTTTGGGCTCCCCTGCTGCGGCTAGTGCGGCCTCTAGTTGGGCCTTGCACTTTTCCAGCTCCTGGGACAGTACGGTATTCTTCTCTGTAAGAAGCTGCATATTACATGATCCTTAAATCAGTTGCTCTAATTGCTTCAAGTCTCGGGGGCTACTGGCATATATATATATATATATATATATATATATAACCAAAATTTTCTTACCCGTATGTCTTTTACATATTGCTCCATGGCTCTGGCTAAACCATTTTGAGCGGCACGGAGGTACGCATCTCCTGAATTAAAGGCATCTAAAGCCTCTTGGGAGAAACAAGCGTCGCGTAGAATTGTCCGGCGACGCCTGTGGTTCATGGCCCTCTCCACTTCAGAATTTGTGGCAGACAGCCTGTCTTCATCCTCTGTCGGAGGAGCGTCCGGTGTGCGCCTTGTGCTCGCCTCCGCTTCCTGGCTAGGCGTTGGAGCCTGGCTGGTGGAGGCGCGATTGGCAACCTCTCCGGATGTAGTCCGGCGAGGTCTCTTCATTCTGAAGATAGCATGAACGTTAATATGCCCTGACAGAATAACTCCAGGGAAACAAAGGGCGCACTATACCTTTGCGCCGGCATCTCAGTCCGGACTACAATCCTTTTTGCCCCACGGGGCCCTGCGGCCCCTCGTTGGCTAGCCGCCGCAGGTTCGGCCTCCTGCCTCGGAAATCTCCCCTGCAAAACACGGCTGTCGTCAGAAACACCAGGCTACGTGAGGGTGGAATCTCTTTCAAGGGAATAAGACCCCGGTTTTTGTCACCTGGGAGGCTGGGATTAACCCTGGGTAATCCGCCGTAATGGCTACCAGGGTATTGTCCTTGCTTAGCTGATGGAACACCCCGTCGATAAGCTCCACCGATATGTCCGGATCCTCTTCGGAGTCCGGATTGAGGGACCATTCTGGGTCCTCGGGCTGTGGAGGGCGGCTATTTATATCCTTTACCCCCTGTCGCAGTTCCTGCATTGAAGTCGTTAGGCTACCTATCTAACCATGGGAGTATAAAACAAACGGGCAAGTGCAATTGTTCACTTACCCAACTTGGAGGATCGTACATACTGAATCCGGCCCGCGGGTTAACGCAGAGGAATTCCGCCTTTTCTCCCTTGTACAAAGAGGATAAGATCTTTACTAAGGCAGCGGCTGAGGCCGGCCCCTTACGACGGTAACGTGTGGCGTCATCCTCCCTGTTGAAATCCCACATGGGGTGGCCTCTATATTGAAGCAGCTGCACCCCCCGCATAATGCATGCGGCCATGACTCCAATCATGGTTAGTCCGGAATGAGCCAACAGTCTTATCCGGCCCATCAGGTAAAGGACGTCTCTGTCGCTTTCACTCTGAGAGCTCCGCGGACGCCAGCTCAAGCTTTTCTTCAATGGAGCACTGTTGAACTCAGGGAGACCGACCCGGATAGGGTCCGGTAGCGGGACGTCATCTATGTAAAACCATTCCGAAGGCCAGTCCTCGGACGCCTTCTTTGGGGTTCCGGATAGGTATCCGGTCCCGGTGATGCGCCATACTTCGGCTCCGCCCACTTGGTATATAGACCCCTCTTGAGAACGGGGCACCAGGCAGAATATCCTCTTCCACAGCGTGAAATGAGCCTCAACGACTAAAAATAGCTCGCAAAGGGCGACGAAACCCGCAATATGCAATACGGAGGCGGGCGTGAGATTGTGCAGCTGGAGGCCGTAGAACTCCAAAAGCCCGCGGAGAAATGGATGAATTGGAAATCCAGTCCCCATATTAGATAAGGGACGAGGCACACCCGCTCTCCTTTAGAAGGATTGGGGGTGCGCTCCGCTTGTTTTCCACCATTGTAGGTGGCGAGACCGGCTCGGACCGGGACCATGTATGCCTGAGGGAGAAATCCCTTGGCCTGAAGTGACACTAACTCACTATGCGGGATGGTGCAACTCTCCCAGTCCCCGGGTATGGGACCGGAGGGGCGAGGGGAGGAGCTGCAACGGCTGGTCATGTTGGAATGGACCTTTGCTGGAAGCACTCTGATGATAACTCTCGCAAAGGAGAAGATGTGGTTTGGACCTTGTCGGAGTATCTAACCACGGGTAGCCAAGCCGGCTCCCCCTGGCCTTTGTGGAAAAATTACGAGCCGATCCGGCCCTCAAGGATCCAAGACCTGGGGCCGCCTTCCTCTCGCCGGTTGTCTCCCAGGCCGGCTATCGGAAGGCGATCCGACTCCAGCCCTCATAAAGGAAGCCTCGGGAGGGCCGGCTTCGAGAAGCCGGCCGCGAGAAGGCCGGCTCCAAGAAACCGGCTCCCACAAAGCAGTCAAGATTGTACCCTCGGAGTCTGCATCCACATAACGGCGATGTGACGGGGTGTGGCTACAGTAAAGCCCGCCACCCCCGAATCCCGGAGCACGCCTGGCACAGTGCGCCGTATGGGTGGCCATGACCCGTCCGGCGCGCCACTGTTGCCATATTGACCCTGATGTCATCCATGACGGGCTGCCAGCGCGGCCCTCAGGTGATGGGCCCCTTCGGGCAGAGAGACACCCGAAGGTGGCCAGGCCTCCCCCAGTCGACCCAAGACAGAGCCGGCTCCCCACAGCCGGCTTGCCACCTCCCTCGAAGGAGACGCCCCATTAAGGAGACAAGACGCGGTGAGGCTACAACGATCACCCGCCGGACGACGGCACAGTAGCCACGCCCGCCTCGGCGAAGCCCTCATCACCAGGATTGAGCAAACAGTAACCAGCCGCCGACAAGACCCTGGACAGTGGGGCCTGCCTGTCGGCCAAGGAGCCGGCAGCCGGCGGGCCCCAGTAGCCGGCGCAGAAGCCGACGAGTGTAGACACAGACGGCTGGGCCCCACGCCCAGACGGATTACCATTGTAACCCTGGGGGGTAGGCCTATATAAACCCCCTGGGGCACCCATGCAAAGGGTGTTGGGGAACGTAGTAATTTCAAAAAAATTCCTACGCACACGCAAGATCATGGTGATGCATAGCAACGAGAGGGGAGAGTGTTGTCTACGTACCAACGCAGACCGACTGCGGAAGCGATCACACAACATAGAGGAAGTAGTCGTACGTCTTCCCAATCCGACCGATCCAAGCACCGTTACTCCGGCACCTCCGAGTTCTTAGCACACGTTCAGCTCGATGACGATCCTCGGGCTCCGGTCCAGCAAAGCGTCGAGGAAGAGTTCTGTCAGCACGACGGCGTGGTGACGATCTTGATGTACTACCGATGCAGGGCTTCGCCTAAGCACTACAACGGTATGATCGAGGTGGAATTTGGTGGCAGGGGGCACCGCACACGGCTAAGGAACGATCTCAAGGATCAACTTGTGTGTCTAGAGGTGCCCCCTGCCCCGTATATAAAGGATGAGAGGGGGAGGGCTGGCCGGCCAAGCAAGGGAGGCGCAGGAGGAGTCCTACTCCTACCGGGAGTAGGACTCCCCCCTCCAATCCTATCCCAACTAGGACTCCAAGGGGGAAAGAGAGAGAGAGGTGGTCGGCCACCTCTCCTAGTCCTAATAGGACTAGGGGAGGGGGGAGGCGCGCAGCTCTCCATGGCAACCCCTTTCACCTCTCCACTAAGGCCCATGTAGGCCCATTTGGCTCCCGGGGGGTTCCGGTAACCCTCCCGGTAATCCGGTAAAATCCCGATTTCACCCGGAACACTTCCGATGTCCAAACATAGGCTTCCAATATATCAATCTTTATGTCTCGACCATTTCGAGACTCCTCGTCATGTCCGTGATCACATCCGGGACTCCAAACAACCTTCGGTACATCAAAATGCATAAACTCATAATAATTGTCATCGTAACGTTAAGCGTGCGGACCCTACGGTTCGAGAACAATGTAGACATGACCGAGACACGTCTCCGGTCAATAACCAATAGCGGGACCTGGATGCCTATATTGGCTCCTACATATTCTACGAAGATCTTTATCGGTCAGACCGCATAACAACATACATTGTTCCCTTTGTCATCGGTATGTTACTTGCCCGAGATTCGATCGTCGGTATCCAATACCTGGTTCAATCTCGTTACTGGCAAGTCTCTTTACTCGTTCCGTAATACATCATCTCACAACTAACATCTTAGTTATAATGCTTGCAAGGCTTATGTGATGTGTATTACCGAGAGGGCCCAGAGATACCTCTCCGACAATCGGAGTGACAAACCCTAATCTCGAAATACGCCAACCCAACATCTACCATTGGAGACACCTGTAGTACTCCTTTATAATCACCCAGTTATGTTGTGATGTTTGGTAGTACCCAAAGTATTCCTACGGTAAACGGGAGTTGCATAATCTCATATTTATAGGAACATGTATAAGTCATGAAGAAAGCAATAGCAACATACTAAACGATCGGGTGCTAAGCTAATGGAATGGGTCATGTCAATCAGATCATTCAACTAATGATTTGACCTCGTTAATCAAATAACAACTCTTTGTTCATGGTTAGGAAACATAACCATCTTTGATTAACGAGCTAGTCAAGTAGAGGCATACTAGTGACACTCTGTTTGTCTATGTATTCACACATGTATTATGTTTCCGGTTAATACAATTCTAGCATGAATAATAAACATTTATCATGATATAAGGAAATAAATAATAACTTTATTATTGCCTCTAGGGCATATTTCCTTCAGTCTCCCACTTGCACTAGAGTCAATAATCTAGATTACACAGTAATGATTCTAACACCCATGGAGCCTTGGTGCTGATCATGTTTTGCTCGTGGAAGAGGCTTAGTCAACGGGTCTGCAACTTTCAGATCCGTATGTATCTTGCAAATCTCTATGTCTCCCACCTGGACTAGATCCCGGATGGAGTTTGCGTCTCTTGATGTGTTTGGTCCTTTTGTGAAATCTGGATTCCTTTGCCAAAGCAATTGCACCAGTATTGTCACAAAAGATTTTCATTGGACCCGATGCACTAGGTATGACACCTAGATCGGATATGAACTCCTTCATCCAGACTCCTTCGTTCGCTGCTTCCGAAGCAGCTATGTACTCCGCTTCACATGTAGATCCCGCTACGACGCTTTGTTTAGAACTGCACCAACTGACAGCTCCACTGTTTAAAGTAAACACGTATCCGGTTTGCGATTTAGAATCGTCCGGATCAGTGTCAAAGCTTGCATCAATGTAACCTCTTACGGTGAGCTCTTTGTCACCTCCATATACGAGAAACATATCCTTAGTCCTTTTCAGGTATTTCAGGATGTTCTTGACCGCTGTCCAGTGATCCACTCCTGGATTACTTTGGTACCTCCCTGCTAAACTTATAGCAAGGCACACATCAGGTCTGGTACACAGCATTGCATACATGATAGAGCCTATGGCTGAAGCATAGGGAACATCTTTCATTTTCTCTCTATCTTCTGCAGTGGTCGGGCATTGAGTCTGACTCAACTTCACACCTTGTAACACAGGCAAGAACCCTTTCTTTGCTTGATCCATTTTGAACTCCTTCAAAATCTTGTCAAGGTATGTGCTTTGTGAAAGTCCAATTAAGCGTCTTGATCTATCTCTATAGATCTTTATGCCTAATATGTAAGGAGGTTCCCCGAGGTCTTTCATCGAAAAACTTTTATTCAAGTATCCCTTTATGCTATCCAGAAATTCTATATCATTTCCAATCAGCAATATGTCATCCATATATAATATCAGAAATGCTACAGAGCTCCCACTCACTTTCTTGTAAATACAGGCTTCTCCAAAAGTCTGTATAAAGCCAAATGCTTTGATCACACTATCAAACTGTTTATTCCAACTCCGAGATGCTTGTACCAGTCCATAAATGGATCACTGGAGTTTGCACACTTTGTTAGCTCCCTTTGGATCGACAAAACCTTCTGGTTGCATCATATACAACTCTTCTTCCAGAAATCCATTCAGGAATGAAGTTTTGACATCCATCTGCCATATTTCATAATCATAAAATGCGGAAATTGCTAACATGATTCTGACGGACTTAAGCATCGCTACGGGTGAGAAGGTCTCATCGTAGTCAACCCCTTGAACTTGTCGAAAACCTTTTGCGACAAGTCGAGCTTTATAGACAGTAATATTACCGTCAGCGTCAGTCTTTTTCTTGAAGATCCATTTATTCTCAATTCCTTGCCGATCATCGGGCAAGTCAACCAAAGTCCATACTTTGTTCTCATACATGGATCCCATCTCAGATTACATGGCCTCAAGCCACTTTGCGGAATCTGGGCTCACCATCGCTTCTTCATAGTTCATAGGTTCATCATGATCTAGTAGCATGACTTCCAGAATTGGATTACCGTACCACTCTGGTGCGGATCTCACTCTGGTTGATCTACGTGGTTCAGTAGTATCTTGTCCTGAAGTTTCATGATCATCATCATTAGCTTCCCCACTAATTGGTATAGGTGTCATAGAAACAGTTTTCTATGATGTACTATTTTCCAATAAGGGAGCAGGTACAGTTACCTCATCAAGTTCTACTTTCCTCCCAGTCACTTCTTTCGAGAGAAACTCCTTCTCTAGAAATGATCCATTCTTAGCAACGAATGTCTTGCCTTCGGATCTGTGATAGAAGGTATACCCAACAGTCTCCTTTGGGTATCCTATGAAGACACATTTCTCTGCTTTGGGTTCGAGCTTATCAGGTTGAAGCTTTTTCACATAAGCATCGCAGCCCCAAACTTTAAGAAACGACAACTTTGGTTTCTTGCCAAACCATAGTTCATAAGGCGTCGTCTCAACGGATTTTGATGGTGCCCTATTTAACGTGAATGCGGCCGTCTCTAAAGCATAACCCCAAAACGATAGCGGTAAATCAGTAAGAGACATCATAGATCGCACCATATCTAGTAAAGTACGATTACGACGTTCGGACACACCATTACGCTGTGGTGTTCCGGGTGGCGTGAGTTGCAAAACTATAACACAATTTTTCAAATGTACACCAAACTCGTAACTCAAATATTCTCCTCCATGATCAGATCGTAGAAACTTTATTTTCTTGTTACGATGATTTTCAACTTCACTCTGAAATTCCTTGAACTTTTCAAAATTTTCGGACTTATGTTTCATTAAGTAGATATACCCATATCTGCTTAAATCATCTGTGAAGGTGAGAAAATAACGATATCCGCCACGAGCCTCAATATTCATCGGACCACATACATCGGTATGTATGATTTCCAATAAATTTGTTGCTCTCTCCATAGTACCGGAGAACGGTGTTTTAGTCATCTTGCCTATGAGGCACGGTTCGCAAGTACCAAGTGATTCATAATCAAGTGGCTCCAAAAGCCCATCAATATGGAGTTTCTTCATGCGCTTTACACCGATATGACCTAAACGGCAGTGCCACAAATAAGTTGCACTATCATTATCAACTCTGCATCTTTTGGCTTCTACATTATGAATATGTGTATCACTACTATCGAGATTCAACAAGAATAGACCACTCTTCAAAGGTGCATGACCATAAAAGATATTACTCATATAAATAGAACAACCATTATTCTCTGATTTAAATGAATAACTGTCTCGCATTAAACAAGATCCAGATATAATGTTCATGCTGAACGCTGGCACCAAATAACAATTATTTAGGTCTAATATTAATCCCGAAGGTAGATGTAGAGGTAGCGTGCCGACCGCGATCACATCGACTTTGGAACCGTTTCCCACGTGCATCGTCACCTCGTCCTTTGCTAGCGTCCGCTTATTCCGTAGTCCCTGTTTCGAGTTGCAAATATTAGCAACAGAACCAGTATCAAATACCCAGGTGCTACTGCGAGCTCTAGTAAGGTACACATCAATAACATGTATATCACATATACCTTTGTTCACCTTGCCATCCTTCTTATCCGCCAAATACTTGGGGCAGTTCCGCTTCCAGTGACCAGTCTGCTTGCAGTAGAAGCACTCAGTTTCAGGCTTAGGTCCAGACTTGGGTTTCTTCTCCTGAGCAGCAACTTGCTTGCTGTTCTTCTTGAAGTTCCCCTTCTTCTTCCCTTTGCCCTTTTTCTTGAAACTAGTGGTCTTGTTGACCATCAACACTTGATGCTCCTTCTTGATTTCTACCTCCGCAGCTTTCAGCATTGCGAAGAGCTCGGGAATAGTCTTGTTCATCCCTTGCATATTATAGTTCATCACGAAGCTCTTGTAGCTTGGTGGCAGTGATTGGAGAATTCTGTCAATGACGCAATCATCTGGAAGATTAACTCCCATCTGAATCAAGTGATTATTATACCCAGACATTTTGAGTATATGCTCACTGACAGAACTGTTCTCCTCCATCTTGCAGCTATAGAACTTATTGGAGACTTCATATCTCTCAATTCGGGCATTTGCTTGAAATATTAACTTCAACTCCTGGAACATCTCATATGCTCCATGACGTTCAAAACGTCGTTGAAGTCCCGATTCTAAGCCGTAAAGCATGGCACACTGAACTATCGAGTAGTCATCAGCTTTGCTCTGCCAGACATTCATAACATCTGGCGTTGCTCTAGCAGCAGGCCTGGCACCCAGCGGTGCTTCCAGGACGTAATTCTTCTGTGCAGCAATGAGGATAATCCTCAGGTTACGGACCCAGTCCGTCTAATTGCTACCATCATCTTTCAACTTTGCTTTCTCAAGGAACGCATTAAAATTCAACGGAACAACAACACGAGCCATCTATCTACAATCAACATAAACAAGCAAGATACTATCAGGTACTAAGTTCATGATAAGTTTAAGTTCAGTTAATCAAATTACTTAGGAACTCCCACTTAGATAGACATCCCTCTAATCCTCTAAGTGATCACGTGATGCAAATCAACTAAACCATAACCGATCATCACATGAGATGGAGTAGTTTTCAATGGTGAACATCGTCATGTTGATCATATCTACTATATGATTCACGCTCGACCTTTCGGTCTCTGTGTTCCGAGGCCATATCTGCATATGCTAGGCTCGTCAAGTTTAACCTGAGTATTCTGCGTGTGCAAAACTGGCTTGCACCCGTTGTAGATGGACGTAGAGCTTATCACACCCGATCATCACGTGGTGTCTGGGCACGATGAACTTTGGCAACGGTGCATACTCAGGGAGAACACTTCTTGATAATTTAGTGAGAGATCATCTTATAATGCTACCGTCAATCAAAGCAAGATAAGATGCATAAAAGATAAACATCACATGCAATCAATATAAGTGATATGATATGGCCATCATCATCTTGTGCTTGTGATCTCCATCTCCGAAGCACCGTCATGATCACCATCGTCACCGGCGCGACACCTTGATCTCCATCGTAGCATCGTTGTCGTCTCGCCAATCTTATGCTTCCACGACTATCACTACCGCTTAGTAATAAAGTAAAGCATTACATCGCGATTGCATTGCATACAATAAAGTGACAACCATATGGCTCCTGCCAGTTGCCGATAACTTGGTTACAAAACATGATCATCTCATACAACAAAATCAGCATCATGCCTTGACCATATCACATCACAACATGCCCTGCAAAAACAAGTTAGACGTCCTCTACTTTGTTGTTGCAAGTTTTACGTGGCTGCTATGGGCTTAAGCAAGAACTCATCTTCACCTACGCATCAAAACAACAACGATAGTTTGTCAAATAGACTCCGTTTTAACCTTCTCAAGGACCGGACGTAGCCACACTCGGTTCAACTAAAGTTGGAGAGACAGTCGCCCGCAAGCCATCTATGTGCAAAGCACGTCGAGGGAACCGGTCTCGCGTAAGCGTATGCGTAAGGTTGGTCTGGGTCGTCTCGTCTAACAATACCGCTGAACCAAAGTATGACATGCTGGTAGGCAGTATGACTTGTATCGCCCACAACTCACTTATGTTCTACTCGTGCAAATAACATCAAACCATAAAACCCAGGCTCGGATGCCACTGTTGGGGAACGTAGTAATTTCAAAAAATTTCCTACGCACACGCAAGATCATGGTGATGCATAGCAATGAGAGGGGAGAGTGTTGTCTACGTACCAACGCAGACTGACTGCGGAAGCGATCACACAACGTAGAGGAAGTAGTCGTACGTCTTCCCGATCCGACCGATCCAAGCACCGTTACTCCGGCACCTCCGAGTTCTTAGCACACGTTCAGCTCGATGACGATCCTCGGGCTCCGATCCAGCAAAGCGTCGAGGAAGAGTTCTGTCAGCACGACGGCGTGGTGACGATCTTGATGTACTACCGATGCAGGGCTTCGCCTAAGCACTACAACGGTATGATCGAGGTGGAATTTGGTGGCAGGGGGCACCGCACACGGCTAAGGAACGATCTCAAGGATCAACTTGTGTGTCTAGAGGTGCCCCTGCCCCCGTATATAAAGGATGAGAGGGGGAGGGCTGGCGGCCAAGCAAAGGAGGCGCAGGAGGAGTCCTACTCCTACCGGGAGTAGGACTCCCCCCTCCAATCCTATTCCAACTAGGACTCCAAGGGGGAAAGAGAGAGAGAGGTGGCCGGCCACCTCTCCTAGTCCTAATAGGACTAGGGGAGGGGGAAGGCGTGCAGCTCTCCATGGAAGCCCCTTTCACCTTTCCACTAAGGCCCATGTAGGCCCATTTGGCTCCCGGGGGGTTCCGGTAACCCTCCCGGTAATCCGGTAAAATCCCGATTTCACCCGGAACACTTCCGATGTCCAAACATAGGCTTCCAATATATCAATCTTTATGTCTCGACCATTTCGAGACTCCTTGTCATGTCCGTGATCACATCCGGGACTCCGAACAACCTTCGGTACATCAAAATGCATAAACTCATAATAACTGTCATCGTAACATTAAGCATGCGGACCCTACGGTTCGAGAACAATGTAGACATGACCGAGACACGTCTCCGGTCAATAACCAATAGCGGGACCTGGATGCCCATATTGGCTCCTACATATTCTACGAAGATCTTTATCGGTCAGACCGCATAACAACATACGTTGTTCCCTTTGTCATCGGTATGTTACTTGCCCGAGATTCGATCGTCGGTATCCAATACCTGGTTCAATCTCGTTACTGGCAAGTCTCTTTACTCGTTCTGTAATACATCATCTCACAACTAACATCTTAGTTATAATGCTTGCAAGGCTTGTGTGATGTGTATTACCGAGAGGGCCCAGAGATACCTCTCCGACAATCGGAGTGACAAACCCTAATCTTGAAATACGCCAACCCAACATCTACCATTGGAGACACCTGTAGTCCTCCTGTATAATCACCCAGTTACGTTGTGACGTTTGGTAGTACCCAAAGTATTCCTCCGGTAAACGGGAGTTGCATAATCTCATAGTTATAGGAACATGTATAAGTCATGAAGAAAGCAATAGCAACATACTAAACGATCGGGTGCTAAGCTAATGGAATGGGTCATGTCAATCAGATCATTCAACTAATGATTTGACCTCGTTAATCAAATAACAACTCTTTGTTCATGGTTAGGAAACATAACCATCTTTGATTAACGAGCTAGTCAAGTAGAGGCATACTAGTGACACTCTGTTTGTCTATGTATTCACACATGTATTATGTTTCCGGTTAATACAATTCTAGCATGAATAATAGACATTTATCATGATATAAGGAAATAAATAATAACTTTATTATTGCCTCTAGGCCATATTTCCTTCAAAGGGTTGGTCCCTGCTAGTTTTAGACACCACATAAGGAGAAGAAGAGAGCGGGCTGTGCCCTTCTTCCTCCTCACACCAAACAGCTCCAGGAGCATCGTGTAGCCACTTGTTTGTCTAGTGATCATGCGGAGGCCCCGTAGAGCAGCAGTAGGGGTGTTATCTCCACAGAGAGCCCCGAAGCTGGGTAAGATTCGCCGGTGTGCATGTCTTCGCCTCATCCCGTTTCCAGGCACCGATGATGTCTTATTGGCTCCCACAATGATAAGCCACCCGTTGGCATATGTCGCACCTACCACCCGACATTTGGCGCCCACCGTGGGGCAAGGTGCACCGTTGTCCAGAGACCTGTTCTGGACGGGAACCCTCTTCCTCCCCAGCGAGCGTAGCCAGCCCGGCATGCCCGATGACGCTTGCCACGACGCGCTGCAAGGCGTCACCAGCATCTGCGCGGCGAGCAGCCTCGCCGATCTCATCGACAAAACCTTCATCTCCGACGAGCTCGCCTCCGATGCGGGCACCAACTGCCTCGTCAACCTCTTCAGCCAGCTTCACGTCTCCGGCGAACCTGCCGTGGACTTGGAGTCGGTCGGTTCCACCGATCCGATGCCTGTCGACTCCGACACGGCTTCACTCGACACTTTCCCCACCGACGTCACGATCTACAACGACCCGCTTCCCCGGGCCAATGGCTGCTACGCTGTCACCACCGAGGTGATGGTCATCGGCCACGGCGACGCTCCCGACGAAAGCGCCCACGACGCCACGCATGCGGCGGCCCACGATTTGTCCATCCCCCTCCGGGCAGAGGCCAACGACGAAGCACTGGAGGCTCGCCGCCTTGCCCTCCTCGCGGAGGGCCGAAGGCTGGCCTCCATAAGACGCCTCACTGAGGCCCACCAGCGCGAAGCCGACTGCGCTGCCTTCGGCACGCCGGCCCCGGGCGGGCCAAGCCGGGCCGGCGTTGTCAGGCAGCGCGGCGCTGTCATCGCCGACACGCTGGGAGTCGACCGCCCAGTCTATGCCACTCCACTCGAGAACCTGCGTGCCGCCCAGGCGGCCGTAGGCGAGCTAGACGGATTGGGGGCCGAAGAACTCCCCCACCTAACCAGACGCATCCAGCAGCTAATCGATGCGGCCGCGCGGCGGCACGAAGCCGACGCTCGCGCGGAAAACCTCCCCCGCACCGAGATCACGGCGCGACATCCCGGACACCGACCGCGGGCAAAGCCCGCGCACGGCACGAGAAAGAGCCGGCCGTCAGCCGAAGACGAACCCGGATTTCCATCGAACGAGACGCTAAAGGCCATCCCCGGGCCGTGGAGTGGCGAGGCAGCCTGCCCCCGCCTCGGCCCCACGGGGAGAGATACCCCACCCCACCGCCTGTTGTGCATCCGACTCTCAGCGGCCGGCTAGGTCGCCGCGAGGGAGTCGGCGAGAACGACGTCCGCCATCAGATCGACCGCCTAGCGCGATCCCTGGTGTTGGAAGAAGAAGACGATGTCAGCCCGCCTTGTTTCGGCCCCCACATCCGCGACGAGCCTTTCCCCAAAGGGTTCTCGCTCCCAAGAGACACACCCAAGTACAACGGCTCCGTGAAGCCGGAAGATTGGTTGACCGACTACTCCACGACGGTTAGCAGAGCAAACGGCAACAGGCGCGTTGCCGTGAAGTACGTGCCCCTCATGTTGCAAGGCACGGCGCGGACTTGGCTCAACAGCCTCAAGCCGTACAGCATCAACAGCTGGCTAGACTTCACAGAAGCCTTTGTCCGCAAATTCACCAGCACCTACAAGTGGGCTCCCAAGCCCAGACAGCTCTCTCTGTGTGTGCAAGGCCCCGCCGAGTCCACCCGTGACTACCTCACGCGCAGGGCCGAGCTCCGCAACTCTTTTGAAGGGGTGCACGAGGTGCAAGCCATAGAATACTTCACTTCCGGATGCCGACAAGGCACCCTCCTCAAGCACAAGCTCCTCTGCGACGAGCCGGCTACCCTCGACGAGCTTCTGATCATAGCAGACAAGTACGCCACCGCCGACTCCTCAATGAAGACCGAACTCCGGGTAGATGCGTCCGGAAAAGTACTCAACCCGGCTCCCAAGACGCTTGCTGGAGACTCCGGCCGACGCCCACACCCGAACGACCACAAACGCAAGTGCCCCGCGCCGCCTTCCACCAGTCGGCAGGTGGCCACCGTCGAAGACGAGCCGCCCAAAGGGCGGCCCGCACCCAAGAAGCAGAGGGGCGGCAAGCCGGTTTGGCAGCCAGCCTTCTCCTATGAGCAAACTCTCGACGCCCCATGCAAGTTCCACAGCGGCACGAAGCCATCCAACCACACAACCCGAAAGTTTCATTGGCTCACCCGAATCTCCAAGGGCGAAGGGCTCGCACCGCCTCCGCCTGCTGGTCCGCCACCTCCAGCTCCGCAGCTGCCGACCGCTCAGCCTGCAGTCGGAGCTGTGCACGATGAGTTCCCCGACAAGCAGGCCACCTACGTCATCTTTACGAGCCAGCTCGAAGACTGGCGCAGCAAACGCCAAGAGCACCAAGAAGTCAGCATGGTCACTGCCACCCCCGCCGAGCACATGCACTGGTCAGAAAAACCTATCGGCTGGAGCCGGGCCGACCACCCAGAAGTGATGCCGTCTCCCGGCTCTTATGCATTGGTTTTGGATACCACCTTTGCAACGGATAGACGCGCCGCCCGCTTCTCCCGCGTGCTGATAGACGGCGGGAGCAGCATCAATATCCTGTATCGAGACACCCTAGAGAAGCTGAACGTCAAGACAAAGCAACTCATGCCAACTCGGACTGTGTTCCATGGCATTGTACCCGGCCTGTCCTGCGCTCCCATTGGCAAGACCAAGATTGATGTGCTCTTTGAGGACAAGGATCATTTCCGCCGGGAAGCAATCTGGTTTGAAGTGGTGGACCTGGAGAGCCCCTACCATGCGTTGCTAGGCCGACCTGCCTTAGCCAGGTTCATGGAAGTTCCCCACTATGCTTACCTCAAGATGAAGATGCCAAGCACCAAGGGCGTCATCACCATAGCCGGCGATTACAAGAAGTCCTCCAAGTGTGCAGCAGCCAGTAGCCGGCTGGCCGAGTCCCTTGTGATTGCCGAAGAAAAGAAGATGTTGGATCGAGTTGTGGCCATGGCCGGCAAGCAGTCGGCCTTGTCTCCCGACCGCAAGGAGTATGATGCCCAAGGGTCTTTCCAGCCGGCCAAGGAGACAAAGAAGATACCTCTCGACCCCGAGCACCCAGAGAGGTTTGCCGTCATCGGGGCAAACCTAAACAACAAATAGGAAGGCGAGCTTGCCGATTTCCTCCGTGAGAACCGGGACATCTTCGCATGGTCTCCCAAGGACATGCCGGGTGTTCTGAAGGAATTCGCCGAGCACAAGCTACACGTCCGAGAAGACGCAAAACCAGTCAAACAACCCCTCCCCCGATTGTCGGAGGAAAAAAGAAGGATTGTAGGAGAAGAGATAGCCCGGCTTCTGGCAGCCGGCTTCATTATGGAAGTTTTCTTTCCAGAGTGGCTCGCCAACCCGGTCCTCGTGCTAAAGAAGAACAACAAGTGGCGCATGTGCATACACTACACAAGCCTCAACAAGGCCTGCCCCAAAGATCCTTTCGCCCTACCAAGGATTGATCAAGTGACAGACTCCATGGCCGGATGCGAGCTGTTGAGTTTCTTGGATGCTTACTCAGGATACCACCAAATAAAGTTAGACCCGGCAGACCGCCTGAAGATTGCCTTCATCACACCATTCGGAGCCTTCTGCTACCTGACTATGACATTCGGCTTGAGAAATGCCGGTGCCACTTTTCAGTGTTGCATGCAGAAGTGCCTCCTCAAGCAGCTCGGCAGAAATGCCCACGTCTACGTAGACGACATTGTGGTGAAGACGGAGAAGCACGGCACTCTCCTGGAAGACCCCAAGGAAACATTTGAGAACCTACGCCGATTCCAAATCAAGCTCAACCCCGAGAAATGCGTGTTCGGAGTGCCAGCCGGCCAACTCCTAGGCTTCCTGGTCTCCGAACGCGGCATCGAATGCAACCCGGTAAAGATCAAGGCCATTGAAAGAATGGCAATCCCCACCAAGCTGCGGGACGTCCAGAAGTTCACTGGATGCTTGGCCTCCTTGAACCGCTTCATCAACCGGCTCGGAGAGAAAGCCCTCCCCCTCTACCGCCTCATGAAGAAGACCACTCATTTCAAGTGGAATGACCAGGCCGACCAAGCTTTTCACGAGCTGAAGAAGATGTTGGCCACGCCGCCTGTCCTGGCGGCGCCGACTGAGAAAGAGCCCATGCTCCTCTACATTGCTGCAACCAGCCGGGTGGTCAGCACCGTCGTCGTAGTCCAGCGCCCAGAAGAGGGCCGATCCCAGCCGGTCCAGAGGCTAGTGTACTATTTGAGCGAGGTGTTGTCTGCCTCGAAGCAGAACTACCCGCACTACCAGAAGATGTGCTATGGCGTGTACTTCGCCGCCAAGAAGCTGAAGCCCTATTTCCAAGAGCATCCCATCACGGTCGTATGCACCGCCCCGCTGGCCGAGATCATAGGCAGCCGGGATGCATCCGGCTGGGTGGCGAAATGGGCCATCGAGCTGGCCCCCTACACGATCTTCTACCAACCTCGCACCGCCATCAAGTCCCAAGCATTGGCCGACTTCCTCGTCGACTGGACCGAGACCCAGTACCTGCCACTGGCTCCCGACTCCACTCATTGGTGCATGCACTTCGATGGTCCAAGATGCGCACCGGCTTGGGAGCCGGCGTCGTCCTTACCTCTCCCAAAGGCGACAAGATCAGATACACGCTGCAAATTCACTTTGCCGCCTCCAACAACGTGGCCGAGTACGAGGCGCTCATACACGGGCTCCGGCTTGCCAAAGAACTCGGCATTCGCCGGATCCTATGTTATGGCGACTCAGACTTGGTGGTCCAGCAATCATCCGGCGACTGGGTTCCAAGGACGCAAATATGGCAAGCTACCGCTTCCTTGTTCAGCAAATCAGTGGGTATTTTGAAGGATGCGAGTTCCTCCATGTACCGCGAGCCGACAACGAGCCGGCTGATGCCCTGGCTCGAATAGGCTCCACTCGGCAAGCAATACCAACCGGCGTCTCTCTATAACGCCTCCTCAAACCGTCTGTCAAGCCGTCTCCAGAATCCGATTCCATCTTTGTGCCGCCTGACCCCGACGCAGCTGGGTCCGGCTCGAAGAACCAGGCGGGTGCCCTGGGAACTCCGACAGTCGGCCCAGGGACGTCAGCAAACGGCTCGGGGACTTCCGTAGTTACGCCCGACTCGGGGACTGCTACACCCGGCTCGGGGACTGCGGTAGCCGGCCCGGGAACCGTGTCCGCACAACAGGCGGCGGCCGACTCCAGCATTTCACTACCCAGCCCGCCCTCCCCGGTCGCAGTAGCAGTATTGGCAATAGAAGAAGTCATAGCCCCATCATGGGCACAACCCATCCTCAACTTCCTAGTAAACCAAGATCTGCTGGCTGATGAGACAGAGGCAAGGCAAGTCCAATGTCGAGCCGGGGCATACACAATCGTCAACAGAGAACTCGTCAAGCGCAGTGTCACTAGAGTCCTCCAGCGATGTGTCGAGCAAGAGAAGGGCATTGCAATCCTCAGAGACATCCACCAAGGAGAATGCGGCCACCATGCGGCCTCAAGATCACTCGTTGCCAAAGCTTTCCGCCATGGTTTCTTTTGGCTGACTGCTTTGGATGATGCCAAGGAGTTAGTTAAACATTGCAAGGGGTGCCAATTCTTCAGCTCTAAGCAGCACATGCCGGCTTCGGCACTCAAGACCATTCCCCTCACTTGGCCCTTCACCGTTTGGGGACTGGACATGGTAGGGCCCGTTCAAGACGGCGCGCGGCGGCATGACAGATCTGCTAGTCGCTGTGGACAAATTCACCAAGTGGATTGAGGCAAAACCGATCAAGAATCTGAATGGGCCGACTGCCGTCACATTCATCGCAGATATAACAACCCGGTACAGCATGCCACACAGCATCATCACCGATAATTGCTCAAATTTCGCCAAGGGAGCCTTGGCACGTTTCTGTGCGACGCGGGGCATCCGGCTGGACCTAGCGTCCGTTGCCCACCCACAGTCAAACGGCCAGGTCGAACGAGCCAACGGCCTCATCCTTTCCGGCATCAAGCCCCGGTTGGTCGTACCACTGGAGCGATCGGCTCGCTGTTGGCTCGATGAGCTACCGGCCGTCCTCTGGAGTCTGTGCACAACCCCAAACAAGTCAACCGGCTTCACTCCTTTTTTCCTCGTATATGGTGCCGAGGCGGTCATCCCAACTGACATCGAGTTCGACTCACCTCGGGTAACCATGTACATAGAGGCGGAGGCCAAGGAAGCACGAGAAGACGGCGTCGACCTGCTGGAAGAAGGCTGGCTATTAGCCCTCAACCGATCTGCCATCTACTAGCAGGGCTTACGCCGCTACCACAGTCAGAAGGTCAAGCCAAGATCCTTCCAAGAGGGCAATCTTGTGCTCCGGCTGATCCAGCGAACAGCCGGCCAGCACAAGCTCTCGGCCCCTTGGGAAGGCCCCTTCATCATCAGCAGAGCTTTAGGCAATGACTCCTACTACCTAATCGATGCACAGAAGCCCAAGGCACGCAAGAGAGACGACTCCGACAAGGAGTCGGAACGACCATGGAACGCCAACCTCCTCCGAAGATTTTATAGTTGAAATGCAGTATGTATCACGCTAACTTTTGTACTAAGTACGATACAATAGGCTCCCCGAGGAGAGCTCGGGGACTGCCACCTTTTATCTATAAATGAAGAACAATATGCTTATGGCCTTGTCATTACATTCACTTTTTCTTCGTTCGGCACCGGGTTCGACTAGTCGGCCCGGGGACTGGCCGCCTAGAGTTATATTAGAAGTCCTACCCGCGGTTAGACAAGTAACGTGCCGGCACCCAAGCTTTCTCTCGCCAAAAGTCGCAGTTCGAAGAACCGGCTATCCAGCTGGCAAGAGTTAAAGGCAGGAAAGGATGCCCACACGAAAAATGGCTAGGGACTAACGGACTAATATAACGAAAGCCGGTTTGTCTCTTACCACTGACCGACTACCAGAGTAGCCGGCCGGCCGGCTTCCATTCACTTCACTTCAATCCAAGAAACCTCGAGTACTTGCCTCCCCAAAAGGGGAAGGCAGCAAAGGAAACAGCCTAAGGATAAAAAGCATACGTGAATGGAAACCAAACATACACAGAATCATATTTACACAAAAGACCTTCGCAAGGCCAGCATTCAACATAGTTCGAATACACCCCCAATGGGTGGAACTGCGCAAGTTTAATAAAAATTGTTCATAGGATAACAAGCAGGGAAAGCAAGGACGGTAGACTAGGCCAGGGGAGCGACTGGCGAGTCGGGCAGGTCGGTGGAAACGACAGTGCTGGCTGGAGGAGTGGCCGGCTGGCGAACCTCGGCATGATCACCGCCCCCCGCCGAAGGCGCGCTTGCGCGCGCCTCGTTGCTGGAGGCATGGTCAGGCTGAGGCTGGCTGGCTGTTTCACCAGCCGGCTCGACATCTTCGCCCTCCTCTCCTTCGTCGTCTTCGCCTTCGTCGTTGGAGGCGATCTCCTCCGCCGAGTCCTCGCCCGCTGCCGGGTCCAGCCCGAACCACTCCTCCGGCTGGGCAATGCTGTCGTCATTTATTTCAGGTGCAAAGACACTAATGTCAGTGCACTCGGCGATCATCGACGCGCGCTGAGCAATAGCCGGCCGCACCTCTTCTATCTCCTCGTTGGCCTCTAGCCACCAGGTGCGCAGCTGGTCCAGGTTCAGCCCCGGATACCAAGCTCGGACGAACTCCAGCGCCCGCCCAGCTCCAAGCCGGGCCACTGATGCTTTCCAAGCCTCGAAACGGCCAACCGCAACCTCCAGCCAGTCGGCAGTCCGGCTCGGGGTGCGGGGAATCGTCTCGCCTGGCCAGAGGGCGGCCAACACTTGCGCGCCGGTGCGCTGGAGGCGGCGGAGCATGCGATGAGTCGACTGCAGCCGCGCTTGGACCGCCAAGAGCTGCTCCTCAAGCGTCCGGCTCGCGTCCGGTGCAATGTCGGCCCCCGCCTGACGGCGCTCTTTGCGATGGGCCTCGATAGTTTGGGTAGCGAAGGCGGAGTAGCCGGGAAAGTAGTCTGCACAGAGAATAAAAAGGAGCACAAGTCAGAACACAAATCAGGCGGCAAGGGGCAGGCAAGGAGTGAGGAAGGCGGTTTACCGTCGATCAAATCCTCAATACGGCCGAAGCCCTCATTCAGCGCTTGCCTGGTCTCAGCCCAGCCCGCCGCTTCAGTCTCGAAATCGGCCTTCAAGGCGTCTTCGCTATCCTGCGCCTTCTTCAGGGCCGCCTTGTGGATCTCCTCCTGGTCAGCCAGCTTCTTGGCCAGGGGGTCACGCTCCAGGACCAAGGTGTCGTACTCGGTTTCCTTGGCACGAAGGGCGGCCTACGCCTCACTGAGTTGCCCCCTCAAGTCGGCATTGGCTCCTGCGAGCACGAAAGACAAAAGAAAAACCAATAAGGAAGAAGTCGTCAAGGAAGATCCGACCCGACTGCTCAGCAGTCGGCCCACCCCCCAGAGGAGATGAACAAAACCAAGTACGCACTCCGACTGCTGATCAGGTCTTCGGTCCTCCAGCCCAGCTCCTGAGCCTGGGAGTTGAAGGCAGCAGCGCGGAGGTTATGATACTCCTGAAAGAACATACAGGAGGCGGGTATAAGATGGTTGTCAGGACCTAGTAAGTTCCGAGCCGCCTGCGCAGCAGCCGACTCGGAACTCGGGGACTACACCCAGTGGGTGCGCTGACGCGCCCCCACGGAAGAAATCAAGAGAACAAAACAACCAAGGCTAGAAGACTCACCCGAATGATGGCCCGCGTCGCAAGGAACTCTTGGGTGTAGTGCTGCAGCGAGGCGGCTTGGGCCTGAAGCCGGTTCCAAACCTCTTGGGCCGCCACGTTCAGCTCGCCCGTCCCCCCGCTGGGAGTCCACTCGGACGTGCCGGTGCTGGCCGCCTCCAGGGCCTCCGCCGTCTGGCTGGCACCCGTAACTCGGTGCGGCTCCGACATGGCGGTGCCTCCCCCTGCGCGCCGGCACATTGCCAGCTGCACCTCAAGGCCGGCTCCTGCTTCCGGCTCACCCCCGACCGGCTGCTCTGGCGTCACAGCGGATTGGCCGCTTTGGCCCACTCCGGTCGGCGCCGACTGCGGCGTCCCCTCCACGGAGGCCACATGGACCTCCCTCCTCTCCATCACCGGCGGCGCTTGGTCGACCTCCTCCAACGGAGGCACAGGGATGTCGGGGGCCACGGCACGCAGGGGAATGGCGAGCAGCGGAGGCTGGTTGTGCGAAGCCTCCGCCTCCGTCTCCGCGGCTGCTGCCTCCGCCCGGGCCTTGGCTGCCGCATTGGCCTGCTCTTTCGCCGCCTGGGTGACCCTTCGCTATGCCGCCTCCCGCTCCTCCCGCGCCTCACGCGCGTTCCGCTCCGTGGCCTCCCTAAGGTCGGCGCGGGGGTCCACGCGACGGGAACTGGAGGACCCTCCAGTTGGCCCGACTATGGAGCTGCCAGGGCCGCGCTCAAGGGAAAGCAGCGCCCTGCCCGGCCAGCGAAGAAAGGGTTAGAAGGGTTTTCAATCAAAAAGAACAACAAAAATATACATGAAATATACAAGACATTCGACGACTTACGCCGAGATCGCCTGCGGCTGTTTCACCGCCTTGCGGAAGCGGGCCGCCTTCGCGGCCGCCTCGTCCCGCCTGGTCGCAGCCGTGGAATCCTTGGTTTTCTTCGGCCGGCTGCCGAAGAAGGTCGACGCGGCCCGGCGCTTCTGTGCGCCGCCACGGGCAGTCGGCGCGGCGGACGAGCCCGCGCCTTGAAGATCAGGCGCCGTCTGGCGGTGCTGGACGGCTTCGACCTCGTCATCATCCGGCCAGTCCTCGAAGCCGTCTCCGGGCCTTGCGCTTCCTGCCTCGTCGCCTTCCCCCATGATGGCGTCTTCCATGGCGGTCGCTCCCAGGTCCGGATCGTCGGTGTCGTCCACCGTGCGGTCGGGGAGGAGCTGGCGCTCTACCCCTGTGGCCCCGGTCGTCGGTGGAAGAAGAGGGTTCTGCTAAGGGAGAACCAACTAATCAGAAGTCAGCTGTCATAAGGCCGGCTACAAGAAAAAAAGGGGGAAAAGCTTACTGTCGGCGGAGGGTTGGCGCGGGAATACGGACCCTTGCCGTATCGCAAATCTTCGATGAGTTTGCAGTTGGAGATGTAGTTCACCATATAAGACACCTCTGCATGAGGCATCTCCCTGGTGCTCAGCCGGCACGGGTCGAAGCGGTCGCTCATTTGGCAGATCATGTGTGGCCAGCCTTGGAGCGGAAGTACCCGGCGCTCCACGAAGGTGGCCACCAAGTCGGCTCCGGTCAGGCCTTCCGCCTGGATCATCACCTGGAGCCGGGAGACGGCTGCGTTCCCGGCCTGAGATAGCGACTTGGCTCGGTAGCTCCACAAGGGTTGCCTCCCAGCCGGCAGGTTGACGTAGTCGCCTTGCTGGGCGACGTTCTTCATGTAGAAGTAAGACTTCTACCAAAGCTTCATCACCTGGATCAGCGGGATGGGCGGGAACGGATTGTTCTCGCCCGTCCGCCTCATGGCGATGAAGGCTCCGCAGGGGGCGGGCACGCCTTCAACGACGGTGCCGAGCTTGCTCTGGAAGAACTCCCCCTAGAGCTCGAGAGTGGGGAGAACCCCAAGAAAGCCCTCGCACAGGGTGACGAAGGCCGACAGCAGCATCATCGCGTTGGGCGTTAGGTGATGCGGCTGGAGGTGGTAGAACTCGAGGAACGCTCAAAGAAATCCGCTCGCCGGGAGGCCGAAGCCGCGCAGGCAGTGTGAGCGGAAGATCACCCGCTCGCCTTCCTCCGGCACCGGCGAGATCTCCCTCTCCGGCGCCCGACGAACCCGCACGAGGTCCTCGCCCGGCAGGCGCCGCGTCCGGCGGAGGAACTCGACGTGATCCTCGTGGACATTGGAGCCGTCCCACGAGCTCGACACTGCCATGAGGGCGATGTGACGGGGAGCAAGACGAGACGACGTAGAAACGGTGTGGCGATGGGTGCTGCAGCAGCGGAAGGAAGGAGACAGAGTGAAAGAAGGGGCGGAGCGAGGGAGAGCGCGAGAGCCTCTGCCGCTCCCCCTCCTCCCCCTACTTATAGACCCGCACGGTGGAGCTGAGGAGGCGTAGCGTGGGGGAATGTGGGGATTAACTGTGCCCACTCCCCCATGTACCGCGATTATTGCGCCCTAACGGCATGCTAAAACCGCCGCGGGAAGGCGAGCGGTCCATATGGGCCGCAGAAGATCCGCGCTCGGACCGAGGCGGGGGAGTGGCGGGCCCGGGCCTGCGGCGCCGTCCCGTCGCGCGCGTGCGTTGGCAGGATCTCCTTGCCACGTGTCCCGCGGGATGGTGTGCGGTCAGCTCGCAGGCCGACCCGCGTTCCCGCCTACGAGAAACGGGGCTATTCCAAAGACGGCGCGCGCGAGCGAAGCCGACCCCTCAGGGAAGGAAACTGACCAAGCTTCTCGTCCCTTTGTCAGCCTCGGAGCTCGATCAGCTTCAGGGACTACTGTCGGAGTATATAACCACGGGTAGCCAGGCCGGCTCCCCCTGGCCTTTCTGTAAAAATTACGAGTCGATCCGGCCCTCAAGGATCCAAGACCTGGGGCCGCCTTCCTCTCGCCGGCTGTCTCCCAGGCCGGCTATCGGAAGGTGATCCAACTCCAGCCCTCATAAAGGAAGCCTCGGGAGGGCCGGCTTCGAGAAGCCGGCCGCGAGAAGGCCGGCTCCAAGAAGCCGGCTCCCATAAAGCAGTCAAGATTGTACCCTCGGAGTCTGCATCCACATAACGGCGATGTGACAGGGTGTGGCTACAGTAAAGCCTGCCACCCCCGAATCCCGGAGCACGCCTAGCACAGTGCGCCATACGGGTGGCCATGACCAGTCCGGCACGCCACTGTTGCCATGTTGACCCTGATGTCATCCACGACGGGCTGCCAGCGCGGCCCTCAGGCGGTGGGCCCCTTCGGGCAGAGAGACACCCGAAGGTGGCCAGGCCTCCCCCAGTCGATCCAAGACAGAGCCGGCTCCCCACAGCCGGCTTGCCACCTCCCTCGAAGGAGACGCCCCATTAAGGAGACAAGACGCGGTGAGGCTACAGCGATCACCCGCCGGACGGCGGCACTGTAGCCACGCCCACCTCGGCGAAGCCCTCGTCACCAGGATTGAGCAAACAGTAACCAGCCGCCGACAAGACCCTGGATAATGGGGCCTGCCTGTCGGCCAAGGAGCCGGCAGCCGGCGGGACCCACCAGCCGGCGGGCCCCAGCAGCCGGCGCAGAAGCCGGCGAGTGTAGACACAGACGACTGGGCCCCACGCCCAGCCGGATTAACATTGTAACCCTGGGGGTAGGCCTATATAAACCCCCCGGGGCCCATGCAAAGGGTTGATCCCTGCTAGTTTTAGACACCACATAAGGAGAAGAAGAGAGCGGGTCGTGTCCTTCTTCCTCCTCACACCAAACAGCTCCAGGAGCATCGTGTAGCCACTTGTTTGTCTAGTGATCATGCGGAGGCCCCGCAGAGCAGCAGTAGGGGTGTTATCTCCACGGAGAGCTCCGGAGCTGGGTAAGATTCACCGGCGTGCATGTCTTCGCCTCATCCCGTTTCCAGGCACCGGCGATGTCTTACTGGCTCCCACAATGATAAGCCACCCGTTGGCATATGTCGCACCTACCACCCAACAGACCAAAATCCCCATCCCGTTAAATAGGCGGCTCGTTTATATGGCTAGGGGTGTGGGTGTAAAAACGCCCCGGCTTTTTGCATTCGTTTGACACGTGGAAGACGGCCATTATTGGGCGTGGAAGCCAAGGAGCACTACATTACAAAAATTGGACATTATTCCTACAGGTACACAAGATTTGGAGAAGAACCCGCCTTGCAATGCCGAACAATCTGCGCGCCGGACTCGTCGTCATTGAAGCCTGGTTCGGGGGCTACTGAGGGAGTCCTGGATTAGGGGGTGTTCGGATAGCCGGACTATACCTTCAACCGGACTCCAGGACTATGAAGATACAAGATTGAAGACTTCGTCCCATGTCCGGATGGGGCTTTCCTTGGCATGGAAGGCAAGCTTGGCGATGCGGATATTCAAGATCTCCTACCATTGTAACCGACTCTATGTAACCCTAACCCTATCCGGTGTCTATATAAACCGGAGGGTTGTAGTCCGTAGGCAATCAACTCCATATACAACAATCATACCGTAGGCTATCTTCTAGGGTTTAGCTTCCTTGATCTCGTGGTAGATCTACTCTTGTACTACCCATATCATCAATATTAATCAAGCAGGACGTAGGGTTTTACCTCCATCAAGAGGGCCCGAACCTGGGTAAAACATCGTGTTCCCTGCCTCCTGTTACCATCCGGCCTAGACGCACAGTTCGGGACCCCCTACCCGAGATCCACCGGTTTTGACACCGACATCCGTCAACATGACGGCGTGGCAACGGTGATGGTGATGTGATCTGCGCAGGTCTTCGCCTAAGCACTACGACAATATGACCGAGGTGGTGAACTGTGGAGGGGGCACCGCACACGGCTAAGAAAGAGTTGTTGTCCTTTGAGCTGCCCCCTTGACGGTGTCCTGGACTAGGGAGTACTCACCACGTCGTCTCCCGACCTGTGGGTCGGGCCGAGGACCCCCATGGCGGTTCACTATTGGGCCACTTCGGGCAGCCCATGCCGAATACAAGGAGGATTCCACAAAGACTTGGCACCCAAGATGAGGACTCCTCTAAACCCTAGACCTACGGTGCATATATAAACCGACGCCAGGCTAGTCAATAGACAATCTCATATTCATTACTACAATCTCGTGATAGATACATGTACTTTGTACTACACCCCATATGAATACAATCAAAAGCAGGACGTAGGGTTTTACTTCCATCAAGAGGGCCCGAACCTGGGTAAAATTCCGTGTACATGTTACCATCGCTCCAAGACGCCTAGCTTAGGACCCCTACTACGAGATATGCCGGATATAGAACCGACATTGATGCTTTCATTGAGAGCCTGCTGGTAGTCGCCACGGTGCGATGGGAATTCAGTTCGTCTCCTGCACGATCTACGCATTAGAACGGAGCTTTATTGTCGATGTCGGCATCTTCGTCGCCGGCTCAACTAGTCACCTTGGCTCGACCGAGGACTGTGCTCCGTCTTAGATCCTTATGTTCGGACTAGGGCCTTCATCATCAACTTTGATCTCTATCAAGATCATGGAGGAATCATCGATGGAGGTCGGGGGCTCAACGTCAACATTGCCCTCGGGCGACCGTGTTGTTTTTGTGGACAGCAAACCTGTATCCGCTTCCACCACCTACTCGAGCGTCGCTTTGATGATTGCTTCAATGGAATTGTGCGGAATTGAATGTACAAAAACCCTGTAAAATTTCGCCGTGTTCCGATGGAGGAATCTCTGACGATCTATGATATACCGGAGGCCTGTCGAGTTTGGACGGGAATCCGGACGAGTTTAGGGTGTGGTCTCCAGAGCCTATCTCGGAGGTTATTTGGAAGATCCAACCATTGATCTTCTGCGAAATTTCCATATCTACCACCTGTCAAAATTTCAACTCAATCCGACCGTTCAAACCGCGGGAACCTTTCGATTAGTGCGTCAATTTTTGGATCTGTTTTCTGCGTGAATATGAATCCGACATGAGTTCATCTTTCTTTATGAACAGGATATTGGACAACCTTTTTGGAAGAATATCTTTCTAGGGTATTGTGTTTTGTTTCCAAACACATGCTACAAATTTTGCTCCTTTTCGGAGGTAATCTTCATTGTCGCGCCCGTGTCAAACTAGCCCTTACTCCACGTCTACCGACCTGTTGTCGGAGTAAATAGCCATGGGTAGCCTAGCCGGCTTCCCCTGGCCCTTCTGAAAAAATTACGAGCCCGTCCGGCTCTCAAGAGGACTCAAGACCTGGGGCCGCCTCCCCCCCTGCCGGCTATCTTCCAGGCCGGCTTCGGGGGCGGCCCGCCCTTCACCCTCATGAAGAAAGCTCTGGGAGGGCCGACTGCGAGAAGCCGGCTGCAAAGAGGCCGGCTCCCATAAAGCAGTCAAAGCCGTACCCGCAATGTACGCGTCCACCCCGCGATGATGAAGCGGGGCGTGGCTACAGTAAAGCCTGCCACCCCCAAAACCCGGAGCACGCTTGGTACAGTGCGCCGTACGGGTGGCCACGACCCGTCCGGCGCGGCACTGTTGCCACGGCGGCCCTGACACCGTCCATGACGGGCCTCCAGCGTGGCCCCTGAGGCGGTGGGCCCCTTTGGGCAGAGAGATACCGAAGGCGGCCGCACCTCCTCCCAAGACGGCCCGATGGAGAGCCGGCCCCCTATAGCCGGCTCGCCATCCTCCTCGAAGGAGACGCCCATTAAGGAGACAAGATACGGCGGGGCTACAGTAATCGCCCGCCAGGGCGGTGGTACTGTAGCCATGCTTACCCCGACCAAGCCTGCATCAACAGCACGAAGCAACAGTAACCAGCCACCGACTAGGCCCTGGACAGTGGGGCCTGCCTGTCGACCAGGGAACCGGCAGCCGGCGGGACCCACCAGTTGGCGGGCCCTAGTAGCCGGCGCAGAAGCCGGCGAGCACAGTCACAGACAGCTGGGCCCCGTGCCCAGCTGGATTACCATTGTACCCCCGGGGGTAGGCCTATATAAACCGCCCGGTGCACCCATGCAAAGGGTTGGACTCTCAAGCTAGACTTAGAAACCACACAAGGAGAAGAAGCAAGCTAGTTGTGCCCTTCTTCCTCCTTCCACCCAAACAGCTCAAGGAGCATTGTGTAGCTACTTGTTCATTGAGTAACCATGCGGAGACCCCGCAGAGCAGCAGTAGGGGTGTTATCTCCCCGGAGAGCCCCGAAGCTGGGTAAGATTCGCCAGCGTGCATGTCTTTGCCTTATCCCGTTTCCAGGCACCGGCGATGTTTTATTGGCTCCCACAATGATAAGCCACCCGTTGGCATATGTCGCACCTACCACCCGACACCTGCGCTAGACATGTCGTCGCTACATCGAGCCGAGCCCAACCTTATCGAATCATCAGCTCGGCAAGCCGAATAAGAGTTTGGCATCACGAAGGCTAAATCATCAAAAATACCATCACCCCACGGATTGCACGGGTCAGGCGCGCCGACATCGCCGCTCGGTCACTTCATCAATCTGGCATTGACCGCGTCACAAGTTATGACCAGCTTCGGCATGGCCGAGCCGTAGCTTCTTCAAACCGATGTATGCCACACTGAACCACTTCAAACACCTCGGCTGGCACATCGGCTGCAACGGTGCCTTACCGACCTGCTCTGTCACCTCGGCTGGACCGGGGGCTTCGCCATCTATTCATCAACCTACTTCGAAGACTTCAACATCACCAGCCGACCAGCTTCGTCATGTTAGCAAGATCGGGGGCGTTACCTCGGCGAGCCAACCTTTGTTAGCATTGCCAGGCCGCCGCTTCATCCCCCATCAGGCAATCGGTGTGCGGATCGAGTCCCAATTTTGGGAATAACCTTTCTTCAGATTCCTACAACCGATAAACCAGGTGCTATTAATCCTAGTAATCTTTTTCTTGCTTGGGTTTATTTTTTCCAAGGAATTATTACTCTGGTTTGTTCCATCATCTATATACAGGTCTATCAAATGATGGTTGCATGATGGTTCGGTCAGTTTCCCATCCGCAGTTCGGCGAATGCCTCATTGGGGACTCGAACCAACCTGTGAATACATGCTTTGTCACGCCGACACCCTGCACCGACATTGGCTTCGATGCCGGGCCACATCTCTTTAAAAAAATATGTTGCATAAATTAATTGTACGAGGATATATATATATATAATTATTTTTTGGAATGCTCTATTTTACATGTGTAGGTAATCGAGTTCGACTGCGTCATGCGGTCACTTTGGTAAGCCGGCGTCATCCTCCCAATCGGCGTAAATCGGCAGGCCGAATTGCCATACCGACATGTTCGGTTGCCTCGAGGACTTCGGCAATGCTGAGGGAGCTCTACCTCATCGAGTGTTCGATAAATGATACATGTCGGGCAGCGCTATCACCTTGGTGTACCGATGTACCACGTCACCTCGGCTGAACCGGGGGCTTCATCATCACTTCATTAACCCACACCGAGAACTTCGACATGACACTGCCGACCTGCATTGGCCGTGCTATGTCGCCACTTCAAAGTGTCGAGCTCTTTGCTGCGCCACCTCGGGACTGGCTTGGGGGTTTGGACCTTGAGCCGCTATAAGCTCGGCCCACATCACGCTGAGCACATTAACCAGCCGAGTCGCTTCCATGCTTAGTTTTTTAAAATTCTTGTTCGGTTCGACAAAGCATTATATATGTGTTTAAAACTTAGTTTGTCAACAAACGTTGTTTGTTAAAAACACTTCCTTGCCCATGTTAACTAGGGGCTCTTAAATGTATATGAGCCATTTTATAGTAAATGTGTTTTCCTTCTTGGTCGTTGCAAAGTCTTTTTCTACCACTCCTTCTTCGAGTCGAGTGTATGGTCAATAGCCGGATAGTCTTGCTTCTCTCTAAAGCTGCACGAGTTTAATTTGCTAAACTAGCCTCGGAGAAGCACTCCGCCTTTGGGATAAGGTGGTTGAAGCCGTCGGCTGACCCACTTGAAGTCTTGAGATCGGATGTGTCATATAAATGCATGACAAAAGCACAAACAATTTTAAGACCAATTTTCAAATTGGCACCAAATGACTTGATTTAGTTCGTATGTCAAGCTTTTACATACGTTTTTTGGCTTTTCGAGCTTATCGCACCTTTTAAGCTGTTTTTTCTTTCAGGAAGCGGGACACCCTCATGACCAAGGTGCCTTGCATTCTAATTCAACTCGGGAGATCTTTCCGACCCACGGCTCGGCACCTTTCCCGCCGAACTACACCTCGGTGTTGACAAAGACACGCCACATTGGGACTAGTTTGCAAGCAGTGCAATGCCAAACGCCTTTAAATCATTGGCAATATTAACGGGGGGCTGAAACTACAGCCGAATACACCAAAACCAAGGTACCCCATGGAGTCCTCGGCAAAAACATTCTCGGATATTGCTATATATGCATCGGTTTCGAATTGTGTCTTCGGTCAATAGTTCGGTTGCCCGGCTCCTATGCTTGCCTCCTACATTTCGCTTTGTTTGGTTAGGTGTGCAAAGGGAGAACCACTGCGATTGTGCTTCCAGCTCGCATGATTAAGCGCCTCAGTGGAGAAAGCCGAAAACTGACTGTCACAGTAAGCGTAAACTGGTCAGCAATCTGATGATTGTGTTAAACTATAAGAGCGATGGAGGTCACCCCATGTTAAATGACGGGCCATTCATAATATTGGCCGAAGTGTTTACGGCTTGACCTCGGCTGTCGCCGTACACTAACCTGGGGCTAGCAACTGGCCTCCCAATTTTAAGCTGCTATGACTAGGTAAAAGTTATAAAGCCCGCATATCTGATTGCCTTGTTTCTGCTAACACAGACGCCTTCGGGCACTGGGACATCGGCTAAGGGTTGTTTTCTTATTGCGGAAACACCCTGTGTAGCATCTACAAAGGGGCAGAAGCCGACGATGGGCCACTTTCAAATGATAAACGGTCAGAACGGAGTCAAAATAAACATATCTCATCAGCGTTTGTATTTATTATACAAGCGCTGCTTTCTGTAATTATCGTTATAAAGCCATAATATGCATCAATTTGACTTAAGATTTTGGCCAAGCTGGGTTGCCTGGCTCCTGTGATTACCCCTACGTCCCCGATTGTTCGGCTAGGAGGAAAGGGTGCACCTCTGTGATTGTTACTTCCGGGTCATCCGTGATAGTACCTCAGACTGGGAGAAGCCAAAAGCTAGCCGTCTTAAAGAATATAATGGGTCGGCAAGGACGTAAGTGAAATTTTGGCTCATTAATACCATAGAGTTCGGGAACTTTCGCCAAACTAAATCCTCAATATTTTCCTCCCACATTGATCGAAGGTGAGGTTTCATGATCATGATCAGCATCACAACCCAAAGAAAGGAACCGATAGTAGGATTATTTTCTCTGGAAGATGTTTCATATCTCTTTGTGTACCTTTGTTTATAAAACCGTATGGATGGATTGCCTTGTTTTTCATAAATATTTGCCCATATAAAGGCTTTATAAAGTAGGAAAATACTCCTCGGCTACTAGCCGAAGAGATTGAAGTGGATGGTCGGTCAACAAAGTTTTGTACAACGTGGATCCGAGCATTAATGATGTAGAGTACTTGGATACATAGAATCATTACACATAATTTGTGATTTTACTGCGGATATCGATCCTTAATTCGGCCACCCGTGCCCGTATTAAGGCTCGGGGGCTACTGGCTTTGGGCTTATCACTTACTAATATTAAAGGGGCACATCGATCCCCTGATCTGGTGTTGCCACCCGACCAGTATCTCGGGGGCTACTGCATTGCCTATTCAATACAGAAAATTCAAAGTGCTCAGTGTTCGGCTTGACCTAACTATGGGCAAATGCATCTTCGGATAACAATAGGAACTATCTAGGACCTATCCGGCATCAAGCTAATATATTACGACCACTTCTCGAGACCCTCTCTCAAGGGCCCGTCCGCCAATCACTATCTCCTCTAAATGTGCATCTCGGGTTTTAGGCCAACACACACACCTTGAGGGCTACTGTCTATATATCTCGTCCGTAAATAAACTGCATCAATCGGAAATAAAATCCGCACACAATCAGCCCAAGCCCGAGGTGGTGCATCACCTCAGAAGCAGTCCGGCATAAAACTCGGGTGGAAGTGGCTGGCTCTATAGAGGGCATTTCCGGCATTAAAATCTCAGCTAATCTCCTTTGACTTTCTCAAGCCAAGGTGATCTATGACACCTCGGATATAGTCCTGCGTTGGAGCTCAGATATAGTCCGGCGTTGGTGCTCGGCTGCAAAAGATACCTCGAATGCAGTCCGACGTTGGAGTTCATATGCGAGAGGACGCCGCCGTACGGGAAACACTTCAAACCTGAGGTGTGGAGTAAAAAATAACAAGGCATTAATAAAGGCCGAGAACTTAAAGGGGCTCCTCGGATACCCGACGTGTAAACTTTTCAGATTTACTTCGGCGATCCTCAAGATCAAAGATTTGTTGAACCAGTTTTCAAGTCCAACAACCGAAGATGAAGAATAGTTCGGAAGAATCAAGGAATGTCCCCAACTTGAAGACCGGTTCAGGGGGCTACTAACGGTGTCCTGGACTAGGGGGTACTCACCACATCGTCTCCCGGCCTGTGGGTCGGGCCGAGGACCCCCATGGCGGTTCACTATTGGGCCATTTCGGGCAGCCCATGCCGAATACAGGGAGGATTCCACAAAGACTTGACGCCCAAGACAAGGACTCCTCTAAACCCTAGGCCTACGGTGCATATATAAACCGAGGCCAGGCTAGTCAATAGACAAACTCATATTCATTACTACAATCTCGTGGTAGATACATGTACTCTGTACTACACCCCATATGAATACAATCAAAAGTAGGACGTAGGGTTTTACCTCCATCAAGAGGGCCCGAACCTGGGTAAAATTCCGTGTCCATGTTACCATCGCTCCAAGACGCCTAGCTTAGGACCCCTACTACGAGATATGCCGGATATAGAACCGACACCCCTTCCCACGTATATAAAGGAGGGAGGGAGGAGGAGACCAGCCCAAGGGGGCCATGGGGGGAGTCCTACTAGGACTCCCTTCCTAGGAGGATTCGCCCCCTTTCCTTCCAACGGAGAGGGGGAAAGGGGAAGGGAGAGAGAGGGAGAAGGAAAGAGGGGGGCCACGCCCCCTCCCCTTGTCCAATTCGGAATGGGCAAGGGGGCACGTGCGTCCTCCCGTGGCCCGCCTCCTCTCCTCCACTATGGCTCGTTAGGCCCATTAACTTTCCCGCGGGGTTCCGGTAGCCTCCCGGTACTCCAAAAAATCCCCGAACCTTATCGGAACCATTTCGATCGTAGCGCTCCAACACAAGTCCGTTTCCTCTGTTTTGCGGTACGCCACACCCCTCCCGATGAATAGGACCCCCGTTTTAACCGTAGGAGGTCTGTTTCCTACGTTTTGCGGTACGCCAGACCCCTCCCGATGAACAGGGTCCCGTTTCGAACATGGCCGGTCGAACACAGGGCCGTTTCCTCCGTTCTGCGGTACGCCAGTCCTCGTTTCCATCGGCTGTTCCGTCCAAGTCCTCCCGATGAACACAACGACGCATTCCGTTCCGACCTAGCCGGTTGGGTCCCCATGAACACGACGACGATGTTGTTTCTCCGTTCAGACCCAACCATGTACACGAGCCCTGGCCGTACATATGCGCGAGTAGGCGTTCGAGACCTTGCCCGTATGTACGTATGTGGCCATATTTTCTTTCTTGCACACTGGCCGTTGTACGTACATGTACATGCTATGTGCGCGCCTCTACTACGACACGTGTGTGCCTCTACATCGACCAGTATGTACGTACACATTCGCGACTAGAATGACAATGCTACGTATCTTCGACCAGGTGGGTCCTGACTGTCAGGCACTTCCTTGCGTGCGAAGATATAGCTGGTGGATCCCAGCAGTCAGGGGTGAATCATTTTTTTTGTTTTTGCCCGTACCCACTTCCTTGTGTGCGAAGATGTAGCTGGTGGGTCCCAACGGTCAGGGGGAAACGTTTTTTCGTGAAATACGGTGGCCCGTCCGGTGGGTCCCCGCTGTCAGGTGGAGGAATAATTATTTTGCGTGTAATAAGGAGGCACTTCCTTGCTACGATTGTGGACCCAGCTGTCAGCCTCTCCATGTACAGTCCATGTCCGATGGAAGCCGTTCCTTGGCCACGTTGACCACGCTGTGCCGAGAGCACCAGGGCGGTGGACGACGAGGAGGCCTAGGAACGGGAGGACGCGGAGCCGGGGAGGACGCGGCAGTGGATGCCCACGCGTAGAGGAGTACGAGGGCTCACTGGTTCGCTGCCGTGTGAGGCTGCCCTCACCGTAGAATAACATGGGGTGTGGGTGAGTAGAGGGATGGCCTGGCCAGCGGTGGGAATAGTAGGGGCGGTGAGGCCTCCAGGGCAGCACAGCTGGCCACGAGAGGCAGGAGCATGCGGCACGACCGGCGCTGCTTTGGGCGGCTGGAGCAACAAGACCAGAGGTTGAAGAAGCACTACGGCCGTTTGATGGACACCATACGGTCACTTGAGCTAGAATCCTTCATATTGACTAAGTTGACAAAGCACTCCATCCCCGTCAACTTAGTAGGACCACAAGTCAGCCTCCCACCAAGGTGGGTCCCAACTAGTAGGGGGAGTATTCATTTTTTTGTGCGTAATAAGGTGGCACCTCCGGTGGGTCCGAGCTGACAGCGGTGGGAACGTATTTTTTCACGAAATACGTTGGCCCGTCCGATGGGTCCCAACAGTCAGGGGGAAATGTTTTTTTCGCCAAATACGGTGGCCTGTCTAGTGGTTCCCCGCTGTCAGGTGGAGGAATAATTATTTTCTACCTAATAAGGAGGCACTTCCTTGCGGCTGCCGTGGACCCAGCTGTCAGCCTCTCCACGTACAGTACTCTTCCCATGGTAGTCGTTCCTTGACCACGCCGCGCCGAGAGCACCAGGGCGGTGGACGACGGCGAGGCCTAGTAAGGGGACGACGCGGAGCCGGGGAAGACGCGACAGTGGATGCCCACGCGGAGAGGAGTACGAGGGTTCACTGGTTCGGCTACGGTGTGAGGCTGTCGTCGCCGCAGAATAACATGGGGTGTGGGTGAGTGGAGGGATGCCCTGGCCAGCGGTGGGAGTAGTAGGGGCGGTGAGGCCTGCGCGGCAGCACAGCCGGCCACGGGAGGCAGGAGCAGGCGGCACGACCGGCGCTGCTTTGGGCGGCTGGAGCAAGAAGACCAGAGGTTGAAGAAACACGACGGCCGTTGGATGGACATCATACGGTCACTGCAGCTAGAATCAGTTATATTGACTAAGTTGACAAAGCCCTTGGCACGTGTCAACTTAGTAGGCCCACGGGCCAGCTCCCGAAATGGTGCACCCCAGATGTCAGGGGGAGGAATCATTTTTTGGGCGGGTGAAGCTAGAATATCCGAGATTGAAGAAGAAGCACGGCATCCATTGGATGGACATCCAACGGCCACTGCTGCTAGAAGCGTGTGTTGACTATAAGTTGACAAAGCCTTGCATACGTGTCAACTCTCTTTTTTTTAGGGGCCGTGTCAACTTAGTAAGGCCACAAGTGTGTGGGAGAAAACTTATAGCCCATTTGAGATTTGTAAGAATGTGCAGCCAGTTTTTGAATTCTAATGGAATTCACTACAACCCATTTATAGTTTGTTAAAAGTACAACCCATTTCAACCAAACGTTCAAAACAGAATTCAATAAAGTTTCCCACATTTTGATGGGATCTGAAATATTTTTATCCCAAAATTTCTAGTCAGATTAAATACAATTTCAATATAAATTTATATTACATAAAAATCCAACGAAACATTGCGCTCGCATCAATTAATGAAATTAAATTTTTCAATATCCAAAAATAATATTTTATAAAGTAATTACGTGTTTGGTGCATTTTTTATAGTTACTGCCCAGTTTTTATAATTACATCCCATTTATTATTTCTTAAAGCCCATTTTCTTGTTAAGCCTAATGCATCCCTTCTAGGAAAGATTTGCAGCCCAGCGAGGCAGAGAATAACAACTTGACCTTGCCTGGGTATTCCTAAAAAAAGTATAGTTGGGCTAGCCATTTTCAGCTTGAAAAAAATTAATATCTGGGCTGGATATCTGGCCTAGGCTAGACGGGCCACAGCCCGCCCAGTTAATAGCTGCAGCGATGTTTTCGTTGTTGTTCAGAGGAGAAAAATTAATATATGGGCTAAACATCGCTCAATAAAAACTCTGCAGTGCTCACACCTCAAAAACACAAATACTGCTCGAGCTGCTTGGTCCCAGCCGTCGGCCACTTCTTGTGTAATTCTCTCATTTATTGACTACATAGGTTGACAATGGTGTGGGATCCTGATGTTAGGAAACTAGGAGGAAGCAAAAAAATTATTGCTTTATATACTAATAAGGAGGCACTTGCGTACGTGCGGCTATGTCCCTAGTGGGTCCCCACTGTCATCCTCTCCAAGTAAAGTCATCTCCTCATCCTCATGTCCGTTGAACATGTTGACAACGCGAGACGGCGGCGCCACGGTGAGCGCAACAACTCGAAGGATGACGGAGAGGGCCTTGCGGGCCCTACGGATGGTCTGATACAACGCCCGCTGCTCATTCGGGATGCCAGGATCATATGGCCACATGTCCGCGACGGCATTGGCGTTCGCTTGTTCACCGGTGCTCGTTGAGGAGACGGAGGTTGCAGCACAGGTCCTCCTGCGCTGGTAGCTCTTCCACCATTAGGGCATCGAAGTGCGGCCGCACCTGCTCTATGCTGAACACGGCATGAACCGGCTTGGACAGTGGCGCCGGCTCCTGGTCGGAAGCTACGTCCATCGTCTGATTGTCGTCGCTCAGCTCGGCGAGGTAGCTGACGAGCCAGCATGTCCGGCTGCTGGACCGACCCGCTGCCAAGCATGAGCCTGACTGCCCTGGCCCACCCAGACTGCCTCCCTCGCCCGCGCGCGCTTTACGCCCGAAATGGCCAGCGCCGCCCGCTCCGCTTCCCGGTGCATGCGATTGCTATGCCTTCAAACGACACAAGTGCCGTCCATCCGTCCTTCTGCCGCCCACATTAATGATACGCGGTTGCCGAAGCGGCTACTCCGGCGCCACACGCCCGTCCCTCCGCCGCCCACCATTGCTATATAGACTACTACGCCGGCCATAGCCGCAGTCATCCGCATCCGTTCCTATTCTCCTGTCCACACCACTACTGCCCACCATGGCTTCCTCGCGCTCCAGCGCTCTTCGGGACGGGCGGACAACGGACCACATGGAGATGGCAGCCATTGCTGCCGAGTGGCTGCCTGGTAGGCAGCTGGAGGATGACGACGTCCCAATGGAGAACATGGTAGTCGACGATCCGGTGCCAACCCCCTACTCTGCGCCATCCTCACCGGTGTTATGCACCATGACCATCGGTGAGGCCCGTGCCCAATATATGGACACGGTGAGGCAAAAGCGTGAGAAGCAGTTCCGGGAGGCGCAGGCCAACGCCGCCTACAACCACCATCTCCTCCAGGAGCACCTGCAGGCGGAGGAGCAGATCACTGTGGAGTGGGCGGAGTAGGAGGCGATGCTCGACTCGTACCGCTCCACCCGCGAGGGCTGCCTCGAGCGCTAGCAGTACCACATGTGGGTGGCGGAGGCTACGGCCGCCTACAAAGAGGGCGATGAAGCGGGGAGGTGATGTGTGGCGAGACCGAGGACAAGGCAGAGGACAATGCCGGCTCCGATGAGTCCCCGCTCTGCTGGCGTCGACGAGGCCCTGCTCCACCGAGGCCCCGCGGCGCCAACAACGAGGCAGAGGACACCGCCGGCTCCGCTGAGGCCCCACCCTGCCGGCAATGAGGGGGAGGATTTCCCCCGCTCTGCCGAGGCGCCGCCCGCCGGCAACGAGACAGAGGACATCGCCGGCTCCACTGAGGCCCCGCCCTGCTGCTAGCGAGGCCGCGCCACACAGAAAACGAGGAAGAGTAGAACACGGTAGGTCGCCACCGCTCTGGTCCAAGTAAGGCCACCGCTGCTACCCTCAGTTGAAGCCAAGCTAGGTGGGTTGACCACTGACGGCCGGTTAGCTTCTTGGCGGCGACGTGGAGTCGGAGAGCTATGTTGGAGAAGGACGCTGCTTCTACTTAACTGCTGGTGCAGTTGGCTGACTAACACATGGGCCCAACAGGCATCTAGGCCACATGTCAGTTACGCAATTGCACCTGCAGTTAAGTCACTGAAGCTCTTGTTCGGCTCAGCAGGACACTGGTCGGTAGCTTTGGTTAATTAATTATACCTCCAGCACACCCCTTTTTAGTTGAAGAATGTATGAAATGTAATGAAATCTGGCATGTTTATATGAAATCCAACCGTGTATGAATGAATTTATTTTGATTAGGTCGAATTCTTGTATCACTGGCATTGGATGAACATGCAAAACAATACATACTAGCATTATTCCCAGGGTGATCACCTCGTTTGCAGCAGTTTCACATGTACTCCCTCCGGTCCTTTCTATTCTGCATACAAGTTTTGTCTGCAGTCAAAGTATCTCTACTTTGACCAATCTTATAGAAAAAAAGTATGCACTTTCACAATGTGCGAAGTAAAAAGGAACAAAAGGAGTATAAAGAGTTTGAGCACCTTTTTAGCGTTCTTGTACATTGCAATCAAACACACAGGCATGGCAATTCATAGAGAACATTCAAAACAATCGATGATTATGCATCTCAGCGATTCACATGTCAGAGCCAATATTTACTTCACAACTAAAGAATAAAGAAAAAATGGATCGATGCTGCTGACAGCAAAGGGCGTCCCATTCGAAAATATCAAACGCATGTCTTCTTGCTAAAATCAATGAGAAAAATTTGACAAGGTTTTCCCATTCCAAAATATCAAATGCCTATGATTGTAGAATGGGTAGGGTTTGCCATCAGTTTGGACATTGACATGGCACCTCGTGCTAAATAAACCAGCTGTTCTTTTTGTGTTGTTCCACCAAAATCAACCAAATTCGCGCGTAGCTTGTATGATTTCGGCCTTATATGTTGCAACACCTTGAACTTATCGGCACCTCCTTTCTTGTGGTGGAAATGAATGATTCGATGTATTCATGAACATTTTGCGTAGTTCCCATTGAAATCAAGATGAGCACCCTGTTTGCACAAATAAAAAGAAGTGATTAGTATGAAGCAAACTGTACTATGAATTGATAGTTTAAACAGGCACCGCCATTGTCCATGTAGAGCACACTTTTTGAAAAATGGAACTCACAGGAAAGAATCCTAGAACAACATTGCACTCGTGCATCATAGCAAGAAAATGGAGATTTGTTAGTCCTTCTGAGCTGAAGTTAGTTTCGTCTTGTGGGGGGTAATGTAAACATCCTTCAACTACTCCTTCTGATGAGAAGATAGACAGGGCTTCTTCATCCTGGCATAATCGGAACTAGTCACTTCATGTACTCCATATTCTTCTTCAGAGGAGGATGATCCTGTTGTGCAAAGACAAGAGGATAACTAAATGCTAGCATCCCTGTTTGCTCGAAAAAAGGGAAAGGAAATATTTAAAACAACACAGATGAAGCACTTCTCAAGGATAATACCACTTTTTGATGACAGTATCTAAATAGTAGCACAACACCAATAGAGATGACAAAGCTCAATCATATGGATGAAATCAGTGGGCGAGTAGCAACCATTGTCAGGAGGCTTATTGTGTAGAGCATACAGATGAAGCACTTCTCGGGAACCATCTATTGCTATCTACTGTGGTGGCCATGCTTACTATATAATCCTCGATTAGATTATATGGTATTTTCAAAGAAGATCCCTGTTTACACAAGTAGAGATAATTACGCATTACATTAAGAGTGGCAGCAAATTAGTGGCAAAACAATTGATTGTTCCAGCCATAGCAATAAATTAAGATGGAAAACTATATCATTACTTGTGTCGTCACAGTTCCAGTGCTTCATTACAGCACCAGGAGTTGATTTTTGTTTTTATTCCACTTGTTCTTCCCCTTCATCACTTGGTTCAATAACAGACAAGCTACGCCTTCAATGTAAGATTTGGCATGTCAATTAGGTTGCACAAGTATAGCACTAAACAATGACATTAATTTTCTGAAGAAAGTGGCAAAATATAGGTCAACAGTTGTGAAATATCCTTATCTTACCTCAATGGGATATTGCGGTGCACATACGGATTGGAAGTCTTGTCTCCATTTGTGCAGATCACTAAAATCAAGCAAGATTACCGTACAAGTAGCACAACATATGAAAGCACACTGTAGAATCATGTGAAAGAAGGCTAGTACTGACCTCTGATGATGCGGAATTCAAACAACTCACAAGAAGAAGATCTAAACCAAATTTGCCAACACGGATAGGAAGTAAGATCTCCTCTTGTGCAGTTCCACTAAGATCAAGCAATAAACCAACGTTGTCGGTGTGACATTTTGCTTGAGCTGCACAAAACACTCTTAAAATAGAAGTGTTTTGTGCAGTGCAACAAAAGGTCACAATGGCAACGAGGTGAAGTAGATAACCGTGTTTACACAGAGGTGCAAAGGAAACAACTAGTGGTCAATAACAATGGATGACACAGAAGCCAACAAAAAGAAGCATCTACCTTACCCAAATGGGAAAGAAAGCAAGACAATAGCATTTCTCAAACGGTGGCATTGATTAATATTAACAGAGATATTATATTAACAATAAAATTCGTTAAACATGTAATTTGCTTTTAACTATGGCATTGCATCAATTTTCCAGCGGCATTATTAGAGGGTGCTTGTTTACAGGGACATGTTGGTGGAGGGACTAAAAAAACTCCGTCTCAGTCCCATCTAAACCAAACAGGAGGGACTTTTAGGGACTAAAAGTGGGCATTTGGGACTAAAGAAAGAAGACCCCAAGGGAGAGTCTTTTGGGGACTTTTTCCAACAGTTGCCCCTGCCACGCATCGCACCTTGTCTCTATTAGTTCATTACTAGGGGTAACATGGTCTTTTAGCATGTTGTCGGTGTCAAAACCGGCGGATCTCGAGTAGGGGGTCCCGAACTGTGCGTCTAGGCCAGATGGTAACGGGAGGCAAGGGACACGAAGTTTTACCCAGGTTCGGGCCCTCTTGATGGAGGTAAAACCCTACGTCCTGCTTGATTAATATTGATGATATGGGTAGTACAAGAGTAGATCTACCACGAGATCGGAGAGGCTAAACCCTAGAAGCTAGCCTATGGTATGATTGTTGTTCTGTATGTTGTCCTACAGACTAAAAACCCTCCAGTTTATATAGACACCGGAGAGGGTTAGGGTTACACAAAGTCGGTCACAATGGTAGGAGATCTACATATCCTTATCGCCAAGCTTGCCTTCCACGCCAAGGAAAGTCCCTTCCGAACACGGGACGAAGTCTTCAATCTTGTATCTTCATAGTCCAGGAGTCCGGCTGAAGGTATAGTCCGGCCATCCGGACACCCCCTAATCCAGGACTCCCTCAGTAGCCCTTGAACCAGGCTTCAATGACGACGAGTCCGACGCGCAGATTGTCTTCGGCATTGTAAGGCGGGTTCCTCCTCCAAGTACTTCATAGAAGATTTTGAACACAAAGATAGTGTCCGGCTCTGCAAAATAAGTTTCCACATATTTCCATAGAGAGAATAATATTTACACAAATCTAATCTGCTGACGTATTCCGTAGTGTGACGCACCACGGCCAAGCCTTTATTCAAATCGTTTTATTATCCCACCTCAGCGTGTCATGCGCAAGCTTTTAAATCAAGGCCGATCTGACCGATATAAAGGCCGATATATCACTTTTGGGGCTCTACCGATATATACATAACATATCATTTTGTAAATATCATTTTCAAACACATCACCCGATATGGACCGAAATGTCAACCGATATGGCCGATGTCTAGCCCGATATGTCCACCGATATAGCACGATACGTAATTAACAAAATTCTTTATTCAATAATAGTGAAATAAGATTATGCACTTACAACTTCAGCATATATTATCAAAGTCATGCGCAATGTTTCGTACAAATGCATGCATATCGTATTTTTTTAATCATAGGTTAAGAATTTTGTGAATCTTTCCTTAATAGTTTCTTAATCAACAAGTTAATAAACTAGGAACCTAAATGTGTTATGTTGAAGCGTTGACATCATACATTTTGTTTTACTAAAAAAATACATGTTTTGAACAAGAAGAATGAAAAAAACTAGACATGTTTTCTTCGATATATCTACATATCGTCTGATATATCACCCGATATCCGACATCCGATATGTCAAAGCCAAACCGATACGAACCCGATATCTGATATTTTGAAGCTTGGTCATGCGAGGTGGTTTACTTGGCACGTCTTGTTAAAGCAGAGATCATGTCCCCTTATTCCGGGATTCTCATCAATACGGGCGTGGGTAACCCAACCGCGCCATTGATTATGGCGCTTGGAGATAAGCGAGTTTTACCAGGCTGGTGGGGACACGTAGTTGCGTCCACCCATATAAGGGGATAAGGATCCACCTTTTCACCTACGCCTTCTTCCTCCTTTGCCTATCCATTTTTGCGCACATGAGCTCCAGCGCCCAAGTCCGCACTCCCCACCTCAACCTTCTCCAGCCATGTCCGGAGCGGGAGGCAAGTGGATGGTCTCCTCCGTCACGGAGGGACACATCAAAAAACTGAGAAGGCCGGATACTTGTCTAACGACATCGCGTACCGGCTTCCCGAAGAGGAGCAGCTCCTCCCCACCCCAAGGCCCCATGAGAGGGTAGTGTTCCTTCCCCACTTCCTCTGCGGACTGGGCTTTCCTATCCACCCATTCGTCCGGGGACTCATGTTCTACTACGGCCTGGATTTCTATGATCTGGCCCCGAACTTCATCCTCAACATCTCGGCGTTTATCATCGTGTGCGAGGCTTTCCTCCGCATCCGCCCCCATTTCGGCCTATGGCTCAAGACTTTCAATGTCAAGCCGAAGGTGGTGCGTGGCAACCAGGCGGAGTGCGGAGGCGCCATGGTGGGCAAGATGCCCAACGTCTTATGGCTCGAGGGCTCCATTGTGGAGACCCTGAAGGGGTGGCAATCGGTGTGGTTCTACATTACCGAGCCGCGCGACCCTGAGTGGGTCGCGGCCCCCGAGTTCCTATCCAGACCCCCAACGTGGCTCACGTCCTGGAAAGAGACGCCCCTGTCGTGGGGCAGCAAAGAAGAGGTGACTGGACTGCAAACATGCATCCAAACCCTGGTGAGCAAGCAGCACAAGCTTGTCAACGTAGTCCAGGTTATGCTCATCCGCCGGATCCTCCCGTGTCAACAGCGGGCCTTCAATCTGTGGGAGTTCAACCCAGCGCAGCACCGAACTCTGAGCAGGCTCTTCGACACAACGTACGAAGATTCCTGGAAGGTGCTTTTCAAGGGCGCCGAGGCTCCCGCATCCGCTACCGAGGATCGCGGATTCAGCGCGCAGCGTCACGCTAGCGCGGTAAGTTGTTTGTACCCTTTACAGGGTATTATTTTTAAATAGTTTAACTCTATGCGGGATCTAAGCTCCCTTACCTTTGACAGGTTTGGCAGGCGAAGTCCGGACAGATTGACTGTCCGGCTGCTTTGCCCGAAGACCCAGCCGATGCCCGCTTGGCGAAGCTGCTGGTTCCAGCACCCTATGTAGTGCCGGAGAAGAAGGCCACGGGGACTCGAAAAGGTGCCCGGCGCCAGGAGGTGTTGGGTTCATCATCCGACGGCTCCAAGGCGCATTCCTCCCATGAAGACAAGGAGGAGGAAGAAGAGACCTCTCCCCCTCCAGCGGGGGGAGAGAAAAAAAGGAAGGCCGCCCTTACTGGGGAGGCCGAAGGGTCCAAGAAGGGGAAAACCCTTCCTCCGGACTACTCCACCAATGCCGACGACGGCGGAGAGGAGTGGCCGCTCAGAGCCAAGCCCCTGGTGAAATCGTAAGTATCCGGATACCAGAGTAATTCATAGTATTCCTTTATTGCATAGCTTTCCCTTATGTCGAATATGATTATACAGCCCACCCAAAGACCGGCTCGACGTGTCGTCAAGCGGTTCACTAGACTCATCGGATGTGAATTCGCTTCCGGCGGCTACCTCCCCCTGCCCTATGGACGACGCCGAAGTGTTGTCCCCACAGGTTCCAAGCCAGGAGGAGGTGGTCCTGGAGGCGCCGCAAGGCGACCTCCCGGACTCCAGGAGTAAAGGGGATAAAACCCCCCAGGGCTCCAAGTCCGGCTCTAGGCCGGACACCGCTCCGAAACCTTCAAAGGTTCCAGAGTCCGGCGAGCGACCTCCTTCCAAGAGGAGCAAGCCCACCGTGCCGGTGACCCCCGTCCAACTGGAGGCGCCGAAAAATCTGTTGGAGGTGCTCAAAGGCGCCTCCATCAACGTGGAGCACCGCACCATTATGAGTGCGGTGGTCCAGAAGGTTCAGTCCGCCAAGAGCGGACTGACTGAAGCTTGTGCTAGCCTTTTAATAGGCTTTGAGGTAAGTAAAGAATGTGTAAATAATATTACCGCAGAGACAGTAACCCATGATGCTCTGTTTGGCGTTTGGGAAGAAAAGCCGAATAGAGGATCAAATAAAATTCGCAGGAGTCTAACAAAAAGGAGTCAATATGCGTATGCAGGCTTCTCTGCTGGCGTCCGCCGCACTGACTGCGGAAGTGGACACATTAAAGCAGAACCTCAAGCAGTCCGAGCAAGAGCTCGGGCGTGCCAAGAAGCAGCTCGAGGACAAGGAAGGTAAGAAATACCTTGTTTAAATATAAAAAAGGTGCAATTGCAAAAATGACAGGATTACCGTGGCTATTGTAGGGGCCACGTCTGAGGTGCCGACCCTTAAGCAAGCGTTGTCCGAGGCCGAGAAGAGGGCGGCCACGGAGCGCACCGAGCGGGAGAAGTATGAGGCCCAGGTTGGCAAGGTGCGGCAAGAGCTCCAGGCTCTCATGAAAAAACATGAGAGTTTGGAGCTTGACTCAAAGACGCGAGCATCCGAGCTCACGGTGGCTATTAAAAATGCCAAGTCTACCAAGGCCGAATCCTAGAAGACCCTCTAGGAGTTGGATGCGGTGAAAAAGATAGCGGCGGGTAAGGCATTCTTTATGCAAAGCAAACACATAAACGTGAGTTACTTGTTACTTACCCGAATCCGGAGCTCTCCAGGAGCGTTCGCAGATCTTCCCCATAGCGTGTCCGATGCCGCCGCATTCTATCGAGCCGAGGAGGGCAGCTCGACAGAGAAGGTGTTCTGGTCTCAGTATGCTGAGGCCGGACACCCCGTGCCCCTGAGCGACCAGCTGAAGCAACTGGTCGAGCTCCACAAGGCGGCCGAACAAGCCATGAAGAGCCTCATAGTTCGGCTGTGGCCTGGAGAGGCTCTGCCTGGGAGCTATTTCGGGCTGGTGCGGCAGCTGGTGGGGGCCTGTCCAAGGCTCGAAGTCATCAAGCGCTCCATCTGCATTGAAGGTGCCCGAAGGGCCCTTGCCCGTGCTAAGGTGCACTGGGGCAAGCTGGATGCTGAGAAGCTTGTGAAGGACGGGCCACCGCCGGGGAAAGAGCATCGCAAGCCCGAGAATTATTATAAGGATGTTCTGAAGGGTGCCCGCCTTATGGCGGATGAATGTTCCAGGGATGTAATTTTTGAGTAAAACTCGCTCATTTTGTCCTGTGCGCTGAAAACTTGTTCATATGCGCTAAGCAATGCTGTTGGAATTTAAAATATTACCTTTTATGCGACTGTTTATCAATTCTGAGAGATGGCGAGTCGTCGGCTTCTGCCCCCGTGCCGCTAGTGCTGGGGTGTTCGGGGATAAACCTGAGCGCTCTTTTTCCCATGTTTGGGTCCTTCGAGGGAGGCGCTCAGCACAACGAACAAGGCAATCGGACTATAATGCGTGAACACTCTCACTTACCATAGAATTCTATAATTTTAAATTTCAGCGAAGCCCCTGGTATTCGGAAGACCGAGTACGGGGCGCTATCCATGCCTTGGCCGGACAGAGCCGACTCCTCGCTCTAAGTGGCATAAGTCTTTAGGGACTCGAAAAACCTCTCGAACAGCGACCAGCTCTCGCTTCATCATGACAGACAGTTTTAGCTTTCTCTACTGAGGTGCTCGACCCAGCTCAACTGGGGCACAATCGCAGTAGTTCTCCTAGTGCTACCTTAGCCGACATAGCAGAACATAAGGCACCAAAACATAGGAGCCGGGCAAACCCAACTATTGACCCAAGACATGATTCAGAGCCGATGCATATAATGCTTTAAGTTTGGGGTGCCGCACTTGTTAAAATGTTCGGACTTCTCAAACCATATTGAGGGGTACTAAAGCCCCTGGCGTATTTTGGCCGTACCAAAGTGTACGGGTGCAACATGTCGTTAAGGAACATATATTTGTAAAAAAAAGTAATGCAAAAATAGACAAAAGCTATGCATTGTTTACTAAAAAGGGCTGCGATCAAAGCAGAGCGATACAAATAATGCGATAAGCAAAAGGTTGGACTATTTAACATGTCCATTCTAGGGGCAGGCTGCGGAATGGTATGCGAAACAGGTATACTGCTCGTGATAGAGACCACCTGGGAGTTCCGTAATGCGGCATGGCTTGTCTGCTTCCCTGGTTCTTGCATCGTTTGTGCGGCAATTCAACTGCCGAACAGGCCTTCCGAAGAATGGAGTCCTGAAAGTAAGAGAAAATTAAAAGATTGGCAGCCCCTGGTGCGATTTAAGCCGTGTTTCGGGCGTGCCGTGATGGTGCCCCTCCCCCTGTACCCATGGTATTTCTAGAGCGTAGTTATGTACGCGAAGCACTGGTGTCGCATTTTTGCGAGGGCTGGGGTTGGGGTCGCATTGCTACGCCTGCTCGGAACGTGCCAGGCGGTCTTGTTGTAGGTTACTCCGGGCGCGCTTGACGGTGTCCGGACGTTTAATGGCCGGACTGGAGAACTGCCTGGAGAGGCTGCTTTGTACTTCCGCTGCAATGGCCGCCGTGTGCTCCTCCGTTCGGAGGGAGCGTTCGGTGTTTCCATTGACCGTAATTACTCCTCGAGGGCCTGGCATATTGATCTTAAGGTATGTGTAGTGCGGTACCGCATTGAACTTGGCGAATGCGGTTCGCCCGAGCAGTGCGTGATAGCCACTGCGGAATGGGACTATGTCGAAGATTAACTCCTCGCTTCGGAAATTATCCGGAGATCCGAAGACCACTTCAAGTGTGACTGAGCCTGTACAGTTGGCCTCTACACCTGGTATTACGCCTTTAAAGGTCGTTTTGGTGGGCTTAATCCTCGAGGGATCTATGCCCATTTTCCGCATTGTATCCTGGTAAAGCAGGTTCAGGCTGCTGCCGCCGTCCATAAGGACTCTAGTGAGATGAGATCCGTCAATAATTGGGTCTAGAACCAATGCGGCGAATCCGCCATGATGAGTGCTAGCGGGATGGTCCCTTCGATCAAAGGTGATCGGGCAGGAGGACCATGGGTTGAACTTTGGGGCGACTGGCTCTACCGCGTATACGTCCCTTAACGCGCGCTTCCGCTCTCTCTTGGGGATGTGGGTTGCATATATCATGTTCACCGTCCGCACTTGTGGAGGAAAACCCTTCTGTCCACTATGTTCGGCGGCCGGGGCTCTTCGTCGTCATCACTATGCAGCCCCGTGTCTTTATTTTCAGCATTTAACTTGCCTACCTGCTTTAACACCCAACAATCCCTGTTGGTGCGATTGGCCGGCTTTTCGGGGGTGCCATGTATCTGGCACAAGCGGTCGAGTATTCGGTCCAAACTGGACGGGCCCCTAGGATTTCTTTTGAATGGCTTTTTCCGCTGACTGGATTTATAGCCTCTGAATCTGGCATTAACTGCCGTATCCTCAGCATTGTCACCGTTAATGCGGCGCTTCTGCTTGTTGCGACGCGACCTGCCACTACTGTCCCTGGTATCCGAATTACCAGGGTTCTTGGTCATATTGTTGCTACGAGCAAGCCAGCTATCTTCTCCCGCGCAAAAGCGGGTCATGAGTGTCGTGAGTGCTGCCATAGATTTTGGCTTTTCCTGTCCAAGGTGTCGAGCAAGCCACTCGTCACGGATATTGTGCTTGAAGGCTGCTAGGGCCTCTGCGTCCGGACAATCGACTATTTGATTTTTCTTTATTAGGAACCGTGTCCAGAATTGCCTGGCCGATTCCTCTGGCTGCTGAATTACGTGGCTTAGGTCATCGGCGTCTGGTGGTCGCACATAAGTGCCCTGGAAATTGTTGAGGAATGCGGCTTCCAGGTCCTCCCAACAACTGATTGATCCTGCTGGCAAGCTGTTAAGCCAATGCCGAGCTGGTCCTTTAAGCTTGAGTGGGAGGTATTTGATGGCGTGGAGATCATCGCCGCGGGCCATGTGAATATGAAGGAGATAATCCTCGATCCATGCCGCAGGATCTGTTGTGCCATCATATGATTCGATGTTTACGGGTTTGAAACCCTCGGGGATTTGATGATCCATTACTTCGTCTATGAAGCATAGTGGGTGTGCGGCGCCTCTGTACTGGGCTATATCACGACGTAGCTCCAATGAGCTTTGTCTACTGTGTTCGGCCCTACCGGATTTGTGTCCGGTGTGATGGTTACCGTCTCGAGTCGTGGGGTGCCCACGTGATCCGTAGATCGATCTTGTTTGCCTTGCCTTGTCCTCCAACATATATCGCAGGTCTGGCGCATTTTCCCGTGCCTTGGTACGGGGTGCGGCTTGAGTAGAGGGCCGAGAGGCCTCTCTGTCGCGGCCACGAGGTGGCCGGTCGGCCGTATCAAGTGCTGGTGATGTAGGTTTAAGTGCTTCCTCCTCTAATCGGGGTAGCAACCTGCGCTTTGGGTAGCTCTTGGAGGGGCGTTCGAGTTTATGCTCTTCGGCCGCAAGGACTTCAGTCCATCTGTCGACTAGCAAATCTTGATCAGCTCTAAGTTGTTGCTGTTTTTTCTTGAGGCTTCTTGTCGTGGCCATAAGCCTGCGTTGAAAATGCTCTTGCTCGACGGGATCCTCTGGCACGACGAATTCTTCGTCGTCGAGGCTTGCCTCTTCTTCAGAGGGAGGCATATAATTATCGTCCTCGACCTCTCTATCTGCCGCTCTCTCATGAGGGCTGGCTTCTCCATCCTCCTGTGTTGAATCTTGCTGGAGGGGGTTTTCTTCGGCACTCTCCGGAGTATTATTATCTCCCGTGCTGGAATCACCGTATTTTCTTTGGCGGTATTTTGAGCGGCGCCGCTGACGCCGGCGCTTAGGCTGTTTCTCGGAGGGGTCATCCTCCGTTGTTCCATCGCCATCTCCTTCTTTTGGGGTGTCCACCATGTATATGTCATATGACGAGGTGGCTTTCCAGGGCCCAATAGGCGCTGGTTCTTCATCGTCTCCTGCATCGGCGTCCGTACCATCGATGTCTTCGGAGTCGAAGTCGAGCATGTTGGTTAAATCGTCGACAGTGGCTACAAAGTGGGTGGTGGGTGGGCTTTGAATTTATTCATCATCCGTATCCCAACCTTGCTGACCGTAGTCCGGCCAGGGCTCTCCGGATAAAGAGAGAGACTTTAGTGTCTTTAGAATATCGCTGAAAGGCGAGTGCTGAAAGATGTCCATGGCAGTAAACTCCATGATCGGCGCCCAATCGGATTCGATCGGCAGGGGCGCGGAGGGTTCGGAGTCGGGAGAGGAGTCCGGCTCCTTGGAGTCACGAGTCTCGCGGAGTGCGGGGCTGGTGTCCGGCTCGATCGCCGTTGGGATCGCAGCCCCTGAGGCGGCGTCCAACCACCCATCCTCGATCGGTGCAGTTGGCTCCGAATTTAGGGTCGAAGCCGATGCGGGTGCGGCCTCCAGGGCACTGTTCGGCGGCAGAGCTATATCATGCTCATCGTGATAGTGCAGCGCGCTCGGTAGTGGCTCGAATCCATCGAAGATCAAGTCCCCACGGATGTCAGCCGTGTAGTTTAAACTTCCAAATTTGACAAGATGGCCAGGGGCATAGCTTTTGATCTGCTCCAGATGGCCAAGTGAATTGGCCCGTAGTGCGAAGCCGCCGAAGATGAAGATCTGTCCGGGGAGGAAGGTCTCACTCTGGACTGCATCGCTATTGATGATCGTAGGAGCCATCAAGCCTAACGGCGACGACACAGAGGAACTCTCAATGAAAGCACCAATGTCGGTGTCAAAACCGGCGGATCTCAGGTAGGGGTTCCCAAACTGTGTGTCTAGGCCGGATGGTAATAGGAGGCAAGGAACACGAAGTTTTACCCAGGTTCGGGCCCTCTTGATGGAGGTAAAACCCTACGTCCTGCTTGATTAATATTGATGATATGGGTAGTACAAGAGTAGATCTACCACGAGATCAAGGAGGCTAAACCCTAGAAGCTAGCCTATGGTATGATAGTTGTCTATGGAGTAGATCTACCACGAGATCGGAGAGGCTAAATCCTAGAAGCTAGCATATAGTATGATTGTTCTTCTGTATGTTGTCCTACGGACTAAAAACCCTCGGGTTTATATAGACACCAGAGAGGGTTAGGATTACGCAAAGTCGGTTACAATGGTAGGAGATCTACATATCCTTATCGCTAAGCTTGCCTTCCACGCCAAGGGAAGTCCCTTCCGGACACGGGACGAAGTCTTCAATCTTGTATCTTCATAGTCCAGGAGTCCGGCTGAAGCTATAGTCCGGCCATCCGGACACCCCCTAATCCAGGACTCCCTCACATGTCATTTAATAACCTCTAGTCCATGTTTAGTCCCTGGTGTTGGGGATCGTTGCAGAAATTAAAAAAAATCTACGCATCACCAAGATCTATCTATGGAGAGACTAGCAACGAGAGAGAGGGGATTGTATCTTCATACCCTCGAAGATCGTGAAATGGAAGCATTACAAGAACACGGATGAAGGAGTCGTACACGAAGCGATTCATATTGCGGCCGAATCCGATCTAAGCACCGAACAACGGTGCCTCCGCGTTCAACACACGTGCAGCCCGGTGACGTCTCCCGCGCCTTGATCCAGCAAGGAGAGAGGGAGAGGTTGGGGAAGACTCCGTCCAGCAGCAGCACGACGACGTGGTGGTGGTGGAGGAGCGTGGCACTCCAGCAGGGCTTCGCCAAGCACCGCGAGAGACGAGGAGGGAGAGGGGTAGGGTTGCGCCAAGGGAGAGGGAGACTCGTGTCTCTGGTAGCCCCAAAAACCCCACTATATATAGGGGGGGAGGGGCTGCGCCCCCATCTAGGGTTCCCCCTAGGGGTGGCGGCCAGCCCTAGATGCAACTAGGGGGCGGCCAGAGGGGGAGAGGGGGGAGCGCACCCTAGGTGGGCCTTAGGCCCATCTGAGCCTAGGGTTTCCCCCTTCCTCCCTTCCCTGCGCCTTGGGCCTCTTGTGGGAGGCGCACCAGCCTGTCTAGGAGCTGGTCCCTTCCCACACTTGGCCCACGCAGGCCTCCGAGGCTGGTGGCCCCTCCCGGTGGACCCCCGAAACCTTCCGGTGGTCCCGGTATGTTACCGATAATGCCCAGAACACTTCCAGTGTCCAAAGCGGGACTTCCCATATATAAATCTTTACCTCTGAGCCATTCCAGAACTCCTCGTGACGTCCGGGATCTCATCCGGGACTCCGAAAAACATTCGGTAACCTCGTAGATCTATTCCCTATAACCCTAGCGTCATCGAACCTTAAGTGTGTAGACCCTATGGGTTCGGGAACTATGCAGACATGACCGAGACATCTCTCCGGCCAATAACCAACAACGGGATCTAGATACCCATGCTGGCTCCCACATGTTTCACGATGATTTCATCGGATGAACCACGATGTCAAGGATTCAATCAATCTCGTATACGATTCCCTTTGTCTTCCGGTATAGCACTTGCCCGAGATTCGATCGTCGGTATACCGATACCTTGTTCAATCTCGTTACGGCAAGTCTCTCTACTCATTTCGTAACACATCATCCCGTGACCAACTGCTTAGTCACATTGAGCTCATTACGATGATGTCTTACAGAGTGGGACCAGAGATACCTCTTTGTTATACGGAGTGACAAATCCAAGTCTCGATTCGTGCCAACCCAACAGATAATTTCGGGGATACCCGTAGTGTACCTTTATAGCCACCCAATTAGGTTGTGACGTTTGGCACACCCAAAGTACTCCTACGGTATCAGGGAGTTGTAGAATCTCATGCTCTAAGGAAAGCATACTCGACATTGGAAAAGCTTTAGCATACGAACTACACGATCTTGTGCTAGTCTTAGGATTGGGTCTTGTCTATCAAATCATTCTCCTAATGATGTGATCCCGTTATCAACGACATCCAATGTCCATGGTTAGGAAACCGTAACCATCCATTGATCAACGAGCTAATCAACTAGAGGCTCACTAGGGACATGTTATGGTCTATGTATTCACACATGTATTACGATTTCCGGATAACACAATTATAGCATGAACAAGGAAATATAAGAATAACCATTTTATTATTGCCTCTAGGGCATATTTCCAACACCTGGAACCAAGCAGGTAGGGACTAGGGAGTTTTTAACCAAACAGGGCCTTAGATTAACAACAGCTAAAGAGTTGCACGAGACAGTGGATGCATCAGCACCATGTGCATCTACCGATGTACTGGGGTGATGCACAGTCTGTTGCAACAAAGAACAAACAACGATGGAGCATATTTGTGTTGGTCCCAGTTTTGTTATCTTTAGACACCTTTCCCTATGTGAGCGCATCAAATCTAGTCCTGCTCAAACTCTACAGCCTTGTCCCCCAAAACAAAGATCAGTTCGTTACAGATGTGCGTACTGCGTTTTTCATTGTTTTCCCTTTTCAACCAATGTAGGTGCTGGATAGACAGTCTGTACTAGTACTTTCCCCACTTCCTTTCCTCTGTGAACCACGTCCTAGATTTATGCTATACAACTTTCCCCACAACTTTCCCCCATTCCTGTCCTCTTTGAACCACGTCTCAGATTCATGCGATACAACTTTCCCCACTACTTTCCCCCTTCCTTTCCTTTTGAACCACGTCCTAGATTCATGCTATACAACTTTTCCCACTAGTTTCCCCCATTCCTTTCCTCTTTGAACCACGTCCTAGATTCATGGTATACAACTTTCCCCACTACTTTCCTGTTTGATCCAACACCTAGATTCGAGTGCAGAAGAGGAAAAATCCCACATGCAGCTAGAGCAATGCATGTGGAATAAGTAAATTATACCTTAAGGTTCTTGGGGTGTGGTTCGGTGGGCGACCGGAGGGCGTTCGACCCACACTATGTACGGCGATGAAGAAGAAGGGGTCGAAGGCCCTCCCGCGCCGCCGCTGGGTGAAAGTGAACAGCTGCGCCGGTAGTGGATTCCCTCCTCCCTCGCCGATGGCGACAGCGTTAAGCCTCCTTCCCTTCCTGGCGGACGGATCCTGCCGGCTCTTTGACCAACAGTGAGGGGAGAGAGAGGCCAACAAGGTCTTGTTTAGATCTGGAGAGGGTGAGAGTGTGTGAAGAGAGCAACTACAAGCAGACCAGTAGTGAGGGGAGAGAGAGAGGGGCCAATGAAGTCTTGTTTAGATCTGGAGAGGGTGAGAGAGTGTGAAGAGAGCAACTACAAGCGCTGAGGCTCCAGTCTGTATATATATACTGGAGAGAGTGTGAAGAGTGCAAACCCTAGAAAACAAGCGCCGAGGCTGCAGCTTATACGTGATGAGGTGATTATACGGTCACTGTGAGATCGTATAGCTCCGTATCCATCCATTTTGACCAGTCAAAGAATCCTCCTGGCACGAATTATGCTCAAGTGTAGTTATCGAACCCGAGACCTCAAGTTTGATGAGCGAACAGGCTAACCAGCTACACAACCCTCCCGTTATGTTCAATGAGAGGAAAATAACCATTTATACATTCCTGCATTCGTGTGACAAGCATGTCGTGTGTTTTTTTGTGTGTGGGAGTCATTGGGATTTAAATCATAATCATGTAATGTGGCTTTGGTGGTAAGACTATCCACAGTGGTGCAGAAATAATGCAGCCTTAGTCACTTTACCTCTCTCCATGTAGTATGTTGGGTCCCACCAGTCAGAGTGTGAAACAAACAAATTAATAAGAAAAATTAAAAGCGCTAGCGGTGTATCTTACCTCACACATCTCGCTACTGCTCAGGAACACTGTCCAATTGATGCCTATGTTCGCTCATGTACTATTTTAAGTGAATCCTTATTATAACATCCACACAGTTTTGGGCACTTGTATTCGACCTAAGTCAGTGTGCCACCGAATCTCGTACGACTCCCTCCATCTAGGTGTAATAAGTCAAGTTAGAAGGTGCAGCGGGACCAAGGTGCAAGCAGATTGGAGGAGAAGGAGAAACTTGACCGGTCATTCCTCCAATCAAAGCCCTGATTTCTGTCTCTAAATGCAACCATTAATCCAAACAACTAAGAGATGTCGTTTTAGCTACCATGCACGGCCACGTATTAACTCGCATGCAAACCGACTTTGATTTCTTGACTGATCAACGCGTAGTTGCGCTCCATGCATTGGGTTTCCGGGGGAGATAACAAGGCAGAGTAAGGAGCGTTTTGTTACATTACTTAGGCTGGTCATAGTGGTGAGTAACTTGGACTAGTAGAACATGCATATGTTACTAGACTATGTTCCTACTACGCGAAGTTTGCCGTCGGAAGCGAGCCGATCTGGCTCTCCTGAGCTAGCAAGGTTTTTCTAGCCCACCCAAGCTAGCTGGCCCACAAAAGCTAACATATTTTAACAGTTACAAATGCCTAACCTTGCCCGGCTATGCTATAAGCTGTTCTTACTAAGGATCCAAACGCTCCCTAAGTAACAACGCTCGCTAGCAACAAGGCCAGGAGGGGATTGAGATGCGAAGTTAATAGATGACGCCTAAACATTTTGGGAATATCTGATTTCTGTAGGATGACTGAGGGAGTCCTGGATTAGGGGTCTCCGGACAGCCGGACTATATCCTTTGGCCGGACTATTAGACTATGAAGATACAAGATTGAAGACTTCGTCTCGTGTCCGGATGGGACTCTACTTGGCGTGGAAGGCAAGCTAGGCAATACGGATATGTATATCTCCTCCTTTGTAACCGACCTTGTGTAACCCTAGCCCTCTCCGATGTCTATATAAACCGGAGGGTTTTAGTCCGTAGGACAACATACAATCATACCATAGGCTAGCTTCTTGGGTTTAGCCTCTCTGATCTCGTGGTAGATCTACTCTTGTACTACCCATATCATCAGTATTAATCGAGCAGGACGTAGGGTTTTACCTCCATCAAGAGGGCCCGAACCTGGGTAAAACATCGTGTTCCCTGCCTCCTGTTACCATCCGCCTTAGACGCACAGTTCGGGACCCCCTACCCGAGATCCGCCGGTTTTGACACCGACAATGACTTAACACCTAGACGGAGGGAGTACTACTCCTCAGTCCAGGTTTGATGGAATATTCATCACCTCTTCTCTTCTTGTACGTACTCCATTTGTATCTCACTTCATGTGGCTTCGCACTCGCACGATTTTCCTATTCTATGAACCTGTGTGTGCGTGTGTGTGTGTTTAACAGCATGTGTGTGTTAGAGAGAGCGACAGATCGACCTACTCCTACAGAGAGATGGTGTGTAGTGTACGATTTTAGCCGCTAGAGTCGGTGCATCCTCTCATTTCCGGGCGTCCGGCAGGGACAGGCGGACAGCTTGCACGCCCGCTCCTGACCAGCCTGGCCCACCCAAAGCCACTCCATTGCCCGCGCGCGCTTCCCGCCCGAAACGGTCAGTGCCACATTCATGCACGGGCAGAGCGGACGCGACCTCTCACTGGCGCCTGCATTGAAGGGAGAAGCGGATTCAAGAGTGATGGTTGCTTCGTCCGTCCAACTTACTGCTAGGTCTATGTGATTTGACGGCTCATTGATCATTATTACTGAGGTGGTAGGACTGCTAGACGTCCCACGCTTTTGGCGAAAGGAGGTACTACTAGATTACAATTTTCTCCATTCTTGTGGCAGAGGAGTGCAAGAGCAGTGAAAACACGCAGGCTCAGTGATTACATGGCCCACCTCACACTATCACCATATTTTCTGGACACCGTGTGACACCTAACTCTTTACATAGTACTCCCTCCATTCCTAAATATAAGTCTTTGTAGAGATTCCACTAGGTGGACTACATACGGAACAAAATGAATGAATCTACACTTAAAATGAATCTATATACATCTGTATGTGGTTCATGGTGAAATCTCTGCAAAGACTTATATTTAGGAACGGAGGAAGTACTTGTATAGTATGTACTGTAATTTATCAGCAAGATAGTACAATGCTATGAAGCTTCCAGCTTCTGTTACATGTATCTTGCGTCCAGGGTTGCCCGTTGCAACATTTCATCAAATACAAAGGAGACTAACATGCATGCTATTGCATCTCAATGATTGATGGATCATAGCAAATATGTACTCCCTCCATTCCAAAATAAGTGTCTCAACTTTATGCTACATACGGAGCAAAATGAGTGAATCTACAGTCTAAAATATGTCTATATACATCAATGTTTGGAGTATGTACTAGTAGTTCATATTGAAATGTACTAAAGGACATATATATTCCAAACAATATGATAATCTCTCTAACCAAGGTAGTAGGGACGAGGAGTAAACGGAGGGAGTAGTAAAATTTTCTCCTCGTCCTGCGAGCCACCGCGCGCGTGGGCGAGGGAGCGAGCGTAAGGCGTATAGTACTACTACTACTCATGCAGTCCCTAGCCATTGAAACAGAGACAGCTAAAGAAAAAAATGATCCATGCAGTCCCTAGCCCTTGAACCGTAAACCCTAACCAGGCTTTAATTTGCTGGCAACGTTGACGCTTCCTAAGAAATGAAGTTTGCAACCCTTTGACCATCGGATCATTTTGTGCAGTTTCACCAAAAACGAGATGAGCATCCCTGTGGCAAAGAAATTGAAGAAGCGTGATTAGAATAAGATTACTGGGACTAGTTGATGAGACATAAACTCATCACAAATACAGTACGTAGAAGCCTGTAGGGGTATTGCGGGGCAAAGAAGTAGAGAAATATCCGCATGGAGTGATGTGGGCAGCTGGAGCAGTGGTGCAAACCGGCTATAAAGGGCGTTGTACCTGAGGGATGTCGGGACGTAGCTCAACCTAGAGGAGGGCGGCGGGAGGAGGCAACTACCCACGTCGCGGCAGTGAGCAATGGACGAATGCAACCTCACCGGCTTTGTGGGAGAGAATGGCGGGGACCCCTGATCGGGACGTGCCGATAGTGGGTTTTCACCGTCGGCGACGGCGACCGCATCTACACTAAGCATCCACCCCTTTCCCCGGCAGATGTGATCCGCCCGGATGTTAGAGATGTGGCCACAGTGGTTTTGTGCGAGAGAGTGTGAAAACTGAAGAGAGCAACCCCAGCAAGCAACCGTGTAGGCTCGTCCTGCCTATGTATATACTGGAGTGGTTTCCTTTTCCCTCCATATGAACCTATTTATATTGCGTACGTGCCACTGAAGAAAAAAAACTTTATTTATAAATGACGCGGCACCTCCTACTCGTTCTCCTATAAACCTTGCGCTTGGCATCTCCAAACTATTAACCTTTGCGATTGGCTCTTCACCTCTTCAGGAAGTCGAGCAATAATGGTACTGTAGTATATATCATTCTGGCTATATGAGACCGAATGAATTGTTGCACGTCCACCATGTGGCAAGGGTCGAGGGGCAAGTGCGTACTATTACGTCCGTTTCAATATGGACTACATACGGAGCAAAATGAGTGAGTCTACACACTAAAATACGTCTATATACATCAGTGTTTGGAGTATGTACTAAAGGACATATATTCCAAACAATATGATAATCTCTCTAACCAAGGTGGGGACGAGGAGTAAACGGAGGGAGTACTAGTAAAATTTTCTCCTCGTCCTACGAGCCACCGCGCACGTGGGCGAGGGAGCGGGCGTACTAAGCAAGCTTCTTCTCGTTCTGCGAGTTGACGGGACACATCAAAAGTACTTCAGTATATAGAGCCTTGCCTCTAAGGTAGGCCCCACATGGTTTGCCTCTTTTTAACATAACACGTCAAGTCACAATTTGTTTGTTCACCCGTGGTAGACGATCCTCCCTCCATCTAGTGGACAACCAGTACACGTGTCAAGTTACCACATGGGCTGCCTTTTCGTACAGAAATGAGCTCCACCGTGTACTCGCACGGGTGTGGTTGGGAAAGAGATGGGAGTACGTGCGCCGTGCGTGCACCTCTTCTCTTCATGCATGTCCCCCACCTACGAGGGTGTGTGTGAGAGATACAAACCTAGACAAATGGCTTGGGCGTTCATGAGTGTTTTTTGTTTTGGGGGGGAGGTTGATTTCGTGAATGTATTTGTGGGAATATGTGTCGATGACATCTCAAACAAAATTTTGCATGCAATGTGTGTGAAATGGAGGCCTATCCATATCATATATAGAGGGTCGGGCGATCCACGAGAAGAGAGGGAGGGGTCATAGATATCGGTAGAGTCGAACAGAGGATCAAGTGGGTGGGTGTGAGATCGATGAAGAGAGCCGTCGAAATTGTGTGTGTGTGTGTGTGTGCAAGTCAAAGATATAGGGCGACTGACCTAGCTACCGGAACATCAGAGGGCACAGGTCAAGTTTGTGTGTGGCAGGGAGACATGACTAGAGCGCTCGATGTATCGGTGTGTGTGTGCGAGGGGGTGGGGGAGGGGTAGGCAGAGGCCTAACTATAGAGGTAGAACGACTCATATATGTGTTGAGAAGGAGAGACCCAGCTATGTCTTGAGGGTGATCGGTCGACGTCCATACATAACCGAAGGACGGGAAATAGGATGGGACAGAGAGAGAGAGGAGAGAGAGGGTGGGAGAGGGGTAGCGTGTTGGATGGGTGATGGAGTTGCTTCTCGAAGATGGTGGGAGAGGCCTACTAGACAAACTGAGGGTGGAACTGCAATATTATCAATAAGAGTGGGGATGTGTTTTTGTGTGTGCCTGTGCGTGATAGATCTGTTGGGACACATCCATGGATGATGAAGGGGAACCATGTGTTTGGTAAACAAATCTAACTAGATCGGTAGATCAATTGTAGTTTGCCGGGGGGAGGTAGAGACACAACTAATGAGGTAGATCGATCGACACATGGGGAAAAACGAGTTATAAGGACCTAGCTAGCTATATGTATAGCGGGAGATCGGTCGGTGTACGTCCATTTGTTAGAGGCAAATAAGGCCCGGCGAGATGGATAGACAGAGAGAATGGAGCTAGGAGGTGGTGCAAGAGGCCCAGCTACTAGCTAGATAGGGGGGGAGTATGCGGTTGTGAGATCGATGAAAAGAGGGGCGAGAGTTTACACGTGTGTGGGACAGTATGAGAGACACGAGGCAAGGACACATAAAGGAGGAGATTGAAGGTGAGTGTATATGTTGTAGGCAGACATCGCTAGAGAGGTTTATCGATCGGTGTGTGTCGGAAAGGAGTTGTGGAGACTGTGGGAGAATGGCCTAAAGAAAAAAAATGAATGTGCGCGATGGATAGAATGCTGAGGGAGGGGGAGGGCGAGGAGGGTGTGTGCATGCACGAGAGAAAGTTAGTGGTAGCTACAAAGGTTAGAGGATTGTGTGCTTGTAAGAGACTAACAAAGATCATAATTTGATATGAATGTGGATTCATATATTTGAACAGGAGATCATAGTGTTTTAAACATATGCATGCATGAATATAGCGGTGATACGCGTGTTGTGGTTTTGCACATGTTATACCATAATGTGATAATGCATGGCGTTTGCAACTCACAGCTAAATGTCGAACAATCTAAACCATACTATACATCAAACAATCTCACATTTTATTTGAATTTGTGATAACGTGTGGCGTTTGCAGCTTACAACTAAATATCAAACAATCTAAACAATACTATATATCGAACATTCTCACATTTTATTTGAATTTGTGGTAATGTGTGGTGTTTGCAACTCACATCTAAATACTTGTAGGCGTAGGGGGCGGGGCACCATACATAATGTGATAAACACATTATACATATGAGACATGGTTTAGTTTGTGAAGATCTACCTAGAGCTTGAAATGTACTATGATTTCAGATCAACATAAAGTCGATTCAAAAAATCGAGTTCGAGTTCATGTAGTACACATAGTTCATATGTAACTCGAGACTAATCATGTGGTGTGCTGTGAAGATAATACACAAACGATGGTTTAACTTGACAATAATGATGATTGTAGATCTTATTAAAACAGAGAAACGAATTCAAATGCTTTGACTTCACAACAATCATTATTGTAGATCTTATTCAAATAGAGAAAGGAATTCAAATTTAGTTCATATTGAAGCGGTAGTATATACGTTTGGAATGCACTAAAACGTTCATTTGAGTACTAGGTTGCATGCATTATACACATAGCGAAATATTTTAATTGAACATAACATGAATTCAAAGTTTTGAATGACATTTGTAGTGCGAATTGCTTTGGTATAGTACACGTTAGGCTTGTCAGGATTTCAACCCACGCCTTGTTAGCCCGAAATATTTAAGATATATCTTTGTCTCGTTGTGCTCCAACAACTCCCTCCATCTCAACCCGCGCCTTGCTATTCCAAAATTACAACGCGCGCGAAAACTCCCACCTCCTGTGAAATCCCGACACGCGAAATGCCCGTGATACCCCTGAACTGAAAGAACCGCCTCAAATCGGTGGGGGTACTTTCGTAACTTACCCCACATTTTGGACAAGCGCGTCCCTAAGCCATGGTTCCCCACTCCCATCCCATCCGCTCACCCATTCGTACACCGAGGCCGGGAAAACCCGCGAAGCCCCACACCCTCATCCGTCCGCCACCCAGCCGGAGCCTTTTCCCCGACGACGTCGTCCACAGCAATGATACGTCTCCAACGTATCTATATTTTTTGATTGCTCCATGCTATATTATCTACTGTTTTGGGCAATATTGGGCTTTATTATCCACTTTTATATTACTTTTGGGACTAACCTATTAACCGGAGGCCCAGCCCAGATTTGCTGTTTTATGCCTATTTCAGTGTTTTGAAGAAAAGGAATATCAGACGGAGTCGAAACGGAACGAAATCAACAGGAGAAGTTAATTTTGGAAGGAAACACACCTGATGGACTTGGACCCCACGTCAGAAGATACGGGAGCTGCCCACGAGGGTGGGGGCGCGCCCACCCCCCTAGGGCGCGCCCCCCTGCCTCGTGGGGCCCCCGTGGCTCCCCTGATGTGCTTCTTCTGCCTATATAACTCCATATACCCTAAAACTTCCAGAACGCAAACATAGATCGGGAGTTCCACCACCAGAAGCCTCCGTAGCCACCGAAAACCAATCTAGATCCGTTCCGTCACCCTGCCGGAGGGGGCAATCCTTCTCCGGTGGCCATCTTCATCATCCTCGTGCTCTCCATGACGAGGAGGGAGTAGTTCTCCCTCGGGGCTGAGGGTATGTACCAGTAGCTATGTGTTTGATCTCTCTCTCTCGTGTTCTTGAGATGATACAATCTTGATGTATCGCGAGCTTTGCTATTATAGTTGGATCTTATGTTTCTCCTCCCCCTCTTCTCTCTTGTAATGAATTGAGTTTCCCCTTTGAAGTAATCTTATCGGATTGAGTCTTTAAAGATTTGAGAACACTTGATGTATGTCTTGCCGTGGATATCTGTGGTGACAATGGGATATCACATGATTCACTTAATGTATGTTTTGGTAATCAACTTGTGGGTTCCGCCCATGAACCTATGCATAGCGGTTGGCACATGTTTTCGTCGTGATTCTCCGGTAGAACTTTGGGGCACTCTTTGAGGTCCTTTGTGTTGGTTGAATAGATGAATCTGAGATTGTGTGATGCATATCGTATAATCATACCCACAGATACTTGAGGTGACATTGGAGTATCTAGGTGACATTAGGGTTTTGGTTGATTTGTATCTTAAGGTGTTATTCTAGTACGAACTCTAGGGCTGTTTGTGACACTTATAGGAATAGCCCAACGGATTGATTGGAAAGAATAACTTTGAGGTGGTTTCGTACCCTACCATAATCTCTTCGTTCGTTCTCCGCTATTAGTGACTTTGGAGTGACTCTTTGTTGCATGTTGAGGGATAGTTATGTGATCCAATTATGATATTATTGTTGAGGGAACTTACACTAGCGAAAGTATGAACCCTAGGCCTTATTTCCATGCATTGCAACTGCGTTTACGCTCACTTTTACCATTAGTTACCTTGCTGTTTTTATAATTTCAGATTACAAATACCTTTATCTACCATCCATATACCACTTGTATCACCATCTCTTCGCCGAACTAGTGCACCTATACAATTTACCATTGTATTGGGTGTGTTGGGGACACAAGAGACTCTTTGTTATTTGGTTGCAGGGTTGCTTGAGAGAGACCATCTTCATCCTACGCCTCCTACGAATTGATAAACCTTAGGTCATCCACTTGAGGGAAATTTGCTACTGTCCTACAAACCTCTGCACTTGGAGGCCCAACAACGTCTACAAGAAGAAGGTTGTGTAGTAGACATCAAGCTCTTTTCTGGCGCCATTGCCGGGGAGGTGAGTGCTTGAAGGTATATCTTTAGATCTTGCAATCGAGTCTTTTAGTTTCTTGTTTTATCACTAGTTTAGTTTATAAAAGAAAATTACAAAAAAATGGAATTAAGTTTGTCTCATACGCTTCATCTTTTTAATATCTTTCGTGAGTATGATGGAAAGGATAATTGTGCTCAAGTGCTAGAAGAAGAAATCTATAAAATGTTTGGCACTAAATATTTGAATGATGAGCATGATTGCAATGTTGTTAGTGTGAATTCCTTGAACATCCATGATGCTAATGATATGCAAAGCCACAAGCTTGGGGAAGCTATGTTTGATGAAGATGATATTTTTTGTCCCCCAAGTTTTTATGAGCAAATTTATTATGATGAGAGCATGCCTCCTATTTATGATGATTATATTGATGAAAGTGGTTTCGGAGAAGTCATGACTTTATTTTGTGATGAACCCACTATTCCGGAAGAGGTTCCAATTGATTATGAGAACAAAGTTGCTATCTATGATGATTATTGTGATGACTTGTATGCTATTAAAAATAATGATATCCATGAAACTTGTCATCATGATTTTAGTTTTCAATTGGATTATGCCTCACATGATAATTATTTTGTTGAGTTTGCTCCCACTATTATTCATGAGAAGAATTTTGCTTGTGTGGAGAGTAATAAAATTTCTATGCTTATAGATCATGAAAAGAATGCTTTAGGTGCTGGTAATATTGTTGAATTCATTCATGATGCTACTGAAAATTATTATGAGGGAGGAACATATGCTTGTAGGAATTGCAATAATATCAAGTTTCCTCTCTATGTGCTTAAAATCTTGAAATTATGCTTGTTTTGCTCTCCTATGCTAGTTGATTATTGTTCCCATAAGTTGTTTGCTCACAAAATCCCTATGCATAGGAAGCATGTTAGACTTAAATGTGCTAGTCATATTCTTCATGATGCTCTCTTTATGTTACAATTCTTATCCTTTATGTGAGCATCATTGAAATCATCATGCCTAGCTAGGGGCATTAAACGATAGCGCTTGTTGGGAGGCAACCCAATTTTATTTTTGTTCTTTGATTTTTGCTCCTGTTTAGTAATAAATAACTCATATAGCATCTGTTTAGATGTGGTTTTATATGTTTAATTAGTGTTTGTGCCAAGTAGAACCTTTGGGAAGACTTGGGGAAAGTCTTGTTGATCATGCTGTAAAAAACAGAAACTTTAGCACTCACGAGAATTGCTGCTATTTTTATTTGGAGAGTTATATCTAGTTAATTCTTTTTGCCGATGATTAATAGATAAATTCCTAAGGTCCATCAATTTATTCAGAATTTTATGAGTTCCAGAAGTATACGTTTGTTACAGATTACTACAGACTGTTCTGTTTTTGAGAGATTCTGTTTTTCATGTGTTGTTTACTTATTTTTGATGAATCTATGGCTAGTAAAATAGTTTATAAACCATAGAGAAGTTGGAATCCAGTAGTTTTAACACCAATATAAATAAAGAATGAGTTCATTACAGTACCTTGAAGTGGTGATTTATTTTCTTATACTAACGGAGCTTACGAGTTTTCTGTTAAGTTTTGTGTTGTGAAGTTTTCAAGTTTTGGGTAAGGATTCGATGGACTATGGAATAAGGACTGGCAAGAGCCTAAGCTTGGGGATGCCCGAGGCACCCCAAGGTAATATTCAAGGATAGCCAAGAGCCTAAGCTTGGGGATGCCCCAGAAGGCATCCCCTCTTTCGTCTTTGTTCATCGGTAACTTTACTTGGAGCTATATTTTATTCGGCACATGATATGTGTTTTGCTTGGAGCGTCAATTTATTTTGTTAGGATTTGCTTGCTGTTATTTAGAACAATGTTTTTCATATTTTATTTCAATAAAAGTGGCATTGATAGCCTTTACTATGCCTATGTTACAAGTATACATGTCGCTGTTTGAAAACAGAAAGTTTACCGCTGTTGCAATAATTCTGTAGAAAAGTCAGAATGTGATAAAATGTTGAAACCTTTTGCATATTAAGCTATGATAAATTTACTACAGTGGAAATTTTATTTCATAATATTTGGAGCTAGGGAAGTATGGATGTTGCAGCATTCTTTACAGACTATCCTGTTTAGGCAGATTGCTGTTATGTTTGCATTGTTTGCATATGTTTGCTTCTTTAATGATTCTATTTGAGGATATGACTATTAAATATGCAGAGGCATTTAGTATGCAATGTGGAATAATAATTTTAGTGATTTGCTACAGTAGAGTTTGATAAGGTTTTTGCAATGGTTTATACTAACTTATCTCACGAGTCCTTGTTGAGTTTTGTGTTGGTGAAGCTTTTGAGATTTAGGGAGACCGTGATATGAGAGGAATTAAGGAGACACAAAAGCTCAAGCTTGGGGATGCCCAAGGCATCCCAATATAATATTTCAAGAAGTCTCAAGCATCTAAGCTTGGGGATGCCCCGGTTAGCATCCCACCTTTCTTCTTCAACAACTATCGGTTAGTATCGGTTGATCCTAAGTTTTTGCTTCTTCACATGATGTTTGCTATTCTTAGATGTCATTTTATTTTGATTTGCTTGATGTTTGAATAGAATACCAAGATCTTAAATTATTAAATGTTAGAGAGTCTTCACATAGTTGCATAATTATTCAACTACTCATTGATCTTCACTTATATCCTTCGGGGTAGTCTGTCATTTGCTCTAGTGCTTCACTTATACCTTTTAGAGCATGGTGGTAGTTTTATTTTGAAGAAATAGATGAACTCTCATGCTTCACTTATATTATTTTGAGAGTCTTAAATAGCATGGTAATTTTCTTAAAATCCTAATATGCTAGGTATTCAAGAATAATAAAATTCTCTTATGAGTGTGTTGAATACTAAGAGAAGTTTGATACTTAATGATTGTTTTGAGATATGAGGATGGTAATATTAGATTCATGCTAGTTGAGTAGTTGTGAATTTGAGAAATACTTGTGTTGAAGTTTGTGATTCCCGTAGCATGCACGTATGGTGAACCGTTATGTGACGAAGTCGGAGCATGATTTATTTATTGATTGTCTTCCTTATGAGTGGCGGTCGGGGATGAGCGATGGTCTTTTCCTACCAATCTATCCCCCTAGGAGCATGCGCGTAATACTTTGCTTTGATAACTTCTAGATTTTTGCAATAAGTATATGAGTTCTTTATGACTAATGTTGAGTCCATGGATTATACGCACTCTCACCCTTCCACCATTGCTAGCCTCTCTAGTACCGCGCAACTTTTGCCGGTACCATAAACCCACCATATACCTTCCTCAAAACAGCCACCATACCTACCTATTATGGCATTTCCATAGCCATTTCGAGATATATTGCCATGCAACTTTCCACCGTTCCGGTTATTATCACACACTCCATCATTGTCATATTGCTTAGCATGATCATGTAGTTGACATTGTATTTGTGGCAAAGCCACCGTTCATAATCCTCTCATACTTGTCACTCTTGATTCATTGCATATCCCGGTACACCGCTGGAGGCATTCACATAGAGTCATATTTTGTTCTAGTATCGAGTTGTATCATCGAGTTGTAAATAAATAGAAGTGTGATGATCATCATTCAATAGAGCATTGTCCCAATAAAAAAGAGAAAGGCCATAAAAAATAAAGGCCAAATAAAAAAATAAAGGCCAAAAAAGGGGGACAATGCTACTATCCTTTTACCACACTTGTGCTTCAAAGTAGCACCATGTTCTTCATATAGAGAGTCTCCTATGTTGTCACCTTCATATACTAGTGGGAATCTTTCATTATAGAACTTGGCTTCTATATTCCAATGATGGGCCTCCTCAAATGCCCTAGGTCTTCATGAGCAAGCAAGTTGGATGCACACCCACTAGTTTCTTTTGTTGACCTTTCATACATTTATAGCTCTAAGTGCATCCGTTGCATGGCAATCCCTACTGACTCACATTGATATCTATTGATGGGCATCTCCATAGCCCGTTGATACGCCTAGTTGATGTCAGACTATCTTCTCCCTTTTTGCCTTCTCCACAACCACCATTCTATTCCACCTATAGTGCTATGTCCATGGCTCACGCTCATGTATTGCGTGAAGATTGAAAAAGTTTGAGAACATCAAAAGTATGAAACAATTACTTGGCTTGTCATCGGGGTTGTGCATGATTTAAATATTTTGTGTGGTGAAGATGGAGCATAGCTAGACTATATGATTTTGTAGGGATAGCTTTCTTTGGCCATGTTATTTTGAGAAGACATAATTGCTTAGTTAGTATGCTTGAAGTATTATTATTTTTATGTCAATATTAAAATTTTGTCATGAATCTTATGGATCTGAATATTCATACCGCAATTAAGAAGAATTACATTGAAATTATGCCAACTAGCATTCCACATCAAAAATTATCTTTTTATCATTTACCTACTCGAGGACGAGCATGAATTAAGCTTGGGGATGCTTGATACGTCTCCAACGTATCTATAATTTTTGATTGCCCCATGCTATATTATCTACTGTTTTGGGCAATATTGGGCTTTATTATCCACTTTTATATTACTTTTGGGACTAACCTATTAACCGGAGGCCCAGGCCAGATTTGTTGTTTTATGCCTATTTCAGTGTTTTGAAGAAAAGGAATATCAGACGGAGTCGAAATGGAACGAAATCAACTGGAGAAGTTAATTTTGGAAGGAAACACACCTGATGGACTTGGACCCCATGTCAGAACATACGGGAGCTGCCCACGAGGGTGGGGGCGCGCCCACCCCCTAGGGCGTGCCCCCCTGCCTCATGGGGCCCCCGTGGCTCCCCTGACGTGCTTCTTCTGCCTATATAACTCCATATACCCTAAAACTTCCAGAACGCAAACATAAATCGGGAGTTTCGCTGCCAGAAGCCTCCGTAGCCACCAAAAACCAATCTAGACCCGTTCCGGCACCCTGCCGGAGGGGGCAATCCTTCTTCGGTGGTCATCTTCATCATCCCGGTGCTCTCCATGACGAGGAGGGAGTAGTTCTCCCTCGGGGCTGGGGGTATGTACCAGTAGCTATGTGTTTCATCTCTCTCTCTCGTGTTCTTGAGATGATACGATCTTGATGTATCGCGAGCTTTGCTATTATAGTTGGATCTTATGTTTCTCCTCCCCCTCTTCTCTCTTGTAATGAATTGAGTTTCCCCTTTGAAGTAATCTTATCGGATTGAGTCTTTAAAGATTTGAAAACACTTGATGTATGTCTTGCCGTGGTTATCTGTGGTGAAAATGGGATATCACGTGATTCACTTGGTGTATGTTTTGGTGATCAACTTGCGGGTTCCGCCCATGAACCTATGCATAGGGGTTGGCACACGTTTTCGTCGTGATTCTCCGATAGAACTTTGGGGCACTCTTTGAGGTCCTTTGTGTTGGTTGAATAGATGAATCTGAGATTGTGTGATGCATATCGTATAATCATACCCACGGATAATTAAGGTGACATTGGAGTATCTAGGTGACATTAGGGTTTTGGTTGATTTGTATCTTAAGGTGTTATTCTAGTACGAACTCTAGGGCTGTTTGTGACACTTATAGGAATAGCCCAACGGATTGATTGGAAAGAATAACTTTGAGGTGGTTTCGTACCCCACCATAATCTCTTCGTTCGTTCTCCGCTATTAGTGACTTTGGAGTGACTCTTTGTTGCATGTTCAGGGATAGTTATGTGATCCAATTATGATATTATTGTTGAGGGAACTTGCACTAGCGAAAGTATGAACCCTAGGCCTTATTTCCACACATTGCAATATCGTTTACGCTCACTTTTACCATTAGTTACCTTGCTGTTTTTATAATTTCACATTACAAATACCTTTATCTACCATCCATATACCACTTGTATCACCATCTCTTCGCCGAACTAGTGCACCTATACAATTTACCATTGTATTGGGTGTGTTGGGGACACAAGAGACTCTTTGTTATTTGGTTGCAGGGTTGCTTGAGAGAGACCATCTTCATCCTATGCCTCCTACGGATTGATAAACCTTAGGTCATCCACTTGAGGGAAATTTGCTACTGTCCTCCAAACCTCTGCACTTGGAGGCCCAACAACATCTACAAGAAGAAGGTTGTGTAGTAGACATCAAGCAACACCTCAACGTCCCTCATCCACCGTACCGGATGAGGATCCATCATCAATCTAGTTGTCCCGCCGGTTCAGCCACCCCGTCCTCCACATCCAAGGAGCTGCCCCGATGTTCCCCTCGTCTTCCGCGTCACCTCCATTCCCACACCATCGGAAGAGCATCATCATCACCATTTCCTCGGATGAAGCTGTGGCCCAATCGGCACCACCAAAGAGGTTGTACACTAATCGCCGCATTTTCTTCTTGATTCGATCTCACGGTGCTGCCGGCGCTCGGTCCCGAGCCGACACGGCGTGGCTCCATCCACGGCGGCGTCGCCGTCCACTTCTTCCATGGCATCGCTCCCTCGGTGGCGGCGTCCACATCAGTAGGAGCTGTTGTTGCTTTAGCTCTCGCTCGCGCTGCTGCTCTGCTCTTGCTCTCGGTCCCCTGCCTGGTCTGCTCTTGCTCTTGCTCGCGCTGCTGCTCTCGCTCTTGCTCTTGCTTGCGATGCTGCTTCGATTTAGCTACACTTCAGTCGACTGAATCGACTTTTGGGTTAGTCGATTTTCAGGGGGGGCTCGCTGGAGTTAAGGAAGAACCAGCCACAGCGGGGAGGGGGGCTCACCGGAGAGGTACCCCACTATCTATCTTAGGGTTCAGAGTGGTGCGGTGGTGGGGCGGTGGCGTGTGGATCGCCAGAGAAAAAGTAAGGCATGGGGGGCCTACAAGGATGGCCAGGGCGGCAGTGGACCGGCGGTGGGGAGTGTTTTCGGGGCGGGCGGGGCAGCGCACCGCCGGCCGCGGGCGGCGGAGGGCGGCTGTTTGGCCGGTGGTGGCTGGCGGCTCAGGGGGGTGGATGTTGAAGATGAACTGCAGGCCCTTGATTTCGTATCCAACGGCTGCAAAATTGACTGACCAGAGATGAAAAAGTCAGTCGACTGACGTGTAACCTCACCTCTAGTGCGTTCAGTTTTGACAGTAAAATTCAGTTTCGACAGCAAAATTCCGTTTCGGCAGTTAAGTTTAGTTTCGACAGTTAAATTCAGTTTCGACAGTTAAGTTCAGAGATGAGCGGATGATGTATGCATCTAGCACTTTGTGGTTATGTATTTTACGTCATCTATTGGAGATGCTATTAGAATTCACTCATGTTAACGTTGTCTCTCTTGTCCTGCTTCAGCCTCGGCATCGTACAACTCACCGGAGCTGCTCCAACGACGAAACCCTCCATCATAGCGGAGCAGTACCTCGGGCTCCATCTCCAGACGCCTAAGATCTTCTTCCCCTCCTCCGACAGCCAAGTCAGCCGAAGCATCCTCACCGGCCAACCCAATCACGCTGAGATCGACATGGCTTCGCCAAAGAGGTTGTACACTTGTTGCATATCTTTTTAACTCCACATGTTATATATATTGTCCACTGAGCACACGGAGTAACGGGAAATACGATCATTTTATCCTACTATATGACAAGCAGTGAGGTACCAGGCAACTTAGCTATCCGTGATGGACTCTCTTGAACGCCATCATTATTTATCTTTGCGTGTTTGAGCTGTGCATTTGTCAATGGCCCTGGGAGTTGAGCTAGTAGGGCACTGGCCTGGGTCCAAAGTAATAGAAGTAGCACAAAAACATTTTTTTAGTGTAGGCTTTTCCTTACTCAAGCCTGCCTACTGGAATCGCCAGTGCTTGAAAGGAAAAGTGAATGAAAAACATAGGAATTGGAAAGTTTCGTATGGTACTACTTTTCATGAATTTGGTGCAAAGGAATGGAGCAAAGGAAAACTGTAGGATTTGTTCCTTTAGTGTCTCCTTGAAAGAAAAACCATAGGAATTTTAATTTCCACTTGTCCTCCTTTTCAAATTCCTACTCATGAAGCACAAGACTAAGAGATAGTAGCATAATTGCATTATAACCGTACATTTTCTTGTGGTTTGACTTAATCTCAACATGCTTCTTTGCATCCTGTGATCTTCCAATTCTTGTGAACCAAACACCCAGATTGGCAGAAATCCTCTGTTTTTAAATTCTCTGTTTTGCACGTGCATTCCTATCCTATTCCTGTCTATTTTCTATCTCTGCATTGTTAGAATCCTCAAATTCAAACAATCCCTTACACAATTACTTCTATTACAGATATGTGTCAAAGAAAACCTTGTGTGGTTTGTCCTGCTCCTGCGGTGCTGTGTTCCACCCCAGCTCAGCTGCTCCAACGATGGAAGGGTTCACCACAGTAGGGATCCACTCTCCAGACTATCTTTCGCCGCCTCAGATCTTCTTCCCCGCCGCCGGCAGCCACGACAACTGCATTACCATCATCAACTAAGCAGATGACCTTGAGGACTACACGGGTCCGCAAGAGAGGTAACACTCTTCCGTGTCTGCTCACGTTATGCATCGCTTAATATGATGACATGCTACTTTATCGTCATGTTCACCTATTAGACTCCGAGTCAGGTCCAAACTTATGCTGAAACTTTAGTTTTTAAATGGTTGTGGGGTACATATTGGGGCATCAATCAGTACTATCTGTCTACTATCTGGTTAATCTCGGGTGTCTACTATGAGTTTCGTGTTGGGTGCAAACAAACATTAAAGGAGCCATTATCTGTATTTTTTAACTAAATCTATTATCTGCCTGCTACCATTGGTTTTGGGTCTATCCACAGTTTGCTACCATCACTCTGGATTTGTGCATGCACTCCTTACACAATCTCACTATGTTTTATTCCTATGCATGTCAGTTATTGTACACAATGGAACTGAATATGTAGAGCAAAAGAGACGAGCCTTGTGTGGCAATTAAATTTCATGCAGACGTCGCTCCATGGTGGGTGCAAAGGCAACCCCCCCCCCCTCCACCCATTTCAGATCGTAATCAAGAGGAAGATAATTGTTCTGAGGGGGATTCAGAAGCAGAAGACCACTCCTATTTACCCCATGAGGTCTTCGCTCTAACTTGGCATGCTGATGTTGGTTATATCATGCATATGGTGCCTTACATTGCTTACTTTATACATCAAATATGCCAACTTCTTAGTTTAGACATGCTTTGTGTGAATGCCATCTGTTTAGTTTATTCATAGTTTATGTGAATTATGCAATGCCATCTTGTTTAGCCAGGCATCATATATGTGAATTTTGCAATACCATCCCGCTTAGCCAGTCATCTTATATGTGAATTATATCAGGCCGTCCTTTTTTTGTTACGTATTACATTTTTCAACAATGTTAGTACATTCAACTACTCTTTGTGTGCATTAGCCATTTGACATGGTGATGGAAAATTTTGGAGTGAAAACAAGGTCTTCAGAGTATACTATGCTATCTGACGAAGCGCATATCTCGCTGGTTACGGATAGCTCCTCAGAGGAGGATTCAGAGACAGATGACCAGTCCTATTTCCCCCGAGGTGTATGCTCTAGTTAACTTGGCAGAGTTATGTTGCTCATATCATGCGTATGGTGTCTTGCATTGCGATGTCATTTGATTAGTTTAGACATGCTTTGTGTGAATGCCACCTGTTTAGTGTCTAATTACCATATATGTGAATTATGCATTGCCATCTTGTTGCAAGACATTATATATGTGAATTATGCAATGCTATCTTGTTGCAAAGACATTATATATGTGAATTATGCAATGCCATGCTGTTGAGCCAATCATCATGTATGTGAATTATATCATGCTATCATTTTTTTGTATTACGTGTTCCATTTGTCGACAACGTTTGTATATTCAACTACTCTTCCTGTGCATCAGCCATTTGAAGCGGTGATGAAAGTATCTGGAGTGAAAACAAGGTATTCAGAGCAGACAATGCTACCTGCTGAAGCAGACATCTTGCTGGATACAGAGAGCTCCTCAGAGGAGGATTCTGAAGGAAATATGCCCTAGAGGCAATAATAAAGTTCTTATTTATTTCCTTATTTCATGATAAATGTTTATTATTCATGCTAGAATTGTATTAACCGGAAACATAATACATGTGTGAATACATAGACAAACAGAGTGTCACTAGTATGCCTCTACTTGACTAGCTCGTTAATCAAAGATGGTTATGTTTCCTAACCATGAACAAGGTGTTGTTATTTGATTAACGAGGTCACATCATTAGTTGAATGATCTGATTGACATGACCCATTTCATTAGCTTAGCACCCGATCGTTTAGTATGTTGCTATTGCTTTCTTCATGACTTATACATGTTCCTATGACTATGAGATTATGCAACTCCCGTTTACCGGAGGAACACTTTGTGTGCTACCAAACGTCACAACGTAACTGGGTGATTATAAAGGAGCTCTACAGGTGTCTCCAAAGGTAGATGTTGGGTTGGCGTATTTCGAGATTAGGATTTGTCACTCCGATTGTCGGAGAGGTATCTCTGGGCCCTCTCGGTAATGCACATCACATAAGCCTTGCAAGCATAATGAGTTAGTTGTGAGATGATGTATTACGGAACGAGTAAAGAGACTTGCCGGTAATGAGATTGAACTAGGTATTGAGATACCGACGATCGAATCTCGGGCAAGTAACATACCGATGACAAAGGGAACAACGTATGTTGTTATGCGGTCTGACCGATAAAGATCTTCGTAGAATATGTAGGAGCCAATATGGGCATCCAGGTCCCGCTATTGGTTATTGACCAGAGAGGTGTCTCGGTCATGTCTACATAGTTCTCGAACCCGTAGGGTCCGCACGCTTAACGTTCGTTGACGATATAGTACTATGTGAGTTATGTATGTTGGTGACCGAATGTTGTTCAGAGTCCGGGATGAGATCACGGACATGACGAGGAACTCCGGAATGGTCCGGAGACAAAGTTTGATATATGGGATAATAGTGTTTGGTCACCGGAAGGGTTCCGAAAATCACCGGAAGGGGTTCCGGATGTTTCCCGAAATGTTTGGGTACGAGAACACTTTATTTGGGCCAAAGGGGAAAGCCCACAAGGTTTTTGGAAAGCGCAAAAGAAAGTTTTGCGGAGTCTAGGGGCCAGACGCCAGGGTCCCTGGCGTCTGGGTACAGACGCCGGGAACCCTGGCGTCTGGCCCTGGAGTCCGAGAAGGACTCTTGCCTTTCGGGTGAAACTAACTTTGTGGAGGCTTTTACTCCAAGTTTCGACCCCAGGGCTCAACATATAAATAGAGGGGCAGGGCTAGCACCAAAGACAGATCAAGAAACACCAAACCGTGTGCCGGCAACCCCGTCTCCTCTAGTTTATCCTCCGTCATAGTTTTCGTAGTGCTTAGGCGAAGCCCTGCGGAGATTGTTCTTCACCAACATCGTCACCATGCCGTCGTGTTGCCGGAACTCATCTACTACTTCGCCCCTCTTGCTGGATCGAGAAGGCGAGGACGTCACCGAGCCGAACGTGTGCATAACTCGGAGGTGCCGTGCTTTCGGTACTTGGATCGGTCGGACGTGAAGACGTATGACTACATCAACCGCGTTGATATAACGCTTCCGCGAACGGTCTACGAGGGTACGTAGACAACACTCTCCCCTCTCGTTGCTATGCATCACCATGATCTTGCGTGTGCGTAGGATTTTTTTTGAAATTACTACGTTCCCCAACAGTGGCATCCGAGCGTAGGTTTTATGCGTTGATGTTGTGCACGAGTAGAACACAAGTGAGTTGTGGGCGATATAAGTCATACTGCTTACCAGCATGTCATAGTTTGGTTCGGCGGTATTGTTGGATGAAGCGGCCCGGACCGACATTACGCGTACGCTTACGCGAGACTGGTTCTACCGACGTGCTTTGCACACAGGTGGCGGGCGGGTGTCAGTTTCTCCAACTTTAGTTGAACCAAGTGTGGCTACGCCCGGTCCTTGCGAAGGTTAAAACAGCACCAACTTGACAAACTATCATTGTGGTTTTGATGCGTAGGTAAGAACGGTTCTTGCTAAGCCCGTAGCAGCCACGTAAAACTTGCAACAACAAAGTAGAGGACGTCTAACTTGTTTTTGCAGGGCATGTTGTGATGTGATATGGTCAAGACATGATGCTAAATTTTATTGTATGAAATGATCATGTTTTGTAACCGAGTTATCGGCAACTGGCAGGAGCCATATGGTTGTCGCTTTATTGTATGCAATGCAATTGCGCTGTAATGTTTTACTTTATCACTAAGCGGTAGCGATAGCCGTGGAAGCATTAGATTGGCGAGACGATAATGATGCGACGATGGAGATCAAGGTGTCGCGCTGGCGACGATGGTGATCATAACGGTGATTCGGAGATGGAGATCACAAGCACAAGATGATGATGGCCATATCATATCACTTATATTGATTGCATGTGATGTTTATCTTTTATGCATCTTATCTTGCTTTGATTGATGGTAGCATTATAAGATGATCTCTCACTAAATTTCAAGATAAAAGTGTTCTCCCTGAGTATGCACCTTTGCCAAAGTTCGTCGTGCCCAGACACCACGTGATGATCGGGTGTGATAAGCTTTACGTCCATCTACAACGGGTGCAAGCCAGTTTTTGCACACGCAGAATACCCAGGTTAAACTTGACGAGCCTAGCATATGCAGATATGGCCTCGGAACACTGAGACCGAAAGGTCGAGCGTGAATCATATAGTAGATATGATCAACATATTGATGTTCACCATTGAAAACTACTCCATTTCACGTGATGATCGGTTATGGTTTAGTTGATTTGGATCACGTGATCACTTAGAATATTAGAGGGATGTTTTTCTAAGTGGGAGTTCTTAAGTAATATGATTAATTGAACTTAAATTTATCATGAACTTAGTCCTGGTAGTATTTTGCAAATTATGTTGTAGATCAATAGCTTGCGTTGTTGCTTCCCTGTGTTTATTTTGATATGTTCCTAGAGAAAATTGTGTTGAAAGATGTTAGTAGCAACGATGCGGATTGGATCCGTGATCTAAGGTTTATCCTCATTGTTGCACCGAAGAATTATGTCCTTGATGCACCACTAGGTGACAGACCTATTGCAGGAGCAGATGCAGACGTTATGAACGTTTGGCTAGCTCAATATGATGACTACTTGATAGTTTAGTGCACCATGCTTAAGGCTTAGAATCGGGACTTCAAAGACGTTTTGAACGTCATGGACCATATGAGATGTTCCAGGAGTTAAAGTTAATATTTCAAGCAAATACCCGAGTTGAGAGATATGAAGTCTCCAACAAGTTCTATAGCTAAAAGATGGAGGAGAATCGCTCAACTAGTGAGCATGTGCTCAGATTGTCTGGGTACTACAATCACTTGAATCAAGTGGGAGTTAATCTTCCAGATAAAATAGTGATTGACAGAATTCTCTAGTCACCATCACCAAGTTAGTAGAACTTCATGATGAACTATGATATGCAAGGGATAACGGAAACGATTCACAAGCTCTTCGTAATGCTGAAATCGATGAAGGTAGAAATCAAGAAAAATATCAAGTGTTGATGGTTGACAAGACCACTAGTTTCAAGAAAAGGGCAAAGGAAAGAAAGGGAACTTTAAGAAGAACGGCAAGTGAGTTGCTGCTCAAGTGAAGAAGCCCAAGTCTGGACCTAAGCCTGAGACTAAGTGCTTCTACTGCAAAGGAACTGGTCACTGGAAGCGGAAATTACCCCAAGTATTTGGCGGATAAGAAGGATGGCAAAGTGAACAAAGGTATATTTGATATACAGATTATTGATGTGTATTTTACTAGTGTTCATAGCAATCCCTCGGTATTTGATACTGGTTCAGTTGCTAAGAGTAGTAACTCGAAACGGGAGTTGCAGAATGAACAGAAACTAGTTAAGGGTGAAGTGACGATGTGTGTTGGAAGTGGTTCCAAGATTGATATAATCATCATCGCACACTCCCTAACTCAGAACCAAACAAGCTTAGAGAGGATCATGGAACAGAGGTTCTATGATTTGGACATCAAGGTGACAGAGATACAGACTGCCGTGGAGCAGCTCCAGGATGACATGAATGAGAGGAGAGGCAGGACTACGACTGATGCTTTTGCCAGGGTGCCACGAGGTCCGAGGTCGTCTGCAATGCCAGTTGCTGACACCAGAGCTACCACATCTGCGCCAGCCATAGCCTCAGTTCCACCAGCTCCAGCATCCACTTCAGCCTCAACTCCGACCACGTCTACCGAAGGCTTCGTCCTTGGAGTGCTTCGGACTCCGCCACCACCTGAAGATCAAGCCTGAGCGTCGACTTAGCACTATGCATTTTTTAGGAACTTTTTGGTAACTTGTTGCCAAAGGGGGAGAAAATGTATAGATCATAGGCTTCGAGAGAGAGTGTTGCTTTTATTCTCTCTTGTTTTATTTCGTGGTTTTTCGAACTTTATTTGCTTGTGTGTGAGATACTACGTCCTTATCTGTGAGACATCGATGATCATGTGTTTGATCATAAGCTACACTTAATGTTTGCTTAATGCTATTATTATTCTATCTATCTTATGTGATCACTCACTATTCTTGGTGATGAGGGCATGTATTTCAATCTTATCATTTTTGAGCGCTCCACCAAGATGTATATGACATGGAAGAGTAACCCATGACTCTAACTCCTTGTGCATTTGCAGTCCAAAGCAAATTCTAAATATGCACAAATTTAGGGGGAGCTCTTACTTGCCACATACTTCTCAAAGCGACGATGTATTTCATGATTATTATAATTTGTCGAAGCTTTGATCTATATGATGTCATCAATTACCAAAAAGGGGGAGATTGAAAGTGCAACTATCCCTAGGTGGTTTTGATAATTCATAACAACATATAGCTCATTGAGCTAATGCTATTTCAAGATGATTATTTCAGGAAAGCTCAATGATTGGCATGGCATGGATGTGAAAGTGGAACCCTCAAAATGCTAAGGACAAAGAATTGGCTCAAGCTCAAAAGTTCAAGACTCTTCATTTTATATTTTAGTGATCCAAGATCACATTGAGTCTTTAGGAAAAGCCAATACTATCAAGGAGGGATGAGGTGTTGCTTAATGAGCCTCTTGCTTTATGTGCTTGGTGATATGCTCCAAAATCCTCAACCACTTTTCCATAGCCACAAATGACCTAAACCCTAAACCAAACTCAGTCATACCGATTCTTTCAATCCGGCGCCACCGAGTTTCACTTGTCATTTGCCACTGCCAAACCCTAGCAATTCGGTCCTACCGATAAGGATCTCGGTCTCACCGAGATGGGATTGCAAACTCTCTGTTTCCCTTTCGTAACTTTTTGGTCTCACCGAAAGAGCGAATCGGTCCCACCGAGATTGCAATGTAAACTCTATGTTTCCTTCTTGTAACTTTTCGGTCTCACTGAAAGAGCGAGTCGGTCCCACCGAGTTTGCCTGAACAACTCTCTGGTTAGCTTATTGCAATCGGTCTCACCGAGATTACGTTATGCCCAAACCCTAACCGAATCGGTCCTACCGAGTTGCATGTCAGTCCCACCGAAATTCCTAACGGTCACTAGGTTTACTATTTCGGTCCGACCGAGTTTGTTTATTCGGTCCCACCTAGATTGGTAAATTGTGTGTAACGGTTGGATTTTGTGTGGAGGCTATATATACCCCTCCACCTCCTCTTCACTCGTGGAGAGAGCCATTAGAACACATACACCATTCCAACTCATATGTTCTGAGAGAGAACCACCTACTCATGTGTTGAGACCAAGATATTTCATTCCAACCATATGAATCTTGATCTCTAGCCTTCCCCAAGTTTCTTTCCACTCAAATCTTCTTTCCACTAGATCCAAATCCTATGAAAGAGAGTTGAGTGTTGGGGAGACTATCATTTGAAGCACAAGAGCAAGGAGTTCATCATCAACACACCATTTGTTACTTCTTGGAGAGTGGTGTCTCCTAGATTGGCTAGGTGTCACTTGGAAGCCTCCGAGAAGATTTTGGAGTTGAACCAAGGAGTTTGTAAGGGCAAGGAGATCGCCTACTTCGTGAAGATCTACCGCTAGTGAGGCAAGTCCTTCGTGGGCGATGGCCATGGTGGGATAGACAAGGTTGCTTCTTCGTGGACTCTTCGTGGATGGAGCCCTCCGTGGACTCGCGCAACCGTTACCCTTCGTGGGTTGAAGTCTCCATCAACGTGGATGTAGGATAGCACCACCTATCCGAACCACGGGAAAAACATCCGTGTCTCCAATTGCGTTTGAATCCTCAAAACCCTTCCCTTTATATTCTTGCAAGTTGCATACTTTACTTTCCGCTGCCAATATACTCTTTGCATGCTTGCTTGAATTGTGTGATGATTGCTTGACTTGTCCTAAGATAGTTAAAACCTGCCAAGAACTAAAATTGGGAAAAGGTTAAGTTTTTATTTGGTCAAGTAGTCTAATCACCTCCCTCTAGACATACTTTCGATCCTACAAGATTATATAGTTATATCATGTCATCCTGTTTACATAGTCATCATATTTTGAACTATGTCTTTCCATTTTTTTAGTTAGCCATCATAATGTGAAATTGTATCATGCTATCCTGTTCAGTTAGCCATCATATATGTGAAATTGTGTCATGCTATCCTGTTTGGTTAGAAAACATAAATGTGAATTGTTTCATGCCCTCTTTTATTCTCCACTATCCATTGCACCTGTCTATCTTACAATGTATGTACAATCAATTACTTTTCTTATTTATCAGCCATTTGAATTGGAGAGGGTGATGGCAGTATCTAAGGGAGTAACAACACGGTCTTCAGAAATGATAGTGCTACCAGTTGATGCAGATAGAACCACGATTGTACTTGCCCAAGAATCAGCTCCACCACACATAACCCAGACTCTCGCAGATTGTACCCCTACCCAGTTGGACAAAGAACCAGCTACACCCCTTCTAACCCCAACCCCAGCAGATAGTAACCCAGTTCCAGTTGACACAGCACCGTCTCCACCATAGAGCACCCAAACACAAGCAGTTAATAAGGGAACTGCAGTGCCCAAAGCACGAGGACCACCACTCCGAATCCCAACTCAACGCTTAAAGGAGAAGAATAATTGTTCTCAGGTCAGGTTCTGTAGCTATGGTTCATACTCCTTTTCTCTTGCATCACTATATTTACTCAGACCAACTATTTTCAAATTTGAAGGATGGAATTGAAACTCCAATGACGCAACAGGTATGTTTTAAACTTATTTCTTTAACTGGTTTTGCTGTTGTAACTTGCTCTATATTGATTTCAGTTTCAATTGAATAAACAGTTATGTTCTCATGTCATGCACATTACAAGTGTCTCTATAGTTTCCCACACTTATATCCTGTCTATTCTGCTTTGTCTTGAAAAAATATTATTTGAACTGTGTCTCTCTTGATTTGCAACAAAAACTAGAATGATATAGACCATAAAGTGACCATGGTAGATAGATATATGTTTGTTTCATGCTGTTATCCTGTGCACTTTACTATTGAACTGATTTACCAAAATGAGTTTCGTATACAACATGGTAAACCTATGACGTGTCTGCTTGTTTCTCTTTTGGAATGCAGACAAAATATTGGAGAACAATACCCCGTTATGCAATGGTGAAGGAAGTAATGCAGATAAGGTTCAAGATAGTGAGACATCCCTATTGGTCTCCAAGAAAGCTGATAAAAACTACCTTGACGACAGTGAGAGAACCCAGAAGTCCTGTCTTGATGTAGTGTTCGAGTTACTGGCCACTACTGCAGGCACAAGCTCTTCGAACTCGCTGCCAGAATCAGTTCGTCTTCTTGAGTCTCAGCTTCAAGTTGAAAGACATCGATCAGATGTGTTGCGACAGGAAGCTGAAGGACTGAGGAAGTCCCTGCAGAATTCAGATGCATACTTTCTGGTGCAACAAGCGCGGGAGGATTTAAGCGCCAAACAAGAGAAAGTTAATAAGCTTGCTAAGCATCTTGCCAGCATTATGGGTACCCAGGATATTGTTTCTTGAGATCTTCTGAAGTGGTTTCAGTTCTGGACTTGTTTTGTTGCGGCGTTTATTTGCACTGGTCACCAACTTTGACAACCAGTGTATATGATATGCTGCTTTGTTCCCTATATTTGCACTGGTGGCGAACTTTGATGCCCAGTGTATGTAATATGTGTAATAGACGTGATAGCCTAGGCGTAAGTTGCTTGCTTATTTATTTCCTTGTTGTCTTGTTTGTTTGTTTGCTTGTAGTCAATGTTGTTCTTTTTCCGCGGTTTGCTAGTGGCCGCAATAACTTATTTTTTAAAACTAGGCCACAATAACCATGGGCTACATATTTACTGTAGTGACACTGGGTCTTCTACGGGCCGTAGAAACAATGGGCCTTCTACGGGCCGTATCATCAATGGGCCTTCTACGGGTCGTAGAAACAATGGGCCTTCTACGAGGCGTAGAAACAATGGACCTTCTACGGGCCGTATCATCAATGGGCCTTCTACGGGTCATATCATCAATGGGCCTTATACGGGCCGTATGATCGATTGCCCAAACATGGGCCAATAACATACCGCTTTATGGCCGTAAATGGGCTAGAGTTAGAATTGTCCGTTCATGGGCCGACCATAATGGGCTGTCGTTAATCGGTCGTATTTGATAATGCTATGAAAACGGCCCAACATATTAACGGGCCACAACCGGGCCGACGGTAAGCACGGTCTGAATTTGGCCCACAAGCAGAAAATGGTAGTAACGGGCTGTAAGTAACCGATGATGGAAATGAGCCCAAGAATAAATGGGCCCTGAGAAGGCCGAAAGATAACATGGGCTGGAAATGACCCAACGGAATAATGGGCCGTTAATGGGTATAAAGTGATACATTGTTCATTACGGACGAGTTTTACCAAGGGCCGTTAATGGGCTGAGGGTTACTAAGGGGCTCATATGGGCCAAAAGATGTCATGGACCATACATGGGCCGAAAGTTAAAACGAGCTGGAATTATATTGGACGGCCCAAATGATGGTACTGGGCCTAATTCGGATAGGCAGTAAATGGGCCCTGGATTAGCGGGCTGTAAATGGGCTATATGCGAACATGCCGTTAAAATGCTTGCCGTGGGCCGGCCCGCCGCCTTTTGACCAAGTCAAACGGGCCGGCCTTTTCATAGGAATGGGCCTCTGTTGGGCCGTCCCACGTGTCGAGTATCATAGGCGCTTTGGGTCCAATGAGTGGATGACATCTGTCCGAACGGTGAGCCGACACATGTTTCCTCCAGCCAATGATGATTTTAAACGTGGAAAATCCCCATTGGTCGGGGCTGTTAACGGGTTATCAGATCCAATACCGGACCCGATAGCTTAACGGTGTTCCATTACGGTGGATGCCACGTGTCGGTCACCCTTGACGAAAGCATTTCTGTGAAGCGTGATTTATCGCCATGGAAATGGACACTTCCATGATGATAATTTTGGTAATGTCACGGAACACTTCTACGACAGCACAGGTATGACTATCTTGATTCTATCATAAAATTGACATGGATGTACATGCATGACAGAAAATGTGACCTACTGTGACAAACACGTATCATCAGGAAAGTGTATTTTTTTTGTAGTGCAATATATCAATCTTTACCTCTTGACCATTTTGAGATTCCTCGTCATGTTTGTGATCTCATCCGGGATTCCGAACAAATTTCGGTCACCAAAACATATAACTCATAGTACAAATCGTCATTAGACGTTAAGCGTGCGGACCCTACAGGTTCAAGAACTATGTAGACATGACCAAGACACATCTCCGGTCAATAACCATTGGCGGAACCTGAATGCTCATATTGGTTCCTACATATTCTATGAAGATTTTTATCGGTCAAACCGCATAACAACATACATTATTCCCTTTGTCATCAATATGTTACTTGCCCGAGATTCAATCGTCGATAGCATCATACCTAGTTCGATCTCGTTACCGGCAAGTCTCTTTACTCGTTCCGTAATGCATCATCTCATAACTAACTCATTAATCTCATTGCTTACAAGGCTTATAGTAATGTGCATTACCGAAGGCCTAGAAATACCTCTTCGATACACGGAGTGACAAATCCTAATATCGATCTATGCCAACTCAACAAACATCTTTGGAGACACTTGTAGAGCATATTTACAATCACCTAGTTATATTGTGACGTTTGATAGCACACAAGATGTTTCTTCGGTATTCGGAAGTTGCATAATCTCATATCAGAGAAATATGTATAAGTCATGAAGAAAGCAATAGCAATAAAACTAGACGATCATAATGCTAAGCTAACGGATGGGTCTTACACATCACATCATTCTCTAATGATGTGATCCCGTTCATCAAATGACAACACATGTCTATGGTCAGAAAACTTAACCATCTTTGATTAACGAGCTAGTTAAATAGAGGCATATTAGGGACATTCTGTTTGTTTATGTATTCACACATGTACTAAATTTCCAGTTAATACAATTCTAGCATGAATAATGAACATTTATCATGATATAAGAAAATATAAATAACAATTTATTTTTGCCTCTAGGGCATAGTTCCTTCAGCTACTTGGAAGCAACATTGTGCGAAGAGCAAGAATTGGAGACAGTATAATCTCCATTCTCCATAATGGAGAGTTAGGACCTATCTTGTTTTATGTTATTTTACCTTAAAGAGGGTATTTATGTCCTAGCTAATACTCATGATCATGTGCTAAGAACAATTAAGTAGGTTTGGTTAGATGACTATGATGATGATGAGTATGACTTGTTATTACGATAACGAGTAGAAGTTGTAATGATGATGACGAGTAGGACTTGTTATTATGAAACCAATGGTGAGTTATTTAGTATTATGATCGATGATGCATGATGCTAAGTTGTTATATGAGCATGACGAGTTATTATATATATTAGTAGGTGAAATGAACATGGATTAGATTCAAGTGGAGGCAATATATGGTGCACATCAAAAGTACTAGCAATCCAAACTAGATCAAGTTTGGATAAGTAGTACTTTCGACATGCACCACATGTTCCCTCCACTTGAATCTAATCCACGTTCATTTCACCCACTGTTATATATAATAACTAATCATGTCATAAAATCATATGATGAAAGTACTGTGTATAAAACCTATAGCAAAAATAAGCTGCGTTTTCAAAAATACAAGAAAAGTTAGCAGGAGCACTTTTCAAAAGAAACGCTACTGTTATTTACTATTATCAGTAGCGCCTTCTCAAAAAAAGTGCTATGCTAACTAGGTATAGCAGTAGCGCTCGCTTACCAGCGCTATTACTACCAGTTAGCTGTAGTGCCCTAGTGGTAGCACTTGTACAAGCGCTGCTGCTAGCTACAAAACAAGCGCTACTACTAGGATTTTCCCTAGTAGTGTCTAGCCAATGAGCTTATGCCACCTTCTCTCGTATCTAACTCTAACCGGGTGTATTTGATTCCTTCGCTGCTTTTGCTGTGATGGTATTTCTCTGCCAAGGGCCCATAACTTTATGATATGTGACCCACCACGTTCACATCTCTGAGACACTATCACATCCCACTGTCTCTTGAACCAGGAAGTGACTTTAACTATTTATTCTTTCTAAAAATAGTACTCCTAGTTATAGCTACTCTATTCTTTCGGAACAATGGCTTTAACTAATCACAACACTTTGAATAATTCGAACAGTTTCAATTGGTTAAAAAAGATTTCAAATATTTCATTAAAAGTTGTGGTCAGGTCCTTTAAAGAACAGATTTCAATTATTTCAAATACATAATTTCACTAATTTCGTTCATTTTGAAAAACTAATTTCACTTATATAAATAAACTGATTTCGGTAATTTAAGAAATCAATTTCATTTCTTCCAAGAAATAGATTTCAATTTTTACCAAAACTGATTTGTATTTCAAAAACTCATTTCATCATATCAAATAACTGATTTCAACTCTTTCAAGTAATATAATTGTATTTAAGAAACTCATTTCACTCACTCGGACAACTAATTTAAATTCTTTCAAAAAACACAATTCAATCGTTACAAAAAATAATTTCACTTATTAGAATAAGTAGATTTAAGTTCTTTCAAAAACTGAACTCAACTCTTTCAGACCATACTTCAGTTATTTTGAAAACAAATTCCAGTTGTTTCAAAACATATATTTGACCATTTCAGCTATTTTACTAATTTCACCTGGCAGATTCGAAGTCTTTTAAATAACATATTTCAATTCTAGTTCAGCTATTTCACTAATTTCAGAGATCACAAAAAATCAATTTCATATATTTGCACATTAATTTGGACAATTCCAGAAAGAAATTTTGCTTGATTTCACAATATCAGTTATATCCATTGATTTCACTGGATTTCAAAGTGCACAAGTTGTGTTTCACAATTTCACAATTGACATATTTTGTAATTGCTCTCAAAGTGCGATGGATTTCACACAAATTTCACAATAAATACATCTATTGAATTCTCATTTCACCTCCAGTAAACAATAACCAATCATCTCAATCACAAACATAACAATATCTAAAATTAAATCTACGGCAAGGAGCAGGGGATGCCAACCATCTGGGGGAAAAAGCAAGGGGAGTTCAAATCATGCACAATAAAACAGAAATCATGAGGAACACATAGAGAGATGAAAGGGGAGGTGGGCTTCATAGCTCACCAGATGTTCTTGTTGAGATAGGGCATGGCAAGTGGTTTGTCGCAGTGCAGTCGGGTCCGAGAGAGAGGGAAACAGGAAGGGATCTGGTGGAGCCATGCTTGGAAGTCACCGGATCCGGCAGGCGACCGTGCGCAGGGACGCATCATGGTGGCCACTACAAGATCCACTCACGGCGAGCACGACGGCTGGGCAGCAAGGACGAAGGACGATGGGGAACTCGCGCTAGCGTGTAGCTATTGTCGTCGGCAAAGTTGGATCCGACGACGGCGGCGTTGGAGAAGACGTGTAGCCCAGCCGCCGGTTCTGGATGGAGAGGCGAAGCACTAGTTATTGGATCTAGCGAATATTCTGAAGAGCGAGGTCATGGGTAGGCAGATATTTATTCGGGCGTGGGGTCCAATGGCTATGTTTAGGACGGTATTGGTTTTGTATAGGAAGAAAATGAGATATATTAGCTGGCAGACGCACGAATCTTGAAGCAGCTGTGGAGGGCGGATTTTTGACTGGTAGCTCCCGACTTCGGTAAAAAGGACTTTGCGGTATGATGCATGGAAGTTTTTGAACTATCTTCAGGGTACATCTGAGCACACCAGGCAGAACTTAGGTAAATTCACAATTATTTAGGTTGGTCATATACTTGATAAGATAGGTAGTCCATTGGTTAGGATTCCTCTTTTCATCTCACAGACTCCGACAAGGAACTCCGACGTAGATCCTGTTGTCTTCTTAGGGCATTGAGGTTAGGGTTTCTCATGATGCATGTGTGACGGCAGGATAGTGTTAGGAGCTTCTGACTGATTCATGAGTTCAATGGAGACAAGTACGTCTCTTGGACGCTGGTTTTTAGCTTAATTAATAGTGAGGATGAATAGACACATGAGATATCTGCTACCTTGGAAAAAGCTAGGCTAATACAACCATGTAGGAATATCTATAAGATGTGCTCCCTGCTTTTGGGGTTGGGCTAGCACAGAAGAGGAGTAGACCCCCCCCCCCCCAAAAAAAAATTGTATATTGTATTAATGACGAATGGATTGATTGTCTTTTATTAACCTGCATTGAAAGAAGGAAAAGAATTTTTCTTAGTTGAGCTTGCTAGTGTCTGTGACAAGAGTACATGTGCAATACTAATGGGTTATCATTTTAATATCATTAAAGAAACTGGTGAGAAAAATAAGTCATGCACTTTATCTAGATGGAGTCACACTTTCAACTCAATCAAGGTCACTGAAGGAAGTGCGGCTCATGGCAGATTCTACACTAGAGCTACGGTATAGGGGATCTTACTCTTGAAAAACTAGACAGGTGCTGGTGTCCTCTAACTATGACTTAGTGTATGATCGAAAGTATGTCTAGAGGGGGTGATTAGACTACTTGACTAAATAAAAATCTAGCATTTTCTCAATTTTATATCTTGGCAGATTTTAGCAACTTAACACAAGTCAAGGAATCAACCTACACATGCAATTCTAAGAGTATAGCAGCGGAATGTAAATCATTGCATATGAAGATAAAGGGGAGGAGTTTGGAGGGAGCAAACGCAGTGTAGACACGGAGATTTTTGACATGGTCCTGATAGGTGGTGCTATCGTACATCCATGTTGATGGCGACTTCAACCCACGAAGGGTAACGGTTGCGCGAGTCCGCGGAGGGCTCCACCCACGATGGGTCCACGAAGAAGCAACCTTATCTATCCCACCACGGCCATCGCCCACGAAGGACTTGCCTCACTTGGGTAGATCTTCACGAAGTAGGTGATCTCCTTGCCCTTACAAACTCCTTGGTTCAACTCCACAATCTTGACAGAGGCTCCCAAGTGACACCTAACCAATCTAGGAGACACCACTCTCCAAAAGATAATAGATGGTGTGTTGATGATGAACTCCTTGCTCTTGTTCTTCAAATGATAGTCTCCCCAACACTCAACTCTCTCTCATAGATTTGGCTATGGTGGAAAGATGGTTTGAGTGGAAAGTAACTTGGGGAAGGCTAGAGATCAAGATTCTTGTGGTTGGATTGGAATGTCTTGGTCTCAACACATGAGTAGGTGGTTCTCTCTCAGAAAATAAGTAGTGTAAGTGTAGGAATGTTCTGATGGCTCTCTCTCAAATGGAGAGGGGGTGGAGGGGTATATATAGCCTCCACACAAAATCTAACCGTTACACACAATTTACCAAACTCGGTGGGACCGAATAGTGAAACTCGGTGAGACCGACCTGGTTCAAAATGTGAATGTTAGGCTTTTCAGTGGGACCGACAATACCAACTCGGTGAGATCGATGCACAAGGGTTAGGGTGAAACCTCATCTCGGTGAGACCGATCGCATGAACTCGGTGAGACCAATTTCAGTAATAAGCAAACAGAGACTTGGCCAGGCAAACTCGGTAGGACCGATCGCTTATTTTGGTGAGACCGAAATGTTACGAAAAGGAAACAGAGAGTTTGCATTGCCAACTCGGTGGGCCGATCGCTCATCTCGGTTAGACCGAAATGTTATGAAGGGAAACATAGAGTTTGTAATCCCATCTCGGTGAGACCGAGATCCCTATCGGTAAGACCGAACTGATTAGGGTTTCTGGCTATGGCTATGTCAAGTGAACTCGGTGGCGCTGGATAGATCAAATCAGTGGGGCCGAGTTTGACTTTAGGTTTAGGACATATGTGGAAATGAGAAAGTGGTTGAGGTCTTTTGGATCATATCACTAAGCATTTTGAGTAAGCAAGCCATTAAGCAACACCTCATCCCCTTTTAACAGTATTGGCTTTTCCTATGGACTGAATGTGATCTTGGATCACTAAAATGAAAATGTGGAGTCTTGAGCTTTTGCTAATATGTGTCCTTAGCATGTTGAGGGGTCCATATCTCTAGTCCATGCCATGCCAATCATTGAACTTTCTGAAACATTAATCTTGAATGGATATTAGTTCAATGAGCTATATGTTATTATGAATTACCAAAACCACCTGGGGATTAGTTGCACTTTCACTTAGCATCCCCTTACAAATGTTGTGAGATTGAATAGAGACTTATCTGATCCTGTGCAACTTCCCTTGAACACTAGGATTGTTGGGGAATGTTGTGTGGGATACCAAAAAAATCCTATGCTCACCAAGATCACAACGAGGGCCGCGCCACCCAAAGAACATGCCACACTAGACCACCGGAGCGCCGCCACCATGTGCACGCCATCCAGCCACCACCATGCATCTGGGCCTCCCAGCATCGACGACACCATGCCGCTGCCCTGCCACCATCTCCTATGGATCCGTCCAAGGCATCCCTGTTGGGGAATGTTGCATGGGAAACAAAAAAATTCCTAGGCTCACCAAGATCAATCTAGGAGATGACCATCTATGAGAGGAGAGATTGCATCTACATACCATTGTAGATCGCAAAACGGAAGCGTTAAGAAACGCGGTTGATGTAGTCGAACGTCTTCGTGATCCAATCACGATCCGTCCCGCGAACTCCCGATCCAAGTGCCGAACGGATGGCACCTCCGCGTTCAACACACGTACGGCTTGATGATGCCGTCACCTCCTCGATCCAGCGAGCGATGGTGAATTAGTAGCTAGAGTCCTCCGGCAGCATGACGGCATGGTGGCGGCGGTGGTGGAGAAATCTCAGCAAGGCTTCACCAAGCCTCACGGAGAAGGAGTACGAGGGAGAGGGATGGCAGCGTCGTGGCATAGATGGGTGCGGCTGCCCTCCCTCTCCTCATCTATATATAGGGGAAGTGGGAGAGGGAGCACCCCTAGGGGATCCCATCTAGGGCCGACGGCTACAAGAGGGAAACCCTAGATGGGTTTCCCCCTTAGGAGACTTTGCCCCCAAGCTAAAGGGGTGGGAACCCTAGGGGAGCCCCCACCTGCTCTGGCAACATGGGATGGGGTGAGGGGGCGCGCAACCCCTTAGTGAGCTTATTTTCCCCCTCCCCTTGGCCCATGAGCCCCCCAACACTTGTCGGGGGGGGCCCGAAACCCCTTTCGGTCATGCTGGTCATCACCCGGTACCCCTGGAACACTTCCAAACTCCAATACCCTTCGTCCAATATATCGATCTTCACCTCCGGACCCTTATGGAGTTCCTCGTCATGTCTGGGATCCCATTCGGGACTCCGAACTATCTTTGGTAACCACCATAACAATCAACTATACTTATATCGTCACCAAACTTTAAGTGTGTAGACCCTGCGGGTTTGAGAACTATGCAGACATGACCGAGGCACCTCTACGGTCAATAACCAATAGCGGGACCTGGATGCCCATATTGGTTCCTACATATTCAACGAAGATCTTATCGGTCGAACCTCGATGCCAAGGATTCAGCTAATCCCGTATGTAGTTCCCTTTGTCTATTGGTATGTTACTTGCCCGAGATCCGATCATCAGTATCTCCATACCTAGTTCAATATCGTTACCGGCAAGTCTCTTTACTCGTTCCGTAATACAAGATCCCCTGGCTAACCCATTAGTCACATTGCTTGCAAGCTTACTATGATGTTGTATTACCGAGTGGGCCCTGAGATACCTCTCAGTCATACGGAGTGACAAATCCCAGTCTTGATCCATGCCAACTCAACAGACATCCTTAGAGATACCTTTAGAGCACCTTTATAGTCACCCAGTTACGTTGCGACGTTTGGTACACACAAGGTACTCCTTCGGTGTCAGTGAGTTACATGATCTCATGGTCATAGGAACATATACTTGACATGCAGAAAACAATAGCAATAAACTTGACACGGTCATATGCTACGTTTATAGTTTGGGTCTTGTCCATCACATCATTCTCCTAATGATGTGATCCCATTATCAAATGACAACTCATGCCGTGGTTTTATCACGGCATATGCCCTTGTGAAAGGACTTAGGTGCGGAGCCATCACGACGTAGGTTAGCTCGAAGGGGTTGAACATGACAAAGGACACAAGGTTTACCCAGGTTCGGCCCCTCACAACGAGGTAAAAGCCTACTCCTGCTTTTGTTGACTATAGCTTGATTATCGATTACAAGGGAGCGGAATCACTTGACCTAGCTCTCAATCAATTGTTTCTTGGGTTAACCCGCCATAGGGTCCCGCCTTTATATACACAGGTGGAGGCCCTGGGCTTTACAAGAGTCCAAGCCGGATGACACAATGTGGCCGGCTTGGTTTCTAAGTCGCCCTACCTTGTTAGGCAAGTTTCCATTGTGGGGGCTCACACCCTCCGGGTCACAACTTTACCACCAGGCCTTGGGGCTTCAACATGCCCACATTGTAAGCCGCCACCAGCCTTCATGTTCCTTCTTCCTTAGACCTTCTTGGGCCTTCTTCATATTGAGCCGCCAATGGTGTAACCCGGCCTCTCCTGGCTGGTCACACCTCGGGGTTATATCCCCAACATTAGGCCCCAGATTGATTTGAACTTGTTCATGTCAATCTTCACTCCTTCGGTTGATGAGTCATCTTTCCAATGCTCGTCCTTGAACAAATCACTGTAACCCACCATGATGTCATGGGAAGCAAATCCATAAAAAAACCTATGACATCACAATGGATCTTTTGCATTAACTGGTCGTCCAAAAATCGAGGCGCCTCCACTGTTGAGATAATTATGTTGCCTCCTAGATTCCCACGCATGCCATTTTATTGTTTCCTTATAAATAGGGACGAGGGGCCCTTTTTCACTTTTACCCCCACCCCTCTCTATTCTTCCTTCTCGCATCGTCCTCCGCTGTCGGAGCTCCGCCGTCGCCATTCTTCACCCACGACTCCAACTGGGCCACTACATCAACCTGACTAGACCAGAGATTTGCGACACACACCCGCTACCTGTTAACATCATCAGGTATTCATATTTTCTCACTTCTAATCTCCATTAGGTCAACGTAGTTCGTCGGTGTTCATCCAAGTTCATCGTGGTTCATCCACTTGTTCCTTAGTTTAATCCAAAAATGACACTGAAGCTGTGCGGTAGTAGTTATTGGCATTTGTCTCAAATCGCAGATACCCCCTTTCTTCTTGAGATTCAGCCCCCAGTTCCTCAGTTCCTCCACTGCCATGTTTTAGGTTTAGCAATTATTCTTTGTTTTTTGAATCACCGTAGATCCAAAATTATCGGCATAAACCGTGAAACTTGTTTATCCCATACTTAGAAAAATTTGATCAATCTCAGATCTATAGATAACTGCCTTGCCACTATTGTTCAGGCGGCTCTGATGATACCTTTGTAACCCGCCAACCTCCAGCTGGCTTATATTGTCGAAACTTGACCTGCTATATATCAATCAATCTGAGTCGTGTTATGCCCTCACCGGATCAACATGCACTTTCTGTATGCTCAATAATAATGTTTAGCTTTGTGTTCATAACCTGTCTGCAACTACTAAACTGTCATTGTAACCATTTAAGTGGCTAGCCATCGTAATATTGACCCGCCGTACCTTTAATTTTCAAACCACAACTTTTTAACCTGCCATTCATGACTAAGACCCCAACTTCCTGTGTGACGCCCCCGATTTGACCGTACACTAATCATACACGCAAACGTGTACGATCAAGATCAGGGTCTCACGGGAAGATATCACAACACAACTCTACAAATAAAATAATTCATACAAGCATCATATTACAAGCCAGGGGCCTCGAAGGCTCGAATACCAGAGCTCGATCATAGACGAGTCAGCGGAAGCAACAATATCTGAGTACAGACATAAGTTAAACAAGTCTGCCATAAGAAGGCTAGCACAAACGGGGATACAGATCGAAAGAGGCGCAGGCCTCCTGCCTGGGATCCTCCTAAACTACTCCTGGTCATCGTCAGCGGGCAGCACGTAATAGTAGGCACCTCCGGTGTAGTAGGAGTCGTCGTCGACGGTGGCGTCTGGCTCCTGGACTCCAGCATCTGGTTGCGACAACCAGAAAGAAGGGAAAGGGGGAAAAGGGGGAGAAAGCAACCGTGAGTACTCATCCAAAGTACTCGCAAGCAAGGAGCTACACTACATATGTATGCATTAGTATCAAAGGGAATAAGGCTATTATATGTGGACTGGACCGCAGAAAGCCGGAATAAGAGGGGGATAGCTAGTCCTTTCGAAGACTATGCTTCTGGCAGCCTCCGTCTTGCAGCATGTAGAAGAGAGTAGACTGAAGTCCTCCAAGTAGCATCGCATAGCATAATCCTAACCGATGATCCTCCCCTCGTCGCCCTGTGAGAGAGCGATCACCGGTTGTATCTGGCACTTGGAAGGGTGTGTTTTATTAAGTATCCGGTTCTAGTTGTCATAAGGTCAAGGTACAACTCCGGGTCGTCCTTTTACCGAGGGACACGACTATTCGAATAGATAAAATTCCCTGCAGGGGTGCACCACATTCCCCAACACGCTCGATCCCATTTGGCCGGACACACTTTTCTGGGTCATGCCCGGCCTCGGAAGATCAACACATCGCAGCCCTACCTAGGCACAACAGAGAGGTCAGCACGCCGGTCTAAATCCTATGGCGCAGGGGTCTGGGCCCATCGCCCTTTGCACACCTGCACGTTGCGTACGCGGCCGGAAGCAGACCTAGCCTAGTGGCGTTCCAGTCCAATCCGGCGCGCGCCACTCAGTCGCTGACGTCACGAAGGCTTTGGCTGATACCACGACGCCGGGATACCCATAACTACTCCCACGTAGATGGTTAGTGCGTATAGACCAAATGGCCAGACTCAGATCAAATACCCAGATCTCGTCAAGCGTGTTAAGTATTCGCGAACGCCAACCAGGGCCAGGCCCACCTCTCTCCTAGGTGGTCTGAACCTGCCCTGTCGCTCCGCCACAAAGATCCACTCGCGGGTGCTCCTACGAGCCGACCCATCCTTAATCACCACATGTATCATGTATAAAGTATATAGTAAATACCCGTGATAACCTCCCGAGTGATCACGGCCTGATAGTATAGCATGGCAGACGGACAAGAATGTAGGGCCACTGATGATAAACTAGCATCCTATACTAAGCATTAGGATTGCAGGTAAAGGTAACAACAGTAGTAGCAAGGACAGGCTATGCATCGGTATAGGATTAACGGGAAGCAGTAACATGCTACACTACTCTAATGCAAGCAGTATAGAGAAGAGTAGGCGATATCTGGTGATCAAAGGGGGGGCTTGCCTGGTTGCTCTGGCAAGAGAGAGGGGTCGTCAACTCCGTAGTCGTACTGGGTAGCAGCGGCGTCGGTCTCGGTGTCTATCGAGAGAAGAGGGGGAGAAACAATAAATATTTAAGCAAGCATATGCATAGTGATGCATGACATTACAAGTAACGGCGTTAGAGGTGCCCTAACGCGGTAATAGGTGCTACTGGAGAAGGGGGATGACATCCGGGAAAGTATCCCCGGTGTTTTGCGTTTTCGAGCAGAGGAGCCGGAGGGGGAAAGTGGCGAGTTTGCTATTCTAGGGATGCGTGACGGACGAACGGGCTGCGTATCCGGGTTCGTCTCGTCGTTCTGAGCAACTTTCATGTAGAAAGTATTTCCATCTGAGCTACGGTTTATTTTCTATTAATTTTAAAAGATTTAAATCATTTTCAGGATTTATTTAATTAATTTAATACAACATTATCCAGAACAGTGCTTGCTGACATCATCATGATGTCAGCATGACATCAGCAGTCAACAGAGGTGTTGACTGGTCAACTGACGTGTGGGACCCACTAGTCATTGACTGTTTAGCCTAATTAGGATTTAACTAATCTAATTAACGTTTAATTAACCTAACAAGTTAATTAGATTAATTTAAACAGGATTAATTAACTTAATTAATTTAGTTAATTAATCAATTAATTAATTAAATTCATTTCTATTTTTATTTTATTTTTATTCTTCTAATTAATTTTTCTAATTCCCCTTTTTTAATGGGGGCGTGGGGCCTCACTGGCAGTGGCACATCTGGCCACTGGAGCGGGCTAACGGGGCTGTGGGAGCGGGGCTGCCCGTTTGGGCGCCCACCCAGGCCAGTGGAGGCGCCGGGGCGTCGTAGCCGGTGACGAGGTGCGACGGGCGGCAGGCGGGCAGTGGCGAGCGAGGCCACGACGCAAGGCAGGCGCGTGGTCGGGGGCGGACTGGGCAGCGGGCCTATGGCCGGAGACGAGGCCAGGGGCGGACGTGCTGAACCGGCGAAGGCCAGCGCGTAGTGGGGCGAGGACGCGGCCGGCAGCCACGGCGAGCGGAGGCGGGCACTAGAAGCGGTGGGGTGAAGGCGGAGATGGCCGCGGGGCGAGGCGCGAGCGGCGCGGGCTCGCGCGCGCGCGTGGCGAGTAGGCGCGGCGAGGCTGGGAGCACGACGGCAGCAGTACGGGTCGGCACCAGCGCGGACGACCCAGGGAAAGGGGTAGGGGAGATGGGGTCATACCCCCGGTGGAGGGGTTCGGTTGGCGAAGCTCGGGGCGGCCGACGTGGAGGGGACGAGGAGGCGGCAGTCCGACGAGTTGGCGAAGGTGTCGAGGTCCGGCGACGGGCACGACGAGGTGGCAGAGTTCGGCGACGGCGTGGCGAGGTAGAGGCCTCGGGCGGCCTCTCGCGGTGCGAAGGAGGGGCGAAGAGGCGAGGCGACGACAGCGGGTGGTCGGCGGGGGAGGCCGCGGGGCGTCGGGGGCGAAGGGATCGGGGTCGATCCCGATCCAGATCGGTAGAGGGAGGAGAGAGCGAGAGGGGGGAATGGGGGAGTGGGAGGTTACGGTTAGGGTTTCCCCCCCCCTCCTGGGGATAAGGTAGGGGCGGGTCGGCCGGCTGGGCCAGGTGGGCCGGCCTGGCCGGTGAGCTGGGCCGTCTGGCCCAGTTGGCCAGGGGGGCCCTTTTATTCTTTTTAGTTTAGTTTTGTTTTTTTGCTTTTGTATTTTCTTTTCTTTTATTTCTGTTTTATCTTTGTTTCTTATAGTTTTAGTTTTTTGTGAAATATATTCTTGGCATCTAATTTGGTAATCCAATTTAGTCCACTGCCACAAAAACTCTAGTCCCCAAATAATTTAGTCTGATATTTTATTTAATTAGTGAAGGCATTTAAATAATTAGTTTTGCTACTGTTTTATTCATTTTAGATTATTTAAACATTTTATAAAAGTGTGGTTTCTCCACCATAATTACCTATGCATTATTCGGCAATCACCGAACATTTTTGTTTTAATTTTTGAAAACTGTTATTATTTACCAAACTTTGAATTTGAATTTTGGACCGGCTTTGACCTAACGATAGATTAGCAACAGTAACCGAGGTGACGTGGCATGATTAGCGTGGGATTACTGTAGCATGATTATCCGGGCGTCACAATTCTCCTCCACTACAAGAAATCTCGTCCCGAGATTTAAGAGAGGGACTAGGGGTAAGGTCTAGTTACGAAATTCTAACGAATCTTCTCGGTCTTGATTGCTCTTCTCGAAGTGGTCGATCCATTACATTGATGTCTTCATTTCACTGCTTCAAGTCACCATGATCAATTTGTCATCCTTTCTTCAGGATCTCCATCGTACTTACGAATAGGTAAGTGGTAGCTCTACAATGATAGGATGTTATAATGGAAAATCTTCTAGGGGTCTCCCAAGTATGAACATAAGAGTATCTCTTGAGTTGAACAAATGAAACACTTCGAGAGCTAAGTGGTGCAATAAGAAGTTTCAAGCGGATAGGCAATCGTTCATTGCCTGAAACAAAGTGTGATTGGGGTTCAGAGCAACGAGAATAAGTATTGTGTCCGATACCAGAATTTATCACTAGGAAGGTGGCTCGCAAATTACATACGAAGTCAAGTTCTAGGAATAACTTTGGCAACAGGGTGTATAGGAGAGTCAGGTTTCGATCCTGGGACCTGTGGGTTATGGGCCCACATGTGGGTTAAAAGTAGGAAGGGCGGTGACATCTTGCACGATCATGTAAGCAAGGCATGTCAGAGGGTAGCCTATCATTTATGTTGGCAACAATGTCGGTACCAAGGGCGAGGGACGAAGAGAACCATTTTCCTGCTCGTTGAACGAGGCGAGCCATTAGGCAAAGTTCTCGTCCATCGGTGGCTACCGGCATGTCATCAACAATAGTAACAGGGTCATGCTAACAGAATTGTACACCACGGTGTTTACATAAACAGGAGAATATTTCTGCTTGGATCATATAGATCACAAGAAAGGTTAAACAAAACAATGGAAAGGAAAAATGTGATTCTTATATTAAACAGAAGAATGGAAAGGAAAATGTGATTAAACACATATTTCAGGGGTATATCCTTCCCAAGAACAAGCAGAGTATGATATCCAAGAGCGGATAGAAGGTAGAAAACTCTTTTAGGTAGGAGAGACAAATTTCATGACAGTACCCATACAACGGTGTTTGGGTAATTTCAACAAGAAACATTTAGCATGGTGCTTCAAATGTTCTTGTTGAAGAACGGAGTACCATAAACGTGCTTCGAGATAGCATTGACATGGTCAACAGGTGAAAATCAGACTTTGGAAACAAAAAGGATCCATTAGGAATAACTTGTAGAATAAGTCTTACAGTTTCCTCATGGAAGAATGGATTACATTGCTAAAAGGGAACTATAACAATAGGGCCTCCGGCCAGGTGGGCTAGGTATGATACCACCTTACCGGGTCATCTAAAGACCAACGTTATAACTCTTGGAAATATGTTCCAACCATCATATCTGACCGAGATTCAGATTTGATTGGTGTCAGGATACCTCAGACTTGGGATGCCTGAGAAGAAAAGGTGCAACACAATTTGACGAGATGACATTGTGAGATTCTCAGAAGTGATCTATGTAAGTGAGCTCTGAAACAAGAGGTCATCAGTAAACCAAGGAGAGGATGAGGAGGTGGCTGATAGGCTCAGCAACAAATCATCGAGATTTCCAAAGGATTGATTTCCACAATTATGTGAACAAGGAAATATCATTTGTCGGATCAAATGTCATAATGATGTATGCTCGAGGGAAACATACACAACTGAACAATGATAGAATGGTGCACCCAGGAATCTGGACTAGGTAGCACGATCAATGTTTGAATGATGATTCAATAATCAATAGACTTAGAATAAAACTGTATACCAATAACTTCAAGCAATAGGGTTGCTAGAAGTTTAGAATTTACACATCACAGACCATTTATCGGTATTCCGGTTAGAAACAACACGGAGACCAAGAAATGAACGCAAAAGGCGAGAGATATTACTATATCAAGAATTCTCAAGAGGTGGTAAAATTACCACGACATTCTTGACATAAAAGGTGGTAACATTCCAAGGTAAAGAAGAACAAATGCTGGATAGCAAGGATCTCAAGGTATAACACAAAACACGAATAAGTTTGTGTTGAACGGAAGGCAATAAAGTGGTCGGTGATAATACAAACCATTGAGGGGCGAGGATGGTATTTCTCATCAAGAATTCGATATATATCTTGGAAGAGCTCAGGATGTTGATGATGACCATGACACATTTGTCGAGAAATTTCATGAAGATGTAATCGGTTGGCGATGACATCAAGTCAAATGATGATGCAGCGAAAGTCAAATAATACCTGAAGAAGAACTCATAAGAAGTTATGCAGTTCCGTGATAATCTCGAGATACCAGAGGGGGGTAATACTCGATGACAGGTCAAAGTAGAGGTTGGCCTGGGGTATTGCTCTACAAAAGACAAGCGCTTAAACTTGCACGCGAAATGGTATTTAAAGGAGAACATGGTCGGAACCACGATTGCAAAAGGTCAGATCCCAGATATAAGATGAACTTATACCAAAGGAATAATTTAATTTAAGAGAAGCTTTAACGATAAGATCTACATCGTGTCCATGGGCATGAACACAAGTTCAAGGTCGACTCCCACTTCTCCAATGCATAACCTTTCATTCACTTCTCACTTTTAAAGAAGTTGTAGTGTTGAAATTTTATTTGGCAAAATACCAGAAGTGTATGGCTCATGAAAACTTTCGAGTTCACACAGTTTAGAGAAGGCATAGGTTCAACCCATCAGGGCATCTTAGGAGTATATACCACAAATTTCAAGAATAAATAACACAAGCTCGATAGTAGAGCATGTTTGAGAAAGCAGAGGATACAATTTACCAAAGGTATTATGTATCCGAGGAAAGGCTCACAGACTTATTGAATATGAAGGACGCTGTCGGATAAAATCCAACAAATGATCTGGTGGTCCTCAAGGGATCTGTTGCGAGCATCGGTACTCAACCAGAGGTAGAAACAATGCAAGGAGATCAGACTTTAGAAACAACTGACTAATTCAAGGCTCAAATGCAAAGGAATTATCAATTCCAAGACAAGGGATCAGAAGCAATGCTCTGATCAGGGATGGATAAGTTGAATAGCCTTAAGGGTACGATCGATGGTCAATTGATTGGTCGAGATCCAGCTCATGTTTAAACTGGCGTCTGAGCCAGAAAGATAATTTAAAAGGATCAACTGATGATTGCGTGCATTCGCACTCATGTTGAATCAAAGGGATCAAAAGGATGGTGCCTAAGGATACTAACGATGATTGCCAGACATATGGAAAGCATCCATCACGCAAGCAGACAAGTATTGCAGAGCAATAAGCTACTAAGGATTTTTGGAGGATCGAATAGTATTTCGAAGACCATTGTGAAACACATGTATCCACTTTGGATGAGCAGATACTTAACAAGTGCGAGAAATTATTCGAAGGGTTATCCAGGTTGCAAAGAACTGCAAGGGCAGTGGGCACAGGGTATTATCGGAACAAGAGAGAGAATTTTCGGGGTATCTTGTAATAACAAGATTAACTGGGAATGAATGTAAGAACAACAACGGAAAGTAGTTATCCTTAAGGGTTTACGGTGGAAGGGGAATTGCAAGAGGGATGGCACAAAGTATCGAGGGAACATCCAAGAGTATTGTCAGAATCTTTCGTTGAAGCAGGCCATCATCTGGAATGAAGGGGCTCTCCGGGAGAAAGTATTTACGAGAACCTAGAGTTAGAGTTAGCAAAACCGTTTAACCCGAATAGAAGAGAGCTCAGGGCCCTAGAGTAAAGGCGAGGAATAAAAGATCCTAATACCACCCAAATGGCGACGTGGGCCCGTAAGCCGCACAGCCATGTTAGTAAAAGTTTTGTAATGTCTAGACTCGACTTCGGCCAAGGAGTGTGGAAGGGGGATTCCTACAGGCAGTTGGCTCTGATACCAACTTGTGACGCCCCCGATTTGACCGTACACTAATCATACACGCAAACGTGTACGATCAAGATCAGGGTCTCACGGGAAGATATCACAACACAACTCTACAAATAAAATAAGTCATACAAGCATCATATTACAAGCCAGGGGCCTCGAAGGCTCGAATACCAGAGCTCGATCATAGACGAGTCAGCGGAAGCAACAATATCTGAGTACAGACATAAGTTAAACAAGTCTGCCTTAAGAAGGCTAGCACAAACTGGGATATAGATCGAAAGAGGCGCAGGCCTCCTGCCTGGGATCCTCCTAAACTACTCCTGGTCGTCGTCAGCGGGCAGCACGTAATAGTAGGCACCTCCGGTGTAGTAGGAGTCGTCGTCGACGGTGGCGTCTGGCTCCTGGACTCCAGCATCTGGTTGCGACAACCAGAAAGAAGGGAAAGGGGGAAAAGGGGGAGAAAGCAACCGTGAGTACTCATCCAAAGTACTCGCAAGCAAGGAGCTACACTACATATGTATGCATTAGTATCAAAGGGAATAAGGCTATTATATGTGGACTGGACTGCAGAAAGCCGGAATAAGAGGGGGATAGCTAGTCCTTTCGAAGACTATGCTTCTGGAAGCCTCCGTCTTGCAGCATGTAGAAGAGAGTAGACCGAAGTCCTCCAAGTAGCATCGCATAGCATAATCCTAACCGATGATCCTCCCCTTGTCGCCCTATGAGAGAGCGATCACCGGTTGTATCTGGCACTTGGAAGGGTGTGTTTTATTAAGTATCCGGTTCTAGTTGTCATAAGGTCAAGGTACAACTCCGGGTCGTCCTTTTACCAAGGGACACGACTATTCGAATAGATAAACTTCCCTGCAGGGGTGCACCACATTCCCCAACACGCTCGATCCCATTTGGCCGGACACACTTTTCTGGGTCATGCCCGGCCTCGGAAGATCAACACGTCGCAGCCCTACCTAGGCACAACAGAGAGGTCAGCACGCCGGTCTAAATCCTATGGCGCAGGGGTCTGGGCCCATCGCCCTTTGCACACCTGCACGTTGCGTACGCGGCCGGAAGCAGACCTAGCCTAGTGGCGTTCCAGTCCAATCTGGCGCGCGCCACTCAGTCGCTCACGTCACGAAGGCTTCGGCTGATACCACGATGCCGGGATACCCATAACTACTCCCACGTAGATGGTTAGTGCGTATAGACCAAATGGCCAGACTCAGATCAAATACCTAGATCTCGTTAAGCGTGTTAAGTATCCGCGAACGCCGACCAGGGCCAGACCCACCTCTCTCCTAGGTGGTCTGAACCTGCCCTGTCGCTCCGCCACAAAGATCCACTCACGGGTGCTCCTACGAGCCGACCCATCCTTAATCACCACATGTATCATGTATAAAGTATATAGTAAATACCCGTGATCACCTCCTGAGTGATCACGGCCCGATAGTATAGCATGGCAGACGGACAAGAATGTAGGGCCACTGATGATAAACTAGCATCCTATACTAAGCATTAGGATTGCAGGTAAAGGTAACAACAGTAGTAGCAAGGACAGGCTATGCATCGGTATAGGATTAATGGGAAGCAGTAACATGCTACACTACTCTAATGCAAGCAGTATAGAGAAGAGTAGGCGATATCTGGTGATCAAAGGGGGGGCTTGCCTGGTTGCTCTGGCAAGAGAGAGGGGTCGTCAACTCCGTAGTCGTACTGGGTAGCAGCGGCGTCGGTCTCGGTGTCTATCGAGAGAAGAGGGGGAGAAACAATAAATATTTAAGCAAGCATATGCATAGTGATGCATGACATGACAAGTAACGGCGTTAGAGGTGCCCTAACGCGGTAATAGGTGCTACTGGAGAAGGGGGATGACATCCGGGAAAGTAACCCCGGTGTTTTGCGTTTTCGAGCAGAGGAGCCAGAGGGGGAAAGTGGCGAGTTTGCTATGCTAGGGATGCGTGACGGACGAACGGGCTGCGTATCCGGGTTCGTCTCGTCGTTCTGAGCAACTTTCATGTAGAAAGTATTTCCATCTGAGCTACGATTTATTTTCTATTAATTTTAAAAGATTTAAATCATTTTCAGGATTTATTTAATTAATTTAATACAACATTATCCAGAACAGTGCTTGCTGACATCATCATGACGTCAGCATGACGTCAGCAGTCAACAGAGGTGTTGACTGGTCAACTGACGTGTGGGACCCACTGGTCATTGACTGTTTAGCCTAATTAGGATTTAACTAATCTAATTAACGTTTAATTAACCTAACAAGTTAATTAGATTAATTTAAACAGGATTAATTAACTTAATTAATTTAGTTAATTAATCAATTAATTAATCAAATTCATTTCTATTTTTATTTTATTTTTATTCTTCTAATTAATTTTTCTAATTCCCCTTTTTTTAATGGGGGCGTGGGGCCTCACTGGCAGTGGCACATCTGGCCACTGGAGCGGGCTAACGGGGCAGTGGGAGCGGGGCTGCCCGTTTGGGCGCCCACCCAGGCCAGTGGAGGCGCCGGGGCGTCGTAGCCGGCGACGAGGTGCGACGGGCGGTAGGCGGGCAGTGGAGAGCGAGGCCACGACGCAAGGCGGGCGCGTGGTCGGGGGCGGACTGGGCAGCGGGCCTATGGCCGGAGACGAGGCCAGGGGCGGACGTGCTGAACCGGCGAAGGCCAGCGCGTAGTGGGGCGAGGACGCGGCCGGCAGCCACGGCGAGCGGAGGCTGGCACTAGAAGCGGTGGGGTGAAGGCGGAGATGGCCGTGGGGCGAGGCGCGCGCGCGTGGCGAGTAGGCGCGGCGAGGCTGGGAGCACGACGGCAGCAATACGGGTCGGCACCAGCGCGGACGACCCAGGGAAAGGGGTAGGGGAGATGGGGTCATACACCCGGTGGAGGGGTTCGGTCGGCGAAGCTCGGGGCGGCCGCGTGGAGGGGGCGAGGAGGCGGCAGTCCGGCGAGCTGGCGAAGGTGTCGAGGTCCGGCAACGGTCACGACGAGGTGGCAGAGTTCGGCGACGGCGTGGCGAGGTAGAGGCCTCGGGCGGCCTCTCGCGGTGCGAAGGAGGGGCGAAGAGGCGAGGCGACGATAGCGGGCGGTCGGCGGGGGAGGCCGCGGGGCGTTGGGGGTGAAGGGATCGGGGTCGATCCCGATCCAGATCGGTAGAGGGAGGAGAGAGCGAGAGGGGGGAATGGGGGAGTGGGAGGTTACGGTTAGGGTTCCCCCCCCTCCTGGGGATAAGGTAGGGGCGGGTCGGCCGGCTGGGCCAGGTGGGCCGGCCTGGCCGGTGAGCTGGGCCGTCTGGCCCAGTTGGCCAGGGGGGCCCTTTTATTCTTTTTAGTTTAGTTTTGTTTTTTTTGCTTTTGTATTTTCATTTCTTTTATTTCTGTTTTATCTTTGTTTCTTATAGTTTTAGTTTTTTGTGAAATATATTCTTGGCATCTAATTTGGTAATCCAATTTAGTCCACTGCCACAAAAACTCTAGTCCCCAAATAATTTAGTCTGATATTTTATTTAATTAGTGAAGGCATTTAAATAATTAGTTTTGCTACTGTTTTATTCATTTTAGATTATTTAAACATTTTATAAAAGTGTGGTTTCTCCACCATAATTACCTATGCATTATTCGGCAATCACCGAACATTTTTGTTTTAATTTTTGAAAACTGTTATTATTTACCAAACTTTGAATTTGAATTTTGGACCGGCTTTGACCTAACGATAGATTAGCAACAGTAACCGAGGTGACGTGGCATGATTAGCGTGGGATTACTGTAGCATGATTATCCGGGCGTCACATCCTGTGACTGGGTTGCTTCTGAAGTGACTGAAGTTTCTCTTACTGAATATGTTAACATGGGAGTTTTACCAGCAAAAGACGTCATCCATTAGCAAGTTCCAAGGGTTGAAACTAAACCTCAACCTAAAGAAGGTGAAGTAGTTGTTTTCGCGGATCACCTCCTCTGCGGCTTCTCACCACCCGGGTCAAAGTTCTTCTGGGAAGTTTACACTTTTACAAGCTTCATCCTCAAGACGTCAGCCCCAATTCCGTTTCCAGCATATGCAATTTCCAAGTTTTTGCGAAGTCTATCTTCAACAAGAACCAGAGGTTGATCTATTTAGAGAGTAGTTCTATCTCAACCGCCAAACTAAAAGGACAGATGGACCTAGCCTCGAGCTTGGTGGGATTTCCATTCAGAGGCGATGAGACATTGTTTTCCCTGCAGCCATATTGCCTAGTCACCCAAAGATTGGAACTGCACGTGGTTCTATTGTCAAGACACATCTCCGGCTGGTGAGAATCCCCTACCGGGTTTTCACCCTTTCTGGCTTAACCCTACCCACGTACTTCCAGATCGCATCTCTACTGCAGGACAGGCCAAATATTCAACAACCTTTTCAAAGATAAGAGCCCTTGTGGCCAATGGCCTAGCTGGAGTAGACCTAGTCCGCTGTTGGGTCTCTTGGAGAATATTACCATTGAGCCGGCGCAGCTGCTTAATGTGTAAGTATATAGGTGACACAAAGGATCATCAACGCTATAATCAGACACCCTTGACTACTGAGGAAGCGACTGCAATGGTGAAATCATTACTTGGAGAAACTCTAGAAAACTACCGCAAAGTGGGAGTAAACCCCTTTTGTACACTTAACCCGGCTCCACCAGTAAGTATCTTGAACAGACCTTCAACTTATGTGCCTGTTTTCTTGTCACACTGCTTACCTTATTGCTCATGTATCTGAAGGCCAATTCTCCCTTCTAGAGTAACAAGCTGCAAGCCGCCGCCCCTGTCAAGAAACTTAAGTCCAAGGACCATGGAAGGGGCCGCCGTAAAAAACGAACAACGAAGAACTTCTCAAGCTAGATGACTCAAAGGTAGAACTTGACTCCCTTGGTCGCCGTTTTATGCAACTTATTGACGCTGATTCTTCTCAGGATGACACGGAGACTAGCCAAGCCGATGCTGTAGAGGTAATCCCTGTCTCCTCCGACTCAGAACCTTTGCCAAGAAAGAGAACTCGGCAGGTTGTTCCAGAGGTGAAATTTTCTCATCCTCTTGCTCACTTGGATCCCAAATTTCTTTTGAAGAAACAACAACATGAGTCAAGACGCTCAACCCGTAGCAGCGGCTCTCAAGACCTCATCTCTGGCTTGCCCAAGACACCTACTCCACGCAAACATCGTCATGAGGTACCACATAAAATAGACTCTCTTTATCCATTAGTCGGCCACATACGTCAACCTCTTAATCCTTCCAATTCAAATTACCAAAAGACACCTCCGTCGTCTGGCGATTCTACCAGAACCCAAATGCATATCTTCAAAGTTGCTCAAGGCTAAGTATATTCCTTTGTTTATTAATAACTTGTAATGATATACTCATACACTTTGTATATTTGTTGCAGGGTGTTGCTAAAGCAGGCAATAAACAAAAACTGGGTGGGTCTTCAAAAGATCCCAAAACTGCTGATCCGGAGAAGTAGACAGCAAAAAATTCTCAGACTCTCAGTCAAGGCCATGAAGAGCCTGTTGACGACCCACCGCCACAAATTGACGCCGATGTTGGAGAACCCATGAGCAAATATATCAATCTGTCTACTAGTCATGACCCGCCAAGTCCCAAGCCGCCAAGCCCTGCCAAGCTAGCTGAAGAGGCTCCACATGAGAAGACCTTTGAAGATGTCACCATTACTGGCACGGGCTATACAGAGCCAGGAAACCCTACTATATTGGCACGACATAGTGCCAAAGAAGAACCACCAGCTTTAGACAAGGGCAAGCTACAACTGGACCTGCAGGATTATGCAGATTTTAGTGCAGGTGAATTACACGCAGGCTATCTAAGTCATGTGCACACAAGTTGTGAAATGGAAGCTGACCTGGTGAATCTGATGAGGTAGAAGTACGAGGTATAAAACCTCTCTCCACTTGTTCATATATATATATATGTTGGGGAACGTAGTAATTTCGAAAATTTTCCTACGCACACGCAAGATCATGGTGATGCACAGCAACGAGAGGGGAGAGTGTTGTCTACGTACCAACGCAGACCGACTGCGGAAGCGATCACACAACATAGAGGAAGTAGTCGTACGTCTTCTTCCCGATCCGACCGATCCAAGCACCGTTACTCCGGCACCTCTGAGTTCTTAGCACACGTTCAGCTCGATGACGATCCTCGGGCTCCGATCCAGCAAAGCGTCGAGGAAGAGTTCCGTCAGCACAACGGCGTGGTGACGATCTTGATGTACTACCGACGCAGGGCTTCGCCTAAGCACTACAACGGTATGATCGAGGTGGAATTTGGTGGCAGGGGGCACCGCACACGGCTAAGGAACGATCTCAAGGATCAACTTGTGTGTCTTGGGGTGTCCCCTGCCCCCGTATATAAAGGTTGGAGGGAGGGGGGCTGGCCGGCCAAAGAGAGGGAGGCGCAGGAGGAGTCCTACTCCTACCGGGAGTAGGACTCCTCCCTCCAATCCTAGTCCAACTAGGAATCCTTTAAAGGGGAGAGAGAGAGAGGTGGTCGGCCCCTCTCCTAGTCCTAATAGGACTAGGGAGAGGGGGGAGGCGCAACCCTATGTGGGCTGCCCTCTCACCTTTCCACTAAGGCCCATGTTGGCCCATTTGGCTCCCGGGGGGTTCCGGTAACCCTCCCGGTAATCCGGTAAAATCCCGATTTCACCCGGAACACTTCCGATGTCCAAACATAGGCTTCCAATATATCAATCTTTACGTCTCGACCATTTCGAGACTCCTCGTCATGTCCGTGATCTCATCCGGGACTCCGTACAACCTTTGGTACATCAAAATGCATAAACTCATAATAACTGTCATCGTAACGTTAAGCGTGCGGACCCTACGGTTCGAGAACAATGTAGACATGACCGAGACACGTCTCCGGTCAATAACCAATAGCGGGACCTGGATGCCCATATTGGCTCCTACATATTCTACGAAGATCTTTATCGGTCAGACCGCATAACAACATACGTTGTTCCCTTTGTCATCGGTATGTTACTTGCCCGAGATTCGATCGTCGGTATCCAATACCTAGTTCCATCTTGTTACTGGCAAGTCTCTTTACTCGTTCCGTAATACATCATCTCACAACTAACATCTTAGTTATAATGCTTGCAAGGCTTATGTGATGTGTATTACCGAGAGGGCCCCAGAGATACCTCTCCGACAATCGGAGTGACAAATCCTAATCTCGAAATACGCCAACCCAACATGTACCTTTGGAGACACCTGTAATGCTCCTTTATAATCACCCAGTTACGTTGTGACGTTTGGTAGCATCCAAAGTGTTCCTCCGGTAAACGGGAGTTGCATAATCTCATAGTCATAGGAACATGTATAAGTCATGAAGAATAGCAACAGCAACATACTAAACGATCGGGTGCTAAGCTAATGAAATGGGTCATGTCAATCAAATCATTCAACTAATGATGTGACCTTGTTAATCAAATAACAACTCTTTGTTCATGGTTAGGAAATATAACCATCTTTGATTAACGAGCTAGTCAAGTAGAGGCATACTAGTGACACTCTGTTTGTCTATGTATTCACACATGTATTATGTTTCCGGTTAATACAATTCTAGCATGAATAATAAACATTTATCATGATATAAGGAAATAAATAATAACTTTATTATTGCCTCTAGGGCATATTTCCTTCAGTCTCCCACTTGCACTAGAGTTAATAATCTAGTTCACATCGCCATGTGATTTAGCAGCAATAGTTCACATCACCATGTGATTAACACCCATAGTTCACATTGTCATGTGACCAACACTCAAAGGGTTTACTAGAGTCAGTAATCTAGTTCACATCTCTATGTGATTAACACCCAAAGAGTACTAAGGTGTGATCATGTTTTGCTTGTGAGATAATTTTAGTCAACGGGTCTGTCACATTCAGATCCGTAAGTATTTTGCAAAATTCTTTGTCTATAATGCTCTGCACGGAGCTACTCTAGCTAATTGCTCCCACTTTCAATATGTATCCAGATTGAGACTTTTAGATTCATCTGGATCAGTGTCAAAAACTTGCATCGACGTAACCCTTTACGACAAACCTTTTTGTCACGTCCATAATCGAGAAACATATCCTTATTTCACTAAGGATAATTCTGACCGCTGTCCAGTGATCTACTCCTAGATCACTATTGTACTCCCTTGCCAAATCAGTGCAGGGTATACAATAGATCTGGTATATAGCATGACATACTTTATAGAACCTATGGCCAAGGCATAGGGAATGACTTTCATTCTCTTTCTATCTTCTGCCGTGGTCGGGCTTTGAGTCTTACTCAACTTCACACCTTATAATACAGGCAAGAACTCTTTCTTTGACTGCTCCATTTTGAACTACTTCAAAATCTTGTCAAGGTATGTACTCATTGAAAAAACTTATCAAGCGTCTTGATCTATCTCTATAGATCTTGAAGCTCAATATGTAAGCAGCTTCACCGAGGTCTTTCTTTGAAAAACTCCTTTCAAACACTCCTTTATGCTTTACAGAATAATTCTACATTATTTCTGATCAACAATATGTCATTCACATATACTTATCAGAAATGCTGTAGTGCTCCCACTCACTTTCTCGTAAATAAAGGCTTCACCGCAAGTCTGTATAAAACTATATGCTTTGATCAACTTATCAAAGTGTATATTCCAACTCCGAGATGCTTGCACCAGTCCACAGATGGATCGCTGGAGCTTGCACATTTTGTTAGCACCTTTCGGATTGACAAAACCTTCTAGTTGCATCATATACAACTCTTCTTTAGCAAATCCATTAAGGAATGCAGTTTTGTTTATCCATTTGCCAGATTTCATAAAATGCGGCAATTGCTAACATGATTCGGACAGACTTTAAGCATAGATACGAGTGAGAAAATCTCATCGTAGTCAACACCTTGAACTTGTCGAAACCTTTTGCGACAATTCTAGCTTTGTAGATAGTAACACTACCATCAGCGTCCGTCTTCCTCTTGAAGATCCATTTATTTTCTATGGCTTGCCGATCATCGGGCAAGTCAACCAAAGTCCATACTTTGTTCTCATACATGGATCATATCTCAGATTTCATGGCTTCAAGCCACTTTGAGGAATCTGGGCTCACCATCGCTTCTTCATAGTTCGTAGGATCATCATGATCTAGTAGCATGACTTCCAGAATAGGATTACCGTACCACTCTGGCGCGGATCTTTACTCTGGTTGATCTACGAGGATCAGTAGTGTCTTGTTCTGAAGTTTCATGATCATCATCATTAGCTTCCTCACTAACTGGTGTAGGTGTCACAGAAACATTTTTTTGTGATGTACTACTTTCCAATAAGGGAGCAGGTACAGTTACCTCATCAAGTTCTACTTTCCTCCCACTCACTTCTTTCGAGAGAAACTCCTTCTCCAGAAAGTTTCCGAATTTAGCAACAAAAGTCTTGCCGTCGGATCTGTGATAGAAGGTATACCCAACAGTTTCCTTTGGGTATCCTATGAAGACACATTTCTCCGCTTTGGGTTCGAGCTTATCAGGTTGAAGCTTTTTCACATAAGCATCGCAGCCCCAAACTTTAAGAAACGACAACTTTGGTTTCTCGCCAAACCATAGTTCATAAGGCGTCGTCTCAACGGATTTTGATGGTGCCCTATTTAACGTGAATGCGGCCGTCTCTAAAGCATAACCCCAAAACGATAGCGGTAAATCAGTAAGAGACATCATAGATCGCACCATATCTAGTAAAGTACGATTACGACGTTCGGACACACCATTACGCTGTGGTGTTCCGGGTGGCGTGAGTAGTGAAACTATTTCACATTGTTTTAACTGAAGACCAAACTCATAACTCAAATATTTGTCTCCGCGATCAGATCATAGAAACTTTATTTTCTTGTCACGATGTTTTTCACTTCACTCTGAAATTCTTTGAACTTTTTCAAATGTTTCAGACTTATGTTTCATCAAGTAGATATACTCATATCTGCTTAAATCATCTGTGAAGATCAGAAAATAATGATACCTGTCGCGAGGTTCAATATTCATCGGACCACATACATCAGTATGTATGATTTCCAACAAATCTGTTGCTCGCTCCATTGTTCCAAAGAACGGCGTTTTAGTCATCTTGCCCAAAAGGCATGGTTCGCAAACGTCAAGTGATTCATAATCAAGTGATTCCGAAAGCCCATCAGCATGGAGTTTCTTCATGCGCTTTATACCAATATGACCTAAACGGCAGTGCCACAAATAAGTTGCACTATCATTATTAACTTTGCATCTTTTGGTTTCAATATGTGTATCACTACGATCGAGATCCAATGAACTTGTTTCATTGGGCGTATGACCATCGAAGGTTTTATTCATGTAAACGGAACAACAATTATTCTCTGACTTTAATGAATAACCATATTGCAATAAACATGATCAAATCATATTCATGCTCAATGCAAACACGAAATAACACTTATTTAGGTTCAACACTAATCCCGAAATTATAGGGAGTGTGCGATGATGATCATATCAATCTTGGAACCACTTCCAACACACATCGTCACTTCACCCTTAACTAGTCTCTGTTTATTCTGCAACTCCCGTTTCGAGTTACTAATCTTAGCAACTGAACTAGTATAAAATATTGAGGGTTTGCTATAAACACTAGTAAAGTACACATCAATAACATGTATATCAAATATACTTATGTTCACTTTGCCATCCTTCTTATCCGCCAATCACTTGGGGTAGTTCCGCTTCCAGTGACCAGTCTCTTTGCAGTAGAAGCACTTAGTCTCAGGCTTAGGATCAGACTTGGGCTTCTTCACTTGAGAAGCAACTTGCTTGCCGTTCTTCTTGAAGTTCCCCTTCTTCCCTTTGCCCTTTTCTTGAAACTAGTGGTCTTGTCAACCATCAACATTTGATGTTTTTCTTGATTTCTACCTTCGTTGATTTCAGCATCACGAAGAGCTTGGGAGTTGTTTCCGTTATCCCTTGCATATTATAGTTCATCACGAAGTTCTACTAACTTAGTGATGATGACTAGAGAATTCTGTCAATCACTATCTTATCTGGAAGATTAACTCCCACTTGATTCAAGCGATTGTAGTACCCAGACAATCTGAGCACATGCTCACTAGTTGAGCGATTCTCCTCCATCTTTTAGCTATAGAACTTGTTGGAGATTTCATATCTCTCAACTCGGGTATTTGCTTGAAATATTAACTTCAACTCCTGGAACATCTCATATGGTCCATGACGTTCAAAACATCTTTGAAGTCCCGATTCTAAGCCATTAAGCATGGTGCACTAAACTATCAAGTAGTCATCATATTGAGCTAGCCAAACGTTCATAACGTCTGCATCTGCTCCTGCAATAGGTCTGTCACCCAGCGGTGCATCAAGGACATAATTTTTCTGTGCAGCAATGAGGATAAACCTCAGATCACGGATCCAATCCGCATCATTGCTACTAACATTTTTCAACACAATTTTCTCTAGGAACATATCAAAATAAACACAGGGAAGCAACAACGCGAGCTATTGATCTACAACATAATTTGCAAAATACTACCAGGACTAAGTTCATGATAAGTTTAAGTTCAGTTAATCAAATTACTTAGGAACTCCCACTTAGATAGACATCCCTCTAATCCTCTAAGTGATCACGTGATCCAAATCAACTAAACCATAACCGATCATCACGTGAGATGGAGTAGTTTTCAATGGTGAACATCGTCATGTTGATCATATCTACTATATGATTCACGCTCGACCTTTCGGTCTCTGTGTTCCGAGGCCATATCTGCATATGCTAGGCTCGTCAAGTTTAACCTGAGTATTCTGCGTGTGCAAAACTGGCTTGCACCCGTTGTAGATGGACGTAGAGCTTATCACACCCGATCATCACGTGGTGTCTGGGCACGACGAACTTTGGCAACGGTGCATACTCAGGGAGAACACTTCTTGATAATTTAGTGAGAGATCATCTTATAATGCTACCGTCAATCAAAGCAAGATAAGATGCATAAAAAGGATAAACATCACATGCAATCAATATAAGTGATATGATATGGCCATCATCATCTTGTGCTTGTGATCTCCATCTCTGAAGCACCGTCATGATCACCATCATCACCGGCGTGACACTTTGATCTCCATTGTAGCATCGTTGTCGTCTCGTCAATCTTATGCTTCCACGACTATCACTACCGCTTAGTAATAAAGTAAAGCATTACATCGCGATTGCATTGCATACAATAAAGCGACAACCATATGGCTCCTGCCAGTTGCCGATAACTCGGTTACAAAACATGATCATCTCATACAATAAAATCAGCATCATGCCTTGACCATATCACATCACAACATGCCCTGCAAAAACAAGTTAGACGTCCTCTACTTTGTTGTTGCAAGTTTTACGTGGCTGCTACGGGCTTAAGCAAGAACACATCTCACCTACGCATCAAAACCACAACGATAGTTTGTCAAATAGACTCCGTTTTAACCTTCTCAAGGACCGGGCGTAGCCACACTTGGTTCAACTAAAGTTGGAGAGACAGTCTTCCGCAAGCCATCTATGTGCAAAGCACGTCGAGGGAACCGGTCTCGCGTAAGAGTACGCGTAAGGTTGGTCCGGATCGTCTCGTCCAACAATACCGCCGAACCAAAGTATGACATGCTGGTAGGCAGTATGACTTGTATCGCCCACAACTCACTTGTGTTCTACTCGTGCAAATAACATCAAACCATAAAAACCTAGGCTCGGATGCCACTGTTGGGGAACGTAGTAATTTCGAAAATTTTCCTACGCACACGCAAGATCATGGTGATGCACAGCAATGAGAGGGGAGAGTGTTGTCTACGTACCAACGCAGACCGACTGCGGAAGCGCTCACACAACATAGAGGAAGTAGTCGTACGTCTTCTTCCCGATCCGACCGATCCAAGCACCGTTACTCCGGCACCTCCGAGTTCTTAGCACACGTTCAGCTCGATGACGATCCTCGGGCTCCGATCCAGCAAAGCGTCGAGGAAGAGTTCCGTCAGCACAACAGCGTGGTGACGATCTTGATGTACTACCGACGCAGGGCTTCGCCTAAGCACTACAACGGTATGATCGAGGTGGAATTTGGTGGCAGGGGGCACCGCACACGGCTAAGGAACGATCTCAAGGATCAACTTGTGTGTCTTGGGGTGTCCCCTGCCCTCGTATATAAAGGTTGGAGGGAGGGGGGCTGGCCGGCCAAGGAGAGGGAGGCGCAGGAGGAGTCCTACTCCTACCGGGAGTAGGACTCCCCCCTCCAATCCTAGTCCAACTAGGAATCCTTTAAAGGGGAGAGAGAGAGAGAGGTGGCCGGCCCCTCTCCTAGTCCTAATAGGACTAGGGAGAGGGGGGGAGGCGCAGCCCTATGTGGGCTGCCCTCTCACCTTTCCACTAAGGCCCATGTTGGCCCATTTGGCTCCCGGGGGGTTCCGGTAACCCTCCCGGTAATCCGGTAAAATCCCGATTTCACCCGGAACACTTCCGATGTCCAAACATAGGCTTCCAATATATCAATCTTTACGTCTCGACCATTTCGAGACTCCTCGTCATGTCCATGATCTCATCCGGGACTCCGAACAACCTTCGGTACATCAAAATGCATAAACTCATAATAACTGTCATCGTAACGTTAAGCGTGCGGACCCTACGGTTCGAGAACAATGTAGACATGACCAAGACACGTCTCCGGTCAATAACGAATAGCGGGACCTGGATGCCCATATTGGCTCCTACATATTCTACGAAGATCTTTATCGGTCAGACCGCATAACAACATACGTTGTTCCCTTTGTCATCGGTATGTTACTTGCCCGAGATTCGATCGTCGGTATCCAATACCTAGTTCCATCTCGTTACTGGCAAGTCTCTTTACTCGTTCCGTAATACATCATCTCACAACTAACATCTTAGTTATAATGCTTGCAAGGCTTATGTGATGTGTATTACCGAGAGGGCCCCAGAGATACCTCTCCGACAATCGGAGTGACAAATCCTAATCTCGAAATACGCCAACCCAACATGTACCTTTGGAGACACCTGTAATGCTCCTTTATAATCACCCAGTTACGTTGTGACATTTGGTAGCATCCAAAGTGTTCCTCCGGTAAACGGGAGTTGCATAATCTCATAGTCATAGGAACATGTATAAGTCATGAAGAATAGCAACAGCAACATACTAAACGATCGGGTGCTAAGCTAATGAAATGGGTCATGTCAATCAGATCATTCAACTAATGATGTGACCTCGTTAATCAAATAACAACTCTTTGTTCATGGTTAGGAAACATAACCATCTTTGATTAACGAGCTAGTCAAGTAGAGGCATACTAGTGACACTCTGTTTGTCTATGTATTCACACATGTATTATGTTTCCGGTTAATACAATTCTAGCATGAATAATAAACATTTATCATGATATAAGGAAATAAATAATAACTTTATTATTGCCTCTAGGGCATATTTCCTTCAATATATATATCCCTGTAGCCTCCAAGGGCCGGCTCATCCTAGCAAGGATGAACCGGATCTTCGAAATCCTTAATTTTGAATCAAAACCACGCATCACCCTCCAGGGCCGGCTTATCCGAACAAGGATGAGTCGGGTCTTCAAAATCAGTAATTTGGTACAAAACCACATATAGCCCTTCAGGGACGCCCTATCCTAACAAGGATGAGCCGGGTATTCAAAATTAGTAATTTGGAACAAAATCACATATAGCCCTTCAGGGACGGCTTATCCTAAAAAGGATGAGCCGGGTCTTCAAAATCAGTAGCTTTAAAAATGACCTACATTAGCCCCCAAGTGCCAGGCATATTGCTTGCAATCTGGTTGGGACTTCAATAATTATTTCATCATGAATCACCAATGTGTTAACTTTCCTTCATGCTTTCAAAACTTTATTGCTGGAAGCTTTAAGCCATCAAGAATCCAAGTTGGTCGAGTTGAAGAAGAATATCAAACACCAAATGGATGAGACACAAAAAGTTGAGTCAAAGTTCCAATTTTTCTTTGAAAGAGAATGAAGATCTTAAGGCCAAATTTGCCTCCGAGCGAGCGGCCTAGGAGACTGAGAAGTCCGCCTTGTTGAAGCATGCCGAAGATGTCGAGGCTCAGCTTAAGCCGGTGACGAACGAGCTTACCAGCTTAAAGCAGCATATAACTCACATCACAACCACCAGCTTTGGTAAGTGAAAAACTTCTAGTTCATCATAAGCTTTTAAATTTCCATAATTCGCCTGACAAGCCATTTTCATAAAAAGTGCTAACCTGTCTACTAACTCTTTGGCAAAAAATTGAACAGGCCCCAGGAGTGAAAATCTTGGTCAAGACATGTTATTGAAGCTGAAGGCGATTTATTCCCTAACAAAGTAGTTATATAGTGGCACTCTCCATAGTCTTGTGTCTTTAGGAGGAAACATAAAACCGTCGGGGTCAAATCAAGGCTATTCTGGATCATCTGTCAACATTCCCAAGCCAGATTGAAGACATGAAACTATCAACCGCCCGGGCTGGAGCCATCGTTGCTCTTAGCCGGGCCAAAGCATGGCAATCTGAGCTTGACCCGGAGGAAATAACCACCGGGTGCCCGTAATTCAAGGATGACCGATCAGCCTTTGAAGAAAAAGACTTCAATCATTGTGTTCAAGAGATGCGGCTCATGGCCTGCAAGCTCATCGAAGAGCTCGACTTAAACAAGTACACACGGGCTTATGACGAGAACAATCAGAAGATTAAGCCACCGGCTCATGATGTTGTCAATCTCATTCCTCCCTGGCGTAAGCATATTTTTGCCCCTGATGTTGATCATTCCATTATACTAAATGATGAGGCCACATTCGAAGCTTTAACCGGCATCGATTGGATAACGGATGATCTTCAGATGATCGATGAAGAAGAGCCAGCACAGGATGATCCACAATCTTCAGGGTGGTAGGAAGACAACTGATCATAGCCACGATAATCCAGGCGGCTCTCAGGCCGGTTTGTAGGAGTGCAGCTCGAAAACACTTAATGCAACATCTTTTGGGCTCGATGATAAGCCTTGTAATAGGGTAGCTTTAAAACAATGGTCCATCGTGTCATGCCTTCGTGCATGTTATCTCTGACTTTTGTTTCAACATTTGATCCTTGTGGCCTACTTTAACTGATCAGATATATGAACCGTCTGATGACTATATTCAGCACCTGAGGTCTTGTATATTTTGCAACAGACCGATCATCATATATACTAGCAACTTATAGCCAGAAACCATGGCACATTACCAAACCCAAAGACTCATAGTCTTGTATAATAGTTGAAAACATGATTAACATGGCTGTAAAGCCAAACCACACAGGCAGCTTAGAAACCAAGAAGCCAGGGCAGGTGACAACCCCAATACTTGTAGCCTCATAGCTGCAGCTATTCAAATTAAACATACTGGTGACTTAAGTCCAAAGCCAAGGCGGGTGACAACCCCAAATACTCAATCATATAACCCGGAGCTACACAACCCGGATACTAAAAAATTGCACAAAATCAAAAAACATCAAGAAATCCAAAGGAAAGAAATATAACAAATCTCAAATTTTTGCTAGGCCGTCTTCCAAGACATGACCAAACAAGTTGGCTCACAGGCCTTGTGCTTTCAAGGCTGGACAACTGTTGAGTTTATCCTAACTCACTGTAAGCCGACTCATGTGACGCAAGCCACCGTTTTAACCTTAGCAAGTTCAGGGTCTTAAACAAGATTGACTATTAAGAGTTCGGCGGGTCACCTGGTGGAGTAGCAAGTTGCAAACAGGCAGGATAACTCATAATTTGGCATCTCATGCCTGGTCAAGAGGGTATGAAAGCTAAACCCGGTGGGTTGGAAGCCCCCAAGTGACTTTATGATCAATTAATAAATACTTGAATACACGGAAATGAAACGACAGAGGCCCTGAATTTTTCAGGGATGTCGGCTTTATTATATTTGAGCATAAAAAGGTATATACACATCAAAAAAAGTATGTACGATGATAAGAGTCGGTGGCTGAGGTGTAGTAAGCCCGAAAATGAGCAATGTTCCAAGGCATGTTGGTTTCCTGCAATGAGATAATACGAGCCATTGTTGAGGTTCTTACTGACCACGAAAGGTCCTTCCCAAGGTGGAGACGGCTTATGCATGTCAGTTTGATCTTGAATCAGCCGAAGCACTAAGTCGCCTTCTTGAAACGCCCGAGTCTTGACTTTGCGGTTATGATAGCTATGTAGGTCTTGCTGGTATATTGCTGAATGAGCCACCACAAGGTCACGATCTTCATCCGAAGCATCAAGTGCGTTCTGTTGTGTCGTCTCATTATCAGTTTCAACATAAGCCGCCACTCTGGGTGAGTCATGACAGATATCACTTGGGAGAACCGCCTCTGCACCATAAACCATGAAGATAAGTATAAAACCTGTTGATCTGTTGGGGTGGTGTTAATACTCCAAATCATAGAAGGTAACTCCTCAACCCAACAACCTGGTGTTCATTCCAAAGGAATCATAAGCCAGAGCTTGATGCCTCTCAACATCTCCTGGTTAGCCCTTTCCGCCTGACCATTAGATTGCGGATCTGCCACAGAAAAAACATCCAAATGAATATGATCTCTTTGACAGAACTCCTTCATAGAACCTTTAGACAAATTAGTGCCATTATCAGTGATGATACTATGAGGATAACCAAAGCGGTAGATCCATTTTTTTGACAAACTGAAGCGCAGTTGCTGCATTACACTTGCTAACTGGCTCAGCCTCTACTCATTTGGTAAAATTTTCAACCGCAACCAAGAGGTGGGTTTTCTTATCCTTAGACCTCTTGAAAGGCCCAACCATATCAAGCCCCCAGACTGCAAATGACCAAGTAATTGGAATCATCCTCAACTCTTGAGCCAGCACATGAGCTCGTCGAGAAAATTTCTGACATCCATCACACTTACTGACGATATCTTCTGCATCAGCATGAGCCATCAACCAATAAAACCCATGATGAAAGGCTTTAGCCACTAGAGATTTAGAGCTGGCATGATGACCACAATCACCTTCATGGATCTCTTTTAAGATTTCATGGACCTCTTCAGGAGAAATTGAATGTTGAAACACGCCTGTCACACTGCATCGGTGTAACTCGTCATTGACAATAGTCATAGACTTAGACCGCCTGGTTATTTTTCTGGCCAAGGTTTCATCCTCAGGTAACTCGCCCCGGGTCATATAAGCCAAGTAGGGAAGCATCCAATGAGGAATAGCATGGAGAGCTGCCACCAACTGCGCCTCTGGGTCAGGAACAACGAGGTATTCTTTAGATGGCAACTTAACCGAAGGATGATGCAAGACGTCAAGAAACACATTAGGAGGCACCGGCTTACATTGAGACCCAAGCCGGCTCAAGGCATCAGCCGCCTCATTCTTCCTTCAGTCAAGGTGCTCCACTTGGTAGCCTTGAAGTGACTAGCAATATTGTCAACCGCTTGGTGATAAGCCGCCATGAGCGGGTCTTTGGAATCCCATGTGCTTGATACTTGCTAAGACACAAGGTCTGAGTCACCAAAACACCTGACCCGACTTAAATTCATTTCCTTGGCCATACGAAGGTCGTGGAGTAATGCCTCATATTTGCCTGCATCGTTAGTACAAGGAAACATTAGCCTTAAAACATAACAAAAATTTTCACCCCGTGGGGAAGTCAAAATAACTCCAGCCCCCGAGCCCTCCAACTGCCTGGATCCATCAAAGTGAATCGTCCAATATGTGTTATCAAGCTTCTCGTGAGACGTCTGCAATTCTGTCTAGTCATTGATGAAATCCACCAGAGCCTAAGTTTTTATAGATGTTCTTGGCACATATTTTAAACCATGAGGTCCAAGTTCTATTGCACACTTAGCAACCCGACATGTGGCTTCTCCATTTTGAATAATGTATCCTAAGGGAGTAGAGCCGACCACTGTAATAGGATGACCAAGAAAATAATGCTTCAGCTTGCGACTCGCCATGAACACCACATATACCAGTTTCTGTCAATGTGGATATCGTTGCTTGGATTCAAGCAACACCTCACTGACATAATAAGCCGGACTCTGGACTGGGTACTCCTTCCCCACCTCCTTGCGCTCCACCACAATTGCTACATCGACAACCTTACTATTAGCTGCCACATATAGGAGCAAAGGTTCCTTCTCAATGGGAGCCGCAAGGACAGGTGTCTCAGCTAACTGCTTTTTGAGTGCCTCAAATGCCTTATCGGTAGCATCACTCCAGACAAAATGATCTGTCTTCTTCATCATCTGGTATAAATGAATTTCTTTCTCTCCCAGGTGGCTTATGAACCGGCTTAGAGCCGCGACACGGCCCACCAGGTGCTGGACATCATTGACACACGCCGGCTTAGCCAATGAAGTGATAGCCTTGATCTTCTCCGGGTTAGCTTCAATACCCCTCTCCGAGACCAGAAAAGCCAAGAGCTTGCCTGCAGGCACACCAAAAACACACTTGGCCGGGTTAAGCATCATTTTATAAACCCAGATATTGTCAAAAGTCTCCCTTAAATCATCTAGGAGCGTCTCCTTTTTCCTAGATTTGACTACAATATCATCCACATAAGCATGCACATTATGCCCAATTTGACCGCGAAAACAATTCTGAACACAGCGTTGATAAGTCACCTGAGCAATCTTAAGCCCAAAAGGCATAGAGACATAACAGAAGGCTCCAAAAGGGGTGATGAAAGACGTCTTCTCTTGGTCCTTAACTGCCATCTTGATCTGATGATAACCAGAATAGACATCCAGGAAACATAAACTCTCACAACCCGCCGTGGCATCAATAATCTGGTCGATATGTGGGAGAGCGAACGGGTCAGCTAGACAAGCCTTGTTAAGATCTATGTAGTCAACACACATACGCCAAGTGTCATTCTTCTTGAGCACTAGCACCGGGTTATCCAACCACTCAGGGTGGAAAACCTCCACGATAAACCCAGCTGCTAAGAGCCGGGCCACGTCTTCTCCAATAGCTTTATGTCGTTATTCATTGAAATGACAAAGAAATTGCTTGACCTGCTTAAATTTAGGATCCGCATTAAGAGTGTGCTCAGTGAATTCTCTCGGTACACCCAGCATATCAGAAGGTTTCCATGCGATGATGTCCCGATTCTCATGGATGAACTCGATGAGCGCGCTTTCCTATTTAGGATCCATATTAGCCCCCACTGTGAACTGCTAAGATGAATCACCAGGGACAAAGTCAACCTACTTAGTATCATCAGCCGACTTAAACTTCAACAATGTGTCTTGCTCAGTGGTGAGCTTCTTCAAAGGGGTCATATCAGCTGGGTCAACATTATCCTTATAAAACTTAAGCTCTTCCATGGCGTAGGCCGACTCAACATAAGCAGTGTCTCGTTCCTCACATTCCAGGGCAATTTTCCGATCACCATGGACTGTGATAGTACCCTTACGCCCTGACATCTTAAGTTGTAAATAAATATAACAAGGCCGAGCCATAAACTTGGCATAAGCCGGTTGTCCAAATAAGGCATGGTAAGGTTCTTAATCTTGACCACCTCAAACCATAACATCTCTACCCTGTAGTCGTGTTCATTGCCAAAAGCCACTTCCAGGGCAATCTTTCCAACAGGATATGCCAACTTGCCAGGTACCAGCCCATGAAAAATTGTAGAAAACAGCTTAAGATTTTTGTCAATTAGATTCATCTAGAAAGGTGTCATAATAAAGGATGTTGATGCTGATGCCATCGTCCATGAGCACCTTAGCGAGTTTATAACCCTCGATCTGAGGGGCTACCACCAATGCTAGCTGACCTGGATTGTCAACCCGGGGCGGGTGATCCACCCGACTCCATGTTATTGGATGCTCTGACCACCACACATACCGAGGTACAGCTGGCTCAACAGTATTGACTGTGCATTTATGAACCTTCTGATCACGCTTGCACAGACTGTTTGTGAAAACATGATATTGATCCCCGTTGAGTTGCTTCGGGTTACTCTGATATCCTGAATGATGCTGCTGGCTACCCTAACCAGACTGCTGGCTATAACCACCTTGGTTACCTTGCCCTTGATACCCAGAACTTGAGCCGCCACCACCAAAACCGGACCCCTGTTGGTCGGATCCTGACCCACCAGGCGGGCCATTATTGTTGCCATGATTTTGATTGAAGTTGGAATTCCTGTACTCTCGCATGATGAAACAGTCCTTCGAAGCATGAGTCGCCGGTTTATTGGGTAGGCTGTGCTTTGAGCAAGGCTCATTCATCATCGCCTCAATATTAAAGTTCTTCCCTCCAAAGGACTGCTTACCATTGTCATTACGGCGTTGGTTTTATATCCAGTGTTGGTGATAGCTACAAGATCTGACCCGCCATCAGGTTGCCTACGCGTACCACTGTTACCCTAGTTGTTGCTGTTATGCCCTGTCACGTTCTACTGCCGACCCTTACCGTTGCCACTCTTTTTCCCTTATTGGATTTATCATCATCAGACCCGGGATATTTGGTGGTATCAAAGTCGGCATATTTGATGAGAGCCGCCATGAGCTCTCCCATGTCATTACAATGACATTTAAGCCACCCAAGCTTCTGCTTAAGGGGGTAAAATGACAGTTCTTCTCCAAAACCAGAACCACCTGACCCGCCACAATACTATCTGAAGAATGCATAATAGCTGAGACCCCCCGGACCCAATGATGACCTGACTTATCCTCACGCTGCACACAATTATCAAGGTCAATAATCGTCAAAGGCTGCTTGCACGTTCCTTTAAAATTCTGAATGCACTGTGCTTTCAACTCTACACATGAATTGATGGAGTTGGCGGGTAGTCCTTTTAACCAGGTTTGAGCTGGCCCATCCAACATCATGGTGAAGTACTTAGCACACACAACATCATTGACATCCAACATCTCCAAGGCTAACTCATAACTCTCAATCTAGGCCTCAGGGGGGAGATCAACTGTATAATTAGCCACCTTGCGAGGACCTTTAAAATCCTTAGGCAATTGTTCATTACGTAATGCCAGTACTAAACAAGTCACTCAACAGATCTGGAAAATATACCAGCCCTGACTGATGTCGAAGGGGTCACCGGAGGCTGCTGATAAGCCCCCAGCTGAGCCACTGCTGCTGCCTCCGCCTCTTGGCGAGCTCTGGCGTCATCCACAATCGTCTGAGCATGAGTAAGGGGCAGGTTATTCCCATGGGGCGGGTCATCTTGATTTGGTCGACGTCATCACTTGCTACTGGAAACCGCCAGCGATTCAATGCGTGTTGGAAATATGCCCTAGAGGCAATAATAAATTGATTATTATTATATTTCCTTGTTCATGATAATCGTTTATTATCCATGCTAGAATTGTATTGATAGGAAACTCAGATACATGTGTGGATACATAGACAACACCATGTCCCTAGTAAGCCTCTAGTTGACTAGCTCGTTGATCAATAGATGGTTATGGTTTCCTAACCATGGACATCGGATGTCGTTGATAACGGGATCACATCATTAGGAGAATGATGTGATGGACAAGACCCAATCCTAAGCCTAGCACAAGATCATGTAGTTCGTATGCTAAAGCTTTTCTAATGTCAAGTATCATTTACTTAGACCATGAGATTGTGCAACTCCCGGATACCGTAGGAATACTTTGGGTGTGCCAAACGTCACAACGTAACTGGGTGGCTATAAAGGTGCACTACGGGTATCTCCGAAAGTGTCTGTTGGGTTGGCACGAATCGAGACTGGGATTTGTCACTCCGTGTGACGGAGAGGTATCTCTGGGCCCACTCGGTAGGACATCATTATAATGTGCACAATGTGACCAAGGAGTTGATCACGGGATGATGTGTTACGGAACGAGTAAAGAGACTTGCCGGTAACGAGATTGAACAAGGTATCGGGATACCGATGATCGGATCTCGGGCAAGTATCGTACCGATGGACAAAGGGAATTGCATACGGGATTGATTAAGTCCTTGACATCGTGGTTCATCCGATGAGATCATCGTGGAGCATGTGGGAGCCAACATGGGTATCCAGATCCCGCTGTTGGTTATTGACCGGAGAGTCATCTCGGTCATGTCTGCATGTCTCCCGAACCCGTAGGGTCTACACACTTAAGGTTCGGTGACGCTAGGGTTATAGAGATATTAGTATGCGGTAACCCGAAAGTTGTTCGGAGTCCCGGATGAGATCCCGGACGTCACGAGGAGTTCCGGAATGGTCCGGAGGTAAAGATTTATATATGGTAAGTCTTGTTTTGGTCGCCGGAAAAGTTTCGCGCATTATCGATATTGTACCGGGAGTGCCGAAAGGGGTCAGGGGGTCCACCAAGGGGGTCCAGCTGCCCCCAGGGGGCACATGGGCTATAGGGGTGTGCGCCTTGGCCTATATGGGCCAAGGGCACCAGCCCCAAGAGGCCCATGCGCCAAGAGATAAGGGAAAGGAAGAGTCCTAAAGGGGGAAGGCACCTCCTAGGTGCCTTGGGGAGGTGGACTCCTCCCTGGCCGCACCCTTCCTTGGAGGAAGGGCCAAGGCTGTGCCCCCCATCTCCCTTGGCCCTATATTTAGTGGGGGGGAAGGGAGGGCAGCCGCACCTAAGCCCTGGCGCCTCCCTCTCCCTCCCGTGACACATCTCCCTCCTCCCGCGGCGCTTGGCGAAGCCCTGTTGGAATCCCGCTACTTCCACCACCACGCCGTCGTGCTGCTGGATCTCCATCAACCTCTCCTTCCCCCTTTGCTGGATCAAGAAGGAGGAGACGTCGCTGCTCCATACATGTGTTGAACGCGGAGGTGCCGTCCGTTCGGCGCTAGGATCATCAGTGATTTGGATCACAACGAGTACGACTCCATCAACCCCGTTCTCTTGAACGCTTCCACTTAGCGATATACAAGGGTATGTAGATGCACTCTCCTTCCCCTCGTTGCTGGTCTCTCCATAGATAGATCTTGGTGACACGTAGGAAAATTTTGAATTTCTGCTACGTTCCCCAACAGTGGCATCATGAGATAGGTCTATTGCGTAGATTCTATGCATGAGTAGAACACAAAGTAGTTGTGGGCGTTGATTTTGTTCAATATGCTTACCGTTACTAGTCCAATCTTGATTCGGCGGCATTGTGGGATGAAGCGGCCCGGACCAACCTTACACGTACGCTTACGTGAGACCGGTTCCACCGACTAACATGCACTAGTTGCATAAGGTGGCTGGCGGGTGTCTGTCTCTCCCACTTTAGTCGGATCGGATTCGATGAAAAGGGTCCTTATGAAGGGTAAATAGCAATTTGCATATCACGTTGTGGTTTTGCGTAGGTAAGAAACGTTCTTGCTAGAAACCCATAGCAGCCACGTAAAACATGCAAACAACAATTAGAGGACGTCTAACTTGTTTTTGCAGGGTATGCTATGTGATGTGATATGGCCAAGAAGAATGTGATGAATGATATGTGATGTATGAGATTGATCATGTTCTTGTAATAGGAATCACGACTTGCATGTCCATGAGTATGACAACCGGCAGGAGCCATAGGAGTTGTCTTAATTTATTTATGACCTGCGTGTCAACATAAACGTCATGTAATTACTTTACTTTATTGCTAACCGTTAGCTGTAGTAGTAGAAGTAATAGTTGGCGAGACAAATTCATGAAGACACGATGATGGAGATCATGGTGTCATGCCGGTGACGATGATGATCATGGAGCCCCGAAGATGGAGATCAAAAGGAGCAATATGATATTGGCCATATCATGTCACTTTTTGATTGCATGTGATGTTTATCATGTTTATACATCTTATTTGCTTAGAACGACGATAGTAAATAAGATGATCCCTCATTAAAATTTCAAGAAAGTGTTCCCCCTAACTGTGCACCGTTGCGAAAGTTCGTCGTTTCGAAGCACCACGTGATGATCGGGTGTGATAGATTCTTACGTTCGAATACAACGGGTGTTGACGAGCCTAGCATGTACAGACATGGCCTCGGAACACATGCAAAACACTTAGGTTGACTTGACGAGCCTAGCATGTATAGACATGGCCTCGGAACACAAGAGAGCGAAAGGTCGAGCATGAGTCGTATGGTAGATACGATCAACATGAAGATGTTCACCGATGTTGACTAGTCCGTCTCACGTGATGATCGGACACGGCCTAGTTGAATCGGATCATGTAATCACTTAGATGACTAGAGGGATGTCTATCTGAGTGGGAGTTCGTAAGATGAACTTGATTATCCTGAACATAGTCAAAAGTTCTTCGCAAATTATGTCATAGCTCGCGCTTCAGTTCTACTGTTTAGATATGTTCCTAGAGAAAATTTAGTTGAAAGTTGATAGTAGCAATTATGCGGACTAGGTCCGTAAACTGAGGATTGTCCTCATTGCTTCTTAGAAGGCTTATGTTCTTAATGCACCGCTCAGTGTGCTGAACCTCGAACGTCGTCAGTGGATGTTGCGAACATCTGACATACACGTTTTGATAACTACGTGATAGTTCAGTTAAATGGTTTAGAGTTGAGGCACCGAAGACGTTTTGAAACGTCGCGAAACATATGAGATGTTTCGAGGGCTAAAATTGGGATTTCAGGCTCGTGCCCACGTCAAGAGGTATAAGACCTCCGACGATTTTCTTAGCCCACAAACTAAGGGAGAAAAGCTCAATTGTTGAGCTTGTGCTCAGATTGTCTGAGTACAACAATCATTTGAATCGAGTGGGAGTTGATCTTCCAGATGAGATAGTGATGTTTCTCCGAAGTCATTGCCACCAAGCTGCTAGAGCTTCGTGATGAACTATAATATATCAGGGACATATATGATGATCCTTGAGATATTCGCGATGTTTGACACCACAAAAGTAGAAATCAAGAAGGAGCATCAATTGTTGATGGTTGGTGAAACCACTAGTTTCAAGAAGGGCAAGGGCAAGAAGGGATACTTCATGAAACGGCAATTCAGCTGCTGCTCTAGTGAAGAAACCCAAGGATGAACCCAAACCGGGACTAAGTGCTTCTGTAATAAGGGGAACAGCCACTGGAGCAGAATTACCCTAGATACTTGGTAGATTAGAAGGCTGGCAAGGTCGATAGAAGTATATTGGATATACATTGTGTTGATGTGTACTTTACTAGTACTCCTAGTAGCACCAGGGTATTAGATACCGGTTCGGTTGCTAAGTGTTAGTAACTCGAAATAAAAGCTACGGAATAAACGGAGACTAGCTAAAGGTGAGCTGACGATATGTGTTGGAAGTGTTTCCAATGTTGATATGATCAAGCATCGCACGCTCCCTCTACCATCGAGATTGGTGTTAAACCTGAATAATTGTTATTTGGTGTTTGCGTTGAGCATAGACATGATTGGATTATGACTGTCGCAATAGGTTATTCATTTAAAGAGAATAATAGTTACTCTATTTATTTGAATAATACCTTCAATGGTCTTGCACCTAAAATGAATGGTTTATTGAATCTCGATCGTAGTGATACACATGTTCATGCCAAAAGATATAAGATAGTAATGATAGTACCACCTACTTGTGGCACTGCCACTTAAGTCATATCGGTATAAAACGCATGAAGAAGCTCCATGTTGATGGATCTTTGGACTCACTCATTTTTGAAAGGATTGAGACATGCGAACCATGTTTGTTGGTAGATATGCATGAAGAAACTCTATACAGATGGATCGTTTGGACTCACTTGATTTTGAATCACTTGAGACATGCAAATCATACCACATGGGCAAGATGACTGAAAGCCTCATTTTCAGTAAAATGGAACTAGAAAGCAACTTGTTGGAAGTAATACATTTTTGATGTGTGCAGTCCAATGAGTGCTGAGGCATGTAGTGGATATCGTTATGTTCTTACTTCACAGATGATTTGAGTAGATACTGAGTATATTTACTTGATGAAACATAAGTCTGAATTATTGAAAGGTTCAAGTAATTTCAGAGTGAAGTTGAACATCGTCGTGACAAGAGGATAAAATGTCTATGATATGATCGTAGAGATGAATATCTAAATTACGAGTTTGGCACAGAATTAAGACATTGTGGAAATTGTTTCACAACCAATACAGCCAGGAACACCATGGTGTGATGGTGTGTCCGTACATCATAACTGCACCCTATTGGATATGATGCATACCATGATGTCTCTTATCGAATTACCATGATAGTTTATGGGTTAGGCATTAGAGACAACCACATTCACTTTAAAAAGGGCACCACATAATTCCGATGAGATGACACCGTATGAACTATGGTTTAGAGAAACCTAAGCTGTCATTTCTTAAAAGTTTGGGGCTGCGACGCTTATGTGAAAAAGTTTCGGGCTGATAAGCTCGAACCCAAAGCGGATAAATGCATCTTCATAGGACACCCAAAACAGTTGGGTATACCTCCTGTCTCAGATCCAAAAGCAATAAGGGGTTGTTTCTAGAATCGGGTCCTTTCTCGAGGAAAAGTTTCTCTCGAAAGAATTGAGTGGGAGGATGGTGGAGACTTGATGAGGTTATTGAACCGTCTCTTCAACTAGTGTGTGACGGGGCACAGGGAGTTGTTCCTGTGGCACCTACACCAATTGAAGTGGAAGCTTATGATAGTGATCATGAAACTTCAGATCAAGTCACTACCAAACCTCGTAGGATGACAAGGACGCGTAATACTTCAGAGTGGCACGTAATCCTATCTTGGAAGTCATGTTGCTAGACAACAATGAACCTACGAGCTATGGAGAAGCGATGGTGGGCCTGGATTCCAAAATGGCTCGAGGCCATATAATCCAAGAGAGGATCCATATATGAAAACAAAGTGTAGACTTTGGAAGAACTACTTGATGGTCGTAAGGCTGTTAGGTACATATAGATTTTAAAAGGAAGACGGACAATGATGGTAAGTATCACCATTAAGAAAGCTCGACTTATCGTTAAGATGTTTTCCGACAAGTTCAAGGAGTTGACCACGATGAGACTTTCTCACTCGTAGCGATGCTAAGAGTCTGTTGGAATTATATTAGCGATTACTACATTATTTATGAAATCTTGCAGATAGGATGTCAAAACATTGTTTCCTCGACGATTTTCTTGAGGAAAGGTTGTATGTGATACAACCGGAAGGTTTTGTCAATCCTGAAAGATGCTAATAAGTATGCAAAGCTCCAGCAATCCTTCTGAGGACTGGAGTAAGCATCTCGGAGTTGGAATGTATGCTTTGATGAGATGATCAAAGATTTTGGGTGTATACAAAGTTTATGAGAAACTTGTATTTCCAAAGAAGTGAGTGGGAGCACTATAAAATTTCTGATGAATATATGTTGTTGACATATTGTTGATCAGAAATGACGTAGAATTTCTGGAAAGCATATAGGGTTATTTGGAAAGTGTTTTTCAATGGAAAGCCTGGATTAAGCTACTTGAACATTGAGCATCAAGATCTATAAGGATAGATCAAAACGCTTAATGGTACTTTCAAATGAGCACATACCTTGACATGATCTTGAAAGGTGTTCAAGATGGATCAGTCAAAGAAGGAGTTCTTGCCTGAGTTGTAATGTATGAAGTTAAGACTTAAAGCTCGACCATGGCAGAATAGAGAGAAAGGACGAAGGTCATCCCCTATGCTTAAGACATAGGCTCTACAGTATGCTATGTTGTGTACCGCACCTGAAATGTGCCTTGCCATGAGTCAGTCAAGGGGTACAAGAGTGATCCAAGAATGGATCACAGGACAGCGGTCAAAGTTATCCTTAGTAACTAGTGGACTAAGGAATTTTCTCGATTATGGAGGTGGTAAAAGAGTTCGTCGTAAAGGGTTACGCCGATGCAAACTTTGACACTAATCCAGATTATTCTGAGTAGTAAACTGGATTCGTATAGTAGAACAGTTATTTGGAATAGCTCCAAATAGAACATGGTAGCTGCATCTAGGAGATGACATAGAGATTTGTAAAGCACACACGGATCTGAAAGGTTCAGGCCCGTTGACTATAACCTCTCTCACAAGCATAACATGATCAAACCCAGAACTCTTTGGGTGTTAGTCACATGGGGATGTGACCTTGAGTGTTAATCACATATCGATGTGAATTGGATTATTGACTCTAGTGCAAGTGGGAGACTGTTGGAAATATGCCCTAGAGGCAATAATAAATTGATTATTATTATATTTCCTTGTTCATGATAATCGTTTATTATCCATGCTAGAATTGTATTGATAGGAAACTCAGATACATGTGTGGATACATAGACAACACCATGTCCCTAGTAAGCCTCTAGTTGACTAGCTCGTTGATCAATAGATGGTTATGGTTTCCTAACCATGGACATCGGATGTCGTTGATAACGGGATCACATCATTAGGAGAATGATGTGATGGACAAGACCCAATCCTAAGCCTAGCACAAGATCATGTAGTTCGTATGCTAAAGCTTTTCGAATGTCAAGTATCATTTCCTTAGACCATGAGATTGTGCAACTCCCGGATACCGTAGGAATACTTTGGGTGTGCCAAACGTCACAACGTAACTGGGTGGCTATAAAGGTGCACTACGGGTATCTCCGAAAGTGTCTGTTGGGTTGGCACGAATCGAGACTGGGATTTGTCACTCCGTGTGACGGAGAGGTATCTCTGGGCCCACTCGGTAGGACATCATCATAATGTGCACAATGTGACCAAGGAGTTGATCACGGGATGATGTGTTACGGAACGAGTAAAGAGACTTGCCGATAACGAGATTGAAGAAGGTATCGGGATACCGACGATCGAATCTCGGGCAAGTATCGTACCGATGGACAAAGGGAATTGCATACGGGATTGATTAAGTCCTTGACATCGTGGTTCATCCGATGAGATCATCGCGGAGCATGTGGGAGCCAACATGGGTATCCAGATCCCGCTGTTGGTTATTGACCGGAGAGTCATCTCGGTCATGTCTGCATGTCTACCGAACCCGTAGAGTCTACACACTTAAGGTTCGGTGACGCTAGGGTTATAGAGATATTAGTATGCGGTAACCCGAAAGTTGTTCGGAGTCCCGGATGAGATCCCGGATGTCACGAGGAGTTCCAGAATGGTCTGGAGGTAAAGATTTATATATGGGAAGTCTTGTTTTGGTCGCCGGAAAAGTTTCGCGCATTATCGGTATTGTACCGGGAGTGCCGAAAGGGGTCAGGGGGTCCACCAAGGGGGTCCACCTGCCCCGGGGGGCCACATGGGCTGTAGGGGTGTGCGCCTTGGCCTATATGGGCCAAGGGCACCAGCCCCAAGAGGCCCATGCGCCAAGAGATAAGGGAAAGGAAGAGTCCTAAAGGGGGAAGGCACCTCCTAGGTGCCTTGGGGAGGATGGACTCCTCCCTGGCCGCACCCTTCCTTGGAGGAAGGGCCAAGGCTGTGCCCCCCCTCTCCCTTGGCCCTATATATAGTGGGGGGAAGGGAGGGCAGCCGCACCTAAGCCCTGGCGCCTCCCTCTCCCTCCCGTGACACATCTCCTTCCTCCCGTAGTGCTTGGCGAAGCCTTGTTGGAATCCCGCTACTTCCACCACCACGCCGTCGTGCTACTGGATCTCCATCAACCTCTCCTTCCCCCTTTGCTGGATCAAGAAGGAGGAGACGTCGCTGCTCCGTACGTGTGTTGAACGCGAAGGTGCCGTCCGTTCGGCGATAGGATCATCGGTGATTTGGATCACGACGAGTACGACTCCATCAACCCTGTTCTCTTGAACGCTTCCGCTTAGCGATCTACAAGGGTATGTAGATGCACTCTCCTTCCCCTCGTTGCCGGTCTCTCCATAGATAGATCTTGGTGACACATAGGAAAATTTTGAATTTCTGCTACGTTCCCCAACAATGCGTCGGCTGTAACTGTGGCTTGGGAGGAGGGTTGAGTGTACCCTCTCACGACTATGTGTATACTTCTCCTGTTGTGGAACCGCTATCTGCAAGAGCTTAATTGCGTTCCGAGCCTCAGCTGCAAAGGATGTCTCATCTTTGATGGGGATTGCATTGAGCCGGGCAGCCATTGCTATCATGTTATGCACCGGATTGGAATAATGTCTAGATGGCGTAGAAAAACGCCGGGGCGGGGTTCGATCCCTGTGGGGTGGGTCTGGCAATCGGGGTTGAGCCGCCCGGGCTGTGCCTGTCGGGTTACTTGGCCCCGCCGCAGGCGTGTTGAAAAGGTTCCACGCCTCGTACTGCACATGCAAACAAGTTTGGTACCTCCTTTGAAGAACTGCATTAGAAGCATTTCGATCCAAACTTAAGCGAAAAGCCTCTGCCATGATACGCTGTGACTCAACATCTATCTTCACTCGCTCCTCTGCCATCCTGATGTTCTCTTCATTAAAATCCTCCCAGGCATTAGCCACCTCATCTCGCACCTTTGCAACCTCCGCATTATGCTGTGCTTGGTTCATCGTAGTAACTTCTGTGGCCATCACAGTCATCAAAGTGACAAGAGTTCAGATAAAACTTGAGCCGATGGCCGATCTGGGCCGCTGGACCCAGCTTCCGTAGCGGCAATCGATCCAGACATCATCGCTGCTGCTGTTGACGAAATGAGAGCCGGCCCAGTGCCAGCCATGAAGATCGCAGCCCTGAAGGGCGGCTCATAGGTGTCCGGAATACTATTGCCATCGGAGCAGCCCCCAAGCCCGCCATCCTCAAGCTGATACATGGACTCCGTCTCTGCGGTTGAGGACTCATCACCCGAGTAGATGGCCGTCTCTCCACCAGATGCAGAATCTTCCTCAAGATCCGCCCCATGAACAAAGCCAATGAAAACACGCTTTCGTCCGGGTTGAAACCTGGCAGGTCGCGCGCGTTGAGCCGTCTCGACAATGTCGGTGCATACATCCGGCTCAGGCTCTGAATCATCGATCTTGCTGATGAAGACGTGAATTCTGCCAAAGGGAACCCAGCAACCATACTCGATTGAGTCGGCCTTGGGGCCCCAGCCATCATTGTCAATGTAGAGTTTGTCGCAACGACTCTTCGTCATCTAGCCCACGACATATCCTCCGATCGCTGGGAAATTACCCTTCAAGAACTCGAAACCATCGTGCTCTGGCCCCACGATGGAAACCAACTATCATGGTTTTATCACGGTAGATGCCCTTGTTAAATGACTTATGTGTGGAGCCATCGTGACGTAGGTTAGATCGAAGGGGTTGAACGGACAAAGGACGCAAGGTTTACCCAGGTTCGGCCCCTCACAACAAGGTAAAAGCCTACTCCTCCTTTTGTTGACTATAGCTTGAATATCGATTACAAGGGAGCGGAATCACTTGACCTAGCTCTCGATTAATTGTTACTTGGGTTAACCCGCCGCAGGGTCTCGCCTTTATATACATAGGTCGAGGCCCTCGGCTTTACAAGAGTCCAATCTGGAGGCGTCATGCCCATGAGCTCGTTTGAGAGCGTTGCGCGAGGATGAAGACTCCAAAAGGCTAGGGTACTGAGGCTTTAGCAAGGTGTGTTCGTGGGCGGGCCCGAGCGCACACGCCTGCCCAGCCCCCACACGGGGAACGCGTGAGGAGGAGCGATGGGCAATTGCCACTCCTCTTGAGGCAAGATCTGGAAGAGCGAATGATGCAAGGAGAAGAAATTTCCCAACCCTCAAATGAAACACGAAAAATTTCAAATTCCATTCAAGAAGTTGCAAACCAGCTACAGAAAGCAAGCAAAAGAACGGTCGCATACGCCACCTATACTAATCTTATGGTCTTCCCACCAACGCGGAGCATGTGGCCTCCACTAGGACATGGGTGGGAGCCCTCATGAGGCCTAGGGGCAGTGCTCAGGAGACTCCGGGGCGTGTACAGTCCCAACTCATTATTACATGAGAGTGTCACGAACGGAGATCTTCACGGGCGCATGGCCTTGGTCATGAGTAAATTTCTGGAGGTGCTGGATGTTCCAGGCGTTCTGGATGGGGACCCCGTCCTGCATCTCCAGGCGCGCGGCGCCAGGCCTAGAGACACGGGCGATCCTGAATGGGCCCTCCCACATGGGAGAGAGCTTGTGAAGCCCCTCCCTGGAGAGCACCCGCCTCAGGATGAGGTCACCCACCTCGAGGGTCCCAGAGCGGACGCTACGACAGTGATACCACCGCAGCGCCTAGTAGTACCTCGCTGCATGGAGTGAGGCTTAGCGGCGGCGCTCCTCCCCCAGCATGAGGTCCATGCCCCGCGAGGTGTCCTGGCGTGTCTCGTCAAACGCCAAGACCCCTGGGGAGCGATGCTTCACCTCGTGAGGGAGGACTTCCTCAGCTCTGTAGACGAGGAAGAACGGAGTCTCACCCGTGGGCTTGGTCGTGGTGGTGCGGATGGACCACAACACGGACTAGAGCTCATCGAGCCAGCCCCTACAACAGGCCTCGAGTTTCTTCTTTAAGCTCCTCGCCTTGAGGCCCCTCAGGACCTCCGCATTGGCCATTTCTCCGTGGGTGCACCACCAAAGCATAGCATATCTACGTTCCAAGGTTAGCACAATATGTTTTGAAAAGGTTGCTCGTGAACTGAGAGCCATTGTCCGGTGATGATGCGGTTGGGGACCCCGAAACGGCTCATGAGGCCCGATGAACTTGACGGCCGAGCCGGCTGGGATGGTGTGGACGGCTTCCACCTCCGCCCACTTGGTGAACTTGTCGATGACGACGTAGAGGTAGCGGTAGCCCCCGGGCTCTCGAGGAAACGGGCCTAGGATATCCAACCCCCAGACCGCGAATGGCCACGAGAGTGGGATGGTTTGGTGGATCTGCTTGGCATAGAACTGACAGGCCTCACAAGATCTCACCAATTCAGTGGCATCACTGAGCGCCGTGGGCCAGTAGAATCCACTGCGGAACGCCTTGCCCATGAGGGTGCATGATGAGGAGTGATGCCCGCAGTCCCCACCATGTATGTCAGCCAGTAGGTCTCACCCCTGCTCCTTGGAGATGCATCATAGAGAAACATTGTTTTGGCACCTTCGGTGGAGCTCGCCGTCCTGGATGCAGTACGCGCTGGCCTGGCGGGCCACACGCTCTGCACCTTCCTCCTTCTCCGGCAAGGTGCCCTGAAGCAGGTATGCCTTGAATTCCTTAGTCCAACACCCCTCCTGAGGATCGAGCGCGAGAAGCAGGCAGGCTCCCAAGGTCGGGCCGCAGGCCGGGGTACCCGAGGAAGGTGCCGGGGGAAGCTCCTCCCGAGGCAGAGCTGGTCCCATAGTGGGGGGAGCCGCTGACGGCTTGAAGAGTCACTCCTCGAAGATGCCAGGCTCCTAGGGGTGGCACCGGGACGCCCTCTTGGCGGTGTTGTCTGCCTCCTTGTTCGTGCCACGCGGCACATGCTGCAACTCCAAGCCCAAGAATCGTTTGTCAATTTTGCGTACCTCCTCAAGGTATGCCTCCATGTGCTTGTCTTTTGGCTTGTACGCCTTGTTGGAGAAGTTTCTAGGAGCTGGGAGTCGCCCCTAATGGTGAGGCGCCTAATCCCCAGAGTCGTCGCAACCTTGAGGCCGGTGATCAGGCCCTCGCACTCAGCGATGTTGTTGGAGACCTTTTCACCATGCTGGAAGCAGAGTTGCATGGCATAGTAGAGCTTGTCTTGGGTAGGTGAGATGAGCACGGCTCCAACCCCCACGCCTTGACGTGCAAACGCATCGTCGAAGTACATGACCCAACCATCTGGTGCCTCGTCTTCGGGCGCGAGAGAACGGTCCTCACCCACTTCTCGGCCAGGGGCGTCAGTCCATTGCGCCACAAAGTCGGCGAGGGTCGCGCCCCTGATGACTCTTGTGGTGCTGAACTCCAGTTGGAATGCCTGCAGCTCGATGTTCCATTCGGCGACCCTTCCCGCGACATTGGGGCTCCGAAGCACCCTTTCCAGGGGGTAGGCTGAGATGACCTTGATGGGGTGGCCTTGGAAGTAGTGACGCAGTTTCCTGGAGGCAACGAAGAGTGCAAGAAGAAGCTTCTGTGGCATGGGGTAGCGCGCCCACACGTCACGCAGCACCATGCTAATGAAGTGCACGAGATGCTCGACAAGGGAGGAGGTGTCGGCGGGGTCCTGTCCCTCCTGAGGCGGGGGAGTATCAAGAGCTTTGTCGTCTCATGGGGCAGCCGTGGCCTCAGCAGCACCATCCTCGGGAGCCTTGTCGCCTGGTGGGGCGGCCAAGGCCTCAGGAGCACCGTCCTAAGGCTGCGGCGCCTTGGTCAGGCACGGGGCGCCGCATCGTGCACCCTCAACCGCACACTCTTCCCAAACCGTCACAAGTGTCGCGCTGGCTGAGTGAGGCGTGGCGGCCAGGTATAGCACCTGGGGTTCAAGAGGACGAGACACCCCATCACAGGCGGGCTGGTGAGGTACCTCTTGAGGTCTTGGAAGGCCGCTTCTCCCTCTGGAGTCCACTCGAACGGGCCCTTCTTTTTCATCAGCTTGAAGAACGGGAGGGCACACTCACCTAGTTTGGAGATGAAGCGCCCCAGCGAGGTCACGCAGCCCGCCAGCTTCTGCATATCTTTGAGCGTCTGCGGCGGGCTCATCCTCTCTATCGCCTTGATCTTCTCCGGGTTGGCCTCGATCCCTCTGTGCAACACCAGGAAGCCCAACAGCTTGCCAGACGGGACGCCGAATACGCACCTCCAGGTTGAGACCAAGTTTACCTTGCACAGGTTGGCAAATGTTTCTCCCAGATCTTCAAGAAGAGTTCTCGCCTCCCGACATTTGACCACAATGTCGTCGACGTATGCCTCGACATTCCTCCCGAGTTGCCGGCCCAAGGCGATGTGCATCATTCATTAGAAAGTTGCACCAGCATTGCGCAGCCCGAACAGCATGCAGGTGTAGTATTACACGCCGCACGAGGCCAGGAAAGCTGTCTTCTTGACATCCTGCACTACCAGCTCGGAAGTGGAGTCGACGATCTGGTCGACGCGTGGAAGAGGGAAAGGGTCTTGAGGGCAAGCTTTGTTGAGGATCGTAAAATCGATGCACATGCGCTCCTTCCCGCCCTTCTTGGGGACGATAACAGGGTTCGCCAGCCAATCCGGGTGCCGCACCTCCCGAATAATGTCAGCTTCTTGCAGCTTACAGGTCTCCTGGATGATGAACGACTGCTTCTCCGGGGCTTGTTGTTGTGCCTTCTACTTTACTGGGCGCGTGTTGGGGCACACCGTACCATCAAGTGGTGCTCGATCACCTCGTGCGGAACGCCGACCAAGTCCGTTGCCTCCCATGCAAACACATCCTTGTTCGCGCAAAGGAAGCTGACCAGCACGTCTTCCTGGTCTGGGGGGGAGGCTGGAGCCTATGGTGAAGGTAGGGCCTGATCCCCCATCCTCGTCGATCGGCACCTACTTCGTCTTGGCCTGGTCTTGAGAGAACAACTACTTCTTATTTGCTGGGGCTTCCCCTGGGCCCTCCGGAGCACTCCCCGCGTCTGTCCGCGCGGCCGTCGCGGCCTTGGAAGCGAGCTTGACGGCCATAAGCGTGTCCCTGGTGTTCCCTGCCATGGTGAGGATAGCGCTTCTTCCTGGCATCTTCATGACATTGTAGCCAGGGTGAGTTACCGCCATGAACTTGGCGAGGGCCAGGTATCCGAGGATGGCGTTGTACGGGAGATCAATGCGGGCGATGTCAAAGTCGATGAGCTCAGTGCGGTAGTTGCTGCGCGTACCAAAGGTGATGGGGAGGAGGATTTGCCCCAGAGGAGAGGTGGAGCCTTCAACAACCCCAGAAAAGGGCTTGGTGGGGAGGAGCCAGTCGTAGGGCACATGAAGCAGGCCGAAGGCCTCCACGGAGAGAACGTTGAGGCCAGCGCCGCCGTCGATGAGGGTCCTGGTAATGGCCATGTTGCAGATGGTGTGGGTGCAGAGCATAGGAAGCACGCTGGTGCCGACCGTGGTCCTGGGGTGGTCCCTCGAGTCGAAGATGAGGTCGGCCTTGGGAGCCGCCCAGCCCGGAGGGCCCCCCACCACGACAGGGTGGCCCCACCTGGTGAAAGAACTGCTTGACATGGCGGTCTGAGGCCGGCGCCTGCGACCCACTGACGATGGCCGCAACGGCGTGGGGCGACGGTTCCGTGAAGTGCATGATGAACAAGTCGTGCAGCTCTTCCCAGGAGGCCACTGAGGACTCTAGCAGGTTGAGGAGCCAGGCGTGTGGCACACCCGTAAGAGCCATAGGGAGCCAATTCGCCATGACCTTGTCGTCGTCGCCAACCGCCTAAATGGCCTCCGCGTACACCTAGAGGAACTCCGTGGGGTCCGCCGCACCATCATATCATGGCGGCAGCTCCGGCCTGAACTTCAGCGGCCATTGCACTCATCGCAAGGCGGGGGGAAAAGCCCGGAGGCCCGCGATGCCCCTAAACGCGCCCGGCGAGTGCAGCGACACCTGCCATGGGAACCAAGTGGCGAGGGTGGAGCGCGGCTGATGAGGAGGCGACCTTCGACACGCCCCTACCTAGAGCGCCAAATGTCGTATTCCAGGCTCCGCATACCCTAGAAAGGTTCGAACTCTAGGGCGTGTGCGAAGAACCCAACCTCTCCAGCCAACCAATTTGTCGCACCCACGGCAAAGCTCGATGAACGGGAAAGGAAAGGGACACAGCAGTTTACCCAGGTTCGGGCCACCTTGTGGTATAAAACCCTACTCCTCCTTTGTGGTGGATTAGCCTCGCGGGGGCTGAGGATGAACTAGTACAGAGGAAGAACAACCTCAGGTGGTCTGTTCTTGTGTGGGTGTAAGCTGATGGTTCGGCCTGGATCCCATCCCTTCCTATGGTGGTGGCTAGGCTATATTTATAGTTGTCTTGGTCCTTTTCCTCCAAGCGAAGGCTGGAAGGGATTCCACAGTGTCCGATTTTGAAGGGGGTCAAGAAGTATGTCCTTTCCTAATTAACGACAGGTGGTCTTCGCCTGCAAAGCTTCTAGTCGTGACGCTGTGGTGGGCTCGGCGATGACATCCGTCTTGCGGTCTTGGTCTGGTTGCATGGAAATGGAACCCTTTGGGTGATTCCTCGGGACCCCGCGCGTGCGCTTGCCTCCTTAGCACCAAAGAGGAAACATGCTGCTCTACGCCTGCTGGCGCCCGCTGGGCCATGGTCGTCATGGCTTGCGTCACCTCAACCTCATGAGGTGGGCACTTGCATAGGAATCTCTGCTCCTTGGGAGCCCACCTGAGGAGGCCGCTCCCTTCGGAGGTCTTGGCGTCGTCTGCCTCGTGAGGCTTGGCCCCTCGTGATGGTCTTGTCTTGAAGGGGCTGAAGATGGGTAGTACCAGGCCGTCAATGGAGCCACGCCGTGGGCCGTAGGCAGGCAAGTCTGGGTACCCTGGTTCCCAGAACACCGACACCCTATGAGTGTATTTATAAGGAGAAGGGATGGAAAAGAGGAGGCGCGAAAATTGAGGAGACACAGTAACTTTTTTAGTAAGGGACGCCTCGATTTTGGGACCGACAGATATACATAAACATTCGCCATGACGTCATACTTGAGCTCCTGAAATTCCAGAGGATGACATGGCAATTCAAAGGGGTATAAAATGATAAGTGTGAGCGTGTCATAAGCCGGAACATATGAGCGGGCCACGACGCAGAAGGTTATTTCGAGTATCTTCACCTTAAAGATTGAAATGAATAAATTCAAATCAACATAGGGGTAATGTTGGGGATATAATCCCACGGTATGACCTGCTCGTTTAGGGCCGAGTCATTATCTAGCGATTTGACAAAAGCATGGTTCGATGATGGGCTGAGATGACCACGGGTTCAAGGCCCAGAAGATGAGTCGCCAGATGGGCCAACTCATAACCCAGAGGCGCAAGCTGCAAGTATCCGCCGTGACACCAAAGGGAGTTTCTTACTTAGGAAGCAAGACATAGGAAACATACTTAGTCACGGATCGTAATACGACCCGGACTCTATTGTAAGCCATGGGCCTCTACTTGTACGTAAAGGGGGCCCTAAGGTAGAAAGACTAAGTTACAAGCTCTCGAGTACTAGGATAGCTAGGTCCCACCCCTGTAATCGAGATCATCATCATCAATATCAATCAAGCAGGAGTAGGCCTTTACCTCCACCGTGAGTGGCCGAACCTGGGTAAACCTTTGTCTCACGATTCCGATCAACCCCGTTCAAGCTATTACCTCGCGGCGATGGCCTCACGACTAAGTTCTTTCACGAGGACATCTGCTGTGACAAAACCACGCCACACTGGGTGTAGTCCCCGAGGCTACCACTAATTGGATGCAGTCAATGGTAGTATTAGAACTTTGGCTCCTTTTCCTTGGGGCTAATCGCCATTTTTTAGCTCAACACGAGTCACTTTCCAATGGGGGCATGCTGAGTGCACCCACTGGGACTGGGTGTAGTCCCTGAGACTGCTGTCGATTATAGGCAATCGGTTACAGTCTTTAGAACTGTTACTATCATGTAACACTCGGAGTGCTTGATCACACTCGGCTGACCGAGGTGGTACTCTGATGAGACGATAGATCTTCTTCACTGCCGACTCGGTGGCTGGCCGAGTGAAGGTAGATCGGTGTGTTGTTGTCCATCTTCTTCATTGCCGACTCAGGGATTGGCCGAATGATGGTTGACAAGTACGTGGTCGTCCATGATCTTCTTCATTGCCGACTCAGGGGTTGGCTGAATAAAGGTAGATCGGTACGTGGTTGTCCTCTATCTTCTTCATCACCGACTTGGTGGTCAGCCGGGTGGTACTAGATCAGACCGTTGTTGTCCTCAGTCTTCTTCATCGCCGACTCGGTGGTTAGCCGAGTGGTAGTAGATCAAGGTGTTGTTTCCCTCAATCTTCTTCATTTCTGAATTAGTGGTTAGCCGAGTGGTAGTAGATCAAGGCATTGTTGCCCTCAATCTTCTTCATGTTTTTCGACTAACCGTTTTTTGTATGGTGCGGAGGGCCTGCGAGCTGGGATCCCACGACGCCGCCCTGGAGAAGGAGGTGACATCGCTCTGACTGGGCCTGGATGCAGAGAAGCACAAGTGCGACCGACCGGAGAAGGAGAAGAAAACCTTAGGAGGTAAGTTGTTTCCCCTGGCTGGTCATCACCAACTCGCATTGTTTGCCCCTTTGATCCGAGTCACTCTGCTCTGACATATGTTCGTAGCAAAAATGTCCAGCTCGTAAAGAGGCTCGGGACTTCTATTTCTTTAGAAACCATGAAGCAGGCTCTGGAGAACAAGGACAAGGAACTGGCGCTAGCCCAGAAGGAGGCACGACCAAGACCAAACTTGTTGAGGAGAAGTTGGCCTCAATTGACAAGGTAGAGAAAGAGATTGAAACCCTCAAAGCTGACACTGCCACAACTAAAGGCGAGTCTCCCGAGTGGGAAAAGAAATGCAAGGAACAAGTTGTTGCCTCTGAGCAGGAGCAGAAGACTCTGCTGGAGAAGGTAAGCTAGCTTCTCGAGAAGAAGAATGCTCTCGAGCAATATATCAACGACTTCTGCACAGAGATGAACAGAAAGCTTGCTGGTGAGCTCTTTGACCGAGTGAAGTTCACTTGTTATCTTGTCTGACTGCCCACTGATTTTTTACTTCATTTCCTTGTAACAGATTACTGCCGCGACGAGGAGATGGAGATGGGTTGGATTGAGCGAGATTTGGATCCCAAGAGGCAGATTGTCAACAACAAGGCCGCGCTTGCTGTACTCCGACTCGACGATCATCTTGGCAACGCCTTGGGCTACATCATATGCCTGCGTTGTGCTTTGGGAAGGATTGACAAGGAGCTTCGGCCCAACAAGATTGTCTAGATCGATCTAGAATCGATGATGACATGACTGAATGAAATTCCAGCCCGAGTGCAGGCGTGGAAGAAGTCGGCGGCTCGCAGCAGTGCTGACGTGGCCTTGTCACTCGTCCGCGTCCATTGCAAGGATGTGGATGGGGAGAAGCTGAAGAACCTCCAAGTGATCAACAAGAAGAAGCTCAAGTTCGAGGACTTCATGGAGACCTGAGTTGAGGCTGCCACGCGCATTGCTCATGGGATCGATCTGGAGACCTTCGTCGAGCCGGCCAGTCCTCAGCCAGACGCATAAAAAACTTGATCGCTTTAAATTTGCCCCGTGAGGCCGGGTGGTTTATGTAACTGTAAACTTTGTCAAGCCTTGGGAACGATATATAAACAACAAAATAAACTTAGAACAAAACGTAACCGATCTACGGAAAAGACCTAAATGCCCAGGCAAATGTCGGCTATTGCTGAACACGTCTGACTAAGCCAACGACCTAAACACCCACGAATCTCAGCTCAGATCATGTGATGTTCCTCCTACCAACGTGTACTTGGACGGGCCCAACAAAGCAACCCAAATAGCCATTCACAGGGCGAACGCTTCTGAAAGCCAGCCCCACATGATAACTGAAGCTTAGAACACAAAACATGCAGTCGGATAGCCCAAGCGAACCACCCGGGAAGAAACGCCCCACGCGTAGGCCAGCGCTACTGGCACCACGGACACCTGGGCTAGCATGACCGAAACACGTTCGTTTGGACGACACACAGGCACCCGAGCGACCCACCTCAACAAAGGGGCCCCTCGCGCCAGCTGGTGCAGGCGTCCCGCCAGCGAACTAGATCGACCAAGGGAAACCGACAGACAGGTCCGTCTGGCATGGTACACGCGTGAGATGGCATTGCGACCGCATCGCCTCCCCACCTGTCACGACCAGACCAGCCCGACTCGAGGTGACAACGCCGAGAGGCGCATCTGGCTTGACCGTCTCGTGTGTGAAAGCAAGCGAAATGGCTCCCACAGGAGCCACCGAACTGCCGGATGACGATGGCCTCGGGCGCCCAACTGTGGTCCATGCATCATTGACCTCCTAGCCTAGTCGCCCAAGTCCGGGCCGAGCACCCCTCAAAGCCCCCTGTGGCACACCACCGCGATACTTTCGTCTCGGAGGCTGCCACATGGGGAAAGCTAGGCTAGCGCATCGGCGAACCATGGACCCGGGGAAAATGCCACGAATCTATTGACATAGTGTTAAGTGTCAGTTGTTGTTTTTTGCATGTTTTTTATATCGCAGAAAATCAATACCAAACGGAGTCCAAATGCCATGAAACATTACGGAGATTTTGTATGGACTAGAAGACACCTAATGGGCCAAGGCTGTGCCTGAGGGCTGCTCTAAGGAGACCACAACCCACCAGGGCACGCCAGGAGGCCCAGGCGCGCCCTGGTGGGTTGTGCCCACCTCGGGTGCCCCCGGACCATCTCTTTGCTCTATAAATACCCCAATATTCCAGAAACCGTAGGGGAGTCGACGAATATCAATTCCAGCCGCCGCAGAGTCCAGAACCACCAGATCCAATCTGGACACCATCATGGATGGGGTTGACAACCTCCATTGGTGCCTCTTCGATGATGCGTGAGCAGTTCTTTGTAGACCTTCAGGACCGTAGTTGGTAGCTAGATGGCTTCCTCTCTCTCTCGTTTGATTCTCAATACAATGGTCTCTTGGAGATCCATATGATGTAACTCTTTTGCGGTGTGTTTGTTGGGATCGGATGAACTTCGAGTTTATGATCATATCTATCTTTTTATATCCATGAAAGTATTTGAGTCTCTTTGATCTCTTTTGTGCATGATTGCTTATAACCTCGTATTTCTTCTCTGATATTTGGGTTTTGTTTGGCCAACTTGATCTATTTATCTTGTAATGGAAAGAGGTGCTTTGTAGTGGGTTCGATCATACGGTGCTTGATCCCAGTGACAGAACGGGAACTGACACGTATATATCGTTGCTACTAAGGATAAAACGATGGGGTCTATCTCTACATAGATAGATCTTGTCTACATCATGTCATTGTTCTTATTGCATTGCTTTGTTTCTCCATGAACTTAATACACTAGATGCATGCTGGATAGCGGTCGATGCATGGAGTAATAGTAGTAGATGCAGGCGGGAGTCGGTCTACTAATCTTGGATGTGATGCCTATGTAATGATGATTGCCTGGATATCGTCATGAGTATTTGAAGTTCTATCAATTGCCAACAGTAATTTCTTTACCCATCGTTTGCTATTTTTCTCGAGAGAAGCCACTAGTGAAACCTACGGCCCCCGGGTCTCTTCCTCATATTATTTGCCTTTGCGATCTATTTTATTTGCCTTTTATTTTCAGATCTACTAAACCAAAAATACAAAAATATCTTACTGCAATTTATTTTATTTGGCATTCGATCTATCAATATTTACAACTTTCTCCCGTCCACGCGCCAATTTCTGGCGCCGTTACCCGAAAGGGATTGACAACCCCTTTAACACGCCGAGTTGCGAGTATTTGTTATTTGTGTGCAGGGGCTGTTTACGTTGTGTTGCTTGGTTCTCCTACTGGTTCGATAACCTTGGTTTCATATCTGAGGGAAATACCTACCACTGCTATGCTGCATCATCCCTTCCTCTTTGAGAAAATATCAACGTGGCTTCAAGCGACATCACCTGCCCATGCCTGTTATGACTGGACCAGCATGGTGCAGGGCGACGATGCAGACGGGCGGGTCCGACTCCGCTGTCGTGCCCGTGAAAGCACGCGAAAAGACTCCCGCAGGTGCTGCCGAACACCCCGATGTTGGTTCCCCCGGGCGCCCAACCGTGGTCACCTGTCATGGACCTCCGAGCTTGGTCGCCCGGGTCTAAGCCGTCCAGGCCGATCAAATATCTAGGGGCACCCCTTAGAGGCCCACGTGGCACGCCACAGTGAGACGTTTGGCTCGGAGGCCGCCGGATGAGGCCAGTTAGGCTCTCCCGCATGGGTGTGAACGCACCGGATGCTGCGCAATGACGATTGCTCTGGGCGCACGGGGCAGTCCACCCGTCATGGACTTTACAGCCAACTCACATGGGCGCGAGCCATCCAAGCAGATCGGATAGCTCGCCTCAGTCCCAAAAGGCTCCGGCGGCAAGCCAACCTGAAATAGACGGCCAGGAGGATCTCTCGTCATCGATGAGCTCAAGAAGGCAGGTACTCGAGCATCCTTCATATGAGTAATACGGGGTAGAGGCACTACTACCCTCTGATATTGAGTATGACTACCCGCGGGTGTGTGAGTACGACGAGGAGGCCACAAGGAGGACATAGTCGCTAAGGAAGAAACTCACCTTCTCGCCTTGGAATGCACCACCATCTATCATCAGAAACTTTGTCACTACCAAGGAAGGCATGTCCGGGCTCACAAGTTCAATATCAGCGACCCCGTCCTCCGCCTGCAGCAAAATCAAAAGAACAAGATCTCTGCACCATGGGAGGGACCTTAATCTAGGAGGTCCTCAACAACAGGGCATACTACCTCTGCAACACAAAAACAGGGCAGATCACGAACCGACCATGGAATGCAACTCAGGTATGTCTTTTTCATGCATAAATTCCTGCTCTTTCTTAGCATAAACTACTTCAAACTTTTAGCATTTTGTCTTAGCTCAATCTAGAACAAATTGAGTAATAAAGGATATTATCCATGTTCTAATTTGTGATTTGCTATATCCTCAAATGCAAACATTGAACACGAGGGAGTGGCTTGATCTGGACCTAGGAGCTGCTTCATCCTTAATGACCTCTTAGGGCCACGAGCTCAGGGCTGCATCGACGTAAGCAAAACTTAAGCGGCGGCCCTTGCAACAAAGGAACATCCAAGCGCGAAGTCGGAGGCTGAATAATTTCTGGTCGCGGCTATGCCCGCCATAATAAGAACCAACTTGATGCCAGGGGTGGGCCCACCTCAATTCAAGGGTGTTCAGCTGATACCCATTATTTTGGCCAAAAAACTAGGTATACATAGTATCTATAATGTTCTGTATATAAGGATAAGGAAAAGCGAAACTGAGAACACGTCCACCACAAGTCCACTACTAGCCGGTTGGCCCAATAGCCCAACCTCTATTTCACTCGACACCACGAGTCCACGACTTCATCTAGTAGGGCCGCACGTAAGCACACATCCATCATCTCCATTGTCTCAAAAAAACTTTCATCATGTTGAATATATTGTGTACGTGTATATTGTGTCTTGGGCCCACCTCCTAGTTCATCTGTATAGTTGAGGTTATGGCCCCCCTCTGTACTTCATATATACGTGCTTGGTGCACCGATCAATGTAATTGTGTTGCACGGCCCAAATCCCATCCTCTACATGGAATCTACCGCAGCACGATCCTCTCCCTAACCCTAGCTGCCGCCGCCACACCTGCCGCTACCACTACTCTCTGTAGCCGCCGCCACTGCCCCGTGACGCCGTCCTTCCCCACCCCTGCTTCCGCCCCATATCCCTCTAAGCCGCCGCCGCCGCTATTCTCCATAGCCGCCGTCGCGCCACCTCCGTCTCCTCTAGCCGCCGCCGCACCAGGCCGCTGCCCGTGCCGCCACCGCCGCCCATCCACACCGTGCCGCCGCCGTGCCACTCGTTCGCGCCGCCGTCGCTGCTCCTCTGGTCGCCACCACCCGTGACACCGCTGCCGCTCCTCTGGCCACCGCCACCCGTGTCGCCGACGCCGCTCCTCTGACCGCCGCTGAGCCCACGCCAGTTGCCGTCACCTCCGTTGCCACCGCAGCAGTTCCTCTAGCCGCCGCCACGCCCACTCCAGCTACAGCCGCCTCCATGGCCGTCGTTGTGCCTCCTACCCTAGCCACCGCCATCGCCGTTGTGATGTCTTCTACCGCGTCGTCTCCCTTCGGCCACATGTATGCAAGTGCGCCGGCTACCTTCACCCACATGCATCCGGCCCCGCCAATGGTCGGCGGCCATGCTCCGCCCGCCCTGGTTCAGCCCCTCGGCGGCTACACCATGCCGCAGGATTTCCCGGCGGGCCATCCGGCCTACTTCTACGTGCCGCAGCAGCCGACCGGTGCCGGCTCCGCGGCTCTGCCCGCCCCGCCGATTGCCGGCGGCCATGCTTTGCCCGCCCCAGTTCAGCCCTACGGCGGCTTCGCCTCGTTGCCGGTCTCACCGCCATGGGACCATACTCCTTTGGTTGTCCTGCACTCGACCCCATCACCGAACAACTACGGCACCAGCGGCGCTTGGTACATGGACTCAGGCGCCACCGCCCACATGACATCTCATCCCGATACCCTAACCTCTTTCACTCCGGTTCATACTCCTACTCGCATCGCCGTTGGTAACGGTTTGTCTCTACCTATCACACATGTTGGTCGTACTTTGTTTCCTTCCACATCTACGCCTGTCACCATGTCTAATGTTCTTGTTTCTCCTGATTTAGTTATGACCCTTGTATTTGTTCGTCATCTTGCTCATGAGAATCCCATTACCGTTGAATTTGATGATGTCAGCTTTTCTGTGAAGGATGCCCGTACTCGGATGGTCCTTCACCATTGCGATAGTCCCAACGAGCTCTATCCGGTGCACTCCCCCCCACCGCCTCCACCACCCCAGTCGCCCTCGCCGCAGGTCTCAACCTTTGGCATGCTCATTTGGGACACCCGAACCACAGCACTTTGCGTCAAATTCTTTAGAGTTTTTCATTCTCATGCAATAAGATCGACCACCATACTTGTGAGGCTTGTTGTCTTGGCAAGCACGTTCGTCTTCCCTTTAATTAGCGCATCTACCACTTTTCCACTTTTCCTTTTCAGTTATCGCATAGTGATGTTTGGACATCCCCGGTTGCAAGCAACACGGGCTACCTATACTATTTGGTGATCTTAGATGATTTCTCTCCTATTTGTGTGGACATTTCCTCTTCATCGCAAGTTCGACGCCCTTGCCACACTCACCGCCTTTTATTCCTATGTCACCACACAGTTCGGTCGTCCTATCCTTGCATTACAAACTGACAATGGAAAAGAGTTTGACAACGTCGTTGTTCGTAACCTTCTAGCCTCCCATGGCACTATCTTCCACCTCACTTGCCCCTACACATCCCAACAAAATGGTTGTGCCGAGCGTATCCTTCGCACTGTTAATGACTGCGTCCGCACGTCGCTCCTTCACTCTAACGTGCCTCCCCTGTTTTGGCCGGACGCTCTCGCCACCGCCACCCTCCTCATCAACATCCGCCCGTGTCGCCCACACTGGAACTATGCCCCTCACCATCTCCTCTTTGGTGCGCCCCCATCTTATGATGGCCTTCGCATCTTTGGTTGTCTCTACTATCCTAGCCTCGTCGCCACTGCGCCTCATAAGCTTGCACCTCGCTCCATCGCTTGCATCTTCCTCGGCTACCCACTTAACACCAAAGGATACCGCTGCTACGATCCCGTCTCACATCATGTATTCACCTCCCAGCACATTTACTTTGATGAGAAGGTGTTTCCATTTCAGCAGGTACCTCTCGTCACCCCATCACCGCCGGCCACTGGCGGCCCTCCAGCGACCCCGTCAGGTGGACGGCCTCGCTCGATTCTTGGACTGCCTCCGTCAGCTGCGCCTCGCGCCCCCACGATGCCCTCGTCGACTCCGTCAGGGGCCTCAGCTTCGCCCGCCTCGCCGGCAGCCACTACGTCGCCGGCCTCTTCTCCGGCCACCCCGTCGCTGGTATCTTCACTGTCCACCTCGGGTGACACCCCGTCGCTGGCCGCTTCGCCGGCCTCCCCACCGGCTGCCTCAAGCGCGGCCTCGGCTGCCTCCGCGGGCGCGGCCCCCTCGAGCTCCACCTCGGGCGCGGCCTCCCCCTCAGACGGGGCCGCCCCCTCTGGCTCCACATCGGCCATGGCCAGCTCTCATCGCCGCCTACGCCTGCCGTGATTCCGACGTTGCCATCTCGCCCCCTCACCCGGGCCAGGGCCGGCTTCCACCATCTGAGCCTGCAGTACTCCCACGACGAGTATCTCATCGCTGCCTCCACCATTGAGCCATCGCCGATTCCTGCGTCCACTAGAGCATCCCTACGTGATCCTCACTGGCTCGCTGCGATGCAGGAAGAGTTCAGTGCTCTTCAGCGGAACTGTACCTGGACACTGGTTCCCCAGCCTCCTCGTGCCAACGTCATCAGCGACAAGTGGGTCTTTCATCATAAGACCCGCTCGGGTGGCACGCTTGAGTGCTATAAGGCTCGTTGGGTGGTTGTTGGGTTTCGGCAGCGTGCTGGTGTTGACTTTACTAGACGTTTGCACAGGTTGTCAAACCGGGTACGATCTGCACCGTGCTTCAGCTGGCGGTCTCCTGTGGCTGGCCAGTTCATCAGATGGATGTCTCCAACGCCTTTCTTCATGGCCACCTTGAGGAGCAGGTTTACTCTGAACAACCCAGCGGTTTCGTCAACGCATCTCTTCATGGGCATGTGTGTTTGTTGTCTCGATCTCTCTACGGGCTCAAGCAAGCACCTCGCGCCTGGTACCAGCGTATCGCCAGCACTACTGCAGGATGCTACTAAAGCGACACTACGATCAGAGACCCTTCTACGAAACTATGTGCGATGCAATAATCGCAAACGGTGGTGTAAAAACCCGTCAAAAAGGTGCAAAACGTTTGTGATGGTGGAGCCATCGAACATGGTTCAGATTTTAGTTGTGTGTGCGATGCAGGGCATACGGTTGATCCAGGCGAACTGTTTGCGATTAGACAGAACTACAGAAACGGGCAGCCATATCAATGTGTGTGCGATATACGGCATACAGTTCACTTCGATGAACTGTTTGCTATTAGTGAAAGCAACAAAAACGGTCAGCCAGATAAAGGTGTGTGTGATATACGGCATACGGTTTAGTCGAATGAACTGTTTTTGATTAAGGAAGAGAAGATAAACGGTTTAACTTAACAAGATGTGTGTGATACGCGGCAAAAAGGCCGGAGGTTAATTCGAGAACAAGTACACAGAGGTTAATTTGACATACATGACTTATAAGTTTCACAGAAATCATATCACTTTTTTTTGGATAACATTTAATTGCATTGAATATATATAGTGCTCCGTCCTATTCGTTGAATTAACAAGGACCTCGAGGTTAATTCAACTAATATGATGGAGCACTATATACATTCAATGCAATTAAATGTTTACAGTGACCCATCACATCACTTAATTTAACATCGAGGCCACTTCCCATCCGGTCACCCATCTGATAACTACTCAAGCCTCAGCACAATTAACTTGCGAGGATGGACGGTCAATCATCCACAGGCACTGGCCTAAAGTTGCAAAGACCTTCAACATGAATGATGGCTCAATATTCGCCTTCCGCTTCAGCAGTTTTCCAGATGAGATGCATTTGTCTATGTATCGTCTATGATGCTAATTTCGAAAGGTTCTAGATGTTGCATGTGAAACTTGGTGCTGGTGCAATTGTGTAATGGGGTAGCTGAGTGCTGAAGCTATATCATGTTGTACTCGGATGTATTTCAATTATGAAATCCTGCTTCCTTAATATGGAAATAAAATATATTATGTGCTTAATACGAATGTCAATTAGATTAGTAAATAAATTATTAATAATAGAACAATTAGCCTGCCAATTGGCCAATTAGCTTGCTAATTTGGTTTTCCTATTGCAAACGGTTATTGAGAAAACACCATGGGCGATGACCTCAGGCAACGTACAGAGTGTCTAGGAATAAACCGTGTTGGATCAATGAACAATCAGACACGACATTCTCTTGAAAACTATTTGCGTTACACCACCTTACGCAAACGTTTTGCTTGGAGTGACTGTGTGGGATGTATATGCGAACGGAAACATTTAGCGAAGACTGACTGTGTGGGATGTACTTACGACCGAAAATGATTTCGCCTGTATAATTGTATTTTTAGCACTACTGTATGTATAACCATATTTGGTCGCTCGTTGGTCGCACACGACCTCATTTTGCCGAGTGTGTGTGCCAGGAGGGCATATCCCTAACGGTTTCTGGGTCGTGTGGGAAGGACCCCCCCTATCACAGTCACTCACTAGGTGATGGTTCCAAACGCCGTCGTGGAAAGAGGTTAAAAATCATTTGTATAGCACCAATGTGTACCAGTGCATGTTTCTTCAAACACTGGTCTTCAGCGTTACTCGCTCAGATGCTTCGTTATTTGTCTATCACCGTGGCGACACGACTGCATATTTGCTCCTCTACGTCGATGTCATCATCCTGACGGCCTCCTCCGCAGCCCTTCGTTAGTAGATTACTCTCCCGTTGCGTGATGAGTTTGCCATCAAGGACTTAGGCGCTCTACATTATTTCCTTGGCATTGAGGTCGTTCGGTGACCCGATGGCTTCTTCCTTCATCAGCAGAAGTATGCTCATAAGCTACTTGAGTGTGCCAGCGTGCTCAATTGTCACCCTGTCGCTACTCCTATTGACACAAAGGCCAAGGTGTCTTCTCTCGAGGGCTCGCCCATGCTGGATGCTCCGTTCTACAGGTCCATTGTTGGTGCTCTTCAGTATCTGACTCACACCCGACCGGATCTACAATATGTTGTTCAACAGGTGTGTCTTCATATGCACGCCCATCGTGACTCTCATTGGAGAAATGGATTCTCCTCTACATCCGTGGCACGATGGCTCTTGGGCTCAATCTCATGGCGTCCACTTCTCTGACACCCGTCGTTCCACCTCTGGATACTGTGTCTACCTCAGTCCTTCACTCGTCTCGTGGCCGTCCAAGCGACAACCCACCATTTCGCACTCCAGCACGGAGGCCGAGTATCGAGCAGTGGCTAACACCGTCGCCGAGTGCACCTGGCTACGACTGCTACTTCAGGAGTTGCATCATGATGTCTCCCAGGCTATGGTTGTCTACTGTGACAACGTCTCTGCGGTGTACCTTTCCGCCAACCCCGTTCATCATCGCCGGACTAAGCACATTGAGCTGGAGATTCACTTTGTGTGTGAGCAGCTGGCCCTTGAACACATTCGGGTCCTACATGTTTCGACCGCACAACAGTTCCCTGATGTGATGACTAAGGGACTGCCGACTTCCACCTTCGAGGAGTTTCGTTCCAGTCTCTGAGTCTCCCGCACCGCTTTGACTGCAGGGGGGTGTTGAATATATTGTGTACGTGTATATTATGTCTTGGGCCCACCTCCTAGTTCATCTGTATAGTTGAGGTTATGGCCCCCCTCTGTACATCATATATACGTGGCTGATGCACCGATCAATACAATTCTGTTGCACGGCCCAAATCCCATCTTCTACACATCATCTAAAAAAACTCCATCGATCGATCAGAGGCATAGATGAACCGACACCTGCCTCCCTTGCCCTCACGCATGCATGGATTGTCTATTCCCATGCAAGCCGCCACTCTGCCGCCAACCGGCCAGGGCTGTTGCCGTCGCCTCGCTTGATCGAAGATCGCGTGTGGGCACGGCATGCCGCCGCTACCCTTCTGTTCTGAACTTCTGATCCTTCAAGTGGGCAGTGGACATCAGGCCGAATCGATTCAATTTCAAAGCGAGAACCAAAGATTATCGGAAATGTTAACGCCCACATGTGTGGGCGTTCACCACCCCGACCACACGCAAGCATCACCGTTGGCAGGTGTGTGCACGAATCTTGGAACAAACCAGGTGGTTTTTTGTGCCACATAGGATGAAGCGCGTGTGCGGTGTGCGAGTAGGTTTGCCCGCACGTTGGTTGCCACCCCGCGGTCAGCGGTTGCCATCTGAGTCATGCGGTGGAACTGCAATGCGCCCGCACGCCACGCTTCGACTGCGGTTGACGTTGCACGCCTCTGCCCCCTCCCCCTCACGCTCCCATTTACTCTCCCACACCGTAGTTACTGGCAGAACCCACTCGCATTTCCAACCATCGAAGGAGAAGGAGAGGGGAGAAGGCGACAGCGAAGGCAGAAGAATCGACGGTGCTCGGGACCGTCGGTGGTGCTCGCCGGAACGGAGCGGCTCGCCGGAGCGCCTGCGGGTTAAAGGTACTGCTCGATGCACCCCTCACAATCCCTTCCTGCATTTCCTCCCCTCCCTTCCTGTTTGATTCCTCAATCGAGATTTGTAGAGATTCAGGCGATTCGTCGATGCGTCGGCGTTCCCGCCGGCGCCGAAGTTGTTTGCTAGACGTTTTTGGTTGCATTGGCCAGTTTCGTCGCGGCCGCGGCCGCGGCATCGTCGGCGTGGTTCTGCTTGTTCGGAGGCACGCACTAGTTTTTGCATATGGATTGAGCAGGTGTCTTCCGGGTAGTTTTTGATGCGCGTTGGTTTGATTTTGTGTTTTGCAGTGAGTTCATGGGAGAATTTCGAGGGTGAATTTGAAGTCGAAGTAGTTGCCATTGAACCCTAGATCTAGTAAGTTTGGTTTTTGAAAATGCAGAATGAGGCGAACTTGATAGTTACATTAACTATCATGATTGCGCGACCACTTACTCCCTGAACATATTTGATAGTTGCCACAAACGTGTTTCCCCTTGCGGCAACAAATTACTGAAAACGACTGTGTTAGTTGCCACATGTTAGCTTTCGCACATGGCAACTAATTTTGCTGAAGTAATGCGATACTTGCCACACACACGCTCTTCCATGTGGCAACTAATTCTGCTAAACTAATGTGATATTTACCAAACACACGCTCTTTTTTCCGTGTGGCAACTAAGATTGCTCAATTCCTGTGTTAGGTGCCACAACCATTCTATTTTCATTGCGGCTAGTGTGTTTTCTGAATGTTATGTGACAGCAACCACGGTGTGACAGTTGCCACAATCGGTAGTCAGTGAGAATTCAAGAGCCAAGTGCCATTGCGGCCAGTGTGTTTTCTGAATGTTATGTGACAGCAACCACGGTGTGACAGTTGCCACAATCGGTAGTCAGTGGGCATTCAAGAGCCAAGTGCACTGGATGGCAACCACTGCGCACTTAAAGTGTGCTTGTTGCCATCTAGGTAGTATATTCATTTGGCAAATAGAGTGCAAACACACTGCCTGTTGCCATTCTGCATATAAGACAGTGTGGCAAATAGAGTGTGAACAGACTGCCTGCTGCCATTTCTGCATATAAGACAGTGTGGCAAACTGTCTGCACAATGTGGCAACCGAATTTGCATATCAAATGTTTCAGATGCCATACGTATGCGTCGCATGCGGCAAGTGTTTTTGCTGACCCCCTTGCATTTACATTTTCCACCATGACAATTTGGTATGTTCCCATCTCAGCAGAATGGCTCGTGGCGATCATCAAAACGATGATGATGATTTCATGGATCCACCACAGCGTAATCGGGCAACTGGGCGGAGAAAAGAGGGTGATGAGGTAAATGTTCACACACACACCCCTTCTTCCTGATGTATGTTAATGGTTGACACCTTTGAGCCCGCAATCGTCTGGCACGAACTAAAATTTCATTACATTGCAAAATGCGGCAACAACTGATATCCTGTTTTTGTTTGTAAAAACATGGCAACAACTGATCACTTTATGTCTGTTTTTTGCAGAAGAAGAAACGTATTCGCAACAGAGCCTCCCAAGAACGACTGACTGTGTTGACTGACAAATTCAGCGATGATCAGAAGGGGGCTGCTGCTGAGATGGGTATGCAGTCTATGATGCATGTCCGGTGCACGAACCTTTTCAACCCTGTATGCGATTGGCTTGGTGAGATCTACGACCCCGCCTCCAGAGAATTCGTGATTCCGGGACGCGGAAGACTACCGCTGAATGAGGAATCCGTGTTCTGCATGTTGGGTGTGCCCCGTGGACATATCAAAGTCCCGTACGAGGTCAACAACGAGATCGAGGAAGCGATGTTCCCCCGTTTGTTTCCTGGGTTGGAATCCATGCCGAACACGACTGCAGTGGCAGATTCGTTGGAGGCCATGACGACGCACGGAGATGTTTTCAAGATGAAGCTACTCATGTACCTCATCTCAGCCGTTTTCGCGCCGACCACTTCTCTTCGGTCAAGCAACAAATGCTTCCCCATCCTGGTGAATGATCTATCTTTACTACATTATTTTTCCTTCAATTTTTTTTGCTCCGATGTCATGTGCAAGCTAGTCACTGACAGTTTTTTTGTTGTTTTTTCCATTGGAATTCTGACGCGGCAACTCCTTGTCCTGAATTTTATGCGGTGCAGGCGAAACTGAAAGATGTGAAGAACATGAACTGGTGTAAGTTCATTGCCGACTTCCTGCATGATGCATTTGCAAGCAAGGTGTACCAGAAGGGTTGTCGACTGCATTTAATGGTATTTTTTACCAGTCCTTTATGTGAACACTATTTTTTAGCACATCTTTATTCATGCATGTCAACATGATCATAACAAGATGGCAACTGCCATGTTGATTATGTGGTAACTGCCATCATGACTATATGGCAACTGCCATCATACTATGATGGCAACTGCCATCACTCTATGATGGCAACTAGCACATGCAGATGGCATATTCTTCGTAAAATACCATATATTGTATCCTGTTATTTGTTGCAAAATACCATGACCGCAACTGATTTTTCTTTCTTTTTAAAATTGTTGTACATCAGCTCATGTACGTCGACTGCCTTGATCTGTCCACCGTGGATTTCACTGGGACAGGAGGCCCGCTGCCTGCGCACAAGTTTGTTGTTTTTGCGTGGACTATCGATGCTGTCAAGGCTGTGCTTGCTGCAGACAGGGTAACTGATAGCAAATATGGTAAACTGCAGGTTAGTTCTGCTTTTTTTTGCAACACATGAACTGCTAGTCAGTGTTCATCATTCTCTCTCTTATATCCTTGCTACTTTTTTTTCTTTCTCCCCAGCTGATGGCCAAGCATTCTATAGACTACAGCGTGTTTGGGGGCCTCAAAACTTTGAAAAGTGGATGGACGTGCACTCAGCTCCGTCTTGTCCTGCAGAGGTAATCAAAAGATCTACATATATGGTTTGCCGTGGAGTATTTTTCGATGTCGTGCAAGTGATTGCAATACGGGGTTGTCATTGATGCCTCTTTGTTTCGTGTACAGGCGAGGGCACATGTTGAGCAGCTAATAGGGCAGTTTGCATCTGGAATGACCGGCTTGCTCGGGAAGTTGGTTGAGGGGTGGACGTCCCTCAGTGGCTCTGACGGCGACGCGGTTGCGAGGCAATTCACTTCATTCGTCACAGAACGTACACACCGGCCAACCGGTTGCCGTGGCCGGTATGACTACAACAGTTCCCAGGAGCCCGCTGACACACAAGATGAACTAGGTGGAGACGCTGGTCTCAGCAAGGATGACGATGATGTCATGGATAATGTGCAAGAGGACACCGATGATGATGAACACGCTGAAGTTCGCGCAGGTGGTAACAAGGGCAAGAATGCAACAGATGTCCCCCAACCGGATAAAGTCAAACAACACACGGCTGTGAGAGGCGAAGGGGTTTTGCCATCAAAGAGGGGGATGGCTCCAGAGGGTGCTGGGCAAGTTTCTGCTGGCAAGAGGTCTAGGACCGACCCTGTAGCTGCCAGGAAGAGGTTTGACTTTCATCTTAGCCTTTTGCTTTGTCTATTTTCTTCGAACAGACTCATCCTCTTTTTTGCACTTGTGTTCTGTCAAACGCGGCAACGAGATTGCTGACTGACAATTGCCACCTCTTTTTTTTGACCTCCATCTCATACGTGCAGCGAGCCGACAGCTGGTGGACGAGCAATTACGAAGAAACAGGCGCCAACGCCAACCCGTGTTTCTGCTCGGTTGAACAAAGGTGCCCCCATTGCCGGTGATACCACTTCCACCAGGACATCTCCTCGCACGACGACAACCAACACCGGGGATCCTGTCGTGTTGCCAGACCTGAGGAAGGCAGTCAGGAAGTAGGTTTCTTCATCCGCTTTCATTGACATAGCGCTATATTTTTTGATTTTCCAATGCATTCGTTTAGCTTGTCACATTGTCTTCTGTCATCACCCCCCCACGTGGCAACCGCTGTTTTACCAAATGGTATTTTATTTACTTTCTAAACGTGTGGCAACTTCTATTTTTGTTTTTCACATGGCAAGTGGAATGTAGGCCAAATGGTACCTTTAACGTACCTTATGGCAACTGCCATCTTTTTACCGTTGGCTTGTGAGCTCATCCCACGCCTAGGATTGAAATTGCATTCATTGCAGATCAGACATTTTTATCATTCTTTCAAGGTTGCTAGCATGGCAACTGCTGCTGGATGGCAACTGACGTTCCCCTTACATGGCAACTGCCAGCTTTTCCACCTGCTTTTCCATTTTCTTAAGATTTCTACCAAGGCAAACATAATTTTGTTTCATTTTTAAATACCTTTTTCATGCGCTTCATTTTTTTGCAGGGTGAAGAAGACTACTACGCGTGGGTCCAAGCATATCAGTAAGGACCCGCTAGAATGCATGCATTCAAAGTTGTCAACAGGGGGCAACTCAGATGTACAGGAGGCACCAGTCGACAATACTGCTGCTGCACCGTTGACCGCTCCCACCAACTCTGATGCAAGTGGCAGACCATCTCCGCCGGCTGCAGATGTGCAGCCTACAACAACGGGCATCCGTACATCGGGGAGTGACGAGTCGGTTTCTGCCAGGACAGCTGAAATACTGCCAACCCTTCTGGCAATGAAGGATGCTGCTGTGAGTCATGCCACCCCATCAGCAAGCGTTGAAGTGGACGCTCCTGAGACGAACCTAGGCAAGGAAGATTCCCGCTCATCTGACACTGATTCCAAGCGCGTGCGCGGTGGCACTCCTGTGTCCACGACAGAAGCGGTCGAGGCGGCAGTTCACAAGGACATGCCATCTACAGGTGAGAGTCCTTGCACAACAGCTCCAGCTCCTGGCGGTGCAGATACTGCTAAGGTGACTGTTTCGCGTGTTGGTCTACCACCTAGGCATCGTAGCCCCCGCAAGCAACCGACAGACATACCGAATGCACCGGCAGTAGCAAGGAGGAGGAGAGACGAGTCTGGTTTTGTTCCTGCGTCCACACTGTTCCCGCCACCGGCAGTAGCCAGGAGCAGGAGAGACGAGTCTGGTTTTGTTCCTGCGTCCACACTGTTCCCGCCACCTGCCAAAAGCAATGTGACGGAGAAACCTGAAGACCGGAGCACAACTGATGCAGGTGTCAAGCCGGGCATGAGCGACACAGGTGAACACCCGGAGCAGACTATGCCTTTTCCTGCAGTGGAAATCCCCAGCATAAATCTGTGCACTTCCAGGCTCCCAATCAACATCGGTGTCCCCTACAGCCCAAACAAGAAGATTGTCATGAAAGCTACGGTTGATACCGCTGACAACATGCCCCGCCCTACAAATAAGGACGATCATTCTGCAGCGACCGATTCAGATATGTTTGTTGATCTTTCACCCTTGGATTCTGCCCCGCAAGTCGTTCGTGGTCCGGCCAGCAGGAATGAGAGGCACCCAATGGCCTTTACCCCACCGAGTTTCAACCTTGGCATCAGTCAAGATCAACCAGTTGTGCAAGATCCTATGCCAGTTGCCTTTGCATTCCCAGGAGGCATGCCTGCAATGATGGCGCAGCCAATGGTCGAGGGCAGGAAGGCTGTCAAGTTCGCAGAGCCGATTGTGGCAGGTACACTTGCCATGTCCATATGGTTTTTCTTGCACACGTCTGTGTAGTTTCACTGTTGTCCCAATCATATTTTTTGTTTTGGGGGGTTCTCACTTGTGATGGCAACTGACATGCGATGACATGGCAACTGGATTTGATGCACCATGTCACATACTTTTTTTCTGCCATGCTGCATTTTACATTTGGGCAACCATGTGGCAACTGAAGTTGATTCAACATGGCAACCGTAGTCTCTGTAACATGGCAAACACAGTGCATCACACATGGCAACTGGAATTGATTCAACACCATGTCACCTATAATTTTTTTGTTTCCATGCTGCATTTTTTTCATAAAGCAATCACATGGCAAGTGCAGTTGACACAACATGGCAACTGTAGTTGCTGTGACATGGCAACTACATTCCAACTAGATGGCAACTACATTCCAACTACATGGCAACTGTAGTTGCTATGACATGGTCACTACAGCTGGACCACACATGGCAACTGCCCCACTTTTTCCTGCCTACAACTCACATCATGCACCCCATCTTTTCTCACAATCCATCTGCTTTTGATTTCCTAGGTATCCTAACCCACTTTTTTTATCACTGCAGCCACACCCGAGGAGATTTCACCGTCTCTTGAAGAAACTTACCGCATGCTTGAGGACGCAGCATTGCAGAGGAAGTCCTCACGAGGGCAAGGGCAATAAAGTTCCAACGTGCCTGCAGACACGGTATCTGAGGATACCATTAGGAGTGCCACTCCTGGTTCTGTGAGGCAGCAGAGGGTAGTGCACCCACCTCCCGTGGAAGACTACGAGCCCGAATTCAGGGCCACTAAAGAATAGACCCAGCTGTACGATATCGTCAAGCGGTTTGGAAATGCGAGGTCCAGCGGCAAGCACATGAAGGAGCTGAAAGCGTAAACGACCACACCCCATAACATCTCATTTTGCTTTGCTCCTTTTTTACCATTCACATCCTTCGTACTTTCTATGTTATATTGTTTTAGTTCTTTCATAATTTTTTTTACTTAGTAGGCATGATCCTTCCATGTTATATTGTTTTCATACAGCTCATGTTTGGACAGAACCAAAGTCATTCAATGCAGAGCGACGTACGTCGACCTTGGTGATCTTGCTGAGTCCGTGAGGCCAAACGACAAAATGTCGACGAACGTAGTTGCATGCCGGATTGACTACATCAACAACCACACCGATGTGTGCGCCGACAAGACAATCATGCATTATAGTGTGACCTGCAAAATATGGGACGGTGACTTCCACCACAAAATCCTGAGGAAGAACTTTGCCCAACACGGTGATTTCAAGCTCACAATGAAGAAATATGTGAGTACTCCTTCAATGTCTGCACTTTTTTTTCACAAGGTGTGGTTTTTGTTGCCATCATCTGAAGTTGTGTTTTACATGGCAGCTGTTTTCATGTGGCAACAGCTGCCGTGCACACTGACTTATTGATTTTTGCATGCCGCGCAAACTATGTAGCAACTTGACAGTAAAATACATGGCATACTTTTGTTCACACATGGACGGCAACTTTATTTCAACTACCCACACCCATAACCAGAGTTTTTCTACGTGATTCTAATTCCTTTGTCCCTCTGCTGTTCTTTACGCGAACGCTGATTCTCATTTTACTCACTTTTTTAAATGCAGGTCATGTTCCCCATGTTCCAGGAGCTTTCACCACACGACCCACACGACAAGTGTGGTCACCACTACGTGATCTGTCTTGACCTGAAGAACCAACGTGTTGAGGTGCTTGATTCAATCCGTTCGGAAGATGATGCAGACCTCACCACACATGCTGAATTCTTCATTAAGAACCTCAAAGAGACATGGCACCGTCACTATGAACACTCAAAGGTCCAGATCAGTCATTTCCCGACTGAGTATGTGGCGACTACAAAGCAAGGGAACACGTAATTCCTTCCTTCCTTTTCGTCTGTCATTTTACATCAATCCAATCCCTGTTTTGTTTGTCAGATCTGAAATTGAAGTCTGTCTTTTGTTACGTCTGAGCTCTTTGCGTGGTCACGTTACTCTTTTCCTCGTGCAGGACGGACTATGGCTTTCACGCGCTGGAGTACCTTGCAAAGTGGGAAGGCAGAATTGTCCCCGCTATCACAGCTGCAACGGTCGTTGAGCTCCGGAAAATCCACATATGGAACTGGTTGACGAATGAAGATTTCAACAAGCGGTTGGGAGCACGCGAGTTTGTGCAGGAGGCTATCAAGAAAGTCACCAAGAAGTACAAGTGATCACGTGGCGTTACAGACCGGACGCACACCTTACATTCTATTGCCGAGGAATGTAAGGTATTATCTCGTTGTTTATCATTGAAAATTATGTTTGTGTGCTATGTTGTGGCTACAACCCCGCGTAGGCTACTATGTAGTGGTGGTGTGCGAGTGACATTTGAATAGTTTCATGTAATATATGTGTGGACGTGAACCTACTTTTAGGCGTAATTATTACAATGGTTTCGTCGTTTCTAGCACTGGTTTGATGCTTTGAACGCGTCTACGATGTTTTAAAAACTATGGCAAATGTAGTTCATCAGACATGGGTAGTGGAAGTCATTGTCGTTTTACATTTTTGGCTGTTTTGCTTCTTCATTTTCATCGCTAACTGCACGGGGTAGGTTGATCTTGCAGCCACAACGTTTTGCTGGGGTTTATGCACGTTACGCTATTTTCCAACTTGTTTCCCATACACTTGCACACAACACACTACGTGCCCGTAAACCGCGTCGTTTTGTCATGTGAATACATGCCATGCAGAGTCATCAGGAATACCATGGCATATGTCCACTACATCTAACATGGCAGATACAGTACAAACAACATGGCAGCTCCAGCATAATTAACATGGCAACTACAGCACAACTAAGATGGCAGATCCAGTACAATTAACATGGCAGATCCACTACAACTAGCATGGCATATTCAGTACAAAACAGCATGGCATATTTAGCATAAATTAGCATGGCATGTTTAGTATCAAAAATCATGGCAGACTAACTACACATAACATGGCAAATTAAATGCATACATCATGGTAGATTAAGTACCCATAACATGGCAACTGCATTTAACCATTCAATGAATTTTCCCTTGCACTTCTGATGCCCTTGAAGAGTTATTCCCCCAATTGTTTTAAAAAAGAATTCTCAATATCTAGGGTACAAAACAAAATGTCCACAACGCCACAATTTTTGCTCATGGATTGGCCGCCCCTTTCTTCGTTTTCTTGTGTTTTGCTTGGATCTCCAATCCCGACTTGTACCTTATCTCTCTTGGACGACCCTTTGTGATGGAATGGGGTGGGTTCCTGACCTGGGTCTGTGTGCTTGCTGTTCCAGATCCTATCTCTGAGTTTTTAGACGACGGCCCCGTGGATGAAGGCACGCTTGATGTGCGGGGGAACCGGTGTAAGGCTTCCTCGGCTTTCCTCTTCTTGATCTCATCAAGCTCTCTTTTTAGTGCTTTCCTGTGTTTTTCTGCGACTCTCGTTGTGTCATCACTCTTGCATGCTTCATCAATTAGCTCAGCATAGTTCTTTGTCAGCATAACGTGCCTCACGGCTTCCATGGTTGACTCTGGTCTCTCGTCATGCACAGCCAGAACTGCGTGTGTTGTTTGCGGGGCCAACGCATCGTCAGCGTCCCAAGTCCATCATCGCCTTATGAAATGCCGGGGCATCCGTGTCACAGCGTTCACGTCCATTACTTTTAGTATGTGACAGCACACAATGCCGTCCCGTTCGAACTTGCAGCATTGGCAGTAGAACTCGCCTTCGCCTATCGAGGCTATGACGAAGTAGTTCCTTCCTTTGTCCGGGTATTCAGGTTCTGAATCTGACATGCCCAAAATAGAACACACCTTGAACATACGTTCGTCCACCTAGAAAGCCGTGAACATGCTGGCATGCTTTATTTCTTACTGGAATCTGCATTTTTTGTGTGTTTTCTGTTAAACTATTGTGCGCTTTTTTCTTGTACCACCTTATGTTGTCATGGAAAATAGATATACATTTTGTTTGAACATGGCAAACGTAATTCATTGAACATGGCAAATATAGTACGCTGAACATGGCAAATGCAGTACGCTATACATGGCAAATGCAGTACACTAGACACGGCAAATGCAGTACACTAGACATGGCAACTGTAGTACATTTTTGACGTGGCATCGTCATTTTTCCATAGCAGCATTCCCCAATTGAATCACATTGAATAAAACATGGTAACTGCCCTTTTATTTAAGCATGGAATCTACAGCTGAGTAAACATGGGTAACTGCATTTTCAACAAACATGGCAGATGCATCTTATTTAAACATGGCAACTGCATTTTATTAAACATGGCAACTAGAGTTTATTAAACATGGCAATTGCATTTCAGCAAACATGGCAGTTGCATTTTAGTAAACATGGCAATTGCATTTCAATAGACATGGCAACAACATAACATTTTCCATTCGACACTAGCATTTGCACACCAACATGCCCAGTGGAAGTACATTGCATTAAACATGGCAACTGCATTTCATTGAACATTGAAACTGCATCCGGGTAAGCATGACAAACAAAATTTCTATTGAATATGACAACTGCATCTGAGTAAGCATGGCAAACACTACTTTATTAAACATGGCAACCGCAAAATCATGGCAACTGCATCGCACTCTATAAGGCACATACTGACTTGGTGCTTTTTCTGCAAATAAGACTGTAACGCAACGGACTTACTTGTTAAAGATCTTGTTGGTGTATATCTTGCTCATTTGCCTCTCCATCGGTAAGTACGTTAGCAATTTTGGCTGCTTTAGCGCGGTGTTCGCTTCTTGCTGCAGCTCAGATCCCAGAATTTTTTGTTGCAAAGCTGTGTACTGCTTGGCAAACTGTAGCAATGAGTTGCCAGGACTGACGTACCGCTTCAAAACAGCATTGAATCCCTCGCTGTGCTGCGTAGTCTGCAGAAAGGGGAAGAAGCACTGCATGAAGTAGGCCGGCACCCAGTACATTCGCTTCTCCCACAGGCTTACAAGAGTCTCGTTGTCTTGGACTTGATGTGTTTCAGTCATGGCCATCCAGCTCCTTTCAAACTCCTCCACCGTCAAGCTGTGGTCCACGCACAGCTCGAATGCCTTGTGCAGCTCTGGACGGTCAGCAAAGAACGGTCCTAGCGTCTCCTCGGCCTTCTTTATAATGTGCCACCTGCAGTGCCTGTGCACTGCCAACGGAAAGACCTCCTCTATGCCTGCACGCATGCTGAAATCCTGGTTCGTTATTATGTTCATCGGAGCAAGTCCATCCATGCACTCCAAGAAGGTCTTGAACAGCCAAACGTACCCATCCGTGTCTTTGTTCCGGACGAGCCCGCAACCGAACTACAACGACTGATTGTGGTTATTTATCCCTATGAACAGAGCGCACAGCATCTTGTACATGTTGGTGAGGTATGTCGCGTCGAATGAAATGCAATCTCGGAAATGTTTGTAGGCTCTCCTTGCAGCACCATCCACCCAATACATGTTCCTGACACGGTCCTCATCGTCCAACCTTATCCTGTAAAAGAAATCTGCATCTTCTTTGGCTTTCTCATCGAAGTAGGCAATTGCGGCCTCTATGTCTGCCAACTTGCTCTCTCTACGGTACCTTGCCCGTAGGTTTGTGACGTCAGCTGGTATGTACGGCATGCTACTCAGAGTCCCCTTTTTGCTATGGATGAGAGATAGTATCTGCACCATTCTCGATGGACCGACATTACAATCATGTAGCAGCTTTACGAATTGCCTTTCGACGGGGGTGAACCCTCTGTGGGCGGTCAGAAATTTCACTAGGTCGAACTTCTTTATCAGTTGGTGGTTGTGCTCATCAAAATACTCATTGACCACCCACTGTGCTCCATCTACGTTTAGCTTACACCGGACAGGGCACTCAGTCTTCTGAATGATACCTCTCTTTCGTTCCGGAATGACAGGCGCATCGCCTTTCCCCTTCTTGTTCCTGCGTGCCTTGTGGCACCTCATCTCACCTCTGCTGTACTCGTTAGTTTTCTTAATTTTCCTATGGTACTCGGTGTTGACCGCAAACCCATGGAACTTTGCATATGTCTGGTACTATTCCCTTGCTGCTTCGAATGACTCAAATCTCTGCCCAATGTACGGTGGCTGAGGCACCACGATCTCTGATTGCCCACCATCTTCATCCCCTTGCGCGTCGTCGTCAGTTTCATTGTTCACTTCAGTATGGGCGGCAGTCCCATCTACCTGAGAGTTGCCAGTGCTTGTGTTCAAAGGGGTGCTTGCCGGCATTGCTGGAATGATTGCCATTCCCGACTTTGACTCGAAATTTTTTGCGGCATGTTTGTCTGCTGTCTGGTGGAACGCGTCTTCCGTGCGCTCAGAGCTCCCCGCAGTAGATGTGCCGGCGCCGCTGTGCATTGTAATTGTAGGTTCTTTAACAGGGAAAAACAGGTACGAGATTAAGATTTTTGTGTTGGATAACATGTGGATCGCAACGGATCACACCATCTTCGAGTGATTTTCCATGACATCTTTTACAGACAACAAGCCGTCAGTCTGTGGGTGGTCATTTTTATGGCAGTTGTAGGTGTGCAGACATGGCACCTACTGTTCAACAAACATGGCAACCATTGTTTTGCCTACAAATAACTACAAATAGCAAATGTAGCACTGTTTTTTGTGGTTCAGATATTTTCCCTCTACCTTGTTGTGCTGTATTTGACCATCTTGTGTGGTCTGTGACACCATAATGACGTGATCCACCAGGAATTTGCAAAGCTTGCCAGGAGACGTTTGCCGGGTCACCGCCAGCATAATAACCTGCAATCATAGTAGTGGTTTGTCAAATCGCGGCAAACGCATTTCGTGCTAGCACGGCAACTGCAGTTGCCCTTATGTGGCAAATGCATTTTTGCTTGCATGGCAACTGAAGTTGCATCGGTATGGCAATCGCAGTTTGTTATTAGATGGCAATTGCAGTTGTCATGACATGGCAACTGCAGCTTTTCCTACATGGCAACTTCAGGTGTGCAGAGATGGCAAATGTTGTTTTTAATGCATGGCAACCGTAGATGACCAGTCATGGCAATTTTTGTAGTTGTCAACTATGCTCCTTGTGCTGACTGAGCATCCGCATCTTCACTATGTTTATGGACTCACCTGTGTATGACGTCGATGGCAGGTACATGGGTGCTGCCCGATTCCACGTGCTGCACGAAGGCTCTGCATTTTACACCCGTGATAACTCGTGAGTCCTTTTGCCATCTTTTTTTCATGTTCATTTTTCATGTCCACAACATTATGTGCTCTTTTTTCATTTTTGCATTACCTTGATTAGCCATACTAGCTAGTTGGAGTTGGCTGCCCGTACATTTGTCAGCGTTAGCGCCTTGTGACTGCACTTGCCACGGGGGCCCCTAAGAGTGTTCTGGTCATAAGAACCTGCAAGACAAATGACAGTGCACGACATAAGTAGAATGTCATGTCCATCGTCGCGAAGATGGCAAATGTTTCTCTTCATTTTTTAGCACGCATCGTACCTACGCCTGCATACTGTTCTAGCAGCGGCAGCAACGGCCCTGCAGAGATGAGCTGACTGTACTCTGATGCATCAAAAGGTGGCGGCGTTTCTGGCCTTTGAGAACCCCAATCATCTGCACCATCTTCGTGATTCATTCTTTTCCGTGTCTCGCTTCTGTTCTGATGTGCTCTCAATCACTGGATGAACAAGAAGGCATCAACAATCCAATTTTTTTTTATCATTGTGCTGCTTGCATGTAGAAGTTAACACGTCAGTGCTATCACATTTTCATGCATTGGCAACCAACATATCATGGCTAGTAGGACATGCACATCCACTATCCTTTTCTAAAATCTGGGTGCTAGCTATCCGTTTGATTCGACGGCATCAGGCTCTACAATAGGATGGCAAGCAATAAGCTGACATGGTGGCAGATGACGACAATGACAGGTGGCAACTGACGTTATACACCAATGGCAATTAATTTTCACACCCCCCATTATTCCAAATTTATCAATTCTCTCTCCCTTTTTATGGATTTCTGCACATCCATTCATTCACCAACTAGGAGCATCAACCTACTGAGAACTCACGGTTATCTCTAGCGTACTACATGGCAGATCTAGTATATTCTGCTTGGCAACTGCGAAGTCACACAACGTATGTAGTGTTTTAACCCTGTAGGATGGATCTAGTTGCCAACTTCGTCGGTAATTTTGCAATTTTCTGCCCAGAAGGAGGATGAGAAACAGTAGGGAGATCGGGAGATTCACCTGCTTTTAGCTGGTCGTCTCTGGAGGGCGTTGTTGGAGTGGGGGTTGGGGGGGTGGGGTGGGGTGGGGGAGATAAGGGGTGTGGTTTGCGGTGGGAGCGCCCTACAGATTCTCCCTGGTTGCCATGGCAACCAGAGATGGCCGGCGACGGAGGTCGGGGTTCGACAGGCGGGGGGCGAGGGCGGAAGACGAGAGAGGGGACGGATCGGACGCCAAGAACAGCTGGGTCGTGCGGGCAGCGGCTTGTCTGGCCCGGACGAGGCAGTGCGGGCGGGGTTGCCACGCACCGGACGTGCGGGCGCGCTTTTGTGCGTGCGGACGGGGTCGTGCGGGGCGGTTCCCGTCCATGCCACACGGTGCGTGCGGGCGGGTTACCCTCCACGCCACACGTGTGGCAGTTATCGGCTTCCAAGATTATCTATTGAAGGTATAATTGTTAATTAGAAGTATTAATCCTCCGACTTCTGAAATTGGGATATCTCCTCTCCGTGTCATGTCGATTCTTAGTCAAACTGAGTTCATCTATAACTGCAGAGTACATACACGATTTTCTTCTCGCTGTCCAGCAGGCCGCTACATTGCTGCAGTATATATAGGGGCAGAGTTTGAGCTCCTATAAGTAAGTTATAGTCTGACCACTTATCTTTCTATTTAATCTGTACTCTATATCTATATCTATATAATATCTATCTATATCTATATCTATACTTATACCTACTAATAAAGCAAGGTGTATTTTGTCAATTTTTTCATCAGTTCATCACAAAAAGATAAAAAAAATCTATCAGAGATGGTACTAAATTCCTATGCGTTCATGTGCTAGAGAAATAGACTTCTCTAGAATTTTGTACATGGGCCCGTGCTGTGGCCCAGCGAAGCCAACCCACTTATTTTTCTGCTCACACAGTTGTAAAAATTCTATTTTCCGTACAGGGCGACAAATAGTTGGAGCTTCTCCAGGACAACCAATAATGGCCTGGCCCATTTTTCTTTGTTGTTGTGTTTTATTTCTATTTTTATTCTCCTTTTCCTATCTTCTTTTTCACTTCCAAAATACTTTTTCTTATAAAATTAAGTTCATAAATTGAAAATTCTCAAAAAAAATTGTTTAGAATTTTAAAAAATATCAAATTATAGAAAAATGTTCAGAATTCCAAACTTTGTTGCTATTTTGAAAAATATTCGGAACTTGAAAAAAGTTTCCCATTTCATTGAAAACTTTTATTGGTTTTAAAAATTGTTCGAGATTTCTAAAAAGAAAATGGAAATTTAGAAAATGCTTCAAATTCAAAAAATATTCTTGTTTTAGTGAATTTTCACAATTCAAAATAATGTTAAAAGATGCACATTTTTGAAAAATGTTATGAATTTTCAACACATGTTCCTGTTCTAAAACAATATTCACAAATTCAAATAATTTTCATGTTTTCATAAAAATGGTGTTTTTTTAAAAAAATATGAGTTTTAAAAGATGTTCCTGTGTGAAAAAAATCATTTTTCTGAAAATGTACATAGTTTCCAAAAAACTGTTTAGGATTTAAAAAAAATTATGTTTCCTACAATATTCAAAAACTTCATATCTTAAAATCTCCTCGATTGAAAGGAGAAGTAGATTGAATAATTCATGGGCCTTCTCTGACGTACGATGACGTAATAAAACTCTTAAATGCCCTTGATCAATGAATGAAAAAATAACGGATTGATTACTGCACATCCGGCGAAACGGAGAAGCTAAATATTCATTTTTTACATGCGCACAGGGTTTTGCTTGCACATATAATTCTCACTAACTTTAAATGCATAGTAATTTATCTTCCGTTGCAACACACGGGCATATGTGCTAGTTATAGTTAAATTAGAGACTTGTTTGCAGCCAATTATGAATTGTTTAGACAAGAGAATTTGATATTTTTCATTTGAGTTTGTAATGTGAGAATGTTGATAAATTTTGAATGATTGCTTGGTCACATTCATTGAAAAGGGAATTCTTCTTGCAAGTTAAGGATGAGGACATCATCACTCATTTTCAAAGCATCAAGGTTTGCAAAGTTATCATGTAATTAGCAAGGTTTCGTATCATTTGCTATTTTCCATCATTTATAAATCTTAGATTTTGCCATGATATGTTGAACAATTTTTACTTCTATATGGTGAACAATACCAAGTTATGGTAATTTTTTATGAATATAATACATGCAATATATTTTCTACTCCCTCCATCCCTTAATATAAGAACGTTTTTGGCACTGTAGTGGGACGGAGGGAGTATATTTTTAAACTGATACAATATGCTGCTATAATTGGTTTTACGTGTCAAAAGGAAGGCTATAGGCTAAAAAAGATCAAAATTTAAATATATAATTTTTAATTCCTGGGCCTGCGCCTGCTTGACGCGACCTTAGGCCTCCCACGTGCGCTCGGTCAGTCAAAACTTTGCCCAAAGGCATCAACCAAGAATTCAAACTACAAAAGTTGAAAAATAAAAATTGTAACAAAGTTGGCATTGCCTAACGCCACACACAGCCAACAAATGTTCCTACTCTTTCAGGTTCACATCCAGTCGCCACCATGAAGGCGGTGTCCTCGACTTCTTCAAAGAAATTCGTCAGACGGCGGTTCTCAGGAATGGAGGTCGCAACAACATGAGTGGAGACCTCAAGCGTGCAAGCACAGGTCGTGCTCCTTCCTTGGCGGCAGCTTCTTGGAGGTCGACCAAGCCATCCAGGGCTCCAACTACACGTTCGATCAATGGACCCAAGTGGACATCCTGTGAGATCCACATCGAACCTGCCACACGGGTCAGCGCCTAGGACATCTGTTGAAGAGCAAGAGTGACAACACCAAGGCAGTCTTGATCCGGCACAACATACATTTCCGGAAGAATACCTGCAACAATTAACCATAATTAGCAAACATGGGGAGACTCAAGACAAAAAGCACGTCACAAAAGGACAAAGAAAGGGCATCCGCCTCCGGTGGCCTCCTGTTGATCGTATTGATCTGACAGTTCCACTAACATGTGTTGACCGACCTCTCTCAGGACGGCCTCCTCAGCAATCGAAGGGCTCTCATGCTTCCCTGCAGCTTCAATCTCATCCCGGACGGACTGGATTTGTCACCGCGGGTCGGCCTCTGTCTCTCTCATTTTGCACCATTGCCCGGAGACCGGAGGTAACGTTTTGGTTGGAACCCCCAGCGCCTCCCGTTTTCAACAATAATTCCTGGCAGGAACAGGCCTCCAAAGCATCCAACTCGCATGCTCTGATAATTGCTGGCCTCCTTCCGAACCAAGCTGAGACGACGACGCATCTCGTAATTTTGCTCCTCGGCGCTTCAGGACAATAACAAGCTATATCAGCAAAAAAATAGTCCACCGATTAAATGCCAGTAAGCAGAAGGTACTCACAGATGCAATCAGATACGGAGGCCTCCAACGCAGCAGTTCGGGCCTTCTCGCTCTCTAGCAATTGGCGCACCCTCTCAATCTTTGGTCAGCAAAGCGCCGCGCTCCTGCAGGACCTAACAGCAAAGGGATAAAAAAATCAATACATTTACAGGCCGGGGTCTACAACACAAGCAATTACAAAAACAAGTGCACACATCCTGTCCACAGGCAATTACGAAATATAAGCAGCACGACGTGAAATAGAACACGACACGTCGGCCTAAGTGAGAGAGAGAGGGAGGGAGGGAGGGAGAGAGAGGGGGGGAGAAGGATTGGGAGCAGGTCACCTAAGCGAAGTAGATCACGACCGCCAAAATCCTACATGAGGCAGCATGGTGCAGAACAAATTATCGGGATGGATGCCATACAACTTAGAAATGATGCCTGAAATGGAAAGGTTGCACAAGGCACTCATGAATCATCTAAAGCACTTATAAATCTAAAACAATGGAATATAGACAGCGGGGAGATGAGAATGTATTCTTAAATTCATAAACCAGGAACACTACACTTGAAAACCCGATGATTATTTTCTGCAGAAAAATCACAATGGAATGGTATCAATGCCCCAATCCTTTTTCTGCCTCAGCATCAAGTCCACCCTCGACTCGCAACTAGCCCTGAAGTTTTTTTTTGTCTCAGTTGCAAATCCACAATCGACTCACAACTCAACCTGATCTGGACCCGGCCTTTTTTTGCCTTAGTTGTAAGTCTACCCTCGACTCGCAACCGAGCCCGACCCATTTTTTCTGCCTTAGTTGCAAACCCACCCTTGACTCACAACTAGATCCAAACTTTTTTTGTCCGGGTTGCAAGTCCAGTATCGACTCGTAACTAGAACAGACCTTTTTTTGCCTTAGTTGCAAAGTCATCATATGGGGAAATTGCAAATCATGGGTTGGAAGTGGAGAAACCATCATATACTTTGGCATTGATAAACTCGGTTATCCCAAAAGTTTGTAAGCATGGAGCTCTTCTATCTGAACCCAAACCTGCAAAGCAATCAACAACACGAGTCAATTCATAAGCAAATCTAGAGAGAGAGAGAGAGAACTGGATCAGGGGCTCCAAGAGGAGGAAGCAAGCGAGGGGAGGAAGCGGCTGCGCCAGTTGCTCTGCTCGCTTCTCTGCACTTACGCAGTTGCCTAGCTTCTGGTCCAAGCCAGAGAGGAGCAGCCGCCATTTGAGGAGTCCTAGCTTCCCTTCATCTTCTTCAACAGCCCGTGCTGGACAATGGGAGATAAAGCCCCTCCATTCCCCACCTGCTGCTCCTTGCGCCCCATGCTCCTCTACCCCGCGATGTGCGCAACGCCTAGAGCTCAGGCCTCGCTGCTTCATTCCCCCGCCGCTAGCCTAATGACCACCCCTGCTCCTCCACCCCCACTCCACAGTGAAGACACCGTCGCCCTGGTCTTCCACGACGACAACCAGCACCCGATCCAGGCAAAGGGCAAGCAATGGGGAGGCAAGGATGAGGAAAACGGGAGCTACAAGAGGAGGCCAGATAGGAGGTGGAGATGGACGTCGACAGACAAAGGATGGAAGGACATATGTGGTGGCTGTAACTGGGGCTAGGGTTCATATGGGGCTGCACGCAAAAGCGGAGACGCCAAATACGGGCCGCCCAATGTGCGGCGTGCGAGGATAGGGCCGCTCGCACCTACGAAGGGCTCACCAGACCAATAGGGAGGAAGAACAAGCCCACTAGTCAGGGATATTGAAAATTAACCGCGCGATGAAAACTGGCAAAACAAATCTCCGAGACGAACCAGTTGACCAAAAGCAACTCAATCGAATGGCCAACGAAGCTCAATCTGTGGGAGCGCTGGGAGGCTGAGTTGGCCAGCCTCATTATAGGTTAGAATGTTGATGACATGATCATGAATGGCGACAACCCTGAGTATATTGCCTTTGTGAAGGCATGTCTTAGTGAGCAGTTTCTTATGTCTAATCTTGGCCCTCTTCGCTACTTTCTTCAGATAAAGGTCTCTTCTACTTTTGGTGGATATGTTTTTCTCATCGTTGTCAGACTCTTCTTTTGGATATATTTTTCTAATCATGGTCGGACTCTTCTTATATATATATATATATATATATATATATATATATATATATATATATGTTGATGACATGATCATCAATTGGGACGACCCTGAGTATATTGCCTTTGAGAAGGCACTTCTTAGTGAGCAGTTTCTTTTTATTATGTATGATCTTAGCCATCTTCCCTACTTTCTTGGGATAGAGGTCTCTTCTACCGCTAATGGCTTTACTCCCTCCGTCCGGAAATACTTGTCGGACAAATTTCAGGGAGTATTTCCCAAGAAAAATATATCCAGAATCTTCTTGCCCGTGCTACTCTTATTGATGAGTGCACTATTGAGACTCCCATGGAGCTCAATGTTCACCTTCATGCTACTGATAGTGATTGTGTCTAATCTGACACATTATCGTCATCTTGATGGGAGTCTTTTCTATCTAGATGTCACTCGTCCAAGTATCTCCGATCATGCCCATATTTTGAGTCGGTTTGTCTCTGCACCCACATTGGTTCACTATAGTCACCTCCTTCGTGTTCTCCGGTATCTTCGTGGCACGATCTCTCGTTGTCTATTCTTTCCCTGCTCCAGTTCATTACAGCTTCAGGCCTACTCAAATGCTACGTGGGCTAGTGATCCCTAGGATTGTTGTTCACTTTCTGCTTACTGTTTTTTTCTTGGTGTTCTCCGGTATCTTCGTGGCACGATCTCTCGTTGTCTATTCTTTCCCTGCTCCAGTTCATTACAGCTTCAGGCCTACTCAAATGCTACGTGGGCTAGTGATCCCTAGGATTGTTGTTCACTTTCTGCTTACTGTTTTTTTCTTGGTGTTTCTCGTTGCCTCGAAGACAAAGAAACAGACTACAATTTCACGTTCGAGTGCAGAGGTTGAGTCGCGAGCTATGGCTCTTTTGATGGCAGAGGCGACCTGGTTACGGTGCTTACTTCAGAAATTTGGTGTTTCTGTCACTACACTCTGCTCTTCTCTGACATTACATGTGCTCTTATTGTTGCGAGTGACTCTGAAGAATGAGCTCACCAAGCATATTGGTGTTGATGCTTATTTTGTGCGTGCTGCTGTGCAAGATTTAGGCTATTGCTCCTCGGTATGTGCCTTCCGAGTTACAGTTAGCAGATTTCTTTAAATAGGCCCAGACTAGAGCACAACACGACAGCGAAGATTGATACTGGGATCTCATTTCCCTTCGTCCTCATGCTCGTCTCATCACTTATAAGTGGGTGTACAAGGTTAAGCCTCTGATGGTTCTCTTGAGCATTACAAAGCTCTCTCTCTGCGCGATGTCAAGAATGCCTACATGTAGCCAACACCTAGGTATTCTCTTCCTGATGACATGGTCTGTCATCTTCGTCACTCTCTATATGGTCTTAAGCAAACCCCTCGTGCCTGAGGTTTCTTCTACCTCTAATGGGTTCTTTATTTCCTAAGAGATGTATATCTAGGATCTTCTTGCTCGTGTTGCTCTTACTGACGAGCGCACTTTTGAGACTCCTATGGAGTCATAGGAGTCAACGTCCACCTTTGTGTCCACCTTCGCTCCCTGCCAGTCTGGATGGGCATCCTTTGCCTTGCTGCGGGTTGCTATGTGAATTGTCTCAATCCCACATCATGAGTTCCCTTGTTGGGCGACACCATAAGCAGACGCTTCAGCAACACCAATGGCGAGCACGAGCTCGGACAGTCAGTGCATACCTGGATTATGCACGGCAAGCCGAAGACACGGCACTGCCTAAAGTTGGGGCCAAGGAAGCACAGTAGGAGAACCTGGGGTGCTTAATCAAGTGCGTGCCACACAACCCGCAAAAAGGAGAAGCACACCAAGCCGGATCGACGGGTAACAAAGAGTGCACAGGCACGTGGGATGCTAGATCAAGTAACTCTGCTGCCACCGCCGCCAGTCTCTCCACCTCTATTGCCTTGTCTACCAGCTATTTTCAACAGTGGCATCATCGCCAGGGGTCACTTGCGTGGCTCTCATCTCTGATCCTTAGTTTGACGTGCTCTTCTTGGATACGTCTTTGACGATGTCTATAAACCATCATGGTTGTCAGCTTGGTAAAGAGGTACAGTTACCTTTTGCTCGTAAGCGAGACAGTGTCTCAGCGTCCTTTCGACATTGTTCTCTTTGATGTTTGGGGTCCAACTCCCTTGCCTCAAAAAGACGTCATCGCTACTATACTATCTTTGTAGATGACTTCTCTCAACACACCTGGATATACTATATTTCCTCTCGTAGTGATGTATTATCCATATAAGTGTTTTGATGCCATGGTTCACACTAATTTCTCTACGCCTAGTCTTGTATTCTGTGATGACTCTGGTGGAGAATATATTTCCAAGCTATTGCGTGGAATCCTTGCTGAGCAGGGAGATAATCCTGCTCAGTTCTCTTATCCTGGTGCTCATGCTCGGAATAGCGTCGCTGACCGCAAGCATCGTCACCTTCTTGAGAAGGCTCATCCGTTGATGGTCACTGCCTCTCTTTCGCCACACTCTTGGGCGAGTCTGTCTCCACTTCCATCTATCTCATCGACCTTCGACAATCCAATCCACTGCTCTGTAGGGTGGGGTCTCCTTTCTGGCGTCTATTTGATCGTTTCCTGATTGTTCGGCGCTTCAATTGTTTGGTTGTGTTTGTTGTGTCCTTGCCCCTCGTGAACGCACCAAACTTACAACAATGAGCATAAGGGATATCGTTGCTAGGATCATGTTGGTCGTCAGATGAATATTTCTCGGGATATGACTTGATGAGTCATCCCTTCTACCCGCGTCCATCTTCCCCGACCTTTTCAGTGGAGGATATCTGTTTCCTCACTTTTCCCCAACACTCCTATCACTCTTGTTGAGCCCTAATCCATTCCTCGTACTACTCCTGCTTCTTCGATTATTCCAGATTCAACACCATCATTACCTATGATTTTCTCACCTCGCTTGTCAGAGAATTCTGCACTTCATCGCCGGTGGCTACCTAGTCTTCATCACCTGAGTTTATCTCGATGTTTCTTGCTCGTATTCTTCCATATTTGCCTCACTTTTATACACGTCATTCGCGTGTTGTGGATGTGTCTACTAATGTGACATCTTCCCCGTCTCATCCTACTTATGGCCTGCATCCTCGTCCGCTTTTGCCTGTTGACCGCCATAGTCTTTCAAACATTGGCGCTGCTGTTCTTGAGCTGACTTCTTATCTTGATGTTGTTCATACCAAATGGCACCTTGCCATGGTAGAGGATATTGCTACTATTGAGCGCATCGACACATGGGATATTGTTTCTCTTCCTCCTGGTCTGTCTCTCAGCTTGATGTCAAGAATGGCTACATGTAGCCACCACCTCTGTTCTCTTCCTGAGGGCATGGTGTGTCGTCTTTGTCTCTCTCTATATGGCCCTAAGCGAACCCCTCATGCCTGATTTGAGCGCTTTGTCTTAGTGGCAACTATGGCTAGTTTTTCGACGAGTGCTCATGATCATGCACATTTTGTTCACCATTCAAGTCGTGGTCTAACACTTACCCTATATGTCGATCATCTCTGGCGACGACTCTAAGTACATTGCCTATGTGAAGGCTCATCATAGTGAGTTTCTTATGTACGATCTTAGTCCTCTTCGCTACTTCCTTAAGATTGAGGTTTCTTCTACCTCTAATGGCTTCTTTATTTCCTATGGGAGGAGTATATCCAAGATCTTGCTCGGTGTTGCTCTTACTGATGGCGCACTTTTGAGACTCCAATGGAGTCAACGTCCACCATTGTGTTCTGCTCCATGTCAGTCTGGATGGGCATCCTTTGCTTTGCTGTGGAGCAGCACCAATGGAGAGCAGGAGTTCGGACAGTCTGAGATGAGGACACAACGCTACCTAAAGCCGGGGCCAAGGGCGCACAGCAGTAGACATGGGGTGCTTAATTAAGTGTGTGGCATAAAACTCGCAAACAAGAGAAGAACACCAAGCCGAATTAGCGATGCACAAGCACATGGGATGCTGGATCAAGTTCTTCTGCCGCCACCACCACCAGTCTCTCCGCCTTGGTTGCATTGTGTACGAGTTATTTTCAGTAGTGACACATCACCTTGGGTCACTTGTGTGGCTCTCATCTCTCATCATTAGTTCGACGTGGTCTTCTTGGATACTTCTCCCGACGTATTTTAAGTCGTCGAGTTGTCGCCTTGGTAAACAGGTCTAGTTACCTTATACTCACAATGAGACAATGTCTCAGCGTCCTTTTGACCTTGTTCACTCTGATGTGTGGGGTCCATCTCCCTTTGCCTCGAAAGGAGGTCATTGCTAGTATATTATCTTTATAGATGACTTCTTTCAACACACCTGGATATACTTTATTTCTTCTCGGAGTGAGGTCTTATCTATATATGTGTGTTTTTCTGCCATAGTTCACACAGTTCACAACGCCTATTCATGTGTTCTTTGACGACTCTAGTGGAGAGTATATCTCCAAGCTGTTGCATGGAGTCCTTATTGAGCAGGGTACTCTTGCTCAATTATCTTGTCCTGGTGCTCATGCTCAGATGGCGTGGCTAAGCGCAAGCATCATAACCTTCTTGAGACGGCTCATGCGCTGATGTTCACTACCTCTCATCCACCGCACTTCTGGGTCAAGTCTGTCTCCACTTCCATCTATCTCATCAACCTCCATCCATTGTCGGGTGGCGCTGTTTTCGAGCGTCTCTTTGATCGTTTCCTGATTATTCAACGCTTCAATTGTTTGGTTGTGTTACTATGTCCTTGCCCCTCATGAACACACCAAACTAACTACTCAGTCCGTTGAGTGTGTCTTCTTAGGATACAACGATAAGCATAATGGATATCGTTGTTGGGATCATGTTGGTCGTCAGATGCCTCTCAAGATATGACTTTTAATGAGTCTCGTCCCTTCTAGCCGCATCCATCTTCTTTGACCTTTTTAGTGGAGGACATCTCTTTCCACAATTTTCCCAACAATCCTATCACTCCGGTTGAGCCCTCATCCACTCGCCGTACTGCTCTTGCTTCTCCGATTATTGCAAATCCAACGCCATCATCCCCGATGATTTCCTCAGCTCGCTTATCATAGGATTCTACACATTCATTGTCGGTGGCTTCCTCGTTCCATCACTTGAGTTTGTCCCAATGATTGTTGCTCGTATTCTTCCATCGTTTCCTCACTTTGATACACAACATCTACGAGTTGTGCCATCTTCCCCATCTCAGCCTACTTATGGCTTGCATCCTCGTCCGCTTCCGCGTGTTGACTGCCTTGGTCGTTGGCGCTGCTTTTCTTGAGCCGGCTTCTCATTGTGATGTTGCTCATACCAAATGGAACCTTGCAATGTTAAGAGGAGATTGCTGCTCTTGAGCGCATCGGCACGTGGGATATTGTTTCTATTCCTCCTCGTGTTCGTCCCATCACCTGGTGGGTCTACAAGATTAAGACTCGCTTTGATGGTTCTCTTGAGGGTAACAAAGCTCGTACTGTGGCTCATGGTTTTCAGCAGAAGCGTGGTCCTGATTACGATGAGACTTTTTGCTCCTGCAAACCATATGATCTTTGTTCAACACTAGTTTGTGTCCCGGCTTGATGTTATGAATGCCTTTTTCTTAATGGTGAGCTGTGTTAGGAGGTTTACATGCACCCACAACCTGGTTATTCTGCTCCTCATGACATGCTTTGTCATCTTAATCGCTCTCTTATGGTTTTAAGCAAGCCCCTCATGACTGATTTGAGTGTTCTGCCTCTGTGGTGGCTGTCGCTGAGCGAGTGCTCATGATCCTACATTGTTTGTCCACCTTTTTTATCTTGGTAGGACTCTTTTGCCATATGTTGATGACATGATCATCATTGGCAAAGACCCTGAGTATATTGCCTTTGTGAAGGCACGTCTTAGTAAGCAGGTTCTTATGTCTGATCATGGCCCTCTTTGCTAAGAGTATATTTTTGGGGGATTGAGGTCTCTTCTTGCTCAAGAAAAATAATCCATGATCTTCTTGCTCGTGATGCTCTTACTGATGAGCGCACTGTTGAGACTCCCATGGAGCTCAATGTTCACCTCTGTGCTACTGGCGATGACTCTTTGTCGGATCTAACACTTCATTTTCATCTTGTTGGGAGTCTTGTCAATCTGGTTGCCACTCGCCTGGAAGAAGAAATAGGCTGCAGTGCCCCTTGTTCGAGCGCAACTCCTCTACAAGCATCGTCGCTCCACCGTCCTACACCCTCTACTATATGCTCTACGACATTGTCGTCGTGGCCAGGATGGTGGCAAAACTTGCTAGCGTCGATGCCTCTCACACGATGTCGCAAGAGCCTTCATCCTCTCAACTCTCAAGTGGCATGAGCGGACGAAGGGAACAATGCCACCATGGCAGCTAGTGTTTCCTCTCTCGGATCAAGAAGTTTTTTTTTTTTGAATTGCTTACTACATGTGCCACGTGGTGATCGTGAAGTGTTTGGGAGTGAGACTAAGAGAAATATGGGAAATGAGATAATGACTAGCATATTAGGGGAATGAGGCCTAAACATAATTGGTGAGATGAGTTATAGCTACCAAAATGATTGGTGCATTCTTCTCCAAAGTAGGCCATGCTTTTAATACAAACATGATCGAATGGGATTTAGTCATACTCTATCCAGTCCAAATGACAATCTTCTTTTATTTGGCAAACTTTTAACCCTTGCTTTCAAAAAATAATTTGACCCAAACACTAAATATAGCATTGACCATAATTCTTTATACATCACACCATATCCTTAGTGTTAAGCTTCATGAACTAGCCAATGCAAACCGAAAGCCCAAAATAATGGAAAGGGCACTAGACAATTCACACAACCAAAAGTCCAAACTAAAGGAAAGGGCTAAACAATCCACATATACACTTCAACACTTAGAATCCAATAACATATAAGGCGAATTTGACAAAAGAGTTTGCAAATTCAATAACTGTTCACAAATTCAAAATATATGTTTGTCAATACGAAAAATGTTCGCCAATTCCAAAAATGTTCATGTATTCCAAAAAAGACTGTTGATTCAAAAAATGCTCACTAATTCAAAAATATTCACTGATTCCAAAAAACTTGTGAATTCCAAAATTGTTCACCTATTCAAAAGATGATCACATTCAAAAATTTCACGCATTCAAATCAAGTACCTGAATTCAAAAAATGCACATGAATATAAAAAACTATTCACATATACAAGAATACGTGAATTCATAAAATGTTCGCGTCAAATTCAAAATATGTTCACGGATTCTAGAACAATGTTCACAAATTTCAAAAATGTTAAAATATTCAAAGATGTTGACATATCCAACACAAGTTGGAATTCCAAAGATGTACACAAATTCAAAAAATGTTAAGGAATTCAAAAAGGTTTGCAATGAATTAAAAAATTATTCACGGATTCTAAAAACCGTTCGCAGTTTCAAAAAAGGTTCCCGTATTTAATAAATATTCACGAATAGAAAAAGGTTTAAAATTTCCAAAAACTATTTAGGAATAAAAAACATTCAAGAATTCAATTTTTTAGTAAATACAAAAATATGAATTTAAAATAGTTCATGAATTTAAAATAGTTCACAAATTTCAAAATGGTTCAAAAACTTTTAAAAAGAAAAGGAAGGAAAAAACGAAGACGAAAAAAACAAATAGAAAAATCAAAAAGATAGATAGAAACAGATAAAAATAAGAACCGAAAAAATGCTCAGAACGAGCCCCAATCCTCGACCGCTTCTAGAAAACTTAGTCACATATGATGCTTCTGTGTCGACCTCTTCAATTAAGCCCCTGACTACGCTAGATATTACATGACGTTGGTGTCTACCAGTTGTTTCTTTTGGTTCTCCATCAACACGTTTTGCAAGTTTTGTTACTTTAAGGGACCACTTTTTTACAATATCAAGTACACCTCCATAGATAATCGGTACAACTTATAGTTCTTCCAATTTATCCTCCATTCCACCTCTAGATTCTCTTGTTCATGTTCTTACATCCGATGGTACTTCCCTCCCGGTCAATAGTCGAGGCACCCTTGGCACTCCTTCTTTTCATGTTTCTTCTTCTGCTCGACTTTACTACACTCGGTTGTCTGTGTGTTGTGATTCTTCTGATGAGCCATCTCCCTCGACTACAACATCTTCTTCTGTTGGCAACGCACCACCTCCAGCTCAGCCTACTTATGGCTTCCGAGCTAGCCCGCTTCTGCCTATTGACCACTATGGTTATTGCACAGCTCTTTCCGAGATGACTTCTTGTCCCGTATGGCAACATGTGATGACATCGAAGAATGATGTTCTTGCCCGCAATGGCACGTGGAATCTCATTTCCCTTCCTCATAGTGCTCGTCTCATCACTTGTAAGTGGGTCTACAAGGGTAAGACTAATGGTTCTCTTGAGCATTACAAAGCTCGTCTAGTGTTGAGAACATGGTCATGACTACGATGAGACATTTGCTCCTATACGGGCCAGATGACCACTCTTCGCACACTTTTTTGATGTGGCTTCTATTCGCCACTAGTCTCTCTCAACTTAATGTCAAGAATGCCTACATGTAGCCATCGCCTGGATACTCTCTTCCTGATGGCATGGTCTGTCGTCTTCGTCGCTCTCTATATGGTCTTAAGCAAACCCATCATATCTGGTTTGAGTGCTTCGTCTCAGTGGTGAGTCTGGCTGGTTTTTTGGATGCTCATGATCCTTCACATTTTGTCCACCATTAAACTAGAGGTCGAACATTTGTTCCATATGTCGATCATCACTGGCGACAACTCCAAGTACATTGCCTTTGTAAAGGCTCGTCATAGTGAGTTTCTTATGTCTGATCTTGGTCCTTGTTGCTACTTCCTTGAGACTGAGGTTTCGTCTACCTCTAATGGCTTCTTTATTTCCTAAGAGAAGTATACCCGGGATCTTCTTGCTCGTGCTGCTCTTACTGATGAGCGCACTGTTGAGACTCCTATGGTGTCAACATCCACCTTTGTGTCCACCTCGCTCCCTACCAGTCTGGATAGGCATCCTTCACCTTAATGTTGGTTGCTGAGTGAACTGTCTCAATCCCACATCCCGTGTTCCCTTGTTGGGCAACACCAAGACCGGACGCTCAAGCAACACCAATCGCGAGCACGAGCTTGAACAGTCAACACATACCTGGATTATGCACGTCAAGCCGGGGACACAACGCTACCTAAAGCCGAGGCCAAGGGCGCATAGGAGAACATAATCAAGTGTGTGCCACACAACCTACAAACAGGAGAAGCACACCAAGCTAGATTGGCGGGAACCAAGAGTGCACGGGCACATGGGATGCTATCAAGTCCCTCTGCTGCCACCGCCGCCAGTCTCTCCACCCCTGTTGCCTTATCTACCAGTTATTTTCAGCAGTGGCATCATCGCCTTGGTACAGTTACCTCGTACTCATGGCAAGACAATGTCTCAACTTCCTTTCGACCTTGTTCTCTTTGATGTCTGGGGTCCATCTGCCTTTGTCTCAAAAGGAGGTCATCGCTAGTATACTATCTTTATAGATGACTTCTCTGGACACAGCTGGATATCTTTTATTTCTTCTAGTAGTGAGGTCTTGTGTATATAAGTGTTTTACTACCTTGGTTCCCATTCAGTTCTCTACGACTTCGTGTGTGTTCTGCGATGACTCCGGTGGAGTGTGTATCTCCAAGCTGTTGCGTGGAATCCTTGCTGAGCATGGTGCTCTTACTCCGATCTCTTATCCTGGTACCCATGCTCAGAATGGAGTGGCTGAGCGTAAGCATCATCACCTTCTTAGGTTGGTCTCCTTTCAAGCGTCTATTTGATCGTTTCCTGATTGTTCGGCGCTTCAATTGTTTGGTTGTGTTTGTTGTGTCCTTCTTACCCCTCGTGAAAGCACCAAACTTATTGCTCGGTCCGTTGAGCGTGTCTTATTATGATACAACAATGAGCATAAGGGATATTATTGCTAGGATCATGTTGGTCGTCAGATGACTATTTCTCGGGATATGACTTTTGTTGAGTCTCGTCCCTTCTACCCGCGTCCATCTTCCCCGACCTTTTCAGCGGAGGACATTTGTTTCCACACTTTTCCCAACACTCCTATCACAGGATTCGACAGATTTATCACCGGTGGCTTCCTTGTCTTCATCACCTGAGTTTATTTAGATGATTCTTGCTCGTATTCTTTCATATTTGCCTCACTTGTATACACGTCGTCTGTGTGTTGTGGATGCGTCTACTGATGTGCCATCTTCCCCGTCTCAGCCTACTTATGGCCTTAGTCTTTCAAACGTTGGCGCTACTGTTCTTGAGCAGAATTCTTATCTTGATGTTGTTCATACCAAATGGCACCTTGCCATGATAGAGGATATTGCTACTGCTGAGTGCATCGACACGTGGGATATTGTTCCTCTTCCTCCTCATGTTCGTCCCATTACTTGGTGGGCTACAAGGTTAAGACTCACTATGATGGTTCTCTTGAGCATTACAAAGCTCGTCTTGTGGCTCGTGGCTTTCAACGGTAGCATGGCCCTGATTATGATGAGACTTTTTGCTCCTGCGGGCCATATGACCATTGTTCACACACTTCTTGTTGTGGCCTCTATTCGTCACAGGTCTACGTCTCAGCTTGATGTTAAGAATGTCTTTCTTAATGGTGAGCTATGTGAGGAGGTTTACATGCAGCCGCCACTTGGGTATTCCACATCTAGATTCTCCTATTCATGTTTTTACGATCAAATGGAACTTCCCTACCAGTTGATAGTCGAGTCACTCTTGCCACTTCATTTTTCATCTTCCTTGTTTTGCTCTTCTTCCTTGACTTTACTATAATAATTATCCATGTGTTGTGGATTCTTCTAGTGGGTCATCTCCCTTGACTACTATGTCTTCTTCTGTTGGCAGCACATCGCCTCCAGATCAGCCTACAACCAACTAATGGCTTCTAAGCTCGCCAGCTTCTGCCTATTAACTGCTATGGTTATTGCGCTGCTCTTCCGAAGAAGACTTCTTATCGTGACATTTTTGTTCATCCAGAATGGCAGCATGTAATGGCACTAAATGCTCTTCCTCGCGTCGACTAGTGAAATCTCATTTCCCCTCCTATTGCTCGTCACATCACTTGTAAGTGGTCCTACAAGGGTAAGACTCTGATGTTTCTCTTGAGCTTTACAAAGCTCTTCTAGTGATGAGAACATAGTCATGACTACGACGAGACATTTGCTCCTTTATGGCCCAGATGACCACTCTTTGCATGCTTTCCGTTGTGGCTTTTGTTCGTCACTAGTCTCTCTCTTAGCTTATGGCAACAATGCCTACATGTAGTCACCACCTGGGTATTCTCTTCCGGATGGCATGGTTTCTCGTCTTCGTCGCTCTCTATATGGTCTTAAGCAAACACCTCGTGTGCCTGGTTTGAGCGCTTCATCTCAGTAGTGGATGCGGCTGGTTTTTAGTGAGTGCTTATGATCCTGCACATTCTATCCACCATCCAACTCGTGGTCTGACACTTGTTCCATATGTCGATCATCACTAGGGACGACTCTTACATTGCCTCTATGAAGGCTCGTCATAGTGAATTTCTTATGTATGATTCGCTACTTCCTTGAGAATGAGGTTTCTTCTACCTCTGATGGCTTCTTTATTTTCTATAAGAGAAGTATATCCAGGATCTTCTTGCTCGTGTTGCTTCTTGCTCGTGCTACTCTTACTGACGAGCACTGTTTACGTCCAACTTTGTGTACACCTCCGCTCCCTGCTAGTCTGGATGGGCACCCTTTGCCTTGCTGCGGGTTGCTATGTGAACTGTCTCAATCCCACATCCCGTGTTCCCTTGTTGGGCGACACCAAGACCGAACGCTCGAGCAACACCAGTGGTGAGCAAGCGCTTGGACAGTCGGCGCGTACCTGGATTATGCACGGCAAGCCGAGGACACGGCGCTACCTAAAGCCAGGGCCAAGGGCGCATAATAGGAGAACGTGGGGTGCTTAATCAAGTGCGTGCCACACAACCCGCAAACAGGAGAAGCACACCAAGCCGGATCGGCGAGTAACGGAGAGTGCACAAGCACGTGGGATGCTGGACCAAGTAACTCTACTGCCACCACCGCCAGTCTCTCCACCTCTGTTGCCTTGTCTACCAGCTATTTTCAGCAGTGACATCATCACGAGGAGTCACTTGTGTGGCTCTCATCTCTCATCCTTAGTTTGACATGGTCTTCTTGGATCCGTCTCCAACAATGTCTCTAAACCGTGAGGTTTGTTAGCTTGGTAAAGAGGTACGGTTACCTTATGCTCATAGCGAGACAGTGTCTTAGCGTCCTTTCGACATTGTTCTCTTTTATGTCTAGGTCCATCTCCCTTTGCCTCGAAAGGAGGTCATCGCTAGTATACGATCTTTATAGATGACTTCTTTCAACACACCTGGATACACTTTATTTCTTCTCGTAGTGATGTCTTATCTATGTAAGTGTTTTCATGCCATGGTTCACACCAAGTTCTCTACGCCTAGTCTTGTATTCTGGTGGAGAATATATCTCCAAGTTGTTGCTTTGAATCCTTGCTGAGCAGGGTACTCTTACTCAGTTCTCTTATCCTGGTGCTCATGCTCAGAATGGCGTGGTTGAGCGCAAGCATCATCACCTTCTTAAGGCTCATCTGTTGATGGACACTGCCTCTCTTCCGCCACACTTTTGGGCGGAGTCTATCTCCACTTCCATCTAACTCATCAACCTTCCACCACGACTTTGGAGTGTCACTTTGATTGTTTCCTGATTATTCGGTGCTTCAATTGTTTGGTTGTGTTTGCTATGTTCTTCTTTCCCCTCATGAATGCACCAAACTAACTGCTCGGTCTGTGAAGAGTCTTCTTAGGATATGTTGTTGAGATCCCGCCGATCGACGGATGCCTATTTCTCCGTATATGGCTTTTGATTAGTCTCGTCCCTTCTACATGCATTCATCTTCCTCGACATTTTCAGTGGAGGATATCTCTTTCTACAATTTTCTCGACACTCTTATCATTCCTGTTGAGCCCTTATACATTCGCTTCTCCGATTATAGCAGACCCAACGCCATCATCTCCTATGATTTCCTGACCCCGCTTATCACAGGAATCTACACCATCACCGGTGGCTTCGTTGTCCTCATCATCTAAGTTTACCCCGATGATTCCTCATGGTCTTCCATCTTTTCCTCACTTTCATACTCGTTGACCGCGTGTCGTGTATGTGTCTGCTGACGTGCCATCTTCCCCGTCTCGGCCTACTTACGACTTGCCTTCTCATCTGTTTTCGTCAATTGACCGCCCTGATTTTTCAAGCACTCGCGCTACTGTTTTTGAGCCGATTTCTTATCATGATGTTGTTGCTTATCCGAAATGGCAGTTTGCGATGGCAGAGGAGATGCTGCTCTTGAGCGCACCGGCGTGGGATCTTGTTTCTCTTCCACTTTGTGTTCGTCTTGTCACTTGTAAGGGTTCTACAAGGTTAAGACTCGCTCTGATGGTTCCCTTGAGCATTACAAAACTCGTCTTGTGGTTCGTGGCTTTCAGGAGGAGCATGATCTTCATTACAATGACTTTTTGCTCATGCGAACCATATGACCATTGTTCGTGCATTCGCCACTCATCTGTATCTCAACTTGATGTTAAAAATGTCTTTCTTAATGGTGAGCTACGTGAGGAGGTTTACATGCAGCCACCGCCTAGGTATTTTGTTCCTTACGACATGCTTTGTCGTCTTTGTCGCTCTCCATGGCCTGAAGCAAGCCCTCGATACTGGTTTGAGCGTTTTGCCTCTATGGTGGTTGCCGCTGGTTTCAACGAGTGCTCATGATCCTGTGTTGTTTGCCACCTTTCTGCTCTTGGTCGGACTCTTCTTCTATAAGTTGATGCCATGTTCACCACTTGCAAAGACATCGAGTAATATTGCCTTTGTGAAGGCACGTCTTAGTGAGCACTTTCTTATGTATGATCTTGGCACACTTTGCTACTTTCTTGGGATTAAGGTCCCTTCTTGGTCAAGAAAGTAATCCAGGATCTTCTTGCTCGTGTTGCTCTTACTGATGAGCGCACCGTTGACTCCCATGTAGCTCAATGTTCAGCTTTGTGCTACTGATGGTGACCCTTTGTCAGCTCTGACACGTTATCGTCATCTTGTTGGGAGTCGTTTAGCTATCACTCGCCTGGATATCTCCTATCATGTTCATATTTTGAGTCAGTTCGTCTCTACCCCCACCTCGGTTCACCATAGTCATCTTCATGTTTTTTGATATCTTCGTGGCACAATCTCTCACTTTATATTCTTTCCCTGTTCCCATCCATTACAACTCCCAGGCATATTGAGATGCTATGTGGGCTAGTGATCCCTTGGATCGTCTTTCACTTTCTGCTTACTGTGCATTTCTAGTGGTTCTCTGATCGCTTGGAAGAAGAACCAGACCGTAGTGCACGTGCGAGTGCACCTCCTCCTGTAACGTCGGCACGCCACCATCCAACTCTACCCTCCACTATATGCTCTATGGCATTGCCGTCGTGGCTCGGATGGTGGCAAACTCGCTAGCGCTAATGCCTCTCGCACGATGTCACAAGAGCCTTCATCCTCTCAAGTGGCATGAATGGCCGGGGGGGACAATGGTGCCATGGCCGCTGGCATTCCCTCTCCCGAATCGTGAAGTGAATAAGAGAAATAGTCTAGCGTATTAGGGGAATGAGGCCCAAACAGAATTGTTGAGATGAGTTAGGCTCACTACCAAAATGGTTGGTGTATTCTTCTCCAAAGTGGGTCATCGTTTGCATAACAGGACCGAGTGGGATATAGTCATACTCTATCAAGCCCAAATGATAATCTTTTTTTCTCAATAAACTTTAATCCTGACTTTCAAATAATAATTTGACCCAAACACTAGACATAGCATTGACCATAATTTTTCATACATCACACGATATTTTTAGAATCTACCAACATGTAACACGTATGAAAAAAAGGAATAAATCTACGCATCCAATTTACATGTAACCATTATATTATATTGTTTTAGAAATCCTAGGTAGGTCTCACTAGATGTCTAGACCCGTGTCTACTAGAAGAACGCCAGTGCGTTGCAACGGGGCCACATTAATTTAAAAAGTTCAATATTACAACATTGGCGACCTTTTTTACCATCAAATCCTCACACACACATTCTCCCTCCCTCTCCCTCACTCTCTCTCCCCCTCTCCCGCTTCTCCTAGCCGCCTCAACATCACGTCATTACCAAACATGTAGTGGATGCCTAGTGGGACAAGGGTTAAGAAATAACATGAGGTGAAAAATACGATGGCTGTCAATTCCATAAGACGATCCAAGTAATTTGACAAAACAGATCGGGAGCATCTTGTATAATCTCAAAAAAGCAACTAAAAATATGAGAAATGAGGTGATGAAAATCAGCCCCTGCTCTCATTTATGCTCGCTTTTGTAATGGGAGGCAAGGAATGGGGATACCGGGAGAAGAAAGGATCACATGGACGGCAAGCCTCCACCACCGGCAAGTGGGGTTGCTTCACATCCAATCTCCACGGCCGCCGCCTCCATGGGGACGAACTCCCATGTTCACAACCGGGCTCCCAATCGGCCGCTGCCTCGCCGACCTTGACGACGAAGTAGTCCCTCCCTTCGATCCCATTCGCAACGGAGGCAACACCCATCCCAGCGGACGGGTCCGCGTTGCGATCCCTACTGGATTGTGGTCGCGCCTCCCCAAACCTCACCGCGGGACACATGAGAGGGCGTTGTTGCCATGGTCGGGCTTGGATGGGGAAAGGAGGCGACATAGCAGCAACGGCGCCTTCGCCGGGATTGGTGGCGACGGCGGCGGCGAGCGAGCGGGAGGACGACGGCGGTGAGAGAGTAGGAGGGTGGTGGCGGCAGTCCATCGGCCGCCGTGACGTGAGAGGGGGATGGGGATGGGGCCGCGATCTGGACGTATGGAGCGGTCGAGAGAAGGGGAAGCAGGCGGCTTGGTTTTTCCATCGTGCGGGGTTTGGGGGAGGTCAAACGAGAGGGCTTTTTTCGTGCGGGAGGCAGAGCAACGAGGGCAGATGTAGGGAGACGGGACGCGGTCGGTTGGCAGGAAAAGGAAAGCTACGCATTTTTTTAGGCAGTAGAGATGATTGATGATAAGAAAGGGAAAATCACATCAATATAAGGAAATATCCCATCAACATTTGATTGATTGTGATTTATTTTTTATATGGTAACTAATCTGATCATCAATACTTGATTGATTGCGATTTATTTTTTATATGGTAACTAATCTGATGGGTTGGCAGGAAAAGGAAAGCTACGCATTTTTTTAGGCAGTAGAGATGATTGATGATAAGAAAGGGAAAATCACATCAATATAAGGAAATATCCCATCAATATTTGATTGATTGCGATTTATTTTTTATATGGTAACTAATCTGATATTAATACTTGATTGATTGCGATTTATTTTTTATATGGTAACTAATCTGATGGGTTGGCAGGAAAAGGAAAGCTACGCATTTTTTAGGTAGTAAAGATGATTGATGATAAGAAAGGGAAAATCACATCAATATAAGGAAATATCCCATCAATATTTGATTGATTGCCATTTATTTTTTAGATGGTAACTAATCTGATCATCAATACTTGATTGATTGCGATTTATTTTTTATATGGTAACTAATCTGATGGGTTGGCAGGAAAAGGAAAGCTACGCATTTTTTAGGCAGTAGAGATGATTGATGATAAGAAAAGGAAAATCACATCAATATAAGGAAATATCCCATCAATATTTGATTGATTGCGATCTATTTTTTATATGGTAACTAATCTGATCATCAATACTTGATTGATTGCGATTTATTTTTTATATGGTCGATGAAGTTTTTTTTGTTGGGCGCGGGTTTTTTGGGTGGCTGCGTGGGATGGGGTGAGGTGGGAGGATGACGAAAAAAACCGCACGGACTATTCACCAACTGCTCCATTAGGAGTAGAGATACTCTACAACACTGCACATTTGTAAACAGAAGGGTGTGGTTTAATTTATCACCATCGTTAGACCGTAATCTCTATTCCCAAACATGATGAAAAATACAATAACCTCTGAACTTTGCCAAAAACTTACGAAAGTAATTGTAACTCAATAAACAGTTATGTTTGCGATTTCAAAAGGAAGATATAATGATAAGGTGTTTAACAAATATGCATGCATGTTGTATCATGCTTATTGAGTGAACAAAACAAATAATAGGATAGATACTAGGAAATAGAATGCATACCAATATGAATACAACCACCACTGGCTCCATCACGGAATGTTGCGTGATAAAAGCCCGCCATGCTAACTCAACAGGTTCCTCAACTGACACGTTGAATTTGTATCTGAAATGTAAAACACAAACATAAGGAATGCAACTTCAAAATAATATGAACAGTGAGCAAAGCAACATATAGAGGTATAAAAAAACATACCCCTCGTCCAAGATACCATAAGCATACAGAGAGTTAGAGAACCGGCTTCCCTTGAGCCTTGCACCCTCGCTTATCGACATAGTACCAACACCAGACCCTAGAAAAAGAGCATAATTTTTAAGCATAGACCTAAGTACATCTTAACGGCACTAAAATATGTCAAAGGGCCACTAACAGTTCCATCAAATCCAACAATCATTGTACCAATTGAAAGTACCATCCCGTCGTATGAAAATAAAGGATATTAGCCAACGTCTTTAAAGAACCAACAATAGAGATTCTTCGCTTGTTCAGGAGCTCATGGAGCTCATCAACCTCTGAAGGAAGAAACTATTGTTATGCTTACTATCTTTTACTATCAAAGGGGAGTGTGGTTGTGATGGTAGGTTGTGGTACGTTGATTCGCATGTTCATGTGTCGCTTCCTCCTCTCAACCAAATTCTTGCCGACGAGTGGACCCGCCCGCTCTCTTCCCTGCCTCATCGACTCGCTCAACCCAATCTGATTTATTCTTCCTCTCTCGTGAAGAGCGAGCGCGACCAGCTAGGGTTACTATCGCGTTCGGTCGTCGCCGCCTCGCATCACTCTCCTGGTCGCTATCGGACACACCAACCAAGAACTGCATTGTCGAACACAAGCCTAGGTCGCCCTCGTTTGAAAATGCAAGATGTAGCTCGCCGTCTTCTATGTCATGTACGACTGGCACGGCAGCAGCACGCACTTCGAGTGCAGCAGCTACTCCAGTTGTACATGAGCCATGGGTTCAAGAGAGGTTCTTGGAGTTCTCATGGTCCGTGCTTGCGCGGCCGCCGAAAGGGTGGAAGAGTAGATTTGTTAAGGCTTCCCTAGTGTTTGCCTTCAATACCAACGTATTCGTTTCTCATCACTAAGCTTTTGTCTCGCTCACTCATTGTTTCTTGCAGTATATGGCCAGATCTAGCTTCTTCACTTATCCATGATTTTTCTTTAAAGTCCATCGACTAAATGTACAAGAGCTTGGCGGCTCTTTTCTGGCTGCAGCTAAAACTTTATATTAAAGTAAACTTTAGTTTGGTGGTTTCTTGTTCATAGAAACCAGCGGCAAGAAATAAGGCTAGATTAGCCACGGCAACATTAACCAAGTTTATGAGCATGTACCTGGACCCTCCTGTATGTCAGATGATCCACCTTACATGAAGATTAAAGCCATCTACATCAATATATTAATTTTGCTCCTGGTATGCATTTCTTGGAGAAATCTTAGGGCAACTATTTTCTTATTTTTGCTTTCGTCCATCCCAAAAAGTTTGTCTTGGATTTATCTAGATACAGAACACTAAAACGTGTCTAGATACATCTGTATCAAGACAAATCTAAGACAAGCTTTTTGGGACGGGGGGAGTATAACATAGTTGAATCTAAAATTTACTACAATTAGCATTGTAATCAGAGCGGTGGGCTAATTCTGTAAAGAAATGCAATGATGTAATGTCCTTTGTTAAACTTCAGTTCTGTATATACTCCCTCCGTCCCAAAGTAAGTGCTGCTGATTTAGTACAAAGTTAGGACACTTATTTGGGATGGAGAGAGTACTTAGTAATGCAAATTCAAGAATGTTGCAGGCATGTTGTCATTGAAGTTTTGATAGATATCTTGCTTATGCGTATTTAACATTAACAGAGTTACTAACATTGTTTCGATATTTCGTCACTAGAAGACTGGATTGTGTCTACACCATTGCGCATCAATGCGATCCAAAAATAGGTAATTCGAGGTGGATTTCACTTGTGGTAGCACCCAGTTCAGATAGCAACGCGGGACTTTAGTCACGGATAGATTGTCGTGGAATAACTCAATTGATGGGATATAGGGTTAACATCGGTGCAGTTTGCCGAGTACCATGCAAATGAAATGTTGGTTGCAAAATTAATGATCTGCCTCTTTGTCGAGATAAAATTGATAAGAGTTAAAACTCGAGAAATATTTTTTCCATCAATCTTTTAGTCTAGCAAGTAAATATTTTTTCTGTCATTCTTTTAGCTAGATGTAAACAATATAATTGTTTGTGTAGCCACAATTATGCTACCTTCCTTTTTGTAAACAGATGTCCTACTACTAAACATGCAGTAGAAAAGATGTAAGTTTGACTATTACAATATAAAAGATGTTCACATTTGTAAGATAAATGTTATTTTAGATTTATCATGTCCTGTAAGTTATTCCCTCAGTCCCATAATATAAGATCATTTTGCAAACTAAAACACCTTGCAAAATTATCTTTTATATTATGGGGCGGAGGGAGTACAAAACTATTTCTGACCAAGAGAGATATGTGAAACTCATGATTTAGCTCACTCAATATCACAAAATTATTTTAGGAGAGACCATCTAGCGTACTTCTCAAATGTGGTACCGGTCGTGCTATTATTTTATGAGTTTATTTTGACGTCTAATTATTTATTTTAAAATTAAAATCAATATTATGGGTAGCAGCACATTCACTGCTGATGCAGGAACATTCCAGCTTGCCTGAAGAACAAAAAGTTACATTATTTTGTGAGTCTATACAACTTTTGCTTGCATTATATTAAACTTCATGTGAATTTGCATCATTTGCACCCCAATACTTACCGAATATATACCTATACTAAGTGCCCACCCCAAGAAAATTCACACGTTAATTATAAAATAAAAGGATCTGAATAATTTATTTATTTTGCCCATACAAGATAGTTCAAGTGTAATCAACTGTACATAGACCCTAAATTATCAATCTATGCAGATGAAGACAAGACTTGCACTCAGTCCTGCTTGGTTCCTTTCGTTTGTGCCACATCATTGGAAGTGAGTTTTTAGCTGTCTTTCTTTGTGATAAAATGTGAAAGATTCAAATCCGATGTTGATATCTTTTCTTTCCAGAATGATACTTTGCTGATCTTTTTCACCTATTGTCTCACATGTTGAATATCTAGAGCATACTTAGATTTGCTATTTGTGTATTTTGTTTTTGTAGAGTTAATAAGAGCACAGAGAAATAATACTTAAATAGTGTAGGTTGAAATATAATTGACAAAAGGTCTTACATTAGTAGTTAAAATCATTTTGTAGTAGTTGCAACTTGGTAATTATGATATTCAATAAACTTTCACTACTCCCTCCGTTCCTAAATATAAGTATGGACTACATATGAAGCAAAATGAGTGAATCTACACTCTAAACTATGTCTATATACATCCATATGTAGTTCATATTGAAAGCTCTAAAAAAACTTGTATTTAGGAACGGAGGAAGTACAAGAAATTTATGGTTGCAGTTAAAATTGTGCAACAAAGTGAGTGATGGCAAAGGCGGATAATGGAGAAGGAAAATGATGCTTTGTATAGTTACAATCCTGAGAACTTATTTTCTATATACATAAATTTCTTGTTCCGTATCATGTGACAACACCCATGAGCAATGGTGAGCAAAGTGGAAACACATAAAAGATGGAGCTGTGATAAAATACATGCAAGAGTACAAAAAGGAGGGAGAATAAAAGCTTTCTTTCCTGTGGGACGTAGACAGACGGATAACATAGTAGATGCTGAAGAAGATAAATATCATATCCCGTTGCAACACACGGGCACTCAACTAGTGCTATGCAAAATATGAGATGCAAGTAGACAAGCATGTGACATTTTACCTTAACCCAAGTTTCTATGCCAAAATTGGCAATCAGCAGCCCCACAAACCATGGTTCCGCATGTAGGAATTAAAGCTGCAGAAAAGGAAACACAGAATCATGTAAGGACAGAAATACATTCTGATGAATGTTTAAGTGATGATCCTTGCATCAAGCAAAAGCCTTCTACAACGACTAACAAACATCATGCAAGGGCAATTTCACAAAAGGATCAGCACTTGTGGAAAAATAGACATTATACAAAAACAGCAGCTTTCTATTGGCTTTCTCCAAACCACAAAGACACAAATCAATATGCACAAATGTTGGACCTTCAGATAAGCAGACTTGAATCCAATGATAAGTATTAGCAAAACTATCTTTTTTGTGTGTGTGATATCAGTATCACATCAATTCACAACTCTCTATTATTACCAATCCCAGTACAGATTACCTCCATTCCCAGTTCCTACAGATAATTAGCATCCAAACTCAATAAGTATCTTTGTATTCACCACGTAATCCAAATGAACCGCCACATCCAAGCACGGTCACCACAACTGGTGTGAGGTTATGGCACTGCAATTGGTAGCTCAGATATTGTGAGGTTGTGATATGTTTTTCTCTGTTGTACACTAGAACCTAAGCAGAAGTTCTTCACACCAGAATCAAGTTGGTTTGAGATTTCATAGAAGTATGAATCACTGCCCTGAATTACTAGATATAAAAAATGTACAGCCCTAGTACGCAAGAGTAAAGAAACACAACCCTAACCACCAAAGTGTCCTCCCAGAGATAATCAACGGACAAAGGAACCTGATTTCGATAGGAGATCTATGAACATCCCGACCCTAAATCACGCATCCACGCCAGCAAATCGAATCCCCGCAGCACCAAACCCTAGCACGAATGCGAGGCCAAGGGACAGGGGACTCACATGTGTACCGCCCATGCTGGCCCGGGAGTCGGCGGCGACGATGACTCCTTGTTGAAGATGAAGGAGAGCGTGGTCGTCCCCTTCTTGTTGTTCACCATCTCCTTGGTCGTCTTCTGAAACCCATCAAACTGCCACCGGGAAACGAAATAGGGGCGCAAACGGATCAGAGGCCGGCGGAGAGAAAAGGGGATTGAGGGAGGGGAAGGCTCACGCACGTGGCTCCAGGTGGGGAACTCGAGGGCGAGCTGGTCGGTGGAGAAGAGGCCGCCGAAGTCGTCGCTGCCGGCCGCGGCGGCGCCGAAATGGTTCTTTAGGGCGGAGAGGTTGGGAATTCGAGGGCGAGCTGGTCGTCGGTGTCGGCGGAGAAGAGGCCGCCGAAGTCTTCGCTGCCGGCCGGCCGCGGCGGTGCCGAAGTGGTTCTCGACGGCGGAGACCGGAGAGGTTGGGAATCATCACGTCGACGGCGGAGACCGGAGAGGTTGGGAATCATCGCGTCGACGGCGTGGACGTGTAGCGGCGGAGGCGGCGATCAATTCAGATTTTCTTTTTCTCTTTTCCTCCTCGCGTCGATCTCCCCCTTCCTTCCTGCGGCAGGCCTTGTCTGGCACGAGAGGCCCGGCTGTGCGCCCCGACTGCTATGCTGTTATGGGAGGGATTGAGCCGCGCCCCGACTTGGATACCGTCTCGGACCAAACCTGGCCAAACGGGCCTATTAATCGTGCCGGCACGATATAGCCCGCGTGACTGGCACGTCATGGGCCGGCACGGCATGAGGCTACGCGGGCCGGGCCTGGCACGTGGCCCGGCTAGGGCCGTGCCTGGGCTGCTATGCCTGGCACGCGTGCCAGCCCGGCACGGCAGGCACAAGAGTGTCACAGCGAGCGGGACATGCTACTTAAATGTGCAAGTTTGTCTAAAAAAAATTTAATGTGCAAGTATGCTACTGCCAACTGCTATGTTGTTATGTGCCACTTCTATACCAATATAAAAAGACCCAAATGAGCAGATCCAAACCATCTTGACTGTCAAATCATGTTATCTAGCGGTTTAAATCGCTTCAATGTTGAGCACCAAACATGTTTAACGCTTTTAATTACCCACCATTGTCATTGGTTATAAACATGTTTTGACTAAACGTTATCCTTTAAAATTTGTCATGTAATTAATATCCTATCATTACCGTGAAAAAGTAATTGATATTTTACCAAATATAAGCGTGCATTACACGTACATTATTGCTAGTTTAAATAAAAAAATCATGCTGGTGCAGTGGTGTGTCACAGAGAGGCATGCATGCATACAGCTCTGCTGCAGCGATGTGCCTCGTGGGCACGTTCTGGCTGCGGCGCTGCGCGCATGCGCACGACCAGACACGGCTTTTTTTTTCTTTTGAAAAAATCAGGCCATCTCGTGCCAAACGTGTAGCCATGGGTCGTGCATGTGCCTGGGAAGAGAGCACGGGCACGGCCCAAGTAGTTAGCCAAATGGGCCAAATGGACCTGCTTGGGTTACACGGGCCCGGCCAGGCATGCTAACTACTTGGGCCATGCCGGGCTGACCCATTTGGCCAGGTATATCTCGGATGAGACCTCCCACTTGGCAGCTACGGCACCCCAGCAATACTAGGATTAAAACACATGAGCTAGCAGAGGTGGTGGTGGTAGAAGCGAGAGGTGGCTACTCACGCGGATCTACATGGGCCGCAGCCCAGAAGCGGGAGGTAGTGGTGGTTCGCTCACAACATAGCATTAAAAAACCCTAAAAAAGCAAAGCATTAAAAAAAGTTGAAATTTTTAGAGATTACTAGTAAGCATGACGTTGTTTCAAAAAAAAGTAAGCGTGATGTCAAACATATTCAAAAATTATCCTCGGGAGGCCAATCGAGTCACACATGAGATTGCCAAGCATAACTATGAGAACCATTATTTACGAGATCAATCAAAGATTTCTCGAGCCGGCACTTCGATAAGCATAGAGTTTTCTTAGTGAAATCAGATAAGTATGAATGTTGCTTATGATGAGCTTCTTGTCGAGCAGTACTGTCTCATAGAAATCTTGTTGTTCACGGGTATGAAAACAATAGTCACAAGTTGTCCTCCTCCTCACTAAATATGGATCCACTTTCCTCCATTCTCTCAGATCTTTGTCCTTCCCGAGCTTCATGTTTTCTGCAACTGGATGAGCATCATCATGATCTGGAATCTTGGGTTTCAATTTTCTGAGCACTAGTGGCTCATCATCCTCTTGAGCTTCTTGCACTGGGGCCTTGTTTTTTTAGCAGTTGGGATGTTCCTAGTTGATCTCTTAGGTGCTGGAGCTGGAGTTTTGGGCTTAGACTTGGAGGGAGCAGCAGACTTCATAGCATCAGACATCAATTTCCGAGTCTTGGCAGGAGGTGCAACTGGTTCTTCTTCCTCCTCTTCTTCATCTTCATCTCTTCTCATGGAAGGTTTTCCAAGAACTGTGGCAGTGGTCTTCCTAGCTCTCTTCTTCTTCTTACGGACATCAACGTCATCATCATCTGATTGTTCAAGAGTAAATGTCATTGTCTCTTGTGGAGCTGTAGATTTCCTAGGCTTAGATATTGGAGCTTTCTTGGCAGGGGCTTTCTTCTTGAGACCTGGCTTGGTGGTGGCTGCAGAGCCATACTCTTTTCTGAGAACTGCTTTCTCCTTGGAGGTTACTTCCTCATCTGCAACAAAGTCCTCATCCTCACTCTCTAAGGTTCTCTTCTTCCTTGCTTTAGTGGCAACCTTTGGCAGATTACTTGGTGTGCTCCTGTTGCCCTCATCATAACTGCCACTAGGGCTTGTGCCCACACTCAGCCTTGCTTCTTGTTCTGACCTGTTTTGGCTGTCACTAGTATCTAACATCATGCGCCCCTGTGAATAGATGGGTGTGGATAGAGTAGATGAGTATCACAAAAAGCAGATGTTTTTTTAATTTGAATCCAAACTTTACTTTAAGTTTTCTATAGAAGGCATTTCGGAGCTACCGATATGATCATCTCGGTGACACCAAAGCACCCACAGAGCCTATACACACAAGATCAGTTAGACCGAGTTGTGGTTCGATGGCTCTGAGATGTTAGGGTTTCACTGAGATTTTACTGTCGGTCTCACTAATTAGTACATTTCGGTGACACCGAGTTGTACTTAGTGCAATGGCCAGAGCCAATCGATGGGACCGAAAGTTTCATTTCGGTCGGTCCGAGATGAGTTCGACAGAAACCTAACCCTAAATTTTTTCTTAGAATCTATTCTAAAGGAACTTTTCGATGGATAGAAGAATCTCAAATGTGGCAAGATACATGGAATTATCCTTGTGCATTGAATCGAAAGGGGATAGCACGAGGAGATCGAACCGTACCCTAACTTGGTGACAATTCTCTACGGTGGTAACGGTGGTGTTGATTCCCATTGACGGTGACGGAGACCTGCGGTGGAAATGCACAGGCGAAGATGATTATCCGAAGACCAAGGGGGTAACAATGGGGCGCGGGCTCGTGAGGTTTGAAGGATTTTTCAACTGTACGGGTCCGCTGAGTATATATACCCATGTGTTGTCGGTGTCGCCGAGATGCAAAATTGTGTGCAGTTGTTGCAACTCGGTGGGACCGAGTCATTCTAATCGGTAGCACCGAGATTAAAAACCTAGATCAGTCTAGTGCTTTCGATGTGACCGAGTTTGAGTGAGTTAGTCTGCCCAAAATGCAATAGAAGGTTTTGGAATGCAGCCCTTGACGGATCGGTGGCTCCGAGTGCTCCTCACCCGGAGGGTCCGAAAAAGACTTGTTCATTTTTTGTGATATAGCATGAATAGAGTTTGAGACAAGAAAAGCAAAGATAGCTAGAGAAGGTTCTTAGGCATTCTTGTCTAGCCATTTGGCTAAAAAAACCAGACAAACAAAACAACAAATGGATGTCCTCGAATGGGAAATTATGCAACCAACATGCTCACACAATAAGATAGCAAATGAAACATGTGTCAAAGCATGCACAAACAATTCTAGCATCTATCAAGAAAATGGTGATGATTAAGTCATCTATATATGAGTATATTGACTTAGGAGTCAAATGAGAACATTTGATCATAGGTCATACTAATGTTTAAGCACAAGTGGGGTTACCACTTTTACATAAAGCATTGATGTGTTCACACCATTAGAGTTGATTTAGCTCAATCTTTAGAGCAAAGCTCCCCCTAAATGTGATATCCCTCCTAAGAGGGATGAACTAACCTTGGGTTTTGTCAATGATGACTTCATGTAGATAGTGAAGATGTGGATGCTCAATGTTGATGTAGAACATTTGGAGCAATCCATTGGAGTGTTGCACTTTCAATACCTACATGGGTTAGTCCCACAAGGAACATACAAGGATATACATAGACATAGAGTGAATTGCACATATAATGATGTCCATGAAAGCATTAGGTTACCTGTCCCTTGTCTTACCAACAAGAGGGTTTGTGACTCCATGAGCTAGTGCAAGATATGAAAGTTGTTTGCACAAGTCCTTGCCAAAATGAATACGAGTGAGGTATGTTGGCAGAGTCACCCTCAAGAACACTCTAGTTCTTCTTCTTTGGGATACACATCCACTTGATGGGAATCCTTGGAGTTGTAGTTTAACTTGATGAAGTAGAGCTTGACGTAGTCTTGGGAACCCACTTGACCATGGCCTTAGGAGCTTCTTCAAATGAGTCAATCTCCTCTTGAAGCTTATACTTGCCTTTAAGCTTGTGGTCTTTTGGTGGAAGCCCTTAAAAGAAGTGGGGTCATACCTCTCTTGTTGAGGAACAAACTTCGTCTTGGGGTATTGATCTTCTTCCCACTCAACTCCATTGGCATTGAACTTTCGTTCAAAACAAACACCTTGATTCTTCCGGTGCATTCCTTGCTTGCGTACAATTTCCTCAAATTTCTTACTCCCGAAAGGCTCTTGTAATCACCCTTCTCTATAATTCCCTTCAATAAGCTATTTTCTTGCTCAAGTGTAACTTGGTTAAGAGAATCATAGTGGAATCAGTAGAACTACTAGAAGCAACAATATTGGACTTGCATGGTTACTGTTACTACTAGAGGAAGAATCTTTCTTGCTCTTGTCACTAGATTTTACTTGTGGCATATAAGTAGACAAGAGGAGATGTTTGGTAAATAAGAATAACTCTTCTTTCAAAGATCATCATTGATAGCTTTTCGAAACCCATGCTCTTGCTCTAAATTTAGCTTCTCAAACTGTAGCTTCTCATGAGTTCTTAGGAGCTCTCTATGATCATGTAGAGTTGTTTCATGAGCCAACTTAAGAGTGTTTTGTTCTTTGGTTAGACGCTCAAACTCCTTCTTATCATTGTCATTTGTTTCATCTTGATTAGCATGATTACTAGCAAATTCATCATAGTTCTCATCACTAGTTTTGTTAACAAGTAAATCATCATCACCTAGCAAATCATCTTCATCACTATTGAAATCAAGATACTTGGGGTGTGATACCTTGGGGCCTTTAGCCATGAAGCACCTTCCAATTCCTTCATTTGGCGAGTCAAATATGTCATAGGAGTTGGATGACACAAGAGACCGGCAACACCTTATCTTGAGTATAGTCAGAGTCGGAGTGATAGCTTCTCTCAGAGTAGTTGTCGGAGTCGGAACTGGATACCCATTCACCAACATGAGCTTGATGTATTCGTATTGTGTAGCTCTTTGACGACTTGTCCTTCCTTTCCGAATCCTTGCTTCTACGAGAGGGTCTTCGTTCATAACGACCATCTCTACTCCTTCTCTCTTTTGGAGGTGATTCATCTCTTCTACTCCTCCTTTTTGGTGATTCTTCTCTTTTCCTGTAGGAAGCTGTACACTCATTGGATTAGTGTCCGAGTCTTCCACAATTGTAGCAATTTCGATCATGACTAGAAGATATTTTGTCATTGTAGGAACTTGACTTGGAAATTCTCTCTTTGCTTCTATTCTTGTAGAATTTGTTGAAGTTCTTACCCATTAAGCTCAATTCTTCATTAGAGACTTTCTTCTCACTTGATGTTGTAGGAGCATCACTTGACGCTTTGTAAGCACCACTTGACTTGTTGTGGAGCTCTTCCTTATCCTTGAGTGACATATCATGAGCAAAAATTCTACCAATGACTTCCGTTGGCTTGATATCTTTGTAATTGGGCATCATTTGGATCAAAGTGCACATGGTGCCATATTTTCCATCCAAGGATCTAAGGATCTTCCTGATGATGAATTTGTCGGTCATCTCTTCACTTCCCAAGCCGGCAATCTCATTTGTGATGAGAGCAAGCCTAGAGTACATTTCAACGACTCCTTCACTGTCCTTCATCTTGAATTGTCAAGTGGACTTTGAAGCACATCCAACTTGGATTCCTTGACGGACTCGGTACCTTCGTGCATATCAACCAAAGTATCCCAAATTTCCTTCACATTCTCAAGGTGGTTTATTTTTTTGAATTCTTTGGGGCACAATCTGTTGAAAAGAATATCACAAACTTGAGCGTTGTATTGCATCATCTTCAATTCTTCCACGGACGCTTCACGATCCGGTTCTCTTCCATCCTCGAAGTATCCACCTTGCAAGACAATACGCACAATAGCCCAAACAGCGGGGTTATGACCAAAAATATGCATTTTCATCTTATGCTTCCAACTAGCAAAAATTTGTACCATCAAAGTAAGGACCACTACGGTGGTAATTTCCCTCGCTAGACGCCATACTCTCCTAGGTTGTGTAACCAAGGCTATGACCACCAAAGCTATGGAAATCAAGGCAAATGGAGACCAAAACTCAGATACCACTTGTAGGATTGAAAGTATGTCTAGAGGGAGTGATTAGACTACTTGACCAAATAAAAATCTATCCTTCTCCCAATTTTAGTTGTGGGCAGATTTTAGCAATTAGCACAAGTCAAGCAATCAACCTACACATGCAATTCTAAGAGTATAGCAGCAGAAAGTGAACATTGCATATGAAGGTAAATGGAAGGGTTTGGATGAGGCAAACACAATGTAGACACAAAGATTTTTGGCGTGGTTTCGATAGGTGGTGCTATCGTACATCCACGTTGATGGAGACTTCAACCCATGAAGGGTAACGACTGTGCGAGTCCACGGAGGGCTCCACCCATGAAGGGTCTGAAAGGATCGAAATGGACCTAGAGAGGGGGTGAATAAGTACAATTACAAATTTTAATTATTACTTAGCAATATTAGGCAATAATGCAGAATATGAAAGTGAACCTAACAATTGCAAGTATGATGCTAAGGACTAAGCAAGATAAACAAGTAACACAAGTAAGTGAGTAAGCAAGTATAATATGATATAAGTAAGAGCTAAGAGACAAGTAACCACAAGTAGAGAGTTAGGGTTAGGAATAAACGCAACTCTGGGAGACGAGGATGTATGCCGATGTTCACTTCCTTGGAGGGAAGCTATTTCACCATTAGAGAGGTGGATGTTACCACGAAGGCACACTAACACCATGAAGGCTCACCCTATTCTCCCTTTGAGACAACACCACGAAGGCATTTCTCAACCACTAGTGGTAGAACTTGGGGTGGTCTCCAAACCCTCACAAACTTTTCCAGGGGTAATCACAATGGTCGATTCCTCTTCGAAAGACTCCTACCGCCTAGGAGTCTCCAACCTCCAAGAGTAACAAGAACAACGGGGAAAAGCTCAAGACTTGCTCAAATCACGAATTCCTTTGGTTCAAATAAGGGGAAGAAGTGGATCTATCACTTGGTCGGATAACTTCTCTCAAATGCTCTCAAATCCCTTAGGGATCTAAGATTTGGTGTGGAAGAGTGAGAGATAGAGTGAAATGTGTTCTAGGGTTTGCTCAAAGTGAATGGTCAACCCTCTCCCGTGGGGGAAGAGAACTATATATAGTGTGTGAGAAAATATGGCCATTGTAGTGTAAGTGACAGGGTAGGCCGGACATCCGGGACAGGGCCCAGACATCCGGCCTAGTGCGGTATGTGTAGACAGAGGCAGAAAGCAGAGAACATAACAGAGGGTCCGGACATCCGGGCGCAGCCCGGACATCCGGCAGAACTGGAAGGCCCGGACATCCGGCTGTCCCATGCAACAGAATATGCTCTCTGGATAGCTTGTTCCGGACATCCGGCATGGAGGCCTGGAAATTCAGCGTGTGTGGAGAGCCCGGACATCCGGCATGGAGGGCCGGACATCCGGAAGGAAACACCACCATATATGGTATTCTGGATCGCATGGCCCGGATAACCGGCATGCGGGCCGGATATCCGGCAGGTAACCTGGACATCCGGCAGGCAGCCCGGACATCCGGAAGAAAACACCTCCATATGTTGTTCTCTGGATAGCAAGGTCCAGATATCCGGTGTGTGTGCTGGACATCCGGCAGGCAGCCCGGACATCCGGCATGGCCATAGGCAGAATGACCAGAGAGTAGTGATAGATCTTAATGAATTTTGGTGAATTTTGGGAAGATGATTTGTGGCAAGAGCAAGTCTTTTACTAACCCTATCGATCCCCTCTTAATAGTGCAGGATCCTATACCCAAGAAAAGAAATATGTGTTCATTTTGACACGTCTTCCTTGAGTACAATCCACTTCGTTTTCTCACGATCCACACTTTTGATGAACCGGGGACTAACACCTGAGATTCACTTGACGAACATTGTGCCCCTACATGTATATTGTCATTAACATCAAAACATGATGTAAGGTCATGATTGAACTTTCAATCTCCCCATTTTTGCTTGTTGATGACAATCATACATGTAGTATCATAGATGCAATGAATAAATTTAGCATTGTAAATCATGAGAGCAAAACATAATACAATATATGTTCCTATTTGCTTTAGCTCCCCCTCATTATGAGCATAAAATGATTAACACATGTGAAACAACCATAATAATCATGTGTGAAACAACCATAACAGTATTTCATAGCCACAAAGATAATAACATAGTCTCAAACGATCAAGAGCCATATGTAGCATACATTAAGAGTCATATAATAACATAGTCTCAAATGATCAAGATCCATATGTAGCATACATAAAGAGTCATACATAAAAGGTTTGAATAATAGCTAACACAAATAGCTAACATATAGCATGACCACACTAAGATACTACTTATCCCCTTTGACAACAACAAGTAAAAAGGGGCGAAGAACTAGAAGAACTCTGTCACTCTTGGCGGATGTCATCATTATCATCAAAGAACTCGGCAAACTCATCGCGAGATGGGAAACCGAAGGTGGAAGAGGACGGAGCTGCGGGAATCAGATCGTTATCACTCACGGGACTCCCACGGTCGTGAAGGCGCTGCTTGAGTTGGTTCTTGGAGATGATGAGGCGCTTCTGAACATCATGGTTTTGCTGACGGTTGAAAGTGATTGCCTTCATGATAGCAGACCGAGCCTTGCCCAAGAACAAGGCAAGACGTACATGAGGAGCAATCGAGGAGGAAGGCACAGAGGAACCAGTAGGCTGAGACCCACCAACAGACTTCCTAGGCGGTCGAGGTGTAGCCGGTGCAGGAGCGGCCATGCGCATATGAACAAGAGGCTTCCAACTGGAATGCACAACGGTCTTAGCAACCTCAAATGGAGCAGTGTGATCAATGATTGCCTGAATGAATGGAGCATGAGGGAATTGGCCCGTCTGAAGAAAACTGGAGAGACGGATCTCATGCCAAATATAGTGGGTTGTGTCAAGAGGCTCAGTAGGTGCATGATGCATACGGACCATCAAGTAAATGCAGTAGTTGCGAGCCCTTGAGCAATCTCCCTTCTTAGGATAGAGAGTGTGAAGCACACATTGATAGAGAATGTAGTAGGGAGACCAGAAAATAGATCTCATTAGGTGGATATGCACGTTCCTCTAGAGTGGGCTCAGAGATAGGCTGTAACGCCCCAAGACCGGAGCTTCAGTTGCCTTCCGGGGTTTCCGGGTTTCGTTGTGTGTTTTGTCTCGTCTGTTGCATTCATCTTTGCATCGTGTGCATTGCATCATGTCATCATGCCATCATGTCATTTCTTTTCTTAACTCAACTAATTAAACCATATGGATCCTCAATCCATTTAAACCGAGGGAATTCACATGGTGATTCTCTTTACAACATATCCTCTCGATATTTAGAGAGCTATAGTCATTATTCCATTTATTTGGAATTAACCATAACACACTTGCAAATATCCCATGCCTTTATTATCTCAATTCTTGGTCTCCAAACTTTGCCCATAAATTCTTTCATCATTTTCCGGAGCTCCACCAAAAATCCGATCATTTTTGGACCTTCCTAACCCTCACTCCCTATTCAAACCATTTGATTTTAAATCAAATGAGTTTGAATTTGAACGTTCAAAAATGCCCACTCCATTTTTCTTGGATCAGGCTCATTTTTGCGAGTCTGAGAAAATTTACTGCCTGCCCAAACTCCACTGTTATCCCTCTCGGTATTTATTCCAAGTCTGGGTTTTCTTCGAAATCGCTAAAGAGAGAGAGAGTTTGAGGCAAAGGAGAGCCTGCCAACTTGGGCCTCCTACCTCCCCACACCAGGCCTAGCCAGGGCCGGCAGCGCAGCCAGGCCAACCTCCCACGCCGGCCCACCTCCTCTTTAATCTAACCTAGCCCGACTCCTCTCTCCTCTCATCTCCTTGCTCGCGCCGCCCGAGGGCATCGCCCGATCCCATCTCCCTCTCCCTCTCCATTCGCTCGATCTCCCCACCTCTCGTTCCCGTGTCCGAACCACCTGCGCCTCCCTCTCCCTTTCGCTCTCCTAGAGCACGCCCCTTCGCCTGCCTACTCCCTCCTGCTTCTTCGACCTCGCCTCAGCCCGCGACCCCCGCCACCACTCCGGCCGGCGAGCCCACGCTCCAGCACCGCGCCGCTGCACCATTGTTGCTCGCGACCGCCATGGGTGCCTGCAGGACGACGTCGCCGGCCTCTCCTTCTTCCTTCCGTGCGCCTCCCTCTCCTGCAAGGACGCTCCTCGCCTTGCCGCAGCCAAGCTGTGCCACGGCGCCGACCGGTGCTGGCCTCGATCTCCTCGCCTGCTGTCAAGCTCCTGGAGTTGCTGCTGCTCCCGTGCTCGCCGCCGCCGCCTGGAGTGTCTCCATCACCGACTCCCTCCGTCTCTGGTTCCGAGTGGCCTCGCTGCCTCGCCAACAGGAGCAGCAGCAGACCGTGGCGCACCACCTCCTGCCGCGAGCTCTGCCTCCTACGCCGTCTTCCCTCGCACCGGCCGCTACCTTGCCTCCGACCAGATCCGTCTTCACTGCCGTCCCGGAGCACTGTGCCCGTGATCCCCTGCTCCGGCAAGCCCCTGCTGCTGCCTCCATCGAAGGCTGCCAAGGTCACCTGCTTGGCCCCGATGACTTTTGACTCATGTGCACGCCTCGCATCATGCACCTCCACTTGTTTTTGAAGTTGACGCCAAGACGGACGACACCGAACAGGGAGTAGCGCCAAGTTCGATCGCTGAAGATTTCGCCAAGTACCACGACGCCCGGAGCTCTCGGATCCGTCAAGTTTGACTACCACACCGGAACGCCAAGTACATGGATATGCCAAGTACCCCTTCGAGTTGACGAGACCGGCAAGTTCGAAGACCCCAAGTACCCCTTCGAAATGTGTACCACTACCGTTGACCCCGAAGCCCTTGGATTCGTCAAGTCCGAAGGTGCAAGTACCACTCCGAACCATGTACGACGACCGTCGCCGAAGACCCGTGTAACATGAACGTGAACGACTACCATCGCGAGTACCTCTACGTCGTCATGTACCCCTACTTCCACTACCGTCGTGAGAACGACTACTTCCCCTCCGAACCGATTCACTTCGAAATGCACGCTTTGAAGGTATAACCCCGAGACGACCTTCCGAGAACGTATGTTGTGTGGTGTATGAGATGGACCGCGTGTTTGCACCGTTTGCGATTGTTCGTTGCGATGCTCCTCTTTTGTCATGCCACCATCTTGTGGGAACCCGGTATCCGGGATCATCCCACCTTCTATCGCATGTCACGCTCCCGTCGCACTTTCTTTTGCACCGGGATCTCAATCGAGTTACCGGAACCGATATGTTGCCGTGGCATCATTTTCGGATTCGTTGCCGTTGCACCCCTTTTCCTTTCCACCACGATGACAAATGCTTCATAATGCTCTTGTCAACTCTTAATAAAAATTGCATAAACTTGATCATGTCATCCGCATCATGTTAACAACATTAAGATGGTTTAAATTGTTGTTTGCATTAATTTACTATATGGGGATTTGCCGGATTTGTTGTTTGCTATAACCGACCCCATTTAAATTGTTTAGATAGATAATCCCTTTATGTTTCACCTCTTGACATGCTTAACAACATTTAATATTGTTGGGTACATAACCGAGAGAGAACTAAATAATTGATGTGGTGTTCCGTCAATATGCAACCCGTTGCATAATGAGCTCCACTTAATTTGTAGGATTGTTTGTGCATATTGCCATGCCATGCCTCTTTAAACCGGACATGCATCATACTTGTTTGCGCATCATGCCATGTCTATGTGTTGGTTGTTTACTATATTGTTGTGTGTTTCTTTTCCGGTGTTGCTTCTTCGGGTTGGTTCCGGTAACGTCGTGTTTGTGAGGAACCGTTCTACTACGTCCGTTTGTCTTCTTCATGGACTCGTTCTTCTTCCTTGCGGGATTTCAGGCAAGATGATCATACCCTCGAAATCACTACTATCTTTGCTATGCTAGTTTGCTCGCTCTTTTGCTATGCCAATGCTACGATGCCTACCACTTGCTTGTCAGCCTCCCAATTGCCATGTTCAGCCTCTAACCCACCAATGTCCTAGCAAACCGTTGATTGGCTATGTTACCGCTTTGCTCAGCCCCTCTTATAGCATTGTTAGTTGCAGGTGAAGATTGAAGTTTGTTCCTTGTTGGAACATGTTTACTTGTTGGGATATCACTAAATATCTTATTTAATTAATGCATCTATATACTTGGTAAAGGGTGGAAGGCTCGGCCTTATGCCTGGTGTTTTGTTCCACTCTTGCCGCCCTAGTTTCCGTCATATCGGTATTATGTTCCCGGATTTTGCGTCCCTTACGCGGTTGGGCTATAATGGGAACCCCTTGACAGTTCGCCTTAAGTAAAGCTTTTCCAGCAATGCCCAACATTGGTTTTACCATTTGCCACCTAGCCTTTTTCTTTCCCTTGAGTCGGCCGGCTCAAGGGTCATCTTTATTTTACCCCCCCCCCGGGCCAGTGCTCCTCTGAGTGTTGGTCCAAACTGTCAGCCGCCGGTGGCTACCAGGGGCAACTCTGGGCTGGCCTACCGGAAGTTTAGACAATCTGAGTGTGCCCTGAGAAAGAGATATGTGCAGCTCCTATCGGGATTTGTCGGCACATTCGGGCGGTGTTGCTGGTTTAGTTTTACCCTGTCGAAATGTCTTGTTGTACTGGGATACCGAGTCTGATCGGAACGTCTCGGGTGGAGGTCTATTCCTTCGTTGACCGTGAGAGCTTGTGATGGGCTAAGTTGGGACACCCCTGCTGGGATTTGAACTTTCGAAAGCCGTGCCCGCGGTTATGGGCAGATGGGAATTTGTTAACGTCCGGTTGTAGAAAACCTGAAGTCGACCTTAATTAAAATGAATCAACCGCGTGTGTAACCGTGATGGTCTCTTTCCGGCGGAGTCCGGGAAGTGAACACGGTTGTTGGAGTTATGCTTGACGTAGGTAGTCCAGGATCACTTCTTGATCATACTTTTATCGACCGTCCTTTGCCTTCTCTTCTCGCTCTCTTTTGCGAATAAGTTAGCCACCACATATGCTAGTCGCTTGCTGCAGCTCCACTTACATTTACCCCCATCCTACCTATTAAGCTTAAATAGTCTTGATCGCGAGGGTGCGAGATTGCCGAGTCCCCGTGGCTCACAGATACTTCCAAAACCAGCTTGCAGGTGCCGATGAGACTGTGCAGAGGACGCAACCAAGCTCAGGAGGAGCTCGATGAAGATCTTGTCCTTTGTGTTGTTTCGTTCTAGTTGATCAGTAGTGGAGCCCAGTTGGGGTCGATCGGGGACCTTTGTCGCATTTGGGGTTCTTTCTTTTATTTTGGTTCCGTAGTCGGACCTTGAGTGTATTTGTATGATGTAATGCTTTATTCATGTATTTGTGTGAAGTGGCGATTGTAAGCCAACTATGTATCTTTTTCCCCTATTGTATTACATGGGTTGTGTGAAGATTACCTCGCTTGCGACATATGCCTTCAATGCGATTATGCCTCTAAGTCATGCCTCGACACGTGGGAGATATAGTCGCATTGAGGGTGTTACATAGGCTTAAGAAGAGCCACGCAAGCATCAATCCCTTTGGGCCTATAGTGAGGATCCGTACTGTGGATGTGATGACCAACACCAAAGAAGCCCAAAATCTGAACAAACCGGTCATAGGTGATTCTCAGCACAGTGTCATCAGTCATTCATGTGAGAGTGTTGTCTGGCACAAAGAAGCATGTGGCATAGAACTAAAGGATGGCAGCTTCATTCCAATCACATTTGAAGGTCATTGCTTGACCTAGAGTCATATCATCAATGATCTTGACCGTGTTGTCAAAGAACATGGCAGGATGATCACGCATGAACTGAAGATCCAGGTATTTATGAGGGGCAAGTCCACGACTGATGCCTACTACGCAACTTTATTCTTGTAGACACGTATTGGGCCTCCAAGCGCAGAGTTTTGTAGGGCGGTAGCAATTTTCCCTCAAATGGATGGCCTAAGGTTTATCAATCCATGAGAGGTGTAGGATGAAGATGTTATCTCTCAAACAACCCTGCAACCAAATACAAGAAATCTCTTGTGTCCCCAACACACCCAATACAACGGCAAATTGTATAGGTGCACTAGTTCGGCGAATAGATGGTGATAAAAGTGTAATATGGATGGTACAAATATGTTTTTATAATATGAAAAAATAAAAACAACAAGGTAGCAAATAGTAAACGGGCACAAAAATGGTATTGCAATGCTTAAAAACAAGACCTAGGGTCTGTACTTTCACTAGTGCAATCTCTCAACAGTGCTAACATAGTTGCATCATATGATTATCCCTCAAAGTGCAACAAAGAATCACTCCCGAGTTCCTATTACCGGAGAACAAAAGATAGAAATTGTTTGTAGGGTGCAAGACCACCTCAAAGCTATTCTTTCCGCTCGATCTATTCAAGAGTTCGTACTAAAATAACGCAAAGCTACTTTTTCCATTCGATCTATCCTAGAGTTCGTACTAGAATAACACCAAAGAAAAATCATATTCATAATGCTCAATCCACACAAAGAACTACAAAGAGACCCCAAAGTTTCTATCGGAATAAAAGATGATAAAAACGTGCATCAACCCCTATGCATAGATTACCCCAACGTCACCTCGGGAATCCGCAAGTTGAGTGCCATAACATATATCAAGTGAATCAATATGACACCTCATTGTCACCTCAAGTATTCATACCGCAAGACATACATCATGTGTTCTCATATCTGAATATTTAATCCGACAAGACAAAACTTCAAAGGGTAAAGATTCAATTCATCACAACAAGAGTATAGAGGGGAGAAACATCATATGATCCATCTATATTAACAAAGCCCATGACATAGATCATGAGAGAGAGAGAGAGATTAAACACATAGCTACTGGTACAAACCCTCAGCCCCGAGGGTGGACTACTCCCTCCTCATCGTGGTGGCCGCCGGGATGATGAAGATGGCCACCAGAGATGATTCCCCCCTCCGGCAGGGTGCTAGAACGGGTCTATAATGGTTTTAGGTGGCTACGGAGCCTTGCGGTGGTGGAACTTCTGATCTAGGTTAACCCCGAGGTGGGCACAACCCACCCGGGTGCGCTAGGGGGCCCTGGGGCGCCCCCCAGGTGCTACTCTGGCCCATCGGGAGTCTTGTGGTCCATAAAAAATCCACAAAAAGTTTCGCGGTGTTTGGACTCCGTTTGATATTGATTTTCTGCGATGTAAAAACAAGCAAAACACAACAACTAGCACTGGGCACTGGGTCAATAGGTTAGTCCCAAAAAATGATATAAATTTGCTATAAAATGATTGTAAAACATCCAAGAATGATAATATATTGGCATGAATACTTCATAAATTATAGATACGTTGGAGACGTATCAACATCCTCAAGCTTAATTCCTACTCGTCCTCGAGTAGGTAAATGATAAAAGAAATAATTAATGAAGTGTGAATGCTAGCAAAGTGCATAAGTTTGATCAACGATAGTTTCAATCATTTTTCCTAGCATCATAACAACAATTCTTTCTTATAAAACTTCTCATGTTATAGTGCCAACCCATTCACATGTTAAGGTTCAAACAATGAATCTCTTGAAACCCAACAACCTATGTTCTGAGTCACCAAGCAATTGCAATTCAACTTATTCAACAGACTTTAAGTAAGAGCTCCACATACTCAACCATCATATAGTCTTCTATGATTGCTAACACTCACCTTATACACATGAGCAAAATCCGGACACATAGAAAGATAGGGGCTTATTATTTTGCCTCCCAATGTATTCACCTCAAGGGTGATGTCAACAATAATAACTCATGCCACCCATATTCAACTGGACATATGTGCCTAGATCTTTCCTCACCACATGATGCTTGCCAAAGGAGAAAAATAAAAAGGAATAGAGAGAAAAACTTTGACTCTTTGCATAAAAGTAAATACTGAACAGTAAAAGATAGGGCCTTCACAGAGGGAAGTAGAGGTTGCCATGCGCTTATTTGTTTGTATGCTCAATCCCTTAGTGCAAAAGAGCGTCATGTTATATTGCCCCTTGTGATAGCAACCTTTATTATGCAGTCTGCCGCTTTTATTGCTTTACCATCACAAGTTTGTACAACGCTCAATTTCCCCTTACACTAAATGATCTTACACTTTTAGAAGCAATTTTTATTGCCTTATTGCACCGATGACAACTTACTTGAAGTATCTTGCTCAATCCTTAGGTAGGTATGCCGGACTCTTGAAAATAAGATTTGGGTTTAAGGGTTTTTGGATGCACAAGTAGTATCTCTGGAGGAAATATGCCCTAGAGGCAATAATAAAGTTATTATTTATTTCCTTATATCATGATAAATGTTTATTATTCATGCTAGAATTGTATTAACTAGAAACTTAGTACATGTGTGAATACATAGACAAACAGAATGTCACTAGTATGCCTCTACTTGACTAGCTCGTTGAATCAATGATGGTTATGTTTCCTAACCATAGACATGAGTTGTCATTTGATTAACAGTATCACATCATTAGAGAATGATGTGATTGACTTGACCCATCCATTAGCTTAGCACGATGATCGTTTAGTTTGTTGCTTTTGCTTTCTCCATAACTTATACATGTGCCTATGACTATGAGATCATGCAACTCCCGAATATCGGAGGAACACTTTGTGTGCTACCAAACGTCACAACGTAACTAGGTGATTATAAAGGTGCTCTACAGGTGTCTCCGATGGTGTTTGTTGAGTTGGCATAGATCGAGATTAGGATTTGTCACTCCGATTGTCGGAGAGGTATCTCTGGGCCCTCTTGGTAATGCACATCAATATAAGCCTTGCAAGCAATGTGACTAATGAGTTAGTTGTGGGATGATGCATTACGGAACGAGTAAAGAGACTTGCCGGTAATGAGATTGAACTAGGTATTGAGATACGACGATTGAATCTCGGGCAAGTAACATACCGATGACAAAGGGAACAACGTATGTTGTTATGCGGTTTGACCGATAAAGATCTTCATAGAATATGTAGGAACCAATATGAGCATCCATGTTCCACTATTGGTTATTGACCGGAGATGAGTCTCAGTCATGTCTACATAGTCTCAAACCCGTAGGGTCCGCATGCTTAACGTTCGGTGATGATCGTTATTATGAGTTTATGTGTTTTGATGTACCGAAGGTAGTTCGGAGTCCCGGATGTGATCACGGACATGACGAGGAGTCTCGAAATGGTCGAGACATAAAGATTGATATATTGGACGGCTATATTCGGACACCGGAAGGGTTTTGGGTGATCTCGGAGAAAACAGAGTGTCAAAGGGGTTACCGGAACCCCCGGGGGCTAATGGGCCTTGATGGGCCCTAGTGGAGAGAGAGAGAGGGGCCGGCTAGGGAAGGCCGCGCGCCCCTCCCCTTGAGTCTGAATAGGACAAGGAAGGTGGGTGGCGCCCCCCTTGCCTTTCCCCTCTCCCACTCCTTCCTTCCCCCTCCTAGTGGGACTAGGAAAGGGGAGTCCTACTCCCACTAGGAGGAGGACTCCTCCTCTTAGCGCGCCCTCCTAGGGCCGGCCGGCCTCCCCCTTTCTCCTTCATATATGGGGCCAGGGGCACCCCAGATACACACAAGTTGATCATTGATCTTTTAGCCGTGTGCGGTGCCCCCCTCCACCATAATCTACCTCAGTCATATCGTAGCGATGCTTAGGCAAAGCCCTGCGTCGGTAGCTTCATCAACACCATCATCACACCGTCGTGCTGATGGAACTCTCCCTCGAAGCTCTACTGGATCGTGAGTTCGTGGGACATCACCGAGCTGAACGTGTGTAGATCGCGGAGGTGTCGTACGTTCGGTACTAGGATCGGTCAATCATGAAGACGTACGACTACATCAACCGCGTTGTCATAACGCTTCCGCTTACGGTCTACGAGGGTACGTGGACGACACTCTCCCCTCTCATTGCTATGCATCACCATGATCTTGTGTGTGCGTAGGATTTTTTTTGAAATTACTACGTTCCCCAACAATCTCTATTTGGTGCGGAATTTTTGGCTAGCAAAGAAGGGGGGCAAGCACCACATGTTGAAGGATCTATGACAATATAACTTCTGTGTGAGTATGAACAAACATAAACCATTACATTATCTTCCTTGTCCAATTTCAACAATTTTGGCATATAATATTTTGATGGGGCTCACAATCACAAAAGATTTCCATGATAGTGTATTTGCATGTGAAAGTTCTCTTCCTTATACTAATTATTCATGAATTGCTTGTATGGCCAATATTGTGATTGTCAAGCCTCAAAAGATTTCACTTTCTAAACCCAATGCGAAGTTACCACTAGGCATGATATGATTTCAACTTATGACACTCAATTTATTCAACAATTTACTCATAGGATATAAGTGAAGCACAAGAGCAAATGACATAGAAAAGAGCTTCATTGACAGGATGCGAATGCCGCTTGCTTAGCCTCCTCGACAACTATTTGAGGACTCTATTTTATTTTAAAAACTTTCAGATCTAAGTAATTTATTAAAACAGGAAGCAAAATAAAATAAAATGACATTCCATGGATAGCACACATCATGTGAAGAAGCAAAAACTTAGGCTCAACCGATACTAACCGATAAGAAGAGAGGTGGGATGCCTACCGGGGCATCCCCAAGCTTAGATGCTTGAGACTTCTTGAATATTATCTTGGGATGCCTTGGGAATCCCCAAGCTAGAGCTTTTGTGTCTCATTAATTCTTCTCATATCACGGTTTTCCTAAATCTCAAAAGCTTCATCCACACAAAACTCAACAAGAACTCGTGAGATAAGTTAGTATAAACCAATGCAAAATCCTTATCATTCTATACTGTAGCAAATCACTAAAATTATTTTCAACATTGCATACTAAATGCATCTGCATATTTAATACTCCTATCCTCAAATAGAATCATTAAACAAGCAAACATATGCAAACAATGCAAACACAACAGCAATCTGCCAAACCAGTACAGTCTATAAAGAATGCAAGAGTATCAATACTTCTTGAACTCCAAAAATTATGAAAAATTACCGCACTGTGTAAAATTTATCAGAGCTCATTTTACAAAAAGTTTCAACATTTTATCACTTTCTGACTTTTCTAGGGAATTTTTGCAACAGCGGTAAACTTTCTGTTTTCAAACAACAACATGTATACTTGCAAAATAAGCACTGCAAAGGCTATCATTGCCACTTTTATTTAAATAAAAGATGAAAAACATTATTATAAATAACAGCAAGCAAATCCTCAAAAGATAAATTGATGCTCCAAGCAAGACACATATCATGTGACAAATGAAAACATAGCTCCAAGTGAGGTTACTGATAATGTTGGAGACGAAATAGGGGATGCCTTCCAGGGCATCCCCAAGCTTAGTTGCTTGGATATTACTTGAATATTACCTTGGGGTGCCTTGGGAATCCGCAGGCTTAGGGTCTTGTCACTCCTCATTCTCCTCATATCAACATCTCACCCAAAACTTGAAAACTTCAATCACACAAAACATAATGGAACTTTGTGAGATAGGTTAGTGTGATAAAGAGCAAACCATTTCACTTTTGGTACTGTCAAAGACAAGATTCATAATTGTTCTCACACACTGCCTACTGTAGCATATAATTTCCACAATTTATTTTGAGCAATATAAGCCATAGAAACTAGGAAACAAGCAAATTATGCATTGAAAACAGAATATGTCAAAAACAGAACAGTATGTAGTAATATGTACTCAAACCATACTTCTGCTACTCCAAAAATTCTGAAAACTAGGACTACATGAGAAAATTTTATATTAATCTTCTGAAAAAATAATCAACTCAAAGGCACTCTTCTGTTAAAAATGAGAATTATTTTCGTGAGCGCAAAAGTTTCTGTTTTTCAGCAAGATCAAATCAACTATCACCCAACATGATCCCAAAGGCTTTACTTGGCACTTTATTGAAAAAAAGCTATAAAACATGATTAATACAGTAGCATAATCATGTGAACACACAAAAATAGTAGGTAAAAGTGTTGGGTTGTTTCCCAACAAGCGCTTTTCTTTTATGCCTTTTAAGCTAGGCATGATGATTTCAATGATGCTCGCATAGAAGATAAGAATTGAAACATGAAGAGAGCATCATGAAGTATATGACTAGCACATTTAGGTCTAACCCAATTCCTATGCATAGGGATTTTGTGAGAAAAAACTTATGGGAACAAGAATCAACTAGCATAGGAAGGCAAAACAAGTGCAACTTCAAAGCAATCAACACATAGAGAAGAAACTTGATATTATTGAGATATGTAAGAGCATAAGTTCCTTCCTCATAATAATTTTTAGAAACACCATGAATGGATCCAACAATAAAGCTATCACATACAGCACTCTTTTCATGATGCACAAGCATAGAAGATTTATTACTCTTTATGGCATACATGTCATCATAATAATCATCATAGATAGCAACTTCATTGTCATAGTCAATTGAAACCTCTTCCAAAATAGTGGAAGTATCACTAAATAAAGTCATGATCTCTCCAAATCCACTTTCATCAATATTGTAATAAGATTCAACACCCTCCGAAATAGTGGGATCCCTACTACCTAGAGTTGACACTCTTCCAAACCCATTTCATCAATGTAATCATCATAAATAGGAGGCATGCTATCATCATAATAAATTTTCTTATCGAAAGTAGAAGGAATCAAAGGATCATATTCATTAAGCAAAGCATCCCCAAGCTTAGGACAAGCATTATTTCTAGCAAATAAATCTTCAAGCATGTCATACTCATCAAACATAGCATCCCCAAGCTTGTTGTTTTGCATATCATCACAATCATTATTATCAATAGCATGAATGGCACCAATAGTACAACAAACATTATTATCGTATTCTTCCAAGCAAGTGCTAAAAATATTTTCAAGATCATAAGGGATATCGTTGTCTTCCCAATCATAATCTTTACAAAAATAGTAGGTATCACAAAATCATACTCAATATCCTCATCCTCCATCAACATATTTGATTCACTTTCATGAGGCATGATGGCGATGGGAGAAACATTATTTGGGAGAGATACCTTTTTACCTCCACTCTTTCTTCTTTTCTTCTTCTTCACCACATCATGTGTGGGTTTGATTAATTTTTTCAAGCTTCTTGTTGAAGAGATTGATTGGATAGGAAGCTCCTCCTCGTTACCTAATTCATCATAATAAACACTAGGAGGGTATTGGGAAATATTTTCCCTTTCATTAGTACTCTTTTCATATTCTATTTGTTTTCTTGTCTTTAGATAGTTGGCAATATAAGGATTCTCAATGCAATTTACTGTACAAAACATATAAATTTCCTCTAGATCAAAATCAAGAAATCTCTCAAGATTAAATTTTGGAATACCCTTAGTTATACGATTCATTTCTTCATACCCCAAAAGAAGACTAAGCTCTTGATGATGCTCAAGGGTAATCAAGTTATCACAATTTTTGGACATGATTTGATCATGAAAGAATTTCCATTGGAGATTTAAATGACCACATTCATTGCAAAGTTTACAAGGATGGCGAAAAAATTAAATCTTTCAGCACAATCATCTAGCCTCTCTTGCAACTTTTTATTTCTAAATATTTATGCTTCTTACAAAATCTATCTTCCCTTTTTGGTGTGCAATTGCAATCCCAATTCACTCCGCAAAGAGTGACAGGATTATAAGAAACATTTTTGTTGTGACTTGTGCAATCATCATTAGCATTTTGGATATTCAAAGAATTCATACTAACAACATTGCAGTCATGCTTATCATTGAAATATTTTGTGCCAAGCATTTTATTAACTTCTTCTTCTAACAATTGAGCACAATTTTTCGAACCATCATTTTCAAGAAAGATATTATAAAGATGATCAATAATATGATGCAACCTCAACTCCATTTTTATGTAGTTTTCTTTTATAAACCAAACTAGTGATAAAACAAGAAACTAAAAGATTTAATTGCAAGATCTAAAGATATACCTTCAAGCACTCACCTCCCTGGCAACGGCGCCAGAAGATATCTCACGAGCCCGCCCATCATGGTAGTGCAACGCTTCTGTGAGCCTCTGGTGCTTGATGTCTACTACACAACTTGTTCTTGTAGACTTGTGTTGGGCCTCCAAGCGCAGAGTTTTGTAGGACAGTAGCAAATTTTCCTCAAGTGGACCTAAGGTTTATCAATCCGTGAGAGGTGTAGGATGAAGATGTTCTCTCTCAAACGACCCTATAACCAAATACAAGAAATCTCTTGTGTCCCCAACACACCCAACACAATGGCAAATTGTATAGGTGCACTAGTTCGGCGAAGAGATGGTGATAAAAGTGTGATATGGATGGTAGAAATATATTTTTATAATCTAGATAAATAAAAACAGAAGGTAGCAAATAGTAAATGGGCACAAAAACGGTATTGCAATGCTTAAAAAGAAGGCCCAGGGTCCGTACTTTCACTAGTGCAATCTCTCAACAGTGCTAACATAGTTGGATCATATGATTATCCATCAAAGTGCAACAAAGAATCACTCCTGAGTTCCTATTAGCAGAGAACAAAAGATAGAAATTGTTTGTGGGCTACGAGACCACCTCAAAGCTATTCTTTCCGCTCGATCTATTCAAGAGTTCGTACTAAAATAACACAAAGCTATTTTTTCCATTCGATCTATCCTAGAGTTCACACTAGAATAACACCAAAGCAAATTCATATTCATAATGCTCAATCCACAAAAAGAACTACAAAGAGGCCCCAAAGTTTCTATCGGAGAAAAGATGATAAAAATGTGCATCAACCCCTATGCATAGATTACCCCAACGTCACCTCGGAAATACGCAAGTTGAGTGCCATAACATATATCAAGTGAATCAATATGATACCTCATTGTCACCTCAAGTATTCATACCGCAAGACATACATCATGTGTTCTCATATCTGAATATTTAATCCGACAAGACAAAACTTCAAAGGGTAAAGATTCAATTCATCATAACAAGAGTATAGAGGGGATAAACATCATATGATCCATCTATATTAACAAAGCCCATGATATAGATCACGAGAGAGGGAGAGATTAAACACATAGCTACTGGTACAAACCCTCAGCCCCGAGGGTGGACTACTCCCTCCTCATCGTGGTGGCCGCCGAGATGATGAAGATGGCCATCGGAGATGACTCCCCCCTCCGTCAGGGTGCCGGAATGGGTCTAGATTGGTTTTCGGTGGCTACGGAGCCATGCGGCGGTGGAACTTCTGATCTAGGTTAACCCCGAGGGGTTTCAGAATGTTTGGGAATTTATAGTGCAAAGAAGGGGTGCAGGAGGCCACCGAGGTGGGCACAACCTACCTGGGCGCGCCAGGGGGCCCTAGCGCGCCCTGGTGGGTTGTGCCTCCCTCAGGGCACCCCCAGGTGCTGCTTCGGCCCATCGGGAGTCTTCTGGTCCATAAAAAATCCACAAAAAGTTTCATGGTGTTTGGACTCCGTTTGATATTGATTTTCTGCAATGTAAAAACAAGCAAAAAATAACAATTGGGACTAGGCACTGGGTTAATAGGTTAGTCCCAAAAAATGATATAAAGTTGCTATAAGATGATTGTAAAACATCCAAGAATGATAATATATTGGCATGAATACTTTATAAATTATATATACGTTGGAGACGTATCAACGACCATGGACGAAACTCGAGTAAAGATGTTGTTGTATGCGAGTATGGAAACGAGGATCTGTTGGAAATATGCCCTAGAGGCAATAATAAAAGCATTATTATTATATTTCCTTGTTCATGATAATTGTCTTTATTCATGCTATAATTGTGTTATCCGGAAATCGTAATACATGTGTGAATAATAGACACCAACATGTCCCTAGTAAGCCTCTAGTTGACTAGCTCGTTGATCAACAGATAGTCATGGTTTCCTGACTATGGACATTGGATGTCATTGATAACTAGATCACATCATTAGGACAATGATGTGATGGACAAGACCCAATCCTAAACATAGCACAAGATCGTATAGTTCGTTTGCTAGAGTTTTTCCAATGTCAAGTATCTTTTCCTTAGACCATGAGATCGTGTAACTCCCGGATACCGTAGGAGTGCTTTGGGTGTACCAAACGTCACAACGTAACTGGGTGACTATAAAGGTATACTACGGGTATCTCTGAAAGTGTCTGTTGGGTTGACACGGATCAAGACTGGGATTTGTCACTCCGTATGATGGAGAGGTATCACTGGGCCCACTCGGTAATGCATCATCATTATGAGCTCAAAGGTGACCAAGTGTCTGGTCACGGGATCATGCATTACGGTACGAGTAAAGTGACTTGCCGGTAACGAGATTGAACGAGGTATTGGGATACCGACGATCGAATCTCGGGCAAGTAACATACCGATTGACAAAGGGAATTGTATACGGGGTTGCTTGAATCCTCGACATCGTGGTTCATCCGATGAGATCATCGTGGAGTATGTGGGAGCCAACATGGGTATCCAGATCCCGCTGTTGGTTATTGATCGGAGAGTCGTCTCGGTCATGTCTACATGTCTCCCGAACCCGTAGGGTCTACACACTTAAGGTTCGGTGACGCTAGGGTTGTAGGGATATGTATATGCAGTAAACCGAATGTTGTTCGGAGTCCCGGATGAGATCCCGGACGTCACGAGGAGTTCCGGAATGGTCCGGAGGTAAAGAATTATATATAGGAAGTGCTATTTCGGCCATCGGGACAAGTTTCGGGGTCACCGGTATTGTACCGGGACCACTGGAAGGGTCCCGGGGGTCCACCAGGTGGGGCCACTTGCCCCGAGGGCCACATGGGCTGTAGGGGGTGCGCCTTGGCCTACATGGGCCAAGGGCACCAGCCCCAAGAGGCCCATGCGCCTAGGGTTTCAAAGGGGAAGAGTCCCACAAGGGGAAGGCACCCCCTAGGTGCCTTGGGGGCAGGGAATCCTCCCTTGGCCGCCGCCCCCCCTAGGAGATTGGATCTCCTAGGGCCGCCCCCCCCTTAGGCCTCCTATATATAGTGAGGGAAGGAGGTCCTCTCACACCACACCTTTGGTTGCCTCCTTCTCCCTCTCCAACACCTCCTCCTCCTCCATAGAGCTTGGCGAAGCCCTGCCGGAGTACTGCAGCTCCATCACCACCACGTCGTCGTGCTGCTGCTGGAGCCATCTTCCTCAACCTCTCCTCTCCCCTTGCTGGATCAAGAAGGAGGAGACGCCATCCGCTCCGTACGTGTGTTGAACGCGGAGGTGCCGTCCGTTCGGTGCTTGGTCATCGGTGATTTGGATCACGTCGTGTACGACTACCTCATCCCCGTTCTTTGAACGCTTCCGCTCGTGATCTACAAAGGTATGTAGATGCATCCGATCACTCGTTGCTAGATGAACTCATAGATGGATCTTGGTGAAACCGTAGGAAATTTTTTGTTTTCTGCAACGTTCCCCAACAGTGGTATCAGAGCTAGGTCTATGCGTAGTTCTTCTTGCGCGAGTAGAACACAATTTGTTGTGGGCGTAGATGTTGTCAACTTTCTTGCCGCTACTAGTCTTATCTTGCTTCAGTGGTATTGTGGGATGAAGCGGCCCGGACCAACCTTACACGTACGCTTATGTGAGACCGGTTCCACCGACTAACATGCACAAGTTGCATAAGGTGGCTGGCGGGTGTCTGTCTCTCCCACTTTAGTTGGAGCGGATTCGATGAAAAGGGTCCTTATGAAGGGTAAATAGAAGTTGACAAATCACGTTGTGGCTTTCATGTAGGTAAGAAAATGTTCTTGCTAGAACCCTAATTCAGCCACGTAAAACTTGCAACAACAATTAGAGGACGTCCAACTTGTTTTTGCAGCAAGTGCTTTGTGATGTGATATGGCCAAAGTTGTGATGAATGATGAATGATACATATGTGATGTATGAGATGTTCGTGCTATTTTAATAGGAATCACGACTTGCATGTCGATGAGTATGACAACCGGCAGGAGCCATAGGAGTTGTCTTTATTTTTTATATGACATGCGTGTCATTGAGAAACGCCATGTAAATTACTTTAATTTATTGCTAAACACGTTAGCCATAGTAGTAGAAGTAATAGTTGGCGAGCAACTTCATGGAGACACAATGATGGAGATCATGGTGTCATGCCGGTGACAAGATGATCATGGATCCCCAAGATGGAGATCAAAGGAGCTATGTGATATTGGCCATATCATGTCACTATTATTATTTGATTGCATGTGATGTTTATCATGTGTTTGCATCTTGTTTACTTAGAATGACAGTAGTAAATAAGATGATCCCTCATAATAATTTCAAGAAAGTGTTCCCCCTAACTGTGCACCGTTGCGACAGTTCGTTCGTTTCTAAGCACCACGTGATGATCGGGTGTGATGGATTCCAACGTTCACATACAACGGGTGTAAGACAGATTTACACATGCAAACACTTAGGTTGACTTGACGAGCCTAGCATGTACAGACATGGCCTCGGAACACAGAAGACCGAAAGGTCGAGCATGAGTCGTATAGAAGATACGATCAACATAAAGATGTTCACCGATGTTGGCTAGTCTGTCTCACGTGATGATCGGACACGGCCTAGTGGACTAGGATCATGTTATACTTAGATGACTAGAAGAGGGATGTCTATCTAAGTGGGAGTTCATTGAATAATTTGATTAGATGAACTTAATTATCATGAACTTAGTCTAAAATATTTACAATATGTCTTGTAGATCAAATGGCCAACGTAGTCCTCAACTTCAACGCGTTCCTAGAGAAAACCAAGCTGAAAGACGATGGCAGCAACTACATGGACTGGGTTCGGAACCTGAGGATCATCCTCATAGCTGCCAAGAAAGATTATGTCCTACAAGCACCACTAGGTGAAGCTCCCGTCCCACAGAACCAAGACGTTATGAACGCTTGGCAGACACGTGCTGATGACTACTCCCTCGTTCAGTGCGGCATGCTTTACAGTTTAGAGCCGGGGCTCCAAAAGCGTTTTGAGAGACATGGAGCATATGAGATGTTCGAAGAGCTGAAAATGGTTTTTCAAGCTCATGCCCAGGTCGAGAGATATGAAGTCTCCGACAAATTCTTTAGCTGTAAGATGGAGGAAAATAGTTCTATCAGTGAGCACATACTCACTATGTCTGGGTTACATAACCGCTTGACTCAGCTTGGAGTTAATCTCCCGGATGATGCGGTCATTGATAGAATCCTCCAGTCGCTTCCACCAAGCTACAAGAGCTTTGTGATGAACTTCAATATGCAGGGGATGGAAATGACCATTCCTGAGGTATTTGCAATGTTGAATCAGCAGAGGTAGAAGTCAAGAAGGAACATCAAGTGTTGATGGTCAATAAAACCACTAAGTTCAAGAAGGGCAAGGGTAAAAAGAACTTCAAGAAGGACGGCAAGGGAGTTGCCGCGCCCGGTAAGCAAGCTGCCGGGAAGAAGCCAAAGAATGGACCCAAGCCTGAGACTGAGGGCTTTTATTGCAAGGGAAGTGGTCACTAGAAGCGGAACTGCCCCAGATACTTAGCAGACAAGAAGGCCGGCAAAACAAAAGGTATATGTGATATACATGTAATTGATGTGTACCTTACCAGTACTCGTAGTAACTCCTGGGTATTTGATACCGGTGCAGTTGCTCACATTTGTAACTCAAAGCAGGAGCTGCGGAATAAGCGGAGACTGGCAAAGGAGGAGGTGACGATGCGCGTCGGGAATGGTTCCAAGGTCAATGTGATCGCCGTCGGCACGCTACCTCTACATTTACCTACGGGATTAGTTTTAAACCTCAATAATTGTTATTTAGTGCCAGCTTTGAGCATGAACATTGTATCGGGATCTCGTTTAATTCGAGATGGCTACTCATTTAAATCCGAGAATAATGGTTGTTCTATTTATACGAGAGATATGTTTTATGGTCATGCTCCGATGGTGAATGGTTTATTCTTTCTCGAGCGTAATGCTACACATGTTCATAGTGTGAAAACCAAAAGATGTAAGGTTGATAATGATAGTCCCACATACTTGTGGCATTGCCGCCTTGGTCACATAGGTGTCAAACGCATGAAGAAGCTCCATGCAGATGGACTTTTAGAGTCTCTTGATTATGAATCATTTGACACGAGCGAACCATGCCTCATGGTTAAAATGACCAAGACTCCGTTCTCAGGAACAATGGAGCGAGCAACCAACTTATTGGAAATCATACATACGGATGTGTGCGGTCCAATGAGTGTTGAGGCTCGCAGTGGCTATCGTTATGTTCTCACCCTCACTGATGACTTGAGTAGATATGGGTATGTCTACTTAATGAAACACAAGTCTGAGACCTTTGAAAAGTTCAAGGAATTTCAGAGTGAGGTTGAGAATCAACGTGACAGAAAAATCAAGTTTTTGCGATCAGATCGTGGAGGAGAATACTTGAGTCATGAATTTGGCACACACTTAAGAAAATGTGGAATAGTTTCACAACTAACGCCGCCTGGAACACCTCAGCGTAATGGTGTGTCTGAACGTCGTAATCGCACTCTATTAGATATGGTGCGATCTATGATGTCTCTTACCGATTTACCGCTATCTTTTTGGGGCTATGCTTTAGAGACTGCCGCATTCACTTTAAATAGGGCTCCGTCGAAATCCGTTGAGACGACACCGTATGAATTATGGTTTGGGAAGAAACCAAGCTGTCGTTTCTAAAAGTTTGGGGATGCGATGCTTATGTCAAGAAACTTCAACCTGAAAAGCTCGAACCCAAGTCGGAAAAATGCGTCTTCATAGGATACCCTAAAGAAACTATTGGGTATACCTTCTACCTCAGATCCGAAGGCAAGATCTTTGTTGCCAAGAATGGATCCTTTCTAGAGAAGGAGTTTCTCTCGAAAGAAGTAAGTGGGAGGAAAGTAGAACTTGATGAAATGTTACCTCTTGAACCGGAAAATGGCGCAACTCAAGAAAATGTTCCTGAGGTGCCTGCACCGACTAGAGAGGAAGTTAATGATGATGATCATGAAACTTCAGATCAAGTTGCTACTGAACTTCAAAGGTCCACAAGGACATGTTCCGCACCAGAGTGGTACGGCAACCCTGTCTTAGAAATCATGTTGTTAGACAACGGTGAACCTTCGAACTATGAAGAAGCAATGGCGGGCCCGGATTCCGACAAATGGCTAGAAGCCATGAAATCCGAGATAGGATCCATGTATGAAAACGAAGTATGGACTTTGACTGACTTGCCCAATGATCGGCGAGCCATAGAAAATAAATGGATCTTTAAGAAGAAGACAGACGCAGATGGTAATGTGACCATCCATAAAGCTCGGCTTGTCGCTAAGGGTTATCGACAAGTTCAAGGGGTTGACTACGATGAGACTTTCTCACCAGTAGCGAAGCTGAAGTCCGTCCGAATTATGTTAGCAGTTGCCGCATACTATGATTATGAGATATGGCAAATGGACGTCAAAACGGCATTCCTTAATGGTTTCCTTAAGGAAGAATTGTATATGATGCAGCCGGAAGGTTTTGTCGATCCTAAGAATGCTGACAAGGTGTGCAAGCTCCAACGCTCGATTTATGGGCTGGTGCAAGCATCTCGGAGTTGGAACATTCGCTTTGATGAGATGATCAAAGCGTTTGGGTTTACGCAGACTTATGGAGAAGCCTGCGTTTACAAGAAAGTGAGTGGGAGCTCTGTAGCATTTCTCATATTATATGTAGATGACATACTTTTGATGGGAAATGATATAGAACTCTTGGACAGCATTAAGGCCTACTTGAATAAGAGTTTTTCAATGAAGGACCTTGGAGAAGCTGCTTATATATTAGGCATCAAGATCTATAGAGATAGATGAAGACGCCTCATAGGTCTTTCACAAAGCACATACCTTGATAAGATATTGAAGAAGTTCAATATGGATCAATCTAAGAAGGGGTTCTTGCCTGTGTTACAAGGTATGAAATTGAGCTCAGCTCAATGTCCGACCACGGCAGAAGATATAGAAGAGATGAGTGTCATCCCCTATGCCTCAGCCATAGGTTCTATTATGTATGCCATGCTGTGTACCATACCTGATGTAAACCTTGCCGTAAGTTTGGTAGGAAGGTACCAAAGCAATCCCGGCAAGGAACACTGGACAGCGGTCAAGAATATCCTGAAGTACCTGAAAAGGACTAAGGAAATGTTTCTCGTTTATGGAGGTGACGAAGAGCTCGTCGTAAAGGGTTACGTCGATGCTAGCTTCGACATAGATCTGGATGACTCTAAGTCACAAACCGGATACGTGTATATTTTGAATGGTGGGGCAGTAAGCTGGTGCAGTTGCAAGCAGAGCGTCGTGGCGGGATCTACATGTGAAGCGGAGTATATGGCAGCCTCGGAGGCAGCACATGAAGCAATTTGGATGAAGGAGTTCATCACCGACCTCGGAGTCATACCCAATGCGTCGGGGCCAATCAAACTCTTCTATGACAACACTGGAGCTATTGCACTTGCCAAGGAGCCCAGATTTCACAAGAAGACAAGGCACATCAAGCGTCGCTTCAACTCCATTCGTGAAAATGTTCAAGATGGAGACATAGATATTTGTAAAGTACATACGGACCTGAATGTAGCAGATCCGTTGACTAAACCTCTCCCTAGAGCAAAACATGATCAACACCAGAATTCCATGGGTGTTCGATTCATCACAATGTAACTAGATTATTGACTCTAGTGCAAGTGGGAGACTATTGGAAATATGCCCTAGAGGCAATAATAAAAGCATTATTATTATATTTCCTTGTTCATGATAATTGTCTTTATTCATGCTATAATTGTGTTATCCGGAAATCGTAATACATGTGTGAATAATAGACACCAACATGTCCCTAGTAAGCCTCTAGTTGACTAGCTCGTTGATCAACAGATAGTCATGGTTTCCTAACTATGGACATTGGATGTCATTGATAACGAGATCACATCATTAGGAGAATGATGTGATGGACAAGACCCAATCCTAAACATAGCACAAGATCGTATAGTTCGTTTGCTAGAGTTTTTCCAATGTCAAGTATCTTTTCCTTAGACCATGAGATCGTGTAACTCCCGGATACCGTAGGAGTGCTTTGGGTGTAACAAACGTCACAATGTAACGGGGTGACTATAAAGGTATACTACGAGTATCTCTGAAAGTGTCTATTGGGTTGACATGGATCAAGACTGGGATTTGTCACTCTGTATGACGGAGAGGTATCACTGGGCCCACTCTGTAATGCATCATCATTATGAGCTCAAAGGTGACCAAGTGTCTGGTCATGGGATCATGCATTATGGTACGAGTAAAGTGACTTGCCGATAACGAGATTGAACGAGGTATTGGGATACCGACGATCGAATCTCGGGCAAGTAACATACCGATTGACAAAGGGAATTGTATACGGGGTTGCTTGAATCCTCGACATCGTGGTTCATCCGATGAGATCATCGTGGAGTATGTGGGAGCCAACATGGGTATCTAGATCCCGCTGTTGGTTATTGACCGGAGAGTCATCTCGGTCATGTCTACATGTCTCCCGAACCCGTAGGGTCTACACACTTAAGGTTCGGTGACGCTAGGGTTGTAGGGATATGTATATGCAGTAAACCGAATGTTGTTCGGAGTCCCGGATGAGATCCCGGATGTCACGAGGAGTTCCGGAATGGTCCGTAGGTAAAGAATTATATATAGGAAGTGCTATTTCGGCCATCGGGACAAGTTTCGGGGTCACCGGTATTGTACCGGGACCACCGGAAGGGTCCCGGGGGTCCACCGGGTGGGGCCACCTGCCCCGGGGGCCACATGGGCTGTAGGGGGTGCGCCTTGGCCTACATGGGCCAAGGGCACCAGCCCCAAGAGGCCCATGTGCCTAGGGTTTCAAAGGGAAGAGTCCCACAAGGGGAAGGCACCCCCTAGGTGCCTTGGGGGGAGGGAATCCTCCCTTGGCCGCCGCCCCCTAGGAGATTGGATCTCCTAGGGCTGGCGCCCCCCTTAGGCCCCCTATATATAGTGAGGGAAGGAGGGCCTCTCACACCACGCCTTTGGTTGCCTCCTTCTCCCTCTCCAACACCTCCTCCTCCTCCATAGAGCTTGGCGAAGCCCTGCCGGAGTACTGCAGCTCCATCACCACCACGCCATCGTGCTGCTGCTGGAGCCATCTTCCTCAACCTCTCCTCTCCCCTTGCTGGATCAAGAAGAAGGAGACGTCATCCGCTCCGTACGTGTGTTGAACGCGGAGGTGCCGTCCGTTCGGCGCTTGGTCATCGGTGATTTGGATCACGTCGTGTACGACTACCTCATCCCCGTTCTTTGAACGCTTCCGCTCGTGATCTACAAAGGTATGTAGATGCATCCGATCACTCATTGCTAGATGAACTCATAGATGGATCTTGGTGAAACCGTAGGAAATTTTTTGTTTTCTGCAACGTTCCCCAACAGGATCCTCGGCATCAGCCACCATCTCATATTGGTTGGTATCCCGTCGGAGCTCAAGGTATGGACCAGCACCAACGGTGGTGAAGTCGTGTGTGAGGCGGTCCCCGCTGAAGGGAAGCTCCATTGAGATGCGACGACCATGGATCACGGGCATTGTAGGACCACGAACTTGAGGCACAGGGGCCCTCCTAGTGCTAGGCTTGGACTGACCAACAGAATATCTTGGCACAATGTCATCCTCTTCCTTCCTAACATAGTCCTCATCATCCGGATCAGAGGCCAACGGACTTGGGGATGGTGCCCGATGCTTCTTCTTAGTGGTGGTATTCTTCTTCTTAGGTCGAGCATGTTCATCGGAGTCGGTGGAACCTTGTCGACGATCGACTGACACAGATACATGATAAGGGTACCTATGAGAAGGAGTCAAAAAGTATGAAAAAGGATAAAGCAAATTAAACAGTGGGATGAACATTTTTGAACATGACCACTTCGCCTAAGCACTACGTGAATATGACCGGAGGCGTAAACCGCGGAGGGGGGCGCCGCACACGGATAACAATGTTTGTTGTGTGTTCTAGGCGCCCCCTCCCCACATATATATAGGTGGGAGGGGGAGGGGAACAACCATAGGGTGCCCCAAGTAGGAGGAATCCTACTTGGGGGCCTTGTCCAATTCGGCCTCCCCCTTACCATCTTTCTAGAGAGGGAAGGAAAGGAGAGAGAGGAGGGAAGGAAGGGGGAGGCCGAATTGCCTGCCCTTCCTTCTCTCTTCCCCTTTTACTTTCCCCTTTCTATTCAGCCATCAAGGGGGTACAGCAGCCCATGCTGGTTGCTGTGTTTCCCCTCTTGGCCCAATAGGTCCAAATCTTTGCCGGAGGGTGCCCGAAAGCCCTTCCGATGACCCGATATGTACCCGGTACCCCCGGAACACTTCCCGTGTCCAAATACTATCTTCCTATATATGAATCTTTACCTCTCGACTATTTCAAGACTGCTCGTCATGTCCGTGATCTCATCCAGGACTCCAAACAACATTCGGTCACCAAATCACATAACTCATATAATACAAAATCGTCATCGAACGTTAAGCGTGCGGACCCTACGGGTTCGAGAACTATGTAGACATGACCGGGACACCTCTCTGGTAAATAACCAACAATGGAACCTGGATGCTCATATTGGTTCCCACATATTCTAGGAATATCTTTATCGGTCATACCGTAATGAAAACATACGTTATTCCCTTTGTCATTAGTATGTTACTTGCCCGAGATTTGATTGTCAGTATCTCCATACCTAGTTCAATCTCGTTACCGGCAAGTCTCTTTACTTGTTCCGTAATGCGTCATCCCGTAACTAACTCATTAGTCACATTGCTTGCAAGGCTTATTATGATGTGCATTACTGAGAGGGCCCAGAGATACCTATTCGATATTCAAAGTGAGAAATACTAATTTCGATCTATGCCAACCCAACAAACACCTCCGGAGATACCTGTAGAGCACCTTTATAATCACCCAGTTATGTTGTGACGTTTGATAGCACACAAGGTATTCCTTCGGTATCCGGGAGTTGCATAATCTCGTAGTCAAAGGAATATGTATATGACATGAAGAAAGCAATAGCAATAGAACTTAACGATCATTATGCTAAGCTAACAGATGGGTCTTGTCCATTGTCGGTGTCAAAATCGGCAGATCTCGGGTAGGGGGTCCCGAACTGTGCGTCTAAGGATTGATGGTAATAGGAGACAAGGGACATGATGTTTTACCTAGGTTCGGGCCCTCTTGATGTAGGTAATACCCTACGTCCTTCTTGATTAACTTTGATGAGTATAGGGGTTAGAAGAGTTTATCTACCATGAGATCGTAATGGCTAAACCCTAATTGTCTAGCCTATATGATTATGATTGCCTCTACGGACTAAACCCTCCGGTTTATATAGACACCGGAGGGGGCTAGGGTTGTGCAGAGTCGGTTTACAAAGAAAGGAATATTCATATCCGCACGCTAAGCTTGCCTTCCACGCCAAGGAGAGTTCCATCCGGACACAGGAGGAAGTCTTCTGTCTTGTATGTTTACGGCCCATCAGTCCGGCCCATGTCATATAGCCCGGACGCCCGAGGACCCCTTAATCCAGGACTCCCTTAGTAGCCCCCGAACCAGGCTTCAATGATGGCATGTCTGGCGCGCAGGTTGTCTTCGGCATTGCAAGACGGGTTCCTCCTCCGAATATTTCAAAGCATCTGACCCGAAGAGTTATATTCGTCTTTTTATTTAATGTCATACCCTTTGGCTCTCACGCCTCCGTCTCTTCTGCTTCCACGTGTCGAACGAATACAAAAGGTCAAAGTATTTTTTGCACATAACACCCTGGCCATAAAAAAAACATCTATATAAAGGGATTGGATCTCAGATGCCATTCCACACCAGGCGAAAAATCCTTAGAGCTCACTAGGAGAAACCTCTCAAACATGGCTAGCGCTCCTAGTTCTTCCTCCCGCCCTCATGGCTCCGAAAAAGGCGATTGGGAGAGATGCTCAGCATCCCATGCCCAGCTGACCAAGCTCCAGGTGCAGGGCTACCTTCCCCCTGCGGATCTAGTCCCGGTGCACGCGGGATTAACTTCTTTTATGGGCGAAGCCCTGGCGGAAAATTTCCCAAATCCTTCAGAAGGGGAGCGAGTGTGCTTCGTTTCCTTTCTCTTGAGAGGCGTTGGATTTCCAATCCATCCTTTCCTCCGAGGTCTCCTGGAGTACTATGGCCTCCAACTGCACAATCTTACGTCGGGCTCCATTCTGCACATCGCGGGCTTCGTCGTTCTTTGCGAGCTGTTCCTAGGCTACGAGGCCCATTTTGACTTATGGAGGTAACTATTCTGCCTCGTCCCTCACTCCCAAAAGGGATCCATATTCAAGGTGGGCGGTGCCGAGATATGGCGCATAGCCTAAACCGGATACCTGTGTGGCACGCCGAAGAAGGCATCCGAGGAGTGGCCCTCGGAGTGGTTTTATATTGAAGACGTTGCACTCCCCGACCCAGTCCGAATGGGCCTTCTCGAATTTTCCAGCGCTCCACTGAAGAAACGCCACAGTTGGCGCCCTCGGAGCCTCGAGGAGGAAGATAGCGCGGAAGTCAAGATGTTAATGGACAAGATAAAAATACTCGCCCAATCTGAACTATCCATGATTGAGGTCATGGCAATTTCCATAACGTGAGGCGTCCAGCCACTCCAATCCAGAGGACTCCCCATGTGGAACTACAATGGGGAGGATGATACATCTCGCTACGGGCGCAAGGGTCTGGATGACTTTGCCGCCCTGGCCACCATGCTGGCAGATCTTTATAAAGGGGAGAAACAAGAATTCACCCGTCTTAAGTGCTGGGACGGATTCCCCTAGCTGGGTAAGCTTTCAATCCAGAATTTTATTCAATCCTTATATTAAGCCACAACTAATTGGACTCAAACGACCATCTTTAACACGAATGGCGGAAGGCCACCGCGGGGATCTATAGCCCTGCTCCACAGCTGGAGAATCATATTCAGGACCTAGATCTCGGATTTGAGGAGGATCCGGATATATTTGTAGAGCTTAAGGAGGGGGTCTTCTACGACGGCATAGAAGTGGCCATTGTAGCCGATTACCCCGATCTCCTGCCATCTTCCCATGTAAGTGCCCAGGGAGCATCTCCTCTAAAAGAGCTTCCTCGTTATGCCTCACCCACCGCACTGTCTCATGCTCCGAAGGGGAGGCGCTCGGCGTGCCATGCTTCACCAGAGGCGTCTCATAAGAGAGTGGCGCCTGGGCCGGGCGGGTCTTCGAAGAGGAACGGAGATGACAACACGGCCAGGCCTTCATCAAAGAGGTATGGATTCAAATACGCCCCCTGGCCGTCACATCGAACTATGACATTGTCCGATGTATTTTATCAGGAAGAGTGTTCGCCGGACTATGTCCGGGGATCGCGCCAGTCGTGCCTCTACCAATCAGGTTCCAGACCCTGCCTCTAGGGCGGGGGCTGATACGGGAGTGACGCCGGATTGTCCTCCTTCAGAGGATTCAGATGATGTGTCCGTCACGAACTCTGAAGTATAGAGCGCCATGAACCATCGGCGACAGAGAGCCGCTGTTCGCGACCCCAGCTTTACTGAAGAGGCGTTCAATGCCTTCAGCTCGGCTGATGCATACATCCGAGCTGCTCGGGATGGGCTTGCCAGAGCCACTGACCAGTATTTGAAAGATATGCGGGTAAGTATGCATTGTATAGATCTGGTAACCATATACCAATAGCCCCCGGGACTTGAAGCAGTTGAAACAACTGATTTAAGGAGCATTGTATAATCAGGTACTCACGGAGAAGAACAACATGCTATCTCAGGAGCTGAAATAGTGTCGGACCTAGCTAACTGCTGTTACCACCGAACTGGGGAAGTCCAAGGAGGCACTGACTAGTAAGGTTCCCTTCTATCCGAAAAATGTAATCATGTGCCAGTTGTGTTTATACGAATAAATATTGTTGTATTATACGATGGCAGGCTCGTTGGCTCAGATGGAAGAGAAGCTAAAGACCGCACAAGCAGAGAAGGAACATGTTGAAAGGCAAGAGGCCGCTGGTCAACGTGTGCTGACACGGACCAGGGACGAAAAGAACAAGTTGCAGGATGCTAATACCCAGCTCGGCGAAGAGCTGAAGGATGTGCGGGCCCAACTAGCAGACGCTATAAGGGAGAACAAAAATCTGCAAGGCAGCATATTCAGTATGCCTTTCAACTTATTGTCATACAGTTCGCTGAGGCGACTTTTGATAAGTTTATTCTTGTAGGTATTTTGACTGGGCGGCCCGAAGAAGAGGCATCCAGCTTCCAAGGCGATATGTTATAAGAGCTGTCCGAAGTGTATGAGCAAGCTCAGAAAGCGACGCGGAGTGTTGCCAAGGCTTTATGGCCATTCGCATCCCCTCCAGGAGGTATGGAGGAGCTTGTGAAGCTGTTCAAGGGATCTCGGCACCGCTTTAGATTATGGAAGATATCTGCTTGTCGGGAAGGCGCACGAGAGGCCTGGGCCATGGTGAAAATACGGTATACCGGACTTGATCCGAATCATATGTCCCGAGTCAGACCTCGGGGGTCAGATGGACAAGAGATTCCAGTGAGCTTGGTATATGTCCAAGTAAAGATAGCTGCCAAGTTCTCACAACAGGATTGTAAGCTAGACAGCCTGTTAGACGGTATAGAGGAAGAAGTTTTTGTGTCCAAGTGACTATGTACTTCAATTGACAATTTTGTCCCTAGCCGAATTGTAAAACGATTGTCATGGAAGACCTTTTCGCTTCGACCTCTGGACCCGAAGGTGCAGAGTGTTTTCGAATACCGGACCGACAATAAATACCGGGACATGCGTGGAAATCAGGCGTAGGGGTCATAGTTGCTTGAACACACAAGTTGTATTCGGCTAGCTATGTTATATTACTTATTGATTGTAAGAATCAACTTCCAGAGAGAATAGTTCCGTTAAGGGTTCCTGTGAACATGCGTTAGTATGCATGCCCAAACTATGATTCGAATATCTGGGGGTTCATAGTGCAACGAGGGTAAAACGTCTTTAGTCCACCGACCGATTATTCCCTTAAGAACGCTTGCTTTCGGCTTCACCCAGTCTGAGGTACAAGTTCGGATGACCTGGCTATAACAATCGCAGAGGTGCTCCCTTTATGCCCTAGCCGAACTAATGGGAACGTAGGGCATAAGCAAAGGAGCCAGGCAACCCAGCTTGACAAAACTTAAGTCATAAAGGTGCATATCATGGCGAAGAAAAGGTATATATGAGAAAAGGACATATATGTGGCGAGCTTGATGCTCGGAAAATGACAATAATTTTCTGTAAAAGAAGCCCCCAGGTGTTATGGGCGTATACATTTAAGGATGTGCACCTCATAAGTGTGCGGTCTAGCCGCACAAGAGCTATAAAGCTAAAGAAAAATATTTAAAGAGAGAGAAAATGAAGAGAGGAGCAAAAGAAAACGAACAATGAGACCGGCTCTAGGCGTAGAATCTCCGGAGTCTGGTGGCATTCCATGGGTTCGGCTCTAAGTGATTATCCGATGCGTCACGTAGGTGGTACGCACCTCCAGTGAGAACTTCATCTATAATGAAGGGACCTTCCCACTTGGGCTTGAGTTTGTCCTTTTTCTTCTCTGGCAAGCGTAGAACGAGTTCACCAACATTGTAAATCTTGGCCGGCACTCTCTGCTTTGGTATCTGCGAGCTTGTTGTTGATAGAATGCGAAACGAGCCTTTGCAACATCGCGTTCCTCCTCCAGGGTATCTAGACTGCCCTGCCGATCTAGCTCGGCTTCTCTCTCTTCATACATGCCCACTCGAGGTGAGTCATGAATAATGTCGCAAGGCAAAATAGCCTCCACACCGTACACCATAAAAATGGTGTGTAACCGGTAGTGCGATTGGGCGTGGTCCGCAACCCCCAGAGTACGGAGTCGAGCTCCTCAACCCAGTGTTTGTCTAACTCTTTTAAAGACCGTACTAGTCTAGGCTTAATGCCGCTCATGATAAGACCATTAGCTCGTTCAACTTGACTGTTCGTTTGGGGGTGATAGACGGAGGCATAATCGAGCTGGATGCCCAGGTTAGCACACATTTTTTCACTTCGTCGACTGTAAAATTAGAGCCGTTATTGGTGATGATGTTGTGTGGGACACCATAACGGTGTACTACACCGGATATAAAGTCTATCACTGGTCTGGCTTCGGCCGTTTTAACTGGCTTGGCCTCTATCCACTTAGTGAATTTATCTACCATGACCAGCAGATATTTTTTCTTATGGCTTCCCCCTTTGAGGGGTCCGACCATATCAAGCCCCCAGACCGCGAAAGGCCAAGTAATGAGGATTGTTTGTAAGGAGGTAGGCGGCATATGGCTTTGATTGGCAAAAAGCTGGCATCCCACACAACGTTGGACAAGGTCCTGTGCATCTGCTCAGGCCGTCGGCCAAAAGAAACTGGTATGGAAGGCCTTGCTTACAAGAGCCCGGGCTGCGGCGTGATGACCGCCAAGACCAGCATGGATTTTGGCCAAGAGCTATCGTCCTTCTTCTTCGGAGATACATCTTTGACGTATTCCGGTAGCACTCTTCTTGCAGAGCTCTCCTTCATGAACCTTGTAGGCTTTCAAGCACCGAATGATGCATCGAGCCTCATTCTGGTCCTCAGGGAGCTCTCGCCTAGTAAGGTAGGCCAAGAAGGGTTCGGTCCATGGGGCAATTACTGCCATTATTAGGTGGGCCGATGGTGTTGTTTTAGTGGCTGAGCCCCCGATGACATCGAAATTGTGTTCGGATTCTTGGGGTATAACTAGATCCGGACTAGTGTTGCCGCTCTCATCCTGCCACACCACGGATGGCTCGAAGAGCCTTTCCAAAAAGATGTCAGGCGGGACGGGGTCACGCTTAGCGCCCATGCGAGCAAGGACATCCGCCGCTTGATTACTTTCTCGAGCCACATGATGAAACTCGAGTCCCTCGAACCGAGCTGATATTTTGAGTACGACGTTACGATAGGCCGCCATCTTTGGATCTTTAGCATCGAAGTCTCCATTTATTTGGGATATTGCGAGGTTTGAATCCCTGCGCACCTCCAGGCGTTGTATGCCCATAGAGATAGCCATCCGAAGACCGTGCAATAAGGCCTCGTATTCGGCTGCATTATTGGAGTCTGTGTATAATATTTGGAGTACATACTGGATCGTGTCTCCTGTGGGGGACGTTAAAACAACACCCGCTCCTAAACTGGCCAGCATTTTAGAGCCATCGAAGTGCATGACCCAGCTGGAATATGTACCGTACTCTTTAGGGAGTTCGGCCTCTGTCCATTCAGTGACGAAGTCAACCAATACTTGGGATTTAATGGCTCGGCGTGGTTTGTATGTGATATCAAATGGCAAGAGCTCAATGGCCCACTTGGCAATCCGGCCTGTAGCGTTGCGGTTGTTTATTATGTCATTGAGTGGTACTTCGAAAGCCACCGTGATCGAGCACTCTTGGAAGTAGTGTCGTGGCTTCCGGGATGCCATGACGACCGCATATGCTATCTTTTGGTTATGAGGGTACCCGGATTTGCATGGTGTGAGGACAGTGGATACACAGTATACCGGTTTCTAAAGTGGGAATTTATGTTCGTCCTCCTCTCGTTCGACGACGAGCACCGCACTCACCACCTAGTGTGTTGCAAAGATGTATAATAACATGGGTTCACCGACGTTCAGTGCGGCCAGGATTGGGTTGCTCGCCAGAAGGGTTTTTATTTCTTCCACTCTGGTTGTTGCCGCGTCCGTCCACTCGAAGTGGTCGGTGTGTCGGAGTAGGCGGTATAGTGGCAATGCCAACCCAACAAACACCTTCGAAAATACCTATAGAGCATCTTTATAAACACCCAGTTATGTTGTGACATTTGATAGCACACAAGGTATTCCTCCGGTATCCGGGAGTTGCATAAGCTCATAGTCAAAGGAATACGTATATGACATGAAGAAAGCAATAGCAATAAAACTTAACGATCATTATGCTAAGCTAACGGATGGGTCTTGTCCATTGTCAGTGTCAAAACCGGCATATCTCGGGTAGGGGGTCCCGAACTATGCGTCTAAGGATTGATGGTAACAGGAGACAAGGGACACGATGTTTTACCTAGGTTCGGGCCCTCTTGATGGAGGTAATACCCTATGTCCTGCTTGATTGACTTTGATGAGTATAGGGGTTACAAGAGTTGATCTACCACGAGGTCGTAATGGCTAAACCCTAATTGTCTAGCCTATATGATTATGATTGCCTCTACGGACTAAACCCTACGGTTTATATAGGCACTGGAGGGGGCTAGGGTTGTACATAGTCGGTTTACAAAGAAAGGAATATTCATATCCGCATGCTAAGCTTGCCTTCCATGCCAAGGAGAGTCCCATCCGAACATGGGAGGAAGTCTTCTGTCTTATATGTTTACGGCCCATCAGTCCAGCCCATATCATATAGCCCGGACGCCCGAGGACCCCTTAATCCAGGATTCCCTCATCCATCACATCGTTCTCCTAATGATGTGATCCCGTTCATCAAATGACAACACATGTCTATGGTTAGGAAACTTAACACTCTTTGATTAACGAGCTAGTCTAGTAGAGGCATACTAGGGACACGGTGTTTTGTCTATGTATCCACACATGTATCAAGTTTCCGGTTAATACAATTCTAGCATGAATAATAAACATTTATCATGATATAAGTAAATATAAAATAACAACTTTATTATTGCCTCTAGGGCATATTTCCTTCAGTCTCCCACTTGCACTAGAGTCAATAATCTAGTTCACATCGCCATGTGATTTAACACCAATAGTTCACATCTTTATGTGATTAATACACATAGTTCACATCGCCATGTGACCAACACCCAAAGGGTTTACTAGAGTTAATAATCTAGTTCACATCGCTATGTGATTAACACCCAAAGAGTACTAAGGTGTGATCATGTTTTGCTTGTGAGAGAAGTTTAGTCAACAGGTCTGCCACATTCAGATTCGTATGTATTTTGCAAATTTTCTATGTCTACAATGCTCTACACGGAGCTACTCTAGCTAATTGCTCGCACTTTCAATATGTATCCAGATCGAGACTCAAAATCATCTGGATTAGTGTCAAAGCTTGCATCGATGTAACTCTTTATGACGAACTCTTTATCTTTATCACCTCCATAACCGAGAAATATTTCCTTAGTCCTCTTAGGCAACTAAGGATAAATTTGACTGTTGTCCAGTGATCCACTCCTGGATCACTATCGTACCCCCTTGCCAAACTCATGGTAAGGTACACAATAGGTCTGGTGCACAGCATATTATAATTTATAGAACCTATGGCTGAGGCATAGGGAATGACTTTCATTCTCTCTATATATTCTGTCGTGGTCGAGTTTTGAGTCTTACTCAACTTCACACCTTGTAACACAGGTAAGAACCCTTTCTTTGACTGATCCATTTTGAACTCCTTCAAAATCTTGTCAAGGTGTGTGCTCTGTGAAACTCCTATCAAGTGTCTTGATCTATCTCTATAGATCTTGATGCTAAATATATAAGCAGCTTCACCAAGGTCTTTTATTGAAAAAAAATCTTATTCAAGTATCTTTTTATGCTTTCTAGAAATTCTATATCATTCCCGATCAACAATATGTCATCCACATATAATATCAGAAATGCTACAGGGCTCCCACTAACTTTCTTGTAAACACAGGCTTCACCATAAGTCTGTATAAAACCGTATGCTTTGATCACCTTATCAAAGAGTATATTACAACTTCCGAGATGCTTGCACCATTCCATAGATGGATTGCTAGAGCTTGCACACTTTATTAGCACCTTTAGGATCGACAAAACCTTCTGGTTGCATCATATACAACTCTTCTTTAAGAAATCCATTAAGGAATGCAGTTTTGATATCCATTTGCCAGATTTCATAAAATGTGGCAATTGCTAACATGATTCGGACAGACTTAGCATTGCTACAAGTGAGAAAATCTCATCGTAGTCAACACCTTGAACTTGTCAAAAACCTTTTGTGACAAATCGAGCTTTGTAGATAGTAACACTACCATCAACGTCCGTCTTCCTCTTGAAGATCCATTTATTCTCAATGGCTTGCCGATCATTGGGCAAATCCACCAAAGTCCACACTTTGTTCTCATACATGGATTCTATCTCAGATTTCATGGCCTCAAGCCATTTGTCAGAATCTGGGCTCATCATCACTTCCTCATAGTTCGTAGGTTCGTCATGGTCTAGTAACTTGACTTTCAAAACAGGATTACCATACCACTCTAGTGTGGAACGTGCTCTGGTTGACCTACGAGGTTCGGTAGTAACTTGATCTGAAGTTTCATGATCATTATCATTAGCTTCATCTCTAGTTGGTGTAGGCATCACGGGAACGGATTTCACTGATGTGCTACTTTCCAATTCGAGAGAAGGTACAATTACCTCATCAAGTTCTACTTTCCTCCCACTCACTTCTTTCAAGAGAAACTCCTCTAGAAAGGATCCGTTCTTAGCAACAAATATCTTGCCTTTGGATCTGTGATAGAAGGTGTACCCAACAATTTCTTTTGGGTATCCTATGAAGACGCACTTCTCTGATTTGGGTTCGAGCTTATTAGGCTGAAGCTTTTTGACATAAGCATCGCATCCCGAAACTTTAAGAAATGACAGCTTAGGTTTCTTGCCAAACCACAGTTCATACAGTGTCGTATCAACGGATTTAGACGGTGCCCTATTTAACGTGAATGCAGCTATCTCTAATGCATAACCCCAAAATGATAGTGGTAAGTCGGTAAGAGACATCATAGATTGTACCATATCTAATAAAGTACGGTCATGACGTTCGGACACACCATTAAGCTGTGGTGTTCCAGGTGGCGTGAGTTGTGAAACTATTCCACATTGTTTTAAATGAAGGCCAAACTCATAACTCAAATATTCGCCTCCGCAATTAGATCGTAGAAACTTTATTTTCTTGTTACAAGGATTCTCCACTTCACTTTGAAATTCTTTGAACTTTTCAAATGTTTCAAACTTGTGTTTCATTAAGTAGATATACCCATATATGCTCAAATCATCTATGAAGGTCAAAAAATAACGATACCCACCACGAGCCTCAGCACTCATCGGGTCAGATACATCGGTATGTATTATTTCCAATAAGTAAGTGGCTCGCTCCATTGCTCCGGAGAATGGAGTTTTAGTCATCTTGCCCATGAGCCATGGTTCGCAAGCATCAAATGATTCATAATCAAGTGATTCCAAAAGTCCATCCGCATGGAGTTTCTTCATGCGCTTTACACCAATATGACCTAAACGGCAGTGCTACAAATATGTTGCACTGTCATTATCAACTTTGCATCTTTTGGCATCAATATTATGAATATGTGTATCACCACGATCGAGATTCAATAAACCATTTATATTGAGCGTATGACCATAGAAGGTTTTATTCATGTAAATAGAACACAATTATTCTTTGACTTAAATGAATAACCGTATTGTAATAAACATGATCCAATCATATTCATGCTCAACGCAAACACCAAATAACATTTATTTTAGGTTCAACACTAACCCCGAAGGTAAAGGGAGAGTGCGATGGTGATCTTATCAACCTTGGAATCACTTCCAACACACATCGTCACCTCGCCCTTAACTAGTCTCTGTTTATTTTGCAACTCGTATTTCGAGTTACTACTCTTAGCAACTGAACCAGTATACAAAACCGAGGGGTTGCTATAAACACTAGTAAAGTACACGTCAATAACATGTATATCAAATATACCTTTTTTCACTTTGCCATCCTTCTTATTCGCCAAGTATCTAGGGCAATTCCACTTCTAGTGACCATTTCCTTTGCAGTAGAAGCACTAAGTTTCAGTCTTGGGTCTAGCTTTGGGTTTCTTCATGGGAGTGGCAACCTTCTTGCCATTCTTTTTGAAGTTTCCCTTTCTTTCCCTTGCCCTTTTTCTTGAAACCAGTGGTCTTGTTTACCATCAACACTTGATGCTACTTCTTGATTTCTACCATCGCTAATTTCAGCATCGCGAAGAGCTTGAGAATCGTTTTCGTCATCCCTTGCATATTATAGTTCATCATGAAGTTCTAGTAACTTAGTGATAGTGACTAGAGAACTCTGTCAATCACTATCTTATGTGGAAGATTAACTCCCACTTGATTCAAGCGATTGTAGTACCCAGACATTCTGAGCACATGCTCACTAGCTGAGCTATTCTCCTTCATCTTGTAGGCAAAGTACTTGCCAGAGGTCTCATACCTCTCGACACGGGCATGAGTCTGAAATACCAATTTCAACTCTTGGAATATCTCATATGCTTCATGGCATTCAAAACCTTTTTGAAGTCCCGGTTCTAAGCCGTAAAGCATGGTGCACTAAACTATTAAGTAATCATCATACTGAGCTTGCCAGACATTCATAACGTCTGCATCTGCTCCTGCAATAGCTCTGTCACCTAGCGGTGCATCAAGGACATAATTATTCTGTGCAGCAATGAGTATAATCCTCAGATCACGGACCCAGTCCGCATCATTGCTACCATCATCTTTCAACTTAGTTTTCTCTAGGAACGTATCAAAAATAAAATAGGGGAGCTATACACGAGCTATTGATCTATAACATAGATATGCAAATACTATCAGGACTAAGTTCATGATAAATTAAGTTCAATTAATCGTATTACTTAAGAACTCCCACTTAGATAGACATCCCTCAAGTCATCTAAATGATCACGTGATCCATATCAACTAAACCATGTTCGATCATCACGTGAGATGGAGTAGTCTTCAATGGTGAACATCTCTATGTTGATCATATCTACTATATGATTCACGTTCGACCTTTCGGTCTCCAGTGCTCCGAAGCCATGTCTGTACATGCTAGGCTCGTCAAGTTTAACCCGAGTATTCCGCATGTGCAAAACTATCTTGCACCCGTTGTATGTGAACGTAGAGATTATCACACCCGATCATCACGTGGTGTCTCGGCACGATGAACTGTCGCAACGGTGCATACTCAGGGAGAACACTTATACCTTGAAATTTTAGTGAGTGATCATCTTATAATGGTACCGCCGTACTAAGCAAAATAAGATGCATAAAAGATAAACATCACATGCAATCAAAATATGTGACATGATATGACCATCATCATCTTGTGCCTTTGATCTCCATCTCCAAAGCACCGTCATGATCTCCATCGTCGCCGGCTTGATACATTGATCTCCATCATAGCGTCGTGGTCATCTCGCCAACTATTGCTTCTACAACTATCGCTAACGCATAGTGATAAAGTAAAGGAATTACATGGCGTTTGCATTTCATACAATAAAGCGACAACCATAAGGCTCCTGCCAGTTGCGATAACTTTTACAAAACATGATCATCTCATACAATAACGTATATCACATCATGTCTTGACCATATCACATCGCAACATGCCCTGCAAAAACAAGTTAGACGTCCTCTACTTTGTTTTTGCAAGTTTAACGTAGCTGCTATGGGCTTCTAGTAAGAACCGTTCTTACCTACGCATCAAAACCACAACGATGTTTCGTCAAGTTTTTTGTTTTAACCTTCAACAAGGACCGGCTACAGTCAAATTCGATTCAACTAAAGTTGGAGAAACATACACCCGCCAGCCACCCTTATGCAAAACAAGTTGCATGTATGTTGGTGGAACCAGTCTCATGAACGTGGTCATGTAAGGTTGGTCCGGGCCGCTTCATCCAACAATACCGCCGAATCAAAATAAGACGTTGGTGGTAAGCAGTATGACTATCATCGCCCACAACTCTTTGTGTTCTACTCGTGCATAAACCTGCTCAGATGCCACTATTGGGGAACATAGCATGCAATGTCAAAAAAATTCCTACGATCACGCAAGATCTATCTGGGAGATGCATAGCAACGAGAGGGGGAGAGTATGTCCACGTACCCTCATAGACCAAAAGCGGAAGCATTAGGTTAACGCGGTTGATGTAGTCGAACGTCTTCGCGATCCAACTGATCAAGTACTGTAGGATCGAAAGTATGTTTAGAGGGGGTGATTAGACTACTTGACCAAATAAAAATCTAGCCTTTTCCCAATTTTAAGTCTTGGCAGATTTTAACAACTTAGCACAAGTCAAGCAATCAACCTACACATGCAAGTCTAAGAGTGTAGCAGCAGAATATAAAACATTTGCATATGAAGGTAAAGGGGGGAGTTTGGAGGGAGCAAACTATTGGGGAATGCGGTAATTTCTAAAAATTTCCTACGCACACGCAAGATCTATCATGGTGATGCATAGCAACGAGAGGGAAGAGTGTTGTCCACATACCATCGTAGACCATAAGCGGAAGCGCTATGACAACACGGTTGATGTAGTCATACGTCTTCATGATCCGGCTGATCCTAGTACCAAAAGTATGGCACCTTCGTGATCTACACACATTCAGCTCGGTGATGTCCCACGAACTCTCAATCCAGCTGAGTGTCGAGGGAGAGCTTCCTCCGCACGACGGTGTGATGATGGTGATGATGAAGCTACCGGTGCAGGGCTTCGCCTAAGCACTACGACGATATGACCGAGGTGGATTATGGTGGAGGGGGGCACCGCACACGGCTAAAAGCAATCAACTTGTGTGTTCTAGGGTGCCCCTGCCCCCGTATATAATGGAGCAAGGGGGAAGGCCGGCCGGCCCTAGGGGTGCACCAAGGGAGGAGGAATCCTCCTCCTAGTAGGAGTAGGATTCCTCCTTTCCTAGTCCTACTAGGAGGAGAAGGGGAAAGAGGAAAAGGAGAGGAAGAGGAGAAGGAAAGGGGGGGCGCCCCCCTCCCTAGTCCAATTCAGACTCCCTATAGGGAGGGGGCACGACTGCCCCTTGTGGGCTGCCTCCCCTCTTCCCTATGGCCCATCTAGGCCCAATCTTTCCCTCCAGGGGGGGGGGGGTTCCGGTAACCCTCCGGCACTCCGGTTTTCTCCGAAATCACCCGGAACACTTCCGGTGTCCGAAAATTGACATCCAATAAATCAATCTTTATGTCTCGACCATTTCGAGACTCCTCGTCATGTCCGTGATCATATCCGGGACTCTGAAATACCTTTGGCACATCAAAACGCATAAACTCATAATACCGATCGTCACCGAATGTTAAGCATGCGGACCCTACAGGTTTGAGAACTATGTAGACATGACCGAGATACGTCTTCGGTCAATAACCAATAGCAGAACCTGGATGCTCATATTGGTTCCTACATATTCTACGAAGATCTTTATCGGTTGACGGTGTCCTAGACTAGGGGGTACTCACCACGTCATCTCCCAATCTGTTAGATTGGGCCGAGGACCCCCATGGCCGTATACTCATGGGCCAGTTCAGACAGCTGCCGCATACAAGGAAGATTCCACAAAACTTGGCGATCAAGACAAGGACTTCTCCCCACCGGCGTATTCGGCTAGGACTCTTGTTATCCTAGGCCTCTAATGCATTATATAAACCGAGGCCAGGCTAGTCGATAGATATACAACCATCATACCATAGGATAGCTTCTAGGGTTTTAGCCTCTACGATCTCGTGGTAGATCAACTCTTGTAATACTCATATCATCAATATCAATCAAGCAGGACGTAGGATATTACCTCCATCAAGAGGGCCCGAACCTGGGTAACATCGTGTCCCCTGCCTCCTGTTACCATCGATCCTAGACGCACTGTTTGGGACCCCCTACCCGAGATCTGCCAGTTTTGACACTGACATTGGTGCTTTCATTGAGAGTTCCGCTGTGTGATCGGCAAAAGGATCAATGGCTCGCCCGCAGGTCAACTGCGACGCCAGCATCTTCGTCGCCGGCCCGACTGGTCACCTTGGCTCGACCAAGGACCGTGCTCCATCTCCGATCGTCATATTCGGATGGGGGCCTTCTTCAACATCAACTTCGATCTCTATCATGGTCATAGGGGAGTCATCCATGGAGCTCGAGGGCTCAACGTCAACATTGCCCTCGGGCGGCCGTGCTGTTTTTATGGACAGTGAACTTCTGTTCGCCGTCACCACCCCCTCGAGCGTCGGTTTGATGATTGCTTTGGTAGAATAGTGCGGAATTATGTCTACAACAGCCATGCAAAACTTCGTCGAGTTCCGATGGAGGAATCTCCGACAATCTACGATATACCGGAGCCCTGTCAAATCTGGACGGTAATCTGGACGAGTTTAGCGCGTGGTCTCCAGAGCCCATCTCGGAGGTCAACCGTTCATCTACTGCGGAATTCCCATATCTACCACCCCTCCAAATTTCAGCTCGATCCGACGGTTCAAACTCCGGGTACCTTCCGATGAGTGGACCAATTTTCGGATCCGTTTTCTGCGCGAATACGGATCCGACCTGAATTCATGTTTCTTTATGAACGTGATATTGGGCAACCTCTTTAGAGGAATTCTCTTCTACGGTATTGTGCGTTGTTTTTAAACACGTGCCCGTAAATTTTTAAGCCTCCCCTGAGGTCATCTTCATCATCATGCTGGTGTCAAACCAGTCCGACAATATTGCTTCAAGGCTGCCGACCTGCGCTAGACACGACGTCACTTTGTTGAGCCGAGCTCAACTTCTTCGGATCATCATCTCGGCAAACCGAACAAAAGTCCGGCATCGTGAAGGATAAATCATCACCAACATCGCCGCCCCATGGATTACACGGAGCGGGCATACTGGCATCGTCGCACGGTCACTTCATCAAGCCGGCATCGACCACGTCATGACCTGCATCGGCAGGGCCGCTCTATTGCTTCTTCAAGCTGGTGTCCATCACGCCGACCTACTTCGACTCATCGGCTGACATCGAGGATTCAACATCTCGGCTGGACCGGGGGCTTCGCCATCTCTTCATCAACCTACTCCGGAGACTTCGACGTCACTAGCCGACCAACTCCGTCACGTTAGTTGGACCGAGGGCTTTGCCTCGGCGAGCCAACCTTTGCCAGCATCGCCATACCATCGCTTTATCGCCCATCAGGCAATGGGTGTGCGGATCGAGTCCCAATTTTCGGAATCACCTTTCTTCGGATTGCTACAACAAATAAACCAGGTGCTATTAATCCTAGTATTTTTTGCTTGTTCGGGTTCATTTTTCCCAAGAAATAATTACTCTGGTTTGTTCATCATATGTACACAGGTCTATCAAATGATGGCCGCATTAACGAAGGTCGCATGGTGGTTCGGTCAGTTTCCGTACATGGTCCGGTGAACGCCGCATCCGGAACTCGGACCGACCTGTGAATTCAGGCTTTGCCACGCCTTTACCGCATCACGCCGACGCCCTGCATCGACATTGAATTCGGTGCCAGGCAATATTTCTTTTATTACTCACTTTGCATAAATTATTTATTATGCAACGATTTTTTTAATTATTATTATTACTATTATCTCCAGTTTGCACTATTTTTTGTGCATAGGAAAATGATCCGGGTTGGGCAGTATCGTCAATTCGGCGTACTGACATACCACGTCACCTCGGCTGGACGGGGGGCTTCGTCAACACTTCATTACCCCATGCCAGGGACTTCGGCATCACTCTGCTGACCCGCATTAACCGTGCTATGTGACCACTTCGAAGTGCCGAGCTCTTTGCTCCGCCACCTTGGGACCGGTTTGGGGGATGGAACCTTGTCCCGCATCAAGCTCAGGCCGCGTCATCAATACCGAACACATTAACCAGCTAAGTTGCCTTCATGCTCAAAGTTTTAAATTTCTAACTTGTGTTCGGTTTAACCAAGCATTATACCTTTTTTAAAAAAAGTTGCTTGTAAAGAATCTCCTTGTCAAAACTTTGTTTGTGACACACAAATTCAAATACCCTGTTTACTTGGGGGCTCCCTTGATGGAGCTTTTACTTTTGCATATGATTATACTTGTATGGCTTCGTTCCTTGTTCGTGTATTACGCCACAATATGAATCATATTGACCTAAGCGATTTGCAAGCTGGGTTGCCTGGCTCCTGTGCTTACCCCTACGTTCCCGATTGTTCGGCTAGGGAGTAAAGGAAGCACCTCTGCGATTGTCACGACCAGGTCATCCTAGCTCTGACCTCAGACTGGGTGAAGCAGAAAGTTAGCGCTCTTATTGTTTTCAATCATGGTCGGCACACAATGGAACTCATGAGTACAAAAAATCTATTGCACAAGCCTCATAGTAATAATGAGCACCGAAGAAAGGTATCGGTGGGGGTACTATTTTCTTCGAAAATGCTTCTTACACTTTGTTAGTAATATAGCATAAGTTCCCTGAGCGCGCTTTGTCTAATACAGCCTTATGGCCTGATTGCCTGGTCATCGGAAACACCGTCGATACTCTCCACAGGCGCAGTACATGACACTTTTCGCCCCTTGGCCGAAGAGGGAGAAGCCGACAGTCGGTTAAGACGCGTTTAAAGTTCGGGTGAACACAAATATGATATAAGTACTTCGGTACATACAATCATTATACATAAAATTCTTACCCAAGTCACTCGGGGGCTCTTAAAATTTATATATGAGTTGTAAATGTGTTTTCTTCTTGGTCGTTGTCAAAACACGACAGAAGCACAATTTTTTCTTTCTCTTCCAATTTTCGGATTGGCACCGAACACTTGATCTTGTTCGGACGTCATGTTTTTACTGACGTTTTTTAGTTTTCCAAGCTTTTTGGCACTTTTAAACTATTTGTGTGTTTCCAGCACAAGTCTCACAGTGCAATGTCGGACACCTTTATAGATTCGGCAAAACCATTCTCGGATCTCACTATATATGCATTGGTTTCGAATTGTGTCTTTGGTCAATAGTTGGGTTACCCAGCTCCTGCGCTTGCCTCCCACGTTCTGCTTTGTTCGGCTAGGTGTGCAAAGGGAGAACCACTGCGATTGTGCTTCCAGCTCATATGGTTAAGCACCTCAATGGAGAAAGCCGAAAACTGACTGTCACAATAAGCGTAAACTGGTCAGCGATCCGATGACGGTGTTAAATGATGGGCCATTCATAACATTGGCCGAAGTGTTTACGGCTTGACCTCGACTGTCGCCGAACACTACCGGGGACTAGTAACTGGCCTCCCAAACTAAATCCTCAATATTTTGCTCTTACATTAGAGCTAATGTTTCATGATCATGCTTAGCATGACAACCCAAAGAAAGGAACCGATAGCGGGACTATTTTCTTTGGAAGACATTTCTTATGTTAAACAGTAATATAACACATCTCTCTGCGTACCTTTGTTTATAAAACCGTATGGCCAGATTGCCTCGTTTGTCATAAATCTTTTCCCTCATAAAGGCTTTATAAAGTAGGACAAACACTCCTCGGCTACTGGTCGAGGAGGTGGAAGCCGATGGTCGGTCAACAAAGTTTTGTACAATGCGGATCCGAGCATTAATGACGTAAAGTACTTGGATACATAGAGTCATTACACATAATTTGTGATTTTACTATGGATATCGATCCTTTATTCGGCCACCCACGCCCGCATTAAGGCTCGGGGGCTACTGGGCTTCGGGCTTATTATTTACAAATATTAAAGGGGCACATTGATCCCCTGATCTGGTGTTGCCACCCGACCAGTGTCTCGGGGGCTACTGCATTGCCAGTCCAATGCAGAAAATTTTAAGTGCAATACAGTTTCCGAGGAGATTTTGATCCTGAGGTTGGTCGGCCGCACCCAACCTGAGTCTCGAGGACTGAGCACGCCGCTTTTTGTGTCTCGAAGTATTCTGCCGAGCTAGGAGTTGATCCTTAGACCGATTTTGCAAATCTACCTGAGTCTCAGCGGCTACTGGGATCAGCGGTCTTATGTCATCCTTCAGGTGCATCTCGGGTTTTAGACCGATACACACCTTGAGGGATACTAGCTATATATCTCGGCAGAGAATAAATTGCACCAATAAAAAATATTGACAAAGGATCGGCCCACAGTCGGGGTGGTGCACCACCTCGGAAGCAGTCCAACATAAAGCTCGGGCGCTAGTGGCTGGCTCCATAGAGGGCATTTCCGGCATTAAGCTCGGCTAAACTCCTTCAACTTTTTTGAACCAAGGTGATTTCTGACACCTCGGATACAGTCCGGTGTTGGAGCTCGGATACAGTCCGGCGTTGGAGCTTGGACATAGTCTGGCGTTGGAGCTCGGATACAGTCCAGTGTTGGAGCTTGGACATAGTCCGGTGTTGGAGCTCGGATACATTCCGGCGTTGGAGCTCGGAAGCGGTCCGGCATTGGTGCTCAGGTGCAAAAGATACCTCGAATGCAGTCTGGCGTTAGAGCTCGGACGCAAGAGGACACTGCCTCCCGGGAACAACTTCAAACCCGAGGTGTGGCATAAAAATAACAAGGCATTGATAAAGGCCGGAAACTTATAGGGTCTCCTCGGATACCCGACATGTAAACTCGTCGAATGCATTTCGGCGATCCTCAAGATCGAAGATGAGAAGATTTGTTGAACCAGTTTTCAAGACCGACAACCGAAGATGAAGAGCAGTTCGGAAGAATCGAAGAGCATCCCTAACTTGAAGACCGATTCAGGGGGCTACAGACGGTGTCCTGGACTAGGGGGTACTCACCACGTCATCTCCCGATCTGTTAGATTGGGACGAGGACCCCCATGGCCGTATACTTATGGGCCAGTTCGGACAGCTGCCACATACAAGGAAGATTCCACAAAACTTGGCGATCAAGACAAGGACTTCTCCCCACCAGCGTATTCGGCTAGGACTCTTGTTATCTTAGGCCTCTGGTGCATTATATAAACCGAGGCCAGGCTAGTCGATAGATATACAACCACCATACCATAGGCTAGCTTCTAGGGTTTTAGCCTCTACGATCTCGTGGTAGATCAACTCTTGTAATGCTCATATCATCAATATCAATCAAGCAGGACGTAGGGTATTACCTCCATCAAGAGGGCCCGGACCTGGGTAAACATCGTGTCCCTGCCTCCTGTTACCATCGATCCTAGATGCACAGTTCAGGACCCCCTACCCGAGATCCGCCGGTTTTGACACCGACATCGGTCAAACCGCATAACAACATACGTTGTTCTCTTTGTCATCGGTATGTTATTTGCCCGAGATTCGATCGTTGGTATCATCATACCTAGTTCAATCTCGTTACCGGCAAGTCTCTTTACTCGTTCCGTAATACTTCATCCCGCAACTAACTCATTAGTCACATTGCTTGAAAGGCTTATAGTGATGAGCATTACCGAGAGGGCCCAGAGATACCTCTCCGATACACGGAGTGACAAATCCTAATCTCGATCTATGCCAACCCAACAAACACCATCGGAGACACCTATAGAGCATCTTTATAATCACCTAGTTACATTGTGACGTTTGATAGCACACTAAGTGTTCCTCCGGTATTCGGGAGTTGCATAATCTCATAGTCATAGGAACATGTATAAATCATGAAGAAAGCAATAGCAATAAACTAAACGATCATTATGCTAAGCTATCGGATGGGTCTTGTCCATCACATCATTATCTAATGATGTGATCCCGTTCATCAAATGACAACACATGTCCATGGCTAGGAAACTTAACCATCTTTGATTAACGAGCTAGTCAAGTAGAGGCATACTAGGGACACTCCACTAGTAGAAAAATGGCCTAATGTTCAGCACATTACTCCCGGTTTGTAGCTGAACCGGCACTAATGTGACCATTAGTGCCGGCTCAAATGGCTAGGCAGGCGGCGCTTATTAGTACCGGTTCATGGAGAACCTTTAGTAGTGGTTCGTGCCACTAACTGGTACTAAAGAGTCTGTGGCAGGCTGTCGGGAGGCTGTGGCCCCACTAGCCCCTTTAGTACCAGTTCATGCCACAAATCGATACCAAAGTTTCGCCATGCAGCGGGTTTTTAGTCCCACCTCGCTCCCCTAAGAGGGTCTTTACCACGGTAAATATGTTACCGCTCAAACTATCACAACCACTTGGTCTTCACTGAACTCTATGTGTAGGATCTGTGGCCGTAATAGGAATCTTCGCCGGTTCTTAAACCGGGGATGATTCCTATTGACAATTCATATTCTACACAAAAAGATCATTGATGATCAATGTATTTTTTATGTATATTTTTACATGTTTTTAAAACTCTAGACTTTTGTGCATTCATTATGCACCATTCAAAGCCGCGTTGTCAACTTTCAACCCTTTGTGCCTTCATTTGCCATTTTTCATGCATTTACTGATTTGTTTTAAGCTAAAATGACCCTAAAATTGAAAAGTACCACAAATGAACTATGAAAAGGTTGAAACTTGGCATGGTATCATCATTTCACCCACATAGCATGTGCAAAAGAGTAGAGAGGGTTACAGCAAAAACTGGATGCACTTTGTGTACAAACTGGACAATCTCTTTCGAAGTATTAGGGTTTAGGACGAAAACTCATCTGTTACAAAGGCACTTCATTTTTTTAAACTTATCACAACTCCAGACTTTTTGTGCGTTCATTATGCACCATTCAAAGACACTTTGTCAACTTTCAACCCTTTGTGCCTTCATTTGCTATTTTTCATGCATTTACTGATTTGTTTTGAGCTAAAATGACCCTGAAATTGAAAAGCACTACAAATGAACTCTAAAAAGGTTGAAACTTGGCATGGTATCATCATTGCACCCACATAGCATGCGCAAAAAAATAGAGAGGGTTACGGCAAAAACTGGATGCACTTCGTGTACAAACTGGACAATCTCTTTCGAAGTATGAGGGTTTCGGACGAAAACTCATCTGCTACAATGGCACTTAATTTTTTTAAACTTATTACAACTCCAGACTTTTTGTGCATTCATTATGCACCATTCAAAGCCACGTCGTCAACTTTTCAACCCTCTGTGCCTTCATTTGCTATTTTTCATGCATTTACTGATTTGTTTTGAGCTAAAATGACCCTGAAATTGAAAAGCATTACAAATGAACTCTGAAAACGTTGAAACTTGGCATGGTATCATTATTTCACCCACATAGCATGTGCAAAAAAGTAGAGAGGGTTACAACAAAAACTGGATGCACTTCGTGTACAAACTGGATACTCTCTTTCGAAGTATCAGGGTTTCGGACGAAAACTCATCTGTTACAAAGGCACTTCATTTTTTAAACTTATTACAACTCCAGACTTTTTGTGCGTTCATTATGCACCATTCAAAACCACGTCGTCAACTTTCAACCCTTTGTGCCTTCATTTGCTATTTTTCATGCATTTACTAATTTGTTTTGAGCTAAAATGACCCTGAAATTGAAACGCACTACAAATGAACTCTGAAAAGGTTGAAACTTGGCATGGTATCATCATTTCACCCACATAGCATGTGCAAAAAAGTAGAGAGGGTTATGGCAAAAACAAGATCCACTTCGTGTACAAACTGGACACTCTATTTCAAAGTATCACTATTTCGGACGAAAACTCATATATTACAAAGGCACTTCATTTTTTAAACTTATTACAACTCCAAAATTTTTGTGCGTTCATTATGCACCATTCAAATCCAGGTCGTCAACTTTCAACCCTTTGTGCCTTCATTTGCTATTTTTCATGCATTTACTGATTTGTTTTGAGCTAAAATGACCCTGAAATTGAAAAGCACTACAAATGAACTCTGAAAAGGTTGAAACTTGGCATGGTATCATCATTTCACCCACATAGCATGTGCAAAAATGTAGAGAGGGTTGCGGCAAAAACTGGATGCACTTCGTGTACAAACTGGACAATCTCTTTCGAAGTATCAGGGTTTAGGACGAAAACTCATCTGTTACACCGGCTATTTAAAATTTTAATAACTTATTACAACTTCGGACATATTACCAATTTGAATATAATGATAAAACACTAATATTAAACATAAGAAAAAATAATCACTGAAAAAATTATTTTTAAAGTTAAGTTATTCACAAACTAGTGATTCACGCAAATTTCAAATAATTCAAATTTAAACTATTCAAAGTTTTTCTACCTAATGAAAAAATATTCACAAAGAAACTCTAAATACAACAAAAAACTACTTAGAAATAAATAGAAGAAAATATATAAAGCAGAAAGGAAAAAACTATATAAAAAATTTATTTCGGCGCTGCCCAGTGGGTCTGCTCGGCCTTGGGCGTGGTTATGCACGCCCATAAGGCCCAGCAGGCTCACAGGGCAGCGCGGCAAAGTTAGGCCCAAAATCCTGCTTTAGAGAGGAGCTCGAAGGAGCAGTTGCGGCTGGGTTTATAAACCAGTTCGGCTGCCCTTCGCTCAGCGAGGTGGGACTAAACTTTGTGCACCACAGAACGGGAGCACACCCTCTTTAGTACCGATTCCTGGCTCAAGCCGGTTGTCGGTGTCAAAACCGGCGGATCTCGGGTAGGGGGTCCCGAACTGTGCGTCTAGGCCGGATGGTAACAGGAGCCAGGGAACACGATGTTTTACCCAGGTTCGGGCCCTCTTGATGGAGGTAAAACCCTACGTCATGCTTGATTAATATTGATGATATGGGTAGTACAAGAGTAGATCTACCACGAGATCAAGGAGGCTAAACCCTAGAAGCTAGCCTATGGTATGATTGTTGTATATGGAGTTGATTGCCTACGGACTACAACCCTCCAGTTTATATAGACACCGGATAGGGTTAGGGTTACATAGAGTCGGTTACAATGGTAGGAGATCTTGACTATCCGCATCGCCAAGCTTCCCTTCCACGCCAAGGAAAGTCCCATCCGGACATGGGACGAAGTCTTCAATCTTGTATCTTCATAGTCCTGGAGTCCGGCTGAAGGTATAGTCCGGCTATCCGAACACCCCCTAATCCAGGACTCCCTCAGTAGCCCCCGAACCAGGCTTCAATGACGACGAGTCCGACGCGTAGATTGTTCGGCATTGCAAGGCGGGTTCTTCTCCAAATCTTGTGTACCTGTAGGAATAATGTCCGATTTTTGTAACGTAGTGCTCCTCGGCTTCCACGCCCAATAATGGCCGTCTTCCACGTGTCAAACGAATGCGAAAAGCCGGGGCATTTTTACACCCACACCCCTAGCCGTATAAACGAGCCGCCTATTTAACGGGATGGGGATTTAGGTCCAAACCACATCTTCTCCTTTCCGCGAGTTATCATCAGAGCGCTTCCAGCAAAGGTCCATTCCAACATGACCAGCCGTCGCAGCTCCTCCCCTCGCCCCTCCGGTCCCAAACCCGGCGACTAGGAGAGTTGCACCATCCCGCATAGCGAGTTAGTGTCGCTTCAGGCCAAGGGATTTCTCCCTCAGGCATACATGGTCCCGGTCCGAGCCGGTCTCGCCACCTACAATGGCGGAAAACGAGCGGAGAGCACCCCCAATCCTTCTAAAGGAGAGCGGGCGTGCCTCGTCCCCTATCTAATAAGGGGACTGGGATTTCCAATTCATCCATTTCTCTGCGAGCTTCTGGAGTTCTATGGCCTCCAGCTGCACAATCTCACGCCCGCCTCCGTATTGCATATTGCGGGTTTCGTCGCCCTTTGCAAGCTATTTTTAGGCGTTGAGGCTCATTTTGCGCTGTGGAAGAGGTTATTCTGCCTAGTGCCCCGTTCTCAAGAGGGGTCTATATACCAAGTGGGCGGAGCCGAAGTATGGCGCATCGCCGGGACTGGATACCTATCCGGAACCCCAAAGAAGGCGTCTGAGGACTGGCCTTCGGAATGGTTTTACATATATGACGTCCCGCTACCGGACCCTATCGGGGTCGGTCTCCCTGAGTTCAACAGTGCTCCATTGAAGAAACGCTTGAGCTGGCGTCCGCGGAGCTCTCAGAGAGAAAGCGACAGAGACGTCCTTTACCTGATGGGCCGGATAAGACTATTGGCTCATTCCGGACTAACCATGATTGGAGTCATGGCCGCATGCATTATGCGGGGGGTGCAGCCGCTTCAATATAGAGGCCACCCCATGTGGGATTTCAACAGGGAGGATGACGCCACACGTTACAGTCGTAAGGGGCCGGACTCAGCCGCCGCCTTAGTAAAGATCTTATCCTCTTGGTACAAGGGAGAAAAGGAGGAATTCCTCCGCGTCAACCCGCGGGCCGGATTCAGTATGTACGATCCTCCAAGTTGGGTTTGTGAACAATTGCACTTGCCCGTTTGTTTTATACTCCCATGGTTAGATAGGTAGTCTAACGACTTCAATGCAGGAACTGCGACAGGAGGTAAAGGATATAAACAGCCGCCCTCCACAGCCCGAGGACCCAGAACGATCCCTCAATTCGGACTCCGAAGAGGATCCAGACATATCGGTGGAGCTCATCGACGGGGTGTTCCATCAGCTAAGCAAGGACAATACCTTGGTAGCCATTACGGCGGATTACCCAGGGTTAATCCCGGCCTCCCAGGTGACAGAAACCGGGGTCTTATTCCCTTGAAAGAGATTCCACCCTCACGTAGCCCGGTGTTTCTGACGACAGCCGTGTTTTGCAGGGGAGATTTCTGAGGCAGGAGGCCGAACCTGCGGCGGCTAGCCAACGAGGGGCCGCAGGGCCCCGTGGGGCAAAAAGGAATGTAGTCCGGACTGAGATGCCGGCGCAAAGGTATAGTGCACCCTTTGTTTCCCTAGAGTTATTCTGTCAGGGCATATTAACGTTCGTGCTATCTTCAGAATGAAGGGACCTCGCCGGACTACATCCGGAGAGGTTGCCAATCACGCCTCCACCAGCCAGGCTCCAACGTCTGGCCAGGAAGCGGAGGCGAGCACAAGGCGCACACCGGACGCTCCTCCGACAGAGGATGCGGACAGGCTGTCTGCCACAAATTCTGAAGTGGAGAGTGCCATGAACCACAGGCGTCGCCGGACAATTCTACGCGACGCTTGTTTCTCCCAAGAGGCTTTAGATGCCTTTAATTTGGGAGATGCATACCTCCGTGCCGCTCAAAATGGTTTAGCCAGAACCACGGAGCAGTATGCAAAAGACATACGGGTAAGAAAATTTTGGTTAAATATATATATATATATGCCAGTAGCCCCCGAGACTTGAAGCAGTTAGAGCAACTGATTTAAGGATCATGTAATATGTAGCTTCTTACAGAGAAGAATACCGTACTGTCCCAAGAGCTGAAAAAGTGCAAGGCCCAACTAGAGGCCGCACTAGCCACAGCAGGGGAGCCCAAAGAGACCCCCTCAGGTAAGATACACTTCGAAAGATTAGTATTGTGCCATGTGGGTGCAAATCTGACAAATCATTTTGCAGATGGCGCCGGGCTCGATCCGGACAAGCAACAACTCTTACGCCGGCTAAAGGCCGGTGAGAGTACGTTGACAAAGGTGAGGCGAGAGAAGAATGATCTTCAGGATGCCAACACCAAGCTGGACGTCGAACTTAAAGATGCTCGTGGCCAGCTTTCGGACTCCACGAAGGAGAATCAGCGGCTTCGACGCGGCATTTTTAGTAAGTGCTTGAACGAACTTTGAAAAAAGAGTTCGACGAGGAAGTCGACTAACAGAGTAATGTCTGTAGGTATGCTCACAGGTTGTCCTGCAGAGGAGATGTCCGGTTCTACAGGTGACCTTCTTCCCGAACTTGCAACTGCACGAGCGAATTCGGCAGGCGATGCGGGGTATTGCCCAAGCCTTATGGCCTGCCCATTCCGTGCCCGAGGGCCTTGGAGAGCTTGCAGAGAAGCTGAAGGGAGCTCGGCGGCGCTTCCGGTTGTGGAAGATATCGGCTTGCCGACAAGGCGCTAGGGAGGCCTGGGCCATGGTGAAGACCCGTTTTACGAAGTCTGACCCAAACCACATGGCCGAGGTCGGACCAGTGGGGCCTGACGGGAAGGAGATCCCTGTAAGCTTAGTATACGGCCAAGTAGAGTTGGCTACGAAGTATTCCCAGCAGGACTGTAAATTAGACAGCCTGTTAGATGGTATAGAAGAGGAATACAATCAGTCAGAATGACTGTGTAATTTTGAATTGACATGTGTAATGCCTTCTAGCCGGATTGTAGATCGTTTGTCGTTGCCGACCTTTTCGCTTCAACCTTGGGACCTGCCGGTCCGGAGTGTGTCCGAATACCCTAGCAGTTATATAAGAACCGGGGATGCGTGGAGACCAGGCGTAGGGGTCATCAGTGCTTTATCAGACAAGTGCCCAACTAGTTATGTTATATTACATGGTTAGTAAGAAACATCTTCCAGAGAGAATAGTTCCGTTAAGGGTTCCTTTCGCTGGGAGGCATGCCCTAAGGTGCATGTCCGGACTGCGTGAAGAGACGCAGAAAAAAAAGCATCTAGGGGCGCATAAAATGAGTAAAAAGATCATCTTTTATTTCACCGACCGAACATTCCCTTAAGAACGCTAGCTTTCGGCTTCACCCAGTCTAAGGTACACATCCGGCTGACCCGGCAGTAACAATCGCAGAGGTGCTCCCTTTACCGCCTAGACAAACAATCCGGAACGTAGGGGTAAGCACAGGAGCCAGGCAACCCAGCTTGGCCAAAACTTAAGTCATATCGATGCATATAATGGTGAAGAAAAAAGGTACATGCGGAAGTTTGATGCATGTGTTGGGCGTGAAGCTCGTATAAATAAGCTTCTATTAAAGAAGCCCCCATGTTTAATGAGCGCGAGTGGCGCGTCACTAGATGAGCCTTTAAAGGCTATGAAAGAAAAAAATGGGAAAGAGAGAAATGTAAGACAGAAAAATACAAAAAGGGACGAACACAGAGTCCGGCGCTAGGCATAGAATCTTCGGAGATGGGTGGCGTTCCACGGGTTCGGCTCGAGTCGGTTGTTCGACGCATCTCGTAGGCGGTACGCCCCACCAGTCAGGACTTGGTCGATTATGAATGGACCTTCCCACTTGGGCTTGACTTTGTCCCTTTTCTTATCTGGCAGGCGTAGAACTAGTTCGCCAACATTGTAATTTTTGGCCCGTACTTCTCTGCTTTGATATCTTCGGGCCTGCTGTTGATAAAATGCGGAACGGGCTTTTGCCATGTCACGCTCCTCCTCCAAGGCATCCAAGTTGTCCTGCCAATCGAGCTCGGCTTCTCTTTCTTCGTACATGCGCACTCTAGGTGAGTCATGAATTATGTCGCAGGGCAGAACTGCCTCTGCGCCGTACACCATAAAAAATGGTGTGTATCCGGTGGTGCGATTTGGCGTGGTCCGTAGCCCCCATAGCACGGAGTCGAGCTCCTCGACCCAGTGTGTGTTAGATTCCTTGAGGGACCGCACCAATCTGGGTTTAATGCCGCTCATGATAAGACCATTTGCACGTTCGACCTGGCCGTTGGTTTGTGGGTGATAGACGAAAGCATAATCGAGCTTGATGCCCATGTTTTTGCACCAGAGTTTTACCTCGTCGCGGTAAAGTTTGTACCGTTATCGGTTATGATGCTGTGGGGGACGCCATAACGGTGTACAACCCCGGATATGAAGTCTATCATAGGTCCGGATTCGGCCGTTTTAATAGGCTTGGCTTCTATCCATTTGGTGAACTTATCCACCATGACCAGTAAGTATTTTTTCCTGTGGGTCCCACCTTTAAGGGGTCCGACCAAGTCAAGCCCCCAGACCGCGAAAGGCCAGGTGATGGGTATAGTTTGGAGTGCGGTGGGTGGCATATGGCTTTGGTTGGCAAAAAGTTGGCAACCAACGCATCGTTGGACTAGGTCCTGAGCATCTGCCCGGGACGTCGGCCAATAAAAGCCTGTACGGAAAGCCTTGCTAACAAGGGACCGAGCAGCGGCGTGGTGACCACCGAGTCCGGCATGAATTTCAGCCAGAAGGTTCCGCCCTTCCTCTTCAAAGATGCACCTTTGAAGGACTCCGGTAGTGCTTTTCTTATAAAGCTCTCCCTCCCATGGGAGTTCCTGCCTAGTAAGGTCTATGCAGCGGGCCTCGTTTTGGTCCTTTGGGAGTTCCTGCCTAGTAAGGTAGGCTAGGAATGGTTCTGTCCACGGGGCGATAACCGCCATTATTACGTGGGCTGAAGGTGTAATTTCATTGGCAGAGCCTCCAATTATGTCAGATTGCTCGGCGTCGAGTGGTGCGGCTGGGTCTGAGCTGTTATTAGCAGGTTCCCCCTCCCATGTTATGGATGGCTTGAACAATCTTTCCAAAAAGATGTTGGGGGGACTGCGTCGCGTTTTGCTCCGATGCGTGCCAGGACGTCCGCTGCTTGATTGTTTTCTCGGGCTATATGGTGAAACTCCAGCCCTTCGAACCGAGCTAACATTTTCAGGATAGCATTGCGGTAAGCTGCCATTTTTGGGTCCTTGGCGTCGAAGTCTCCATTTATTTGGGATATCGCGAGGTTTGAATCCCCGCGTACCTCTAGGCGCTGGATACCCATGGATACTGCTATCCGGAGACCATGTAGGAGGGCCTCATATTCGGCTGCATTGTTGGAATCCGTGTACATGATCTGGAGCACATATTGGACTGTGTCTCCTGTGGGGGACGCCAGGATGACGCCAGCCCCCAGTCCGGCCAACATATTGGAGCCGTCGAAATGCATAATCCAGTTTGAATATGTGCCATACTCTTTAGGGAGCTCGGCCTCTGTCCATTTTGCGACGAAGTCGGCCAAAACTTGCGATTTAATAGCTCGCCGTGGCTTATAGGTTATATCGAACGGGAGAAGCTCGATGGCCCATTTTGCAATCCGGCCCGTTGCATCACGGTTGTTGATAATATCGTTTAGTGGCACTTCCGAGGCTACTGTTATGGAACACTCTTGAAAGTAGTGTCGTAGCTTCCGGGATGCCATGAATACCGCGTATGCAATCTTTTGATAATGCGGGTACCGTGATTTGCATGGAGTGAGGACAGTGGACATGTAGTAGACCGGCCTTTGAAGGGGGAATTTGTGTCCGTCCGTTTCCCGCTCGACAACGAGCACTTCGCCGGTGATTGGCGCGGCCAGGACTGGGTTTGTTGCCAATATGGCTTTTATTTCATCAAGTCCGGCCGTGGCGGCATCCGTCCACTCGAAGTGTTCGGTGCGCCGAAGGAGGCGAGAAAGGGGTAGTGCCTTTTCTCCCAAGCGGGAGATGAAGCGGCTTAAAGCCGCCACGCATCTGGTTAATTTTTTGTATTTGTTTAAGGTCCTTTGGGACATCCAATTGTGACAAAGCTCGGATCTTGGCTGGGTTTGCTTCAATTCCTCTATCGGATACAATGAAGCCCAAGAGCTTTCCGGCTGGAACGCCGAAGGCGCATTTTTCTGGGTTGAGCTTGATGTCATATTTTCGGAGGTTATCGAATGTAAGCCTCAAGTCGTTTACTAGGGATTCGACATGTCTTGATTTGACGACCACATCATCCACATACACCTCCACTGTTTTGCCGATCTGGTTTGCCAGACATGTCTGGATCATGCGTTGATATGTTGCGCCAGCGTTTTTCAGCCCGAAGGGCATTGTGTTGAAGCAGAATGGGCCGTATGGTGTGATGAATGCTGTTGCAGCTTGGTCTGATTCTGCCATCTTGATTTGATGGTAACCGGAGTATGCGTCGAGGAAACACAACAAATCGTGTCCTGTGGTGGCATCGATAATTTGATCGATACGGGGGAGGGGGAAGGGATCCTTTGGGCAAGCCTTGTTAAGGTCTTTAAAATCGACACACAGCCGCTAGGATTTGTCCTTCTTTGGTACCATCACCAGGTTTGCTAGCCAGTCCGAATGTTTTATGTCTCTGATGAATCCAACCTCTAATAGCTTGGCTAGCTCCTCTCCCATAGCCTGTCTCTTGGGTTCGGAAAAACGCCGAAGGGCTTGTTTGACAGATTTAAATCCTTTTAGGATATTTAAGCTGTGTTCGGCCAGCCTGCGTGGGATCCTTGGCATGTCTGAAGGGTGCCAGGCGAAGATGTCCCAGTTCTCTCGTAGGAACTCTCGCAGTGCGGCGTTTGCATCAGGGTTCAGTCGTGCCCCGATGGAAGCTGTTTTATTGGGGTCCGTTGGATGGACCTGGAATTTGACTATTTCGTCAGCTGGCTTGAAGGATGTGGATTTGGATCTCTTATCGAGTATCACATCATCCCTGTTAACCGTGGAGCGCAGCGCAGTCAGTTCCTCGGCCGCTAAGGCTTCGGATAGCGCCTCAAGGGCTAATGCGGCCGTCTTGTTTTCGGCGCGGAGTGCTATGTCCGGATCACTAGCTAGAGTGATAATTCCATTCGGCCCGGGCATCTTAAGCTTCATGTACCCGTAATGGGGTATTGCTTGGAAGATTGTGAATGCTTCCCGCCCTAGTAAAGCGTGATATCCGCTCTTAAACGGGGCCACCTGAAACGTGACTTCTTCGGACCTGTAATTATCTGGCGTGCCGAACACCACATCTAGTGTGATTTTTCCTGTGCAGCACGCTTCCCGACTGGGGATTATTCCTCTAAAGGTTGTGCTGCTTCGCTCGACACGGTTCCAGTCTATTTCCATTTTTGAAGGGTTTCCTCATAAATGAGGTTCAGTCCGCTGCCTCCATCCATGAGCACCTTGGTGAGGCGAAAGCCGTCCACTATGGGACTGAGGACCAATGCGGCTGCTGCTCGGGCTGTTCGGAATCTAGGTTCATCACTTGCGTTGAAGGTAATGGCAGTGTCGCTCCATGGATTTATTGTTGCAACTTGATAGACTTCGGCGAGGCTGCGGAGTGTTCTTTTTCGCACATTGTTTGATGCGAAAGTCTCGAAGACTGTGAGAACGGTACTGGTGTCCTTGGGCTGGCTTTCTGCGGCCTCCGGAATTAAGAGGTCCTCGCCGATTTTGGCCACCTGCCGGAGTATCCAACATGCTCTAAGGCTATGAGTTGGTGTGGCGTCCTCTGTACTGTGAATTCTACAGGGTCCATCAAGCCATCTTTCCATTATGGTTCCATGCCCTATAGAGGGTTTGGCTTTTTGGTGTTTATCCTGGGTGTCCTGTAATGATGCACCCTCTTAGTTCGGACGGGATTACTATTCAAGGCCGGATTATCCCAAAAATTTATTTCGATTTTCCAGGCGCTTTCCATCCCACAGTATTTTTGTACTATGGATGCCAAGTCAGCGAAGCGTGTGATATCACGATGACTTACGGCGTTAAGGATTCCCTTGTCCGTGCAATTACTGCAGAAAATTGAGATTGCGTCTTCATCGCGGCAATCCTTTATCCTGTTCATAACCAGGAGGAATCTGGCCCAGTAATGATGTACTGTTTCCTCGGGCCTCTGCCTGATTTGGGAGAGATCGCTTATGATCGGGTGGGCGGGTGTCATTGAATCTGAAACCTCACCCAATCCAAGATTCGGAGGCCGAAGAGCTTCCGAACTCTGAAGTTCGGATTCTTGGATGTTGTCCAGTGAATCTGGCCCGTTGCCTGATCCTAAGCTCAGGTCTTGAGTTACATCTCCCCCTCCGCGGGTATCCGGCTTGGAGGGGTCGGGAATTCGGGCATAGCTAGTCCTTAAAATAGATGAAGGGTCGCCGCACTGCGTCTCTACCACGGCAACGTGGTGGGTGACTTGGGGAGAGTTAATTTCTCTTAGATCGGGTTTAAGCCCAACCTGGTCGTGATCCGTAGCGATCCCCAGGGCGGCGATGTGATCCAAGAGCTCGTTTACGGAAGAGAGCTCCATTGGATCTAGCTGCTCGACGAGCTTCGAGCTAACGTGTAGGTTGCTTTTGATGACCCGAGAGGTCACCGTCGGTGCAATAGCCGAACAGGCGGTCATGAGGAAACCACCTAGCCGGAGGGTTTGGCCGACAGCCAAGGCTCCCTTAGCAACGGCGCCGTCTTTAAAGACGGGAGGAGGCATCCTTCCTGATTGTGACGGCACAGAGGAACTCTCAATGAAAGCACCAATGTCGGTGTCAAAACCGGCGGATCTCGGGTAGGGGGTCCCGAACTGTGCGTCTAGGCCGGATGGTAACAAGAGGCATGGAACACGATGTTTTACCCAGGTTCGGGCCCTCTTGATGGAGGTAAAACCCTACGTCCTGCTTGATTAATATTGATGATATGGGTAGTACAAGAGTAGATCTACCACGAGATCAAGGAGGCTAAACCCTAGAAGCTAGCCTATGGTATGATTCTTGTATATGGAGTTGATTGCCTACGGACTACAACCCTTCGGTTTATATAGACACCAAATAGGGTTAGGGTTACATAGAGTCAGTTACAATGGTAGGAGATCTTGAATATCCGCATCGCCAAGCTTGCCTTCCATGCCAAGGAAAGTCCCATCCGGACACGAGACGAAGTCTTCAATCTTGTATCTTCATCGTCCTAGAGTCCGGCTGAAGGTATAATCCGGCTATCCGAACACCCCCTAATCCAGGACTCCCTCACCGGTACTAAAGGGCTGGTCTTTAGTACCGGGTGGAGCCATGACTTGATCTAAAGAGGGTGCGCTTCCCGCCCCTCGGGCTGCCAAAATTGACGTTTACTACCGGTTGGTGGCTCCAACCGGTACTAAAGGCCTCCCCTATATAAACCGCACTTACAAAAATTTCAGTTAGTTCATCTCTTCATCTATTTGTCGCGCCCGTTCCCTGCGCCGCCCCCGTCCCTGCACTGGCCCCGTTGAGGGAGTCCTGGATTAGGGGGTCCTCGGACAGCCGGACTATATACTTTGGCCGGACTGTTGGACTATGAAGATACAAGATTGAAGACTTCGTCCCGTGTCCGGGTGGGACTCTCCTTTGCGTGGAAGGCAAGCTTGGCAATTTGGATATGTAGATCTCCTCCCTTGTAACCAACTCTGTGTAACCCTAGACCCCTCCGGTGTCTATATAAACCGGAGGGTTTAGTCCGTAGGACAACAACAATCATAATCATAGGTTAGCTTCTAGGGTTTAGCCTCTACGATCTCATGGTAGATCAACTCTTATAATACTCATATCATCAAGATCAATCAAGCAGGAAGTAGGGTATTACCTCCATCTAGAGGGCCCGAACCTGGGTAAACATTGTGTCCCCCGTTGTCGGTGTCAAAACCGGCGGATGCCGGGTAGGGGGTCCCGCACTGTGCGTCTAGGATCGATGGTAACAGGAGGCAGGGGACACGATGTTTACCTAGGTTCGGGCCCTCTTGATGGAGGTAATACCCTACGTCCTGCTTGATTGATATTGATGATATGAGTATTACAAGAGTTGATCTACCAAGAGATCGAAGAGGCTAAAACCCTAGAAGCTAGCCTATGGTATGATGGTTGTATATGATCTATCGACTAGCCTGGCCTCAGTTTATATAATGCACCAGAGGCCTAGGATAACAAGATTCCTAGCCGAATACACCGGTGGGGAGGAGTCCTTGTCTTGATCGCCAAGTCTTGTGGAATCTTCCATGTATGCAGCAGCTGTCCAAACTAGCCCATGAGTATACGGCCATGGGGTCCTCGGCCTAATCTAACTGATCGGGAGATGATGTAGTGAGTACCCCCTAGTCCAGGACACCATCAGTAGCCCCCTGAACCGGTCTTCAAGTTAGGGACGCTCCTCGATTCTTCCGAGCTGTTCTTCATCTTCGGTTGTCGGTCTTGAAAACTGGTTCAACAAATCTTCTCATCTTCGATCTTGAGGATCGCCGAAATGCATTCAACGAATTTACACGTCGGGTATCCGATGAGCCCCTTTAAGTTTCCGGCCTTTATCAATGCCTTGTTATTTTTATGCCACACCTCGGGTTTGAAGTTGTTCCCAGGAGGCAGTGTCCTCTTGCGTCCGAGCTCTAACGCCGGACTACATTCGAGGTATCTTTTGCAGCCGAGCACCAATGCCGGACTGCTTCCGAGCTCCAACGCCAGACTGTGTCCAAGCTACAACGCCGGACTATATCCAAGATGTCATAGTTCATCTTGGTCCAAAAAAGTTGAAGGAGTTTAGCCGAGCTTAATGGTAGAAATGCCCTCTATGGAGCCAGCCACTAGCGCCCGAGCTTTATTGTAACATCCAAATTTCCAATTTGGAATGTTATACACTAGATCATCATGCATATCATATTTTCTTGCATTTTGGTCGATCCTAGAAATTTCATGCAACTCAAGGACCCTCGGAGAGAGTTGGAGATTTCGTTATTTTCAATTTTGAGTTTTCTCAAACTTTGAAAAGAGGATCATTTGATTTTATTTATTTCATCTTCAATTACTTTTCCAACATCGAAATATGAGAGAGGGAAATAATATGACTTTTCCCAAATTTAGGAAAAAGAAGATTTAATAAATAAATTCAATTTTGTTTTCCGGTGTTTATTTGCCTTTTATTTGGATTAGGGAAAAATGCGTGTTTTCAAAAAATCGCATCTAGGCCCCGAGAAAAGTTCATTTTGTTCGAATCATTTTTAGGAGTCGGGGAAAATTTACTTAGGGAATTTTGGAGTTCGTTTAGATTTTCTTTTCTGTGTTTTTATGCGCGCGTAACTATTTAAAAAAAATCCGCGCAGTGCCCCGCCTGGGCCAACGCCCAGCCGGCCGGGCCTCCTCCTCGCGCGCGCGTAGCCCCGCGCGCAGCCAACCGCCGCCGCCGCCCGAGTCCTAGTAGGACTCCGCGCCGCCGTTTTTTTTCTTGCCCCCTCTCCCAAGTTTCCTCCCCCCCTATATAAATACCCAACACCCCCCCTCTCCCCACACCACCCCACGCCGCCTTCCATCCCACGCCCCAAGCCGCGCCGCCGCCCGCGCCTTGCGCCGCCGCTGCCCGCGCCTTGCGCCGCCGCTGCCCGCGCCTTGCGCCGCCGCTGCCCGTGCCTTGTGCTGCCGCCGCCCTAGCGCCGCCGCTGCCTTACGCCGCCACCGCCGCCGGCCAACGCCACCGCCGCCGGAGCCCCCTCGCCGGAGGTAGCCGCGTCGCGCCTCCTTTTCCTCGGTTCGGTTTTTTCTTAAACCGTTCCGGTTCTTTTCTTTTTCTTCCAGTTTTCTTTTCATTCGTTGTTTCGGTTTTTCTTCCGAAACCCTAGATCGGTTTTTCGTTGTTTTCGGCTTAGTTGTTTAGAGACCGCTCGCCGGACCTTTCGTCTTAACGAACGTGATCACCGGTTATTCCCGGTTAACGAACGTCCGTTTGTTTAACCGTTCTTCTTTTTCTTTTCGTCGGATTTATTCCGCGATCGCGATCTCAGATCCGATCTTTGTTCTAGTCTATCTTCTCGCCCGTTTATAGGAATCAGGTGATTCAAGCGCCTGGAGTTTCGTTTCGAAACCGCCGTTCCGACTAATCAACTTACACAAGTTTTTTCTACTGTAAAATTTGACCTAGTTTCAACTTGCTAGAACCGAGTTGTTTTCTTTCGCTGTTTGATTTTTTCGTTGCTTTGTTCGGTTCGTTTTTTTCTTTGCAACCGGAGTTCTTAAGTTGAACTATCTGGTTCGATCTCTTGTTTGAGTTTTACCTGTGCATTAGATGAGTACTTATTGTATGCTTGTTGTTTGTCTACGATAGATTACCCGGATTGCGCCGCCTGTTACTTCGAATCTCTAGGACTCGTGGATCATCAGCAAGGCAAGTAACACTTTGATCATACCTTTTCTACAACCCAATTTTATTGCATTAGCTCAATCCTCACACATTGCATGATTAGGATCTAATTAAATTGTGGGATGGGAAGTAGATTAGGTAGTACCTATTACCTGTTTATTATGAAACCTTTGGGAGTTACTTCTACGTTTGCTTATTATGCCATGCTATGCTAGTAGACGTGGATTGGGTGAGTGATATCCATGACAGATGTGAGATTGATAATTTTAATGGTTTATCTAAGGTGGCAACTTAAATACACATCTGGGTGGATTGAGGCACCTGGTTTCTATCAGGACTTGCCTGTTTTTCTTTGGACCGCCACCCAGGCTCAAAGGGATCATAAGATCTTTCATACTAGAAACTTCCGTGTGCAGCCACAAGCCATTATGGGCTCTGGCATAGTTGACTAAGTCGTGCGAACTCTTACAGGGTAGACTAGCAGATGTAGGGGAAAGTAGGTGTACCGGTCTATCCATCGTAAGGTGCTAGCGCTTCTGAAAGATTGTGTCTCGGTCATCCGTTTCTCAAACACCGTGTAGTGCGAGAAGCCCAACGGAGGCAATCGAGTCTTGTGGGGAAAAGTGCGCAAACCTCTGCAGAGTGTAATAAACTAATCATGATTAGCCGTGTCCCCGGTTATGGACAACTTGAGTATCTAGTACTTGAATATCATCTGAATCTCATCATGTTACTTCTAATTAATATTGTTGGGTTTTAATTGTCCACTTAATTGGGATCGGAATGCTGTCAACCATTCTCGATGTTCAACTACCATGATAGTTAAATAAATTCATCCCTTTGCAGTAGGGAAAAACTGGCTTTACGCAAAACTGTAACCATAGAGCTTTCCACCAGCCAAATATGCATATAGTATAGCTGTTACATTCCATTACTCTCTATGTGTTACATTGCCAGCATATTCCATGTGCTGACCCGTTTTCGGGCTGCAACTTTCATGTTGCAGACTTTTCAGACAACAAGTAAGGTGCTTTTAGGTCGTGGTTCTATACTCAGTGATGCCGTTGGAGTTGATGGACCCATTTATCTTCCAAGTCTTCCGCTGTTATCGATATTAGATGGCCTTAAGCCATATTTATTGTAATAAGTTCTCTTTTGAGACACCGATGTAATAAGTGTGTGATTGCTAGTCTGCTATAAATCCTTCAAAGTACTGTGTGGTGTCAGCATTACTGATCCAGGGATGACACCGGAGCACAGAGACTTGATCCATTCGGGTCGGGTCGCTACAGAGATGGTATCAGAGCACACGCTGACTGTAGGACACGACCACTATGTTAAAGCCATAGATCACTATTCTTTCCTCATTTTCTAACTCCTCGTCTTTTCTACTCTTTAGGATGAAGGACGCGAAGATCAAGTACGCTCAACCGGATGAAGGCACACCTTTTGGATTTCACTTGAAGGAAGTCACCAAGTACCTAAACATTTGATTACCAAGTTTCACGGGAACCTTCAACGCCACTCTACCTGAAGAGGAGCGCTGGAAGATTCAAGCTCACGTTCCGGGAAGGACATTCGCGCCAATCACGAAGCCCATAGATAGTGTTTTCAATGCACCAACCTGGAGTCTGGGAAAGAGCATGGCAGCCCATATCACCATAGGACGCATTGGAGAAGTTTATCAAGAAGACCTCAAGGACACTATCTACCAGATTTGCGGACGCCGAGATGAACGATGGGAGTTAGTCAGCACCAAGAATGATAGATCCATTGCAGCTTTCATCCAGGAGTTAAACCAGCACATTTGACGCCACGAGAACCAGATGTGCAATGATATGATAGAGTTGAAGAATGCGAAGGCAAGGATCATCGAGCTAGAAGGAGAACTGAAGGCTACACGCAAGGACTACATGGACGAGATCGTAGCTCTAGCAAGACACAATGGCGATCTTAAGCAAGAAATTGAAGAACTCAAGAGGGAGTTAGCATCCAGGAAGGAAGACATGTACGTCGCATGTCCGGACAACTACATCATTCTCGACGACACCGATTCGGATCCAAGTGAACCCGATTTTGAAGACGAAGCTGGAGCGGACATCATGGAGTCTTCCACCGGTTCAAATTTCTAGATGACCACCAACTATTAGTAGTATTTCCCCCATGTATACATTATAGTTCAAGCACCTTTGCGATAGCTAGATCGATTGCAAGCCTTTGTTTGAATTGAATGAAGTGATTTTGTGTGCATTTGCTCATGTGCATTGGGGTAGTGTTTTCTCTTTAGACCTCACTCTATTCTTATTTCTCATCTTTTCTAAACCCTCAGATGCCTCCGAGACGTGACAATGGATTTCCACCGGAGCTCACTCAGTTGATCCAGCAGCAGAATCAATTGATGCAGATGTTAGTCCAGAACCAGCAGAACAACAACAACAACAACCCACCACCACCACCGCCACCTGTTGACCACTTAGCCCGTTTCCTTAGGCTAAATCCGCCGGTGTTTTCTAGTAGCACCGAGCCGATAGTAGCAGACGACTGGCTCCGCAAGATAGGAAGGGAGTTGACCACTGCCGGATGCACAGATAGTGAGAAAGTGAAGTTTGCCGCACATCAGCTTGACGGACCCGCGGCAGCATGGTGGGAGAATTTCACAGCCACTTTCCTAGTCGACACTGTCACATGGGATCAGTTTCAGCAAGCTTTCCGCACCGCCCATGTTTCAGCAGGAGCTATGGCCATGAAGAAGCGCGAGTTTCGCAACTTACGCCAAGGAGGAAGGACAGTTGGCCAGTATGTTGACGACTTCAGCAAGTTAGCACGTTATGCCCCAGATGACGTTGCTACGGATGCAACTAAGCAGGAGAAGTTTCTGGAAGGATTGAATGATGAGTTAAGCATGCAGTTGATGGTAGCAAGTTTCAACAACTACCAGGAGTTGGTAGATCGTGCCATCATGATTGAAGGGAAGCAACAGCAGATTGAGAACCGCAAGAGGAAGTATGGACAGGGGAAGTATAACTCTGGAGCCCAGCAGAAGCCCCGTTTTACCCGGAAATCGGGATTTCAGTTTCAGCATACCCATGGAGGAGGTAGTTCGCACAACCACAATGGCCACAAGAATGGTAATGGGAATGGAGGAAGCAACGGCCAGAACCGTACCACCCCATCAACCCCAGCCAAGAGAGATCTGTGTCAAGTCACCTGTTTCAAGTGTTCCAAGACCGGACATTATGCCAATGAATGTCCTGAAGGCCAGAATGGAAATGGCAATGGGAGCTCAGGGAAGAAGCCAAACCCTTTCAATAGGGGACAGGTGAACCACGTTAATGTGGAGGAGGTTGAAGATCAGCCTGATGCAGTAATCGGTAAGTTTTTGGTTAAGTCATTTACCGCACTCGTTCTTTTCGATACTGGTGCATCACATTCATACATTTCAAGGGGATTTGTGGAAAAATATAGCCTACCCACTAGGATTCTTAAAACACCTATGCTAGTAAGCTCGCCAGGAGCAGAATACATGGCCAGTCAAGGATGCTTTCAAGTGCCATTAAGCATAGGAAGGCATGTTTTCCCAATAGATTTAATTATTCTGGAATCCCAGGGTCTGGATGTAATTCTCGGTATGGATTGGCTGTCGATGTATGGAGGAAGCATCGATTGTGCTAGTAAGTCAATTTTGCTTACAACGCCAGAAGGAAGAAGGATCAAATATGTATCCCGGCATGTGCCAAATAGGACACAAGTAAATTGCCTAACAGGAGTTGTGCAGGAGGAAGTACCTGTGGTAAAGGATTTTCCTGATGTATTTCCTGAAGAGTTGCCAGGCATGCCACCGGATAGAGACATTGAGTTTTTGATTGAGTTATTGCCAGGTACAGGCCCAATATCGAAGCGGCCATACCGGATGCCAGCAAAGGATTTGGTAGAAATTAAGAATCAGATTAAGGAGTTACTGGAGAAAGGTTACATACACCCAAGTTCTTTGCCTTGGGGATCACCCGTACTTCTAGTGGAGAAGAAGGATGGATCATTACGGATGGTTGTTGATTACCGTGGATTAAATGAAGTAACCATCAAGAACAAGTACCCACTGCCAATGATAAATGATCTGTTTGATCGTTTGCAAGGAGCTAAAGTGTTTTCCAAGATCGATTTGCGATCAGGGTACCACCAGTTGAAGATCTGAGAACAGGATATTCCGAAGACCGCATTCACCACAAGATATGGACTGTATGAGTATACCATTATGTCATTTGGATTGACTAACGCACCTGCCTATTTTATGAACCTGATGAACAAAGTGTTTATGGAGTTTTTGGATAAGTTCGTCGTAGTGTTCATTGGTGATATCCTGGTTTATTCCAAGAATGAAGAAGAGCATAAGGAACATTTGCGTTTGGTTTTGGAGAAACTAAGGGAACATCAGTTATATGCCAAATTTAGCAAATGTGAGTTTTGGTTGAAGGAAGTAGGATTCCTTGGACACGTTATATCTGGAGAAGGGATAGCAGTTGACCCCACAAAGGTTGAGACCGTAACCGAATGGGAAGCACCAACGACAGTTGGAGAGATTCGGAGTTTTCTTGGACTCGCAGGATACTACCAGAGATTCATTGAGAACTTTTCAAAGATTGCAAAGCCTATGACGGAGTTGTTAAAGAAGGATACCAAGTTCAGTTGGACTGAGGAGTGTGAGGCTAGTTTCCAGGAGTTGAAGAAACGATTGGTTACCTCACCAGTCTTGATTTTGCCAGATCAGACCAAGGATTATGAGGTATATTGTGATGCTTCACGTCGAGGACTTGGAGCAGTGCTTATGCAGGAAGGGAGAGTTGTTTCGTATGCTTCACGACAACTGAAGCCTCATGAGTTGAATTACGCCACACATGATTTGGAGTTAGCAGCCGTAGTGCATGCATTGAAGACATGGAGACATTTCCTCATTGGAAATCATTGCGAGGTGTACATGGATCACAAGAGTTTGAAGTACATTTTCACTCAGAAGGAGTTGAACCTCAGACAAAGGAGATGGTTGGAGCTCATCAAGGATTATGATATGAGATTGCATTACCACCCCGGAAAAGCTAATGTAGTAGCTGACGCATTGAGCCATAAGAGCCATGTCAATACATTAATAACGGAAGAAATACCCAAGGAGTTAGCAGAAAACCTTCGTGAACTAAGTTTAGAAATAGTTCCGAAAGGATATGTAGCAGCATTGGAGATTCAGTCAACATTGATGGATAAAATCAGAGAAGCTCAGAAATCTGACAAGGAGATTGCTTCTATAAAGAAGAAAATGAGCGAAGGAAAAGCAAAGGGATTTCGTGAGGATGAGCACGATACGCTATGGATTGAGGACCGTGTTTATGTGCCAAATGACCCGGAGATCAGGAAGTTGATTCTACAAGAGGCACATGATTCACCCTATTCGATTCACCCAGGAAATACTAAGATGTATTTGGATTTAAAGGAAACATTCTGGTGGACCGAAATGAAGAAGGATATTGCAGCATATGTAGCAGTTTGTGATGTGTGTCATAGAGTGAAGGCAGAGCATCAGAAGCCAGCCGGATTGTTACAACCATTGCCGATACCCGAATGGAAGTGGGATAAGATAGGCATGGATTTTATCACAGGACTACCCAGGATGAAGGCGGGCTATGACTCGATATGGGTAGTAGTTGATCGTTTGACGAAGGTAGCACAATTCATTCCAGTTAAGACCACTTACACCAGTGCTAAGTTGGCAAAGATATACATGACGATGATCATTTGTTTGCATGGAGTTCCAAGGAGTATTGTGTCAGACAGAGGAACCCAATTTACCTCAAAGTTTTGGAATCAGTTGCATGAAACTTTGGGAACCAGGCTAGAGTTCAGCACCGCTTTTCATCCGCAGACAGATGGACAGACCGAGAGAGTCAATCAGATTTTGGAAGATATGCTGAGAGCTTGTGCACTAGATTATAGATCTAGTTGGGACGATAACTTGCCGTATGCGGAGTTTTCTTATAACAATAGTTACCAAACCAGTTTGAAGATGGCACCTTTCGAAGCTTTATACGGAAGGAGGTGCAGGACACCGTTGTCATGGGACGAAGTTGGAGATCGTCAGTTCTTTGGACCAGATTTGATTAAGGAGTCTGAACGGAAAGTTAAGTTGATACGTGATAGGCTCAAGGTAGCCCAGTCTAGGCAGAAGAGCTACGCAAATTCTAAACGCAAGGAGACAGTTTACGAAACCGGAGACAGAGTTTATCTCCGAGTATCCCCACCACGAGGAGTTAAGCGCTTTGGAGTTAAGGGAAAATTAGCACCGCGTTTCGTTGGACCATATAAGATCTTGCAACGTATGGGAGAAGTCGCGAATAAGTTGGAATTACCAGAGGGACTATCAGGAGTTCATGATGTATTCCATGTTTCTCAGCTGAAGAAATGTCACGCCGAGATGGCAGAGGTACCGTTAAGAGATACAGTGCCGCTTGAAGCGATTCAGTTGAAGGACGACTTAACGTATGAAGAGAAACCAGTCAAGATTCTCGATTATGCCAGCAGAGTTACCCGCAGCAAGGTTATCAAGTTTTGCAAAGTTCAGTGGAGCCACCACTCCGAGGATGAAGCCACCTGGGAGAGAGAAGAAGATTTGCTCAAGGACCACCCTCATCTATTTTCTAGCCAACCCGAATCTCGAGGGCGAGATTCATCTTAAGGGGGGTAGGTTTGTAACATCCCAAATTTCCAATTTGGAATGTTATACACTAGATCATCATGCATATCATATTTTCTTGCATTTTGGTCGATCCTAGAAATTTCACGCAACTCAAGGACCCTCGGAGAGAGTTGGAGATTTCGTTATTTTCAATTTTGAGTTTTCTCAAACTTTGAAAAGAGGATCATTTGATTTTATTTATTTCATCTTCAATTACTTTTCCAACATCGAAATATGAGAGAGGGAAATAATATGACTTTTCCCAAATTTAGGAAAAAAAAGATTTAATAAATAAATTCAATTTTGTTTTCCGGTGTTTATTTGCATTTTATTTGGATTAGGGAAAAATGTGTGTTTTCAAAAAATCGCATCTTGGCCCCAAGAAAAGTTCATTTTGTTCGACTCATTTTTAGGAGTCGGGGAAAATTTACTTTGGGAATTTTAGAGTTCGTTTAGATTTTCTTTTCTGTGTTTTTCTGCGTGCGTAACTATTTAAAAAAAATCCGCGCAGTGCCCCGCCTGGGCCAAGGCCCAGCCGGCCGGGCCTCCTCCTCGCGCGCGCGCAGCCCCGCGCGTAGCCAACCGCCGCCGCCGCCCGAGTCCTAGTAGGACTCCGCGCCGCCGTTTTTTTCCTTGCCCCCTCCCCCAAGTTTCCTCCCCCCTATATAAATACCCAACACCCCCCCTCTCCCCACACCACCCCACGCCGCCTCCCACCCCGCGCCCCAAGCCGCACCACCGCCCGCGCCTTGTGTCGCCGCCGCCTTACGACGCCGCCGCCGCCCAACGCCAACGCCACCGCCGCCGGAGCCCCCTCGCCGGAGCCTCGCCGGAGGTAGCCGCGCCACGCCTCCTTTTCCACGGTTCGGTTTTTTCTTAAACCGTTCCGGTTCTTTTCTTTTTCTTCCGGTTTTCTTTTCGTTCATTGTTTCGGTTTTTCTTCCGAAACCCTAGATCGGTTTTTCGTTGTTTTCGGTTTAGTTGTTTAGAGACCGCTCGCCGGACCGTTCGTATTAACGAACGTGATCACCGGTTATTCTTGGTTAACGAACGTCTGTTCGTTTAACCGTTCTTCTTTTTCTTTTCGTCGGATTTATTCCGCGATCGTGATCTCAGATCCGATCTTCGTTCTAGTCTATCTTCTCGCCCGTTTATCGGAATCAGGTGATTCAAGCGCCTGGAGTTTCGTTTCCAAACCGTCGTTCCGACTAATCAACTTAAACAAGTTTTTTTCTACTGTAAAATTTGACCTAGTTTCAACTTGCTAGAACCGAGTTGTTTTCTTTCGCCATTTGTTTTTTCGTTGCTTTGTTCGGTTCGGTTTTTTTCTTTGCAACCGGAGTTCTTAAGTTGAACTATCTGGTTCGATCTCTTGTTCGAGTTTTACCTGTGCATTAGATGAGTACTTATTGTATGCTTGTTGTTTGTCTGCGATAGATTACCCGGATTGCGCCGCCTGTTACTTCGAATCTCTAGGACTCGCGGATCATCAGCAAGGCAAGTAACACTTTGATCATACATTTTCTACAACCCAATTTTATTGCATTAGCTCAATCCTCACACATTGCATGATTAGGATCTAATTAAATTGTGGGATGGGAAGTAGATGAGGTAGTACCTATTACCTGTTTATTATGAAACCTTTGGGAGTTACTTCTACATTTGCTTATTATGCCATGCTATGCTAGTAGATGTGGATTGGGTGAGTGATATCCATGACAGATGTGAGATTGATAATTTTAATGGTTTATCTAAGGTGGCAACTTAAATACACATCTGGGTGGATTGAGGCACCTGGTTTCTATCAGGACTTGCATGTTTTTCTTTGGACCGCCACCCAGGCTCAAAGGGATCATAAGATCTTTCATACTAGAAACTTCCGTGTGCAGCCACAAGCCATTATGGGCTCTGGCATAGTTGACTAAGTCGTGCGAACTCTTACAGGGTAGACTAGCAGATGTAGGGGAAAGTAGGTGTACCGGTCTATCCATCGTAAGGTGCTAGCGCTTCTGAAAGACTGTGTCTCGGTCATCCGTTTCTCAAACACCGTGTAGTGCGAGAAGCCCAACGGAGGCGATCGAGTCTTGTGGGGAAAAGTGCGCAAACCTCTGCAGAGTGTAATAAACTAATCATGATTAGCCGTGTCCCCGGTTATGGACAACTTGATTATCTAGTACTTGAATATCATGTGAATCTCATCATGTTACTTCTAATTAATATTGCACTTAAAATTTTCTGCATTGGACAGGCAATGCAGTAGCCCTCGAGACACTGGTCGGGTGGCAACACCAGATCAGGGGATCGATGTGCCCCTTTAATATTTGTAAATAATAAGCCCGAAGCCCAGTAGCCCCCGAGCCTTAATGCGGGCACGGGTGGCCGAATTGAGGATCGATATCCATAGTAAAATCACAAATTATGTGTAATGATTCTATGTATCCAAGTACTTTACATCCTTAAAGCTCGGATCACCATTGTACACAACTTTGTTGACCGACCATCAACTTCCACCTAGCCGAGGAGTGTTTGTCCTACTTTATAAAGCCTTTATGAGGGCAATGATTTACGAAAAACAAGGCAATCTGGCCATACGGTTTTATAAACAAAGGTACGCAGAGAGATATGTTATATTACTGTTTAACACAAGAATTGTCTTCCAAAGAAAATAGTCTCGCTATCGGTTCCATTCTTTGGGTTGTCATGCTAAGCATGATCATGAAACCTCAGCTCTAATGTAAGAGCAAAATATCAAGGATTTAGTTTGGGAGGCCAGTTAATAGCCCCCGGTAGTGTTCGGCGACAGTCGAGGTCAAGCCGTAAACACTTCGGCCATTGTTATGAATGGCCCGTCATTTAACACCGTCATCGGATCGCTGACCAGTTTACGCTTATTGTGACAGTTAGTTTTCGGCTTTCTCCACTGAGGTGCTTAACCATGTGAGCTGGAAGCACAATCGCAGTGGTTCTCCCTTTGCACACCTAGCCGAAAAAAGCGGAACATAGGAGGCAAGCGCAGGAGCCGGGCAACCCAACTATTGATCGAAGACACAATTCGAAACCAATGCATATATAGTGGGATCCGAGAATGTTTTTGCTGAATCTATAAAGGTGTACGACATTGCACTGTGAGACTTGTGCTAGAAACACACAAATAGTTTAAAAGTGCCAAAAAGCTTGGAAAACCAAAAAACGTCAGTAAAAACATGACGTCTGAACAAGATCAAGTGTTCGGTGCCAATCCGAAAATTGGAAGAGAAAGAAAAAATTGTGCTTCTGTCGTGTTTTGACAACGACCAAGAAGAAAACACATTTACAGCTCATATATAAATTTTAAGAGCCCCCAAGTGACTTGGGTAAGAATTTTATGTATAATGATTGTATGTACCGAAGTACTTATATCATATTTATGTTCACCCGAACTTTAAACGCGTCTTAACTGATTGTCAGCTTCTCCCTCTTTGGCCAAGGGCCGAAAAGTGTCATGTACTCCGCCTGTTGAGAGTATCAACGGTGTTTCCGATGACCAGGCAATCGGGCCATAAGGCTGTAGCAGACAATGCGCACTCAGGGAACTTATGCTATATTACTAACGAAGTGTAAGAAGCATTTCCGAAGAAAATAGTACCCCCACCGATACCTTTCTTCGGTGCTCATTATTACTATGAAACTTGTGCAATAGATTTTTTGTACTCATGAGTTCCGTTGTGTGCCGACCATGATTGAAAACAATAAGAGCGCTAACTTTTTGCTTCACCCAGTCTGAGGTCAGAGCTCGGATGACCCGGTCGTGACAATCGCAGAGGTGCTCCCTTTACTCCCTAGCCGAACAATCGGGAACGTAGGGGTAAGCACAGGAGCCAGGCAACCCAGCTTGCAAATCGCTTAGGTCAATATGGTGCATATTGTGGCATAATACACGAACACGGAACGAAGCCGTACAAGTATAGTCATACACAAGAGTAAAAGCTCCATCAAGGGAGCCCCCAAGTAAACGGGGTATTTGAATGTGTGTGTCACAAACAAAGTTTTGACAAGGAGATTCTCTACAAGCAACTTTTTTTTCAAAAAGGTATAATGCTTGGTCAAACCAAACACAAGTTAAAATTTTAAAACTTTGAGCATGAAGGCAACTTAGCTGGTTAATGTGTTCGGTATTGATGACACGGCCTGAGCTTGATGCGGGACAAGGTTCCATCCCCCAAGCCGGTCCCAAGGTGGCGGAGCAAAGAGCTCGGCACTCCGAAGTGGTGACATAGCACGGTCAATGCGGGCCGGCAGAGTGATGCCGAAGTCCCTGGCATGGGGTAATGAAGTGTTGACGAAGCCCCCCATCCAGCCGAGGTGACGTGGTATGTTAGTATGCCAAGTTGACGATACTGCCCAACCCGGATCATTTTCCTATGCACAAAAAATAGTGGAAACCGGAGATAATAGTAATAATAATAATTTAAAAAATTGTTGCATAATAAATAATTTATGCAAAGTGAGTAATAAAAGAAATATGGCCTGGCGCCAAAGTCAATGTCGATGCAGGGCATCGGCGTGATGCGATAAAGGCGTGGCAAAGCGTGAATTCACAGGTCAGTCTGAGTTCCGGATGCGGCATTCACCGGACCATGTACGAAAACTGACCGAACCACCATGCGACCTCGTTAATGCGGCCATCATTTGATAGACCAGTGTACATATGATGAACAAACCAGAGTAATAGTTCCCTGGGAAAAATGAACCCGAACAAGCAAAAAATACTAGGATTAATAGCACCTGGTTTATTTGTTGTAGCAATCCGAAGAAAGGTGATTCCGAAAATTGGGACTCGATCCGCACACCCATTGCCTGATGGGCGGTAAAGCAACGGTATGGTGATGCCGGCAAAGGTTGGCTCGCCGAGGCAAAGCCCTCGGTCCAGCTAACGTGACGGAGATGGTCGGCTAGTGATGCCGAAGTCTCCGAAGTAGGTTGATGAAGAGATGGCGAAGCCCCCGGTCCAGCCGAGATGTCGAAGCCTCGATGTCAGCCGATGAGTCGAAGTAGGTCAGCGTGATGGACACCAGCTTGAAGAAGCAATAGTGCGGCCCTGCCGATGCAGGTCGTGACGTGGTCGATGCTGGCTTGATGAAGTGACCGTGCGGCGATGTCGGTATGCCCGCTCCGTGTAATCCGTGGGGCGGCGATGTTGGTGATGATTTATCCTTCACGATGCCGGACTCTTGTTCGACTTGCCGAGATGATCATCCGAAGAAGTTGAGCTCGGCTCAACAAAGTGACGACGTGTCTAGCGCAGGTCGGTAGCCTTGAAGCCATATTGCCGGACTGGTTTGACACCAGCATGATGATGAAGATGAACTTAGGGGAGGCTTAAAAATTTATGGGCACGTGTTTAAAAACAACGCACAATACCATAGAAGAGAATTCCTCTAAAGAGGTTGCCCAATATCACGTTCATAAAGAAACATGAATTCGGGTCGGATCCGTATTCGCGCAGAAAATGGATCCGAAAATTGGTCCACTCATCGGAAGGTTCCCGGAGTTTGAACCGTCGGATCAAGCTGAAATTTGGAGGGGTGGTAGATATGGGAATTCCGCAGTAGATGAACAGTTGGATCTTCCAAAGGACCTCCGAGCTGGGCTCTGGAGACCACACCCTAAACTCGTCCAGATTCCCATCCAGATTTGACAGGGCTCCGGTATATCGTAGATTGTCGAAGATTCCTCCATCGGAACTCGACGAAATTTTGCATGGATGTTGTAGACGTAATTCCGCACTATTCCACTGAAGCAATCGTCAAACCGACGCTCGAGGGGGTGGTGACGGCGAACACAAGTTCGCTGTCCATAAAAACAGCACAACCGCTCGAGGGCAATGTTGACGTTGAGCCCTCGAGCTCCATGGATGACTCCTCTATGATCATGATAGAGATTGGAGTTGATGTTGAAGAAGGCCCCCGTCCGAACATGACGATCGGAGATGGAGCATGGTCCTCGGTCGAGCTAAGGTGACCAGTCGAGCCGGCGACGAAGATGCCGGCGTCGCAGTTGACCTGTGGGCGAGCCATTGATCATTTTGCCGATCACACAGTGGAACTCTCAATGAAAGCACCAATGTCGGTGTCAAAACCGGCAGATCTCGGGTAGGGGGTCCCGCACAGTGCGTCTAGGATCGATGGTAACAGGAGGCAGGGGACACGATGTTTACCCAGGTTCGGTCCCTCTTGATGGAGGTAATACCCTACGTCCTGCTTGATTGATATTGATGATATGAGTATTACAAGAGTTGATCTACCGCGAGATCGAAGAGGCTAAAACCCTAGAAGCTGGCCTATGGTATGATTGTTGTATATGATCTATCGACTAGCCTGGCCTCGGTTTATATAATGCACCAGACGCCTAGGATAACAAGAGTCCTAGCCGAATACGCCGGTGGGGAGGAGTCCTTGTCTTGATCACCAAGTCTTGTGGAATCTTCCATGTATGCGATAGCTGTCCAAACTGGCCCATGAGTATACGGCCATGGGGGTCCTCGGCCCAATCTAACAGATCGGGAGACGACGTGGTGAGTATCCCCTAGTCCAGGACACCGTCACCCGCCTCTTGTTACCATTAGCCTTAGACGCACAGTTCGGGACCCCCTACCCGAGATCCGCCAGTTTTGACACCGGCATTGGTGTTTCCATTGAGAGTTCCACTGTGCCATCACGATAAGGCCTGATGGCTCGTCTGGTTTTCAAGGACAACATTACCTCTAGGGGAGCCCTGGTTGTAGGCCAAACTCTCCGACTAGGCGGCTTCTTCATGACCGCCCGTTCGGCCGTCCCGCCAACGATGACTTCTCGAGTCATCAAAAACAGCCTCCACGTCAACTCGGGATTCATCAAGCAGATGGATCCAATGGAGCTCTCTTCCTTGAACGAGCTCTTGGACCGCATTGCCACCTTGGGAGTCGCTATGGACTATGATCGGATCGGGCTTAAACCAGACCAAAGGGAGATTAACTCTCCGCTGGTCACCCATCAGATAGCAGTGGTGGAGGAGCGATGCAGCGATTCTTACTCTATTTTGAGGACAAACTATGTCTGGATTCCCGAGCTCTCCGAGCCGGATACCCGTCTACGGGAGGACATGGCCCAAGCTTCGAACCTAGAATCGGGCAGCGGGCCAGTACTATTGGGCAACATCCCGGAGCCCGAACTGGCCAGCTCGAAAGCTCCTTGATAACCCACAAGTATAGGGGATCGCAATAGTTTTCGAGGGTAGAGTACTCAACCCAAATTTATTGATTCGACACAAGGGGAGCCAAAGAATATTCTCAAGTATTAGCAGCTGAGTTGTCAATTCAACCACACCTAGAAACTTAATATCTGCAGCAAAGTGTTTAGTAGCAAAGTAATATGATAGTGGTGATAACGGTAGCAAAAGGTAACAGTAGTAAAAGTAATGTTTTTGGTATTTTGTAGTGATGATAGCAATAGCAACAGAAAAGTAAATAAGCGAAGAATAATATATGGAAAGCTCGTAGGCAATGGATCGGTGATGGAGAACTATGCCGGATGCAGTTCATCATGTAACAGTCATAACCTAGGGTGACATAGAACTAGCTCCAGTTCATTGATATAATGTAGGCATATATTCCAAACATAGTCATATGTGCTTATGGAAAAGAACTTGCATGACATCTTTTGTCCTACCCTCCCGTGGCAGCGGGGTCCTTACGGAAACTAAGGGATATTAAGGTCTCCTTTTAATAGAGAACCGGAACAAAGCATTAACACATAGTGAATACATTAACTCCTCAAACTACAGTAATCACCGATAAGTATCCCGATTACTGTCACTTCGGGGTTAACGGATCATAACACATAATAGGTGACTATAGACTTGCAAGATAGGATCAAGAACACTCATATATTGATGAAAACATAATAGGTTTAGATCTGAAATCATGGCACTCGGGCCCTAGTGACAAGCATTAAGCATAGCAAAGTCATAGCAACATCAATCTCAGAACATAGTGGACACTAGGGATCAAACCCTAACAAAACTAACTCGATTACATGATAGATCTCATCCAATCCATCACCGTCCAGCAAGCCTACGATGGAATTACTCACGCATGGCGGTGAGCATCATGAAATTGGTGATGGAGGATGGTTGATGATGATGATGGCGACGGATTCCCCTCTCCGAAGCCCCGAACGGACTCCAGATCAGCCCTCTCGAGAGGTTTTAGGGCTTGGTGGCAGCTCCGTATCGTAAAACATGATGATTTCTTCTCCCTCGTTTTTTTCTCCCCGAAACTCAATATATGGAGTTGGAGTCGGAGAGGCAAGAGGGGGCCCATGAGGTAGGGGGCGCGCCCCCACCCTCGTGGCAAGGTGGTGGCCCCTGGCCTTCATCTTTGGCAGGTATTTTCTTATTTTCTGAAAAGTGTCTCCGTGAAGTTTCAGGTCATTCCGAGAACGTTTGTTCCTGCACATAAATAACACCATGGTAATTCTGCTGAAAACAGCGTCAGTCCGGGTTAGTTCCATTCAAATCATGCAAGTTAGAGTCCAAAACAAGGGCAAAAGTGTTTGGAAAAGTAGATACTTTGGAGACGTATCAACTCCCCCAAGCTTAAGCCTTTGCTTGTCCTCAAGCAATTCAGTTGATAAACTGAAAGTGATAAAGAAAAACTTTTACAAACTCTGTTTGCTCTTGTTGTTGTAAATATGTAAAGCCAGCATTCAAGTTTTCAGCAAAGATTATAATTAACCACATTTGCAATAACGCATAGGTCTCAAGTTTACTCATATCAATAGCATAATCAACTAGCGAGCCATAATAATAAAACTCATATGACAACACTTTCTCAAAACAATCATAATATGATATAACAGGATGGTATCTCGCTATCAACCCCTAAAGAAAAGAAAAGAAATAAAACTATTCACACGGGAAAGCTCCCAACAAGCAAAAGAAGAACATGAAATCTTTTTGGGTTTTCTTTTTAATTACTACTACAAGCATGGAAAGTAAACTAATTAAAAGCTACAACTAATTTTTTTTGTTTTTCTTAAGATTTATTAAACACACAAGAAGAAATCATAAAAAGTAAAATAAACTTGCATGGATGATACAAGGAAAAAGTATGAGCACCGACATCTAGCAATGAGTGTGTGAGCATAAATGTAATGTCGGTGAGAAATACGTACTCCCCCAAGCTTAGGCTTTTGGCCTAAGTTGGTCTATGGCCACGGCTGGCCTGGCTGATATCCATAATAGTAGCCGGGGTCGTACTGTGATGCAGCAGCTATCGCCTGCTGAGCTGCAGCGTGGCGATGAGCGGCCTCCTCTCTCCTCTCGTACTCATCTGCCTCCTCGCTGGTAATAGTATATACTCCTCTTGCCTGATAATCAAAGAAAGCAAGAGCAGGGAGAGTAATACGGACAGCACAACGTCTGTCAAAGATTAGTCGATACTGGAGAGGTGATTCGTTCCTCTTGACAAACTGGTGGTGAACTGTAGCATTAAAATCTAGATAGGCAGGAGGTAATTCAATATCATCTTCGCGTACATCTATACCAAGAAAATTAGCTACACGGGTTGCATAAATTCCACCAAAGAAATCTCCATTAAATCTATTAAGATGCAACCTACGTGCAACAATGGCTCCCAAATTATAAGATTTGTCTCTTATCACCGCACTCCTAAGAATACCGAGGTCAGGGACACACATGTGAAATGCCTCATCTTTAACCTTTATGCATCTACCTATGAAGAGAGCAAAATAATGTATAGCAGGAAAGTGAATGCTCCCTATGGTAGCTTGTGTAATATCTCTAGATTCTCCCACAGTTATGCTAGCAAGAAAATCTCTAAATTCAGATTTGCGAGGATCCCTTATACTACCCCATTGTGGAAGTTTGCATGCAGTGGTAAAATCCTCTAAGTCCATGGTATAAGATTTATCATAAAGATCAAACAGGACAATTGGAGAATTACGTGAAGTTGAAAATTCAAACCTCCTCACAAAGGAACTAGTGAGATTATGATACTGACTGCACTTCTCTTCCTCGAAGCTCATGAGATCAGAGTTACGCAAATATGCATTGAATTCTTCTTTTATTCCCGCTCGATCCATAAAATTTTCAGAAGGCCACTCACAGGGACGCACTGGAGCGTCTCTTGGTGGCTCTTCATCAACATATTGCATTGCAAGCCTGGGTCCTTGCTTCCTTGAAGAACCACCTTGGAACATTTTCCTAAGCATTTTTCTTCCTCTGAAAAATTCTGAAAATTTTTAGTAACTTCAAAATAAAAGTAAACCAAACTCAATAATATTGATAGCAACTACTCCTACAAGTGTCTAGGGCCTATATCATGCATCAAAACTACTTGGAACCATATAAATTTTACATGCAAGCTCAAGATCAGGGTCACCTAAGCAGCAAAAATTTGCAATGAATAAAGCACTAGAACAAAAACTAATTGGATCAATGGAGGAGTCACATACCAAGGAATAATCTCCCCAAGCAGTTTTGTGAGAGGTGCTTTGAGCAAGAAGATCAAAAATGACAGGAAAACGAGCTTGGACTCGGGTTTGAGCTGGTTATTTGTGTTTTGGGGAGGAAGAAGGAGTGTATGGGTGAAAGGATAAGTGGAGGAGGGCCACCGTGGGCCCACGAGGCAGGGGGCACGCCCTAGAGGGGTGGGCGCGCCCTCCACCCTCGTGGGCAGGTGGTTGGCCCCCATGGTGTGTTCTCAGTTCCATAAATCCTCAAATATTCTAGAAAAAATCATATTTAATTTTCAGGGCATTTGGAGAACTTTTATTTTCGAGGTATTTTTATATTGCACGGATAATAAGATAACAGACAGACAAATAATTGTTTTTATTTTATTTAATATAAATAACAGAAAGTAAAAGTGGGGTACAGAAGGTTGTGCCTTTTAGTTTCATCCATCTCATGATCATCAAAAGGAATCCACTAACAAGGTTGATCAAGTCTTGTTAACGAACTCATTCCGAATAGTATGGAACCGGAGAAATTTTGAATAACACTATGTGACCTCAACGGGGATATGCACATCCCCAATAATAAGAATATCATATTTCTTCTTGACAGTAGGAAGAGGAAATTCAAAACCTCCAAATATAATCGATGGAATTTTTCCAATAGAGTTGATACTATGAACTTGAGGTTGTTTCCTCGGAAAGTGTACCGTGTGCTCATTACCATTAACATGAAAAGTGACATTGCCTTTAGTGCAATCAATAACAGCCCCTGCAGTATTCGAAAAGGGTCTTCCAAGAATAATAGACATACTATCGTCCTCGGGAATATCAAGAATAACAAAGTCCATTAAAATAGTAACATTTGCAACTACAATAGGCACATCCTCACAAATACCGACAGGTATAGCAGTTGATTTATCAGCCATTTGCAAAGATATTTCAGTAGGTGTCAACTTATTCAAATCAAGTCTACGATATAAAGAGAGAGGCATAACACTAACACTGGCTCCAAGATCACATAAAGCAGTTTTAACATAGTTTCTTTTAATAGAGCATGGTATAGTGGGTACTCCTCGATCTCCAAGTTTCTTTGGTATTCCACCCTTAAAAGTGTAATTAGCAAGCATGGTGGAAATTTCAGCTTCCGGTATCTTTCTTTTATTTGTAATAATATCTTTCATATACTTGGCATAAGGATTGGTTTTGAGTATATCAGTTAATCGCATACGCAAAAAGATAGGTCTAATCATTTCAACAAAGTTCTCAAAATCCTCATCATTCTTTTTCTTGGATGGTTTGGGAGGAAAAGGCATGGGTTTCTGAACCCAAGGCTCTCTTTCTTTACCATGTTTCTTAGCAACAAAGTCTTTCTTATCATAATGTTGATTCTTTGATTGTGGGTTATCAAGATCAACAACAGGTTCAATTTCTATATCATTATCATTACTAGGTGGAGCATCATCATGAACATTATTATTAACATTATCACTAGTTTCAGTTTCATTACCAGGTTGTGTTTCAGCATCAGAAATAGAAATATCATTTGGATTATCAGGTGTTTCAACAATAGGATCACTAGAAGCATGCAGAGTCCTATCATTTTTCTTTTTTGTTCTTTTTAGAAGAACTAGGTGCATCTAAATTATTTCTCTGAGAATCTTGCTCAATTCTCTTAGGATGGCCTTCAGGATACAAAGGTTCCTGAGTCATTCTAGCAGTTCTAGTAGCCACTCTAACAACATAATCATTATCTTTACTATTCAATTCATTGAGCAAATCGTTTTGAGCTTTAAGTACTTGCTCTACTTGAGTGGTAACCATAGAAGCATGTTTACTAATAAGTTTAACTTCACCTTTAGCATTAGCCATATAATCAGCCAAGTGTCCAAGCATATTTGAATTGTATTTCAATTGTCTACCAAAATAAGCATTAAAATCTTCTTGCTTAGCCATAAATTTATCAAACTCATCTAAGCATGGGCTAGCAAACTTAGTAAATGGGATCACAACTTTATCATATCTATAGAGAGAATTTACCTTTACTACCTGTGTCGGGTTATCAAGACCATGAGTTTCTTCAATAGGTAAAGGATTTGGATTATATGTTTCTTCAACAGGCGGTAAATTAAGACCATGTATTTCTTCAATAGGAGGTAAATTCTTAACATCTTCAGCTTTAATACCTTTTTCTTTCATAGATTTCTTTGCCTCTTGCATATCTTCAGGACTGAGAAATAGAATACCCCTCTTCTTCGGAGTTGGTTTAGGAATAGGCTCAGGAATTGGCTCCAGAGATGTCCAATTATTTTCATTTGTGAACATATTATTCAATAGAATTCCAGCTTCATCCGGTTTTCTTTCCCTGAAAACAGAACCCGCACAACTATCTAGGTAATCTCTGGAGGCATCGGTTAGTCCATTATAAAAGATATCAACTATTTCATTTTTCTTAAGAGGATGATCAGGCAAAGCATTAAGTAATTGGAGAAGCCCCCCCCCCCCCGAGCCTGTGGGAGACTCTCTTCTTCAATTTGCACAAAATTATATATATCCCTTAAAGAAGCTTGTTTCCTATGAGCAGGGAAATATTTAGCAGAGAAGTAATAAATCATATCCTAGGGACTACGCACACAACCAGGATCAAGAGAATTAAACCATATCTTAGCATCACCCTTTAATGAGAACAAAAATATTTTAAGGATATAAAAGTAGCGAGTTCTCTCATCTTTAGTAAATAGGGTAGCTATATCATTTAATTTAGTAAGATGTGCCACAACATTTTCATATTCATAACCATGAAAAGGATCATATTCAACCAAAGTAATTATATCAGGATCAATAGAGAATTCATAATCCTTATCAGTAACAAAGATAGGTGAAGTAACAAAAGCAGGGTCAGGTTTCATTCTAGCATTTAGAGATTGTTTACTCCATTTAGCTAATAATCTTTTAAGTTCAGTTCTATTTCTGCAAGCTAAAATAGCTAAAGAAGCATCTTCATCAAAAACATAACCCTTAGGAATGGCAAGTGGTTCTTCATCATCACTTTCATCAGTATCATCAGATTCAATATTTTCAATTTCTCTAGCCCTAGCAAGTTGTTCATCAAGAAAAGCACTAAGTGGCATAGTAGTATCAGGCATAGAGGTAGTTTCATCATAAGTATCATGCATAGCAGAAGTGGCATCATCAATAACATGCGACATATCAGAACGAATAGCAGAAGCAGGTGTAGGTGTCGCAAGCTTACTCAAAACAGAAGGTGAATCAAGTGCAGAGCTAGATGGCAGTTCCTTACCTCCCCTCGTAGTTGAGGGATAGATCTTGGTTTTTGGATCTCTCAAGTTCTTCATAATGATAAGCAGATATATATATCCCAAGTGACTCAAAGAATATAGCTATGCTCCCCGACAACGGTGCCAGAAAATAGTCTTGATAACCCACAAGTATAGGGGATCGCAATAGTTTTTGAGGGTAGAGTATTCAACCCAAATTTATTGATTCGACACAAGGGGAGCCAAAGAATATTCTCAAGTATTAGCAGCTGAGTTGTCAATTCAACCATACCTGGAAACTTAATATCTGCAGCAAAGTGTTTAGTAGCAAAGTAATATGATAGTGGCGATAACGGTAGCAAAAGGTAACAGTAGTAAAAGTAATGTTTTTGGTATTTTGTAGTCATGATAGCAATAGCAACGGAAAAGTAAATAAGCGAAGAACAATATATGGAAAGCTCGTAGGCAATGGATCGGTGGTGGAGAATTATGCCGGATGTGGTTCATCATGTAACAGTCATAACCTAGGGTGCCACAGAACTAGCTCCAGTTCATTGATATAATGTAGGCATGTATTCTGAACATAGCCATACGTGCTTATGGAAAAGAACTTGCATGACATCTTTTGTCCTACCCTCCCGTGGCAGCGGGGTCCTTACGGAAACTAAGGGATATTAAGGTCTCCTTTTAATAGAGAACCGGAACAAAGCATTAACACATAGTGAATACATGAACTCCTCAAACTACGGTCATCACCGGTAAGTATCCCGATTATTGTCACTTCGGGGTTAACGGATCATAACACATAATAGGTGACTATAGACTTGCAAGATAGGATCAAGAACACTCATATATTGATGAAAACATAATAGGTTCAGATATGAAATCATGGCACTCGGGCCCTAGTGACAAGCATTAAGCATAGCAAAGTCATAGCAACATCAATCTCAGAACATAGTGGACACTAGGGATGAAACCCTAACAAAACTAACTCGATTACATGATAGATCCCATCCAACCCATCACCGTCCAGCAAGCCTACGATGGAATTACTCATGCACGACGGTGAGCATCATGAAATTGGTGATGGAGGATGGTTGATGATGACGATGACGACGGATTCCCCTCTCCGGAGCCCCGAACGGACTCTAGATCAGCCCTCCCGAGAGGTTTTAGGGCTTGGCGGCGGCTCCATATCGTAAAACGCGATGATTTCTTCTCCCTCATTTTTTTCTCCCCGAAACTCAATATATGGAGGTGGAGTTGGAGTCGGAGAGGCAACAGGGGGCCCACGAGGTAGGGGGCGTGCCCTAGGGGGGCAGGCGCGCCCCCACCCTCGTGGCAAGGTGGTGGCCCCCCTGGCCTTCATCTTTGGCAGGTATTTTTCTTATTTTCTAAAAAGTGTCTTCGTGAAGTTTTAGGTCATTCCGAGAACGTTTGTTCCTGCACATAAATAACACCATGGTAATTCTGCTGAAAACAGCGCTAGTCCGGGTTAGTTCCATTCAAATCATGCAAGTTAGAGTCCGAAACAAGGGCAAAAGTGTTTGGAAAAGTAGATGCGTTGGAGACGTATCATTCCTTTGCCCTTGGGTCTCAGATCGGGTCAGGGTTTGGACTTAAATCTACCCACCCACCCTCACATAAGTGATCTTTCCCACATTAGACAAGAGCCCCAAGAGACAGTACATCACTATTGGGCCAGATTCCTCCTTGTAATAAGCAAGGGCAAGGACTGTCGCGAGGAAGACGCAATTTCATTCTTTTGCAAAAATTGCACGGACAAGGGAATCCTCAACGCCATAAGTCGCCATGCCATAGCACACTTCGCTGACTTGGCGGCCATAGTACAGAAGTACTGTGCGATGGAAAGCACCTGGAAAACCCAAACAAAATTCTGGGATCCTTTGGCTCTCACTAAACCCTCCGTCCGAACTAAAAGGGTGTACTCTCGTAAGTCACCCGATCCAATTACAAAGAAACCAAAGCCCACTACAGGGCGGGGAACCGTATTGGAGGGATGGCTCAATGGGCCATGCAAAATTCACAGTACACCGGATACCATGCCAACACACAGCCTTAGAGCATGTTGGATACTCCGGCAGGTGGCCAAGAGTGGCGAGGATCTTCTCGTCAGCAAAACCACAGAGCATCATCCCGTGGAAAATAACAATACACTACTGACAGTCTTCGAGCCTTTCACCTCAAATAATAGGCGCAAGCGAGCACTCCGCAGCCTCGCCGAAGTCTGCCACGTTGGAACGATACGGCTATAACCTTCAATGCCAGTGACGAACCTCAATTCCGAATAGACCGAGCACCAGCCGCTTTGGTCCTTAGTCCAATTGTGGACGGCTTCCGGCTTACTAAAGTGCTCATGGACGGTGGCAGCGGATTAAACCTCATCTACGAGGAGACTCTTAGCAAAATGGAAATAGACAAGAGCCGCATTGAGCAAAGCAGCACGACCTTCAGAGGAATCATCCCTAGTCGGGAGGCACGATGTGCGGGAAAAATCACACTAGATGTGGTAGTCGGCACGCCGGAGAATTATAGGTCCGAAGAAATCACATTCCAAGTGGCCCCGTTTAGTAGCGGATACCATGCCCTTTTAGGGCGGGAGGCATTCACGATCTTCCAAGCTATACCCCATTACGGGTACATGAAGCTCAAGATGCTCAGGCCCAATGGAATCATCACTCTAGCTAGTGATCCAGACATAGCACTCCGCGCTGAAAATAAAACCGCCGCACTGGCCCTCGAGGCGTTATCCGAAGCCCTCGCGACCGAAGAACTAACCGCACTGCGCTCCATAGTGGACAGGGACGACGTGATACTCGACAAAAGACCCAAGTCCACTTCTTATAAACCAGCGGACGAAATAGTCAAATTCTAGGTCCACCCAACGAACCCTACAAAAGCAGCATCCATCGGGGCACAGCTGAACCCGACAACAGACGTCGCACTGCGGGAGTTCTTGCGCGAGAATTGGGACATCTTTGCCTGGCATCCTTCAGACATGCGAGGAATCCAACGCAGGCTGGCCGAGCATAGCCTAAACATTCTAAAGGGATTCAAGCCGGTTAAGCAGACTCTTCGGCATTTCTCAGAGCCTAAGCGACAAGCCATGGGAGAAGAGCTAGCCAAGTTACTCGAGGCTGGATTCATTAGAGAAATAAAACACCCGGACTGGCTAGCAAACTTGGCGATGGTACCAAAGAAGGACAAATCCTGGTGCCTATGTGTCGATTTCAAGGACCTTAACAAGGCTTGGCCCAAGGATCCCTCCCCCCCCCCCGCATCGATCAAATTATCGATGCTAGGACACGACTCATTGTGTTTCCTCGATGCATACTCCGGATACCATCAAATCAAGATGGCGAAGTCCGATCAAGCCGCAACGACATTCATCACTCCATACGGCCCCTTCTGTTTTAACACCATGCCTTTCGGGCTCAAAAGTGCCGGTGAAACCTATCAACGCATGATTCAGACATGCCTGGAAACACAAATCGGCAAAATAGTGGAGGCATACATAGACAATGTGGTCATTAAAACCAGACACGTCGAATCCTTAATAGACGACTTGAGGCTTACGTTCGACAATCTCCAAACATATGACATCAAGCTCAATCCGAAAAAATGCGTTTTCGGCGTGCCCGCCGGAAAGCTCTCGGGCTTCATCATTTCCAATAGAGGAATTGAAGCAAATCCGGCTAAAATCCGAGCTCTGTCACAGTTGGCCATCCCAATAGACCTCAAGCAAATCCAAAAATTAACCGGATGCGTGGCTGCCTTAAGCCGCTTTATCTCCCAATTGGGAGAAAAGGCATTACCTCTTTATTGCCTTCTTCGGCGCACCGAACACTTTGAGTGGACGGATGCGGCCACGTCCGGATTGGAAGAAATAAAAGCCCTCTTGTCCAGCAACCCAATCTTGGCCGTGCTAAATATCGGTGAACCAATGCTGTTATATATAGTGGTAGCACACCAGATTGTAAGCGCAACGCTCGTCGTCGAACAAGAGACGGACGGACATAAGTTCCCGCTTCAAAAGCCGGTATACTACGTATCCACTGTCCTCACTCCATGCAAATCACGGTACCCACATTATCAAAAGATAGCATACGCGGTCTTCATGGCATCCCGAAAACTATGACACTACTTTCAAGAGTGTTCAATTACGGTGGCCTCTGAAGTACCACTCAACGACATAATAAATAATCGTGATGCCACGGGCCGGATTGCTAAATGGGCTATTGAGCTCCTCCCGTTCGACATAACATACAAACCATGGCGAGCCATTAAGTTGCAAGTATTGGCTGATTTTGTCGCCGAATGGACAGAAGCCGAACTCCCTAAAGAGTATGGCGCGTACTCCAATTGGATCATGCACTTCGACGGGTCTAAGATGCTGGCTGGTTTGGGGGTAGGCATCGTCCTGACATCCCCCACCGGAGATACACTGCAATATGTACTCCAAATATTATACACAGACTCCAACAATGCAGCAGAATATGAGGCCGTGTTGCATGGTCTCCGGATGGCAGTCTCCATGGGCATTGAACGCCTAGAGGTGCGTGGGGATTCGAACCTCACAATATCTCAAATAAATGGAGACTTTGACGCCAAGGACCCAAAAATGGCGGCTTACCGCAATGTCGTCCTCAAAATGTCAGCTCGGTTCGAGGGGCTCGAATTCCACCATGTGGTCCGAGAAAACAATCAAGCGGCGGATATCCTCGCCCGCATCGGCGCTAAGCGCAACCCTGTCCCACCTAATATCTTCTTCGAAAGACTGTTTAAGCCATCCGTGGTGTGGGAAGGGGAGACCAGCAACAACAGTCTGGATCCGGCCACAACACCAGATCCTGAGCACTCTGACATAATCGAAGGCTCCGCCACCGAAATAACACCTTCGGCCCACGTGATTATGGCTATCATCGCCCCGTGGACAGAACCCTTCTTGGCTTACCTAAATAGGCAAGAACTCCCTGAGGACCCAAACGAGGCACGTTGCACTGTGCGGCGGTCTAAAGCCTACAAGGTCCACGAGCGAGAGCTTTATTAGAAAAGCGCTACCGAAGTACTTCAAAGGTGCATCTCCGAAGAGGAAGGATGGAAACTTTTGGCAGAAATTCATGCTGGACTCGGCGGCCATCACGCCGCAGCTTGGACCCTTGTAAGCAAGGCCTTCCATACAGGTTTCTACTGGCCGACAGCCCAGGCAGATGCACAGGACCTCGTCCAACATTTTGTCGGTTGCCAGCTTTTTGTAAACCAAAGCCATATGCCACCTACCGCTCTCCAAACAATCCCCATTACTTGGCCCTTTGCAGTTTGGGGGCTTGATATGGTCGAACCCCTTAAAGGAGGAAGCCATAAGAAAAAGTACCTATTGGTCATGGTGGATAAATTCACCAAATGGATAGAAGCCAAACCAGTTAAAATGGTCGAGTCCGGTCCAGTGATAGACTTCATATCCGGGGTTGTACACCGTTATGGTGTCCCCCACAGCATCATCACCGATAACGGCTCGAACTTTACAGCTGACGAGGTAAAAACTTGGTGCGGCAACATGGGCATTTAGCTCGATTATGCCTCCGTCTATCACCGCCAAACAAACGAACAAGTCGAACGAGCAAATGGTCTTATTATGAGTGGCATTAAACCCAGATTAGTGCGATCCTTGAAGGAATCAGATACGCAATGGGTTGAGGAGCTCGACTCCGTACTATGGGCGTTCCGGACCACGCCAAATCACCCTACCGGATACACACCGTTTTTATGGTGTACGGCGCATCAGACTATCGACTCAAGCCAAACCCATGGAACGCGGCCAGACTCCGAAGGTTCTACGCCTAGTGCCGGACTCTGTGTTCGTCTTCTTACCTCCGCCTTTTTTATATATATATCCGCTATCTGTCTTTCTTTCTTCCCTTTTCTTCACGACCTTAAAAGGCTAAAATGTGTCTTGACTACACAATCTTGACGCGCCATGCGTGCTCATTATACCTGGGGGCTTCTTATACAAAAGCTTAATATAATTATGTTCCGGGCTCTATGCCCCCTACACATGTGTTACTTTTCCACATGTACCTTTTCTTCGCCATTATATGCATCGATATGACTTAAGTTTTGGCCAAGCTGGGTTGCCTGGCTCTTGTGTTTATGCCCTACGTTCCCGTTAATTCGGCTAGGGCATAAGGGGAGCACCTCTGCGATTGTTACTGCCGGGTCAGCCGGATGTGTACCTCGGACTGGGTGAAGCCAAAAGGTAGCATTCTTAAGGGAATATTCGGCCGGTGAACAAAAGATGACTTTTACTTATTGCAATACATGCCCCCAGATGTTTATATCCCGCGTCTCTTTTCGCAGTTCGGACATGCACATTAATGCATGCGTATCCAGGGAAAGGAACCCTTAACGGAACTATTCTCCCTGGAAGATGTTTCTTACTATCCATGTAATATAACATAGCTAGTTGGGTACTTGTCTGTTCAAGCACTTATGACCCCTACGCCTGGTTTCCACGTGTACCCCGATTTTTACATAACTGAGCGGGTATTCGGATACACTCCGGACTGTCGAGTCCGGAGGTCGAAGCGAAAAGGTCCACCATGACAAATGATTTACAATCCGGCTAGGGACAATATATGTCACTTGAAGTACACAGTCACTTAGACTGACTAAATTCTTCTTCTATACCATCCAACAGGCTGTCTAGCCTGCAATCCTGTTGGGAATACTTTGCGGCTAATTTTACCTAGTAATACACCAGACTAACGGGGATCTCTTTCCCATCAGACCCCACAGGTCCAACCTCGGCCTTGTGGTTCGGGTCAGCCTTGGTATATCGCGTCTTCACCATGGCCCAGGCTTCCCTTGCACCTTGTCGGCAGGCAGATATCTTCCATAATCGAAAGCGCCGCCGCGCTCCCTTGAGCATCTCTACGAGCTCCCCCATGCCTCCTGGCAGGGAGGCGGATGGCCACAAGGCCTGGGCAATGCCCTGCATCACCTGTCGAACTTGTTCGTGCAGTTGTGAGAGCTCTAGTAGAAGATCGCCCGCAGACCCGGGCATCTCCTCTTCGGGACGACCCATCAGCATACCTACAGATATAACTCTGTTAGCCAGTTTCTTCGCCGAACTCTATAAAAGTTCGTTCAAGCACTTACTAAAAATGCCGCATCGAAGCCCCTTATTCTCCTTTACGGAGTCAGCTAGCTGGGCCTGTCTTTCAGTTCAACACCCAGCCGGGCATTGGCATCTTGGAGATCGTTTTTCTCCTGCCTAACCCGCGTAAACACGTGCTTGCCAGCCTCTAGCTATCGTTGAGCATGTTGCTCATCCCCTCGCACGACCTTCGGATTCACTCCGGGATCATCTGCAGAATCTATTGTTAGATTTGCATGCATGCCGAATAATAACGGGTACATGTCATTTCATTATTTTCGATCAGAACAAGTGTTTCCAGATGGGGCCTTCTTGGACTCCTTCATTTTGGCAACTACGACCCGTAGCTGGGCTTTGCACTCCTCCAGCTCTTCTGACAACTGGGTATTCTTCTCCGTAAGAACCTACACATATAATGATCCTTAAATCAATTGTGCCAACTGTTTCAAGTCTCAGGGGCTACTGATATACATAATTATCAGATTTTCTTACCCGTATATCCTTTACATACTGGTCCGTGGTTCTGGCAAGACCATTTTGAGCAGCTTGGATGTACGTGTCTCCCGAGTTGAAGGCATTGAACGCCACTTCAGAGAAACCAGGGTCCCAGAGTACGGCCCGGCGACGCCTGTGATTCATGGCACTCTCCACTTCGGAATTCGTAGCAAACAGCCTATCCGCATCCTCTGTAGGAGGAACATCCGGTGTTGTCCCCATGTGAGCATCTGCCCCTAAGACCGGCTCTGGAGTCCAGCTGGTGGAGGCGTGGCCGGCAGGCTCTCCGGACACGGTCCGACGAGCGTTTTTTCTGCCAGGAACCATGGACGTTATTATATTTTAAAGACAATAACCACGGAGCAAGGTTCTTTTTCATACCTCTGCGACGGCATCTCAGTCCTGACCGCCTTCCTTTTTAGCCTACCCGGCTTGTGCCCCTCATTGGTGAGTCACCGCGGGTTCGTCATGGCGTCCCGAGGGCCTTCCCTGTAAGACACCATATGCGTGCGGTGGGTGAAGTGCAAAAAAAGGGATCCTTCTCGGAAGTTTGGACTCCGGCTTTACTTACATGTGATGCAGGGAGCAGGCCAGGATAATCGGCTATGATGGCCACCAAGGCACCGTCGTAGCTTAACTAATAGAACGTCATGTCAGTAAGCTCCACAAATATGTCCGGATCTTCTTCGAGTCCGGGGTCGAGGGCCCGGTCAGGGTCCTCTAGCTGTGGAGATAGGCTATGGACCTCCCTCACAGCTTTTCGTAGTTCCTTCTATGAAATAGCAAGGTAAATATTTATGATGAAGAATGCGGGAAGGTCTGGAGTAAAAAGTAGCAGCTCACCCAGTTTGGGGGTTGTACATGGAGAATCTATCCCGTGGCTTAATGCGGATGAACTTCTCTTCCTCTCCTTTGTATAAATCGCGCAGTATTTTCGCTAGAGCAGCGGCGGAGTCCGGGCCTTTACGGCCATAGTGGGTGGCATCGTCTTCTCCATTGAAGTGCCACATGGGTTTCCCTCGATACTGAAGTGGCTGCACTCCCCGCATTATACATATTGACATAACCTCGATTATTGTCAGTACTGATTTGGCCAGCGTTTTTATCCTACCCATCAGGTAAAGGACCTCTCTGTTATCTTCCTCCTAGGGGCTCCGAGGGCACCAGCTGCGGTGTTCCTTCAAAGGGGCATTATTAAACTCAGGAAGGCCCATCTGAATAGGGTCCAAAAGGGGGACATCCTCCATATAAAACCACTTCGAAGGCCAGTCTTCGGATGTCTTCTTCGGAGTACCGAACGCGTATCCGGTCCCGGCGATGCGCCATATTTCGGCTCCGCCCACTTGATATATTGACCCCTCCTGTGTACGGGGTACGAGGCAGAATAGCCTCTTCCATAGCGCGAAATGAGCTTCACAGCCCAGAAACAGCTCGCAAAAGGCGACATAGCCGGTGATGTGTAATATGGAGGCGGGAGTAAAGTTATGCAGTTGGAGGCCGTAGAACTCCAGGAGCCCGCGGAGGAACGGATGGATTGGAAATCCGAGTCCCCTCAATAAGGGACAAGGCATACCCGCTCCCCCATGGATGGGTTGGGAAAGCTCTCCGCTTACTCCCCACCGTTATAAGTGGCTAGTCCGGCTCGGACGGGGACCATATACGCAGGAGGGAAAAACCCCTGGGTCTGTAACTCTACTAATTGGCTGTGGAGGATGGAACACTTCTTCCAATTGCCTGGCTTAGTGCTACGGGTGCAAGAGGAGGAGCTGCGATGGCCAGCCATCATGGGATGGACTTTTCCGGGCGCGCTCCGATGGATACTCGCTGTGGGAGGATGGTGTGATATGGATCTGAGGATCCCCGACTCTTTAAATAGATGATTTACTCACATGGTTAGGGTGGAAAATGTAAAAAACCCCCGAATTCTCGCATTCGCTCGACACGTGGAAGATAGCCATTACTAAAGCATGGAAGCCGAGGAGTGGAACATTCACGGGAAGCCGAACACTAGTCGTTACGACAGGTACTCAGGATTTGGAGAAGAACCCGCCTTGCAATGCCGAAGACAATCTGCATGCCGGACTCATCGTTATTGAAGCCTGGTTCAGGGGATACTGAGGGAGTCCTAGATTAGGGGGTCATCGGACAACCGGACTATGTACTTTGGCTGGACTATTGGACTATGAAGATACAATATTGAAGACTTCGTCTCATGTCCGGGTGGGACTCTCCTTTGCGTGGAAGGCAAGCTTGGCAATTCGGATATGTAGATCTCCTCCCTTGTAACCGACTTTGTGTAACCCTATCCCCCTCCGGTGTTTATATAAACTGGATGGTTTAGTCCGTAGGACAACAACAATCATAATCATAGGCTAGCTTCTAGGGTTTAGCCTCTACGATCTCGTGGTAGATCAACTCTTTGTAATACTCATATCATCAAGATCAATCAAGCAGGAAGTAGGGTATTACCTCCATCAAGAGGGCCCGAACCTGGGTAAACATTGTGTCCCCCGCCTCCTGTTACCATCAGCCTTAGACGCACAGTTCGGGACCCCGTACCCGAGATCTGCCGGTTTTGACACCGACACCCTTCACTGTCGTCGCCGCCCCCGTCCCTATGTTGCCCCCGTCGCCGTCCCTGTCGCCGCCCCGACCTGTCCCCGTCGCCTCGCATTGTTGTCCATCACCCCGCTGTAAGATCAACTACGCGCCCCGGTCGGCCCCCTGCCGCCGCTCGTCGGCGGCCTCTGTGCACATGCACACACATGATGTCTACTACACAACCTTCTTCTTGTAGACATTGTTGGGCCTCCAAGTGCAGAGGTTTGTAGGACAGCAGCAAATTTCCCTCAAGTGGATGACCTAAGGTTTATCAATCCGTGGGAGGCGTAGGATGAAGCTGGTCTCTCTCAAACAACCCTTCAACCAAATAACAAAGAGTCTCTTGTGTCCCCAACACACCCAATATAATGGTAAATTGTATAGGTGCACTAGTTCGGCGAAGAGATTGTGATACAAGTGCAATATGGATGGTAGATAAAGGTTTTTGTAATCTAAAAATATAAAAACAGCAAGGTAACTAATGATAAAAGTGAGCACAAACGATATTGCAATGCTAGGAAACAAGGCCTAGGGTTCATACTTTCACTAGTGCAAGTTCTCTCAACAATAATAACATAATTGGATCAAATAACTATCCCTTAACATGCAACAAAGAGTCACTCCAAAGTCACTAATAGCGGAGAACAAACGAAGAGATTATGGTAGGGTACGAAACCACCTCAAAGTTATTCTTTCTGATCGATCTATTCAAGAGTTCGTACTAGAATAACACCTTAAGGCACAAATCAACCAAAACCCTAATGTCACCTAGATACTCGAATGTCACCTCAAGTATCTGTGGGTATGATTATACGATATGCATCACACAATCTCATATTCATCTATTCAACCAACACAAAGAACATCAAAGAGTACCCCAAAGTTTCTACCAGAGAGTCAAGACGAAAACGTGTGCCAACCCCTATGCATAAGTTCACGAGGTCATGGAACTTGCAAGTTGATCACCAAAACATACATCAAGTGGATCATGTGATATCCCATTGTCACCACAGATAAGCACATGCAAGACATACATCAAGTGTTCTCAAATCCTTAAAGACTCAATTCAATAAGATAACTTCAAAGGGAAAACTCAATCCATTACAAGAGAGTAGAGGGGGAGAAACATCATAAGATCCAACTATAATAGCAAAGCTCGCGATACATCAAGATCGTGCCAAATCAAGAACATGAGAGAGGGAGAGGGAGAGAGAGAGAGATCAAACACATAGCTACTGGTACATACCCTCAGCCCTGAGGGTGAACTACTCCCTCCTTGTCATGGACAGCGCCGGGATGATGAGGATGGCCACCGGAGAGGGATTCCCCCTCCAGCAGGGTGCCAGAACGGGTCTAGATTGGTTTTCGGTGGCTACAGAGGCTTGCTGCGGCGGAACTCCCAATATAGGTTATTTTATGGAGGTTTGGGGTTATATAAGAGTTGTTGGATTCGGGAACAAGTCAGGGGGTCCCCGAGGCAGCCACGAGGTAGGGGGGCGCACCCAGGGGGTAGGGCGCGCCCCCCACCCTCGTGGTGGCCTCGGGAATCTTCTGGCCCATCTCCGGTACTCCGTGGGCTTCTTCTGGTCCAAAAATTATCTCCGTGAAATTTCAGGTCAATTGGACTCCGTTTGGTTTTCCATTTCTGCGATACTCAAAAACAAGGAAAAAAAACAGAAACTGGCACTGGGCTCTAGGTTAATAGGTTAGTCCCAAAAATCATATAAAATAGCATATAAATGCATATAAAACATCCAAGGTTGATAATATAATAGCATGGAACAATCAAAAATTATAGATACGTTGGAGACGTATCAACACATGCACACACACAAGTAATTAACACACACACACACAGACAGAAATATATGTTAGATGAGTTTGCTGTTTTCTGTTTATCATAGTTTTAGTTTATATAAATGTTAGATTATATATGTGTGTGTGTGTGTGTGTGTGTTAGATATGAATGTCAAATGTTAGATTAATTAGATAGAAATATATGTTAGATATTAATGTCAAATGTTAGATGAATTAGATGAATTAGCTAGATATTAATGTTAGATGAGATAATTTTTTATACTTTTAGTTATAGATGAATTAGATATATTAATGTTAGATGAATTAGATATATATTAAATTTAGGTATATGAGATTTGATCATCTAATTAAAATTATACTATATAGAACTAGCTACTTTATTTTTAGTAAGAAAATTAATAGAACTAGTTAGTTGAATTAGTTGAGCTACTTTATTTAGGTATATTTTTAGTAAGTGCTTAGTTGAATTAGTTGAATTAATAGAACTAGTTGAACTAGTTGAATTAGTTGAATTAATAGAACTAATATTGCTTAATGTTTCACCTATGAACATAGGAAATGTTGTCTGACGACGAAAAAGATTTCATTATGTGCGAATACTGCGAAGACCAGTGCGGCCTGTGCGACCGAAATTTCCTAGTTGATGATAGGCGCTCCAGCATCAAGCTGGATGAGAACTTCGAAGTGGATACAGTAAGTCACAAGGACAGTCTTTTTCATAATTAAGCATGACTTATGCTTCATTTGCTTCAACTTATAATTTTAAATTTTCATAATTCTACTAGCGTATCCCCTGCCATGCAAGAATTTTTGTCTTGGATAAGATAGGTTTCAGCCCTAACAAAACTATGGAGGTAAAGAGAGTTTACTTGAATACCAAGAATGGTTATACCTTCAACGTCAAATTATACAATGCAGACACCTACACCTATTTTGAATGCAAAACTTGGCAAGAACTATGCAAGGCTTATGCATTTGAGCCTGATATGTTTATCACCTTTGATATTCGTCCCAAAGATGATATAGAAGGTAATAGAGACATTTGGGTCAATGTGCAGACGCCTCCAGTTCTACCATTATGTGAGTTTCTCAACCATGTTTATGTCTTCGGTATTGTTTATTCAAAAATAGTTGACAACTAATTTCTATTGACAGCTTATTTCCATTCAAGCAAACATGTCCAGCGCTTGGTAGACAGGACCGCTGTCGGATTTCGGGTTCCGGCAGACCCTTGAGGTTTGAACACTGGGGTGCGCGCGGAGATCTTTCCCCTACCGATCTATGCCCAATCTCCTCTCGTGATTTGAGCTAGAAACCACGAACAACACAAGGGACACAAGGTTTATACTGGTTCGGGCCACCATTGTGGTGTAATACCCTACTCTAGTGTGTGGTGTGGTGGATTGCCTCAGGGGCTGATGAGGATCAGTACAAAGGAAGAACAGCCTCGCGAGAGGTGTTCTTGAGCTGGTGCGATGAACTGCTAGGGTGAGTTCAGTCGCCTCTCCCTCTCTCTCTGCTAGGGTTCTACCAGATTTCTAGATGTCCCCTCCCCCTGTGGTGGCTAGCTCTATTTATAGAGGCCCTAGGCCTCTCCCCAAATAATGAGTGGGAAGGGCGCCAACAATTGGCCATTTTGAAGGGGAACATGTAGTAGAAGTTATCCCGACCAAAGGTGGTCTTCGGCTGCCAAAAGTACTGGTGATGACGCTGTCTTGGGCTCCACGGTGACCTCCGTCCTGCCGCTCTGCTGGTCTTGGTCTTGTTGCACCGGAATGGCAACCTTTGCCTGATGCCTTGGCCTGTGCTTGCACCCTTTGCACCAAAGGGGAAACAAGGACACTGCGTAGGCCGGCGCCCGCCTGGCACCCGCCTGGTCTTGATCGTCATGGCTTGTGTCACGGGTTCCTCGCGAGGTACCCCTACCTTGATCTCTCCACCTCCTCGCGAGCCAGCCTGATGAGGCAGCCTCTGAGGAAGCTTCCTGTCATCCGCCCCGCGAGGCTTGGCCCCTCGCGAGGGTCTTGAGCTTGAGCTGATCAAGATGGGCCGCGCTGGGCCCCCGCTTGAGCCACGCCGCAGGCCGCGGGCAGGCAAGTCTGGGAACCCCCGTTCCCAGAACACCGACAGTAGCCCCCGGGCCCAAAGCACGCCCGGGCTTGGCCTAGCAGGAAATCAAAAGGGAAAGCACGAAGCGCCGCGGGCCCTAACAACCTACGGCCTTGGGTGCCGCATGGCGATTGATTGGACGTGGGCGATTGCGCTTCCCCACGACGCCTCGGCGACCGCACGACTTGATAAGTCCCTGCATGCAGAGAAACCGGTCATGATTACCTATGATCGTGGTGCATGGCGGTTGGCCTCCTCTAGCTATAAGTACGGGGCTGGGCGAGCTCCTTCGGCCCGTCCCTTCTTGCTGATCCTTTCCTTCTTCTCGATTACTCGCCGCTCCCATGGCTCCAAAGAGACTCTCGGCTGCGGAGAAAGGAAAGGCCCCTCAGGCTGGGCCTGACTCCCCCCCCGGCCAAGCGCGGCCGAGGCCGCCCTCGCAAGTATACCACAATCCCCGTGGTGGCCTCCCGCGGCCATGGAGGCGGCTCCCGGCGCGGTGGTGAGCCCCCGGTTGCCGACGGGGGGGGGGGGGGGGGCACGCCATGGGTGTGCGCCCCCCTAGGCCACGCTTTCGCTCTATGGAGGTGCTGCCGGAGTTCGTTGTGTGGTCGGCAGACCCATCCAGCACCAGGCTCCAGCTCCCACGTTTCTTCGTAGATGAACTGCCGGCCAGCGCCCGGTGCGGCTTCTGGCTCCAGGCAGACGGATGCTGCAGCAGGGCCTCCTGGGCGTCGCTGGAGATCTCCGTTTCTAGGAATGGGGCTCTAACACGTGGCTGGAAAAAGTTTGCCCGCGCGCGTGGCCTGAGCCGGTGGTGCACCCTGTACTTCAAGTTTGATGGCGACGCCACCCTCTACGTGAGGGTGTTCGGGGAAGACGGTCGCCGTGCCGGGTGCTGCCCTGAAGACGACGACCGCGGCCGCCTACCCAGCCCCGGCACTGACCAGGATGAAGATGGCGACTGGCGTACAGGTGGCGGTGCTCGGGGTTCGCTGAGCTTCGGTGACCCCCTCTCAGGCAGCAGCTCCTCCAGCGGGGGCCGCGACTAGCCTCCTCGCTGTCGCGCCCGCCTGGGTGAAGGTAGCGGGTCAGCCCGCCATCGCGCCCCGGTGAAGCGAGAGGAGGGATCCGCCTGAGCCCCAGGAGCAGCTCGAGCCTTCGCTGTGGGTTGGCGCAGGACGAATCGCGCATGTTTTGTTTTCTTTCTTATCCTGCGCAAAAATAGAAAGTAATGTAGGGCCCCGCGGGGGCGTATTAGAACTGCTGCTGTTTAACCATTGTGTTGTTTCCGCTATTTCTGTGCCGTGTTTTTGCACCGCGCACCCATGTGCGGGAACTATTTTAGCTCGGTGGGGCTTGGCACGGTCCTCGCCTCCCGAGGTCGTGGCCTCCTCGTGCGCTTCGTGCCCTGCAAGGATCAGTAGGAGGGGTAACTTCGGTCTTAGTTGTGTGGGCGATCGGCCCAGGTCCTGCGCTCGTGTCGCGATGCCCGTGGGGCACGGACTGGGAGGGGTGCTCCCGCAGAGGACTCAGATAGGAAAGCTCCAAATGATCGGGGCAGAAAACACTCGTGAGGGCGCCCGCGAACCTCCCTCGCGAGACTTGTGCGAGAGAAAACGAGGCGAGCGAGCAAGAAAGACAAAGAGTCACAAGCCAGGAACGTCAGCAACTCCAATAAAACTTCAAACGGGAATAAACAAGCCAACTGCAGAAAGCAAATGGGAAAGCCACGTCCGGCACCTATTCTAGTCTTTGACGTCTTCTCACCAGCGCGGAGCTAAGCGCTGCCACAGGGCGTGGGAGGGAGCCCCCGAGGCCCGAGGGCGGCACTCCGGAGACTCCGGGGCGTGTACAGCCCCACTCATTATTACATGAGAGTGTCACGGGCGGCGAGCTTCATAGGCATTGGCCTTCTTCACAGGCACCAGGCCTTTCTCGAAATGCGGCAGCTTCACAAGCATTTGCCTTCTTCACAGGCACCGGGCCTTTCCCAAAACGCAGCTTCACAGGCATTCGCCTTCTTCACAGGCACCGAGCCTTTCCCAAAACGCAGCTTCACAGGCATTCGCCTTCTTCACAGGCACCGAGCCTTTCCTAGGCACTAGGCCTCGCTCAGGGAGAGAACCTTCAGAGATGTTGAATGTTCCACGCGTTCTGGATGGGTACCCCCTCCATGGTCTTCAAGCGCGCGGAGCCATGCCTGGAGACATGAACAACCTTGAACGGGCCCTCCCACATGGGAGAGAGCTTGTGCAACCCCTCCATGGAGAGAACCCGTCTGAGCACGAGATCCCCTACCTCAAGAGTTCTGGGGCAGATGCTGCGGCAGTGGTATCATCGCGGGGCCTGTTGATACCTTGCCGCTCGCAGCGCGGCTTCTCGACGGCATCCCTCCCCCAGCACAAGATCTGTCCCCCGCATGGCGTCCTACTGCGTCTCATCGAACGCCAGGCCCCGTGCGGAGCGACGCCTGACCTCGTGAGGGAGGACAGCCTCTGCTCCATAGACGAGGAAGAACGGGGTCTCGCCAGTCGGCTTGGTCGCAGTTGTGCGGATTGACCAGAGCACGGACTGGAGCTCGTCGTACCAGCCCCTGCCGCAGGCCTCCAGCTTCTTCTTGAAGGTCCTGGCTTTGAGGCCCCTCAGGACCTCCGCGTTGGCCCGCTCGGCCTGGCCGTTGCTCCGGGGGTGTGCTGCCGAAGCGTAGCATACCTGCGTTCCAAGGTTAGCACAATACGTTTTGAAGAGATTACTGGTGAATTGCGAACCGTTGTCAGTGATGATGCGGTTGGGCACCCCAAATCGGCTCACGAGGCCCTTGATGAATTTGACCATAGAGCCTGTCGGGATTGTGCGGATGGCTTCCACCTCAGCCCACTTGGTGAATTTGTCCATGGCGACGTAGAGGTAGCGATAGCCCCCTGGCGCCCGAGGAAATGGGCCCAGAATGTCCAGCCCCCAAACTACGAACGGCCATGAGAGGGGTATAGTCTATAGACCCCCTGCAGGCTGATGGATCTGCTTAGCGTGAAACTGGGAGGCCTCGCAAGCCTTCACAAGCCCAATGGCGTCATTGAGCACCGTGGGCCAGTAGAATCCACTACGGAACGCCTTGCCGACGAGGGTCCGCGACGACGAGTGGTTCCCCAGTCTCCGTCGTGTATGTCCGCCAGTAGCTCCTTCCCTTGCTCTCGGGAGATGCAGCGTCGGGACATATCATTTGGTCGGTTCCTGTAGAGCTCTCCATCCCTGATGCAATAAGCCGTGGCCTGCCGCGCCACACGCTCCGCCTCCTCCTTCTCCGGCAGAGTCCCTTGCATTAGGTAGCTCTTGAGCTTCGGGATCCAACACCCTTCCTGAGGCTCTAACACCAAGAGCAGGCGTGCCCCTGAGGCTGGGCCACAGACCGGGGCTCCTGAGGCAGGCGGCTGAGGGAGCTCCTCCCTTGGTTGCATCGTGCTCGATAGTGGCGGCACCGCCAAGGGTTTGAAGAGCCGCTCCTCGAAGACGCCAGGCTCCTGAGGCAACCGCCTGGACGCCCTCTTGGCAATGTCATCAGCCTCCTGATTGGTGCCACGAGGCACATGCTGCAACTCCAGCCCCCAGAACTGTTTCTCCATCTTGCGAACCTCAGCGGGGTAGGCTTCCATGTGCTCGTCCTTTGGCTTGTATATCTTGTTGGAGAAGTTGACGAGGAGCTGCGAATCACCCTTGATGACGAGGCGCTTTACCCCTAAGGCAGTTGCGGCCTTCAAGCCTGCTATTAGGCCTTCGTACTCCGCTATGTTGTTGGAGACCTTTTCTCCGTGCTGGAAGCAGAGTTGTACGGTGTAATAGAGTTTGTCCTGGGTAGGGGACACAAGCACTGCGCCAGCTCCCGCACTGTGTCAGGAGAACGCCCCATCGAAGTACATGACCCAGCCGTCCGGTGCTTCACTTCCCGGGGAAAGTGATCGGTCTTCGCCTGCCTCGAGACCCGGCACTTCTGCCCATTCTACCATGAAATCTGCAAGTGCGGCTCCCTTGATAACTCTAGTCATGCTAAATTCTAGCTGAAATGCCTATAGCTCAATGTTCCATTTGGCGACCCTTCCAGCTGAGTTGGGGCTCCTGAGCACTCTTTCCAAGGGGTATGCTGAGACAACCTTGATGGGATGTCCTTGGAAGTAGTGGCGCAGCTTGCGTGAGGCCACTAGTAGCGCGAGGAGGAGTTTTTGAGGCATGGGATACCGTGCCCTTGCATCCCGTAGCACCGTGCTAACGAAGTACACGGGATGCTCGACGAGGTTGAGGGTGTTGGCGCAGCTTGCGTCCTCCAGAGGTCGATGCGTCTCTTGAGACGACGGAGCTCCCAGGGCTTGGTCACCTGAAGAGGCCTCTCCTTCTCCGGGTGCATTCTCCTACTGCGGCTGTTCCTTTCCGGTTGTGGTTGCGGCCTTCGCGAGGCCCTCCTGGCTCTGCTTTGCTTCAGTTCGGACGGTCGATGCGGCCTTGGCACAGCGCTCCTCCCTGACCGGCACCAGGGCTGCGCTGGCGGAGTAGGGGGTGGCCGCAAGGTAGAGCACCAGGGGCTCCCGTGGACGTGGAGCTACCATCACTGGCGGACTGGTAAGGTACCTCTTGAGGTCTTGGAATGCCTTGTCGGTCTCTTCAGTCCATTCGAAGGGGCCCTTTTTCTTCATCAGCTTGAAGAAGGGCAGCGCTCGTTCCCCCAGCTTGGAGATGAAGCGCCCCAGCGTAGTCACATGCCCGGTGAGCTTCTGCATTTCTCTGAGGGTCCTCGGCGGGCTCATGTCTTTGACTGCCTTGACCTTCTCTGGGTTGGCCTCGATGCCCCTGTGGGATACGAGGAAACCCAGGAGCTTGCCCGAGGGGACTCCAAATACGCACTTCTCCGGGTTGAGCCGTAGGTCCACTTCGTTGAGGCTTGCAAAGGTTTCTTCCAGGTCCTGTATCAGGGTTCTTGCCTCACGAGACTTCATCACAATGTCATCGACGTAAGCTTCAGCGTTCCTCCCGAGCTGCCGGCCTAAGGCGATGTGCATCAGCTGCTGAAAGGTCGCGTCTGCGTTGCGTAGCCCAAACAGCATGCACGTATAGCAGTACACTCCACACGGGGTCAGGAAAGCCGTCTTCTCCACGTCTTCTACCGCCATCTTGATCTGGTGATAGCCCGAGAAGGCTTCCAGGAAGCACAATAGGTCACACTCAGCGGTGGAGTCGACTATCTGGTCGATGCGGGGGAGCGGAAATGGATCCTGCAGGTAGGCCTTGTTGAGGTTGGTGAAGTCGACGCACATGCGCTCTTTTCCTCCCTTCTTAGGCACAACGACCGGATTAGCCAGCCAATCAGGGCAGCGGACCTCGCGAATAACCCCTGCCGCCTCTAGCTTCCGGGTCTCTTGAACGATGAAAGCATGTTTCTCAGTAGACTGCCACCTTGCCTTCTGCTTCACGGGGCGCACATTGGGGCACACGTTGAGGTGATGCTCAATCACTTCCCTTGGGACCCCTGCTAACTGATCTAGTTCCCACGCGAACACCTTCTTATTCGCATGCAGGAACCTGATCAGGGCCTTCTCCTGCTCGGCCTCGAGGTTGGCCCATATGGTGAAGGTGGCGCCAGTGGACCCATCCTCGTCGACTGGTACCTACTTGGTTTCCGCCTTGTCTTGGGTGAACAGCTGCTTCTTTTTAGCCGGCGCAGACCCCTTGGGCTCAAGGGTGTCGGTGCTAGTGGGCCGCGCCACCGTGGCCGCCCTGAAAACAAGCCGGAGCACCTGCAGCACATCCCTTGTGTCTCCTGACACAGTGAGGACGCCGCTGCTCCTGGGCATCTTCATGAGGTTGTACGCCGGGTGAGTTGCTGCCATGAACCGAGCCAAGGCCGGATAGCTGAGGATGGCGTTGTCGGGGAGGCCGATGGGGGCGATGTCAAAGTCGATCAGCTCTGCGCGGAAGTTGTCGCAGGTGCCGAAGGTCACTCGGAGGCGGATCTGTCCCAAGGAGGCAGTGGAACTGGCTCCGACGCCCGAGAAAGGCCTGCTGGGTTGGAGCCGCTCCAGCATCACGTGGAGGAGGCTGAAGGCCTCCACCGAGAGCACGTTGAGGCCGGCACCACCGTCGATGAGGGTCCTGGTGACAGCCACCTAGCAGATGGTGGGGGTGCACAGCATCGGGAGTGCGCCCGAACCAATGGGGTTGAAGGGGTGGTCCTCCGAGTCGAAGGTTAGATCGGGCTCGGGCACCACCCAGCCCGGGGGGGCTTCTCGGTGCTTGGAGGCGGTGCTAATTCGGCGGGCGAACGGCTTGACGTGATGACTCGAGGGTGGTGCCTCGGAGCCACCCAGGAGAGCTGCGACGACGGGCGGCACTGGTGCGGCGAAACGGGCGAGGAAGAGGTCGTGCAGCTCCTCCCAGGAGGTGACAGAGGTCGTCGGTAGGTGGAGGAGCCACGCACGCGGGATGCCGGTGAGGGCCATAGGTAACCAGTTGGCCATCACCCGATCGTCGCCCCCGGCTCCGAGGACGGCCTCCTCGTACGCCAGCAGCAAAATCATCGGGTCCGTCGCGCCGTCGTAGCGCGGCGACATCTTGGGCCTGAACTTGTGCGGCCACTGCAGCTGTCGCAAGGCGGGGGACAAGGCCCGGAGCCCCCTGGCCCCAGTGTCGGGATCCCTTGCTGGAGCGGGCGGCGTGTTGTCCGCCATGAGGGCGGGATGTGATGTCGAGGGAGAGCGGGTCGTCAGGAGGGAGGACTCCGGCGCACCCCTACCTGGCGCGCCAAATGTTGGATTTCGGGTTCCGGCAGACCCTTGAGGTTCGAACACTGGGGTGCGCATGGAGATCTCTCCCCTACCGATCTACGCCCAATCTCCTCGCGTGATTTGAGCTGGAAACCACGAACAACACAAGGGACACAAGGTTTATACTGGTTCGGGCCACCGTTGTGGTGTAATACCCTACTCCAGTGTGTGGTCTGGTGGATTGCCTAAGGGGCTGATGATGACTAGTACAAAGGAAGAACAGCCTCGCGAGAGGTGTTCTTGAGCTGGTGCGATGAACTGCTAGGGTGAGTTCATTCGCTTCTCCCTCTCTCTCTCTCTCTCTCTCTGCTAGGGTTCTACCAGATTTCTAGATGTCCCCAGATTTCTAGATGTCCCCTCCCTCTGTGGTGGCTAGCTCTATTTATAGAGGCCCTGGGCCTCTCCCCAAATAATGAGCAGGAAGGGTGCCAACAATTGGCCATCTTGAAGGGGAACATGTAGTACAAGTTATCCTGACTAAAGGTGGTCTTCGGCTGCCAAAAGTATTGGTGATGACGCCGTCTTAGGCTCCACGGTGACCTCCGTCCTGCCGCTCTGCTGGTCTTGGTCTCGTTGCACCGGAATGGCAACATTTTCCTGATGCCTTGGCCTGTGCTTGCCCCCTTTGCACCAAAGGGGAAACCAGGACACTGCGCAGGCTGGCCCCCGCCTGGCGCCCGCCTGGTCTCGATCGTCATGGCTTGCGTCACGGGTTCCTCGCGAGGTACCCCTGCCTTGATCTCTCTGCCTCCTCGCGAGCCTACCTGATGAGGCTGCCTCTGAGGAAGCTTCCTATCGTCCGCCCCGCAAGGCTTGGCCCCTCGCGAGGGTCTTGAGCTTGAGCTGATGAAGATGGGCCGTGCTGGGCCCCCGCTTGAGCCACGCCACAGGCCGCAAGCAGGCAAGTCTGGGTACCCCCGTTCCCAGAACGCCGACAACCGTCCATTGTCCCGGGGCTGAACTAAACTGCAAGGAAATAAGTCATTATGTTTCATGGCTTGAGGATCTTGATGCTGTCAAGAGAAATTATTTTCCTGAATTTGAAAATCTTAGTATTCAAAACGTGCGACCAATAGTGATCGTATTGAACTACAGTCACATCTATTTAGGAAAGATGGTAAGATTTTTACTATTTGTCCTCAGTGCATCTTTTGCATGCATTATTTTTCAATCTAAACTTCGTTGCTAAGTAATGTTACTATACGATGTTCTTCAACAGGGACTCCCGATGGCAGTTGTGCCTTAGTGGATCGGTACTAAAGGTCGCATGTCAATGGTTAGCTTACAGCCAAGACATCCTACATTGCACATGAGTGCATTCAGGATTTCTACAACCGAGGAATGCTTAATAGTGAAAGATTGGAGCAAAATTGTGAAGGATCACAGAGAAGTACTAGGGGGCAGCAATCAGAAGTGGAACCCACAATTAGGAGACAGGTTCATCTGCATGCTCCAATATGATGAATCAGGAGAGCTATACATGTTCTATGCTATTTTACCTGAGAGAGAGCAGCAGGAGTGATTAGCATGCTCTTAGTACTTGTCCTCTGATGTCCGTGTTCTTCGTCCTGAACTTAATCTCAAAGAGTGATTTGCTTTTGTGATCTTATGAACACTTATAATCATGACCATGTTGAACTCGATGATATCTTTGCTTCTGGTACAAGTGAATGTTTCTTATTTAAGCTAGTATTGGTGGTGATTAGATAGTGGTAATGACTATGATGATTAAATAGTGGTAATGACGACTATGGTTATTTTTAGCTAGCTAGTATAGTGTTGTTGGTGATGATATGATGCAATAGTTTTTACATTAATATGATGATGATGAGTTATTATATCATTTATGAAAGAAACCGCAGATTAGTTTCAACTGGATGGATCAAGTGATCAAGTAATATGGATATGGCATATACTTGATCACTTAGCTAGGATCCATGCATGCATCTAGTTGAAACTAATCTATGGTACTTTCACCCAATGATTTAACAACTCATTATAATGTAAAAACAATCTCTAAATTAAATTGAAAACACAAAATTAAAGGAAAAATAAAAAATAAAACCAAACCTCCCCAACATTTACTACCGGTTAGTGTTACCAACCGGTACTAAAGGTCTCCCCGCACTCGGCCCTGGCTCGTGCCACGTGGTGGCACTTTAGTGGCGGTTCGTGCCGAACCAGTACTAAAGGGGGGGCTTTAGTCCCCACCCTTTAGCGCTGGTTACAGAACCGACACTAAAGGCCCTTACGAACCGGTGCTAAATCCCAGTTCTGCACTAGTGCTCTGTTTCTCTATGAATTCACACATGTACTAAGTTTCCGGTTAATACAATTCTAGCATGAATAATAAACATTTATCATGATATAAGGAAATATAAATAAGAACTTTATTATTGCCTCTAGGGCATATTTCCTTCAGTCTCCCACTTGCAGTAGAGTCAATAATCTAGTTCACATCGTCATGTGATTTAACACCAATAGTTCACATCTTTATATGATTAGTTCACATTTACATGTGACTAATACCCAAAGGGTTTACTCGAGTCAATAATCTAGTTCAGACCGTTGTGTGATTAACACCCAAAGAGTGATCATGTTTTGCTTGTGAGAGAAGTTTTAGTCTACGGGTCCGCAACATACAGATCCATATGTATTTTGCAAATTTCTATGTCTACAATACTCTGCATGGAGCTACTCTAGCTAATTGCTCCCACTTTCAATATGTATCTAGATCAAGACTTAGAGTCATCTAGATCGGTGTAAAAAGCTTACACCGATGTAACTCTTTACGACGAACTCTTTTATCACCTCCATAACCGAGAAATATTTCCTTAGTCCTCTAAGGATAATCTTGACCGCTGTCTAGTGATCTACTCCTAGATCACTATTGTACTCCCTTGCCAAAACAGTGCTAAGGTATACAATAGGTCTGGTACACAACATAGCATACTTTATAGAACCTATGACTGAGGCATAAGGAATGACTTTTCATTCTCTTTATATTTTCTGTTGTGGCCGGTTTTTGAGTCTTTACTCAATTTCACACCTTACAACTCAAGCAAGAACTCATTCTTTGACTGATCCATTTTGAACTCCTTCAAAAATTTATCAAGGTATGTAAGTAGCCTTACAGGTAATTATTTCTTTGAAAAACTCCTTTCCAATTCTCCTTTATGCTTTCCAGAAAATTCTACATCATTTCTGATCAACGATATGTCATTCACATATACTTATCAAAAAGGTTGTAGTACTCCCACTCACTTTCTTGTAAATATAGGCTTCATCGCAAGTTTGTATAAAACTATATGCTTTGATCAACTCATCAAAGCGTATATTCCAACTCCGAGATGCTTGCACCAGTCCATAGATGGATCGCTGGAGCTTGCACACTTTGTTAACACCTTTAGGATTGACAAAACCTTCTGGTTGCATCATATACAACTCTTTTTTAATAAATCCATTAAGGAATGTAGTTTTGATATCCATTTGCTAGATTTCATAAAATGCCGCAACTGCTAACATGATTCGGACAGACTTTTAAGCATCGATACGAGTGAGAAAATCTCATCGTAGTCAACACCCTGAACTTGTCGAAAACCTTTTGCGACAATTCGAGCTTTGTAGATAGTAACACTACTATCAGCGTCCATCTTCCTCTTGAAGATCCATTTACTCTGAATGGCTCACCGATCATAGGGAAAGTTAATCAAAGTCCATACTTTGTTCTCATACATGGATCCCATCTTAGATTTCATGGCCTTAAGCCATTTCGCAGAATCTGGGCTCATCATAGCTTCCTCATAGTTCATAGGTTCATCATGGTCTAGTTACATGACTTCCAGAACAGGATTACCATACCACTCTGGTGTGGAACTTACTCTTGTTGACCTATGAGGTTCGGTAGTAACTTGATCTGAAGTTTCATGATCATCATCATTAACTTCCTCACTAATTGGTGTAGGCATCGCTGGAACTGATTTCTGTGATGAATTACTTTCCAATTCGGGAGAAGGTACAGTTACCTCATCAAGTTATACTTTCCTCCCACTCACTTCTTTCAAGAGAAACTCTGTCTCTAGAAAGGATCCATTCTTAGCAACGAATATCTTGCCTTCGGATCTGTGATAGAAGGTGTACCCAACAGTCTCCTTTGGGTATCCTATGAAGACACATTTCTTCGATTTGGGTTCGAGCTTATCAGGTCGAAGCTTTTTCACATAAGCATCGCAGCCCCAAACTTTAAGAAACGACAACTTGGGTTTTTGTCAAACCACAGTTCATAAGGTGTCGTCTCAATGGATTTAGATGGTGCCCTATTTAACGTGAATGCAGCCATCTCTAAAGCATAACCCCAAAATGATAGCGGTAAATCAGTAATAGACATCATAGATCGCACCATATCTAGTAAAGTATGATTACGACGTTCGGACACACCATTACGCTGTGGTGTTCCTGGTGGCGTGAGTTGCGAAACTATTCCGCATTGTTTCAAATGAAGACCAAACTCATAACTCAAATATTCTCCTCCATGATCAGATCGTAGAAACTTTATTTTCTTATTATGATGATTTTCCAATTCACTCTGAAATTCTTTGAACTTTTCAAATGTTTCAGACTTATGTTTCATTAAGTAGATATACCCATATCTGCTCAAATCATCTGTGAAGGTGAGAAAATAATGATATCCGCCACGAGCCTCAATGTTCATTGGACCACATACATCAGTATGTATGATTTCCAATAACTCTATTTCTCGCTCCATTGTTCCGAAGAACGGAGTCTTAGTCATCTTGCCCATGAGGCATGGTTCGCAAGCATCAAGTGATTCATAATCAAGTGATTCCAAAAGCCCATCAGCATGGAGTTTCTTCATGCGCTTTACACCAATATGACCTAAACGGCAGTGCCACAAATAAGTTGCACTATCTTTATTAACCTTGCATCTTTTGGCTTCAATATTATGAATATGTGTATTACTACAATTGAGATTCAATAAACCATATGATCACATAAGGTTTTATTCATGTAAACAAAATAACAATTATTCTTTGACTTAAATGAATAACCGCATTGCAATAAACATGATCCAATCATATTATGCTCAATGCAAACACCAAATAACATTTATTTTAGGTTCAACACTAATCCCGAAGGTAAAGGGAGTGTGCGACGGTGATCTTATCAACCTTGGAATTACTTCCAACACACATTGTCACCTCGCCCTCAACTAGTCCATGTTCATTTTGTAACTCCTGTATCAAGTTACTAATCATAGCAACTGAACCAGTATCAAATCCCAGGGGCTACTATGAACACTAGTAAAGTACACATCAATAACATGTATATCATATATACTTTTGTTCACTTTGCCATCCTTCTTATTCGCCAAGTATTTAGGACGGTTCCACTTCCAGTGACCATTTCCTTTGCAGTAGAAGCACTCAGGTTCACGCTTGGGTCAAGCTTTGGGCTTCTTCATGGGAGTGGCAAATTGCTTGCCATTCTTCTTGAAGTTCTCTTTCTTTCCCTTGCCCTTTTACTTGAAACTAGTGGTCTTGTCAGCCATCAATACTTGATGCTTTTCTTGATTTCTACCTTCGCCGATTTCAGCATCGCGAAGAGCTTGGGGATCATTTTACATCATCCCTTGCATATTATAGTTCATCACTAAGTTCCAGTAACTTGGTGATAGTGACTAAAGAACTCTCCCAATCACTATCTTATCTGGAATATTAACTCCCACTTGATTCAAGCAATTGTAGTACCCAGACAATCTGAGCACATGCTCACTGGTTGAGCTATTCTCCTTCATCTTGTAGGCAAAGTACTGTCAGAGGTCTCATACCTCTCGATACGGGCATGAGTCTGAAATACTAATTTCAACTCTTGGAACATCTTATATGCTCCGTGGAGTTCAAAATGTTTATGAAGTCCTGGTTCTAAGCTGTAAAGCATGGCGCACTAAACTATCAAGTAGTCATCATACCGACCTTGCCAAACATTCATAATGTCTGCCTCTGCCCCTGCAATAGGTCTGTCACCTAGCGGTGCATCAAGGACATAATTCTTCTATGCAGCAATGAGGATAATCCTAAGATCATGGAGTTAGTCCGCATCATTGCTACTAACATCTTTCAACATATTTTCTCTAGGAACATATCATAAATAAAAGGGGGAAGCTATACGCGAGCTATTGATCTACACCATAGATATGCAAATACTATTAGGACTAAGTTCATGATAAATTTAAGTTCAATTAATCATACTACTTAAGAACTCCCACTTGAATAGACATCCCTCTAATCATCTAACTGATCACGTGATCCATATCAACTAAACCATGTCCGATCATCACGTGAGATGGAGTAGCTTTCAATGGTGAACATCACTATGTTGATCATATCTACTATATGATTCACAATCGACCTTTCGGTCTCAGTGTTCCGAGGCCATATCTGCTTATGCTAGGCTCATCAATTTTAACCCGAGTATTCTGCTTGTGCAAAACTGGCTTGCACCCGTTGTATGTGAACGTAGAGCTTATCACACCCGATCATCACGTGGTGTCTCGGCACGACGAACTGTAGCAACGGTGCATACTCAGGGAGAACACTTATACCTTGAAATTTAGTGAGAGATCATATTATAATGCTACCGCCGTACTAAGAAAAATAAGATGCATAAAAGATAAACATCACATGCAATCAAAATATGTGACATGATATGGCCATCATCATCTTGTGCCTTTGATCTCCATCTCCAAAGTACCGTCATGATCTCCATTGTCACCGGCATGGAACCATGATCTCCATCATCTTGTTCTCTATCAACGTGTCGTCACAAGGTCGTCTCGCCAACTATTGCTTTTGCAACTATTGCTATCGCATAGTGATAAAGTAAAGCAATTATATGGCGCTTGCATCTTATGCAATAAACAGACAACCATAAGGCTCCTGTCGGTTGCCGATAACTTTAACAAAACATGATCATCTCATACAACAATTTATATCTTATCACGTCTTGACCAAATCACATCACAACAAGCCCTGCAAAAACAAGTTAGACGTCCTCTACTTTGTTGTTGCAAGTTTTACGTGGCTCCTACGGGCTTCTAGCAAGAACCGTTCTTACCTATGCATCAAAACCACAACGTAGTATAGTAATTGCTTTTTGATATTTAGAAAGAACCCTGTTCATTGAAACCGATTCAACTAAAGTTGGAGAAACTGACACCCACCAGCCACCTGTGTGCGAAGCACGTCGGTAGAACCAGTCTCGTGTAAGTGTACGCGTAATGTCAGTCTGAGCCGCTTCATCCAACAATACTGCTGAATCAAGAATCAACTAGTGACGGCAAGCAATATGTATACCCACGCTCACAACTCCTTTGTGTTCTACTCGTGCATGTAACATCTACGCATAGACCTGGCTCGGATGCCACTGTTGGGGAACGTGGTAATTTCAAAAAAAATCCTACGCACACGCAAGATCTATCATGGTGATGCATTGCAATGAGAGGGAAGAGTGTTGTCCATGTACCCTCGTAGACCATAAGAGGAAGCGTTATGACAACGCGGTTGATGTAGTCGTACGTCTTCACGATCCGACCGATCCTAGTACTGAAAGTATGGCACCTCCGCGATCTGCACACGTTCAGCTCGGTGACGTCCCACGAACTCTCGATCCAGCTGAGTGTCGAGGGAGAGCTTCGTCAGCACGACGGCATGATGACAGTGATGATGAAGCTACCGGCGCAAGGCTTCACCTAAGCACTACGACGATATGACCGAGGTGGATTATGGTGGAGGGGGCACCGCACACGGCTAAAAGCAATCAACTTGTGTGTTCTAGGCTGCCCCTGCCCCCGTATATAAAGGAGCAAGGCAGGAGGCTGGCCGGCCCTAGGGGCGGCCAAGGGAGGAGGAATCCTCCTCCTAGAAGGAGTAGGATTCCTCCTTTACTAGTCCTACTAGGAGAAGGGGAAAGAGGGAAAAGAGAAGAAGAGGAGAAGGAAAGGGGGGTGCCCCCTTCCTAGTCCAATTCGGACTCCCTTTAGGGAGGGGGCGCGGCTGCCCCTTGTGGGCTGCCTCCCCTCTTCCCTATGCCCCATGTAGGCCCAATCTTTCCCCCAGGGGGGGGGGGGGGGTCCGGTAACCCTCTGGCACTCCGGTTTTCTCTGAAATCACCCGGAACACTTCCGGGGTCCGAATATTGTCATCCAATATATCAATCTTTATGTCTCTGCCATTTTGAGACTCCTCGTAATGTCTGTGATCATATCCGGGACTCCGAACTACCTTCGGGATATCAAAACACATAAACTCATAATTCCAATCGTCACCAAACGTTAAGCGTGCAGACCCTACGGGTTCGAGAACTATGTAGACATGACCGAGATACGTCTCCGGTCAATAACCAATGGTGGAACCTGGATGCTCATATTGGTTCCTACATATTCTACGAAGATCTTTATCGGTTAAACCGCATAACAACATATGGTGTTCCCTTTGTCATCGGTATGTTACTTGCCCGAGATTCGATCGTCGGTATCATCATACCTCGTTCAATATCGTTACCGGCAAGTCTCTTTACTCGTTCCGTAATACTTCATCCCGCAACTAACTCATTAGTCACATTGCTTGCAAGGCTTATAGTGATGAGCATTACTGAGAGGGCCCAGAGGTACCTCTCCGATACATGGAGTGACAAATCCTAATCTCGATCTATGCCAACCCAACAAACACCATTGAGGGAGTCCTGGATTAGGGGGTGTCCGGATAGCCGGACTATACCTTCGGCCGGACTCCTGGACTATGAAGATACAAGATTGAAGACTTCGTCTCGTGTCCAGAAGGTACTTTCCTTGGCGTGGAAGGCAACCTTGGCGATACGGATATGTAGATCTCCTACCATTGTAACCGACTCTGTGTAACCCTAGCCCTCTTCGTTGTCTATATAAACCGGAGGGTTTTAGTCCGTAGGACGAACAACAATCATACCATAGGCTAGCTTCTAGGGTTTAGCCTCTTTGATCTCGTGGTAGATCTACTCTTGTACTACCCATATTATCAATATTAATCAAGCAGGACGTAGGGTTTTACCTCGATCAAGAGGGCCCGAACCTGGCTAAAAACATCGTGTCCCTCGTCTCATGTTACCATCTGCCGAGACGCACAGTTCGAGACCCCCTACCCGAGATTCGCCAGTTTTGACACCAACATTGGTGCTTTCATTGAGAGTTCCTCTGTGTCGTCACTTTTAGGCCTGATGGCTTCTCCGATCATCAACAGCGATGCGATCTAGGGTGAGACTTTTCTCCCCGGACAGATCTTCGTATTCGGCGGCTTTGCACTGCGGGCCAATTCGCTTGGTCATCTGGAGCAGATCGAAAGCTACGCCCCTGGCCATCAGGTCAGATTTGGAAGTTTGACCTACATGGCCGACATCCGCGGAGACTTGGTCTTCGACGGATTCGAGCCACAGCCGAGCACGCCGCACTGCCACGATGGGCATGATCTAGCTCTGCCGCCGAACAGTGCCCTGGAGGCCGCACCCGCATCAGCTCTGACCCTTAATTCGGAGCCAACTGCGCCAATCGAGGATGGGTGGTTGGACACCACCTCGGGGGCTGCAATCTCTACGGCGGTCGAGCCGAACACCAGCCCTATTCTCTGCGAAGCCCATGACTCCAAGGAGCCGGACTCCTCTCTAGACTCCGAGCCCTCCGTGCCCCTACCGATCGAACCTGATTGGGCGCCGATCATGGAGTTCACCGCCGCAGACATCTTTCAGCACTCGCCCTTCAGCGATATTCTGAATTCACTAAAGTCTCTCTCTTTATCAGGAGAGCCCTGGCCGAATTATGGTCAGCAAGGTTGGGATGCGGATGATGAAGAAATTCAAAGCTCACCCACCACCCAGTTCATAGCCACTATCGATGATTTAACCGACATGCTCGACTTCGACTCCGAAGACATCGACGGTATGGACGCCGATGCAGGAGACGATCAAGAACCAGTGCCTATAGGGCACTAGAAAGCCACCTCGTCATATGATATATACATGGTGGACACCCCAAAAGAAGGCAATGGCGATGGAACAGCGGAGGATGACCCCTCCAAGAAGCAGCCTAAGCGTCGGTGTTAGCAGCGCCGCTCTAAATCCCGCCAAAGCAAAAACGGTGATTCCAGCAGGAGATAATAACACCCTGGACAGTGCCGAAGACAACCACCTCCAGCAAGATTCAGCACAGGAGGATGGAAAAGCCAGCCCTCATGAGAGAGCGGCAGACAGAGAGGTCAATGACGATAATTACATGCCTCCCTCCGAAGATGAGGCAAGCCTCGACGACGACGAATTTGTCGTGCCGGAGGATCCCGTCGAACAAGAGCGTTTCAAATGCAGGCTTATGGCCATGGCGAGCAGCCTCAAGAAAAAACAGCAACAACTTAGAGTTGATCAAGATTTGCTAGCCGACAGATGGACTGAAGTCCTTGCGGCCGAAGAGTATGAACTCGAACGCCCCTCCAAGAGCTACCCAAAGCGCAGGTTGCTACCCCGATTAGAGGAGGAAGCACCTAAACCTACATCACCAGCGCATGATGCGGCTGACCGGCCACCCCGTGGCCGCGACAGAGAGGCCTCTCGGCCCTCCACTCAAGCCGCACCGCGGTGCCGCTCAAAAAATACAAAGGCACGAGAAAATGCGCCAGACCTGCGAGATATATTGGAGGACAAGGCAAGGCAAACAAGATCGATCTACGGATCGCGTGGGCGCCCCACGGCACAAGACGGTAATCGTCACTCCGGATACAGTAAATCCGGCCGGGCCGAACACAGTAGACAAAGCTTGTTTGAGTTGCATCGCGATATAGCCCAATACAGAGGTGCCGCACACCCACTATGCTTCAAAGATGAAGTAATGGATCATCAAATCCCTGAGGGTTTCAAACCCATGAACATTGAATCATACAATGGCACAACAAATCCTGCGGTATGGATCGAGGACTATCTCCTTCATATCCACATGGCCCGTGGTGATGACCTACACGCCATCAAATACCTCCCACTTAAGCTTAAAGGACCAGCTCGACACTGGCTTAACAGCTTGCCAGCAGAATCAATTGGTTGTTGGGAGGACCTGGAAACCGCATTCCTCGACAATTTCCAGGGCACTTATGTGCGACCACCAGACGCCGATGACCTAAGCCACATAATTCAGCAGCCAGAGGAATCAGCCAGACAATTCTGGACATGGTTCCTAACCAAGAAAAATCAAATCGTCGACTATCCGGACGCAGAGGCCCTAGCAGCCTTCAAGCATAACATCCGCGACGAGTGGCTTGCACGGCACCTAGGACAGGAAAAGCTGAAATCCATGGCAGCCCTCACGACACTTATGACCCGCTTTTGCGCAGGAGAAGACAGCTGGCTAGCTCGCAGCAATAACATGACCAAGAGCCCTGGTAATTCGGATACCAAGGACAGCAGTGGCAGGTCGCGTTAACGGCGACAATGCTGAGGATACGGCAGTTAATGCCGGATTCAGAGGCTCTAAACCCGGTCAGCGGAAAAAGCCATTCAAAAGAAATACTCCGGGCCCGTCCAGTTTGGACCGAATACTCGACCGCTCATGCCAGATACATGGCACCCCCAAAAAACCAGCCAATCACACCAACAGGGAATGTTGGGTGTTCCAGCAGGCAGGCAAGTTAAATGCCAAAAGCAGAGACAAGGGGCTGCATAGCGATGACGAGGAGGAGCCCCGGTCGCCGAACAACAGTGGACAGAAAGGTTTTCCCCCACAAGTGCGGACGGTGAACATGATATACGCAACCCACGTCCCCAAGAGGGAGCGGAAGCGTGCGCTAAGGGACTTATACGCGATAGAGCCAGTCGCCCCAAAGTTCAACCCATGGTCTTCCTGCCCGATCACTTTTGATCGAAGGGACCACCCCACTAGCATCCGTCATGGCGGATTCGCTGCATTGGTTCTAGACCCAATTATTGACGGATTTCACCTCACTAGAGTCCTTATGGACGGCTGCAGCAGCCTGAACCTGCTTTACCAGGATACAGTGCGGAAAATGGGCATCGATCCCTCGAGGATTAAACCCACTAAAACGACCTTTAAAGGCATCATACCAGGTGTAGAGGCCAACTATACAGGCTCCATTACACTTGAAGTGGTCTTCGGATCTCCAGATAATTTCCAAAGCGAGGAGTTAATCTTCGACATAGCCCCGTTCCGCGGTGGCTATCACACACTGCTCGGGCGAACCGCATTTGCCAAGTTCAATGCGGTGCCGCACTACGCATACCTCAAGCTCAAGATGTCGGGCCCTCGAGGAGTCATCACGGTCAATCGAAACACCGAACGCTCTCTCCGAACGGAGGAGCATACGACGGCTATCGCAGTGGAAGTACAAAGCAGCCTCTCAAGGCAATTCTCCAGTCCGGCCATTAAATGTCTGGACACCGTCAAGCGCGCCCGGAATAACCTACAACAAGACCGCCTGGCACGTTCCGAGCAAGCGTAGCAATGCGGCCCCAACCCCAGCCCTCGCGAATTTGCGAAACTAGTGTTGCACGTACATAACTACGCTCTGGAAATACCATGGGCATAGGGGCAGGGGCACCATCACAGCACACCCGAAACGCGGCTTAAACCGCACTAGGGGCTGCCGATTTCTTAATTTTCTCTTATTTTTAGGACTCCATTCTTCGGAAGGCTTGCCCGGCAGTACAATTGCCACACAAATGATACAACCAGGGAAGCAGAAAGCTACGTCGCACTACGGAACTCTAAGGTGGTCTCTATAACAAGAAGTATACCTGTTTCACATAACATTCCGCAGGTCGCCCCTGGAAAGGACATGTTAAATAGTCCCATCTTTTGCTTATCGCACTATTTGAATCGTTCTGCTTTGATCGCAGCCTTTTTAAATAAACAATGCATAGCTTCCGTCTATTATTGCATTACCCTTTTTTTACGAATATATGTTCATTAATGACATGTTGCACCCATACACTTTGGTACGGCCAATACGCCAGGGGCTTAAGTACCCCACAACACGGTGTGAGAAGTCCGAACACTTTCACAAGTGCGGCACCCCGAACTTATAGCATTATATGCATCGGCTCTGAATCATGTCTTGGGTCAATAGTTGGGTTTGCCCGGCTCCTATGTTTTGGTACCTTATGTTCCGTTATATCGGCTAAGGTAGCACTAGGAGAACTACTGCGATTGTGCCCCAGTTGAGCTGGGCTAAGCACCTCAGTAGAGAAAGCTAAAACTGACCGTCATGATGAGGCGAGAGCTGGTCGCTGTTCGAGAGGTTTTCGAGTCCCTAAAGATTTATGCCGCTTAGAGCGAGGAGTCGGCTTTGTTCGGCCTAGGCGTGGATAGCGCCCCGAACTCGGTCTTCCGAACACTAGGGGCTTCGCCGAAATTTAAAATTATAGAATTCTATGGCTAAGTGAGAGTGTTCAAGCATTATAGTCCGATTGCCTTGTTCGTTGTGTTGAGCGCCTCCCTCGAAGGACCCAAAAATGGGAAAAAGAGCACTCATGTTTATCCCGAACACCCCAGCACTCGTGGCATGGGGGCAGAAGCCGACGACTCGCAATCTCTCAAATTTGATAAATGGCCGCACAAAAGGTAATATTTTAAATTCAAAAAGCATTGCTTAGCGCACATGAACAAGTTTTCAGCACACAGGACAAAACGAGCGAGTTTACTCAAAAATTACATCCCTGGAACATTCATCCGCCATAAGGTGGGCACCCTTCAGAACGCCCTCATAATACATCTCGGGCTTGCAATGCCCCTTGCCTGGCGGTGGCCCGTCCTTCACAAACTTCTCAACATCCAGCTTGCCCCAGTGCACCTTCGCACGGGCAAGCGCCCTACGGGCACCCTCGATGCATACGGAGCGCTTGATGACTTCGAGCCTTGGAAAGGCCTCCACCAGCCGCCTCACCAGCCCGAAGTAGCTCCCAGGCATGGCCTCTCCAGGCCACAGCCGGACTATGAGGCCCTTCATGGCCTTTTCGGCCACCTTATGGAGCTCGATCAGCTGTTTCAGCTGGTCACTTAAGGGCACCGGGTGTTCGGCCTCAGCATACTGAGACCAGAACATCTTCTCCGTCGAGCTTCCCTCCTCGGCTCGGTAGAAGGCGGCAACATCCGACACGCTACGGGGCAAGTCTGTGAATGCTCCTGGAGAGCTCCGGATTCGGGTAAGTAACAAGTAATTCACTTTTACGTGCTTGCTTTGCATAAAGAATGCCTTACCCGCCGCTATCTTTTTATGGCCTCAACCTCTTGGAAGGCCTTCTGGGCTTCGGCCTTGGCAGACTTGGCATCTTCAATGGCCGCCGCGAGCTCAGACTCTTGTGTCTTCGAGTCAAGCTCCAAACTCTCATGTTTTTTCATGAGAGCCTGGAGCTCTTGCCGCACCTCGCCAACCTGCGTCTCATGCTTCTCCCGCTCGGTGCGCTCCGTGGACGCCCTCTTCTCAACCTCGAACAGCGCTTGCTTAAGGGTCGCCACCTCAGTTGTGGCCCCTACAATAGCCACGTTAATCCTGTCACTTTTTGCAATTGCACCTTTCACATATTTAAATAAGGTATTTCTTACCTTCCTTCTCCTCGAGCTGCTGCTTGGCTAGGCCGAGCTCTTGCTCGGACCGCTCGAGGTTCTGCTTCAGCGTGCACACCTCTGCAGTCAGTGCGGCGGATGCTAGCAGCGAAGCCTGCATGCGCATATTGACTTACTTTTGTTAGACTCCTGCGAACGGTATTAGATCCTCTATTCGGCTTTTCTTTCCAAATGCCAAACAGAGCATCATGGGCTACTGTCTATGCGGTAATATTTTTACATATCTTTTACTTACCTCAAAGCCTGTTAGAAGGCTGGCACAGGCTTCAGTCAGTCCGCTCTTGGTGGACTGAACCTTCTGGATCACCGCACTCATAACAGTGCGGTGCTCCTCGTCGATGGAGGCGCCGTCAAGCACCTCCAGCAAATTGTCCGGTGTCTCCGGTTGGACGGAGGTCACCGGCTCGGTAGGCTTGCCCCTCTTGGAAGGAGGTCGCCTGCCGGAGTCCGGAACCGTTGAAGGTTCCGGCGCGGTGTCCGGCTCAAGGCCGGACTTGGAGCCCTTGGGGGTTCTATCCCTTTTACGCCTGGAGTCCGGGAGGTTGCCTTGCCGCGCCTCCAGGACCACCTCCTCCTGGCTTGGAACCTGTTGGGACAGCACCTCGGCATCATCCGTAGGGTGGGGGGGAGGTAGCGTGCGGAAGTGAATTCACGTCCGACGAATCCAGGGAGCCGCTCGACGACTCGTCGAGCCCGGCCTTGGGCGGACTGCATAGTCATATTCGGCGTAAGGAGGAGCTGTGCAAGAAAGGAACACTATGAATTGCTCTGGTGTCCGAATACTTACGATCTCGCCAGGGGCTTGGCCCTGTGCGGCCACTCCTCTTCGCTGTCGTCGGCGTCGGCGGAGTAGTCCGGAGAAAGGGTCTTCCCCTTCTTGGACCCTTCGGCCTCCCCAGTTGGGGCGGCCTTCCTTTTCTTCCCTCCCCCCGCTGGAGGGGGAGAGGTCTCTTATTCCTCCTCCTCGTCTTCATGGGAGGAGTGCGTCTTGGGGTCGTCGGATGATGAATCCGACGCCTCCTAGCGCCGGGCACTCTTTCGAGTCCCCGTGGCCTTTTTCTTGGCCTTCTTCTCCGGCACCACATAGGGTGCCGAAACCAGCAGCTTCGCCAAGCGAGCGTCCGCTGGGCCTTCAGGTAAAGGAGCCGGACAGATGATCTGTCCGGACGTCTCCTGCCAATCCTGTCAAAGGTAAGGGAGCTTAGATCCCGCATGGAGTCAAACTATGAAAAACTAATACCCTGTAAAAGGTAAAAACAGCTTACCGCACTAGCGTGACGCTGCGTGCTGAATCCGCGATCCTCGGTAGCGGATGCGGGGACCTCGGCGCCCTTGAAAACACCTTCCAGGCATCTTCGTACGTCGTGTCGAAGAGCCTGCTCAGAGTTCGGTGCTGCGTCGGGTCGAACTCCCACAGGTTGAAAGCCCATTGTTGACACGGGAGGATCCAGCGGATGAGCATAACCTGGACTACGTTGACAAGTTTGAGCTTCTTGTCTGCCAGGGTTTGGACGCATGTTTGGAGTCCGGTCAGCTCTCCTTTTTTACCCCACGACAGGCCCGTCTCTTTCCAGGAGGTGAGCCGCGTAGGGGGTCCGGATCGGAACTCGGGGGCTGCGACCCATTCAGGGTCGCGTGGCTCGGTGATGTAAAACCACCCCGATTGCCACCCCTTTAGGGTCTCCACGAAGGAGCCCTCGAGCCATAGGACATTGGGCATCTTGCCCACCATGGCGCCGCCGCACTCCGCCTGGGTGCCGCGCACCACCTTCGGCTTGACATTGAAAGTCTTGAGCCATAGGCCGAAATGGGGGCGGATGCAGAGGAAAGCCTCGCACACGACGATAAACGCTGAGATGTTGAGGACAAAGTTCGGGGCCAGATCGTGGAAATCCAGGCCATAATAGAACATGAGCCCCTGGACAAATGGGTGGAGAGGGAAGCCCAGTCCGCGAAGGAAATGGGGGAGGAACACCACCCTCTCATGGGGCCTAGGGGTGGGGATGAGCTGCCCCTCTTCAGGAAGCCGGTGCGCAATGTCGTTAGACAAGTATCCGGCCTTCCTTAGTTTTTTGATGAGTCCCTCCATGACGGAGGAGACCATCCACTTGCCTCCCGCTCCAGACATGGCTGGAGAAGGTTGAGGTGGGGTGTGCGGACTTGGGCGCTGGAGCTTGAGTGTGCAGAAATGGATAGGCAAAGGAGGAAGGAGGCATAGATGAAAAGGTGGATTCTTATCCCCTTATATGGGCGGATGCGACTATGCGTCCCCACCAGCCTGGTAAAACTCGCTTATCTCCCAAGCGCCGTAATCAATGGCGCGGTTGGGTTACCCACGCCCGTATTGATGAGAATCCCGGAATAAGGGGACACGATCTCTGCTTTGACAAGACGTGCCAAGGAAACCGCCTCGCTAAACGCACTAAGGTGACACAGTAAAATGATTCGAATAAACACTTGGCCGTGGTGTGATGTCACGCTACGGAATATGTCAGCAGATTAGATTTGTGTAAATATTATTCTCTCTATGGCAGTATGTGGAAACTTATTTTGCAGAGCTGGACACTACCTTTGTGTTCAAAATCTTCTACGAAGTACTTGGAGGAGGAACCCGCCTTGCAATGCCGAAGACAATCTGCGCGACGGACTCGTCGTCATTGAAGCCTGGTTCAGGGGCTACTGAGGGAGTCCTAGATTAGGGGGTGTCCGGATAGCCGAACTATACCTTCGGCCGGACTCCTGGACTATGAAGATACAAGATTGAAGACTTCGTCCCGTGTCCGGAAGGGACTTTCCTTGGCGTGGAAGGCAAGCTTGGCGATACAGATATGTAGATCTCCTACCATTGTAACCGACTCTGTGTAACCCTAGCCCTCTTCGATGTCTATATAAACCGGAGGGTTTTAGTCCGTAGGACGAACAACAATCATACCATAGGCTAGCTTCTAGGGTTTAGCCTCTCTGATCTCGTGGTAGATCTACTCTTGTACTACCCATATCATCAATATTAATCAAGCAGGACGTACGGTTTTGCATCCATCAAGAGGGCCCGAACCTAGGTAAAAACATCGTGTCCCTCGTCTCCTGTTACCATCCGCCTAGACGCACAGTTCGGGACCCCCTACCCGAGATCCGCCGGTTTTGACACCGACAACCATCGGAGACACCTGTAGAGCATCTTTATAATCAACCAGTTACGTTGTGAAGTTTGATAGCACACTAAGTGTTCCTCCGGTATTCGGGGGTTGCATAATCTCATAGTCATAGGAACATGTATAAGTCATGAAGAAAGCAATAGCAATAAACTAAACGATCATTATGCTAAGCTAACGGATGGGTCTTGTCCATCACATTATTCTCTAATGATGTGATCCCGTTCATCAAATGACAACACATGTCCATGGCTAGGAAACTTAACCATCTTCGATTAACGAGCTTGTCAAGTAGAGGCATACTAGGGACACTTTGTTTGTCTATGTATTCACACATGTACTAAGTTTCCGGTTAATAATATAAATAACAACTTTATTATTGCCTCTAGGGCATATTTCCTTCACAAATGCAATGTAGACACGGAGATTTTTGGCGTGGTTCCAATAGGTGGTGCTATCATACATCCACGTTGATGGAGACTTCAACCCACGGAGGGTAACGGTTGCGTGAGTCCATGGAGGGCTCCACCCATGAAGGGTCCACGAAGAAGTAACCTTGTCTATCCCACCATGGTCATCGCCCACGAAGGACTTGCCTCACTAGGGTAGATCTTCACGAAGTAGGCGATCTCCTTGCCTGTACAAACTCCTTTGTTCAACTCCACAATCTTGTTGGAGGCTGAGGGAGTCTAGATTAAGGGGTCCTTGGGCGTCTGGACTATATGACATGGGCCGGACTAATGGGCCGTGAAGATACAACACAAAAGACTTCCTCCCGTGTCTGGATGGGACCCTCCTTGGCGTGCAAGGCAAGCTTAGCGTGCGGATATGAATATTCCTTTCTCTGTAAACCAACTCTGTACAACTCTAGCCCCCTTTGTTGTCTATATAAACCAGAGGGTTTAGTCCGTAGAGGCGATCATAATCATCTATGCTAGAAAATTAGGGTTTAGCCATTATGATCTCGTGGTACATCAACTCTTGTAACCCTTATACTCATCAAAGTCAATCAAGCAGGACGTAGGGTATTACGTCCATCAAGAGGGCCCGAACCTGGGTAAAACATCGTGTCCCTTGTTTCCTGTTACCATCAATCCTTAGATGCACAGTTCGGGACCCCCTACCCGAGATCTGCCAGTTTTGACACCGACATTGGTGCTTTCATTGAGAGTTCCGCTGTGTCATTGCCAGTAGGTTCGATGGCCCCATCAATCATCTACAATAATGCTGCCCTGAGGGAGGTCTTTCTCCCCGGCCAAATCTTCGTGTTCAGCAGCTTCGCACTGCGGGCCAACTTGATTGGCCATCTAGAGTGATGCGGAGCATCCTACGATCATCCCCATGTACACTCAAGCATATGCCTTTGGACCTAAGGTGAACTCGCTCCCTTCCGAATCTTCCCTTTCCGCATGTAAGACATGGATGCTACTTCAAGCGCGGACCTTGTGCATACTCAGGTACACCCGAGGAGACCATGGAGAGCCCAAGGACCAAGGCCAAGCGTGCGCGGAAGCGAAGGAAGGAGAAGGAAGAAGAGCCAGCCGCTACAGCGGCTAGACATCCGGCCCTAGCCCGGACATCCGGCCCTTGGCTCGAAAATCCGGCATCGGTTATCCAGAGAACACCGGAAAGGACCAGTGCAGCCCGGACATCCGGCACCTTGCCCCGGACATCCGGCTCCTCCCGAAGCCCCGGACATCCGGGCCCTTCGCCCGGAAATCCGGCCCCTCCATCACAGAATGCATCTGGAAGACCTAGGCCAGCCCGGACATCCGGCCCGTCGCGAACCCCGAACATTCGGCTCCACCTGTCTGTGCACAGTGAAGGGCCGAGGCCCATGTACCCCTTCGCCCACCTAGACTATATATACTCCTCCTCCTCCCTCTTTCTAGGGTTAGCGTTGTGATAGCTCATTTGAGAGATAGAGCCTCGCTCATCCATATCGGATCTACTCCTTGAGAGAGACTGTGGCCCCTCTTCGGAGATGATCCACTTGGATTCAAGACCTCCTCATGGAGAAGACCATTAAGACCTCCTCACGGAGAAGACCGGTTACCATTTGTACCGTTCCTTGTTGATCGTGGATTATGTATCTCCCTTTGTGTTCATGTATCTAGCATATGTGTGACCACATCTTGTTGGTTTGAGTGTTTCTCTCGTGTTTCCCCTGATGTTTCCCCTCGTGATTAGCCTCGTGTTCTTCACGGGATCCGCTCCTTTCGTGAAAGATCGGCCATCTAGGGTTCCACCCTACATCATCTTGGTATCATGAGCCACGTTGATCACGATTTCGGAGCCTCCCCTCTTTGTTTTCTAGCCTAATTTTGTTGATTCCGTCCTAAAATCAAAAATTCCCCACCAAAAATAGCCCCAATTTTTTTTTGTGATTTGTTGGTTTAATGAAGTTCTGTTGATTTTGATCCATGGATTTGCTTGGTTTCAAGTGGATCTAGCATCTCCCCAAGTTTCCCCACTTTCCATCCACGAAATCTCATCAATTTTGCCCCCAAAATCATCTATTTCTGCCCCCAAATCGAGTTGCGAAGTCCAAATCCCGATCTGGAATCGTCGGGCCGGACATCCGGGTCCCCGGCCGGACATCCGGCACCTGGAATGAAAAATCCGCACGGTTCTGGACATACACCCCCGGAAATCCGGCCCAAGCCCCGGATGTCCGGCCCCTGGCATTTCAGCCTTTCCCATTTCACCGTTTTCACCATAACTAATTCATCCGGAGTCCGTTTTTTACGTTCTTTAGCTCGTTTTGAAGCTCTTGACATCCCCCTTCCCACAAAAATACTACCATCACCATTTGAATCCATCAAATTTTTGGAACTTTGGCATCTTTGCCTAGGGCTTCCACCATATCATCCGCATAACCACCACCGACTTCCGCAACCTAACCCAATTTGTTCCCCATAGCATTAGTGGTTGTTTGAGTTGTGATTTGAGTCTCCTAAGGTGTTTAGGCTACTTAGGGACGATTGCTTCTTCATCAACCACCACCATAACTTCCGCATAGGCTTGCCCACCATACACTTACGCCACCCCAACTTAACCCAATTTTGTTTGTGTTGTGAGTTGTGTCTCCTAAGGTGTTTCGGCTACTTAGGGACCGTGCTTCCAACTCCGACACCGTGTATAGTCCACCACCTTACCCTCCACTTCCGCATTGAGTCTCAAAACCCATCATTGCATTCCCGCAATCCCATTGAGCTTCCACAAAAACACCACCATAGCCTTCCCGCTACCACCTCCGATAATTTTGTCACACTTTTGACATTTGACGTTTGAGATTTTGAGTTCGCGGTTTTTCCGTTTCCTAAGGTGTTTCGGCTACTTAGGGACGATTCTCCGTCATCTTGGTATCTACATCAAGAACACCGCCACTCATCATCACCGCGGACGGTAACCTCCATATCATCTTGGTATCGTGGTATCCATCCATTGTATATTCTCCGTGCCATTACATTGTTAACCCCTAGCCCATTTTGCGTCACTTGCCTATCGAGACTAGCCAATTGAGTATTGCCAACAACGTTACTTGTGCACATTAGTGGTCTACACCTTCCATTACATACATACCATATTATATTGGTATCATCACATCATCTCTTGTGCCTCAAGTTTGTTCCCGCATATACCCAATCGCTATCTTGGTTTGTGCATTCCGCATTGTGGCCATATACAAAAAAAGAATAAGCTTTTAAGCAAAGAAAAAGAGAAAAAACAAAAGAGCTTGTAAGCAAGTGTCATAGCATCATACCACATTGCATATAAGATTGTCATATCCGATCATCTTGGATCATACCACCGGACCATACATACATAGCATACTTGGGATAGAAGTTTATCCATTTTGCATCTTATAGGTTGTGCACAAGTGTCGTATCCGCCTATTGAGCAATCGTGCTAGAGTCTCTCTTGAGTTGTGCAACACGAGCGTTTTCCGTGGATTCCACATTTTGTGCTCATCCTTGGTTGCACGACCCCATTTATCTATTCGTGTGTGAGTTTCCGTGTGCCACCCATATTGCTATTGGCCTACTTGTTTCACTTGCGAATTTGTGAATCTCTTTCAACATTATTGACTCTCGCTAACATTTTGCATCAAATATTTTGTGCCACTATCCTCACCGAGCTCCACCATAAGCCCTATTTGTGTAGGTGTGAGAAACCGACAAGAATTGGTACCAATTGTGCTATTTCCTTGTTACATCGTTGAGTGATCATTGATCCATCTTCAACATCGGTCAAGGTACATTTGGTATAGTTCTTCTCCTTTCTCCACTCATATTTGCTCGAGTATTGTCATGGATAGGCAAGGCATTTCATCTCCGGTCTTCGACAACAACGACGACGTGAACAACTACATCACCAAAGCGTCAATCTTCGATCTACAAAGACAAATGCAAGGCGCACAATCAAGATTGCGAGAGCGCATCGAGAACCTCTCCATCGACATTCATCACTCTGAAGCAAGGAAAAGGGACTACATCGACAACATGCTTTCCACACAAAAGGAGGAGCAAGATGCAAGGATGAAGGATATTCAGACCTTGTTGATCAACCGTTCTTCCCCTTCATCATCCTCAAGGCGGCGACGTTCAAGTCACAAGTCTTCGGAGCGCAAAAATGATGCAAGTGCAAGTCTTCCACGTCCACATATCTATGGCGACCACCATCATGTTCATGATCCACATTGTCATGAAGGGCAAGCCACCTCCAAGCACCATGTGCACGACGACAATGAACGCCAACGAGCTCAAGTACGACAACGACACCATCAACATGAAGATGCTCGAGATGCGCCTACCTACAAGTCCAAACATCATGAGCACAAGAGAAGACCGCGAGACAAGCACCACCAAGAGGACGCTACGGCTACCACCACCGCTTCGGCATCTTCGCCAAGTGATATCAAGGCATCTTCGCCTTTGGACGTACGAAATCTTTGCCTACTTCCTACGAGTACGCCTACATTGACTTCATCAAGTCCAAGGCGACCACCTATGAGCGAGGGAGACACTTCCATCTTCGGAAGCCCCTCAAAGAAGATGGCCGAGCATGGGAAATTCCCTTCGGTCATGGAGATGATCTACGAGGTGCCACATCATATGGACCTCCAACAACAAGACGGTGACAAGAAGGTCGACCAAGGGCCATCCCCTTCGACCACGGCGACGAGCGCGAACCTCTTCAAGAACATGAACACGGCGCCCCAACGGGACTCATACTCTGAGTCAAGCTCCGAGACCGCACATGAGACCTTATCTTTGGTCTTAGAGGAGAGTGATGATGTGCCATCTTCGGCCTTCATCCACGGCGACGACTACGACATGATTGAGCATGGAGACATTTGCACCTACATCTCTCCGACACCCACATATGACGAGATGCCCCAATTCCCATGTGAGGAAAGCCACCACCCCATGAGTGAGATGAGTGAATCCACCATATATGACATTGAGTGCATTTCCTATGAGAGGATGAGTGTGACCACCACTAGCCCCATACATGAGAGCATGCCACATATCCTATGTGAGGTTGAGAGCCATTTGAGTGACTCCACCAACCATATGAGTGAGTGCATCCTTAAGGGAGTGAGTGAGCCACAACACTTAGTGAGTGAGGTAGTTGATAGGACATGTGAGGACACTATGATTTCTAACGACTTACCCTCTACTCCAAGTGTGTTTTCTTCTTTGGTGCTAGGTCTCCTACATGACGACATGCCTATCCTCGACAAGTCCATACCTCCAGTGGAGACGACGATGGACATGGTGGACGATGATGCACCCCCACATGGTTCCATCAAGATGAATATGGCCACAACTCGGTCTTGGACACCTCACCTACAACACATGAGTGATGGTCCAAAGGTAACATAGGTGATGGTGCTTCTATTGTCCCACTAGTGGACTATCTCACCAATTATTGCTTGCATGATGTTGATCCACCTATTCCCATGCATTATGCTAGTGCGACTTCTTCATGTCATGACTTATCTGTTTATGATGAATATGATGATGAGCATGTTGAGTTTCCTAGTTGTGATGCTATGCTCCATAGGATATCATGTGAAAATTATATTGGTCATGTCATGTTTGACAATCCATTAAACTTGTCATATGCTATGAGTGAGATCTCCCATATTGCATCATTTCAATCTCAACATAGTAACTATGCATGTCCCATTAAAATAAATCCCATTTGCACTTATGGCATAGATGACAAGATGATGGTCATTGGCTTTTGTTTTTCATGTGATGATATTGCCATGTTTCCTTTACATGATTTGCGCAATTCATCTACTATGCCATGCCATGATCACAATGTTCCAAATATGCATTGTTTTGGATGTTGTCAATATTCTCCAAGAGATGTTTCCATTAATGCTCATGAGGTGACCCCCATAGTTTCCTCATACATATTAGGAGATTTTGATGCATTCCATACTTTGCATGACCATAATTGCTTGCACCATATGCATTCCATGAATAACAATGCTCTACATATTTCTCATGATGCATTACACAATTTGAGTCTCCATTATGCTATACATAATAACAAACCTATCATGATGGATGACATGTTTCTATATCATGCATCTCATCTCTTTGAGCATTGGATATTTTGTGCTAACAAGCACACGCACGTGCGCATCATGATGGATGATGTGTACATATACCACGCACACACAATTTTCCTTTTGCCTTTGTTTTGTGTAGGTACTCATGTATACTCGTCAACCTCTCAATCCCAAGAGTTTACGAAACGAGCTCTTGAGAGCAATGATGACTTGGGATCCCGTGGACTATCCTTACCACCATTCCCTTCGTGCAAGGACTACGCGCATCTCTTATACTTGGCTCTCACACGGCTTTGGGCTATATATCACTTGTTATGTTATGCCCATTTTCTCGTGTTCACTTTGCATGCTATGCCTCTTTCTATGATTTTGCCATGCAATTGTGACCCTTTCTTGCATCTACCCATGATTCACCGTTATGCTACTCCTATGTGTATTTGCATGCTTGGTGTAGATCCTTGTTGCTATTGTCATGTTTATCATGTGCCTCATGCTATTGATGCTTGTTGTGTTGGGAGAGCCATGATGTTCCGTTGCTATTTCCTTATGACCTCTTGCCAATACAATGATGATACCTTCCTCATATCTTGCTTTCATGCTTATGCTATGTCATGTGAATTATTCATTCCCACTATTTGCACACATGACATGATTGCCATGATTACCTCTAGTACGTTGCATCTTTGCACTACTAGCTTGCTTGACTTGATCACTATGATTTCTTGCTTTGTCGCATCACCCATGTTCCACTATTACTCGCTTTCTTGGGTTGATGACATACATGTTCATGCCTCTCACATGATATATCTTGATCATTGTCTCTTGTGTCCATTAGTTTCCTCTCTCTTATCTACTTGTAGTGAGTGCAACCATACTATGCTTATTGACATTGGAGACTTGGACATATTACTTGTGATGCATGCTTGTTTACTTGAGCCTATTGTCTTTGGTTGTAGTCGCATCTTATGCTTTCATACCATGCCACATCTTGTTCTTTCTTATGATAAGAATGATGAAAACACTTGTTGGGTATCTCACCATTCGAATGATAGGCGTTGCATTTGCACTAACCTCATTTGTTTTTCCGAGTGTTTGTCATGTTCTTTCATTTTGAAGGATTCACAAGGTGGCACCGTCATGAAACACCTTGGTCATGTGAAGGCGTACATGATGCGCAACACCAGCATTTTCGACATCCTCATAAAGGTGAACTCATTCCCTTTGAGCCATTCTCAAATACGCATATTGGATGGGTCATTCTTTCATTGTTGCCTCTTTCTTGTTCTCTACATGATACATCTATTGGATGGAGGACCTACATTGGAGATGGACCCTATGCACCTTCAAGTTGAGGCGTGCCACGACATTGAGCTATGGTACACCACCCATAACAAATTTGCATCTTATGCATGGATTGACTCACATTATTATTGCCCTGTTGCATCTTGTATTCCCATGTCATCCATGATATATGAGCTTGTGCATTTCCTTTGCAAATTTGTTGTGATCTTCCTTGATGGCACATTCATACATCATGATCATATTGCCTATCATCAATTGCATGATCACATACTCATATTGAGCATCCATTGCCATATTCATGCTATTTATAAACCGTCTCTCTATGACATCATTTTGCACCGTGGTGGCATTGATCACATTCACAATACATTTGTGTGCACAATGAATGATTTTGCTCCCATGAATGCTTTACATACCATTCCATATCTTTTGGATAAGCTTCATGCACCTTGTCATGATCAATCTTGTCGAACGGAATCTTTCTTATTTGATGGACACTTTGTGTACGCTAACCATTGTATTTCCGAGTGTCGTTTGTGTTTGCTCTTTTTGCATGTATACCACTCCGGCGACACCTTGGAGTACTTGGATTGCGTAATGTCTTCAACTCCGTCCACAACAACCGTTCCCATGGTGATGAGGATCACGATCCGAGGTCGGATCTTTCCCAAGGGAGGGGAGATGATGTGGAGCATCCTATGATCATTCCCATGTACACTGAAGCATACGCCTTTGGACCTAAGGTGAACTCGCTCCCTTCCGAATCTTCCCTTTCCGCATGTAAGACATCGATGCTACTTCAAGCGCAGACCTTGTGCATACTCAGGTACACCCGAGGAGACCATGGAGAGCCCAAGGACCAAGGCTAATCGTGCACGGAAGCGAAGGAAGGAGAAGGAAGAAGAGCCAACTACTACAGCGGCCGGACATCCGGTCCCAGCCCGGAAATCTGGCCCTTGCCTCGGAAATCCGGCATCGGCTATCCAGAGAGCACTGGAAAGGACCAGTGCAGCCCGGACATCCGGCACCTTGCCCCAGACATCTGGCTCCTCCCGAAGCCGGGACATCCGGCCCCTTCGCCTGGAAATCCGGCACCTCCATCACCGAATGCATCTGGAAGACCCATGCCAGCCCGGACATCCGGCCTCCTAGCCTGGACATCCGGCCCGACGCCCGGACATCTGGCTCCACCTGTCTATGCACAGTGAAGGGCCGAGGCCCATGTACCCCTTCGCCCACCTAGACTATATATACTCCTCCTCCTCCTCCCTCTTTCTAGGGTTAGCGTTGTGATAGCTCATTTGAGAGATAGAGCCTCGTTCATCCATATCGGATCTACTCCTTGAGAGAGACCGCGGCCCCTCTTCAGAGAAGATCCACTTGGATTCAAGACCTCCTCATGGAGAGGAACATCAAGACCTCCTCACAGAGAAGACCGGTTTGCATTTGTATCGTTCCTTGTTGATCATGGATCATGTATCTCCCTTTGTGTTCATGGATCTAGCATATGTCTGACTACATCTTGTTGGTTTGAGTGTTTCTCTCAAGTTTCCCCTCGTGTTTCATGTTCTTCGCAGGATCCACTCCTTTTGTGAAAGATCGGCCATCTAGGGTTCCACCCTACATCATAGAGAAGATCGACAACTACGCCCGAGGTCACCAGATTAGTTTTGGAAATCTGGATTATGTCACTGATATCCGAGGAGACTTGATCTTCCAAGGGTTCACGACCCCAACCTCCGCTCTGGCCTTAAACCTGGAGCGTGTCTCCAGGTCCAAAGACAGGATTCCCGAGCCCGCCAGACTCTCTACGGCTATTAAGCCTAGTATGGGAGAGTCGGAGGAAGCAGTGTCACCGGCAATCATTATGAAACCGAACTCTTCTCTGAACACTGACCCCGAGCCCTCGGAGTCAACATCGTGTGAGCTCGGCCAAGGAGTTCTCTCCGTGCCGTACTCCACGAACTCCATTTTTTCTGACCGAACCTTGCCTTTAAGCGAGGCTCTAGACTTAATGAGCTCCCTCGTCATTACAGAGGAGCAACCTCCGAATTCGCCCAGCCCAGACTAGGGGCTGAGAGCGGGGAATTTTACGTCCCACCCACCACCCACTTCATAGCCACTATCGAGGACTTAACCGACATGCTCGATTACGGCTCCGAAGACATCGACGGTATAGACAATGATGCCGGAGAAGAGCACGCCCAAAACACGCCGTCTACCGGATGATGGACGGCCACCTCTTCATATGACGTGTATATGGTGGATACACCCAAAGAGAGTAACGGCGATAACGAGAAAAATCCAGTTGAGGATATACCTCGTGAGACTCAACCAAAGTGCCAACGATAGCGGCGCCTCTCTAAATCACGCCGTGAAAAGATAGCAATATTGGCACCGGAGAGAACAACACTCCGGACGACACCGAAGAACAAGAAGCCCCCGTCGGGCCAACCTCCGAACAGGACGATCGGGAAGATGGCAAATTAGCCCTGATGACCAGGCTATAAATGAAGACTTGGAGGATAGTAATTATATTCCACCCTCCTAAGAGGAGGCGAGCCTCGGCGACGAAGACTTTATCGTGCCAGAGGAACCCCTCGAGGAGGAACGCTTTAGGTGCAGGCTAATAGCCACTGCAAGGAGCCTGAAAAATAAGTAGCGGCAGCTCCAAGCTGACCAAGATCTGCTTAATGACAGGTGGACTAACGTCCTGGCAGCCGAAGAATACGCCCTCGAGTGCCCAACCAAGAGTTACCCGAAGCATAAGCTGCTACCTCAATTCAACGATGAGGCGCTGGAGCCCATACCATCAGCACATAATGCAGCTGACCGGCCACCACGTGAGAGTGACAAAACGGCAGCTCAAGCCAAACACCAGCCCGCACTACCTCACCAAAAAAGCAGAGACACAACAACTCGGGGACATACGTACGACCTGCGGCAGGATTTGAAAAACTAAGGAGGCTAGACCAGCTCGATCTATGGATCGTGGGGGCATGCTCCGACGCGCAAGGATGGCTATCTAGCCAGGCACGACAGCCATAACCACGCCTGGGCCAAAAACCGCAGACGGACTCCATCCGAGCTACATCGCGACGTGGCCCGCTATGGAGGCGCCGCACACCCCTCTGCTTCACTGACAAAGTAATGGAACATTAATTCCCATAAGGGTTTAAACCCGTGAACATCGAATCATATGATGGAACATTGGATCCTACAGTATGGATTGAGGACTTTCTCCTCCATATTCATATGGCCCACGGTGATGATCTTCACGCCATCAAATACCTCCCGCTAAAGCTAAAGGGACCAGCTCGGCACTGGTTAAACAGCCTGCCAGAAAACTCCATTGGCAGCTGGGAGGACCTGGAAGACGCCTTCCGCGACAACTTCTAGGGTACATACGTCCGACCTCCGGACGCCGATGACTTAAGTCACATAGTCCAACAGCCCGGAGAGTCGTTCAGGAAATTCTGGACTAGGTTCCTAATAAAAAGAACCAGATCGTCGACTGTCCGGATGCCGAAGCCCTAGCAACCTTTAAGCATAGCATTCTCGACTAATGGCTCGCCCGGCACCTTGGCCAAGAAAAACCGAAGTCCATGGTAGCCCTCACGGCACTTATGACCTGCTTTTGCGCGGGCAAAAATAGTTGGCTAGCCCGTAGCGGCAATAATGCAAGCGAACCTGGCACTTCTGAAGCCAGAAATAGCAATGGCAAGCCCCGATGCAACAGGCACAAGCGTCGGAACAACGGTGATAATACCGATGACACGGCGGTTAACGCTGGATTCAGGGGCTCAAAGCCCGGTCAGCGGAAGAAGCCATTTAAAAGAAACAATTCGGGCTCATCCAGCTTGGACCGAATCCTCGATCGACCATGTCAGATCCATGGCATCCTCGATAAACCTGTCAATCATACCAACAGAAGCTATTGGGTCTTTAAACAGGCCGGTAAGTTACATACGGAGGACAAAGAGAAGGGGTCACCAAGTGAGGACGATGACAAGGAGCCCCGTCCACCGAACACAGGGGGACAGAAGAACCCCCCCCCCCCAGTCAAAATGGTGAACATGATATACATTACTCACATCCCCAAGAGGGAGCGCAAACGCGCACTCAGGGACGCCTATGCGATAGAGCCAGTCGCCCCAAAATTCAATCCATGGTCATCTTGCCCAATCACTTTTGACCGCAGGGACCATCTGACCAGTATTTGTCACGGTGGCTCAGCCGCACTGGTCCTCGACCCAATCATTGATGGATTCCACCTCATGCGGGTCCTCATGGACGGTGGCAGCAGCCTCAACCTGCTCTATCAGGGCACAGTCCGCAAGATGGGCATCAATCCCTCAAGGATCAAGCCCACCAAAACTACCTTTAAAGGAGTAATACCAGGTGCAGAGGCCTGCTACACGGGCTCAATCACATTGGAAGTCGTCTTCGGATCGCCGGACAACTTCCAAAGCGAAGACTTGATCTTAGACATCGGCCCCTTCCGCAGTGGCGATCACGCACTGCTCAGACAAACCGCATTCGCTCGCTTCAATGCGGTGCCACATTATGCCTATCTCAAGCTTAAGATTCCCAGGCCACGCGGTGTCATAACTATCAACAGAAACATGGAACGCTCCCTCCATACTGAGGAGCACACAATACAAAAAAAGACACATCCGTGACATTTTGGGCCTAACAAATTTTTTCTGTCATACTTATGACACTTTTATGAAAATAATTGTGACAAAACCTGGTATCATCATAGATGTGGTGGGGTCCTACTTCTATGACAAAAAATCATGACAGAAAATGGGCTTTTCTTCCTGGGCGGGCCGGAGACGCAGCTGTATGACATTCTTTGGGTCGTCCATGACGGAAAAAACCATGGTATAAGCAAGGGCGAGGAAAATATCGGGGAGTTCCCGGTTACGGTGTCTGGTCGGGGGCCAAGCGATGCACGTTACTCTCGTAGGTACGCGCGTGTGTGCGAGGCGTTGCGCTCTAACTGAACGTGAGCAAGGCGTTGGGCTCTAACTGAACCCGGGCGATTGCACTGCAGGCTACGCGTTACTGAACCCGAGCGATCGATCGATGGCTGTTAACTGAACCCGATCGAGCTATTCCTTCGCTACTGCTGCTAATTAAAGCCGATTGATGCTGCCTCTGGATGAACAGTGACCGTTGTTGGGAGGTTTGGATGAACAGTACCCGGTAGGGGTTGGATGAACAGGAACCCGTGGTAGTAGAGGCCGTTGCCGCTGGATGAACAGTACCCCGATCGATCGAGCTGGTGGATGAACAGGACCCCGTGGAGGGATGGATCAACAGGACCCCATGGAGGGCTGGTTGAACAATAGCCGGTGGAGGGCCGGAGACACAGCTGCATGACATTCTTTGGGCCGTCCATGACGAAAAAACCGTGGTAGAAGTGAGGGCAAGGAAAATATCAGGGTGTTCCTGGTTACGGTGGGTGGTCGGGGCCGAGCAATGCGTGTTTCTCTCATACACGCACACGCGTGTGTGGGAGGCGTTGGGCTCTAACTGAACCCGAGCGATTGCACTGCAGGTTACACGTTACTGAACCCGAGCGATCGATCGATGGCTGTTAACTAAACCCGATCGAGCGATTTCCATGCTACTACTGCTAACTGAAGCCGATCGATGCTGCCTCTGGATGAACAGTGAGCGTTGCTGGGGGTTTGGATGAACAGTTCCCGGTGGGGGTGGATGAACAGGACCCCGTGGTGTTGCCTCTGGATGAACAGGACCCCGATCAATCGAGCCGGTTGGGGGTGGATGAACAAGACCCCATGGAGGGCTGGATGAACAGGACCACCCCGTGGAGGGTTGGATGAACAGTAGACGATGGAGGGCTGGATGAACAGTAGCACGTGGAGGGGTGGTTGAACAGGACCCCGTGGAGAGGGTTGGTTGAATAGTAGCCGGTGGAGGCTGGATGAACAGGAGCCCGTGGATGAACAGTCACAGGTGGAGGCTGGAGGAGGTCGACGGTGGATTAACAGTACCCCGTGGAGGCTGGAGGAGGTCGGCGGTGGAGATGAACAGTATCCCGTGGAGTCCTGTTTTACGGTACGCCACACCCCTCCCGATGAACAGGACCCCCGTTTCGACCGTAGCGCTCCAACACAAGTCTGTTTCCTCCGCTTTGCGGTACGCCACACCCCTCCCGGTTAATAGGACCCCGTTTCGACCGTAGGAGGTCCAACAAAAGTCTGTTTCCTCCATTTTGCGGTACACCAGACCCCTCCCGATGAACAGGATCCCGTTTCCACCGTGGCTCGTCGAACACATGGATGTTTCCTCCTTTCTGTGGTATGCCAAGCCGGTTGGCTCCCGATGAACACGACGACGCATTATATTCTGACCCAGTCGGTTGGCTCCCCATGAACACAACGACGACGCAGTTTCTCCGTTCCGACCCAGCCATGTACACGAGCCCTGGCCGTACATATGCGCGAGTAGGCGTTCGAGACCCCGCCGGATTGTACGTACGTGGCCGTATTTACTTTCTTGCACCCTGGCCACTGTACGTACGTGTACATGCTACGTGCGCGCCTCTACATCGACCAATATGTGTACACGTTCGCGACCAGAATGACAATGCTACATACGCTTTGACCAGGTGGGTCCCGACTGTCAGGCACTTCCTTGCGTGCGAAGATGTAGCTAGTGGGTCCCATCGGTCAGGGAGGGAAACTTTTTTTTTGTGAAATACGGTGGCCCGTCCGGTGGGTCCTTGCTGTTAGGTGGAGGAATAATTATTTTGCGCGTAATATGGAGGCACTTCCTTGCTACGGCCATGGACCCAGTGTCAGCCTCTCCACGTACAGTACTCTTCCGATGGAAGTCGTTCCTTGACCATGTTGACCACGCCGCGCCGAGAGCACTGCTACCTCTTGAGAATGCGTTGGTTTTCCCTTGAAGAGGAAATGGTGATGCAGCACAGTAGCGTAAGTATTTCTCTCAGTTTTTGAGAACCAAGGTATCAATCCAGTAGGAGGTAACAAGAAAGTCACCTAGTACCTGCACAAACAAACAAGAACCTCGCAACCAACGCGATAAAGGGGTTGTCAATCCCTTTACGGTCACTTACGAAAGTGAGATCTGATAGAGACAATAAGATAAATATTTTTGGTATTTTTATGATATAGATTGGAAAATAAAGATTGCAAAATAAACGGTAATATAAATAGCAAATTGATATGAAAATAATATGATGGAAGATAGACCCGGGGGCCATAGGTTTCACTAGTGGCTTCTCTCAAGATAACAAATTCTACGATGGGTGAACAAATTACTATGGAGCAATTGATAGAAAAGTGAATACTTATGAGAATATCTAGGCATGATCATGCATATAGGCATCACATCCGTGACAAGTAGACCGAAACGATTCTGCATCCACTACTATTACTCCACACATCGACTGCTATCCAGCATGCATCTAGAGTATTAAGTTCATAAGAACAGAGTAACGCATTAGGCAAGATGGCATGATGTAGAGGGATAAACTCAAGCAATATGATATAAACCCCATCTTTTATCCTCCATGGCAACAATACAATATGTGCCTTGCTGGCCCTGTTGTCACTAGGAAAGGACACCGCAAGATTGAACCCAAAGCTAAGCACTTCTCCCATTGCAAGAACGATCAATCTAGTAGGCCAAACCAAACTGATAATTCGAAGAGACTTGCAAAGATATTTAAATCATGCATAAAGATTTCAGAGAAGAATCAAATATTGTTCATAGATAATCTTGATCATAAGCCCATAATTCATCGGATCTCGACAAACACACCGCAAAAAGAATTACAATAGATCTCCAAGAGAATCGAGGAGAAATTTGTATTGAGATCCAAAGAGAGAGAAGAAGCCATCTAGCTAATAACTACGGACCCGAAGGTCTGTGGTAAACAACTCACACATCATCAGAGAGGCTATGGTGTTGATGTAGAAGCCCTCCGTGATTGATTCCCCCTCCGGCGGAGCACCGAAAAAGGCCCCAAGATGGGATCTCACGTGTACATAAGGTTGTGGCGGTGGAAATAGGATTTCGTGGTGCTCCTAGATGTTTTCGGGGTATATGGGTATATATAGGAGGAAGAAGTACGTCGGTGGAGATGCGAGGGGCCCACGAGGGTGGAGCGCGCCTACCCCCTGGGCACGCCCTCCTGCCTCGTGGCCTCCTTGCTTCTTTCTTGACGTCCACTCCAGGTCTCCTGGATCACATTTTTTCCAAAAATAACTCTCTCGAAGGTTTCATTCCGTTTGGATTCCGTTTGATATTCCTTTTCTGTGGAACACTGAAATAGGCAAAAAACAGCAATTTGCACTGGGCCTTTGGTTAGTAGGTTAGTCCCAAAAATAATATAAAAAGGTATATTAAAGCCCATTAAACATCCAAAACAGATAATATAATAGCATGGAACAATCAAAAATTATAGATACGTTGGAGACATATCAAGCACCATGGCGGTGGATGACGACGAGGCCTAGGAAGGGGACGGCGCGGAGCCGGGGAAGATGCGTCAGTGGAAGCCCACGCGAAGAGGAGTACGAGGGTTCACTGGTTCAGCTGCGGTGTGAGGCTGTCGTCGCTGCAATATAACAATGGGTGTGGGTGAGTAGAGGCGGATGGCCTGGCCAGCGGTGGGAGTAGTAGGGTGGTGAAGCCTCCGCGGCATCACAGCCGGCCACGGGAGGCGGGAGCATGTGGCACGACCGGCGCTGGTTTGGGCGGCTGGAGCAAGAAGACCAGAGGTTGAAGAAGCACTACGGCCATTGGATGGACATCGTACGGTCACTGGAGCTAGAGTCGTTCATATTGACTAAGTTGGCAAAGCCCTCCGTCCCCGTCAACTTAGTAGGCCCACAAGTCAGCCCCCCACGCAGGGGGGTATTCATTTTTTGTGCGTAATAAGGAGGCACTTCCTTGCGTGCAAAGATATAGCTGGTGGGTCCGAGCTATCAGCGGAGGGAACGTTTTTTTCGCGAAATACAGAGGCCCTTCCGGTGGGTCCCAGATGTCAGGTGGAGGAATCATTATTTTGCGCGTAATAAGGAGGCATTTCCTTGTGTGCGGCCGTGGACCCAGCTGTTAGCCTCTCTACGTACAGTCCACTTCCGATGGATATCGACCGTTGACCACGTTGACCATGCCACGCCGAGAGCACCAGGGCGGTGGACGACGGCGATGCCTACGAAGGGAATGAAACTGAGCCGGGGACATGGTAGTGGCTGCCCACGCAGTGGGGAGTGCGAGGGTTGACTGGTTCGGCTGCCGTCGCCGGAAAATAACAGGAGGTGTGGGTGAGTAGAGGGATGGATAGGCCAAGGATGCGAGTCTGGTGGGGCCGTGAGGCCTGCCCGGCAGCACAGCCGACCATGGGAGGCGGGAGCAGGCGGTTCTGCTCACGCTGGCTTGGGCGGCTGGAGTAGGAAGATCAGAGACTGAAGAAGCACGATTGATGTTAGATTGACATCTAACGGTCTGACACTGGTAGAGTCGATTGTTGACTAAGTTTCTTTTTTGAGAAACCTTGTGTACGCATGAACTTAGTAGGCCCACAAGTCAGCCTCCAAATCTGTGGCAGACAACATAGAGCCCATTTGCTAAAAAAAATTTGCAACCCATTTGCTAATTCTTAAGTAATTTATTATAGCCCATTTTCTGCCCAGGACCACGGTCAAAAAGTTCAACATTATTTTGCATATTTCGGTGGAGTCCGAACTATTGTGATCCCGAAAAGATAAACATTTTTAAGAACTTATTTATTTGCCAAAAAAATCTTTTTATTTTTGTAAGCAAATAAGACGTGGTACAATTGAGTTGGTTTAAGGGAAAACCAACGGTAAAAAAATCAGTGCTGGGAGGGAAAACAACAACAAAAGTAAGGGTGTAAATATGAAACGGGAACTTTATGTATTTTCAATATAATGATAAGTGTATATGAACTAGTAAAACTATCGGTAGAGATTAGAAAACGGATGTAGGACATGGTGTTTCAAGAGGAAAATAGAACTGGGTTGTGTGTTTGATTCGGTAAAAAAACTGCATGTGGATGTTGTAAGACAAAATATAACTAAGGTTGGCGGGCCAGAGGCCAGTAGATACCTGCTGGATCTTTGTGCCCCATTGTCATTATGGGCTGGGCCTGTTAAAAACAAAACCAAGCCTGGGCAGTCTACGGCCCAGTTGAAACTTGCTCGACCTGAAAAAACAATATACCTGCTCAACAAACGAGAGAATTCTGCAAGTACAGATTGATAACTGGGATGCGGCAGGTATATTGTTTTTTTCATCGTGATAATAAGTGCATGCACTTGTTTCGAAAAATTTGGAGAACTGGGAATTCGAACGGCAGGTGCTTATGCTACCCATCAAATAAAAATCAGGTGCCTGAAAATTTGTTTCGAAACAAATATTCAGCTTTATATCCACGTCGACCCTCGGCATGATGGTTGGAAGCAAATGTCAAGTTCATACCGAAAGATCGTTAACAACAATACCAACTTGCGGACGACAAGGTAGTACAAGTACCAACACCAAACTAACTTATAATCTTTTTACTCCTGGCCCTAGTGTTCGTCTGGTAGAAAATCTTGCAGAGGACCAGCTCCCGCTCCTTCTCTTGGTCCAGGTCCCCGAGGTGGTACTGGTGCATCACCCAGTTGGTCCTATCCTGGTCGAAGTTCTTGTTGGTGTGCAGCACCATGATACATCTCCGTCATATCTACTTTTCCAAACACTTTTGCCCTTGTTTTGGACTCTAACTTGCAAGATTTGAATGGAACTAACCCGGACTGATGTTGTTTTCGGCAGAATTGCCATGGTGTTATTTATGTGCAGAAACAAAAGTTCTCGGAATGACCTGAAACTTCACGAAACATCTATTCAGAAATAATAAAAATCCTTGCAAAAGATGAAGACCAGGGGCCCACCACCTGTCCACGAGGGTGGGGGCGCTCCTGCCCCCCTAGGGTGCACCCCCTACCTCGTGGCCCCCCAGGAGCTCCTCCAACCTCAACTCCAACTCTATATATTTGGTTTTGGAGAGAAAAAATCAGAGAGAAGGATTCATCGCGTTTTACGATATGGATCCGCTGCCAAGCCCTAAAACCTCTCGGGAGGGCTGATCTAGAGTCCGTTCGGGGCTCCGGAGAGGGGAATCCGTCGCCATCGTCATCATCAACCATCCTCCATCACCAATTACATGATGCTCACCGCTGTGCATGAGTAATTCCATCATAGGCTTGCTGGACGGTGATGGGTTGGATGAGATCTATCATGTAGTCGAGTTAGTTTTGTTAGGGTTTGATCCCTAGTATCCACTATGTTCTGAGATTGATGTTGCTATGACTTTGCTATGCTTAATGCTTGTCACTAGGGCCCGAGTGCCATGATTTCAGATCTGAACCTATTATGTTTTCATCAATATATGAGAGTTCTTGATCCAATCTTGCAAGTCTATAGTCACCTATTATGTGTTATGATCCGTTAACCCCGAAGTGACAATGATCGGGAAACTTACCGGTGATGACCGTAGTTTGAGGAGTTCATGTATTCACTATGTGTTAATGCTTTGGTCCGGTACTCTATTAAAAGGAGGCCTTAATATCCCTTAGTTTCTGTTAGGACCCCGCTGCCATGGGAGGGTAGGACAAAAGATGTCATGCAAGTTCTTTTCCATTAGCACGTATGACTATATTCGGAATACATGCCTACATTACATTGATGAACTCGAGCTAGTTCTGTGTCACCCTATGTTATGATTGTTACATGATGAACTGCATCCGGCATAATTCTCCATCACCGATCCATTGCCTATGAGCTTTCCATTTATTGTTCTTCGCTTATTTACTTTTCCGTTGCTATTGTTACAATCACTACAAAATACCAAAAACATTACTTTTGCTACTATTGCCGCTACTATCATATTACTTTGCTACTAAATACTTTGCTACAGATATTAAGTTTCCAGGTGTGGTTGAATTGAAAACTCATCTGCTAATACTTGATAATATTCTTTGGTTCCCCTTGTGTCGAATCAATAAATTTGGGTTGAATACTCTACCCTCGAAAACTATTGCGATCCCCTATACTTGTGGGTTATCAAGACTATTTTCCGGCGCCGTTGTCGGGGAGCATAGCTCTATCCTTTGAGTCACTTGGGATTTATATCTTCTTATCATTACGGAGAACTTGAAAGATCCAAGAACCAAGATTTATCCCTCAACTACGAGGGGACGTAAGGAACTGCCATCTAGCTCTGCACTTGATTCACCTTCTGTTTTGAGTAAGCTTGCGACACCTAAACCTGCTTCTGCTATTCGTTCTGATATGTTGCATGTTATTGATGATGCCACTTCCGCTATGCATGATACTTATGATGAAACTACTTCTATGCTTGATACTACTGTGCCACTTGGTGAATTTCTTGATGAACAACTTGCTAGGTTTAGAGAGAATGAAAATATTAAATCTGATAATATTGATGAAAGTGATGATGAAGACTCACATGTTATTCCTGAGGGTTATGTTTTTGAAAAAGAAGTTGCTTTAGCTATTTTAGATTGCAAATATAGATACAAACTCAAGAGGTTATGAGCTAAATGGAAGCAGCAATCTCTTAATGCTAGAATGAAACCTGACCCTGCTTTTGCTACTTCACCTATCTATGTTACTGATAAGGATTATGAATTCTCTGTTGATCCTGATATAATTACTTTGGTTGAATCTGATCCTTTTCATGGCTACGAATCTGAAACTGTTGTGGCACATCTTAGTAAATTAAATGATATAGCCACCCTGTTCACTAATGATGAGAGAGCTCCCTACTTTTATACCCTTAAAATATTTCCGTTCTCATTAAAGGGTGATGCTAAGATATGGTTTAATTCTCTTGATCTTGGTTGTGTGCGTAGTCCCCAGGATATGATTTATTACTTCTCTGCTAAATATTTCCCTACTCATAAGAACAAGCTGCCTTAAGGGATATATATAATTTTGTGCAAATTGAAGAAGAGATTCTCCCACAAGCTTGGGGGAGGCTTCTCAAGTTACTTAATGCTTTGCCCGATCATCCTCTTAAGAAAAATGAAATACTTGATATCTTTTATAACGGACTAACCGATGCTTCCAGAGATTACCTGGATAGTTGTGCTGGTTCTGTTTTCAGGGAAAGAACACCAGATGAAGCTGAAATTCTATTGAATAATATGTTGACAAATGAAAATAACTGGACACTTCCTGAGCCAGCTCCTGAGCCTATTCCTAAACTAACTCTGGAGAAAGTGGTGTTCTATTTCTCAGTCATGAAGATATGCAAGAGGCAAAGAAATATATGAAAGAAAAAGGTATTAAAGCTAAAGATGTTAAGAATTTACCCCCTATTGAAGAAATACACGGTCTTAATTTACCGCCTGTTGAAGAAACATATGACCTTAATCCATCTCCTATTGAAGAAACTCATGGTCCTGATAACCCGACACAGGTAGTAAAGGTAAATTCTCTCTATAGATATGGTAAAGCTGAAATCCCATTTACTAAGTTTGCTAGACCATGCTTAGAGGAGTTTGATAAATTTATGGTTAAGCAAGAAGATTTTAATGCTTATTTTGGTAGAAAATTGTAATACAATTCAAATATGCTTGAACACTTGTGTTATTATATGGCTAATGTCAAAGGTGAACTTAAACTTATTAGTAAACATGCTTCTATGGTTACCACTCAAGTAGACCAAGTACTTAAGGCTCAAAATGACTTTCTCAATGAACTGAATAGTAAGAATAATGATAATGTTGTTAGAGTTATGACTAGAGGTGGTAGATGTAGCGACCCGACCCGAATGGATCAAGTCTCTGTGCTCCGGTGTCTTCCCTGGATCAGTAATGCTGACACCACACAGTACTTCGAAGGATTTATAGCAGAGTAGCAATCACACACTTATTACATCGGTGTCTCAAAAGAAAACTTATTACAATAAATATGGCTTAAGGCCAACAGCGGAAGACTTGGAAGGTAAATGGGTCCATCAACTCCAACGGCATCACTAAGTATAGAACCACGACCTAAAAGCACCTTACTCGTCGTCTGAAAAGTCTGCAACATTTAAAGTTGCAGCCCGAAAATGGGTCAGCACATGGAATATGCTGGCAAGGTAACACATAGAGAGTAATGGAATGAAACAGCTATACTATATGCATATTTGGCTGGTGGAAAGCTCTATGGTTACTGTTTTGCGTAAAGCCAGTTTTTCCCTACTGCAAAGGAATAAATTTATTTAACTATCATGGTGGTTGAACATCGAGAATGGTTGATAGCATTCCGATCCCAATTAAGTGAACAATTAAAACCCAACAATATTAATTAGAAGTAACATGATGAGATTCACACGATATTCAAGTACTAGATACTCAAGATGTCCATAACCGGGGACACAGCTAATCATGATTAGTTTATTACACTCTGCAGAGGTTTGCGCACTTTTCCCCATAAGACTCGATCGCCTCCGTTTGTTTTCTCGCACTACATGGTGTTTGAGAAGACGGATGACCGAGACACAGTCTTTTAGAAGCGCTAGCACCTTACGATGGATAGATCGGTACACCTACTTTCCCCTACATCTGCTAGTCTACCCTGTAAGAGTTCGCACGACTTAGTCAACTATGCCAGAGCCCATATTGGCTTGTGGCTGCACACGGAAGTTTCTAGCATGAAAGATCTTATGATCCCTTTGAGCCTGGGTGGCGGTCCAAAAGAAAAACAGGCAAGTCCTGATAGACATCAGGTGCGTCAATCCACCCAGATGTGTGTTTAAGTTGCCACCTTAGATAAACCATTAAAATTATCAATCTCACATCTGTCATGGATATCACTCACCCAATCCACGTCTACTAGCATAGCATGGCATAATAAGCAAACGTAGAAGTAACTCCCAAAGGTTTCATAATAAACAGGTAATAGGTACTACCTCATCTACTTCCCATCCCACAGTTTATTAGATCCTAATCATGCAATGTGTGAGGATGGATCTAATGCAATAAAACTGGGTTGTAGAAAAGGTATGATCAAAGTGTTACTTGCCTTGCTGATGATCCGCGAGTCCTAGTGATTCGAAGTAACAGGCGGCGCAATCCGGGTAATCTATCATAGACAAACAACAAGCATACAATAAGTACTCATATAATGCATAGGTAAAACTCGAACAAGAGATCGAACCAGATAGTTCAACTTAAGAACTCCGGTTGCAAAGAGAGAAAGAACCGAACAAAGCAACGAAAAACAAACGGCGGAAGAAAACAACTCGGTTCTAGCAAGTTGAAACTAGGTCAAATTTTACAGTAGCAAAACTTGTTTAAGTTGATTAGTCGGAACAGCGGTTTCGAAACGAAACTCGAGGCGGTTGAATCACCTGATTCCGATAAACGAGTGAGAAGATAAAATAGAACGAAGATCTGGTCTGAGATCGCGATCACGGAATAAATCCGACGAAAAGAAGAAGAAGAACGGTTAAACGAACGGACATTCGTTAACCGAGAATAACCGGTGATCACGTTCGTTAGACGGCGGCGGCGCAAGGGGGCGGCGGCGTTGGACGGCGGCGGCGCAAGGGGGCGGCGGCGGCGCTATGGGGCGGCGGCGCTAGGGCGGCGGCGGCGTTAGGCGGCGCGGGCAAGGGGCGCGGCTTGGTGTGTGGTTTAGGGGGGGTGTGGGGGTATTTAAAGAGGGGAGGGGAGAGGAAACTTGGGGGAGGGGCAAGAAAGAGGGAAGGAGAGGAGAGTCCTACTAGGACTCTGCCTAGGGCGGCGACGGCGGCTGCGCAGGTGCGCGCGCGCGAGGGGAGGAGGCCGGCCTGGCCTGCAGCTGGGCCTTGGCCCAGGCACTGCGATTTTTTTAAAAACGGTTACGCGCGCAGAAAAACACAGAAAAGAAAATCTAAACGAACTCCAAAACTCCCAAAGTAAATTTTCCCCGACTCCTAAAAATGAGTCAAACAAAATGAACTTTTCTCGGGACCTAGATGCAAATTTTGAAAACACGCATTTTCCCTAATCCAAATAAAATGCAAAAGAACACCGGAAACAAAATTTGAATTTATTTATTAAATCTTCTTTTTCCTAAATTTGGGAAAAGTCATATTATTTCCCTCTCTCATATTTTTTATGTCGGAAAAATAATGAAGATGAAATAAATAAATCAAATGATCCTTTTTTCAAAATTTGAGAAAACTCAAATATGAAAATGACGAAATCTCCAACTCTCTCCGAGGGTCCTTGAGTTGCGTGAAATTTCTAGGATCGACAAAAATGCAAGAAAATATGATATGCATGATGATCTAGTGTATAACATTCCAAATTGAAAATTTGGGATGTTACAAACCTACCCCCCTTAAGGTGAATCTCGCCCTCAAGATTCGGGTTGGCTAGAAAATAGGTGAGGGTGGTCCTTGAGCAAATCTTCTTCTCTCTCCCAGGTGGCTTCATCCTCTGAGTGCTGGTTCCACTGAACTTTACAAAACTTGATAACCTTGCTGCGGGTGACTCTACTGGCATAATCGAGAATCTTGACTGGTTTCTCTTCATACGTTAAGTCGTCCTTCAACTGAATTGCTTTCAATGGCACTGTATCTCTTAGCGGTACCTCCGCCATCTCGGCGTGACATTTCTTCAACTGAGAAACATGGAATACATCATGAACTCCTGACAGTCCCTCTGGTAATTCCAACTTATACGCGACTTCTCCCATACGTTGCAAGATCTTATATGGTCCAACAAAATGCGGTGCTAATTTTCCCTTAACTCCAAAGCGCTTAACTCCTCGAAGTGGGGATACTCGGAGATAAACTCTGTCTCCAGTTTCATAAACTGTCTCCTTGCGTTTAGAATCTGCATAGCTCTTCTGCCTGGACTGGGCTACCTTGAGCCTATCGCGAATCAACTTAACTTTCCTTTCAGACTCCTTAATGAAATCTGGTCCAAAGAACTGACGGTCTCCAACTTCGTCCCATGACAACGGTGTCCTGCACCTCCTTCCGTACAAAGCTTCGAAAGGTGCCATCTTCAAACTGGTTTGATAACTGTTGTTATAAGAAAATTCCGCATACGGCAAGTTATCGTCCCAACTAGATCCATAATCTAGTGCACAAGCTCTCAGCATATCTTCCAAAATCTGTTTGACTCTCTCGGTCTGTCCATCTGTTTGCGGATGAAAAGCGGTGCTGAACTCTAGCCTAGTTCCCAAAGTTTCATGCAACTGATTCCAAAACTTTGAGGTAAATTGGGTTCCTCTGTCTGATACAATACTCCTCGGAACTCCATGCAAACAAATGATCCTAGTCATGTATATCTTTGCCAACTTAGCACTGGTGTAAGTGGTCTTAACTGGAATGAAATGTGCTACCTTCGTCAAATGATCAACTACTACCCATATCGAGTCATATCCTGCCTTCGTCCTGGGTAGTCCTGTGATAAAATCCATGCCTATCTTATCCCACTTCCATTCGGGTATCGGCAGTGGTTGTAACAATCCGGCTGGCTTCTGATGTTCTGCCTTCACTCTATGACACACATCACAAACTGCTACATATGCTGCAATATCCTTCTTCATTCCGGTCCACCAGAATGTCTCCTTCAAATCCAAATACATCTTGGTATTTCCTGGGTGAATCGAATAGGGTGAATCATGTGCCTCTTGTAGAATCAACTTCCTGATCTCCGGGTCATTTGGCACATAAACACGGTCCTCAAACCATAGGGTATCGTGCTCATCCTCACGAAATCCCTTTGCTTTTCCTTCGCTCATTTTCTTCTTTATAGAAGCAATCTCCTTGTCAGATTTCTGAGCCTCTCTGATTTTTTCCATCAATGTTGACTGAATCTCCAATGCTGCTACATAGCCTTTCGGAACTATCTCTAAACTTAGTTCACGAAGGTTGTCTGATAACTCCTTGGGTATTTCCTCCGTTATTAATGTATTGACACGGCTCTTACGGCTCAATGCGTCAGCTACTACATTAGCTTTTCCGGGATGGTAATGCAATCTCATATCATAATCCTTGATGAGCTCCAACCATCTCCTTTGTCTGAGGTTCAACTCCTTCTGCGTGAAAATGTACTTCAAACTCTTGTGATCCGTGTACACCTCGCAATGATTTCCAATGAGGAAATGTCTCCATGTCTTCAATGCAAGCACTACGGCTGCTAACTCCAAATCATGTGTGGCGTAATTCAACTCATGAGGCTTCAGTTGTCGTGAAGCATACGAAACAACTCTCCCTTCCTGCATAAGCACTGATCCAAGTCCTCGACGTGAACCGTCGCAATATACCTCATAATCCTTGGTCTGATCTGGCAAAATCAACACTGGTGAGGTAACCAAACGTTTCTTCAACTCCTGGAAACTAGCCTCACACTCCTTAGTCCAATTGAACTTGGTATCCTTCTTCAACAACTCCGTCATAGGCTTCGCAATCTTTGAAAAGTTCTCAATGAATCTCCGGTAGTATCCTGCGAGTGAAAGAAAACTCCGGATCTCTCCAACTGTCGTTGGTGCTTTCCATTTGGTTACAGTCTCAACCTTTGCGGGGTCAACTGCTATCCCTTCTCTGGATATAACGTGTCCAAGGAATCCTACTTCCTTCAACCAAAACTCACATTTGCTAAATTTGGCATATAACTGATGTTCCCTTAGTTTCTCCAAAACCAAACGCAAATGTTCCTTATGCTCTTCTTCATTCTTTGAATAAACCAGGATATCATCAATGAACATTACGACGAACTTATCCAAAAACTCCATAAACACTTTGTTCATCAGGTTCATAAAATAGGCAGGTGCGTTAGTCAATCCAAATGACATAACGGTATACTCATACCGTCCATATCTTGTGGTGAATGTTGTCTTCGGAATATCCTGTTCTCGAATCTTCAACTGGTGGTACCCTGATCGCAAATCGATCTTGGAAAACACTTTAGCTCCTTGCAAACGATCAAACAGATCATTAATCATTGGTAGTGGGTACTTGTTTTTGATGGCTACTTCGTTCAATCCCCGGTAATCGACAACCATCCGTAATGATCCATCCTTCTTCTCCACTAGAAGTACAGGTGATCCCCAAGGCGAAGAACTTGGGCGAATGTAACCTTTCTCCAGTAACTCCTTAATCTGATTCTTAATTTCTACCAAATCCTTTGCTGGCATCCGGTATGGTCTCTTTGATATTGGGCCTGTACCTGGCAATAACTCAATCAAAAACTCAATGTCTCTATCCAGTGGCATGCCTGGCAACTCTTCTAGAAATACATCAGGAAAATCCTTTACCACTGGTACTTCCTCCTGCACAACTCCTGTTAGGCAGTTTACTTGTGTCCTATTTGGCACATGCCGGGATACATACTTGATCCTTCTTCCTTCTGGCGTTGTGAGCAAAATTGATTTACTAGCACAATCGATGTTTCCTCCATACATCGACAGCCAATCCATACCGAGAATTACATCCAGACCTTGAGATTCCAGAATAATTAAATCTGTTGGGAAAACATGCCTTCCTATGCTTAATGGCACTTGAAAACATCCTTGTCTGGCCATGTACTTTGCTCCTGGCGAGCTTACTAGCATAGGAGTTTTAAGAATCCTAGTAGGCAGGCTATATTTTTCCACAAATACCCTTGATATGTATGAATGTGATGCACCAGTATCGAAAAGAACGAGTGCGGTAAATGACTTAACCAAAAACTTACCAATTACTGCATCAGGCTGATCTTCAACCTCCTCCACGTTAACGTGGTTCACCTGTCCCCTATTGAAAGGGTTCGGCTTCTTCCCTGGGCTCCCATTGCCATTTCCATTCTGGCCTTCAGGACATTCATTGGCATAATGTCCGGTCTTGGAACACTTGAAACAGGTGACTTGACTTAGATCTCTCTTGGCTGGGGTTGATGGGGTGGTACGGTTCTGGCCATTGCTTCCTCCATTCCCATTACCATTCTTGTGGCCATTGTGGTTGTGCGAACTACCTCCTACATGGGTATGTTGAAACTGAAATCCTGATTTAGGGGTAAAACGGGGCTTCTACTGGGCTCCAGAGTTATAGTTCCCTTGTCCATACTTCCTCTTGCGGTTCTCAATCTGCTGTTGCTTCCCTTCAATCATGATGGCACGATCTACCAACTCCTGGTAGTTGTTGAAACTTGCTACCATCAACTGCATGCTTAACTCATCATTCAATCCTTCCAGAAACTTCTCCTGCTTAGTTGCATCCGTAGCAACGTCATCTGGGGCATAACGTGCTAACTTGCTGAAGTCGTCAACGTACTGGCCAACTGTCCTTCCTCCTTGGCATAAGTTGCGAAACTCACGCTTCTTCATGGCCATAGCTCCTGCTGAAACATGGGCCGTGCGGAAAGCTTGCTGAAACTGATCCCATGTGACAGTGTCAACTAGGAAGGTGGCTGTGAAATTCTCCCACCATGCTGCCGCGGGTCCGTCAAGCTGATGTGCGGCAAACTTCACTTTCTCACCATCTGTGCATCCTGCAGTGGTCAACTCCCTTCCTATCTTGTGGAGCCAATCGTCTGCTACTATCGGCTCGGTACTACTAGAAAACACCGGCGGGTTTAGCCTAAGGAAACGGGCTAAGTGGTCAACAGGTGGCGGTGGTGGAGGTGGGTTGTTGTTGTTGTTCTGCTGATTCTGAACTAACATCTGCATCAATTGATTCTGTTGCTGGATCAACTGAGTGAGCTCCGGTGGAAATCCATTATCACGTCTCGGAGGCATCTGAGGGTTTAGAGAGGATGAGAAATAAGAATAGAGTGAGGTCTAAAGAGAAAACACTACCCCAATGCACATGAGCAAATTCACACAAAATCACTTCATTCAATTCAAACAAGGGCTTACAATCGATCTAGCTATCGCAAAAGTGCTCAAACTATAATGCATACATGGGGGAATACTAGTAATATTTGGTGGTCATCTAAAAATTTGAACCGGTGGAAGACTCCATGATGTCCGCTCCAGCTTCATCTTCAAAGTCGGGTTCACTTGGATCCGAATCGGTGTCGTCGATGATGATGTAGTTGTCCGGACATGCGATGTACATGTCTTCCTTCCTGGATGCTAACTCCATCTTGAGTTCCTCAATCTCCTGCTTAAGATCGCCATTGTGTCTTGCTAGAGCTACCATTTCGTCCATGTAATCCTTGCGTGTAGCCTTCAGTTCTCCTTCTAGCTCGATGATCCTTGCCTTCGCATTCTTCAACTCTATCATATCATTGCACATCTGGTTCTCGTGGCGTCGAATGTGCTGGTTTAACTCCTGGATGAATGCTGCAATGGATCTATCCTTCTTGGTGCTGACTAACTCCCATTGTTCATCTCGGTGTCCGCAGATCTGATAGATAGTGTCCTTGAGGTCTTCTTGATAAACTTCTCCAATGTGTCCTATGGTGATATGAGCTGCCATGCTCTTTCCCAGACTCCAGGTTGGTGCATTGAAAACACTATCTATGGGCTTCGTGATTGGCGCGAATGTCCTTCCCGGAACGTGAGCTTGAATCTTCCAGCGCTCCTCTTCAGGCAGAGTGGCGTTGAAGGTTCCCGTGAAACTTGGTAATCCAATGTTTAGGTACTTGGTGACTTCCTTCAAGTGAAATCCAAAAGGTGTGCCTTCATCCGGTTGAGTGTACTTGATCTTCGCGTCCTTCATCCTAAAGAGTAGAAAAGATGAGGAGTTAGAAAATGAGGAGAGAATAGTGATCTATGGCTTTAACTTAGTGGTCGTGTCCTACAGTCAGCGTGTGCTCTGATACCATCTCTGTAGCGACCCGACCCGAATGGATCAAGTCTCTGTGCTCCGGTGTCATCCCTGGATCAGTAATGCTGACACCACACAGTACTTCGAAGGATTTATAGCAAAGTAGCAATCACACACTTATTACATCGGTGTCTCAAAAGAGAACTTATTACAATAAATATGGCTTAAGACCATCTAATATCGATAACAGCGGAAGACTTGGAAGGTAAATGGGTCCATCAACTCCAACGGCATCACTGAGTATAGAACCACGACCTAAAAGCACCTTACTCGTCGTCTGAAAAGTCTGCAACATTTAAAGTTGCAGCCCGAAAACGGGTCAGCACATGGAATATGCTGGCAAGGTAACACATAGAGAGTAATCGAATGAAACAGCTATACTATATGCATATTTGGCTGGTGGAAAGCTCTATGGTTACTGTTTTGCGTAAAGCCGGTTTTTCCCTACTGCAAAGGAATAAATTTATTTAACTATCATGGTGGTTGAACATCGAGAATGGTTGACGGCATTCCGATCCCAATTAAGTGAACAATTAAAACCCAACAATATTAATTAGAAGTAACATGATGAGATTCACACGATATTCAAGTACTAGATACTCAAGATGTCCATAACCGGGGACACGGCTAATCATGATTAGTTTATTACACTCTGCAGAGGTTTGCGCACTTTTCCCCACAAGACTCGATCGCCTCCGTTTGTTTTCTCGCACTACATGGTGTTTGAGAAGACGGATGACCGAGACACAATCTTTCAGAAGCGCTAGCACCTTACGATGGATAGACCGGTACACCTACTTTCCCCTACATCTGCTAGTCTACCCTGTAAGAGTTCGCACGACTTAGTCAACTATGCCAGAGCCCATATTGGCTTGTGGCTGCACACGGAAGTTTCTAGCATGAAAGATCTTATGATCCCTTTGAGCCTGGGTGGCGGTCCAAAATAAAAACAGGCAAGTCCTGATAGACATCAGGTACCTCAATCCACCCAGATGTGTGTTTAAGTTGCCACCTTAGATAAACCATTAAAATTATCAATCTCACATCTGTCATGGATATCACTCACCCAATCCACGTCTACTAGCATAGCATGGCATAATAAGCAAACGTAGAAGTAACTCCCAAAGGTTTCATAATAAACCGGTAATAGGTACTACCTCATCTACTTCCCATCCCATAGTTTAATTAGATCCTAATCATGCAATGTGTGAGGATGGATCTAATGCAATAAAACTGGGTTGTAGAAAAGGTATGATCAAAGTGTTACTTGCCTTGCTGATGATCCGCGAGTCCTAGTGATTCGAAGTAACAGGCGGTGCAATCCGGGTAATCTATCGCAGAAAACAACAAGCATACAATAAGTACTCATCTAATGCACAGGTAAAACTCGAACAAGAGATCGAACTAGATAGTTCAACTTAAGAACTCCGGTTGCAAAGAGAGAAAGAACCGAACAAAGCAACGAAAAACAAACGGTGGAAGAAAACAACTCGGTTCTAGCAAGTTGAAACTAGGTCAAATTTTACAGTAGCAAAACTTGTTTAAGTTGATTAGTCGGAACGGCGGTTTCAAAACGAAACTCCAGGCGCTTGAATCACCTGATTCCGATAAACGAGCGAGAAGATAAACTAGAACGAAGATCAGGTCTGAGATCGCGATCACGGAATAAATCCGACGAAAAGAAGAAGAAGAACGGTTAAACGAATGGACGTTCGTTAACCGAGAATAACCGGTGATCACGTTCGTTAGGACGAACGGTCCGGCGAACGGTCTCTAGGCAACTAAACCGGAAAAGAAAATGAAACCGATCTAGGGTTTCGGAAAAGAAAGCCGAAACAAAGAATCGAAAAGAAAACCGGAACGGTTTATAAGAAAAACCGAACCGGGGAAAAAGAGAGGCACGGCGTGGCTACCTCGGCGAGGTTCCGGCGAGGGGCTCCGGCGGCGGCGGCGTTGGACGGCGGCGGCGCAAGGGGGCTGCAGCGGCGGCGCTAGGGCGGCGGCGGCGTTAGGCGGCGCGGGCAAGGGGCGCGGCTTGGTGTGGGGTTTAGGGGGAGGGGTATTTAAAGAGGGGAGGGGAGAGGAAACTTGGGGGAGGGGGCAAGAAAGAGGGGAGGAGAGGAGAGTCCTACTAGGACTCTGCCTAGGGCGGCGGCGGCGACTGCGCAGGTGCACGCGCGCGAGGGGAGGAGGCCGGCCTGGCCTGCGGCTGGGCCTTGGCCCAGGCGCTGCGATTTTTTTTTAAACGGTTACGCGCGCAGAAAAACACAGAAAAGAAAATCTAAACGAACTCCAAAACTCCCAAAGTAAATTTTCCCCGACTCCTAAAAATGAGTCGAACAAAATGAACTTTTCTCGGGACCTAGATGCAAATTTTGAAAACACGCATTTTTCCCTAATCTAAGTAAAATGCAAAAGAACACCGGAAACAAAATTTGAATTTATTTATTAAATCTTCTTTTTCCTAAATTTGGGAAAAGTCATATTATTTCCCTCTCTCATATTTTTGATGTCGGAAAAATAATGAAGATGAAATAAATAAATCAAATGATCCTTTTTTCAAAATTTGAGAAAACTCAAATATGAAAATGACGAAATCTCCAACTCTCTCTGAGGGTCCTTGAGTTGCATGAAATTTCTAGGATCGACAAAAATGCAAGAAAATATGATATGCATGATGATCTAGTGTATAACATTCCAAATTGAAAATTTGGGATGTTACAGTAGAATGACTCAGGAACCTCTGTATCCTAAAGGCCATCCTGAGAGAATTGAGCAAGATTCTTAGAGAAATAATATAGATGGACCTAGTCCTTCTAAAAGGAAGAAAAAGAAAAATTATTGGACTTTGCATGCTTCTAGTGAACCTGTTATTGATACACCTGAGAATCCAAATGATATTTCTATTTCTGATGCTGAAACACAATCTGGTAATGAACCTAAAACTAGTGATAATGTTAATGATAATGGTCATGATGATGCTCAACCTAGTAATGATAATGATATAGAAATTGAACCTGTTGTTGATCTTGATAACCCACAATCAAAGAATCAACATTATGATAAGAAAGACTTTGTGCTAGGAAACATGGTAAGGAAAGAGAACCATGGGTTCAGAAACCTATGCCTTTTCCTCCCAAACCATCCAAGAAAAAGGATGATGAGGATTTTGAGCGCTTTGCTGAAATGATTAGACCCATCTTTTTGCGTATGCGATTAACTGATATGCTTAAAATGAACCCTTATGCTAAGTATATGAAAGATATTGTTACAAATAAGAGAAAGATACCGGAAGCTAAAATTTCCACCATGCTTGCTAATTATACTTTTAAGGGTGGAATACCAAAGAAACATGGAGATCCCGTTGTACCAACTATACCATGCTCCATTAAAAGAAATTATGTTAAAACTGCTTTATGTGATCTTGGAGCCGGTGTTAGTGTTATGCCTCTCTCTTTATATCGTAGACTTGATTTGAATAATTTGACACCTACTGAAATATCTTTGCAAATGGCTGATAAATCAACTGCTATACCTATCGGTATTTGTGAGGATGTGCCTGTTGTAGTTGCAAACGTTACTATTTTAATGGACTTTGTTATTCTTGATATTCCCGAGGACGATAGTATGTCTATTATTCTTGGAATACCTTTTTTGAATACTGCAGGGGCTGTTATTGATTGCACTAAAGGCAATGTCACTTTTCATGTTAATGGTAATGAGCATATGGTACACTTTTCGAGGAAACAACCTCAAGTTCATAGTATCAACTCTATTGGAAAAATTCCATCGATTATATTTGGAGGTTTTGAATTTCCTCTGCCTACTGCCAAGAAGAAATATGATATTCTTGTTATTGGGGATGTGCATATCCCCGTTGAGGTAACATAGTGTTATTCAAAATTTCTCCGGTTCCATGTTATTCGGAATGAGTTCGTTAACAAGACTTGATCAACCTTGTTAGCGGATTCCTTTTGATGAGCATGAGATGGATGAAACTAAAAGGCACAACTCTTTGTACCCTCCTCTTACTTTCTGTTATTTATATTAAATAAAATAAAAGTAGTATTTTTCTATCTGTTATCTGATTTATCCGTGCAATATAAAAATACCCCAAAAATAAAAGTTCTCCAAGTGCCCTGAAATTTTAATATGATTTTTTCTGAAATATTTGAGAATATTTGGCACTGAGAAGACAGCAAGAGGAGCTGGCACCTGGCCATGAGGGTCAGGGGCACGCCCTACCCCCTGGGCGCGCCCCCTGCCTCGTGGGCCCATGGTGGCCCTCCTCCACTTATCCTTGCACCCACACACCCCTTCTTCCTCCCATAAACATGACTATCCAGCTCAAGCTTGAGTCCAAGCTCATTTTGCTGTCATTTTCGATCTCCTTACTCAAAGCACCTCTCACAAACTTCTTGGGGAGATTATTCCTTGGTATGTGACTCCTCCATTGGTCCAATTAGTTTTTGTTCTAGTGCTTTATTCATTGCAAATTTGTGCTGCTTAGGTGACCCTGTTCTTGAGCTTGCATGTCAAATTTATATGGTCAAAAGTAGTTTTGATGCATGATATAGGCTCTAGGCACTTGTAGGAGTAGTTGCTATCAATATTTTTGAGTTTTGTTCACTTTTATTTTGAAGTTACTAAAAATTTCAGAAAATTTTCAGAGGAATAAATATGTTTAGGAAAATGTACCAAGGTGGCTCTTCAAGGAAACAAGAACCCAGGCTTGCAATGCGTGATGCTGATGATGAGCCACCAAGAAACGCTCCAGTGCGTCCTTGTGAATGGCCTTCGGAAAATTTTATGGATCGAGTGGGAATTAAGGAAGAATTTAACGCATATTTGTGTAACGCTGATCTTGTGAGCTTCGAGGAAGAAAAGTGCAGCCAGTATCACCATCTCACTAGTTCCTTTGTGAGGAGGTTTGAATTTTCATCTTCACGTAATTCTCCAACTGTCCTATTTGATCTTTATGAAAATTCTTACACTATGGACTTAGAGGATTTTACCACTGCTTGCAAACTTCCACAATGGGGTAGTGTCAGGGAACCTCGCAAATCTGAATTTAGAGATTTTCTTGCTAGTATAACTATGGGGGAATCTAGAGATATAACGCAAGCTACTATAGGGAGCATTCACTTTCCTGCTATACATTAGTTTGCTCTCTTCATAGGTAGATGCATTAATGGTAAAAGATGAGGCATGTCACATGTGTGTCCCCGACCTCGGTATTCTTAGGAGTGCTGTGTTAGGAGATAAATCTTATAATTTGGGAGCCATTGTTGCACGTAGGTTGCATCTTAATAGATTTAATGGAGATTTCTTTGGTGGAATTTATGCAACCCGCATAGCTAATTTTCTTGGTATAGCCATACGCGAAGATGATATTGAGTTGCCTCCTGCTTATTTGGATTATGAGGCTATGGTTCACCACCAGTTTGTCGAGAGGAATGAATCACCTCTCCAGTATCGCTTAATCTTTGACAGACGTCATGCTGTCCGTATTACTCTCCCTGCTCCTGCCTTCTTTGACTACCAGGCAAAAGGAAGATATGTTATTACCAGAGAGGATGCAGATGAGTACGAGAGGAGGGCGGAGGCCGCTCGTGTCCACGCTGCAGCTCAGGAGGCGATAGCCGCTGCATCTCAGTACGACCCCAATTATTACTATGGATATCTGCCAGGCCAACCGCGGCCATAGACCAACTTAGGCCAAAAGCCTAAGCTTGGGGGAGTACGCATTTCTCACCGACATTATATTCATGTTCACACACTCATTGCTAGATGTCGGCGCTCATACTTTTTCATTGTATCATCCATGCTAGTTTATTTTCCTTTTTATGCTTTCTTCTTGTGTGTTTAATAAACCTTAAGAAAAAACCAAAAAAATAGTTGTAGCTTTTAATTAGTTTACTTTCCATGCTTGTAGTAGTAATTAAAAAGAAAACCCCAAAAGATTTCCTATTCTTCTTTTGCTTGTTGGGAGCTTTCCCGTGTAAATAGTTTTATTCCTTTTCTTTTTGGGGGGGGGGTCGATAGGAGAAGACCATGATTAAACTGTTGAAGTAGCTCTCATATGCATTATTGTTGATCTGACAAAAGAGCCATATTGCCTTGTCTTCTCCTATTTATTGAATGCTTGCAGATTCCAGCTTAGTCCAATGCACGTGCACTATTATTATTATCCACATCATTCGGTCGTGCAAGTGAAAGGCAATAATGATGATTATATGATGAACTTATTGAGATGAGAAAAGCTGGTATGAACTCGACCTCTCTTGTTTTTGTAAATATGATTAGTTCATCGTTCCTGATTCAACCTATTATGAATGAACATGTTTGCAATGACAACTAGATATCATAGTTTCTTGTGCCATGCTTGATTAGCCAGGAGCTTATAATGGTTTACCTTGCGTGCCAACATGTTATTAAAATGGTTATGATGTGGTATGATAGGGTGGTATCCTCCTCTGAATGATTTAAGAGACTTGACTTGGCGCATGTTCACGCATGTAGTTGAAACAAAATCAACATAGCCTTCACGATATTTATATTCATGGTGGGTTATATCCTACTCATGCTTGCATTCAGAGTTGATTAATTTATGGAGTTGTCGCTCTCTAGCTGGCCGCTTCCCAGTCTTTTGCTATCCTTCACCTGTACTAAGCGGGAATACTGCTTGTGCATCCAACTCCATAAACCCCAAAGTTATTCCATACGAGTCCACCATACCTACCTATATACGATATCTACCTGCCGTTCCAAGTAAATTTGTATGTGCCAAACTCTAAACCTTCAAATAAATATCCTGTTTTGTATGCTCGAATAGCTCATGTATCAACTAGGGATGTCCGTATATTCCATGTTAGGCGGGTTATTCTCAAGAGGAGTGGACTCCGCTCCTCACTCACGAGAAAATGACTGGTCACCGGGATGCCCAGTCCCATGCTTTATGCAAATCAAATCAAAATAATTGCAAACAAAACTCCCCCTGGGACTCTTGTTAGTTGGAGGCACTTGTTGTTTCGAGCAAGCCATGGATCGATGCTTGTTGGTGGAGGGGGGTATAAACTTTACCATTCTGTTTGGGAACCGCCTATAATGTGTGTAGCATGGAAGATATTGCCATCTCTTGGTTGTTATGTTGACAATGAAAGTATACCGCTCAAAATATTATTCATCTCTATTTCAAAACCAAGCTCTGGCACCTCTACAAATCCCTGCTTCCCTCTGCGAAGGGCCTATCTATTTACTTTCATGTTGAGTCATCATCTTCTTATTAAAAAGCACCAGTTGGAGAGCACCATCGTCATTTGCATTCATTACTGTTAGTTTACATTGAGTATGACTTGACTGGATCTCTTTTACCATGAATTACAATGTCTAGTCAGTCCTTGATCTTTAAAGGTGCTCTGCATTTATGTTTTGCGGTCTCAGAAAGGACTAGCGAGATACCATCTTGTTATACCATATTATGATTGTTTTGAGAAAGTGTTGTCATCCGAGATATATTATTATTGCTCGCTAGTTTATTATGCCATTGATATGAGTAAACTTGAGACCTAAGCGTTATTGTGAATGTGGTTAGTCATAATCTTTGCTGAAAACTTGAATGCTGGCTTTACATATTTACAACAACAAGAGCAAACAGAGTTTGTAAAAGTTTTTCTTTATCACTTTCAGTTTATCAACTGAATTTGTTAGATTCCGGGTTCTGGCAGACCCTTAAGGTTCGAACACTGGGGTGCACGAGGAAATCTCGCCTTCAACCTCTCCGTCTCACTGGGATCTAAACTACTAAAAGAACTGCGCGAGAAACACAAGATTTATACTGGTTCGGGCCACCGATGTGGTGTAATACCCTACTCCAGTGTGTGGTGGGTGGATTGCCTCCTGGGGCTGGTGAGGATGAACAATACAAGGAAGAACAGCCTCGCGAGGCGTTGTTCTTGGTTGGGGAGATGAAATGCTATGGGGAGTTCAGCCACCTCTCTCTCTCTCTCTCCCTTGTCGATGACTGAGAACTGACCGACCGACTGACCGACCCCTTGCTACGTGTGTGTCTAGCCCTATATATAGAGGCCCTGGTCCTCTTCCCAAATATTGAGCGGGAAGGGAGCCAACAATGGCGGGCTAATTTGAAGGGGGACAGCGAGTACATCTATCCTGACAAAAGCAGTCTTCGCCTGCCAAAGGCTCTGGTGATGATGCTGCGCTGGGCTCCATGGTGACCTCCGTCTCGTAGTCCTCCTGGTCTTGGTCTTGTTGCACCGAAGTGGCAACCTTTGCCTGATGCCTCGGTACTCCGCGGTTGCGCTTGCCCCCTTTGCACCAAAGAGGAAAGAAGGACGCTGCGCGCGCTGGCACCCGCCTAGTGCCCTGAGTCGTCATGGCTTGCGTCATGGGCACCTCGCGAGGTACCCCGCCTTGAACTCTCCGCCTCCTCGCGAGCCAGCCTGACGAGGCTGTGCCTGAGGATGCGCCGTGTCGTCCGCCTCGTGAGGCTTGGCCCCTCGCGAGGGTCTTGAGTCTCGTGTTGATGAAGATGGGCCACGCTGGGCCCCCACTTGAGCCACGCCGCAGGCCGCAGGCAGGCAAGTCTGGGGACCCCCGTTCCTAGAACGCCGACAGTAGCCCCCGGGCCCAAGGTGCGCATGGACTTGGTCGTGCCGAGAGGCGAAAGGGCAAGGGCAAAGCGCCGCGGGCCCTAACAGCCTATGGCCTTGGGCGTTGCGTGGCGGTTGATTGGACGTGGGCGTCTCCACTTCCCCACGACGCCTTGGTGATCGTGCGAGTTGGACAAGTCCCTGCATGCAGATCGTGTTATGATTACCTGCGATTGTGGAGGCCGGCGGTTGGCCTTCGCCGGCTATAAGTACGGCATCGCGCGTGCCCTTCCGGTCCATCTCTTCTTGCTCTCTCCTTCGCCTCAGTTCTCGCTCCATCTTGGTGTGATGGCTCCATCGAGGAGGTACTCGGCTGCAGAGAAGGGGAAGGCCCTCCAGGTTGGTCCTGCCTCTCCCCCACCTAAGCGCGGTCGCAGGCGCCCACGGAAGCATCCGGTGGCCGCCCCGGCAGCGTTCGGTGGCCATGGGGGTGGCTCCCAGCGCGGTGGCGGGCAAGCCGCCGTAGCCGAAGGACGCGCCTGGGTTGCGCGTTCTCCCATGCCGCGCTTTCGCGCTGTGCAGGCACTGCCAGAGTTCGTTGTCTGGTCGGCGGAGCCGAGTCGCGCCCGGCTCCCACTCCCTCTCTTCCTCCTTGGTGAACTCCCGGCTGGCGCTCCTGGTGGCCTCTGGCTCCAGGCGGAGGGCTGCTGCAGCAGGTCCTCGTGGGTCGCGCTGGAGGTCTCCGCCAGCGGGGGCTTGGCCTTCACTCGTGGCTGGCAGGCGTTCGCCCGCGCTCGCGGCCTGGAGCATCGGTGCACTCTCCACTACAGGTTCGACGGCGACGCCACCCTCTACGTGAGGGTGTTTGGGGAAGATGGTCGCCGCGCGGGGTGCTGCCCTGAGGACGACGACTGCGTCTGCGGGCCCCGCTCCGATGGTGATGGGGGAGATAGCACCCGAGCGGACGGCGGCGTCCGCGACTCCCCAAGCTTCGTCAGCTCTTCCTCAAGCGACTCCTCCAGCGGTGGCAGCAGTCCTCCCCCGCGCCGTCGAGCTTGCTTGGGAGGTGGCGGTTCGTCCGCCCGCCGTCGTGCCCCGGTGAAGCGCGAGAGGGAGTCCGCCTGAGGCCCTGAGGCAGCCTGTGTCGCCACCGCGGGCCGATGTGAGGGGGGCTGCGCCAGGCTCGTCTTTTTCCTTTCTCTTTTGTTCCTTGTGTAAGACAGACAGCTGCATGGAGCCCCCTTGGGGCGTGTTGGGAAATATTGCCGTTTTAGCTATTACCTTGATCTCATTTTTTGCACCTCTTGATTTCCCGCCTGTGCGTAGATAGTTTTCTACCCCTGCCAGGGGGTGGGGCGACTGACCCAGGCCCTGTGTGCGCGTCGCGGTGCCCGAGGGGCACGGACTAGGAGGGGTGCTCCTGTAATGCGCCAGGGCCGTGAAACCTTCCTGCGGCTAGGGCAGAAACCCTCATGAGGACGTCTGAGCGCCATCCCTTGCGAGGTTGTTTACGAGAGAAACCAAAGCGAGGGGCGAAAATTGACGAAGCACAAATCAGCAACAGCGAGAACTTCAATAAGACTCCAAATGCAAACAAACACGTCAACTGCGGAAAGCAAATGAAAAAGCCGCATCCGGCACCTAATCTAGTCTTCGATGTCTTCTCACCAGCGCGGAGCTAAGTGCTGCCACTAGGCGTGGGAGGGAGCCCCAGGGCCTGAGGCCGGCGCTCCTGAGACTCCGGGGCGTGTACAGCCCCACTCATTATTACGTGAGAGTGTCACGGGGTGGCGAGCTTCACAGGCATTGGCCTTGCTTCACAGGTTCCGGGCCTTTTCCAAAGCGATAGCTTCACAGGCACTCGCCTTGCTTCACAGGCTCTGGGCCTTTCCAAAAAGAGATGATCTTCACAGGCACTCGCCTTGCTTCACAGGCTCTGGGCCTTTTTCCAAAGCGATGATCTTCACAGGCACTCGCCTTGCTTCACAGGCTCCGGGCCTTTTCCAAAGCGATAGCTTCACAGGCACTCGCCTTGCTTCACAGGCTCCAGGCCTTTCCAAAAAGAGATGATCTTCACAGGCACTCGCCTTGCTTCACAGGCTCCGGGCCTTTCCAAAAAGAGATGATCTTCACAGGCACTCGCCTTGCTTCACAGGCTCTGGGCCTTTTTCCAAAGCGATGATCTTCACAGGCACTCACCTTGCTTCACAGGCTCTGGGCCTTTTTAGGGGTAGAACCTCCGGAGGTGCTGGATGTTCCACGCATTCTGGACCGGCACTCCCTCCTGAGTCTCCAAGCACGCGGAGCCGGGCCTGGAAACATGAACAACCTTGAACGGGCCCTCCTGTTGGGGAACGTAGTAATTTCAAAAAAATTCCTACGCACACACAAGATCATGGTGATGCATAGCAATGAGAGGGGAGAGTGTTGTCTACGTACCAACGCAGACCGACTGCGGAAGCGATCACACAACATGGAGGAAGTAGTCGTGCGTCTTCTTCCGATCCGACCGATCCAAGCACCGTTACTCCGGCACCTCCGAGTTCTTAGCACACATTTCGCTCGATGACGATCCTCGGGCTCCGATCCAGCAAAGTGTCGAGGAAGAGTTCCGTCAGCACGATGGCGTGGTGACGATCTTGATGAACTACAGCAGTAGGGCTTCGCCTAAACTCTGCTACAGTATTATCAAGGAATATGGTGGCAGGGGGCACCGCACACGGCTAAGGAATAGATCACGTGGATCAACTTGTGTGTCTATGGGGTGCCCCCTACCCCCGTATATAAAGGAGCAAGGGGAGGAGGCGGCCGGCCAAGGTGTGGCGCGCCATGGGGAGTCCTACTCCCACCGGGAGTAGGACTCCTAGTTGGACTAGGAGAGAAGGGGGAGAATAGGAGGAAGAGAGGAAGGAAAGGGGGGGCGCCGGCCCCCTTCCCTTGTCCTATTCGGACTAGGAAGGGGAGGGGCGCGCGGCCACCTCTTGCCTCCTCTCCTCTTCTCCCTTAAGGCCCATGTTGGCCCAATAACCCCTCGGGGGGTTCCGGTAACCCCCCCCCCCCCCCGGTACTCCGGTAAAATGCCGATTTCACCCGGAACAATTCCGATGTCCAAATATAGGCTTCCAATATATCAATCTTTATGTCTCGACCATTTCGAGACTCCTCGTCATGTCCGTGATCACATCCGGGACTCCGAACTAACTTCGGTACATCAAAATGCATAAACTCATAATTACTGTCATCATAACGTTAAGCGTGCGGACCCTACGGTTCGAGAACAATGCAGACATGACCGAGACACGTCTCCGGTCAATAACCAATAGCGGGACCTGGATGCCCATATTGGCTCCTACATATTCTACGAAGATCTTTATCGGTCAGACCGCATAACAACATATGTTGTTCCCTTTGTCATCGGTATGTTACTTGCCCGAGATTCGATCGTCGGTACCCAATACCTAGTTCAATCTCGTTACTGGCAAGTCTCTTTACGCGTTCCGTAATACATCATCTAACAACTAACATATTAGTTGCAGTGCTTGCAAGGCTTATGTGATGTGCATTACCGAGAGGGCCCAGAGATACCTCTCCGACACTCGGAGTGACAAACCCTAATCTCGAAATACGCCAACCCAACATCTACCATTGGAGACACCTGTAGTACTCCTTTATAATCACCCAGTTACGTTGTGACGTTTGGTAGTACCCAAAGTGTTCCTCCGGTAAACGGGAGTTGCATAATCTCATAGTTATAGGAACATGTATAAGTCATGAAGAAAGCAATAGCAACATACTAAACGATCGGGTGCTAAGCTAATGGAATGGGTCATGTCAATCAGATCATTCAACTAATGATGTGACCTCGTTAATCAAATAACAACTCTTTGTTCATGGTTAGGAAACATAACCATCTTTGATTAACGAGCTAGTCAAGTAGAGGCATACTAGTGACACTCTGTTTGTGTATGTATTCACACATGTATTATGTTTCCGGTTAATACAATTCTAGCATGAATAATAAACATTTATCATGATATAAGGAAATAAATAATGACTTTATTATTGCCTCTAGGGCATATTTCCTTCAGTCTCCCACTTGCACTAGAGTCAATAATCTAGATTACACAGTAATGATTCTAACACCCATGGAGCCTTGGTGCTGATCATGTTTTGCTCGTGGAAGAGGCTTAGTCAACGGGTCTGCAACATTCAGATCCGTATGTATCTTGCAAATCTCTATGTCTCCCACCTGGACTAGATCCCAGATGGAGTTGAAGCGTCTCTTGATGTGTTTGGTCCTTTTGTGAAATCTGGATTCCTTTGCCAAAGCAATTGCACCAGTATTGTCACAAAAGATTTTCATTGGACCCGATGCACTAGGTATGACACCTAGATCGGATATGAACTCCTTCATCCAGACTCCTTCGTTCGCTGCTTCCGAAGCAGCTATGTACTCCGCTTCACATGTAGATCCCGCTATGACGCTTTGTTTAGAACTGCACCAACTGACAGCTCCACCGTTTAAAGTAAACACGTATCCGGCTTGCGATTTAGAATCGTCCGGATCAGTGTCAAAGCTTGCATCAACGTAACCTCTTATGGTGAGCTCTTTGTCACCTCCATATACGAGAAACATATCCTTAGTCCTTTTCAAGTATTTCAGGATGTTCTTGACCGCTGTCCAGTGATCCACTCCTGGATTACTTTGGTACCTCCCTGCTAAACTTATAGCAAGGCACACATCAGGTCTGGTACACAGCATTGCGTACATGATAGAGCCTATGGCTGAAGCATAGGGAACATCTTTCATCTTCTGCAGTGGTCGGGCATTGAGTCTGACTCAACTTCACACCTTGTAACACAGGCAAGAACCCTTTCTTTGCTTGATCCATTTTGAACTTCTTCAAAATCTTGTCAAGGTATGTGCTTTGTGAAAGTCCAATTAAGCGTCTTGATCTATCTCTATAGATCTTTATGCCTAATATGTAAGCAGCTTCCCCGAGGTCTTTCATCGAAAAAAATTTATTCAAGTATCCCTTTATGCTATCCAGAAATTCTATATCATTTCCAATCAGCAATATGTCATCCACATATAATATCAGAAATGCTACAGAGATCCCACTCACTTTCTTGTAAATACAGGCTTCTCCAAAAGTCTGTATAAAGCCAAATGCTTTGATCACACTATCAAAGCGTTTATTCCAACTCCGAGATGCTTGCACCAGTCCATAAATGGATCGCTGGAGTTTGCATACTTTGTTAGCTCCCTTTGGATCGACAAAACCTTCTGGTTGCATCATATACAACTCTTCTTCCAGAAATCCATTCAGGAATGCAGTTTTGACATCCATCTGCCATATTTCATAATCATAAAATGCGGCAATTGCTAACATGATTCTGACGGACTTAAGCATCGCTACGGGTGAGAAGGTCTCATCGTAGTCAACCCCTTGAACTTGTCGAAAACCTTTTGCGACAAGTCGAGCTTTATAGACAGTAATATTACCGTCAGCGTCAGTCTTTTTCTTGAAGATCCATTTATTCTCAATTGCTTGCCGACCATCGGGCAAGTCAACCAAAGTCCATACTTTGTTCTCATACATGGATCCCATCTCAGATTTCATGGCCTCAAGCCACTTTGTGGAATCTGGGCTCACCATCGCTTCTTCATAGTTCGTAGGTTCATCATGATCTAGTAGCATGACTTCCAGAATTGGATTACCGTACCACTCTGGTGCGGATCTTACTCTGGTTGATCTACGTGGTTCAGTAGTATCTTGTCCTGAAGTTTCATGCTCATCATCATTAGCTTCCTCACTAATTGGTATAGGTGTCGCAGAAACAGTTTTCTGTGATGTACTACTTTCCAATAAGGGAGCAGGTACAGTTACCTCGTCAAGTTCTACTTTCCTCCCACTCACTTCTTTCAAGAGAAACTCCTTCTCTAGAAAGTTTCCGAACTTAGCAACAAAAGTCTTGCCTTCGGATCTGTGATAGAAGGTGTATCCAATAGTTTCCTTTGGATATCCTATGAAGACACATTTCTCCGATTTGGGTTCGAGCTTATCAAGTTGAAGCTTTTTCACATAAGCATCGCAGCCCCAAACCTTAAGAAACGACAACTTTGGTTTCTTGCCAAACCATAGTTCATAAGGCGTCGTCTCAACGGATTTTGATGGTGCCCTATTTAACGTGAATGCGGCCGTCTCTAAAGCATATCCCCAAAACGATGGCGTTAAATCAGTAAGAGACATCATAGATCACACCATATCTAGTAAAGTACGATTACGACGTTCGGACACACCATTACGCTGTGGTGTTCCGGGTGGCGTGAGTTGTGAAACTATTCCACAATTTTTCAAATGTACACCAAACTCGTAACTCAAATATTCTCCTCCATGATCAGATCGTAGAAACTTTATTTTCTTGCTACGATGATTTTCAACTTCACTCTGAAATTCCTTGAACTTTTCAAATGTTTCAAACTTATGTTTCATTAAGTAGATATACCCATATCTGCTTAAATCATCTGTGAAGGTGAGAAAATAACGATATCCGCCACGAGCTTCAATATTCATCGGACCACATACATCGGTATGTATGATCTCCAATAAATCTGTTGCTCTCTCCATAGTACCGGAGAACGGTGTTTTAGTCATCTTGCCTATGAGGCACGGTTCGCAAGTACCAAGTGATTCATAATCAAGTGGTTCCAAAAGCCCATCAGTATGGAGTTTCTTCATGCGCTTTACACCGATATGACCTAAACGGCAGTGCCACAAATAAGTTGCACTATCATTATCAACTCTGCATCTTTTGGCTTCTACATTATGAATATGTGTATTACTACTATCGAGATTCATCAAAAATAGACCACTCTTCAAAGGTGCATGACCATAAAAGATATTACTCATATAAATAGAACAACCATTATTCTCTCATTTAAATGAATAACCGTCTCGCATCAAACAAGATCCAGATATAATGTTCATGCTTAATGCTGGCACCAAATAACAATTATTTAGGTCTAATATTAATCCCGAAGGTAGATGTAGAGGTAGCGTGCCGACCGCGATCACATCGACTTTGGAACCGTTTCCCACGCGCATCGTCACCTCGTCCTTCGCCAGTGTTTGCTTAATCCGTAGTCCTTGTTTCGAGTTGCAAATATTAGCAACAGAACCAGTATCAAATACCCAGGTGCTACTGCGAGCTCTAGTAAGGTACACATCAATAACATGTATATCACATATACCTTTGTTCACCTTGCCATCCTTCTTATCCGCCAAATACTTGGGGCAGTTCCGCTTCCAGTGACCAGTCTGCTTGCAGTAGAAGCACTCAGTTTTTGGCTTAGGTCCAGACTTGGGCTTCTGAGCAGCAACTTGCTTGCCGTTCTTCTTGAAGTTCCCCTTCTTCTTCCCTTTACCCTTTTTCTTGAAACTAGTGGTCTTGTTAACCATCAACACTTGATGCTCCTTCTTGATTTCTACCTTCGCAGCTTTCAGCATTGCGAAGAGCTCGGGAATAGTCTTGTTCATCCCTTGCATATTATAGTTCATCACGAAGCTCTTGTAGCTTGGTGGCAGTGATTGGAGAATTTTGTCAATGACGCAATCATCTGGAAGATTAACTCCCATCTGAATCAAGTGATTGTTATACCCAGACTTTTGAGTATATGCTCACTGAAAGAACTGTTCTCCTCCATCTTGCAGCTATAGAACTTATTGGAGACTTCATATCTCTCAATCCGGGCATTTGCTTGAAATATTAACTTCAACTCCTGGAACATCTCATATGCTCCATGACGTTCAAAACGTCGTTGAAGTCCCGATTCTAAGCCGTAAAGCATGGCACACTAAACTATCGAGTAGTCATCAGCTTTGCTCTGCCAGACGTTCATAACATCTGGTGTTGCTCCAGCAGCAGGCCTGGCACCCAGTGGTGCTTCCAGGACGTAATTCTTCTGAGCAGCAATGAGGATAATCCTCAAGTTACGGACCCAGTCCGTGTAATTGCTACCATCATCTTTCAACTTTGCTTTCTCAAGGAACGCATTAAAATCCAACGAAACAACAGCACGAGCCATCTATATACAATCAACATAAACAAGCAAGATACTATCAGGTACTAAGTTCATGATAAGTTTAAGTTCAATTAATCAAATTATTTAAGAACTCCCACTTAGATAGACATCCCTCTAATCCTCTAAGTGATCACGTGATCCAAATCAACTAAACCATAACCGATCATCATGTGAGATGGAGTAGTTTTCAATGGTGAACATCGTTATGTTGATCATATCTACTATATGATTCACGCTCGACCTTTCGGTCTCCGTGTTCCGAGGCCATATCTGCATATGCTAGGCTCGTCAAGTTTAACCTGAGTATTCTGCGTGTGCAAAACTGGCTTGCACCCATTGTAGATGGACATAGAGCTTATCACACCCGATCATCACGTGGTGTCTGGGCACGACAAACTTTGGCAACGGTGCATACTCGGGGAGAACACTTGTTGATAATTTAGTGAGAGATCATCTTATAATGCTACCGTCAATCAAAGCAAGATAAGATGCATAAAAGGATAAACATCACATGCAATCAATATAAGTGATATGATATGGCCATCATCATCTTGTGCTTGTGATCTCCATCTCCGAAGCACCGTCATGATCACCATCGTCACTGGCGTGACACCTTGATCTCCATCGTAGCATCGTTTTCATCTCGCCAATCTTATGCTTCCACGACTATCGCTACCGCTTAGTGATAAAGTAAAGCATTACATCGTGATTGCATTGCATACAATAAAGCGACAACCATATGGCTCCTGCCAATTGCCGATAACTCGGTTACAAAACATGATCATCTCATACAATAAAATTTAGCATCATGTCTTGACCATATCACATCACAACATGCCTTGCAAAAACAAGTTAGACGTCCTCTACTTTGTTGTTGCATGTTTTACGTGGCTGCTACGGGCTTAAGCAAGAACCAATCTCACCTACGCATCAAAACCACAACGATAGTTTGTCAAATAGACTCCGTTTTAACCTTCGCAAGGACCGGGCGTAGCCCCACTCGGTTCAACTAAAGTTGGAGAGACAGTCGCCCGCAAGCCACCTGTGTGCAAAGCACGTCGGGGGAACCGGTCTCGCGTAAGCGTACGCGTAAGGTTGGTCCGGGTCGTCTCGTCCAACAATACAGCCGAACCAAAGTATGACATGCTGGTAGGCAGTATGACTTGTATCGCCCACAACTCACTTGTGTTCTACTCGTGCAAATAACATCAAACCATAAAAACCAGGCTCGGATGCCACTGTTGGGGAACGTAGTAATTTCAAAAAAATTCCTACGCACACGCAAGATCATGATGATGCATAGCAACGAGGAGGAGAGTCTGATCTACGTACCCTTGTAGATCGCAACGGAAGCGTTGACACAACGTAGAGGAAGTAGTCGTACGTCTTCTTCCCGATCCGACCGATCCAAGCACCGTTACTCCGGCACCTCCGAGTTCTTAGCACACGTACAGCTCGATGACGATCCCCGGGCTCTGATCCAGCAAAGCTTCGGGGAGGAGTTCCGTCAGCACGACGGCGTGGTGACGATCTTGATGTACTTCCGACGCAGGGCTTCGCCTAAGCACTACAACGGTATTATCGCGGTGGAATATGGTGGCAGGGGGCACCGCACACGGCTAAGGAATGATCTCAATGATCAACTTGTGTGTCTAGAGGTGCCCTCTGCCCCCGTATATAAAGGATCCAAGGGGGAGGGGCTGGCCGGCCAAGGGAGGCGCGCCAGGAGAGTCCTACTCCCTCTGGGAGTAGGATTCCCCCCCCCACTCCTAGTTGGAATAGGATTCATCAAGGGGGGGAAGAGAGAGAGGGGGGCCGGCCACCTCTCCTAGTCCTAATAGGACTAGGGGAGGGGGGAGGCGCGCGGCCACCTTGGGCTGCCCTTTTCTCCTTTCCACCAAGGCCCACTATGGCCCATATGACTCCCGGGGGGTTCCGGTAACCTCCCGGTTCTCCAGTAAAATCCCGATTTCACACGGAACACTTCCGATGTCCAAACATAGGCTTCCAATATATCAATCTTTATGTCTCGACCATTTCGAGACTCCTCGTCATGTCCGTGATCACATCCGGGACTCCGAACAACCTTCCGTACATCAAAATGCATAAACTCATAATAAATATCATCGTAACGTTAAGCGTGCGGACCCTACGGTTCGAGAACAATGTAGACATGACTGAGACACATCTCCGGTCAATAACCAATAGCGGGACCTGGATGCCCATATTGGCTCCTACATATTCTATGAAGATCTTTATCGGTCAGACCGCATAACAACATACGTTGTTCCCTTTGTCATCGGTATGTTACTTGCCCGAGATTCGATCGTCGGTATCCAATACCTAGTTCAATCTCGTTACTGGCAAGTCTCTTTACTCGTTCTGTAATACATCATCCCGCAACTAACTCATTGGTTGCAATGCTTGCAAGGCTTAAGTGATGTGTATTACCGAGAGGGCCTAGAGATACCTCTCCGACAATCGGAGTGACAAATCCTATTCTCGAAATACGTCAACCCAACATCTACCATTGGAGACACCTGTAGAGCTCCTTTATAATCACCCAGTTACGTTGTGACGTTTGGTAGCACACAAAGTGTTCCTCCGGCAAACGGGAGTTGCATAATCTCATAGTCATAGGAACATGTATAAGTCATGAAGAAAGCAATAGCAACATACTAAACGATCGGGTGCTAAGCTAATGGAATGGGTCATGTCAATCAGATTGTTCAACTAATGATGTGACCTCATTAATCAAATAACAACTCTTTATTTATGGTTAGGAAACTTAACCATCTTTGATTAACGAGCTAGTCAAGTAGAGGCATACTAGTGACACTCTGTTTGTCTATGTATTCACACATGTATTACGTTTCCGGTTAATACAATTCTAGCATGAATAATAAACATTTATCATGATATAAGGAAATAAATAATAACTTTATTATTGCCTCTAGGGCATATTTCCTTCACCGGCGCACCCCTACCTGGTGCACCAAATGTCGGATTCTGGGTTCCGGCAGACCCTTAAGGTTCGAACACTGGGGTGCGCGCGGAAATCTCGCCTTCAACCTCTCCGTCTCACTGGGATCTAAACTACTAAAAGAACTGCGCAAGAAACACAAGATTTATACTGGTTCGGGCCACCGATGTGGTGTAATACCCTACTCCAGTGTGTGGTGGGTGGATTGCCTCCTGGGGCTGGTGAGGATGAACAATACAAGGAAGAACAGCCTCGCGAGGCGCTGTTCTTGGTTGGGGAGATGAACTGCTATGGGGAGTTCAGCCACCTCTCTCTCTCTCCCTTGTCGATGACTGAGAACTGACCGACCGACCGACCGACTGACCGACCCCTTGCTACGTGTGTGGTTAGCCCTATATATAGAGGCCCTGGTCCTCTTCCCAAATATTGAGCGGGAAGGGAGCCAACAATGGCGGGCTAATTTGAAGGGGGACAGCGAGTACATCTATCCTGACAAAAGCAGTCTTCGCCTGCCAAAGGCTCTGGTGATGACGCTGCGCTGGGCTCCATGGTGAACTCCATCTCGTAGTCCTCCTGGTGTTGGTCTCGTTGCACCGAAGTGGCAACCTTTGCCTGATGCCTCGGTACTCCGCGGCTGCGCTTGCCCCCTTTGCACCAAAGAGGAAAGAAGGACGCTGCGCGCGCTAGCACCCGCCTGGTGCCCTAAGTCGTCATGGCTTGCGTCATGGGCACCTCGCGAGGTACCCCGCCTTGAACTCTTCGCCTCCTCGCGAGCCATCCTGACGAGGTTGTGCCTGAGGATGCGCCGTGTCGTCCGCCTCGCGAGGCTTGGCCCCTCGCGAGGGTCTTGAGTCTCATGTTGATGAAGATGGGCCACGCTGGGCCCCCACTTGAGCCACGCCGCAGGCCGCAGGCAGGCAAGTCTGGGGACCCCCATTCCTAGAACGCCGACAAAATTGCTTGAGGACAAGCAAAGGTTTAAGCTTGGGGGAGTTGATACGTCTCCATCGTATCTACTTTTCCAAACACTTTTGCCCTTGTTTTGGACTCTAACTTGCATGATTTGAATGGAACTAATCCGGACTAACGCTGTTTTCAGCAGAATTGCTATGGTGTTATTTATGTGCAGTCTCAGAATAACCTGAAACTTCACGGAACATCTATTCAGAAATAATAAAAAAATCCTTGCAAAAGATGAAGACCAGGGGGCCCACCACCTGGCCACGAGGGTGGGGGCGCGCCTGCCCCCCTAGGGCGCGCCCCCTACCTCGTGGGCCCCCTGGACCTCCTTTGACCTCAACTACAACTCTATATATTTGGTTTCAGAGAGAAAAAAATCAGAGAGAAGGATTCATCGCGTTTTACGATACGGAGCCGCCGCCAATCCCTAAAACCTCTCGGGAGGGCTGATCTGGAGTCCGTTCGGGGCTTCGGAGAGGGGAATCCGTCGCCATCGTCATCATCAACCATCCTCCATCACCAATTTCATGATGCTCACCGCTGTGCGTGAGTAATTCCATCATAGGCTTGGTGGATGGTGATGGGTTGGATGAGATGTATCATGTAATCGAGTTAGTTTTGTTAGGATTTGATCCCTAGTATCCACTACGTTCTGAGATTGATGTTGCTATGACTTTGCTATGCTTAATGCTTGTCACTAGGGCCCTAGTGCCATGATTTCAGATCTGAACCTATTATGTTTTCATCAATATATGAGAGTTCTTGATCCTATCTTGCAAGTCTATAGTCACCTATTATGTGTTATGATCCGTTAACCCCGAAGTGACAATAATCAGGATACTTACCGGTGATGACCGTAGTTTGAGGAGTTCATGTATTCACTATGTGTTAATGCTTTGGTCCGGTACTCTATTAAAAGGAGGCCTTAATATCCCTTAGTTTCCGTTAGGACCCTGCTGCCACGGGAGGGTAGGACAAAAGATGTCATGCAAGTTCTTTTCCATAAGCACGTATGACTATATTCGGAATACATGCCTACATTACATTGATGAACTCGAGCTAGTTCTGTGTCACCCTATGTTATGATTGTTACATGCTGAACCGCATCCGGCATAATTCTCCATCACCGATCCATTGCCTACGAGCTTTCCATATATTGTTCTTCGCTTATTTACTTTTCCATTGCTATTATTACAATCACTACAAAATACCAAAAACATTACTTTTGCTACCGTTACCGCTACTATCATATTACTTTGCTACTAAATACTTTGCTACAGATATTAAGTTTCCAGGTGTGGTTGAATTGACAACTCAGCTGCTAATACTTGAGAATATTCATTGGCTCCCCTTGTGTCGAATCAATAAATTTGGGTTGAATACTCTACCCTCGAAAACTGTTGCGATCCCCTATACTTGTGGGTTATCACACCAGAACCTTTTTGCTGCCCGTCTGCCGGTCGTTGACCACCACCGGCAAAGTATTACCAGTCTTGTGCCACATTACATGCATGCCGCACTCTGACTATATCTTGCGACGCGTCCACGTGCCCCTTTTGAACGCCCTGGAATTGCGCTGGAAGAAATGCTTGCTTATGCCACTCAGTGTGATACCTGCAGTATTGTCGAATACATGTTTTAGTGTACGTGGTTGGCATTTTCATAACATCTTTGGCATGTTGCATTCACTTGTTTCACTTTTTATTAACTGTCAAATTGGAATTGCTTCACTAGGTCTACGTCTAAAAAGAAAAATAGAGCTATAAACAAAGGAATATGTTTGTGCAAGTAGACGGCCGATCGGTGTCTTACCTAGAAGTTTCTTAGGATGGGTGTAGCATATGCCGTGCTCGCTTTCGATGGTTGGTATGAACAAATCAATGAGAGGGTGAGATCTCGCGCTGTCAGCAGTCACTTTGGCCTCAAGGTGCTCGATCATCTCCTGATCCGTGGGATCGAACTTGACGCCAGCCGGCAGCACCGGCCAATCCTTCTTGGACCTGCATCGGTTAATTCCAGTTATATGGTACTCAATGTATGATCAATTGACTGTTTTAAGTGAATGATGAAAGATTTTGACAGATAAGTGGTACTCCAAATCTAAAGTCCACAATACCCGAATACGCCGTCGGGATTCTTGTGTCACCTCACGCGCAGTGTGTTGTCATGTCAATTCAATGTGTGGGCATGATGAATAATTTGATCGATGTATACTAGTACTGCTACTGTACTACTTAATAGTCGTATTTAGTGTCACATTTTAACCATAGGTTTAACTAACAAAATATCAATGCATGTCACTGAAACTTATTCCATTGGAAACTATGTTCAAATACGAATAAAACAATATAATTTTTTGTGACATGCATTAACATTTAGTTAGTGAAATTTATAGTCAAAATTTGACACAAATTATGAAGGGGACCAGTAAACTAGGAGGGAGGTGATAGTATGAGTAGCGCAATATACGGTATAGAGGACTAGTACAAATTTAGAAATCGGGTAAGAAGTTACAAGGCTGTGCGACAGACTTTGTAGGCTACATGAGTAATACAAAATATAATTCCCATTGGACAACACTTTCACCAAGAAGTACACACTTGAAGCCTAATTGATATATATATATGTGTGTGTGTGTGTGTGTGTGTGTGTGTGTGTGTGTGTGTGTGGCTTATGCACGGCATCTCCATCATCATTATTAGTACATCCTACGCAGGTGAGTTAGGATGCACTTGATCCCAGAAAGGTATCTATCCTTCTAACCAGAGGAGTGCTTCAAACTAATAACAATACATAATATCCAATAAAAGAGGGTCATGCTACAGAAGCAGGACACATGGCTCAGTCTAGATATCAGTACAAATCAAGTTGTGCATATTTGTTGTTGGCATGAACCACATCGCCGCATCTCGGGTTTGCAAAAGCCATCCATCGCATGGAAGCTTGATGCCTTTCACACACTGAAGATTATCTGGCAACAAGCTGTGTCGACGAATCTCTGGATATGGTGATTCATGAAACCCATGGTATGATGTGTAAACACAGTTCCCCTGGCGAATGGAAGTTGCATAGCACGGTAATCATCACCGGTGATATGATCGATGATTGGTTGGATGATCAGATAATTGAGCCCGAGGAGCATGGAGTGGTTGCCGAGGCTGTAAACCCGCCTCCGGTTGAATACGCCTGGCCCAACGGAGCTGGGATCTTTCTCGAACACGAAGCAGCCATAGCTATCAATCTCATGAACGCCCCAGGCATTATACTGCATGTGGTTTGATGAAATGGTTTGGTCAATTTGGTACGTGCAAATGAGCATCAAATGACTGTCGTCAGCTGAACGAGCGATAAACCACCACCCATCGGCTAGTATGATTCCAGGTCCTGGAATCATGAAGGCCAGCGCATTTGCGTCTACTACAACAATTCAAATTGGAGACCAAAAGGACAAAATAAACAATCATGTTCAGAGTATGTGTGGAATTAAGATTATTATAACAGTGACACATATCATAGACAGAGAATTGCAATGCCGTGGTCATAATCATACCCCAAGTTAAAAAAATAAGCCAATGTCTTTCATATTCTAGCAATATATCATGGTTCAAACATCATGTAACAATGAGAGGAAAACAGATATGACACGGCCTACTCATATTCTACCATAGCACTTACTACAGTTATCATATCAACTCTAAGCAATAACATGTGTTGTTATAAAAATCCTGGAAATGATAGAAACATATAGAAATCATGAGGTTATACTCATAATATCTATTCTAACAATCATTAGATGCCAATTGTTCTCATATCAACTCTAACAATAACATGTGTGGTCACAAAAATCTAGGAAATGAGAGGAACATATAACAATGATGTGGTTATAGACATACTATATATTCTAAATTTGTAACAATGAACGCGCAGTCGTATTCTTAAGGTAAAGATGCAATGAGATAGAACAATTACATGATGATAGATTCCACCAGTATAGGCAGCCAATCTGTGTGTCGACCACATAAACGATGCCATCGTGCACTATAGCATCAGACAGAAATGTTGGGTGAAGAGGACCGACGATGAGCCATAACCATGTATGGCGACCGGATTCCAGATAGACTAATCCCATGTTGAACACGGTAATGAGCTTGTAATCCATGTAGTCTTGTGATGGTATGGGCACTTCGCAGATTACAACCTTCAGCAAATAGAGGTCGAGCCAAAAGCTCGACGCGTCTCGTGCGTAGTAGGCAGGAGTGTCCGACGGGCCGCGAGGCTCGATGGCGGCGGTATCCAATGATGGAAGGGTGATCTCTCGCTAGGTGTAGATATCCATGAGACGCCATGGACTACCGGATTGGTGGATGAGGACGATCCAGTTGGCCTTCATGCCCGCCCAGTAGTGGCCGCGCATGAAGGACAGATGGACGGGTAGTGGTAGCATGTCGAGGGACACCACGGCAACCTTCGTAGGATCATCAAGTCAGTGTTTGGGCCACCTACAAGGATCAGGCATCAGCAAGCGAGGTGTCTTGAAAAGAACCGGCCGGTTGCAGATGAGTAGACGGTACAAAGACACCGAGCATGCGGCCAGACGGACGGTGCTGAGTAGGTCCATACGTTTACAGATCTGCTCCAAGAGAACATCGGGGAGGGAATTCCAATCGCGGCTCTGCGTGTCAGTCGGTTCTGCCATAGGGTTTTTTAGGGCGCTGAGTGACTGGGGTTTTCAGTGCCTGTGAGCCAGCGGGGAAGTGGATTCAGGCGGGCAAGCGAAGAAGATGGCGTGTCTGGCCAAGTAGTAAGCGGGGGGATACGGTACGCGCGAGCTACCAAGGAAGATGGCGCGGGCGGGTGAGCATTGAGCGGGGGAAATGGTGTGGGGCCGACGATGGGGAAGAGAGGAGGAAGAAGAGTGAAAGACGGGGAAGAAAGTGCATTAAATCTCAATTCTACTAGTACTACTACCAGGATATACCGTCCTTCGGAGTGTAAATAGTTACGTCGATGACATGTGGGTCTACCTCAAGAGGGCCCATATGTCAGTTAATGGAGTAGATAGGTGCGTAGTCGTATTTGCGGAAGCGTGCTCCACTGGCAAACATGATGGAAGTACTGGGCAAGGCTGATTTAGTAACACCAACATGTTGGTTCAGCTTATTAATCAAGTGTCCCATCTGCTGCAGCGTGTATTGTCACTTCAGTGTGAAGACTAGTTGAATAGTTCTCTCTGACTGAGATGGGGAATAATGGATCGCAAAGACTTCCTATCTACAGTATCCCTATGCATGTACGCTCGGGCCCCTCCCAATGCCCCGCCTTGTACAGGTGCTAAGGCTACCATGTAGATGATGAGTGGTGGAATAATTTTTGTAGTTTGCAAAAACACTCAATTAATGCACTCGTTTTCCTTAAAAAATTATGTTTACCAATGCATTAATTTTGTGTCAAACTTTGACCATCTACTCCCTCCATCCAGGTGAGTCATCTTTGGTTGTGCACCGTGACCAAGGAGGGAAAAACAAGAGAACTTAATGTTTATTTGGTACTCCCTCCATTCCTAAATATTGTCTTTTTAGACATTCAAATGGAAGACAACATACGGATGTATGTAGACATATTTTAGAGTGTAGATTCACTCATTTTGCTTCGTATGTAGTCACTTGTTGAAATCTCTAGAGAGACAAATACTCCATGGGAATAGAGGGAGGCTTTTACTCCGTGTTTGGGAACAGAGAGAGTATCACAATATGGAGGGAACAGAGGAAGCTTGAAATATGAACATGTCAATGGGAGGGAGTAAAAGCCTCATGCATGCATGCATGCAACATGCAACACTCATACGTACACATGGACGCATGCAACACTCACGCACCCATGCCGCACACAACACGCGATGCAACACACACGCTCACGCTCAAGTGCTCAACCTACTCCCTACGTCCGTGAAAGATTGTACATTTAGAGATTTACACATTGACCAGGGCATAATTAACGCCCAAAAGTAGCAGATTTATGTGTGCATGCGACCATTGAGAGAAGAAGATTAAATGAAGGTTGTTGCATGTTGTAATTAAGGATAGACATGTATCCTATAGCTAGAGCACAAGTTGGTGCATTAGTCAATCAATATCGATTTTAGATTAAAGGCTAAATGCATTGGAAGTGTAGATGTACACTCTTTCTTTTTTAGCCGATGTACACTCTTTGTTGGAAGACCGAGGGAGTACACGTGCATGCACTCACATACACAGCCAGGGTGGTTCGCACGCAAGGGTTGGACTCCTGTCGCGCCTGCGTAAAGTTTTGTTCAACTGATTTCTGTACTCTGCCAACTGACAGGTGGGACCCAGAAACCAGGTGACAATTTAACCAGTCAACAAAGTGCCACGTCGACTATGTGGTCAGTCAGTAGGGTGCAATACAGTGCTCTATGATGAGCTAGTGATCGTATAATCATCGCAAAACTATATATAGTGACCGTAAAGAGCGTATTATTACATACATTGACCGCCAGTGTATTTTTCTCGTTTCAAATTAAGCCATATTTAACCGGAAAGGACTAGTACTTGTACTGCTTTGACATGTCCCGTCAACTCACCGAACAAGGAGAAGCTTGCTTACTATGCCTCTCCCTCGCCCACGCGCCCGGTGGCTCGCAGGACGAGGAGAGGGTTTTGACTACAATGCCCTCTCCCTCTCGCTCGCCCTCGCCCTCGTGGTGGACGTGCAGCAGTTCAATCTGTGTCAGATTGATAGAAGCATATTGTACTGTAGTATCATCATTGTTGGACCTTCCGAAGAGGCGAAGAGCCAAGTGCAAGGTTCACACGAGTATGAACTGTTGAACCTCCCGAAGAGGCAAAGAGCCAAGCGCAAGGTTTTATAGGAGTTGTTGTCCTAGTAGGAGTATTACAACTATAGCGAAGGATGCTACTGTATGATGCCGCCACGTCACCTATATCCAAAGGTGTGCCACCCATTTTTCTCAATGAGCGTGTTGGATCCCTTGCAACAACCACACAAGTTGTTGTAGGACCTTGAAGTAGATGTGTCTAGAGGGGGGTGATTAGACACTTCATGCCAAAGTTGCAATTTTTAAGCTTTTTCGGTTTGAGTGGAGTTTAAGCATAATTTCAACACTCACAATACATATCAAGCAAGTATGCAAAGTGTATATAGGCAGCGGAAAGTAAAGCATGCAACTTGCAAGAATGTAAAGGGAAGGGTTTGGAGAATTCAAACGCAATCGGAGACACGGATGTTTTTCCCGTGGTTCGGATAGGTGGTGCTATCCTACATCCACGTTGATGGAGACTTCAACCCACGAAGGGTAACGGTTGCGCGAGTCCACGGAGGGCTCCACCCACGAAGGGTCCACGAAGAAGCAACCTTGTCTATCCCACCATGGCCATCGCCCACGAAGGACTTGCCTCACTAGCGGTAGATCTTCACAAAGTAGGCAATCTCCTTGCCCTTACAAACTCCTTGGTTCAACTCCACAATCTTGTCGGAGGCTCCCAAGTGACACCTAGCCAATCTAGGAGACACCACTGTCCAAGAAGTAACAAATGGTGTGTTGATGATGAACTCCTTGCTCTTGTGCTTCAAATGATAGTCTCCCCAACACTCAACTCTCTTTCATAGGATTTGGATCTGGTGGAAAGAAGATTTGAGTGGAAAGCAACTTGGGGAAGGCTAGAGATCAAGATTCATATGGTAGGAATGGAATGTCTTGGCCTCAACACATGAGTAGGTAGTTCTCTCTCAGAAATAGGATGCTGGAAGTGTAGGCTTAGTCTGATGGCTCTCTCCACGAGTGAAGAGGAGGTGGAGGGGTATTTATAGCCTCCACACAAAATCCAACCGTTACACACAATTTACCAATCTCGGTGGGACCGAATCAGAAAACTCGGTCGGACCGAAATAGTAAACCTAGTGACCGTTAGGAATTTCGGTGGGACCGATGTGCTAGGGTTAGGGAAAATCCAAAACTCGGTTTGACCGATTACTCAAGCTCGGTGGGACCAATTTGGGTAATAAGCAAAACAGAGAGTTGGCCAAGCAAACTCGGTGGGACCGATTGCATATCTCAGTGGGACCGAGAGTAATGCAGTAGGTAACAGAGAGTTTGCAAGCCCATCTCGGTGAGACCGAGATCCCATCGGTAAGACCGAACTGATTAGGGTTTGGCAGTGGCTATGACATGTGAAACTCGGTGGCCCCGGGTTGAAAGAATCGGTATGACCGAGTTTGAATTAGGGTTTAGGTCATTTGTGGATGTGGGAAAGTAACTGAGGGTTTTGGAGCATATCATTAAGCACTTGAGCAAGAGGCTCATTAAACAACACCTCATCCCTCCTTGATAGTATTGGCTTTTCCTATGGACTCAATGTGATCTTGGATCACTAAAATGTAAAAGAGTCTTGAACTCCAAGCTTTAGCCAATCCTTTGTCCTTAGTGTCTTGGAGACCTTCCCACACCCTTTAGTCCATGCCACTCCATTTTTGAACTTATCTGAAACATACTAGGTGAAACCATTAGTCCAACAAGAGATATGTTGTCATCAATTATCAAAACCACCTAGGGAGCACTTGTGCTTTCAGTTGCACGTACACATAACACATTTACTAGTAATAAATTCTAAAGGACAAATGCCAGTATGCCACACAAGTTCATCTCCAATTCATCTGATAAATTTGTGCATGACTAGTCTACATATATTCACAGCGCTACCATTCACAATTTACCATACCCCACTTACACGTTATAGATGGCCTACATGTCCTCCTCCAGGTTCCAGTCCCAGGTGTTCTTCATGGATGGCACGATCCATAGCGGTGGGCAACGGGAATCATTGTCACAGCTTTGTAGTCTGGTTCCACATGATGAAGACTCATCCAAGCTGAAGTGGCATAAATCAGGGATAGTGTGTCCCAGCATGTCGTTCATCCGGCGATGCGCACTAAAGACACAACCATGCTTCATGAACAGCAGGCATTCATCGTCGTGCATGGAAGGTGGCATCCGCTTCACAATGGGGTAGTTGTCCCCAATGAAAAGCGAGTACTCTCCAAGAGTGTTCCTCGGCACCCACGTAGCATCACGGGGGTCGAACTCGGCGCCGTTCATCTGGTACACGCGACATCTCAGATCTGGACACATGGTGACGTGCACAGTCAAGGTCCATGCATAATAATATTGTGCTCAAATATGGTAGTTAGTAATAATGTGCAGCAAATAGTACTACTCCAGTATAGAGGAAGTAAAATAACCGGCTTTTATGGTTGTCATGTGCTTTTATGGTTGGATGCACAAAATCTTAATGCAAAAGAACATCACTTTATATTGCCACTTGTGATAGGGACCTTTATTATGCAGTCCGTCGCTTTTATTTCTTCCATATCACAAGCTAATATAAAGCTTATTATCTCCACACTAATATATCATACATATTTAGAGAGCAATTTTTATTTCTTGCAACAATGACAACTTACTTGAAGGATCTTACTCAATCCATAGGTAGATATGGTGGACTCTCATGGCAAAACTGGGTTTAATGATATTTGGAAGCACAAGTAGTATCTCTACTTGGTGCAAAGAATTTGGCTAGCATAAGGGGGGAAAGGCAAGCTCAGCATGTTGGATGATCCATGACAATATAATTTATTTCGGATATAAGAAAACATAATCCATTGCGTTGTCTTCCTTGTCCAACATCAACTTTTTAGCATGTCATATTTTAATGAGTGCTCACAATCATAAAAGATGTCCAAGATAGTATATTTATATGTGAAAACCTCTCTTTCTTTATTACTTCCTATTAATTGCAACAATGACCAAAACTATGTTTGTCAACTCTCAACAACTTCTATTCAGCATACTCTTTTATATATGAAGTCATTACTCTCCATAAGATCAATATGATCTATTTACTTCTTTTTGTTCTTTTTTCTTTACTTTTATTCCCTCAAGATCATAGTAAGATAATCAAGCCCTCGACTCAAGACTAATCTTTATTATATATAGCTCACGGACTCGATTACATAGATAAGGATCAATCATAAAAAACTCAAAGCTAGATCATACTAAACTTTATTCTACTAGATCAAGATATAACCAAAAGGATCGAACTAAGAAAAACAGTAAAGATAGAAGTGTGATGGTGATACGATACCGGGGAACCTCCCCCAAGCTTGGCAGTTGCCAAGGGGAGTGCCCATACCCATGTATTTATGTCTCTTTCTTTAGAGGCGGCGATCATGGAGTTGTTGATGAAGTCGGCTTGCCATCCATCTTCTAAGACATAGGCTCACCATCATAGAAGGATGATCGAGTCTCCGGAATCCTCAAATCTGCAGCCAAACTCACCCTCTTGAATCTATATTCATACTCACAACTTTGGTTTTGCAGGTCATAGATCTGGGCTTGGAGGTGCTCGATTCTCTCGTGAAGCTTGACGATGGTCTCCCAAATGTTCTTGGCATCGAGCTTGTGGTTGTTCGTGAACTCCGCGATCATCATGTGGTTGGCGTTGAGTCCGCGTTCCACCATCCCCTAGCACTTGAAAACTTGTTGCTCCATTGCTTCTAGTGTTGTCTCCACGCTTACGGTCCTCCTTGGTCCCTCAACATCGCGGATGTGCAGCACCCCCTCACGCATCTCAATGGTTTGAGCATGTTGCAACACCTCCGCGAGGTAGGGGTTGATGACCTTCTCGAAAAATTTGTCCTTGGGGGCACTTGAATACGTCATGGTGATCAAGATCTGTTAGAAAAATAGCTCGAAACAAAAGCAGAGGATATTTGCATGGTACGGTGGTCAAAACCTTCGGGAGATTATATAGTGAACTTGTATCATGCAAGAAATCAGAGTCCGGAGGGTACACAAGGTGCCCACGAGGCAGGGGGCGCGCCCAGGGGGTAGGGCAGGCCCTCCACCCTCGTGGATGCCTCGTGTCCTTTCCGGACTACTTCTTATTTTCCTATTTTCTTAAATATTCCAAAACAGATAAAATTTGCTATTAGAACTATTTTGGAGTCGGTTTACTTACCGTACCACATACCTATTCCTTTTCGGAGTCTGAAACATTCTGGAAAGTGTCCCTTATGTACTCCTCTAGGGTTATGGTATAAATAACATTGGTTTCAATATTTATGGGATTACCTGAGATATAATGTTTGATTCTTTGACCATTCACCACCTTCGGATTTGTGCCTTCGAAGTTGTTGATTTTTATGGCACCGGAACGATAGACCTTCTCGATAACGTAAGGACCTTCCCATTTAGAGAGGAGTTTTCCTGCAGAGAATCTTACCAGAGTTGTATAACAAAACATAGTCACCTACATTAAACTCACGCTTGTGTATCCTTTTGTCATGCCATCTTTTAACTTTTTCTTTAAACAGTTTGGCATTCTCATAGGCCTGGGTTCTCCACTCATCAAGTGAACTAATGTCAAATAGTCTCTTCTCACCGGCAAGTCTGAAATCATAATTGAGCTCTTTAATGGCCCAATATGCCTTATGTTCTAGTTCGAGAGGTAAGTGACATGCTTTTCCATAAACCATTTTATACGGAGACATACCCATAGGATTTTTATATGCAGTTCTATGGGCCCATAATACAACATCAAGTTTCTTGGACCAATTCTTTCTAGATCTATTAACAGTCTTTTGAAAAATTAATTTAATCTCTCTATTACTCAGTTCTACTTGACCACTAGACTATCGGTGGTATGGAGATGCAATTCTATGATTAACATCATACTTAGCAAGCATTTTACGAAAGGCACCATGAATAAAATGTGAACCACCATCAGTCATTAAGTATCTAGGGACTCCAAACCTCGGAAAAATAACTTCTTTAAGCATCTTGAGTTTCGCAAGAGGGTACAATAGTGATCCAGGAGTGGATCACTAGACAGCGGTCAAAATTATCCTTAGTGGAATAAGGAAATGTTTCTCGGTTATGGAGGTGACAAAGAGTTCGTCGTAAAGAGTTACGTCGATGCAAGCTTTGACACCGATCTGGATGACTATAAATCTCGATCTAGATACATATTGAAAGTGGGAGCAATTATCTAGAGTAGCTCCGTGCAGAGCATTGTAGACATAGAAATTTGCAAAATACATACGGATCTGAATGTGGCAGACCCGTTGACTACACTTCTCTCACAAGCAAAACATGATCACACCTTAGTACTCTTTGGGTGTTAATCACATGGCGATGTGAACTAGATTATTGACTCTAGTTAACTCTTTGGGTATTGGTCACATAGCGATGTGAACTATAGAGTGTTAAATCACATGACGATGTGAAGTATTGGTGTTAAATCACATGGCAATGTGAACTAGATTATTGACTCTAGTGCAAGTGGGAGACTGAAGGAAATATGCCCTAGAGGCAATAATAAAGTTGTTATTTATATTTCCTTATATCATGATAAATGTTTATTATTCATGCTAGAATTGTATTAACCGAAAACTTACTACATGTGTGAATACATAGACAAACATAGTGTCCCTAGTATGCCTCTACTTGACTAGCTCGTTAATCAAAGATGGTTAATTTTCCTAACCATAGACATGTGTTGTCATTTGATGAACGGGGTCACATCATTAGAGAATGATGTGATGGACATGACCCATCCATTAGCTTAGCATAAACGATTCTTTTGTTTTATTACTATTGCTTTCATCATGACTTGTACATGTTCCCCTGACTATGAGATTATGCAACTCCCGAATACCGGAGGAACACCTTGTGTGCTATCAAATGTCACAACATAACTGGGTGATTATAAAGATGCTTTATAGGTGTCTCCGATGGTGTTTGTTGAGTTGGTCTAGATCGAGATTAGGATTTGTCACTCCGTGTATCGGAGAGGTATCTGTGGGCCCTCCTGGTAATGCTCATCACTATAAGCCTTGCAAGCAATGTGACTAATGAGTTAGGTGCGGGATGATGCATTACGGAACGAGTAAAGAGACTTGACTGTAACAAGATTGAACTAGGTATGATGATACCGACGATCGAGTCTCAGGCAAATAACATATCGATGACAAAGGGAACAACGTATGTTGTTATGCGGTTTGACCGATAAAGATCTTCGTAGAATATGTAGGAGACAATATGAGCATCCAGGTTCCACTATTGGTTATTCACCAGAGATGTGTCTCGGTCATGTCTACATAGTTCTCAAACCCGTAGGGTCCGCACGCTTAACGTTCGATGACGATTTGTATTATGAGTTATGTGATTTGATGTACCGAAGTTTATTCGGATTCCCGGATAAGATGACGGACATGACGAGGAGTCTCGAAATGGTCAAGAGGTAAAGATTCATATATTGGAAGGCTATATTCGGACACCGGAAGTGTTCCGGGTGATACCGGGTCATCGGAAAGGGTTCCCGGCAAACCTCGGCAAAGATATGGGCTTAATGGGCCAAGTAACGGAACATACCAGCCCACAAGGGGATGGTGCGCCCCCTATAGGGCCAGCCACGTGGGGAGAAAGGAAAATGAGAGGAGGAAAAGGAAAGTATGAAGTAGGATTCCTACTTCCTTCCCCTCCCCCCTCCTTCCTTTCCCCTTGTCCAAATATGGTAAGGGGGGCCGAATTGGACTAGGGGCCCAAGTAGGATTCCTCCTACTTTGGCGCGCCCTAGGCTGCCTCCTTCCCTCTCCCTCCTTTATATACGTGGGGAGGGCACCCCTACAACACACATCAATTGTTCCTAGCCGTGTGCGGCGCCCCCCTCCACAGTTAACACCTCGGTCATATCGTTGTAGCGCTTAGGCGAAGCCCTGCGCCGGTAACATCATCATCACCATCACCACGCCATCGTGCTGACGAAAATATCCCTCGGCCTCAACTGGATCAAGAGTTCAAGGGACGTCACCAAGCTGAACGTGTGCAGATCGCGGAGGTGACGTGCGTTCGGTACTTGGATCGGTTGGATCGCGAAGACGTTCGACTACATCAACCACGTTACTAAACGCTTCCGCTTTCGGTCTATGAGGGTACGTGGACACACTCTCCCCTCTCATTTCTATGCATCTCCTAGATAGATCTTGCGTGATCATAGGTAAATTTTTTGAAATACTATGTTCCCCAACAGTGGTATCAGAGCCAGGTCTATGCGTAGATGTTATATGCACGAGTAGAACACAAAGAGTTATGGGCGATAATAGTCATACTGCTTACCACTAACATCTTACTTTGATTCGGCGGTATTGTTGGATGAAGCGGCCCGGGCCGACATTACATGACCATGTTCATGAGACTGGTTCTACCGACGTGCTTCACACACAGGTGGCTAGCGGGTGTCGGTTTCTCCAACTTTAGTTGAATCGAGTTTCACTACGGCCGGTCCTTGTTGAAGGTTAAAACAGCACACTTGACGAAAAATCGTTGTGGTTTTGATGCGTAGGTAAGAACGGTTCTTGCTAGAAGGCCGTTGCAGCCATGTAAAACTTGCAACAACAAAGTAGAGGACATCTAACTTGTTTTTGCAGGGCATGTTGTGATGTGATATGGTCAAGACATGATGTGATATAATTTGTTGTATGAGATGATCATGTTTCGTTAAAGTTATCGACAACTGGCAGGAGCCTTATAGTTGTCTCTTTATTGCATAAGATGCAAGCGCCATCTAATTCGTTTACTTTATCGCCATGCGATAGCAATAGTTGCAAAGCAATAGTTGGCCAGACAACCATGTGACGACACATTGATAGAGATCAAGATGATGGAGATCATGGTGTCATGCCAGTGACGATGGAGATCATGACGGTACTTTGGAGATGGAGATCAAAGGCACAAGATGATGATGGCCATATCATGTCACATATTTTGATTGCATGTGATGTTTATCTTTTATGCATCTTACTTTGCTTAGTACGACAGTAGCATTATAAGATGATCCCTCACTAAATTTCAAGGTACAAGTGTTCTTCCTCAGTATGCACCGTTGCGATAGTTCGTCGTGCCGAGACACCACGTGATGATCGGGTGTGATAAGCTCTACGTTCACATACAACGGGTGCAAGCCAGTTTTGCACACGCAGGATACTCGGGTTAAACTTGAAGAGCCTAGCATATGCAGATATGGCATCGGAACACTGAGACCGAAAGGTCAAACGTGAATCATATAGTAGATATGATCAACATAGTGATGTTCACCATTGAAAACTACTCCATCTCACATGATGATCGGACATGGTTTAGTTGATATGGATCACGTGATCATTTAGATGACTAGAGGGATGTCTATCTAAGTAGGAGTTCTTAAGTAATATGATTAATTGAACTTTAATTTATCATGAACTTAGTCCTGATAGTATTTGCATAACTATGTTGTAGATCAATAGCTTGCGATGTAGCTCCCCGTTTATTTTTGATATGTTCCTAGAGAAAAACAAGTTGAAAGATGATAATAGTAATGATGCGGACTTGGTCCGTGATCTGAGGATTATCCTCATTGTTGCACAGAAGAATTATGTCCTTGATGCACCGCTAGGTGACAGACCTATTGCAGGAGCAGATGCACACGTTATGAACGTTTGACAAGCTTGGTATGATGACTACCTGACTCCTTACCTTCGTCGAGTTCCCAATCTTCAGAGTTGCGTTTAATTCTTTCTAATAAATCCCATTTGAATTCAATAGTCTTCATCATAAAAGAACCAGTAGAAGAAGTATCGAGCATGGAGCGATTATTGAGAGAAAGCCGAGCATAAAAATTTTAAGTAATAATTTCTCTTGAGAGCTCATGATTGGGGCATGAATATAACATTGACTTGAGGCTCCCCCAAGCTTGAGTGATACTTTCTCCTTTGCGAGGCCAAAAATTATATATATAATTACGATCACGATGAACCAGATGCATAGGATAAAACTTCTGGTGAAATTCCAATTTCAATCGGTCGTAGTTCCATGATCCAATATCATCACATAGCCTAAACCATGTCAATGCCTGTCCCTTCAAAGATAAAGGGAAGACCTTCTTCTTGATAACATCCTCAGGCATACCTGCAAGCTTAAATAATCCACAAACTTCATCCACATAGATTAGGTGCTGTAGCGACCAGACCCGAATGGATCAAGTCTACTGTGCTCCGGTGTCATCCCTGGATCAGTAATGCTGACACCACACAGTACATCGAAGGATTTATAGCAGAGTGGCAATCACACACTTATTACATTGATGTCTCCGAAGCGAACTTATTACAATAATATGGCTTAAGGCCATCTAATATCGATAACAGCGGAAGACTTGGAAGGTAAATGGGTCCATCAACTCCAACGGCATCATTGAGTATAGAACCACGACCTAAAAACACCTTAATCGTCGTCTGAAAAGTCTGCAACATTAATGTTGCAGCCCGAAACGGGTCAGCACATGGAATATGCTGGCAAGGTAACACATAGAGAGTAATGGAACGAAACAGCTATACTATATGCATATTTGGCTGGTGGAAAGCTCTATGGTTACTGTTTTGCGTAAAGCCAGTTTTTCCCTACTGCAAAGGAATAAATTTATTTAACTATCATGGTGGTTGTTAAACATTGAGAATGGTTGACAGCATTCTCAATCCCAATTAAAAGTACAATTGAACCCAACAATATTAATTAGAAGTAACATGATGAGATTCACATGATATTCAAGTACTAGATACTCAAGATTGTCCATAACCGGGGACACGGCTAATCATGATTAGTTTATTACACTCTGCAGAGGTTTGCGCACTTTTCCCCACAAGACTCGATCGCCTCCGTTGGATTTCTCGCACTACCCGTGTTTGAGAAACGGATGACCGAGACATAGTCTTTCAGAAGCGCTAGCACCTTATGATGGAGTAGATCGTACCACCTACATCCCCTACATCTGCTAGTCTACCCCTATAAGAGTTCGCACGACTTAGTCAACTATGCCAGAGCCCATATTGGCTTGTGGCTGCACACGTAAGTATTTAGCATGAAAGATCTTATGATCCCTTTGAGCCTGGGTGACGGTCCAAAATAAAAACAGGCAAGTCCTGATAGACATCAGGTGCCTCAATCCACCCAGATGTGTGTTTAAGTTGCCACCTTAGATAAACCATTAAAATTATCAATCTCACATCTGTCATGGATATCACTCACCCAATCCACGTCTACTAGCATAGCATGGCATAATAAGCAAACGTAGAAGTAACTCCCAAAGGTTTCATAATAAATAGGTAATAGGTACTACCTCATCTACTTCCCATCCCACAATTTAATTAGATCCTAATCATGCAATGTGTGAGGATGGATCTAATGCAATAAAACTGGGTTGTAGAAAAGGTATGATCAAAGTGTTACTTGCCTTGCTGATGATCCGCGAGTCCTAGTGATTCGAAGTAACAGGCGGCGCAATCCGGGTAATCTATCGCAGACAAACAACAAGCATACAATAAGTACTCATCTAATGCACAGGTAAAACTCGAACAAGAGATCGAACCAGAAAGTTCAACTTAAGAACTCCGGTTGCAAAGAAAGAAAGAACCAAACAAAGAAACCAAAAACAAACGGCGGGAGAAAACAACTCGGTTCTAGCAAGTTGAATCTAGGTCAAATTTTACCGTAGCAAAAACTTAGTTAAAGTTGATTAGTCGGAACGGCGGTTTCGAAACGAAACTCCAGGCGCCTGAATCACCTGATTCCGATAAACGGGCGAGAAGATAGACTAGAAAGAAGATCGGATCTGAGATCGCGATCGCGGAATAAATCCGACGAAAAGAAAAAGAAGAACGGTTAAACGAACGGACGTTCGTTTACCGAGAATAATCCGCTGATCACGTTTGGTAGGACAAACGGTCCGGCGAACGGTCTCTAGGCAACTAAACCGGAAAGAAAACGAATCCGATCTAGGGTTTCAAGAAAATAAAACCGAACGAAAAACCGATCTAGAAAACCGGAACGGTTTAGAGAAGAAAACGAATCGGAAAGATAAGAACCGGAACGATTTAGAAGAAAACTGATCCAAGGAAAAGAAAAGATGCGGCGCGTTACCTCCGGCGAGGGGCTCCGGCGTCGGCGAGCAAGGGCAGCGGCGCTAGGGCAAGGCGGCGGCGGTGGCTAAGGGCGGCGACAGCGCGGGTGATGCAGGGCGCGGGCGGCGGCAAGGGCGGCGCTGGGCTAGGTGAGGCGCGGCTATGGAGGCTTGGGGCTTGGGGTTTTGGTGTGGTTTTAGAGGGGGGGTGCTTGGGTATTTATATAGGTGAGGGGAGAGGAGACTTGGGGTATGGGACAAGAAAAAGAGGAGGAAAAAGAGTAGGAGAGGGAGATTGAAAAAAAAGGCAATCGGAGTCCTAAAAGGACTCCTAGGCGGCGGCAGCCTTGGGCGCCTCCTGCGCTGGCGCGCGGCGCGCGGCTTGGGAGCCGGCCGGCTGGGCCTTTGGCCCAGGGGCGCTGTGGGGATTTTTTTTAAACGGTTACACGCGCAGAAAAAAAATAGAAAAGAGATCTAAACGAGCTCCAAAATTACTAAAGTAAATTTTCCCCGACTCCTAAAATTGAGTCGAACAAAATGAACTTTTCTCCGGGCCTAAAATGCAATTTTTGAAATCACGCATTTTTCCCTATCCAAATAAAATGCAAAGGAAACTCCGACAAAACCAATGATCCTTTCTTCAAAATTTGAGAAGACTCAAATATGAAAATAACGAAATCTCCAACTCTCTCTGTGGGTCCTTGAGTTGCGTGAAATTTCTAGGATCAACAAAATGCAAGAAAATATGATATGCATGATGATCTAATGTATAACATTCCAAATTGAAAATTTGGGATGTTACAGGTGCATATCGGGATGTAATGTTCCATCTCCTGTAAAAGGATTAGCTAGCAGTTTCTCTATCATACCCGAAGGAATTTCGAAGTAAACATTTTCAGTAGGTTCAGTGGATTGAGGAGCAACTCTTTGCTCTACTGGTCGGGGTGAAGATACCCTAAACAAGCCCCTCAAAGGATTATTTTCCATAGTAACAAGTGATAGTAAATTTCAGCACACTATATAAATTTTTCCTTACCAAATTCCACCTACCAAAGGCGCTTCACTCCCCGGCAATGGCGCCAGAAAAGAGTCTTGATGACCCACAAGTATAGGGGATCTATCATAGTCCTTTTGATAAGTAAGAGTGTCGAACCCAACGAGGAGCAGAAGGAAATGATAAGCGGTTTTCAGCAAGGTGTTCTCTGCAAGCACTGAAATTATCGGTAACAGATATTTTTATGATAAGGTAATTCGTAACGGGTAGCAAGTAACAAAAGTAAACAAGGTGCATCAAGGTGGCCAATCCTTTTTGTAGAAAAGGACAAGCCTGGACAAAGACTTATATAAAGGAAAGCGCTCCTAAGGACACAAGGGAATTATCGTCAAGCTAGTTTTCATCTTGCTCATATGATTCGCGTTCGTTACTTTGATAATTTGGTATGTGGGTGGACCAGTGCTTGGGTAGTGCCATTCCTTGGACAAGCATCCCACTTATGATTAACCTCCCTCGCAAGCATCTGCAACTACGAAAGAAGAATTAAGGTAAACCTAACCATAGCATGAAACATATGGATCCAAATCAGCCCCTTACCAAGCAACGCATAAACTAGGGTTTAAGCTTCTGTCACCCTAGCAACCCATCATCTACTTATTACTTCCCAATGCCTTCCCCTAGGCCCAAACAATGGTGAAGTGTCATGTAGTCGACATTCACATAACACCACTAGAGGAAAGACAACATACATCTCATCAAAATATCGAACGAATACCAAATTCACATGACTGCTTATAGCAAGACTTCTCCCATGTCCTCAGGAACAAACGTAACTACTCACAAATCATATTCATGTTCATAATCAGAGGGGTATTAATATGCATAAAGGATCTGAACATATAATCTTCCACCGAATAAACCAACTAGCATCAACTACAATGAGTAATCAACACTACTAGCAACCCACACGTACCAATCTGATGTTTTGAGACAAAGATTGGGTACAAGAGATGAACTAGGGTTTGAGAGGAGATGGCGTTGGTGAAGATGTTGATGGAGATTGACCCCCTCCCTATGAGAGGATCGATGGCGATGACGATGGTGACGATTTCCCCCTCCCGGAGGGATGTTTCCCCGGCAGAACAGCTCCGCTGCAGCCCTAGATTGGTTCCGCAAAGGTTCCGCCTCGAGATGGCGGCGCTTCGTCCCGAAAGCTTCCTTCTATTATTTTCCTGGGCAAAAGACACCTTATACCAGAAGATGGGCAACGGAGGCCTGCCAGGTGGCCCACGAGGCAGGGGCGCGCCCAGGGGTAGGGCGCGTTCCCCACCCTCGTGGACGGTGGTTGGCCCCCCTCTAGTTCTTTCTTCACCCAATATTTCTAATATATTCCAAAACTGACTTTTGTGGAGTTTTAGGACTTTTGGAGTTGTGTAGAATAGGTCTCTAATATTTGCTCCTTTTCCAGCCCAGAATTCCAGCTGCCGACATTCTCCCTCTTCATGTAAACCTTGTAAAATAAGAGAGGAAAGGCATAAGTATTGTGACATAATGTGTAATAATAGTCCATAATGCAATAAATATCAATGTAAAAGCATGACGCAAAATGGGCGTATCAACCCTCGTACTCCTTTCCACGTGGGCTTCCACTGCCGCGTCTTCCCCGCCTCCGCGTCGTCCCCTTCCTAGGCCTCGTCGTCATCCACCACCTTGCTGCTCTCGGTGCGGCGTGGTCAACGTGGTCAAGGAACGACTTCTATCGGAAGAGTATTGTACGTGGAGATGCTGACAGTTGGGTCCACGACTGCAGCAAGGAAGTGCCTCCTTATTACGCGGAAAATAATGATTCCTCCACCTGACAGTAGGGACCCACCGGACGGGCCACCGTATATCATGAAAAAATGTTTCCCCCTGACTGCTGGGACCCACCAGCTACATCTTCGCATGCAAGGAAGTGCGTCCATATTAAGGGCAAAAAAAATGATTCGCCCCCTGACTGCTGGGATCCACCAGCTACATCTTCACACGCAAGGAAGTGCTTGACAGTCGGGACCCACCTGGTCGAAGCGTAAGTAGCATTGTCATTCTGGTCGTGAACATGTACGTACATATTGGTCGATCGGTCTGTCTGTAGGCTGCAGCGATGAACCATGGCCTTGTAAGGAAGGGCACGTGTCATAGTAGAGGCGCGCACGTGTCGTAGTAGAGGCGCGCATGTAGCATGTACACATATGTACAGCGGCCAGGGTGCAAGAAAGTAAATACGGCCACCTACGTACATACGGGCGGGGTCTCGAACACCTACTCGCACATATGTACGGCCAGGGCTCGTGTACATGGCTGGGTCGGAACAGAGAAACCGTGTCATCGTCGTGTTCATGGGGAGGCAACGGAATGCGTCGTGTTCATGGGGAGGCAATGGAATATGTGGTGTTCATCGGGAGCCAACCGGCTTGGACGGAACAGCCGATGGAAACGAGGCCTGGCGTACTGTAGAACAGAGGAAACGACCTTGTGTTCGACTGGCCATGGTTGAAACGAGATCCTGTTCATCGGGAGGGGTCTGGCGTACCGCAAAACGGATGAAACGGACTTCTCTTGGACCTCCTACGGTCGAAATAGGGTCCTGTTGATCGGGAGGGGTGTGGCGTACCGCAAAATGGAGGAAACAGACGTGTGTTGGAGCACTACAGTTGAAACGGGGTTCCTGTTCATCGGGAGGGGTGTGGCGTACCGCAAAATGGGACTCCATGGGATACCGTTCATCTCCACGTCGACCTCCTCCAGCCTCCACGGGCTACTGTTCATCCACCGTTGACCTCCTCTAGCATCCACCTACGATTGTTCATCCATGGGCTCTTGTTCATCCAGCCTCCAGCGCTCCTCCACTGGCTACTGTTCAACCAGCCCTCTCCACGGGGGCCTATTCAACCACCCCTCCATGGGCTATTGTTCATCTAGCCCTCTGTCGGTGTCAAAACCGGCGGATCTCGGGTAGGGGGTCTCGAACCGTGCATCTGAGGTTGATGGTAACAGGAGACAGGGAACACAATGTTTACACAGGTTCGGGCCCTCTCGATGGAGGTAAAACCTACGTCCTGCTAGATTAATATTGATGAGTATTGGAGTTACGAGAGTTGATCTACCATGAGATCATAATGGCTAAAAACCCTAGAAGTCTAGCCTATCTGATTATGACTGTCCCTACCGACTAAACCCTCCAGTTTATATAGACACTGGAGGGAACTAGGGTTGTACAAAGTCGGTTACATAGAAAGGAAATAGTACATCCGGCCACCTAGCTTGCCATCTATGCAAAGGAGAGTCCTATCCGGACATGGGGGAAAGTCTTCTATCTTGTATCTTCATGGTCCAATAGTCCAGCCCATGTCCAACAGGCCGGCCGCCCGAGGACCCCGTAGTCCAGGACTCCCTCCGTAGCCCCCGAACCAGACTTCATTGACGAGGTGTCCGGCATGCAGATTGTCTTCAGCATTGCAAGGCGGGTTCCTCTCCGATTACTTCAAAGTCCCTGACTTATAGAGTGGTATTCGGCTTTTCCATTTAATGTCGCACCCATTGGCTTCCACCCCTTCCTGACTTCAGCTTCCACGTGGCGAGCGAATACGAGAGGTCGGGGTATTTTTGCACATACCACCCTAACTATACAAGAGATGTGCCTATTTAAAGAGAATAGATCTCAGATCCATTCCAGACCCTGTGAAAAAATCCTTAGAGCTCGCTAAGAGGAACCACGCCAACATGGCTAGCGCTCCCAGCTCTTCCTCTCATCCCCACGGCTCCAAAAAAGGTGATTGGGAGAGATGTTTTGTATCTCACGGTCAGCTGGTGAAGTTGTAAACAGGGTTTTCTTCCTCCCGCGGATCTAGTCCCCATCCGAGCAGGATTGACGTCCTTCAACGGCGGGGTTCAGGCGGAGAATTTCCCCAATCCGTCCAGGGGGAACGAGTATACTTCGTTCCTTTCTTGCTAAGAGGCGTTGGATTTCCAATCCATCCCTTCCTCCGAGGACTTCTGGAGTATTATGGCTCCAACTTCACAGTTTCACTCCCGCCTCCATCCTGCACATCACGGGTTACGTTGCTCTATGCGAGCTATTCCTGGGCTATGAGGCCCATTTTGTATTATGGAGAAAATTGTTCTGCCTCATCCCTCGTAATCAAGGGGGATCGATATTCGAAGTGGGAGGAGCCGAGGTACGGCGCATCGCCGGGACCGGATACCTATCCGGCACGCCGAAGAAGGCTTCCAAAGAGTGGCCTTCCGAATGGTTCTACATTGACGATGTCGCTCTTCCTAACCCAGTCCGAATGGGTCTCCCCGAATTTTCAAGTGCTCCGTTGAAGAAACGCCATAGCTGGCACCCTCAAAGCCTCGAGGAGGAGGATAGCGCGGAAGTCAGTCATTTGATGGGCAAGATTAAGACGCTCGCCCAGTCTGGATTATCAATAATCGAGGTAATGGCAATCTCCATAGTGCGGGGGGTCCAACCACTCCAATACAGAGGGCTTCCCATGTGGCACTATAATGGGGAAGATGATGCCTCATGTTGCGGTCGGAAGGGTCCGAAAATCCCCGCCGCTTTGGCCAAAATATTGGCCAAACTGTACAAAGGGGAGAAGGAGGAGTTCACTCGTCTCCAATGTCGAGATGGATTTTCCATGTATAATACTCCTAGCTGGGTGAGCTCCAATCCCACCATTTTACTCCTCTCCCTGAATCATTTTTGATGGATAGTAACCGATCCACTCGCAACAGGAATGGCGGAAGGCTACCGAGGGGATACATAGCCCCGCCCCTAGCCGGAGGGTCACAACTGGGACCTTGACCCCGGATTCGAAGAAGATCCGGACATATTTGTGGAGCTCGAGAATGGAGTATTCTATCAGACAAGCTACGATGGTACAGAAGTACCTATCATCGCCAATTATCCCGGCCTCCTCCCTGCTTCTCATGTAAGTAACTTAAGAGACAGATTCTTCAAAAGAGTTTCCTTATTATGCCTCACCCACCGCACTATTTCGTGTTCCAAAGGGGAGGCGCTCGACGTCACAACGTGTACCAGAAGCATCTCCGAGGAGAGCGGCGCCCACGCTGAGCATGTCTTCGAAGAGAAAGCCAAACGACAATATGACAGAACCTTCATCAAAGAGGTAAGGCTTTATTTTTTTAAATTCATCTCCTAATCGCCACATCAAATCGTGATGCCATTCGCCGCATTCTATCAAGAAAAGTGTCCACCGGACTATGTCCGGGGATCCTGCTGGTCGTGCCTCCACTTGTCAGGTTTCAGAACCTGCCCTAAGGACGAGGGCTGACATGGGAGTGGTACCGAACTGTCCTTCCACAGAGGATTCAGACGATATGTTCGTCACGAACTCTGAAGTGGAGAGCGCCATGAATCCTCATCGTCGGAGGGCCGCTCTCCGTGACCCCAACTTTTCAAAGGAGGCATTCGATGCCTTCAGCTCGACCGATGTGTACATCCGAGCTACTCGGGATGGGCTTGCCAGAGCCATGGACCAACATCTAAAAGTAGGCGGGTAAGTGTAGATTTAATAATCATACACCCATAGCCCCCGAGACTTAAAGCATGTGATACAACTGATTTAAGGATCATTGTATAAGCAGGCACTTATGGATAAGAATAGCATGGTGTCTCAAGAGCTGGAAAAATGTCAGACTCAACTAACTGCGGCTACCACCGAATTGAAAAAATCCAAGGAGGCACCACCTGGTAATGTTTCTCCCTAGTGGAAAGAAGTATAATCATATACCAGTTATATTAACACTATTGTGTTTCTGCTGACAGAATCAGTAGAGCAATTGAGAGAGAAACTGAAGGACGCCCAGGCTGGTGAACAAGAGGTCAAAAGGCAACATGCGGCAGGCGAACGTGTGCTGACGCGGGTCAGGGATGAAAGGAACAAGCTGCAGGATTCCCATACCCAACTGGGCGAAGAACTAAAAGATGTTTGAGCCCAACTAGCTGATGCCGTCAAGGAGAATAGGAGGCTACAAGGCAGCATATTCAGTATGCTTTTCAAACTTGCCTCCCTATAATTCAGTGAGGGCTGGAACTGACAGATTTATGTCTACAGGTATGCTGACTGGCCGTCCCGAGGAAGAAATGTCCGGATCTCAAGGCGACCTGCTACAAGAGATGTCCCAGATGCACGAGCGAGTTAGGCAGGCAATGCGTAGTGTTGCCAAGGCTTTATGGACATCTGCCTCTCCTCCATGAGGTATGGCGGAGCTCGTGGAGCTGTTCAAAGGGGCACAGCGGCGTATTCGATTATGGAAGATATCAGCATGCCGGGAAGGTGCGCGAGAGGCCTGGGCCATGGTAAAAACACGGTATACCAAGCTTGATCCGAATCGTATGGCCCGGGTCGGACCGCTAGGGTCAGATGGGAAAGAAATCCCCGTTAACTTGGTATATGACCAAGTAGAAGTAGCTGCCAAATATTCCCAACACGATTGTAAGCTAGACAGCCTGTTGGATGGTATAGAGGAGGAAGTTTTTGAGTCCAAGTGGCTATGTACTTTCCTTAATATATTTGTTCCTAGCTGGATTGTAAAACGATTGTCATGGCCGACCTTTTCGCTTTGACCTCTGGACCCGAAGGTGCGGAGTGTTTCCGAATACTCGAGAAATAAAATAGACCAGGGTATGCGTGGAAACCAAGCGTAGGGGTCATACTTACTTGAACAGACAAGTTGTATCCGGCTAGCTATGTTATATTACATTGTGATTGTAAGAAACATCTTCCAGAGAGAATAGTTCCGTTAAGGGTTCCTTTCCCTGGGTGTGCATGCATTAATATGCATGTCCGAACCATGATTGAAAACATCATAGTATAGGTAACATATGGGGGTTCATAGTGGAAGAAATGTAAAACATCTTTAGTCCGCCGACCGAATATTCCCTTAAGAATGCTAGCTTTCGGCTTCACCCAGTCTGAGGTACACATCCGGATGACCCGGCAGTAACAACCGCAGAGGTGCTCCCTTTATGCCCTAGCCGAACTAACAGGAACATAGGGCATAAGCACAGGAGCCAGGAAACCCAGCTTGGCCAAAACTTAAGTCATATCGATGCATATAATGGCGAAGGAAAGGTACATATGAGGAAAAAACGCATATGTGATGAGCTTGATGCTCGAAAAATAACAATAATAAGCTTCTGTGCAAGAAGCCCCCAGGTATAATGGACGTACACATTTGAGAATGTGTACATCATAGGTGTATGGTTTAGCCACACGAAAGCTTTAAGGCTAATTGTTGGTGTCAAAACCAGCAGATCTCGGGTAGGGGGTCCCGAACTGTGCGTCTAGGCCGGATGGTAACAGGAGGCAAGGAACATGATGTTTTACCCAGGTTTGGGCCTTCTTGATGGAGGTAAAACCCTACGTCCTGCTTGATTAATATTGATGATATGGGTATTACAAGAGTAGATCTACCACGAGATCAAGGAGGCTAAACCCTAGAAGCTAGCCTATGGTATGATTGTTGTATGATGAAGTTGTCCTACGGACTAAAACCCTCTGTTTTATATAGACACCGGAGAGGATTAGGGTTACACAAAGTCGGTTACAATGGTAGGAGATCTTGAATATCCGCATCGCCAAGCTTGCCTTCCACGCCAAGGAAAGTCCCATCTGGACACGGGACGAAGTCTTCAATCTTGTATCTTCATAGTCCTGGAGTCCGGCTGAAGGTATAGTCTGGCTACCCGAACACCCCCTAATCCAGGACTCCCTCAGTAGCCCCTGAACCAGGCTTCAATGACGACGAGTCCGGCGCATAGATTGTCTTCGGCATTGCAAGGCGGGTTCCTCCTCCAAATTCTTCATAAAAGTTTATAAACACCAAGAGTAGTGTCCGGCTCTGCAAAATAAGTTTCCATGTATTGCCACAGAGAGAATAATATTAACACAAATCTAATCTGCTGACGTATTCCGCAGCATGACATCAGACCACGTCCAAGCCTTTATTCGAATCGTTTTCACTTTTCCACCTCAGCGTGTTTTGCGAGGCGGTTTCCTTGGCACGCCTTGTCAAAGCAAAGATCGTGTCCCCCATTTACGGGATTCTCATCAATACGGACATGGGTAACCCAACCGCACCATTTATCATGGCGCTTGGGAGGCAAGCGAGTTTTACTAGGCTGGTGGGGACGCATAGTCGCATCCGTCCATATAAGGGGATAAGGATCCACCTTTTTGCCTATGCCTTCTTCCTCCTTTGCCTATCCATCTTCTGCACACCCGAGCTCCAGCACCCAAGCCCGCACTTCCTACCTCAACCTTCTCCAACAATATCCGGGGCGGGAGGCAAGTGGATGGTCTCCTCCGTCATGGAGGGCCATGTCAAAAGGCTAAAGTAGGCCGGATACATGTCCAAAGACATCGCGCACCGGCTTCCTGAGGAGGGGCAGCTTCTCCCCACCCCAAGGCCCCATGAGAGGGTAGTATTTCTTCCCCACTTCCTCCGCGGATTGGGTTTTCCTCTCCACCCATTTGTCCGCGGGCTCATGTTCTACTATGGCCTAGATTTCCATGATCTGGCCCCGAACTTCATCCTCAATATCTCGGCGTTTATCGTCGTGTGCGAGGCTTTCCTCTGCATCCGCCCCCATTTCGGCCTTTGGCTCAAGACCTTCAACGTCAAGCCAAAGGTGGTGCGCGGCAACCAGGCAGAGTGCGGAGGTGCCATGGCAGGCAAAATAGCCAACGTCCTATGGCTCGAGGGCTCCTTTGTGGAGACCTTGAAGGGGTGGCGGTCAGGGTGGTTTTACATCACCGAGCCACGCGATCCGAAGTGGATCGCAGCCCCTGAATTCCGATCCGGACCCCCTACGCGGCTCATGTCCTGGAAGGAGACGGGCTTGTCGTGGGGCGACGAAGAAGAGGTGACCGGACTGCAAAAATGCATCCAGCCCCTCGTGAACAAGCAGCTCAAGCTTGTCAATGTAGTCCAGGTCATGCTCGTCCGCCAGATCCTTCCGTGTCAAGAACGGGACTTCAATTTGTGGGAGTTCAACCCGGCGCAGCACCGAACTCTAAGCAGGCTCTTCGACACGACGTACGAAGATGTCTAAAGGGGGCTAACCAAAGGCGCCGAGGCTCCCACATCCGCCTCCGAAGACCGCAGATTCAGCTCATAGCGTCCTGCTGACGAGGTAAAATATTTTCATCTTTTACAGGATGTTAAGTTTTCTTCATAATTTGACTCTATGCGGGATCTAAACTCCCTCACCTTTGACAGGATTGGCAGGTGCAGTCCGGACTGATTAACTGTCCGGCTCCCTTGCCCGAAGACCCAGCCCCTGCTCTCCTAGTGAAGCTGCTGGTTCCGGCACCTTATGTGGTGCCGGAGAAGAAGGCCAAGAAGAAGAAGGCCATGGGGACTCAAAAGAGTTCCCGGCATATGGTGGTGTCGGACTCGTCGTCCGACGAGTTCGAGACGCACTCCTCCCGTGAAGACAAGGAGGAGGAAGAAGAGACCTCTCCCCCTCCAGCGGGGGGAGGAAGGAAGAGGAAGGCCGCCCCAGTAGGGGAGGCCGAAGGGTCCAAGAAGAGGAAAACCCCTCCGCCGGACGACGCCCCCAACACCGACGAGGACGAAGAGGAGTGGCCTTACAAGGCCAAGCGTCCAATGAAATAGTAAGTGTTCGGATACCAGAGTAACTCATGATATTCCTTTTGTTGCGCAGCTTTCCCTAATGTCGATATAATCATGCAGCCCACCCAAGGACGGGTTCGACGAGTCGTCGAGCGGCTCCCTGGATTCATCGGACGTGAATTCAGTTCCGCCCGCTGCCTCCCCCTGTGCCGCGGATGACACCGAAGTGGCATCGCGACAAGCTCCAGGGCAAGAGGAGGTGGTCCAGGAGGAACCGCGAGGCGACCTCCCGGACTCCAGGAGTAAAGGGGACAAGACCCCCCAGGGCTCCAAGTCCGGCTTTAAGCCGGACACCGCGCCGGAATCATCAACGGTTCCAGACCGCGGCAGGCAAACTCCTGCCAAGAGGAGCAAGCCTATCGAGCCGGCGTCCTCCGTCCAACCGGAGGCGTCGGACAATCTGCTGGAGGTGCTTAAGGGCGCCTCCATCAACGAGGAGCACCGTACCATCATGAGTACAGTGGTCTAGAAGGTTCGGTCCGCCAAAAGCAGACTGACTGAAGCTTGTGCTAGCCTTCTAACAGGCTTCGAGGTAAGTAAAAAAATATGTAAAAATATTACTGCATAGACAGTAGCCCCTAATGCTCTGTTTAGCGTTCGGAAAGAAAAGCCGAATAGAGGATCTATTAAATATCGCAGGAGTCTAACTAAAAAAGGAGTCAATATACGTATGCAGGCTTCGCTGCTGGCCACTGCCTCACTGACTGCGGAGGTGGGTGCCCTGAAGCAGGGCCTCGAGCGGACCGAGCAAGAGCTCGGCCTTGCCAAATAGCAGCTCGAGGAGAAAGAAGGTAATGGATACCTTATAGAAAAAATGCCTATAAGAAGACGCAATTGCAAAAAATGACAGGAGTACATTGCTTATTGTAGGGGCCACAACTGAGGTGGCGACCCTCAAGCAGGAGCTGTCCGAGGCCGAGAAGAAAGCGGCCACGGAGCACACCAAGCGGGAGAAATTTGAGGCGCAGGTCGGCGAGGTGCAGCAAGAGCTTCAGGCTCTCATGAAAAATCATGAGAGTTTGGAGCTCGACTCGAAGACGCGAGTGTCCGAGCTTGCTGTGGCCCTTAAAACTGCCAAATCTGCCAAGGTCGAAGCCCAGAAGGCCCTCCAGGAATTGGATGCGGTGAAAAAGATAGCGGCGGGTAAGGCATTCTCTATGCAAAGCAGACATATAAAAGTAAACTACTTGTTACTTACTCGAATCCGGAGCTCTCCAGGGGCATTCGCAGATCTTCCCCGCAGCGTATCCGATGCCGCCGCATTCTACTGAGCTGAGGAAGGCAGCTCGACGAAGAAGGTGTTCTGGTCTCAGTACGCTGAGGCCGGACACCCTGTGCCCTTGAGCGACCAGCTGAAGCAGCTGGTCGAGCTCCACAAGGCAGCCGAACAAGCCCTGAAGGGCTTCATAGTTCGGCTATGGCCTGGAGAGGCCCTGCCTGGGAGCTACTTCGGATTGGTGTGGCGGCTGGTGGAGGCTTATCCAAGGCTCAAGGTCATCAAGCGCTGCGTCTGCATCGAAGGTGCCCATAGGGCCCTTGCCCGTGCAAAGGTGCACTGGGGTAAGCTGGACGGTGAGAAGCTTGTGAGGGACGGGCCACCGTCGGGGAAGGAGCATCGCAAGCCCAAGAACTATTACAAGGATGTTCTGGCTGGTGCCCGCCTTATGGCGGATGAATGTACCAAGGATGTAATTTTTGAATGAACTCGCTCGTGTTATCCTGTGCGCTGAAAACTTGTTCATATGTGCTAAGCAATGCTTGTTGAATTTAAAATATTACTTTCTGTGCGGCCGTTTATCAAAAAATTGAGAGATGGCCAGTCGTCGGCTTCTACCCCCATGCCACTAGTGCTGGGGTGTTTGGGATAAACCTGAGCGCTCTTTTTCCCATGATTGGGTCCGTCGAGGGAGGCGCTCAGCACAACGAACAAGGCAATCGAACTATAATGCTTGAACACTCTCACTTAGCCATAGAACTCTATAATTTTAAATTTCGGCGAAGCCCCTAGTATTCGGAAGACCGAGTTCGGGGCTCTATCCACGCCTTGGCCGGACAAAGCCGGTTCCTCGCTCGAAGCGGCATAAGTCTTTAAGGACTCGAAAAACCTCTCGAACAGCGACCGGTCTCTCGCCTCATCATGACAGTCAGTTTTAGCTTTCTCCACTGAGGTGCTTGGCCCAGCTCAACTGGGGCACAATCGCAGAGGTTCTCCTAGTGCTACCTTAGCCGATATAGCGGAACGTAAGGCACCAAAATAGGAGCCGGGCAAACCCAACTATTGACCCAAATCATGATTCGGAGCCGATGCATATAATGCTATAAGCAGGGTGCCGCACTTGTGAAAGTGTACGGACTTCTCACGCCATATTGATGGGTACTAAAGTCGCTGGCGTATTTTTGCCGTACCACAGTGTACGGATGCAAAATTTTATTAATAAACATATATATATATAAGAGGATAATGCAAAAAATAGACAAAAAGCTATGCATTGCTTATAGAAAGGCTGCTATGAAAGCGGAACGATACAAATAGTGCGATAAGCAAAAGAAATTGGACTATTTAACATGTCCTGGCCAGGGGCAGGCCGCGGAATTGTATTAAAAAACAGGTATACTGCTCGCAATAGAGACCACCTAGGAGTTCCATAATGCGGCGTGGCTTGTCTGCTTTCCTGGATCTTGCATCGTTTGTGTGGCAGTTGAATTGCCGAACGGGTCATCCGAAGTATGGAGTCCTGAGAGTAAGAGAAAAAAAGGAATCCGGCAGCCCCTGGTGCGGTTTAAGCCGTATTTCGGGCGTGCCGTGATAGTGCCCCTTCCCTTGTGCCCATGGTATTTCAAGAGCGTAGTTATGTACGAGAAGCACTGGTTTCACTATATCGCGAGGGCTAGGGTTGGGGCCGCATTGCTACCTAGCTCAGAACATGCCAGGCGGTCTTGTTGTAGGGTACTCCGGGCGCGCTTGACAGTGTCCGGCTTTTTGAAGGCCAGACTGGAGAACTGCCTAGAGAGGCTGCTTTGTACTTCTGCTACGAGCGCTGCCGTGTGCTCCTCTGTTCGGAGGGAGCGTTCAGTGTTCCCATTGACTGTGATTACTCCTCTAGGGCCGAGCATCTTGAGCTTGAGGTATGCATAGTGCGGTACCGCGTTGAATTTTGCGAATGCGGTTCGCCCGAGCAGTGCGTGATAGCCACTACGGAACGGGACTATGTCGAAGATTAACTCCTCGCTTTGGAAGTTATCTGGAGATCCGAAGACCACTTCCAGTGTGACTGAGCCTGTACAGTTGGCTTCTACACCTGGTATGACGCCTTTAAAGGTTGTTTTGGTGGGCTTGATCCTCGAGGGATCTATGCCCATTTTTTGCATTGTATCCTGGTAAAGCAGGTTCAGGCTGCTGCCGCCGTCCATGAGGACTCTTGTGAGATGAAATCCATCAATGATTGGGTCTAGAACCAATGCGGCGAAGCCGCCGTGACGGATGCTAGTGGGGTGGTCCCTTCGATCAAAGGTGATCGGGCAGGAGGACCATGGGTTGAACTTTGGGGCGACTAGCTCCATCGCATATACGTCCCGTAACGCGCGCTTCCGCTCCCTCTTGGGGATGTGGGTTGCGTACATCATGTTCACCGTCCGCACTTGCAGGGGAAATCCCTTCTGGCCACTGTTGTTCGGCGGCCTGGGCTCCTCCTCGTTGTCGCTATGCAGCCCCTTGTCTTTGTTTTTGGCTCTTAACTTGCCTACCTGCTTGAACACCCAAAAATCCCTGTTGGTGTGATTGGCTGGATTTTCGGGGGTGCCATGTATCTGGCACAAGCGGTCGAGTATTCGGTCCAAACTGGACGGGCCCTGAGTATTTCTTTTGAATGGCTTTTTCCGTTGACCGGATTTGTAGCCTCGGAATCCGGCATTAACTGCCGTATCCTCGTTGTTGTCGCTGTTAACGCGGCGCTTTTGTTTGTTCTGACGCGACCTGTCACTTTTGTCCTTGGTATTCGGATTACCAGGGTTCTTGGTTAAGTTGTTGCTGCGAGCTGGCCAGCTATCTTCTCCCACGCAAAAGCGGGCCATGAGTGTCATGAGGGCTGCCATAGATTTTGGCTTTTCCTGTCCCAGGTGCCGGGCAAGCCACTCGTCATGGATATTATGCTTGAAGGCCTCTAAGGCCTCTGCGTCTGGACAGTCAACTATCTGGTTTTTCTTTGTTAGGAACCATGTCCAGAATTGCCTGGCCGATTCCTCTGGCTGCTGAATTATGTGGCTTAGGTCATCGGCATCCGGTGGTCGCACATAAGTGCACTGGAAGTTATCAAGGAATGCGGCTTCCAGGTCCTCCCAAGAACCGATTGAGTCTGTTGGCAAGCTGTTAAGCCAATGTCGGGCCAGTCCCTTAAGTTTGAGTGGGAGGTATTTGATGGCGTGTAGATCATCACCGCGGGCCATGTGGATATGAAGGAGATAATCCTCGATCCATACCGCAGGATCTGTTGTGCCATCGTACGATTCAATGTTTACGGGTTTGAAGCCCTTAGGGATTTTATGATCCATTACTTCATCTGTGAAGCATAGGGGGTGTGCGGCGCCTCTGTATTGGGCTATATCACGACGTAGCTCGAAGGAGCTTTGTCTGTTGAGTTTGGCCCGGCCGGATTTATTGCATCCGGAGTGACGATCACCGTCACGTGCCGTGGGGCGCCTGCGTGATCCGTAGATCAATCTTGTTTGCCTTGCCTTGTCCTCCAGTATGTCGCGCAGGTCGGGCGCATTTTCCCGTGCCTTAGTATGCTTGACGCGGCGTCGGGGCATGGCTTGAGTGGAGGGCCAAGAGGCCTCTTTGTCGCGGCCACGAGGTGGCCGGTCGGCCATGTCATGCGCTGGTGATGTAGGTGCTTCCTCCTCTAGTCGGGGTAGCAGCCTGCGCTTTGGGTAACTCTTGGAGTGGCGTTCGAGTTCATACTCTTCGGCCTCAAGGACTTCAGTCCATCTGTCAGCTAGCAAATCCTGATCAGCTCTAAGCTGTTGCTGCTTTTTCTTGAGGCTGCATGCCATGGCCATAAGCCTACGTTTACAACGCTCTTGTTCGGCGAGATCCTCTGGCACGACGAACTCGTCGTCGTCGAGGCTTGCCTCGTCTTCGGAGGGAGGTGTACAATTATCGTCCTCAACCTCTTAGTCCGCCGCCCTCTCATGAGGGCTGGCTTCTCTGTCCTCCTGTGCTGAATCTTGCTGGAGTGGGTGTTCTTCGGCGCTATCTGGAGTAGTATTATCTCCCGTGCCGGAATCACCGTTTTTGCTTTGGCGGGATTTAGAGCGGCGCCACTGACGCCGGCGCTTGGGCTGTTTCTTAGAGTTATCGTCCCCCGCTGTTCCATCGCCATCTCCATCCTTTGGAGTGTCCACCATATATATGTCATATGACGAGGTGGCCTTCCACCCTACAGGTGCTGGTTCTTGTTCGTCTCCTGCATCGTCGTCCATGCCGTCGATGTCTTCGAAGTCGAAGTCAAGCATGTCGGTTAAGTCGTCGACAGTGGCTACGAAGTGGGTGGTGGGTGGGATTTGAATTTCTTCATCGCCCGTATCCCAACCTTGCTGACCATAGTCCGGCCAGGGATCTCCTGATAAAAAGAGAGAGACTTTAGAGAATTCAGGATGTCACCGAAGGGCGAGTGCTGAAAGATGTCCGCGGCGGTGAACTCCATTATCAGCGCCCAATCAGATTCGATCGGCAGGGGCGCGGGGGGCTCGGAGTTCGGAGAGGAATCCGGCTACTCGGAGTCACGGGCCATGCGGAGTGTGGGGCTGGAGTTCGGCTCGATTGCCTCTGAGATCGCAGCCCCTGAGGCAGCGTCCAACCGCTGATCCTCGATCGACGCAGTAGGCTCTGAATCAATGGTCGGAACCGATGCATGTGCGGCCTCCAAGGCGTTGTTCAGCGGTAGAGCTATATCATGCCCATCGAGACAATGCGGCGCGCTTGGCTGTGGCTTGAATCCGTCGAAGATCAAGTCCCCGTGGATGTCAGCCGTGTAGTTTAGGCTTCCAAACCTGACCTGATGGCCAGGGGCGTAGCTTTCGATCTGCTCAAGGTGACCAAGCGAATTGGCCCGCAGTGCGAAGCCGCCGAAGACGAAGATCTGTCCGGGGAGAAAAGTCTCACCCTGGACTGCATCGTTGTTGATGATCGAAGGAGCCATCGGGCCTAAAAGCGACGACACAGAGGAACTCTCAATGAAAGCACCAATGTCGGTGTCAAAACCGGCAGATCTCGGGTAGGGGATCCCGAACTGTGCGTCTAGACCGGATTGTAACAGGAGGCAAGGAACACGATGTTTTACCCAGGTTCGGGCCCTCTTGATGGAGGTAAAACCCTACGTCCTGCTTGATTAATATTGATGATATGGGTATTACAAGAGTAGATCTACCACGAGATCAAGGAGGCTAAACCCTAGAAGCTAGCCTATGGTATGATTGTTGTATGATGAAGTTGTCCTACGGACTAAAACCCTCCGGTTTATATAGACACCGGAGAGGGTTAGGGTTACACAAAGTCGGTTACAATGGTAGGAGATCTTGAATATCCGCATCGCCAAGCTTGCCTTCCACGCTAAGGAAAGTCCCATCCGGACACGGGACGAAGTCTTCAATCTTGTATCTTCATAGTCCTGGAGTCCGGCTGAAGGTATAGTCCGGCTACCCGAACACCCCCTAATCCAGAACTCCCTCACTAATAAAAGAGGGCGAAAAGAGAGGATAAAAAATGATGTAAACAATAGGGAGGAGGAAGCAAACGAAGGGTTCGGCGCTAGGCATAGAATCTTCGGAGTCTGGCCGCATTCCAGGGGTTCGCTTCTAGGCGGTTGTCTGATGCATCACACAGGTGGTACGCTCCTCCAGTGAGAACTTCGTCAATGATGAAGGGACCCTCCCACTTGGGCTTGAGTTTGTCCTTTTTCTTCTCTGGCAAGCGTAGAACGAGTTCGCCAACATTGTAAGTCTTGGCCCGTACTTCTCTGCTTTGATGTCTGTGGGCCTACTGTTGATAAAATGCGGAACGGGCTTTTTCAGCATCACGCTCCTCCTCCAGGGCATCTAAGTTGTCCTACCGATCAAGCTCGGCCTCTCTCTCTCTTCGTACATGCGCACTCGAGGTGAGTCATGAATAATGTCGCAGGGTAACACAGCCTCTGCGCCGTACACCATGAAGAAAGGTGTATATACGGTAGTGCGGTTGGGCGTGGTCTGCAGCCCCCAGAGTACGGAGTCGAGCTCCTCGACCTAGTGCTTGTCTGATTCTTTCAAAGACCGCACTAGTCTGGGTTTGACGCTGCTCATAATAAGACCATTGGCTCGTTCGACTTGACCGTTTGTTTGCGGATGATAGACGTAGGCGTAATTGATCTTAATGCCTAGATTAGCACACCAGGCTTTCACCTCATCGGCTATAAACTTAGAGCCGTTGTCGGTGATGATGTTGTGTGGGACACTGTAATGGTGCACAACACTAGATATAAAGTCTATCACTGGTCCAGCTTCGGTCGTTTTAACTGGTTTGGCCTCTATCCACTTAGTGAACTCATCTACCATAACTAGCAGATATTTTTTCTTATGGCTGCCTCCTTTAAGGGGTCCAACCATGTCAAGCCCCTAGACCGCGAAAGGCCAAGTAATGGGGATTGTTTGTAGAGCAGTGGGTGGCATATGGCTTTGGTTGGCGAAAAGCTGACATCTGACGCAACGTTCGACAAGGTCCTGTGCATCTACTCGGGCCGTCGGCTAGTAGAAACCTGTACGGGAGGCCTTGCTTACAAGCGCCCGAGCTGCAGCGTGGTGACCAGCAAGACCGACATGAATTTCAGCCAAGAGCTGCTACCCCTCTTCCTCGGAGATACATCTTTGAAGTAGTCCGGTGCTTTTCTTGTAGAGTTCTCCTTCATGGACCTTATAGGCTTTCGAACGTCGAACAATGCAGCGAGCCTCATTCTGATCCTCAAGGAGCTCTCGCCTATTGAGGTAGGCCAAGAAGGGTTTGGTCCATGGGGCAATGACTGCCATGATAAGATGGGCCGACGGCGTTATTTCGGTGGCTGAGCCTCTGATGATATCGGTATGTTTGGAGTCTGGGGTTATGGTCGGATCCGGACTGACGTTTTCGCTCTCCCCTTGCCACACCACGTATGGCTTGAAAGGCCTTTCCAGAAAGATGTTAGGTGGGACGGGGTCGCGCTTGGCGCCGATGCAAGCAAGGACATCCGCCGCTTGATTAATTTCTCCAGCCACATGGTGAAACTCGAGCCCCTCGAACCGAGCCGACATTTTGAGAACGGTGTTATGGTAGGCTGCCATCTTCGGATCCTTGGCATCGAAATCTCCATTTATTTGAGATATCGCGAGGTTCGAGTCCCCGTGCACTTCCAGTTGTTGTATGCCCATGGAGACAGCCATCCAAAAACAATGCAATAAGGCCTCGTATTCGGCTGCATTGTTGGAGTCTGTGTATAATATTTGGAGTATGTACTGAACTGTATCTCCAGTGGGGGATGTTAAGACAACGCCCGCCCCTAAGACCGCCAACATTTTGGAACCATCAAAGTGCATGACCCAGTTCGAATATGTGCAGTACTCTTTAGGGAGTTCGGCTTCTGTCCATTCGGCGACGAAGTCTACCAGTACTTGGGATTTGATGGCCCGGCATGGCTTATATGTTATCGATTGGAAGGAGCTCAATGGCCCACTTGGCAATCCGGCATGTGGCGTCGCGATTGTTTATTATATCGTTCAATGGAACTTCGGAATCCACCGTGATCGAGCACTCTTGGAAATAGTGTCGTAGCTTCCGGGATGCCATGAAGATCGTGTATACTATCTTTTGATAATGAGGGTACCGGGATTTACATGGAGTTAGGACAGTGGATGCGTAGTATACCGGCTTCTGGAGCGGGAATTTGTGTCCATCCTCCTCTCGTTCGACAACGAGTACTGGGCTGACCACCTGGTGTGTTATAGATATGTATAATAACATTGGTTCGCTGATGCTTGGCGCGGCTAGGATTGGGTTGCTTGCTAAAAGAGACTTTATTTCTTCCAATCCGGTCGTTGTTGTATCTGTCCACTCGAAGTGATCGGTGCGCCGGAGAAGTTGATAAACTGGCAATGCTTTTTCTCCTAGTCTAGAGATAAAGCAGCTTAAAGCTGCCACGCATCCAGCTAGTCTTTGGAACTGTTTAAGGTCCGTTGGTGTAGCCAATTGTGACAAAGCTCGGATTTTCGCTGGATTTGCCTCGATTCCTCTACTGGAAACAATGAAGCCCAGTAGTTTTCCAGAGGGGACGCCGAAAACACATTTTTCTGGATTGAGCTTAATGCCATATGTCCGGAGATTGTCGAATGTGAGACGTAAGTCATCTATTAATGACTCGACGCGCTTAGTCTTGATGACGACGTCATCCACATATGCTTCAACTGTCTTGTCGATCTGTTTCTCCAGGCATGTTTGAATCATGCGTTGATAGGTGGCGCTGACGTTTTCTAGCCCAAAGGGCATAGTGTTGAAGTAGAAAGGCCCGTATGGGGTAATAAATGTCGTTGCGGCTTGGTTAGATTCCTTCATTTTAAGTTGACGGTATCCGAAATATGTGTCGAGGAAACACAGTGAGTCGTGTCCTGCAGTGGCATCAATAGTTTGATCGATGCGGAGGAGGGGGAATGGATCCTTAGGGCAAGCTTTGTTGAGGTCTTTGAAATCGATGCACAAGCGCCAAGATTTATCCTTCTTTGGCACCATCACCAAGTTTGCTAGCCAGTCCGGATGTTTTATTTCTTTGATGAATCTGGCCTCAATTAGCTTGGCTAGCTCTTCCCCATAGCTTGTCGTTTGGGTTCAGAACGCCACAGTGTTTGCTTAACTGGCTTGTATCTCTTCAATATATTGAGGTTGTGCTCAGCCAACCTGCGTGGGGTTCCTGGCATATCAGAAGGGTGCCATGCGAATATGTCCCAGTTCTCGCGTAGGAACGCTCGTAGTGCGGCGTCCACCATCGGGTCCAGCTGTGCACCAATGGAGGTTGTCTTCTTTGGGTCCGTCGGGTGGACTTGAAATTTGACTATTTCATCTGCTGGTTTGAAGGAGGTGGATTTGGAGCGCTTGTCGAGGATTACGTCATCCCTATCCACTGTTGAGCGCAGCGCAGTTAACTCTTCGGCCGCAAGGGCCTTAGAGAGTGCCTCAAGGGCCAAGGAGGCTGTTTTGTTTTCTGCACGGAGGGCTATATCCGGATCACTAGCGAGAGTGATAATACCGTTGGGCCCGGGCATTTTGAGCTTCATGTACCTGTAATGAGGTATGGCTTGAAAGCGTGTGAACGCATCTCGCCCCAACAGGGCGTGGTATCCACTGTTGAAAGCGGCCACTTGGAAAGTTATCTCTTCGGACCGATAGTTCTCCGGCGTGCCGAATACCACGTCAAGTTTGATTTTTCCCGCACATTGTGCCTCCCAACTGGGAATAATTCCTTGGAAGGTCGTGCTACTTCGCTCGATACAGCTCCTGTCTATTTCCATTTTACTGAGTGTATCCTCATAGATGAGGTTTAATCCGTTGCCACCGTCCATGAGCACCTTGGTGAGTCGAAAACCGTCCACAATTGGATTGAGGACCAAGGCGGCTGGTGCCCGGACTGACCGGGTTTTTGGTTCGTCACTGGCATTGAAAGTTATGGCCATGTCGTTCCAAGGATTTATTGTTGCGACTTGACAGACTTCGGCGAGGTCACGGAGTGCACTTTTGCGCCGATTGTTTGAAGCGAAAGTCTCGAAGACCGTCAATACTCTGCGGTCATCGTGTTCCCGGGAGAATTGTTCTGATGTATTTTTGGTGAGGATATCCTCACCACTCTTGGCCACTTGCCGAAGTATCCAACATGCTCTAAGGCTGTGGGTAGGTATGGTATCCAGTGTTGTGTGTATTTTGCAGGCCTATCGAGCCATCCCTCCAGAACGGTTCTGCGCCCCGTAATGGGTTTGGATTTCTTTACTGCTATGTCGGGCACCCCATGAGGGTGCGTCCTTTTTGTCCGGACGAAAGGTTGAGTGGGAGCTGGCGGTTCCCAACGAGCTGCCTGAGTTTTCCAGGCGCTTTCCATTGTGCAGTACTTCTATACTATGGTTGCCAAGTCAGCGAAGAGTAATACATGATGGCGATTGATAGCTTTGAGGATTCCTTCATCCGTACAATTACTGCGGAATATTGAGATCGCGTCTTTGTCGCGACAATCTTTGATATTGTTCTTGACAAGGAGGAATCTGGCCCAAAAGTGATGGACTGTTTCCTGAGACTGTTGCCGTAGGTATGTGAGATCGTGTATATTTGGGTGGCTGGGTGGATTTAAATCCGAACCCTGACCCAATTTGGGATCCGGAGTTTGAGAAATTTCCGAGCTTAATAGTTCGGGCTCCGGGAGATCAGCTGATTTTTCAGGTCTACCATCCGATTCCAAGTTCGGAGGTGAAGGCATGTCGTTCCGTGGGCAGGTATCCAGCTCTTCGAGCTCGGAGATCCGAACATAGTTCGTCCTTGGTATAGAGGGAGAGTTGTTGTTTTGCTACTCCACTGCCGCTATCTGATGGGCGATCGATGGAGATTTGATTTCTCTCTGATCGGGTTTAAGCCCAATCCGACCATAGTCTGTAGCGACCCCCAAGGCGGCAATGCGATCCAGGAGTTCGTTCAAGGACGATAATTCCGTTGGATCCATCTGTTTGGAGTATTCGGAGGCGATTTTCGATGACCCAAGGAGTCATCGTCGGCTCACCGGCAAAACGGGCGGTCATGATAAAGTCACCCAACTGGAGGGTTTGTCCTAAGGCCAGGGCTCCATCGGCGGTGATGTTGTCCTTGATCACAAGGCAAGCCATCAACCCTGACTTCGACATCACAGTGGAACTCTCAATGAAAGCACCAATGTCGGTGTCAAAACCGGCGGATCTCGGGTAGGGTGTCCCAAACTGTGCGTCTGAGGTTGATGGTAACAGGAGACAGGGAACACAATGTTTACCTAGGTTCAGGCCCTCTCGATGGAGGTAAAGCCCTACGTCCTGCTAGATTAATATCAATGAGTATGGGGGTTACAAGAGTTGATCTACCACGAGATAGTAATGGCTAAAACCCTAGAAGTCTAGCCTATCTGATTATGATTGTCCCTACGGACTAAACCCTCCGGTTTATATAGACACCAGAGGGAACTATGGTTGTACAATGTCGGTTACATAGAAAGGAAATAGTACATCCGACCACCTAGCTGGCCATCTACGCAAAGGAGAGTCCTATGCGGACACGGGAGAAAGTCTTCTATCTTGTATCTTAATGGCCCAATAGTCCGGCCCATGTCCAACAGGCCGGCCGCTCGAGGACGCCTTAGTCCAGGACTCCCTCACCCTCCACCGGCTACTGTTCAACCAGCCCTCCACGGGGTCTTGTTCATCCACCCCCAACCGGCTCGATCGGGGTCCTGTTCATCCAGCGGGAACGACCTCTACTACCACGGGATCCTGTTCATCAAACTCCCCACCGAGAATTGTTCATCCAACCCCCCCCCCCAACAACGCTCACTGTTCATCAAGGGAAGGAGGCAGCAGGGTTCAATCGGCTTCAGTTAGAAGCAGTAGTGAAGGAATCACTTAGGTTCAGTTAACAGCAAGGGATCGATCGCTCGGGTTCCGTAACGTAGCTAGTGCAATCGCTCGGGTTCAGTTAGAGACCAACACCTCGCTCGGGTTCAGTTAGAGCGCAACGCCTCACACACACGTGCGTACGTATGAGAGAAACGCGCATCACTCACATCCTGACCGCCCATCATAACCGGGAACTCCCCTGATATTTTCCTCGCCCTTGCTTCTACCATGGTTTTTTGGTCATGGACGGCCCAAAGAATGTCATGCAGCTGCGTCTCTGGCCCGCCCAGGACGAAAAGCCCATTTTCTATCATGGTTTTTTTTCATAGAAGTAGGAGACCACCACATCTATGATGATACCGGGTTTTGTCACAATTATCGTCATAGGAGTGTCATTCGCATGATAGAAAAAAATCGTTCGGCCCAAAATGTCACGGATGTATCTTTTTTTGTAGTGATTGCTCTTGTCAGTACATTTTGTCGTGTAACGCTTGTACTTCCAGGGATTGGTAGTTGATTATGTAGCATCAATCTGCATATTATCTTCATTATCCTCTATCCCTTCCAGTATTATCATATCTATAATTACTCTCTAGGAAATGTAGAGTACAGGCAATGATTATGAATAAGATTATGTGCTGAAATTCTTGAGTTATCCTTCCCTTGACATGGAGAAGGGCATTATAAAGCCAGTGTTAACTATTAATGTAAGTCAGTCCTTCTAAAGCCTTTATGCTCAATTGCTGTTTAATTTGCTCATACTCCCTATCATTTATTGTTGTTTAGTTTGTTGTTTCTATCAAAATGCATGTTTGCAAGAACCATAAGTTCCAAGTTTTACTTGTAAAACCAAATTCCTTATTCATACCATGCACATTACTCAATACTACCTATATGTATGCTTGTTTTTGTGGATCTATAATCCAGTGTGTGGTGAAGCAGCCCATGTTTGCACCTTGTCATCTCCAGTTTTATCTTACTAATGTGGCTGATGATATGAACAACATGCCATGCACATTAACCAAAATAGATATAATGATTGTCTTTGCCCTTCATCTATGCTTGCTATGTTGACATGGTAATCCAGTAGTGTGGTGAAGCTCCCCACATTATGAACAATGCCAAATTATGTGTCGGATTTCAGGTTCCGGCAGACCCTTAAGGTTCGAACACTGGGGTGCGCACGGAGATTACGCCTTCGACCTCTCCGTCTCACTCGGATCTAAACTACTAAAAGAACTGCGCAAGAGACACAAGATTTATACTGGTTCGGGCCACCGATGTGGTGTAATACCCTACTCCAGTGTGTGGTGGATGGATTGCCTCCTGGGGCTGGTGATGATGAACAATACAAGGAAGAACGGCCTCGCAAGGGTCTGTTCTTGGCTGGGGTGATGAACTGCTAGGAGGAGTTCAGTCACCTTTCTCTCTCTCTCTCTTTCTCACTAACCCCCCCCCCCTTCTATGTGGGTGGCTAGTCCTATATATAGAGGCCCTGGTCCTCTTCCCAAATATTGAGCGGGAAGGGAGCCAACAATGGCAGGCTAATTTGAAGGGGGACAGCGAGTACATCTACCCTGACAAAAGCAGTCTTCGCCTGCCAAAGGCTCTGGTGATGACGCCGTGCTGGGCTCCATGGTGACCTCCGTCTCATAGTCCTCCTGGTCTTGGTCTCGTTGCATCGAAGTGGCAACCTTTGCCTGATGCCTCGGTACTCCGCGGATGCGCTTGCCCCCTTTGCACCAAAGAGGAAAGAAGGACGCTGCGCGCGCTGGCACCCGCCTGGTGCCCTGAGTCGTCATGGCTTGCATCATGGGCACCTCACAAGGTACCCCGCCTTGAACTCTCCGCCTCCTCGCGAGCCAGCCTGACGAGGCTGTGCCCGAGGATGCGCCGTGTCATCCGCCTCGCGAGGCTTGGCCCCTCGCGAGGGTCTTGAGTCTCGTGTTGATGAAGATGGGCCGCGCTGGGCCCCCACTTGAGCCACGCCGCAGGCCGCAGGCAGGCAAGTCTGGGGACCCCCGTTCCCAGAATGCCGACAGTAGCCCCCGGGCCCAAGGCGCGCACGGACTTGGCCGTGCCGAGAGGCGAAAGGGCAAGGGCGAAGCGCCGCGGGCCCTAACAGCCTGCGGCCTTGGACGCCGCGTGGCGGTTGATTGGACGTGGCGTCTCCACTTCCCCATGATGCCTTGGTGATCGTGCGAGTTGGACAAGTCCCTGCATGCAGATCGTGTTATGATTACCTGTGATCGTGGAGGCCGGCGGTTGGCCTTCGCCGGCTATAAGTACGGCACCGCGCGTGCCCTTCCAGTCCATCTCTTCTTGCTCTCTCCTTCGCCTCTGCTCTTGCTCCGTCTTGGTGTGATGGCTCCAATTTGCCGGTTCTCTGCAGCGGAGAAGGGAAAGGCTCCTCGAGAGGGGCCGGACCCTCTCCCGCTGAAGAAGCAACTCGCCCGTTGCAGCCCGGACGAGGAGGATCATCCGGCGGCGGCGAGGCCCTGGGGCGAGCGGGCTCCGCCGGGGTTCCCGCTCCCCTTGTATGCCCACGTCGAGGGCCCCGGAGGTGTTGATGCTGATCCCCACGGTCAGCGCCGTCGTCGGCACCGTCGGGTTACGAAGGCGTGGGTGGTTCCTTCTGGAGTCCATGCCGAGGGCTCCTCCCATGAGTTCGTGCTCCACGTCGTCACTCCTCTTCAGTCCTGGGTCCGCCTGCCTCCCTTCTTCGCCTCCATCGTTCCTCCAGGAGGGCCCCTGGAGCTCTGGCTGCAGCACGCCGACTGCAGCGCCCTCGCGACCGAGGCAGAGGTCGTGGTCGCTGCCCCGGGCGAGGTCTTCATGTCCCGCGGCTGGAGGGAGATCGCCCGGGTCTGCAAGGAAAGAGGCGTCTTCGCGGTCCACCTGGAGTACGACGGTGCAGCGGTGATGTTCTTCAAGGTCTTCGACGCGATCGGGCGCCGGCTGGAGTGCTGCCGTGGGAGAGGTGGCCAGGGCCTTGCCCTGGTGAGGGCTAGGCCCGTCGACCGCCCCCTTGGCAGGGCGCCGGAGGGTCCAGCGATTCCAGCGAAGGCTTCGCGACTCCAGAGACGAGCGACGACAGCTACGAGCCCCCGAGTCGTCGCCGCTCCAGGAGCAGGGCGGACGCGTCAGGCCGCCGCCAACCCTGATCTGGATGGATTTGGCGCTGGTGCCTGACGGCCCACTGTTGATGATGGCGTCTTCTGCAGGAGCTCGTGTAGTTAGCATCCCTTAGGATTCGTTCCCTGCGAGGAGTCAGAATGCGCCCCATGGGGGCTTGTAAGGTGTCTGTAGTCCTGTGTGTTAATATATATGACCTTTTGCCACGGATCCGTGTGAGTTGCTAACTCCGTTATAGTTCAGCCCTCCCTTTCGCACCTCACGAGGGCTTGGTGCTCTGCGCCGATAGGTCCCAGTCCCAAGGCAGCGTCAGCCGTCGCTGGTATGCCAGGTCGCGATGCCATGGTCAAGGCCAGGAGGTGAGCGACCCAGGGTCCGGTAAGAGCCCCTGAGTCGCGATGCTCAGGAGGTCCCCTTTGGCGCCCAAGTAGCCGTCGCTTAGTGAGAAAGGGAAGCAACGTCGCTAGTATGGAGTTGCTTTAGGTGCGGGGGTAGTGCTACGGTAGCCACTGCTGTGGGTGGTGACTTATCTTGAGGATCAGGGGTCGTTCCTGGTGTGCCGTTGGGTCCGTGCGTAGGCAGGAGCGGAATCGCTCGGCAAGGTCCTCGCGAGCCCCTTCTCCCTCGCCTCTACTCCCCTTTCTGCTCTACGTCCTCGGGTCCCGGCCCTCGAGCTGGTCTCAGCCGTTGCTGGTATGCCAGGTCGCGATGCCGTGGACAAGGCCAGAGGGTGAGGGCTGGAGAGCCAGTAAGAGCCCTGAGTCACGATGCTCAGGCACCCCCCCCCCTTTAACGTGCAAGCGGTTCGCGCGGGCGAGGGCAAGGGAAGCCTCGTGAGGGCCTTGGCTAGCGCAGTTCCCTCCAAGGATCCTGCGGAGTCATCACAGAAAGAAGATGGTGTTGCCATGGCGGCCATTAGTCGATCGTTAGTCACTCAAGAGCTTGCTGGTTGGAGTAGGTGAGGTGTATCTGGGCACCCACGAGCCAGCGCGGGACTCACGAGGCCCTACCTCTAGGCGGGTTGCGCCTGGCACTGGGCCGTGTCTTGAGATGTGTCCCTGCAAAATTTGGTTAGATGCCGGTACTCTACGTCCTCGGGTCCCGGCCCTCGAGCTTGTCTCAGCCGTCGCTGGTATGCTAGGTCGCGATGCCGTGGACAAGGCCAGAGGGTGAGGGCTGGAGAGCCAGTAAGAGCCCTGAGTCGCGATGCTCAGGCACCCCCCTTTAATGTGCAAGTAGTCGACATGGAGAAGAAGGGATGCCGCGGACGGGCATCAAGCAATCAAGCGTGATAGGCAAATGCATAGTTGGAAATAAACGCGATGGAGATACACGCCGCTGGGTCTGGCCCCAGCGGCTTGGGGATGATGCAGCCCGAGGGGCGCCCCCAATCAAGGCAAACTAACGACCGAAAAGTAAACGCAGATACATGCCGCAGGGATGGACCCACACGGCCTGGGAGTGATGCAACCCTGAGAGGGCGCTCCCAGCTGGGAATGAGGCTTGGAAGATGTCACCTGAGGATGTCGTTGGCGAAGTGGCGTTGGTGCAGTAGGCTCGGTGGGCTGCGGAAGCCGATCCTTACGAGCCCCCAGGCCCCGGGGCCTCGGGAGGCTCCGGAGGCACTGGTGACTCCTCGCGAGCTGTCTTTATCTCCGCCATGGCCGCGGAACGCATGTCTTCCTGAGCCTCCATGATGCCCCTCATGAGGCGCGGGCACGCCGCAGCCACGCTCGGCAGGCCGTAGGGCATGCGAACACGGCTGTGGGGTGGACCTCCGCAGCGCCCCACTTGCGAGGGCCAGAGGCGCTCCATTGTGGCGATCTGATTGAGCCCTGGTACGTCGACGCAGACGCGCAGCCCACCATCCTCGCCTGGATGTGGGGCCACAGCTGGTGAACGGCGGAAACCCCTCATGATCCTTGACTCCTGCAGTTCTTGAATGGCCTTGCTGACGAACTCGTGCTGGTTTGGCCTTCCTTGCTTGGCTCCTCCTTGAGGGAAACATGCTTCGAAGCAGGCCTCCACGTGGTGCCCAAGCGCCTCCCTCATGACCTTGGCTAGGTCGGTGGCCCTCTAGGTGAGAGCCTTCGAGCCCTGCCTGAGGAGGGCGCCGGGCGCGCTTTCCTATGCGATGGAAGGAGGGTCCTCCCGGGCAGACACAGGCCCTGAGGGGCCTGCCTCCTGAGGGGCTGAGCCTGACGACATCTTCTTCTTCTTGGGGGTGGTCTCAGGAAGCCTCCTGCTTCCGCGATCTGGGTCTTCTAGTGACGTGGCCTGAAAGGCTCGCTCCAGGGAACACACTGCGTCTCTCTCTTCACAGGGCACCGTGATGACGCCGCCACTTCCTGGCATCTTGAGGATGTTGTAGCCATGGTGGGTCACGGCCATGAACTTGGCCAGCGCTGGGTACCCGAGGATGGCGTTGTACGGCAGGCGGATGTGGGCGACGTCGAAGTCAATGAGCTCGGTGCGGTAGTTTCTGCGGGCCCCGAAGGTGACAGGGAGGCGGACCTGCCCGATCGGAACTGTGGAACCGTCGATAACTCCGGAGAAAGGCTTGGTTGGCTGAAGCTGGTCATAGGGCACTTGGAGGTTGTTGAAGGTCTCCACGGACAGGATGTTGAGCCCTGCCCCCCCCCCCCCCCCCCCGTCGATGAGGGTCTTGGTGACCAGCACGTTGCTGATGACTGGGGAGCAAAGCATCGGGAGGACTCCGGCTGTGGCCGAGCACTTGAGCTGATCTACTGAGCTGAACATGATAGCGCACGCCGACCACCTGAGGGGGCGCATTGCTTCGAGCTTGGGGAGGACTGCATTCACCTCGCGGGCGAACTGCTTGAAGATGCGTTGGGAGGCTGGGGCTTGAGCTCCACCCAGGATGCAGGCGATTGCGCGCGGCTCCTGGAAGCCCCCAGCCCCCTCGTCTTGATGGCGGTCTCCGTTCCTTCTTGGTGGGGGCGGCAGAGGAGGTAGGCCTGCGTTGCCATGAGGGCGATCCTCACGAGGCTGATCCCTCCAGTCTCCCTCGCAAGGCAGGTCCCGCCAGCGGTCCTCGCGAGGTTGGTCGCGCCACCCCTGGCGCGGGCCGCGGTCTTCCCAGCGCCCTGGGTTTCTTCCTCCTCCTCGGCCGTAGCCCCGGTCAGCACGGTCAGGGCGACGGCCGATCCTTCCTTCTCGCACGGCGCGGAGTTCTTGACATTCGTTGGTGTTGTGGGTGTGGAGGTCGTGGTACACACAGTACCGGCTGCCTCTGGAGGAGTCGGGCAGATCCTTGCCTCGCTTGGTGTCTGGTTCGGCTGCGAGTACGGCAGCCCCCTTGCGCTTCACGTCCTTGGCCTTGGGCTTCTTTTCTTCTGTGTCCGTGGCAGGCAGCTCGAGGAGGGAGAGGCGTCCCTCCTCAGCCCTGGCGCACCTGTTCGCCGAGTTGAACAGCTCCAAGGAGGTGCAGAGGTCTTCATGCATCGCCAGCTCCTCCTTCATCTTGATGTCGCGCACGCCATCGGAGAAGGCCGAGATGATGGCCTCCTTGGACACCTTGGGGATCTTGAGGCGCGCGCTGTTGAAGCGTTGTATGTACTTTTGCAGGGTCTCTCCGGGTTGTTGCTTGATGCGGCGCATGTCGCTCATGGCGGGTGGCCGGTCGCGAGTACCTTGGAAGTTGGCGATGAAGCGGGTGCGCATCTGGTCTGAGGAAGAGATCGTTCCTGGAGCCAGATTCAGGAGCCAGGTGCGTGCTCCTTCCTTCAGCGCCATGGGGAACCAGTTAGCCATGACCTTCTCGTCCCCGTTGGCAGCCTCGATGCCCAGCTCATAGAGCCGGAGGAATTCCGCGGGATCAGTTATGCCGTCGTAGCGAGGAGGCAAGTCCGGCTTGAACTTGCCGGGCCACGCGACGCTGCGCAGCTCGGGGGTGTAGGCGCAGCAGCCCGCGGTGGCCACGAAAGGCTTTGGTTGGTGGGGAGCTTGGTCTTGAGGGTTCCCACGCGTTGCAGCTAGGAGCAGAGCGGGGTCTTGGCATGCCAGAGCTGGAGTAGGGAGCGCCCGGGCAGCTCCTTGCGGGCGAGGGACTTCTTGGTAGCTTCGTTCTGGTTGCGCTGGCGCCTGACGGAGCGGGTTCCGCCTAGGGGCCAGACGCCTTGGAGCCATGGCATCTTCTTGGAGAGGAGGCGGCTGGTTCGCCCCCGGAGCTTCATTGCCCGTGCGGGGCGGAGTGCGGCGCAACGGGGCGGACGGCGCAGGAGACCCCCTGCGGCGCAGACGAGCTCGGCGACGCAGTCGAGCCACTCCTCGTAGACGTCGTCGACGGGGCGGTAGCGCAGGAGCTCGTTTGCCATGATGAGCGCAGCTCGAGCCTCCAAGGGTGCGCGGAGCGCGCGGGACGAAGAGCCAGCTGGTGCGAGTGACGGAGTGGCGGTGCGGCCGTCTTGCCACACGGACGGGTGCTGAAACGATGCTTGCTGCTCGCCCCCCGCCGGGCCGGTGGCGGCGTTGACGGCGGGCGACGGGGAACGACGAGGACGCCCACCGACGGGGGCCATCTAGGCGACGCGAGAAGCAATGGCGGTCCGGCGCTCGGCGCGGGCCCGACGAGCGTCAGACATGGATGTGACTATCGGAGGAGAGCGGAGTGGTGGAAGACAAATTCCGGCGCACCCCTACCTGGCGCGCCAAATGTCGGATTTCGGGTTCCGGCAGACCCTTAAGGTTCGAACACTGGAGTGCGCACGGAGATTACGCCTTCGACCTCTCCGTCTCACTCGGATCTAAACTACTAAAAGAACTGCGCAAGAGACACAAGATTTATACTGGTTCGGGCCACCGATGTGGTGTAATACCCTACTCCAGTGTGTGGTGGATGGATTGCCTCCTGGGGCTAGTGATGATGAACAATACAAGGAAGAACAGCCTCGCGAGGGTCTGTTCTTGGCTGGGGTGATGAACTGCTAGGAGGAGTTCAGTCACCTTTCTCTCTCTCTCTTTCTCACTACCCCCCCCCCTTCTATGTGGGTGGCTAGTCCTATATATAGAGGCCCTGGTCCTCTTCTCAAATATTGAGCGGGAAGGGAGCCAACAATGGCGGGCTAATTTGAAGGGGGACAGCGAGTACATCTACCCTGACAAAAGCAGTCTTCGCCTGCCAAAGGCTCTGGTGATGACGCCGTGCTGGGCTCCATGGTCACCTCCGTCTCGTAGTCCTCCTGGTCTTGGTCTCGTTGCACCGAAGTGGCAACCTTTGCCTGATGCCTCGGTACTCCGCGGATGCGCTTGCCCCCTTTGCACCAAAGAGGAAAGAAGGACGTTGCGCGCGCTGGCACCCGCCTGGTGCCCTGAGTCGTCATGGCTTGCGTCATGGGCACCTCGCAAGGTACCCCGCCTTGAACTCTCCGCCTCCTCGCGAGCCAGCCTGACGAGGCTGTGCCCGAGGATGCGCCGTGTCGTCCGCCTCATGAGGCTTGGCCCCTCGCGAGGGTCTTGAGTCTCGTGTTGATGAAGATGGGCCGCGCTGGGCCCCCACTTGAGCCACGCCGCAGGCCGCAGGCAGGCAAGTCTGGGGACCCCCGTTCCCAGAACGCCGACATTATGCTATTGATATTTTTGAACTTACTCTTTATTTTCTAATTTGAAATTGGATGGAATTGACAGTACAATTATAATATTTGTTTATACACATGCAAAACCTGTCATCTCTCTGCTTGTTTCAGGGTGATATGCCTGATGGCATGCACAAGTCTGCTGAAGGCTGTGAGACAAACAGAACATATATTGCAGCAAAGAAGGCAAAACATCTTGAAGATAGCGAGACAACTCCAAAGTCTTGTCTTGATGCAGTGTTCAAGTTACTTGAGACTAGTGCTACCTCTTGAGCATGCGTTGGTTTTCTCTTGAAGAGGAAAGGGTGATGCAGCAAAGTAGCGTAAGTATTTCCCTCGGTTTTTGAGAACCAAGGTATCAATCTAGTAGGAGACTACGCACAAGTCCCTCGTACCTGCACAAACAATCAAGAACCTTGCAACAGACGCGATAAAGGGGTTGTCAGACCCTTCACGGCCACATGCAAAAGTGAGATCTGATAAAGATAATAAGATAAATATTTTTGGTATTTTTGTTGTATAGATTGAAAAGTAAAGATTGCAAAATAAATGGCGACATAAATTGGCAAGTTGACGAGAAAATAATATAATGGAGAATAGACCCGGGGGCCATAGGTTTCACTAGTGGCTTCTCTCAAGATAGCATAATCTACGGTGGGTGAACAAATTACTGTCGAGCAATTGATAGAAAAGCACATAGTTATGAGAATATCTAGGCATGATCATGTATATAGGCATCACGTCCGTGACAAGTAGACCAAAATGATTCTGCATCTACTACTATTACTCCACACATCGACCGCTATCCAGCATGCATCTAGAGTATTAAGTTCATAAGAACAGGGTAACGCATTAGGCAAGATGACATGATGTAGAGGGATAAAGTCAAGCAATCTGATATAAACCCCATCTTTTTATCCTCGATGGCAACAATACAATATGTGCCTTGCTGCCCCTGCTATCACTGGGAAAGGACACCGCAAGATTGAACCCAAAGCTAAGCACTTCTCCCATTGCAAGAAAGATCAATCTAGTAGGCCAAACCAAACTAATAATTCGAAGAGACTTGCAAAGATATTTAAATCATGCATATAAGAATTCAGAGAAGAATCAAGTATTGTTCGTAGATAATCTTGATCATAAACCCACAATTCGTCGGATCTTGACAAACACACCGCAAAAAGAATTACATCGAATAGATCTCCAAGAGAATCGAGGAGAACTTTGTATTGAGATCCAAAGAGAGAGAAGAAGCCATCTAGCTAATAACTATGGACCCGAAGGTCTATGGTAAACTACTCACACATCATCGGAGAGGCTATGGTGTTGATGTAGATGCCCTCCGTGGTCGATTGCCCCTCCGGCGGAGCGCCGGAAAAGGCCCCAAGATGGGATCTCACAGGTACAGAAGGCTGCAGCGGTGGAAATAGGGTTTCGTGGTGCTCTTGGATGTTTTCAGGGTATATGAGTATATATATGCGAAATAAGTAGGTCGGTGGAGCCACGAGGGGCCCACGAGGGTGGGGGCGCGCCCACCCCCCTGGGGTGCGCTCTCCTGCCTCGTGGATTCCTCGCTGCTTCCTTGACGTCCACTCCAAGTCTCCTGGATTGCGTTTGTTCCAAAAACGATCCTCGCGAAGGTTTCATTCCGTTTGGATTCCATTTGATATTCCTTTTCTGCGAAACACTGAAATAGGAAAAAAACGCAATTTGCACCGGGCCTTCAGTTAATAGGTTAGTCCCAAAAATAATATACAAGTGCATAATAAAGCCCATTAAACATCCAAAACAGATAATATAATAGCATGTAACAATAAAAATTATAGATACGTTGGATATATATAAAGCATCCCCAAGCTTAATTCCTGCTCGTCCTCGAGTAGGTAAATGATAAAAACAGAATTTTTGATGTGGAATGCTACCTAACATAATTTTCAAAGTAATTCTCTTTATTGTCGAATGAATGTTGAGATCCGAAAGATTCAAGATAAAAGTTTAATATTGACATAAAAATAATAATATTTCAAGCATACTGAGGGAGTCCTGGATTAGGGGGTGTCCGGATGGCCGGACTATACCTTCAGCCGGACTCCTAGACTATGAAGATACAAGATTGAAGACTTCGTCCCGTGTCCGGAAGGGACTTTCCTTGGCGTGGAAGGCAAGCTTGGAGATACGGATGTGCAGATCTCCTACCATTGTAACCGACTTTGTGTAACCCTAACCCTCTCCGGTGTCTATATAAACCGGAGGGTTTTAGTCCATAGGACAACATACACAACAACAATCATACCATAGGCTAGCTTCTAGGGTTTAGCCTCTCCGATCTCGTGGTAGATCTACTCTTGTACTACCCATATCATCAATATTAATCAAGCAGGACATAGGGTTTTACCTCCATCGAGAGGGCCCGAACCTGGGTAAAACTTCTTGTACCTTGCCTCCTGTTACCATCCGGCCTAGACGCATAGTTCGGGACCCCCTACCCGGGATCCGCCGGTTTTGACACCGACATTGGTGCTTTCATTGAGAGTTCCTCTGTGTCGTCGTCGTCAGGCTTGATGGCTCCTACGATCATCGATAGTGATGCGGTCGAGGGTGAAACTTGTCTCCCCGGACAGATCTCTGTCTTCGGCGGCTTTGCACTGCGGGCCAATTCACTTGGCCATCTGGAGCAGATCGAAAGCTATGCCCCTGGCCGTCAGGTCAAATTTGGAAGTTTAAACTGCACGACTGACATCCGCGGGGACTTGATCTTCGACGGATTCGAGCCACTGCCGAGCGCGCCGCACTGCCACAACGAGCATGATCTAGCTCTGCCGCCTAACAGTGCCCTGAAGGCTGCACCCGCATCGGCTTCAACCCTTAATTCGGAGCCAACCGTGCCGATCGAGGATGGGTGGTTGGATGCCGCCTCAGGGGTTGCAATCCTAACGGCGATCGAGCCGAACACCAACCCCGCACTCCGCGAGACTCATGATTCCAAGGAGCCGGGCTCCTCTTCGGACTCCGAACCATTCGCGCCTCTGCCGATCGAATCCGATTAGGCGCCTATCATGGAGTTTACTGCCGCGGACATCTTTCAGCACTCGCCCTTTGGCGATATTATAAAATCAATAAAGTCTCTCTCTTTATCAGGAGAGCCCTGGCCGGACTACGGTCAGCAAGATTTGGATGCGGACGATGAAGAAATTCAAAGCCCACCCACCACCCACTTTGTAGCCACTGTCGATGATTTAACCGACATGCTCGACTTCGACTCCGAAGACATCGACGGTATGGACGCCAATGAAGGAGATGATGAAGAACCAGCGCCTATTGGGCACTGCAATGCCACCTCGTCATATGACGTATACATGGTGGACGCACCAAAAGATGACGACGAGGAGCGGAAGGACGCACTGAAGGCTTGTTCCCTCGAAAAGCAGTCAAATGGTGATGCAAGCGTCGCCCCAAATCCCGCCTCGACAGAAATAGCGATCACACAGACCCAGCGCTGGCGCAGGGCGAACCGCTGCCGGACAACGGCAATCCGGGTAATCAAACCGAACAAACAAATCCTATCAAGGATAATGGTCCGGACGACATAACGCCGGACAGACACCCGGAGCAGCAGACTGCCCGTAAAAGGCTTGTTGCCACTGCGAGGAGTTTGAAAAAGCAGAAGCAAAGGCTCAAGGCCGCACAAGACACACTCCAAATCAGATGGAGTAAAATACTCAACACTGCAGCAAGGTACGGCGACAATCGCCCCTCCAAGAGCTACCCAAAGCGGACGCTGCTACCCGAATTCGATGAGGAGGCCTTAGAACCCCCACAACCAAATATCAAAGCAGCCACCTGGTTGGATAGACGACCCCTCTACCAACACAGAGCGGCATACAACGTCGCTCACAATACAGTACGCGACCCATGCGAGGGCTCGCACCCAAAGGACGGCGCAACAAGATCCATCTATGGACCACGCAAGCGCGCCCCGGCATACAATGCAACACAACAAACATCCGAACAACGCGGTACACCCAGCTACAGGGGTGCCGCACACCCCCTATGTTTCACCGATGAGGTGCTGTACCACGAATTTCCAGAGGGATTCAAGCCCGTAAACATGGAGGCATACGACGGAACAACAAACCCTGGGGTCTGGATTGAGGACTACATCCTTCATATCCATATGGCTCGAGGAGATGATATCCACGCCATCAAGTACCTACCCTTCAAGCTCAAAGGGCCAGCTCGTCACTGGCTCAAAGGCCTCCCCGAAAGCTCCATTGGAAGTTGGGAAGAGCTCGAAGACGCCTTTCGGGCAAATTTTCAAGGGACTTATGTCCGACCTCCGGATGCGAACGATTTGAGTCATATAACTCAACAGCCCGGAGAGTCAGCCCGAAAGCTTTGGAACAGGTTTCTTACTAAAAAGAACCAGATTGTTGACTGTCCGGACGCCGAAGCCTTGGCAGCTTTCAAGCATAGCGTCCGTGACGAATGGCTCGCCAGACACCTCAGCCAAAATAAGCCGAGAACGATGGCCGCATTAACAAACCTCATGACCCGCTTTTACGCCGGTGAGGACAGCTGGCTAGCCAGATGCAGCACCAGCGACCCCAGTACATTTGAAGTTAGAGATGGAAACGGGAAATCATGGTGCAACAGCAATAACAAACGCCGGAATAAAGAAGACAACACAAAGGGCACGGCAGTAAATGCCGGATTCAAAAGCTCTCGGCCAGGTCAAAAGCCGCCCCCTAAAGGCACCAGGGATGAATTGTCCAGCCTCAACAAAATTCTGGACCAAGTATGTCAGATTCATAGTACCCCTGGTAAACCTGCTAATCATACCCATAGAGAATGTTGGGTCTTCAAGCAGTCCGGCAAGCTCAACGCCGTACACAAGGGGGAGGATACACCAAGTGAAGACGAGGATGAGCCCCCCAAGCAAGACACGGGGAACAAAAGAAATTTCCACCACAAGTCAAAACAGTAAACGTGTTACACGTAATCAAGGGAAAAAACAACGTGGCACTCCCAGGAAAATATACCCAAGTGCCTGTCACCACGAAGTCCTGCCACTGGTCATCTCAACCGATCACTTTCGACCATCGCGATTACTCAGCAAGTATCCGACACGCAGGATGGGCTGCCCTGGTATTAGACCCAGTAATTGGCGGATATCACTTCACAAGAGTGTTGATGGACGGCGGCAGTAGCCTAAACCTAATATATCAGGATACAATCCGCGGGATGGGGTTAGACCCAACACAAATTCGCCATAGCAATACTACCTTTAAAGGAGTAACGCCAGGCCCAGGGGCTCGTTGTACGGGCTCCCTCCTACTACAAGTTATATTCGGCTCCCCCGATAACTTCCGTCGCGAGCATTTAACTTTCCACATCGCTCTGTTTCAAAGTGGCTATCAAGCACTGCTCGGACACGAAGCTTTCGCTCGCTTTAATGCAATACCACACTACGCCTCCCTCACACTCAAGATGCCCGGTCCACGTGGCATCATTACAGTGCACGGAAATATCAAGTGATCTCTGCGCGCCGAAGAGAGTGAGGCTGCCTTAGCAGCCGCACACTAAAGGCGCCCGGACAAGCGAAAGCATCCAATAGGTCGTCTAGACCTCAGATACAACTAATCGAGTCCGGCGCCGCTACTTATACCGAATAAATGGTCACACCCCTATTTGTCAATACAAGGGGCTCAACACGCACAAACGAGTGGCAATTTATTCTCATCTTGAATTACACATGGTTTCTTTAACAAACTTTCTTTTTGCACGACAACTTTTTCACCTAAATTCCTCTCTTTTATAGACAATCATCGTGCCACACCCGTCCAGGATATGGCACAACAGAGACACAGGCGCAGACGTGCAGCAGGGACCCGCTCCAAGGATTCTTTTTAGATTAAGACCCTGCGTAAACCTTTTTTACTGTCTCTTGTTGATACATATCCACCGTTGAGAAGGATGCTGACGTCTTAGCATGTGGCCACGCCAGAACAATGCACGTACCTGGACACAAGGGGCTTCTTACAAAGGCCATTATTTAGGCCCGGTTTATACCACAAAGACCGAATACCTTAGGGAGTGTTCGGTGTCGCGAGTTTGGCCCTATATGCATCAGCTCCGAATCATTGTCTTTGGTCAAATGTTGGGTTTGCCCGGCTCCTGTGTTTTGGTGCCTTACATTCCGCTTTATTGGCTAAGGTAGCACCAGGAGAACTACTGCGATTGTGCCCTGGTTCATCCGGACGAGCACCTCAGTAGAGAAAGCCGAAAACTGACTGTCATGATATAGCATGAGACTAGTCAACCACTCGATGACCTGTTGGAATGTTAGAATTCCTCCGCCTTAACGAAGGGCCATTTTCCGGCCAGGCATGTACGCACCCCGGGATCGGGAAAGTGCAGAGCCACCAGGGGCTATTTAGTAGCCCCACTGTCAAACTCCTATGGCTAAGTGAAAGTGCTAAAGCATTATAGTCCGATTGACTCGCTCGCTCCGCTATCACCTCCTTAATAGGACCAAGACGTTGGGTTAAGTGTGAACGCATGTTTTTGCGAGCACCTCCGCATTATATGCGTGAGGGTTGAAGCCGACGGCTGCAATCTTTCAGGTTATACACATGTATACATAAACGGTCGCCCAGGAGGCATCATATTACTTTCAGGCAAAAGTATAAAAATAGCCTTATAAAAATTTATAAAAGCATTTTGCTTACAATGAGATTACATATGACTCAAACATAATATTTTTTGAGCACTGGGTCTCTATCAAACGAGCACCCTCAAGAACTTCCTCAAAGTAGTGCTCAGCAGCCCTTCGACCTATGGCCGAATCTCGCGCTGCAACAGTGGTAGCATCCATCTCCGCCTAGTATGCTTTAACACGGGCAAAGGCCATCCGTGCGCCCTCTATGCACGCCGACCTCTTCATCGCATTAATGCGCGGCACCACATCAAGGAACTGCTGCACCAAGCTAAAATAGTTGTTCGGTTTTGACCTTTCCGGCCATAGCTGATCCACAACAGACCTCATGGAGAGTCCGGACAACCTATTTAGTTCGGCCCATTCGGCTAATTGGTCAGTCAATGAAAGTGGACGCTCGGGAGAATGGAATTGTCTCCAAAATAGTTGGTCTACTTCATGGTCCGTCTGACCCTGGAAATACTTGGCCGCATCGGCAGCGCTCGCCGCCAAATCCATATATACATCCTTCGAACTCCACAGCCGATCCAGAGGGGAATACCGTGGATCTTCGAACTTCCTCTGCAACATAAAGGATTTCCCAGCTACAATATCCCCGGCTTCCCGCAGCTCCTCCTTCTTTGCCCTCATAGCAGAGCGGAGGTCCTTTTCCGTCGCAGCAGCCTTCTCAAGGTCCGATGCCTTTGCTTGGTTTTCCTTTTCAAGAACCCGGCAACGGCTCTCACCATCTTGTCTCGGCTCTCGCCATGCACGGCCTTCTCGGCTTGCAACTCTTCGGCCGCCTTCAAAGCAGCCGCATTACCCAACCTCGCTTGTTCCTTGGCTCGGGCAAGTTCTGCCCACAAGGCTTCAATGGCGGCAGCTCCATCTGCAGTCACAACATATTAAAGATACTGGCATCATGCTGCTCTTCCTATGTGGCGTTTACCAGATAATGACACTTACCCTGTGCCTCGTCAAGCCTTTTGTTAACAAGCTCGATGTCGGCGTCTGCCGCATCCAACTGCCGTTCTAAATGGGCAAACTCGCTAGTCCGGCTAGCCACCGGAGCTTCCATCACCTGCACATAGAGGCAGTATGGTTATTACCTGGGAATATTATCCTCTGTTCGTTGTCGTTTCCGATGACAACCAGAGTCTCAGGGGCTACTATCTACACAGGGCACACCTAGCATGTGCAGGACTATCATACATTCTTTTACGTACCTCAAAGCTAGTCAGTAGACTCATAAAAGCTTCATGCAATCCGCTTTCGGCGGACGATATTCTCTCCATTACCGTATTCATCAGCACACGGTGTTCATCTGAGATGTCCGCTCGCCCCACCAACTCCCTCAGAACATCCGATCGCACACTAGACGGTGTCGGACTCTTTTGTCTGCTCTCTTCGGGAGCTGGACACTGGGAGCTTCGGGGGTCAATGGGATTATCTTCTAGCCTCACCGGACTCGGAGAGGCCCTCCGCAACGACACTTCAGGGTCGCCTGCTTCCGGAGCGAAGGAGTCCGGAGGAGGCGTTTCGCTCTCCATCATCTCTGGAAGAAGATCCCCCGAAGACGAGCTCATTTGAGAGGGGCTAAGGCCCGAACTGCAAAGACATATGCGGTGGTTATTTTCTCAGAAGAAAAAGATGGCATATCTGTACTATTAAAGTATTTCGGGTCACTTACGACTCGCGGGAGAATTGATCCCCCCGCGGACTTTGTGCGGCAACAGCGCCCCCCAAGGTAGGACCCTCTGTGGGAGACTTCTTCTCCCGATTGGAAGCTTCAGCTTCCGAATCCCCGGGCGCAGTCCTTTTCCTCTTCTGGTCGTCTTCCTTCATGGAGACGCTCGCTCCCTCGGTTAGAATGGGCAGCGTTGGGGGCCCACATCCGCCCGTATTATCCTCCACAGTATCTTCCTCCAAGGGCTCCGGGCATGGTGCGGTCTGGAGCATCTTTTCCAATACTGGATTTTCGAAACCCTCAGGGAGGGGGGGGGCGAACACCAAATCAACTTCGCCTTTGTTAGCCAGTCCTGGTTAAAAAGCGAACCCTCAGAAATAACTTCGTAACAAAGGAGAGATAGTATGTTCGGCCAAAAGATGCCTTACCTGTTCGGCGGCGTGGTTACTGCTTAGGCCCACGTCCTCGGTGATTTTCGGACACTCTACCTGAGGTCCGAAGAATGACTTGTACATCTCCTCATGCGTCAAGCCGAGAAAATTTTGAATGACACGCGGTCCCTCAGGATTGAACTCCCATAGGCGAAGAGGCCGGCGTTTGCAAGGCTGGACTTGACGAACCAGCATAACTTGTATTACCGCAACCAAACTGAAATCTCCATTGAAGAGATCTCGAATGCGGCTTTGCAGTATAGGCACGTCCTTGGCTGGACCCCAGCTCAGACCTCTGCTGATCCATGACATCAGTTGTGGTGGAGGGCCCGAGCGGAAAACAGGGGCGGCCGCCCACTTGGCACTTCTAGGAGCCGTGATGTAGAACCACTCTTGTTGCCACAATTCACACACCTCTGGGATGGAACCTTTGGGCCACAGAGCTCCCGTCATCTTGCGTATTGAGGCACCTCCACACGCTGCATGTTGCCCCTCGATCATCTTCGACTTTACTTCAAAGGTCTTGAGCCATAGGCCAAAGTGAGGGGTAACCCGGAGGAAGGCCTCGCACACGACAATGAATGTTGTGATATGAAGAAAGGAGTCCGGAGCTAGATCATGAAAGTCTAGCCCATAATAAAACATCAAACCCTTGACGAAAGGATCCAGAGCAAGGCCTAGACCTCGGAGGAAGTGGGAAACGAACATGACGTTTTCGTTGGGTTCGGGGGTGGGGACGGCCTGCCCTCGCGGAGGCAGCTGATGCAAGATCTCGGCGGTCAGATATCTAGCCTCCCTCAACATTTTGATGTCTTCCTCCGTGACGGAGGAAGGCACCCATCAGCCTTGAAGGCTAGATCCGGACATGACTGAAGGTTCGGAGCACCTGACCTGAACTTTGGGCGTTTGAGCTTGAGGTGGGGGGAGGATTCGATTGAGCACGGGAGGGGAAAATAAAAGCCTTGTCCCTTTATAAAGAGGGTGAATATCAAGCGTGCTCTCCGTGTCCGTTTGGACTTGCCTATAATCTAGGAGTCCTAGAAGCGGTTGGGTTACCCACGCCCGTATTGATGAGAATCCCGGAATAAGGGGACACGATCTCTGCTTTAACAAGATGCGCCAAGGAAACCGCCTCGCATGACGCGCTGAGGTGGGATAATAAAACGACTCGGATAAAGGCTTGGCCGTGGTGTGTCACACTACGGAATACGTCAGCAGATTAGATTTGTGTAATTATTCTCTCTATGGAAATATGTGGAAACTTATTTTGCAGAGCCGGACACTATCTTTGTGTTCAAAATCTTCTATGAAGTACTTGGAGAAGGAACCCGCCTTGCAATGCCGAAGACAATCTGCGCACCGGACTCATCGTCATTGAAGCCTGGTTCAGGGGCTACTGAGGGAGTCCTGGATTAGGGGGGGTCCGAATGGCCGGACTATACCTTCAGCCGGACTCCTGGACTATGAAGATACAAGATTGAAGACTCTGTCCCGTGTCCGGAAGGGACTTTCCTTGGCGTGGAAGGCAAGCTTGGCGATACGGATGTGCAGATCTCCTACCGTTGTAACCGATTTTGTGTAACCCTAACCCTCTCCGGTGTCTATATAAACCGGAGGATTTTAGTCGGTAGGACAACATACACAACAACAATCATACCATAGGGTAGCTTCTAGGGTTTAGCCTCTCCGATCTCGTGGTAGATCTACTCTTGTACTACCCATATCATCAATATTAATCAAGCAGGACGTAGGGTTTTACCTCCATCGAGAGGGCCTGAACCTGGGTAAAACTTCGTGTCCCTTGCCTCCTGTTACCATCCGGCCTAGACGCACAGTTCGGGACCCCCTACCCGAGATCCGCCGGTTTTGACACCGACACATACTAACTAAGCAATTATGTCTTCTCAAAATAACATGGCCAAAGAAAGCTTATCCCTACAAAATCATATAGTTTGGCTATGCTTCATTTTTGTCACACAAAAATGCTCTCATCATGCACAATCCCGATGACAATCCAAGCAATTGTTTCATACTTTAGTAATCTCAAACTTTTTTCAACTTTCACGCAATACATGAGCGTGAGCCATGGACATAGCACTATGGTGGAATAGAATATAATGATGGGGTTGTGTGGAGAAGACAAAAAAGGAGAAAGTCTCACATTGACGCGGCTAATCAACGGGCCAGGGAGATGCCCATCAATTGATGTCAATGCAAGGAGTAGGGATTGCCATGCAACGGATGCACTAGAGCTATAAATGTATGAAAGCTCAACAAAAGAAACTAAGTGGGTGTGCATACAACTTGCTTTCTCACGAAGACCTAGGGCATTTGAGGAAGCCCATTGTTGGAATATACAAGCCAAGTTCTATAGTGAAAAATTCCCACTAGTATATGAAAGTGACAAAATAAGAGACTCTCTATCATAAAGATCATGGTGCTACTTTGAAGCACAAGTGTGGAAAAAGATAGTAGCATTGTCCCTTTTATTTCTTTTCTCTTTTTTGGGGGGGGGGACAATGCTCTATTAATGATGATCATCACACTTCTATTTTTTTACAACTCAATGATTACAACTCGATACTAGAACAAAATATGACTCTCTATGAGTGCCTCCGGCGGTGTACCGGGATGGGCCATGAATCAAGAGTGACATGTATGATAAATTATGCATGGTGGCTTTTCCACAAATACGATGTCAACTACATGATATGCAAGGCAATATGACAATGATGAAGTGTGTCATAATAAATGAAATGGTGGAAATTTGCATGGCAATATATCTCGGAATGGCTATGGAAATGCCATAATAGGTAGGTATGGTGGTTGTTTTGAGGAAGATATAAGGAGGTTTATTTGTGATAGAGCATATCATATCACGGGGGTTGGATGCACCGGCGAAGTTTGCACCAACTCTCAAGGTGAGAAAGGGCAATGCGCGGTACCGAAGAGGATAGCAATGATGGAAAGGTGAGAGTGTGTATAATCCATGGAATTAACATTAGTCATAAAGAACTCACATACTTATTGCAAAAATCTACAAGTCATCAAAAACCAAGCATTATGTGCATGCTCCTAGGGGGATAGATTGGTAGGAAAATACCATCGCTTGTCCCCGACCGCCACTCATAAGGATGACAATCAAAGAACACCTCATGTTTCAAATTTGTCACACAACGGTCACCATACGTGCATGCTACAGGACTCGCAAACTTCAACACAAGTATTTATCAAATTCACAACTACTCAACTAGCATGACTCTAATATTACCATCTTCATATCTCAAAACAATCATCAAGTATCAAACTTCTTGTAGTATTCAATGCACTTTTTATGAAAGTTTTTATTATACCCATCTTGGATGCCTATCATATTAGGACTAATTTTATTGCCAAAGAAAATCACCATGTTGTTCTGAAGGACTCTGAAAGTAATACAAGTGAAGCATGAGAGATCAGTAATTTCTATAAAATAAAACCACCACCGTGCTCTAGAAGATACAAGTGAAGCGCTAGAGCAAAATTATCTAGCTCAAAAGGTATAAGTGAAGCACAAAGAGTATTCTAATAAATTATGATTGATGTGTGTCTCTCCAAAAGGTGTGTACAGAAAGGATGATTCTGGTAAACTAATAAGCAAAGACTCAAATCATACAAGACACTCCAAGCAAAACACATAGCATGTGGTGAATAAAAATATAGCCTCAAGTAAAGTTACCGATGGACGAAGACGAAAGAGGGGATGCCTTCCGGGGCATCCCCAAGCTTAGCCTTTTGGTTGTCCATGAATTTTACCTTGGGGTGCAATGGGAATCCCCAAGATTAGGCTCTTGCCATTCCTTATTCCAAAATCCATCAAATCTTTACCCAAAACATGAAAACTTCACAACACAAAACTCAACAGAAAATCTCATGAGCTCCGTTAGTATAAGAAAACAAATCACCACTTTAAGGTACTGTAATGAACTCATTCTTTATTTATATTGGTGTTAAACCTACTGTATTCCAACTTCTCTATGGTTCATACCCCCCGATACTAGCCATAGATTCATCAAAATAAGCAAACAACACACGAAAAACAGAATCTATCAAAAACAGAACAGTCTGTAGCAATCTGTAGGTACTCCAAAAATCCTGAGAAATTAGGATGTCCTAAATAATTTGTATATTGATTTACTGCAGTTGCAATTGGTATTTTATCGCTCTCTGGTAAAAAACTTAAAACTATTCTCGTGAGCGCATACCTTCTGGTTTTTTCCAGCAAGATCAAACAACTATCATCCAAGAAGATCCTAAAGGATTTACTTGGCACAAACACTAATTAAAACATAAAAAACACAGTCATAACAGAGGCTAGATAAATTATTTATTGCTAAGTAGGAACAAAAAACAAGAAACAAAAATAAAATTGGGTTGCCTCCCAACAAGCGCTATCGTTTAACGCCCCTAGCTAGGCATTGATAATTCCAATGATGCTCACATGAAAGACAAGAATTGAAGCACGAAGAGAGCATCATGAAACACGTGACAAACACATCTAAGTCTAACATACTTCCTATGCATAGGCATCTTATAGGCAAATAAATTATCATAGCAAGCAAAAACTAGCATATGCAAGGAGGCGGAAAGAAACAATAGCAATATCAACATAACGAGAGGTAATTTAGTGACACGAAAATTTCTACAACCATATTTTCCTCTCTCATAATAATTACATGTAGGATCATAATCAAATTCAACAATATAGATATCACATAACATATTCTCAACACGATCCACATGCATGCGAAGTTGACACTCTTCCAAAATAGTGGGATTAACATTAGCTAAAGTCATGACCTCTCCAAACCCACTTTTATCAAAAACTTCATAAGATTGAACATTCTCCAAATATGTGGGATCTAAAGTTGACACTCTTCCAAACCCACTTTCGATATTATTGCAAACATTATTATCAATCTCATATTCATCATGGGGCTTAAATAAATTTTCAAGATCATAGGAAGAATCACCCCAATCATGATCATTGCAACAAATAGTAGTCATAGCAAAACTAGCATCCCCAAACTTGAGGTTTTTCATATCATTAACACAATTGACATTAAGCGAATTTATGATAACATCATTGCAATCATGCTTGTCATCGAAGGAAATATCAAGTATGGGTGCAATTGCAACGATCTCATGTTCAACATAAGGAACTGTAGCAAATTCATCTTCATAAATATTGGCATCATGGCCACAAGAATAGCAAGCATCATGTTCATCAAGGGATATTTCAATCAAATCATTGGAATCATAATTATCTATAGATTCATGCATATCATTATTTTCTTCGAAGCAACGGTCATTCTTTCAATAAATTCTTTGACATAGACATTATGAGCATAGTTTTCATAGCAATATTTAAGCATGTCAAAACTTTCAGATTCGTAGAGAGTAATATCATACTTTTCAATCAAAGAAGCAACTTCATAAGCACCCTTAAAAGCAACAAATTCTTCGATTTGTTCAATATTGTAGTAACTATAAACACCCTTTGCATAAGAAGATAAGATTTCGTTGTCATTAAACTCACATAGGTAGGGGGTGTTTTTTAGAGTTCTTAGAGCAACAAGTAAAATCATAAATTTCACAAAGATTCCAAGCATAACACAACAATCTGTTTATTTGACCACATAAGAGTCTCCCTTTTTCAGACAAACAGTGATGCACAAAATGAGCATGCTCATCTAAAGATTTCCCATCAACTAGGCTAGTTGTGTTTCAGCATGAGCGCATAAGGATCGAAGATGATCCAAGTAGAACACATTAAGTGGATCCATATCAATAGATTTTTAGCAAGCAAAGATGCAAGCAAATAGAAGGCACATGGAAACACAAACAAAGATACATACGGGAAGAAGGTGAAGAAAAGGCAATGGTTTTCGAAAATCATTTTAGAAGTGGGGGAGCGGAAAACGAGAGGCAAATGGAAAATAATGTAATGCGAGGGATAAGAGTTTGTGATGGGTACTTGGTGTGTCTTGACTTGTGCATAGATCTCCCCGGCAACGGCGCCAGAAATCCTTCTTGCTACCTCTTGAGCATGCATTGGTTTTCCCTTGAAGAGGAAAGGGTGATGCAGCAAAGTAGCATAAGTATTTCCCCCAGTTTTTGAGAACCAAGGTATCAATCCAGTAGGAGACTACACGCAAGCCCCTCGTACCTGCACAAACAATTAAGAACCTTGCAACCAACGCGATAAAGGGGCTGTCAGTCCCTTCACGGCCACTTGCAAAAGTGAGATCTGATAAAGATAATAAGATAAATATTTTTGGTAGATTGAAAAATAAACGGCGACAGAAATTGGCAAGTTGACGGGAAAATAATATAATGGAGAATAGACCCGGGGGCCATAGGTTTCACTAGTGGCTTCTCTCAAGATAGCATAATCTACGGTGGGTGAACAAATTACTCTCGAGCAATTGATAGAAAAGTGCATAGTTATGAGAATATCTAGGCATGATCATGTATATAGTCATCACGTCCGTGACAAGTAGACCGAACGATTCTGCATCTACTACTATTACTCCACACATCGACCGCTATCCAGCATGCATCTAGAGTATTAAGTTCATAAGAACAGAGTAACGCATTAGGCATGACGACATGATGTAGAGGGATAAACTCAAGCAATATGATATAAACCCCATCTTTTTATCCTCGATGGCAACAATACAATATGTGCCTTGCTGCCCCTGTTGTCACTGGGAAAGGACACTGCAAGATTGAACCCAAACCTAAGCACTTCTCCCATTGCATGAAAGATCAATCTAGTAGGCCAATCCAAACTGATAATTCGAAGAGACTTGCAAAGATATTTAAATCATGCATATAGGAATTCAGAGAAGAATCAAATATTGTTCATAGATAATCTTGATCATAAACCCACAATTCATCGGATCTTGACAAACACACCGCAAAAAGAATTACATCGAATAGATATCCAAGAGAATCGAGGAGAACTTTGTATTGAGATCCAGAGAGAGAGAGAAGAAGCCATCCAGCTAATAACTATGGACCCGAAGGTGTGTGGTAAACTACTCACACATCATCGGAGAGGCTATGGTGTTGATGTAGATGCCCTCCGTGATCGATTCCCCCTCCGGCGGAGCGCCGTAAAAGGCCCCAAGATGGGATCTCACAGGTACAGAAGGTTGCGGCGATGGAAATAGGGTTTCGTGGTGCTCCTGGATGCTTTCAGGGTATATGAGTATATATATAGGCGAAAAAAGTAGGTCGGTGGAGCCACGAGGGTGGGGGGCGCGCCCTCCTACTTCGTGGCTTCCTCGCTGCTTCCTTGACGTCCGCTCCAAGTCTCCTAGATTGCGTTTGTTCCAAAAACGATCCTCGCGAAGGTTTCATTCCGTTTGGATTCCGTTTGATATTCCTTTTCTGTGAAACACTGAAATAGGCAACAAAACAGCAATTTGCACCGGGCCTTCAGTTAATAGGTCAGTCCCAAAAATAATATACAAGTGCATAATAAAGCCCATTAAACATCCAAAACAGATAATATAATAGCATGGAACAATAAAAAATTATAGATACGTTGGAGACGTATCAACTAGCAGTCAGACAAGCTCACAAAATTCGCTGTCTGAATTAGTTCGACTTCTTCAGTCCCAAGTTCTAGCAGAAAGGCATTCTGCAACTCAACTTCGACTTGGAGTCCTATCTCTAAGAAAGATTGCAAAGAACACTAATGAGAACCTCATTGCTAAACAACTACACCTGGAAGCTATGTCCAACATGCTAGGCCGGTCTCACAGCCTTGCTCAGCAGCTTGCGTAGCAGTTCCCGCGCAAGGCTAACCTTTCTTGAACTGTCTTGGAAGTTGTCTCGGTTCAATATTATTTTATTACGCTGCAATGGTGCCTAGTTTTTGTAATCTGCTTCTTCGTTACGCTTTATGATCACTGGTGGCGAACTTCGATGCCAAGTGGATGTAATATACCATAAATCCTTTATTGTATAGTGTAGGTTTATTCTAAGTTAATATGCCGTAATTTCTTTATTGTGTAGAGTAGGTTTGTTCTTAATTCCTACTAGTTACTGCCATCATTTTCTATCTGAAAAAATCTGATGTAGTCGACCGGGCCGAAACATTCGCCTCTAACGGGCCTGGTTTTTAGCGGGCTATAATTGGGCCGGCCTGCATCTTTCTTCGGACCGAATGGCCATTGGGGCCTTCACACTTTGCGCCAGGCCCACAACTTAATCCAGCCTATATTCGGCCCAAATTTTAGTTGGGCCTTTTGTGGACCTAGCGCTTAGTTTGGCCCATGTAGCGTTGGGCCATTAACAGGCAAAATATTATGCTGGCTTGTTATGGCCCAGAAAAAACCATGGGCCTTTAGTAGGCCGAAATGCATGTTGGGCCTCAATTTTCACTAGTCGTCGATGGGCCTTCAGCAGGCTGAAATGTAGACCGAGCCCTTTTTTGCCCAGTTATATGACGGGCCGTTAGCAGGCTGAAACATATCTTGGGCCTTAGTTGCCCACTGATATCATGGGCCTTTAAGAGCTTGAAAGCTTAGTACAAGCATCAACGGGCCGAATTATATGATAGGCCTTTAACAGGCCCAAAGTCACGTTGGGCTGAACTGTTGCCACCTTTATCACGGGCCGTTAGTGGGTCAAATGTCGCATCGGACCATATATGGCCCATGGGCAGCACAGGCCATTCCCAGGCCGAAAGACACACCGGGTTGAAATGGGCCCATGTCTACATCGGGCCTCTAACAGGCCGAAAGTCACTGGGGTGTAATTGGGCCCAAATATTCGGTGAACAATTAACGGGGCAGATCTGGCTTCGGGCGGTAAATGGGCCTTTATTAAACATGACGTTATTGGGCTAGCCCACTAGTACCTGAGTAAGTACTATGGGCCTTTGACTGGGCCGGCCTTTTTAACCTATATGGGCCTCTGTTGGGCCCTGCCACATGTCGACATATCATAGGCATGTCTCCTCCAATGGACGAACGACATCCGGCCCACCGAGGAGCAGACACATGTTTCGTCCAGCCAATGATGATTTTACACGTGGAAAATGCCTATTGGTTCGGGCTATTAACGGGTTATCGGATCCAAACCGGAACCCGATAGCTTAACGACGACCCGTTACGGTGGATGCCACATGTCGGTTACCCTTGATGAAAGCACTTCTATGACACGTGATTTATCGTCATGGAAGTGAACACTTCCGTGATGATAATTTTGGTAATGTCATGGAACACTTCTACGACAGCACAGGTATGACTATCTTGATTCTGTCATAAAATCGTCATGGATGTACATTCATGACAGAAAACGTGACCTACTGTGACAAACACGTATCATCATGGAAGTGTATTTTTTTGTAGTGCACCCTCTCAGCTTGCCCGTTGCTCCTTGGATGAGCAACAAAGGCAAATGAGATCTTGCTTCCGAGGGCATGAACATATTGCACGATGGCGTGGCTCATGAATTGGGTGCCATTATCAGTGATGATTTGGGCTAGGACTCCGAAGCAGCACACCAATCCTTTCAAGAATTTGATAGCTGACTGAGCAGTCACCTTTCTCATGGGCCCTACTTCTGACCACTTTGTAAACTTGTCAATTGCAACAAAAAAGAATTCAGAGCCCATGGTAGCACGGGGGAATGGGCCCAGGATGTCGAGCCCCAGACCATAAATGGCCATGATAAAGGGATTGTCTGAAGAGCTTGGGCAGGCAGATGGATATTCTTGGAATGGAACTGACAGACTTCACATTTGGTGACCAACTCAACTGCATCTTGGAGGGACGTGGGCCGGTAAAATCCTTGCTGGAAGGCTTTTCCAACTAGAGCCCTCGATCCGATGTGTGAGCCGCACATGCCTTGGTGTATTTCTACCAATAGTTCCTTTCCTCCTTCCCGACAGATGCACTTCAATTTCACACTGTTGGGCCTTCTTCCGTACAACATGTTGTCAACAAACTGATACATACTGGCCCTCCGGGCTCTTTTTCAGCTTCTACTTGCTCTTCGGGAAGTTCTCCAGTTTGGAGGAAATGGACTATGTGTCATGCCCAAGTTGGAGCATGAGGCCCGGCAACGAGGACTAGCGGCACCTCCTCCTTCATGGGAGTGAACTCCTCGACCGTGGGGACAGTGGTCTGGCGGGAGAGGGCAGCTCGGCGATCGAAGGGGAGTTATTCCCGCCAAGCTCTCTGTCGGGAGCCCTGAGAGGTTCTACCGGGAGAGGCTTGCCGGAGTCCAGTTTCCTCCTCTTCTGGGCCATTGTTGTCGGGGATATGGAGGGCTGAGTCAGATGGAGAATAAAAGTCCCTGGTTCCATAGGGAGTTTTTGCGTAGCGCACTTTGACAAATGATCAGCAATGTTGTTTTCCGCACGGGGTATGTGCTCTGTTTGCAACCCGTCAAAACGCTCCTCCAACTTTCTCACTTCCTCAACGTATGCCTCCATCAATGGACTTTGGTAATCCTTGTTTACTTGTCTCACCACAAGTTGTGAGTCTTCACGGATGATCAGCTTCTTGATCCCCAATTTTTTTTTGTAATCCTGAGCCCGGCAAGGAGCTCTTCGTACTCTACAGTATTGTTGGTAGCCTTCTCCCGGGGAAAATGCACCTGGACGACGTACTTAAGGTGTTCCCTAGTGGGAGCAACGAGAAGCATGCTAGCCCCTGCACCTTATAGGGAGAAGGCGCCATCAAAATACATAATCCATTCTTGGGGCGCTTCCTTGCCGGGAATAACTGTCTCCAGCACTTCTTCATTAGGGGTTGGTGTCCACTCTGCGATAAACTCTGCGAGTGCTCTGCTCTCGATAGTTGATGTGCTCTCAAACTTCAAACCAAAGCTGAATAACTCCAAGGCCAACTCCACTATCCTGCTGGTGGCCTCTGGGTTCCCGAGTATCTGTTGCAGAGGGAAGTGGGTGACAACCATGATCTCGTGGGCTTTGGAAGTAGTGGCGCGGTTTCCTTGAGGCCACGACAAGGCCAAAAATCAACTTTTGCACGCCAGGGTACCTCGACCTAGCCCCCTGCAACAGGGAGCTGACGAAGTACACTGGGTGACGCACCAGTTTCTTCCTTGCCGCAACCTTGGGACTGTCTCCGCTGCCTTGCTCTCTCCCTTGTCTTGAACTGCATCCTGACCTTGCCGGGACATGTCCACTTTCCTCTCCCGAGGGGACAATGGCTGTGGCTGTTGCTTCATCTACTTCCCGCTGCACCACCAGTGTTGGGCTAACCACTTGATTAGTTGCTGCTAAGTATAGTAGCAAAGGCTCTTTCTGTTTTGGGGGCAACCAGAGTGGGCACAAAGGGAAGGTAAGCCTTCAAATCTTGCAGTGCAGCGTCTGCCTCCGAGGTCCACTCCACATGGCCTTCCTTCTTCAAGATTTTGAAGAAAGGCAAGGCACGCTCCACAAACTTGGAAATGAATCTACTAAGCACGTCAACACATCCAGTCAGGTGCCTCACATCCTTAACTGTCTTGGATGCTTGAATCTGCTCGATATCCTTGATCTTGTCGAGGTTGGCCTCTATCCCTCGATGGGACACAAAGAAGCCAAGTAACTTGCCAGAAGGGACGCCAAACACACATTTCCCCGGGTTCATCTTCAAGTTGATCTTGCACAGATTAGCAAAGGTTTCTTCCAAATCCTGGATAAGGGTTGATCTATCCTTGGTCTTGACCACAATATCATCCATGTAAGCTTCAATGTTCCTATGCAGTTGGGACTCAAAGCCAATCTGGACTACCCTCGCAAAAGTGGATCCGACGCTCTTCAATCCGAAAGGCATCCGTACGAAGCAGTATGTGCCATAGGGGGTGATGAATGTCGTCTTCTCTTCGTTCTCCTTAGACATAAAGATCTGATCGTATCCAGAATATGCATCTAGAAAAGAAAGCAGGTCACACCTAGAGGTAGAATCCACAGTCTGGTCGATGCGCGGCAAGGGAAATGGGTCATTCGGGCATGCCTTGTTCAGATCCGTGAAATCTATGCAAAGCCTCCATTTCCCGTTAGCCTTGCGCACCGCCACAGGATTTTCTAACCATGTTGGATGCAGTACTCCTCTGACCAGACCAACTGCCTCAAGTTTCTTGATTTCCTCAGCAATGAACTGCTGCCGCTCCGAAGCTTGCTTTCGGACCTTCTGCTTGACGGGTTGGGCATGTGGGCAGACAGTAAGGTGTTGCTCGATTACCTCCCTGGGAACACCAGGGATGTCAGATGGTTGCCATGCAAACACATCGACATACGCGCGCGGGAAGGCAACGAGCATGCTTTCCTATTTGTCGTCAAGGGTGTCACTGATAGTAAAGGTACCATCAGCGCCAGCCAACCCTGCTGAGACCTTCTTCATAGCAGGCGCACTAGCTTTGGATCTCTTGCTATTGGAACTCTTCGGCAAGTCATCAACAGGCGCAACGCACTCCGAAGAGGTGCGCTTCCCGGATTCCTCACTAGGGCCCTTGTTAGCTTTCTTCTTTCTCTTGTTTTCCTTGGCGGGAAGATAGGCTTCTGTGGCCTCTACCGCGACTGCTTCCCGGTACATCTTGTCCACACAAATGATCGCATCCTTCTCGTCCGACGGAATGGAAATGACGCCAATTGGCCCTGGCATCTTCAAGGTGTTGTAAGCATAGTGAGATGCCGCCATGAATTTGGCCAGGGCTGGACAACCAGGTATTCCGTTGTACGGTAGGGGGAGGTCAACCACATCGAATATGACCTTCTCAGTCCGGTATTCAACTCCCCCCGAACGTCATTGGCAGCGTGATCTTCCCCTTTGGACGACTCCTGCTGAGGTTGATCCCTTGAAACATGCCAGTAACTTCAAGCTCTTCCTCTGCAATCTGAAGTTTGTCGATGACCTTTGGAGAGATCATATTCAACCCGGCCCCGCCATCAACCAACATCTTCGTGACCTTGAGCTTATAGATCATTGGTGAGACCAACAACGGCAAGCACCCTACCGCAGTGGTGCGGTTGGGGTGATCCTCTTTGTCAAAGATGATGGGCGTGCGGGACCACTTGAGTGGCTTCTGAGAATCTGCCGCTGGCTCCACGACATTGACTACACACGCCCACTGTTTAAGTTGGCGGTGAGAGGAGTGCAAAGATGCACCCCCATCAATGCATAGGGCGTTAGTGGCTTTCTGGAACTCCTGCTCACTGGTCTCCTCCTCATCCCCTCCATCACTCTCATCATTGCAATCCTCCTTCTTATGGCCTCTCGCAGGTTTCCCTTGATCTCGAGGAGCCTTGCCGGGGTGGCTTGCTCCGCCGCCTCGGCCCTTCCTGCCAGCGCCTCCTTGACCTTTTTCCTTATCACACTTCTCATATTCAACCCTCTGCTTCTTGACGAGCTGCTCAACCTGATGACACTCTTGGAGATCGTGGCCCTTGGTCTGATGGATCTTGCAGTACGACCCATCACCTTTCCCGGCCTTCTCGGTAGCCACGACTTCCCGGCAGTCAGCGCACGCAACAACTTCCTTGCCGGGAACCTCGGCCTTGGACTTCTTGTCGGTACTAGGTGTGCCCGATCCTTCAACAGTCATCACTGCCTTATCCTTGCGCCTCTTGTTGCGCTTATTGTTCTTCTTCTTCTGACTGGTGGCCTCATCATCATCCTTTGAGTCGATGTCAGCGCCATCCTCTTCCCCGGGGAGTTTGGACTGGAACGCAACTATCACAGCCGTCGGGTGGATGTTTGGGATGTTTCAGTGTACTCTGCGAAACCTCTGCATGTACTTCTGCATAGTGTCTCCTTCCTTCTGCGGGAGGAGCTGCAAGTCACTGCGCTGCCCTGGTTCTTGATGGCCACCTGTGAGGGTGCCAGTGAACTCATGACATAGGTCAGACCCAGGTCGAAATGGAGTTCTCCGGCAGGTGCATTAGCCAAGACCTCACATTTGGCTTGAGTGCCAAAGGGAAATAATTGGCGAACACCTTCTTGTCTCTTCCCACGGCAACTTGAACAGTGATGGTGTAGATGCTCAAGAACTCTGTCAGGTTCAGTCTCCCATCATACTTCTCTCGTATTTCTGGCTTGAACATGCGAGAGGACGGCCAACAGACTTGCCGCAACTCACGGGTGAAGGCGGGACACCCAACCTTGAAAGGCACGCACCCACCTTCACCGAGTACGGGCTCGTCGACGTTGGGACCGTCGCGCCAATCATACTGGCGGTGGGTATCGTGGTGTCATGCGATGGTGACGCACGCGCCTCCTCGTTGCCCGTCCTCCAGGCCTCGCCGTTGGCCTTGACGCGCTCGAGGGTCAGACGAAGCCATCGAGATGTCGTCGTGTTCTTGATTGCGTGGCTCCGGTCATGGCCCCTGCGCAGGCTGCCGCGGAGGGGACTACACCATGGGGTGGCCCCTTCGGCATGGCCAGCAGCGCGGGCTATTGTCGTCGCCCGGGGAGACCGTGGCGGGCTAGCTCACTGTGATCCTCTCGCCTCGGCGAAACCAATCAGGCTTTGAATGGTGGTTCTCCACTCATCCATCTAATCGGCTGCGGTGGAAATCTCAACAGCTGCTGAGCCCGTGCCATGGTCTCTGAAGTTGTGCTTATTAGCATGGATGATGATGTAGATCGTAACATCGCCTGACTCCTGATGGTGCTGGTAGTGGTCGCGTCGTGTTCTCGTCGCTGTGAGCCAGTCGCCAGGATAGTGTGGTGACGAGGTGGAGGCGCTTGAGGACCAGCAGCTTCGTTGGGCACAATGGCTGGGTCAGCTTGCTCCGAGGGTGGTGCATGCCCTGCGATCGCGCCCGCAGTGGGAGCGGACGGAGAGTTGCGATTCGACACAGAGCGAGTGCCACCGTGGTGGCTGTGCCCTTTGGCCGGGCGGAGGGGTGCAGATGGAATGATCTCTCCACCCATACCTCATGGAGCGTCGCCGCTGGGGTGCTGTTGATGCTATCCTTCTCCGATGTCTCTGACTCCCGTTTCGGCCGCAGGGGAGGTGGTGACAGCGCCGCCTGCGCCGACCACGTCCCCCGCGGCGTCCACATCCCGTGCGTTCCCGTAGCCCCCGCGGTGTCGGTGGCCGCGTGCAATGGGGCCTTCAAGGTGAACGGATGGGCTTCGACACCGAGCTTCTTATTGGGCGCCATGGGCGATGGAGCCGTCGATGAAGAAAATGACGATGAAGATGACGGGCTGCGTACGCTTCTCGGGTTCGCGCAAGCGCTTCCCCCTACCCGGTGCGCCAAAGATGTCGTGGGAAACCATAACCACCTATGGGGCCATGAGCCCCTTTGTGGTCCGGCAAGGGGGTGAGCACGTTGCACAAAGAGCGAAGAACGTCGCGCAGCACGACAGAGATCACACAGGCAGTTTTTACCCATGTTCGGGCCACCGTGAGGCGTAAAACCTACTCCTGCTTTGGTGGATTGATGGTGGATAGTGGTGGAAACGCAGTGCTCTGGCCCAGCAGGGTTGCCTTAGGTCGAGGGCAGCTATGCGCGTATGAGTGTACAGGGGTCCGAATCCTTTCTATGGTTGCCACATGCCTCCTTTTATAGATCAAGGGGTCACCACAATGGCAAATGAGTCATTGTGCCCTGGTTAGATAGCGAACAGTGCTATCATACCTAACTCTGCAGACAAGGCATAGCACATTAAATGCGTCGCTTAGTGTCACATCATGGAATGCCCGGCAAGCCTTACTGGGCTGTTCTGCCACCTTCTTGTCTATCTGCTTGACACGTCGCTGGACGGATGTCATTTGGAGGTGATTTCCATAGGAAGTGGCTGCCATGTGGCAAAAAACAGCCACTTAGTCACTTGGGGGCTTGACACCACAACTACCGATGACTTGCGTCGCCGCGAGGTGGAGCGGTGGAGCCTTGACGGGGTATTTTGCCTTCGTTGTGCCCGGCAGGCCTGCCGGGACGGTCTTGATACTTACTCTTGGAGCCACCTCGACCTCGCCAGGCTCGCCTGCCCGACAAGGGAGGCTTTCCCTTAGTGGTTTCTTGCTCGTTTGGCTTGACTTGATCTTCTTGATCTGCCTTCTAATTTCTCAGAGAGCTGATCTCTTCAGCTTGGCCTTGTCTTGGATGGTGCAACCTTGCTCCTTTTGGCCCTGTGCATGGTCTGGGCAATAGACCCAGGGTTTGTTGCACCGGCAGCCATCAATCGTCGTTGTTGTTGTCGGTTGTCGTCACCGTTGTCGCCCCCTGCATTTCTCGCCAGCTTCGTGCATGCAGCAGTGTGTGCCTGCGGGTACAGCTCCCCATGGCGATGGTCGCAGCTTTAGTGGCGCTGGTCATATCACGCCGCCGCCGAGCTCGCAAAAGAATGTACTCACCCTTCGATTGCCGGTTACAGCAAAAAAAATTGCCGGTCATAGCAAAAAGGGTCCGATGTAGCAACTTTTTTCGGCGTCGACGTTTCAACCCGTGGCTAGTCCCGTCATCATCGGCCGTTGCTTTGCCCCCATGCGAGGTGGCAGCACTCTAGTGGTCGCCCTACGCAGCAATTTGCGCTAGATGGTCACAGGAAAATGGGGGGCCATTGCCGATTCGTCGTAAGCCGGGTTGTAGCTAGTTGCAGTGGTAACTCCCCGAGATGGCTGGTTCTAGCATTTCCACGGCACGGTTCCAACATCGGAGATGGTTGGTTCCAGCATTTCCATAGTATGGTTCCAGCACAGGGAGCGTTGGTTCCAGCATCGGAGATGGTTGGTTCCAGCATAGGCGTGCGCCGGTTGCAGCCCCCCTGCGTGTTGGTTCCAGCATGACTATCATTGGTTTGTAGCTCCCGGACTTTTAGCTCATCCGTCCGTCGGTTGTAGCTCCCGACGTGGCTGGATGTAGCTCCTCCGTCTGTCGGCCGCAGCTCCTGCGTGGCCAATAGTAGCTACATTGGCAAGAGGGTGTGTCGGAGAGTAGGAAGGGGAGGGAGAAAGAAGTAGCATAGGGGAGCCTGGCGGTGGTGAGGCTCACCAGAGCTAAAGATGCGGTGACCCAGGCAAGGCAGGCGGACGAGTTCTGGAGGGCAAAAAAGAGAAAGGGAGACGAGGAAAATCTATGGAGATGGGGATTGTGTGGACGAGCGGTGTTGCGGCCTGCGGATAAGGACCGATGCACGTAGGACCATGAATGCGTGGGCAAGCGCGAAGAAAAGTGGTGCGAGTGCGCAAGAGAGTGATCACGGACCAGCCGGAAGCTCGGCCAGCCGTCCGATTTTAAACTTTTCCCAAAAACTTAACACACCTAAAAAACCATTTAGCTCACTGACCCGGTTTTCTTCATCAAACTAAAAAAATCAATACAGTGCTCATAGGCAAAGAAGAAAATTATAATACACATAGTCCATTCTATATTTGCATGTGAGAGTTTAGATTTAAATTTTCTAGAGACCCGGGAGCACAAAACTTCCAGGTTTGTGTCGCCAGTACGCTGTTACGTACTACATTCGGAAAATGACGGTAGGCGTCGGTGTGAAACGACACATCCAACGCTGCTTCGCTGCGTCTGATCGAAGTAGTTTCTCAAAAGATCAAAAGAAGATTGTTCGCACACGAACACGTCACCGTGTACCTCCAACGCCGAGGGTGATGCACCGCAGCTCACGTCGAAGGAGACCCGGCCGGAAGCACGATACGCAAGACAATCCGGCGGGCGCTTTTGAGGACCCGAAACCCCACACGCCCGGGAGGGACCCCGTCAAGGCGCGTAGCGGCTATGGGCTGCCCTAGGTCGACCTGATCGCCCCTAGGGCCTCGAGGTTCGCCGCCCTACAATGAAGAAGAACGAACGAAGAACGAGGAAGAAGACGAACAAGGGAGAAGGAGAAGGAAAGGTAAAAGACGTAGATAGATTTGTTCGGTTGTGTGTTGTTTAATCGGCCGTCACCTCTCATCTATTTATGAGGCGGTTAGACTTTCCGTACAAGAAAAGGACTAAAAATTCCGTCCAAAACATCAAAAACCCTAACCTAACTCGGACAGGAATCTTTGGCAATTTCTGGATCAATCTCGGTCTCACCGATTGGTTTTTTTCGGTCCCACCGAGTGAACATTGCAAACTTTCTGTAACTTTCTGTAATTTTTCGGATCAACTCGGTCTCACCGAGTCAATCAACTCGGTTGGTCCGAAATGACTCTGCAGCTTCTGTTTCTGACCTTGTTTTGTCTCCACAGGTTGCATACGAATTCGGATTAAGATGATTTTTATATCAAAATCTATCGTTTCGACGAGACGCACAACTTTCATGTTGAAACAGTTTCCATCAGAGGCCATATTGATTGAGTTTTATGCATTTCTTTACTCTGGTGTCAACATAAGCATCTCTGAACTTGTCATAACTTTTGAGTCCGAGCTCCGTTTTGGACCATCTTCATATCCATCTTGATCTTCTCGAAGAGAGACATTCCAAGGTGACTTCCAATCATAAATTTGAATTGGTCTTGATATAACCTATGCTAATTTTATGACTGTGCCAATTTTGAGCGTCAACACATGCCCCCCTTTTTTCGGCATAGCTAGGGTGCCGAAAAATAACTTGTACCATGTTGGTTCTAAGGAGGATCTCAACACTCCATCGGCCATTTTGCATCTTCTTAGAATCATAAGTATATATTGGCCATTGCTTGTTTGAACCTCTTGATGCAAACTTGGGTGAAAAACTTCTCAACTTCTATAACAATCCGGTGATAAGGTTCCATAGATCAAAACCATCCTCCGAACCATATCGTTCACCCTTTTGCTAGGATTTTGCAGATAATCAAGAATGAACTCCCTCTAATCCTTTCTTTCACCTGCATACAAATTTCGTTAGTGGCCGAAGCAATGGGCTTTGGTTCGGCCTTACCTATGTCGGTGAGATCAAGCATCGGCTATTGATAGATGTGCAATACACCATAACCAACATGGTAGCCGAATGCTTGTTGCGCCAACTCATTTGCTCTTCAATTTTCATGTCTAGATATATGAGAAATATTGAAGCAACCCAAGGTAAATTTTGCACCTAGACATACCCCAAGATAAACTATAAGTGATTCGTCAAAACATTGATAACCCTTGGATATTTGTTGCACTACTCATAACAAATCACCAAAAGCCTCAATATGTATAGCACCTATAGCAAGTAAAAGAGTCAATCCTAATAACAATGCATATTCGGCCTTGATTAATCGTGCATAAAAATATTCTAAGCGGCACGAGGCTTCAAAAAATAGTACCATAAAGAAATATATAAACAACACCAACACTCTGGCCATTGCTATGAATTAAACGATCAAAACATAATCGCCATGGTACTAGAGAGACAAGGCTAATACTAATATTATGCATGACATTAATCCGATGCTCAGTAACAAAATCAACTATGATTTGGCCTCTTATAGATCTCAAAGATGCATAAGCCAAATCATATCCAAACAAAGTATAAGCCCACCAACCAATTCTGCAGCTATGAATTGGTCTATGCAGCATATATTCAATGACATCGGTCATGATGTCTCAACTCCATTCGATCATAATATAGGCATACATATAAATTTTCATGAGCACGTACCTTGTCTCGCTCTCCAATCAAACTAAGGACGATGTTAGAATACTACACCGGCCATGCATTGACATACTCTTAGGACGATAGATAAATATCGTCCATTACCATGTAAACTTCATTCAAAGCATATATAGCCGAAATAAACAAATGAAATGACAAATCAAGTATTTCGGCCCTTTGGATCAGCAACAAACTTGTAGCTAATCAAATGTATAGTGACTTGGTAATACCCTTTCATGACGTAAGAAATTATATTGCATCCATGGATTAAAATAAGCCCATTGAGGGTTACCAACCATACCTAATGACGAATTCCATGGCATAGGCGTTAATGGCATAGTTGAAGAATGTGTAAACCACAGATGTTGAAACCTTCGGCTTGGTCCTTCATAGTTTTTACTCTTTTCCTTCTTCACTTTTGCCGCACTTCTTGTAATGGAGGCATGCACATAATTCTTATTTTGAGCACTTCCTTTGGGAACCCATGCCATGTTCCTTTCTTCAAGTTCTTGTGCACTAAGTTTGTGTAATTCCCTCTTTTGCCAATACGATAAGCCGAGTGGGCATCTCGGCTGTGATTCTGTTTTGACCAATGGCAATTCCTTTTTGGCTTTGTGCACTCTCAACTTCTTTTCTTCAGATTTGGCACTTTGACTCTCAATAATTGGTTGCTTCGTCTCATTGCCTTTTGTAGCCAATGTCAACACTTTAATTGGCTCTTTGTTATTTGAGATCAAATCTGAAGTAGCACACTTACGACCATCTCTTTTCACGCGGTAGACTTGCTTGACCACCTCTTTTTTCATCCATGGTGCCCGAACCGATTCCTTATAATTGAAACGGTCTTTAACATGTGACTGTTCAAATGTTGATCTTCTCGGAGCCGCATAATATTGGTGAGATGGTCTAAAATAAGATGGAGAATGTGCCCTTGTATCATACCTGTCCCATGATGAATATGGATCTACATGAGCATAGGGAGGCATCCACAGCATTGGCATTGGTGGCCCAAAATAAGGATATGAATATGTTGCATTGAAACTCTCACTTTGCCAATACCGATCCTCATATTTGCGCCTTGGGGGTGATCTTGGTTTCTTTGCATGATTGGGCCGATAAGCATTCTTCTCTTCACTCTTCTTTCGATATTTCTCCAATAGTTCAGCGAAGGTGATTTTTGATCTTTCACACTTGCGCTTATTTCGGCCTTTGTTTTCTTTTGGTTTGCTTTCATCCATCGTTGGGTTTGCTTGCTGCCCCCCAGTCCTTGGCGTCTCCATTGTAGCTTCGATGGAATTCTTGCCCTCAAGATTATGTTCATTATGCTCTTCAACAACTTCTTTACTTGAAAGCTTGATCCCATCACCTGCAGTTTTTACCTTTTCTTTAAATGGATCGGCTTGAAGCAGCCGATGCAAAAACTTTTTGCCATCGGGACCAATCGAAATAGACAGGTCATCTCTTGGTGTTTCAACAAACTTCAATCGTCCTTTTTCAATGGCCGATTTAACTATTTGACGAAACATGTTGCAATCCTCAAAATTATGCTTGGACGAATCATGCAACTTACAATACATTCGTCCTTGGATTGATGGCTTAACATGGTGATCAAGAATTGTAATGTAATTATTTTTCAGCAACAAATCAAATATTTGACCACACATGCTTGAATTGAAGGTATACTTCTTGTTTTCTAGCCGATCTTGGTGTGCGAACGGCTTTGGAGGTAAGCAAACGAATGGTTCAGATTTAGAATCTTCCCATTCGGCTATACATTGTGTTTTGCACTCTATCTCTGATGTCTTTGGATAAGATATAATATTAGCATCGAATTTCTCAAAATAATTTAACCTTGGCTTTATATTTCTGAAACAAAAATAGTTAAAACACACATGTCTCAATTGAGACCATGCGTAAGCCAAGTATGAAGCAAGCAAAGCTACCCAATTAAATATGAACTCTAAATAAAGCAATGGGATAAGCTTTGGCTTCAATAATAAGTCACTATCGGTCTCTTCGAATGGTGCAATGTATTGACCGATATGCTTTGTAATAATTTTATTGCTAACAAGTAAATTACCCTTCATCATTGGTCTTTCAAAATTACTTACGAGATTTTTTCTAATAGATGCATCAACAATAAAGCTGTGACCAAAGCTGAAAATAGGCAAATCACTTGCTAGACATACCTCTTCATACACGCTGGGAGAGCATGATGGTTGTGATACTTGTATAATACTTTGCTCCACTTCTAAATGACTCTCCAATGCCTTGGCGTCCTTTTTTTCTTCAATAATTTCGGTACACATACTATTTGATTCGGCTTTTTTAACAACCGAATTAACTTTGTTATCCGAATCACCACTCTTTCTTTCTTTAATTCGCAAGGTTGCTTGTTCTTGTCTAAATTCAGTAAACATTGTAGCTAGGCTATCTTTAAGCTATTTTCGACCAATTTCTGCCCAATCTTCATCGGATTGCCCCCTAATACTTTGAGACGCTTTCGACAATGGTGTGTTGCCGAAATTCTGTAATTGTGCGGGGGCAACGTGATATGCTACGTTACTAGGTAAAGACACATGCGTGGTAGAATTCTCACTTATTCGGCAATGAGCATGAAGGTGCGGAGCCGAATTATGAACATCTACGATTGCGTATGGTGCCGAAAAATCAGTAGCATGAGGTGTAGCATATGATGTTTGAGGGTAATTGGCCGAATAACTAGTAGTAGCATGGCCAATGCCCCTATCCACCGGCATGTTTGGATTAACATGTTGCAAATTAGTTGCCGATGAATAAAAAGATGAATCACTATGTTGCATGCCGTTGAAAGTTCCTACATGGGGTGTTTCAACTTGATTAACCAAACTCATCATGTTGTTCATCGGCATATAGATTTGTGGGGTTGCCGATGCATGGGAGTTGGGATACATATGTTGCATGTTGCTAAAATTATATGAAGTTGAAGCATGAAGATTATTCTGAATCGGCTGTTGCACATAATTAGATGCATGATTGATAAACTAGGGCTAGCCGATACAATATTCTCATTATACGATCTAGCAACAACATATGCATTATTTGCATCCACATAAGTAAATTGGATATTCATATTACCTTTGTAGATTGCAAACCCTAGATGACGATCTCTTCGTAGCAAGAACGGGCCGGAGACCGTTCAAAACTTCGATCCCCGGCGAAGTCGCCAAAAAGTGTTCGCACACGAACACGTCACCGTGTACCTCCAACGCCGAGGGTGATGCACCGCAGCTCATGTCGAAGGAGACCCGGCTGGAAGCGCGGTACGCAAGACAATCCGGCGGGCGCTTTTGAGGACCCGAAACCCCACACGCCCGGGAGGGACCCCGTCAGGGCGCGTAGCGGCTATGGGCTGCCCTAGGTCGACCTGATCGCCCCTAGGGCCTCGAGGTTCGCCGCCCTACAATGAAGAAGAACGAACGAAGAACGAGGAAGAAGAAGAACAAGGGAGAAGGAAAAGTAAAGGTAAAAGACATAGATAGATTTGTTCGATTGTGTGTTGTTTAATCGGCCGTCACCTCTCATCTATTTATGAGGCGGTTGGACTTTCCGTACAAGAAAAAGACTAAAAATTCCGTTCAAAACATAAAAAACCCTAACCTAACTCGGACAGAAATCTTTGGCAATTTCCGGATCAATCTCGGTCTCACCGATTGGTTTTTTTCGGCCCCACCGAGTGAACGTTGCAAACTTTCTGTAACTTTCTGTAATTTTTCGGATCAACTCGGTCTCACCGAGTCAATCAACTCGGTTGGTCCGAAATGACTCTGCAGCTTCTGTTTCTGACCTTATTTTGTCTCCACAGGTTGCATACGAACTCGGATTAAGATGATTTTTATATCAAAATCTATCGTTTCGACGAGACGCACAACTTTCATGTTGAAACAGTTTCCATCAGAGGCCATATTGATTGAGTTTTATGCATTTCTTTACTCTGGTGTCAACATAAGCATCTCTGAACTTGTCATAACTTTTGAGTCCAAGCTCCGTTTTGGTCCATCTTCATATCCATCTTGATCTTCTTGAAGAGAGACATTCTAAGGTGACTTCCAATCATAAGTTTGAATTGGTCTTGATATAACCTATGCTAATTTTATGACTGTGCCAATTTTGAGTGTCAACAAAGATGTAAAACGATTTTGATCGAAAAAAAGAAGTAAAAACGACTCCACTCAGTAGACACTGTACCAATTTTCCTTCTAAATGAAACCCGCATATTTTTCCATTTCTGAAGAGTCATTACCTCGCCCCCATTCGCCAAAATTAGAAACTACCGCAGCCGCCAGCGCGCGTTCTAATCTGGCGCTGCCGTCCCTTCCCGCGCGAAGTCCAAAACCAGTTGGCGCGCTCACGCGCCCCCTCCCGCCGCGTGAGGCGCCCTTTTCTTCCCACCCTCCTCCCTCCCCTCTCAACCGCGCCCAGTTCCTCCCCGACTCCCTCCAAATTCTCCCTCCACCGCCAAATCCAGTCGCCAATTCCCGACTCTCTCCCGATGCCGACGCTTCGCAGCGCCACGCTGAGCCCAGCCCCGGCGGCCACCCCGTCCCCGACGGCCGCCACCCCCTCCCCGGCGGCCGCCGGCACCACCCCGAGCAGCGCGGCCAAGCGCCGCATGACCGCTCGCCGCGCCGCCGGTTCGCCCGATTCGCCCCAGTTCGCCTCCCCCCACAAGTCCCCGCTCGCCGGCTCCGGCCATGTAAGTTCTCCGCCCCCCTGCCCCGCGCGGATCCGCTTCATTTCATTTCACATCTCCTGACAATGTGCACCAACTGCTCGGCCTTGCAGTTCGGCGCCCCGAAGATGCTCTCGGCCTCGCCCAAGTCCTCCCGGAAGCGTCTCTACGGCGACCTCGTACCGGCGGAGAGGCCCAAGTGGAACCCAAGAGGCAAGTTTTCTAAGATCTCACTCCAGCCATCCGCTGTCTTTCCTTGTTTGGTTCTGACGGCGAAAAACATTCACTGTACCCGGCAGATCCGGCGCAGATGCAGGCGGTCAAGGAGGCGCTGCACGTGGCCACGACGCCCTCGTGCGGCCTGGTTTGCAGGGACGATGAGCAAAGGCGCGTGTTCGAGTTCTGCAAGGCGTGTGTCCAGCAGGAGAGGGCGGGGAGCCTCTACGTGTGCGGGTGCCCCGGTACAGGGAAGACACTGTCAATCAGCAAGGTCAAGCAGAGCGTGTCGCGATGGGCTGATGAGGTACATTACAGGATTTCAGTATGTGAGCAAATTTCTCTGTTTCAAAAGGGAACTTTGTCAAATTGTGTGTCATTTATCTCGCGTAGATGGGAATGGAGACGCCTGATGATTTGTCAATCAATTGCACGAACCTTGGAAACACATCTGACATTTTTGGCAAGGTACGCATTGTTGCTAAATTATGGGCTCAAATCTTCTTATCGCCCCCGATCATGCAGTACTAATAGAGATCTCGATGCAGATACTTGAAAAATTCCAGGTTCGGAAAAAGGCAAGTGGCAAATTGTCACCACTTCAGCAACTGCAGCGTATGTTTTCTCACAAAGAATCTGCTCCAAGGAGGATGCTGTAAGAACTATCTGCACCCTGCTTGTACGATGATTGCTTTTCTTGCCATTTTGATCATGCTATCTGAACTGTATGTCACCGCTTGCCAGATTGGTTGTTGTGGATGAGATGGACTACTTGATAACAAGAGACCGCGCTGTGCTACATGACCTTTTCATGCTTACCACCCACCAGTTCTCGAGATGCATACTGATAGGTTAGTTTTCTGTGATACTCACACCTACACTGTACACTTTTAACTCTTGAAAAGAAAAGGAAAGCAATCTTACTCAGCATTTTGTACTGTTTTGCTAACTGATCGTTGATTATCTTTTTCAGGAATTGCAAATGCAATAGACCTAGCAGATCGGTTTCTTCCAAAGCTTGAATCTTTAAATTGTAAGCATTCTTACTATATCTGCTGTAGTGAAAATTGAATGGCTCCTTCAATTTACTTGCTAATGTGTTTGTTGTTATGTCTGCTAACATGAAGGAAACTAATATTTCTTTGGCATGATGACACTAATTTACAGGCAAGCCACTTGTTATAACTTTCCGAGCCTATTCCAAGGATCAAATATCCAACATAATTAATCATAGGTTAAAGGTATTTTCCCACATGACTAATTCAAGCTTACAGGTGTTCCATAAATTGTCAACTTAAACTGTTTTGCTGTATGTAACTTTCTATGTTGTTAATTATGCAGGTTCTTGAGTATGATGTCTTTGAGCCAATGGCGATAGAATTTTGTGCTAGGGTAAGTCCAGTTATCCTTAATCAGGCAGTACTTTTTGTGAGCAAGTATACATTTTGTTTAGGACAACACCAGGATATGGCTTAGAGTATCCACATCACTAGATGCTAACCAAACACTAAAGGTAGGCGAAATTACCTAGCACCAATGCTAAATGATGTGAGGGTAGGTGCTAAGAAAAAAAACTAGCAAATAAATTACTTGTTATGTATAACATGTTTTTGCTTTAACTAGCAAAATCGGAAGTATTTGTGCCTATAAGTGTTGCTAAGGGATATGGTAAAGTGATCATAAATGGGGTTTAGGAAATCTGGTGTGAGGGTGCTAGGGATGCTGATGCTCCGATGGTAATATGTACATTCTGAGATTTTAACTTTGCTTTATTCTTTTATCAGAAAGTAGCTGCAGCCACTGGAGACATGAGAAAAGCTCTTGGTGTTTGCAGGTAATTTATTTCTTGTGGAGATCACTATCATATTACCTTGCAATCTGCCACCTTTATTATTAAAGCTGATGAAAATATAAAGCATGTCTATTGTTGAAAGAGTTCTGGATATGGTTGGTGCTTATGTATGGCTTATTGAAATGTTGTTTGTCCTTTTATCTATTCCAGGAGTGCTGTGGAAATATTTGAATCAGGACTACAAGATTCTTCTGATAAAGGAGCTGGAGTTGTAAGTTTCTTGGTTTCTCATGTTTATTTTCGCCAGGAATGTTTAAATTTGAATAAAGTGGTCTCTACACCAAGCCACACCTCTGTAGCTCATATAAACAATGATCTGATTTTTGCCATTAGTTCATCTGTCGGGTCACATTCTACATTTCAGTTATGTTGAAATGAATGCGGTCTGCCTATGTCAGTTGTGACCAATTGGACTGCTTGGATCTTGAGTGTTGCTTCATTCTGTCTATCCTCCCAATTCCCAAATGACCAACTGATATTCGAACAACATCCACTACTAGGCTTGAATGTATCTTGACATGCTATTGCTGTGTTCTAAATCCTCAGTGCACTAAATTACCTTTTTGAGAGAATGCTACAGAACAGATAACATGCTATCGCTGTGTTCCTGTATCTGATTTAATTATTCTTGCCAAAAAAACAACTTTCGTTTTAGAAGATAGTGTTATCTCTTCTTAGACCCCACATTCCAATGTTATGTGCAATCTAACATAAATTCTACCAGGTGACATTTGACCATATGGACATTGCCTTGTCGAAGGCTTTCAGGCCAGCAGTAGTAAATAACATACTGTGCCTTCCCCAACACCAACAGGTAAAGACTGATTCATAATCTCATCTTATAATTAAGCTATTTTGCTTCATTTCTGAAATCTCATTCTCACTCATGCCATCTTGGTTGGACAGATGGTGCTGTGTGCACTGGCAAATACCTTTCAACATTCCAGGAAAAAGGCTACTACTCTAGGAGAGGTAATATTTACTTGATAGCATTCTGAATGAACACACTTGGTCTTCACATCCTGTATAATTATGACGTTCTAAGTTGCCTATGAATGCCTTGTTACAGCTCAACAAATCATACATAGAAATTTGTAGATCGACCCAAGTTCCTGCAGTTGGGATGCTTGAATTTTCTAACATGTGCATGATTTTGAGCGATCAGGTATGCAAACACCCATGGTTCTTTATTATGTATCATCTATACTAGAAGAAAAAGAAACCAAAATTATCTGAGTGTTTGATGGAGTTTGCATTGCAGGGATACTTGAAATTAGGGCAATCCAAAGAAGATAAGCTTAGAAGAGTAACGCTTCAGATTGACATTTCAGACATTACTTTTGCATTTAAGGTGCGGAAAGACGGTCTTCTGTAACTACACCAATATGTCAGCTGCTTTGTTTCAGGTGTACTTACTGTTTCTTTCATGGTGCAGGGTAGCCGATTCTTTGAGAAGTGCCTTGAGCAACCAAAATTTTAGTGAGAGCACCATGCTTCCTAGATTTTCTTTAAGAAGTGCAAACGAGTCAAACTAAGAAGCCCAAAAGGCTCAGGTGCATTTCAAACTTTGCTATTCCTCCTGCATTAAACAAGCTGCAGTATGCTGCTCCCTGTTCTATGGATTCCTTACAATTCAGTCTTTATTTTGTTGAATCAGGTGCTCTCATTCATTGTATCATATCAAGCTTTTTCAGTCAGTCGTCTGCTGGTTACCAGGGTTGATTTATGGAGGAACTCTTTCTTACTGCCGAAAGTGTACATCCTAGAGTTATTAGTCATTTAGTTGTCATACAGTTCCTCCAAAAGATAGTTGAATTTACTTGGTTTTCATTTTTGTTTTATCTGTAGCAATTGGTCATGTAGTTAGCCATTGATGTACCAATAATTTATTTTAGCTGAGCAGTAATGCAGAGCTGGGACAATTTTTTATTCAAGTTGCCAGAGAAATTGTACATCAGTGATAACTTTACTCAGGTGGCTTGCTTTCCCCTGTGAGATAAACATAATTTTGCTGAGGAATACCTTTACATCTCGTTTGTCTCAAGCATTGAAGTCAGTTAATTCACTTGGACTCCAAATCCAATTTGCAGATTACTTTGTGCATAGATGAGCAACTTCATGGCATACTATCCCCTTCCAACTAAATTTCTTTGGTCAAAACATGGAAATTTCTAATCCAACTTTCCAGAGAAACTTATGCAAAAAAAGAAGCATTAACTGAAACCATGCTTCTATACATAGAATTAGTTGCGAAGACACCAACGTGTGTTAATGATTCTCCAGTTGCAAAGTATCTCCCTGCAATGAACATTATCCAAAACATTCCTTAATGGCAGAACAAAAGCATTTTTGTTAAAATAAAACAAATCACACATAATCCCTTAATCCTTGAATGCATCATTTCTTAATGATTTCATTTGTAGGATAGATTCATTAGATTGACACACCCCATAAAAAGTCTCAAGCTTCCATATCCAACTAGCCAGCAAAGCCTTGATCATAATATTCAAATTTACAACCCCAAGACCACCCTGTTCTTTAGGTTGGCAATTTTCTGCCCACCTAGCTAGATGATACTTTTTTGTTGATCTTCCTGCCAAAGAAGCTTGGCTCTAGAAAATCAATTCTTTTATAGGCCCAACATGTAATATATAGAAAGGCATAATGTTTAAGGCATGTTAGAGAGATCAGACCGAATGACGATTAATCTCACTCCTATATAAAGCACTTTCTGCCGCTAGCATCCAAATATATTCTCAATTTTATTTTCTACATGTTTCTTTTTAGATTCATCTACAATAGCACCAAGATAATTCATTAGTAATTTCCCCAGTGGACATGTAAAAATTCTGGTATATTCAGAAGTCTTTAGAATTTCCAAAAAGATACAACTCATTCTTACAGAAGTTGATTTTAAGTCCAGACATTTGTTGAAAGGTACACCATATGAACTTTAAGTTAGGAGTACCTCTAAAATCATATTGCGATAAAAATACGGTGTCATCAACATATTGTAGCAGACAACACATTTCCATTTCTTCTCTAGATGGGTCCTAAATTATCCAGTCCTTCTTGCATTACACAAAAGTATAGCCAAATTAAACAACATGGGTGTTTTTGCAGTGAAATACAAGTTAGTAGGGGGGGGGGGGGGTGATTGTCAACTCATCATTGATCGGTGGCGTGCTTCGGTGCTAGCAATAGTCACACTTTGACAATTATAAACGCAGGCGTACAAGTACCTGAGAGTCTCAGACAATGATGTTTTTAACCGGATTCAACTACAATTCCCAAATTGAGCAAGGTGTAATCCCATCGAGGGGTGGACCAAGAGTACATCTCTGATACTCAACCACGTGTCATCGACCGACACTCAATACGATGCAAGTTTTCTCCTCGAGACATTTCCTCTCTAAGCCCCTAGCTTGGAAGGAAATTCACTTTGCCCGAGTTGCCAAAAGTGGATTGTCTCAAAGGAACCTAGGCCGCACCTTTAGTGAGAGTACTTTGCTACCAAAAGAGAGAATGTTATAGTTGATTCATGAGTGCCCTTTATAGGCTCACTACCTTGTACATGAGATCACCATATTTTGTGGGGAGGGAAAGACAAGGGCAAGAATGTCTAATCTAGAAAAGCCAAAATTGCCCCCATAAAAGGAAAACAAAGTCTATTACATTATTCTTTGGTCCATGAGGCAATCTCATTATCTCAACCTCTTACAAGTAGTGAAAAAGGTTTAGTTGCGTAATTTGTAACAATCCAACCATGTCCACCTATCATTATTTCCATAATCCAACCCCCACTTATTGTGAAATCCACTTACCAATAACATCTTGTAGACAAAGGACCACTTATTTTTGCTTGTTTTTGACTTTTCAGAAAATCAGTACCAAACGAAGTCCAAACACGATGAAACTTTATGGTGATTTTTTCTAGACCAGAAGGGACCCTAGAATGTTCGGGAGGAGGTTAGAAGATATACAGGAGAGTCACGATCTCACACGCCCTCCCCAGTGGGGAGCGCCACCTGAGCTCATGGGTCCCATGCAGCTCCGTTTGAGCTAATTCTAGCGCTATAAATTCCCATAAATTCCCATAAATTCCCAAACCAACAGAGAGCCACCCGAAATAACTTTTCCGCCATTGCAAGCTTCCGTTCTTCCGCGATCCCATCTGGAGGCCTTTTTCCGTACTCCCTCAAAGGGGGAATCGATCACAGATCTGCTTCTACATCAACCTTGTTGCCCTACAGATGATGTGTGAGTAGTTCACCACAAACCTACGGGTCCATAGCGAGTAGCTAGATGGCTTTTCTCTCTCTTTGATCTTCAATACAATGTTCTCCTTGATCTGCTTGGAGTTCTATCCGATGTAATCTTCTTTTGTGGTGTGTTTGTTGGGATGCGATAAATTGTGGGTTTGTGATCAGATTATTCATTGAAAGTAATTGAGTATTTTCTGAACTTTATTATGCATGATTATTGTAGCTTTGCATTTCTCTCCAATCTATCCGTTTGGTTTGCCCAACTAGATTGATTTATCTTCGGTGGGAGAGATGCTTTGTAATGAGTTCAATCTTGCGGTGTCCTCACCCAGTGACAGAAGGTGTAGCGAGGCATGTATTTCTATTGTTGCCATTAAGGGTAAAACAACGGGGTTTAATCATATTGCTTGAGTTTATTCTGTCTACATCATGTCATCTTGCTTAAAGCGTTACTCTGTTTGTCATGAACTTAATAACATAGATGCATGCTGGATACCGGTCGATTGGTGGAGTAATAGTAGTAGATGCAGAATCGTTTCGGTCTACTTGTCACAGACGTGATGCCTATATATATGATCATTGTCATGAATAACTTCATAACTATGCGCTTTTCTATCAATTGCCCAACAGTAATTTGTCTACCCACCGCATGCTTTATTTCGAGAGAGAAGCCTCTAGTGAAAACTATGGCCCCCGGGTCTACTTTTATCATATTACTAAAACAAAAAATACCTTGATGCAATTTTACTCTTTTTATTTTACTTTTCAATTTATCTATCTATCACTACCAGATTTAATCCTTGCAAGTAACGAGTTCAAGTGGATTGACAACCCTCTTACCCGTGTTGAGTGCAAGTATTTGCTCTTGTGTGTGCACATGTTGATTACTAGATTTGCTTGGTTCTCCTATTGGTTCGATAACCTTGGTTCTCACTGAGGGAAATACTGAATGCTACTGTACTGTTTCACCCTTCCTCTTCGAGGAAAATCCCAACGCAGCTCACAAGTAGTAGATGATGAAGCTATACACCTAGGGTAGGGGCACGGACCTGCCTAAAGAGCCCCACCCAAGGACATCCCTAGAAGAAGTTACCTTTCAATCGACTTAAAGGTGTCCCACTCGACGGGTCCAAGACACTCGACCAAGAAGCTATCACTTGACCATGAAGCCAACCACTCGACTGTCAGGAGACCCAAAGTCACTCCGCATGCAAACAGTCGGCTATTAAGTAGTCTTTATGGTCATTATAGCACTTTATTAGGGGCGTTACCAGTAATGCCCAACCTTAAATGTACCTTAAACCCTGCATTACTGAGGGCAGGAGAGGACCGACGAACTCTATATAAGCCACCCCCTCCTCAGTATGAAGGGTTCGCACCCCTGTTATTCACACGCCTATAATCCAATCGACCGCCTCCGGGCACCGAGACATAGGGCTGTTACTTCCTCCATGAAGGGCCTGAACTCGTACATCTTGGTGTGTTTACAACTTCCCAATAGCTGAGATCTAGCCTCTCCATTCATACCCCCCTACATCACTGTCAGAATTAGAACCATGACAGTTGGCGCACACCGTGGGGCAGGAATCTTAGCGCTTAATTGGAGAAGTTGCGATTCTTCCGATCCCTTTGATCATGGTTTCATGCGGAGTTTTGGTCGAGGGCCGCGAGATCCATCTCGGCGCGCTCACATTCTTCGCAGACGACTCCGCTTGGCTTCAGGAGGCTCCACTCGACATCGACGCGCTCCCCGTCCGCGGCACGACGCATTTCCGCGCATGCGTTCCTGGCGTCCTCCTGCGGCAGCCGTCGACCCAGTATCAGTCGGCCCCTGTGTCATCTCCCCGCCCTGTCTCCCACCGGCGCAAGCGCTCCGGTCGGTCGAGACTCCAGCGGTGGGTGAGGCATGCCGTGGCCCGCCAGTCGGCAGCCCCGCAAGTTGCGGCAATCGAGCCCGACGAATCCCTCTGCAGCCTGTTCGACTGGCTCCGCGGAGACCTCGTCCGAGTGCGACGGCAGCGACCCGGCGGCTGAGGTTCTGGCGGTCGATGGAACGCACAGTCCTCCCGGTTTCCCTCGCGCTGATGGAGGCGCGGGCGGGGGCGACCCGTCGCATCCCCACGATGAGTATCTCCCCGAACCTCTCACGTCATTGCAGCGAGAGGAGCTTCGCCGCCGGAACATGGACGCACTCCACACTCCTATTATCGGAGAAACCCCCGAGGCCCGGGCCTTGGAGGACGTGCGCTTGGCTAACCTGGCCGAGCGCACTCGACTGGAGAATCTACAGCGAATACTCGACGAGCAAGCGCGTCAGCGAGCTCCCGAGTCCAGTCGACGACAGCAAGCTCCCGAGTCCAGTCGACATCAGCTCTTCCCACAACCGCAGGTATATCGAACCCCAGTTCAGAATTTGGCCGCCGCGGCCCGTATAGCAGAATCAATTCAGCCCTCCCAGTCGGAGGCTGGCAGGGGCTTGTTGCAGATCAGAGCGTTGCTCTGAGCGGCGGGAAACCAGAATTCCGCTGTTTCTCAGTCACGGAATAGGATCCACAGTCGATCCGTGGCAACGGACACAGTCCAGTCGGCTCACAGCCCGAGTTCGCCCCCGAGGCGTGAGGGACGTGGAGACTGGCACGATCAGTACAGAAGAAATGAGCAGTATGATCACCGATCCGACCGTGATGATCGACGTCGAGTGCCAACCCCTCCCCCGAGGAGTGGGTCATATGCGCCTCGACATCGAGATGACGGGCGCCCCCATAATGTTGGGCAGAGGATTACAGTCGACCCCAGGGACCCAGGCTTTGACGCGAGATCCATCCTCGTTCAATGTTTGGTTGACAGGAACAGAGCTCATCGAGAGGGCCACAACAGAGATGCGCCCGCCGGCAGCAGAGTACATGCTTCGGGGCCAGAATGTTTCAGTCGAGCCATCAGGGCCGCAGTGATTCCTCCCAACTTCAGGCTGGCGACTGGAGTCAGCAAGTTCACCGGTGAATCCAAGCCTGACACTTGGCTCGAAGATTACCGAGTGGCTGTACAGATTGGCGGTGGCAATGATGAGGTGGCCATGAAGCATTTTCCTCTCATGTTAGAGGGCTCAGCCAGAGCGTGGTTAAATCAGTTGGCACCCAGCAGCATCTACACTTGGGAGGACCTCTCCCGAGTGTTCGTCACAACCTTTGAGGGAACTTGCAAGCGACCTGCAGGCCTTACAGAGTTGCGGTATTGCGTGCAGAAACCGAATGAAACTCTGAGGGATTACATCCAGAGGTGGATCACATTGCATCACACAGTTGAGAATGTGCTAGACCACCTAGCAGTTTGTGCCTTCAAGGAAGGCGCTAAGTACAGGGAATTGAATCTGAAGTTCGGTCGAACTGGAGAGATGTCTCTGAATCGGATGATGGAGATTGCCACCAAGTATGCTAATGGTGAAGACGAAGATCGACTCCGGAGTGGCAAGCACAAGGCAGTCGCCCAAGAAACCGGAGGGAACTCTAGTCGGAAACAGAAGCGGAAGGCCGAGCCAGCCGCCCCCGGGGAGGCCCTGGCCGTAACCCAAGGAAAATTCAAGGGAAAAACCAAGGGGCCCTGGAAGCCCAAGAAAGTCAAGGACCAGGATGGAAATGATGTTTTGGACCTGCCATGTCACATCCACACCAAGAAAGACGAAGAGGGTAATTTTATTTACCCAAAACATACCACTCGACAGTGCCGGCTCCTAATCCAGCAGTTTCAAGGCAAGCAGTCCAAGGACAAGGAAAAAGAGTCGGACAGAGCTGATGACAAGGAAGACAGTGATGATGGATACCCCCAAGTCAATTCCACCCTCATGATTTTTGCTGATGTCGAAAGCAAAAGCCGACTGAAAGTCATTAACCGTGAGGTGAACATGGTCGCTCCGGCAACACCCAGTTATCTGAAGTGGTCCCAGACTGCCATAACATTCGACCAGTCTGACCATCCTACGCACATCGCCACCCCTAGGAGGCAAGCTTTGGTGGTCGACCCAGTTGTCGAAGGCACTCGACTGACCAAAGTCCTGATGGATGGTGGCAGTGGCCTGAACATACTGTATGCTGAAACATTGAAAGGGATGGGCATTCCGATGTCCAGGCTCAGTACCAGCAACATGAGCTTCCACGGAGTCATTCCTGGGAAGAAAGCCGAATCACTCGGCTAGATTGCTCTTGATGTGGTTTTCGGTGATTCGAAGAATTACCGCAAGGAAAAGTTGACATTCGAGGTTGTAGACTTCCAAAGTGCTTATCATGCCATTTTGGGCAGGCCAGCTTATGCACGCTTCATGGCTCGACCGTGTTACGTGTATCTCAAACTGAAGATGCCTGGCCCCAAAGGTGTGATCACTGTTACGGGCAACCGAAAGAAAGCAGAAGAGTGTTTTCAGAAAGGCTCAAAGATCGCTGATGCTCAGATGGCAGTGGTCGAGCTGCAAGAGTACCAAAAGACTGCCGATCCGAGTGAATTGCTACGAGCCAAGAAGCCTGCTTCAGAATGAGCTTTTCAGTCGTCCGGTGAAACAAAGCCAGTCCACATTCACCCGACCGACCCCGATGCTGCCCCGACTCACATTTCAACGACGCTCGACTCCAAATAGGAAGAAGCACTCGTCCAGCTCCTCCGTGAGAACTGGGACATCTTCGCATGGAAACCCTCTGACATGCCTGGAGTTCCCAGAGGGCTGGCCGAGCACCGTCTACGAGTCGACCCGAAATTCAAGCCCGTGAAGGAACATCTTCGACGGTCCGCCGTCCAGAAGAAGCAAGCCATTGGCGAGGAGGTGGCTCGGCTCTTAGCAGCAGAGTTCATCCGAGAGATTTACCACTCCGAGTGGCTCGCCAATGTCGTCATGGTCCCTAAGAAGGACAAGTCACTTCGCATGCGCATTGATTTCAAACATATCAATCGGGCCTGCCCGAAAGATCATTTTCCTCTCCCTCGCATCGACCAAATAGTCGACTCGACCGCGGGGTGCGAGAGGTTGTCTTTTCTAGATGCCTATTCCGGGTACCATCAGATCCGTCTGTATGGACCCGATGAGATCAAAATAGCTTTCATCACTCCATTCGGATGCTTCTGTTACGTCACCATGCCGTTCGGCCTCAAGAACGCCGGAGCCACGTTCATGAGAATGATTCAGAAGTGTTTACTCACTCAAGTCAGTCGGAATGTGGAGGCATACATGGATGATATTGTGGTCAAGTTACGGAAAGGTTCCGACCTGCAGACTGACCTTGCTGAAACCTTTGCCAACCTCAGGAGGTATGATATCAGGCTCAATCCATCAAAGTGCACATTCGGATTTCCAGGTGGAAAGTTACTTAGTTTTCTCGTTTCTGAACGGGGGATCGATGCCAATCCTGAAAAAGTTGGCACCATACTCCGGATGAAGCGTCCTGTACGCGTGCACGATGTCCAAAATCTTACAGGCTGCTTGGCCGCTCTAAGTCGATTCATTTCTCGTCTCGGTGAAAAGGCGTTGCCTCTTTACCGACTGATGAAGAAGTCTGACAAGTTCGAGTGGACTCCAGAAGCTGATGCAGCATTTGCAGAGCTCAAAGCTCTGCTCTCCACCCAGCCGGTGCTTGCTGCCCCAATCAGCAAAGAGCCTCTGCTGCTTTACATTGCAGCCACAGGACAAGTTGTTAGTACAATGCTTACGGTCGAGCGGGAAGAAGAAGGAAAGGCCTTCAGAGTTCAGCGCCCAGTCTATTATGTGTCTGAAGTTTTGACCCCTTCAAAACAAAGATACCCTCACTACCAGAAGCTTGTATATGGGATTTATATGACCACGAAGAAAGTTGCACATTACTTCTCTGACCACTCCATTACAGTCGTCAACGACGCCCCACTGTAGGAGATTCTACATAACAGAGATGCAACCGGTCGAGTGGCTAAGTGGGCGATTGAACTCCTTCCCTTAGATATCAAGTTTGAAGCAAAGAAGGCTATCAAGTCCCAAGCAATCGCAGATTTCATCGCCGAGTGGATTGAACAACAACTCCCGACTCAAGTTCACTCGGAGCACTGGACCATGTTCTTCGATGGGTCTAAGATGCTAAATGGTTCCGGTGCTGGGGTAGTCCTAGTCTCCCCCTGAGGAGATAAGCTCAGATATGTTCTCCAGATTCACTTCGATTCCTCCAATAATGAAGCAAAATATGAAGCACTTTTGTATGGGTTGCCCATGGCTATTTCACTCGGCGTCCGTCGCCTCATGGTCCATGGCGACTCAGATTTGGTGGTAAATCAAGTGATGAAGGAGTGGGACATCAGAAGTCCGGCAATGACTGGTTATTGCAATGCAGTGCGAAAGCTAGACAAGAAATTCGAGGGGTTAGAGCTTCATCACATCCCCCGACTGAAAAATCAGGCAGCTGACGATTTGGCAAAGATAGGCTCCAAGAGAGAAGCCATTCCCAGCAACGTGTTCCTGGAACACATTCACTCGCCGTCAGTCCAAGAGGATCCTTTTACAGAAGAAGCCCCACAGCCAAAAAGTGCCACAGATCCGACTGAAGTCGAAGTTCCTGCGGTGGTCGACCTAATCATGGAAGTCCTGGCAATCACTCCCGACTGGACGATACCGTACATCGCGTATATCTTAAGGAAAGAACTCTCGGAGGACAAGGAAGAGGCTTGACAGATCGTCCGCCGATCCAAGGCCTTCACAGTCATAAAGGGACAGTTGTATAGAGAGAGCGCGACTGGAATCGGTCAGAAGTGCATAACACCAGAAGAGGGTCAGATAATCCTTGATGATATCCACTCGGGGACCTGTGGTCACCATGCGTCCTCTCGGACCATTGTGGCTAAAGCATACCAAGCGGGATTTTACTGGCCAAGAGAAAATGAGATGGCAAAAGAGATAGTCGACAAGTGTGGAGGATGCCGGTTCTACTCCAACATGTCACACAAGCCTGCATCAGCCCTGAAGACCATTCCACTCGTCTGGCCCTTTGCTGTCTGGGGACTAGACATGGTTGGTCCACTGAGAACGGGCAGGAGTGGCTTCACTCATGTGCTTGTGGCAGTCGACAAGTTTACCAAATGGATCGAAGCTAAGCCCATCAAGAATCTCGATGCTTGCACTGCTATCAGTTTTGTCAGAGGGTTAACATTCAGATATGGAGTCCCGCATAGCATCATCACTGACAATGGGTCAAACTTTGATTCAGACAAGTTCAGAGCTTTTTGCGCCTCTCAAGGCACACGAGTCGACTACACATCGGTCGCCCATCCCCAGTCGAATGGACAAGCTGAGAGAGCAAATGGTCTGATTCTCAAAGGACTAAAGCCTCGACTGATGCGTGATCTCAAGCACGCGGCAGGTGCTTGGGTCGACGAGCTTCCGTCAGTTCTGTGGGGATTAAGGACCACCCCTAACTGGTCGACTGGAAGAACTCCATTCTTTCTGGTTTACGGAGCCGAAGCAGTTCTGCTGAGTGATCTTCTTCACAACGCACCCCGAGTCGAACTTTACACCGAAGATGAAGCAGAACAGGCCCGGCAAGACGCAGTCGACCTCTTAGAAGAAGAGAGGGAGATGGCCATGATCAGATCGACCATTTATCAGCAAGACTTGCGTCGATTCCACGCCCGGAATGTGAAGAGTCGAGCCTTCCAAGAAGGAGATTTGGTCCTCCGAGTGGATCAATAGAAACCACACAAGCTCGCTCCTACTTGGGAAGGCCCCTTCATCGTCACCAGAGTCCTCCACAATGGAGCGTATCACCTCTACAATGTTGATCGACAGATCGACGAGCCACGAGCTTGGAATGCGGAACTACTCCGCCCCTTTTACACTTGAGTTCTCCCTTAGACGAGATGTAATAAGAAAAAGTTTCTGCAGTTCATTTTTATCAAAGACAAGAGTGTTCCAATAATTGCTGTCACTTTTGTTTGCATATGAAATCTCCCAGTGGGTGACTTAGCTGCGAATCCGTTTCGCCTAAGTTTGTAAAAAATCCTACCGAGTGGAGAGCAGCCCTCCCACTCGGGGGCTTAGCTGTAGTCCAGTACTCGCCTAAGTTCTCCCACTTAGAGACTTAACTGCAGTCAGGCACTCGCCTAAGTTTGAAAAATCCTACCGAGTGGAGAGCAGCCCTCCCACTGGGGGCTTAGCTGCAGTCCAGTACTCGCCTAAGTTCTCCCACTAAGAGACTTAGCTGCAGTCATACACTCGCCTAAGTTTGAAAAAATCCTACCGAGTGGAGAGCAGCCCTCCCACTTGGGGGCTTAGCTGCAGTCCAGTACTCGCCTAAGTTCTCCCACTAAGAGACTTAGCTGCAGTCAGGCACTCGCCTAAGTTTGAAAAATCCTACCGAGTGGAGAGCAGCCCTCCCACTCGGGGGCTTAGCTGCAGTCCAGTACTCGCCTAAGTTCTCCCACTAAGAGACTTAGCTGCAGTCAGACACTCACCTAAGTTTGAAAAAAATCCTACCGAGTGGAGAGCAAACCTCCCACTCGGGGGCTTAGCTGCAGTCCAGTACTCGCCTAAGTTCTCCCACTAAGAGACTTAGCTGCAGTCAGACACTCGCCTAAGTTTGAAAAAATCCTACCGAGTGGAGGGCAAACCTCCCACTCGGGGGCTTAGCTGCAGTCCAGTACTCGCCTAAGTTCTCCCACTAAGAGACTTAGCTGCAGTCAGACACTCGCCTAAGTTTGAAAAAATCCTACCGAGTGGAGAGCAAACCTCCCACTCGGGGGCTTAGCTGCAGTCCAGTACTCGCCTAAGTTCTCCCACTTAGAGACTTAGCTGCAGTCAGGCACTCGCCTAAGTTTGAAAAATCCTACCGAGTGGAGAGCAAACCTCCCACTCAGGGGCTTAGCTGCAGTCCAGTACTCGCCTAAGTTCTCCTACTAAGAGACTTAGCTGCAGTCAGACACTCGCCTAAGTTTGAAAAAATCCTACCGAGTGGAGGGCAAACCTCCCACTCGGGGGCTTAGCTGCAGCCCAGCGCTCGCCTAAGTGTTTAAAATCCTACCGAGTGGAGAGCAAACCTCCCACTCGGGGGCTTAGCTGTAGTCCAGTACTCGCCTAAGTTCTCCCACTAAGAGACTTAGCTGCAGTCAGACACTCGCCTAAATTTGAAAAAATCCTACCGAGTGGAGAGCAAACCTCCCACTCGGGGGCTTAGCTGCAGTCCAGTACTCGCCTAAGTTCTCCCACTAAGAGACTTAGCTGCAGTCAGACACTCGCCTAAGTTTGAAAAAATCCTACCGAGTGGAGGGCAAACCTCCCACTCGGGGGCTTAGCTGCAGCCCAGCGCTCGCCTAAGTGTTTAAAATCCTACCGAGTGGAGAGCAAACCTCCCACTCGGGGGCTTAGCTGCAGCCCAACGCTCGCCTAAGTGTCTAAAAATCCTACCGAGTGGAGAGCAAACCTCCCACTCGGAGGCTTAGCTGCAGCCCGGTGCTCGCCTAAGTGTTTAAAAATCCTACCGAGTGGAGAGCAAACCTCCCACTCAGAGGCTTAGCGACAGCCCAGTGCTCGCCTAAGTACAGGACTCAACCCAATCCGCAAGAAGTTGTGCCACAAATACAAGGTTATTCCGAGTGAAGATCAAGTTCCACTCGACAGATCAAACCATGAAGATATTCAACAAGAAATCAAGTTCGGATAAAGCCTAAAAGGTCCCAGACCTCAGATCAAAGTACTCGAGCCCTCGGCTCGGCAGAGTTTAACTGTTACAAATCCACTCGGCATTCTGAGGCAAATTTAAGGAGAAGCATAAAAGTTTTTTTTCATTCCTCAGGCGGAGGACTGGAAGGGGCGACGAACTCATCCAAGTCGATCCCGTCTGCAATACGAGTGGCAGCATCAATAAAGGTCTCCATGAAGTCTTGAAAGCTGTGCCTCTTGGTATTGGCAACTTGGATGGCGGCCAGCTTCTCTTCTCGCGCCTCCTTGCAATGGACGCGGACCAGAGACAGAGCCACATCAGCGCCACACCGAGCAGAAGACTTCTTCCACTCCTGCACTCGGTCAGGGATTCCGTTAAGATGAGTCATCAGAGACTCGAGGTCGTTTTGGAGCGTAGCCTTTGGCCAAAGTGCCGGGTCGATTCGTGACATGGCAACCTTCAGTCGAGCCAAGTAGTCCACGACACAGTCAATGCGAGATTCCAGTCGGAGCAGATTCATGGCAGCTTCATCTTTCACGGGAGAGTTGATTGGATCCAAACCTGTTTCGATCCGCCCAGTCTCCTCCTCAAAGTTCTGGCAAAACTTTGCATTCATGATCCAAGGATAAGTCAATTTTCATGGACTGAGTCGACACAAAAAAAACCCCAGTCGGAACTGAATGTGCACCTTCAAGCTTGATGTACAACTTCTTGGCGAGGCTCCTCAAGTAGCTCTCCAGGTCGTCCCTCCTGCGAGCGATGCCTTCCATCTTCTCGTTCAGGGTGAGGTTCTCCTTCTTCCAACGTGAACACTCCCTGTTGGCTTCATTCAGAGCAGTCTTCAGCTTGGTATTCTCTTCTTCTAATTGGCCGACCGAAGTCAGCTTCTGTGTGGCCAGAGCGGTCTTGTCATCAGCCTCCTTACGGGCAACAGCCAAGTCCTGATCCTTCTTCGCCAAAGCTTCGCTCAGTTTTTCTGCAAAGAAATGCTGGTTGATTCAGAAATAGCAGAGGGGTACTCAAGCCTAAAAATTAACCAGTCGACAAAATCGTCTTACCTGCGGCGCCGTCTCTGACCTTCTGCAGCTCTGTTCTGGTCAGCTCTAAATCAAGGTTCAGTTGAATCTGCTGCTTCTCCAGCTCAGTATAGCGAGCTGCAAGTTCACAGGATTTCTGTAAAAAGAAAAAATCAGTCGACAGACGTCCAAGATAAGTTGCTTCCGAGTAATTAAGAGAAAAAGATGATGTTTCTAAGACCACAGCCGAATCAAAAACATTCGACAGTAGTCTCGGGGACTACACCCAGTGGGTGCACTCAGCGTGCCCCCACTGTGAAAAAAGTCGACTGCCCGCAATCGACCGGATACAGTTCCATTCGACATGGCCTGACCGAAATGAGTGAAGAAATACAGATACAGTAACACAATGTAAAGACTACAGTCGACTGCCAATAGTCCACCGTAGTCTCGGGGACTACACCCAGTGGGTGCACTTAGCGTGCCCCCACTCGTCCAAGAATTGGCAGACACACCCAGTGGGTGTACAGACACAAAAGGTCTTCGGAAAAGAGACTCTTCAAACGGCATATCACAACAGACCAAGTGCTGAGTCGATTGACCTGGACGTTGCTCTGAAGAGCCGAGCTCGCGTCATAAGCTGCTTGGCTGGCCTCCCGAGCCATCTTCACTTGCTCCATCATGATACCCGCCTGGCGTATAGCCTCTTTTGCGGCAGCCGCTTGGTCCTCAGGGACAGGATACGCGGCAAAAAGTGAAGACGGATCCGCAGTTGACGCCGAAGGCCGCACACTTGTCAGAGGAACGACGAAAGTCACAGAAGCCCGAGTGGTGTCGCCACCATCCCGAGCTACGGCCTCAGACGCCGGAGCAGATTGGGGGGCCTTGTCAGCCGACGCCCTCCTGTTCCTCCTCACTCTCAGCGGTTCGTTGTCGTCGTCATCCGGGAGGTCGATAACATGAGGAGGAGCTACAAGGAAAACATTCAATCGACCAGAGTTGCAATAAATGTTCAGTCGACTCAAAACGGGACATCAGTGATCGTACCAGGGTTGGAGGTGACGGCGTCCTCCATCTCTTGGTCGTTGTCCTTGGCGGAGACCTCAGAAGTAGCAGCACTGCAAGCCTCGAAAGTCAGTCAGTTGGCTCAATGAATCAACCAAGGACCCGTCCACGGTCGACAAAGGAAAGCAAGTTTTGTTATTACCCGGAAATGGTGGGAACAGCCATCTTCATCTTGGGCAGAGCCTTGGGCGGCTTGGACGGCGTCGCGCGTGGGTGTTTGGGAGCCTTCCCAGTCGGCGTTGGAGAAGAGGTCCGAGGGTGTTTCGACGACTGCCCAACAGGAGCGGTCGCCTTGCCACATTCCCGCGCTGGATTGTGTGCGAGTTTGGATCGCCTCTCCGGGCGAGGGGGTTCGGCCTCCTCCTCCTCCTCCTCTTCACTGGAGTCGACGTCGTCACCTTCCTCTCCCTCACCGTCGGACTCCCACTCGCCTTGGTCGTCTCCGCTCTCACCCCCGCTCGCTTCCCCTTCCTCAGTTGGCTCCTGTGCCCCGTTGGGCGTCGAGTACATCTCGGTAGTCGCCTGGAAAACAACAGACAAGACAAAAGTCAATCAGCCAACTCAAAGAAGACCAATGAAGAAAACAAGATCTCAGTCGGGAGCATAAAGACATACCTGGTCCACGTCATACGAGTTGTCGAGTGGAATTACCCTCCTGGCTCCTCGGGGGTTGTCTTTGTTCCCCGTGATACTCGACAGCCACCCCTCCAGCATCTCGTCAGTGACCTCCTCCGGGTGGATCCGAGTGGTGTCCTCAAGACCCGAGTACAGCCACATCGGGTGGTCACGAGCCTGGAGCGGTTGGATGCACCTCCGGAGGAAGACCTCTAGCAAGTCCATACCAGTCACGCCCTCACGGACAAGCTCAACCACTCGACCAGCCAGCACCTTGACTTGGGCCTTTTCTTCCGGCGTCACTTTCAGAGAAGCAGGTTTTTTTAGCTCGGTCGAGAGAGAAAGGGGGAAGACCAGTCGACTGTCCTGGGGTCGCCTGGTCTTGACAGTAAAACCAGGTCGCCTGCCAACCATGGACCGACTCCGGGAAAGTGATAGATGGAAAACAACTCTTTCCCCTCGTCTGGATTGCCAGGCCCCCGCACAGCTGGATCACCTGCGTCCTTTCGTCACTCAACTTGGCCTTCTTGACCGATTGAGAACGGCAGGTAAAGATGTGCTTGAAGAGTCCCCAATGGGGGCGGCAACCCAAGAAACCCTCACACATGGAAATGAAAGCAGCAAGGTATACGATGGAGTTGGGAGTGAAGTGGTGGAGCTGCGCTCCGAAGAAGTTCAGGAAGCTCCGGAAAAAGGGATGGGGCGGCAGAGAAAACCCGCGGTCGATATGAGTGGCTAGGAGCATGCACTCACCGTCGCGGGGTTGAGGTTCGATCTCTCTCCCCGGGAGACGCGCAGCTTTGTGGGGAATGACTCCCCCCTCGACCATGTCATCGAGATCTTCTTGCCGGATCACCGACGGCATCCAATCGCCCTGGATCCAACCCCGGGGCAGAGCGGACCTTGAGGAGGATCCGCCCCGAGCAGACCTCTTCCCTTTCCCCTGCGCCGCCGCCTTCTTCGCGCGCTCCAGAGTGGATGTCTTGTCCTTCGCCATCGTCGCAGGCAAATCTCGCGCAGGTCTGTAGCGCTAAGGTGAGAGCGGAGGTGGCGGAAGGGCCTGCGAAGGGAGAGAGGAAGAAGAAGAGAGAAGCACGCGCACTGCTTGGAAACCCCAAGCCGGCAACTTATAAGGGGCCGCTCCCGAGTGGCTGACAGGTAGGCCCAGGCTATCCAGTCAAATCCCGCAGCAGGCGCGCGCGCAGTACGTGGCGAAAAAGGTGATGCGGGGATCGAGGAGCCTCCACTTTATCGCTTCCGATTACTGCGGCCGCCCCCATCCCGCGCGCCTCCCGAAATCCAAATCCCACGGCATCCGTGGGCTGCAGAACAACTTGTCAAAACAGAAGACCCCGCCCGCATCGACACTCGGTATGTCACAAGTAAAGAAATTCACTCGACGAAAGACCTGGAATGGATCAAGGCGACTAAAAGAGGTTGGCGCCGTCATCCGCGACGACTGACCCGAAACGAGGCACTCATGAAGCCCAAAGAACCAGTCGGAAATATCTCCAACTCTTTCCCCACTCAAACCTCGATCCATTCGGGGGCTAATGATGAAGCTATACACCTAGGGTAGGGGCACGGACCTGCCTAAAGAGCCCCACCCAAGGACATCCCTAGAAGAAGTTACCTTTAAATCGACTTAAAGGTGTCCCATTCGACGGGTCCAAGACACTCGACCAAGAAGCTATCACTCGACCATGAAGCCAACCACTCGACTGCCAGGAGACCCAAAGTCACTCCGCATGAAAACAGTCGGCTATTAAGTAGTCTTTATGGTCATTATAGCACTTTATTAGGGGCGTTACCAGTAACGCCCAACCTTAAATGTACCTTAAACCCTGCATTACTGAGGGCAGGAGAGGACCGGTGAACTCTATATAAGCCACCCCCTCCTCAGTATGAAGGGTTCGCACCCCTGTTATTCACACGCCTATAATCCAATCGACCGCCTCCGGGCACCGAGACATAGGGCTGTTACTTCCTCCGCGAAGGGCCTGAACTCGTACATCTTGGTGTGTTTACAACTTCCCAATAGCTGAGATCTAGCCTCTCCATTCATACCCCCCTACATCACTGTCAGAGTCAGAACCACGATAGTAGACACGAGAAATTAATTTTCCAACCACTGCATTTAATCTATTCACCAACATCTTAGTTATGATTTCAAAACTGACATTAAGAAGGAAAATTGACCTAAATGTTTGCATTTACTTAACATCCTTAGGGACAAGGTTACTAAGTCATAGTTCAATCTAGAAATTTCTGAAGTCCCATTGTGGAAATCAGCCAACAAGGACTTCAAAATCCATTTAACATGCTCCCTTTTTTTTAATGAAATCCATCATTGGCCCCATCTTAGCCCAGTTGATTATTATACTCCATTTGAAATAGTACCCCATTTAGTTCTTATAGTGAAATGCTTAAATAATTGAGCAACATCCTCCTTCAAAGGATTCCTCCATACACAACAATATTACTATGCTCAGGACGACCAATTTTTGTGTGTGTATAAAATCTAGTAATGTAATCAATAACTGACGGTGTGCCGGACTAGGGGGTACCAACCTAGTTGGCCCATAATCGTCGGATGGTCCCGTAGGCCCTTATTTTCATATGCCAAGACTCCAAAAGCTACACACCTGGACGAGATCAAGACCGTATCTACCGAAGACTTGGTGTATACTCCAAGACATCTCCTACTGCCTCCATGCGTTCCCCTCGATACTAACCATGTCATCCTAGATGCCTTACCTAGCGTGTGTACAAGCCAAAGGATTTAGCACATAGAGTGGATCTCAACACATTCACCTAGCCCTAGAGTTAGATCTCTCCTTATGATCTCAAGGTAGATCAAGCTTGTACTCGGTACATCATCATCAATACAATCAAAGCAGGACGTAGGGTATTACCTCTTCGAGAGGGCCCAAACCTGGGTAAACACTATCTCCCTCGTCCCTATTACTATCGATCTGAGATCCATAGCTCGGGACCCCCTACCCCGAGGTCTGCCGGTTTTACCACTGACATTGGTGCTTTCATTGAGAGTTCCGCCATGAGATCAACGATCAGATCGATGGCTTATCTGCAGGTCAACTGCGGCGCCGACCACGGGGACATCTTTGTTCCTGACCAACCTTTTGTGTTCGGCAACATGGTCTTTTGCGCCAACTCGACGGGCCATATGGCCCCCGTCGAGAATTACGCTCTGAATCAGGTCGTGACTTTCAAAGGATTGGAATACACCATAGATTCCCACAGTGAGCTCATACTTTTAGGATGATCACCATGTCAGATCGAGGGTTTATCGAACATCAGAGGATCGACCCCAGAACCGATCTCCCTCAAGGACGTCGTACCAGGCCTCTTGGCACCACAAGATCGCGTGGATGAATCAATCACACCGCCTCTGGTGACCTTGTCTCGGCGTTGGTCCGGACCCGTCTTCGGATACTACATCGGGTCTAGAACCAACTCTAGTACCAAATCCGGAATCAACTCCGGCCCCTCGCAGGGCTGAGAACGCGTCAAGCAACTCGCCAATCGTACTTCAAGTTGACCCGGCCTATAGCCAGGCCATGAATCCCAAGGAATTACCTCACCTAAATGAGATGCTTGATCGCATCCAGAGCTTATCAATCTTGGACGGTCAGACCTTGGTTTATGACAAGATCAGACTTAAAGCCGATGACCGCAAAAAATTATGTCCCACCCACCACCCACCTACTCCCCCCAATTTAACTGACATGCTAGACTATGAGGAGGCTACCGACAAGGATGAAGATGTCGACGACCCTCCAGAAACCACTACGCCGCGCCGCTGGCCAAAACTGGCAAGTGGCACGCAATGTCTACTTACAATGTATATATGGTCGATACTCCCAAAAACCCGTCAAGACGTCGGTGAAGGCGCGTGAGAGGTACCAACGGGGACCCCAGCGGGCACAACACCATTGCCACCAACAATGACATGGCAGCAGACGAGGCTGACAATCTAGGAGAGGATATTCAAGCCTCCCCAAAGTAGCAATAGAGTCCCGTGATATGTCTCCAACGTATCTATAATTTTTGATTGTTCCATGCTGTTATATTATCATTCTTGGACATTTTACAATCATTTTATAGCAACTTTATATCATTTTTTGGGACTAACCTATTGACATAGTGCCCGGTGCCACTTGCTGTTTTTTGCTTGTTTCTTGGTTTGCAGAATATCAGTACCAAACGGAGTCCAAATGCAGTGAAACTTTTTGGAGATTTTTTCTGGACCAGAAGACACCTAGTGGACCAAAGAATTACCAGAGGGGAGGCATGTGGGGAGCAAAACCCACCAGGGTGTGCACAGGAGCCCAGGCGCGCGCAGGGGTTTGTGCCCCCCACGGAGCCCCATGCACCGCCTATTCTCCCTATAAATTCCCAAATATTTCAGAAACCCTAGGGGAGTCGACGAAACACAATTCCAGCCGCCGCAAGTTCTAGAACCATGAGATCCAATCTAACGCCATCACGGAGGGGTTCATCATCCTCATTGGTGCCTGTCCGATGATGCGTGAGTAGTCCACCATAGACCTACGGGTCCGTAGGCACTAGCTAGATGGCTTCCTCTCTTTTGATTCTCAATACAATGGTCTCTTGGAGACCTATTTGATGTAACTCTTTTTGCGATGTGTTTGTTGGGATCCGATGAACTTTGAGTTTATGATCAAATCTATATCCATGAATATTATTTGAGTTTTATTTGATCTCTTATATGCATGATTATTTATAGCCTCGTATTTATTCTTTGAATCTTTGGTTTAGTTAGGCCAATTAGATCAATTTTTCTTGCCATGGGAAGAGGTGCTTTGTGATGGGTTCGATCTTGCGGTGTTCTTTCCCAGTGACAGAAGGGGCAGCAAGACACACATGTATCATTGCTATTAAGGATAACAAGATGGGGGCTATTCCTACATGAATAGATCTGGTCTACATCATGTCATCATTCTTATTGCATTACTCCATTTCTCCATGAACTTAATACACTAGATGCATGCTGGATAGCGGTCGATGTGTGGAGTAATAGTAGTAGATGCAGGCAGGAGTCGGTCTACTAATCTTGGACGTGATGCCTATTTATTGATCATTGCCTTGGATATCGTCATAATTATTCGATCTTCTATCAATTGCCCAACAGTTATTTGTTTACCCGTCGTGTGCTATTTCTTGAGAGAAGCCACTAGTGAAATCTACGCCCCTCCGGGTCTATTCTTCATCATATTTGCTTTCTATTCTATTATTTGCTTTTAGATCTATTTTTATTCGCTTTTATTTTCATATCTATATTTCCAAAAAACCAAAAATACTTTTCCGCACTTTTTATTTGCATATTTTATTTCGGGTTTTACTGAGAGCTATTTATCCAATCTATCACAAATATTCCTACCGTCAAGTTGACAATTTCTGGCGCCGCTACCTAGTAGGGATTGACAACCCCTCATACGCGTCGGGTTGCAAGTATTTGTTCTCTGTGTGCAGGTACCATTTATGTAGTGTTGCTTGGTTCTCCTAGTGGATTGCTACCTTGGTTTCATAACTAAGGGAAATACCTACTGTAGCTGTACTGCATCATCCCTTCCTCTTTGGGGAAATACCGATGCAGTTTCAAGCGACATCAAAAGGAATTTCTGGCGCTGTTGCCGGGGAGACATCATCGACATCTATCAGGTTCCTAATCACAAATCTCATCTCCTTGCAATTTACATTGTTTGCCATTTGCCTCTCGTTTTCATCTCCCACACTTCACAAAAAATTGCCATTTTATTCGCCTTCTTTTTCGTTCCCCTTTTTCTTGTCAGATCTCTTATTTGTTTGAACTTGTTACTATGAGTGATTTTGGTATGGCAGAAACAGATGATGGCCTAACTCCTAAAATTGGACGATCTGGCAATCTGGATGCTAAAACTTTTTTTGGGGCAAGGGAATGTTATTGGAAAAGAACATATCCAAGAATTTTTAAATTGTGTTGGAAATTTGACTCTTGATGATGCTCCTATACTTAAAAGAACTAAATCTTATGCGAAAGCTATTTCAGTGCTAGTTCTGAAACTTGAAAATAGATTTATTCATACCCACCCTACCTTGTAGAGATTGTTTTATGAGATACCCGTTATAAAGGACCTTAAATCTAAAAATTTAGCTACCCTTATTCTTATGAATGAGTTTGACTACATAGTACGGGAAGCTAGGGATTTTTTATTTTTATGGTATGAGCCGTGAAAAACTGGTGATAAATGAGATCCTTTATAATAGTGATTATATGTTGAGTCGTTTGCTTGGAAATAATCAATTTTTTTATGATAACCTTAAAAAATAAATCCCCGTTTTAGATATAATCCAACAAGTTTTTAATTATTTTAATCAACAATATTCTTGGATTGTGGTCGGAAATCAAATGGGATACATATATGGGCAACTTGATAATGATAAAATTTCTATGGATAATGTGTTTCAAGTTATTTTTGCAAAACCTCCTGATAAGAACATATCTATGGAAAATAAGAAGAAATATGACAACACTTGAATCTATGCATTATGCCTAGCTTGTGGCATAAAACGATAGTGCTTGTTGGGAGGCAACCCAATGAATAAATTTTATTTTTGCCTTTTTCTTTCTGTTCTTGAGTGTTTGCACAATTATGCTACTGTTATGATTGAGTTTTATGTTTTAATTAGTGTTTGCACCAAGCAAAGCCTTTGGGATCATGTTTGGTGATAGTTGATTTGATCTTGTTGAAAAACATAAACTTCCGCGCCCAGTAAAATAATTTTCATAAATTGCAGAAGCGTGATAAAATTCTGAATTTTTTACACAAGATTTATATACAAATTGCCCACATTTTCCTAATTTTTCAGAATTTTGGAGTTACAGAAGTATAAGAAGTTTCCAGATTGCTACAGACTGTTCTTTTTTTGACATATTCTATTTTCTTTGCATTGTGTTCTTATTTTGACGAATCTATCGATTGTATCGGCGGGGGGGGGGGGGGGGATATAAGCCATGTTAAATTTAGAATACATTAGGTATAAGGCAAAAATAAAATATAAGTGGGTTTGCAACAGTACTTAGAGTGGTGATTTGCTTTGTTATACTAACGGATCTCAGGAAGGTTTTGTTAAGTTTTCTATGATTGAAGTTTTCAAGTTTTGGATGAGATCACAATGGATGAAGAAATAAGGAGTGAAAAGACCCTAAGCTTGGGGATGCCCCATGGCAGCCCAAGTTATTATTCAAGGAGAACCAAGCAACTAAGCTCGGGGATGCCCTAAAAGGCATCCCCTCTTTCTTCTAACAACCATCGGTATTTTACTTGGAGCTATATTTTTATTCATCACATATCATGAGTTTTGCTTGAAGCGTCTTGAATTATATGAGTCTTTGCTGGTTTTGCTTTTTTATTTGTGTCATCTATCCTTGCTGGACACACCTATTTGAGAGCCAAAATTATGCTATGATTTGCTAGAATTGCTCTGTGTGCTTCAATTAAATTTTTTGAGCTATGGAATTGCTCTAGTGCTTCACTTATATCTTTTTGAGTACGGTGTGCTTTAATATTTTTGAAGAAATTATCTCATGCTTCAGTTAGATTTATTTGAGAGTTAGTAAATTTTTGAAGAAATTTTCTCATGCTTCACTTATATTATTTTGAGAGAAGAACATTTTTATGCTCATGTTCCTCACTTAAATTTGTTTGAGATTATCAAAAAGCAATTGCAACATATGAAATAAGCCCCAAAGTGATAGATATTCAAGAGGGATATAATAAAAACTTTCATGAAGATCATTTGACAAAATAAACTTGATTCTTTGTAATAGTTTTGAGATATGATGATAGTGATATGCGTGTTGGGGAACGCAGTATTTCAAAAAAATTCCTACGATCATGCAAGATCTATCTAGGAGATGCATAACAACGAGAGGGGGAGAGTGTGTCTACGTACCCTGGTAGACCGAAAGCGGAAGCGTTTGACAACGCGGTTGATGTAGTCAAACTTCTTCTGGTTCCGACCGATCAAGCACCGAACGTACGACACCTCCGAGTTCTGCACACGTTCAGCACGATGATGTCCCTCGAGCTCTTGATCCAGTTGAGGACAAGGGAGAGTTCTGTCAGCACGACGGTGTGGCAACGATGGTGATGAAGTTACCGGCGCATGGATTCACCTAAGCACTACAACGATATGACCGAGGTGGTAAACTGTGGAAGGGGGCACCACACACGGCTAAGAGATTATCTGTTGTGCTATTGGGGTGCCCCATGGCCACATATATAAAGGAGGGAGGGAGAGAGGAGGCCGGCTAGGTTGGGCGCGCCAGGGGGGTCCTACTTGGACTCCTAGTCCAAGTAGGATTCGCCCCCCTTTTCCTTTCTTCCACTGGAGGGAAAGGGAAAGGAGAGAAAGGGGAAAGGAAAGAGGGGGGCCGGCCCCCTCCCCTAGCCCAATTCGGTTTGGGCAGGGGGCGCCCCTCTCACATGAACCCTTTCCCTCTCCTCCAATAAGGCCCAATAGGCCCAATACTTCTCACGGGGGGTTCCGGTAACCTCCTGGTACTCTGGAAAAAAAATGCCCGAACCACTCGGAACCATTCCGATGTCCAAATGCAACCTTCCAATATATGAATCTTTACCTCTCGACCATTTCGAGACTCCTCGTCATGTCCATGATCTCATCTGGGACTCCGAAAAAACTTCAGTTGTCACACCCCTAGCTTCTGGTGTTGCCTAGTGTTTGCATCTTGCTTGCATCATGTTTAAATTTCTGAAACTTGAATTGAGGATTGTTGAAGCCTCAAAACTTTAGTTAAAAGAAGGGCAAGAACCCTTTAAATTGCATTCAGTGATTCCAACTTGTCCTAGAAATAGTTTTGAGAATTTTGGCAAGGGTTATATACCTAACAAAAATTTTGGAACATTTTTCAGGAATAATTTGGTCTCTGAATTTAAAACAATATTCTATTTGAATTTGAAAATATATTCAAATATATATGAGATATATTTTCAAATGCTCTGTGATGATTTATGTGCCTTTGAAAAAGTCCATGAAGCAACATAAAAATACTCAGAGGATGTTTTGGCATTGTTGAATTTTGTTTGAATTCAAAACAGTGGCAAAAGATTAAATAAAAGAAAAACAGAAGGAAATAAAATAGAACAGAAAGTTACGTGTAGCTCACCTCTGTGGTATGTTACTGCAGCACCCGGCCCAACCTTTGTCCTGGCCCAGCCCACTAGGGGCAAGGGGGTCTTCTTCCTCCTCCTGCCAGAAGGATGCAGCGCGTGGTCGCCGCGTGCACGCACGCGCACCGCCACCTCCTGCCTGCCTGCTGCCTCCCCGACGCCGCTACGAGCGCCACGACACCCCCCAGAGACCCCCTGACCTCTCTCTCACCCGCAACCTCTCCCCTCCCCTGGCTCTCTCTCTCACCACCCGAACGCGCCCGCCGCCGCCGATGTGCACCACCGCGGCCACCGCCTCCCCCTCGCCTCTCCGACCTGCCCAGGAGCTCCGCCACCATCTCCGACGTCTCTCTATCGACTCACGCGACACCAAACGCCCCGAAGCGCCGGCCCTGACCTCTTCTTCCTCCTCGGGTCGTCGAGATCGCGACCGTCGCCCTGATCGCTCCAGACCTCCCCCGCGCCCACTGGCCTTCCCATCGTGCTCGCGGTGAGCTTCTCTTCCTCCTTCCCCGAACCCCGTTGCTCGCCGCCTCCTCTAGGCCGTAGTTGCACGGACGCCGAAGCTCGCCGGTGTCATGCCTCATCGCCGCCGTGGCCACAGCTGCTGCCACCCACGTCCTGGCTTTGCTCCGTGCTCAGCACTCTCCCAGGAGCTGGGCGCGCCCACCCATTTGACCTGTTGTGCCCCCTAGCGCCAAACCGCACCTGTCCGAACTCCGGCCGCCACCGATTTGGCTGCCGTCGTCGATCCTGACCACCGTAGCTCCTACCACCACCAACAATGGATGCGACTGACTCCCAGGAACCCGTAGGTGCAACTCGCGCGTCGAATGGTGCCCTGTATAGCATTTCCGAGCCGCCCCGCCTCTCTGCCGTCGCTGGCGGCTAAACGCCGGCGACCCCTGACCCGTTGACCGGCATGGGTTGACCCCACTGCCCGGTTTGACCTCCCCCTCTCTCTCACTGACTTACGGGCCCCGCCCGACTAATTACCCTAGTTAGTGCTAATTAGCTAGTTAGGTTAGTTACTACAGTCGCTGACAGTGGGCCCAGGCTAGTTAGTTAGGGCTAACTAACTTAGTTAGTTGACTGGGTCACTGACCAGTGGGTCCCACTGGTCAGGTTTGACCTGGTCGACGCCTTTGACCTGCTGACATCACCTTGATGTCATGCTGACGCAGTAATACATTTTCTGGATTTAGTTTAAATTATAATAATTCAGAAAATTCCAGAAAATACCCAAAAACCTTCTAAAAATCATAGAAAATCAACCGTAACTCCAAATGAAATAAATTATATATGAAAAATTATCAGAAAAATTCAAGGAATCTGTTTATGGCATTTTCATGCATGTTTGAACAATGTTTGTCCTCTGTTTTGGACAAAACAAATAAATGGCATTTAACGAATCATATATGGAGTTTGAATTTGAATCTTGTATTCAAACCAACTTCATTTAATTGTGTTGCTAGTTGCATTAGCTCAATCGACAGCATATTGCCATGTCATGATCATGCATCATATTGTTGCATCGCATTGATTGTGTTCCTCCTTGTTTGCCGGTAATTGTCCCCTCTCGGTGGACGCTGCTCCGACGCTGTGATCGTTAACACTGATGAAGATTCAATGTTATCTTCAGAAGTGCCAGGCAAGCACAACCCCCTTGTTCATTCCGATACAAGCCCACTCTCTCGCTCCTGCTCTCTTTTACTGCATTAGGACAACAACGATCATCTGTTACTTGTTGCGGTAGTTGAACCCCTTATCCTCTGCATGACCTGTCATTGCCACAGTAAATAGATGAAACCCACTAGCATGAGTAGGAGTTGTTTGTGCCCTGATGTGCCTACTCATTCATGCTTGTTTGTCATGCCTGCTACTGCTTAGAGTTGAGTCAGGTCTGATTCATCGGGGGTGAATTGGAACAGTGATGAACATGTCCTACTGTGTGTGAGCTAAGTGTGTGAACACGTTTTGGTAAAGGTAGCGGTGAGAGGCCATGTAGGAGTACATGGTGGGTTGTCTCATTGAAACCGTCCTCAGGAACTGAGTTCTGTGTCTGTGATCCATGACCAGCTACTACCACTCATTGGGATCCTTAATTGACCCTCTCGGCTTCTTAATCACCCTAGTACTTTGTCAAGGAGTTGCAACAAGTTTCTGGTGTTTGTAGGTTATGTGTTGGCGGCCATGCGTAGCGCTGACCCTAGGGGTGGGCTATGATGCGGTAGATACACCGTGGCACGGTGTATCGGGCGCCCGTTTGGTGTCTCGGGAACCTTGTTCACATCGTTCGGGGCTGTATGTGGAAACCTCGGCCGGACTCCCTGTGGATGGAACCTGGATAGGCGATAAACCTGGACTAGAGACTTAAGTGTTTAGGTAGGCCGTGGCCGACACCCTCGTTGGGCTTCCACTTGAAGGTTGCCGAGTACATGTCGTGTAAACGATGGTAAGTGGTGGGAGCGTGTGTGAAGAAGTACACCCCTGCAGGGTTATCAATATCTATTCGAATAGCCGGATTCCTCGGATATGGAAACTTGGACCCCTTGCATAGTTCATAGACAAGTGAAAGTGGATACTCTAAAACTCGCAAGATAAGTGTGAGTGCTATGGATGGCCTTCTCGTAGGGAGACGGGAGCGGATCCATAGTGGTGTATTGAATGGTGAATATGTGGACTCGTGTGCGCCACCTCAAAATAGTTGCTTGCAATCGTAGTTCAGGTTAGCCACTGAGTCAAAGCTGGCTTACTGCAGTTAAACTCCACCCCCCTTGATGATCCCGATGCATATGTAGTTTAGATCTGATGTAAGTCTTGCTGAGTACCTTTGTACTCACGTTTGCTTAATTTATGTTTTGCAGAGAGATTTCAGTCTCGCTAGTAGTTCCGCGTGGACTTCGACATTTAGCTTGATACCTCAGCTATGATCTTGTGCCCTCGGCAGGATCTGGTAGATAGTCAGGCTTCTTAGCCTTTTTCATTTGTAGATGTTTGTACTCGGATATGTTAAGCTTCCGCATGTGCTTGATTTGTATGCTGTGATTGTTGGGTCATGAGACCCATGTTTGTAATATCTCGCTCCTCAGAGCCTAAGGAATAAATACTTGAATTGTAGAGTTATGTTGTGATGCCATGTTGTATTTACACATATCGAGCATATTGTGTGTATGATTGAAATGCTTGGTATGTGTGGGATCCGAAAATCTAGTTGTTTATCCTTGGCAGCCTCTCTTATGGGGAAATGTAGTCTAGTGCTTCCATGAGCCATAGTAGTCCGCTACAGCCCGGTTCACCAGAGTCTTGGTAGCCTAACACTACTGCTCAGGACACTTGACTGGCCGGCATGTGTTTCACTTCGTTCCTGTGTCTGTCCCTTCGGGGAAATGTCACGCGGTGACATCCGTAGTCCTGCCTAGCCTGCTACAACCAGGGTTCCCGGAGTCCTGTTAGCCCAGTGCTATAGCCCGGATTCACACGCTGCTGACCGACATGCTCGATACGATTCATGTATGCCTGTCCCCATAGGTTAGTGCCATTTTGGTTTCACGACTAGCCATGTCGGCCCGGGTTCTCTGTCATATGGATGCTAGCGACACTATCATATACATGAGCGAAAAGGCGCAAACGGTCCCGGTCCATGGTAAGGTGACAACCGTGGGAATACCGTGCGTGAGGCCGCAAAGTGATATGAGGTGTTACCGGCTAGATCGATGTGACTTGGAACCGGGGTCCTGACAGCTTTGGTATCAGAGCCTGACCGCCTGTAGGTTTACCAAGCCAAACCGGTCGAAGTTGTGTCTAGAAATGCTTTAGTTATGTAGGGGAATTGATTGTGGAAGGGAACGTAAGGCTCCTTTTACTCCTTTACCTTATGCCCTCTGATTTGAGTCATTCTCTTCTCATTCTACGCGGGTTAAGAAATTAGGCCTTCTCATCTATCTATCAGGATGACGTGTTACTAAACCGTAGTTGCCTAGGATTGTTGAGTTCAAGCCTCAGTTCAGTTCCTACTACTTCCATATGTCATAGCTGGCCTCAGAACATTGATATTGTGATGTTGAGTGGTTATGCCACCATTTTGCAGGATGTCTCAAATCATTTTGAGCATTTACAGCCGTTATGCTGTCCGAGTCATCCCAGGTTTCTAAATAGTCTGATGCATTTGCAAATCCTTCCTCCCAGTTCCCGATGTCCTTTTGGGCCAGTTTAAGCACACTAATCCGTCTGTTGAGGTACTCTGCTGCCTCGGCATTTATGTTGGAGCTATTATTATGACCCTAGGTGTCTAGAGTATCACCTGGTAATCTAGCGATGCTTTGCATCCCCAGTGTGGTGATTCTGGCCACGATTCTCGAAAGCATCCCGTGATGTTATTAGCTAGTAGGTATTCTACTCCTGGGTTCTTGAACCCGAGATTCACCCTACTTACTTAATGCTGATAGTGTTTGTTAGTTCCTTTAGAATATTAGTAACCTTTGCGATAGTCCTCGAGGTCCATGGTATTTCCTTCTTCCAAATACCATGAACCATTAAGGCAGAAGTTCTTTGAACCAAAAGATCACCATTAGAGTACTCCTGAGGAGTTCTCTATTCATAATTGTGACTCTGCCAGTCCTACCTCTCAGCATGGGTTATCCGGAAGAAATATGTTGAACTTGTTCGACATACTAACCTATGCATCCACAACTCAAAAAGATATATGTTCCTTGAGTTGTCCCTCTGTAGTTGTATTCCGATCCTTGTCTATCAGTTGATAGCCGATTTTATGTCGTGCATTTGTGTTATCGATGCCTAGTATTCTTGTGGTTCGTCAAGCCGTTCTATTTTAGAATGACTAGGAGAAACAAACTCCAATACCTCATCCATATCCAGGATTGGGTCAAAGCAGTTGTATTCCGCAGATCAAATGCAATCAAGCTTTGATTCTGTTCTACCCTGAAGTATTACCCAATTTTATGTCAGGAACATCATGAGAATTGCACCTTATCTTATGAATTCTTGATGCAGTGATACTCTCACCATCATCGTTCATTCCTCGGTCCTGTGTTGCCATAACCGGAATGCCGACAAGTGAACTGTGATGTGTGAAATCGATACTCCTAGCAACCTCGTTGCTTGGTAGTTAATGGACAATATTCTCATTCTTAGCGTGTTGGTTATGGAATCATCATTCTAAGATTGATCGTGCTACCTAGTCCTTTTCCCTGGTGCACTCTTCGATCAACAGTTGGGACTGTGTCTATCCTTTTTTTTGAAAAGATAGTAGGAGAGGCTCCTACTGTTGTATATATTCCTTTCTTTTTTGTGGTAAGTTACATGTGTGTTACAAGGTAAGGTACATAGCAGATCCCTGCCATCCCTCCACCCCTGGTGGGGTGAAGTTTTAAGGCAAGCACCAAAACAAGGATTTTGTTACAGAAAGGTCAAGTAGGGGGGGGGGTTATGCTAGTGAGTTACAAAAAGTAGTTACAAAAGATCTTTGCGCCTCCTTCACCCTGTATTGGAGGAGGTCGAAGTCACCCTTGAATCGTGCCAACCAGGAGGCCGTGCTGGGGCTGACCCCCCTGAAGTGTTTATTGTTTCGTTCCTTCCATAAACTCCAAGCAGCTGTGAGGAAAATTTCCATGAAGAGATGTCTTCGGTCAGATTCACAAGTATGTGCGATCAGATCAAGCCTTGAATCAAACCCCGGCCATGCAATGCCGATCTTCTCCTAGCAAGCTTTACTGAATGAGCAGGTGAAGATCATGTGATCCACTGTTTCTTCAATATGTTGACCACAAAGGAGGCAATCAAAGACCTCACCAATGTTGTAGTGGTGACGCTTCAGCATATTCCTTGTATTCAGTCGATCCAAAAGTAGCAGCCAACCAAAGACTTTAATTTTCATGGTACTTTTAGATTTCCATAATAGCCTGAAAGTCGGATGTCTCAGGGCCAGCCTAAAGCAAAATTTGTAGTAATCAGCAGACTTAAACTCAGTTTGCCCCCAGGTATAGTGCCAAATGTCCGTGGTAGACGTGGAGGGGCGCATTTGAGTGGTTAGGGTTTGCATATGACGGACTTCCGAAAGAGCTTCAGGAGAGAGCGGCAGGTGAAAGAGGTCATGCAGTGACGTGCTCTCCAAGAAGTCTTTAATGGACGCGTCTTCATGAAAGGCGAAGGAAAAGGCTCGAGGGTGCGATGTCTCCAGGATGTCGTCGAGCCATAGATCTTTCCAAATGAGAGCAGTTGTCCCATCCACCACTTGGACACGTGAAATGCCGCGGTATTTAGGCGTAAGTTTAAGCACGTCTCGCCACCAAAACGAGCCCACCGCGTCCATCGCATGCGGGGTTTTACCTGCGTAGTAAGTGTCCCAAAGCAGGTGCATCCATGGGATATCCTTCTTGTTATAGAACTTGTGAAGGAATTTCATGAGTAAAGCTTCATTTTGAAGTTTCAGGTTGAGCACGCCAAGGCCGCCATATTTCTTTGGCCTGCAGACTAAATTCCAGGCGGCCAGAGAGTTGCATTTATCTCCGTGTTCGGTCTGCTTATTCCACAGGCAGCGGCGGCGGATCTTATCCAGCATCTCAACTATTTGGGGGTGTAGTTTTAGTGTGCACATGGCATAGATAACCAGGGACGTGACGGTCGCATTAAGCCATGCCAACTTCCCCCCGTACGACATCATGGAAATCGTGGCGGTAAGGCTTCTTTCGGCTCTACAAACGAGAGGCATGAGGTCCTGTACCGTAGGTTTGGAGCTACCCATGGGAAGACCAAGATAAGTAAACGGCATGGTGCCAACCGAGCAGCCAAAGATTGCGGTGAGTTCAACAGTTGATGTATCCTCAAGGTTTATAGGGATAAGGGTGGACTTGTCGAAGTTGATCTTAAGGCCAATGGACCTTGCATAGTCAGATAGAATTTTCTTGATAATTCCAGCTTGACGTGGGCATGCGGGGAGGGCCAGTATGGTGTCATCGGCATACTGGATGACAGGATATTCAGATTGACCAGGGCAAGGGAAAGGTAGGTCAATCCTCCCCTGCCTAAATGCATCGTTGATGGCCGCCTGAAGGAGATCAGCCGCAATAACAAAGAGTAAGGGGGAAAGGGGGTCCCCTTGGCGTACCCCACTCTTATAATGAAATTGGCGGCCCGGCACGCCATTTCGCAGAACAGATGATCTCCCAGAAGAAAATATACAACGAATCTAGTTAAGCCATTTGTCGGAGAAACCCATATGCTTCATAATGTTGATCATAGGGTCATGACCAATAGTGTCAAAGGCCTTCAGAGAAACCCATATGCACTGTGTCTATCCTTGCTTATTTGATCATATTGTCTTGCCCTGAAAAGCAAGATTGTTCTCGAGCTTAGTAACATATCGGTGGTTTGTTATTTGCGAAGATCTTCTCGGAAGTATTACCTGGTTGTCACCTGACCGGTATGTTGAGTTCGTGATTAAATGGGTTTTCTTATAAATCACCTCTTCTCCAAGAATCTATGTTGGATATCCCTGAGCTAGTTGGTTGAGCTAAACAACAACTTGGAGAGTTGGAAGATAAAGCTTGTCTAACTTAGTTCATGTTAAGGGATATCTTTTGTGTGTGTGTGTGTGTGTGTGTTGAAGAAATATGATATCTCCATCGGTTGGTCCTCGTGATCAGTTGTTGGATCTATTGCCTTGTCAAAACCTTGACTTGAGTATGGGCTATCGTCAAGTCAACTCAGAACCAACGATGTTCGTAATGTTGTCTTACTCTTGGTTGATCCCTCGAGCATACACCATTACATCTTTTGGTCTGACCAATGCTATCACCGTGTTCAAATGATGGTGGAAGTCCAGTGATATGGAGATTCCGATGAGTTGCTGTTGAGCCCATCAGCAGCATTTTGTCTCCCCCATGATTCACGTTGAACATTACACTAGTGTTGGAAACTTTATAACCATTGCCCTCATGTCCCGATCATGAAGCATATGTCCGGTTGAAAGATGTGACTTCCTCTAATTCATGTGCATCTGATGTAAGTTGCCGCCGTGAATTCGAGAAAGTTTGTTTCTGCTTCCTCTGGAATCATCCCAAGTCAGTCATGCACGTGCAAAGTATTCCATGGTCTGATAGACTGATCATCTTCATTCCATATGAATTCCATAGCACACTAAGCCACTGATTGAGCTGTTCTAGGAAAAGGAGTTGTTGTGCTATCCTAGGTCATGCACAAGATTTCGATATCCTCAATGATGGTTCCCCACCAGAACTAGGTAGTGTTTTATTATAAGACTACTATGTGGTCATACTTGTCTGGGACAACGTGTTCACATGTTGTAGCAGAACCAACTCATGTTTTGGAGCTTGCTATTGCAGTTCATTCCCCGAGAATCTCGCAACATCGTCTCGTCGATTTGTGTTGCAAACTTTCATTTTCTTTTCTAGACTCAATGAGTCTGGAATATCCTGGCACCAACCAGATCTGAATCTCAGGCAGATATGATGGTTGGAGCATTTTCCAAGAACTATAATATTGGTCCCTCGATAATCGGTAAAGTGGATGTCGTGGCCAACACATCCAGCCGGAAGACCTATTATTGTAGTATCTCAATTGAAGAAAGTTGGCCACCTCCCCATGAGGATTTCATAGGATTTACCTCCGTAGTTAATCCTTACGGATTCTTGTGCTCCCGAAGTCCGACCTTTCACTTGATGTCCTAGATACCAAACCGTATCAATAAATGGGTTATCCTAGCACATCAAGGAGAACATTAGAAGCGGAGTGATAAATGTCTCCCGGTCGATCATCCAGATTTTGTTCCCTTGGCCTTGCTAAGGTGAAATCTGAGAAAGTGTTATCTTCCTTTGCATCTGCATCATCCATCACCATTCATCATGGTGGTATGTTGTGTTGCCAGGATCCTTGACACGGATATTGGTAAAACCTTGATGAATATGGAGATGCTCAAGTTCTTGAGAGCACGTGCAAGAACTAGGTTTTACTATTGGCGTTAACTGGGATTTACTTCCAGTTTCCTCGGTTATGTTATAACCTTTTCAAACAGTGGACTCACTCTCGACTGTTGAGTTCTTCCCCAGTTACCAGAATCATTCCCAACATTTGCATTTTGTTCCCAGCTTGCACCTCAGTAGTTGTTGTTCAGGATCATCTTCAAAAGTGGACTTACCATGGGTCCCATCCATTTCCGATGATAAGCTAAAAATCATCCATTGCGTTGTCTTCAACAAGGTAGTCCACATCATCCATCCTAGTCGGAGTATGCCATTCTTTCGAACCCCTTCCAACGATCGATTGTGATTACCTCAGGCTGGTATAAAGAGTTTCAATGATCTTGTATCAAAAGTAATTCTTTTTGCCACTTAAGGTAATAATTTTATGAGTCACCTCCCCTAAGGTGCCCCGTTGTGGAATCATGACAATCAATCTCCTCGCTACCTTGAAACCATACACCATCCTACTCCAGCGTGGGTTTGTTGTCTACCAAATTGAACCCTTGTCATCTGCTTCTTTCGTTGATTCTGATATGTGCTTTGTGTCTCAACTCAAGAGGTGTTCTTACGTCTCATTCCGTGGAGTTGATCTTGTATACACTCTTGTGAGGTTGTCTTGCTCTCTTGTCGCCATGTTGGATGAAGTTCTCGAAGCAAAGATGTCAAGATCAATATGATGCAATGAATCAACATCTTCGAGAAGACCAATTGGATCGAGAAGATAGTGTTAGCTTTGTGTCCTCTCTGTCTTCTTACCTCACGACTTGAATCTCGGGACGAGATTCTTGTTTAGTAGGGGTGAGCTGTCACACCCCTAGCTTCTGGTGTTGCCTAGTGTTTGCATCTTGCTTGCATCATGTTTAAATTTCTGAAACTTGAATTGAGGATTGTTGAAGCCTCAAAACTTTAGTTAAAAGAAGGGCAAGAACCCTTTAAATTGCATTCAGTGATTCCAACTTGTCCTAGAAATAGTTTTGAGAATTTTGGCAAGGGTTATATACCTAACAAAAATTTTGGAACATTTTTCACGAATAATTTGGTCTCTGAATTTAAAACAATATTCTCTCTGAATTTGAAAATATATTCAAATATATATGAGATATATTTTCAAATGCTCTGTGATGATTTATGTGCCTTTGGAAAAGTCCATGAAGCAACATAAAAATACTCAGAGGATGTTTTGGCATTGTTGAATTTTGTTTGAATTCAAAACAGTGGCAAAAGATTAAATAAAAGAAAAACAGAAGGAAATAAAATAGAACATAAAGTTACCTGTAGCTCACCTCTGTGGTCTGTTACTGCAGCACCCGGCCCAACCTCTATCCTGGCCCAGCCCACTAGGGGCAAGGGGGTCTTCTTCCTCCTCCTGCCAGAAGGATGCAGCGCGTGGTCGCCGCGTGCACGCACGCGCACTGCCACCTCCTGCCTGCCTGCTGCCTCCCTGACGCCGCTACGAGCGCCACGACACCCCCCAGAGACCCCCTGACCTCTCTCTCTCACCCGCAACCTCTCCCCTCCCCTGGCTCTCTCTCTCTCACCACCCGAACACGCCCGCTGCCGCCGACGTGCACCACCTTGGCCACCGCCTCCCCCCGCCTCTCCGACCTGCCCAGGAGCTCCGCCACCATCTCCGACGTCTCTATATCGACTCACGCGACACCAAACGCCCCGAAGCGCCGGCCCTGACCTCTTCTTCCTCCTCGGGTCGTTGAGATCGCCACCGTCGCCCTGATCGCTCCGGACCTCCCCCGCGCCCACTGACCTTCCCATCGTGCTCGCGGTGAGCTTCTCTTCCTCCTTCCCCAAACCCCGTTGCTCGCCGCCTCCTCTAGGCCGTAGTTGCGCGGACGCCGAAGCTCGCCGGTGTCGTGCCTCATCGCTGCCGTGGCCACAGCTGCTGCCACCCACGTCTTGGCTTTGCTCCGTGCTCAGCACTCTTCCAGGAGCCGGGCGCGCCCACCCATTTGACCTGTTGTGCCCCCTAGCGCCAAACCGCACCTGTCCAAACTCCGGCCGCCGCCGATTTGGTCGCCGTCGTCGATCCTGACCACCGTAGCTCCTACCACCACCACCAATGAATGCGCCTCACTCCCAGGAACCCGTAGGTGCAACTCGCGCGTCGAATGGTGCCCTGTAGAGCATTTCCGAGCCGCCCCACCGTCTCTATCGTCGCTGGCGGCTAAACGCCGGCGACCCCTGACCCGTTGACCGGCATGGGTTGACCCCACTGCCCGGTTTGACCTCCCCCTCTCTCTCACTGACTTACGGGCCCCGCCCGACTAATTACCCTAGTTAGTGCTAATTAGCTAGTTAGGTTAGTTACTATAGTCGCTGACAGTGGGCCCAGGCTAGTTATTTAGGGCTAACTAACTTAGTTAGTTGACTGGGTCACTGACCAGTGGGTCCCACTGGTCAGGTTTGACCTGGTCGACGCCTTTGACCTGCTGACATCACCTTGACATCATGCTGATGCAGTAATACATTTTCTGGATTTAGTTTAAATTATAATAATTTAGAAAATTCCAAAAAATGCCCAAAAACTTCTAAAAATCATAGAAAATCAACCGTAACTCCAAATGAAATAAATTATATATGAAAAATTATCAGAAAAATTCAAGGAATATGTTTATGGCATTTTAATGCATGTTTGAACAATGTTTGTCCTCTGTTTTGGACAAAACAAATAAATGGCATTTAACTAATCATATATGGAGTTTGAATTTGAATCTTGTATTCAAACCAACTTCATTTAACTGTGTTGCTAGTTGCATTAGCTCAATCGACAGCATATTGCCATGTCATGATCATGCATCATATTGTTGCATTGCATTGATTGCGTTCCTCCTTGTTTGTCGGTAATTGTCCCCTCTCGGTGGACGCTGCTCTAACGCTGTGATCGTTAACACTGATGAAGACTCAATGTTATCTTCAGAAGTGCCAGGCAAGCACAACCCCCTTGTTCATTCCGATACAAGCCCACTCTCTTGCTCCTGCTCTCTTTTACTGCATTAGGACAACAATGATCATCTGTTACTTGTTGCGGTAGTTGAACCCCTTATCCTCTGCATGACCTGTCATTGCCACAGTAAATAGATGAAACCCACTAGCATGAGTAGGAGTTGTTTGAGCCCTGATATGCCTACTCATTCATGCTTGTTTGTCATGCCTGCTACTGCTTAGAGTTGAGTCAGGTCTGATTCATCGGGGGTGAATTGGAACAGTGATGAACATGTCCTACCGTGTGTGAGCTAAGTGTGTGAACACGTTTTGGTAAAGGTAGCGGTGAGAGGCCATGTAGGAGTACATGGTGGGTTGTCTCATTGAAACCGTCCTCAGGAACTGAGTTTTGTGTCTGTGATCCATGACCAGCTACTACCACTCATTGGGATCCTTAATTGACCCTCTCGGCTTCTTAATCACCCTAGTACTTTGTCCAGGAGTTGCAACTAGTTTCTGGTGTTTGTAGGTTATGTGTTGGTGGCCGTGTGTAGCGCTGACCCTAGGGGTGGGCTATGATGCGGTAGATACACCATGGCACGGTGTATCGGGCACCCGTTTGGTGTCTCGGGAACCTTGTTCACATCGTTCGGGGCCGTATGTGGAAACCTCGGCCGGACTCCCTGCAGATGGAACCTGGATAGGCGATAAACCTAGACTAGAGACTTAAGTGTTTAGGTAGGCCGTGGCCGACACCCTCGTTGGGCTTCCGCTTGAAGGTTGCTGAGTACATGTCGTGTAAACGACGGTAAGTGGTGGGAGCGTGTGTGAAGAAGTACACCCCTGCAAGGTTATCAATATCTATTCGAATAGCCAAATTCCTCGAATATGGAAACTTGGACCCCTTGCATAGTTCATAGACAAGTGAAAGTGGATACTCTAAAACTCGCAAGATAAGTGTGAGTGCTATGGATGGCCTTCTCGTAGGGAGACGGGAGCAGATCCATAGTGGTGTATTGAATGGTGAATATGTGGACTTGTGTGCGCCACCTCAAAAGAGTTGCTTGCAATCGTAGTTCAGGTTAGCCACTGAGTCAAAGCTGGCTTGCTGCAGTTAAACTCCACCCCCTTGATGATACCGATGCATATGTAGTTTAGATCTGATGTAAGTTTTGCCGAGTACCTTTGTACTCACATTTGCTTAATTTATGTTTTGCAGAGAGATTTCAGTCTCGCTAGTAGTTCTGCGTGGACTTCGACGTTTAGCTTGATACCTCAGCTACGATCTTGTGCCCTCGGCAGGATCTGGTAGATAGTCAGGCTTCTTAGCCTTTTTCATTTGTAGATGTCTGTATTCGGATATGTTAAGCTTCCGCATGTGCTTGATTTGTATGCTGTGATTGTTGGGTCATGAGACCCATGTTTGTAATATCTCGCTCCTCAGAGCCTAAGGAATAAATACTTGAATTGTAGAGTTATGTTGTGATGCCATGTTGTATTTACACATATTGAGCATATTGTGTGTATGATTGAAATGCTTGGTATGTGTGGGATCCAACAATCTAGTTGTTTATCCTTGGCAGCCTCTCTTATGGGGAAATGTAGTCTAGTGCTTCCATGAGCCATAGTAGTCCGCTACAGCCCGGTTCACCGGAGTCCTGCTAGCCCAACACTACTGCTCAGGACACTTGACTGGCCGGCATGTGTTTCACTTCGTTCCTGTGTCTGTCCCTTCGGGGAAATGTCACGCGGTGACATCCGGAGTCCTGCCTAGCCTGCTACAGCCCGGGTTCCCAGAGTCCTGTTAGCCCAGTGCTATAGCCCGGATTCACACGCTGCTGACCGAGATGCTCGATACGATTCATGTATGCCTGTCCCCATAGGTTAGTGCCGTTTTGGTTTCACGACTAGCCATGTCGGCCCGGGTTCTCTGTCATATGGATGCTAGCGACACTATCATATACGTGAGCCAAAAGGCGCAAACGGTCCCGGGCCATGGTAAGGCGACAACCGTGGGAATACCGTGCGTGAGGCCGCAAAGTGATATGAGGTGTTACCGGCTAGATCGATGTGACTTGGAACCGGGGTCCTGACAGCTTTGGTATCAGAGCCTGACTGCCTGTAGGTTTACCAAGCCAAACCGGTCGAAGTTGTGTCTAGAAATGCTTTAGTTATGTAGGGGAATTAATTGTGGAAGGGAACGTAAGGCTCCTTTTACTCCTTTACCTTATGCCCTCTGATCTGAGTCATTCTCTTCTCATTCTACGCGGGTTAAGAAATTAGGCCTTCTCATCTATCTATCAGGATGACGTGTTATTAAACCGTAGTTGCCTAGGATTGTTGAGTTCAAGCCTCAGTTCAGTTCCTACTACTTCCATATGTCATAGCTGGCCTCAGAACATTGATATTGTGATGTTGAGTGGTTATGCCACCATTTTGCAGGATGTCTCAAATCAATTTGAGCATTTATAGCCGTTATGCTGTCCGAGTCATCCCAGGTTTCTAAATAGTCTGATGCATTTGCAAATCCTTCCTCCCAGTTCCCGATGTCCTTTTGGGCCAGTTTAAGCACACTAATCCGTCTGTTGAGGTACTCCGCTGCCTCGGCATTTATGTTGGAGCTATTATTATGACCCTAGGTGTCTAGAGTATCACCTGGTAATCTAGCGATGCTTTGCATCTCCAGTGTGGTGATTCTGGCCACCATTCTCGAAAGCATCCCGTGATGTTATTAGTTAGTAGGTATTCTACTCCTGGGTTCTTGAACCCGAGATTCACCCTACTTACGTCATGCTGATAGTGTTTGTTAGTTCCTTTAGAATATTAGTAACCTTTGCGATAGTCCTCGAGGTCCATGGTATTTCCTTCTTCCAAATACCATGAACCATTAAGGCAGAAGTTCTGTGAACCAAAAGATCACCATTAGAGTACTCCTGAGGAGTTCTCCATTCATAATTGTGACTCTGCCAGTCGTACCTCTCAGCATAGGTTATCCGGAAGAAATATGTTGAACTTGTTCGACATACTAACCTATGCATCCACAACTCAGAAAGATATATGTTCCTTGAGTTGTCCCTCTGTAGTTGTATTCCAATCCTTGTCTATCAGTTGATAGCCAATTTTATGTCGTGCATTCGTGTTATCGATGCCTAGTATTCTTGTGGTTCGTCAAGCCGTTCTATTTCAGAATGACTAGGAGAAAAAAACTCCAATACCTCATCCATATCCAGGATTGGGTCAAAGCAGTTGTATTCCGCAGATCAAATGCAATCAAGCTTTGATTCTGTTCTACCCTGAAGTATTACCCACTTTTATGTCAGGAACGTCATGAGAATTGCACCTTATCTTATGAATTCTTGATGTAGTGATACTCTCACCATCATCGTTCATTCCTCGGTCCCATGTTGCCATAACCAGAATGCCGACAAGTGAACTGTGATGTGTGAAATCGATACTCCTGGCAACCTCATTGCTTGGTAGTTAATGGACAATATTCTCATTCTTAGCGTGTTGGTTATGGAATCATCATTCTAAGATTGATCGTGCTACCTAGTCCTTTTCCCTGGTGCACTCTTCGATCAAGAGTTGGGATTGTGTCTATCCTTGCTTATTTGATCATATTGTCTTGCCCTGAAAAGCAAGATTGTTCTCGAGCTTAGTAACATATCGGTGGTTCGTTATTTCCGAAGATCTTCTCGGAAGTATTACCTGGTTTTCACCTGACCGGTATGTTGAGTTCGTGGTTAAATGGGTTTTCTTATAAATCACCTCTTCTCCAAGAATCTGTGTTGGATATCCCTGAGCTAGTTGGTTGAGCTAAACAACAACTTAGAGAGTTGGAAGATAAAGCTTGTCTAACTTAGTTCATGTTAAGGGATATCTTTTGTGTGTGTGTGTGTGTGTGTGTGTGTGTGTTGAAGAAATATGATATCTCCATCGGTTGGTCCTCGTGATCAGTTGTTGGATCTATTGCCTTGTCAAAACCTTGACTTGAGTATGGGCTATCGTCAAGTCAACTCAGAACCAACGATGTTCGTAATGTTGTCTTACTCTTGGTTGATCCCTCGAGCATACACCATTACATCTTTTGGTCTGACCAATGCTATCACCGTGTTCACATGATGGTGGAAGTCCAGTGATATGGAGATTCCGATGAGTTGCTGTTGAGCCCATCAACGGCATTTTGTCTCCCCCATGATTCACGTTGAACATTACACTAGTGTTGGAAACTTTATAACCATTTCCCTCATGTCCCGATCATGAAGCATATGTCCGGTTGAAAGATGTGACTTCCTCTAATTCATGTGCATCTGATGTAAGTTGCCGCCGTGAATTCAAGAAAGTTTGTTTCTGCTTCCTCTGGAATCATCCCAAGTCAGTCATGCACGTGCAAAGTATTCCATGGTCTGATAGACTGATCATCTTCATTCCATATGAATTCCATAGCACACTAAGCCACTGATTGAGCTGTTCCAGGAAAAGGAGTTGTTGTGCTATCCTAGGTCATGCACAAGATTTCGATATCCTCAATGATGGTTCCCCACCAGAACTAGGTAGTGTTTTATTATAAGACTACTATGTGGTCATACTTGTCTGGGACAACATGTTCACATGTTGTAGCAGAACCAGCTCATGTTTTGGAGCTTGCTATCGCAGTTCATTCCCCGAGAATCTCGCAACGTCGTCTTGTCGATTTGTGTTGCAAACTTTCATTTTCTTTTCTAGACTCGATGAGTCTGGAATATCCTGACACCAACCAGATCTGAATCTCAGGCAGACTTGATCGCAGATGGAATTGAAGCGTCTCTTGATGTGTTTGGTTCTCTTGTGAAATATGGATTCCTTCGCCAAGGCAATTGCTACAGTATTGTCACAAAAGATTTTCATTGGACCCGATGCACTAGGTATTACACCTAGATCGGATATGAACTCCTTCGTCCAGACTCCTACATTTGCTACTTCCGAAGCAGCTATGTACTCCGCTTCACACTTAGATCCCACCACGACGCTTTGCTTGGAATTGCACCAACTGACAGCTCCACCATTCATTATAAACATGTATCTGGTTTGTGACTTAGAGTCATCCGGATTAGTGTCAAAGCTTGCATCGACGTAACCATTTAAGACCAGCTCTTTGTCGCCTCCAGAAATGAGAAACATATCCTTAGTCCTTTTTAGGTATTTCAGGATGTTCTTGACCACTGTCCAGTGATCCACTCCTGGATTACTTTGGTACCTCCCTGCTAAACTAATAGCAAGGCACACATCAAGTCTGGTACACAGCATTGCATACATGATAGAACCTGTGGCTAAGGCATAGGGAATGACTTTCATTTTCTCTCTATCTTCTGAAGTGGTCGGGCATTGAGTCTGACTCAACTTCACACCTTGTAACACAGGCAAGAACCCTTTCTTTGACTGATCCATTTTGAACTTCTTAAAAACTTTATCAAGGTATGTGCTTTGTGAAAGTCCAATTAAGTGTCTTGATCTATCTCTATAGATCTTGATGCGCAATATATAAGCAGCTTCACCGAGGTCTTTCATTGAAAAATTCTTATTCAAGTATCCTTTTATGCTATTCAGAAATTCTGTATTATTTCCAATCAACAACATGTCATCCACATATAATATTAGAAATGCTATAGAGCTCCCACTCACTTTCTTGTAAATACAGGCTTCTCCAAAAGTCTGTATAAAACCATATGCTTTGATCACACTATCAAAGTGTACATTCCAACTCCGAGAGGCTTGCACCGGTCCATAAATGGATCGCTGGAGCTTGCACACTTTTTTAGCACCTTTAGGATCTACAAAACCTTCTGGTTGCATCATATACAACTCTTCTTTAAGATACATTAAGGAATGCAGTTTTGACATCCATTTGCCAAATTTCATAATCATAAAATGCGGCAATTGCTAACATGATTCAGACAGACTTAAGCATCTCTACGGGTGAGAAGGTCTCATCGTAGTCAACTCCTTGAACTTGTCGAAAACCTTTCGCAACAAGTCGAGGTTTGTAGACAATAACATTATCATCAGCGTCAGTCTTCTTCTTGAAGATCCATTTATTCTCTATGGCTTGTCGATCATCGGGCAAGTCAACCAAAGTCCACACTTTGTTCTCATACATGGATCCCATCTCAGATTTCATGGCTTCAAGCCATTTCACGGAATCTGGGCTCATCATCGCTTCCTCGTAGTTCGTAGGTTCGTCATGGTCAAGTAACATGACCTCCAGAACAGGATTACCGTACCACTGTGGTGCGGATCTTAATCTGGTTGACCTACGAGGTTCAGTAGTAACTTGATCTGAAGTTTCATGATCATCATCATTAGCTTCCTCACTAATTGGTGTAGGAATCATTGGAAATGATTTATGTGATGAACTACTTTCCAATAAGGGAGAAGGTACAATTACCTCATCAAGTTCTACTTTCCTCCCACTCAATTCTTTCGAGAGAAACTCCTTCTCTAGAAATGATCCATTCTTAGCAATGAATATCTTGCCTTTGGATCTGTGATAGAAGGTGTATCCAATAGTCTCCTTTGGGTATCCTATGAAGACACATTTCTCTGATTTGGGTTCGAGCTTATCAGGTTGAAGCTTTTTCACATAAGCATCACAGCCCCAAACTTTAAGAAACGACAACTTAGGTTTCTTGCCAAACCACAGTTCATATGGTGTCGTCTCAACAGATTTAGATGGTGCCCTATTTAACATGAATGTAGCCGTCTCTAAATCATAACCCCAAAACGATAGCGATAAATCAGTAAGAGACATCATAGATCACACCATATATAATAAAGTGCGGTTGCGACGTTCGGACACACCATTACGCTGTGGTGTTCCAGGTGGCGTGAGCTGCGAAACTATTCCACATTGTTTCAAATGAAGACCAAACTTATAACTCAAATATTCACCTCCACGATCAGATCATACAAACTTTATTTTCTTGTTACAATGATTTTCCACTTCACTCTGAAATTGTTTGAACTTTTCAAATGTTTCAGACTTATGTTTCATCAAGTAGATATACCCATATATGCTCAAATCATGTGTGAAGGTCAGAAAATAACAATACCCGCCGCCAGCCTCAACACTCGTTGGACCGCATACATCCGTATGTATTATTTCCAATAATTCAGTTGCTCGCTCCATTGTTCCAGAGAACGGAGTCTTAGTCATCTTGCCCATGAGGCATGGTTCACAAGCATCAAGTGATTCATAATCAAGTGATTCCAAAAGCCCATCAGCATGGAGTTTCTTCATGCGCTTTACACCAATATGACCTAAACGGCAGTGCCACAAATAAGTTGCACCATCATTATTAACCTTGCAACTTTTGGCTTCAATATTATGAATATGTGTATCACTACAATCGAGATTCAACAAATATAGACCACTCATCAAGGGTGCATGACCATAAAAGATATTACTCATATAATAGAACGACCATTATTCTCTGATTTAAATGAATAACCGTATCGCATCAAACAAGATCCAGATATAATGTTCATGCTTAACGCTGGCACCAAATGACAATTATTCAGGTCTAAAACTAATCCCGACAGTAGATGTAGAGGTAGCGTGCCGGCGGCGATCACATCGACTTTGGAACCATTTCCCACACGCATCGTCACCTCGTCCTTAGCCAATCTTCGTTTAATATGTAGCCTCTGTTTCAAGTTGCAAATATGAGCAACAAAACTAGTATCAAATACCCAGGCGCTACTACAAGCATTAGTAAGGTACACATCAATAACATGTATATCAAATATACCTTTCACTTTGCCATCCTTCTTATCCGCCAAATACTTGGGGCAGTTCCGCTTCCAGTGACCAGTCCCTTTGCAGTAGAAGCACTCAGTCTCAGGCTTAGGTCCAGACTTGGGCTTCTTCACTTGAGCAGCAACTTGCTTGCCATTCTTCTTGAAGTTCCCCTTCTTACCTTTGCCCTTTTTCTTGAAACTAGTGGTCTTGTTAACCATCAGCACTTGATGCTCCTTCTCGATTTCTACCTCCACAGCCTTTAGCATTGCGAAGAGCTCGGGAATTGTCTTATCCATCCCTTGCATATTATAGTTCATCACGAAGCTTTTATAGCTTGGTGGCAGTGATTGAAGAACTCTATCAATGACACTATCATCAGGAAGATTAACTCCCAGTTGAGTCAAGTGGTTGTGGTACCCAGACATTCTGAGTATATGTTCATTGACAGAACTATTCTCCTCCATTTTGCAGCTATAGAACTTATTAGAGACTTCATATCTCTCAATTCGGGCATATGCTTTAAATATTAACTTCAACTCCTGGAACATCTCATATGCTCCATGACGTTCAAAACGTCTTTGAAGTCCCGATTCTAAGCCGTAAAGCATGGAACGTTGTACTATTGAGTAGTAATCAGCTTTGCTCTGCCAGATGATCACAATGTCCGGAGTTGCTCCTGCAGCGGGTCTTGCACCTAGCGGTGCTTCCAGGACGTAATTCTTCTGTGAAGCAATGAGGATAATCCTCAAGTTACGGACCCAGTCCATGTAGTTGCTACCATCATCTTTCAACTTAGCTTTCTCTAGGAACGCATTAAAATTCAAGGGAACGGTAGCACAGGCCATTGATCTACAACAACATACACATGCAAAAAACTATCAGGGACTAAGTTCATGATAAATTGAAGTTCAATTAATCATATTACTTAAGAACTCCCACTTAGATAGACATCCATCTAGTCATCTAAATGATCGCGTGATCCAAATCAACTAAACCATGTCCGAGCATCATGTGAGATGGAGTAGTTTTCAATCATGAACATCACTATGTTGATCATATCTACTATATGATTCACGTTCGAACTTTCGGTCTCAGTGCTCCGAGGCCATATCTGCATATGCTAGGCTCGTCAAGTTTAACCCGAGTATTCTGCACATGCAAAACTGGCGTGCACTCGTTGTATGTGAACGTAGAGCTTATCGCACCCGATCATCACGTGGTGTCTCAGCACGACGAACTGTAGCAACAGTGCATACCCAGGGAGAACACTTATACCTTGAAATTTAGTGAGGGACCATCTTATAATGCTATGCCGTACCAAGAAAAATAAGATGCATAAAGGATAAACATCACATGCAATCAAAATATGTGATATGATATGGCCATCATCATCTTGTGCCTTTGATCTCCATCTCCAAAGCATCGTCATGATTTCCATCGTCACCGGCTTGACACCTTGATCTCCATCGTAGCATCGTTGTCGTCTCGCCAACTATTGCTTCCACGACTATCGCTACCGCTTAGTGATAAAGTAAAGCAATTACATGGCGATTGCATTTCATACAATAAAGCGACAACCATAAGGCTCCTGCCAGTTGCCGATAACATTTACAAAACATGATCATCTCATACAAAAATTTATATCTCATCACGTCTTGACCATATCACATCACAACATGCCCTACAAAAACAAGTTAGACGTCCTCTACTTTGTTGCTGCAAGTTTTACGTGGCTGCTACAGGATTATACCAAGAACCATTCTTACATATGCATCAAAACCACAACGATTTTTCATCAGTGTGTTTGTCAGTGTCAAAACCGGCGGATCTCGGGTAGGGGGTCCCGAACTGTGCGTCTAGGCCGGATGGTAATAGGAGGCAGGGGACACGATGTTTTACCCAGGTTCGGGCCCTCTTGATGGAGGTAAAACCCTACGTCCTGCTTGATTGATATTGATAATATGGGTAGTACAAGAGTGGATCTACCACGAGATCAGAGAGGCTAAACCCTAGAAGCTAGCCTATGGTATGATTGTATGTTGTGGTTGTTGTCCTACGGACTAAAACCCTTCGGTTTATATAGACACCGGAGAGGGTTAGGGTTACACAGGGTCGGTTACAAAGGAGGAGATATCCATATCCGTATTGCCTAGCTTGCCTTCCACGCCAAGTAGAGTCCCATCCGGACACGAGACGAAGTCTTCAATCTTGTATCTTCATAGTCTAACAGTCCGGTCAATGGAGATAGTCCGGCTGTCCAGAGACCCCCTAATCCAGGACTCCCTCAGTAGCCCCTGAACCAGGCTTCAATGATGATGAGTCCGGCGCGCAGTATTGTCTTCGACATTGCAAGGCGGGTTCCTTCTCCGAATACATCACAAAAGAATTTGAATACGAGGATAGTGTCCGACTCTGCAAAATAAGTTCCACATTCCACCTTAGAGAGAATAATATTTTCACAGATCTAATTTGCTGGCTTGTTTTGGCAGCATGACGTTACGTCATGGCCCGGTGATTATTCGAACCGTTTCTTTTAACCAGCTCCGCACATAACGCGAGGCAGTTTTTCGACACGTCTTGTCAAAGCAGAGATCATGTCCCCTTATTACGGGATTCTCATCAATACGGTCATGGGTAACCCAACTGCGCCATCAATTGCGGCGGTTGGGGGATAAGCGAGTTTTACCAGGCAAGTGGGGAAGCTTAGTTTTGTCCTCCCATATAAAGGGATAAGGATTCACCTTTCTATCCACGCCTACTTCCTCCTTTGCTCATCCTTTTTCGCACACTCGAGCTCTAGCGCCCAAGTCCACACTTCCCACCTCGACCTTCTCCAATCATGTCCAGAGCGGGAGGCAGGTGGATGGTATCCTCCGTCATGGAGGGAGACATCAAGAAACTGAGGAGAGTCGGATACCTTCCCGACGACATCGCGCACCGGCTCCCAGATGAGGGGCAGCTCATCCCCACCCCCAGGCCCCATGAGAGGGTAGTATTCCTCACCGATTTCCTCCGCGGACTGGGATTCCCTCTCCACCCCTTCGTCCGGGGGCTCATGTTTTGTTACGACCTGGATTTCCATGATCTGGCCCCGAACTTCATCCTCAACATCTCAGCGTTTATCGTCGTGTGCGAGGCCTTCCTCCACATCAAGCCCCACTTTGGCTTATGGCTGAAGACCTTCAATGTCAAGCCAAAGGTGGTGGGCGGCTGCCAGGCGGAGTGCGGAGGCGCCATGGTGGGCAAGATGCCCAACGTAACATGGCTCGAGGGCTCCTTTGTGGAAACCATAAAGGGGTGGCAATCGGGGTGGTTCTATATCACCGAGCCGCGCGACCCTACATGGGCAGCGGCCCCCAAGTTCCGATCTGGCACCCCCACGCGGCTCACCTCCTGGAAAGAGAAGGGCCTATCCTGGAGTAATTTGAAAGAGCTGACCGGACTCCAAACATGTATTCAAAACATGGTGGACAAGAAGCTCAAGCTTGTCAACATAGTCCAAGTTATGCTCATCCACTGGATACTCCCGTGCCAACAACGGGAGTTCAACTTGTGGGAGTTCAATCCGGCGCAACACCAAACTCTGAACAGGATCTTCGACATGACTCATGAAGACGCCTAGAGGGTGCTGTTCAAAAGTGCCAAGGTCCCCCCCTATTACTGAGGATCGCGGATTCAGCGCAAAGCGCTAAGCCAGTGCGGTAAGCTGCTTTACCTTTCACAGGATACTTATTTTTTTATATAGATTGACTCTATGCGGGATCTAAACTCCCGTACCTTTGACAGGACTAGCAGAAGATGGCCGGACAGATCGACTGTCCGGCTCCTTTGCCCGAAGGCCCCGCAGACACTCTTCTGGCGAAGATGTTGACTCCGGCCCCTTATATGGTGCCGGAGAAGACCAAGAAGGCCAAGGGAACCCGAAAGAGTTCCCGATGCCAAGCGTCGTCGGACTCATCGTCCGATGACTCTATGGCGCACTCTTCCCCCGAAGACGAGGAAGAAGAAGAAGAAGATGCTCCCCCACCGACTGGGGGAGACAAGAAAAGGAAGGCTGCCCCAACTAGGGAGGCCGGAGGGTCCAAGAAGGGAAGGACTCTCCTTACGGACAGTTCCACCGCCGCCGACGAAGGCGAAGACGAGTGGTTGCCCAGGGTCAAGCCCCCGGGGAGATCGTAAGTATTCGGATACCAGAGTAACTCATAGGATTCCTTTGTCGCACTGCTTTCCCTAACGCCGAACGCAATTATGCAGGCCGCCACGAGCCACTATCGATGTATCATCGGACGGCTCCTTGGGCTTGTCGGACATGGATAGCGATCCAGTCCCGACCGCCACCTCCCCTCATCCTGCCGACGACACCGAGGTGTTGTCTCAAGAGGCACCGGATCGAGGGGAGATAGTTCCGGAGGCGCCTCAAGGCGACCTTCCGGACTCCGAGAGCCGAGGGGACGGGGCCCCTGAGAGCTCCGAGTTCGGCCCTCAGCCGAACACCGCGCCGGAACCTCCAGTGGTTCCAGGCTCGGGCAGGCGGCCTCCTTCTAAGAGGGGCAAGACGCCTGTGCCGGTGACCTCTGTCCATCCAGAGGTGCCGGACAATTTGCTGGAAGCGCTTCGCAACGCTTCCATCAACGAGGAGCACCTCACTATCATGAGTGCGGTGATCTAGAAGGTTCAGTCCGCCAAGAGCGGATTGACTGAAGCCTGTGCCAGCCTTCTAACAGGCTTCGAGGTAAGTGTTTTAAAATGTAGTAGAAGTATTACCACATAGACAGTAGCCCCTGATGCTTTGTTCGGTGTTCACAAAGAAAAGCCGAACAGAGGATCAAATGATATCGCAGGAGTCTAATATAAGTGTGTCAATATGCATATGCAGGCTTCGCTGCTGGCGTCCGCCGCACTAACTGCGGAGGTCGCCGTACTGAAGCAGGACCTCGAGGGATCCAAGAAAGAGCTTGGCCTTGCCAAGAGGCATCTCGAGGAGAACAAGGGTAAATAATACCATGTCTTATGTATATATAAAAGAGGACGCGATTGCAAAATGACATGATCATCGTATGTTTGCCAGGGGCCACGACCGAGGTGGCGACCCTGAAGCAAGCGCTAACCAAGACCGAAGATAAGGCGGCCAAGGAGCGCACCAAGCGAGAGAAGCATGAGCTCGGGTGGGCGAGGTGCAGCAAGAGCTCCAGGCTCTTGTGGCGAAGCACGAGGCGTTGGAGCTTGACTCCAAGACGCGGGAGTTTGAGCTTGCCGCGGCCCTCGAGAGTGTAAAAAGTGCCAAGGCCGAAGCCCAAAAGGCCCTCCAAGGGATCGACGCGATGAAGAAGATAGCGGCGGGTAAGGCTTTCTATATGCAAAGCAAGCATGTAAAAGTAAATTACCGATTACTTACCCGGATCCAGAGCTCTTCAGGAGCATTCGCAGATTTGCCCCGCAGTGTGTCCGATGCCGCACAATTTTACCAGGCCGAGGACGGAAGCTCGATGGAGAAGCTGTTCTGGTCTCAGTATGCCGAGGCCAAACATCCGGTGCCAATGAGCGACCAGCTGAAGCAGATGGTCGAGCTACATAAGGCGGCCGATCAGGCCATGAAGAGCTTTATAGTCCGGCTGTGGCCTGGCGACGCCCTTCCGAATAGCTTCTTTGGCCTGGTGAGGCGGCTTGTGGATGGCTGCCCGCGGCTGGAGGTCGTCAAGCGATCTGTCTGCATTGAAGGTGCACGCCGGGCTTTCGCCCATGTGAAATTGCAGTGGGTCAAGCTAGACGCCATGAAGCTGATCAAGGAGGGGCCGCCAGAGGGCAAGGAGGGTAAGGAGCACCGCCACCCCGAGAAGTACTACGAGGGTGTTCTGCTGGGTGCCCGTCTCATCGCGGATGAGTGTTCAAAAGATGTAATATTTGAATGAGACTTGCTCGTGTGATCCTGTATGATGAAAACTTGTTTCATATGCGCTATGCAACGCTTGTGTGAATTTAAAATATTACCTTCTGTTTGGCCGTTTATCCAATCTGAGAGATGGCTAGTCCTCGGCTTCTGCCCCCATGCCACGAGTGCTGGGGTGTTCGGGATAAACCTGAGCACTCTTGTTCCCTTATTCGGGTCCTTCGAGGGAGGTGCTCAGCACAACAAACAAGGCAACCGGACTAATAATGCTTTATCACTCTCACTTAGCCATAGAATTCTATAATTTTAAATTTCAGCGAAGCCCCTGGTATTCGGAAGGCCGAATTCGAGGCGCGATACACGCCTGTAAGCCGGACAGGGCTGGCCCCTCGCCCTAAGCGGCATAAGTCTTTAGGGACTCGAAAAACCTCTGAAGGAAATATGCCCTAGAGGCAATAATAAAGTTATTATTTATTTCCTTATATCATGATAAATGTTTATTATTCATGCTAGAATTGTATTAACCGGAAACATAATACATGTGTGAATACATAGACAAACAGAGTGTCACTAGTATGCCTCTACTTGACTAGCTCGTTAATCAAAGATGGTTATGTTTCCTAACCATGAACAAAGAGTTGTTATTTGATTAACGAGGTCACATCATTAGTTGAATGATCTGATTGACATGACCCATTCCATTAGCTTAGCACCCGATCGTTTAGTATGTTGCTATTGCTTTCTTCATGACTTATACATGTTCCTATAACTATGAGATTATGCAACTCCCGTTTACCGGAGGAATACTTTGGGTACTACCAAACGTCACAACGTAACTGGGTGATTATAAAGGAGTACTACAGGTGTCTCCAATGGTAGATGTTGGGTTGGCGTATTTCGAGATTAGGGTTTGTCACTCCGATTGTCGGAGAGGTATCTCTGGGCCCTCTCGGTAATACACATCACATAAGCGTTGCAAGCATTATAACTAAGATGTTAGTTGTGAGATGATGTATTACGGAACGAGTAAAGAGACTTGCCAGTAACGAGATTGAACTAGGTATTGGATACCGACGATCGAATCTCGGGCAAGTAACATACCGATGACAAAGGGAACAACGTATGTTATGCGGTCTGACCGATAAAGATCTTCATAGAATATGTAGGAGCCAATATGGGCATCCAGGTCCCGCTATTGGTTATTGACCGGAGACGTGTCTCGGTCATGTCTACATTGTTCTCGAACCGTAGGGTCCGCACGCTTAACGTTACGATGACAGTTATTATGAGTTTATGCATTTTGATGTACTGAAGGTTGTTCGGAGTCCCGGATGTGATCACGGACATGACGAGGAGTCTCGAAATGGTCGAGACATAAAGATTGATATATTGGAAGCCTATGTTTGGACATCGGAAGTGTTCCGGGTGAAATCGGGATTTTACCGGATTACCGAGAGGGTTATCGGAACCCCCCGGGAGCCAAATGGGCCAACATGGGCCTTGGTAGAAAGGTGAAAGGGCTGCCCCATGGGCTGCGCGCCTCCCCCCTTCCCCTAGTCCTATTAGGACTAGGGAAGGTGGCCGGCCACCCCCTCTCTCTTTCCCACTTGAGGAAACCTAGTTGGACTAGGATTGGAGGGGGGAGTCCTACTCCCGGTAGGAGTAGGACTCCTCCTGCGCCTCCCAACTTGGCCGGCCAGCCCTCCCCCTCTCATCCTTTATATACGGGGGCAGGGGGCACCTCTAGACACACAAGTTGATCCTTGAGATCGTTCCTTAGCCGTGTGCGGTGCCCCCTGCCACCAAATTCCACCTCGATCATACCGTTGTAGTGCTTAGGCGAAGCCCTGCGTCGGTAGTACATCAAGATCGTCACCACGCCGTCGTGCCGACGGAACTCTTCCTCAACGCTTTGTTGGATCGGAGCCCAAGGATCATCATCGAGCTGAACGTGTGCTAAGAACTCGGAGGTGCCGGAGTAACGGTGCTTGGATCGGTCGGATCGGGAAGACATACGACTACTTCCTCTACGTTGTGTGATCGCTTCCGCAGTCGGTCTGCGTTGGTACGTAGACAACACTCTCCCCTCTCGTTGCTATGCATCACCATGATCTTGCGTGTGCGTAGGAATTTTTTTGAAATTACTACGTTCCCCAACAGTGGCATCCGAGCCTAGGTTTTATGGTTTGATGTTATTTGCACGAGTAGAACAAAAGTGAGTTGTGGGCGATACAAGTCATACTGCCTACCAGCATGTCATAATTTGGTTCGGCGGTATTGTTGGACGAGACGACCCGGACCAACCTTACGCGTACGCTTACGCGAGACCGGTTCCCTCGACGTGCTTTGCACATAGATGGCTTGCGGACGACTGTCTCTCCAACTTTAGTTGAACCGAGTGTGGCTACGCCCGGTCCTTGAGAAGGTTAAAACGGAGTCTATTTGACAAACTATCGTTGTGGTTTTGATGCGTAGGTGAGATGAGTTCTTGCTTAAAGCCCGTAGCAGCCACGTAAAACTTGCAACAACAAAGTAGAGGACATCTAACTTGTTTTTGCAGGGCATGTTGTGATGTGATATGGTCAAAGCATGATGCTGATTTTATTGTATGAGATGATCATGTTTTGTAACCAAGTTATCGGCAACTGGCAGGAGCCATATGGTTGTCCCTTTATTGTATGCAATGCAATCGCAATGTAATGCTTTACTTTATTACTAAGCGGTAGTGATAGTCGTGGAAGCATAAGATTGGCGAGACGACAACGATGCTACGATGGAGATCAAGGTGTCGCGCCGGTGACGATGGTGATCATGACGGTGCTTCGGAGATGGAGATCACAAGCACAAGATGATGATGGCCATATCATATCACTTATATTGATTGCATGTGATGTTTATCTTTTATGCATCTTATCTTGCTTTGATTGACGGTAGCATTATAAGATGACCTCTCACTAAATTATCAAGAAGTATTCTCCCTGAGTATGCACCGTTGCCAAAGTTCGTCGTGCCCAGACACCACGTGATGATCGGGTGTGATAAGCTCTACGTCCATCTACAACGGGTGCACGCCAGTTTTGCACACGCAGAATACTCAGGTTAAACTTGACGAGCCTAGCATATGTAGATATGGCCTCGGAACACAGAGACCGAAAGGTCGAGCGTGAATCATATAGTAGATATGATCAACATGACGATGTTCACCATTGAAAACTACTCCATCTCACGTGATGATCGGTTATGGTTTAGTTGATTTGGATCACGTGATCACTTAGAGGATTAGAGGGATGTCTATCTAAGTGGGAGTTCCTAAGTAATTTGATTAACTGAACTTAAACTTATCATGAACTTAGTACCTGATAGTATCTTGCTTGTTTATGTTGATTGTAGATAGATGGCTCGTGCTGTTGTTCCGTTGAATTTTAATGCGTTCCTTGAGAAAGCAAAGTTGAAAGATGATGGTAGCAATTACACGGACTGGGTCCGTAACCTGAGGATTATCCTCATTGCTGCATAGAAGAATTACGTCCTGGAAGCACCGCTGGGTGCCAGGCCTGCTGCTGGAGCAACGCCAGATGTTATGAACGTCTGGCAGAGCAAAGCTGATGACTACTCGATAGTTCAGTGTGCCATGCTTTACGGCTTAGAATCGGGACTTCAACGACGTTTTGAATGTCATGGAGCATATGAGATGTTCCAGCAGTTGAAGTTAATATTTCAAGCAAATGCCCGAATTGAGAGATATGAAGTCTCCAATAAGTTCTATAGCTGCAAGATGGAGGAGAACATTTCTGTCAATGAGCATATACTCAAAATGTCTGGGGTATAATAATCACTTGATTCAGATGGGAGTTAATCTTCCAGATGATTGCGTCATTGACAGAATTCTCCAATCACTGCCACCAAGCTACAAGAGCTTCGTGATGAACTATAATATGCAAGGGATGAACAAGACTATTCCTGAGCTCTTCGCAATGCTGAAAGCTGCGGAGGTAGAAATCAAGAAGGAGCATCAAGTGTTGATGGTCAACAAGACCACTAGTTTCAAGAAAAAGGGCAAAGGGAAGAAGAAGGGGAACTTCAAGAAGAACAGCAAGCAAGTTGCTGCTCAGGAGAAGAAACCCAAGTCTGGACCTAAGCCTGAAACTGAGTGCTTTTACTGCAAGCAGACTGGTCACTGGAAGCGGAACTGCCCCAAGTATTTGGCGGATAAGAAGGATGGCAAGGTGAACAAAGGTATATGTGATATACATGTTATTGATGTGTACCTTACTAGAGCTCGCAGTAGCACCTGGGTATTTGATACTGGATCTGTTGCTAATATTTGCAACTCGAAACAGGGACTACGGAATAAGCGGACGCTAGCAAAGGACGAGGTGACGATGCGCGTGGGAAACGGTTCCAAAGTCGATGTGATCGCGGTCGGCACGCTACCTCTACATCTACCTTCGGGATTAATATTAGACCTAAATAATTGTTATTTGGTGCCAGCGTTGAGCATGAACATTATATCTGGATCTTGTTTAATGCGAGACGGTTATTCATTTAAATCAGAGAATAATGGTTGTTCTATTTATATGAGTAATATATTTTATGGTCATGCACCTTTGAAGAGTGGTCTATTCTTGTTGAATCTCGATAGTAGTGATACACATATTCATAATGTAGAAGCCAAAAGATGCAGAGTTGATAATGATAGTGCAACTTATTTGTGGCACTGCCGTTTAGGTCATATCGGTGTAAAGCGCATGAAGAAACTCCATGCTGATGGGCTTTTGGAACCACTTGATTATGAATCACTTGGTACTTGCGAACCGTGCCTCATAGGCAAGATGACTAAAACACCGTTCTCCGGTACTATGGAGAGAGCAACAGATTTATTGGAAATCATACATACCGATGTATGTGGTCCGATGAATATTGAGGCTCGTGGCGGATATCGTTATTTTCTCACCTTCACAGATGATTTAAGCAGATATGGGTATATCTACTTAATGAAACATAAGTCTGAAACATTTGAAAAGTTCAAGGAATTTCAGAGTGAAGTTGAAAATCATCGTAACAAGAAAATAAAGTTTCTACGATCTGATCATGGAGGAGAATATTTGAGTTACGAGTTTGGTGTACATTTGAAAAATTGTGGAATAGTTTCGCAACTCACGCCACCCGGAACACCACAGCGTAATGGTGTGTCCGAACGTCGTAATCGTACTTTACTAGATATGGTGCGATCTATTGATGTCTCTTACTGATTTACCGCTATCGTTTTGGGGTTATGCTTTAGAGACAGCCGCATTCACGTTAAATAGGGCACCATCAAAATCCGTTGAGACGACGCCTTATGAACTATGGTTTGGCAAGAAACCGAAGTTGTCGTTTCTTAAAGTTTGGGGATGCGATGCTTATGTGAAAAAGCTTCAACCTGATAAGATCGAACCCAAAGCGGAGAAATGTGTCTTCATAGGATACCCAAAGGAGACTGTTGGGTATACCTTCTATCACAGATCCGAAGGCAAGACATTCGTTGCTAAGAATGGATCATTTCTAGAGAAGGAGTTTCTCTCGAAAGAAGTGAGTGGGAGGAAAGTAGAACTTGACGAGGTAACTGTACCTGCTCCCTTATTGGAAAATAGTACATCACAGAAAACTGTTTCTGCGACACCTATACCAATTAGTGAGGAAGCTAATGATGATGATCATGAAACTTCAGGACAAGATACTACTGAACCACGTAGATCAACCAGAGTGAGATCCGCACCAGAGTGGTACGGTAATCCAATTCTGGAAGTCATGCTACTAGATCATGATGAACCTACGAACTATGAAGAAGCGATGGTGAGCCCAGATTCCGCAAAGTGGCTTGAGGCCATGAAATCTGAGATGGGATCCATGTATGAGAACAAAGTATGGACTTTGGTTGACTTGCCCGATGATCGGCAAGCAATTGAGAATAAATGGATCTTCAAGAAAAAGACTGACGCTGACGGTGTCTATAAAGCTCGACTTGTCGCAAAAGGTTTTCGACAAGTTCAAGGGGTTGACTACGATGAGACCTTCTCACCCGGTGCGATGCTTAAGTCCGTCAGAATCATGTTAGCAATTGCCGCATTTTATGATTATGAAATATGGCAGATGGATGTCAAAACTGCATTCCTGAATGGATTTCTGGAAGAAGAGTTGTATATGATGCAACCAGAAGGTTTTGTCGATCCAAAGGGAGCTAACAAAGTATGCAAACTCCAGCGATCCATTTATGGACTGGTGCAAGCATCTCGGAGTTGGAATAAACGCTTTGATAGTATGATCAAAGCATTTGGCTTTATACAGACTTTTGGAGAAGCCTGTATTTACAAGAAAGTGAGTGGGAGCTCTGTAGCATTTCTGATATTATATGTGGATGACATATTGCTGATTGGAAATGATATAGAATTTCAGGATAGCATAAAGGGATACTTGAATAAAAGTTTTTCGATGAAAGACCTCGGGGAAGCTGCTTACATATTAGGCATAAAGATCTATAGAGATAGATCAAGACGCTTAATTGGACTTTCACAAAGCACATACCTTGACAAGATTTTGAAGAAGTTCAAAATGGATCAAGCAAAGAAAGGGTTCTTGCCTGTGTTACAAGGTGTGAAGTTGAGTCAGACTCAATGCCCGACCACTGCAGAAGATAGAGAGAAAATGAAAGATGTTCCCTATGCTTCAGCCATAGGCTCTATCATGTATGCAATGCTGTGTACCAGACCTGATGTGTGCCTTGCTATAAGTTTAGCAGGGAGGTACCAAAGTAATCCAGGAGTGGATCACTAGACAGCGGTCAAGAACATCCTGAAATACCTGAAAAGGACTAAGGATATGTTTCTCGTATATGGAGGTGACAAAGAGCTCACCGTAAGAGGTTACGTTGATGCAAGCTTTGACACTGATCCGGACGATTGTAAATCGCAAACCGGATACGTGTTTACATTAAACGGTGGAGCTGTCAGTTGGTGCAGTTCTAAACAAAGCGTCGTAGCGGGATCTACATGTGAAGCGGAGTACATAGCTGCTTTGGAAGCAGCGAACGAAGGAGTCTGGATGAAGCAGTTCATATCCGATCTAGGTGTCATACCTAGTGCATCGGGTCCAATGAAAACCTTTTGTGACAATACTGGTGCAATTGCTTTGGCAAAGGAATCCAGATTTCACAAAAGGACCAAACACATCAAGAGACGCTTCAACTCCATCCGGGATCTAGTCCAGGTGGGAGACATAGAGATTTGCAAGATACATACGGATCTGAATGTTGCAGACCCGTTGACTAAGCCTCTTCCACGAGCAAAACATGATCAGCACCAAGGCTCCATGGGTGTTAGAATCATTACTGTGTAATCTAGATTATTGACTCTAGTGCAAGTGGGAGATTGAAGGAAATATGCCCTAGAGGCAATAATAAAGTTATTATTTATTTCCTTATATCATGATAAATGTTTATTATTCATGCTAGAATTGTATTAACCCGAAACATAATACATGTGTGAATACATAGACAAACAGAGTGTCACTAGTATGCCTCTACTTGACTAGCTCGTTAATCAAAGATGGTTATGTTTCCTAACCATGAACAACGAGTTGTTATTTGATTAACGAGGTCACATCATTAGTTGAATGATCTGATTGACATGACCCATTCCATTAGCTTAGCACCCGATCGTTTAGTATGTTGCTATTGCTTTCTTCATGACTTATACATGTTCCTATAACTATGAGATTATGCAACTCCCGTTTACCGGAGGAATACTTTGGGTACTACCAAACGTCACAACGTAACTGGGTGATTATAAAGGAGTACTACAGGTGTCTCCAATGGTAGATGTTGGGTTGGCGTATTTCGAGATTAGGGTTTGTCACTTCGATTGTCGGAGAGGTATCTCTGGGCCCTCTCGGTAATACACATCACATAAGCCTTGCAAGCATTATAACTAAGATGTTAGTTGTGAGATGATGTATTACGGAACGAGTAAAGAGACTTGCCAGTAACGAGATTGAACTAGGTATTGGATACCGACGATCGAATCTCGGGCAAGTAACATACCGATGACAAAGGGAACAACGTATGTTGTTATGCGGTCTGACCGATAAAGATCTTCGTAGAATATGTAGGAGCCAATATGGGCATCCAGGTCCCGCTATTGGTTATTGACCGGAGACGTGTCTCGGTCATGTCTACATTGTTCTCGAACCGTAGGGTCCGCACGCTTAACGTTACGATGACAGTTATTATGAGTTTATGCATTTTGATGTACCGAAGGTTGTTCGGAGTCCCGGATGTGATCACGGACATGACGAGGAGTCTCGAAATGGTCGAGACATAAAGATTGATATATTGGAAGCCTATGTTTGGACATCGGAAGTGTTCCGGGTGAAATCGCGATTTTACCGGATTACCGGGAGGGTTACCGGAACCCCCCGGGAGCCAAATGGGCCAACATGGGCCTTGGTAGAAAGGTGAAAGGGCTGCCCCATGGGCTGCGCGCCTCCCCCCTTCCCCTAGTCCTATTAGGACTAGGGAAGGTGGCCGGCCACCCCCTCTCTCTTTCCCACTTGAGGAAACCTAGTTGGACTAGGATTGGAGGGGGGAGTCCTACTCCCGGTAGGAGTAGGACTCCTCCTGCGCCTCCCAACTTGGCCGGCCAGCCCTCCCCCTCTCATCCTTTATATACGGGGCAGGGGGCACCTCTAGACACACAAGTTGATCCTTGAGATCGGTCCTTAGCCGTGTGCGGTGCCCCCTGCCACCAAATTCCACCTCGATCATACCGTTGTAGTGCTTAGGCGAAGCCCTGCGTCGGTAGTACATCAAGATCGTCACCACGCCGTCGTGCTGACGGAACTCTTCCTCGACGCTTTGCTGGATCGGAGCCCGAGGATCGTCATTGAGCTGAACGTGTGCTAAGAACTCGGAGGTGCCGGAGTAACGGTGCTTGGATCGGTCGGATCGGGAAGACGTACGACTACTTCCTCTACGTTGTGTGATCGCTTCCGCAGTCGGTCTGCGTTGGTACGTAGACAACACTCTCCCCTCTCGTTGCTATGCATCACCATGATCTTGCGTGTGCGTAGGAATTTTTTTGAAATTACTACGTTCCCCAACAACCTCGCCGAACATTGACCAATCTCTCGCCTTATCATGACAGTCAGTTTTAGCTTTCTCTACTGAGGTGCTCAGCCCGGCAGAACCGGGGCACAATCGCAGTAGTTCTCCTAGCGCTACCTTAGCCGATAGAGCGGAACGTAAGGTACCAAAACATAGGAGCCAGGCAAACCCAACATTTGACCAAAGACATGATTCGGAGCTGATGCATATAATGCTATAAGTTCGGGGTGCCGCACTTGTGAAAGTGTTCGGACTTTTCACACCGCATTGTGGGGTACGTAAGCCCCTGGTGTATTGGACATACCATAGTGTACGGTTGCAAGGCGTCATTAATGAACACACACACACACACACACACACACATATATATATATAACAAGAATGCAATAATAGTCGTAATGTCATGCATTGTTTATTAAAAAATTGCGTTAAAACAAAGTGATACAGATAGTGCGATAAGCAAAGAGTAGGCCTATGTCCCTTCCAAGGGCAAGCTGAGGAATGATATTAAATTGAATATTTCACTCGTTACTGTAATCAACCTGGGAATTCCGTGGTATAACGTAGCTGTCTGCCTCCTTGGTTGCTGCTTCATGTGTTCGGCAATAGTGCTGCCGGACAGTGTTTCCAGAGATTAAGGTCCTGAAAGAAAAAGAAAAATAACCGAACGGGAAGCCCCTAGTGCGGCTTAGGCCGCGTCTTGAGCGTGCCGCAGTTGTGCCCCCTCCCCACCTGTGCCCATGGTATTTTTAATGTGTGATTATGTACGCGCGACACGAGTTTCGCCGCTGGGCTGGGATTGGGGTGGCCGCCGTATTGCTACGCGAGCTCAGATCGCGCCAGGCGATCTATTTGCCGATTGCCCCGAGCTTGCTTGAAGGTGTCCGGGCTGTGAAGCGCCGAACTGGTTGATTGCCTTGAGAGGCAGCTTTGCGTTTCTGCTGCGAGGGCTGCGGTGTGCTCCTCTGTTCGAAGAGAGTGCTCTGTGTTTCCATTGACTGTAATAACTCCGCGAGGTCCTTGCATCTTGAGCTTGAGGTATGCATAATGCGGTACCGCATTGAATCTAGCAAATGCGGTTCACCCGAGCAGCGCGTGATAACCACTACGGAACGGGACTATATCGAAGATTAAATCTTCGCTTCGGAAGTTATCTGGGGATCCGAAGACCACTTCTAGTGTAATTGAGCCTATGCAATGGGCCTCTACACCTGGAATGACGCCCTTAAAGGTCGTTTTTGTGGGTTTGATCCTTGAGGGGTCTATACCCATTTTGCGCACTGTGTCCTGATAAAGCAGGTTCAGGCTGCTGCCGCCGTCCATAAGGACTCGAGTGAGGTGAAGTTACCGGCACAGGGCTTCGCCTAAGCACTATGACGATATGACCGAGGTGTGTAACTATGGAGGGGGCACTGCACACGACTAAGAGAAGGCTTGGTGTGTCTTTGGGGTGCCCCCTCCCACGTATATAAGGGGGGAGGAGAGGTGACTGGCCCAAGGGGGGGCGCGCCATGGTGGGGAGTCCTACTTGGACTCCCGGTCCAAGTAGGATTCGCCCCCCTTTCCTATATATTCCCACTAGGAGAAGGAGGGAAGGAGGAGGAGGAGAGAAGGAAAGGGGGCCGCCCCCAACCCTAGTACAATTCGGTTTGGGCTTGGGGGGCGCGCGCCTCCACCTGGCCGCCGCCTCCTCTCTCCACTAGGGCCCATGAAGGCCCATTAACTCCGGGGGGGGGGGGGGGGGTTCCGTAACCCCCGGTACTCCAGAAAATGTCCGAACCTTTCCGAAACGATTCCGGTGTCCAAACACAACCTTCCAATATATCAATCTTTATGTCTCGACCATTTCGAGACTCCTCTTCATGTCCGTGATCTCATCCGGGACTCTGAACAAACTTTGGTACTGATGGAGCACCGACTAGCGAGATGTTGCATCGTGCGAGTTGTGGCCCAATCTTGCACAGTACTGTTGTCGTAAACGATCGAGGTAGAAAGAGATTCGGCCCTTGCTATTATTTAACAAGAACAGAAAGTAATCTGCAGCAAGATTGACAAATATCAAACTTAACGCAACAACATATGATCCATCACAAAGGGTCGCAGAAAATGCAGCAACTTGATGTCCCGGACCTGGGACCTTTTTCTTTGTCTATTAACACTTGATAACAAAAATCAATCTCAAAACAACTACCTCCATACACGGCTGTAACCGGCCTTTTATATAGGCGACGTGTACATAGCAAACCAACTTGCGTACAAGACCTAACTAATTTGGACTCTCTCTCTTTCCTATCCCAACAAATCAAGGAATTAAACCATAAATTATCCGGCACGCTGATCACCTATAGTAACTAACTTTGGACTCCTAAGAAAACTAGTACGTAACTAGTATTATATCAAACGACTTGACCCTCTCGTATCAATTGACCGACACAGGCTCTGCAATAATTTATGTAGCACATGGAGTTCTGAAGGTGGGCTTAACTTCATCCTTCTTCGGTTCAGTTGGTGGAACTTCAAAGCTAAAAGAACCAACTTGTAAAACATTCTGAAGATTATCTCTTACACTAGCGGCCACATCATCCCCTCCTCCTTGAAACGAAGCTGTCCGTGGTTTCATGGTATCTTTGGAGACCCTCTTTTGAACTGAAAAAATATCATCTTTGATAGCATTGCCAAACATTGGCCGCAATATACATCGCCTTCCAGCGTCCCAAAAAGAATAAGTATTGGACCTCCCGTCATGTGTGGCATGATGATCATATTGCCATGGCCTCCCCAATAACAAGTGACATGCATCCATTGGCAAGACATCACAAATTACTGTGTCTTTGTAGTCACCAACTGAAAAATTCACACGCACCTTGTGAGTAACTTTGAGTTTGCCAGACTGATATAACCACTCAATGAAATGTGGTTGCGGGTGTTTCCACATAGATAACGCTAAAGCATGCACCAATTCCTTGCTGATAGCATTAGTGTAGCTTCCACCATCTATGATCAACTTACAATTGGTGTTGTTGACCTTACATTGAGTCTGAAAATATTCCAACGCTACCCCTTATCCTCAATGCGATCCTCTTGCACACGTTGCACCATTAAGGACGGATATGATTCAGCAGTGATACGTCTCCAACGTATCTATAATTTTTGATTGTTCCATGCTATTATATTATCAACCTTGGATGTTTTATATGCATTTATATGCTATTTTATATGATTTTTGGGACTAACCTATTGACCTAGAGCCCAGTGCCAGTTTCTGTTTTTTCTTGTTTTAGAGTATCGCAGAAAAGGAAAATCAAACGGAGTCCAATTGACCTAAAACTTCATGGAACTTATTTTTGGACCAGAAGAAGCCCACAGAGTATCGGAGTTGGACCAGGAGAGTCCCGGGCTGCCCACGAGGGTGGGGGGCGCGCCCACCCCCCTAGGCGTGCCCCCCTGCCTCGTGGACAGCCCAGAGGTCCACCGACGTACTTCTTCCTCCCATATATACCCATATACCCTAAAAACTTCGGGGACAACAATAGATCGGGAGTTCCACCGCCAGAAGCCTCAGTAGCCACCAAAAACCAATCTAGACCCGTTCCGTCACCCTGCCGGAGGGGGAATCCTTCTTTGGTTGCCATCTTCATCATCCCGGTGCTCTTCATGATGAGGAGGGAGTAGTTCTCCCTCGGGGCTGAGGGTATGTACCAGTAGCTATGTGTTTGATTTCTCTCTTTCTCTCTCTCTCTCGTGTTCTTGAGGTGGTACGATCTTGATGTATCACGAGCTTTGCTATTATAGTGTGACGCCCCCGATTCAATCATACACTAATCATACACGCAAATGTGTACGATCAAGATCAGGGACTCGCGGGAAGATATCACAACACAACTCTAAAAAAAATAAGTCATACGAGCATCATAATACAAGCCAGGGGCCTCGAGGGCTCGAATACAAGGGCTCGATCATAGACAAGTCAGCGGAAGCAACAATATTTGAGTACAGACATAAGTTAAACAAGTTTGCCTTAAGAAGGCTAACACAAACTGAGATACAGATCGAAAGAGGCACATGCCTCCTGCCTGGGATCCTCCTAAACTACTCCTGGTCGTTGTCAGCGGCCTGCACGTAGTAGTAGGCACCTCCAGAGTAGTAGGAGTCCTCGTCGACGGTGGCGTCTATCTCCTGAACTCCGTCGTCTGGTCGCAGCAATCGGGTACAGGAAGGGGGAAAAGGGGGAACAAAGCAACCGTGAGTACTCATCCAAAGTACTCGCAAGCAAGTAGCTACACTACATATGTATGCATTGGTATCAAATGGAAAAGGGGTATCATATGTGGACTGAACTGCAGAATGCCGGAATAAGAGGGGGATAGCTAGTTCTATCGAAGACTACGCTTCTGGCCACCTCCATCTTGCAGCACGTAAAAGAGAGTAGATGGTAAGTTCACCAAAAATCATCGTGTAGCGTAATCCTAACCGGCGATCCTCTCCTTGTCGCCCTGTTAGAGAGCGAACACTGGGTTGTATCTGGCACTTGGAAGGGTGTGTTTTATTAAGTATCCGGTTCTAGTTGTCATAAGGTCAAGGTACAACTCTAAGTCGTCCTGTTACCGAAGATCACGACTATTCGAATAGTTTAACTTCCCTGCAGGGGTGCACCACATTTCCCAACACGCTCGATCCCCTTTGTCCGGACATACTTTTCTGGGTCATGCCTGGCCTCGGAAGATCAATACGTCGCAGCCCTACCTAGGCACAACAGAGAGGTCAGCACGCTGGTCTAAATCCTATGGCGGAGGGGTCTGGGCCCATCGCCCATTGCACATCTGCACGTTGCGAGGGCGACCGGAAGCAGACGTAGCCCCCTTAATACAAGAGCAGGCTTATGGTCCAATCCGGCACACGCCGCTCAGTCGCTGACGTCACGAAGGTTTCAGCTGATACCACGATGTCGAGTGCCCATAACTGTTCCCGCGTAGTTGGTTAGTGTGTATAAGCCAGTGGCCAGACTGAGATCAAATACCAAGATCTTGTTAAGCGTGTTAATTGAAGTATCCACGAACGCCGACCAGGGCCAGGCCCACCTCTCTCATAGGTGGTCTCAACCTGCCCCGTCGCTCCGCCACAATGATACAGTCGGGGGCCTTCGGGAACCCAGGCCCACCACTACCTGGGTGGAACCACCTACCCCTTCAGCCCCCAACATCAAAATCACTTGCTGGTACTCAACGAGCCGACCCGACTTTAGTTACCACATGTATCATGTATAAAGTATATAGTATATACCCGTGATCACCTCCTGAGTGGTCACGACCCGATATTATAGCATGGCAGACGGACAATGATGTAGAGCCACTGATGATAAACTAGCATCCTATACTAAGCATTAGGATTGCAGGTAAAGGTAACAACAGTAGTAGCAAGGACAGGCTATGCATCAGGATAGGATTAACAGAAAGCAGTAACATGCTACACTACTCTAATGCAAGCAGTAGAGAGAAGAGTAGGCGATATCTGGTGATTAAAGGGGGGGGGCTTGCCTGGCTACTCTGGCAAGAGAGAGGAGTCATCAACACCGTAGTCGTACTGGGTAGCAGCGGCGTCGGTCTCGGTGTCTAGCGAGAAAAGAGGGGGAAGAAACAATAAATATTAAGCAAACAGATGCATAACAATGAATGACATGACAAGTAGCGGTGCTAGGGGTGCCCTAACGCGTATGAGGTGGTGCCGGTGAAGGGGGGAAACATCTAGGAAATATCCCCGGTGTTTCGCATTTTCGACACATGAATCAGAGGGGGAAAGTTGTGTGTTTGCTATGCTAGGGATGTGTGGCGGACGAACGGGCTACGTATACAGATTCGTCTCGTCGTTCTGAGCAACTTTCATGTACAAAGTTTTTCCATCCGAACTACGGTCTATTTTATCTTAATTTTAAAAGATTTAAATCATTTTCTAAATTATTTTAATTTGAAAATTAAATAGTTAATTGCTATGGGCACCCAACAGAGTGCACACAGCAGGGCCACCGGAGGCTGACAGTGGGTCCAAGGGTCCCTATTGACTCAGTCAACAGTGCAGTCAACAGTCAAATGTTTGACTGTTGACTGGTCAAAACTGTAGATGGGGCCCAGGTGTCATTCACACATATCTTGTATTTCTTTTTAAGTGGATATTTAGAGGGGGATCCACCTGTCATTTGCACTAAACCTAACCATTGATTAGACTAACTAATAGGAGTACTAATTAGCTAACGGAGAGCCGGCCGGCCACCACACACACAGGATACACACACACAACGCTAGGGATTAGTTCTATTTTCTGTTGAGAAAATATAGCATTTTGTGATTTTCATAGGAATTAAATCATGCATCAAAATGATTTGGTCCAATGGAAACATTTGGACCATGTCAAGTGTACTATCAGCCCATAATTTTTTAGTCCGTTTAGTAGTTGTTTAGCCGCAGTTTAGGGGCAGTCAAGGGGGTTACTCGATGTAGAAATTGAAAAGCTAGCAATAGCTACAGTAACTGAATGTTACTTTCTCGCGGTGCGGGTGCAAGGCAGCGGCGGCGAGGCCACGCGCGGGAGGAGCAGCAGCAAACGGCAGCAGCAAGCAGAGCAGCGAGTAGCGGCGGCATCGAGCAGCGCAGCAACAGGCGGCGTGGGAGGGCATGCACGAGCACGCTACGCACGCACAAGGCGAGGCCGCGGCCGGTGAGCTCGCGAACGGGCGGCCGGGGGCGCGGCAACCACACGCGCGAGCGGACGCGCGGAGGTGCGGCCGAGACGAGATGCAGGCGACAACGCGGCAGTAGCAGCAGGAGAGCAAGAAGGAACGGCAACCAGTGGCAGCGGCGACGAGCACGCGGGCGCAGACGGCAGCGGCGGGTGGGCGCGCGCGTGAGCGCGGCCAGGCACGTGCAGGGGAGCCTAGGGCACGCACGGGGCGTGAGCGTGGGCTTGGCCACGATGAGCTCTGGATACGGCAGCTACGGAGCAGGGGTGACGTCTGTTAACACTAATCTTGTCATGATGTACCAGCATGCATGTTTAGTTTTGAGTTTGCATGTATTTTATATGATCTAAGGCATAGGCCAATGATACTTCAGCTACGCGCGTGAAGAAAGCGACATGTCGGGCTGCCGTGCGATGCGGTGAGCACGGCAAGATGCCGATGATGCCGTGCGATATGGCGAGGCTGTGAGAAGCGGCGAGGGAGACGCGACGAACCTGGAGGGTGATGGGCTGCTCGTTCAGGTTGAGCCGAGTGATTTGGCCAAGTCCTAGTTAGTTAGAGTGTGCTGATTGGTTGTAGCTAGCTAGCTTCGTGCATGAAGTAGTAGGCCACGATTGAGACGTGGAGCTAGTTTTAGATACAGCCGAGTCGTGTGGCCGTTGGAGTGATTTCAGGATCGGAGTAGGATAAGGCTGTTAGTGCATGCATAGATTAGTGGGATTAGTTGCCGAGAGAGGTGGCTAGCCAGTGCGTGTATTGTCCTTGTATATATATGTTTCAGTGGAGTAATGAAGAAAGGAGGCCGTGAGGGCTGGGAAAAACAAAATGTAGCCAATCCATTCGTCAAGGAGAAGAGCCTGTAGGAAAAGCTTGTGTGCTGCTCCTTGGTTTATGTGTGCATGTGTGTGTGTCCATGTGATCTTGAGAGAAGAAGATAGATAGAACCCACAAGAGTTGTGTGAGGCAGCTCAAGAGGAGAAAGAAGAGCAGCGCTACGAAGAGAGGCGGCGCCAACAACGTCAAGCTACGGCTACGGCGTACGTCGAGGAGCAGAAGGAAAAGGGGATGGACGGGGTGCTCACCTAGGAGCACATGGCGGCTCGGCGGGAGGTTTAGTAGCATCAGGGGTGGTCCGAATCGACGGAGTTCGCCGGCGATCCGAGGAGGAGGAAAGGCGTCGTGGGGCTCGATGAAGCGCTCCTCGGCTTGGGCTCGTGGTCCAGGACAACGTAGCGGAGGCGGGCGGAGCTCGTGGACTCGTCGGAGAGGCGAGAGGACGCCGACGGCTATGCGAATGTTGGCAACACAGCCATGGTGTTTCGCGTTTTCGACAGATGAATCGGAGGGGGAAAGTTGCGTGTTTTATATGCTAGGGATGTGTGGCGGACGAACGGGCCGCGTATCCAAATTCGTCTCATCGTTCTGAGCAAGTTTCATGTACAAAGTTTTTCCATCCGAACTACGGTTTATTTTATCTTAATTTTAAAAGATTTAAATCATTTTCTAAATTATTTTAATTTGAAAATTAAATAGTTAATTTCCATGGGCACCCAGCAGAGTGCACACAGCAGGGCCACCGAAGGCTGACAGTGGGTCCAGGGGTCCCTAGTGACTCAGTCAACAGTGCAGGCAATAGTCAAATGTTTGACTATTGACTAGTCAAAACTGTAGATGGGGCCCAGGTGTCATTCACACATATCTTGTATTTCTTTTTAAGTGGATATTTAGAGGGGGATCCACCTGTCATTTGCACTAAACCTAACCATTGATTAGACTAACTAGTAGGAGTACTAATTAGCTAATGGAGAGCCGGCCGGCCACCACACACACAGGATACACACACGCACACACAACGCTAGGGATTAGTTCTATTTTCTGTTGAGAAAAGATAGCATTTTGTGATTTTCATAGGAATTAAACCATGCATCAAAATGATTTGGTCCAATGGAAACATTTGGACCATGTCAGGTGTACTATCAGCCCATAATTTTTAGTCCGTTTAGTAGTTGTTTAGCCGCAGTTTAGGGGCAGTCAAGGGGGTTACTCGATGTAGAAATTGAAAAGCTAGCAATAGCTATAGTAACTGAATGTTACTTGCTCGCGGTGCGGGCGCTAGGCAGCGGCGGCGAGGCCACACGCGGGAGGAGCAGCAGCAAACGGCAGCAGCAAGCAGAGCAGCGAGTAGCGGCGACATCGAGCAGTGCAACAACAGGCGGCGTGGGAGGGCGTGCGCGAGCATGCTACGCACGCACAAGGCGAGGCCGCGGCTGGTGAGCTCGCGAACGGGCGGCCGGGGGCGCGGTGACCACATGCGTGAAGGTGCAGCCAAGACGAGATGAAGGCGATAGCGCGGCAGTAGCAGCAGGAGAGCAAGAAGCAACGGCAGCCAGCGTCAACGGCGACGAGCACGCGGGTGCAGACGGCAGCGAAGGGTGGGCGCGCGCGTGAGCGTGGCCAGGCACGGGCAGGGGAGCCTAGGGCACGCACGGGGTGTGAGCGTTGGCATGGCCACAATGAGCTCTGGACACGGCAGCTACGGAGCAGGGGTGACGTCTGTTAGCACTAATCTTGTCATGATGTACCAGCATGCATGTTTAGTTTTGAGTTTGCATGTAGTTTATATGATCTAGGGCATAGGCCAATGATACTTCAGCTACGCGCGTGAAGAAAGCGAGATGTCGGGCTGCCGTGCGATGCGGTGAGCACGACAAGATGCCGATGATGCCGTGCGATACGGCGAGGCCATGAGAAGTGGCGAGAGAGACGCGACGAAGCTGGAGGTGATGGGCTGCTCGTTCAGGTTGAGCCGAGTGATTTGGCCAAGTCCTAGTTAGTTAGAGTGTGCTGGTTGGTTGTAGCTAGCTAGCTTCGTGCATGAAGTAGTAGGCCACGATTGAGACGTGGAGCTAGTTTTAGATACGGCCAGAGTCGTGTGGCCGTTGGAGTGATTTCAGGATCGGAGTAGGATAAGGCTGTTAGTGCATGCATAGATTAGTGGGATTAGTTGCCAAGAGAGGTGGCTAGCCAGTGCGTGTATTGTCCTTGTATATATATGTTTCAGTGGAGTAATGAAGAAAGGAGGCCGTGAGGGCTGGGAAAAACAAAATGTAGCCAATCCATTCGCCAAGGAGAAGAGCCTGTAGGTAAAGCTTGTGTGCTGCTCCTTGGTTTATGTGTGCGTGTGTGTGTGTCCATGTGATCTTGAGAGAAGAAGATAGAGAGAACCCACAAGAGTTGTGTGAGTTATCTCAAGAGGAGGAAGAAGAGCAGCGCTGCGAAGAGAGGCGGCGCCAACAACGTCAAGCTACGGCTACGGCGTACGTCGAGGAGCAGAAGAAAAAGGGATTGGACGGGGTGCTCACCTAGGAGCACACAGCGGCTCGGCGGGAGGTTTAGTAGCAGCAGGGGTGGCCCGAATCGACGGAGTTCGTTGGCGACCCGACGCGGAGGAAAGGCGTCGTGGGGCTCAATGAAGCGCTCCCCGGCTCGGGCTCGTGGTCCAGGACAACGTAGTGGAGGCGGGCGGAGCTCGTGGACTTGTCGGCGAGGCGAGAGGAGGCCGGCGGCTACGCGAATGTTGGCGACACAGCCATGGTAGCGCTCGGGCGCCGGTCCAGATCGAGAAAAGGGAGCGAGGGGAGAGGAGAGGGGGAACTGGGGAAGCGGGGGGGGGGGGGGGGGGCTTATAGGCAGTGGTGGCCGGGTGATGGCCGGCGCGTGGCCGCCGACGGGGCAATGGCCGCCATGATCCCCCCTGTGAACAGGAGGATGACGGGGGCACAGGTGGGCCGGCCTGGCCAGCTAAGTGAGCCAAGGTCCAGGGGAGGTGCGTGTTTTTTTGATTCATCTCCTTTTTAATCTTTTATTTAATTTCCACACTAGTTTTAGTTTAGTTAATATACCAAAGTAGTTTCTAAATTAGTACTAATGTTTATACCTCTGCCATAAAAAGTTTGGTACCCAAATAAATTAGTTTGATACTTTAGAATTTATAAAAGGCATTTATATAATTATTCAAGCCACTGTTTTAATCACTTTTGAGCACTTTAAACATTTTATAAAAACTCTGTTACTTCACCAATAATACTTATGAATTATTTGCCACATTTTGCACATTTTAGCTTTGATTTTTGAATACTTTTATTTTTGACTTTACTTTTAAATTTGAATTTAGACCGTTTTGAATCTAATGAGAGATTAGCAACAGTAACAGAGGTGAGGTGGCATCATTAGCGTGGGATTACTGTAGCTGGATTATCCGGGCGTTACATATAGTTGGATCTTATGATGTTTCTCCTCCTGTACTCTCTTGTGATGAATTGAGTTTTCCCTTTAAAGTTATCTTATGGGATTGAGAATTTAAGGATTTGAGAACACTTGATGTATGTCTTGCGTGGGATACCTGTGGTGACAACGGGGTATTCTATGATCCACTTGATGTATGTTTTGGTGATCAACTTGCGGGTTCTGTGACCTTGGGAATCTATGCATAGGGGTTGGCACACGTTTTCATCTCGACTCTCCGGTAGAAACTTTGGGGCACTCTTTGAGGTTCTATGTGTTGGTTGAATAGATTAATCTGAGATTGTGTGATGCATATCGTATAATCATACCCACGGATACTTGAGGTGACATTGGAGTATCTAGGTGACATTAGGGTTTTGGTTGATTTTTGTCTTAAGGTGTTATTCTAGTACGAACTCTAGGGCTGTTTGTGACACTTATAGGAATAGCCCAATGGATTGATTGGAAAGAATAACTTTGAGGTGGTTTCGTACCCTACCATAATCTCTTCGTTTGTTCTCCGCTATTAGTGACTTTGGAGTGACTCTTTGTTGCATGTTGAGGGATAGTTATGTGATCCAATTATGTTATTATTGTTGAGAGGACTTGCACTAGTGAAAGTATGAACCCTAGGCCTTGTGTCAACGCATTGCAATACTGTTTACGCTCACTTTTATCATTAGTTACCTTGCTGTTTTTATATTTTCAGATTACAAAAACCTAAATCTACTATCCATATACCACTTGTATCACCATCTCTTCGCCGAACTAGTGCACCTATACAATTTACCATTGTATTGGGTGTGTTGGGGACACAAGAGACTCTTTGTTATTTGGTTGCAGGGTTGCTTGAGAGAGACCATCTTCATCCTACGCCTCCTATGGATTGATAAACCTTAGGTCATCCACTTGAGGGAAATTTGCTACTGTCCTACGAACCTGTGCACTTGGAGGCCCAACAACGTCTACAAGAAGAAGGTTGTGTAGTAGACATCAAGCTCTTTTCTGGCGCCGTTGCCGGGGAGGTTAGCGCTTGAAGGTATATCTTTAGATCTTGCAATCGGATCTTTTTGTTTCTTGTTTTAGCACTAGTTTAGTTTATAAAAGAAAACTACAAAAAATGAAATTGAGTTTGCCTCATACGCTTCATCTTTTTAATATCTTTCATGAGTATGATGGAAAGGAAAATTGTGCCAAAGTGTTAGTAGAAGAATGCATTAAAATGTTTGGCACTAAATATTTGAATGATGAGCATGATTGCAATGTTGTTAGTATGCATTCCTTGAATATCCATGATGCTAATGATATGCAAAGCCACAAGCTTGGGGAAGCTATGTTTGATGAAGATGATATTTTTTGTCCCCCAAGTTTTGATGAGCAAATTTATTATGATGAAAGCATGCCTCCTATTTATGATGATTATATTGATGAAAGTGGATTTGGAGAGGTCATGACTTTATTTTGTGATGAATCCACTATTTCGGAAGAGGTTCCAATTGATTTTGCGAACAAAGTTGCTATCTATGATGATTATTGTGATGACTTGTATGCTATAAAGAATAATGATATCCATGAAACTTGTCATCTTGATTTCAATTTTCAATCCCATGATAGTTATTTTGTTGAGTTTGCTCCTACTACTATTCATGAGAAGAAATTTGCTTATGTGGAGAGTGATAAAAATTCTATGCTTGTGCATCATGAAAAGAATGCTTTAGGTGCTGGTTATATTGTTGAATTCATTCATGATGGTACTGAAAATTATTATGAGGAAGGAATATATTCTTGTAGGAATTGCAATAATATCAAGTTTCCTCTCTATGTGCTTAAAGTTTTGAAGTTATGCTTGTTTTACCTTTCTATGCAAGTTGATTCTTGTTCCCACAAGTTGTTTGCTCACAAAATCCCTATACATAGGAAGTGGGTTAGGCTTAAATGTGCTAGTCATATTCTTTATTATGCTCTCTTTATGTTTCAATTCTTATCTTTTATGTGAGCATCATTGAAATCATCATGCCTAGCTAGGGGCGTTAAACGATAGCGCTTGTTGGGAGGCAACCCAATTTTATTTTTTGTTCCTTGCTTTTTCCTCCTGTTTAGCAATAAATAAATTATATAGCATCTGTTATGATTGAGTTTTTATGTTTTAATTAGTGTTTGTGCCAAGTAGAACCGTTGGGAAGACTTGGGGAAAGTCTTGTTGATCTTGCTGTAAAAAACAGAAACTTTAGCGCTCACGAGAATTGCTGCAATTTTTATTTAGAAAGTTATATTTAGTTAATTATTTTTTAATATGATTAATAGACAAATTACTCAGGTCCACCAATTTATTTGAGAATTTTATGAGTTCCAGAAGTATACATTTGATACAGATTACTATAGACTGCTTTGTTTTTGACAGATTCTATTTTTCGTGTGTTGTTTACTTATTTTGATGAATCTATGGCTAGTAAAAGAGTTTATAAACCATATAGAAGTTAGAATACAGTAGGTTTAACACCAATATAAGTAAAGGATGAGTTCATTACAGTACCTTGAAGTGGTGTTTTCTTTTCTTTCGCTAACGAAGCTTATGAGTTTTCTGTTAAGTTTTGTGTTGTGAAGTTTTCAAGTTTTGGGTGAAGATTCGATGGACTATGGAATAAGGAGTGGCAATATCCTAATCTTAGGGATGCCCAAGGCACCCCAAGGTAATATTTAAGGACAACCAAAAGCCTAAGCTTGGGGATGCCCCGGAAGCCATCCCCTCTTTCGTCTACTTCCATCGGTAACTTTACTTGGAGCTATATTTTATTCACCACATGATATGTGTTTTGCTTGGAGCGTCATTTCATTCTATTTAGTTTTGCTTGATGTTTGAATAAAATACCAAGATCTGAAATTCTTAAATCTTAGAGAGTCTTCACATAGTTGCATAATTATTCGACTACTCATTGATCTTCACTTATATCTTTCGGAGTAGTTTGTCATTTGCTCCAGTACTTCACTTATATCTTTTTAGAGAACGGTGGTGGTGTTGTTTTATAGAAACTATTATTCTCTCATGCTTCACTTAGATTATTTTGAGAGTCTTAAACAGCATGGTAATTTTCTTAAATAATCCTAATATACTAGGTATTCAAGACTAATAAAAACTTTCATATAGAGTGCATGGAATACTAAGAGAAGTTTGATACTTGATGATTGTTTTGAGATATGGAGATAGTGATATTAAAGTTGTGATAGTTGAGTAGTTGTGAATTTGAGAAATACTTGTGTGGAATTTTGCAAGTCCCGTAGCATGCACGTATGGTAAACGTTGTGTAACAAATTTGAAACATGAGGTGTTATTTGATTGTCCTCCTTATGAGTGGCGGTCGGGGGCGAGCGATGGTCTTTTCCTACAAATCTATCCCCCTAGGAGCATGCGCGTAATGCTTGGTTTTTGATGACTTGTTGATTTTTGCAATAAGTATGTGAGTTCTTTATGACTAATGTTGAGTCCATGGATTATAGGAACTCTTACCCTTCCATCATTGCTAGCCTCTTCGGTACCGTGTATTGCCCTTTCTCACATTGAGAGTTGGTGCAAACTTCGCCGGTGCATCCAAACCACGTGATATGATACGCTCTTTCACACATAAACCTCCTTATATCTTCCTCAAAACAGCCACCATACCTACCTATTATGGCATTTCCATAGCCATTCCGAAATATATTGCCATGCAACTTTCCACCGTTCCGTTTATTATGACACACTTCATCATTGTCATATTGCTTTGCATGATCATGTAGTTGACATCATATTTGTGGCAAAGCCACCATTCATAATTTTTCATACATGTCGCTCTTGATTCATCGCAATCCCGGTACACAGCCGGAGGCATTCATATAGGGTCATATCTTGTTCTAGTATCGAGTTGTAATCTTTGAGTCGTAAATAAATAGAAGTGTGGTGATCATCATTAATAGAGCATTGTCCCCAAAAAAAGAGAAAGGCCAAATAAAAATAAAATAAAAGGGAAAAATGCTACTATCCTTTTTTCCACACTTGTGCTTCAAATTAGCACCATGATCTTCATGATAGAGAGTCTCTTGTTTTGTCACTTTCATATACTAGTGGGAAATTTTCATTATAGAACTTGGCTTGTATATTCCAACAATGGGCTTCCTCAAATGCCCTAGGTCTTCGTGAGCAAGCAAGTTGGATGCACACCCACTTAGTTTCTTTTGTTGAGCTTTCTTACATTTATAGCTCTAGTGCATCCATTGCATGGCAATCCCTACTCCTTGCATTGACATCAATTGATGGGCATCTCCCTAGCCCATTGATTATCTGCGTCGATGTGAGACTTTCTCCTTTTCGTCTTCTCCAAACAACCCCCTCATTATATTCTATTCCACCCATAGTGCTATATCCATGGCTCACGCTCATGTATTGCATGAAAGTTGAAAAAAGTTTGAGATTACTAAAGTATGAAACAATTTCTTGGCTTGTCATCGGGGTTGTGCATGATGAGAGCATTCTTGTGTGACAAAAATGGAGCATGACCAAAGTATATGATTTTGTAGGGATGAACTTTTTTTGGCCATGTTATTTTGAGAAGACATGATTGCTTAGTTAGTATGCTTGAAGTATTATTATTTTTATGTCAATATTAAACTTTTGTCTTGAATCTCATGGATCTGAATATTCTTGCCACAATAAAGAGAACTACATGAATAAATATGTTAGGTAGCATTCCACATCAAAAATTCTGTTTTTATCATTTACCTACTCGAGGACGAGCAAGAATTAAGCTTGGGGATGCTGATATGTCTCCAACGTATCTATAATTTTTGATTGTTCCATGCTATTATATTATCAACCTTGGATGTTTTATATGCATTATATGCTATTTAATATGATTTTTGGGACTAACCTATTAACCTAGAGCCCAGTGCCAGTTTCTGTTTTTTTTCTTGTTTTAGAGTATCGCAGAAAAAGGAAAATCAAACGGAGTCCAATTGACCTGAAACTTCACGGAACTTATTTTTGGACCAGAAGAAGCCCATGGAGTATCAGAGTTGGACGAGGAGAGTCCCGGGCTGCCCACGAGGGTGGGGGGCACGCCCACCCCCCTGGGCGTGCCCCCTGCCTCGTGGACAGCCCAGAGGTCCACCGACGTACTTCTTCCTCCCATATATACCCATATACCCTAAAAACTCCGGGGACGACAATAGATCGGGAATTCCGCCGCCAGAAGCCTCCGTAGCCACCAAAAACCAATCTAGACCCATTCTGGCACCCTGCCGGAGGGGGAATCCTTCTCCGGTGGCCATCTTCACCATCCCGGTGCTCTCCATGACGAGGAGGGAGTAGTTCTCCCTCGGGGCTGAGGGTATGTACCAGTAGCTATGTGTTTGATCTCTCTCTCTCTCTCTCTCGTGTTCTTGAGGTGGTACAATCTTGATGTATCGCGAGCTTTGCTATTATAGGTGGATCTTATGATGTTTCTCCCCCTCTACTCTCTTGTGATGAATTGAGTTTTCCCTTTGAAGTTATCTTATGGGATTGAGTCTTTAAGGATTTGAGAACACTTGATGTATGGCTTGCGTGGGATACCTGTGGTGACAATGGGGTATTCTATGATCCACTTGATGTATGTTTTGGTGATCAACTTGCGGGTTCCGTGACCTTGGGAATATATGCATAGGGGCTGGCACACGTTTTCATCTTGACTCTCTGGTAGAAACTTTGGGGCACTCTTTTAGGTTCTATGTGTTGGTTGAATAGATGAATCTGAGATTGTGTGATGTATATCATATAATCATACCCACAGATACTTGAGGTGACATTGGAGTATCTAGGTGACATTAGGGTTTTGGTTGATTTGTGTCTTAAGGTGTTATTCTAGTACGAACTCTAGGGCTGTTTGTGACACTTATTGGAATAGCCCAACGGATTGATTGGAAAGAATAACTTTGAGGTGGTTTCGTACCCTACCATAATCTCTTCGTTTGTTCTCCGCTATTAGTGACTTTGGAAAGACTCTTTGTTGCATGTTGAGGGATAGTTATGTGATCCAATTATGTTATTATTGTTGAGAGGACTTGCACTAGTGAAAGTATGAACCCTAGGCCTTGTGTCAATGCATTGCAATACCGTTTATGTTCACTTTTATCATTAGTTACCTTGCTGTTTTTATATTTTCAGATTACAAAAACCTATATCTACTATCCATATATCACTTGTATCACCATCTCTTCGCCGAACTAGTGCACCTATACAATTTACCATTGTATTGGGTGTGTTGGGGACACAAGAGACTCTTTGTTATTTGGTTGCAGGGTTGCTTGAGAGAGACCATCTTCATCCTACGCCTCCTACAGATTGATAAACCTTAGGTCATCCACTTGAGGGAAATTTGCTACTGTCCTACAAACCTCTGCACTTGGAGGCCCAACAATGTCTACAAGAAGAAGGTTGTGTAGTAGACATCGAGCAGCTTCAAAACTAGCAGTTACCTTCTCAACATCTTCAAAATTTTCACTAGAAATGTCAGAAACTGCCTCTTCATCACTCGCGGATGCATAGCCATCTTTTGTGAGCAATACTCTCTTCTCATTAGAACACTAACGCTTCGTATGTCCCCTTCCTCCACACTTGAAACACTCTATGTCACTGGAACGATTGGTCGACTGTGCACTAGAATCAACCCTCGACGGTCTTGATTTTGAAGCATTCTTTTGCACGGAACCATGAGGATGATTTTATGTTGCCGTCCTAGAGCTAGGACTGGTATCCTCACTCTGATGCTGCGAGCGTCGCCATTTGTTCAAAGTGGTACCAAGAACTGTGTTGACTTGGCATTTCTTAATCTATTGTTCCGCACGCACAGCTTGGTGCACAAGATCTTGAATGTTGTAGTAGACCACCATCTCAACACGATCATGCACCTCGATATTGGGCCCGTTAAAGAAACGTGCCATGGTCACCTCCGGATCCTCCGTTGTCACTGTACATATCATGAGCAATTCCATCTCCTTGTAATATTCATCAACACTCATATTACCTTGAGAGAGCCGCTACAACTTGTCGTACATATCTCTTTTATAGTGCTTAGTAACAAAACGTTGCCTCATGAATTCTTTCATCCCTCGCCAAGTCGTCGGGCGATGTCTTGAGCGACAAATCTGATTCCACCACTACAAAAAATACACTTCCGTGATGATATATGTTTGTCACAGTAGGTCACATTTTTTGTCATGCATGTACATCCATGACGATTTTATGACAGAATCAAGATAGTCATACCTGTGTTGTCGTAGAAGTGTTCCATGACATTACCAAAATTATCATCACGGAAGTGTCCACTTCCATGATGATAAATCACGCGTCACAGAAGTGCTTTCGTCAAGGGTGACCGACACATGGCATCAACCGTAACGGAACGGCGTTAAGCTATTGGGTTCGGTTTTGGATCTGATAACCCGCTAACAGCCCCGACCAATGGGGATTTTCCACGTGTAAAATCATCATTGGCTGGAGGAAACACGTGTCGGCTCACTGGACAGATGTCATCCACTCATTGGACCGAAGGCGCCTATGATACGTCAACACGTGGCATGGCCGAACAGAGGCCCATTCTCGTGAAAAGGCCGGCCCGTTTGACTTGGTCAAAAGGTGGCGGGCCGGCCCACGGAAAGCTTGTTTATGACCTATTCGCATATGGCCCATTTACAACCCGCTAACCTAGGGCCCGTTTCAACCTATTCAAATTAGGCCTAGTAGCATCATCTGGGCCGTCCAATATGATTCCAGCCCATTTTAAGTTCCGGCCCATGTATGGCCCATGACGTCTTTCAGCCCATATGAGGCCCTTTGTAACTCTTGGCCCATTAACAACCCGTGGTGAAACTGGCCCGTAATGAACAATGTATCACTTTATACCCATTAACGGCCCATTAATCCATTGGGCCGTTTGCAGCCCATGTTATCTTTCCGCCTTCTCAGGGCCCATTTATTCTTGGTCTCATTTCTAGCATTCGGTTACTTACGGCCTGTTACTGCCATTTTCTGCTTGTGGGCCAAATTCAGCCTGTGGTTACAGTCGACCCGTTTGTGGCCCGTTAATACGTTGGGCTATTTTCATAGCATCATCAAATACGGCCTATTAATGACGTCCCGTTATGGTCGGCCCATGAACGGATGACTCCAACTCTGGCTCGTTTACGGCCATAATGCGGTCTGTTTTTGGCCCATGTTTGGCCAATCGATCATACGACCAGTATAAGTCCCATTGATGATACGGCTCGTAGAAGGCCCATTGTTTCTAGGACCCATTGTCGGTGTCAAAACCGGCGGATCTCGGGTAGGGGGTGGAATCTGCGTGCGGCTCCAACGCCACAGAATTGGTAGCCCCTGTGATGGAGTCAAGCTTCCCATCTTCGGGCGATTTGATCTGCTCCGGATTTGTAGCCGGAGCTGCTGCAGGAGCTATCTCCTGGGTGCTGCCCGATGATAGGTCTAAGCCATGTTCATCGAGGCAATGGGGAGCGGCTGCCGTGGTCTCGAATCCGTCGAAGATCAAATCTCCATGGATGTCCATGACGTAATTGAAGCTCCCGAATCTGACCTGATGGCCAGGGGCGTAGCTGTCGATCTGCTCCAGATGGCCAAGCGAGTTGGCCCGCAGTACGAAGCGCCGAATACGAAGATCTGTTCGGGGAGGAAGGTTCCTCCTTGGAAAGCATCATTATTGACGATCGAAGGGGCCATCGAGCCTTATGCCAACGACACAGTGGAACTCTCAATGAAAGCACCAATGTCGGTGTCAAAACCGACGGATCTCGGGTAGGGGATCCCGAACTGTGCGTCTAGGATCGATGGTAACAGGAGACAGGGGAGACGATGTTTACCCAGGTTCGGGCCCTCTCTATGGAGGTAATACCCTACTTCCCTCTTGATTGATCTTGATGAATATGAGTATTACAAGAGTTGATCTACCACGAGATCGTAATGGCTAAACCCTAGAAGTCTAGCCTATGAATATGGTAATGAGTATATGTGGTGTCCTTTCCGGACTATCCCCTTCGGTTTATATAGACACCGAGGGGAACTAGGGTTTACATGGAGTTGGTTACATAAAAAGGAATCTTTGGTCGCCAAGCTTGCCTTCCACGCCAAGCAGAGTCCAATTCAGACACGAGTATGGTCTTCGATCTTCATAGCCCATTAGTCCGGCCCATGGATATCAGGTCGGACGTCCGAGGACCCCTTAGTCCAGGACTCCCTCACCCGTAGAAGGCCCATTGTTTCTATGACCCGTAGGAGGCCCAGTGTCACTACAGTAAATATGTAGCCCATGGCCTGTTAAAGGCGGGAAACTACAATAGGTTTAGACCTGCTAATGGCCCAAGATGATTATAGGCCCATATGAGTAACGGGCCGACCTGAAGACCGACAACACTGAGATCCACTGAACCTTCCGGCCTAAATTACAGCATACCGACCAAAGAATAAACCTAGACTATACAATAAAGAAATTATGGCATATTACATCCACTGGGAATCAAAGTTCGCTACCGATGATAATAAAGCGCAACATGACCGCAGATTACATACACTGGGCATCAAAGGTCGCCACTAGTGCATATAAACGCGCCGACAAAAGAATATACAAAACTGAGAGCACTTTAGAAGGCACTAGACCTGGCAAGGTCGGGCCCCGCAAGCAGCCGAACAAGCTGATGAGACCTCAGTTGTGTCAATGATAGTTGCTTCATCCCTAGCTATATGGCACCATAGTGCGCAAGGCAGTCCCCTAACATCTTCATTACATCTTTGACTTCAAGTCGGAGCATAGCTGAAGCAAGCCTTTTCGCTTTAAGTTGAGACTGAAGAAGTCGAACTGATTGAGGTAGTGACTGCACAGAGGTTGCTACACACATGCTGGTGAGTAGCTTCAACTCACTGTCTTTATCAAGACAGGACCTTGGGGTCATCTCGCTGTCCTCAAGATGGTTTGGCTCACTATATTTCCTAAAGTTCTGCCTGGCATAAGAGATATGACTCTGAAAGAGAAACAAGGAGACACGTAACAGGTTTCACAATTATATAAGCAAATAAATGGATCTGTTCTGCATAAGGAACATGTTTTTACAACTACAATTTAAAACCGGTAGGTGTTGCAAACATCCAATCAGATGTAAACAACAGTGGAGGAAATGATGCCTATCCAAATCTATACTAGAACAAAGTTTGAAGGCTTGAGAAGGATGAACTTACATTACATGTTAACACGGGCTGGACAAAGCCCTTCTCCATGTTGATGGAAGGATAATTCAATAAATTCCCCAAAGAAAATTCTTTATAAGCGTTGCCATTATTCTACATTTTGCAAAGAGTAAATATAGATCAAATAATATTGGAAGAAATAGAGGATAATGAAGCTCAGGTGCAGACTGATGATACATAATCAAATAGCAATTAATTAAGTACAACGTTACAAGGCAAAAGGTACTGACAAGAGGAATGCATACACCAACATGTGCAGTGGCATTGGCTTTATTCAACATTTTGGTAAGAGTAAATGTAGATATGATAATTTGGAGAAAGTGGAGGGCAGGGCAGATAAGATGCAGAGTAATGCTAGACAATCAACTATCTCGCGATGCATGTACAGTAATACCACCACCGCCCGTTATTACTTGTCGCTCAAATGGATGTATCTAGCACTATTAAGTTCTAAATACATCCAATTGATCAACAATTAATTCGATACAGAGGGATTACATGACAACATGTACTTACATGAGCAATCCAAAACTTCATAACCGTTGTGTTAATTCTACATTTATCTAAGAGTAAATATAGATCTTATAATTTCAAGCAAAGGTAGGATAAAGAAGCGAACATTTACAATGATGCTACATAATCAAACAACAATGAGCGTAAGTATGCTGACAAAGGGCAAGAGGTACTGACAAGAGCAATGCAGAGCCCGGTATTGTCATGAGATCCTATGATCCTTTGAGCAAGGAGATTCATCTGAAATTAGTTTTCATACAAGAGAGAAGGTAAGGCACATGCATAAATTTAGGAGTTCAAATTTTGAATTGGTATCATAGACAGTACGTGACGCTGGGCTCTCAACAGTTCTAATAGGGGTTTGGCCACTGGAGTAGGGGTAAAGTCTGGTACAGCTGGGCCTGTGTTTTCTGTGGCTGCTGATCTATCTGATTTAACAGGTATCACTACCTTTTCCAAATACCTAGTTTGTACTCCTTGAGGATTTGCACTCACCCTCTTCCTTTTGGACATCTATTACGAAAGAACAACATTTGACTCGAAAAACATAGTATGCCGATACATGGTGTCGGGGGTGTCTGATCCCTCGCACAGCTATGGGGATCGGCGGACCGAGCCCCTTTTGGTTCGGCAGGGGGCGGTGGATGCACAAAGAGCAGATCGAGGCGAAACACACGAGCGAGACGATCGATTTACCCAGGTTCGGGCCGCACGGATGCGTAAAACCCTACTCCTGCTTTGGTGGTTGTATTGAGTTCTTGCTCGGGAGCGGCGAGTGCTACAGTACACTCAAGCAGCTGGCGAGACCGAGCGTGAGAATGGCTGTCCTCCTTTCTCTGTTGTGCATGGGCCTCCTTTTATATGTCTAAGGGGTCACCGACACGTGGCAACAGAGGTAAGGGTAAAAATGTAAAAGGGGTGGTAGTTGGCTCCACCGCCTACATGTTGCATCCTACCTAACTCTGACGGAAGGGGACAAGGGCATTAAATGCCCGTCTGTGTCACCTTGACGGCCCAGAGAGGGACCGCTAGGGATGCCACCATTTGCCACGATGGTTCCTTGTCAGCGTCTGCTTGCCACCGCATGTCCCCGGCTGCCCAGCCTCCCGCCACGTACGCCAGGAATGGTCCCAGGGCGACACGTTGGTGGGTGAGCTGGAGCGCGGGCTGCGGGGTAGTAGCTTGCCGCGGCAAGCGCCTTGCCGCGGATGTTGCCTTGTCGCGTCCGGGAGCTTGCCGCTCACCGGGTCTTCTCGGGGCGCGCGGTGCGCCACAGCGAGTCTCTTGAGATGCTTTGGTTGTCTTCCCGGCAAGAGGAGTCTCGTCTCCTTCCCGGCAAGCTCCTCTTGCCGGGGCCTTGTTCCCTTCCCGGCAAGCTCCTCTTGCCGGGGCCTTGTTCTGCTCTTTGGATACTTTGTTCTCGAATGGCTCCAGAGGAACCATGGAGGGTCCTGGCGGTTGCCCGGCAAGCCTTGCCGTGGGTCGCTGCGACTGCCCGTGCACAAGTTCGGGGTACTAAGATACCCCTACTTTAGTACACCGACACATGGAATAGGTACAGAAAATGGATAGGTATGGCATATACTCATATATGATGCTTGAACTAAGCAGATGGTGTAACAAAGTAGAAGTAATGCAAGAGGTTAGATGCAAAATATGTGCGACCAAGACAATCTTGCCAAGTTAGAGCATGCACCTTGATGGGTGAATAAGATAGGCCATCCTCCACCATCCCAAGTTTGTTTGCCAGTGGATTGTTCCACAATATTCCTCTTGTGCGCCCATTCTCATATTCATTTTGATAATGTTCAATACCTGACATGCATGAAAACATAAAAACAAGTGAGATTATCTTTGTAATGCAGAAGTGATTCTAATCCAATACTTCCTCCCTGTAAACCCCTTTGCGCTACCTCTGCAATTCTTCTAAGAGGTGCCATGCATGCTGTAATTTGGTGTGTGCATTAATACAATGTGGCCTACTACTCAAAATATGAGAGCTGCGGAAGTGATGATACTTCATAGATGACAGCTTCAACATATAGTAAAGAAGAACAAGTCGACCTGACCTGACAAGTTCAAAATATACTAAGGGAGGGAAACTCAATCTGACCAGTCGACCGCAAGAGAAGAGGACCACCTTAAAGAAGAGCAGAAGAGCAAGCAGATTGAAGATATTACAAGTCTTTCTATACAATGTCGGTTGGCCACCCATGATGAACCAGAGCGCACAGAGAAATACTATTCCTTCCAGTCTCTCCATATGTGGCTCACATGCATTTTGAAACTAAAGTAGGAACATTTAGCTGACCAATTAAACATCTCTCAGTTTTACTAATATCAGCATAATATCATATTTGAATTTGTACAACTAAGCTTGTTTAGCTCGATGGGTGGAGCAGTGCTATTACGACACGAACCACGTAGGCTGATCGTGGTCATCATAAAATGAGGAAACCGTAATCATGATGAGTATAGTGTTGACCGTGGCAGTGGGATGGCAGATCTGAAGCTGCAAACCGCGCAAAGGGTAGTTAGCAACCAATGTTTGCTTTGAAATAACAACTAAGATTTGGTATGGACAAGAAAGTACAGTCAACAAGTGACAAAGAAATGCAATTCTGTTGTCTCTCTATATGCCGCGACATGCATTTGGAAACTCAAGTGGGACCTTTAGCTAACCAATTAAATGTGTCTGTTAACTAATATTAGTATCATATCACAATCATATTTGAACAACTAAGCTTTGGAATTTTGAGTGTTGTGTTGTTTAGCTTGAAGGGTGGAGTAATGCTAGTACGACAAAAAGCACCTACGCCGATCATAGTAGAGTAGATAAAAGGGGAAAACCCTAAGCATCAAAAGTTAAATCAGGAAAGTGGAACTAGCTGGACCAGTGGGTGGCGCACATGCTTTTTGAAACAAATATAGGAACATTAGGTGACCAATTAAACATTCTCTATTTTAGTAATATGAGCATCATATCAGATTCATATTTCAACACGTAAGCTTTGGAATTATGAGTGGCATGTTGTTTCGCTTGATGGGTTGAGGTCTTGAGGAGCAGTGCTAGCATGACACGAAGCAGTGAAGCACCTACGATGATGGTAGTGAATATAAATGGGGGAAACCATAAGCTTTACGAGTATAGTGACCATGACATGGAGGATCTGAAGGTGCAAACCGGACAAAGCTACTTCGCAACCAATGTTTGCATTCAACTACCCACTATGATTTGGTACTGTCACACCCTAGCTAGATTATGCATTAGAGTGTGCATCATGTTTACCTTCATTAGAAATTGAAATGGGGAAAGCAGAACCCCCAGCACCCCCCCTGAAATCAACTAGGGTTTACTAAAAATAAATTCAATGAACCTGAAATGCCCTTCAAAAATGTTCACCCTCTTTGCCTTGGGTTAGAACCCTTGGGAAAAATGGTGCATATAATTTTAGGTCAACAAAAGGGGCATTGACTTAATTCATAAATATTTGAATTTGGGCATTTAAATACTATTAAATAATTCAAATGCTCAAATAATGTTGGAACTATTTTTGGGCCACTGAAATATTTCAGAAAGTGTCCATAAATATTTTCAGGATTTTATAAAATGATTTAGTATTTAAACTAAATCAAAACAGAATAACAGAAATAGAAAAACAGAATAAATTAGGAAAAGAACAGTGGCTCACCTCGACCTTACCTGGCCCACCTGTAGCCCATCCACCTGGCCCAGCGCCAGGCCACCAGCGGCCCAGCCCACCAGCACCTCGCCCGTCGTCTTCCTCCCCTCGCCCCGAAGCAGCTGCGTGCCAGCAGCAGCGCACACCGGAGGTCTCCACCTCCTGCTTCGCGGTGGCAGCCCCCCTGGCCTCCTAGCCGCGCCACGAAGACGCCCGCGGCCCCCTCGACCCTCTCTGGCTCTCCCTGGACCTCTCTCCCTCCTCTGCTCTCTCCCTACGACGCCACAGAACACGGCCGTCGCCGCCGACGAGAACCACCACGGCCACCACCTCCCCCTCGCTTCCCTGACCAGCTTAGAGGCTCCGCCTCGACCCCGTCTTCCTCCTCACCGAACCACGCCCCGCCGGAAGCCCTGCATCGTCGATTCAAGCTCTTCTTCAAGCTTCGGCACCGACGATCGCCGCCGTCGATTCGCTTGCTCCAGTGCCTCCCCGAGCTTGCCGAGGCCACCGCTGCACCCGCTGTGAGCTCCTGTGTCATTTCCCCCTCTCCCCTGGCTCGTTTTCTTCCTCTAACACCGATGCCCGTCGGAACCGAGAGCTCTTCGCCGCCGGCCATGACGCCACCGTGACCGCAGCCGTGCAAGCTTGCAACCGAGCGCGCCATCGTGCTCAGCACGTTCCCAGGAGTCGACCGCGACCACCCGCGACTCCTGCCGTTCCCTACAATGCCGATCCGCTCAACTCCCGAACTCCGGCCGCCGCGCAAGTTGCCGCCGCCGTCGTTTTAGGCCACTAGGGCTGCTGCCGTGAGCACCACTGGACGCGGACGAGTCCCCTCGTCACGTAGAGCCTCTCCGCTATGCAAATGGTCGCCTGTGGGTGATTCCCGAGCCGCCCCGCCGTTTCTGTCGTCGCCGGCGACAAGCCGCCGGCAAGTTTGACCTGGCTGACCAGGGGGTTGACCACCCCTGAGTCACTGACATGTGGGCCCCAGGCCACTAACTAAAATAGGATTAGTATTAGTTTACCACTAACTAAATCTAGTTAGTTAACTAACCACTGACCAGTGGGTCCCACTGGTCAGGTTTGACCCGGACGCACCCTGTTGACCAGCTGACGTCACCCTGACGTCGGGCTGACGCAGTAAATCATTTTCTAGTTTAAAAATAATTCAGGAAATTCCAGAAATTACCCAAAACTTCTAAAATTCATAGAAATTCAACCATAACTCCAAATGAGATAAATTATATATGAAAAATTATCAGAAAAATTCAAGGAATCCATCTGTACCATTTTCATGCATGTTTGAACAATGTTTGTCCTCTGTTTTGGACAAAACAAATAAAAGGCATTTAAATAATTATATATGGGGTTGGAATTTGAATCTTGTACTCAAACCAACTTCATTTAAATCATAGCTAGTTGCATTAGCTCAAGACACATCCATATTGCCATGTCATAGCATGCATCATATTGTTGCATATCGTCATGTGTTGATTGTGCTCGGTTGTGTTATTCGTGGTAGGTTCTGCCTCCGAGGATATTCACGAGTATCCAACTGAAGGGCAGTATCCCGTCACCACTCCATCAGGCAAGCAACCATTGATCATTCCGATACAACCCATGTTCTCGCTCCTGCTCTTGTTTACTGCATTAAGACAACACGATTCAAACTGCTGTGTGCTACGGTAGTTGAACCCTTATCCTCTGCATGACCTGTCATTGCCACAGTAACTAGATGAAACCCACTAGCATGTGTAGGAGTTGATTGAGCCATGTTTTGTGATTCCTACCTTGCTATGCCTGCTATGCTTAGAGTTGTGTCAGGTCTGGTTCATCTGGGGGATGGGCTAGAGTGAAATGCTTGTGCCAGTAATATGTGGGATGTGTTGAACATGTTTTGGTAAAGGTATCGATGAGAGGCCATGTAGGAGTACATGGTGGGTTGTTTCATTGAAGCCGTCCCTAAGAACTGAGTTCTGTATGCGTGAATTAAGATTCAGCTACTACCACACCTTGGGCCCTGAAATATGACCCCGCTCGACTTACCGACCCCTCTCGCCTCAGTCCAGGAGTTGCAACTAGTTTCTGGTGTTTGTAGGATATGTGTTGGCGGCTGTGCGTAGCGCTGACCCTAGGGGTGGGCTATGTTGCGGTAGATACACTGTGGCACGGTGTACCGAGTCACCCGTTTGGTGTCTCGGGAACCCTGTTCACATCATTCGGGGCCGTTGAGGACACCCCGGCCGGATTTCCTTGCGGGTGGAACCTGAATAGGCGATGACCCTGGACTAGAGACTTGTGAGGTTAGTCAGGTCGTGGTCTACACCCACGTCGGTTTTCGCTTGAAGTCTGCCGAGCACATTTCGTGTGCAGACGCTAAGTGGTGGAAACATGTGTGACGAAGTACACCCTTGCAGGGTATAAAACTATTCGAATAGCCGTGTCCGCGGTAAAGGACTACTTGATTGCATATACAGTTCATAGACAAGTTAATGGATACTACTAAAAGACTCAAGATAAGTGTGAGTACCGAGGATGGCCCCCTCGCAGGATACGAGGGAGGATCCACGGTGGAGTATTGTGATGGTGAGTAGTGGACTCGTGTGCGAAAACTATTTTGCTAAAAGATTCCGTAGGATAGCTTAGCCAAGAGTCAAAGCTGGCTTGCTGCATAAACCCCACCACCTTCTTGAGAATGAGCATGTATAGTAGGTTCTGATGTAAGACTTGCTGAGTACCTTTGTACTCATGTTTGCTTATTTATTGTTTTCAGACGACAACACTGCCCCCTCCGATGGGTTTTACGTAGACCTTGATGTCGACGAGTGACTAGCCACCCAGGTGGTGATCCAGGCCATGGAGGGCCCTATGTAGATAGACAGGCTTCGAGAAGCCTTCTTTCTTTCTAGAGTCTGTACTCAGACTAGTTGCTTCCGCATGTGCTTGTATGACTGTATGACTTGAGTGTCGGGTCATGTGACCCCTAACTGTATGGATATGTTATGTATGGCTCCCTGGAGCCTTTAAATAAAGTACTTGAGTTGTAGAGTTTTGTTGTGATGCCATGTTGTATGTACTCATATCGAGCATATTGTATGTATGATTGAAATGCTTGGTATGAGTGGGATCCGACAATCTAGTTGTTTGTCCTTCGCAGCCTTTCTTATGGGGAAATGTAGTCTAGTGCTCCTTGAGCCATAGTAGTCCGCTACAGCCCGGTTCACCGGAGTCCTGCTAGCCCAGCACTACTGTTCAGGACACTTGACTGGCCGGCATGTGTTTCACTTCGTCCCTATGTCTGTCCCTTCGGGGAAATGTCACGCGGTGATCTCCGGAGTCCTGTCTAGCCTGCTAAAGCCCGGGATCCCCCGGAGTCCTGTTAGCCCAGTGCTACAGCCCGGAATCACTCGTTGATGACCGACATGTTCGTTGTGATTCATGTATGCCTGTCTCCATAGGTCTGTGCCGCTTTGGGTTCACGACTAGCCATGTCGGCCCGGGTTCTCGGTCATATGGATGCTAGCGACATTGTCATATACGCGAGCCAAAAGGCGCAAACGGCCCCGGGCCATGGTAAGGCGACACCCGTGGGATACCGTGCGTGAGGCCGCAAAGTGATATGAGGTGTTACCGGCTAGATCGATGTGGCTTAGAATCGGGGTCCTGACAGGTACGGACAACAAAAGTACAGTAAACAATTTAAGATCTGTTTTCTGGGTGAGATCAATAACTTAAGCACATATGGAAGAGTACCACCTCTTTTGCGACACAGTGTAGGCCCCTGCTGATACGTTGAGGGTGCTGCGGGTGCGATGGCTGTCGGCGATGGGGAAGAAGACTTTAGATGGCAGATAACCGGGTCGGGGGATAAATCCTGTTGCCGTGGATGAGGCGGTCGTAGGAGCGGCAACGGCAAGGTGGATGACGGCACCGATGAAGCGAGACGATGCGATGAAAGGATCTTGGTCCGGCAGCGTGGATGAGAGACGTCCATCTCTTGTAGTGGACGACGGGGTATGGGTAGCGGCTCCGGCAAGGTGGAGGATGGGGTGGCGGACGGAGGAGGCTGGCCGCAGTGGGGAGGTTGCCGTGGCGCCGATGGTGTATGAATGGGGAAATGGAGGGGGAGGGGTGTCGGTGTCAAAACCGGTGGATCTCGGGTAGGGGTCCCGAACTATTCGTCTAGGCGGATGGTAACAGGAGGCAGGGGACACGATGTTTTACCCAGGTTCGGGCCCTCTTGATGGAGGTAAAACCCTAGCTCCTGCTTGATTTATTCTTGATGATATGGGTATTACAAGAGTTGATCTACCACGAGATCGGAGAGGCTAAACCCTAGAAGCTAGCCTATGGTATGATTGTTGTTATTGTGTCCTACGGACTAAACCCTTCGGTTTATATAGACACCGGAGGGGGCTAGGGTTACATAGAGTCAGTTACAATGGGTGGAGATCTACATATCCGTATTGCCAAGCTTGCCTTCCACGTCAAGGAAAGTCCCATCCAGACACGGGACAAAGTCTTCAATCTTGTATCTTCATAGTCCAAGAGTCCGGCCAATGGTTATAGTACGGCTGTTCGGATACCCCCTAATCCAGGAATCCCTCAGTAGCCCCTGAACCAGGCTTCAATGACGACGAGTCCGGCACGCAGATTGTCTTCGGCATTGCAAGGCGGGTTCCTCCTCCGAATACTTCATAGAAGATTTTGAACACGAGGATCGTGTCCGGATCTGCAAAACAAGTTCCACATACCACCGTAGAGGGAGAGAGTAAATTTCCACAAATCTAATCTGCTAACGTATTCTGTAGCGTGACATCACACGACAGCCAAGCCTTTATTTGAATCATTTTTTACTGTCCCACCTCAACCCGTTTTGCGAGGCGGTTTCCATGGCATGTCTTGTCGAAGTAGAGATCGTGTCCCCTTATCACGGGATTCTCATCAATACAGGCGTGGGTAACCCAACCGTGCCATTGATTACGGCACTTGAGGGATAAGCGAGTTTTACCAGGCTGGTGGGGACGCATAGTTTCGTCCGCCCATATAAAGGGACAAGGTTTAAACTTTTACTACCCACGCCTTCTTCCTCCTTGCTCATCTACTCTTGTGCACTCGAGCTCCAACGCCCAAGCCCACATCCTTCATCTCAACCTTCTCCAATCATGTCCGGAGCGGGTGGCAAATGGATGGCTTCCTCCGTTACGAAGGGACACATCAAGAAGCTGCGTGGAGCTGGATACTTGCCTGCAAATATCGTGCATCGGTTGCCTGCTGCGGGGCAGATCGTTCCTACCCCTGAACCTCACAAGAGGGTAGTCTTCCTCCACCACTTCCTCCGCGGACTGGGGTTTCCCCTCCATCCATTCATCCGTGGTCTCATGTTCTACTACGGGCTAGACTTCCATGATCTGGCCCCGAACTTCGTCCTCAACATTTCGGCATTCATCGTCGTGTGTGAGGCTTTCCTTCGCATCCGGCCCCACTTCGGCCTGTGGTTAAAGACCTTCAATATCAAGCCAAAGGTGGTGGGCGGCCAATAAGCAGAATGCGGCGGAGCCATGGTGGGCAAGATGCCCAACATTATATGGCTTGAAGGCTCCTTCGTGGAGACCATAAAGGGGTGGCAATCAGCGTGGTTCTACATCACCAAGCCACGCGACGCCAAAAGGGTGGCTGCCCCCAAGTTTTGATCCGGAATCCCCACGCAGCTCACCTCCTGGAAAGAGAAGGGCCTGTCCTGGGGTTCATCGGTAGAGCTGGACGGACTCCAGAAATGTATCTGGAATATGGCGGCAAGAATCTCAAGCTTGTCAATATAGTCCAGGTCATGCTCATCCGCCGGATCCTCCCGTGCCAACAACGGGACTTAAACTTGTGGGAGTTCGACCCGGCCCAGCACCAGACTCTGAGCGATCTCTTCGACACGATGCATAAGGACGTCTAGAAGGTGCTGTTCAAGGGCGCCGAGGTCCCTCCCTCCCTCACCGAGGACCGCGGGCTAAGCGCCAAGCGCATTCGGTGAGTTCTATACATCTGGTAGGATATTTATTTCCCCTAGCTTAACCATGTGCGGGGTCTGAGCTCCATGCCTTTGACAGGACTGGGTGGAGACGTCGGGGCAGATTAACGGTCTGGTCCCTCTGCCCGAAGACACTGTGGACTCTCTCCTAATGTAGATGCTGACTTCGGCTCCTTACAAGGTGCCGGAGAAGACCAAGAAGGCCAAGGGAACCCAAAAGAGTTCCCGATGCCAGGTGTTATCGGACTTATCGTCCGATAACTACGCGACGCACTCCTCCCCCGAAGACAAGGAGGAAGATGAAGATGCTCCCCCTTCAGTCGGGGAAGACAAGAAAAGGAAGGCCGCCCCAACCGGGGGGGGGGGGGGGGCGAAGGGTCCAAGAAGGGAAGGACTCTCCTTCCGGACTTCTCCACCACCGCCGCCGAAGGCGAAGACGAGTGGCCGCTCAGGGCCAAGCCCCTGGCGAAGTTGTAAGTATTCGGATGCCAGAGTAATTCATAGCATACCTTTGTCGCACTGCCTCTCCTAACGCCGAATTATGACTATGCAGACCGCCACGAGCCTGTATCGACGTATCGTCGGATGGCTCCCTGGGCTCATCGGATATGGATAGCGATCCACTTCTGACTGCCACCTCCCCTTGTCCTACGGACAACATCGAGGTATTGTCTCAAGAGGCACCGGGTCAAGGGGAGACAGTCCTGGAGGCGCCTCAAGGCGACCTTCCGGACTCCGGGAGCAGAGGGAGCAAGGCTCCCGAGGGCTCCCAGTTCGGCCCTCAGCCGAACACCGCGCCGGAACCCCCAGTGGTTCCGGACTCGGGAAGGCGGCTTCCTTCCAAAAGGGGCAAGACGCCAGTGCCGGTTACTTCTGTCCATCCAGAGGCACCGGACAATTTGCTGGGAGCGCTTCGCAGCGCTTCCATCGACGAAGAGCACCGCACTATTATGAGTGCGGTGGTCCAGAAGGTTCAGTCCGCCAAGAGCGGACTGACTGAAGCCTGTGCCAGCCTTCTAACAGGCTTTGAGGTAAGTTTTTGAAATATGGGGAAAAATATTACCGCATAGACAGTAGCCCCTGATGCTCTGTTCATTGTTCACAAAGAAAAGCCGAACAGAGGATCAAACAATATCGCAGGAGTCTAATATAAGTATGTCAATATGCGTATGCAGGCTTCGCTACTGGCATCTGCCGCACTGACTGCGGAGGTCGCCGTACTGAAGCAGGACCTTAAAGGGTCCAAGGACGAGCTCGGCCTTGCAAGAGGTAGCTCGAGGAGAACAAAGGTAAGTAGTACCTAGTCTATGGATATGTATAAAAAGAATGCAATTGCAAAATGACAGGATCATTGTAAATTTGCCAGGGGCCACGGCCGAGGTGGCAACCCTGAAGCAAGCGCTATCCGAGGGCGAAAACAAAGCGGCCAAGGAGCGCACCAAGCGGGAAAGGCATGAGGCGTGGGTGGGCGAGGTGCAGCAAGAGCTCCACGCTCTTGTGACGAAGCACGAGGCGTTGGAGCTTGACTTGAAGACGCGAGAGTCTGAGCTTGCTGCGGCCCTCGAGAGCGCAAAGAGTGCCAAGGCCGAAGCCCAAAAGGCCCTCCAGGAGATTGATGCGATGAAGAAGATAGCGGCGGGTAAGGTATTCTATATGCAAAGCAAGCATGTGAAAGTAAATTACCTATTACTTACCCGAATCGGAGCTCTCCAAGAGCATTCGCATATTTGCCCCGCAGTGTGTCGGATGCTGCACAGTTTTACCAGGACGAGGAGGGAAGCTCAACGGAGAAGCTGTTCTGGTTTTAGTATACCGGGACCGAACACCCGATGCCTCTGAGCGACCAGCTGAAGCAACTGGTCGAGCTGCACAAGGCGGCCAAACAGGCCATGAAGGGCTTTATAGTCTGGATGTGGCCTGGCGACGCCCTTCCCAGCAGCTACTTTGGCCTGGTGAGGCGGCTTGTGGATGCCTGCCCATGGCTGGAAGTCATCAAGCGGCCTGTCTGCATCGAAGGTGCACGCCGGGCTTTCGCCCGTGTGAAGGTGCAATGGGCCAAGCTAGACGCCATGAAGCTGATTAAGGAAGGGCCACCGGAGGGCAAGGAGCATTGCCACCCCGAGATGTACTATGTGGGTGACCTGAAGGGTGCTCGTCTCGTAGCGGACGAGTGTACAAAAGATATAATATTTGAGTAAACTCGCTCGTGTAATCCTGTAGTTATAAAAACTTGTTCATATGCGCTATGCAACGCTTGTCTGAATTTAAAATATTACCTTCTGTTCGGCTGTTTATCAAATCTGAGAGATGGCTAGTCGTTGGCTTCTGCCCCCACGCCACGAGTGCTGGGGTGTTCGGGATAAACCTGAGCACTCTTGTTCCCATTGTTGGGTCCTTCGAGGGAGGTGCTCAGCACAACGAACAAGGCAATCAGGCTATACTGTGTTATCACTCTCACTTAGCCATAGAATTCTATAATTTTAAATTTCGGCGAAGCCCCTAGTATTCGGAAGGCTGAATTCGGGGCGCAATACACGCCTTAAGACGGACAGGGCCGACTCCTCGCTCTAAGCGGCATAAGCCTTTAGGGACTCGAAACCTCTCGAACAGCGACCAGTCCCTCGCCTTATCATGACAGTCAGTTTTAGCTTTCTCTACTGAGGTGCTTAGCCCAGAAGAACCGGGGCACAATCGCAGTAGTTCTCCCAGTGCTACCTTAGCTGATATAGCGGAACGTAAGGTACCAAAACATGGGAGCCGGGCAAACCCAACTATTGACCCAAGACATGATTCGGAGCTGATGCATATAATGCTATAAGTTCGGGGTGCCGCACTTGTGAAAGTGTTCGGACTTCTCACACCATATTGTGGGGTACTTGAGCCCCTGGCGTATTGGCCGTACCAAAGTGTACGGGTGCTAAATGTCATGACTGAACATATATACATAAAAAGGAATGAATGGAGAATGCAATAATAGACTGAAGCTAAGCATTGTTTATTCGAAAAAGGTGCATTAAAGCAGAACGATACAAACAGTGCGATAAGCAAGAGGTGGGACTATTTGACATGTCCCCTCCAGGGGCGAGCTGCGGGATAGTATTTAAGACATGTATTTTGCTCATTATAGAGACCACCTGGGATTTCCACAGTGTGACGTAGCTTTCTGCCTCCATGGTTGTTGTATTGAGTGTGCGGCAATTGTACTGCCATACAGGTCTTTCGGAGAGTAAAGTCCTGAAAGTAAGAAAAAAATGGTAAAATCGGCAGCCCCTAGTGCGGTTGAGCCGCATTTTTGGGGCGTGCCGTGGTCGTGCCCCTCCCCCTGTGCCCATGGTATTTTCAAAGCGTAATTATGTACGCGTAGCACGGATTTCGCCGTTCCGCGAGGGCTGGGGTTGGGGCCGTATTGCTACGCTCACTTGGAACATGCCAGGCGGTCTTGTTGTAGGTTACTCCGGGCGCGTTTGATGGTGTCCGGACGTTTTATCGCCGGACTGGAGAATTGCCTTGAGAGGCTGCTTTGGACTTCCGCTGCGAGGGCCGCCGTGTGCTCCTCCATTCGGAGAGAGCGCTCGGTGTTTCCATTGACTGTAATGACTCCCCGAGGTCCTGGCATCTTGAGCTTGAGGTATGCGTAGTGCGGCACTGCATTGAACTTTGCAAACGCGGTTCGCCCGAGCAGTGCATGGTAGCCACTGCGGAACGAGACAATATCGAAGATTAACTCCTCGCTTCAGAAATTATCTGGGGATCCGAAGACCACTTCAAGTGTGACTGAGCCTGTGCAATGGGCCTCTACACCTGGTATGACGCCCTTAAAGGTCGTTTTTGTGGGTTTAATCCTTGAGGGATCTATGCCCATTTTGCGCACTGTGTCCTGATAAAGCAGGTTCAGGCTGCTACCGCCGTCCATAAGGACTCGAGTGAGGTGAAATCCGTCAATGATTGGGTCTAGAACCAATGCGGAAAATCCGCCATGGCGGATACTAGTGGGGTGGTCCCTACGATTGAAAGTGATCGGGCAGGAGGACCACGGGTTGAACTTTGGGGCGACTGGCTCCAACGCGTATACATCCTTTAACGCACGCTTCCGCTCCCTCTTGGGGATGTGGGTTGTGTATATCATGTTCATCGTCCGCACTTGGGGGGGGGGAAACCCTTCTGTCCTCTGTTGTTCGGCGGCAGGGGCTCCTCCTCGTCGTCGCTATGTAGCCCCTTGTCTTTGTTTTCGGCATTTAACTTGCCGGCCTGCTTGAACACCCAACAATCCCTGTTGGTGTGGTTGGCTGGCTTGTCAGGGGTGCCATGTATCTGACACGAACGATTGAGTATACGGTCCAAACTGGACGGGCCCGGAGTGCTTCTTTTGAATGCCTTTTTCCGTTGACCGGGCTTAGAGCCTCTGAATCCGGCATTAACTGTCGTATCCTCGGTATTGTCGCTGTTAATGCGGCGCTTGTGCTTGTTGCGACGTGACCTGCCATTGCTGTCCTTGGTATCCGAATTACCAGGGCTCTTCGACATGTTATTGCTACGAGCTAGCCAGCTGTCTTCTCCCGCGCAAAAGCGGGTCATGAGTGTCGTGAGGGCTGCCATAGATTTCGGCTTTTCCTGTCAAAGGTTCCAGGCAAGCCACTCGTCGCGGATGTTATGCTTGAAAGCTGCTAGGGCCTCTGCATCCGGACAGTTGACAATTTGATTTTTCTTAGTTAGGAACCGTGTCCAGAATTGCCTGGCCGATTCCTCTGGCTGTTGAATTATGTGGCTCAAGTCATCGGCATCTGGTGGTCGCACATAGGTGCCCTGGAAGTTGTCGAGGAATGCGGCTTCCAGGTCCTCCCAACAACCTATGGATTCTACTGGCAAGCTTTTGAGCCAATGCCGAGCTGGTCCTTTAAGCTTGAGTGGGAGGTATTTGATGGCGTGTAGATCGTCACCACGGGCCATGTGGATATGAAGGAGATAGTCCTCGATCCATACCGCGGGATCTGTCGTACCATCATATGATTCGATATTCATGGGTTTGAAACCCTTTGGGATTTGATGATCCATTACTTCATCTGTGAAGCATAACGGGTGTGCGACACCTCTGTACTGGGCTATATCACGACGCAGCTTGAATGAGTTTTGTCTATTGTGTTCGGCCCGGCCGGATTTACTTTTGCTCTATCCGGCATGACGGTTATCATCTATGTCGTGGAGCGCCCACGCGATCCGTAGATCGATCTTGTTTGCCTTACTTTGTCCTCCAATATATCTCGTAGGTCTAGCGCGTTTCCCTGAGCCTTGGTATTTTTTGAGTGGCACCGGGGTGCGGCTTGAGTTGTGGGCCGAGAGGCCTCTCTGTCGCGGCCACGAGGTGGCCGGTCAGCCGCGTCATACGATGGGGACGTAGGTTCAGATGCTTCCTCCTCTAATCGGGGTAGCAACCTGCGTTTTGGGTAGCTTTTGGAGGGGCGTTCGAGTTCATATTCCTCGGCCGCAAGGACTTCAGTCCATCTGTCGGCTAGCAAGTCTTGATCAGCTCTAAGCTGCTGCTGCTTTTTCTTAATGCTATTTGCCGTGGCTATAAGCCAGCATTTGAAGCGCTCTTGCTCAATGGGGTCCTTAGGTACGACAAATTCATCGTCGCCGAGGCTTGCCTCGTCTTCGGAGGGAGGTATGTAATTATCATCCTCTTCCTCTCTATCTGTCGCTCTCTCATGAGGGCTGGCTTCTCCATCCTCCTGTGCTGAATCTTGCTGGAGGGGGTTGTCTTCAGCAGTGTCCGGGGTGTTATTATCTCCTGTGCCGGAATCACCATTTTTGCTTTGGCGGGACTTAGAGCGGCGCCGCTGACGCTGATGCTTAGGTTGCTTCTTGGAGGGGTCATCCTCCGCTATTCCATCGCCATTGCCTTCTTTGGGTGTGTCCGCCATATATATGTCATACGACGAGGTGGCTTTCCACTGCCCTATAGGCGCTGGTTCTTGTTCGTCTCCTGCATCGTCGTCCATACCATCAATGTCTTTGGAGTCGAAGTCGAGCATGTCGGTCAAGTCATTGACAGTGGCTATGAAGTGGGTGGTGGGTGGGCATCGAATTTCTTCGTCGTCCGCATCCCAATCCTGCCGGTCATAATCCGGCCAGGACTCTCCTGACAAAGCGAGAGACCTTAGTGAATTCAGTATGTCGCCGAAGGGTGAGTGCTGAAAGATATCCGCGGCAGTGAACTCCATGATCGGCGCCAGATCGGATTCGATTGGCAGGGGCGCGTATGGTCTAGAGTCCGGAGGAGAGTCCGGCGATGGGGAGTCACGAGCCTCGCGAAGGATAAGGTTGATGTTCGGTTCGATCTCCGTTGAGGCTGCTGCCTCCGTGGCGGGGTCTAACCACCCGCCCTCGGATGGCGCAGTTGGCTCCGAATTAAAGTTTGGAGCGGCTGCAGGTGCGGTCTCCAGGACACTGTTCGGTGGCAGAGCTAAATCATGCCCATCGTGACAGCGTGGCGCACTCGGCAGGGGCTCGAATTCATCGAAGATCAAGTCTCCGCGGATATCAGCTGTGTAGTTTAGGCTTCCAAACCTGACCTGATGGCCAGGGGCGTAGCTTTCAATCTGCTCCATATGGCCAAGCGAATTGGCCCACTGTGCAAAGCCACCGAATACAAAATCTGTCCGGGGAGAAAAGTCTCACCCTGGACTACATCGCTAACGATGATCGAAGGAGCCATCAAGCCTGATGATGACGACACAAAGGAACTCTCAATGAAAGCTGTTGGAAATAAGCCCTAGAGGCAATAATAAATTAGTTATTATTATTATATTTCATTGTTCATGATAATCGTTTATTATCCATGCTAGAATTTTATTGATAGGAAACTCAGATACATGTGTGGATACATAGACAACACCATGTCCCTAGTAAGCCTCTAGTTGACTAGCTCGTTGATCAATAGATGGTTACAGTTTCCTGACCATGGGCATTGGATGTCGTTGATAACGGGATCACATCATTAGGAGAATGATGTGATGGACAAGACCCAATCCTAAGCCTAGCACAAGATCGTGTAGTTCGTATGCTAAAGCTTTTCTAATGTCAAGTATCATTTCCTTAGACCATGAGATTGTGCAAGTCCCGGATACCGTAGGAGTGCTTCGGGTGTGCCAAACGTCAGAACGTAACTGGGTGGCTATAAAGGTTCACTACAGGTATCTCCGAAAGTGTCTGTTTGGTTGGCACGAATCGAGACTGGGATTTGTCACTCCGTTTAACGGAGAGGTATCTCTGGGCCCACTCGGTAGGACATTATCATAATGTGCACAATGTGACCAAGGAGTTGATCACGTGATGATGTGTTATGGAACGAGTAAATAGACTTGCCAGTAACGAGATTGAACAAGGTATCGGGATACCGACGATCGAATCTCGGGCAAGTATCATACCGATAGACAAAGGGAATTGTATACGGGATTGATTGAATCCTTGACATCGTGGTTCATCCGATGTGATCATCGTGGAGCATGTGGGAGCCAACATGGGTATCCAGATCCCGCTGTTGGTTATTGACCAGAGAGTTGTCTCGGCCATGTCTGCATGACTCCCGAGCCCGCAGGGCCTACACACTTAAGGTTCGATGACGCTAGGGTTATAGGGAAAGTATGTATGCGGTTACCGAATGTTGTTCGAAGTCCCGGATGAGATCCCAGACGTCACGAGGAGTTCCAGAATGGTCCGGAGGTAAAGATTGATATATAGGAAGTATGGTTTTGGCCACCGGAAGTGTTCTGGGCATCACCGGTAGTGTACCGGGACCACCGGAGGCCTACATGGGCCAATAGTGGGAAGGGACCCGCCCCGAGGTGGGCTTGGGCGCCTCCCACCAAGGCCCAAGGCGCCTCCTAGAGGGGAAGGGGGCAAACCCTAGGGCAGATGGGCCCTAAGGCCCACCCTAGGTGCGCCTCCCCCTCTCCCCCATGTGGCCGCCACCCTAGATGGGATCTAGGGCTGCCGCACCCCTTGGGGTGGGGGCGCAGCCCTCCCTCTCCCCCTATCTATAGTGGAGGCAAAGGGGCAGCCCAACACATGAAGTTCCTCCCCTGCTGGCGCAGCCCTACCCCTCTCCCTCCTCGTCTCTCATAGTGCTTGGTGAAGCCCTGCTGGAGTCCCGCGCTCCTCCACCACCACCACGTCGTCGTGCTGTTGCTGGATGGAGTCTTCCCCAACCTCTCCTTCTCCCCTTGCTGGATCAAGGCGTAGGAGACGTCACCGGGCTGCACGTGTGTTGAACGCGGAGGCGCCGTTGTTCGGCGCTTAGATCGGAATCAACCGCGATCTGAATCGCTACGAATACGACTCCTTCATCCGCGTTCTTGCAACGCTTCCTCTTAGCGATCTACAAGGGTATGTAGATGCACTCTCCTTCCCGTCGTTGCTAGATTACTCCATAGATTGATCTTGGTGATGCGTAGAAAATTTTAAATTTCTGTTATGAGCCCCAACAGTGGCATCATGAGCTAGGTATATGCGTAGTTTCTATGCACGAGTAGAACACAAAGCAGTTGTGGGCGTCGATGTTGTCAATTTACTTGTCGTTACTAGTCTTATCTTGATTCGGCGGCATCATGGGATGAAGCTGCCCAGACCGACCTTACACGTACGCTTACATGAGATGGGTTCCACCGACTGACATGCACTAGTTGCATAAGGTGGCTAGCGGGTGTTTGTCTCTCCCACTTTAGTCGGATCGGATTCGATGAAAAGGGTCCTTATGAAGGGTAAGCAGAAATTGGCATATCATGTTGTTGTTTTCGCGTAGGTAAGAAACGTTCTTGCTAGAAACCTATAGCAGCCATGTAAAAACTTGCAACAACAATTAGAGGACATCTAAATTGTTTTTGCAGCATATGCCGTGTGATGTGATATGGCCAAAAGGATGTGATGAATGATATATGTGATGTATGAGATTGATCATGTTCTTGTAATAGGAATCATGACTTGCATGTCGATGAGTATGACAGCCGGCAGGAGCCATAGGAGTTGTCTTAATTTATTTATGACCTGCGCGTCAACTTAAACGTCATGTAATTACTTTACTTTATTACTAAAGCATTAGCCATAGTAGTAGAAGTAATAGATGATGAGACAACTTCAAGAAGACACGATGATGGAGATCATGGTGTCATGCTGGTGACAACGATGATCATGGTGCCCCGAAGATGGAGATCAAAAGGAGCAAAATGATATTGGCCATATCATGTCACTATTTGATTGCATGTGATGTTTATCATGTTTTACATCTTATTTGCTTAGAACGACGGTAGCTTAAATAAGATGATCCCTCACTAAAATTTCAAGAAAAGTGTTCCCCCTAACTGTGCACCGTTGCGAAGGTTCGTTGTTTCGAAGCACCACGTGATGATCGGGTGTGATAGATTCTAACGTTCGAATACAACGGGTGTTGACGAGCCTAGCATGTACAGACATGGCCTTGGGACACATGTGAAACACTTAGGTTGACTTGATGAGCCTAGCATGTACAAACATGGCCTTGGAACACGGAAGACCGAAAGGTCGAACATGAGTCGTATAGAAGATACGATCAACATGAGATGTTCAGCGTTGATGACTAGTCCGTCTTACGTGATAATCGGACACGGCCTAGTCGATTCGGATCATGTTTCACTTAGATTACTAGAGGGATATCTATCTGAGTGGGAGTTCATTAAATAATTTGATTAGATGAACTCAATTATCATGAACATAGTGTAAATTGTCTTTGCAAATATGTTTTAGATAAATAGCTCATGTTGTAGCTCCTTGTTTCAATACGTTCCTAGAGAAAGATTAAGTTGAAAGATATTGTAAGCAATGATGCGGACTAGGTCCGTAGTCCGAGGAGTGTCCTCACTGCTACACAGAAGGCTTACGTCTTTGATGCACCGCTCGATGTGCAAACCCCTACAACGTCGTCTGTGGATGTTGTGAACACCTGACAGACACATCCTGATGACTACTTGATAGTTTAGTGCACCATACTTTACGGCTTAGAATCGAGATTCCAATGACGTTTTGAACGCCATAGAACATATGAGATGTTCTAAGAGCTGAAATTGGGATTTCAGGCTCATGCCCGTGTTGAGAGGTGTGAGACCTCTGACAAGTTCTTTTGCCAACAAGATGGAGGAGAATAGCTCAGCTAGTGAGCATGTGCTCAAAATGTCTGGGTGCTACAATCACTTAAATCAAGTGGGAGTTAAACTTCCAGATAAGATAGTGATTGATAGAGTTCTCTAGCCACTATCAGTAAGCTACTAGATCTTCGTGATGAACTATGACATGCAAGGGATGGAGTTGATCCCGGAGCTGTTCGCGGTGCTTAAGACCGCAAAAGGTAGAAATCAAGAAGGAGCATCAAGTGTTGATGGTTTAACAAGACCACTGGTTTCAAGAAGGGCAAGGGCTAGAAGGGAAACTTCATGGATGGCAAACCAATTGCCGCTCCAGTGAAGGAACCCAAGGTTGAACCCAAACCCAAGACTAAGTGCTTCTATTGTAAGGGGAACGGTCACTGGTAGCGGAATTAACCCAAATACATGGTAGATAAGAAGGCTGGCAACTTCAACAAAATTTATACGTGTTATTAATGTGTACCTCACTAGTACTCCTGGTAGCACCTGGGTATTGGATACCGGTTCAGTTACTATTATTGGTGACTTGAAGCAAAAGCTACGGACTAAATGGAGACTGGCTAAGGGCGAGGTGACGGTGTGTGCTGGAAGTGTTTCCAAAGTTGATGAGATCACCATCGCATGCTCCATCTGCCTTAGGGATTAGTATTGAACCTAGATAAATATTATCAGGTGTCTACGTTGAGCATGAATATGATTAGATCATGTTCATTGCAATACAATTATTCATTTAAGTTAGAGAATAATGGTTATTCTGTTTACATGAATAATACCTTTCATGGTCATGCACCCTATGTGAATGGTTCATTGAATCTCGGCCGTAGTAATACACATGTTCACGCCAAAAGATGTAGAGTCAATAACGATAGTACCACTTTCTTGTGGCACTGCCGCTTAGGTCATATTGGCGTAAGATGCATGAAGAAACTCCATGTCGATGGATGTTTGGAGTCACTTGATTTTGAATTGCTTGACACATGCGAGCCATGCCTCATGGGCAGGATGACTAAGACCCCGTTTTCAGGTACAATGAAACGGGCAAGTGACTTATTGGAAATCATACATGCTGATGCGTGTGATCCAATGAGAATTGAAGCATGCGGTGGATATTGCTATTTTCTCATCTTCACTGATGATTTGAGTAGATATAGGTATATTTACTTATTGAAGCACAAGTCTGAAACGTTTGAAAGGCTCAAGCGATTTCAGAGTGAAGTTAAGAACCATCATAACAAGAAGATCCAATTCCTACGATCTGATCGATGAGAATTTCTGAGTTATGAGTTTGGCAATCACTTAAGACATTGTGGAGTTGTTTCACAGTTGAAGCCACCTGGAACACCACTGGGTTATGGTGTGTCCGGACATCGTAATCGAACCTTATGAGATATGGTGCGATCTATGATGTCTTTTACTGATCTACCGTTTCATTTTGAGGTTATGCATTAGAGACAACTGCATTCACTTTAGATAGGACACCATCTAAGTCCGTTGAGACGACGTCCTATGAACATTGCATTGGCAAGAAACCAAAGTTGTCGTTTCTTAATGTTTGGGGCTGCGATGCTTAAGGATTCAGTCGGAGAAGCTCGAACCCAGAGCGGACAAACACATCTTCATAGGATACCCAAAGGTGACAGTTGGGTACACCTTCTATCTTAGATCCGAGGGCAAATTGTTTGTCGCTAAGAACGGTCCTTTCTCGAGAAGGAGTTTTTCTAGAAAGAATTGAGTGGGAGGAAGATAGAACTTGATGAGGTTGTCGAACCTTTACTTCAACCAGAGAGTGATGCAACACAGAAAGATGTTTTCTGTGGCGCCTACGTCTGTTGAATAGGAAGTTAATGATAGTGATCATGAAGCTTCAGATCAAGTTGCTATCGAACCTCATAGGTCGACAAGGATATGTACTACTCCTGAGTGGTACGGTAATCCTGTCTTAGATATCATGTTGTTAGACAACAATGAACCTACGAGCTATGGAGAAGCGATGGTGGGCCCGTATTCTGACTAATGGTTAGAAGCCATGAAATCCGAGATAGGATCCATATATCAGAACAAAGTATGGACTATGGTGGACTTGCCCGATGATCGGCAAGCCATTGAGATAAATGGATCTTTAAGAAGAAGACAGACGTGGGCGGTAATGTTACCCTCTATGAAGCTCGACTTGTGGGAAAGAATCTTTTCACAAGTTCAAGGAGTTGACTACGATGAGAATTTCTCACCCGTAGCGATGCTTAAGTCCGTCGGAATCATGTTAGCATTAGCTGTATTTTTCGATTATGAAATATGACAGATGGATGTCAAAACGAGTTTTCTTACCAGTTTTCATAAGAAAGAGTTGTATGTGATACAATCAAAGTTTTGTCGATCCTAAGGATGCTAAAAAGTATGCTGGCTCCAGCGATCCTTCTATGGACTAGAGCAAGCATCTCAGAATCAGAATATATGCTTTGATGGAGTGATCAAAGCTTTTAGGTTTATACAATGTTTGCTAGAAACTTGTATTTACAAGAAAGTGAGTGGGAGCACTACAACATTTCTGATAAGTATATGTGGATGACATATTGTCGATCCGAAATAATGTAGAATTTTTGGAAAGCATAAACGGTTGTTTGAAGAGTGTTTTTCGATGGAAGACCTAGATAAAGCTGCTTACATATTGGGCATCAAGATCTATAGAGATAGATCAAAACGCCTGATGATAATTTCAAAGAACGCACACCTTGACATGTTTTTGAAGGAGTTCAAAATAGATCAGTCAAAGAAGGGGTTCTTACCTGAGTTGTAAGGTGTGAAGTTGAGTAATACTTAAAGATTGACCACAGCAGAAGAAAGAGGAAGGACGAAGGTCGTCCCCTATGCTTTTGTCATAGGCTCTATACGGTATGCCATGCTGAGTACTGCACCTGATGTGTGCCTTGCCACATGTCTGGCAAGAGGGTACAAAGGTGATCTAGGAGTGGATCACCAGATAGCAGTCAAATTATCCTTAGAGGAATAAGGAAATGTTTCTCGGTTACGGAGGTGATAAAGAGTTCGACATAAAGAGTTACGTCGATGCAAGCTTAACACCTATCCGGATAGCTCTGAGTAGAGATACCGGATACGTATAATGGAGCAATAATTTGGAATAGCTCCAAGTGGAACGTGGTAGCAGCATCTACGATATAAAGTTTTGCGAAATACATAGGGATCTGAATATGGCAAGACCCGTTGACTACAACCTCTCTCACAAGCATAACATGATCAAACCCAGAATTCATTGAGTGTTAATCACATAGTGATGTGAACTAGATTATTCAGTCTAGTAAACTCTTTGGATGTTGGTCACATGGCGATGTGACCTGTGAGTGTTAATCACATGGCGATGTGAACTAGATTATTGACTCTAGTGCAAGTGGGAGACTGTTGGAAATATGCCCTAGAGGCAATAATAAATTAGTTATTATTATTATTATTATTATTATTATTATTATTATTATATTTCATTGTTCATGATAATCGTTTATTATCCATGCTAGAATTGTATTGATAGGAAACTCAGATACATGTGTGGATACATAGACAACACCATGTCCCTAGTAAGCCTCTAGTTGACTAGCTCGTTGATCAATAGATGGTTATGGTTTCCTGACCATGGGCATTGGATGTCCTTGATAACGGGATCACATCATTAGGAGAATGATGTGATGGACAAGACCCAATCCTAAACCTAGCACAAGATCGTGTAGTTCGTATGCTAAAGCTTTTCTAATGTCAAATATCATTTCCTTAGACCATGAGATTGTGCAAGTCCCGGATACCGTAGGAGTGCTTTGGGTGTGCCAAACGTCACAACGTAACTGGGTGGCTATAAAGGTTCACTACAGGTATCTCCGAAAGTGTCTGTTGGGTTGGCACGAATCGAGACTGGGATTTGTCACTCCGTGTAACGGAGAGGTATCAATGGGCCCAGTCGGTAGGACATTATCATAATGTGCACAATGTGACCAAGGAGTTGATCACGGGATGATGTGTTACGGAACGAGTAAAGAGACTTGCCGGTAACGAGATTGAACAAGGTATCGGGATATCGACGATCGAATCTTGGGCAAGTATCGTACCGATAGACATAGGGAATTATATACGTGATTGATTGAATCCTTGATATCGTGGTTCATCCGATGAGATCATCGTGGAGCATGTGGGAGCCAACATGGGTATCCAGATCCCGCTGTTGGTTATTGACCAGAGAGTTGTTTCGGCCATGTCTGCATGACTCCCGAGCCCGTAGGGTCTACACACTTAAGGTTCGATGACGCTAGGGTTATAGGGAAAGTATGTATGCGGTTACCGAATGTTGTTCGGAGTCTCGGATGAGATCCCGGATGTCACGAGGAGTTCCAGAACGGTCCGGAGGTAAAGATTGATATATAGGAAGTATGGTTTTGGCCACCGAAAGTGTTCCGGGCATCACCGGTAGTGTACCGGGACCACCGGAGGCCTACATGGGCCAATAGTGGGAAGGGACCAGCCCCTAGGTGGGCTGGGGCGCCTCCCACCAAGGCCCAAGGCGCCTCCTAGAGGGGAAGGGGGCAAACCCTAGGGCAGATGGGCCCTAAGGCCCACCCCAGGTGCGCCTCCCCCTCTCCCCCTTGTGGCCGCCACCCTAGATGGGATCTAGGGCTGCCGCTCCCCTTGGGGTGGGAACCCTAGGTGGGGGCGCAGCCCTCCCTCTCCCCCTATATGTAGTGGAGGCAAAGCGGCAGCCCAACACACGAAGTTCCTCCGCTGCTAGCGCAGCCCTACCCCTCTCCCTCCTCGTCTCTCGTAGTGCTTGGCGAAGCCCTGCTGGAGTCCCGCGCTCCTCCACCACCACCACGCTGTCGTGCTGCTGCTGGATGGAGTCTTCCCCAACCTATCCTTCTCCCCTTGCTGGATCAAGGCGTAGGAGACGTCACCGGGCTGCACGTGTGTTGAACATGGAGGCGCCGTTGTTCGGCGCTTAGATCGGAATCAACGGCGATCTGAATCGCTATGAGTACGACTCCGTCATCCGCGTTCTTGCAACGCTTCCACTTAGCGATCTACAAGGGTATGTAGATGCACTCTCCTTCCCCTCGTTGCTAGATTACTCCATAGATTGATCTTGGTGATGCGTAGAAAATTTTAAATTTCTGCTACGATCCCCAACAAAAGCACCAATGTCGGTGTCAAAACCGGCGGATCTCGGGTAGGGGGTCCCGAATTGTGCGTCTAGGCGGATGGTAACAGGAGGCAGGGGACACGATGTTTTACCCAGGTTCGGGCCCTCTTAATGGAGGTAAAACCTATGTCTTGCTTGATTTATTCTTGATGATATGGGTATTACAAGAGTTGATCTACCACGAGATCGAAGAGGCTAAACCCTAGAAGCTAGCCTATGGTATGATTGTTGTTATTGTGTCCTACGGACTAAACCCTCCGGTTTTTATAGACATGGGAGGGGGCTAGGGTTACACAGAGTCGGTTACAATGGGAGGAGATCTACATATCCATATTGCAAAGCTTGCCTTCCATGTCAAGGAAAGTCCCATCCGGACACGGGATGAAGTCTTCAATCTTGTATCTTCATAGTCCAAGAGTCCGGCCAATGGTTATAGTCCGGCTGTACGGATACCGCCTAATCCAGGACTCCCTCAAGGGGGGATCTCAAATTTGGGACGTGCTTGTCTGAAATGTTGGAAAGTTACGAACTTATCCCCCGTTTAAAATTTCGAACATCACGTCGGTTGGGGATAGGACGGTAATCTCACATCTCCCAAATATTTGCCGGTAACAATTTCGGGTGAGGAGAGGGTGTTTTGCCGCCCACGGTTGGCGCCCACGGTGTATGAACGGGGCTGATAGGTAGGGCGGTTGTGTCACGTCTGAGGGAAGTTACACATCTGCCCCTATTTAAAATATTAGCCTACATCGATTTCGGACGAGAGTTTGTTTTGCCGCCCACCGTGGATGAATGGGGAAATGGAGGGAGAGACACATGTCTTTTGGACGATCTTGAATCAAATGTTGTTTGCCGCCCACGTTTGGCGCCCACCGTGTCTGAATGGGCTCAGAGGCCATCGTGTCATGCCTGATTGAGGTTACTAGTCTACCCCTATCGACAACAGTGTAATTCCGGTCGATAAGGATGTCAAATGTCAGGGGTAGACAGTAATTTCCATCTCACAAACACTTGCTTCGGGCAGCTCACAAATGATTGTGCGTGTTTAGCCGCTTCGTTCAAAACTTGGGAGAATTAGCATTCACGTTTTCCCTGGGCCCTGGCAACTAAATCCAAATCCAATTTTTATTCGATTACGAATATCCACAGATAATTCTACGTTTTGTTATTTATTTCTTCAAAACCACAACAAATATTTATTCCACCTTTATATATGATTATGATTTAGAAATGCCGTGATCTTCGAATTCAGTAGGTTGGATACACTTTGAGTCAAACAGTTATTCCATCCAATACAATGTGCTCACACGAAAAACAGTTCACCTTATGTCAATCATACAAGTACTGAGGATTACCTTGCCTAAAAAATTCGGATCATTACAACACATGGACAACATAGGGGGTCTTACAACATAATCCATTCAGAGACATGACACAACATGCAAGTACAATAATCTAATGACAATTTCAACTGCTATCTAAAGAAGAACTGGGATTACCCTAGGCTTCAGATAGCAGAAGCAGCAGGACCTCCTCCGTCTTCAAATGCAACATTCTTACTTCCTCCTATTCTTGGGTTGCTTGCATAATGCGTGCAGCTAATTGCACAATTTCCGGCTTCAAGATCGTGATTACCTCATTCATGGCAGCCACACCATCTCTTTCTGCCTCTAGTATAGCCTCAAGAACTATAATATCTGTGCTCAGACTGCTCTCGGGCGGTGTTGCCTTTGAACTGCTACCATCTGGTAACATGGATGGCGCACTGCTTCCACAAATAGATTCTAGGGTTGTACATTGTGTCCTAGTGTGAACAGCATCCTGAAAGGTTTCTGCTGGACATAAGTAAGAGATAGTTATCACATGATCCAGGCAGTAAGCTTACGTGGTAAACGACATCCGAATTATTGCCGAGCATGGCAAGCTATATTTAAAAGGTTCGAAGCAGCATCAGCCGAAAAGAAATTAAAATGGTAAGATGAAACTAGGGATGTAAGTGGCAAATAAACGACATCCGCCAGTCCCATATAGTTAGTTTTTGCTAGCTCCCTGGTTCATTTTCCTCAAAAAACAAAAAACTCTTTTGAACTATCATACCACTAGTGGACTTTAATCGGGATTAAACGGGACCCACTTGACATCCCTAGTTGAAAGGGAGTGTACCACCGCTATATTTAAGTTGCCAAGGCATCTAAGCAGTTGAAATAATCTGAGAAAGCACTTAACAGTGTGGCCTCATATAAACTACGAAGACAGTCTTGTGATGAAGTTCAGAGGAAAAGTTAAGGACTCAAATGAACTAGGCATGCATTTCTTTACGATAGTACATCAGGCACTGCTGACATATTGGCCAACTCAGGTATAGTGTAACAAGTAACAAACAAGCATTCGAATCAAGCAATACAGCAAAGCAGACAACTGAACTATTTGTTATTCTGTAGGAATACAGGTTGAGGGCACAAGCCAAGAAAGCAGCCCACACACATTACATTTCACATGAACTAAAACACACTGGCTTACCATATGTTGCTATGAAGCCTCGCTGCTGTTGCAATGTTCTTTGAAGATATCGTCAGCATCCCGTGGTTGCAAATATACTTGTTGTAGTTTATTCTGCACCCTTTATTTAGATAAAATTAATTTTAATCGCATGCACTGGTTCAAATTGATCATCAATGGTTCATCTAAACTAATGAAAGAAGGGTGTGTGCATACACGACAATATATCTGCTTCCCTATATTTTTATGCTTATTCGAGGTGCCAGCCCCAAAAGAACAAATATTTTGCTTGATGGGGTTGGCAGCTCCATAATTAGTAGAAGCATCAAATTAGTCATGCAACTTGGGAAGATAAAGAACACACAAAAAAGTAATGAACAGAGGCTCAGAGTAGTGATGTAATAGCTAGCATCAGAAACTGTAGGGTAAAACGAACAAAAACCAGCGGAACCACATGCTAGTTTGCTGATGTGTAATTAAGCATAGAGAACATAATGTAGTCTGATGGAACTAACAGGTGGCATCAGAACAACACCATTATCATAAATATAGCATGCAAGAAGTAAAATAGTAGGCAGTGGTATCTAGGAAGTACAATAATACTTAGGACAAAACTAAAGCATATTAACTATATGTGCACTGGTATGTAATTTAGCACATGTAACATGTACACTACCAGAAGTATGGGCCTACAGGTGCAAGTAGAATAACGCGTCTCATGAAAAACTAAATGATGCCTTGAAGAAATTCAAAGGTGCAGTTCTTATGCTAAGAAAGTGAACGTAGGCACCGACCATTGGATAATAGTACCTGATTCTCGGTGGCGTATGGGTATCATTGGCATACTTGATATCTAAGGATCGTCGCTGGTGCTCGTGTTGTGGTTGAGTTTGGGCTGGCTGTCGCCGTCACTAAAGCGGCTCCAGTGCTACGGTTGCGACGCTTGTCGACATACAAAAAAGCTCATTTATGGTAAGTGAACAGTTGCACGATAAAGAGAAAAACTGAAGGAGTACAAATCGAAATAACATGATGAGGCTGCGGCATCGGTAAAGTAGGGCCGGTGGAGTTGAATATGGCGTCCGTGGAGCAGGTCCGGTGTAGTGGACGAAGGCTTCGGCGGGCGCGGTGTATAGTGCTTTCGATGAGGCGGATCTGTTGCGGCGGACGAGGGCTTGTATGAAGGGCCAGCGATGGGACGGATGAGGGAGTCAGTGAAGGGCCTACACTGTGGTGGACGAGGGCGCCGGTTAAGCAGATCCAGTGCGGTGGACCATGATGGCGGTCAAGGAGATCTGGAGCGATGGACAAGCCAGTCGCTGAAGCGGCTCCCATGAAGTGGTGAGTTGGCAGTTAGGGGTTCCAAGGTGCGGAAGGTAGATCCGTAGGGGTGTGAGGTCCACCGCTGCAGCGGAGGACTAGATTCAGTGGCTTGCCGTGGTTGGGGGGGGGTCGGGGAGGGGAAGGGAACAGGCTCTAGGGAAGAATGTTGGGGGCAAAGAGGGGAAAACAATGGAGTTACCAAAGCAGCCCTTTTCCATTCATGTGGTATTGGTAAAATAGGAATATCGCAGGGCTAAACTTTCGGGCGCGAGATATTTCGATGTGAGTGGGAAGTTTGAAAGCTTTTGGCGCCTAAAATTATATTCTGCTCTTGTACGACCCACTATGATATCATGGCCGAGAATTTGTTTGTTTTGCACGCAAAAAGTGCAAGTTTTGAAAATCAATGTCTCCAACTCGAAACTTAGATTGTCCATTCAATTCAAATATGGATCATTGAGCTACTACAAGCAAATACCATCATACGGTCCAATTCAAATGAAATTCCAAATGTGTTTATCCTAAATATGATGACAAAAGCAAATATGTGTATGTGTATGTGTATGAATAAAGTGGATGATTATAAAGTTTGAACATGCCCGTATGTGTATATCTCTAGGTTTGATATATGAATTTGAAATCACGAAATCCCGTCTTAAAAAATGTACCTCTGTTTAAATGAATTACAAAAGCTAATGATGGAGTCAAATTCCAAAATTCCAATCTTAGGTTTGTAATTCTGGTACATCAAGGTATATCATGCATGTTCAAAAGTATCGTTATCTCATATTCCAAACTGTGAAACAAATTGATCAACCATGAGTGCACACACTATTGACCATGTATATCTCAATTACGCTAAAGTCCCTCAAATATAGACACCTCACTCTTAATCTGAAGCCAACCCCCCCTTGTCGCCCCCCACACACAGAGAAGTCGTTCTCTCCCCCAAACACCAACACATGAGCACATTAACACCCCTCTCTCTTCTAAAGTCCGAACCCCAATATAGGTCTCTATCACTTTGTCTCTTGGGCACACACACATCTCTTCCCCTACTCTCTAGCTAGGTCTCCCGACATCTCTCTTTCCCAAGCACACTCACTATGTAGAGTGTATCTTTCCCATACACACAAAACGTCACCCCAAACGTCTATCTCCCTAGATATGTGGTTCTCGCACACTCACCTCACACACCACCCCCACTGCAAACAAGCACACTTTGTCTCCTTATGCACCACTCTCCTCTTTCTATCTCTCCCACATGCGGACCCGCCCCAGCTCCTCCCTGTATACATATATGTCGTGACTCTTTCCATAGCTCCCTAATGTATCATCGTTCTTGATCTCGCACATTGTTCTCTACACCATCTATTCTAGATCTCTCATGAAGTCCCTATCACACACACGATGACTCGCTTCCCTTACGTCTCTGTACATAGGCCAATTTCAAACAACATCAACATTGTCTCCCTACCTATACGCCATTTATGGACACAAACGCCCCCTCTCTTCCTCTCTCTCTCTCTCTCTCTCTCTCTCTCTCTCTCTCTCTCTTTCTCTCTCCGTCGCTAGCTCTCTCTCTCTCCCGCTCTCACACCCCTCTCCCACACACACTCGATGTCTCTTCCAAATAGTCTACTCCCCCCGCCTGCACCCATGCTATCCCGCTACTACACATGTCACACCATTCCCCCTTCCCTTATACTAGGTTTACATCATTAGTGGTCTCTCTACTCCACACACACACTCTCTCTCACACACACAAATGCGTGCACAAACACACACGGACATGCAAAAACACCCATTAATCTGGATCCCCATCTCTCCCCATGTCCGCATGTGTATCTCACACACTCACTCTCTAATTATGTATATGTGTCTCCATGTTACACAACACAAAGCCCCATGTACATGTCTCTCTATATCCTCCACACACATATACAAAAAGAATATGTTATCATTGCCTCAGTCTCTAGACATATATCTCTCTCTCTCTCTCTCTCTCTCTCTCTCTCTCTCTCTGTCTCTCTCTCTCTCTCGCAAACACGCTCAACAAGGGTTTCCCCGTGAATAACTTACCGTCTATTCATCAACAGTCGTGGCAGTACGGCGAACACGAGACGTGAAAAAGAATAAATCTACACGTGCTTAGACTGCCTAGTATGACTACTAGGACTAGAGCAAGCCAAAAAGCGCGCCGCCTTCACCCCCTCCTTATCGACGACGGGAAAACCTTTGTTTTACACAGTCGAGAAGTCATTGTGATAAGGTCTTACATGCTGATGCGTTGAATAGAATGTAGATGCTAGTTTACGGAAACAAGTATCGATAATGCATTTGTATCTCCATACTTATATTTCTTCTCTTATAAAAAAACCGAGTTCGTGGTGATGGTACGCGTGCCATCTTGCAATATAGACCGTCCGATCTATATATGACGGATGGAAATTAAACTAAAAGATACCCGCACCCCTCTCCACATTTGCAGACAAGGCCTTCCCTTGTTCATCCTTATCTCCAACAACCTCATTATTGAACAATTAAGAAAGGAAGCCTCTCGAACAAACTGGCCTGGTGGCCGCTGCCGGCGTCGTCAATCCCCATGCCTCCGCTCAATCCGACCACCAATCACCACCACGCCCCACTCCTCTTCACCTTATCTCCCATTTCTCGAGATATCATTAGTTTTTACACATGGGATTACTCTTGCATGGGTCAATCACAACAAGTGTTTTATAAAAAAAATGCATCTTGATGTTCCGTGCAATGCACGGATCTTGGCAGTACTCTACAGAAGACTAAGTTGGTTGATGATGGTGTGTCTGTCATCAATCGTTTGTGACCATTAGATCTACATCTAACGACTGTGAGGTAAGTTGTTGCCTTTTCTCACCAACATCCCACTTGTCTACCAATTTGTAGAAAAACCCATAATTAGTATCTTAAAGCCAACCACATCCCTCCCTAACCTCACCAAAACAGCCCAAGGAATATATTCTAATTGAAACATAATATATCTCTAGTGATGTATGTATATCAAAATTAGAGTGTTTTGTATCAAGTTTGTGAATAAGTATTATTCTAATTATGATTCTTTGCAACGCACATGAACATTGCTAGTATTTCCAACCATGCAATTTTGTTCCTAGTATTCCATAGTTTCGAGTTTTCCATCAAGATATTAGTCACTCATGGTTGATATTTACTTTCAATCATGTACACATATGCACTATGTAACTAGCCTTCCTTATTGGGTTCCAAAGCTTAACTTTCACTCCTAGTTACAATATGTAGAGTATTTAACAAAAAACTACCACTTTCAACCAGCCCTAGGAAGAATCTATTGTACAAAAAATAGCAAAAACATACCCAAAATTTCTTAATCCACGCCAAAAACTACTACCTAGTACTCCCTCCGTCCCACAATGTAAGATGGTTTTGCAAGCTAGTTTAGCTTGCAAAAACATCTTATATTATGGGACAGAGGGAGTACTGATTAGGTTAGTTTAAACCCATTTATGACAGGGTTGGCCCACACCTCCGTGCTGACGAGGCAGCTTAAACCAACACATTCTGTTTGACCGTTCACACAAGGGACCCACATCTGACCTTCTATCATGTTATTCCGCCTCAAATCATTATTTTTCCTGAACATTACTTCAAACAATACTGATGCGTGTATGTCGGTGGCGCCGGTGATGAGCGAGTTGGCCGCGGCTCTGCCGGACGGGCCGGACGCCGCGCTGGCCTCTGCACGGGTTGGCAGGCTGGCCCGAGCGTGAATCACGAGCGAGCAAGCCCCCGCGATGGCCTTCGCTCGAGCCAGATGGCTGGCCTTAGCGCGGCACGCGCGAGCAAGCCGCCGCGCCGCCATGCCAATATAGCTAGCAAACCTTGCAGACAAGCAGCTCGACGGAGCTATCTTGGCTAGCTAGCGGCCGCGAGCACCGGATGGAGCTGGCATCCGGGCTGCCGCAAGATGGGCTCCGCACCGCCGGCGGTTTTGACCTCGCCTTCTGCCGGCGGCGGTAGTTGCGTCCCATGGACGAGGATGACTAGGTGGACGGGCCGGAGGTAGGAGGTCACTCAGGGATTTTTGTGTAGACTGACATGTAGGTCCCGCAAGTCATAACGCCCGGTC